>CP110630.1:0-4800000 GCA_026210745.1 Exobasidium rhododendri
CCTAACCCTAACCCTAACCCTAACCTAACCCTAACCCTAACCCTAACCCTAACCTAACCCTAACCCTAACCCTAACCCTAACCCTAACCCTAACCCTAACCCTAACCCTAACCCTAACCCTAACCCTAACCCTAACCCTAACCCTAACCCTAACCCTAACCCTAACCCTAACCTAACCCTAACCCTAACCCTAACCCTAACCCTAACTAACCCTAACCCTAACCCTAACCTAACCCTAACCCTAACCCTAACCCTAACCTGCCGCCCGACCCGCCTCCGAAATTTCCCTTTTTCCTTTTTTTTGCTCTTTTTTCCTTACTTCATATCTTGCTTCTGACGCGCTTTCTGGATGTATTGGGCCCCCCTGAACACTGCATTCACTCTTCTGTACTTAGCAAAATTTCACCTTTTTCACCAGCATCGGCCATCTTTTTTTCCTGCTTCCTAACCGGCTTCTGTTCACCTTGCACACACTCTGACATGCACACAGACCACCCTGAATCATTCACTTATCCACAAATAATAACGGCAACACCACTTTACACCCCCCTTGGACGCCCAGAATCATGCCTCGGAATACACACGCAACCCACCTGGAATGCCCTCCATCATGCTTAGTTATCCTCTCTCATGCCTTTCCATGCGTTGGGGTCTTGGAAATACAACAAAATCACACAAATACATCGATCTTTATTCCCTGTCCTCTTGCGGTGTTTTATGATGATTTGTGGGATAAATGTTGCGCATTCTTGTTCAATCTGCCTGATTCTCTAGTATGCCGTGTGAATGGCCTCAAAAACATGCCCTGCCAAGTTGCAATAGATTCCAATCATGGAAAGAGAGACATTGCTCAGATGGCCGTCTGAAAAGGCACTGTTCTTGGATGATACAGTCATATAATGCTGTGTTGCGCTTTACTTGGCCTTGAATATAGTCAGACATGCATACACTGTACTCTCATGCCTTTTGAACATGGAAAATACAACAAGAATGCGCTGGAATGGCCATTGGTGCTGGTTGACGCTTGTGGGGATGAACGGGAATGATCTGCGCACAGAAGTGTCTGATCTGTCTGATCTTGTAGTATGATATGTGAACTGGCCCAAAAACATGCCACGCCAAGTCTGAAAAGATTCAAATCACAGAAATTGACACTTCACTATGTGGGGTCTATACCATCACGTCTGTATGGGTCAAGTATGACAATATGGCATGATAGACCCCTCAAAGCACTTGCATATCCTTAAATAAACCCCTCTGATAGATTCACATCTTTTTTGTTTTACATTTGCATCTCACATGAATGGTGCTCTCAGTTTGTACGCTTAAGTGCCCGTACTCGTCATTTACAGTTCACTTTGCGCACTTTTCTCTCTGATTCTTATGAGCTTCTAGTATGACGTGCCATCTGGTTTAAAAACATGACACACCAAGTCTGAGCTCAATCGAATCACAAAAACACGTACATGCATTAGAGCAACATGTTTTGGGACACGTAAATTGATGAAATTGGCTACTGAGTAAAGTATTTACTGTGAGGTGGGGAACACTTCAAACTTTGCAAGCACACTCCAATAGTCTCAATATACATCCTTGCAAGGTAACAAGAAGATTGGGAAAGGTTGAAAAAATACATTTTGGACTCACATAGAAAGACGTCTGACTGAGTAAAGTCCGTCAATATTGACAATTGGGGGTAGGGTCATTGATGGGAATAAGAGAGTAGTCTATGCTCTACCCGTCTGCTTCATAAAAAAGAGGAACCCTGGGGCCTTTGGGAAATTCACCGGAACCATGGTTGCGACACGCAAAAAAGACGTTTGACGGGCTAGCGCCGTCAATTTTGACAATTGTGGGTAGGGTGGCTCATTCAGATGATAGAGTAACATATATTCTTCCTGATTAGAACATAAAAGGGACCCACCCTAATGGCGCTGAGAGGGAAACCATGTGTACAAGTAAGACGCGTGTTATATTCTCTATTAAACAGGCAGCCACGTGTGAAGTAAGACGCGTGTCGATACAGGGGCGAGATTGGGATTCGGTCGATGAAACAGGCAGCCACGTGTTGAGCTTAAGACGCGTATTATATTCCCTATTTGTGTAGCTCAAAGTATACAAGTCGCTGTAGTATAGCGGCTAAATGTCTATTTGTGCTCTATTGAGCTCGGGTTCGAATCCTGATCCTAGTATTTTGCTGGGGTTACCGATTCGGCTCAATTTTGAGCCACGAGCAGGCTCAAGACTCCCCTTAAATAGGCAATTTGGTGACGATACTTTCATAACAGGACTTAGGTTAGTGGCTGGCGTTCCATTGACTCATTTCTATTGCCTTCTGGCGCGGGTTCGATTCCCGTCCAAGGTAGCAGGAGTGGGAATTTAGAACATACGTCGGTCACCCTAGGGAATCATAGTGTTCCGGTTGAGGAAAGCTACTGTCTAGATGTGAGAAATATCCCCTTCTTCGTCGAACCTTTAGTAAGTATCCAATTTGGCGGCTGTGTGGAGCAACGGTCTGCTCGTGTCTCTGCCTTGGGGGGTATCCTTGGCGGTTGGTACGAGTGGGTCACGCTTCTGAGGTCGGGTAGCTCCGACCTCAACACTCCGGTGGGCCTAGCTAGCCCAGGTGGAGAGACAGTAGGCCCCAGGGCCGAAGTCTTTTGGGCGGGTTGGTGGTAACAATGTGCTACGGGAGTATGCACGAAAGACGGTGAACGTCTACCACCCAGACAGTAGGCCTTAGGGCCGAAGTCTTTTGCTGCGCATACCCCCAACACAGAGAGGGCCATGCGCCTTTACTGTGTTGGGGCATGGCATTTAGTCATGTGACTTAGCTAAAGACGGAAAGGTGAAAGACATAAAGGCAACCGATTCCTCACTTTGCATCTTACCTTCCTACCACAACCATCTCCCCCTTCTTAAGACGCAATGGTGCGACACAAGAAACACCTCTTCAAACACAGTGGCAATACAGTGAACCGTAAGGTGAGAGGGTACCAGTGTGAGATCAACAAAGAGGCACACTTTAGGAAGGTAGACCTCCACCGGTTGGCCAAAAAGGGACATCCGTGGGGCCCTAAGATGTTTAGGAGCATGACTAGGGACTATCGGTTGGCACCTCTGCAGAGTACCCCTACACACAGCATTTACACTCTGGCTGGCTGCAGAGTGGTCCTGTGCAAGACAATGTCCTTTGTAGAGGAGGTGGCCAAGGCAGAGTCGCTCTCCAAGAGCCAGAGTAAGGGAGATGCTACCCTGAAAGTAGAAGAGTGGTTTCTGCACTTATCTCAGGCTAGCCCAGAAGAGAAGTCGGTTGTAGTCGTTGACCGAGACGGACTACACTTTGCAAGCATACACTGGAAGCCAAGTGACCCCAAGAACAAGTACAGCCAAGCTGTAAAGACTTGGGCAAAGGAGGTAGCTGCTATACCTGCTACTGTGGTCAAGGCAGTGGGCACCTCTCCCACAGCCTCTAGAAACAGCTCTGGAGGCTACCAAGTGAGCCACTTCAGACTCCGAGGCTTGGACGGCTGTCACGTGCCGGGAGCGCCCAATTGGGACGGACGCTTCTACCAGCACCGGTCTCAAGTTGGCCACCTAGTCTTTGGAGAGAGTGCAGAGGTGGTAAGACAACAAATAGTCTCCTACCTTGCCATCCACTTCAACAAGGTCTTCCTGAAGATGGACAACTGGCAGAAGGACGGCTACCTGCGCCAACACCCCTTCCCAGATGACTGGACGGAGGATGAGGACACCAAGAAGCGCATAGCAGAGGCTGGAGCCTCTCTGTGGCAGCCCTACACTGGCTATGCTCTCAAGTGGCCAGTGCAGTCTGCAGACTGCAGTCCCCATGTGGACTCTGCAGATGACAGATGCTCCTTGTGCACTGTCATGGCCTTTGGGGACTTTGAGGGAGGGGACCTGGTAATGCACCAACCGGGCATAGTCACCGCTCTAGGCAGTGGCGACATGATCACCTTCCCTCCTAGTACTATCTGGCACTCCAACAAGCCAATCACCAAGGGCAAGAGAGGAAGTACCATCAGCTTCCTCACAGGTTCCTTGCTCAAGCTCAAGAAGGGCAAGCTACACACTACCACCCCTTCTTCAATGTAAAGGACTTCCAATGTATCTAATCTTCTTTATACTTAGCGTAATCTAACTCTTTACGTATCCCCTTATACTTAGCGTGTTTGACTAAGTACATAGTGTATATCATAAGTATATCGTTAGTACGCGCACTAAGTATACACGTCATTAACTAGTACATGCCATTAATAATACACGTCATACTAGTACACGTCATTCATTAAATTGTACACATAATAAACATACACGTCAGAGACAGAAATGGCGTGAGGTCACATGAGGAACATATCTGCCAGCGCGTACTCCACAAAGAGCTTCTTACATGCCATCTCATTGTAGGACTTCTTGCACAGCCGGCATCTCAAGCGGAAAGAATTCTTCTGATGGTCTTGGTTCAGTTGTGCAGTGGAGACGTTGCATGCCTGGCAGAGGATCAGTGCACGCCTGGGAAGGAAGAAGTCCTTCAGCGCAGTCACGCCATGCATGTCTGCTATGACCTGTGCCAAGTCAGTGTTGTGCGTAGGAGGTGGGGTAAGGGGAGGCGTGAGGGCTCTAGGCATGTCAATGACCACGTCTACTAGCTGCTGCCTTCCTGTTCCTCTGACGGGTGAGTCAATGACCACGTCCACCAGCTGCTGTCTTCCTGTTCCTCTGACGGGTGAGTCAATGACAACCTCCAGAGAGGCAGTGCGTCTTGCAGGAATGATGGACGCTGATGCTATCCTCTCCTGCAGTTCATGCTGCTGTGTGGCGTACCTTGGAATGCGCAGGTGCGGGTTCTCCTGGATCCTTCTCCTTCTGTTGGCTAAGTCGGGACTGGGGAGAAGGCGCTGCACCATACATTCCAGAAGATAGGCACGTAGCCCTCTGCCCTGCAAGCCGTGGCGTGCCTTCTTGCACTGGAGACGCAGAGGAGCACGCCTGACTATTGTGTATGCATCATTGACCCCGTCTTCACACACTTTGCAGACCAGGTTGGAGCGTACCATGAGAAAGTAGACAGCACAGTCCTCCTCTGACCTGATCTGGTTGCGTATGTCAAACACTTCTGTTGGGGACAGTCTTGGCTCCAGGAAGCGCACAGCATGGATGTACGCACTGGGCAGACAGAGGTCTGGCTGCAGCATGAACTCTTCTGACCACCACGGCAGCTCCTTGTCCCACTTGGTAGGCTTGCCTGGGCGTCCAAAGTTGAACCCAATTGAATTACACAAATCAATAGAAACTTGGCGGTGCAGCGCACCCGTAGTCCTGGTATGGCTGCCTACAAAGATCTTCAGCTGCTGTGCGCGTCTGAAGAGACGCCTGCTGTTGGCTAGCAGATGCTCCATGGACACCGTCTGGCACTCCAAGTGAAGATGTGCATGCTCCTCCCCTTCTGTGTATGTCTTCAGGTCAAGCAGAGGCGTAGCTTCTATCTGTGCCTTGGCTAGCTGCATTGTGGGCGCAAACACACTGGCTTCCACCCGGCACCCACCCCAGATCAAGGGGGAGGAGGCGGCTAGCTGCGCCATCTTCTTCACAATCATACTACGCCTGGCCACAAGCTTGTTGAAGTTGTACGGGGTAGCTGTGGGCGCCTTGTGCCCTCCTGCTTTCAGTAGATGAATCAAACGGGAGTAGACCTTGATCTCGATCATGGTTACATCCTCTCCCCCCTCTGGCGGCCAGCGCACTGTAAAAGAGGTACTGCCATAGTTCTCTCCCAGCGGTACTATCATGGGATACTGCTTCCTGCGCACAGGCTTGAAGGTGGGACTGGGCCGGAAGAGGACTACATCATTGGTTGGCCACGTAGTCCCAAAGTCAAAGCGGTTGGTGTGTGCCAGAGGATGATCACGCTGGCCAATGTCTTCTTCTACGCCTCTCTCAACTGATGCTTCATGCCGTAGCCAGTGATGCGCACAGCATCCACCTCTGCCGCCTCCATTGCCCTGACCAGATCACTGATACTGATCTGTGCGTTGCCCATGATCAAGACGGCAGGGTAAGAATTGGGAAGGATGACGTGGCCCTGCGCCTGTATAGCATCAATAAGGGCGTCCTTCCACTCAGGCGCCACCATCAGCCGGCTGTTCACTGTAGCCACCAGGATCCAGTTGTCATACAGAGGCAGGTCCCTTGGTGCGTCCTTGTTGTACGACGCCATCTGGACTGGTGTGAAGGGACCAAAGAAGCGGATCAGCTCCTGTGGTGACACAGTGACGCTCCAGGCATCCAGATCAAGCCTGCTGCGCTCTTCTGGAAAGATGGCATCCATCAGTGCGCCCTCCTCCTCTATAGAGGCTGCCTCACTGCTCTGTATGGTACTGCTTCTGCTTCTACTCCTGCTGCTGACGTTGGGCACAAGGCGCATGTTTGTTCTTATTGGTATGGACCGCTGCCTCCTTCTCCTAGGATGCAAGCCATCACTGTAATTACTGCCGCTATCACTATCACTGCTGCTCATTTGGAAGACGCGTACTCATTTGTGAGGGGAGTGTACGGGGGGAATCTTCCTGTATTTTTCTGAAGAAGACGTGTATAATAGAGAATCTGTCCCACGTCCTCTCTCAATACTCACTAGGCACCAGAGGAGCATAGAAGAAAGAGAGACGTCCTCTCTGTTCAGAGACAGCCGTTCTGCCTCTAAATCCAACTTTCTTGACGCGTCTTCCTCTCTGGGTTTGTATTGGTGAATACAATCATTGTTGTATGCAGTGACAGCTTTTGTATGGTAGTGTTGCGCTAGAGCTGGCGAGTGTTGGACTAACACGTCTCTGATATAGTGCCGATGCGCCAAAACAGAGAAGGTAGTTGGCCGTCGGTGGTTTATTGTAACCCTACATTAGTCTTGTTGTATGCAGTGACAGCTTTTGTATGGTAGTGTTGCGCTAAGGCTTGTGAGTGTTGGACTAACGCGTCTCTGGCCAAGTGCCAAGTGCGCCAAAGCAGAGATTGGCAAACGTCAGGCTGCTATATTGTAACCTAATACATCAATCTGCGCTGCCTGTACTTTACTGGTGTTTCATGGTGATTGGGGGAATGAATGTTGCGCAACCTTGTTCAATCTGCCTGATTCTCTAGTATGTTGTGTGAATGGCCTCAAAAACATGCCCTGTTAAGCTCCAACGGATTCCAATCATGGAAATGGAGACATCACTCAGATGGCTGTTGGGAAAAGCACAGTTTTTGGCTGGTGTAATGCCCCTTTGCTGCAAGACTCTTCCTGGCATTGGCAAGCGGGGGCAGCGGGTCTGGACGGGTGGGCAACCGCTGGTCAGCTACGCTTTTATACTCCATTTCCTGTGGCGGGCTGGGACGGATGGGCAACCGCTGGTCAGCTATGCTTTTATACTCCATTTCCTGTGGCGGGCTGGGACGGATGGGCAACCACCGGTCAGCTCCGCTCATGTGTTTTCTGGGGGGCTGGCCCAGACGGATGGGCCACCGCTGGTCAATTATGCTCATATGTTCAAGAAGCGGGGGCGGGTTGGGACGGATGGGCCACCGCTGGTCACCTATGCTCCTATATTCCATGAGCCGGGGCTTGTGGGGACGGATGGGCCACCGCTTGTCAATTATGATCATATGTTCAATAAGCGGGGGCGGGTCTGGACGGTTGGGCAACCGCTGGTCACAACTCTTATGTATATCCTCTGGGGGCCTGGCTGAGACGGGTGGGCAACCGCTGGTCACAACTCTTATGTATATCCTCTGGGGGCCTGGCTGAGACGGGTGGGCAACCGCTGGTCAATGATGCATGAATACGCCACTTACTCGGGCACGCTGGGACAGATGGGTACCCATGGGGTAGTATGTCATGTGGAACACTCATCCTTACACCTCTGTCAAGTCAGTACATAGTCAGAACATTGTTAACTAATGAAAAAGCGGGACAGTACCATGTCAGACAGCTGTAGCCGGGCTGTCTATGCCAGCCAAGTGAAAGACGGACAAGATATCATCTCCTGGGCTGGCAATGGGCTGGAATATACTCATACTATGTACCGCTACTGCTTTAACATGGAAAATACAACAAGAATGCGCTGAAATGGCCATTGGTGCTGGTTAACGCTTGTGGGGATAAACCGGAATGATCTGCGCACAAGAATGTCGGAGCCTTTTGATCTTGTAGTATGATGTGTGATCCAGCTCAGAAGCAGTGCTCTCCAAGTTTGAGCTCAGTAGAATCATAAAAAATAACACTTCACTATGTGGGGTCTATACCATCACGTCTGCATGGGTCAAGTATAACAATATTGCATCATAGACCCCTCAGAGCACTTGTATATCATTATATAAACCCCTCTGATAGATTCACATCTTTTTTGTTCTACATTTGCATCTCACATGAATGATGGTCTTGGTTTGTATGTTTGAGTGCCCGTACTTGTCATTTACAGTTCACTTTGCGCACTTTTCTCTCTGATTCTTATGATCTTCTAGTACGACGTGTCATCTGGTCTAAAAACATGACACACCAAGTTTGAGCTCAATTGAATCACAAAAACACGTACTTGCACTAGAGAGACGTGTTTGGAGTAGCGTGAATCCACAAGATTGGCTACTGAGTAAAGTATTTACTGTGACATGCAATTGCGTGCAAACTTCACAGAGCTTGTTTGAATGCGTGTAGAATGATATCTGTGAAGCCACTAAGCTAAAAATTGAGTTTCATAAATACCCTCTCTGGTGTACATACGTGCTGTGTGTGAGACAACTTGAGGTAATTGGTGAAGTGAGAAATATCACTAAGTATGGATGAGACATACATGTGTTCAGGGTGCCCCAGAGAGCCCACATATGATGCTGGAAGTGATCTAGAAGGACTGCAAAAAAAGCACTTAGCGCTCCCAGACGGGTTTTCTCAAGAACGGGCTACTGGGTGAGCTGCTTTACTTTTGGTAGGGGGGTACTGAAACTTTGCACACACCATTCTGTAGCATATGCAAACGTCTGTGTGAAGTTACAGAAAGATTGTTACACTTTGAAAAATCACGCGTTTTGGCGTAAAATTCAGACGTCTGACTGGGTGAACTCCGTCAATATTGACCCAATCTTTAGGGTTGAAGTAGCACAGAGTACCTTATTATCTACGCTATCCAACGGTGCAATCAACCCTAAACACAACCATGTGTAAACCACCTTTTCTGGTCTCTGTTCCCTATAGAGAAGGTATATGAAGCATACTAAGAGTGATTGGAACCCAATCTGACAAGATGAAAATTTGACGGGGATGCTTTTTCAGAAACGGGGACATGCGTACAGCCAAACGCTACTTGATGATCTGTCTAATGTTTTTTGTTTATAGTAGCTATAGCCATGATGCAACTTTGAAAGCAATGTTGTATTTTTGATGCACCTGATAATTCCCTTCTCCCATCTCGTACCTCTGCTAGACGCCCACATTACACTGGAGTCACCACAACAGGCGTTGAAGACAGAAAGAAGCCCCCAAAGAGGCACTTTTGCAGTGTATTTGTGGCAGACATATGTCATTGGTACCTATTTCAGTGAATAAGTGACATTCATAGTGTATATTGGTGGTATAGAGCTGGAGTTAGGGTGCGCGCATCTGTATTTCTCTATTAAGGGTATCGCTAAGATAGATCCGGCGCATCGAAGGTATTGTGCTGAGGTTAGGGTGCGCGCATCTGTTTGGCTCTTGCTCTTGCAAGAGTCGTGTTTCAAACTTTGGGCTTGCATGACCTGAATAAACCGCCACAGAGGCACTTTAGCAGTGTATTTGGCAAAGATTCAGGTCATCTGTATCCATCTTTATCAAAAAAAGACTTGCGATCGACAAATACAGCTGGGGCTAGGGTGCGCGCACGTGTATTTCTCTACTAAGGGTATCGCTAAGATACCATGCGCGACGGCTATTAGGCACACGTGCGTTTTTTTACCACTAGACAGCACACTTAGCGAATCATGCTGTAACAGCATGACCGCCGCCCTAATGTATCATAGCTCTTATTGAAATAGAATTGTATGGTAATTCTGAGCAAACTTGTTTGAAACAAAAAGTGTGAAACATGCCGTTTTGAGGGACCTGCTCTAAGTGTGAAATTTGGCCTATTGTAAAAAAGGCGCTAATTTGGCTTCATGAAACCTGCAGTCCGGAGGGTGTATCGATGGCCACCACGGTGCTACCATGCCATCGTCCGAGGGGCTTGAGATTTTGATACGTTGTAGAAAAATATAGTATTATATATATGAAGTGTGAAAAAAATTATACATCACATATGAAAGAGAGAAGATATAGAGGTATCGAGCCACTACGCCAGAAGGGTCCGATACTTCAGAAAAGTCATGGTCACGGCACAAAGTTTACGCGATTCTAGTTCTACTGCCTCAGCGCAATGGCTCCAAGCTCCAGTAAGTTGAGTGGATCATTAGTAGTATCATATCTAGCACTCTATTCATTTAGAATGTCGTTTTGTTCTCAATAAGGGTGGGTCGGCACACATTTCTCAACTTCACTTTAATTGACCCCCAAAAACAGACTCGACTTCAATTATCTCCTTCTTTTGTCACTATAATATATTTTAGTACTTAGTAAATGTTTTAGCTGTATATCGTAG
The DNA here is from genome assembly GCA_026210745.1 of Exobasidium rhododendri. Classification (NCBI taxonomy): domain Eukaryota; kingdom Fungi; phylum Basidiomycota; class Exobasidiomycetes; order Exobasidiales; family Exobasidiaceae; genus Exobasidium; species Exobasidium rhododendri. The sequence goes on from CP110630.1 coordinate 10,656, forward strand.
CAATGTATGCTAGTAATACTATTTGCCCTAAAAGAGCCTGTAGGTCACACAATTGAGCTTCGTAGATGGGAAAATGGTCAAATTTGGGTCATTATGGCAGTTTCACGGTCCTAAAATGACCCGATTTTGCTATCTTATCTGATAGACGTCGTATTGAGTTCATACTATGCAAATATATGCGAAATTAGTGGGAAAAAAGATTCAATGCTTAAAAATGACCGATTATTAATCATGCTGACGAGTAAACGGCCTTTGTAGCTTTTTCATGCTGTATCGGGTGCTGTATCTTGTCAGCATTATTGAAGCATGTTATCGGCATTCAAATCTGATAGTGGCTTAAGGAAAAACGTTCTATAGTAGCTTTTCTAGTAAGTTCCGCTTTTAAATTGGCACTTTTATATTAAGATTACGCTACAAATGGAGATACCGCTGGTACCATAGAGCAAAATATCTAAAAAATGATGGCGTAGTGTGTGCTGACTACCGGTATATTTTGGACCACGCGCGTTCTCAGACACCATGACTTCTCTCATAGTAAAACTTCATGGATTTCAATCAGAGCGTCTTTCTTACATAAGGGGATGCATTTGGAAGGCATATACGGTCATGCCTGCGCCATCAAAGGGCACAAAAGGGGGCCAGGAGAGCCGCAATCGGGCGTTGTACAATTTCATGCGAACACGTGTGCCTATTAGCCGTCGCGCATGGTAGATCTTACGCGTCGAAGTTATTGATCCGAGGTTAGGGTGCGCGCATCTGTTTGGCTCTCGCAAGAGTCATGTTCCTACTGAAAGTCTTGCATGACTTGAATAAACCGCCAAAGAGGCAGTTTGGCAGTGTAATCGGGGCAGATGCAAGTCATCTGTGCCTATCTTCATCAAAAAGAGACTTGCAATCAACAAATACAGCTGGGGTTAGGGTGCGCGCATCTGTATATCTGTATCGAAGATAAGTGACGATAAATCTTACGCGTTGAAGTTATTGATCCGAGGTTAGGGTGCGCGCATCTGTTTGGCTCTTGCAAGAGTCGTGTTTCAAACTCTGGGCTCGCATGACCAGAATTACCCGTCTGAGAGGCACTTTGGTTGTGTAATTGGGGCAGATGCAAGTCACTCGTACCTATCTTGATAATAAAGTGAATTGCGATCGACGATATTGGCTGAGGTTAGGGTGCGCGCATCTGTATTTCTGCATTGAAGATAGAGCGGGAGCGTCGAAGATATCAGACCAAGGTTAGGGTGCGCATATCTTTATTTGGCCATCATAAGAATCTCTTTTCTATCAATAGGCTTGCATGACCAGAATTACCCGCCACAGAGGCACTTTGGCAGTGTGATTAGGGGTAAGCTTAGCCGAAACTAGCATCTAAATGCACGGGCCCATGGAGAGCGTTGTTGCACAAAGCAGATGTCCCCTGTTCTTATCTATGCATGGACGGGAGAAAGATCTGATGCCTGGCGAGTTTACAGTCATTAGGAACGCCGCTACTCAAACCAGAAGTATGGTACGGTCATGCAGAGGCATTTTAAGCAGCAATCTTCCTTGAACCGAGCAAGCATCCCAATTTCGTCTCAACCATCAGGTCAGTACGCCGCAGTGTTCAGCTCCACAAGCCATTTGTCTGCGTCTCACTTGTGAATGTTGATGGATCCTATCACATATAGTGACTGAATGTCAAATGCGTCCAGCGCGGATTCGCCAATTTCGCGTCCCATCACTTTGTTCCTCCACTCTCATCAGCACATGAACGCTGAGCTGCCTCGCCTTTCGGCCCCACATCTTGCAAAGGTGGCAATTGTTATCGCACTTGAGACCCTTCTATTAGGTTTAGGTTGCATTGGCTTAAAACTCTAATTTCGCAGCTGATTTACCTCATGTCTTTCTTACCCACCCGAGCTCGTCAAATCTCAAAACATCGAGATGCTTGCATTCAATCAGCAAGCTGGAAATCAAAGTCTGATAAGCTCGCAATTCGTATGCATCGAGGCTCTCTTTACTGCGAGATATTAAAGTACACTGATTATCCCCGTACTGCACGTCCGCTAAAGGGGCGCGGACTCTCGTCTCAGAAAAAAATATGCCGCCGTCAAAATTCAAAGCCGAAAGGAGCGAAATTGGTCACTAGACTGCGTGATTCATTTTCTCTTTGCCTCCTGGATTAGCATTCTCGTCAAGATTCCCTTGATACGATGTTGTCTATCATCTACGCTCAAGTATTGTATTACGTGAGGCGACGTATGTTTTACCTACACTCGTCCCGGACATAAACTAAGCTATGATAATGAAATTAAAGTGTATATGAGAGGAGTCTCGTTACAAGACATGTCTTTAGAAGCCCCATTTCGCCCATCGGGCATTTACGCTATCTTGCAATTCTTGAGGATACGATTCCTTGAAGCTTGCTGCGTCCCAATTGCGGCCAGTCTTGAATTCGACGGGCAGGATTGCACCGGACACTACCTTTCCTCCCCTGTTTGCAGGACCGTTTCCGTGACCCATGTAAGGGATGAGAGGGAATCCTGAAACATCTTCAAAGTAGGTCTCATCCATACCGGGTCGACACCTTGTAGTGAATGCCCACATGACGTCGTCCCAGTTGAAGACATCAATATCTTCTCCCACAAGAACAAGTCGATGAATCGTTCCTCCTTCTTTGGAGGCGAACACTAAGTCTCCAACAGTTTTCCTCAAGCTCTCAGGGGTATACTTCTGCTCTCTCAGCTTTTTCGTGTCGAATTGAATAATGGCCCACGTCACGGTACTCTGATGAGGCGATTGACAATCCAACACGGGAAGTCCGTTGTCCTGGCAGAGTTGACGAATGGCCACAGCACAGAGTGGACCGATCAAGGTGTGTGTTTCATCCGTAATCCTTCCGCAATTTGAGACGGGCAAAATAGCGTCATTTCGATATGTGATGTGTTGGACGTGGTATTGAGGACATGGATGAGCATCTCCGTGGAAGACGTACCCGTGCATCTCTCCAAATGGTCCTTCTGGTCTGGTCTTAGTGGCGGAGATAGTTCCTTCCAGCACAATCTCGGAGTTGGCAGGCACGTAAAGATCGTTCGTGTCGCACTTCACAACATCGACGGCATGTCCAGTCAAAGCACCAACGAAGTCACTCTCGCTGGCGCCACCTGGGATAGGCATTGCAGAGGCCATAATGGCGGCAGGTGGAACTCCAAAGCATAGTGCCCAAGGACAATCTTTACCGATATCTTTCCACATTTTGTGAATCTGCGCGATATGTTGAGGCAGTGCTACAAGACCAACAAGATGATTCTTGTCGTCCACCATAGCTCGAGCGATAGACCAGTTGGTCCATTTGCCATCAGGTGAACGTACAACGTGCATCCCGTATGTCTGAATGTACTGTCCACCATCGGCCTGATGCAGAAAGGGTGAAGGCAATTTTGTCAAATCGAATTCACCATCTTTGAGTGTGTTCTCTTTGCAAGAGCCGGTGGCCACCACTCTGGGTGGAATAGGGTCCATCTTGGCGGGGGAACCCATTTTGGCGAGAATGTCACGAGCAGTGGCGAGGTGGGGTAGGCCAAGATGCATTGCTACTCTTCCCCATTGATCTTCTGCACTTGGTCGAAGGGAAGCCGGAGCACCAAGAATCCTCCAAAGTCCCTTGTCCATGCCCTTTAGATTGTTGAATAGAGGTGCCTTTCCGTTCGTCTCACATACTTTTCGGATGATGGCAGCGGCTTCGAGGTGAGGATCAATGAGCTCATCGATTTCGACAAGGTCGTCTTGCTCTTTGAGAGCGGCGACAAACGATCGAAAATTGAGCTCAGGAAGATCTTGAGGGTTGACGGTGGAGCTCGACATTGTGAACGTGAGCTGAGTGCAGATCGAAAGGAAGGCGAGACGATGTGGCGAGAAGTAGATGTATCGCGAAGTACGATGGTCGCTTTCGTGTTACGTTTATACAAATTCCATCGCGCCAACATTCGCTCGCGGCTTCTAAATCGTCGAAACGGAACTACAGAGACCGAAATTGCTCCACCGCATGCAAAAGTACATTGCAAGGAGATGAGCACTAGAAAGGCCACTGTCGTCCCACGCCATGACTAAAAGCGCGTCTGTCAGAGCTTTCTATTCCCCTCCCCTTATAAAGTAAACGCGCTGGCGCGGGCGCAGATCAAATCGTTTCCATATTCATATTGAGCTACAGTAGAACCTCCCAGTTCTAATACGAACGGGACCAGCCCTTTTTTATTAACTATGGGGGGTTATTAGGTGTGAAAGTTGAATTGAAAATTTCACGATTCCTCTATTCTGACCACCATTTGTTAGGCATTATGCCCCATCTTTCTAAGAGCCTACGTCGGGCTCCATGCCAGCATAATATTGAGCATGCCGGGCAGACTCAGAAAGAGCTTGCTTTCTGGCTAAAGATGCAGCATAGCATAGTAGTGTTGCAAGGCACACTCTCTAAAACCCTTGCCGCCTCTGACAAGTGGCTCAATACAAAAATACACAAGAAATACAAAAGATTTTTGAAGTAAATTGCCTTGTTTAGTATGAAGCAATACACATTGCTATTGACAGCTGGGATACAACATTTGAAGATACAATAGTGCATTGCAGGAGCCATTGTGGTATTTGGTCAATACAAGACGCGTCAGCTCCAAAAAGTAAGCAGAAAAAGATTACAAGTTACTTCCACGTGTAACCAAGTTACTTCCACGTGTAACCAAGTTACTCCCACGTGTGACCTCCCAGTCTTAATATCAGGCTTAAAAATTCTTCGAATTGCATTAGGAATTAGGTCTGAGAGGTTCTTAGTATTTCCATAGGTCCCAATCGGGGACCGGGCTGTTTTCATTAACATTGGGGGGTTATTAAGACAAATCGTATTAAAACTCGGAGGTTCTACTGTACACTCTATTTGTAGAAAGTGACTCTCCCGGCCGGCAAATATACATAATTGTGCAGAATAGTCCCGAGGAGGACTTAGATCTTGTCGTTAGAAAGGAGTGAGATTCGAGTAGTTTCTCAGTTGGGGTACAGGAATTTTGAGCTTATTATGTACAGCGCGTCATTGGAAGCCACAACGGCGATTTGGACAGGCGTCGCACAGAAAAGTATCGTGGCGTTTGTAGCAGAATACCTGCCAGCCTCTTCAAGGGTAGGGCAAAGTGAAGTGGTGAGCATGTAAGATCGATGACAAAAACGAATTCAGAGCTTCGACACGCACAGGACATGCTACTATATGGAACGTAGGAGCAATTGTCACCCCAATTCCAAGTTGCCGTACCCCTGTATTCGATTCACTAACCCCTTTGCTCCTGCAGCACCTTTTTCTGAAAGGTCAGAGGAAGAGAATGCTCCTTCCACTTTTCGCCATAGCGCTACCCACGTCTGATTGGACTCGTCCGATGTGATGCAATGTCAGTATGGCTGCGGTCGCACGTTGTATCCGCCTTAGCAGTATCATTGTTTCAGCACCAAACGTCACTTTCATTCGCTCAGCGACCGGAAGTATTCAGGCGGAAGAAGAGACTTGTCCATGAAGGTGCTATTAGTGCTGAACTCGCAATCCTTAAGGTCAATAAGCTTCGAGATTTGCACATAGAGACGCATGGGCGGCAGAGACTCTCAAGTCTAAAAGGGGCATGCGAGTGCAGGAACTTTGGACTCTAGCGACGAACGTCCAGGACAGCAAAGATGCCGCTGCTCCATCATCTACCTAACCCTTACAGAAAGGCGAGGCAACTGTTGATCCTTGCAGCGTGAAAGCATTGAGCACTGCTCGATCTGGAATTTTGGAGAAGAATTGGTTGCTAGAGCGGCCGACATTTATTAAGGGACGGAAGAGATTGGTATTTTACTTGATAGACACTACTAAGTCCCGTTCACTTGGAGAATACATGTCCGCATGGCTGGAAGCTGGTTTGTGATCTTTCCCCTGCGCAGGAATCCTACAACAAGCCTCAAGGTGTGTGGAAGACTTTGTGAACTATAGAGTGTTCGTCGTTAGCTCGGTGCACTTGGAGCCGATTCAATGGCGGAAATGAAGCACACCCTCACTGCACGACATAAGCGTCGTACACAATACTGGTCTGCCCTCGAACAGCACTTGCAACTACAAGCTTTTGACACGCTTCACGAATCGCTGGCTGGGGATCATCTGACTCCAATTGGATTTTCAGACGAAAGTAGTACTTGCTTGGTTCGATGTCTTCGCCTGAATTAAGCATTGCAGTATCTTCGGGGTTGCCAGAGGGAACATACCTGTTGCCAGAAGACTGAAAGTAGAGATGATCTGGCAAGAGAAAATGGAAGATATTTAATCACACCGAGAGGGAAGGAGCTATCTGCTACTCCTGCCTTAGAGACACTACTCACGCCCACTCTTCAGTCGAAAGACATATCGAGCATCCAGGCGAGAAAAGAGATTTGGGTCTACCGTCAAGAAGTCTGCTCCACCGTCTATGCACTGAGCTTCATCGAACGCATCTTCGCCTGTTAGTCCACCGACACTACTTTTGAGAGCGCCCCCCGTCAAAGGCACTACCTTCCTAGTTCCCTGGCCGCTATCACCGATGATTATTGGCGCAGCCAAAGTGGAGGTCAAGCGGAATATGAAGCGTAGTGAAGGTGTGACAGGAGCATGCTTCGAGACAAGATTCTGGTCCATCGTAAAGTACTTCGTTGACGAATGGAGTTGTACAGTTTTCTAGGGGACGACTGTGAAGAGGACGGCTGATGATGGCAGGAAGAGTGTCCACAATGTCTTACTGGGACTTTCTCTCTTTTTGTTGCGCCTACTTGCGCGCGTTCACCCGTACGTGACGGAAATTGCGCGTCAAGTGAAGATCGGGCAAGGTCTGCCGGTGTAGTAGTGTACAGTACCTATAGTGTTTCTCATAATAATTTAGAGTAAATATATTAATGAACTATAGAATGCGGTCTCTACGCAAGTGTTTATCTCCCACAATCTGTAAATGTGGGAAACGCAGATGCAGCTGGTGGAGCCTTTATCTTAAGATGCGTCACTCGGAGAGATTTTCACGATGCAGAAGATCATGGATGAAGTGCGCCTCTTCCACCAATGTCTGCAAGTATTATGGTCTGTACTAAGAACGACTCCGACCAAGATCCTTGCTTCCATTCTCGCCATGCCAATGAGGGCCGTGGGCAGTAGTAAAGATCCTATAAAAGTAAATTTAGACTGCTGACATCGAAGAACAGACGATGTATTAAACGTTTCCTATTATGACGCTGATCGCATCGACATATTCTCGATAGCCCATTGCGGTGGCGTTCGTATCTTCCCTGTTTATATGCTAATATCGCAGATCTGAGATTTCGAAGTGAGTCCAAGCGCTTGTACGTCTGTGGCTGCTATTTGATATAAGTCTTCCCGTCACACCTCTCAGCAAAGTAAACTCTTCCGTTTTTTTCGATACCCCAAGATGTGCTCACAAATCAGCATAATGACGGGCGCTCACCTTTGCCTCTGCGGTGTCATCGTAGGAGTACTGAGATTAGCTAGTCGACATTCTTCTTCAATGCAAGATCTGTCGCTAGATTAAGACGATTAAATGGGAAATCTGATATCGTGGATAGATGTATCACTACATCGTCAGTCGACTAATTGAGTCTGCCGGTTCAGAGGACTGGTGCAAGCAAACTAAAATCATCGAGGTCGCTCGCTTGTCTGTCACAAAGTTCTTCTTCCCAGTGCTTGCAAGCAAAGATATGCTTGTGAATGTAAAATATAAATAGATTAAAGGCTTTTGAGCTTGCCCTTGCTAATCAGGAAGTACTTTGGTCCAACAGTGTGAACTTGCTCAGCGCGCCGTCATCCAAAATCACCTCCGAAAGTATTGGGGCCCTCATAGAGAGCTGGGACAAAGATCGGAAGGCTTTCAGCTCAAAGATTCTACACTCGAATCTATCGGGCATTGAAACTATTCTGCTGAAGTAATTCGAGGTACAGCAATCGAGCCTCATATTGGGGAACACTGAATTACGACAAGCATGGAAAATCTGTAAAATGATGCCAAGACAAATAATGATCCGACTGTCGATCTGCCGTGGATAATAATGGATTACGCTGCAGAAAATAAGGTTTGTGATGCGAAAAATGCAGAAATTTCCCGAAAATTGACATACAGTAGAACCTCCCAGTTCTAATACGAACGGGACCAGCCCTTTTTTATTAACTATGGGGGGTTATTAGGTGTGAAAGTTGAATTGAAAATTTCACGATTCCTCTATTCTGACCACCATTTGTTAGGCATTATGCCCCATCTTTCTAAGAGCCTACGTCGGGCTCCATGCCAGCATAATATTGAGCATGCCGGGCAGACTCAGAAAGAGCTTGCTTTCTGGCTAAAGATGCAGCATAGCATAGTAGTGTTGCAAGGCACACTCTCTAAAACCCTTGCCGCCTCTGACAAGTGGCTCAATACAAAAATACACAAGAAATACAAAAGATTTTTGAAGTAAATTGCCTTGTTTAGTATGAAGCAATACACATTGCTATTGACAGCTGGGATACAACATTTGAAGATACAATAGTGCATTGCAGGAGCCATTGTGGTATTTGGTCAATACAAGACGCGTCAGCTCCAAAAAGTAAGCAGAAAAAGATTACAAGTTACTTCCACGTGTAACCAAGTTACTTCCACGTGTAACCAAGTTACTCCCACGTGTGACCTCCCAGTCTTAATATCAGGCTTAAAAATTCTTCGAATTGCATTAGGAATTAGGTCTGAGAGGTTCTTAGTATTTCCATAGGTCCCAATCGGGGACCGGGCTGTTTTCATTAACATTGGGGGGTTATTAAGACAAATCGTATTAAAACTCGGAGGTTCTACTGTACTATTACGGGTAGTATTGGACCAGATTGCCATGTATAGTCTACAGATATTTAGTATTTTTTCCTTCATCTACGGTCTTAGGGATGAAGTATTCCGGAGATAGTTGTACATTTGTGATTGTGCAATTGACACTATTTCTCTCTCAACAGATGGTAGAAGTATGCTCCTGAGTCGATTTTTGCCCAAGAGAAGATAATATGGTGGGAAATGTAAAGTCAGAGTAGTACGGGTCTACCTACTTCAAATCATTGGCAATACAATCAATTTAGAGAGAGAAGATCAGGCTGGCGCATCACACTGGTGTAGTGAGCTAATTCTTGCTCCCGCTTGGTCTATTGTCGGTTACATTCTCCTTAGAACTTCGTGGGCAATCACGGCCAAAGGCGCGCAGTCAGGGGTGACTCAGCGCTCCAAGGAAGATTATTCTTTCCAGCGCGGTTGTCGGCGCGGCGCGTCCCCACACCTTAATTTTAATCAAATGATGCGCCTACATCTGCTTAAGTCCGAGCATGCGCCTAAACCTGGTGGAAGACAAATTGTGTACGGTGGAGTGATGCACTACTAAAGGCCTGTACAGTATGATCGTCTTCATTGCCAGCACTTGTAGCAGAGCAAATAAACACAAGTACAATGAATGAGCAATTCACCCTCTACGCTCATGGTGGTCCAAATGCGCTCAAGGCAGCAATCCTCCTTGAGAAGCTCGGACTCACCTACCGTCTCGTTCCTCTCGAAGCTTTTAGTGACGACGCTGAGAAAGGAATGAAAGGCAGTAAATATTTGGCCATAAACCCGAACGGAAGGTAAGATGCCATGAAATTGACGCTGAAAGGTGATTTTACTGAAGATCTTATCTGCAGAGTGCCTGCAATCGTTGACCATGAAGCAAATGACTTTGCTGTCTGGGAGAGTGGCGCCATCTTGCTGTACTTGACCGATGTATACGACAAGGAAGGGCAGTTCTACGGGAGAACTCCACAAGAAAGAGCAACCACCGCGCAGTGGTTGAGCTTTCAACTATCTGGCTTGGGACCTGTGCAGGGCAATTTGAACTATGCGCACCTTTTCGGTTTTCCATAGAGTACATAATTAAGAAGGAAGCCACTTTCGGTGAAAAGCCGGAGAAAGCCGTCGTGACCCGGTTTGAAAGTGAGTCTCACCGTTTGTATAAAGTTTTCGACGAGCGATTGGCTCTTCAATCTCAGCATGGAAGTCAGTGGATTGCATTGGATCGACCAAGTATTGCAGATTTTGCTTTCTATCCTTGGGTCCGTATTGCTGCTGCAGGAAAGCTAGATATCAGCCAGTATACGTATGTAATCAAGTGGCGTGATGCTCTTGCTACCGACAAAGATGTGGAAGAGGCGCAGTCAAAGCTAGCTAATATGTAGACGTATCGGCGTCGTTGCAAATTGTATCTTCCTAATCCAAATATAATGTGCAAACGACTTAGCTATACAGAGTATGGTTCGTTTGACAATTCTGAGAAAGTCTCTCATGGCCGTGCTGATGTGACATTGTACAGTATACTAGGCATAGAGAGGGTGAAATGAGTGCGGGGCAAAAGGTGGTGCAGAGGGACCGGCCTTCTCTACACAACCTTTCACTGAAGTATAAATCAGAAGAGGAAGAGGGGTGGAAAGTCGCTTCCACTGTTCTAATCACCCTGAATTCGATTGCAATTTTCATATTGCGCGCGCCCTGACCTCATTATGATCGTCATGAATTGCAAATTACGCATCTTCTAGATTGAAATATCGTTCAAATGGTGCGCACCCTAATATTTACATCTGTGTTCACCGATTGTCGCCCTTACGTCCTAGACTTTAGTAGGTTCGAGCGTTATGATTGCAGTCAGGAAGTACTTCAGAACCTAGCGCACGTTCAGAGAAGCTTCGAGGATAATCATAATCTCATTATGGATGTGTAGGGACGTTGGTCTGAAACAGTTGGAGACTACATCGCCCCCATTGCTTGTTTTCATTCGCCTGAGTAGCTGAACGACGATGTCTTTGCCCAGGTTGACGATTGTGTCATGGGAGCACAACTTCGGTGTGAGGGCAGAAATGAAGACAAAGAGAGACATTTCTCCTATCATCTGCCTCGACATCTTTTGTCTTTCCCTCCATTGTTGCAATAATCGGCAGATTCATCACTCTCAACGGGACAAGAGGTGTTGGTGGAGGGTGACAAAGTGATGAAAAGCGCAATGATAGAAGAGACTCTGCTTTGGACGTGTCTGGCATAAAGTCAGTTTAAGCTTTAGCGCATCCCTACGCTTGAAGTCATCATCAGCTTGTTATGGAGCTCTTCGATAATTACGAAGCGTGAAGAATAGGCTTTTCCGCCGTTGAATCACAAACTTGCTCTTCTCTTGATGAGAGTACATTCATACTTCACATGATTCGAATAATCGTTTCCGACGATTGTGCACTGGATTCCGTGTTCCCGTAAACCCCCTCTATACCAGCTGATGAAGAAAGTTTCTGCGAAGGTGCTTACGTCAGCGACGGTCGAAGTGGACCAAGCTGCGAGATAAGTCTTATTCCAGGCGGCGCACCCATCACATCGAAAATACGATTCACCATGCAGGATGCTGAGGTGTGTACCCCATCGGCACGGTCGATTCGAATTTTGGAGGGTGGCCTTCCGTCGACGTTCCACGTCATATTTTCGCTCTCGCCTTCCGCCAGAAGACGCAATTCAATGTGTGCGCTCGACGTGGGTCCTTCTATGGTCTCTACCGAAGCGATGATGCGAAGGCCAAGAGAAGTGCCAGGCTCCAGAAATCTGTTGAGAATGCGACACCACACCGGTCGATCAGAAAGTACTGGCTCACGCCGCTCCGTCACACTCTTGATAGTAAAGCCAAGTGCGTGCATTACGTGCGCTGGTATGCCCTTGTACAGCTCTCCTAGTTGACCAGGCACCTCGATCACCTTTTCAGTAAATTCGGCTTGCGTCATGTCGACGCCATAGGCACGCATCATGCGTTCATTTGCCAGTTCTGCGTTTGTCAAACTACGATGTGTGAGGGAGTGGAGTTCAGTGCACGGCCCTGCAATCAGCAACCCCGCCCAAATGCGCGAAAAGTCCCAGATGCCAGTACCAGTGAACGTGACGGCATTTATCTTGGCTAGGGCATCGATTTTGGCAGCTAAAACGGGATCGGCTCCTTGTGGGAAGTAGGATTCTGAGCCGTGGCAGATGACGTTGATGCCGGCTCCCAGGAGGCGCTCATATGCTGCAAAATTAAGATGGAGTCTCTCCGTCTGGACTACCAGTGCAATGTCTGCATCTATTGCTCCGTAGTTGGTGCTTTCACAGTCTTGTACAATGACTCCCAAGGCTTTGTTTAGCCCAGCAAGTTGACCTAGATCCTCACCAACTTTGGGGCCTGCTCGGTTCACTGCCGCAATGATTGGCCAGCCTTTCTTCACGAGTATGCGTACAGCCTCCAGCCCATAGTAGCCGACGCCATAGATCATGACCCTGGGCCTGGGACCTGCTTGATCCTCTGTAGCGGTACTTTGGACGGCACTCATGAAGGCTGAGTTTGATATGATGGATGTCCTGCCGGCGCAATTGGCTTAAGAAGGTTTCCCGCTAGCTGGAAACATTAAAATCGGTCGTATCTGATACGTGCTCAGGCCCACGTGCGGAGAAGCGCTGTGGTATGCGGCAGGAGGCAGGGTGGCTCCTTAGAATTATCACTGACCTTGTTGGAGTCAAAGCAGAGGCCAACAGTGTGTTGTACTTCTGTTAAAGACTGATGAGACATGAGATAAAGGTCGTGTTCTAGAGCAGGATAAAATCCTCAGTCTGAATAGTGTGCATTTCAATGCCATATTACAATTGTACTTTTCTTAGACTTGAGCATTCGTAACCGATGATAGTGCACTCCGTTGCAATGTGGCACCTGACTTCGTTTTAATAATCGATCAAGTCCTTGCTAAATATCGGCTAGAAATACGATCAAACTAGGCGAATTGAGAGTGGTCGGAATCCTCTTTAGAGGAATGACAAAGCACCAAGAAGAGACGGCCATTACGCGACATGCAGGAGCACACACGCCCCCTGCACCGCTCTTCTGTCTCCGTCGAAAATGAGTACGAGTATCGTAACAGATTAGCTTTCTTCATCTGTAAGCCACACTGTTCCAAGGGGCCACCCCTACATACGTGACTCCGACAGTCGGTATATTTTCCTACTGCGCTTCTTCAGACTCAGTTTTTTATCTCCTACACTGCTTGTCGTTTGCTCCGCCTTGCCGCGTATATTGTCTGGCATCTACTCCGCCATCTTCCGCACCAATTATTGTTTTCCGCCGGAAGAAAAAAGGGGCCACTTTTCTTCATCTTCTTCTTCTTCTTCATCTTTTTTTTCTTCTTCACTCCATCACGCCTATCTTACTTCCCTTCATCGCCTCCATTACCTCACTTTGTCAAAGCACCACAATGCGCCTCCTCGCAGTTTTCTCTCTCGTTTTGCCTCTCATCGCGTGGTCAGCGCACGCCGGCGATTGTGTCGAGTTCAGGAATCCGCCGCCCAGCTACAAGCTGAAGAAAGACGACCCTCACTGGACCATGCCTCTGGCTCTGATCTGGCAGGGTCGTATCGAGTGGAATGCCAAGAACTACACTTTACTCAATACTGGCGTCAAGCAAGCAAATGAAAAGACGTACCGTTACAGCCTACTCGCGCAAACAAGAGCACCACCTGCGTTGAACACAATTTCGGCCACTGTATTGGGTAAGAAGGGTGCCGGACAGCAGTTTAAATTCAACTTTGAGAACAAGGCGGGCACAATGAAGTCATATTGGATGGCCCCGTATACTGGACCGTGCACCGTACCGGCCTCTTGGACGTGGAATGAGCTTACTGGCGTTACGGTGCAGTCCCGCTACTACTGAACGTGCTCTTGAACAAAACAAGCTTTGCCGAATGATAGATCCGTCCTTTCCTATTTTGAGATTCATAATGGCAATAATTAGTCTAGCTAAAAAGCAGTAACATTTACGGCATTATGCAGCAAGACATCTACACGTCTGGACCTCGTATCTCCTTTTGCTGTCTATAGATGCGTCAGAAGGGTATGTAGCTAAACGTAGTCATCTTCCGCGATCGAAAGGGGTTAGCGAAGGTGGTATGGGTTGTTTTGACAGGAGCTAAGGAGTCCCCTTTCCACAGAGAGGAGTTTGGCGTAGGTATGCTAATGGTCCGTGCACGTTTCTGGTATCGCCGTAGCATGTCGCGTTCCATCTTTCGAACGCGTACTGCGCATTGGATTTTCATGCAATGAGAAGCGAAAAAGATAGTTTAGCGATGGTCGCTAGCGGAACTGAGCACAGTATTTAACCGTCGCGATCTAAGATCTATAATAGGATGACGATTGTACCATACACAGAAAACACCTCACCTCACTCCATCGAGCACAGCGCATTGAGGACAATGTCCACCAATACGGCAGCAGTTCTATTGTCACCGTCATCTCGACTGATGTTGCAAAACCGTGGCATTCCCGTGCCCGGATTCCAACAATTGCTGGTGCGAACGGCAGCTGTAGCTATTAATCCCTCGGACTGGATGTTGCAGGAAGCGGGAAAACATCTACCTTGCATTCTAGGAAGCGACATAGCAGGTGTCGTCGAAGTCGTCGGACCTCAAGAAGAGGACGCGAGCAACTCGCAGCAGCATTCATTCCAAGTCGGCGATCGAATTGCTGCCTTTGCTGGAGGCGCATGGTCAGGCAAGCTCGAAGAAGGTGGATTTCAGACGCATGTAATCGTTTCCAGGAGCTCGACCATACCCTTACCAGCGGATATCTCTCTTGAAAGCGCTTCAACGCTTCCAATGGCGATGGCTACAGCTGCCAGTGCGTTGTGGGTGACTCTACAACTGCCCAGGCCTCGCCTTGGTGTAGGTGCGAAAGAGGGCGTGCTGTGTGGTTCTGACTCTACCAAGAAAGCTCGCACCGGTATACTTGTCTACGGAGCCTCGTCTGCGGTAGGGCTTGCTTGCGTTCAACTGGCAAAGAGCATGGACGTGATAGTGTTTGCGGTGGCCAGTAAGAGGCATCAAGACTATGTCTGCCGCCTCGGCGCAGATTACTTTCTTGATCGTAGTGACAAAGATCTAGTCGGCTCATTTGTCGAAGCTGTCACTGTGGCAAATCTCTCTGAGCCTCTCAGCATCGGTCTCGATGCAATCAGTAGTTCGGATTCTCTTCTCACGGCGGTATCGATCTTGGAAGCTTGCACGAGAAATTCACAAAGCGGAAATCCCATGAGACTAGCCATCACTCTGGCGTGGCCTGAAGACTTGTTGAGGCCAAGTGGCATCACTATCGAGAGAACAAGTGCGTCCCACTTCCACACCAACGAGGAGAATGCAGCGTGGCTGTTCAATAAATATATTCCGTCCTGTCTTGTTAGAGGAGTACTACAGCCTGCTCCTCCAGTTCGTATCGTCGGCAACGGCCTCGAGTCCATCAACGAGGGCCTACGCATGTCAAAGAAAGGTGTGAGCTGCGAGAAGCTGGTAGTGCAGATCTCGTGAAATAGATGCGTTGATCCGCGTTCTACTGATAGAGGCAAATTCCGTACTTTGGGGACAAACGCCGTGGCGCACGATTAAATATACTGCGTGTAGGACTATGCTACTTTCCATAACACGAGATTCCGACGGTTCCTTCACGGCTCTTAATCTTGACTCTATCTAGAAGATGGATTGGAGAGTACGCAACGTACTATGGGGATGAGGAAGACGCTGATTTGCATCACGGGGGCGCCTCTTGCGTCACTAAGGAAGGATCGAGCCACGCCAGCAGACTCCAAAAGTGCTCTGAAGAGTAGTCATCCGTGTCAGGAGAGAGACGGAGAGAGGTATCTAACGATGCGGTAGAGAAGAAGGCGTCGTCCATTGTGTAAGACGAATACTGTACATTTTCGGTCAGCTATGGCGGATCTGGGAAGAACGGCAAGGTGTCGTAGCGTTGATTGCCTGGCAATCTTGGATCTCGCAGCAAGTGACTGCAGCATCTTTCTCATGGTGTGTAAGGCAGACGTCACTTCTGACGTTTCCAATATTGAGTCTCAAATCCGAGGCCCTGTATACGTCTTGAGAAGGGACATGTGTTTTGCGAGAAGTAAAGAGCATTGGATGACGTTGTACACGAGGAACCACAATCTCGTCGTCGGCGCAGATTGTATTCTGTGTGGACCTGAAGCAGAAGTTGCGGGAGAGGCGACTGTCAAGGTGTATAGCTCGTCGAGAATTCTGATGCATTCGATGGCGCTGTTGAGGCAGATGTAGCGAGACGACAGATGACGCTCTTCACATTTCTACGTTGGGTGATGTGCCGCAGAGGAGCTCGGAGCTGACTCCTTCCTTTTACTCGCATGCCCCGAAGGATAGAGGTATTGTCTGTGAAGTCTTGATGTCATCTAAGGCTGAATGAAAGTGCTGTTCACGAAGGGAGCCTATCCGACAGGTACTGCAGGCACTTCTAATTGAAGATCGAGTGTAGCGCGAATAGAAAGTGGTATAGTACTTGCATGCTAATCGAAGCCGTAAGAGGAAGGACAATTTGTTTGCGCTCTCCTTCGCCGCTCCAATTCGTCTTTCCGTTTTGCTCTCGAGGGATGGAGTGGACTACAAAAGAGGCAGGGTCCTCGTACATCATGCTATTGCCAGGCCCCTCCCTCCCATCAGGCCATCACGTTGGCACGAAAGAGTGATCATGCACAACATCTTCACCGTGAGTCTCTTCCCCGCTCTACTGTTCGTCGTGGCTGCTGCCCTGGAGCCCGACCTCATCGTTCAATCCAGAAGCGACTGTGTCCCGACCTGCATCACCTCTTTCTTCGAGAATTGCGTCCGAGTACCGAGACAGACGGATTGGTCCGATACGTACATGGACAGAAGAGGGGTCTTTTTTGCCGACCAGAAGTTCTTCCCAAACAAAGATGTGAAGAGCCTCGGGAATCCAGAAGATCTTTTCGCTGCCATCGACAGGAAAGGAACGCTTGCTCTCTTTGCGCCGCATCCAAGGCCGATCCCTGAGAAGGTCTCTTCCGTCTCGTTCATGTTCACGCTGAAGGACACGGATGCCATCTACTACTTCACCATCTCGGCGGGAAGTAAACAAGCCTGCCGCATGTCGAAAGCCTTTTTTGAGAAAGTCATCTCCATCGAATTCAGCTCGATCTCGGGCGGAATAACACCGTAGTGCGACGGTCAGATCACTCGTCATTGCTTTGTGTACGTGATTCTTCCTTGTCCGTGCTCCGTACAGTAGTCTCTCCATCAATATTATGCTAATGCTGTATCGCTTCTGTCTTTTGTGCACGCTCATCAGAAAGAGATGAAAGGGCGGAGTAGGACGAACATTTCAAGCTGCGCGCCTCTGCCCCTGTATCGTTCCGGTAGTTAGGCTAAAAGTCAAAAAGGCTGCGAGGATCAGCGGAGGCCCCGAATGACGAGAAGAATTACTCTCTGTCACACTTTGAAGAGCGAGTTGTTGAAGCCGGCACGTCTCCCCATTCGTACTGCGATGTGAACTCTCCATCGCAAGCCGGGCATGTATATAGAGGATGTGCGTCGCCTCTGCGCCAGCCAACACACTCCCCGCCGACACAATCACAGTCTTGTCTCACATCCACTCTGTCACTTGTCATCATTCTTTCTACGTCATGCTCCTCTCACCCACACTGCTCATCGCCACACTGCTTGTCTCCTTGGCTGCCACTGTCCACGCCGACAACACGTTTGTCAGCCAATCCAACGATCCGTGTCGCCCGACGTGCATCAGCTCTGACTCCAATGACTGCTCCCGAGTGCCACATCAGACAGCCTGGCAGGACAGATACGTCGACACCAACAATTCCTGGTATGTCCCCGATTGGACGTCTGGAAATGCCAAATTCATAGGCACAGTCAAGGAATTATACGCCTCCATCGACAGCGCAGGTACCCTGATCACGTACGTTCCCAGACCCAAGGCGGATCCATACGTCCCGCAGAGTGTCACGTTCCGGTTCATAAACAAACGAGATTCCTGAAGTGACGTACTACTTCAACGTCGCCACCGGTAGCAAGAAAGCCTGCAAGATGCCCAGGGGTGTCTACAGGAGGGTGCGTCGGATAGAGTACAGCGGAGTCAACTACCGCGCAATCAGCACCTAGCACTGCCCACTTTCCCTCCTTTTGCTCCTTGTGTTGCGTAAAGATTTAGTGTCTCACTTTTGCACCCATGTATCTTGTGCAATGCATGTGATGATGATGCAAACGTCTTCATGAATTGGCTACTTCTTCGTCGACTGAGCTCAGTACGGGGACAGGGTTAGGATTAGGGTCAGCCGTATTCTACCTTCCATGAACCTGTCCTTGACCACGCAAGCGTAATCTTTCCTTTAGTGAACTTAATACTTTAAGTTTAGCTGAAGGGGTTTCTGCAATGACCGACCACGCGGTCAGCTGCTATATGGACCCTTAATTTATTCGACTGGACCATATCCTTGTTCCTATCTATATGTGTAAATGCTCGTGTTATTTATATAAGCTCGAAGCTTAGCACCAAACTCTCAAGATCTTTGTGTCAGTAATCATGGACCACGTCCCGCTTCCAGAGGTTCTGCTCCTTCCTTTATAAGGGTTAAGGTGCCCTCACTTTCTCGTTTCTTACCCCACCCCCCCTTCTACTTCATCGTCGCCTCTCTTTGCCCGTTCCTCACAAAGACATGAGATTAGGCACAAGAAGACTTGCAATTAACAATACTGGTAGCGATGTCTTGTCCGAAGCCAAACTTTGCCGCTTCGTGGAACACGATTACAAATGCAGTCGAATATCAGCCAGAGATCATCGAGGACAAGAGAGGAAAATTAGTAAAGCAACCTGACAATGCTTACGTAGCAAGGGTGGGTAGAACGCAGCTGTATTTTCTCAGCAGTACCCTATCACTCGAGGAAGCGCTCGAGAAGAAGGAGCAACTGGACAAGATTTACTCTGAGCCCACTTGGCGACTGGAGATGGATTTTGACACATTCGACGCTTGGTGGTATGATACGCAGTTGAAGAAGGTCGTTTTCAAGTTCAAGAATGAGTACGCCAGAGTATTTTACGCACACCACTTCAACAAAGGTCTAGACACACCCGTACTTCCAGAACATCCTTCGGGTGAGGCAAGGACGGTGAATTACGACATGACCCTATACGAAGTCGCCGAGCACGATAAGCCTGAATTGAAAACGAAAGGAGCGAATGAATGTTCATCGTTGAATTGCGCGGACAGTGATGATTGCTTCCATCAGAACCCAGTATGCTCTGCTTGTTTGCCTGCTAGGATCGAAGGATTCTATTGCGCAAAGGGCGGTAAACCGGATGCCATGGGATGTGGAGGAACGCCTAGTAGTTGTTAAGTGAACGAAGCCTTGGGAGATTGAAGAATGACATCACGAGCTTTCTTCAGCTAAGTTTTCAAGCATTCTAGTTGACTTGTAATTACATCTTGGGCATCATTGAATGCGATTGCGTATGACGGAATCTAGGAGACAGTGAGATTATTGTGCAGCAGTTGCGATGCCATACTCACGTCAATGTAGATAGACAAGCATATCGAATTAAGATCGGAAAAGGCAGAATATGTATACATGATGAGCGATTATGACTCCGCAGAAATTGTGAGGAATATTTTCTTCATCGGGTGACAAAGTATGTGATTATACAGTAGTCACGTTGGATCGCCCCCACTAAATTTGTATGTACCGAAACGCACTGCAGAAGAAATGTGATAAGATCCCGCTGGCATGATATTTCATAAGATAGACTGCTGAACGAAGAAGAAATCTCTGCAAACGACATGAACACGAGATATCAGCTCGGCATCACTTCTTCATCCCACTCTCCGTCGAGGAACGCATTGAAGTGCTGCGCAACGAGATGCGCCTGTTGATAGAGGAAGCCGTGGCCTGCCTTTGGGTAGATGTGCAGATGTGCATTCTCAATGTGCTCGACCAGGTTCCAGCTGTCCACGCTGGGCACGAGTAGATCGTTGTCACCGTTTGCCACAAAGACGGGCATCTTGAGCTCGTGCAGCCGAGGAAAGGAGTGCGTCGGATTCTCAGTCATAAAGTCAACAAAGGCGTCGATCTGTCGGGCGGCTTCTTTGGTACTCAGAGCGCCGACACGCTCTTCTCCTGACGTCTCTATGTTGCGTTCGCTAATCCTGCCCCAGCTGGCCCACGCCGCCTTTTGACCCTGTTCGTCGTTGTTGAAGAAGGAGAGTGCATGGGACTCGGCGTAATGCTCCTCATCCGAAGAGCTCAAAAACTCAAAGTATTTGGAATCGGGCGTGCCAAGTTGATTATTCACGCTCGCTCTTGTTCCCGCAAAGATGGCCTTGCGTACGAGTCCAACAGGTGCATTCAGTGCAAACATCTGCGCTACACATCCACCCATGCTGAAGCCAAGCACGTCCACTTGTTTGATGGCGAGAGCTTGCACGAGAGCGATGCCATTTGCTGCCCAGCCGGCGAACGTGAGAGGAATCTTACCGCCGCTCCTGCCGATGCCCCCGTTATCGAAGAGGAGAACGGGCCTCTTCTCCGCCAGACGGTTGATCAAGGCGGGATCCCACGTGTCCATGTTGCCTCGGAAGTGGACGAACATGATCAAAGGAACGCCAGTCGAGAGGCCAAAGCGGCGATAGGCAATTCTCGTGCCATTGGCCTCGATGTACTGCGTGACGGCTGTCTGCTGGGTGGTCATGTCTACAAGATGAAGTAATGTTTGTGAGAAGAGGAGTAGTGCCGCAACAAATCTTGACGGCGTAGTATCTTGGTACGAGTTGGGACTTTCCAGCACGAAGATGGGTGGAGGACCACACTCTCTCTTCTTGTCGGGCGCTTTTAAGTAGGATTCACCATGAGACTTCAGCGCGGACTTTCCTGAATAAAGCCGCACACGCTATGGGAGGGAGTGAGAGCTTAAGTCCGTAACAGCGAGAGAAAGTGACGATGACACTGCGAGTCAGATTGGTGGCGCTTTTAAGTATATAAAAAATAGCCTAAACAATCATGCGGGCTCCTCACGCTTGACTAGAGAGGTTCAGGGATACCGAGCAATCATCCAAAGGCTGAGCATCTGACAAGCGTGGTGGGTGCCATAATGTGCCGTCGAAAGGTATCCATCCTACTGCTTTTAATCGTCATAGATTGTGATTTACAATGACACACGGTATGCTTGATATGGAAGAGTGTCTAGTGTACACGTTACAGATCTTTGCTGGCATGCTACATCGACTACAATCCTCTACTTTGTCGGTCTTGTCACTCACACATCTCGGCCATCTCGCCCAGTGAATGAAGATTGTGCAAGATCAGCTTGCCCAGCTGTGCCCGCTCCCTTCTCTGAAAGACTTCCTTGGCCCAGCTTAGGGCTCCTTCGACGTCACCATCGTCCACGTCGACGATCGCCATGGCTCCCTTGCTACCACTGCGGACGAGCTGCCACACAATCAAAAAGGCCTTGAAGGCGTAGATGGTCACCCACGGTGGCTCAGAGGCTGCTCCCATAGTCTGATCGAGGTACTGGAGAAACCAGTCGGTGTGCGGCGCAAGGGCCTGTGCGGTGCCAGCGTCGAGCGTGAAGCTGGAGGAAAAGGCGAGGTAGGTGCTGTTCATTGAGGTAGTAGAGATGAAAGTCAGACGCACCGCGTAGAGAGAACAGAATAGGGACGACGACTCACGCTGTTGCTAGAGCGGCGTCCAAGCTCCCTTCGATGATTCCGCCAGTGTGAGACGGCGACCAAGAGTGCAGCTCGATCATGGCCATCTCCCACGTTGCCTCCACTGACACGGCGTGCGATCCTGCATTGCGACTGGAGTCTTCTTCTTCTTCTTCAGGGCGGATGAGCGGCTCGAGCGCGTTCAGCGACTTCCTCAGAGGCTCAAACCTTTCCAGACTGACTTGACCCGTCATGGTGGACCAGCCAGACACTTCACGCACACTGGAGAGCAAGAAATGGGTGATGTTGATTGCACCGTACGGATCAAAGATCGGGAGTGACACAGTGTCCGGATCAGGCGACAGGAACCGTCGAATGGCCTCTGAGTATCGAATGGATGGTATCGCTTTGCTGGTCGTCAAGCGACGGTGGGCCCACGCAGCCGCGCTCGTAACCGTCCAGCAGTCTTCCGGACACGGCAGATCGTGCTTGATCTCGAGGTGTGAGAGGAAGCGAGGAATCGAAAGGATCTGGTACCACAGAGCGTCGATCTGATACACTGCCAGGAGCGTCCGCTTGTGCGACTCGACCTTGATGAACTCCAGCCAGAGCGACTGCAGATCGCCGGTGGAGGAAGAAGACGTCTGCATGGCCTGCATGAGTCCTCCCGAGCGTGCCAACTGGTAGGTTGAGGAGTATAGAAGATCAGCTTGTCATGCTTTCATCACCCGCACCCGCACCCGCACAGCACTGATGATTGCGACTCACACCGACCATCCTGGGATGAATCTTGAGTGCGTATGCCGAGTCTGAGTCACACAGATACATCATTGCATGGACCTGGAGCAGCAGGTACGCTTGTACGATAACGAGCTTCTCCGCCGAGGTCTCCGCTTTTTCCTCGTTGTAATCAACCAGTACTCTTGCTCGACGGAAGCAGCGACGGGACAGCGCAGCACCTGAGTCGTCTCGATTGTCGCAGTCTGGATCTTCGCCGTGCTGATACGCGATGCAGAGCATGCTAAGAAGGAGGTGGGGAGCGGCCTTGGTGGCATCGAACGTCGCCTGATGAATAAATGGAAAGCAGTGGTAGACGTGGGCAAAGTAAAGGTCCATGCCGCGAGTGACTTGGGTGGAAGACGGCAGCCAATCCTGAGCAGTGCTTCGTGCTGGTCGGCGGGGCGAGGGGAGGTCTGCACAATAAGGAAGGAGGCCATGTCAGCAGGCTCGAAGGAGAGCTGGAGTGGGCAGCATGGAGCTTGACTCACCCTCCCTCGCTGTACCCGAAAGAGGAGGCCTGTCTCTGATAGTGGTCGACGCTTCTGATGTAATGAGTTGAGGCAAGTTTATCAAGTCTTGAGAGGACTTTTCACTGGCGAGGTGGTGGCTGCAGCGTTTCAGCGGCTGCGTGGTAGTACTCAGGTCAGATCCGATCTGTTGGGGAACATAGCGTCTCAGCAAAGGAGAAGTCCTCTGCATGCAGCAAAATGCAAAACCCACATTCGATGTATTCGCATACGTGTTCGCACGCCGGCGACGTCGATCAGCATGATCGTTCGCGTGCTCCCTCTGGAGGTGATTCTGTTGTGGCTGTGGCTGTAGTGTAGCTGCAGGCTGACTCCACTGTTGATCGAGCAGTGGGTGGGGAGGGGGAGGTGGCGCAGTGTTCCAGTCCTGCGTGCTCATGTCAAAGTGCGACGATCCGAAGATGAACTGCGACGGAAGAGACTGGCTTTGCTGCTCGGCGAGTGGTGACACGGAAGCACTGTACTCTGTGTCAGGATTGTCGTTGTCGTTGTCGTTGTCCTTGTTGTTGTCGTTTTGGTCCATTGCTGCTCTCATATTAGTCGCCTTTGCTGCTACTGCTGCTGCTGCTGTTGCTGGTCTATGGCGAGGTGCGTTCTCGTCCGAGTGCTGCGCATCATGAACGTCGGGATGTTTTCTCTTCAGGTGACGCCGGCGCAGGTCTAGACGAGAGAAAGTGGTAGGGCAGTAGTTGCACGGGATCGATTGACCATCCTGCGGCAGATCATGAAGGGCTGCATGTCTCTTGAGGTTCTCCTGTGAAGAGACGTAATGGCAGGTCAGCCGGTCACGAAGGAAGACCGCATTCACTCTGATGTAGGACCCCAACTCACCTGCCTTGTGAAGCGCCTCTCGCAGACACCGCACTGGAAGGGCTGGTACGAAGGACCTGGTCTGGCTACGACTACGGCGGACATTGTGCAGGCAAGGCAGAACGAGGATTGATGATGTAGCGGGACGATGGTGGTGATGATGGGCTCTCTCTCTCTCTCTCTCTTCTTCGTAGTTTAGCCGGGATAGATAAGGGTGGGCACAAGCACAAAGAGATGATCAACTCAAAGAAGACGCGTTATCTTGACCGCTCAATCTTTTTCCTCTCGGCCAACTATACATCAGACATGACAACGATACAAGGGCCTGGGCCAGCAAAATTCTTGTTGCCGCACACATTTCACACTCCAATGAAAGAGTGCTCACATACAGCCACTCAGTGGAACAATGCGACTTCGGTGTCAGACTGGAAGGGAGATGAGATTGACCGAGAAAGAGGCATGACTACACGTACAAAGGAAAGGAGACGACGACGACGACTCAGACGGGCAGCAAGACTTGCACGCCCAGGTACTCTCGATGTTGCATGAGCTTGCCGTCGATGAGGACCTGATCTGCGCCGATCCTGTTGCGAATCGTGTCGGTGGGATCTGTCGCCTGCGCAATCTGAATCTCTCGCCATTGTCGGTTGGTGGGGATCGGCATGCCGAGCGACATCCTCTTCTTGAACTCCTTGAACACGCCCTGCTCTTCGATGAATCCCTCTCGCTGGATGAGAGGTGACGCTGCAGCGGGAATCATGCGCATCTCGCCGACGGAGCTGTTGAAGAGTACGAGGGAGAGTCTCTCCTCTAGCAGCTGATCGACGGGCGGCTTGTAGACACGATGTCGAGTAGCCTTGAAGTGCCCGCCCGACACGATCTCGAGCGTCTCCCCGATGTTGATAACGAGTGCGCCAGGCTTGTAGGGCACATAGTACCACTGCTCGTCTCGACCCCAGATCTGCAAGCAGGAGATGGGAACAGAGAAGAGCAGCGTGGTCAGGCCAAAGTCGGTGTGGCCGTGCATTCGAAGCCCCTTGGACGCTTCTTCCGTCGTCTTCTCCACTGGGCGGAAGAGTGCATGTCGAAAGTAGCCTTCACCGGTAGGACTTCCGTGTGACTGTACATTGTCCCAAAGGTAGTCCGGCGGCAGTTCCAGCACCCGTGAAAAGAGGGACAGCAGACGTCGGTTCACTGATTGTGTGAGGTAGTTGCAGAACGCTTCGATCTCGTCCATGAAAGGGTGCAGGCACTTTGGCGTGCGGGAAGGGCTCTCCCAGTCGTCCTTGTACCAGTTGTACTGCTCGATGCCGTCCGGGAGGGCACGTTGGCGCTGTGAGAGAGAGATTAGACAGGGGGAAAGGAGGTCAGACACAAGTTCATGCACGCATCAGATGTCTAGAGGCGTATGTCTACCTTGAAGCCGTATGGGTGCTTGTAGCCCGACCATCGGCCAGTATCCGGGTCGAAGAGAAGTCTTTCCTTGTCCTCTTCGCTGATGTTCTTGTACAGGTATTGGGCGATGGCAAATTGGCGGTGTAGCTGGCAAACCATATAAAGATTGCAGTCAGCAACCGTGTCTCGTGGTCGTCCCTCTAGAAGTACGTGCATCACTCACCTGGTCGAGCGAGATGCCGTAGTTCTCGAGGAAGAGGAAGCCATCGTCTCGAATAGCGACCTTGACCTTCTCGACGAGGGCATCCACTACGGCGGGATCATCAGAGTCCATTAGAGACAAGTCGATCGACTTCAGTTCGGCGAAGTTCTCCTTCTCCTTTGTGGCGGCTGGTGGATGCCACTCGGGCACGAATGGCTTCCCTGGCAGGTCTGCTGCTGGTGGATTGAAGGATGTGCTCATCGTTAGTGATGACGGGGGCGAGAGGATTGTTCTTCCAAGTGTTGGGATAGGGGGCGAAAGGATCAATGTACCGGCCCGCTTTATACCTTATCTCGAGTGCAGGAAGGAAGAAGGACGAGGCACTGCTGAGAGTCACCGCACGATGTTGCAAGTGAGACAGCACTACCAGTATCGCAAGCATGCAAAAGCGTTGGGCACCTAAACAACGGAAGACATTAACCTCACTCTTCGCATGCAACTCTTGTCTAGTCTCAGCTTCGCCTGCCCCTCCTCCTTCTCTCCTTTCCAGATTGCGCTCTACTTTTCGGCTCGTCTGATACTGTCCTTCCATGTCTGCTCCTCTGCGTCCCCCCACCCTCATCCACTCTCTCCACTCTTCTCAACAAGCACTGAGTTCAGCTGTCACTGACTGTTGCAGAGCTCCTCCCTTGAGCGCTCCTCCTCGCTCTTATTGCCCGCATGCGCGAGAGGGACCAACATTTCCTCGATGTAAAATTTCTACTGTAGAATAGACGCGTCCTGGTCAATCAATCGACACACGGAGTAAGGGAGAGGAATTGATTGTTCTTCCGGGAGGAGCTCCTCCCACTAAGAAGAAGAAGCTGTACTATGATCGTCAGGGTGCCTGATTGAGCGTTCTCGTGATGAGCCCTTGTCGTCAAAGAGAAAAGGTCGAGCCAACGCTTCCACTCGAGCAAGCCTTCGCTCTTACTATCATAAGCATCTCGACACCATCACCACACCTCAACGCTCGCACACCAACTTTTTCCCCTCCGATCATGTCACGCCAACTTATAAGCAGCGAAAAGTTCCCACCCAAGCCACATAACTGTATGTGCTGTCCTGTACATCGAATATGTGGCCGCTAATGCCTACTTTGTTGATCTCAATCAGGCCCCGCCGTCAAGGTACCCGGCCTGGTATTCTGTGCTGGACAGACTGCCACTGGTGAGGTCAAGCAAGCAACGGTGAGCACTGGACCAGTCGATGCTACTCATGTCGTGTAGAGGCTAACGAGCTGCTGCTTCTTCAGAGAATTGCCCTCCAGAACCTCAAGGAAGTTCTCGAGCTCGCCGGTTCATCGCTCGACAAGGTGGTCAAGTACAACGGTGAGTGGGCTGGTGGTGGTGTGAGCAGTGTGTGAGCTCGAATACGGTCTGACCGAACATTTGCGCCCCCCAAAGTCTACCTGGCCGACATGAAGGACTTTGCTGCCATGAACGAGGCCTACATCGATGTAAGCTGGCAAGAAGTGCGTAAGAAGTAGTGATGAAGTGACTGATCCAGCTCTCTCCTTCCAGTTCCTGCCACAGCCGATGCCATCACGATCGTGCCTGCAGGCCGTTGCGCCTGGAGCAGGTACCGTCATCGAGATTGAATGCATCGCCCAGGCTTGATTTCCTGTCGATACTTCCATAGCACATGTACCCCTCATACCGTCACAGTAGCCACAAAATTACATCTGAATGCCGTCCCATTATGTGTACGTCGGCGATTTCCTCTCATGCAGGCACCACGTCCCACACTGACATGATCATTCGTGAAGGTACACGGGACTATCCTACAGCTCTTACTGTTACCGTGTAGAGATCTCACTGAGCACACATGACCAACGTGTGCTTCCTCAGTGAAGGGCGGGCGAGTCGTACTCGTGCTCTGTCTCACCCACAGGCACTCGAGGAAATGAAAGACAGGACAGATGTATTGTGCGTGGGTCTATGTACATTTGATTAGGCGGTGGCAGCCGTGCCACTCATAGCAATTGAGGGTAAAAGGGAGAAGGGGACAATGAATGACGAGTCTGTGCAAGTAAGTGACAGCGTAAAGTATCTTCTATGCTCGCGCGGCCTCGATCTCGCCAATGTACCAATTCTGGACGGCCTTTGTGTCGCCGGTGATGGCCACGGTGTCAAACGACTTCTTGGCGCCCTTTGCCAGACCTCCGTTGTTCACCAGACGACCGACCCACTTGCCGTGCTTCTTGGCTGCTCCTACAATCTTCTCAATCGCAGCGACAAACTCAGGCTCGTCTCCTCGTGCAGGGACGTATCCCAGTAGTGACTGCGCAAGATCATTCGGGCCGATGAACACCATGTCCACGCCTGGAACGGCACAGATCGCATCCACATTCTCCACACCAGCGACCGTCTCGATCTGTATCATCGTCAGGATCGTCTGGTTGGCCGAGAGCATGTACTCTGGCGTAGTGAGACCGTGAGCGATGGCGGGAAAGGCCGAGCCCTGTCCACGATTGCCCTGCGGTGGGAACTTGGAGTGCTGAATGATCTGACGTGCTTCTTCGGCCGTGTTGATCTGCGGTACCATGATGCCGCTGCAGGATTAGATCAGAGGAGTGTCAGTGCTCTGTGTACTACGCATATAAGGAGATGAATGCAACTCACTGGGCGCCAGTGTCGAGCGCGCGCTTGATGATGTCCGGTGCAGGCCCTCGAATGCGGATGATGGGCGACACACCGAGCGCAGATATGGCGGCGACCGAGTTATGCATCGAGTCATCGCTGATGTGACCGTGTTCGCAGTCGATGATGACGCCATCCAGGCCAGTCAGTGCGATGATCTGCGCGTGTCGAACGGAAGGAATCGCCATGAAGGTCATCAGAGGGTATTCGCCCGCCTGGAGCTTGTTGAGCATCTTCAGTCGAGGGTTCTCGACTTTAGTGGTGTGGGCAGTGGGCCATACTCGCTGAGCTTCGGGCATTTTTGTCGTTGAGTAATGGGACGAGGGGAGGGAAAGGAGAAGCAGTCGATGGTACGGTGGGTGGTCTACGCTGTGGGATGCGAGATATTTGAATGTGGCGAAGCTTCTCGATTCCTCGTCTTAAGAAGGAATTCAAGAAGATCGTTTTCTCTGCACACAGCAGCCTCTAGTTCTCCATTGCGCGACACTGGAGCTCATCCCTCCAGCACCCAACCCTCCCCTCCTCCGGCCAACACTTGCTGAGAGGAGCCAAGGAAGCGCCGAAGGACGTCGCGTCTGACAGCTCCTCCCACTTGTTTTGTCAGGCGCGAACCCTCCTCCCCCTCCACCTCCTTGGGAGGAGCTCCTCCGACGTGATAAGATTGTGCCTATCTCCCAAGATAGACGACTGTCTAAGGTACACTTGGCGCGTCTTCTTCCCCTTTTTTTTAAACTTTGCTATCGGCTGGGTATTCGAATTAAGACTGGCCTCTGCTCACGCGCCCTTAACCTGCAACGAGCCAATCATTTGGGCGCGTTAGTCTCTCCAGCCTCTCTATCTTCTTCTCTTCTATTGTTTTCTCTGAAATGGAAAAAATGCACTCACTCTCCCCGGTCATCTACAGCCTGCATCGAGGAGAGTGGGCGACAACAGTAGATTGTGCGAGTGGCTGGTGCTCCTCCCTGTTCCACCCTGCTCTACTGGTGCCGCAACGCTGGTCAGAGCTGCCCTGATCTTGTTCCTAGAGGATTAAGACGCATACATTCTGGCACGGCTGCTGCTGCCATGTATGCCTCCAATCACTCATATTCGTACTCGAGGAGGTAAGACTGGACATCAGCGTGGGCGAGATTAGGAATACGTCCATCCCTTCTTCGCTACGGGAGAGACTTAAAAGGACAGCATCAAGACGAGCAAGGATCACACGTCCTCCAACCCACAGCCAAGGTAAACCGCCCCCTATCCTTCACCCCTCCCTTTAGCTCCTCTCTCTATCTGCCTTACTCTTCGGCACACATCATCTTACCGCCAGTAAGAAAAGCATGTCGAGCCCGTACACCACCTCCGTCGAGGAAAAGTACCTCGACGAAAAGGCACAAGTCGAGGTGACCAGCATGACGGGAGGCCGCGAACCAGAATCCCTGCGCAATCTCAGCGAGGAGGAGATGCGGGTGCTCAACAAGAAGCTCGTGCGCAAAATCGACCTTGTCATCCTGTGAGCGCCTTTATACGACGATGTATCTGCTGATCCCTACTCACGCACTATATCTCCTTGCACAGACCCGTCATCGGCATCCTGTACATTCTCAACTACATCGACCGTCAGAATTTGTCTGCTGCTAAATTGCAGGGCATCGTCAAGGATCTCGACATGACCACGCAACAGTACGCCTCGGCCATTTCGATTCTCTTTGCCGGTTACCTCCCCTTCATGGTCCCGAGTAATCTGCTCATCAGCCGGATTCCTCGACCGGGGATGTACATCTGCGTCGCCGTGGCCATTTGGGGCTCCATCTCTGGCGCCACCGCTGCTGTCCAGTCGTACGGTCAACTGCTCGCTGTTCGTGTGATTCTTGGCATGGTCGAGGCGGTGTGTGAGTACTGCAACGTGACATAATATCGAGATTGCTGGAGGACCGGCTCTAATCACAGTCTGTCTTTCTCCAGTCTTCCCGGGCGCCGTGTACTACCTCTCTGCGTGGTACCCCAAGTCAGAACTCGGAAAACGGCTGGGCTTCCTCTACATTGCGCAACAAGTTGGCAACGCCTTTGGAGGACTGTTCGCCGCTGCTATTGGCCAATTGGACGGCACGTACGGCATTGCTGGCTGGCGCTGGCTCTTTATTATTGAGGGTTCCATGACCGTTGGCGTGGGCATCATCTGCGCCTTCTTCATGCCAGAGTTCCCGCACAACAGTCGGATGCTCAACCAGCAAGAACGAGATCTAGCAGTCTGGCGCATCGAGAGGGAGTCGGGTGCAGCCGAAGGAACCGAAAAGGAGAGCGTCCTCAAGAGCTTCGCAGGCGCTCTTTCCGACCCCAAGTTGCTCCTGCTCATCTTCTGCAATTTGCTCTCACAAGGTCAAGGATCGATCGCCAACTTCTTCCCTTCGATCGTCGCTTCCTTGGGCTACAATTCTACCGACTCACTCCTCCTCACGGCGCCACCGTATATTCTCGCCGGATTCGTCTACTACGGCCTCATGTACTACTCGGATCGCAAGAACACCGCCTACCCGCTCATCCTGGCCTGCATTGCAACTGCCTGCACCATGTACATCATTCCCATGACGACGACCAACGTGGGTGCGCGCTACTTTGCCATGATGCTGCTCCCCTTTTCCTCCGTCGGACCTCAGATCCTTCTCTACAAGACAATCAACCTGCACCTCGCTCGCCCGGTCTCCAAGCGAGCAGCCGCCTCGGCCCTAGTCAACGCAATCGGAGGCACGTCCAACATCTGGGCGTCCTACCTGTACTACGGCCCGCCTCACTACTACGCTGCCTTTGGTGCATGGTTGGGATGTGCGCTCCTCTTTGCGTGCACGATCACCTTCTATCGATGGCTGGTGCTGCGCGAGAACAAGAGACTGGACTCGGGCGATCCGGCTGAGATCGCAAAGGTCATCAAGGGCGGCGTCACGCAGGAGATGGTCGACCTCGGCTGGCGCTACGAGATGTACTAGTGATATGAGGTCACTGGAAGGGTTTGCTACTTTCCTTCTCTCCTTCACGTCTGCTTCTCTTGTTTGCTCTGCCTTGAACTTGTTGTATATAGTATGTTGTTTTGCTGTTCTTTGTGCTGGGATGAAATGTTATGACTGTATCACACTAGAAAGAAGCCGTGCATCGTGTGTGCTTGTATAGATCTTCTTGCTATCACCCAGCGTGTCTTCATCCGGTGCTACGGGCGTACTGTCTCTTGTGGCCAAGGCGTGACATTGTTAGATTAGAGGTATCGAGTATATACGGAGGAGGAGCTCACCGCTGCAAGTATATAAGAAGGACTGAGAATTTGAGTCGAACATCCTTTTCTTCTCCCTACCCCTCCTACATGACACCAACCTCGTCTATCTTCTTCTCAAAAGACCTTCCAAGCGCCCGATCTACCCACGATAATGACTCCACGAGCATATCCGCCGCAAAGGGGAACCAGGACGGCCATCGTGACAGGCGGTTCGACGGGGATAGGACTAGCAGCCGCTGTGTCACTTGCGCAAGAAGGATGGAATGTGACAATCTCCGGTCGAAGGCAGGAGCAGCTGGAGACGGCAAGTCAGGCAATCTTTCGATCGACTGGTGACGACAATACACAGGACAATGTGTCAGTGTTCGCGGGAGACATGACCTGCGAAGATGATGTACAGCAAATGTTCCGGCAGACACAGGCAAAGTGGGGCCAGGTCGACCTCGTCTTCATCAACGCGGGCAAGAGTTCACCAGCGATCCCGATCCAGGCGTCAAGCCTCTCCGAGTGGCAGAGCGTCGTCGATGTGAACTTGACTGCAGCGTACCTATGCGCTCGTGAAGCTTTCCGCTACATGG
Source organism: Exobasidium rhododendri (assembly GCA_026210745.1). NCBI lineage: Eukaryota > Fungi > Basidiomycota > Exobasidiomycetes > Exobasidiales > Exobasidiaceae > Exobasidium > Exobasidium rhododendri. Next base: position 42,447 of record CP110630.1, read on the forward strand.
ACGGATCGAGAGGAGTCACGGGGGGCAGGATCATCCTCAATGGCAGCATCAGTGCGCACACGCCTCGCCCAATGTCCGCCGCCTGTGAGTCGTGCCACTTGAAGTCTTCTATTAACAGAAAGGCTGCCTGATATTAGATCTTTACTATACGCAGACACAGCGACCAAGCACGCCATCAGCGGTCTTAGCAAGGCGCTCGCACTCGACGGCCGCATGTACAGTCAGTCATCGCTCGCAGACCACCCTTCTATATACTTACTCTGACAGTATTCTCCTCTTCTCTCTCTCTCTCCCTCCTGCCACGACAATGAGTAGATATCGCAGTGTCGCAGATCGACATTGGAAATGTCGCCTCACAGATGACGCAAAGCATGGGAGAGGGCCCCGGCGTACTGCAGGCGGATGGCACGTACGAGAGGGAGCCCACGTTCGACGTCGAGTTTGCCGCTCGGGAGGTCGTGCATCTTGCGTCTCTGCCCCTCTCCGTCAATATCCAGAACGTCCTCATAATGGCAACAAACATGCCAAGTCACATTGGCCGGGGCTGAGATCATTCCTCTCTGTAAGCATTAATCGTTCTGAGTCATGTAATACGCAAAACATCAAGGACTGTGACGGGGGAGGAGCAGAGCTGTGCGGGAGGAGTGTCGAAGAAACAGACGACAAGAAGGCGCTAACCGTCCAATTGATATGAGCGTGGGGGAACGCGTGGGTGAGCTCCTCCCTCGTTCATCTTCCCCCGCAACGTCAACATGTCCCACATCTGCCCACGCTGAGGAGCTCCTTATTGTGTCTTCTCACTGCCTCCTGTCGAAATATATAGAGCGCCTATCACACGTTCGTAGCAGCCAGCAGACGAAGCATTCAGCACCCGTCCGACAGTCATCTACTAGTGGTGTCTTTAGGCGACACCCAGCACGCAATGACTGCTTCTCACTCACAGCATACAGCTATTTTTGCTCCGCCCAAGCCGGTCTCGTCTGAGCTGATACCCTCCCCCGGACCTGTGGCCATCCTCCCTACTGAAAGCATACTGGCAAAGGCTGGCCTCACTACAATTCTGTCGGCCCTGTCGAAGATCAAAGACTTGGAGGTACAAGTCGATGAGCATGAAATCAATGCGGAGACGCGGGGCATCATCTGGCTCGACAATACTCCCACCAATCCCACCAATGTGAATCTGCTGGAAAAGATCTTGACAAAGTATGAGATGATTGGGTGGGTACAATTGCCGATGGCAGGGATCAACACATACTCTGCTCTGGTCAAGAAGTTCCCGAATAAGGTCTGGACGAGCGCAAAGGTGGGTTCATATACAGACTGTGCAGAACCTAAAGAGAAGAGTACATGCCAGCTCACCCATCCGATCCTCTTTACTCCCTTGACGCTGCTAGGGCGCCTTCTCACAACCGGTAGCCGAGCATGCACTGATGCTGTCTTTGTCGCTTCTACGCTATCTGCCGATGCGCATTCGGGCATCAGAGTGGGGCCCAAGGTGAGGGAGTGGGAGGGGGAGTCCTTTGCGAGGCTGACCTTCACTTCCACTGACTTTTCTTCGACGATCTTTACTCTCTGCCAGCCGAGGTCTCTCCCTCTACCACAGCAACATCGTCATTCTTGGTGCAGGCGGCATCACTCTGTCTCTACTATCCCTGATGGAACCATTTGCGCCTACTGTGACGGTTCTTCGCCGCAAAGCAGAGCCCCTGGAAGACGCAGTCGTTCCCGAGAAGCTGAGAGGAAAAGTACACGTCTCCACCCTGGCCGACTTGGACAAACACCTTCCCACAGCCAACATTGTCATTGCAGCATGCGCTCTTACCTCGGAGACACACTCCTGTCTGGGCAAGTCGCAATTTGAGATGATGCAAGAGCACGCCATCGTCGTCAACATCGCCCGAGGAGAAGTCATCAACACGGACGATCTTGTCGTTGCATTGAGGGAAGGTCAGATTGGAGGGGCTGGTCTCGATGTCACTGCACCAGAGCCATTGCCAAGCGACCATCCTTTGTGGAATCTGGAGACGAAGCATGAGAACATGAGCATGGATAGGAAGATGGGGGGACAGAGAGCGAATCTCATCATTGTGAGCGAAGGTGTTCTCACTGCAGTGACAATTGGCTCTGACTTCGGCCGATGATCTTCTTCTTCGCAGACGCCTCACGTGGGCGATACCATTGCTCAAATCGTTCCTCTCTTCACGCAGCGAATCGTTCAAAATGCAAAGGCACTTCTGGCTAGGAACGGCTGCTTCGAAGGCGTGGTAGATCCAAGCGCAGGCTATTGAATGTGTTCTTGCCAATCACGATCAAGAGCAAAAGGTAGAGGAGGTGAAGCGTGGATTTATTACTCAACAGTCGGATGCTACATTGCCGACATTACTCAAGAACTCGGCAGCAGCATTGACGCCCTTTATTCCAGCAGGTATCTCACCTAACGCAACCGTCTTCACGGCGCATGTGAACGCGCCTGGTGAATTGAAACTTTGAGGACTTACGCCTGTCGGTAGTTGATTCTTGGCGATGGCATCGACGAATGAGCCTGTGGGTGGATGAGGAGGGGAATCAATACGGGTCGAACAAATCGCACTATTCCCCCTTCTACTCTCACCTTGGGCATTCAGCAGAAGTTCTGGGATGGTCAGAGGTCTTGCACGTCGGTACCATTCGCCTTCGTTTGGCAATCGCTCGGGGACGTATTCCCACGTCGTCGGTCCAGTCGATTTCGCACCGTAGAAGTCAGACAACGTTGTGCGATTCGAGACGCCTGGCTCGCCGCTTTCATCCGAGCTGACCATTGTATTGTACAAGAAGTGGTCTGCACCCAAGAATAAGATTCCAATCGGGGCAAACGTGAATTGAGGATTGTCACGCGCAGAAGCTTCATAACGATTCGATCTGACTTGGATCATGACGCCTGCATCGATGACGCCGTTGTTCTGTGCATCAGCGACGTCCCAGATCTGCTGGAAGAGTGTCCCGTTGAGCACCTTGTTGTTGCCGAGGAACTTGTCTGTTCGGGTGAGCGAAGAGTCGATCTCGTACGCATCGTGGTTCATGATGCCTGTGAATGATCGTCCACAAGGAGATTTAGCACACCGTCAGTCTAGTTCCACTCGTGAGACACAAGAAGGTTCTTCTCACCTCCTGGTATCTGGTCGCCACCAACGAAGGGAATGGTGCCCACACGATCGTCTGGTCCTCCGATGGACAACTTTTGGTTCACAGGGTTGCCGTCGACCGCAATAGCGAGCGCCGCCAAGAAGTAGGCCAGATCTGCCGCCCATCCCATGAACTCCTGTTGCGCATAGGCGAGTTCGGCAAAGTTGGTGATGCCCTCGCCTGGAAATGCGTGTCATATACGTTAGGGTATCGTGATGTGATTAATGAAGAAATACTCACGATTGAGGTAGCCGTAGTTTGCCATGATGTTCAGTCCCGGGCAAGGGCCTCTTTGGGCAGTGGCAGAGGGGCCCACGAAAGGATGATCGGCGTCTGGAATTGCTTTTCGACCGATCGTAGGGATTTGGATCTGCCTTTCCTGTGGATTCTCCATACAACGCTTGGTCAGGGCACCGATCTCGCTTGTGTCTAAACGGTCGAATGCTGGAAAGGCCAAGGAGGAAGGGAACACGGCCATGCCAGTTAGGGCTAGTGCTAAGACGGGCGAGAATCTCATGGCGACTGCAGTTCAGGGCGGGTCTCAGTATGTTCAGCAGGAGCTAGATTGATGACGGGACGACGCTGGCGGTGTCTTTTGATAGTGAAGCACAGCACACTTGACGCTTTTCAGAGCCTTCTTATAGGGAATTGATCAAGTATGAAGCCTTTTAAAAAAGATATGGCGCACTTCCATCCTCCCTGGCCCCCACTCTTTAGCCTCAATAACTCGCCGGTGGTAAAATATAGGGAACACGCATCGTACGATGATGGGAGAAAGGCCTGGTCTCCCCCCTTTCCTCCCCACATAGTTTCTGCGATGAGATGCTTCTATTCGCAATTCCCGATCTTCTGTCATATTCTAGCGCCTTGTCAGTTCTGCCAATAGGGCTCAAAAGAGAAAGAATGCGGGGTAAGGAAGAGACGCAAGGAGCCTAATCATGGGTCCATGACGATGAATTGATTTGTCCCTTCTGTGCTGTGTGTGCACTCTCCCCTCGTGCAGGGAGAGCCGGTACAGAGTCTGACCCGGTCTACCCTTAATTCAAGTATGAAGTGTGAATCTTAGCGCTTTTTGCCTTGACTTTACAGCGGCTGTGACACGAAAGAACCCCGTGGCCTGCCCGTCACTATTCCAGGAGGTCACGCTTGCGGCCAGAAGGAAGGCGGGCTGCCCCTTTGCTGCAGAGCATCAGAGCAAGGACCACCTAGTACGTGCTGAATCTGTCAAGCTTGGTCCGATCCAGCAGGGTTTGCAGTTCTCGAGGTGAACGGTCTATCTCGGATTTGGAGGGCGTCGGTCCAGGAGTACAAGGCAGGCAGAAGTAGCCTTTATGAAAATTGAAATAGCCACTCTGTTCACTGGCAAAGGCTTGGATATATCGTACAAGGTGCAAGAAGAACAGCAGTATGCGATTGCGTCTCCTTCGTCTCGGTCCCTATAGTCAAAGCCTGGCCAGATCGTCCAGAGGATGTCGACACCATCGTTCCGGTCGCGAGAAAGCCCCTTACCGCGCAATTCGTGGGTCACATGAAGTGAAGATCTGTGCCTTGATTGTCTTGATGCTGACCACTTTTCCCTGCACTACGATATCAGAGGTACTCCGCTCTGTCTGTTCTGCTGAACGAGCAGGGCATCACCATCCTGCCTGTCATTTTCCTCCCTTGCCTCGACTCAATTGTACCGTGTTCAGGCTACTATCATCCATGATCGAATACCTTACGATACCGGCTTCGTAGTCTTTTGAGATACTGTACGTGGCTGTCCTGAAGAACGATACGATGAAGGCGTCTAACAGATCGAAGGCTACGGCCTTTAGAGAAGTTCCCCTTCAACCGGCGCTAAGCGTGATTTAGTTTCTTACACTCTCGCAGTGCCTTGTTTTAGTCGCTCTGACGGATGTACGTACCTCATAATAAGGTTATTTAAGCTTTCCGCCGTTGCTGCGCATGAGACGAGTTGAAGCGAAGACGACATACTTTCTGAGCCACTTTCCTTCCCTCCTTCCATTCCACCACACATGACAATACTGTCGACCTAAAGATGAGCGCCATCCGAATGTCCCTACTAGGTGGAGCAGAGATCATCGAGGCTCCCTCCGAGTACAACCCGCAGGACGACGAGGTGTGCATAAGGAACGTTTACGTGGCGAGCAATCCCAAGGGTGAGCAAGAGAAGTACATGCCCATGCTACTTGGAATTCTCCTTGCTGACTGACTATAATGAATAGACTGGAAGCTGTCTGTATGGGGAATCTTTGAGGGCATCGACGGCAGCGACACGGCAGGCTTCGTCAGTGCAGTTGGCAAGGGCGTCACGGAAGTCCGAGTAGGAGATCGTGTAATTGCTTGCACTCCATCGGCCACTTCTGATCGACATGGAACGTACCAGCCATTCTCCATCGCACCAAAGCATCTCGTGGCACGCATTCCAGACACACTCCCTTTCGCAGAAGCAGCCACGCTCCCTCTCTGCTTCGTTACGGCGGTCGTTGCTATTCACGGCGTGCTGCGTGTCCCGGAGGTTAGAAGTGATCGATATCAGCATCAGAAGATCCTCATTAACGGCGCCGGCTCCTCCATCGGCTTCTATGCTGCTCAGCTGGCCAGACTAGCGGGACTCGAGGTGTGAGTTCGTGTCATGTGTCAGGAGCAGGTCACCAGACTTCTAAATTGTCGTGTTCCTTCGACAGACATGCCATCGTCCAGTCGGAATTCTCGAGGAAGAAGCTCCTTGCAGTAGGATTCGACAACGTCATCATGGTCGGTGACAACGATACTACGCTATCAGAGAACTCCACATACACTCTCGCCTTTGACGCCATTTCGACGCCTTTCACGGTGGCAAAGGTGGCTGCGTTGCTTTCGCCCACGCTTCCCAGTCTCTTCAGCATTCTTGCAGGTGGCAGCGTGGAAGACGTCCTCGCAGTAGCGCAGGAAGCAGCTCCTCTTCTTACCGAAGTGCTCATGACAAATTCTGGCGCCACTAGTCAGCTACCAGACTCACTGTACGCTTCTCTTGTGCAGCGATGGCTTGGCAAGGTCGGCGACCTCATCTTGCAGGGGGACTTTACACCACAGCCCCATCTCCTTCTTCCCGACGGCATCAGAAGCGTGCCTCGAGGCTTGAAGATGCTCAGAGAAGGAGAGACAGGAGGCCGTAAGCTGATTTGTGCGTGGGCAAGGTCACAGTGGACTACACAGAAGGGAAGAGATCGTACAATGTACTGACGCTGACGATTCCTCGCGCTTTCTTCCCATCAGATCACATCGGCGGAGATAGTGCCAAAGAAGCAGCTTGGTCTCTGGGGTCATAATTGTTGTCTCATGGTACTCATGTAGCAGTAGATTCATGAATCTGATTGCATTTGTTCAAGTTGAGGCGGTGCCTTACCAGTACTAATGCGCATGAATGACGAAGAAAGAGTAGAGTACTGCAAGTATAAGAAGGCCCCGTTTCACTTCAGCAAGAGCGTGACGTCCCCTTCCATCTTCTTACACTCCTCTTCCGATGGTCGTCTGTCTGGTTGTTGCACTTCTCGCTGTTGCATCCCATCTCCAGGATCACTGTAGCGCTTCTCCCGTCCCCATGGATAATGACTGGGACACTAACCTACACCTCGGCAGAGTGCACACAAGAGCGGCTGAGGAGTGGCAATCACACGAAGGAGCTGGCCGGTCTCGTCATCTCGGATCGAACACATCTCGTCTTGTTGCGCCTACACACACGCAGATTTACGACTTCCACGCCTTGACCGCCCGTCTTCCTAGGCGAGGCTCTCTGGCAGATGCCGGATCCTCGCGTGGAGAGAAGTCGATGACACACTACCTCCCTCCGGCAAACAGCCTGCCTTCCAACGACCATCACCGCGTCTCGTCTGTTCATCAAGGTCGTCAGCATGGCCAGGATCAGCGTCGCGGGATGATGCAGCAGTACAGCACGAGGAGTCTAGTAGACAATCACTGGGATGGTCTTGACCCACAACTGTACGGCCTACCGCAGCATGACTACTACGCCCAGCACGAAGTCCTACTGCAGCCGCACTACGGCGTCGATGAAGTGAGCGGATACGCAGGAACGTTCGACCTGAATGCAGCGATGCCGAGTCCGCACTCAACAAGGCAGTATGAGCATGGCACGTCCATCAATGAAATCAACTCGATGGGATCTCAGGATGGCAACAGCTCCTTGAATGCAGCGGGAACGACACAGCTCCCTGCCTCGAGCCATGGCATCGTCACTCGTCGCGGCCCGTACATCCGTCCTTATACCGAATACAGGCTAAAGGTCGATGCAGCTATTGAAGGCCTCCTCCCCACAGACACGCACATATACGACAAGCTGAATGATGATCAAAAGACGATGATCGTGGAATTGATCTGCTCTGTGAGACCGCTTCGAAGCCCGTTCGTGCGAGATGTGCTGCAGTTGAAGTTGAGACCTTCGACGGCACTCCGACTGCTGAGCAACGATGCAGTGCAAGTCGAGGCAGGCGTGGACAGGCTCTTCAAGCGGGACGAGCTCCGACAGGGACTCGACTACCTCCCCTGGATGACCACACTCTCGAATGAGCAGAGGTTCCAAGTAGTAGAGGAGCTGGCAGAAGCGACGGAACAGAGCGCCGACACCATCCGAGAGATGCTCCTGTACCAGCAAGTTCGTCCAGAAGTGGCCATCGACTTCTTGAACTTGACCAGTGATGCGCTGCGTGTAGTGTTCGCCCAAACGCACGGACTCCTCTTCGAGACAGGCGAGGAGCAGACGTGGGACAGAGGGCTGAGCAACTTTCAGAAGGCCGCTCTATCGCAGAGAATGACCAACTTTGGACGCGGCATCTCTCGCGCACATGCGTCGAAACTGTTGCGAAGACATGCTCGTGAGACTTCCATGCCTCTGGGAAAGTTTCTCTTGAGAGCGGACGATGACACGTTCAAGAGTTGGATGGACTACATGAGACAAGTCGGAGCTAGGACGAAGCGAACATGAGGCATGTCTTGCGGTTGATGCGTGGAGGGACGAATGACACGCAGGCGAGAGGAGAGAGTGGGAGAAAGGAAGGGGGCACAAAAGACGCCGAGAACGGTCCACTCATTCGTATGCAACACTCGGTGACAAGTCGAGTTGAAAGTGTGCACGTCGACTCAGGCGTGCGATGGCAGGAGCAGACACTTTTTCGACGCGACGTTCTCATTTGCAGCTCCGAGCCTTTATTATTGGTAGCAGTCTTAAAGCCCGCTAATGTAAATTCATTATTGCATTACTGTACGTCCTAAGATGATTTCTCTAAGTTCGTGTGCATTAGTACTAATTATGCACAGGTTTCAATTTAATGGTTCAAAACTCCGCAGACTGCTATATCCCCTGACGTGCTGCATATATTCCCATCGGGACACATCCCCGGGGGGAGCGCGCCAATTATATAAGTAGATCTCAGTGGCTGTTCCTGTAGTTGCCATAGGGAAGGAAAAGGAAGACGTAGATGTGCATACACGATACCCCTACACTGTTTCCTCTCCCCCTTCATCAGTTCGTCTGTGCTGCCTGGAGAGAGGCCCAGGTGACTGACTACCGCTGGTGGTGGTGACGACGGTGATCGAAACACAAGGCACATCCTAGGGCGCTAGAACGACGCAGCCTTCCTCGTCTACCTCTTGAAGCTCCACTTTTTCGGGCTCGTGCACCTAGCGTGAGCGAATCCCTCACACGATGATGGACCTCGACGAATCGATGCGAGCGCTCTACTTTTCGCCCATGCCACAGATCATATTGACGAATGCGCGGACGATCAAGCTGATGAATTCGTGCGCTGAGCGGCTTTTGAGTGTCGGCAGCAGCGTGTGGAATGGCCAACGACTGGAGGCCTACGTTGCTCCCACATCCAGGGTCCCCTTTGCGTTGGCGCTCAATGAAGCATCGAAGAATTCGGCTGCCTCCAGCACCAGCATGGTTCACCCCACCACCACACGACTCGAATTTCGCCCGCTGCCAAACGACTCGTCCTGCTTCCATGCCAATGTTTCGATCAGTGCGTGGTATTCGTCCGACGTCATGTTCGAGGATCAACACGGAAGAAGATCATCCACTACGACGAACAACACGCACTCCTTCCGTGCCCCGCATGAGGCCTACTTCACCATGTCCTTCATGCCCTCATCAACTATGGAGTCCGAACAATCCTCCAACCCAAACACCCTGCCCGAGACGTTGAACCTCACGAGGAGGCTCAGGAACAGTATCTTCGACACTATGGACATCGGCATCATGGTACTCAGCAGGGACGGCAAGACGGAGATCAAGAATCGCGCCTGTGCCGACTTCCTTGCCATGTTCCCACCTCCCAAAGCGTCGACGGACACAGCAGCAGCAGCAGCAGCAGGCAAAGACGATAAGAAGGGTGCGGTAGAAGGGGACCCCGACTGGCTCCCCTCTGCCAACCAGGCTGTCGTTGTCATGGATGACAAGTTCGAGGTGGAACTTGGGGAGGGCGATTGGCCGCTCTACAATAGCGCGGTATTGGGGCTCCCTTCACCGACCATGTCCCTAGGAATCAAGTCACAAGCAAACGACAATAGGACCACGATCGAGGTGACAACGTTTGTCCTGCGAGATGAAGGTCCTTTTGGTGAGCACATCGGTGGCGCCTCTTGCTTCCGCAACACCACAGCCGAGCGAAAGAGGCACCGACTGGAGGTGGAGCTACAGGGCGACATGCACTTCAAGCAGACGATTGACACGATGCCGCAACTGGTCTGGGTAGGGGACTCTAATGGCTACATCCTGTGGTACAGTAAATCTTTCTTCCGATATACCGGCGCAAGTGAGCAAGAGCTGCTCGGCGCAGGCTGGGCAGCGCACATTCATGAGGATGACTTGCAAGACTTGAGTAAGAATTGGAGCCACTGCTTGCGTCATGCAGAGACCTTTGAGAATGCTGTTCGCTTGAGGAGGCATGACGGTGTGTATCGATGGTTCCTGAGTCGGGCATCTGCAGTGAAGGACGCTGCGACTGGCAAGATTGAAAAGTGGTTTGGAACGAGCACCGACATTCACGATCAAGTAGAGGCGCTCATTGCGAGCCGTCAGACCCAGACGCAATTGCAAAGTGTGATCAATCATGCCGACGTCACGCTGTGGGCGGTAGATCGAGAGGGCATCATCACCGTTGCAGAAGGACCCGGTCTACAACACTTGAAGGCGGCCACAAGGGCAACCGAAGAAAGGCAGGAAGGTGTGTTGGAAAGCAACGACACAGACGAGAGCAAAAGCATCGGGCGGAGCAGTGGCAGTGGAGAGAAGGGCGCTCCACGAAATCATCTGAAAGGTCAGTCCATCTACACGGTCTGGGCTCACACCGACATTCGAGAGTCGATCGACAAGGCGCTGCGTGGGAAGACGTTCGTGGAGGAGGTGGAAAAGGACGGATCGTACTTTCGAAATTCATATACCCCGTTACGAGCCCAGACGCTCCCATTTCATCACGATCGTCTTCTTGACAAAGAGGGACTTCGAACGTCGGGAGAGATCGTTGGTGTGGTGTGTGCATCGATGAACATTACCGATCGCAAGGAAGCCCAACGAAAGATGGAACAGACTCTGCTCGACAAGACGAGAGCCCTGGCGGCAGAAGAGGTGGCACGAGAAGCGAGTCGATTGAAGTCGCAATTCCTGGCCAACATGTCGCACGAGATCAGAACACCGATTGCGGGGATCATCGGTCTTTCCGAGCTATTGCTGGATGAGCAACACTTGACGGCGCGGCAGATCGAGTACATTGAGACGGTGCAGCGGTCTGCAGACGGTCTCTTGACCGTCATCAACGATGTCCTCGACTTCAGCAAGGTGGAAGTGGGCAAGTTGGAGGTCGAGCATGTCCCGTTCAATCTGATGACGCTCCTTCAAGACCTCAGCAGGATGCACACGTTCATCATCGAAAAGAAGGGTCTGCAGATACACGAGTCGTTGCAGCTGCAGTACCGGGGCGACTTGATCGGCGATGCAGGCAGATTGCGGCAAGTTATTACAAATCTCCTGACGAACAGCATCAAATTCACCTCTCACGGCTCCATCAGCTTGACCGTGACGCAGTTGAACATCGGAAAGAGGAAGAGAACAGACGAGGTACTTGTCCGCTTCGATGTTCGCGATACCGGGTGTGGGATCAGCAAGGAGTCCATCTCGCACCTGTTCCAGCCCTTTTCCCAGGCAGACGCATCCACAGCACGACGCTTCGGCGGTACCGGTCTTGGGCTGAGTATCTCGAAGAACCTGGTCGAGCTGATGCACGGAGAGATTGGTCTGGAGTCTGTCGAAGGAGAAGGGAGTCACGCTTGGTTCATCCTGCCATTCAAGACCTACACCAGAAGGACATCGATTGCAGGCGTAGACACCGACATGTTCGAAGTGAACGGGGAGGGTAGTCAATTCAAGGGTCTGCAGCACTCCACTCGACCAAGGGAAGACATCTGGGTCCTGATCGCCGAGGACAACGAAGTGAATGCGCGGATCGCCTCGAGCAATGTGTCAAGGATGGGCTTCAATTGTTCCGTTGCGCAGAACGGTCTCCTGGCGATGGAAGCGCTGAAGAAGAGAAAGTACGACATCGTCTTGATGGACTGTCAGATGCCCATCTGTGATGGCTACGAAGCCACGCGGATGATCCGGTCCTCGCAAGATGTCGACATCCGCACACTGCCAGTCATAGCGCTAACAGCAAGTGCCATCAAAGGCGACCGCGAAAGGGCCATCTCGGCGGGAATGGTAGACTATCTAGCCAAACCGGTGAAACGATCGCCCTTGGAGAGCACGATTTGCAAGTGGCTCTTTGATGAGCACGTTCGGGAAGACTTGGAAAAGTATCGGAACTTCCTCGTCGGCCCCGGAATGACGTAGGGCGAAGGGGATGGTGATCAGCTTAGCCTTCATTTTTCAACATGTCAGAAATCGCTTTCTGCGACAGAAATGGGCAGTCATCAGCGAGTTAGCGAGTGAGAGGAAGTCGAGATCAGCGTTTCCTTCCTTAGCTGCAAGGATGAACTATGACATCCTCGACGCTTGGCTGTCATCATGAACGTGGCAAAGGGGGAATAGCGTCATGCTTTTCTCTGTCCGGGACGATCTACTTGTACGATATCATCTCTCAAAGGTTGTGTTGACCACGCTCATCTTTCTTGTAGTAAAAGCACCGCGAGAATCCTCTCCTTACTCGCTCGTCCCTCACACAACTAGCATATGTACCGTTTTCCATTTGTTATCATTTGTCATTTGCAATCGAATACAGAGAGAGTTTCGAAGCTTCTTTTGAAGTTCTGCTCATCGAAAAAAAGAAGAAGAAAAGGGAAAAGTTGCCGTCCGCAAGTGCCTGCATACGACATCTCTCTTATCGGGACGAGGTCCGATGCGAAGTGGCAGCTTAATTCTCTGCTTTGCCAAGCGTAGTGATATGCTTTTGGCATGACCTCACTGATCAAGATCTAAAGTGGCAACCCCCTGTTGTTGCGTAATAGGGGGTTTCACGCGTATTCACGATTGAGGCGAATCGTGTTTGAAACCCGATTCAAGTGAATCACGATTCAACTTTGCCACGTGTTGGTGGTTTTTGGCTGTAAAAAGTGAATCGTGATTCAGTCCAATCACGATTGGCCCAAATCAGCTTCAAGAGCCTGTTTGGCACGAAACACGATTCACGTCTTCCTTATTCATCTCCTCTATAAAAATTCCTATAACATGATTCCACCTCACAGTCCACGCCGCAGCGCACATGTTTGGCAAGATGCAGAAGTAGACTCTTTGGTCAATTGTTTATATACCTCACCTGCCTTGCAAGCTGCTCTCCTCCCAGGACGTAATCCAGAAGGTACACGTATTGGCTCAACAAGCAAGGCCACACTACTTAGACGTGTATACAGAGAGGTTTGGCCCAACACTTCATCAGCTTATCCAGACCGCATTCGATCCAAGATTACTTCACTTCAAAAGGTTTACAAGCAGGAGAGGGATAGACTTGACCAGACAGGACAAGGGTTGCGTCTTGAAGAGCTTACTGCAGGAACAAAGCTGAGAACGCAACGAGAGCATCTTTTGCTTAAAGTGCCCTGGTGGGAGACATGGCACAAGATGATGGTTGACCGACAAGATGTTGGACCAACAAGCCTCATAACAAGTGCTGGCTATGGAGGAGATAGTGACAATGAGATTGACGGCATTGTTGCAAGCAGCAGCAACAGCCAAACACATGCGCCGGCTCTGCAGCATGCACCACCTTTGTCTACCTATGTGGCTGATGTAGTGGATGACAGTGACAGCGATACCAACTTGCAGAATGGTCGAGGTCTTTCTGGTCTGGAAAGCTCTATAAATCTTTCTCAGCATGATCCATTAGCTGAGAGGCTGCAATACAATCATTCATCTTGGCTAGACAACGAGGAGGACATTGGTGATGAGGATGACCAAATGGAAGCCTCAAGAAGTCCCAGCGTGACAAGAGTGTCTACCAAAAGAAAGACAAGTGGACGCACGCCACGGAAAGATATGTCAGCACAGGAAATGATGTCAAACACCGTGCATCAAGCCATGGATGGAACATACAAACACCAAGCAGAAGTTGAGCGTGAGATCACCAAGAGGCGTGAACTTGAATTGGATTTTGAGAGAAAGAAAATTGAACTTGCACAAGAGGAGAGACGTATAGAAAGAGAAGACTTGGCAAGGGAAAGACAAAACATGATGCAAGTTCTATTTGATCTAGCACGAGGGGCCCAACAACAGCACTTTTCTGCACCAAATCCTTGATCTCAAGATTGTCTTTAGCAAGCACGCTCTTTCCTGCGTGAAGACTTGTCAGTGTCTACAAAATCCCAATCATGTGCTTCAAAGAGCGCCAAGTGCATCTCCTCTCGAAGATCGAGTGCTCTCTGCTTTCTGAGATGATCAAAACTGCTTGATCCTCTCTGTGCCTTCTCAAGATTAGACTGTTCTTCATATGCCTGCTGAGCTTGTTGCCGATGCAGGAATAGATCTTTGTCAATAAGAGGGGCAGCACAAACGGTAGCTGTTTCTAAATCAGCAGCCGCACCTAGACCCCCTTCAAAAAGACTTCCATCCATGTTGTCTGTATTAAGCCATGTCTCAATATCAGCTATTTTATCATGTGCCGATGCAATTGTATGTGCCACAATGCATGCCATAACCACTTTTGAAAAGTTCATCTCGTCTTGTTCTCTGTATAAATTTCCTCGGTATCCTGTCAATACCTGGAAGCGGTTCTTGAGATAAGCAATTCCATGTTCTGCTCTACTACGGATACGAGACTGCTGATAGTTGAATCTTGCAAGGTCTTTGACTCCAAAAGCCTTACTATTTGTATAAGGAGCAAGTGTGAAAGCGCTATGTCCATACCCCCCATCTGTCCAGATAAATTCACCTTCATCCAGATAGAGACGTGGCTTACGCAACACCTTGCTCCCTGCAGCCCACACCCTTGAGTCCTGTGCAGAACCTGGAAAGCCAATGACACATTCAATGATACGTAGTGAATGCGGCAACATTACTAATTGAACATTCATTGAGTAGTTGCGTTTGTAGTTGTAGTACTCGCGGTGATGTCGGCCAGGTTTGAATGCAAGGTTGATGTGTGTACCATCTACCACTGCCCAGCCCTTCTCCCACTCATCAACACCACATCTGTTGGCCACCCATTTCTTGGCTACTGCTCGCTCTGACTCACTTGCCCACAAGATTGTAGAGGCTGCAAGTTCATTAAGCCCCTCAACAGCCATATTTGTCCAATTGTGAACAGAACCCTCTGAACAGCCGCATGCAGAAGCAACATCTCGAACACTTCCGCCATTTCCTGCCCTGCCTAGCCTGTGCATTGCCACGGCAAGCCGCTTGTGTAATGTACTGTTGCTACACCTAAGAAAAGGCGTAGTCTTCTTCAGACGTGCAGCAAGGTCATCAAATGCTGCTGGTGTCATGCGCATGAATCCTCTGTAGCGATGGTGGTTATGTACTGCAAAGTATCCAACTTTGTCAATCATTTTTTCTGTCTTTGGGACAGTGATACGTTTGCGGAAGTAGCGCTTTGCCTGTAGGTCATCAATAGTCTGGAGAATAGCTTGTAAAATCTCAACCATTACTTTTTTTTGATACAAAGAAGGCGATGACGTCCCGCCATTGTACTTTACGGCAACCTTGTTTTGCATAAGATATTGAAGCTGTGAAGAAGTGACAAAGTATGACACAAAGCTGTACGCTGCTGATAGTTCTTGTTGCCGGTAACTGTGGCGCACCATACTCCTGTGTGTGAAAGTTGTTGATGGTGAGCGTTGATGATGTGTAAAATGGCATGCGTGCTGCTGCGCAAAGAGAAAAGTCCTATGGTCAGTAAAAAAAAAATTGCATGACCTCCCATATTCCTGGCACCTCCCATCGGCCAGCCAATAGTTGCCCTTTACCTCTTGGGCCAGCTTTAGGGAGCCAAGGTGGCAATGGGACCCGGCAGCTGTCTCCCAGACGCCCCCTCCACCCTTCCCAAGCTCTCTAGCTAACCCAGAAGGCTCAGGACAACAGTCAGCCAGCTTTTACCACTTACCAGGTGTGGTGATGGTTGTACAAAGTTAAAAAGTGAGATCGGTGGGGTGTTCAAATTTAAACGCGATTGGCTGTAAATCACGTTTCGGGTTGCAAACGCGTGAAACCCCCTAATATAGGCCTATCGACGCGCCCCTCCCTCCTCTCTTATCCCCCTCCATCTTCCGATCTTGGGATACAAAGTCTCCGAACCGAATTCGACCCTCTATCTATAATTTTCCTTTCTCACCCCCGTCCCACTGCTCTCCCCCCTCCACCTTAGTCACTGCCTGCTACAAATCTCTAAGATCCACGCGTTTCGAAAAAGTCAAAAACTTTGAACGTTTGCAACGGAATCTTGCAATCCGTACCTTCTCGGGCTAACGAGAATGACACCGTGCACAAAGCCACGGTGACTAATGCGGCAGTGCGAGGCGAAAAGAGGGGGCACGAACAAGATCCGGCCAGCAGCGAGTAGAGTAGAGTTTTGAAGTCTGCACCTCTCGTCGGGTATATATGATCCGGGGGGAGGCAAGCTCTCAACCTACTTTTCCCTTCAGCCTTCCTCGCCTTTATAGATCGACTCCCTTCAGCACTTTTCTTTTCCTGTTTCTACAGCACCTTTTGCGAAGAGGCAGACATATCCCCCAGCACACACAAGTAATACCCTCCACCTACAACCAAAAAATACATAGAGAATGACGACCATCACCAAGAAGGACGTTGTCATCATCGGCGGTGGCCCCGTCGGTCTTACGATTGCCTATTCGCTCGCCCGAATGGGACTTTCCACCCACATTGTCGAGAAGTTCGACAAGACGCAACAAGCCATGTACGGGCGTGCTGCCACCCTCTACCCTCGAACGAGTGAGATGCTTGATCAACTCGACCTGATCGATTCACTCAGTCAAATTGGTTTTATTGGAAAGGGAAGTGCCACTTTCAGAGACGGAAAGCGCATTCAAGGTCGAGGTTGGGCCTTCATTGCCAAGATGACCGACACCTACTACCCTCACTGCCTCAGCATTCGACAAAAGTACTCTGAGAACGTCATTCGTGAGCACTACGAGGAGTTTGGCGAGCCTCTGCATGCCGGACACACGCTCGACGATTACAGCGTCGACGAATCGTCTTCGGACGACTACAAGGTGCTCAGTTCCTTCACATCCAACGACGGAAAGAAGTACCAAGTTCGATCAAAGTACATTGTCGGCGCTGATGGTGGTCGCTCTACTGTCCGCCACAACGCTGGAATATCTTTCCAAGGCGAGTCCACCACGCATCGATGGGTACGAATCGATGCTGTGTTCAAGACGAACATGCCGGACGCCCGAGTCGGATTTGGAGCAATCGAGTCCCCAACACACGGCAATGTCTTGTGGGCCGCTCTAGACCACGGAAGGACCCGTATCGGTTTTGCTCTTACGCCTGAGCTCTTCGAAAAGTACGGCGACAAGATGACAGAAGAACAGGCCATTCACGAAGCAAAGGAGAGTATGAAGCCATTTGACTTGGAGGTTGTCACCATGGACTGGCACACAGTCTACTCCATCAGTCAGCGAGTTGCCGCCACCTACCAATTCAAGGATCGAATTATCCTTGCCGGCGATGCTTGCCACACTCACTCTAGTGGAGCAGCACAAGGTATGAACACAGGCATCCACGATGCCGTCAATTTGGGATGGAAATTGGCCGGTGTCCTCAAGGGCTGGTACACCAAGGATGTTTTGGCCTCGTACTCTGAGGAGAGGAGACCGATCGCTCAAAAACTCATCAACCTAGACAAGGACGTCTCCAGTCTCATCTCTGGAAGCTTGCCCGACAACTATCACGGCCCCAAAGATGCCGACGTAAATCTCGTCCTCGACGATCTCTTCGAGTCGTCTGCCACCTTCACTACCGGCTTGGGTGTCGAGTACCCCGAAGGCACACTACTGAACAAGGCTTCTCAAGCTTCCACTCTTCGATCCGGTCGTCGTGCCCCCGATGTTCAGTTCCGCAAGCCTGGTAGCCCTCTTCCCTCTCGACTCTACAGCATGATGAAGAACACCGGAAAGTTCTGGATCATCGTCTTCGCAGGAACGCCAAGTGAGACAAAGGAGAAGCTACAGACTGCTCGAGCATTCTTCGACGGTGCCTGGGCAACGAAGAACAAGAAAATTCTCAACCAACTCACCATCATTGCTGGTCCAGGTTTGTCCCCCGATGAGACGCTCACCGTGCCACGATTCGGTGATGCCGTGTACGATGTCGATCTCTCTGCACACACCCGATACGGTTTCACGACACAAGAAGGAGGTATCCTCGTCGTCCGACCCGATGGTGTTGCCGGATACGCCACCAACCTCAACACCCCAGAAGACTTGGCCGAGTACTTTCAGGGTATCCTGGCTTAAGCGGGTGCCTGTCTATTTCACACTATCTTGTCACATTATCAATACTATATTTCATTCACAATAAAGCACTGTCCTATGCAAGGTCACGGCCGTGTCCCTCGATGGGAGATTTGAATGATAGTGCTGAATGTTCTGGCCAGAGTTACTTTGTGTCTCCAATGTGGTCTTCGCCGAAGAGACCAAAGGTGAAAGTAAGTCATTGATCAAATCCCTCTCCCTCCTCCCTCTTACTTGGCGTATCCTTCACTCACAGACCAACTTAGTGGCATTTACCTTGCCCTCTTCCAGGAGCTTCAGACCTTGGGGTACCCCATCCAAGCCACCCTCGATGACCCTCACCGGACTTGCCTGGAACTTTCCTTCGTCCACCCATTTTGCAATCACTCGCATCCACTTACTGCAGAGAGCAGAATCCACATCGAATGCTGTCCCCACCATCGTTCGATGGATCTCTACATTGGGAGGCAGATTGTCGTTCAGATAGTCAGTAGGTAAGACCGTCGTGATGCGGCCTCCTTTGAGTTGACCAAAGATCGAAGCAATTGTTGCGGTCGTAGGCGGGTCTGAGATGGCATCATAGGCGTGCCGAATAGAGACCTTTGAGGCAAGTTCTTTGACTTTGGCAGCCACGTCGTCCGTCTTGTAGCTGATGACATCGTCTGCGCCCAGTGCTCTTGCGTGCTCCGAGCTGGAACCCGCAACGGCAACGACGTGGAAGCCAGCCGCTTTTGCCAGTTGAATCGCATAGCCACCGACAGCAGAGCCGGCCCCCCAGATCAAGATTCCAATTTTCGCGGCTCCGGACAGAGGAGTGCCGTCTGTGTTGGTTTCAGGCAACTATGATATAATGAAATAGAGCGGTTTAGCAGCCAGTCAACAGTGTCTACTACCTCGCTGTCGTGACACACCTTCAATTGAACGAAGAGACCAACGACTGCAGTCAAAAGAGCAAGAGGAAGAGCAGCAGCTTGATCAAAGGACGTCTTCTCTCCGATGAAGAAGGAGGTGTGCTCAGGAGCGACTGTGCTTCCTTGGTAGGCTCCGTATTTATCGTGTGTATACATTGGGGTGAACGCTCCCACCTTGTCGCCCAGCTTGAATTCAGTCACCTTAGTCCCGATCCGTTCGACAAAGCCTGCCACATCGTTGCCCTCGATCCCTTCGAACATACCATAGTGACTCAACTTCCAGTCTGTATGGGGGGGAGGGGGGGCAGATGAGCGAAATAGACAAGCACTCTTTCGTCGGAAGTGAGTGGCCTGTGCTCACCTTTGGGATTACTGCCGACTGCCACGTTTCGTATGAGAAGTTCACGTTCGCCGAGCTCAGGCTCACCAGCTGGTCGATTCTTGACGACAGCGCCTTGTGCTTTGCTGAGGTAGACTGCTTTCTGGGTGATGGTGGACGTCATGTTTACTCTGATGGGGTGAAGTAAAAACGTCACAGGAGAAAGTGGACGCCCTTACACCTCTACTTCCTCCACCTCTTCTCCGAGCACGATGCATAATGATACTTATGTCCGCCCTTCTAAAGTCTTTCGGATTGTTCGAATACTGCTACTGATCCGCGCTTGTAATTAAGAAATCCGCGGAGATGAAATTAATAAAGTCGTGAATCTTATCATAATTAAATCTCATAGCATACATGGAGAGGAGAAGGGGAAGAGGGGGAAATTTGAAGATGAGCCTGTATTGAGGATCACAAGGTCAACTGTGCACCAGGCCGCGATTGAGGCCCTCGTACACCGTAGTCTATGTCGGCAAACTGATGAGCAGCTTTGACCAAGGCAGGTGGTGAATCGTCGTGTGCCATGATTGATTCCACAAAGACCATCTTGTCGCTGGGTAGATTCTTTAAGACTGTTTGTAGTTGCTGCGCGGTCTTGACAACGTGCGATTCGTATTGGTCTTCTCTGGCTCCAAAGGTGCGAGGCAACTCCGCATAGCGCCAGTTTGCAACATCGTTGTACTTTGCCTTTGCGCCTAGGATGGCTCGCTCTATGGTGTAGCCGCCATTGTTGATGAGGAAGATGATCGGGTTAAGCCCATGCCTGATCATGGTAGACAATTCTTGTGCCACCAACTGGAATGAACCATCTCCAATGAAGAGAATGTGTCTTCTCTCCGGTGCGGCTATCAGGGTGCCGAGCAGTGCTCCAAGGGAGTAGCCAATCGAGCCCCAGACAGGCTGAGATACGTAAGCGCAACCCTTTGGAAGAGTGAATGCTGCTGTGCCCGCCATGGATGTACCCTCTTCTATGACTAGTACATCGTCTGGTCGGAGGACAGGCTCCAACAGGGACCAGTAGTCTGCTTGGCATAGGGTCTCGTGATTCGTTATCTGAGAAGTGGTCTTGAGTCTCTTTCCCGAGGCTTCTTTCGCTAAGGGTCGAGCGGAGCAAGTTGACGCAATCTGCTCTAAAACAGACACTATATTAACAGCCTCGTAGTGTTGATCGGCGACTATACCACTGTGAGGTGACAAGTGGATCGTATTGGAAGGCAGCTTGGCGGTGAATCCACCGGATGTGCTGTCGATCTGTCGATATCCAATGGCGATCAAGCAGTCGCTCCCTTCTATTTCTGCCTGGCCTGGACGATAGCCTCCGAGTGACAAGGGGTGCTCTTCTGGGAACAATCCTTTGACGGTTGAGACAACGGCGACTGGAATGGACGCCTTCTCCGCCAAACGTGTAACGGCGTCCAGCACGCCATATCGATCCGCATCGATGTCAAGAAGAAGCGCTGGCCGTGACGCCTTTTCAAGATGAGCCAGGACAGCCTTTGCACAGGCATACACCCTCTCTGCGTCCCCACTGGAGTAGTGGAGCTGCAGGGCACTCTTGGGGACTTCCACCTGCAAGAAGGCGACATCCGAGGGCAGCTCCAAGTACACGGGTCTCTTTTCCTGCCATGCTGCCAAGATTAATCGATCAATCTCAGCCACGGCATTCTGTTGTGTGAGTTGCGCCTGTGCAACGGTGTAATGCTGAAAGGCTTGTAAAGGTCGAGTGTCAGGTACAATGTCGCACATGGTGTGGTGCATCAATCGACCTTGTGCGATGGAAGACCGGGGCACAGTGCCAGCAATGCAGATCACGGGGACATGCTCCGCAAAAGAGCCTGCAACGCCGTTGATCGCACTCAGAGGTCCAACACCGTTCGTCACGCAAAGTACACTGAGTCCATTAAGACGAGCGTACGCATCGGCGGCATATGATCCATTCAGCTCGTTGCAGGTGCCTATCCATTCGACCTTGGCAGACGTATCTTCGACTTGCTGTGCAAATTCGAGACTGAAGTCACCGGGCACGCCAAAGATGTGATGGACGCGCACTTCCTCCAGTCTACGAATCAGGAAATCGCCGATTGTTTGCTTCGCCATCGTGTAGAGGGATGAGAACAGAAAGGGGACGGAGACAGCTTCTTGGAAGGGGGAAAGGGAGGGGTACAAGTTCTTCTCAGCAGGGAAGGGGAGGAGAAGGTACGACAAGAGTTGACCAAGAACGTTGCTCGTGCGCCGTATCTCCTCAAGTCTAACGAGCCAGCCCACTTTAAACTTTCGGCACCTCTCCCCGATAATTCTCACCCCCCATTTGTTTGCTTAAATTCAAGAAGTCAACGGATCTCGAGATAAAAATTCACCATAGACCGGAACTTGGGCATCCATACCGAATTTAACCACGTCATTTCCTTATCAACAAATGAGACACAAAAGAGAATTGCTTTATCCGCGACGTGAGTTGTACCCCAGGCGATAGAGCAGAGGAGACGCCGCTAATTCATCCAGCTCGGAAATACCGCCGGAAACGCAGATAGTAACACGATGGAAATTTGGAAGTTTGGAGTGACGCTCTTGCGCCCAAATGACCTGCAACCTCTCTATTGCTGTGTGGCAATTACCCGGCGGCAGATTGGATTCCGAAGATGGTGTGGCATGTGCGCTAATCTGCTCACGACCTAGTACTGGGGTTTGGGGTTGGGAGGCTGGAAGATCTTCCCGATTTCTGCCACGATCGCCGAGAAGTACTGTACTACCACTACCATCTGTGAACGAACGCCGTGTCTGAGTGCAGTGAGGACCCCATCGCTGAGAAGAACAGTCGCTACCTGGTCGAGCGGGAGCATTCCTAGGAATGAGAGCAATGATTCGCGCCTGCAACAACATAGCACGAGCAGGTCTGGGCACTAGGACATTCAGGACGCCGCTGTTGCAGAAGAAGAACTCCATCCTGATAGCATCTGAAGTTGCTCGCTACTCTACGTCCACAGCTACGGAAAAGGCAAGCCCTAGCTCTGGATCGGTGAATGGCGTGACGGCAGCAGGTCTCATTCTGACTACTGGCTTGCTCACGTACTGGATCACGAGCACTCAAAAGGGAGCCTCGTCGATTGCCGATGCATCCAGTCAGAAGAATTCAAAAGCACTGCAAGTGGAGTTTGCACCTGCTCTGAAAGCGCTCAAGGCTCATTTCTCCGGTGTAGAAGGCGCCCTATCCACCGATGAGAGTGATCTGGAAGAGCGAGGCAACTCTCAATGGACAGAGATACAGGGCTCGGAACCGTCTGTCGTCGTCTTTCCTTCCTCTACCGAAGATGTTGTGGCCGTTGTCAAGATTGCACGAAAGCACAACGTACCGATCACTCCCTTTGCAGGGGGCACCTCTCTGGAAGGACAAGCTTTTGCACCCCGTGACCCAAAGACGGGTAAAACAGTGCCCACGATCTCGATTGCGTTCGACAACATGAATGAGATCGTCGAATTGGATGAAGAATCAGCGATCTGTAAGGTGCAGCCTGGACTGGGATGGCAAGACCTGAACGAGCAATTGAAGGAAAGAGGAAGTGTGCTATTCTGGCCTATTGATCCTGGTCCTGGCGCTGCTTTTGGTGGTATGCTTTCGACGGGTGGATCAGGCACTGGCGCCGTCAAGTATGGCACCATGAAGGGGGACTTGATTTTGAATGTCACCGTCGTCCTCCCATCGGGCCAGGTCATCAAAACAAGAGCCGATGCGAGAAAGTCAGCGGCAGGGCCAGACATGACAAAGATCTTCTTGGGCGCAGAGGGCACACTGGGCATCATCACAGAAGTCACGCTGCGACTGGCGCCCAAACTACCCGAGGCTGTTCTGACGGTTCCTTTTGACACGGTGGAGAATGCATGCAAGGCGGTGGTTGAAGTGCTCAATCACGGTGTGGGCGTCTCGAGTGTGGAGCTGCTCGATGAGGAGATGATCAAGGCGATCAACAAGGCGTCTAATCCTGTCCCACTTCACCCAGAGCAACCATCCCTCTTCTTCAAGTTCTCCGGCTCCCATGCGCACGTCGCAGAAGACCAGCGCCTGACGACCGAGATCGTCGAGCGACACGGTGCAGACATGGCAGCACTGCATCGATCAAGGAATGAGGCAGAGGTGGAAGAGATCTGGAAATCTCGCAAGATTGCACTGTGGAGTGCAATTCAGTATCGCAGTGACGGTCACGAGGGCTTCAACAGCTGGGGAACGGACGTCTGTGTGCCGATTGCCCGACTGCCGAAGCTTGTTGATTTGGTAAAGAAAGACATCGCGGAACATGATCTGTACGGTCCCATCGTCGGTCATGTGGGTGATGGCAACTTCCATGCCGCACTCATATACGAACACGGCGACAAGGAAATGTTGAAAAAGATTGAGGGGGCGGTGCATAGGGTGAGTCGGGGGGTAATCTTCATCGATCATAGATCTTCATCTCATCACACCTTTGCCTTCTCTAGATGGTTCACACTGCTCAAGACTTGGGCGGCACCGCTACTGGCGAACACGGCGTAGGAAGAGGCAAGAGGGAGTACCTTGTGAGTCTTTCCTTTACACCCTCTACTTGTTTGCATATGCTGACACTTTTCTCTCTCTCTCTCTCTCTCTCTCTCTCTCTCTCTCTCTCTCTCTCTCTCTCTCTCTCTTTAAAGGAACGCGAGCTTGGACCAGGCACGATCCATCTCCTTCGTAGCATCAAGAAGATGCTCGATCCGACGAACATAATGAACCCGGGCGCTTTGCTCTTGCCCGAGTTGTCCGAGGAGGAAAAGGCCTTTGCAACAGCTAGCAGCATATAGAGTCCTTTCCGAGACAGTCCTGGCAAGCGACTGTGCCAGACATCGATGTAACTTACCCCTTCATTGCGCCACAGGGTGATTCACCACATGTTAGTATAGGAATGTGAAGCCCACTTATACGCTCTCGTTGCCGCCACACAATCCTACGGCGAAGCTGCTTAGTATAACGTGTATCGATTTACATACAAGAAAGTATCTACACACCAGCCTGTACCCGGAGACGCTCTGATACACGGAAAGCGGTGCTACCTCACAGTCTCGATGAGGTCCTTTAATTTACCCAAGCCAAGGGTCTTGGGTATGCGGAGTCGTTCGACTGCCTCCAGCAGCTCGTCGTCCACGTTGTGACCGGGGAAGTTATAATAGGCGATGGTGAAGCGAAACGGTTTTTCGTCCACCCACAAGATGCAGTCGTCGCTGAATCGCTCCATCAATGCTGTGAGTTGGTTGTCTGTGTTGTACGCGGAGAGCAGATTGTCGATCACTGGCTGCGTCAAGGGCAGCCTGTGCAGAAGACCTTCGCCCACCCTTAATCCATAGTATTCTTCAAAGGCGATGTTGATCTCTTTCAGTTCTGCCCAATTGAACATCAAATCTACCCACGGCTTCTTCTCCGACTCGATCATCTTCGTGTAGAGGACGGGGTCATCGTGATGAAGCTGCTCCATTACCTCTGCTCTGATCTCCTCGGTGCCGAAGACGTCCTCCAGTACGGACCCGGAGTCGCAGTCAGAAGGGGAGGATGTGTTTGTCATGATGTTGCCGTAGCGAGAATGTCGTTTCAAGGTCTTCCTGCTCCTGAAATCGGTGGAGAGGTTCAGAGGAGGACGCGGTCGTGAAGCATAGCTGTCAAAGCTCTTAAACAATGTTTATATGCTTGATGAGAAAGGTACAATCTTGGTGGGCTGCACTTGAGGAAATTAAGGTTTCCTTGAAGCTTAATTTTTGGATGGAGTGTGTGCAACATGAGAGCCTTGGCTTGTAGCTTTTGGCACTTCGGAACGCATGGCCAAACAGTCGTTCCGTAAGTATGGTTAGAAGTCTAATTGCTCGACCTTGTGGACCGGACGAATCTTCGACGTAGACAGGCAGGGAGACGGTAGAAGTCGTTAGAGTGAATATTGCACCCGCTTGCACAGATATAAGCTCTAGCTTTGGAGATGTCTGGGCGAGAACGCCTATGAAGAGACGATTCTTGCACAGCAACGATGCGCTCCTCTACTCAGGTTCTGGCGCTTCCTTGAGCATTTAAAGAGGGAAGTGTCTAAAGAACAGCAAGTACCGCTCCACCCCAACTTACTGTAGAAGACTCGGGCATCCCCCACATCAACTCTCAAGGACAACCGTGACAACTGACAATTTGAGGCACAAGCAATGATGCACTTCTTCGTGTTCGCACTCTTTGTGGGAGTTTTGTCTGGCAACTATTTTGCTCAGGGCCGACGAATAGTCATACAAACGGCCGACTTCTCTGTAGGGCAGCTGAAGGAGTGTGTGGCCAATCGCTCACAAACTTGGACGCACAAGGAAGACAACTTCATCGTAGTCATGTCGCTGCCTTACGTGTTCTCTGCAAAATGACACAGTAGACCACAACGTGCTTGGTTGTTTCAAGAAGCTGGGAGCTTCATACGGATACGCCAGCCAACTGACAGCTAAGGAATATGTGAATGTGACGGAAGACTACAGCGAGACGTTTGTGCCGGACGACTTCTTTCCCTCCGAAAGGTATACATGGAAATGGGCGATGCTAACTTCACTGATTCTGGTGGATGCTCACAAATTACGAATAATACGGGGCTCGAGACTAACAGAACCATAACTGCAACGATGGACACATTTGTGACGGTCTCCTGACACCAGGTCTCACGGACTGTATCGACCCATCTCGTGGAGAAACCTTACTTACAGCCGAGCTTGTGGAGAATGGAGCATGCGAGCCGAAATACTACCATGCTTGAAAACATCACTTTAGTCAATTGATCAGTTCGAAATCCGTTTCGTCCTCAGTATGAAGAGCCGAACGTCTACTTCATACCGGCAGGATCGTGGCAATGCCTGCGGACTAGAACGATACCATACTGCGCAACATGAGAAAGGGGTACACCCTGCTTTACGAGAAACGGCCCGACTGTTGGCAATGCCTGTTGAAGGAATGATACATCACACAGACTTATAGGTTGCCATCGCACCTTCTTGTTTCTTGCTATATCGACGACAGTCCAGTCTTCCATTGCATCATAAGGCCCACTACTGTCTGCCCCACCCCCATCCTAGTCGACAGAAGATATACTGCCTAGCATCTCCTTCTTTGCTCCGTTTTCTTCCATTCCCCGGCCAATTGCTACCTTCTTCTCTTTGTATCGTCTCTCTATTTGACACCATGATGTACACTTCCGCAATTATCTATGTCTGGCTGATCGACATTAGGTCCCGCTGCTAGATCAACTATTACTCCTGCCCAAGCCTTTTTACAAGTCGTGTAAACTAACTTCGCACCTGATTACTGATCTGCCCAGGTGCCGAATCAACCTTACCCCGGGGGTCGTGCGATAAATTAATGATAAAGCATGCAAGGCGGTCTCACGAGCCAAGAAGAAAAGAAGGGCAAACATTGCGACCCCGCAAGAAATACATTATCACGACCGCCATACTCATCCTTCGTCAGCCCGACTCTGCACCCGGCCAATTCTCCCTATGGTGCCGCCTTTCTGTCTCCTCACTGCGCTGGTCCTCATTCAGAAGGGAACCCGTGTGCCTCCATCGATCAATGCAGCCTCACAGTCTTCATTCTTCGCACCCTGGTCACTGCTTCTTACTCAATACCAGCCGGCTGGACATATCTGATCGAAGGCGAAGAGACGCCGTCACGTTTTGCTGAGGAAGGTAAGGCACATTTGTTGCCACAAGTGCTTGCTGTGCGTGCCACGTTCGGATCTTGGCCGATGAAGCGGTTCTTGTGGAGGGCTACGAGTGGGATTTTTTCATATCGACTTTTACCCAAAAGCTCGGCCTCTTGATTCCGAAAAACAGTCTGAAATTTCCTAAAATGAACATGATACGCACGACTAAACATCTCCCGTACTTAAGCTTTTCGAGATCTCGCACACACCACAAATCTATTCAGCAGCAGTGTATCTTCGGATAGTTCGATCGGGGACATACCGAAGATTTCCTGTCTCTGAAGCTAACGACAGCAGACGTCATGGAATGTCCCGTATTCGTTTGAGTGCCCCAAGGAGCAATTCTTGCCGGCAAAAGGGTCGCGCGTTTCGAGAAAGAACTGCTCGGGAAGGGGGGTGCCTTACGTCGAAGGGCACTGTTAGCGTCTATAAGAACATGCTCTGTCTTCCTCTTGTTTGCCTTCCCTCTTCAACCATCTCATCTCTCTACTTCACTCGAATTTGATCGCTCAACACCACAAGCTAAATTCACCAAAGCGCAATGGAGTATTTCAAGGAGACATTCGATTGGGAGGCACAAAAGGCAGTGAAGCCTCTGCGAATCATCATTATTGGAGCAGGAATTGGAGGATTGGCAACTGCTCTCGGCCTGCACAAGACTGGTCACCATGTCACAGTGCTCGAGCGAGTCGCTGACATCAAGGAGGTAGGCGCCGGTATCCAGCTGGCTCCCAATGCGGCACGAGTCCTTGCCAGGTTCGGAGTCCTGGAGAAGCTTTTGGAGGACGCTACACTGTTGGAGAAGAACTCCTTGCGACGATATGAAGACGACAAGGAGCTGGGAAGCGCACCACTCATGCCAGGCATTGGTAAGAAGTATGGTGCGCCCCTGTCTGTCATCCATCGAGGTGATTTGCTGCGAGAATTGCTGAAAGCCGTCAAGGACGCCGGTGTGGATGTCAAGACGAAGCACCACGTAGTCGAGGCAGACGAAAACTTCGAGGCGAGAGTCAAGACGGATTCGGGCGAGTGGTTCGAGGGTGACCTCATCATTGCAGGCGATGGTGTCAAGAGCACTATTCGAGCACAGATGGCCAAACATCATGGCGTGGTCGATCACAGTGTCTCGACTGGTGACTCTGCCTATCGATTGCTAATCCCAAGGGACTCTTTGAAAGGAGATGAACGTGCCTTGAAGTTGTTGAATGAGAATGTCGGTATGCGATGGATGGGACCAGGAGGCCACATCATGGCATACCCAATCAAGAGGAATCAAGTATACAACATGGTTCTTCTGCACCCAATCAAGAAGGGACAGTCGCCGGAAGACTCCTGGACAACAAAGGGAGACCGACAGGAGATGCTCGACATGTACAGCAAGTGGAGCAGTCTCGTTCGTGACTTGATCAGCTACTGCCCTGAAGGCGAGATCAAGGAGTGGGCCCTCAACTCGCACGCCGCACTTCCCTCTTGGCACGAGAACAAGGTGGTCCTCATTGGAGATGCCTGCCATCCCATGCTTCCCTACGTCGCTCAAGGCGCTGCCAACGCCATCGAAGATGCCGGTGCTCTCGCTGCCGCCTTCACAAAGACGTCTGATGTGACTCAAGCTCTCGAGGTCTACGAAGAAGTGCGCAAGACGCGAGCAGAGACGATCCAACAGAGTGCCTCTTCCACACGAAAGTCGTTGCATCTTCCCGATGGACCGCAGCAGCAAAAGCGAGATCTCGCCATCGCAAACGCAGGAAAGGGCCAAGGTCACAATCCAGACATGTGGGCAGACTCCGAGTTCCAGGACTTTATGTGGGGAGTCGACATCATGAAGGACATCTGTCAGAATTGGGACAGCCTGTTAGCCAAGGTGGAGAAGAATCATGTCCACAACATCTCGGCCACTTCATACACCTGATCGTGTTTCATCCTGTTCCAAAACATACCATACCACTGCTGTGTATTTCTATGAAAACGGTCGTAGTGATTAATTAATAAGAGGACTTGAGATTGACGGTCTGATTCTGCTTTTGCCTCTCGTGTAAATAAATATGCTTTGGCCTGACTTCGATTCGCCTTCCTACCCACGCGACTTCATTAGACTACCTATAAATTTTGTGTTGCATCATCTGTGTAAGGTGTGGAGGGGGAAGAAGAAGGCCGAGACGAGACATTTCTTCCTTCTTACTCCTCATCATTTATAGCATGTCGCATTCATCACAGCCTTACACTGCAGACGACATTAGCAGCTCCTCTGCTGCAAAGAATGGATCAGGCTCTTCTTCTCGCCCGTCTTTACCGCCTCGCTCGTCCAAGTCATGGATGACCCGATCGTTGGGCACGCTCATGCAGCTTCCCAAGTCGACTCCCTTGCGGGCACTGCGATGGACCACGCCGGAGGGACCGATGCCCATAATAGTGCAGCTTCCCAGTCGAGACAAAGGCAGGACGATAGACGTATATGTATGGGTACCACCTCCAATCAGTAATACCGCCTCTCAAGAGACAGTTCCGCACAAAAACGACAGGCAAAGCGAAAGACCTGAACCTCCGCCACAGATCAAGCCGTCATTCGTCGACACCCTGCGACCTTGCCTTGTCGACTTCCACGGGGGAGGCTTCGTCATGGGCGGCCCTATCGAGCAAGCGCCTTGGTGTGCAGCACTTGCCAGATCGGGAATAATTGCTGTCAGCGTTGCCTACCGCCTAGGCCCCACCTGGGAATTCCCAGCAGCGCTTCATGACGCCGAGGACGTCGTTCGTGCCGTCCTTAATAGTGGCGAGGAGGAAGTCAGTGCCAATGTCTTGCGTCAGAGGATTGATGAGGAGGCTGGAGGGAAAGGCAGGATTACCATCGACACTACCAAGGTGGCGCTCAGCGGGTTCAGTTCTGGTGGCAATGTGGCGCTCAACATGCTTCTCGACCTGCCGAGTAGCGTGATGAAGGCAAGCGACTCAGCAGATGAGCGTGACTGGCCTTCTCCCTTCCCACCTTCACACTCTTCTCCGCTCCCTGCCCTCCTCTTTTTTCCTTCCTTGGATGCAAGGCAGGCGACGTACGAACGTCATCGACCAGCGGGCATGGCTCCGGTAGGGGGTGTGTCGAAGTTCATTGGACGCACAATGAAGAACGCCTACCTTCCTGCCGACAAGACGGGTCACCTTCGAGCCAGTCCTGGCTTAGCACCGGCATCGACTATCCACAGCTCTACTCGTGCCCTTCTGATTCTCCCTGAGATCGACACGTTGGCGGAGCAGAGCGAGACGTGGGTCAGGAAATTGGAAGAAGATGAAGTTGCAGTGCAGACCGAGGACGAGACGGGCAAGCATATCGGAGTGATGCTACACAGTGATCGTCGTGCTGTGCGTGTACATCGTATCAAGGGAATGGGACATGGTTTCACCACATTTCCAGATGCCATGCTCGACGTGGACTCTCGCAGATGCAAGGCTGTCGTGATGGAGCAAGCTAGACGTTGGGTCATCGCCATGCTGGGAGGAGACGCAGGCAGCGAGAAAGAGAGTGCAGAGAGGGCAGAAGCTCTTGCCGAGGAGAAGTCATCGCGACAGGCTGTCACCCAGGCAGGCGCTGTGCTCGCAACGGCCGCAGAATAAAATTCATAACGCAACATAGACGATACAACACATAGAACATGCATCGATCAGTGCTCTTTGTACAAGGTAGACGTGTCCATCGACAGTCCGGTAGAAGACACGATGTAATCATGCGTCACTGTGGCGCAAAGAGGATGAGAACAGAGAAAAGTCAGAGGATGCAAAGGGAGAATCACTGCGACAATAAAGAACCCCACTCACAGTGTGTACGATTGTGAAAGGAAAGTCGACTGTAGGAGTATTCGGTGTCGTTTGCAAAGGCGACGTAGCTTGGTCGAGGGACGATGAGGGTGTCGAGCCCGTCGTAGTGACCAGCAGCTCCATTGACGACGTACCAGGGTGCCCTCGGATTGTTGAGCAGGTTAGGATCGATGGTGCCGTTGTAGATCGGGTCGTTGCGATTTGTGGCATGAACGTGACCTTGCATGACCAAGTCGACGTTGTACTGGTAGAAGATGTCTTCGAACGCTTCCTGGCAAACGGTGCACAGACTACTGGGTGCAGTGGCCATGTACCAAGGTCGATGGCCCAAGGCAACAACCCAAGGCGTAATGGCACGATTGACGCTGGCAAGATCCTTCTTCAGGAAGTTGATCTGCTGATTCATGATCCCAAACGGTCCTTCATCGTCTTTGGATCCGCCGTTCAGCTCATCAGGACCGATCAAGCCTACGCCCAAGTCTGTTTCTGTGTCGAACATGACGTAGTGTGTCTGTTTTAGAGGAGAGGACAAGTATCAGTGCTATAGGCAGGACCCTCGGACAAAAGCGTATCGCTACTCACCATACCGTAGTCGAAACTGTACCAAAAGTTGCCCAGGCCACCACTGACATCCGACGGCATTCGGAATCGATTCATGTATCCGGTAAAGTTCCTCTGTCCTTCTACGCAGATTGACTCGGTGTACGTCTTGTAGCCGCCGTTGTCGCAGTTTGCTTCGTGGTTTCCCGGTGCGACCATGTACGGCTTGCTCGGCGTGAATGCATTCAATTCATCGTAAAATGCCTCATTGATTGCTTCGTACTCTGCAGTGCCGTTTGCCAGATTGAATGGCAAGTATCCACCCACTTCCTCCTTGAGCCAAGCATCAGCATAGGAGAGATCGCCGGGGTGCAGGATATGGTCGTAGAGATTGGCATCCATTGCTAGGCGCTGCACGGTCGTGACCTCTCCTGGTGTGAGTCCATTGGCGACAGGAACATGATCAGAGAGACCAAGATTGCCAAATGTACCCATGTCCACGACCACAGCAGCCGTGTAGGGCGTCATGTCCCCGGCTAACTTGGCTGTAGTGAAGTTGTAGACGGTGTTCGAGTTGCTGACCGAGTAGAAGTAGCGGACACCGGGAAGCAGATTCGACACGACGACATGGTTCAGCCAGACGCTGCTCGTGTTGTAGGTCACCGACTGTGTGGAGGTGGCAGTGAGTAGGAGCAGCTGAGGAACGAGCCCGTATTTGACAGTCGGCTTGGCTAGTTGTGCATGGGTGCTCCAGGAGACTGTCATTCCGGTGGGACCATGATAGGCGAGGTGGACTTGACTGGGAGTGGTGCTGGAGTTTGTTGTCGCTGCAGCTTGAGCCGCACAGGCATACGTGACGAATGAAGCAAGAAGCGAGGCAAGGGAGAGAATGGGAAAGAGCATGGTGTGTTGTGCTCTTGGATGGGGAGAGGGGGAAGGACGGGTGTGGGGGACGGTGACTCTAGAAAGGTCGAGGACATCCCGCCGTCGCTTTATATGCTGGTCCACCCTACCAGCATACACGGCAAAGCGCACTAGAAGAAATTCATGCAAAGGGACACGGCCGCTTGATTTGAAATTCATGCGACTATCACAGCCCTAGTAATTGCCCTGTGAGCGGGCGGCCTCGTTGGGCTACCGTGCTCGAGTCCCTAGCATCGGTGCGAACATCGGTGTGTGTCTCTGTATCTGTACTCCAGATAGGACGGAAGTCGTAGATTAAAAGAGAATCCTGTGCTTCTATCTGTATCTGTATCTACGTGGATCGCGCTAGACTAAGGGAACGTGGACTGGTTCCAGACACGCTAAGCTGCTTCGAAGATATTTGTCTCTGTACAGTACTAGCTTTATGTACGGTGGTGACAATGCCCACACGTTGTTGCACGCGCCGGAACAGCAGTAATGAGGTCGATGGGAATAATATTATCTTGAATTGTGCAATCTTGAGAGCAGTTCTCATGTCCACGTCTTCCAATATCAATGCTTTTGTAGAGGCGCTGTAGGCGGGGGCTATCGAGAGGAGTGAAGAAGGGTTGTGTTTGTTAAGGTTAGCGCCACACCTATCCTTCTAGTCATGCTCACAGCACATCGACACGATCTGTTGCGATACGCAAGGCCAGAGCGGGAACTCCTCTGCCTTACAGTGAGCTTGGCAGCTCGTCTCTCTCACTGACAGATGATGGCGTACACTCGACTCGATGATAAAGAAGTACAGAGCGCTTCTGGCGAAAAATGAGCGGTGCTTACGTCATCCACGCAGAAGGGATTCTCCTGGAATGAGTAGTGAATCACAACAGTAATCGAATAACAAACAGTTCTATAGTGTACTGCGTTGGATCAATAAAATAATATCCTCCTCTCGACGCGACCCTTCTTAACATGTTCCTCCTTGGAATGTTTCGTTTCTTTTTCCAGGCACGGGAAGGGGAAGGCTAAGGGTTTTGCTTCAGGTGCGCTTGTGTTTCGGCGGTAGGGAAGGTGGCTTTATTAGCAGCCATTGTTCCCGTTTCCTCCTATTCCACCCCCATCTTCTTCCTCTTCCCCCCCTCATTCGGCACCATCATCATGCTCCGCTCACTCGCTGCTGCAGCACTTCTCCTCTTCACATGGGCAGCTCTGGTCAGCGCCCACAACCACCACCACCCCCGCGCTCACCAGTCACTCGTTAAACAGATCAAAAGAGACGGCCCCCAAGGATCGACTGAGTCCTCGGCAGCAGCACTCTTGGACCCCACGCAGGAGTGCTCGCCGTATGGCCTGGATGCAATCAGTGCCATCGTAGACGATTTTCCCTCTGTATGGACTACGGCTGAAATTCTTGCAAAGGACACGCGAGCGCTCAACTTCATGAAGGAGATCAATGCCTCCGGAATCATACCAAGCGGCATCCCCAGGCGTGGTGACGGAAGCTACGCCGCCATGTACCAGGGAGTCGGACTCGACACAAATTACAACACGGCAAAGGATGCAAGCTGCTACTGGACTGCCACCGGGTGCACCACACCCAAGCACACGGGCTTGCTTCCCGACGTCGTCAAGTGCCTCGAACCGCATACATGGGGCTACACGCTCGACGACGGCCCTAACTGCAGTCACAACGCCCTCTACGACTTCTGGCTGGAGCAGAAGCAGAAGGCGACGTTGTTCTACATCGGCTCAAACGTTCTCGACTGGCCTCTGGAGGCGCAACGCGGGATTGCTGACGGCCACCACATCTGTGTGCACACCTGGAGCCACCCGTACATGACATCGTTGACCGACGATCAAGCATTCGCAGAGATGTACTACGCCCTGCTGGCGATCAAGGTCGTCACTGGCGTCACCCCGACCTGCTTCCGTCCTCCCTTTGGAGACACGGACGACCGCATCCGTGCTATTGCCCAAGCACTGGGGTTGAGAACGATCATCTGGAGTGACGACACAAACGACTTCGACTACATCTCCGCTTCGACCAAGTCAGCCGTTGTCGCAAATTACGCCGCCATCCAAGCAAAGGGAAGCAAGAAGGCGGCTTCCAGGGGCGGCATTATTGTACTGCAGCATGAACTGACAAACAGAACGATGGGTCTCGTCAAGAGTGAATACGCTGCCTCCAAGGCGGCCTGGAAGTACATGGTACCCTTGACAGCCTGTCTCAATCTCACGCAACCATACCCTGAAGCAATCACATACCCAAACTTTGCGCAGTACATCTCTGGAAGTGTATCGCCAAAGGGCAACCCATCAGGCACCATTTCTATCTCTTCGCCTACCGTCACTCCGCAGGGCACGCTGAGTGGAATGGGCGGCCACATGCCTACCGGTGCAGCTGGTGGTACAAAGAAGTGATGAAACTTCTACCTTGTAAACCTTGTAACAGTGGATTCTGGTCCATCGGCTGTTCCTCCTGCAGTATCCAATTGATAAAAATTACAAGCCTGCCGTCCCTTTCTGTGTCGCAGACTAGTGTACATATGTTTGCGATGATAATACTAAAGTTGTCACCGCATCGTGATCTACATTGCCTTGATCTTAGCAGCCACCTCTGCCATAGTGCAGCCCTCGTCGATACCCTCTTCGAATGCCCGTATCGCAGCTGAAAGAGCCTTTGTGAAGGCTTCCTCTTTCTCCACGTCGATGACACCCTTTCTAAGGCCGACCGTGATAGAGAGACCAGCGCCACCTTGAGCATTCGGATCTACATCCTGTTGTGCAAAGCCACAAACATTCACGTTGAACGGGGTGCCGATCGGACTGCAAAGCTGCGTCCAGAAGACGTCTTCGATGTACGGTGGTAGACCTCTGATCGCACCAAGGTTGGAAAGGCTGAGGGCGCTTCGGTAGGGGTTCTTCTTGTGCTGCTTGTCATAGAACATCTGCTCGATCAATGTGGAGCACTCTGCTGTAGGCACAAACGAAGCCTTGTCTGTCTCTCGAATGTAGGCCCCGAGCTCGCCAAAGATCTTGCGGGCTGCTGCCCGTTCCGACGTGACTGTGAAGAATATCTCGTTTGCGTCAGAAGCGGAAGGATAGTGAACTCTGAGGACAAACTTACTCTTCCTAGCGTACGTTCGACCTTCGTCCCAGATGTTCAAGTCACCGCGAAGGGTCAACTTTGTGGCGTGCTGTGATAAAAGAGGAAAGGAGAAAGATCAGCAGCTGCCGATATGACACGATGGAGCGACAGGCACGCACTGCAGATACGTAGTTTCCCGTGCACAGCGTGTGTCCTTTGCTTGGGATGCGCTCGCTCAAGGGACTGTCGCAGCCGATCTTGGTGCCTTCTGGGAGGGTGCTGTAGAGGGCGGCGATGCAGGCCAGGTGCATGAGCGGGTTCACCGTCTTGATGCCGTGCTTGACTGCTTCCTTCTTTAGACTGGTCAAAACGTTTGCACCCTTCATGGAGATGACGTGGTGGTACTCTATCGCCTTGGTGGGCTCTATTAAGAGTGTCTCTGTTGCTGGCCAATTCGATTGTCTGTCGATGTACGAACGTATCCTCGTCGGCAGCATCGTGTACAGTTTGACGAGCCCCTGTGCTACATATCCCAGCTCGTAGCCCTGCACACTATCTTCTACTGTGGGTGGGGCTTCTTGCAGCGACGTACTCCCTCCAGACAGCAGTGAATGCGCTGGCAACTCATCCGACGAAGAGATCAGGATCTCGAACAGATTCGCCATCCCGCGCCCATCCATGATGATATGGTGACAATTGAGTACAACAGCGAAGTGATTCCCTTGTCGCATAAGCTTGACGTTCCACAGTGGTGCTCTTTCGAGGTCGCCGAAGTCGGAAGTGTTGGCTTCGATCTGTGTGGTGAGAAGCGCATCAGGCTGAAGGGAAGCATCGTCGACGTCGAAGAATACTTGATCCACCTTGACTCCGCTCGATCGCCGGGCATATCTGGGTTTCTTCCCTCGAGGGGCGTGAATGTACGATGACAGGAGGGCGTTCCCGTCTGCCTGTAGGATCTTGAAGATCTTCTCTTGCAGCGATGCTCTTACCCTGGCAACGACTTCCTCGTCTCCCCTCCCCACTGCTGCGCAACAAAGCACGGGAGGAAAGCCGAGATTGTGTCGTATCTGACTGTACCGTTCATGGTAACCTGTGTGGATGCGTGAGCTGCGTATCAACTTGCCCTACTGCTATTCATAGTGCTCACCCAAAGGTCGGAGGAGCTGCTCGCCACCGTCGTCCATGGCGCAGTCGTGAAAGTGCTAAGGGAGGAAGACGCAACAACTCTAAATCGGTCTCAGCAGGGAAATAAAGATTTTGCCAAGCGCGCGCTAAAATATGGGCTGAAACGCAGTGTGTCGCTGTTTGACGTTGACGGGCGCGGGGGATCTCACCCAAGTATAGACTCTTATAGTACACGCAGGGTGCCTTACGTTGAGCTTGGGCATGAGGACAGCGCTAGGAGTGAAAACCAAGATGGGCAGGCACGGAACTGACCAAGCGCGTCAATTTGCCCACCTACCCAACCTTCGTTGCCCGCGGCGCTTCAAAAATAAGCCACGTCGGGTGTGGGGCATTTTCGTCCACCAAACCTTACGAACGACCTTTCCCACCGATTCGGCACGCCTAGAAATTTTTTTTACGTGTGACATCAAGATGAACGGTCATAAGATGCTGCTACGACACCTTCCAAGGGTGAGCTCGTATTGCTGCGATTGTAAACCCCGCCTTTCGATGACAAAGTCCTCACTTCACCATTTCCCTGGCTACTCTGCAATTCGCCACCCGGGAAGGAGGCAATAAATCGTATACACTTCAAGAGCTACGCTGACGTCGCGAATTGTTGCGCACTGTATGGTGGCTGCATCTCCGCCGAAAGGGCGTAGGAATACAGTCTCGATGCAGGTAAATCACCATGACGTACGACTAGTAAAGAAAGGGAGAACTAAAGCGCACATCGGGTACGTGGGGGTCATTTTCCTTTCCGAATGGGAGCCGCGTGCTGCTGCAAATGACAAGGGGGAGAAGCACCGCTATCACCAGACTGTATCAATACGGCTGTCTGCGTCAGTATGACTGCATCTACACCGGTGGAGCCTGTATCTTGTACATGGATAAGAGGATCGTCACCAAAGCATACGACGTTAGAATGAGGAGTCTGGCAAGTCGCATTGTCTTTCTGTCCATCACGACGCTTCAGAACCCGTACTCGATCGTGTCCATAGCACGACTTATCACTGCCTGGCTGTCGAACATCCTCGCGTGCATCCCTTCCTTGTCGGCATGGGACAGTGGTCGATCTTGTGCGACATGTTGTGTGAAGTGGTGTGGATGATGATGAAGTGTCAGATCGCGCGCTTGTCCTAGAATGAACTCATACTGACCCGTCCTCTCGTACATGTCCCTCTGTCCACTCTCGCGCAGCTTTTGTTTATGGCGAGCAATGATGTTGAACTGCTCCTCTGCTTTGCTGGACAGACTCGCCAGACGCAACGAGGCAGCGTCGTACTTTTTCTGCTTGAGTCGACCCGGATAGTGGGGATTCACTGGCACCTGACCGGCGTTGATCAGTCTGCGAGCCTCAAAGTTGACGCTGCCCACGGCTTTGTAGACGTCTCGCATGACGCCAGTCGCCTTCTCGATCACCTTGCCGTGCGTCTTTGTGCTGATCTGGATCAGACCAGAAGAGGAGGATGAAGTTTCCTCACCGTTATAGGCATTGAGGGAGGGAGGATCGGACATGCTGCTGTACACATCTGCGTATCGGGGCTTGACACCCTTTCCTGTCTTGTTCTCATGATATCTCGATGGCAGCGCAAGGGCTTGAGCGAGGCACCTGATGCAAATTACACGGCAGAGAGTGAAATCAGTGAAGGATGTCGATGTTGTAGGTCGTACCTCTATCCATAGGAACTCACAAGGCCAGAGCAAAAGCAGAGAAGACGGTTCGAATATGCATAGCGGAGGCGATTATTTACGTAAACATACGCTCGAGGGAGGTCTTTCTTTCCTTATACGGACAGGGGCAGTGCAGTGTTATACGACGGGCGCAAGATTCGCAGCAATATTGTGCTCTCCCTTCACTGCCTCGACACCGAAGCGTGATTACACTCATCAAATGCAGTCCAGAGAATGTGTATCTACACCTCGTTTGGAAGTAATTCGGAGAGGGATACTGAGGAACATGCACAGCATCGCTTTCGATGAAGACTATATTTCTATGCTACATTGCACCTCGCAATACAGGACTCGACGTCTCTCATTGTCATGCTGCCCCGCTTTGTTGAGCTGTGGACAAGGTCCTGTGCATCATTCTTTGTGCTTCGTCGATCTTCGAGATCAGGTAAGCCTTGGATGTTGACGAGAGAATCGATTGGATACGGTGTTTGTCTTGCACGTAGTCGTGCGGATTGTAGTTCTGTGTCCAGTCAGGGCAATTCATCATGATCACAGCATACTCGGAAGCCTCGTCGTAGAGAGCAGGTTGCTGCCCATTCATGAAAAGTGCCTTTTTATGATCAATCATCTTGGAATATTGCTTCAAGACTTTCTCGTTTGCTTTGTTCAAGGCTGCTAAAGCGTTCCAGTACGCTTCCTGACGGCTTGAATGACCACCGGGAGCATGTGGCACTTCATTCGCGTTGTTGATAAGCGCTTTCGCTTCATAGAAGACTTTGTCCTTTGCCTGCAGGAACTCTGTAATAACGCCGTCCGCTTTTCGAATGATCTCGTTGTGCTTCTCGACTGTTTTGCTCTGGTACCTCTCTTCCCTGGACTTGCCCTTTCCTCGATCATTGGAAGACGACGACGAGGTGCCTTGTCGGCCTCCCACATCGTCGAGTCGTTGCGAGTCCATCAACGCTCTTTCCAACTCGGCACTGCCTGTCTTGCCTTTTCCCCGGGAGAACCAGCTGGAGGGAAGGGCACTCACCTGGGTGCAGCACCTTCCATCGTCGTCGTCGAGATGAGAAGGGGTGGTCAGCAAAAGGGTGGAGCTACGTGCTATTATTCTCGCTGTCTTACATGAGCAGTGCCACAAGGGCGAGGATGAACTGTGTCTTCATCATACCACGATAGTATGTGTATAGGTGCGGTCGATTGTGCTGTAAGATGGACGTCAAGATGCGAGAGGGAAGGCAGTCGAATAACAGATATGTAGCGTGAGTGCTGCAAGAGAGACGGGATGCTCCGAAGCAGGAAGATGCAGTGTTACGCATCAGCACCTCCATCAGAGAAGAATGTCACAATCTAAGCAACACACTACCGAAATACGATCATGCACACGAGGAGGAAGCAATGACGCTTCAGTGGGTCTTGGCGTACACGAATATACAGTGCCACTTCACCGCTGCGCATTTACGCCGAACCAAACTCAATTCATGCATCGCCTCGCCTCTTTTACAGCGACTTCTCGACCGATGCTGTGTATGCGACGTTGCATCTCTTATGTATGGATACTCTCCAGCATCACTGCCATACTTTGCCCAGAAATGCGACTGCACTGGAATCCACTTCTCCTCTCACGCTGCATTAGTTTCGAGCTAGTCCGAATGCGCGCCGAGATGACTCTCACAACACACGGTCACACTTGAGCCCACGCTTCTTCTCTTCTCACTACGTCGTCCAATTTCTGCTCCTGTCCTCGACTTCAGTGAAAGTATGAGACTCGTCGCAGCGATTTCACTGCTCTTGTGAGTCTACTGAAAGTAGTTAGTATGATAAAGAAACGGCACTTACTATCTCTTCCAGCCTCGTGAGCCTCCTGCAGATTGCACTGGCTTCCCTTTTGCCCCAGTCCGATTCGGGTTCGAGTAGAAAGAGCCCCTTCAACAAATTCACGGCAAAGCTCTTCAAAGGCAAGGGAAAAGAAAAGTCCCCTGTCGAGCATGGATCAGAGTATGCAGGCAGCTATCAGCCTCTCAGCGGAGAAACATACGAGGAAGCTTCTTCCAAGGGCAAAAGTGCGGCTTCAGAACACGATCAGCGCTGCAGGTACCTTTCTTCCTACGGCAAGAAGATACTCATCGAAGCTGGCCAGCACAAGATGATGGTCATTGATGCTGCAGAGAGGGTCTTGATGATGAAGAGGAAGCCGTCGAGTCGTATAAGTCACCGTGCAGGCAGAAATTACGAGGCGCAAGAAGCAGACGGTCTGGCGGCTGCATATGTCAACCTGCTGACCCACAACGACGCCTACCTCGAGGAAGTCAGTCAACTGTACAAAGATTTGCAAGCCGAAATGCAAGCATCGGGTCAGAGGGCACTGTATGGAAGCGATGCATTCATGATAGACCGCCTGATGCACACGCTCAACAACGTCTTCCCTTCTCTCAAGAACGCGCCGCACAGATATGTCAAGGATGTGGACGAGGGACGACTACAGAGCGGAGACGCAGCCTACCTGCAGCATGCTAGAGAGAAGTTGACGCAAGACAGGGCTGCAATTCAAGCAATGTTGCGAGAGCTGCAACAGATGAGATAGAAATTGCATGATCAGAACGATCTTCCACTCTGGCTTGCTCCGTTTGTGACGCATGTATAGCAGGCTGGCAAATACTATTTAATCAGTGTCGTGCTGTCTAGAACAGAATATTGTAGTGTGGCAGGAGAGCTACTCCTCCGAGTGTGTGCCGAGATAGTGCTGTGAGATCAGGAGGGCGTTACACAGCACTCGCCATTGAGCAACGCCATCACGCCCAACGAGATAGTAGCCAAAGTGCACCGCTTTCGGTCATTCTTATCTCGTCCCTTTCGACCTGGTCACACCGTCAAATTCTGCTGATCCCTCTTCTACTCCAATTATCTGCTCACTCTCTTACTGCTGATCTCAAGCTGCCTCTCCCGCACACAAAGACGAGCGATGAAATTCTCTTTGAGCATCTTTCTGATTGTCGTCTGGCTGCTGTTCGTCCTACCTGCTGTGCTCGCTTCTCCGGTGCATCCGTTCAAAGATGCTCTGGACTATGTGAAGGGGAAGGGGAAGGGGAAGAATCGATCTACAGGAGAGTCAAGTTCCAATCGAGGCGTCGGCTATCAGCGACTCAGAAACGAAGAGATGGAAGACAACAATGCCACACCTTCTTCAAGCTCCCGCAATACTGCACGATCAGAAGATGAGAGGTTTAGGAGGGACCCCGAGTATCTCCTGCAGTACGGACTACGATTGCTGGACGAAGCTGCAACACACAAGATCATGCTTATCGAAGCAGCAGAGAAGATAAATGCACAAGGAGCAGCGGAGGAGATGCGCGCAAAGGGACATGGATGGACAAGAAGCGGCAACGACGACGTACCAGAAAGCTTTACGTCAATCGAAGAAAGAAGAGCTCTGACAACAGTGTACGAGAAGCTCCTCGAGTTGAATAAAGAATACATCGTCGAGATCAACAACTACTGGGAAAGGCTGACGGAGAGTGTCAAGGCAGCGATGGGAAGAAAGTTCCACGGTGAAGACTTCATCTTGCAAAATCGTATCATGAACTTGCTCGGGGTTCTTTCTCAGATGAAGTCAAACCTTGCCCATTCTCCACACACCCACTTTGCAGAGATCGACGGTCAGTCGTTTTTGCATGGAAGAAGTGGCGGTTCGATCGAGGCCATGCAAAAGCTCCAGTCGGACAAGAGCAACACGGAAGCATTCTTGAAGAACTTGCGCGAGACGGCTGTTCGAGAAAGTGCAGTACAGATGCAGCAAAAGGCGCTGATGAAGTCCCGTGGGAAGTGACTGTGCTTAGTTGAGCCGTTGTATGGTTGGGGGCTGTATGTCAAAATAATGATGTAGCTGTCGCGCGTATCGACGACAGTTGCAGTGATCGAAAAGCGAAGGTATTCACTAGATAGCGGGCGCTGGGCGTAATGCTGTGGCAGTAATGTGTACAGATATCTATGCAACCGACACAGCACCGAGTAGCACCAAACAGATGAAGATGAAGCACAGCCAAGGACAGCCACCTTGCAAAGACGGTATCCCAACCTCGAATAGGATCACGCACATAAGAAGCGTGTCTCCTTCCTTTCCTTCTTCCCTCTTCACTTTCATTCCTTCTTCTTACTTTAGAACTTTTCCTTCCGTTGCTAAAGAGAAAGGGCACCATGTTGGCAATCCGCGCTTGTTCCCCTTTGGTCGTGCTGGTCTGGTGTGTACCATAACGGTGGGCTAAGGAAATTTGGCTCCTCCACTCACAAATTTCTTCACTTCTCTTCCACACCAGGTTCTTGGCCGTTGTAATGACCGTGACAGCTGCACCTGCTCCTGGAAATAGCAGCAGCAGTAGAAGCAGGGGTAGTAGAGGTACAGTAGCCTTACCAGACTATCAACGACACGAGAGAGAGTTCCAGACTAGGCCAGAAGCGTATATGGAGCGAAAAGAGGAGTCTCTGGCACGATCGAGAGCCCAGAAAGACTTGGACGGTCTGATCGAGGAAGCAAAGGCCACCTTGCGAGAGGCAGGCAAGAACAGGTTGGCCTCGATTGCAATCACACGACAGATGGTCGAGATGGGTCTGAAGCCAGAGCCAAAAGTCATGAGAATCAACGGACCCAACTGGACGAGGGCGGACTCACAAAGAGTCAGCAAGCGATACGTCGATTTACTGACAGATAATCAGAAGCGGATCAAAGAGGTCGCCAAGATCCGAAGTCGACTGGAAAAGATGAGCCGTGAGCTGAATAGAGGTGGACTGGATCACGAAGCACAAAGAGCAGACGCTCTCAAGCGGCTTATTGAAGAAAATCAAAGTCGCCTTGAGACTGATCCTCACACACACGTAGCACACTACAGCGCCATCGACTTCTCTTCCGGCAGTACCGTGCAGGACGCGATTGGTTTGGTTCAGCAAGACAAGGAGCTCCTCAAAGCGATGCTGTGGCAGATAAACATGATGCAGGCGTATTAGTGAGGCTTGAGGTCGGTTTGTAGTTTCGTAGTTTTCAACAATATTTGGCACCTGATTTCGTTGTGCGCGCTAAACGTGGTGGTGGTGGTGGTTGTGTGAGGGCGTGCGTACACGTCCACCGAGACTGAGCCGAGAGTCTGGTACCTGATTGCGCCCGTGAAAGTGGCGAGAGTGGCCTTGAGGCTGCGCTCCTGTATCCATGCTGCACTGCCTACTTCGCCGGCTGAACACCCGTCTTTATTTGCTGTACTGCGTTCCTTTATAGAATGGAATGACCTCTCTTCGCTGCCTTTTCCCTCTGTCCTCTACCAGGGACGCTTTCCACTTACTCCCTTTCAGTATCGCATCTTTCGTCTTTACCCATTACCTCAACACCTTTGGCAATGCTTTCTTCTGCCAGACTGCTGTCGTCCGCGTTGCTATTGTGGTGAGTTCCAGTGTCGTAAGAGCAAGTGTCCTGACCGGCTCCAATGCTCACCAAGTGTACTTATGGCCGACGAGAAGGCTTGTTCTTCTACTGCCAGCTGTGCTTACTTCCCCGGTGCCCGCCGGCAACACACTCAAGGATACGATTGACAAGGCACTCGGCAACAAGAGAGACAAGGGAAAGGCAGTCGCCGAATCAAGTACGAACTTCGAAGGAAGATACCAGCGGTATAAAGAAGAGTACAGGTCTCGATCTGAACTGGCAGAGGAGAAGAAGGCCGACTCGTTTGCACGATACCTGGCCAAGAAGCAATTGTCCCCTCTACTGGAAGAAGGCAGAGCATTGCTGGCAGAAGCAGGTGAGCACAAGCTCCTCACGATTGCCTATGCGAATCAGATGCTGGACGTGGGCATGAAGCCTGCTGCCCTTGTGATCGAGGGCGAAAGTGCGAAATGGTCGGTGTACGAAGCCAAGTTCTATGCAAAGAATTACCCGAAGCATCTGAAAGAAGATGAAGAGAATGTAAAGAAGATAGACGACATCCACCGTACGCTGACGAAGATGAGTCAAGACCTGAGGAAGGGTGGGCTGGAGCAAGACG
Source organism: Exobasidium rhododendri (assembly GCA_026210745.1). NCBI lineage: Eukaryota > Fungi > Basidiomycota > Exobasidiomycetes > Exobasidiales > Exobasidiaceae > Exobasidium > Exobasidium rhododendri. Next base: position 86,774 of record CP110630.1, read on the forward strand.
CATTAAAGGCGGATGCGCTGCTCAAGACCATCGACGATGTGCAGCAGAATCTCGTCAATGAACCGCACTCACACGTTGCACACATGGATCCATACCGACTGTTTCCAGGCAAAGGACATCCATATACGGATGAAGCAATCAAGCTGGCAACGCAGGACGCAGCTCCCATCGAGGCAATGTTGGCGGCATTGCAAGCGGAGCAGCATCAAGAAGCATCGCAGAATCGACTGAAGAAGCAGAAGGGCAAGAAGCGCCTCTTGTGGTGAGAAATATGCGCCCATACCGCTCCTGCCCTGTTCAAGGGTGTGTCGTGTCAAGTCGAAGCAGCACACGGTGTAGTTTGCGTCGACATCCAGGTGTTGATACGGTCCTCTTTCGACCTGAGTTCGGGCGCGGTCTCGGTGGATCTGTTTGGCCAGGTCTCTTGCTCCAATGTAGTTCCGTACACTCTACGCAATGCTGTTGCTGTGCTGTCGATAGTGATGCAGTGTAGTGGACGTCGAGGTCGTGAAAAGGTAAGAGCACTTGAGAAGACTGCCCCTTCCTCCTCCCACCCAAACATTCTAGCGGGGCAGGACAGCGGTCAACTTCTCGTCAGTACAAGTCATGCCCATTCTTCCCTTGTGTCCAGCTCTCCTACTTCTGATTGTGATGGCTGCGCTACTGTATGCAGCACCCGTCCCGGAAGAGAATCGAGCTGTCGAAGGGAGCAGTACCGGCGTGAATGCAACCAGTCAAAGGACGCTGCACGACTTCGACCTCACCAGCATAGCACAACGTCCTCCTCTGCACAACTCTCCAGTCCTTGCTGAGGTCGTCGAGCGCCAAATCAGCACTGGAATACCTTCTCAGATCCCGATGCCTACACCTCGCAGGCGACCAAGGAAGTCGAGTCGACCCATTGGCTCATTCTCTCCCCACGACAAAAGCGACACTATCCCAATCCATCAAACAGAGAACATCGTCCTCACTCCAAAAGGTAACAAAGCCATTCAAGACCTCGCCTCTCACGTCGCCAAAGTAGAAGCGGCCGAAGCAAAAGTGGAACAGGGAAAGAGAAAGGGAAAAGCGATCAAGAGAATCAAACCCAAATCAAAGCCAAGTAAGGTGAGGAAGCTGACCAACGATTCGATCAACAAGTGGAAGATCATGATTCATCGTATGGACGCTGCGATACAGAAGAAGAAAGTCGACAAGGCGATCAAGAAAGTCGAGAAGGAAGTGGGCGTTCCCGTGGTCGTCCAGTCGTGAGGCCATGTTCGCCTACCTCTCCTAGGCCCAGTAGAGATAGATAAGAACAAGCGAGCGAACACGTGGCCACACTATTCTATCTCCTCCCAAGCCACGATCTTCCATTCTGGCAATTTAAAGCTGCCCTCTCTTCCCCTCCCTCCACCTGCCCGATGTAAAGTGCCCGACACTGCCTCGATCGGGTAGAGAGAGAGAGATAGAGTGTACGTGTTCTTATTGTCGGAAGGGTGCGCTGTGTATATCGAATTCAGATAAATTCCCTCTGCCCTCGCTACCATCACAAAAGCTTCACCCTCCTAACACACACCCACCTCAAAGAGTGCAGCCATAGACATGGCATCTTCCGCTAATCGATACAACGACGACCACGGTCATAATGCCACCATGATGCAGGCGTTTGAGTGGTGAGTTGTGAGGCTTGTGTCTGGACGAGGCAGGGGAAAGATAGCTGGACTGACCTGTCTTTCTATCTCCTTGGAATCCTGCACCTACAGGTACACTCCCGGAGGCGGTAATCACTGGACATGGCTTGCAAATAATGCAGAACGGTTCGCCGATATGGGCATCACCGCTCTGTGGGTACCACCGCCTTACAAGGGAGCCAGCACCGACAGCACTGGGTACGACGCCTACGACATGTGGGACTTGGGTGAATTCGCTGTACCGCGCGATGAAGGAAATCAAGAGCCTGCCAACAGGACAAAGTATGGTACTAGACAAGAGTTCGAAGACTGCCTCAAGAAGCTACGTGAGTGTAGGATTAGTATCTACATTGACTGCGTCATGAACCACAAAGCTGGAGCCGATGAGACGGAGCTATTCAAGGCACGGGAGGTGGATAGCAACAATCGAAAGAAGCTCATCACTGAAGCGTACGACATTGAGGGTTGGACAAAATTCTACTTCCCTGGTCGAAAGGACAAGTACTCGTCGATGAAGTGGTCCTTTAACCATTTCACTGGAGTGGATTGGTGCGTATGGTTGGAAAGATAGATGCGTGATCAGTTGAACAAAACTTGATACCATTCCTTTTCACCTTTGCAGGGATCAAAAAGGGGGGAAGAAGTCCATTTTCCGAATTGAAGGAGACGGCAAGAAGTGGGCTGACGATGTTGACAAGTGAGTACGAGGATGGATGCTACAGTGGAGAAAGCTTATTGACATGCTGTGCGGCTGCTTCTCTGTGATTTCCAGCGAGAACGGCAACTTCGACTACCTGATGGCGAGTGACATAGACCATGCCCATCCTGAGGTACGCGATGATCTGATGAAGTGGGGATCTTGGATGGTGCACAACTTCCCCATCTCTGGCTTCCGATTTGATGCCGTGAAGCACATGTCCCGACATTTCGTGCACGACTTTGTTAAACATACTCGAGAAGAATTTCGACTGAAGAGGAAGAATGCTGGAAAAGAGCCTCTTGATGAGTCAGAAGGACCAATTGCCTTTTCTGTCGGTGAATTCTGGAAGGACTCTGTTGATTCTTGTCTGAATTACCTTTCCAATTTTGGAGACGAGCAATTCTCCCTCTTTGATGCACCGCTTCACTACGCATTCAAGGAAGCTGGTGACGGTGGAAGGGAGTACGATCTGAGGAAGATCTTCGATGGTACGATCGTTCAATCTCGTCCCATCGACTCAGTCACGCTCGTCGAGAACCACGACACGCAAGCCGGTCAAGCGCTGGAGAGTGTCGTGCCTGCCAACTTCAAACCTCTCGCCTATGCTATCATCTTACTACGGGAGAGCGGCTATCCTTGCGTCTTCTTGGGTGACCTTGATGGCACTCACAGTGATGGTGACCACCAACCCAGCGAACAGTCGATGAGCAACCTAGACAAATTCATCAAGTGCAGAAAGTACTTTGCCTACGGTGAACAGCACGAGTACTGGGACCACCCGCAGTGTGTCGGCTGGGTAAGGACAGGCGACAAAGATCACCCGGGCTGTGCTGTCGTACTTTGCAACGGCGACGGAGAAGGAAGGAAACGAATGCAGATCGGAACGCCCGGTGAGAAGTGGGTCGATGCGATCGGGTGGAAAGAAGGCGAGTTGACCATTGGAGAGGATGGTTGGTGCGAGTTTGAGTCACCGGCGTCAAGCTGCTCCGTGTGGGTGCGAAAGGAAGACAAGGAAAAGTACAAGATGTAGATAGAATACAGAAAGCAGATTACTCGGCGTAGATGCTCCCCAATAGAATGAATTATGAATATAGGCAGATGTATAGTTGATCATGTTGTGACGCCCTCGACCTCGAAAGAGGAGCAGTGATCACGCAATCTTTGCAGATATTGTCTGCGCCACCTGCTTCAAAGTCCGGCACCCCCCCCTACCTCTCCCATGTTTGCTTGCGGGACAATTACTTCACGCTCTGCTCAGCGCTCACCACCGATCTGACCGAGCGGTATTTGAGATGCAGTATCAGTACTGAATCTTCTCGTTGATGGACAAAACTCTCGCGTCGCGTGTGCCTGCTCACCTACAGACGCGCGCGGAAAGCGACCGAAGAGGCCGACACGACACCTTGGCACAAGGTCTTCTACGGTATGCTATGGTGTGCTTCTTGGCGCGCTAGTGAATGCAAAGGAAAAAGTATATAATATTAAGGCCGCGGCGGCGTCCTGCATCTAGTGTCTCTTAGAGGCGCCAGTGCAGCTTGTGCTTCCTATCTCTAGTGTTCGTCCCCGCTGATGCTCAGCCAGTATAAGGGGAGTACTGGCCGCTAGAGCAATGACTTACCCACCTACCATCATTCCCGTCAGGAGACCGAGTTGCCCGACATGCGTGGCCTTTATCCCGTCTATGCGGCCATCTTCCTCGCCAGTGCTTGTCATGCCGCTTCTCTCCCAGACTACAGTCGAGGCTTACCAGCGCTGAATGCATCCTCGCAAGGTCGAAGCAACGAGCACTCGACGGAAGGAAAAGATGCAGTAGTCTCGACAGAGGTGGATGTGTGCAGTAACATTGGAGCAGATCTCATCCTCGAGGGGGGTAGTGCGGCAGATGCAATCATTGGCGCTTCACTCTGTGTGGGATCCATCGACGCTTTCCACAGTGGTATTGGAGGAGGCGGGTTTATGCTCCTCAGGTACAAGCATGGCAGCGGTCACAAGGTCGACGTGGTGGACATGCGTGAAGAAGCGCCTGCTGCCTCAAATGAGACCATGTACTCGGCGAATCCCAACAAGAACGCCAGCACGATTGGAGGTCTTTCGGTGGTGAGTCTTGGGTGATGGAATGAAAGAAAAGCGAGGCAAGTTCACTCACGATGACTATACTTAATCCACTCAGGGAATACCTGGCGAGCTTCGTGGCTGGGAATATCTTCACTCCAAGCATGGAAAGCTGCCTTGGAAGAAGGTGGTTGCACCAGCCGTCAAACTGAACAGGGAGGGGTTCAAAGTGACTAGCCAGCTCAGCGTTGCCATTGCTCAATACAGCACCACATTGATGTGTTCCGACAGGTACTTCAAGGAAGTGTACTGCCCGAACGGAACAGCAGTCGGTCTGGGTGATCATATTAAGAGAACCAGATATGCAGACACGCTTGAGATCATCGGAGAAAAGGGTGCAGACGCCTTTTATGATGGACCGATTGCCAATCGGACCATCGCTGCGATTCAAAGCACTGGTGGTATCATGACGAAGGAAGATTTGAGAGGATATAGAGTCAAGATACGAGAGCCAATGAAATTTGATTTTCATGGATCAAAGCGAGTCTGGTCGTCCGGAGCACCAAGTAGTGGGGCAGTCGTACTGTCCGCTCTCAAGACGATGGCCACGTATTCTGATGAGGAGAACGACAAGGCTGGCAGCAACCTCACTACCCACCGGCTCATCGAGGCTACTAAGGTGAGAGTGAAACCAGACAATACAGCATGACACAGTGCTGGAATGACTAATCTTCTTTTTGTTTTGATCAGTTCGCCTACGGGGAAAGGGCGGAATACGGCGATCCTGACTTTGTCCATAATGTCACCACGCTCGAAAAACATGCCTTGAGCGTTGACAACATTGCAAAGAAGAGAAGTCTCATTACTGACAACTCTACCCACCCAACGGAATACTACGACCCAGGCAAGTACACCGTCTTGACTGACGCGGGGACTAGCCAACTGTCGGCACTCGACAACGACGGCCTCTCGATCACCCTGACTACGACTGTCAACTTATTCTGGGGTTCCAATATCATGACATCGGACGGGATCATCTTGAACGACGAGCTGGACGACTTCAGCTCACCTGGTCTGACGAACGCGTTCGGCTATGTGCCATCGTCAGTCAACTTTATTCGGCCTGGAAAGAGGCCTTTGTCATCGATCAGCCCGGTGATCATTGAGGACATACGCACCGGCAAGACTACACATGCGTTTGGTTCGGCAGGTGGAAGCCACATAGTGACGGCAAACATCATCAACGGCTTTAATGTGCTGCAGGGGATGGATTTGCAGGAATCGCTCAAGATGCCTCGCTGGCATGATCAGCTCCTTCCTGCCACTACCAGCTTTGAGTGGGCTGACTCGAGTCCTCTAATTCCGAATTGGAAAGGCTACGATAATTCGACTGTCTCCTTCTTGGCTTCGCTGGGACACAATGTGTCGTGGGTGGCCCCTGGATCAAGCACGGCGCAGGGAGCCTATCGAACGAATCAAGGATTGTTCAAAGGAGCATCGGAGAATCGTCAATTAGCTGCGAGGAGTGCAGCCGTCTGAATTTTACTTTCTCCTTCTTGGTGTGTGTGGGAATATGTGTATATATCTAGGAGAGGCGGTCAAATGCGCAGTGTCATTGCATGTATTTGCACTGTAAAGTCAATGATAGCAGAGTTGAAAGGACTGATGAATCTTTGCACTCATGTCATACTCGAGCTCTGCGAGACAATGCAGGATCCCTCTCCCGAATGATCTTGAGTTTATTCAAGCGCGTACAAACAAATTCTCGCTTTCCCCGCGCTCGCCGACGTGGGGACATTCTTACTTCCGATTAGTCCTCCTCATATCACATCCTTGCCGAACCCTACCTCTTTCCACAATAATACTACGGAGCTCCATCATGTCGACTTCATCATCCACGGTCTCATCTTCTGCCTCTGCCAACAAGCAAGCAGCCATCGATGAGCTATACAAGCAAGGCATACAGGTCCGAAGAGAGGTGATGGGAGACGCATTTGTGGATCGAGCGATTGGTAACATGAGCGAGTTCACCTCCCCTATTCAAGAATTTGTCACGGCAAACGCATGGGGCACTATCTGGACTCGCCCAGGGCTTTCCAAGAGGGATCGCTCGCTACTCAATCTTGGAATGCTTTGTTGCCTGAACAGAGGAACGGAGTTTGCAGGTCATGTCAGAGGAGCGCTCAATAATGGTGTGACTGAGAAAGAGATAGGCGAAGTCATCCTACAGGTTGCCGTGTATGCAGGAGCGCCGGCAAGTCTGGAGGGAGCTCGCATTGCTGATAAAGTCATTCAAGAGTGGAAAGAGGCAAAATGAAGGGGAACGACGATGTTACTGTTGCACAATGTACTCAATCTTCCAGAGAATCTTTTCACGCATAGATAGGCAATACAACCTCATGCCAGGACATTGGTCTCCACCAGGAACAGAATAATATCTGACCTCTGGCCCGGCCTCACAGTGTTGAAATGCTCATCGCCTCTAAGTGTGGCACCTGTTAAGCTAACTACGGCTGTGCCCCTTTGGGAAGGAGCTGAACAAGTGGAGGTCCGTCCACTTCTTCCCAAGAGATGCAGCCTTGAGAAATTGCTTACTAAACACCTTTCTTCTCTTTCGTTCTTACCATTACTCCACCTTAACCAAGAAGCGACATGTCTACCTCATCATCGCCTGCTCAGATCGCTCTTGGCGGCGATGCCTCCCACCTCAAGATAGGTCAGATCGGCCTCGGGTTGATGAGCTTGACCTGGAAGGACAGCTCGACCTTTAAGGACGATGAAACAAACTTTGCCGTCATCAAGTCGGCGATCGACAGTGGGGCAACTCTGTTAGATGCTGGTACCTTTTACTGTCCTCAGGATAAGCCCTACGCCAATCTGCTCCTCCTTCGACGATTCTTTGAAAAATATCCCGAATACCTTTCGAACACGATCGTCTGCGTCAAGGGCGGTGTGAGTACTCATTTCCTAGACGAAGAGGAAGATACAGTAGGTCATTGACACAACTGACTCCTGATGTGTCCCCCCCCCCCTTTCATTCTAGATTGACATGGACAACTATGCTGCAAAGGGGATGGCTGCTATGAGACCAGACATGAGCTATGCCAATCTGGAAAAGGACTTGAAGGGCATCAGAAAGGCGTTGAACAGTGATGGTGGTGGTCACGAATTGGATCTCTACGAAGCGGCTCGCGTTGATATGAGTGTGAGTAGCATCAGCCTATAAGCCGGATTCATCACCTGCTGAACTCATGCCTTTCATCCACGACGCCACAGTACACTCCCGATCAATGGATGGCTACACTCGTCAAGCTCAAGGAGCAGGGTCTTTTCAAGCACATCTCCCTTTCCGAAGTAGGCGCTTCCACGATCCGCAAAGCAGCTGCTGCCGGCCCTATCGCAGCCGTCGAAGTAGAGTATTCACCCACCGAGCTCAGCATAGAGACCAACAACGTACTGGCTACCTGCAAAGAGCTCAAAATTCCCATCCTCGCATATTCGCCTGTTGGGAAAGGGCTCCTGACGGGAGGACTCACTGATCCATCCCAAATCGAAAAGGGTGATCCTAAAAGCCATGGAGAGCGAATGCAAGGTGTCAACTTCAAGCATAACGCCAAGACGGGTGAATTGATGAAGGCGCTGGCAGACAAGAAGGGCTGCACCGGTGCACAGCTTGTTTTGGCCTGGATTTGCCATCAGTGGCCAGAAGGAATGGTGCCCATCCCAGGTACCACAAACGCTGGTCGAGCAAAAGAGAATGCGACAGCTCTTTCCGCTGTTACTATTACTCAAGAAGACGACAGAGCGATTCGAGAGGCGATTGAAAGCCATGGTCAAAAGGGTGGAAGATACTCAGAAGCTGCTCGAGCTCACGGCAATCTGTTCGCTGAGCAGTAATTGAATGTATCCATCGGCCTGGTCTTGATGTACCCCACATGGTAATGCAATCCTAGAGTGATACCATCCATCAAAGTAGTTTATAACGAGTCCGCATCACTTCCAGACAGGTATGGTGACATTGTGGCAGTGATCCTGCATATGTGCGTGTGTGTGTCTGAAGGACAGAAAAAGTCATTCATTAAGGGGAAAAGACGTTAGACGCGTCAGATGTGGGCGCAATATAGGGAGGGGCGAATCTTCTCCATTTCCTTTTGTATACATAATTCCCAATCGCCGAATCGGACTCTAACAATAAATAGTCTAGTCTAATCTCGATTCTAGACCTCGCCCGTTGAAATTCCTGATTGAGAGGAAAAGAACGGGGACACTGCCTATCTTCCCAACGACATCCTTACTCCTTCTCATGACAAGTGCTTGTGACGATGGAGGTATAGTCGGTACTCAGCCTATGTTAGTCCTTCCCAAAGTCAAGATCGACCCTCAGACAAAGAAGCAGATGACGCCTCTGTCACCTCCAAAGGAAGTCGATGCTGCTTTGCTCGAGCTGGTGAGTAGAAGTCAGAATACATGACGATGACTTATACACTGACCCCTGTTGATTCTGAATCCGTAGGTCCACTCCGTACAACATGAACTGAATACACCTTTACATGGCATGCTAGCTCACCTTACCGACTTGTTCTCGGATCTAAAAGGAGAGATCGCAGCCACTGGTAATGGACAGCGCGTGAGTGATATCAATGCCCTGGGCAAGCAACTGCTGTCGGTCTTGGAGGATTTTCGCGACTACGCCTCGCATACACTTGATGCTAAATCTGCCGAAGAGAATCATGAAATAATTCCTTCCGAGGAGGCGGATCTAGGAGAGATCTTAGATGAAGTTGCAGCGGAGGTATGGGATTCTCAAGTCAAGGCAATGCAGGCCGAAAAAGGGCCGGACGTCCGCATTCCCCCACCTCCTGAACTCATCCTCACACTCGATAGCAGTCTACAAGCAAACAAATCCGTCGTCTGTGTCGACGCATTTAAGAAAGTAGCCAGGAAGCTCATCGACAATGCAATGAAGTTTACAACGTCCGATAAGGATGGATACGTCGAAGTTTCTCTAGCACCTCACCGCGTTCAGGACATCGAAAACGAGCAGAAAGACCATCACACAAAAGACTTCTTACGGCTTTCGGTGGAAGATACTGGATCTGGTATGACAAACGAATTCGTTAGCGACCAGTTGTTTACGCCATTTGCAAAAGCAGACAAATTCAAGATGGGATGCGGGCTGTCGATGGCTCTGTGTAGTTCGCTAGTAAGAAAGATGGGCGGCTCGATGCAAGTTTCTAGTGACAAGGACAGGGGTACGACAGTGATCGTACTGATACCTGTGGTGAGCTTACCAAGTGAAGACAAGAGCCCAAGTATCCAAGCGACCACTCCTATTGAGCTCGTCTACTTTCACCGCTTTGATGGAAACGGCTTAAGGAGACTAGCAGGCAGCATCTCCTCGCAATTAGCGACCTATGGCAACGTCTACACGACTACTAGGATAGAAGAAGCAGACCACATCTTCTTGCCCGAAGAAGTATGTTATGGTGATCAGAATGACGACTTGGAGAAGTTGCTGGAGAAAGCAAAGAAAGGGATCAAAATAGGAGTGTTGCAAGCGCATAAAGATGCAAAGATTGAATTGACTGCCGAGAGGAACGGGTCACCGCCACCTGTCTATGTCACTCGGAAGCCTTTTGGCCCTCAGAGCTTCTCTCGACTGATCTCAGCTGCAGTGAGAGCTCGTAGTGACGAAACTCCTCCGAATGAATCGAAGAGGTTGTCCAACTCTGGCCAGCAAGGAAACAACGGCATGGGACAGGAAGAGGGCAGCAAGAGGAAAGCATCTGGTTCACAAGATCCACTAAAGTTCAATCCTGACCTCGTCACAACGGCCGACATGTCCGTAGAGATCCTTCGAGGCGTACCCCCTGCCGTACGAATGATCACACCTCTGCAAGATGACAAAAGCAAAGACTCTTCACCCCAGCCTTTCACTGTTCTGTGCGTGGAGGATAATGCACTCAACATGCGCATCTTGACGAAACTCGTATCGCAGTGTAAATTGGAGTACACGATGGCGACAGATGGCGCCGAAGCAGTGGCACAATTTGAAAAGAAGAAACCGGCTTTGGTCTTGTTAGACATTACAATGCCAAAGAAGGATGGCTACCAAGCATGCAAGGAGATGAGGATACTTGAGGGAGAAGAAAAAAAGGGAGGAAAGAAGCGCGCGCACGTCATTGCGATCACCGCGCTGGGAGACGATTACAGCAAGAAGAAGGGACTGGAAGAGTGTGGGATGGACGAATGGCTCACCAAACCACTCGACTTGACAAAGTTCAAGAAGGAGATCATATCGCTCAAGGATGCCTATAATGCGCAGTGAGAAGGAGGCTGGTACTCAGCAACAATCGTCTAAGATGTGTGCTTTCATTGCGCTGAGAGGTGATGTGTGTGATGCCGTGTATTCTGCACATCGCTACATCGTCATTGGATCATGCTAAATCGTAAACATGCTTGGTTGTCACATCAAAGCAGTGCAAATGCAGCATCAAAATGATTCTTGGGCCGGTCGGAGATCAAGCTGTGCAAGGAAAGATGTCCAATCAGCTCATCAGTCGGTCAACCTTCCACACTGTACCTTTAAGATGAGAGCTCACCTCGTGCGTCCAAAGACTTGGAGACTGGTCCATCAAATGGAGATACTCCGCTGCGACAGCCGCTGCACTCATTCGCTTCCCCGTCTTTGTCTCCGTGCCATCTTCGTCCTTGATGGCACCATTTGCAATAGCATGAACGACATGAACCCCATTCTTGCTCACTTCCTTTGCCAACGCTTGGGCTACACTTCGAGCAGCAGCTCTAGTAGCGCCATAAGCAGCATATTGGGCGTTTGCTCGAAGTGCTCCTAGTGTTCCCGTGAATATGATTGTCCCCTTCTTTGCACCATCTGTGTCGGCCAGGAGCGTCTCTCCTCCGTTCTGAGAGTACATGAGCTTGAGACTCTCTTGCGCAAAGGCAAACGCACCAGTGGTGAACACTTGAAGACTCTCGCCGAACGATTCGGGTGTAGTGGATAGGAAAGGCTCCTTCGAGCTTTGCTTTACATGGTAAATCGACAGTCGCAACTTGAGGTCGGAGAAGTCGGCGTGAGACGAGATAGCTTGGAACGTCTTGGCGAGGGAAGCTGGTGAAGTGTCAGTGGGGAAAGGGTGAACAATAGCTTGTGGAGATGCTGATTTGATCGATTTGCACAATTCTTGGAGGTTAGATTCTGTTCGTGCGAGGACGGCCACGGCTAAGTTACCCTCTGTTGCGAGGTATCTCGCAATGCCGCCTCCGGAGGTCGGTCCTGCACCGATGATGATAGCGAGACCTCTTTTGCTTGCCATTATCGTTGTCTGTGGGTGTGGAGGAAATTGGGGGAAGGGAGAGGCGTGGGAAGTGTGTAACGGACTTAAGAGGTCTCTGTAGGAAGGAACTTTTCAAGTCACTGGCTCGACACTTTGTTCCACTGAATCGTGTCCTTGCTAACGATGTGGAGGGCGAGGGTGGAAAGTGAGCCACGAGGCAGCGTGTCCGAAAAAAGAGCGGCGTATAAGAAATTCGTTATGAAGTGAATCGTATTTATCTATGACACGTTGATTAGATTTTCATATTTTAAACTCATAGGTAAAATTTTTCGCCAAGGTAACGCAGGGTCCACTTCCTTTTTCCTTTGCAAAAAGAGTTCACAGTTCAATATTACCCTCTGCAATTAGACATGAGAGCACTGCCTCTGAGGGCATAAGAATTCGCTTTCTGTTGTTCGGTCAAAGCGTTCGCACGCTTTTCCTTAGATCTTGCGTCGATGTAGCGAGGCAGTCATGGCGACCTACTCTCCTCTCGGTCAGAGTGCAAAGACTAGCGGCGAGGATGTTCGCCGAAATGTCAAAGCTAAACCACTGGCGCTGCGAGTCATGGCCCTGCTGAGTGAGTGCGAAGGATGCGGAGGATATTATTGAGAGGTCCTACTCTGAGAACTGAGCCAAATTGAATATTGCGTCTGGAAACCAGGCCTTCTTGCTGCCATCTACCTGGCAATCTCTTTGCTCTTTTCTTCCCTGCGTAGCCCTCGCTTCGTCATGCCAACTTTCACATCGTCCTCGAACTTGCCGTTCGACCACCCAGATCAGTACGCAAGAGAGCATGGGCTACTGGCGGACTTCAATCGAGAGAGCTGGACTATGTCAGAAGAACAGTGTGACGCTGCTTTTCATCCACTTTGGCAACCTTTGTACCAGTCAAAGATATACAGTGACAGCAAAGGCGGGCACACTCTCAAGCAACAGGAGAGCATCGAAAAAGATTTGGCGGCCGGTCTGGAGCTTACCTGCGTCAAGATTCTCAACAATACTCTCTATATCATCGATTTTCACCACTCCAATGGGGGCTCTAGGGCAGAAGCTGGTATTTCTTTGCTAGAGAGGGCTGTCGTTACTTCGACTGATAGGATTCCTGATGTGTAAGTATGATGAGATGGGACGATGGTGGTGAAGAGAGGATGTTTCGTCTGATCATGCTTCCTTGCACTAGCCGATTCTGCCTGTCTACGCAGGGTGAGTGAATTTTTACTGATGGCTTCTCGGACAGCATACTGAGCACGACTACCATGTTTCCCTTTCTAGACCAGCCTGTTCATAATATTTTTGCCATGAGTCGGAAGGAGGGCGAACACGAGGTCTGGCTTGCTCCCGACTTCAACTTCTGGGCATGGCCTGAGCCTGGTGTCGGATCATACGTAGGGTTCCGTCATAAGGCCCGACAGGTGGAAAAGGACATTCGTGGCTGGGCTGGTAAGAAGAAGCAGCTGTTCTGGCGAGGTGCTACCTGGATTGGCGAAGAGAGAAAGGTGAGTTAGCAGATCTCTGCTGCGGTGAAAGTAACTTCTGGATCATGGTCTGAAACTTCGTTGTCGAATGACAGGTCCTAGCAGAAGTAGCCAGCTCGAATCCTTGGGGAAACGTGCACAATATCGACTGGGGCGGTCCTAAATCAGATGGTGTCCACCCCGACTCATGGGAGTCCATGGAAGGCCATTGCAAGTACGCCTTTCTCGCTTCGCCGGAGGGACTTTCCTTCAGTGGCCGACTCAAATTTCTCCAGAACTGCGAATCGGTAAGTAGCGGGAAGAAGAAGGAGGAGGAGGTTTCGGCTGGATCACATTGTCTGACAGGCTCTTCTTTTCGTCTCTAATCAGGTCATTCTCACTCGAAAGGCGGTCTACCTTCAGCACTGGTAAGAATGCATCGATCGTAGCCTTCTTCCTTAAAGTTCCTTACCTGAAACACTGCATCCCGAACCCTTTTGCAGGACCCATCTCTTTAATAGCAACAAATCGAGTCCTCTGCAGAACATGGTCGTATTGCCGCCTGTGGACGGTAATATAGATCAAAGTTGGCGAAACGCAGCGTCCGAGATGGATGCCCTCATAGCCGATGACGCCCGAGCGCAAAGTATAGCGGCGAGAAGTGTCGAGATCTTCCGTGATCGATATCTTTCTCCTGCCGCGGTGGCTTGTTACTGGAGGGTGAGTAGTATAGTGATACCTGTCTCTGCGTCCTATATTCTGCTGACGGGACATCCTCCTCGCCTTCCTTGACCCACAGAAAGCTATCAAGATCTTTGCTTCGTCGCAACGGTACACGGTCTCGCTAGACGGCAGTGAGGTACCCTGGGAAGCCTTCAGTGCGCAATTCTACAAAATGCACATTCCCATTACATGAGAAGAAGCACTACGACACTCTCTTATGTAACGGAAGATGGATTAATGAAAATGAAAGAAAGAATCTAGAGCGTGTGCATTGATTGGTATAATGAAGAGGAGCTTGATGGGGGCATGCTAGACCGGAGGATTATGTTCAGTACACTACAAGAGCCATCAATGCAAAAAAAGCAGAGGCGTACAATGAAGAGGTGGAGTAGACAAGAGAGGCTGCCCCGTTGGATGCAGACTTGGTGCTCTGCTTGGAGACCGAGCCGGGAGAGGCGGTCGAGGTGGACTTTGTGCTGGAGGTTGTTGAGGAAGCGGTCTCGGCAGATGTAGACGCTGTCGTCGCAGTAGCAGTGGCAGAAGTAGGCGAAGAGGTAGTAGTAGGATCTGCGTCGTTCTTGGCGATGGCTGCAGCGACGGAGACTGCATCAATGCTGGTAACATTTATAGGGGTGTCATCATTGTTGACTGCGTTCGCATACCAATCCCACCCAAAGTGATCAGAGACGGCTTGTGGCTTCCATCCGAGTCCCGCCAATGATGGATAGTATGCTTCGAAGAAACCGACCGTGTGTGAGTTCAGTTCGTGTTCCAGTATAGTCACACCGGGCGATTGCGATCCATGAAGAGATGTCTGAATAGCTGCCTGTACAGAGTCAGCACTGTTGCCAGGGGTGGTGGTCGGGCAGGCACTTGTCCCATCGGCCTGAATGCACCCTGGAGGTGGGAGGAGCGATAGAAAAAGGCGTGTCAGCCAATAAGTCCCTTCACTACAGTACTCCCATCTCCCACTCACAGTCATTGCACTCTGCTGACCACATCACTGTCGTCAAATTAAAGACATTCTCGGCGACAGCTCTCACTCGATTGTCCACGTCGCCCTGGGGGGGTCTCCACAGAGTGGGGATCCGACCAGAAAGATCGTAGATAATCTGCATGTTCCACCCTAGCTCACCCAACAGTTCCATGTTTGTCTTGCTGGACATGAGTGTGTGAGACCAGGTGTGGACGGCGGCTTGTTGTCCAGTGACCATGGCATGTTTGAATGCACTCTGGTAGGACAAGATCTGGCTGCCGATCTGATGTGATGAAGAGAAGTAAGGTCATGTAGCTAAGAACACTTCACAGCAACGAGTATCGATCTTACCATGAAATGTGTCGCTGCTTGGTTGTTTTGATGGAGATAGTCATAGAGTGCAGATGATGCGCCGGTGGGCCCATCGTCGAACGACACTGTCCATTCATTGTCGGGCACGGTAGAGACATCGTTCGGCCCCAGGCATTTGCTAATCGTCCAGTTGCAGGTGTCTTCACTGTTGCCGATGTTGTTGGGGTACACCGGATTGCCGTTCACAATCGTAGACGGCGAAATGTCCGGGATCTTACCAGCGGCCGTGGCTGCGTTGAGAGCGTCGATCCAAGCCTGTGGTAATGATGATTGGGGAGGCGTCTGCAAGGCGGGTGGATAATTGTTGCCGCTTTTACGCCGGATGAAGGTGGCTGGCAGAGTGTCGATGGGATGAGCACAGACGATACTCAGCGCAAACAGAGAGGTCAGCACTGTCTTCAACATGTCAGCTTTGCGATTTCAAGAAGAAGAGAGGAGTGCGAAAGGGATCTGCTGCGCTTATGTGTGACGCATCCGCCTCTATATTTATTGCCTTCTGCTCGTCAGTGTGTGGTGATGTCGCGCTTCTCAATTTGTGCCCAGACCTACGGTAATATAAAGACCGTTAGCACGAAAAGAGGAAAGAATCCAATGAGAAGTTCTCGGGACGTCGACGACATGCAATACATTAATGCTCTGCACCTCGAATGGAAATGCAACGACCTGGTCAATCAAAAGTTTAGGGGTCACTGAGCGACGACTCAATACTGTATTGAATACGACACGCCCGCGGATAAAGTGCACCTTCCGGCGGGAATCCGTCAACGTTTTCAGCGCGGCTATTGAGATATGCAACAGACCTCATGGTGGCCTCAGTCGTACCGTGTCGAATACGACATTCACCCTCGAACCGCATACAAGTTTGAAGTATTTGTGAAACGTCAAAAAACGTCAGAAAAGATTTTTCGAAGAAATTTTCTTATTTCTTACCAGACGCAGGAATTTCTTTGATCCGGAGATCCGTGCGCGTGAGTCGTATGTCGCATTCGGCCGACAGTGTGCTGACATAATCTGTCTTGTGTAGAGACGTCGACAGATGCCACGCGTCAGCACATCAGAGACGGAAGTAGAAAAGGACCCCCCCCGCGTCCGTGCTCATTGATTATTCGAGGGAAAAGAAAGTCTTGAATGCGCTTTCTGTACCCACGCTGAGCGCTTTGACGGCGTGCTTGCTTTTGTCACCGTATAGCCTAAGGGAATACCTTTGTCGTGTCCGCTGTTACCGACTCATCGTCACGACGTTGGTGCCTGATAGGAGCTCCTTGGCAATCGATACGTCCGCACAACACCTTGCCGTCTTTCTCTCTCTCTCTCTCTCTTTCGACGAAGATGGATTTAGTCGGAGAGCGTTGATCTGGTACAGCCTCACCAGCACGTCGACTCCTTTCTCACCCTCTGCAGCATCCGGTCGTACCAGTATAGTTGGGCAGGAACGTAGTGCATTGCATCGCTAGTTCCTTGCATGCTTCTGTGGGAGAGTTTCACGTCGGCATAGAGGTTCCATCTCGCTTCAGGCGTCACGACCCCTCTTGGATGACAGTGACATCAGCGCATATCGTACCACTTTTCTGGATCGTACCCTAACCTTGAACGCTTCCGGAATAGAAGAATGTGTATGTGCGGCGGAGTGACGTCCTTCATCAGTCTCCGCCTTCTCTCATGACGGTGACTTGTCATTCCATATCTGGTCAATAGGGTTTGCGTAAGATACGGCTGACGACACGGTAGAATTGATTAGCCGCCCTGGATCGTACCAACCCCGATCGAGGCGCTTCGCTGTAGACGCCTGCAGGGACACTGCCGTGCACGTCCATCATTGAGAGTCGATAATTTTAACCCTCATGACCTTTCCTTCTTCTGATGCAGACTTCATGACAATTCTCCTCTTTTCGAGCCACAGCACACGTCCAGTCTCAGGGATCTTCGCGAGGATCTACTGACGGAAGGGGTCTTTGGCCCATGCATTTTCACTTCCATATAGATACAGTACCTAGATACTGTAAGTCGAAAGTTCATGGGATTAAGTCGCGTGTTTTCTTTTTTATATTCGCCTTCAGATCTCTGCAAGTTGTGAAGCGCACCAACCCAAAACTGCCTAATGCGGACAGAATTGACCCCAATAGAAACGGGAATACAAGCCGTGATGGAAAACGGTCAGGGTCGGAGTATTGATTATTGTAGAATATTCTGCGCTGGGAACATAAGGAGAATAAGGATTCGAAAGCGGTCGAATTTTGCACTCTTAGTCTTATTACCTTTGTGCGCATCTAGGACTAGAGAGACTTGTCGCTACTGTTCCGCGCTGCCACTTTGTGCAAGATTGCCCATTTTCGGCAACAGGAAGTAACGAAAGCAGAGATGCGAAGATTTAAACGACGACTGAGGGTCTATGCACGATTCAAAGTGTGATAAGGTGGGAACGATATAAAAAGCTCACAAGCACCCCTCGTCAGGAACGTCCCTCCTTTCTTCTCTCACTTCCCAAGCGTACCATTTCCCCCCACTCGCCTTACCCGCCTCCTGTGCTCGGTCCCACAACACATCAGCCTCCTCTTTCTCTTTGCCCATCCTTGTCCAAGAGTATCAGTCCTCACACATCTATCAATATGAAGAACCAAGTCGTAATCGGTATGCTAGACCAGGTCCTCCACGATCCAAAGATGCACGATGTCCTCACGCTCGTCAAGGTGTGTATTGGTAGAGAGAAAGGAGGGTATCGCTAGGTCTAGTCCGCTCATCTCCCCTTCTTCCTCACTCTTTCCAATTTGGCAGGCAGCACGCAATGGGGCTGTATTCGGTGCCAAGGTCCGATTCCCACACGCACTAGCCACAGTCATGATGTTCGGTCGAGGCAGCCTTCTCTCTCGACTCTCTGTCATTCTACAACTGACTCGACAACACTCCAAGGTCCTAGCACTGTACGCTGTGTCGTACAAGGCTATCATGATCATGCTTCGCAACACATTCTCCAATGGAAAGGAACTATCACATTACTCTCTCATTGCGGGTGGTGTGGCAGGTGCATACGTCTTTGGAACACGAAATCCAATCAATGAACAGTTGGTTCTATATGCTGCCTCTCGAGCCATGGCTACCATTGTCATTCCTCGAGTAAAGAAGATCTTGAAGGCAAGAGGAGAAGCACTACAACACGCCCAAGCAGCTCCCCTTGCGAATAACCCCAACCTTAATTTCCGCATCTTTGCTGCGCTGAGCTGGTCAGTCGCAATGTGGCTATATTCAAATCGTCGTGCTAGAGTGGGTCAAAGTCTGGTTGGAACAATGGACTACCTGTACGCTTCGTGCGAGCAATGGGATGGTCTCAAGAGCTTCCTAGGTGTCTAGTGCTGGCCACATCTAGGTGTCTAGTGCTGGACATGTGCAAGTCGACTTCGCTTCAACGTCACAACAATCCTCCAAGTACCACATCGGGCCTTCCCTGTCTACTCAAGACGGTCAATCCAGTCTATTCAAGACGGTCAATCCAGTCTATTCAAGGCGGTGAAAAGCTACTTGTTCTCAAGGTTCCGCATTGTCACAAATGCTCTTAAAAGGGCATACTGACATGCAAGCAGACCTCAACACTCACTCAGTCATTCGTTCATTCATTCATTCGTTTCTGTCCCACATCATATCTTATTCGCTTCAACGAACAACAAATTATAGGACCGAAATACGTCACCTATCTTTTACATACCTCTGTACTATACTACCATGATTCGCAATTCAAGCACCATTCTCCCGCTTCTTCCTTCATTCTGTTTTTTGCAAAGCAAAGCTACATCTACGATGTGTATGACACCTCCTTCAGCCTTCCTACCGGCTCTCAGTGCCTTGTGAAACAGCCGATCGAGCTGCTTTCTTGAAGTCGTCCTCGAGAGTGAAGGGCAGCCCTGAGGCTCGCAGCAGCTCCTTTGCTTCTTCCGCTTCCGTGCCCATGACGCGTATGGTCGTTGGTGTGGTGATGTCGTTCTCCTTCACTGCTTGGATGATGCCTTCCGCTACTAATGAGCATCGAGTGAGACCTCCAAACGTATTGACAAAGATCGACTTCACAGACGGATCTCGATGGAGCGTTTCGATAGCCAATTTCGCGTTGGCCACATTTGCCCCACCTCCGCCGTCCAGGAAGTTGGTCGGCATACCTCCGACCATGGCCAGACCATCCATCGTTGCCATGGCATTTCCAGCTCCGTAGCCGAATGACCCGACGTTACCGCCGTTGTTAAGCTTGATATAGAAGAGACCGCCATCTTCTGCCTGTGCAGTGTTGGCATCTCGCTTACTCTTTGCCTTTAGATGTTCTTCCCGGAGAGCCTCTACTCGATGGACAGCAAAGTCGTCGAACTCAAGAAAAGGGGCCGCTCTTTGTGTTCGTGAGAGGAAATATCAGCATCTGCGTCACCAAAGAAAGAAATAGTCCAAGTCTACTCACACTTTAATATCATCGCCATCGACGACTAGCGTACCGGAAAACCATATCCCCTCGCATTTGTCAAACGTGTGCCATAGCTCTTGCAGCAATTGAGATGTCTTCTCTGTGGCGGAATCGGAAAAGTGGATCTTTGCAGTCGATGAGACTTGCTGCAGAATACTATGCGTATGATCAAGAGTAAGGCCGGAGGATAGGTCAATCGGAAGATGTACGACGTTAGATGGATCGTCCTTTTGTGCTTTTAGTATGCCTAGATCACCAAGTCCAAATTTGGAGCGATCTATGTCGAGTATGGAGCTCGGACAAAGCTGTAAAGAAGGTCCGAAATGTACCTTTGCACCATCTCTAGGATCGGAAGATGAGGAGAGTGATTGCGGTCGTCGATCTGCATGCAGGAGGAATGCTACAGAAGTCGGGGAATCGGATCGACTGGGCGTCATTTCAACAGCTTGAAGGCGCTTGCGAAGAAAAGCGACGGCATCGTTGGCTTGTAGATGCAGCGATCTGCTCTTTGATGGCGAGGATGTGCGAGCAGCTACACGGACCGCTCTCCTCCATATCATGCTGCTGTGATGGAGTTAAGATGTTGCAGACAGAGGGCGTTCCGATGTACTGGAATCATAGGAAGAGAGGAACTCGACGCGGGGCACCAATCGAGTTCTTTACTATGCTACCTGACCCAAAATGTGGAGAAGAGGCCAAACGGACAACGCGGGGGAACAGAGATGGCGCGAATCTTCCCTATACATTTCGACCTAAGGCCGCTCTGGGCTTTTCCCTCCCAGGTCTTCTCCATCACTTGGAAGGCCCGTTTCACTCCATAAAAAGGAAGATGGCAGCGAGCACCATTCGCAACTTAGCTGTTGGGAAGGACTCAAGATGCATCATCCAAGGATTTACCGGCAAGATGAGTACGTTTCACTCGAAATTAAGCCTTAGTATGGGCACCAACATTGTGGGGGGAGTCTCGCCAGGAAAGGGAGGTCAAGTGCATTTAGACAGGCCAGTCTTCAGCTCAGTGAAAGAAGCGAATCACCATCTCAAGCCACACGCTACAGCAGTCTTTGTCCCAGCACTCCTGGCTGCCGACGCCATCATCGATGCGATCGAGAATGAGATACCACTCATCGTCAGTGTAGCAGAAGGCATCCCGCTGCGTGATCAGATGAGAGTCATGGCAGCCTTGCAATCGCAGAACAAGTCAAGGGTGATTGGAGCGAACAGTCCTGGCATGTCGAATCCGTGAGTGGGCATGTGTTGAGTTGAATGATATGTTGTGAGTTTGACGCAGTAATCTGCTGTCACAGTGCCGGCTGTCGACTAGGGATATCGCCTGTCAACGTTGCCAAGCCTGGGCCTATAGGTGAGTGTACAGTATGTAATGAAAAGTCTACCGAATCTCACCAGCGGAATCACTACACTTTCTGAACAGGAATCGCCTCTCGATCGGGCACTCTGTCGTACGAAGCAAGTCACAGCACGAAACCGATGGGTCAATCTTACATCTTTGGACTGGGTGGTGACTTCTATCCAGGTACACGACATGCTGAAGCAGTGGAATTCTTCATGCATGACACAACAACACATGGCATCGTCCTTGTTGGAGAAGTGGGCGGGACAATGGAGGAAGAAGCGGCCGATCTGATCAAGGCAAAATACCTCAATTCGAGTGGCCAGCCTATAAAGCCAATCGTAGGCTTCATTGCCGGTAGGAATGTGCCACCTGGTCAGATCTTTGGTCACGCTGGTGCGATATGGAGAGATGGACTAGGTTCCGCTGATGAGAAGAGAAAAGCATGGGAAGATGCCGGGATCGTGCTTGTTGACTCTATTGGAGTAGTCGGACCGGCAATACAGGCTGAATTGCAGAAGAGGACGTGACCCCCCCCCCCCCCTAGTACTACGTGTGTAATTTAATCTGTGACACTTTGATCTACTCAATTAAGCGCAGGAGCAGCCTATTCGTAGCATAGTAGCAGCAGGAAGTCGATGATGACCACATCTCATTCAATGTCGATGAGGTCCTTGTCAAAGATTGCTAATCAGCAACGAGCCCTCGCGATGGCGACTGCAAAGCAAGACGCTACAGAAAGTACGATTGTCTAGTCGAGATCCTGTAGAACAGTCTAGTGCGATAATCTTCTCATCTCGTTTAAGGAGCCTGCCGCCGGCGCAAGAGATAGAGGATAAAGAAGCTCTAATTTCAAATAAGTAGACCGAATCTCTACAAGGCACACTTGACTGTTTGCGCGGCTGAGTAAGTTCTACCTTCCCCCTCCTTCTCCAGACTTACCTACCGACTGGAAAGTTGATTTCGTCGTCATGTCAGTACAGAAGCTTCGTCTTGCCTCGGGTCGATCGCTGGACTTCATCATCGAAGGCTCATCTGCAGAGGATGCTCTGACCTTTGTGTACATCCATGGCACACCTTCTGCCTATCCGGTGATGAGATCGCTCATTATTGGTTGCCAAGAACACAATTTTAAGTTGATCAGCTTCTCCCGAGCTGGCTATGGAGATTCGAGCAGGCATGCTGGAAGAAGTGTAGTTGATATAGTCGATGATGTCAAGTCCTTACTGGAGCATTTAAAGGTGAAGGAATGTGTAGTCGGAGGGTGGAGCGGTGGTGGTGAGTTGTGCAGTCGGATGTTCCTTCCTCTTATGCCTGATAGGAGAGTAGCTGATGGGAGGAAGATCTTGTTCATCGCAGGACCCCATGCACTCGCCTGCGCCGCGCGGCTCGAGAGCTGTGTTGGTTCACTTTGCATTGCTGGAGTAGCGCCGTATGTTGAATCAACAGGACTTGACTGGCTCGAGGGTCAAGGAGAAGATAGTGAGTGGAGTTCTCCTTTTTTTCACTTGGTCTGAAGCCTGACCTGGTTACAACAACTCCGTTCTCCTAAACTACTGCCCCTTCCGAACTCAGACGTGCAAGAGTTCAAAGCATCGCTCGAAGGGGAAGAACCTACGCGAGCATTCGTCGACGCGCAACGAAAGGAGCTGATCATCGCCAATGCAGCGGGCATTGTGGAAGAGATGTCGTCGATCCTACCAGACATTGACAAGAAGGCCCTGCTTGAGAACCAAGATGTGGGTTCTTCACTGGAAGTAACGTTTAAAGAAGCGCTAAAGAACAATTCAGACGGTTGGGTGGATGACGATCTAGCATTCGTCAAGCCCTGGGAGTTCGAATTGAGCGAGATCAAGAAGCCCGTCTTTCTCTACCAAGGCAGTCTGGATCTGATGGTGCCGTACGGGCATGGTCAGTGGCTTGCCAAGAATTTGCCCCAAGAACATCTGACTACGCATCTCATTGAAGGAGAGGGACACATCTCCATCTGGCTCGGGTACATGGACAGCATGCTAAAAGAACTGTCGAGTCTTCGACGGTGATGTTCGTTTCCAGACTTGCCAGACTATAGACTATCTCCTGTTCATCATTAATGAGCATACGTTGCCAAATGCCATCACTCTTCTTGTCGCACTCATGCCGTTGAGGCATCGATACCGATAGAAAGTTGACATTTGAAAATATGTTTTCATTTTAGGAGATGACATGATGAGGAAAGACACACATGAGTATATATGATGACAAGGTAAAAGCCCAAAAGGTGACACAAGCAAGAAAAAGAACAATACAAGAAGAATAGTGTGTTGAGAGGTACAAAGGATCTATGCAATGAAAGCCCAGAACTTCTCCCAAGCATTCGTTGGCTTGGGCTCTTCTACCTCAGCGTCGAGGATGGTCTGGAGACCAGTGACAAAGTCCATCTCGGCAGGCTTGACGAACTTTCCTCCGTATCGCCAGGCTCCGAAAGCGTAAAGGACGAAGAAGAATGGCACGGGGAAGTAGTTGGTGACAAAGTCGGATGCAGACCAGTTGCCGTTGAGGAAAGTGCTCCATCCACAGAAGAAGATGATGAGCGAAGTCCAGAAGATGGTGTACCAAGAGAAGAAAGTTCCTCCCATAGTCTTGTAGGGGAGCATTTCACTGGAGTGACCTTGAGCAGACATTCCCTTCTTGAATCGCAAGTGAGTGATTCCAATGACGAGCCAGGTAACTAGACCAGCGACGGAGGTCAAGTTGGCAAAGTATCCGAAAACGGTGGCCGAACCACTTCCGCAAGACATGAAAGCCAAGCAAGAGAAGAGGAAGGAGACAAGAAGGGAGAAGTAAGGAAGTCCCCATCGAGTAGTCTTGGCAAAGAATCGAGGAGCTTGACCGGCAATGGCGAGTCCGTACAGAGCTCGAGAAGAGGTGTACATGTCACTGGAGGCGGCACTGACGGCTGAAGTCAAGAGACAAGCATTGATGACACTGGGAAGACCCTTGATACCGGCCGCTTGGATGGCAATGACGAAGGGTGATCGAGCAGCAGTGTGCGACTTGAGGCTCAAGTTGGGTGAGTTGGAGGGGGTGATGACGGAGATGGCGAGAGTTCCGAAGATGTAGAAGATGAGGATTCGGTAGAAGACCTTTCGAATGGCCGAAGGGATGGTCTTCCTTGGGTTACGAGCTTCACCAGCTGCCATGCCGACAATCTCAGTACCGATGAAAGAGAAACCGGCGTTGATGAGGACGGACCAGAAGCCTAGGAATCGTCCTAGAGCGCCAGCAATACCGTTGTATTGGACAAAGGGACCGGGGTTCTTCCAGTATCGGAATCCAAGTCTTCCCTGTTTACCAGTGGCACCGACATCGAGGAGGAAAGAGAGGATGATGAGACCAGTGATGGTCAAGACCTTGATGGAGCAGAACCAGAACTCGGATTCAGCGTATCCTCGAGCGCCCATCAAGTTGATGATGAGGACAACGACGAGAGCAGAGGCAATGAAGATGGCAGGACTGGCATCGGACCAGTAAGAGCAAAGAACGGCGGCGGCAGAAAGTTCAGCTGGCAAGACAATGAGCCAATTAAAGACGTAATTGTATCCCATGGCAAAGCTCATTGCGGGGGAGATGAATCGACCGGCCAACTTGATGTGTCCACCGGGCACGGGGAGGTACGAGAGGAACTCTCCTAGACATTGCATCATGGCGAAGCAGACGGATCCCATGATGATGTATCCAAGCCAGAGACCGACGGGTCCACCGTTGTGCAATGATCCAGCAGTTCCCAGGAAGAGACTGTTGAGGAGGAGGAAGAGGAGACGAGGTCAGTCGAAGATCACCATCTTCAGACAATACGATGACTGCACTCACCCTGTACCGATGACACCTCCAATACTGATCATGGCAACGTGACGAGGCTTCATGACAGCGTGGAGCATCTCTCCTTGCTTCTGACCGAGGTCATTGGTCTCAGGTTGATCATATTGGCCATTCTCTAAGGTGCCAACGTAGGCATCCTTTTCATCACCCTTGTAGATGTCTTCCTTGGAGTCCATCGTGAGAGATGCTTATGTGGGAGAGTGAGGTAGAGGGAGGATGTACGTTATTCGAGAGAAGAGGAGGAAGAGGAGGAGGAATGGGAGGAGGAGGTGGGTGGGATGTGGGTAATCAGGCTGGAGATGTCTCGGTCCTGCCTGCTCTTATACCCTTGATGATCACTTGTAGGGCGAGTGGGGGAGTGTCCTTGCGGTATCTTCTGGCAGCGTACCCACTTTTCCTTATCGTGCGACCCCTCCTGCTCCTTCTCACAAGCTGCCCTGACAGTGGTCTTGTGGGCAGCGTCGTGCATGAATCGTGTAGGGCACGCACCTGTCCAGTGTAAGCCTTTGGGAAGAAGTGTCATTAATTCGACTTACGCCACATTTTGGTAGTAGAGACAGATGGTGCTCCCCCCCTGTCACCTACTCCTAGTGCGAAAAAAGGTCAGGAAGGGTGGTAAGCTTTCATGCTTCTAATAGAATGCGCGCGGGGAGGTCAAAGGAAGCTTTTTTCTACTTACCTGCAGGCAAGCGACAGAGTAGGACCTTGCATGAAGTAATTGAAGCCGTTTCCCATACTCCTCTAATGGCTTGTCACCTTCCCCCACCTGAGTCGGTAAAACAATCTCGAGGGCAATCTTATCATTGACGAAGAAGTAGAGTCTTTCTTGCTCTTTTGACGTCGCGAAAGCTAGACCTTGTGGATAGTTTGCATGAAATATGCACCTCTAGCACAGTTTGGTCCATACTGCGATAGTGAAGCTTTTACAACACGTATATTTGCTTTCTATGCTAAACGATATCAGTTCGGTGTGATGTACAAATAGAATACATTAGTTTTCTACTCGAATTCTTTCCGACGGCCCAGGCCACACGACGCCACCCACTGTTTAGGCCGCACCGGCTAGCTTCCGCGGGTTCACCGACCGTTACAGATTCATAAGAAATCAGCTGCACCTTGTTGTATTATGATTTACTACACCTTAATGCTTTTATACAAACCCACAAATAAGATTCTGACAGATACCCTAGCGTGGCTCTGGGAACACGACACTCGACCCTTGGCACTGTTCACGATAAGGCAGGCTCGTCTTATCTCTTCGTCTGGCGCTTCGCTATCTTCGCACTCCCTTTCTTCCTGCGAAGGTCAGAGACAAGAAAGAAATGGTGGACCTCTGTACCCTTTGTTTGCTCTCGGAGGTGGCGAGGGTATTGCAAACGATCAGCCGGTGAAAAAACTTTTGACCGTTCGGGACATCTCAATCTTTCACCGACAGACGGAGAAGATGGCCGAGCATGGACAGATAAGGACCACCTTGATCAGTTGATGCTATGAAACGTGCGAGTAGCAAGTAATCTAATAGATAAGCGTCGGGGGTATCTCCTGGCAGCTATGTTCTCGATCGGGCAATGTGTAGTGGGCAGTGGCGATGATCAGTGCATCCTCAGAGATAGCTTCATTCTCCCAACAGCACGGGCATCCGCTAAGCAATTGTTTCTCTTACAGATTAGCCATGTGAGCTCAGACCTGCCTTGACGATCGTGTTCGTTCTACGTAAGACTCAGCGATATGGGTAGCCTGCTCATCCCTTACAAAAGTCTCGCTTGCACGATTGAAATCTTCCACTTCCGTCACTCGAGGTTAATCATCCCATTTGCCATGAATGGCTACATTGAGCTCTTTGCCACTTCATTGTTCTTTTGTCTATGGTCAACACTAATAGTACCTTAAAAGATGATAACATTTAAATTAAAGTTCGTCGGGGAGGACGTAGGTTCGACACTGTCACCACTTTCCCTCTTCTACGCTAAATCAGCCAAGATCATTGCCGCTGACATGCTTGCCATCTGTTCACTGCTCTCCAACACGAATGCGTGCTTGAATCCTTGTCGACACACGATGGAAGCACGAGGTGGCATGCTCAGTGTCACCTTTTTCCCGTTACTACCTTCTCTGGCATCATTACCTGGGACATTCTGAAGGTCGATATCGTTCAGACCACCATCATTGTTCGCCAAGATGTCATCGATTGCCATTTCTCCCTCGGCAGGCTCTTCGGGCTCAATGTAGATCGTCCCATCGAATCGTCGAGACGCACGCGCAGACATCAGACTAGGTCGCCTTCGACTGGATCTGCTGCTTGACGGTGCTTGTCCTTGAGATTTGAAAGACGTTGATGCCTCTTGTTGACGAGAGCCAAGTTGCCTGACAGAACTAGCCAAGCCATAGCTAGCACTTGCACCTGCTCGAACCATGCCTGCAAAGGCTCTTCTCTTACTCTGTCGAGCCTTGCGAATGTCGTCTATCGAGTAGCTTTTCGGTTTGTGCGTTTTGCGTCCCGATTCGGCGATCATCGCTTGTGGTAGATAGAAGGGGTGGAGTCCCAGCGTACGTTCCACCACTTTTCTAGTCTTTTCGGGCGCCCATCCATCTTGGTCACCGGCGGCCCAGTACGCCCGTATCTTGACATCAGGAGTTGTGCCGGAGCTTGTTGAGCGGGCCAAGTCATCCAATTGTCGAACCAGCTGCATCTCGTCACTTGCCAAATAAAGAGCTTGTTGAACACAGGATGGTGTCATGATAAAATTCGTGGTCGTCTTCACTGCACTTGGTGGTTGAGTAGGAGCCCCAATCAGGACAAAGAAGTGTACTATCGGTAGCGGCAGAACTTGCAAGATCTTTAGGCTGACTGTGAGTAGTGTGGCAAGGAGGGCGAGGATGAGGAGCATGAGGAGGTGCCCTGACTGGTGTTGGCGACGATCGCTTATACGAAAAAGCCAAGAGAGCTTCTTCGCATTCGGTGTCAGAAGCATTTGTGATAGTGTCGGAAAGAGCAGGTGTATGGACGTTACTGGCGCGGTATGCAAGCTTCTTCGCACAATCTCTAAGGCCATATATGCTCCAATGCTGTGACCTGACAGAATTATCTTGGGTTGGTGATCAGACCATCTCGACGAAATTGTTCCCAAGATCAGTGCCTTGTGCTTGACCTGTTCATCGAGTGAGACCATCGATAGATCCGACTCTGGTGAGAGGGGGTCATGACCTAGCTGTGAAGGACAGAAGATCTCAAGGGCAGTCGCGCTGCCATCGGCGTTCACTGCGCGATGGAGCGAGGTGAGGTACTGTATGTAGTAGTCGGACAGGCCAGGATTGCCCGGTATGAAGAGGAGAGTGGCGGTCGGCTTCGCACTAGGAGAAGGCCAGTGGTGGATCCTCGAGCCATGCAGGACTCCTGTCACTGGTCCTTGAAATTGCTGAAGAATCGTATCTGACATGGCGTTGGGTGTACAAGTAAATGCGGAGAAGGAGACCCACCGCAGGAAGATTTTGACTGTCCGGCCGTGCGAGCGTCGTCGCGCAAAGTCATCAACTTTGAGAACGCGACTCCTTCCCTACTCTGTTCCTTCCATATTCAGCCCACCTCATGTCGCAATCAAGGCCCTCGTACTCCCCAGGAGGGCCTTCTCGGCCCCCTACGTACCTGACTTCATTGCCTCGAAGAAGCATGCCATCACCTAGGGTGTCTGCTGAAATGAGCAGAAAAGGACCAAGAAGAAGCAAAGTCTACGAATCTTTCGATGCGCCTGCCTACTGCGACGACATGGCGGCATACATTGCTCAACAGTTGGCACTGAAGCCGAAGAAGACATCCCAAAGGGCCTCACAGGCTGATACAATACCACCTGACAGCTGGAGAGGAGACTCCTTGCAGCAGAAGAGTGTTGAAAATCTAGCAGACGTCAGTGTGCAGACGGAAGCTGTGGAGTCTGAAGAAGAAGAAGAAGAAGAGGAAGAGAAGGTGGAGAATCACGCTAATGAACAAGACAGTGAGGAAGATAGTAGCAATAGCCTGGATTCGGAAGAAGGAAGTGAGGAACTTGACCTCGAACGTACAGCAAGAACAAAGAATGCTGCAGAATTATTTCTTAGGCAATTGAACGAACAGCCAGTGGAAGTGACGGAGACGGAGAGGCAGCTAGAGGAGCAGGTCTTCTCCCTTTTTGCACAGGCACAAGAACCTACATGGAATGATGCAGCGCTGCAAGAGGAGTCGAAAGTGGAGCCTGAAGTAGCGGCTCAAATAGCGGAAATGCTTGCCGCTCCTATCAAAGCAAGTGGGCCGCTCATCGAGGAGATGAGCGTCGTCAGTGAAAAGGAAGGCTTCAGCAGCGCGGAAGATGATAATGATATGGACGAGGAAGATGATGTCGACAGCAGCACAACGTCTGCAGAAGAAGATGGTGATGTCAATGCGATCGACGTGCTAAGCTCTGACGAAGAGGAGCCGGTGCAGGGCGAATTTAGTGACGCAGGGGATGATGAAGGCATCCTCGATGAAGCAGAGGATGAAATACTTAGCCATTCAGGACACTATCAAGCTAGTGATCAAGATCAGGAAGTGGATCAAATGCAGACACAGGGGCTCTATTCTGATATGGGATCTGACAATAGTGCATCAAACGAAGCTATCGAATTACTTGATAGCGATGAAGAGGAGGAAGGAGAAGCAGAGGATGAGGAAGAGAGCGTGGTAGGGGATGTTCCGGAGGTTTACGAAGATGAGAGAATGTCAGCGCTGGGATATGGAGAGGCGGAAGACGAGTCGGACGCATCAGTACTGGAAGGAAGGCAGTACAGTGTGGATGAAGAGAGTCATTGGCAAGAAGATGGAGAAGAAATGGCTCTGGAGGCAGCTCTTGAAGAAGCGGCTGACGAGATCATCGATGATGTAGCTTCATCAGTAGCCATCTCACAACCCGAAAAGGCGAATTTGTTTGACGGCAACAATCTGTTCGAACAGCCCGACGCCGTCTTTGCCGACTTCACCAGCTTTGCAGAGGCATCTTCATCAGCGCACGCCTTTCTTCCATCGAGCTCAAGAGCAGTAGACTTGCTGCATCATTCATTTAGCGAACCTGTTTCCCCTCCTGCAGTGTCGACGTCTTATCCCTCTCACGCACAAGCATCGTCTTCCCCGCCGCAAGTGCTGCATAGTCTGGAAGAGCAGTCAATACCGCCTCCCATCGTACACGACCTACAACACACCAGTACTGCAGAGGACCTGATTTTGCTAAAAGAAGAGATCAAAGATAAAGTCCTTGATATTCCTCCGCCAGACTCCATGGATGTTCATCCTGGCACTCCTGATCGAGGTGTGAAGAGTGACAATGGGAGGCAAATCGACGACGGACACGCTAAAACTTCTGCAGATCTGATCGATATCAAGACGATTGCGCAAAAGGCTCTGGAGGGGCAAACTTCTCTCGCTACGTCCCTCCGTAGTGAAGCGGACAGTGTTCAGCGCCTGAGTGACGTTGAGAGTGTATCGCGGGAAGCAGCACCGCAACCAGAGGTTGTCAGCGAGGAAACCGCTGTCAAGAACCAACCCGTTGAGGACGAAGACGATATAGGCGGCTCAGAACATGACGACACAGAACGAGCCGTATATCCAAGCCAGCCACTCAGTGAGACGCTGCAAGAGGACGATCATCCCACAGTGTCACGCTCGATTGGCGATGAAAGTGATGGAGATCACCTCGCAGACGTAGTAGCCAGTGAGGCTTCCGAACTTGTCGAGGATACGAAGACAAGCGCAATGCCAAATCATCCGCTCGGTGACACACTGCAAGAGGAGACCGTGCCAGAAGCAGCACGACAAGTCCGCGATGATAGTGATGAAAACGACCTCGGAGGTGCAGTGGCTTCTCCTTTTCTTCAAGGGAAAGAAGAGACAATCGAGGCTGTAACGATAGACGATGACGGGGAGGATCTAAATGAAGGTGTGGTAGAGGCAGCGCCAGTGGAGCCCGACGGAGAAGGCGTAGGGTGGCGATCGATCGGAACGATGAACTCGGCTGAGGAAGAAAACGGAAATCCACAAGAAACGGGTGCAATTTCGGCAGAGATTATCGAGCAAGAGGAGGGTGACGGAGATGGTAGCGAGCTTCTTGAGGCTGCATCAGAGGAAACGCTCTCGAAGGACGATCATTTACAACCCGATGCAGCGACGGAAGCGCTCGAAGAAGACGTCCCGGCAAACCCGTTTCGTGTGGCACCTGAGGAGGAAAAAGCGAAGCTCGAATTAGCACCAATACAAACAAGCCTTGATGGTGAATCGCATGCCGCAGCTGATGAAACGCAAGACGTTCCAAGTCAGAGCGAGAGTAGGACCAAGAAGCGGCGAAGCCGTCACAGCAGGCACAAGTCAGATGCGAGCGGCGACTTGGCTGACTTTGTTCCTGAACCCGATGTAGAAGAGGAGGAAGAGGAGGAAGCGTTGGGTAGTCAGCGACCGACGAAGAAAGCGAGGGCAGAGAGCGTCGTCGATGAAGAACGGAAGAGGGATGAGGATGCGGAGCTTGATGTAGCAAAGGTGGAGGACGAGGACATGCTTGATACATCTATCTTAGAGGAATCAGAGGACGATCATGACGGGTCGCAGATGGACATAGACGAGAGGAGTGTGGGAGTGGGAGAGGAAGAGTTAGAAGACAAGGAAGAGGAGAAGCGAGACGGAGATGAAGATCATGATACCAGCAAGCAAGACATCGCCCCGGAAGGACCAGCATCCGGAATTAGACGACGCAAGTCACCGAGGAAGAGTAACGACTCTGCGTTCAAGCTGACGAAAGTCGAGCAGTCTGAATCGGAAGAAGACGAAGAATCGCAGAGACAAAGAGCAAAGAAGGAAGGACAGCAAGAAAAGAGAAGGGCCGCTGAGAGGGAGCGAAGAAAGAATGTGCGGGAAGCGAAGAGGTTGGAGAAGGATGCCTTGAAGAAGGAAGAAATGGAAGCAGAGCGTGCTGTCGGATTGAGACGAACAAGGCGGATCAGTGAAGACGCAAAGACGTTTAAACCGCC
The DNA here is from genome assembly GCA_026210745.1 of Exobasidium rhododendri. Taxonomy (NCBI): domain Eukaryota; kingdom Fungi; phylum Basidiomycota; class Exobasidiomycetes; order Exobasidiales; family Exobasidiaceae; genus Exobasidium; species Exobasidium rhododendri. The sequence continues at coordinate 118,731 of CP110630.1, forward strand.
AGCGGAAGAGGAGAAGGTGGAACCTGTTGTGAAAGACGAATCCATCGCCAAGCGGAGGAGCAAAAGAGGGGCATCGCATACACCTTCACAATCCTGATCTCCATTCCTCATCTCCGTTGGAGAACAATGTATTTCTAGTTGGCCCATCATCTGTATCATACAATGTCCCGTTTGCCGCTCTGATACGACCTCCTTAGTGAAGGGTACTTGACCAGTGTGCTGACAGGAAGACAATAGACCGGGTCTACTTCGTCAATGTCATTCGCCGCCTTTCCACCCAGCAGACTCAAGCCAGCGACGCCGAATAGTGTATGGAAGATGTCTGCTACATTGTCAGGTCGATCAGCAATGCCTCCATTGTCGGGATCCTGAGCACTGAGTATAAAGTTGCCCAACTTGGCGCCATTGATCCAATGCAGTTTCGACAACATGGCCAGCGCAGACAGCACCCACCAGGAGTAGCAGACCTGCAACAAGGACAGTAAAGTGGGAAAGGGGCTCTCAATACACCATACATAGATGGAATCTACACCACCCACTCACATCTTCGAGCTTCTGAGGGCGTCCGTTGAGACCACCGTTAGGTAGCTGTCTCTCACTCAACCATGTCTCGTGCCGCCTCCTACCTTCGCTACCCCATCGCTCGATAGCATTCAATAGGCTCAACGCTCCTACACTGACAAAAGCCTGACTTGCGTGTGATTCCGCTCCTTGACCAGTCCCAAAGCCCCCATCGTAGTTTTGACAGGCGAGCACCGCATTGACAGTCTTTTCGATATCGAGCCGGCAGAGTGGATCCTGCTCAAGTGGGTCACTGCTACTACCTTCCAAGCCTGCATTCATCGAGGTCAAGAGCGACAAACAAGAGACTGCGCAGTAAAGGAAACGCGAATCGTACTCGAGTCGACTTGCGTCACCTGCGAAGGCGCCTGTGCTGGGATCCTGCAGCGATAGTATGTCTGGAGAGAGCGAATTTGTCATCAGCATAGCATTCTGGTCATGCCAAGCTAGGCCCCGGTCCAGTACAAAAGCTCACACTGAATCAGTCTTTCCCTCTTATCATCAATTGTGTGCAGTTGATCGTACATGAAGAGGACCTGGATAGCGCTCAAGGTGACGTGGATCTGTGCATCGTGTCCTGGATGACTACCGAATCCGCCTTGTGTATCATCCCAACAACTTAGGACGTATGCTATGACATCTTCTCGAGGCAAGGCATCTGGTGAGCGGAGAAGGAAGAGTGTGGTCACTGCCCAGTATATTGCATTTAGACGAAGGTGTGTGGTGAGGTGATAAGTCAGTGATGAGGTATGTGATGCCAAGACTGTGATATATCTGATGTGGAGAGGGATCAGCAGCGACGATGCCATGCCAATGAAATAGCACTCCAAGGATGGAAATGCAGGAGGATGGTTGATTCTTGACGCAGTCACAAGTCTTCGGCTTTCACCCGCACGAGAAACTGACTGAAGAGAAGCAGAACATACGGGGTGATCTGTGCGGCACATCTATCTATAGTTGCTACTACCCGGCGGCACAGCGTCATTGACAAGGGCAGACAGGGCACCAAATTAAAGAAGTCGCGCATTTCCTCGAATTCGTTGGAGGCACTTCGGCAGTAGGTTCCAGATAGAGAATGTGCTCTTGAAAGGGGACGATCGACGTATCCTCGCACACCGCCTCTTTCGGTCTTGCGATCCAGGAAGGCGTACTTAAAGACTTCTTTTCGTACCCGCCCGCTTTGCACCTCTTATAAGATACACCACCATGACTATCCCACAATCTGTCGTGCAGCTCGTGCAGGGCAAAGAGACCATCACTTCTGCGCTCATTGAAGCAAGCAGCAAGAAGGAGGAAGTCGTGCCGAGCAAAGTCATTGAAAAGCTCTATCACCATCACAAGGCTGTCGATCACAAGAAGGAACACGTCGCACTCACTAGTCAGGATGCACAGGAGGCTTTGCATTTGGGAAACTTTGGCAACTCCCAGCCCAGTGAACTCTTCTTGAAGGTGAATGAGCGAGTGCGAAGAGAGTTCAGGCGTCCGTGCTGATACAAGAGACTTTCAATCATCCTTGCTTCTGACAGGTCTATCATGATGTATTGCTCACTCTTGAGAAGGATCCATGGGCTGCTGTAGTATCTCCACCTTTGTTGGCATCGACTGGCGTGGTACAGCTATCGATCATTTCCGTCATCCCCGATATCATTCAACACTACTGCGACTGCATCGTTCAAGCGCAGGATGAATTGATCTTGGCGACCAATTACTGGGAGTCTAGTAATTCTGCCGGTCTGATCTCCGACGCATTCAGGGAACTCTCCAAGAGAGCCCAGGCCCGGGGAAAGAAGGTGGTCGTCAAGATGATGTACGATCGAGGTAATATGAAGCAATTGAAGGAAAACCACGTAAAGGTGTATGAAAAGGAATGGACCGGTGAGGAAGTGAAGCTGCCCAAGTTGGAAGAGATGCCAGGTCTCGATTTTGAGCTGGTGAATTACCACCGGTGAGTGCTGTCAATTTGACTTTCCACACATCCTGCGACAGCTGAACTTACATCCCTCCTCTCTATAGACCTGTCCTCGGAACATTCCACAGCAAGTACATGGTCGTGGATCGCAAAGTCGCGCTTCTGAACAGTAACAACATCCAGGACCGACCCAATGTGGAGATGATGATTCACATCGAAGGAAAGATTGTCGAAAGTTTCTACGACATGGCTCTGTACAGTTGGTATACCTCGTTGACGCCTACTCTGCCCTTGCTGAAAGATGGCTTCCAAGGTGCATCAGAGCTCAAGTTCGGCTTGGACAACATCTACATGACTCAAGCCAACTTGGATGGCAAGGTAGGAGAAGAGAAGCTTAGCAGTCTATCGGATGACCAGAAGCGCTTCTTGCAGAACTGGACGCCACCAAGCGTAGTCGACAAGAAGAAAGCTTGCGAGATCAGCGATCTTACGGACAGTCGATTCATCTCAGGCAGAAAAATTACCATCTCCGATCATTTAAATGCAGGTATGCAAGACACAAAGGGTACAATTGAGCCTCCCGCGGTAGGAGATGAAGCAACAGAATTTAGACCGCACTTCATGCACGCTCCTCATCAGGAAGTCCCGGTATGTCTTTGCGATGGGATCGTAGCTCTTTATAAGTCTACCATCTGACCACCCCTTATCTCTCTCTCCTACCATAGATGGCACTGGTGAACCGCAAGCCGCACGGAACACCTGGTCACGACGACGTGAACAACCCTCAAGACGTCGCCTGGCTTTCTGCTCTCAAGTATGCACAAAAGAAGGCATTCATCCAAACACCGACATTCACCGCGAAGCCCATCATTGAAGGTGTGCTCGATGCTGTTCGTAGAGGTATCGAAGTCACCCTGTTCGTCGACGTAGGCTTTAACGACGGCGGTGAGGCTCTGCCATTCCAAGGTGGCACCAACGAAGAAGTCTCCAAGAGGGTGTATGCCGCCCTAAAGACCGACGAAGAGAAGGAAAGACTAAAGTACTACTGGTACACTGCCAAGGACATGTCGACACCGATCAACGCACACACGAATCATCGTAATTGCCACGTCAAGCTGATGATCGTTGATGACCATCTCGGTATCCAAGGAAATGGAAATCAAGATGCACAGAGCTGGTATCATTCTCAAGAGATTAACGTCATGCTGGACTCTACACAGATCTGCGCAGACTGGATGAACCTGGTTGAGAGGAACCAGAACACCCGCGCGATCGGAAGATTGGCCAACGACGGAATCTTCCGAGACAGCGAAGGAAAGGAGCTCACAGACGGCACGGGCATCAAATCTGGACCGTCCAGCATGATCAAGGGCGTCATGGGAAGCATCGCTCGGGTGCGTGGAAAGGGCGGCTTCTAAGGGGATAGTTTACTGTACTGCAAATAACACGAGACCATGAATGAGATTTACTTGTTGATAGAGTACATGTCACAGCTCCGACTCGACCTGGCCTGTTCTTCTTTGCTGTATCTTTAGCTTGTTGACAGCTCGACTGCCGGAGTGCTTTACGCCCTTCCCTAGCCACGTCGCCGTCCTCGCCAGTTTGTACTGTTTGATCCCCCTCTGTTGGCGATGCAGCTCTTTTCTCTCCTCTGACCACTTGCGGAATTTGTCCAGGACGCCATCGACATCATCGTTCTCCTTGTCATCATCCTCTCCATCCTCATCGTCGTCGTCGTCGTCGTCGTGCTCGTTACTCTTCTTCCTACTCCTATGCTCTTTGAACTCCCTCTCCTGCTTGACCTCCTCTTCGTCGCTTTCGTCATCATCAATGTCATCAAGACCACCGCCGCTGTCCCCTTCTACCCCGGACTCCTTCCCACTATCATCGCCTTCCACCTCCGCTTCTTTATCTTCCTTTGTCACAAAGTCACCAGTGATATTTCGAAGTCCCATGGCGGTACAGCACTGCCATGCTTGCATCACTTCCTTTGCGTCTGGATTCGCTTTCCCGAACTTCGTATGAACCTTCCCTACTCCATTCTTGAACTGTAATTTACAATAAAGGTAGCCCACTCTCTCCACTCCTAGACTTTCTGCTTCCTTTTCCTTCTCGTAATTGTGATAATTCTGCAGTAATCTGTGAAAGTCGTGACCTTCTTGTGGCTTCCAGATAGGTAGTTTCAGATCAACAATCTCGTCATCTGGTATGTCCTGCGCCCAAATGATGCTGACTGCCGTCGTCTTTGGTATCCCCAAGGCAGACAAGGATCGAAATTCAAGAATGAAAGGCGTAGCGTATCTACTTCTGACGGGGATCTTGAACGGCATCTCCTTCTTTTCTATGCGCCATTCCACTGACTTGCTATCCCCCTTTTCTGCCCCCTTCGTCAGTGAAGATCTCTGGGAAGAAATCATCGCCTTGCCCGCTTGCGTTCTGGCCCGGATCCCGACATGTCGCAAGGCATGAGAGGAGAAATTACGTTCGAAATCAGTAGCACGCAAAGACGACAAGATTCGGAGTGTCCCGATCGACCAGCCAAACTTCTTCCTGTGCTGATCGGTGCCTTCTATCGGTCGAAACAGTAGGGACAGTCGAATTCTGCCCTTTCCTACGCCGCCAGCAATGGGGAAAAACTGCGTAACTTGAGAGTTTTCCTTGAAGATGTCAGATAGTTTGATTGGCACGACTCCCAATATAGCGTCCTCCTCTCTTTCTCGGCTGTCCCATACGACGAACATCACCAAAGCCTTTCGCCAATTCCGCACAAACTTTTCTGACCCGGCATTGAAGAACGGATTATTGTTCAACGCCTTCACGCGAGATTTGAAGATGGTCTCGTCGTTTAGCACGAGGGTCACGTAGGCGGATGGCGCTGCAGGGTGGTCTTGCTGATTCTCCACTGTATCCACCTTTTGGCCAGCGTGGACGCCGCCAGTGCCACCGTTGCTCTTACGTGCGGTCAGGTGATTGTGTGTGTCGACCACCTCCAGCTGAGCAATCTGATGTATCTGCATCGACAGGATGCCGCTAGGAGTGAGGGAACTGGGCGGCTCAAAGGCAGAGGCTTGCTCTTTGTTCCTCGTCTGCTGCCCTTCATCTTCGGATAAGTGCAAGTCTGGCTGGTCCTGATCCAGCACATGCATGTCCTTCTCCACCATTTCCTCCTGCATCTCCTCGTCAATGTCACTGCTTTCATCCACTCTCTTTACTTCCTCCTCTTCCCTCTGTCGATCGCCATCCTCTGTCCACCTCCTCTTGTTCGAAGACCTCTTGAAGAATCCTACCGACCACGATATCGTCCCTTGCTTCTTCATGTCGCTCGTCAATCCGACAAGTGTATCGAGTCGTCGAAACATCTTACCCGGTCTTCGGACAAGAGCTTGCAAGTCGACAGATGCACTTCCTAGCATATCATCAGCACTAAATCGATCACTGTCCCACAGAGAGATGGCGACTCGATCCTTCACTCGAACAGCTTCTGGGTTGATCAGAATTGCGCATGTCTCTTCCCATCTTGGACTCAGATCATTCACTGCCACTCTTGTACTGTATTGAATTTTGCCTTGCTTCGCCAGTGCAAGCGTACAATAGGGATCAGAAGAACCCCGCACATCCTGCTTTTCCAAGTCGAATGCTCGATGGATGTGAATCACGACGACTCCGATAGCGTTCACCTCCCGCTTGATGTTGTCGCCCATCAACGCTTCCCCCACATCGATCGTCATGGATGAAGGCGCGCAATACTCCCCCATGGCAGCATCGATGGAGCTCTGGATAAAGTCAGCCAAGAAGGGTAAATTCTGAATCTTGATCTTGAGCGGTATGACTTGGACCGACGTCCGTGGCAAGCCCATCAAGCTGAAAGTGACGTTCTTGATAAAGGGAGGATCGGGGACAAGCTGAATTCGTGCGCGCACTGTCCCGACTAGACCGGCGATCTCCACCCACACTGGCACGGGGACAGTGTACCACTTTCTCGCTCCTATCCAGAACTTGATGAGAAGGTGTGCATTACTGCTCTTGCTTGCCACAGCTCCCGTCGTTGGTCTTGCTCTGTAGATGAAGCTCAGTTCAAGATTGATGAAACTGCCCTCGGTGTTCTCATCGATGACCTTGCCGCCCCTTTCCGCATTGCTGCCTCCACTGCGCCTCTCCTTTTCTGCGTTCTCTTCGTCCTCGTCGTTGGGTATGGACACATCCTGATCGATGATCTTGTCTTGCTTCTCTTGAGGCATGTACACTTTCTTCTCTTCCGCCTGTCTCTTCCTCATCATCCTTTGCGACTGTTTTCTTAGTTCGATTGCTTCATTGTCCCCCAGCACTCGAAAGCCAGTCAATCGAAGCGGTGTACTACCCTGTGCCAGATCTTCCACTTTGACCGACTGGATGAAAGACTGACCTTTCGTGGACGCCTGTAGAACATCTTCCAGTGTCGAGCCTAGAGAAGAGAAAAGGTCGCTGTTCATTACAGCCCACAAGGATTCTACTATGGAATTCAGCCATTCAGCACTCTCCATCAATCCATTCATCGCATCGGAGCTACCTCGTTCTTGAGATAGATGATTGTAATAGCCCTTGCTCGCCCCTTGACCTCTCTTTCGTTCGGTGTCCCACCTTTGATCTTCAAGACCAGCACGGATCACTCGAAAGCCCCACCACCCTAGCCAGGCCATCGAAGCAACACTGACCAGAGGGTGCACGATCCGAAGAGCAGTGATACCGCTCCAGACAATAAACAGAGGCAGAAGCAGCGGATGAACACTCCACAGGCGAGACGGTAGGTGTTTGTCGGGTGGAAATGGGAGACGTAGGACATTTCGTGACGCTTCTTTGCTCGCGTTTGGGTCACCATGTTTCTTTCTCCACGCTTCCTCGCTCTGCCTGCTTCCAATCTCCCGCTTACTTGCAGAGTACTCTTGGGCATCTTCTGCTTCTTCCATTGCTCTGTCGTACTCTTTCCTCCCTACATCATGCACCGACGCTTGCCGATGAGTTATCGGATCGTCTACTGTTCTAGATTTATGTGAACGTCGTCCATATTGCTTGTTCTTGTCTGCATTCTTGTCCAGGTCAGGGTGATGGATGTTCTTGTTGGAGTCGTTTCCTTGCTGTGGTGACGACGATGGCTGCTCCTCTGATTCGATGCTCTCTTCTTCACTGTCGTCCCCTCGAGTGATCACCTCGGCCAGCCCGCGTTTGAAGAATCTCTGGATGGAAGGAATGGGCAGCTGCTCCGAGTAGACGTCGTTTTTCCTGTGATGCACTCCCTTTGGCGCTGATGACGAGCTGCTCGAGCGACTGTGGCCTGTCATGGCTGAGAGATCTGAGCAGCCAGTCTCAGACGCTCACAGGGCTCGGGTCACTTTTGGAGAGTCAAGATCTATGCGACGTCTAAATCAAACCTTTGCCTTGCCCGGCGTGGACTAGGCGTTGCGGCGCCAAGTGGAGGACGCAAGGTTTAAATTTTTGTACACGATCGGGTTTTTTTTGTCGGTCTATCCAAACCCGATCGGTACGCTCCAACAGAAGGAGCTTGAGTCAGGCCACGGCGCGTGCACGATATGGTCTAGAATATTATACTTCATGATGAGATTGTGTGAGTGAGCAATGCTAACGACAAAAGGAAGAGGGATTGCAGGCGTGCACGTTTATGAATGCTGAAATACAAGCGGAGAGGCAGCAGCAGCAGCAGCATCATCGCTGCGAGGAGAGCTGTACTTCAATAGCCAGCCAAGGACTTCTTCATGCCACTTGAGGGAGTTCTTCGGCTCAAGGACCCAGTGATTCTCGTCGGGAAAGTATACGAGACGGCTTGGAACACCTCTTCGCTGTAACGTGTTGAAGACGCTGATGCCCTCTGACTCTGGCAAGCGATAATCCCTGCCTCCAGCAATCGTAAGCTGAGGCGTCTCCCAATTTTGTGTGAACTTTTCGGGAGACCACTTTTCGTACTCGTGTCTTTTCTCCCATGGCAGACCGCCGAATTCAAAGTAGGGAAAGTAGAGCTCTTCCGTCGAGTAGAAGGTGGAAAGGGTGCTGAAGACGCCGTCATGGCAGACAAGACTGAATAATTATTCGAAAGAGGTGGCACACGAAGCGTCAGCACAATAGACTCATGTTCTCTAGCACTCAGTCTTTTACTCACCCCTTGAAGAGCTTGTCTTCGTTGTGACCGTTGATCCAGTTGATCATGTAGCCACCATAACTCGCACCTGCGGCCACTACTCTTTCTGGGTCGACGTTGCTGAATCGGTGAAGGATGTGCTTGACACCTGCTCTGATGTCGAGGAAGGGAGCACCACCCCAATTTCCTAAAATCTCCTCTTGGTATGCTTGTCCGAAGCCAGAGCTACCGGCTGGATCGATTGTGATGACGAAGAAGCCTTCTGCAGCAAATACGGCAGGATTCCAGCGATAGGACCAGGAGTTCGTGAAGGCGCCTTCAGGACCGCCATGAATGATGACTGCCAGTGCATACGTCTTGGAATCGTCATAGCCGGGGGGATAGTGGATCCATCCATACGAATCACGACCACCAGCACCAGGATAATGGAATTGTTCCGGATCTCTACCCAAATCGACATCGGCCAAGGAGCTCTCCTTTGCTTGTCCGAAATTGGTCAATCGCAGTGCATTTGTACCCAATTCTTCACTGAATGATGCGTGAGGAGAAATGAGGTAAAGATCTGTCGGGTCTACGAGAGACGATGCGCTAATGAGGATGCTGTGATCTGAAAAGGGCGTGACAGAGGCTACGCCGCCGTACGACGAGAGCATCTTCACTTCCCCTTTCAAGGAAGGTCCTAAGCCTATTTCGAACACCCTGTTCTGCTCGTGATCTTCTACAATTCCTATGATCTTCGAGCTGTCTGCTGAGAATGAAACAGACGATGGAGATAGATGCCAGTCCCCGGCGAGAACGGAAGGCTCTGAAGACCCATCAATGCTCTTGAAATGTATTTTCCTTCTGTCGGATTCGAATCCATCACGATCCATCTGCAACCAGGCGACCAGCTTCCCATCGGGCGAGAATGTCGGTGATGAGGTGGCGCCATGCTTCCCTTTCGTGACTTGAATCGGAGGAGACGCACCGTCTAAATTCACGATGTAGATCTGTAAAGGATTGCGTCAGTCAGCACGAGGTGTACGACGCAGAGCGAGCTAGCTACCCTCTCTCCCATCACTCACATTTTGCTTGGTATGCCACGCCGGATTCAATCCAGGATCTTTGCTGGTAAAGACAACATGATCACTGCTGACCGAATAATCGCCCTCATCGCCGAATGGTGGTACTGGAGCCTCCAAAGATGTGTTCTTCAGCAGGTTTCTGACTTTGCCATTGAAAGACCACTTTGATGTCTTGCTGTCTACTTGAAGATCAATCGCGAACAATTGCGATCGCTTGCCTGGATAGAGCCAACGATCCCAGTGCCGTATGAATGTTGTATCGTACACTGTCATGAGAGAAACGATTAGTCATAGAGTACTGGGGCTTTCATGTGGTCTGCACCTCACCTTTCACTCGATCCCACTCCTTCACTGCCTCGCTTTCGTCGTGCATTTCGACAGCTTCGATATCACCATCTCCGTACACTTGCGCAGAGAAGACAAGTGTAGCCAAATCCTTGCCCTTTCTTGCCACCTGTATCGTTTCAACTGAGGCAGGGAAGACGCCAACGACGTCCCAGTCATCTTCCTTGTTTTCCACCTTTCCCGCAGAAAGATCCCTTGCATACAGTGTATTGGTATCCGAATCGACATACGCAGCGACATCATCTGTCAGCCATATACCTGCCGAAGTGTTCTTGCTGACAATGTCGAGCTTTGACGAGAGCGGTGCGACATTCTTGATGTCGTGGCCGACCGGTAACTTGATGTGATACAGCACATTGTCGTAGCTGTCCGCCTTGAATGAGAAGGTTTTCACACCTACTAAGGCGCGGCTGCCGGAAGGATTAGCAACGCCTGAGTCTGGTCGTGGCGCAGTCAAGAGGCGTTCCGCGGTGAGAACAGAAGCATGCGTGGTAGCAAAGAGAAGAAAAGCACTGAGCAGACCAGCCTGACGTACCCACTGCATGATGAGTCTCTGCAGGATAAGAAGAAGTAATGAAAATTGGTCCCATTACCGGTAAAGGTGAAGATGACAAGGGTCTGATGAGCTCACGTGATATTCTTTCCGAGGAGGATAAGGGAAGGCAAGTCCAGATAGGAGCGTTTCGTGCTCGCATGGTCATCTTGACGTCTCCATAGTCGAATCGTGCACAGAAGGCATGCACAACATTGATTTATGAAGGATTTTCTACTGTACATCTTCTTTGGACAGCTCCCAGTCTACCCCGAGCAGGTCTCCGCCAGAAGTGACAACCTTCTCGCGTCTCCACTTCTAAAAAGTACGCCCCATGTCCCCGAGGGTGATCTCAGTGTCTGCATCGCACAGTGCAGGTCCGATCCTCATCAATACTGGACAGCAACATGGCGGGGTAGCATTACACTGTTGACACTAGCGTACACATATAACCGACATGAGCGCAGGATTTCACGAGCTGATGTCAATATTGACAGCTTTCGTAATCAGGTACTCCTCGATGCCCATCGCACTACCCTCCTTCCCATAGCCACTTTCATTGATTCCACCAAAGGGTGACTCGCAAGCGGATAGCATGCCGGTGTTGATGCCGATCTGGTAAATTTATGGAGGTTGAGTGTAAGATGGCATGACAGTTTCGCCTAGAAGAAGGTGTGAGGAAGGTACTCACCATGCCGGCACGGATAGCATCAGCCGCTCTCATCGCTCTGGAGATGTTCTCCGTATAGACATACGAACCCAGTCCTACTGAAGCATCGTTTGCCAACTCAAAAGCCTCTTCCTCGGTCTCGAATGTACATATAGCAGCCAACGGACCGAATGTCTCCTCTGCCCAGATGTCCATCTTCCTGTTCAAGCCAAGAAGAATCGAGGGAGGGTAGAAGTAGCCATCCTTGAATTGTGGTGACGTGACGGGAGAGGGGTGGGTCCAGACAACCTTGCCCCCTTGTTGGCATGCTTGTTCGACGTGTTGCTTCACCTTTTCGACTGCTCGACTAGAAATGAGAGGACCGATGACGGATTTGGGATCTGAGCCTCCTCCAACGACCATGCCCTTCAGGCTGCTCGACAGGATCTCTATGAATCTGTCAACGACTCCTTTCTGCACGAGAATGCGATTCGCTGCGACGCATGTCTGCCCTCCGTTTCGGGTCTTGCAGACAAGGAGACCTTGCACTGCTTTTGTCAGATTAGCATCATCAAAAATGACAAAGGGAGCATTACCTCCCAGCTCCAGCGACATCTTCTTCAGTGTATTGGCGCCTTGCTGAAGGAGAAGCTTTCCCACACGTGTAGATCCAGTCAGACTGATCTTCTTCACCCTTGGATCGGTGCAACAGTGCAGACCGACCTCTGCAGTATTCGCATTGCACACGACGATGTTGATCACGCCAGGTGGAAAGCCGCATTGTTTGCCCAGCACTCCAAAGATGAGGGACGCAAACGGAGTCTCGCCTGCCGGCTTCAAGACCAGTGTGCATCCAGCGGCAATAGCTGCACCCACTTTTCGAGCAGCCATGGCTATTGGCAAGTTCCAAGGACATAGAGCGCATACAACTCCGATGGGTTGCTTGATCGTGTAGATGCGGCTGTTGGGATTGGCCGCGGGAATCGTCATGCCATAAGCTCGTTCTGCTTCCGATGCAAACCACTCGAGGAAGGAAGCGGCATAGTCTACTTCTGCTTCTCCTTCTCGTTGGGGCTTCCCATTCTCCGCAACGATGATCTTGGCTATGTCTGCCTTGTTCTCCAGCATAAGATCGTTCATCTTGCGCAACATACGTGCCCTAGAACGAGCAGTCGTCTTGCTGAACGACTTGAAGGCCGCATCGGCAGCAGTGATGGCCAACTTTGTGTCTTCCGCCGACATCTCTGGTGCCGAGCAGAGGATCTCCCTGGTCGAGGGATCTGTGGAGACCTCTTCAATGCCACGCTCAGTAGCGGGTTACCCCCTTTATTCCCACTCACCTTCCACATCGAAGCTCTTCGCACTCTTTGCCTGCACCCACTCATCGTTGATAAAACCTTGATTCTGTAGTAGCTCCTCGTTGGCGAGGGCGAGTCTTTTGCGAAAAGCATCGAGAGAGGGAGCCATCTTTGACTAGCATGAGAGTGAGATGCGGGGAGTGAGAGCTGGCCGGAGAGTCGCAGCAAAGTGGAGAAGCATCAGCCTGCTTCCCCACACATTCAATGTTCAACGCTAAGAAGCCTAATCCCGCATTTACAGACAACTATGATAAGACTACATTAGCCATGTCCAGCTGTCTGCCAAGTCACTGCAATGAAGGTCGGCAGGTCACTCAGGTCACGCTACCCAGACCACTTCCACGACTGTCATTCCTCTTGCAGATCGAGAAAGGATGAGCAATTACTGAAAGGAACGCACGCATGATGCCTTCGGTGCTGCTCGGTCGCATTACTACTCGGCTCAGGAGGATGGGCGTGGGGGAACATAGACTCAGGCTGATGCGCGCTACGCAGTGTCAGGGAGGGGGAGGGCGCAGCATCCTTCTGATTGTTTGCTTCTCTATCTTCCTGCCTGCAGCTTCTCGTCTAAGAACATGCTCGCCGCACTCACGCCGGGCCCAGCGCTGCGTCCATGGCTGGTCGTGCTGTGTGTGACTGGCGCTACAGTTCTTCCCACATACCTCAATGGCGCTCTCACAGTCGCATTGCCCACCATAGGTGCTCAAATTGGACTCTCGGCTTCTCAGTTGCAGGTGTGTGTACATCGCTGCTTGAGGGACAATGAGCTGACGAAGCTGACTGTCACATCGTTCCATTCTCTTCCAAAAGTGGCCTTTGACTGTCAACGCCCTGGTCAATGGAGCTTTCCTGCTTGTGAGCGGTGGCCTGGCTGATGCCCTCGGTCGTCGATACATGTTCTTAGCAGGGACAGTATGGATCATGGTGCGTAGACGACACTGTATGTGAGCCGGCTTTACTTTGCATTCCTTGTACCGACGCTCTATCTCGCTCCAGGTCTTCTCTATTCCACTAGCCGTAATCGAGCAAGGGACTCCCTTCATCGCTATGTCTGCCGTCATGGGATTTGGAGCCGCTTTGTGTTCACCTGCAGCAACGGGCATTCTCTCGGAAAACTTACCAGACGGCAAGTTCAAGAATGCGGCTTTCGCTTGTTTGGGGGCGGGCCAGCCTCTAGGATTCATCGTGGGACTGGTGGTAGGAGGTCTGTTTGCCGACAACAAGTATCGCATCTACTTGATCGCTATAGTCGGAGCGGGATTGTTTGCATTCATCGCTCTCTGCACTTTGCCCGAGGATGGCGTTCGATTGCTCGTCAAAGGCAGGGACAATTCAGAGGAGAATCGACAGAGTACCGCACAGCCTCGAACTTCAAAGTCCCTCCTCCTCTTCGATTGGGTAGGAGCAGCTCTGATCACACTTGGCATCATCCTTCTTACACTGGGGCTGACATTTGCAGGCTCACAACAACGAGGCTGGAAGAGTCTCGCCGTCCTTCTATGCCTGCCAATTTCCATAGTGATTCTAGTAGCTTTCTTCCTGTGGGAGTCTTATCAAGAGAGACAGACATCGTCATACGAAGAAGGTCAGGTCTCACAAGCTCTCACAGCGCCTCTCATTCCTCCTGGTCTGTGGAAGGCTCCCGGCTTTGCAGCGACTCTCGCTTGCATCTTCTTCGCTTGGCTCTCCTTCAAGTGAGTTTCCAATCGCACGACTAGAGAGAGATACATCCCATACTGACAGACCGCGTCATTCATAGCTCACTGAGCTTCTATTGCACGCTCGTGTTTCAAGAGATCCAGAAGACTTCGCCCATTCAGACTTCCATTCGATTCTTGCCCATGATCGGCTCTGGCCTCGTCCTGAACATCGCTGGCGGTATACTGGTCTCCCGCATCAACGCCTTTTGGCTGTTCTTGGCAGGGTCCGTTGGATGTGCAGCGAGCTGTGTCCTCTTCAGCCTTGTCTCTCCGACACAATCGTATGCGAAAGGCTTCCTATGGGTGATGATCTTGAACGTCTTCCCCGACATCTTCTTTTCCGCCGCTCAATTATTCGCGTGTCAGACTGTCGGTCCGCAGCGAGCAGCATTGGCGGGTAGCTTATTCAACGTCACCATTCGACTGGCAACCTCGATTGGACTCGCTTTGACATCTTCCATTGCCACGACGGTGACAGCCCACTCGTCCTCGTCGAAGACTCCATCAGACGCCCTACTAGAAGGCTACAGAGCCGCCGGATGGATCTGTTTTGCTACTTCTGCCATCGCGGCGCTACTTTCAGTCGTGTTTCTTAGAAATGTCGGTGTGGTCGGACTCAGTCAAATACAGAACGCACCCGCTGCACCCATTGCAGGATCCGACGAAACTTTTCCCGAGATAGAATTACACGATAGAACTGCACCGCAAGTGCCCGTTGCTCAGCTTTCTCGACGTGGAAAGCAGGAAAATGGAGAGGATCACAAGGTGAAGACGAAGACGTAAGAAGAAAGTCTAAAACTCTAGTTGGAAAGAGAAGGCATCACGATGGACTACAAGGCATCTATTTGTAATGCCCGGCCGTCCCAAGGGGACAGGCGAATGCTTTGATCGTGCATAGAAAGGAATCCAGTCTTAGCTCGCCGCGACTTCAGCTGAAGCAGGATAGTCGGAGATCGTATTCCGACCTTGTAATCTAAAACGAATGACATCGGGTGGGTGCCCAATGGTCGGCGAGATCCTTCGACCTTTACTCGTGACATGGACCCTGTCGAGATGCGAGACATGACTCTCGTCCAATTAATCTTGACCTGCCATCTCAGGGTCGCAATCACAAGGGACGTTGCTCCCTGAAGGGTTCATGGCCGATGAAAATAAGACAATGGAAGCGAGAATATATAGAGACACTTGAGTATCGTTTCTTCTTTGCCTGTGTTGCTCTTTCTTTTCTTGACGTCAGGAAGGGGACAAATAGGTGAAGCAAAATCACACCAAGCAAAGTTGTTGCGCAGCGGGATTGGTACAATGGTTGGTAATCTACCGAAATTACCAACAACCTACGCCTGCTACTCTAGCAGCAGGTCTCGGCCTAGAAGGGACCATCCTTCTTCAGCGAAAGAATCCTTGTTCTGCCCACACACTCCATCCGAGTCTTTTAGGTTGAAGTATCGGAATAGATCGATCTTGCGATACGAAGGACCCTTCTAATAGTGGGGTCCCCCCTCTATCCCACTAAAAGATCATGTGTTGGCAACGCAGGATCATTGTCGAGGCTGTCAACAGGAAACGGAGAGAGTGGTGACGCACGTACTGATGCATGCGAATCCCACATCATGCCGATCTCGCATACAGAGGGATCACGATGTCACCTTTAACGCAACAGACTCGCTGGCATGACAGCAGCCACTGTAGGACCAGAGCAGACCTCGGCGCAATGAGGCCGTGGATTCAGGCTGGAGGGATCACGCTCTACGTCGTCACTTCCCTTCTACCGGGGCCCACTTGAGATGAAATCGTTGCAATTGAAATCTGAAGATCCCTTCTGCAATCGCGCTAGTGAGGTAAAACAAAAATGACATCAAAATAAGGTAGGGCAGGGGTGTTCGTGTTTGTGTCTGCCGTTGGGCGTTTACGCTGTGTAGCGCTATTTGTCACCATGACCAAATAATATTTTCATTATCTCTTTCAGATATTCGAGGAAGTAAGGTTTCCAGTTTGTGAAAGTTTCGCGACTTACCAATTGTTCAGTTCGGATCCCGCGCCAGAATGAATACAAATCTGCTAGCGTGAGGAAGGCGTAGTGTGAGTGTCTTTTTGTCGTACTCTCCAGCTCCGCAATAAAAAGAGGCCATCTGTTTAAGACTCTCTATCTTCACGAGCTATTTTGATAACTTCCTGAATTAAGGAAAGGGAGGAAAGACGTACGAAGAGACTGTGTTCGGGTTACACACACCACATCATCGCCTCGAGCCACAAAATTTAAGCTCATCCAAGACAAAAAAGCAGGCAAACGACTAAATGAGCGGCCAAACGAGAGGATTTTCTCGGGTGGACCGTGCGTCAGGTAGTGTCCCTCATTGCGGGTACCCTTTCCCTTCGCCCTCTCTCGCTTCGCCCTGATACGAAAAACGCTGTTCCTGTACATTGTAACGAGGGAAAGGAAAGGCCTTACCTTTTGCTGTGCTTTTGTTTCCTTAACGTGTCTCCCTTAGCTGCCTACCTGTACCTCCTTGAGCCATTCTTCCATCCTTTTGTCTTACATATGATATCGTAATGTCCGGCGTGACAGTTTCTTAGACTCCTTTCGGTGCATATCAGGGGATAGAAGAAGCGATAGACAGACACAAGACAGATAGAGAGAGAGAGAAAGAGCACAAGAGATATCGTGATCGGTCTCGTGAAGCACTTTAGGTACAGAAATACGCTTGTATTTTGTTGGAAGGGACTATCCAAAAGGGACCATCAAAGGTCCCTTCCAACAAACTTCTCAACTTGCTACCACAACCCAACCTACTTTCGAGCACTAAATGAAGGTGACGAAGAGTGTGCGCACCACCTAGCTCCTCCTATAGACTATGCTGATCAGCATCTGAGCATTTCTTTTTCAACCTCTGTCCAAAATTCTTCTCTATATTGCTACCTTGAGAAACCCTTCTTTCTCTCTCACGTCTCTGCCGTACTCAACGATAGGGTCCTCTCTCACACCTTATTCTCCCGCATTTCAACTACATATACAACATCTTATCAATATTCGGTTTCCCAGTGTTTGCTGCCGACTAGACTCGACCTCACTCTCTTCTCTCTCTTCATCGCTCTACAGGTAACTGCTTATATTGTCACCACCGTCACCACCACCAACCAGATATTGAAGTATACGCTACAGCATTCAACCTCTGGAACATCAGCACGAAACAAAGTTTAGCAAAGAAACATACATACATACATTGCGGCTCAGTCTTCCCAGACTTCTTTTGCCACCAGAGAATGCCTTCTCGACGGACAATGTCTTCTGCTATCAACGACAAGATCAGTCAGGCCCAGAAGGATAGAACGAGGTTGGCGTGCAGTACATGCAGAGCTCGGTGAGTCAGGAGGGTGATATCACGTCAACACACTCTTCTTCTATACTCACGCAGCTTCAATTCAATCTAATCTCCCACTCAACTATTTCCCATCTCGAACAGTCGAATCAAATGCGATGGTCAGGATGGCACTTGCGGTAGATGCTTGGAAGATAAAAGGGCAGACTGCCGCTACGAGAATGTAGGAACGTCGGAGAGACTGGCGGGGCGTCAAAGGAAGCGAGCACTTCGAAAGTTGCACGATGTCGACACCACAGTCGCATTGCTTGATCCGCCACCTGTCAGACTATCAGAGGCGACCCGTTCAGATTGGCCAAACGGCTATTCAACATCCAGTGTACCTTCACTTCCGCCACCCCACATCACTCTTCAGGCAAAGAGCGTCTCCAGTTCCAGTCCAACGGCAATAAGTCCAAATTCATTTCAATCGAATTCCACACTTGACGACGCCACACACCCTACTAATTTCAGCTCACTTGCTACGAGTATGGGTCCGACTGAAGCACTTTCAAATGGAAGCTCATACCCTTGGCAGATGCAAGAGCCACCTCTACGATCTTTGCAACAGCCTGACGGGTCAAGCTTCGAACCTTCGTCCATGGAGCCTCCTTTGGTCCCCTTAGCGCCTGGCACTGGCTTGGAAGGGGAATACGCTTCTGTCGACGCCCTTTGGAGAGTCTATGACTGGCAGTATCGGTGCAACACTGGGACCGGCAACGCCCTTGGTCTGAATGAGTATCAGCCTCCGCCACCAAGTGCTCTCCCATAACGCGAGCTGGAAGTCTACTCGACTTCTCCATCCATAGTCCTTCGTATGGTGCTATCGCATACACGGCGATGTGGGCTGCTAGACACAGTAAACCATTGATCGGCCACTGTGATCTTCCTCCTTCTTATTGCTTTCTCATTTCGCTTCTTTCCTTTGTTTCTCTTCTTATCTATATTTAATTCTCTACCCACATTTGTGTCTATATGTGCTTCTCTTCTCTTTCTTTTTCGCTCTTTTCCTCTTCTCTAAATCTTCAACTCCTGGAATCTACTCCAAGAAATGTGTCATGTATCATACTACTCGCACTCACACTCAATGTCAATCAAAATAACAATCAATTGCATTATACCATCCTTTTTACGTGGTACACTTGGGCTTCTGTTCAAGCGAGGCATGTTGGGCTCGTCCGATAGCCAGGCGACTGTCCAAGTGGAGTCATACACAGTCGGTGAGCTGCTTGATCTTGCGTCCGCCTTGAACCCCCACAATCGCACATGCTGGCCGGAAGATGTGCAATCTTGCCGAGGAGCAGAGTGCGTCTGCCAGTCGGCAATCTTCTTGAATTTCCAAGGGAGAAGGAGCGGAGAACTCTCTACCGTCCTCTTAAGTCGATCAATCATTCCTCGTCACTATCGTCTGCCAGATTGCGATAATACATCATATTGATTGCTGGAAGACGGGGCGCCCTTTTCGGAAGTATTATTGCATCAACGATCTTAAAGTCGTCATCAGAGGAGTCGTCCAAGATTTCAATCATCTCCTTTGCACGAGCATTACTGTCAAGTTGATCTGTCGACACCATTCGTTCCTCCTCCATCCCTGAATCGACAACAAGAGTGAGGCTCTGCAATTCCGTCTCCACGTCTGCGTTTGATAGCAGTGGCGATACAAGTGGAGAAATCGGTGGAATGCCAGAAGTAGTGATAATCTCCCCTACCTGGATTTGCTCTATCGTGTGCAAGGCATGAGGATGCTCTCTATGTGATTGTGAAGACTGAAGATCTAGCGAATAGGGTGACCGGACTTGTCCGCAGAGTTCCCATCTTTGCATGTCGATCGCTGCCCAAATTAGTGCCAGATCTCGAGCAGCATCGCAACTTTTATTTTCTTCCTTTTCCTCCTGCCCCTCTGTCTCTCCTGATGAAGATGAGGGATGCAGTAGGTAGCCGTGCTTCCTTACCACTCTACCACTGAATCGATCTACGCGGAGGCTGCCACAACGATAGAGTCCCAATGGAATTTTGTGAGGCAGAAAGTCGAGACTGACTGAAGGTCTCAAGGACGTCAAAGGAGTCAATTCTTGCTTCAACACCTCACGATCGGGCAAATCTACGTATCTGTTGCGCATAAGAACTCTATATCTTGCGAGATCCATGAACATGTCTTGAGTAGTATGCTTGCTCAGCCGGGACTCAGTCCTTGAGCTACTGCTACTAGTCTCTCGATCCTCGTTGTCTCCCTGGTAGGTCTCGTCATCCGAATCGCTTTCCGACAGCAATATTCGCGGTGGACGTCTTCGTCTTTCCTCGCCTTGATCGTCTTGGTCCCCGTCGCTGTATAAGACGACATCGACTTTAGCCGTTTTGTCATGGAGAGATGGCGATGATGGTAATCCTCTCCTTCTTCGCTGGAGAAGGTTGTTCTTCGGGTAAGCTATATGCACCTTCTCTCTGGTCGTTTTCTCTCTTTGTGTCTCTTCTCTTTCCGCATTCATACCTTTGGAGGAGCCCTTCTAGACATGCTCAGAGCCGGTCGCAGGGCAGTACATAACTTCGTCGCTGAGACCGAGTCATCACAGAGAGAGCGATAGTAGAGATGGGAAACGGTAGGGAGAAGAAGAAAAGGAAGGAGAACTCCTCGACGCCGCCACAATAGAAGCGCTCGGACCGCTCCTTGGTTGGCGGCTCTGGGCTTTGATTGCTCCCTTGACGTATAATTCAGCCTCTTCAGTATATCCTATACACTATTCTCATATACTTTTAGACGCACTGTATACAAGCGTCGCCAAAGAAGACGCCCATCTTTATGTTTTGAGCAGCAGACGTCACTCATGCTCATTTTGAGTTGAGCATCGTAGGGTACATACTGCCACTAGATATAGACATAGGAATGGTAGTTCCTTCATGAATGCACAGAGGAGTGGACGTCTCCCTTTGTGCAGTACAGACGCTCAAAAAAGACTCTGTCGCGTCAGCGCACCGAAGGCCAAAGATGGAGGAGATCTCTCCGCGGAGCATTCAAAGCCTCCACAAGATGACCGACCTTAGGACTACGACGAGTTTGGCAGATTTGAAATTCCCCTTCTTTTGTGTGCTTGACGCAAAGGCTACATACAACGGACCCTAGCATTTTGAAGGGAATCTCGCCCTCTCTCTCTCCATCTTCGATCACCGGTCGCATCGCACAACGACAATGGTGCCATTCATCTCGAACTTCCTCCTGTCAGCTGGCTTTTTGCCGGGGTACACGCCTCACTGGCGTCCAGAGAGGGACATGCCCGACTTGACTGGGAAGGTCATCGTAGTCACTGGTGCCAACACAGGTGAGCAAGTACAAGTGCACGTCGGCTGCATCGCAGTCTAAGCAGCTTCGACTGATACACACACACACACACACACAACCAATGAGGTATCGGATTTGAGTCGATCAAGCACCTACTGAAGCAAGGAGCGAAGGTGTACGCCCTGAGTCGCACGCCCAGCAAGGGTGAAAAGGCCGTCAAGGATTTGAACGATCTGGGCTACAAGGGAGAAGCACTGCTGATCCAGTGTGATCTGGCTGATCTGAAGTCCGTTCGCAAAGCGGCAGATGAGATCCTCGCAAAAGAAAAAGAGGTGAGCTAGTCGGCAGTCAGGATATAAAGGTGATCTTTCTTTCTGCAGGCTCACCAGTCGCATCACCACACAGATCCACATCGTGTTCTGTAATGCTGGAATCATGCTGCTGTCGAAAGCAGGTTCGGAACAAAAGACAGCGCAAGGGCACGAGATTCAATTCGGCACAAACGTACTGGCTCATCATCTTCTTGTCCGGATTCTCACACCAGCGATCGTTGAAGCGGCAAGCCATTCAGAGAAGGACTCTGTACGAATCATCTTTACTTCTTCCTCTGGACATTTCTTCTTTGCCAACAAGAAGATGATGAAGAATTGGGATCTGAGTGACGAAGGAGCGCTTCCTTACAAGCCTCAAGAGCTGTACTGCCGAAGCAAATTGGGCAACATTCATCAGGCCCACAAATTCGCGGATGAATTAGGGGCAAAAGGAGTGATCGCCGCTTCAGTCCATGTGAGTGAAGAGTAGAGTAGAGGGAAGAGTATTGGATCCAGAGGCTCCAGTGAGAAGCTGACTGCAGTAATTCATGCTTCTCAGCCGGGAAATATCCAGTCAGAATTAGGTGAGTTGTCGTTCAGACAAAGTTGAAGTTGACTAGAGTACGTGCTAAGATATCTCTTCGATGCACACAGCGCGGTACGCTCCTTCCTGGCAACAAGCGTTCATAGCCAAGATCATATGGCCAGTGTACTACGGCGCTATTAGCCAGCTCTACGCAGGTACAGCAAAAGGGATCGAAAACCTTCAACGTGCCTACTTTGTCCCATGGGCCCGTATGCATGAACCATCTCCGTCTGCTAGAAATGCTGCCATGGCGCAGAAGACGTGGGACTGGTGTGAGGAGCAAAGCAAGGGCTTCTAGTAGTAACGCTTGTCACTCCTTATAGCTACAACAATAGAAGACAAATAGAAGGAACCATCATCGGGTTATGGGTGTCTGCTCCTCATTGTCATGATCGCCCTCACTCCTGTCTAGATGGTGAAGTCGCGTGGCCCTCGAAGCGCTAAGACCCTGTTTCTGATCGTTGAATCGCCCGAATCGGAACTTCTAATTGAGAAAAGTATAATCTCCATTCTGTTGTGTTTCTTCCCCATGTTCCTTACTCCTCCCCCTCCACCTTCATGACGATCCCTACGGAAGAGCTGGACCTCGCCGGTCATGAAGGCCATCTAAACACTACTCAGCAAGAGGCGTTCAACGACCTCAAGGAACAGGTCGAACAGGAGCTGGGGAAGAATTCATCCTCATCCTCCTCGATCAAATGGTACGACGACACCACGTTGCTGCGTTTCTTGCGAGCTCGAAGCTTCAATGTGCCCAAGGCATTGAAGCAATTCATGGATACGGACACTTGGCGAAGGGAGCGCAACATCGACCAAGTCTATCGAGAATTTCCTGTGAACGACCTGGAAGCTGCCCGGATGTATTATCCTCGGTGGACAGGCAGGAGAGATCGCCTGGGAAGACCTCTGTACGTCTATCGGATTAGCAGTCTAACAAAGGAGCATCAGAAGGAGATATACAAGCAATCAGAAGAAAAGAGATACCAGACAATGTGAGACAGTATGATCCACGCAAAGAGAGGGGCGGTGAGGCTGATCTATTCGCTGTGATTTCCCTCTTTTGGCTAGTGTCACCCTGACGGAGCTGCTACAACAATTCATCTTTGAGCTCTGCTCTCGTATACCCTCTGCATCCACACCGACTCCTATCTGCTGCGTCACCACCATCATAGATCTCGACGGAATCTCGTTTGGTCAGATATGGTCACTACGCTCGCACCTTCAGCAGTCCATGACGCTTTCTTCTGCTCACTATCCTGAGACGTTGAGCACGATTGCCATAGTAAATGCGCCTTCCTACTTCACATCAATATGGTCCCTGGTCTCCAAGTACTTTGATGAAGGCACTCGCAGGAAAGTGCACGTCTTGGGAGCTACACCCGGCCCTGCGTTACAGGCGATCATCAAGGCGGAGGACCTTCCTAAAGTATACGGTGGAGAGTTGGACTGGAAGTTTGAGGATGATCCAATACTGGATGACGAAGTGAAGGAGGCGGTAGGAACGAAGACGTTGCCTCCTGGTTCGCTGGTCTGGGAGGATGCAAAGGTCAAAGAAGTGGGAAGTGGCCGATCATAGACGCAATAGAATGTAAGAGGATCTTTAATAGCACACATGATGCAATAATCATAGATGAGTCGACCTTGAAATACATTGAAGTAGGCTCCTCACTCGGCATCAATTTAGACACTCGCTGCAAGAGAACGGGAATTCCTCGGCAATCAGTAGACAGAAGGAGAAGCTTGCATGAATATCGAGGGCCTCTGTCAGCTCCGACGCCCACCGGGTAAGTACGACATCTCGCTCAAGAGCAGTGAACATTGTTAATTGTGCTCGTGAAGAAATACCATAGCATGAAATCTGACCCCGCTGACCATCATGCAGAACCCAAGCTTATTACAATGGCCCTTTTCGCCGAAGGACACAGACAGATAAGGGTGCACCGTTTCTACGGGCGTTCCACTCTCTCTTGGCTCTTCTCTTCCACTTTCGTTGTGATGTTGTTGCTTAAGGTAGTGCTTTCCGCCATGCTCTCATGCTACTGCTATTTGGGTGCGACAAGTCATCCCATGTTCCGGAGCAGGACCAGGAAATTTATCCCTGTCGACTCGTCATCATCATCATCAGACAGTCTTTCTCTAGGCGGTAGGGAAGACAAGCCCGATCCACAGCACAGATTCCACCATACAAGGGACTTCCTTACCAACTTTGGTAGAGGAAGCACTAGTGGTCGGGAGAATAATGTGCATCATTCGAACGTCTATGAGGACCATCTAGCGAGATCAAAGCAGTGGAACATACGCTTGGATCAAGGCCAGACGAGCGGGACTTCGAACGTCGCGGCAGGATGGGCTGATGTACTGTTCCAGGGAGGAATTCACGATGGTGTTGCCTTTGAGGGCTTTGGCCAGACCGCGCCTTCCACGTCAATCACTCGTTCCACTGTTCACCAAGGGCACGCCAGCTACAGACCAATAGCGAGCAACTTCCCAGCCCCACACGAAGGCGACACACATTCTGTCTCTGCCTCACAGACAATCACCCAAGATCTCATGCGACACTTTGACCAGAATGCACCACTGCAACAGGGCGACCCCTCCTGGGAATACACTCTCGTCGTCGATACTCGCTTTCCGTCTGAGCACGAGGGCGAGATGGTCTACCACAAGCTATCGAAAGATCAGAAGTTGGTCATTCTGGAGCACATACATCAGACACGACCATACAAGGCCAGATACCTACGACAACACCTGGAGTACTACCTGACAGCTCGATTGGCGCGTGAATTGTTGAGCAGAGAGGAGCGACGAATCGAGGCCGCAGTGGAGGAGCTGTTCCCAATCGACAAGCCCAAGAAGAGCCCAGAGACCCCCTGGATGACGGGTCTGACGAATACTGATAGAAAGGAAGTGATACGTAAGATAGCCAAAGCGACACTGCAAGGCGCGGATGATCTTCGAGATCTCTTCCTCTCAAGACATGTCACACCCCAAGTGGCACAGCACATCCTGCATTCAGACAAAGATGATGAGTTGAGAGGTATCGCACAGCGTCTCGGGCTCATCGTCCCGAGTGACGCAAACGACAAGCCGTGGAAAAAGGGAACTAGCCAAATCCACAGAAAGGCAATTCGTCAACGCATGATGGCATTTGGAGTGGAGAAGGAGACTACATGCTATGATTGGCTGGGAAGACGCCTCATCCCGACCGGCTATGGCCTGAAGATGCTCCGAGCAAATGACGCTCAGTTTGAAAAGATTATGGAGTGGTTTAGGGGAAGAGGCCGCGTCTATCCTCCTTTTTCGTAAAGAGTGTGACGTGCACTATGCCTGTGTAGATTACAAGCCTGCTTGGTCGGTGTCGTCTCGGGCGGTGCGTTCGATGTGATGCAATCGAAATGCTAGACATTTTGTGAAGGCGCATTATTGCTGCGACATTGACCGACCGTATTCCCACACCACACCAGATCCCACGCCCGAATATGCAATCCTTGAACATACTATGACGGTCACGATGCGTTCGAGGGCCACTACAGTCGCTGAATACGCCGTCAAACTATCTCGAAGACACAAAAGGCAACTGAAAGATAGAGCTGGAGGTGCAGCATGATTTCTAGCACGTTTTGTATGTACAGACTCACGAAATCCATCCTCTCATGTCCGCCTTCCTGTGGCGGAATAGGCCTCATCCACTAGCTTTTCCCCCTTCACATTCATATCACTGCTGAGTGTGTCGAACGGCATGACGCTCCTATCTAAGCTGGCAGTACTAGCAGCCATCTCGTGTCATTGTGGCTTGGGCGTTGCCGTGCCAGCCCCAAGACCTATGCACAAGAGGAAGCTCAAAAATATCGTCCACAGCGATGACCCAACAATATCAGTTGGACGACACTCCACAAGATCAGGACATCATCCACACGCCACACTTCCTGCCCCTCACATCGAGACAAGAGACTTCCTTACCAATTTCGGCGGTCTGAACGTTGGCCTAGACCATGCCTCGACTTCAGCTAGTCCCCTTCATTACTATACGAGTGGGAGTCGTAACCTTTCCACGCCAGACCGCCTTCCTTTACGAGAGGGTGGAAACATCGACAATTCCTCACAGCACACACAGCAAGGGGTGCGAAACAAATTCAAAGATCGCATCGACGCAAAATACGACTACTATGCCCAACATGCTTCCCGTCATAATGTCACACAAGATTGCAGTCCCATTGCTCTGCATGAAGCCCATCTTTCATCTCCTTTGTCCTACGCGGTCCACCAACAGCATCACCATCCACCTCACATCGGCCCTTTTCTCGACATGACTGGCAAGCCGCAATGGTATGAAGGCCAAGATGAAGGCAAACATTTTTTGCCATACGATTTTCCGGGACAGTCCCCCTCTCATCGTCTTCCTTTTGGTGAAGACATGCAAACAACAAAGGATGACACTTTGGGGGGTCGCCACGCTGTGCAGCTTGCCACAACATCGTCGACGACCTTGCACACCAGTGAGCAGCAGTCTTCTGATCGCAGTGCCGTCAATCTCTTTCCTCCAGATCAAATTCGAAGCGACGGCGAGGAGTATACCCTGATCGTCAGTCCTCGGTTCGAGTCGAGCGACGACACGGACAAGGCGTACCTCCTACTGTCGCTCGATCAAAAATCAGTCATCATCGATCGAATTCATCAGGTGAGACCTTACACCGTACGCTATCTCCGACTTCGTCTTGCGGAAAACCTTACGCCGCCTCTGGCACACGCTCTGTTGAGCAGCGATCAGGCTCGGCTTGATGAGGCCATCGAAACCCTGTTCCCGGATGAAGGGGGTAAAAAGGATACTGCCTACAATGCTTGGATGGCAGGCTTGACGCATAATGATAGAAAGCAGGTGATAAAGAAGTTGTCCTTTGCGACCCTACAATCTGCCGACAAGCTTCGAGACTTTTTCTTGTATCGGAATGTGAGTAAAGACGTCGCACAGCTCCTATTGAGGGCTAGCACCGACGCAGAGATCAAAGCGCTGGCTCTAGAGTATCAACTACTCATACCGGAAAACAAAAAGGCAAGGGACAAACAGTTCTGGCAGATCGGCACAAGCTATGTGCAAAGGAAAGCGATACGACAGCGAATGATGAGATGCGGATTTGGAACACAAGCATGTTACGACTTGTTGGCAAAGTTCCTGGTACCGGTCGGCTATGGCCTGACAATGCTTCGAGCGAACGAAGCACAATTCAGGATCATAATGGAGTGGTTACAGGGCAGGATTGAAGGACCGCCTCCATTTGCATAGTGCTGTGCTCACCGGTGTCACGGAAAAGAGTTGGCATTCAGTGGGATCGAATTGCTACGAGAATAATGATTTATTATGACAAATTGTGGATAGGGATACGATGCCGTTGGAAGATGACAAGCTTGCGCATTGGAGCAGCACATCATGCATCGTGCAGGCTTCGAAGATGATCTGATGACGGAAGACGGCAATTGGTATGACGCCGTCGATATATTAGATGTGTGACATGTTCTCCTGTTTCAAGCTAGAGAAATTGTGCTGTCCGTTCCCTTCTTTTGAATGCAGCGCCTACAAGAGGAGAAAGGTAAGAGAAAGTAGACACGTCTAGCATGGAAGATTCGTGCTGCGACTCACTGATGCCTGTTTCGATGGCGCAGAAGAAGGGAACATGGACGAGGTCATTCCCATGGAACAATCTAGTGGTGGTGTCTGTACCGATGTACTCTTGATCAGAATGTACTGTCCTGTGAGCGATTCTCGCTGTATCAGGCTTGGTCTCGGGTGGTTGATACACAAGGAAGTATTCATGGCGGTAGTCATGTCGGTCGGTCGTTGTGTTGTTATCGAAGACGTGAGGGGATGATTGGTAGTTTGTGTGAGAGATTGTGAGCCCACAAGTGATTAAATGGTTGATTGAATGGTAATAAAGCACAAAGAGGAGCAACTGGACATGTTTGATCTACTTCCCCCTCTAACCGATCCCATGTTATGAGGCTATGCTCAAACTACCCCAGGCCAAAACGCCGATGTGCCTAGCCTAGGGAACACACCGTGTCCACTTGTCTACATTACAAACTCGGTGGCAGTGCTTATCATTTTCCCCGCGTGGGCGAATTCAAATTCACTTTTGTTAAATTCAACTTACACTACTCACCTCTTTAGTCTTCGGTAGCAATCTCCGAGCAAACTTAAATCTTGAAACAACGCCAAAGTGTCGAATAGGAGACATCAATGGCGGTGCTCACAATGGCATCGATTCTCACTAGTATTCGATCACTGGCATGTCAATTTTTTTTAATAACTAAAGTGAATACAGTAGAACCTCCGAGTTTTAATACGATTTGTCTTAATAACCCCCCAATGTTAATGAAAACAGCCCGGTCCCCGATTTGGACCTATGGAAATACTAAGAACCTCTCAGACCTAATTCCTAATGCAATTCGAAGAATTTTTAAGCCTGATATTAAGACTGGGAGGTTACACGTGGGAGTGACTTGGCTACACGTGGGAGTGACTTGATTACACGTGGAAGTAACTTGTAATCTTTTTCTGCTTACTTTTTTGTATTTCTTGTATTTCAAGTGTCTTACGACTTCTTTTAAGTGTTCTTATCAATGATATCTGACCTTCAAATGTATCTGCTTCTTCAATGTATTTCATGTAGGTATTGAGACCGCCAATTGCAGCAGATATTGTAATGCGATCCGGCATAGCAATATCATCTTCTTCAATATCTTTTTCGAATTGTAGTGATTCAATGATTTCAATATTGCTTGGAACAGGAAATTCAATGTGTTCTATTTCTTCTAGTTCTTGTAATGAAATTGGGTTCTTGTATCTCAGCTCTCGTAGTAGACTCTTGTTTTCTATAGCTAAGCGTTCCAATTCTTCAATACAGAAGTCTAAATCCATTGAATTTGAACAAAGAGCTGACGCGTCTTGTATTGACCGAATACCACAATGGCGCCAGCAATTTGCTATTGTATCTTCCTTTATTGTATCCCAGCTGTCAATAGCAATTTGTATTGCTTCATACAAGTCGATCTTCCAATCCCGAAATGTACCATTATCATAATGAAACAATAGCATTTTATTGTAGCTCTTCCGATAGTAAGCCTTCCAAGTCCTAATGATACCTGCATCACACGGTTGTATCTTGGAAGTTGTATTGGGTGGTAATAGCAGTATTGTTGTATTCTTCAATACCACACCGTCAAGCTTATGACTAGGGCAATTGTCCATAATCAATAGAACTTTCCGGCCGCGCATATTGTTATCGAAATCTAAGATCCATTCTTGAAATAAAGTTGAAGTCATCCATGCAGTAGCGTTATTTCTGTATTTGATCCCGTGCGATTCAATATTGACGTTTTTAAATGCACGAGGCTTTCTGTATTTACCAATGATTAACAGCGGGCGCTTATCTGTTCCAGTTTCATTACAACATAGGACAGCCGTAATGCGATCTTTGACCTTTTTCTTACCCTGCAATACAACATTTGCTAGACTCCAATCTTGTTGTAATCTGAAATTTAAACCAGTCTCGTCCATATTGTAAACATCTTCGGGTTTGTATTTATCCAACGCGTCTCTTAGCGCCGGAAGTTGTAACTCTAATTCAGTTTCATTAACATCTCCGCTTTCTCCATGCGCTATTCTTTTTACCAATTTGTATCTAGACTTGAATTTACTAATCCAACCATTTGACCAACCGTCGGACTTTTCCTTACTTGAGTCGACGCCTGGATACAGTAAGATCATGAATTCTGCAGCTTTGGTTTTAATGACATCTGAAGTCACTGCAATATTGCCCGTTGCAAGATTTATCCATTCTGTTAATGCTTCTTCAAGCTTTGGGTACTGAACTTCGCGATTCACTTTAAAATCTTTTGTATTTGATTCTTTTTTTGTATTGAGCCATTTGTCAGAGGCGGCAAGAGTGTAAGAGATTAACCCCTGCGACACTACAATGCTATGCTGTGTCTTCAGCCAGTGAGCAAGCGCCTTTTGACTCTGGCCAGGATGATCAACATTATGCTGGCATAGAGCCCGACGTTGGCTGTTAGAAAGATGGGGCATAATGAGTCACAAATGGTGGTCAGAAGAGAGGAATGGTGAATTTTGAGAATCGAACTTTCACACTTAATAACCCCCCATAGTTAATAGAAAAGGGCTGGTCCCGCTTGTATTAGAACTGGGAGGTTCTACTGTACGACGAATACTTTTTGGGATTACAACAAAAGCGACGGCACGAAGTCGAGACACTACTTCGACTGCTTCCGATCAAAAGGAAATAGGATCAGATCAAGAGAGCTTGTAGAGTTGCAGGGCGTACCCTCCCCCACAAAGCTCTTTGTTGTTGCCGCCACATGCAGTGTTGCACGTCGCCGTCGGTTTGCTGAAGCTTGCGATTTTGTTAGAGCAGTAACATTCGGTGCCGTATCTGTCATGGAGCACAGATAAGCTTCTCTCGTCACACACACACACTCTCTCACACCACTTCTCGTGACACTCACTCAGCGCCGGCGTAGGTGTAGTTGCTGGCACTACAATAGGACACACAGCTCTCGATGGTGTTGGCAGGGTCGGACTTACTCTGGCCTACGAGGGCGCGACCATCCGATGTGGATCGATCAGTATAGCAAGCTTGGTATTTGTACACCTTGTTGTTCGACGTGGTGACGTTTGCGACCACGACTGGCGTGGGAGGTGCTGGTGCCGTACCGCTTGATTGATAGATGGTGAGCTTGGAGGCGCCGCCACATCGAGAGGTCAGATCACCCGTACAGCTAGCGTCGCAGCTCGAGTCGGGAAGAGCGGCGGGCAATGTGACAGACTTGGAATTGCCACACAGGCATTGATAACGATACTCAAGACCAGAGAGGTCGTAGCCTCGACTGTTGCATCCAGAAGTACAAAGACTTGGTGTCATGTTTGGATTGGAGTCGCCCTGATAGTAGTAGGGGAGAAGACGATTATTCTGGTCGTCTGCATAGCATCTGCACTCACACACAGAGATAATAACTGTGAGCACGACAGCGACTTTCTACTACAGAAGTGAATTCGGCCACTCACCCCTTGTAGGCTTGGTTCTTCACGCTGGCAATTGTGGGAGCTCCATGGACAGTGGACTGGAACAGCAAGAGGCGATTCTGCCCACCACAATTTTCTGTAGAATTGCCCGCGCATGCGACGGAGCAGCCTCCATTAGCCGATGCCGACAGGGGGCTGCTCTGCGTAGCACTGGAACCGCTGGTCAGACTTGGTCCACAGAAGCACTGGTTGCCATCTGACACCGAGAGACTGTCCATCAGTACATCGATGCGTATCATCATGAGGAAAATCACACTCACTTTCGATGCCGGCCAAGTAGGTGCCCTGACTGTCACAGTACGTAAGGCATGTGCCGATCGTGGTGGAGGTGCCGTCTTCATAAGCAGCCGTCAACGCTCTTCCATTCGGGTACAGGTCGTTGTAGCATCCAAGTGTCTTCCAATTAGCTGCATTGGGGCCACGGGGAGCATAGGTCTGCACTGCCGCTCGCTTCTCAAGCGCTGGACTAGCAAGAGCGACTGTGAACAGGTAACAGAAGGCAAGAAATTGTGATCGCATGACGCTGTCGGAGTGAGAGAGGGAGTAGAAAGTCGCTTTCAAATTGACCTGCTTTCCCACTAAGTCCTTCCCTGGTCACTCTTTATATACTGCGCACGATTCAGCTACATTGGCAGCCCTCTACCTCTCCTTTCTCCCATTCTCTATGCTCTGGGCAGGCTCAGAGAGGATCCCACACGGGTCATGCGAAGAAATGAATACAGCATCACGGAGGGTAAAGCTATTCATCGTCTGCTCCCGAAGCGCAACGGCCCAGTCTGCCATGGGACCTGACTTTCGATCGGTGTGCTTGCTCGGGACGACATGTGTGACCTTCTCTCGGTAATGAAAGCTAAAAAAGCTTTTGATCGAATGTGCCCCCCCAAGATGCCTGACAGAACTTACACTCAAAGGCACACTCTCATTCCGCGATCCCAAGACGCACGTTCTGACCCAGTGCCCGGACTCCAGAATGTATCTTGGCGGCAATAACAAATAATAATGAAACTCAAAAAAGTTGCACCCCCACACAAGAACTCGCTGTGGAACCCCGCCAACGACTCTTCTTCCGCGAGGTCATGATCGGACTGATTGATCCTTACGTAGATGTAGAAGCGGGATCGTAAATTGAACTCAGCTACTTGCACTTTCTGTGTTGAGCTCTTACTTCAGGGAAATGGTCTGCATTGCCAAGAAGAATCCCGTGTCTAAGTTATTACATTGCTTTTCTACCAACGTGGCCCACGTACCACCCTCATGCTACTTGTAGGCTTGCCACTCCCTTCTGAAGGGCGGACAATCCTCCACCCTTGACGGAAAAGATGCACAGTCTGCCATCGACCCCACTTGTGCTGACTTTGGACACTGCTTCCCGAGGTCCTTCGTACGCTCGTACGCTAGTAATAGTATTCTGATGGGTAGTGTGGAGCTCTCCATCGGCACCAACATTTGCACCAGCTACTGCTCCCAGACCCCCTGCCACGCTACCGCCGTTTGCACCACCTGCAGATGCTCCGTTGTTCATGGAAGCAGGCGAGCCAGAAGATCCCCTAGCATCGGCGCTCTTGAAACGATTAAAAGCTTCGTTGTTCAAACGACCGACTGAACTGACTCCACTTAGACCTGCAGCCTTGGGAGGAGGTGGAGGAGGTGCCGCCTTGCCTGCCGCTCCACTAATCACATCGAGTGACTTGGTCATCTTCCACCCAGAGGCCACGCTTCCAGAAAAGAGGACGGGTTGACAGTCATGACCCGCAGCGACGAGACTGTCTTCCGTCACGAATTGCAACGCTACGTGCGGCAACGTCGGCGATCGAAAGACGTGAATAGCGTGAGGAGGTTGCTCAGGCCCCGAAGGATAGACGACTGTGAGACTTGAATCGTGACCCACAAATGCCAAAGTATCTCCACTTGGACTGAATGCGACGCCTTGAACCCAACCGCTCGCCGGAGTACTCCACTCCCCACAGAGTGTTCCAAAAGGTAGTCTCTCTCCCCATACAGTGGGAGACGGTCGCTCATCGATGCCCTTGATGAACGCGGAAAACACTCGAGCTCGCATGTCTGCCGATCCTGCTGCCAATAGGACGTTGTTGGGGTGCCAGTCGAGAGAGAGGACAGTAGATCGCAGAGGTCGCTTGATATGCTTTGCTACCCACCAGTCATTGTCCGATTCGAAAGAGCAGATGGAGATGATACGAGCTCCACTTGCTACGGCGAATTTGTCCTCTCGAGGACTCCATCGTACAAAGGTGGCCGCCCGATTCAATCGAAGAAGTACCAAAGTAGGCTTCCACACTTCATTGCCAGTCAAGGAATCCTGCCCAAGTGTCCAGACGTATGCGTTTCGGTCTTGGCTGCATGTGACGATTCGATTGCTTTGATGAGCCCAATCTATGGAAGTCACTAGTTTGTCGTGCTCGGTGAGAGTGTGCAGTAAGACCCAGCCGGTTCCAGTTGCAGAGTATATCTCGACTTCATTGGAGTTGGGACACACAGCGACCTGGGATCGATCTGCGTTGAAGGAATGGGCGGTAAGGGGGCCAAGGGAAAGTTGATGCACTTGAGTAGCCATGTTGGTGGGAGAATTCCTCCGAGGACGATAGCAGTCTACTCTGGAGTGCGCAAGGGGGTTAGAGTTGGCGGTGAAAGGAAGAGGAGGGGTGGGAGGGTGAGATAGGCCCTCGGCTGACGCGCCGATTCTATGGCCATGCACGGACTTCACCCCACGTGGCTGAGCATGCGGCTCACAAACTAGCACAAGTCTCCCTCTTCACAATCTCTAGCAGGCAGCTTCAAATCGAGACTGAAGGATGCGAGAGCCGGCCTCCCTTCAGCGAGCAATGCAGTACCGTACTACAAGTGACATTATCTATTCGCACACTGCTCTAGATCACTACAGTTCCTCCTTTACATTGGGATGTGCAGCAGCTGGCGGTTGGAGCGGCCAACAGACTGCAGGCGTGATCACCTTTGCCTCGTAGATGCACTTTTCCCCTTCAAAGACGTCTAGCAAAGCATTCTCTGTTCCACAGGAGAAGTCGACCTGCAATTATGTGAGATAGTGGAAGAAGGAAGCATGAGTATAAAACAGTAAATCTCCGCCACATTTTTACTCACGATAAGACTGCGCTCTGGACCGTTCCAGCATCTCTGACCCGAATCGTAGATGGCCCTCAAGTAGTACTCATCTTGCTGCCATGAGACGGAGTCATTCTTTGGTGCAAACGTCTTGAAGTGACCGAGTGCTACATTTCCATGGCCTCGATTTGGTTTCTGCAAAGCCTTTCCAAAGAAGCAGAACTCATACGTGTACTCTCCCATATTCTTCTCCACACATGTCCCATCCAGTGACTTGAATTCACCTTGCCTGCCCCATCTTTCCGGATTAGGATCCACATCTTTCCTCTTTTCTTCCAAGCTCGACTGAACATTCTTCAACGTGGAATCGGCTGCCCGATGATGCGTTCTTGCAGCAGATACATTTTCTGGTTCACCTTCGTCGACGTTCTTCCTTGTCGTTCGCTTGACATTCGAGATGATGTTTGCCTTCAAGAGCAAGTCTAAGAGCGTATCCACTCCCGCCTCAAAGTAGGGCACGACAGCATCGGGAAGGTATTCGTGGATCCTGAACAGTATGCCCGACTCGTGCGTTGTACTGGTCCCTTGGAAATTCTCGTCGTCCAACAACGTCAAGAGATCCTTGTCGATCATTTCATTGACCTTGTCTGCAGTCCAGTCACCCTCTTCGAAGAGCTGCTTCATCTTGATTGCTTCGTCGTCGTCAATGTCGATCACCCCGGCCGCCTCCTTTTCATCTTTGCTGTCTTCGTCACTTTCCTTCACTTCCCCGCCGCCTCTTCGCCACGATCTATAGGCCATGACAGCACCTTTTACCGCCATATCTTGGTAGTTCGGATTGTACCCCTTCGACAAGTCATCCAGCAGGTTTGTGAGCTTCTCCATCTCTCGCTTCATGTTGGACTGTCGCTCCATCAAGATCTGCAGTGCTTCTTGGTGTGATTTCAGTGTGCCATACAACGGACTCGCCTTCTTCTGGGCTATGACTTTGCTGTCCATCGCTTCTGCCGCATCCAACGTAGCTTTCGCCTTCCTCTCCTTTTCCTGTGCCACTTCCAATTCCACTTCCAGTTTCGCTATCTCTGCTGTTAAGCCTTCCAGTGCCTTCTTCCTTTCTGATATATACTTGTCTCTAACTTTGGAGCCTGCTCTCTGAATATTTTCTGCCTCTTGACGCTTCTTCCGATATGCCTTGCCGACTTTGCTGCATACATTGGGGCACTTGACCTTTCCGTCGTACTCGTCTGTCCCATCACAGCACTCTGGGTCTGTCATTGTGTGGTTCAATTCGAAGAAGGACTGTGTCAGGGGTGAATCTTGTCTCGTCTGCAGCGCTCATCTACTCACCACAGATACCATCATTCACCCGGCTGGAGAGTATAGAGGCAGGAATGTGACCTTCGTTGCGGCAGAAGAATGTTGAATTTGCGCAAGCAGAAGTGCCTGAGGGAGTTGTGAGTGAAGTACAGTCAGTAAAGCAGGATCTTTTTCTAGAGCATGCGGTGCAACTGACCTGGCTCATCGCTTCCGTCCTCGCAGTCACAGTAGTCGTCATTGATTGCGGAAGCGGGTATCTTTTGACCTGAGCGACATTTCCAAGTGCCTTCAGGATCCGCTACCTCGTACAAGTGTGCATCTTGGGAAGAAAGAAGACAACGTCAACGATGGACAACACCTTGTCGAGCGCCTTCACAAGACTCACCCTTTGGAGCAACACCCCTCACCTCCGCACTGCTTCCTCCTGATGCTGCTGTCTCGTGCCTGCCGCTGATCGCCAAGGCGACAAAGGGGATCAGCAGACTGAATGTCAGCCTCATTGCCGAGAGCGGACGAAGTATGATGTAGTCCGACTATTCGGCAATAGTGTTTGATATTGTGTTGGCACCGCTGAAAGTGTATGTCCTGCCGCTCTTTCTAGGCCTGCCGGCAAGGTCCTGAATATCGAGTGTATTTCACAAGATGAAGTTGAAGTGCAAAATCAACGCTCGGGAAGACGACTCTCAGATGCGCACCTGAAAGACGAGATTGTTGTCTTGGCCGAAGGTTAATTTGTTGTTCGCAGTATGATGATAGTTGACTAGGACATTCTAAATTGCCACGCGAACGGGCGGAGCGACAAGATTCCTTAGTGTCCACTATCTCAACTTTAAACTTCAGCAGCGTAATCTATAGATTTTTATTATTGCTGCTGACCCGAAGCGTCGATGCTTGTGATCACGCTAGGATGTCTTTCAGGCAGCATGAAACCGTCGCTTTGAGGGACACTCTCAATAGATCGAATAAAGGACTACGCTGAAGCAACATCATTATTGAAATCATCAGAAAGGGACGGGCAAAGTAGCAAAGAGGTATAGCAAAGTAGGGGCGACACACAGTGTTCAGTTGCTGCAGAAGTAAGTAGAGGCCAGCACTGGGCCCAGCTTTGCTTCCTTTTCGAATTGCGTCAAGTCAAATCTAATTCTCTTCGTGTTGGGCAGCTCCTTTCCATCTGCAGGTGCAAAATTCTTACCATCGAATTCTTCTGGCTGCTCGTACAGAAAGAACATGTACCGATGAGGTCCACTGAATGGAGGTGGTGCAGGCGCAATGTAATTAGCGACAAACGGGGAATCATCCCCTTTCAACACCAGTTGATCACTTCCATCTTCTCCCTTGATTGCGTGAAAGCCAGGTTGGATCCAATGCAAGATCGGTCCAAGGAAGTCCATCGAAACGAAAGGAGCGTCTACATCCAACGCGATGATCATATACTTCTGATCTTGCTTCACAATGCCTTCCTTCACGGTGAGAACAGGAGCCTTCTGTGCATCTACATA
Organism: Exobasidium rhododendri; assembly: GCA_026210745.1. NCBI lineage: Eukaryota > Fungi > Basidiomycota > Exobasidiomycetes > Exobasidiales > Exobasidiaceae > Exobasidium > Exobasidium rhododendri. The sequence continues at coordinate 155,491 of CP110630.1, forward strand.
GACGGAATAGGCTGTGTCAGAGGGTGGTCAATGATACACCTTAAGAACGGCAAGCTGACCTGCTCTCGGAATGTACTGCTTGACTGATACGGTTGCATGCGGTCCCACCGAAAGTCCCATTACTTTCGATCCATCGGCCTTGATCATAGAGAGGGCGTCGTCGATACTTTTGCTGACCAGCATGGTTGGTGGTTCGACTCCTGTAAGATTAAGGGAGGGGTGTAACTCATCGTGAAGACGAGGGGACATGGCTGAGTTCTCATCATGGAGTGCCGATAATCTCGGAGGCTAGCGATCACGGTCGTCTTCGGCTCGTATGCCGACTAGAATCTCCAGACGTGATAGCCGCCTCTAGATCTGTCAAAAAGAGGCTACCGGTACACAAAATTTGGGCATGTATTTGGGAGACAGAGGTGATTAGACACCTCTGGCCAGTCATCAACACGAGTGTGTATCATCAATATGAGTGTGCATTATCTCTGGAGTGCTTGAGCAAGAATAAAGAAGAGACAGCCGAAGAGGCGTCCGTCGAGAAAGAAACTGACACGTCCGCTCGCGTGCGCCGCCTCCCACTGCAGAGAATTGAAGTGGAAGCTTGACAGGCCAGCCGGCAGACATTTCTTTGCGACGCTCGGGCCAAGAGAGTGAATGCCAATGACTTCCATCAGCAATGACTTCGCGGAAGGAGGAGCTGTTGCAGCAGTCGTTGAATGAGGGCGGCTACGGTGCTGAAGGAAGAAGACAGGCTTGGTGAGTGTATTCTGAGCTGTGTTGACGAAGCGAATTTCGCTAAAATGATTGTACTTGATCCTGACGCTCAGGCTGGAACTGCTTGACCTGCAATACCTGGAGTCGCAGCTCGAGGCAAGTACCTCGAGACTGAGACCATCAGCACCCTCTCCCGACGCTAGATCGTCCCCTTTAGCAGTCAAGTCTCCATTATATGCGAGTCCTGTGCCTCTTGACGGCGACGGGTGGCAGATTTCCCATCTGGGTGGCCTGAACTCTACACAGGAAGAAGATCAGCGGGAATGGGAGGGCGAGGAATGGAGCGTTGCGACAAGCAAGCGACAGAGGAGGAGGAGGAGGGGCATCCCAAAGACCAATGGAGGAGCTGCGTTGGACTTCAGTCCTGGAGGGTCGAACGGTACTGGCTCGGGATCTGGAGGTACGACAGAAACGTCTCTCTCAAGAGATCAGAGCGTGAATCGACACAGGGAAAGCAGCAGTGAAGGAAACAAGGAGGCCATCACGAAGCGAAAGAAGAGAGGTCAGAACAGCATACTAGGTGATATTGAGGCGTCTGGGATACTGCTGCCATCTGCCGAGATAGTCGAAGACGAAAGAGACGAGTCATTACAGCATGACTGGATTCAAGCGGATGACCATCAAGACAAGGCCAAGCACAGGAGCGAGCCACACCGCGACGAGCAACAGGTCGCTCTAGACATCAATCGGAGCTTCATTGATATCAAAGATAGTGAGTCTGTAGTGCTCATTCTTCCTCCTTTCAGCGTAGTTGCTGATCTTTATCATTCACAAGAGAAAGAACAAGGCTTACGCCGAGAACAGCTGAAAGAGGTGATAAATGGTGTCCTTCGCCGGCATCCTTCCCTCAATTACTATCAAGGCTATCACGATATTATATCTGTTCTTCTTGTCGTCCTCATTCCGCACAGTGAAGGCAATGCAGATGAAGAGAAGGCTATACAATCGGTGATCGACGTAGCCTCGCGAATGAGTCTGCACCTGCTTCGCGATAACATGACCGTCAACATGGAGCCATCGATGGGACATCTCAAGCTACTACGAAATCTACTACGAAAGGTCGACTATGCTACATCTGTTGAAGTGGAGTCAGCTTCCTTCCTCCCCTACTTTGCTCTGCCATGGCTCATCTCTCTGTTTGCTCACGAGTTGAAGCAGGATCTCAACGTTCTTGTGTTTGATTACATCCTCGCTCGGGGACCTGCCAGTGCGATCTACATCTCTGTAGCGGTGAGTGATCCTAAAGAGAAGAGAGTCACCCTCTCAATTGAATAAGCACTAACATCACCGCATCATTCTGATTACAGCTGATCCTCTACGGAAAAGATGGAGCATCGTCGATAGATTCTGCCGAAAAGCACCACAGCCTCTCACAGCTGCCCAACCTGATCAACAAGCAGACACTACCTACGATCTTAGCAGCAAGTGACTCTCTCATGAAGCAGCATCCGATTGCTACGCTAGGAAAGATCATGGGAGCAAGGAGCATGCTCTTCACTTGGTCTCAACTACCGCTCGCTTCTCAGGATGCCCAGATACCCACGCCATGGGCGCATGCGGATGCTCTGGCAGAGGCAATCCTGACTGGTAGTACCGAGAACATTGTCCTTGATGCACTTCCGACCCCGCCTCAATCAGAAGAGGAATGGTCTGAGAAAGATGAGAAGGAATTGAAGAGGAGGAATGTCAAAAAGCAAAAGGGCGCATCAGTACTGGCTGTAATGGGAGCAGTAGGAGCAGTCGGTGTGGCAGCGTTGCTCATGTATGGCGCCGGAAGGGGACAGGTGCCGTTTCTGTAGTGTATATCGTCTATCACATTTGTTTTTAGCAATAAGATTCTTCATCTCTACTAAAGGTATGATAGCGGTACAATGAATTAGTACAGCCCGGGAAAGACACCACTGAGTGCTTGCTTTGCGTTAGTGAGGATGTCCTGAACTTGATCATGGGGAAGGCCTTTCGCAGATGTTCCATTCGCGCCCGTCTCGTCTTCTGCAGCACATAGCGCATTGAGGACTGCCTCTTCTACGACGTCAGCGACGGCATAGAAGATTACATTCAGACTAGCTTGCGTGACCTGCTCGACTGATTCTATGCCGACTGCAGGAATGCCGATTGGACCTACTTTGGTGGAGTCCGATTTCAAAGGAGAATTAGGCGGGACAGTCGACTGCGTGGAGAAAGCGAGAAAGATGTCGCCTGAAAAGCTATGCGCGATGGCACCGACATGCGCCAGACCAAAAGGTACCCTACGACAAAGACGGGATAGTTGATGAGGAACCAGGGGCATATCGGTGGCCAGAACGACTATAATCGAACCGTCTTTCCGATTGTCCCAAGGTTGCGTATTATTGTGATCCGCTTCTGCCTGTCTCTTCTTCTCGCCATGGAATCCGGATGCAATGAGGGACTTGCCGATAGGAAGGCCATTGATGACAAAATCTCGAGCAGTGCCGAAGTTGGCTTGTCTATTGGTAATCTTGTTGTCAGTACAATCTGAATGTGTACATCTGTATCATCGCTCACTCACACAAAAGCACCCAGCGTGTATTGCTTGCCATCCTGACTGGGCAGAAGCCGCGAGGACGTTCCATTACCGCCCTTGAAGCCTTGACACATCATACCCGTACCACCGCCATGACTGCCTTCGAAGTGTGCGGGGCTCTGCTTTTCTGCGCTATCTCGTAGAGCTTCCCTGACATGGTCGACCTTGACGGGAAAGGCCTTCTGGTCGCTCAACGTGTCTGACGTCTCCGCCACGCACGGCAAGACAAAAGGCGGCAGTGGTCGTCCTTCTTCATCTTCATCTGATGTGTATGAGGACCATCGTGCGACACCCTCAATCATAGCTCCCAAGGAGGTCGTCCCGCCCAGCACAATCGGAGAATGAAGGATACCAGTCTCTTGAATGATGTGCGACGACGTCATCTCTCCAGTCCCGTTGAGCTGAAAGATGGACGCAAAGACGGGGTCGTACAGGACTCCATACTGTGGTCGTGGTAAGATTGACGTCACACCCGTTCGAATGACTGGCTCTCCTATGTACGAGTTAATCGCCCCCTCACCACCGCTCCGTAGTGTCTTCACACCCACGCATACGCCAGGTACATCAGTGATGGAGTTTAGCGGACCTGGCTTAAGCCACGCTTGTCCAGGTTGGTAGCCCAGGTCCCTCATTCGACGGCTTCTTTGCGTCATAGCGATCGATGATGGAGTGTGAAGATATCATTCGCGCATAGGCTCAGTCGCATCGAAGTGTGAGCCTGATGGGGACACATTCTCCCTCGACGCTAGAAGGAACGCTAGAGTGGAGATTTTTTGGTGGCTCTATCTGGATATCTGCAGGAAGGTGTGCAGCTATCTCTCTCTACCTGCGATACGGGCGGGGGCCCGAATACTGTAGTAATCTTACAGATGCCCGCGTTCATTGTGTAGACGTGTATTCTAATACAGAATTATGAAGGACAAACTTAAAGACTTCCCATTGCAATTTGAGAAATTGATGGAACACGTGAGGCGTTTCTATTGTGTGTCTGTGTCTTGTCGCTCCTTCCCAAGGGACACCATCATCACCACCCAAACGCATACACACACTGCGATGGAAGAGGACAGCAAAGACGGTCTGATCGCCACAGATGCAGCAGAGGAGAAAGCTTTGTCTTCGATACCTGCCGATGCCAATGAAACGATATACATTACAAACCTCAACGAGAGTGTCAAGCTAGATGGTGAGTTTTCAGAGTGTAAGTGTGGACAGGGACGAAGAGTCATCTAATGAGCGCCCCTCTTTTGTTACAACAGTACTCAAGAAGTCGCTCGAATCGCTGTTCTCAACCTACGGGACTGTACTTTCAGTCACAGCGCATAGTAATTTACGGATGAGAGGGCAAGCGTTTGTTGCTTTCGACAGCAAAGAGCCAGCAGCCAAAGCAGTCAGTGAAGTGGTGGGATTTCCTCTCTATGGCAAGCCAATGGTGAGTCGCACCTATAGGTGGGAAAAGGTCAATGGCATCAGCAGTCATCACTAACAAATTCCTCTTACAGCAATTGGCGTTCGCAAAGACCAAGTCTGACTCTGTGGTGGCATTAAGTGACGACAAAGACAAATTCGAAGCACACAAGAAGGAACGAAAAGAGCACAAGCTGAAACAGAGGAGGGAGTACATGCACCAGAAGAGACTGCAGAAGAGGGCCGCTGAGAATGGTGAGCCACCAGTTTATCGTCTTGAGAGGTACATGACTACGTTGCTGATTGATGCCTCCTATTTTTCGTATCAGACGGCGACGACATTATGGCAGCAGCCGCACCCAAGCGACAAGAACTGCAAATGCCAGACGAGTATCTTCCACCGAACAAGATCCTGTTCTTGCACAACGTACCAGAGCGAGTCAGCAGAGAGGAACTCGACACACTTTTCCGAACATTCCCAGGTCTTGTCGACGTACGAATCATTCCAGGAAGGAGCGTTGCCTTTGTGGAATTTGTCGATTCAGTCACCAGTGCAGCAGCAAAGGATGCGCTCAACGGGCACACGTTCAGCGCAACAGAGAAGCTGCGCATCACCTTTGCCAAGTAAAGAAGCAGAGGGAAGGAGCTAGAGGGTTAAGAAGGGCAGTCTGATGGGTCACCAATGGCCATGTATTCTAAATGTGATAATATTACAGATGCAGAGTTCAACAAGGGCGCGGAAGATGTGCAGAGCATTGCAGACATACGAGGCAGCAAGGGGGGGGGGCAATACTTCTCACTCTACGTCATTATGGTCTTCTGCTTTCCGTCGAGCAGAAGCAGCATTTGCTTTTTTGAGGAGCTGCGCGCGCCTGGCAGCAGAGACGGCAGCAGCATCGTGCGGGTTGACGTGGATAGGATTGATCGGACCTGGACTCAGATTGGCACCTCGCAGGGCAGAAAAGACATCAATGTGAGCAGACGTAGCTGCCCTTCGATGGCCTCGATTGAGTTGCTCGACGATGGAGACGGAGCCGGTGGGCGTCGGTGGCGATGTCGGAAGAGGGGGCGACAGGAGAAGGGGAGGCGAGGCGAGGACGGGATGATTGTTGCCGCCGCCGTTGCTGCTCTTCCTCATGACTTCGCTCTGGCCGTTGCCGTTATTGCTACTGCCACTTCTGCCCAGCATCGGATCCTCCATTTCGATGCTGCTGGGTGTGGGAGGAGCCAGTCGACGAGCGACGCTGACAAGATCCTCCTCCAGCTCGGCCACCTTTCTCGTAGCCTTGTTCTGCTTGTCAGTCTCCTCGAACAATTGTGCTTCCAGCTTGCGGATCTGGGATCTTGCAGTGGAGAGATCCAATTGGTGCTGTTGCGACAGTCCATCGACAAAGTCCTGATCAAAGACGGATCTGTTGTCGATCTTTGGAGTGCTCTCACTCTTTTCAAGCTTCTCTACTGCTTCCTTCAGTTGAGTTTGCAAGTGGACGATGCGCTCTTGTAGGTGCTCACTCGTCTTCTCAGCGCCTCCCACCGCATCTTCTAGCTCGCCGTGCAAAGCGTTGATCTGACTCTGCAGAATGTCCTTCTCGATCGCGACCCTGCCCATCAGAGCGTCCACCTCGGCCTGGGCGTCCACTTTCTGCTTCTCAAGTTGCGCTTCTCGATCTCGAACCTTGGACTGCCACTGCGTCGTCTCTGCTTTCGCCTCGTCCAGCTCTATTCTCCGGCTCTCCTCCTCGTCCCGTCGCTTCTTCTTATTCTGCTCGAGGTCGTACCTGTGTAGCTCAATCTGCTTCTGCAACGTCATTTCACGATCGTGATGCCGACTGGTCGCCTTGTCATGGTTTTGCTGAAGATCGCTCATGGCTGACTCTCCTTCCTCCTTTGCCTTATCAGACGACACTCGAAGTGACTCGTGCTCGTCTCTAAGCTGTTGCAGGGAGCTCTCTACCTGCTTCAATGACTGCTTCGTAGACTTCAACGTCGCAATCACCTCCTCCTTCTCCTCCCTGAGCTGCTCGGTCTCCTTCTGCAGCTTGGTGTACTCATTGCTCTTCTCGAACACTTCACTTCGCGCTTGGACCACGTCACTTTTGAGCAGTCGAATCTCTTCCTCTCGTTGGCCATTGACTGCCACAGCCCTCTCGAGCTCCACTTCCTTGCCCTCCACCACTCTCATCAAAGCGCCATGCTCGGCAATACTTTCCTCGATCTGCACCTCGAGTTGGCTCTTATCGACCTGCAATGCATTCAAGGCCGATTTCTGCGTATCATGCGAGACTTGTAGATCATCAAATTCCTGCTGTAGATCATCCTTGACTCTCGTTGTCTCATCGAGCGTAGATTCCGTCGACCGAAGGGATGCCTCCGCCTTCTCTCGACCATCTTTCTGAGAGTCGTGTGCCTTTGTCATGGCGATCAGTTCATCCCTCAATGCTGCAACTCGGCCCTGTTCTGCCTCCAAATCCGCTTTGTAGGTGTCGTTTGAAGCGTGTAATTCCTCCATGGACTGCTTCTGAGCCGCGCATTCCTGCCTCAATGTGTCCAGATGGCTGCTTAGCTCCTTCTTGTCCGCCACATGGCCGCTGATGGTATTATCGCTCTCCATCTTGAAGCCCTCGTATGATCCTTTCACCTCGACCAATGTATCCTCCAACTCCTCGATACGACGGACACCAGACTCTGCTTTGGCTTGCACTTCTGTGTGAATTGCCTGAAGCGTTTCAAGTTGACTGCTGAGATCGTTCATGCGTCGTTGTGCGTCTTCCGTGTTCGCTTGATGTGATGTGATCGCAGCGTGAAGCTCTTTCTCTGTCCTGTCGAGCGTCTCCCTTGTCTGTTCGAGAGTTGCATTCGCTGTCGTCAATTCACTGTTCAACTCTGCCTGCACCTTGTTTGCTTCAGCCGTCTTGCTTTCCAGTGAAGCTCTCTCCTTGGCCAGATTCTCCGTCAGCGCTGCTATCTCTTCCTTGCTTCTCTTTTCCGCAGCTTGTGCAGCCTCTCGCACTTCTCTATACTTGAGATCAAGGGAGGCAAGATCACCCTTCAGCTCTTCTGCCGCACTCTTCTGATTGTCGTGCGCCTCTTGTAGAATACTCAGTCTGTCCTCCAGTCCCCTCCTCTCGACTTGTGCCTGTGCGACGTGATCGTTGTGCGTGCTTTGTAGACTGCTGAGCTGCTTCTCTAGTGCACTTTTCTCATCCTTGACACTTGCTGATCTGGTTTGTAGATCCGCGTGAGCCTCCTTCAGGTCACTCAGCTCGCTGCTCAATCCTGCAACACGACGCTGAGCCTCTTCGTGATTGACTTTGTGGGTTTCACTGATAGACTGCGCCTCCTTCAGCTTTTCTATCTGGGATGCGACCTCCTCCTGCGAGATCTTCAAGGCTGTATTCAGCTGCTCTTTGTCCTCGAGGTGTGACTTGATGGTCGATTCACTTTGCGTCTTGAGGACTTGCAGCTCCTTGTCGGACCTGTCGATGTGCTCCTCCAGCTCTCTCTCCTTCACACTCAATTTCTCCTCCATCTCCTTCTCCAGCCTGTTCATCTTCACCTCGCCACTCTTGACCAGGAATATCTTCTCCTTGAGGCTCTTTTCCGACTTTTTTAAAGCGTCCTCTTTCTCCTTGAGCGTCTTTCCAAGCTGTTCCGCCGCACTCTTTCCCTCCTCCAACGAAGTCGACAACTGGCTGATCTTATTCTCCGACGTCTTCTGCCTTTCCGTAAACTCAGACCTCTCCTTGTCGAGTGTCGTCTGTAGATCATCGCGCAATGTTTGAGTGGAAGCCAGATCCAGCGTTAACTTCTCCTTGTCAGCCTGTGTAGCCTTCAACTCCATGCTTTGGGTGTCATGTGCAGCTTGCAGCGCATCGTGTCTTTCTTGAAGTTCGTCCTTCGCAATGCTTGTCGTGTCGAGAGACTCTTTCGTTGCCGACAAGTCTGCCTCTGCTACCTCTCGAGCGCTCTTCTGAAGATCGTGCGCCTGATTCAGTGCGGTCAAATCCGCATCTAATTCATTAATCCGACCTTGCCTGCTCTCCGCATCACTCTTGTGCCCATCACTTGTCACTTTCAGGGACTGGAGCTCTTGCTGAAGCGTCGTCCCTTCTGCTTTGGCTTCGAAAAGGTGTTTTTCATTCGTCTTCAAGCGTGACGTCAGCTCCTCGATGCTCTTCTTGGCGTCCGCTTCCGCTTTGGCAAGTACGTTCTTTTGTTCTACGAGATCACCCTGCAGCTGCGTGTTCTGGCTTCTTGTCTCCTCGATACTCTTTTGCATTTCAGCGTGGAGGGTACCATGCTGCTCTTCTTGAGCTTGCAAGCTCGACCGCAGCTCATCGACGACCTTCTGCCTCTCTGTCGAGATCTCTCGATGACTGTCGCGCGACTCTTGGAGGGCTGCCAAGTCGCTCTTGAGTGCTGTTGTGAACGCTTCTGAATCCTTGAGATGTTTCTTATGGACGGCTTCCAAGGCTGCCATCTTCGCCCGCTCTACCTCGGCATCCTTCTTCTGACCATCATGGGCTGCGCGTAGCTTCTTTAGGTCATCTTCCAGAGCAACGAGCTGGACTTGCCGTTCTTCCACCTCCGCTTTGTACGTGTTGATAGTTGCATTTAGTGCACTAATTGACTGCTCCTGCGCCTCATTCGTTTTCTTCAGAGCGGCCACATCAGAGCCTAGTTTGGCTTGATCTTCGGCATGCTTCTTGACAGCGCTGTCATTATGAGCCTTCAAGTCGTCGAATTCTTTCTGTACTCGAAGACGCTCCCCTTCAAGTGCCTCGTTCGCCTTGACTTCCCTCCCTGTTCTGGCTTTGCTTTCTTCTAGTCCTTGTTGCAACCTAGAAGACTCCCTCTTCAGGTCGCCCAATTCTCTTTGGTTCTCTTTGACGCTTGCTGCTTGGGTATCAATCGTCGCCTTCAGACCTTCGGCCACTTTCTTGTGAGATGCGATCTCCTGTCGTGCTTTCTCTATCTCAGCTGTCAATGTCTCCCTCACTGCGGCAAATTCCCGCGTAACCAATTCGCTTTGTGACTTGTGATCATCGACGTCTTTCTGAAGTAACAACAACTGTGCACTTGACTCCTTGCCATGCTCTTCTGCCTTCTCTGCTCTTGCTTCAAGAAGATCGCGCACCCCCTCAAGCTTCTCGACTTCACCTTTCAACGCAGCTGTCTGTCGCCTTTCCTCTTCTACACTAGACTCGCTGGATGACTGCAGCTCCTTGAGGATCCTCTTCAGTGATGTCACCTGCGTCTCAGCATCCTCATGAGAGGTCGTCATGGCAGAGAGTTGCCTGTCCAGATCTGCCGCTCTTTCTTCCGCTGCAATCCTCGACCTCTCTACCGCGGCATGCTCTTCTGAAGTCACCTTGAGCAGCCGATCCCTTTCTGCCTTTGCCCCGTCCCGCTCCATCTGTACGTCCTTCTCCCTTACGGACTGAAGAGACGATATTTCACCCTTCAGCTCTTCAATCACCTTTTGACATTCCTCTACCGTCGATCGTTGATTGTCGTGCGCTTTCTGTAGAATGGCCAGCTTGCTACTCATTTCACCCGATCGGGTCTGTGCTTGTTTGATGTAGTCATCATGTGTAGCCTGGAGACGTGCCAGATTGCCTTCCAGCTCCTTGCTACGTATCCGACCATTCTCGCCATCTTTCTTGTGCCCATCAACAGTCTGCTGTACCTTTTTCATTTCGCCACTCAGCTCTGCAAGTCGACGATCCTTTTCTCCTGCTGTATTTTGTTGCAGTTCACTTGATTTCTTCAGCTCTTGAATGGTGTTTTCTAGCGTCGACTGCTCCATCCTCGTAGCGCTGATCCGGCTCTCCAGCTCTGCTTCTCGCTTTTCTGCTAAACTTTTGGTACTTGCGTGTGTCGCTTTCTCCTCCTCCAGCGTTCTCTCCAGAACTTCTCTCTTTTTCTCCTCGCTCTGTGCTTTGAGCTGTGATTCTTCATGTTGTGGTCGAAGCGTCGTCACAATCCCTTCCAGCTCGTCTACCTTCCTCTGCCGTTCCTCTACAGCAGACTTCAGCGTATCTTGAGCAGCTTGCAACAACTTCACAAGACTGTCCAGATCGCCTGCGCTACTCTCCGACTGCTTGATGTGGTCATCGTGTGTAATCTGTAGGCGAGATAAACTCGACTCCAAATTCTCACTCCGACTCCGTTCTGCTGCTGTCTCCCTTTTCTGCAAATCGTATGCCTCTTGTAAAGTAGCCAGCTGAAGCGATTGTGCACTAAAATCGGACTTGTGCTCTAGCTCTAATGCAGCGACCCTCTCTTCTGTCTTTCCTCTGCTTGAAATTGCCTCGTTGAGTTTCATCTCCATTTCCTTCAAGCTGGCCTCCAGCTCCCGAACTTTACTCTCCTGCGCTAGGGCCTTCTCCTTTTCCGCTAGCACCAGACTATGAGACGTAGTATCTTCAGCCTCTCGCTGTATACTCAGTGCTTTCGATTGTAATTCCCACTGTAGGATCGTGTCTGTGAGGGTGGCCTTCTCCGCATTCAAGGCGTTGATCATCGTTTGCTGGCTTGTAAGCTGCATCCGAAGGGGCGTGAGGTCGATATCGTGGCTGGACTGACGAGCATGTAGGATGTTACTGGCGCTGAGATTTCTAGTGGGTGAGACAGGTGAGGTGAGAATGGATAAAGAACGCCTCTTCGTGGTAGGCGAAGGAGTGGTGTCTGTCGGAAGAGCCTTGTGCGATGTCGTCGGAGAGAGCGCATCGTTCTGTTCGGGCGGCAAGGTGATTGTTGCTGATGTGTCTGCTAGTGCGTTGAGAATGCCACTGTCCTCTCTTGATTCGTTTGCTGCATCCTCTCCATCACTACCGCCATCCCCGTCCCCAACCTTGTCTTCTGTAGTGTCTCCCCCAGAAACGGCAGCGGCAGCAGCTGCTTTCCTTTTCAGCTGAGCTTTCTTCAGCTGTTTACGAGCTCTCGCTGCTCTTGCCGCTCTATCCTCGACATCAGTCATGGCAGAGGACTCGTCGACTTTTGCTTGTGACTGTGTTGTACTTTGGCGTACGTTCGTTCCAGGGAAGGTGTTCGATTCTGTCCCTCTCCTCTCTTCCAGCTAACGCATTCCTCTCTCTCCTTCGAGATCCTGGCGCACGGAGCGCAAAACGCTTGGCTTGATTTCCTGGCTCCGTTGATTCAGGCGCGACACCTTGTCGATCTATAACATTATCACGTGGTCAGAGCTTGAAATTTTGATTTTGATTTTTGAAATTTCAAGAGGTTGCCCGTCGTTCCTGTCGAGATTTGACCTGATCATAATTTCACTGCGAGGGACAGAGGCTGAGAAGTTCTTGCGACATCGCTTTCCTTGTAAACATACGACTTCAGCCCAGGAGCCAAAAGCAGCAACGATGCCGTCGAAGTCGATATGGCGCTCAGATAAAGCGCAGCACTTTACACTTGTTCATAGATCCCAGCAAGATCCACTCATTCACGATGCCGAGTCATCCTCGCGGGTGTTGAAGCCAACAGCGAGAAAGAATCAGCGTCAGCAGCATGGTCAGACGAGGGAGGATCTGGAGAACGAGCTCGGTGACATTGCCAAGAAGCAGAGGAAAAACGTGGGAGAGGCTGCACAGTATGGTATTTTCTACGACGACACAGAATATGACTACATGCAACATCTGCGAGCGGTGGGAGATGACTACAACAGGAGGAGAGGGGGCGAGGATGTAGAGGACGACACCGAAGTGATCATGCTCGAGGCGCCAAAGGGCGTCAGGCCGAAAGGGAAAGGAAAGGAAAAGGACCTCGAGACTGGAGTACAGATGAGAGAGGAGAGGGACGAAGCAGAGCATAATAGGAAAGGCAGCGAGAGAACACTGGTGCAATTGCCTGCCGAAGTGCTCCCCTCTGAGAAGATGATGCCAAGGACTTTCGAAGAAGAGAGGGAGAAGGGCATTCGACCGGACATGGACCCTCACTTAAGACAGGTATTGGAGGCGCTGGACGATGACGCATTCCTCATGAGGACTGCGAAGGGCAAGCTAGCAGATGTGGCGGAGGATGAGGTTGCAGATGCGGATGAGGAGGAAGGGGACGACTTCGGCGAGGAGGAGGACATCGATGACTTCTTTGGTGGCATCGTGGAAGGAGGAGAGCTGAAAGCGAATGAGAAAGAGCCGGAATGGAGGCAATTGCCGCCGGAGGGAGAGGAGAACATATGGGAAGATCAAGGCACAAAGGCAGCGAGAGAATTGATACAGCTGAGAGAAGAGGGCGGTGGCGTAGAGGATCTCAGCTTGGAGAGTCGAGTGGCGCTCTTCAAGAAGGCACAGGAGGAGCAGCAACGCAATCAGATTGCGGAAGGAGTAAAGCCACACAGAGTAGCTTCCTCTACTGGGTCGCAATCTATCTTTGGAGAAAAGGGTCCGACTCGAAAGAGTAGACATCCTGGTGCGAAGGCTCGATTGGCAGGAAGCTACTATGCGCCGAGTGCCGATGGAGGTAGTACCGCCTTCAGTATGAGCTCGAGTGCGATGGAGCGTAATCAGGGCTTGACAGGTCTGGATGCACAGTTCGATCGAATGGAGAGAATCTACGAGCAGGAAAGCGACGACGAGGAAGAGGAGGATGAAGGCGACTTCGATCTGAACAATCCGGCAGATCTCGATGCCATCTTTGACGACTTTCTCGACAAAAATGAGATTGTGGGGAACAAACTGCGAGAGCGATTGGGCGACCGTGCTACGACTTCAGTGGAAAAGGTCGACATACTTCGTCGGGAGCTGGGCGATGTTCGGCTGATGGACAGACTGGGGATCGATGAAGCAGATGACACCCGGGAAAGCTTCGACGAACTGATCATGCGTGATCTGAAGAGTAGGGATCAGATTCGACAGGAGTGGGACGTGGAGACTGTTCTGACGACAAAGACGAATCTAGAGAACCACCCACGAACGATTGCATCCACGACGTCTCACCTGCCGAGGTCTGTTGCTTCCTTGTCGCTTGGAGGCGGATCACAGGCGCAGAGCAATCGCATGCCTCGAGTGAGGGTCAATCCCCGAACAGGCGTCGCTGAAGTGAAGGGCTACATCGACCTAGAGCGAAAGCCAAAGCATGTCGAGAAGGAATTGGGGGATTCTGCTCATAGTGATGAAGGAGGAGAGGAGGAAGAGGAGGACGACGAAGGAAGCGGGGCGGAGAGTGATGCAACGGAGGTGCCGCAGAATGTCACGGTCACTCGCGACAAGAACGAGAGCAAGGAAGAGAAGAAGGCGAGAAAGCAGGCACTCAAGGAGCAAAAGAGGACTGTGAGGGAGTCCAAGGCAGCGCGCAAGTCGTCGTTCCAAGCAGAGATGAGCAAGCAGAACAGGAATATGGGCGGCGGTATGATGAGACAGCCGGCGACTGTGAGGTTGAGTTGAGGCGGCAATTTCAGATCTACTGCAGTGTATACTATAGACATCACCTGGGAAAGGGACAGGCTCGAGCACTGTATTAAAATGAGAATAAAAGTCTCTGCGAATCGCACCGAGATCAGCCCGAGAGTCTTCAGCCAACACCCAAACATAGAGGACCGCATGACAGATCCACCTCCTTTAAGCTGTACTCGCCGAGACTGTTTGTGACATTCAAAATTTGGCTGGGGACACTTCACTTTCGATAACACTCTTCCCTTCCCAAGCTTATATAAAGGTGCCGCCTCCAGTGTAGGAAAAGGAGACGAGTCGCTCCATCCTCTGCTGAGCCTTACAAAGTCCTAGATGAGTATCGGTTTTGTTTCTCTCGTGTATCTCGTGGGCTTCTCTGCAGCACAGCCTATGGACCACACAGACAGAAGCCACTTCAGGCTGCAACGCGGTCTTTCACCCTCGCCTCTAGAAAGAGCGCACCACAACGTGCAGTTTACGCGGCATTCGCCTGCGTCAGGGTACAGCGATCTCACACCAGTGGGGCAGGGCGGTAGCGCTTTTGGTCACCAACAAGCCCCTGATTATCAGTATGACGTTACTGCTTATCAAAACAGTCATCCATCGTACAGTGCCGCAAGACGCAGCGATTCAAGGCATTCAGATCCCGGTGTGAGCTATCGACAGGACGGGCCCACTCTCTTTTCCCCTCTGGCCACACCAGTCTTTCCGGCCTACTCGCAAGCATACGGCTACGATGTGGGTGAGACGAGCAACAATCTTCAGTCATTCGACACATACTCGCCCGCCGGAGGGGCCATGTCGAGCCGTCAAGAACTTTATCCTGCTTGTGATCACCATCTTCCTCCCTCTGATCAGCATCTTCTGCGGGACACACACCAAGACACTGCAACTCAGCAGTACACTCTGGAGTCCATCACACCCAGCTACAACAATCAGCAAGAGAGCGCTCCCCTGCAAATACCCCCTTCCCACGACTTCACCATGTCCGAGATCAAGAGGTACTTTGCGTCAAAACGAGTCGATCTCGACCAGGAATTAAACAGACAGGAGCTGCACAATCTCGACGAGTACCTGTATCGCCTGCCTAGCTTGGGAATGGTTTGGACTGACCTGGATGAAAAGTGCGGTACTTTTTTTGCAACGAGGACGCTGAAGGCCATATCGAGTGTCATACAACTCAGAAAGGGGCTCTCGTATAGCGTTGCGCTCAAGTACGCTAGGAAGATGCTGACTCCTCGTTTGTCGTTTCAACTCTTGAGCAAGAACGACCTCCTGATTCGGGATGCCATGTCAGTAATCTTTCCCCCGGAGTCATACCAGCACCTCCGCACATGGGCCGATTTGATGATGCCGTTGGAGGTGGAGCAGGTCTTGAGAAATGTGATGGTGCCTTTGAGTTTGAAGCCAGAGGAAACAAGCAGAGCTCTCGATTTCCTCTACAGGAAAAACCTGAAGGCGGTCACGGCCAGAAGACTCCTACGAGGCGACAACGAGCAATGCAGTCAAATTGTCCAGCTTCTGAAGAGTCATACACTTGACGTCGCAACAAAAGAGCAGAAAGGAAAAGATTCAATGGAGAGGGTGAGATATCCAGACAAAGATAGCTGGGCTACAGGCTTGAGCCAGAATCAGAAGCTGTCCGCGAAGGTCAAGTTCTTGCAGGCGGCGAAGCGGAAGGAGTCGTGGTGGTCGAAGATGAAGCATCGGGGCGTGTTTGAGGAAGGACTGGGATTTCAAGTCTTACATGCAGATCCTTCGCAATTGAAAGACCTGGTGGCAAGGTATCTGTAGAAGCCGCGTGTCACACTAATACTTGCCGGTTTCCTTCCCTATTGAGAGGAGTATGCAGACAGCACACGTACAAGGACGTCAGATTCTTGCGTGGAGCCATTACCTAGTGTGCAGACTCGGTGGGGATCGGCCGTGACGCTGCGGCGTAAATCTCACGGGCTGTGATGAAGAAGAAGACATCGCCTTTTGTCGTGCTGTGTATACGGTGGATAGAGGAACGGGTGCGTATACTCGTATATCTGGAGGGTGTACCGAGGTGAAGTTCTCTTGTGCTCTGCCTCACTCTGCGTTTCTGTCGATGGTGAATCTCCTTGTCCAAAGTGCGATCCTTGTTACTGCGACCCTTCTCACACTCTCGTCCCTGGCGCGACCTATGCCCATGGATCGAGGAAAGTCTCACAACGACCACCTCCACGGCTACCGCCAGGCACCGCAGCACTACGACTTCGTGCAGAGTGGTCAGTACCAGCATCATTACCCGCATCCTGCGTCGACTGATCATCTTTCAGCTGGTGGTCATTTTGATTACTCTTCTCAGCAGAACAGCCTGCATAGCAATGCACACGATCTGCTGTCTTCTGACGGATACCTGATGTATGACTTCAATCAACCAAGTGCATATGCTTCAACCGAGTACTATCCGCTACAATATCATCCACAGCAAGTTGCTCAAATTGATGCTGGACAAAGCTTGCCCTATGCGTCGTCTTCTTTCTACGCTAATCTCGAGGACATGAGCCTGTCGGATGATCACGGTGTGCAAGACTGGCTTTCTGAGCCAAGTCATTGGGACAGCCACGGTACAAACAATACTGCAACACACCAGGGAACAGAGCGGACTGCAACACACAATGATGTGACGTATATTGATCAGCCCTGTTCCTCGGATCACCACCACGATGCAAGTCAGCAAGGACCGACCAAGATTGTAGGCAAGTACAGCAGAAGTGTGTCCCGTCGAAGGAGCACAAGGAACGTCGACAGTCCTTGGGCTTCCTACAGCGACCATGATAAGAAGAAGATACTCCACATCTTGCACCTGTACACTGGCATGCAGACAGAGGCTATCGCAAATAGAGTACGGAGCAAGTTCACAGATGAGATGAAGGCAGCAGTATTGAGTGGGGAGGAGGCCAAGATTGAAGAGGTCGGGAACACCGTATTTCCACTCATGGCAAAGGGATTCAGACAGCAGATGTGGATGAAGAATATGTCCATGGACGACAGCATTCGAGTGGTCAAGAAGATGGCAAAGGCGTCTGGAAAAGATCCAGAGTACCTTCGCAGCTTCTTCCGCATGTCGCATTTGGAGGAGCGCCGAGCTATGGAGATCTTGCATGCGTCGTCCGAGAAGGAATGCAAGCGGCTCGTCATGTTGTTGGGACTCGACAGACCCAACGAAAGGAAGATCAAGAAGGGAAACAGCACAGTCACGTCAAAGACGATCGAAGTGTGGCCGTGGATGAAATGGCTCAACGATAATGAGAGGAGCGAAGTGATTGCAAAGATGAGGAGGCTGAGTGGGCTCGGGGAGAAGGAGTGCTACAGATTGCTGCAGAAAAGTCCAGCACAAGTTGAGAAGTTCGGCTTCACGATTTTAGATATGAGCGATGGGGAGACAGTGGATCTGGTCCGCTCCCTTCAAGAGTCGGATCTTTGAGGCGACACTTGGGAGTAATGTGTAATAAGACAGAACAGTCAATGACAATGTGACGGATGTCGATGTGAGGGATAAGACACGCCCGTCCGAGTGATAATACAATGGATGAAAGAGCAGTTTGGTAACAGGAACCTACATCAATCTATCGATCGATATGCTTGGTAAGCACTCCTACGCCCGCACAGCCTTACGGTGACGACGACACTGCACTGGGTGAGGCGAAGACATGTAGACATACAATCATCTCCATCCTTGTATAAGATATGTGTCATCGTCATCGGAGTATCAGCTAGTTCCGCAGCCACTGTACGGAGTACAATCGGGCGTCGCGCATAACAAGTGCCAAAGAGAGATTCTCACAAGCAGCGCATTATCTCGGAATTTCAATTTCCTTCAAAGAGCGGTGAAAGACGTATACCTGGCTAGTCTCCCTTTTTGCTCGGTCCATGATCGGCCGCAATTATTGGAAGCGGGCGTGACTCATCTTCATGTCAATATCGTCGGGGCACACGATGTGAGTCAGCTCTCTTGAGTCTCAAGAAGATGCGATGCTGCCGTCTGGTAGAGGCGCTGTAGCATGTAAATGCTGTTCTGTTCGCAGCCTCAAATTAGGATATCAAGAAGGGAAGACCAGAGCAGTACAAATAAGGGGGAAAGGAAATGTCAAGACGAGAAGAGACCTCTTTTCCCACATCGAATCTTCATCTTCTCATCCCCTTCCCTCCTCTTTGATGATGTGCCTCGTACTGGGCCAGATCGTCTCGATCGTTCTTCTTTGCCACTATGGTATCACTGGCGCAGTGTCAGCCCCAACTCCGATGCAGAATTGGAATTGGGGGAACCCGGCTGCATTGGAAGGCCATTCCAACTACAAGGAACATCAGACTTACTACTCCGATGGAACGAGAGATCTCGTATCCAATTTTGGACAGACGTCGCATTATGAAGATACCTCGAGACAGCGCAGCCCCTCACCTAGAGCGAATCGTCATGATCACTCACACGCGAAAGGACTGCCAGACTACTTCGGCCAGCAACTCCAGGGGATGAATTTGTATGGACAGCAACCACAAGGAGAGTACTACTACGAACATCCTGTTCAGGGAATGAATCACGGTCAGCCCGTCGGCAAGAGGCCTATCTATGGCGACGGAATTGAGCAGCGTGTATCATCGAGCCGTCACTACTCGAGCTCGCAGAATTATCCGCAGTCTTCCAATCACAACCAGCAACACGATCATGATCAGTCGGGTTTCTTATCCATCGCAGGGATGCAGGAGAAGGTCTACCTCCAGAGGCAGCATGATGCTAGGATGAGAGACCTGCAGCAAAAGGAGTATGGCTCGACCGGTCTAGGCATTGTTTGGACAGATCTTGATGAGGTGTGTGGTCCTAGAATGCTGAAGACGGTGATGAGGCCGCTTGTCGAATTGGTCCAGACCAAGACTGGCCTCAAATACGACATGATCCTGCACCACATGAAAGCGGTTCTGACGCCGAGACTTGCATTTCAACTGCTCAGTGGAGAGGAAGGCCAGATCAAGGAGGCGGTAAAGATTTTGTACCCGTTCAATGGGAATCATCCGACTACCTGGGTGGAGACTGTTTCGCCTGAGCAAGTGGAGCTGGTGGTCGCAAAGACGATGGAATTGATGCACTGCGAAAGGAGGAAAGCGTTTGATAAACTGTTCAATGCGCGTGCGGATGCTGCGATGATCACTTTCATCATAAACAGCCAGGCATCGGACTGGGAAGGCATACGCTATGAATTTAGGCGGAGAGGGGGAAAGAGAGGATCGTAGTCGGAGAGCTCTACAGAGGAAAACAGTGTTTAGGCTGAAGAATACGCCATAATTAAATTTAATGATCTTCTTCGTACGCGTATCTCGACAAGGCATGATCGAAGCTCTGCCTCATCGTATGCGTACTCGGAAGCCATTCCAACCCTTTTGGCTCTGATTCGTTCACGGCGCGGCATACACTCTGCTCAACGTCGCAACTCGGTCATGCGCGCACTTCATCCCTTCCCTTCCACCGAGCTACCTCCCGTGCGCGCCTTTTCCATTTTGTCCTCTTCTTTCTCCTCCTCACCCGGCGTGTGTGGGAGTCCACTCCATGCCTCTGTTCCTTTTGCTTCTTGCACGCTTCTTCTTTGCACTTTATGCCTTCGACGATGACCCGAATCTGCCACCTAAGCATAGTAGCAGCGTGTTGCATCTCGCACCACTTCGTCGGAGCATCACCAGCGTCGACTCCGCCCTCACTCACTAGTGATCTAGGCCATGACCACGCAGACATCTTCCAGAACCTGTCGCCTCTAAGGGAGGTAGAAGACTTGGCAAACACTTGTACTCATCATCGAGGCCGCACAAGCAATAGCTCCCTTCGTCTGGCAAATGCACGCGAGTTTCTTGACTGGCTTGGCGATACCATCCCGCGGTCTCGCAGTCGATCGCCCGATGTCCACTCGTACGTAGAAACTTCGCAAAAGTATGCTGCTCTTTCTTCTAGGGAGCAGCACCAGCAAACGAGTCAATCGAGCCACCCGTCGCTCTATCACGATCACTCGACTGAGCAGCCTTCTTCTGATCCTTACAGTAGTACGCAGCAACACAGTCAAGATCTGTCCATCCCTGGTCATCATGACGATCATCAGACGGCCTCGTATCCTTCAAGCAGCACAACACAGTATAGTATGGGCTCGTATGGAATAGATCATCATCCAGTGCCGGCCTCCTTTCATCATAAAGTATCATGTGCCGCCTCCTCCAGCCTCAACACGCATGGTATGTATGCTCCGTCTTCTTCCTCTTCTCACTCTGGACTGGAGTACTCCCCAGGCTTCAATCACCACCAGCAGCAGAATGAAAAATTTTATCCCCATACACAAGACCCGCTCTATATGAGCACACAGGAGCAGCATCACTACGCGGTTCCTTCTTTTCAAGGGATTTCGAATCTACAGATACTCCCAAATGAGCTACAACAGCATCAGTATCCATCCTCGAGCCGAAGTCATGATGACACTCTTCACATAGTCCCGCACCTGAGCAAAATGTCTGCAGCTCGAGTGGGAAAGCTGCAGTCGTACGGGAGTCGGAAGAGGAACCCGTGGTTCTTCTACTGGAAGACCACAAAGGGAGAGTTGTTGGAGATACTGCACTTGAACTCTGGCCTGCTGAAGGAGTCGATCGCGAAAAAGTGCCGGAACAACTTCATCGATGAGTATAAAGAGGCGCTGCTGAGCAAGTATCCTCCCTCGATCAAGTGGGCCACCGAGATGGTCTTGCCGCCTGAAACGCGAAAGTATCACAGTAATGCGCTGGAGCAGAAGTGGATGGAGGGCATGTCGATGGAGGAGAGTATTGTCGTCGTGCAGAAGATGGCGTTGGCTTCGGGCAAGGATGCAGAGCACGTTCGCAACTTCTTTCTTCGCACGCAGCCACAGGCACGAAAAGCGCAAGAAATACTCAAGACGGAAAGCTTTGACGACCTGAAGCGGCTTGTTGTGGAGCTGGGACTGGACACACCCAGTGATAAGATGGTCAAGTATGGCAAGAATTACGTGGTGTCGAAGACGATTGACATTTGGCCGTGGATGCGGGGCACGAATGGCGAACAGAGGGACAGAGTCATCGAGAGGATGAAGAGGATGACGAATCTTACAGCAGAGGAGTGCTATGCTCTTCTTAGACAGCCCCATGCTAGCAACGAGCTGGGCAGGATCATGTATGAGTCTAGTGATGAGAAGTTGAAGGGGATCGTCAAGGCTCTGCGGGGATATGGCGGTAGTCTATCACGCTTGGCTCACATGCCGGGCAGATGATTACTCAAGTGACACAACGAGCAGCAGAGGATCGAGACTCGACACTGGTTGTGCAACTTTGTAGAGTCGTTCTTGTAACGTGTCTCATGCCTCTACACTCCAGGAGGAAATCACGTCTATATATCGACATGCCATGAGATCACTCTCTACATCGCTCAGTATCACAAACTTCCCACTGCATCTCGGCTGCAAATTCGGACTGTTCTCCTGCGCCCGTGAGACGAAGCAATGTTCAGTGTGACGCGGTTAAAATCAGCCCTGCGCATCCGCCGTGAAAGTATCGTGCCTTGCTCATGGAGAATGTGACGGTGACATTACGGTCTCGCAATGCTACTGCGCATGCCGTTCACAAAGAATAGGTTTGAGGAACGCTGTGTTCCTGAGAACTTCGTGACAGCAAAGCTTAGTCACAGGTCGTGGAAGTGGCAAAAGGAGAAGCCGTGACTACCACAGACAGCAAAGAAGCTTCCTTCTGCGCCTCTTGTCACTTCTGTCCGATCCACTTTTGTTCCTCGTACTGCTTTGATGATGGGTTTGCTTTCGAAGGCTGTTGCTAGAGCAGTCTTGATCTGCGTCTACGGCGTCAGAGTTGCATTGCCCCGGCCTATGTTCAATGGAGAATACGAATACATGAAGTCCAATACACCCTCACAGAGTGGCGACAGTCATCGTGTTCGTCCTTTCGGCGAGGCGTATTACAGCGAACGCCATCCGCAGACAGACATTCCTTCAAGCTCTCAAGCACCCCCACCTGAACGTCTATTTGGTTATCATCAGACTCACACCTTCGTAGATCCAGGCGACGCATCTTATCGAGTGTCTGCTTCCCACTCACCTTTCGCCTACGATGATACTGAGGAAGGGACCCTCGAAAGCGTTGTGTTCGGAAACCGTTGGCGAGCTTCTTCTCATCAGCCGATCTCGGATCAGACCCCCCTCCTGCAAGGAGACATCATCAGTCAGACAGCACACTCCAGAGACAATCCTGATCAACATGAAGCGACTCATCACGCTGAGGCCGAAGTGGAAGTGGAAGCGGAAGAATCGTCTGGAATAAGTGCGATCATGAGAGCCAGACTGGAAAAGTCCAGGCACTTGTCTCCATTCGAAGTCAGCTTGATCAATCGAAAGTCGGGGCGAAGAGGGAAACGGGAAGTCAACAGCAATTGGACGGACTACTTTGATGTCGAGAAGGGAGAGATACTGGAAGTGCTGCATCTCTACACTGGACTATTGAAGGACTCCATCGCTCGACGATGCAGGCAACTCTTCTCCGATGCAATGAAGGAGGATCTGCTGAGTAAAGACGAGCGCCGGATCATTCCTGTTCGAGATGCACTCTTCTCGCCCTCAGCACCGACTCGTCAGCGCCAGCTCTGGATGGAAGGAATGTCGATGGAGGACAGCAAGATTGTCGTCCACAAGATTGCCAAAGTATGCGGAAAGGACGAGGAGGTCGTTCGAAATCATTTCCTGCGCATACAGATAAGTAAAGAGGCGGCCCATGAGATTCTACATGCGTCCAGGCAAGAGTGCGAATTCTATGCGATGAAGTTTGGACTGGACAATTCGAATACCAAGATGGTCAGTAAGGGCACGTACAGAGTCCCTTCGCGAGTGATTGAGCCGTGGCCATGGATGTACGATCTGAGTGAAAAGAACAAGGAGACGGTGGTCAAGCGGATGATGATCGTCGGGGGACTGGATGAACGGAGTTGCTACGAATTGCTCCGACAACCTCAAGTGTCGTGTATGCTTGGAGTGAGGCTGCTCAAGGCAGGCACGGAGGAAGTGGCGGCAATGATACAGAAGATGATACGCCGTGAAAGGGTATAGCGGAATGTTACGAACAGGTGCGGTACTCGAAAAGACACCTGTACACCGTGAAGAATACAGAGATCACCTGCTCCTGTGTACTGTATGCCGCCGTGACATCTTTCGAAGAACTTCCACCATTGTGCTCAGTGTTGTGTGTCATACTCGACTCACTCTCGGTGATCTCCTGTATGCCTTCCTTTCCCGTGATGGTCGGGCACGCCTTTCATGTGCAGGCTGATCTACGGTCGCGTTCGTTCGGAGCTGCTCTTCGGTCAATTATCGGCGAGAAGACGAAGGAAGGATTAAGGCAACTCACACTGAGGGACAGAAAGAGAGAGTGAGAGTACCAGCGTTGCTCACTCTCGATTCGATTAATACATACCACACCTGCAATTGTCTCCATGTCGCTTCTAGCTATCATTGTCTCGCTCGCCATACTCTATTGCCTGCAAGTGACAGAGTCAGGACCAACACCTGCTCCCATGGACAATGGGAATGCCAATATTAGTCGCCCAAGGAGAAATGTGATTCATCCAGACACCCCGCAAGCCCAAAGCAGCAATAGAATTTATCGGATTAGAAATAGCGACTGGTATATTCCGTCGTTTGACTCCGGCACTGGAAGTAGCGACACATTCCAAAATCAATCTGCTGATCAGCATACTCTTCGACAGGGAGAGCATTACAGCGCGTATCCCACCCAGGCAACGATATCGCACGGCCAAAACACACAGCAGTCTTGGTGGTCATCTGAGTGGAACCCGCTTGAATATCACAATCAAGGTGGTCAATTCAATGACAATATCTACGCATCTCTCGTCGACTACTCGGGACTCGACACTTCCTGCCAGAATGTACAGCCTGTTCGACCGTATCCGACGTATGATGCTCCTCCAACGACATCTTCTGATTACATGCATCGCAGCAGACCGTACGGCGACCTGTCGGACATCTTCTCAGTGCCCCCAAAATCTAACAGTGACGTCTCGTTTCGAGAAACATCCGACGACGGACACACTCGACAGCACGTTCAAGAGGGGAGTCTTCACCCGCCGCAAGGGGACCAGACATGCTACCACCATGAAACGGGCCAGGCTTCACTGCAGGTGGATGGCGTGTCGAACGACCACCCTGTCCGTCGGCGCCGAGCCTCCGCTGTCGTGGATCCCAGCAAGCGCAAGTCCAGTCGGCGAAAGGAAGACAACGGCAACAGTACGTGGTCAAACTATGACAACGGCACCAAGCGACGAATCGTGCATGTCCTGCATCTATACACCGGCCTGATGAAGCAGACGATCCTCAAAAAGTGCCGCGAGCTCTTCCGTGACGACCTAAGAGATGCGCTTCTGGGTACAGATGCGAGAGACATCATCTGGGCAAGGAATGTGCTGTATCCACCGGGCGACAGGATCTTCTATAATCAGCCGCTGGAGCAGAGGTGGATGCGCGACATGACGATGGAGCAGAGTGAGACAGTCGTGCGCAAGATCGCAGAGCTCTCAGGCAAGGACGAGGAGCACATTAGGAACTTCTTCCTTCGAAAAGACCTCGAGCCAAAGAAGGCCAATAGGATGCTGAGCGGCAGTCGAGAGCTGTGTCAGCGGTACGTCGTCGAGCTCGGGCTGGACAGGCCAAACGAGAAGATGGTCACCGTGCGTCACAACACCAAGGACATCACACGCGCAATCGAGGTGTGGCCGTGGATGAAGAAGATCAGCGAGATGGAGAAGAAGGTCATTGTCAGGAAGTTGAGGCAGGCGAGTGGATGGAGCAAGGCGAAGTGCTTCGAGGTCTTGAAGGCGCCTCATGTCAAAGAGGCGATCACCGTCGACATCTTTTCGGCTGATGTGTGCCAGATGCGGAGTATTGTGCACCGTCTGCTCGATTGCAGAAGTGATGGAAAGACCCCTTTACCATGACCGAATGTCGATATCAATCTATACACGCCTCATCTGACACTGCCACTGTATCTGCGACAAAGTGACGTGGCGTAAGGCGGTGTTGAGCGAGACATCTTCTTTTCTTTCCGGCCTGTTTTCGCTGTGTCTGTGAAGTCTACCTGGTGTTCGCCTGGTCCTCCCTCTTCTCTTTCCCTCCTTCTTTTTCATCTTCATCTTCTCGGCATTCTTGTCGTTCTCTTCCTCTTCCATGCCTGCTTTATCTAAGCTTGCGCATCTGGCCGCATTGTTTGCTCTATGTGGACGCATGGTAGCAATGCCTGTGCCGAGGCCCTCACCAATGGATACTCCTAGAAGAGGAAAGTCAGGACGCCATCGTGCATTACATTCGTCCGACACTGGCTCCTCTCCTCACTCCACACCATATCGCTGGAACGGAGCAGTAGACTTTGACCATCAGAATTATGGACACGGCGCTACAAACACGCACTTTTCAGGGCTTGAGGTGCCAGCAGCGTCCACCACACCAGATTACACCGTCCCGTTCTCACCTGCCTACCCTTACCAAGAACAAGGGTACTCATCGACTCGTCTGCTGGACGACCCACCTTCTCCCGAGTGGCACTACGGCGGGCCCTCGTACGACAACATACCGGAGCAGCTTATTTCCTCGTATGACCCTTATCAACACCATCATGAAACATATCCACCAGCTATCAACAACACCACTCAGCACTTCATTCCTCCGCCTGCCAACGCCGTCCCCGAGTCTCCTTATCTTTATCAACCGCCTACAGACACCCGCTCCTCTCACGAGCACCTGCAACCCAACTTTCCTTACGTGGACACACCAAGGATTCCTTACTCTGGAATGAGATTATCGCGCAACGGTCAGCTCCACTACCCCTTCGCGGACGCTCAAGTGCTTGCAGCCCCTACGATTGACCGGTTCCAGCATCTCTTTTCCTCGTCAGGTCTTGAAAGTGACAACTCGGCGCCGAATATCCCACTACAGGACCCCAGCACTTTTCGACCTTTCATCGGCATCACAGTGACCGATCCAAACGAACTGTGCGGCGAGAGACTGCACAAGTTTCTGTTGAAAGACTTGGCCGTCGCTGTGCAAGAGAGAAAAGGCTTGCTCTACAAGAGTATCCAGGCACATCTCAAGGAACACATCACCGCACATCTGGCTGAAGAACTGTTATCGCAGTATGAGCCCCGAATCCAAGCAGCGCTCCAGCAACTGTACCCTAGCGACAGACCAGAGTATCGCACGTGGACATACGGATTGTCGACGGAAGACGTCTCGGCCGTGGTCGACAGGCTGATGAGACACATGAGAGAAAAAAAGATTGACGTCTTTGACATTCTCTACAAGGCGAATTTTGGGCACTACGACGCCCTCAAGATACTGCACGGAAGCGAAGAAGAGTGTGCGAGGATCGCCAAGAACGTCAAGGTGAAGAGGGGCAGGCCGAGGAAGCTGGCGTGATAAGCAGATCATCTGCGAGTCTCACGGGGAGAAGGTGTTGATAGGGAGTCCTGAGGTCTGCACTAGGACTCCGGAGGTCGTGTCGAGAAGAGCTGGTTCTCCTGATGCGTCCTTCATGCATGATATTAAAGATCTTCTCCATGGCACCTTTCATGCCTCACCGACTGTATCACTGTTGGCGTCAATAGTCACAGAAAAGGGAATTCAGACTTCTCGCTGAACTAGAGATAACGTGCCAGATGTGAATAGCTTTCTTCTTTGGATAGTGATGTGACACGAGGGCTACATATCACCGATCCTTCATGCTGTCTACTTGGTCGAAACGCAGGAGACATCGCCTTCACCTCGGTCTTCAATGAGATCTAGATTACTGTGATTCGACACGAGTGATCGAGGAATTTGCTGAAGTAAGGAAGGCTCTTGCAGGTAAGTGTCTCATATCATATGAAGAGTACGTCAAACAATGCCCACCTCTTACCCTTTCGTCTCGCATCGATGTTTACATTCTGCAAGTTCTTATGGCTACTCGTGGTTCTTGGCTACTTTCACCTTTTGTGTTCTGCGGCACCATGTCCTCAGCCAACTCCAATGGAGAAATGGATGATCGATACGAATAACGGCGGTCGCAACTCAATTCCCACACCGAGACTGCCAAGAAAGGACCGTGGCAAGGCAGTTGTGGGTCAGAACACAGGTGAACCTTCTCTCCGTGACGCTCCAGCTACGATTTTCAGAGACCCCTACGCCATAGAGGAATCGCAACGAGTGGACGTTCCGCTGGAATATCCACAGTATGCGTATGAGGGAGTGTTGACGGCTCAGGGGTCAGACATTGGACAGACAAGCAAGGAAGTTCACCCTTTTAATACAGATCTCGGGCCCGCAAGCCAGGCATTCACTGGAACAGCTTCACACCAGTACTATGATGACCCGTACCCATTCCTTCCAGACTGCGGTGGAGCACAAGCGTACCATGCTCCTGAAGTTCACAGTCTTGACCGCCCCTTCCCCGTCGATGATACACAAGACAAGTATATTACTCATTACGGCTACCAACATCACCAGCACGCCCGCCGTCCACCCGTCAGTCTCCCGTCAAGACTCGTTGACCATGTCGACTCTTTACCTGCTACGACCTTCACTCGTCCCAGTCACTTTAGCATCCATCAGCCTTTCCAAGGAGGTCAAGCCGTGACGTACGACTTCCAGGACTCTCACTCCGACACAGAGCAGTACAACCGGCAGATGGCGGCCTACTTGAGTCGAGTCCCACAACTTGTCGCTCAGCCAGATGCCGCCTGGAAAGGGTACCAGCTGAAGGTGAGCCCCGATGTGAGCGCCGAACACGGACACGACTTGGTGTATCAATCGCTCGACGACGACCAGAAGCTGCTAATCGTCCGACTGATCCACCAAGTGAGACCGTATACCGCAGCGCACCTGCGTCAGAGACTAGCACTGACTCTCACGCTCGACCTGGCACGGATGTTGCTGAGCGGTGATGAGCATCGAGTTGCGTCTGCCGTCGAAGCGCTCTATCCGTTCCACAGCTTCAAGAAGAGAAACGTGACTGCGTGGATGAGGCCGTTTACTGACCCGCAACGAATTCAGATCATGGAAAAGCTGGCAGAGGCGACAGGGCAAAGCATCGATGAGCTTCGCGATCTGTTCATTGCAAGCAGCGTCCCGTCCAGTGTCGCCTCGAAGATCTTACATGCTCAAACGACGGAGGAAGTCAAGGCGATCGCAGAGGCGTACAACTTGGTCGTGCATCAGCACCTCTTCTCGCGAGCATGGCAAAAGGGTCTCAGTCAACTACAACGAAGGGCACTCCTACAGAGGATGTTGGGGTGTGGTGTGCAGGAAGCGAGCTACTGCTACGATCTTCTAAGAAAGAAAAAGGTGCCCAGGGGATACGGTTTGAAGATGCTCCAGGCTGACGACGACGAGTTTGCAAACATCATGGATTGGCTGAAAGGGCAGAACACGCAGCCGTTGTAGTCCCTTCTACCTAATCAAGGCTTGGTAAGGATAACGAAGGCGACCTACATCTTGCGAAAACGAATGTATGATTGTGCGCCTAGTGAAAAGGAACGTCAGAATAAAGCATGAATTGCAAGGAATCATGTGACGGTACGTATTCGGCGCCCTTTCTGTTCTGCTGTGGGAATTAGAGAGCGTCATGCTTCCATGTATTCCTTCGAGATACTGTGTGCAATCTAGACTTTAAGTATTAGATGTTTCATTATTCACTTCTATACTAGAAGGGACCGTTCCATCGCGACTCAAGCCTGAGTAACGATCGGGTCTTCACTTCGTCATACTTTCTGCAGGAGTCGTGCTCACCCGATAAGCGCGAAACCGACGTTTGCCAGATCGATAAGCAAATTGAGCACAGGACAGAGGCGCAGCGGATTGTGGGGACGAAGAGCTCGGCTGTGCATGGGACTGTACTTTTTGGTAGATAAGAAAGAAGCAACTTCTTCCTCGTCTCCTCGACTTCTCTCCTGAATCTCTGTTCTTAGCGTATTGTATAAAATGACCTCGCGTAGGAGAATGACGACCATGAAGACAGCTTTTGCTTCGGCTCTGGCGATGATCGCGACACGATCCTGCGCTATGGACCACCACGGATACGGTGCTGCTCATTCTCGCCTCTCTCACCAGTCCTCGGCCTCAACCTCTCACTACAATTCAAACGAATCGACTCCTCCGGTCTACTTGCACGACAGCCCCTTCGCTCACGATGAGGATCTGTATGGCCCACTCGAAGAGATCGTGCCGATAGACTATCCTGTAGGCTATTCTCCTGTGCGACATTATCAACTTGCGCATCTCACGCATGGGAACTATGAGCATTATCATGGCAGAGAGACGCAGCTACACACAGTCCATCACCTCAATCAGGCTGGTGTGCGTCCTTACTTGACCACAAACCCGACATATTCAGGTAACTGCAATCAGCAAGAAGTGCAGACCGCTGGTGCGGATCTTTGCCCGCTTGACCGCGAAGCCGAGATGCAGTGGCACGTTCCTAGGCAGCGCACACTTGGAAGCGTATATAATCCTACAACGCCAAGCACACACCCTTTCCACGACATCTACACCTACGCTCAGCAAGAGCTTCCCTCTTCGTCTTTTCAAATCAACGACAAGATCCCTTTGTGGCGTCATTCCAACGGGCGGGACAGCAACACAATGAACGGGAATTTGTCTAGTCACTCCAGTCCTCTCCAAGCAGCGAACGAGCATCAGCTGTTGAACAAGACTCATCAGTATGGGCAGCTTCAGTCACGAGATCGCCTCCCACACCCAGCATTCCAGAGCATCATGGCTAGTCCAGCGAGCACCTCGAACACCCATCAAAAGTACACACTCGTTGCAGGATCTGATATAAGCTGCGACGCAGGGGAGATCTTGATCTTTGATGCGCTGACGGAGGAGCAGAGATTCGTGATCCTCGAGCGCATACATCAGTGTAGGCCTTTCACCAGGAAGCACATCCGCCTCACTCTCGACAAACGCCTCCGATACGATCTGGCCAAGGATTTGCTGAGCAACGAGGAGAAGCGCATCGATGCAGCAATTGAGTCAATGTTCCCTGTGAAAGGCAGAAGGAGGCGCTTCTTCACTCCATGGATGACGGGTTTCAGCAAGGCGGAGAGGATAGAGGTAATTGAGAGATTGGCAGAGGCCACCCTACAGAGCGAAGATGTACTGCGGGACTTTTTCATCGAAGAGAAGATCGCACCGAGTGTGGCAGAGGAGATCTTATCCGCGCAGACGCCAGAGGAGGTGAGGCACATCGCTCGAAAGCACGGATTGGTGATCACAAAGAGACCCATGGGCTTCCCAAGGCTGAAGGCGGTCAACCCATGGCAGAAGGGGACGAGCAAAGTACAGCGTAAGGCGATACTGCAGAGAATGATGCGGCAGGGCGGCTTGTCCTACCCGCACTCGTGCTACGATCTGCTCAACAAGGAAAAGGTTCCGGCAGGCTACGGCTTGAAGATCTTGAAAGCGACCAAGCAGGAGTTTGAGGATATCATGTACGCCTTGTACTACAACCAGGCACCCCCGCCCCTGTCCCAGGATGAAATGGACGCTGCACGCTGGTCGGAGAAGTGACGCTTTGACTGGGGTACTCCTAGACGATGGCGAAATTGCAGGAGTATCAAAGTAGATTGTAGACTCATGCACAACAAGGCAATAAAATCACATCATGCGACTCCCGCTAGAGAAGAGCTTTGCATGACGCTTATCTTTTCAGGCGTACGAGAACAGCGAGTCTTTGGCCGGCAGAAGGAACAGTCTCCACCTCTCTCTACTTCTAGACCTCAGACCTCTGTTCCCTCTCGTCAGTCGTACGATGCTTCTTAGCAGAATTCCGTTACTTACCATCTGTGGCTACTATGGTTCATGTTGGGCATCACCAGTGTCAAGTCCCACGACGAGAGGGAAAGGGAAGGCGATACCGCGGGTAACGTCACCAACTTCCTCTAACGAGCAGCATCGAGTTCACACGGAAGGATCCTTCTACACGGCTGGGACAAGCAGCCAAACAAGGGACTTCTTAAAAGCGTTCCAAGACAATAACGTACGCTCGAGCAGTAGCGGCCACCAAGGTCCTTACGTATTTGACTCTCTTCACAGTGTCAGTGACCATGACGCAAATCAAGCTACAGGTCTGACCCTTCACCGTGGAGAGACAAAGGTGCATCATCATTCCTTCCCAGCCAGCAGCACCTCGACAGCGTACCACGACGGAGCATATCATCTCCATCCTCCTCCTACTGTCTTCTTCCACCATCCAGCCTGGAGTGACACTGGACCTTCCACTTCAATGTACCGCGATACTTATATTCACGCATCCTCCTTCGATCATTTCAGATCATACGGATTTCCTTGGGATGCAACTTCTTCCAGCCACTTTGTGCCATCGCTCATGGAAAAGTACAATGAGCAGTTCACCGCCTACCTGGCATCACATCATCACACCAGTGATCATCATCGTACCCATGACCATCATGACCAAGACTACTATGATGACGATGCAACTCCTTCGAAGCAGCATAACTCCGGACCATACACTCTCAAAGTCGATGCACAATTCGAATATGCAGATACGAATGACTTGGTGTACTGGCGCTTGAGCGACAATCAGAAGCTGGTCATCGTTGAGCACATACTCCAGGTGAGACCCTACACCTCGCGGAACCTTCGAAAACGACTCGATGGCTGCTTGACGGTTCCTCTGGCGCACGACCTCCTCAGCACCGATACAAGTAGAATCGACGCCGCCATCCAAGACCTGTTCCCGATCAACGACCAGGAAAGCCGAAGCTGGATGACAGGTTTGTCGAAAGAGGAGCGCATACAAGTGATCGACAGTCTTGCCGATGCGACTCTGCAAAGTAGTGAGGATCTTCGAGATCTCTTCCTGGCGAAGAACATCGCACCCAGTGTTGCACGGGAGATCTTAAACGCCAGTAGCAAGGAAGATCTGGTGTCTATTGCTCGCAAGTATGGTCTCTTCTTACGACTGAATCCGCGAGACAGACCTTGGCAGAAGGGCGCCAATCAGTTACAGAAAAAGGCGATAGTACAGCGGATGATGAATAGTGGAATTGTGGATCCGCTCGTATGCTACGATTTCCTGAAGAAGAGAAAAGTCCCGGAGGGGTACGGCTTGAAGATGCTCAAGGTGAATGACGAGACGTTTGTGAAGATCATGGATGCCTTGGGCGGGCGTGGTCCCTTGCCTGCCTTGCCAGAGCAGTAGGGCCAGCACTCTCATCAGATGGCGATTTCCACCCCTAGCATGTAATCATAAAGTCAAGATGGGTATGCCGTGTATCCGAGCCTTCCTCGCCTCTTTCAATTTCAATCTCCGAAGAGCTAGCTTGCGAGAGTGTGACTCGCTCATCAAGATGTGTGATCTCCCTGAAAGTCGAAAGTCAGGACCAAAGACCTATGCATTTTCCATCCACTTTGGCCCATAGTGAACCCCTATCTCGCTACCACTATCTCTTTCATCGGTGGAGTGGCAGCTGTAGAGCGCTAATGCAAGGCCGAACAGATGGAGTCTCAACAATGCAAGGAAATAAAGAAACGTCATACATCTATTGATTGGAAACAGTAGTGCAGGAAAGTGTGCTCAAGTACTGTAAGAAACTCTCCCGCGCTTCTTATTTCAAAGATAATGTTATGTTGTTTTACGACGCGAAGAGCGCACCTCCACCTTTTTTCTTTGGGCGTCCTATTCGCATTCACCTAACACATAATCTGGCGAAAAGATAGAGCGACAGATTCAGATATAATGTGAGATTCCCCCAGTACGTTTCTGATCCGTTTTCGCCTCTCCGGAAACTGGAACACTGACGCAGGTCTATAGGGAGTGTGCACATAGGATGCAGGAGCAAAAGTTCGCGTACCGGTATAATAGGTGGCACGTGGTCAACTTGCGACAAAGTCTGCCAATCCCCTTTTTCCCTTCAGCTTGATGCCTCAGAAAGATGTAACTTAGCTTTGTGCCTATTCATGCGTCTTTTCTCCTCATCGTCGCCGAAATGTCGAAGACTTTCGATCCGTTCGCTGACAGTCCGGCAGAACATTCGAGAGCCTGTGTGAGTGTCATAAAATGTGACTGCCGACATCAGTAGCTTACATCGATTGTCCCCTTTGCTGCCACGGTCGACCCTTTGCTAAGAACGAAGGCGTGGAGGATACGGCTCATTTTGGTGAAGTGATTCGCTTTGAAAGGTCGCAACACCTCTGTTTCCTACGGAGCAGGGTTTTCTTGCATGTCTTCCAAGACGCCGCTGCCGTGGCAAGACACATCTCCATGTTTGCTGGTAAGACGGAAGAAGAGGTGGAGTCTACCGGGAAACCCTATGGACTTTCACCCGGAGACTTGGTGGCAGTTTGTCTTCGGGGACAAGAGAAGGCGAGTTTGAGATGGCGGAGTCGAAAGGTTCCACCTATGAATTAACAACCCTGTAACCCTTACTTGAACCGTATTTGACCCTCCAGATGCACCATCGTCACCTCCCAGTCTTTGGAGTCTTTATGCCACCTAGTCAAGATATGGAAGGAGATGTCGACTACGATCTACCCCGTCTCAAGACTCTTCTAGGTGAAGTGCATCTATTTGGTCGCATTTGGGAACTCGGTGTCCTTAAATCAACTCATGTCGAGTCAACTTGCACCAAGAATGGCATCTTAGCAGGAAAGTGTATGGAGGAATATGCCGACTTTACTGCCACCCTGAGTGAAAAAGCAGATCGACTCCTGCACGACCTTGTGTTTCAATCTCGGAAAAGTCCTTACTTGCTTGCTAGTCAGCTTCGTGGAATGATTACGAGCCCGAGTGTCATCGACTCACCGGCTTTCAGTTATTACACCTCTATTGCTTCAGCTCAAACGTCCGTTGCTGACGACGACTCTCCCACATGGACAACGCATGCGCAAGATGACGTACTAGTACCATGCCTCTCATTTGAATGGAAGTGCGATCCGGACAAGTCTACACGGATCAGTGAGCACAAGAAGGGAGAAGAAGTGGTAAGCGCACTGGGATACTCGTTTCAAGTCCCTGTTTCTGGGGTTATCGCTGTCTACAACCGGAACTTCCCTAGTCTTCGACGATCGACTAGTTGGGCTCTTCAAATGATAGCAGAGGAGTCTGTTTTGAGCGGCCTTCCTGATGACGGCATCAAGTCTGGGCTACTGGCAAGCAAAGGTCTTTTCTTCTCTATACCTAATTTGGTTCGTCGCAGTACAGAATTGGCAAGTAAAGTGAATCAATGGGCGGGAGACGAAACCGCACGATTCACTGTCAAGCTCGGACCAGATACTATCACAGTGGAGAACACGTATGAGCTCATGATCACCACGAAATTGAAGGCAGCTATTCACGATTGCTTTACATCACATCCTTTAGAATCTTTCACCAACATCAGTACTCTAATGAAGATTGACACGCTTGGGGCACTTTATTACTTCTTTTTCGGTCACTTTAAAGAAAGCGGCGCTGCGTTGTGTGGAAGGAATGGAGCTGTTTCAGCAACTCCAGCGAAGCCTTCCGAGCAGACTCAGCACCAGAATCAGCACCAGAGTCAGCAGCAGAATCAGAATCAGAGTCAGCATCACCCAGCCCTGATGGAAAACGATCGGCTGAGCGCTATAGATGACGAGCAAGTACCACCTGCCATCGATGATGCAAAACGTGCCAGTGAAAGAGAATCGAGTCCAGTAAGCTACATCATCACCTCCATCAAACGCGGCTTCTCTTCTACCATTCGTGATTCGAACAACGACACCTATTGCAAAGCGAAAAGTAGCTTCAGCAGCGGCAGCAAAGATGGTGTTAGTGTTGTTCTCGGCAAGAGTACCTCCGTTACTCTTCACAAAAAGCCTAGACTGGAAGTGGCATCATCCTCCACAAATTGCGACGAGCTGACGACGCACCTTCCTTCCTCGTCCATCGACTGCAAGTCATTCAAAATGGAGGTACAAGCTATCCTGGACCTAGAGCAAAGCCACGAAAGAGATCGCTTGGTTTCCGCTCTTATTAATAAGTGGAAAGAAATTTGCAGGAAAGAAGTGCAATCGGAATATGCTTCCATACTTGACTTTGCAAAGAAGAAAAAGATAAGTGGTCAAAGCAACTGCTTTTCCGGTATAAACACTTCCGGGATGTCGAAAAGCCAGATAGCGCAACACTGGAGAGAAGTTGCTGCGTCGATCTCCACTTCAACTGCTCGGCATCATGTACGATTACAGACCTGGCAGAACTTGAACACTGCCTATCGTGCTTGGCAATCTCTCCAAGAACTGTGCAAAGAAGTCGTTGGACTTTACATTTTGACACACGAAAACACAGCAACACGCATGACATCGCCACAAGAGAAGATACAGGCATTGAGACGAATAGTGTCAGAACGACATCTGGAGTACAGTCCTGCCCTAATCGAGCTGCTAATATGGCTAGCAGGACTAGCTCAAATGACACAGGAAGAATTTGCAAAAGACGACGAGCAATTCGGGCGTCCTTATCAAATCTCTTCGCTTCGACTTCAAGGTTTGAGCAGAAAGAGAAGGAGCGTGACGACCGATTTTACTCTCTCCGCTTCCGTATCCATCTCTGACCACGCCGGATCCATTTCTGACCATGCCGAGTCTTTGATGATCGTAGCTACGACGAAGACTGATCATGCTGGTGCAATAGAAGACGAACTCTCCGTCTTATGGGCCTCGACGGGTCCTGGTCGTGATTCCACCAACAATGATGATAGTCGTTATCATACCCTCATCTTTGAATCGCTGCTACAGATCCTGTACCCTTCTGTGGTTGATCTGCTTTCTTCCACCGATGTTTGTGGGAAAGCAGTAGGCTCCTCAAAGAGATCAAGTTGGCCTTGTCGTCGTCGTATCATGCAATTTCGGATGGAATTGCTAGAATTGATGGCAAGTATCAAGAGACCTGGGATACAAGACGGTCCTCCTTTGTCAACGGATGTGTTTGCTTTCTCAACGGTGGCCACCATCATTCTAGCTCCTGCTAGGATTTTCCCTTTTCCAAAAACTAGAAAAGAAGAGAGGGAAGGTACTAGAGGCAATTTTTTCTTCCGCTACGAAGGCACCTACCAAGCTCCACTGATGATCCGCAGATACAGTGGAGAATATAGCAGTGCGCTTACTGCAGAGGCTACCAAAGTGATCATGGATGCTGTAAAAGAAGTCATTGCTCATTCTGCAGATGAAATCACTCTTTTGGCACAGGAATACTCTCGTTTGAGCCTTTCGTCCTCCTCCAGCAGATGATGGACTAGACGAGAGAGTGTAAATAGAAGCCCAATTCACACATTCCGAATTGTACCAATACATCATGAATCAAGCATTCGGCTACTGTGACGAGTTGATTGAATGCACCTTTTGCATCTAAATGCTTCCCTCCCACCATCGTATCTGAGAAGGGACTGTATCAAACAACCTGGGCCTATGCCAATGTCATTCGCTAAAATTATCACCTGGACTTGGGAAGATCAGTGTCCACCCAGTGCCTAATTGAGCGTGTCACGCATACCTTGTTGCTGATCTATAAAGCCATGCGTGCACTTGTACGTGTGTACAGGAAGCCATAGCAACACCCTTCAGCGGCTCTCCCGTCGTCTTAAATCGTTGAAGGGGAGGAAGGCATCAGACACAGCATTAAGCATAACAGTATTCGTCATCCTCTCGCTTAGTAAGTGTGTAATAGTAGTGCGACTGTTTCGACTCATCATTTTCTGGTAGGCAAAGATTAGTGAGCAGAACTTTTTCGACTCAATACTTCACATGTGCGACTGCATATTGCTTCTTTACTAAATCAGAGCCGTTACGGACACAGGATTCTCTTGTTGACGCATGTTTTTTTTTCACGATCATTTTGACTCGAAGCTTCCAAAAGTGCACCAGAATCTATAGGAATTGCCTGCCTCGTCCTCGCATCATCACGCCTCCGCCGAAGCATCACCGAGGAAGAGTCGGCATCACAGAAGAGTACTCGGCGCACTTCTCAGGACAAAGACGCCGCGCCTATAAGGTCACTGGACAGCAAAAAAGTTTTACTCTTTCTTTCTTTCTTTCTTTCTTTCTCCTCAACCTCCTGACAAGCTCGATGACACTACTATGCAAGCTGGTGGTGCTGGCTGCCGCCTTTTGCGCATATGGTTCGATCCTTGCAGCACCCTCTCCCGCACCGGTGCCTATGGAAGAAGGCAGTGAACATTCTCACCGTCTTCGCAGCATCAGGACATCACGAGGTCGCGGCCCATACGTACACACGACGGTCTCCCAAACGTCTCGTGCGACTGGACTTATTCCTTACACCGACGGTGGGACATCACACGCACCCAGACGTAGGCTGCAGTCTGGGTCGCTGACCTCTCGCGTAAGGACTCTTGACAGCTCTGGTACACATGATGCGCACACTCTTGGCACGACAAGGGAACTGATCAGCAACTTTGGTCGAGAGAGTTCGGAAGAAGACAGCGCTCGTACCCGGAATCTCCTTCGCAGCCTGGAAAGGAGTCGTTCTGACGTTCAGTACGGCGATGCTCCCTCTGACTACTCACGGCATCCTCTGGATCACAGTGAAGCAGGAAGTGAGCTGTACGGATACGGTGGACAGCACGGGTATGACATGGCACGTCTGACTGATCAAGCGCAAGGCATGGAGATAGAATCATCGAGTCAAGGTCAGCCTTTCTACTACTTCAATCTAGAACAAGCACTTTCACCAAATCTGCAGAAGCTCTACCACGATCTGGCAACGCAGATGACGATGTATCAGAGCAAGGTGGAGGAGAGGAAGGCTGCCTCTCCGCAGACATACAAGCGGCCACGGGAATACATCTTGAGAGTCGACACTGACCTGGACAGCTACGATGACAACTTCAGGGTGTACGACTCCTTGCACGACGATCAGAAGATGTACATTGCCGAGTTGTTTCTTCAGATCCGAGCATACACGCCACACTCAATTGAGAAGGCGCTCCAGAAGCGACTGTACGCAAAGTATGCCCGCGAATTGCTGAGCAACAACGTCGATCGCATCGAAGCAGCCGTCGAGAAGATGATACCGGACAACAGAGCGAGAGACATCGACTACGTACCGTGGATGACGGGCCTTTCCAACGCACACAGACGACAGATCATGGAGCAACTGGCCGACGCGACTGATCAGAGGATAGACGGCCTAAGAATGCTGTTCTTGGCAAGGAAGATCAGCCCTGAGTTTGCACTACGTCTTCTGCATGCCTCGGAAGAGCAGATTCAGGCCATTGCACAGCAGAACAACCTCACGGTCGTCAACGATGGACAAGAAGCGCAACAGCCGTGGCTGCGGGGACTCAGCACGATGCAAATAAGAGCGCTCATGCAGAGGCTGGCAACACTGAGTGGTGACTTTTCAGACGAAGCGTACTGCCATGCGGTCTTGCAGGTACCAGATGCCCCGAGTGGACTAGGTAAGGTCTTGCTCCGGGTCAACGACAAGAACTTCAGGACGATGATGCACACGTTGAGGAGTATTTACACCATACTTGTTCCGCAGAGAGCCACTCACGGTGAATGATGTAAGATTGTATTTTTCTTTGCTCTTGCTCGGTCTTTTCTGCTCGGACAAAGGCATAGGTGACTATTAAAAGAGTGATCTTACCGTTGGATAGCGAGTGACATAATTAGAAGATGGAAACGCTACCCTGTCCACCTCTGATTTGTCTGCATGAACTCTGTGATCGGGCTGCCCTCGCGTAAAGCAAAGCTGTGCTATGTGCTTATTAAACGAAGATGCAAACACGTCGAAAACACTACTCAAACGTCTTTCTTCTCTCCTCCCACATCTCTTTCGCTCTTTCCCTTCAATTATGCTGGGACGCAACGTCGTTATTGCCCTTCTTTTATGGCGCTTCTGTGTCTCAACTTCTGCGGCACCCGCACCCATGCCCATGGACAGAGGGGATCTTCCTCCCGTTCGCATCGGTAGTAACAGACCCCGTAGGATGGGGGATATAGAAGCGCATACTTCTCGCGCAGTCAAGAGACCTGTGGCAGACACAGGCTCACGCACTTCTCGTCCTCGTCCTCGTCCTGATCGGCAACTTCTGCAAGCAGCAGAGAATATGTCCTCTGATCAGTGGTTCAGGAATGATCATCAGACTGGCTTGGACCATACGAACGCCTTCCAGCACCAGTCCAATTTGGGGGGGAACGCTGCGTACCTCCCAAATTACTCTTTCGTGGGTCAAGATCAGACGTCGTACTTCTTTGGAGGACAATACGGTGAGGCCTCTACAGGTAACGTCTCGGGCCAATTCCCAGCATCAGCTCACGGTGACACTCAATACAATCCTTCGTCGGGTGGAAATTTTTACCAATTCGATCATGCTCAGGGGTTGTCAGGTGAGGCTAGTCACTCTCTTCCCTACGCAGGATATCAGAATCAGTACATCGATGACAACACAGGATGGCAGCAACAATTTCTTAGTAATGATCCGGGTCATAATAATCCCTATGCTTCTTCTTCTCACACCAACACGTACGAGTCGAACAGCGACTTTGGAGTCCCAGACATTCCGCCTCTGCTTCCTGAGCAGCATGATTTGACTCACACCTTTCAGGACTACCAGTATCATGATCCCAGTGAAACTACGACTGCGTACTTCAATCAGTCAATGCAGGACATGGCCTTGATGTCCATTCCGCGACAGGAGGATTCACATAGTGACGGCGACGATCTGACTGCCTATATGCAGCATCAACAGCAGCAACAGGGGCCTCGAGCACCGCAGGTCACCGCGATTCCGGCAGATGATCAGCGCCGCAACACACCTTCCTACCAGCCCGACCCATTCAGTGATGGCGAATACACCATACAATTCAGTCCGACCTTTAGAATCACAGACCCGGACGGAAATGTCTACAAGTCGCTGTCGACTCTACAAAAGACAATCATCGTCGATCGTATCACTCAGATACGTCCGTATTCTTCATCGGCCACTCGAAAGACGCTGGAAAGATACTTGACCGCCCAAGCCGCTTGCGATATGTTGAGCAGTGACGTTGATCGGATCGAGCAGGGTGTAGAAACGATTTACAGCATGTATCAAGGGAAGAAGGGCTATTCTGATCCTCTCTGGATGGAAGGTCTAAAGAATGCAGATAGAAGGCTGGTCATCAAGAGGGTGGCGGACGTAACGATACAGCCTACGGACGGTCTTCGAGAAAGATTTTTGCGACTGAATCTGGGACCAGATGTGGCAGCAGGAATCTTGGCGGGCACCGATGCCGACATATGGCAAATAGTCATGGCGCGGCAAATCTTTGCAACGGTCGACCCGAGGGCTGGACGATGGCAGAAGGGCTGTAGCAGGCTGCAAAGAACAGCGGTCTTGGAAAGAATGGTGGCGACTGGCATGAAGGAGGACGCGGCTAGAGCGCTCTTGACAAAGGACAGAATTCCAGAAGGGACCGGCCTAGCTTTGCTAAGGGCAGACGACAGGACGTTTAGGAGTATGGTGAAGAACATAAAAAGCGGAAAGCCGCCGTTTCGATGAAAGGGGCCAAGAGAGACGCAGAGCTCGACTACTGCCAAGACCGATGAGTGTGATTATCGTATCTCAATGCTGCCCTACACTGCACCTTTTCATGCGGCCTCCCCTTATCACGCATTACTATAGTATGATCCTCCTTAGTCAAAAGCAACAAATGCGCACTAATTTAATCTGATCTTAACGTGGGGCTAAAATAGTGTAACACGCTAAGCTCGCTTGAAATTTGGGAACACTTATCAAGTGAAGCCGTAATGCAGGCAACAAGGAGGCCCCTTCCTACCTTCTCTTCTTCCTTACTATCAGCATTGCATTTCCATCACGACGCCTCTCCGGAAGATGATTGCTTTAAAGTTCGCCGTTCTTCTATGTATGTTGAGCATCATTGTCGCTACACCTGCACCCTCGCCCATGAGTGGAGACAATTTACCACGGCTCCGTACTGGGTCGTCCTCTTCCCGATCTCGCAGGTCAGATCAGCCTTCAGGATCCAGGACAAGTCGGCCTGCTAGACGACAGACGGACATTGTTGAGCCAAGAACAGCTCGTCCTGATGTGGGATCAGTTCGTATTCGGAGTCGATCACACTCGCACAGTGCACCGGATGAGGCGCAAGAGGTGGACCATCAATCAACTGCGCAAAGTGGACTACAGCTGCCATCTTATACCCATGAATACAATCCCTATACAGGATACTATGGATACCCTGGAGACAGTGGTACGCAGTATCAGAATGGCCAGAGTTCCGGCGGCCATCATTCGCGAGGTGCTGGAGCATCCGGGGTGGAGGAGTCTGCACAGTTCACGACAGGAGCCTTGATGCAACAAGGTCAAGGAAGTGGCAATTACTGGGATACAGCGGCGCCTTACACTGGCTATTCTGGCAATCTACCGCCTCTTCCAAGCACTTATGGATCGACGTCGCAATTTGGAGTACCCGACCTTCCTCCTCTACAGGATGATCAGAACGACTATTCCCACGCTTACTTTGGTCAGGATTACGGCTTCCATAATCCAACTCTACACCAGCAAGAGCTTCCGAACTACAGTGACGCCATGGCCGGAATGAATATAGGATTGACAAGTCAGCAAGCTGGAACCTTTCCTGACATGCCATCTATCCACAACTACTACGACACAGATAGGCAAGTCGGAACGACCGACGTACCGCCTACATTCAGCAACCAGGAAGGCTTATCGGATCTATATCACGGTCATGCTCATCGTACCCCCCTGCCGCAGCAAGATGCCCCGCCGGACTATAGCGATGTAAGGACCTCGAGTCAGCAAGTTCCTGCAGACGATGAGTACGACTGGGCTGATTTTATCATAGGCGACCCTTCTCAACAGCACAGCAGCCCAAGAGTCGACATAGATCCCTCACTTCAAGCAGGCCAACATGCAGCTCAGACAGGTCATCATGATGCTCAGACGCTGGAAGAATCGTCTGGCCCAGTTGCTCACGGTTACACTCCCTTTCCGCCTCCTGGTGAATACACCTTGCAGTTCACGATGCCGGACTTCTCGCATTTTAATCCCAATCTGAGTGTATATCTGGCGCTTTCCGATGAACTTCGACAGATTGTAGTGGAACGGGTGCTGCAATTGCGACCTCTTGTTCCCAAAATCGTACGCTACGAGCTCACCGGCCACCTTCTTCCTCGCTGGGCACGAGATATACTAGGCAACAATGAGGACCGAATCTTTGCTGCGGTTGATAAGCTCTTCCCTGATAGCGATAGACACCACAAACGTTTCACATCATGGATGATGGGATACGACAGCTTCCAACGGAAGGAAGTGATACGAAGACTGGTGATGGCGACCTTGCAAAGTGTAGAGACGCTACGAGAGCACATCTACAAGAATGGCCTACATCCTAGAGCAGCAGCGGAGATCCTGAATGCTAGCTATCTTGAGGAAGTGCAAGTTATTGCAAGGAGATACGGTCTACCCGTCGACGTCGATCAGGGAAGAAGACCGTGGAGTAGAGGTCTGGGTATTCTCCAGAGTAAAGCGTTACGACAGAGAATGACAAAGTACGGCGTCAAGAGTGATAGAGCTCGATTTGAATTCTTGGCAAAGGCAAAGATTCCGAT
This sequence comes from Exobasidium rhododendri, assembly GCA_026210745.1. NCBI lineage: Eukaryota > Fungi > Basidiomycota > Exobasidiomycetes > Exobasidiales > Exobasidiaceae > Exobasidium > Exobasidium rhododendri. Next base: position 198,292 of record CP110630.1, read on the forward strand.
GGGATACGGCTTGGCCATGCTACGAGCCAGTGACGAACAGTTCAAGAGTATCATGGACATCTTGGCGTCCTCATCACGCGCACCTTTGCCGTTTTGCGAAGGGATCTTAGACGTGTAAGTCGCGGGTAGAATCCCTGACTTGTCAATGTATTGATAGGACTCGATGATGTCTCTAATTGGTGACACTCGTAGATCCTTGTCACACTCCGTATATGAACTTCTTTCTTTGCATTACCGATCTCGATTCCTTGTCTCAGCTCTCGTGGTGATTTGAGCATCGACTCGTCACATCTCTGCGTGACTGACGTAGATGCATGAATCGCAGCCCCTGTACTCTCTCAAATCGGTTCTCAGGAGTGCCTCAATCCGATAAGCAAATCCGATAAGAGAGGAGAAAAGTACAGAGCAAGGGATGGAGCGAGCAAAGTTGATGGGATATGAGGGCAGCCTATGGCAATAAGGAGTATCTTTTCGTCTTCAACCTGATCCTCCTGAACATTGTTCTGTGTGCCACTTACCGATGTTGTCTATCCAGAAGAGCGTAGCACTAGCTATTCTCTGTCACTTCTTATGTGTGTGCATAGCAATCCCGGCACCTTCTCCCATGCAAGGCCCTCCCAACATCCGCACTGGATCTCGCCGATCAAAGCAGCCTGGTGACTCAGGAGCAAGGACATCGCGTCTTCCAACCCGTTCAACGGAGAATGATGTTGCAGGATCTCGCTCAGCTCGCGCCAGTCTCGAGTCATTGAGGGCAGCACGAGCAACAGCGAGGATAAGTAACAGAGCCCATCAGCAAAGTGACACTGACTCAATATCGCAAGGTGGTGGGGATGCATATGATCCGATGTCTGAGAGTGCGTCGCAAATTCATGCTCCTCCGATAGATCCTGGTGGTACTACTTATTCAGCCCCATACTACCCTGATGGTGTAGGAGGAAGCACTTATACGTCGCAAGCTGGTCATCATTCAGGCGGGAACTTTGGTGGATACTTTTCCGGCGAAGGGAGCGGCTTTCCTTGCCCTCTATCAGACCACACAGATACTCAGGCCTATGGCGGCTACTCGACTCACGGTGCACAGGACCCCTACATGTCGCACGGTGATCCTTATAACGTCAATTATGGTGCTGTGAGCTCAAGTGCTGCCTATTATCCGCAGTACACGAGTGCGCCTGAAGGAGAAAGCCAGTTCGGAGTACCCGACATCCCTTCCCTGGACGATGAGGGTCATCAGGATTATCCTGACCCATACCACCATCATTTGACAGGGACGCAGGGTTCGTATGACGCCTTCTATCCGGCACTGCATGGAATGGACGTGGGATCATCTAGTCAATTCACCGTACCGGAAGATTATGGTGGACCTCTACCGTCGATGGGCGATGAAGGAGATGATGAACCTATTCAACAAGATGCGAATGAAGGACAAAGCACTGAAGTCAATCCTTATGATATGAATAAGCCTCTTCGCTGCGTCATCTCTTCCAACCAGGAAGACCCTGGCTGGCAGTATACTCTGCCTTTCAATTCAGTCTTCAGCTTGAAGCCCAAATATCGCGATGCACCAAACGGGTCGTGGAGGTCACTGGACGACGATCAGAAGGCGGCTGTTGTCGATCGTATTGCCCAGATCAAGCCTTTCACTACCGCCACTATCCGAAAGTATCTCGAATTCCACTTGACTGCGCACACGGCTATGATGCTGCTGTGTAACGATCTCGATGTGGTGGAGTCTGGTGTCGCGGAAGTCTACCGTAACTATCAGCAGAAGCTCGCCTATGAGAATCCAAAATGGATGGACGGACTACACAACGCACAAAGAAGGGAGGTGATCGAAAAACTCGCCGACGCAACAGTTCAACCAGTAGAAGATCTTCGAGAGCACTTTCTGAAGGTGGACGCTCCTCAGGCCGCAGCATGGGCGATTCTGAATGCCAGTGGAAGAGACGAGCTCCTTGCCATTGCTCAGATGTATGGCCTCTTCATACCGCAGAGTAGTGCAGCACTTGTGTGGCAAAGAGGAGCGGGGAAGATGCAGATGAAAGCGCTCCTTCACAGGATGATGACGAGGGCCAAGATCACGAGCAAGAAGACGTACAACATCCTGGCGAGAAAGTACATTCCAAGCGGGTTTGCACTGACGATGCTGAAGCTCAACGACGCCCTTTTTGACGACACCATGCATAGTCTACTGTATGAGCATAAACTGCCGCAGTACTGGCAGGTAGACAGTTCAGAGTAGATACGAGATTTGTAGAAGCGAGGATGTATCCCTTAATCAGAACAAGATGTTTTACCGAGTGGTTGCCGCTACACCGTGATAATGGCTGATACTTATGAGGGGGGCACAGAGGAAATTGTAGACTGCAGCGCCCACGCATGATCCTTCGTACTGTGGTGCAGGGATAGGGCCGCGCTCAGAAACGGTGCTGACGCCGGAACCTCCTCTTCATTCTCGAAAATTGCTCCCAGGAAGATACTACCAACGAGTGAGGAAGCCGTCTTCATCTCACACCTCTCTTCCTCTCCTTTACGTTCTTGCAGCTACATATATCATGGTCGGCTTCTCTCCAGCTGCCTCGATCTTGTCTACCTGTAGTATCTTATTGGAAGCTTGCTCAGGCAGACCATTTCCTTTGCCCATGAACGACGGTCGAGGTAGCTATCCCTTCCTTAGTGACGCAAATGCAACACAGTTACCTATACCCGGCTACGATTCCGACTTTCCTCTTCTTCCCGGTAGTATCACGCATGGGCAGCTCGAGAGTCGCTCCACACGGCCAAAAGACAACGCAGGAACAAGTAACAGTACGACACCGTCGCCAAACTCTCCAGATCAGTACTTCTACTTTGATCAGGCCGGTCACTTTCTCGATCATCAGGACAGGCTCGGAAAGTCTCACTCATCATCCTTTCAAGATCGACTTGTCCACTCAATGACCCAAGAAAATGAGCGAGCAGGAGGCGGTGATCCTTTCACACACTCCGCACAAGCGGAACGCAACATGAGACATCAAACCATTCCTCCTTCCTCCTTCCTTTCTAGTCACATGGATGATGCCGCGACTCGACATCCTAATCCAGCCAGTTCTCACCGTGAAAGTATGCAAACCTGGCCCTGCAGTATTACACCTGACTATGTACACCTGTACCTCAGCCGTCAACCGCATCTGTTGGACAGTCAGAACTTGCCTGCAGGTTACAATCAGGTACTAAACTCAAATGGTATTGCCTCTTCTAGCGATGCATGGCATGATAATTCACCGGGCAAGGCCAGCGGTACATTTCCTCCCATACTTTATCCCCATCACGGTGATATAGCATGGGATTACAGACCTAAGGAGTATGTCTTGGAGTACGATGACAAGTTCGAGTCGACGAGTGACAGCAGCGATGAACTTGTATGGTGCAATCTCAATCAGGACCAAAAGTGTGTCGTCGTCGACCTAATACACAAAGCGAGACCATACATGGAGACGTATATTCGCAAGGAGATCGCAAACAAGTTGACAGCACGTCGAGCCCGGGCATTACTGAGCAAGAGCGAAGATCTCATCGACGCAGCCGTGGAGGAAATGTATCCGTTCGACATGAACAAAGGCGGCCCAGGCGGCGTACCATGGATGAAGGGACTTTCCAAAGCACAACGACTCGAGGTGATCGACAAAGTGGCAAATGCTACTTACCAACCTGCTGACGCACTGCGAGATTTGTTCCTCCGCAAGAAGATTACACCGGGGCTTGCGCAACAATTTTTGAACAGCAACACTCCGCAGAACGTCCGACAGCTCGCAGAGTACTACTGTCTCACGGTGCCTGTTGATGACGAGACCGTGTTGCCGTGGCAGAGAGGGGCCAGCAATCTGCAGTTGAAAGCGATTCGACAGCGAATGACGGAGAGTACGGTCTGTAGGTCTAAACCATGCTTCAAACTGCTCAAGAAGCCGTACATTCCCGCGTATTTCGGGCTCAAGATCCTCCGCGCGGACGAGACGGACTTTGCCAGGATAGTAAAGTGGATGAGATGCGGCGGCGCTCTTCCGCCTCCAGTGTGACCCTGCAATTCAATCTAATCATCATTCTGTGTGATCTTTTCTGTCAGGATTGAGCCGAGTTGTCGCTTCATCTTGCACGTCATGTAGCGAGGAAGTCAATAGACAGAATTCGAGTCACATGAAAGGCCGTCTCTGAAACTGGTAAGTCACACCGTGAAGTGACGAGTTAGGATGAGACTACGTAATTACAACTGTGAGCTTGAGCATGAAGGCATCGCACAAATCTTGTCCTGCCAAGTGCTCTGCACCGCCTTACTATTTCCGGCTCCTCTTCGGCCTCTTATCGTTGTTGGGCGACTTAGCAGCAGCATGAAGGTTACTTCTTATGCGTAAGAACACATACACATATAAAGAGGCGCGACACTCTTCCTACTCATCCTGTCTCCCCTGAACAATGACCATATTATCGGAAGTCCTAGTCGTAGCGGTACTGCTCTGCCTCAGCGCAGTCAATGTCGCCGTCTCCGCCCCCATGGACAGAGGGAAGCACCCGGTGGAGGACAACTTACCACAGGGCCTGCAATCTATTCGCATCGGAGATCGCTCCTCTCGACGGTCTGGTCTATCGGAGTCGCAAACTTCACGAGCTCGCGGACGCAGTACACGAGAAAGTGGATCGCGAACATCTCGCCTGGAGAGACCGAGCCCTCAAGTAGATGTTGGGGGGTCCAGTAGTGGCGATCACAATCTGTACAGTGACGACGCTGCTCATTCGACATCATATACCAGGGACTTCCTGCAGAATCTCGTCGGACAAACGCCGTACGGGGATGAAGCGACGGCTTCTGGTGACCTGCAAGAGCCGCCGAGCGAGCATCTCTACTACGCACCCGTGGTCGACTATTTTGGGGTGGGGAGTCAACAGGGTCAGCATTCCGGTCAGGGACATGACCAACACTACGATCAAGGACAAGGCGACTCACATGTCCACAGAGCCTACCTGCAGAATTATGGGCAGATCAGTCATCAGTATCAACAAGGACATCCAGGGACTATGTATGACCAGGGCAACGAACACCTTCAAAGAATGGACGCCGATACATCTGGTGTGTCGCCGGACGATCACGCTGCCTACCATCCTGACATGAATCAATACGGCGAGGATACTATTCAGCAGCAGCCTGATCACGCATACGGCAGCCTGAACGACGATGGCATCCCCCACGAGTACACTCTGCAAATCAAGACGACCTTCCGACAGCCAGGTGAGAATGAGACGTGGTTTGACTGCCTGGACGGTCATCAGTCGATGTTCATCATCGACAGCATCTCCCAAATCAAGCCTTATCTCGACGACACCATCACAAAAAGACTGCGCGACAAGTTGGATGCTGCCAAGGTTGCAGCTTTTCTGAGCAGAGACCCGACAAGAATACTACTTGCGACAGAGAGTATGTTTCCAGAGGAGAACTTGTCGAAATACTCTAGAAGTAATCCGTGGATGCTAGGCCTGAAGATTCCGGAACGAAGACACTTGATCGACATGCTATCGGAGGAAATCACGGAAGCGCGAGATGATCTGAGGGAGCTCTTTTCACGACGCAGAGTGCCGCCGAGAGTCGCAAAAGAGATGCTGGACGGGGATGCTGAGGTGCGCAGATCTTATGCGGCGGCATTCAATTTATATGCCTTGCCAACGGAGCGGACATTGGACTGGCACAAGGGATTGAGTCGGATTCAGAAGGAAGCCCTGATTCAGAGGATGATGGCGACGGGAAAGAGAGGCCTGTCGAGGGGGTACATCCTCACACTCCTTCGCAGTCCATACATTGCACCGGGATTTGGCAAGATGATGCTGCGGGTAGGAGACGCAGAGTTTATCGATCTGTTTCAAATTCTCAAGGCGGTGGCCAGGCCGAAGAAGGAGGGCTAGCCGCATTCTTGCAGGCTATCGACTTGCATAGCACATTTCTCCTTCTGTACCCACGACTGTTCTCCGTGTGACACAGCGCGGCACACTATTCGAATGCATGATATATAAACTCCTGTACCATGTCCATGCGCCTGCTTGCTATAGTCATCGCACAGGAACAGACTTGGCGCTACTCCGGCGGAAATGCCTTTCCATCTGTTCTCATGTGCTGACCTGAGGGTTGGATGCTGTCATGTGATGCATCCCCTCCATACGAGCGCAACTTCAAGCCTTGATGCATACGTAAAGACCTGAAAAGGAATCTTTCACATCTCGCTTTCCCTCTTCACATCCGTCTCAAAGATTCACAATGACGCACTCTTCTCACACTGTGCTCTCTATGCTCTTCTTGTGCTTTTACTGCTTTCGTGTAGTCACGTCTGTACCCACGCCGGTACCTGCACCAGGCCCCATGCACAATCACAAAGCAAAAGAAGTCGTTCAGATCGACTCCTCCTCTGCGTCGTCTTCTGAGGGCGCTTCCCCTCGCATCAAGAAAGTCTACGTCGGTCTGCGTCCTAGAAGCGACGGTACGAGGGACTTTTTATCAACGTTTGGCTCAAGTTCAGTGGGGCAGGACATTCATGATGTCCAGGGCAGAGATCGAGCTGCTTTTGCTTATTCTTATCAGAACACTGAGGCACACGCCGCTCACCATCGACAAGACACTACACATGAAATTATGGCACACCAATATCCTGGTCAAAGCACCGTCCCACACACGATGCACCCACCGCAACATCACCTTCCCATCGACACTCAGGGTACGGCGCTCTATCCGGTGCATCACTCCTCGCCCCTTCATCAGCAAGCAGGTCCATCTGCACAGCAACAGCATGGAGTACAACCAGTCCTGCACGACGACGCTCAAAAGGCCGAAGTCGACGCCACTGATGCGTTCCAGGACTACATGCACAGCCGTCTCGCAGCTATAGCCACGCAGGCGAGTTCGTACTTTGCTTCCAGTGCAGATGGAATGGATCCGACTCGAGTGCAGCCCGAGTACATGATCCGCTTCGACCCTTCCTTTTCCTTTGACAACGAGATCGACTCTGTGTTCTACAAGCTGGACAAGCTGCAGCGAATGATTGTCATCGATCGGGTCAGCCAGATACGCCCGTACCGAATCGACTCGATCCGCAAAGCCCTACAGCGGAAGATGAGCGCTCCCGTGGCGAGAGCGCTTCTCAGTGGTGATGTAGCCGAGGTAGAGGCGGGTGTCGAGTGCATCTATCCGATCGAGAGGAAGAAAAAGGGCTTCATGCAGCCGCCGTGGATGTTCGGTCTCGATAATGCACAGCGAAGACAGGTCATCGCACTACTGGCCAACGCAACGCAGCAAAGCACCGACGATCTTCGCGAACTTTTTCTGACCAGGAAGATCGAACCTTTTGTGTCGTGGCAGATACTGAGCGCACCCAGTCTGCACCAACTCGTCCATCTCGCCTACACTCACGGACTGATCATCGCAGGAGAGAGAAGAAAGTGCCTCACCTGGCAAAGAGGTCTCAGTGTGCTGCAGAGAAAGGCGGTCATTCAGCGGATGATGGGGAGTGGAATTGTGAGGAAGCAGTACTGCTACGAGTTGTTCCAAAGACCGTTCATCCCCGCTGGATTCGGGCTGGTGATGTTGCGGGTGAATGAGGAAGCATTCCAGCAGATCATGGCGATACTCAAGGGCAAGGAGTGACATTCATCCTTCCCGGCCTGATGAGGATGACTAGAGTGGATCTCCGCCCGAGCAGCACCGAAGCAGTACACACTACCTAGGCACGAGGGCACGGTCACTTCTTTTCCCCTCGGTATCTTTACGGCGGGCTATCAGGCTGATCTCACTTCCTCGTCTTTTTTTCTTCTCACCACATCGACAATGCACATCCTCTGCAAGATCGTCGTCCTTTGTGTTGCCTGCTTCTGTGATATAAGTGATGCAAATCCCTCACCAGTGCCGAGCCCCATGGACCCTCGGAGACTGAAGTCCAGTCACAATGAACCTTATCACCAGAACACGCCGCCGATCCGAGGAGGAGGACCTGCCCCTCTCATCGATCCCAGTCGAAGCCAAGATGATACGCCTGGATGGCTGGAAGATCTCGCGCCCCACCTGGTCGACCTCGATGGAGAAAGACTGCTCAGATCGCGCAGCACATCACCGCCGACGTTCCAGTACCGACCCTTCCATACGAATCATGACGCCGGCCAGAGTAGTCGTAGCCCTCGTCCTGAGAATCACTGGTACCCGTCGATGGTTGCTGCAGATCACGGCGTCCCTCACGGTCATTCGCTGTACTGGCACGATCAGATGCTACAGGTACCCGACTACACCCCTTCTCCGTACTATTTTCCGTCTGCCTATCCACCAATGTCATATCATTATCAGCATGACTCGCCGATCGCCACCCCTTCTCTACACACACAGCACCGTGACGATACGCCACGACCCGCGAGTGGAGGGAAGATCAGCATCGTGCATCTACCCCTGGAGGAAGCGTCTGTCTACAAGAGATACAGCATGAATGTCAAGGACAGAATCCTCCATGTCCTGCACCTGTACACTGGACTGTTGAAGTGTTCGATCGCTGTGCAGTGCCGACACAAGTTTACTGATGACATGAAGGGCGCCGTGCTGGGTGGCAACAAGGAAGAGATACGAAGGGCGATCGATGTGTTGTTCCCCCTTGAAGGGAGGAGAAAGTCGCACAAGCATCCAGAACAGACGTGGATGAAGGAAATGACCATCGAGCAGAGCTGCAAGGTAGTGGAGAAGATTGCAAGCGTCTCTGGAAAGGACGAGGAGCACATCCGCAACTTCTTCTTACGCACACACTTGCGAGAGAAGAAGGCGTGGAAGATCCTGCTAGACAAGACAGGGCAAGTGAGCCGAAGGTATGTCAGGGAAATGGGACTCGATCGGCCGGGAGAGAACTTGATCCAACGTGGGAAGAAGGCGACGTATTCCAAGACGGTGGAGGTGTGGCCGTGGATGAAGGGCAGCAACGAGGAGCAAAGGAAAAAGATCATCAAGAAGATGAGAAGAGTGAGCGGGTACAGCAAAGAGCAGTGCTTGGATCTGCTACGGAGACCGCAAGAAACAGAGAGCGGAAAGGGACTGGCACTCCTGGCGGCAGAAGACGACGAGGTGCTGAGCGTGATAATGCGCATGGAGGTGGGTCGGTAGTCTCGCATGTGTAGATAGAATGATAGATTGGAAGCCTTGAATTCCACGGTGGAAGTGTTCGTGCCGAGGCTGTACAGGGTGGTGTGCATGTCGTATGGGCTTATAATCGTTGTAGAGGCCCATCTGATTGCACGCAGAGCAGATACGAGAGACTTGGGCTGGCATGGCATGGCACCTGATCAGAGTAAGCACATTTCTCGACGTCCTTTGTACGCGATGTACCGAGACATGCCGAGGGGCTGCCTAGATAGATAGTCGAGCATGAATCTTACGCAAGGAGTGTGTTCTGTGAACTCGATAGCGCTCGCTTGTACATCACCAGGCGGTGCTATACAGGCCAGAGGGGTAAAGAAAAAGAGGTAATTACATGTGAATGCCGCTTTCTCGATCTACACAAGATATAGCATCATATGATATAGCAGCCTCGCTCTCGTTTCCCTTCTCGCCATCCTGCAATGACGCTCTTGTATATGTACCTTGTGACGGCTGCCCTTGCTTGGCTCTGCATGTTCACGGCTGCATCGCCTGGTTCAAGATTCTCTACCAAAGGCAAGCTCAAAGAGGTCATGCACATCGACGCTACATCTTCGTCGAATCCACTGAGTAGCACCAGAACAAGAGATTTCCTCTCGTCGTTTGGTGGGGGTGATGCGAGCACGGTCGACATGCAGCCTGCGCACACAGACTACTCTAGTCGAGCAGCAGGGCATCTGTTCTCATATGCAGACGGACAGTACTACCCGCATCAACATGGCCACCTACAGAATGCATCACAAGGCTACTACAACACGCACCTGCATGACGCTCATCTGTACCAGGGATCTCACGGTACATTCGCTGATGGATCCCCTCTTCTCTCTGATGGCCATCCTTCTCACTCTGAACAATATGCGCCCATGTCACTCTATGAACATCAATTCAAGACTCTTTCTCGGCTCTTCGGCAACAACCAGCACCCGGCAGAAACGTCGACCATTGATGCAGCTGCGATAGAAACGGTGCCCACACAATCCACTCAACCAGACGCTGCAAAGTATAAGCCTCTCAGCGACGAGGAGAAGAGCGCCTACCTCTCGCAGCTCGCTTCCTGCTACCTCACGAGTCCGCCTTACTATCACAGGGGACGGGTTTCCTACCCCTGCGAGTACCAACTCGTATTCGACCGTGGATTCAGCCATGACGACGACGTGGAAAAGGTGTACGGTCGCCTGTCAAGCATTTAACGGATCATGATCACCGATCGCATCAACCAGATCAGACCGTATGTGTGTGACTCGATCCGACAGGCTCTAGTCAAGCACTTGAATGCTCCCCTTGCCAAAGCTCTTCTGAGTGACGATCTCGAGCTCATCGAGGCAGCCACGGAGAACATCTACCCGATCGACATAAAGAAGAAGGGCGCGCTGTACTGCCACTGGATGACCGGCATGTCCAACGCACAACGGAGACTTGTGATCGAGAAGTTCGCCATGGCAACGCTGCAGGCCACCGACGAGCTTCGAGACCTCTTCCTACAAAAGATGGTCACACCCGACGTGGCATGGCAGATACTGCAGGCTACTACTCCACAGGCGTGCAAGAAGATCGCACACGAATACAACCTCTTCACACCACATCATCCGCGCGACTTGTCGTGGAAGAAAGGCATCAGTCATATACAGAGGCGAGCCGTGCTTCAGCGAATGATGACGACGGGCAAGGTGCAAAGACAAAAGTACTGCTATGAGGTGTTTCAAAGGGCGTTCATCCCTGACGGTCTTGGCTTGGTCATGCTGAGAGTAGGAGATGCCGAGTTCGTGAGCTTCATGCGTGCTCTCAAAGGGCATGAGTGATGTGTCCTGAGAGGGGGGTTTTACAGGGTGAATCGGAGGTGTAATGCAGGCACTACTTCGGTTCCGACGATTACACATCAACGTTCACCAGTCATGTACTCTAGCATTACAGCAATAATGTGTGAAGCAGGAAAGTCGCCGAACGCGCCTCGGATCGTGCCTGGCTATAAAGCGGTCTCCTAGACTGAATTAGAGATGAGGATCTCCATTTTCCTCTTTCTTCATTGTTGACACGGTCATGGCGACTTTGATGAGGTTGGTTGCTCTACTGACTGTCATGACTGCGATCTGGGACTTGCTCTACTTAGTCGTAGCATCACCTTGTCCCCTCCCTATGCACAGCCGCGATTCCAGACCCACTCCTTCACCTCGTCGTGGAAAGTCTTTGGCTTGTCAGGACAGTCCCACTCGAAGCGAGAGTATCGATCATTTTCTTCACAGGATTGCTCCGGATCTCCATGAAGAGTCTACTGCCGATAGTTTTTTCCCACATACGAGATGGCCAACCCAAGTCGAGCAATCTTCATCTGATGGAACAGGGACAAGTAGGATCGGACAGCGTCACGGGCAATCGCGAGGGCAGGAAAGTCGGATACAACTTTCTCCCAGTGACTTTGATGCTTTCACCCCCGACTATACTGCTTCTTCCTACGACTACGCTGAGCCCCACTATCATAGAGACGATCGCACACCAGCACATCAACCAGTCGCAACAGGGATAAATAGCAACACACATTGGCAGCCAGGTAACGCTCCTCCGTATCCCTACTTCGACACTTCAATAAAGATTCCAGACCGCTTCCCATTCCTGTTGGCTAATTATGAGCAGAGACAGGCGTCACAACATCAAGACACTCCCCGGTATCACAAGCCCACAGCGAACATGCGCCAATCTAGCGTACTGCGCAATACGATTAGTGCTTCCCCAAGTCGAGCAAGTAAAGACACAGAGGCCACATCAAAGGAACACGATAAAAGCACGCTAGTGAAGCAGGAAATGGAAGGCGGTCGAAGAGCGACACCAGAAGCACCTCCCTCTCGCTGGAACGTCCACCAAGTCCTCACTCTGCACGTCGACCCGCGCTTCCACTACGAGAGCGAGGACGATCAAATATATACAGGCTTGTCAGACAGGCAGAAGTCCGTCATTCTCGAGCTGGTGCATCGTGTGAGGCCGCTTCGAGCCGCATATGCTCGATCGATTCTCCAGTCAGACGTGACGCCTGGCTTAGCAAAGGACTTGATGAGCGGCGACAGGAGCAGAGTAGATGCAGCCATCGAGACGCTCTTCCCCGAGCGAGACAGGCGGAACAATCCTGTCCGGTGGATGACTGGCCTGTCACACTGGGAACGGATCGAGGTGATTGAGCGAATGTCGGCGGCGACGCATCAAAGTTCAGACCTGCTCCGAGACCTTTTCCTGGCTCAGAACGTGCAGCCTGGTCTCGCTCGAACGACCTTGTCCTCGGATCCGCCTACATGCGAGCAGATTGCAAACGAGAACATGCTTTGGTTGAAGAGCAAGAGTACGGAATTGCCCTGGCAGATCGGCGTGAGCAAGGTCCAGAAGAAGGCGATCCTCGATCGGATGACTGCATACGGTGTGCGCAAAAACACCTGCTATGACCTGCTCTCGAAGAAGCCCCTTCCGCTGAGTTACGGCTGGCAGCTGCTCGATGCCAGCGACCATCAATTCGCCTTGATCATGAACAATCTCAGAAGACGGAAGGATGTGCCTCTCCTGCTTTCTGAGCTGGACAGATGATCGGAAGAGTGGTTCCCCTTGTTGTGTGTGTGTGTATCTCTCAGGTGGCATCATTGGGCTTTGATAATCATGAGAGTACTGCAATCGTTTCAATGCGCAGGACTTGACTATGACGCAGAAGTTCAGGCTGTGAATGTAGTCGCAGGCCGTGAACCGAGCATCTGCCTCTGCCCGAGACCGTCCCGGAGCACGCACGGAGAGTGGAAGTAAAAGAGTGAATTGAGTATCCTTTGCTCTTCTCTCCATTCTGGGACTGCAGCCCTTCTTCTCCTTCTTCAGCGAAAGTCATGTTGTGTTCCGGACTCGTACTCTTACTTACGCTATGCAGCTTCTCTGTCATGGTTGCCGCTTCACCAACTCCGCGACCGATGCAGAGAAGTATGTCCAAGAGGCCCCTCGCTCCTGAGTCATCTTCCTCCCCACATGCACAAGTCAGTCCCACCAGCAGCAGCGACAGAACGAGGGACTTCCTCTCGGGCTTTGGAGGAGATACTACTCGGTACGACGACGTGCCAGAACACAACAGAGGACGCCACATTCAGAGCTACGACTTTCTCGGGCTTGGAGGTGATTCTCACCAGGACATGGAAGGAACGTATGTAGAGGCTCCTTCGATGTACGACTTGAGCCATCACCAGGCAGTCATGGACCACAGTAGACTGTATCAATCGCAGCTGTCGAGAGTACCTCAGGGCATGCCCCATCCCTCATCGAACAGTCTCCATGGCAATATTGCTGCACCTGCCTTAAATCAACATGGAAAGTACGACGAATACACCCTCCAAGTCGACCCGACGTTCCCATGGCACACACAATTCGACCGTGTGTACAACATGTTGACTGACGACCAGAAATTCTTGATCGTGGATCGCATCACAGAGATCCGCCCGTACTGCGCCGACTCGGTGCGCAAGAAGCTCGTCAAGAAGATGGACGTTGCCTTGGCTAGTGAGCTGATGAGCGGCGATATAAGGGTAGTGGAAATGGCAGTCGAGATGCTTTACCCGATCGACAAGATGAAAAAGGGCAGGACTCGTCTTCCCTGGATGCACGGCCTCACCAACGCACAGAGGCGACAGGTGATCACGCTACTGGCCGAAGCGACGCAGCAGAGCTCAGACGAATTGCGAGCCCTCTTCCTTCGAGCACATCTAGGACCGGATATAGCATGGGAGATCCTGCACACGACCACGCCAGAGCAGCGTATAGCCATCGCCAAGCGCTGCAATCTGTACCACGACGTCGTGGCGCGAAATTTACCCTGGCAGAAGGGAACGAGTGCCATTCAGAGGAGAGCAGTTCTTCAGAGGATGATGATCTACGGCGTCAAGAATCAACAGTACTGCTACGAGTTGTTGAAGAAGGCAAAGGCCCCGAGTAGGTATGGCTTGACGATGCTCAGAGCAAATGATGACGAGTTCATGGACATCATCCTTCGACTGAAACGCAAGCGGAATTACTCGGCGTGAGGCGATTACCGGTGATGTCAGCGAGTGGTACTATAATAATATGAACTGAATGACGCGAACAGCCTCGGCAGTGTGAGCTTCGAGCAGGAGACGACATGTAGTGCTAGAGACTAAGCAGAGGAGGATAGACGAGAGCACAAGTATTTCCTTCGAAGAGTCTTGTATCTATCTTCTCACCCTTCCTAGAGTCGGGAAAATGTGGCACGCGAGATAGCTTACATAATCCCTCTTTTGGTGCACGCCGCTCCAGTGGTAGGGAATTGTTTCCGAGGACGCCAAAGCCTACTGAGGGCATCTAGTTGAGCCGGTGTGACGGACTGGCTGGACATGACGTATCTCTGTCCGACGCTTTATCACAGTATGAATGCCGAGCTCGACTTGGCAGCAAGATGAAGGCTGAAGGAGGTAAGCGACACAAGACGCCCAGTCTGACAAGGGACGAAGGGTTCATATCTGATCCGCCATCAATGTCGGGCGAGGTGTGACGTGAAGCAGGCAGCAAGGACCGTACATTACTGAACACTAATCACGATGTGATGGTAGCAAGAAGTGGTTCCTCTGCATTGATGCGAGGAATCAGTGCTTGCAGGAGCTGGTGTCGCAATTGATCAGAGAAGGCGGCATATAAGAAGGACAGCAGGTAAGGGGAGGCACCCTCTTCATCAGTCTCTCAAGCATCTCGTAGCTCGTTCCGATGGTGTGTGTCTTTAAGGCTTCGGTATTTGTTGCCCTCTTCAGCCTCTATGACCTAAGTGAAGCGTCTCCCACTCCCATGGACAATCAGTGGCTGAACTTGAATCTTGGCAGGATCAACACTGGAACGGATTCCAGCGCTCAGCGACCAAGTCGATCAGGCGCTCGTACTTCCCGTCCTGAATCTCGATACACGCACGGCCACGACGGATCCCACACCTCCCGCGCTGGACCGCAACTCCTGCCACTGTTCGACGACGGCAGCAACGAGTATCACGATACAGCTCAGAGCAGTGGACATGCAGACATTGCCGATAGTCAGTTCCACGGCTCCAATGAACGACCTCCTCGTCGCTCTGCACGTACGAGAAACGAACTTCGAGAAATGAACTTTCTGGGCGAGCAGCAGCAGCAGCTACATCAACAAGATCAACCGGGTATCCTGAATCAAGCGATTGGAGAGCTGCAGCGGTTCAGCCAAGAGAGGGACTCGTTCCAGTACGGCGGGACTCAATTTGGCGAGGCGAGTGGGCACGCACTGGCAATTCACAGAGACCCGAGCGTGTATGGAGGCTTCCCACATTCTTTCCAGCAGCACCAGCACGACCCTGGAACGGAGCAATTGAATGCACACTATGCGCAGAACATGAACCTCGGCTCGTCAAGTCAGCATCCAGGAGATGATACGAATCGGCCCTTCTCCTACCAGGTATCGCAGTATCATCCCGGCCTGGAAGACTACTCGGAGAGAATGGCGAGACTTCTACAGCATCAAGAGTATCAAACGTACACCGGGCAAGAGGAAGAAGACCCAGAGTACATGGAGCATATGGCACGGCAAGACAGACAGCATCACAAGACTCGCAGACCACGTAGGGGAGCTGACCTGCCCGCTCTTCGTGAGACTCGATATGAGTACCCTTTGAACCCGGACAAGGACTTTAACGATCGACTGGTAGAAGGCACGTTTCCTGCAGCGTATGAGTATCTTATTGTTGCTGCACCGCCGTCGCTCTACCGTCCTGCAGAGTACACGCTGCGTCTTCATTCGCAGTTCCACTACACGGCAGATAATGAAAAGGTCTACTTTCAACTGTCTGAGAATCAGCGTCTCTACATTATGGATCAGATCCGTCAGATCAGACCGCTCAAGTCAGAAGCCATCCGGAAAGGCCTGGCGAATCGATTAAAGGCAAGCACCGCGTTGAAGTTCATGACGGGGGAGATAGAGCAGATCGAAGAGGCCACACAGGAGCTGTACCATATCGACGCACAGAGAATGAACGCCACTCAGCCACACTGGATGACAGGCATGACCAACGCACAGAGAAGGCAGGTCATCGACGAGCTGGCCGAAGCGACATCGCAGCCATCAGACAGCCTGAGGGAGCTATTCTTGTATTTGGGTGTCAGCGTGCAAGTAGCGCAGAGTCTACTGAATGCAGATGATGAGGAGCGGCTACAGATCGCCGAGGAGCGTCAATTGTACGCCCCAGTCGATCCAAGAGCGCTGCCATGGCGGACAGGTCTCAGCAAGATGCAGAGAACGGCTCTCATTCAGAGGCTTCTTGGTCCGAATGTCGGCACACACTACGCGAGAGAGCTGCTGCAGGATCCGCGCAATCCGGTCAAGTTTGGCCTGTACTTGCTCAGAGCCAGTGATGCGCAGTTCCAGGTCGAGAAGAGTCAGTTGCGGGGAACGAGGAGGAATCTGGGGTGACACAGCGATGGAGAACGTGAAAGAAGATGGAAGAGTAAAGAGGAAAGGGCAATGATCCATGCCAATGTCACACTAAGTTCTGCTGGTGAGCAGTGAATATGTTCTGACTTTATCACTGTGAGTCTGTAAGGATCTCTACTGGAGCATCTGTCTCGTTCTTCTACTGTATCTCAGTTGCTCTACGCGAACACATGCGATCTCTGGATCCAGTCGTCTGCAATGCCCTTCACCTCTTCCGGCGTGGCGTGCAAGATCATTTGTGCCTTCTCTGCTGTCATTTCCTTCAGAGAGAGAAAGTAGTAGGCCCGTCGTCGGTTACCTGAAAAGCCAATCGCCAACTTCCTGACAATGTCCGCCCGTTCCTTCTTGGAAAGATTGTCCTTCCAGGGCTGTCGCATGCTGTACGTTCTCTCCCTCGACAGTCGGATCACCTCTTGTAGTCCCTGCTCCCTCTCACTGGCGTCGCTGCTGAGTAAAAGATCGGCAATGGTCGAGGTCATGACTCGGATGGTGCGCTCTCGTGCTGTGCCCACTCGGTCACTGTCTTGCTGCAGAGCTTCTCGCGTGATGTTCAGTATTCTCAGTCGGTCACCTTTGGTCAGGTCGTTCCACACAAAGGGAGCGTCTTCCTTGCTCTGAGCGGGGGTTTTGCCAGTATCCTGCTGTTCCGGACTAGCTTGAGCTTCCTCGACCGAGTCAGACGGTCCTTGCTGAGGAATACGTGATCGTTGCCGCTGACTTCGCGCTTTTCCACGCCATGCGACACTCATGCCCACTCCTGCAAGGTTGCGCCCATCTCTCTCCCTCTGCTCGCCATTATGAGGGTTTTCTATCGGCTGCTGTGTAGATGGAAAGTGATACAAACGATACTGGTAGTCGTTGTGGCTCTCATCAGCACCTTGAATGAAGTGCGAAGACGTCGGCTTGAAGAGGGACACATCAGACTGGGAAGGAGTGTAGAAGGGATCAAAGAAGGGCGCATCTTCCGAGGCGTACGAAAGCTTGCTGGGAGAGCTGCTCTCGCCCCATTCGAGACTTCTCGCATTCATCGGCACTGGTGCAGCTGTGCATCTTGTAGCGAGATGCGCTGTCAGCAGTACAATCAACTTGAGTAGCAAGCGCGACATGGAAGGTGAGGATGGGAGGCACTTCAATCACACCAACTTGCGCTCACACTGGTGATATAGGCTTTCCTCGCCGAAGTATCTGCGACTGGCGCACCGAGCTGCACAGAATTTCATCGTCTCACTACATTCCATACTACTGTCTGCAGCAATGCGTCGAGGAACGTTTTCACAATACTACCTGCCAGCACGGGACAGACTGTGCTGATGACGACTGTACATTAGCGACGTCTGATGGCATGTCAATGGCATTGATATTCGCTACCGACCGCCTGCCATCTCCTCTAGAGACTTCAATATCACCTTCATGTTTCCTTCACGAGCATGAAGGATGATGTTGCCCAGTCCGCTCTTCACACCAGGCTGCTTCAACAGCTCAAAGCACCTCTCTTTGCTGAGCCCCGTGTCACTAGCGAGTCGCATCTTCTTAATAACCTCCTTCCGATCTCTTTCGTCCAGGTTCTTCGTCCAAGGCCAAGTTTGGATTCTCTTGGAGGCGACGGGGCGCGAGTTGATCCTGACGATTCTCTCGTTTGGCCTGTCTAGTCCGAGCTCCTTGACGTACCTCTGACAGATCTCGCCAGTGTCGTCGCCCAGAATCCTCCACGCCTTCTTCTCCGACAGCTGTGCCCGAAGGAGAAAGTTGCGAACGTGCTCCTCGTCCTTGCCTGCAAAACGTGCCATCTTCTGCACGACGATCATGCTCTCTCTCAGCGTCATATACTTCATCCACGTCTGCTGCAGGTCCTTTTTCTCGTAGATCCTGTCCCCACTCGATGTGAGAATCGTCATGACCAACTCGATGAGCTCCTGCCTGTGCGTTAATACTGCTTCCTTCATGATGTCGGTGAAGTACAGCCGGCAGAATCTCGAGATGTTCTCCTTCAGCAGACCACTGTACAGGTGCATGATAGTGAGCATGTCCGCCTTATCGTCGTTGCTGTAGCCGTACCAGGTGCTGTCGGTCGGCTCCTCTTTGCGTCGGCTGCCAGACCCACTACTGCGCCGGTCTCGCTTCCTCCTGCTTTGCTGCTGTTGAAGGGCGGCCTGTATGTGGTCGCTCTGTCCATCAGGTGTTGCTGCTTGGTCGTGGCGATGCTCAATGATGTAGGCGAGATACTCTTCTCGAGCTTGAGTGTAGGCATACCCTTCGAGTGATGGACTCGGGATGCTAATGACATCGCCGTGGAAAGTTGCTCCGAGGCTCATGGGAGGGTATCCTTGATGTTGGCCCTGAGTGTGGTTGATCGCGGAAAGATCATGGAAGTAGGATGGCGCACAATCTCCTAGAGATGCAGCTCCCGGAAAGTGTGAAGCATACTGAGGAGCCTCATTGCTACTGCCTGTGCCGGGATGTGTGGGAAGTGGCAGCGGCCGTGCTACTGCTACAGTCAGGCCAGAGAGGCAGGAGATGAATAAGGCGAGAGTGATCGTCATCGAGGGCATGACAGTCATCGCACAGTACAGCTTCAACTCAAATCACGAGCCGTGCAGAGATGGTTGAGAAAGAGTGGATCCTCAAAGGGTCGAAGTGAAAGCAAATAGCGAGCACTCCTTCTTACCGATTCTATATACTACGTCGCTCCTCTCTCGCGGGCTAGATCCACTTTCACCAGCGAAGTCATAACATTTTTACGCTTTGCTGTTGCTTGATGACACGACTACTAAGAATACCGAATGAGGGCCGACGGAGGGAGCGACGGGGTGCGTTCAGTAAGAATACTCGCAGGAACACAAATCAGCTGGCAAGCAAGAGAGGGAAACGACGATCTAACATGCAAGTACACGAAGCAGTCCGGCAGTCGATGCGTCACCGATTGAGTCACATTTTGAGTCTCAATGCTACATCACATTCTCGCTCTTGATCTTCTGTCTCGTCACCGCCATCCTCTGCCTCTTCCTGCACTCTCGCGACGTCTCTTTACGAAGGCCAATTCTTTTGCTTACTAAGCGAGAAGAAATCAAGGCGGAGGGGAGGGTATCTAAATTATTGGACGCGACGCCGGTAGATTTCTGACCTGCTGCGGCTACTGCCACGTGTCTTACAAAGCACCCACTCAGTGAATGCCTCGGCGCGCTTTAGCCCTTTCCTCAGATTTGAATTCCTGAATTGAAGGTTCTGACGATTCGTGATTATTCGACCTGACACCAACTACATCCCCGACACACACAGACAAGGTAAGCAACGACGCCGACAGCTTTTGAAGGGAGTGCAACGAGAGGGAGGAATGGGGGCTGGGGAGGAGGATGTCGGTGTGATGGGAGGAGCACCATTTAGAAGAGAACAGGAGGGTCACGATTGGACGTACACGCACTCCATTGTGCGAATCGGCAGCTCGTCGTTCGATGTTGACAGTGCGATGAACGCTGGAGTAGATACGAGGATTCCAGGCTAAAGCGGGAAGGTGGTTCAAGGCGAAGAATACACTGCCAAGCGTGGGAGCTGCAAGATGGGAATACATACGTCACATAGTCCAGGACTAGTGATTGTCCATCTCACATAGACGAAGCGTCCGAAGTCCCCCTTTCACACCTCGACCAAAGAGAGCCGTTTCGTGCGAAGTGCGGACAAACATACTGACCCTTCCACTTATTCCTTTACTCACGCTCCAGCCTACCCAACATGGCTCACTCTGATATTTGGTTCAGCCACCCCCGCAAGTACGGAAAGGGATCGCGAACATGGTGAGTCTGCTTCTGCGTATGGTATCACTGGCTCATGTCATGGGAGGAGAAAGGTAGAATAAGATCCAAGTACCAGGCAAGCACGAAAAGGTGACGGACAGAGGAATTTAATTGGGTGGACGGGGAGGGACTTGAGGGAGGCATAATCAGCAACCTCAACCGCATTTGCTGACCCCCTGCCTCTCCCGCTCCATCGACAGCCGACACTGTGGTAACTACGGTGGTATGATCCGAAAGTACGGACTCGACATCTGCCGTCAATGCTTCCGAGAGAAGTCACAGACCATTGGATTTGTCAAGGTGAGTCAGGCAGCATGCTCTTTCCCTTCTCGGAGTTCTGAGCTGACCCTATTACTTTGCGTTTTCCTTTCTCTGCAGTACCGTTAAAAGGAGAGACAGACTATTCCGTGTACGATTCATGAGCATACATTGTAGCCCTTTCAATATATTCAACGTCTAAAAAGAGCCAGTCCCCTTGTCTATGCATGTCCGAGTGGCCACAGACTGTGTGTGATCCTTTTGAGTTTTGCTTCCTGTCGATTACGACGCGCTTGAGGAGTCTGAATCTGTCGCATAATTTGTCGAAACATTCTGGCGCACGGCCGTTGATCACCAATCACTCTTCCCCTTCATTGGCACCATCCCTTTCGCCCTCTCTCGAAGTAAGCGCTAAGAGACCATGTCGGACGATGAGGTGAGGGCGCTGTGAGGAGACCGGTCTGATTCTTGTTCTGTTCTGACTTTGCGGCATGAACCCCCTCGGCGCAGTTCCTGATGGACGATGCGGCGGACGAGGACTATGACTTCGACTACGAAGAGGACGACGATGGGGATGACGCCGACGCCGACATTGAGAACATGTACTATCAGGCCAAGGGAAAGAAGGGCACTGACGTCGATGGTGCTATCCTGGACTTTGAGCGAGTCGTCGAAAAGGAGGGCCAGAAGGGGGACTGGGGCTTCAAGGCCCTCAAGCAGATGACAAAGATCAACTTTCACAGGGGCCAGCATGCTCGTGCCCTTACGACGTACGAGCAGCTCTTGACGTACACAAAGTCAGCAGTCACACGCAACTACAGCGAGAAGTCGATTAATGGTATCCTGGACTATGTATCGGCAGACACACATGGCATGGGAGGAGGAGAAGCGGGTGCACTCTCCGCCAGTCCAATCAAAGCATCTCCAGCGAACACGACTTCGATTGACCTGGCGACGATGGAGAAGTTTTACGATGTCACGAAACAGGCACTGGAAGAATCGAAGAACGAGCGACTGAGTGTGAAGACTGATCTGAAGCTGGCGAGATTGTGGTTGGCTCGAGGGGAATTCACACGACTGAGCAAGGTGGGTGGGTGGATGGGGGGCGTTACTGCAGGTCATAGATATGGGTATGCTGCATGCTGATACTCATGAAACCTTCCCACAGATCATCAAAGACCTCCGCGCTTACTGCACCACCGCCGATGGCTCAGACGATCAGACGAAAGGTACGATTTTGCTGGAAATATTCGCACTCGAGATTCAGATGTACGGCGAGACGGAGAATTACAAGAAGCTGAAGCAGACGTACGATGCAACACTGCAAGTCAAGAGCGCTATTCCCCATCCTCGGATCATGGGCGTCATTCGGGAGTGTGGTGGCAAGATGCACATGTCGGAGAAGAACTGGGAAGCGGCACAGATCGACTTCTTTCAGTCGTTTCTGAACTATGACGAGGCAGGAAGTCCTCAGCGAATCCAAGTGCTCAAGTACCTCGTCCTGGCTCACATGCTGATGGGAAGCGAGATCAACCCGTTTGACAGTCAAGAGACGAAACCATACAAAAACGATGTGGAAATCGTCGCCATGACGGACTTGGTCGGAGCGTATCAGCGTAGAGAGGTGCAAGAAGCAGAACGTATCTTGGCGGAGAATCAAGCGACGATCATGGACGACCCTTTCATTCGAACGTACATCGATGATGTGCTGAAAGGGTTGCGAACGCAGTACTTGCTGGACTTGATCCAGTCTTATACTCGAATCGAGCTTGCATTCTTGTCTCGACATCTCAACATTCCCATTCCTGCCGTCGAAGATCTTTTGATGACTTTGATCTTGGACGACAAGATTCCCAACGCTAGAATCGACCAAGTCAAGCAGCGACTAGAATTGGATCAGAGTGCAAAGAAAGGAGGCTCGATAGCTGACAAGCGATACTTTGCCATGGACAAGTGGTCAAAGGAGATTGCAAGGCTGAGCAACACCGTCGAGGAAAAGCATGGCTCGAACGGGAATACAGGCGCTGGTGGCTCGATGGGCTCAGCAAGTGGCTTTGGCAGGATGGCCGGCTTCCCCCTTTCCACTTGATATTCTCACAGAAGCGACAGAACCCCTCTCCACACTCATTCATAGATGTACTATACTACTCATTCAATTCCAATTCTTATCATCTCTATCTTCGGGTTATGTGATAGAATTCTGTCTACTGCGCCCTCACTGAGTATGATGAGTGGGCCAACGCACGATCACGCTGAGTCACAATAGATAAAGGTGGGGACACCACAACACCATTCGTCAGCGCCCTCGTAACTCAGGGACGAGGTGGAGGAAGGACGCGCGGCTTGAGAAAAATAAAAAAAGTGACACTCGCACGTATATCTAGATTGAGAGGAAGATACTTAATGATTGTGAGAGCAGCAAGCTTGACGTCGTACACGCAAACACTTCACTCCTACGACATCGAGCTTTTGCTGCTGAATCGTCTTCAGCCTCAATCCAGCTCAGCTTTGTAGACAGCCATGGAGGACGACGACATTCTGGAGATCGACTCTCCTTTAGAGCAGGCGGTAGACCTGGACGATGATGAGATCGATGACCTCCTCTTAGAAGGAAGGACCAACTTGGCGTCTTCTTCCAGGTCGCCCTTGAATGGGAAGCCGATCCACTATCCATCCAAGGTGGAGGACAGGGCGGCAATGATGCACTATGCGGACAGTCTCCCTTATACCTGTGAGAGCCTGGATGAGTTTGACGAGAGGCTGGAGTTCATCTGTCGACGACTGGTGGATTGCGTAAGGGCAAAGGAGTGAGTGAATGCGATCATACCAGTCTGAACTCCCTTACTGCACAGTATACTGACCCTGTCTGTATCATCTCCTGACAGCTTCGATATCGGACTGATACAGTGGAATCATCGGCTGCAATGTCTCCTGTCCCTCAAGTAGTAAGTCCCCGCGTAGGCCGCCCCCTCGACACTTGAGTGCTGATCGTGTCTAAACCTCTTTCATCCTGACAGTCCCGTCCAGAGAGCCACAAGAGCGAAGCTAGCCCGCCTGTACTATCATATCGCAGTGCTCCCAGGGATGGAGCCTCGGATCTCGGAAGCGACAGCAAAGATGTGCATGTCATTACTAGAGGGGAAACGTCGTGTCTCGATTGCAGATTTGGTACTTCCTTGGCGACCTCTCTATACATTACTAGAACGGGAACTGTTCCCAAAGCAACGCAAGACGGGCATGACGACGATATCAGACACACTCTTAGATTTGGCGGAATATGCTCAGCGATTCTACGATCCCAGAGAAGCGGAAGAGATGCTCAAGGAGATGCTCCCCATGATGGACGGATCAAGCATCAACGTGAGGAGCTCAGTGTGATGAGGGGCGCTTCCAGCAGTAGGAGCTGACTAACTATCTCCCATCTTAATCAGTCTATTCTCGCCACACAATCCCTTCTGGTTCACTTTCTGCCGATCAGTCACCCACAATCGTGGCTGCCAGCGAGTGAGTTCAGGTATCGGCATAGAGTAGCATTTAATTCTTCGGCTGCTTACAAGTTGATTTCTGTTCACAGTGTTTCGACTGTGGGAGTCATTCTCATCGTCACTCTTCGACGACCAGATGCTCGACTTGCTTGCCAGAGTAGCGGAGATGCATGTCGAAGATCCTCGAATGTCCAGTGGGCAGTCCTTGCACGAGACGGGCATTCACGCCGATGATCACAAAGCAGGCGAGACTGTCAACGACACGAACGGCACACAAGAGTCGGTAGATGGACTCTGGAACGAAGTGGGCATCTTCACAGAGGAGCAATTCGCTCTGATCATGTCAAAGTGTCTGCGATCGGCTGGACTTCCCGTAGGATCGAGCAAAGCGGCCAATGCGGCCCTGATGGCACAATCTGCTACTCACCGCACCGGTCCTGACTTGTCGGCTTCTGCCGGGACACTGAGCATGAAGAAGCCATCGGATCGCCTCCACTCGTTTGCTACGATCATCGCCTACTCGATTTCGAAAGATTCCGAGAGTGCACCGTCCACACCCCTGAATGCAGCCGCCACCTCGTCCAGCAGCAACGGCAACACAAAGAGCGTCTCCAGGCCAGTCCACATAGGTGGCTCCAAAGCGCTCGACGCCCTCGCTCGCTTCATTCAGGCCACCGAGAGCTACTTCCACCCTTCGAATTGGGGCTTGTGGGTCTTATCTCTAAGCACGTTCGTCAAGAACCTTACGTGGGAGTTTGTCAAACGCTCGATGGAGGAGGCAAAACCAGAGTGCAAGACGCCCAAGGCATGGCGAATCACGTCTGAAATGAAGACGGAATTCTGCTCGATCTTGCGGACAGTCTGCTTGCTCTCCATGTTCTCCAAGGACCCTCTCACGATTGCCGCTTCACAAGCCAGTCTGAAGAGGATGGCGCTTCTCGAACCGGAGATGATCCTACCACCTGTTCTGGAGCGTGCCTATTCCAGCCTGGAAGCACTGGAGACGACGCATCGAACGGCGTCGATCATCACTGCCCTCTCCACCTTATCCCTCCCTCTTGTCTCACGCCACCTCTACCACAAAGGAGCTGTCCACTTGGTGCCACTGTTGCACCTCTGCATTCCGGGAATCGACTTGAACGATGCAATCAAGACGATGGCCACGTCGATGTTCATTCTGCTGTCATGCACTGCCATCAAGATCGACGACCTCACCCGACCAGAGATTGCAAGCAGCAGCAGCCACAACAACGAGTCGATGGACTTGGTGGCAGAAGACGGCGAGCAGTCGCCTGAGCAGGTCGACGAAGCAGTTCGACTGAGTACGGCAGGCTTCGAAGACTGGACTGTCAGCTTCTTCCGACGTGTGCTGGCCCTCTTTGAAGCGTTGCCAGAGGAAGGAAAAGGAGGTCGCACTGGTGGGAAATTGGAAGAGCAGGTGACGACGACGCTTCTGGCTGCATGTGACGCCGTCTGTGGATCTTTGAGCGACCACCTCTTCGACATCAACTTCAAGATTGTGTCCGACTACTGCACTTCGACTGTGTCTGGCTCTGTTGTGCGAGTGATTGGATCGCTAGTGTCGTGTTTTGCGCGACACAATCCGGCAAAGGTGCTTGCCAAGCTGGTGCGGCCGTGCTGCACAATCATCCGTGCCGAGCTGAAGAACGGGGCCAGTTCGACGCGGACGACGAGCACAAGCCTGCCCTTTGCCAGTGATGCTGCCTTGCATTGGAACTTGTCCGTCCTGATAGGGTCGCTGTCGTATCCTGGCGTGGCCGTGTTGCAGTACAAGGATGAACTTCTCGACCTGATGGACTTTGCCTGTCAGCACACCAAGACCGAGCGAGGCTACAGCTTTGTGGCACGACTTATACAGCGTCTTCTTCTGTCCCTCGTCAGCTTCTACCCGTCTGAGCAACGCTTCGTCAACAGGGACGAGTGGGAGAGCGAGGAAATGACGCGGTCCAGCCACAAGCACTGGGGAAAGGTGTACCTGGCAAAGGAAGTCGACATCATCTGGCACATTCCCAGTGACGGCGAGATCGACTTTGCACTGGAGATTCTGCACCGGATCGTCTCGCCCCGCCTAGACACAGTGGAAGCGCTACAGGAGCCGGGACAAACGAGGGACAAAGTCTGGTCGAATGACTTCTGTCGTAACTTGACAGTGGCTCGACTGGCGTACATGGCCGTCAATGCGATGGTGGAGGAGCCGGAAAGGGGCGGAGGAGTGGAAGCAGTGGATGCTGGGGACGAAGTGCCTGAGTTTGTGCAGGTGCCTGCTCGATTCAAGAGTGGATTCCTGCTGCAGGACGAGAGTGACCCTAGACATGGCATCGTGACGGCGTTTAGAAGGCGATTCGGAGAGGCTGTCCGGCTGACTGCACAGATGACGCAGGACTCCAGTGCAGAGGATCAGATCGACAGTGTCAAGCTTGTTATCCGATCAATCAGATCGTTTATGACGTCGTACAGCTTCAATCCGGACGACTACAAGGCGCACTCTCGCTCGCTGTCCTTCTACCGCAGCATGGCGCATCTCTGTGCACGACAGAAAAAGTATCCGCGGATCTTTTGGATTCGCCGAGCAGCCTACTACCACACCAGTCGAGCAAGACTGAATTCGTTCCATCGACGTCGTTCTGCCGTGGACGACGAGCTGATCAAACGGGTGCTAGAGTTCTCGATGAGCAGTTATGTGGCCATTCGAAAGACTGCGCAGAACGCTTTAGATGTCATTGCACAGCATTACGATGGCAGTCGACTACTGTGCTTGCCTACGCTGCTTGAGAATGTTGCACCGGGCACAAACGATGAGCGAATGAAGGGTGCCTTATTCGTGCTCGGATCGAAGAGCATCTCGCACCTCGCCATCCTCGACGCACGTTTCAGTGGCCAGTACATTGTTGCCCTGCTTAAAGCGCAGCATCACAGCAAGCCGAGTATTCAGAAGCTCGTCCGTGGGATCATCAACGACTTTGTCATTCGATTCGCCGAACCCTGCACGATCCGAGACGAGATCGAGTCGAGCGCCTTGCAGGAAGCGGCCGACTATGTGGAGTCGAGCTTGCACATAAAGGCAGATGATGCGCTGCTCAAGGCAGTCTCTGGCAAGCGCAAGATTCGAGTGGAGAGGATCAACGAGATGTACCATGAGATGGTGCCACAGCTGCTGGAGATTGCCGAGTCACCTTCCACGCACTGGAGCTTCTCCATCTACGCTGCCCGCCTTTTGCGAGCACTGGTGAGGAAGGACAACCCGTTGGACGAGAAGATTGCGCGATACCTGGCAAAGCAAGCGTCGAGCGACAACCCGACGATGCGAAGAGTGGCGCAGAACGGCATCACAAAAGTGTTGTACTTTGTCAAACTCCGTACGCTGTGCCTGTCCAACGAGGAACTTTTGATCGGAAGTGCCAAGACACATCCGCTGAAGAGGAAGGAGTTGCTTCCCGAGGTGCTGACAGAGGATTGGAAGCGACAACGGGTCGAGATGTACCGCTCTGACGTGATGGACGAGTCTACCAAGCTACACGACAAGAGTGCGCTTGGGTGGCTCGTCTGGGGAAAGGAGGAGACGTACTACAAGGTACCGCCAAAGACTGGCAGCGTGTTCGACTGGAAAGAAAAAGAAACACTGACTGCGGTGTCGGAGGTGTTGGATGCAGAACAGTGGGGTAAGATGATGCAGCACTACTCGCAGGAAAAGGAGAGGGACTACCTGTCTGCAGAGACGACGAACCTGATCAAGTCCATCTTTCAAGTGTACGGCATTCAGCAGCTGCCGTATGTGAAGGCGATCGTGGAGGACTACATCGGACAGCGTGATCGACACAAGCATCGAGCAGCGGCTGAAGTGATTGCAGGTCTGTTCCGTGGAAGCAAACACTGGAACGTAAAGGATCAGGACGAGATGTGGGACTGGCTTGGCGGACTGATGCCGAAGATCTTACTGGAGTGCACGCCGGACAGTCAACCGGCATGGCAGTTGTGCGTCGAGTACATGCTACAGCAGCGTGATCCTCGGCGTGCATCGATCCTGGTCAACTTCATCGTCAAGACGGCCAAAGAGTCGCTCTCGTCTGGTCAGAGTCCATGGGAGCAGACAAAGTCGCAGAATCTCCTTCGAGGCGTCTTGCTTGCGTTGGGCAGCAAGTTTCAGCCCTGGTCGCCACCGTTGATCGAAATGTACTTTTCCCAGTTTGGCCACGACTTTGCCGAGGTTCGAAACGTGATTAGCGAGAGTGTGGCCGACTTGGAGTTGCTGGCGGTGGCGCCGTCGTTTTCCTCTGTCGACTTGATGTTGGAGGCTTGTCGGCAGGAGAGGAAGGGAGGGTCTCTGTTGGCGAGCAACCCGGAGGCGTACGAACGACGACTCGCCTCTCTGGCCGCTGACCTGCGACGATACAAGGAGGAGCGCATTCCCAAGTCACAAGGTACGTCCAAGTACGACTTGGTGTCGATGACGTCGCTGCTCTGGATCAGCACGACGTTGGGCGATCACCGCAACACTGTCCTGTCGTCCAAGGTGATCGACTACATTCCCACCATCTTTGAGAGCTTTGAGCTGCACGACAATGCCGAATTGAGTGGCATTGCGCGCGCCGTGTTGACGAAGCTGTCGACGTACCATTTCGAGCAAAAGGACGTCGCCAGACTGGTCAGAACACTGTTGGCCGTGATCGAGAACAGCAAGGACAGCTGGAGGAGTCGACTGGATGCCTTGCCAGTACTGCAGGTCGTTTACTTTCAAAACTTGTTCTACCTAGAGGTGGAGGTGATCGAGGAGATCATCGCGAGTCTCTTGACGCTGCTGCAGGACGCCCACCTGGAAGTGAGGGAGATGGCAAGTGCCACGTTGTCTGGCCTGGTGAGGTGCTCGCAGCGAAGGCTGATCAAGAGTTTGCTGGAGAAGTTCAGCGCGGGCATCGTCAAGTACAATCGTCTACCGAAGAGAGACTCGCCAAAGTACGCTTCATCCATCGTGGAGCTTCACTCTGCCATCCTTGGAGCGACTGCCTTGCTCACAGCGTTCCCTTACGACGTCCTCGACTGGATGCCAGACTTGATATGTCTTGTCTCGCGTCACAACGACAGTCCCATGCCGATCTCCACCACGGTCAAGAAGATGGCCAGTGACTTTAAGCGGACACATCAAGATACGTGGGCAGAGAACGTGCACGCCTTCAATTCGGATCAGCTGATGGAATACCATGAGTGGGGAGGCAGGACAGACTATTACGCCTGAATACTTGTACTATCACACTATCAGAATGCTAATCTGTACTATTCCATTCTCAGAAGATCCTCGCACTCCTCCTCACTCAGTCGAATCAGTCGACACCAGGCGCCGGCCCGCGACTCTGCTGCCTGAACCAGAGCATGATCTGCTTGAAGAGGACGTCGTTTGCTCGTAGCATCACCAATCCATAGCCACTGGGCACACTGGCTCGTATCAGTGGCTTGTAGCACTGCCCCTCTGACTTGATGCCGCCGTAGAGCATCATGCGTTGCAACACGGCCTTTCGCTGGATGTGGCTCGCTCCTCTGTGCCACGGCTTGCTTCTCCTGCTCTCTGCGATGACGAGCTCCTCTGCCTCTGCAATACTGCGACATTCGTCCATTGTGCCGTGCAGTATTCTTTGTGCGACACTGCACGGCACTTGCCGCTTGAGGAACAGCTCTCGGAGTGAGTCTACTCGCTGGTGTGTGGCCTCTGCGAACTTGAGGATGACGAGTCTCCGTTCTGCATTGGACAGACCTGTCATCCAGGGCGTGTAAGTGGCGCGCTTCTTAATTCTGTTGATCGGGAAGATGACGTTGATTGCCTCCTCGATCATGTGCTCGTCGTTGCCTAATATTAGTATAGCCAAACGAGCAGTCAGGTGGTCGACGAGCTTCTTGCGCAGGGGCTCGAGTTGGTAGGGTCGAATCTGATACACTCGATCGGCGATGATCATGCGCTGCTCATCGGACAACGACTTGAAGATCTTTTCGTCGAGCGAGTCGAAGTGGAAGTGTGGGTCGAACTGGAACGTGTACTCGTAGTGGGGCACAAAATAATGAGGAGGTGAGATCGTCGTTTGTTGATGTTGATGGCTGGGAAGTAAGGCGGGTGGCTCTGCGACGTGCAGGGCCGAGTAGAGATGCAGCGCGGGATGACTACGTAATAACACGGCGTAGGGGTGATTCTCTTGTACTGCCTTGCCTTTGGTGTCATGATGCGCATTTGGCTGCCGTGCACGTCTTCTGTCGACATCCTTGGGAGTGCTTCTTTGCGACCATGGCGAGAAGGCGCTCCTCTTACTGGCGAGGTTGGCCTTACAAGGCGTAGCACTATCACTTTGGCCGGCTGCCTCACCGTCGCGACTTGGGCCGCCGCGTTCATAGTACGTATTGCATGTCGTTGGATGGTAATTGTCACTGGGGAGGGAATATTGTGAACTACTTGACTGCGCAAGATGGCCATGCACGTACGGATGAAACGGAGTCTGCCTCTCGTGGATGCTGCTTGTCGAGGCTGCATGTGTGTCGTACGTTGTAGGATCTACTTTTCTAGCAAAATAAGACAACAAATCTTTCGTCTTGTGTCTTGACGCATCCCTTCCACTGTGATCTGATATACGTATAGAGGGCTCCTTGTCCTTCTTCTTCTTCAGCGCGGGATTCGCCACCGTCGAGGATACTACACACAGAGCGTGCTGTGCCAGAATACTGACTAGTACGACCGCTCTACAGAGCGACATCATCGCCGCCACTTGTTGCAGACAAAAAGAATACTTCACCGAAGGAGAATGGGGGAGCTCAAAACGATGGCAGAGCGGCGCAATTGTTGCTCTTGTCCTTCTTCAACGTGGTCACAATCCTCATGTATGTACGCCCACTGTGACGATAGACTGTTGCGCTTGATTGTTGCACAATGACTACATTCGGCCCTTCGTCGGCACAGTCTCATCTTTCATGCCGGGCAAGATGAACGATGACGAGACATGATGCATACAAGGCAGACGTGTCTCACCGTCGCCTCGTATTGAAACGCCCTTCCTGCCACTCACTACAATCGTTGTATTTCTCACACTGGACACGGCTCGACTCCCCTTCCCATCGCCCAGGACATCAACTTCTGAAAGTCCTCGTCGCTCGCCCGGAGCAGCTTCAAGCCGAATCCACTTGGGAGGAAATCCTTCTTGAGGAGGTCGTAGTAGTAGTGGACCTTTCTGGTGCTGTGCGACGTCGTCATCCGGTGAAGCACTGCCTTTCTCTGACTCTGACTGACACCCTCCTGCCATGGCTTGCATCGCACCTTTTCCTTGATGAAGAGACCGTGACGATGGGCGATGTCGACACACTCTTCCAGTGTCGTCGCATCGTGGATCTGCAGCGCCAACGACGGTGCGATTCGCCGTGTCAAGAAGAGGTCCAGCAGCTGATCAGTCCGTTGATGCGTCGCCTCGGCGAACTTCCTAATGATGAGCAGCCGCTGTGCATTCGTCAATCCGTCCATCCAGGTGTATGTGGTGCCTCTCTTGGCCTGAAGGATCGGATACAGTGCTTGTGTGGCCCTCTCGATGCGGTCCTGATCCGAGCTTAGTAGACTCTTCGCTAGGGGTACATCCAAGTATTCGTTGAGCATCTTTCGAATGGCGTCTGTCGAGTATGGACGGAGCTGGTGAATACGGTCCACAATGACAGATCGTTGCTCTTCCGTCAGGTTGCGAAACACCTTGTCGTCTGTACTGCGGTAGTGGAACAGGTCGCTGACGGGAAACGTGTACTCCCACGGCGGGACATACTGATGCAGTAGTGGTGCTTTCCTCTTGCGACTGTTGCTGGCAGTAGATGCATGGGCGGACACTCGAGGGGTGTCGTAGCCGTGTATCTGCGGTCGATCCTGTGGGTCTGTATGTGCGGATGATGCGGATGCGTACGTGTGGTAATGAGCCGAGGAGCTGGAGGGGTTGTGGAAGTCTCCTTCACGGTCTCCGATGTTGGTGTCCTGTGGTGGAGTGTAGAGTTGTGAAAGGCCTTCATACTGATAGAGATTATTGCCACCCTGCCCGTCGACGTCGTTCGTATACAGAAGGTGCTGGTAGTCGTGGCCTGTCACACTCGTGCTCGGGATGTCGGTTGGTTGGGCACAAGAAGGCAGCATTTCGTGATCAACAATCTGTATGTTGGAATACGGCAGCATGCCTTGCGTATAGTGATACGATGCATCGAAGTTACCGTGAATGTCCAGTGCGTCCGGAGGCCTGCTTGGATCGAGATAGGCCGTGGTATTGGTGGGATGACTAGATTGACGCTGCTGAGTACGATTCACATTAAGTCTTGGGGCAATTCCATTCAGGATGTTCCTGTTCCTGTTTTGACGGAG
The DNA here is from genome assembly GCA_026210745.1 of Exobasidium rhododendri. Classification (NCBI taxonomy): domain Eukaryota; kingdom Fungi; phylum Basidiomycota; class Exobasidiomycetes; order Exobasidiales; family Exobasidiaceae; genus Exobasidium; species Exobasidium rhododendri. The sequence continues at coordinate 230,848 of CP110630.1, forward strand.
GCTGTCAGTGTGCGTACCACGATCGACCCGTGGAGAAGCGCTCGTTCTTGGTGTAAAGGTGCGGTCTTCTATTAATCTTTGATAGCTGGGGTCGTATCTGTCCATAGGATACGGTGCTGCATATCCCACACTGCAAAGGGCACCGTAGACGAGAAGGAGAGTAGATACTGAAAGAGGCGTCATGGAGGTGATCGTCGGAGAGGCGTGTCAGGTTGAAGAAGGACCCCCTTTATACCTCCTCAACGTAAAGATTTGATAATTTATGCTTCACACTCGACGCTATTTGTGCATGAAAGATACTACAAATGTGACTTACGCCCATTACATGATTCATTCCCCGTTCCCCTCTAAAGTAGCGATCTTTGGCTTGTTTGCTACACTGGAGGGTGTGGTCGTTTCGGAGCCGCTTCTATCCTTACTTGCACTTTCATGCCTGCACTCTGTTGTCTCAAGGGACAGCCTACAGTGGCAACCACGCTGGACCTGCACGCTGCAACGATGCCATGACACTCGGGAACTTCTCATCAGACACGCGCAGCATCATCAAGCCCACGCCACTTGGGAGGGTGCTCTTCTGGAGGAGCTGGTAGCAGACCATCTTTTCTTGCCTTCCCACCGTCATCATGCGATGAATGAGCGCCTTTTTCTGCATGTTGCTGCACCCCTTCTGCCACGGTGCATTGCGTGGATTCTCCTGGATCAGCAGTCCATACTTCACTGCAATCTGCTCACATGCTTTCTTGGTGGGTGCCTCCAAAATCTTGACGGCGACATCGGGCGTGACCATCTGCAGTAAGAAGAACTCACGGAGGTGGTCGACCGGCTGCTCCGTTGCATCGGCAAACTTGACGATGACCTGCCGTCGTTGTGCGTTGGTGAGGCCGCTCATCCAAGGATGCTGATAGTAGCGCATCTTCCTCTTTCGTATCGGGTACAACACTTCCACGGCATCTTCGACCCAGGTGACGTTGTCGCTCAGCAGTTGCTTGGCTAGAAAAGCGTCGAGGCGGACTTGCAGCTTCTTGCGAACAGCATCGCCAGAATATGGTCTGATCTGCATGATACGGTCCACCACGAGTATCTTCTGGTCCTTGGAGAGCTTGTCAAAGATGATGAAGTCTTTCTGTTCGTCGTAGTCGAAATCGGCGTCGACGGGGATCGTGTATTCCCACGGTGGAACATAGATGTAGCCACTTTTTACGGTAGGGGAGCTCTGCAGGCTGATGTCGATAGTCACGCCCTTTGCCTTCCTGCGATGATCCACTGATGATTGGTTGACGGTGAATTGGCTGAAACTGCCTGGCGACAGGTTACGTGACTGTTGAGTGCCATAAAGATCACTGGGGAGCCCACTCGACGCTGAAGGAACGGTGAGTCGTGGCAGAAAGGACAAGCGGGGCGTGTCAATGTGGTCAGTCACGCTGAATGTCTGATCCACGCTCGGATAATTCGGAGGGTAGAAGTGTAGCGGGAGGGTGTGACTGTTGCTCACATCCGTGTCGTTGTAGGCCGGTTGCTTGTGTAGCCCATGAGAAGAATACTGCGCTTCATCAGTCGACAGGCCCGCAGTGTGAAAGTGTAGGGACGGTCCGCTCTGCCAGTCATCGTGGTGAGAAGAGGCGTAGTCAGGGAACAAGCTTGAGCCTCCATAGAAACCTTTATTTCCCTGTGCCCCATAGAAAGCGTCACTCAGAGGAGCGGGCGATCCTGGATAGTACACTTCCAAAGTCTCTGGCAGGGGTGCGAGATTGTGCGTGTCATAGGACTGACCGTGCCCTCCACCAAACATTGGAACAGGAGTTGCTCCTACTCTGCTGATCCCATAAAGGCATACGAGGCATACGAGGAGGTTCATACTGGTGAGTACGGTCATGACAAGGATGGTGACGAGAGGTGTGGCGATATAGCAGAGGAAGAAGAAGAATACTTCGATGTGATATTCTTTTACAACGTCGCGACTGATCATGCTATGTCAGATCAGATTCCAGCACGGCCACGGCAACTGTCCTGCCAAGATGTGACTGTGACGTGACCGTGAAGCGGTGAGAGAGAGCACATCTATAGGTTCTAAATCAGTCACCAAGTACATTTGCAGACAGAAGAGTCCTTGCGTGGCCCCTCGACAGCTGTCCCCTTGATAATTGGCTCACACATACTCCCGGAGCATCCACATCATCTTGTGGAAGTCGTCATCGTCTGCCCGGAGCATCTGCAGTCCGTATCCACTCGGCACAAATCTCTTCTCCAGGAGCGCCCAGCATTGTGTGTTGCGCAATTCTCCCGTCGCCATCATTCGATGCACGAGCGCCTTCTTCTGCATGTGCGTGGCGCCCTTTTGCCACGGTGCACGTCGTTCGTTCTCTTCGTAGAGGAGACCGTTCTGCTTGGCGAGCTGCATGCACTCCTCGTCGGTGGCGCTCCGTATCTGCAGGGCCAATTGCGGCGTCACATTGTCCCGCAGAAACATCTCGCGGAGAAGGTCGACATTCTGCTTTGTCACCTCGGCAAACTTGGCAATGATCTGCCTTCGCTGTGCGTTGGACAGTCCTGTCATCCAAGGGTCAGTGTACGACTTTTGTTTCTGCACGTCGATGCGGTAGAGCTTGTCGATGGCGGCCTCGATCTTTCCGGCGTCTTCACTGAGGATGTCGAGGGCGAGTTGTGCGGTCAGCTTCCTTGCCAGCTTCTTTCGGATAGAGTCGGTAAAATACGGCCTGATCTGCAGGATCCTGTCAACAACAAACGTCTTTTGCGTGCTGGACAGTCGATGAAAGACCAGATCTTGAAGGGTGGTGTAGGGGAAAGTACGGCTGACGGGGTAGATGTACTCGCGTGGGATCGTGTACTCATGTGGCGAGCCATCGGATGGGTAGACGAGGCTGTAGAGGATTGGTGCTTCCTGCTCGCCTGTGTGTGGAATTTGAGGGAGAGATGAAGAAGCAGTAATTCGTGGAGGTCGCGGCGTCATGACGTATGCCGTGTCACTGAGGCTTGCGGTGGATGCTTGTGCACTGCTATATGGGGGATACGCGAGGCCCTGACCTGTTTGCCATAATGTCGGATGAAGATGGTGATGTACTTGCACGTCACGGTGAAGTTGATTCTGGAGTAGAGGGTCGTAGGTGGGCAGCTCGTGGTGATACGATGGATAGGCGCCACTGCTAAGGTGAGGTTCATGCTGCTGCCCACCGTAGCCATGAAAGCTGTACTGCGTCGGTTGTATGTATGCCCCTGGTAGATCTGCATTGCTGTAAGTTTGTAGGGAAGAATTAACTTGTTGATGCCCTGGATCTTCATACCCGCTAGACTGGCCATAGTCAGTAGCATGTGCCGTTCCATACTGAGTTCCGTGCTGAATTCCGTATTGAGATCCATACTGACTGGGTAGATGATATGGATCGACGTGGAGTGTGTGCAGCTCTTCAGGCAAGGGAGCGAGGCGAGGAGAGCCTGGAATGAATCCCTGCTCGCCGCTGAACATGGGAATCGCCACACTCAAGCCATAGAGGGAAGAGAATACAGCGAGGAATGTGAGCGTAGAAGGCGCCACCATCGATTGGAGGATTCGAGAAGCAGGACGAAGATGCGTAGAAATTGTTACAGGACAGAACTTCCCTTTTGTAGTCCGAGAGGTACGAATCCATTCTGTTCCATCTTCAGCTTCTCTATTGAGATATATCATGTACAAGACTCTCAGCGCTCAGTGTGACTGTAGTAGCGCAATCTGTGTGATGAGCACTACCTCGGCGCTATTTCTGCCAACGGTCGGTCTCCTACATCGCCCTTTTGGAGAAAGCACAGATGTGACTATGAAATATGTCTGCAGTAGAAGGAAGTGTGACTACAGTACACTATCTGAGTCTCCTCGATTGATCACACAGCCAGCCCTACTTTTTATTGCTATGCCTTCCTTCACCTACGGCTGCAGATGCTGGGGAAGCTCCTTGATCATCTTCTTCAGCCAGGCGACAATGATCAAGAAGTCGTGCTCATTGGCTTGCAGGATCTTGAGCCCAAATCCCGCCCTTACTTTTTCCTTCTTGAGGAGGTAGTGCGCCTGTACTTTGTCTTTTGCGTGTCCGAATAGCAACAACCTCTGGAGCACCGCCTTTCTCTGCCGCGAGCTTGCGCCTTTCATCCACGGTGCGCTCTTTTGACTTCGAGGCTTTTCTGGGGGCGCGTACAGGTTCATCTCTTCTGCGAGATCTCGGCAGCCGTCAAGCGTAGAATACAGTATCTTCTCCGCTACAGCAGGCGTGATCTTCTCCCTCTCAAACAGCTCGAGAAGCTCGTCTGTCCTTTGTCCCGTCGCTGCGGCAAACTTCTTCATCACGAGCCTCCTTTGATCGTCGGTGAAGCCAGTCATCCACGAGACGTAGTCGGTGCGCTCCTTTTGCTGCTCGACGGGAAACAGGGACTGCGTGGCCCGGTCCATCGTGTCCTTGTCTCCGCTGAGAAAATCCATGGCCAGGAGAGCTGTCATGTGGCGCTGCAGGGTATGACGAATGGCGTCCCCAGAGTACGGCCTTATCTGCTGGATCCGATCAAAGATGTAAAACTTCTGGTCGTCGTCCAAGTTCGAGTACACCAGGTCGAAGATGTTCATGTAGGGAAACGTATTCACGACGAGCAGCTCATACTCCTCTGGAGGCACGTATTGATATGCTCGAGACGTGTCTGGCATCTGTAAAGGAGTGTCATCATCAGAGGACTGCTGCAGAGACGTCTGACTCGATGATCCGAGATGCATGGCCTGCAGGTATCTGTTGAAGTAGGCGTCTGCTTGCTGATGCTGGCCGTCGTGCTGACTGCTGGACAAGACGTGTGGATATTGTTGATCCACCGTGGGAAAGTAGCCAAGGCTGCCATCAATGGCAGCAATGAGCTCGTTCTGCGTGCTGTAGACATCGTCGACGTTGTGTCGCACATCCAAGGATGGATCGTAGTGAGAGTACTGTGTGAGTGGGTGACTTGACGTGCCACCGTGAGATTCTCTTGGTGTAGTGTGATGCTGGGAGCCACTGTCCGCGGTCGACTCGTATATTGTGGGGAAGGTGCTGCGGAGGAAATCATCCGTGCCGCTGTTTAGGGGGGAAGGGCTGCGTTGGCGGGAATGTGAGGTGTCCTGTTGCCGTCTGTTTGATCGTGCAGCACGAGGACGCGATGTTTGAGCGCCGGATGGTCCAAGATTATCGGAAGGCGTGGAGGAAGAGCGAAGCCTACGAAGACGAGGTGTGGCTGCATGTCGTGCAGAGGAAGAATCGACCTCATTTGTGTAGTCGCTATAATTCCAGTTGCCGTCCATTGGGGAAGGTGATGGGACTGGAACGGCCGCACACATGCCGAAAAGATACGATGCGATAGCTGTCACTAGGAAGTGCATGCGAAGGATCATGAGTGCGGCCTCTCGTATGTATATATGGAGAGACTATGAAAGAGGTGGACGGTGAAGAGAAAGGCGAGGAGGAGAAGACGTCCTTGTACTACTTTATATGTCACGGAGGAGATGTCTGTCTGCTGGGTGTGACATTCACTCGCCGTCTGTCACGTAGTCTGTGCGAAGTATGCCCGGTAACAATCTGATCGCTCTGGGCCGAAAGAAGACCGTGTGGGTCGAGACACAGCATCCCGATGGCTTTCATGCGCACTCGTATCGTCACACCCTTCTACTCGACTAAGTAAAGCTTCGTATTGATCAAGGGCGTCTCGACACAAATAGTCACCTCCCTTACAGATTATCTACATTCAGAAAGTACGGCTTCACACCGGCGAGGGCGGAAATCCAGTCCCTCTCAGCCACTCCATGATCTCCATGAACGTCTTATCGTCGGCTCGCAGCATCTTCAATCCGTAGCCGCGCGGCACATAGTACCTCTCCAGGTACTCGTAGCACAGAATATTGTTCTTGACACCCCCTTTCGTCATCATGCGGTGCAGCAGGGCTTTTCGCTGGTTCTGACTGACGCCTCGCTGCCACGGTCTGTTCCGCTCGTTTTCCTTCAGGATAAGATTGTTGTCATAGGCGATCATCTTGCACTCCTGTATATCGGCATGCAGGATCTTCTTTGCTACTTCAGGGGTCACATGTCGATTCAGGAAAAAGTCACGCAGCTCCTCTGTTCTCTGCTCTGTCGCTGCGGCGAGTTTCAGGATGACGACTTTCCGTTGCGTGTTGGAGAGGCCCGTCATCCATGGAGGGTGAGCAGTTCGTTCCGGGGCTTGATTGATGGGAATCAGCTCTTCGACTGCTGCTTCCACTGCCGTCTCGTCGTCGCTTAGTATCGCTTTGGCAATCGGTGCGGAAAGGTGTCGCCCGAGCTTCTTGCGGATCGAAGGAGGCGAAAAGGGCCTGATCTGCTGGATCCGGTCAATCACAAGCGCTTTCTGATCCCTGGACAAATCCATATACACCGAGTCGCCCAGATGATTGCGTGGGAAGTCCTTGTCGACGGGGATCGTGTACTCCTTGGCGTGTTCTGCGAGGATCTTGTCGTTGAGACGTGCGACGTGGGCGGACATTTTCCCTTCCTGGGTGGGAGTAGCTTGCACAGTGGAATGCTGAAGCCCTGCTAAACTCATATCTCCTATGTGCATGATCGGCTGCCCGTAGAAGTTGGTGTTTGTGAGTTTGTGGTAGTTCAGGATGACAGGACGTCCCTCGAGGATGTCTTGGTGTTCATCCGCGTGGATGGGCTGAGTGTGGTCGTGCTCGTACTGATCAGCTTGGGGATGCTGATCTTGAAAGCTTGGCTCATAAGGGAGGACCGGCAATGGTTGCGGATTCAGTTGGCCGCTACCGTTGTCCAAAGCTGCGTTATCGAATAAAAAGGGCTGATGTGCGTCGAGGGAGTAGGTATCGCTCTGAATGCGTGCCGTGATGGGGTGAGGATCCGTCTGAGAGTGATACAGTCCGTCTATGCCTCCAAAGCTATGGTCAGTATGGGACGACGATGCATAGTCATGCCAGGGCATATGGAGACTGTGATAGTCCAGCGACTCTGGCAGTGGCGCTAGTTGGTAGGGATCGTGGGTGACGTGGTGCTCACCGTTGAACATGGGCATCGGCGCTGCGATACATAGTCCTGAAGAACAAGCGACGACACGTAGAAGGGCCGCTCTCTTGCAGTACATGGCGATGTCGATGTCGATATCGAAGCAAAACGCACAAGAAGGTAAGTCGACGCAAACTGAATGTCTGCTTTTCGCTTCTTCAGACGATTAGCGCTATGGTCATGCAGAGGATTATCACATCATCACGGGCAGAGTTCATGCCGAGTTGCGTCTTGCCTCCATCATGCGCTACTTCGACTTCAGCCCTTCAATCCGCCCTACACACTTAAAGTACCCCACAAAAGTTGACTGCAGAGTATCAGATGCATGAAAATATGTGAGCTCCGAGGTGTGGCCGAGTCGTCGTGAGAGGGCTGTTGTTCACCTCCTCATACTGTCGTTCATAGGCAGACCTCGAAGCACAATAAGGGGAACTAATACACAGTATCCATCATCATATAATATGCACCGCCTAATATCGTTCAAGTTATAACGCGACTTAACATCTGCTTGTATAGCTACTATTGACACCATTAGTGGAGACACATGTATTTATTGAGACAGAGAGAAAGAGAAGGGGACCGGCACTTCATTCAACGGTGTCACCACTCCATTCCATACGCTATTCTCGGGGGCGGGCCGGTGTGCTGCCGTTTCTCTCTGAACCAGCGCATGATATGCTCAAAGTCCTCGTCAGTTGCCCTCAGCATCTCGAGCCCGTAGCCTTCGGGGACCCACTCGTTCTTCAGTAAGAGTAGTATCTTCTCCTCGCTTCGAGTGGTGAGCGTCCTCATCCTCTGGATCACCGCACGTTGCTGGACAGGACTGACTCCTTTTTGCCACGGTCTATTACGTGTGCTCTCGCTGAGGAGGAGGCGCCTCTCACGGGCAATCTCCATGCACTCCTCCCGTGTAGCGCCCAGAATCTGTTTGGCCATCTGCGGCGTCACTGCCCTCATCAGGAACAGATCGCGCACTTCATTGGTGCGTTGCCTCGTGGCAGCCGCAAACTTCTCCACAACGCGGATCTTCTGCCAGTCGAGGAGGCCCGTCATCCAGATCTCATGCGGCTCGACACCCTGTTTCTTCTTCGAGAGGGGGTACAACGACTCTATCGCTCCATCGATCAAGAAGTCATCCCCACTCAAGAGCCCCTTGGCAATGTCCACGTTCAGATACTCGTCGAGTCGCTTCCGGATCGAGTCGATCTTGTATGGTCGCACAGACTGCACACGATCCATGATGAAGGCCTCTTGGTCTTTGTTCAGATTGCGGAACACAGAGGTGTGGAAGTTACTGAAGGGGAAGTCGGAGTGGACGCGCAGCCTGTACTCGTGACTATGATCCTGAGGAGGGGAGTCTTGTATGTGACTTTGGCCTCCTGCTCGCTGCGAAGTGAAGGGCAAAGTAGCATGCACCAGGGAATACTGCAGATGAGGATGGAAGTCCTGCACGTTGTAGAGGCCGTTCTGATTCAGCGTGGGCAGTGGGTGTATACTACGACCGTCAACGGCGCTTTGTGACTGTTGCCCTCCGTACTGGTGGTGATTGTAGTGATTGCCGTGGTTGAAATAGCTGTCCACCCCCGGATCGCCGTGAAACAGTCTCGGCGAGTCAAAGAGGTCCGACGAGGTGTCCGTGTTTGTGTCAAAGTCGAGCGTCTGTGGGGCGAATCTTTCCAGGAACCTCTGCAGATCCTCTTCGTGGTGTGCGTTACTCTGCAGGGATGAGCTTGGATGCGTCGAGGATGACGAATGGTCCTGGAGCGGTTGCAGGATGTCGTTGCGTTGCCGTAGTCTCGACGTATGGACATGCTGTTGAGGAGGGATGGGTGCCGCTGAGACCAGACTCCTGATGCAAAAGAGAACAGCCATCGCGGCGGCCGTAGAAAGAATACTGAACATCGTCGGTGGGAAGGACGTCGTAGAAGGAGCAAGAAAAGAAGGAGCAAGAAAAGCACTCCTGTTAGAGAGGTCATGTACTCTATAAAGGCGCAGGATGCCACACCTTGTCCACATCAGAATACTGTGATCACAATTCATGCTCATCGACACAGCGTCGTCTTTGAATGAGCGCACTTAGGAGGAATGGCACTAGAAAAGAGACCTCTCCCGCATGGATCTTGATCTTGCGACGGCGTCGAGATGCCTTCTTTCATGCGAGAGTAGAGCATCAATCACGTAAGCGGCTGAAGGTGAAGGCTCGGGTGATGCTTCGAAGGTTGGATTACGAGCACAGAGTATCACGCTAGACTAGCACAGTGCAGAGCCTAGTGGTTTTCTTCTGCTCTATTACTATACCGAGGTTTACTTCGTCAGATGTCGCCCTTTAGGTCTTTGAGCATCTTCACAAACTCCTCGTTGCTCGCTCGCAGCAGCATCAGCCCGTACCCCTCCGGCACAAACGTCTTTGTCAGGAGATGGTAGCACGCACTCCTATTCTTGACGCCGTGCGACATCATCCTATGGAGCACGGATCGCCTTTGCAGGTGCGTGATGCCCTTCTGCCAAGCTGCATGTCGCTCGTGGATCGTCACTAGGAGGTCGAATTGAGCGGCTAGGCTCACACACTCTTCCAGCGACGAATAGAGGATCATCGTCGCCACAAGCGGTGTGACGTGGTTCAGCAAGAAGTGATCCCGGAGGTAGTCTGTGCGCTGGCCGGTGGCATCTGCCAGTTTCTGTATCACTGCTCTCCTCTCTGCATTGGACAGGCCAGTCATCCACGAGTCTGTGTTTGTGCCGCGCTTCCTCTTCTTGATCGGATACAGTGTTTCGATTGCTGCCTCGACTCTGCCGTCGTTGTCGTTGCTCAGCAGGTCCTCCGCCAGTGTCACCTTCATCCGCTCCGTGAGCTTCTTTCGGATGCTGTTTGCTGGGTACGGCCTGACCTGGTGTATGCGCTCCGTGATGATCATTCGTTGGTCTTCCGAGAGGTTCTTGTACACTAGTTCGTCTCGATCTTGGTACGGGACGTGATCGGGCACGGGGTGTGAGTACTCCCATGGAGGGACGTACGAGTATTCTCTAGGAGGAACGTACGACTGGTGCGTAGATGATTCACCGTGAAATTCGTTCGAAAGTGGCGGGTTTGTGAAGGACGAGGATGCCTGCTGATGCGAAGGAATACTCGATGTGTTGGGATGCACAGACTGAGGAATGAGCGGCCCATACATGCTCTCAAGATCGAGATTGTGCGTGCCACTCATGTCTGGGATGTAGTCATTAGTGACAGGGGGAAGGGAGTTGAAGTGTTGAAGACCGTGAAGATGATGCCCCTGATCATGTGTGTAGTAGTTGATGCCATCGTAGTGACTATCGCTAGACCTGGAAGAAGAGGCGACGTTATCATTGACAGGCACTCCAAATTCACTATCTGGATGGAGGATGTCATACCAATCTAGGGAGAAATCCGTCGAGTGCTGCGTCCCGCTACCATTGTATCCTTCATTGTGTTGTGAATAGAAAGTCTCTGCTGAAGACGATCCGAGGTGGAAGTGAGGGATAGCGAGACTGTCAAAAGGATCGAAGAGGCCGCCTGCTCGAGAGGAATGCAGACCATCCGTGTGAATGTCATGGTGATTGTGCTCACTCCCTTGCCCATCCTGGGAATGATGAAGAGGTGTGACATCAGATAAGTTATGATTGTGGACCCCGAAAGCTTCTTTCCCTTGCCTGTTCGGAACATTCAGTTTAAGGATGCTACGATCATTCCTACTAGCGTTTGCTTGTCTCTTTGCCTCGACTGCACCTTTGTTGCGACAGTCCATAGGTGCTGGTACAGGCATCGGCACGGCGTCTGTCGAGCCAAGGAGGACGGAGATCATTGCCAAGATTATCAGATGAAGTAACATCTCTACTGATGAGGTGGTGAGGAAGGAGATGGATAAGAAGTCTCTCGCGATTCGCAGCGATGTTGTTAAGAGGACCACTGTCAATTTATGGCGGCGTAGATTACTTTATTCTGCAGGAGGTCGGTCGCTTGCTTTATGACGCCAGCTGATACCGAAGAGGGGACTCCGATCGTAAGCCGAGCCAGGAAGGGAGTTGACTGGCCTCGTTCTTTACACAACACACAAATCTCAGGATAGATACAGTAAATTTCCTACAGCAGATTCGGCGGGAGCGTCGCCGTCTTTCCCTCCATGTAGCGCATCAGCATCCAAAACTCCGCTTCACTGGCTCGGAGTATCTTCTTTCCAAACGCCAAGGGAATGAAGCGCTTCTGGAGAAGGTAGTAGCGGTCCGGCCTCTTCTTCTTGCGTCCGACAAACTCGAGTCTATGAAGCACTGCTCTTCGCTGGAGGGTGGTGATGCCCCTCTGCCAGGGCGCCGCATTATTGTTCTCCATGACGATGAGCTCGTGTGATTGTGCAAAGGAGACGCACTGTTCCTTGTTTGCTCGGAGGAGGAGGAAGAGCGCTTCCTGTGGCGTGACGTCGCGCGCAAGAAAGACGTCCCGCAGCTTGTCCGCTCTTTGTATCGTCTCGTCGGCAAGTTTGAGTATCACAAGCCTCCTTTGTGCATTGCTGAGTCCAGTCATCCAGGAGACCTTCTTGGGGTCGTCGATGGGAAAGACTACTTCGACTGCCGCCTCTACGGTAGCGACATTGCGACTCAGCAGGTCCCTGGCCAAAGCAGCGTTCATCACACTCTGGATCCTTTTGCGGATCGTCTCGCTGTAGTAGGGGCGGATCTGATGGACACGATCGACGATGAGAAGCCGCTGATCTTCCGTCAACAGCTTGTACACCTTTTCATCGACGTCGCTGACCGTGAAGTCCAAGTCGGTTGAGATGGGGAGTGTGTACTCCCACGGTGGGACATACGTACTGACGCTTGCTGCCCGATCGTAGACCACTCCAGGACCTTCCACCATCAGCGTCGGTAGGACGAGTGGATCAAAGTGGTTGTGGTGTGCTGAATGTATTGCTTCACCGCCCTGATATCGGTGATTGAATCGCTGCAGGTTGTCAAAGTTAGCTCCGTGTGAGAAGTGCTCTCGACGGTATCCACGTTGGTCATGGCTCGCTTGAGGCATGTGGCTTCTCGCATACTGATCATCTTGACCGTTGTGATGCATTCGAGGATTGTGATGCTGATATTGATTGCCATATCGAGGGGTGTCCTGGTTGTAGTTGTTATCCGGCTGAATATCTGTTGGGTACAGCTGGAGAGTGGGAAGCACTTGAGGAAAGTTGGTGCTGGTACTGGCGAGAGAAGATCCTACGGGAGAGGAATCTTCATGGCTAGGGAGCAAATGTCCGTGAAGTGCTGTTCCCCTCGAATAATCATGATACGACATTGAAGGCGCGTGGTAGAGCTGCAAAGTATCCGGCAGAGGCGCCAAATCATGAGAAGACTGAGCTTGATGACTGTCAAGCGCTCTGTTGAACATGGGCACAGGCGACGGCAGGCACATGATCCTTTTCGAGACACTAAGGCAGGCAAGAACACATAAAAGTACACACTTCGATGATGTGAAGAACATGTCTGATTGGCAGACGGAGGAGGAGTTGAAGGAACAGGAAGAGAATATTTTCTTGCGGATGACAAATAATTCACTGACAAGATTCGCATTGATTGTCGCAGGAAGACCGTACGGTGTGTGCCTGGTGCTATCATGTGGAGCAAGGTTGCGGTTCTCCCATCGGCGTCACCTCTGCTGCTTTCTGAGGAGTAGAACAGAAAGATAAGAAGTATAAGCAGTCAACAGCCCCTGCTCCTGTATCAAGTGTAGCACATGCTTCAATCGCGTGAGTATCGATCACACCGGCGGCGGGCCACGGCGTCTATTCCGAAGCCAATCGACAATCTTCTGGAAATCCTCGTTACTGGCTCGAAGCATCTTCAAGCCAAATCCAGTCGGTACGAACGGCCTTCCAAGGAGACGATACCGGCTTTTTTTGTCGTGCATGCCCGCCGCGATCATTCGATGCTGCAGTGCCTTTCTCTGCAGGAAGCTGAGACCCTTCTGCCATCGACTGCGTGTCGAGTTCTCCTCCATCTTCAGGCCATGCGTCACGGCGATGTTCTCACACTCTTCCATGGACGACGCATCGAGGATTTGCCTTGCCACGGTGGGGGTGACGTTGCGGCTGAGGAAGAGATCAAGCAGCTCGTCACTCTTCTGCCCTGTAGCCGCGGCGAATTTCTGGATGATGTACCTTCTCTGCGAGTGGGTGAAGCCTGCCATCCACGACTTGCGCTGGCCTCCCTTCTTGACACTGTCGGGGAAAAGCTCCTCCACGGCGGCCTCCACCTGATCCAAGTCGTTGCTCAGTAAGGCGCTCGCCAGCGTCACCGTCAGCTTGAGGAAGAGGCGGTAGCGGATCACGTCGAGGTGGAGCGGCCTGATCTGGTGGATTCGATCGAGGATGATCGTTTTCTGGTCGTCGGACAGGTTGTGGTACACCGGCTCGTCTTCCCTGTCATACACAAAGTGCGGGTCGTATGGGAGCGTATACTCACTTGGGGGAATGTACGGCGAGGACTCTGGGTGCTGTACCGTCGAGGGCAGAGACGAGGTCATCGGATTGATCTGCAGATTGACAAGATGTGCCTGCTCTTGTGGCTGAGATACCATACTAGGGGTCGCTTCTTCTACACGAACTGCAGGCGGATCATAGTGACTGGACACAAACATCTGCGGAGTATCATTACTGCCACTGCTCCCAAAGTACCTGGCGTAGAGCTGATCCGTGTCGATGTTCTGATAATGGTCACTGAACAGATCGGGAAAGGTCAATGGATCATGGAAGGGCACTCCAAAGCTACTGTGTGCTGGATGTTCATCGGTGTGATAATTGTAAAAGGGAGGATCGTAGTGTAGAGGAGAGGTGGTGGAGGTGGAAGCGTTGTCTTGATGTTCCACAGCCTTCCCCTTGTCATTTCTATACTCTTTAACGCCTCTATTCATTGCTGCAGGATGTGGATAGCCGATCGTCTGACTCACGATATCTAGGTCTCTTGTGTGTTGATCATCTGGCCGTGTGGTGTGCGGAGATGAGGCTCTTTCCGCCGTTGACTGGACATCTCTCGTCGGGTTGAAGCTTTGGTAGAGTTCTTGCGCATATTCAGAATGGTAGTCTTGAAGAGGTCTTTTCGATCCCGATGATGCTCCCACTTCAAATATGCTCCGAAGGGATTCCATTGGGCCTGGGCTTGGCAATGGTGTTGGGACTACCACGATCGAACTGTATAGACAAGTGAAGCCAAGGAGGAAGATGAAGCGCATATTTATCATCTTGTGAGGGACAAGGACGACCAAGATGAAAGGCTTGAAATGATTGAGTGCTCGCTTAATGGTCTCGTACAAGACTTGCAGAAGAAAAGGCAGACAATCCAGCTGTAAGAACGTGTCGTCACGAATGAGCGCCCAGTCTGGATCCGCCTCTGAGCTGCCTCGGTGGCCTCTTCTTACAGCGAGGAAAGCACCTGCTCCACGACTCAGAATTTTGCCCTCCCCACCTCCTTCCTAGGCAAGCAGCCAACGTTGACTTTTCCCCATTCACACCGGCGGCTGCCCACGATCCTTATCTTTGAGCCACACCAGGATCCGCTCAAACTTGCGCTCGTCTGCCCGGAGTATCGTGAGACCGAATCCACTCGGCACGTACGGTCGCCCAAGGATGCGATACAGCCGCCTCTTGCTGGGGACGTTGCCGTAGTTTAGCATTCGATGCTCCACCGCCAGTCTCTGTACATGACTGACGCCGTCTTGCCACTTTGTGAATCGTCCAAAGTCGAGCATGTTCAGATTGCAAGCGTCTGCGATTCGTCGACATTCTTCGTCGGTCGTAGCGTGGAGGATGTCCTGCGCCACGTTGGGCGTGACAAAGTTCATCACAAAGTAGTCACGAAGCTTGTCTGTTCGCTGCTTTGTCGCTTCGGCGAGCTTCTCGATAACCAGTCGACGTTGTGCGTGGGTGAGACCAGTCATCCAAGTGTCCTGTCCTCGCTTCTTTTTACCGTCGGGGAAGAGGTGCTCGACGGCCTCCTCGATCCTGTCCGTGTCGTTGCTCAGGAGCGCCTTTGCCAGGGGAACGCGCATCACCTCGATCAGCCTCTGTCGAATGCGATCCACGATGTACGGGCGGATCTGATGCACGCGATCGATGATGATCGTCTTTTGGTCCTCGCTGAGGTAGTCGAACGCGAGGTCTTCGATGCTGCGGTATGGGAAGTCAGAATCGACCGGCAGTCTGTACTCCTGTCGCAGGATCCTTTGGTACGTCGGAGTAGGTGCAGCAAGGTGCGGCGGATGGTGCGAGTCCAAGAGGGAAAAGTACTGCTGCAGGTGGAGGAGGTCATTATCGCTGTACGTCACTGACTGGCGAGGATCAGCAGAGTCGGGCATTTGTGAGCTGCTGGACGATCCTGCTTCTCTCGTCGAGTGCATGTTTCTGGCTGCATACCGCTCCTCGACGCTTCTTGGACGGCGAGGCCTGCTGTTCCACCCATCGAGACGAGCGTGCTGCTGTGCACTGTGCGTGTGATAGATGGAAGAGGGCTGTTGATGATACCCCGCCAACGTATTAACTGCCCTCATTCATCCCGTGTCAAAAGAATGCACGCAGCTGCTTCCTTGACTGGAGAGCGGCATATGAGACTGACTCGGCTGCCCTGCCTGCAGAATGGGGTACCCACTTGACTGATCGAAAGTGTAGTGGAAGGCGGGCTCTACTCGTTGGTGAAGAGGCGTCTCGTGGTGACTGTGGGGAAGGAAAGTGCCGCTGTCCGCCGTCGAGTCGTACACCTTGGAGGCAATCGTGTGGAGAAAGCCGTCGATGTCCTCGTTTTGGGAAAACGAGCCATTCTGATCTGCGCGGGGGGCATGCAGAGGGTGACCAGTATCGTAAGGCTGACTGAATGCTCTGTCCATGGGAACTGGTGTCGCCCTCACACTCCCGTAGAGGCAGGCCACGAGTAAGAAAAGGACGCTTGTCGATACCATTGGATGCTGTTGCGTTGTGGACACGAGCAGACTGGCATGATCAAGCCCCTTTTATCTCTGCTGACGACGCATCACTCCTCCTCAACGTCGCAATTCCCTCTGATGAGCACAGCATCATCTACAGCGTGCCTTCACAATGAATTAGTCACAAGAGCAGGAACCTTTCACGCACAATGAAACGAGTCGCACTAGACAGCGACGTAAGCTCGGTCATCTCTATAGTGACGTCCCTTGCTCTTGCTACGTGGAAAGGGGCAGACTCGCTCGGTCGCAGTCGGTGGCACATTCTTGCTCTGTCTTTGATAAGTGTAGAGAGTGATATTTTAGAGCAGGCTGTAACTCTCCTGCTACAGTAATAGCCTCCAGGCCGGCTACGCGTTCGATACTCGGCGACGACACCGTGAAAAAAAAAAAAGAAATGCAAAAGAAAGGCCAAAAAACTACAGCACCCAGGATTCCCGCGTGGTCCCCCACCGCAGTACTGACTAGGCGATATCATGCTTGACTTCGCAGATCGGACGGGATGCGGTATTTTCATGATTCTATGGCCGTAGATGCCATGTAATGTTTTTGACTTTACATATACAGCAAAATTTGAGTCGCATTTATTTCGTAGGAGATGCTGTCTTCGAGAAGAAACAGAATATAGATAGACGGTCCAATGTAGGAAATTTCCATCACATCACGACAACGTCTCAACACATTGACGCCTTTGCGATTCGACAACAGCCTTTTCAGCTTCCCCGTGTCCAATAAAGTGATATTTTGGACATGGATCCAATCAAGACGCCATATCCGGTGTCTCGAAGGCAAGTAGAGAATCCTAACACACTTCTCCCACCTCGCGAAAAAATATTATTCATCGTTTGCCATCGCATGCTCCGAAAGCGTCGGAGAGGAAAATAAAAGAAAAGACGAACTTCCGTAAATTGTGGGGACAGATGTTTTTTTCTCTTTTCTTTCATTGTGTCTAGGACTAGAGGGTCGGACGTATGCTGGACTACTTTCGTTTAAACGCTGCAAAGAGGCCTCGACCGTGAGATAATGATGCGGACGCTATACTTAGTGCATCGTGAGGTATCAGACAATCTCATCGACTTGCCGCTTGATCCGACGATTTGTCAAGACAAAAGTCGATCCTACATCTCTTGCTAGTATTTTCGTTCATGCGGGGTATTATTGTAAAACTGTTTCTTTTACCCCATCTTTTTTCGTTTTCTCTTCTCACTCCGCACTGAGGCGAGTGTGTCTAGAGCCTACACAACAAGTCACCTTCTCTAAGTATTGAAATTGACCGACGGCCAGATGTAAAGCCATGATTTCCACCGCCACGATCTCAAGGGAGCCCTTCATGCACTTGAGATGTTGTCCCGTTCGACTTGAACTCCTTCTTTAGCAAAATAGACTATAATTCACCTTCCCGCCGTCGGACTCACATACTGAGGAAGGAAAGCTCCTTTCTCTAAACTATATTATTGTTCTCCTCGCGTGCTTTCGTGTTTATTAAAATCTCTCTCAATTGATATTGAATTTGACATCGATTCTATTAGTACTTCCTGCGGAAGGGACTTTCGAAATGGCCTGGGCGTGCTTGGCGTTTCTTTGTCCCGCCCCCCACATCCCCCTCACAGGGCCCGCACTCGTAGACCCAAGGGAAGACCCCCTTCAGGAGCAGTGTCTTTTACCGGATAACACGCGCGCCAAGCCTTTCCGATCAGCTCCTGCCATCTCCTATGTGGCTTGCATGTTACACTTTCCTCCTCCATCCCAATACATTTTACTATAAGCATGGTGAAGCAGGACAAGTCTTGGCAACCTTTAACCCTCACTTCAGCAGAGACGTTGGCCCGCACTGCCCTAGCCCCGCGTACTAGGAACGCGCTTTGGGAGTGCATATTGATACGTCGGCCTCCGCTATATCCTTGCAGATGTCTTGGCGCTCCCTGTATTGCCCTGCCACAGTACCATCCCCTCAGGAGCCTGTACATGCATTATATGATACAAGAAGGACCCGAGACTGATTGCCTATAAAATGACAGGTCACCACCACCAGATCCTCTTACACTAACCTCCTCCATTCTCTCTTTTTCTCCTACTGCATCAAAGAAAAGATGAGCCAACAGGTGCTCCACAAGACCGCCTCCGAGACAGACGACAAGATGGACTTGTACGGATCTCATGACGCGACAGAGGTGAAGACGAACTCCTCGAGTCTAGACGAGGCAGTCTTTATAGATCCAAAAGCAGAGGCAAAGCTTCGTCGTAAGATTGACATGCACGTCATTCCCTCCGTGGCGATCATCTACTTGTTTTGTTTCTTGGATCGTGCCAATGTAGGGAATGCTCGCTTGGCCGGCTTGGAGAAGGATCTAGGCATGAAAGGATACGATTACAACATCCTCCTCTCCGCCTTCTACGCGGCGTACATCCTGTTTGAGCTTCCCTCCAACCTGATGTGTAAAGCAGTAGGCCCCGGAAAATGGTGCGTACCCCCGTGTTGACGTTAATTAGTCAAGCAGCTGACATGAATATCATCTTCCCCCCCCTCCTTCACAGGCTGCCGTTCTTGACATTCTCTTTCGGCATACTATCGCTCTGCACTGCATTTGTCCATTCTTTTGGGTCTGCCATCGCTGTTCGCTTTCTTCTGGGTGTAGCAGAGGTGAGTCGGCAAGTGTGTGTGTGTGTGTGTGCTACTAGCAAGGTGCCCACTGCGAAAGAGCCTCTCTCCCACACACAATACAAACAGGCTGGTCACCTTCCTGGCATCGCCTACTACCTCAGCCGCTGGTACACGCGTGGCGAGCTAGCTTGTGAGTTGTGCTGCCATAACACAATATTTGGTGAGAGGGCTGACTTCCTTCCTCCCCCCAATCCCACAGTCCGTCTGTCGATGTACATTGTCTGCGCTGTGAGTAGATTAAAGCTTCGAAGGGAAGGGTCAGGGGGGACGGCGTCTTACCTTCTTCTCCACCACCTCACTGCAGCCCCTCGCAGGAGCATTCGGAGGTCTTCTCGCGTCTGGGATCCTCAAGCTCGACAGCATCGGAGGTCTTCGCACCTGGAGGATGATTTTCTTGCTTGAGGGTGAGGGAGTCTTTGCTGTTTCTATCTGTAGAAGTAGCAACACTGACGCCTTTTTTACCTATTACGTGACTCAGGAATCATCACTTGTGTCCTCGGGATCATCTCATACTTTACCATCACCGATCGGATCGAGACAGCGCCGTGGCTGACCGAGAGCGAGAAGATCATGGCGACTTCTCGAATGCAGGCCGACAATCCTGGCTCTAGTGGACTGTTGACACCCATGAAGAAGAAGCACGTCCTCGCCGGTATCTTCAACGTCACCTCGTTGTCTCTTTCCGTCTGCTTCCTGCTCGACAACATCTCCGTGCAAGGTGTCGCCTTCTTCCTGCCCACCATCGTTCAGACACTCTTTCCCGGCAAGACAGTCATCCATCAGCAGCTCCTCACGGTGCCGCCATACATCGTGGGCGCCTGCTTTGTCCTTCTCCTGCCTTACCTCTCGATGAAGTTTGCGCAAAGGGGCATCTTTGTCGTCATCTCAGGCTTTCTCATGGTCATTGGATACGCCATGTACGTGGGCTCGAATGTGTCCAACAGTGGCGTGCGCTATGCGGCGTCCTTTATCGTCGCTTCTGGTGCCTTTCCACTCGGTGCGCTCCTGCCAGGCTGGGCGAGGTGAGTGGCTCGCATGTTCCAATAACAAAGATACGAAGACCGAGTTCTCTGACACACATCCCTGATCTCCATCAGTGCAAACCAGAACAATGACTCGAGTCGTGCCGGTGCAATCGGGATCGTCGTCATGTTCGGCAATGCCGGTGGTCTGGTCGCCTGCTGGTCGTATGTCAAAAAGGACGCACCTAATTACCTTCCCGGTAACGCGCTCAATGTCGGTGCCGGAAGTGGAATCGTCATCATTGCCACCCTCTTGACGCTCTACCTGCGAAAGGAAAACAAGAAGAGGGACGCCCAGCAGAGTGTTCAGACAGGACACGAGGAGCTCGACGGTCACCACCACCGCGACTTCCGATACTTGTACTGATGTAGGGACGTTGTGTCAGGCTAGTCTATTCCATGTTATCAATGCTACGATGTTGTTATACTATTGACCTCGACTCCACGACTGTGTTCGCGAACAGTCGTGGTCACACACAATCTACACTCTCTGACATGTTGTGTGTCTAGAAGCTTTCCGCCGCGGACTCCGATTCAATTCCCGGAGCTTGATAGTCGCGTTTTTTTTCATTAAGGACCTCTCTTCCAAGCTTAGTGCCCCACATTCTCCGACAAACAAGCCACTTTTGACTATTGACGCTAAGATTACCCTGACGTGCAATCTCCACTTTTCCCCTCTTTCTTCCCCTCATCATTCTCCTCCCCTTTTCCCGCAATACGACTATGACTGCCTTTCAGAAGTTCATCGACGACAAGGTCAAAGCTGGTCTGGCACTGGGACTGAGCGCCGTCGTCTTTGATGGTGATCATGAGATCTTCAGCGGGACCAGTGGTGTGGTGGGTGTCTCATTCGCCAGTGGTGGGGACAGGAAGATGTGTGCTAACGCCCCTTTGCACATGCACCTCCGCAGCACACCGTCGCAGGAGATGGCACGTCAGAGCAGCCTATGCGGCCCGAGACGGTCCACTGGGTCGCCTCATGCACGAAGGTGGATATCAGATTGAGCTCTTTTGCGGTTTCTTCTCGTGAGGCAATGATCTGACAACTCCTCCACTACATCTTCACAGCTCAGCGTCTCCCTCATCGTGCTGCAAATACTCGAAAAGGGACTCGCAAAAGGCCTGTCGCTCGACTCTCTCGACGATAACGAGGCATTAGTCAGCATCCTCCCCGAGTTCAAGATTGGCAGCGGAAGCATGTGAGTGTGTCATTCTGAGCGACGCGCCAGTGCTCCTGGTCCTTAACCTGAAGTGGCTCCCTGGAACAGCGTAACCAAGATCCTCGAGGGATACGGACCCATAGGCGCAGATGGGAAGAGGGAGCTCATCATGCGCGATGCAAAGGTGAAAGTGACTCTTCGTCATCTCTTGACCCACTCGGCCGGTCTCGCCTACTACTGGAATGACGATCTTATGGTGCAGTACTATGAGCCAAGTGAGGGTGAAGCCCATGCAGCTTCGCCATTTGCCACGGGGGAAATCTCCGACTTTGCATGCCCTGCCGTGCGAGAGGCAGGCGAGCAGATGGACTACAGTCCCGTCACCGACTGGCTTGGGCAGGTGAGAAGACGCCTTGTCGCCGCTTAACCATGCGAGATTCACTGAGACCTCTTTATCATCTCTTGATCTCCTCTCTTTTTCTCTTCTCATTCTCCTCTTGATATTCAGTTCGCTGTTCGTGCGACAGGTAAAAATCTTCGTCAGCTGTTCCTGGACATGATCACGAGACCGCTGAACATACCCAATACGGAGTGTGACATGCGCATCAAAGACATGGCAGGCGCAGACTTCGCCGGTATGCATGTTCGAGGACCAGGCGGCAGTGACGGGCCCGACTTTATCCAGATTCCATTTGGTGTATATCAACCCGAAGACGATGACCCTCCTCCCGGGAAGGCCTACTTTGCATCGGCGGGTGTCTATTCGAGTGTCCGAGCGTATTGCAAGGTGCTGCAGGCGGTGAGTCTATATCATACGTCCCGCTTTTCCGAAGAGCTTCTCTTCTTGCTTATGTTTGTCACATTCTATCAGTGCCTCGCTCACGATGAACGTCTGCTCAAGGAGAGTAGCTGGAAGACAGTCACGAAGGACGCCTGGAACGGCAAATTGAAGATGCCGAGTGAGTTTTGCCTTTTGCACCGTGAAGAAGATGCTCCCCTTCTAATGTACTGTTGCACCTAATCAGATCCGCTTTGGAAGTCTGGGCGGCCTGACCTGACATACGACATTGGCGAATTCTCGCCCTCGACGGTAAAGGATCACGGCTGGAGTATGAACTTGCTTCAAAACCATGTCGCCTTAGCCCCTGTGAGTTTCATTATTTGATAGTCTAAAGTGCTTCCAAATCACCTGACCTCGTCTTATGGATCTCTATTTCACAGACTCTTTCTGGACGACCTACAGGCTCGTACTCATGGGCAGGCCTCGGCAACACTTACTACTTCATCGACCCGGTCAATGGCGTCGGCGCCATGATCAGCACCCAGCTGCTCCCTTTTGCCGATCCGAAGCTGATGGAGATGAAGAATGAATGGGAAGCACTCATCTATTCACAGGTGGAGAAAAAGCCGTGAGATGTGTCTGTGTAAATCAGAATCTGTGTACAGCTGGTGGAATTCCGATAGAAGTGCTCTTGTGCGACGTGGTTATGAATCTCGTGTTCAGTGTTACAGGCGACAGGAAGAGAGAGTCAGACCCTTTTGGTTGGTATTTCAAAGTATCTTCTATGGGCCGCTGCTGAGCATTCCCCTGCGACGCATTTCCTTCTCGGCTGCAATAAAGTCGCTTTCGTGGTCGTGCTGAAAGGGGAGAAAGAGTGTCAATTACCGTGTTTACTCCGCCAAGGACGGGACTCACCTCCCAGATCCAGTCGAATCTCGACTCGAGCTCGGTCTTGAGCTTGACCCGATCAGACCCCGACAGTCCTGCCATCTCGTACACATCTCCCGCTTCAAGACTGGTCTCCAGCACCTTATTAGCGCGAGGACGTCGAACAGCGTCGTACACTTCCAGTGCCTCTTTGATGTTTGCCTTCTTCACGGCCGGATGAGCAAAGAGCCAAGAGAGGAACAGGCCGTCTTCAATAGCCTGGCCTGCCATCGCTCCCTCTGCATATCAGGATAAGTATCTTCCTGCAATTTCAATCTCTTTCGACTCGGTCTCTTAGCGAACTCACGGTGCGGGGTTCCTCCATGACTGTCAGGGGGAAAGCACATTTAGGATGAGACTACGAATGCTGTATTCAGATTTAATTCTTGCCACTCACGCGGCGTCACCGGCAAGGCAGATACTGCCGTGGATGTAGCTGTCTATCGAGGGAATCAACTGGTGCAGCGCCCACTTCTTTGGATTCTCCATGCACTGTGCCGGCGACGTACTTCGCTTCAGTCGTGGTACCAACTTCTTAAGAAATATAATTGGACTCACACTCATGAGGCTGATCATGTCCTTGCCCCAGCCTGGGAAGTGAGAAATCATCTCTGCTTTCGTTGACGACTGTATCCAGGCCTCTTGCCCCTTCATCAACGGCCTCTCGGGGAATCGACTTCGATCAGTGTGAAATGCCACGACGTTGACGGTCTCGTTTTTGTCGATGGGAAACAGGAGGATATGCGCGTCCTTGCCGCAAAACATCTGTGGGATCTCTGCATAGTGCTTGCCCATCTTCCCAACAGCGCCCACGAATGTTGCCTTCGGGATGAGGCCTTTCAAACAGCGTCAGCCTTTACGATACACACACACTCACAGTCATCCCTCATTGAGGCAAACCCACCACGATACGCCCACGTCCCACTCCATTGCAGCTTGGAAGGTGTGCCGTTGAGAGTGTCCAAATGAGCCCTCGTCTTGGAGTGGATTCCGTCATATCCTATCACAATATCTGTGTCATGTACATTACCGCTCTCGAAGTGCAGCCTGCTTTGTCCCGTCGTAAGACTGGAGATGGACCTTAGTCGCTCACCAAAGTGGCAGATGTCCAGGGGAACATGCTTTGCGATCGACTGCAGGAACTTGGCGCGGTGAACGGAGACATTTCCTAGTGGTTTCGAGTAGGTTGTTGCATATAGTTCCTGCTCTTCCCCTTCGCCCGCTCTCCATTCGAACCAGATGCCGGAAGGAACAGTCGTTGCTTCTGCTTCGAACTCCTCGCCCAATCCAAGCCTGGTCAGGGCACTGCGAGCATTGGCCCCGAAGGAGACACCTGCGCCGACTATATAAAGATACGACGCTTGAGTAAAGGGGAGTCGCATCAAGGAAAGAACACTCACTCTCGGAAAACTCTGCCTGTAGAAGTGCAGAGGAAACAAGGCAAAGACCGTGAGTGTCTTACTCCCTCCTCCTTCCTCTTTTACTCGGCGTTACTTACTGCAGCCTCGAATATCTCTACATGCACTCCAGCGCGAAGAAGCCCAATGGCGGCGCTGAGCCCACCTATTCCGCCTCCAATGATGGCGACAGTGAAGTCTTTCTTCTTGATGGTCATGTTCAGGAGAATGGGGTTAGGATTTACCCCTTCAAGAGGCCTACTCGAGATGTTCCTTTTTATAAATTATCTTGCGCCAAGCCAACTGCTGCCCCGTGCGGGGGAACATAATAATTGGAACGGAATGGCGACCGCGTTTTCCGTCAGCCTTTCTTCCCCCGTCTCCCGAGTAGCTGGCCCCTACCCCGCAGCCTGCCCTTGCCCTTGTCTTGCATTTAAAAGGTTTCTCTTCCACTTGATGGCATCGTCGCACCAGTCTGCTGACAGTAGCGTGCCCAAATCGCGACGCCTGTACCGCTACCTCGAAGCGGCAGCAGCAGCAGCAGAAGAAGAGGGTGACCAGTCCACGTCGTTGTCCCTGCCTTCTTCTTCTTCTTCGTCCGCCGCCACAGACAGGAGGGCTTCAGATGACGCAGAGAGGAGAAGGAGGAGGGAAAAGCGAGCAAAGGTGATTCGCGCTTGCCTGTACTGCAAATGCAGTCATATGGCGTGTGAGGACAAGCGGCCATGCACGCGCTGTACAGCCCGAGGAATAGAGCATCTCTGCATGGAGGACCAGGCGCAGGCGAGTGAGAACGGCGCTGGCTCCTACAGACTACCAAGTACGCATTTCAATCTTCATCCGATACCAACGACGATCGCCACCGCCCCCTCTCCAGCCACGTAACGAGTTCTTCCTGATCTGCGATGTGCTTGGCATCGAATCTCTTGTCGACTCGCTCTCGCACGACGCCGCCATCATCGACGAGAAGATCACATCGACCGCTATACTGGGCCCATTCTCCCGTGAAGGTGCACCGAAGCTGCTCAAAGGCGCCGACATCGTCAAAGACCACACGATCAAGGACGCAGACGGACGTACAGGAGAAAGACGTACATGTACGGTACTGTGAGGACCGGCAACGGCACACCCATCGTAGGTGCCGTCATTGACGTTTGGCACGACGCCGTCAATGGATTCTACGAGCAACAAGACCCCTCGCAGCCCGACTTCAACTGCCGCGGAAACTTCACCACCGAGCATGACGGCTCCAACGCATTTCAGTGCCTCAGACCAGTAGCCTATCCGATCCCGTACGACAACACTGCCGGACAGATCCTCAGTCTGCTGGATCGCAGTCCAATGCGACCCTGCACACATTCACCTCTTCGTGCAGGCCCCTAGCTTCAAGCCGCTCGTCACGCAGGTCTGTGTCTGAATGCGTATTCTTCCATCACTTCACGAGAGTAGCAAAGTAAGTAAGTAATTGGCTTCACATAAGCTTCGTCGGACAATTGCCTCGTCCCCCACAGTCTGTCGGCAGTTCGGAACGGCGTCGCATTGCAGGGAAGGACGCGTCGTCTTTTTTATCATGCATCTATTTGCATTCTGTATTGCGCCTAGTGACCTGGTCTACAGTGGGTGCTTATAAATGTGCGAAAGAGAGGCAGCCATCACATATGCCTCAGACGAATAGTTCTGCTTCTTTTGCACATCTGAAAAAGACAGTCTACTTTCGTGCAGACATACTCCAGAGCCTAGATATGATTGCATGTCCTATTATCGCAACTGTGTATAGATTCGATGTACATGGTAGCTGAAAGTGTCTATGTCACGTCACTGGCACTGTCCATCGATCTTGTCGTTGTATAGTACTCGGATTAGGCGTTCCTTCCCTCACTCCCTCCAGGCTGATAATCATCCATCAGCAGCTTCTCGCTTGAAGATCTATACGGCAAGTTGGCCACTAAAGCTTAGACAAGCGTGTGTATCAGAATTCCTTCCTTCTTGCGTCGATTCTGCGTATCATTGCCTCTTCGCACCCTAAAGTAAAAGAATCACCTGCGTATCTAAATCCACACCGCGGTGGCAGCTCCTCTGACAGCACCACCTACTTCGCCCAATTCCAGTTGAGCGACGCACTCCAGCTTGTCCTCCTTCACCTGCAACACCATCACGAGACCTCGCTCGCTGTCTGTCAAGGCCGCGTAGGTGCTCTCGCTGCCGTCTGGCCCGGTGAGCATCTTGTAGCACGGCTCGACCGCATTCGCCCACCCGCCACTGGTCGGCGTCTGCCAAAGATCCGTCCAGCGTTCTACATCATCCTCCCTCTCTTGCTCTGCGATGCGCCCCTCGTGATCCAGTACAAACAACGCAACGTAGCCCTTTGTCTCTGGAGTGAGTCCTCGAGTGGAGGCGAGCAGATGTGTGGGACTCGCTCCGGGTGACAGTCGCACCTCGTCTGCCCAGAACAGGGAGTGAGAAAGGTGTGAAGGGATGATGCGAACGCCTTGAATGAATGTAAGCACGACTGTCTTCGACTGGAGAGCGACGTCTTCTGTAGCTTCCACAGGAACTGCGTCCGGCGAAAGACACACTTGAAATACGTCCACAAAGCAGCTGTGCTCCTGCAGAACATAGACGACCTTCCCGTTTGGGTGCGGCCAGACATGTCGTGGGCCGTCGTCGGGTCGAGGAGAGAGGAGCTTCTGTGACAGCGTCAGTGTGCCGTCTGCAGGAGAGACGGTGTAGACCCATACACAGTTCCTCCCGATGTCGGCTACGTACGCTATCGATCCGTCGGGCGAAAGGTCAATCGAGTGGCTTCCGTGTCGCAGTCCTCCAAAGTCCATCACCGCAGCGTCACTCGAGTCGACGTGGGACGCCTTTTCCTCCTCTTCTTCCGGTCTGTGAACATGCCCGCGAACGAAGTCAAGATTCTGCAGCGTGGTCGACGTACTCGGGAAGCTGCCACATCCTTCCACCAGACGCACGACTTCCCCTGTTGGGCCTCCCACCGTGTACAGGACGTCACTAGGCCTGATCCCGACGGCCACATAGCCTGATCGAGCGCGTGTCGGTGCTGTATTCAAGAAGGTCAAAGCAACTGGTGATCCCGGACAGGAAGCTGCTGCCGCCTGTTTGATCTGGTAGGATGCAATGCACGCTGGCTCTGTCCACGCTGTAGCATACAGATTGCCCGTCGATCTGTTGAGGGCGAGCCAGGAGTGGTTGCCATGCGCTGCGTACACCTGCACCAAGCTCAGCGTGTGAGTGCTGGCGTCAAAGTAGAGCTGGAAGAGCTCTGGAGTGTTGAACGTCCCCACCATGAACGACGCCATGCTGGATAAGGTGGTGGAATAGGGAGAAGAAGGAAAGAAGGAGGTACGTGCGCGGTTTGACATTGATCGCGAATGTCCTGCGTCTCACGACACGTCCTTCCGACCCGTTATCGGCTTCGGAAGTACAGTAAAAGCCTATTCTCCGACCCTCCACTTTCGTGTAATTTTTTGATCACAGACGTGGGTCATCATCGCGCAATCAAAGTGAAAAATTCCGACCTGAGCTTTGCCCTTATAATACCCGAGCCGACTTCAGCGGATCAAGATTCGAGGAAAGGCATTAGACTAGATTACATGCGATGTATTACGCTTTGAGTCGGGTGGCAGAAGTACATGCTTCAGAATCCACGCTCAGAATCGAAGCTGTGATGTGTGTCACCGCAACGCACGCCCCCTTCTCATAGTATAGAGCCTTTGTAGACACACGTCATTCAGGCTGTTGCGAGTGCCTGCGTGACAGACTCCCAAAGGCCTGGGATCTCGGCGTCCTGCTGGAGAATGTCCCACACATGACCCTGCCCTGCTTCGACGTGCGTCACCAAGTTCACGTTCGTCGTCTGCTTGAGTGCGTCAATGACCATTGTGCTCTGCGAAGTCTCGACCATGACGTCTGCATCCCCGTAGGCAATAAAGACCACCCTCGGCACAGTCGTCTCCTGTGCAATGCGTGCTGTGATCAGAGCGGGCGTGCTATACTCTTCAACGTCCTGCCCTTTTGCGAGGATCATTTCAGGGTACGTTCCTTCTTGGCGTGCGTAGGTGTACAGCGTCGATCGTACTGGTTGCAGTGCCAAGCTCGCTTCGGTACGCACTAGACCTCCTTTGTCGATGTGCTCCCGTAACGGCTCGCCAGGAACGACGTCGCCCTTCTTTGCTGCGGCTGAATACGCCCATGGAAGCGGTCGAAGAGGAGTGTGAAAGTACGGCGCGAGAGACTTGGACACTGTTGTGATGGGGTAGATCGATACGAGAGCGGCAGGTGTGGGCACGGGCAGCGCTGGGATCAGATTCAGGCCCAGCAAGAGTGAGCTCCACCCACCCGCCGACGAGCCTGCCAGGACATACTGCGTCGTGTCTATGTTTGTGGCTGTAGCTGCGGCTGACAACTTCCCTGAAAGCACAAAGTGGATGCAGTCATGGATGTCTTCTAAAACTTCGGCTAGAGTGACCTGCGGGGCCAGTCGGAAGTCCGGTGCAATGACGGCAAAGTTGTGCTTGTTGACGCTGCGGAGGAGGTGCTGCACGAATATCTAGTGTCAGTGGCCGGCGCATACACTGTCATACACGAGAGCTCACCCCTGGCGTCATCTTTCGCGTCCCCTGCAGGAAGCCGCCGGTGTGGATCCATATCAGAGGAATTGCTGCTGCTGTGCGTTGTGCTGCGTTGCTGGGGACATACAAGTCGAGCGGAATGTCCACCTCTTCGCCAGCGTTGTCCTTTGCGGTCTTGTAGATGACGGTCACTGGGCGTGGAGGGTCGACCATCACTGGACACAGAGTCGATCGCGTCAGGTGCGGTGGGGAAGATGTGCACCGTCTCAGGAAGTGCAGTTTGATCTTTTCAGCCTGGAAGTGGAGCAGACATGGAGTGCGGAGACGTGGAGTTGCCCTAGCGTCGCATCCCTCCGTTCCGTTCCCTTTCTCGACGCGCCAGCTAAGATCCGATGTCAGGGTCCATTTAATACCATTATTAGACGCCGACATATTTATACGAGGCGATAGACTGGCGCCAGCTTTAATCGTTCACCGCGAGATTAATGATTGTGAAGTAGGATACAAAGCAGAGGTGGAAGGTAGTGTGACTCCATTTCGCCGAAAGAAGTACTAAAATTGCAGCGCTCCAGCAGAGTGGAAATTTGTGCACATGAGGCTCGAATACTCGTAAGAGGGGAAACGCAAGGGCAAGGCAGCTTATTTATCTCTTTCTTTGTTGTGAGAGCTGTAAACGACAACAATCAGGGCATGGGTGCCGATCCCCCGCCGTTGCTCTGCAGATACGCCAGCATCTCTCCAAACTTCTCGTCAGTCTTGGCTCGTAGCAGCTGAAGCCCGTAGCCTTCTGGAGCTAGCGGTGTCCTCAACACTTGCTCAGCCGCTCCTTTGTCGCTCAAGGCCGGATGGAACGTCTGTATCCGATGAAACAGTGCCTCCCTCTGATATCGACTGAGACCCAATTGACACTTGAGGAACAGTGTGTTTGCGTTCTCCTCCTGGTACAGATCGTTTTGTCGCGCGATCCGGACACACTCGTCCATGGTGGCGTTGTAGATTTGCCTTGCTAGACTGTGGGGCACCTTTCTGTTGATGAAGAGGTCGCGTACTTTATCGGCTCTTCGTTTGGTTGCTTCGGCGAACTTGAGAATGACGAATCGCCGCTTATTATCGCTGAAGCCGTCCATCCAGGACGTCTGCAAGCCCGATGTCTTTTTGTGATCGGGGAATATCTCCTCGATACCCTGTAGCACTTCAAAATCGTTGTCGCTCAGCAGCTTCATCGCCAGGGGAGCCTTCATCTTCCCGATGAGCTTGGCGCGAATAGTGTCGACGGTGTACGGTCTGATCTGTGCGATGCGTTCGATGGTGATGTACTGCTGCATCGTGCTCAGCTCTCGATAGACTCTTCCACGGGAATGCGCAAAGTGGGCGAAGGAAGTGAGTGGAATGGTGTACTCCCACGGCACGATGTAGTGAGGTCCCGATAGCGGTGCAGAAGCATGCCTTGTCGAAGAGCGAGACGGCCCATGGCTATACGTATACGAAGGCAGGAAATCGGCAGGGTAGGTCGAGGGTGCTTGATGGCTGGTAGAGGGATAGATCAAGTTGGGCTGATTGAAAAAACGCATGGAGTCAATGTGATCTGTGTAGTCTTGCGCATGAACGGACGGTGTGTGGCTCTGCGGGTAATGGCTATAATCCATATGATCGCCGTGAGACAAGGAGGGAAAAGACGCATCGTGATCTGGGACACCAAAAGCCGAGCCCTGATCACTGTAGGCAAAAGACGAAGAAGGATGTTGCTGCAGACCATAGCCATGTACAGGGACATCTTGCTGTGCCTCTGGATAGTACTGAGCTGATGTGGACGGATGTGTTTGCCAGTCGATGCCACTTTGATGTAGAGGAGGCGTGTATGCGTTCGTATACTGCTCGTTTACAGTGCCGTACAGGTCTGGATGGTGTGATGTAGCATGATACT
Source organism: Exobasidium rhododendri (assembly GCA_026210745.1). Taxonomy (NCBI): domain Eukaryota; kingdom Fungi; phylum Basidiomycota; class Exobasidiomycetes; order Exobasidiales; family Exobasidiaceae; genus Exobasidium; species Exobasidium rhododendri. The sequence continues at coordinate 261,339 of CP110630.1, forward strand.
GGGGGACCGAGCCGTAGAATTCCGGCAGAGGAGCCAGCTCATAGTTGTTGCCGTGGTGAGTCTGCTCTCCGGGAAACATGGGAGAGGGATGTGGTGTTGGTGTCGCGACAGCCAAGTTTAGCAAGGAGGAGAGGAAGACCAGCAGGGTGGCCTTCCAAGAAGCAGACATACTTATGAGCACAATTGCAGAGAGGGGGGTGTGCGGGGAATTTTGTAGCAATCACTTCCGCAAAGGCCTGCTTATATGTGTCTTCATCCCACTGCTCCATGTAAATATGAGGCACAGCAATGTTGAAAGTGACTTCTGTCAGACCGAGTAGCCACCTTCTACGGGACATTTCAAGACGCCTCAAGGAAGACAAGGAAGCAAGGGCTGTGGATGTTGCTTCCCATAGAATGACTCGCACTCAACTTCTCCTCTTAGCGTGAGAATGTTGCACGCCTTCTTGACGCGCCACAGACGCCCCCGTCGGTGGAAGTTCGGGAGGGTGAAAGCGCTTTGTCTTCTTTTCATTGCCACGCCTCTGTGCCAACGTCGTAAGAAGGCGCTTTGTGCGAGTAGTAGCGTTTACCTTATCATAAGGAGAAAAAAAAACTTACAGAGGTGTCAACTTCTTCTATCATTCCTCTCCTAGGATCTGTGTTTAAAAGTACCGAGCACGACCGAACAAAGGAACAGCCTCGACCTTGCCCAATCACCCTTTTACTTCGCACCGTCACGGAAAAAAATGAAGGCGCAGGAATCGAGGCTGTGCAATGTGTGCTTCACTGTGGCCCTGGAAGCTACATTGCTCTGCGAAGAAGAGGGCAGCTAGTCACTTCGAATGTATCGCGACTGCCATGAGAGAAGTGTGTGTAGTCTCCCTAACTTTCCCTTCTTCTCCTCTCGCCGATTATTTTGGATGCTGCCTACATTACTCACCTTCGAGGTCCTCATCATCTCCCTCTGCTTGTATGACTGCACTGCGGCCAAACCAGCACCTGCACCTGCGCCCATGGAGCGTGAGAGGGGTAAAGATCGTAGTGAGTCGGGCTTCCTCTCACGTCTTGCCAATGTGCGCATCAAGTCGTCCTCGTCTAACAGCTCCACTGACAAGTATCAAGCTCAAACGTCTCGCCTTGTAAGTAATAATCACGATCATTCTGCTCAGCTCGGGTCTCGAACGGCCCGTCCGACCAAGCCGCGAACGAATTCCCGAAGGCCTCGTCAATACAGCACTTCTACACAGATCGAAAGAAGCAATCACTTAAGTGGGAACAGCAGCCATGGCCATAGCGACGAGCACGTCGAACAGAGCAATATCCACGATAGCAACCAGCCTTACTACCTGCAGGCTCCTTATGACAATGCGAACTTTGTCTATGACATGCAGCCTTTCGACACCGAGAATCGGTCCCGCTACATGTCCGATGCGTATGACTTGCAGGAGGACTATGTTTCGCCCACCTTCCACACCCCCTACACCAGCTACACCTCGGAGGAGCAGCCTCAATCAAGTATTACTAGGTCTCCGACTCCGTCTTATGATGATCTCATCGACGTTTCTGAATATCTGAATGACGAAGAGGATCCTCTACAAGGGATGCAGTACCTCAACACAGGCCATGACGATCACTATGAGGGGTATCAAGGCTCGAATGATTTCACTCACGGTCACATCACAGGAACAGGCTTCCCTGCCTACTCTAGTCCTTATCACCAATATCAATATGGATATGCAGCCTCTGACTCTTTGCAGGAACAGACATACCCTGGCATGCAAAGTCAGCAGTACCCCAGCCCACAAGGTCATCATAATGTCATTCAGCAATCTGATTACGGACAAGGATCTTACGTACAACCGGAAACGGACTTCAGACAGGGGAACTTCGAGCCGGGCTCATCCACATCCCGCCCTGAAGAAGAGGAGTACATTGACATCGGCATCCCCTGGAATGATGAGAACGAATTGGTGTACAAGAGATTGCACCCAGACAAGCGTAAGATTATCGTCGACTACGTCCATGCCAAACGCGGCTACCAGAAGAAGAACATTCGCGAGCGGTTGGTGAGTAAGTTGACACCCCCACTTGCACAAGACATACTCAGCAAGAGAGCGCAGCGGATGAAGAGGGGTGTGCAGGCAATCTTCCCCATCGACACGAATCATCAGGCTGCACAGAGCTGGGCCAATCTGCTGAATGAGGAGGACGAGAAAGTCGTGATCGAGAAATTGGCCATGGCGACAGATCAAGCGATGGAGGAGGTCCGCAATGTTCTACTCCATCGGAAGTTGAGCCCCACGATGGCGCAATCCCTACTCACAGCCAGTCTAAAGGAGTGCAAAGCGGTGGCGCAGAAGTATGATCTGTTCAAAAGGGACGTCAAGGATCTGGCGTGGAAGCAGGGTCTGACAAAGGAAGAGTGCGGGCAGGTGCTGAGAAGGATGATGGACACAGGACTCGAACAGAGTACGTGCTACAAATACCTGAAGAGAGCAAAAGAGCCCGGGATCGGGAGGAGGGTCCTTGGTGCGGGTAAGAGAGAGCTGGACATGCTGATCATGTATATGAGGGGCAAGGGTCCTTTTCTCGCGAGCAGTCGTTATGACGAAGACAGACCGTGAGAAAAGCTCACATGGCTATCTCGACAAAGGGCAAGATCTTGTGTCTGCTCCTGCCTTCGATAAAGTCACACATCCTTTCCTCACATTGCTCTTGTAAAGTCACATTAAGAGGAAACAAGGGCGGATATCTCATATAAGATCTTCATGCGCCCGTAGTATTTGCGCTATGTGGGCTGTATTGTGCTTTCCCAGTGAAAGGATCAGAAAAGAGAAGAAGCAAGACAGACTCGCATGGTATCTGATCTTACATGATCGCAAAGACTGCTTAGCGAGGATGATATGCGCTTTATAGGAAGAGTGTCTCGTCGCAGGAAAGAGAAGAGTCTCTGTCCTTTCTTCTCAAGCGATTTAACTCTTCGTCTCCCTTCTCTCTCTCTCTGACAACAACCATGCCGATGACTCCACCGTACAACAGCCTCGTGTCAGTTTGTTCCCTTCTCCCCTTCCTTTTTATCGGCCTGATAAAGGCGTTGCCGATGAACAACGAGGACAGTCACGGCGATTTTGAGATGCACCCGTTGCTAGGAAAGCTGCGTCTACGAGGTTCTGCTTCGAATCAATCGGAAACTCACAACGTCGCGCAGACTTCTCGTGTCGGCAGCATCCCCAAAACAGCGGCTCAACTGGGATTCAGCACCTCCCGTCCAGCGTTGTTGTCCTCGAACCGGCGCGACAGACCAAGACCCCGTCGAGAGCGCTCACAGGAGGCGACCTCCGCCGAAGTGTATCACTATCCAGAAGAGCAGGCGTCGTCCTATTTCGATCCGAACAACTTTCTGGGTGATCACCAACAAGGACAGTACCCGCCTCAGTACGCAGACTTGTACCATCAGGGAGGGCAGTTACCTCGATACCATCTGCCACAGCCCTGGGATGTAGGTGGCCCATCGGACCATGGTGCTCGTCACGCTTCATTTGGCCACTACGAACCGATACCCGACTTCCAGGGCCCTATCACGCAGTACGAGGATTACGTCAGAGAAGTCGATCACCACGGCGCCGAGGGTCAGTCGTCCGAGCCTACGAAGAGTGCGATGCCTTACAACGTCGACCTCGGCTATCTCTGGACGAACGAGGAGGAACTCTGCTGGGGCTTGATGAGCGATGCGGCGCGCAAAAAGGTGATCAAGGTGGTTCACAAGAAGGGCGTCTACTCAAAGGGTGTCATCAAGGAGAAGATGCAGGAGAAGCTCACACCGATCATGGCGATCTCGCTTCTCAGTGGACAAAGCGAACTGGTCGACGACGCCATCGCGCTTCTCTTTGGTGGACAGGCTGATGGTGATAACGCTGTACACCCACAACACTGGACAAGACCCTTCAACGCCACAGAGATCGATTCACTCCTGTTCAAGCTGTCGCAGATCGCAGGACGTACGACCGAAGAGATACGCACCTTCTTTGACCAGAACAACGTGTCGGCCGACGTCGCCCTCTCTCTGTACGACACCACCGACGAGCAGCGAAGATTGTTCCTCCTTGAACAGGGACTGATCCAGCCTAGGTCAGAGATAAACTATCCTCCTTACGTCTGCGACACCAAGATCATCGACGAGGACGACCCGAATTGCTTTCCCTGGAAGGTCGGCACCACATCGAGCCAGAGGCGAGCGATCCTCGACATCGTCATGAGTGCGTGCAGGTGTGGAGACAAGCGAGCCCGTGCGATCCTCCGAAGTGACCAAGTGACAGAATCGCAGAGACTGGGCCTGCGCATCCTGGCAAAAGAACCCGAGACGACGCCGGACGAGATGCACAAGTTCATCCACACGGAGACCGGGGTCAAATCGAGAAATCGCTACAGATGAAATGTCGTACTTTAATGGGAATTCTGAGAGGATGTGTGGACTTATGCTGTCTTCTCACGGTATAACATTGTTACAAGATTGCACCAGGTATTCTTACACATAATTATGGTTTCCTCAGCATGCCTCTCTTGCTGTTCTTCAAGCCCTCACTCCATTGGCCATACAAATCCTGTTCCTGACTCCGAGAAGGCTCCTCTCCGAGAGCGGCTAAGCGTTCTGCTTTGCACGTATAAGTCTTCATCGTTGCATGATAGCAATTTATTCACATCTCTGTGATTTTAGTCCCAGAGGCTGTACAGTCGACGCATAAATTTTGCGAAGGTGACAGCATTCTCGTGCCCATATGCTGCTAGTCTTGCACGTAATGCTCTCTTCAGGCAAAAGTCTCGCTTCTCGCCGTCTCCTCAACCCATCTTTTTCCACTACAGTCTCCTCATCTCATCAAGATGACCGCTCTCACTGCCCTTCTACTCCTCGCTGTGTGCCTATCCTCGGTTCTAGGGGCACCTGCTCCTATGAATTATTCTCCTCGTACGAAGTTTCGCATACGAGTTCGATCACCAGGTCAGGTCGACGTTCGTGAGCCTCAAACTGCCCGTGCTGGTGGCAGCCGCTCCTACGACGATCTTCTCCCCGAGCATCCCACTCTCAACATTCCCTCCGGATCTCGTACATCTCGTCTTCCTCCCACGCGCCAAATATCTGACGAGGCTGGTTCTCGCCATGCCATGTATGCGAGTGGCTTTCACGGCGGTGAATCAAGCTCTCATTACGGTCTCACAACTGGCACACACACCGACGTCGACTCTCAGTACGGTCAGATGGACGCAGGAAGTGTCGCCAGCTACGGTGACCCCCCAGATCTTTTGAGTCAGTGGCGTCAAGATCCTCATGCTGCATCTTCCTCCACTGGCGCCTCTCGAAATGCCACTCAGGACTTCATGGGTCACGAACGCGAAGGCTACCACCATTACTCGACCACAAACGAGCACGGTGAGGTGCATCACACCTATCGCCGTCGTCGTCGACAAGCTGTCGTCCTCCCGCCGCATCCGACTGCGCCTCCAGATGAGACACTTGCTCGACTTGTCTGGAAGAGCCGAAACTACGAGAGAAGAATGACCCTGCTCGAGATTGTTAGTAAGCGACGTGGCATCCGGTATGAAGTTGCTCGAACTTGTCTCAGAGATGCTCTTACACGAGGCCAGGAACTAAGCATGATCAGTAAGGATCCCGCACGTATCGACGAGGCTCTCCACGAGCTATTCCCTGTGACAGAAGATACCGTACTACCGGTCTGGATGAACATGATGAGTGAAGCACAGGCCGACACATTCGTACACCGGCTCGTGGCCATCACCAACCAACGACCGGACGTGGTGCGAAACTACTTCCTCAAGGCGAATCTGCAGCCAGACGTCGCGCTGAGCTACGTGGATGCCGACGACGAGTCTCTGGCAAAGCTGGCAAAGATCATGAACTTTCTTCCGATGGACAGTGTGCGCGATAAGCACGGAAACTGGACAACGTACGACGAGCTTCCCGAGTATCCGTGGCAGTATCAACTAGACTCGATGCAGAGGACCCGCGTTGTCAATCTGGTCATGAAGGCATTCCACACGGACAAGGAGGAGGCGATCAAAATACTAGGCAGGTCTCACGTTGGACTGGGCTTTGGCGCCTCCTTCCTGGACTACGACGACTCGACGTATAACGATTTCATTCGCTATCTGTGCCAGTCCTGAAGGCGGCGAGTTTTTCATAATCTTCCAAGCTGTACTCCTTCCCTCCGTGTCTGCTACTACTACAGTGCAGTAATGTCAATGTTTCATTGCCACCGTGAAATTCCCTCCTCTTTCTCACTGGATCCTCTGCATGACGCCTGCGATGTGCTCTGTGGGTGGAAGTCACTATCTCCAACGACGTAGATGTGACATGGCTGTGCAGCATGATCTGGAATGTAGTGAGAGTAGGCGCTGCTATCTGATCTTGGCCGATGCGTTCATGCTATGGCAGCGAGATCGCATCTTATAGAGCCACCATCTCCTTATAATCAGCTTAATCTCGTCTCTCATCTGCTGCTCCTCACCTTCCCGTCTTGGACTCACTTCGACGATGAATGCCTCTTTTGGTATCCTGGCATGCCTCACGCTTCTCAGCTTCTCGACTCTCGTCTGCGCGACACCCGCTCCCATGGACGACCAACACAGTCCCGAGGGGTTCACTCATCCCATCCTCGGACTCCTTCGCACCAGAGAGCCAACGTCTGGTCAGCAAAGCCCTCGATCTGCTCCTTATGCAGCACAGACGTCTCGCGTCGGTCGCCATCCTCCGTCTTCCAATCCGGCCACCATGGCAGGCTCCCGATCTGCGCGACCCAGTAGGTCACGCGCGGCTCACGGCGACGGTGGACTGAATTCCATCTTCGAGACGCCAGCATACCCACCTCAGGGCTTCCAAGCGCTTCTCACGGAAGAAGAGCCTGAGGCGTATCAACATCACAACTTCAACGTCGGTCAACATCAGACTTTTCACGGCTACAACTACGACATGCCCAGCGATGACTTCTCCGCTCTGTCTATGAACAATATCCCGGAGTATGGGTCCATGAACACTATTCCCGAATACGGCTTTGACCAGTCGCAGTACGGTGGCCAGCACTCGCACTGGCAAGGAGGCGGCAGCTCGAGCCATGCTTCAGGATACGCAAACTACTACGACACTTCGTCTTCCTCCTCTGCCTATCCTGTGCACCAATCCTTTGATGAAAGTCAGATCAGGGCGGTGAATGACTCTTTCCACACGAATTATCCTCCTCAGAATGTTCAAGAATGGACCACACCTGCTGCTCACCCTGATTATCAGCACCACGGCTCTTCCTCTTCTACTGCTGCGGCGGCTGCTTCGGATCCCTACTTCCACTCCTACGATCACCGTCTGGAGTCCTTTGGTCGAGAACATCTCGCCGCTGTTTCAGGCTTAGTGGACCTCACCAACGAGCCCGACAGTCCCGACGTAGTCGAGATCGTCGATCCAGAGGACATGCTTGCCTCCTACTCGCACCAGGTCGATATTCACAATCCTCCCGTGTACACCTCTTCCGCGCGCAACAAGAAGAAGAACGAGGCTACCGAGCAATACATGAGACTGGAAGAATCGCTCAAGAACGTCAGCTACTACGACCTTCTCGACGTTCCCATCACCGATCTTGGATACACGTGGACGAGGGAGCAGCAGAATCAGCCATGTTGGCATCTCCTCCACCGAACGCACAAACGCGCCATCATCAGCATCATCAACAGGGAGACGTCTTTACAGTGGGAGACCATCAACGGCAGGATCAACAACACGATCAACCCGATACAGGCTCTGGCTATCCTTAGTGCGAATAAGTCGTTGATCCACGCTGCCATCAAGATCCTCTTTCCAAAATCATCGAATGGGGTGTTGATCTTTCCCTGGACGCAATTGCTGACTGAACCGGAGCAAAAACAATTGTTGGAGAGGTTGAGCATGGTCTCCAATCAGAACATCGAGTTTATTCGCTACTATCTCGCTCGTCAGGGCAAAATTAGCAGCGAGGAGGCCTTTCAGCTCTTGCACGTCGCCTCGCATCACACGCTAGTCGATTGGGTGATCAGCAAGGGCATCTATCAGAAGCCGATCCAAAGAAGAATGGGCACGACGCTGCGAGCGAGTCGTGATGGGTAGATTTCAGTGACAGTACAGATACGATTGAACCGTGAGGATGGAGAGATGGAGCCTGAGATGTGCAGCTAGGTATTCAGATTGGGTGATATGATAACGAATATACTGTAGCCTCTGCCCTCAATAAACACTAATGACGATCTATCTCATCCTCGGAGCCATCTGATCTCATCTGTGGAGTAGGTCTTATGTAGAAAGAGGGTGTGAGAAGAGGAAGTAATGATAGAAATGAAGCTTTGGTGTGTTCTCTACGAACTGCTCCCCGCTTTGATCTTTCTCGGCGGCATCTTCGCCAGTGGGACTGCTCCTGTCGTCTGTTTGATCAGCTCCACCGTGGCAGAATCGCCCTCTACATTCGCTGCATGGAGGATGCGCAGGCCCAGGTACTGCTGCCGTGTGATAAAGTCCTGGTTGAGTATCTTACGAGCCGTCGTGCCTGCACAATTCATCACCCTCATTACGATGTGAATGACATCCGTGCTCTGCACTTTAGTCGTCCCCTCCATCCACGGGTGGAAATCACCCACACCTGCGACGTTCATCGAGAGTAGATTGTACGCTCTTCGGTCACTCGCGCTCGACATCATGTGACTAGGACGACGTCGACCGCGCAAGTCCCTCACGTTCATATACGTCGTCACATAGAAGATGCGCTGCTGGTCGTCGGTCTCGTATAGGGTGCGTGCAAAGTCAGACGTCACCCCGTTTTCATTGAAGAAGTCGCGGATCTCGTCTTTGTCCAGTCCAGAGATGAGCTGCAGCATCGTCAGTAGGACGTTGGCCTCCTCTTCTGTCATGCTGCTCTCCCACTCATCGCGCTGCTCCCTGGGTGGCGATCTCTGGAAAGGGGTGGGAGGGAAGATGACGGCGACGGCGTTGTTGATCCGCTGATCCTCCCCACTCAGTAGAGCGTGGGCAAGTGACGGTGTCATCATGGCCTGCAAATCGTGCACAAAGTACTTTTGCTCCTGCCTCAGTCTCCCCGTTACGATGGCGGTGAGTACGGCCTGTAGCTGGCTGTTCATACGGTTCCAGCAGGGCGTGTACTCGTCGTCTTTGGTGTAAGCGAAGCCGAGGTCGTGTCCACGTAAGAACTGCGAAGGCATTGTTCTGCCTAAAACCTGCTGCCTTTCTCTGCCGCTCGAACGAGGAAGTGCATGCCCCTTTCCACGTTGACGCATCGTCTTTGGTGGCAGCATTTGCCGATTTGACGGGTCATTCGCCGTGACGGGCTGACTAGGCATCTGCTGCGTAGTGTTGGGGTCTTGATGTACGCTATGGTCGGGTGGATTGGCGTGAGATGGAGAAGAAGATCCTTCCGACTGTGATGAAAGTCCAGCAGGCAGACTCATAGTTGGATAGTCTTGCGTATGGAAGGTATCGTCGTACATGTTCAGTCCTGCGAGCTGTTCTGGGTAGGCGTATCCGCTAGCAAGAAGGGACGAGAAGTCTGTACTTGGATCGATGTATTTATAGCCGGTATACTGCTGATACTGCTGTTGGATGCCGTAAGGGTCGTGTGAAGAAGGAAGACTATGATCCTCGGGAAAGGCAGAGAACGGTACGCTCAAATCGAGGCCATGCGGCACACCGAATGATGTGCCGTCGGAAGGTCCTCCAGCGTAGTGAGGATGCTGGCCGTCGCCGCTGTACTGATACGGAGGCTGATACAGAAACGGGTCATGTGCCACGGACGAGTAGTCATAGGGAGACAAGCTCTCCGTGGGGGGTCTTGATCGTGCTCCTCCTACATTTGCACCGTGAAGTGCCTGAGGGACATACTGTTGGTCGTGAAGAAGAGCAGAGCCCCTCGATCGCCAGGACGGCGCACGAGAACTGACCACTCGAGATGTTTGAGCGCCAGATGGCGGGTCAAGATCAGCTTGGAGACCGAAGTAGCTGCTGCTAAGGCGAGGTGTGCGAGCATCTCCGGCAGAAGAAGGGTCGATGGAGCTCTCAAATTGGTTCACTATTCCGCGACGGTCCATAGGGTACGGGGCTGCCGCTACTACTGTAAACAGGGCATCGAACACCACGGCAAGCAGCACATGCGATGCTGTAAACATCTTTGTGTAGTGTAGAGGAGAGGAAAGGGGGAGAAATATCGCTCTCTAGCGACGATAAGCCTGCTCATCCTCTCGTTAAATCGTGCACTGTACTGTTCTTATCTCTGCACATTCATGCGCTACAATGGCAAAAAGGACTAGAGTCCGACGGCAATTGATCCGTGACGATAGCGTAGAGTTGCTCGACCGTGAACGGCGTGGATGTGACGGCGCTGACGTGATGGAAACAAATCGCTGCTGCTCGGTTCATGCATTATCAAACACACAGGAAGACGTGATGACTATGTCGCTAGGCTCGAATCAGATATCACAACGACACCGCTAAGTAAGAAGTGACAAGAGACGAAAAGCAGAGATAGACTGACACATTGTCGTACGATTTATGCTGTGTCCGTACTGCTTGCTGCGAATGGTGTGCTGGCACAAGGTTATAAAGGAGCAGCTTTGCACAATTGAACGCTTCTCCTACTTTCATCTCCATCATCCATCTATACTTCATAGGCATGATGAGATCCCTTCTCACGGCTGCTGTCGTCGCTCTCTTCCTCACGCTACACGGTCTCTGTACAGCGACGCCACGTCCTATGAACAGTGAAAGTGGACGGCACCTCATGAACTCCCTCCGCAGACTCCGCACCACGTCGTCACCCGAGCAAGCCTATCCTTACGAAGCGCAGACTTCTCGTGTCGGTGGTCGACGCGATGCAGCGTCACATTCAGGCTCACGAACGTCCCGTCCCAGTCGAAGAAGCAGCAACACTTCTGCAGAACACCAAGCCAACTCTTCACGGTCAAGACGAAGCCAGTCTATTCGAGAAGACGACCCTGATGCCTACTTGCAGAGATTGGCAGACGATGATGACGTTGTCGAGAGCAGGTCGAACAACTTCCTCGCCCCATCGCCCGGCACCTTCGACTACAACCCCCAATTCAACTATCAGGAACCTTCTCCTCCTTCACACTATCAATCACACAGCACACACGACAGCGCCTATGGCTTGTATTCCGGTCAGCAGTCTGACGCGGTGGAGCTCCCACCTCTTCCCCAGGACTTTTCAACCGAGCAGTATCAAAATACGCCGTACCAGGCAGGCTACCCTTTCCACGGTCAAGATCAGTACCAAGACTGGTCAGCACCTCAGCATGACATCCCGACATACACTCCTCCCGCTCCAGATCCAAACTTTCACTCCTTCGACCACCGCATCCACCAGCTGTATTCTTCGCTTGGGTACGAGGTGGACGTCTCTCCACCCGGTGTACAGTACGAGCAGGCACCTCACTTTGACCACTATGATCCCTCACAGTCAGCACACCACGACTCGTCATCTGGAGTGGCTGGAACGACTGATCCGAGCGGCGACAGCATCTTTCCCATCACTGACTTTGGATTCAGAAAGAGCAGTGACGAGGAGTTGTGCTGGCCGCGATTTCAAACCAACTTGCAAAGACTGATGACCGAAGTCATCTACCGAGAGACCGAGTACTTGAAGAACACCATTGCGCAAAGGTTACGCCTCCTGCTGACGTACGACATGGCGCTGTCGATCTTGAGCGGCGACGAAGAAAAGGTAAAGAATGTCGTCGACGAGCTTTTTCCCGGCTTCTACCTCACGAATGCCCTCCAGTGGAAGACGAAGCTAGACGATGGCCAGATCGAGGTGCTCCTTGACAATCTAGCACAGCACTCTGGACAGAACAAAGACTACTTTCGCAACTACTTTAGTCGCAAGAGAGTGTCCGCCGACACAGTCTACTCGCTCTATCACGGCTCTGATCGGGATCGCAAGGACTACGTTGAGAGCAGGAATCTCATTAAGAAGGAGAACCCGTACGCAGTCACGCACCTCGACATCATCGACCCGATCATAAGCGAATACGACACCAAATTTCGACCGTGGATGAAAGGCACGCGCAAGTCGGACAGGAAGGAGATCGTGAGTATCGTAAAGAAAGCGTTCAATGGCTGTGCCAAGAATCATGCATACGTGGTCTTGACGAGTGACTGTGTGAAGGAGGAAGACCGCCTCGGAATGACGATCCTGAAGAAGATGGAGGAAGAAGGGGAGTGGGCAGCGTGGCAGCACCTCTATAAAAAGACGAGACGCCGACCACGCGGTCATTGAAAGGAGAAGAAGACGTATGCCAGGGTTAGGCTGAACAATGTAAGAGAAGAAGTGTGTACGAATGGCCCTTGTTCATATCATCATCATTAGTCCTTTCATGCGTCTTAGTGAAGAAATACTTTATCACCGATTAGTGGTCGAGGCACCGAGTCGAGCGAGCGTATCATCAGTAGAGAGCTCCATCTGGGCGTCAGAGTCTGACCTGATGCTGACTTCACTCTCCCTGTCAAACGTCTAGGCCAGACTGATACTGCCACGACGGAACAAGAAGCTAAGTGACTCCCATGGTCATCCCCATTCTCATCGTGTATGTGTTTGCTCTACTGTGGGGGAATGACTTCATCCTCGCAGCACCTTTCCCGTCTCCTACACCGATGCATCACGGTGAACATTCCAGTCAGTCCAACTTTCAAGATTCTACCTCGCCATCTCTGCCTCCGCCTACTACAAACGAGATCGGCATACCCCACCGCAGCAACGTGTACTCGGCTCTCATGTCCACCTACACCAATCCCGCCTTCTATCGCGACTACGTGCCATCAGAGCCTCGCTATCCTCCTTTACCTCCCTACTTACTGGAACAGGAAGCACGTTCTCATCACGATACCCTCGAAGCTCGCTTTCCCCTACACTCGGACGGACGTGATCGACGAGGGGATAGGCCCGTCCAGGTGCCCAGCATCGGCGAGACACACCGTCCTTCTGCGTACTTTACTGTCTCGCAAATAGCGAGCCACCCTTTCATCAGGGACCATCAAATGAAGACGCTCTCTGAGGGAGCAAGCACTTCTTCAATGCCCATTCAACCTTCCGATGCGTATCTCGAGGAGCGCCTCGACGTGGAAGACTATCCCGTGGACATACCTTTCATTACGCAGGAAAGTGAAGCAGATCTGGCCACACACCAGAATACTACACCGGCATCAACACCGGCATTCATCCAGCAGTACGTCTTCCACGAGGGATACAATCTGCAAGTAAATACGCACATCAGACGCCGCAAGATCGGCGGCGAAACAGCGTATGCTCGCTTGACGTTCGACCAGAAGCTCGTCGTCGTTGAGCACATACACCAGGTAAGACCGTACACTTGCCGATACATTCGTCAGGAACTCGCCAGGAATCTGAAATTGTCCGCAGCCGAAGACCTGCTGAGCGGGCATCAAGACCGAATCGACTCCGCGGTAGAGAGGATTTTCCCACGGCAAGGCAGGATGAAGCGAACGTTTGAGCCGTGGATGACACCCTTTTCCGATTGGGATAGGAAGCAGGTGATCTTGAAGCTGGCAGAGGCGACGATGCAGGGTGCAGACGATCTGAGAGACTTGTTCATGGAGAAGAGGGTGGAGTCGAGTGTGGCAGCAGAGATTCTGCAGGCGAAAACGAGGAAAGAGTGTCGAGTCATTGCACAGAAGCATGGCCTTACCGTCAAATTGAACGGGGACGAGCGGAATCTACCGTGGAAGCGGGGCGCCAGCACGATGCAGCGAAGAGCGCTCGTGCAGCGGATGGTGATTGCTGCAGATTATGACACACCGAGAAGATGCTATGACCTGCTGAAGAAGAAGCGGGTGCCCCTTGGATACGGCGTGACCATGCTCAAGGCCAGTGACGAAGACTTTCGCGTGATCATGTCGATCCTCGAGACAAAGGACCCTCTCCCCACCATTCGACCGTACATGCGCGCCTCGCTTTTCTTTCCAGAGTAGTCTCGCGTGGCCCCACTATAGTTGCAAGTCAGATTCAGAAGAGGGATGGCGGTGTAGAGATTTGTGACTATGCGTATACGCGTTGATGAGGGGCAAGAAAACGCCCATATTGCGCCCAATCTTACGGCCGAAAAGGAGCCGAGTATTACCGAGTTTACCTGATGCAACGCGATGGGCCACCCTGACCTGTTGGCGTCTCTCTTATTCCACAGCATTGGCAGCGTCAGTCCATCAATGTCGAGCTGCGGTGCTGTAAATTTCCTTGTAGACTCGGACGAATGAAGCCCCTCATACCAAGGCTGATTCATATACGATCTGCCATGTAGCTCTTCCTCTCTCAACGCCATCAAACGACGTTCTAAGACCAGTGATGATGCTACGAGTCTTGGCATTCTTCTCTCTTTGTGGAGCCTCACTCGGGACACCTGTGCCTATGAATTCTAACCTGCGCCAGTGGTTCGACTACGGTAGTGCAGCCTCGTCACCCGCAGCACAGTATCCGGTCCAGCGTGCTCCCACGTCAAGCTTTCACCCTGCCCCCGTCGAGTCAGAAAATACGGAGTCCTTCCTTCGCAAGTTCGCAAATAATGCTCTAGATGTCACTTCCACGGCGGATAGTAGGCAGAGAGACCGAAGTCCGTCGCCCCTTCCCAGAGCGCATCGAAGTGGCAAGTTACACCAGGGCGAATCAAGAGACGCGGGACAGTCGAGCCAGCAAATTGACAGCCATGCCAATGTCTTGCACGAGGATCAGGCAGGTCCATCCAGCTCGCAGTGGTACCACTATCCATCGACTGAGCAGACTTCTTTCGCTCCTCACTTTGGTGATGGACAATCGCAGAACCAGTACCAGTACAACTTCCCCGACTCGTATACTTCTCCATACAACGCCTATCCCGTGTTACAGAATAACTATCCACAGGAACAACCTCTATTCTCTCAAGATTATCAATATATCCAGTTTCAAAACTACCCTGCAATGGAACAGTGGGGCGGATACGGCAGTCGACATCAAGCACTTCAGCATCCAGGCATGTACGACGCTGCCCAACACACACGAAGTCACTCCTCGCACCCACAAGTGATGGACCTGAAAGAGTTCCTGGAGTACGACGTACCTCAAAGCAGCAGCAGCAGCATCATTCCTCCAGAAGAATTCGACCCACTCACGGGGGAATACATCCTGCAAGCTGGTCCTCAATTCCTGTACGACGACGAGGAGTCTAGCTGCTGGGATCTCATGACAGAAGATCAAAGGTCCCTGATAGCCGAACGTGTGCATCAAGTCAGACCATATTCGTGGTCTTACATTCGCCAGCAGTTGTCCGTCTATTTGAAGCCTCATTTGGCTAAGGACATTCTCAGCAAAGATCAGGACACGATCGACAGAGGTATCGAAAGTTTCATCCCGATAGACAAGGCACGACATGGGGACTACGATGATCCGTGGATGAAGGGGCTGAGCAATACACAGAGGAAGCTGGTCATCAACAAGATGGCCGAAGCTACAATGCAGGCTGGGGACAAGCTAAGAGACGTGTTCCTGCAGCAGAAAGTCAGTCCTGCCCTCGCACGGAAGATACTGGATGCGGGCACCACTACAAAAGAATGTCAATCGATTGCGGAGAAACGCAAATTGTATGAGCCTGTATATGCCTCCAATCTACCTTGGCAGAAGGGTCTCTCGTTTGCGCAGAAGAAGGCGCTGATTCAGAGGATGATGTGGTACGGCGATGTGGGGGATATAGGAAGGAAAGGGTGCTACAGCCTTTTGAAGAAGAAGAAAGTGACGCAGGGATACGGCATGACGATGCTGAGGGCCAATCCGGAGAAGTTTGCACGGATCATGACGGAGCTCAAGAAGAGGAATGCGCAGCTCCCAGTGTAGAGGTCAGCCACGGTGCGCTTCCTTTCCTTCTTGTGTACCTAAGATGTTCCTCTGAATGCTATGTCGAATAGAAAAAGTCCTTCCATGCTTGCTTCACGGTGTAAGGTCGGCGCACTTGAATGCCAACATTTGCTGAGAGTGTCATCCACCAGTACAAAACACCGCCTTCTTAGGCCAGTGTGTCCCCTTAATAAAGACGTACTTTGCTGAGTACTCCTCCTTCTAGCAGAATCAATCACTCCCACTTCGAAGTACACGTACTGAACATGCCGCTCCATCACAGGCTTGTGTCATGTGCTCTTCTCTGCGTCCTCTTCCTGGAGATCAAGGCCACACCCATAGCGTCGCCGGAGCCGATGAGGGAGAGGGACATGCAGCATTCCTTCACTCCACGCATCCGCACACCTTCACCACGCACTCGCACTCCCCGTCTCGCAGATGGCTCTCCTGCAGTCGAAGAGGAGACTGCGCAATGGCTCACAAGACTAGTCTCTCCAGCACACGACCCGATTCGCAGTCCTTCTCCCTTCTTGAGCTCTCCAGAGCATCACTTTCAGTACACACCGAGTGGTGTTTCCTCGAGTCTTGGGGCGGATGGAATCGTTCGCGGTGACTATTTTGGGCAGACAGTCTACCGTCCAGACCCATATCAGGCTCACGATGCTTGGCTCCAGCACCATCAGAGCCAGGGTGCATCTGTATTGCGAGGTAAAGGCGCTGCTTATCCGACAGGAACACATCTAGAGTACGCTCCTCCCCCTGATGCGAACTGGTCAGGACTCAGTCTACACGACCTCAATGCGTTCAGCATCACACCTCGTACTAGAGAGGAGGTGACGTACGACAATCCTCCTGCCAACGTATATGAAGGACAATCGCAGCTGCCGTACACCCTGAAAGTCGACCCATACTTCTCATACAGTACGGAAGACGATCTCGTATACAGCACTGCCCTTTCGAAAGACCAGAAGATCTTCATCCGTGAATGTTTACTCCAAGTCAGACCATACACCGAGAAGACGATCCAGACCAAGTTATCGTCTTCCCTGACGCCCCGTCTCGCCAAGGAATTCCTGAGCGGAGAAGTGCATAGAGTAGATGCAGCCGTGGAAGAGCTCTACCCAATCGATCAGAGGAAGAGGGGCGCACAGGGAAAGACGACGTGGATGAAAGACCTGGACAAGTGGCAGAGGATACGGGTGATTGAGATCATGGCCGATGCGACTGGCCTGGCTACCGATGATCTTCGAGAGCTCTTTTTGAAGCGCAAAATAAGCCCTGATACAGCGCAGAGGATCCTGCATGCTACTGGCCGGGAGGAATGCAGGGCGATCGCACAAAGGTACGCACTTACTCTGCCTGAAAACGAGCATGCGAGAGCGTGGCAGAAGGGCGTCAGTCAGATTGAAAGAAGAGCACTCCGTCAAAGGATGTTGGCCACAAGACTCCGCGATGAGCTGGGATTCTATGACTTACTGCGAAAGAGAAAGATTCCCCGAGGCTACGGTTTGGACTTGCTCCGGGCGAATGACCGTGCTTTCATGGCGATGATGCTGGCCATAGTAGGTCACGGTCCCTTATTACCTCGTGTATGTGCTCAAGAGTGAATGAATGAAGATGGCAAGAATTATCACTTGTGCTTGATGTGCTTGATTTGAGAATAGGTGCGGAAAAGGAAATGTGCTGCATATTGCAATTTCAGGTGCATGAAGGGCGCAGCTCCATCATTCGCTAAAAGCAGTATGCCTTCCTGTCTATGCAAACATACGTAGCCTCTGCATCAATACAAGTCTAAGCTTGAAGTAGACAGATGGCACATGAAAGGCCAGAAATACATAAAGCGCACAGTGGTATCATCTCGCTCTCCTTCTCTTATCAGCTTACCTTCGAGATGACCTCACTGTGGAAGCTTTTGGCGGTAGTAGTCCTTTCTTGCGTATGGACAAGCACCGTTGCAAGTCCAGTAGCTTTTCCATCTCCTATGGAAGGTCGCCCTACCATCAACTTCTTCGCAGAACAGCCCGGCTCCCCCTCTAATTTCCACCTTCGAGAGATTCGAGTATCTGAAGGCGCACTCGACTCCTCCTATCTTCTTCACGGTGGATCACAGACCTCGCGACCTGATATGCGCTTCTTGCATAGGGGAGAACATGATGGCTCACACACGTCTCGTCTCTCGCGTCATCACAACACTGGGATCGAAGACAACGGTCGAAGGAATTGTCGAAACCGACAGTGCAATGTCGATTTGACCTTTGATCAAGAAGACGGCACCGTTGATTTACTTGGTCGACTGCAGCGTCAACGCAGTGTGTCAGCGGTAGAGGAATATGGCAGTAGGCGAGAGAGGCGGGATAGACCGGATGTGGGTCATAGACGGCGAGGCAGAGTGGCTCGTGAAAACTTTGGCCAGGAAGTCAATCTCCAAGCAGACATGGCCACGACGAATCAAGCACGGATGAATCCCAGCATGTACGGTGATCATCCCTTCTCCCACGGACACTATGGCGAGGGTCAACCTTCAACAGGCATTGATCACTCACTGGCATCATACGGAGAGAATATGCACTCCGCATCGCCTGATCCGACATTGAATTTGCTGTCGAGCATGGACAGGACAAACCGAGGCGCGAGTTCATACTTTACATCACCAGGGCACGATCAAAGAATCCCCAGTGAAACAGACCCCTTCACCCACGGCGAGCTGTTTCAGGAACCTCAACCGGGGCAAAGCTACATTCCACTCCTAGTGGCAGGCGACAAGTACGAATACAAGCTCCGGGTGCCGTCTGTACTGCAGCTCGCCAACAATCTAGGAAAGGTATACTCACTCTTAGATGAGAACCAGAAGCTTCTGATCATGGATCGCGTTCGCCAAATTCGACCTCTTGGATCTGAGTCAATTCGAAAGAGACTGAGGGAGAGGCTGACTGGACCATTGGCCATCTCGATGCTGTGTAATGATCAAAAGCAAGTCGATGATGCCGTTGATGGACTCTTCCACATCTACGAAATGACCAGAGGAGCGGATTACGTACCGTGGATGGACGGACTCTCCTACGATGATCGAAGAGAAGTGATCGAGCTACTTGCAGAAGCAACGCAGCAACCATCAGACGTCCTTCGAGAATACTTTGTTCGCGCAAAAATAGGTCCCGAAGTTGCTAGGGCGATCTTGGACCTGCCTAACAACGAGATGCGACGGAGATACGCCGAAGAAAGAGGCTTCATACTGAATAATACGGACAGACAGATGCCGTGGAAGGTGGGCCTTAGTCACCTTCAACGCTCCGCCTTGTTGCAGAGAATGACCAGTATGCGAGAAGTAAGCTTGACCAAGGAGCAGTGCTGGGATTTCTTGGGAAGGCAGTACATCCCAATAGGATGGGGCAAGATGATGCTCAAGGCGCGTCCGGCAAGTTTCCTGAATGCGATAGTTGCATTGCTGCAGCAGTGACAGACTGTCCGTGTAGCGTAGCTCAGGTAGATACAGCAAATCACTGCTTGAAGGGAGTATAGAAAGGAAAAGAAGACAGTGTGGGACTGTGCGAGACCGATCTTATCTCTACCGGTGAACATTGCGCTGGGATGAGGTGCTCTGTCAAGGGAATCTGAATGTGTGAAGGTCGGGGTGACTTACCCTCCGTCGAGCGTGTAGCATGTAGTTCTCCCGTCATATGTCTATTACTTCACAAAAAAAGGCACGCATGTTGTCTTGATGCGCTTGGTATGCGATTGCTACACTCGACCTCTACGACATAGCTCCCCTCCTACCATCCCTTCATGTGAGGTGAGCTTTCTGCTTACGAAGATCCCTCCAGCCAGGAATTTTGATGTTTTTTTTTCAGTCATACACTTTAGAGAGGAAGATACTGGGCACACTTTCAAGTTCATCGTCTAAGATGACCTTACTCTATCGTGTCGATGCATGAAAGATGGAAGGGACCGAGAAGCAAGCGCAAAATTCATGCTAAACGCGCTAGCGGAAAACCGTCTGTTCCAGGCTGCACAGTCACGCTGGCATGATACTCGAGTTCTCCTCCTTCCCATTCAGTCCCAAAGCGGAGTACACTTCTCCCACAGAAGTGCATCTCCTACCCCTGTTGCAGTCCTCTATAATGGTCTACTCCTTCCCACGTATCATTCTTGTCGTCCTTGGGTGCTTGCACCTCTACCATGAATCCGTTGCTGCTCCTGTACCGGTACCATCACCCGTCCCCATGGATGGAGGGGAACACTGGCGGAACCCTCATGATCGTGCCGTCAAGTCTAGTCTTGGCAAACTCAAGACAGGCAAGAAAGGCCGCTCTCAAGGCGAGACGTTCCAGTTGCAAGAAGCAGACGAGCAAAGACGCCCACACTCTTCACGATCCCAGACGTCTCGTGCGCAAGAATTCCTACCCGAGAACCTCGATGGATCACAGACAGCCCGTTCAAGACGTCGACGTCCTATGCGTAGCCAAGCAACCCTCGAAGGACTGGGACAAGGACAAGTCGACGGTACAATCGACCTTCTTGGCCGATTCGAGCGCCACCGGTCTCCCTCTCATCCGAGTGAGGCCCATCAACAGTCTTTCGGCTTTCCCGAATTGAGCACCAGTCAGGGCGTGAGACAGTACGACTTCTTTGGCCGACAAGAACAACATCAGGGCTCTTACCATGGTCAAGTAAGTACCACATACGATCACGGGCAAGGAAGTGCGTCATTCCACCAGGGTCAAGGAAGTAGTGGCCATTCAATGGCTAGACAGGACTACATGGATCCAGCTCTGTACGGCAGCTCAGCGTATCCATACGGTCATTATCAGCAGACGAGTGTGGACCAGCTGAGCGCCTACACAAGCGCAATGCAGGTGGGGTCCTCCAGTCGTCCACTTGAGGAGCAGCAGCAAGATCCGACTACTGCCTATTATGGAGCAGACATTCAGCCATACTACCACCAAGAGCACGAAGATGCACCAGCCGAGCATCCAGAAGGGCAGCTATTAGGAGAAAATGTCATCTACCACGAGCAGCCCGCCTACGACTACAGTCTTATGCCAGACTTGACAGGCTATACTGGCCACGAGTACACGCTTCCCGTCGACGATGGTGCCAGTCTTGCAAACGTGACTGGAAAAGTGTATTCCGTGCTGGATGACGAGCAGAAACTCGTGATCATGGACCGTATACGCCAGATTCGCCCCTATGGCTCCGACACTATCCGTAACAAGCTGAGGGACAATCTAGTAGGTCGTCAGGCTGTAGCTCTCCTGAGTGGTGATGCCAACCTAATCGAAAAGACGGCAAACGAATTCTACAAGCCGCTGGGACGGAAGAAGCCCACAGGCTACATACCCTGGATGACAGGCCTTCATAATCATGACAGAATACGGGTGGTCGACTTGCTAGCAGATGCGACCTGGCAAGCCACCGATCAGATTCGAGAAGCCTTTCTACATAATGAAGTGCCGGCAAGTATCGCACGGGGGATCCTGGATTGTCAATCACCCGAAGAGATCGTGCAGTACGCCGAGCAGAACAGGCTCATCTTCTCGACGTGGGACGGTCGTCGGGCGTACAGGCTGGGTCTCAGTCACTTGCAGAGACTCGCCCTCGCAGATAGAGTCACCGGGCTACTGAACATTGACAAGCAAAAGTATCACAATCTCACCGAGAAGGGCATCTTGCCACCTGGATGGGGGAAGGCCATGCTGAGAGCAAGTCCAGAGGCGTGTCAGGTGGTCATACACAGGATCCAAGACAGGTTCAAGAGCTTCCTGTAGTGTCTGTAGTGGCAGTCTGAGGGGAGTGACACAGTATAAGAAATTTGATCAAGGTTGACACTCTCCGCGATGGAATACGGTCACTCCTAAGCATTTCGACCGTGAAAAGGGTGCCTACTAACGGTCCGCGTCTCGCTGGCTGTACTACGAAGAGTGAGCAAATATAATTCACAATGATACATACTTGCTCTCTGCGCGCCTTCAATTAGTTCAAGCGCGCCTTCGGTCAGTTCTCGGACCACTTTCGGCACACTTTTTTGATGAATCAGCAGAGGCGGCGATGTTGCCCTGGCCACTTGAGAAGATGTACGAGCTCTCCTGATCGCTGACATAAGAGACTGCCAATAAGCCTTGACACACTTGTCACACATCACACCGCCCACACGACAGTGGCGAGGGAAGCCCGATGATGACCAAGCTAGTTGTCCCAGAGATTCGATCCTTCTTGTATAAAAATTGGTTCTGCAGTGCCTTGCGTAATTTCTTCACGCATCAACGGGTGTATCTCTCTTTCGTTAAAGTCGAACCTTCACATCATGGGGAGGTCCTTCAAGACTACCCTTCTGATAGCAGTGTCTTGCTGCTGCGGCCTAGTTGCAGCTGCGCCTAGGCCGATGCATAATGCAGAGCGTCATGTTGAAGGCGGTAGAGGTTCGAATCTTAGACATGGTAGCACCTCCATCAGCAAGAAGCCATCCTCTCGTCGCCTCCAGGATCATAATGAGGCTCCAGAAGAGCAAGTTTCGCATGCTCATCGTCACGAGCAAAAGTACCCGGCGTATGATGAAGGATCACATGATTTTGCACATCGAAGCGCAAGGGACACAATCTCCTCGCACACGAATGTAGCGATGCAGGACAGTCGATCAATCGGCAGGGAGAGGGACCTCTTGGCGCATTTTCAACAGTCGCCTTCGGACTACATCGGAGGCGAGGACAGCGGTCATTCCAGGACTCCACGACCGCAGCGTCTGTCGCTTCGACCTGCTGGGGAAACGAGAGGTCATGCGAGAGTAAGATACACTAGAAAGCGAGACTCTTCTCACCGTCGGAACATTGTCCAGGCGAGCGGCTTTGAATCTCATCTTGGAGTGGACGGTGATGCTGCAATGGTCGATCCGCGAATGTATGGCGGTCCGATCAATTTCTTCGCTCGTCAGCAAGGATCAAATAATCAACAGCGCCCAGAGGACATCGGTCAACTGAAAGCTTTTGGAAAGACTTTGAGTCTGCATCCATCGTATGTGGACGACGAGGGAATGCTCAACTTTTACACTCAGGGAGGAAGTATAGCTCGCCCAGCGCCAACATATGTGCCGCATGATTTCGCTTCTGAACCGTATCCTCAGAATATTGACGAGCCTACCCCCAAGTCAACTGCACAACAGGATACGGCGGCACCGAGCTCGTCAGGAATAATATACGACCTCATGCCCGTCGTGCTGAATAATGACAACTACGAATACACACTCCAGGTCGACCCTGGCACGCAGATCGACGATCCGCACGCGCTAGTGTACACCATCCTCAACGACGACCAGAAGCTGCTCATCATGGATCGAATTCGACAGATCCGGCCGTTTTGTTCCGACACCATCAGAAGAAAGATGCACGACAAACTGACCGGTGCAATGGCACTCCGGCTACTCAGCAGCGATCCGATAGCGGTAGACGATGCGGTGGAGAAGTTCTACGGAATCAAGGCATCCAGAAGAGGGCCGAAAGATGAAGTGTGGACGCCGTGGATGGAAGGATTGACGAATGCGCAGAGAAGGGCGGTGATCGAGATACTCGCTGAGGCGACCTCCCAGGCGACTGATCGACTACGAGAGCAATTCTTGTCAAAGCGCGTCACTCCAGAAGTGGCCAAGGGTGTACTAGATCAGCACACTCCAGAAGAAGTTCAGGCGTACGCCAGAGACCATGGGCTCCTTTTTCAGCGTGGAGTGGGACACTTGCCGTGGAACTTGGGACTCAGCCACCTGCAAAGAACAGCCCTGCAGCAGAGATTGGAAGGAGAGAACATTCCCAAGAAGAAATACTCTTCACTGATGGAGAGGTACGTGTATCCACCAGGCTGGGGCAAGGCGATGCTGCGAGCTCGTCCTGGTGCGTTCAGGGAGGTCGTCGACAAATTGAGGGAGAAGTATCCACTGCTTCTGCTGGGCGATCGCAGGGGGAAGAGGGTAGACACCAGAGGACGAGGGCAGTGAATATTGTCAATCGAAAGTACATGCCTGTGTAAAGGAGACTGTGAACTGAACAAATACTTGTGGGATGAGGTTTTGGCACCGTGAACAGTAATTCTTGTACTCTTGCTATTTATGAATGACATACAATGCGGACATTGCGGCTTTAGTCTGTGTGTGAAACCAGTGATAGATACGTGGTGACTATACGTGAGTAGCAGGGCGTAAGATCATGTCGAATCTAGATCTGATAGGTGAGTGTGACCGACGGGCTGAGATTTGCTTTCATGCCGAGTGCATCAGTATAGTACATGAGCGTCAGGCTGTACGTATGGCTGGTATAAAGCTGCGTGTCGCTTTAATACGTCTCACCACCCATCCACCTCCCAAAACAGCTATCTCCCAAAGTGGCCATCTGCCACGTCTCTTCCTGATTCGAAAAGATGTGCCAGCTCTTTGTGACATTGTTCGCTGCCCTGCTTTTGGGCCCCCACATCAAGGTCGCAGCAACGCCTATTCCAATGAGTGGTGGCAACTGGGAGCACGACGACTATCAGACGAGACTGAATCTTGGTAACATCAATACTGCGCCATTCAACTACGACGACAGTCCTCCTCGACATCACGGCGGCTCTCGTACGTCCCGTCTCGATAACAGAGCTCTTCAAAGACACGGTCACGACGGCTCACACACGTCTCGTCCGATTCGTCCAGCTCGATTTCGGCGCGGTCCTACACAACACGTAGAAGACGACGTGCAAGAGACACAAGGTGACGGCACAAGAGATCTGCTTGGACGATTCCAGCGACAGCGTTCCATTGTCAATGATGAAAGTTTCGAAGATGTTCAAGAACGGCCTGGCCGAGTAAGAGGTCGCAGACATCGAGAATCCAGTCAAAGACGACAAGACGATGACGAGCAGGGTCCTGTGACTGGACAGTACAGTCACGGTCACGTTCATGATCACAACAGCCACCAGTACGACTACGGCCAAGGAAGTCATCAGTTTGAGTATGGCTCAGGCAGTGGGAGCGCTGCAGAGGTGCACGTAGATCCACTCCTCTACGGTGGTATTCCACACTCCTATGACTATTCCGACAGTGGACATCTGTCAGGCGCCATGGACCATCTCAGTGCAGTCTATGCGCAGACAATGAGTCTTGGGTCTTCGAGTCAAGCGCCTCTTGCTTTTCAACATCAACAGACCCCCTCAGCTCAGCACGATGTTCCTGACACGTATATTGCAGCTCAACCAACACTTCCGCAGATCATCAATGTGCCGCCCATCGGCGAACAAGAATTCTGTCCCATGCCACAGCAAGAGGAAGACTACGAGTACGTCCTTCAGGTCAAAGACGCATCTGGTCTTGCAGGCTATGCCGACGTTCTTGTATACGGATACCTGAACAACACTCAAACTCTGCTCATCACCGACCGTATCCGCCAGATAAGGCCCTTCCACAGCGACACCATTCGAGTGAAATTGAGAGGTATGATGAATGGTCCGCTAGCCGTTGACCTTCTGAGTGATGACAGAGACACAATGGAGGCTGCCGTGGATCGAGTGTACGGACTGCATACAAGAAAGAGAGGCACTCGATACTCCTGGATGGACGGCTTCAACAACGAAAAGAGAAGAAGGGTCATCGAAGTCTTCGCCGACGCCACGGACACACCACCCGATCGATTGCTGGACGCCTTTCTTCGGTGGGAAGTGACGCCTGATGTCGCGCAACATATCTTGGACCTCCCCAACAGCGAGGCAGTGCTACGATTCGCCGAGGAGAACGACATGATCCTTCCCAAGTGGGCAGGTCATATGCCGTACAAAAAGGGCCTCAGTTTTGTGCAAAGACAAGCCTTGCTGCAAAGAATTCAGTTCGCAACGGGCAACACCATCGAATACGTGAGAGAGCGTCTTGGGACCCCTTTTCTTCCAGCAGGGTGGGGCAAAGCAATGCTGAAGGCCAACGATGTCAATTTCCGCTATGTGTTGAACATCGCATTCGGACGGCCCAACGAGGTGCCCTACCAAGACGCCTTGAGGGGTCAGTGATGCATGAGATCTTAGCAATGTGACATGTACTGTGCATAAGATCTTGTAACATCACACGTATCTAGCATTAAACAGCCTTGAGATAGCATCCTAGAGGCTGAAGCTGCACTGCATGTCGATACACTGTATCAGCCCATCATCACGATATCGTCATCACGTAGCAGTTCCTCGCATGAGTTCATCTCGCTTACGGGTCAGTCCTCGTCGTCTTGAAGGGTGATAGAGCAGTATACCGGCTCTTTTTTGTGAATATTCTATCGAAAGGATCTTGCTACCGTATGGCGACAAGCTACCTACTATGTGCTTCTCCGAAGTTGAACCGAACTACCAGCGAGGGGTGCTAAAAGTAGACCAGCCTCTCTTTACTGCTGTGCTACATGAAATGTGACATATAAAAAGCGAATGCATGACAGCTGCTCCGTATCTGGCATCGATACTGCTTCAGATAAGACCAAAAGGTGTAAGATCCGGCTTACGAATAAAGATCTTAAGAACATCTTCACAGAACAATCTCTCCTCTCCCACACCCATACATTCAGTAAGATGCAATCATGTCAGGTAATTCAGCTATTTACCCTCTTTGTCCTTCTTGGCGCTAGCGTGGCGGCACCGCGTCCCAGTCCCATGCCGCTTCCCGCTCCCATGGACGATGGCCACTTCAACTTCCACGATCAGAGTGACACGTTCCATCTGGGCAAGATCAAAACGAGAGGCAAAGGCAAGTCTCACGGTGAGTCGTCCCGCCAAGATGACGATCAGCGTTCTCGTACGTCCCGAGCCAGCACGCGAAACTTCCTAGGAAATGAAGGATCGCGTACCTCCCGCCCAAGCATGCAGTATGCTCCCAGTCACACGTCGCACGATCCTGGCAATGTTGCTGACTACACGCATTACGGCGGCGATCCGAGTGCATGGGACCAACACACCTTCGACTATGGTAGCTACTCAACAAGCTACGGCAATGATCCGACGCGGAATCTCCTGCAGAACTTCTCAGGAGGAAGTACATACCAACAGGAGGTTAATGAGGACGAGCAGGATCATGATCAGACAGGCAGACTTCGCCGTGACCGTTCTACGACTGACCTTCTTCGTAACTTGGGAGGTTCGTCAGAGCGACACGGCCATGCAAGGATCAGAAGTGGTGGAAGAAGAGGTGCACAACAATTCGACCACTCTCCAGACAGCGATACTCCGGTGCCAGGGCATGTCGACCCGCACGCCTACAATGTGCATGCGCATCACTTTGGATATCCTGCTCAGTTGCCCTACAGCATGGATCAGCTCAATGCAAACTACACACAAGCAATGAACCTGGCATCACTTCCTCACCCTGCCCTAATCGAGAATGAAGAAGGCGATGAAGAATACGCCGATGAAGAGGATGAAGCCCCGGCTGTGCAGGCTTCTGCACAAAAAAACGACGAGATGCGTGCAAGGTTGATCGACATGCTCGATGTAGGAAAATCGGCGTTCGTGCCAGGAAGCAACGTCTTCATCACGCCCGCAGAGTATTTACTCCAGGTCAGCCCTCACATCGCTTTCGAGCCGGACATGGAATTGTACGACTGTCTGAGCGACTTGCAAATCATGGTGATGTCAGAGCGTATACGACAGATCCGGCCGTATTCCCTGGCCACGATCCAGCAGCAGCTAAGGCGAGTTCTGAAACTTCCTACAGCCCAAGCTCTGCTCGGCAATGATCAGACAGTATGGGAAGCTGGGGTGGAGATGGTGTACCGTTTGAATGCTCGTAAAAAGGGCTCGCACCAGATGGAGTGGATGTTGACTCTGCGGAATCCGCAACGACGATTAGTCGTGGATAGATTTGTCGAAGCGACCGATCAAGCGCCAGATGTAGTACGCGAGGGATTTCTGAAACACAAATTGACAATCGATGAGGCCACATCGATCCTAGAGGCCACGCCGGAGACGATCGTACAATTTGCCGAGGCCAGAGGACTGATCTTTCCTCGAGTCGGAAGAAAGATGCCCTGGTACAAAGGACTGGGCAACATTCAGAAAGAAGCACTCTATCAGAGGATGGTGGCACACGGTATTGGAGAGGCCTACGTGCGCAAGATTCTGCGGCGAAAGTACATCCCGGAAGGATTTGGGAGAGCGATGTTGCGCGCAGATGACGACACATTCCACAACGTCATGCTGATCCTGCGACACCTCGAGGGAACGGGCCGCAGGCGACAATAGAGGCGACCTGCCCACTTCGGCTATTTTGAAACGCATCACTCTCCTTTCTCTGACTATGTTCTAAGCGATCTCAGATGTACTTCTTCTATCATCAAAGCTATCATAGTTCACCGTGCGCCAGTCTGCTGTTCTGTCGTTTATAGAGATGAGGAGATGTCTAGACATGCCATCGTCAAAGATCACGCTCTTTCGAGGCGGTGCTGAAATGTTTAAACACTTGGCGCCCCTTCTGCTGGATATGCTGGCCGCTTCTTGCTCTGCATGATTGCAGGTCTTGGCAGCAGATGAGGCCGCGAGTACATAAGGGTCAAGTGTATGAGATCTGAGCAGGTAGAAACCCAAAAGTTTTGCGTCTCTCAGAAATGCCACCCTTCTCAGCTTTTGTTGTCCTCGTAGTATTATCCTGCTGCCACTGTATTATCCATGCAGCCTCCTCTCCTGTTCCTACTCCTGCACCTGCTCCAATGGATGGAAACGGCGGCTGGTGGAATCCAGGCAGTCTTCAGCATATCAAGACGAAAGGGAAGGCCCCGTCTCGAGGTGAGTCCTCTGCATCTGAGCAAGAGCAGCGATCTCGCACTTCTCGAGCCACACTGCGACCTTCTCATGGCTACGACGGCTCTCACACATCTCGACCAGACTTCAGCCATCTCCTTCGTCCGGAAAGCGTGTACCAAGTGGCAGACGCAGGCGAGCGAACTTCACGGCGAGGAGGCAAGTTCGCTCAGCGTACGACATTCACGTCTGATGTGAATCAATTCGACCAGTATGGAAGACTTCCTCGTCAGCGATCACAGGACTTTGACCTTAATGCCCCCGTAGAAGAAGTCGAGCCGGAAGAGGACCAGTACGGCGTAATGGAGGAGTATCCCGATAGCACACACGCCCCAAGCCAGCAGCCTCCCAGCCAGTACGACAGCCACTCCGCCTATCCCGTCCAGTTTGAGCACCAGAATCAGCTAGGCGGATTCCACGGCTTTGACGCGGGAATGAGTCACTTGCTCGGGAACTATACCATTCCGCAGCACTATGGCGGTCATCCTCACCTTCAAGAGGCACCGAACACGGACATGCATGCAGCCCAGATGCAGGCGATGCAATTGAGCTTTCCTAGTCATCCAAACGCCGTTGCGATCGATCACGGAGCGCACAACGACGAGGAGACGAAGCGCAGAATACGATCTTTCAACGCGAAGATGGAGGCCTACAACGACAAGATGCACGCAAAGCTCGTTCGCATCCTCAACATCGATAAGAGCGCGTACGACGAGAAGACGGGTGAATTTGTGCGTCCGGAGGAATACAAGCTGATGGTGGATCCTGAGATTGTGTGGAACCCTGAGGACGACGACGTAACCGTGTACGATGCTCTGTCACCCGAGCAGATCCTGCTGATCACGGAGAATATTCGACAGATACGGCCCTATTCTGCAACGGCCATTCAAAAGCAGATGAAGAGAGTGATGAAGTATGCGACATTGAAGGCACTACTCGAGAGGGACGACCAAGCGAGGATAGAAAATGTAGTCCAGACGGTGTATCCCCTCGAGAGTCCCAAGAAGAACGTCACGCAGCAGCCGTGGATGATCGGACTGAACAACGGACAGAGAAGACTGGTCATTGAGCGATTTGCCGAGGCGACTGATCAGGGCCCCAACGAAGTGCGGGAGCTTTTTCTGGCGAGAAACGTGCCACTGGAGGTAGCCCAGTGGATCCTGGACGCACCACCGAACATGCAGATGGATTTCGCCGTGCAGAACGATCTCATCGTGCCCGTAGCCGACAGGACGTTGAGATGGCAGAAAGGCATCAGCAAGATCCAGCGACTGGCAGTGATGCAGAGGATGCTGGGAGTAGGCATCTCAGAGGGTCTAGTACGGGACATGCTGCGGAGGCCTTACATTCCATCCGGATTCGGGAAAGGGATACTACGAGCCAGTCAGGAGGCCTTTGAGGAGGTCATGGCGATTCTGCGGAAGAAGAAAGGCTAGAGCGGCTGTGTTCACTAAAAAAAGCTTGACTTGCTTTCAATGCAGCTATGAATGGAGCAATAAGATTATAATGTCATCCTCTGCCTGTTTCACATCTTCCCTGCATCGCCTCTCGGCAGGATCGTGCAGATGCTACAGTCACTACTCTACAGCTCTGCGTTTGCTCGGTTTACAATGATCCTCATGTGGCATGAATTCCGTGCTTTGTGCTTGAGATGATATAGAAGTGACGACTCGATCTGCTGAACTTCACTCGTCTAGGCGTTGCGAACGTATAAGAAAGTGCGGCACTCGACCCGTCGCTACTCGCCATCGCCTTGCCCGAATTAAAGATTACTCAAAGATAATTCCGACCTTCCTTGATATCCTCCTTTCCAAACACACGATCGTAGCAGCCACTTTATCCGACTATGTTCCCTTCCTTCAACTACCTATTTCTAACCATTTCATGCTGCCTCTTAAGTGCTTCTCACGTCAACGCGCTTCCAATGGATGGCGACTGGAGCAACTTCCACCTCCGTCCAATCAGTACCAGCGCATCGCAGAGTGATCGTAGTCGTGGTGGCCCTTCTGGCTCCCGAACGTCTCGTCCTCACACAAGAGTCACTCGCTACAGTGATCTGATCTCTTCCGGACACCCTCACGACGGCTCCCAGACATCTCGGCCCTTCCCACTCGATACGCCGTCGTACAGTACAAACGCAGCAGGCTCCTCGGGTCAGTCGTCGTATGGCAACCCTGCAATGCATCAAGAGGTTCCATGGTACGACACTACTCCTGCAATGTTCGGACAAGGTAGTGATCAGCCGCTACCGCATAGTCACGATATTAGCCCGCAGTGGTACGGCGACCCATCGTCCATGTACAGTCAGCCGACTGTCCAGCAGCAGCAGCAGCAGTACGACTATAGCAGTGTAGACCCATATGCTTCCGTCGCGGACATGTACCCCTTCCATCAGAATGTCAACATGCTGCCGCTTTACGACGGCGCTCATCTTGGACAGGTACTGCAGCCAGCTCATCTGACTGACATAGAGCAGGCATCTACGTACGCAGCATCACCACTTCTCCCACCTTCTAGTCACGGAGTCATCACGCGACTGGGGCCCTACATCCGTCCGTTCCAAGAGTACACGTTGATAGTCAAGCCGACAATCGACGGCGCACAGAGCCCTGATGAGTTGGTCTATGACATGCTGGATCTAGACCAGCGACAGGTAATACTCGAGCATATCCGAGCCATTCGTCCCTCCAGTGCAAAGACAATTTCAGTCGCGATGAGGAGAAAGCTTCGAGCTAGAATAGCAGAGGACATACTGAGTGGTGACGTACGCAGAATCGAGGCAGGTGTAGAGCTCGTCACGAAGGAGGATCGCCCCGTAGGAGGCAAGTACGCCGGATGGATGATCGGACTGACACACGAGCAGAGGAGGCAGGTGGTAGAAGAGTTCGCGGAAGCAACAGAACAGGCGACCGATCTCGTCCGTGAAAAGTTCCTGGAGCGGAGACTGAGCCCGGTCATGGCCATCGATCTCCTCAACCTCACCACCGACGAACAGCGTGTCGAATTTGCTCGTCGTCATAACCTCATCTTCGACGTCTGGTCGGGCAAAGGAAAGTGGCAAAAGGGTCTCAGTACATATCAAAAGGAGTCGCTCATGCAGCGAATGACGGCAACACACATCTCCGAAACATGGTGCAAGGATCTTCTTCTCAAATCAGGCATCCCCACTGGATTCGGCAAGACGCTGCTTCGAGCGGACAATGCCACGTTCGAAGAATACATGAAGACGATGAGAAACGTAAAGCAGATCTACTACGTGAGCAGCTTGGAGGAGGGCTGGAGCTACAGAAGGGGCGCGAGGGGCCAGATGTAGGTCGTGTGCTGTATTTGTTCCATCTCTTTCTCCTTTTCCGCAGTGTATGTGTATGTGATGTGAACGAACAGAAACGTCAATGCTTCACCTGGTGCTTGGCTGAGAGCACATCAGATTAGGAGCCGCAGGAGAGTGATTCAGCCCTCGGTCTTGGCAGGAGTGCATAAAAGCAAGTTTGAATAAAACCCCATCGATGTGTGAGTTTATTCCATAAAGCGAGGCCTCCCCGTACTTTTCGTGACCTCTTCTCCCTACTCACTACGATAAGCATGATATCGTTCACCAAGCTGACAGTCCTAGCTGTCTGTGCTTTCTCCACACTCTCGGACATAGCATGGGCAGTTCCCATGGAAGGTGAAGGCAGCGGTGGCTGGAGCAATCATCCTGATGCCAGTAATCCTCGGCTGAGCAAACTGCAAACGAGAAGAAGAGGCTCATCTTCACATCGAAGCGGCCTATCCGGATCTGCCACTTCTCGGCCTGACCCTGACTTCTTCCGACTGCAAGCAGAGTCCCAGACAGGCGCTCATGATCAGACGCATGACCACGGTCACTTCCACGGCTACGATACTCCTCAACCGTCCTACTTTGACCCACGCCTGTATCACACATTACGACGGATCAGAGACGTCACGCCTGCCACCGCAACCCTATCAAAATCAGGAGTGGGGTGGGCTGCCAATTTCCGTCCCTGATATCAATGCACCGCCAACTTATGATGGAGGTCCCTTCTACCTTCCAAGTCCAGCAGAGGACGGTGACACAGAAGAACGCCAGATCGACAACCTCGGAAGATTTCAGCGTCAACGGTCACACAGTCACTTGAACGTCGATCATGGCCTCTCGCATCAAGAAAACCAAGTTGCTCAGCGTAGGCTGCCGAATATAATACTACAAGGCCATGCACGAGTGAGAAGAAGTGACAGTGGCCGAAGTCGAGTGTGGAGCGAGAGCAGTGAATCACGACCTTTGGAGCAAGGAGAAGGCAGTAGTTCTAGGCCTCACTTGGATCTCAACTTCGACCAGGAGCAGCAGTGGGAGATCGAGCCATCTATACAGTATGATGACGGTGGCGCAGGACCATCGCACGCTCACGATCAAGGTTCACCGCAAAACCACACAATGGAGCAATTGAGTGCAAGCTACACACAAGCAATGAGTCTTGGGCCGGCCGAGCAAGGCTTCGTGCCTCGTCAAACGCATCGGGAGAGGCTGCAGGCACATAGCATCTTCCTGAAGCAGTACTTTGCGCAGTTGGTGGAGCAATTCCAACAAAACTTGCCCAACGAGAATCAGCCCGTCTACGTTCGTCCGTTTGAATACAGGCTGAAGGTGGATCAGCATATCCATTTCGACGACTATGGCCAGACCGGGTATCAGGCACTCTCTTCGCATCAAGGCCTGTTCATCACTGAGCGTATCCGTGAGATTAGACCGTACTCTGCGGCAGCTGTGCACACAAAGCTGTGGAGGACGATGCGGGGTACGCGTATCTTAGAGGCAATACTGGGCGACAATGTGACCACGATGGAGGCCGCCATTAATGAGGTCTATAAGATCGACACCTACAAGCGAGGCTCGACGGTAACGCCCTGGATGACCGGCTTGAAGAACGAGCAGAGAAGACAGGTGATCAATGTGTTGGCAGATGCAATGAACGTCGGTGAAGACGTGCTCCGTGACGCTTTTCTTCTCCAGCACGTTCCTCCTTCTGTCGCCTCGGACGTCCTGGGAGCAAACAACAAGGAAGAGCGCTTGTATGCCGCGCGCACCATTCGCATCGGTCCTGCCAGCGACGCCTTTGCCGCATGGAATAAAGGACTGAGCGGGATCCAGAGAGTAGCCCTACTTCAACGGATGATGAACATCCTGGATGCGCCAGAAGCGTCTTGTCGTGCATTGTTGTCTAGGCAATACGTTCCAGAGGGATTGGGAAAGGTGTTAATACGCGCCCGCAAGGAGGAATTCCGCCAGATCATGAGCGTATGGAAGAACAAAGAATTGCCCGTGACAGACGAAGAGGAGGTGTGATGGCCTGCATACGTGGCAGGCAATTACCTGCGATTGGGTACGGTGGAAAGCAGGCAGTATGCAAGACACACTTGGCCAGAGAGGTCTTTCTAGGGTAGAAATGCTGTTCGTGAAAATGAGGTTCACGTTGTTGTAGTCTTGTCATGGAAGAAAAAGTCGACATCCTTCCTGCTCACTCCACACTGTTACTGCATCACTTTCTGATTGCAAGACGTAGCATTAGTTGAAAAGTAGAGGGAATAAATCTATAGACCTTTGTGCCTTGCATACGAGTGATCAAATCGAGTGACAAAAAAGACTACTTCACTCCTCCAGTGCAGGAAATTACAGAGATTGATCTTACGCCCACTTAACAAGGCAGTGCTACTTGCGCTTAAATCGACCGAGCCTTACTCTCATGCACTCATGCAACACGGTAGGGTAAGGTAGTGGGCAGAGTATCAGTATGCACGTCGAGCAAGAATAAAGTGAAACCCTCACGACAGATAAAAGCCCGAGTTTGTTTCTGACCACAAACTCCCCTATCGACAATGATCATTATTCTCAAGCTCTCGCTCTTCGTATCGTCTCTCTTTTGGTATGACTTTGTCTCTGCGGCACCCTCGCCTATGGACCATGACGCCTGGACTCGCCTAAATCTTGGCAAGGTCAACACTGGATCCTCGTCTTCTACTTCCGCGTCTGGCTCTCGTCCACCACATCATTCGGGAGCGCATACTTCTCGTGCTCCTCCTCACAGACGAGTGCAAGACTTTGGCGATTTGATGCCTCTCCAACAAGTTCATGACGGATCGCGTACATCTCGTCCCAGTCGACAGCCTCGCACTAGTCGCTACAGTGGCCCTGCAACACACGACGACTTTGACTGCTCGCTGTACTACCCATCAGACGTCCAATCAGACTTCTTCACTGGCAATGCGTGGGTCGACGGGTTATCAGCAGGAGATGATGTGACACCCTATCGAGATCTGGGCTCAAATCATTACGGTGTAGTTGAGCCACATACTCATGGCGCTGAAGATCAGCACTACCGTGAAGACTCTCTTGTCCACCCTAACAGCTCCGGCACAGATCAATTCCACGGTCTACTGCATGAATCTGGTATGAATCAGTACCTCTCAAGCATGAATCCGTACGAACTTGGCCAGTACGTCAACTACATCCAACCGGACAGCGTCGATCTCTACATCGGTGGCTCCTCTAACATGATATCGCACGAAGGAGACACCGCATACAGTATGCATTCATCTCTGTCGAATTATATTTCGCTTGCACAAGTCATGGATGCGCTGAGAGCCAGAGCGAGAGAAGTGCCCGACTTGAATATGCAGCTGCCCGAATCGAGTCAAGGCGTCGTCACCCGTCAGGATGTGTATGTCCCACCAATCGAGTACCAACTTCGAGTCAAATCCACCCAGGATAGCTTCAGCAACGACGATGCACACGTATACGGCAAGCTGGATACGGAACAGAGAATGGTGTGTGTGGAGCATATCCGCTCCATTCGACCCTTTTCGGCCATGACGATTCAATCGCTTCTCGGTCGCAAGATGAAGGCCTCCTTTGCGAACGAGCTTCTCACTGGTGACAGAGAGCGCATCGACGCAGCCATCGACGAACACTATCCCGACCGGACCATACGGAAGAGCAGAGCCGGCTACGATTATGTTTCATGGATGGCATTGCTCAACAACAGTCAGCGAAGACAAGTGATCGAGGAACTTGCCGAAGCATCCGACCAGAGCGTAAATCTCTTTCGCGAGCACTTCATCGAGCAAAAGTATAATCCCATGTTCGCCGTCGATGCTCTCAATCTTACTACACGGGAGCAGCGACAAGCGTTCGTCCATCAAAACAATCTCTACTTTGAGACAGACGCACGGAACAGTCCGTGGCAAAAGGGACTCAGCGAACTTCAGAAAGATGCATTGGTTCAGAGGGTGTCAGAAGTTGGGACGGTAGGACGCACCCACGCCATGTTCATCATGCGAAGATTCACCAAAGTACCGTGTCTGGGAAAAGTACTGCTCCGTGCCGATGATCAGACGTTCTTCAACTACGTGCTGGAGCTGAAATCGATCGACAGACGGACGAAAGCACACAAGCGAGCGGCGATCAACAATTAGACCTCTTCAGGCCGTTACATTGTGCTCAGAGGGCTTGAGAAGCCCATCAACATAAACGACATCTCTTTGATGGAGGGGACGTCACACGGCTGGTTTTCTCATCGTCATAGACTTGAGGCTGAGCTCTATCTCTTGTGCTTTTGAATCTCCTTACAATTGAATCGAATTATACAGTGACCATGTCGCGGGTTCAGTGAAGCATTGTGACCTCCTGAGTAGCTTCTTAATCTTGTGATCATCTGTACGAGGTTGTGTATGGCGAGAAAATTATAGAGAAGAAATAAAATATGTCAATTCTTGCTGTCTTGGCATCTCGGTCTTCGTCGTGCACACCTTATACTCGTTCACAGTGCTGAGAGATGCATGAATGTTTGCCAAATCAACTTACAAATGGTTTCAATACCAAGCGTTACATATTTGAGCAGCACTGCCCGGCACCCAAGAAGCATGGCAAGCTGTGACTATAAGTTAACATTCTTAACGCTGGCTGTGCAGAGTGATGGTGCGTTCATCGACATACAAATAGACCCTACTCGAGCTGGTCTATGTCTTTGCGGTGCTGTGCTCTGGACGTATTGAGCGATAATCTCCTGGGCGGGCGTACGAGCGCGTTGCAACAGGATGCAGCTTCTACGTCGTCTTTCTTCTTCAGCATCCATCGCTTTGATGAGACACGCTCCCCGCGATGCTCTCACCTCGGAATGTATCGCTCCCCTTGATCGGTTTCTGCCTCTATGGCTGCAGTGTAGCAATGTTTAACGGAGAGCATTCGCATGAACTGCCACCCTTGCCGGATCATCTTGAATTGTATCAAGATCCGTCTCTATCTTATGTCGACTCCTTCTGGCATCCAGGTGGAAATCATGAAGAGTATACTATGATGAGCGCTCAACCTCAATCGTCCTCGTATGGAGAATACTCTCCTCAACTTCAACATGGGCGTCGTACGGACATAAACCCAGCTGCCCTATATGTCGGGTTCGCAGGGCAGTCTTCTCACCAGACTAGTCTCTTTCCCCCCTTTCCTACAAATGAGAGTGGTTTCAACGTCCACTACGGAAGTCTTTCTCGCGAGCAGCACCACCATTCCAGGGAATCGCAAGGACGACATCAGTACCCTGGGCACGCCGATCAAAGCTCATATCATCAAGCAGGCCAAAATAATGTCCACACCGGCAACGTATACCCACAGCATGACTCCTCTGACGTTCAAGACCTCTCCTTGCAAATGTCGACATCCGCTGTCATGGCGAATAGCTCGACATCAGGGAGGAGCCCGCAAGTCACGCCCGACCCATACGAGTATCAATATGTCGCCGATCCTTCCTTCCTGCACGACAACGATCATGACTCTGTCTACAGGTATCTCACCGTGGATCAGAGGGCAGTCGTCGTCGAACATGTCCACCGTATCAGGCCGTACGTCATCAGGCACATTCGCAACTGTCTGGCCCACTTCCTGCCACCAAGCATCGCAAGGAGCCTTCTCACAAACAACGAGCTGGAAATCGAGGCAGCCGTGGAGAAGATGTGGCCGTTCCACGAGAGGAAACAGTACCCCTCAAATCCTTGGATGGAGGGACTAAACAACCATCAGCGGATCGAGGTGGTACGCCTAATGGCAGAAGCAACGCTGCAGAGCGCCGACCTCCTTCGAGACCACTTTTTGCGACAGAATGTTTCGTTGGAGACCGCTCTCGATATACTCTATGCGCCGAATCCACATGTCCTAGTGCTTATTGCTCGGGAGCGCGGCTTGATCATGCCAGAGGAGAAGAAGAAAAGCAGGAAGCAAGCGTGGCAGATCGGTCTCAGCACTGTTCAAAAAAGAGCACTGCGGCAGCGATTCTTCAACGCCGGCGTCACAGATGACGACAAGTTCTATCTGCTCGTAAGGAAGCCGAAAGTGTGGCCGGGGTATGGACTGGTCATGCTCAAGGCAGGAGATCAGTACTTTGACGCGATCTTGGAGGCCTTGAAGGGGAGAGACCCACTCCCGACGCCGCAGTAAGGGGAAGAAGCAGCATCAACTTCGTTGGGGAAGCGAGTGCCATGCTCCAAGATGCATATACTTTGATCGTACCCTCTCTTCACGATCTTCTTCTCCTTTTTATATTAAGTATCAATATCACAGCTTCCTCGTTGAATAATATATGATCGTATAGGCATCAGTCGCTTCATAAGAGCACATTCGCGTTCTGCCACTGTCAAGGGGGACATCACGAATAATGCACCGACAGGACGTGTGCAGTATGAGTGAACAATCATGTGTGTAGTTTGAGTTACAGGAAAAGCTCCCTTCCCAACTCTGACCAATATCGTCTACAGGCCCTAGTCTCTCTCTTGCAGATGGGGCTTCCTATACATAGTATACTGCTTGCCATCTTCTTCTGCCTCTCTATCATCAATGCCGCACCTGCACCTGCTCCAATGGACGGGAGTGAAGGAGGCTGGCAGGATCATGACTTCTTTTATCACCCTCAGCTTGGCAGGATAAGAACGTTGGGCGGATCGAGATCGTTCGGACAGCCCAGCGACCCTTTTGCGGCGCAAACAGCTCGCCATTCTTCTTCGCAGAGTCGAGACGTAGCTTTTAGCTCAGGATATCGCTCTGTGCGTGCCAGTCGCCCTCGCAATCCGTCTTCATATAGATCTGGCCGCAGCAGGGGCAGTCGACACGGTGATGTGAATGAAGGAGGGGAGATGACATTTGAACAAGGTCAAGCTGATAGCAGCAACGTCACAGGCTCTTCCTCCTCGACGTCCCATCTCGCGATGCCTCTTAGCCCTTACATGCCTGCCAGCGACCACTTTCACGGTTATCTTCTCGATCAAGCCCAAACACCGGAGTGGGAATATCAGGGAGCCCCTTCCACTCCTTACCAGCCAGCTGATCCGACACTAGACCACCCGGGCGTCATCTTTCAAGACGATTCACGTACACACTCTACAGTACCACTACCATACACACAGATGCCACTATATGACCAAGCAAGCTTCCCGGATTCAGGCAGTCTTCAACACTCGCAGTCTTCTTGGCCGAGCTATTCAGAGGACATTACGCACATCAATGAAGCATTTGGTCACGTAGATCTACCGTTGGGAAGGAGCACAGATGCTGATAGCCACACAGCAATCCAGCATGTTGAAGTGCACCCTACTGATGACACCTTGCGCAACAGCATATTCTATCAGCACTTTCCGTACCAGGGGACATTTCAAGAGACGAATCAGGGAAGGATTCAGGGGAATTTCCCGCAAGCAGATCCCCATAATCATTTGCACGATCAACACCCAACACAGAGAAGGGAACGACGCTATCGCAGCTCTGAGACTCGCAGGGCTCCCCCTCAAGCCGATCTGGCGACTTGGGTGCCTGTCTTGAGCTTCGATGTGAGCGACTATGATGCTTTATGTGCCGATAAGATAAACCACTTTGAGATGAAGGCGATTATCACTACGATCCAGCAACGACTGGGATTTCCTTACGACGACATTAAGGCGCATCTTAGGGAGCACTTGACTGCTCGTCAGGCTATTGAGCTCGAGAGTGGACACGAGCCTCGCATTCGACTAATCCTCACGCAATTGTACCCTCCAGGAACCTACGAACCTACATGGGTGGCGTCACTTACACCAAACGAGATCGCAGAAGTCATCGAAAAGGTGGAACGATATCGCAAGGGAAGCGACTTTAGGACATTTGATTTCTTGTACAAGGTCAAATTGAGTCGTTTGACTGCCAGGGCGATCATCGAGGCGGAGGGCGAGGACTGTGAAGATCTTGTGAGGGCCCTACAGAAGACGCGGTACCAGCAGGGTCGGAGAAAGGCGCTCAGGGATATAAGGCAGGGCGAGTAGGAACGCCAGAGTGGCTTTCAGTATGCAAGTACAGTAGGTTGAGATGTAGCATTGATGCAGCTATAGCACAGGTGTCACAATGTAGCCCATCCAATTAAAATAATGATGGTGAAGGATAGGAGAGAATTCGCCATCTCTAGCCTTTGTCTTCAATTTGTCTGATCAAGTGATGTGTAACACTCTCCCGACGAATGCTCTTGTCATAAGTAAATCGAAGCTCAGAACAATGAAATGACAGAGCCTATTTGCCAAGGCAAGAAGGAGTGGTAGTGAAATATATTTGACCTTCATTTCGCTGTCATTTCGGTGTCATGCAAAGCAAATGCATCATCTGGCAACGAGATGTCCCCTCTCGGCGCCAGATCAGAAGCCAAGGAAAGTAGTGTGATGCTCAATAGCCCCTATACGAAATGCATGAATCCGTTTGGCACAGTATATGTTATCCAATGTGTTTGATACCCAAAACCTTGCCACATCATGCAGGAACGACGGATGTGACGAGAAGGGTAGGACGGGAAAATAATTAAAATCATACCTTGACGGATATTCACCGACAAAAGAGCGGCCGATCGCATCCTCTCTCGACTCTGCTCCTCTTTATTATCCTTAGACAAGTCCATCCTCGAAAGACCTACCTTCTTGGAGCTCTTACTGCCACCGTCCTCCCCTCTTCTCCCTGCTCATGATCCTCTCCTGGACTATCATCATCGTTGCTTTCCTGAGTAGCTTGTATGCCTTTGTTGATGCTGCACCTGCGCCAATACCCTCGCCTATGGACGGTGAAGGATCTCAGCACGGCGAGTACAGTCAATACGCGCACCTCCAGAACATCCGCGCTCGGCGATCCAGATCTCGCCAAGACGATGAGTCGGGATCCCGTTCAGCTCGACTCATTCGCCCCATTGCCAGACGACCCAATCCTGGCTCGATGACCAGTAGACTGAGCATGCCATTCTTACAAGACCATGCCTATCCCTATGATGCAGGCCAGTCTTCACATCAACAACAGGAAGAAGAGGAGGAGCCTGACCAGACAAGGGATTTTCTCTCTACTTTTCAGAATTACAGCGCTATTGAGGAGATTGGGGAAGAGACAGACGAGCAGCAGCAACCCACAGCGAGAAGAAGCCGCAGTCACAGACGACATCGAAGCCCGCGCAGTCGAGATAGATCACAACAGTATACTCATGGAGAAGGCTTTACACTCTATGAGGAAGGACAAGGAAGCGGACATGCTTTGCCAACGCACAGCCTTGTCAATCCCGCCCATCCCTACGGTCAATACGGTCAACATGGCCAACATGATCAATACGGTCAATACGGTCAGTACGGTCAGTACGGTCAATACGGCTTTGGAGATCTGCATCATCAGGCTAGTATGGATCATCTGAGTGCTTATGCGCAGGCATTGGATGTCGGGTCCTCCACTCAGTTCAGTGACCTGCAGCCGATTCATGAACCAAGTGCACACAGCTTCAACAATGAGACTATGCCCTTTACTCTCGCCGAGATGCAGCAGTATCAACACTACCAGGGACCTCCGCAGTCGTCCTATCCTGCAGACGTTGACACCAACCCACAGGAGCGCTTGACAGACGCCAGTGGCTACCCACCCGTCCCACCAACATATGAGGTGAACATCCCTGACATTCTCCAGCTTCCAAGCCCAGATGATCCTCGTCTTGGCGCAGAGTACAAATACCGCGTATCTCCCTACGTTCCCAGTCAACGTGTCGATATGACTCTCTACAAAAGCCTGAGCTTAGACCAGAGTCTCTTTATTATGGACCACATCCGTGCCATTCGACCATGGAACGCAGAGAAGATTCGAAAGCATCTTGGAGAGAAGCTGACCATTGAGCAATTACTCATGTTCCTCAGCAACGACGAAACTCGAATGGACGCTGCTACCGACCAACTGTACCCCATCTCCGCACAAAAGAGAAACGCTCGATTCCCGCACTGGATGACTGGGCTCCGAAATGATCAGCGACGGGAGGTGATTGAGCTGATAGCAGAGGACACGACACAGGCCACCGATCACCTCCGCGAATTCTTTGCCGATAGAGACTTTTCCTATATTGCCGGGCAAATACTGGATGCACAAAGCAAAGAGGAGCGCCTTCATATCATTAATACTCACCAACTGTACGTCAAAGAGCCCGTTATAGACTCGCCTTGGCAAAAAGGACTGAGCAAATTGCAGCGAAAAAGTTTGGTCCAGAGGATGAGAAGCATGCGCATCGATGAAAAGGCAAAGGGAACCATATCGGAAGAGTACTGCTACATCAAGCTAAGGAACGATCTCATCCAGCCAGGGTTTGGGAAAGTAATGCTGAGAGCCAGAGACCCGTACTTTAGGGATATCGTGGCGTATTTGCGCGGCTTTTCAAGGTAGAAATTGAGATATTACACATTTGTATGCAGCGTTTGTGATCTCTAGTGGTGCAATGTAAGTGGTCATAGGCTTTAATGTAAAGGTCCTCCTCGGCAGATTAGCGGAAGGGGCTCGGCGTAGAAGTGAAGATGCTCAACGTGCTTGAGCGAATGAAGAGTATAGAACAGTCATGTGACCGGCTCAACTTCATGCTCCAGACCAAAGAGAGGAGCACAGGGTGTGTAGCAGAAGGGTAGTAATAGTACAGGAGCCCACACGACTACGGACCCCCCGTTCTTTGATGTTTCTTGTTCTTGCAGTCTTCACGCTCGCCTTTTGTCTACATGGCTTGGCGATTGCCTCTCCCATGGATGGTCATGACAGCATCCACAGTGACTTTCAGGACTATTTGGACCTTATCCATGTCAATTCCGAGCCAGTACAGCTAGACAGCCCTCCTCGATCGTATGATGGATCGCACACCTCTCGCCTTTATACTGAGCATCTTCAGCGACAGAGTGACGATCGATCCGGTGCTTCTCGTGATCACAATCGTTTCCCTTTTGCACAACATCGGCTTGCCGCCCACACAGACACAGAAGACGCGGCGACACAAAATGACGGAACGTTGTATCTTTTGGGCAGACTGGAGCGTCAACGGTCCAGGGAGGACCTCATCGGCACCAGTCGTGCCACGTCAGATGAGCGTGAGGTCCGTGGTCATGCAAGAGTGAGAAGAAATC
Source organism: Exobasidium rhododendri (assembly GCA_026210745.1). Classification (NCBI taxonomy): domain Eukaryota; kingdom Fungi; phylum Basidiomycota; class Exobasidiomycetes; order Exobasidiales; family Exobasidiaceae; genus Exobasidium; species Exobasidium rhododendri. The sequence goes on from CP110630.1 coordinate 304,475, forward strand.
CACACCAACAGGCATCACCAATACAGCAGCAGCCGTCGGAGGTACAAGAGATGGGTGAAGCGAGCAGTAGCCTAGTAGAACCAGTCGTAGAATCCCCTTCCCACGGTGAATACAGATTGCAAGTCGATTCGCGCGTTCCTGATGTTCCCGGCCATGTGAAAGTGTTTGAGCTGCTCTCTTCCCTTCAAAAGGCATTCATCGTCGAGCAAGTCTGCCAGATACGTCCATACTCCTCTGAGTCAGTGCGTAAAGCTTTCAGCAGCAAATTGAAGGGATCGTACTGGGCTCGAGAGCTCCTCAGCAACGACCTTGATCGAATAGAAGCGGCTGTAGAGCACATGTGGCCAATCATACGATTCAAGAAAGGCTCCGACCATATGCCGTGGATGACTGGCCTGACGAACGCCGAGCGAAGACAGGTGATCGACTTGGTCGCGGGCGACACCAATCAGGCCACAGACGTACTTAGGGAACTATTTTTAAAGCAGAAGATATCACCCGCTACGTCCAAGCGTATACTGCAAGCTTGCAAAGAGGAGCGTATGAGTATCATCCATGAGCACGGTCTTGTCATGTCACCTAAACGAGTGCGAAAAAACCACCTCAAGTGGAAGACGGGACTCAGCAAGATACAAAGAAAGGCACTACGACAAAGGATGATGAACACCGGAATCACAGAGGGGAACTTTTACGAGATCATGCGGCATCCAGGCATCGAAGACGGGTTCGGAACGATGATGTTGCGTGCAGAGCAGCCTCACTTCGAGCAGGTTCTGGCTGAGCTGAGGAATGTTAAGACCGTCCAGTAGGTAGTCTAATTTCAGCCTAGAAAGTGCTGTAGACTAGAGTGATCTCATCATGAAAAAGTGAGACGTAGGGCGCGCTTTTCATCCAGCATGAGAGCTGGAAGGTACTTTTCTCGAACCGATAAGTGTTTTCTCGTGCTTTCGTATCGAAGCTGGTAGCAATCAGTCGAAGAGAGGCTTTCTAATCCGAGGAAGAACCGAGACAGACCAAGGAATGGCAGATACGTTAAGAGAACGCCAAGCTCCGCATTACATCTGCAAAAGGCGTACGCAGCTCCTGCGTGAAGGGTTGGGTAATGTCGAGTATAAGATCAGCTACACGGATGAAATTAGTCCCTCTTCCCACATCGTCATTTCTTCCATACTCTTTCTTTCGAAAAAGCTCGCTCAAGAAGGAAAATCGATGAAGCGGAAAGTTGGAATCGGAATGTTGGCACTCTTGCTTTGCTTACATGGCCTGGCACGAGCGCTGCCCTCTCCCCTGCCCGTGCCGACTCCGATGGACGGAAGAGAGCACGAGCAGTATCGAAGTATCCGTGACGCATCTTCTGCGCATCACGCTGCCACGCCTCGTCTTCAAAGGATCCGCAGTGCCACATCAACAGGAGCTCGTAGTCCCGAATCTTCTGGTTCACGTACCTCACGGCCAATTCGTGCGCCGCAAACTGGAGCATCCCGTCGGAGTCGCCGTCTGGGCAAGTCCACAGAGGAAGAAGCTCCTTCCGAAGCCCATCTTCCACCGACCCACCTGAATATGTATCCTTGGATGCAGCCAAACCCGTACGCATGGCAAGACACAACCTACGCTAATTACGCTCCAGTGAGGGGGGAGGAAGAGTCGGATGCGTCGACGGCCTTCTTCAACGCCCAAGCAACGTCGTATGGGAGACGCTTTGAGTCCTCCAGTGGGACGTCAGTGCTGCCCGACACCGCTCACGGCGCTTACGAGTACGAGGAGGGCGAAGTGGTGCGTACGATGCCCACTCCTACGGTCTCCCTCGAGTACAAGCTTCAGTACAATACGGACTTTCCCTATGAAAGCGAGGACGAGCGCGTGTATCAGCATAGGCTCGGCGAGGACCAAAAGCTTATCTGTGCGGAGCAGGTCCTGCAAATCAGGCCAGCAAGTGCGAGGCAGGTACAGTACCTTCTCACGCAACAGCTGATCCCTCATCTGGCAAAGGACTTGCTGAGCGACAACGTTGACAGAATAAATGCAGCGGTGGAGGAGCTTTTACCAGACGGCGTGCCACGTATTGGATCGCTCTACAATCGCATCACATGGATGACCGGCTGGACAAACGAGCAGCGAAGAGACGTCATCCGAAAGCTGGCGGAAGCGACGCAGCAGAGTGCAGACGAGCTTCGCGAGTTTTTTCTCCTTGAAAATGTAGGACCTGAGATTGCAGGGGAGATCTTAGCCGCCACTACCGACACGATGCTCCAGAATGTTGCGCGCAAATACTCCCTCTTTGCACCCACAACGGGAAAGGCGCTCCGATGGCGAGAGGGTTTAAGCTACATCCAGAGACTAGCACTTCGTCAACGCATGAAGGCATTTGGCGTGCCTGGTAAGGCTGAATTCTACAATCTGATGCAGAAAAAGAAAGTGCCAAGAGGATACGGAAGAAAGATGCTGAAGGCGAATGATCACGAGTTTGGCCTGATTATAGCAGCCTTGAACTCGAAAGATCCCCTTCCGGAGCTGACATGGTGAGATGCGATGGCGTGGCATGGCTTACTGCCCAGTGTCGAGATGAAATGTTCCTTGCCGGCTTCATGTCGTTCACCTTATATTGTATTGATATACACTTTCACCTCAGTCAATGGCTCTCGATCTGAATATATTCACACTGAAAATTTGGGATGTCTAATTCTCTACGCATGTTCGTTTGTGCTCCCTCTATTGAAGAAAGGCATAATGCTGATGGCTGTCGTGTCACTCTCGCCCCTTCTGCTAATCCTCAGTACTCGAATCTGAACGGTGAAGTAGGCAAGAGAATGCGTTTGAACGATTACTCCGACATCTGATGTGATCTCAGATCTCACTGCATGATTAGAATATGGATGACTAGAGCAAGTACAATACGATTCGACTAGCTCGCCCGACGCAAAAAGGATTGGCTGTGCAGGAGATAAGGATCATGTTTCCCCTTCCCAAGAGGATAATAAAGAACAGTATTCATGGTGAGAGACGACTTGGCCACCTCCGATAACCATTGTAGTTTCACGTTGTCCTTTACCTCTTCTACTCTGTGTTGTGGTCCCACCATGACCCTGATTCTCTTAGTTCTAGCCTGCCTGTCCGTCTCAGTCGATGCGCTTCCTGCTCCGATCCCGATGTTCAACGGACTGCGCTATCCTCGCAGTGCTCAAAGCGAATCTTCTTCCCTTCCCAGCCCGTCAAGCCCTCCTCGAATCGACATGCCAAGCACGTACAAAACACCTCACTACATATCTAGTCAGCATCATATCGACTATCCCAACTACACGTCTCATGTCCCGGAGCACTATCCTTATGATACTCTCTGGGAGAAAACAGGTGTGGCTCCAACTCTTTGGGTGGACAGAATCGCCGCGACCATGTCCAACAACGAGCAGCATCAGCAGGACTATTACCCCTTTCCCATATCCCATAGCTTAGACGGCTCAAGCTCAATGTATGCTGGCGCGGAGTACGACAATGCTCAGCAGACCACTGTAGATGACATAGGCGAGGATCATCCGCATTTGCAACAGTACAGTCAGCAGATGGCTCTGCATCTCGCTGCGAGCACACCGTCTGACTCTGTCCAAGATGACGCTCACGGAGGAACGGGAGAATACACTTTGCAGGCCAGTCAATACTTTCCGTACCACAACGACGACGACTTGGTGTATTCTCGACTCTCGACTGATCAGAAGACAGTCATCGTCGACCGCATACACAAGGTCCGGCCATACAAAGCAGAGTATCTCCGGATCAAGTTGGGAGAGCTATTGAAGCCTGCATTGGCCCACAAACTTCTCAGCAGGGATAAAACCCAGGTCGAAGAAGCCATCGAGGAGCTGTACCCCATGAAGAGCAGGGTGAAGCGAACATTCACACCTTGGATGAAAGGCCTCACAGATGACCAGAGGATCGACGTGATTGAAAAGCTGGCAGAAGCGACAAAGCAGGGCGCAGACGAGCTCCGTGATCTGTTCATCCATGAGAAAGTGTCGCCTGCCGTGGCAAAGGAGATACTGAACGCCGGTGACAGCACAACACACTTGACGAACATTGCGCAGATGTACAACCTATACGTCACGGTGAACCCGCAAAGCAAACCGTGGAAGAAGGGGACCAGCCAGATACAGAGAACGGCCTTGTATCAAAGGATGATGTTGCAAGATGGCGTGAAGAACTTGCACGGCTGCTACGACATCCTGGGGAAAAGCAAAGTTCCGGAGGGGTACGGCTTGCAGTTGCTCAAGGCGAGTGACGAACAATTCACCCAGATGATGCTTTGGCTCCGGGGAAAGAGGCGTAGCAGGCCAGAGTGGTGACTCAAGTCATGAGACTCCAGAAATTGAAGATAGAGTAGGTCATTGCGAGTGGGTAATTCGTTAGAAGCTTGCATACGAAGGTTACGGTGCGAATCGCAATCTTTCATATGTCACGACCAGCTGGCATCAGAGTCAATGAGTATATAAGTGTCCTACTGGGACGCTGCTGTGTGCGATGACGATGAAGGACTCGTGTTATCGATTCACATCCTCGATTGATGAGTGATTTTACAGTCACAGTGTGTGATGAATGAAGATTAAGAACGCAGGACCGAACAAGCGCCGTCACATCTTTAAAAAGCACATTCTGAGATGGGCTTTCCTGCCGAGTTTCGGCTCTTCCTTGGGAAACGGTATATACGCACTACACTGATCTGCCTCTCTTACTCTACTATCCAAAGAAGCAGAAGTGGAATCATACAGAAGAAGAGAGTCCGTGTGTAATCAAGTTTTATCTCTCTAGCATGACCCCCTTACCTTCTCGGATAGCATCAACAATGAAGAAGATCCTCGTCAAGCTACTGATCACTGCATGTCTATTACACCATCATGGTTTCTGCAATGCTGCTCCTTCGCCTTTACCGATGGAAAGCCATGAACGGAACACGCATGAGGCCGTTTCTCATTATTTCCCTGACCTTGTCAGGGTGAGGGGTAGGAAGGATCAGCCTGGTGATCTATTTCAGCCGCAAACAGCTCGACCAGACGCTACTCGGTATCATGAGACAGCGAGCCACTCTGGATCCCAGTCAGTTCGCTTTCGTAACGTTAACGACGTCTTTTCTCATTTAGGTCACGGTAGCATATCTTCCGCAGGAGCATTTCAGGACAATCCAAGACATCTTGCTCATGGCGCTCTCCCCGAATCGTCTCTTTCCGGTAGCGACAATGACTACATGTATCAAGGTACAAGCCCTGATCATTTCTCACATTATTCAGCAGGTGGTACGAGTACTTTTAACTCTTTTGACCCTATAATCTATGGTGTTCAGGTTGGATACCCTGGCTATGACTACACTATGCATCCCAATCATATGCAATCTCCCACCCTTCCTTTTAGCCAAGACAGCGTACCATTTGGGCATGTCGACATACCTCTTGGAGGAGAAGGAGGATCAGCACTGGATCGGCCTCTCATCGCTCTAGAATTCCCTGTCAGCCGTGATGAAGAACGATCGTACTCCTACTACCCACCAGACTATGTCCAAAACTTCAGTTCCCGCACGCCTCTAACGCAGCATCAAACGCCGTTCTCTACCTACGAGGCTGGGAATTACCTTACCGCCAGCAAACACTTCACCCCCACGCATACTCTGAGCGAGCGAGTCTACGTCACCTCCAGCCAGCCTCGACTGAAGATCCCACCCGAGCACAGAGCTCGGCTCAAGACGCCCTTGACGAGTCAGAAGTACAACCAAGATCTACTGACACAAAGCAGCTGGCAGAACTACAGCGATGGCGAAAAGGGCCTTCTACTTGATATCCTCCACATCCACACGGGCTACATGCGGGAGACGATCGCGATGAAGTGCAGGCGGTACTTTACCGATGTCATGAGAGACGCTGTCCTCTCCAACGACAGAGATCGAATCAAGCAGATCAGGGATTTCATGTTCATTCCACCAAAGTCAAGCACGTTTGCGAACAAGATGCTCGAACAGACGTGGATGGAGCACATGACAATCGAACAAAGCATCGAGGTAGTTCAGAAGATGGCCGATGCGTGCGGGAAGAGAGCGGAAAAGGTTCGTAACTTCTTCTTGAAGCATCAATTGCCAGAGAAGAAGGCCTGGAAGATCTTGCGGGACAACAGTGTGGATAACAGGGTGTGCAAGAGGTACATGCATGAGATGAGGCTGAATCTGCCGTTCTATGAAGCCTGGCCGTGGATGAAGGGAATTGGCGAGCAGCACAGGAAATGTATCGTACAGAAGATGATGTTCGCCACAGGATACGACAAGAAGAAGTGCTATCGGCTGCTGGAGAGTGATCACGGTCAGGATCGTCTGGGCGCCAAGATCTACAAGGCGACGAACAATGGAGTAAGGGAGATTGTGCGCAGCTTAGAGGGGAATGTAGAGACCGCATAGATTCAGAGGCGAGTGACGCTCCTGTAGAGGCGTATTGAAGATGTTTGTGCGGGCCAAGGCTGTACAGTAAATAGAATAGCTCGCCCTCCTCGTCTTCGTCGTCTTACTCGGCGCGCACTCGGTGAGTATCAGAGTGAGGGCATTGCATCCTTGCTCTATAGCACCGCTTCAGAAAGTAGAGAAGTGCACTGGCCTCGTCGAAGGGTCTTTGCGAACTAGAAGAGCTCTCATTGTAAGAGTAGTTGAGGATTTGAGTCCCTGCTACCGTCTCGGCATCAATTTTCAATCGTGACTGTATGCTGTGTCATCTTGAGGAAGAAGTGCAAATGCCGCCCCAAAGTGCGACGCAATACCTACTTGACAAAAGAGGTAATCCTCTCTTCCTCCTTCTTGACTTCACACGCTCGCACCGTCATCATGACTCAGAGCAGTCTTGCATCACTCTCGGCATTGATCAGCTTGATCGTCGTCATTCCGAGCTCTGCCGTGCCATTTCCTCTTCCCATGAACAATGAAATGAACGACAATCTATACGGTCACTACCCTTTGTCGAATCAGGTACAGAATCACCACAGCTGGCAAACGCACAGTGGCTCCGTTCTCAATCAGGGCAATACAACTGCAGGGCAGACTGGCTTACATGCCCCGCAGGCACACGATTGGAGCACGTACAATCTGCTGCAGTACCAGCCTTCATCGTCTCGATCCTCACACTATGACAATAATCCTTGGAATCATACGAGTACTTCATACGAGCAGGCTGCGCAGAATATGCATCATTTCGACCATGCAATAGACCAATTGGCTCCCTGGTACGGCCAAAATATCCAGGACAGTCTCCCCTCCTTGCCCGAAGAGTTCACCTCCTACGAAGGTGTGTCGCAATCCACCCTTCCGTCTGCGGAGATGTATCCGTACTCCCTCCAGTATCCGCATCTGCCTCTCCAGCGAGATTTCCACCAGGGAACATTGGAGAGCATTGCATATGGAGCGGCTCATGGCATGTCTTCATCATCTTCTTCCACTGGCCTTTCCTTGGACAATTTTCATCTCAAGAACACCGTACAGCACCAGAAGAGCCCGATCCAATCGCCTCCCTCCGTCAAGAAGCCCCGCTACGTTCGTGTGCCAAAGGAGCTAAGGCAGCAGGCAGGTAGTACCATAGAGGGAGTTGATCCTACCATCCTGGAGAGCGGTACCACACCCCGACGCTACCCTTTTGATCTGCAGTGGTACAGTAACCGCGAGCCAAAATACCCCGAAAGTAGCTGGAACAAATACCCAATCCGCACCAGGTCACACGTACTCGAAGTTCTCCATCTGCACAGTGGCTACTTACGCGCAAGTATCGCACGGATCTGCCGGAGGATGTTCACCGACGAGATGCGCGACGATGTCTTAAGCGACGATGACCGTCGGATCAAGTCTGTCAGATTGAAGATCTTCCCTGTGGAAGCGAGCCAGCGCAGTAAGATGGCGAGAGGACCAGTGCTGGAGCAGACGTGGATGGAGAACATGTCCATGGAAGAAAGCAAGATTGTAGTGAGGAAGATTGCTCAAGCGTCAGGCGGCAAGGACGAGGAGCACATTCGAAATTTCTTCCTTCAAACGCAGTTGGAGGCAGACGTTGCCATGGCGATCCTGTACGACACTGTGGGAGAAGTGTGTCAGAGGTACGTCATGCGAATGGGACTCGATCGACAGAATGACAAGATAAGGATAGTGGAAGGAGAAAAGATACCGCCAAAAACGATTGTGGTCTGGCCGTGGATGCAAGGTCTCCGTCAGGATCAGAAGAAAAAAGACACGGTGATTCATCGCTTGATGCGTGCGACGACGTATGATGAGAAGGAGTGCTACAGTCTATTGCGGCAGCCGCAAGTATCAGAAAATACCGGCAAGATGATCTTGGAAGCTAAGAATTACGCTGAAGTCAGAAAGATCGTACACGGTCTCTTGTATAGCAAACCGGTTGAGAATCAGCAGAGTTGATTATATAATTGATTACCATGCCGGATCACTAGTAAATACACGTGATTTCGGGAACGCGAACGACGCCCGATTGACGCTCTCCTGACCCCTTTTTGAGCCATTTCTGTACATAGATGAGTATAATAGCATGCATTCTAACCACACCCGAGAGATTGAGAGATGAAAAGTATTTTATGAGGTACTTGTCCTGTGATCGAAATTGTTCTGTATGTTGCTAGCATCGCGTGAAAAGTGACCACAGTTGAATACACCAAACGCCATCATTTTTTAGAAATTTTGCACCATGGTATGAGCGGTATCTTGTTTTGTAGCATACTCTAATTCATAATATACAAATTTAAAAGCAGAAAACGATACAAAAGATAGTAATGAACAACTTTTACTAGGTACAAATTTGCTTTCGGAGTGATTCAAGCCCAGAATCATGCTAATCGGCTGAACCATTAAATATGACCATGAAATGCTACAAATGCCTTCTACTCGTCAGCATGATTAATAAGTGGTCGTTTTTAAGCATTGGATCTTTTTTCCCACTGATTTTGCATAAATTTGTATAGTATGAACTCAACACAACGTCTATCAGATAAGATAGCAAAATTGGCTCATTTTAGGACCGTGAGACTGCCATTTGACCCAAATTTGACCGTTTTACCATCTACGAAGCTCATTTGTGAGACCTACAGGCTTCTTTAGGGCAAATAGTATTACTGGCATACATTGCTACGATATACAGCTAAAACATTTACTAAGTACTAAAATATATTATAGTGACAAAAGAAGGAGATAGTTGAAGTTGAGTCTGTTTTTGGGGGTCAATTAAAGTGAAGTTGAGAAATGTGTGCCGACCCACCCTTATTGAGAACAAAACGACATTCTAAATGAATAGAGTGCTAGATATGATACTACTAATGATCCACTCAACTTACTGGAGCTTGGAGCCATTGCGCTGAGGCAGTAGAACTAGAATCGCGTAAACTTTGTGCCGTGACCATGACTTTTCTGAAGTATCGGACCCTTCTGGCGTAGTGGCTCGATACCTCTATATCTTCTCTCTTTCATATGTATCTTCTCATTTTTTTTCACACTTCATATGTATAATACTATATTTTCCTACAATGTATCAGAATCTCAAGCCCCTCAAACGATGGCATGGTAGCACCGTGGTGGCCATCGATACACCCTCCGGACTGCAAGTTTCATGAAGCCATATTAGCGCCTTTTTCACAATAGGCCAAATTTCACACTTAGAGTAGGTCCCTCAAAACGGCATGTTTCACACTTTTTGATTCAGACAAATTGGTTCAAAATTACCATACGATTCTATTGTTTTAGGAGCTATGATACATTGGGGCGGCGGTCATGCTGTTACAGCATGATTCGCTAAGTGTGCTGTCTAGTGGTAAAAAAACGCACGTGTGCCTAATAGCCGTCGCGCATGGTAATCACGCAAAATATTATATGTGATCTTAGCGTGTAATTAGTGGGGCGTGTCGTCTTAGCGTGCAATACCATTGTCCCCGTCCACTTCCTGAAACAATGCGCTCTGTGTACTTCTCTCTTACTTTAGCAGGGATCATTCCTGCGCTTGAAGTAATACTGCCAAAAAAAACAGCATATGGAGTCTAGCGTGCATGCCTACAAAGTGTCATACTGCTATAATCATGCGCGCGCTCCTTGGGCGTCGTAGTGCTCAAAGCGGTGAGGTGACGCTTTCTTGCGCTACAGTGAGAGCAAGCGACTGTCTCAAAGTCATGATTACACTGAAGATGTCTTCCCTCTCAGTGTACCTTCAAATTGGCTGACTGCAACGACAATGCTGGTCCGCCCAGCATGTCTGCTGATCTTATGCGCTGTTCCAGTGGTCTTCTCAGCACCTATGGCGAACGACAAAGGCAAGAGGGCAAAACATAGCAGTCGACCATCTACACCTAGGAATGCTCATCTTCGCGTGGGCAGTACAGTGGATCAGGCCAGTACTTCCTCTACTCACTACACTACAAGAGACTTCTTGTCGAACTTCGGGAAAGAGCAGACCCATGAGATTGGCAGCAGTGATCAACAGCAGCAGCAGCACTATCGTGGGTGGCACCCCTCTCAGACTCACTCGCACAGATACGATCGACTGGACTCCGCATCTTCTTCTTCTGCACACCACCGTTTGCCGCCTGAGAAGATGCATCTGGATTTGTCTCCCCCTACGCTCCGTTCCGGTACCACCCCAGCTTCTACTAGTCACAACAGTAGCAGCGGCATGAGACTCGCTTTCAAAGACGACGACGTCACCGGCATCTCTCTATACATTAGCGGTGAAGAATGTGCCTGGGATACCTACGACAAAGGACTGAAGTCGCGACTGCTCATGAAGCTGCATCTTGTCACCGGCCTTCATCGGGACTATCTCAGCCGGGTGTGCCGCAACAAATTCACCGACACGATGAAGAGCATAGTAATGAGCGGAGACATATTCGCAATCAGAGAGGTCAAAAAAGCCCTCTTCTATCCCAACGTCTACAGCAAATACCATGAACACCTCGAGCAGAGATGGATGAACCACATGTCCATCGACGAGAGTATCATCGTGGCAAAGAAGATTGCAAGCGTGACCGGGAAAAAAGAGGACCATATTCGTAACTTCTTCCTTCGAACACAGCTTGAAGAGCAAACTGCATGGAAGATTTTGACGGCGGATTTGGAAGAGTGCAAGAGGTATGCTGCGGAGATGGGATTGGATTATCACAACCCGAACAGACTGGACGCCTCTGTTCCCGAATCGAAGATCATTGAGACTTGGCCGTGGATGAATGGACTGGTGGAAGATCAAAAGAAAATGGTGATTGACAAAATGATGAGGATCACAGGGCGTAGTAAAGAGTGGTGCTATGACATCTTGCGACAGTCTGAAGCGGAGAACGGACTCGGTCTGTACCTTCTCAACGCGGAAGATGCAGCAGCAAAGGCCAAAGTGAGGTCTCTAATGGCAGCAAAGAGAAGAACATACTGAGCAGAGGTTGAGAGCTATGTTGAGCTTTTGCATGGGGGTCTTTACACGCTATGTCTCCCATACTCCTCTCACCGGATATCTGTCAATGCGGACAGCCAAGCACCATATCGTCGCAGGAGGAGGGCATTCGTCCTTCGGCCCTGTTTTCGGCCGAGGATATATATTGCGCACGACTCGGCTCTTCCATGTGGCATCGGCGTCGCGTCTGTCTTTCGGCCTAGAAATCGAGATATCCTGTGCATATGTGTGATAGAAAGACTGTTTTCTGTCGTTTCTTCAATGGTTAATGCGGTGTGATATTTCAAGGCTGTGTATACGTTTTCTCACCTGGTTCTGTCTTATCACATGCTGCAGGTGAAGGACGAGTGAGATGAATGTCCCCCTTTGTAATACACGTACTCTTGCTCTTCGGCAACGTCGACAGTGTACACAATATACCCCCTGTGACCTCCTGACGAACATGCTAGGATGTTCGCTGTCGAGAAGTACGGCACGACTCCTTCTCTTTTCCTTCTGTGGTCTTGCTTTAGCAAACCCTATGGAGAGATGGAAGCAAACGGCGAAGATATCAAGAAAGAATGCTGGTAAGAGTAGTCGAGATTCTACCCTAGTGCACAATGGAGGCCACCATGATTCGACCGCCAGCACATCTACTGATTACCACCAAACTAGAGACTTCCTTTCCAGCTTCGGAGAGACTCATGGTGGCTATGGCATCAATCAGAATCACGATATTCCTGGCAGCTACAATCATCAGCCAGAGCTATGGGGTCATCCGGTAGCAGGAGGAGAGGTACGTCACGACATCTTCCAGGGCCACCCTATGCTGTACGGAAATCAACAGACCTTTTCTGCCAGCGCCGTGGATGTTCACGGTGCCAGCTCTTCCAACAGTGCCCCTCCTCTTCCATTTGGTGCAGACCCTGTCTACTATGCTGAATACGATCACATTCACTCCCTACAAGAGAGCCAGCAACAATACCCGGACAAGGCTAGTGCGTCTCACATTGACCCCGGCTACTTGCCCGTCTCTTCACATGGACGAAGCACCAACATACGTCATAAAGGGGTTGCGGCACACTTCCAGAATATCAATCAGGTCACCTTCGAAGGTAGTAGTAGTGCGGCCCAGAGTGAAGCAGCCGCCATACTCCCATCACAAGGACACGCCACCTACCGTACGCCACGGTCCAAGCATCCCAAATATCCGTCGAGCTTTTGGTATTCCTACAGTGACGACCTCAAGGAAGAGATCGTGCACATCCTCCATCTGTACACTGGCCTACTGAAAGAGTCGATCATCAAGAAGTGCCGGGAGCACATGACGGAGGCGCTCAAGGACGTGATACTGAACAAGGTCACAGAGGGGGTTCTGTCTGCTAGGGATATCCTCTACTCGCAATCAACAACGAGAAACGGCTACTTTCCACTCGAACAAAAGTGGATGCACGGCATGTCCATGGAGGACAGCATCCGAGTGGTGGCAAAGATAGCAGACACGGCAAAGAAAGATGCAGAGCACATACGCAACTTTTTCCTTCGAACAAATCTGAGTGCAAGGACAGCCAGAGAGATCCTGAATGACGAATATGGTGGCAGCGTCTGTCAACGGTATGTCTTGGAAATGGGACTAGATCGACCGATCACAAAGATGATACACAAGGGGCATCAGTTGGTCCTCACAAAGACGATCGAGGTCTGGCCGTGGATGAAGAAGATCAGCGAGGATCAGAAGAAGACGGTCGTCGATAAAGTGATGAAGGCGACAGGGCTGACCAAAGAAGAGTGCTATGCGCTGATGAAGAGCCCTCACTTCACCGACATGACTGGGACTGAGCTTTTGGTCGCCCGGGATGCGCAAATAAAGAACATCTTGCAGGCTCGCTAGGAGTGGCGACATGACAGGCGGCGAACAAGGAGGCCGTAAGAGCTGCTACGATAAGGCGGACGGGGTGTCAGTGTATTTGACGTCTGCGATGACAAAAGTAACAGGACGAATAGAGGCAGAATATAGGGAAGAGTGTGACTTTAAAGCGAGTCAAGGAAGCGGCGCAATGTCTTTCGCGCTTGTGCTTCTATCACTCAAATAAAAGTAGCGCCCACGAATATATATATGTGTCCTCTTCGACCGAGAGCAGATCAGATCATCACATTTGGCCCTTTTTCAGGCAGGTTGTATGTGTAAATCGCTAGAGAGAATGGGGTATGGAAGCGTCTATAACAGTGGCGTGAGCAGTCTTTTACTCCCATTTCCAAACACACACACATTGCCCTCGTCTTCACGCTTTCCTGCACTCTACCCCACTAAAGAGTCTTTCACGATGAACTTGCTCTTCAAGTGTGTGCTCATTCCCATTTTGCTATGCTCCTTGTTGCCTTACACGGCTGAGGCGATGCCCTTTCCAATGCACCGTATCGAGAGCAAGAACAGGTACAAAGGCAAGAAGGCGATGGAGAGTACGTCTGGAGGTACCTCTACAGAGGCTACATCGATAGACCACTCCTCGTACAACGATGATGGCAATCTCACCAGGGACTTTCTCTCCACTTTCGGGCGACACGGCAATCATCGAGAAGCTACTACTCACAGCTACTTGACCGGCGAATCTAGTCTCCCTGGCCATCTCGAGCATGACAACTACTACCCGGGCCAGACAGTGCCTTTTTGGTCTCCCATGTGGAACCCCTCGAGTATATATCCCCCGGCTGGGCCACATCCTCAGAATATACAGCAGGACGCTTCTCCAGATATGTTTCGTGAGACATGGCATCATCACCCTGCCAGCACTAATCTTGACATCGGCTTGAGTCTTACGGCGCAGAACCAGCCGCAGCAATGGATCGACACCCCCCGTCTTCCATCTGCCGATAGAAAAGGACAGCGCCAATCAGGTGCTCTTAGCATTCAAGGATCTCGCCGTGACACTGTCGTAAAATCATCAGCGAGCGCACTGACTCCACTCAGCCCTGACAAGAATGACACTTCCTCCCCGCAGATTCCTAGCAGACGCCGGCGAGAGGAGCACGAAGCCCGGATGCTGACGGCCTGGTACAATTACGACGACGAAGTGAAGCAGAAGATCATTCACGTTCTCCATTTGACCTCAGGACTGCTGAAGGAGTCTATCGCGAGACGATGCAGGGCAATCGTCTTTACCAATGCCATGAAGGACGCCATTTTAAGCGGGGACTATGCGCAAGTCCACCGCGTACGAGATTCGCTACTCCTCTCCCACAACTCAAAGTACCACAGATACCAAGAACAGAGCTGGATGCGCCATATGTCGATGGAGGACAGCATCATCGTCGTCGCCAAGATCGCCCAATTGGCACACAAGGATGCGGAGAATGTGCGTAATTTCTTCCTCCGAAGCGAGCTGCAGGAGCAGACGGCGTGGGAGATCCTTGCCGATCAGAGTGGAAAGGTGTGCAGCAGATTGATCGAGGAAATGGGGCTCGACTATCAGGGTGTAAAGTACATCAGAAAAGGGGGAATGACCACCATCTCAAAGACGATTGAGGTGTGGCCGTGGATGAGAAACTTGACAGAGAAGCAGAAGGGAGACGTTGTCGTTTGGATCATGCGGCTCACGGACTACACCAAGGAACGGTGCTACGAGTTGCTGAAGAGACCGCAAGCAAAGATAGGCCTGGGCTGGGAAATCATGCAAGCAAGTCCGCAGAGGGTCGTCGAGATCATGCAGGAGTTGGAAGCGGGAGGAAATGAAAGCAAGAAATGAGGAAGACACGGTGGAATGTAGCGTTTGTGATTGTATGTAGAGTCAGAGTCGTTTTGAGTTGCCGGACACATGTTGATGACTGCGTGAGTGGAGCCTTGGCTGGAATTGGGTCTACTGGGCTCGGCCAGAAAGACGTCATGCAACCCTGTCGTGACATGTTTAATGCGATGCTGAGTCTGTTTCGATCAACACGCCGTAGAAATAGTAGACGGTAAGATAGAGAGACCCTCCTGATAGACATTCCTTCTCCGTCCCTCATCGACCTAGTTCACGATGGTCGTTCTGATCCAAGTTACGTTCGCTTTCTCCATCTTCTGCTACTATCTTCCTACTGCAGCAAGAGCATTGCCAGATCCTATGAACAAGATGAGCCACCATGAAGGATTGGAAGCCACTTTCGGCCTTGTGCAACGCGTTGAAAGAGAAAACACAAGAGACTTTCTATCTCTGATCGAAGAGCGAGGCAGACTGCACGGCCACACTGGCAGGTATCGCAGTCGATCCCCTGTGAGAGAAATGTCAGCTGGAAAGTCATTGCAAAGGGGGTACAATTCCTCCTATCGAGACGCTCTTGAGCCGAAGAGTAGCGATCACTATGCGGCAAGGTCAAGACAACGCAGCAAAGAACCTCTTCATTTTTATGCTGAGCACGGATTTCAAGCTTCTACTAACACGAGTCGTCCCGATAGTTCTCAGAGCGTCGATACGACCAATGGCCAGCACGCCGCTCGCACAGGGCTAGTGCAGAAGACCGAAAGGAGTCCCCTTTACCGTTCAAGACCTTTAGCTCAGCAAGAACATGGTGTATCATGTAGCGGAAAGCAGGACTTGGCGAGCTCATCCTTTCCCGACAGCCTCAAACGATCAACAAGGGAGACGGTGAGGCAACAGCTTGCCCTGACAAAGAACCGTCGAGGTAGGCCGGAGTCCCCTCAGAAGACAGACAAGGCGGCCAAGCACGCATGGTCTACCTATCCTGCCTACTTGAAGCAGGACATTCTCGACGTCCTTCACCTCTACACCGGTCTTCTGAGGGAGTCTGTCGCCGTCAAGTGTCGGAAGCTGATCACCGACGAGATGGTCACCGCTCTCTTCAGTGGGAACGAGAAGCAAATCATGGCAGTCAGGGATATCCTGTTTAGACGGAATGCGAACAATCACCTCGAGCAGACGTGGATGGAGAACATGACAATGGAAGAGAGCAAAGTAGCCGTGCACAAGATGGCAGTGGCCTCGGAGACGAGCGAGGAGCACACAAGAAACCACTTTCTGCGGATTCGATTGAGTCAGGAGATGGCAGGGAGAATATTGAAAGCGAGCACCGCCGAGGAGTGCAAGATGCTTGTGAAGATGATAGGACTCGATCGACCCAGTACAAGCACGTTCAGCTTGTATCAGTGAAGCTCATGTACTGCAGTGTTGCCCTCACACTACTCTCCTCCTCGCTCTCTCTTGGAGCGAAAGAACGGCCAATGAGGCGCAGTCATTGTTAGGAGGCTGACATCACGCTACCATTTATGCCTGGGCGTAGGAAAGAGGTGCACACGGTCACCTATCATCCTTACTAAGAACACGCAAGATGTGATACTCTTTTTGTCTCTTTCATGATCTTTGCTGTCGACAAAATTCTTCTCTTTACCATCTGGTCCTCCTCTAAGACTGCATGATGTTTTTTCGCAGGTGCTTGGCACTTGCTATCATCTTGTGCATCTTCCTTGCCTCTACGACACTAGCCGTGCCCAATCCTATGGAAAAAGGCAAGAGCGGCAAGGGCGGACTACACCAACAAGAGCATTACGAGGATCACGACTACCAACCCACCCGCTTCCATGCGACAAGGGACTTCCTACAGAGTATGGACGTGCAAAGTCCGAGGACAAGAAGGAGTAGGCGCCGTGATCCATCACATATTCAAGACAATCTAGACCTGACTCTGACAACCAGGCCGTCTCACCTTTCGGCACAACCTTCTCCACAATCGCTCCTTCCAATGTATCCTGGAACGCAGCAAGAAAGCGGTCCCGAGCCTCAACCTTACTCCTGGGCGCCGGACTACAGCGGCTCGCGCGACTATATGCCCTATCCCTACTCGAGCTACCAAGCACATTATCCTTCTCCTTATCAGCACACATACGAGGATGTCTACTACGGTGCCCCCTCCAGTCCCATGCAGAGGATCGACCTCGACCCGTCTTCATCTTCTTCCAGACCTGGGCCTCGTGCAGCTTCCCATCACCATCTTACACCTCAGGAAGAGTACATTCCTTCTTCATTCCAGCAGCACACACCAGGTAGTGACCATTTTCGTGGGTATGTGAATGACGCTGGACCAGCATCTTTACCGACACGAGTAGAGGCAAGCTCAAAGCAAGCGGCGGAGTGGCAACAGCTCCCTAAAGCCGATCATCTCACCCTACTTCACAAGACAGACAACGGCTCCAGCTACTGGTCTGACCTCCCCCATGTGGCGAAACTGACCCTTCTCCAGCTCTTGCACGTACACACCGGCTTCCTCAAGGGGTCCATCGCGAAGAAGTGCCGTGAAAAGTTCGAGGAATGGATGACAAGCGCCTTGATGAGCCGTGAAGAGAGGCAGATCGAGGCGGTCAAGGCGGCTCTGTTCCCCACTACGAGCTTCCTCACACAAACGTGGATGAAGAACATGACTGTAGCGCAGAGCGAGGAGGTGGTGCATGCGATGGCACGAGCAAGCGAGAAGAATCCAGAACATATTCGCAACTTCTTTCTTCACATGCCGCTACGAGAGAAGAAGGCCTTTAAGATTCTGATGGATGCTGCTAGTGGGCAAGTCAGTCGCAGGTACGCGCGGGAAATGGGACTCGATCGGTACAACGAGAAGCTCTACAGATCAGGAAGGAGTCTCGTTCCCTCCAAGACAATCGAAATTTGGCCCTGGATGAAGGGACTGAATGAGCGACAAATCAAGGTGGTGATCAAGAAGATGAGGGAGGCGTCTCACTACTCCAAGGAGGAGTGCTTTGAATTGCTCAAGCAGCCGCATGTCAAGGACGAACTCGGCTTCGACATCCTGGACGCCGAGGAGGATGAGCTGCGGGAAATCCTGCGATCACTGGGGACATAAGGTGTGAGGAGAAGAGTTTTATGAAACCTGAGATCTGCGTTAAATAGGGAGGATAAAGATTTCTACTCCCCCTTATCCTAATGTGCATTCAACCATCTTCTTGTCCCAGTATAAATATCTCAGAAAGAGTACATAGAATGGGGAGGAGCAGGAGCTGTGTTTGCTGCGTGACCGAGACGAGACCCTGCTCATCACAACAAATCAAAGGGATTCCCTAGATCTCGCGCACCTTCTGGGCGGACCTCTTCGGGCATGAAACCTCTCGCTGCAGATGTTTTGTTTACCCTTGCAAGTGATGTGAGGGTGATAAATTGTCTTATCAACACCCCAGATATGTTGTACATCGTTGCTTCTGCCCCAATCATTGAGAAAGCTGCCCGATGATCATCCTATCGATGCTCACCACGATTGCACTGCTTGGATGGCTCTTTACTTTGGCACTAGCCCACCCAGCTCCAATGGAGGGAGACTTTGTTCACCTATCCAACGCACCCGAGCAAGGCAGAACGGGACAGGGCGATCATGGACGATACGACATCAACCATCATCGTATGATTGCGGGAAACTCTCCCACCGACATGCGAGAGTACATGACTGCGAGCACACCAGCACAGCTACTGCCCCGCTTTCCCTTCGACACCCCAATGGCGAGCTTCGAGGCGTCTCCCTACCTTCAGTATCATCCTGACATGTATCACGTTCACGGTCTGACACAGGCAACACACCCGATGACTGGGCAGGCGAATTACCTTCCTGATGTCATGCCTTCCTATGACATGCATAGTCAGATACCAACGCAAGCTCAAGCGTCGAGCTCCTATCACCCTTCTCCGCTGCACCCTCACCCGCAGTACTCCCACGCTGATAATATGACACGCAGTACAGAGATAGAGCATTTCATCCCGTCCACATCTGCGCCTCGTGCTGAAGGCGTAATCGACCCCGCACGAAGCATCTGGACACCCAATACAAACTTCAGCAATCAGGAACCAGAGCCTAGAAGTCTTCCTGATAAAGACGACTTGAACAAGCTCTACAGGGACTGGGAGCAAGAGCTGCGGCAAAGAAGTCTACAAGGTGTTCGAAGCGACTGGTTCCGATACGACGAAGCTGAGAAGGCGGACCTGCTGGAAGTGCTTCACCTCTACTCGGGATACCTGAAGGAGTCCGTCGCCGTGAAGCTGAGGAGGGGCATCTTGAAGGTGATGAAGGACGCACTGCTTAGTGGGAACGAGGACCAGATCAAGTTGGTGCGCGACTTCATCTTTCCCCCTTACGCCTCCCACCACCAGGAGCAGAAGTGGATGAAGAACTTGACGATGCCACAGAGTATCACAGTAGTGAGCAAGATCGCCATGGCGTCAGGAAGAGATGAAGAGTACATACGGAACTTCTTCCTGCGGTGCGAGCTGGAACCCGAGACTGCCCAACGCATCCTCCTCACACACACATTCCAGGAGTGTGAACCCTTCGTGAAGGAGATGGGACTGGACTACAACGACGTCAAGATCAAGAAAAAGGGAAAACGGCTCGTCATGAGCAAGGACATACGCGTCTGGCCGTGGATGAAGGGCCTAACGGAGACGGACAAGAAGAAGGTGATCAGGTACATGGAGAAGGCGTGCCATCGTGCCTATACGAGGGAGGATCTGTACGACCTGCTCAGACATTGTGAGGTGGAGTCAGGATTGGGCCTCTACATCCTCACGGCAGACGGTGCAAAGATACGAGAGGTCATCCAGGTCCTGGAGAGAGCGCGAGGGAAGGCGAGAACACGTTGAGTAGAGTATCCGATGTAGCATACACGGCAGAGACGCTCCTTTCTCGCGATGTATACACTGTGGTCAGGGGCAGGTTCGGTGCCGGCTCAGCTTCTATCGACACACAGTCCCTGGAGAGTCCTCATGAGTGGTGTGCCTCGGCGTCAGGCGGTGTACTTGCATGAAATAAGCCATCGTTTGCTCTCGTCTGACCTTGATCTGATCAGACAAAACTTTGCGATGCTGTGCTTGAGTGGCCAGCAGGGCATGCAGCATAAAAGAGAGTCTCTGTTGAGCGTCTTTGTCGTCTCTTTTCCCCTTCCAAAGATGAGTCCCTCGATGCCGCTCCTCAGACTATCGATACTGGCCACTATCCTCTGCTACTATGGTCTCGCAGTAGCTGCGCCTGCTCCAGACCCAAGTCCCATGGTCAAGAACAAGGCAAAGAAACCTGCACGACCAAGCAACTTTCCCCTGCCAAAGAGTGACGAGATACGACACCCCAGGTGGGCGCCGAGCAGCAGTGATCAGACGAGAGATCTTCTGGCGACGTTTGCCGGTCAGAGTGTGGAAAGGAATAATCAGCAGACGTCGGCATATGGCGCTCAAGAGCATCTTCAACCTGCGTATCCCGACTCTGGATCTCAATACGATGTGACATACCCCTATGCACCGTACAGCTGGCCTCAAACAGTGCCGGGTCAGCGGCTTCATCTGCCGCAGCAACAAGATTATCAAGAACTACAGCCGAGCATTTCTGGTATCAACAGCCTACATTTGAATCAAGAAAGTCAGTATGGTCAGAGGTCTTCACCTTACGCGAGTGGATACGACTTATACGGACATGTGACCGCGCGGCACCCAGAAAGTACTGTCAGCAATGTTCCGGAAGTCCCTGCTAAAGCACAAGAGCAGCACAATACACCACGGCGCACCAATCCTCCTCCTACTCCTAACCCTCTGGATGGACACAGCTGGCATACATACGGTGTCAAGGAAAGACTGGCAATCGTCCACATGCTACACCTGCACACCGGCTTCCTCAAGGAGTCCATTGCGGCCAAGTGCCGAAAGCATTTCACAGATACTATGCGCAGTGCATTGCTCAGCGGCGACTACAGTCACATACAATGGGTCAAGAACGTCATGTATCCGCCTGAGCAGAGTCGACACGCAGCAAAGATGCTCCATCAGATCTGGATGGACGGCATGTCGATGGAAGACAGCATACGTGTAGTCAAGCGCATGTCAATGGCGTGTGGCGTTGATGAAGAGCATGTGCGCAACTTCTTCTTGCGGATACAAATGCCAGCGAGTAAAGGACAGAAGATCCTGGCTATTATCAATGGTAACCGTGCCGAAAGTCATGCCGTAATTCAGCGGTATGTCGTGGAACTGGGACTCGATCGACCGAATAACGAGATGATCAAAAAGGGAAAGTACCTCGTGCCTTCACCCACTGTGAGATTCTGGCCGTGGATGCGGAACATTTCGGAAGAGCAGAAGAAGATCGTCATCAAGAAGCTGATGGCGTTCAGCGGCCTAACAAAGGAACAGTGTTTCGTCCTGTTGAAGCAGCCGCAAATAGAAGAAGAGATGGGGCGTACGATCTATACGGCGAACAACGAGGAGATGATGGAGATAACACAGCGTCTGGCGTCTGTTTGGAGAGGATTGCAGGAGGACGTGGGTGCTGCTTAGTCTCCGCAGTCAAGCTAATCCGTAGTAATCCCTTAGAAGTATACATACATCAGAATGTGAACTGCTTATGCTCGAACGCGCCGTCGCAGTGAGAAGGGAGCGCAATGTGACGCATGTCGACTGGCCGCGGTCCTGCCTTGGCAGTTATCCCTCAAAGTAAAAAGCTGATTGGACGCTACAGCTTGACAAGCTCTGAGTGTGATCACGGATGCGTCTCGTCTTCCTTTTCTCGCAGCAGTTATCGAATGTGATGCCATTGAAAACAAGAACATCGTCACGGGCGTCTGGAGCAGCGAGATATGCTGTGGGTGGAGAGAAAGATGTGAAAGGACGACAAATTCTTAGGCGTTACAGCTCTGCAGAAGCATTTTCCTTCAACTTCTAGAAGATCTCTCTGTCTCTCTGTAGCTCCCATGACATCTGGTCTCCGCAGAGATCCATGACTGGAACCTCCCTGCCTGTACCTCTGCGCTATGTGATATACTCTCTTGGCTCTGGCTCGGCCTCGCAGCGACAAATGAGACGTGTCAGAGATCTGTCAAGGAGTGGGTATTAGAACGGCCGAACGACAAAATGGTCAAGAAGGGGTACTATCCGGTGTACTGCTTGACCATCGAGATCTGACCGGGGATGGTTGAACTTCGCTTGAGGGCCGACGGAGGAAGTCATGGAGAGACCGAAAAAGGCGAGTGACTGTGCGTGGAGCGTGGAGACACACTTGGGATTGCCGAAGGGTCCTCGAATGGCAAGCGAACTGGGAAAGCAGATCATATCGTCCAGCATGAAAGCGTGAAGAAAGCGTGCAGGAAGCGTGCAGGACCTCCATAGCGGTGCAGGCCGATGATCGCATGTGGATGAAGGAGGAAGGGAGAAGAGAGTCGGTCGAATGTCGGATGCAGTATCGGTTTGTCGCTGGGCGCAGTCTCATGATATTCGTATGTGGTCGGCTCTTGCTTATCAGACGTCTTCGACAAGAGCAAGAGAGAGCCCTTACGAGCAGCGCACTTACTCTTGATTCGTGCCGAAAGCGTGCTGTGTGGGGTGTACTTCTTGCCAAGTAGATCGCGTACACACTCAAGCTGTGCACTGTTTGATCTGAGGTGGTAGAGTGGTTGGGTAGAAAGCGAGATGTGCGAGTGACACAGTCTCCCTTCTCGTCTCTCCTCTCTACACCTACTCGTGAAGATGGTCTTTGCGTTCTTGTTCATCGCCTCTACAGCCACTTTGTCATGTCTACATCGTCCAGTATGTGCTCTGCCGTCGCCGTATCCCACGTTTGACATCAGCAAGGATCATGGCGTGTCTCCTCCTCCAATCTCGCAAGACTATGCGCAGGATAGTGCAAGCATCTCTGGTCACGGTGAAAGCGCTTGGGACTGGATACACAGACTGATTGAAACGGATATACACGACTCGAGTAGCCACGGGGATTCAAGTTTCTTCGCACACTCACCCACGGCGTTTCAATACAATCCCTTCGAGGATCAAGGGGTACGAGTGGACCAATATCGTGATCAGGCTGCACGGTCAAAGCAGTACAGTAGAGAAGGAGACAGAGTAGATACTTTCCTGTCTCAGCAATTGCTCGATGCACATTTGGGTCACAATGGCGATGCACATCCAAACTCTTCTTACCCTGCTCGCGGTCATCCTAACGACGATGGCGTTCCATCGCTTATGTCTCACCGCATCATCTCAACACCTACTCCTCCTCACGATGCATCGGCCCTACATCGGATAGACTTGCCCGAGGAGCAACAGTATCTTCTTAATCCATCTACCCTCTCTGGTACACACATGCATTCCCCCGCTTGGCTACTTCCGAGTGAACTCCACTACTCTCAGCAGCTTCGCCAATCTCTCGACCAGTTTGACGAACTTCAAGAACAGAGCATCGTCTATCCCACCTACGAAGTACCAGTACAGGTCCACCGTACTCCACTCTCATCAGGACTTTACCGTGAGGATGCAATACGGAAGCTGCCCACAATTATTGCCAGTAGCAGTGATCGCCCGACAAGCTCTCAAGTTCAAGGACAGCAGCAGGGCAGGAAGAGAAGCTCAAGAAAGAAGAGAGCCGACAAACGCACTAGCCTTGAGAGAGCGCAGGGCAATATGTGGTTCAGCTTTGACGTGCACACAAAGAAGAGGCTTTTGTCAATTCTTCACCTGTATACAGGCTATCTGAAGGAGTCGATTGTGCGGAGATGCAGAGACGGCGTGTTCACGGAGGAGATGAAAGACGCAGTCTTAAGTGGCGATGCACGAATGATAGAAGAGGTCATCAATTCGCTGCTCTCGACGAATGGAAGGGTTCTCAATCATCAGGGCAGGAAGCAGACGTGGATGAGGAGATTGACTATGGGCCAGAGTGTGGAGGTAGTGCGTAGAATGACGTATGCATCGGGCAAGGATCCGGAGCACATCAGAAATTACTTTTTGCGTCTACCATTAGGAGAAGAAGAAGCTTTCAGGATCCTCAATGACGCCACAGGTGACACATGCCATGACTACGTGCTGGAGATGGGTCTGGACAGATTCAACGATAAGATCGTCAGGCTTGGAGGAAAGGACACGATATCCAAGACGATTGAGACATGGCCGTGGATGCAGGGCTTGACCTTGACAGAAATAAGACAAGTGATGCACATACTACAGAGGGAGACTGGACACTCCAAGGAAGAGTGCTATGCTCTCCTACGGGGACCTGGAGCTGAATTGAGCCTGGGCAGAAAGATTCTTGGTGCTGATCGTGAGTCTTTGCAGGCGCTCTTACGTAGCTTATTGGAGCAGCCATCTGTCGCTCTGCAGTCTTCACAGTGAAGTTGACAGCATCCGTCTGTAAGCAAATGTATAACTACTAGATTGGGAGGTGATACTAGGACTACTACTGGTAGGACTTTGACGAGGAGGCAGTGCTGATGTTTGATGTGATCTTTGAAGTGATCAAGTGTGATCGTTGTGCAGAACTATCGGTAGGTGGGGAACAGTTCTCATGCGAGAGGTAGGCGTACTCTGATAAAAGTCGACCAAAATACCCCAAAGAAGACACTGATCTCGACCTCTCTCTCCTACAACATGCGCGCTCTTCTTGCGAAAAGTACACTGGCTGTCTTTTCCTGCCTCTGTGGCCTGATTAAAGCTGACCCTTTGCCGAACCCGCATCCAATGAACATCGATTGGAGCGAGTTCAAAGACATATACCACAGCTTGTCACCGGTACATGAGGCCCCTCAGTCAACCTCACATAAGCACACTACGAATCAGGAAAATGTCCAACGCAGTCAATTGCCTATGGATAGCGTACTCGACGACGCTCATCAACAAGGTATACACGACACATCTCATAGTGATAATCAGATTCACGACCACTTGTTCTACCAGAATTATCACGCATATCGTCAACGCGGTCACAAAGAGTACCCCCATACGCTTAACCCTAGTGACATCCAATACTCTCACCAGAGAAGCCCTCGGCCTTCTCCTTCACGGGCGGCTCGAAATGAAAGGCATGGAAAGCAGCCTGTTCTAGGCTCGACGTCATCCTCCAAGGTAGACCAGGATCAAATGACATGGTACGGGGACATTCATCCATACAGCTCTACACTCTCGTCAAGCTATACTGGTGTTCCACCCTCGTACGCAAATCATCTCTTACACCCTTACTCTTCATACGGCCATCCTGAAACACTTAGCCCTGCGAGCAGCTCACAGTCATACCAGCAGCACATCTCAACGCCAAGACCTCTCTCCTCTCATTCTCAATCCTTCATTGAAGGTTCGACGTCGACGCAGGAACAACTTTCTGACGATAACACTGTTGACCATGCAGAAGAAGCGGAAGATGAAATGGCAGAGAGACAGCGGAGGGGCTATCTAGCTCATTCATTGCGATTCGACCGTCGCCGCAACCCCAACATCACCAATAACAGCTGGTTCGAGTTTTCACGCCTGATCAAGGCTCAGCTTCTCGACGTTCTTCACCTGTACACCGGTTTCCTCAAACTGTCCCTCGTGAAGAGGTGTCGACCGATCTTCACGGAGGAGCTGAAGGACGCTCTTTTGAGTGATGATGAAAGAAAGATTAGGTGGGCAGTACGGACGATACTGCCACCGGAGAAAAGACAACATCTAGTACTTGAGCAGGCGTGGATGAAGGGCATGTCGATGAGCGACAGCATCAAGGTGATAAAGAAGATAGCGAATGCGGCCCAGAAGAATCCGGAGCACGTACGCAACTACTTCTTGCGGACACAGCTGAGCGCAGAAAAGGCACACGAGATCCTACGAGCCACCACCAAGGAGGAACTGCAGTGGTACGTTCTGCAACTCGGACTAGATCGACCGAACAACAAAGCAGTCAAGAAGGGCCCTCACACGGTGACATCGCCTACCATCGAGACGTGGCCGTGGATGAAGGGTCTTTCGCAAAGACTGAAGGAGAAGGTGATCCAAAGGATGATGAAGGCAGTAAAGGGACTCACTGAGCTGGACTGCTATCAGTTGCTCAAGCAACCGCACGTTATTGAAGAGTACGGTCGTATATTCATCGTAGCGGACGAAGATCAGGTGAAGGGGATGATGCGACGTCTGATGGCTGGCGGCTCCGAAGAACGTTTTGAACCCGTAAGTATGTCTCAGTAGGCCAAAAGCGATGCTCGCACAGCAAGGACAAGGACGAGCGGCGCTTACTTCCCGATGGCAGCAAAGTCTTACGTAATGCTGAAAGGAGGGCGTAAAGCAGAGCAGGCGTGGCTGTGGAAGGCGTGTCTCGGTCGGCAATCATATGCGTCTTCCCACTGGACAGCAATCGATGCAGTGCGACGTGTCCACCTTCTTCAGCCACCAAGCTGTGCTGCCATCAGACAGGAAGCAACGTATATATATCTGCGCAGCGATGGATGAGCGACTCGACTCATTCTTCTCATCCCCTCCCATCCTACAACTTATTCGTTTATCTCGCGTTGACTATGATGCACGCTCGCGTATATCTGGCCTTAGCGTCGTTTTTCTGCGGAGTGACCTTGGGCCGCCCACAGCCTGCACCACGTCCAATGTACAGAGGAGGACCACACGACCACCTCGGTTCAGGTCTCCCAAGCACTTATTGGGGAGGAGCACACTCTACACACGAGGGCGCTGCTGCTCAACACGCTGATGATACAAACTCGTGGATGCAAAGGCTCACCTCGGACGACGCCGACTCAACCGCTGATAGCTACGTACGAATGCGTAGTCCGTCTCCCAATAGATTCCAATACAATCCGGATCATTCCCAAGTGTACTCTGGGGGAGTTGTCCCTCATAACGACGGCATGTACGGTGGGTACAGCTATCCAACCGATCCTCAGATCATGCCGAGTAGTCAATACGACTTTAATCCCGGCTACCAATACAGTCAACCGGCCTATGATGCCCACGCGTTCCAGCCCTACACTGATCTACAGACGGGGGCCAACAACGCATTTTACGAGTATGGCGGTGGATCTTCGAGCACTCCAAGCGCGTACAACGCTGCAGGCCTCTCCAATGACGACTACCAGCTCGGGCAGCTTGGAAATCTGCATCTGTCTGACAGTTACCAGGGCCAATCTAGCTCGCACATACCCCCTCTTTCACTTGACCACGGCGCTATCATGCAGCAATACAACGGCGAATCAGCATCACAGACACGTCAAAGGCAGAGCGACCACGGACACCAGTCTGACTCCTCCAAGAAGAGGAACGGAAAGATTCCAGAAACAGTAAAGGACATGGATAAGGCGGCTCGGCAGGAAGCGAATCCTTGGTACTCGTACGACAACGAAACAAAAACATTCTTGGTCGACATGATACATCTCTATACTGGTCTACTGAAGGAATCACTCTCCAAAAAAGTGAGGCGTCATTTTGACAACAAATTGAAAGACGCCCTTATGAGTGGAGACGAAACTAAGATTCTTTGGGCTGTTGAACGCATAATTTCATTCGATAGAAAAGGCTACAGGAACAAGAAGTCCTATCAGCCCTGGATGGACAATATGACGATGCCGGAAAGCATTGTCGTGGTAAATAGGATGTCGTACTATTCCGAAAAAGACCCAGAACACATGCGCAACTTCTTCCTGTATCTGCCACTGTCCCAAGCACAGGCTCGAAAAATCTTGAATGATGTGACTGGAGAAGTATGTATGAAGTACGTCGTAGAGATGGGACTGGACAGGAGGAATGACAAGATGATCAGACAAGGAGGCGTCCTTAAAAAATCCAAAACGATCGAAGTCTGGCCCTGGATGAGGGGACTCACGGATGGACAGAAGAAGAAAGTGATTCATAAAGTAATGAAGGCCAATTCGACTAATTTGGATGAGATGCGCTGCTACACACTTCTACAGCAGCCTCAAATGGACGAATTTGTGACAAAGAGTATCTTGGATGGGACGGAGAGTGAAGTAAGGAATATTGTTCAGCAGCTTGAAGGTAGAAGACAGTGGGAGTTGGCAGCGCATCCAAGGTAGACAGGCTTGTGCGACGTAGTCCGACTAACGGTGTCAAGATTGCCAGCTCCGTTGCTCATATCTTGTATCACCTCTCCTCTGTTCAACTTTGGTGAAGTCAATGCTATGTCCATGTTAACGTACAGATCAATATTCATCGTTCTTAGTACGACACCTTACTCCATACTTTTGTGAATGCCAGTGAGAAGCGAGATCATTCCTACTGCGGTGACATTTATTACGGATCAGCAGTTCGAGCTCCATCTCTTGCACTCGTATCTTTGAGGAGCCTGCGACAACAACATACCCGGCTGTGTCATTTCTATCAACCTGGGAAGAGCCTGCGGATGATATCGTCCGGGAGGATAGAGAGAGAAATACAGCCTTCAAACGTCTAATAGTACAGCCTCTGTCCCCTCTGCCATGAAGATTACCTGGTCCTCGAATGATCTATACAGCACGTATCCGTGGCCTTGTAGCTGTCCCAATGCCGAGGCTGTGTCGAATGGGGGCGTCGCTTGACAATCGGCACAGGTGCGCTTCCTATTCTGCTGTGCTATGTGAAAATCGAGCACGAAGGATGGGCGTCGAAGGGGGAAATTAAGAAGGCAGTCGAGGTATTCGCATAAGAGAAGGTGAAGACGAAAAAGTGTCCAGCTTTCGCGTTCGTATCTTCACCTTTCTCCCCTCGTGATTTTTCATCCCACTGTGCGCTAATCATGGTCTCCTCTAGGCTCTTGGTGATGGCTGCTCTCCCTCTTCTCCTTGGGCTGAGGAAAGCATCTCCAGTCCCAGCACCTGATCCAATGTACAGCGGCTCTCACAATACAGCCGCAGGTCAACATGCTCCTCAAGAGTACACAGAGCTCACTCCCCTTCTCTCATCCGGTACTCATGGTCTTCAAGGAGGCAGCTCGAGCTCGTGGCTTCACAGACTGACTTCCGATCACGAGACCTCGACGGCAGACAGTTTTGTACGGATACGCAGCCCGTCTCCGCAGAGGTTCCAGTACAATCCAGCGTATGGACATGGGGCAACGTCACAAGGAGGGCATCACAACGCTCACGATAGCCCCTTTTATCATGACAGTAATGAGCAGCATGAGGCCCTCCTGGGCAGCCACAACAACAATCAGGAAACTCTCTTTGGCGTGCCCATCAGCGATCACCTATCCAATCCGTTTTCTAGCAGCCCCTTCTTAGGTACATCCGATTCGTATTCTAGCAATCCCTTCCTTAGTCCTTTGCCTTCGTACCAGGACTACAACGATCACCCTCAGCACGCCGGGTATTACCACGGTGGATATTCAAGCACGACCGATCCTAATCACGCGACTCTCCAACCCTCCTATGACGACTATCAGCTCGGGCAACTCGATCAACTGAGCATATCGGGCCTCCTTCATAATCCGTCAGAGATGCATGTCCCTCTTCTGTCTGTCGACCACTACCGCGACCAACACGTCGACAAGTTGGATCAGACGAGGTGGAGTGCTCTTGGCAACACATCAGCTCATTCGTCTCTGCCTAGTCGTGCGCCACCGACAACGCCTAGACCAACTTTGGCGTACGACAAATGGAGAGCAACAGGTAGGTACGGCAATGAGAATGGAGTCAACATCTGGATTGCATATGACATGCGTCTAAAGCGAAAGCTGCTCGAGGTAATTCATCTACACACGGGTCTGCTGAAAGAGTCTATTGCCAAAAAGTGCCGGGCGTACTTTTCCGACGAATTAAAGGACGCTCTTCTGAGTGCAGACGAAGAGCGGGTGATGTGGGCAGTACGAATCATCTATCCTCCGTACGACCGTCACACGATGGCCAGAGTGCAAGAGCAGACGTGGGCAAATCACATGTCCCTGGAAGATAGTATCGAGGTGGTGCGAAAGATGGCGAGATATACGGACAAGGACCCGGAAATCCTGCGCAACTTCTTCCTGCGACTTCCTCTAACGGAAGAGCAGGCACATGACATCCTACACGACACAAACGGCGACGTATGCAAGTGGTACATGATGGAGATGGGCTTGGATCGTAAGAACGAGAAGATGATCAAGAAGGGCACTACAATGGTCATCACCAAGACGATCGAAGTGTGGCCGTGGATGCAGAATTTAGACATCGACAGGAAGAAGGAGGTGATCAGAAGGGTACAGGAAGCGAGTCGACATAATCGGAGCACGGCCGATTGCTACAAGCTACTGCGGCAGTCTCAAGTGGAAGCGGAGACAGCAACGCAGATCCTTCAGTCGGATGTGCGTGAAGTGAGAAAGATTGTGCAGGAACTCGAGGCAGGCCAAAGGCGGGAAAGACACAGGAAGGGGAAGTAGGTCGCATGTCAGAGTTGGAGAGGACTTCGCAGTACAATAGTACCACAAGTGTTGATTACCTTACCATTCCACCGCGCAAATCCAAGTCGCCATTCTCAATTACGGAACAGATACAAAGTGTTAAAAGTTGTAGATTTGATCTTCGGACGATACTGGCCGAAGCGTGCCGAGTGCATTCCCCTCTTCCTTTTTCTCTCGAGTGCTGTACAGTAGTAGAGGCGTAGAAGTGATGGTATGTGGGCGTCAATTATAGAAGCAGTGCCAAAGATCGAATACTCCGCCGAGATGTGCTGAGACTGTGTGACGCGGTGCAAATCAGCACAGAAGTCGTGTGAGCAGTGCACGATGAAAGCATGTTGGGCAAGGGGACCTTCTTTCGAGGAGTTCTTCTACCTCGTACACTTTCCTCTCCGCCTTGTTCCCTTGACAGGATGCTTCGAAAGAAGACAACTCTATGCAGCATCCTGTATTTATATCTCATGACTCTGACAAAGGCGAAGCCGCATCCCTTTCCAATGTTCAGTAGTGCCAGAAGTAGTCCTGGAGAGCAATATTCCGCGTCAAGATCTCTACTGGGATCCGAGTCATCACTCCACACCAACCACGCCCATATTGACGAAGACACGCATCGGTGGCTCGAGAGCTTTGCCCCTCAGACACTGGACTTTAGCCTCGGTCCTTCAAGCGACGGTCTCTTGCGATCTCGCAGCACCTCCCCTTCCACTTTTCAGTACGGCCAGCAGCACGACGGAGAAAGTCACAATTATGGGCATGCGTGGTCTATGGATCACCAAGCCTTTCCAGGTTTAGATTACCCGCAGCACAGTCACCTTCAGCAGCCGATTCTGTGTAGTGAAGGAGCCCAGTGGCAGCAATCGACGCCTCCTCATCCGCTTCATCAGGGCGTCCAATACTGGCATGGTGATCATACGGGACACTCTGATACTGCTGACAGTGGTGGTGCAGGCTGCCGTATGCAATCGGGTCAGATGATCTCGTTCTCACAAGGGCCCTATTCAGGAGCGGCACCAAATGATGCATACAACATTAATTTGCAACATCAGCAGCACATGAGTCGTCGAGGCCAATCTCACGGTAATTCAACGGAATTACGCTTCAACGCAGTGAACGGCGCTGCGAATATCTTGGCTCCGCTCACTACCTCTTCCCCGCTTGATGTCTCGCCTCAGAATCATCTCTACTCCCGCTACAAGCGCCGCCATAATCGCGGTCACAAGAAAAACAAGAGCGCAACAACAGGATGGTACTCGTATAGCAACGATCTAAAGGCGGACCTGGTGGACATTCTGCACCTCCACACTGGCTTGCTGAAAGAATCCATCCTTAAGCGATGTCGGGAGGTGATCACAGACGAACTCCGAGATGCGATACTAACGCGAGACAAAGCGAAGATTGACTGGGCGAGGAGCGTCATCTATCCGCACGATGTGACGCAATACCAGAACAAATTAGTAGAACAGGACTGGATGAGAGGAATGACCATGGACGAGAGCATCTACGTCGTGCAGAGACTGGCAGATGCATCAGGAAAAGACCCAGAGCATGTGCGCAACTTTATGTTGAGAATGCACTTCCCGGCAAAGAAGGCAGAAAAGGTCCTGCACGACAGAAGCGGTGCGGTGGCAAGGCGATACGTCAAAGAGGAGGGCCTTGACAAATTCAACGAAAAGAAAGCGAAGAGAGGTGGGAAGTACCTGCCAAGCAAGGCGATCGAGATCTGGCCGTGGATGATAAACTATGCTGAAGCCGACAAGAAGATGATCATTCGAAAGTTGGGAATGGCCAATCGACGCAGTAAAGGAGAGTGTTTCGACCTACTTAAGCAACCTCAAGTGGACGGCATGATGAGCAGGCGGATCATAGGTGCGAATGCCGAAGAAATGAAGGAGATACTGTATGAGCTTGGCGTGTTGCATTATTAAATCGAATGATGGGATGATAGGAAGGGAGAAGGTGATGACGGAGGCGTCATAAGGTTTGACGGAGTTTAGCTTCTGACTCCACGAGAGAACCATGCGATATGCTGCGGTAGATATGAGATTGAGTTGGGGTAGTGTCGTCGTGTGCTGCAGATGCAGGAGTGTGGGAATATTGCTACTGATGCAACGATGTGTACTATCCTTTCCACGTCACATTAGAATATACCACTCCCTTGCTGTGTCGCCCGACACATCAGATCAGATATTCTTCATGGCTGTGTCCAATTAGCTGAGATCACGAACGTCGCAGCAACAACAATTTCTTGGCAGGAGATGCTGTTCCTATGTTTGCAGTGATGAGATCCTTTCGACTACCCTATAATGATTTTGTTGCTTCTTCTTTATCCTTTCTACCCTCCCTTCTCATCCTTGCCATTTCTTACGCAATGACTCCGCTATCTCGATTCTACGCTCTCGCTTCCATCCTTGCTATTGATGCCCTTCACTTTGTGGCATCACGTCCTATGAACAATGAGGGCAGCCAACATGTCAACTACTACTATTACGGCGACATGCATCAAAGTGGAGCATTGAGGCCACGAAGTCCTTCCCCGGTAGCGACACGGCGTATGTACGACCATCAGCAAACTCCCACTGGCTTCCAGGGCGGACAGATATACGGCGTACCGCCTGTACAATCTTCTGAATACTTCCCAGATCTACCTACACATGCCTACTCCAGATCGGACTCCTTTGGCATGCCGTACTTACAAGATCAGATCAATCCGTATGCTTTCGTCGGTGATCAATATGGCACATACCAAGACATGGTCGACATTCCCCATGCCTCGTCGTCTGGACGTCTCGACTCCACGTTTGGCCGGATGAATATACAGGACAGGCAGCAACATGGAGCAGAAGACGCTGTGTACCACCCTGTTGATACACACGGACGAAGGACGATCCAGCAATTCCCTCCGCGCAACGCTATAGATCAGACCGCAACAGATTTCATGCAGAAGCAGGTACAAAGAGATGCCTTTGAAGTGGAGAATGGCCCCTTGCGAGGCAACGTCAACAGCAGGAAGAGACATCCCGTGGTGGAGGGATGCAGCTGGAAACTATACAACAAAGACGTCAAGGCTCACCTGGTGGAGATGTTGCATCTGTACACCGGCTACCTGAAGGAGCCCATCTCGCGAAAGTGTCGATCTTACTTTACCGAATCGATGAAGGAAAAGTTGTTGTACGGAACAGCTGCCGATGTGATCAAAGTAGCTGCTGACCTCGATCTGCAGGAATCACGCCAGGACTGGATGGCGAACATGTCCATGGATGATAGTATTAAAGTGGTGCAAAGGATGGCGAATGCAGCAGGCAAAGATCCAGAGCATGTTCGGAATTACTTTTTGCGGAAGGCGCTGCCGGTGGATATTGCCGAACAGATCCTTGCTGATGAGACGCAGGACTTGCAAGTCTGTCGTAGCCTGGCGAAAGAGATTGGTCTCGACAGGCAGAGTGTGTGGACGTCGTACAAGGGAAGAGAGACGATCCTCTCCCCTACTATAAGGAACTGGCCGTGGATGAAGAGGATCAACATTCCACAGATGAGGCAGGCCGTCAAGATCCTCGAGGACTACACTGGCTACGAGAAAGAGCAGCTGCTCGACCTTCTACAGCACTCGGAAGAGGGACTGGGGCAGCAGATCCTCAAGGCAAAGGGAGCGCAGCTGCGTCTCATCATACACAATCTCATGGCGGCCCCCGTCATCTCAGAGCTGTCCGAGGTGTGAAAATCTCTTTCTTGATATTCCAGTGTACCTCTACGGATCAACAGCTCGAGAGTGTCCTCTTCTAGTCTGATGTGTGTCTCGTGTGTACCGTGTAATGTGATGTGACTGCGGAGATGAGACTTTATGTTTCACCGTGTGGGACTCCGCCATAAAAGTGCCCACTTCTCTCTTTTGCTCGGAATCAGATCGGGTGACATGCAAATTGCGAGCTTGATCTCATGCTGTGGGTCGCCGAAGAAAGGACAGTCTGATTCTGTGCCAGTCCTTTTCTTTCATGCCCAGTCAGCATCACATCGAGCTCTATGTAATTGAACACATGAAAACGCCTTTGTGTCTCGACGACATCTGACCCTATTCACTCGATATTCAATGCTTCGACGTGTGAGATGCCGCAGAAGACAAGCAGTAAGAAGCTGACAACCCACCGTACCCTCTTCTTGCGCTCCCTTCTCGCCTCTTCTGAACCAATGGTTGCTGTATCTACGGTTGCAGCTCTTGCTCTCCTTTCATGTCTGTACGGCTTGACAGCGGCGACGCCCATTCCAAGACCAATGAACACGGCCAATAGCTACCACCCTGACATCTTTGACGCCTTGAGTCCCCTAAGCACACAGGGTAATCACGCCCTTGACAGTGCATCCATCTACAGATCGTATCATCGCAACTTCTTCTCGGACGCCAGTAGTCTTGTACCGATCGATAGCCCTTCTTTCGCGTCGATACAAGGGTATGGAAGTGGCTTGCACCATCAGCCTCTCCATGAGCAAGGAGAGACCTGGGCTCCACCCACGCAGCAAGACGCACTACACGACCAGTACAGCAGCCTTCAGAATAGATACCCTGAGCTGCAGTCGAGCCGTGCTTATTCTCCATCCTCCGGGCAGATCAATAATTCAGTTCCTCGGCCCGTGGCTGATCTGCCAGAAGCATCTCCCACCAACTCATACGGAGATCTACACCCTCATGATAGCACTCGACACACGAAGCAGCTCCGCCCACCAAAAGACTCCGCCAGCAGCTGGAATTTTTACGACAGAACACTGAAAGACAGGCTCCTCAATATACTCCACCTGCACACTGGATTGCTAAAAGAGCCCATCGCGCGAAGATGTCGACTACGCTTCAATCATGCGATGCAGGTGGCAGTCCTTAGTGGGGATGCGGAAAAGATCGATTGGGTGAAGCAGATGCTGTCGTTGCGCTGTCGAAATGGCCAGGTTTGGATGAAGGGCATGTCTTTGGATCAGAGTATCATCCTAGTGGACAGAATCGCAAAGGCCTCGGGCAAGGATGCAGAGCACGTTCGGAACTTTCTTTTTAAGATGCCCCTCGCGCCGAAAAAGGCCCAAAAGATCCTCGCCGACGACGCAGGTGACGTCGCGCAGAGGTATGTGAGAGAGTGGGGACTCGACCGACCGGGAAGAGCGATCAGCTGGATCAAGAAGAAGGAGGATGTCACAAAGACGATTCAAGTTTGGCCCTGGATGACGCTGCTCGATGAAAATACGAAAAAAACGGCAATCAAGAAGTTGATGGCCGCGACTGGATTTGACAAGGCGGACTGCTTTGCACTGCTGCGACATGCCAGAGATCAAGAGGGATTGGGTAGTCGCATTTTGGATGCGGGACCAGAAGAAATGCTGAGCATCGTGCACGACTTGCTGTATAGTGCGGTGCAGTGAGGGAAGAGGAAAGAGACTCCGAGAGAAGGAGAATATAATGCCACGCCAGTCCTTTTGTCCGTCTTACGCGCCAAAGTGTCGATGCTTACATAAGACAGCGCAAGTAGTTGTGGGATCTATCGTGCGAGTGGGCTTCAGGATCTCCCTTTTCCGCGCTGTCTGTCGCGTTTTGACGCTGACTTGCGACTGTGTCTCCTTCACCTCGAGGAAGCACCGCACTCTTCAATCTCGCCCGACTAGTACGCTCTGCAGTAGAGGGAGTGCTACTCCTATAGATGACAGAGTGGGATGCTCCCTATGGCGCGCTCTATACTGCACAGCTTGTGGCGCGCGATGAGAGCATGGCGTAAATGCGACTGCGGCGGTGTCTGGCCGCGTTCATATGTGCCGTCAAGAGTGAACAGCCCTACGCTCTTCTTACTGATGACAGGGGCGATCCGTACAAAAGAGAGGCAGCACACGACGGAGTATTTCACTCGTCTTTTTGTATAGCGACGCTTCACCTTCCCACCGTCGACGCGAGCACACTTCATGTCTAGACTCGCGTTTGTTGCTGTCCTTTTGTGCCTGTATGGCCCTACTAAGGCAGTCTTGGGAGCTGACCATGGATCGAGTGGGTGGGGCAACCATGCAGAGAGTCACGTCGCAGACGCCAACTGGTTTGGTGAGTATCCTTCACCCCATCAGGACCCTCAGTGGCACCAATGGGCGCATCAGAATCCGTACATGCCCAGCGGCAGCCAACACTACGACATGCCCAGCAGCAGCCAACACTACAGCATGCTCAGCGGCAGCCAGTACTATCACATGCCCAGTCTCGCGCAGTCGCAGCCCCAAGACTGGCAGTATAACCCCTCACCCTCCGTCGCTGATTTTGGCGCCCTGAGCATGGGTGGTGAAACCGTCCAGCGTGAACACAACTTGCCCGCACACAGTCTGTTGCGACAAAGCCTGGAGCAACAAGGAATCATCTCCGGACCTGATGCACCGCCTGAAAAGAAAGAAAAGAGCAGAAAGAGACCCAAGAATGAAGACGGCAAGTCAGAGTTCATGTCGATGCGAATGTCCACTCGGCGGAGCGACAGACCAAACGATTGTATCTGGCACACGTATCACGACGCACAGAAGTGGGAGCTGGTCCGTATACTGCACGACTATACAGGCTACTTGTACGAGAGCATCTTCCGCAAGTGTCGAAAGCGGTTCTTGAGCTTCATGAAAGAGGAGCTTCTCAGTGGAGACGAGAGCAGAATCATGCTGGTCAAAGATGCCCTCTTTCCGATCAGCGCGATGAACTTCAAGACACAAACGTGGATGCAGTACATCAACATGGAGCAGAGCAGAATTGTCGTGTCCAAGATGGCGAGGGCTTCTGGGAAAGACGTCGAGCATGTGCGCAACTTCTTCCTTAATGCGCCGCTGGATCCCGACATGGCCGTTGACATTCTTCACGCTGATGACGACGCCTGCAGGCAGTATGCACTCCGACTGGGGCTCGACAAGGAAAATTCGAAGTTGATCAGAGTAGGTCACAAGACGACTGTGTCCAAGACGACGACAGTGTGGCCGTGGATGAAGGGATTGGAGGCGAGCGAACGGGTCAAGGTCATCGAGAGGCTGATGGAGGCAACCGGGTGGACCGAGGAGCAATGTCACGAACTTCTACGGCAGCCAAACGCGCAGGTGAAGAATCTCGGCTTCAAGCTACTCCGCGTTTCTAAAGGAGATCTACTATTTACCGTGCTCACTTTGCAGCAAGGAATAACACCCGTCGTGGACGCTCGATACAAGAAAAAACGAGTGTTGTTCCCTTCGTAGGGGTGCCAGTCTCTGCAGGAAGGTGGACAGAGAGAGAATAGTGAGATGTATGATATGAACAAAGCCAGTCGAAGTCGATGAGTGTCGAAGTCTTCTCTTGTAGTCGAGTGGACGTGGAACCATCTCCTATTGCGTTCGGTATTGATGTCCAAGTGAGGGTCTACACTTTCTCTCTTTTTCTGTCCGGGTATCCTGGTTGAGCTTCTTGAGAGACTATATCTAGGCAGAGCGATACAAACGCTCTCCTAGCTCAGTAATCTCCCCTATAAGCATCCGCTAGACTGAGTCCTCGGAATCTCATGCAGGCCTTGCTGGTTCGCACGGTCAGCTTCGGTGGAGTGCCCGCATCGGCTCCTCCCTACAACACGCATGAGACAGACACGAAAGGGGCAGCAAAGTCGTGCGTACTCGAGGAGTCAGTGCTACTCGTCGCTCCTTTCTCCAATCTAACAACCCCATCAATGACTTCGATACTCGTGTGCACGGCGTTAGCTTCACTCTCCTCCCTGCTTCGTTCAAGCACGGCAACACCCGCACCAGCCCCCACTCCCATGAACTGGGATCCCTTCGAGCACCACAACACTTCAGCGTTGCCGCATTCCCACAACCTATCACTTTGCCCCGGCCAAGAATCTGACTACGGTAATCACAGCATCGATGACCATCATGCAAGGCAGACACGCGCACAATTGATCCAAGATGGAGTGAGTCAGTCACACTTTCCTAAGACACTGCACGGCTCTTCATCGACTACCCACTCTACGGACGAATATGTGTTCCAGCACGACCAAGATCCGCTTCGGGACACCCTCGAGAGCGTAGTGTACAGCAGCAGACAAGCTTCTCCATCGTCATCGCGTCGTCGTAGTAGCAGTGAACACAAGAAAGGCCTCGGCAGAGCAAAGATGCACGAGAAGTTCATGGAGCAAGACCCACTGCAGAATACACAGCAGCCCTACCATATCTCCAAGCTGGCAATCAGCGGGCCGTACAAGGAAAATCCGAACAATCAGATTCTTCTTCACGGTCGACCGATCTACAGCATCGACGACCTTGGCTCTCGCCTTACAGACGAAGATGAGCCTGTACGGGACAGACTATTCGGTTTCAAGAACAGGCGAACCGGCACGAGAAGCACCACGAACCCGATGAGTAGCTGGTCTGACTATCACGATCCACTGAAACGCAAGCTGCTGCACGTCTTGCATCTCTACACTGGCCTGCTCAAAGAGTCGATCGCCAAGACATGCCGCTCCATCTCCTTTACCGATGAAATGAAGGACGCACTCCTGAGCAAAGACGAGAGCCGAATAAAAGCCGTGAGGGATGAGCTTTTCTGCCCAACATCGTACAATCGCCTCCATCAGACTTGGATAGATGGTATGTCGATGGAGGACAGCAAAACCGTCGTACGTAAGATCGCCATTGGGTGTGGAAAGGAGGAAGAGATCGTCCGCAACTTCTTCTTGCGCATACAATTGAAAGCGGACTTAGCACACAGGATCCTCGCCTCGACAACGTCTGCAGAGTGGAGACTGTATGCGATGAAGCTCGGACTGGACAAGCCATACGCTAGAATCATCAAGAAGAATTCGCGATGGGTCATGTCGAAGGTCATTGAGCCGTGGCCGTGGGCGCGAGATTTGAATGACTCTCAGAAGGAGAATGTCGTCACGAGGATGATGCAGCTGACCGGCATGGATGAGATAAGCTGCTACGACTTGCTCAATCGTCCCCAAGCGGAGACAAGCATAGGTTTGCAGATCATCGAGGGGACGGATGCCGAGGTGAGAAGGATAGTCCAGGATCTGAAGCAGGGAAAAGGCTCGTCAAACGATCAGTAGGCCCCTATCACTTTCGATGTGGCTGTATCCACTCCCAGTGCTACGCTCTAGACTTTGCTCAGCCTTTCCCTGAAATCACACCACCAGTACGACCTTCCCTTCGGACTCGGTCCAGCCTCGCGCGACTGCATCACATGGCGGTGCAAAAGAGCGCACAGGGCGTAGACGAGAAAACTGAAGAAGGCGTCGTCCTTTTCCCCTGGCGTCCTCTATGAAATGTGCTGGTCAAAAGACAGACCAAACACCGCGGCGCTGAACACTATGACATTTTACTCGACCTCGCTGTGCCGTGAAATAGAATGATATATTAGGGAAGCGCAAACACCGTATAAAGGGGAGGAAAAGGACAATTTGTCTCTGAAGAGGATTAGACCTAAGTCTTCCCTCTCTTATCCTACCTCTGTTCTCTTGAGGACATGCTTTCAAAGCCGCAGCTACTGGCTATCCTCTTCGGCCTCTACGGCATAGGACTGACGGTGTCGCAGCCGATGGACAGATCCACCTACAGGTATAATCGCTCTCCTTCTCCAGTGCCTGAATACAGTCACTGGGAGAACCCACCGTCCCTGCAGGATGTATACAACAATCCCAATCAAGCATCAGCATACGATCATGGACAAGTCACACAGCAAGCCAGCTTCAACAACGCCCATTATGGCCACCCCAGCACTCCGAGATACGACACTCCCCTCGATGGGTCAGTGCATGGCTATGTAGGTCATTCTGTCTACGATACAGGTACCTCTGACAACCTGCAGCAGTACAGTGCATGGCACCCCTCCATGGATTCGACACACTCCTCCTACGGCTTTGACCTTCAGGCCCCATATTCTTCTCCTGCGCAAGCTTCGCATCAAGGGACTTTGGAGAGCATCGTCTATGGTGCGCACGCCGGTTCATCCACAGTCCCAGCGATAGAAGCAGATCCCTTCCAGGGCACCTTGGGAAGCATCGTCTATGGGGGAAATGCAGCGCACACACCCAATCACTACGGCTTTGGCGACATGACGCTCTCGGAAGCTCATCCTACTCCATTCGACTACAGCCAGCAAGATGTGTTCTATCCACTGCAGTACTCCCCACCCAGACAGCAGGGAAACACGCTCTACAACGCCTTTCAGCACCACTTGACAGATCACGGTCAAACGTCGACCTCACACGATTCAACAAACGAGGAAGCCTACTATCCTCTTTTCACCCCACAGCAGCGCAAAGCACGGAAAAAAATGCCGTCTGGTCGAAGGCCTAAGAGTGAGAGTGGGAGCAGCTGGGGACCTTACTCCGACTTGATGAAGGAAGACATTATCGAGGTACTGCACCTCTACAGTGGCCTGCTCAAGGACTCCATTGCGAAGAGGGTACGCGCGTATTTCACGGATGAGTTGAGGGACGCACTACTTAGCGGGAACGAGCACCAGATCATCGCTGCACGGGACATTCTCTTTGATCCCCATGCGGATAATCGTTTGCAGCAGATGTGGATGATTGGCATGTCGATGGAGGAGAGCAAAAAGGTGGTCCACAAGATCGCCCTCGCTTCTGGAAAGGACGATGAGCGAGTTCGCAACTACTTTCTTCAATGCAAGTTGGATCCTCAACGAGCTCGTGCCATCCAGAGAGCGTCGCCAGAGGAAGCAGAAATGTGGGTGCTACGACTGGGATTGGACAGGACTAACCATCGTCGGATCAAGAAGGGACATGTGACGCAAACTTCCAAGGCGGTGGAGTCGTGGCCGTGGATGTCGCATCTAACGGAAAAGCAAAAGGAGGAAGTCGTCCAGCGGATGATGGCGGCGAGCAGCAGCATGAGCGAGAAGGACTGCTACCTGCTTTTGCGTAAGGCGGGGGTAAATCAGGGCGTTCGAATCCTGCACGCAGACACGGCGGACATCAGAGCCGTCATACAGAGCCTGAGAAGCCTGTACCAGTGAAGCGTCTCCCTTTTTCACTTCTTCACAGCCTACACTCACGGTCTGTTTCTTCTCAATAATTCATCGTGATCGCATAGCTCGGTTGTGTTGGAAGCGGGAGGGGAGAAAAGATATGAAAACAGCACATCCTTGTAACGATACTGCTACCGTGGATGTATGGACCTGCTCTCCAGTGCCAATGCAGTGTATCTACTCTTTGAAGAAGGACGCTGCTGGCCGAGTATATAGTGATACCTGAAATTGGTCTCAACCGTCGAAAAGCGTACAAATAGCGGAGGAAAGCTCGGTCAAGGCAACCGAGGGCCCTCCTGCTGCTGCCTGGATTGTGTCTCTCTCGGTGCAGTAAGTCTTAGGACTCGATCTGACATATAGTTTCTTGTACCTCTGACTACACCTTGTTCGTACACTACTCTTCTCCTATCAGCCGAGAAAATGACTTGCTATTCGTTGATGTTGGCTGTGACTGCCCTGAGCGTCATCTACTGCCTACGTCTGGCGTCATCAAGTCCGATGGATCGATGGGACCGGAGCGTCAATGACTATAGCTACGACTTTGACCCTAACAGAAGTGCTCAAACGCCACGTCTCAGTCGACACCGCGCCCCATCTGCCATCGCTGAACCTCAGACAGCTCGACCATATATAAGCCAAGATCGCCATTCGGGCTTGTCTTTCCCTGTTCGCACCCGAGTCGACAGTGATAGCATCCAATCGTCTCAAGGCGATGCTCCTAGACGTCATCGTAGTAGGGCCACACAGGATTACTTAAACCGGCGTACTTCAGCAAGTCACACCCCTTCGACGGAAGACTACCCACAGCAGTCATCCTCGCAGACAAGAGTGAGAGACGCAGTGGAAGGCAACTCCTTGACGGAGCATCTTCACAGCATCGCACCTGATCTCTATCCGTCTGTTGATCCAGTCAATCTGCCGCGATACCGTTCCCCTTCACCCGTGATGTCTCGTGCCAACTATGGAGCCACTTCTCACGGTACAGCTTACACACACCAAGGGCAGCATGACCTCCACTCGTACGACACTGGCGGAGCTTATTCGCCCTTTCGTGAACGCCAATCTTATGGCGATGCTTCCCAGACCACACCACACTATGCTTCGTCGCAGTCAAACTATGGCCTGGACAGCACTTTTCCAGAACAGTACCAGACTCACGGTCCAGATTATGCACAACCAGCGTTCAACTTCCGTGACCTTGATCTGAGTGGAAGTCGCCAAGATCAGCAGAACGAAGGAGCGCAGGCGTCGATAGTGTCACGAGAGTACCCTTCAGATCACTCCCACACGCAGAGACTCCGCAAGGGCCGAGAGGGCAAGAAGAAGGCAAATGATACTGCAGAGGGGAGAGCAGAGAAGAGGTACTACTTCAGTCTGGAAAAAGAAGATAAGGCGAGATTGGCCGAGGTGTTACATCTCTACACCGGTCTGCTCAAGGAGAACATCAGCGTCAAGTGCAGGAAATTGATCACACACGATCTTGCTGCTGCTTTACTGAGTGGGGATGAGCGGCTGATCTATCAGGCAAGGGATCAGCTGTACCCACCGGCGCAGATGAAGCTCCTCGGCATTCACATCGATCAGCAATGGATGGCTCGAATGAGCATGGAACAGAGCATAGAAGTCGTGAGGAAGATGGCAAGAGCCACCAGCAAAAAGGAGGAGTACGTGCGGAATTTCTTTGCCAAGACGCAGCTGGACGAGGCTATGGCATGGAGGATCCTCCACACGCCCGATGAAGACTGCAGTATGTATGCCTATCCCGTAGGACTCGACAAACCGAGCGAGAGGCCAACCGAGTCAGTGGATGGGAAGCGAGTCTCGCATGTCATTGAGGTGTGGCCATGGATGAAGGAGCTGGAAGGAAAGTACTTTGAGACCGTCATTGAGAAATTGGCTACGGCAAACGGAAGGAGCGAAAGCGAGTGTGCGGATATGCTGCGACTACCGCACATCACAAACATGTTTGGAAAGCAGGTCCTTCACGCTGGTCCGGAAGAGCTGCACAAGATCATGATGGGTTACAAGCTGTACTAAATTGTATCAGTACGAATATCAGGAAGGTAGTCCTGCATATCATCTTCTTCATTAAATTGTAGCCGCGAGCTTTGGGGACGGAAGTGTGTCAAGAAAAGAGTAGTAGAAGTAGAGGTCTCCTCATCGTGGAGTTCGTTCGTCTTCTCCTGTGATCTACTCTGCCTGAGCACGCTGAATAATATTGCCAACTCGGCTCGAGTATCCCGTAAAGTGACATCGAAGTCGATTAATGTGATGTCTGTGTTTGGTAGAATGTGAAGGCTGTGCTGTCACGCAGGAAAGAAAGAAAGTAGGGACATACACCAGTGCTATTATTTTGTCGATATATAGGCTCTGTGCATCCTAAAACTGGGACCCCTCTTCTCGTCTCCTCACCCTTCCACAAAGATGTATCCGGCATCGAAGACGCAGGTCTGTACGTACTTCATCATTGCAGCCTTCTTTGCCCTTCAGAGCCTGGCTTCTCCTATGGATGGCTGGGATCATGACGCCTATCGCCTGTATTGCGATCCACAAGCAGCCACACCTCGAGTAGGAAGACATCCCAGTACTCACGTTCCTGTCGCAGAACCTCAGACTGCTCGACTTGGCAACGCAGGACCTTCTCCGTTCCCGTCCTCCTCGCGCAATAGAAGCCAGATGGGACGTCAATCGTCCACGTCGCTCCGTGAGGATTACGCTGCAGCTGGCACCTCATCCGGTGGTGCTCAGACGCCTGCTCCGATTCAGACGTCCATCTACGGTGGATTCCAGGACGATGGTCAGTACTTCACTCACAATCCATACGACGGAATGGCAGCATCTCGGCCGCCGTCTCCCGGTAGTAATATGAATGTCAACGAGAGCGGCCATGCTTATGCTCACAGCAGCTATCAGACAGGCCACCGCAATCCGTCGGATCAAGGATACAACTACCAGCACAACTATTCTGAGGCGTACCCTTCAAGCAATGTCGATTACTCGCTGCCCTCTCACGGTGATCAGCCTCAGTCCTTCAATGTTGATCAAGGGTTCTATGACATGCAACCG
This sequence comes from Exobasidium rhododendri, assembly GCA_026210745.1. NCBI lineage: Eukaryota > Fungi > Basidiomycota > Exobasidiomycetes > Exobasidiales > Exobasidiaceae > Exobasidium > Exobasidium rhododendri. The sequence goes on from CP110630.1 coordinate 349,091, forward strand.
TATTCTAACGATGGCGATCTCTCCAGTGTCGTTCGTGGGTTTCATCGTGGATCCGGCGCTGGCTCTCATCCGAGAAACGTCGGAGGCACAGGCAGCTTCGACGTTGGCGATTCGAGCCTGTATAATCAGTATCAGCAGGATCCCTTCCCCGACTACTCAGCGCATGGTCCGATCATACCTCAACAGCAGACCTTTGACCACACTTCTCATCAAGATCTGGACTTCTCTACGGCAAGTCAGCTTGAGGCTCCCCTTGTCATTGACGGGGCTGGAGACGACAACGACGACAACGATACATACAAAAAGGGCAAGTACGCGGGGAGGAAGAAAGGCCTCTACGTGAGCAGCAACCAGCAAGAGAAAGCCGAGATGCTGACAGCGCTGCACCTCCGGACGGGTTTGCTCATGTACAACATCGCGATCAAGCTACGACGAACACTCACACCGCAACTCAAGAGTGCCCTACTCAGCAAAGATGAAACCAGCATTCAATGGGCCAAGACCATACTGTTCCCCATCGAACCCCGCATCCTCAACGGCCTCAAGGAGCAAAAGTGGATGGCAAATATGACAATCGCCCAGAGCAGAGTCGTTGTGCAAAAGATGTCTCGACTGGTCAACAGAGACGAAGAGCATGTTCGCTACTACTTTCTCAAGTCACAGTTGGACGAAGCCGTGGCATGGAAGATATTCTACACACCCGACGATCAGTGCAGCCAGTTCATCTACCCGCTGGGACTCGATAATGTCAAGGATAAAGCGATCACCTCGCATAATCGGAAAATATCCGCTCAAGTGATCGATGTGTGGCCGTGGATGAAGGAGCTGGAAGGTAAATACTTTGATGCGGTGATTGCGAAAGTGGCGGCGACAAACGGAAAGAGCCTCAGGGAGTGTGCAGACTTGCTGCGACAGCCGCAGGTTAAGAGCATGCTAGGTCGTCAGATACTCCGGGCAAGCCCCAAGGAGCTGCAGGACATTATGGTCGAGTATCGCTTGTATTAGTGCCATGTCGAGATGGAGGAGGCCGTGGGTGATGCATTGAGATACTACATATCTCTTATTTCCGTTTCTGTAGATCTGAAAGGTCGAGGCTGTAGAGCATGTTAATCCCCTCTACTACTGCAGCAGAATTGAGGAACTGCCAACTATATTGACGCTATATATGCCGATTTCTTGATTTGCAGGTCCTGTCGATTCCGTCAAGGTGCTAATCGTATCTTTTGTCCCCCTCTTGCGGATGGAGCAACTGAGATCACGCTTGGAAGGTAGGAGGCCTCCTGCGCCGAAGACTTACCGCGGCATCAGATTAACCAGGGCGTAAAAGCTCGTCGGTCGATGTGCGGTCGTGCTCTGCTGTCACAAATACAACTTGCTACACTGGACAATATCACTAAATGTGACGGTCGAGATAAGCGATTGTGAAGGTATAAAGAGCCGCTACACCGTTGCTCCAAACATTGCCATCCCTAACTGCTCTTTGAGTCTCTTACCTTATTGCAGAGATGAAACACCGCGCTGTTTGCGTAATACTAGCAGCCTGGATAAGTCTCCTCTCCTTGAGTGTGGCATCTCCTCTACCCAATCCTTCCCCTATGGACAAGTGGGACCATGACGCTTTTCGGCTGTACCGCGATCCCCATGCAGCAACTCCTCGAGTCGGCCGATCACGTCACTCCTCCAGAAACACAGCTGCAGAGCCCCAGACTGCTCGAGTCCAATCAAGTGCATGGCAGGCTCTCGGTAAGCTCCTTCCTCGCAGCAAAGGCTCTAAGAGCGGCCAGTCTTCGTCCTCTAGGACCCCCGCCCCGGATCACACAAACTTCAGCGAGAACTACGCTCATGGAAGTGCTGCCGAGGATGTGCCGACGTCCATCTACGGCGGCTTCAATGATGACGATTCATCGTTCGGCTACAATCCGCACGGAGGAGCCTATGGCGGCGTTGTGAGGTCTCGCTCGCCTTCTCCTTCGATCAGTCAGGTGTACGGTCACCCTGCCCATGAGGAGGTCACAAGCGCCAGCCAGTACCCCGAATATTCGCAGTACCCGCAGTACGCTTATCAGGACGATCAGTATGGCACGCAAGGGCAGCACTACAGCGATTACGATCAGCAGAACACCTCCTTCTACACAGGCGGCGCCGACCCAGTGGATGACACGCCGCAATATTCACGCGATGGAGATCTGTCCAGTATCATCCAAGGGTATCACTTTGGCTCAGGCTCTTCTTCAGCGCACAATGACAATGATAGCATTGGGAACTTTGAGTTTGGCAACTTGAATTTGTACGGTTCCAGCAGTCAGTCGCACCACGATGGAGCATACGGAACTCTGCCACAGCATCAGGTGCCTCAGACGTTCCATCAGGAGTATCAGAATCATCAGGGCTATGCATACGCGCCTCAACAACAAGATCCTGCGGCGATCACTGAAGACGAAGACACCGGCACGGGCAAGAAAGAGAAGAAGAAGGGCAAGTTTTCTATCTGCAACAAGCACGAAAAGGCACGGATCGTCGACTATTTGCACATCGTCACCGGACTAATTCCCGAAAGTATTGCGATTCGCTGCAGAAAAGACTTTACACCTGAGCTGAAGACGGCGCTACTGAGTGGGGATGCGGCGAAGATGGAGCAGGCCAGGAACACACTCTTTCCAGCTACGTACACGAGCCGCTACGCTTCACACACACCCAAGCAGCAGACCTGGATGCGCAACATGTCCATTGAGCAGAGCAAAGTGGTCGTCTGGAAGATGTCGCAAGTAGTGCACAGAGATGAAGTGCATGTGCGAAACTTCTTCCTCAACACGCAGCTAGAGGAGGACATCGCGTGGGCGATCTACAACACTCCCGTAGAGGACTGTGCCCAGTTCGTGTACCCACTAGGGCTGGACAATATTCAGGACAGAATGATCTCTGACGGTCGACGACAGATTGTGACAAAGGTGATTGACGTTTGGCCCTGGATGAGAGAGCTGGAAGGGAAATACTTCAATACCGTCATTGCAAAGCTGGCCAGTGCCGCAGGGATCAATGAATATACAGCTTCCCAGCTCCTGCGCTCCCCACGCGTAGAATCACTGCTGGGAAGACGCATCCTCCAAGCCAGCCCCAGTGAGATGAAAAGGATCGCGCTGGAGCTGAAGTCTTGACTTTAGTCTGCGTGGTCGATGTTACTCTTCACATGCTGTGTTATGTCATTATCGATAAATGCTTGAAAATACGGAAGATGCTGTGCGAGAAGGCTGATCTATTTATCTGCGAAGCAGTACCGATGGCATACCTACTAAAAGGCATCTTTGCGTGAGACCTGTGCTACGTGTGACAACCCATGGCCGCTCGATTCGCACAACCTTCTCCTCCTACGGGTCTTGCTTGAAATCTCGCTCGGCGCCACTTCGGAGAAGGGTAGTATTGACGCCTACACCGCGCAGCCGTGGCAGTGTCGATCGTTACTGCTCAATGTCACCCTCTTTCGTACCTAAGCCCACCCTTGACCTGTAAAGTATTGTTTGTGAGCATGTCCCGCCCCAATGAAAGCAGCAGAACAGTGCCACAGTATGCCTATGCCTGACGTGCTGCTGCGATGAAAGGCTGTGGCTCATATCTGTCTGCGCAAAAGAGAAGCTGATTATTACTATATATCGGAGACAATTGAGTATCCCTAGGAGAGTCTCTTGCCTCTCAACTCTTTCGGAACACGATGACAGCCCTCTACGCTGCTGCTGTCTTCGCATGCCTCTTGTATGTCAATGACCTCATTACAGCGAAGCCGGTGCCATCGCCCATGGACTCGTGGGGAAACAGCCTCTACAACAATCATCGCGAGCGCTCTTATTCACCTCGAGATCGCCACTCTGCTCGACAAAGTCAAAGTCAAGCTAGCTCATGGCTGCGCAGAGTGACCGAGTCTGATCACTTCGACTCTACAGCGGACAGCGGACCTGCTCTCAATGCTTTTTCTCCAGGAACTTTCGACTATGCTCCTCCTCATGAAGATCAACATCCCTCTCCTTATACAGAGGTACCCGCCTCCGATCCAATCTATCAATCACTGCCATATCTTCCGGATTGGACGCAAGGTCATACATCGGACTATTCTTATGACTATCAAGCTACTCCTTCCCACCCCTACGATCCCCACTTTAGTCAGTTGAGCTTATATGGGGTGGACACTCCTTCCTATCTCGATCCTGTCGCAAGTCTGTATCATCCAGATCAGTATCCTCCAGAGCATCACGGCCAGTCGTCTACAGTCGGCGAGCCTCAGCAAAGTAGACACGATGACATTCACGCCAGTACCTCCGATGGACACCGTGAGAAGGGTAAAGCGGTGGACTACGAGACGAAAAGCCGGCAAAATCGTATCTCGCATCAGAAGGTGCCTGGAAAGAAGCAAAATGCCTGGTTCTACTATCGAACACAGCTCAAGGAGCAATTGTCGCACGTCTTGCATCTCTACAGCGGCCTGCTGAAAGAGTCCATTGCGCGCAAGTGCAGAGAGCGTCTCACGGATGAGATGAAGGAGACCATACTGAGTGGCAACGAAAAGGGCATCATGGACGTGCTTGATGTGCTCTTTCCGCCGGACCCGAAGACGCGGATGGCCAAGTACCTTGGTCAGGAGTGGATGCGCGGTATGAGAATGGAGCAGAGCATCGTGGTTGTAAACAAGATGGCAGAGGCGTCTGGTAAGGATCCAGAACATGTGCGTAACTTCTTCCTTCGCTTGCCCTTGGCGCGAGAAGACGCTTGGAAGATCTTTCATGCTACTACGGGAGACGTTTGTCACGAGTTTGTCCTGCGCATGGGACTAGATCGACCGTGTAGCGAAAGAACAAAGAGAAGGCACAGCAATAAGGAATTCTTTTCTAAGAAGATTGAAGCCTGGCCGTGGATGGGACATGTCAATATGCACAATAGAAAGTTGGTCGTCGATAAGATGAAGAGGGCGACGGGATTTAGCATGGAAGACTGCTACATGCTCCTCAGTCGGCCACAGACGCACGAATTCACTGGCCTGCGCATCTTGGCGGCGAGAAACAATGCCGACATCATTCGTCTCGTCCAGCCAATGGTCGATAACATGGTGTAGAGCAAATAAGAAGAAAATATGCCTTTGTATCTGGGAATGCTTCCGATCGAAGACTTGTTCGCAGGAATGAATTGTGTTTAACCATGTGTGCAATTACTCTCTCTTTCTCGGCATTATCTCGGGGCGTGCGCCGGCATAGTATGAGCACGAATGATGGGAATCACATTCACGTCCTCGGTACTGTATTACTAGAGCACAAATCTGACAGTGCAGGAGACAGAAACGTTCTATCCACTTGACCGAGCACGATCCTTGCCTTAATTTCTAGAGCTTCTCTTCTGCGAAATCAGTCTCTACAATGTTCACTACAATCCTGCCATCTTCTATCCCGCCACCGTCCCTTCAAGTGATGATGAAGAGCACCCTTCTTGTCGCTCTCTCTTGCCTCTGCGGCATGGCTGCAGCGGCTCCACATCCTATGGACAAATCACGTCCTCACCACGGAGAAGCGTCAACTCACTTTGGCAGCAGTATCAACCTGATCCAGGAAAGTGCTGTCATTCAGGGTTCCGACTGGATTACGGAGACACGGAAGAGGCGTCATCTGTCTCCGCCGGGCAAGTCACACTACGACGGTGCGCAGGACTGGACCGTGAATCTTTACGACCTTCCTCACCAGAGAGGTAGCGAAAGTCGTGCCTACGGTGGACACGCTCAGAGCGATCAATTGAGGACCACTCCTTCAACTCACCTGGTCACTTCCATAACCTCACTTGATTTGTCTCACCGGAACGAAGCAAATCCATACGGTCCTTATGGCTCTTTTCTCCCTCAACAAGTGCACACTCAGTCTCCTCATGATTATACGTCATCATATCTTATGCAGCAAGATCTTTTAGCAGGCACAAATACTTCCAGTCATGCTGGCCCTTCGACGTCACATGGGTCCTCTTCTGGTTTTCACTACGGCACCTTGATCTCACACAACAGCAGTCGGCATCTCCTTGAAGCGCCACAGGCAATGACACCTGACGAAAATACCGCACTCGGACAGCAAGATAGAAGATTCGCAGAAGGAAGCGAGTCTGAAGTCCTGAGCCTCGGCTATCTCTTCTGGAGCAAAAGACGCACGAAAGCCATAGAAAGCACTTGGCGCGGTTATGGTTCCGGTCATCGATGGCCGATACTAGAAATCCTGCATCTATACACTGGTCTGCTAAAGGAGTCCATTGAGAAACGGTGCAGAATCTACTTCACACCCGCCATGAAAGAAGCTCTCCTCAGCAAAGATGAGAAGCGCATCCTCTGGGCCGTATACGAGCTGTACCCACCCGCACTAATGAACAAACAGAACAGGATCAACCCGCAGGTGTGGATGCAGAACATGACAATGTTGGAGAGCATCCTTGCGGTACAGAAGATGGCAGAGGCTTCCGGTCAGGACCCAGAGCATGTGCGGAACTTCTTTGCTCGGATCGGCCTGAGTGCGAAGAAGGGAATGAAGATCCTGCACGATGTCACGGGAGACGTCTGCAGGAGATACGTCGTCGAACTGGGAATGAACAGACGCAGCACAAAGGAGTAGTCGCGGAAGAGAGGTTTCTCGAAGGTGATCGAGACGTGGCCTTGGATGAAGAGCACGGACGAGGAAGAGCGGAAAGTCATTATCACAAAGATGAGGAGGGTGACAGGATACAGCAAGGAGGCCTGCTATCGATTGTTGCAGCAACCTCAGGTAGAGGACAAGCTGGTGCTGAAGATACGGTATGCAGCGCCCGAGGAGCTTCACGGCATCATTCGAGAGCTGAAGGCAATGTCAGACTAATGGTACGATGTGGACACCTTCCATAAAGACGGGGCTTATCACCCGCATATCAATAAGCTCACGAGAGAACGATATGTGCGGCGTCGATGGCTGTGCTGCTTCGCCTGAGTCCCGGCGTACTTCCTCTACGCGGCACATTATCGCTGTAGCATTTCTGCGACACTGCCTCGTCTCAATCGCAAGGATGCGCAACTTCCAAGGCTGAGGCACGATGTAGTCGGTATCATTGGAGCACCACATATAATGACTTGTTGAAACCTCCTTTCCGTCCTCCTTCCTCGATCTTCACTTTCACTACGAATGACCCTCTTCATCAAGCTCTCTGGCCTTGCAGCCCTGTTATGTCTCTGTGTGATGACTGCAGCCTCTCCGACGCCGCTTCCTGACCCCAATCCCAGTCCGATGACGTGGGGCTTCGGGAAGAAGAAACTAGCTCGTCCAACTACTTCGCAGGAATCCGATGCCAACGACACGAAGATATATCGCCAAGACGAACAGGAAGGCCACTCCCATCGTAGCTACTAGGGGGTTTCACGACGCGTTCATGAATTCATCCATTCATGAATGAGAATACACGAATGGGATATTCTGACTGAGAGTTGTTAATTTGTCAGTCACATGTGACGTATTCATGAATGAAAATACAGGAATGAGAATACAGCCTCAAGAGCTGCTTTGCAAATTCATGAAGTCTTGATTTCTGAAATTACTTTGTGCGCAGCTGTAATTTAGCACAACAACATGAGAAGCCCTTGACGCCGAGCACATATGGCATGGAAGGACTCAGATGTAGAGAAACTTGTTGACTACCTCTATCAGCGACCACGCTATCAGTATGCTCTATTACCTGGCCGGGTACCCCCAGGCCAAGACAATGGAAAGATAAATAAAGCCTCCCTCTTGCGACATGTCTATCTTTATATTTGGCCAGATGATAAGCCAGCAGATGATTCCCGTATCAGAGCAAAGATCAAAGCATTGCATGATATATATAGGAAAGAGAGGGACAAGATGACACAGACTGGTCAAGGTAAACTGTTGGAAGAATTACGTTCTGGCTCAAGCCTCAAGACACAGCGTGAAGAACTTCTCATCCGTGTTCCATGGTGGGAGAAATGGCATGCAATGGCTATTGATAGACCTGACGTTGAGCCAGTTCAGGTTCTCACCAGCAGTGGATATAATATGGACCTAGACAATGATTTCTCTCAGATGCAAGAGGCCGACAATGGCACTAATGACACGGGGCTTCATTTGCCTGATCCTGAAACACCCCATGCAGCCGGGAGTACATCTCAACAGACAGGCTGGAGCCTAAGCCTGGACAGCAGTGATGAAGACGCAGATCAAGGATTTCCCAGTAGTCAGGCTAGGAATGGACGGGGAATTCCTAGCTTAGGAAGTTCTGTGACAGCGTCTGCAAGTGATCCTTTGATGCCGCAAGTTTCATCCACACCTACCTCATTGCAGCCAACGCAATCAGACTCTGCAACGTATGCTGAGAGAGATCTGGACAACACACCCATGTCAAGGCAGAAACGCAAGCGGAGAGAAGTTTCAATACAGAGAAGAACCCAGCCAGATATGGTGCGGGACATGATGACGCAGTCTGTTCAAGATGTTGTCAGCGGGTCATATACTCAGAGAGCAAGCATTGAGGAACAAATAACACGCAGAAGGGAACTTGACATTGAGCTTGAAAAGAAAAAGCTGGAATTGGAACATGAGGACAAGTTGGAAGAGAGGCGTGCAATAGAGCGTGAAAGAGAAAAGATGGACAAAGAGCGAGAAAGTGCAAGAGCAGCACAAGAACGCTACATGGAGGCACTGCTTGCCTTGGTACAAAGATCTATCGGGAGAACCCCTGAACATCCTGTCTAGAGACCTCTTCTTGCTGCCTCTTTTCTACGTGAGTCAGCATCTGTGTCTACAAAAGTGAGATCTAAAGCCCTAAACAAGCTTGCATGCATCTTCTCGCGCAGGTCCAATGCCCTATCTTTGCGTAGACGGTCTACTTTGCGCTCTCCTAGCTGTATCAATTCATTTTCTTGTGATCTCTTGAAATCATGCTGCCGCTTTGCTCTCTGACGCAATAATAGTTGCGTATTGCTTGTGCTAAAGCTTGTTGTTTGAGTTGTTTCAACATTGTTCAGTGCATCATCTAAATTTGAAATAGCTTGACCATCTACAAGCCATTGCGCTACATCTTTGCTCTGATCATACGTTGAAGCAATGGTGTGTGCAACAATACAAGCCATTATCACCTTTGATACCATCATCTCATCCACCAGCCGGTACATATTTCCTCTATAGCTCTTAAGTGCTTGAAAGCGCTGTTTGAGGTAAGATATGCCGTGCTCTGCTCTACCACGTATAAGTGATTGATAATAGTTGAATTGTCTCAGATCATGCACTGCCTCTGAACGTATGTGGCTATAGACACCAACAGTAAAAGGGCTATAGCCATAACCACCATCCGTCCAAATAAATTCTCCCTTGTCTAGAAAGAGATGTGGCTCTCTCAAGACTCTACTACCTCCAGCCCATACACGAGAATCTTGAGCAGATCCAGGAAATCCTATAACACACTCAATGATCCTCATAGAGTGTGGTAGCATCACAAGTTGAACATTCATACTATACTTTCCTTTGTAATTGAAGTATTCTCGATGGTTTCTATTAGGCTTCCAGGCAAGATTGATGTGTGTACCATCTACAACGGCCCAACCGCTACCCCATTCCTCCACGCCGCTCTTTCTGATCACCCAGTCTCTTGCTGCATTGCGTTCCTCTTCATTTGCCCATACCACTGTTGACGCTGCAAGCTCATTCAGACCTTCTACAACAGTCTGTGTCCAATTGTGCACAGAACCCTCTGAACATCCGCATGCATGACCTACATCCCGCACGCCTGCTGCATTGCCTGACCGTCCAAGACGATAAAGAGCAACTGCCAATTGCTCTCTCACGTTAGCTATGGTGCACCTTGGAAGCCTTGAGAATGATGCTGTTGACTTGAGTTGGTTTGCAAGGGTATCAAAGGCTTGGGGTTGCATTCTAGCAAAGCCTCGGAAGCGTTGATGATTGTATGCTGCCCAGTAATTTAATTCATCAATCATACATCTGTGTTTAGGAACACAGATGCGTGGTGCAAGGTATCGTTGAGATTCCAGATTTGATAATTCTTGTACAAGAGTTTCCAAAGCCAGCATCAACACTTCTTCTGAGCTAGACGCTGAGCCAATGCTGGCAACGCTCTCACCAAGCTGGATAAGAGATATCCCTGTTGCAAAATCTGTGATGAAGGCACACGCTTCATTGATCTGAATTTGGCGGTAACTGTGGCGTGGCACTAACAGAAGGTGCGGTGAGCGTGATGCTCTGCTGCGTCTGCTTTGTACTTACTAAAGAATCAGAGAACAGGCTGATGGCTATGAGGAAGGTGTAGAAATGAAGAAACTATGTATAGATAACGTGTCTCTAAAATTGGTGCTCCCCTCCAATCTCAACTACGCTGGCTTCCCGGCGCGTCTGTTCTCATCCAATTCTGCAACCCTCACGTTATCATGTCAAGTTCAATCATTTTATTCATCGCAACACAGCTTCTTGTAGTTGTCTATAGCAAACATTGGTTCTCCTAAAACCCCTTTCTTCAGTCTTGTTAATGATCCCTGTATGTGATTGACAATACTTCCACGGTGCCCTTGAACAATTGGTGTGTTATAGTGGAATATTGCACTAGCTGGGAAAGTGCCTAAGTCACCTTGACGTAGATCTAAGATGACTGCTGCTTGATCGAGTACCAGGCCGCCACCTTCAAAAATACCAAATGGCATTACTGTACATGGCGACAGCAATTCTTCACCTGAGTCAACATGTGGCTTGCATGCTGCTGCTTGTGTAGGCCACTTCATTGCATAGCCTCCATATGGTTTCCAGAGACCGCTTCCAGCATCTTCAACACGCTTCTGGATCTTCTTGTCAGTAGTCCAGTCTGCTGGAAAGGGATGGGTTCTCACATACCCGTCACGGTGCCACTGTTCCAATTTCCTGTAGAGAGGCAGATGTGCTGTAGCTAGACAATTTGATATCCTGTGTCGAATGACTTCTGCTGCATCTCCAAAAACCAGAGGCGCTAAGAGCTTGCGATTATGGAAGAATTTGGCATCCCAGTTTGGAGCATATGCATGGCACTGGCTGCCCAAGCCTCTGAAGCGGAAATGTGATGTTCGGTATTGTCCCATGCTTCTCGAGAGGGCACCAGGCTCAGAAAAGCTGTTAAAATTGCGCATGGATGCAATGGCATCTGCATTGCTTGACCACTGTTGTAGTGCCTTATTGAAAGCGTCATCTTCTTGAGGAGGGCGCCATTGAATTGTTGCAAAATGCACAAAGTCTCTGTCAAGAAGTAAGACCGCCTTCTCTTCTTTGAATTGGCAAGAAATTGGCAGATACCAATCTTGGAGTCGTGTTGTTGCAACTCTCTCTTCTATTGCCTTACGCTTGCCTGGTCCTGATAATCTTTCCACCTCCTGTGCAAATGACATGTCTTTGCACACTACTATCCGGCTCTTCTCTAACTTGTAGACTGCATGATGAGCCGACTCCTGATCTGGCTGGTTTTTACACCATCCCCGTGTTAATTGCTTGTAATTTGTCTTGTGTTTTGCATAGAAATTCTGTTTCCGTACTCTTGGATTCGACATATCCAATTGCTTGTATTGATTTGTGGCTGAAACTAGCATTTCTTTTGCTCTTGGAGCAGTGTCTTTGTGTATGTGGTTCTTGAGACGAGTCATTGTTGGTAGTATTCTATTGGTAGAAGCAGGGACGCCGCGGGCAGGCTAGAATATGTCCCCATAAACCCCTTGCGGGGCAAAGCAGAAGAGATTGGAGAGAAGGGACAAGGCTATTTGTTTGGGCATAGAAACCCAGGGTTTGTTGGGCAACATGCGTAATGCACCGCCCCTTGACTATGCCTTCACCATAACCTCACCGCCTTGTTCTCTATATACTATTCAGCTATCTAAGGAGCTTCTTCTTCTCGAAGAAGCTTTAGAAGCTTCTTCAAGAAGAAGAAGTTAGCAAAGCCCAGAAGGGCTTAGTCCGCACAGTTGACTTTGAGGTTGGCCAGACCTCGCTATCAACCGTGACTTGGACCCAAGATGAAGAAGAGTGACTCGCAGCTATATGGGTGCACCCACGCTATGGCAAGTTTACATTCTTCAGAGCTTGATGCTATATACATGAGGGGAATACTACATGAGGGGTGGGGAGAGGAGAGGAAAAATGTCGAAATTGACCCTTGCTTTATACCTTTACAGAGCAACACCATGGAAAGAAGAAGAATGGCATAGAATGCTACCCAAGAAGCATCTGGAAGTAAGTGGAATGCGCGTTGGGGGTGTTCAAAATTATTTACAGATAACGCGTTCTGGAACCTTCGCGCGAAATCTTTTGAAACCCCCTACTACGATAGCACGCATAGTACCAGTCGCAGTCGTGGACTTGTCTCCCAGTCGATTAAGCAGCAAGGGAGAGGAGGTGCACTCGAGTCGAGCTTTGACAAAGAGCAGGATGACCAGTCAGACTCGTCGACCAATTCCACCAATCCACACTCGCCAACTCACGGCGGAAGAAAGCGGCCTCGGCGCCGTCGTCGTCAGCGTCGGCAAATAACACGGATGGACTCCCTGGATCGCATCGTACCCGACAGCCACGAGACCTCTCAATGGCAGCAGGACAGAGTGGCGCACAATGAGAGCTTCCCAGTTCAAGGCTATGAAAGACACTTCTCTTTCATGGGCGATCATACTTTGCAGTCGCAGTATAGTGATTCATATCAGCCTCAAGCACAGTTCAACACATTCGACCAGCAACGGTGGCCGCAACACGGCGGTCAATCCCACTACTATGGCGATTCGCTTTTCGCTTCAGGTTCCCATCACGGTCTCAACTCTCTTCCAGGGTCATCTCCACAGTATGGGAATGACGTGCACTTAAGCTACTCTCACCAGCAGCAGCCAACTCCCTACGACTTTTCGAGCTGGAATCAGCATATTGCACTGTCTGGTCACCACCAAGCTGGACCTTCCTTTCCGGTCCCTCGCACCTATTACGACTAAAAAGATATAGACGAAGGCGCCTTGCGGGGGACTACTATCACTGCTGTAAGAGGAAGTTTGCCTCATCCATGCCCAACGAGACTGCCTTACGTCAATTGTCGTGTATGGAACAGAATGTCTTCACCCGCTACTGTCAACCCGCCTTCTGTATAAATGTAGTCAATCAGTCCCCAGTACTATTGTAGTGCAGAAAGAATTTAAGTGTCGCCAGATAGACAGCTTGATCAGCAGGCGCCCTACTGCAACAGTAAGAGTGTGTAGGCTACAAGTTGCAATGAAAAGAAGCTCTCTTCATAGTCAGCAGTCCCCTAAAAAACGCTGTGGTCTATCTCTGTCCTGCTTCGGGCGGTATGTTTATCAAAAGACGCACCTGTATGAGAAGCGCTAGTCTGACTGCATCGCCTTGCGCCCTTTCGCGACTGTAAGAGCATATCCTGTTGTGCACTTGTTCTTGACGTAGATGACAGCGAACAGGCTGTGTGTCTAGCTACCTGGAGTGAATGATCGGTGCCTCCCTCTTTTCCGCGGTGTACTTAAGGCGGATGGCCCTTGTATAGCTAAGATCGAGTCAATGTCTATTTAGGGAGAGTGTGCTGAGCGTACCATAGCTCGCGTCTTCTTTCTTTCTGCACCTCATCATGCATTCAACAGTCCAAGCTGTCATGCTCTTCCTCTTCTTAGGCCTCTTTTGCTCGAGTGTGGCCTCGCCATTACCTTCACCAATGTTTCCTGAAAGTCACTCCCACGTCAACAAATTCGGCAGTCTAGCGCCCTTACCAGAGGCACTGGACTATCTTCACCTAGGAGAAGCGTCAGTAGGTCCGACAATTCCTTACGACACTTCCCATTCACAATTGTACGGAAATGGACACAACAGCCATATATTCGATGCATCAGCGTATCTTCCACCTGACGATAATGGGTATGCATTCCAGCCGCCAACATTCGCGTACGATTCCTACCCGCAGCAAGGATACTATCAGCACGACGCTAGCCAGGCTGATCACCCCCAGCAACAGAGGCTTCGCAGTCCACGCTCCTCTCCAGCTCGAAATTGGGACTGGCATGGGGCGTCGTCCGCTTATCACAACACACCTCCAGCAGCCACGAATGTGTTGCAGGACTGGGACGTGAATTACGACTATACTGGTCATGTTCGCTTTCCGGGTGAGTCAGGCTCGTCACAACAGTCCAGCCATCACTCCTACCCATCGGAGTTCGTCTCTGCAGCCAATACATTTCGCACCTCTCCCCACGTAATCTCCCGCGATGAATTCCCGTTGATGACCTCGTCCACCGCTTCCTCGTCACTACAGCGGCATTTCGATCCTGGTTCACGGTGGGCCTATACGCTCCTTCATGATCAAAGTGTACCTGCTACTGCCAGTGAGAACGACGACATATACAGGCAGCTCACACCGGATCAGAAGAAGATCGTCGTTCAGCGACTGCATGAGAGTGTGCCGCACACAAAGGATTACATCGCCAAGCGTCTTCGAACAAAAGGTCTCAAGGAAAAGTGGGCAAGGATGCTGCTGAATGGCAACAACGATGAAGTAGAGGAGGTCTGTAGTGCGCTCTATACAGCGAAATTGTGGAACAGAGGGACACTCACACACACGTGGATGTTCGACTTGTCGCGAGAGGACAAGATCAAGATCATCGAGAGCATGGCGCAGGCGACACTGCAAGGCGCTGATCGTCTAAGAGATCGCTTTTTGAAGAAGAACATCACACCAGAAATAGCAAAAAAGATACTCGAGGCTGCCGATGATGAGGAGGAGTGCAGGAGGCTCGCTCGGAAATACGATCTGTACATCCGTGGCGTCGCAAGGAATGAGGCACCCAAGAAGGCCCTTCCGTGGCAGTATGGCTGCACTGACATACAAAGAAAGGCCGTCATCCAAAGAGCAATGGGGACAGGACAATTCAGGAAAGAGACGGCCGTGTACGATGTCCTGGCCAAGACGCGCATTCCATTGGGATACGGTCTGGAGATTCTGCATGCGGATGAAGATAAGTTCTTGCGGATTGTAGCCGCCCTGAGAGACTCTCGCAAGCCACTGCCGGGGTGAGCTCTGTAGTGTAGGACTCGAAGAGGTCATGATATCGGCGGTTGATTGAATGTTCAATTAGAAAAGAGCGAAACTTAGTAGGTGCACTCAAGGAGCCATGTAATGCTGCACATCATCCTGCCTTTCATTGCTGCACTTGAAATGATGAGCGTCGACGGGACGAATTTCTTTCTCTACGCAATAAGCAGTGACCCACGAAACGCAGAGAGGTACAGGTCAGAGCCTGCTTGACAAATTCAGATGCACTGCCGACTTTTTCGCGCCTAACACAGCATCACGTATGCTCGAGCGAGGGAGTGTAAAGAAGAGCCTCTTCCCGCCTCAAAACGGGATCAGCGATGCGCATTCACGCCCAGAACGCAGCCGCATCTCCAAATCTCATTCCCAAACCAGGCGTTCGACGCAGCCGGCTGTGTTCTATTCAGGATGTCATGTTCCAAAGCTGTGAAGAAGAAGCGATCCAAAGTGAGACCAAAAAGAGTAGAGGGAGACCACAGCCTCGCTCTTCGATTGTGGGAAAAACTCGCTCAGAGTGATGCAGTGCAGAAGAAGGGTATGATTCGTCAACGAGGAACAAGTGTTCAGAAAAGCGATAAAATGGCCTCTTGTGCAGTGGCTGGATCCATCTCAAAGTGTCACCAACCCCATCGACTATGTCTCTAGCGATCACTTTTACGGCTCTCATCTGCTTCTATGTTGCCACTTCTGGAGCGGGCTCACCGGCACCGAAGCCCATGTACAACAACTGGGAGCAGGCATCTCATCTGCATTCGGGCGATTCGTATAATCTAGCACCCTTGCCGGAGTCCCTTGACTTCAGTGCCGTACCCACTCATCAAGGAGGTTATCATCCAGCGGAGCACGATGTGTCTAACCTATACGGTCATCAGACCTTTATGCAGCACCACGATCATCAGTACGGTACTACTGGTAGCTACCACGATCCGAGCTTGCAGTACCACGGCACTCACAATGCAGCCTACACGCCTATTGTGCAGCCGTCTTCGAGTGTCGACCACACCACGCAGTTCACTAATCAGCTTTACCTGCCTGACTCCTACGACACTCACGACACTCAAGCACCATTCGACACCGGATATCCGTCGACGTTCTCACCGTGGTCGATACCCAGTGAGCCATCACCCGAGCTCCAGATCAGCGACTACCTTGTCGATCCGTATGAGTCGCAGGAACAGCAATTGCACGAAGAAACCTCTAATTTCCATGCCTGGACGCAGCCCGAAGGCTGGCATAATGAGCTTCCTGTGCACCAACAAACCACTCATCACGGCTCCGACATTATCCACCATCAACAGGGTGAAGGCAGAGAAGCGAGACAAAAGAGGAAGACGAATAAAGCAGGATCTTCGAGCGGGAAGAGAAGCGGTGATGATAGTGCCAATGTCACTCTGATGGCAACGGATGCCCTGAAGGAGATGGAGCAATTCTGGTTCGAATTCAAAACGTACATGACTGCGATGAACAACGTACACTACCCACCCAAGGATGCATACGTCCCTCAAGAGCAGTACGAGTACACGTTCCAGTATCCCCCCGGGTATCCTGCCGCAAATTCTCACGGTGAAGTAGTGTACATGAATTTGTCATCAGAGCTAAAGTTTGTCTGCGTCGAGCAAATCCAACGCATACGACCGTACAATGAAGACAACATTCGGCAAAACCTGCGTCGAAAGCAGGGCAAGGCAGCAGTCCTCAACGAGCTGTTAAGTCGAGATCAGCATCGAGTAGAGGCGATGGTGGAAAACTTGTACAAAGACAACTCAACGCAACGCGACTTTGTGCCGTGGATGAAAGGACTGCATAATAAAGACAGAATTCAAGTCGTCGAGAAATTGGCAGGCGCCACCTTTCAGAGCGCCGACAAGCTCCGCGACGTGATGGTCAATATGAAGCTCGCGCCAGAGGTAGCCGTGAGGATTCTAAATGCAAGAACGCTAAAGGAGGTCAGAAGCATCGCTAGGGAGCATAATATCTATCACCTCCCTGATCCAAGTGAGACGTGGCAAAAGGGCACTAGTGAAATCCAGCGCAAAGCTCTCTACCAGCGCATGGCCTTTCACGGCGGCATTACACAGGCGAGGATCCTGGCCATACTGAAGAAGGAGAGGATTCCGGAAGGGTACGCTTTGTATCTACTGCGGGTGGGCGATGACGAGTTCAGGCGAATCCTGACGTGGATGAAAGGAAAGCATGCTGTGAGGAGCTACCATGGCGAGGTGCTTCGGCTGCACTCTTTCCTGCCACTGGACTAGACTTTTCTGTACTTAGAGAGGCAATCGATTTCCCTTTCTGTAGCCCTGTCCATAATGCCATCTTCTAACGACGACGAATGAAAGCAGTGTCTCTACACATCGGGTCCTCCTGCGCCTTTCGGTCATTCTGCGGCACAGCCAACGCCCACGCTGTGTACGTATAGTTATGCCAAACAATGCGAAAGAAAGGGAGTACAAGTATACATAGATGAACGCCGTGTATCGCATTTATTCCCACCAAGAAATCTCACCCTTCTGCTCCTCTCTTCACGTCACGATGCACTTATCGGCACCACATACGCTCTGTTTCGTCGCTCTTCTGTATGACACTATCGCGGCGGCTCCTTCGCCGATGTTCGGCTGGGAAGGTCAGCAACACGGGCATATTAGTCACTCGAACGAGCTGGCACCTCTCCCAGAGTCTTTAAACCTACTCAGCTTTGATCCGACAGTCCTTACACCGGGCTACAGCGATCTGGGTGCTAGCTATGGCTATCCTAATCATTTCTATCCTACTGACCATGAACTCATCAGTGGGAATGATCATCGCTTCTCGACGATGGACTACGCTGATCCACATCTCCCTGGCAATATAACGCATCAACCAAGTCACTTTCAGCCTGTCACAACTACCAATTACGATGATGGCCCGCCCAGCTATTCAGCGGCACCTCCCTTGCAAAACAGCTTGGATTTCCCTTATCATCACCTCGATTCCTTCGGCCATGCTGCACATCTGCAAACCCTGTTGCCGATCCGGAATAATCCCTACGATGCTCAACACAGCGTTCCTCATCACGACGCCTCCTCATCAGCTGTACAGCGGCCAGACATGGAACGTGTGAAAAGGAAAGCAAAGGGTAAGAAAGTCGTCTCTTCAAGCAGATCCGACAAAGCAGTCAAGGTCACCTTCTCACGTCTGACCGCTTCCGAGATCAAGGCTGAGACGAAGCAAATGCTGCGCCACTTTGAAGAAGCATCCCTTCGTCTCTATAATCAGCCATATCCGCCTCCTGACGACTACATCCCGCAAGACGCAAAGGAGTACACGTTACAATACGAGCCTGGCTACACATACACGGATTCACACGAGAAAGAAGTGTACTCCAAGATAGGCAGCGACCGGAGGCTAGTGGCTGCAGACCAGATACACCGCATCAGACCATACAAGATGGAGTACATCCGACAGCAGCTACGGCGGAAATTCATGACTGCACCGCTGGCCAATGAGCTCTTGAGCCAGGATCAGCACCGTGTAGAGGCGGCTGTAGACGTCATCTTCCCCATGGATGACAACACTTCTCGCTCGTTTGTGCCGTGGATGACTGGCTTCAGCAACGCAAAGCGGATACAGATCGTGGAGAAGCTTGCCGGTGCGACACGGCAGGGCGCTGATCAGCTGCGTGAGCTCATGATCGACAGCAAGACGACTCCAGAGGAAGCTTCGCGCATACTCAACGCCAGGACACCCGAGGAAGTAAGAGGTATCGCGAGGATGATGAACTTGTACCACGTCCAAGATGCAGACAAGGGATGGGCAATGGGGATGAGTGAGATGCAGAGAAAGGCGCTCCTGCAGCGGATGCTTCTTCACGGTCAAACTCATCCGAACATGCGATATGCATACCTGAGCAAGGACAAGGTCCCAGAGGGCTACGGACTGCATATGCTGCGGGTTGACGATGCGGAGTTCTTCAATATAATCATGTGGCTGCGGGGACAAGTGGGCCATCAAGGTCGGTGAAAGGAGGCATGTAGTCGGGACAGAGCGGCAACGTCTTTGCCGCTCTACTGCTCGAGCAAAGGGAGGTATCTTCAGGTGTAAAAATCGTGCATTCTTCTTTGAAAAGTAATCGCCCTTCTACGCTATGATATGTATATTGTTGAGAGAACGCACCTTTCAACTTCTACCCCTCTGCACATTTCGGAAGTGTGTTTTTTCAGTCCAGGCAGAGCTTGCCAGCATCATAATACGTTGTTGTGTTTCCGACTACGGTTTTGGTCTTTCGTCCGCCAGGGGCCTCCTGCAAAAATAGCCTCCTTACGCCCACAATTTTCGGTCTATCGGCTCGAGAGGAAGGTTTGGCAGCAAGAGCTGCATCGTAGTGATCGTGTCTTCTCGTGAGGAGAAATGGGCTGACAAGGGTAAGTTTGAGAGGATCAGTGCTTCAATAAGAATGACTAGAAGATTGACTCCCTGTACCTCCATAAACGTCGATCTTTATGTCACTGCTCTTGCGATTTTGTTTCTTCTCTCTCCTTTTGTCTATAAGCTTTAACAAGAGCGATGCTTCGCCTGCGCCAATGAACGATGGAGAGAGTCAGAAGTATCACCGTGACTATGATCGCCCTTCCTCCAGTCGCAGACCTGGAATAGGATCTGCCGAGTCCAAAACCGCTCTTTCCGGCTTTCACACTGTTCAGAGTCAGGACAAATATCCTTTGCTTGAGTCTGGCAGCGGCGGTGGATCGCTAGCTCGCAGCAATCTCTCCCGTCGCAAGAGAAAGGAGAGTGCGTCGCTGGATCATCGCGGCTACGTCGATCATGACTATACCTCTCCGGCGACTTCGTCTGCTCATTTGCCTTCAAGCATACCTACTGGAAGTCACAGTGAGATTTTCACCCGACCTCGCCGTACCTTTTCTGACCTACGAGCAGAGAGTGACTACTACTGGGAAAAGTATCTCGTCCAGATGAACAAGCAGCAGCACGATCCGTTTGCATCTTACGACGAGTATGTCCCGCAATGGGAGTTTTCTCTCCAGTACAGCCGAGATGTTCCCGATCCAGTAGATGGGAGCGCACTAAGATCAGTCTACAGAGACTTGGATAGCAGCCAAAAGGCATGGGTGATAGAGTATATCCACCAAAGAAGACCGTACACCTCCCCGTATCTTAGAACGCAAATGTGCGAAGGCCGCATGACGCCTTTCTTGGCGCAGGAGATGCTTTGTGGGGAAGAGGATCGCATGGACGCAGCAACCGAAAAGATGTTCCCAGACACAGGCAAGAAGCATAAGAAGTTCGTCCCGTGGATGAGAGGCTTGAGCACGCGAGACAGGATCCAGGTAGTCGATAAGCTGGCCAGGTCGACTCTACAGGCAGCAGACAAGCTTCGAGACCATATGATCTTGTCGCGTATGGAGTCGTCTACCGCTCATCTGATTCTCGATGCCACAACACCTAGCGAGGTGCGTGACGTAGCCTACGCCCACCAGCTGTATGTTCCCTCCGAGGTGATCGAAGGTGAGGCAGTTGAAGACGGGCAGAAGGAAGAGAGCCGAATCTGGATGAAGGGGATGAGCGAGATACAGAAACGTGCTCTGATCCAGCGAATGGTCGCAAGTGGTGTCAGTGCACCGAAGCGATGCTACGAGATACTCAAGAGAAGAAATAAGATTCGCGAGGGGTATGGCCTGTTCATGCTTCGGATTCGCGATCACGACGACTTTCTCGATGTTCTGGCCTGGTTGAAGGGTCATCCAGGACAGCCGAATTGGGGAACCCGCTCCTCGGCCGATTGAGGTGGTAGAATGATCTCTCACACCAACGACATCATGTGAAATGCTCTGACGAGTATTGAGTAGCTCAACCATTGCTAAGCGTTTATCGAGTCGCTCTGGCTGACGATAATTGAATCTTCCGCCAACTCTTCGCGTGAACTACATCGGGGCGTGCTTCGGCCGAGTTGAATGCGCCCACATAGCGCGACTTGCCACATGGCATCTTACAGCATTTTCTTGGCAGTTTGTGATTTGCTCTGGTCCGAGCTTAGAGATCCATGCCACCAGCACCTGTGCACATTCAGATGGATGAAATAGCACAAAATCGCCCTTCTTTCGCCCTCCTTTCGTTGTCACTTCGGGATGCAGAGTCGCGGCAGAGGTACAGCACATCATACAGACCGTATGTGTAACTTACAGGCATTCGATTGTGACCGCATGAATCAGCTGCATTGTGACGGATCAAACAATTGATTATCTCGATTGTCACAGTGCCGTAGTGTCGCTTGGCTGTGCTGAGCAGCATGATATCAATGATCGCAATAAGAGAAATTACTCGTCTTGTCACAGCAGTGCTTCGAAAAAGGAAAGAGCAAGATATGAAAAGGCCGAGACAATATAAAGAGACGATTCCTTCGATTTTTCATCCAGTCCCATCAAAGCTCCCTCATGATCCTACTCGCCCAAATTTTCTTGCTATGCCCTTTGCTTCTTCGACTGTATGGCAGAAGCATGGCAGCCCCTTCTCCTTTTCCAGCTCCTATGAATGACGGCGGTGGAGGCCATAGCTGGCTCAATGTTGACTTGGCCCACCGTGAGGAGAGGCCCTCTAGGATTCGATTAGGAAGTGCAGGTCGTGAGTATCCCGAGGCACAGACATCTCGACCTACTAGGCAATTCTTTCCGGAGGCCGATATGCCCCGCACTGCTCGTGCCAGTAGCAGTGGTGCATCCTCTCGAAGTGGCACCAGTCGGCGCAAAAATAAGGGCGTCCTTGCCTCTTCAGCGGCCACCTATGACACTCTCCTCGAGCAGCACGACCAGTATGCGAATTTGAGAAACGACCATCAAGAGCTTCCGGAGTATCGATCTTCCGCCTTCAGTGGAGAAGGAAGCGGCCTCACAAGAGACTTCCTGGCAGACTTCGATAGCGTCCAGGGGTCGTATCAGCATGAACTCGATCATCCATTCTATCAGCACTCCTTTGGTCATCAGGGTGCTGTTGGGTACGGCCACGGAGCAATACAGTACAGTCATCCAGGCTATACTCATCCCACCCAGTACCCCTCTCACCGCAATGACATTCTTGACGGATTTCCTGTATCGCTCTACCCGCAGCACAACAGCAACACAGGGGACAACATGGACGCTCAACGAGACCCGCAACAACAACAAGCAGCCCCAATCATTCCCGAGGACGAGGCCCAGGTGGAAGCGTCCTTTATCAGGCCACACAACGTCTTTTGGAACTACACCGTGTTTGCCGACTCGCGCATCCCTAACGATCAGGAGTACACCTCTGTCTACCGGATGCTGAACAGGGATCAAAGGCTCGTTATCACCGAGTTGATACACTCTACTCGACCGTACGCTGCACACTACTTACAGAGGGAGTTGAAGAGGCTGCTTAGATCGCAGGATGCGGCTGATCTGCTCAGCAATGACGAGACTCTCATCGAGGCAGCCATCAAGAGAATGTACCCGCCCGAAGGCAAGAACGCCAAGCGCTACATTCCCTGGACGAAAGGTTTGAATAGTCGGCAAAGGTTTCAAGTGATCGACAAGCTATCAGAAGCTACACTGCAGAGCTCTACAGCGCTTCGTGACCACCTCCTCGAGATCCAAGCTAGCCCAGACTTGGGTAAAGCGATCTTGGATGCGGCGGACCTGGAGGCAGTCCGTAAGATCGCCGTGAAATACCAGTTATACTCACCAAAGGAGGAAAAGGGCGTGCTACCGTGGCAGAGAGGAACGAGTGTCATTCAGAGAAGATCGTTGCTGCAGAGATTTGCTGCTGCCGGGATTGACGAGGGTCATGCGTACCTTCTCCTTCAGAAAGCAAAAGTCACACCAGGATACGGGCTGAAGATGCTCAAGACGAGCGAGATACAGTTTGCGATAGCACTGGGCTCCTTGCAGGATCGTAAAGCGCCCTTGTTCGATCTATTTTGATGAAAACCAGTCCTGCGTCGGAGAAGATCGAGAGCAAGTACCAATCGTGAGGGGAAGATCCAATTTAATTTCAGTGGAGTGTGTCTGTCTTGGTGTCTTGTCCTACTAGATCGATACTTTGTATTTGCAAAAAGTAGAGGAAGAGATAGGGAATCAATAGCCTCATTATCTCGCTTGTCTCTCTTTCCGTAGCATTGTACCGAAATTACAGCCGAAATGATCCAAATACATGCACAAGTGCGGAAGGGTAGAGTCATGCTTTGTCAATGTGACATGATGGTGCACAGTGTCGCTCAGATCTCTGCATAATACCCTGCAAATGACAATTTCATCGAAGGAATGCCAATTGTGATGAAGGTGGGTGTATCGAATCGCACGCGGTGCTGCATGAGAGAGGGAGAATGAAGTCGTGGTAGTTCCGTAAAAAGTAAACGTTACAAATGCGTGAAGGTTCGTCCTTCGAGACAAGTCCCGGACTTTGTGCTTCGTCTCTTCCTCCTGATACCACGGATGACGCTACTGTACAAGTCTCTTGTTCTCGCCACTCTGGTCTTCTTCGAAGTTTCTAGCCGAGCTTCACCCTTGCCAGAGCCAGTGGTGAGGAGCAAAGGGAAGGCAGTCATTATCGATGTTTCTTCTTCGTCGTCGTCAGAGGGACATGATGTCGATGAGCGGGCTGAGCATGTTCATCGACATAATACCGGCGACCGAACAAGGGACTTCTTGTCTCAGCTTGAGCAACCCACACACACTCATGCTCAGAACATTCCATATCACGGTGGAGCAGAATCTTTCTTGAGGACTTCTCCATTTGGTAGGGCTGAATATCACGATTCTAGCAGCGATCGTGGTCACAGCCATCGCATGGACAACAAGGATGTTCATGATCCTCGCGCCGTCAATTCATTCAGTGAATCCACCCATGCAAGCCCAGCAGTGCTGATCAGGCATCAGAATCCTTACAATGTAGCAGAAGCGAGTGACGCCGGAGCCTCCCGTCATCCACCGGCTGTGATAAGCGCTTCGCAGCATCAGCACCAGGTACAGAGATATTTCGACGACTCAGGCCTCTTCTCAAGCAGCAGTGGTGACGCCCTCCGGAATTTACAGCCACACAACGAATTCTGGAACTATACCGTTCGAGTCGATCCACACTTTCTCTATAACAGCGAGGAAGAGCTCGTCTATGAGATTCTGTCCAAAGATCAGAAGCTAGTCATCACTGAGCTATTGCACTCCACACGTCCATATGCTCTTGACTATGTGCAGAGAAAGTTGTCATTACGTTTGCGTCCTGGAGAAGCAAGGAAATTGTTAAGCAACAATGAAGCATTGATCGAGGAGGCTATAGAATTCCTGTCTCCAGCGGAAGGCATAAAGTACAAGCCTTTCATACCCTGGATGAAAGGTCTCACCAACCGACAGAGGATGACGGTGATCGCTGATTTTGCCGAAGCAACACTGCAGAGCCCTGACCGTCTTCGGGATCTCTTTCTCGAAAATGAAGTCCCTCCCAAGGTAGCTAGGAAGATTCTCGAATCACAAAGCAAGGAGGAGCTACAGGATATAGCAGAAAAATACGGTCTTTTTGTGACGGGACAGAGAGCAACTCGACCGTGGCAGAGGGGAATGAGCACCCTTCAGAGGAGAGCTCTGGTGCAGAAAATGTTGATAACAGGAATCGACGAGAGTCGTATCTACAACTTACTAAAGAAGAGCAAAATCACACCTGGGTATGGCTTAAAGCTGCTCAAGGCAAGCATTCGGGAATTCAGAGCAGCAATGCGAGCGTTGGATTGCAGAACGGCATATCTTTTCGACCTTTCCTAGATTCATGACGGTGCCAGAAAAGGCTACATCTTCTGCTCCACTTATAGTATATGCACATTAGAGCGAGAGATGTAGTGTCGCAGCTATTGCACGAACGTTCTCGCCAAAGGCAAATTTCGCCTTTGCTTGAACACCCGCGACAGCCGGCAACCGTTCGGTCTTGCGCCTCTTCCTTAGTAGCATTATTCTAATGTCCTGTGCCTGAATAACTTTGATTGTTCGGCGTGAGATCGAAGTGGGATGGGAAATACTCTAGAGACGAAGTTCTCTCTCCTGTACGGCAACCTTCCAATGTATCTTCCACTAAAGCTTCTTACTGTGATGGGCATTCACTTTGTTGGTGAATACATAGGACATGCCGTAGCCTTGCCAATGAACGATGGCTGGGAAAGAAGTCGAGCACAGACCCCGCTTCATACACCGAATTCTGATGGTTACCCAGATTCTCACCAGACTGCATCCACGTCGTACAGCCCGGTAGAAGCTCGAGGAGAAAGCATCAATACCGACAGACACCATCAGGATTGGATAGCTGCTCCTCGAGAACACTCCAATCCCTGCTTGAGCGGTCAGCTTCATTACGGCGACATCAGCGTTGAAGACTATTTTGATCAGTCGTATGATCCCTATTCTCTTTCTCTACAGTTTGAGGATTCACACGTCGAACTTGAAGAGACCCTTCACGGCCATAGAATGAATTCTGCAACACCAGTCACGACTAGCAACGAATTGCACGGTGCTCCCAACTTTTCCGTTGGCAGCTTCGATCCTCTTCCCGACCCCCATCCGTTCTCACATACTACTCCCTATCAGCCGGGCTATGACCATGGACAGGCTCTCTTTAATGCACATCATGACGCATTGTCTGGGAGCTCCTCACGCCAGCCAAACATTCA
Organism: Exobasidium rhododendri; assembly: GCA_026210745.1. Classification (NCBI taxonomy): domain Eukaryota; kingdom Fungi; phylum Basidiomycota; class Exobasidiomycetes; order Exobasidiales; family Exobasidiaceae; genus Exobasidium; species Exobasidium rhododendri. The sequence goes on from CP110630.1 coordinate 374,829, forward strand.
CCGGGTCGTGGATCAGAGAATGGCCACTTACAGCATTGCAGACCTCCATCCGACTTGGATGCGGTACAACAACGACATGGCCTCGCACTTGGCTGCACTGCAATCTGATCTTGTTCGGCAGCACATTACCTCTTCCTCCCGTAAGGCTGCTGCACCACAAGAGTATCAACTGTATGTCGATCCTGACTTTTACTGTGAGAAGCAGCATGACCCGGCGTACAGAAACTTGAACGAAGATCAGAAGATGGTGATCATCCACCGCATACATCAGACCAGACCGTACACGATCGTCTCTATCCGACAGAATCTGGACAAACACTTGACAGCACGCTTGGCCAAATGCCTGCTCAGTGACGATAGTACAGATGTCAACCAGGCCTTGGAAGAACTGTACCCCTTCTACAGCTCGAAGCAGCGGGAACACAAGCTTTGGATGGAAGGCTTCACAAAGTGGCAGAGAATTCGAGTTATGGAGAAGCTGGCAGAGGCGACTTTGCAGAGTATAGACGATCTGCGGGATTACTTTATTGTTCACAAGATCACGCACAGTATAGCAGTGGAAATACTGAACACTAGCACGATGGAGGATTGCAGGGAGGTCGCGGAAAGATATCAGCTCCTTTTACACACGCAGGATCATTACCCTGACTGGCAGAAGGGCTGCAATTATCTACAAAGTAGAGCCGTAGTTCAGAGAATGATCGTGTTTGCGGGCGTCCCCGACCAGAACCATTGCTACGACATCCTGCAAAGTAAAAAGGTCCCCAAGGGCTTCGGATTGAAGATGCTGAAGGCTAGCGACGCCGAGTTCCAAGATCTAGTGGCCTGGCTGAGGAGATAAGCGGGAGTGAGCCGTAGAGATGTGCATTCAGGAATTGTGACGTTTGAACGAGGAAAAGCCGTCTGACAATCACACATTACCTGTACTGATCATGCATGAGAAGCTAGCGATTGATAATATAGGATGCTTCTCCTTCATCACATTGACGATGGCTGTGTAGAAGCTCGTGAGGCCATGATGCGAGTCGAGAACAAGGAGGCGAGACTCTCAGCAACTAGTATTGTAAGCCAAACACCACCTCTACAACTACTCCCTCGACTTTTGCTAGCATGTCAAGATCTTACAATATGCTGCTTCTTGCACTGGCTGTCGTCCTTTGCAAGCTTAAGGTAGCTAGAGCCTCGCCAGTGCCAAAGCCCGCTCCTGCTCCTATGTACAATGGCAATAGCGGACATTACGCTCATCCAGACAACGGCTTACCTCCCTTGCCGGACGCTCTATTGCCCCATGATGTAATTTTACCATCTTACGAGCACACCAGCTATCTTGGTCCAGCGACCAACTATCCGACCTTGATGGATACTTACACCAACCCAAACTTCTACGGCGAGTCTTACCAGCATTCTGGTGGTACCCATGCAGGTTCTTCCAGCTATGGAGACAGAAGGGATGACATTTACTCTGACCCGCAGCATAGCATCAATATCCCGCATCGCGACCTCATGAATGATGACGCCACTTTTCTCTCCTCTCAATCTTGGGGCAGCGAGCAGCACTTCCCAAGTTTTCACTACGGCAATGTATACCAGCATCAGCCTGACTTGTCGGTCCTGCCGAGCGATGGTCACCCAGAGCTATTGCATGGAGGAAGTCACCCGATTAATGGTCGTAGCGATAATTCTGTATCTGAAAGACATTCTCCATCCTTTCAGTACGAGCACGAGTCGATATCTCACAATCAACACGTCGAGCAGCTGACGGAAGAAGAGAACCAGAAAGTATTACTGTGGCAGACGCCGCCTTTCGCTCCTATCATTGACATGACGCAGCCCGAGTACACCCTTCAAGTTGACACATCATTTCCATTCGCAAACGACGAGGAGCTGGTGTACAAGAACTTGACAGACGATCAAAAGGCAGTCATTGTCGATCATATTCATCAAGTAAGACCGTATACGGAGGATTATCTTCGCCAGCAGCTTATGCTACGTCTCACACCACAAACAGCGCAACAGCTTCTTAGCAAGGATCCGAATGAAGTGGACAATGCCGTAGAAGAACTGTACCCAACTGATGATGTCAAGTCGCGGACACTCATACGATGGATGACGGGGTTCAGCAAGGAGGAGAAGATAGAGATCATTGAAAAGCTTGCCAGAGTTACACAACAGAGTTCAGACAAGTTGAGAGACCTCTTTATATCGCGCAGAGTGACCCCTATCATGGCAAACGAGCTCTTACATGCTTCCACAGAGGAAGAGGTATGGGACTTTGCTCAGAAATATGACCTAGTCCTCGTCGACGGTCAGACTACAAGACCGTGGCAGAAAGGATCTAGGGAAATACAGCGAAGAGCGTTGCGACAAAGAATGACTGCCTTTGGACTTAGGCACAAGCAAGAATTTTACACCATCCTGAAGAAAAGTAAAGTCCCACCGGGATATGCTCTGACGATGCTGCGAGCTACCGACGTCGAATTTGCAGTAATCATGCGATGGCTCAGACTGAGAAGCAACAGTCGAATTCATTGGACGTGAAGATACTTTGTACTGCTTGCATTAGGTAGTGGGTCTTTATCTTCATGTGAACTATCTGGAGCTGCCACGTGCGTTTAGAGAATAGTCTCACGCGCCTGTAATGGGAAGAACGCATTAAAAGGACGCTAAAGTAGTTCATCTCTTAGTATATCAAAAGGCCACGCGAGTACGCCAATGGCAGGGTGAGGATTGCGGCAAGTATTCGCAAGTGCATAGCGTTTTGATAGCATCGACATGACAAGACTGATCTAGGATCTGTGCCTATATGGGTGAGGTTTCTAGGACAATGGGATGGACGCGAATATTGTAACGCCAAATCGCATCCCATTGCTATTTAAATCATAGGCGCCTTTCTTCTGCTCGCTGAGGCGTCGGTCATGAGTCTTGGCAAATCGATTGGGGGAGTATGAGATAGCAGACCCTCTCATCAGCAGATATATGCGATCATGCTCGTAGAATTCATGCGGTAAGACATCGCCCTCATCACGAATCGCATTACCGTTTCAACATCATGCTTGGGCGCAGTCGCTCTAGGCTCACCATCGCGCTTCACGAAGCTCGACACCTTTCCTGCAGAGATTAGAGCAATGTTGATGACGCTGATCGAACTCAGACATGAAACAAAGGTTCCCTCTCCCATACTGGCCACCATGACTCTCTTAGCAAGATACACGGTCCTGATTTTACTCGCATGCTATCTGGGTCTAATTGATGCTATCCCTATGCCAATGGATAGCCATGACGGCTCTAAGACAGCTCGTGTCGGCAGAAAGAGCAGGTTGCAACTCGCTGAACGTCAACGTCAGATAGAAGAGAGACACAATCACGGCCAAGGCGGTGAGTACTTTACTTGCTCAAGAAGACATGGACGGTCTCATCTAGGGGATCTCACCTCTCCGTCTTCTTCAGCTGGCCTGAGAGAGGATGGAACGAGAGACTTCCTCGCAAGGTTGGAGGGAGGTAGAGGAGATGGCCACGATGTTCATCATCAGCAAGAAGGTACGGGATATAGTCACGACTACCCGAACCTGGAGCTGTCCTTCAACTACAACAATCTGGGATATCAAGGAGCTGTGAGCGAAGACTTCAATCGCCACCTGCAACTGAACAACCCCGTGGGTCATGCTCGAGTGAGAAGGAGCCGAGGTCGAATATACCCTCAGAACAGCATTCAAGACAATCATCCCAGTCATCATGAACAGGGGCAGACGAGTGGATATCATCGTGACGCCGGAAGCAATGCGCAATTCGATCACACGGCAACAGCCTACACCGATAATGTCTCACCTATGCCAGGCTCCGTCCCGGCCAGTGCTCGCTATCTGCAAAGAGTAGCCAGTAGACGACTGAGGAATCGAGAGACCCCTGTAGAAGGAGCTGACGAATCTCCTACGCCTCCCCAGGCTGTCAATGCAGTCCACTGGAAACATACACTGATCCTTGCGCCTACCTTCCCACCTCCAACCTCGCATGAATCCGCCTTCTCCAAGCTGGATGAAGATCAGAAGTTGGTGGCAATCGAGAGATTCCACCGTGTTCGACCGTATAGTGCACGATGGATCGGACGCTTCCTTGGCAGAAAAGTGCTGCCACCAGATATGTACGTCCTTCTGCACGGGGATCCGCAGCAAGTCGAAGAAACGGTGAACAGGCTACTACCGGCAGATAAAATGAAAAAAGGTGATGATCACATACCGTGGATGACAGGCTTGGAGGACTGGCAGAGGCTCGGGGTGATCGAGAAGATGGCGCGTGTGACAGAGCAGGGAGAAGACGACTTGCGCGATCTCTTTGTGCAACAGAAGAAGTCGCCCGAATTGGCATGGGAGATACTCGCTTCCAGTGACCAGGAATGTGCATTGATTGCTGTGCGGGAGAATCTGTACATGTACCAGAGCAAGCCACCGTGGATGAAGGGAGCAAGTGAGATGCAGCAATGCTTAGCAAAGCAGATGCTGGCTATGGGAGGCGGCATCAAGAAAGCGGCTTGTGATTACCTCCTCGCACAAGACTTTGTTCCGGAAGGATACGGCTTGCAGATACTTCGCGCTGATGATGACGAGCTCAAAGCCATCGCGCGCTTTTTGCAACAGAAGGGACCCAAGCCGAGTCTTCACTAGTCAAAAGTGACTGTCAATCTCTTCCCTCTGCATGGCGTATACAGATATATAGGCCGATCTTGACGTGAACAATGCTGCTTTTCCTCTTGTTGACTGTGACGCCTTTAGATACGGCTGTAGACTCAGTCCGACTGATAGAGAATGCTCCGAATAGCGCCCTAACTTCTGTTGAATGGGCTGAGTGCAGTAGTGTCACTGACCTGATTACCTCATGCTGCTCATCGTGTATTTAAAGATACATTAGAGGTATTTTGCTATTACTAAGATCTTGTGATAAGAGGCTCATTATGTGCTTTCAGATACATATACTGCTGTGCAACTTCCAGTCCTCTTCTGACTGAGTCCTGTCATGTCGTCTCTCATCCACTTTGTGTACCTGATCTCCTTTTCAGGACTCTATGCGTCTGTCACTGCGACACCGTATCCTATGGATCCTTGGCAGACCTGGTACAGATCAGGGCACGGCAATCGAAGCAGCCCCAGCCATCAGCAGGATTCCTTTTCTCATCCTGAGGGTGCCTCCACGTCCCATCACTGGGGTCCAAGCATGCAGGCCTGGCTTGAGGACTTCAGTGCCCAGATGAACAGGGAGTCCACTCTACAGCCAATCATCACGTCTCCCGAGCATAACTTTGAGTATACCGGCGCGGGCAGTACCCATCAAGACAATTATGCAAATTATGCTTCATCGAACTACCTCGGGGCACCATCCTTGGATATGGACTGGCAATCTCAGAGTCACTTTAACGAGCTAAACTCCCCTCCCTTCTTTGCGTACGATGGGAGGCATGACTTACACAGTACCTATAATGACGACATCAGTCCCACCGCAAACCACGACATTCCCTTTCAACAGCTGCAAGTGGACGCAACTGCTGATCAAGGGACACATTTGGCGACCGTGAGCTTACAAAGGCGAGTGCAAAGAGAGAAGGCGCAGAAAGGACACCCTCTATTCAGCACCCCTTCAAGCAGTGCTCAGTCGGATGCGCTGGAGGACATCTCCTACTGCCTATCGCAGACCTCTCTGCATCCTCCCGATGGATCTCGCTGGAAGTACTCTCTGTATGTTGACCCGACGGTGAGCTGCACTCGCAGCGATATGCTTGTGTACGAAACGCTGCCCGAGCCTCAACGAGTGACGATCATCGAGCACATCCAGCAGCAGAGGCCGTACTCGCTGAGGAAGATACGGGTGGACCTGGGAAAGTATCTAAAAGCCGACCTGGCGGAAGATATCCTAAGCAACGACGAAGATCGAATCGATGCGGCCATTGAGAAGGCTGTTCCGTATGGAATGAGACAGGACGGAAGTAAGAAAAGAAAGGTGAGAACATATGTGCCGTGGATGGAGGGGCTCACTAAATGGCAACGAGTCGAGGTGATCGAGCGACTGGCGGAGGCAACCCTACAGAACGCCGACGACCTTCGCGAACTATTCGTCAACGCTCAGATTCAGACAAGAACGGCACAGATGATATTGGACGCTCCCTCCCCAGAAGAGATCAGGGAGATTGCCTGGACGCACAGACTCATCATAGCGAAGAGTAGAAAGAACAAGCCCTGGCAAAGAGGGGCCAGCACCTACCAAAGACGAGCGATACTGCAAAGGATGATGGTGTCCAGCAGGTTCATGAAGACGCAGCACTGCTACGACCTACTCCGGAAGCCGATGGTCCCGACTGGATATGGTGTGAAAATGCTCAAGGCAAGTGACGAGGAGCTCCGGGAAATGATGGACGCTTTGAAGAATAACTTTACGCTGCCGTACTTGACCCAAGAAGAGACACGGGCGAAAGATTGGTCACTGAAGTGGGTGCCGCAGGTAGACTAGTCGAGCATATTGATGTGCTACGAGCAGGTAGACAAGTATGCCGAATGAAGCAATCGAATCTGCCCTTGTAGGCGTCTATTGCTGTGCTGCAATGTTATGATGTCGTGTGTCAGGCAGTGCAGAGATCCTAGCCCTCTCTTGCCGAAGGGACCGCGGCTGTACCAGCCGAGAGACGCCCTTTTCGCTCATCCAAGTGTAAAAGAGAGCAGATGACGATTCTTTCCTTTCCTCTCTCACTATCGCACATAATCCAATGCTGCTCTTTACGATTCAGGTGATTTTTGTCGCTCTTGCATGTGCTTCCTCCTTGAGCCTTGCAGCTCCTATGGATGGTCAGATCAGCAAGAAAGCAAGGAAATCGAAGGGCAAGGCGCATCTTCCTTCAGCGCGCTCCTTTTCGCAGAATCCCCTCACCGACACTTATTCCACTGGCAACGGAGTCGTGACGAGAGACTTCCTATCGAGCTTTGGAGAGACGTCCGGTCAGCACGATGATCAAGCCCGATACAACTGGGAAGAGAACAATGCACACACAACGACTGGAGACGTTTGGCCAGCTACATTTGAGAGAGGCGTAGAGTACCAACACGGCAACGAGCAGCACGATATGTACCACCAACCAGTCGCGATGCACCATTCGGAGGCTTTCAATAATGACGCAATGCAAGCCTTGACCCTAGCTTCGATTGGAGGGACCCACGGACCTACTCAACCTCTGCCTCTGCAACGGCATGACGCTTGTTTCGATTTTGTCATCTATGCAAAGCCAAACTTTTTCTTTGCGACGGAGAATGACGCCGTGTACATGAACCTGGATGCAGATCAAAAGCTGGTCATCGTCGAGCTCATCCATCAGATCCGACCGGTCAAGTATGCAATTATTCGGAGACAGCTGAGGACGAACTTGCAGCCGCTCGTCGCCCTCGACTTGCTCAGCAATAACATCAATCGCATCGAAGCAGCAGTCGAACATCTGTATCCGGATAAAGTGACCTCGAGGCAGGGATATGTCCGCTATTGGATGAGCGGCCTTCACAACAAAGACAGAGTATTGATCATGAACAAGCTGGCAGAGGCCACATTGCAGAGCGCAGAAACCCTCCGAGACTACTTCATTCAAGAAGAGGTGAGCCCCTCGATAGGTGATATGATCTTGCATGCGAACACGCCAGAGCAGGTCCTCTCGATTGCACGAGATAAGAATCTGATCCTTCCGGAGAAGAAAACGATACGACCGTGGCAGAGAGGCGCGGATCAGCTGCAGAAAAGAGCGGTGATACAGAGGATGATGGCAAGTCCGTTGATAGGCAGCCGCGACCCATATGATCTGCTGAAAAAGAAGAAGGTGACGCCGGGATACGGGCTAAAGATGATCAAGGCAAGTAATTTGCAATTCGACGAGATCATGATGTCGCTGCTGAGCAACTGGAACGACGACCTGCCTGTTCTCTAGTCGATGTAACCTTCATGGTATGACATGAACGTCTGCAATCTATATCATCCAAGATGCCCCGTCACTACCTCGTACTCTCATTTTGAGTCTATACTTTACCGAAATGACATGCAAGATCTTGCTCGAATCGTCTGGGCGCAATAGATATTTAGTAGAGCGAGATGTGTCCCCTGTGACTGTATCCGAGCAGTAAAGCCTTTATAAAATGCTGTGCTCTTATCTACAAGAGGAACTTTCCCCCCATTGACTTTGCCTCCTTACTCCCATGACAAGCCATAAAAATGTTTTGTCTCCACGTCTTCACTGTACTAACTCTTCTACATTCTTTCGGCAGCGTCATCTATGCCTCACCATCCCCGGCTCCCATGGACGGCGGCGGACACAACGACTACAGATATGCTCGCAGTCAAGGCCAAGAGGCAGGAACCCCTCGCTTGCAAAATACGCGAGCACGCTCGTCTAGACTCGACGAGTATGGGCCTTCAGGATCGCAGACCACTCGACTGCCTATCATTCGCGGTCTGGAAGCTCGAAGGAGGGCACCTCGTTCGAGTCGGTCTCGCAATCCAACGTCCATGTCGAGCAGGCGGAACAATAATCATGGCAAGACCGCCCAGCAGGAGGAGGAGGAAGTCAACTCGGAAGAGATCCAGCAATGGCTCGCTCCAGAGGTGTTTGCCAGTAGCGCCGATTCAGCGCATCACGAAGGAAATCTCTACCCTCAGTATCAGTATCAGTACCAGGATCAGGATCACGGTACAAGCCGCCCTCATGAGTTGATGCAGCCGTCTTACGATCCCTCGATGACAGAGCATGGCAATCTCCACTACGGTGCTCCAATGCAGCCGTCTTATGAGACAAAATACATTTTGCCTAACTACACCGACGAGGGCGGATCAGGAAGTCAACAGGATGTCTACACTGGACAAGGTACATCTCACCCGCATCCACCCGTCATACCTGAGGAGTGGAGCCTAAATTATAGTGAAGGGATGCGAACAATGCACCTTGGCTCACAGCCGCCACCGCAGTACACACAAGAGTCGGAACAGATCGTTTTGCCTCCGCCAAACAACACTCAGCTCATCACCTTCAAGCACGCTGATGACGATTCGAGCGAGTACACACTTCACTTCAGTCCCCTCATCTTCTACAACTCCGAAGCAGACATGATCTTTCCTCAGCTCACCGACGACCAGAAGCTGTTTATCTCGGACTACGTACATCAAGTACGACCGTACCAGTACAGATACCTCCGGAGCGAGCTAAACTTCAGCCTCAGACCTTCCCTTGTCAAGGATCTGCTGAGCGGAGACCAAGTTCGAATGGATACAGCCGTGGAAGTACTCTATCCGGAGGCATCGAGAAGACGAGGCAAGAGTGGCACAAACAAGATCTCGTGGATGACAGGCCTCACCACATCACAACGAAGTAGGGTCATTCGAATGCTGGCAAATGCGACTGCACAAGAAGCAGACACGCTTCGAGACTGTTTCCTCAAGTGGAAAGTGAAATCAGAGGTGGCAAAACAGGTGCTCGACCTCACTTCGACGACGGAAATCGCGCAGTTTGCGATTGATAATAATTTTGTCCTGCCCGACGGTCCATTGAAGAGTGGGACACGGTGGCAGAAGGGAGCGAGTCAGATACAAAGAAGAGCCTTGATGCAGCGAATAGCGGCGACTGGATTGTGTGAGGAAGAATATATCAAGATACACCTTCAAAAAGCAAACATGCCACTGGGATACGGTCTGGAGATGCTGAGAGCGGATGAGAGGCGGTTCAGGAGGATGGTAAAGGACCTGGCGCGGATGCAGTCAAGGTTCGATTACAGGTGACAGCACGTCGTCGATGTGTAGAGATGCCTTGTCACATACATACTTCGAGAGAGTACATATAATACTACCTGATCACTATTGTTTCTGTGTTTGTGATCAGTCACAATCACCGAAGGCGTCATCTTGGCAGGTACTGCATCTGTTCGCCTGATCACTCTCTGCGACAAGGCGCTGTTCAAACTCTTTGATATTTGAGAGCAGACATTCGAAAGCATCATACCGCAAGCTGAGCGTACACAGTGTGAAGGTAGACTGGCACTATAAGAGAGGACGCAGCTTGTATAGTAGTAGGGTGGCTGTGCCCATTGCAAGAGATATAGGAAAGGGCGCGTTTTTTCCTGCGCCCTCGTCACCGCATAAAAGAGATGGCGATAAGAGAAGTCGCTCATGTTATTTTTACTTGGAGCTGCGTATATATGATAGCCTTCTCCTTAGGAACACGATTAGTTCCCAGCACCCACTCGTTCTACCCTCACGTCTCATCAAAGAGCTTGATAATGTTTCCTACCTGCAAGCTTGCCACTCTAGCTGCTTTCTGTTGCCTCTATGGCATAGCAGTAGCAGCGCCAATGAATCGAGAAAGCCATCGATCAAGCGACGGTTCCTCTTTTTCTGGAATCCGCACCAGCTCTTCAAGTGGTCATGAATTTTCCCGCGACGATTTTTCGCTCTCAAATCAGCGAGGAGATCCTTTGGAAGAAAGAGGCTCCCGAATAGCTCGTCATCCTACGAGTGGCCAAAGATTCCGATCGGGCTACCCTTCAGGATATGGACCGTATGATAGCTCGTACCCTGAACAGCACACGTACGACTATGAAGGTGCATCATCTGGACACGGTATGCATCGGGACAACGACCCATACAATCCTCAACAGTCCTACCACGACTATAGCAGGTACTACAGTCGACATGACCCAAGATCGGAAGAGCAACATGGAAGCTCGATGACCGGCTATTTAGACATGGGTACGTATGGGCACACCAGCTTCGAAGAACACCTAGGAGAATCTCCCATGGAAGCAGAGCGACGTCAGAAACACGAAAGGAAGTTGCAAAAGGCAAGAGATCTCATCGAGACGTATGAAAGGGCTCAGCGTGATAGGAGGTTGCGTCGCGATAATAAAATTAGCTACGAAGCGTATCAAAAAGCACGTTCGCTTGTGGATGGAACAGGCCCCTAGCCACGCGGCTTCTATGACGATTACCTCGGCCCGTTGTAGCAATGAAGACAGGGACAGTGACGATGCGACGAGCTCCTTCGCAAATCTCAGATTATCCTAGACTCCCAAACGTCTTGTACCTAGAGTCTGAATGATCCACTTGGATTGCAAATCGTCCCCATCGTAATGCTGGAGTATGCCGCTTCTCCGTATGACGGTGAGACCGAGTCAAGTATATAGAAAGAGTGACGACTTGTATGACTCATCATACGATGACTGCGGCAGTTTGGAATGGAGATGTTGTATTACATTACTCTGATTATATCACTTCCCAGCCTACAAGACATCACACCGAGCACACACGCTCAACGCATTAGAGATGCACAGAAAGAGTACGACGTTGAGTCATTTGCGTTGAGCGCTAATGCGTCTTCTCGGCAGCAGCACCACATATAAGGGTAGTGCTAAAGTTCAACATTGAGCCTGTCTTAGCCCACCATCTTTATCCTGTGCAACACGATGAGACTATTCTCAAACTTCGTAGTCTTGGCAATCTTTTGCTGCCTGTACGGTGTAACACTTGCAGCACCGGTGCCGATGGACTCTGAAGGTCGCAGCAACCGTTCGAGAGGAGTACCGTCTCTCCGTCGACTGCGCACCGCTACATCAGCGGGACAAGCTCAGCATCGCGATGACTCGTCTCTGTCTGGTCACCAGGGTCCCTCTGCGCAGGAATACTTAGAGATGAGGGGCGCTCAGACGAGCCGTCTACCTACGAGGTCTGGACGAGGCCGCTCTCAACGCTTCGCTGTGATACCTGATGGTTCGCCTGCTCAGCATCACCAAGACCTTCGCGGCATAACGACTTCTGAAGCCAACAATTTCTACTACGGCGAAATGTATCGAGAAGATGCGCGATACTACCCTGCCCCATGGAACAGTCCCATCGATGGACAGCTCTATAACAGTGGCGAGAGCCAGCTAGACGCCTTCGCACCCGATGATCACGGTGTATCTGATGTCGTTGCAGGCTATCATGCTGCACAGTCGTCTTCCACGGCGGAGGCTCACGGTGACGAGCAAACGGAGCCGCGTGTCAGACTACCGCGACTCACAGACGAAGAAAGGCGATTGAGATCTGCCAAGAGATTCGTGCGCTTATGCAATAAGCAGGGTACCATCACTGCCAGAAGTCAAATCAAGTACCAACAGGCATGGGATTTGATCAATCGTTCGCAAAACCCGGCAGAAGAGCCGTCTGACGGTGACTACGATTAATTCCACTGAGGAGAGCATCGCGAGTAGCAACGATCTTGATGCTTTGATCTTGTATGCCTCCTTTATATTATCCAGCGCTCTTTTCTGTAGTATCATAGCTACGAGTGCGCGAAGCTGTGTAGTGTGCTGACGCTGAGATGTGATAGCGTGAGATGCATTAAATTGTGTGTCAAGGCTAAAAGCGCCGTGACAGATCGTATGACTGCTTCACATCAGTGAGCCCAATCTCCTCGCCATGAGTGAGGCCGTGAAGAGCGAGCAAGGTTGAGTCAGGGCGCAATTTTTATGCAAAAGCGAACCTTTTAGTATCACATCTGATCAGTCAGTGCGCCTATTACGTATCTGTACTGCTTATAAAAGCCCTCGTTCAAGACGTTAAGTGTCTTCTTCGACACACCTTCTCCTACACACTTCCTCCTGCACGAAATGATCCCAACCATGAGATTAGTGACTCTCGCCATCTTTTGCTGCATTTGCGGAGTATCTCCGGCAGCACCAATGGACGCGAACCGTTCCCGGGCCAGTAGAAGCAGGCATACAAGAGAGGCTCCTACTCTTCCCGAAATACGCATTAGTACTTCATCAGGCCTACGATCCCACCGTGACGATTCCGCTCTATCTCGGCAACGGGATGCTTCGATTTGACCCAGTCGAGGCAAGAGGATGGCAGACTGCCCGGCTGCCCACAGGCCGCCAAGCATCACAGCTCCGTGCTCCACTGTCCCGTCCCGCTTTCGGCGGCTACGACGCCATGATTGCTAGTCGAGACAGCCGAGATACAGAGGGATGGCATCCCTCTGCTCCATACTCTTCAGAAGTATTCCATCAACCGCATCAGCATTCTCACGGGTACTCTGCTCGAGAAATATACTGGGGGGACGAGCAAGCATGCTCGGAGCGTCAACTTAGAAACCTACAGACTGGATACCCGCAAACGTCGACGTCTGACACATTCCGCGAGACAGAGGCTTCATCTGATGAAGGCAACGCTACAAGTCCGCCAACCCGAGGCGATAGGCAGCGCCAAGATTGGTCAGATACTGGGGCAGAAGATCCATACAACAGTCACTCTCACAGCGAGGAGCCGTATCGTAACGCGTTGTACGATCAGTACTCCATGGGAGGACAGTATAACAATCCTAGCCAGAGACAAGTAAGCTTCTATCCAGGATCAAATTCTGGCCACAGTCCGCAGACATACGAAGATGGAGTTGAAGACAATGATGGCCAGGATTCTGCGGTCGTGTACACGGACAGGACTGCGTTTGAAGAGGAATCGCACAAAGCACAAGAACGTCAAGCGCGGAAACTAAAGCTAGACCGGGCCAAAGCCTTTGTTAGATCCTACGATCGAATTAAAGCAGACCCTCGCAGACGTGACGAAGCCGCAAAGATGTATCCAAAGTACAAGAAAGCCCTACGTAGAGTCAACGCTGCAAGTCAGAAGAGATCAAGTAGTGAAGAAGACGATGACGAGACAACACAGGCCTTTAGACAATTCGAGATTAATTGAAACATCTGCTCCCGCTTCGATGTTCATCCGTCTCTCAATGTTGTACCCCTTCCAGTGCTAGCTTTTTTCATGAAGTAGAAGTGATGTCGAATGAGACTGACCGTGATCAGATGCGTTGCTAGGCAGAGTAGCACATTGAATTCAATCTGGTCCCATCACTGATTTATCAGCATCACATCGTAGTTGCTCTGCAGAAGCGCTTTAAGAAAGAAAGCACAATTAAGTCACATTCTCGTCGGCTGAGTAGTCTGCTCGTCAGATTAAATCAAAAGCTTGCCGTTGCTTTATGCGCTTGCTCTAGGCACCGTCTTGGATAAAGTGTATCGCCAGATCACACGCATGATAGTGACGCTCACCGATGCGAAGCGACATATCTGTCGCCTCTAAAGTAGCCGTTCTAGCAGGAGAATGATCCCGTCTTCCTCTCCTCTTCCCATCTCATCTGTCAGTGCAGCAATAGCGCCACCTATGAGTCTTACTGCTGCCTCTTCGGCATGGTACTGACAGATATAGTGGATAAATAACGACCTGGAAGCAGTCAAGGCAGTCCACCAAGCGAAGGTTCTTCCCCTTTGCATATTGCGCACGAACATGTCCTCGAAAACGAACGCAGAAGAAAGCAGAACAAGAAGAGAGATTATACAATGAAGAAGACATTGAAGGAATGATGAGTGATTCCTTTGCAATGAAACGTGTCTGTAATGCGCAAGAGACAAACAGGAAGGCGAAAAAAGTGAATTCGTATTGAACAGTGAAAGTGATGTCGACTATATATACATCAATGCTCCTACCCTTTCTCCGGCGGATGCCCAATCAGATACGCCTTCTCTTGCTGTAAAGGCGCCTACTTTGTTGTATGGCTGTGCATTTCCTGAGATGCTGAAAGTGTCATTGCTGAATCTCACAGATTTCGCGCCGTATAGAGTCAGTATGGAGTCCCTGAGTATTATTTCCGCTTGCTTGTCCCCCTCCCTCAGCTTTTATGACATACCGACCGCACTTTCGTCTTCGACATACTTTCTCCCATTGCAAGAGCTGTGGGCTCCGTCGCTTTCTTCATCTTCTTCAAGCTGTTATGAGTGCCATCCCTTTCTTTTCGAGCCTCATCGCTGTACTGACCCTCCAGATATACAGTCGAGCATATGCCACGCCAGTCCCTGCGCCAACTCCGATGGATGGAAATAGTGACTACACTGACTGGCATCATCGTGTCAATCATCCCTCCCTTCGAAGAGTGCGTACAACGACCGCCCCTGCAGACGTAGACAGGTCATCAGGCTCGCGGACCTCTCGTCCTGGCCCTTATCCGTACCTCGAGAATGAAGCAGGCCCACAAACAGCGCGACTGATAGACTATGGGACAAGAACGGATCAGATGGGGAGCAATTTCCCTTCTCGTTCATATTCAGGCGGAGAGGGACATACCTCCTCACATGATGTAACGGCACCTCAGCACTCCTACTCTAATTCTCACGGCTTCACACCTCTGTACAACTTCCAAGAGCAGCATCAGTACCTGCAGCATGGACACGCAGCCAACGCAACCTCGTCCAGCTCCACACCCAGCATTACAGAAGATCAAGCTACTGATCGCTATGTGCCGCAGCCAGAATACGCTCTCCTTGTAGCACCATGCTTTTCGTACACTTCCGAGGATCAAGCTATCTTTCGAGAGCTGAGTGAGGATCAGAGACTAGTCATCTTCCAGCGCTTGCATCAGGTAGTGCCCTACACTAGTCGATACCTCCGCACACGCCTCCTCGAGCACTTGAAGCCAGCAGAGGCGCTCGATCTGCTCAGCGGCGACGAGGAGCGTATCGATGCGGCCATCAATCGACTGTATCGCAGTGGCGTGTTCAGGCGAGAGGACATCACATGGATGCACTACCTCGAGAAGCAGCAACGAATCGAAGTCGTTGCAAAGGTGGCAGAAGCAACACAGAGAGATGCCGAAAAGGTACGGGATCACTTTCTTCAAAAAAACGTTCCACCTCATGTACTACAGGAGATACTGGGTACATCGTCGCTCAAAGAGATCAAAAAGGTTGCGAAAAGGAACGATCTATTGATAGAGGACGACACAAAGGTGAATGCATGGCAGAAGGGTACAAGTGTGATTCAACGAAAGGCGATACTTCAAAGAATGACGCGCTCCCGACCTGAAGTGCATCAGAGCAAGCTGCATGACTGGCTGCGAAAGAAGAAGGTGCCAAAAGGGTACGGTCTGGTCATGTTGCGAGCAAGCACGGCGAATTTTGAGAGGATCATGAGTGCCTTGAGCACAAGAGGGGAGTTGCCGACCCTGTAAGCTTTTGCTCGAGCAAGGAGTGGACTGCTGTAATGTGATCACTACGGACTTAGACATTCACTGATAGTGACAAGGGCGGTTTATAGCCTTCGAGCATCGAGCTTCAGTCAAGCGATATTCTGCCGCTGGTCTTGGCGTAAATGCATGATTATACGGCAACTTAGGTTCCACGCATGATAGGCGAGTCAT
This sequence comes from Exobasidium rhododendri, assembly GCA_026210745.1. Lineage (NCBI taxonomy): Eukaryota > Fungi > Basidiomycota > Exobasidiomycetes > Exobasidiales > Exobasidiaceae > Exobasidium > Exobasidium rhododendri. Next base: position 391,060 of record CP110630.1, read on the forward strand.
TCTCGGGCATGTTTATGCATTAATGCAGAACATCTTTCATGGTCAGTCAATTAATGCCAAGTAACGAAATAAATCTAGCCATGTGGGAAAACACATCCTACTGCCATTGCCCAGTAAGACGCTCTCCCACTCTTCCTTTTACTACATTCCAAGATGATGTGTATGAAAAGAGGTCTTCTTCTATGGATACTTCTTTCTTTCGACCTGGTTATACCTTCTCCAGTACCCATGAACCCCGAGAACAGCCACGGGTCCCACCACTCTAGTAGATCGCTGTCCTACGACCCTTTCTCATACGACTACCTCACTCCATCTCAAGCTCAACTCGATGACACTAGCAGCTCTTCTTTCCACAGCGATCCGCAGAGCCTCTCTGTGGAACAGCCCACTCCGTCGTACCAGAACAGTAGTTATCAGCCATCAGGATACTATCCATCGACGCCCTTCTTGGAGGATGGCGATGCCTCCTCGAGCCTTGCCCCATCTGCTTTTCCTTTCTTCTCTCTCGATGGGGAAAGCGCAAAGACAAGGGGAATGTATAGTCACTCCATTCCTCAGATGCATCATCCCTTCGACACGTACAGCGGCTACCAGTCTCAGCAGGGACGACACGTTCACATCAGTAGGGCACAATCTCACATATCCACGCAGCATCTGCAGCAGAAAGCCGACCAAACACACGAATTAAATCAGACCGTACCTCGAGAAGCCGCAACCTCCTCCAGAGGAGCAAATGCTCACGGTGTCGTGTCCTTTCCCCGAGACTGCCACCCGCACTGGGAATATTCGCTCACGGTCAGTCCCGACTTCGACTTTGACCCCGTGACGGATCACAGGTCGGTGTACTCCAAGCTCAGTGCAGACCAGAGGCTCGTCATCGTCGAGCACATCCATCAGATACGACCTTACACGAGAAAGTACATTCAGCAGCAATTGCGACAACGACTGAACGCGGTCCTGGCTCAGCAAATATTGAACGGTGGCGAGGCAAACATCGACGCGGCAGTGCAAGCGATGTTCCCAGCCGACATTGTCAAATTCATCAATTCGCCGTATGTTCCCTGGATGAACGGTCTTCCCAAGCCGCAAAGGATTCGAGTGATACAGAAGTTTGCCGAGGCGACGCTGCAGAATGGCGACATTCTCCGCGATCTCTTCATCAAACGACTCGTGCAGCCGGACTTGGCCTTGAGGATCCTTTGCGCTACCCCGGAAGAGTGTCGAGCTATAGCGCAGGAGTACAAACTGTACATCCGGAACAAGTCAAGTCAGGCTCCCTGGCAGGTCGGATGCAGTACGATTCAGAGACGTGCGATCATGCAGAGATTGAGACTTGCCAACATCGAAAACGACGACATACGACGGTACAAATTGTTAGAGCAGCACAATGTTCCACAAGGCTACGGACTGAAGCTCATCCAGGCAAAAGATGAGAAGTTTGCACGGATGATGGAGACGCTGTTGGGAGACGGTCCGTTACTTCTTTGAAAAACGATAGCGTACGGAGGAATCCTCATAAAGATAAGAAGGCGAGAGGCAGAACCTATTACTTACCTCACCCACACTGGCTCGGCCTCGTTTTTGGTAGATTCTGAACCATCATGTACCCTTGTTATAAGCTTTTTCTCTTTTTGGCCCAAATGGCTATTAGTCACATGATGGGAAGAGCGTTGATGAAGCTGACGGATATATTTTATCGTCTGAGAGAGCTCTGACCAGTTCATCGACACACTATACACCTCAGACAATACCACGTCTTGCTCTCTCGGCAGCAGATCGGCCTCGAATATACTCCTCTATCTACTCGACTATTCATGCGGCGGTTTACAGATCGCCGACATGAGATCACATCCTCCCAGTGCGACGCCTATCTGATGGATCAAGGTTATTGAGCCCGCGCCGATTGAAAAGCTGCGTCGAGCTTACTAAGACACAAGCAAGGAAGGTTTGCATGAATGTTCTACTAGTAGTGACACCTCCTTTCTCTCTCTCTTCTCAACCATTCCTCATTCTTCTCGCCAAGGGTGATCACTGGTCATGCTGTTCTTGACAAGCTTCGCGACAGTCTTGCTGCTTTTCTGCTCCCTTGACGTGGGCTCAGCAACTCCTGCGCCCAAACCGATGTTCCCGAACAGATCAAAGTCGAAGAATATCGCCCAAGCGGAGTCTTCAAGATTCAATGCAGCAGGGCACAGTCACTTCGATTGTGACACCCCGCGACCCACTCTCTATAGAGACCACACGAGGGACTTCTTGACGACATTTCAGAAAGGCGACAGCAGCCCGCACGATCAGAGTCTTCAGGCTTATGGTGCAATGGATGGCGAGTATGGCCCACACTCGAGCTACAACGGTGAGAGCAGTAGACATCAGCACGCAGCGGCAAGCTACAACCATCTGCCATCCGCAGCACAGCAACATCCGTACGCGAATTCCGACCTCACTACCCAGGCCTACGGTCATCCATATCAGTATCCGATGCAGCAGGAGATGACGCCCGACTACACCATGAACCATCTGAGCTTACGAGAGGCTTCAAATCGCGCTGCAGTGGTAAACGACTTTGACATCAACCAAGTGCCCACTAGCCCGTACGGCGATAGTCATCCCTTCTTGCAGGATGAAGGCGACGGTGAACAACAGGTGTACCCCGTTAGTGATCCTCCCATCCACTACGACACGCCTATTCCTGAATATACTCTCCCAGTGGATGCCGTCTTTCCGTATCGGTACGAGGACCAGCTGGTATACAAGGTCCTGTCTGAGGATCAACGCTACCACATTGTAGAGCACATCCACGAAATCCGTCCCTACAATGCAGACTCGATTCGCAAGTGTCTTAGTCGTCACTTGACGCCGCCTTTAGCAAAAGATTTCCTTAGTCACGATCAGGATCGAGCTGATGCTGCTACTCAAGTCCTCATCAAAGCAAATAGGCCAATCAAGGGTGGTCCGCGCATTACGTGGATGAATGGCCTGACAAATGCCCAGAGAAGAATGGTCATCAACAAAATGGCAGAAGCGACAATGGAGAGCAAAGATCATCTGCGAATCCTCTTCCTCGGCTTGAACGTAAGTCCCGATGTGGCAAAACGAATACTGCATGCAAGTACGGCCGAGCAGTGCTACCAAATTGCTGTCGAGCATCATCTCTTCTGGGAGTTTGACCCAAAGGAGATGCCGTGGCACAAAGGGTCGAGCGCACAGCAGCGAAGAGCACTCATTCACCGACTGATGACGTTTGGCAACGTTGCCAAGACGAGCAGCATCTACAATCTGCTACAGAAGTATGCAGTCCCAAGTGGGTATGGCGTAGAGATCCTTCGAGCAAGCGACGAGGAAATGGTCGCGATCTTTTCGTTTTTGAGAGGACAGACACCACAACCGCTCCTCCAGAAACGCACGTACTTTTAGATTTTGTTGTTGCAGCAAATGCGCAGTGACTAGAGCGAAGATGAAGGAGAAAAAAGACAGTTGGAGAGGGCATCGTATACCTCGCTATACTGTCCCTTGATATGCTAATTAAAAGTTATTCAAGCTATGTAGTAGAGAAAAAGCGTGACAGGAAAGCCGACGGCAGCGTTGAGGCTTTTGGAGCACTCTTCTACCGGTCATCCTTCTCGGCTGCACCGTCAGAAACTCCAGCGTAAAAAGTGTAGAAAATATAGTCGACAGACTGACTCGCTCCAGTACCAGATACTACATCGGCGTCATCTGGGTGACGACACTATTGTACGGGAAATATGTAAGATGAAGGCGTCACCCACGCTTCACTCAGCCATGCAGTCCCTGCTTTGTAGAAGACACAGCATAGAAGAGGCCGAACTGACTCCCTACTATGCTGTGCACTGCCTAAAACCGTGAAGCGATACGCGATGGCGCAGACGGTGCGGTTTCTATGACTAAGAAAGGCTGTGTTCTGATTTTTGTGATCGTGGCTACAAATAGTGGTTTGCGACATCAATTTGCCCGTCTTCTCTCCCCAGGTTAGATGGAAGGGATGACGCTGTCGACTGGGCTTTTGCCATTCACCCTACTGTCCTTCTTCTTTTTCCAGACTTTTACAGATGCTCGTCCGGCGCCTAGTCCTATGAATAATGGACAATACGACAACTTCGACATCTTTGAAGGCTTGGCCCCCTTGCGGGAAGGATCCATAAGTCAACAACACGTCCCTCATCGGTATGACTACAGTCATCCACCCGCAGAGTATGAAGCTTCCTACCAGTATCCTTCCTATAGTCATGACCATTACGTCTATCAAGGGAGCTCCTCAAGTATGAGCACCTCCCATGGACAGCAACCAGAAGCTCTATTCTACGAGCAGCACGCCGACAGCACGAATAGCTATTGGCATACAGTGACAACGCCGCCGCCTTCGGGTGAATTTTCTCCCTTCCCCCAGTATGCTCCACCACAGAGCAACATGCAAACCCTTAGTCTCGGATCCTCTCATCCTTCCTCTTCTCAGCGATCGATGCACCAGGAGAGCGAGCCCCATGCCGCTGTTGCTCCTGTTCGAGATCAGTCTCCACCTGGGCATGCTCCACATCCGAATCACTACACTGCACCGTGGGAGTACACTTTGCAGGTCGACAATTACATCAAGATGCGTTCGAGCGACGAAAATGAGCTGGTGTGGAAAGACGGCTTGACGGACAATCAAAAGCTCGTCATTGTCGAGCATGTGCAGCGAATCCGCCCTTACATTGAGAAAAGTATGCGTGACAGGCTGCTGCTGAAAGTGACAGCTCGACTGGCAAGAGCCTTGTTGAGCAATGACGAGACGCAAATCAACGCCGCCGTGGAGGAAATCTACCCCAACGACCAGCGTAAGCGAGGCGCGAGCGGGAAGACGTGGATGGACGGTCTCTCGAAGGAGGAGAAGATCGAGGTGATCGAAAAGATGCGAGAAGTGACACATCAGAGTGCAGATACTCTTCGCGATCTCTTCCTCCGTCGAAAGATCGACTCTGATGCAGCGAACCAGATCTTGAAAGCCGACTTGACCACATGCAGGCAGTACGCTGTATATCTGGGCTTTATCGATGAGGATCACCCTGTCATAGCGAACTGGCACCGCGACGCAAGTAGACTGCAGAAGCAGGCACTCCCGCAGAGAATGATGATGTCAGGCGCTCACCACGGCGGCAAGCCTCTCAAGTCCTCTCTCTGCTTCGAGCTGCTGAGGAGAAAAAATGTCCCTCACGATTTTGGATTTCGGATGCTGCGCGCGGATGACCGTTCTTTTGCGAAAGCCATACTGTGGCTGATGGGAAATCGCCGCAACCTGCCTCCTATATAATCTTGGCGAGGGGAATTTATGAATAGTACTGTACGCTGCTGGCTGGTGTAGCATGATCTTCTTTTCTTTCTACCGATGCTGTAATAGACCACGTTGCACTAATTGAAATGTTGAATAGGCGTAGCTCCGAGATGTAGCAGAGTGAACGTCCGAAACATCACATCTTGCTTTCTTACGATCTGTAAAGCGTACTATACAGATCGTCTTAGCACAGCAAGATCTGATGAGGACAAATTTTCTGATCTCTCTGAGGATATATAGGATCTAGAAGGCACGAAAGGATCTCTCTCCTTCACCTACTAACGAACAAGCAATGGCAATCCGATGGATATTGCTGACATGCTTCCTATCTGTGACATTAGCATCACCCTCTCCATTTCCGATGTTCAACAGAGCCGAGCACAACCCTGAACCCCGACCCATTCATGTCAATACTCCTCGCCTTGCTTTGCCGCAGCAAGAGTCTTACCTGCAATATAGTAATCGGGGCGAGTCAAGTAGCAGTCAAAGCCACCCGTCTGGACACGACTTCTCCAATGAAAGGCAGTCGAGAGACAACAGTGTACCACAAGGTGGCCCTGGGCCAGACGGTACTCCGCAGACACCCCATGGTCTCAGGTTCGGCTTCGGGTCCCACCACTTCTCAAGTCTGGGTCATAATCTGCCCTTCCAGTACCATGACGATTTCATACCGGAAAGTGTGCAGCCGTCTTTTCCTGCCTATGATTATGTCACGAATCCCTTTCTTGCGACTGGCGATCATTCGATCTTCCACTCCAGCAGCGGTAGAGAGTCAGGTGGTCAGTTTGGCGATCCTTATCACGCTGACTACATCGATGGTACTGAACAACACTATACACAGCAAGACTTTTATTACCCACACTTGCATCAACACGGCCACGACAATCTATACTATCAAGGCTATAATGATTCGCTCGACATAGGAACAAGCCTGGACGACTCAATACATCTACTGAATGCTGCGAGTCCCACTCCGTACACACCACAAGATACTTTTCACAACGAGACACAGTCCACTGAAGATTTTACTCTACCGCAGGGCAACACTAGTAGTAACGATGGAAAGGGTGCAGGCACATCTACACAGTCCACTGAAGATTTTACTCTACCGCAGGGCAACACTAGTAGTAACGATGGAAAGGGTGCAGGCACATCTACACAATACTCACAGTACCCTCACTGGGAGTACACGCTCTTGGCTAGTCCTGAAGTACGCTCGCGCCCGGACAGTGAGAATGACAAGGTGTACAAGCACCTGTCCGACGACCAGAAGATGGTCATCGTTGAGCTGCTCCATCAGAACAGGCCCTACACCAGGAAGCACATCCTTGCCGAAGTCGTACAGCGGATCACGGCTTCCACTGCAGCCGCTCTACTAAGCAGAGACGAGATCCTGATCGAGCAAGCCGTGGAAACTACACTGCCCATGGTGAGCAAGAAGCGAGGTATTCCTCATACGCCATGGATGTACGGCTTGCAGAAGTGGCAGAGACTCGCGGTGGTGCAGAGGACAGCCGAAGTGACGCTGATCGAGGCGGACAAGCTGCGAGACCTGTTCATCATGCGAAGGGTGACGCCGGATGTGGCTCTCTCTTTGCTACACGCGGAGACGTCGGAAGAGCTTCGACGGATTGCAACGAAAATTGGCCTCTTTAAAGAACATCGCGGCAGGCACAAGAGTTTGAATGTAATGCCAAAACCGTGGCAAGTGGGCGTGAGCACGTTCCAAAAGCGGTCGCTACTACAGAGAATGCTGGCGTCCAATCTGTGCGCGGGAGATGACTGTTACGGCTACTTGGGGAAGAAAAAAGTGCCGCCAGGGTATGGCTTAAAGATGCTGCAGGCTAGTGACGAGAAATTTGTCGAGATTTTGCACTCACTGGGATCGCGAGATCCGCTCCCCGTCATTTAGCCCATTTGAGGCCAAAAGAGAAACGTAGAGAAGTAGGTAGATACAATGCATGCGAGAAGCAAGCTGTAGCTATTCGACGAATTACCTGTTGGAGCATGAATCTGTCTGTAGGTGATATACCACTCTCCCGTTGCGCATCAAAACCAGCCGTAGGATTGAAAAGAAGCCGTTCGGAACGGTAAAGAAACGATGTGACTACAATGTGCTCTGTGACTCAAGCGAGGCAAAATACCGCAGGCAGTGCACCTATGTGACTTCATGCGAAGCTACTCGTAGCGGTCTGGATCAAGCTTGCCCTTGAACGGCTTGATTGCTTTTGATCTGCAGGAAAGCAAAATTGGTGGGAGGGAGCAGTATTGTGGGTGAATGTATAAAGATGACTAAGTAGCGGCTCGCATTTGCTCCTTTTGCCTCTGCTATCAAACATTTCCAGGAATTCCTAGAATGAACATGCTTTTCCAGGTGATCGAGGCGACTCTCCTAGTCTGCTTTTACTATGCCAGTGCAGTCGTATCAACTCCCATGGACGGTGACTGGCACAATCCACACCTGGGCAGCATCAACACAAGACCATCTTCTCGTGCTCGCCATGCCGAACATTCTGGCTCGCGAACATCACGTCCTGCTGCAGTCAAAGTCGTGCACGATTTCAATTCGTTGATGTCTAGCACTATTCCCGACGGATCGCAGACATCTCGACCCTTTAATCAGGCCCGTCGTAGTAGCAGGTCTGCACGACGCCAGATGGGGGATGTGCCGGAGGAAGATGGAATCGTGCTCTATCATCAGCAATCTGGCTTGAATGTAGGCGAAGACCAAGGCCAGGTCGCATCAGAACAGCGCAGTCGAAGACGAATTAGCAGGAAAAGTCAAGTGTTAGACCAGCAGGAGCAAACTTATGGAGGTGGCGATGCACATTATCATGAAGGCACCATGAATCAGTCGCTACAGGAGGGAAGCTCAAGCGGTAGTGACGCGTACCTCCACGGCCAGTACGGTATGCAGCCGTACATGCCTGCGATGATGGATCATCTGAGCGCCAGCTATGCGCACAATATGAATGTTGGATCGTCGAGCGACTATCCTGTTCAGTACCCCGACTCGAGCATGCAGAACTACGACGCTAGTGCGCAACAACAGCAGGACATACCCAGTGAGCTACAACAGTACAACGAAGACATGGCAGCCTACTTGCAGCAATACCACGCTTTGGATGATACTCAAGTTCATGTCAACGAAGAAGATCAGTCTTATCAGCAGGAAGTCATACCGTATCATCACCAGCAAAATGTGCCCAGCCAGGACGTAGATCTCAGCAATCACTCGCTCGCCTACTTGAGGAGGCTGGACCCACTCTACCAACCCGACAGTGATACAGCAAGCACGGGAGAGTATGTTCGACCGTGGGAATACATGCTGCAAACATTCACGGATGTGCAACGTCCTGTCGAAGAGGATGATCTTGTATGGCAATACCTGGACAAAGACCAGAAGATGCTCGTGACGGAGCTCATTCGACAGATCAGGCCTTACGCAGCCGACACTATTCAGATGGAAGTGAAGCGAAAGCTGACGGCAAAGGCGGCTCGACTCATACTAAGCTACGACTTGACCCGTATCGAGAGAGGCGTCGACATGGTGTACGAATTCGGACGAGCCAAAAGGGGAAATCAGCCGTACAACTGGATGGCAAAGTTCAGCAACAGTGACCGAAGGCGAGTCGTCGACATCTTAGCGGATGCTACCATGCAACCAACCGACGTAATTAGAGAGCAATTTCTGGCGAACAAAGTCAGTCATGAAACGGCAAATCTCATCCTAGAGAACGGCAACAACCTCGAGAAACTGCTAAAGCTGGCCTACAAGAAGAATCTTTTCTTCCATGTCGACGGAAGACGATTGCCCATGGCAGAGGGGACTCAGTCATATTCAGAGAGTGGCATTGACACAGCGCATGGAGCCGACTGGATTGAGTCATGCTGATAACATAGCATGGTTGCAGCAGGACTCGGTTCCAGAAGGGTACGGCAAGATGCTGCTGAGAGCGAAGACTGGCGAATTCGAATCGATGCTTAAGGTCTTGAAGGGGGAATAGAGTTTTAATCATGAAGGATAAGGTCGCCGTCACAGTCTACAATTTCCTTCTCAGAGCCCGATCTCACACCTCCCATAGGCGCAATGTCCTCTTCAAGATGCGTAAATCAATGTTCAGACCCTTCCATCGAATATTCAGATTCCTATACTCTCATATCAGTGTCTCATAAGCAGCTGTAGGCGATGAAGCCTTGAGCATCCCACCTAATGCGCTCGACCTTTGGACAGAATCACATATCGACCATCCAGCTTTGTACAATGTATCCTGCTGCAGTTCCTAAAGTCACCGTGATGACCACAAAAAAGAGCAGACGAGAGTTTCTACATTGCTCACTCTGCTCCTTCAGACTGACCGAGTGCTCGTGTATGTGTACTGCTCATGCACTTCGTATCTCACAGCTACGTCTGACTATTTGCGCAGCCTTTTCTTGGCGGCTCTGTTGAAAGCAGTACTAGTGTCTAAATTAGTGCTGCAGGAAAAGAAGAAGATGGCTTGGTATTATGCAGATTCGGGCGAAAGACGACTTGCCCAGTGCATTTATAGAGGCCTACATGAAAGTGAAATCTTCTCCTTCTTATCTCCCACCCTCTTCCTACGAGTAGTTCCTTCTTCCATCGAAGCCGGCTTTCATGGTTCTTTATCCCCTCCAGCTGACGGTCCTGGCGACATTGGCATGTCTGTTCACTCTTAGCTCAGCAAGTCCTGCTCCCATGGACGATGGACGTGGGAAGAGAGGTACATTCAGTCTCTTTTCTGGGAAGAAAGTCCGCACCTCGGACGGATCATCTGGATCAGGCTCTTCAGAATATTCTGCGTCTCAAATAGACCGAGGCGATGCAGGCTCACGCACGTCTCGGGGTCATCGACCAGCATCTATGAGACCCGATCCTGGCTCGATGACATCCCGTCCAAGATCGCACCTTTTCCGAGGCCAAGAGCAAAACATCTCCGACGCTCTTTCTCGCTTGAACTCTTTTGGGACTTCCTCCTCCTCCCATCACGGTCAAGGGAGTGGACATCATCCGCAAGAAGACCCGCATAGACAATATATCGATCTCGAAGCACACTCTGATTCGGATGCACAAGCCTATCCATCTGCGAATCAGAATGTCCGCTTTGAATACCAGAGAGACGCCGATAGCAGTGATCACTATCCATTCCACGGATACGGGATGCCGCCTTCTCATGATGATTATGCTTCCTCCCACAATCACGGCGGCTTTCCTGCTTCACAAGAAAGTGCATCTCAGTCTTCAATGTCTACCGACTGGAACTACCAACACAGCTACGCCGATACACCGGGATGGAATGCTGGACACATGTACGACGATCAGCAATCAGACGATCCGTACTTACAGTCCATGAACGTTATGTATCCTGGCACAATGGTGGAGCCCACGCCCGGCTTCGTGTATCGTTCCCAGAGAGATGCACCTGATACTTTTAGCGCAAGTGTCGCCCTCCCAGACGACAATGAGGAAGTGTCAGAGCAACCTCCTTGGGAGTATAGATTCCAACAGAATGCACTGCACATCCTGCAGCAATGGCACAACGAAGAAGACTTCTCGTGGACAATCTTGAAGCCGGACCACAAGACTGAAGTCACCATGTTCATCCACGAGATCAGACCGTACAACGAGGAGTATCTTCGCAAGATGCTGCGGTATGTGATCACCGTTGGACAGGCACGAGACATTCTTTTGGGAACACAGACGGAAGGTGAAGCTGCTGTGGAGACTTTGCTCCCTTTCGAGACCTCCAAGAATCACCTGCCCTTTGCGCCCTGGATGAGGGGATTCGACAATCAGCAGAGAAGGAACATCATTCGCAAGCTGAGCGATGCAACATTGGAAGCATCTGACAGACTCCGAGAGCACTTTTTAAGAACCAAGGTGAAGCCGTCAGTGGCACGCAGAATACTACACGCCAGTAAGAAGGGGGAGCTTCGAAGCATTGCCAGGGATCACAATCTCATACCGCCCTTGCTTCTCAATGACGACGGTGAAGGAGCGGTTTATCCGTGGCAGAAGGGCGCTAGTAAATTCCAGCAGAAGGCCGTGCTCCAACGATTGAGACAGACAGTCTATTCACAGACATACAAGCTTCATGTCATCATTCAGATGGACTTTGTTCCGGAAGGATACGGCATGAAGATTCTCCGTGCGCGTACGGACCAAGACTTCTTCGAGCTTGTCAGGTGGTTGGTGGACCAGTACAATAGTGTGTAGCAGTAGATTGAGCGTTTCGCGAGATGTAAATGTCCTTAAGAACATTTCTCGCTCCTATTGTTTCGGCCCTGAATATATTAGTCCTCGACGCACCCTCTATGTCAAGATCGCTCTCCACGACTAGAAAATTGTCATTGTGTTGCCTCGGTGGTCAGTCTACTGTAGGGGTCTCATTTATATCTCAGCGTGGTTGTTTCAGCTCAACTGCTGCAAGTGCAGATAATAGTAGATTAGTAGCAGAAAGATGTGAGCAAGCAGCGTATCTAGATAAAGCAAATGATCTTCGTTATGGGCGATATCTCTATTCCTACCTCATTTCTATTAGTGAAGTTCCACTGTTTGAGTTGCGTAAATGAATAGAAAGCTGTGATGGGCGCAGTTTAATACATCGTGCTCGGTTGTGTTTCGGTTCAGTCGTACATCACAAGCTTACCTCCTCTGCGCGTTTAATCAAGGCGGAGACGTATTTGATACTCATATGACTTGTACTGAGTTCTGCTCTCCTAGTCTGCAGGGCGTATCAGATGTGCAGAGGTGTAGCTCGAATCTGATTTGCTCGTCCTTGGGATAGCCTCTCTCATTTTCATGCAATCTCCTCATGCTGTGCTAACCACAACAATCACGCGCGTGCCGAGGAGTCAATGCTGGGCACATATATAGCTAGAGGTTCTCAGTGATGACTTTCCCTTCTAAGATCTGTCACTACATCTTCTCCACGGCGCATCTTCGCGATGAGTCCCCGCTCTTTACTCGTGCTACTGACTGCCTTGGGATGCTGCATCACTATCTCGATGGCAAGTCCGTTGCCAGCGCCTGCTCCTTTGCCAGCACCAATGGAAGGTGAGGAGAAGCCCTTCTTTACCGCAGCATCTTTCCCTCTGCCTAACATACGTACTTCAGGCCAGGACTCTCAGCGTGGCAGTAGACGATCTCGTCACGACGGCTCGCACACATCTCGAGCAGAGTCACGTTATGTGGGAGGAGACCAGCACGACGGAGCACATACATCTCGTCCGAGTAGCCATCGTCAACGAGACGCAGCAGGACCGTCACGCCACGGTCAACGAGGTGTCGCCTTGCTCATACCCAAGGCAGAGGGGTCTTCCTCCAATCCTTACGTTATATCAGACGATCCTCATGCTGGATTATCGTCCAGGCACGGTCGAAGGGGTGCTCCCCTTCTCACGCCCAAGCTAGAAGTAGAAGGATCGTCCTCCAATCCGTACATCATCCCAGACCATCACTCATTCAACTTGAACGAGTACCCGGACGAGATAGCAGCATCGCCCAGTGCTCTAGGATATGGGTTTGGCTTCCCGGGCCAGGGTAGTAGCAGCCATCACCAACAATATCAACAACAAGAGCACTTCTACCCGCAGCAATACAACGACTACCTTGCCCAGCAGGGAAATGTCAACGTGGCATACCATCATCCCACCGACTATGGGCGATCCATGCCCCACTCGTACTTCGATCCTCAGCTCCAGGATGCGCACACGATGCTAGACAGCTTCGGTCCCCCTATTCGTAGCCGTACACCTTCTCCGTCTCATATGCTGCCATGGCAAGTCCCAACACCCCATGTCGCAGCAAATGTCGAGCATGAGGTAATCACCGACGCCGTGCCGCTACAGCAAGTGCCGCCACAAGAAAACGACGACCTAATCACGAATGTGGTTCCTTGGGAATACAAGCTGTACGTCAATCCAGAGGTGCCTCAAGATACGGGCCACTATACCGTCTTCCACTGTCTTGATGACGCCGATCAAAAGTCCGCCATCATCAACGCCTTTCACGAAATTCGACCGTACACCTGGAACTACGTCGTCAAAGATCTTCCGTCAAAGATGAACACGAAGACGGTGGAGGATGCTCTGAGTGGTGATCAGACACTGAGTGATGGCGCTGCTGACTTCATCTACCCCATCAACACTGCCAAGCTGCACATGAAAATAGTGCCGTGGATGAGGGGATTCACCAACCAGCAGAGGCGCGATGTCATTCGAAAGCTGGCTGACTGCACACTGCAAGCACAAGACGTCCTACGAGATCATTTCCTCAAGATGAAGGTGAAACACGAAGTCGCGGAGAGGATCCTTCATTCCACTTCAAGACAAGAGATACAAAATATCGCGCTTCAGGAGAATCTCATCCCTCCTTATGACTACAATTTGTTGAACTGGCAGAGAGGCGCGAGTAGACACCAACAAAGGGCGATCCTACAACGAATAAAAAGAACGACGTACAACAAAAAACACAAGTGCATCAAGCTTCTGGCGAAGAGCTTTGTACCTCCTGGCTTTGGTATGAAGCTGATTCGTGAGCAAGACGACGGTGAGTTCTTCAAGCTGCTCAAGTGGTTGGTGCGTGAGAATAGACGTCAAGGAGAGGGAGGAGGGCAAGAGGAAGATCAAGAGGAAGATCAAGAGGAAGATCAGGATTGATGTGCCTTTTCTTTCGCTGTGAGATGATCGAACGAGTACTAAGCTTTCTTTGCGGCTGATAGGGTACACGGACTCAAATCGGACGGTGGGATGGACCTTGCAATCTTACATGTATATGACCAGCCAATACAAACCGTAGAAATTCGAGAAAGGGCTAAAGCATGAAATGACAGCATAAAAGATCTTCTCATCGTATTATCCTGCGATCCATGTATCGTGCACATCAATAAATAACTTTAGATGCAAGTGGTTGCTGCTTCAAGAGTAGCCGTGTAGGTATGAGATTACTGTGAATGCATTTTAGGTTGTGGCGCATGATAGGCTCGATCTTGGCGCATCTTGCAGAAAAGGTTTTCTTCTAAATATACATTGCCTATCACAAAAAGTCCGCATAAAGACGGCGTCGCCTGCTAGTGCATCGTCGAGCTTGGCCGAGCCCAGCCGATTTCCCATTGTACAGCGTGCACATAGGATAGGACTATATAAGTGAGGATTCTTCCACCCACTTTTTCCTACTCCAACCATTTCAGACCCCTCCTGCATCCATCACTACGATGACGCTGCTCTCCAGGATGCTCGGACTGACCGCTCTCTGCTGCTACCTTTGCTTGATCCTAGTCCACGCCCGACCAGATCCGATGAACGAAAGCAAGAGCACCGAAAAGGGAAAGACGAAGAAGCGTCTTCCAGCTGATCCACCGCCAAGCGACCGTCGAGGGGAGGGTAGTAGCCGTCGTGGCAAAGAAGTCCTAAGATCCTCACCAAGGCTACGCAACAACCCTAGTGTACGAATGTTTCAGATGTACAACCCCGCCTCTTCCAGTCATGCCACCCCTCCTCCAGAGATGCGTGTGGAGTGGTATACACCTGCAGGCAATGACGACGTGGACTACTACCCGGATTTGCTACCAAACAATGCAGAGATGGAGCTCGCTTCCCTGAACAATCTAGCCAATCCTCTGAAGGACAATCAGGACTTTCCAAGATCTGATCGACACTATCGACCACCGTATGAATACACCCTCAGAGTGGATCCGAGCTTTCCCTTTAAATCGCTCGACGAGAAGGTGTGGGAGGATCTGACGCCTGAGCAGCACAAAGTCATTGTGGAGCTCGTACAGCAAGTGAGACCCGATACGATGAAGCAGGTCCGGAAACATTTCAAGAGAGAGCTAACTGCGCAGCATGTGCTTGCTCTCCTTGGGAAGAGTCGACGCAATAGAGATGAGGTCATCGAGCAGCTCTTCCCCATCAAAGATGGAAAGGATACGTGGATGAACGGACTGAGCAAAGGACTGCGAATAGAAGTGATGAACAGAATGGCAGATGCGACCTTACAGAGCAAAGTAGACCTTCGTCAGAGTTTCCGCGACATGAAGATCGGCCCTGGTGTGGTGCATGAGATCTTGGCTGCGGAAAGCGACGAGGAATTGATGGAAATCGCCGTGCGATACGAACTTCTGCGCGACTTATCACACGAGAGCAAGTGGAAAAGGGGACTTTCTCTACTTCAGCAATACGCCTTATTCCAAAGAGTGATGGGCAGCGGTCTCGTTGTGGATCGTCATATGTGCCACGACATACTGCATGACAGCAAAGTGCCGTTAGGATACGGTTTGAAGATGCTTCGAGCCTCTACGGATCACTTTACCCGCGCTATACTGTTCTTGCTTGGCCAGAGCGAGGATCCATTGCTATAACTCCGGTCTTAGAAGGAACATTCCGATCCGCAGTCTATAATGACCTGTGTTTGATCCTCGCATGATACTACGATCGAAGTTGACCTTCGCTTTCAGTGTCATACATAGCTGCTGCATAAGAAAATAGACAAAGTGTAGATGATTCGAGAGAATGCAGTAGGTGATGGTCCTTGCAGTCCAACGTGTGTCCAGGCAGCATTCAACTCAGATACAAAGACGGCACTTCACCCTGTATGAGCGCCAACGTTGCAGGAAGTGTGCTTACGGAGTATATGATATAGACAGAGGAGAGGCTGCTGAGAGTAAACTATGTATACACTGTGCATGACGTGAAGAACAGTGGTGGTACAGCCTTGAGTGTGGTCTCGACAGTTTCGGCGTGAGAGGTGCTGGGCTGAATCGGGTGTCCTGGCGGTACAGCATCAAAGAGGGAAAATTCGTCCTGCCCTTATGAGATCAAAGCACAGCCATTTCTACAAGAAGCATACTCACAAGCAAGTATAGATACTGCCTCAAATTTATCTTTTCTTTGTGCGATTTGACCCCTCCTTCGCAGAAATGTCACGTCAGGGCGCGAAGATGCTGTTGCTCCTCCTTCTGTGTGTGCAAGTGGCGGTCGATGCGACACCTGCGTCATTCCCAGATCCATTTTACCGTGACTCTGATCACTCACACTACGTGCCCACGATCTCGACTAGTCGTCATTCTACACATGATCACATTGACACGCCTGCTCTTCCTCGGGGAACACTCAATCGCAATGACAGCGTCGATAGCTTCTTACACCGGATGGCACCATCCCTAGATGACTCTGCCTCTGATAATCGGCATCAGCACTTTGACTCACCAGATCATCATAATCAGTTCCAGTATCAGATTGATCGGCGGTACAGTCCACATACAGATCAATGGAGTGACTTTCAGCAGCTGGGGTTGGGCCAAACTACGGACGACCACTACGGTGCATACCAGCAACAGCAGCAGCCACATAGCTCACACACTCATCAGGACTATGTACCTTACAGCGCTTCTGGTGGCAATTACAGTGGAGCAGGCCAGTCAAGCTTTCCAGGCGATCTAGATTCTCACACGTATCTCGATCCAGCTATGTATCACCATCGTTCGAGCGTTCCATTTGGCGAACCCAACGATGTCTTACCACTGGATAGCCAAGACAGCCTTGCCCACCGTCAACAAATTCTTTTCAACCTTCCCGACTACAACATTGACACACCACGATATCTTCTTCCACCTAGGTTGTATCAGTCAGACTCGAGGTACAATGAAGGTAATCTGGCCGCCGGGGCTAGCTCTTCCAGTCATAATCATATGAGACCAACGCAGCAGGAACCATACTCTCCTCCTGATCTTGCACTGCGACAGCGTTGGAATGGCATCTACAAACGGCCGCATCATCGAAACTTCCACCAGGCCTATGCACTCCGCGTCGATCCGCACTTCACCTTTACGTCAGAAGAGGAAAAGGTATACAAGAACCTGAGCGACCGGCAGAAGCTCGTTATCCTGGAGTTGGTCCATCGGATCAGACCGTTCAAGGCAGTGTACCTAAGGCAAAAGTTCCACTCCCTCCTCACACCTCGTCTCGCCACGAAACTGCTTAGCGGCAACGAGGAGAAGAGCAATGCTGCCATTCAGGAGCTCTTCCCAGAACGACGAAAGAAGAAAGGCCATGAAACATGGATGTCAGACTTGCCCCACTGGGAACGGATAGAAGTCATTGAGAAGATGTCGGAAGCGCTGCACAACCCTTCTGACGCCCTCCGAGATCGCTTCCTGGACAAGCATGTCACACCCAGTATAGCGCAGCAGATTCTTCGTGCTGATATGAGCCAATGCATCGAGATAGCGCGCAGCAATGATCTGGAGTTGCCTGGTCAGGATGCAAAGCTACCGTGGCAGGTTGGATTGAGCAATGTGCAAAAGAGGGCCGTACTCGATCGAATGATGGCGAAGGATGTCTGTAAAGCGACCTGCTATGATCAACTGTCGAAACATTCACTCCCTCCAAGCTATGGCTGGGAGATGCTCAAGGCGAGCGACAAGAAATTCGACAAGATGATCGATCATTTGCGAAATCGCGCTAATAATCTACCCGCACCTCTTGCATGATTTATGCTCTCAAGCTCTGTAGCGTCTTGTACCAGTGGCAACACTGTCCTGTCCGAGTGATTACCGAGATGAGACCCTGCCTATAAGGGTAGACTAAGTATTATGGAGGAATGATAACGAGTGTGTTCCGTGACTGTTGGCGTAACTTGCCTTTCATGCGATCGAGGCGTGCGTCGAGGGAGGGTGAGCAAGACGCAAGCAGATAGATCGCTTCCCTGCTTCTCTGCTTCTCAGACTACCTTGTCCTGGTCTACTCAATACTGCAATAGTGACCATGAGGCGACTGACTGAGTATGTGCTTCTGCTATCCTACATCTACAAGTATGGCCCGAGTATGGCTGCACCCATACCACACCCCATGGACGGAAACAGGTTCTTTGAAGCCGTTGACAACCGTACCATGTCGCCACCTTCTCATTCACACAGTGCTCACCAAACAAGAGACTTCCTGTCAACTTTTGGGACTGTGAGTCCTGATGCAGCATCAAATCTTGGAGATTATCGACCTTTTACTCCTCAAGCGCACACCAACAATCACGCTTCCACCTCTTCGGAAGAGCATTTGGACCGTCCCAGATTATTAGATGCAACTGAGGAGTGGTCTCTCAATGCACAGCCTCTCCATCCGTCTGCTCCTTTAGACCAACAAGCAGAAATGCAGCCTTCATCGTCGCATCAGGTCTCCCAAGGGAGAGACTGGTACAGGTACGTAGTCGACAAGCACTTTCCCTGGACCACCTTGGAGGACAGAGTGTACAAGAACCTATCGAAAGAACAAAAGTTTCTCATCACCGATCGCATCCAGGAAATCAGGCCGTATGTGCCGGACACTATTCGCGATAAGCTCTATACAGAAATGGACGTTCCCCTAGCGACCGCTCTTCTAGGCGACGACATCAGTGAAATGGAGGCCGCTGTTCAGAAGATTTTCCCGATCGACCAGCAGCGGAGGAAAGGGGGCCGAGGAGCACATTTTGTTCCCTGGATGACCGGACTGACAAACGCGCAGAGAAGAGAATTTGTAGAGACGCTTGCCAGGGTGTTGAAGCGAGGTGCTGATGACATTCGAGACTTGCTTCTTCGGAGACAAGTGTCCCCCAAGATTATACAAAAGTTCTTGCATGCCCATACGCCGGAGCATCTTGTACAACTTGCAGAGCACTATCAACTCGTTCCGCCTTCTCACAGAAGAGGCAGTCTACCCTGGCAAGAGGGTACTAGTGCGATACAAAGACGAGCGATCATCCAGAGATTGATGTCGTACGGCTTCAAGAAGCGAGACTACTGCTACGAGATGTTTCAGAAGCCTTTTATACCGCCTGGCTATGGCTTGGAGTTGCTCAAGGCCAGTGATGCCGAGTTTCGGCAGATGTTGCAGGACTTGAAACCACAGACGCAGTTTCCAGAGGTTCGTTCCCATGCACCGTAGTCGAAGAGGGATGAAGAAGGTCTTGTGTGCCACTACGTCTTCTCAGAAGTGCAACAGACATCCTCCTATGATGGCTCCGATTCATAGTGACCCAAAGCTACGCCAAGGACCCAAAGCTACGCCAAGACAAGACGGGCGACACTCAACGACACAGCATCAGCTGTTCAACAGATCATCTAAGGCGGTGTTTGGTCGCGAAAGATGTGATGCAAAGTGCGGTGCTCAATGT
The DNA here is from genome assembly GCA_026210745.1 of Exobasidium rhododendri. Lineage (NCBI taxonomy): Eukaryota > Fungi > Basidiomycota > Exobasidiomycetes > Exobasidiales > Exobasidiaceae > Exobasidium > Exobasidium rhododendri. The sequence goes on from CP110630.1 coordinate 410,553, forward strand.
AGTACGCCTTTGAAAAGGGCATTGTACACCGTTTCACTCCCTTGAAGACTTCTCGGTGTTCTTTCATCTTCTCTTACCCATTTGATCCTCATACCACCTCCCTTGATGACTCGACAAAGCTCTTTCGTGATCTTGGGTGTTCTATGCCGGTGTGTCATTAGATGTGCAGCGGTACCAATGTTCAACCCGAACTCGAGCTACGAGCTACCTCCTCTGCCGGAAGCACTGCAGATGTACTCCACCCCACCCTATCAGAATTCAGAGATGCCCTTTCACTACACCACACCCGACCTCGTAGGACAGCACCCCTTTGACAATTTTCAAGGCTTTTCAACATACGATGGGGCGTCTGCTATACCGCAACACTTGCACCCTTCTACAAGCTATGCAGCTACGTATACCAAGCCTGATGTAGATCTCTGGAGGAACTCATATGAATTCAATGAGTATCCTCTCCCTTACGGCTTGCCGATGCCAGACGTCAGCTTCAGCAGCCCTCCTCGTCTATTCTATGGGGAGCAGGATCTCTTGGCGCATGATACGGGACGTCAACAGCCATCGTCCATCTTCCAGCATGGTAACCCTAGCATGGATCAAGCTGGCCACACTAGTTCATCAAGCCAGCGAAACGAGCAGAAGGAGGGCCGGACTCGGAATAGCCATGAAATGGAAGCTTCCACCTCTTACCTCGAGCCAAGGGACCACCGTCACGAATATAAATTACAGTACAATCCTCGATTTAATTATCGGAGCGAAGACGATCTGGTTTGGAAGAACGACATCCTATCAGACGATCAGAAAGCCGTCATTGTGGAGAACATCCAACGAGTGAGACCCGACCAATCGAGCTACATTCGAAAGCAGATGGGGAGAAATTTGACGCCCGTACTGGCCAAGGGGCTACTGAGCAAGGATGAACATTGTGTGGAGGAAACCATCCAGACTATGTACCCCATAGACTACACGAGGCAGAAGAGCAGCCACGAGAAGTGGATGAAGGGCTTAAAAAGTGAAGATCGAATCGAAGTAATTAGGATAATGGCAGAAGCTACAGAACAAAGTGCCGACGCTCTTCGTGATGTCTTTCTGAGAAATAAGCTGACGCCTGAAGTTGCATCTGTCATTCTTCATGCAGATGCAGATGTCTGCAGAATGATTGCTGAAAAGTATGGACTCTATATAGATGGTCGTAACAGTTATCTCGCCTGGCAAAGGGGCATGAGTGCGATACAGAAGAGGGCTCTTATCCAGCGAATGATGGTGACCGGCAAGTTCAAGACGGAAAAGAGCTGCTACGAGTTTCTTGGAAAGAACAAGGTCCCTTTTGGATACGGTATTAAACTGCTCAGAGCGAGCAACGAGGAACTGTTGCAAATGGCCGATTCACTGAGAGGTAGAGGGCCCGTGTGGCTGTAGCGTAGAGCAGAATGTGTAGGATAACAGTCATGGTGTCATTAGGAGCAAGACATGTGTACTGCCCATTCTCAATTTCTCAATTTCATGCTTGGCGTAATGGTTCATGATGTGATGCAACGCTCGGATCGGGTCCGAAGACGCCTGATCAGTCAGTCGCGAGCGAGATACCTGCTTCCAAAGCACGTCGGTAAGAGCTCAAAAGCTGCAGCTACCCAAATTCCTCTTCTCCCGCCTACCCTTCACACACACATTGCAAGAATGACATTTCCCCGTGGTCTCGTTGCTGTCTTTCCACTGTTGTGCTGCTTCAGCATGGTATCAGCGTTACCTGCTCCGCTACCCATGGATAAGCATCCACACGCATCTTTCCCTTTTCACAACCCTGGAAATAGTAGATCCGGCTCGTCTCCCCATAACGTAATTCTGCGGGATGACATCAACTATTCCTTCTCTTCACGTCCAGTCGTCCATCTGGAGAACACACAGCCAAGTCAATATGGCACATACAACAGCGACATTCTTGGAATACAAGACAATCCCAATTATTCTTGGAACAATGCTGCTCCAGGCTATGGAGTCGATCAGACCCAGTTCCCACCACTGTATTCGTCAGACTTCAGCATCTCGCTTTACCCTCCTCACGATTATCATGATGCGACATGGTACCACACCAGTCATCATCAATATCAGGATATCGGCATTCCTCCACAAGACACCCTGATTGAAAGGACGCCGCGAGTTCACGCAATCGGATCGTCGAGCCGGAATATTTCCGCAATGGACAGCCGTAGGATGCACCGTTCAAGTCGTCTTTCCACTCCTCCTTCCGACTCTTTCCTTCACGCAGCTTCTTCAACTCCTATCGACTCACAAGGCACACAACCTCCACTACCCATGCACTGAGAGTACATGTTACCCATCTCTCCTCATTTCGACTACCACTCCGAGGACGAACTAGTCTGGACTTGCTTATCTACCGAGCAGAAGCTAGTCGTCACAGACCGAGTGCATGAGATCAGACCTCGCAAGGCACCGAATCTTCGACAACGACTGTCTGACAAGCTTACAGCCAAATCGGCAAAGGAACTTCTGGGCGACAACTTGTCCGAAATAGAAGCAGCGGTCAATCAGCTCTTCCCGTTGGAAAGGAGCAAAAAGAGCAAAGCCAAGCCTGTCAAGACTTGGTTGACAGGCTTGGAAAACTGGCAGAAGAGAGCAGTCATCAACAAGGTGGCTCGAGACACACTGCAAGACACGGAAAGGCTGCGAGATCGCTTTCTAGATAATAAGGTTACTCCCGAGCAGGCACTTCATCTGCTCAATGCCCTCCCTGAAGACTGTCGCAGAATGGCAGCAGCGCTCGACCTCATCATGCCTGACTTTGAGACCTGCCTCCCGTGGCAGAAAGGTCTGAGCAAGCTGCAACGGAAAGCACTACTTCATAGAATGATGACCGTCGGGCGCCGATGTGAAAAGACGTCGTACGACCTCTTGGAAAGGCGAAAGTTGCCTCCGGGCTATGGCTTGAAGATGCTCGAGGCCAACGATGCAGACTTCCTCTACATTATGCGCTGTCTGAAGGGTTCCGCAGACCTTCCAGAATGAAAATTTTATCTGTGTACTTTGGCGATATAGAAACTTTAGGAATTACACTATTGGAGGATATCTGAAGTATGACCTCGCTTTGAATACTTCCTCCTATGAACAGTAGACATATCAGGGGATTTCACGCGTATTCAAGATTGAGGCGAATCGTGTTTGAAACCCGATTTCAATGAATCACGATTGAACTTTGCCATGTGTTGGTGGTTCTTGGCTGCAAAATGTGATTTGTGATTCAGTCCAATCACAATTGGCTCAAATCAGCTTCAAGAGCCTGTTTGGCACAAAACGTGATTCATGTCTTCCTCATTCTTCTCTTCTATAAAAATTTTCTTACAGGCATCCTATTTATGAACGCTTACTGTGGGTCACTTTGCCATGCTAGAGATATGTTTGATATCATTTTAGAAAGTTCAGAGGTAGCGTATTTTGTGATTTGAAGCATTAATGAAAATAATGAAAGGTGTCTTCTACACAGTTGCTCAAACAATTGTGTTTTTGCTCAGATACTTAGACGCAAGGACAATCTGAGGTCACACTGTGAGCTGCTCAATGATGCCAGAGACAAAGTCATGGATGTTCTGGGAAGCTTGAAGAGAGCATAGTACGTGATGTGGAAGATGAGCAAAGCACATTCATCATAATACTATTAGTTCATGTCTTCTTCATTCTCTGATACAACTTTATTATTGTCAGAATCAACATCATTGTCTTTGTTGCTGTAGTTCCTTTCATCAATCTGGTCATCTTCATATTGGTAGAGGAAGTCCCATTCCAAATCACCCTTTGTGTTGATGTCACAGAAGTACTTCCAACAATCTTCACAAGCATTGTACCAGGCTGTTTTTTCCTTTGCTGTTGAAGCTGACAATGTCTTGAAACCAAGATGGACAAATTGGAAGAGGCTTGTGAGTGTGAAACTAGCAATTAAACCTTGACTATGACCCTTCACCATTGGATCATTGGAGTGTGCAACAAGAGCAGACGGAAAGAAGCAGATGTCGCCTGCTCTCAATTGTATGCAAGCAAAGGCATCATGAAGGAGGAGTGAGCCTGAGTTCTGAACTGTTGGATCAAAGTCACCAAAGGGTGTGACGGCACAGAGACTAGTGACCAAGTCACTGGTGTCACAGTGAGGCTTGCAGACGGTATAGTTTCCTTCCTTATTGATAGCCACAGAAGACTGGATGCCCCAAAGAAAGTTGCCACACGGCTTGATGTTTTCAAATTTGCTGTGAGAAGCCACCTTGTAGTAGTCTCTTGCATGGTGAGGAAAACATCTGTGAAATAATGTTGCAGTATGTTGCTTGAGACGTTTAATTGCTGGATCTGTGAGGAAATCTTCCATATTGTTGTAATGTTTTCAAAATTGACTGTTGTAATACAAATCATATTCCCCCTTGTTGTCCCTTGGTGTTGCTTGGCCTGGTCCTTCCAATTTGGCATAAGCAGTTGTGAAGTTGCCATGGCTTTCTTCCACAGAATGATAAATATTGTCAGAAAGCTTGCTGGTGGCAGTTGCTATTGCCTTTGCTTCAGTCATGTCATTTCCTTCCAGCAGACAGAAGCAAAGTGTACATTGTTTTGGTCAACAAGGTGAGTATTGATATGACTGTTGCCCTTGCAAAATACCTGAAGGTAATCATCTGCCTCTTCTTGACGGTATGCTTGAACTTGAGTGTTTGTCAATGGTTGTCCTCTCAAGTAACCCTTTTCATAAAGCTTGGTGAAGTCAAAGTTGCATTCAACTACATTGATGGCATCTGATCCTGCTTCAGAATTAAACTCTTGCATGTCTCTTTTGAAGCTTCTGAATCCATCACAGATACCTAGACTTGTCATTGTTCTGTGATAGTCGGCCCAGTCTTCATGAAAATTGTTGATGGTGAGCGTTGATGATGTGTAGAATGGCATGCCTGCTGCTGCGCAAAGAGAAAAGGCCTATGGTCAGAAATAAAAAAGGCATGACCGCCCATATTCCTGGCTCCTCCCATTGGCAAGCCAATAGTTGCCCTTTACCTCTTGGGCCCGCTTTAGGGAGCCAAGGTAGCAATGGGACCCGGCAGCTGTTTCCCAGACACACACTCCACTCTTCCCATGCTTTCTAGCTAACCCAAAAGGCTCAGGACAACAGTCAGCCAGCTTTCACCACTTACCGGGTATGGTGATGGTTGTACAAAGTCTAAAAGTGAGATTGGTGGGGTGTTCAGATTTAAACGCAATTGGCTGTAAATCATGTTTCGGGTTGCAAACGCGTGAAACCCCTATTGTCCCTGCCCTCTTTTGCCGGTGAATCATTGAACCTCGACTTGCGCCGACGCATTAAGCTAAAGAACACGCTAGCAACTGTGATTTACTTTCGAGTAGTGGCAGACTAGCAGGAGAGTTGCGACCACTATTGCTTGTGTTTGATCGTGCATAAGCTGTGCAGGTCAATATCGTCAATTATATGTCACACATACGCTGTCTTGCTTGATGCAAATATGATCTGAAAGAACACAGAGAGAAGAGTGAGAGTAATTGCCACGTAGAATATCACAAGCGGAGTGTGCTTTGAGGGATGGGCACCCCCCCTTCTTCATTTCCACCATTCAGTTACCATCGACATCCTGCCAATCTCAGTGTCTCTCTCAGCATGATTGCACCAATACTTTTCATTGTATGTTCTGTATCAATCATCCACGTCAGGGGCGCACCAAGTCCAGCACCAGCCCCAATGGGAGACCCCTATGACCACCATGAGCACATGCGAGGTCTCAATCTCAGACACGTCAACACTGGCGCAGGTAGCTCCAGCCAGTCCGATCACACCGGCTCTCAGTCTTCTCGTCTGCAAAGAAGCAATAGTATCGAGTATGTGGACAATTTCCAGGCTCTGACGTCGCGTCTCAGTCGGCAGACTACGCTGACAGATGTGGAGAGAGCTCGTAGGAAGCGAGGAAAGCATCCTGGTCCCATCGGAAGCCAGGCACAGCAGCCTCGTCCCAGACTCCAAGAAGATCGATCTTCTCGAGACATGACACATCTAGTCGACCCGCAGCACTATGGCCTCCCCTTGACGCTTCAGGACTACCAAGATATGCATCTCTACAACGCAGGGGACAACTGCTTCATGCAGCAACTTGGCACGAATGAAGTTGCATCATATCATTCTGACCTGAACGTGAATTACAACCAGGCAGCATTCACTCATCCCCGCATGCAGCAGCAACTAGAGGAAGAGCACGCAGGCGAGGATGATATAGAGCAAGAAGCGCCGTCAGAGATGCAGTCAGAGATTGTCCTTCCTCCTTCCAGTCACGGCGTCATTACCCGTGTTGGACCGTACCTTCGCCCCTCTAGGTCGGAATACAAGCTCACGGCCGATCCATACATTGCAAATCTGGTCTTGAATGAGCCACGACAGTCGGTGTACAAGATACTAAGCGACAATCAGTCCACCATCATCCTCGAGCTCCTTCGATCCGTGCGACCGTATTCAGCGCGAAGTATTCAAAACATCTTCGCCAAGAGATTAAACGCCTATCATGTCTGGGAGTTGCTAAGTGGAGATGAACAGCGAGTCAAGAACGCTATCGAGCTCTTTTTCCCCTCTGAGAAGAAAAAGATCAACACTGAATTCACCCCCTGGATGATAGGTCTCACGGATGCTCAGCGAATACAGGTGATTGAGGAGCTCGCCGAAGCAACAGACCAGCCTAGCGACCTGCTCAGAGAGAACTTCCTGACACACATGATACCACCAGTGGTTGCAATTGATCTCCTGAATCTGACCACCGACGAAGAGAGAGTAGCATTCGCACACCTGCACGGCCTCTACTTCAAGGCAGACACTAGAGCGACGGAATGGCAGAGAGGTCTCAGCAAATACCAGAGAGAATCGCTCTTCCAACGAATGACACTGTACGGTCTCGCCTACAAACACTGTCTAGTGATACTGCGAAGACATTCAGCTACACCCGGCTACGGCAAGTACCTACTGAGAGCAGATGCACAGCAGTTCGGTCGGATCATGGCAGATTTGAAAGAAAGGTATCCGCAGTACTGGCGATATGCAGGTGTAAATGAGTCTACGTACGAGTAGAGAATAGCGAAGCGCAGGTCTGCACGCATTATGACTTCTTGTGGACGACCGACCGAGCTTGCATTAACATTGAAATGAGCCAGAGCACTGACCGATGTAGTGCAGAGCAGATCGTAAAAAAAGTACGATACCTAAAACCTCCATCGCTGACACCTTCATCTCCCCGTACGCACTCTCAATGATGCTGTCAATTCTCGTGACGCTTGTATTTCTCGCTTACTTGACTGATCTTTCGACAGCAAGTCCAATGAACCCGGGAGAGAACGTTGTCCGTGACTTTCTCTCCCGTCCTTCTACCTCCTCCTCACGCCCTCATCGATCCGGACAGCCCTTCGAACTGGACGCTGATGACACGCCTACGAGGGACCTTCTCTCCACCTTTGCAAGGGGGACGGAGCCTACTAGCGCTCATCAAGACTACAACGTACACCAATACCGCTCTCAAGATGCGTATCCTGCCTTCAACGAGGAGGGACGCACCACTTCTCATGATCAGATCTACTCTCCAAGCCAAATATCTCTTTCTGGACACATACTTAACTCGCTTCCATTCTATCATCCCAATGCAGGTCAGCATATGACGAACGCCCAGCCTGTCGCTGTGTCAGATGGCCCAAGCAGTACCCACAGTGCCGCTTATCACGAGCCTTACGCACTACAAGGCTATCCTGTAGGTGTTCCATCCTCGTTCCAGTTTGCTACAGACTCGACTGTATACGATGCGACCCCTCACGGAAGAAATCTCGGTGCTCAGGAGGCCTTCAAGAGCTATGAGGACGCTTTGCAAGCTCTACATCGAAATTCGCCCAGTCGCGGTCGGAGGCAGCGTGATCGTTCGAGAATGCTTCCTCCACCCAGCTCACAAGCAGCTCCGCCTGTGCGCGACGATGTGCGTACTCTTCTCCCCTCACAGACGGCACGACGATGGGAATATACGCTTCGGGTCAGCTCCGACGTTCACGTAGAAGAGGACAACGACAACGTGTACGACTACCTTGACAAGAACCAGAAGATGCTGATCACCGACCGAATTCAGCAGATTCGCCCATACTCGGAGAGCGGCATTCGCAAGACGCTCATATCGTACATGACTACTACGATAGCGCAGGCCTTACTAAGCGACAATGAACAGCACGTAGAAAGTGCAGTGAATGCGCTGTACCCGATCGAGATGAGGAAGAGTGGAACAAGCTACACACCCTGGATGACCGGCTTCACCAATGCACAAAGGAGGCAGATCATCGAGGAGTTTGCGGAGGCCACTCTGCAAAGCGTCGATGATCTTCGAAACTTGTTCTTGCGGCGGATGATGTCGCCCGAACAGGCGGTGGAGATACACCTCGCCACACCACAGCAGCGACTGGCCATCGCCCACCGAGATGCATTGATCTTGCCGGTTAATAAGAGACATCTACCGTGGCAAAGGGGTCTCAGCAAGGTGCAAAGAAGAGCCGTCGTGCAGAGAATGAGGATCACGGCAAGGATATCCGAAAGCTACTGCTACGAGCTTTTCCAGAGGATCGCGGAACCGGGCTACGGACTGACGATGCTGCGAGCTAACGATGCTGAGTTCAAGGAAATCATGAACGAGTTGCGCGACATAAAGACAGCAGGAGAGTAGACATGCATTGGAGTAGACGTCGAGCGAAGATAGCAGAGTAAGACTGCAGCGTCGATGATCGGATTCAGACGTGCAAGAGAGATGACCAGAGGATGTACTAATCGTCACGGGTGGAAGGGAGTCTGTCTCATAATGCGTGGGGTGCGTCTAGCCATCACCTGTCTTCAGAGATTGGCGCAACTTCCTGGTGGCCGAAAGGGGGTGTCTGCTGCAGGCGAAAGCAATCCGGGGAAGTTCGGCCCACGCTCGGTCAAATCAAGCTTGGCACGACGCCGTGTGACGGCTGAAGGAGAGAGATTCAAAATAAGAAGATTCACACACAATTGTATATTCTCCTATTGATTACTTTGTTCGTCCGAGAAACGGCCCACAAGGCATCGTGCACTACTGCACAGCGTAGTAAAGAAATGCAGAGGCTGTACTGGCCTATACCTGGTTTAAGATCACCTCGTCCTTTCTTAAAAGAGCGAACGCGCTGTAAAAGGAAGACACTCGCCGCTCCTCCAATCTTTACCTCCTCCCATTCCCGTGAGATTCACAATGCTCGGCGTCTCGAAGATCGTCGTCTTCGCCGTTCTCTCATGCTTCTGCGGCTTGAGCCTTGCTGCACCGTCGCCCATGTGGGACGGCGAGTCCCGTGGCCACGATCTTCCCAACGTGCGCACAAAATCAGGTCGTTCGAACCGTACACCTCGATCGCAGACATCCCGTCTCGATGCGCGCGTACTGAGGAGCCACGATCGAGACGGATCGCACACCTCTCGCGCACTTCGGCCAAACTATCGAGAAGATTCTCCACCGTATGGAGTGCCGGAAGCAGAGGAGTATGATCAAGGACAGACAGAAGCCTCAAACGCCCATCGTTTCCGTACGAGATCCTTCAATCAGCGATACCAGGAAGATGAGACGCACGACATGAATCACATCGCAGAAGCACTTTTGGCCCTGAAGCAGCAGGAAGAGTCGAGCGAAGAGACTGGTCAGCACTCTGGCTCGCAATATGCTCCTTCTACGCACGCTGTAGGCCATCACGGGGAACAGAGCAGACACGACAGGCCTCCAAGACAAGACCGCAACCGTGACAGGCGACGTCGAGGAGTGCGAACCGCCAGCGTGAATGATATAGTTTATCAGGGCCAGGTGGAGCCTCAAGACGAGGACTTTGCAGGCGGTCAGTACGCTTATGGACAGGACGACGGCCGGTACAGTCAACAGCAAGACGTGCACCGCGGAGATGCAGTGAATGACGGTCAGCAGTGGTATCACGGCAACTACGCGTCCTACGACCAGTCTGGAAGCCAGCACCCGCTCATGAACATGGATCAGCTCAGTGCAGCGTATGCTCATAATCTAGACCTGAACATCGCGCCGTCGTACAATACATACGAAGATAACGACGACGCCGCCGACGAGACATATACTCCTGCTGAGGATATTGCGGATCAGCGAGGGTACTACACGGGCGGTGCCTCTGCGTCGACTCCCAATTTGCTGCCGCGCGTTCCCAAGAGCAAGAGCAAGAAGCATAGCCGTGCAGACTCTTCGCAAGTGCCCGATTTCCTTGCTAACAACCCAGATAGGATCCTCAACGACCAACTCAGTGAAGGTATACCCCTGACTGAGGCGCAGGCGGCCGAACTGGTCTCTGCTCCGCCTCCCGTACTCCACGCATCCGAGTACACGCTACGGGTGCATCCTACCTTCCACTACACTCATCCGAATGAAATGGCCTACAAGTACCTATCCGAGAATCAAAGTCTCTTTCTCATGGACATGATACGTCAGGTGAGACCTTTTTCCGCCAATGCCATCCGCAAGTCGCTCGGTGCGCGTCTGAGGGCAAAATTGGCCGTGGAGATGCTCAGTGGCGATGAAGAGCGGGTGAACAGCGCAATCGAGAAGTTCTACCCCAGAGACACACCAAAGCAAAAGGACCTCTACACGCACGACGATTGGATGACGAACCTGCCGGATATACTACGAAAGAGCGTCATTGAAAGGCTGGCAGAGCGGACGCAACAATCGGCTGATGGTCTGCGCGAGTTGTTTGCTGCACAGGACTTTGGTACCGATGTGCCGCACGAGCTCTTAACTGCTACGGATGATGAAAAGTACATGGTGGTGGTGGAAAAATACGGTCTTTACGTCGGTCCGACGAAGAAGGCACTCCCTTGGCAGCACGGCAGCAGCAAGATACAGAGAGCGGCCTTCTATCAGCGAGCCAACAACACGGGGATCAAGCTCAATCGGCTCAGAGCTTTGTTGCAAGACCCTCAAATTGAGGAAGGGTACTGCTTGCGGATGCTGAGACTGGATGATCAACATTTCAGGGCGGAGATTGCCAAGCTGAAGAAGAACAAACGGTGATGAGGGCAATTGAGGAGAGAGGGGGCGAAAGTCAAAATTAGTAGGCACCTTCTTCCTTGCCTGTATTCGTATACGAAAGCGACCATTGAAATAGATATAGATTCTTCCCCAGTATGTGTAAATGAGCTTGATGTCACCGCCTGCCGCAAAGAATATCAGCCAGGTAAAACTCCTTTTCTTCATCAGATGTGAATAAGAGTCCCGTGGTCAGCGCAATGCGTTCACTTTCGCAATAATGATGTATCAACATCCGCTTTAGGAAGACGATGATCCATACTCCTTGTCTACTTTCTGTCTGCCATGGAGCATTAACTTGCTTCCAATGGGTGATGGACGCATAATCTCGGTCTACATCGGTCTCATACTCGCATGAAATATGGTATATCAACGGGATGTCGGGTGAAAGTAAGGAGTATCATATCCCACTCGAACTAAGAATGTCTTCATCTCAGGCGGAATACTAATGGGAAATCACATACTGATTACGCAGCTTATTGTGCCAAGTTCAAGTCGCACATACTGCGCACATTGATTTGCTTGGCGTCGATGCAAGGTGCTCATGCATCAAATCGAGACCAGTGCACAACTTGAAATAAAGCTCTACATATATAAAGCTATTGAAGTTGTGAGTTCTCGCAGCATTCCTCAGAGTCCTTCATCTCAAGTCATACAGCGAGATGATTCCGCTTTTAAAGTTTGTGCTTCTCGCCGTCGTGTGCAGCCAGTATGCTGTAATAAAGGCAACACCGGCTCCAATGGAAGGAGGTTGGGACGATCTCAGCTTCCACCTCGGCCGAGTCAATACCGGTAGTCGTTTATCACGTCGAGCAGGCCTCTCTGACTCGCAGACGTCTCGCTTGGACATGGAAGCGCTGCAGGGGTACAATCAAGACGGCTCGTATTCATTACGAGGCACTCGTCCATTCCAAGGCGCTGACGAGCATCGACATCGTAGCAGATCCTTTCGTCAAACAGACGATCATAACCAGATCGTGAGCACGCTGCAGACCCACAGACAAGCAGCGAGAGAAGACGAAGGTCAGCAGAGTGGCACGGGTCAGCAGCGCCGTCGCTATCCCAAGATGAGACGCCCCGTCGAGAGTGCAAGGTTGGTACACGAACATGGAAGCAGCCACTTTGCCGTACCCGATGTACACCCGCAATCACACGGCGAATACACTCAGCCGTATGCGGGACAGCAAGACTATGAGGGTTATCAGCTCCATGGAACGCAAGGAAGCTACCAAGCGCCGATGAGCATGGAGCAGTTGAACGCTGCCTACTCGCAGAACATGAGCCTGGGGAGAAGCGTGCGACCGTTTGATCTTAATCAGTACGGCGATGGCGCCATCGATCTGAACCAGTACAGTGACGGTGGCATCGATCTGAACCGGTACGATGACGGCACCATCGATTTGAACCAGTACGGCGGTGACGACAATGACCTGGACGGGTACGCCGATGAGGGACACGCTGATGTTCACTATGATGTAGGAGCAGGAACCTCCCAGACAGCAACTCCAGGCGAGATAATGATACGACCTCGACGAAGAGACAGGAAGGAAGTGAAGATCACGCTGGATCCGAATGGAAATCAGGACATTCTGTACAATGAGATCATCGCACAAGGTATCGCTCCACCCGACGACATGCTACAACAGCTCATATCGGCCCCGCAGCCGGTCTTTCTTCCCAACGAGTACACACTGCGAGTCCATCCACACTTCCCTTACACCTGTGATGACGAATTTGTGTACAAGAGCCTGTCGGACAACCAGACACTCTTGATCATGGACATGATTCGTCAAGTGAGACCGTATGAATCCGTGGCCATTCGAAAGGCGCTCGGCACACGACTCACCGCCTCTCTTGCCAAGCTATTCTTGAGCGGAAACAAGGAGCTGATAGAATACGCCATCGAAACCTTCTATCCAAGGTACATTAATAAAAAGAAGGGACAAATGCTGCACGAAGCGTGGATGACCGGCATGAATGACACACAAAGAAAGACGGTAGTGGAAAGGTTTGCGGACGAGACGGGAGAGCCGACTGATCGAATTCGAGAGCTCTTCATCAAGAGCAACATCACCCAGGAACTGGCCATGGAGCTACTAAACACTCGCCCGGGACTCCTGGTTATCACTGCCGCAGAAAAGGGACTAAAGACAGAGAGAGACGACAGAGCGCTGCCGTGGCAAGAAGGAGCGAGCAAGATCCAACGAGCTGCTTTCATGCAGAGGATGGTGGGGACTGGCATCAAGTTGCGCACCGCGAGACAGTTGCTGCAGAGGAGAAGTGTATCGAGCGGCTACGCTCTGCACATGTTAAGGCTCGACGATGCTGAATTTAAGTTGCGCATAGGAAAGCTGAGAGGCGTCAACTTCGAGTAATAGTCTTTGTAACTCTTCGCCTCATTTATCTATTGCTACTAAATTACAATTGCACGACAAGCGCTTATGTAATACTGTGCGCTAATTCAACGCTTCGATGCCACGCGGTAAACCTTCAGCTCCTATCAAATTTAGCTGCTCGTTGCCGTCCCTCAGTCACTTCAGATGTTAGGGTCGTTGGATTGCGAGATTTGAACTGATTGGAAGTAAGAAGAAAAGGCGCCAGGTAGTGTCGGAAAGAGATGCCAAGATCTTCTAGACATGAAACATATTGCCGCGCATTGGCATTATTTTAGGAGACACGGGCGCCAGCCTTTGATTTCCGGCAAAAGAAGCATAGCAGATGATGGTCAAAAGGACCCTTGTTGTGCCATATTGATTGATTAGGTCTATGGAGATAGTACTTAATCAGTATGCGCCTGCAATCAAGCCGATCTCTCACCGAAGATCAGCATTCTCGAGTTGGCGTAAGACTCTTGGCACTGGCGCACAATGTAGAGACGCGAGACAAAACTTTTCTCCCCCATGCATCAGTATATAAAATATAAGGTCCCCGACAATCACAAGTCGGTTTTCCCCCAAAGGTCTCAAAGTTTTCTCTTACTCTTCCACCTCCAACAGTACATGATGCTGCTCTCTACATTCATCACACTGACGCTGTTGCATCTGCTGTGCGGTGTTGTCCTGTCTTCACCTGCACCCGCGCCCATGGAAGGCAGCAGTGGCGAAGGAAACAGCTTCACGAATCTCTTCAAGCTTCGCACTCGATCGAGCAGACGTCCGGATGACGCCTACGCTCCATCAGGATCACACACGTCTCGTCCTGCTCCTCGTGTAGATCACGAGTCAGACTCTGGCGCGCGCTCTGTTCGACTCCACCGCCAGCGATCTTCTCTTCGTGCTGGTGGCTCTTCGTACGGTGAAGGCGACCACTCAGGATATGAAGAAGGCGATGGAACGGTGGATCTCTTGTCGAACCTCCAGCGAGAACCTTCCGTCGAAGTATATCAATGGAACGAGGAGACACCGGTGGAGCAGCACGTTCCCGTGAGGGAGGGAAAGCACCGCAGTGCAGCAGGAGGATCCGGCCGTGCGCGAACGAGAAGAGGTCGTCAGCACGAAGAGCATAGCGAGACTCAACATTATAGCGAGCAGGTCGAAGACTACAGCCACTACCAACACGGGCATGGTACATACGACGAAGCAAACAACCTCATCTACGGTCATCATCCACAGCAGTACGGCGAGGCACAGTATCCCTATGGACAGCTCGGCGGCAATGAACAGTACGTGCCATCGAACATGGAGCAGCTCAGCGCACAGTACTCACAGAACATGAATATCGGATCATCCAGTAGGACAGCCAAGTTTCCACGAGTCAAGAAGCGTCACGGCATGTACCACGATCCAGCGCACGTAGCGTATGCTAGTCAGATAGCGCCTCCCACCATCCTCGAATCCACCCAGGTAGCAGATCAGCATCAGCAAGACATGGTGGAGCCGCCCCCATTCTACGTAGAAGAGGAGGCACCGCAGCAGGAGGTGTATCAGGCAAATGACTACGAGTACACGCTCCAGGTAGACCCTGCCCTGCATCTGGCAAATTACAACGGGCTTGTCTTTGACTTCCTGGATGAATTTCAGCACATGATTAT
Organism: Exobasidium rhododendri; assembly: GCA_026210745.1. Lineage (NCBI taxonomy): Eukaryota > Fungi > Basidiomycota > Exobasidiomycetes > Exobasidiales > Exobasidiaceae > Exobasidium > Exobasidium rhododendri. The sequence goes on from CP110630.1 coordinate 425,688, forward strand.
CATCGAGCAGGTTCGTCAGATCAGAGCGTACAAAGTCGACACCATTCGACAGGGACTCTTGGCAAGAATGAAAGGTCCAGAGGCGGTGGCGATGCTAGGCAAAGACGTGAATAAGATCGAAGATGCTGTGTACAGCATTTTCCCAGACATCTACAGCAGAAAATGGATGGAAGGCTTTGACAATGCGTACAGACGGCAAGTGATCGATCTGCTCGCTGCTGCAACAGGACAGGCTACCGATTTGCTGCGCGATGGATTCATCACGGCAGGGGTGACTCCCGTGGTGGCAGCCGGGGTCCTGGATGCTCCGACGCCTGAAGCTCGTCGAGAATATGCCGAGCGAAAAGGGCTCATATTTGATAGGTGGAGCAGACAGGCGAATTGGAGAAAGGGCCTGAACAACGTGCAGAGGGAAGCCTTGCTCCAAAGAGCGTGCAATCTTCGGGAGCCACCCTACGATAGAGAGTATATGAGGCGTGTCCTGACGAGGAGTGATCTTGAGCCTGGAAGTGGAATGATGATGCTTCGAGCCACAGATGCCTCTTTCAAATCGATGATCGAGGGAATGACGAACAAATACCTCCCGTAGCGTAGATCCTCGTCTCTTTGTATAGATATAAGAACGGCAAGAAGTGGGGTTGGTAAAGAAAGAGAAAGAAGAAGCGAGTAGACCAGGCGAGAGCATGTAAGAAGGAGTCATCCATACGAGCGATGTATCCGCTTTCATTGTCATTCACTTTTACTTGTCTGCATGATATCAATGTCGAAGGCTGTATACTCTAGACTACATTGTCCCACATCGTGAGGACTGACAACCTCGCAGTGGTCCAGACTCGAGAGCGTCTCCCCTTTCTCACCGGCCTTACGAAGTAGCCCACAACGGAAACGGAACACTACGCACGCAGGCTACGTATACAAGCTGCAAGTGATGTGACTGTACGACGCTAGGAGAGCAACCACTTACTATCACTCGAGTGTGCGCCCACATACCACCGAGAGTAGACCACATCTGAGCCGAGACAACTTCTTTCATGCTCGGCGTAAGAGTGAAAAACATATACAGTGATGCGCGAAAGCTCCCATCCTTTGCTCTGCACACCTTAAGCCGGCCCCACTGTTACTCTTGATCTGACTCTAGACTTTCTCCTTCCTCTCAACGATCTCGATCTCGTTCGACGGTGTTTTATGATGACACTCTTCTCAAAGCTTGTCGTTGTGGCCGTCTTGTGCTGCGGCTCTGGCCTCGTCCTTGCCGCGCCTGCTCCTGATCCCATGAGTGGACACGACCTTACGAGACTAAACCTCAACACGTACGAAGAGGGAGGATCTTCACATCATTTGCAAGATTCTGTGTCTCGTACGTCGCGTGCCAGCACCAGGCGACTGATTGATCAGCTCGACTCCTCCACGCCTCGGCCTCGTAGAGCGTCGTCCCGCAGATCATCTACTCCAAATTTGGAAGACGATGGTCAAGCGGAGGAAGACACGCAAACGAGAGACTTCCTCGGTAGATTTGGAAGACAGCGGTCCAATGTCAGTAGTGCCGCGCTGCACGGTGACGAGTCAGGAGCAGAAGTCGTGCGGCCGATTCGTCCTGCTCGATTTAGAAGGGCACCTCGTCATGTCGAGCAGGTCGTAGCAGGTGAACACGACTATGGACACTTCAATCAGCAGTACTTTCCGGATCAGGACAGGTATCATCAGGAGATGCACATCTATAGCGGGCAGCACTACCCTACTCTGTACGCAGGTGGCATTGGTCACGGAGCTCATACTGATTATGGCACCTCGCAAGGTCACGCCTTCGACTACCATGCGAATCCCCACCACTCAATGCAGGGTATGAGCGGCTCCCATCTACCCCTTCAAGAAGCTGATGAGCAGCACGAAGCTCCTAATGACGATCATGTACTCCGTCACGGCGAAGAAGTCGTCGAGGCAAACACTCAGGACGCAAACGTGCCCGCCATGGTAATACCCGTGCCAGACGAGGTGTACGAATACAAGTTCCGAGTCGATCCTGCTACTGAGCTTCACGCCCAGGAAGACGTGGCCGTATATGAATGGCTGCAAGAGGCTCAGACGTTCGTCATCATGGATCGAATCCGCCGCATCAGACCGTACACTTCGGAGACTATTCGCGCTAGACTTCGCGAGCTCATGGACGGCCCCTTTGCCATCGCTGCACTGGGAGACGATGAAGTCGCGATGGAAAACAAGATTGTCACATTGTTTCCAATGGAAGCACGACGAAGAAGAGACGGCTGGATCCCGTGGATGAATGGATTCACAAACGCGCAAAGGAGGAGAGTGATCGACGTGCTGGCCAAAGCAACAAGTCAGGCTACGGATTTTCTCTTGGAGATGTTCCAGAAATACAGGGTGACACACGAGACAGCTCATCACATCCTCTACAATTGCAACAATTCTCTCGAAGTCCTGGCATATGCTCGTGAGAAGGGACTGATCTTCCGAGAAGTGCCGCGACAGACTCCCTGGAGAATGGGTTTGAGTCAACTGCAGAGAATGGCGCTCGTTCAAAGATTGGGCACGGTGATCAATGCTGGCGAAATGCATATCAAGGATCTGCTTGCTCGACACGTTCGTACGGTAGGATATGGGAAGACGTTGCTACAGATCGAGGACGAACAGACCTTTGCAAATGTAGCAGAGAGTATAAGAACGGGGACGTTCCTGTGGTAGAAGCGGGCTCGCAATGTAGACATACTTTACTTTACCCCTGGTACTCGGTATTGATATCTCTTACACCATCTGAGTATGGGCTGTGTAAGTCGTCTGCCATCGCTAGTGAAGGTATTCACGCCCTTCCTTCGGCATTTCGTGTCCTCATGTGCTCCATTTGCGCATATAACGCCCATGCTGTGCGCTCCAAAAGAAGTAATTCGTACTATGTAGAAGGAAGTACGGTCAGAAGCAGACTTGTAGAAAAGAGGCCAGTGAAAGGAAGATAATTATAGTCATGACCTCTATCGCCGCTGTTTTTCTTACTTCACCGCACCCCCTTCAGTGTAGCAATGACCCATCTTCCCGTGAAGAGGTCGTTGCTCTATTTTCTAGTACTTTGCCTCGAAGGTCTTCTTACTTGCGCTGCTCCGATGAACCACGACAGGCTTGGATCATTCACACCTCGTCCTCGTCGACTTCGCCCAATCAATAGTGACATGACTGGACCCTCCGGAGCTCGCACATCGCGCCTCAGCAACAGGACACTTCAGAACAGCCTACCTTCTTCCAGCTACCCCGAAGTAGACACTCAGCAGTTCCAACAAGGTACTGTTCACGGTGCAAACGATGCTTGTATATCCTCAGGTGCCGCCTATCACAGTGCAGAGATGGATGGTGCGCCAATGCAGCACTTAAGCGACTATCAATCTCAACATTCATACTATAACCCTTCTGCATACGACCATACATCGCAAGACTCGAGCGGAAACACGGAACATATGCCCGACAGTGCCAGCCTTACTCAGCACGGGGATGCTGCTAGCCATATGTACGGTGACTACGAAGAGCTTCTGGGGATTCTGCAATCTCCGTCGAGTTCAGACTCCAGTCTAGCGTTGCAGGACATGCATCTAGGTACTCCCAGTCAAGCTCACTGGATGCCGAGCTACGTTTCGGGCTATGCCCCGTATGCAGTCGCTCCTCAGCCCAGTGAAGTGCACCAGGACACCACTACTCCTTGGGAGTACACTCTACCCGTCAGCCCGTCCTTTCCATACGTGCACAGCGGAGACAAGGTGTATCAGTACCTGAGTGAGGATCAGAAGATGGTCGTGGTGGATCGCATCACGCAGATCAGTCCGTACACAAACAAGGGCGCACATGAGCTACTCGCAAAACGTCTGGATGTTGCTTTTGCGAGTAAATTACTAAGCAACGATCTTCACAAGGTAGAACTGGCCGTCAGTCAGTTGTACCACATCGATCAAAGGAAAAGACGTGCGCCCAAATTTGTGCCTTGGATGACGGGACTATCGAGCTGGCAAAGGATGCAGGTGATTAGTCTCATGGCAGAAGCAACGCAGCAACCCAAAGATGAATTGCGAGACCTCTTCTTGACGCTCAGAGTAACGCCTGCAGTGGCAAGAGCGATACTGGACGCCTCCTCTCCACAGCAACGTAGGTCCATCGGCCTTCGACTGAATCTAGTCACACCGGAAAACCTGACCAGGCTCAACTGGCAAGTAGGACTCAGTGAGCTGCAGATCAGGTCTTTGCTACACAGGATCACGATGAAGGGCATCGATGAGCGGTTATGCTACAAGTACCTTGCACGACCGTATGTACCGCGCGGGTACGGGCTTCAAATGCTTCGTGCGGGTGAAGATGAATTCATGGGAATGCTGCAGGCACTGATCAAGAAGCAGCCGCTCCCGTGAGATCCCATTCTGCGCAGAACAGAGAGTCTTACATGCCATACCTCTATGCGTTGAGCACTCTTATCCTGCATGAAGTCTGACTAGCCTTTCTTTATGCATCCTGGACCCGTCCTGGTCACATTTCTTGATTCGAGAAACAAGTCACACAATTTCTGCACCGCATTGCCCTAGAACTCGTAGCCGCGAGAGATAAGGGAGATTGATGCGTGATGATAAAGAAAGGGGCTAGAGAAAGAAGAATCAGAGATGCGAAGTATGGCGGCCTTCCTTTTCTTCGTACACCTGCTCTCTTTACTTCCATCGGCTCGCTTTCAAGATGATACATCTCCTGATTGTCTCAGCGTTGGTGTCCTTCCTCTTTCTCCAGAAGCTCGCTCAGGCTGCCCCTCTACCGATGCCGATGGATGGTGGCGGAGACGACCACTTCCGTCTTTCAAGGATCATCACGGGTCGAGCCAAGTCTCGCCATCCTGAACGGTCAGGGGCCAGGACATCTCGAGTGCCTCGTTCCGCTTCAGGCGTGTCCAGCGACATGGTACAGCCCTCGACATCGCGTCCAGATCTAGGCTACCTCACACCACACAGCGGACGGTCTTTGTCTCAGTCTGGTAGCCAGCGTAGTCCCTATTCGACCTCGTACGAACTGCCACCTCTGCCTCCGATGTACGGCGACACCCACATAGATCCGGCTTTCCAGCATCAAGACGCCTACACAAATGTATACGGACATAACACCGAACATTCCGGGCAGTATCTAGGGCAGTCCTCGAGCGCTGGTATAGACGATCAGCTGAGCGCGTCGTTCAACATGATGGGAGGATACGGCTTTCCTGGCTACAACGCTGATGCAGACGTCCCGCCTTCATACCAAGACTATACTAGCTTGGACCAGGGATACAATCAAGATGCCTACAGCCTACCGCAGCATCAACACGACCCATACAGTAATGTATACAGTCAAAGTATTCCCTTTGGTCAGCCTGATGTGCCTTCCTTGCTTGGCGACGATGAAGACCACCGAAGCTACTCCACACATCTTCCGTACGGTGACTATCAGCACATGACACCTGGATATGCCAGCACACAACAACCAGAAGGACTCTATGGTAGCTCAAGCCTGGGGACGTCTTCCTGGCACGATGTCCACGAGAGCTCGTCTAGCCGCCGTTCTCATCGTCATCGTGAAAGTCGTCTTCACTCTGCATCTCCAAGTAATGTGTCTCCGTCGACGTATCAACATCAGAATGCCGCCACCGAGGATGAGCCAGGGAGTCAAGATGAACTCATGCAGCTATATCACACGAACATGGGCACGCGGGGGACATCTTCCCACTCAGAAGAAGCACAACGCACCGCTGGCCAACCCATCCCTCCGCCTTCCTACGAATACACTCTACAGGCCGGCACAAACGTCGACTGCCCTCGCGATGCTGTATCCGTGTACGCGATGATGAGCAGAGAGCAAAGACTGGTCGTCGTCGAGAAAATTGCACAGACAAGACCCCTAGTACTCTCTCGGATCCAACAATTCATCACCAAGCACTTGACGGCCGATCAAGCAGAGACTCTTCTCCGTGAAGATAATGAGCGAGCTGACGCTGTTGCATTGCAGCTCATTCCGACGCCGAACACAATCATTCGCCAGCATCCGGCCCACACGATGAACACCTGGATGACAGGCCTTGAGAACTGGCAAAAGAGAGAGGTGGTCCGAAGACTGGCAGAAGTGACGCTGCAGCCATCGGACAAGCTTCGAGAGTTTCTTTTGCAGGCAAACATCACGCCAGAAATCGCTCTAAAGGTTCTCGCTGCTCAGTCTGTCGAGGAGATATGGGGACTAGTTCAGGAGCACGGCCTCACTTTTCTTCCCGGTGAAGCCGTGCAAACGCATCACTTTAAGCCGTGGCAGAAAGGGTTAAGCAACATACAGAGACTGGCACTTCGTCAAAGGATGGCGCATTATATGAATAGGGATGACAGGTACTGCTATCAACTGCTGCTCACGATAACTGAAAATGGTGGTGGACTGAAGATGCTCAAAGCTGAACCGCACAAGTTTGCCGAAATCATGAATGGACTCATAGCGGAGTACGGCTGGGAGTGAAGCATGTATGCCAGTGAATCATCATCATCCTCCTGCATCTCTACCGCTCTCTTTCGAAAGTGTTGGCTAGCATTGTATCCTACCTTCATGCTTCCTAATGTGACTGACTCTCTTCCTGTTGCGTGAACTCTTAATGAGAAGTCTCTACGCGTGACCCGTGTGAATGCTTTGTTCCTGCTTCTCGTCTTTCCCCTTGTCACATTGATCTGTCTCTCAGGATACTGCTCTTTGCCCTCAACACTGCTGAAACTACCTACCCCGGCTCAACAATACCTGTGCTTGGATCCATATTTGTACTTTTTGCGTCCTACGCAGTTGTCCTCTTGCCCCTTACGTGATATACTCATGAGAGCAACTCCTGAAATGTGCTCTCAGCTCCTGCTACGCACATCATTCCACTCCTTCAATGCACTGGAACCTCTTGGCGTAGACAATAAGTAGGAGTGAGAGCAATAGCGGACGCAAGAAGGTATTCAGAGTTTCTGCTGTACTTTGGCCGACAATTCAATGCATGAACTCTGGTCTTATCTTCATTCCCTTGCACTTTGCTCATATACTACCGATCCTCGAGACGCTAGCAACTTCTTCAGCTGCTCAGTATGGAGGCATGAAGCTTGTCGGCTTGTGCTTCAATGCAGGCTTTGATGTCGGAGAAGAGTGTCCCTTCTGAGATACGGCGGCGATATATAAGAGGCAGTCTAGTCATACATGAAATCACGGAGTCTTCTTTCTTCAACTGACTATAACAACCTCAAGAATGCTTCCGTTCAAGTTCTTTGTTTTTGCTGCCCTTGCGTGCCTGTACGACATCACCATAGCATCACCGACGCCCATGGATGGCGGTAGGGATCTCCGAAGGCTGAACACTCGCTCTCGTGAGGAAGGTGATCACATGCTACGCGGCAATCGAGCAGTCCACTCTGGATCCCGCACCTCTCGCCCTGCCGATCCCAATCGCCCTATCGATACCGAGACCTTGGCCAATCGTCATCGCTCTTTGCGGCAGCAGAGAAGAAACAGCTCCACACAAGAAGGTGAACTCGGCGACTCCTCTTCACGCGCAAGTGCGGAGGAGACACGTCGACGTCGCGGCAAGAGTATACTGGAAGAAGACGATGGACAGAGCCACGCTGCCACTTATTCTCATCCGACGGAGAGAAACGCTGCACCTCGCTTTCTTCCCAACTATGAGCAGCAGCAGCATGATCTATTGATTCGCGCTGCAGACGCGTACATGCTGCCGTACGATCAGGGGCTTGGCTACGATTTGACCACCGAGGGCGTCGAGGAAGATCAGTACGATCAGAATCAGTATCAACAGAACGAAGAGGAAGAGGACGAGTACGGCGAAAGTGGAAGAGGTCAGGAGGAAGTTGATCAGGCAGCGTCACAGTATCGTGATCAAATGATGCACTTCCAGGATATGCATCTTCAGGGTGGCCTACAGAGTCACGATAACGTCCTGCAGGACTATGCGAGTATGTATCCCGGAATGATGGCTGGATTCCCGCTCCAATCTGATGGAACCTTGTACGGTGGCCAGTACGGTCAGTCGTTCCAAGCGTACCACCATGATCTGCAGGATGATCGCAACCGTGCTCAGGAACACTTTGACAACATACAGCAGAGTCATCATCCCCGCCGGCCTCGTCGTGCATCCCACCAAACGAGACCGTCGAGCGCGACATCTGAGTCCCATACCAGCGTACAGGCAGGAAAGGCAGATGAAGCACCAAGACATGCTGTGGTTCCGCAGGGAGACGTGCTCCGTATGCGAAATCACTACGCCGATATGTCTAGTGTCATCATCCCGCCTCATCCACTGCATCGGGTGCCACCACCAGGAGAGTACACATGCCGCGTCAACCCTACCATCGGTGACTTTCCCGACAATGTACCGGTATACATGCAGCTGCCGGAAGCACAGAAGTCGGTGATCCGGGAGCAGGTCTACCAAATCAGAGTGGCAAACCCAAAGATGATTCAAGATGGACTCGCTCTCCGACTCACTGCTCCCTTGGCAAGGGACATTCTGAGCAGGGACGAAGAGCGGATCGACAAGGCTGTCAAGATTATGTTCCCCGAAGACAAAAAGATCAAAGGCGTACCGGACAAGCTCACCTGGATGACATGTCTGGACAACAAGGACAGAAGAGAGGTGATTAGGCGAGTGGCAGAAGTGACACTGCAGCGCCAGGACAAGCTACGAGAGCATTTTCGCGTCAATGGAGTCGCGCCCCGAGTAGCGAGAGAGATACTGGATGCGATGAGCAGAGAAGAGATCGAGCATTTGGCCGAGGTGTATGGTCTGATCCTGGAAGCGGACCCGAAAGACCACCCCTGGCAAAGGGCACTCACGGCTGTCCAGAGAAAGGCACTGCGCCAGAGGTTCCATTCTGCAGGTGTGGAGGACCCGTCGGAGCTCTACCGACTGCTGCTGAAAGAGCGGGTCGAGACTCGCCACGGACTGATGATGCTCAAGATCAGTAGCGAGGATGTCAAGAGAATGGTGGCCATCTTGCGACAATCTCATGCTCCCATGCCGCTCCTAGACGAGGATTAATGTGGCCGACGTCTTGTACTGTTTTTATGCGAAGAGCAAGCTCAACCAGTGCATGTGGTCATCCGAGATCCTTGTTGACTCTTTCTGCTCCTGCTCTTCTGCCGCTGGTGCTTAATAACAGATGTTAAGACCGTTGATTTCCTCAAAATATCATACTATAAAGAATCGTAGTGATGTAGAGATGTGAAATTGGGCTTTTGACAGTTCTTGCTCAGCCCAGCAAAGAGAGCTCTATCGGCTTCAATTATGTGCTCTTGAAGCCAAGACCGAGTTATCACCTCACATTTGGCACGCCGCCTTGCGTCTACGCTAGTGAATTGCGCCTAAGAACGAAGGTCAGTATCTCGGCCGCTGCCTTCTCTCGCATCGTATACACGCACATAAGACCGACTACAGGCCGAAAGATGATCTTACTGCTCAATCACATCTTTTGTGAACGACTGTGATCGATGAGTATTGGTGGTATCGCCGCGCATGAGATCATATTCTGCTTTAATGCACGGGACAATAGCCAATTCGACATGACTACACTGTAGATACTTAAGGAGAGCTTCCTTTACACCTTCCGACTGTCCATCCTTGACATTGCCCTCCCAATGATCTCTCTCACTGCGATCGCCGTCATAGTATCCCTCGCTTGCCTTTATGGCGTGTGCTCGGCCACTCCGACTCCTCATCCTACTCCCATGGAAGACCCATACGATCACGACGGCTTTCGACGAAGCCTCCATCTTGGACGGGTCAACACAACCCCGTCAGAAGAGGGAAACACGACTCGACCGAGCCGTAGTTCTCGTCAATCAGGACATCAAACGTCCCGTCTAGTTGGCCCTGCAAGAGATCGTGACCACTCGCAGCCCATGTCTGCTCGTCTTCCCACAAGACGTTCGCGAGCAAGTTCAAGGGCATCCGGTGAATCATCTTCCCGTCAACAACGTGGCAAAGCCGTGCAAGTAGAGGAGATCAGCGACGATGACAGTAATGTCAGTGGACAGGCGCCTTCCTCTCTGCATTATCAGTACCACGATCTGCCTTCTCTCATACGTGCAGCAGATCAATACATGGCCCCATATGATCATCAGCCCGTGCAGCATCTCGATTTGAACCAGGAAGCAGAGGATGACTACTACGAGGGTCATGTGCAAGGAGCAGAGGGAAGCCACTACCACTTTGATCACTCTGCAGGTCAGGATCAATTCCCAACACTGGCCTACAGTGCCTCTCCTATGTACATCCCGCAGCAGCAGCAGCAAGCCGACGATTACTCCCACGGCACTTCTTATCATCCTCATCAGGGAGCTTTCACTGGTGTAGAGGCTGTAGCCCCGCAACCAGCAACAAATTGGCATGGACAATATCATCCTTCTTCTTGGGAGGAGGCTCAGTACGACACCTCCGACATTCCTCAGGGCGTACCCCACCGTCAACGAAGTCATCGCCGTGAAAGGCTGCAGCGACAGAAGCAGCAACAGCGAGAAGCTCTGGCAGCCTACAGTGATGCGATGCACGCGATGAACCTTGGTAGATCGACGCCGCAAGAGTCTGTTCCTCCTCCCGTCGTTGATGTGCCTCGTGTGCAGAATTTTTTTGCCGATGACTCGGTGAGCATCATTCCCGAGCCTCCATTTCACAGAATTCCGCCACCGGGAGAGTACCTGCTACAGGTCGACGATCAGGTCCACATCTACCCGGAAGACCAACTCGTGTACCTGATGCTCACGGAAGATCAACGGCTGCTCATCAAGACACAGATTGCTAGGATTCGGCCGCAAGTAATGCGATCGATTGTAGCGACCCTGAGCATCAGGCTCGATCCTACACTTGCAAGGGACTTGCTGAGCTACGACATAGACCGCATCGATCGAGCAGCAGAGACGCTGTTTCCTGAGCACAAGAAGAGGATGGGCTTACATGAACGGGTCACCTGGATGACTGGCCTGAACAATGCTCAGAGAAGAGAAGTGATACGAAGAGTCGCAGAGGTGATGCATCAAGGTTCAGACACCCTTCGCGATCACTTGTTCAAAGTAAACATGGAGCCTGCGGTGGCACAGCAGATCCTTCAGGCCGTTAGTCGAGAACAGATATGGGATATTGCAACCTACAACAACCTTACACCCCCATCGCTCCTGATCTCGACAGAATTTCCCTGGCAAAGAAGTCTCAGCCATGTTCAGAAGAGAGCACTTTATCAACGAGCTCGAAGTGCCGGCATTTCAAACGAACAGAGTTTCTACAATCTGATGGCCAAAGACAGAGTGCCGCGGAATTATGGCTTTGTGATGCTGAAAGTGAGCGATGAAGACTTCAAGATGATCATACAGACAATCAGGACACCGGGAGCTCCCTTGCCGGAATTCGCTGAAGACTGATGTCGTATATATCATTGGAGAGAGAGATCGTGCATGTAATTGCCTGCGATCGCTATTAGCAGTATGTATAGTCTCTGGCTGCGGCAATACTTTATGCGCAAGAACGATGCGTGAAATTGAGCGTCATTGCGGTCTATTTTAGCAGCTTCAATTAGTAGGCCGAAGTTCTGCGTGTAAGGTGTTATCTCTCTCCATTACCGATGACACAGCATAAGACCAAAGCAGAGTGCGGCACTGTGCTTGTATCTTATATCACAGTGCAGAAGTGACACTGAGCGAGTAAGACGAGAAGATCTCACTCTGATTTATCACGACAGCCTATCGTCACCCGTGACTCAGGCGTGCAGGATAGGAGTGATGTGTGCCCTTGAGAAGGGGATTTATCATCTATCTTCATGCATCGATCCGACCGAGGCAGCAAGAAGAGTATGATGCACTCTGGGTCTAAAGAGAGAGTGTGCGGCGGGCGAAGAGTCTCCCTCAGTCTACCACCGTCATCATCTCGTCTTTCGTTAGAATCGCAACAAAGATGACCTTACTCGATCTCTTCTGTGTGCTGGCCTTCTTCTCATTCCTTCATGGCTTCACTCAGGCAGCACCAGCACCCACGGACAAGAACGAGCTCTACGGCAACACTCCTCATCGGTACAACGTGCCAAGTATAAATACTGGTCGCTCCAGGTCGAATCAGGGTGGCCTGTCTGGATCCCACACCTCTCGTCTGCCACATTCTGAATCGCTGGAATCTGACTACGGGTCGTCTACATCCCGCCTCAATGCGCACTATCTCGAAGCGCAGGCTCGTCTGTCGCAGTACAATACAGATCATGTTCCTGGCACACTCACAGGGCACCAAGGACATCATCGTCGAAGGAGAGAGAAAACTCCACTTTACGGTCAGATGAGCGAACTCCCCCTTCTTCCTGAAAGCTTTGGTGATCGAGAGGTGTCCAGAGGCCAGCAATTTCTGTACGGGAATCACACTTCACAGCAATTAGGCCTTGACCATGGTGTCAGTGGATATTCAGGCGACCTCCATATTGCGGGAGGAAGTCGAACAGGGCTCGACTACAATGTGCATGGCGAAGACCCCAATTACGGTCAATATAGTCATGCAAGACTGCCTATTCGTGATGGTATTCTATCCCCGTACGGCGCTCAAAACGATCCACTCACGGATGATTATGGCCAATACAGTAACTATCCCTCATACAGCGCGCATCACGGCTATGCAGCGAGTTCTAGTGCGGAAAGCGGCTCAAGTATCCCATTCGGACAGCCGGATATCCCTCCTCTGCTGGACTATGCTGATCAGCCTGTCAACTATCATTATGACTATGACTACAATACTTGGCCGGCAGACCCAGACACGCATCAGGAGGCGACGACAGGCGACGCCAATCACGGAATGTACGATTGCGGCTCTTCACATCATAATCCTTCCATGCAACAGGATCGGGAGAGGAGGAACCCTACGACGTCCTCCCCTGCGCACGACACTGTACCCTTGCCTGAGGAAATGCATCTCCCAGCCGGCAGCAGGACCCTGATCACGCCTCCAGCAGACGAGTACACTTTGCAGGTCGACCCACATATCACTTATCCAACGGACGCGGAGTCAGTGTACAGGATCCTGCCAAAGGAACACAGGCAGCTCATCGTGGAGCGTGTGTCTCAGACTCGACCGTTCCTCCGGTCCGTGATCCAATACCACGTCACTCGACACTTGACACCGCGTTTGGCCAGGAAGATGCTGAGCAACGATCGGGACGCCTACGATGAAGCTGCTGCTGAGCTCCTCCCTCAGTCTACTCCGAAACTGATGCCCGACGGAAAGATGCAGCCTGTAGTCACCTGGATGACGAGCTTAGAGAATTGGCAGAAGAGGGAGGTGATCAGGAGACTGGCCGAATGTACGCTGCAAGCACCAGACAAGCTGCGAGAGCTCCTCCTCATGAAGGAACTTGAGCCGAGCGTATCGAGGAGGATACTGGCGGCGACGTACACGGAAGATGTGTTGAAGATCGTGCAAAAGGAAGATCTATACGTGCTTTCATTTGATGCAGATAATACGCATCACCCAAGACCGTGGCAAAAGGGCCTCAGTATCATCCAGAGAGCGGCCCTTCGTCAGCGGATGAAGGACATAGGCTTCGTCGACAACTATTCCTGCTTCAACCTGCTGAGTCAGCAGGGAATTCCTGACGGCTACGGAATGCAACTCCTCAAACTTGACTCCTTGGCGTTTGGCGCTGCTATCGAGCATCTTCTAGGAAAGAACAGGAACGGTGTTCCCTATGCCCGGGAGTAGACGATTGCGTTCTGGTGCGCTGCCTCTTTCACCGTCGAGATCGCTTGAGCAAGACTCTCCTGTGTATATAGCGGCTGCGCAGAATCGATACAAAGCGTACAAAGTAGTGTGATAAATGAATGTGCATGAAGACTACCGTGGCGAGAGATAAAAAGAACGCCCTCGCATACGGTATGGCGGTGCTGTTCTTCGTCTAGTATGATCGGAGGGTGAAGCCGTGATGCACTCATATAAAGGCGACATGCATCACATTCTTACCTCCTTCTCCATCTCTCTCGTCCTCTGCTTGTACCTCTTCCTCTGCCTGCTTTCTTCTCATGTCACTCATGAGCTATGGCCTGTTGCTCTTCTTTCTGCACACATGCAGCTGTGTCGTAGCGGCACCAGCTCCGATGGAAGGCGATTGGGGAGCCCTCAATCTGAGCCAGATCAACATCAGGCATCAGGACCGTCGACCAGGTCAAGCAGGATCTCGCACATCTCGCCCCGTTGCCCCTACTAGAGTCGACAACTTCGAATCCTTGACATCCCGTCTTCAGCGGAGGAAACCTCTTCAAAATGATGCGTCGTCTCTGGGCGAGACGATGCCAGAGTCACAGGCACCCGCTCGTCGTCGTCGCGGCAAGTCTGTGCTGCAGGAGGAAGATAGCAATCAGGACGATATTAACACTTCCAGCCGTACGCAGCCACCGCGTCTCCTGCCACGCATTCGCGATGACCACTTCATCGTCCCATCAGGAAGCCACCACACCTACCCATACTTACCTCTCCAAGCGCATGAAGATGTTTTCGTTGCGAATACACAAGCTCTTTACTCTGAAGGCCAGCATCAGGTGAACTACTCTGGTGATGAGCATCTTGAACAATATGGACATCAGCACCACACTTCGCAGATCGGATATAGTCACCAATTTAGGGAAGAAAATGCTGCACCTCCGACAAGCTACGACTATTCCCTCGGCCATGGCGGTCAGCAGACGCAGGATGACCCCACACAGTTCCAAGACCAAATCGGTTCCACGTACAACGTCGACGGCAACCCATACCCCGTTTTTGAGTCAGCGTATCCCATGCACTGGTCAGACGATCATATGGGACGGTACAACGAGTCGTTATTCAATACGGCGTATCCGCATGAGCATTCCCTAGTCCACGAAGGAATACAGCGTGCTCGTAGGATCAATAGATCGGGTCCAGAGGCAAGCGGTTCAACTGATGTGATGAGCGACTCGTCCATGGTGTTCAACTCGGCAGGGCATCTTCTTCTGCAGAACTATTACGCTAGCCTGCATCATCCACCCGCCGTAGCCGTCGAACCGCCTTTACACAAGATCGAACCTCCCGGGGAGTACAGCTTCGAGTTCGATCCACGGTTCGTGTACACCTATGAGAACGACAGGGTGTACGCTACCCTGAGTGACGACCAACGCTCCGTCATCCGTGAGAAAGTGTATCAGTTGAGACCGTACAAGGAAAAGAAGGTGCTCACTACGTTGACAAACGAGCTACTGCCATGTCATGCAAAAGACCTTCTCAGCAACGATCAGAACAGAATCGATAGTGCCATCGAGGACCTGTATCCTGAGAACCCAAGGAAGTCTACGTGGATGTCCCCTCTCAACAGCTTTCAGAGGCGGGAGGTGATGCGAAGACTGATCGAGGTGACGCTGCAGAATCCCAAAGTCCTGCGAGAGTACCTCAATGCGAATGTAGTGGACCCGAACATGGCCAATTTGGTCCTCCGAGCTACTTCCAAGGAGGAGATATGGGATATTGTGCACTACTACGGTCTACTCCTGGCAAAGAGCGAAGATATGAAAAACGAGTATCCGTGGCAAAAAGGTACTACGCCCCTGCAGAGAAAAGCGCTCCAACAAAGGCTGTTGAAGACGGGCATAGTGACAGACAAGCCGTACAAGGTCTTGGTAAAGACGAGAGTTCCAGATGGCTATGGTCTGATGATCCTCAAAGTCAGTGATCACGACGTCAAGCTGATCGCGAGGGCGCTGCAGACTAGGATGCAACCACTGCCCATCCTCATGGATTGAAGGGGGATCTTCTGTCGCATCACATGATGAGTAGCACGAGCTTTGACCGTGACAAAAAACTTAAGATAATAGAAACATTCTTGCAATGTGATAGTGTGTGATGTATACAGTGTAAGCGAACTTCCTTGCATGAGAGAACATAATGATTTCGAGTGAAAGTTGCGCTCTTCACGCATTAGCAAAGGTCCAGAGGACGGTTCGAATCAACTAGCGAGGAGAGAGCTATAAAGGAAGTCAAAGGGTGCTGCAGGACTCTACTGGTCTTGACCTCTCGTATCTTCCAGCCCATGTTAGCAATGTCAGTCGCCTCTCGCGCAACTCTACTTGCAGTACTGTCATGCTGCCTAATCCTGGCGAGCACTGCAACGCCTCTACCAAAGCCGATTCCCATGGACAGCGGGGAAGATAGTCCCCGTCTTCCCAAACTGACAATCAGACGTCCTAGATCATCTCGTACTGGACCATCCGGATCTCTCTCCAGTCGAGCTGTTCGCGCGAGCCCCCAGGTGTACGATGTAGCACCACCGTCCACCTCGCGCCCAAACAGGCGAGTAAACTCACAAAGCACCAATGAAGCGGGAAATCTGTCGTCGATGTACCAACATACCTCCCTTCAGCCAGGCCTTGCTGACAGGCAACAATACGATCAGGATAATCACTTCAGTCATGGTCAGGAGAGCGGATTGTACTATCCAGTGCCACACTACGGCTACATCGGTGAATTCGATGTAGCAAACCTGTCTCAGTCGATGGCAGTGGGAAATACATTTGGCGATCCAAACATTCCTTCCCTGCACGACAGTCCGCAGCAACTTACCTTTCCTACTTATAGTAACACTGCTTATGAACAGCATCACGACATGCAAGGATACACGCAGCTTCCATATTCAGGCTCTAGCAGTGGGGATGCATCAACCTATCAATATGGACAGCTTGGTGTTCCATCTCTGCAAGACACACAGGCACTACACGGCTACAATCAGGATGGGACAAGCTACAGCTACGACAGTGCTATGCAAGGGATGAATCTGGGATCGTCCTCTTCTCACTCCCTGACGACGGAACACGTCCATGACAGCGTGTCTGAGGGCGCCACTGCTATCAATCCGAGGCACATGCAGGAGTACATCGAGCGAATGGCTGCGCAGATGAACAAGCCATTCTCCAGCAACGTCTACCACAGCATTCCCCCTGCCACGGAGTACACCTACCAACTAGAGACGGCATTCGACTTTACGCCGTACAGTGAGGATCAGAACATCTACCTACTCCTGCCAGAGGACTACAGGACGGTGATCCTGGATCAGATTTACAAGATACGTCCGATCAACCCGAAGAGTGTGCGGTCCTGCCTCGTGAACCACTTGAAACCCGCTCAAGCACAGGATCTGATCAGCTACGACACTGTTCGTATTGATGAGGCCACGCAGGAGCTGTTTCCGGATGGTATTGTGAGAAAGTACGATCGAACATTCACGACCACCTGGATGACCGACTTGTCCAACGCAGATCGAAGGGAGGTCATCAGACGACTCTCCGAGGTGACTCTACAGGCGGGCGACGTATTGAGAGAGCACTTTCTCCATGCGAACATCGAGCCAAGGGTGATCCAATACATCCTACAGGCGACTACGCAGGAGAGGATTTGGGAGATTACGCAGTTTCACAATCTCTTTTTCGATGTCAACAACAAAGACAGACCGTGGCAGAAGGGGCTGAGCTTTCTGCAGAGAAAAGCGCTTCGACAGAGATTCAAGCTGGCTGGAATTACCGAAGAATCGCAGTACTACGGCATACTGAAGCGAGAGAAGATCCCACCGGGCTACGGACTGACGATGCTCAAGGTCGGTGATGCTGATCTGCTGGCGATCATCAAAGCTTTGCGGACGAGGAATGCGCTCTTGCCGGTGATCTCGCTTTGTGAGGAGGTGCGGCTCTGAATATAGCCTTGCTGACGGGGGAGGGCGTATTATTTTGCATCACACTGCCAGCTCGATGTAGCTAGCTGATACAATGGAATGGATGATCGAAATCTTGATTGTGTTGTAGATATAAAAGCGTCTGTAAGTATCACGCAGTGGGAGAGGCAGTGCATCAAGATCAGATTAAGTAGGACGCCAAGCCGCTAATGCGAGATGCGAAAGGGCGCAGCATTCCACGCTATAGGGGCGATACCCAGAAGGCGAGATGAAGCACCTCACTCGTCACTCTGAGATCTGATGCGGTGCGGTACAAGTGAACAGGTGATTCAGGCTGCCAACTGTGTTGCTATGTTATCCTGTTTGACGTCTTTTGTCCCTTGCGTTGTCTCCTTCGCGCTCTCTCTTCTCTCTTATCCAGCAAGAGTCGCCTTGTAATCGCGATGGTGCTTGCGAGGTTCCTCATAGGACTCGCTTGTGCTTGCTTCTACTCGACAAGCTTGGCCAATCCAGCACCCATGGAGTACGACTGGAGTCAATTCAATCTGCATTCCATCAACACACAGGCCCCACAATCGGCTTCTCAGCAGCCCCATCACGGCGGAGCCCAAACGTCTCGTCTTGAAAGGCACATTCATCCCAGAAATGACGGCTCGAGCACATCTCGGCTTGGCATGCCCTACGCAGGCAGCAATTCTTACTTTGGCGGAAATCATCATCGCAATATGGACCCTACAGCTCACGGATACAACTCGGGTCTCCAAAGCTACGGCGACCCTTCTTACTTTGGTCAGGGTAGCTCGTCTTCCTATCCTACGTACTCGACGGATGGCTACAACAGCCAAGGTGGACACGACTGGAACTATCCAAACTCGCACGATGAGCCAGAGAGACCATTTGGGCAGCCAGACATAGCACCCCTGCTCGATGACGCACACGGACTATATGGGACTGACTATAATTCTCGATCAGAGTTCACCAGTGATCCGTATTACATGTCAGGCGTAGGCTACAACGGTGGAGCTTCCTCTGACGTGGCCTTTGGAGATCCTCAACTGCCCTCCCTGCTTGATGCCCGGTACGACATCGACGTGACGCCTGTCGGTAATCAAGATCACTTCTCTTCACAGCACCATCAACCATTACTGCACTCTGCTAGCGCGGAAGCTCATCATCCAGAGCAGCGTGTTAGCACATCGGCTTCACAAGGAGCGGCCTCCCCCTCCTCTCTGACGCCAATACCTTCGCCTTGTGCCGAGTACACGTTCCAGTTTGACCGCGACTTTCCCATCCCACAAAGCAGCCGATCGGTCTACTCGTTGTTGCCCAAGGAGCACAGACTGATCCTGACGGAGCGTGTTGCTCAAGTGCGACCTTTCAAGACGAAAGTCATTCAGTACCACCTCGATCAGCATCTCAACACAGAGTTCGCACTGATGTTACTGAGTGATGATCAGAAAGAGAACGACGAGGCCGCCCTTATAGTGCTGCCAGACAGTCTTCGCAAGAAGAAGAATGGATCTCTTCCTATTCACTGGATGGACGGGCTGAAAAATTGGCAGAGAAGAGAAGCGATCAGACGACTGGCCGAAGTGACGCTACAGCCGGCCGACAAGCTTCGAGAGCATTTATTGCACTACGACAAGAGACCTATCGTAGCACAAAAGATATTGGATGCTACATCGCAAGAGGAGATTTGGCGAATTGCCGAAAAGTGGAATTTGATCCTTCCGCCTATCGATCCGACCAACAAGCATCAGCCCAAAGTGTGGCAGAAGGGAATGAGCAACATGCAAAGAGCTGCTCTACGTCAGGCTTTAGCAAGGTACTGCTCCATGGACATTGATGCATTCATACAGATGCTCGGAAAGAGCTGGACACCCCCGGGCTATGGACTGACGATGCTGAGAGTGGCTGCTCTGCCGGATCCTGCTGGATTCGTGGAGATAATCAAGGCCGTGATGCGTCAGGATAGAAGCACCCCCTTGCCTTTCACTGGTCACTCGTGAGCATCGAGACAATTGCGAGAGAGCTTTCCATGGTAGATTCGCAGAGCTGTGCTCGATATTTGTGGCCGAGAGTGAAGGCGTAAGAGAGGCAGGCACATCTGTCCTGCGCCGAAAGAAGAATCAAGAAATTCAGCGTTGAAATCGTGATGAATGTGATAAATCTGTAGTCCTGCGCAAAAACAGAATGTCTCGTACGAAATCCACCGCCTTCCTTGGCGTACTTTTAAGGCGCGCTAATAAAATAATGAAATGGCGGCCTCTTTTCCCTGCCACACTGTACTGTACTCTATACTTTGCTACAAGATGTCGCCGAGTCTATCAATCCTGTCGGTCCTTGCTTTGATCAACCTCAAGTGGTCACATCACACATCACACATGCTTGCCCTTGCAGGCCAGGTGTAGCTGTGCACACTTCGACTCCTTGAAGAGTCCAGGCAGAACTGCCGGTCGATGCGCTTGTGATCAAGTTGCTCCTGAATAAGGCCGACCGCTTGACAATGGATATCGATGTTGGGATAGGGGAAATGCTCTCGGCACATCTTCGGCACCTGCGATCTGATCAGCAACATTCAGATGTTCATTTCGTCGACGCTTGGCTTTATACGTTCCTCCACTCTCTTAAAGAGGCTACACTTCCTGTAACATTCAAGCCTCTTCTTACCGCAGCGAATTACATCTCTCCCCTTCTATATGTTCTCGCACTTCTCCAATATGATCACTTCTCGATGCATACTTCTGGCAGCCCTCTTGTCTTATGACAGTATGCTATCAGCGGCACCGGTGCCGATCCCTATGGAGGAAGGAGGGAGCAGTCACTCTCATCCCCGCGACATCTCCACTGGCCGCTTGGGAAGTCTACAATCTGGTGCATCGGGATCTCGTACAGCTCGCGGGCCCCGACCTTCTCGCCAAGTGCCAGACAACAACCCTCTTGCAACTTCTCGCGTGAATATAGGCTACCAGGACACAGGAAGCTACCCACCTCAATCCGATCACAACTTCTCCTCTTACAACATTGCAAACCCTCTACCGGCATATCCACATCAATACTCCTACGATAACCTAGGTGCCGGTATCTATAGACATGTTAATAACCCGGGACATAGCACTTTCGATCATACACACCAATTAGGACACGAAAATACAGACTTTGCATCAACGAGTGACGTCGGCCATCAAGGCGGCGACAACTTAACCTTCCCAAATAATACTGGCAATCAAGATTATACCGACCCCTTTGGACAGCCAGACGTCCCGCCTCTGCTTGATGGTAACGACTATTCGAACCAACAGGGTCTATCTCGTACCGGATATGGGTCGCAAAAATATGACTATAGCTTGCCCCATCCACTAGGCGAGGGATCAAGCAGTAGCAATGTGTCAAGTACCTCGTCTGGAGTGCCTGATCTTCCACCATCACACTCCTATCAGCAAAATTATTCCGGTCATCGTAATCCAGCTCGGCATGACAATCACACCCACCTAAAAGCCGTGCAAGACATGGCCCTCGAAGGTACAGTCCAGAGTAGTAAGAAGCGTAAAAGCAAGAAATCGAACGACTACTCACTCCTCCAGCAGTACACACGAGAGCAGGAAATGATGCTTCAACAAATGAGCTCACAGAGTTTCGTATCAAATCAACCTCATCAGAGCAGTCCAGTCATCGAGAGTGGAGATCGTATTCCACCTCCTGGAGAATACAAACTGAGAACTGAGAGCGTCTTGCAGCAGCCCGTTGGAGAGAATACGATGTACATGACGCTGTCGGATGATCAGAAGATGGTCATCGGGGAGGAGGTCACCGCCATCAGACCGGTCACGCTGAACATCGTTTTTTCCCGCCTGCAGTCCTCCTTGACCTTTTCCACGGCACAGATGCTGCTCTCGGGGGATTATGATCTGATCGATCAAGCTGCTCTGCTGCTCATTCCGGAGGGAGTTGGGCAGCTCGGCAGTGTGTACAATCCCATCACCTGGATGACCGGACTGGAGAATTGGCAAAGAAGAGAGGTGATCCGAAGAGTGTCAGAAGTGACCGTGCAGCCAGCTGACAAGCTTCGAGACTATTTCCTGGAGCATGTGAAGCCTGGCATTCCTGAGCAGATCATGCATGCAAGAAGCAGAGGGGAGATCATGGCGATTGCTGAGCACAACAATCTTATCATGCCTGAAAAGGCGCCCGAGGTGGTGTTCAGGAATGGGAAAGCGAAGACCAAGGCGTCGAAAGTGTGGCAGGCAGGATTGAGCGCAATACAGCGAAAGGCCGTGATGCAGCGACTGATTGCAGTGAGCGGACACAACTACAACACGTGTCACCAGTGGCTGATCAAGCGCAAAGTGCCGCTGAACTACGGCATGGTCTTACTCAAGTCAAGTGATCGCAACTTCGAGACGTTGATGAAGAATCTGCAGTCCCCGTACACATACAAGCATCTCCCTCTGTCCATTGACGAGGATAGTGCGGAAAATTGATGTGATCAGCGGAGGGGGAACGATAGTTGGACATCGACAGGAGAGCCGATGAAGAGGTAGAAGAGAAAGAGGCGGTGTGAGTGATGCGATGTGTCCTCCTCACATCTACAGTCTCCCTCATTTCCTTTCTAAGCACTGTATTCGCACAGCATCACTCGAATCCAGTCCAGTTTATTTTTTCGGCGCCAGGAATATTCAGCCGAAGCGACCGAGAGGCGTCGAGGTCCTATTTATCACTTTATTCCCTGCACAGCGCAAGAGTCTGAGCCAGCCAAGCAGCTGCACCGGTCAATCCAAAGATATGATATATAGCGCAGGACTCGGATGAGGAACTCTTTAAAGTATTCGGGCCTCCTGTCATCACCTCCTTTCTCACGATGAGCAAGATGCTGGTATGGAGTATGTTGACAGCGTTCGCATGTCTTGTGACTGTATGCAGGGCATCGCCTCGTCCAACAGATGGCGGCGAAGGTCACAACTGGAACACCTACTACCCAGACCACCTTCACGGCATCAATACGAGCCACTTCCACTCTCCTCACGGTGGAGCTTCTGGATCGCACACCTCCCGAGCGCCACGGTCTGCGCCACAGGTAGAAGACGTTGCTCCGTTATACACTTCCCGCTTGGCCTCTAGTCTCTTCAGCAATCCGTTTGCCATTCCATACTCGGGTGGAGACTACCATCAAGGACAAGGAAGCGCGCACCAGTACCCTGCAGATACCTACACCCCCTACGCAGACTACTCGCACTACTCCACCGAGTCAATAAACACGGCATTCGGACAGCCGGACATCCCTCCTTTGATGGATGAGAGACACGATCAATACAGTCCGTACGGCAATTCTGGCTCTCAGTATGCAGCGCAACAGTATACAAGCCCGAGCTATGGTGGCGAATATGGGACCGACTATGGATTGGGCACACAGTATGGACAGCAGGCGACATCATCCCTGTTCGACTACGGCACAGATCTTCAGCAGTCTCTTCCCTCTCTAGAGCACAGCAACTACTATTATCAGCATGCGACAGAGGAGCAGCCAGGGGCAGACTACGGCGAGACTGTCACACCGACGTATCAAGGAGGCAGCACCAGCCATCTGCCCGCGCACCCCTCGGAGCCAGTCGTGCCCACCCCGATTCCCTACCCCAGCGAGTACACTTTCAAGCTCAAGACGAACATCAAGCTTGCCAAGTCGCCTCCAGCGCTGTTCAGGTCCCTGCCCGAAGATCACAAGACGTACCTCGTAGATCTAGTCACATCCATCAGACCATACAACAGCATCAGAGCTGCATCACGGCTGAGCTACGTCATGGACGCTGACACTGCAAAAGCTCTACTCAGTAACGACGAGGAGAGAGCCAACCGGGCGGCCACGAAACTCTTCCCAGACATCGACCCTGACTCCACGCCGAACCGATTCATCGCCTCGTGGATGACTGGTCTGGAGTATTGGGAGAGAAAGGAGGCTATTCGACGACTCGCCGAAGTGACGGATCAACCTGCAGACAAAATCCGGGACTACGTATTAGCACACAAGATTCACGACTTCCCGCGCCAAGTATTGGACGCCACTTCTGCCGAAGAGGTCTGGCAAGTTGCGGAAGAGTGCGGCTTGATCATGCCTGCCGAGCCAGATTTGATCGTTCGAAAGTCTGAAAAGCCGTGGCAGAAAGGGTTGAGTAAGATACAAAAGGCCGCCTTACATCAAAGAATGCTGAGCCATATCACTACTTTCGGACTGCCGGAAAGGATCACGTACAGCTGGCTGACGAAGAACAAGGTCCCAGCTGGCTATGGCAAGAAGATGCTCCGAGTGGACGAAGACACGTTCACAGACATTATGCTCGTTCTGTCGCATGCGTCCAAGTCGAAGAATTTGCAGATGAAGCTCCCGTTCACGCGATGATTTGCTAATACATCGCAAGCGTCACCTTATTCACTGTATACTTCTTCTCGAGCAAATTGTTGACCGGCAATATGATGCAAAGAGAGGGATGTGGTGTTTAGTAGTGAGAGTGAGGTCAAGTAGTGACAGGGAAAAAGACATGCGACGCGACCAAGCGCTGCCCCTAAGAAGATGAGCACCACTAACCACTTCCGAGAATGGCGGAGCTTGGGCGTCCGCGCAGAAGTTGATTCTCGGCCTGTCCAGTTTATTCTGTAGATACGCGTGTGAAAATGTCCCCATGTGAAACGTTCCATTCACTACCTGATGTAATTTTTCGCGCAAAGAGGCATCTTTGCGTCAAGTCAACACATGGTCAGTCACGGACAAGTGTCGCTGATGAGCTCAGGCATAGCATACAGTGTAGCTTAGTAGAGTCAAATTTCCTGCAACTCTTCAGTCAAGGCGTAGGACAACGAGAGCAAGGAAAAGATAAGCGGCCAACGTTCCGAACCGACAGCATTGCCATGCACTTTGCGTCCTATCTTTCGGTCGCTTGTAATGCCGCGATACTACGTGGGTTGATGAGAGGAGATAGTAGGATAACGCCGTACTTTTGACCTTGATAGCTATACTATCGATAGGACAAGAGAGACTGGTGTAGACCTTATGCCCCGGCCACTTTCATGCGCCACTTGGAGGAGGAGGAGGAGGAGGAAGGGCTGGAAGTAAGGCAGGCGATACGCTGTGCTTTGTCTCCCCTCTTCCACCAGTAGATGGCGCCAATCCGCCCGCGCCATGACTACACTGACGAAGAGCATAGGATGGACACTGATGACATGCTTGTGTATGATCGCATGTGTCGTGCCTGCACCCATGGACAACCAAAGAGATCGGGCTGATACTGCAACAAGACATCGTCTTAGCAGGCTCAATGCACGGTCTTTGCAAGATGAAACCCCTGCTCCATCAGGATCTAGATCATCTCGCCTACATCGCACAGTCGAGCGTTTCAACGACCTCGGGCCCATGACAAGTCGCGCGCATCGACCCTCACACAGGAGCAGGCTCAGTTCAAGGGAAGATCTGAATGAGTCACCGTCCCTCCCACTATTGATTCAGGGTGACTCTGCTTACCGTGAACATGTTCTCCACTACGACCTCTCCACCTACCGTGACAGTCCATATGCTGGCCAGACATACTCCACGGGTCCAATCTATGACGACATCACATATCCTGCCCCGGTCAACTTCTCGAGCACATCTGGTGCGGCGGCGCCCGAACAATACGAATTCTCCCGCCAAACTCTCCCACGGCACACCCCAAGCTCATCAGACCAAGAGCTACTGATGCGAGCGTACATTCTGCAGATGAACGCAACAATTCCTCCCAGTCTAGTGGACTCCAGTCAGGCTGTTCTAGGTCGCACTCCCATCCCACCGCCAGGAGAGTACATTTACAGACTCGAGTCAAAAGTGGTGTTTGAGGACGATGACATGAAGCTCATAGTACACGCCGATCTACCGGAGGATCACAGGACCGTCATCTTCGATCGAATCTCGCAGATCATGCCCTTTGACGCAATGAGGCTTCGCTATCACATTGCCGCCAACATGACTGAACAACTGGCAAACAGACTTCTCGGCGACGATCCTGACTTGGTCGACCAGGCTGCGCAGACGTTGTTCTCGCCGTTGCTGCTGCAAGAAGCAAGTCGATACGGCACATCTCACTCTTGGATGACTGGCCTCAGCTACAATGGACGAAGAGAAGTCATCCGAAGACTGGCTGAAGTGACGCTGCAGGCTGCCGACAAGCTTCGTGAGCACTTTATCACGAATCGTGTCAGTCATGGTGTGGCACGGGCAATACTGAGTGCCACATATGCAGAAGACATACAAATCCTAGCAATGCACAACGGCTTGATCTTGCCAGTCGACGACACAAAGACACACAAGCCGTGGAAGAAGGGTCTTACCGAGCTACAAAGACTGGCATTGCGTCAGAGGATGATCCACGCCGGCATCTCCACGATTCCGATATGCTACCACCTGCTGGGGAAGAAGAAGGTCCCCGAAGGTTATGGACTGCTCATGCTCAAGGCGAGCAACGAAGACTTTGCAACGATAGTGGCTGCGTTGAGATCACCTTCGAGGGTGACGATGCCGCTGCCGTTCACAGTGTGCTGAGGGAGGCTCGCGCAGCATAGGCGGGAGAGAGAAAGAGGAGAGCACATGTAGAAGCCTGGTGTATCCTCCCTCCTCCCTGTGATACTTCTCTGTGGTGTCGTTATGTCACATGGAAAAGACCGACAATGCGGTGTTCTAAAATGTGAGGTGTCACTATCGGATCAAGGCTGATGGTGATATGAAGGGACGAAAGTTAAATGCATCATGAAAGGCGTGTAAGATAGCGCAGAAGAGCGGTCCGGCTGTGTACAAACATGCGACGACGATGCGACGTATGTAGGCTACATCATCGCAATTGATGGGACTGGTCTCACTTCCCTTCCCAGACTTACTCACTCACCCACTCCCTGCTTATGATGATGACGAAACGTTTCTTCTACTCGATCGCTGCATCTGTCCTCCTTGTCCTGCCCTGCCTACACGGCATCATCTATGCTGCACCGGCCCCATTACCTTCCCCTATGGACCATGGCTGGAACGCAAACAACTTTCGCCTTAGCAGGGTGAACATACATGCACCTGAACAGTATGATCATGCCGCTCCCTCAGGATCTCGCACTTCTCGACCGCCGATCTCCCGGAATCAGATCTTCGATGAAGGACCAATGACATCCCGTCCGGACATGCGCTTCTTCGATAGACAAGCACAAAGAGGTAATCGTCACGGTGCCTCTTCTAGTAACACAGCTAGACATCACCAAAATCATGCATTTCCTGATGGAATGGATGAAGTTGAATTGCCTCCCTTGCCACCGGCGTATGGGAGTCAATTCTTCTCGACAGATTCACCTTCTGCTTACCAAGAGGGCTTTTGGAACACGCAGTACTCTGATCAGAATGCGGAAATTGACTACGCTGACTACCACTACAATCCTGGTCAAGGCAGTGATTATCCGCAGCAGATGATCAACCATGACCATGTAAGTGGGTCCAGTGGTCTGAACACCTCGTATCAACTAAGCGGGCTGGAAGCTCATGACGGCGGGCAAAATCCTCCTCAAGCTTGCTATGGAGACATCTATGCCCAGCACGGCTTGCAAGACCAGCAGGATCTAGACTACTACAACAATCACGGAGGAAGAGGTCAACAGTCACATGGACTTACACCTATTCCAGCAGCAGGAGAGTATCACTTGCAGTATGAATCTACGGTGCAGCCTCCACGACCGGGTGTGACACTGTACGCCAGCTTGTCCGAACCGCAACGATTCGAGATAACGGATCGCTTGTGTCAGATACGTCCGTACATGATGGAAAGCGTACAGTACTACTTGGGAAGATATCTCACGGTGGCTTTAGCCAAAGAACTTCTCAGCAACGATGAAGACGTAGTGGATGCAGCTGCCACGAATCTACTTGGCGACTACGAGCTCGAGATCAAATCAGACGATGGAAAGCACACTTACAAGAGGACTCCCTGGATGACAGGATTGAAGAACAACCAAAGAAAGGAGGCAATAAGAAGACTGGCCGTAGTGACACTGCAAGCTGCCGACAAGCTTCGTGACTACTTTCTCGAAGCAAATGTCACCAAAGAAGTTGCCCAACTGATCCTAGACGCGAACTATAAGGAAGAGATATGGAGCATTGCGTTGGAGAACAATCTCTTTGTCCCTCCTTCTAAGAAAGACGGTGAAGACGGACAAGTGAAGGCAAAACGACCGTGGAGAGAGGGACTGAGTGGAATTCAGCGCTTTGCACTTCAGCAGCGCATCTTCCTCTCGGGCCAGGGCATTCGAGACAGAGCGCACTGCTACAAGCTGCTGAGCAAGCCGAAGATCCCAAGCGGAGGTTTTGGCCTAATGATGCTCCAGGCGGATGACTCAAAGTTTGCGAGGATGCTAGAGGCTCTCGTGTCGGTTTCGAGGCGAAAGCTGAACCTTTCCGATTTCTAGAGCCACTTTCTATTAGCGAGGAGCTCGTAGTGTCTTAGCTGCTTTTCCCCCAAGATAAATGTCTACATCATCCTTGTTGCTTTACGGCTTGAGAGGTCACAGACTTTCAAAATAGCCGTGTGATCTTGAATATTAAGTAATCTTGGCGTGACATGATATAATGTATGAATTTATTGATACCTAATCTGATGGCAATTCAGGCACAGCACCGATTCATCGAGTCTTGGCGGCGAGCGTTCGTTTGAAGCAGGCAGAATTAGATGCGGCAGTGGGTCGGTCTATCGAGCTGTGAATTCAATGCGCAGAAAGCAGTCTTCAGGGGTGGTAAGAGAACAGAGAGCCGTGTAGACCTCTACTCAAGCCATAACGGTCTAAACCCTTCCTCCAGCAGATTCCTCGAAAATGACATCGCGAAAGGCTTGGCTGGTGGTGAGCATCGTCCATGTCTGCGTTCTGAGTCTGGCTTTGGCGACCCCGATGGATGGTGAGGATTGGAATCATGGGAGCATGGGTGATCTCGGTAGGATCAATACTGGACGATCTCGATCTCGTCAATCGAGCCTAACAGGAGCACGTACCTCTCGACCTGATCGACGGTATCATCGAGACAATGACGGATCTCACACCTCTAGATCTGCTGGTCGCTACGATACAATCGGAGAAGGTAATGTCAATGATGTGGAGCACATCAACCCCCATCGTCAGCGTACAAGATCCTTTAATCGGACTTCTCAAGTCTATAGTGAAAATGCCGCACACGTAGGAGACTCCCATGTACCCCCGATGTCTTCTTTTAGTGATCAAACGTATGGACAGAGTGATGGTAGCGAGGCTGGAGGCAGCAGCTATCACACGGGCCAAGGAAGTGGATCATCTCATCCAGCAGGCTCATACGACTATCAAGGGGCTCACTACTCCTCGGCCAATCCAAGCTTTCACGGTGAATTCGGCGATCCAGGCATTCCCTCCCTACTCGACAATATGGGTAGTCAAACACACCCTTGGTACACACCTTATGACGACTCACAATATAAAAATACGGGACATGAGAACAGATGGCAGTATCAACAACCTACGATGATTTACAGTGAGACAATGCAAGCATTGAATTTGGCAGCGCCATCTCCTACGCATCAACAGACCTACAGTGACAGCTTTTCGCCATTGGAGAGCACACCTGTGGACTACAGCCTGCTAGGGCAATTTACGTCGGACTTTGCTCCTCCTCAACGAGCTTCACCTCCACCTCCTTACGACGGAGACAGCTCGACAGCACCATTGCGACAAAACGCAGATCAGCATGCTCCTTCGTATTCTGCTTCTCTGCCAACAGCCTCGTCTACTCATACAGACGATGCGGCACGAGCTTCTCCACCCCCAGAAGGACTGCACAACATCCCTCCTTCTTCAGAGTATCTACTCCAAATCGATCCCAACTTTGAAGTTCCCGACGACGGTGGCTACATCACGTCGCACCTGTCAGACAGGCAGAAGCTGGTGATGTACGACCGCATTGCACAGGTAAGACCATTTGGCCACAGCACAATCGTGTACAATATGCAAAACTACCTGACCGTTCCTATAGCAAGAGCGCTTCTCAGTTACGATCAAAGAGAGAATGATGGAGCCGCCCAGATGTTTCTACCTTGTCGTGAAGCGAGACATAATGAAGCCGGCGATGGCTTCGGAACGTGGATGTATCGGCTCGACAATGTCAAGAGAAGGGAGGTCGTCAGAAGAGTGTCGATTGCCACACTGCAGAACGTCGACAAGCTTCGCGATCTGTTCCTGAAGTCTAATATGAAGCCCACCGTAGCACAAAAGATACTGCAGGCGAGATACTTGGAGGAAGTGCAAAGTATCGCCGAGGAGGAAGACTTGATCCTGCCTCCTGGAGATGAAGATGCAGCGGAAGACAAGAAGAACGTTCGGATGCCGTGGAAGAAGGGTCTCACTACACTACAGCGCTCTGCCCTACATCAGAGAATAGACGGACATTTTACTATCGAGTGGAAGAAGCTCTACAGGCTACTGGGCAAGAATAGAGTGCCGCCTGGATACGGACTCATGCTACTGCACGCCGGCGACGCAAAATTTGCAATGATGGTGGATGAGCTTCAGTCTCGCGCAAAGTCCTTACAGATCACAACATTTGATGAACTGTGAGTGCAAGCTTGCTATCCTGTCTTCTTATCGTTCCCAAAACGGAGACGGACTACAAGCCGTGCAGACTGTTCGTGACAACATGATGTAAACACAATGAGCTCAATGGGCGTTTTTTCATATTTACTGACTTTCATGTCGTCCTGCGTCGGCGGAATGAGCAGGGATAAAGAGAGCTCCTGCCGGACGTTGTGTGTACTAGACTTCATGAGAGGTTCGCCTATCTACGTCCTCCTTACTTAGTCCTGCTTCATATACGTCGTTTCGACATGGTGGCTCTATGCTCGAAATATTTGCCTTCTCCATGGTTGGCCTGGCTTTGTTGTCTAAGCCTCGTACTGGGTGCGCCTTCTCCCATGAACAGTGACAGAGATGACCCATTCAACATTCCAAACATCAACGTTGGGCGCTCTAGGTCACTTCAGGCAGGTGGATCGGGTTCTCGCTCCGTTCGAGCACCTCGCTCTACTCGTCAAGCACACGACCTGGCTCCTCCTTCCACATCTCGGCTCGGTCCGCAGTACCACACGTCGCACACGAATCCTGGCCAAGGAACGTCCTCTCGCTCAGGTGGGGTGGGACCTAGACAAGCGCAACGTACAAGAGAACAAAGTAGCCGTGAAATGTATCCCCACCTTTCTTCCCACGCCTTCTATCCCGGCGGCGAAATACCGTCTCATCTCGCGAATCAAGGCAGCGGACTAGGGTACTCTGGGAGCTCTTCCGTTGACTTCTACAGCGACACACACAACCTCAATCAGTACAACATCTACGGCTCTTCCATGGGGAACTACCACAGCAGCAACTACAGTCTTCCATACCCACAGTATTCCAGTGGCGATAGTGTGCCATTCGGACAGCCAGACGTCCCACCCTTGCTCGACGACTATCAACACGGCGGCTCGCAGGCCGGCAACATCTTCCAGCAGCCGGAGCAAGACGCAAGTGGAAGCTACAACTATCCATATGCGTCCCTCGGCCAGTACAATCCTGAGCAAGTCACCTTTCCACAACAAGGTGTAGGCTACAGCGCCGCCATTCACCCTTCATATCAGTACCACTATCAAGGTCAGAGGCCTCCTGATGAATATCAGCTTGGTCATGCCTACATCGACAAAGTAGCGCCCAACATGCCGTCATTCCCTCACTCTAGTCAGTCCCACGAAGATATACCTCCGCCAATCATTGAACAGACCCCCATCCCACCCCCTCACCCCTACGAATACACGCTGCAGCTTGATCCTGCCTATCTTTTGCCAGAAGATGACATCGCGGGTTCTTTATACCTGGAACTGCCCAACGACCACAGATCAGTGATCACCGACCGAGTGGCCCAGACGAGACCGTTCCACTCGACGTACATCACACACTACCTTGCAGTAAGGCTGACCGCTCGAGATGCAAGGGACATCCTTAGTGATGATGTAGATCAGAGCGACCATGCTGCACTCTTGACATTTCCAGATCCAGTACCTAAATCAGACAACGTCCCTGCACATGTCACATGGATGTCCGGCCTGGAGAACTGGCAGAAGAGGGAGGTGATACGCAGACTGGTGGAGATAACACTGCAAGGCGCAGAGAAGATTCGTGATTGGCTACTCACACAGAAGATACAACCATTCGTCTCTCGAGCGATACTGAATGCGAAATACGAAGAGGAGGTCCGACAAATCGTCGACGAGTACGATCTCATCGTACCACCTGAAGTGGCCAGAAACACAAAGCAGCACCCGTGGCAAAGAGGTATGAGCGCACTACAGAAGGCGGCGCTGCGTCAACGGATGATGCGATGGGGCTGTCCAACGCCAAACTCCTGCTATAACTTGTTGAACAAGCCAAAAGTGCCGGAAAAGTACGGGACGCTCATGCTCAGAGCCAACGAAGAGGACTTCCGCCTCATCATGGATACGCTCAAGAGTCCGTCGAAGGTGCGATTGCCGTTCTCGTAAGGAAAGGTGATTGGCCACAAGAAAG
This sequence comes from Exobasidium rhododendri, assembly GCA_026210745.1. Taxonomy (NCBI): domain Eukaryota; kingdom Fungi; phylum Basidiomycota; class Exobasidiomycetes; order Exobasidiales; family Exobasidiaceae; genus Exobasidium; species Exobasidium rhododendri. The sequence continues at coordinate 458,003 of CP110630.1, forward strand.
AGAGGCGTCGTATAGTCCTCGGTAGTCCGTATGAGAGGAGTCGTGTAGCATCTGTCTCCTTTTGTGTCGCTAACCCTCGGTCCATGAAGATGGGCGTACTTGCCAAGAAAGGCTGAGAGGCTGTGTAAATCAAAAAGTTTGATCAATTGATGACACATACTTTTTTCACTTACGACGTGCAATCGTCCTAGACCTTGCAAGTACATTAAGGGAAGGGAGCTATGGGATGTGGAAGTTGTCTGCGAGATTATCGTCTATAATATTATACCTTGCAAGATGAGGATCGTGTCGGTGATCGTCGTGCTAGGTGTCTTTCTTCGCTCTCATGCCCTACCGTCGCCGTCACCAGCTCCAATGGACGCTCGAGAGGGCAGTCGACATAACAGCAGAGGCTCACCTCGGCACAGTACATCAATGACATCCTGGCAGGCCGATAGCTCTTCTCGCGATAATAGTAATGCTCGCAACACCCTAGACTCACCACTATGGCTTCAGAATATGGCCCCATTGATGGAGGAGTCACCTTCTACAAGCTTACACGGACAGACTGACTGGTACAATGAGCACGATTACTTTACATACCAAGGGGAGGCAGCGAGTGACCAACGTCAGCAAAGTCATCATCAGGGGGCCGGCAGCAACATAGCCCAGCAACTACCTCATGAAGATGGAAGCAGAGGAGGATATGCATCTGCACACGACCAGCCTCTTTACAACAATTTTGATCTTTACAGCGCACCTGCGCACTACAACGCTCCTTATTACCCCCATCATGAGTACATGGTTGGTAGCTATCCTGCCCATGATGTCGAGATGCCGCTTCAAGGATTCACCAGGTCACACGAATCTGTCGCTGGACACCACGTGGCATCGCCTCACCTCTATCACAGCGACACATACCAACACACTGGAACTCCACGCCAACCTGGGAACCCGCAAAGAAATCCTTCCAGCCCCATCATGCAGCATGTCCCGATACAAGCACATACTACCCACTTCAACTTTCCATTTCTCTACGATGGTAGAAGTGCCTCTTCTTCGTCAGCAAATCATCAGCAACAAAACGCAGAACAGGACCGACCGCACACCAGACAATGGGAATACACCTATCCTGTTGCCTTTGAGCGCACCGACTGCGATGACAACGAGCTGGCCTGGCCCGTACTTACAAGAGAACAGCAGGCGTACATTCTTGACCGTGTACATCAAATCAGGCCTCGGAAAGCAGCGTACATCCGAGATCGACTGATCGACATCGTGCCAGTCTACCTAGCAAGGTATATTCTCAACACTCGAAACGAGGAAAGGTCCGTCGATGCAGCGATTGAGGACCTCTTCAAGACGCAGGAAAGAAAAGTGAGAAGGACGCAAACGTGGATGACAAATTTGACAAACGAGGAAAGGAAAGCCGTGATTGCAAATCTGGCGGAGAAGATCCTACAGGAACCTGAAGGCCTTCGAAATCAATTCTTGGATCAAAAGATTACGAGCAGCGAGGCTCTTCAATTGATTGGCGCGGACGAGGCCTTCTGTTGTGAGTGGTCGAGAAGGCACGGAATAGTCCTCCGCGATCAGGATAACCACCTTCCTTGGCGATGGGGCACGAGCAACTTGCAGAGAAAGGCACTCTTGCTTCGATTCGTCCTGATAAGCGGAACAAACGAGAAGACGGCGTACGACTACCTGCGAGGCAAGAAAATACCTCCAGGCTACGGTCTGAAGCTACTGAGGGCCAATGACGAGAAGTTCAAGAGGATGGTCAGTAGCATGGTGGGGTCAAAGCAGCTTATAGAGTGAGGCGGATCACTACCAGTAAGATGTGTCCAGTACTGCAGGCTCGCTGGCACATCCGTGAAAGCCTCCGATAGGGGTCACGTTGCAGTAGGAGTAGGAACACGATGAAATGTGGTAATCGGCCCTGAATCTGTCTATCGGCCGATACACTAAGTAGGCATTCCTACGCCCGCACAGCATTACTACGCCATGGCACAGCCATAAAACAGACGAAAGGTATATAGTCAGAATGCCGTCAGATCAATGTAACGTAGATCCATCTATCCATACGTCGAATATGATATCATTCCATGGTGAAAAATGATAAGAAAGGCTAGTAGCATAAATAGTGAACCAAATAGCGTATAAAGAAACCATGGCCATCGATACATATGCTACTTCCGCAGCCACTGTACCAGAGACAATGGAACGTCGCGTGGTCCGAAGGGACACGCGGGTCAGATCTCACATGAAACGCAGTTCTCTTTCCCGTCTTGCTTCTCTCGGCCGCGGCATATGCAAACACGCGGATTAGACTCCTATTTACGCGCGATAGAGGTGCCGCGTGGCCTTTCTAATTGTCTGTCCTTAGCCACCGGTTCTTATGGCCATTGAATATCCTTCTGCGTTTCACCCCATCCCTTCGCTGTCATAAACTCGCTACACAATCATGTACCTTCGGTTGCTTTCTCAGCAGCGAAATACAATTGCACAGCAAGGAGCATCTTCGGCCCAGCAGGACCTACTCTAAGAATGGGCGCAGTCAGCGTCGACACGTCAGGCTGTGCAGGAATGTGTCGAATCGCCCCTAAAGACTTGTCTTGCTCATCCCTACATGCGGTGCTTCTTTGTGGACCGTCAAGTCTATCCTTGTTGATGTGGTACTTAAGGAACCGCTCCAGACGCCTTGGATGTCTATATACCCTCCCACGTCGATCATGACACTCTTGCCTGAGATGATAGTGTCACTGCTACTCGTTGTCTCGAGCGGCGTAGCATTGGTGTTCGCTGCACCAACACCGATGTTTCATAATGAGAATCAGCACGTGAGCACCAGTCCCTACCAGAACAGCATTGAACTGCAACATCAACAAGGCCAGTGGAGTGGATTTCCTCCAGGCTCGTCGATGGTCAATAACCTACCGCGAACGGAAGGATTCAATCAAAATCAGTATGAAGGTGGTCAAGGAAGTCGCCATCACTTCGAAACGTTCCAGCCGGGACAATCGAGTGCTAATTCCATCCCGCACCTAGTGTCCTTTGATGGGTATCCAGTGCAGGTGTCCAATCACAATCACAATGACAACCTCTTCTCCTACGCCAATGCCTACGAACCGCAGGGCCAATATGGCTCTCCTATCCGCAGTCCTATTCATCCTCCCTCCTTTACATACGACTACGAAAGTAACCACCACAACCTGCTCAGTAGCGACGTTTATCCGTGGACTGATTCACACAAGAGTCACGACGTGGCCCCTAATCAACACTACGATCTGGGCGACTTTGATCAGGCGATGCATGCAATCGATCTCGCCTCTTCTAGTCAGCCCATCGCCACTCAGCATCCCAAAAAGCATCGATCTAGAAGGGCTCATCGCAAGGATGCAGAACTCTCCGCGCCTTCCGAGTCTGTTGCACCCAAGTCGAGTACTCAATCGACATTGCAACACGTCAACACACACCGAGGCAACCCGTACAGTGTCCGCAGTCATCGACGCTGGGAGTACACTCTGCCGATCAAGAGTGACTTTCCCTTCACATCGCTCGACGACATTGTCTGGCCATACCTGTCCATCGACCAGAAGCAATACATTCTTCAGCGAATACATCGGATCAGGCCGCGGAAGTTGGGCTACCTTCGACATATCTTAGCGGAGACGTTGCGCGTACAGGCGGCACGAGACCTGCTCAGCCCGATTGGCGTCGTGGCGGATGATGCGGTAGAGAAGCTCTTTCCTACGCCCAGAGCAAGAAAAGAAGTTGTCAAGACCTGGATGTCAGATCTGTCCGACTGGAAGAGGATAGAGGTGATTGACAACATGGCAGCAGCCACGATGCAAGAAGCAGGAAAGTTGCGGGACCTTTTCCTCAATAAGAACGTCACGCCTGCGCTGGCACTCGAGATACTGCACGCTTCTGAAGAGGAATGTCGCCGTATTGCAGAGGAAAAAGGGCTCTTCGTCGACGACAAAGAGACTGCACTACCATGGCAGAAGGGCACGAATAAGCTTCAAAGGGCAGCGTTACTACACCGAATGAAAGCGAATGGCACCGAAAAGGGCGTGGCGTATCACCTACTGGATAAGAATCACATCCCCCCCGGCTACGGATTGAGGCTGCTGCGGGTAGGTGACGACGACTTTCGCGATATGGTCGAGAGCATGAGGGGATCAGCGAAGTTTCTCATCCTCTAATCCTCCTCCTCTAATTCTCCTCCTCGGATAATGGACGATGCCTCACACCGGCCTGCCCTCTATTAGCGCGTCTACGATGTACTTTACTCCTTGGTCGGTGGCCGTGAGGATGCGTGTGCCTAATGAAGTGTGGACGAAGGAGCCTCTCAAAAGCGTCAGACATTGGTCCACGCTCAGCAAGGGCACTACCTCTGTCACCCGATGGACGGCGCGCTTCACTTGATCTTCTCTCATGTGCCTCATCCACGGCCAGTTCTCGATGACTTTCGAGCATCCCCTTGCGTCTCCGTTCTTCTTTACCCGCTTCGTGCTCGGTCTGTCCAACCCCATCATGCGCACAAACTTCTGCACTTCCTCCTGCGTACGAGCCTCGAGGATCTGCATGGCTGTTCCTTTAGTCAGCTGGAAGTTAAGAAAGTAGTTTCGAACATGCTCTGGGTCTTTCTTGGACGCCTCTGCTATCTTGTCCACCACGATGATCGTCTGTGTGATCGTCATGTCGTCCATCCACTCGGGCTCAGCAACGCGTTTGTAGTGTATCTTTTCACCCGGCGGGAACAGCTCCAGCTTGACCTTCTTGATCATCTCCCTGCTCTCACTAAAGACAGCCTCCTTCATGGCATGCGTGAACTTGATTCGGCAGTACTTGGCGAGCGACTCCTTCATGAGACCGGTGTGAAGATGCAGGAGATCGAGCAGGTGTGTCTTTTCGCCGTTGCTGTATTCGTACCAGGTGCTTTTCGAGAGTCCTGCCTTCTTCTTCCGTTGGCCCACGATACGACGGGAGGTGTCCATCTTGACGGGAGACCTCTCCAGACTGTGTGAGGTACCAGCCGTCGAGACGTTACTGCAAGTAAGATCAGTGTGGCTCTCGGGCTGTATCTGTGCAGTGCTCGTCTCGAACTTCACTTCGCCTTGCTGCGGATGTGTGACGAAGTGCCGCATGTAATCGTCGGCAAAGGAAGAGTGGTAGCTGGACAGTAGGTCTCCGTGCGTCCCCCGATAGAACGTCGAAGGGAAGGTATGATGATGCGCGTGTTGATGAATATACTCGCTCTGCTGATCGTGATGGACGGAGAGGAGGTCAAATTGATGCGGAAGAGGCGTACCAAAGTGATCGGCCTGAGTAGGATCATGAGGAGGCATGGGATAGCCCCAACGGCTCTGATTTTGTTCAAAGGAGAGATTGGATTGCTCCACCGGATAGAAGCTGCGGGAGAAGGGGTCTACCAATTGACTGCTGGCTTGTCCTGCTTCAAGTGTGGGATTTACACCGTGATTATGACTAGTCCCGTAGTCGACATGAGCAGAGAAATGAGCTCCTTGGTGGGTGGGTTGTTTGTCAGGCGGGAAACTGTGACGAGGATTTTGATACCCTCCGTCCATCGGAACAGGGTGTGGCGAGGCTAGTCCTGTTTTGTAGAAACATAGCAATGTAGCCAGAAGCCAGGACAGTGAAGCACGGAACATCATGGAGGTGACGATGAAGCTTTGGACGACTACAGAAGATTCTTGGTACCTTTATGGAAGGAAGCAGACGCCCGCAGAAGTACTGCACGACCTCCTCAGACCGAAGGCGGCTCGTATCACGCCGAAGCATCTCATCCTCACCGCACATCGTACCTTTATGCTGCGTGAGATTATACGATTTGAAGGCACCACGCAAATAGATATTACTAGACCCAGTCCAGGCAAGAACTTGATAAGAAGAGAGAAAGGCAGGGAAGTCGCCCACTATTTCTGCGTCGCTTGACAGCTTCTTAACTGCTATCTTTGTCTGCTATACTGTCTCATGCACCATCCACGTCTGGTCACCATACCTTGGCCTGACAGGAGGAAAGAGGATGTCCTATCAGTGCGTAGTACGGCAACCCTCTTACGATGTCTTCTTTTGTCTTCTCCGAAATGCTTGCACATGGAATGCCAGTGTGCTCTTGGAGACATTGGAGTAGGGTCCCCTTTCGTCTCTGTGACAGACTTAAACTAGGCACACCTCACTTCTCGCCGCTTGCGTTGCCTTCTATGGCGGATCTTGATTTTGCTGATGACATTCTTTTTCGTCACAGTAGCGACGTTCGAGCTTCTTCACCGCACACGATTTCTGACTCGATCTTTCGGCCTGACCTCGGTCTGTTCTCGCCCTGCACCGCCTCGACGTGGAAAATGCTCCAGTTGATACGGTCTCCATGTTGGGGCCTTACGATGTGTCAGCAAAACATTTCATCCCACTCTATTCTTCTCGTCTTACCTCTCACTGCATAAGAAGCGACAGACAACTGCAGCTCTTATTTACAGCGAGCATGCCCCTGAAGTCTTTGAAGCCTCTCTGCTACACTGCACTTACCACTGTCTACCTCCTATGCGATGTCGTCGAGTCGATCCCGATGCGCAGGTCTGATAGAGGCAAGGCGCCTCTTCATGCACCTCACCAGGGAGGACAGTCACATTCGCTACCACCCGACCAGCTCCTAGACCGTCTAAGCTTTGGCGAACTCGACATCAGTCATGGTCATCTTCCACATCAGCCGCAAGGACAATTCCAACACGACGAGAACATCGGCTTTCCAATGGGGCATCACACGGCTGGACAATTTGGTGCACCGAATTCGTACTACAATTTCTCACCTTCCGAGGACATGTTTCCTTCTCACGCCTTGTACACGCCTTCACAGTCAGACTTCGGCACGCCTCTTGACCCGGATCTCCTCCGATTTCACGACTGGCAAAGCGACACACCCAGACCCACCCATCGATACGAGCACTTCCAGGGATACACACCCGCACCTTCCACCATGGATGCTACTGCGAGTATTCCATCGTATCCCGACTATTCTGCGGCTGCATCACAGGGAATTCAGGTCTCTGTGTATCCCGAGCAGTCCTATCAAGGAGCAGACTATTCGAGCGCCTCTAGCAGCTCCTTTCCACTCAGTCTCTCTGGTGAGATCCAGCAGCGTCACAACATCAACGATGCTCCATCCCACGATGCTACCTATGATGCTGTTGGGCTTCATCGTGAACTATACTCTGATAAGATAGCGAACATCACTGATGCGCTCAACATGCCCTCCCAGATCATCCGTGAGAACAGCGTCCAGGCAGCAAAAGCGGCCACCTTGAGGCGCAAGAGCATGCCTTTCGACATCACACAGACGAACCACCTCACGTTGAAAGGTCTGGCACCGGATGATCTCTGCTGGGAGCATCTGAACCCGTACACGACCAAGGCCATCGCTGAGGTGATCCAGGCGAGAAGATCCTCCCTCTACAAGAGTGTCCGGAAGCAGTGCAAGCGTGTCCTGACGGTCCGTCATGCTGCCTACCTACTGAGCGGAGATGAAGGTCTCATTCATGAGGCTTTACGGAATCTGTACGCCTATGACACAGGACGAAACAAGTCCTGGATCGACGAGACGACGCTGCCAGCAGGAGAGATTATCGCCGAGAAGATGAGCGAGGCGCTCGGACTGGAGAAACATGATACGTACGACTTCTTATTCCGCAAGGAGCTCTCGAAAGCTACGGCGATGGAGATTCTCAAGGCGGGAGAACATCAGTGCAGGGTGATTGCAGAAAGATTGAGGCGCACGCCAGACAGAGAGATCACACGAGGGCGAGGGCGAAAAAAGAAGGCTGACCATGTGCCCAGGCCTGTATGAGTCGTTCGTTGTGATATTACTTTGTAGACGAGTGATGTTGTTGATGGCGGCAATGCTACTTTCAAGATGTGCCTCTTGCATTGCGTGAGGCAACATGCGTATTTCGCATGGGAGGAAGATGTCTCTGGACCTAGCTATGTCATAAGATGTCGAGCCGCAAAGTCTACATATGCATAGGACGAGCCACGTTCATGGGCTGAATTCATGCCCCGTTATTGCAGACACGGTACACCTTACAGTATATATGCTTTTCGGGCTCACCAGCAGAGAGATGAAGGAGTCTAGCAAAGGAGGCTTTCATGCGAGAAAAGATAGTCTCGTCCCTTCTCCTACACCTGCTGTGACCGTCGCAGCCTCGCTCTGCTCTTTCTTCACGCACTGCCAACAATGTTGCTGTTCTATCGATGTCTTACTCTCAGCGCTGCAAATCTCCTTGTTTGGGTTCACGCTGCGCCTCTTCCTATGCATCAGTCTAGGCAAGGAAAGGCTGTTCTCCGCCGTGAAGGGTCTTATCCAAGCTTGCCACCAGATCAGCTTCTTGCTGCCCTCAACTTTGGAGAATTGGATCCACATCACAGCAGCACTTCTCACGGTAATCAAGATGTGCATCAGGAAGCCTCATACTTCCACAATCCAGCATACGTCAATGATTACAAACTGTACGGCAGGGACCAGAGCTTCCTTCCTTATAATGCCGACTTATTCACACACCCGTATGCCTCTAGTAGCACGAGTGCCACCCATGCAGGACAGTTCGGTGCTGTTCCTGAGCTTGATCTTGGATGGCAGCAGCAACTCCCAGACAGTATGTACCCCCTCACATATTCTCACGGGCCTCCGAACACTCCATTGTATGAATATCCGCTCTACCAGCATGAGCAGGAATATCGGAGCAGTAGCATGCCACTTCCTTTGCACCAGCTTGAAGGCCACCTTCACCAATCTGTGCACTATGATGTGCCGCTGCTCGAGTCTCTACAAAGTCCACAGTATCAATATGTACAAGATCTCCAGGAGGAGCAGCATCGTGTGAATCATCCCGCACAGCAACACCAACATCTTCCTCCTCAGCGCTTGCCAGACACCCCTCGCCCTCTTTCAAGACACAAGAACGGACAGCTGCACGTTGGAGGGCCGAAGCGCACCCACAAGACGGACAGGATAACAAATCATGCCTATCCTCCCGCGTTTGTAGCGATGTTGTATCGACACAAGAGCCAGCGCTTCGACATGGGCCGCAGTAATCTCCTTCATTTGAAGGATCTCAAGGGAAGTGATCTCTGCTACGATAGGCTCGACAATTACACCATCAGAGCGATTACCGAGGTGATTCAGGCACGACGACCTTTGCTGCACAGGAGTATCCGCAAGTACATTAGTCCTTTGTTGACCCTGTTTCAGGCGGCGAATCTGTTGAGCGGAGATGAAGAAAGAATCGCGACTGCATTGAGTATGATATACAGGTACACGTCGTACGAGAGCCCCGCTTGGATGCAGCTAATCTCGATCGAGGATGGGGCGATTGTGGTAGATAGAGTGGGAGAAGTGATGGGGATGGACAGACTCGATACGCGCGACTATTTGCTCCGGAACGAACTCTCAAAGGACCAAGCCATACTCATCCTGCAGGCAAAGGGATTCGACGAGATCAGAGATATTGTCAAGGATTTTTACCGGGGAAAGAGCTCAAAGAAGGAGCCGTGACGGAATGTAATGGCGCCGTATACCTGTCACCCTTTACCCAGAAAGCTAGAGTAAAGGCAAGAAATGAGAACTTTCGTCGAGTAATACAAATGTAGACAGATACACGGAGCTTTGAATTAGTGCCGGGTATAGTAGATGGGGCGGGCGTCTTGAAGGTCTGGAAGGTCGTAGCCCCTCTGAAAAGCGAAGATGACCGATTGAAAGTCGTCATCGCTCGCCGTGAGCATCTTGAGTCCATATCCTTCCGTGACTTTGGCCATTGCGAGTTGATTGTAGCAAGTAGCCTCCTTGTTCACGCCGTGCAACATCATACGCTGCAGCAGTGCTTTCCTCTGCAGCTGCGTCAGGCCACTCTGCCACGGTAACGTAGTAGTCGAGTCGGGAACAAGCAAACCCAATCGAGCTGCGATTGCATGAGATTGATTCGGACTGGAGTGCAGTATATCGTACGCAGAGTCAGGTCCGATCTCCTCTCGAAGTGCCATCTCATCGCGAAGGTGGCTCGGACTCTGGCCTGTCGCCTCCTTCAGTCTCTGGATCACTTCCAAGCGTTGGTTCTCGTTGAGATTTGTCATCCAGGCGATGCGCTTGGAGTTGCGCTTTTGACGGTTGATCGGGTACAAAGCCTCGGTGGCCGCCTTGACGCGCGGTATTTCGTTGCTGAGGAGATCTTCTGCCCGATCAGATCGAAGTACTCGAGCGAGATGGAGTCGTATTGCCCTCCTTGTGAACGGCCTGACCCGGTGTATGCGCTCGATGACGATTAAGCGCTGATCTGTGTCTAGCGTCTTGTATACGCGGTCGTCACTCTCGTTGTGTCGGACGATTGGATCGTAGCGCAGCGTGTACTCTCCCGTGTAGAGTCGCAAGTCTTCGCATGTGTGCACGGCGTTCTCCAGGGGTGGAATGGCTTGATGGTCTACGTTGCCGGGAGCAGAAGGAAGCTCGTAGCCCTCGTGTTGATGAGGAAAGTCAGTAGTACTGGACGAGCCTGGGTCCATGTACGCATCTGCCCCGCCATACATGTTGCCCCAGTCTTGGAGAGGTACATTCAGATCATGATTGTAAATAGAGGAGACGTTCAAGGAGCCTGTTTGATCAGAATGAATGGTGCCAGGAGACACATATGCTTCGTACTGTCCGCCCATCGGAGCAAGATGTGCACTGTTGATGTCTATATTCAGCAAATGGTCGTCTCGTTGAGTAGCAGGGTGAGATACAGAGCCACTGTAAGGAGCAATGTATTGCGTACCAAGATAGCCTGTTGCATCGCCTTGATGCTCATACCCGAAGCTGCCAGTAGGATGCAAGAGAGAGGCGTACGTGTCTGGATAAAGAGGATGCGCGGTGTAAGGGAGTGGTGCCCCGTCGGAGTAATCATAATTGGTAGATGAACCGGCTATGGGAGGAAGATCATTCATCCAGGCATGCGCCACGTCTACGTTGTGACTTGCCGTGCTCTGATGTGGGGAACTGCTACTGCCTTGCTCGAGGCTGCGAGGATTTGCCCGTGTGGATCTGCGTCGAGTCGTACCAAGACGAGATGTCCTGGCTCCGGCATCAAGGGCTGCATTAGTAACGCGATCGAGACGAGAAGTCTGAGCTCCCGATACTGTGTCGTGATATGGCTCTGCTGCGGAAGAGGATGTGCGGATCGGACCAGGATGGAAAGTGCTGGGGTTGACGTTGTCGTATCTCTCACTGCCATCCATCGGCCTCGGAGCGGGAGACGCTACAACGAGACTGCATAGACATAGGAGAGCAGTAATAGAGGGATGCATTCGCGCTGTTCAGAAGTGATCAGGGGTTAGGAGGAAAGACGGCGCCAGGCTGCAACTTTCCCTATAAAGAGTATGGGGAGGGCCTACACCGCTTCTTACGAACTTCTTTATCATGCAGACATAATATACAGGAGCATTATAGGGTCGATATGGCTAATCGTACGAATGACCGAGCATGAAAGCAACAAGTGGCATCTAAGGTGCATGAAAGTGGAGTTATAATATGGCGAGATGTGACATGTCAACCTTACCTTGTCCCTGGCGTGCTTTCAGTCATTCCCAGTCAGTCTAAATCGAAGGAACGGAAAAGCTCATTGAGGATGTCAGCAAAAGAAAGGTAGAGCAACGACGGGCCGCCAATAAGCAAGAGAAGGAATAGGAATTACTTTTGTGCTTGCATCTATCACCCTGTGTTTTCTCGCTGACAGGCATCTGTATTGGAGATTAGACTGTATCAAGAGTGGGCAGTGCACATTTGTCTATGCGATGTAAAAGTAATGGCAATCAATCTGGCAGCGCAACACCCTTCGTAGTCAAGGCCAGCATGATCTGCTCAAACTTGACTTCGTCCGCCTGTAGCATCCTAAGACCGTAGCCGGAGGGAGCGGCATGATCTCTGAAGAGATCCCAGCATGTCTGTAGCGAGTCGACGCCGTACCCTATCATTCTCTGGTACAGCGCCTTCTTCTGGATCGTGCTGACGCCGTCCTGCCACGGTGAAGCCTTTCTGCTCTTCTTCTCCTTTCTTCCAAGTTCAGACTCTGGCTGGATGAGGCCATACTTTGAGGCAAGAGTGGCAATATCCGGGAGGTAGTGCGTGTCGAGGATCTCCTGTGCAATTTCAGGCGTGACCTTCCGCTTGATGAAGTAGTCGCGGAGATAGTCTTTGCGCTGTTGCGTGGCGATTGCGACCTTGTCAATCACTTCTAGTCGCTTTGCTTTGTCGAATCCCTTCATCCACGGTACACCAGCTACGCCCTTCTTGCGTTCTTTGATCGGATACAGGCGCTCCACCGCAGCGTCGACTCTTGTCACATCGTTGCTCAGGAAGTCGTGCGCCAAGGAGGACGTCAGCGTATCGGCCAGCTGCGTGCGAAGCCACTTCTCCGTGATGGGCCGTGTCGCTGTGATCTGCTCCACGATGAAGTCCTTCTGATCCGTGCTCAACACTTTGTAGGCGGGTCCAGATGCGACTTTTGGGAAGTCTCTGTTGGGCACATATTCGTACTCGCGCTGAACGGAATACTGTCGAGCAGGTGGATGATACGGCACCTTGGTCTGCTTGGGTCGATCGACGACAGAAGGCTGCTGCACAGAATAGGAGCTCGTGGGTGAGCCAATATTCATGGCATGTACAGACAAGTCTTGATGATCTACATGCGATTGAGTCATGCCATAGCCGTTGTGTTGTCCGCCATGATAGTCAGAATGTTGCTCAGGAACATGTTGCCAGTGACTTGCCTGAGGAATGTTGCGGTCCGTGTATTGAGTTGGATTCGAATACACCAAACTGTAGTCCATGTACGGGCTATATGGCGGATAGTGGTACCGGTTCGATGACTGTGCCTCGGAATAGTGACTGATAGGAGCCTGAGCCACAAAGTGAGTAGGATATTCACCGTAGTGGTGCGTGTCATGAAATCCAAACGACGGATCATTCGGCTCTTGATATTGACCGTGAACGCTGCTCGACGCTCCATGAAAATGATGGAAGACCTCATTCTGCGCCGGCATGCCGTACTGATGCGAAGTTTGATCGTTGGGGAGCGGTGGTAATTCCGTGCTGTTGTGATCCCAAAGTTCCTGAAGTCCACTGAACATGGGTGACGGTGAGGGTGTCGGAGTAGCCGCCGTCCAGCCGTAGAGGAGTATGAACGCAGCTAAGTAAGGCACTCGGAGCATCGTTGAGTAGTAAATGAGAGGAAGTGTGACTGCCCAGGAGAAGAGAAGAAGGACTCTTCCTCAACAGCCAAGGAATGGTATTTATATCGAAGACGTACAGCACAGCCTTGCCACATCTGACATCATCTCGGTCTCGGCTCTGCGATGTAGTGATCTTGTTCGGTTATCACGGTGATGGAGGCAGATCATCTCTTCTCTTGGCGAGATTATGCCGGTACAGGAGCTGGAGGTGCATGCATCGTGGTCTTGCCCAATGGCCTGGAAGCACGCGAGTATTCCTGACTGACTAAAACTGGCCATTTAAGGCTTCCATCGGAAAAAGTGTTGGTATTACTTTGATGTCGCTCAGAGAAAAAGCCAGAGCAGTGACCAGCATCAAAAATCTGCCGTGGGTCACTTTTACTCGCGGTAAGGTGGTCATTGTGTAATCGATGTCGTAGAGGATAGAGCACTGCCTCTATTTGCGTACTAAATTTACACAATGTAAGAGTAATCCAGCTCTTTCCTCGCTCAAGGAGTCAGTCATTGAGTTTGACGCCGCGACGAGCCAAGCCGACGACATGATACTAGCACAGATGAATTTCAGTGCACCTCGTTTCGACTACACAGAAGATGTTATAGGACCTATTCATTCATTTCCTCTGCCCTCTAAGCTTTACTATGGAGGCGACCCCCGAGGCTTGTATCGCAGCCAATTCATAATCTCCTGGAACTTGCCGTTGTCCGCCCTCAGCATCACCATTCCATAATTATCCGGCACAAACGGTCGAACAAGGATCTTGTAGCAATAGTCCTCCTTGACGCCGTAGAACATCATACGCTGCAGCAGGGCACCTCGTTGAAGATAGCCGACGCCCTGTTGCCACGGTTTACTTCGAAGTGTCTTCACGACGTACAACCCATCGCGCTCTGCCATGGCTCTGCAGTCGTCCATGGAGCCCTGGAGGATGTTTCGCGCTTGCCTAGGTGAAACTTCACTCTCGAGGAACAGATCCAGTAGCTCGTCTGATCGCTGCTGCGTCGCCTCTGCGAATTTCTTGATCACCAGTCTTCTTTCACTGTTGGAGAGGCCCATCATCCACGGTGTGAACGTAGCTCGCTCCTTGCGTAGATCGATAGGGTAGATCCTGTTGATTGCCTCGTCCATCATGACGACATCGTCTCCTAGCATAGACACTGCCAATGATCGTGTCATATGGTCAACGAGCTTCTTTCGAATCGCTTCGACGTTGTATGGTCTGACTTGGCGTATCCGATCGGCAATGACCGTCCTCTGATCTTTTGTCAAGTCGTAGTAGATCTTTGCCTTTGGGTCATTAAAGTACTGGATGGTAGAGTCGAACTGGTAGGGAAATTCGATGGGGACGATATACCGATTCTCAGGCGCGACGTTGCTCTGCTCTTCAAAGGAGGGATACAGCGCCTGCTGTGCGATCTCCTGCAGTCGGTATGCTTGTAGCTGGCGTAGATTGTAAGCATATGGATGATGGCCCTCGCTGTTCATCCGGATCAAGTCCGCACTAATTGGCGTACGACCGGCGGCAAGCATGTCTTGGTCTTGATCTTGGTCCTCGTTTGTGTTTGCCTCTTGCACCTCAGACGGCTGCGGAGTGTGTTCAGCTCCATGTTCAACGGACTGGCCTGTCTGATGGAAGTACTGGCTAATTGGCATGATTATGTTGCCGGGAGGAGGATAGTAGGACAGGCTGCTATGATCCTGTGCGTAGTAGGGGTTGGAGACCTGCGCATGGTGGCCACTGTAGGCGAAGGGCTCCTGCTGCACTGTAGAGGCATAATCGTATGCGCGATCGTAATGACCTGGTTCGTTCTGATGAGAGCTTTGGTGATGGTCCAGGTTCATGTTCCCCATCCCAAAGCCAGACAAAAAGTCCCTCGTCTGTACAGTGGGACGGGGTGTGTCGGCATGGAGTTGATATGGGGGACCGGCTGCCTGTGCTTCCTTTGAAATGGCAGGGCGCTTTCCCTTACTTCTGTTGAGCATCGGACTCGGTGCAGGACTGGCCAGAGTGCTGCCATAGTGAAGCAAAATAAAGGCAATAGTGACAGAGCGAGATGCGAAGAACATCGTCAAGCTGACCATCCGTAATTAAAGCGCAGTAATTGGAGTGGGAGGAGAGGCAGAGTAAGGCCTTTCGAGGGACGCTGATCTTCCTATTCCCTTCTTCTGTGCGTGTGTCCCTCTACCTTTCTTGTTGCGCCCTTTTTCTTGCTTCGAGCATACTTTATCTCTCGCTCATTTTCCATATCGTACACCGCCTTCTGCTGCTTTTCTATACGTCACATCAGTCACATTGTTGGATCCTCGGCCGTGCTCTGTTCTAATATTATTATCGATCCTGCGATCTACGCCCACACACACATACTGCTACGGGTTGCTGCCGTTGTTGATGATCCACTCCACGATCTCCTCGAATTCCTTGTCACTCGCTCGTAGCATGACTAAGCCGTATCTACTCGGAATAAAGTCCCTCCTCAACATCTCATAGCAGTGATCAGACGTCTCCTTGCCGGTATAGGTCATAATTCGGTGTATGACCGCCTTCCTTTGTGCCTTGCTGAGCCCCTTCTGCCACGGTTTGGCTCTCACGCCGTCGTGTACGAGCAGCGTCTCCCGCTTGGCAATCTCGACACACTCCTCCATACTCGCGACGAGTATTTCCAGTGCCACTTCCGGCGCTACATCCTGACGCAGAAAGTGATCGAGCAGCTCGTCAGATCGCTGATGTGTCGCCTCTGCCAGCTTCTTAATGACAAGGAGACGCTGTTCGTTGCTCAGGCCAGTCATCCAAGTCGTGTCCGCAGTTCGCTTCATCCGGAGTATCGGGTAGATTTTCTCGATTGCTCGGTAGATTCGATCGGTGTCGCTGCTGAGAAGGTCTCTCGCCATAGGCACGTCCAGCTTCTGATTCAGCTTCTTTCGAATCGAGTCTACAACGTACGGTCTCACTTCGTGTATCCGATCGACTATAACGTTTCGCTGCTCGTCGGACAGCTTCCGGAAGATCAAGTCGTGCTCCGTCCGGTAGCTGAACTTCGTCTCTACGGGAAAAGTGTACTCTTTTGGAGGAACATATTGATAAGCGGCTGCAGAGGCGTGGTCGGGGTCCACGTCGGGAGGCATCGAAGAGAAATGCGCGGTGGCTTGAGTGGCGTATGGCTGCATGTGCGGGTGAAAGTTCTCAAGGTTTCGAGTAAGTGACTGGGGAGGACTACGATCTCGATGACGAGAGGCGCGAGAGGAGGAGGAGGAAGGCAGGCTACTCGACTTTGTGCCGGGATAGCGCAGACCAGCATCGACATTGTATGTTTGATGAACTTTCTGCTTTCTGGTGCCAGTGACAGCGCCCACTCTTGAGCCATCGATGTTGAGGCAGTGGGAGGGGTAAGGGTGGTGTCCAAGCGTCGCATCACAGTAGTCAGCGGATGCAACGGACTCCTGCCTCGCCAGCGTCTGGCCAAAGGATCCTGTCACCACCTGCTTTCCTCTCGATGCTTTTGAGCTGCTTCCCGAGTCCGACTGCCCGGTTATATCCTTCATACTCGAGCCCTTCTTGTTGCGCTGATCCTTAGATGGTGATGCTCCTTGAGAACTTTGAAGCTCAATAGGTTGATCTCGTACTTCCACCGATGGAGAGGGATGAAAGTAGTGGAACACACTCGGCGACGTGCTTCTGGACCGTGCCACCACATCGGCATCTGCGTCAAGAAAAGGTGCGAGCCTTGAGAGCCATTCTGGTGTACTACTGCGATAGGAAGCTCCTTGCTCGTCATACAAGGGAGACGCTCTTCTGGCTGGTGCAGCCTCTTGATGCTTTTGACGGAGCAGACGCTCCTGCTTCTCTGGGCTGCTCATAGGTCGTGGCGTTGGCACCGCCACGCTAAGTCCACTGACGCAAGAAAAGAAAACCAGGGTGAGCTTCATCTGTGACTTCTATGTTCAGGAGAGAGAAAAGGAGTGCGTCGTTCGCCGTGTGACTTCTCTTTGACTTTCAGCAAGTTCGATGAATCCTGCTGCACATGTCAACGCACAACCTCTTCATGCGTGCAGTCCAGAGGATGTCCTTTCATGTTTCCTCTCAGGAACGTTGTCAGCAGGAATGCAGTCTCCATCTCTCTCCGACCTGATATGCGCAGGTATCTGTCATGCAAGGTAGCATCTGAAGAGACGGTAAAGGTAGGAAATAAAGCGTCTCCAATCACACATCAAGCGCTGAGGACAGCTCTCCTGCCATTTCTCTCACATTATATCTCATTATGCCTCCTGTCAACTACGATACAACCCTACATCGGCGGCATGCCCGATTGAGGCCGTCGAAACCATCGCAGGATGTGCCTGAACTGCAAGTCGTCCGCGCGAAGGATCGCAATCCCGTATCCACTAGGGACGCTCGGTTTGCCCAATATCTCCCATATCTTGGCACGATCTAGTCCGCCGTACCGCATCAACCTGTCCTCAATGGCGAGCTTCTGAATGTGACTGACTCCGTTCTGCCATACTCGCTGTCTCGCATTCTCCCTTGTCAAGAAGTTGCAGGTCGTGGCTATCTCTCGACAGCCGTCCATGGTGGCGTGATAGATCTGGGATGCCAAATCGGGTCCTGCATGATTCTCCAGGATGAGATCGCGAAGATAGTCTGTCCTTTGACCTGTTGCATCGGCGAATTTCTGGATGATCAAACGACGTTGTAGGGGTGTGAAGCCTGTCATCCAGGGGAAACGCCCCTTCCTGATCCGATTATCAGGGAACCACTCCTCTATCGCCGCCTCTACGACGGTCTCTTCTGCACTCAGGAGTCGCAGAGCATAGTCGGCTTTCATGAAGTTTTTGAGCCTGGCCTGGATGCGATCATGGAGCCACGGTCGAATCTGGTGGACACGGTCGATGATGCTCACTCGCTGATCTTCTGTGAGGAGGTGATAGACGAGATCGTCATTGGAGTACGGAGCGCGAATCGCAGCGTCGACGGGCAAGGCGTATTCGTACTGGGCGACGTAGTGGGGAATGGCCTTGGGAACGTACGAAAAAGCCTGCTTGGCGATCTGAGCGATGTACTGCTGCTGTATCTGTTGTGTGAGAAGAGATTGTTGTGCGTGGCTTGTACCTGGCTGATGTTCGACGGTAGAAGGCTGCACACAGGAGAGAGAGGAAGAGCTTTGGCCTGCTTCATTCGCGGCACTATAAGGGAATACGAAGTTTGATTGTGGCCAGTTCGTGAGTTGATTGTAGCTATGCAGATCGTGGGACAATGTTGAGCCATATTGATCCGAGGTCAAGTCGGGAAAGCCGGAACTGTGGATCGGCTGGCCGAATTCGTGCTCATCCGGTGTGTTGGGGATGTACGAGCTGAAGTCCGGCTGACTGCCCACGTTGTGACTGTAGCCAAAGTCGTAGCTCGCGGCATTCTCATCACCCTCGTGCGTTGTGTGCTGCGGTGGATACATCATCCCATACTCCTGCAAATTGGAGGTGCCACCCATCGTATTCATGTATCCACTATTGTGACCAAGATACTGAGCGAGATCGTTGTCCTCCTGCTGGTAGTTTGGAGCCTCTGTCGCCACATCGATAGCACCTTGTCGTTCAGCAGCATCTCCGTCATGTCTCTGCGCCTTTCGGCTACGGCGTGACACGTTGATGCCGCTTCTACGTGGGCTCGGATGGCTGGGTCGAGAGGTCATTGAACCTGAGAAAAGTGCTGGCTCGATGCGCACACTGCCTGCTCGAGGCGTCTGAGCACTAGTGGACGACGACAAATCGGGATAGAGACGGATCTTGCCCCTTTTGTCTCCATCCATGGGTAGAGGTTTGGCGACGCTCACACTGCACAGGGTGAAAAACATCGCCAATACTACGAATGCAGTTCGATAGGCCATTGTGAATGTTTGACCAAGTTGGTGTGAAGATTAGATGGGAGAAGCAGCACGGACAAGGAACAAAACCTGAATATATGTGATCCCTTTTCGTATCAGTCCATTCGTATCTCTGTAATCATGCAAGGGCTTCTTGAGAGAGCTTTCAAGGACCTAATATTGCGATGTCAGCAGACTCGTAAATCTTATGCGCCCGTCTAAAGCTGCCTCTTGACAAGGCAACTTCTGTCTCTTCGGTCAGAATTAGGAGAGTGGAATCGGCTCGTATGGGAGCCAGTATATTGACTGAAAGATAAACCCAGCCGTGAATGATATCTATGCTCTGTATTACACGCTGTTTAGGACGAATCAATTCCTCTCCTTCATCGACGACACAATCTTTGCAAACTTTTCGTCGGACGCACGGAGCATCATCAGACCAAAAAAGCTCGCTTTAACTTTTCGCAGATGATAGCGGCACATTTGCAAATTCTGCATTTCTGGCGTGCGCATCATCCGATCGAGTAGAGCCCTTCTCTGACTGCTACTTATACCTCTCTGCCACGGCGGCTCCTTTGCGTCAAAGGGAAGATAGAGACCGTACTGAGCAGCAATAGTCGCACACTCCTTCATGCTGACCGTGAGAATCTTGAAAGCAAGCGCGGGGGACACTCGCTTCAGGAAGAGGCCGAGCAATCGGTCGCTCCTCTGCTTTGTTGCCTCGGCGAACTTCTTGATGATGAATCGCCTTTGCTCATCGGTGAAGCCCGTCATCCAGGGGTCCCTCAGGGTGCGCTGCTTTGGCTGATTGATCGGTAGAATCATGTGAACAGCAGCGTCCATTCGAAGCACATCGTTGCTCAGTAGTTCCTTTGCTAGGAAACCAGTCAAATGGCGAGTGAGGTACTTACGCACGCTCTCTGGTGAGTATGGTCGTATCTGCTGGACGTAATCGGCCACAAACTCCCGTTGATCTTCTGTCAAGCGAAGGTATACCTTGTCGTGCAAATTGTCCGGTCCATCATCTGGGAATCGTGCGCTGTTCGGGACCGTGTACTCCCACGGTACAGTGTAGAAGTAGGAAGGGGAAGAGGCATTCAGCCGGGGCGAGCTCTGATAGGCCGCTGCTTCTTGTGGAGGCCACTGCGAGGATTCCACGAATGCACATCGATGAAGTGTACTGGTGTCGTGTGTTGAAACGCTTTCAAGGGGCGACGACCGAAATGTCTTGCCTTTTCCTGCTGCTGCAGAATGGCTGCCCGTCTTTAGATGCCCTGCTACTGGCGGTGATGCGACGTTGTTGTCCTGCTTTGACATGCTGTAGTGATGGAGTACACCAGCTCGCTGTGCTAAAGGAGACAGATACCGATCATAGGGCGTGCCGAAATGATGACCTGAAGTTACTCGCACTGGCGAATCAGACGGCGCCTGAATCACCTGTGCTGGTGACATATCTGGTGTAAGAGTTTCACTGTCGCCAGAGCGGCTGAAACATTCTCGATGGGGATTGTGCTGCGATTCCAAAGGTGCGTACTGAAACTGATGATCGGGTGAAGAGAGAAGATTTAAGCTTGATGTGCCGCTACTGTCTTGGTCAAGAATGTCTGGGAGAAGCGCATCTAGCCATTCGGGCGTGCTTGCAAGAGGAGGAGCAGGGCTGGAGTGCGACTCGAATGTGGTCGGGCGAGGTGTTCCTACAGGTATAGATTGAGCTTGACGATGACTGTGATAGCTATGATCATTATGCCAGGTGTTCATGGGTCTTGGCGTAGCATTGACTGCGGCGTAGGTGAGGAAGAGGACTAGCAAGCAGCAATGAGGCCTATTGCATAATAACATCGTGAGAGGATGTGGCAGAGATAAGAGTAGTTAGAAGGAAGCAGGATGCAGCAAAGCCCTCCTCGCAAATTGATTTCACCATTCCCTCTATTGCTATTGTGTCGCGCTTAAGAGCAGCTGCGGAACATACTATAGCCGAGTCGAGAAAAAGACGTTCATTTCTACGTACCTGCATGCATTTGTTCTCGGATAGACTAAAAGCGTGACAAAGGAGAGGGACGTGAATAGTGCATGAACACAAGAGGAAATGACTATATGAGAAGGGGTGCACACGATTGCTTCATGCTCTACACAGCTCATCCTAATCCCTTCCTACCGCGCCAGCCAGGCCAATAGTTGTGCAAAGTCGTGCTCGTTCGCCCGCAGCAACACGAGTCCGTATCCTTCCGGGATGGTCTTCTTCTTCAGCACTTTGTAGCACTGTTCCGAGTTTTGGAAGCCATAGCGGGACATTCGCTGCATCAACGCTCTTCTTTGCACATAGCTCAGTCCCTTCTGCCACGGCCTGTTCCGCGCTGGATCTATGATGATCAGCTGATATGTTGCAGCGATCTCTCTGCAGTGGTGCAGTGTAGGAGCGTGCAAGATGCGAGAAGCCACGCCATGGGGCACGTTCTTCTCCAGGAACAGAGAGAGAAGATCGTCGCTCTTCTGTATCGTCGCCTCGGCGAGCTTCTTGATGATCAGCCGTCTCTCACGGTTGGAAAAGCCTGTCATCCACGGCTCCTGCGTCACTCTCTCCTTCTGTTTGTCGAATGGGATGAGGAGGTCGATCCCTTTGTCGATCTGCTCGACGCTGCTGCTCAGGATGCTTCGTGCCATTCGCGCAGTCAGACGATCATCGAGTTTCTTGCGGATCGACTTGGCGCTGTACGGTCTGACCTGCTTGACACGATCCACCACGATCATTCGCTGGTCTTCCGAGAGTGTCTTGTACACTCTTTCGTCCAGATGTTCGTACTGAAATTGCGGGTCGAAGACGTACGTGTACTCCAACGGTGGAACATATTGCTGCAAGACGGTATTGTCACGGGGAGCGGATGCAGAAGCAAAATCTGCAGCGTTGTGATTAGCGTGCGAGGAGCGCGTCTCTCCTGTTTGATGACTGTTCGAATATGTGATGTGCGACAGGACATCATGAGGCTTATCTTTAGCAGTGTGGGTCATTTGTGGGGTCGACGTGCTTGCATCGCTGAGGCCAAGATCTGCTGCGGTGTTGACGTCGCTGCTCGTTTGTGCTTTGTCGTTCGGCATCTGGTCGTTCCGAATATTTCCGAAGCCAGACAGGAAGTCTCTTGTTCGACTGAGACCAGTAGTAGAAGCGGAGGAGCGACTACTTCCTGTTCCTCCAAGAGGATGGGAGACAGCAGGGTGGAGCTGCCCCTTTCCCTTGTCATGTGTCGTCATTGGCATCGGAGCAGGGATAGCGACACTGACCCAGAGAGCACTGTAGATTAAGGACAGGGCCACGTATTTCTGCTGAAGCGACATCTTAGTGAAAGACTAGAAGGAGAAGACGCAGCTTCGTTCGATCAAGAGTGTCCTGTCAAGGAAATGCTGCTTTGTACTGAATCGTCCGTCGTTAAGTGTCCTGCAGCTCATGCACATTCATCTTGACATTGACGAGAACTTATTCGAGGAACGTGCCTTGACCGAATCTATGCCGATCTTCAGAGCGGAAGACGATGGTAAGCGCCATTTCACAGACATCTTCTCATGCACACCCATCCAGGAACGAACAAAGACAGGACCAAATCCAGCGGCACCACGCTCGCCATTGCGTAACACCTACACTTGTAGACGTCACCGGCCTTCATTTCTCTATGCGCATACGCTGTTCCTACTTTCTTTCGTATCAACGTTGTATAGAGCATTGTACTTGATGCGTATATTGCCTCACTGCTGCCTCGCCATACACCGCGTCTGTTTCAGCCATCGCATGATTTTATTGAACTGCTCGTCGTCCGCCCGCAGAATTTCCCATCCAAAACCGCTAGGCACGGACGCCATCTCCAAACACCGTGCAGCCTTGTCCGGCTTGAGGCCGCCCACTTCGATCATTCGGTGCTGAACTGCCAGCTGCTGCAAGTGGCTGATCCCGTCCCGCCATGACGAGGCACTGGTCCCTGCCCATACCTGAATACCATACGATGCAACGATCTCACTGCATCGTGTAAGCGTAGGCGCATCGAGTATCTCCTGTGCAACTCCTTGTCTTACACCCCTTTCCACGAATAGATCGCGCAAGTATTCGATGCTCTGTCCGGTCGCCTCGGCAAGCTTTTGCATGACCAGTCGTCTGTCTACAGAGGGGAAGCCCCACATCCACGCCTCCTTCCTCTGATCATCCGGGAACAGCGTCTCGACTGCCCCTTCCACGACGTAGTCCTCATCGTTGAGTAGCAGGAATGCCGTGTAGGCTCGCAGATCAGTCGTCAGCCTGGATCGTATATCGTCAGACGTGTACGGTCTGATCTGCTGGATTCGATCGATGATGCTCGCTTTCTGCCAGTATGTCAAGTTATCATAG
Organism: Exobasidium rhododendri; assembly: GCA_026210745.1. Lineage (NCBI taxonomy): Eukaryota > Fungi > Basidiomycota > Exobasidiomycetes > Exobasidiales > Exobasidiaceae > Exobasidium > Exobasidium rhododendri. The sequence goes on from CP110630.1 coordinate 481,476, forward strand.
GCGAGATCGTCTAGGTTGTTGAAGTGAAAGCGACTGTCGACGGGAATAGTGTGTTCGTGTGGGGCCACAAATTGCTGGAATTGTTCTCCTCCAGGCGGTGATTGGCGAGTCTGGCGCATGATGGCAGTGATGCGGCGGGTACGACGACGGTGCCCTCTTTCTTCTTGTTGCTGCTGATGCGCACTCCCTGCCTCTTCCGTGTCTTCTGGGTGACCAAACGAATAGCGTCTCTCCTCTGATCTAGAGTCTGGAGACGATATGACCTGGGACCGGTTGCGACGCCCACTGCGATGTGCATAATGTTGCTGCCGTGGAGACGACTCGCTGTCATAGAGTTCTTCCGGTGGGTAGGAGGAGCAGGCCGTGTCCGATAGATTCTCAGGATGTTTCTGCCTTGCAAGTTGACGACGTCGATGTGTCCGATGAAGCGATGATGAGTTAATATTCTCGGCTGAATGTTCTTCTGGCGTTGACGCTCTCGACGGATTGTAGCTGCTGCTCGAATCTGCATAGAGCGAGAGCGACTCGGTCTCACTCTCAGAGGCATAGTCTGTAGACTGCTGCTGGTGATTCGGATACTCACGGCGAGGATCGATACTCAATGAATCCAACGCCCTGTGGATACTGAAGCTAGGCCGTAAAAGTGCCACCGTGGGATGATGTCCAATATTACCAGTGCTGTGGCTGTAGCTACGATCTCGAGAGGCCTGCGGTCTGTCTTTACGGCGATGCTGCGTCTGCGGTGCATCTCCTTCTTCGACGATCTGCCTGATCGAGCGCGTCTTAACGACTCCTCTGGTGACGGTCGCCCGAGCTGTCTGAGAACCAGCTCGAATGGAAGGGTGAAGAAAGCGGGAATCTGGATTTTCCATCGGATGATGGCCCACTACCTCTGTGTTAATCCTGCGGAGACGAGGCGTCCGTGCCTGCAACTTGGAGGTGGGATCGAGGGCACTTCGATAATGATGTCCGTCATCCATGGGATCAGGAGAGGGCGTGGGTGATGCTGCAATGAGAGCGAAGCAGCAAGACAAGGCAGTCAGCCGGAGGAACACAACGTCTAGCATTCTCATCACTTGACAGAAACAGGAAAGAGGTAAAGGGAAAAGATTCAAAGGAGAAGGAAAGGTGATCGAGGCTGGCACACGTTCATGCCGTGAGCCATGAAAAAATGTCTATTCCTCTTCTTGCCCTCGAGCACCGCCGCTTTCTATGCGACGGCACCGCAATGAGCTGGCTGGATCAAGCCGTGTCAGCCAAAGTGTTCTGGCGTCATATCTGATTGTGATGTCCGTGACAGTGCTGCAGTAGTTGCAAGATCCTACAGAGTAAGTATAGTGGGGAGACGATGTATAACTCGATCTCAGTAGAGTATAAAGTATGGCCATTGCCTTAGGTACACTCTCTCGTCAGGTAAGATATGATCTTAAGAAACGACCAGACTTGACAGAAGCAACTTAATGCTGTAGGGAATTATGTCCCTTTCATGCGAGTAACGTCCTGTTGTCGTAATTCCATCCTGCTCATGTACACTGTGAAGCACCATTGAAGTCACATACACGCACTCTTTGCTCCTTGTCACTCCTATTTCTTCACTATACTAAAGTCTCCCCACTAAGCCAGCGGAGATACCTCGCAAAGTCCGCGTCGCTTGCTCGCAGTAAAGTCAGTCCAAATCCACTTGGAGCATGCGAACTATCTAGTAGACTCCAACTCTGACTGTCACCCAGTAAAGCTGGCGCGAATGCCGTGATGCGACATTGTAGGGCCCGTTTTTGAATTTGACTGAGCCCCTTTGCCCAGGGTGCTAGTCCTGGTTTTGGGGGCATGATGAGGCCGTGAGAAGCTGCTATACGAGCGCAGTCCTCTTCATTCGCGGCGTCCAGGATCCGCCTCGCTGTTTCCGGTGTCACCTTCTCCCGCAAGAACATTGCCCGTAGATGATCTTCTCTCTGTTGCGTGGCCCTTGCGAGTCTCTCAATCACATGCCTTCTCTCTGCATTCGTGAGACCTGTCATCCATGGATCGCCTCGACGGCGCTTTCTACGCTCTGTTGGGTAGAGTATGTCGATTGCTGTCTCCACTACTCTTATATCGTCACTGAGCAGTTCTCTTGCTAGAACAACGTCGAGGTTGGTGCGAAGATATCGTCGGATAGTGTCATTCATGTACGGTCGTATTTGCATGATGCGATCCACAATGAGCAGCGTCTGATCTTCACTGAGACCTTTGTAGACCCTGTCGGTGAGATTCATGTATGGGAAGTTGGAGGTGACAGGCAGAGTGTACTCGTACGTCCCACAAGGAGCATGTCGCTGCTGCTGTCGCTCGAGCGGGAGAGTAGAAGGGTACGCTCGATCTGGTAGAGCAGGACCTTGCGGAGAACTTGAAGGCGTATAATGGTTCAGAATGTGGTGCACGAACAGAGGCGCCGGTTCGCGACTGGTGGAGGCTTGAAGAGAGGTATTCCAAGCGCCGATATGTGTCATACTGCTCTGTCGCTGCGGGTGCACAAGTGGACGGTGATCTCTGCTTGGACTATTACGGTGATCGGCATTCCTGTTGGAAGGAGGCAGCCGTGGATGTGCACCATCGTGTTCGTGAAAGTAGCTCCAGTCGACAAAGTCATTCCTTTGTGCCTGTGGCCGTTGTGCTTCGTAGGTCGATAGCCTACGAGAGCCTTTACCATCGTCATAATATCCTTGAATCGTTCTTCCTGACTGGATCCGGTCGATGTCTTGATACTGTCTCTGCATTCGTCTGACATGCCTCACTTGCACATCATTACTCGAGCCAGAAGGCGACGGTACACTCTCTGCAGTCGATCCGTAAATGTCCGGGGCTAGTTGTCGAAGAAAGTCGTCTGTGCTTTCCTGATGAGCAGTGCTGCTGTCGTGTGTTGATCTTCTTCGACCTGAGTCACGCTGATGATCGAATGGAGTAGGAAAGGGCGCAGGCAGAGGTTGACATCTGCCTACTCCGAGTCTGTGTAGGATTAGAAGGAGAACGAGAAGGGTTAAGGTGAAGTTCATTCTTTAGCTGGAGGTGGTATTGAAAATAGTAGTAAGCGATGTGCTCTTCTACTCTTCTAGCTTTCTGTTGGGAGGCCATCAGATACTTCAACGGTGCGGGGAGATGCAATGACCGAAACGACTCCCTCTTTCATGCGTCAAGAGAGTACTCCGTCATGCTGCGCCCAATAATGTCATACCTTGCCTAGGTAACTGTAAAGATGAGTCGAGAAGTGACTAAAGGGAACCGATTTTCCCCGCCTCACAATTAAACCAAAGATATGGCTTCTACATGCATCATAGTTAGAGTACGCAGAGGCAACTCTGACTCTCTACTCGGCACAATAAGTCTATGCAAGTCTAGTCGGGGCGTATCATCAGTCCCTCGCCCCTCGTTGCCAGCCACATGATCATGCTTCTGAACTTTTCATCAAAAGCACGAAGCATCTTCAACCCGTACCCAGCAGGCACTTTCTCCTTGTTCACCAATTGGTAGAATTTACGCTCCGTCATAGCGCCCATTGTCATCATCCTTTGCCGCAATGCTCGCTTTTGAATCGTGCTTAGGCCCTTCTGCCACGGACTAGTCGTGCAAGTCTCCGCAAGATAGAGATTGTTTCCTCGCGCAATCTGAATGTACTCTTCGTCGGTGCTAGCAAGAAGGATCTGCAGTACGACATTCGATTCCACATTAATATCGAGAAAGTGATCGCGCAACTCGCCTGGATCCTGCAGCGTCGCCGTGGCAATCTTGTCAATCACTTCGAGTCTCTGTGACTTGATCAGACCGTCCATCCAGGTAGCAACTACGCCCCTCTTTCGCACATTCTTTGGGTGCAACACCTCGACGGCATGGTCTATACGTGTGGTGTCGTAGCTGAGCAGATCAAATGCGAGGCTAGCAGTCAGCGCTCCAGCGAGTTCTGTCCGTATGTATCGTTCGTGGAAGGGTCGAGTGGAGTGGATGTGCTCCACCATCACCAGTTTCTGATCGTCTGACAAGGCAGAATAGACAAGGTCATCCTCGGATCGCCAAAAGAAGTCAGGAGTGACCCGCAATTGGTACTCCCACGGTGCTACGTACTCCTGCTTCGTCGGGAGAGCCTCATAGTAGTCGCCAGAGCTTTGTGGGAAGCTTTGAGAGCTTAAGTTGTAGTCAGATCCTCGCAGGTAGTCTTGCTCGACGGTCGCAGGCATCGACGACTGACTTGGCCAGTTCAGGCTCATGGCATTCATTGCCTCGTGGACGTTGGCACCGCCATAAGGAACAAATGTCCCTTCCTGCGCTTCGGGGTAGTAGCTGCTGGACAGGCCGGAGCTGTAATCTGGCAGGTCTGAATAACTTTGACTGGAGGTGGCACCGTAATAGCTCGAATGGTCTGGCGCAGGCGTTTGCGGGTAGCTACTATAGCTCATTGACTGCATCCCACTTTCGTAAGAATTGTCAAGGGGATGCAGGTACGGAAGAGGGGAAGAGCCGTCCTGGGTGCCGTAGTAGCCGCTCATTCCCTGTCCCATGTATTGTGCTCCCTCATCGTCAATGTTGTTCTGTCGATGTGCAGACTGGGATGGTCCAGCGTCACTTGCTGCTCCTGTGCTCCTCTCAGTGTAGTTGTCCAAGTAGCCCTGAGTGTTCCTGCTGCGGTGAGGTCTTGGTATTTCCGGCGGGAAGCTAGACGCATCATCAATGTGTTGAAGACTCTGCCGTGAGACCTGTGATGAAGATGGACGGTGAGGTCGAGACGTTTGAGCGCCCAGATCTGCAGCTACGTTGCGAGATCGTCTGAGACGAGGAGTTCGAGCTCTTCTCGTCGAAGATGAATCGTAGTTGTAGTTGTAGTTGCCATCCATGGGAGCAGGAAGCGGTGCTGACCAGGCGACAAAACCCAGGGCGAAGATTGTCGAAATCAGCAACATCACAAAGACAGTCATTGTTGTGTTAGACTGACAAAGGCGAAGACTGGAGGAGAATCTGAGGAATAGGTTCATCTTTATGATCTTGGACTCTTTAAACATTTTCTTGCCTGAGATTCGTGAGGTCCTCTCGTCGTCAGACTATCACGATCAGATGGGCCTTTTAATCAGGCTGATCAAAGGAAAAGCAGTGCAGATAAGGAGTGTTCGCCGATTACGATAATCGATACGGCTATGTCTTCCTAGAATCTCCGCAACATCCTATCAGACGTGTGTAGTCTTGGCGGTCTACTACGGACCGTTTCGTGGCATGAAGTTGCTGTCACACCGACACGCTATCACACCTTCCTGCTCTGTTGCAAACGAACGTGTGCTCGACTTGACGCCATGCAGGTATCGTCGAAAGCGAGAGATAAAATGCTTAGAGACCCTTCCTTTCTCGCATTGCTCTTGATAGGCCCGCGCTGTGAGGGCGAAAGCCGGTCCGGGCATGATAGCGAGGAACTAGCGTTACACGAAATTAGCCCGCTCCTGCTCCATCTTTCCACGCTAGGATAAGCCACGTGGGCCTACGTAGTGCCCAGACGTTCTGCATCCCACAATTACGTAATCAGATGGAAAAGGCGAATACTTCTTCAATACCTGCGACGCTCACCTACTGCAGCGACAAAGGATCGAGTCCCCTTCCCTTCAGCCAGAGCACCATCTTGACAAAGTCCTCGTCATTCGCTCGAAGCATTTTCAGCCCAAATGCACTCGGCACAAAACGCTTCTGTAGCATCTTGTACGATCGAGCGTCGTCGATCACCTTACCGGTCGTCTTCATCCGGTAGAGCAGTGCTCGTCTTTGTAGCTGACCCATGCCCTTTTGCCACTTGGACTGCGCTCTCTCCTCTGTGACAAGGAGATTTAAGTTCCGCGCTAGTGCAACGACTTCCTCCTTGGACGCAGCCTGCAGGATCGCCCAAGCTACACCTGGTGTGATTTTCTGCTTGAGGAAGAAGTCCAGAAGCGTGTCGACGGGCTGTTGTGTTGCATCGGCAAGCTTGGCCATGACCTGTCGTCGTTGCTCATTCGTTAGGCCAGTCATCCACGGATCATGTGTTGAGCGTCTCTTCTTCATGTCGATCGGGTAGAGCTCGTTGACGGCCTTTTCCACCTCCCGCGTATCATCGCTCATCAACGCTTTCGCTTCGGGGACCCGCATGTGATTGATGAGCTTCTTCTTGATGGCATCATCACGGTACGGTCTGATCTCCTTGATACGGTCGACGATGAGCCGAGTCTGGTCGTCGTCGAGTCGAGCGTACATGTAGTCTTCGAGATTGTCATACTCAAACTCGGTGTCGACACGCTGCGAGTACTCCCAGGGGGCAATGTACCAATACGGAGTAGGAGCTGGCGTGTTCTGCTCTTCTGCAGTAGTCTGCATCCCACTTCGATTCGCCATTGATGTCGAGTATTCCTGCATGCGCTGGCGACGATAAGAAGTAGCAGGCTGTCTCGGTGGCATCGACAGTGCAGGAGTGTATGGCTGAGAGCGGCTTGCGGATGCTCTATTGTGAGGCAGAAGAAGACCACCAGACGGCACCTGAAGTCTTGGACCCTGGCTGTGCACTTCATGTGGGATCTGATATGGAGGAATGAAAGGAAAGGCAGCTTCCTGGAAAGGGACTCCAAATTGCCCGGGAGGCTCGTTCCAGCTCGAGTAGTACGGAAGCGAGGAAGGTCGGTATCGTGGCGTGTCGACGTGTGTTGGGATAGGGCGGTGACCTCGAGTAGACGATTCGATGCCGCTAAAGCTGCTCCCATGATAGGTACTACTCTGCGCTTGAGGGGCCTGATAGTGCTCCGGGACGTTCACTCGAAGATGTGTCAAACTATCCGGTAAGGGCGGCAATTCTTGGTGGATACTGAGGTGCGACATCTCGTGACTGTACATTGGCGCCGGCATCGGTATTGCTACTACCTTCATCACGAAGTATAGGCGGACAAAAGGGGTAAAGAGCGCTGTTCTACACGGTCTTATCATCTTTGTGGGTAGTGGTGGTAATCAGAGAAGTATCCGAGTAATCTTTGGGAAAGGACTATTTCATTACCGTGCGACCGTGCATCACAGCTCGTGGCTGAAGTATACATACACAGCATAGCCCTATCTCTGCCCAAGCGGTGATTAGGCGTGGTTCTCGTCTCTGCCGGAGATCGGCGAGGAGGACAATATGGGGGAATGTGACTACGCGCTACACACAGAGACACATTCTTGTACTCGACGTTAGTAGCAAAGAGAAAAGGAAAACAGTGCTTTACGCCCGAGCTCAGACCGTGCCAGGACCAGATCGGAGCTCGATACATGAAGACACACTAAGGCGCTTCATCTTAATAGAGAAGGAATGACTATCGACACAGGAGGAGACAATAGGCGCCCTCGTCGTATTTCTCTCACTCCTTTAGCAGATGCGACATCCGCTGTGGAAGCTGCGGTATCTCTTTCTGTAGCCAGCGCAAGATAGTCCGAAAGTCGGCATCATTGACCCGGAGCATCGTAAGGCCGAATCGACCGGGGACGTCGTTGCTCTCGAGAAGATGCCAGCAGTGCACATCCGTCTGTGGAAGAACACGCTTAATCCGATGGAGGAGCGACTTTCTCTGACTGAAGCTGACGCCCTCCTGCCAAGATGAGCAGATCCCGCTGTCTTCCCGCACGAGGTCGTAGTACACGCCGATTTCTCTGCATTCGTCCATCGACGCTGCCAAGATCTGCCGTGCCACGTTGGGTGTCAGCTTTACCTTCAGGAAGAAATTTGGCAGGAGATCTGCTCTCTGCTTTGTCGCTTCGGCAAATTTCACAATCACCTGTCTCCTTTGTGCGTTGGTCAGTCCGATCATCCACGGATCTTGCGACGTGTTGGTGCCGTTCCTGCGAATTTTCTTGTCGATCGGATAAATGTTCTCCACGGCACCGTCGACTCGATCAATGTCGTCACTGAGCAGGTCTTTTGCTTGCTGCGGTATGAGATTGTTTCGAAGCTTCTTCTTGATAGCGTCGTCGCTGTAGGGTCGAATTTGCTTGATGCGGTGGGTGATAAATGTCCGTTGCTCCGTGCTGAGATTATCGAAGACGAAGCTGTTTTCGAATCGGTAAGAAAAGTCACGCTGCAGTGGCATGGCATATTCGTGCGGTGGGATGTACCAATTTACTGGGAGGGAGAGGGTGTTGCCTTGGGTGTCGGTAAGGCGTGGCGGTATCATCTCGAGTGCCAAGGGAGGACAGGATGTATGTGTGTCCTCGTTTGGTCGTAGTAAATTTTGATCATTCACTCGGAGAGGGGGAGCTAGAGTGAGGGAGGCCGAGTGATTTATCCGTGCAGCTGCGTTAGAGCCTCCGTGTGGGCTGCTGTGCTGCTGTTGTACGTTCTCAATGTGATCTGTGGCGTCTGCATGTTGACCCCGGAGAGAAAGGTCTGAAAAGGCAAGGGGAAAGTGTGTAGGAGCTCCAAATTGACTCGATGGCCAGACTGCACTAGATTGCTCCAGTGATGTGAAGTGTGAGGGACCTGCTGCTGGAGCATTAAAGGTGTGACCAGCATGGAAGTGCGCTGGATGTAGAGCATGTTCGTTGTGGGAGCTCTCCGCGTTTGGATGGTGAAAGAAAAAGTTGTGCCCTGGAGGCCCGTTGAGTTGGTCGTAGTGGTGTCCTGACATGGTGCCAGACTCCTGTGAGAGCGGGATTTGAACCTGCTGACGATGATCTAGAGCGGGTGGAAATGATGGCGGGTCATGTTGACCCCAGGAATTAGAGGGCGAAACACGGTCCATAGGCGAAGGCACCGGAACTGCTGCACTGTATTCCAGCAGAGTAAGAATGACGAATAGTATCAATGAGTTTGGAAGTGGCATGCTGCAAGTTCTAGGGGTCGGAAGCGCAGAAGGGCGTGTCCTTGAGAGACATGAAGATTCAGAGGAGACTTTTTTATATGTCACTGGCCGAGTGTCGCCCTCTTAGCACATACCTACCGCTTCAGGCACAGTTTTCATAGTCGATAAGAGTGATCTTTGAGAATCAAGCGAGGACCGTTTGCTGTGACACGGTGCTCTCTTGTAGTGTGGCAGTGACAAAATCTGTGCATGAGATCGTGCTGTGATACTTCCTATTGTCACAGCGTCACTTACCACCGAGACAGCACCGAGAGCCGTCACATTGAGAGCCACACGACTAAGCCCTAGGAAGCGATACATCAATGGACAAGACAGAGCAGATTGTTGCCACAAGACGGACTCTATCGCAGGTATGATGTATGGAAGGGAATCACTGCAGCAGATGAGGAGGAATATATCGGGCCTTTTTGCTCAGCCAGAGAAGGATCGTCTTAAAGTCCTCGTCGTTTGCCCGCAGCATCTTCAGTCCGAATCCGCTCGGAACGTGCGTCTTCTCCAGCAGCTTGTAGCATCGTATGTTGGAGGGCACTCCATTCAGCAGCATCCTGTATATCAGTGCCTTTCTCTGGCTGTTGCTCGCTCCTTTTTGCCATGGCTTGGTCGGCACCTCGCTGACCGGGAGGATGAGTTGATGCTGTACTGCTATCTGCATGCACTGTTCCTTCGATGTCGCATGCAGGATATCCTTGGCTATGCGAGGAGTCAATTTTCGACGCAGAAAAAGGCTCCTCAGCTCGTCTGCTCTCTGCTCTGTGGCATCGGCAAATTTGGCGATGACCTCCTTTCTTTCCGTGTTTGTCAAGTCGGTCATCCAGTGATCCTCTTTCGATCCTCTCTTCCTCTCATTGATCGGATAAAGTTTGTTGATCGCGGCCGCTACCACGTTGTCGTCGGTGCTGAGAAGGTCACTCGCCATGGCAACGTCCATGTTGTTGCGCAGCTTCTTCCGAAGAGAGTCTTCAACATACGGTCGTATTTGCACAATACGATCCAGGATCAGTGTCCGTTGATTCTCCGTCAGGAGGTCAAATACCGCCACGTCGTCTTCCACGGCCGGCATGCTCGCATCGATGGGAACGGTGAACTCCCACGGAATGACAAAATGATCCGTGTACCTGTTCTCCGCGTCGAGGTAAGGGGTGAAGCCTTGCAATTCCAGGCTCTTCTGATAGTCGAGCAGGGAGGGATAAACAGGCCTCTTACCAGACGGTGGTGTAGCATGGGAAATGACGGGGTGTGGTGCACTACCGTTTCCCGCACTTGATGAATCGCGGTGTGTCGTCGCATATGTAGTGTTCACTGCAGGGACTTGGCCGTCGTTGAGAAGCATATCAGGCCAGACGGGGGAGCCATGTAGGACAGTGTCAGTTCTCTGATCAACAGAAGATGGTCTCTTGGACTTTCGTCGCCCCTTTTGAGGGGTTTTAGGAGGTTCTTGATGTTGTCGATGTTCTTGACGTTGATCATGTTCAGGTCGGACGTCCTGTTCGTCTCCAGTGGTCAGCCGGTGATGTGAAGTATCGTCCAAGGTATGGAATTCGATGTCCAAGGGTGAATAGGCGCCATTATACCACATATCGGGTGCCGCATGGTGCCCGTATATATCGATACTGGATCCACTTTGAGTTCCCCGCCAAAGGCTACTGATCGGGCGAGAGAAGTGATTCGATGACACCGAAGAAAGGTCTTCCAGGTCATTGTACCACACACTGCTTGACTCGCCTCTTGTCTGTTCATAGGGCGGTGAATAGTGATTGTGCTGAGTGTCGCCCCCTCCAACGTGAGACTGCTGCTCATCCCGACTGCTGGTCTCTTGTTCAGGGAGCGGATTGTAGGTGAAAGCTGCGGGAGAATGACTGCGCGACCGAAAAACCTCATCGTCTGTGGAGTCGAGAAGCGGAGCCATCCTTTGCAGCCAATCTTGTGAGTGACCGCTGTGGGCTACGCTATAGTCCGGAGGAGAAGATTGGCGGGGTTGATGGGTGTGAGACTGAAACGAGGGCGTCTGACCGTGACGATGCTCTATACTAGAATCTCTATCATTCCAGACGCTGTTCACGGGCCACGACGATGCATCACTCACGCCGCAGAGGTAGAGACTCACGAACAGAGCGATGACTGTGCCTCGATGATTCGTCATGGTGTGTGGGAGGACTTCAAGGGGGCCCTAAACTGTAGCACATACGGCGTGCATGTATCTCTCGTTCATCGAGCAGGCTATTTTCAGTAAGTTCTGTTCATGACACAGCACAGCATGACTGAGTACAAATATGACACAGCCGACACAAAACTCGGTTGACGCCTCGACATGTAATCAGATGTGCTAATATCGATGGAATTCACTCCCTTTGATGAGCAACTGTTCACGCTGTTCACGACACGAAGGGGAAGAGGCTACACTAGAGCATCCGCGTCTTCTCCCACAGAGCACGCATCATCTGCTCGAACGCTGCATCGCTGGCTTTGAGTAGCGTCACTCCATACGCATCCGGCACGCAGGAGCTTCTCAGCAGAGGAACACATTGTTCCTCTGTTGCGACGCCGCCGTAGAGCATCATCCGCTGGAACAGGGCGCGAACCTGCAACGGACTTAGTCTCTTCTGCCACGGTCGATCTTTGATGCTCTCTGGCAGGATCAAGTCGTGCTCCACTGCGATCATGACACATTGATCGGGGGTGGCCTTCATTATCTTTGCTGCCGTGTCGGAGTCCATGTTCCTGTTCAAGAATATGTCGGCGACTTCGTTCGTCTTTTGCCCTGTCGCTTCGGCAAGCTTCACGATGATCTGCCGCCTTGCAGCCTCGGAAAATCCTGCCATCCAGCTGTCTTGCTCGAGACCGTACTTCTTTGCACTGTACGGGTAAATCTTCTCGATTGCCTTTTCTACTTCAGTTTCGTCGCCGCTGAGGAATTGCTTAGCCAGAGGGACGTTGAGCTTCTCGTACAGCTTCTTCCGAACAGAGCCGCTCAGGTAGGGCCGGACTTGATGCACACGCTCGAGAATGAATGCCTTTTGATCCTCCGATAGCGTGCGATAGACCAAGTCGTCGAGGCGAGAGAAGTGGAAGTGGGAGTCGACATGCAGTGCGTACTCTCCTGACGAGGGTGAGGGAGAGGGAGAGGAGGAAAGAATGGAGGGCTGCTCACGGGGAGGAGGAGATGGAGACCTGTTCCAACCTGCATGTTGATCAGCGAAAGTCATCGCAGTGTACAGATCCAGCTGTGAAGCGTACTTTTGCAGATGCGGGTGGAAGTCTTGTATATTATAGTTGACTGGCTGACTTTCACCGTGAATATGATGAACATTCGAAGTATGGCCGTGATTATAGATCGACGTGCTGGCTGGATCCTGCGGCTGATAGTAGCTATGAGGATAAGTTTGATGCGTAGGAGGATACAGAGGACGATCGTATGGGGTGTACGTGCTATCCAAATATACACTAGTCGGGTCGTGCATCGTACTGCTACTATCTGGGAAAGAAGAATACAGTTCTGCCCGTGAATGATCGAAGTTGTGCTCTGATGGTGTGTATTGATATGGATGAGTAGTCGCTTTCCAGTCTGGCGTCGAAGTAGGAAATGAAGAAAAGGGCATCCCAGCGAGATCACCGGGATACATATTATGGGTGTGTCCCTCTCCTGCATCATGAAATTCCACTGGAGGAATTGGAGCTGCATGCTGCTGGATGTTGTATTCACTACTGATCATATCATGTGGCCAGGCATACATCGGTGCCGGGGACGCAAAGACAATCGAAGCATGAAGGACGAGCAAAGTTGTTGCTCTCGAAGGTAGAATCATCATGAGTGTCGAAAGTGCGGAAGAGGGAGAGACAAAATGGTTGAAGAGCAGGACCGTAGCCTTTATAGGCGCCAAGCATACAGTACTGCATCGTACCTTGCTTCATGCAAACACCTCATGCGACACAGCTTATCCGCATGAGAGGCTACAAGATGAAGGAGCTCGACGTGCCAAGCCTCAGTGAGTCCTTGTCTTGCTCGTGGCTCTAATATCAGTCACCGTGATGATATGCCCTCCGATGCATTGTCCTCCTCCTCTCCCCTTCTTCTACACTTCTGCCTCGCTCTGTCTAGCACTCTACATATCACGTTGTGGCAGGACCGGTGGGTCGCGCTTGTATGGCGCCTTTATCCACCGCAGAGCCTCCAAAAAGTTCTCGTCACTAGTCCGGAGCATCTTCAAGCCGTAGCCTGGCGGAGATATCGCGTTCATCAGGGCGACACAATAACTTTCATCGGTGAAGCCAAGACGGGCGCCCAGCCTTGCCATCCTCTGCAACAGCGCTCTTCTCTGCAGGTGACTTGTACCCCGACTCCACGGCTTGATCTTCAACGCTTCCTGCTCCGGCAAGAAGAGATCCAAGACACGAGCCAATGATCTGCATTCGTGTAGTGGGGCAATCAGAATCCTCGCAGCGGCTTCTGGCGTTACTTTGTGGCTTAGCAAGAGGTCACGAACCTCGTCGGCGCCCTGCTGCGTCGCCTCTGCAAGCTTTTCCACGACGGAGATCTTCTTTTCCTTGGAGAGGTTGTCCATCCATGTGACGCCGTAGTTCATCTTCTTCCTGCCACCAGCAGAGTAGAGTATTCTGACAGCCTCATCGATTGTATCGTCGTCTTTGCTCAACAGTCCCCTCGCGAGACGGCTGTCCAGACGGTCACTAAGCTTCCGTCGTATGGACCCGGCCTTGTGTGGCTTGATCTGGTGTATAGTGTCGATGATGAAGACTCGTTGGTCATCCGAGAGTTTCTTGTACAGCAATTCACTCGAGAGATGGGGAGGGAACGTCGCGTCTACCTGGAGAGTGTACTCCCAGGGTCCTCGATACAGCTGCGTTGAGACTTGATCCGAATGCAATTCCAGGCCTGTGGGTGCCCTGAAAGGTCGAGGTGTGTCGACGTACATATTTGAAATGTCTACTGCTACCTCTTGCATCGGACGTGGTGTGTCATTGTAGTGCTCAGTAGGGAAGTTGCTACGATGCCAATACTGACCGTCATAGGTAAAAGGACTGTGTGCCGGTGAGTAAATACCGTTGTTGTCAGTCGAGGCAAGGTACATTGGTCTGCTATCCTCGTTGTAGGCATCGAGCTGTGGTGCAAGCCTCTCGAGCCATTCAAGAGGATCATGGGTCGACGTCGAGGGGGCAGGGTGCATGTGAGAAGCTGTCAAGTCATTCTGGTGGCCTGTCCATGACTCCATTGGGTGCCCTGCTGCTCCCATCGCAACACACAAGTAGACGAGGGTGATGTAATGCGAAGTCTTGACGCGCATGTTCAAGTTAGGAAAATTCTGGAGGAGTAGAGACTCTCGAGAAAGCGATTACTCTGATATACTCGAGTATGACTTAAGATCTCGCCAAAGAAAGATCTCACCTCGTCTAGTATGTCTCCCACAAACAAAAAGGACAGCCGCTCGAAAGACGCCTTTTCTGCGCTGCACAGCCTCTGCATCACCCTACGCCCACGACAGCTACACAATTCATACGACGGACACAGCAGACAGCCACATCATCGAGATGTCTAAGAGAGGTCCGAGAGTAGTTATCATAAAGGGAAGCCATCGAAAGAGAAGACGACTACATCAAGTGCGGCGGAAGCTCTGCATTTGACTTGCTCAGGAAGTTCATGATGATACTGAAATCCTCATCGTCCACACGAAGCATCCTGAGGCCCAGTCCGACGGGTACTTTTTGCTTCTGTAGCATATGATAGCACCCTGGCTTCTTCTTCATTCCGTTGCTGAAGAGCATCATCCTTTGGATCACCGCCTTTCTCTGCACCGTACTGAGGCCCCTCTGCCAATTTGCACGACTTTCGTCATCTGGCGTGATAAGGTCGTGAGTGTTTGCAATTGCCTTGCACCCCGCGAATGGCGACCTCAAGATGTCCCAGGCAACGCCTGGCGTGATCTTCCGGTCCAGGAACAGGTTCAATAGCTTGTCGGTGCCCTGCTGCGTCGCCTCTGCCATCTTTTGTATGACGAGCCTCCTTTGTGCATTGGACAGACCGTTCATCCACGTTATGGGATAGCCCTTCTTATGCGCTGCTATTGGGTAGATTCCTTCGACGGCGGCTTCCACGCGCCTAATGTCGCCGCTAAGTAAGTCAAGCGCTGCTGCAACATCCATGCGCTGCATTATCTTCCTGCGCACGCTGTCGATTGGATACGGTCGCAACTGATGAACACGCTCTAGCACGACCGCTCTCTGGTCTTCGGTGAGTCTTCGGTATGCGAGCTCGTCCACATTCTCGTAGTTGAAAGTTCGAGGGACGGCAAGAATGTACTCGTGGGGGACTGTCCAGTCTTGAGGAGGCGTCGCACTGAAGTGGTCGATGATGACGTTGGGTGTCGTGAATAGAGGAGCCGGGAATGGCTGAGTGTTCTCGGGAGGCTGAGAAATCGGAGCAGAATTGCTTGAGGACGGCTGCATGAGTCGCATGGCATCGCTGTAGCCCTGTCTCCACATGTCTAGTCCGTAGGTATGCATGAGGTTGTGGTAAGGGAAGCCTGCATTGTGCGACATGAAGCCGTCATGTACGGTCTGGCTGCCCCTGAGATCGTATGGAGATGCTCCCATCGCATTCTGATGGGGTGCAGACCCGGCCGAGGAGGCTGTAGAGGTCATTAAAGTCACAGTGTGTGACCTTTCGTCAGATTGGGTGGCTTCAGAGTCTGCTGTGTGAGGTAGTGCTTGAGATCCTATATGAAGCTGCAATTCGGGTGCGCTGCCAGAACCAAAAGGATGCTCACCGTGGACTGAGTGCTGCGTTGGGGAATGGAAATGATGACTTTCTAGAGACTCAGGAAGAGGAGGCAGGCCGGAAAAGTCGCCGGAGTAGCTGACTTCTCGATGGAACATAGGATGGGGGAGTGGCGTGGCATCAGCGACATCGTGAGAAATGACGCTGATCAGGAGAAGCGCGAACAAAAGCCCTTTCGAGGACATCCTGAGACGATCAAGTGTCATTGTGTACGATGAGAGATGTCCAGGAAAGAGGTGATGGTGCTCCGGACAATGAAGCAAAAGATTGATGGACGGTGCAACGACTCGACACGCCGTGGAATCCAACCGAAGACAGGCGACTTTGCGCATGAAAGGGGAGACGCGCTCGGATACGTTGGCATAATGTCAAGATTGAGAGTGAAGGCGTAGCAGGAATTGTAATAGTCCCAATAGGGAGGTAGGTGATCACTACAACAAGCAGGACCGGGCTGAGGTCTGGCCATGGACACATCATGAGAAGTTGTGCTTGCCATATCCTGACACCTCTTCGGTCGCCCGTCTTCTCCATCAATGTAGCTCCACAGTATCATTCTGAATCTACACTGGCGACGGTCCTCGAAGCCGTCCCCTGAGCCATAATACCACATCTGAAAACTGTTCATCCCTCGCTCTGAGCATCTTCAGCCCGTACCCTTCCGGAACAAAAGCTTTGCCCAACAGATCATACCTATTCCTTCTCGTTTCTACTCCATACGCCTGCAGTCTCTGGTGCACTGCCGATCGCTGTATGTAGCTGACGCCCGCCTGCCATGGCTTGTGCTTGTCGCTCTCCTCCATCAGCAATCCGTACTTGTAGGCGATCGACATGCAGTCGTCCAGATCAGCGTCGCGTATCTCTCTCGCGACGGCAGGGGTGACGCTTTGTAACACAAACAGGTCTCTCAGCTCGTCTGTTCGCTGCTTTGTTCCCTCTGCGAATTTGTGGATGATCAGGCGTCTCTCTGCGTTGCTGAAGTCGGTCATCCACGGTACACTGCCGCCCTTTCTCCTGCGGGTGTCAGGGTAGAGTACTTCAACTGCTGCTTCTATCTTTCCTACATCATTGCTGAGAATGTCCCTCGCTTGTCTGTTTGTCACTTTGCGAATCACCTTCTGTCGGATGGTGTGCATGATAAACGGTCGAATCTGCTGAATCCGGTCCACAAGGACGGAAACCTGATCGTCCGACAGACTGTCGTAGGCGATTTCGTCCGCGTCCTCGTATTGATCATGGGGATCTACAGCAAGTTGATACTCCCACGGCATGACAAACGGTGATGGTGCGGAGATAGATTCGTAAGGATGTGTGCTAGAGGACGAGGCCGGGGTGCTGACGTGCTGCTGATCAATGACATCGTGACGACTTGTAGACGGATACGGGTGCAGCTCGTGACTAGCAAAGCTTCCATTCAGCGTGTCGAGGCTGTTAGAACTCAAATGATAAGAGGGCGCATGTGTGTTGTTGCAGAAAGCCATACTATAGTTGTGGTCATCATAGTGACGCAGAGTATATGCATCACCCTCACGTCCTCGAAGCCGCTCTCCCTGCTCCCCAATCTGATCATTCTGCAACCGGTCAAGACTGCCTTCAGGATGTCTCTCCCATTGACGAAAATGGTGATGATCCTCGTCGTGAAGGAGCGGCGCGAGTCTGTAGAGCCATGCGTCTGGATCGTCTTGAAGGGACTGTGAGGAGTGCCGCGAGTGATCTTCTGTGAGGGTGGTTGAGTTCTGACGCTCATTATGAGGGATGTCACCAGACTCTCTGTACATCGGCTGCGGCGTTGGGGCAGGAAGCGGAGCGGAAGCAGTGATACCACACAGAACGAAGAAGACGATGCTCAAGAACATCACGAAGATAGAAGGTACGGAGAAGAGATGTGTGTCGATCGGTCTTCCCTCTCTTCTATGCAGGCTTGGATCAAGCATAAAGCGCTTCTTTGCATTCAAGCTTTAAGCAAGACGCCGCCCAGTCTTTGCGCCTCGCATGACTGTAAATCGAGCTGATTATGCGTGACTTGTTACTGATCATATAAGTACGGTCACCTAGACTGAAGCGCAGTGACGGAGTCTTGTTCGGAACCAGTCCATGATGATCCTGAACTTTGCTTCATCAGCGCGCAGTACGACTCGTCCATACCCCATCGGAACATCTGGCCTTCCTAGTATCGCATAAGCTGCATCTCGATCTTTCACCCGGCTTGTATTGATCATTCTCTGCTGCACTGCCAGCCTCTGCACCTGACTCAGACCTCTCTGCCAACGTCCTTCCTTTGTGTTGACTGCGACGTGCAGATTGTACTCTTGCGCTATCGATTCGCAGTCCTGCAGCGTTGGAGCGCGGAGTATCTGATCTGCCACCTCGTGCGTCACACGCTTTGCAAGGAACAACTCACGCAGCTTGTCCGGTTTCTGTCTTGTTGCCTCGGCGAGCTTCCTTATAATGTACCGCCTCTGCTCGTTGTTGAAGCCCCTCATCCACGGGTACACGCCGCCCTTCTTCTTGTACTTGTCCGTGAAAAGCTTCTCTGCAGCGGCGTCTAACGTGTGTTCGTCTTCAGAGAGGAGATTCCTGGCCGTGTCTATGTTCAGTTTGTAGCGACACTTTTGCTGGATATACTCCATCGTACAGGCGCGAATCTGGTGGATGCGATCGACGATGAAGATTTTTTGATCGTCACTGAGGACTGGAAATGCGAGCGTCCCGGAGCCACTGCTGTCGACCACGCGAGAGACGGGCAAAGCAAATTCGTGCGGTGGTGTCCAGGGGAGGATGTGTTCTTTTCTATTATATGAATTCTGAGGGGGGTGTGAAAGCGCCGCGACAGGCTGCTCGGCGTGTGGAGATCCGCGATCAACGTTGGAAGAGGAGTGCGTGTCATACAAGAGGCGGGAAAGAGCTGCCCAGTCTGGCTCATTCTCTGTACTGGAAGCAGGATAAGTCTGGTACACGTCGAGGTGATGGGAGGGCGAGCTGATGTACGCATCGAAGGGGTGTGGATAGTCTTCTACCCCCAACGAGTAGTCCTGGGGGTGGGTGGAAAAGTGCAGAGGTGGTTGAGTGTCACTGTAGCGGAGGGGATTACTTAACAGTGTGTTCCGAGTGTTGGTGTTAAATGTAGGGTCGAAGTGAGCACCGTAGCCCGAGTCAAATTGTGGCGATCCATAGTCGAGAGGTGTGCCATCATGTCGCATAAAGGAAGACGCCGCTAGCTGTGGATCGTGTATATTACAAGAGTGATGACGCAGCTTGAACGCAGGGTCATTATAGCTGCTCCCCTGGCTTGTGTTGTAGTTGCTACTTTCATGAACTTGACCCGTATTATTATACTGGCTGATACTTTGTTGTAGACTTTCTCCTTCCTGTGGTGAAACTTGCATTCTAGCGCGAGAGCTCTCAGAATCACCGTGAGCAAATGTCCTGGAGTATCTGTCATGCCGGGATGTTTGTGCTCCAGTGATTGCCCTGGCAGAGCGACCTTTCGAGCGAAATTTCGTGCGAACCTTGCCGAGATGATCACTGAAGCGCCAATTGTCCTTCTCCATTCCAGCTGGTGCAGGAGCGGGTTCTGGTGACGGCACTGCCAAACACGCGCCATAAAGGCAGACCAGAACAACGTAGATGACAGCGACATAGAGCAGAGTCATTGTCGAATAGGCGAATTGGGTGAGCATCAGTCTGCGAAGTCTTGAAGGAGTTTCCTGGCCCTCAGTCTATTTGTGTCAGTGTCACCCTTTGCCTGTCTGACTATCGGAATGCGGCATAGCCTGGCGGAGGATTATTCAGCCTTGACAGCAAGATGGACGCGATCGAGACAATCCCGCACAGCCATATGCTACTTCCTTTGAGCGTCATCATACCTTCTAGTGGCAAGATGCTAATGCTGTGCTCGGTGTGCTCGGTCTGATTAACTATATACTGCGACGTACTTTTCTCACATAGTCGAATAGAAGGCGGAGAAGGAGTGGAAGTAAGAAGAATTTGACCACATATAAAGGCTGACTTTTGAGATGCAGTGATTCTCCTGTCTAACAAGTTGACTTCCCCATCCCAAGAATGAGAGACCCCTACTTACCCCTCCTCCTCATCATATGCATTGTATGTTGTGCACCGTGTTTAGCAGCGCCCGTGCCTGCTCCTATGGACGGCGGCCACAACCACGACGACCTTCTGAGCCATCTCAATCTTGGAAACGTCCGCACCGGGAGAACCTCGTCCAACAGGTCAGGGCGATTGGACGACATTGCTCAAACGGCTCGCCTGAGTCTCAATACTCACGCAACAGCGCACTATGGGTCTTATACATCTCGCCCCACGAATCCCTTTCTCGATGACGCGCCTCTGTACGGTGGCAGTATTGGGGATCTTTCTGCGCTGCAGGGAGGAGCTTCTCACTATAATTATGATCATGAACTCCATAATGAGCACTACTATGGCGTCGGTCTTTCTGGCCAGAATCTGCCTCCTTTACCCCCGCAAGCAGACTTCATATATCTCGACAAGGACGTTCTGGGTGGTGACTACTCTCAGCCGATGCATCTTGGTCAAGATCAGGCCTCGTACCCGTTCAACGATGCTTCCTCCTTCTCCTTTGGGCAACGTCAGCAACACGCCGGCCTTCAGCAGTCACAGCCTCATCAGCAGCCTCAATTTCACCAATCTGACACTTTTGCGCACCTCGTTACACAAGAAACGGACCGCGCAGGTCCTTCCTCTTCCTCCTCGCACACTCTAAGCCCGTTCGACGTATTCAAGCAGCAGTACGGTCAAACACCTTCCTCCCACGCTTCATCATCGAAGCGTTACATTTTCCCAAGCCTCTCTTTCGACGTAGGGAATGGTGAAACGCAGTACTACGAGAGGGAGAAGGTGGCCCTCCTATTTCTTCAGACGCACTTTTATGAGTACGCAAATCTCACGCCTCTCCCGTACGTATGGCACGATCCATCGGAAAAGTGTTGGCGCTTGCTGCAGCCCGAGCAACAAAACAGCATTGCCAAGCTGATCAACAAGAAGCTCTTCTACCAGACGCAAAGTATCCGTGACAAGATGGCGAGAGAGCTCACGGTCATGCTTGCGCTTGCACTGTTGAGCCACGATCCAATCTACATCCAGAGCGCCATCGACGTGCTCTATCGGTCAAATCACCTCCGTCAGAGTGAAGAGTGGATGAACAAACTAAACCATGAAGAGGCGGAGAAGCTGGTGGAGCAGCTCGTTGATGCATCGGGTCAGAACGAGGAGTTTATACGAAATTACTTGAGCTTGAAAAGGGTCACAGCAGATACGGCCTACTCTCTTTATCACGCCACCGACGCAGAGAGAAACGAGTACGTGTGCGACGTCAAGATCTCCAAGACGATCCTCAAGCAGATTCGCGACAAGGAAAAGGCCGAGAAGAGAAGCAATCCAAGTCAAGGCCCAAGGAGGATTCACAAGGACAATGACAAGTACGCTCCTTGGAAGCTCGATACGACAAAGGAAGAAAGGAGCGCCATCGTACAGATAGTAAAGAGACTCTTCAAGATTCGTACAGAGAGCTGGGCTCTTCGAATCTTGCAGCGAGAGAATAAAGGCCCAAATCATGGTCTGGGACTTCGCATTCTAGAGGAGAGCCGTGCAGGTCGCAGCGATCAAGCCATCCTAGACATGATCGTAGCAGCGACAGGGGTACGCCCTACAAGAACGCAGGACAGCAGACACGACTGTTTATGGTGAGTACCTGATGTGAGTGTGTTGAATGTGACTATAGAGTTGGTGTATGTACCTTCCTGCGGGATGGACTTCGATGAGTAGTATCCCTATCTAGGGCTCGTACCTTTATCCTGCATCTTCGAAGTCGGCGCACCCACGACTCATCCGATCACATTTATGCAAGGTCTTTTCCCGATTTGCCACCGTACATCGTTGCACGAGTCGACCGGACCACATCGGAAGAGGTAAAGAAGATAGTGGCCCCACGGTAATTCTCTCTCTCTCCACCGTCGACATTACACTCCTTGATGATGCTCTGTCCATCTTGGAAACTCTCTGCGATTGCATGCCTCTACCTAAGTGCTCTGATCATGGCTATGGATGCGGATAACAGGCGACCTTCTGACCACGCAAGCGGTCCCAATCTCCGTGTTCGTACAGGGGGCAAGAGCAAATCTAAGATCGGATCGAGTCGCTTCGACGATCAAGCCCAGACTTCCCGTCTCGATTCCAGCTTTCATCCGGCTCAGATGCACGGCTCCCTCACGTCTCGTGCTTCTCTACAAGGCCTCTCCGACATATTTGGCGTTCATGACAATCGAATGCGACACGGACAGGATACGTCATTTCAGCACGGGAGTCTCTTCCCAGTGTATGAAGCGGGTCCTGCACAGAGCAGGTTTACTAACGACGGCACCTCACATGGCGGGTCCCGATACGGCTCCATCCAGGAGGTGAGTGATAATCATGTGCCGTTGATAGGCCATTTTCTTACTGTTCCTGTGTACGGTGACAGACGACGCCGGACTCGGGCTACAGCTCCTTTGGCGTGCCTCAGGACCTCGATCCGACGCAAGACTTCTCACCCTTTCTCGGCGGCACTTACCAGCACGTTCAGCAATATCAGCTGCCTC
This sequence comes from Exobasidium rhododendri, assembly GCA_026210745.1. Classification (NCBI taxonomy): domain Eukaryota; kingdom Fungi; phylum Basidiomycota; class Exobasidiomycetes; order Exobasidiales; family Exobasidiaceae; genus Exobasidium; species Exobasidium rhododendri. Next base: position 503,735 of record CP110630.1, read on the forward strand.
ACGCTTTTATGCCACCAGCCGATCAGTCGTCGATGATCCCCTTGTCCCAGCACTACCATGACTACCCATCCTATGACCGCGTCCAGGGCGATGGCGGAACGTCTTCTTCTCACGTTGAATTCCCCTCTCATGTGTCTGTGCGTGTGCCTAACCCATCGATGATGTACGGCTCTCAACAGCACCTCTACGCGCACGAGACGCCCGCATATCAAGAAGTGGACCACCACCTCACTCGAGCGCACGAATTGCCACATCACCACCTCGAACAGGCTGCGTTCACTGTGAATCTTGGGTATGAGTGGGCTGATGAGCGAGAAATCTGCTACGACCGGCTTGACGACGACCTACAGACGCGCATCATCGACGTCGTCAGCAGAGAAACGTGCAGTCGAAGAGATCGCATTATCGACAAGCTTCGAAAGAATCTTACCGTCACCCACGCGATGGCCATACTGACATTGGAGCCCACACAGACTGCAAACGCTCTCCAGGCACTCTATGGGCCGGAGTACAAGACGTACTGCGGCGAGTGGAAGAAACTCCTCGACGAAGAACAGTCGGAGGCGCTGGTGAGGATGCTGGCCGAAATGTCCAACAGAGACACCACTGCTGTGCGCTTCCACCTCCGCAACAACGAGACGCAGCCCGAGACGGCCGTTCAGCTGTATACAGGTACAGATGTTTTTCGCAGGGAGTGGGCCGTGTTGGATAAGTTGGCCAGGCCGGAAGTCACCCGTCGACGGCCAAGGCAGAAAGCGCACGTCATCAAGCCCTCGAATCCCATATACAAGCCGTGGATGGAGGGAACGACAGAAGAACAAAGACTCGACATCATCGCGACGGTCAGAATGTCGTGCGACTGTCAGGAGCACATAGCAGACATGATTCTGAATCACGACAGCGTTAGAGGGGTCAAGTGCTTCGGCTTGAACATCCTCAAGTTCTTCAACGATTACGGAGCAGACGTTACGCGCGAGTACATTTACAAGAAGATAGGTTTCGGTGCGCAGTAGTGCAGAGTCATTAAAAATATCTTTCTATGACTGTTCACGAACAGCCGAAGAGACGTGGAATCATTCTACTGTCACAATCACATCAGAACAGATCTTATAGTGACTGGTATGATAAGAACTGCAGGGCTGTGCGAATACAATACTTATGCTCCTGTGCATTGAAGTTGCCGACTGACTGCATGAGACCTACTTTTGTTGGAAGCAAGGAAGAGGTAAGTGTGTCTTTGCTGCCCCATGCGAGTACTTAGACGTAAGGGGTGAACATAAGTCGCATGATTCCTCTTCGAACAGGAAGCCTCCTCTACGAAAATGCTCTCCCTCTCTCTCCTTAGTATCTTGGCCGTCTTCTGCTGCCTCCATGACGTCAGCACAGCAGCTCCAGCCCCTCTCCCCATGGATGACGGAGGCTGGAAAAGTCACGTAGGCAAGATACGCACCAAGCCAAATCCAAAGGAGCGGCATGGACGAGGGCGATTCGACGGTGAAGCTCAGACTTCTCGTCTCGATCACAACTATAGTTTAGGGAGAGACCATGGAGCTCTCACATCTCGCTTGACTACACAGCCGTCGATGCACCATGGAATGCAGTCTGACAATTACGATCGAGGGCCTTTACCCTCTGAAGATCCCTCAAGCAACCGGAACTTGTCGATTCAAGGGTCTTTCCCAGCTCCCATGAATTCACCCTACACAATAAGCGAGCAACATGAAACACCGTATGCAGGCATGGCGACCCCGTTTGGAATGCCGCATGGAATGAGTGAAAGCTTTATCCCCTCTTCTGGCGTATCTCCTCATGGCAATTACGGCTACAATCAGCACCCAAGCATGCATGATCCACGCTACTGGCCAGAAACACCCTTTTCACAATCGTATCCTACCGATGGTGGTGGCAGCTCCTTCGCTTATCCCGCCTTTGCAAACCTCGACATATACCGTCCAGGCAGCTTCCCGCGGCATAACCATGGACCGACGCCGTACATGCCGCTCGAAGACATTAATGACGGTGACGGTGAAGAAGATCCTCCCAGCTACGACAACGATATCTCCATCGCTCAACAACAACATCGGCAAGACTTTATCCCAGAGCAGCAACGTCCTGATTTATCCTCCTACAACATCAACATTGGCTACAACTGGATGGACATAGACGAGCTCTGCTGGGGCATGGTGGACGATGACACAAGGGCGAGCATCATCACGGAGATCAGCAAGAGGACCTGCAGCAAGAAGCAAGACCTGGTCCATAAGATGGAGAAACGATTGACGCCACTGATTGCGATCAAGCTGCTCACCGGGGAGGAATCCTATATCGACGAGGCCGTCACAGCGCTCTACGGTGCACGATACAAGGCACTCTGTGGTACTTGGAAGAAGTACCTCAACGACGAGCAGGCGGAGATCCTGGTCCAGCAGCTGCAGAGGGCGTGCAACCGTGAGCCTGTGTTCGTAAGATATCAACTGCGACACCTGAAAGTCAGCCCGGAGCAAGCCTACCATCTCTACACAACCACTGACCACGAGCGCAGAGAGTATGCCGTGTCGATACGGTTGGCCGCTCCACGACAATTGGCAAACTACAGAGACACAAACATCATTAGCGACGCAGACGCCTACTTTCGACCGTGGAATGTAGGCACGACACATGAACAGAGAGAAGCCATCACCGCGACGGTACGGAAAGTGTGCGAGTGCCAATCGACGTGGGCAAGGGTTCTGCTTACGAATTCAAATATCCGCATCGAGGACCGCTTTGGACTGGAGATACTGCGCAGATACGCAGAAGAGGGTGCCGAAAAGACAAAGGAGTACATCTACGCAATGACAAAGATGAAGCCAAAGTGCCGCGGAGAGTGAGGACGGAGATAGCAAGGAAGTGATCCATCCATGATAGAGAGCAGAGAGAATATGTGTATTAGAAAGCCTACATAGCTGGATCACAGGCATCGGCACCCCCCTTCCGTATTGTTTTGTACCTCCATTGATCAGTATATAGTCACCGTAGCTACTTCACATCCTCTACTGGTCCTGATATGTATAGACGTACCTACCGTTGAAGTATCTGTAAGATGAAGGGGGCTTACTTTAACCATATCGAGGACGCTTATAAACAGGTGACAGCTCTTCTGTTCTGCTACCGATGCGGGCCGACGGACGGCCTGAGCGCGCTTATCAAATGTCATTTCTTAAATAAGAGCGCATAAGACAGAGGCATGGCCGGGACCTACCGTGCTGCAACATCCAGCAAAAGACAAGCATTTCCCTTGCTCAGATACAGATGCACTGAAGTGAGAACGTGCAAGTCAGGAAATGTCATATTCGAGGGAAATTCAATTGCCGTAGATCCTATCTCTTGTCCTCCTTTCTCTTTTTCTTCCCTCACGACGACATACCATATTATGATAATTATGTTCAGGCTTGCGACTCTGGCCCTCTTCGGTCTCCATGGCCTCGTCTCAGCACTTCCAGCGCCCATGGACGGTGGCGAGAGGCGATATAATGACCCATCTGACACGCCAAGCCTGGGAAAGGTCCGAACCAGAGCTCGCTCTAGAAATCGAGCGGACCGCAACGTTCCTCAAACATCCCGTCTGGGTCCTGTTGATCACCTCAATCCTGCCTGGCATGCCGGATCCCAATCGGCTCGCAATATGCTTCCAGCTAGCGGACCATATAATCATCACCCTGCACATCCGATGCAGGAGTTCCATTCGCAGTCTCGACTTCAAGGTAGTGCTGACCAAGCAAGCTCATCGTTTGCAGTGTCACAGCATCATGCCGGGCAAGAGCACCCCGTCCCCTTGCCTCAGGATGCCTATTCTGACTTAAATTACAACATACCATTTGGAGACCCGACCTATTCGCAAGACTTCAGTGCAAGAAGGCACACTCTACCGACGACCAGTCTTGACGTACCAGATATGTACAGCAACCCTCAGCAGTATTCTGACATCTCTCTCATGGGGGAGTTCCAACAGTCTTTACCAGACGCTGGCCGATGGCAAGATCATCTATCCTACAGCTATCCGCATCTCAATCAGCTTACAGCCACCTACAGTACTCCGCAGTGGCACCCAGAGTCGAGTACCGCATCTCTGTACGCCGGCATGGGTGGCAGCTCATCTTCCACCCTTCCTTCTCAGACCCCGATGTACCCAGTCGCCGATGACACTTATGGGTTCCCACCTCAGATCCCACAAGCGACCCATAATCAGGACACTCCCATCGTCGACCTAGCAGATGATCCTCCTATGACACCTCACAGGAAAGCTGAGAGGGAAGCAATGCTCGCTTTTGGGATTGACCTTGGTTATGCTTGGCAAGACACGAGGGAACTCTGCTGGAAGAAGCTGAACGACGGTCTTCAAGATGCGATTGTTGCTATCGTCAGCAAAGAGACGTGCAAGCGCAAAAGAAACATTATAAGTACCATGCAAACCAAACTGAACCCGCTCTTGGCGATACTGCTGCTATCGAGAGACAAGAATATCATCCGCCGCGCCTTAAGTATCCTCTACGATCCGCGACATCAAAAAGAGATTGAGTGGAAGAAGCAGCTGAACGACGACGAGGCAGAGTATCTTGTGTATCTGCTGCAAGAGGTTTCTTCCCGCACCGTGGAGGATGTTCGCTCATTCCTGCACACCGAAAACATATCCGCGGATCACGCTCGTGTGCTGCTGCATGCCACGGACGAGGAGCGGAGATCGTTCGCCGTGGATTCGCACTTAATTCGGCCGTCCTTTGCGGCACGAAAAGACGTCGAAATTAGACCGGGCAACCCGAGTTTTGCGCCGTGGATGGCAGGGCTAACGGAAAGCCAGGTGAAGGAGGTCTACAGTACCATGCGCTACCACTAGTAAATACACGTGATTTCGGGAACGTGAAAACACCCGATTGACGCTCTCCAGGCCCCTATTTGCGCCCTCTGACGCCGCAGGCATGACCATGCACTCCTATCGGATTACCCCCCCTATGTAACTTAGACGCTCTGATGAAATTTGATGAAGTTTTCCTATAAGAGAAGATGGTGTGTTGGTTTTGTGCGCGTCCAAAAAGCTATCACTGAGAAATACGCACTACGCCATCATTTTTTAGAAATTTTGCACCATGGTGTCAGCGGTATCTAGCTTTGTAGCATATTCTCATTAATAATGTACAATTTTAAAAAGACAAGACAATACAGAAGATAGTAATGAACAACTTTTACTAGGTACAAAATAGCTTTTGGGGTGTGTCAAGCCCAGAATCATGCTGATCGGGCTCACCATTGAAAATGGCCTTGAAAAGCTACAAAGGCCATTTACTCGTCAGCATGATTAAAACTTGGCTGTTTTTTAGCTTTAAATCGTTCTTCCTACTAGTTTCGGACATATCTGTAAAGTATGGATTCAGCACAACGTCTATCAGATAAGATAGCAAAATTGGGTCATATTAGGACTGTGAAACTGCCATAATGACCCAAATTTGACCATTTTACCATCTACGAAGCTCATTTGTGTGATCTGCAGGCTCTTTTAGGGCAAATAGTATTAGTAGCATACATTGTTCTGATATACAGCTAAAACATCTACTAAGTCCCAAAATACAGCATTTTGACAAAAGAAGGAGATAATTGAAGTCGAGTCTGTTTTTGGGGGTCAATTAAAGTGAGGTTGAGAAACTTGTACCGACACGCCCTTATTGAGAACAAATGGTCATTCTAAATGAATGGAGTGCTAGATACGATACTTAGGATGCTATAGACAAGTTTTTGAAGCTTAAAACCATTGCGCTGAGGCAACAGAGCTAGAATCGCGTAAACTTTGTACCGTGACCATGACTTTTTTGTAGTATTGACCCTTCTGGCGTAGTGGCTCGATACCTCTATACCTCCTCTCTTTCATATGTGATGTCTCATTTTTTTTTACACTTCATATATATAATACTATACTTTTCTACATTGTATCAAAGTCTCGAGCTCATTGAGCGACGTTATGGTAGTACCGTTGTTGCCATCGATACACCGTGTATGGTGTTCGCGTTCCCGGGACTTTTTGACTGGTTTTTAAGGGCCTAATAAAATTTCACACTTAGAGCAGCTCACTCAAAACGGCATGTTTCACACTTTTTGTTTCAGACAAGGTTGCTCAAAATTTTCATACAATTCTAATTCATTAGGAGCTATTCTACATTGGACATGCGGTCATGGTGATACAGCATGTCGTACACGGCGTATTCACTAGTGGTCGAAAAACGCACGTGTATTTACTAGTGGTAGCGCATGGTATTGTAAAGAATGTCTGTAAGTGCGAAAGGCAGTGGGCTCACTCCCTCTTGAACAGGGACAAGATCAAGGTGGACGACCGTCTAGGCGAGAGGATCCTCAGAATTATTCGGGAAAAGGACGGGGAGAGAAAGGCAAGGAAACTGATATACGAGACGAGTGGGGTGTCGCCACACTACAGGTAGTCAGGATAGCGATGGTAGAGCCGGGCCCGCCCTGTATTTATGTAGGGTTCATGACTTGATTAAATTCACGTGGGACGCCGATCTTGTACCGAGCGGCACCGAGCATGATCTGTACTTCATGACGTGGCCTTTTGCTCCCAATAAGATGATACACTACCATCACCATCACCATGCCGAGAGGCCTTGAAGTACCAGAGGAGAAAAGAACTATAGCGGTGGGAATGTGGAAGAGCGGGGTTAAGCAGGTGACTATAGCCAAAGAGCTTGGCCTTCAGCGTTCCACACTATGTTGCATCATTAAGCGCTTCAAGGCTAGGAATGCAGAATGGTCTCATGAGCAGACACTTCTGCCAGCTCCAGCTTGTGAAGACAACGCAAATCCATACAGCTGCAGAGTACCAGCGGAAATGAGAAACAATTTTGGCATGGACCCTTACCATCATCCTCCCCAAGCCCCGACGTGGATCATATCGAAGAAGTCTGGTTAACTATAAAACAGCGCAAAGCAGAAGAGTCAGAGATCAACGTTGACAAATCTTGGAACGTACAGCTGTAGACGGCTACTGGAACAGTTTTATTCGTAGTCTTTACCTCATCTATCACTTTATGGACATCGACTTCTCCATTTGCGATTCTATTGGTAGCTGTTGGAGAAGATTTCACTGCTTCGATTCCTTTGTGCTTGCGCAAGACCCTTCACCCAAGAACCTCTAGCACAAAATTGAATACATGCTCTTATCTTGATAATAGCTCGTACGTGACTCGCCAGTCTTGGCCCCAGAGATGATCTTGATCTTTAAGAAGATTCTGTATATCGACGTCTCTCCTGAGCAGGATGCTGAGCTCTTGGTTGCTCTCATCATGCGCATAATTTCTTTCAAGGTCCAAGGCTGTGTCAGAAAAGCACCTGTGTCACATCGCTAAGACTCTGACCTCACGCAGATAGAGTAGCGACATCTCATCGCTTTACCCACTACTCCCAGCTGCCTAAGATGCGTACATCCATTCTGTCGCTCTTTGTGGCCCTTCTCTTCTGCTTTTCTTACATCGATTTTATCAAAGCTACGCCTGTGCCTATGGATGGTAGCTGGAACGAGCTCGGGTCGATATTGAGTAATGTCCGTACAAAAGCTTCTCAAAGGGGAAACTCAAGACGATCCGATCATCCCTCTGTGGCCCAAACATCTCGTCTCGGCTCTTCGTCTAATTCGGTTGCGCAGTTTGGATCTTACTCAGCCCGTCTTAATCGACCGTTCTATGAGTGAGTACAGACTTCTTTGAGCAGATTTCGCATTGAATCACCCTCCTCGTCTTGTGTCTGCTCTAGGTCAACCCACCAAGAGAATGAAGCCCCATCCGGCGGCAATCCACAGCATCTTGGCCACGAGGAGGTCTCTTTCGGAGATCCAATGTACTCGCAGGACTTTAGTCAGCCGCAATACATGCCATTCTACGACTCCTCCCTTCCGCAACAGACATACAATGATGAACAATACAATTGGCAAGGACAATGGGAACACAACAGCGCACATCACTCACAGCAGTGGCACGATTCAGCGGGAAGCTCGAGCTTTGCCTCTCCCTTTCCAACGCACGACCACGACGGCTCTTCTTCGCACATACCGCAGCCTCACCAAATCCACTTTATACGTGAAGAACCTCCCTCCGAAATAATGCAAAGGTATCCGTATCCATATCAACACGAGGCAGACGTAGCAAACGTGGTAGCTTCTACCGATACTCCAGACACAGAACTACACCTCACCGTGAACACCGACACACCCTCTCCCCCTGCTGATCTTGGCTACGAATGGCACGACATCCACGAGAAATGCTGGTCGTACATGAGCGACGATGCGAAGGAGAAAGTCATACAGGTGATCAGCATCGCAACATGCCGAGGACGGAACGTGATCATCAACAAGATGAATAGAGACCTCACGCCGTACTGGGCGCTCAAGCTGCTGTCTGGGCGCGCTAGTGAGGTCCACGAAGCCTTGACCGCTCTCTACACGGCAAAGTATCACTATCATCAGGAGTGGAAGGAGCTATTGTGTGGTGATGAGGCAGAACTGCTGGTCAGACTCCTACAGTCGGCATCGGGAAGGAGACCAGAGGACATTCGATCTTTTCTCAAGGCGAAAGGGGTCGCGGCAGAAGACGCTCGACATTTATTAGACACTACAGGAGACGAAAGAAGGAGCTGGGCATTTTCCGTCGAGTTGGCGCACCAGAACATGCCAAGGATCGATAACAAGACATTCCTGGTAATTGAACGGGATGATCCGATCTATCGTCCGTGGATGGAAGGCACAACAAAGGCACAGCGAGCGTTAGTCACCAAGATCGTCAAGAAAGTGTGCAAATGTGAGAGAGAATGGGCGCACTTTTTGCTCGAAAACGTCAACGTAAGTAGTGAAGATACGTTGGGCTTGAACATCATTGATGCTCATACAGCAAGCGGAGCAGAAGGGGTACTGCGATTGTTGTATGACAAGACACACATCAACCCGCGAGTGCAGAGTCATGGTAGACCGTGAGAAGCGTCAGCGGGGTATAATACTGATGTGATCATAGGGCTGCTCTCCTTTCTTCTCTCTCTCTGTTGACAATATGGGTGATATGATCTGTTCCATGTAATACGCAGTTCATTTCATCGTGTTGCACCTAATGCAGAGCCAATTTCAGAGACAAAAATAGTGTTAGTCCGATGTGACTTTAGAAGTGAAGAGGAGTGTATTGAGCAGGAGGGAAGCAGGACGAACACGGGCGTAAGCTTGAGTCGCTGCTTCACATCTTTTCTCGCTACCTGACATTGTCTCTTTGCAAGACACGAAACGAGACAATGGCCAGAGCTATCCGCAGGGTGCATTAAAGCGAAGTGATTGGAGCGTCAAGTCAGGTGTTGCGCCATACTCTTATCTCTCTTCGAGTGTGCTCATCGATGCTATCACACTCTTGCCTGAACATCACGACAGAGATCACAGCGAGCAGATACTGCATCAAAGGGATTTGCTCTCTGGGAAGGGGGTGCAATACTCTTGTCGGTGCCATGCGTTGGACGGCATCTTTAGTCGTAGTCCTTCCCACCCACCACCGACGACGAAAGATCAGGCGCTTCCACTCTAGTGTTCCTTTCTTCTGGAGAGCTCACATCAGTATCTTCTGCGTTCACGGCTCAAGAAAGGCATCGCAATGGCTCACATTATGTTCTGGCTCACCTGTCTTACCCTCATGACGCTGATCGTAGCTACCCCTGTTCCCGTGCCTGCTCCTATGGATCATGATGACCCACATCCTCACAACTATCCCAACTTTCCAAAGCTTGGCAACGTGAATACCCGAGGCAGCCGCGGTCGAACAAATCCCCTTGAGCCTCAGAGTGCTCGCTATGGCCATCATCCCAATGTCGCGGCCCAGACTGGTGCTCAGTCTGTCCGTGCTGGTGGCTCAAGGGTAGATACACGACGTTCTCATCGTCATCAAGGGCGCACGGGAGAGAGCAGCTCATCGGCAGCCGCACAACAACAGACCAACTTCGGCAATCCCTACGGTCAGTATCAAGGAAGCAGCTCCCCTAGCTTCTATCCCGATGCAGGTGACAGTCAGTACGATCTATCGAGCTTGACTCCCGATCAAAGCAGCGACGCCTTCGGTACACCCATGCCATTTCATCTGCACAATCCTTTGCTGCAAGATGCGTGGAGTGGGCAGCAGGCATATAACCCCTACGTCGACCTTGGCATGAGCAGCACGTTTCCTTACCCCCATCTACTCGACCAAAATCAAGCAGCTGATCCACCCTACTCGTCGGATTACAACCAACAGCACTGGCAGACGGCCGTTTCGAGCTTTGACTCCGGTCAGACCTACGTTGGTGCGTCCTCCTCCTTCAACTGTTGAGAAGAGAATGAGATCGATTGAGGGAATTAGACACAACGGGGATACATGCTGTTTAAATAGACACTAGACCAGCGAGATAGGGGAAGTGAGATGAGTTTGAGACAAATGAAGGAAGGGGATCTGACCATTATTGATGTCTCTAGAAGGGGTCAAAGATGCGTGCGATTAATCGCACAGCTCCAGGCGTACGATTATTCGTACGCGATCTGGCGTACGATTATTCGTACGCGATCTGAGCTGCTGATTTCAACACTCCCTCTCAATTGCGGCTCTTGGAGGAAGACCCAATTGTTTGACAGCAGTGAGGTGTTTGACGTTGAGTAAAGGCTTGGTGAGAATGTCAGCCTTCTGAAGCGCAGTAGGGATGTACTCAATGGTTAGAATGCTGTCCTTGATTTGATCACGGGTGTAGTGATAGCGCACATTGATGTGCTTGGTGCGACGGTGGAATTGAGTGTCCTTTGCATAGGCATTGGCCCCCTGATTGTCAGCGTGAATGGTAGTGGGACCAGATGGTTTGAGGCCAAAGTGCTCAAGAAGACGTCGCATCCAGGCTGTCTCCTTTGCACCATCGCAGAGCACAATGTACTCTGACTCAAGAGAAGAGGTGGCAACACAGTCTTGCCGTCGTGACATCCAGGTGATAATGCCGCTGTTGAAGGTGGTAAGGACACCACCAGTTGATCTTGCTGTGGCCTTATCCCCAGCATAGTCAGCATCACAGTAGGTGACTAGTTGACCATTGCTGTCCCTGTTGATGCCAATGTGGTACTTGAGAGAGTAAGCTGCTGTTGAGTTGAGGTACCGGAGAAGATGCTTGGCCATGATAAGGTGACCTGACGTGGGTGACTGTAGCTTGCGAGAGAGAAGCTGAGCGGTGAAGGCAATGTCAACACGAGTACCCATAGCAGCATACATGACTGCACCAATGATTGATTGATAGACCAGTTTGAGAGAAGGCGGGAGCGCTGGTGCTTTGTCGGCTTCTTCCATATTGAAGTTGAGAGGAAGAGGAGTGGCAACGGGTGCTGATTTTGCAAGACCATAGCGTTCCACAATCTTCTTGATGTACGATGCTTGACTGATCTCCAGATACTGAGAGTCACGGCTGACTTGAAGGCCAAGGATGTATGAGACAGGACCGCCGTCCACAATCTTGAATTGACGGTGGAAATCATCCTTGATTTGCTGTACTTGCTCAAGTGTACTTGCAGTGATGATCATGTCGTCCACATAGAGACAGATGATAGCAGACAGAGGTTGATCAAGGCCACCTTTGACGTAGAGGCCTTGGTCGCTCTCAACGCATCTGAAGTTCATCTTGATGAGTTGGTCGTGAGCAGATTGATACCAGACACGGCCAGATTGCTTGAGACCATACAAGCCCTTGACTAACTTGCAAACACGGTCGGTACCATCTTCCAGACCAGGAGGCTGTACCATGTAGATGTCCTCTGTGAGATAGCCGTTGAGGTAGGCGGCAATGACGTCAGCTTGATGAATGGGCCAGTCGTACATGGCTGCAATGGAGAGAACAAGACGGATGGTACCAGAGCGGACAACGGGAGAGAATGTTTCCTTGAAGTCAATACCTTCTTTCTGACTGTATCCCTTGGCAACAAGTCGAGCTTTGAACTTGTCAATTGAACCATTGGGATTGTGTTTGATGTTGAAGACCCACCGGTTGCCAATTGCAGTACGACCCTTAGGCAGAGTGCAAAGCATCCAGGTGCCATTCTCTTTGTGATTGGACTCCTCCTTCTTGATGGCATTCTTCCAGTCTGGCCAGGTGTCGAGAGATCTTGCTTGATTGATGGTGAGAGGAATCTCTTCTGCCACTTGCATGTCAGCGGTAGAAGCAACAAAGGCATGGGCAATGAATCCAGCAAGGTGATAGTCTTGCAGACGGGATGGAGCTTGATGTGCCCGCTGAGGTCGAGAAGAGTTGATGGTAGCCTGGGTGAGTACTTCCTCCTCTGTGTCTGATGGTGGATCAGAGAGGTCGCTACTGCCATCTGATTGATGGTCTTGTGTTGGAGGGGTGTCATTGTCACTGTCCTCACTGTCACTGACGGTGAATGTCCTGTCTTTGATGAGAGGGGCGAGTCTTGCCTGAGTCCAGTCTCCCTCTCCAGATGAGCTCCCTGATGACTTGAATGGGAAGAAGGATTCATCAAAGACAACATCGATGCTGAAGGTGATCCTGCCTGTGGACTGATTGAGTAGTTTCCATCCTTTGCGACCTGCAGCAAAGCCAATGAAGGTAAGCGGGATTGACCTATCTTCAAGCTTCTTCTTCTGAGTGGTGTCGGCTGCATAGGCTAAACAGCCAAAGGTGCGCAGGATACTGAGATCGGGCAAGTGCTTGAACCAAGCTTGATAGGGAGATGTTCTCTTGCCGCGAGGTACCCTGTTGTGAATCCAGACAGCAAGATTAAGTGCTTCTGCCCACAAAGAAGGTGGGGCAGATGATTTGGAAGCCATGGACCGGACCATCTCCATTAGAGTGCGGTTGAGACGCTCTGCTACTCCATTTTGCTGAGGTGAACGTGGCATGGTGACATGGCGCTCAATGCCTTTAGAGCTGAGAAATTTCTCCATGTCTTGATTGATATATTCACCGCCACCATCTGAGCGCAGGGCCTTGAGTAGCTTGCCAGTAGAGCGCTCTGCTTGAGCAAGGTAAGTCTGGAAATGACGATTGACTTCATCCTTAGTGGCCATGGTGAAAAGATTGACATAGCCGGTCTTGTCGTCGATGAAAGTGACAAAGTAAGCTTTCTTGGATAGTGAGAGCGGTAATGGTCCAACAACATCAGTGTGAACCAGAGCAAGGGTTTGACTAGCCTTTGCACCATCACGGGATGAAAAAGAATGACGGACCTGACCACCAACCTGGCAGTCAAGGCAGATGTTGCCATTGGAGGGAGGCGCATCTTGAGTGTAAGATGCTTGATTGAGAGTCAACTTGACTGCCTTCTCTGCTATGTGGCCAAGGCGCTGATGCCAAAGCTGAAGAGGCGGAGTGATTGGCTTGGTGGTGACCAAAGCATGCTCGCTTTCCTCCGTCAAGAGGTAACGGGCCTTGCCTTGCTTGACTGATTCAAGCATGACGGCCTTGGAGGCAGGATCAATGATGCGGAGTCCATCTTGATCATAGAGTGGTTGGAAACCACGAGAAATGGTTGACTCTACTGAGAAAAGTCGAAAACCAAGCTCTGGAATGAGCAGGACATCTAAAAGTGTCCGAGTGACCTTTTCCCCATTGACAATGGCATTGAGATGACATTTCCCTTTGCCAGTAATGGGAAGTTGCACATTTCCACCAACGGTGACAAAACCAGTGAATGTCTCATCCAAGTCGGAGAGATCCTTGGCATCAAAAGTCATATGACTTGATGCTCCACTGTCTGCCAGCCACATTGAAGCGTAGCTGGTATTGGGAGTGGCCAAGGCTACAACCATGCCTTTCTCCTCCGACAGGGCTTTGAATTCACCCTTTGCTGATTTGGCCTTTTGGGGACGCTTGCCTTGCTTTTGCTGAGCAAGGCGGATAGCCTCAGACTTAGCCTTCTCTGCACTGCCCTTGTAAGCTGGGCTTGCAGGATTGGCAAAGCAAGTGTTGTCGGCATGACCAGGACGCTTGCAGAAATTGCAGTAAGGGCGTCCGGATGAATGATGATGATGAGTAGGCATTGCCGTCTCAGATTGATGAGAGACAGACAGTTGCTTGCCTGAGTTAACAAGCTGGTCGGCATTGCGGATGATACCAATGAGCTTGTTAAGGATGACGGGTCCTTGAATTCCTTGAGTAATTGCATCGTTGAGATTTGAAGCAAGAGTAGGGATCCAGACCATGAAGTTGGAATTGAGTCCATGAATTAAAACTTGAAGGACCTGATCGTCTGTGAGAGGGTGACCAGTTGCAGCAATGCGGGATTGCTTTGATAGAATCTGATCAAGGAAGGCCTCAAACGGCTGAGACCTGCCTTGCTTGAGGAGCATGAACTCCCTCTGCATTGCAAGCAGCTGGGAGTGATCAATCATCTCATAGCGGTCCTTTAGAGCATTCCAAAGGGCATGAGAGCTGGTGTGCTCCTCCATTGACTGAATGACGGTGTCGGACAGGCTACGACTGATGATGTTCATAGCAATGAAGTCTTGACGGGACCACTGAATGAATGCGTCACTCTTGGCATCATTAGGTGGGAGAGGAATCTTGCCTTGGAGGACAAGAGCTGCCTCGGCACTCTTTGATCCAATAGCACGGATGACTCGGTTCTTCCACACACCATAGTTGGTTGCCGTCAGCTGAGGGACTGACATTGAGTTGTCCATTGAATCAGACATGATGATGATAATGGGGTGGTAGAGGAGATGGCAGATGGATCGAATCGATAGAGTGGGAGAAGAAGTGGATGTGAAGGGAATCAGGTACAAGTTGGGCTCATAACCTGTTGAGAAGAGAATGAGATCGATTGAGGGAATTAGACACAACGGGGATACATGCTGTTTAAATAGACACTAGACCAGCGAGATAGGGGAAGTGAGATGAGTTTGAGACAAATGAAGGAAGGGGATCTGACCATTATTGATGTCTCTAGAAGGGGTCAAAGATGCGTGCGATTAATCGCACAGCTCCAGGCGTACGATTATTCGTACGCGATCTGAGCTGCTGATTTCAACATCAACGTGCTGCCTGCGTATAATACCAATGCAGACCCTCAACACAGCGTGATGCCATCCGCACAAACATCTCATGATCCCAACGTCCACGGTGGGAATGATCCTTCGCCTCACATCAGTATCGACCTCGGCTTTCCCGTGCGAGACGGTGAGGAGCATCTGCCCTGCTGGGGAAAGCTGTCGGGCGACATGAGGGACAAGCTGTACCGTATCGTCAACAGGGAAACTGGCTCGTCCAAAGACGGCCTACGAAAGAAACTGCATCCTAGAATGACCCCCTTCCTGGCACAAGCGCTTCTCAGCGGCGACACGACTCTATTTCAAGCTGCTATCGGTGCCTTCTACATCAACTACTACAAAAAGGTCGAAAGACAGCCGTGGAAGACATTACTGACAGAGACACAGCGAGATGCCCTGGTGGAGAGATTGAGCCGTGTGTCAGGACAGGACAGCATGGTCATCTACAGCTTTCTCCGGGAGAAGAACTTCAAGCCACAGTACGCCAAGGACCTGTACGCTGCTGATGACGAATACCTCGTACGATTCATTCGTCACTATCACCTCTACCGAACGGGTGATCCTGACTCGCAGGCGAGTGGAAGTGGAGGTGGCACTAGTGACAATTCTCAGGAACCGTGGATGGAGAACACATCACCGCAAGAACGGGAGGATATCATCGAAATTGTGATGCGCGCGTGTGGTCTTCAGGAGAGGTGTGTGGCAGAAACGTTACTGAAGCTGGGCAACGGAACCAGCCAATTCGGCCTGATCATTTTGGAGGTGACGAAGAAAGAGGGCATCACCGGAGCACGAAAACTCATCCAGACCGTGACAAAGATATGAGGCATTGCACTACCCCTGTCGAGAGTGTACGCCGGTGTCCATTATAATCTTACTCTTTGTATCTGAGAGACAAATGTACTCATACATGACTGGCTATCGAATATGCCCATCCCTGAAGAGGCAGGTCGACGAGATAAGGAAACACCCTTCAACTGTGACAGGGTTGTGTAGGCCAAATCTCTTCTTTTATCTCCTACCTCTGATGCAAGTGTATTCCCACGTTTCCAGGCCTGATGCTGTGCTGTGATGCATGACACAAAGACAGGAAGAGATCGTGCGTGAATCTCAAGACGGGAGAAGAGGAAACTTGCGAAGCTCTTTCATTAATTTCCCTTCTTCAACTTGATGCTCGCAGGTGAAAATCGCAATGCTCCACCTTCTGATCGTTATTACTGTCTCCCTGTGCAGCATTGGCGTGGCAGTATCGGCACCGTCTCCCTGCCCTTTGCCTGCTCCCATGAACAGCGGTGGCTGGAACCTTGGGAACTTTGACAGCGGCCTTCATCTTCCCAGCGTTCGCACCAGGGATGCGTCTGGCAACCCGCCCACGCAATATGAAGCGCAGACTGCTCGCCTTTCTCAGAGCTACAATAACGCTGCGGCCTCTGGATCTCGTACATCTCGCCCTACAGCACAGAAGTCTGGTCGTAGCGTAGCAGCACTACAAGGCAGCAATGCGCCAAGTAACACCTCCTTTCATCAGCCGCAACAGCATGGCTTCCAAATATACGACGATAGTCAGAACGCCTCCTTGAATAATTCAGACCAGCATCATGAGCAGGGCAACGATTTTGGCACGCCGTTCCCCGATCAGTTTCTTCTCTTCGGTGGGCAAGGAGGCGGCAATGAGCAGGTGCCGGTCTGCTATCCACCCACCTTCTCGCAGAACCTACACATCGGCCATCGCCAAGACCAAGGGTGGCCAACGAGCAGCACGACCGATTACTCTTCTGGCGTTCAGTCTTTTTGGGGAGCATCTTCCTCCTCGTCGTCGATCCAGCGACCCAGTATCCACTCCTTTGACGACCGCGTCCAGTACATGTTGAGTCAAGAGCTCCCATCCTATCGCCCTCCTCTCCACAATCATCAAAGCAACGACTTGGCAGGTGGTGCTACGAATCTCACGCGTGACACTGGACTGAATCAGCATCTTGCTGATGTGTTTGGAGTGACGCCCGTAGATCAGATCGACCTGGGATTCCGCTGGGAGCGTGAGAGCGCTTTGCTATGCTATGGGTATCTCATGACTGAACACAAACGGAAGATTGTCAGGATCGTCAATCGGGCTACAAACTACGAGAAACGCAACATCGCTGCCAAGCTGATGCAGACGTTGACACCCGTTCTCGCCGTAAGCCTGCTGTCGAACATCAAGGAGTACGTGAACGGTGCAGTCTCGACCATCTACGGGTCCAGTCACCGACGATACAGTCACCAGTGGATGGCAGGACTCTCCGACGTTGAGGCAGAGGTGCTGGTGTACAAGATGCACAAAGCTTCACGACAATGCACAGAGGATGTCAGGACATTCTTCAGTCAGAAGAGAGTGACGATGGAAGAGGCTGCTGTGCTTTACCATGCCACCGATGACTACCGAGAGCAGTACGCCGATATCAAAGGTCTCACGAAGAACGACGATGGTAAGAGGTCTTTCGGAGCAAAGACACCGAAGGCCGGGATGCAAAGAGGCTCGTCCAGCTCTCGTGACTAGAGGAGGCTTGCTACAATCCTTGCCAATATCGGAAGGCATCTTCTTTGTGGAAGCTTCTCTTCTCTCGTCGCTGATTCTTCCGTCCGGCTCAAGCTTGTTTCCTTACCAAGATCCCCTTTTGTAAGAAGTAAAATTTCCTCTTCATATGATATGTGTGCAACATTTGATGTTGATGCAGGAGGACAGGCTGTGCGCTTTATCCAATGCTAGTCTAAAATCTGTCTCTGCGCATGACGCATTTCGAATAAGTCCTTATCCCTTTTTTTGCTGCGACTTGAGCAAGCGATAAGAAAGCAGGTAGCAAGCTCGACATCGACGTGCTCGACAGATAAGGAGCATTGTTCTCTACCCCTTACCTGTGGTTCTCCTCTCCTTTTCTGAATAAGCCATGACGATGAATTTGCCCTTTCGAATGCTCTCTCTGCTCTTCCTTCTCTGCTACTACGAAAAATGCGTAGCAATGGACAATCGCAAGGGCAAGACGTTCTCCTATGATGTCGACGGCTCGTCGTCGCACACTGCTCGAACGCCGCGTATCAGAGGAAATTACGATGCGGCCACCATGTCAGGATTCAGCACTTCCCGTCTGCCAAGTGCCTCTTCTCAGCAACAACAGAGGACTCGAGGCTCCAGTCGCACCAATCTCACCTCTCAGTCCAGGTACGGCAGCTCGACGCGGCAGTCTGACGATCAATACGACCTGACAAGGCTACTGGAACAGGGATTCCCCACCGTGGAGCCCACCGACAAGTACCCCAACTATCAATACGGAGGCCAGTCACCCTATGTGGACAGTGTTCCATTTGGCCAGCCGTATGAGCACGACGTGAGCAGCCTAGACTTTTCTGCATTCCCGGTCGATCATCCATCTTCGGATTACACTTCCTACGGACAGGGCGCAGGTGATGCCAACGTCTTCCAGCAAGCACAACCGTGGCATCCAAGTGTTGCGTCCGATCCTGTATTTGCGCAGGGTTACCTGTCTCCGTACGAGAATCAATTCGACCCCTCTGCGTATCAGTCGCACTTCGGCTCCTCTACTTATCAAGAAGACTTCGGAGGGGGGTCTTCCTCTGCACATCGCGACCTGCCCTCCTTCGACTATCCAGCTCAACCTGGTGGCAGCTCCATTCCTCTCTCTCCCCATCCGGACGCTGCTCAATACCACGTACTGCAGTCTGGAGTCAACGATCAGGTACAGCCTCACTATCAACAGCCTCACTACCAACAGCACCAGGAGAATGCTGAAGTAGACGAAGACGCAGAAGAAGAGGTCCCTAGTGGAGGCAGCAGCAGAAGTAGCGGAAAGCGAGGCCTTGTCTCTGAATTGACCCTCCGTGAAATGTTGAAGCATCCATTCACTGATCTTGGCTTCCCCTGGACGGAGCTCAATGGTCATACTCTATGCTGGAGGAGTATGGCGCCACTGCCGAAGCGGCTCATCCTCCTTGCCGTGAACAAAGAGACGTCGTACGACATTGATCATATCCGCTCCAAGATGATCGACAAGGTGACGCCCGTGCTGGCCACGCATCTCCTCAGCGCAGACGATGATCAAATACAGGCTGCCGTTGCTGCAATCTACAAAGGGTTCTACGAGATCGATCGTCAGCCGTGGAAGCGTGGATTGTGGAAGGAGCAACAGGAGGAGCTGGTGCAGAAGATTTGCGCACGTTCGGAAAGTAGGAATGAACGGATACGCGCCTTTCTTCGAACGGCAAACATCTCCTCCGAAGAGGCAGTCCAGCTCTACCAGAGCAAGGACGAGAATGAGCTCGAGGCATTTGTGGTAAAGTACAACTTACGGATGCCACGCAGGGTGAAAGCGGGACGACCGCGAAAGGGACAGCTCATCGACGCCGAGGCCGCAAAGAAAGCGTCCAAGCCGTGAAACCGACGAACAGCAGCAGGACTAGACCGTCAAGATCGTCTTGTCGAGCGCAGAGGAGCAACGAACCTAATCGAGAGAGACACAGTGACGGTGGGGGGCAACTTCGGATTGACGATAGTGCATACCTTTCATGTATAGGGCGGGGAGAAGACGAGAATGTATGTTTCTGTGGTGATGAGCCAAGCTGCGTGAGTCTGTCGATGGACACGACTGTATCCAGCTGTACATGGCAAGCACGTCATTCTCCCAGTTTCATACAATGAACCAAATTTATCACTTCCGAACACCGCCATCTTATCGATCTCTGCCTCACTTTTTCTTGCCTTGGTCGAAGGCTGTGTACTTTACTGCGGCTGCTATTATGCAATATTTCTCGCCTGAGAGCAGCTTGTGACAAGACTTTCGCTCGCCAGTATACGTATGTCTTTCTCACACCAAGTACACTACTTCTACTTGAGCATGCTTCCCCTGCCCCTACAACTTCTCTGCCTGGCTCTTCTGACAGCCCTCTGTGCTTGCACACCTGTTCCTATGGACGGTGGAGATGATGCACACTTCAGCGCACTACGCAACCCGTCCGTTGCCCGTCTTCGTCGTGTGCGAACGAACACATCCACTCCAATGAGTCAGTCTGATCCGAGAGTATCCCAGACGTCTCGTCCACGACGTCATTTGTCTCAACGCGAGCCAGGCGTATTGTCAGACCCTCAGACGGCACGACATCGACGATTTCACGACTCGAGCTCGAGCTCAAGAATGACCCAAATGGACAGACACGACTTGACAGCTGCACATCCCGTCCCTACACGACTCGTTCTAGATCCTCCGACGTCTTCTGTTCCTCTCTACTCTAATTTACCAGAGCACAGCTACAGCTCAACGCAGTACTACCCAGACCCCAACACTCTCCCATCTTTGCATCCTGAATCTCTGCAGCAGACATACTTCAGTCAGCCACTGCCCTATCAAGATCACACGAATTTGTACGGTCAAGCGTATCCTTACTCCTATCCCAATCTCCCTCCCTGGAGCGCTTCCACGACTCATAGCTATGACAATCCCAGCGACAAGTATCACCACCAGGATGCACCTCATGCCAGCTCCTCTGCCGTGTACGGTCACCCGCAAGAAGACTCTGTTCATTCCTCCGATCTCCGCCTAAATGCCACACATGAGCAGCCCATCTGGGATTCTGGCGTCGAGGCTAGCCACTCTGCGCCCATCGTCGATCTTGGGTTCCAGTGGCAGAATACAGAGGAGCTCTGCTGGGAGAAGCTCAATTCAGAGCTGCAGGACACCATCGTCCGCACCGTGAACAAAGTGACATGCTACAACAAGAATGCAATCAGGGAGACAATCAAGGATAAGATGACGCCGATCCTGGCTACTGCACTACTCAGTGAGAATCGAGACTTAATCATGAACGCCGTTGAGGTCTTGTACAGAATCAGCCGTCACGACATCCATCACGAGTGGAAGAGGCTCATGACAGAGGATGAGGCAGAAGTGCTCGTGTTTGAGCTGGAAGTGGCCTCGGGACAGGAAGAGGAGGACATCCGCACCCACTTGAGCGTGAATCGTGTATCGGCCGAGCTCGCACGGTACCTCTTGGAAGCGACGGACGAGGAAAGGCAAAGCTATGCAGCCAATTCGGGCATCATGATGGACGAAGATGGCGTCGTTCGCTCGCCCCTCGTCTATCGGGCAAGGGATCCTAGCATCATCAAGGACACCGACAGCAAGTATCATCACTGGAAGAAGGGCACCACTGTCGAGCAGAGACTGCAGATCATAGAGATTGTCAAAGAAGTCTTCCAGTGTCGACCGAACTGGGCGTACACCATGTTGAACAAGGAGAAGGTAACGGAGGAGGACGAATTGGGCCTGGATATCCTACGAACGATGGAGAGGGAAGGCCCTGCAGCGACAAGGGCGATGATTATACGTAAGACAGGTATCAAGCCTCGTGCGTACGTCAGGAGGAGAGCGAGGTAGGGGTTTTCTATTGATGTAGCAGTTGTAGATTACACGAGTTCGAGGCGCCCGGCAATGCATCTTTCCTCCTAACGTGTCACACCACAGCATGTCATTAAGTCTCCTGCTGGAGTGATTTTGGCTG
This sequence comes from Exobasidium rhododendri, assembly GCA_026210745.1. NCBI lineage: Eukaryota > Fungi > Basidiomycota > Exobasidiomycetes > Exobasidiales > Exobasidiaceae > Exobasidium > Exobasidium rhododendri. Next base: position 525,352 of record CP110630.1, read on the forward strand.
TTCTCGGGCGAGCTCGGTTTCTCAATCGATTGTGAATGTGACATTAGCAGCAGTGAGCAGTATCACAGCGATCGATTAGTGCATCACGGGAGGCTGTGCACCAGACAGTAGACTGTTATCTGATGCGAGTGCTTCCAGCGTTTCATTTTCTGGTAATGAAGAGACAGGGTATAAATGCACCGTGAGAGTGTTCGAGGTATGAATCCATGTCCATCCCCCCAGCGTGCACTCAACACAATCATGGCACCTCTTCCCAGACCTGTAGCAATCGCCGTACTTCTCTGTCTCTGCGGCACCGTGACATCGTTGCCCGCCCCGATGGATGACTTCTTCAACCTCAAGATTCGCACAAACGCAGATACATCGTCTTCTGGTCACCCGCACGGCGCTTCCCATGACTATTATCCTTTTGAGGTGCAGACAGCCCGACTTGGTGGAGTGTCTGGATCGGCAAGCACCTACGGAGGCTTCCACACTTCTCGTCCAGTTGATCTCTACACTTCAGCCACGGGGCACGGTGCATACTACGGAGAACAAGGCGCTCGTGCTCACGGATACTATCAGGCTCAGGAGGGGCATCAGTTTGGCGAGCCGTTTCTTGAACAGCTAGACTACTCCTCGCAAGACTTTGGCAGCTTCGGTACAGGAGGTATTAATTACTACAAAAATGCTGCGGGTCAGCACTATGGAGGCTGCTCGCTGTCGTCGAGTCAGCAATTAGGCATGCAGCACAGCCACAAATGGCAGACGAGGGAGGACAATCTGTATAGTCAAGACGATAAGTCGTCATACGTGGATCACAGCAACACTTGGGGTGAGCTGGGGGCTGTCTTTTCACAAAGCTACAATCAAGGTGGAGACGGTAGCAGCTCCCAAGATCACGGTCAGGAGGGATACAGTAACTCAGTTCCCCCAGATCCTGCTGGTGTGGCTCACGACGTTCCATACGTGGATCTTGGCTTCGAATGGACGGACGCCCAGGAGCAATGTTGGAAACGGCTTTCCGACGATCAGAAGGCCACTATCTTCACGGTCGTAGAACACATGATAGGCCTCAAAAAGCTGGCGATCCACTCGAAAGTAAGGTCTGTAGTCAATCCCGTCGTAGCGATGCAAATGTTAAGTGGTCAAGAGGCTGCCATTGTTCGTGCTCTCGACGTCATAGTACCAAATACGAAGAGGTATGCGCAGCAGGAGTTGTCTACTACTACATCCTCCGCACCAAAGGAAAAGAAGCGGGCGCCATGGATGATCGACACGGATGAGATACAAAGGAAGCAAATCATATCCATCGTGAAGCGAGCTTTCGGATACAGCGAGAAGAGTATACAGCACTGGGAACTCCTCGCCAAGCCAAAGGTGACCGAAGACGATATGTTGGGACTTAACATCCTTGCCATGGAGCAGAGAGGCGCATCCGACGCCGAAATCCGAAATTACATCACACAAGTGACAGGAGTGAAGCCAAGGCTCAAGAAAAGACTCAATTTCTTTTGACCGGGGTACTCATGTGCTCGTCGTAAAGTGAACTATATATGCCCCTTCGAATGGGGATACTACACACCTCCCCTTCTATGCCTGATGTATAGACAGACTCTCGCATCCCTTGCTTTCTTGAGCTGCGTCTGACATCCGTCTCGATCTGTCCGATGTGACAAGGTGCCTTACCAGCTTTCTCTTTAAGAGGCTTCCTGTGTACGATCTGTGCCGTGGTACATTACTCAGATCAACAATATCAATAATGTCTTACTTGAAAGAGGGGTCACGACCGATTTTCTCTTGCTGTGATCATCTGCATCGCCTCCCTCTGGCTGATGTTCATGCTGGGCGGTGTAGAGGGGCTCTCTCTGTGTACATATATTCACACTTGAATAAACAGACTCCCTCCCTCCTTTTTCCCTCCCCTCATCTCTACATTTGCCGCACACACCATGTCTCTACTCTTCGGGTACACATTGATAATTCTCCTTGCCGGTCTGCACAAAGGCGTGGCTCCATCTCCTCTCCCTATGGACGGCGGCTGGGAGCACTTCAATACGATACAGCACCCCAACCTTGGTCCCATTCGCACCAGAGCACCTTCTCAAGCTCGTTACGGCAGATCTGCTACCGAAGCACACACTTCACGTCCGGATCCTCACTTTCACCCGGCGTCCTACTCCGGCGCCCAGACGTCTCGCGTTGAGAGCAATCGACAGGACAGTCAATATTTGGCGCATCCTACATCCATCTTTCCAAGCAGTGACTATAATCCATACGGTGGAATCTATGCGAACTCACTGGCAACGCAGAATTACGGTCAACATGAGTCCTTTGGCATGCCATTATCGACCCAGTTCGACGCCCATGCGCCTGTCGACCATTCAGCCTTTCACGAGATCACGCAAGACGACGACTACGGTTCTACGTCCCTGCACCACTATCAACACGGAGGAGCCTCGTCCAGCAATACCTTCCCGGCGCACCAGTCATCAGGACAGCATCACCCCATAGACGTCTCCATCGATGCTTACGGGGGACATCCTCTGCTGGAAGGTGCTATTCCGTCTTCTTACGCCGACATATCTAACAATCCTCCAGCCACCTCGCTGCACCAGACCGGCAACAATTCCCAGGGGGCAACACAGATCCAGCTCGCCATTCCCATCACTGACCTTGGCTTCCCCTGGACAGACGGTCACGAGCTGTGCTGGAACAAGCTGTACGACGTGCACAAGAACATCATGCTCGACATAATACACGAAAGGACACACAAGCTAAAGAAGCCGATCCGCCAGCGACTCAGCCCGCAAATGACGCCCTTTATGGCCTTGGCACTTCTCAGCGGGAATGAGAGTCAGATCAAGCGTGTCATCAATGGCGTCTATCCGCGCTTCTACAAGAAGGACATTGATGCGTGGAAGGGGTACCTGTCGGATCTGGATGCAGACATTCTCGAGTACAGTCTGTGCCAGGTGACGGGTCAGAACGCCGACTATGTGCGCAACTTCCTTAGCAACAAAAAAGTAACGCCCGACCTTGCGCTTCAACTCTCCAAGGCATCCAGCGATGAGCTGCACCAGTTTGCAGTAGATGCCAAGATCATGAAGAAGGAGCACATCACGCCGCCAGAGCCAGTCATGCGGGAAGGTGACAAGAAGCATAAGCCGTGGATGGATGGTACGACGTCCAGCGAGAGGAAGCAAATCGTCGAGATTGTCAAGAAGCACTTCAGCAGCAGAGCTCAAGGCACGAGCATGGTGTACAATATACTGACGAGAGAAAACGTCAAGACGGAAGATCGCCTGGGCCTGACGATCTTGGCACTCGAGCAGAAGCACGGAGACGGTGGGTCGAGAGACTACATCATGCAGAAGACAGGCGTGCGGCCGAGGTAGGCGTCATGAAGAGGCGATATATGGGCGGGAAAGACAGGTCATCCAAGTCATGTGTGAGATAGTGCGCTTGACGATTCACTTGGAAGGGATGACTCCTACTCCGTGTGATTTCGTCTGTCATGCGATGTGAATAAGATAGAAAGCGACGGTTGCCAAGTGATACTCTGCATGAATATGCATAGATCAGATCCATCTTGTACCGAGGCTGTGCTCCTCTTTCATGCGCAACACAGAGAAGACGCCTGCCGTAAGTCTATATAAGTATAGAGCCAGAGCGTTTCGCTTTCCCGCCCCTTGCCCCATAATAAGCACACATCATGAAGCGCTCCATTCCTTTCTCTGCTTGTGTGGCTCTTCGTCTTCTCTTGACCGTGAGCAATGCTAGACCCGCCCCACTCCCTCATCCTGCACCCATGGACGCAGGTTGGGGAAATGAGCATGCAGGAAACTACGACGGCCTCCCGATCGTACGCACGAGAGGCTCAAGGAGGTCTCGACACGATCAGAGTGACAACATCGAAATACAGACGGCTCGCCTTGGTCTTCACTCCAACACAGCTGCACAGCTTGGATCTCGGACATCTCGACCGAGCAATTCTGGTGCTCATCGCATCCAGCACCCGTATGATGCAGGCTATAGTCATTACCCTGGTCAACATCCATGGGTCGACGCTCCTTCCTCCTACGACCTCACCCACGGCAGCCGGTTCGTTTCCAGTCAGGACTACGACCAGAACGAAGCGTTCGGGACCCCGTTGCCGCAGCATTTCGAGGCACACGACTACGGCTTACGACAGACAAACTTCTATCCAAATCTCTTCGATCAGCAGCAGGGAGGCTCGTCGTCGGATAATGTCTACGGTGTCGGTCATACGAGCTACCAGCAAGGACTGAACCAGTATATACATACGTTCGACAACGACAGCAACAGAACAGACACGAGAGGCCAAGCATCCAACACCGAGGCTCAAGCACCGCCACCGCAACAACAACCGCGACAGCGCCGTGCAAAGCAGAAGGAAGTAGTTCAGGAGGAACCAATCGACACAACCTTCCCCATCACTAATCTCGGCTTTCGGTGGTCTGACGGCAACGTACCGTGCTACAACAGCCTTTACGACGTCCACAAGAACATGATGATTGACGTTATACAAAACATCACCAAAAAGAGGCCCGACCCTGTTCGCGCCATGTTGAGGCTGTACGTGACCCCGTTCATGGCGTTGAAGCTGCTGAGTGGAGACGAAAAACAGGTCGACGAAGTGATAAAGGCATTGTACCCCAAGTTCGTCCGTGAGAGTGTCCATACTTGGAGAAAAGATTTGTCGGATGACGCAGCAGAAGCGCTTCAACACAGTCTCTGTCGCATCACGGGCCAGACTCCAGCCTACATCCTGAATTTCCTCACCTACAAGATACCAAACGATCTTCCATTGCCGCTCTCTCAGGCATCCGACGAAGACCTCTACCTGTTCGCCGTGGATGCCGCGATCATGAAGGGGCCCGATGCAGCGCCTGTGAGAGGAGAGACTGTCATAAAGCATGACGATAGTCGATTCTCACCGTGGATGCAAGGCACCACACTGAATCAACGCAGAAAGATCGTCGCGATTGTGAAGCGGGTGATGGGCTACTCGGATGCCAACGCTGCGGCCTATCAACTTCTAGCTCGAAAAAAGGTGCAAATACAGGATGAACTGGGATTGACGATTCTGGCAATGGATGCGAGTGATCGATATGATGACGAGATGATACGAGAGCACATTGCAAAGGTGACGGCGTGGAAGCCACGGTCGAGGTTTCTCTAACGTCACGCCCCATTGCTCCTAGCGGGCTTTGCGCGGACGTTAAGGGGAGAGGCGCAGCAGCAATGCAATAGATTCACACACCATCTCTTTCGTGATACAACATGCATGTTCTTTTTCCTATTGTCACATAGTGGGTGGTCTGCATTGTACGTTCTTAAGTTGCGTTTGAAGGAGAGGAAAAACGGAAAGTTGTTGCCATTTCTTTTCTTTCTCTATACTTCCTCCTTCTCGATCTTTGAATGATGATGCTGCTGCTCGTACTCTGTCTAGTGACACTACACCTCTGTATGACGGTTTTGGCAGTACCACTTCCTATGGACAACAGAAGAGGCAAGGGTTTTCAAAACGTCGTCGATAGCTCGTCCTCCGAGTACGCCCGGACACCTCGTCTTCAGAGGCATGATCATGATGTCGCCACGGCTTCAGGAGCAGCGACGTCAAGAGTACGGGACATCGCTTCTCGATACCGAGCTCGTCCGCAGGATACAGTGGCGTACTATAGCCAATCTACCGCATTCCAGTCAGATCGAGGTGGCCCAGGTGCAAGTGGATATCAGCAATCTACGGACGAGCCTCTTCACTTGTACTACCGTGACACGCAGCGTCCTGGTCAGTATGGGCATTACGCACATTACAACGGCATCACTGCACACTTCACCGGAAATCTGCCTCAGTCCGAAAGCTCTTTCTCTTCGTCAGGACTGTACGCTACAGTCACACCTCAGTACAGTCACTACAACTATACGAACAGCGTACCTCAAGTGCCGACAGATATCTCTCAGCAAGCCAGAGCTAGACAACGACATGGCGCTGAAACAGCAATGGAGACGAATCACCTGACGTATGGAATCGATATTGGCTATGCATGGAAGGATGAAAACGAACTCTGCTGGGACAAAATAGGCGAGACGGGTCAACAAGCCGTCATCAGCGTCGTCAGCATAGCTACCTGCTGGAACAAGCAAGGCATTCGAGACAAGCTTGCAGACCGGCTCACCGCACTACAGGCCACCGCCATCCTAAGTGGACACGAAGATCTCGTCATCGAAGCGATCAAGAGCGTGTGTGATCTGGATCGACTTGTTGTGGATCACCCGTGGAGAAGGGCATTGACGAGGGAACAGTCGGAGGAGTTGGTGCACAAGCTGGCCGTTGCTTCTGGAAGAGATGCAGAAGACGTGCGTACATTCTTGAGTACCAATATGGTCCCCTCTGATGTTGCCGTCGCTCTTCTCCTCATGTCGGACGCCGAGCGCATCGACTTTGCCTTCAAGTATGGCCTCATGCAGGCACAGAGGTCTCTCACTAGGGGAGGAAACGAGAAGGTCCTGAAAGTGATGTTTGAAGGCGACCCTGTATATGCTCCTTGGAAGGAAGGAACGAACTCGGAACAGAGGAAGCAAATCGTGCAGACGGTGATGAGGGATTTCCCCTCCTCCCAACCATGGGCGTATAGTATCCTTTCGACAGGCCACATCCAGCCCAAAGACTACTTTGGACTGCAAATACTGCACAAGGCGGCAGAAGAAGATGGCGTCGAGAAAGTGAGGGACTTCATCGTAAGCATGACAGGAGTAAAGCGGTTGGGATAGAATTCATGGTCCACATTGTTACACCTCAATACGTTGTGCGAAGTCTATACCTTCCCTCCCGTCTTTATGTACAGACCCAAGCGATGTATTGAGAACGGCAAGGATCTTGATATGCCTCTGTGAATTCCTTCTGTTTCTCCTGTCTCGCCCCCTCGTTCCTTGGCGCATTGTTTGAGGCTGTGATGACGATAAATCAGATCTCATGCTCGAATCACGCAGGGCGCGGTAGTGGGTGCTTCTTCGTAGAATACAAGAGTAGGTTCTCCTCAGTCCTTTAGCCTTCTCACTCTCATCTCTCTTTCTTTGTCTCTCTCTCTTACCTCCATCCCTCACGATGCGTCAACATCTTCTGGTATGTCTGTGTGCGGTGATCCTCGGCTTCATCGATGCAGCACCGATGCCTTCACCCATGCCCTCTCCCATGGACAGTCATCACAAAGATGGTCTTGACCCTTCTCAGCCGTGGAATCTTCGCAAGGTCCGTACGGCAGAATCTTCTCCAGGCGGTCCTTCAGGATCGTATACGTCACGAGCCCATCGGAGTAACCTCATGGACAATGACGTCGTCGTATCGGCAGGATTCAGCACATCACGTCTGCCAAAAGCGGGTCGTACGTCTCATCGCGGTGAACAGGCTATGTCCGAAGTTGCCCATCAACTTCATCCTCCCTTTGACCCATATCTGTCTCACAACCCTTGGACGCCCCAGAATGATCTCGACATGAGCGGCTTCAGTGGACTCAATCTCGATCCGCAGGCCTACGATACAAGCAACTACAGCTTCGGATACAACGAGCAGCTGCCCGGCTACTACGATCAGTCAGCGCCAGACCCAAGCCAGTATTATCAGCAATTCCCCGCAGCGGGACTGGAGGAGTACGGCGCGTCCATGAGCCAGTTTCACGGTCAAGACGGTGGAAGCTACACAGGGATGGGCGTGCCTCTTCAGCAGTCGCTCGGACATGCGGTCTATGGCGGTCATGCAGCATTTGACTCGTCATCCTCCCACCACACGCCCCAAGAGCATCAGTACGAGGACGGATCACTGGAGAGTCTCGCCTTTCGACGACTCTCTGCTGCTACACCATCCTCCCACCATCATCAAGGCGCGTCTGGATCTCGTCAAGGGGGGCACAGTAGTGGAAACACCTCTCTCTCGCTCTCTGCAGACGGACACGTTCTCGACTATAACGTCTCCGACTTTCACCGTGGTCCTCACGAAACATACATGAACGAAACTCACACAAGGCAGCAGACGATTGCCAGCAACAGGAAAAGCACAAGTCAGCGGGCCACGCAGGAGTCGCGTCCATCAAGTAAGGCACGCGCAGGTGGTTCGAAGAGTAGCAAAGACGACTTTGTCTGGTTCTCCCTTGACATGAAAACCCGCGAAGCACTAGAAGAGATCGTCAGCATATGCAGGGGATTGCGATACAGCTACATCGAGCAAAAGTTCCGAACAGGCTTAACCGAGGAGCTGATGGAGGAGCTGCTGAGTGACGATGCCGCTCGTATTGAAGATGCCGTCGAGATCATGTATCCACACGAAGCGGGTGCACTCCTACCGATCTGGAAAGCGAACATGTCACCCGAAGATAGTGAAATGATCGTGGACAGACTCTCCACGATATCAGGACAGCCGAAGGAAGTCATCCGGAATTACTTTCTCAAGAGGCAGTACCGAAGCGTCGATCTCTACTACCTCCTCCACTCCGACGACTCGGTGCTTACCGCGTTTGCCGTTGAGAATGGCTTCTTTCAGCGAAGTAACTTGTACGACGATAATGGCAAGAAAAAGAGGTACGCCGAGAGCATTCCCACTACAGCGTGGCAATTCATGCTCAACACAAAAGAGAGCAACCAAGTGCTCAAGCTGATCGAAAAGAAGCTGCCGCATCACAATCGCAGGTGGGCACTCTACAATCTGACGCACGATCGCATATGGAAGGGATTTGGACAGCACCTCTTGGCTGCCTCAGAAGCAGAGTGCGATCAGATGCTCCAAATTCTAGACTCGCCGAACGTGTAGAAGTGACTAGTGCACCACATAGCCAGGCGCCTCTTTGCACACTAGTCCTCTTACATACACTATTGTCGTACTGCTATCTCTGCGGTTCCTTGTGACTCAGAGTACCGGCTCAGCTTCTAATACAAATTACATATACTGTAGAGATCTGTCGAATGGTATAGCAATGGGTAAGTATGAGTGACGACGACAGGAATGGAACCGTCTCTGGCTACTCTTGATCTTACCCCTGATACGTACATGACCCACAATGATCCGGAAATTGACCGATGGGCACCGACCAAGGACCGAAGAACGGCAGAACAAAGCTATGTTCAGTTATGCGCCTCACTGCTTTCGTTTTGTGACTGTCTTCATCCGTCGTCGAAGTAGAAAGGCAAACGAAAGCACAGTAGAGTCAATGCTCTTGAAAGCACAACGTTCTTATTATGCCAGAAGTATAATCATGTCGAAGCTGTGTAGCACAAGATCGGATAATGTGACACATTCTTTTACCCTCCTTTCAATTCGACGGCAATGAACCGCATGATACAACTTTCTCTCGCTTGGGGTCTTCCTCTCATGAAGTACCTTGCCGAGGATCAGCTTTTTCTCCTCGAAGAGTCTGGAGAGAATCCAGTCTGTTCATACATATATAGAGACGTTTCATCACTCTACCTTCCCTACCTTCACAACTATTGCCTCTCCTGCCAAGAATGACGATTCTCTCCAAGACCTTGCTCTTGCTTACCCTGGCCTGCTTTTCATGCTTGGCTATAGCAGCCCCTGCACCATCTCCTATGGACGGCGATCACAGACCACCCAAGCTCGGAAAGCTGAAGACGAAAGGCAAAACAAGACGATCTGATCGGTCTGAGCTTCATCAGGCGCAAGAGCAGGACAACCAAGAGACATATCAGCATCCAGGACTCGAAGCTGGCTTCTACTCTTCCCGTGCCGTCAGACCTTCGACGCAGGGCGCTACTTCCTCCCGACGAAGTAACAGAGCATCTCGAAGTAGGAATACGGACGACATACAAGCGGATTACTCTACCCAGTATCATCCAGAAATGCCCGACTTCCGTACTGTTCCCTCTCACCGGATCGAGAGCGCCAGTCATCTGTCGGACTACGAAATGGGTCGCATCTACAGCCTTTATCCGAACATGCAAGAGGGTGGCGATTCTTCTTCCATGCAAGACAGCTTTGCTTCAATGACTTTGGCGGAGAGTAACGAAGAACAGCCTGAGACGGTCGTGTCTTCCTCTTCCGAGTCTGGTTCGAGACGTGCGGAACGTCACCGACGTCAAAGGAACTCACGAAATCAGAATCACGATGCCGAGTCGTCGTCGTCGTCGAGACAGCCACGTAAGCCTGCTCGACTTATTTGGCAGAGAAGGAATGAAGCCGCTCGGAGAAATTTGCTGGACATTGTGAATGAACGAATCTGTCTTGCACACGCGGAGGTAGAACCGGTCTTTGAAAACCAATTGACAGAGGCCTTGGAAGCTGATTTGCTCAGCCAAGACGCTAGTAGGATTACCTCGGCGCTCATGGTTTTATTTCCGGATGCCGATCAGGATCCCGCATGGTTGCATTTTCTTCAGAAAGAGGATACTGAGTTCCTGATCAGGAAGTGGATGCAAGTCTTCGATGACACAAGGGAAATGACCCGTAGAGCTCTGCATCTTTTCCAGCTAACGCCTGAACTGGCACAGATCCTTCTCACGGTGGATGATGAGACGCTCTATGAATGGGGTCATGATGCCGACAGCTTCCTTTATGCGCACCTCAAGGGCAAGAAGTAACCAATCTGAAATGACACAAGTAGCAAGGTTGTCGGAAGAAGGTAGGGGATGGCAAAATATCACGCAGCATATTATTGCCCGTCATTAGCGATGGGGGAAAGAGAGTGCACCACGTACACAAAGCTGATTCTTGCCTCTGGACGAGCTAGTCAATAATACTGTACACCTCCATCTATAATCGACGATGTTGCTGCAGATTCACGCCCTTCAGTGTCTCTTCTCTTAGCTGCTTCAGAATTAGGTCATCATGATGGATGACGACAGAGCATAAATTAGATTTCACTTCCTCGCTTACACACAAAAAGTACAAAAGTCACGCTTAATGTATAAATCGACCGATGAAAAGGCGATTATGAGGCGAATGTGACCAGATAAGATCAGCTGTGACCAGTACCCATACCGTGTGCTGCACACTGCCTTCTTACTAGTGCGTTCCGGACGTTTGTTGACAAAGCAGAGAGCAAAGATCTGTGTCATCCCAAGAGCACAAGCTTTTCACCTTGTCAAGTCACTTGAATGGACCGAGGCAGTATAGGATGAGGGCGTAGAATGCAGCGGTACTTACTGAACCGCATGATACATACGCCCGCGATGCCAAGAATCAGAGATACTACGGAAGAGATTTATGTAGCCTATGTCACACCGGACAGAATCTCTGAGCGTATCACACTTTAAATACTTCGCCAATACTTTATATACATAGAGCTTCTGGGAAAGAGACGTCTTCTTACTTCACCTCATCTACCACTGTCTCTGCTTGGGCAACGATGGCGGTTCTCGCTACTCTTGTCTCCATGCTTACTATAGCTTGGCTATTATGCTTGATCTCAGCAGCCCCTACTCCTACACCCTCTCCAATGGACGGTGACCGTGCAGGTCCCAAGCTAGGAAAGGTAAAGACTAGAGGCAAAACAAGACAACCTGATCGGTCTACACTGCATGCAATTCAGGAGGACTACCTTCAAGAGACACACCAGCATCCAGGTTTTGACGCGGGCTTCTACTCCTCTCGCGCCGTCAGACCTTCTACTTCGGGCGCTACTTCCTCACGGCGAGGTGATAGAGAATCTCGAAGCAGGAGTGCCAATTTGTATCAGAACACCTCATTAGACATCCAAGAGTAGCAACAGAGTGTCGTGCCTGACTTTAGTAGCGTCCCCTCTCATCGGATGGAAAGCGGCAGTCGTGCATCAGACTATGACACCGGACGAAGCTTCAGCCTTCATCCCAACATACAAGAAGGCGGATCCTCTTCTCTACACGACGGCTTTTCTTCGCTCTACGTGTCTGCAAACTCTGACGAACAGCCGGAAGCATCCACATCCTCTCCCTTACGTCGCACTGGACACCATCGTCGACAGCCTCGTAAGTTTGCTCGGCTCATATGGAATAAAAGGAGTGAAGACGTTCAGCAAGCGTTGTACGACACTATAGGCGAGCGTCTCTGCATCGCAAATTTGGATGCCGAAGATGTACTCGAGAGTCAATTAACCGAGGCCTTGGAAGCTAGTCTGCTCAGCAAGAAGCCGGAGAGGATCGCCTCTGCGCTCCTCACTCTCTTTCCCGACTACGAGCAGAGCCCACGCCTGCTAACACTTCTCCCAAAAGAGCAATTGGATCGCCTCGTGCAGAAATTCATGGACGCTTTCGATGAGCCGAAAGACTCGGCCCGAGGTCTTTTGCGTGTCCTCGAGCTGGACCGCGACATGGCACAGAAGCTTCTCTCCATGGACGGTGAAGCGATCGTAGCATGGACGCTGGACCGTAGAGACTATCTCAATGCTCACCGTGGGGGAGACTATTTCTGATGTGCAGAATAGAGGCTTCTGTCGTCGTGAGTCCGGCTAGTAAAGCGACATTGATGAGGCCAGGAATGCATACCGTCATATCAAGGCGTCTCTTCGCTGTTCTTCAACTCTTTGGCCCGGCACACCTCTCGCGAGTGTCTTTTATTTTTCTTTTGTAAAATCATCCTCCATCAATACTGCGACAAGAAGTCGAATTCATATGTCTTCAAATCATCGACCGACGGGGGGACAAAGGACCAGTACCATGTTCCTAAGGCTGTTCCCCCACCGTCATTGTCGATAGATCTGCAGCAGTAATTATGTAATAACGTCGCCTGAAGGAGGAGTTGCATCGCTTCCGAGGTCAAGAGCTCAGAATGTGCAATGATGAACTCGTTGTATCCGTGTCTCCTATCACTGCAGACTTTTGCTTACTTCCAAGGTCGAAATACGCATATCATCGTATCTCCTTCGCCTCGCTATCGTTACTATAGATGGTGCTTTCAGGGACGCATTGTGAAAGCGTTGCGAGAGCCTGCTTTCTCACATAATATGTCGACTTCCATGATTTTATGTACCTTCATGCCATCTATTGAGGAGATAAGGCAGGATGGAGAGGCTATCGAGCATACTTCTTTGCATTCTCGTCCCACATCTCCTTCTACTTTTTCATCACCGTCCATATACTGCTGCCGTGAAGATGTTTTCCTTTTTCATGATACTCTTGCTGGTTTTGCTCCCTTACGTCTGCCTGTCGAGTCCTCTTCCTGATCCAGCTCCCATGGATGCGGGAGATGGTAGAGACATGCGATCCTCTAGACATGCTCTACCTCGACTCCGTACCAAAGCTACCAAGTCGACGAGAAGAGGGGCGACTGAAGGTCATCCTCCCTCTTCTGATGATCATGCGACTGGATCAGGCTGGCACTCTGCCCGCATCGGTCCCCACTCTGGTACCGTGGCTGAGTCAGGATGGCAGACTGCGCGACCTGCTCGATCTGGATCTGGATCAGAAACGTCTAGGACAAGAAGTCGTCGATTACGGCAGGGAAGCGAAAGTGTCAGCCCTCCTCTACCAGCAGCGAGCGACGACCCGGACAGCTTCTTGTACAACATGGCCGCCTTGGATGTGGCAGGTCCGTACACTGCTGGGTCTTCCTTTAATTCTCCTTCGCCCGACACCTTTCACTACAGCCCTATCCGTGAAGAAGAGTACCAAGAAAAAGAGCAGGAGGATGCACTTCCATCTCTACCAGACTCGCTGTACTATCTGCAAGATATTCACCAAGATCAGTTGCAAGGGCAGGCTTATGATCCTTTTACCTCTTCCAGTCTTCACGGCTATCTTCCGCAGAACTCTCAGTACGAGATGCAGCAGGATCAGTACCAGTACCCAGACTTCTCTCAGTCGCAACCAGGTTCCTCCCTTTCTCACTACGGCTGGCAGTATGGAGGTTTTGATACGACTTACAGCGCAGGCCATACTACAAACTTGTACGGCTCTTCCTCGTCCTCGACACACTTACATCACGGTTCGGGTGTCCCTCCCTATGATGCATATCCCTATCATGCTGCAACGCACTCCTCTGATCCGCAGCAGGAATTTATCAATCAAAGCGGCTCCGCTGATCATCATGATGCAGGCCAGAGTGTTCCTCCGCAACAAGAGCACGACGTGCATGACGCAGAAGAACAGGTCATGGGAGATGGGATCAACGTGCCCATCACCAATCTCGGCTTCCTCTACAACGACGAGCACGAACTCTGCTGGGCCAAGCTCGACAAGACATTGAAGAAGCTGATCATTGCAATCATCAACCGAGAGTCTTCCTTCAAGTCGGAGACTATCCGGCAACGAGCAGCGAGTAGGCTGACGCCCTTCCTGTCATTGTACGTCCTCTCGACGGAGAAGGAGAAAATCCACCACGTCACTAACGTGCTATTTCCCGGCTTCCTCCATCAACAAAGGACGAAGCTGATGTGGAAGCAAAAACTGAAAGAGGAAGAGCAAGAGGTCTTGGTGAATGAGCTATCCGAACTTGCGAACCGTGGAGTAGACTTCATTCGCACCTTCCTCAGTCGACAGTGTATCCCTGCAGACGTAGCCTACGATCTGTATCACAATCTAGGGGACGAAGGAAGAAGAAACTTTGTCACCTCTGCGGGTATAGTGGTGGAACGAAGACAATACTATCGCGATCCAAGAAAATTCCTGCCCGTAATAGACGACAATGATCCTGCATTCCGACCGTGGATGGCAGAAACAGACGAACTTCAGAGGAACAGAACCTTGCAGATCGTCATGACAATCTATGGCGACATTCGAGTGAGTGCCGCAAAGCAGATACTGGAACATCCACGAGTGAAGGCAAGCAGTGTCCTGGGATTGCGCATCATCGAGACGATGCAGAAGACGCGCGACAGAGACGAGGTCAAAAGGCTTATCGAGAAGGTCACAGGATACAAAGCGTAGACGGTGGTGGTGATCACATTCTGAGCTTGAGATGACCGCATCAGTACCTGGTATCATCTCATACTCACTGCGTCTGCGTATGCCGTGGTATGTTTAAATAGAGGCCTCTTCGTGACTTGTTCCCTCTCTCCCATTTGATGCATCACGCAAATAAACTCCAGACTGTTATCTGTGTCGGTCCCCTTCGATAGGTTTCTTCTTTCTTCTACACAGCCCAAACGACGCCCTCGGCCGCCCATTATCACTTGTATTCATGTGTTATCTCTACGAAGAGCACTATCAGCCTTCTCTTCCCTTCTCATTCTCCTCTCTATCCTCCTCCAACGGTGTACGATGATGACTCTATTCGTTCGATCCCTCCTCGTCCTACTTCTCGCGTCCTCCTTCACTTGGATCGATGCATCACCGGTGCCATCTCCCATGGATGATGATTTCACTGGACATCCTGTGCCTGGTAGGCTGCGCATCAAAGGTAAATCGTCCTCCTCACGACGATCTGATCATACATCTTCCTCGGAAGCTCAAACAGCCCGTGTTGGCAAGGTCTCCAATGCTGCCGTTGAATCAGGATTCTACTCCGCTCGCTTTGTTGTGCCGAAGGGTGGTTCAGCGCAAGAAGCAGGTGTTGCACCTACTCACTCGCAACATCAGTTCGCAGGATACGGTTACGGCGGAGACTTTGGTGTTACGATGCCGCACCAAATAGATCAATCCTTCTCACTGGCAAACATGCACTTGGAGCAGTCTACGGGCTACTCTTCCCCACAAGACTGGCAAGGGGGAGGCTATAGCTATCAGACACCGTATGGAGGATCATCCTATCAGACTCACCAATCCTTTCAGCCGCAGTCTACACATATACTCCCGTACACTTCCTTTGGCACTGGCCAGCAGGGACGAGAGGCCTCCATCTCGACAGATATGGACGTGTCCCGTCAGCCGCAACATACCAGCATGAGTAGGAAGATCGTCAACGACCTCCGTGACACAAGCTCCTCCCCGCAGGTGGACAGCTACGAAGCAGCCCATCGTCTGCAGCGGCTCCAGTACATTTTATCGACGACGCCCTTCACACCCATCACTGATCTTGGAATACCGTACGAGACTGGGAATGAAAAGATATGGAACTTGTTGGACGAGACGCCACGACGATTGATAGTCGACCTCCTTCACCACATCACTTTGTATCGCAAGTCAAGTATTCGTGGGAAGTTGAAGAACACGCTGACACCTACTCTGGCCCTGTCTATACTTAGTGCAGATGCGGGCTTGATCATGGACGCCATCACCATCATCTTCCACTCCTCAAAGCAGCTACGAGGACACCATTTCTGAAGGGGTGAGGCTGAATGACAGAGAGGTATACATCCTGCTGGACAGGTTGTCGGCCCCTTTGTGTTTTCTCCTACCGTATCACACAGACTGAAAGATCGCCTCTGTCTTCGCTCGGTCCCCATGCTGTACTCGTTTTCCATAAAAGACGCCGATCACGCCCGAGTTCAGCCCCTTGAGTTGATGTGCAATATATGAGAGTAGGCGCTTCTTACTCCTTCGTGATACTCCATGTAGAATAAATAAAGAGACTGGGAGCATTCTATGAAATATAAATGAAAGTTCTTACGAGAAGAGAGATGACGCACCTCTCTTCTCTCTCTGCTGCATGTTCTGCACGAAGATGACCTTTACGACGGGATTGTCAATCGTCGTAGTCACCTTGATCGGCTTCCTCTTCCTGGAAGTAGCTGCTGTTCCCTTGCCTATGGATGGCGGTTGGGGACATGCAAGCCATCGCACAGTCGTTGACCATCAGTCTTCTTCCAAAAAGGCCCGTACGCCGCGTATTACACGACCTCGCGACCGTGACATCGACCTGGCCACGCAATCCGGCTTTCATACCTCGCGTCTAGTCGCTCCTGCCTCTGAAGTGCACAGCTGGAATCACGAATCGTCATCATCAATGGCAAGGCAACGACCAGAGAAGATCAAGACTCGACGAAGCAAGGCGGCACAGCAATTCCTGGACGGTTACGCTGAGCGAAATGCAGGCGGCCCTACTTTGCAAGAATTCGCGTCCATACAGGAGGGGGTTGAAGAAGAGGGGGTACAGCATCAGTATGCTCGCAATACGATGCACGATCAAGATGTGGCGATCAGCAGTATGTACTCTCAGAGCGGCGCCTTTACCCAAAGCGGACAAGCAACACCACTGTACTACGACAACAGCACGTATGTGGACGGTCCGCAGTATGGGAACCACGACGAGAACCTGCGCTATTACACGTCTCCCTACGATGCTCAAGGTAACTATGTACAACCTGAACAGCTCTACAACGACGATCCCACCGGTCAAACCTACGATGACGTCATCGACTTTTCCTTTTTGCCGTCGGACGAGGAGGAAGAGGATCCTGAACACGGTCTGCAATACTTGAACATTGGATCGAGCAGCAGTCCTCAGACGAAGAAGAAGAGGACGCCGAACAACGAGGCCGTCGCTCAATTCTTCAACAGCCGTCAGCACCGTGCCGAGTCAAGCTACCCATCCGACATCTTCAACGTGAATGGGAGTCACCATTCCTACTTTCGAGGAAATTGGGAGCCTATCACGAGTGTCCAGAACAAGCATTTGCATCATCACGGATACGAAGACCTCGAACGACACGACGTCGACATTGGCGTGAAATGGTCGGATCCGAATGAATTGATCTTTGGAAGGATGCACAGACAGCATCAAGACTACATCACCGAGCTCATTGCTGACAAACGAGGCTTTCTCCCCAAAAGCATCAAGGAGGGACTCGCCGTCACTTTGACACCCCTGCAGGCACAAGACTTCATGAGCGGCGATCCTGCGCGAGTAGAAGCAGCCACTCAGCTTTTGTACCCCGTTGCTCGCCATTATCGCGCTGCCCAGAACTGGTCGCGATATCTGAACGACGACGAAAAGAGGACCGTGATACTGAAGCTGGTGGAAGCCACTGGCCAGGACAGGGATATAGTTCGCAACATCCTCCTGCACAGCGACCTCGATCCAGCAGTGGCCAAATTCATGCTCACAGTGTCCGTGGAGCAATGCAGAAGCCTCGCTGAACAGTACAAGCTCTTCCGTGTAAAAGCAGCAGACCAACCGTGGAGGAGCGGCCTGAGCAAGGATGAAGTCATGCTGCTGTACAAGAAACTTGAGGACGCAGGAATGGGGAAGAGCTCGTTCTACAAGTACTTGAAGAGGCACAACATCGAGGGAATTGGGCAGCGGCTTCTGTATGGCAGTGAAGAGGAGTTCCACATGATCCTGCGTTTCTTCAGAGGCAAGGGCACGAGGCCTCTTATGGAGCCGGGCTTGAGTCCGCGTGCGTACAGCAAGAAGATGTAGAAGACATGACTAGGCGGCCTTTGATATTCGATAACATGAAACTCTACCGTGAGAAGTCATTGGGTGGATAGTGTGGCCGAGAGAAGGTCGGGCCATGGTAGACTAACCTCTCTAGTGTGACTGTTAATGCGACTGGTGTTGTCACCCGCTCGACTAGTAGGCGTAGCCCTGCACTGCAGGTAATTCTGTGTCCCCTCTTGCTATCGTGAGAGAGGCAGTGAAGGTGGAAATCAGATAGTTGCTGTGCTGCGATGCTGTGTCCATCTCAGAGTAGATATAAAGAGTCGTCACATCTCTTCAAGTTGTTGTCTTTTCCTCTTACTTCTGATCCTCTTCACGCGTATATCTTCGAGATGGTCTTTTTATTTCCTTCACTGCTCCTGGCAGCCTTGTTTCTTCTGAGTTCACTATGCCTCGCTGCTCCTGCTCCCATGAACCCGCGCGATCAGCATCGCTTCCGTATCTCGGTAGACAGGTCATCCGCAGACAATGCCCGAACTCCGCGACTGGGAAGCAGCCGTCACAATGCGCCATCCCATTCAGGTAATTCGACCTCTCGAGCCCATTTTGCCTCTTTTGGGTCACGGTATCAAGAGTCAGGAGCAGAGCATTCCCAACGCGACAATCGACACTACGAGACTGTCCCTGCTTTATCGCCCCTTCCGTACGACGACTCTATTGACTTTTCTTATCTGCTGTCTGACAGTGAGCATCACGATAATCCACAAGCGGGAACGTCCATGTACGGCTTTGGAGTAGCGTCCAGTCCTGCATTCGACTACTCCTTTACGAATAGCGCCACGCCCCCACCGGCCTCTCCTGCTTATCCGGACTACACAGATAGCTACTGGCAACAGTCCGGAGTGGACAACTTGACGGAACAGTATGCGAATCATCATTTCACGGGAAATTATCATAATAGTTCAATGCATAGCGCAAGTAGCTCACGACGCAACTACGATGACCTCTTGCCGCCACACCCAACGTTAGGCCTTGATACTCCCTACCTGTCTTCAGACCAGCACTCCTACAGCACGAATTGTGACAAGAATCTCCCACAGCATCCAGCCTATCAATACACGATCGACATTGGATACAATTGGCAGTCGCCTGATGAAAAAGTGTGGACGATGCTGCCGATAGAGAAAAAGGAAGAGATAGTGGACCGTGTGCAGGAGCATCGATCGTATCAAGGGTCAAGCATCCGATCTCGAATGATGAAGAAGCTCGTTCCTGCTCTTGCTCAGGATTTCTTGAGTGCGACAGACAGTCGTATCGAGAATGCGGTCGACACCCTTTTCCCCATCGTTGGCAAGAATAGAAGTCTGATCTTGTGGATGGAGAATCTTACACCGAACCAAGGCAGACAAATTATCGCGAACCTGATGTCGGTGACGAATTATAGCAGAAAGTCGGATCTGATGGATCTGATCTTCAAGAGTCGATTCTCATCCGCAGATGCATGGCAGGTACTCCACGGTGACGCACAGGTGTGGGAGTACGTCGCTCAACGATTCAGGCTTCACGGCGGCGGCAGCAGGTGATTGTATAGATAGAGAGGGTCGCCTCACCATCACCGATCCTAGTCTACATACAGCTTATATTCGGACGCCACAATCTTCATGACTTTCCTGCCTCTTGTTGGTGCGATAGATGTTAGGTCAGTAAGACCACGCATTGATCTGTAATGAATGTGACCCACGCGACACCCCACGCGACGCCCCCCACGCGAGCACAAGCCTTGCTAAGACTGCGCCACGTGATCGAAAGCTAGATTGATGACGTCAGCGCGTCTTTTACGAGTGTCTTTTGGCGTATAATTACCGTACAAGGGGAATCGGCTCGCATCTTGTTGAGCACAAACAAACAATTCTCATTCTCGAGTATCGCAAGGTAGGGTTAGTCGCCCATACCTTCCATCGATGCGATACTCTCGTCACGCAAGCAGAAGTCATTCATCGGAACAGTGTGGTCATTCATTTCATTGGGGGAGGGGGACGATTTTCTTTCTGCGCGGCAGACTACGTAATTACATCTACATTCACTCATCGTCGTAGTCGTCATCATCTTCGCCGTCCTGATCTTCATCATCGTCACCACCATGGTTGCTACCGCGCTGCTGCTGATTATAACCCTGCATCGGTGGGCGTTGTTGATGATAGGGTTGCTGTTGTGGGTGGAACGGTGGTCGAGCAGCATTGGGATGACCGAATTGACCAGGTGGTCCAAATTGGCTGGGATGAACCCCTTGATTAGGATAAGGAGGATACGGTTGTTGCGGATGAGGGAAAGGAGGGCCTCCTGGGTAGGGAGCTCGCTGCTGCTGTGGGTGGAAGGGAGGACCACCCGGTCGCTGTTGAGGATATGGCTGCCCCTGCTGAGGATAGGGAGGATAGGGAGGACCTTGCTGAGGCGGTCTTTGAGGGAATTGCCTCTGCTGCATCATTTGCGCCTGCTTTGCTCTTTGTTTAGCCGTGACAGGACCGAATCCGAACAGCCAGCCCATGAGGTCCGTCAGCATTTGCGAGTCACTTTGGTAGAGCAAAGCATAGCCAAAACCAGGAAAGATTTGATGCTGTTGAAGTATTTGCTTAGCATCTTCGGTTGTGCAAGTGTCTCTGGTGGACATGACCATCGCTATGACTTTTCCTTGCTCCGTTGTAGTGAGCATGTAGTTCCAGGATGTTCTCTTTAATGTCTGCACGCGACTTCTGCCCAATGTTTCTCCTCCATCTGCGTTGTTCAAGAGTATTTTCGTCCAGGTGGCGAACATTTTCAGGCCGATCTGGTCGGACTTGAGAAGGATCTGCGCTGTCGATGGTCGCAGCTTCGACGATACAAAGTACGCACGCACTTGATCCTCCTCTAGCCCGGTCTGTTCTTCCATCCTCTTGACCAGTACGTCACCTTCGTCTTCCGTCATGTTTTCCATCCAAACGGGTGGACCACCTTGACCAGGGAAGAGCGAATCAAGGACCAGACTCACAGTAGCCGTGTTCTCACTAGTCAATGCTTGTAACACTTTGGGATTCAGACGCTCTTGAAGAATTTGAGCAGCATCGGATTTGACGATCCCACGTTGTCTGTTGATGAGGGTAAGGATGTATTTCTGATTGTCGTCGCCTAATTTACCCCAGTACGATCGACTTGGATCATGGTAAGACACGGCGTTTTGGTTGTCGTTGTCGTCATCGTTGCCCTGGTCGTGAGACTTTCTGGAAAGTCTGGATGTTCTGGACTGTCTTCGAGAAGACACAACCTGCTGACTGTGGTCTGTTTCTTCTTCAGCGGCATCAGAGTTCCCTGCTTGACTTCCATGCTCCTTTCCAGATCTGCGACGTCGACGTTCACCGTGGTGACGACCGGAAGATTGACCGTGGGCTTCCGCCTCCTGTTGGAAGTCGCCACTTAAACTCATGCTGGCAAAGTCGGGAAGGACATCGCCTTGCTGGCTCTCCATGTACTGTCGATAGAGCTCCGGATTGAAAGGCTGCTCCTCGTCGTCTTCTCCTTGACCGTGGTGTGAGCCGGCGCCCATCGAGGCAATGTTGAAGTCGTCCTGGTGACCGCGGGCACGGGATGGCTTCTCTCTGGTGCGTCGTAGTGGTCGAGAAGTTTGGGCTCCAGTCTCATGGAGGATGTTGGATCGGCTTCTACCAGAGCGGGAAGGGACAGGATACCCCTCTTCCTCCAAAGCGACGTGAAGTCTAGCTCGGGAAGAGTGTGCGTGCATCTCCTCGTCATAGTCTTCGTGGTGCGATGATTCCGGCTCAGGAACCTTACTGCTAGCCTTCTTTCTGCTACTACGCTCTTTGCTGAAGCTGAACATGGGAGCAGGAGCTGGACTCGGTGACGGTGCAGCGATGGTCAGGCCGTAGAGGCACGAGATGATGGCCAGAATGACCAGCTTGGAGTAAGGTAGCATGGCTGCTGATTGAAAGAGGGGGGAGTAGAAGAGGTAGAAGGCAGATCTCTGAGGAGGGAGAGAAGAAAGGCGTCTCTATCCTCTCGAATTCGCTTCTTTTATGTGTCATTTCCTTCTTCGATTCTTCGCGTCTGTCCTGCTCCTTCCATCATTCTCGACAGTGATGATGCGAAAGGAGATGAGTACAGATTGTTTTGCATCAATTCCAATGCGTGGGCGTAGAGATGACTCACTAGTGGAGGAGAACTCCTTCAGAGCAAGTTTCAGGGCCATTGTATTGTCCTAGTCTATACTGGTCTGATGCCCTACCTCAATCTTAATAGTGCACGCTGATACAGCACATTTCACATCTAATGCTTGGGCGTAGCAAATTAGCATCGTCACGGTCAATCAGATGGGCCGACACATACCATCGACTAGCTATATGTACGCCCACCGCCTCTTGTTAGCAGTGCTCTTTCCTCCATGCATAGCACCTGCGATGCTGCAGTCGAGATGAAGCACATCTTGTAAGAAAAAGGACTGATCTTGCTATCGGCTGCTCTTCTTATTCTCCATATCACTGCACAGCATTATACCTGCAGGGCGAGGCATTTGATAAGAGTACCGAGAGTGTGATAATGCACCTCTAGATAGTGAACATGTGATCAAGTGTATGATTGCGCACACAGACGGACCGTGTTGAACTGTGTGAGTTCATGTGAGTACTGAGGGACGTTGCTGCGATCTGTCTCGCGTAGAAGGATACGAGGCGGAAGGATTAAGGTCATATCATTTTTCGAAGCTCAGGGGAAGTAGGACATGAAGATCGGAATCTAGAGACTATTATACAGCGCAAGAAGAAGATTGTTGCGCTCTTCACCCTTCGTCGAAAGAAGTCTCTGACCGTAGCCGCGCTCGACATGAGCGTTGTCGAGACGCAGCTTTGCTTGCTGAAGATCTGTACGATACGCATCTGCAACCATACCGAGCACAACTCCCTTCCTCTTGTCGTCCAGATTCCACTCCCAGTTCTGTTTGTCTTCTTGTTCACTCGTTGCCTCCTCCTCACAGTCGCTGTACTCCTCTTCATCGTCGTCTTCGTCATGACTTGCGCACTCCTTGCTCGCTTGAGGCCGATGATAGTACTCGTCCTTGACGTGACCGGGAAGGACATACGTGGTCGGGTGCATTATCCACTGATTCAAGTCATGATCTTCAGCGTAGACAAGGGCGTGGGCAAGGTCGGGCTCCAGACGCAAGCGTAAGAAGCTGTTTCGCACCACGTCTGCACTGTCGCCCGTAGCATGCACCACCCTCTGCACCAGGTACTCACTTGCTTCTTCGGGCATCCCTTTGCTCCACATGGGCAGCTTCGTGTGTGGCTTCAAGGGAAACAGTACCTGGAGCGCCTGGTCAACTCTTGCTGGCTTCTTGGAGAGCAGATACCGTTCGATGCGTGCCGTCAATTGCGCCTGCAGCACTGGTTTCACGGTAGAGTCCAGCAGACCTCGCCTCATACTGATCACCTTCAGCATCTTCTTCTGCTGCTCTTCGCTTCTTTGTGTCCAGATAGGGCGGTCTATCTCAGATTCTTCTTCTTGCCCTTCTTCGGCTGCTGCTTCTACTACTGTACGATGCCTGGACGACTTTCCTTTACTGCGGCGCTTGTCCTTTGACGTGCGGAAGGAGCTTGTACTATTCTCCTCGCCGCCTCCCGATATATTAAGCTCGATGAAAGCATCACTGATATCGTTCGTGTCATACTGCGACTCATAGAGGTCGCTGGAGCGTTCGTAGTGTTGGCCTCTTTGTTGTTCGGGCTTGGCGAAGGGGTCGTACTCGTGCTGACTGTAGGGCGGCATGGGGTGATTGCTCGAACCTTGGGCGTCTTCACTGGTATCGCGGTGCCGTCGTGGCTGACGACGATCTCCCTCTTCACCGTATGTTTGATGGTCTGATCGACTCTGGCCGTGGCTACCTTGCGTTTTCTCGCTTCTCTCTCGGCGATGTCGCTCCCTTTCTCCTTTTCGTCGATGCTCACCCCTATCCTCAACACCGGAAGGCGCTTGCTGCTCCAAGAAGTCATCTGTGGCCGATCTGCGCCTCGAAGTGTGGCCATGACTGGATCTCGCTTCATGCTTCTCTCGAGACGAACCTACCCGGACGGTGTGGGCGCCAGAGTAAGAAGGATGCTCCTCTGAGTCCGTCGTGATGGTCCTTACCTTGCGAAGGCGGGGTGTGGATGTGTAGGGGTCGTGTTCGTATCTGTGATGACCATCCATGGGACTTGGCACAGGAGTTGGCGAAGGCAATGCCACACTGAAGCTACAGATAAGGAAGAGTATGGTGGCAACATGGAAGAGCGACATGAATGCTTGGCGATGAAGTGTGGAGGGAAGAGTCGAGGATAAAAAAAGTTGGTAGCAGCCCCTTAAATCTGGACTTCTGGATTCGTTGTCACCTTTACCTACTTATCCCTGAGTAGCATTGTATCGTCCCGAGAGAGGCAAAGCTTCTCTCATAGTGACAACAAAATACATCATTGGCTGATGGAAACTCTGTACAGCCTCGTGTAGTACGCCCAGTTCTTAACTTGTTCGTGACTGTAGAGTAGAGTCTCACTTCGGCGTCAAGCGATTCAAGCTCTTTGATTAAATTGATACCATAAAACGTTTCACAGCACACTGCACCTAATCATATACATCGTCTCACATTGAATAAAGCAGGGTGATAGGATGCTCTACGCTGGAGACGACTAGAGGAGAAGAGCAAGGATTCTGCGGAGAGCGCTAAGTTGCACGATGCCATCCAATGTATTGTGTCAGGATCGTAGCTTCAGTGTCTCCTAGATCCAGCCTACTCCGGGAACACCTTTGTGTTCATGAAGTGGATGAATTTCATAAAGTTCTCGAATTCACTTCCCAGCAAATGCATACCAAATCCTGCTTCAATGTGATCCTGCCTGAGCTTCTGAAGCGCAGTGTCTTCGTCCACATCGCACGTCAGCATGACCAAATGGATGACCTCGTCCTTGTCAATGTCGCCAAGACCGTTCTCCCACGGGTAGTGCTGAAATTTCGCGCTAGTGTCCTCCTCTTCCTCGATCGCGTGCGAAGCGGCAGCGCTGGCCATCCTCTTCTGCTTCTTCCGGAGCGTTCTTTCTCTGGCGATCTTTCTGTTGAGCTCGAACACGTACGACTGGTACACTCTCAAAACGCTCTTCCTGGAAAGCTTCATGAGCTTGTGCGCTTTCTGTGGCGTCAGTTTCACTTCCATGAACAGGTTGCGGATCGTGTCTCTGCCTTGATGCGACACCTCAGCGAATCGTGATACGAGCGTGTCGCTTTCTTCGTCGGTAAAGGCATCGATCCAAAGCGGTCTACCCGTATGGTTCGGGAAGAGTGTGGTCAGAGCGAGTTCGACCGTGGCAATTCTTTTGCTTAGCAGGGCGCTTCTCAGCAGTTCGGTCAGACTCGCTGCAAAGACCTCGACAATCTCACTGTAGAAGAGGCCCCTTCGCCTGCTCGCAATCTCCATCAGCTGATACTGCTGCTGCTCGTCCTGCATGGAAGGCCACACGGATGATTCGTGTTGCTGCTCGACACTCTCCTCTTTTGCTTTCTTCTTCGACGATCGGTGTGACTTTCCGCTACGGTGGACCCCCTTGCGTCGACTGGATGTGTTCTCCATCTCGTGCGTCAGACCGTCCTCCTCTGACAGCTTCAGTGTGATAAAGTCGTCGCCCTGATGGAAGTGCTCGGTCTGAGCGCCATAGTCAGCGCTCGGTACGATACTCCAGTCCTGATTGGGCTGTTCTTCGATCGTCGTCGAATCGGAGTCTTGTGCGTAGTCTTGGTCGTACATGGTCGGATAGGCGTAGTCGGCCGAAAGAGGAACGAGCTGCCGGCTGCTTTGTTCGCTGTGCTGACTTTCTGGATGACGCTCGTGTCCACGACTGTCAGAGCTCCTTCCCAGCTGAGCGCGAATACGATGAAGCTTGTCGAGTGCGGAAGACTGCTGTCGTGAGCTACTCTCACCTGCCAGTGGTGGTCTTCGTGACGTGGCCTGACGGAGATACTCGTTCTGACCTCCTTCCCGCCTTCGAGCCTGAGGAGGTCGATGTAACGTTTCACCTGCCATCAGTCCACTAGGCATACGGAGCCGAGATGTGTGTGATCCAGACTGCGTGGCAGCGTCTTGAGGCTGCGAGAAGCGAGAAGTTCGTGCACCAGATAGTGTAGCTGCGTCCTGAAAAGCGTGAGCGCGAGAAGTCTGAGAACCGTCAAAGGCACGGCGCATACTTCGAAGTCGAGGAGACTGAAAGCCTGAGTCGTAGTTTCGTTCATCTTTGTCTACGGAAAGTCGTGCCATATCGGCGTGTATGTGCAGATCAGCGTAGTCGCCGTATTGTGCAGTGTAGTCGTGCTGTTCTCTGCCACTCATCGGGCTGGGGCACGGCGATGGTGCAGGAGCCGCATGAGCCAGGTCATAAACACCAAGGAAGACGAGCAGCACCAGCTTGAAGAACGCTGTCATCCTTGCTATGCTTTCGACTGGGTGATCGAGAGGGAGAAAGAAGCACCTACTTTCTGAAGAGTGTCAGTAGATGTGTCACGGGAAGGTATTGTGATCTGAGAGATGTCCGCCGCTTTTCCTTCCTTAGCGCTTTCTGCCCGACGCCCACTCGTTCAGTACTGTTGCAAGCGAGGTACCTTTGCTGCGATTCGATCAAGTAATAGCACAGCCCCACGTTTACGCCCGCAGGAAGTGGGAATGTGATACGTACAAATGTGAGTATATCTGATCGCAGCCGTGATGCATTAAATGTGTGCAGTTTATCCTGCTGCGATGGAAAAGAGATTGCAGCATATTATACTAGTGCTCGACTCACTATCTGATCTTTCATCAAACGCCCTCATGACTACAACCAGCAGTCCTATTCTCCTATGATCGAAAAGGGGAACATTGTCGGGATCTCGTATCTGGGAAAAAAGTGTGCTTCGCAGCAGTCTCTCTGGAGGCTCTCTTGGTAAGACGTGGGCGGAGGAAGATTTGCGGTAGAAAAGACCGGCAGCAGCTCCTGAGAAGTCTGTCTACATCAGCCTCGGTCTTTCGCCTCACTTTATTGCGCCCGCACTATCAGATTTCATTCATGTGTGCTCTTGGTGAGGTGAGGAGATGTCAGGGGAAAGTGTCTTTAATCCGTAAGAATTAGGCAAAAATATTCACATGCCTTGAATACATGGAACAAAGCTCTTTCCTCCGTCTCTTCTCTGTCTCATACTTCACGAAGTCGACATCTTCCTGCTCACCACGGTATCAATGGCAAGGATCGCGACCTTAGGCGTGCTCTCGTGCATGTATGCAGTGACACTGGCTCGACCAGCTCCAGTTCCTGCTCCAATGGAGGGTGGAGATGGCGGCTGGGATCACCACAATCTTGCCAGAAGCTACGGCTTAGAAAAGGTGCGAACAAAAGGGAAGAAGGCGTCAAGCAGCCGTGAGGTACAGACATCCCGTCTTGCTAGCCAAGCCGATCTTGCATCCATGTTCGGCAGTCACACCTCTCGCCCTGTGTATCCTGCTCCTCAGCACCAGGATCACGGCTACATGACGCGGAACCCTGGCCAAGAGCAGTACCACCAAGACTTCCCACAGTACGGACAGCTGCCTTCCCATCATGCCCAGTCAGACGTCCAGTACAACACCCAATACGACCTGCAGGCTGGACAGTTCCATCCGCTCGGCAATCCATACGGTCAGGCGTCCTATCAAGCAGGCCAGCAGACCGGAGACACCTCGGAGGAGCCGGTGTACCATCAGCTCTTTCCGCAGCAGCCTCAAGGAATCGCTGCACATAACTACCGTGGCGACCATGCCGGCTCCTCTGCACGCGATACTGCGCAAGTCCCTTATCCTACCTCGAGTGGCCGCCACGATCACGGTCAGTACCAGCTGGACATCGACGAGGAAGAACGCCAACGGCAGATCGAGGAATACAATCGCTACGCAGCCTTGTACAACGAGCAGTACACGAACATGTACAATGCGCAGTATGGAGCGTACCAGCAACCCGCTGCTGCTGCTGCACCGCAGGACATGCACTTGCCAGACGGCGTCACAAAGAAGCAGCGGTCCAAGAAAATGAAAGTATGGGAGACACTAGACAAGGCGCAAAAGGAAAAGATCCTCGAGACGATCAGCATCCGACGTGGAATCACGCACGCCACTTCCATCAAATACATCGTGCCTGCCTTTACGGACCAGATGGCACTCGAGATGGAGAGTGACGACCTCGCAATTGTGGATGCAGCAATTAATGACGTCTTTAAGATCACCAAACGGACAAGACTTCCAGTGTGGAAAGAGGGCAAGGATGAAAGGGAGTGTGAGCGACTCGTGGCGAGAATAGAAAGTATGACGGGCCAGCCAAAAGACATCGTTCGAGGCGCCCTTCTTCAGAAGCAAGTCACCGCGGCGATGGCTCACCAGATGACATACACCAGTGACGTGATTCTTGGCAGCTTCATTCCGACACTGGGACTGCAAGTGCGGCAGGAGGAGGACAACACGCAGCAGCAGCAGCAGGGCGTCGACAGTGATGAAGCGGATTCTGGCACAACATGGGACGCCGGTCTGAACAGGTATCAAAGAGGGGATGTGGCGAGGATTGTCCGGAATCGATTCTTCGGACACCTCAACGAGGCTCTGGAGGCACTGGCACAACCACACGTACACGGTGGATTTGGCAAGAAACTACTAAAGGCAAACGAAGCAGAGCGCGAGGAGCTGCTCCAGCATTTGTACTACGGTGGAGGTGCGGGTGATTGAGGGGGCTATAGTGTGTCGCACCCCAATCTCTTGCGTTCTCTTAAAATCCTTATCTTGTCTTTCATGCGGTCCTAATATGTCTTTTTGCATAGTCATGTTCTGATGTGACATTACGAAAGAAGGTAAAATTAAGGCGCTGGACCTAGTGCTCGTTGATGCTTCTACTGTCCTGCTTATCTTCCTCATGCGTGGAGTGCCAGCTTGCATAGTAGCAGAAGATTGGGGGAGACACACATCGAACAGATTTATTCTCTCTCTACACCGCATCTTTCTAAAGAACTTCAACTTCGATGTTTCTCCTTTTCGTTGTGCTCCTTTTTCTTGACTTTTTGTTCAACGTCGTAGGAGCGTCTCCATCAGATCGCCGTGGAAAACAGCCGCAATTCGAAAGCCGACCTGATCCATCGTCGGCACGAAGAGCTCAGACACCCCGTCTCCGCACGACGATAACTCCTCAGCTCGAATTTGATCCGCACTCAGGTGCCGTGACATCTCGTGCAGTAAGAGCTCGCTTGCCACAGCCTCGAACGAGAAATCATCCTTCACGGTCAGGTCAGGGAGGTCGTCCACGGACTATATCGCTGCACGGCAACTCCCTCCAAGAAGACGACCCCAATGAGGAGCTGTCAAGGTCGTATCGCGCAGATCAGGCTCCTTATACTGACCAGGCTCCTTATACTGACCAACAAGCCCTTCCCATGTACGGATACACATTAAGCGAGTACAGTAGCATGCAGGGCACATCTTCACCGCACTACGGTCAATTCGGCATACCAGAAGGTCTGGATCCGAGTTTGGAATTCTCTGCCTTTTCTGTCAGTGATACGGTTCCTTCCAATCTGGGTCACTATCATCCACATCAATACCAGACGCCAGACTATCCTTCAACTATCGGACAGAGCAGTGGCGATGTTCCATCGTCCCAGTATGGTGATGTCGCTTCCTTCTCCTTTCCCTCCAGTCCACATGTTCAGCGTGGACGAAGATCTCATACATCGAGAGGGGATCCTCCACTTCCAAGAGCGGGTCGTAGTGAGCCACAAAGCGAAGGCATCCAATCGAGCGCATCGGCCACGGCAAAAGTCGATCTCGGCTTCCCGTACAGCGAAGAGCAAGAAAGTTCACCGTGCTGGTTCCTGCTTCATCCACTCATGCAAGACAAGCTCTTCAAGGTGGTCATGGGTCACATTGACCATCAGACGAGAAACGTCGTCGAACACCTGCAAACACGCATGACGCCGATCGTTGCCCAGGGTCTGCTGAGTCAGGACTACGAGCTGATCAGTATCGCCCTTGGAATCCTCTTTAACTCCGACTGCAAAGACGAGTGGAAGAAGAAGTTGTCGGAGGAGGAGGCCGACTTGCTGCTCTACAGATTGCAAGACGTCTCTGGACAGAAGATCAAGTACGTAGAATTCTTCCTCAATAAGACGGGCATCACGGCAGACTTTGCGCGGTATTTGTGCGACGCTTCCGAGGAAGAAAGAAGGGCCTTTGCCGTTGAATTCCGCCTCGTCAAAGAGGGAAAGGGAAAGGATCGACCTGGAGGGAGTAGTGGTGGTGGCAGCAGCACAACAGGCAGGGAATGGACACGCACATGGTCCGTGATCGACCCACGGAGCAGCTTGTATCACCATTGGATGATAGGCACTACCAAGCCACAGCGATCCATCATCGTACAGAATGTGATACGACTGCTGAAGTGCAGTGGAACAAAGGCACATTCAATCTTGAATCAGGAGTGCGTCAGGGCGGACCAAGAGCTGGGACTGCGGATATACAACGCCGTGACCAACGGTGACGACGCGGAGGCGTTGCGAATAATACGTGAAGTCACGGTGGTGGATGTGCCATATGACAGCGAACGCCTCTGATGTTGTCATCCGTACTAGTGACGATGTCTCTACTTTTTCATCTACTAATGTTTCCTACTATACAGACTGGCGAAGATGTAAAGGCCTCTTTTCGGTGATGCAAGGGGTCTTTTCGGCGTTCAGGAGCAGCGACGAGGGCGAGGACAAGGCGATGCGTCGGTGTCATTCGTCTTCCTCGATTCCTTGCGTTGAGGTGTGTGAGTCTGGAGAGCAGAGACGGAGAAGTTGGAATTAGGTGCTCCTATATTTTTTTCCTCTCAGCCTCCGTACAAAAATCTTGTCTACTTCCGACCATGACACAATTTGGCAAAGCACATCTGGCCGCCGTGCTATTCTGTCTTTATGGCCTCTGCGTCGTCGTAGCATCCCCGATGGACCATAATGATTATCACTTGGAAACGTCGCCCCACGCCTCGACACCTCGTCTCCGACTGAGAAGCGCAGGGAAACGTTCCTGTTCACGGAGCTTGGCTGGAGGATCTGCGTCGCGAACACCTCGTGCTCAGGTCAGACATTCTTTGTATGAGGACAGCAGCATTCCGTATGGGACTGACTCACAGTCCAGTCATGCTTTAAACGATCATCCTCCGATCAACGAATTTACTACCATGAATCTGTCAGATCGGAACGAAGGAGGAAGCGGATCGTCTGGCACCTCTAGCAGGCATCGTCGTCAGCGGCAGTCGCAGTCCTCCCCAGATAGATCTCAACCCTCTGACGAGGAACGAACACTAGAGCCCAGCGACCTCGTGTGGGGCCACCGAACGAATAACGAGCGATCGACTCTCGAAATCTTCGTCAACAAGCGAAGAGGGATCCCGCTCAAGCAGGCTCGTGCTGAGCTACAGAAGCACTTGACCGTGTACCTGGAAGAAAGGCTGCTTGGATTCGACCCCAACTACTCGGAGGCTGCACTTGACATCTTGTTTCCAGGCACGAGTATACCAGACTGGATGCGTGACTTGGACGAGAGCGAATGTGACACGCTAGTCTGCAAGATCGCCATAGCGCTGCACTTAAAGAAAGATGAAGTTCGACATATGCTGCTAGTCACGGGAATAGACGCAGAAACAGCACGGACGATGTGGAAGAGCAGCAAGGAGAGTTGGACTAGGAAGGAGCTCAGAGAAAGGATGGAGCCATACTTGGAGATGCACATGAGATACCTGGCGGAGACAAGCGAGGCTGGTCGTTGAGGAGCTGGACCCTGCAGTTATTCTTCTCTCTACAGTAGTGACAATTTTCTTTTCCCTGTTTCGAGACAAACCCTCTCTACATACATGAGAGGTAGTAAATGTAGCACACTATGACAGCGACATGGAAAGAAGGTATCTGATGCTTAATACAAGAAAACCCTGACACTATAGCCGTGACGATACGTAGTTCACTGGGTGCTTCGCAGCTCAAGCACCGACGCATGAAGGCACTAAGCAGAGCTAGCCGTGGTAGTTCCTAGCCGTTGCAATTTGACCACCTTTTCTGCCTATCACTGTCCATCAGATTAAGATTGTGATGAAAAGGACATCGTCCGCGCATTTTGTGTGAATCCTCATCTCGTGAGGACTCCAAAAGTCACATTGGGGTCACAGCAAAAATTACACTTCTCTGTTGACTCGGGCGCAGCGGCTGTGCTTTAGTGTTTAGTGCGATTTGATCTGATCTTTGCATCTTGTCTTCCTCTCATGCGAGCTGTTCCTGGGACGGCAGGACATCATCCGCTGATAGGGGCGATTCATCCTTTAACTTTCTCTCTCTCTTCTCTTACACTCTTCATGAAGATGGTCGTTCTATGGTTCGTCTGGTTTTGCCTTCTAGGCCTCTGCATGGCCATGCCATTCCCTTCTCCCATGGACAGCGGCGAATGGAGCTACTCTACGCCTGTCAGTGGTCTGAAGGTGCGCACCAGGACAAGAAGAGGCACTTCCTCGGATCAATCAGACCAGTATGAAGCACACACTTCTCGTGTTGGAACGGGTAGTGGCTTCGTGGATGCAGCAACGGAACTTGGTTCTCGCTCTTCAAGAACGGTCAGGCCTCACGGCAAATCACGCGCCAATCCTCGTAATGCTGATCATGGTGACGATATGCCTCGTGTTCCGCGTAGCCGACGTAAAGCGACGCAGCACGATGTCTTGGAAGCGCAGGCAGAAGATGTCGACCAGGGCCAAGTTTATTCACCAGTATCGCAGCAAGTCGTGGGATACGACTACGACGGACAACCGATCTACTACCAGAGCCCAGTGGCGCAGTACAGCACTCCCATGAGCACATTCTCCAATCACTTTGAGAGCAGTGGCTTCCATCCCAGTCTCTACTCACACGACCTGACACGGCTCATGCAAGACTCCTCTTCGAACGCCCTTCAGCACATGCAACCCGTTCCCTTTTCTTTGGACACGGCCTTGGATGACCTAGATCTGTCGCACACGCATGAAGAGCAGGGAAGCACGGTCCATCAAGCACCGTCCAGTCCACGCCGAAGCAGCCGTCGCAAGCAGAAGCAGCAAGACAATGCGAGCTCATACCATCTACAAGGGAGCGTTGACGAAGCCTCGCAACATCAATCTGCAGACTTTGAGCTGACTCCATTTCCTGCTCAGGCATCCAGCAGACGTGGCAAGGGCAAGCAAGTTGATCCAATTCTAGATGTCTGGCGTGGCTTGCATCTAGATATACAGGAACGACTGGCTCGAGTCTTGAGCAAATACAGAGCGCGATCGTACGACACTACCGTGGAGAAGCTAGACAGGGCGCTGACGTTTCCCGTGGCAAGGGCACTGCTTGACTCTGACCCGCAGACGGTGCTATGGGCTGTCGAGCAGGTAGATCCAATGGTGCCGGACGGGCTCTACCCGATGTGGATGAGTGGCTTGTCCGATGCAGAGGGAGACAGGCTGATTGAGGATCTTTGCCATCTCTCCGGCAATGACGAATACGTCGTACGCAACACGCTGCGATTGGCCAGAGTGACGCCTGAGATGATCAAGACGATATTCTATGCCGATGAATACGGACTGCAGGACTTTGCTGCTCAGCTTGGACTACTACAGGAGAACATGGTGTACGACAAATCAGGACGCTTGACCGAGTACAGAGGTGGGAACAGGGATCATCCTTGGCAGTTCTGCTTGAACAAGATACAGCGGGACCACGTTGTGAATCTGATTTTGAAAGCGCTTCCCTACGATCGCAAGTGGGTTCTGCAGCAGCTACGACAGCGGCACATCTGGGCAGGATTTGGAAGAGATCTGTACGAGGCGAACCGTGAGCAGGCAGTCGACCTCATTCACTATCTACAGCATGGGCTGCCCAGGGAGACGTGACATAAGGGGGAGTGTCTAGGCTGCACAAGGGAGTAAGGGATTCGGCTGCTTCTCTTGTACAGTGATATATCTTCTTGGCATTGCTGTACGGCTAGATACAGTAATAAAGCGACAAGATGTCTGGTGCGACCTTTGGCCCATGAAGGGATGAGCACAATATAGCCTGTAGCGCTGCTCTAACCTCTCCTCTTGTTGAGATGCTATGATCTTGGCAATTTGATGCAGTATTTCTCCTGCTTCCTGTGCTTGCTGTTTTCAGATCAGGTAATCTGACTAAGACGTCCCTTTTTCAGCCCTCCCTTGGCGTTATATCTTCCCGCGCCCATTTAAAGACCCTTGGCGTCTCATTGTGTGACTTAATAAATGTCGTCTAGAAAGCGGTTCAGACGACTTTGTCACAGTCACATCCTCCTCTTGATTTTGCTGCCAAGCGTGAAAGCTGTGTCGTGTGTGGGTGTGCTTAGACTTGTACTGATGCATCAAGGTAGTTGTATCGTACTGGCCACTATATGCTTGCATGATCTCAATACCTTTCTTGGTCGAGTTGGACTGTGAGTAGCCGTTCACATAAAAGCTGACTTAGTCTTCATTTCGGCCTACCTGTCCCTTCACACTGCTCCGCTCTCCCTGTCAAGATGCTTCTGGTGACGAGTATCGCAGCAGCAACTCTCCTTGCTTGGCTCTGTGAGTCTAGTACAGCGTGTCCCTTGCCCATGCCTCTTCCTTCACCCATGGAGGACAGACCTACGCGAAGCACACGTTCAAAGTCGATCTTACGCACCCACCGTAGAAAGTCGTCGATTAGCGAGAATGTCGATCTACTAGGCACAACTTCGGCTCGTCTCAACGTGAATGACTACAGTAGTCTGAGTAGAGACATTGGATCGATTTCCTCTCGTTTTCGCAATCAGCGTGATCCCGCTCTGAACTTGGACACTGAGACGCCTCGATCAGCCAGACGCCCCACTCCTTCTCGAACGCACCAATCTGGATCGCAAACCAGTCGTGCTAATCTCAGTAAAGAGAAGAAGTCGAGCTCTGGTCTCTTCGACAGAATGCACCGCTACCTCCGTCAATCCTCCAAGACGACGAGCAGCAGCGGACAGAGTTCCAGTGCAACCTCACACGAGCAGCAGGCCCACTATGAATCCTTCCATCATGCCAACGATCAACGAGCCCTCGCTCTGCATCAGCAGGAACAGGACGGCTACTACCAGTATGGCCAGTACGACATACACGGTGCGCAGCATTCCCACGACCATCGAGCGCCCGACTCCTACCAACACGACCTGGACACGTATCTTTACGGGCAGTACGACAGTCACGGTGGTCATCATCCTCCCAGTGACGAGCACAGTGTGTTGATGCACGGCTCATCTCGTCGTACCCATCAAGCATCAAGTCAAAGCACCACTTCTGGCGCCGCCACTCACAGCAGACATGCACGTACATCTTCCACTGTCCTGCCACGATTCTCCAAGCTGAGTTTGTCGGAGATCGACGAGCCTGAAGGAGGAGGAGGAGGCGGATCCGGCTCCTCAACACGCCATCCACCCTTGTTCTCCTTTGACTATGACGCCCCTCATCGCCCTGGTACATATCGACAGGAACAGTCCGTAGACAGTGAGCAGGGCGAGGGAAATGTATACGGTGAGGACTCGTACGACACCTTACCACAATATGGCAAGATGCTACTGCAAGGCGGACAGAGCGAGAAAAAGGAAGCGCCAAAGAAAATGAAAAGCCACCGTCGGTACTATGAATCCGACGCCTAGTATGTGATTCTACTTACAAATGCATAGATCTTCTATGACTGAGAGCTCTACTGCGATAGATATAGTCTCTCTCGCTCGAGAATTTATACTGCTCATTTTGAATGTGCCCAAATACTGGCCACTCTGGCTAATATGCTGCCGAGTACTGACCGTGAAACTTAGGTGCTTCTGCCAGAAGAAGAGACGTTGCACAGGCCTTCAGATTTCTAACATGACTGATCGGATACAAGTAGCTAGAAGACTGCCCACATGCCCTTGTTCAGCAGGCAGGATGACTTGCTCTTGCTTTAGTCATGGAGATGCGGCTGCATGAAGCCGTGTCTCTAGCAGGAGTGCCTTGGAGACTGAAAGCAACGTCTCATGCAGTCTATCTCCCGGAGATGCACTTTGTAGCCTCCGTCACTGACCTCTTCCATCAACCTCATCATTCTGATCTCTAAGACTCGCCTCGCAATGCGTTCGTTTCGTCAGATTGCGATTTCAGGTCTTCTGAGCTACGTCTTCCACGGTCTCAAAGCGGCTCCAATACCGATGGACAGGGACATGCGCGGGAAGTATATCCTCACAAATGATGCACTTCTCCCCAGGGTCAGGACAAGAGGATCTTTTGATCATTCTGACATGCAACAGTATGCCTCACGCCATATCATATCTGGGGACCCTGCCGCTCGCTATGGCTCACAGACTGCCCGTCCCAGTATTGCTGCTTCAGCGTGGCCTCCAATGTCGCCACAAGGAGAGCCGAATCTACATACCTACGCCTACACATCCTTCGATGACACTCAAGAATATCAGCCTCTTCTGCATCAAGACAGCCTTGTACCTAGCTTAGAGGGGTGGAATGGATATACGCCTGAAGGAAGTGGGCACTTTGGCGTACCGTTGCCACATCAATTTGAGACTCTTTCATCTTCCACACTTCAGTACTTCGATCAGGGCACGGGCAGCGCATACGAGTATTCACTTCTCCCTCCGACTGTGCAGTATCAGTGCCCCGACTCGATGCAGGCTCAGCCTTCGTTCTCCTTCGTCCAGCCTGGATCAGCTCGATTCGCCTCTTCCGCAGACAAAGGGCAAGTTGAGGGAATCGATCGTCCCTCGGAATATATTCCGCCATTCTACGACACCAATCCAGATCCCACATTCCACTCCCAGAACAGGTACAACACTGACGAGCGCATGGCAGCGTACATCAGGGACATGGAAGAATACAAAGCGACCTCAGGACACTGCTACAAGAGGTTCGACGGTGAACTCCTCGGGGAGCCTCTCGTATGGCCGCACAAATCGAATGCCGCACGCAAGGCGCTGTATGTGATTGTCAACAAAAGACGTGGCCTTCTCTACGACACTGCTCGAAAACACCTCAGAGAGAAGCTGACTGGCAAGCTCGAGATGGCCCTCTTCAGTACCGACTTGGACACGGTCGACGCCGCACTTTGCGAACTGATTCCAGAGACAAAGAGCATAAAGTACCCCGCGTGGATGATGGGCATGTCGGTGAACGATTCCGATCGACTAGTGAACAGCCTCATTTCTCGATCTGGCCAGAGCGAAGAGATGGTGAGGAACTTTCTCCTCCATTCTCAACTGAGCTCGGAAGGAGCGCACGATCTGCTGCACCGTGGGAGTGACTTTCTACAGCACTACGTGGACACGTCTGGGATCCGCACAAGCACCGTCCAGGAGCACGAGGAGACCAGTCGGCTGATGGCAAGAATGGAGAAGGACGTGCTTCCCTGGCAGGCTGGTTTGCGGCCCGACCACTGGCATCAGGTGGTGCGAAGGGTGATGAAGGTGTGCACAGTCGATTCAGGAACGGCAAACGCTATGCTGAGACAGCCGCACATCTACTCTGGCTTTGGCAAGGCGCTGCTCAAGTCGCAAAAGGACACTCTGCCCAAGCTCACGCGATTTCTCACTCAAGGCGGCAATGGGGAGTGACCAAGAGGGTGAAGCTCCTTTGTTCCGACATTTAGACCGTGAAAGTGTTCAGGGAATCAGATCAAAGGCTTGGACGAGTCGCTTTTCTGCGTTGTATCCTCACTTTGCATGGCATTCGTCTTCGTGTCGACGGCAGTGTTAATGCGCGTCAAAGGCACAGTAATACTGATCTCCAGACATTGCTCTCCACTTATAAGTACTATCCTGGGGCTGTGCAAGGTGATGTTCTCGGGTGCACCTTTTGTCACTCCTGGCTCTGCTCTTGCTAGAAGAGATTTATGAGGAGAGGTCTCTATAAGAATCGTACCGCTCCCACTTCTTGCCTTCTCCTCCTTCCTTTTTCTTCCCACTACACACCAGAATGGCTACATCGAACACTTTCACGATTGCACTGACTCTTCTGAGTCTGTCGCATTCGCTTCTCGGCTCGCCCTTGCCCACACCTGATCCAATGGATAGAAACTCCAACCTAGATGACTTTACCAGTCGATTGAAGATTGGCAAAGTCCGAACAAAAGCTGCAAAGACCAGTCGACCCGACAAAATGGAAGCACACACCTCACGAGTGGGTAGAGTGTCCAACCCAGCGAGAGATTTAGGATCCCACACCTCGCGACCAACGATGAGGTATGTGCAAGAAGCTGAAGACAGTGTGTCCTCGTATCCCGACCAGCCTCCTGCCTATGGCAATCATGGCTACGGTGATGGAATGTACAACCAAGGACCTCAGTTCAATCAGTGGAATCCGTACGGCCAGGTACATCAATTCGATCAGAATGTGCAGTACAGCACACAATACACGCATCCGAGTCATTTCTATAATCCAAGTCAGCTCTATGCTAATACACAAGGACCAGATGGAAGGAACTTGACGAACAACGTCTATGCCGCACCTAGAGAAGACTACAGCTTCATCGGACACCAAGCGGACGACACGAGTGAGACAAGTACCGGATTTCAGTCACACACGACGCAATCTCCCGTCAACGTTCCGTACGATCCTGAAACCTGGAGTTTGAATTTGGACAACGACGATCAGCCAGACGACTGCTCTGAATCTGTCAATTATGCCGGACCACGTCGATTCGAAAGGCAGGAATCTACGGCCAGTCAGTCCAGCTACAGCACAGCAAGAGGAGCAGCAGAGGGCCCAAGTTCGGCGGGAGATACGTACTGGAAGGCTCTGGGGAAGAATGGCGCGGACCGAACTTACAAGTCGACGATTCTTCGCACGCTGGAAGATCATACACCCGAATGTACAGACGTGCACATCAGACGACGCTGTGCCAAGTACATGACGGCAGAGATAGCGCAAAAAGTACTGAGCGACGATATAGAGCAAGTGCATGACGCACAAGTAGCATTGGGTTTAGTGCGTGGCCACAGAGACACGGCCTGGGATAATGATCTGTCGCAATACGAACAGAACGTCATGCTTGAACGATTGGTCGATGTAACAACTCTGGAGAGATCGTACATCAAGAAGCATCTACAACTTGCAACATCCGCACAGCTGAGCGACTTGAAAGCCGCAACGACAGAAAAGGAGATAAAGGCACTGGTCATGCAGCACCTTGGAATCGGCAAGAATCGCTTCCGGGAGCCTTGGTGAGAGGAATGAAGGACAATATGTAGGTAAGTCGCATCGAAAGGAGATAAGAAGAGACCCTCTGAATAAGACATAAAGAGATGAGAGAGCGTGATTTCGGTATTCTGTATACATACCGATGCAGGAGGTGATAAGATACTTTGCCTGCCGGAAGATAAGGCTGCGAGATAAGGATACAGTGAGATCCGCCGAGGATAGCCATATCATCACAATCTTCAGCTATGTAGCAAGCAGTGCGAGATCTGAGCGATGTGACAGATAATCCGTCTGTGCAGGAGAGCAGGCTGTGCATGGCCTTTAATGTGGAAGGGGTGGACTGTATCTTTCGATCTTTCCGTATAGATACATACTTCCAGAGAAGATTCACGGTTCATAATCATCATTGAGTAGCCCTCTTGCCCCTCTGTCCTCCTCTTCCACCTTTCCTCTCGATTACTGACATGATCTCGCCTTCGAAGCTCTTCCTCGTGGCCATAGTGGTTGGCCCCATAGGACGCATTGCTGCAAGACCCATCCCCATGAATCCTGATGGCAGCTGGAGCAATGACGACTTATCTTCGCTCAATCTGGGTAGTCTTCGCACGAGAGGAAATTCGAGAGGCGACCTGTCTAGCCATCTTACGCCATTGGGAGCACAGACTTCGCGAGCTAGAGATCATTCCAACCTGGCTGCTCGGATGGGATCAAGAACGTCTCGTCCCGCTAGACAGGAACGTGGTAAGAGTCGCAGTCGAATCCACAGAGACGACTTCGACGACACGCCCAATTTCCCAAGCTACTCAGGAACAGAGCACGACCCCCACGTATATGACCAGTCACCTGCAATGATCAATCAGGCTTCCATGCCGGAGGTCTCCCACTTCGACGGTCAGAATAATAATTTTGGCATCCCGTCACCGAGTCAATTTGACACCAACTCGTTCTTGACTGATCCACATGCTGGCTACACTTTTACGAATCCTTATTCAGACACATTTGATCCCTATCAAGGAGCCGCATTCTCCAGTCTGGCGTTCGATCATGGACCAATGTTTGATCAGGCTCCATACTATTCCCAGCCAGTTCATCAAGAATGGCACGGTGGTACTTCCTCCAGCGCAGACTACGGTCAGGCTATCCATCCCTTCCTCGGAAGTAGTTCTTCCTCCTCGTCGTACGTCAATCCTACTTTGTACCGATCCAACGACCAGACGCAGAACGAAGCGAGCTTAGGCCTGTCCTCTCCACTTGGACATCCGCACACTGCTGTCCCGAGGCCCGTCCAGGCGCCCACCATCATGAAGTACAGGGGAAATACGGCGACTTTGGTAGACCTTCTCGACCTGTACACGGAATCACTGTCTAGAGAAATCAGCATCGGCTACCAGTGGACGAATCCGCACGAGCTCTGCTGGGGCTTCATCGACAAGAACAGTGCAGAAGAAGTCGTACGGCAGATCAAGCGGGAGAACAATCACCAAAAGGGGGGCATTGTCAAGAAGTTGCAACGAAGACTGACACCAACCCTAGCCCTGGCGCTTCTGAGTGGGAGGAGGGATTTGATCGACGAAGCCATGCAGGTCATTTACGTCTCCGAACATCCATACCATCAAGTGGAGCTTGGCAATGTAGATGAGCGCCCGGAGTGGAGGAAGATGCTGAGCGACACCGAGGCACACACGCTCGTGAAGAGGCTAGGGGAGATCTCGGGACAGAATGATGCATTCATCCGTGAATGGCTTGTTGAACACGGCGTCGGCGCATCCACTGCTCAACGTCTGCTTCACTGCAAGACAGAGGAGCGCAGTAGGTGGGCAGTGCAGGCACAGCTCGTCACGTTCATCGAAGAGGAAAGCCCAGAAGATATCGAGATGCCCATCAATGTTCCGTCTGTAAAGGGACACACGGTGATGAGCTCGTTGATGACGCCCGACGACGACTACTACCAACCGTGGAAAGAAGGAACGAGCAAATGGCAAAGAGCCGTCATCATTCCCATCGTGATGAGGCTGTTCGACAACTGCAGTGCTACAAAAGCAAACGATATTCTGCGTCGAAGTCAGGTGAAAGCGGGACGATGGTTGGGGCTGAGAATCCTCAAGACGGCACTTGAGGAGGGCGACGAGGCAGCCGGGAGACTGTTCATGGGTGTGGATGGCATATAGCAAGAGTATCAGACGGCGTGCACATCGATCAGCTCTGTGCATGTTCTGCTTTGTAGGCACGTCAGCTACATTATTGCTACTTGCAACTGAGTCACAAGTGCTTTTATAATGATTCCTGTGCGACACAAATGAGATGTCGATATTTCCT
This sequence comes from Exobasidium rhododendri, assembly GCA_026210745.1. NCBI lineage: Eukaryota > Fungi > Basidiomycota > Exobasidiomycetes > Exobasidiales > Exobasidiaceae > Exobasidium > Exobasidium rhododendri. The sequence goes on from CP110630.1 coordinate 567,130, forward strand.
GTGTGCGCTCGGCGGTGACTCGGTACAATCTCGGCTCAATGTGATGTACTAGCGTATAAATTCGCAGTGAGGCCGCGCTCGGTCTTTTGCTCGCCCTCGTTCTTGGGCGCAGCTCTACCGCACGCTATTAGCACACGACTCTGTGACATCTCACCTCATTCTATGGAGCACCCGAGTGTTATCGCCGTATTATTATGCGACGAAATAATGCCCGTATGCGAGCTCGTGGTTCAAAAGGAGAAGTAGTCGTCAAAGGTAGAAAGTGAGGGGATATATAGGGACACCACACCCTCCGCACAGATTCTTCCCTTCTGCCACCTCTTCTCATACGCTCTTTCGACGATGACCGCTCTTACATGCTGGGTGCTCGTCATCCTGATCTGCTTCTGCATCATACGCAGCGGTGCATCCCCTGTGCCAAGCCCGCACCCCATGGACGGGGAAGGCAGCAGTAGCCAATCTCACCGTCGTGGTGATCGCTCTGGCGCTCGCTCCAGTCGAATGAAGCAAGAGGCACCCGAAACGGACTACACTGATTCCGGCGCACAAACGTCCCGTCTGAACGATCAACACCTTCGAGAGATGGCTAGACGACAGCGTAGAAGAGAGCGGACCGCCGATCACGGTGCAGGCGGCGAATACGCTGCTGCTTCGAGTCACAACAACAACGTCTATTTAGAAGCGGCGCCAATCTTCTACCCCAATCTGTTTCCTCAAGATCCGGAGAATTTAGCCGATCAGGAGTTCCACGGCTACCAAGCAAACTACCCATCCTATAATATTCAACATCCCCATCAAAGTCACTATGAGCCTTCCAGCCCTCACTTCGGCCATCGTAGGCCCGAGCCCGTGACAAGTTTCTACCAATTCGACACTCACTTAGCCCAGCAACAGGCTCCCGTAGAGGATCCTCCTCAGCAACCTTCCTCCTCCTGCCGTCGACCGGTAATACGCGGCAAGACTGGAGCACTGAGTCCGGACGCCTTGATCTGGTCGCACAAGAATCACGGCACAAAGGCGTACCTGCTCGATCTGATGAGCAGGAAGCGCGGTCTCCGTCACGAGTATGCTCGAAAAGTGTTTGTGGAAAACCTCACAAAGCGACAGTATGAGAAGCTGGCCGGATTCGATGCGCCTGCTGCGGACGAGACCATCAACGAGCTGTTCCCTGTATCAGAAGACACCGTATTGCCTGTCTGGGCGAATCTCATGTCACCAGCAGAGAGCGACGCATTCGTCAACAGGATGGTCGAGATCACCGGTCAACGCGCAGACGTCGTTCGGAACTACTTCCTTCGTGCACAGCTGCAGCCGGGCGTTGCCAAATTGCAGGCCGCCACCGGCGATGACCAGATGAGCGACTTTGCACAGGGATTAGGCCTGCTACCCCCCGGTAACGAAAGGGACGAACAGAACAGACGAATTAAATACGACGACGTCCTTCCCGAGTATCCGTGGCAGTTCAACCTGCGCGGTGATGTCAGAAATAGAGTCGTCAACTTGGTGATGAAATACTTGGATCTCGACGACGTGGCCGCATTCAATCTCCTAAGCAGATCACATGTGTACTTGGGCTTCGGTCTTGCTTTGCTTCAGGCGAATATCGCAGAAGAAGACGACAATTTCTTCAATCTCCTTCGGTTCCTTCAAAGTGGATCGTGGCCTGCAGAATAGGAGCAGAGAAAGCGATTGGGGTGGCAGGCATTATCAGAGCAGAGGAGGCTAGTGATAGAGAAAATCGTCACACTGCATGATCTAGACTCGCCCCTCTTCCCTCTCTCTCGCCTCGTACCACAGACTCGCGAATTTGATAGAATGATAAAATCTTTTATTCTTGCTGGAGTCTCCTTTCATGCTGCTCTCCTCGGTGCAGTGTCGTTCGCACTTGATATCACGGTACTTTTTTCCTGCAAGAGGAGAGGTGCAAAGAGCATGTGCATCGATATGCATGAGACTCTGATGCTTCTGCGAGATGAGTTTTCCAAGCTTCGACGAGTGTAAAGCGTGATTGACCGTGGGACTTCATGCTGGCGCAATTCTGCGTAGGCTCTTTATGCAGCCCGTCGAACCTGCCTGCCTTGCTTCGTGGGCTACAGATATACTTGTTGTTGAATGGAGACTTCTTCTCTTCCTCCTTTTCTCTTTCTCACAGCTCCGCACACCATCATGCTGACATCTGCTGCTAAAGTCTCCGCTTTCTTCTGTATCCTCTTTGCCTCGAGTCAGGCAGCACCATTGCCCATGCATCCCAGTAGCGAGAAAGCGTACAAGTATGAGACGTATACTCCACGCCTACATCATAATCGCTCCCTTGCTTCCGTGTCAGACGCAGGCGTTGCCTCAGGATCTCAGACCTCGCGCCCGAATTTGGCGGTGCTATATTCTCCCGTGAACGGCAGTCCCTCTACTAGAAGACTCCTCACGGAAAGCACCTCGACCACTCAACAGGGACGAGAACAGGAGCAAGGCTACTACACCCAAGGCTCTTCTGGATTCGACCACTCCGGACGACCCTTGCGACGCAGATACGGCCAAGGCGATCAATTTGGAACCCCTCTGCCGCATCAATTCACCTTTCATCCATTCCGTGGCATGAAGGTCTACACTCACGGGGAGACCAGCGTCAGGCAGCAACTCCTCCCCACTGATCAGCATTCGAGCGAAACGGTTCACGGTCATGAAGAACAACGAGAGACTCTCAATCCAGTCCAACAATCGGTGCAGCGTCAAGTCCGTAGTGAGACTTATACCTCACATTCTGAGAGACGCCCCTCAGATTTAGATCCCGGATCACCCTCAGAAAGCAACTTCAAGCGACCGAGAAGACGATCAAGAGTATCCGATTACACTACTCCGATGCCCCAGCAGCACGGTGAGGGCAGTCATCACGGCACAACATCCCACCACGACCTGGACCTGTCTTCCTTTGGTGTAGATCTCGGATACGCCTGGAGTGACGACAAGGAGCTCTGCTGGAGTAAGATGGGAGAGCGAGCGCGTGAGAACATCGTTGAGCTTGTCAGCAAGAAGACGTGTGACAGCAAGGAGAACATCGAAGGAAAACTGGCAGTACACTTGACGCCACTGATCGCCATTGCCTTGTCTATGGGAGACGACTCTATCACCAGTGAAGCGCTGCTGATGATGGATTATGAGAGCGTCAGCCAGGCGTGGAAGCAGAACCTGACAGAGACAGAAGCAGACACACTCGTCGAGAAGTTGCAGGAGGTGTCTGATCGAGAGGCAGTCGAGATACGCCACTTCCTCAGTCAGAACCACATCCCGTCTGACTATGCTCGCACGCTTCTCAACATGGGCGAACACCAACGATACCGCTTTGCCTTGAAGGCTGGACTTGTGGTGCAGGACGCCCCAACATCACTCACTCCCACAGTGATTCAGCACACCGACGACTTTTTCCACGACTGGATGGAGGGCACAACACAGGAGCAGAGGAATCAAGTCGTCGCTATTGTCATGAGGGTTTGCGATTGTAGTAAGTCGCAGGCCATGAAGATTCTCAGCAAGGAAAAAGTAAAGAGAACAGACTTCCTGGCACTTCGTATCTTGCACGCCGAACTCAGCGATACGCTTGACCAGGAGATAAAAGAGCTGATACAGACCATCACCGGTACGCGATCTCGTGTACGCTGGGAGTACCGCGGTCCGGCCTCTTAGAGTACTCGATACATTGTTATCACGACGATGAGAGCTGAAGTGTTGATGGCGCTGTGCTTCTTCATGATGTTGAAACAGTCTTGTCGCTACTTATCATGCTGAAGCAAACGATCTCTGGCTAAAGTTTCCTCGCATTGACCTTCGTGGCTCGTTTTGGCTCTATCATACCAGTGTGTTTGCATGAAGAAGGTCAATTTTGATGTGTTCTACCATACTTCTTGATTGTCCACATGAAAGCGAGATTTTCGTATGATCGATGTATTTTAATGCTGATGGCGATGGGGCATGAAGCTCTCGTTGTCATGCACAGACACGGTTGTTAATGCTGACCAGCAGTAAGAGCAAAGAAAGGAAAGAAGCAGAGTGTGCGCCCTTAATTAGGTCATGCACACTACGAGACTATCCCGTCTGTCGACCCCTCCTCTTCACCGTGACTACTGCGTGATGACACCTCAGCATACGTTACTGATCGTCACTGTCCTCCTTGGACCGTGGGCTTTCCTCTCTGCCTCACCTGTTCCCGCGCCAGTCCCTATGGATTATCATGGCTCTGGTGATGGACATGCTACGTCTCGCTATAGGAGTGACTATGTGCGCCAGCTCGCCCGTACCAGACGACGTCAGCAGGAGAGAAATCTACACGGTGAAGGTGGAGAGTATGCATCATCGCTGCACAGTCAAGGGCAAGACGTTTCAGAGAGCATGCCTTTACAATACTATCCTGATCTGTTCCATCAGCATCCCGAGGGAATCGGAGCCAGACTGCAGCAGACAAGCACCAGCAACAACGAGTCTTCTTACAATGCATTCATGCCCGACGTCACAGCACTGAGCCTGTCCCCTGGTGGCTATCAGATGCCCCAGACGGACTACGGCGCTTCTTCCTCCAACTTGAACTCTCAGGGAAGCCGTACATTTGAAGAGGGCATCAACAGGATCCCTTCCGAACAACAGCCTGCACTCGACGCAGAAGGCTATCAAAGGCTCCTCCGCTTCTTCCAACGGCGTGATCCAGACATCGTGGGCGTCCAGCAGGGAAGTCGCATCCGATACAACCCAGGCGCACTCTGTTGGGCTCGTCGAAATGGCATCAAGAAGGCCAGGATACTCGAGATCGTCAGCCAACGAAGGGGCATTCTCAACGAAGATGCTCGTGTCGCGCTGGATCTTAAGCTGAACTCGTACAGTGAGAATGCATTGTGAGTGATTGGTAGACATTGATCGTGACATCTTTTACACTACAATGTACGTCTCACATCCTTTTTCTTCTTATTTGACATCACAGACTGAGCGAAGATCTTGCCATCGTGGAAGCCGCACTCTTGTACCTCTTCCCAGAGCAAACACAGGTGCCTGCGTGGATGCATCTACTCTCCATCAAAGCCTGCGAGGGTCTGGTAGATCGTGTGGTGCAGATCGCAGGACTGGAGAAGGACGACATTCGTAATCGCTTCTTCCGCGGGCGACTGGAGGATGTGGCAGCACAGCACCTCGTGGCCTCTTCTCCTGACGATGATTCTCTCATTGCCTTTCTCATCGGGAGGAACATCATTCAACGCAACGAGATCATCCCTGAGCCCATCCGACGGGACAGGAATGTGCTGCAGTACCCGGAATATCCGTGGGAGGAAGGCCTCACTCCCAAACAGAAGGCGCAGGTCCTTTACATCGTCGCCCACGGATTCCAGACAGACGAGCACCGTGCTCTTGCCATGCTGAATCACCCTCGCGCGGCAAGAGGGATCGGAAAGTCGCTGCTTGGTGCGGGAGTGAAGCACACTCGCGCACTCCTGAAGGAGCTGCATGATGCTGTATATAAGAAATATAAATAGAGGACGACTCGACACAGCAGGATGAGAAGGGGCAGAGCAGTCTGCGGTAGACTGTATTTATTGCAGTCAATATGAACAGTGGCTGAGGCGACTTCACCTTCCGCAGTGGCAGCACCGTTGCTAGTATTGTCTCCAGTCGTATGCCGGAACGTGACCTCGGGCGATCTTTAGTACGTATGAAGCTGCCGTTTCTGGCAAGGCACACCTCTCTTTCTTGTCGTCTATTCTCTTTGCCTGGTTTAGAGCGTCGATGTATAAGACTGGCTTTTCGCGGTATTCGCAATACAATCTCTCGATCACATCCTTGAGATGCGGATGCGTCGTGTGTGCAAGTCGCTGGAGAGCCTGGAGGAGGTACTTTGTTTTGTCGTCCTCAGAAACTTTATCACCAATGTTCACAAGATACGATAAGAAGAGTTTCTGCAAATCTTCGTCTACGGCGTCGATCGACTTTCCATCCGGGTTGTATTTGCTCAACCCTTCGTTGTACACTAGACTCGATTTCACCTGATACCGCGATTCGATGGCTTTCCACAAGATTGGCAACGGCGAGTCTGCATATTCACTCAAGAGCAAGTTCGTCTTTGCTGACATCGTTTTAAGGATGATCGCGCGAATGATTGCCGCATCCAGGTTTCTTTTCATCTCTGCGCGCTTGACTGAAAGCAGACACGGTCTCTCAATTCCGACGGTTGTGAGCCTCCGATGAGAGGGATGGAGCTCGTGACACCAAAGTATCGCTGATACGCTTCAACAGACGCACCCATTTTTCCTTCAATCATGTCGAGGGCTCGATCGTAGCCGACACCATGCAGCAAACCTTTGATCTGCTGGCGCCATGCAGGGTAGGTATTCGCATCAAGCTTGACTATCCCTGCTGCTGCCTCTAAGACGAGTAGGAGGTCACTGTGACTGGTGAGACAGCCGATCTCAATCCCTTCCAAAATAGCGCAATCCTCCTCTGAAAGCTTGATACGCTCCGAACCGTCCACTTTGATGATATTGATCGTCGACATTCCTGCTCTTGTGCGTAGAAATGACTGACTTTCTTGCCAATTCCTTGTCGTGATACTACCAGAAATGCCGTGTTGTCCGATATGAAGTGAAGAGCGATTTAGAGGAGGTAATGAAGGTCTGGAGGGGGATTTTCTCCTTCCTTGAAGGGTGACAGGTCGATGGCGCAATGGAGTGATTTAAGAGGGCGCTGTGGGCGCAATATTGTTTTGGCGCGCCTTTATTTGGATTTGCACAATCCATGTGACTTGGAGTCGTTTCAATTGCTTGTCACCCTCCCATCTCGCTATGATGTGCTGTACGGGCGTAGAAGTGATCACTCAATGCATCGGCCGATGGACCGAAGCGAGGCCGGTTATCACAAAGAAAGTTCTTTTCATTTGCAGTGCTAATTAGAGATACAATAATGTTAGCATGACACTTCAACGGCTAGAGGCACAAAGGTCCACATTCAGTACGCACTGGAACCTCCTCTGGCAAGTCGTCACATCACGCATAATGCTTCCTTCTGTCTTTCATAGCCGTGATGAAAAAAGGGGGACGTATGTTTAGTCAAGGTCGATTCTCTTCCTTGCTCTACTCACCTCAACGCCTCGTACCGCCGCCATGGTTCCTCCATCCAGCTGCCTGATACTACTTGCGCTGTATTGCCTTCATGGTTTCTCTGCAGCATCACCTACTCCTATGGACTCTCGTCAGCCCTACGATGGATCGCAAACTTCTCGTCTGAACTCAGAGGAGGTGCGAAGAGTGTCTCGACAGCGACATCGACAGCAGCAACGCCAATTGTCCCACCTCCACGGCCAGGGCGGCGACTACGCGACGTCGGTAGAGCACAACAACGTAACATACTACCCCAACCTCTTCAATCCACACCCCGAAGGAATCGGGTCGCAGGGCTATCGTAGCGACAGTGCTCACGGAGGATCCTCTTCAGACTATCCTCTGCCGGAAGATGACGCCGCCTTCCAGTACGACGCACCCGCTCTCGAGGTGGCTGACACGACTGGCGAGAAGCTCATCTACAAGAACTACGGACCGCATGAGAATATATGGCCCGCGCGTAACGGCAACTCACGAGACAGGCTGGCGGACATCATCAGTCAGCGCTTGGGGTACACGTTAAAGGCAGTAAAACGTCACCTTGGTCAAGTTGGTCTCACGAATATCGTAGCGAGAAGGCTCAAGTCCCACGATCCTGCCATCGTCGAATTGACCATTTCGATGCTCTTTCCTGGAGCGCACAGACCGGTGTGGATGGGCGACATGACGCTCGAGATGTGTGAGACGCTCGTCGCCAGACTCCATGGTGCGAGTGCGGACGTTGCCGTGGACGAGATTCGATACAGGCTGCGTCAGAGCACAATAGGCGCAGAAGAAGCAAAGGCATACCTAACGAGTGATGATGATCAGATCGTGCATCTCGTGCAACGACTGGGTCTTCCACTGAAAAGAGGCAACGAGGTGCAGCAGGAACAGCAACAGGCGACTGTCTCCAGTGCCTTCAACATGCCACCGTGGATGAGCGGGATGAGCTGGGAGAGACAAACGTACATAGTCGAGTACGTCATGAACACATTCGGGTGCAACTATGACCAGGCACACGACTTCCTCCACTCTCTTCTGGTGGATGCAACCATGGTCGAGCTCCTCACCAACCTCGTCGACAAGAAGAAGGTCAATGCAAAGCTATACAAGCTGGTGCGCAGTCGACAGATCTGAACAGTGTGTTGCAGTTTAAAAGTGTAGGTACTAGACCAGAAAGGCACAGGCTTGGAGTGGATTGTAGAGGAAGGCCGAAAGCGAGAAAATAGACTGCCAAGACGGCATGATAGTCGTTGCTCTGTATCAATCACTATCTGATCTCTCCTCTTCTCACCGTGAGCAATGCAGGCAGCAATCTGTGAACCATCTCCTTCAGTTTGCCTGCATTTGATGCTCCTGTACTACCCGTGCTACACTGTGCATTATTATCGCTATAGGAAGGCATTATTCACCTCCATCTCTTCATATCGATTAAGCAAGAAACGGGATAGGCGGTGCAGACACGAGAGCTCTTCTTCTGAAGGCACATTACCCGTGGCAGTGAGGCTGTTCCTGCTGCACCGAGGAGCAGCGAGCTCTGGTACTCGGGTATAAGAGGACGTCTTTCGATAAGGCCGAGCTACCCTCCCTCTCTTTCTCTTCCTTTTTTTCCTACAACATGCTCCCTCTTTCGAAGATCGTGTTCGTCGCTGTTATCGCCTGCCTTTGCGGGTGGAGCTGTGGCGCGCCCATGAATCCATGGGACGGATCACAAACGTCTCGACTCAGCTCAGAAGAGGCACAACGACTGTATCGCGAGCAGCTTCGTCAGCAGCAGCAGCAGTCACACTATCACGGACTAGGTGGTGACTATGCTACCTCTTCTTCTTCCTCCTCACACCACGACGTGACCTACTATCCCAACCTCTTCGGACAGCATCCCGAGGGAATAGGAGCTCACCAACAGAGAGGAAATGATTACACGTACGGCCAATTCTACGGTGCACATCAAGGCGGATCGTCGTCTGACTTTCATCATCAATTCAACAACATGGGCCTGTCGAGCGACTACCGGCCTGTCGAACTCGCTCCTGCTTCTGCCTCAGTTCAAGCCGAATACACTGAACGTCAATACAGAAAGTACGGACAAGAAGAAAACATCTGGCTTGCTCGGAATGGGGTGGCGCGGACGAAGCTTGCAGAAATCATTAGCAGGCGTGTACACCTCCTCGTACCGTTCATCCGAGAAGAATTGCACAGGACAGGACTGACAAAGAGTCAAGCACAAACGCTTCGAACGGGAAACGAGGACGCCATCGCACAGCTCATCACCACTCTGCTTCCAAATTATCCTCGCCCAGCGTACATGAGCGGCGAGGACGGAATGAGCATGGAGTTGTGTGAGGATCTGGTGAAGCGACTGCTCAAGGTGACCCACAGCAAAGAAGCAGACGAAGTTCGATATGCACTTCGGCTCAGCGGATTAGATGCTGCGACACTGGGAGCGTATCTGTTTGCCGATGAGCCCCACATTGTGCATCTTGCTCAACAAATAGGCTTAGCTCTACACGATGGCGTCGAGCCGAAGATTCCGTATGAACCAGAGGCACCCCAGGAAGAGTACCGAGATCCCAGCGCGCTGCCCTTCTGGGTGTCAAAGCTCAAACCCGAGACACAGTCGAAAGTGTTGTCGTACTTTATGGGCCTGTATGAGTGCAACTACGCGCAAGTCTGTCAGTACCTCGAACAATTCACGGTGGACAAACACACGATCAAAGCGCTGAACTCGGCGAAAGCGAAGAAGTCCTTCACCAGCATCCTTTCAAGTTTGTCTTAGCAGGTCGTCGTGTGCTCCATATTCACGCAGGCGTAGCAGCCCAAAAATAAAGCGTGTCTTGAATGTAGACAGAGATTGTGGACCAACGATTGATGAAATTTGACTGCCATTCTTCACGTACGTGAGGCCTTGAGATCGATACTAGGCAAAGAGATCTGTCCACAGTAATTGTTCGTCAATCTAGCGACCGAATGAATGATGTAGTATCAATGCTCTTACACGTCAGCGAACTACGGTCAATCTGCTGTCATCACACGTTGGGAGAAATGTCACCTGTACAAAGGCTTTGTACACTATCAGGCTATCTGATGGTGTCGTATCGACATGCGCATGAGAAGCGCCACTTCTTAAAGTCACACTGATGTGCTAGATATCGTCACTTAGATGGGGAATATTCACGGTGGATGAGTCCATTCCATACCTTCCTACTCTTCTCTTCTACTGCAACAACTTCCTACTTTCCTACTGAGTCTACAAACTATGCCTCTTATCTTCAAGCTCGCAATCATGGCTGTCATCTCCTGTCTCTATGGATGTGGTCATGGCGCACCGTTGCCGTCACCAATGAACCCATGGGACGGCTCACAAACGTCTCGTCTCAGTTCCGAAGAGGCACAGCGACTATATCGACAACAACGACGTCAGAATCAAAATCAAGGTGAAGGCAACTACTATCACGGTGTGGGTGGTGATTATGCCACTACGACGAGTCATCAAACGCCGTACTACCCCAATCTGTTCAGTCAAAGTCCCGAGAATTTAGGGTCAGGCAACTATCAGGTCGATCAAGGCGGCTCCTCTTCTTCTTCTTCTTCACTGAATCAACAGTTCGGTCAAATGGGCGTCCACGACTACAGCCAATATGGAAGTGGATCCGGCACCGCGTACGGTCAGTATGGAAGTGGATCAGGCATGGCAGACTACGGTCAGTATGGAGGGAACATGTATGGCACCTACTCAGGCTATCCTCCCAGCCATGACTACAACCCGTACCCATACACTCCCTACCAAGGCCACATCGTTGAAGAAGAGGAAGCCCCCAATCAACCCCTCGTTACCACGCGTCGCAACTATCAAGATGAAGACCTCGTCTGGGAAGCGCGCAACGGTGACGCCCAGAATCAGCTGGCAGAGATCGTGAGTGTCCGACGAGGCTACACCCTTCCCTACGCTCGACAAGAGCTGGCGAAAGGCCTCACCAAGAGACTGTACAAAGAGCTAAAGTCGGACAATGAAGACACGGTCAACTCCGCCATCACGGAACTCTTTCCCATCGACGACAACACTGCACTGCCAATCTGGATGGGCAAGATGAACCTCAAGCAGAGCGAGGACTTTGTAAGACGAATCTGGAAGAACACGAGTGAAGGAGTCAGAAAGGACACGATACGAGATAGGCTTCGCTTCAGTCAAATGGATGCAGATACTGCGTACAATCTTCAAGAAGCATCGAAAGAAAAGATTGTAGCACTTGCCTACTCTTTGGGACTGCAGACGGATGAAGAAGACAACACGCCCAAGCATGAGGTTGCGCCGAAAAAACCAAAGCAAGCAAGAAACGTGCCAGACTGGATGCATAATTTGGACTATGCCAAGCAAGACAGAGTGATCGGTTATATCATGGAGGTGTTCAAGGAAGACTACGACGCCGCGTGTGAAACGCTGCATTTGTATCGCGTAGGGACAGACCTGGTCAAGGCGATTCGAGACGCACGAAAGAAATCCACGTTGGAAAGCGTCCTCTACGGGATGGTGCACGGTGCCAACTAGTCTTGTCACGGCACCGACGTCCAGGCGAGACAATGAAAGAGGTCGTTGCTTTCTGCCAATGTACTGCTCCACTGTGAACGACGAAAATGATGAAATGAGAATGATTACACGTTTCTTGCTCCCATCTTGCTCGAGTAAGATCCTTATCGGGCGCATCTCACGAAGGCTGTGTTAGTGATTGTGCGACTCTTCATCCCTTGCTATGTGATCAGACGCCCTCGCCTACCGCAGTGATGCAACAGTAATTATGGATAGTGTGACTGAGGCATCAAGGAAGATACACAAGAATGTCGATGACGTGACTCTCTTTCTTCCCTGTACACTCCCATGACTCGCTTCACGGTATTCGTTGCTGTCGCTCTCCTGGCATGCTCCCTCACTCAGAGCGTAGCAGCAGCTCCAGCGCCCATGTTCAAAGGATCAGGTCTCAAAGTGCGCACCAAGTCGTCTCGGGAGACTGCAGGACCAGCAGCACTGGAGACATCTCGACCGGTGCGTCCCCAGAGAGGCGACTACGAAGAAGACACGGGATCGATGACGTCTCGCCTCGGCAAATTGCGAGGGAAGAACTTCCGATCGAACAATCCACGGTATCATGAGGGACACGCATCAGAACAAGATCCATCGCAGTACTACGACGGCCATCACGGAGGACATGAGTATGCGCAGGGTGGTCAACAGACGTATGTCGTGCCTATGCCATACCAGGAAGATTCGTCCTCTTCCGTCAGCAGCAATTACGGCGTATACAGTGATCCCTCTTCTGCTTTTGTTGACGACTTCTCCAGCATGCACTTGTCCGGGGATAGTGAGCACGAGGGTGAAGGGTATGGGTCCAGCTCCTACTACGGGCACGGCCACGGCTCCTCCTCGTACGGCAGTCATGGAGTATCGCACGGCCACAACAGGCAGCAGGAGCAAGACTGGTCCAACGAGGAGCAGCAGCGGTACCTCGCTTCTCTCTATGAGCAGCAGCAGCAGCAAACCCACAGTCAGACACGCGGCAGATCAAGACCCACTCAACAAAAGTCATCACAGGAAAACGCAGCTTCTGCCTTCCCTGGTTTCAGTGGCCTATCGGAGGAGACAAGGAAGGCGCTCCTCAAGCTAATCAATGAGCGGCGAGGATTGCGTAGCAGCATGATCGAGGAAACGCTAGACGAGAACCTCTCTGAACCGATATATCATGCCTTGGTCAGTCGTGACCCTTCCATGGTAGAGGCAGCCCTGTTTTCCCTATTTCCCAATGATACTACCGAGCCGGCATGGATGGGTAAGATGCCCAAGAAGGTGTCGGATCATTTAGTAAAAAGATTGGTAAAAGTGACTGGCCAGAGCAGCGAGATCATCCGATGCTTCCTGCATGAGTCGCAGATGAACAAGCACAGAGGGCTAGAACTGTACGGGTACAATGATGCGAGGCTAAGAGATGTAGCTGCAGAGTACGGACTCATCGCAGACACACCCCAAAACACTGAGAGGGAGGAGGAGGATACACCTCAAGCCGACGTACCGCCGTGGATGTTTGGACTGGATGAAGAAGAAATAGGGCGAGTCGTTCACTTGGTCATGGGCGGCTGTAAAAAGAGCCGTATGGAGGCGCTTGCTGCGCTCAATCATCCTCAGATGAAACATGGATTTGGTCTGACGTTGCTCGAAGCGAATAATGACAAGTTCCGAAAGATGATAAAGTATCTGATCAAGCTTTCGTCCTGACAGAAGCGATTGACTCTGAAGACTATCATCCTTGCCTATAGAGCTGCTTCACCTGTTTGCTCGATTGAATCATACTCGTCTCTCCATCTCATTTCTTCCCTGCTTTTGTTGTCTTGCGTATCATCACATACTGCTCAGCCATTTATTCCTCTGGCAATAGGATTACTGCAATGCTCGGCTTCTTGATCGTGCTGCTTTTCGTCTGGTATAAAGCTGTGAGCTGTTGTCTGATCAAATACGCCCTCGCTTACGAGAATGCTGTGCCATGACACGAGGTATCAAAGCGAAGAAAGAGCAAGACACACTCAGCGGAACCACACTGACGTTGTTATTTAGGCTTAAAAGACATTATTTCCCCCTCTCTCTCCGACCACCTCGTCGACTGTCAGATTCTGTCCCCTATCGAACGCCTCTACAATTATGCTCACCTCGAAAGCCTTCTTCTTGACTGTCTCTCTGCTTCTCACTGACATCCATCTGGTGATGTCATGCCCGATCCCGATGGAAGGCAATCCTTACCGAGAAACGTATCAATCTGGCGACTCCACACCCTCGCTCCGGAACATCAGCACGTCTTCCCGTCGTCATCACGATGGGCAGCCGAGCACATCTCGTGTGGGTACTCGTCATCCTCGTCGGAGTAGCAGGTCTTCACTGAATCAGATCCCACAGGACGGTACCGCTGCTGCCGACGGTCAAGGGTATGGCTACTACGGTCAACAGGATGTAGGCGGACACTCCTACGGACAAGGAGGTCATCACTCATACTATCAGCCGCAGCAGTACCAACTGCCGCACTATGCGGTCAACGGTGAAGCTTCTCCCACCGATCTGAGCAGCGCTTTTGCGGGTATGAACATGCACGGCGACCAAGGGCATAGCAGTGGACGGTATGGCGACTTCTCCGGGTATGATCAGGGTGGCGGCTATGCGACCTCGTCCTCTCAGGGCTACAGCGGCCATCAGCAGCACCGTGAGCCTGATCGACGACAAGAGCAGGAATGGGCCAGTGAAGGACAACAGCAGGAATTAGCAGCCATGATCGCCGAGCAACAATCCATCCTCGATGCATTACCCCGATCAGGCAAATCGAGAGGCGACAGCACAAGTGGCAGCAAAGGCAGGAGACACTCTTCTTCCTCCAAGAAGCACGACAAGGCCCATCGTGTAGAGAGAGACACATCACAGGCAGTCCCTGTAGCATGGCGACAGATGGACTCGACTTCCCGTCAGACGCTCGTCACCATCGTCAATAGGAAGAGAGGCCTTTCGCCTGCCGTGATAGAATCGACCTTTGATCAGTCCTTGACCGCCGAACTGAGCAATGATCTACTGAGTGACAACCCGCACGACGTCGAACTGGCTCTCTATACGCTGTTTCCTGGATATGAGCAGCCAGAATGGATGGCGAAGATGCCGCTCAAAGTGTGCGACCAATTCGTCGGCAACATCATGAACGCTTCGGGTAAGAGCGAAGAGAGAGTGCGAGCGTACCTTCAATCATCGGGAATGACTCCACACAAGGCATTCGACCTCTTTATCGTCAAGCCGAGAGAATTGCGTGCCATTGTGGCAAAGTGGAAGATGTAGCTGCGGTCATGGTTCAATCTTTGCTCTTTCGTCACTTCTTTCTTCGCTATCATCGTGTCACCTTCTGCTTGCTTAAGACTACTTGTGCAGTCTGAGGTGCTTCTGTGTTCCTCTTTCACTTTCCACGCGTATATGCACAAAATTGATGAAATGTTAGATTAATCGACCATCCCAATGTCCCTTCTCCAGTCTCACCCTATCGTGATGTCAGTCTTCAGCAACGTGCAATCGATTGATCACATCATCTCGGCGTATCACACGCCTTCGAATCTCTCTTCCTACCTCGCTTCTCGTATCCTATTACCAAGCAGCTGCACGCCTTGCTCTCGAGAGATGCAAGCACATCGGCGCAATATACTGGGCACTGCAGAGTGAGATCAGACATCTTGGATAAGGAACAACTATCTGATCAGATGTTGCCGTTAAAAATGTATTGCACAAAGCAGCTCGAAGGGGAAAAGCAGCATCTCTAAGGACAACACTTGTGATATCACGCTCGATCTTGCTGTCACATTACGCCGTGGCATGAGGCCTGCACAAGCAACCGCGATCGTCACACTGGATCATTCTTCGACGCACTATCGTAAATACGATATGTTGCATATATAAAGAGGCCCTACATCTTCCCCCTTCTTTACAAGCAATACAGCACCCTACGTCTGACCACTATTGGACAACATGATCGCGCTATCGAAGCTCGTAGTCGTGACTATCCTCTTCTGTCTGTATGAGACTACCGTGGCAGCCCCTGTCCCCTCACCCTCTCCTCATCCCATGGAGAGGGACTGGCACTATGCTTCGTCCACCCACCACGGCGAAGAGTCGTCTCGCTCGTACAATTACGTCCCTGAATCGCCTGCCTATGCCGCCTATGAAGACAGCATCTTTGGCAGTGAGTATGCACCCAGTCCTGCTGTTGCACCTCGCCGTGGCCGATTCCGTGCTGCAGAATCTCCTGCATCCTCTCAGCATCATCAGGATCCCCTTCAAGGTGCTTTTGCACTCGGGTCTCAGACATCTCGTCCTCGTGGTATGCCTTCCCGTGGTCAGCGCTCCACGGCTGGTAACCTTCAGCAGCAGCTAGGACACAGCTATGTCCAGCAGGCGAGACCACGACGAAGCAATGCCTCCTCTGGACAGGCGTCTCAGTATGATCACTTCCTCGACCAAGGCGCAAGTAGCCTGCACCTCCTGCACCAACGAGAAGGAAGCAGCTCTCTCAACGACCCAGCATTGTATGAGGGAATGCACGGTGAAGCTGTTCCTCTCACAGACTCGTTTGGCAACATGAATTTGTCCGACTACAACAACGAGGATCCGGATGTGTATAGCAGAGCATCACCCTCTGTTGTTGGCCAGCGTCCTCGTCGAGGCAAGAACATGGCAGAACCGGATGTGTTCGGCACGGTGCCCACGGAGACAAGACGACAGCGCCGCACTTCGCGCAAGAGCCGTGGAGAAGGAAGCAGCAGCGATAATCAGTCACGCGAGTCGAGCAGGGAAAGCTGGTTCGATCGACCGGAAGATGTTCAATCGGCTATGGAGGATGTGTTGAGTAGACGAAGTGGTCTGACGTACGAAGAGGCAAGACGAGTCCTGGCTGAAACCTGGTCACCAAGACTGGAAAAACGCCTGATCCAGAGCGACCCCAACACGGCTCGAGAAGCAGTCAGGAGGCTGATCTGCACCGACGAGAGAATGACGCTTCCTGACTGGATGGACAACATGACCGAAGACGAGAGCATCGCCTTTGTCAGCAGAATCGCAAGCATCATCCAGAAGCCACGCGATGTCATACACCAGTTTCTATTCAGACAGAAGGTGACGCCGAGGGTAGCACGATTCCTATTCGGTGTGGACGATGCGGATATCAAGGCGTTCATCGTGGAGCCGAAGCTGTTGATTAAAAACATCGCAGGACAAGATCATCTCGATGGCGCACAGGCAGTCGAACTTCCACCGTGGCTGCACAACATGAAAATGGAGCAGGTGCAAAAGGTATTGGGCGCCGTGAAAGAGTACTACGGCGTGGGAAACACGTACGCAAGTCTGCTTCTCGAACAGTCCTTTGTGCCGTCAGGATTCGGCCTGCAAATACTGTCCGTGAAGAAAGACCGTCGCCCGGCTATTATTAATCTGCTGCAGTTTGGCAAGCGCGAAAGCCGCAGACGAAGGAATTAGTGCTTGTCTCAGGGGAAAAGTAGCTGGTGTACACCTCGAGAAGAAATTAGTGTGTCTCCCTTCGTATGTTTCTCGTCTCCCTACTGAAGTGTACTGATGTAGCATGACTGTCGCTATCAATACAAGATTAGTTCTTTGAGTCCTGATCGTATCTTGCGTCACTGTGTGATTCACTCCCCGCTCCTTCATGAAAACACTTTTGGCACACCTTCGGCCTGTATCTCGGATCAGATCAGGACTAGTGGCATGAGAGCGACGGCATGAAATCTCAAGAAGGAGACATGCTTCCCCATCAGAAGTTGATGTGGTTTTCTCACCGTCTCTAAATTTCACACCCCCTCTCACCATCCCTGACTCAACATGTTTCGGCATCGTTCCTTCGCAGCTCTCGCTGTCCTACTCTGCTGCTATGTCCCGACTGACGCAAGACCAGCGCCTGATCCCATGGACGGCCGCAACCCACTTGACCACATCAGAACGAGAAGACTGTCCACCCAGACTGACGCCAGCGAGGCTCCCACGTTCCATCAATACGGTAATCACGACCCTCACGAACCAGCTGCCTTCTCTGAACCACAGACAATGCGCTACGGAGGCCTTCGAGCGAATCCTCGGCGTCCCAGAAGAGGCAAAAGGCCAGCACAGAGTCAACCTTCTCACCTCGCAGACTACGGGCACCCAGACTCGCAATACGGGCAAGTCGGATACTTCCCAGGTCAGACAGAGCAGTCCACGTTCTTTGATCCGCAGCAGGCCTTCGATCAGCAGCAAACCTTCGATCAGCATCACCATTTCGCTACTCCTGCTCAGAGATTCCACGGCAGCTCTCAAGCCACATCATCCACATCGCAGGAAGGCTCACTAGAAAGTGTGATCCATGGCAGTGGCGCTGCGTCCTCTTCCTTCGATCATTCTCTTCACCCAGAGTACAACATGTACGGCTACGATCAACGACAAGCACATTTTCACGGCTCTTCTTGGCAGCAGGGGCCAGTGCAGGCACAAGCAGGCCTTCGCCGTTCCTCCCTTCACCCACTCGAGCTCGACTTTGATGTGTCGCCCTTTCACGCTGGTCCTTCTGCACATCTACTCGCCAATTCTGTCTTTGGTGCTCACGGTCAGGAAGACAACGCGTTCCTGGACAACGAGAAGCTGATCTGGGAAGAAAGAAAGGAGCGCGGATATCGAAGGAAGATGTACGAGATCATCAGCAAACGACGTGGGTATCGCCATGAGTCCGCTCGGAGGAATCTGAAAGCCGGTCTCACTGCATTCCTCGAAGCTCAGCTGCTCAGCGATGACATGCACATCGTCGATGTTGCCGTCGCTTTTTTCTTTCCCATCACTCGCAACACGCAAATGCCGATCTGGAAGACGGAAATGAAGGAAGACGACTGTGAGCGTTTTGTGCAGAAGATTGTCGAAATGTCCAGTCAGAGTCATGAGATCATCCGCAACTACCTCCTCACCTCGCAATTGCCCGGCGAAGAAGCACTCAAGCTGAACAACGGCAGCGTCGAGCAGCTAAACGAGTACATCACCGACAACGGCATATCCGACACGAGCAATCAATACTACGAAGACGGCTCCAAACGGCAGTACGCCGAGAGCATCGGAGCGAACAAGTGGCAACACGGCCTCACCACCGGCGAACGCACTGCCGTGGTGGACTACATCATGAAGGCGTTTGGTGCGAGTAGGATGCGCGTGTACATCAAGCTCAAAGACGCACGTATCTGGTCAGGCTTTGGCAAGGCGCTTCTTAATGCGGCGAGCGATGGAGACGAGGGGAAAGTCGGTGCTCTTCTTCAGTACTACAGGTATGGAATGTTGAAATCAGCAGCTCAGATCGCGTACGAATAATCGTACGCCAGATCGCGTACGAATAATCGTACGCCTGGAGCTGTGCGATTAATCGCACGCATCTTTGACCCCTTCTAGAGACATCAATAATGGTCAGATCCCCTTCCTTCATTTGTCTCAAACTCATCTCACTTCCCCTATCTCGCTGGTCTAGTGTCTATTTAAACAGCATGTATCCCCGTTGTGTCTAATTCCCTCAATCGATCTCATTCTCTTCTCAACAGGTTATGAGCCCAACTTGTACCTGATTCCCTTCACATCCACTTCTTCTCCCACTCTATCGATTCGATCCATCTGCCATCTCCTCTACCACCCCATTATCATCATCATGTCTGATTCAATGGACAACTCAATGTCAGTCCCTCAGCTGACGGCAACCAACTATGGTGTGTGGAAGAACCGAGTCATCCGTGCTATTGGATCAAAGAGTGCCGAGGCAGCTCTTGTCCTCCAAGGCAAGATTCCTCTCCCACCTAATGATGCCAAGAGTGACGCATTCATTCAGTGGTCCCGTCAAGACTTCATTGCTATGAACATCATCAGTCGTAGCCTGTCCGACACCGTCATTCAGTCAATGGAGGAGCACACCAGCTCTCATGCCCTTTGGAATGCTCTAAAGGACCGCTATGAGATGATTGATCACTCCCAGCTGCTTGCAATGCAGAGGGAGTTCATGCTCCTCAAGCAAGGCAGGTCTCAGCCGTTTGAGGCCTTCCTTGATCAGATTCTATCAAAGCAATCCCGCATTGCTGCAACTGGTCACCCTCTCACAGACGATCAGGTCCTTCAAGTTTTAATTCATGGACTCAATTCCAACTTCATGGTCTGGATCCCTACTCTTGCTTCAAATCTCAACGATGCAATTACTCAAGGAATTCAAGGACCCGTCATCCTTAACAAGCTCATTGGTATCATCCGCAATGCCGACCAGCTTGTTAACTCAGGCAAGCAACTGTCTGTCTCTCATCAATCTGAGACGGCAATGCCTACTCATCATCATCATTCATCCGGACGCCCTTACTGCAATTTCTGCAAGCGTCCTGGTCATGCCGACAACACTTGCTTTGCCAATCCTGCAAGCCCAGCTTACAAGGGCAGTGCAGAGAAGGCTAAGTCTGAGGCTATCCGCCTTGCTCAGCAAAAGCAAGGCAAGCGTCCCCAAAAGGCCAAATCAGCAAAGGGTGAATTCAAAGCCCTGTCGGAGGAGAAAGGCATGGTTGTAGCCTTGGCCACTCCAATACCAGCTACGCTTCAATGTGGCTGGCAGACAGTGGAGCATCAAGTCATATGACTTTTGATGCCAAGGATCTCTCCGACTTGGATGAGACATTCACTGGTTTTGTCACCGTTGGTGGAAATGTGCAACTTCCCATTACTGGCAAAGGGAAATGTCATCTCAATGCCATTGTCAATGGGGAAAAGGTCACTCGGACACTTTTAGATGTCCTGCTCATTCCAGAGCTTGGTTTTCGACTTTTCTCAGTAGAGTCAACCATTTCTCGTGGTTTCCAACCACTCTATGATCAAGATGGACTCCGCATCATTGATCCTGCCTCCAAGGCCGTCATGCTTGAATCAGTCAAGCAAGGCAAGGCCCGTTACCTCTTGACGGAGGAAAGCGAGCATGCTTTGGTCACCACCAAGCCAATCACTCCGCCTCTTCAGCTTTGGCATCAGCGCCTTGGCCACATAGCAGAGAAGGCAGTCAAGTTGACTCTCAATCAAGCATCTTACACTCAAGATGCGCCTCCCTCCAATGGCAACATCTGCCTTGACTGCCAGGTTGGTGGTCAGGTCCGTCATTCTTTTTCATCCCGTGATGGTGCAAAGGCTAGTCAAACCCTTGCTCTGGTTCACACTGATGTTGTTGGACCATTACCGCTCTCACTATCCAAGAAAGCTTACTTTGTCACTTTCATCGACGACAAGACCGGCTATGTCAATCTTTTCACCATGGCCACTAAGGATGAAGTCAATCGTCATTTCCAGACTTACCTTGCTCAAGCAGAGCGCTCTACTGGCAAGCTACTCAAGGCCCTGCGCTCAGATGGTGGCGGTGAATATATCAATCAAGACATGGAGAAATTTCTCAGCTCTA
This sequence comes from Exobasidium rhododendri, assembly GCA_026210745.1. Lineage (NCBI taxonomy): Eukaryota > Fungi > Basidiomycota > Exobasidiomycetes > Exobasidiales > Exobasidiaceae > Exobasidium > Exobasidium rhododendri. Next base: position 588,233 of record CP110630.1, read on the forward strand.
AAGGCATTGAGCGCCATGTCACCATGCCACGTTCACCTCAGCAAAATGGAGTAGCAGAGCGTCTCAACCGCACTCTAATGGAGATGGTCCGGTCCATGGCTTCCAAATCATCTGCCCCACCTTCTTTGTGGGCAGAAGCACTTAATCTTGCTGTCTGGATTCACAACAGGGTACCTCGCGGCAAGAGAACATCTCTCTATCAAGCTTGGTTCAAGCACTTGCCCGATCTCAGTATCCTGCGCACCTTTGGCTGTTTAGCCTATGCAGCCGACACCACTCAGAAGAAGAAGCTTGAAGATAGGTCAATCCCGCTTACCTTCATTGGCTTTGCTGCAGGTCGCAAAGGATGGAAACTACTCAATCAGTCCACAGGCAGGATCACCTTCAGCATCGATGTTGTCTTTGATGAATCCTTCTTCCCATTCAAGTCATCAGGGAGCTCATCTGGAGAGGGAGACTGGACTCAGGCAAGACTCGCCCCTCTCATCAAAGACAGGACATTCACCGTCAGTGACAGTGAGGACAGTGACAATGACACCCCTCCAACACAAGACCATCAATCAGATGGCAGTAGCGACCTCTCTGATCCACCATCAGACACAGAGGAGGAAGTACTCACCCAGGCTACCATCAACTCTTCTCGACCTCAGCGGGCACATCAAGCTCCATCCCGTCTGCAAGACTATCACCTTGCTGGATTCATTGCCCATGCCTTTGTTGCTTCTACCGCTGACATGCAAGTGGCAGAAGAGATTCCTCTCACCATCAATCAAGCAAGATCTCTCGACACCTGGCCAGACTGGAAGAATGCCATCAAGAAGGAGGAGTCCAATCACAAAGAGAATGGCACCTGGATGCTTTGCACTCTGCCTAAGGGTCGTACTGCAATTGGCAACCGGTGGGTCTTCAACATCAAACACAATCCCAATGGTTCAATTGACAAGTTCAAAGCTCGACTTGTTGCCAAGGGATACAGTCAGAAAGAAGGTATTGACTTCAAGGAAACATTCTCTCCCGTTGTCCGCTCTGGTACCATCCGTCTTGTTCTCTCCATTGCAGCCATGTACGACTGGCCCATTCATCAAGCTGACGTCATTGCCGCCTACCTCAACGGCTATCTCACAGAGGACATCTACATGGTACAGCCTCCTGGTCTGGAAGATGGTACCGACCGTGTTTGCAAGTTAGTCAAGGGCTTGTATGGTCTCAAGCAATCTGGCCGTGTCTGGTATCAATCTGCTCACGACCAACTCATCAAGATGAACTTCAGATGCGTTGAGAGCGACCAAGGCCTCTACGTCAAAGGTGGCCTTGATCAACCTCTGTCTGCTATCATCTGTCTCTATGTGGACGACATGATCATCACTGCAAGTACACTTGAGCAAGTACAGCAAATCAAGGATGATTTCCACCGTCAATTCAAGATTGTGGACGGCGGTCCTGTCTCATACATCCTTGGCCTTCAAGTCAGCCGTGACTCTCAGTATCTAGAGATCAGTCAAGCATTGTACATCAAGAAGATTGTGGAACGCTATGGTCTTGCAAAATCAGCACCCGTTGCCACTCCTCTTCCTCTCAACTTCAATATGGAAGAAGCCGACAAAGCACCAGCGCTCCCGCCTTCTCTCAAACTGGTCTATCAATCAATCATTGGTGCAGTCATGTATGCTGCTATGGGTACTCGTGTTGACATTGCCTTCACTGCTCAGCTTCTCTCTCGCAAGCTACAGTCACCCACGTCAGGTCACCTTATCATGGCCAAGCACCTTCTCCGGTACCTCAACTCAACAGCAGCTTACTCTCTCAAGTACCACATTGGCATCAACAGGGACAGCAATGGTCAACTAGTCACCTACTGTGATGCCGACTATGCTGGGGATAAGGCCACAGCAAGATCAACTGGTGGTGTCCTTACCACCTTCAACAGCGGCATTATCACCTGGATGTCACGACGGCAAGACTGTGTTGCCACCTCTTCTCTTGAGTCAGAGTACATTGTGCTCTGCGATGGTGCAAAGGAGACAGCCTGGATGCGACGTCTTCTTGAGCACTTTGGCCTCAAACCATCTGGTCCCACTACCATTCACGCTGACAATCAGGGGGCCAATGCCTATGCAAAGGACACTCAATTCCACCGTCGCACCAAGCACATCAATGTGCGCTATCACTACACCCGTGATCAAATCAAGGACAGCATTCTAACCATTGAGTACATCCCTACTGCGCTTCAGAAGGCTGACATTCTCACCAAGCCTTTACTCAACGTCAAACACCTCACTGCTGTCAAACAATTGGGTCTTCCTCCAAGAGCCGCAATTGAGAGGGAGTGTTGAAATCAGCAGCTCAGATCGCGTACGAATAATCGTACGCCTGGAGCTGTGCAATTAATCGCACGCATCTTTGACCCCTTCTAGAGACATCAATAATGGTCAGATCCCCTTCCTTCATTTGTCTCAAACTCATCTCACTTCCCCTATCTCGCTGGTCTAGTGTCTATTTAAACAGCATGTATCCCCGTTGTGTCTAATTCCCTCAATCGATCTCATTCTCTTCTCAACATGGAAGGTATCCGGAGGACTTTGACGCACGCTCTCTCGACACGACGCCGTAACAAGCCGGTCTGAGCGGGTAAATTCCTAGAGGCCAGGATGACTTTGTTTGGTGCAGGCGAAGGAGAAAATTGTACATTTGTCCTTCCACTTCTCTAGATTTGAGGCTGATAGAGCTCTTACGCACGAGTGATTGTAGGACGATGCAGGAAACGATGACGGGATGTGAGCCATCGACCGAGAACACCGAGGACATCCCTTGTGTGATCACATGCTGCGGCTCATTCTTTTCCTAGTGTCACCTTCGCGATGCTGTGAGGCACGAGCAAACGTGGCAGTGCTTTCGACTGTGACTCAGCTACGGAAACACTTCTGCACTGGTGCTGTACGTGCTGCATCTGCATCGTAGCTTCATGCGCACATCTGCAGTCACCGTGGGCGCTCGTCTCTTGCCTTACCGAGTGGCGACGTTCCCAGTATAGCCGAGAATTGAAAGAGGGGTATATATGGGCCTCTGCCGGTTCTTTCACAGGTACGCAACCTCATGACCTGCTTCGTCCATCTCCTCGCCCTTAGTCATGGTCTTCTACGCTACGCTGTTCGCCGCAGCTGCACTGTCTTGGTTGATCGGCACAACCGTAGCAACACCATCACCACATCCGATGGACAGAGACCCGTACAGATCGTATGATACACACAATCTACAGCCACTTCACAAGGTTCGCACTGCGCCTAGTCAAGACTCGTCGTCCTGGTCAGCAAACCCCTTTGCAGCCCAGACAGCTCGCGTGGGAGGAAGTCATCATCACGATCCGCCACAACACTCTGGCTTTCACACGTCCAGAGTTGGAATGCCGCACAATCCTTCCTCATGGTCTCCCGCTGTCGACATGTCGTATCAGTATGGCCACGGCGTACCCGATCCAATTTTTCCGGGGCTACACTCCGACTACACTGCGCAACACAATGAATGGGGCCAGCCTATCGAGCACGATCAAGGAGGAGGAGGATCTTCCTTCGGCCAGCCATTCGCACACCAGTTCGACTCGATGTCCCTTCAAAATGATGCTTTGGGGGACTTCACCGACTGTTCTAATCTTGCCGGGGGATGTTCTGGAGAATCTTCGTCGGGTGGCGTGTATGGGAGCCATGCCGTTCCGCAGCCATACGATGCATCCTTGAACGATCCAGCGTATCCTTCTACTTACGACTACTCCTTGGACGCGAATCTTGCTTCTCACGGTGGCCATCACGCGGAGAAGGCCACACTTGAGACATCCAGCGCACCTCAATGGACATCTACGTGGCAAGAGATCAACACAGGAGAACAGCAGGACGAGGATTCGGATCAGGCCATTGATCACATCGAGCCGTTCACACTGCCCATCACCGAACTCGGCTTTGAATTTGAAACGGGTGAAGAGCTGTGCTGGAAGTCCTTATGCCAGCGCCACATGAATATTCTCATTCATCTGGTGAATGAAGAGACCGACTACAAGAAGAGTGGCATTCGTGAGAAATTGCGCACGACGATGACGCCTGTCATTGCCCTGGCTCTGCTTTCCGGAGATCAGGACCTCTTTCGTCATGCTATCGCAGCGTGCTATCCGAGCTACTACACAAAAGAGCGACACGTCTGGAAGCACGGCCTGAGCAACGACGAAGTAAGTTCCCTCATCAAGAGATTGTGTCGTGCTAGCGGGCACGATGGAGAAGTCATTCGACACTACCTCAGCCACCGAATGGTCAACCCCCTCGATGCGTATCAGCTCGCTCACGGTGACGACGCCCTCCTTTCACTCTACGTTACGACACACAAACTCATCAAGCCTGCCTTACCTATCCCGCGGAGGTACAAATATACGCAAGCTATGAGCACAGCAAAAGGCGACCGATACTCTCCTTGGATGTGTGACACAAACTCGTACCAGAGAAGAACAATCGTCGAAATCGTCAAGAAACTCTACGGACATCTCGACCCAAAGAACCACAGTGGCGCCTACAAGATCCTGCGCAAGTCTACGATCACAGACGACGATCGATTCGGTCTGAACATACTTGAGATATACGAGAAGCAAGGTGCAGAAGAGGCATTGAAGTACATACAATTCATGACGGATGTATCGCCAAAGGTGCGAAGAAAAGTCACTTGACGGGGATGCGCTTGGGTAGGAGAAGACAATGATCACATGTAACGATAAGTCTAGTGTATGTAAGGTGATGTCACTAATTAAAATGACCCGACTGCGATCGTCTATGCTTCGTGATGCCTGGTAAGGTTGCCATGGTGTGCATATTGGTTCAATTCAAATGTCCTGTGCGGTGATCAACTACGGCCACTCTCCTGCTTCTGAGTCTATAGGCACGAAGCAGCTACTCTGCCTTCGAGCTCTTGGAGACGAAGAAGTGGACGTAGAGGATGGGGAGAAAGAGATCTTCGGTATAAGAATACTCAATACATACTACACCGTGTGGATGCCGGAGGCGGATCATATCGACAATTCGTTCCGTTCAGGTGAGGCACAGAGATCTATGATCAGTCTTTCGAATGCACAATTACATCTGCTTCGGACAAAACATGAGACAGACACTTGGAGTACGATGAAAGACGACTCTACACTCTGTGAGGCGGTGTACAACTACGAAAGTGAATTCTTTCAGGAAGGAAATCTCGACCCTCTGGAATTGGCAGGTCTGCCGACTCGAAACATGTACGACAGATAGATGACGAAGCTCTTCCAACCCTGGATGGAGCTCTCCACACCATTGCGCTTCGCACTCCGTATCGAAATTCGACTGACTCATCATGATTCACATGGCCCACCTTGCGGTGATTGTATGTCTGATGCAGCGTGCCGTCTTTTCATGCTACTTCACATATCACTGATTGTGATCTCATGCAGGGAAAGATAAGATGGCTACGTGAGTGTAGGTCCTCGAAGAGCATACAAAATGCATATGTACATCACGAGAAAGTTTGTCTCTCTTTCCTTCGTTACTTTTCCCTCCTTGAACATGATCCTTTCTCATGGTGTCACTTTCTTTTCTTTCGTCCTGTGGTGCTACACGCTCGAGGTGACGGCATCCCCTGCGCCAATTCCAATGCCGTTACCCATGGACGGTAGTTGGAGGGACATTCCTCCTCCTTCTGTCCGTAGAGTACGCACGAGACCGGCACGATCTGGTCAGGATGATGTTCAGGCTCTTCCCGGCGCCCAGACAGCCCGAATAGGTCATGACCGTGGCAATACACTCTTGGACATGGGGTCTCAGTCTGTGCGCCTGAATATGCAAAGCGGTGGTCATGCTCGAGCCTCGTCCAGTAGAGGCAAGGGCATCGCTCGTCAGGAGATGATCAGTGAGGAAGTCGCCACACAGCCGGAGTTTGCGTATCCCTACGGCGGCAGCAACAGCTACGACCCTTTCGCTTATCAGTCGTCTGCGTATGGTCAATCGGGTATGAGTTCGCAGCTGCCATCGCAAGACTTCTTTTCCTCCAAAAACGACGACTCCTTTGGCACACCCTTTGCACACCAGTTCGACACACCGTCGTATGTCTCCAGCCATGGCATGCAAGAAAGCGCCCCCTACCTCAACCTTCTGAGCAGCAATGTGGACCCGTCAAATTACATGACTGACTTTTATGCGAGCCAATCCTCAACCTACAATCCACAGCAGTACTGGGCGGGAGGAGGCTTTTCCACGTCTCATCCTACACATGCCGATCCTACTTACAGTCTTCCCGCCGACAATGTTTCTCATCTTCCTGCCTATCCGCAACAGGTTTTTCCTCCACAGCAAGCCACTCTCCCTCAGCAGCCGTACATTGACGTCGAAGACGATGACGAAGATGACGGTCAACTTGTCGCAGGACAAACGCAGACAACACACCAGCCCACACAGATCGACTTGAACCAGAACATCCAGCTGACACCGCCAATCACCGACTTTGGCTTCACGTGGCACGACGGCAACATGGTGTGCTGGAACAGCTTCTACAGCGCACACAGGAACATGATGGTGAACATTGTCAGAGGGGAGACCGGCTACACACACGTTCTCGTACGAAGGAAAATGCGACCATACATGACCCCCTTTCGTGCGCTGAATCTTCTTAGCGGGAATGAGGCCCTTATACGCGGCGTCGTCAATGATCTTTTCCCCAACTACTACCACGAGAGCAAAGACCAGTGGAAGAACCGTCTGGACGACAACCAGGCGGAGAAATTACTCGAACTCATGGCGCACACAACTAGCCAAGATAAAGACTACATACGGTACTATTTCAGTCGCAAGAATGTCACGGCTGACATAGCGTACGATCTCTTTCACGGCACCGACATCGAGCGCGCCATATACGCCATGCGTGGGAACATAGTCAAGAAGCATCGACCTGCCCTTGTGCAAGAAGAGCCGGTGATGAAGGAGGGTGATCGTAATTACCGACCGTGGAAGGAAGGCACCACACAGAGTCAGCGAAACGAGGTCATGGCATTTGCACAGGCAATGTACGACAACTGCAACATGAGCTGGATCTACCGCATCTTCGACACGAAAAGTATCCTGAGCAGCTACAAGTTCGGGCTTAATGTGTACTACTATCTCCAGGCGGGCGACGAGCAGGGAGCGCGTGCGTACATCAAGCTTATGACAGGCGTCACCCCACGGTCAGAGCGGGTCACTTTGTGAGAACAAGAAGACACGAAGTGCTTTCTGCCCTATCTCTGTAAGAAAGCGTCCTCCCCCTAAGATGTTACCAACTGTGTCGCTCTGTCCTCATACTGTCTTGGAGGAATAGTATGTGATAGGAAGGCGACACCCTCACCGCCCTTGCATGAAAGTTGCTCAGAATATGTCATGCAGTCTGAGTTGGAGGCTGTGCAACCGAGCTGCTTATAACGAGGCTTGATCAACCTGATCCAAGGCAACATCTTTCCTTCTCCCTCCTTTGCCTAATCTTCTGTCTCATGAGGGAAATGTCGCTTCTCTTCCAGTTTGTCGCACTCGCTGCGTGTCTATCCTTTCTCTCTATGGTGACTTCCGCCCCGATGGACCGTGAAAGTAACAGTAGTCACGATAAACATGCCAGGAAACAAGTCCTAGGAAACGTCCGCACTCGATCCAGCAGACCTTCCAGCTCCGAGCGAGACAACGACGTCTTCGAAGCGCAGACCTCCCGTCTTGTGGGAGGACCCAGTATATCTGCCTACGCTGGCTCTCACTCTGCTCGTCTTCCTGTCTCACATCAATTGGGACGAGGAAGAGCGCTCTACGAGGGAAGTGTGAGCTTGAACCACAGTATCTTGCAGACTGGAGACTTGTCAACTGTGTACGGTCAAGTGGTACCCACAGACACCAACTATAGCCAGATGGATCCATACTACCACGGGCAGACTGGCGAATTTGGCATCCCCTTCCCACACCAATTCGACAACTTTTCATCGTTTGACTATGATCTGGGAAGCACACCCACTCCACCCAGTCTCTACACTCTTCAGCAGGGCGCTCCATCGTCCTCCTCTTCCCACGCTGGTTCCTCTGACTATCCATTGCACGAGAGTCACAAGCAGGACTCATCCTCTCAGACGACGCCATCCGACGAGCATAGTAGCACGCTGATGGACGCAGAAGAACTGTACGACTCCGATCGCTTCAGCATGACCGCCGAACAGGCAGCAGAGGCGCACAGAGAATACGAAGTCCAGACGACACTTCCCATCACCGACTTTGGCTTCCGTTACAAATCGGGTCACGAAGTACTTTGGAAGAAATTTCACCGAATACACCGGCAAATGATGACGGAGATTGTCCGAAAAGAGACGGGATACAAAGTAAGAACAATACGGGAGAAGCTTTGTCACTCTGTATCTCCCTTTCTTGCCATGATGATACTATCAGGAAACGAGGAGCAACTTCATCAGGCAGTCGAGTTTGTCTTTCCCAACTTCTACTCTTCCCACAGCCAAGATCGCTGGAAGATGCACTTGAAGGACGAAGAGGCGGATCGGCTCATCAGGGACATGAGTCGCATAACAAATCGAGCCGAGGACTTTGTTCTGTACCACTTTAGTCATGTGGACGCCGATGAGACGAACGCATTTCGCCTCGCTCACGGTACAGACTACGATCGGATGGCGTACGCTCTCAAGTGGAAGATTGTGCAGTACGGCAGGCCCGGTCCACCCGTGAAATAGAGAGAATGTGAGGGAAGAAGTGCAAGACGGTCTGATTTACTGACTGAATCTTCTGGCAATGAGGCGATGTGTATCTACTCCTGCGAGACGCATATAGTCGCACCGCCTTGAATCATTCATCTTTACTGCAGTGTGACAATATGTGATTCTCGCTTATCAGTGTCACAATCTCTGTGTACGAATATACTGATCAGATTGCTGTGCTCGTACTCTGCAAGCATAAGATCGACTTAAGCGGCTGCATATAGTCTGTGAGGGACAGAGGCCACTGCTGCTGAATTCCAAAAATGCCCAGTCATATTACGCTGACAAAAGAAGTCTTCCAGTCCTTCTCCCTCTACGAGCATCTGCTGCAATGGTATCTTCTCCCTACCTGGCACTGTCCACAGCGATTCTTGCATGTCTACTATACTTCCACGTAGCACTTGCTATCCCTGTACCTCTGCCCACCCCCATGGATGGAGGTTGGGATCGAGGCAGAAATTCTGATTATCCAGAACCACCAAACAGTCGATACCCCCATCTCGCCCATATTCGGACCTCAGCGGCTGCAATAGATACGCAAGAAGCACATCATCCCAGTGCTGATCAACATCTCATGTCAAGTTCGTTTACGTCTCGGCCGGTGAATTATCGCAATGCAGCGACACTCTCGGGCTCGCAGTCAGTGCGCTTAACAGGACGATCTGGTAGGACTTCTGACAGCGGCCGCCGACGTTCCCGCCGTCATCAAGAAGAGACGAGGAGGGGTGACTATCAGCTCGAGCTGGACGAGACACAGGCATATCATGGAGATTCATCGACCTTTCACGGTCAGTATCCGCATGGAGAGCCTTCCTCCTATCAAGAGGGCCAATTCGGTGTTCCGTTGCCGCATCAATTCGATGGCTCCTCCTTCTCCCTCCTCGACGATCATTCGCACTACACGGGTCTCTTCAATCCGACGAGCCAGAATCAATTCAGCATGTTCCCTCCACAGGACTATCAAGACATGTACGATGCCTATTATGCTTCTTCTCTTGGCGCTGGCTCCTCTTCCGCATCTTTGCCCCACTTTGACAGTTCATTCGATCAGATGGGATTGGAGGAGTACCATCCAGACTACAGCACGTCAGGCTCGCATTCTGGTCATCCGCAACACCCGCTGCTAGACGACGAACAACACACCCAACACACCATGCCTACAGACGGCGAGCAGGAGCACGCCCAGCATTCTACTTCCACCCAGGTGAATCTCATTTCGTCCGAGACTGGCTACATACCACATACCGGCGTCTTTGATAACATGTCCGTTCCCGATCAAATGAAAGTGCTCGAGATGATCAGCAAGTATCGCGGTCTTCGCTTCGTCTACATCAAGACGATTCTGCGACGACGACTGACAGACGAACAAAAGGACGACCTGCTCAGTGACGATTTGAGCAGGATATTTGCCACGCTGGCTGCCTTGTTCGTCACCAAGAACACGACCTTGTTCCCCGTCTGGATGGACGGCATGTCGGATACGGAGGCCGAGACGTTGGTGCAAAGCCTGATGAGAGTGTCGGGACAGAAGAAGGACATTGTCCGGAATTGTCTCCTGACGAGGAAAATCAGTACGGAGCAGGCGAGGTCTCTTTTGGAGGTAGATGATGCCACCCTGCACAACTTCGCACTGGAGACTGGACTTGCTCTGGGGCGTAACAGACTGCATGACGACGGATCCTTCCGAGGCTACAGGCAGAGAGTGCCGCAGTATCCTTGGCAGTACAACTTGAACGTGCAGGAACGGAGTGAAGTGCAGAACATAGTGCAGAGGGCATGCAACTGTAAGGACACTTGGGCGAGGAAGCTGCTCAAGGACGCTCATGTTCCCAAGGGCTTCGGCATGGCTATTCTTCGTTGTCACGGTCAGAGACTTCACGCGCTCATCGGGTTCCTCCACAAGAAGGTCCCACTGCCGGACGACCTAGTCCAGTACCTCGAGCATCTGGCGACAATTCAGGTGGATGTTGCAAGGGGCCAGCAGGATCCAGAGGAAGATTGAGTGGCGGTCATTTTCACATTTCTTATCTTCTCTAGAGCAGGAACCGGAGTGATTTGAATGATAAAGAATGCATGAGCTTTTCTCTTTCTAGCTCGGCGGCATTTGATGTGATCTCCTCCTGTGTATCTTTTGTTCCCGGTATGCGTCACTCCTATCTGGTCTAGGTCAATGATATCGCATCTAGGTCGTGGCAGAGTAGCTCGGCTTGTGCGACTGTGCCGAAAGGAGGGCGTTCACTCTAGCGATCATGCGCCGCTCGACTGAGAGACAGAGATAATGCACAATAGTAAGTATATAGAACCCCTACCAGAATAGATGGCACGTCGACCTACTCACACAACCATATCATCAACGCGCAAGGATGTCCCCAGGTATGATCGTCGTCCTAGCTGTATTCCTCTGTCTCCTCAGTCGGATATCAGCCGTGCCACTGCCTCTGCCATCTCCCATGGACGGCGAACAGTTCGGACACTCCCACAAAACATCCTCATCCAATTACCCCCTGTCCCGCTCTCGTCTTCGAAACATACAGACGCGGGCAGAAGCGCAGTCATCCGAACACGATGCTGTCGCACACCCTTCTGGATCGCAGACGAACCGCCCAATCAACTACGTCAGTGCTGCGTTGAATATGGGATCACAGACATCTCGCCCTCGTCGACAGCGCGGCAGCTCATCTCGCTCTGTACCTCAAGAGCACATCCAGTACAACAGTCCTTCTCCCAATTACAGTCCATTTGTGCCCTATCACACCACCGAGTACGGTGTGCCCTTCCAATATTCGACACAGGACCACGGAGAAGCTTCCCACCACGATCCGCACTTCTATCCAAATCTCTTCCACCAGGAACCGGAAAACATTGCTCTGCGTGGTCGCGCGTCTCACGAAGGCGGCTCGTCGTCCTCGTACAGCCCTGGCCTCTCCAATCTGAGTCTATTCGAAGGCAGTCGTCAAGCAAGCGTGCCACAAGAGACACCATCACCGTATCTTCACGGTCACCTCCTCGACTTTAACGTCTCCCCATTCCATCGACGTCCCTATCAAGTGGTGGCGGCGGCAGACGATGAGCAGCAATCGCACATGGACAACTATGAGCAACGAGTGAGCGATCACGTCTACGGTCAGCAACACAATCGACGTCGACGATCCAGTGCGCGCTTTTCGCTGACACCGTCGATCAGTAGCAGCACAGGAGAAAGAATCCGAATCAGCCCGACGTGGGCCGCGATGAACAACGCCCAGAAGAATGAGCTACTCGAGGTTGTGAGTAAGCGACGAGGTCTGCTCAGCGACACTGTTCGCAAGAATCTTCGTCCGATCATGACCGAGGAGATGCGGAATGATATGCTGAGTGAGGATCAGGAGAAGGTGGACGCACTCTTGGCCAGTCTATGGCCCGTGACGGAGACGAATCCGCTGCCGATCTGGATGAACGGGCTCGACGACAGACAACGTGAAGCTTTGGTCGCTCGAGTCGTGCGCATCTCTGGCCAGAAGAAGAACATCGTCCGCAACTACTTTCTACGAAGGGGTCTCACTCCAGAGATGGCGCAAGAACTGTACTCGGCCGACGACACGCACTTTCTCGCCTTGGCAGACTTTCACGGCTTCACGTCGCATGAGAATCTCGTCGACAGCGACGGGACGAGGAAGTTGCATGCCGAGAAGATTCCCGTGCAAGACTGGGAGTATCGATTGAAGAGCAGTCGCAGGTCTGTTGTCATCGAGATGGTGAGAGGTGCGTTTGGGAAGGGTCTCACGTGGGCTCACACCATGCTGAGACAACCGCACATTCCACGCGGATTTGGCAAGGCACTACTCGAAGCCAAGCCAAAGAAGCGGGCACTACTGCTAAAGTACATGTTTGATGGCACGCCCTTACCTGAAGATGATCCGGACGAGGAGGAGGAGGAGGAGCATCAGGCGGGAGGAGCTGGAAATGTGTCGCAAGGGAGCGAAGGCGGCAGCGAGTAGCGTGATGACGAGGCGTGGCAGGGTAAGAGAGAAGAAGAGGCGGCGTCGAGGCTGAGTTTGTATAGCGCCCACATTCCATGTATACGGTCATACCAGAGAGAGAAACTCTGAATACACTCCTCTATTGGAAGACTGGCCTTTCGTTCAGAGCGCATACTGCGGCAGTGCTCTACGCCTAAGGGGCTGTGCTCTGCAGGAAAGGAGAGAGTAGGCACATCATATGAGAGACGACTTGGACAGGATATAACCAGCCCTCCACTATTGCAAGACTGAGTATGAAGCCTTTCCCCTTTCCCGTCCTTCTCCTCTACATCACCTCACACCTTCTCTACCATGATGTCCTTTTTTTCTGCGGTGGCAGTATTCACCTTCCTGTCTTGCCTATGTCGCGTGATCGATGCAAGTCCTGTGCCGTCGCCTGCGCCAATCCCTATGTATGGTGCAGGGAACGATGCCTTCCACAGTCACACAGATCACTCTCATCTACGCAGGCTCGAGACACAAGCGAGAGAAGCTGCTTTCCCAGGAGGTAGATCGGGTGGAGCTTCTGAAGCGCTGTCAGCGCGAGCAGGAAGCTACTACACTGATACAGCTTGGCAAGCAGGTGGCAGTACCTCGCGACTAGCAGACAGTCACGGTGTCTCAGTTGGCCAGCACGGGCACACCGATGCCTCTTCTTGGAATCAAATGCCCGACTATGCATTACCAGACTACGGCAGCAGTCTACAGTATGGGGACCACAACGTCTACGCTGACATGTTCCACGATCCAGCTCAACTAGGACCAACTTTTCACGGCGAAAGCAGCCAGCCCTTCCTGCACACGGAGTATCAACATGCAAATGATGCCTTTGGTGTCCCTTTTCCCCATCAATTTGATACGCAGATATCATTAGAAGAGAGTCCTCCACTCTATGGCCACAGTGATTCAGGCTTCGGCTCTGACATTTATGCTCACCAAAGGGAAGGGGTGTATGATCCGAATTACGACGCTCCGTCCCAATATCTCCCCTTTGACATATCTGAGTATGACAGCTACACTATGGAACCATCTTCCTCCCTCTTAGACCACGGGCAAACTCACTCGCTTGGTCAACCGTACCAGAACTTGTCGCCGTTACATAATGATCAGTCTTCAATGCAATCGTACAGCGGATACGTAGAACATGCGAATGGCACCGAAGAGCAGCTGCAAGCCCCAGGAGTACACCATAATACTAGTGACGACCACCTCTCGCTTGCCCCTCCATCCGGCGGCCCGGAGATTTTCACGCACATGGGAAAGGAAAGACGGGAAGCGCTGTATGCTGTAGTGAACAGACGAAGAGGCATCCGGAGTGACACAACACGAAAGCATTTCACCAAGAAGCTGACAGAAGCAGACGAGCAGGCCCTACTAAGCAATGACGTGAATGTAGTGGACGCCGCTCTTGCTCGATTGATCCCCTTGACGCTGCGAAATAGGTTGCCCGACTGGATGAGCGGTCTCACGGCAGAAGAAGAGAAGGCGCTCGTGCAGAAGGGAATGCTGTACTCGGGACAAAGTGAGGAGCTGGTGAGGACGTACTACACAAGCAGCAGTCTGTCTTCACGGAGCGCCAAGCATCTCTTGGCTTCCGATGAGGCAGCCTGGATAGCGTACATTGCAGCAAGCGGTCTGTCGACAAACAGTAACAAAGAGTACAAGAACGGCAAGAAGCGATACGTCGCAGTCAGTATAGGGCCGTTTCCTTGGCAAGTAGATGTTCCCCCAAGTAAAAGGAGACAGATCGTGAAGCATGTGAGAAGCATGTTTGGTGTCACGGAACATGTGGCATATCAGATACTCCGAGAGCCCCACGTCTACCCTGGATTTGGACGGGACGTACTCAACGCCGACGAAGGAAGAGATGCCGTGCTCATGGCGCACCTTAGAAGCGGTTCAGCAATCATGCGCAAGAGAGACTTTGCCTGGAAGATGTCGTATCGCAGCCGGACAAATGTATGATCTGACTAAGGTGGAGAAGGGAGAAATAAAGTGTGGGTGTGTCTTGACCGTCTTCGGCTCGGTTCGGGTGAAAGCTGAGATTGCGTATCTCTGCATTTAATCCGTACATGGACAGGGAGGATAGACCGTACGTATAAGAAGTTGACTCATCGTAAGGCAAAGAAGACGATCCACGTATCCACAGTGAGTGCTGACCATGACTCCGTGCTATCTCCTGGCGATTCTTGTCGTCGTTCTATGCGCCAGTGATCTCACAACAGCGCATCCTCTACCGTATCCCATGAACGATGGTGACTTCTACCATGGAACGTCTACAAGGCGTCTCAAAGGGATCGAAGTATGCAGCGCAAGTATCTCGTTGGCAGCTCACACCGGCACAATCTTCGTAGACGACCACAGCAATCAGGCTCGAGTACATGATGCACGGATGATACCCGACCTGAACATTCCCCTCGCCTTTCCACCCAGCGATCTGCCTCAACAAGATCACCTCTCAGAGTCGCCTACACACAGTGCTCCAGGATCGAGGGGAGTCGACAAGTCTGACTTTCAGCAGGTACCTCTAACAGGCTCAGAGGGAGACGCTCGTGCTGCAGAAATCAACACCGACGGAGAAGAAGAAGCGCCGGATCCTATTCATCCAGCTACATCAACCTTTTGGAGCACCCTGAAGAATAGAACGTATGCATCGCGAATCCTGCGTCTGGTGGAGCGTCATGCAGCAGACTACAATAAGGAGGTCGTCCGGAGGCACTGCGCGCGGCACATGACTCTTGCTGTTCTGCGGCAACTAGAAAGCGACAACAACGAGGAGGTACTTCACGCCCTGGACGCACTTCACCTCCTGCACAACGATCAAAAGTCGCCGTGGATGCGAGACCGTGGGCTGACAGACGAGCTGCGAAATCGCGTCCTGCAAAAGATGAAAGGCGCATTGCACCTGACGAGAGAGTACATCCGCCGTAGCATGATGGATGCAACGAGAGAGCAAGTCCTGCAGATCTTGCATGCAAAAGACAACAAAGAGGTGCGGGATCTGGCCATGACGTACTATGATATAGGTCACAGAAAGCGGGGCTAGAAAGGGGGTGTCTTCTAGTGACAGAGCCTGTCTTTGAAGGAGGCTCGAGCTTAGACATGAACATTAGATCGGCTAATAGAAGTGTCGAAACCCCTCGCTGAATGTATGATGTCTGCCGTCCAGTGGCTCTTCTCGGCGGTATCAACGGTTCCAATGCAGGCAGAAGGACAGTCCAACATTTCGTCGGTGATCATTCGGACTGTGCCGACAATACTGGCGAGATCCCTCAGCACCACCACTGTAGAGGAGACAGAATTACGCGTAGATACGGCTGCATTGAATCGCACTATCAAATGAAAGCGTCCACCCACGCAGTCAGCACCGTCCCCCTTTCCCCATTCTCCAGCTAGTGAACTTGCAAGGCCTTCTTCAACCACCTATCAGTATGTCGCTGCTGTCACGGTTGTCGATCTTGATTTCAGTGCTTATCGTCTGTACTTCGCATGTATCCTCATGTCTAGCGTTGCCGTGCCCGATGAATGGCGAGGGGATGGTTCGTGATAATCTCTTGAACGATCCGGGACAGATTGGCGAGACTGTGCAAGCCTCCAATCGACTGGAACAGCATCATCATGTGTTGCCATCTCGGCATCCCGGCACATTCTTCACACAGAGCGATCCTTCGAGCCTGTCTGAAGCCTTCGACACTTACGACACATTGCACCACCATAATCACGAGAACCAGGGTCCGATCTACATCAATCTACACCACGATCCTCTCGCCTTCGCCAACGACGCCTGCGACCAGCCCTTGTCAAGAATGCTGAGCCACGACACCCATCAACATGACTACGCTCGAACGGCGTTTGGAACTCCCTTTGAACATCATCTGATTGCTCCCCTCCCTCGTGTCGAGGCAGACTCGAGTGAGATGGAAGAGCTTCAGAGCATGTCGTTGTATCCGCGCTACTCTCTGCCTTTATCAGGTCACCTCGATGTCGATGAGACGTATACACGACAAGATGAACAGTCCTGCAAGAGCGGAGACGCCAACAAAGATGCAGCACAACATCAACGTTCGCTCTGCCCTCCGCAACATCACGGTCGTCTCGAAGCGTTTCCCCTTCTCAGCAGCGGACACTACTACGACAAGATCAAGTCGTCCGATGTAGGCCAATCGACCGTCGACATGGACATCGACAAAGACGCCTCTCCCTCTTCCTCCACGTCACGGATGACAGGAAAAGCAAGGCAGACGCACACTAACCCGTTCTGGAAGACTGTCAAGGGCAAAGAGAGTCGTCTGCACATTCTTCACATCCTTGGCGAGGCAGCACCGATCTTCAGTCAGGCAGTCATACAGAGACGTGCCAGTACCTTTGTCACAGAGACGATAGCGGATCAAGTCTTGAGCGGCGACCCGGTCGAAGTACACAAAGCTCTCGAGGCGCTGGATCTTGTCAAGTACGGCTCGAGCTGGATGAAAAAGTGTACACGGAAGAAGAAGGACGAGCTGTTGTGCAGGCTGGCGAGTGCTCTGCATATGGACAGGGACTACATCCGCCGAAGATTGAGGGAGAAGTGGGCCACGAAGGAGCAGATGGACGACATTGACGCAACAGAAGACGATGAAGCCATCCGTGAAAAGGCGCTCTCCTATTGGAACCTCGGCGGGCGCACTCCGCGGAGTGAAGGAGGGAATAAATCCGTTTGATCAGTCTGACCCCATCATCACACGTCACATCGTCTCGAGCGTGCATGTTGTGTCTCTCAGTAGTCACTGATGTGAAGTGTTGCGACTTTCCTCGCTTACGAGCTATACTCTTCGACACGGGCTTGGCAATGTCCTGTGCGCCCTCTGATCTGATGATGCTGTGCTGCAACAATACGCAGTATTCATGCCCTCGAGTGTGTGCACACATCTTCACTGCAGTATATGTGTGATACATCATATGTATACTACGTAGCGTCCCTTCTCTCCCTCTTCGTCCCCAGTAGCCCCTTACGATGTTCGCCATGCATCGTATTTTCACGGCGATGTTTGCTCTATGCTGCCTTAGAACACTGAGTATCGCCGCCCCTTGGCCCTTCCCGGCTCCCATGAATGGAGGAAGCTGGAGCAACAACGACTTTGCAAGAGGTCTCAGTCTCAATAAAGTTCGTACCAGACCGAGAAATTCGCCGTCTTCATCATCAGGACATTCTGATCATGTCAATGAAGCTCAGACAAGTAGACTCAGTCAAGGCAATTCAGCGACCTACCAAGGGTCTCAGACCTCTCGTCCCTATACGTATCAGACCAGCTCTTACGGGGCGTCTCGTCATGCTAGCCAAGATCTTCACAATTACGACCCGACGAGTGCTTCAGACGCCGCCTACTATCCAGGGCAGCACTCCGACTACACTGTCCAGTCTCCTTATTCTATGGGTCATTACGGGCAGCCTATGCCGCCATACGGCTACCTCAGCTCCTATACCACTTCTTACGAGGACCAGATCTCACCGTTCAAGACAAAGTACCTGTCCCAAGATCCGAATCTGCCCAGTCCTTCCCATGAGTATGTCACGCAGATGTACAGCTTTCACACACCTGATGAGGTCAGTCCTCCGCACCAGCATGATCCTAGACAGTCCACCCTGCAGTACGCCGACCAGCCGAGCAATGACGAGGATCACTACTACAGCAAAGAAGACGACTACGAATCTACCCCTGGTACGGATCACATCCTCGAATCCTTCCACGAAGCCTCAACACCGATCGGATCTTTTCAGATGGACAAAAAGAAAGAAGAAGTTCACGAAGGAGAAGCGAGCTACTGGAGGCTACTGGGAGGAGGCAAGCGGACCAGCAAGATTCTGAAGATCCTCAACGACAACGTGACCGAATTCAGCGGTGAGGTCGTACGAAGACGCTGTGCACAGTTAATGACGTCTACGATCGCCAATAAGATCCTCAGCATGGACCCTGCTCAGATAAGCGAGGCAAAAGAGGCCTTGCATCTGGTGGACAACAAGAAACTCTCGGCCTGGATGAGAGACCCTGAATTGTTCAGTATCAGGAATGCAGTTCTCGAAAAGTTGATGGCAGCGCTGGATCTGAGTCGAGAATATATTCGAAGAAATATCCAAGAGGCCACCAGGGAGCAAATCCTGCAGATATACGCCGCCGATGATCTAGACACGACGCGCCAGATGGCACTGGACTTCTTTAATCTGAGGAGGAAGAGGCAGCCTGCAAGGAGCCATGTCTCGAGAAGGTGAGAATTTCCGGCGTAATCGTATCCAGGAGGAGAAGCTGTAAATGTCATTGTTTTGCGTTTCCTTACTTGATGATGGAGCCACGATAAAATTGATTGAGCGAATTGCGCGACCTCGCTACAGTAAGAGCCGTGAGGATGCCACTCACCCATTCATCTACATCGCCTGAGGGTCGTTCGGTGCTTTGACTATCCCTGCTTTTCTTCGTTCCTCTGCCTTTTCTCGGTCGCTACGCCCATTTCGGTCATTATGGGATGATACGAAGGAGACATGCGAAGCCTATACTCTTTCCGTCACATAATACGTATAATCTACTTTTAGCCATTCGCTTTTGTGTAGCCTGACCGTACAGCCCAGGCCCTTTGTCATCATGTAATTCCTCCTTGAAGAGGAACTCCTACTACATGAAAGTAGGATTTCGAAGAACTAGGAAGTAAAGGCCTTCAATGCTATCCACTGTCTCATTTCCCTCCCAAACTCGCCATGTTCTTTAGTAGTCGCCGTAGCATATCAGCTGCCTTGGTATGTCTCTACGGCATCAGCATTGCAGGCTCTGCGCCTCTACCGAAGCCGATGGATGCCAGTCTCTCCAGGATGCGCACTGTACGAGCTGCAAGAGCGAGTATTCAAAGTGAAGCGCGAACATCTCGCCCTAATTCGCGGCAAAAAGACACTGGAGATGCGCCTCTTACGATAGCTTCTCAGGCGTCACAAGACTATGACCTTGGATACAGTCATCACGGCAATCAAGTGAAGGATCAGCAAATGTCGGAGGACTACACCTATCCGCGTCTGCCATCGCGTAATATCTACATCATTCCTGACCCGAATGCTAGCAGTTCTTCTGCATCCCATCAGCACAGCGCTTTTCCTCAACAAGACTGGCAGTATGGTGGTGCATTGGACACTGCTTACAGGATGCCTATTTCTGAGTCGAAGCTGTCCTCTGTCGCATCCGTTCAACCCTACTTTGAGTTCTTAGGCGCATCGGATCACGGTGTTCGTCCTGTAGAGGAAATTGTTCACGGTGAATCATCGCATGTGGGGGCTGGTCCTACCAGTAAGAGACAACCTCCTCGCAGTACGGCCGCTTCCGAGTCCTCCTACTGGAAAGCGCTCCGAAAGGGCAAGCAGTCGACGCCTCTTCCTCGCATACTAGAAGCTCACACACCAGACTTCAGCAAGGAGGTGATTCGAAGACACTGCTCCTCGCTGATGACGCCTGAGATCTTCCGTCTCGTAACGAATGGCGATCCAGGCGCTATATTACAAGCTCAACAGGCACTCGATTTGATCAAAAACAAGCGCCTCTCTCCGTGGATGAAGGATCCAGACGTCACAATCGAGATCAGGGAAGAAGTTCTTGACAAGCTGGGCAGGAGCACAGGCTTGAGTGCTCAGTATATTCGAAGCAACATGACAAAAGCAACAAAGGAGCAAGTGTTCGCAATCTATCATGCTCGTTCATCGAAAGAAGTGCAAACGTTGGCTTTGGAGTATTTTGACATTGGCAAGCCAAAGCGGGGATGGATCAACGGATCGTTGGAGTAAGATAGAGAGAGAGTTGCAGCACCCTTCATGTATGAGTCATCTGCCACCGCTGCCGACCGCTGAATTAGCCATTGCTTCGCCGTCTAGGGTACTATCATCCTGAAGAGACGCTTCCTCTGTAGTGCACTGCCGTCCTCTTGGCAAAATAGTCGGTGTGAACGATATTTCATGCACAGCACAGTTGACTGACTGAGGACTGAGGCTGTGGTGATCCTCTCATGCCCTGCCTCGCATTAAAGCTGGTCCACAGTGATATTGCAAGACAGTGTAAGACAAGCGAAGACGTGATCCTCGTTTCTAACGAGCAAAGAATACGATCTTCCTCTGTAGGAAAAGGGCTGCGCTTCTTTTCCTGCCACTGTCTCCTTCTGTATCAGTGCCTCACCGACTTTGACAATGACTCCGATTGTCCTCATCGTTATGTGTGTGGGTATATTGATCTTGTCTGATAGCTCAATAGCGCGCCCAGTACCAATGAACAAGCGTCCCATTCCAGACTCGAAGTATTCACACGAAGCTCATGCAGAAGGACAGCGTCCTCAGGCTGCTCGCTCTCTACAAGATCAAGCTCATGGAAGGAATACCCATAGCCGCATTCCACACGATCTAGTACATCCAGGCACACCTTCTGGCTCGAGAATGTACAACGACTATCCAACGTACTCATACGGTCACGAAGGAGGATTGCAGTCAAATATGATGCCCAGTGTAGTGTTCGATGCACAAGCAGGCCCTTCTTCTTCTGCCCACGTCCCTTCCGATCACGCGCCCTACTTCTACGAATTTCTTCAGCACGGTGCACACTCCACCAGCGACGAAGCTATGTACCACCGTGACGTAGCTGGTCATGTCGGCACATGCTCGACCCCTTCCAAGGCTCTACAGCTACTTCCCGGCCTCTTCCCCACCGTGAGAAAGCCAAAGGGCACCAACACGAGCGAGTACTGGAAGTCGCTAGGGAAGAGCCCCCTGAAAGCGGAGGTGCTCCAAGCCCTGGAAATGACCACACCAAGCTATCACAAAGACGTCATCAAGAAACACACTGCTGAATACATCACCCCCCTGATTGCTAGTCAGATACTTGGTGGGAAGGAGGAGGAACTTCACGCGGCCAAGAAGGCACTGAAGCTGGTGGGGCACTTTTCGCCCTGGATGGAGCATTACGATAGACACCAGAAGAAGGAGATCCTGAGCAGGCTCCACACGGTCTTGGACATCAACAAAAAGTACATCCGTCAAGTTCTGGCAAGGGAGAGCGCGACGAGGGAGCAGATCGATGCAATGATGGCAGCGGACGACCAGCAGATGAAGAGGTTGGCATATGAGTACTTTGGCATGGGAGGTAACAGCAAGCACAACAGGGGGGGAGTAGACCTGAGTCTGAACTTGGGAAGAAGGTCGTCGTGATGTGTTATAATCGTAAACACCTTTGCGGCTGAAGAAAGTAAGATAGATTGTGATGATATGAAGAGAGACTGCTTGGACGGTGTGGGATGCTAGAAATAGTCGAATGCTTTCGAGGAATATCTTTATCTGGACAAGGAGTCTGTGATTTGCCTCACAAGCATGTGTGATGCTGCACATGCATTCCTCATCGTAGCAACCAGCTATCTGTGACTGTATCGATGAAGCACAATCTTGCATTGAAGGATCATGCAGGTTGTAGCAGGTGCTGTAGAAAGGGAACAAGAAACTATGCGTTGCTCACCCTATCTATATAAGACTATTTAAGAGAGTAGTCTAATCCTCTCATCTTACGAGTGTAGACAAGATGGTCTTCTTTCAACCTCGAAGAGCCTTGACTGCGCTCATCTGCCTGCAGGGTCTGGGCTACACTCTGTCCCTCCCTATGGACCGTCCCTCTCGCAACTTGGGATCGGAGACATCTCGATTCAGCAGAGAACAAACACGAGACTTTATTCGACAGCGTAATCGTAATCAGGCCGCACGACTTCACGGTCCAGGAGGTGAATATGCCACATCGATGTCTGAGCAGCAGCCAGACTATTCTGTTCCTAGCCCAGCCTTCTTTCCTGACCTCTTCCCCCAGCACCCGCAAGGCTTGGCGTTGCGCGAGAGCCATGAAGAGAAGCAGGCTGGACCTTCCTCTTCTTCTACCTTCGGCACTCACTTCGACTTTGGTGGCCTGAATATGGCGTATCCCAGTGAGCCGCATTCTTCCCTGCACAACTACCACGTGGCTCCAACACACAACCCATATGAACAGGCACAATATCCTCAACAAGAACAGCAGCATGATACACAAGAAGCACCAGGCAACGCTGAACAGAATGAACCACCTACTGCCACTCCCTTTGTCCGCAACCGACGGACTAATTACGAACTCGCCGACGCCGATGTATTGATCTGGGACCTTCGAAGTAGTAGAGTACAAAGACACCTCACGGAGATTGTGAGTCAACGACGAGGCATCTTCAGCAGCGACTCCCAGGCTGTTCTGAGGGCGCACTTGACGGGCAGACTGGAGGAAGACATACTGCAACGAAACCAACGGCGTGGACTTCCTCCCAATTACGACTTGATCGACCGAGCGATCACCGCGTTGTTCCCCATCACGCAAGACACGCTCCTGCCAGTCTGGATGCAATACATGACGCCGGAAGAGAGCATCCGATTCGTGGAGAGGATGGTCGAGGTGACGGGCGTGCGCAAGGACTACATACGAGCCACGTTCCTCATCAATCAACTAGCACCGGATGTGGCCAAGGTGTACTTCAATGCAGATGACAACCAGGCGTATGTAGATTTGGCGCGCAAACAGGGCATCTTACCGTCGGACTACGATGTGACGGCAGCACTAGGCCAGAACATCGAACGAGTGCAAGAACCTGCTTGGATGCGGCTACTGTCTCCGAATCAGAAGACTCGTGCAGTAAAGTACATAATGACAACGAAGGGCAACTATCCAGACTTTCCTTCGGCTTGTAATGACATGGATCTGTCTCATCTTCCCGATGACTTCGATGAGATGCTCGCCACGGCAAAGAATAGAGAGTTCCTCAAGCTCCTGCACTTTTTGGTGCATGGAGTATTTCCCGACAAACAGTGATCAAGAAGGAAGAGGACAGTCTCCTCCGTAGCAATCGGAATTGGCTGCGATGATGAACTATTAGAGAGGAGAGTATATTTCACGGTGGAAGGACAGTGGAATTAAATCATTTGCCTGCCGAGCAGATTTCACCTGTGTAATTGTCGACGGTCTGTATGCCTCTGCCCTCTAACTCATGTACTGATCACAATATACATAAATTGTCACAAATAGCCTACTTTCCTGCTCTCAGAGATTTACCATCTGGCAGGCTGACCTTCCTTGCGTACGATTATGCGCAGGACCTATGCTGCGTACCTCTTTGCAGTGTATGTATGCAATTAACTCACTTGCCTCCTCTTGCCATATCGAGTCACATCTTCCGTTTCCCGAGGATGTACTCCGCCAGCATGCATGACGACTGGTGACACGAATAATTCATGCCAGAAAAGAGTCCTCCTCTGAATTTGCTTCTTTGCCCGGGTTGTTGAAGAACCCCTTCTTTCCTGCCCCATTCACCTCCTCTGACTAGACATGGCTTCCATGATTAGGCTCACTGGGCTGGCTGCTACCTTATGCCTCTTTGGCTTGGGTGTTGCAGTACCGCTTCCTATGGATCCACATCGACCTCGATACGGCTCCACTTCCAGCTTCAACCGTGGATCGGAAACATCGCGGCCAAGAGCGCAATTCGTGCAGGAACTTCATCGGAAACAGCGTCATGACCGTGAAGCTCAACATCACGGTGCAGGTGGTGACTATGCTTCTTCTTTACCCGGTCAAGGCGCTGATATCACGGTGGCCTCTTATGTGCAGCCTTATGTCCCAGACTATATCGGCCAGGGCGCGGTGTATCCTGACTATAGCAGCGGACAGGGCCACCGTGAAGGTGCGTCTTCTTCAGCAGTAGACTCGTCCTTTCACACACCCAGCATATACATCGATGGCCAACAAGCTTATACAGGGTACAACAACGCTCTCCTCCCCCAAGAAACATACAATCAACTTCCTCCCATTCAGGAACACTATGAAGGACAAATGCAAGGCTACGGACAGTCTATGTATGATGCGAATGTAGCCCATATGTACAGTCATCAGACGCACAATATCGAGAATGATCAAGTTCATTCACCGCCTAAAGTTCCCTTCGTCAGACGGCGAAAGAACCACGGCTTCACCCTAGACGATCTTGTCTGGGATCGTAGAAGTGCCGAAGTGAGAACAGAGCTGGCAGAGTTCATCAGCATCCGAAGAGGATACACCCGTGACTATGCAAAGAGCGTCCTTTCGCGTTCTCTGACCGGATTCCTTGAACAAGATCTGTGAGTGCAATCCTTCGAGCTATTGTTTTCTATTACATTGCGGCTCATCACTACTTCTGTCCCTCCACAAACATAGGAAGAGCTACGATCCGAACAAGGTCGAGGAGGCTCTCACGAAGCTGTTCCCGGACAAGAGCCTTCTACCTGTATGGATGAACGCCATGACGATTGCACAGAGCGAATTAGTCGTGCACAGGATATGGAAGTACGTGGCAGCAGAGGTGGAGAAAGACATCGTCCGATATCACCTTCTTCGCAGTCAGATGGATCCACAGCAGGCCTTTTACTTTCTCAGCGCAAACGAGGATGAGATTGTGGAGTTGGGCAGACGACTCGGCCTTCCCCTCAATATCGCTCCTGGTAATGCTGCTGAGCAAGCGCAACATGAACGTCATGCAAATGACGGCAGCGTGCCTTCCTGGATGAACAGTCTCACTGACAGCAGAAAGGGCAAGATCATCTCGTACGCCATGAAGACCTTTAAGATCCACGAACGGACGCAGGCATGTGACGTCCTGCGACAGCTTCAGGTGAGCCCTTTCCAGATCGAAAGACTGCGAAAGTCGTCGGGGAAGAAGTTCGAAGAGAACGTCGCCCGGTTGTTCCATGCGGGCACCTGACGATTACGCGATAGATTCTTACCGTGAGATAAATCCATAAGTGTCCCTGATATGGTGCAGATCGAAATTCGATTGCCATGCAGTAAAGAATTACATGTTGATGCATTGAGTATGTTGAGGTGAGGGAGGAGCATGAATGTACACTCGCAAGACAAGAGGGGCGAAGTCAAAACGTGTGCTACAGAAGAATCATGCGAACAGTTCGGGCTGAGCGGTGAAAGAATTGTCCAGTGTGAGATGAAAATTCATTGCCACCGTCGTGTTGTGTGTCTTTTGACGAAAAGAACATTACGAGACTGTGATCATCCCTTTGCTCACCTACGTATCTCGACATACAAGTAGGACACACATCCACCTATCTACTAAGGCTGCTCTAAATCTTACACTGGAGGACTTGCGTCTCGAGTAGACAACTCCATGAGTCTCTCTACCCACCTCCTACTCTCCACCTTCACGATCCTTATCTTCTGTGCGAAGAGCATGCGGATATGTGCCAGTCCTGTCCCCTCCCCCATGGATGAAGAGAGACCTTTTACATTCCAGAACAGCCCCAAGCCGAGAATCATTCGCACGGCAGTAGCGTCTTCCCAAGAGAATGATACAAGTCACGCTGCACGAGCAGGATCTCAAAGTGCTCGACTATATCGACGAACACCTCAGCAGATGCCATCAAGCTCGGACAATCACTCCCTGGGAAGCATTAGCCACTCTTATGACACTCGTCAAGACAAGGGCAGATACACATCCACCAGAATGTCTGCTCTGGACTACAGACGCTCCAACGTAGGCCGAATTCCTCTACATGACCATCCCACCCATTCAAACAAAGACGAAGAGGAAGCAGAGCATGCGCTCGCGGTAGATAGCCACGACCCCGCTATACCTGGTCAAACGTCCTTCTCGATGCCTCATGACATTTTACAGTATCAGGATGGCCTTTCAGGAACCTTATACGACGTCGTCTATGGAGCTCGCCCTAGCTCATCAGTATACCCACCTCTGCCAGACAATGTGAGCACCTCGGCATCCTCGCGTCATCACTTACTCCCCCCCTCCTCCTCAAGTCACACAACCGGTGATCATCCCTATTTTCCTCCGTATCGACAGTCCGCGTTTCAGGGTGAAAGTGCCGCTTACCCAGACATCGCGTGGCCGAACGAGCAGTCTCGACTCAAAGCAGAAGAAGACAACGACGGGACAAGCAACAGGCAAAAGCACACGGCCAATGACTACTGGAGGAGCCTTCGTCGCACTGGCCTTCAGGAGCGGATCGTGGCGGCGTTGCAGAGTGTTCTGTCACGGTACACCATCCCCGTTATTCGAAAGCACGCCGCCAAATTTCTCACACCTGCTCTAGCTGCACAAATCCTAAGCGGAGATCCTGCTCAAATGACAGAGGCACTTATAGAGCTGAAACTGGAGGAGAAAGAGTCCATTCCATGGGTGCAGGCTTACAAGGGAAGAGAGAAGAAGAACGAGATCCTTGCACGACTTACAACAGCACTGGACATGAACAGAGCCTACGTCTGTCGAGTGCTGAAAGCGGGGAAAGCGACAAAGGAGGACATCGATGAGATGATGGCCTTGGATGACGCCGGCATACGCACACTAGCGCTGAAGAAGTACAGGATTGGCCATCTATTCTTGGGCGACCAGTGATGCTCCGCAACGACCTGCAATCACGGTCGATATGGAACTGCGCATCAAACAAGCTTCACGTCTATCCTGCCTCCTTTGCTCGCACCAGCACCGCAAAAGTACGTTTTCCTGAGCGATACACACGGCTTCGCATGAGACTTGCCTTGGCAGCACAGCAATTTGTGATCTTGGCAGACGCTCGCGTGGGCTATATGTGTCGTTGTTGTATTTACAAGCGTTGCATAAATATTGCCCGTGCTAGATTGACGATTCACCATCCCACATTCTTCTTGATCATGATACACTTACGATGGCCGATCTTCGCCTTGGCTGCGGTAGTGTGTCGTGCAGCACCCATGAATAGGGAAGCCGGTAGTCCCTCTGACACGTTCGGCTCGTTAGCATCCCTTGACTCTCATTGGAATGCCCCTCTAGGCTATTCACACCAGCATCGAGAGGCCTCCAGTGGCAGTATTAGTTCTCCCGCTTGCTATGATCCGGTGCAGGCGGACAATCATTTTGGCGGTCGAGCGATATATCCGGCGGTCACACCATACAGTGCACAACATCATCACGGTGCTGGTTCTTCCCATGCGCACGATTCTTTTGCGACATCTTCTCATGCTCCGACCCCGCAATACTGGCAGCAAGGCTACTACCCGTTGAACCCCGTCACGGTACCGTCCTCCTCTCACCATCCCGACTTTGAACACTTGAACTTGGGTGTCAGCGACTATCAGCAGGAGAGTCGAGGGGACTTCGATGCGGATGTCGCACACGGCGCTGCCTATACAGACTCCTCGTACAACAGCAACCACAGGACACTGCGTGAACAGCTCTACCCAGGCACCTCGTCGGAGCCCTTGAGCAAGAAGTGCACTTTCCACACGACCGAATACTGGAGACTCCTCACAAAGAACAAGGACAACGGCCAGCAAGCGCAGATCCTTTCGATCCTGGAGAGACAACTGCCTGGCTACAGCACCGGCGTGATCAAGAAACGGGCATCCCGCATGATGACACCGACGATCGCTGACCAGATCCTGAGCGGTGATGTCAAAAAGCTTCTCAAGGCAGCAGAGGCGCTGGGCCTGACTGGACCGAAGAGATCGTCCTGGATGAAGTCATACAGCAAGAACAAACGGAGAGAGGCCGTCAACAAGCTGGCAGACATCCTCGAGTTGAACAGGGCGTACATTCGACGGAGGCTCAACCAGAAAGAGGCGTCCAAGGAGCAGATGGACGAAGTGCTCGATGCAGATGACGATGATGAGGTGAAAGAGCTCGCGCTAAAGTACTGGAACATGGGTGCCGCAAAGCAGAGTACCGAGGATGATGATGAACAGTAGATGTGATTAGAGTACCAAAGGCGGCTCTCCCTTTAATCACCTTCCTTGTCCCCCGATGTTCTGCCAACATGAGTATTCACATCGTGTCGCAATGTGTGTGTGACTGATGTTGATTGGGTCACAACAGAAGAGAAGATAGCTCTCCCGCGGTATATGCTCACTCTGTCGCCATCGCCGGGCGTTCGACGGTGGAGAAATGCTGTGTCCACCGAACTCGGTCAGTGCACCTTCCATCGTATCACGGCCGTCTAGGAGATCGGTATAGAAGAGGTGAAGCTATAAGCGAGTAAAGAACAGAACATCTCCTCTCACACACTCCTCCACACCACTCAATACGTCTTTGTAGGTATGATGTTCCCTCTCTTTTTGTCACTGACCGTGGCGATCATTGCGAGTAGCTGTAACTTTACTCAAGGGGCGCCCGTTCCTCTCCCTTTCCCGCTTCCCATGAACGGCAACAGCGAATACAAACACGACCACCTCGCCTGCCTTCAACTGGGCAAGATCGTCACGTCTCGTCGACCTGATGCAGTGGGACTCCACACATCTCGTCTTCCCACTCCGTCGATGGAGAATCTATCCTCGGGGTCTCAGACTGCTCGGTCGATGCGACCAGCGCAACACCGAAGTTTCTCCTTCCAGCAGCACCAACGACATACACACGGGGGATACGACCTTGCCCAGTATGGCCGAGTCCAGCCCAGTCAACACGTCTTCGAGCCTAATCGCTATGATGATGCAGCTATGCAGGGCTCTTCTTCATCCCAGACGAGACAAACAAAAAGCATCGACATGCCCATGTTTCCGTCCTACTCTGATCCGTTCTCCTTGTACACGGAAGACGGATCGCTGGCCAGTGTGGTCTACGGCAACCAGAACGGTGCCTCTTCTTCTTCCTTCCAGCCGAGGACCAGTCGCAGTTCGCAGCAACAAGAAGATCGCAGAAAAGTGCCGAGCTCTTCCTTGACTGTAGTTCCCTCACGGAGGACGTACAAGAAGACTCCGCAGACGAGGGACCTGCCCCGGGACGTTCCAGACGGCACTACCGATTACTTTGCCCACTTTTCACGCCCTTCCAAGGAGGAAATATACCGTAAGCGTCGGCAGAGGACGCAGCATGCACTGGCCCAAATCGATACGTCTTCTTTAGTTTGGCAAGATCGAGGCTACGAGGAGCACGACGAGTTCATGGAGATTGTCAACAGGCGACGTGGCATCCGATGTGACACGGCAAAGAGGGTCCTAAAGGTCAAGCTCACTGCAGAATTGGAGAAGGGCCTCCTCAGTGGCGTGACGAGTGTCGTAGATGCCGCCATTGCTGAAATGTTCCCCATCAGTGGCCGCACGCTCTTGCCGATCTGGATGCTGCATATGCGTGAGGTGGACAGTGATCGACTTGTTCAGCGCATGGCCAACATCTCGGGACGAAGCAAGGAGATCGTGCGTAATCACTTCCTCCGTCAAGAGATGACGTCAGACACGGCGTATGCTCTCCTCAGCGCCAGCGACGACGACATCTTGAGACAGTATGCCGTGGACAGTGGCTTGCAGCTACCTATCGATCTTCCCAGGGAAAAAGCGGGACAGAGTGTCGCAAAGCATCCCTGGCAGTGGAACTTGAGCCCGCAGGAACGTAGCAGAGTCCGGGATCTCGTTGTGAATGCATGCAAAAGATGCGAAAGCTGGGCTTATGAATGGCTAAAGGCACCCCATGTGTGGAGGGGATTCGGCCGTGCTTTGCTAGACTCGAGCGGTCACGAATTCTCCTCGCTCATCAACTACTTGCAGAAGGGCAGATACCTCGAAGATGGCGAACAGTGAGCCAAGGTAGGCGCAGATTGAAAGAGGGATGAGAGGAGAAACGAAGAGGAGAAGGAAGGGAGGAAATTGAATGTTGTAAAATATTAATTTGACGAGATTGAGAACTATTTTCAATGGAGTGGATAAGCCAGGCACAGTAGCGACCGCGGCGTCATATCTGACGAATTCTTGAGCAAGTCGACGCATTGCGAGGACTGTTGCTGTCCGCTTGATCATTCTCCGCTTGATCATTCTCCCGCTTGGAAAGAGTCGCATGAATTGTCAAATGTGAGTAGCAAGTGATTGTATCCCTACAGTAAGTCACATCTTAGGCACAGGAAGTGAATGGCTGTGTCTTGTCTAGTCTTGTCTTATCAAGATTCCGAAATCAAAAGAGCATACACCGTGAGTGAAAAAGAGTAGTATAAGAGGCGAAGATCGGTTCCTTCTTGTTCCATAGGCACTCCATCCTTCCTTCAGAGAGACAGATTGGCCATGAAGTTCTTTTGCACCATCTTCGCCTTGGCTGTCTGTTCTGGGCTGTATGGAATCAGTGCAGCTGCTCCTCTGCCGACACCTACTCCCACCCCTGCAGATGGCTCTCGTGAGCGGGATAGCTACAGTGACCAATACGGCTCTTCTCCTCTTCGTAAAGTGCGCACGAGACCTGCTCAACAACGAAGAGGAGAGTCATACCCCACTGGCAACGTCGAGTATCATCCTCAATTGGGATCTCTCACCACCCGGCCTCGCGAGTTTCCAAATGTAGCTGCATTACTAGGATCGCGATCAGTCCGTCCGGATCAGTCGCATGGAACACCATCTTCTCGTAGGAGGACGGCTTCTCGCTCGCATCAGCATACCAAAGCACCAGACACAGACCATAAAAATTCGCACGACGGCTTGTCACAGTATGTCAGCCCATCCGACGACTTTCTCGACAGGGTGGCCGCACCAGATCATCATGATGGCACATCAGTCGATGGCAGGATGTTCCTTCAAGTCTCCTCACCGGACTCTTTCCACTATAGTCCAAGTCCCGGAGATCAGACGTATGACTACTCTATGCAGACGTACGACTACGCTGTGCAGTCGTCCGGCGTGGATGAGTACGGCAGACCAGTGCAACACCAAGATCACAGTACATTTTATGGCTCACCGCTGCAGGGACAATACGACGCCTCTTTGCCGTACCAGTCTGATTTCATTACTTATGACGCTGGTGGGACTTTCTCTACTCTCCAGCCACAGACCACGTCCTCTGCATCAAATCTGCACTTCTCCGACCTGAATTTGTTTGAGAATGACGGGCACGGTCTCGGCTATGACCAGCAACAAGACCACTACAATCATCCTCACCCACCACAGATGTTCTCCTCTCCACACGCAGCTGGATATCAGCAAGACGCATATCAAGACCAGCGATCGACCCCCTCAAGCTACGATCACGCTTCTCTGTCCGTCGACACAGAGGGGCACCCATCCACGCAAGGACACTTTGATGCACTTGTCGATGTCAACGAACATGATGACACCACACAGCGAGGAAAGGACGTCGATCTCACGCTTGAGTTCCATCGACCTTCCAAGAGACGCACCAACAAGAGTCGCCGTGGCAAAGCGCTTGTAGACCCGACCATCAATCAACCGTTAGATCCACACAGCCTCGTCTGGCATCATAGAGAAGCAGATGAGCATTTCGCTCTGGT
Organism: Exobasidium rhododendri; assembly: GCA_026210745.1. Classification (NCBI taxonomy): domain Eukaryota; kingdom Fungi; phylum Basidiomycota; class Exobasidiomycetes; order Exobasidiales; family Exobasidiaceae; genus Exobasidium; species Exobasidium rhododendri. The sequence goes on from CP110630.1 coordinate 620,280, forward strand.
GGATCTTGTCAGCAGACGACGCGGCTATCGCTATACATCTGCGAGAAAGACACTGGCTGCAAAGTTGACGCTGGAGCTGGAGCAAGGACTACTGAGTCGCAACTTGGATTTGATCGATCACACGCTCGCTATACTGTTTCCCATTGTGGAAGGGACGATCCTGCCGCTGTGGATGCAGGAGAAGCCCGAGGAAGACAGTGAGCGATTGGTTCGGTACATGCAAATCATATCAGGACGAAGTAAAGAGGTGATTCGGAATTACTTTCTCCAATCGAGACTGTCGTCGGAAACGGCGCATGACTTGCTGATGGCTGATCACGACGCCCGTGTACGATTCGCTGTAAAGACGGGACTGCTGTCTCCGACGAATCATCCCAAAAAGAAAGTCGACGAAAGTGTCGGAGTGAATGCGTGGCAGTACGACCTCAGCGTGAAGGAAAGGATTCAGATAAGGGACGTTGTCATGAAGGTGTTCGACAGATCGGAAAATCTGGCGTACAAGATGCTCAATCAAGCGCATATATACCCTGGTCTCACACGAGAGATCCTCGACTCCATCTCACAGGGACAGGATCAGCGCACCGAGATGCTCTTCCGCTATCTCGAGCACGGTGGTCAGTCATGAGTTGCGCCATGTCTAGTATGCATGGAAGTGTGTGTGTGTTCGAATAGATTCATAAATGACGTTCTCGAGGTGTCCCTTCGAGTTAGGAATAGGCTTTCTAGGTGCATCATCGTGACTGTGATAATATCGACGCGTAGCCGAAAAATCGAGCTCAACCTTTCTAGGAGGAGCAAGTCTTAGTCGCTCCTTGGGCGTGATTTTGGCGCCAAGGCAGTGCAGCAATTTCGCGCTAAGAAAGGGCAGTTCGGCCTCGCGGGCCAATTTGCACCTTGCGACACGCGCTTCGAACGTCCTAGCAAGGATGAGCGAGAAAGCAAGAGGCGAGCAAGCATGCGACCAACGTCTGGTCATGCGCAAGGCTATAAATTATGGGCGCATCTGATGTGATTGGCTTCGGCACTTCTTTTCGTGTCTCTAAAAAGATTGCCAGGTCATCACACTCGCCTTCCTATGATATCACGCTGATGTCGTTATACTTGCGATGTCTTCACTTGCGATCACGAATGCCTTGAGTGGAGTGCGATATAAGTCTCATGGCTAGCAAGTAATTCTGCATATCTTTGCATAATACCGTGGCAAGCTATACCTTTATGACGAACGCTTCTCAATTGGCACATGAATGAAACTCAACGGCCGTGTACCTCACGCCGTGCATTGCTTCAGAGTGTCGCAGATAAGAGGAATGTACATCCGCGATATAAAGATACAGTCTTATCAAGGCATTGTCATCGCACCTAATCGATCAACTCAGCTTACTTTGATCCCACCCCAGACATGGTACACTTCTCAGGCTTTGTAATTCTGGCCCTTTCCTTAGGCCTCCTTCATCTGGGTGAAGCCGTGCCCCTGCCAACGCCGATGGATCCTGATGAGGTTCGTCGAATCAACGTTCAAAGGCAATCATCATCACGAAGAGCTAGTCATTACGACAACAGTGAGCACAGTGGTGCACGAACAGCCCGCCTCTCGTCAAGAGAACATCTGCGCGACTCTGCTCGTCAACATCGACGCAGTGCAGAGAGACGCCTCCACGGGCAGGGCGGTGAGTATGCCACGTCGTACATGCCTACTTCTTCCGGCACCACCCCAACGTACTATGATAACCTATTTCATCGACATCCTGAGGGTATTGCAGCCCACAATCATCCTGGAAATGAAGCTGGCTCTTCCCACTCCTACAACCCGACCTTCCATGCTCTCGACTTGAACAGATTCAGTACAGATGAAGGACTTGACAGCGTGCACGGCTCTTCATCAAGCAGCGGGAGACATTTGTGGAACACGGAACACCAGCAGCAATTCTACGATGGCCTTCAGCAGGGCACCCAGATAGGAGCTCAAAGCCAAGAAATACAACAGAATCAATGGGATGAGGCCGAAAACGTCAACCAGCCACAACTCCCTCAGGACAACGTTCCTCCTGCTGAGAATGAAGCGGGATTTCAATTGCAGATGGACGACCTGGTGTGGCCTCATAGGAGTGTGGATGCGAAAAACAAGCTGATTGAGATTGTGAGCAAGTATAGAGGTCTTCGTGCAGACATGATTGCGCAGACACTTGAAGTGGCACTCACAAAGAGACTGGAAAACGGCCTGTCGAGCTCGAACAAGTTCCGGGTGAGACGAGCACTAAGCTTCCTATGGCCTATCACTCCGCGAACGATGCTCCCCCTGTGGATGGAAGGTGTTAGTGATGCAGGCTGCGACGTGCTGGTGAATCGAATGGCCTACTTGAGCGGCCAGCCAAAAGACGTGGTTCGAAATCGCTTCTTGACAACGAGGATGGACTCGGACATGACAAAGTTTGCACTTCAGAATGGTGACGGTGCTCTCCTTGCCCTTGCTCGGCAAAGTGGGCTAGGAATAGATGGCAGCGTGATTGACGAACATGGCCAAATCATGCAAAAGGCTCCAAGAGTAGGCATGCGAGGACCAAGAAAGGGGCACAATTGGTTTTACGGCTTAGAACAGGGAATGAAGTCAAAAGTAGTCGAAATTCTCAAAAGAACTTGTGGCAAGGAGTCGAATTGGGTGTATCAGGCACTCAAGGAGCCTCGCATTCCCCTTGCTTTTGGTCTGGCACTAGCGCACTACGAAGGAGAAGAGTTTCAGGCGCTGATCGAATTTCTGTTGGAAGACAAGGCGTTGCCGGAATGGTATGATCAGTTCGTGGAAAATGTACAAAGGGCAGTTGCGGAAGCGGGAGATTGACCATCACGTCACAGGAGGGGATGTGTGGACTCGCGCACGATGGAAGTTAGGAGTACTGAGCAAGACCACAACTTCGCTACTGTCGACGGCCTGTACGTCAGAGTGCGCTTGCTGCTTAATCGTCTCTTCGAGTTGGCGAATCATATTTTCATTTCATGTTGGGTTGCAACATGTTTAGGGGTGCTTTCTATGCTCTATTTGCTACGATATCTATGGGATGACCTGAACGAAAAGGACAGTGCATCTTGCGCCTCTGCATTGATGTGAAAAGATGAGATATTGATCACTGATCTGATCAGATGCATACCTAACTACCTGCCATCACACTTCTAGATTTAGCGTGAAAGGCAGTGCATCTCGCTTTCATGCATCAAGATCAGTATCAAACGCATTTTTGTTCGATTACGCCCATCTACGACTGAAGATGTAGTCCTGGCTGTGCATATTGGGAGATTGATCTCGATCATTCATGCTTTATCGAGTGTGTAGCAAGTGTCCGATGGAGAGGCGGACGGTAGGATGCACACTTATAAAGGTACAGAGGAGACTGCGAGTGAGATGGAAGACATCACTTTCTCCCTCCCTCCTCGCGAGTAACGATGGCACTCCCTAAGCTGCTGATCTTTGCCACTCTTTCCTGCTTCTTTGGTCTGACCATAGCCGCACCTGCTCCACATCCGATGGAGAACTACAGGGAAGGAAGAAGACATGGTAAATCTTCTGGGAGAACAAAGGTATCCGGCCAGAGTAGTAGTCATACTCCGCGAGAGCCCCAGACTGCGCGACTCAGCAGACAACATGTTCAGGAGCTCAGACGAGGACACCAACGTGACAGTCACAGTCAACTTCACGGCGAAGGCGGCGTATACGACACTTCTTTCTACAATGAAGCACCACCCGTCATTCATGAATTCTTCCCACAAACTCCAGAAGGCATTGCATCGCACAGCTACTACGGGACCGGCTCCGCTTCCTACAACACCCCCGACTTTAACACGTTGAGTCTGTTCGATGCGAGCGAGCGTAGAGGAGAAATCTACGGCAACACTTCCGATTATGGACATCCCCATCAGACTGGATATGAACCTCACACTTCCAATCACCAGACCCATGTCGACTTCTTGAACGAGCACGAAAGAGCGATAGAGCAATACCAGAGATCATTAGCCCAGTATGAAGCAGATCATGGTCACCACCCACCACCTCAAGAACAGGCAGGGATCATCCCCGTCGACGAGGGAGAAGTGGACACACAAGAGGTAGAGATACAACCAGGCCACAAGACCCTCGTGTGGCAGTATCGAGACGATGAAGCGCGAGAGAACTTATTCGAACTCGTGAGCAAGTATCGTGGTCTTCGCCCGGAGCAGTCGCAGGAGAGTCTAAGCACGATGTTGACCGTGAGCTTGGAGAATGCGCTCAGCTCTCATACTCCTTTGCGGGTAGATAAGGCGCTCAGAACACTCTGGCCAAGGCATTTGTATCCTCTGCAACCAGTGTGGATGAATGGGGTACTGGACATAGACTGTAACGACCTTGTCGAGGACTTGAGTTTCATCACGGGACAATCCAAGTTCGCCATACGGGATTACTTTCTTCAGTCGCAAATGAAGCCCGACATGACTCGTATGCTGATCAACAACGGACCAAATGGACTGATCATATTTGCACAGTCGACTGGATTGGGACTGGACAAGGATGTGGTAGGTCCACACGGTGAGATGCTCCAACAAAGGGACAATCAGCATGTGGATGCGCCGTGGAAGTTTGGCATCACGGGAGAGGAAAGGGCATACATCAACAATTTGGTCATCAATACGTGCCAAAAGAGCTCCATGTGGGCGTTCCTCAATCTGAATGCGCCTCGTATCCCCAAAGGTTTCGGCAAGGCGCTACTAGCGGCAGAGAAGGAGAATACAAACACCAAGTTCCTCCGTCTTATCGATCTGTTGGAGAACATCAAACCAATTCCTAGCTGGTATCACAGATATTATGCAGCTATCAAGAAGGCAGAAGAGCGAGCATGATAGATAGATTGTCACAGCATTTGAATATAGGAGGGAGAGCAAAGCGAGTAGAAGTAAGGGGAGAGTCGCCGATGAAGAAGGACCACTTTACTTTACGTGTACATTCTTATCTCTTGACTTCTTTCTTTCACCTTGCTGCCCAAACACTGCCACGTATCTCCTCTCTCCTATCTTGTACGATATCAATCTTGAAAAGCAAAGACTGACACACCCTCCTTTGCGCTCACTGCAAGGCATTCTAATGTCAATATCTTGCCTGCTAGATCTATTATCAATACCGCCTTTCACGCATGAAAGTCACAATCTTGGCGCTCGATCTGACCATCTTATCTTTAGAGATATGACATTCGTCGGAAAGATCTTTCTTCGTAGCGACGTCTCAGAGATGACAAGCAAGATAGGGCAGGTCGAGCTTGATCTACTTAAGTGAGGCAAATACAGCGATTACCTTGAGCTCCTTTCCCCCTCTCTACCACATTTGAATACTACGATGTTCCTCATGTCCTGTATGTCTGTCCTTGCAGCTTTGCACTGCATTTGTATTCCCTGCTTAGCTGGACCACTCCCTTCTCCCATGGACGAACTCTCGCACATTCTCGACTCGTCTGCCAAACCTTCTCTTCGCAGAGTGCACATCAGCGGGAGCTCGCCACCCCATCCATTCGAACGAGCCACTGGAGCGCAGACGTCGCGCGTTGGTCCTCGCAGTGGTCACCGTGACTCTGCCAGTCACTCCGGCTCACGAACATCGCGCAACATAAGACTGCCCTCCCACATAAGTAATCGTGAAGTAGGTACACGACAAGGGAGCTTTGGTCGTCAGGATGCCTACCCGGATTACAGGGAGAGCGGCTATCAGTCTGTCACAGATCCTACCCAAAGACTTCACGGCCAGCAACAATCTCTCGACGGTGCTGCTCCCTTCGACATTGACGGTTCATATGGCGTGCAGCAGACTGCTGACTCTCAATACTCTACTTATGCCGACACACCGTATCCGTACGCATCGTATTCATCGCAATCGAATCAACGTGCTGCACGTCAAGGGCAATATTCCACTCTACTGGGCTCTCCTTCTGTTTCCTCCTCCGACCCCTATCAGCAGTACTACAGATTCCTTCAAAGCAGTGATGATGTGGAGGATACTGACTTGGCGATCTTCAACGAGGATCCTCTCGACCATTCCACCTCTGGGAACGACGACCAATCGGAGGAATTTCTCCCCCACGAATCATATTTGCACACGGCCACGTCGGATGAACTGGCACAACGTCGTCAGCGCATCAATTACATCATCCACAACATGTACAGTATACCGATCGATGATTTGGGCTTCCAGTACCACGACGACGATGAAAAGTGCTGGAAGAGGTTGCACAAGCAGTACAAGAAGATGATCGTCGACATTCTTTTTAACGTCACCTCGTACAAGCGACCAAGTATCCAGCGCAAGATGATAGATCGCCTCACCCCACCCCTCGCCCTTTCCCTCCTCAGCTGCGACATAGACAAGATGATGGCGGCAATTGATACGCTGTATCCGGCAAGCTCTAGTCACATCCGCTCTAGCCACGAGTGGATGCACGACCTCGGCGATGCGTCGTCGGATAAGCTGGTAAAGGAGCTGCGAAGGCTTTCCAACCAGACAGAAACATTCCTGCGCCACTTTCTCAGCCATCAGAAGATCACGGCGGAGAAGGCGTACGCTCTGTATCACGGTGACGAAATGCACCGACTGCAATTCCTGCTTAATGCCGGCATAGTAAAGGAGAAGCCCAGACGATTTCGAGGAGATGCAGTAATACAGCCAGGCAACGAGCTCTACTTTCCCTGGATGGGCAACTTGACACGAGAGCAAAAGGACGAGGTGGTAAGTATCGTCATGCGGGTGTACGATCGAGGACATGCTTCGGCGCAGAAGATCTTGCGAGCGGAGCAAGTCACAGACGAGATGGAGTTGGGAAAGAGCATCTTGTACATCCAGAGAACGCAAGGCGATGCGGTAGTGCTGCACTTTTTGGAACAGGCGACGGGGGTAAAGTACCGACAGCTCAAGTCGAGGTTGCGACGTCACGCTGATGCCGACGAGTAGCTGTGGCAATTTCTTTTATTCCCCTTCTGCGTCCTCTTTTTCTACTCCTCTCCCATGTGTTCACTTTGCTGCATGAGATATATTCGTTGCGATAAGATGCATCACATTCGGTCTTGGCGCATGTTCGGAGGCTGTAATGGGTCTGGTCAGGATAATATTCCTCCTTATCAACGTCTGCCTCGCTAAGCATGATGCAAGAGCGATAAGACATCTCTCTCACCTATATAAAGCGGTCGAGGTCTGCGTCTCTATCACTTGTCTTTCCCTCCTCTCTACATCTCAGGATGGTCAGACTATCCCATCGCATCGCCTTTCTTGCCTGTTTATGCTCTCATGCTGCCACTATAGCCACGCCTATGCCCCTTCCACTGCCCATGGATGGTGGCAGGGACTACAATCCGCATTCACACGACCCCAATCTCCCCCGCCTCCGCACCAAAATCTCCACAGCCGGTCGATTTGGATCCAACGATGCACAAACATCTCGGCTAGGTAACGTGCAGAATCCGGCCATCCTTGCAGGCTCCCTGTCAGCTCGTCCCAGTACCACCATCAACACCAACCGTGGACGCGCATCTCGCGGTTCTGGCACGGGCAGATCACAGCGACAAAGCAGCACAACAGACGAGCCAGTGCAGGGGCGCTACAGTGAAGACTACTCCTCCCACCATCCATGGGACCAGCAGTATGCGCCAGACACGAATGTATATCCTAGTGTCTTCGCTGAGTATCAGGGCAATTCTTCATCGAGTGGCAACGTTCAGGGCCCCCGCTATGAGTCGCACTCGCAGTCACAGTACTGGCAGCCGAGTGGCACTATTGCCGGCGGACACGACTATCCTCCTTCACAGTATCCGCTTCCTCCTCCATCGTATCCCTCCCACGCCTCTCAGCTGGACAGTCTCAACCAGATGTTTTCCTCTACAGGCGTGTCGTCGTATCCGTCCTCCAGTGCTCCTCATCAAAGAACCGCGGAACACGGTGGATCGTCGTCTGGCTCTCGCAGTCAACCTTCCCTTCAGGAAATCGCGGCGATGATCGATCTGGGCTTCCCATGGGACAAGAGGCAGGAGAACATGCCATGCTGGAATCTCCTTTCAAAGGCTCTCCAGGATCTCCTCATCAAGATCATCATAAAGGAGACCGCATTCGAAAAGAGGGCTACGTTGCCAAAAGTGGCGCTCATCATGACGCCAAAGCTGGCAGTGCTGCTGCTGAGTGGTGTGGATGAGTACAAGAAGCAGGCCTTTGATGCAATCTATCCGATCAAGACAAGGAGATACTGTGTCGACTGGAAGGGTGACCTGCCAGAGCCTGCAGCTGATGCTCTGGTACATGCGCTGTGCGTCGCTTCAGGTCAGGAGGAAGAGGTCATTCGAAGTCATCTGAGCCGTCAGAAAGTGTCGTCTGATCTTGCTCTCGCCCTTTTCAACACGACTGATCCTGGACGTCGAGCTTATGTCGAGGACAATGGTCTGGTAAAGGATCATGAGAAGGCGCCTCGCATCCGATTGAGGCATGAGCAGATCGTCGAGCGAGACGCTAATGTCATTTCCCCGACCTCGTCTAAATACAAGCCGTGGATGCACAACACCACCGCAGAGCAAAGAGAGCAGGTCATCGAAATCTTGAAGAGCGTGTTTGGGTATTCGGACAGCTACATACTAAGGGTCTTGAAAAAGGACAGAATTAAATCCGAACACAATCTCGGATTGAGGATTCTGGAGACAGCGGCACGCCCAAACAGTGTCGACGATGTCAAGGAACTTGTCACGGAGGTGACCGGCCTACAACCACACAAAGGGAAGAAAAGAGGCTCACCTTAGACCATGTGACGAGACAAGCCATGAGAAGATTGTGTGTCGATGGTCGAGGAAATAAACGCTTCCTTCGTGTACCAGATTCCCAGTATCTCTGCCTCTCACCTCAACCAGGTCATTCATGGTCGTCTTCATCTTTTCTTTCAGTGTTGTCCTCACAGGGAATGTCGTTCATCATTCACATTCGAGCAATACCGCGCTCTGAGTCAAGGATACGCACTCTTTTCCTCTGAGATGTGATCGGATTGTCTGCTGCAGTATCGCCAAGATAAGTGACACTACCACATGCTACGCTGTCGCTCTTCACATTGTGTTGATACGGGGGCAGTACATCGATTGGGTCAACAGTGTAATAGAGCTGCGACTATGCTATTGCGATTTTAGGCAGGCTACGCCCACGCATGAAAAGTGGGATTGTCTTTCTGCCCCATGTACAGAGTTTCCCAGTCTGGCTAAAGAAGTGCAGTGTACCGCCTGTTGTCAGAGGTTGCTTAACTCGAGTGGGCAGTATCGGTTGCCGCCCCTTAATGCGGGCGAGTGCAGGAATTAACCCGTTCTCGCCAGGGTTGAGTGTAGCTAGTGCACTAATACGAGAGATGATAAGCGAAGAGAAAAGGGGGCTTTTCGTGTGTATATCTATACTAGATAGAAAGGAGAGCCGGTATATAATAAGACAGATGTAGCTTACCAAGTTCTGTTCTTCTTTTCATGTATTCCTTCTGCCGCAGTGACATCAAGTCTTGTTCGTCCTCAGCCTCACGGGAATGATGTGATTATAGCTCGTTTCAAGGGGATCAAAAAGCGGCTGTGCTGTTACATTCATGCAAGACAGACCAGGCCAGTCTCCTAGATGACAGACAAGTGTCTCTTTCACTATCATCATCAACCTATCGCCGCCCTTTTCCTCTCCTATCAAGGATTCCCTGTGCAATGACCATAATCGCCCAACGAAGACTACGCACTGTGCTCGCTTGCCTGTATAGCTTGTATAGCCTGCATGGAGCCAGATCGACGCCTGTGCCAGCTCCCATGGACGGCGACTGGCCCTTTCGTCAGCATCCGGGAAGGGTAAAAGTTCGCGGTAAAGACCACTCCCACCATCGAAGTGGTCTGTCCGAAGCCCAGACCGCTCGTCCGAACATGCAACTCTTCCAAGGTCAACATCATCACGGCGCTCGAGGTGCCATGACCAGCGCCGCTCACGGTGATCATTTAGATCCTGCCCGTCAAGGAATGTCGCCTTACGGCGACTACTCTTCTTACGGCGACCAGTACCAGCATCATGCCGGAAACATACAGTCCTTCCCGACGACACAGCAAGACTCGCAGCACTACGGCAGTGCTGGTGATCAATTCGGTGTTCCTCTCCCACATCAATTCGAAGGAACAAGTAGGCAAGATGACTCGAATCTCTCCTTCTACAATCCGGATCTCCTCTACCAGCATCAAGGAGGCGGTCCATCGACAGAAACAGCACAGACGGACAATTCTCTCTTATCCTCGTACGATTTCAACAGCATCAGCATGCCCGGGCAAGAGGAATACTACAACAATCTCCACGGCTCTTCTTCCTTTTCTACTACTTTGGATGGCCTCTCCCTTCATCACGGTCACGATCACGGTCACGACCAGACGATGAACAATTCATCCTATCATCCATACACTCCTTTCGATCAGCAATATGTGGACACGGAGGTCTATCCCAATCAATCTAACGAGTACGGCGGATGGCAGGATAGTGGCCTGCACAACTTATCCACCGTTCAAATTCCCTCACAGTACGATACGATGCATGACCAACTCCCTGCACCTTCTTCTTCCACCCATCCCAACGCAGAGGCCCCACCAGTGGAAGACAGATTCAGTCAATACGACTCCAGGATGCCCATATGGTCGCTGATCGACATGGACACGAAGAAAGCAGTCGATGTAGCCGTGAGCAAGCGCCGCGGTCTGCGCTACGACACTGCCAGAAAGGTGCTCCGGGGAAGTCTCACCCAATTGCTGATGATGAAGCTGCTCAGTGGGAATGTTCGATTGTCCACCGAGGCAGTCGATGAAATCTTCCGTGGATGCTCTTCTAACATACTGCCGCTCTGGATGGACCCGCTGTTCATGTCAGAGGCGCAGTGTGATGCTCTCGTGGATAGAATGTGTGAGGTGACGGGACACGATGAGGAGATCGTACGCAACCTGTTTCTGCGCACCCGATTGACCTCGATCGAAGCAAAACAGATGCTTCTGGCGCCCACGGATCATCTCAGCATGTGGGCAGCAAATAAGGGATTGGCACTGCAGCCGGAGAAGCTCAAGAAGTACGGTAAGAAGAAAGCCTTCTACGCCGAAACGGTCAAGACGAACCCGTACCAACTACGTCTGACAACGGAAGAATCTGCAAAGGTGGTACAGATCGTGAAGGACGCGATTGGATTCGGCAAGACGTCGGCATACGCATGGCTAAAGAGGCCCCATGTGTTTGCGGGATATGGTGAGCAGCTCCTCAAGTCAAAGGGCGAGTATCGTGCGTCGCTGCTCCATTTTCTGAAAAAGGGCGAGTACTTGCCCGTGACAGATGGCTCCGACCAGCTCGAGTGAGGAAGACAGCGCGTGACGGAGAGTGCATGAAGCGTCCACTTCAGTAGTGTGAAATTAGCATGATAGTATTTAGTCGTCACATTCATGCTCGGCGTAATGCGTCATGCAGCAAGTCTCGTGAATTGAGATGAAGAGGGCCTGTAACCGAGATCTTCGAACGGGACCCCGGTCTCTGCAGCATGTTCCACCGTGAAATACGAAAGACTCTCTCCCCTTCTATCCTTTGATCTGATGCAATCCATGTCGAATGGAAGAGAAAATCGACCATGCTGCCAGTACTTTTGACTATCGCATTCCTTCTCAGTGCGAGTGTGTCGTCACCTATGCCAGTGCCCGCACCGATGGACAATGACCCGCGTTGGCAGCACCTCGATCTTTACAACGAACACACACCCGTAGTTACAGCACCACTCGGCCTTCGCAGGCTCCACAGCTCCAACACTCCTCAAGCGGCCTTTCATCTGCCATCGGGATCGCAGACTTCTCGCCCCTTTCATCCCCACGAGGAAGCATCCCAGTCGGGCTTCCACACTGCTCGTCTGAGGAAAGTAAACGCCTCTCATCCAGGTCGCCGTTTGTCCTTACAGACTAGAGAAATGAGGGTGCAAGGCGCCCAAGCTGATGAAGACTACAGAGATGACGACTTCCTTAGCAGAGTCGCAGCGCTCGATCATGATGGCGCTGGTGTTGCTACTAATACGAGACTGCTGGATGCTCCCTCGCCCGATACGTTCCATTACGATCCTTTTCAGCTACAGCACGAGACGAGCTATGGCGGAATGTACCCGTACGGACAACAGTCAGCTTCCCATCAAAGTCAGTACACTGCACAAGACCTTCACTACAACAACAACATTGCCTGGCCAGGACAATTCGATCAATTCCCTTTTCATCCCAACTGTTCTATGGATCTAGGAGAAGACGCTCGCTACAGCCAGGGACACAGCAGTCACGGTGGCTCGTCCTCCTCTGTGCATCCTCCCTTTCGCGGTCTGAGCCTCCAGGAAGGAGACGAGCAGGAAGGAGACTCTTCAACGTATGCAAATGAAGGCGACTTGGACGGCGATACTAGGCACCTCCAAGTCCCGCACACATTCCGGCACGAGTATATCTCAGAACAAGGTCGCACTTCTCCTCAGCACAACACGCGGAACGATGTAGAAATCCAGCTGCAGTTTCATCCTCCTGGACGACTAATCCGGGAGCAGCAATACCGTGAGATGAGGAAGCTTGAGGAACAGGAGCGCGTATCACAGAATCCAGATGCCTCTGTTTGGTATCTCCTCGAGAAGGAGGAACAAGAAGAGCTGGTAGAGGTAGTGAGCAAGAGGCGGGGGCTGCGTTTCGACACAATCCGTCGAGCACTCCGAATTTGGTTGACAAAAGAGATAAAAGAGGCAATCTTCAGCCGTGATCTCGATTTGATCGACTCGACGCTCCTTCAGATCTTTCCCGTCACCACCCGGCATCCTCCCCCTACGTGGATGCATGAGATGTCCGGTGAGGACTGCGAGCGATTGGTCCAGCGACTGTGTGACGCATCCGGCAAGAGCAAAGAGCTTGTGCGCAACTTTTTGCTCCAAATGAAGTCGCCTGCCGAGTACGCTCACGATCTTCTGAATGCGCCTGACAGTGACATAGTGGCGTATGCTGAAAGGGGAGGTCTAATCCCACATACCGTCAAGACGATCAAAAATTACTACGAAGAAGGCACTGCGACGCTCCCATGGCAGCTGGATCTGGACACGAGGCAGAGAGGGCGAGTGAGAGACATAATCATGCGAACATGCGGCAAAGAGGCAAAGTGGGCATACAAAGCCTTGAAGCAAGATCACGTCTTCCCCTTCTTTGGCAGAGAAATCCTGCGAGAGGAGCACTCCGGTAGACTCAAGTATCTTATCGACTATATGCGGTACGGCAGGCCACTCCCAGACGACGATCGGTAGCACTACTTCAGAGTCGAGATGGATCGAAAGGCTGTGTATTGCCTCGTACGCCCATGCTGTGTATGTCTTTTGTATATGTATATAGCATGACGAGCTCAAACAGTCACTTCTCCTTCTTCTGCCCTCATCCAGAATGTCATCACTCGCTGCGGTTACGGTCGCGATCCATCTTATTATCTACCTCGGCTATGCTGCTGAAGCCATGCCATCACCCAAGCCAATGAACGGTGCGGAGAGTAGCAGCTTCGACATATTTGACGACTTGACGCCGTTGGATATTTCTCGTCCCGCCTGGTCCAGCTATCGTCCTGCGTGGCATCCATCCATCGATTCGGCCAGCGCAGACAGCAACGCTTTCCACGGAGTATCGTACCACCACGGCATGGAGGAAATAGGAGAGAATTACCACGGTCAATCTTGGCACTTCTACGACAACCCGTACCCCTCTCATCTGCCTCCTTTGCCATTGCAATACCACTATCAAGATCAAGAAAACGGTACAGTCAGTCAGCCCAAAGGAGATCACGGTGATAGTAAAGGTGATAAGGATTCCTCGGCTGCACCCAAACCGTCATCGAGCAAGCGAGCACCAAACGTCTCGACGGAGTACTACAAGCATTTGAAGAAGTATGTGATGCTGCCACGAGTTCTCCAGATCCTGAGAGAAAAGACACCGAGTTACAGTGTCGACGTCATCCAGAGGCACGTCTCCAAGCGGATCACGAAGAAAATTGCCGATCAGATCCTCAGCCGTAACGATGCAGAGATCGAAAAGGCGCAAGAGGCACTCCACTTGACGTACCCTCTGCCCTGTATGAAGACGTATACAAAGCAGGAAATCGACGCGGTCTTGAAGGCGATGGTGAGCGCTCTTAATCTGACAAGACCGTACATTCGCACTGTCCTGGCAGAAAAGGGCGCGACAAAGGCACAGATGGACGACATCAAAGCCGCGATAGGCGATGAGAATGCGATTAGGGACCTCGCCTTCCGGCACTTTAGGATGGGACCCAACGTGTACAGCAAGGCGGTGGGCGGTGCAGCAGTACATCACTGGAATTGAGTGGCAGTGTTACCTGCAATCATAACGGGACGGCGTAACATATTCGCCCAGCTGATTTGATTTGACACTGGAAGGAGATCTATGCAATGTTATGAATAGGGCCAGAGACTTTCGATTGTCAGTAGATCCTATACTATGTACCCTTGCTGCCGGTCATGACGGCCTCTGATTGGGGAAAGCTTGTTGTCCATGTATTTACTTGTACTGCAGAAACGGCGGTGCAGTGTGGCCTGACTCGTGCTTGATAAATACAGGCAGTGCTATTGTTACGAAGATCAGCACTGAAGATCTCACAAGAAGAAGAAAGTAGTATACTCAAAGGTTCATAAGACTTCTCCTGGTTTCATATCCTCCCCCCGTGAAGAGTCTCCTGTTGTCTTGCTTCTTCTCGCACTTTTCCCCTCAATGACGTTCCCACATGTACGGTCTGTCGTAGTCCTCGTGTCACTCCTCTACTTCTGTGAAGAAAGTCTAGGTGTCCCACTCCCAATGGATAACCACAACCTCCATTTCTACAGCCATCCGTCCTCTCCTCCCCTCCAAGACTACTCCAACAACTTCTATGCTCCAACGCCTGACACTTTTCGATACAATCCGGCACAGGAGGAGCACCACTCCTACGGCCAGTCGCTCTATCCCCAGCCTGTCCATCATCAGCATCAATGGCAGAACGATTCGAATGGATATCCTATATACGCATCCTCTGCGTCTATTGCCGGCTATGGCACCCATCCACCACTCGAGGGCGTTCCGATGTACCTTCCTCAAGGCAATGTCTATCCTTCCTACCCTGCGGACACCTCCTATAGTCACACTACTGCTGACGAGGTGCAAGATGCTCCATCAGCCTATCACGATGCCGCCTCCAGTTCAGGATCGAACATGCCGTCTCCGGTCGACCCCTTGCACGTTCAGCTTTCTCCCAGTACAATCAGTCAAAGTCAGCTCGAAACGCTCGACAAGAAGTATAGTGGGGAGAAGTATCTCGTCTTTCCTAGTCGTATTCGCGAGGGCGTCGTCAGCCTCCTCATGGCAAGGTTGGGACTAAAGTACGACACGGCTCGGAAAAAGGCAGCCAAGAAGATGGACTGGTCGATGGTGCGTGCGTTTCTGAGCGGGGATGAGGTGAAAGTGGATAGTGTTCTGGAGGAGATATACGAGAGGAAAGTGCAACCGTGGATGAAGAAGGTTCCAAAGACGGAGAGGTCGTGTGTGGCGTACAACGTGTCGCAGGCACTAAGACTGGGCCTGCCAAGATGCGGCTACGATCACATGGCACATCGCAACGTTTCAGCAGAGGACGGTGTTCGGCTGATGAACGCCAAGAGCGCACAAGAGATCCGCGAGATAGCAAGGCACTGGAAGAAGGTGTCGTAGGCATAGAGTGGCACTTCATCGAGGCAGTCTACTCTTCGTGGCGGTTCATTCTGTTGCGGTGGAAATTTATTTCCTACTATGGTACCGCTATCTGCTGAAATGACTACACTCAATGCACCGCTTCTTCGGTCCTGAATCGGGTCGAGACTATACAAACTGCAAGAATCCGAGAGAAACTCATGCGTGTTGCCTCTATACGCCACGTCTATTGTCCGATGAGCTTCTCCTTTCCTTCTTCATGATTTCTCCCCTTCGCCCACATTTGCCTTCACCTCTTCCTTCTCTTCTCATTCCACGTCATGAGATCACTACTCAACAGTAGCCTTCTGCTGCCCACCGCGATCACTGTTTTTCGGTGGACAATGGCAGCACCCGTGCCGATGGACAGCAGGTGGCGACACCCAAACATCGTCGAGAACCATGAAACTTCCTCTCCTTCGTCGTCTGTGAATCAAGACCCTCACAACGACGATTGGCTTCATAGACTTCTTCAAGCCGATGCAGTGCCCTACAGTGGAGCACAGTATAGTACCCCGTTGCCTGTAACACCTCAATATGATCCTTCTCAAGGCTGGAGCCCTGCACCTCTCACTCTTGGAGCACATTCGATGCATGGCGACCACCGTGAAGGTCTCTTCGACACTGCTGGTCCTTCCTCCTATCTCCATCACCAGCCTGACCACCCACTCCAGCATGAAGACGTCCTCCAATACAAGCCGCCTGCCTTTTCTTCACCCCCGCACTACACGACACAGCAGGTCTGGCAAGATGTATCCACCTTGGGCGAAAGTCTCAATGCACCTCCTCCCACCCCCCTGTGCTCCACGTCGAGCAGCGATCAGATCGACCCGTCGTACTGCCTCTTGTCTCCTAGTGTCCTGGATGCCAACGAGCTTGCAAGACTGGACGCCACATACGCTCAGGCCGACTACAAGCATCTCCCAGTCTTCTTCAAGGAGGCGGCTATTATGCTGCTGGCGGAACGACTTGGCGTGCTACCGATCACCATTCGCAAGAGATCTGTCCGGAAGTTGACGTGGGGCATCCTGCGCCAGCTGCTGAGTGGTGATGCAGCGCAAGTCGAAGAAGCTGTGGAGACACACTTTCGCTCTCGGAAAAAGTCAAGGCCAGCAGCGTGGATGGACCTGTTGAACAACGATCAGAGCGTTCACGTAGCGCACAAGGTAGCCGAAGCCTTCCAACTCAAAGACTGGAGGTATGCCTATGTCTTCTTAGCGGACAGAAATGTCTCACCGGAAGAGGGGGTGCTGCTCTTTGACGCTCCCTCATCGTCGGATGTCCTCAAGATAGCGGCGGCATGGCAGAGGAATCCGAGCAGAAGGAGGGACAGACTAGGGAACGGCTCCAGTTCGAGAGGGACAGTGATAGCGAGGAGGGAATCATAATACGGCATCGCAGTGCAGAGTAGGAATTCTAAGATTCACGTGTGCAGCCTGATTTCTTCGGCGGCAGCTCGGTGAGTAGATGTGACACAAGTGGCGGAAGATCTGAATCACTCTTTTCTTTCCACTTCTTCGTCTGCGAGCGGCTCTTCAAGCGAATAGCCCCGATACTGAAGCTCGTCGTTATAGCGGTTTTTTGCTGCCTGCATGGCGTGATATCAGTACGACCTGTACCTCTCTTGTGCCTGATGGAGGACATTTGAGCAGCTTTGATAGCTAAGTCGACCTTACGGTAAATGCGTCGAACGATATTTGAAAGCGTCCTTGGGGGAAGTGTACCGCCTAGTGATGGAGTGAATCACTAATCAGATCTGAGACTGATCGTGATGACTAGAGGATCTCCGAGCTTGGCACCGAGGTAGTTTCTCTGCTCTGTCACAGCGTGATAGCCAAATGAGCAGGCTGCGATGCTCTCAGAGGACGTGAGAGACCGCAGAGTACATACATAAAGCGAGCTCTCAGCCTCATGCCATCGCTTTCTGTCCACTACTTCCTACTTCCTTCTCGTCTCAAGGAGATATCTGCAATGAGGCAATTCTCCCATCGAGTAATACTAGCAACCACTGTCCTACTCTTTGCCTCGATCAATGCCGCGCCTACTCCGACACCCTGCCCCATGGACGGCAGCAGCTGGCGTAACTTCATCGGCCCTCCCAGTGTGAGGACGAAAGCGTCAAAGAACAGACAAAATGAACAGTCAAACTCGCACACTTCACGACCGCAGAGCGAGAGCATGTACCGCGATCTCGCTGCTCAACTGGGATCGAGCACTTCGCGGCCGTCTTCCCATCGATCGAGGGGAGAGGGAAGCAATTCCTATCAGGAAGTAGACGCCCACCAGAATTTTGCATATGGCAACCAGAACAGCTACAGCCAGTATGGTGCGCATGACAACCTGACCCAACATGACACGTTCAGCAGTCCAGGCTCCTACAATGTCTACGACGACTATTCCTCCCAGACTCTCCCCCAGGCAGGCAGTCAATTCGGCGATCCACTGCCACAACAATTCCAATTTTCTTCCTTCAATGATTTGCATATTGGTGGCGATGGCGCATGGGACGGTACAGGCCATGCTCACGGCAATTATGACACAGGGAGCGGAGGTTTTGATAGTACTAATTACGACCAGCAACACTATCAGGACACGACTACCTATCCGTCGTACACTTCGGACTATGATCAGGAAATTCACCATGATTACCACGGTGGCTCGTCTAGTGTGTACCCCTCGGCGACGCATGAAGCATCTCCTCTTAGTAGTCATTCCACCCGATCTAGGCAAAATTCGAAGCATATCGCAGCAACATCTTCCTCTTCCGTCGACATCCACAGCGATAGCCAGAAGGAGATCGCGCTTCCTGCCGCTACTTCCTCACAGGACTCCAGTGAACATGTGCTGGGAGACGTGATCGGGGAAGAAATGATGGCAGAGTGGGATGCGACCTACAGTGGCGCCCCTTTCTCCAACTTTCCCGAATTAGTTCAGGAGATGGTGGTGAACTTTCTCGTGTATAGACTAGGCTTGCAAGCAGCATCGGCAAAGCAGAGAGCGACAAAGGGCATGAATTGGTGGACGGCACGGAAGCTTCTCAGCGGCGACGACCCGTACGTCGAGTCAGGCATCATGGAGTTCCGGGACGCCCCTACGCAGGAGTGGATGAAGCACGTCCCCAAGAAGCTCAGATCAGCAATAGCTGCAAAGGTGGCCGCTACCATGGGCTTGAGCAGACCGATTAACGGCTACAGCTGGCTAGCAAAGCGAGTCATTTCAGCAGAGGATGGGGAAAAGCTGATAGATGCTTCCTGTGAGGACATTCTCGATATGGCGAGGTACTGGCCGATCGAATCGCGAAAGTGATGTATCTCAGAAGTTGAGCGTGTCCCTTTCTCGAGTGTACCTGGAGTGACTGATGAGGTGGACTTGCCTCGTCTCTTCTTGCGCCTATGCTATGCCCTCCCAAACTCGTTTGTTCTGTCGCGTCTTGAAAGCACATCACACGAGCCGAGTAATTGATTGTGACTACAAAACTTTCCTCCTGGTCGATCTTAATTGATCGCAATCAAGACAGCGTTCCCCATGAGAGATACAATGCTGGTCTTCATGCGCACAATCTCGCCCATCGTGAGGCTGTGAGCATTATCACACGGCAGAGAAGCAGTCGTGATGCTGTTGATTCGCCTTATAAGAAGTGCGCCCTTGAGTATACTTCCCTCCTCTCTTCTACAGTTACTCGTCTTCCTTACTATTCAAGATGCTTCCTCTCTATCCGTCCGTCCTCTTCGCTGTACTTTCGTGCCTTTGCCTTTATGAGGGAGCTGCTGCGTCCCCCGTGCCCATGCAAGGAGACAACCAGCATAGTAGTCAGTACAGTCTCCCCAGACTAGTCGTGAGCGGTGGTAGACGCAGCACAGGCCGCTCGGGCAGGACTGATTCAGGAGCGCACACTGCTCGTCTTGGCAATTATGATGCCTACAGCGATGTGTCCGCTCCGTATGCTGGATCCATGACATCCCGCCTTCCATTGCAGCAACCGCACTACGACGAGACTCCCCACCACGCAGTCACCGCCTCCCCTTCCACGATTAATGACGCAGATCGATACTATACGCCGCCATCGTACAGTACCCAGTTGTACGGAGGACATCAGCCGTTCGAGTACAATGGCTACAGCGAGTATACGCTCCCACATCATCAACAAGAAGCTACAAATACCGACTTTGGTGTCCCATTCACACACCAATTCAGCGGGAGCTCCTCCACGTTCGATGATGATCAGTCGCATGACTACTACACTCCGAGTCTTCAGCCTGAGTACCCCTACCAAGAGCAAAACTTGCAGCAAGGGTCTTTGCTCGACGTGGTGCAGGGAGCGCAGGGAATTGGAGCTTCATCCCACTACTACGACCCACACTTCGGCAACCTCAGCTTGTATGAAGGCGGGCATCGTCAACAACATCGACCGAGTAGCAGCAGCAGCACACGCGACGGCTCCTCTTCAACATATACGCAGACCAACGACGATCAGATGTACTACGACACCACCGACAGGAGCTCCGAAGACGGTGAGGGCCATGTTCCACCACCACCTACTGCTACTGCTGCAACGGAGCGAGAAGCACGACCAACAAGCGACACTACAACACTCCCTCGCCACATGTTCACGGCCGGTGGGGTCATCGACGGCGACCTCCTTGCCCAGATGGATCGTGATTACATGAACAGGCGCTTCCGTGACTTCCCCCTCGACCTCAGGAAGAATGCGATAGATCTCCTATCGAGGCGTCTAGGCCTGCCGTATAGATCACTCGAATCACGCGCAAGACTTGTGATGGACTGGACCATGCTACGACAGATCTTGAGCGGTGATCCTGACTTGTTCGCCTTGGCTCGTAGTAGACTCAACCTACGCAAGTACCGACCGTGGATGACGGGTGTGCCGTTCGACCAGCGAATGACGGTCGCGTGCAAGGTGGGCACGGCGATGAAGCTGAAGCGACCAGTGTACGGCTACGACTTTCTCGCCATCAGAAACCTCACCAAGGAAGACGGCGAGAGGTTGATGTATGCCTCGTTGGCGCAGATCCGTGAAATGGCCAAGCACTGGCGCACGATCCGCAGAAGCGAAAGGAGGCAGGCCGCCGAGTAAAGAAGAGGGTTCATGCCAGGTGCCACGTCGTTATTCGTGATGCTGTTGAGATGTTCATAATGCTATTGAGTAGGGGTTACATTGCTGATTTATGATACAAGTGGAAATCTCTATTCGTCGTCGCTCTCTGTTCAAGGCAACCGCTCTGTCTATCGTTGTGTCCTCCTCACTCCTCCTATTATACTAATCCTCCCCCTCCTCCTCTCGAGCACTGAAGAGCAGGTTCAGCTCCTCTCGCTGTGTCTCTGACGTTCTCTTCTCTCCCACACTCTCTGCCAGTCGCAGCTTCCTCTTTTGTAGCTCCAACATGTTCTCTTCGATGCTGTTGCTCATGATGAATTTGGTGGTGACGACTGGTCTGACTTGACCCATTCGATGAACTCGATCGAGACCTTGATTCTCAATGGCAGGATTCCAGTACGGCTCCATCAGGTACGCTCGACAAGCACTGACCAAGTTCAATCCGATCCCGCCTGCCTTTAAGCTGACCAGCAACACCTCCACGCCTGCGTCATTCTTAAACTTGTCGAGATTGTCGCTTCTCTCCTGCCGTCTCATTCTGCCGTCGAGGTAGGCTGCCTTGATTCCCGATCGATGCGTCGCTTTGGCAATTCGGTCGAGCATCTTTGTCCACTGCGAGAAGATGACAGACTTGATCGGTCCGGCCGAAATGCCACTGGACGCAGTGACGAGCATGACTGGCTCCTTGCTTTTCTCCTCTTCCTCCCCCTCCCCACTAGCTGCCACCTGGTCCAGCACGGGCGCATCCGAGTCGTACAGCAAAGACGACGGATTGCACCGACTAAATGCCTCCAGCTCCACCATCAGCGCCTTGATCTTGCTGCTGTAGTCTGGTCTTCGATCGATGTCGACGCCCTTGTCGCATCCAAACGTCTCCACGCTCAACACTCGGTCGGCGTCCTGCTGCTGTACGTCGGCAGGAAGCAGCTCCCTCATCTCCAACAGTGGAGACACAGACACGCCACAATCAGGACATCCAAATCGATCATCCGCCTTGGGCTTGTCGTACTGCATGCTCCCGATGCGAGTGCGTAGGCAGTCCGAGCAGAACAAGTGGATGCACCTCGTCAACACGGGACTCTTTGCGCCTTCCATGTTGCCCTCCTCGGCAAAGCTGGCCAAGTCATAGTTGCAAATGCAGCATCGAGCTCGATCGGAGCTGCACAACAACTCAAAAAGTCTGATCGCTCGATCTCGTGACATCCCATCCTTGATGATCGCCGTCGCTGGATCGTCGTCGTCGTCGCCCTGCTCCTTCTTCCGCTTTGCATCCTTGCTGGCATCGACGAGGCCCATGTGATCACACGTCATTCGCAGGTTGGAGATCTCGTGCAGGATGGTGGCATAATTGTGCTTCAGCGTGTCACTCGCCTTCATCGTCTCAAAATCGTCCTTGTATCGCAGTCGCATCTCGTCATACGTCCCCTTTTCCTTGTCGTCAAACTTCAGCGTCAGCACACGAGCATACTTTGGCGGCAGACTGAGCAGCCTCTCCCCATTCGCCATCTGCATCTCCTTTGTCCTGCGCAGCGTCAAGAACTTCATGATCGTCTGAACTCGTGCCAGAGCCATCTTGTCCAACGGCTCGGCATTCTTCTCGTTGGCTCCCTTGCGAGTACTGCGCAACGAGGCAGACTTTTCCTTTGACCCACAGAACTGGTTCCACACACCGCGATCGTCGAACGGCTCCAGTCGCAGGAATCGAATCAGCGCAAATAGATCGTCGATTCGATTCTGCACCGGCGTTCCCGTCAGGCAGACTCGCCTGTTCGCCGACAGATTGCAGACGGCTCTAGATTGCAGCGTCCTGGCTTCCTTGATCGTGTGTGCTTCGTCGAGCATGATACGAAACCACTCAATCTGCTGAATAGGGCTGATCGCCTCCTCGCCACCGCCGCCTGCCTTTCTCTTCTTCTTCCTCGACGCACTCTTGCGCGCATCTTCCTTGCTGCTGCCTGCTGCTGTCTTCTGCACTGCCGCCGTCTTTCCTCCAACAGTGTTGCCTCGTGCGTCAACGAGCACAACGTCATCCGAATCGTGCTTCGCTTTGCTCCTGCCTCCCCTTCCCGCGTCGTCTTCTTCCTCCTCCTCTTCTGCGTCACTCCCCTCCTCTTCTGCAATCGAGTGGGCGTACTCGGTGGCGAGTGTGGCATACGTCGTCATGACAATGTCATGGTCAGCAATCTCCCTTGCGTTCGTCAATCGTCCAGAACCGTGATAGATGTACACGCTAGGACGTTCGTCTGCACTCCAATGTTCGTCCAATTGACCCTCCCAGGCAGAGACAAGTGTGAGCGGCAGGACGATCAGCGTGGCCCTCGTTCGCGTCACAATGTCACCACGACGACTCAATTCGGCATCCTCCTTCTTCTGCTCTCGCTTCCCCTTCTTCTTTGGTCTGGTGCTCGCGCGAGGTTTCTTGGCAGGAGGGGCGCCGTGGAGGTTGATGTTGAAGTCTTCAATCGTCACATCGTCGTCATCGTCGTCGTCGTCAACATCTTCCTCATCGCTCTTGTTCATCTTCTTGGCGGTCCCGTTCTTCTTGTCGTCCTGCTCCTCCTTCTCCTCCCCCACCTCTTCAAATCGGAGCGCTTCTTTGGACGTCGACGCTATCAGCGATATACCTGCTAGAGTTTTGCCTAGTCCCATATCGTCGGCCAAGATGGCGCCTCGGCAGATGTAGGGCGCCCGCTTTTGCTCTCCCTGCGTCACCACATGCTGATACGAGATCACCTTGTCCGCCCTCTTGACAGGCTTCCAAAGCGAGATGATGTCCGTCTTGGACGCCTTTTCAAAGCTTCTGTACTTTTCCCGATCCAGCAGAAACGCCAACGCTTGCTTTTGGTGAGGTAGTAAAGGAGTAGCAATACGAGCATCTGCCTCCACCATCTCCAAGTCTTCGCCACCTCGCAAACTGGCATACACAGCATCAACCTGCCGCTTCTTCTCCTCTTCCGTCGACTCCTTGTTCTGCATCACCGTCCCGCGCGAGTCCAGCGTGAAGCGGGAAAAGGGAGAGGCATGGCTGGGCACGTTGCGGTTCGTCATCTCGATCGGAGGGTGGCCAGCAAAGTGAGCAGGATTGTATCGTGCAGGGTATTCGAGCTGAATGTTCTCGCAGAACAGATAGTTCGACACTTTTTCGGCATCCCGTCGAGTCGTAAAGCAGAGCACCTCAATGGCATGCAGGAAGTTCTGTGAGGCCAGGAAATATTTGTGTCAGCAGCGGCTCTCGGGTCCTCCAAGCAGGCACTCGACGACTCACCCGTCCTGAATTCGGCGTCACGATCCTACATCGAGCACTGAGTCTGATCATCCTGCGAATGAGAAGTGCATGTAGTCCTCTCCTGTACTTGTCCGCCAATGTCCCAAAGGAAGAGCTCTTAATCTGTGGACTATTTGGTATTGGCCGCCCCGATCCTTCTAATTGTGCCTTTACATCCATCGGGGCGACTACTTCGTGTACGTGAATCTCCGCCTTTTCTCCCATCATTGCATTGGTAGAGCCCTCTCCTCGAGGCACCAGCTCTACCGGTCGGAAGCCAGGCTCCAGGTAGAAGTCCTTCCCACTGGGCCAGTCGCCGGTCGACCATTTGGGATGCGTGTTGGACGTCTTCGCTCCTGCTGCATCGGTAAAGTGAAACGAGGCAGGAAGACCGAGCATCGTCAAGACCACCGCATTCACCATCCCGATGCAGACCTGCTCGCTCTGATTCTGCAGCACATTGGGACCTCTCGCTTCCACCAACGTCACATCATCGTTGTCGTCGTCTGTCAAATCAATCGTCACATTTGCTGAGACGCCCTTGTCATGCTTCAAGACACCATTGCCATTGCTGATGCCGCCGTTCCCGTTGAGGTGGCCATTGCTGCCGCCATTGTGACTGATGTTGTTGCCACGAGGTTGCGTGCTCTTCTGTCCAGCAAAGTCGCCCTTCTCGTCGAGGAACTGTGTCGGCACCCGAGCTCCGCTGCCGCCGACGATTGGTATCGCAACGCTGGCGGGCATCTTGGACGAGCTCGCCACCGGATTAGGAGGTGAAGGCGGCGGCGTGGGCGAGAGGGAGAGTGCTGGTGGCATCGTAAACGCTCGCACCAAGGTATGTATGCTTGAAGCTGGCCTGTAATTCCCTATCTCTTCAAAGTCATCTGAAAGGCGCGCTTCAGTTGGTGATGGACGTGATTCGGGCGGGCTGCGGACTGGAGAGAAGGGAAGGAAGAAGCTGGAGAGTATGTGGTAAGTTGGTCATTGTTGAAGATCTCCGTTCGTTCTTAGCGTTCAGGGCGGCGAGTACAACACTGAAGCAAGTCGTAAGTTGAAACGATTGTGCGTACCCGTATTGCGTAATCAAAGCCCCCAAAAAAAAACAAGGCGCGAGATGTACAAATAAGAGATCAGAGGAAAAGTTAAGCAAAGGGGTTACAGGCTTACACTTTTCTCTCTCTACTCAGTAAATGAGATACAGTAAAGAGATAAGTGGTAAAAGCTGACTCGGAGATTTTCTGACTTAAACAGAATAAGGAAGGGTCGCGCCTGTTTGACTCGCCGTGCACTGAAGACGGTATGAACAATGCCCACAATGCTGACCTAAGGAAATCAGATACAGTAGAGGGCGGGGGGAGGCCAGGGCCAAGCAACATTCGCGTCGAGCAGGATTGGTTGAGTGAGTGTCGGCCGATCTTTGCGCGCGCGTGGCGTATCCCCTCCCCTCTTCTTCTTCAGAGGACACCTTGCCCTACCTAGTCCACCATGCATACATGATCTTCTCTGGCCACAAAGAGACGAGGCAATCTGGCGAGGTGCGGCAGCTTAGCATAATATTCCTTTGCAAACAGTGTGCGCTACTGGGTTCGACACTGTGGGCTCAAGTGCTGAGTCTGCTTTTGGTTGCTCTCTCGCTTTCTCTTTCTCTGTCTTCCAATCTTACGCTCCTCGGTTCGACTACCTTGGCAATGGTGCCACGTTTGAGAGAATAGTTCAGGTGGTGGCAACAGGTCTTGGTAGGTGACAGAGCCCAAACCTCTCTTGGCTCTACTTGGATCCAGGTGGATGGAGCAACTGTGATGAATCTCATGAAGTGAAAAGGTGTAGTAGACTAAGGTCGCTACCGAGATGCTTCAAAGCGATAAAAGCGTGTGATTGGCGGCAAAGGATTCAAAAGGGAAGAAAAGGGACTTCATTGAGATGACGTTACGTAGGGAGGTATTCAAAATGGACGATACGATGAGATCGAAATCATCCTCACCAAGCTACTTTAGCTACTCTTGTTTTCCTTTGGCATTGACATTTTGCTTCCAATGACGTTTACCTTTGGGAAAAAGGTCAGCAGAGTTTAGCAGGACTACCATCGAAAAGAGGGTGCGCTCCGCTCGTCACCAAGGAAATAGCCATTGCAACTCGGATTCTGTTCGTTCATAGACCTCGTGAAGGCTGATGAAAAGAGAGAAGAAGCCCCGTTGGCAACGGTGCTGGCAGGGGCTAACGCTATCTCCTTGTGCACTTACCAATTCCTTTCAATGTTCTGGGTCAAACCAAGATCCTCAACGAATTGCAGATAGTCCTAATCGTGCTTCATGTCCTTCTCGGCATCGAGCTCCACACCTTGCTCCATGTGGCCTGCACAGACAAAGAATCGTAGACAGTCAACGATCCGTTTTGGTGTACCAACAAAGTAAAAGGAACGCACCTACAACGATCAGGTCCGCTTTCAAGCTTTCTATCGGCTCCAGCACTTTTCACCAGGCTCGCAAGATCTGTGGAATTTCAATCATCTCTGTCCACACACTGGTGGTCCTTCCATAGAAGCGCATCGCCGGCTACAATGACTTTCTAATTTGGCTTGCCAGAGCATAGCGTGATTAAATGTGTCTCCTACGACTAGACCGATAATAATGAGGGGCGAGGCTTTCCGAAACTTCGTAAAGAGAGAGAGAGAGAGAGAGAGAGAGAGAGAGAGAGAGAGAGCTACTAGAGAAGAAGATTGCAACATGGCTAATTTAAGCTTTGGCGCAAGCCAGATGAGTGCACGGACTTTACCCCGCACCCCGCACCGGGAGCGCAAGCGCGGACACTCCGACGTGGAAAAGCCTCGTCTTATTGGGGTGGAGACAACAACCCTATAAAGAAATGTAATGTCGAAGAGTTTAAAATTACCCGCTTTGACTTGGCGACACCATCCTTTTGCACCACGAAGATGTCAAATCATCCCGTCATCACCGACTACCTGCAAGCCAAACCGACCATCTACAGCAAGAGTCCACGCTTAGCTGGCAAAGTCTGCATCGTGACGGGAGCGACGGGAGGGATTGGTTCTGCCACAGTGCTACGATTTGCCGAAGAAGGCGCCAAAGGTATTGTTGTTTCCGATCTTGATCAAGCGCTTTGCGAACAGTTTGTTGCCAATTTGAAGAAAAATATAGTGACAAGCAACACAGAATACTTGGCCATAGCTGCTGACGTCAGTAAGGATGAGCAGCAAGCGAAGCTATTTGATCAAGCAATTGCAAAGTGGGGACATGTGCACGTTGCTGTTGCCAATGTGAGCTGCGGTGCTTGAATTCTGGCAGATTAGTCTATCTAGCTCATTCACCTAACCAATTTATTTTTTCTGAATTCCCATCCCAGGCCGGCAAAGGGTCCTCCATGACACCTCTGCTGGACGAAACAGAACACAAGATGAGAGAAATGTACGAAATCAACACCCTCGGTGGTGAGTCCAAATCCTAGTGTATCTTTTCTTCCCGACAGCTGGGCATCTCTCACAATTGCCCTTCTTATGACTTTTATAACGTAGTCTGGCTTACAGCGAAACATGCAGCCCGAGTCATGCTCAGGGATGGTCGACCTACTTCGGCTTCGATTATTATCAATTCCAGTGTAGCAGCGCTTTACGGCGCTCCAGCTTTCTCTCCATGTAGGTTTTCTCCTACGGCCCAGCACTCTCGATGATTCTGACTGACGTATATACCCTCAATATAGACGCTGCATCTAAATGGGCCGCACGAGGGATTGGTCTATCGCTAGCACAGGAGTTGGGACCTCAAGGTATTCGCGTCAACAACATCCATCCAGGTGGTACTCTCACTCCCCTCTTTCACCAATGTTTCACCGACGAAGTTGCCGAGGTCATTCGCAAATCAGCAGCACTTCAACGGCTTGCCGATCCTATAGAGATTGCAAACGGTGAGTTTCGTAATGCTGCTTCTCGAATTCTTAAGCGAGAGAGACATCCTTACCCCTTTGTTACTTCCTACAACGAAGTCATGCTTTTTCTCGCCTCCGATGAAAGTTCTTACGTGAGCGGAGCCACTATTGGAGTGCACGGTGCTCAAGTTCCGTAGAAAGATGGCGTATTTCCCCTCCTGTACAAATGGCAGCTCGGTAATGATTACTTGCCTTTACTGATTCTTTCCTGGAGAGCCATATTCCTCTCGATGTCGTCAAAGGTATCCAGAAGGATGATGTGAAGATTGATTTTAAGTCCCACACGAGAAGAATGAATTCAATTGAGCCTTGGAGACCCGCTTCGGGAGCTTCTTTGGCACCAGAAGAAGTCTCCAAGTCACAGACGAGTCCGCTCTTGACTCCTAAAACTGCATCACTTCGAAGATATTTGTCTCCTCCAGGATAGAGTGCCGTGACTAGAATTGGGAATTCTTGGCTTCGATCATCACATGCATATGAGTAGATTTCGTAATTCCTCATTGCTCTGGCGCACTCTTACCGGATGAGTATCTTCTTCCATCACGACTTTGCTTGGCGCTTCGAACGTGGGTCTGTTAGAAGGAAAACAGAATCTTAGCAAGCACCGTCTTTATTCTTGCGCTCTGAACTCGCTTTCATCGTCAAGTGGCCCTCTCTCGTATATTCAATGAGACAATAGATCTTTCCACTGACAAAGAGCAGCTGTATCATTGACAGTCGAGCTTGGAAGAAGAAATAGCGAAGCAAAGCGCTCTAGGAGACACCGTCTTCTTGCTGCGCTCGATGATCCGTTGATCACTCTACCCTGGGCCGCCCCGGACTCTCCGCTCACACATGACTGAGTGCTGTCGCAAAGGAGCAGGGCTTCAATAATCAGGGGCGCCATAATTGGGGACGCTAGCGGGGACACTAATTTCGCCTTTACCCCGCAATCTTCGAGATTGACAGGTATCGGAAGAGTCGTTTGCACCCATTCTATCCAGCACACTAGCTTCCGACAGTATCCTCGCTGCTACATCTCGTCTTACAGCTCGCCTTTTTGAATTCCACAATCCAAGGTGACAATCTGGACATGCTATATATATAACCCTTGCATAGAGAATGAAATATTACTTTTTTTGCCCATGTCTGTTAACATGTTCATTGATCGATTTCCCGAATGAAGTCTTACAGAACCACTTCGTATGGACTACGTGATAGTAGGAGCAACGCTTGCTGGTATTCTGGGCTACTATGTCTTCTACAATCTTTACTTGCATCCCCTTGCCAGTCTCCCCGGCCCTTTTATATCACGTTCTGGCCTGTGGAGTTACCGTGTCCACCGAGCCATATTCCGGGACACTTGTGAGCCATGATCTCAGAGCAAACGCAGTAGCAAAAAAGGCTGATGAGAAATTCTTCCTATCCAGCTCACCAACTAGATCGTCTTCATACCCGATACGGCACGTATGTTCGGCTTGGTCGAAATCAAGTCATCACGGTCGATCCGGATGCTGTTTCAGTGCTCTATGGACATGCCTCAAAGGTGTGTGTGTCTCTTATAGTACTATTGATCGAACAGAATCTTTACTAACTTCCTTTTTCCTCCCAGTGGACCAAATCGAATTTCTATCATCTCTTCCGGCTTGGACCAGCAAAGGGAATCATGAGCGAAACAGACGTCAAGAAGCACGCCTCTCTTCGACGATCGTCTGCCAGTGCCTATTCCATCAATTCGCTTCTGGAGCTCGAAGGTGAGCTAGAGACTCACAGGGCGTCATACTGAACGGCACAACTGAGTTTCTCTTTATCATTCTCAGGGTCTGTGGATGAAATGGCAGAATTATTCTTCCAGAAAGTGGACATATTTGCTGAAAGAAAGCAGCCGTGGGATGCGGGCTTGTGGCTGCAATGGTTTGCCATGGACGTCGTTGGCGAATTGGCCTTTGGCAAGAGTTTCGATCTCATCAAGACGGCAACGGATGAAAATCATCTTATGGAAGCCGTCGATACGTTTATCGTGGTGGCGGCTTTATTAGGCTCGATGCCTCGCTTTGGCGATCCAGCCTTCACAATTGCCAGTGCGCTTGGAGCAGGTGGCAAAGGAGCAGCACATCTTATGAATGTCACAATCGAGGCGGTAAGAGACCGACTCAAACGTACCGAGAAGATCGAAAAAGAGGGAGGCACAGATAATGAAAAGAAAGATATGCTGTGAGTTTATAAGATGGCGGCGGCAGATAAAGGCTGAAATCGAGCTCATTCCTGTTTCATTTCATTGGTGTCTCGTCAGCGGACGCTTTCTTGTTGCAAAAGATCCTGATACTGGCAAGCGTCTTACATTCGACCAGCTTTGCACCAGCGCTACCCAAATCATCGGTGCCGGTTCAGACACAACGGCCATTACTATGCGTGCAGTCTTGTACTACACATTGACCACTCCCGGCGTATATGCAACACTGATGAAGGAGTTGCAGCAAGCCCACGAAGCCGATACATTGCATTTTCCCACATCGTACCAAGAAGGCATCAAACTGGACTATTTCCAAGCCATCGTCAAGGAGACGTTGCGCTTCTTCCCAGCTGTGCCTTGGTTGATGCCGCGGGTGTCGCCAGGACAAGGTGCAGTGCTTGGTGGCCATGTTTTCCCCGCCGGGACTTGCGTTGGAATGTCGCCGTACGCCTACCACCGAAGAGCCTACGGTTCAGACTCGACCGTCTTTCGACCAGAGCGATGGTTGGAAGCCAATGAAGAGACGCGTAAAGACATGGAAAGAAACCTTCTCTCCTTTGGAGGCGGTGCCCGTGTCTGCATTGGAAAGAACATATCGATCATGGAGATGACCAAGCTGATTCCTTCTTTATTCTGGAGATACGAATTCCAGCTTACCCCGCGCAAACCGGGCTCTCCTCACAAGTACAAGCATGGCCAGGGCATGGACGGGAAGAAAGATGGAGAAAGTTGGTACGTCCAGACTGCTTGGTTTGCCTGTCAACGAGACTTCTACCTCGATGTCAAAAAGAGGGATGTCGATAGCTGAAGAGAGTACACTATGAGCCTTTTGAGAGTCTTGCTTTTTTTGTAATCATAGCTGTTTTTCGCATCCGACGAACGATCATCTTTATTACGAAGAAGTAAGAGAAACGTGCGGAGAGAGAGAGCTGTGGACTGTTATAGGGACAGCAACCAGTACTAATGTCGTGCGCGTATTGCGTAATCAAAGCCAAAAAATGCAGGCGCGAGATGTACAAATAAAAGATCATACCATGCGCTACCACTAGTAAATACACGTGCGTTTTTCGACCACTAGTGAATACGCCGTGTACGACATGCTGTATCACCATGACCGCATGTCCAATGTAGAATAGCTCCTAATGAATTAGAATTGTATGAAAATTTTGAGCAACCTTGTCTGAAACAAAAAGTGTGAAACATGCCGTTTTGAGTGAGCTGCTCTAAGTGTGAAATTTTATTAGGCCCTTAAAAACCAGTCAAAAAGTCCCGGGAACGCGAACACCATACACGGTGTATCGATGGCAACAACGGTACTACCATAACGTCGCTCAATGAGCTCGAGACTTTGATACAATGTAGAAAAGTATAGTATTATATATATGAAGTGTAAAAAAAAATGAGACATCACATATGAAAGAGAGGAGGTATAGAGGTATCGAGCCACTACGCCAGAAGGGTCAATACTACAAAAAAAGTCATGGTCACGGTACAAAGTTTACGCGATTCTAGCTCTGTTGCCTCAGCGCAATGGTTTTAAGCTTCAAAAACTTGTCTATAGCATCCTAAGTATCGTATCTAGCACTCCATTCATTTAGAATGACCATTTGTTCTCAATAAGGGCGTGTCGGTACAAGTTTCTCAACCTCACTTTAATTGACCCCCAAAAACAGACTCGACTTCAATTATCTCCTTCTTTTGTCAAAATGCTGTATTTTGGGACTTAGTAGATGTTTTAGCTGTATATCAGAACAATGTATGCTACTAATACTATTTGCCCTAAAAGAGCCTGCAGATCACACAAATGAGCTTCGTAGATGGTAAAATGGTCAAATTTGGGTCATTATGGCAGTTTCACAGTCCTAATATGACCCAATTTTGCTATCTTATCTGATAGACGTTGTGCTGAATCCATACTTTACAGATATGTCCGAAACTAGTAGGAAGAACGATTTAAAGCTAAAAAACAGCCAAGTTTTAATCATGCTGACGAGTAAATGGCCTTTGTAGCTTTTCAAGGCCATTTTCAATGGTGAGCCCGATCAGCATGATTCTGGGCTTGACACACCCCAAAAGCTATTTTGTACCTAGTAAAAGTTGTTCATTACTATCTTCTGTATTGTCTTGTCTTTTTAAAATTGTACATTATTAATGAGAATATGCTACAAAGCTAGATACCGCTGACACCATGGTGCAAAATTTCTAAAAAATGATGGCGTAGTGCGTATTTCTCAGTGATAGCTTTTTGGACGCGCACAAAACCAACACACCATCTTCTCTTATAGGAAAACTTCATCAAATTTCATCAGAGCGTCTAAGTTACATAGGGGGGGTAATCCGATAGGAGTGCATGGTCATGCCTGCGGCGTCAGAGGGCGCAAATAGGGGCCTGGAGAGCGTCAATCGGGTGTTTTCACGTTCCCGAAATCACGTGTATTTACTAGTGGTAGCGCATGGTAGGAAAAGTTCTGCAAACGGGTGCAGACTTACACTTTTCTCTCTACTCAGTGAATGGCAGGTTTGATGAGTGAGTGCCAATCTGCACACTCGCGTGGCATATTCTTCCCCTTCGTCAAGACACCTTGCGCCCCTCAATCACGCACCTCGTAGGCACAACGCCCCCTCAACTAATTCTCGTTGATCTTCTCTGGCCACAAAGACTCCACTGAGACATCAAGCACGCGTATCTATACATGACGGCGCTAGAAGAGCCGATCTCGCAAAGGGCCCACTCTGCAGGGTCGTCACACACAAGAATTCTTCCTGCTTGCTCTTTTTTTTTTTAAATTCATTTTCACTAATTTTACCACTTTATCCAACAAGAAACACGGTTCTTTGGCACCGCATTGTAATACCAATTCAGATCGGAACCTGTATTTGCCAAGATTTGGGAGGTGGAATTGACCCGAACGTTTTGCGTGGAGTATAGATAGATCGATCGCATCTTTGTTGTTTGCTTCTTGATCCAGACCTGTTCCACCTTAAGTTCTTTCTTGCTGCCACCTTCTCCGTCGTGTCGTCTTGCGAACATCAGCCGCACACGCAGGCTCCAGCGTGTGAGATCATAGCGATAACTCGTCCCCCCTGGAGATCATATCCACCTCTCCACGCTGGAAAAGCCCCTTTCGATTTGATTCCGACGCATCGCGCATTCAGCATAAGCTTTCGTGC
Source organism: Exobasidium rhododendri (assembly GCA_026210745.1). Taxonomy (NCBI): domain Eukaryota; kingdom Fungi; phylum Basidiomycota; class Exobasidiomycetes; order Exobasidiales; family Exobasidiaceae; genus Exobasidium; species Exobasidium rhododendri. The sequence goes on from CP110630.1 coordinate 653,757, forward strand.
TCACTGTCTCAGTCACAATCGCAATGTCGTCCCCCGCTACCTCCTCTACGACGGCTCGCAATGAGACCGGAACATCCTCTTCGAGCGCACTCGATCGCAAGGGCAGTCCTGCAAAGGTGAATTCGGGAAGAGTGCCATCCGGTCATCGATCAGCTGCGTCGAGGATGCCTCGTGTTCTCAATCCCGTCCCAGGTGAGTACCCCTTCTTCCTATCTCGTGCGGTGTCGTCAATGTCTGCTGCTACTTACCACGATGATCTTTCATACAGTATGGGCACGTCAAGAGCAGCCCAGTCCACCGTCGTCGCCCAAGCGGAACAAGGAAACAGGGTCATCCACTCAGTCTGCCTCCAAGACTATGCCCAAAGCGCCAAAAGCTGCCTTTTTTCAACCTTCAGCGCCTGATACAGTGCGTGGTCAGGGACACGAGGAACGTCGGTACTCCTCATCCTCCACGACTTCGTCAAAGGAAGCCAATGGCACCAATCGGTTCTGGTCGTTCACTATTCCCTCGAGGATGCGGGGGGCAAGAGCTGCATCGCGGAATGACACATTGAAGCACAACGATCAGGCGGCTGACTCTTCCTCGGTGGAAGGCGATGATATAGATCCTGATCGGAGGCCGAGCATGACGCAGCATTTTACGTCGTCGTTGGGAGAGGCCTTCTCTGGCATGGCCATGGGACGTCGAAGGAAAGCCTCTTCTTCCTCTGAGCGTGGGGACAACGAAAAAATCGCAAGACACAGCGGCACAGAGCATGATGAAGTAGAGCAAGGGGATGCTGAGCTTCACAGTGAATGGTCACCCGAGAGAGCGTCATCATCACATCCGAGGGCGAATTCTTCTCAAGGAAAGGCACGGCGAGAGATGAATGTGGACACTTCCTTCTTCCGCCATCAGCCCCTTACGCCTGGTTGGGAGTCGCCGTGGAGGGCAGAAGCTCGTGGCGGCAATTCAATCGAATTTGGAAAGTATCGCTTCAACAACTACGGTGAAGGAGGCTACTTTCCCAGGTCAGACACCAATCGATCGAATGGCTCTCGTAATGGCAAAACACTAGGCAGGAACGGCATGACGACGATTCACAAAAAGGAAAAGAAAAGAGCCACCTCGATGCTGTCGACGGAATGGTGGAAGCAATTCCTCCTCTACAACCCCTTCGTCCCGTTGCTGTTTCGAATTGTCAATATCGCCTTTGCCACGGCGACGCTGGCCATTGCTATTCGTTTACACTTGCTGCTGAAGAGAGAAGGAGCAGAAGTAGCCGTCGGAAGCAGCCCGATCGTCGCCATCATCTTTTCGCCCTTTACGCTTATTCACGTCGCCTATCAGATCTGGCTAGAGTACTTTGGTCGGCCTATCGGGCTGTGGCAGGTCGGTAGCAAGCTCTTCTACACGTTGATCGAAGTCGTCTTCATCTGCCTTTGGTCTGCCGAGCTCGCCCTCTCGTTTGACAACTATTTTACCTCCACCCTCGTCTGTACGCCTACCAACTCGCCCTATGCGAACGAGACCAACGGCTCCATACCAGGGGGAGAACAATCGCTCAACGATCCTTCTGCCAAGGGTGAGATCTGCAATCTGCAGAGCGCGCTCATCGGACTCGTCTTTGTCAGTCTGCTGGCGTATGTGATAGTCTTGTTTGTGAGTGATTAGTTGAGAGGGGAATTTGCGTGTCTTCTATCTCAATTGAAGCTTCTTCCCTCCCTTTTCCCCTTTCCAGGTCTCACTCAATCGGATCTTTGTGCGTGTCACTCGCCGTTAGATTATGGTCCTCGTTCTTCTCTGCATACACGGACCACCACCATCTCATATTGTATGCTACATTCATTCGCTATAATCATCTCATTTGTACACGTAGGATACACATGTTTTCTTTTGAGTCGACTGACTTTTATAGGCTGTAGCGGAAGTAGACGGACTTCTCTCGGTGCTCAGCAATGTCCTGTCTTCTTCGGTGGAGTTCCTGTCGATGGGTTGGATCGTCATGGTTCAATTTCAGCTTGAATCGTAGGATGTTGTGCGACGTCGTCGAGTTCTTCTCTGACTCGACTGGCTGATTCTCATGCACTCGTTCCTGCTCCCGCATGGCCACATCCTTCTTGTGATTGATATAGAAGAGCGCCAACAATGTGAGGATGGTGATCAGTGTCCCCAGCAGGAGGATCCCTGCACTGACTGCCATTCCTTTCTTGTAGTATGGTGCTTCACTTGCCGGGAACAGTCTTGTCCCCAATATAGGCCCACACTGGCCTACTAATCCAAAAACGTACAAACACCAGTTGCCGTAGGACGGCCTGTCCTGCAGTCACGAAAATGGTAGGGTTAGACGAAAATGGTAGGGTTAGGGCTGGTCTAGCGACTCTCTTCCCGCGTGTACGCGCCGAAATGATGGACGTGCATTATTCTTGCAGCGATCCGACGAGCAGCTTTCTTCTCACGCTCATTTTTCTTCCATGAGCCCCTACGTACGGTGCGGGCGTATCAGTCTGTAATGGCATCTTATTTGCTCACTGTCTGTTTTGCACGATCCGTTGCCCCTCGCAAGGAGTAAGTGCCCTCCAAGTGATGCGTGCGTCACGATCCAAGCACAGAGCATTCACACGCTCGTTCGCTTCACCTTGCCCTTGGTCTGCTTGACACGACTGACATGCAGGCGCGCCGTTGCGAGTAAAATTTCGCACGGATAGCACACTGTCGTATCAGGCAGAGTACAGAGTGACGCTCGCTCGACGGATGAAGGCCTCGCGGCCCGTCGACCCTCCTACGCCCAAGCGATCGATCGACGCATGTAGAGAGCTTCCTCCCCCTTTCTTCCCGCCTCGCACACCTGTCCCGCTTACTTTCCGTAGGCAACCACGACGTTGAGGCTCTGATTTTCTTGGCATTTCCCTCTCTCTGGCTTCTACGAAGCTCTCTCACTGCTACGACTGGGTGAGCTTCTACTGGCATCTGGCACGACGATCCGAGGCTAATCTCATTTGTGTCTGCCCCGTTACAGCCCTTCCGTTGGCGACCACGACGTTGAGGCTCTGATCTTCTTGGCATTTCCTCTCTCTGGCTTCTACCTCACTGCTACGACTGGGTGAGCTTTCACTGGCATCTGGCACGACGATCCGAGGCTAATCTCATTTGCGTCTGCCCCATTACAGCCCTTCTGTTCTAAGCAGACCCACTCCGCGATACACGGCTATTCGCAACACCCCGCACACAGGCCTTTTCTCTCGCCGGTCCCTCTTAGGCTGCCTCAACGCTACGATCAGGTGAGCTCATCTGAGAGACTGGCACGATCGTATGAGGAGGCTGATTTCATCTTCGCTAATTATATCACAGCCTTCAGCTCTCCTGCTATCTTCACTATCGCTATGGTAGAAAGCGAAAGATTGAAGAGGAGGCGGGAAGAGCGAGCACAGCAAATAGCAAACAAACGGGGCATTGATCTCTCCGCCGAAGCACTACGCCAAAGGGAGGCCGATCTCGTTGGCTTGAAGATCTACAAGCGGGTGTCGCCATATACGCACAAGGCTTACGAGCGGGTCCTGGCTCTTTTGGCTCAATATCTGTGCTCACTACAAGTCGAAGGCCAGCCCGATCTTGCAACTTTGCACTTACGGAACGATCCGCCGGGATCGGCACTCAAGCTGAGCGTACCACAGTGGCAGAATTTCGCTTACTGGTATGCTTCTCGCTCTCGCGGAAAGGTACGCAATGTTCTCGAGCAAGCCGAAAGTGAGACTGGGGCAGACCCGATCTGCCTCAAGACCGTGCAGGATGAGGTATACAGGGCAATTTCAGCTTGGAAGCGCCACACTCACTGCGATCCGCCAGCAAAGGAAGAAAAGCTGCAGATTAATTGCTACATGGAAGGCGAGCTGGCTCGGCTGCTAAACTTATCGACTGCTATGCGACCGAAGCCTGTTGCTACGCCGATCGATCTGGCTGCAGTCCTTCGCGCCGCTTATACCAGCGACAAGATCTTTCGGCTGGCTGAAGATCGAGTCGCCTTTACTGCCACACTCAAGCTCATGGCATACACCGCATCCCGGCCTGGAGAGCTTGTCGCTTCTGCTGTCACAAGAGACAGCCCGGACGCACTCCGATGGCGCGATATCGAATTCATGCGGACGGTCTTTGCGAATCCTGAGGATGGCTCACTTGGCAGTTCTCTCTTTGCCAAAGTAACTCTGCGCTTACTCAAAGGAAAGCGAGACAACGACAGCCATTTTAAAAGCTCCATCTTAATGATGGACTCGCAGAATCCAATCCTCTGCCCTTTGCTTGATCTTCTGGCACTCGCTCATACTCAGGGCATTCTTGAAGCTTCTCTCGATGCCATCATCAATTTTTCGCTCGCCAATCAAGCGCCCGGGACCTACACGGTGCCCCTCAAGGCCGACAAGCTTAGCTGTTTCGTCTTTCGCAAATTACAGAACAGCTTCGGCCAAGTCACTGCTACAAGTCTGCCCGCTACTTACGACACATTCGAGCGGCGTCTCACCAAGCTCTCGTTTGCTGCTAACATCGACGTACGCACCACCTGCTATGCATTTCGTCGTCTCGCAGCCAATGCTGTCAATCGGCCAGAAGTGACGCAGGAGGATCGCAGACTGTTGATGGGCCACAGCATTACAAGCACAGTCTTCCGAGCCTACATTGCTCGAACCACGCAAGTGGATGTGCAAGGCCTTATCACAAAAGGTCAAGAAGAGCGACTAGCTATTCAGTCGACCAGCAGATTATCTCGCGGCTTTGAATTACCAAAGGCTGTCTCTGTTCAAGGCCGTGCTTCTGTCTTTGCTCGAGATGAGGTCAAGGCAATCACAGCGGACATCAAGATAGCACATGAAGTCTTTGCTCGAAAGAATCTCGGCATTAGCATTAATCAGGCTCGAATCATCAAGCAACCTGACGCTGCGCTCTACTATGAATTGCTAGGTGAACGACGCAACTTGGCAGTCCATCTACTCAAGGCTACGTATCTGCAAGAGATTTCCGCTGCAGTCAGGCAAAAGAATGCGGAAGCTTTCTCGAATAGTAGCGGCACGGACAATGATAGCAGCACTCAAATCGACGAAGCTGTGATCTCGAAAAGCTTCGAGACCACAGTGGATGCCCGAGTGCTAAGCCAGGAGGATTGCAACAGCGAGAGTCTCGAGGGCTTCGAGACGCTCGAGTACGCGCAGGATCTTGACCTGGGCAACATCGACCATGCTCCTCTTAGCATTGAGGAGAGGTTCGGCATTGATCATGAAGCAAGCTACTTTGCAGAAGAAGAGCACGAGGAGGACGAAGGCAGCGAGGGAGAGATCGAGGGCGAGGAAGGAGAAGGCAGCGAAGCAGAGAATCAGCAAGAAGTTCACGCTGGCGAAAAGGCTCTGAGCAACACAGCTGAGAGTACAGAAGCCGACTTTGACACTACGCTCATCGATCCTCGTCTGCTCGAAGGCGATCGAGAGCACGGCGACACCAGCAACGACACTACTTTGGTCGCTGGAGAGGAGCCAGAGCAAGTAGCCGAGTATCAGACTGGCTTTCAAAGGCGACGAGCTATTCGCACCTCTTTAGTGCGATCACTTCTCGGGGAGGCTGGGGAGGCTGCTTTACCAGCGCTCGAATTGATACCGCTCATGCTGGACAGTACGTTGCTAGGCCACCGCCCAGTCATTGCACCTTTATCGGATTTGCATCCAGAAGGTGGATGTGGCATCTGCGGCGCAGCGGGACTCAACATTCGCAATATCGTGCCTCACAGGATGCATTGCGCGCGACAAGGAGCGATCGCGGCCTTCATCAGATCTTCGCCTTTGGTGGAGAAGCTCTTTCAACATGAAGAGTGCCCGCTCAAAGTGAAGAAGAAGCAGGTCGCCTGTCATAAGCACAATTCCAGCAAACCATACGAATTGGCTCAGCACATCGAATACTGCCACATCAAGAAGCATCTCACTCGTGGCAAAGGTGTCTGCCCGATGCCGTCTTGCGATGTCGCACTGGACTCAGCAGAAGACGTGCGGGTTCATTTGGAGGCTGAGCACTTAATCATTGCTGTGCGTACCAGAAAGGCGATCGAAACAACAGCACAGCTGATCGATCTGGTGACGCAGCAATGTCAGCTGTGCAGCATCTATGTCTTTGGGCGAGCAGAATGGCGCAACCACTGTGCCCAGCATCGAGAGGAATTCGCCAACGACACTGCTTTCGATTACGTGCCTCAGAGAGTAGGAGCTACCACGACTAGGCCTGGCTTATGTCCCTGGTGCTTGCACAATAAAGATCTGCGAGCTGAAGACGCCGTCATGCTCTTCAATAGAATTCAAGGGCTTCGGAGCCACGTTCAGGCTGCTCATCTCGTTCCGCTGCTCACAAGTTCAAAGCCAGAAGAGCTCATGTGCCCTTGTTTCGGCTGCCACGAACAGTTTGCAAGCATAGTAGAGGTGGGCAACCATCTAGTACAGCGTCATGAAATGATGCTATTCGGTCAGGAGCCGTTGGAGGCAGGTAGCGGGTACAAGCTCTGGGACGGCAAACAAGAATCTTTGCACGCATTTGCATATCAAAGCAAGAGTCAGGCTCTCAAGAAGCGGAAGCGTAGGAGCGAGGCAGGGGAGGATGAAGCGGAGGAAGAGGAAGAGGAGGAAGAGGCGGAAGAGGGGGAGGAGGAAGAGGGGGAGGAAGGGGAGGAGGAGCGAGAGCAGGCAGGACCGTCTCGAGCAAGACTTAGATAGATGCTAAGCAATTTCTCTCAGCGATGCTTCTTCGCTGCCCTCAATCAACGCGATACCTCAGTAGCAGTCAAGTCATGTAGCACACACTATTCGTAGCAAGATAATGGAATGCCATTCTCCAAAAATAACGAGAGCCAGTCCCTTCTTTGATTCACCTAATGAGTTGGCGATCAACCAGGAGTAGGCGACCGGGATGAAGGAGAAAAGACTGATGACCACCAACCACACGGCGCCGTAACGCGTATGGTCGTCCTCGATCAACGCAAGCATGAGGTATCCAGTAGCTCCAATCACAGTGACAAGAATGATCCAGCACCCTCTGACGTCGATTCTGTCTGAAGTGTAGACGATGAGCAGGGCAATCACAAAGGCCCCCACGTAGGGAGGTGCAGAAAAGGCTTGAGCGCGAAGGCTTAAAAAGGGGGCACAGAGAGGGAAGGGCCATCAATAATCTCCCCAGTACGCTCTGAAAACTGACGATGGAGACTCCTCGGACGTACCTCGTGTATCCCATGCCAGTCAAGATCGTGGGGAGGTAGACTGGAATAGATGCATAGCCGACGTTCACGATGAAGAGCAAGGCGGCGTTGATGTAGCTGAGCGGGTCTTTGAGCGCTGACACGAAATTGGCAAAATCGAGTTTACTTTTGAGAAAGGCCACGACGACGTTCCCACTCTCGTCTCTCCAGTTGCTTGCGTCTTTGGCAACGTCGATCCTGGCACGGTAAAGTCGAGCTTCGGCCACCTTGCGTTCGTGAGGCGTCAAGAAGCGAGCGGTGGCAATCGAATCGGGTAGCAAATAGAAGATCAGAGCGCCGACGAGAATAGTGGGCGCTGCCTCTACGATGAAGATGAGTCTCCAACTCTCCACGCTCGTCTTTGCCTTTTGTAAGCCATAGGCAACACTTCCCGCAATGGCACTTGCGATAGCGGATCCCACCAAGAACCAGGCGAATCGCAATCCTACCTCTCTTCTCGGGTAGAAGAAGCTCAAGTAGAGCGCTACTCCCGTCCCGAAACAAGCTTCCGCCACGCCAATGAAGAACCTCGCAGCCATCAGACCAGACCAGTTGAATGCCGAGGCTTGCAGGATAGCCACTACTCCCCAGCACATGACGGCCGATCCCATCCACTTGGAGGGTGGAAAGAGCTTGTATCCGATGACTCCTACCTGAAAGACGATGTACGATATGTAGAAGATGGTGAGAAGCCACTGATACTGAGCATCGCTGAGTCCCAGGTCTGTATCCATTCCAGCCGTCTTGGCATTCCCAATGTTACTGCGATCCAAGAAGGCAAAGACGTAGCAGATGCAGAGACTGAAGAGGCACGTCATTCTTGTCAGCATTGCAAAGCGTTCCACACATCTGTGGAGAGGGGAGAGGCAACTCACAGCGGCACAATGGCAATGTCCATCTTGCGTCGCACCTTGTCTTCGTCTTCTTCCCACCAGCACACGTCGTCCTGGCTAGACATGTGTGTGATCGTCGGTCCAATGTCGCCAGCTTCGACAACCTGCCCTTCCTTGTCGTGCGTCATGTCTTCTGCGACGTTCGCCATGGCCGGTGTTGCGGTGTTGAGAGAGAGAGGGGCGTGGGTAGGTAGTGGTGGGAGGTAAGGAAGGGCTTCTCCTCTTCTCAATTTTGTCCTCTACGCCCTCTCAAAAGGACGCCTGCGAGTGAAGGAAAATAAAGAGGCGAAATCGAGCGGGGTTATTATCCTCCTTCAAGTTGACCGGTGCTTTGTTTCTGCTTTGAGGCATCACTTCGGTGTGTCTCTTGAGATCTCCGCTCTTCTGTGCTACTGCTTGATTAGCCGCACTTATAACGAGGAAGGCCTGAACGCAACTTCATAGAAGAGGCTAGCAGCAAGCAACCAATACAGTTCGGCAGGAATAAAAAAAACAGGAGCGAGCAACGGGATCTTGCGTGTGGAGGACCGACGGCGAAAAGGCGCGTGGGGGGATGGGGGGCGGGACAACAGGCTCGACAGCACTCCTTTCCTCTTCCTTTACCTTCATCTGCAAACCCCCCACTCCCCCTCCATTACTATGAATTTCCCTCCTCTTCACGCTAGTGAGTGCGCGTAATTGTTTTACCCGGCGAACAATCCCCTTCGTTGTTCCTACACATCAATGGAGTCTCTGATCAGATTATGGACACGGCACAGCATTGCAAGTGCGATTATGAACGACAGTTGGCAGGAGAAGGGATGCTTCACATGTAGTGCAAACAACATGATCACCCATACGAATGAGACACCGAATCGAGAGGCGTACACCACAGCGCATACACTCCTTGAGATGCTTCTCCGTTTCCATGTCGTATCGGTGATGGATGCCGTGATGGATGCTTCGTATCGTCTCTTGGTGATGGATGCTAGTACCGTCTCGGTGATAAGCTGTTCGGCTTCCCCACCTTCAAGCTTATCAGGTATGCCGCAATGACTCGCATGTCCTGGTCGTCGGCGGTTCGGATGCGTTCGCCCAGTCCAGGCACGTTGGACAGTCTCAACTTCGCATAGCACCACTTTGCGCTCCTACCGACGTACGGCATCAGCTTTTTGACGATTTCTGGTGACTCTGTGCTCTCCGTCTCGCTCATCCATGCCAGTTTCTCTGCATTCTTTGCCATCTTTGTCGCACGAACGATCTCCGCTCTGATACGATCAGACTTCTCCGTCAGGCTGAGTTCTTCTGCCAACAGAGCACATTCTTCCGGAGAGGATTGCCAGATCCTATATGCCTGGTTTGGGGACAAAAACATCCGAGCAAAAGAATTAATGATAAAGGTACGTCTTCGACCTGCTGCTGCGGCCATCTTGTCGATCACTGCATCGACTTGCTCTGGTGCAAAATCCCTCGTCCATCGTTGTTTAATCTGAGGCTTTGAATATTGGGTAAAGAGCGCCATCATGGCTAAGTCCATGTACTCCTCCTTCCCACTTCGACAGGCTTCGAGAATTGCACTGCTGAGCAGATGTCGACACTTGCCCTTGATCGTCTCTTTGGAGTAGCCGGTGTAGGCATAGATGGTGTCGACGATGTCCTCCTGTCCTGGCACACCTAAACCTCTCCAGACTGGCGAGATCCCGGAAGTATCCTCACCCAGGTCCGACCCACTCCCCGCCTGTTGTTCTCCTTCGTCATACTGTGCGAATGCAGGAGGAGTGTAGATGAAGTTGGGCTCTTGCTGCGTGTGTCTCGATGGGTCCGACGGATGATAGGAGCACGACAAGGACGGATCAGCACCGGGATGTGCAGCATACGATGACCAGTCTTGCATTTGCTGCGGCAGAGTGTGAGCAGAGTATTGCGCCGTTCGATCGAAGGAAGGAAGCTCTTCTTCTCCCATCCAATTATCCTGCCAGGTCAATCCGGTATGATAAGACGACGACGACGATCCTCCTCCCACTTGTGAAGTGTTCTGCACGGCTTGCACTTGGCTCGACTGGTGTGGATCGAAGTGAAGTGACGAGTCGGAGCCGAGAAACGGTTGGAAACCAGAAGATGTTCCATCACCGAAGTGATACTGTTGACCTTGGTACTCCTGCACAGGATCGACTGTGTTGCCTGCTCCAAGACCCCAATGCGGAGAGTACTGGGCGGGGAACTGCATCGGCGTGTGCTCTCGTGAAGGTCTCACGCTAGGACGAGAGGTGTGGGATCCATACTGGGTGGCCAAGTCTTCGTACGTCTTCTTCTTGGATAGTCGAGAAGTCTTTGCATCGGATGCATCTCCGCTCGCTCGACTCTTCGACGATGTCCTCGTTCTGACAGTGCCGAGGTTGAGTTGATGCTCGAAGTTGTTCCAGTTGTTGTCCATGGGAGCAGGAGCAGGGGATGGAGCAGGAGCTGGGGCTGGGAGAGGCGATGCTCTGCTGAGGCCCATCAGACAGACAAGGACGAGAAATGCTGCGACACTCGAAAGGGGCTTCATTTTGCATGTGCACCTTGAAACACGTCAGACAAAGGGCGGAAGAAGGTGATGATACTGGGGTCCAAGAAGGAGAGCGTGCTTTATACTCACAGGATCGCATCGTCACCCATTTCCAAGTCGCTCCCGTCCTGCTCTTGCTAACTCGATTTCCTGCAAAGTGACGCATGAATAATGCGCCGTGATCAGCTGCCACGCTACAGTACAGCCTTTCATCGTATGCATCGGGTGACAGTGACAGTGTGACTGAGACTATACAACCAGGACAAGACTTGCCATCAGTTCAAAGCGACAAGATCTGCGCCTTTCACTCGTGTATGGGCGACACACTCCTCCTCAGGCGTATGACAAGAGACAGTGCAGAGATGGCATTACTACTTCACGGCCTGTACAACAAAGAGAAGGAAGTCATGGTCGAAGCGTGCCGTGACACTGCTCTCTCCTACTCGCCCAATCCTCCTCACTTAGAACTCTCTTCACTCCCTCTTTGGCGGCAAGAGGCCCATATGGCCAGGCTTGATGGACTGTAGATACTCCCCGATCACTTGCATGTCTTCAGCGTCCGCTTCTGCGATCCGCATGCCCAAACCGATCTCCCCCGACAACCTCAACTTGGCATAACACCACTTCTCGCACTTGCCCGTCCAGTTCTTCAACTTCTTCACACTCGACACTCTCTGCTCCTCGCTTGTGCCCAGCATCCAAGCTTCTTCTCCCTTGCCTCGCGTGGACTTGCGCTGTCTCACTAATTGTTGATCGGCCTTTCTTGTCATGCCTAATTCGTCTGCCAACTCGACACACTGCTGCGGCGACGCATTCCGCACAAAGGCCGCCATCTCTGCGGTGAAATTTATCCTGGCAAGAAAGTTGACCACGAAGATCGTTCGCCGTTCAGCGGCAGCAGCCAGTCTCTGAACGACGTCCGTCGCCTCGTTCGGCAGTAGACTTCGCATCCATGTCTGCACTCGGGGCCTCTCCATGTAGTTTGGAAACAAGGATTTGATGGCCAAGTCGATTTGCCTCTCTTCGCCGCTCTGGAAGCTCTGCACAATGCGATCGGTCATCGTGTATCGGCACCTTTTCTTGATCGATTCTCTCGCATAGCCGCTTCTCTCGTACGTCACTTCGACCAGGTACGTCTGATCGGTGCTTGCCAGGTTCGTCCAGGCTTGCGCAGGCACCAGACCTTGCGGAAGATACGAGTCGTAAGGCTCGCTTGCTCCAGAGGTCTGACCGTGGAATGCGCTATCATAGTCCTGCTGCGGCTGCGGCACAAGTCCAAAGTCGAGAAGGGGCGGTGGAGACGAAGAAGCGGAAGAAGCTGCACCTCCCTGCAGGGCATACATGAAACTCTCCTCGTGATGCTGCGGGAAGAGTTGATGCTCACGGACATCTCGACCGGAAGGAGAAAAGGAGGAAGAAGGTCCACCGTGAAAGTGCATACCAGCTTGCCAGTCCTGCGGGTGTTGATGAGAGGATGAGCTGCTACTGCCTTGTGTGTGGTCCTGCTGCATTGGATGGTGGGGGAGCTGTGCGTCGTGGTAGAGCGACATGTTCGGACTGTAAGGCGCTTGGTGGGAAGGGGCAGGACTATAGTGGGCATGGGAATACACGCCAAAAGGAGCACTTTGGCTGTGGTGAAATGGCGTTGGATTAGCGTATTCGATTGGTCCTTGGGCCTGTTCGTGCAAGCCTAGTTGAGCGAATGCGTGTACTTCTTGGTTGGGGAGGCCACCTTGTGTGTTCAGTTGTAGGCTTGGGTCGGCGTGCAAAGACGTCCCCTCGCCTTCTCCTTTCGCTCTCCGTCTTTGAGAGGACGATGTGGCAGGACGAGATGTGTGGGAGCCGTACTGCGTGGCCATGTCGTGGTAGGCATCCTCCGACTGAAGGCGGGATGTCTGGGTAGACAGAGAGTCAAGGTCCTCCTGATGACCTCGTCTGGATGCCTTGGTCTTCACCTTGAGGCGGGAGTAGCTTGTAGGGTCGTTGCGTTCACCATCCATCGGCGCAGGCACGGCTGCACTCCAGCCGCAGAGGCACGAAAGTAGGGCCAGGAGCACTACTTTTACGAGGTTGTTCATCGCTGATGTTATATCTCGATGGAGATGTGGAAGAGGTGGTCAAGAGCGAGTTTGGCCGAGGTCAGGGCGTCCTTTATACCCCTCGCAACTACTCTCATGTCCTACAGCGCATGATCAGTCACGAGTCACAGCAACAGAGAGTAGCAGCTCAGCACCGCCACTTTCCCTTATATGATGGATCAGAAGCGTTCGTGCAAGTGATGTGTATGAATTGTGACAGTGCACTCGTCGTGGCAGTCACAGTCACAGTCTCGCATTCCTGCACAACACTGGCGCACACCTCGACTCATTACGCGTTATCACTTCCCAGCAGCACACCGCTCCATTCCCTCTTCGCACCGACTGACGACGTACACCTTCATTGTACATGCTGAGTTACCGTCGTCGTGTCATCCGGACTCGACATCGCTGTACGCCTACCGAGGCCACGAGCGATCACTCGTCCCTCCCCAGACAGCGGATCGTCTACGCCCGTGCCCCCCCCCCCTTCATCGCAACAGCCCTAATTCGACTGCCATGGCGAAATGCTCTTGCTGCGAACTCGTCGTCAGGAACCATCGGGCCATGTCCTCCGTGAAGTAGTCGTTGTTGAGAAGCTCCCTGACCTCGTCGCGCGTCTTCCTCAAGACTTCCGCAATGGCAATGACCACAAAACGGTGCTCTGCGCTAGACAGATCCTGCGTCCACTTAGGTGCGTTCATCTGTCCACTAATCTTGATCTGGTACATCTTCTTGATGGCTGCATCGACTTTCTTATAATTGTCGGATTGAATCGCACTAAGTTTATTCGCTGTCAGACTGAACACGCATCTCGGCACGATTCTCTCGTACGCCCAGCCGGTTCGTTTGTAGATCAGGTAGATCAACTCCTGCCTGGAAGAAGAGTCGAGATGGAGCCAGTTTTGACTGGACAAGACAGGCGAAATTCTCGCATCTTTCGTCGTATCTAGTGCATCGTCTTCACACTGCGCGCTGAGGGCAAGACGATCGTTCTCCTCGTTCCTTCGTAGGGCGGCCCGGATCACCTGGTCGTTCGACGTCGAGGCACCTTCTTGCTGTAGAATGTGGGGGCGAACATTTATCTGCGAATAATGAGCGTATGGATCGGCGTCCCAGGCAGTTTCTTCTTCTTCTGGTGCTGCAGCATGAGCAGCATACGCAGCCTCCACCTGCGGCACAGGTCTATGCAGCCTCGCTTCTTCAAGTTGGTGGTACATCGCTCTGACGTGTCGCTCGTACGCACGACTTGACGATGGGTCATCCTCGTCCTCCGAAGACGACGACGGCTGTCTCCGAGCGCGACGTCTTTGCCCAGACATGCCCATGTATCCGAATTGCCGCGAAAGATCTTCGACGAGGTGGGCTTCGCTATTTTGCTCTTCCGGCGCGGGAACGGGGATCAAGTTGCCGCTCTCGTCGTAACGATACGCATGAAAATCTCCTATATCGAGTCGTGATTGGAGAGCTGCTTCACGACGTCTTCGACTTCTCATCAGGGAGTCCTGCATGCGTGCACGGGAGGTCTGGGATCCCGCGTGGAGAGCCGGATCGTGACGGCGACTGGCACCGTGAAGACGAGCGGTCTGGGGTTCGTAGGCGTCGGACGGGCTTGGTCGATCAGCTTGGTCGTGTCGAGTACGAACATTGTAGAGGTGAGGAATGTTGTCGTCGTTCTCTAGCGGTCGTCCGTGGTGATTGCCGTCCATGGGGGCAGGCACAGGCGATGGTGCTGCGATACACACACTATAGAGGCACGAGAAGATTGACGTCCACACAAATCTGGCACAGAGCATGGTCGATGAAGGTGTGGTGGGTTGCTACGAGCGATGGGGTGTGGAAAAGGAAGGCAAGAGGTCTAGATATCCTCATCACTGCGGTAAGAATCGACATGAACACTGCGCCCGGTCTGCTCGGTCCTTCGGCTGATGGTGGTGACATGAAGAGGGCGTCGCGTTTGTGCGTTCATCCCTCTCCACAGCGCCTGCAATCGACGGCTCGTGTCACCAGTACGCATCTGCCTTACTTTTGTAGAACACATCACAAAATCATGTGTAAAAATGATATTTATTGCATCGATGAGAAGGAGGACACACAAAGACGTGGATAATCACTTTATGCAGTCGGTCGACCGTATCGGTCGTGAGATACAACGAGTGAAAGGTCTCCTCTCAAGGATAGACTTCACTTTCACGGAGAACACGGAAAGGGCCATCATCAGGACAACATTTTGGTCACTTTCCTTGAGGTAGAGATACACACACCAACACCACGTTGCTCTTCTCTGTACTATTACTGGATCCCCACCGGCGTCATTTACATCTCAGGCGATGAGCTCTGCTTCTCTCGCGATACGGGTCCATTCATCGACGTTATTCGTTCGTATGAACCTGCGTGCCATCGCTTCCGTGAAACCGTTGTGGTTGATACATTCCCGAACCTGATCCCGCGTGTATCCTGACACCTCTGCAATCGCCTTGACCACCTTTCTACTCTGCTCTTTGTCCAGATTTTGCGTCCACGTTGGAGGGTAAAACTCCATGTCAGGATCTCTAAACAACAACCTGATTGCCGCATGGATCCTGTTTTGATCTCCCGACTCGAGTGCGTTGCGCATACCAGCCGTGAAGCGTCTGCTTATGGCGACGAGTATCTGATCATAGCCGATGCCACTCGTCTTGAAGATCTGGTAGACGAACTCTTGTTGAACACTGCGGTGGAAGTCGTGGAAGGGCAAGATGTTGCAATTGGCCTCGTCGTCGGCAGGAGTGACGGGCCGGGGCGGGCGCGGCCGCTGACGGGATGAGTTGACCATCTCCCTTGCCGCTCGAGTGGAGATATTGTTTCTCTGTCGCAACTCTTCAGCAAGTCTCCGTGCGTCACTTCGGGAGACGCCCATGCGGGAGCGGACGTATTCTAAAGAAGCTTGCTCATAAAGATCATTCGACTGTCTCTCATGCGCCATGGGTGGTCTTCGTCTCGGTCCAGAATGTCGTACACGGCGAGGCTGCCTGACTTCTTCTTCTTCTTCTGTCGTCTCTCCCTCTTGCATCCTCATAGAGGTAGGGATCTCGTCCGCCATTCCTAATCGTGTCACCTGCTCGGTGAGGCTTTCTTCGTGCTCTGAATGGGAAGAGCTCGCTACAGGTTCGTCGTAGTCATATGCATGCTGCACTACATATTCCGTATTGAGGCCTGGTATGTAGTAGTGAGGAGCCTGTTGTGCCAGATCAGGCCGGTCACTGTTCGTGTAATCAAAAGGTGGGCCCGACGACTGCGGATGATCAGGTTGATGACTTCGAGTGTAGTCTAGTAGGGAGTCATCGCCAGCCCGATCCTCTGCACCGTGATGATAGTGGTTTCGTGTAACGCGCGCTGTTTGAGCTTCATGCGGATCGCGATGCCTTGCACTACCGCCTTGGCGCTGTGAGGTGCGAACGTTGCTCAAGCCAGAATCGTCGCGCGAGAAGTGCTGCTGACGGCCTCTACCGTTCATGGGAGAAGGAACCGGTGTGCACACGCTCTGACCCAACAAGCAGGAGAGTAGAGCTGCAACCGTCACCGTAGAGAAAGTGATCATGTTCGGGGCAGTAGTCAGACTGTCAAAGCTGATGGAAAGGGGGGGGGGGAAGAAGGAGAAGATTGTCCTCTACATATGTCTTTCAAGCTGCTCGCGTGTGTGTACTCGTCTCTCTGTTGCGAGGCAAGGATAAGAGGCAACGGCGCAGGACACATTAATGCAACGACACCGCCTCTACGAATTAATTATGCAGGAGCAGTGCAGGTGATTGTGACTTCACCCCAAATTCAGCCGTGATTGATCAGTCGATATCATGCAGATTTGAAAATAATCACAATCTCTAGCGTCTGTCCACACATGAGAAATGCACGCATTAGAGAATGAAGATGTGTGCAAGACTACTTCTCCCACGGCGGATCTGGAAAAGGCTGTCCCGGCTTGAGGAGGTCCAACCAATGTGCAATCTGCAGCGTCTTACGATCGCTCGCCCTTGCGATTCGCTTGCCCAACCCTCTCGATTCAGAAAGACGCAACTTGCCGTAGCACCATGCCTCGCTCTTCTTTGCTATGCCTGCCAGCTTCTTCACGATGAGAATTCGTTGATCTGCGCTGGTGTCCAGCATCCATGGTTCCTGGCCCTTGCCCTTGGTGCTTCTGGTGGAACGGGCTACCGCGGCGGCTGCGGCTTGATCGGCTTCCTTGGTGAGACCAAGCTCCGTGGCAATGGCATGTCGCTGCTCGGGCGTAGCATACAGCAGCTGGAAGGCCACCGAGTCGTCCAGCTTTAGGCGCGCAAACGCATTTGTGATGAAGACGGTCCTTCTTCCTGCTGCCTGCGCTGTTCCCTCGATCACTTCCCTCACCTGATCGTCGGTCATGTTCACCATCCACAATTGTTTCCTGGGCACCTTCTTCATCAGTGGGAACAACTCCTTCACCGCCCACGTGTACAGCATCTCACGGCCACTGGACAATGCTGACAGTATCTCGTCCGTCATCCTGTTCTTGCATCTGTCCCGGATCGTGTCACGGTCGTAGCCGCTGTACTCGTAGATGAGCTCCACCAAGGCGATCTGATTCGGACTGGGAGTGAGAGACCAAGGCGTTGCGGATCCGTCGTCGTCGTCTGCCTCGTGCTCCTCCTCGTCTTGCTCAGCGTCTCCTTGGACGCCGTCATCGGTCTGGTGGTCGTGCTGCTGCTGTGATGGGAGTGTCGGTGCATCGTCGTGCTGAACAGGATAATGCGAAGAAGAGCCAAGGGAGAGGGTCAAGTCGTTGAACGGCTCATTGAGGGAGTATGAGGGATAGACTTGTCCACTCAAATTCTCTCCACCGTAAAATGCGTTGTGGTGGTTACTATAAGGAAAATACTGACCGCCCAGCTGTTCGTGTGGATGGACAGGGTGATTGCCACGGTGGAACTGTTGGTAGTGCTGCATCTCTGTATAGCTGTGCCCATGCGCACGGGAAGTCTGCGCTCCAGAGTGGGGATAGTAGTCTGCCTCATTACGACTGCTTCCAAGACGGGGCGTTTGGGCGTACTGCGACGAGGATTGGTCCGTGTAGTAGCTGTAGTGCGGGTTCCAGTCACCGTCCATGGGTCGAGCTGCACACACAACGAGGAGACAGAGAAGTGACACTTGGTACAAAAGAAGCATCGTGGGCCAACTATTTTCAGAGATGGAGAGGCAGGTGTGAGGAGAAGATGCAGACCTTTTCGAGCTCCTATACGGGTAGATTCCTCGAGTGCTGCTTGGGAAGTACAAGGGCTGGCATTCTTATACAGTCACAGGAAAGCGTTCAGACCAAGGAGTGACACAAGATCAGATTAAGTCGATTTATTGCTACATGTACACAGCCTTCGTGTGCAGTGCAGAGAAGAATCTTAGCACTCGCAAGATCAGATAAAGCGGTTTTTTGTTCTTTTCATGGTAGCGTCAAAGCAAAGATTGTCTCCTTTCAATGGCCTTTGAAAGACTCGAATGACTGCGTCTGCACTCGCCGTCCTCAATGCTGTTCCTTGCGCATTTCTGACTAGAGCGTCAGTAGCTGATCAACCCAATCTCCCTGGCAATCACTCGACGATCTGCACTGGACTCTGCCTGCAACAAGCTTCTCGCCATCCACTCGGTGAAGTCGAACCGCTGAAAGGTCTCTCGAATCGTGTCGCGAGATTCTCCCCTGATCGATGCTGCGTACCGAACGACCTTTACGCTTTCTACGCTCGTCAGTGACTGTGTCCATGCTGGGCCGGTCAATTCGTCCTTTGGCGACAGTCCGAGGAATCTCTTTACCGTTTTTGCAATCAATTTTTCATTGCCAGAAGTCAGCATGTTTGCAAAGGGCGAGTTCAAGGAGGTTTTGCATCGCTCGATCGTTGGCAAGTATCCGAGACCGCTGTGTTTGAAGATGCTGTACACGACCTCTCTTCTGTCTTGGGGAGTGAGGTAGCGCCACACGCGTATATCATCGTCAGCACCACCCCGTGGCAACGCCTTCGTGACCGCATCGAATTCGTCGTCCTCTCTGATCATTTCCTCTGCAGCGCTCGAGGACGACGAGTGTCCACTGTGCAGTGTTCCTTGTGAAGCGTTCCCCGAC
Organism: Exobasidium rhododendri; assembly: GCA_026210745.1. Taxonomy (NCBI): domain Eukaryota; kingdom Fungi; phylum Basidiomycota; class Exobasidiomycetes; order Exobasidiales; family Exobasidiaceae; genus Exobasidium; species Exobasidium rhododendri. Next base: position 672,613 of record CP110630.1, read on the forward strand.
ACGATCTGATGCTGTCGATACTCCTCGACAAACGTGTTGATGTTGTGGTTCTCATACAAGTTCATGTGCATCAGCTCGGAGGCGAGTTGCTCGGCCTGATCTGGTTGCTGGTAGGGATACTCTGGCAGCTGATAGTCTTGCACATGCAGATGGTCATACGTTTGCTGCTCGGGAGCTCGACTGCGACGCGACGACCTGCCTGCCTGCGCAAATCGGCCACTAACGCGAGAAGTCTGCGATCCTGTCTCGTGATGATGCTCTTCACCGTGTCTGTATTGCGCGTTGGTGTTGAGAAGGGCGAAGCGAGCCGTGCCAGGTATGGGCTGAGATGAGCGTATGTCACTGCGTCCACTTGCATCATCTTCCGTGCCACTGTCTGCACTGCCAGCATAGGCCATCTGCAAGCCAGATCCGCTGCTTGCCTCCTCTACTTGACCGTGGGAATAGCCAAAGTCCAACAGATCTGCGCGAGCACTTTGAAGGGCACCGTCCGGAGAAGGACGTGATCGTCTACCAGACTCACGGCGGACCCTTTCAGTTGCAGGTCGTCTAAGCGCATGAACTGTTCTAGGGACAGCAGTGCGGATGATGCCGTCATCTACCCTGTTGACAGGCTGTCTTGGAGGACGTTCCCGCGGCTGTGACGGGTAAGGGGTGTCTCTTTCATCCCACTGGTGGTCCATGGGAGCAGGTGCTGGTGCTGGCGCAGGCGAGGCAAAGCACGAGTCACAGAGACATGCAGCGACAGCAATGAGCGCGAGAGAGAAGATCAGCTTCATGGTGGAAGGTGAGTGACGAAGAGGATGAAGGTTATGAAAAAGGAGTATTTTATTTATATAGCTCGTCTCTGCGCATGGCATGAAAGCTGCAGCAATGGAGACGATCAGATAGCAGCTGGACATACCGCCTCCGACATCTGAAAATGTTCATGATAAGATCACTGCATCAGGACGCTCATTTCTTGCGACCGAGATCCTGCCGACTCTGCAGTACAGGTTAGGTGGTCGAGCTGGCGTGAAAACCGCGTGGATCAGCCTCATCCAAGACTTCTAAAGGACAGGTCTCCAATCAGTCATGCAGACTATCTGAGCTCCCACCGCATCATCACGGAGCAGTAGTATACGTATGATTCCCATGAAAAACGGCATCCTTGTACACATTGACATTCAATAGACTACATCGTGATACAGGGGGGAGCTCTTCACGATATATACATCATCTCTCAGTAGCTCACGAGCCCCATCTCTCTTGCCACGATCCGACGATCTTCCCACGTAGGTGCATCGACCAGCGCGCGTATCATCTCTGGCGTGTAGCCCTGACGATGAAAGAGCTGTCGAACTTGGTCTCGCCCTTGTCCTCTGATTGATGCGACAAACTTGACCGCTTCCAGACTCTCCTCGCTGCTGAGCTCCTGCGTCCAGGCTGGGCGTTCGTAGCTTTTGGCCCTATAATGACCAAACAAGGCGTTAAGTGCCTTCTTTACCTTTGCATGGCTGCCAGAGTCCAATTTCTTCATGATGGAATCGGTCAGGGATAATCGGCAGTCTCCGAGAATTTCAAAGTAGTTGAGATTTGTGTTTTTGAAGATGTTGTACACCACCTCTTTCCTCGCTTCGGGCGACAGATACTTCCACACTTGAGGAAGACTTTCTCTCTTGACGCCACTTGGGATGCGAAGCTGGGGCACGTTTACTTCCTCGTCCTCGGTGAGCGGGCCTGCATGTGTTCCAGTAGTGGAGGATGATTCATGCTGCTGCTGGCTCGCACGACTAGTCCATGCGTCTTGATTCTGCCTTTGAAGTCTGGGCGTCGGCGGCGCCTCTTGACCTTGACTTGCACGATGGCGCGCCAGACTCATGTACCCCATCTGTTCAGCGATTCCCATCGGGTGACTGGGGCCTGAAGGGATGTTCATGGGGTAACTTGACCAGAAATTGACTTCTTCACGATAGGGAGCACGTCCGGCGTCGAAGATGGAAGTGTGGTAGTGAGCTGATGACGCTTCTTCTCCGTAGTCTGGACGTCTGCTGTGTCTCAGATCCGCTGAGTCCTGTGCAGTTCGTCCTCGTATGCGGGGGGTCGCAGATCCGCTCTCTCTTGGGTAGTAGAATCCCCCTCCGTATGGGTCGAATTCCATTGGAGCAGGAACAGGCACAGGAACAGCGACACACAGACCGTAAAGGCTGGTCAAGGCACCCAAGATCGCGACATTGATCGTGTAAGTCATTGTTGTGGGAGTGGAAAAGAAAGAATAAAGACAGGAATTCATTGCAAGGGCTCTGCAATCGGACCTCTTCCTCTTTTTCCACATCTTTCGCCTCTCGCAAAGTCTCATCTGATGGTAGGGCGTAAACGAGATTGCACAGCCTCGAGACGCATGACGCCAAGCATGATTACACCGCTTCTAATCTGATGGTGTCATGTATTATCCAGTGTCCGTTGCCTTAAGTACGCCCATCTCTTATGATCTCACTGCTCTGACTGCGCCTTCTGTGTCTCTGCTTCTTATCGATTGTGCACGGTCTCCAGTAGCAGCTACAAGACGTAAGTGTCGCGACAAGTAGACACTAGCGGGAAAATTACACCACGATCTTGCATGTATGTATATGCTACAGGGGAGAGAAAGCGAACGTCTTCTCCCTTTCTAAATATATGTATGCATTCAGTGATGGTGCTCACACGGCAGGGAAGAGCCCCACCCTTTCGGCTTCAGATCGATCAGCCACTCTGCGATCCTCCTCACCTCTTCTCTCTTGTTGCACTTTGCGATGCGCTTTCCCAGTCCTGCCTGTTCGGATAGGCGCAACTTCATCACATAGAATGAGACACTTCTCGGGACGGCCGTATTTAGCTTCTGCACGATCTCCACGCACTGAGACGGGAGTGTGCCTTTCGTCCACGGCTGGAAGGAATACGCTATCGTACGGCTACTCTCATTCAAGTCGTGCCAATCGTCCCTCTTGCTGATCCCGAGCTCTCTGGCCACCACGGAAAGCACCTCCAACGGCGTGTTCAGGTATTCTTTCGCTTTCTCTGCTGACATGGCATGCCGATACAGGAAGTTCTGGATGAAGCGTTCCTGTCGACCGGATGCCGTCGCCAGTCTCTGGACCAAATCGTGCATCTCTGCCGTCGTCAATCGACCCATCCATTTCTTCTTGCGCGGCTCCAGCTCCATTTGCGGGTAGAACTGCTTCACAGCCCACGCAACAGACTCTTCCCCTCCATTGTAGAGTGCAGCGACGATGTCGTCGGTGATGTGATGGAGACACTTGTTCCTGATCGACTGCCACGTGTAGCCAACTCTGTCGTAGATGGTGTCGATCATCCACCTCTGCTCCTCGCCGTCAAAGAAGTCCCACACAGAGGAGTGATCGCGTGCTGCTTCGTCGATGTCCCCTACAGGTACTTGTATACTACTCTCCTGCGCATGTGACGTAATATTCTGGCCTTGCTGCACGCTGTCATAGGTGGACTCGTACGGGCCTGACCACATGTGCGGTACTTGCATTGGATAGTGATCAAAACCGGAAGGAGACGGGTGCGACAGAGCTCCGAGCGTCTGTACATGGTCGACTGTGGGATGCAGTCCAGCAGCAGAGTTGTACGTATGATGCGCGTCAAAGGGGGCTCCATGGTAAGATTGATCATTTGTGAGAGTAGAATAGTGAGTCTCCTGCGCTTCTTGACCATGATGGTAGTACCCTTGTGATACATGTTGCGCCTGAAAAGCACTCAGCAGATCGACCGTGCCATCGTCTCGAGGGTATGTGTCGCCGTAGGAGGTTCTGACTTCGAAGGGGACAGTGTGGCCACTTAGACGCGCTGACTGCGGCTCAAGGATGGCGCTCTCACCGTCTCGTCTTCTCCTGAATCGTGCAACAGACGGTCTGGTCAAGTCTCGTGTACTAGTGCGAGACGTTTGAGGCTGCTGGGAGGATTGTCTGTCCTGGCTTCTCGTTCGAACTCTTGCTATGTGTCGCCCTGCACTGATGTTACTCACATCATCTTGCATGGGTGCGGCCAACACATTTCCTGCAAAGATGCACAAAGAAATGACGAGCGCTACGAGCTTGTAGATGTAAGCCATGATCAGGCCGTCGATATGCTGGGGTGAGAAGGGGGTGCAAGATAGAAGTAAGGAACAAATAGGGAGAGACGCCGTAATTGATTCTGGTGAGCATCCTTTATACTATCAAGCACTCACCCCATTCAATTGTTACCGAATACTCCACTCGGTGTCACTCCTTTCTCTTGTGAATTTCTACTATCTCTGGAAGGCACACGCGAATGGACCGAAGGTGACACACTAGCTGAGAGACAGTGATGACCTAAAGGGGGAGGCCAAGGCTGTGCTTCGACATTGCAAAATCTGCATTGAGACCGACGCCTGTCCGAACAGACCATCACGCAGCCGAGAAAGCACCGCGGCAGTATTTCTGCTCTACAGACAGTGATGGTAGGAGACAGGACTCTTTCTACTTGAGTCCATTTTCGCTCCACACTAACTCTTCTCCTGCTGTCTTTTGATGTACAGAGCAACGTGTGTTAAAAGACAGGAGAGCAGTACCGCAGTAGCAGCTTTGAATACTACCAACATCGACCGATCGCTTTGCAGGTGACAGAGTGACAAGTCTGATGGTCACTCGAATACACCCCTCTCAAAGACATGCTCAAAGAAATGCTCAACGATGTGCTCAGTGTATCTGCCCTTGCTGATAGCTAATCTCATGCACGTTGGTACACGATCGTGGCGCTGTACGGTTCATGCGTGACAGCTTGTATACCGTTGAAAGGGGATTGTTCACAATGATATTGATTTAGCTGTAGACGCTACACACTCTGTTCGTCGATAAGCAGACGTCCTACCTTACGCATCCCTCTCCGGCAACCGCACCGTGTCCACGTTGGTAGGCTTGAGCTTGAGGAGGTAGGCAGCAATGACCCTCATATCCGCGTCGTCGGCCTGCTCGATTCGCACCCCCAAACCTGCAATCCCAGACAGTCTCAACTTGCCATTGCACCAGCCTGGCCCGTACTTGCCCACATACGGCCTCAGCTTGGCGATGATCGCTCGCCTGCTCAAATCGTTTGTGCCCTGCATCCACGGCTCGCTGCCAACTCCACGCTTCGGTATACCGTGAGTTCGCATGGCAGCTTCCTCGGACGTCTTTGTGAGGAGGAGCTGCTCTGCAATCGACACTCGCTCTCGTGGGGTCGCGTTCAATATCTCGACTGCCTTTTCCTTCGTCAGGCCAGTTCGAGCAAACGTATTCGTGATGAACAACGTATTTCGATCTGCCGCCAATGCCATCTTGTGAATCACCTCATCAACTTGTTCTCCAGTGAAATGCTGCATCCACTCTTGTGGGAGAGTCAGAGACTTCGTTGATTTGAACAGGACCTGCACTGCGCCGTACTTATCTTCGTCACTGCCTTCTGTGAATGCGGTCACCATCGATTCGGTCAGGCGAACGCGGCACTTTTTGCGCGCCGACACGCGAGTGAAGCCGCTGAAGTCGTAGATTGCATTCACCATGTACCTCTGGCCTCTGCTGGACAGGCCTGCCCAGACGGGTGACTCTGCTCGTGCTGTTTGATGACCGGGTGTCTGCACATCTGTCTCCTCCTGCTCCCCCTTCTCCCTCCCCCTCCTCATCCTCACGCCCATCGATGTCGACGAGCTGGTCCTCTTCCTCCTCGTGTTGCCCGGTATGCGTGGAGGACTGACCGAGATACACGTTGTTCTGACCGGGATACTCTGGGAAGAAGTTGTACTGTTGCAGCGGTGGAGGAGGGTGAGGGGAGTGAGATCCACCTTGTTGCCAGGACGGCAGATCGTGGTGGGTTGAGAAGCCATCGGACACTCTACCGTGCGGCCAGTGCTGCATCTGATGAGGGAACTGTTGCTCAGCATGATATGAAGGCATATGTCCGGTCTGGGAGGATGGATCAAACCAGAAAGTAGTGTTCTGATAAGGATGATGCTGGCCAGCCACAGGGACTCCACTGTATTCCTGCTGAAGAGAGGCGTGCACGTCATTGCGAGATCCGAGAAGTATCTGTTGTTCCTCGCTCCGATGAGGCCTCCGAACTTGTGACGATCGACTGCTGTATCGAGCTGTTTGCGGCTCCTGATTGCCATGAAGAGGAGCATCAAATCTTGAAACAGAAGCTCGTGCTGTTTGCGGCTCTTGGGAATGTTGAAGAGCATGATGACCTGTTCGTACTCTCAGTCTAGGCACACGGCCGTCATTGCTTGCACCTTCACGGTTCATAGGCGTGGGTGCCGCACCAACGCGCCAGAAGCCGTGACACCCAACATAAGCAGCCAGATATGCGATCGCAAGAAGCTTCATCATGGCCGAGGCTGGTGTTGGAAAGGGCAGAGGAAATGGTGATGGTGAGGGGGGGCTGAACAGCTAATTATATGCGCACGTCTGAGTGCATGATGTGATGGAATGTATCACCGCAAACATGTACTACTGAATCACTGATCATGTATAAGATATCATGCGACACAGCCGCTGGGTGATTCGGGCGTGATTGACCGTGGCACACTATCAGATCTCAATGTCCCAATGCACGAATCACAACGACGTCTTTCTTTCAGCTCTAATGGATGCAATAAAAGTAGCTGTACCTGCCAGGGGAATCATTTCAATATAAAGACTTCTACTTGGGGAATAATGGTGTATCGGCTTCAGCGCTAGTGGCACATGGACAAAAGAGGGACAAGAATGCATCAAGACGCGAATCTTTCCTTTTTACACCGTGAAGGTATCGTCTAGCACCCACTTGCGAGCCGACAGTGTGGTCTATTGTCGAGCCGCTGGCAGGACGAGTGTGTTCGCGTTCTTCGTCTGAAGCCGGAAGATGTACTCGCCAATGATGTTCATGTCAAAATCATCTGCTTCCAGGATTCTTCGACCCAAGCCCTCCTGCCCAGCTAGCTTGAGCTTCCCCAGACACCATTGTGCTCCTCGAGGCGGTCCTCTGGCGTTGACAAAGTGGTTCAGCTTGGCGATGACGGCCTTTCGCTGCTTCTCGTCCAGGTCTCTGCTCCATGGATGTATGCCCAGTCCGCCTCTTTTCGGAATGCTCTGCGCAAAGTTCCTGGCACGCAGCGCTTCCTCTGACTTTTGCGTCATGAGAAGCTCTTCTGCTATGATGGTACGATTCTCCTGCGAGGCGTGCAAGATCTGCATGATAATGTCGTCCTTCAAATCCATGCGAGAAATGAAGTTGTACGTGAACAAGTGACTTCGATCTGACGCGGCAGCCATGCCCTGTAGAATGTCTTGCACCTGCTCATACGACAAGTTTTTCATCCATCCTTCATATCGGAAGAGACTGCCAGGACCCACATTAAAGAGCGCCCTATACGCTGCGTCCTTCTGCTCCTCCGTCCCCTCCATCATGGCGCGAGCGATGTCCTTCGTCAGTCGATAGTGGCAGTTGTAAACGATGGCCTTGCGTGCAAAACCAGTGTAATCGTAGAGGAGCTCGATCATAACGTGGCGGCCTTGACGCTTGAGCGTGGCCCAGAACTGCGAGATCGGACGGCTCGGTGTGGTAGGACTAGGCTCCTCTTCCTCGGTAACATTATAGTCGAGTGGGTCGTCTTCTCTGTCTTCATGGCGTGTGCCAGTATTGGAGAACTGACCGAGGTAGACGTTGCCTTCACCGGGATGTTCAGGGAAGAATTGGAACTCCTGTGGCGTTGCTCCGTCGTTGTTCGCCTCCTCCTCTTCCTCTTCATCTCCTCCACCGTGATGCCCTGGGAAGAAGTTGTACTCCTGCACTGGCTCATAGTGCGTGTCGGGTATGCCCTGCTGCCAATCGTGCGTCGAATAAGGAGAAGAGGACCCGCCGGAGTACGTAGCGTGTTGCCAGTCTTGCTCTTGCCGTACATAGGAAGACTGCCCGCTGTCATTCATATCATATCTCGTGTGCATGTTCGGCTGCCAGTCACTTGTGTGAGGATGAGCGTGACTGCCGTACTGCGGTGTGAGGCCAAAGTTCTCGAATGATTGATCCAGTTGATAATTGTCGTGGGAAGAATGTGGGTGGCCTCCACTGCCATCCCCTGCACCGTGAAGTACGTAATGACCGTGCTGACCACTGCCCTCCTCTCCTTGATTGTAGTTATAGCGAGGATCAACCATCGCATTCTCTTCTTCTTGTGGCCGTCCCTGGCTTTGACGTTGCACAGGAATAGGTGTCGCCTGAGAGGGGTCCCGATTTCGAAGTCGATCCGTCCTGGCGTCGAGGAACATCTGGGATGGAGTACTGCGGTTCGATCGCCTCCTACCACCGTGAGACGATGCAGTGGTAGACTCTCCTGCAAGCATCCTAGAGCTGACTCTCGCCGTTTGAGGCTCCTGTACTCCTTGTTCGTTGTAGAATGAACCGTGACGTGAGAATCGCGCACTTTGTGGTTCGCGTGGGTTCTCCTCCTCTTGACTTCCCTGACCCGTCGTCAAGCGTCTCAGCCTCAGTCTCTCTAGTTTGCTTCGGCCTCCCCTCTCCATGGGTGCTGGAAGAGGGGCAGGTGCTGCAGTACACAGACCGTAAGAGCATACAAGCACCGACAAAGCAACGATTGCGACGTATGAGATTGTCATGTTGGGGGTGTGACGAAAAAGAGGGAGGAGTGCAAGTCTCTCTTTCTCCAGGTCCCTCTTCATATACCTTTTGCCATCCTCTCTAGTTGGTCGGGCTGCACTTCCTGCCATGCATCCTTGGCAGCGCATGAACGGTCGATGAGACGGCACATTAGATCCGTATCACTCTGTATCGCTGTAGACAAGATTGAGTGAGGACGTACACGTCTCTTTGTATCACATGAAAGAGGCAGCTGATCCCATAATTGTCGGACGTATTACAATACTGGATGGCGGTGACACATGATATAGTAGTAGAAGAGGAAATGAAGCATGAAAGTTACAGCATCTGAACTGCGCCCCCGTACGAGGCCACACCTGCATCACCTCCACTACAATTCCATCACACAAAATCGTCAATACTCGCCTCGATACAGCATAAGGGGAAACGCGCATGTCCGCGATCAATTACGCCCGTCATAGTCCTTGATCTGATTCAGAGCACTATCGTACGTTTGGTGACCCAAATTAAAGTACCTTAGTGCCAACTCCCTGACGCCGTCATCGTCCGCTGCGATGATCTCATCGATCTGCGCCTTGGTTGCCTTTCTTCTTTTCAACATGTTGCGCACATAGATCTTGTTCATCTTCAGTGCCCTTGCCATCTTCTCCTGCACCTCGTCGGTCACTTGCTTTGTGTAGCAGTTCATCCACGGTGAGACACGGTTCACCAAGCCGAGGACTTGCTTTGCCTTTTCGATCTGATCTCTGTCTCCGCTTAGAATCTGCCTTGCAATCGTCGGTGTGATGGAGCGAGAGGTGCGCTTTCGGATCACGTCGGAGCTGTAGAACGGCGTCGCATCTCCAAGTATCCGAAGAACTTCCACATGCATGCCATTTTCTCTCAAGTCCTTCCAGCAGACCGATGTAACGTCGACTTTAGGTCCCATCTCTTCCAAGACGAGAGGGGGTGGCGGTGTGTGCAGTGCTCCGTCTGGGTAGCGAACGTTGGCATGCACATTGTGAGCTGGTCTTGGAGTGTCTGCATAGTGATGCCAATATATATTCTGCCCGGGTGTAGTGCCGTTGACGGTCCTGTTATCGTGAAGAGTGGGGACGTGGTCATCTTTATACTGCTCGTGAGCTCCTCGTACTAGAATTTTGAGGCTGACTTCAGGATGAGCAAGTGACGACGAGCCAGAGTGCACACTACAAAGACCACTGGATGAGGATGCTTGCTGCCAACACGGTGGAGAGGATTCACTTCCACGGGAAAGACTTGTGTCAATCAGCCGATATTTGTGGTGGCGAATCGGGCTTGTTCGGATACTACGTCGGCTTCCGTTTAAGTAGTCCCTTCCAGATGTAGGACCGATTGCAACGCTCCCACTGGCCGGATCTCTAGTTCCGCCTTGTTGATATGGCGATACCTGGCTATCAGAGGTTGTCCCTTCGTCATCAATAATCTGAGCTTCCGAAAGGGGGGATAGAGCGTCGTATATATCCAAAGAGTGATCACTACCTCTGTACATCGGATGTGGCTCTGGCGCGGCTGATACAAGACTACCGCAGCCAGAAAGCACGGCGAACAATAAGGGCAGTGACATCATCGTGGAGGCTGAGAAAGAGGCTAGAGGTGACGCGAAAGGAGAAGAGAGAAAGAGGGAAAAAGAGACGGCCGTCGATAGGAGGAGTTACGGAGAGGGACGCATCCTCGAGCTTCATCCGTTCCACGCCGTAAGAATCAGCCCTTGTTCCTGGAATCTACCGTGCTTCACCTTGTAGCCGTGACTTGCGTGTGCCGGAAAAAACTCTCAACAGGAAACCTTGAGCTCGTTCAGAAGACAGCCGAGCTGAGTGCGCCCACCCACAATGGCTGCATCTGATTTCTGACCCTCATTTCAAGGGAACGTGTCTGAAGGCTGTTGACAGACTCACCACACCTCGACGTAGTTGCAACAGTCGACAAGGTGTGAAGAGAAGCCGGCCACAGAGGAGCTAGGGCACAAGTACGCAGTGAGGTCATCTCGGAATACAGAGGTGGTAGATGAGATCTACATTAAGACGACATCCCAACCCAGAGACAGCCTCGTCCCTTACGCCTCCCTCGCCTCGATCAGCAGATCAAGATAGTGTCTCCACTCTTCATCACTAGCGCCAAGTATACGCAAGCCCAGTCGCGCTTGATTTGCATATTTTAGTTTCTTCATCGTCCAATCTCGACTCCAATTGGTGCATCTAGCGATCTTGTCAAGGACTGCCTCTCGATCGTAGGCGTTGCTGCCTTCCATCCATGGACGTTGTATGGGTCTTCCACGTCTAGTTCCCATGGACCCTTCTCTTGGATCTCCCCTGATCAAGCCGAATTCTCTTGCTGCCTCCCTGTCGTACTCGGCTGAGCCATGCAAGATCCTCCACGCCTTTTCTTCACTCAACCATATCCGCCAAAAGAAGTCACGCACCATTGCTTCACTCTGCAACGAAGCATTGGCTATGGCGTCGACAACTGCATTGCTTTCCGCCATTGTCATGTTCTGCGTCCACCTTCGCTCTTCTGCCGGCTTGATGGCCATTCCTGGAAACAGTGTGGGAACGTGGGCGAGTATTGCTTCCCTGCCACCGCTCAGCAACGCTCTTCTCATCCTCTTGTTCATGTGGGCCTGACACATTAGTTGTATTACATCGTAGGAGAATCCAGTCTCTTTGAAGATGTTGTAGATCATCTGTTGTCTGACTTCTTCGCGCGTCTGACTCCACACCGACGCGGGATTGCTCGCTGCTTGATTGCCTTCCCCCTCTACGTATGTATACTCTGACTCGGCCTCATTCGGTTGAGGAAGATGGGAAGAAGAGGATGCTCCTGTCTGCATTGCGTGGGCTTCGTCCGCCATGGCACCGTGTCTTGTATCCCGAACATCATCAAAAGACAGTGTCTCCTCGTTAGGATACGTATTCAGGTCTTGAAACAACGGAGAAGCGGGAGTGTTCAAGTTCGGAAAGGACGGTGAAGCTGCATAGTTCAGGTCTGGAAGGGGAGGGTGATGTGACGACAGATTCATATCCTCAAACCGAAATCTCGACGGAAAGGGGTCGATGTGGCCACTGTACTGTCCCTCTTGTGCGGTGGCTTGATGTGCTCCATACTGCGCGTAGTGATGTTGATGGAGGCCTCCACTCGCTTGCGCCTGCAACAAAGCTGCTTCAGGCGAATCGTGATCGTGTCCAGGAACGTGGTAAGCACTTCCACCGTCTTGTCGTGCAGACCTCTCCCGTCGAGAGCCTTCTCCAACGTAAGAAGAAGGGGAGTGTCTCGGAAAGGCAGGGTCTTGCAACACTATATGCAAGCGCGAAGTCTGAGGCTGTTGAGATGTCTGCTCACCGTGGCGGTTGGCTCGCACTCTTTGCAAGGAAGAATTGCGAGCTATGCCCAGACGAGGTGTGGATGCCCCTGCGGCGGAAGAAGGATCGCGATAGTTTGTGTATCTGTTGTTGTTGTTGTCCCACTCGTCCATGGGAAGAGGCGTAGGTGCAGCACAGCTCAAACCCTGTAGGCAGAGAAGAGTAATAAAGATTGCAACGCTCGAAAGGAGAGCCATCTTCTGTTGGAGCTGGAGTACGGAGGGGGAGAAGAGGAGTAAAGACGGGGGTTGGAGGGAGGATAGCAAAGGAAGAGTGTCCATCTATCAAGTCATACAGATTCACACCGATAGGCTCCCGTGAAAGGTACAGAATTCATGTGTTAGGACTTCTCACATCACGCGCGCAAGGGAGGCCGCTCTCTAGTAGACTTGCTTGGCATGAACACTGGAGAGCAAGAAGCCTGCACAGCATTTCGATACTGCGCCGAGGTCACGATAGATAGTGGTCATAGAACAGTAACAACGTAGAAACTATAATCATCTTCCGTGTGCTATGTGTAGGACAGAGTACAGCGGGCGGAGACTACATACATCACACGTCACAAGACTCATACCCTCGTACTCGTGAGCAGTCTTATCAAGAGTACACATATCAGTTCAGCCTCTGTCTCTTCGGCTTTGCTGTCTTCGCCCAGATCTCCCTCCACCGGTAGGTAGTGGCAAGGCTATATTCTCCGGGTGCAGGATCGCATGGATCGCTTCCATTGTGAATTGCCGCATTTTACTTCTAGCTTCGTCGCGGGAAATGTCGAAGATGGCAGCCATGTCCATGACCACCTTCCTGCTCTGTTCGTACGACAAATCCTGCGTCCACGGTGGCGCTTCGAGTATAGGGGTTTGCGACAGGTCGAACAGCTTCTTGTACGCCTTTAGGAAGGTACGGTGATCTCCAAGTGTCAGATCCCGATACAAATTCTTGGTCAGGGTGTACTTGCATGCGCTGATGATATCGCTGTAGCCCATCCCACTCCTCTGAAAGATTCGGTACACCACCTTCTTCTTGCGGTCGGTGTTCAGTGCCAACCAGATCTTTTTCCAATTCGACGGAAGCTGTACATGGGTGACGTTGAGCTCGTCATCCTCGTTTTCCAGCGGGTCGATGTACGAGGAGCCGATACCGGAAGATGACGAGTGTCCACTTTGACTGTCGTGCGGATACTGTCGATGAGATGACGAGGAAGAGGAAGATCCACCATGCTCCATCCCCAGCATTCCGGGATCCGACACGATGTCCTGATAATCACCGCGAAACGAGGCAGGACGATGGTTGGACAGGTTCATTCCTTGAAACGACCCTTGAAGAGCTTGGTACTGTTGGAGGAAATCTTCTTCCGCTTCTTGGCTTTGCAGGTTGTTGTCAAACGCCGTAGGGGGAGGAACTTCCCGATTAGAGGGACGCTCTTTGCGGATGTAAAAGTTTTCCTGTAAGCCGTGATAGGATTGGGAAAATGAGTAGTCTTCCCCGTCTTCCTCCTCCTCCTCTTCCTCGTCTTCCTCGTCTTGTTCGAGAGGTATATTCTCCTCCCTCACTCGATAGGCAGTGTTCCGATCGTAATGATTATGAGCGTGTCTTGTGGAGGCGGAGGAAGAGCCTTGATGATTGCGACGGAGCTGAGAGTGTGGAACAGCACGAGACGTCATCGATCCAAGGTGTGCAGCATCGGCGTACTCATACTGTCGATGACCGTGATTGAGGCGGGCGGAGTGAAAGCCAGACTGGGAAGCGAAGCTGTAGTGGTCCAATCCATGACTGTCCTGACCTTCAGAGGGGGTCTGTGACGTACGCACACGAAGACTGGGCGGAGGATTGGTGTCCCAATTCTGTTGATTGTAGTGGCTATATCCACCGCTGCTCCCTCCGTACGAATCCATGGGGCTTGGAGCAGGTATAGGTGCGGCTACCACGTTCCCGCCACAGAGAAGTACAAAGGCGGCAACTATCCCGAGCTTTGCTGTAAGACGAATCATTTACACGGGCGAGAGTTCTTGGATGAGAACGTCAAGGTGGGAAGGGAGCACCTACTGCCTCTTATATCTGCGGCGGAAGGGACCTTTCCTCTACCATCTTCCATTCTGACACAGCCCACTTTCTTCTTGCAAATCACACGACCGCATTCGTCTTAGATCCGCTGATTGGAAGTGCTTGCCAGATGTGACGATGATGAAGAGTTATACTTATCCCTCTGTCGAAGGCGCATCAGATGCATGAGATCGCAGGGTGAGAAAAGGAAGAGAAGCAGTGGGATGGAGGAGATCTGATGCGACGGCGTACACCGATCAGATGACCGAAATCTGCTGCTAAAAGGAACAATCAAGACCAGCAGATGGTGCACTCGAGTGTGTGGTGACCGCTGTAATGATGATTGGTGACACTCTGACTCACATGACTGTTTGCTTCTTTGCTTTGTGCGTGTATGTGTCTCCCTTCTTTGTATGATCTCAATGTGTGGACCATCTTGGGTCACTCATTCGGGTGTGTCGGATTGTAGCATTTCAATGTGTACAAGTGTCACACAAAGAAGGCAAGAAATCAAGTAGTATATCGAGTCAATTTTCAGGTCAGGACATGGGTGCAGTACAGTAGAACATCGTCGTCACACTTCGAGACTTTGACCTGGGGGAGACGACGACTCGACTTTTCTTCCTCGAAGCCGCTACTCGTGATCAGCGCTCCATGCGAAGCCCATTTCTCTCGCCGTTTCCACGCGCTCTTCAGGCGTCTTGCATGCCAAAAGAACGCGGGCCATTTCCTCCGTCATGAAGGAGTCGTTCAGCATACTTCTGGTGGCGTCGCAAGATTGCCCTCGCAGTTCAGAGATGGCCATCACGACGGCTTCATTTTGTAAATTGTTCAGTTTCTGCGTCCAGGCTGGACCTTTGAGCTCCTGCTCCGGGTCCAAGTAGGCGGGCAGCAGCTCTCTTATCGTGCTCTCGACAGCCCCCTTACCACCAGAATGGAGAGCTGTCCACATCTCTAGGGTAAAGAGGCGCTTGCAACTCTCATCTATTGGATCGAAGGGAATTCCGCTGACCTTGTAGATGAAGTAGACTATCTTTTCCCTATCTACGGGAGAGATTCGTTGCCAGAGCGGAATGCGAATTGACGCGACATAACTGTTGATAAAAGCCTGAGGATCAGGGAAGTTTCGAGACCGCAAATAGGCAGGCGCTCTTTGTCGTTGCGGTGCTGTTGCCTGTGAAGGTGGACCACCTGACGATGACTCACCAGACTCGTACGTCTCAGGGCGATTTCTGTTGCGTCTTCGGTGTCGAGAGGAGGACGGAGGGCTGCCTGGCTGTTGCTCAGCCTGATCAACAGGATAACCGGACATGTGCATAGTACGGATGCTCTCAGAGAGAGGCTCCATTTGATCGGCGTACAAGACCTGATAGTGTGGGTGCTGATCCTGCGATGAGGTTGGCATCGTGTCTAGATGTGCTGCTTCGGGTGGGTAGCCAAACGATTGCTCCCATGCTACATAATACCCGTCCGATGCTTCATTGGGGGAAGCGCGTTGGCGTCGCTCAGATCTTCGTCCTGCTCTCGATGGATTGATCGTACTGTAGTCCTGTAAGCGGGACGTCTGAGCTACCTGCACACCTTCTTGGCCGTCTGTACGAGAGGAAGTGCGGAGGCGACCTAGCCTGACGTTACGAGCAGGCACGTCATAGTGATCGCTTTCGTATCCTTCCATTGGATGCGGCGAGGGCAGAGCCACTGCTACATTCGAGTAAAGGAAGCAGCATGCAGTAGCAAGGGCCACGATACTAAAGAGAGGAGTCATTGCTGGAACTAGTGTAAAGGTGAGCGTTAGAGGTGAAAGGGTGGGAGACAACCTCTTTGTCTGACTCGATGACTCCTCCTTATATGCTATTCGATTGCCTCCTTGGCTCTTCACAAGCGTTTTTTGCATTGACACAGCGGGGGCGTAAATGCGTGCTCTCCTCCTTCTTTCCTGTGTCACTGCATCTGATGTGATGGAGGGGAATTGCGTAAATCAAACTCACAGCGTAAGCATAGTAGATGGCAACAGCATTGAATCGAAACCTTGCCGAGCTCTGCTGAGGGACCGAGAGATCTGTATGATTTGGGCGCAAGGTAGGACAGTGTTTCTCTTCAGGTGTACCAGACTGGCTCTTGCTCAACTCTATGGCTTGCTCAGCTGATGTCAAACTAGAGCGCAGACGATGTGACCGCTTCAATCGCAGTCGGTGAAGCCCTTGGTGTATGCGCCGATATTTGTAATCTTTTTCATGAGTGTGGTAGTTTACAAATGACAAAAGTAAAGAAGCTTTCTTGTTTAGTAGTACAGATCGGCTGATTTCACATGGTGTAGTGGCGGTCGTAGCAGCCCTCGACTGGAGTTCTCACCTGTCCCCCCTCCTTACTCGTCGTTGCTCCCCCCCTTCTTACTCGTCATCGCTAGCGAGGCCCTCCTTGTCTCCCTCAATGTCTTCTTCATCCTCGTTGCCTCCGCTCATCTGCAGCTCCAATTCATCCTGCAACGACTGCAAAAAGTCGTCATCCACTTCATCTTCCGCACTGTCAAAGGGTCGCTTGGGATCTTCATACTCTGGATCCACCCCTCGTTGCACAGTCTTGATCCGTTTGGTGGGTGGCGGCGTCGATGTGCCAGTAGACTCTCCGTCGTCCAGAGGCAGGACGTTCTTCAGCCTGGATTGACCCGACCTTGACTCGGCTATCTTCCGCCTCTTGCTCAATCGAGATAGATCTTCGATGCTGCCTTCCACCCCTCCCTCTTCGCCCTCTTCCTCTGCTCCCTCCCGGCCGTCATTGGCAGACTTGTCACTGAGTGTTCTCTTCCTCCCGTTCACTGTGCTGGCATCAGAGGCATATCCGTCATCGGTAGTGTCTTCATCGTCCGTCAGTCCATTCAAGGCAGCATCCACCTCATCGTTTGCTTCGTCCCAGTTCATCTCCCCAAATCCTTCCTGGTCGTCTTCCTCTTCTCCCTCGTCGCCGTCATCGTCCTCCTCTTCCTTCTCCTCTACCACGCCCCTGATCATGGGCGTATGCTCAGAGTCGTTGCTTGACGAGAACACCAAAGAATCACTTTCAAAGCTAAGTGCACCCGATTCGCTCTCGGAAGGCTGCGAAGCTGTCGCCGTCGACTTGGGAAGTTCATACCACTTCTCTGGTTGACGAGCCCATCTGGCACAGGAATCATGCAACCAAGCGGGCCAAACGACGGGAAGCTTCCTCTTCAGGCCCATGATGACCTTTTGCGTGTCTGGTTTGGCAGCGACGACGTGCGTGGTGGAATCCGCCATCTCTGATCGACACTTTGCCCCAAACTCGTTCGCTAGACGCCACAGGTCGGATCTGCCACAAAATTCACACCTGGGTCAATATCTCTTCATTGATACTACCTATCCCTCTCGATGCCACACTCACGACTCTGGATACTGCTGAAGCGGTATCACACTCGAGAACACCAGAGAGACATCGGCAAGAACTGCAGCCTTCAGCGCTCCAATGATGCCGGTAATCGCTGGCTTGTCCTCTTGTGATGGTCTGGCGTCCCATTCTTCATACCAGCGTAAATGTACCTCATTCAGAATCTGGCATTGAATGCGTCAGTATTTCAGTCATGACTGCGAGTCAAATGTCAAACTCACCTTCTGCAACCTCTGCAGCTCTCGATCATCATCTCGTAGCACCGCTACAGCGTGGGGAGTGTGACTAGGACTATGTTGGTCGTTCTTGACATTGAGCGCTTCTTGCATCTTTGCGAGTGGCCTTGATCCCAGTTGCTCGCTCACTGCCGACTGTTGGCTCTTTTGCGCGACTGCATTCGCTTCCTCTTCCTTGTCTTTGCTTGCTTCCGCTTCGTCGGCTGCTGCTTTGCTTTCCTTGGAAGTGTCAGCAGTCTTTGCTTCGTTTGAAGTCCTCGACTCGTCTGGCTGCTCTTCCCCCTCTTCCTGGTCTGTTTGTCCTTCTGTCGTGGGTGTCGGTACTGTAGGTGCAGCTGGCAAAAAGCTAGCATTGATGTCTCCAATCCCCACGAAAAAGTCAAAGGGAACCACCTTGAGAAGGTTCGGACTCCACTTCCACACATCTGCTCGATCGTCAATGATTACCACCATCGAAGTGTCCATTGGGAAAAGCTTCTTTAAACTCTTCTGTAGTAGACTGCCATTCTCGTCTCTCGACAAGATTCGAGCACCAAAGATATGTCCTTGTGGGTCCACCAACTTACACACACACTCGGCATACGATCTAGTTCCCATCGTATAGACGTACATCTCGTACTTTTCCGCCAGCTCAGTGAGGAACTGCTGTAGACCCGGTCTCGGCTTCACGTAGTACCAGCAACCTTCTTGTTGCAGCTCTTGCCTGGCCTGCCTATCCTTGTCCGCATCATTGTGATCCTGATGTGAGCAATTATTCACCTCGTCGCCCATCACTCCTTTGCCATCTGTCCCTAGGCGAAACTTTCCTACATCTTTCAGGGCTCGGAAGTTGGGATTACTCGTGTCCTTCATCCATTCGCCTACAGTCGGATCTACGGTAGCATGAATGATCGTTTGGTCCAGATCCACGATCAGAGCTAGCTTCCGATGCGACAAGAGGTGCCTCGTACTCTCCGAGTCTATTCGAGATGCTTCCGCTGTGTTCACTTTGATGCCGGAGATGTCGTGTAGCTGTGACGAAGCATTTCGCGAGTCACCCGATCTGCAAGGGCCAGCCGTGTCAGAAATTACGATCAGCAAGAGCCTCGAGCCTTCTCTTATGACCCCGAATAGCACTCACTCGTCCTCTACGACTGCACCGCAGATGGCACACATGCCTCCTACCTGCACAGGATGTTCACATCCTTCCGATAGATCCATGATGAAGAAAGCAGCTCAGTCTTTCGTTTTGCCGTTGGAAGCGTTTATCGATTTTATCGATGAGAGGAAATAGATGCGGCGTCGAATTGAGCCCGCATGAGCCTCTGCCCTTTCAGTAAAAAGAAGTGAAAAAGAGAGTCGTCTATTCGCCCTGCTAGTGTGGAAGCTAAAAAAAGTGCAAAGTGATGGTGATGGCTGCTAGATGCGGTTGGAGAGCGACGCGCGAAAGGCCTAATTCAACGCGCGCGCTTTATATTTCTTTCAATGAAAATGCAGGACTTGGCGGTGGGCCTACCCTGACGAGCAGCACTTTAAGAAGGTAAAAAAAAGGTTCCGGCCCTCCACATTGCGAGTGTCTCTTAGAGAGGCCCCCTCATTGCAAAGTCTGACGATGGGAATACCGCGCAGTCTTTCTCCGCTCAACCACTCCTTTCCCCACCCCTCCTCTGCACGATTTAGGCAGGACTAGAGGGGAGAGTGAGAGAGTAGCGAAACCTGCTCATCATATATCGATGGTACAAAGCATTCGGCCTTGGTGAAGACATCCTTAATGTGCCACTGATTAAAGACGCTTCTGCTAGTCTGCCTGCATGAGCGACGAGGTGTGGTAGACATCATGTATTAGAGGACGGGCAACTGGCCTCTAAGAAGCGGTGACTTTCTGGCCACTGTTAGTCGTCTCACCGCCTCCAATTGCGTCTGACACCACTTCCTTACTTCTACAGACGGTATGCCACGCTCCTGGCTATGCTGGGCTGTGTAGGGCTGAAGCTGTCAATTACATTGGCATACATAGCTAAAAAGGATATGGGTAGGAGGTCCAGGATACTGTGCCATCTTTCCTTTCCATCCACAACTTCGCTACGACTTGACTTCTACGCCAGGCACAAGATGATGCTCTTACATGCTGCTGGTGCTTTACTAGGCTTGTATAGCCTGATTCCGTCCATTGTTGCCATTCCTGTGCGTCCCGCTTGGGAGAAAGCAGAGTATCCTCCTCTACCAGGCTCCTCTCCTGTTCATGCTCCCGCCCGATCAGCTTCACACGTCAGTCATCCTCAGGCAGGATCACAGGACTACATGAACTTTGTGAAC
Source organism: Exobasidium rhododendri (assembly GCA_026210745.1). Classification (NCBI taxonomy): domain Eukaryota; kingdom Fungi; phylum Basidiomycota; class Exobasidiomycetes; order Exobasidiales; family Exobasidiaceae; genus Exobasidium; species Exobasidium rhododendri. Next base: position 692,591 of record CP110630.1, read on the forward strand.
TGGAATGAAGTTGGTTCGGATAGCGACGCCGAAGTCACCAGCAAGCTCTTTACTCCGCCCGTATCGCAGCACTCTTCACTACATCAGCAGGCTACACATGGTTATCATGGTTATGGCGAAGCACCCATCCATTATCACTATCAAGGCAATCCAATACACGAAATTCACGAGGGTCAAGGCTTTACGCATGTCGGACCACCACAACACGCTGACTATCACATGGAGGCCCCAATAAATACGTGGACTATGGACAGTAGACTTGACGAATTTCCTTTCCTGACTTCGCAAAGTATGGGTAGCCCGGCAAGACAACCTTCTCATTCGAGTCTCGACTCATACGTACCAGGATTTGGCGACCAGGACGAACAAGCCCAAGCTGATTATGACGACCAGTTCTTTGAAAACTTTCAATTCGACGAACTCCACTCGCTCTTGAACGAAGGCGGCAACGAACAGAGTGCGCAAACCACTACATCTCAATCAGAGGCCGGAGTTGCCAGCACATCGTCCAACCACGGTAATGTGAGTGCAACACAGCAAGAGAAAACTAAGCGAAAGTACGAACGACGCCCTCCTCAGTCCCGAACTCCAAGGCAGAGGAAGAGGAAGGCGCCTGTCGTCGAGAAGGATCAATGGCAGCGCACTCTTCAAGACAAAGAAGTCGAACAGGTCTTTGTGATCATGCAGGGTAGACTTGTAGGAGTGAATCGAACAACGGCACGACTGCACATCAACGACGTCATGTCCCTTGCCAAAGCTCGGAAGTTACTCGGCAAAAATCTACTCGTGGCTAGGCAAGTCAAAGAAGAGATTGATCGACAACTCAGGGAAGAACCTGACGGGCCACTTCAAGACGTACCTTACATGCAACGCATAGCACTCGTCGCTAGCATTGCGCAGAAGTGGGACCTACCAAAACATGTAGTACGCCGTCGCTTGGCCAGAAACGCTTCTAAGAAAGATTGGCGCGGATTAGCATGCGGAGACGCAGAGACGGTCGAAGCCATCCTCCAGCGTATGAAACAGACTAAGGCAGTGGGTGGGGGAAGCAAGGTCTGGGATTCTGCCCTGATCGCAAGGCTTAACCGATTCTTCAAATTCAAGCAAGGTAGTAAGAACATCTACTATTACCTCAAAGGTAAAGCGGTCTCTTCCCTCCTCAAAGATTTACACAGTGAAGACCCGGACGTTTTTGCTTCGGCTGCACGACGTTTGTACGAGTCATCTCGAAGGAAGACAAGGCTTAGTCCAAGCCCGAGCGGAAGAGAAGGAGATCATATATGGTAGGGAAGCTATGAATCAAGCCACCCATTCATCCACCACCAATGAAGAGCAACTTGAAGTTGACTGTCCTACATTGGCGTGAGCGCGGCCTGGTGTGTGTGACCGCGTAATGATCGTCTTCACTGAAACGTCTGGTACAGCAATCCGGATGATGACGACCGACACTTTGACTAGCTCCATCTCTGTACTTGTGCCTCATTGTGACGATCTGACATCTCTTTCATGATACATGCAAAGCCTTATATTCGTCCCCCTTTTTCAGAATTGCAGCTGCGCATAAACGTCTAAATATAGCCAGAAATTGTCCAAAAACTCTAAATCTTTGTCCCTGCGAAACATACTGTAGATAGAAAAGGCAGTGCTTTATCATGTTTATTTCCGTTGTTTACTTCCCTTGACGTCGCATGCAAGATAATTCATGTGCTCTGTTATTAATGTACTTCATATTCAAAATTGAGGGTTCTGAAAAGCGGCTGGTCCAACCTGATACCGCCGGACGGCACACGCTAGAACCCACTTCGACACTGCCTGCCAAGGAAAAGGAAAAACACTTTTTGCGACTTTGCTCAAGTCTATTCTTTGCAATCTTTGTCGCTTCCTTCCCCATCATCCTTGCAGTGCCTCGTAAAGATCTTGCTACCTTTCCGGCGGCGCGCAGGGTTTCTCTCTCACCTCCTCTCTAACACAAGCCGGCCATGGTCGCTAAATGCCCAGCCGACAACACTGCGTCGAAGGAGCAAGACAATTTCTGGGATGGCGACTGGGATGCTCATAAAGTGGGATGGCTAATTTCGGGAGCGGCAGCTGCTTTGACATGCTTTCTTGCCCTGATCACGATCATCGGCCATGCAAGGAACTACAATCGCCCACTAGAGCAACGCCAGATCATCAGAGTCCTTCTTCTTGCACCAGTGTATGCAGTGGTCAGGTGAGTGGTGCTGAGTAGTAATGCATCGCTTTCTGGACTGACCAGATTTCTCCCCTATACTCATTGAACACGATCCCAGCTTCTTCTCGTATCGCTTTTTTCGTGCCAGTACCTACTACGAACTATCTGAGACTGTCTACGAAGGTGAGCTCTCTCTCTCTCTTCTCTTTCAAGATCAATCGATGTCCCGTGCGGCCAGGTCTGATACTCTCCCTCTTTCTCAGCCTTGGCCATCGCCGCATTCCTAATGCTCATGCTTCAATACATAGGCGAGAGTGTGGATGAGCAGAAGGGTGTTTTGATGCAAAAGGACAAGAAGAAATTGCCCCTGCCCTTTTGCTGCGTGAGGTAAGTTGCGCTGCGAAATTATCGTGACACAAGACACTGAGTCGTCCTCTCCTGTTTCTTCTTACTTGCAGATACAGGCCAAGTAAGCCCTACTTTCTGGTCCTACTGAAGTGGTCGGTCATTCAATATGTCATCATCAGACCGGCTGTGACCATCGCAGGCATCGTCACTGAATATTACGAGGTCTACTGCCAGTCCACGTTGAGCTACAAGTACGCCTACGTCTATCTCCTGGGGATCGACGCTGTCAGCATCACAATCGCGCTGTATGGCCTGATCGTCCTCTATGTGCTGATCAAGGACAACTTGCAAGGAAGGAAGCCGCTTGCCAAGTTCTTGACGATAAAGCTTGTCGTCTTCTTTGTCTTTTACCAGGGATTTGTATTTGACATTCTGGCAGATCGAGGCGTGATCAAAGCAACAGAGTACTGGGTGAGTGTTCATGTCTGAATCAGAGGTGGCTACGACATTCACTGACAAATCGCTCTTGGCGCCTGCTCACACAGACGACGGCCAACATCTCCGACGGTCTTTCAGCACTTTGCGTCTCCATCGAAATGATCTTGATCGCCGGCTTGCAGATGTGGGCGTTCAATTGGGGAGAATACCGCATCGACAGAGTCAGGAATCCGAGAGGAAAAGCGAATGAAAACGGCAAGACAGGCATCTTCCGATCACTCCTGCATGCTTTGAACTTCTCCGACTACTTTGTTGAACTGTGGTATGAGCTCAAATTCTTATTTGACCGGATCAGGGCAAAAGAGTATACAAGAGCAGATGAAAGGGTCGGTAAATTCGACATCGTCGGGGCCTTCAATGGAAACGAAGCGGAGGACAGTATTGTTGGAAATGGTGGTGGTGGAAATCAAGGCTACGACTACAACAGAACATTGGCTGCACCACTTGAATTGACCAGGAACAAAAACTCAATGGAGATGCGGCAATCTAACGGCCAGGAAGAGATGAGATCGGCCAGAGTCGATGCAAGCTCAGGCGATTATTATGAGACGATGCAGAGCAGACAAGGTCTCTTGGCTGCGGGTGTCTCCCCTGCTCGATATCCGTCGCAGGAAGTGGGACACAACAACGAACAGGCAAATTACCAGCGAGGCTATCAGCCACCGGGCCAAATCCAAGCATCATCCTACTACCAGGCTCCAGCGTTCAACAACATTGCGGACTCAAGCCACCGTCAAGCACACCCTAGCCAGCCAGACATGTATGCGAACAACGCTGGGTTCCCTAATCCACATCATGACCCGGCACAACAGCAACAACACAGTGCCGGGCTCGGATCGACTGCGCAGACCAGAGAAGAGAGGCCGGGTAGCTGGGAACCACAGGCACTCTAAATACACATTGCACCCCCCATACGTCCCCACTCGCTCGGATTGCCCTTTCCCTACTTCATCTGTATCACCAACACCTTTGCCCTCGCACACCCATCGCTACTGTCCTGCATTCATGCCCCTACAAAGTATCTTCACCCCACACAAACACTTCATTATAATAGTCCTCCGAGTTTTAGTCGAATGCAAAGTCGCATGCTACCCTTACTTAGCTTTCCCCTGATCATAGCACAGTACGAGTAAGATTACTTTGTTCCTGCCTGCTGTTCTTTTCGACAAGGGAGCGAAAACTCAGAAAAAGTCGTCTCGCTAGTTTCGAGGGAGTCGTGAGAATGAGAAATTGCTTCCAAAGAATCTTTCTCGTAAATAGACCAAACGCGATGGTAGGGGCAATTACATTTCTATATTTTACTTTTGCAAACTTCACTTATGCTAATTGAATTCCGCGCCGATCTGTGCTTCAGACGTGTGTTGCTACACTATCGACGCGTCTAACGGTCAACATACAGTACATACTAAGAATAGAGTGGAGAACGGTCTTTCTTTATTCCTCCTCCTGCACACCCTGCATAAATGGTTAACTTTTCCCCAGCTGCTACTGTACTTGCTTTCCTGCAGGCCGAACCTTTCAATTGTGCAATAGCAGCCCTACAATCGCTCGAAGAAGGAGGAAGAGAAGAAATGTGATGATGGTCTTTGTTGCCAGCCCGGCACAGGACTGGGGCGATGAACCCTCGAGGAGAACTCGGCATTTGCACGTCTATTGATGCCTCCCCCCTCTCCTCTTTCCCCTCTCTCGCTGATTGCTTTGTTTCACCTCCATCACTCTCCTGCTCCTCTGTCTATCACTTTAGCGTCTCATCCAAGTCTTGTTTTTCTGTCTTTCTCTTCACCCCCTTTCGTTGTCTCTCTGTTCACTTCTCCTCATCCCCCGTTCACAGCAACACAGAACAAGCAAACAGTCATTACTCGACCCGCTCTCGTCCTTCAAAAAGGTCACCATCCGACGTTGATCCGACCATTTTGACAAGTACCTCTCCAGCACTCAACCTCCTGATACGCATCGACCTCTACGCATCACAATGAAATTCTCCACCACCTCACTTCTGTCTGTCGCATTTGCAACGGAGGCCTTCCTGTGCGCCTCTGCGTCTAGCTCACCCGTGTCACCTGCGCCTCGACGTCAAAATGGTTCCGTGCGTCGCTTCAAGAGTGTCGCCACCGAGATGTCAAGGAGGGAGAATACGGACTCTCGGGATCTAGCGAAAAGAGACTCACACTCTGGCACAGCAACATGGTACGGCGCTGGGGTATCGGAAGGGTGCGTTTATGAAAGAAAAGACAAACAGACGAAGAGGTGTCCGTCTGCTAATGTTTCATCATCCTTAAACCACAGTGCTTGCGGCGTGTACAGCTCCTACACGGAAAACGTTGTCGCTCTCAACATCGACCTATGTATGTCCTGTGATATACAAGACATCTCGTGACGATGCGGCTGCTCACCGATCTCTGCACTTCTCCCTCTCTCCTTGCAGATGGAGATGACAACGTCATCTCTCCATGGTGCGGGAAGACCGTGGTGATCACAAATGGCGCGATAACAGAAACGGCGACCATAGTTGACTGCTGCCCAACGTGTCCTGGTGATGGAGATTTGGATATGAGCACAACGCTGTTCCAGGAATTCGGCCACCCTTTGTCGCAAGGAACTTTCCCAATCACTTGGACCCTTCAAGGAGAGGACCCGACCAACACCACCACTTCATCCACCGTGCTCAGCAACCCAAGCAGCCCGAGCAGCATCGGCATCGTCAGTATCAGCAGCAGCAGCAGCAGCGTTGCCGTCTCCACCATCGCAGTCACACAGACCGTCGTGCCCACTGTCACCCTTGCTGTGAGTATGCTACGTGCGACTGTATCTACTTATGCCCCTCTCATGTGCTGACTGTGTGTTCATTGCCCTTATAGCCGGTCGTTGCAATACAATCGACACATACCATCTTCTCCACCGTCACACTCTCCTCCTCCGTCACTCCACTTGCAACTGCCTCAAGCTCTACCACAGCCCGTAATGCTACTGTTACTGTGCCAGCTCTCCGAGTCAATGTGACCGCCAGCACAACTTCAACATCAGCCACCTCCACCGGACCAGCCCAGAATCTTGCCGGTCTGAGCAATCTGGTGACAGGCATGTTCAATCTCGCCAATGCCATGCAGAAGCAGTGAAGCGTGTCTCTCTTATCAGAAGAAACAACGTAGAATCATTTGTCATTTGTTCAGATCGGTGTCGGCAGGTTTTTGCCAGACCCTTGTACAATATACCCACTCTCTGTAATGCTTGCCAATGTACTGCTGCTGCTGCTGCTACTGCCGCGTTATATTGATACCCTACCATCGTAGTGTCGCACTTCCATTCTGCCTTCGATAAGGACTATCGGACATCCCCACCAGCGATGAACCTATAGATTAGACTTTTGTTTCCTTCGTCAAATCAGATGCCGGTATGCAGTGCAGGTGTCGTCGACACGGTCCCTTTTCGTCTGCAGCTGCAATAAGGAGCACACAATTAGAAATACTATACAGTATGGCGGAGGGGGCTACAAAGACCACGCGACGTTAATTTGATCTCTCTGATCTTTTGCGGCGCGATTGATTATCAGATAGGAAAAAAGAGGCCAGTGTCCACTATGAAGTCGATGAAACAAATCGGTCCTGCCAAGGATTGCGTGGGCACTGCCCAATGAAATCCGTATACGCACCAATCACCCTCTCTCTCTCTTCTACCCGGACTACATCACTTTCCTCCATCTCTATCGTATTTTCGCTGATCTCGACCTGCAGGGCCTGATCATTGTTCCGTTGAGGACAGTAAATCAAGAGTGGCTACAAAGACTGCGGTCTTCACAAGAAGGAGACGGAGGAGGAGCACACCCATCTGCTACGCATCCTGTGCTCTGCTGCATCACTGGGCACTCGAGCTCATACACCTTTGCCGCCGACATCTATCGAACAAAACTTCACTCAAAAGCTAGTCATACGTCATGTCGGCGCAGATCGCAATTGCGCCGAGGACCGCTAGGCCGATTGCACCGAGCAGCAATGCCTCCTCCTCTCGAGCGTCGAATGGCGCTCAGATCGCTCCACAGACGCAACGAGCACATGCTCGACCCTTGCGACCTTTGCTTGCCAGCGGCTCCAAGGATAAAGCCAGACCTCAACCCGTAGCACTGGCCCCTGCTGTTGATACACATGCAGGCAAGGCGAGGGCCCCTGTCATTGCACCTTCTCCGACGACGTCAATCTTCCGAGCACAGCCTGCTCTTGAGTACAAGGGCGGAGCAGCACCCACGGCTCCAATGATGATCAGAGAGGGCAGCAGTAGCGCTAGTCTGGACAGTATGAGTAGCAGCAACGAAAGCAGCTCCAGTCGTCAGGTCTCCGAGTCACCCGTAGATGCGGACGGGCAGGGGCAGCCTACAGTGCAACCCAAGGGCGATTGGGTCCTTCCTGCGAGAGCGAAACCAGGTCGCAAGCCGAGCGAGACAGAGCCACCCACAGTGAGTTGCAGAAGGTGTCTCATCGCCTCTATCTGGAATGAGGAGACTGACATCTGCCCTCTGTACTTACTCACTTGCTTGTCTGACACTAGAAACGCAAAGCCCAAAACCGCGCCTCTCAAAGAGCATTCAGAGAGCGAAAGCAGAGCTACGTTGCTACACTGGAGGAGAAGATTGATGAATTCGATAGAAGGGGTGTCGAGGTGTCGATCGAACTTCAAAAGGTGGCAAGGAGACTGAAAGAGGAGAATACCGTTCTACAACGAGAGAATCAGAAGCTTGTCGCAAGGTTGCAGGGTCTGGAAAAGGATGCTTCATTGTGTCGGTGTAAGGAGGGAAGAGAGGCGACAGAGAACAGCACCGTCCATCAGGTTTCTAATTTGAATGTGCAAGATACGGCGGGCAGCAGGAAGAAGAAGGTTGCGTTGCGTACAGACGAGCCTGACGATGCAGCGCCATCGAGTGTCCGTCTTTGGAACACAGCAGCAGCAGCAGCGCGGGATGGCAGTCCAAGTATCGCCAGCATGAATCGAGATTGCGGGTTCTGCACCGACCAGAGTCCTTGTCTCTGTAATGGAGAAGCGATTCTCGACTTGACTAGCGATGACGAACTCAACACGACGGTGACGCCGACGACAGATATGAAGCAGGAAAAAGGAGGAGAGAAAGATGGATCGCTTGTGTCGTCCACTGTCGCCACTGCTCCCTCGAAAGCTACAGGCAGACTGTGGTACACTGTCTCGAGCATGGGTCCACCTCCAACTCCACCCGTACAGATCTGTCCGACGAGCAACGAACGCAGGGCACGATTCCCTTTCCGACTTGGCAGTTCCTCCAACATCCTGCCACCTCTGCAAATAACTTCTCGCGGTCAGCCGAAGCTGTGGCCTGTCTACTCGCCCCTTCAACAGACCTTCAGCAAGGATCACAGTCGCATGTCTAGTCAGGAAAAGGATGCCGTGCCGATATACAGACTGAAGAGGACAGGTGCGACAGGCGACAACAGTACAGCGGCAAATGCTGTCTGCTCGGGAGATCCTTCCCAGTGCAATGCTTGCTCGACAGATCCTGCTTTGGCCGCCTTTTGCAGAGCAGTTGCGAGCCATCTGTCCCCCCACAGAGACGGGCAAGCTGCCACACCCGCCATCTTCGACGCCGGCAATGCAATACCCCTGCGACACAACAGAAAGAGAAGCCACAGCAAATCGTTCGTCGACGAATCTCTCCTCCTCAAGTCCTCTTCTCAGAGCAGTGCCGCTGCCTCTGTCCCTAGAAGAGCGCTGCCAGGCATCGATCTATACACCAACGAACGTCTGGGCAGTGGTGTCGTTCAGAAGGCGTCGTCTTTTTCTTATTCCCCTGCTGCTGCTTCGACCTCCGAATTGCAAAGCATCCCCGAGGCGTGGAAGAGGATCAAGCAGCACCCTTCCTTTCCAAAGTGGCAAGGCGGCTTGGACATGCTGGCAGATGTGGTATCAAAACGATCAGAAGAGGGTGGAGAACTTTCTCCGTCGAGCACGATGCCTTCTCCAGTGGACATCGAAAGGCGGCCTTCTGTGGCCATGAAGCTACATCGCAAAAGCTACGACCGGAGCAGTGTCGTCGGGGAATCAACGTCAAGGGAACCATATCAAGGCGCAATGCCTGCTGGTACTTCTACTTCCCGCACAACTGATGACGCGACATGCTCAGAAGACAGAGAAGGCAAGAGGCGGCGACTGTACGTCGAAAGGCAGAGTGTCGAAGAGGCTCTCGCTTTGTTAGACCGCGGCTGCAAGACAACAGCACAGCAGACCAAGGAGTCGAGTTCAAGCTGCGTCTGCCCTCTCAATCGATCCATCTGACTTACCTTGCTCGTACTCTATATGATAGACTCAGCCTCCCCTCCCCCCACGCTCTTCAGTGAATCGTCTTTTTTTGATGTATGTACTCTACATATGCAATGCTGATGATTAGTATGATTATCGTAGATCACGGATACACAGACTCGGATGGAGGGAAGTAACGTGTCTTTCGTATCATCGATCACTGCTAGTGATCTTGCTGGAGAAGTATTGCTTGTGGTGCGCGGTCTGCAGCAAGCTCGGCTTCTTCTGCTGTCGTCAATCGCCTCTTGTCTTCCTCTTTTTGCTTTGCTGCCAGTTCCTTCCTTCTCTCGACTACCTGCCACATTTCCTCCACTTTCCTCCTTTCTCCTTCCCGCTTGAGATTTCTCTGTTTCTTCTTCTCTTTTCTCAAGAATCTCAATGCCGCAAATCTCATCAGCAAAGATTCGATCAAGTGCGATCCCATCAAGTTGATCTCCGATCGAACCATTCTCTTCTGCTTTCTGAGCGCAATGATGAAGCTTCGCAATGCTTGCTTCGATAGATGTGCTCCGAATTCGTCTGCTGAGGAGCGCACATCTTCCCAGTGGTTGATGCCTTGATGTAGGATCTGCAGTTCAGCTACTTTGTTGGCAATCGAGCACTGAGTCTGCGCAATGATCCACTTCCACAGTGTAAAGTCGGCCGTTCTTCGACGAGACGCATACGAGGAGATCGGCAGGATCATGTCGTAATTCACAGTCAGCGCAGGTGGCAAGAAGTGAGGCACAAAGTCCTGGGGAAGAGTAATCTCCGTCATATCCACTGCACCCTCTTCGGATGCCTTTCGCACGAATTCGTACTTGTCCATCTCAGCGGGCAGTGCAGCCGCATCTTGACACTCCTGCGTCCACTGCACTACCTTTGCTTGAATTTCTTCAATGTTGGGCGTTAGGACTCCGATTTGCATAGCAATCCTGTTGATCTCGTGTTCCTGCCAGTCGACTGCTTCGGCTAGCAAATAGGACGCCACACCTACGTAGTCACCGTTCTGCCTCGCAAGATGATCTTTTGCTATGACTTGTGCTCGCTTGCTCCCTTCTGCCAAGGGAACAGCGACCATGCGTGCAGGATTTGGTGCTGTATTGCAGTGTTTGATCATGACGGTCATAGTCGTCGTATTAGGTACCACAGCCCTGGGATGTCGGTAGGGCAACACTTCAGGCTCGTCTATATCTAGTACGTTGTCACTCTCCTCCTTTACCACAGCGACGTCCTTGGCGAAGATTCCTCGCCAATCGGTGGAGAAGAGATTGGTAGAGAGGTGTGACGCTTCACCGGCATTCCTCTCCTTGACTGGCAAGGGCCTACTAATCGTCTCGTATGCTGAGATCATCTCACTGACCGTGCCGTGCTCTCCGAATGCCATCAAGATCGTGTTCAGGGTGTGTACGTCGGGTGTCAACACGGGTCTCTGGCTGGTCTCCGTCACCCTCGGGTCGGTATCTGGATTGTCCAAATCAATAGCATACACACCTCTGATTAACAACTTGATACCACTCAAGTTCCCGTCCATCCTGAGCATCCTTAAAGCAAGATCGAGTGTGAGCTTTTCCGGTTCCACTCCACGCTCAAACATGTCACGGAGCAACGAGATACACCTCGCAGATGCCAGTTGCACGGCCAGTCTCGCTCTGGGAGCCACTGCTTGACCGAAGAGAGCTGTGCCCTTTGATGCCGCTGTCGCACTCTCCTTCTGCTTTCGAACTTTCTTCTTTCCCTGTCCTCTCCACATTTCACTGGTGATGAACTGTCGATGAGCACGTTCGATCTGGTCTGCTAGATGTCGGCTTATGCCCAGCATAAGATGAACGTACGTCTTTGCACTAGGTTCAATTCCTGCAATTAGCGGCATTTCCGCCACTGCTTTGGCGGCATTACTGCGTCGAGATGGTGATGAAAAGTCTCCAAGCACGTTACCGCTCATCTGCGCCCACAAAGCGGTAAGGGCCGGCATATTTCCTCCCGGTGCCAGTCTCTCAAGAACCTGATCATACTCCTTCACGCCTGGTAGATTGGGCCTCTCGGATCTTCTGAGTTGTGAGAATATGAAAGCGACCCTTTGTATATACAGTGAAACATCGTCGCCTTCTAATTTTGCGCCTTGTAATTGACTTCCTTCGTACCGATAAGTGAACAAGGCGTCTTTACTGGCCTCCTTCCGTTGTTCCCGATCGGTCTTGTGTGCTATTGATCGGAGTACGTGTCTATGATCTCGGGCGCTTAGCGATAGCGACAGTCGATCAACCGAGCCATCGACTAGTAGAGAGGAGCTGGAGAGCTGTTCTTGAGAGGCTTGATGAATGGCCATGTACAGGGTCCAAACCCTCTCTGGTGTTGATGTTGTCTCGTTGTCGTACAGCTCTGTATACAGGTCGAGGACCAGTGGGTGCTTTGGGCTGTTGGACGACTTCTGCCCATCAAAGATGCCCTCTCTACTCTTGCTAATGAAAGCCTGTGAGATGCGACTCGTCGAAGAGAAGAAGCCTGGCTCCAGCCTCTGTGTTTGCTGAACGTTGACTCCCGACCGGGCTGGCACTGCCGCATCGCCACGACTCTCATGTTGCTCTTGTCGAGTCTGAGTGCTTGTCGATAGTGCCTTCTGCTGCAGTTGTTGTCTCTGTATCAGCCCTCTATTGGGTATCAGGTGTCGTCGTGCAAAGCACCTCAGGACCATGGTGAGGCCTTTAGAATGCAGTCGTCGTGAAGGTGTATATCAAAAGGAAACCTTCTTTTGTCGAGCCACCCTTTGATCGACTCGCAAGAAGAAACGCGCTGACGTAAGCCAAATTTTGATTTTTTTGGATTTTTCTTCCTCAGTGGAATAAGTTTTGAAGTTCAGAAGGTCTGTCGCTAGGCAGTATAAGGTACCGATTTCTTGATCTTCACTGTCCTCCTCATCCTCGCTGTGCGCCGATACCGGACTTGCGCTCACCATGCCCAGCTCTGCGACTGGAGGCGCCGTCTCTTCTCGAACACAGAAGCACAAGCAAAGCGCTATGGAGGGTGGCAAGCAAGCGGTCAAAGCGCTTCCTTGGGTGCCAGTCGTTCAAGGTCAAGTCAGCACCTTGCCGACTGTCTTCACCAGAGATGCAGAGTGAGTTCTTGCATAGGGAAATAGAGGTCTAGTGCCAACTTAACGCTCTTGGCTAATGCCAATACTCTGATCTTCCGCAGCTTCTTCTTCGTTGCCGCCTCATCGTCAGTGAGGATATACTCTCGAATCACTGGCCAGCTCGTCTCAACGCTCTCGTCAGCCGCTTCGACATCTTCTAGAACGACTTGGTCAGGACGCCAAGTCACTGATAGTCACGCTGCTTTGATCACAGGGCTCTCTCTCAATCCAGCAAATTCGCTACAGCTCCTCACATGCTCACTAGATGGCACGATCAAGGTCTGGGATTATCTCGATGCCATTCTGCTGAGGACGATCGATCTTGGCTTTCCCATCTCGCATATGATCGCACACGACACCATCAAAGGAAGTGTCTACGTCGTTTTGAAGAAGCCCAAAAATGTTGCCTCTCAAGCAGATGTGGTGGACCCTTTCCACTTTAATGGACGATGCAACTCCATCATTCAGCTTGTCTCTCTCACCACCCTAGCCACCAAGGGCGCTGGAGCAACAAAGTCGCAGAACGTTACCAGAGTCGGGAAAGCACGCCAAACGACCTGTATCTCACTATCAGCGGATGGAAAGTACCTTGTCTTGATCGGGAAGAGGAAGATCCACATCGCTCGAAGTGATGCACTACAAGAAGGATTCAACAAGGTCATCTCCGACCACGAGCTTACCTCTTTAGCATTTCATCCGGAGAACAATGTATTCGCTACCGGTGATTCCATCGGACAGATTCGACTGTGGTACTTTTTAGATGACGGACTGGATCAGCAAAAGAACTTGAAGAATGTCGACAAGGGTGTACGAGTGGCACCCAGTGTATTGATGCATTGGCATTCACATGCTGTCTCGGCCTTGACATTCACACCGAATGGAGCAAATCTGCTATCGGGAGGAGAAGAGAGCGTCGTAGTCTTGTGGCAGCTTGCGACCCAGAATCGTGAATATGTTCCCAGGCTAGGAGGGGCGACTATACAATCCATCACTGTCTTGCAGGGTAGCCAAGGCCGAGAAGAAGAATATGTAGCGTCGTTGGCTGACGGGAGTATAGCATTCATAGGAGCGATCAATCTGAAAGCAAACCGAACGATCTCTCAAGTGCTCATCGACTCCTCTAAGCAGCTGCTAGGGAAGGAATACCTCTCCCAGTTGACTTCTTTTCCACTAGCCGTGCAGCCTGGAACGAACTACCTCGTCATCAACGCTGGACACCCTTCTAGTCTGCAGTTTTTTGACGTAGAAAAGTCAAGACTGGTGTCGCAGATGGAAATTGTCCCTTCCAACAGAGTCAGTCGGCCTGATGATGTCCCTCTCGAATATTCTCGAGTCGAGAAGGTGTGCTTTTCTGCAAAAGGTGAATGGATGGCGACCACTGACAGCCGAGGTCGAGGAGAATCGAGCTTAAAGGTCTGGAAGTGGGATGCGAAAGTCAAAGCGTACTCTCTCAACAGTCGAATTGATCAGCCGCACAAGAATGGCAAGGTCACCTCCATGTCATTTTGTCCTAGTGGTGTGTCATCGTCTTCTTCTTCTTCCTCGCGACAGTCGTCTTCGCCCTCGCCGCTGCTCTTGACGGCAGGAAGCGACAAGCAAGCCAGGACGTGGAGAAAGATTTCACAAGACGTAAAGGGGGGCAGAAAGGAAGAATTTTGGATTGCCAGAAGTGCGTTCGATTATCGACAGTTGCCCATTCTAGACTCCTGTTGGGAACCTAATGGAACCCTGCTCGCCCTTGCACTGGATGGATTCGTCACGCTCTGGGAGCCTGCTTCGAACTCTCTGCAGCAGGTCATTCCGATCACAGGAACGTGCAAGAAGGTACTGTTCGCCGGCAAAGGCGGTCGATACGTGGTGGCCTTGACGGATAGGTCGCTGCTTGTGTGGGACATTGTCACCGGCAGAGTGTCTTGGGAAGTGGAAGTCTCAGCCGATCAATTGATTTTAGATGGCGAGCAGCACTTCTCCGTCTTGTCTACACGAGCAGCTTCCACGACCACCACGACTACCTACTCACCAGGGAGAAGTCTACCCATCGACGAATATCAAGTTTCCTTTGCGATACGCCAGGTCTGTGGCCTCAGCAGCTCAGAGGCGCACACACGTCCAACAGCGACGCCGCACTTTTTTGCCTTGACGGATCAATTCGACGTGGTGAAAGTGGGCGCATCGTCGAGTGAAGGGGAAGCGAGCCTACAAGGTCAATTACCCCAGTCTTTGCGAGGGATCAGCATCAAGAGACGAACGCTATATGACGAGTTAATCGGATCGAAAGAGGAGGGCGACAAGCCGGTCAGCCGAGCGTATTCCGCAATGACTGCGTTTGGAGAACAGACCAATCTTCAGGTCTCAGGAGGCATGCTCGAGGTAGCCAGTCATCTGTTGCCGCCGATGTCTGTTCTGTACGAGCCGATGATTGCCCAGATGATGCCAAGGAGGAGATTGGAAGAGGCAGTCGAAGTGCCTAAGACTGTAGAAGTGGCAGACGGCGAGAAGGAGGCAAAGGAGAAGAGCGAGAAGGCGACGGCGGCAGTGAAAGGGGGAGTTGCATCAACGGGAGGCAACAGCAGCAGAATGAGACAAGTGTCGGAGATGGACTGGAGCGGCATAACAGCCTTATTCGAAGCTCAGGCGAGGATCAGCACTACATCGGCTGCAGCGACTACACCAGCCATCAACGGCAAGCAAAGCAATGGGAGTGGAACAAGCAAGGTGAATGGGCCGGCGCACCTTACTACTCCTTCCAAGTCCAGTCCTCGAAAGGCCGCCAAGGTGGCGAGTGTTCAAGTGAATGGCGACAACGTCAAGTCGACCGACTCTCCCACCACGCAAGCAAACGGGCGAAAGCGAAAGGTCGTCGAGTGAGAATGCACCGTCACTCTCCCCCTTGGCCCACCTCCACCTTCCCTTGTACTGTAGACGATCCCCCCCCCCCACCCTTCTTATGCTATCTCATTTGATGCTCTTCTCGTCTTGTTCATGGATCATCCTGTACGATTGAATAAGAGAAAGAGACACTGACGGACAGACCGCGAAGACTGAAAGGAAGATGGGACACATGTACGAGTGGGGGGAAGGGGAGGGGGTGTGAAGGTCTAGAGGAGGGGGGAGAAGTCCGTGATGTGATCCCCTACAGAATGATGCAGTTCTTGCGCTTCTTGCTCTTGATTGGAGCCGGTGCCACTGTGTGTGTGTGTGTGTATTGTGGTTCAGAGTGAGCATGGTAACGTAGGACAGGGAAATTTCCCCCCTACTAACCCCCTCTCTCTTACTCACAGACACTCCTGATTGCCTCGTCAAAGACGCCCTTCAGCCCTACTTGCGAGAGCGCAGAACACTCCATGTAGCGAGTCGAGCCAATGTCGCGAGCCATTTGATTCCCTTGCGCATAGCTGATCGCTTGCATCCTTCTCTCCTTGAGCTTTTCTATCGTCGCAGCGTCGTCTCTCAGATCCAGCTTTGTTCCCACCAGGATCATGGGGATGTTGGGAGCGTGATGACTGAGAGGAAGGGGGGAAGGATGATCAGCCTTACCTACTCCTTCTTCTCTCGCAATCCACGCCATCGGACCCTATTGCGCACCTGATCTCTGGCCACCACTTTGGGAGAGAGAAGTAGTAGCAAATTGCAGCCGTCAGCCGATCTCGTTTCATACAGATGTGGCAGATGCGCATGCTGATGCAGTCTACGAGCTCACCTTTGTTCGAACATTCTCAAAACTGGGTGGGCTGACGAGTGAAAAGCAGATGAGGAAGACGTCGGTCTGAGGATATGAAAGTGGTCGCAGTCGATCGTAGTCTTCTTGTCCTGCTGTGTCCCAGAGTCCTGATGCGCGATAACGATTGTTTGTTAGTGCCTAATCTCGGTGCCCCCTCGAGCACAAACCTCCTCATTTAAACCCCCCCTTCCCTCTCCTATTCGCGAAGCTCACCCAGGCTGACCGGTTTTCCATCCACCATCACATTCGCCGAATAGTTGTCAAACACGGTAGGAATATACTCTCCCTTGCGAGACGGTGATGTAAATCAATGTCAGTCGTAGTCCTCTCTTCTGAGTCAAATTGCTGTCTGTGCCATGCCACACTTACGGGAAATGCATTGGTAGTGTATGAAATCAAGAGACACGTCTTTCCAACAGCACCATCCCCTACGACGACACCTGTGATGAGACAGGGAGACCCTCGGGGTGAGCAGCTATTACGACCTCTGCAGTACCTACGCGAGCACAGTGTGCATCCCTCTGCTCACACTTGATTGTCTGCATGTTGTGATGTACAAGGAAGAGTCAAAGCCAGGCCTTCTCTGGCTGAATGTCGCAGTTGATCGAGCGCGTAGTACAACGAGGAAAGGGCGAGCAACTCAAACGGAGTCGTGGCCTTGGTTTAGAGCTTGTTGCCGGACGTATTCTTCGGGGGCGCGGGTAAGAGGAGACGGAAGAGTGTGGTGGATGGACGAGGAACAAAGAGAGACGAAGAGAAGATGTTAGGAAAAAGGTAGAAGTGAGACGGGGTAATTGGTGACAGTGTGTGCGTGTATGTGTGTGTGTGTGTGTATCTCTAATAAAAAAAAAGGAAGAGTAAGAGGGAAAAGGAAAATAAAGAAAACGTAAAATCAGACGAAGGATTAGAGTACTAGTGCCCTTGCTGCTACGATAACTGAAGGCGACGGCGGCGGTTCACGCTCGCTCGCGCGAGATTCTTTCTGGCTCCCCCTTTTCTATCTAGATTCTCTCCTTATGTGTGCGACCGAATTCCGCATTTCGGAGTCAATTCAATACAAAATCTAGCTGAACAGAAATAGCAAGACGTCACGACCTTTTCGATTATCAAAATTGATCCGCGGTTTATCGTCACCTCCTTGAACTTTACGAGAAGGGTGTGAGGAGGACGCGCGCCACGTGTCAAGATCTAAGAAACAGTTGGAGTGACCCGTGAAGAAAGGAGATAGTAGCCCTAGCTAGCAGCTTTCGACTGACTGGCAGAAGCGCGCCAGAGCAGTAGGGCCAGAAGGGGGCAAAAGGCACGCCAACACACAGGAAAGCTTGATTGTCGACAGCAGAGCTTACACTTGGTCAAGACAGACACACATACAGCACCAACACTCCTTGTATCGCCATGTCGTTCAAAAAGGACGAGGAGACGGGCGTCTCGTCCTTCTATCAAGACAAGGTGAGCAGCTGGCAAGAAGATAAAAGGAGCTCTTCCCAAGTGATCTTGATGCTAAGAAACGTCTTTTCTTCCTTCTTCTCACAGACATCGGTCATACAGGAAGCTCGGGTCTTTAACGAAACTCCCATCAGCCCCAGAAAATGTCGGATTCTGCTGACAAAGGTCATCTACCTGCTTTACAATGGAGAGACTTTCAATAGGCAAGAGGCGACAACGCTCTTCTTCGGTGCTACTAAGCTGTTCCAGCACAAAGATGTAAGTGTCAGGGAGAGATCAGGCAATTGAGACTACCTTCTTACTAAGAGCTGCATTTCCCCTCCTAACTCGGTAGCCGGCTTTGCGACAGATGGTCTATCTAGCTATCAAGGAGCTCTGTCCGTTGGCTGATGATACGATAATGGTGACCGCCTCGATCATGAAGGACATGCAACCGAATATGGAAGTCATCTATCGACCGAATGCTATTCGGGCTCTCAGTCGAGTCGTTGACGTGAGTGCTGTAGACTGTTCTTGTCATAGAAGGGATTATTGACACAGGTTTTGCATGCACACTTCAGCCGTCTATGGTGCAAGGCTTGGAGCGATTCTTCAAGTCCGCCATTGTCGATCGCAATTCCTCCATTTCGTCGGCTGCTTTAGTCTCTGCCTATCAGCTTCATGTGGCCGCCAGGGATGTGGTACGTCGATGGGGCAACGAAGCTCAAGAAGCTATCAATGCAAAATCGTCAAGCGGAGGTGGAGGTGGTATGGGAGGCGGTTTCGCGGGAGCTGGTAGTTACTTGGGGTGGGGTGGACAGCCAGCACCTCAACAACAGAGTGCCTATGCTGCCATTCCCAGCAGTAGCTACATCACTCAATACCACGCCCTCGGTCTACTCTACCTCATTCGACAAGGCGACAGGATGGCAGTGACAAAGTTGGTTCAACAGATGGGTGGTCACAACAAGGCAACGTTGCGAAATCCCTTTGCTGTTTGCATGCTGGTGAGATACGCAGCCAAGGTGGCCGAAGAAGATCCTAATCTACGACCAGCGATGATGGACATGCTCGAAGGATGGCTAC
This sequence comes from Exobasidium rhododendri, assembly GCA_026210745.1. Taxonomy (NCBI): domain Eukaryota; kingdom Fungi; phylum Basidiomycota; class Exobasidiomycetes; order Exobasidiales; family Exobasidiaceae; genus Exobasidium; species Exobasidium rhododendri. The sequence continues at coordinate 711,269 of CP110630.1, forward strand.
GACACAAGTCAGATATGGTCAACTATGAAGCTGCTCGAGTCATCTGTGACCTGAGAGGCGTGACCGCTGCTGAGCTCACTCGACCTATCGCCGTCTTGCAGCTCTTCCTTTCTTCCTCCAAGTCGATTCTGAAGTTTGCAGCCATTCGCACGCTGTCCAAACTGGCTCAAACCCACCCTTCCGCTGTGCAGACGTGCAATGTGGACATGGAGAATTTGATCACCGACACGAATCGAAGTGTGGCCACGTACGCCATCACGACGCTCTTAAAGACCGGCAACGAAGCATCGGTCGATCGATTGATGAAGCAGATCAGTGGGTTCATGGCCGAGATTAGCGATGAATTCAAAGTGATTGTCGTCGATGCGATACGCAGTCTTTGTCTCAAGTTCCCGTCCAAGCACACTACCATGCTAAGCTTCTTGTCTGGTGTGCTGCGTGACGAGGGAGGTTACGACTTCAAGAGAGCTGTGGTGGAAGCCATCTTCGACATGATCCAGTTTATCGGAGACTGCAAAGAGGCCGCTTTGGCCCACCTGTGCGAATTCATCGAAGACTGCGAGTTTACCAAGCTCAGTGTCCGAATTCTGCATCTCTTGGGTGTGGAGGGACCAAAGATGAATCAGCCTTACAAGTACATCCGGTACATCTACAATCGAGTCATCCTAGAGAATGCCATTGTCAGAGCTGCGGCGGTCAACAGTCTGGTCAAGTTTGGATTGGGAGACGCAACACTGACAGCACGTATCACCACGCTGTTGGAGCGATGCCTGGACGACGTCGATGATGAAGTGCGAGATCGAGCGGCGATGAATTTGAGAATGCTAAAGGAGTCTCATCTGGCCAATAGATTAGATCAAAAGGGAAGCATGTTCAAGCTGGCAGCACTGGAGTCGAGTCTACAAACGTACATAGAGGATCCGTCCTCGTCTGCCAAGAAGTTTGACACTTCCGTCGTACCGAGGGTGACTCGAGAAGAGCAGAGGCAGGAAGAGCTAAAGGTGAAGAACGAAGCAGCTAGCAAGGTCGCCATGGCATCAGAGAGTACGAAAGCAGGTCCCAGTACAGGACCGGGCACGATGGGAGGAGCGTCTGCGAATGGAAACGGTCACGCAGCAGGAGGAGTCAGCAAGAGCGACATGTATGCTGCCGAGTTGGCCAAACTTCCGAAGATGAACGGTTACGGAGCGTTGTTGAAGAGCTCAAAGAGCCCAGTCGAGCTGACCGAAAGAGAGACCGAATACGTCGTCTCTGCAGTGACGCACGTCTTCACCGATCATATCGTCTTGCAGTACCACATCACCAACACATTACCCGACACCGTCCTGGACAACGTCGCCGTTGTAGTCGGCGGAGCAAGCGAAATCGGACTAGAGGAGGACTTTATTCTCGACATTCCTTCTCTGACGCAAGCAGAACCCAGTGGCGTCTGTTACGTTTCTTTCACAAGAACAGACGGAAGTAGTAGCTTCCCGCAGGGAACGCTGACCAGCACGCTTCGATTCTTGAGTCGAGAGGTAGATCCCAGCACGGGCGAGGCGGAGCAAGAAGGGTATGACGATCAATACGAGACTTCCGAGCTCGAGTTGGGCGTCAGTGACTACGTTCAAGAGAGATGGGCCGATTGGAGCAAAGAGTGGGAAGTACTTGGCAAGCAGCACACGGCCACAGAAACGTTTGCTCTCACTGCGCTGGAGAGTCTGAAAGGTGAGCGTGGTTGTGTCTGAGCATGTGGAAAGAGCAGAGCAGAGCATTAGTGTTGACATCATGAATTCCTTCTTTTACTATAGCCGCATGTGAAACGTTGGTCGACTTGTTCGGAATGCAAGCCTTGGGGGGCACAGAGCTGCCCACTTCGACGACTGTTCATACGCTGAACCTCTCCGGAAGTGTGATGACGAGTCCCGAGAAGGCAAACGTGCTGGTCAGGTGTCGAATGACGTTTGCAGGTAAAGGTGAAGGTGTCACAATGGAACTTACTGCAAGGGGGCAAAAAGACGAAGCTGTCCAACTGATAATGGGTGCCATCGCATAAAGAGTAGAATTTGATGTAGTCCTAACAACCATCTCCCCCCTCCCCTTCCTTACACTCTAATCATTACTTTTTTGATGTGCCGTTGAGGGCTTTGGTCGTTCTGCGGAGGAAGAGTCGGAGGGCGCTTCTGTTCGGGCATTGAAAGTCGCGGACAATTTTGAGTTTCAGTGTCTCATGTACGCCTCGTCGTCCTTTTGAGTTTCGATGGGAGGCGCTTTTAGCAGGGGCAGCTCGCCTTCTCCGCCTAGTGGCTGAGATGTGGTGTGCCTTGTTTCCCTTGTGTAAGTTGCAGCGTGGCTAATCTCTTCCTTTCCCTCTCTCTCTCATCCTGACCACCTTACTTGATTTCTAGTGACGCCGATCATCTTGGTGAGCGTTGTTTGCTTCACCATTTCGGCATGCGTCTCGTCATCGCTTGTTGCCTCCTTCTCCTGTCCAGTCTGACGCTCGTCTCTGCTGCCATTGGGCGCGTAAATCCTGGTGCAGCGATTCTCGAATGCAAGCTCTGCGTCGAAGCAAGCGGGCAGCCATGCCAGCTCAAAGAAGGGGAAGGCACATCCTACCAACTAATCAGACAACTCGACGGAGAAGGCGCCATCACATCAACTTACTCTGATGCTTCCATCTCTACAAACAGTGTCTTTACAGTGAAGATCTCCAAATCAGATGCCAAATCGTTACATTTTACATTGGAGAACTTAAAGCTGAATGAGCAAGTTGCCAAGAATCGAGACACTCAATTGAGTCTGTACAGGATGATCCTCTTTCATCCAGACACGACAAGGACAGTCAAGGTGTTCTACTTGAAGGGATACGACAAGTGCTCTTACAAGGTAGACGATCCACCGAGAGTAGCAGGCAAATTGGTGTCGAATTGGGTGGTGGCAAATACGCTGTAGTAGACTTGTATCGGCACGGTATCATTGTATTCTCCCGTTTCAATCAATAGCACTCTGACCTACCCACCTTTTGCCTGACGAGTGAAAGGTATGAAAGGCATGAGACTACACACACTTCGACATTGTGTGGGGGATCCGCAAGAGGAGCTGTGTGTAGACTCTTCAATGCTGGTCAGTCTTTCCCTCATCCAGACCGTCCAGGCGTCGCTAGGTAACGAGCCTCTTTTTGACGGAGCTGAGGTTGAAATGATCAGTGGCGCATGTAGCTCCGATTTCTCTGTCGACAATCCGACTGAAAAGCCTAGGTCGTACCTGATGCTCCTCCTTCGATGTTGACCGGTCCCACCACAAGTAGTCTCCCTCACACCTCCTCTCCCAGTCTTCTCCCCTTTCCCCCTCCACGACACGCAAAGATGCTCGTGAGACTCCTCCTCCTGCTCGTACTTTCATCACTACTAGCTGCCAGTATCGCCTCGTGTCACGAGCTGAAGCTTTCCAAGAAGAGGGGAGATGTACCCTCGCAGCCGATACCCGCCTGTCCACGATGTCTGAACAACTGTCCTGATGCCTCTTCCACAGGCGTTCAGCTGGCTCCATACACTCTCAGCCCGGACGGACGTCTGCCAAAAGGTGACGGTCCAAGCTCGACACAATTTATTGACGTAGATCCGGCCGTTTCGTCGTCGTACAATTTCCGAGTGATACCGCATCAGATATCGAGTTCCATTCTAACGTACGACATCGAAACGCTGAACAGCAATAGAAGGTACAACGAGGGCGTCAAGGAGGTCAATCAGAATACCCGCTTCTACTTCAAGATGATCATCTACAATCAGTATGGTGAGGAGGGTGGAGTGACGCACTACCAAGACGGCATGGGTAAATGCTCTGTCACTGTCTATGGGCCACCGAACATATTTGGTCGACTTGCTCTCATTCCCTCTGTATACAGGGCGTCATTGTAGCATCGCATGCCAAGCCCCACGACAGAGCATTCAATGACACTGATACCTACTCCAGCACCTTGTTGAAGCTTCTCTGTTTGCTCATCTTCCGCTCCCTTCGTCCTCCCTTCTTGTTAGTTTTCGACTGCGAGGCAAGCGTGCCATCGGCGGGAAATGGTGAGGCTTTTGCTCTCTTTCCTTGCCTTTTTATATACTTACAAGATGCACCGATGCATGTCTTGACACCCTTGACCAACGAAGTGGCCGCCTTCTCGATCTTGGGGAAGAAGAGACCGACGGCAACACCATGAGCAACCGCATACGGCCCAGCCTGACTTGGGTCTCGGATGTCGAATGGAGGCAGAACCCCTTGATGAGAGAGCACGGCGTGACTTGCTAAAGAGATGGCACTGTAGCCGCCTACCTTGGCCACATCTTTCACAGTGACCGGAGGACCGTTTGAGAAAGTCTCCTTGTACTCCATTAGACCATTGGACTCACTGATATTGCCGGACATAAAAAATGTTCTATCTTTCACCCCGCTTCTTCTCGCTAGGGTCAGGCAGTACTCGTTGCCCATATCTCGCTTGTAAAGGCGACGAGGCGTTGTGACCAGTGTGCTTTCGACAGACGACGCCTTTCCCTTCTGTTTGCGCTTCCGATCTTGGTCTGAACGAGTAGGTCGGCTTTGATCGAATGTGTACAAGTGTGGGTCGTGCTCGCCTGCTTCATCCGCTGCATCCGCACTCCAAGACGAGCTTGGCTGATGCTCTTCAGGTGCATCACCGTGACGATAAGCAAGCAATTGATCCTTCACATACTTGCATGATGCGCCAATACAGCGTGAGACATGACCCACGCCGCTGCTAATGCTTGGCTGTAAAGCTCGATGCGCTATGAGTCCAATTGCATTAGCAGAGCCATGAAACAAGGCCGCTTCTGCAACTTCTCGATCTCCACTCAAGGGTGGCGCGTAACCATTCATTGCCAGTGTGGCATGAACAGCACCGGTCGTAGCAGTGTTCCTGAGCCATTGACGGACAGTCTCGCCATCGACTGCCTTGATATCGGACACCGGCACTTTCTTTGGTCGCCGGCCTTTGGGAACTTTCGTGTTGGACTTGTTAGATGTGACTAATTTGTCTCCTCCTCTTTTCGCAGGCAGAACCTCCTCTTGCGGAGGAGAATTGCTTTCCCCTTTGTCCGTAACGAACATGCTTCTCTTCTCGAAAACGCTTAGATTAGACGATTCTTCTACACTCGACCGTTGGTGTTCCCTTCCTTCTTCAACAGCTTTGCCTTTCCCTTTACAAGGTTTCCTCGTCGCAAGGAGCTTCTCACCGCGAGCATATTCCTTTGAGGCAGACTCAGCTGCTGTCGGTGATGATCTGGATGTGCCGAGATCAAGAGCTGACACATGATCGACCAAAGGCTTGCACGAGGCGTTGATGATAGGAGATGCAGCGGTCAGTGTGAGTAGGTGACCGCCAAGAGCCATCGCGACCAGCACGAAGATCAACGACGCCATAGGAAGTAGTTAATGGATAGCTCAAAAACGATTGCACTACAGAGAATAGTGTCAGAGAGATGAAAGAAGAACGTGAGATGTCGCATTCTCAGTGCTACTTCCTGTTTCCGCCTTTCTTCCTTGGCAAATTGCAACTTTTTTGCTCTCTGGCTGAGAAGTAATGTAAGGAGAAGTTGATGAATGCATAAAGCCGAAAGCTGACCGCTGTAGCAAGAGAGCTTGGCTTTCTCTCAGATAGCATATATACTGACTGGACACTGACTGTATATAATACAGTCAAGGAGAGTACCGAGAGTGGACCGCTTGGCGTAGTTGAGGCATTTCTTATCCAATTCGACAATATGCCGCGGATGATGCCCGCGGTGAAACACATCGTTGGGCGCTCTTCAGCCGATAGGAAGGACTGCATCCAAACGGTATCACATACCGTTCACACGATTCATACGCATCACTTCACCCATGAAATGTAGACTCGTAACACCTTAGTAGCAGAAAGCTGATGGAGGTTCTCTACAGACAACTCTAAAGGGGAGAGGTAGAGTCTGTTGTTTAGTCGGTACAACATCGCTGTTGATGCCTTTCTTTGCAGAGTGTGTAGGTCTTTCATCCTGCTTTCTGATAATTTGCAGTCTCACGCTGAAATTACAGGACCTTGCCTCTTTTCATACGTGCAATGACGCCAATGAATGCCGTGATGGCCACGGGCGAGATAGAGTCGTTTCACCTTGACGCGTCCTGAGATCTATCTACGCGATGGTATCTTGAGATAATCATAATTAGCGTGTAGATCTTGGAGTCGACGACCGCTCCTCGACAACGTAACGTCTTGATTGATTCGCAGCATCTGCCTACACCCAGCCCGATCCTTGCTCGCTATGGAGGAAGCCGTGCTGGCAAAGGAGCTCAAGGTCTTTCGCAAGCAGTTCAAAAAGGATGTGAGTACGTCATTATCTTGGTGGGAGACCGCGTAACGCTGACTGTAGCTGAAATCTTAACACCAGCATGGACGGGAACCCTCGAGGAAGGATATGAACAAGTTTCCGGGGGTTGCAGCTACCTATGACGCTTGGCTCGCCCTCAAGTCGACCCGCTCGGTGGCTACTAGCACCAGCGCAAGCGGCACAAGTAGAGCATCTGCTTCCTCTTCCGATAGAACGTACAAGAGGAAGGCACTGCCCGACTCACCTAAGAGCTTCCCCAAAAGCAGAGAAGAAAGAGAGAGGAGGGAAGATAGGGAAGGGACCGCGATGGGACCACCTCCGACCACGCCCAGCAAAAAGAAGAAGAATGTCACCTATCAAGCGCCATTCCTCACACCTACAAAGAGAGACAAGCGGGCTTCACAATCACCCAATAGTCAAAGTGTGCACGATAGCGGGGGTTCCATTGTAGACGTCCCACTCACGCCAGAGCAAGGGACAGGTTCGCCCAGTCTCGATCGAAAGCGTCACCAAGATTATCGAGAACAGCTTCAGCAGAGTAGAGCTCCTCCTTCTCCTCGGTGGAGGACGTACGAAGATGGGAGCAGTCCAAGTAAGCTACGAGCTCTTCTGTCATCATTTTCATCCATCCACAAAACACCTACCAAACGGAAGAACGAGGAGGACAAGGATGGTAGTGCTGTACAGGTAGACAGGCTCAGTCAGGTAAGCACAGAGAAGTCCTATCCTGCATATACACCACGCACAAAGGCGAGGAAAAGACTGCGAGGAGAGGTTGTCGTCACACCTGAGAGGAGTGGTGGCGCTGGTCTGCGAGGTGTTGATCATACTAGAATAGGCGGACAAAGCAATTGCAGCGGGCAGGAGCAGCAGTTGCCAAAGAAGAGGCGAGGCATGGCGGCGGCTACTACTTTGGGTGATTATGGCATCGTGCCCGTCGCCGATTCGAGAAGGAAAGATACAGCTGGTCTTCAAAGTGGGACGCATACAGACTTATCGATCCGCCCTGCCGAGGGTCAAACAAACGCTCAAAATACACATTTTGACGAAGACGAAGAGGACGCCATGCTAGGCCCTTCACCAAGCATCAATCGAGTAGTTGACAGGCAGATAAAGGCCTTCAAGCCGCTCTTCAGTGTAGAAGCGGACGAGACCTTTACCGACGGGGAAATTGAAGAAGAAGAAGAAGAGGAAGAAGATCTGGAGGCAGTGAATCAAGTAGAGCCTGCATCCGTTTTACAAATACCAAGATTGACAGCATCGTCGAAGGCGAATGATTACGACGGGCAGGGGGAAGAGAGTGAAGACGATGAAGTGATCATCAAGCCTTACCGGCGCTACGATCGGCAGATCCGAGGCGCAGCTTTTAGTGCGCTCGACTTCGACAGCGATGATGACGATGGCGGCATAGAGGGCGACTTCTATGGGATCGACGTGAATTTAGCAGCAGAAAGAGGCTTTGACTCAGAAGAAGGAGAAGACAACGACGACGACGACAATGAGCCTCCTATCTTCGACAACCTGAGTCTGCACTCGCCGCAATGCAAGAAAGCTCGACAGAGTATGCGAATAAAAGCAGAGAGGGAAGTTCGCCACTTGTTGGGTGCCGAAGACGAGATACAGGCGCTTGATTGGGACGAAGAAGCCGCTAAAAGAGAAGCAGAGTCAGGCAGTGCTGCTGTCCCCCCTCCCAAAACGAACAAGGTCGGCCCACCGATCAAAGGTGGCAAGCTGAGAAAGGGATTCAGAGATGTAAAGTCGGAAGTGGGCAGTGGCAAGGCAAAGAAGGAAGTAGCGCCAAAGGAAAAGCCAAAGTCGCTCATCTTTCAAAATACAAGGGATCAGGTGGGGTCTGATCAAGATTCCGATGTCGGCCAAGGCAGCGCCAACGACGACGAGTGGGCCAGCGATGTCAGCAGTGCAGAGTATGGACTGGGGAATGGCTACATGTCGGACAACGACGATGCCATGTGAGAAGACCAGAGTCAGTCGGAGGGCCAGAGTGTGGAGCAACTTCTTCAACGCATTGTAATAACAAATCATCGTAAACATACACTACTCATACAACGTGCACACTCCCGTCGTGTCCTTCTCCTATCGAGTCCCTGCTGTCATCCTGCAACGTCTCTTGCTTTCTTCTCTTCCGTGGATTCGGCGCGTATTCAGTGGTCGTGCTGGTGATGAGATCACTCAACTCTCTCGGCAGGTAGCGCCTCGCCAGAAAGGGCAGCGAATTCCTGGCTGAGATCTGGCCTTGGCTCTTCATGAAGGCGAGAATGTCCTTCTCCGTGATACTTCTCTTTCCCGTCTTGCCAGCTTGGGAGACGAGGCCCTGAGTCATTTGAGCGAAGAAGTGATGCGATCTATGTACAGATTGGGACCGCGGCGTTTAGCAACTTGATCGGACCTCCTCCGCAAAGCACGCACGCATACTCACAGGTCTTCCACGGCTTCCAGTGCCGGGTTCTCGATCTTGACCTTGCTCTTGTTTGTTGGAGACGTTGTCGCTATACCAGTGCTCGGTGTTGTGAAGGACTTGAAGAGCTGGCGAACAAGCGTGGAAGGCAGAGAAGGTACCAGATTGCCCGTCAAGGTTGAGTATCTGAGGGAAAGAAGAGAGAGAGGAGTAGAAGGTGTTCGTCGGTGAAGGTGGTCTTGTCGACAGTTGAGCAAACCACTCACCTCTTGGCCTTCTTTCTCGCACGCCTCTTACGGAGCAATGCCACTCTGGCTGCTCGCAACTGCTTACTCTCATCAGGGTACTCTTCCTCCTCACTCTCACTCTCCCCCGTGTGGACGTCGTCGGCAGGTGCTGCTTCTCTTCCGGACTCATCCACGCCTTTCCCCGCTTCATCGCCTTGTTCCTCATTCGTGAGAAAAGGTTCGTCGTCAGCTGGAAAGCGGGAACTTTCATCTTCGTGAAAGCTTCGCTCATCAGGGACACCCTCTGTCGACCTCTTGGTGTCAGAAAGACTGCGTTCTATGCTCATATTGCTTTCATCGAAATTCGCATCGGTGTCGCTGAGGACAACCTCTGAACGGCTGCCTTCATTGCCAACATCTGTCGTGTCCCTGGGGATCTCGTCTTCGATTTCATTGTCTCCTTCTCTTATCGCCTCCTCTTCTGAACTTTGACTGTTTGCACCAACTCGGGAAATGATCAGCAAGATTTACACTTTCAGACCTACTCCCAACACCTACCTCAGATCGACGTCTTCGAATCGCCTTCTTGTGGACAAGGCCACCGAAGTGTCAGCGCCGCTTTCGAATCTCGTCGACTCATCCAAGAAGCTCCTGTCTGCTCTACTTGATGCAAAAACAGGCTCATCCTCATCATCCTCTTGAATGTCGAAGCTTTGATCGAATCCAAAGGGTATGGTCTTTGTCGAGGCTGCACTTGTATCTCGAGCTAGGAGATCAGAAAAGGTGTTATCGGCGTGACTTTGTCGAGCGGCTCTCCTGGCCAAGCCAGCTTCTGATGCAGCTACGCTCGTATCTGCAACACTGAGGCGACCAGTATTCTTGTCGACACTGCTGGATCCTTCTTTGGCTACATCTAGTTGACTTTGACTTTCCGAGACGTCCTGTGCAAGAGTTCGGCGTGCCTTGGGTGTCAAATGATCTTCGGAGACGCTCGGTCTCGTGACATTCTCCAGCTGTTGGCTGATACTCTGCGACGTGTCATCTCCATCGGTGGGACTCCAAAGCCGACCCGGTGCGTTGAAGAGCTTTCGAAGCAGCTCCATCGGGCTCTCCTCTCGAGCACGGCCCCAGCCGGCGAATTTATTCGTCTTCTGCTTCTTGCTTGACGATCCCCCGCTATCGTAGGACGTGCGTGCTGGTGTTCGCTTGACGCCTGCATTGCTCTGCCTGGCCTTCATAGCACTGCGACTAGTAGCAGCTACGGTAGATGTTGACGGATGCGGAGTAGTTTGCGGTGCTGGTGTGAGCTTGTTGTGATTGGCGCGAGGTTCTCTAGCTATCGGGACGGGGGTGTTCAACTGTGATGCATATGCCGAGCTCACACGAGGTCTACGCGGGGTGCTCTTCTGTGGTGTTTTGAATGCGGCTGTACTCCTTCTCTTCTTGCCGGAGTACTTGCTCGTGGGTGTCATACCGGGTGCAAGCTCGTCAATGTTCTCTGGAAATAGACTTCGAGTCGGGGTATCCGTTGTCGTCCTGCGAGGTGTACGCAGTCGCGACTTTATGCGCCAATCGGCTGCAGAGACAAGGGACAAGTCTTCATCCTCGCTATACCGCAGAGCAGCACTGTAACTACTCTCGCCTTCGTCACCGTCATTACTGGCCATGACGTCTCGACGGGTGGAGGTCCGAAAATGCTTCGAGATGAGGGAGACAAAGGTGTGAGTGACGGTGAGGGCAGCCCTTGAGTACTCAGGTGGTGTTGTTCTCTGTGGTTTCGCGAAAGCGCGTAAACTTCACACGTGTAGAAACAAGCACACACACACTCACACACACCTCTCTCTCGGAAAAAGAGCGAATGCGAAAATTCCCATTGGAGTGGCCACTTAGACACCTTCGACCGGGCGGAGATCAAATCATTCTAATCCTTGTATGCTCGTTGCCCGGCAGCAGCTGCTCTCGAGGGTATTGGCTACCACATTCCGACCTTCTGCTGCTGTCTGTTCTCGTTCGGTGATGAATGATGCGTATAGATTTGAGGATCTGTCGCGAGAGGAGCTCATTGCGAGATTAGTTGCATTGGAGGGCGCCCCTTCCTCCTCTTCTCAAACATCGGCGCCTGATCTCACCCTCAGTACAAATAGTCCAAGCGATAAGAAGCCGGCATCAAAGCCCAGAAAGGTGAAACTAGACGCCAATGGCAAAGTCAGAGTCGAAAAGAAGTTCGATATTCGTCAGTATCCTTGTCGTAAGATTGCCTTGCGTTTCTCCTACGACGGCGCATCATACAGTGGCTTAGCAACACAACGAAATCCTCACAAAGCAGATCAAGAGGAGATTGCGACAGTCGAGGATGTACTGTGGAAGGCACTTGTAGAGACTCGACTTGTAGGCGAACGTGACACGATGGGAGGGGTGGGATGGAGTCGATGTGGGAGAACGGACGCAGGTGTCAGTGCAGGGGGTCAAGTTGTGGCTCTTTGGGTGAGAAGTAAGAAGGTAGATCAAGCCAAGGAGCGGAGAGACCTAGAAATGTTTGTGGCAGCAAAGAAGAGGGAACAGTCCAAAGGCGATGATGCCGAAGAAGACCCTTCAGAGTCCAGGGATGTTGCAGCAGCAGAGGACACGGTCAAAGTTGCTGCTGATCCTACCCATGAGGAGCTTGCTTATGTGGCCAATTTAAACTCAGTACTGCCACCAACGATACGAATACAGGCTTGGTCCCCTGTCAGGTCTCACTTCTCATCAAGGTTCGACTGCCGATATCGTCACTACAAGTACTTTTTCACATCCGGTTGCCCTTTCATCGAACAGAGCTCCAGTCATGGACCCGTACCTAAGCTGGACATTTCTCTTATGAGGATGGCAGCTCAAAAATTACTGGGTGATCATGACTTTCAGAACTTGTGCAGGGTCGATCCTAGCAAGCAAGTGGAGAATTTTAGAAGAAGAATTGATGGAATATCGATTGATGAAGTAAGCCAGCCTTGGCCTCGATCAGCCGCTGCTATGACTGCTGCAGTGACGCATGACACCAATGGAAAGGGAGACGAGGCATCCAGTGAAGAAGCCATGTATGTTTTGAACCTTCGTGGCACAGCCTTCTTGTACCATCAAGTCCGCCACATTGTCGCCATCTTGTTCTTGATCGGCGCTAGACTGGAATCACCTTCCATCATCGATGAATTGCTCAACGTGGAACGAGGTGCGGTGGCTCGCGATCGGCTAATCATGAGGAAGCGGGGTCTAGTGTTGGACGATGAGTCCAGTGACGCAACATGTAAGGTCGCGACTACCCTGCCGAACAGCACAGCGACAACGATGACAGGGAAGGTAGCTAGTGATGACTTTGAGGCGAACGAAACCGCCCCGCCGGCCCAATTAACCCCAGTAGACACCACAGAGCTCAACATGGCAGAATCAGCTCTACTAAACCTGACAGTCTTCGATCGAAAGCCCGCATACGAGATGGCTTCAGATCGTCCTCTGATGCTTTGGGACTGCGGCTTTAAAGACACCGACATTCAATGGCGCAGTGGGACATACGATGGTCCTCTTCCAACACAGGCTGCGACGATAGACGATGGCGATGACGGCAGCAGCAGCGAGCCTACAACGGAAGCACTGAGTGGTGACGTCAATTCTACAACAAATCTAACGGCTGCTCTTCTACACTCCCACTGGTCTTCCCTCGTGATCACGGCTGAGATGTATAAACATTTCTTGCTTGCCTTGCCTTTAGATGTCAGTCAGTTCCGTGCTGGCTACATCCCTGCTAGCACATACTTTCAGCAGAGCTCCCTTCCCACCCTTGAGAAGGCTTCGGTCTTGGTGGATGGCACTGAAGCGGCTTGGCAACAAAGCAAAGCAAGTCGGAAGATGAAACCTCTTGGGAACGGCAAATTCAAGCCACTCCAAGACTATAGAGGCCTCCTCCATGCAAAGCGAGAAGAGAGGCCAGAGATCAAGAACGAAAAGTACCTGCAAGGCCGTGGAAAGAGGATCGCGGACAAGAAGGCCCTTAAAGATGAGCTCTGATCGGAGCTGCAGAATCCGCTTCCGAGTCTCCCACACTGCATTGTACAATACATCACATGTCGTTCCTCAATACTAGTCACATCTTCCACAATCAATTCACGTTGGAGTCTAATAGTGATGATTAAACGATGTTATTCAAGTACGATGTGTATCATCAACACGTTGGTACAAAGAAGGATAGAGAATATTACACGGAGCCATTGGTGGCTTTTCTTGAGGCCTCTCCATCCGTCTTTGCGCAGTCCCACTGATTCCTCTCTGCCTTTCTATCTTCGTCCTCTTGATCTTTCTCTTTTTGCGTCTTGAAGTTGTCTGCCATTGGGTAGATCTGATGGCAAAGCGAGTCAAAGCTGTCCAGCGTGGCTTGTTCTGCATTCCAGCTCATCAACACGGACTTGCTTTCGATCAGTGTCGACAGATTACAGAGAAAGGCCTCTGGAGAGGATTTCGCCTGCTTGGGAATCTCCAAGATGCTTGCAATGGATGATTGTTTGGTACTTGCGTCCAATGCGATGCCGGCCTTTGCTCCCGCAAGAATGACATCGGCTCGATTTGGATTCCTTTGAATGAATGTCGAGTTGTACAGCAGCAAAGACGTATCATTCGGAATGATCGACGACAACACCGCATCGATGCTCTTGCCTATGGGCGCCGGTGCTGCCTCTAGAGAAGGCAGGGCGAGCTTGAGTCTAACAATCTGGACGTGCAATTGAGCGCTCGAACTGTCTAGCATGTGAGCATGAGCGATCGCCTTGGTCGCCAACAGCCAATTCTTTTCTCGTATGGCCACTTCGAAAGTCAAGAGCCACGTCTTGATCTGATTCGACGCCACGTTCTGCAACACGGAGAGGTATCTTTGTGCATTTCGCAAGGGGTCCACTTCTGCGAAAGCACTCTCGCCGGTCGGATCTTCGTCTTTCACTACCGCTGGCGTTTCTTCCTCGTCGCCCTTCTTGTCGTTTGCCTTGGCTGCTGCCGCTGCTTTCTTTGCTGCTTCCGCCGCCTCCAAGGCCTTCTTTTCCTGCTTCTTCGCCTTTTGAGCAGCCTTCTTCCTCTGCTCACTTGTATGTCCGTTCGTAGCAGGGGCAGTCTTGTCTGGCTTGTAGAGTGTGGGTGTGTCGTGCAGCTTGATATAGATGGCAACCGCATCTGTAGCCGCATGAAAGTAGGCCGGATGACTCTGCAGTACATCTTCCCATCGGACCATATTTACATACGATCGCAGCGTGACCTTCCTCAGGCAATACGAGTGGAAATCAAGCTGGTCATCCCAAATTTCGGAAAAGATCTTCTCAATCTGACCACATCTCTTGAGTGCCATGGCGTAGTTTTCCAGCCTTCCGAACGACTTTTCTTCTTCCAGCAAATACCAAGTGGCCTGCATTTCCACCAGGTCAGAGACAGGATCAGGTGCATCTGGTTTGGTGAACAGACCCACTCTCTGCCTCGCTTCTTCGATCTGTCCGATGCGCAAAAGATACTTTGCTGACTTGCTATTTAGGAACCGATCTTGTCCATCCAGCAATCGTGCATTCTCCAGTGCATGACTCGCCCACAACAACGACCCACTTTGCTTGACTATCCGAGCTCGAGTCATGTGTAGCTCGGGCACAGTAGGAGAGTGAGCTATGGCGCTGTCAATGTATGCCATCGCTCGAGTGGATTGTTGTAGGAACGAATAGTGCTGCGCGAGAAAGTGGATCGCCCAAAGATACGAGCTTGGCACTTCCTCTTCCGCCTGCCACTCGGTCCTGTACTGCTCGACGATCTCTTCGACGGCCTTGCACTTTTCGACATCACCGTACAGCGACTTCACATCTGTGAAGATGGACGGAATGCCCTTCTGGAGAGCGGCGCCTATGTATGCCTGAGCCAGTGTCCTGAAAGTCTCGCCTTGAACGTACACCAGCGCCAGCCTCTTGACTGCTCGCGATGTGGGATATGTACGCGAAAGGTATTCGAAAGCCTCGATCGCCTCTTTCCTCTCACTATCGCTCTCTGCCACCGTTGCAACACCCTTTGCACTCAGCCACCCTTTCAGATATGTCCGATCTTCTTGATTCTTTGCGATCAGGCTCTCGAAGATCTTTTCCGCAGACGATTTTGCATCCAGCTTAAGAGAACAATTCGCTGTGAAGAAGGCTAGATCAGTACTACGAACTTTCCTACCTTCTCCCCCACCCCCTTCTTCGACGCTCTCACCTCTAATCGTGTCCATTGACTTCCTATCGACGATCTCACTCTCACTCTTCTTCTCCAGGTAGTCCAACGCATCTTGATATCTCTTTGCTTCAAAAAGCATCTGTGCATGATACAGATACAGCTCCGACTGCTCGTAAGAGCTCTTAGGTACATCCTGCGAAGATGGAGGTAAAGAGTGTCAGACTTGCTCAACCTCCCCCAACCCCCTTTTCTCTCAAGACCTCCTCTTAGAGACAAGTGCCAACTCACTCTATGTATCAGCTCAAATTGTTCCGTGACCCTCAGTGCCTCGGCTATATCGCCTCCCAAGTGTAGCGCCAGTATCAGACCGATCCAACTCATTCTCAAGTGAGGCTGCAATCTGACCAACGTACTCCTCAATTCCACCACCCTACTCCAATCTCTTAATTGAACATAAAGATACGCACTTTCCCGTATCAAGTTCACATTGCTTCCCCCTTCAATCTTGAGAGCTTGCAGATAACACTTGATACTTTCACTATAATTCTTGCTCATTCGATGTAGTATACCCAGTGCATGCCAAGCGATGAACGACGTCAAATCGAATCGCACTCCTTGTTTTGCTAGTTCCAATCCTTCGATACGTCGATCCAGCGATGCAAGCAGTAATCCTTTCATACATAGCGTCTCACCATGCTCTGGAAATTTCTTCAAAATCGTTTCTGCAGTCTTCAGTCCTGCTTTGTGCTTCTTTGTCTCGTACTAACATATGTGCGTCCACTTGCTGCGTCAGGAACCTGTCTCACGACCTGCTCGTCACCGACATTCTAGACCTAGGGACACACTCACCTCCTGTATCAGACGAGTAAAGAGAGCACGCTCCTTTGTCGGCAGCGCGTTCGTTGAAGCCTTCTTTGCCAAAGGAGCCATCTTCGGGAAGACTGAGGCCGCTGTCTCGATCAATGCCTACCACTTTTCGAAGAAGAGCACCGCAAAGAAGGTACTACTGTGACGGGTGTTGGGTGTGCCTTCTCTATTCGAGCTCGACTGATCTTCTTCGATGCAAGCCATAAGGAATTGTCACGCAGGCCGAACACGTGACATGGCTCCCTTCGAGATGATCTCCCTTCATCAGAGGGCGTCTCTAATGCGGTAATCTTTCGGTGTTTACTGAAGGGTGGATCGCTTTTCTACTCGAGAATGAGGAGACATGATTGTATTGAGCGGAATTGTGGGAGATTGAATCAGAACATGTTATGGAACAAAGAAAGCGATCGAAGAGTGAGGTAACTAGTATGAGCGGAACGGAAGAGAGAGGAGATGGGAAATGAAGTTGGGCAGAAAAGGTGAACGGGGGAACAAGAATGAGAAAGATTGGAGAGAAAAGAAGAATGGTGAGGAAATTATTGATGAGCAAAAGTTTGAATTGACAGGAGAAGGAGAATGGGAAGGAATAAGACGTCCAAAAGGTGTTGAAAGAGGGAAAGTAAAAAAAAAGATCGGTGAGGTGAAGGTCGTCGAATACCGTCATTGCCAGAGGTTGCAGATCGAGCGAGGGTCGAGGAGTGAAAGAGAAAGGAGTGACTTTTTACATCGAAGTAGCACAGCTATTCGTTTCCAACAGCTTTGACTGCCGTCTCCGCTTCTATCACCAACGCTTCCCGACCTTCGTGTAGGGTTCCTTCCACCACCGTCCTTCCTCCCCTTTCGCCGCCCTTGTGTGTGTCTGTGAGGCCCCTTGTAATATGTTCCAGCCGAGCCCTCGCATTACGTGCGGAAATAAATTATGGTAAACCAGAACGAGTTTGACCCGTCTCCTGTCATGACCCCTACAGAGGGAAACTCCTACCGTGATCAGACCTCGCTGTCTTTCACTTCTTGTAGGAGTTCTCCTCTTGCAACGCTTTAGGATATGGTCACACGCTTTCTACGCTTCCTACTTAGTACCAAGACGTCTGTTGAGCTTCACCGTCTCGACGAGGTCGCATCGAAGATCCTTGTCCTTGTTGGTACGAGCCCATGGCAGCACGGGTCGTGTCCTTGCTTGGGTCAGCTTCCTCGCCTTGAGCAATTACCTTTCGCCTAGGCAATTGAGCATTTCCGCTTGCCGTAGCTCCCGTCGTGATCTTGCTAGCCGACACTTCGCCTTGAAGAGCTGCTGCTTGTGCTGCTGCCGCGGCCTTCTCTTCTGTGTTGCTGCGCTGTTGGATGCTCCAGTCGAAAATGTAGTCGTACTGGAATCCTTCGCGAACGAACAAGTCTCGGAACAACTTTCGTAGGTAGCTGTAGTCAGGCTTGTCATCGAATCGCAAGGATCGGCAGCAGTTTAGGTAGATGGCCATCTCCGAAGGAAAACCCCGGCAGAGGAGCTCAGTAGGTGTAGTCATCTTCTTCTCCATGATTCGGTCGTACTTTTGCTTCTTGGTGGCTGCTTTGAGACCCTGCCAAGGCAACGATCCTCGCAGGAAGTACATGAGAACGTATCCCAAGGACTCCAAATCATCTCGTCGCGATTGTTCTACACGGAAAAGGGGAGAGAGTGACATTAGTTTCCTGCGCACTCATTCGTCGCAAAGATGTATTTCGACTCACCGACACCCAGATGCGTGTTGATGGAGGTGTATCGAGCTGTTCCAGTAAGATTCTTGTTCTCTCTGTAAGGGATATGCAGATGCGTCTTTGGGTCTCTGTACTTTTTGGCGAGGCCGAAATCAATCACGTTGACTTGATTGCCCCTCTTTCCAATGCCCATCAAGAAGTTGTCCGGCTTGATGTCTCGGTGAATGAAGTTTCGAGAGTGTATGTACTCGATTCTTGAAATCTGTGTCAGTGTAGTGCAGGATGATCAGCCATGGCAATTTCTCGTGATCGCCGCCATCCATCCTTGCTTTCGCGAAAGAGAAAAACTCACCATCTGGTCAGCCAAGAGCAACACCGTCTTGAGACTAAATTTCCGGTTGCAAAAATTGAACAAGTCCTCCAGCGATGGCCCCAAAAGATCGATGACCATGGCATTGTAATCACACTCTTGCCCATACCATCTTACAAAGGGCACGCCCACTCCTCCCGCCAAAGTCTTGTAGACTTTTGCCTCATACTCCAACTGTGGATGCTTTGCTTTGATAGACTCCAATTTGATGGCCACCTCTTCCCCACTGATGATGTTGATACCGAGATAGATATCACCAAACGATCCGGATCCAATCTTCTTGCCAATGCGGTACTGAAAGGGAGGATAGGGTAGACAAAAATCGGGGAAAAGTCAGCATTCAAGCTAGTAGAGAGAGAACTACGCAAAGTGTGACGATGCTCGGACTTACCCTTAAGGAAAAAGCGAGAGGGGAAAAACAGAAACAATGAGAAAGGAGAGGAAGACATTGTTATTAGTATGCGCAGCATGTGAACCATCATCTGTTCGCACTCACTTGCCGCCGACTCGGAGATCCATCCTGACTGGTCTGAAGAGTTATGGAAAGGAGAACCCTTCTTCAATCTTGAGAGAAATAGAAAAGAGCAGGGTCAATGCCGGAAAGGCTATCTAATCGACGTTTGAAAAGACGCTGCTGATTGTGACGGTAGAGGTGAAGAGGAGATTGGCCAATCTACAATATAAGGTTGTATTGTGTGTAGAACGGAGACGTCTGAATGGTGGTGAAGAAAATAGAAAGGAGGCAGGTAGTTCGTCAATGTGGATTAAGATTGAGCCCTTGACATGTGCTTAAAGGGGGGTGGCAGCGGACGGAGGCGGATTGCGCGTTTGTTGCTGAGTGAGGAAAAAGGCCTTTTGATAGAAGAATGTCGTAATACCAGTCCAGCACTTTTGATAATCACTTGACACAAAGTGTATACAACGGCTTTTTGTAGTCTCGCGTCAGGCTTTCCTACTAGAGTTTTAACCGACCAGTCTCTTGTCGGATAGTATCTGAGTCCAGTGGGGCAAGAAAGAGGATGAGCGGATATGCGCAAGTCCTCATAGTGGGCTTGCATTCGTACGAGACGTGTGTGAAGACGCTGGGCGTATCAATGCGTTCAGAATGAGTTGCAACACTGTCAAGTCTCACCTCTATTCTGGACACATTCTACTACACCAAAACCCGGGCGGAGTAGTGCCAGCTCATACGACCACGCCAAGCGTCGGGGGTTTGAGGGATTCGGGTTCATAGGTATCCAGCAATCAGATAGAGCGTTGCTAGACTGAGCAGATCAGAGCATATCGTGGGTGTCGCTGCCCGTCCGCACTACTCAATCTTCATAGCATACTCTTTGTCAAAGAGGATCACGGGCGACACCATGAATGAAAATGAAGACATCGTCATGCAGGAGACGGAGGACGAAAAGAGGGTGACGCCGTTGGCAGAGGAAGGGAATGAAACTCTGGGTCTATTGGCAGACAGCTCGATCGCGACTGCCTCGAATCACAAAGCGCTGCCCGCCAGTATTATACCGCCCAACAAGGCTTCTACAGCTCCTTCCCAAGAGGTCATCGATCGCTTCGCTCCGGGCTCTGCGCCACATTGGGTTGGAGCTGCTCCTTTCGTTTCGAAAGACTCCGGCAACGAAAAGGGTGGTTCGCCGACCTACGTCAAGGGGTGAGTCTCATATTCTCCGCGCAAGGTGTGCTCAGTAGAAGAGACGGCTGATGATGTTCAAATTGAATCTTGCAGTGGTCCATCACCTGTCCCTCGCAACTTACCAGTCAAGCGCTACGACGGTGAACCTCTCTCCCGATCAGATCTACAGCACAACGTCTTGTGTCACCTCTTCAATGACACGACTCGATGCTTTCGAAATCCGCGACCTGGACCCCTCGGCCCGGAAAAGAGTACCACCTGGAAAAGTGCTGTGCCGGTCTATCCATGTGGGATGGCAAAGACCTGCTCAAGACCATCAGATGAGACAGAAGAAGAGAAAGAAGCCAGTGACAAAGCTCATTTGGCATTTGAATCTGCCCCTTTTCTAGACGGTGAAGTTGAAATTAAAAAGGAAGACGAAATTGATGCGCTTAGCGAGGGTGGATCATACAAGGTGCCGACGTCGTTGCGAGCGAGGGAAGGATATCCGCCACCGGGATGCGAGCTGCTAACGTTCAAGGAACTCTACATCGAAGCACTCATGCATAGCGGTAAATGCACCAAGGCAATGCGAGATAAGGTGCTGGCCGATGAAGAATTTGCAGAGGACTTTGCAAAGGTCTGCTTGCTCGTCAACGTTGGGAGGATCAATACGACGTTAGCGTTCTATCCCGAAATGAAGACCATCTTACGATCATATCACCCTCTGCCAGCCTTGCAACGCAACGAGAACACTCGTAGACACCTTCAAGATGCGCCTCGGATGAAGTCTCTGTTGAAATCTGTTCTACTGGACGGTGAGAAGCCCAGTGTGCCGGGGAGTGGAACAGCGACCGGAACGCTGGCAGCAAAGAACGCAAAGACGACTGCAAATGACGTCGCCGGAGACGAAGCTCCGGGTGATTTGAGTGAATTAGTCAAGAGAAAGACAAAGAGGAAAGACAAGCCTGTGACGAGCGTAATCACAGTCATCTTTCTTCTATCAATACATAGTACAGACATCACGACGCTGCATTTCAATCAGCCGCACGACTTCTTTTCCCTTTTCTTCCCTCACCCTGACATTGCCGTACCGAGCAGGGAGCGAGCAAGAACGTTTCTATGGCTCGTTTGGCAGTATCTCGAGGGTGGTGCCACACTTCCGCCCGGAAGCAATGAAAGGAACCCCTTCGGCGATGAAGGGAGTGAGGAGTCGGTGGCCAACGCCAAGGCAACCTGGGATGGGATGACGTCGGCCGAGCATGCCAAGATCAACACTGTTGGCTACTGGAAAGGTACCAAGAACCCAGAATATGCAGAGTTCAAAAAGAAGCGTGCCTTGGTGAACGAGGAAAGAGCAACGACGGAAGAGAGCGTCGAAGGTGGAAAGGTGGAAGAGAGTGTGGAAGCACCTCCTGAATTGTTAGACCGAATCCTGGCGCCGAGACTTAATACAACGGAACACACAAAGTCAGCGTTGGAGAACGTTGATACCGAGGAGGAAATTGAGTGGGGCTTGCGAATGAGGGAGGAGAGGGGAGCCTTCTTGATACGCTTTCAGGAAGAAGAACAGGCCAAGATCCAAGAAGGAGAAGAACAGAGAAAGGAAATGGAAGTGGAGGGATCAGCGGTGGAGAAGTCGAAAGAGAAGGCTGGAAAGAAGCGGACTATCATGACAGGAGGGGGCAGCTCTTACCCTCTGGCTAATATTTTGGCAGCGGCAAATGCTGAAAAGGCGGCTGGAATTGCTGCTGCTGCAGCGGCGGCGGCTGCATTAGCAGCGCAACAAGCCGCCGAGTCTGCCTCGATGAACGGCGGAAAAGAATCCAACACGAAGCGAAAGAGGGTGGATGGAAGTGCTGCTTCGGACGATGAAGATGGAGACAGCCTCGTAAAGGACAAGGGAGACTTGCTCTGGGATCTTGATCTTACCCTGCCTGATCCACTGGTACCGAATCAACAACGAGGGCGAACTTCTACGACTACTCAAACAAGCAAATCTTCCGTTACCCACTCTCTTCCTCGACTGGCTTGGCGAAGGATCCTGGAAAGGGCGCAGAGAGGTGTTGGGGATGCGTCGTATGAAAGCGACGATGAATCAGTAGCCTTGGATGAAGCAAGAGATGAGAGACCCCGAGTTGAATTGACTCGGATCCTGAAGAGTTTGCGTCAAGTCAGGACGAATCGAGGTGACATCGTAAAGACTTGAAGCCGTGTAAAATAGATACGACACTCCTGTAAATGAACATCTGTATTGTAGCACTGTGGCTCTTCAATGCATGCAGCTATAGAGGGAAGATTGAAGAGAACAAGACGAGTGTCTCATCCTCACATGCGTGACCAGATCTGACCATGGTGAAACGCAGAAACATCGGCCACGTGGCCTTAGAACAATTGGATGTGTGTGTGCCTCCGTGATTGCAAATGACGCTAGAAGTCACAACTTCGATCGGTCAGTTCTTCTCGCTATTCGTTCGAGCCAACCTTCCCTCTCCTGCTTGCACTAAAACCTCCCTTCACGCTCACTCCGATACATAAAGACACATAATGGCAGGTGGTAACTATGAATTAGTCGCAATCGGCAATCCTTTGTTGGACATGCAAATTCGCGACGCAGAAGAGGTGCTCAAGAAGGTAAGCATGTTGAAGAGTCGGGGTGACAGATACGTAGCCGGAACTGGATGAGCTGACCCCCTGGTAAATGTAAATGCTGCTCTTACAGTACGACCTGAAGCCCAACGACGCCATCCTGATTGAAGAAAAGCATGCGAGCATCTACGATTACATCAAGGAAAAGTACAGTGTCACCTACGTTGCAGGAGGAGCTGCACAAAACGCCGCTCGATGCGCTCAATATGTGCTACCTGCAAAGAGCACAGCTTACTTGGGATGCGTAGGAGATGATGACCTTGCCGATCAGCTTCGAAAAGCCAACGAAAAGGAAGGTCTACGAAGTGTGTACCAGGTAGACAAGGCTACACCTACGGGAAGTTGTGCTGTCGTGATCACTGGTCATGAAAGATCTCTGGTTACTCGATTGGGAGCAGCTGAAAAATTCAACAAGGATCACCTTAGCACACCAGAAGCAAAGGAAGTCATCAAGAATGCAAAATACTTCTACATGGGAGGCTTTTTCGTTACCCACGGTGCAGAAAGTGGACTACAAGTGGCAAAGCAGGCAAAGGAGCAAGGTGTTCCATTCTCATTGAACTTGTCCGCGCCTTTCATTGCACAATTCTTCAAATCTCAGTTGGATAGCATCATTCCTTATGCCTCCTTGGTGATTGGAAACGAGAGTGAAGCAGACGCCTACTCGGACGCTCATGAATTGGGCACAAAGGACCTGAAACAGATTGCACAACATATTGCCGATTTCGAATCAGAATTAAAGACACCAAGAACCGTCATCATCACTCAAGGTGCCAACGAAACGATTGTGACCACGACAAAAGGACAATCTCGAACATTCTCCATCAAGAAGGTAGACCCAAATGACATCATTGACACAAACGGTGCTGGTGATGCCTTTGCAGGAGGTGTCTTGGGTGCTCTCGTTCTAGGAAAGAGCATCGAGGAAGCCATTGACGTTGGCCACAAGCTGGGATCCATGTGTATCACTCAAGTCGGTCCCTGTCTCAAATTTCGTGAGTTGAGATGCCGCTAGCTGCTTCATTTGTCGGTCTTCTGATGCTCTTTTTTCTACCTCCTCCCCCCTCTACTCCATCACCCTCGACAGCCAAGGAACAGATACTTTAAAATCTAGCCTGGGTACGTGTTCTAGCGCCTCTTCCACGCTCCATACTCCCATCTCAACATGTGCAGAGTAAGTAAACGTGTAACTTTCTTTCCCTTCTCATCTCTCCGCAAAACCCTTTCGGATCCTTTCCCCCCCCCTCCCCGGTCCTCTTCCTGTCTCGTCAATCCTGTGTGAGTTGCCCTCGACACTTCAACGTGTACTTCATCTTCAATCGACATACATAATCGCAATCTACAGCTAGAATTGTGGTCTAGATTCTCTCGACTGAAGAAGTAGGGTATCTGACATTGAATGCAGGGGTAGACTGGTACTATTACTACATTTATTTGGTGATTACTAAGAGGGGAAGCTGAGGAAGGTGCGAGGTGGGTATATTACAACTGGACATTTCAGTGCAGCACTCTTCTCTTCATGCTCTCCCATTCTGCCACGCACGCCTCATGGGAAGACTTCGTTCAGGGTCATATTCGTTGAAAAGTTCTCCGAGATGCTGCTTCGTAAGATTCGTAGCGGTTGTTGCTGCTGCTGTTGTGATGAAATGTCCATCATTGCTAGTCTGTCAAGTTTGTTGCTGCCACTATTGCTATAATCGTCAATATCACCGATACTACTGCTATCTGGCTTCTGTCCTATCGTCATTGTTGATGCCGACTTAGTCAGTCTCCACATCTCGTTGTTCTCCTTGTCCATCCCAGCTTCCGGTCCTCCGCGTATGGATGAGACGTTCAGTCTGGACTTTCTATTCAAGCGAGGGGGTGCCGGGAGGGATCGTAGTCTTTGACCAGTCTCCCACTTATTCGTTATCGCATTGGTCGAGTCATTAGAAGAATCAAACGTGCCCCGATGGTCTGCTTGGCGTGACGAATGTTGCGCTTGGTGCTGCTCTGCGAAATGAGTAGAGGACTGCTCTTCTGCACACAGATACGCCGATGAAGGACTGGTTCGCGGTCTCACATGATTGCCTGACCTTTCCCTGACTCTGGCCGTGGCGCTGACTCCCCCCTCTTTGGCAGCATCGTTGCTCCTTTCCGAGGCCTTTCCTGCTGATCTGAGTGAAGACGAGCTTTCTTGCCCTCGCAACCGATCAATCGTGGCAATCATCTCCTCTGGTGGCAGGATCCTCTCCATTACCGGCGGCTTCGCAATCACCACTAGATTCGATGCTGGCCCGCTTACTTTGCCGGCTTCCACTGCCTTCTTTATTTCGCTGCCCCATCTACCCTCCCCTACTAGATTCTTAGTGCGAAACTTCACATTTCCGCTCTGACTGCTCGACATGGCAGACTGTCTTGATGTCTTCTTAGGTGATTGCCAGATGTTGGCCGTACTGCCAGCAACGGGTGCTGGCTTTGGCGGGTACAGTCGATTGGCTATAAGTCCAGTCTTACGGCTCGACATCTTGTTCGACGATGAAGACCGTGGCGGACTGGAAGACGTAGTGGAGTACTGCTTCAGATTGTCATTGCTTGGTCTAAAGAACGATTGATGAAGAGTAGGAAGAGAGGGAGAAGAGACCAGCTTGTTCGCATGGCGGGACTGATTGGTGACCGACAACTTCATGACTTCCTTTTCTTTCTCTTCCCGTCCTTTGCTGTTCAACAGAGTGGCCAAGTCTTCCTTTGACGGGCTTTCAACAATGACAGCCTCGGAGAGGTACCCAAGATCAGGACAGAAGCTGCTAGCTTGAGGCGATTCTTTCTGTGGCGGCTGTTGAGTATGGTAGTCTTTGTTGTCCAAGTACAGATTCAATCCCAAGACAGAGTGGCTGCCTCGAAGCAAGCCGAATCGATCTCGAGGCTCTCCTTCACTGCTATGCTCTGCTGATGAGACAGTCTCGAACATGTGCATCGACGGCGTTTGGGGGCTGGATAAAGGAAACGTTGACTGACTTGCATTGCTAGAGCTGTTGACACTGGGGCTGGAAACAGCCTTACTGCCATCGTCCCCTGCCTTGCTGCTCTCGTTGTTCGATTGCAGAATGGAGGAGGGGAAGATGGACGCCAAGTGAGCAGAGTTGCCATTACCAAATTGCACGCTGTTCCTGGTACTCTGACTGCTGGTGCTCTTTCGTGAAGACGACCTTCTCAGTGTGCCCAGCAAAGGTGAGGAGAACGAGGCCAAGGAATTGAGATGCCCATTGAACGAGAGACTGCTTCTCTCCATGCTGATCCTCGTGCTGCTTTGCTCTCCCCTGCAATAGAAGGAAGAGCGAGCGCTCGTACCGCTGCTTGTAGTAGGTCGGCTACTGTGAATGCTCTCCCCTTCGCCGCTCTTTCTGGTCAGAGAAACGGCCGAGATCAACTCGGTAGACGCTCTTCTTCTGGCCTTGACGAATTTGTCGGCAGCCGTCATTGTCGCCTTTTTCTCTGGAATGCGATCTGAATCATTGAGAGTGTAGGCCTCAGAAGAGTAGGAGTCCTCGCAGCTTTCCAGGAGTTGGTTCGCAGATTTGTTCAGATTCGAGTCTTGTCTTTTTCGCTGACTCGCCATGGCGGCTGACATGAGACTAGAGGAATTCGTCGGCGGCACTCCATAGAAGGTATTGAAGTCATCCGTCACCGTGGCCAGTGCAGGTCTCCTCTTTCGAGCATGCGAAGGCAAAGTGATCAAGGAGGCAGTCGACAGTGCAGGTGACGGAGCAGAGGGCTGTTGAGACGCAGGTCCATAAAGACAGCGCGAGAAAGCGTCTGCCCAAAGTGCCATACTATGTGCATCGGTAGCTTGCAATACAAGCGATGTTTGGGCGGGGAACGAAGCTGCCTTTACAGCGTGATGATCCCCTGTATGTTCCGAATTAGGACCGTCGTTGTGAGAGGGATGTATGCTGACGTCGACGTCGCTGCCATTATGCGATGGCGCAGAAGCGTGGTACTGCTCAGACAATGATTGACTGCTTCCACTGCCAGACATCAGTTGGTATAGCCTCTTTGATTTTGACGCAAACTTGTTGTGCCAAGTGCTCGACGAGTTCATGCCTGCCCTTTCTGCAGATAGGTTGTCATTTGACTTGCGAGAGCGAACATTTGCTGCAACCGGTCTCTTAGAAGAGGGTGGCCCTCTGTCAAAAGCACTGTATAAGCTGTTACTCGTCGACGATCGAGGTATGCCGCGAGCTTTGACTGCATTATTGGCAGCAACACTTGCCTCACCGAGCAGCGTCAATTCCCACTGTCCTGTTCCATGAGCTCCATAATCACCCGAAGCTCTAAGCTTCTGATATGTGCTGAGAGGAACAGCTCGAATGAAGCGCTCCGGTCGAGTTGAGGCAGTGTTGCGGTCCAAGTAGATGTTCAACGTTCCACTGCTGAGAACACACCATCTCTGAGTCCATTCTCCTTGTCGATGAGCTTCTTGCAGTGATAGAAATCCTTCAAAGGACGACATGGTACGAAGCGTGGATCTCTCGCTCATTTGTATCTATTGAGCTGCTAGCGGAAAGTAGACTAGATGCTTTGAGCGATTAGGTGATTTGATCCCTAGAAGTGCATTATTTGAGAAGCTGAAAGACAGAGGAGGTGAACAGGAACGGAGATCGAGAGTCTGAAAGGCGATGAGCAGCAGTACTGTTGGATGCTGGCGGATTGTGATGCAAAGATGTATGCGTGCTTGCGAAGAGAAGAAACGGTCAAGAGAGAGAGGCAAATTCAAGCCAGAGGTAAGGCGAGACTAGAGTTGAAAAGCAAAGAGCAAAGAGGTGATGACTGACAGAGTGTTGACGGACCCCGGCCTTGTTGGACGATGGTTATTCGTGATGCAGGAGCAGGGTTTGTAGTGTGTAAGTAGCCTCGGTGTCGACTGTGCTTTCTGGCATCAGTGATGTGTATATCCGTGTTGATGTAGTGGATCTTATTGATTTCGACTAGAGGAGCAGAGAGAAGTTGACCGGGCTCCCCAGATGACAAGACGAGGAAACAGAGGAAGGGCTATCAGTTTGAAGACCGCCGAATAGGCAGCCGCTGTTGACGCACAGACAATCAAGCGTCGTAGCCAAAGCTGCGTAACAGACTTTCTCCCTGACGTTTGTGTCGCTCGCTGATGCTTTGTGAAACCCTTTACAATTACCGCGGTTGTGAAGGATGTGGTCGTAGTGCGTTCCCCTATTGCGAACAATACGTTTGAAGCGTCAAGCCAACGTCTTCCACTTCCAAATTCCGTACCCGTTCTTCGAGACGTTGTTAATCGGATGGAATGCTCGCAGAAGGGACGATAGGGAGAAAGATACAGGACACTGCCGATCTAAGTGTGATCCACTGCCTCTCTCTGCGTTTTCCATCCCCCTCTTTCCCGTCCTCCCGCTGCTCGCTCTGCTCTGCCTCCCTCTCAACATTTTCCCTGACATCCTTTGTTTGGCGCGCAGCAGAGCAACAAATCTGACATGTCGCTACTGGAACGCACACCAACACTTCGCGCCCTTACTTAGTCCAACTACTTTATCTATCTGCAAGTGCAGGAAATTAATAAAGCTTCACTGTATCTATCCAGTAGTACACTACGCGGCGAATAGTTCCGATTTTCGAAAAGATAGAAAGCAAGAACGAGAAGATTAGGAACGCGAATAAAGGACCGCAACCGCGATGAGAGCACAATGTGACTTCATCAAATTCGGAGAAAGTGGGGGATGTGATAATTCAGTGTTGAACAGACTGATGAATTAGAAGAGGATCAACCGAGTTGGAAGACGGAACGAGGATGGAGAGGTTACAAAGACAGATGTACACACGGTTCTCTTCTTCGGAGAGACAGAAACCACCGATCGGGGTACGCGAGAGAGAGAGAGAGAGACTAGGGAAGGGATTAAAGGGGGATGTCGTGAAAGGTGGAAGGACTGGAGGATCTCCGTCTTTGTTCACATTGAACTCTTGACATGCGATTATACAGCTTGGCCGGCGCTAGCCACATCCGTTGCTCCATTGCTGAGACCACTGCCAGCTTTACGATCGGGTGAACCGTGTAGGCCGAGGCTGCCGTGCGAGAAGCTGGAGCGAGGAGCGGTAGTCATTGGGTTCAAAGGCAGACTTCTGAGAGCGGCCGAGGAAGTCACGTTGTGGGTGAATTCGGGGCTCGAGTCACCTGCATTCGAAGCAGCATGTTCACCAGTGACGGCATTGGTGAGGGGATGGACGTGTGAAAGGCCTCCATTGGCAGCATCAAAGAGAGCAGCAGCCAAGGGCTTAGCTGGCAGACTGCTCGGATTCGATCCACTTGGATTTCTTCGATGAGCAGCTCCTAATGCTTTGCCGATACTTCTTGGACTTCCTCCTACAGAGTTGCGGATAGATGGAGTCGCTGTAACTTCCTCCTGATGGGGTGCTCCATACGCAGGTGTAGCTTGAATTCCTGCATTGGATCTTGATCTAATTCTGCTCTGAATAGAGGCGATAATCATGGCAGCGTCATCGCCATCGTATGGTCGAATCTTTGCCGGGATGCCAGTAGACGTCATCAGAGAGGGCGGGGGAGACATTAGTGTCTGGAGATATGCTCTCTTTGCTGTGGTTCGTTTATATTATAGCAAGGTCGAATCAGTACAAAGTGCAAGTCCCAATCGATTTTGCTCATCATTCTCACCTGTAGCAGCATCGGCGAAGATCACGAGGGCTGTGATGTCATCGACCCACTTTATCTTGAAGCCACCTCGATCGTCCTCCCACTGCGAAAAGATGGCTTGAATATCTCTCGTCTTGAGTTCAGGTGGAAATCCGCTGAGTTCAAGTATGCGTGTTACTAGGGGTGAGAGTAGGGGCAGGGCTGAGGACATGATTTGTGAGAGTGAGAGGGAGAGTGAAGGAGAAGCTGAGTCGAGTTGAGGATGTGATTGTTTCTCTTTTCAGGAAAAGAGTACTGTGAGCCTGAATCTTGAAGCGGGTGCAAATTCTTTCTTATGTTTATTTGTGAGATGCCGGACAAAGGGGACAAAGAAAGATCTTGACCAAAGAGTATGTCTGCGAAGGAAAGGGGTTTTGGAGGGAGAGAAGTGGAGTCAGATGATCGATTCGAGCTGGAAGGAACAAAAGGAAATGAGGGGAGTAGCGGTCCTGGGCGAAGAACGAAAAGACGATGAGATGGGGGGATATGCAAGAAGAAAGGGGGTGTTGCCGGGCGAGGAGCTCCCAAGTCTCACTGACAAAGTGCGTAGAAGGGCGGTGGCTTCTCCAGTCACGACTGCGCCACTCTACGTGGAGCTTTGGGGCGTGTTGAAGCTGCAACGGCGGCGCAAATTAATATGCATGCACAGTATTCTTAAGTCGCATAGCTGACTAGTCTCTCTCAGTCGCCCCCTCCCCCCTCGCTCCATCTTGTCATATTTGACAAGGAGGGTCCTGACACACTCTTGCCTCTTCGGCCTCAATATGTTCCACGTACCACTCTTTATTGTCATCCAGGACTCACAGAAGTGTTTTCTTGAAGATGAGAGGTGGGCGGATGCGACGAGCTTGTCGGGAAGATGAGAAAGTATGATCGACTGTAATTGAGCTGAATGAATGAGTGCTGCTGATATTAGTGGTAGGAGTAGCGAGGCTTGCTCAAAAGTCAGTGAGCAGTGAAACAGAGGAGAGGAATCGAGGAGTCTGTGTCGAGATTGAGAGGGGGATCGAATCGGTAGGGGAGAGAAAGAGGGGCGTGTGGAATTGCGGTATGTGAAGGTGTGTAGGTGTGTGTGTGTGTAGACGAGATCGTCATTACACGTCGCATTGACGCTAAGGGGCTCGAGAAAGTAGGAACCCCCCTTCAAAACGCGCAGGGCAGAAGATCTTAGATCTCACAATCACGGCATGAAAAGTACGTTTGTTGAGTCTTGTAGTGATGAGGGGAGGCGATGGAGGAAAGAAGAAAAAAACACACACGCACGCATGCACACACATATAGACACTGTGTTCTAGTCCTGAATCTGGGCACCTTCATCGGCTGAACGAGACTTGAGCACCAATTCCTTGCCATTCGTAGCGCGACGCCAGACCTGAATATGCCGCGGGGAATGGAGAAGGAGGTCGGAATTGATCAGGTCTCGCTTTGCAACAGGAATTCTTCTCTGGCTTCAACACTCACGTTGCGAACGTCCTCAACGATGGTCTCCACATGACTGGTCGCGTCCAGACTCCGCGTGATAAAGATGTTGTCTTGCTCGCCCATTTCCGTGGGCTCCTCTAGGGGAGAGATGCTCACGAATCTGAGTTCAGTGGGCAGACGGCACAGCAATGTCAGCACAATAGCTTCCCTCTGCACCAATAGGAATCCCATCCTCCCCCCACCCCACACTCACTTTTCGAAGATTGGCCCAAGCAGGTCGAGACCCGGTCGCAGCTCGAGCTCTGGAGTAGAAGTCTCCACAATGGTAGAGACTTGCGCCACATAGATGTCCTTTGCGCAAATGTTGTGCGTGCCTGACACTTCGGCAATGTAAATGTCGTGCTTCCGGTTGACTTGATTTTGAGGGATGATCAGTTGCACAGAATCTGAGTTGTCGGTATTGGGTATAGGATGCTTGAGAAGACAGATCGCTCGCACCACCTTGCCGGTCTCGCGAACTTTCGACTTTGTATTCTGTCCTCCAATATTGCCCCTAAAGTAGCTCGGGTCGCCGATGAGCATGTCCGCCTTGACAGTCTCCTCTCCGCATCGAACACCAGCGAATTTTCCAGTCTCCTCATCGAGGACAATCTCGTCAACTTGCTTGTCCAACATGTATGTTCCTCCGTAGATGGCGCTCAAGCGAGCAAACGCTTGAGGCAGCTCTCCCATTCCGTACAATGGGTAAATGTAGGGTGATTTCCCATAACGAGCCATGGAGCTTGTGTACAGGACAATGCGATCGTACGTCTCGCGAGCAGGTCGCTGCATGTATCTGTGCGTGGATCGGAAAATTAGGCTCAACTTTGGTCACTATTTCCAATCGTAAAAGCAGGACCACTTACGAATCGTCCAAGTGAAGCGCCATGGCATGACCGATGAAGTCTCGAGTGCCGGGCTCGAGGTAGAAGTAGTCAAAGATCTTGGCCATCGGCGTAGAGTCGAGATTTTGGCCTGCGAAGAGTACAATCAGTAGCAGCAAAAGGCCTCGTGTAAGCCTCAAATGAACGCACCTTGATGGGTAGTAGGGTCATCGTCTTTCCAGTTCTGGATGAACTCAAAGAATTTCTTGGCTCTCCTCTTTTCAAAGAGCCCCATCAGGGACGAACGAACGGCTTCCATTTCAGTTGCTGGCACTTTGGCAATTTTACCATCGCGGTAGACGTAGCTGGCAGCAATCTGCTTGAATTCGAGGTACCTCGTCACATCGGTATGTACGAGCATCTTTGTCAGTTCTCCACTGGCCATCATGAATTTGGGAATCAGATCCAATGCGTAATCTCGGTCCCTTCCAATGTCGGTGGGCGGTGCTGTGCCAGGTCGAAACTTCTCGTAGAGTTGGGTCAGATTTAAAGACGCTCCCTCTCCGCCGTAGTAGCTGTCGTTGATCCACTCCCTTCAGCCTGATGTCCTACCGCCCTGCACTTCCCCTCGCTCCCATCGCACTCACGCATTTCGATCAATCTGCAGGATCTTCTTTCCATCTACAGACAAGAGGGCGGAAAGGACGCATTCTGTCAAGCCCGACCCCAAAATGACATAGTCGTAGTGCTCATCCATTGTGTCTTCAGATGTGAATGTAGGAGGTCCAGCGGTGATGGGAGACGCCGCAAGGAGGGGTGGTGTGTGTGGTCTCGGGTGGTGGAGATACCAGTGATCGAAAGTGACGCGTTGCTTGATCTTTTTACACTTGACAATTTTTGTTCAGCGCCTACAAGAGGAGGTGAACGGACCCATGCAGTCACATCCACATGCCATAGTAGACATCGAGGCAAAACCTTGCCTTCTTTGCAGTGTGGCTATGCAAGGCAAGCGAAAAGTAGAAATATTACAGCATGAAATCGTTCATCCGGTGATGCCAAGTCTGACGGTATCGATCCGAGAAAAAACACATGCGGAGGCAGAAGTATTGAAGGAAAATAGCAAAAAAAAAAATTGCCCGTACGCCGATTCGAACGACGGATCCCCACATTTAAATAAA
This sequence comes from Exobasidium rhododendri, assembly GCA_026210745.1. Taxonomy (NCBI): domain Eukaryota; kingdom Fungi; phylum Basidiomycota; class Exobasidiomycetes; order Exobasidiales; family Exobasidiaceae; genus Exobasidium; species Exobasidium rhododendri. Next base: position 743,816 of record CP110630.1, read on the forward strand.
TACAAGTGTGATGCTTTGCCCCTAAGCCACACGGGCTGTTAAGTATCACAGCAAGCATGACAAAGCAATTATATACCCTGCTACATTTTACGGGAATGTACGAGCGCTACCACATTAACAACATCAACATTTTCCCCCGCGATCCGGAACTCTCAGATCCTTTACCAATCGAGTTCATCCATAATCATTCCCTTCCCAGAGGTAGTCTAAACGTACTATACGGTCGCCATCTGGTACAGGATGAATCTGTGGTGATGTCAACTAGCATGGGAGAACTTCACACTTTTTGCCAGAAATGCAGTACAGGAGCTTGCGCGCCGCTCAATCCGCACAAAGTCATTTTGCTCTGCTGGAGAGGCCCAAGCTCGGCTGAAAAATTTTCAAGCCTTGAGTGAGGTCTAATCTTAGCATGCTCGCTTTGACACTCTTATGCTCACCTTCGATCACACCAAAAGTATGCTGTTCGAGGACAAGCAGCTACATAGTAAACTGGATCACTTTCTCCATGATTTTGCTACCAAGTATTCGAGACATCTTCTTCCTCCTTGTCCAGGCGTCTTCTTCTCTACACACAAGGCGAATCTGAGTCAGATGAGTCGGCTGCAAGCTCAATCATCGCCATTACAGGTAGATTGCACCTCTATACCTTCAATGTGGAGTGAAAAGAGCACCCGACTCTCGTTTTTGTGAGAGTAGGCCACAGCATCTTCGGACCACTCTTAAATCATCTCACGGCATCGTATAGAAACAACAGGAAAACAAGCATAAGCGTAATATTAAAGTGACGTCTCTCTTGCCTAGCTAGCGCTGACATTGATAGTAGCTCCGGAAAAGTTCTCATCGGAGTCGACGTCACCGTTGCCAGCGCCAATGTTTTCTACAATCGTCGTCTTTTGTGCGTTGTAAGCAGAGGCTTGAGACATGAGCGCACTGACATTTCCTACACCGAGCGGGCTTCTCTTGACACGAGTGGGAGTCAGCTTGTCTTCCTGACGCTTTTTAGCACTGACGTTGATCGTAGCGCCAGAGAAGTTCTCATCGGAGTCGACATCACCATTTCCAGCGCCAATGTTCTCGACTACAGTCGTCGTCTGTGCTGGTTCGACAAATGAGCCTCCGAGAGGGCTTCGCTTGGCGCGAGAAGGAGTCAGCTTGTCTTCTTGACGCTTTTTAGCACTGACGTTGATCATTGCGCCAGAGAAGTTCTCGTCTGAGTCGACGTCACCGTTGCCAGCACCGATGTTTTCAACTACAGTCGTCTTCTGCGCTGCTACGGGAAACGAGCCTCCGAGAGGGCTTCTTCTGACAGGTGTAGGCACTTGTTGGATTTGTCTTTCTACAACGTTGATAGTCTGACCAGAGTAATTCTCTGAGACACCGCTCTGACCGTTACCAACGCCGATGTTCTCCGTAATAGTCGTACCTGCCGACACTTTCGAATAGGCAGACTCGAGCTCCTCGACGTTCCCTACTCCGAGCGGGCTTCTTTTCATTGGCGTAGGTGTAGGTGTAGGTGCAGATGTTGCTTGGCTGCCTTGCACTTTCTGGCCATTCACTACGACGTTGGCGCCATTGTACTGCACAGTAGAGTCGGAATCACCTTTTCCCACACCAATGTTCACGACGGCGGATGTTTGACTAGCCGTCTCCGTGAGCATGGACTGGGTTGAAGCTTTTGTAGTGCCAGGGGTTGTACTCTTGGTGGTAGAGTTGGTGGTGCCGTTGCTTGTAGCGTTCGTGGTTTTGGCTCCAAGCTTGTGCTTGAGGATAGCAAATCGCTTTGCATCAGTACTGGTGGTAGAGTTATCTAGGCTACTGCTTGAGTTTACAGTTCCTAGGGCACTTTCATCTACTCCAGTCGCTCCATGAGTCAGGTTCTGGAGCAGGGTGGTACCAACGTCGAGTGGGCTTCGCTTTGTAGGTCCTGCTGCCATAGGTGAGGGCTTGACACGCATGCTATTGTTGTCGACTTGGTTCCCACCAGCTAATCGCATGTCTTGGTATACAGGGGCCGCATCGATGCAAGATGATGCACTTAACAGGCCCATGAGGCAAACGATAAAATTTGTGCCAGCACGCATTGTGAAAAAAAGAAAGAAAGAATGGCGAGGAAAAAAGAAGAGTGGGAAGGACAGTTCAAGAAGAAAAGAGCAGCAGTACTGGCCGGCAGCACGAGAGAAGAAGAAGAAGAAGAAGAAGTATGGGGGATTGCTTGAAGATGGAAAAGAGAATGAATATCTCCTCTCTTTATAGCTTCATCACGGTGGCATCTTTACGCTGTCTCCCTTCTTCCACTACGAACGCGCCGCTCGTCCTTCCCGCTCCCACCTTCTAACGGTTCGCCACATGAAGCACTAAAGTCCTTTTTAGCGCTTTACGCCATACGCGTCGAGGAGTGTGATTATGATACTATTTCGATTTTAGACCGGCGCAGTGCAATAGTTGCTCAAGCTGACTCGCCTCCACATCAACGCCCATTTCTAGCGTTAGAGGACATTTGGCGCCCTTTCCCCATTTCTCACAGTTGACGTTATTCACGATGACCACACGCAATTCACTTGTTACTGTCGCTTTCACCTCTAGTCGAGATCCTTACAATCGATACTTGACGTGCTCTTCGTTCTAATGCCGTCATCTCCTCGCCTGCGAACGAATCTATCGAGTACAAGAAGGCACAGCGGAGCATGAGAGACACTGCTTGTCATAGTCCCAGTCTCTATTTGTGCGCCCAATCTACTATTGTACGGATGAATAGGATACTTCGTTTGCAGAGTTGAAGTAAAACCCCGAAGTGGACCTCACGTTCTCGTCTCAAAGTTTGCTTGGAAGTAAAGCAGTGATTCTCTGCTACAGGGAAAATGACAAGACTCAAATGATCTATGGGATTTATTCGATCGAGAGTTTGCCCAATTTGCCGATTTGATGCCGACGTTGCTGCTCAAGCTATTCTAAATACTCGCCATCGCCTGACTTCGGCGCACTTGTGCATTTGCAAAGTGTGACTCTACATGCCTTGCTTTCATGCGGCAAGCCACGTTTGTCAGTTCCGGTGAGAGACACTGGACGTAACACATTTCTCTGCAATGCCATCCCTTAAATGTGAGCACTCAACATGTTTGTTGAGCCCTTCACAAGAAGACACGCTCATTGATATCACGATGCATCTACTTGCTCGGCTTGCTGCTCGGTCTATCATCGTGGAGTGGAAGGCATAAGCTATCGAATTAATGTGGCCATCCTCCCTCTTTCGCATGAAAGCGACGACGAGGGGTGGGACCAGGTCTTTACCGAGAGCTATCTTGGCAGTATATGTAGAGGTTTCTTATACCAGGGAATGTCTTTCTTTCTGCTCTGTGTCTCTCGGAAAAGCTCTATGCGTTTTCCCCTCCTCTGTCTCTTGACTTTACTGCTGGCCAGTCTTAGTTTATGTTCTCCCTCTCCCACTTCTCGTCGCACTCATGACATGCAGGATGCCGGTTCATCTAGTCAACACCCGCATACCTATTCTAACGATTTCCAGCATACAGAGGCCAGCCACGGCAACCCCCCTGCAAGAAAGAGTGCCATCATCTTTACGGATGCCAAGCTAGACGATAATGCAGCCTTAACCCTGATGAGATACAGTGACCGCTACGACACGATTCTTGCCATCATAAATGGTGTCAGTGACACCCCTAGAGCTCACGGAAACATGATAGACTTCTTTCAAAACTTGGAACACAAAGATCGACAGCAATCTTCTGCTTCTGTTGTCTTCATCGGCGGTCAGAATCCACTCTTGCATGCAGCGCCGCACGAACGACACTTTCACGGTCGACCTACGAATCCAGACTATTCTGTCTACTCTAAGGAGCTCTTAACGGCATTGCTGGTGAATAATCACGCTGACGTCGACATTTGGCACTTGGTGAGTAAAGTGTATGGCCAAGGAAAAGGGTAAAGATCTGACGGATTTTCTCGACGCAGGCTCCTGCATATCATCAGCAGATAGAGGATGCGGTGCAAGCAGTCCATGACGCCAATCGACATGTGGACATACTTCACAGTACAATTGGCTACAATAATTTGCAGGGTCCTGAAGGTCCTCACACTGGTCCAGCAGAAAAGGAACATGTCATGAATTTGTGCCCGATGCTAAGAACTTTACATCCTCATGCTACACCCTACCTTGTGCAAACCAAGTTATCTTTTGGCGACTCTTCCGGAGGTACACAAGCGTACAAGTGGGCTGAGAAGTATATTCCACCTCATCACTTGAAAGTGGCTGGCGAATTGGAGAACTTCCATTTGATGCAACTCCGTCAAGCCGATGAACTACTGCGTGAAAACAACATGAAGCAACTGGTCCACTCTCTGCCCGAGTCAGACGAAGAACTCCAGAGGCAGATCTGGGCAGCCAGATACAAAGAGACAAACGAAGACAAGAGTGTGGCTAGACGGTTAATACTTATGACTCGAGAGAGAATTAACATCCTCCGGAAACATCATCTGACTGACGACACTCTGTTGAATCGGCTACAAAGTGTGCTAGACGGATTCAAGAACGAGTGTCAGGTGGAGCTCTGCGATGCCAATCATTACATCACTGTGAGCAACCTGCATCATGGTAATCCCAATGCCCGCGCTCCGGCTACGGTGAATACAGAAGCGGCAAGACCCGTCATCAAATTGAGGGAGAGAGACGATGAGCCATTGCATGGCTATACCATTATCAACCACACCGCAAAGGAAGCCAGAAAGCAGATCGAAGCTGAGAACATCTTCAAGCCTCTGAAGAAGGCACGAAGAGGACAAACGAGCGTCGGCCGTGTGCATTGAGGAAGGGGATGATGTGGTTGTATGCTAAATGAGCCCTTCCTGAGTGATGCAATTGGCGCACCCACTCATGACGTGTGAGCGTGCAAGGAAGTCGAAGATTGATGAACCCGTCTACCGTAAGTAAAAGTACCGCCACGATCCCTCCCTTACATGTGCTCGCGCGACCCAGCGAGGATGACCTTACGCACTGACCATCCTTTGCGCATCTTTTGAGCGCGTGGTCTTCTTCCCTTGCGCCGCCAAGGAGGACAAGTTCCTACCTGAGGTGCACCTACCCTTCCTTCCACCTCACCACGATCGTCGGCAAGGGAAAGAGAAGGAAGGAGCCTCGAGTGCAGAGACGATTCATGATAACGTTGTAAGGATCAAGAACACAGAGTCACTGGACGGGGTACTTTCAACGAGCCAAGATGTCCTTACAAACCACACTCGGTTACTACAGTGTGGCCATCTTCTACTACGTCGTGGGCGGTGTCACATTCTTGCCCTTGTGTCTCGCTTTCTTTATCGCTTGGTTTTACTTGACTGCTCCTCCTTATCGACCCGAAGTGGAGCTGCAAGGCACATCTGCAAGTGACACACTTGGTGACGTGGAGTTTAGCGAAGAGAGGAAGCGGGAAGCACTCGACCTAGCTGTCAGCAATGCAGAAGTTCAAAGAGAGGCGGAGAGGGCCAAAGGCCAAGAGGAGGCGATAGGGACGTCGACCGCACCGCCTTCTGCTAGACGACTCAGGCCTCCTCCGCCGACATCTGCTTCTCGTCCGCATCGATCAGGCTGGCTTGTGATTCGACGCCAGTTTCACGCAGACGCCTCGGTACTTGCTCAACAGGCTACTGAAGCACAGGCCTTGAATGCGAAGGCAGGGGCAACAGATGCCGATTCAGCACAGACGAATAGAGAATCAGAAGGTGAAAAGGGTCCAGGGTATATGAGTTCGCTGTATAGAGGTATGCTCAGCTATCGGAATAATCGGGCGGCAGAACAGATCCGCAAGAAAGGTGTTGAGGAGTATTCTGGCTCTGGCAAGACAACATCGGAGAATGGCCAAGCAGATGGACGCAGTAACGAATCGAATGGAGAAAAGAATGCTGGATCGGCAAAGCAGGTGGCTGGGACAGGTGGCAGAGAGTCCTTCTACTGTATTTTGAAAGGTCCTGTTCTCTATCTCTATTCTTCCGACGATACCAACAATAGCTCGACTGAATGCCACGCCGCCATTGATCTGCGAAGCAAGCGGGTGAGTCTCTTCATTTCAGGTGTAGGTGATACGATTGGCGAGCCGGAAGAATTGGAGGAGGAGAAGGAGATGCAGACTGGTGGGCCCGTTGACACGGAGAGCTCTACGATGAGTGAAGAGGAAGGACTGAAAGAGGCAAGGTCCAGGATCAATTGGAGAAAAGCGAAAAGAGCGGCGGTTCGAGATGGTGAGCTATTCACCAAGAGGAACGCCATCCGAATTGTCTCTATTGCAAAGACAAAAGGCGTTGTCGGCGAAAAGCGAAAGTTTGCTCAGTGGTTCGTCTTTTGCAAAAGTGCAAGTGTCCTAGAGGATTGGTACCACGCCATACTCCATGCTTCTATGCTGCCCGAGACTAGTCCATTGGAGGGTGCAGAAGATCCTGTCGGGCCAGCATTTTCCTCCACCGACATGCTCGCCCTACTCACCTCTCTGGACACTCTTCCCGACCCCATTCCGCTTCGATGGCTCAATGCTTTGCTTGGTCGAGTCTTCTTTAGCATCTACAGAACATCTTGGCTGGAAGACTATGTGACTCGCAAGATCATGAAGAAGATCTCAAGAGTCAAGACACCCGGGTTCCTGAGCGACATACAAGTGCAGGAGGTGGATCTCGGGCGGAATGCCCCGGCATTCAGCAGACCAATGCTCAAATCACTGACCGGCAACGGAGAGGCAAGCATGGAAGTGGCGATACACTACACAGGTGCCATTCGTCTGACCATCTCAACAGTGCTGACGATCTCACTAGGATCTAGGTTCAAGCCCTACAATGTTCCCTTGGTCCTGGCCGTGATTGTGAATAGTCTTGAAGGCAATCTACTGCTTCAGATCAAACCACCGCCCAGCAATCGTATCTGGTTTGGGTTCACAAAGCTGCCCAAGATGGACATCTCGGTCGAGCCTGTCGTCAGCGAAAGGAAGGTTCAGTGGGGTATGGTGAAGAAGCTGATCGAGGGAAGGATTCGAGAACTGCTCACTGAATCACTAGTAGTGCCCAACATGGATGACATCTCTTTCTTTGACTCCAGACCTCTGTCGCATCGAGGAGGAATTTGGGCAGACGCTTGCAAGAGGCCGGACGAAGCGGTGGCAACGACGGCGACGGTCGCCTCCACCAACGAAACACCACTCGAGAAAGTTTCGAAGAGCACGCCTGCTTCTGTCATGAACATGTCATTGAACACTGAATCACAAGGGAAGAGTTCGTCGGCGAGTCTGGGCGCAGCAGGATCGTCTGCTTCTGATCTAAAGCGCAGGAGCAGGAGAGAAAGCAGTGAAGGTGGTGCCGCCACAGCACCCGTGTCTGGTGCCAGCTCTCCATCACCTGCTGCTGCCGGACTATCGACTCTCTTAGCGAGAGACATGGCTCGAGACTCGACGCAGCAAGTGGTAGAAGGAGGTGGTGGTGGTGAGACAGCTCAAGCGGGAAGTGGCGGTCAATCTGCAATCAACAAAAAGAGGCCTTGGTTCGCTGGTCGGGCCAATACAGCTACGTCCTCTCTAGCTTCTCCATTGCATTCGACTGCCGACAACAAACGATCGAATCTACAAAGCAGTCTGGCTTGGGGTAATGCAAGTCTTAGCATTCCGAGAGCAGGAGAGAGTCCGTCCGACGTACAGAGCGCGCCGGTCTCTTCCGTAGAACCCTCCTTGCAAGAGTCTGCTCTATTCGGTACGAACAACAGCAGCATGCATGAAAGGAGCAAGGAGAGTATTTCCTCCTTTGAGACGAATGCGAGTAGCGCAGTGAGTGCCGATACAGAGGAGCTCCACTCCAGTCTCGTGGCTGCCTTGGGAGGAGAGAGCGTCGAAGGAGAGAGTGACATAGAGAGGAAGGTGGAGGAAGTCGGGACACCTCTTGCAAGTACCAGTGCTCTACCGATCGTCACAGTAGAAGGCGGCGACGAGGGTAGCCATGACTCGAACTTAACGCAAGGCGGTATTGGACACGAGAGAAGTCTGGACGGCACTGAAGATGTGAGGGCGAGTCAATCGCCTGGTGAGCAAGTTGTCGAGGATGATGCCAGCATTGATACCACATCCACGCCTTCGATGGCGGCTCGTCGAGGTCCGATTCATGGCTTTGCTCCTCCCCCTTCCAGAGGAGCGACTGTGCGGCAACAACAGAGGCAGTCGACGCTTCAACGAACTGCTTCCAACGAGCAGACTAGTGCATACCCGTCCAGTGCTGCTGCTCAATTGAGTGCCATTCAACGAGACCGCTACGCACCGCCTCCTGGGCAGTCGAAAGAAGATGATGAGAACAGTCTGCACTCAACGTCTTCCGGCAATAACGGTGCTGCCCTGTTGAACACATGGAACAAAGCAAGAGCAAGCATGGCAGACAAAGAGAGCAGACACGCTGCAACACGAGACGCCAAAGACGCACTCAAGAAAGGCTGGGCGAATTGGAATGCAAAGAGGAACGGTAATCAAGCCACCTCCAATCAATTCGATAGCTTACAGACCAGTTCGGATAGAGTAGACAGTGGCAGCAGAACAAGTAGTTGGCTTGAGAGCAGTCCACCTGATCCGGCTAGTCTTGGTGTGGGATTTGATGTGCATGGAAGTGGCACACACTCAGCGGTGCCTCCTACTAATGATGACGAAGATAAGGGTGAAACTTCAGCGTCCATGTTGGGCATTGATGGGGACAGGAGTCAACCCGGTCCAGCGAATGCCAGAACGCTCTATCGGGATTACAGAGCTGGCAAAGAGAGGAATAATCGACAGGGGACTTCGTCCAAAGCCTCTTCGATTCGATCGGTGAGCAGTACTACGCCACCGGAAGAGGCATTACAGGAAGGGTCTCCCTTGCACGTAGCATCGAATGCTGCCGTTGCTTCTGTTGCTTCTGTGGCCGTGCCTGTGCCGGCTGCTGCTGCTGCAAGGAGAGACAGAAGCGATGGCTCTACTGCAAGTCAACAATCCAATCGCGACTACACCATCTCTACTTCGCCCTCCCTGATCCGAAAGTTGAGCATGGGGAACGGCAGTCTAGGCACGAGTGTTCCAGGTGCTACTTTGAACGACCCGGGCAGTTATTCTTTTGCCCCTAGTCAAGGTCAGGCAACGACCAGTCTTTCGAGGGCTGACTTTGTCGCACAGCTTGACGAGCAAAGGCAGTCGCTAGCCGAAGATAGCGGCACGACAATTGGATCACTAGGAGGAATCGAGAAGGGAGCGAAGCGTGTTCAAGCAACGTCTGCGGGTACCGCTTCGAATGACACGCCTGAAGAGGGAAGCAAGGCGGAGGTGACTAGTCAGGCTGATAGACGAGCCGTCGCTGAATTGACGAGGACTACGAGCGGCACCACACCATCACCAGTCAATAATAGCAATCTCACGCCTTCCACAGCGCAACCTCAAAGTGGCATCAAGCAGCAGCAACCCACCAGATCGGCCATGATGGCAGTGCCGGGAATTCCTTCGATGCACAAGAATAATCCCCAATCCTTTAGTGCCGTGCCTGAAGCAGCCGTACCGACAAGCAACAGCCGTGTTGGTGACTCTGCTGCTGCTGCTGCTGCTGCTGCTGCTGCTACCACGACTAGCCCTCGTCTGGGTCTGGGCAATCTCATCTCCCGCATTCCATCCTTTGGCCCGTCTGGCGCTTCCACGACGCCATCGGTGGCACCCTCACCTTTCATGTCTGCCCAAGATTCGGCACTTAAGAGCCAACAGCAAGAGGCAATTCCTACCAAAAGGCGACTGCCACCGCTTCCATCACCTTCAGCACTGCCAAAGACGACAATGACAACGACGCCGACGACAAATCCAACAGACCAACAAGACGGTAGCAACGCGCCAGCACGATAAGGACAATAGGATCCGGACCACAGCAGGGAAAGGGGCCACACGCAATCAGAGGCGGCGCGAGTGGGAACAGCCTGCTCGAAAGGTATGAATGCGATTATAATTCTATGACTTTCCTCTGCCACTTTCGTACACCTTTTCTTTCGTTCTTTCTTTCTTGTTTTCTCTCTCACAGGACCATCTTGAAGCACATCTTGTACCTGAACTGATCAATCCAGATATACTAAGATCTCCCAACTGTATACGTCTTCAAGTGTCGTTAAATATGGGCTACAATACCCTCGTGAAGTTCCTGGTCGTGTCTTCTCGATTGTGACTTGCCTCGCCCATAATCCTTTCATTGAGTGCCTTCTCTCGTTTTTCCTCAAAACCTCCATCGATCTCTTTTTTGCTCTTACGTTACTTTTTCCCTTCCCATTTTGTCTTGCCTCTCATGGCAGGTGGTTGCATATCACCTCGAATTGCCCAGGGAAGCGCCAATGTCTCCAGAAGCTTCGTCTGCTTCATTGGGAGAGGCATCTTGTACAATTACGCGAGGTACGTTACCCTTTCCTGTTGATTGATGGAGACTATCGCCAGTGGCAGCTACTGGTGGAAGACTAGGTACTGTTGGTGTGGTAGAATTCGTTGAATGGTGTGGTCCACTGTTACCACTGTTACTCCTCGCTAGGTTAGTTGCACCATTATTTGTGCTACTGTTGCTGCCCTGCGTTGTACCAGCTTTCACTCGCTGATCTAGCGCCTTCAAGGCCATAGCTCTCCTTCTCTCTGCCTCTGCTCGCGTTCCTCCTGTTCCACCACCTGGTGTGGTAGCCGATGATCCTGAAATCCCGATGTTCATACTTGGTAGTCCACTTCCCACACCCAGCTCAACGTCTCCTAGAGCAGAATAGTGCCATGGTTCAATAACGCCGACCTTGACAAAGATCCCATAGAGCGTATTCGAGATGAAGGTGACCGGTCGATGCATGAAAGGTGGAAACCACTGAACCAGACTGAATGTTTCACTGCGATCTCCGCGTACCCCACCATCATGAATTTGGAAGAATCGAAGATATCCCCAGCCAATCAACCATCCAAATTGAATGAGGATGAAAGGTGAAGGATAACCGAGCACGCAGATGATGTTGGAAAACGTCACGTACATCATGGGTAGATCCCTAACTCGGACTTTGAAAAGGCTCTTGAAATGAATCTGGTGCTCGGGGATAAGCTGTGCAAAGGCGACGAGGAATGCTGTTTGAAGAGCTTCTAGACCATGGTATTGGATGCCGTACCTGGGACATTACGCTCGAGTAAGGTGATTGATCTTATCACGCCTTCCACTTCCCCCTTCATTCACTCACATTTGCTGCTCCCCTCGGGTTACCACATACAGAAGGACAGCCAGGAACCAAGCAATGACGTTGGAGATCACAATGACGATTAGAGAGAATCGAATCAGCTCAACCGGACCCCAGATCCTTTCCAGGTAGCGACCTGCGAGTGGAAGCGACACGATTGATATTATGAACTGCGGGTAGTGGGGATTGTATGTTGAGAATTAGTACACTCTCGAGGAACAGCGAAAAGGTCACACTCACTTCGAAAAAGCTAGTCTCGCAAAAGGCAGACGTGACGAGGGTCCTGCAGAGGTGGAAGCGCAGTGTTGGAGTATGTGCCTGAGCTCCGTAAGCCCCTGTGTCTACCACTCACCATGGGTACCAAAAGCTGCTGCCTGGTACAATGACTAGCCATGGGAAGCTGACAGCACTGTCCTCCTTGCTGAATGCAATCACATGCAACCCGACTTCTGTAAATGTGATCCGCAGGAACGCAAGGCCAAGGGTGAAGATGAGAAGCGCTGCTGTCAGCGATCGGGTTCCGATGGGTATCGACGAGACAAATGATGCTAGATTAATGACAGCCATGGTTGATCAAGCTGGACCGGGAAGATTATTGTGCTGTGTTGCTCCGGAAGCTGCTGCTGCTGCTACTGCTTCTTCTTCAGGTCAAACGTCCCGCTTCCTCGTCCTCTACTTCTTGAGCGAGTACGCACACAAGCACAATAGCAGGATCGTCTACTTGAGGAGTTTGACGTTTGAGCGAAGACTGATGCGCAGAGGATTGGCCCTTCCTTGTATTCTGTTTCGATGGCACTGCGAAATCTAGAACTCGAAGTCGGGATAGAGGAGCGCGCAATCTCAAAACTCTAAGCTTCTTCAGCGAGGAATTTAGAAAGCGCAACTGCCTCTTCACGAGTCGTTTCCTATCGCGCTAGAGTGTATATACCTTGGCGAATTCTTGTAATGGGTTTGGTTTTCTTTCCTCGTCCAGTGAATCTCACTCTTCACTCACGGAGAATATATCGTTCGCATGACCCGAAACCTTGCCATGGTGACTCGATCATGCATCGCTCGATGGCGTGGCGGGAATGCTGATAGCCCACTCTTCCCTAGCGTACATCACACTTCACTGCTTCCAGCTCACAAGACTGTCGTGGATCACACTTTTCGTCCGAGCATTTCTCTTTTGCACTTTTGTATTCTCTCATTAGCAAAAGTCGTAACATCGTACGCGTCTGTATTCATTGGGTGAGGAATAGAGGAAAACGGCAGTGAGACCGACCAGCTGCTGGACTCATGGGAGAGAGCCGTTGCCAATTTTTCACTTCGTCTCGCTTCCTCACTTTTTCGTCTTCTCTTACCTTTTACCCTACTCTCTCTTGGACGGCCTCGCGGCGTCACCTCCTCCCTCCTCCTTCGATCACAACCAAGATAGAGCGACGGGCTAATTGAGCATCGACAAGTATCAAGTGGGCTCTTGCGACGTCAGCCAGATTTCTTGTCGTAACCTGTCCTGTCTTCGCGTTTCAGTCTTGAGAAGACCACCTCTGAAGCAGTGCAGCTCCCTATCAAGTCGTCTTTTACAAATTGACAGCAACCTAGCGATTTCGGATTAATTTGCACACCACACTCTCAGGACGGTCAAGTGGTACTGAAGTAGGCTAGGGGCTCTGTGAAGATCATCTTCTTCTTTGCTCTATACGCATATCAGAGAGAACGAATCGAATGAGGTATTCGAAGACAGTCACTTGCCTCTCGAGTTCTTCACTTCCTAGACATCATTGTCGACACCGTATGGCACTTGCATTTCAAACGGAATAGACAACTCACACGAATCTTGTCCAAAGTCGACACTCTCTCATACCACAAATTTAATCTGGGGTCTTTCCCCCATTCTCCTTTCGCAAGCTACGTCGGATACCTACTTCTTACGTGCTGAACAAGGAGCGGATACTCCAGCGACCAAGACAAAGATGGCTCCCATCTGCTCAGCATCGCAGGTCAATTTACTGGTGTATCATTACCTCAAAGAGAGTGGTAAGTGAAAGATGTGTAGGCTCGATGTCAGAGTCGGTGCATCGACTGACATAAAGTGCTGCCCTCCAATCCAGGCTTCAATCACGCATGCTTCTCTCTACGACACGAAGGGCGGCTAGATGACGAACCTCTGAGTAGGGAAGCAGTCATTGAACCTGGCCAACTAGTCAAGGTCCTTCAAAAAGGTCTACTGTACCTTGCTGTTGAGGCACATGTTAATCCAGTAAGCACTAGATCTGCAGGAATCGCGACGAGTCTCCCATTGATTGCGTATGCTAATCCCTTCTATTCTTCATTACGTCAATCTCAGGACGGCACAGAGAAGCCTTGTTCTGCTCCATTCAGTCTCGTTGGCCCTCCTCATGTCTGCGACGGCATCCCAAGGCCAACACCTGCACAAGAATTTATCGCACCACCAAGAATGACACCCACACCACCACCGCGGCCTGTACCTTCGACGAAGGTAGACACTGCAGTTCAAACACAGATTGATCGTACAAGCCAATCTAGGGAGTCTTCAGCAGCCTTGACGACCACAACAAACTCACCCCTGCGATCTAACGGAACGAATCTGCGGCGAGAGTCCGATAATTATCTGAATGTGGCATCAAGTTCAAAGTCAAAGTTGGATGTCACAGTACCCTTCGAAAGGGCGGAGACCACTGGAAAGAGGAAGATTGGTGCTGGTAAGCTATCGAAAGGCGATAAAAGGGTAAAGCGGACTACGACTCCTCAACCGAATGGCAGAAGGGGCACGTCGGAAGAGGAAGCAGACGATTCAGAAAGCGTGCCGACTGCCACCTCCAAGAAAAACAAGTCAGTAGTCGAAGCTTCCAAAGGATCAGCAGGCTTCAGTAATAACAACGGTGTGGCAGCGAAGAGTGGCGCCGGTAAAGGAGCTGGGTCTAACACGTACATACCACCTTTGACAGGAAAAGCAAAAGGTAAAGAGGTGTCGAAGGGGAAGGTAGCCAAGCTCAAAGGCCATTCTGCGGAGGTTTTCCTTTCAGCCTGGAATCCCACGGTACCTGGCTTACTCGCTTCCGGTGCTGGTGATGCTACTGTCCGGATTTGGGATCTGGGCTCTGCCATACTCTCCAATGGACTGGAGAGTGCGGCTGAGTCGATCACACCAGCAGTCTGCAAGCACCTTCCCTCAACACATGCTAAGGATGTATCTGCGTTGAGCTGGAACCCAGACGGCACTCTACTGGCAAGCGGATCCTACGATGGCATACTACGACTCTGGACACCACAGGGGGACCTGCATCTAGTCATGTCGATGCATCAAGGCCCCATCTTTGCTGTTCGTTGGAACCGCAAAGGGAACTTCATCCTATCTGGTTCTGCCGATGGGACAGTCATTGTCTGGGACCTCGGAAGTGGTAAGGTGCGACAACAGTTCAGTCTTCATTCGGACTCAGTCTTGGACATCGACTGGCTGACAGGCTCGATCAATTTCAAAGGAGCGACGCCTTCCTCTGCTGCCGACGGGACGTTTGCCACATGCAGTGCGGACAACAGTATCAACTTGCTGCGACTGGGAGAATCCAAGCCGATCAAGATTCTAAAAGGGCATACTGATGAAGTCAACGCCATTCGATTTGATCCAACGGGTACCTTGCTTGCCTCTGTATCTGATGACATGACTGCGAGGGTATGGAATCTTGAAGCCATCCTAGGATCTAATTATGTAGGAGTCTCCAACGGCAGAAGTGGACCAAATCGAAGCAGATCACACACTCTCGGCAAGCGCAGCAGTGTCACGCCTCGTCCCACTCGAGGGGGAAGCGCAGACCAGATGGAACTAGACGATCAGGCAGAGGGCGGCGGTAGTAACAACAATGACGAAGATGTCTCGACGGGCCTGGATTCCAATGGCGGCAACACGAACAACGCCGCTAATGGAGCCGGCAACAGTATACAGCCCTGCAAATTTGTACTAAGCGGTCACAAAAAGGACATCTTTGCCATCGCTTGGGCTCACCAAGATTTCGGCAGTGAGGAGCCTCGTTTGCTGGCCACTGCTTCTTTTGACAATACTGCTCGGATCTGGAATGCAGACGACGGTACCTGCTTGCGCATCTTTCAAGAGCACACCGATAGCGTCTATAGTGTCTGCTTTAGTCCAGATCGACGTTTCCTCGTCACTGGCGGCATGGACCATCGACTCTTCATCAGTAGTGTCGCCACTGGGGACATTGCTTTGGCTCATGCTGGAGGTGGAGGTATCTTTGACATTGCGTGGCATGTGAATGGCGTTAAGAAAGCGCCCCAAAATACGGTATCTGGCAGTGAAACAAACTCAGATAAGATCAAGCAGGAAGGAGAAGCGGCGAACGACGACGACGGCAATGCTGACAAAGGTCTCCAGAGACGGCATCATCTAGCCCTGTCCCAAGCTGATCGAACGCTCACTATTCTCGACGTCAGTACTTCTCTCGACCTTGCCACTTAAAAGTGCACACCGGCAGACCAAGCCTTTCATACAAAAGAACATGATGAAACCCCACTCAAATTTGACATCTTTCACCTTCTTCTCTCCTTCTGTTCCACGCACTCTCTTTCGTAACCTTTTTTCCTCGCTCTCCTCCAACTCGTACGTCTCCGTTGCCACGCAATTTGTACTCTGTATTCTTTCTGGATCTTTAAGTCCGTGTCGTCTTATCCTCCCTCTTCCTCTCCTCGTCTCACACTCTCCTACCGAGAAAGATGTAACGTGTAGGCGCACCTCTTTCCTCTTTCGTCCTTCCACCTCACTCGTCGTCCCTGTATTATTGTACGCTGGTCCAAATCAAAAGTAAAAGTCAGAAGCTCGATCCCGGAGTGAGATGTGTAGGACGGTCGCTTGTCACACATCATTCATCTGCGGTACCATCACCTTACACTTCGTAAGTCCGAAAAGGGTCCGCGCAACTTCGTCTTAGTTTGACGGAGTGGTGAAGGTCGCGCGGATTTGAGGTCTAGCGCATGCACAGTGTGTGCGCGCTTCCTTCGAGCATGAAGGGCGCCCCCCCCTCTTTGTCCATGACATGCCGACACGGCCCTCCCCCCTTCAGGTGAGATTGATCGAGCCTGCCATCTTCTTGCGCTCGTCGACAGATACTCTTACAGGGGAGAGTGATAGGCTTGCTGAGCTGGATGATGTCAAGACATACAAGCATGTAGACGACAACTTGAATCAGCTGCGCGGTATTGTCTTGTTAGATAGAGATCATCTTCCTTGCGACGGTGAAGAAGTGCAAGTGACCTTTTGTGGTATCTCAGTGTGGGTCGAATGGTCTTGTGAGTGGGTAAATTAAAAAGGCATTTCACTGAGAATTGTAAGTGAGAAGCATCTTATCGCTCCATTACACCCCGTCCGATCAGGCAAAATCCCCAGAAATTGCCTTCGTGACATCATTTCCTACACAGTCACGATTCCTATCGATGCAGCAGTGAAAGCAGCTAGCCTCAAGAGCGTAATCAGCATCCCTTTTTCTATACCTGTACCTTTTAACCTGCCACCTACCGTCGAGACCGATTTCGGGTCCAATAGGTACGCCGTCACTGCAGCGGTAAAAAGGAGCCTCAAGCCCGAGAAAATCATCTCCACAGAAACACATGTTCGTCTCGATACGACAGAGATTCCCTCGTCACTTGGAAGAGATAGGAGAGAGGATGGCGTGTGCTACAATGATCGTGTGCAGTACTCTTGGTTCACCGAGGAGCAAGCCTGCATCGGTACGAATTGCCTATTGAAGTTATCTCTACTTCCCTTGACGGAGAAGCCGATCTCGATCAGTTTCCTGAATATAGTACTGGAGGAAACAACGAAATGCAGTGCTTCTAGCGTTATCGAAGATCCGATAAGACGACGATGGTCACTTGCCAAATACCATTCAGTTTGCACGAACAAGCTACTACCCTGGACTGGCCCTACCGGCTGTGCGCAGGTCGATAGCGACCTCCTTTCGGCGGCCCGTCTATACCTCGACTGTGAGCAAGATTCAAGCAAGAGCAAGCAAGCTAGTCTTGAAGATGACGAGATACGAAGCAGCAGACGATTGGGCAGCTCAACCGGACCTTGGAATTTGGCGTGGAAAGTGACCATACCGTCTTGTTCACATACTGCAATCAGGAATTCAATCGACCACCCTAGGAGTGCCTTCACTATATCGCATCGGATCATTATACAAGTTCTGTTCGATGAACTCGGTGAGGAAAAAGGCACCCTAGTGGAGCTGATCCGACCTATCCATATCCTTTCGAGCTACTTGGCCGAAGCAGGCTCCTCCTTGCCTTGCTACTGGTGCGATTCCTGCCAAGAGCATCCCTATCACGCATCAGAGACATGGAGAAAAGTGGCAGCCGCGCAAGATAGCTCTGCTGGTAATTCTTCCTCCTTGCCTGGCTGGCTCAACCGGATGATCGGGATTGGGCGAGGCGAGGGTGCGTCCTCGGCAGAAGAAAGGAAGACGAGCAGCAGCAAGCAGTGGCTTGATCTGTCAAGTCAGAGTGCAGCAGTCGATGCTTCAACTACCCAGGCGACGTCCAATCCCCCACCTCTTCTCACTCATTGAGGCCAGGGCGTATTTCCAGCAGAGTACTCGATGCAAATCAGATGAAATAAAAAGAAATAGTCGAGTACGAGACACTACAATACAAAGCAGGATAAGATCCAAGATTTTCGACAACAAGTGTGACAATTGGCACGTCTAGTAATCGCCAAATCGATCAGGCATCACGACGGGAGCGACGAGACTCCAAGAGTAGATGACGATGCACAACCAACTACTGACGACTCTCATCCACATTGCTGCGTGACTCCTTCCGATGAAGACGATCCTGCCACCATCTTCGGCCGGATCAGGCGAGATTCCTCCCAGTTTGACAAATCGCCAATCCGTCAAGAGCATGGCAGTGTAACAGGCTGCAATGGCGAAGATGAAATGAAAGAAGCTATAGTCGTATCGGGTCCCATTTCTTTCGTCATCTTGTCCTTCACCACTTGCACCAGCGACAAAGCTGCCCACGTCGTCGTCATCATCGTCATCTTCTTCCAGGGCAGAGGCAGGCAAGCTCCCTGCTTCGACTGCATCTCGAAGCGCCTGGATTCGCAAATCTTCCTTCTTACCCGGCTGTTTCGTGGTAATGCCTCCATTCTCTTCCTCGCTCGTGCTCTCATGAGTGGCCAAGGGACCATAGCCATTAGGGGCGCTGCTTGACCGATTCGCTTCGGCTCTCCTCTTTCCTACCAGTGCTTTACTCTGCGTTGCTGCTCGACTGGTGGAATAGGCAATGGCGAGAAAGGTAAAGCAAGCTCCAATGACAACTGTAGTTGTCTTTGCTGTGCCACCTCTCCCTCGAATGATAGGATTACAATCCACATTATCCCTGTTCATCAGGGCACTAGAAATCAAGTACGTGCAATAGGCGGAGACCATGCTGCTTTGCGCCAATCCACTCCGAGGGTTTGCCTCTTGTACAGCTGGACTGATGCAGAGACCAGTAATGACAAGGCAAAGAAGTAAGTTGAACGTGATGAAGAAGGTGTTGAGTCCACAGCCTGATCCGGAAAAGAATCCATACAGTAGTCCAGTGACGGTGACCATGGCAGCATACATTCCTAGAGTGCTTCCTATTAGAGTGTACTTCCAAAACGGTGCTTCTGTCGTTTCCCACTTGTCTAAACATGTCTCTGACCAGGTATGCGCAAAGTCTACCAGCAAGACAAGACCGACGACGATAAAGATAGATGCAAGAATGAGTGAAAAGTAGTTTGCCCAGACGACGAAGAATTCGTTTGGAACAAAAAACATGAGCACGGTTAGAAGTATCCAGCTTAATACTTTTGGACCCCACCAGCCGTTCTGTATAGCCGCCCGCTTCGTTCGAGTGTCTTGCACACCTATCAGCATCATTCCTAAGATGAAGTGAAACAGGCTTAGAGCAAAGGTTATTCGATGTACCTGTGTGCATGAGAGATGGAAGTATGCCTGGTCAGATTGTCGTGTTCTTCGCCACCCCCCTATAGCATCGTTCTACTCACTGCCAGGACACCATAGCATCGATCTTTGTCCTTGCAATCAAGCTTCAGATATTGATAGCTCCAGTCCTCGAGCTTGTCCATGGCGAATCTAGTCAAGCTCAACCAAGCTAGAAAGGCATCCAAGCAGAAGATCATGCAGAATCCCACTCGGGTCGCAATGCTCGACTGGCAGTTGCATGACTTGAAGAAGGCAGAAGCAGCTGTTGAGGTGCAAAAGAATGCGAGACCGGTCAAGCAAGATCCGAGTAGCGATGAGATCAGGCCAGTGCCCAGGAATGGGATCGAGAGTGCGGCTCCCATTGTTGTAGTTGTCGTGTCACTTTCTAGATTGTCGCATCGCTGAGACCTCATCAAATAAGGAGACGATTGTAGAGGGGTGTGCATGCGCCTTTGGAGACCCGATGCAAGCACGAAGCCACGCGCGCGTTCAAGAATTAGGTTTCAATAGGTCAGTCACTCCTAATTAATGGAGCGAAGCAACTGAAAGTGTTGGTCGACTTGCACAGCGCTCCACCAGCATGTCGTCGAGCAAGTTTGCCAACTTGGAGGGAGTCGTGAGTCGTGACACGTTGAGAGATTCGATCAGAACAGATAGTAGCTCACTGTCCATGCTGCTCTTCACCAGGACTTTGAATCACCAGACATCTATGAGACGCACTCACCTTCACCGACAAGAAAGACACGCAATCTCAAGAAATCATATCGAGGTCGAGCTTCTGATTCGAGCAGTGAGGATAGCGACGATGATGACTTTGATGAGCGGGATCATGGCGCAAGATCAGTTAGAAAAGGCGCCAAGAAAGTAGGAGGGCAAGAAGGACACGTAGGCTCTAGCAACCCAGAGATCGTGGGTGCTGCTCTCGATCCAGAAGAGGCGTCTAGGAAGTTCCAGCAGGCTACCAATCTAGACAGCCGCAACGTTGGTATGTACTTTTGGCAGGCCACCTTTCTGGAGCGGATTACACATCGTTCTGACTCTTTTCTTTCGACAGACTTCTCATCCGCGATTCATAAACGGAAGAAGCGACCTCAGTACTATCCTCCCGCTACCTTCGAAACAACTACATACGAGCTGGGGTCAGGCACAGGCTATCGAACTTCAGGAGGTGGAGACGGTCCTGGAGATGATGAGCCATGGACCACCACGTCGAACGTAAAAGAGCGACCGGTCGATAAGTTCAGAAGGCTACGCTTTGAGATGGAAGAGCTCGAAAAGGAGCTTAAAGAGGGATCCTCGTCGAGGGGTATTGAGGGTGAGAAGACTGGAAAGGAGGAAGAGGCGTCTTCGGGCTTGATGCAGCAGCTCTTGGCCTTGAGAGGCAACCTGACAATACTGGAGGACCAGGAAGTGCATACTGATGCTTCTTCGTCTTCTGTCTCATCATCTTGGGAAAGGGAAACTAGAAGGCTGTTGGAGAAATTGTCCGTGCAAGGTGGAGGAGCAGCGGTTGAGGTCGCCAAAGAGGGAGAAGCGAAGGAGGTGCTCCGACGAAGTGCAGGAGGAGACGCTTCGATGGTTGCTGCCTGGGACAGAAGATTGTCAGGGCTGGAGGATCTGATAGGAGTGAAAGATGCGATGTCGGACGAGGTGAGTAGACAAGGTCGTCGAAGAGAGACGGAAATTGAATCTGAGAACTCATGAAATTATCGTTCTCTCATCTAGACCAAGGCTCTTCCACGACCTCTGTTGCCTGCACTAGCTCGTATCGAGCATCTCTTGACACTTCTCACTCACCCTCGTCATCTTGATGGTATCAGCCGACGAATAAAGGTGTTAGTCTCGGAATTGGAAAGATTACACGAGGCGAGGAGGAAGCTCAACATCAATCAGACAATCACCAATGGTGACGCAGCAGCAGCGGCGGCGGCAGCAGCAGCAGCAGGGACATCATCGTCACAGTCCTTTATACCCTTTGAAACGATGCAAAAGCTCGAGACTGTGCTACCAATGATGTCCAAGATGGAGCCCCTACTTCCAGTCGTACCAGCACTACTCGCCCGATTACATTCTCTTGCTGCTCTACACAGCAGCAGCAACTCCTTTGTCGAGAACATGAATCAAATGGAGGCAAGCATCAAACGATCTCAAACGAATGACGACGAATTGAAGGTCATGCTGAGCAATCTGGAATCAAGCTTCTCTGAGAATCAGAAGAGGGTGGAGAGCAATCTACAGCTGGTAGAAGAAAGGATGGAGAACATCCTCCAACGGGTCAGCAATCTGCAAAGAGGATGAAGTGCGAGGGGGTTTGGTATGAATACAAGGGAGGAATGATGATGCACTTGCGTCCATAAATCCTGCACACTCTATTGAAGGGCAGATCGAAGGATGGTCAGCTCTTGCGAGGTGAGGTGGCTTCCCAGTCGAGTAGCCCTTTCGCCGTCCTGCGATAGTTCGCGGAAGAACGTAGTGAGGTAGCTCTGTTGTAAGGGTTGGTAGGGGGACAGTCAGATCAATGTAACATACCTGTGCTCACGACCATCAATGGACACTCACTCGGAATGGCATGTTGTAGATTGCGTCGTCCTTGTATTGTTCTTCGTCGTGCTGAGCAAGGAGAGAGTCCAGCCCTCCGTCGAGATCCTCGCCTAGCATGTCCGACAAGAAGGCATCCTGTCTCTGCTTTTTGGCCAAGTCGACATCATCGTCCCACTCGTCGTCGTCATCTTCGTCTGTGTCGGGCGTTCCACCTCGCTCTTGTCCCGGTCCGCCCACACCACCACTCGAATGACTGGGCGATCCATCCACGGCTTGCGTATATTCATATATGATGATCTTGAGTATCTTCGCAGAGACGGGAATCTGAGTGAATCGATTGGGCATCAGCTTAGCCCGTGACCTAGTCTTGATCATCTTGCTGTCATCTGGTATCAGATCTCCGTCTACCACCAAGCCGTCCAGAACATTCTGACTGCTTGCTTGTTTCATTATAGCACACAGTCCAAGCGTGCTGACTCGAGTGTTCCAGAAACCCTGAAAATTACTGGCGAATTCGCACCACCTCTTCAGTAGAATGTGCAGACCCGAAACGCTTTCACCCTCCCAAATGACGTCGTGACTGTAGAGGAGAGCAACGACTGTATCCAGGTGATCGCTCATCAAAAAGGCGAGAGGGACAATCAGCGATTGCGTCAGAGAGGTGCTGCTAGACGTGCCAAGCCGAGTGACGAGAGCGGTGCAGAGTTGAGGCAGTGTCGCTGCCAGTGAGTCTGGTCTCTTTCGAAGTATCGTCGTTAGCATGTCTCCCACAGCCAAGCCGCCACTCTCTGATGTATCTTCGGGTGAGATCATGTTGGAGATAAGCGTGAGAATGTGCTGCAAGGATGCGACACCAGTAGCATCGTGCCAGGAGAGGACTTCGTCGGGTATCTTCGACACTAGACTCGTCAGCAGAGTGGCGCCGTTCTGCGACGGGAAGAGGGGGTCAGCTTTCATGTGCTTCTTTTCTTTACTGCCCTCAGGCCACACTAACCCACCTTGAACACTTCACGATCGTCGCTTTGGCTCAGAGTGTGGAAGAGAGGACCAAGAAAGGGCAAAACGGCCCCACTCTGCGAGAGATTCTCACTATTGGCACCTCTTGCTATCGCTCCTGCAAATTCAAGTCCCCCTTCTATCGTGACGTTAGAGCGGTACTTGTCCAATCTCGCAAGGGGTACATCTTGACTCAACAGCTCCGAAGAATACAGCAGACCTCTTTGAATGACAGCGATAGCAACGACTGAAGACTTGTGAGCGGCAAAGGCTTCTAGTAAGTCCTCCACAGCCGATTGAAGTATTCTATCCGAAGCCTCTCTCGCCCAAGCTTTGATTGACTCTGCGATGATTTCACCGTACACTTCGGCGGGTATGGAGTATTGCGCATCTGCTGCACCTTCTTGCATAGCTACTGACTGCAATGTCTCGACTATCAGGACAAGCGTGTCTTCGCTGGCGCTGGCTAGGATCGGTCCGAGTCGAGACAGTATCCTGCCTGAAAATGGTCGAAGCAAAGAAGAGGGGAGATGACGATGAAAGTTCTTGATACAACGTATCGCGGAAATCTTGATGATTGCCTCGCCCTCTGAAGAAGAGGAAGAAGAAGAACCAGACTCCTTCTCAATAGCCTCTACTGCAGCGGACAGGAAATTTTTGGCCAAGTCCTCTGGGAGCACACTCGCAAATTGCGATGCAAACACAAAGCAGCGTCCGTGCAGAAAGAAAGGGGAGCCTTGCGTCATATTTGGAAAGACGCTCAGAGCAAAGATGCTTTCAATATCAAAGGGTACTTCCTGACCTAGATCTTTTGCATCTTCGATCTTTTCCACCATGTGCTCTGAGATGCCACCAATAAGAGCAAGAGAAGCCTCTTCTTCCTTCCACCAGTTTTCTTGACCCTTCCTCTGTAACTCTTTACCATCTTCGTGGGCTTGCAGGACGGATAGTCGTAGTCCTTCCATCGTTTCCTTTTCCTTGACCAAGACTAGCTCACTAAGAATGTCGGCGCACCTCGCTCTCTTTGAATCGCTCATACCTCCCATCTCGTCCTCTTCGTTGGCTGCTACGAATGCAGACACTTGATCTAGCCACTCTTCTTCCTCCTCTTGTGTAATACGAGAATAAGATCGAAGAAGAGGCAAGAGGGCAGCCAACTTGGCGGGGTCCGTCGTTGACTTTTGATTGGAGCTCTGTAATGCTACACCGATGAAGTCAATCAGCTTACCCGCAAGACTGGATGGAGTGGCAAAGAATGCAGAATCGCTTGCATCTTCTATAGGTGATGAAGGGGAGATGTGGAAGGCCTCGAATGGTTGCTGAAGAGTGAAAAGACTTGACAACGCAGTCGAGAGTAGAGAGGAAAGGTGCGGCTTCATTTGTGCTGGAAGGTGTGTCGCGGTCGTGATAGTCTTATAGAGATCGTAAAGAGTAATGCGGAAGCCAATCAGCTTTTTCGAACAGACAGTACATACCACTTTGGACACTCACTGTCCATGCTTGAAGCTGCAGGCCGTATTGCTCCCCAGCCGCCTTCCCGAACCCCTCCGCGGGAATCATCTGCAGTAGGTCAGAGCTGACCATGGCCTGTAATGAAGTCAACCACCGCGGCACAATCTCTGCTGACACTGCTTTTGATGCCTCTGGATATTGTTCTTTCACCATCCAAAGCGTTTCCAGCATTTGGTCAAAGATACTGATGCAGCGACATCGAGTTGGACAGGAGTAGATCTGGCGGCGAAAGTAAAACAGGTGATTTTGCTCAGATGGGAAAAGCTAGCTGACTCTTACACCAACACGGTAGCTCACCTCAGGCTGCGAAAGTATCCTCTCCAGATCCGGCAAGATCTCTCTAGTGATTGACATCAGGCCTGTCTCGTCCATGGATGTGTAGAACCAATCATCCAAGAAGGCGAGAGCTCCCTCAATTGCAAAGGAATTTTCTATTGATCCGGCCGGTCTTGTGAGAAGATGCTTGATTTTAGGCAGCAGATCGGGAAATTCGTCGGGCCAGTCACAAGAAGCAATGTTGACCAATGCCTTAATCATTGGACCTCTGAGCTTCACTTCGCTGAGATTGCAAGAATTCAGCAGAGCCTGCCTGATGGGTTCTTTGTACTCTATTGGTAATGCTATATTATTTCCTTCACTGGTGGGAAAACCTACAAACCCACTAAAGAACGGGCTCCATCTTTCCTTGACCCACAGACTCAGATTGACGGCAGCAGCTTGTCGAAGTGGCAGAGGTATCCTAGCACCAGCGTGCACTATGTTGATGAGGCAGATGCCCACCTCTGGCAGAAGATGTAGATGATGCTGTAGATGGTCTTGTGCTGCCTTTATGACAGCGACATCTGGCTGCATAGTGCCGTTAAGGGCACTGATCAGCTCTTCCTCCATGACGAGCAAGCAGCGGGGGATACTTTGTCTTTGATGGGGAGGAGGAAGGCCAATTATATCAATCTTCAACGTCCAAGAAGAAGAGGCGAAAGATCAAAATTTCGCGTCACGAAAGTGTCGACTCGACTTTGATAAAGTGTTGCTCTCCTCTACGTGTTGCGTCTGCACGCAGCATTCAGGGTGTCTTTACAAGGGAAGAGGAAGGGCATGTGACCTGTCCTTCTGCTCAAACAACATCATACACAGTCCTCTCATATTGCATCGCTGAACGATCTAAAACAAGAGTAGCGACGGAAGTACTGGAGAGACACTTGCAATAGTGTTGGGGCGGTAGCAGGTACATGACAAGCAGATGGAGCAGCAACCTTGTCTTGGTTGACGTATTACTCCCTGTCTGTCGGTCTGCCTGCAATACGAATCGCCGCCCACAGCAAGGACACTATCGTCATTGGCGCTGCAGACCTGCTTGACCTGTTCGGTTACGATCACGAGCGTTCTCCTATTTATCACTGGGAGGCCTTGGAGTGAACGCAACACGAGACTCATAGAATGCAATCACTTTTTGCGGGCATCTTTGATTGGCGACGGCTACATCATAAGTATGACGGCCACCAGTAGTGCTGTAGAAGCAAGTCGAAAGGAGGTTCGCTCAACAATGACAGGACGAAAAGGGGGCAGATAAGCCAGAATCACTCACAAGACGAGCGTGAAAACTCTTCGACCATCCGGCAGCTCATAGATAGCCTCGATGTGCTTGACCACATTTTCCCATTCAGCTTCTATATTCGGCTGCACATGCAAAGTTGACGACTTCTGCAGCTTCTCCCTCCTGTTTCTCTTTGTGGCCTCGAACTCCTTTGACTTTGCAAGATGAGAGCATGTCGTGCTTCTGGGAGAACGGACAGGCAAGCTATGCCCTTGACTTTTGCTCTTGCTACTAGATTTTTCTGTATTCTTTCCTTTCAAAGATGAGCCTTTTGAGCCTTCATGACGGCCAAGCTCCCTAGATGTCTCACTACCACTCGCAGCGCTACTGGCGCCACTACTCCTTTCCGTCAGGCCTCTTCCTTTGGTCGCCTCCTTGGATCCGAAGTCGGTCCAGTACTGTCGGATCAAGTGACAAGCATCCTTGGCATCCTTCTCCTTTATCCATGAGTTGTGGCTAGCGCCGAGACCGTGCCATGAGACAAAGTATGTGACTTGATCGTTGTCTCCGATCTTGTGCGACAAAATCGCCTTTAATCTCCTTTTTGGCTTGAGCTTCCTCACTCCTGCTGCATTGCCTTCAGGTGCAGGGCTTTTATCAGCACTCGTCTTCTTATTCACCTTGTCCCAATACTCTCTAATCAACTCCTTGGCATTCTCAGCTTCATCCTCATCAATCCAGCAGTCGTCTTCCGGCCCAAAATGCTTCCAAGAGACAAAGTAAGATATCATCTTGGCACCCTTTCGTTTCCTTCCCTTCTTGTAGACCGTCTTGTGCTCGAGTATGCTCTTGATCTCGTATTCTCCCTCTGGACAACTCGAGCTGCTTTCTTCTTCATCGTCACTCTCGGCTTCAACGGCGCTGTCCCCCGCTTTGGGGGAGTCGGACATAATTAGTGGGGGAAGTAGGATCTCGTCTCCTTCCTTTGTGAGTGAGCGCAAGCGAAGCACAGCAATACTCAAGGAGTGGACAGCGCTCTTTATGGGTGCAGCACCTTACCAGCTAACGCTCTATCGTTCCTTTTGAGAGGTCGGTGAGTAAAATTTCACTCGCGTTTCTCCCGGGAGAGTGCAAACGTATCTATACTCGGTGAACTATCATTCTTTGCGCCCTATCGCTCTCTCTTCCAACGGCCTGCACCGCACTTTGCAGCTCGCAGTATGGCTAGGACCACGCTTGACGAGGTCATCAAGACCAACCGAAAGTCGACTGGTGGCAAGCTCCCTTGTCAACCCCCCCAAGGATGTTGCGTGACACTTACCACGACCGCCTGGAAATGCACCCCTACGAATATCCTTGACACTCTGCCGCCTTAGCCCAATGTGTGTCCTTCGCATAGTCACACCACCCATCCTTCACCTAAGCCTGTCCCACTCGAGATTAGCTTACTCGTCCCCATTCGGCTCTCTCCCGTGCTCTCTACCTCTCCCTCTAAACATGTCTCATAAAATGGGCTTTCTCACTTTCAGGTTTACCGACCAGATGAGGCAGAAAAGTCGTCCCCCGTTCATGAGCGTAAGATATGATATTGCCAACGTGAGACTGGTCGCTACTATTGGACATATTCTCTACTCCTCGGCGGCGGCGTGAAGACGATGACCTTCCTTTGAGTTCAAGTAATCGTTCTTCTGCTTACCCCAAGCGAGAATGGCATACGCTGATGGAAAGGGGACCGCCTATCAGAAGCCTTCCTAGACACTACTCGCTGATTCTACTCACCAATCCCAAATGGGAGAACGAAGTATGGAGCTTGCTGCATGAGCCTCTTGTATCCGTAAAAGACGTAGCCCTTCAGTGCTCCACGCATGGCACTCTGCTGATATGGCGAGACAGCTGAAGAAGGAAATGCAATGTCAGCTCTACTCCTACAAATACGTACGACAGACACATGCTAGCGAGGAGAACACATCTTCCCTCCCAGTCACTCACAGTACGACGTCACACCCTTTTGCTTTGGACCTCCCATTGCTCCCCACCATCCCATCTAGATTAGAAGAACGTCTTCAGTCAGCCCATCGTCCCTTTCTTACATCGACTACTTTCTGCACTTTGCTCCATCAGTGTGTTCTACTCACGTACTTGTGCCCCGTGGGCATACCACTTTGGAAAACGGCTGATGGTCTCATCGTGTCGATGTAGTATTCTGATGTGGTTGGATCTGCAAATGTGTCGATCGGATTGTTCAAGCTTCAAACCACTTGACTTTCATTGGCAGCCGCGATTGAGTGACCCGGACAACAACGACGGCCCGCGTGGCATTGGGTCGAAACGTCACACGTGATATCAGCTTCTGGCTAGGTCACCTCCTCACATCACTCGAGTTCATCATCCTTATGCCTCCTCGCCCAATCCTCCTCTCGAAAGCTACTGTATAAGAAGCAGCCATGGTGGAAGCAGTCGCACATGCAGTGCCGACAGCAATGGCGACAATGGCATCGTCATCTCGCTCGGTACCTGATTTGGCCGTGACAAGGCAGATCACCTCACGACCCGCCCGAAAGCAAATCACACATCGAGATCTTGAGAACCTTCGACAATCGAACGACAAGGCTAATCAGACTGGTCTTTCTTACAACATCTGGTACAACAAGTGGTCTGGAGGTGATCGAGAGGACGGTGGCTCGAACAAAACAAAAGCAGCAAATCGCGTGGTCATCTCACGAGACTCAGGATACACCCGCGCCAATCAGCAAGGCGCAGCGTTCATTTGCCTCTTCTTCTCCAGGGGCTACTGCCCAAATGGACCAGACTGTACGTTCCTGCATCAATTACCGACAGATCAGCCCGATCAGGGACATGACATCTTTGGAAGAGGGAAACATGGTGGATATCGAGACGACATGGGTGGTGTCGGGTCTATCCAAACAGTCAATCGAACGTTGTATGTCGGACGAATCACAGAAGAATCCGATAATGCTGCTAGGATGGGATCAGATCAATTTGGAAACGGTGGAAAAGGATGGAATTTCACCATGCGCAAAGATCAGATGAGCCAGACAGAAAGGGTCTTGCATCGACATTTTAGTGAATTTGGTGAATTGGAAAGGGTGCGTATTCTGCACACTCGAGGATGCGGATTTGTGACCTTTGTCAAGGAGGTGAACGCACAGTTTGCAAAGGAAGCGATGATGAACCAGTCGCTAGATCATGACGAGTGCATCAATCTGAGATGGGCGTCCGATGATCCCAATCCGATTGCGATTAAGCGAAATAAGAGGGAAAGGGAGGAGCAGGGAATGTCCGCCATTGAGCAGAGCATGACAGAGGAGCAGAAGGACGCAGGAAGACTGTTGAGAGAGCTGGAGAATGGTGGAGAAGTGGAAGGAGAAGATGAAAGCAAGAAACGTAGAATTGAAGGTGCTTCAAGTGTGCCCGAGATGAGTGAAGAAGAGTATCAGAAATTACTGGAGGAGAATCAGCGCAATTGGGATGAGATGGAGCGAGAGGATGCAGCAGCGCAGGAGGCGGCTTGGGCTGCGATAGAAATGCAGGAAAAGGAAGCAAAGGAAAAGGCGGCAGCCGCACTACCGAAGAGCTCCATCTTGACACCAGCTGCCATGGAAGCTATTCAAGCTATGCGTAGACAAAAGGCAGCGCCACAAGCCGAGAAAGTCATACCCGTATCTGCATTGGGCGGTCTAGCTGATTATGGCAGTGATAGTGAAGAGGAAGGAGGAGAAGAGTAGTCCGATGTAGAATGTAGATAGAATCGCGCAAGATGTACTTCGTATAGTGGCACACAATAATTATTCCCCGCATCCTAAATACATCCGTGCCTGCCCTGGCGTTAGCGCAGAGTAGCAATTGCAAGTCGCTCCTCCTTTTGACAGTTTCCATCTCTTCCCTTTCTCGCTCGTCATGTGGCTGGCTGATTGACATTCCTGCTTGCAAGACTTGGCTAATACCTCAGTTGAAAGGGTACATGGGCTCTTCGCGAGCAGTGCGTTGGCCGACAATGAACGGAAATTGGGCTTCCTCCTTGACCATCTTTGCGAAGACACCAGAGCCAGTGAGTCGAGGAGGCATTCACTGATTCGTTCCCGGCAGGGCATTGTAGTGACACGAGTCCCATTCCAAATCATACGTAGTCAACGCTGCCATCGAACGTCTACCTGCGACACGATGAT
This sequence comes from Exobasidium rhododendri, assembly GCA_026210745.1. Lineage (NCBI taxonomy): Eukaryota > Fungi > Basidiomycota > Exobasidiomycetes > Exobasidiales > Exobasidiaceae > Exobasidium > Exobasidium rhododendri. The sequence goes on from CP110630.1 coordinate 773,792, forward strand.
CGGACTGTAAGACGAGTGATGGCAGGCTAAAGATGGCGAGGTGATGCCGACTCGTATCTTCTTACTCACAGCTGACAATATACGATGGATATCCCAAGTGTGAGGAGGAGTGAAGAGAAGCACAAAGAGGACATGTCCATCCTACTGACTATATTCACCTATCTATCGTTCTTACAGCCAAGTTTCACTTCCTAGTCCTGCGTGAGAAGCCAGATCGAGCGACTACTTTCATAGCAGATCTGGCTTATAACAACAACATACTACCTCCGCCCCTCCTATTCTAGCTCGTATTCCCTTCAAGCTGACTGCCGATGATCGGAAAGCTTCCTCATCTGCGTCTACATCTTCGACCCCGCAGCTATCTCTTGCCGGTGGAAAGCTTTCACTCGGCCAATCAGTGACAAAGTCCGAAGTTCCAGCTTCCCATCTTGCCAGTCTAAATGATCTACTGGCTAGTCCGTATGCTGCTTTAGTTCTCTCCGAATTTGAAGCGGCTAGCAAAAAGGTCGCACTACTGATTAAGGAGGAGATGAGAATGACGTCGTTCAAGTTCACTGATGGACCTTGCGGTGTTGATTGGGGGGTAAGGACTGGATTTCACTCGGTGCCTAGTATGGACACTGTGCACCTTCATGTGAGCAAATACCGTCCTACACTACGTCGAGAGAGCTTAGAGGCTGATGTCGACTTCCTTTTGTCCAGGTGATCAGCGAGGACCTAGTGTCTGCTTCGCTGAAAAACAAGAAAGTGAGCCTGAATGGGTTTTCGTGCTATTGGAGCTTCCACGACTAAGATACTCCCCCTCCTCCGTTCATGCTCGTCTTTCAGCACTTCCAATCATTTCACCCTACTCTGGGCTTCTGGCTCGATCTTAGCTATGTTCAAGATCTTGTACGACAGGGGAAGAGAAGCGTGAGTAGCGAGGCGTTTCTCACGCCCCCGAAGTCGTCTCTCTCTCTCATCCACAATACATTACCTCCACAGCTTCCCCATACCGCACACCACTATGAAGATTTACTCCGAGCTCGTCTCATGTCACACCGACCACAGTCAAAGGAAAGGCAGCGCAAGTATGCTGGCCTGAAACCTTCAAATGCGACTTCTCCGTCTCAGTACCCAGACATGCCGAAACTCAAGGCACACCTCGAAGAAGCATTTGAAGTTGATATCAAGAAGCGTATGAGAGAAGCAGCAGAGGCGGACAAGAAGCGGGAGTGGAGCGAAGGAGAAGACGAAAAAGGCGAGGGAGGGAGTGTGAGCACAAAGCATCAGCGGACAGCAAGTCCAGCCCCATCCAGTCAGACGGAGAGTGATAATTGATCCACGAGAGCATTACCACAAGGTGTACGATATTGTATTGAAGCTACACTATTCCTCCAAAACATCAAGGACAGCCACAGAGAATGGTGCGATTTACGTATTTTGGCTCCCTATCTTGACCAAAGTTCTCCGACCTCGCTGTGATTCTGCAGACAAGAAATAGCAGGGATACGTGAGCTCGCCTAGTCTGGGCCCTCTCCGCCCTCGTCCACTCACTCTGCCTCGGTTGCAAAGAAGGGGACAGTTGCCAGATCCGGCCTACCCCATTTATTGTTTCCTGTATTGACGACTTTGTGACCATACCAATTTCCTTCACCTCTATCCAGTATCAGGATCTGAAGCGTACAAAAGGAGCGTCAACATTGAGGGGGTCCATCTCTCTCCTCAACCATATCACTCACCCCCCACCACCTGCCTCCGCTCTGCGCTCTTCGGAGGAAAGCAAGTAAGGGCGCTTGTAATGTAAGCGAAGAATATCTTCGACACCATCCTCTTCGCACTCACAGCCAGACCCTTTGACCAGCAAAGAATTTACAAGACTTAAGAAGAGGATGTTTCTTCAGTCAGCCTTTGTTGCTTTCAAATAGTCAAAGGGGGAACTTTAGCTTGACTGCCGCTGCCTGACGATTACCTTGAAGCGCTCGTCCCTCTTTCTCCTCTACCACCGCCATGCCAGATTGCTCCTTCCAATCTTGCTCATATGACCTATCTCACTCACTGGCCTTAAGACTACTGGTGGAGGCGGCGGATCTTTCTTATCCTCTTCCACCTTCTTAATCTCCGTCTTGATCTCTTCGATGACTTCTTCCTTCTTTTCTGTGGTCACCTTCCCATCCTTTTCCGTCTTCTTGGACTCTTGCACCGTCTTCTTTTCGTCCTTTTCTTTCGTGGTGTCTGTCGTAGTCGTCTTTGTCGCATCCTTCTTCTTCTCTACTGCCTTTTCTTGTGTAGTCTCTTTAGATTTTGTCTGCGTTGTCTCTGCGGGTTTATTCTCCTCCTTCTTCGGCGGATTTTGCTGGTTCTGGTTGTTGTCCTTACCCTTATCCTTGGCCGGTTGCTGTTGACCGCCATCTTTTTTGTCACCACCTCCTTTGTCATCCTTTGGCTTATTGTCACCGCCTCCGCCTTTCTGTTGTTGAGCTGGCGCAGGAGCAGGTGCAGGATTCGGATTGGGAAGGACTTGCAGAACCTGGCATACAGGGTACACTTTAGCTTTTGACCTAGGAAAGATGGTCCCATAGCCCCAACCCGGACTTACCCTGTAGATATCCGGGTACACCAGCTTCAGTAGCACAACGATCAAGACAAGTATGATCAGGGGATGCAGATCCGGAATTGACGATATTGTATTCATCATGGGGGGATAGTAAGTGGAAGGCTGCTGATGATGCCCCATGGAGGGAGGCGGTGGCGTCATCATGACCACGGAAGGTGGACCAGGAGGGGCGGAGGGCGGTGCCTGAACATAGATTGTTTGGGGTGGTGGTGGAGGAGGGGACGAGTGAGGGGAGCCATAGTAGTAGCTGTTCTGCTGCGGAGGAGGCGGAGGGCTTGCTTGCCCGCATCCATAGCCATACCCACCGGACCAAGCACATGCTCCTTGGAAAGGAGCGCCAAAGTAGGCCATCCTACAGCGCAATAGTCAGGAAGAAAAGGTGGAAGAATTAGCCAGGTCAACGAAGCAGATCGATCAGTGTGCTTCTCTCGTCAGAGTCAAGTGCGATTGAAGTTGGAAGCTTTGCGCATCCTCTGTCCTCCTCGTGCTGCTCTGAGCTGTCACTGCATTAAGAGGAGTTGCGGAGTAAGGCGTGTCTCTTACTCGCCCCCTTTTTTATTGGAAGGTCATTCAACTCAGCGGTCAGGGAATGTCCCCCCCCCCTAAGATTGTTGATCAAGTTTGGGCTACAGTGACAGAAGGACCAATCGAACGCTGATGATTGGACAATGTGTCGGCGCTCCTCATTCGTCTGCTGCACCTCAACGTTCTAGTTTGCGTCTCGTGACTACTTCTTCTTGAGATGATAGAGGCATTCTCTGCCCGCGCATTGCCTATTGTCGTGATGGGGAGGTGAGAATTGACATGCTCTATATTTTACAACAAAGGTTTGGCGGTTCAGACGGTGGCCCACTCCTTCGGATTCCTCAACACTTTCATCGTCTCTATTTCGCCTGCTCCACTGCCGTCTTCCTCTTCACTAGCCAGCCCTCCCACAGCATTGCTCAACATGCCCGTTCCACTGTACTTGTGACTGTACTGCCAACTTGCCCGCAGCGGCAAGCTCATGAGAATACTCTCGATCCTCGCACCTGGTGTTTGCAGTCCGAACTTCGTGCCTCGATCATACACCAGGTTGAATTCCACATACCTCCCCCTTCGTATCGCTTGCCAGTCGACGTGACTCGCATCGTACTTCATCGACTTTCGTGATTGGACAAGAGGTAGGTAAGCTGGCAGGAATGAATTGCCCATCGATTGAACTGTTCGGAAGAGCGTCTCTTGGGTATGTGGAAGGTTCGAGGTGGTCTTTCCCTCGTCATCTTTGGCAGCCTTTGTTCCATTGAAGAGTGGAATGACTTGACCTGTTCCTATATTGTTCGCTTCCACCGTCAGATCATCAAAGAAGATACCACCTATCCCTCTTGCTTCGCTACGATGAGGTATCCAAAAGTAGACGTCGCACCACTTCTTCCAATTAGGGTAGAAGTTCACGTCGTTGCCGTCTGCGGCTCTCTTCAATGTGTTGTGGAAATGACTTGCATCTGAGTTGAAGAGGTAGATTGGTGTCAAATCGCTTCCACCGCCAAACCACCAGGCTGCCGGCTTTGTTGGGTTTGCTTCGTCGTACTTGGGGTTGGGGCTTCCATCCAAGAGCGTCTTTGGGTGAGTCAGTTCAAAGTACCGATAGTTGAAGTGAACAGTAGGCACGAAGGGGTTCTTAGGATGGACAACCAAGCTCAGCCCACTGGCGTAGAACGGCAAGCCAGCAACTTCCTTCTCTTCACCTTCCTTGAGTCCCAGCTTGTAGCCGACCTTGTACACTAGGCCATGGTGATCGGCACTCATCTGTGCGATCGCTCGAGGTGGTAGCGTTCCATGCACTATGCTGATGTTGACACCTGCCTTTTCGAATGTCTCTCCATCTTGTAAAACACATGAGATGCCCTCCCCTCCTTCTTTGCGCTGCCAAGTATCGATGTAGAATTTAGCAGCATTCTCTTCCTTGCCCAGAACAGTCACAATGCGATGTTGCAGTAGTTTGACAAACGTCTCCATTCGATTTCGCATCGGCTTACTAGCATCATCAAGCACGCCAGCATCCAGGTGAGCAATGTTAGGTAGGTGGACGCTAGGCGGTAGTGCTTCAAGCTCGATAGGTCGCCTGCTGTTCAGCAGACCGAACGAAAGGACAGCAGAGACTCCCAACGCAGCACCAGCAAAAGCCCAGCCTGCTGTTCTCGCTCTGTCCTGAGCTGCACTTCCTCTACCAGGATTCGAGGAAGACGTGGAGACCGACCGACGTTGCAAGTCGAATCTTGCTTTCACCGCAGCACGCAGTCGAAAGGCTGTCTCATATGGCTTGGGCAGGTTTTGAGCAATGCGCCGGCAAAGCATGCCCGTCTCACACTATCTAAGAGTAACAGGGGTGGCAGCGGTTCAAGGAAGAGGAAGACTACACCAGATTTACAGCCTGACACACTAAGAGACGCTTGCAAAACTCTCTCCACCTAAAAGGCCAAGAATAAAACAAGCGCCGCGGATCAATCACAATTATTCTGTCGAGATTTTAGTTCTTCCGAGATTCATGCTTCCAGGACAAGCGACTCATTACTCTTGACTAGCACTTCGCAGACATAATGACAGACCAGGCCCCTCAGTACGCACATCTCCTTCCACCGAGCTGGGCGACACAGGTGACTGCATGGATAGCTGAAGACACTCCCTCTTTTGACTGGGGCGGCTTTGTCGTGGGGGAGTCGACTCGAGACGCACATTTGTTCGCAAAGTCATCCGGTCTCTTAGCTGGTGTACCCTTCTTCGATGAGGTCTTTCACCAACTTCATTGCACTGTCAAGTGGAATTTCAGGGAGGGTGAATGGATTGATACCACTGCCACCAAGAAGGTCGTCGTGGCCACTGTACATGGACCGGTCCGAAAATTACTGCTAGGGGAGAGAGTAGCACTCAATACTTTGGCAAGATGCTCAGGAATCGCCACTGCCTCCCACAAATTCTTGACAAAGGCGAGAAAAGCGGGTTTTGAAGGCATCGTTGCAGGGACTCGAAAGACGACGCCAGGTAGGTACGATGACGATTGATGGCTATGATTAGTAAGCTTACAAAGTGATTCTTATCCCACCAGGATTCCGACTGGTGGAGAAGTATGGCATGCTAGTAGGCGGCGTAGACATGCACCGGTACGATCTGAGTAGTATGGTCATGCTCAAAGACAATCATATCTGGTCGACTGGCTCCATCACCAATGCTATTGCTAAAGCTCGCTCGGTGTGCGGCTTCTCCCAAAGAATCGACGTAGAGGTACAATCGGAGGAAGAAGCGATCGAAGCAATTCAGGCAGGGGCAGATGTGATCATGCTCGACAACATGACTGGCGATCAGCTGATCAGCTGTGCCAGGAAGCTCAAGCAAGAGTACCACGTCAAGTCGGGAAACAGCAGCCAAGCCAAGACGTTCCTGCTGGAAAGCAGTGGAGGAATTGACGTAGACAATGTCGGCGAGGGCGGTCATGTGGATAATTGTGAGCTCACTGCTCAAACGTGAAATCATTGGAGAAGAATCTGCTGACTTCTCCTACTATTTCCACAGCAATCGACATCATCAGCACCAGCTCGATCCATCAGTCCACAAAGCACGTCGACTTCTCGCTCAAAGTCGATCCAAATTCAAAGCAGTCAGCTGCCACGACTGACTAAATTACGATCATTGATCCTGAAATTTTCATCGTGCCATAAGTGGATACCCCGGAGGCGAGGAAGTTGTGATGGTTGTGTTGTACATAGATAGGGTGAATTTGCTACTCCTCGGTATCTTTTCTTGAGCGTCATGCTTCTGGTCCTTCCCCCCCTGGAACGAGCTGTGAGAGCAGTCATGTCAGCTTCCACATTCCGACTTACTTCTAAGCTTGTATGCGATATCTCACCAGACAGATGTTGTTGCCATTGAGGAGCGTTTGTGAGAGCTTCGTCTTCTTCTGCCCGCTCGACGTGCTCTCACTGAGAGATGCGAGACGTCAATTCACCGGAACAAAGGTTATCTATCACCTTCCTATATCCTCACTCACTATTCTGTCACGTCTTCCAACACCATGTCTGAAAAGAGCACAGTACGGCTGTCAGTCTATCTGAAAATCACTGCCTCCCCGCTCTTTGCCCCTCCGCGAAGCCACTCACTGACGAAGTCATCGAAGCCTAAAAGTGTCCCGCTGAACTCTCGATTGCTCTTCATGATCACCCAAATACTCGATCCAATGCATCGATCGATCAACTCTAGAGGTAGAATTTGAGAGGCAGCTGCATGACCTGCTGCTGTTGGCACTCCCGACATGGTCCCTTACCTTGCGAATGAGACTTTAGGGGGGATGAGAAGATCGTCGAGGACACAAAAGCAGATGCTCTAGTGTTCGCGACGCAGGTTGCTAGGCGCTTACTAAGCAGTGCGTTAGTCTCTGTAATGTGCGAACGTGACTTTGAATTTTTTGGCTCGAAGTGGGATTTTTCCTCTTGCGTTGGAATGAGAACGCCAGGTGCTGGTGTAGGTCTTCACACAGTACCTGCTCGATAGCCAAGAGTTATCATCAAGATGGCATCCAAACGGTACTTCGATGTGGACAGCGAGGTTGCACACGAAGCTTCCGCTCCCTCCTCAAGCAAAAGCAATACCGACTCAAAGAAAGCTGGGCGTGATCCCATACCCCAAACGACACTCTTTGTGTCTTCACTCCCCTTTACGGCTACCTCTACAGATCTGTCGACACTCTTTTCCGACATTGGTCCACTAAAACGAGCATTCGTCGTCACAGATAAAGAAAGTGGCAAGTCGAAGGGAGTGGGCTATGTCACCTTTGCGATTCTTGAAGATGCCGAGAGAGCAGAGCGAGAAATGCAAGGGAAGAGTCTGGATGGTAAAAGGAAGATGCGACTCGAGTGGGCCGAGAAGAAAGCCTTTGGGGGCAGGAAGAAGGTCAAGCCAGAAGATGGAGGGGTAGAAGAGGGTGATGTGATAATGCACGAAGACATGGAAACGCCTGTAATGACGTCGAGGATGGTGCGACCTATCCCAGCCAGTAAGGTGGTTAGACGGCCAGTGGAAGAAAGGGATGGAAACGCAGTCCGTACCATCGTGATTACGGGTCTGGCAGCTTGTGAACCTGCAGCAGATGACAAGACGATCTACAAGCGAGTTCGAAAGATTGGAGATGTAGAAAGTGTCATCTACCCAGCACCCCTTTCCATCGTATCGACTCAACTAAGTCAAGATGTGGCTCAAGTCATCTACAGGACTCCCAATCATGCCATGACCGCAGTGGAGAAGCTTCATGCACACACGTTCAAGGGAGCACAGATCAGTGTAGTGGTCAAGAAGAGGGCAGATGGCGCTGCTAAGCTTAATGCTCACATGAGACCAGAGACGAAGGAAAAGAGAGAAAAGGTTCAGCAGAAAATTGAGCAGGAAAAGGAAAAGATTCGGGTAGCGAGCAAGGCAACGAAGGTCAATGATGTGAAAGGAGTCGATGTCAATCGTGGATCGAGACTGATCATCAGGAATTTGCCTTTTGACGTCACTGACCGAGATCTTCGGGCCGTCTTTCTGCCATACGGGCCAATATACAGTATCGATGTTCCTCAAAAGATCAAAAGTGGCGAGACTCCCAAGGACATCACCCAGCCAGGAAGTGACTCAAAGGACGAAGAGGATGATGAAGGGGAGCAGTCCTCGGGCTCTGAGGGAGTGGAGGAGTCGGAATTGGAGTCAGAATCTGAAGAGGATGAGGATGAGGATGAGGACGAAGTGGAGGGAAACAGCGAAAGTGGCGACGATGAAGATATGTCCTCCGCCTCCAGTCCTGCATCCTCGCAGATCGTGGCAAAGGCTGACGACAGCAAAATGAAACCTGCGGCCAGTGCGGGTACTGGACGAGGATTCGCCTTTGTTTGGATGGTGTCCCGGAGTGACGCCAGCAATGCAATCAAGGGCGTTAATGGTTCTACGATCGGACGAGGTATTGCGGAGAAGGTTCAGCTCAAGGCGGCAAAAGGCAAAGCAGGTAGAGAAGCAGGGAAGAAGGCATTGGAAGCGACTTTGAGCTCAGCGCAGACTGGGAGGATCGTCGCCGTCGACTGGGCGCTAAGCAAGAAGGAGTGGGAGCTGAAGAAGGACGAGAGTGAAGCAGAAGAAACAGATAAGGAGGCTGATGACGATGACGACAAAGAGAAGGCGGACAGTGACAGCGATTTGGACCCAGAAGAGATCAAGGGGAAAGATGACAAGGAAGAAGACGAGGAGGCAAAGCCATCTCTGCCTAGTCCATCTGAGCAGACGACGCTCTTCATTCGTAATTTACCCTACCAGGCTACCGAAGTAGAACTTAGAGACGTCTTTCGTGCTTTCGGGCCCTTGCGATATGCAAAGGTGACGATGGACAAGGCAACAAACAGAGCCAAAGGCACTGGATTTGTATGCTTTTGGCAAAAGGAAAGCGCCGATAATGCACTTCGGCAAGCTCAAATGATGGAAAAAGAGGTAGGCGGCACGGCCGTACTTCCCTCTGCGGCAGGTCAAAAGAATCCCTTCAGCGCCCCTTCAGTGTTGACGGCAGATCCCTCTGCACCGCTGACGTCGTCTCTGAACCTGCATGGAAGAGTGCTGTCCGTCACGCTAGCAGTAGAGCGGAACACCGCCGAATCGTTGTCGAATGTCAATAAGAACGCACGGGAGAAGAAGGACAAGAGGAACACCTACCTAATGCGAGAGGGTGTCCCGCTGCCTGGGACGCCCTTTGCCGCTAGCATGAGCGAAAAGGAGAAGGAGAAGAGATTGGCGAACTTTTCTATTCGAAAGACGCAGCTGTTGAAGAATCCAAGCCTGTTCATGAGCAAGACTCGACTGAGTGTTCGTCAGCTTCCCCTCTTTGTGAGTAACAAGATACTCAAGAGACTTGGAATTTATGCTGCGCGAGAGTTCGACAACCAAGTCAAGCGTGGTGAACGGCCCGACATTAGTGAGGAAGAAAAGGTAGAGTCAAAGGAATTGATGGATGAGATGCAACTGGTCAGAGATGGCAAAGAAGAAATGTCGAACAAGAAATTCAAGAAGTTTGTCGGTGAACGATCGACGGCAGTCATTCAATCGAAGGTGATGCTGCAAAACGATCGAATAGACTCGCTCACCGGGCTGGGGCGTAGTCGAGGATACGGTTTCCTAGAGATGAGGAGTTTCGCAGACGCCCTCAAGGTTGTGCGCTTCATCAACGGTGACCACGGGCTGAGTAAGAACTTGATGACCTGGTACAGTGCTGAGTTGGAGGGAGTGCTCAAGGCACTTCAGAAGGAAGTAGAGGTTGGCGCAGAATCGACTGTTCAAGGTGAAGACAAGGAGGAGAGAGTGAACCGATTGAAAAGGGTGGAGAAGAAGATCAGCCAGGTCAAAGCAGGCCAATTGGACGCCGAAGAGAGTGGGCGCGGAGGATCGATCTTGGTCGAGTTCTCCATTGAGAATATCGTTGTGACCAAAAAGAGAAAGGAGAGAGCCGACTACTCACAGGCAGCTGCAACGAAGAGGAAGCGCCGCGAGGATGATGGAGAAGTCATCGAACCGCGAAAGCCGAGACGTGACTACAATGAAGATCGTCAAAAGGATCGAAAGAGAGCGAGACACGATCAGAAAGAAGAACAACGTGATGGCAAAAGGGGTCCTCGTCGAGAGAACTGGAATCAGAAGACTACCACATCCGGACGAGGAAGCGGGTCAGCAGACAAGGCTCCGTCATTGTCGTCACAGGCGAGTGCTCCTGCTACTGCTCCTGCTCCTGCTCCTCCTTCCTCCAAGATCAGACCGCAGATGGGTAGCTTGATTGGAAGAAAGCGAAAGGAGAAGAAGAGTCGCAAGTGAGGATGAAGAAGGTGGTGAGGCACATGTACAATACTTGGAAGTATGATGAAGATGAAATGAGAGGATTGTAAGTTACACGGTGCTACGAGGGAGGGACCTGGTGGCAGCCGACTGCTATCGATAGTGAGCGGTGGGCTCTCGTCGACTGCGAAGAAGCATGTCCCAGGCAAAGCAGACTTCAGGAATAGCATATGGCGTTGGGGTGGTGCTGGCTTTGTATTTGACGCCGGGTGGGAGAGGGTAGGCAGTGGGCATGTAGATACTGTGCGGAAGCTGTGCTAATGGCGGCGGCGGTGGTGGCAGAGGTGCTTTGTTGAGCTTGGCCATGAAGCGGCCTTTGAAAGATGTGGTCGTCGTGTCGTTGAAGTATTCGCCTGGCATGGTGACGGGAGCAGCGGAAGCCATAGGTAAAGGGCATGCATCGGAGTAGTGCGTCCTGGGTCGGAGGTACGCTGGATCCAGGTCGAACCCCCTCGTGACGCCCTGATAGTTCTGCATTTCCGGGGGTATGGCTGCATTTCTGAGCTGAGCCTGATGACTCAGTCGATCGAGCACACCTCTTGCCTTGACCATCTCCTCTTGTGCAGAGTGAAAGTGTTCTGCGTCGTGCCTTGCGATCGCCTTGTGGGCTTGATCTGATGCTCTTTTCGTTGCTAGGACGGCTTCTTCTACTTGCTTCATCTCCTCTCGTTCTCTGTCCATCTCGGCTGCTACGGGACCGCGACGACCTTCTTCATGTTGAAGATGCGCTTCAAGGCCTCCAAAGCGTTTGGCAAGCCAATCGGCCTGATCTCGACGCTCGATGGGAGAGAAGCGAGGCAGGGGGTTCAAAGGCATCGACACGACCACACGAGGATCCTGCCAAACGCTCACGGGAGGCGTGCACATATGATTAGTGTAAAACCACATTGCTGATGCATGATCATACTCCGCCGTCCAGCCTGAGCTCGAAGGGGTGGAGGGAAAACACATAAGTAATTATTACATTGTCAACCGCCATCACGATCGACTCACCGACGGGAAGCGTGCCACCGCCCTGCATCCTGAACCATTCGTTCGCTGTAATTACGGCTGGCATAGTAGCAGGGAGGGCTTGATCCATGAGTGGAAAAGGAGCGGGAAATGCTTCCCTGGACCACCCCTGATACATAGTGTTCGAGGGAAGTTGGACACCATCCACCGCGGGGTACTGAGCGGGCCATACAGACGAAGCTGGCGGAGGTGCGGCTTCTTGAAGTTTATGTTGAGGCAGAGTAGCTTCCTCGCGTTCCTCTCCCAGGACATCTAGCACTATTCGCACAAGGTCTTCCTTGCTCAGTCCTGTACGAACCAACGGAGGAATAAGGTCAAAAATCTGTTTTGTTTTGCGCAGGAAGTGGTCCTCTTCAGATGTGCCTGCCTTGGCGGTGGCAGTGTATGGCGTGTGAGGAGAAGACGGATCGAAAGTTGTAGATGGAAGTGGCAAAGGAATAAACGACATGTCCCCTTTTGACTGAGGAGGGTGATGTGTGGTGGGTAGTGGCATGATTCTCTGTTGCACGTATGGTTCAGGCATGGCCATGATGGGTTGGGGGATCATACTGGCTTCATGAGGCGACACATCTGCTTGCTCCACTGTACTCTGCAGCGGAATTTGAGGCTCGGGCATTGTCATGAGAGGGAGAGGAAGAACATGTCTTTCAGGGGCCACTGGAGGCTCTGGCATGGACACGGCATTCCCTGGGGTCACCAATGAAGTAAGATCAATCTGACGAGGAGAGAATGCCATTTCGGTCTCGACGTACGGTGATGTCTGTTTGACATCGATCTTGACGTGCGATGGATCTTCCACGCCACTTGGATGGGGAGCCATGGCAAACTTTTGCGCCTCGAATAATGTCCTGGTGATCAAAGAGCGGTCGGACAATGTGCGGTGGTTGTAAGCTGCTACTTGAGTCGGCTTCGATGACGCTGTCGCTCCAAGGTTCTTGTACTGAGGTGATATGTTGCGCGGCCGAGGTGGCTGTTGTGGTATGAGCCGTGGTTGCAGTGCTCTCCAAGACGCCGATGGACTGCTCGCGCTGTTCTTCTCACCACCGCTTCTAGTAGATTCGTCGCGGCGAGGTAGGAGCGGACTTTGACCACTGGCTGGCCGTTCTTGCTTTGAGGTCGCTCCGTCCTTTTCTCGGTCAGAATTACAAGTTGGCGCTGAGGGGTGCAAAAGTACAGCGAAGCGTGGCACACTACTCATAGGACTTTGAATAGATGACTTGATCACATCGGCGCCGTCTCCTTTACCATCATCCCAAGCTCGAAAGACGTGCAGAGATTCAGCTAAGGGTGTGCGTCTCATGGTTGTCTGAAGCTACCTTTCCCTGTGAATAGGTAGAGAGTGAGGGGCAACTTCACGCTGCGTCCATTATTCAGTCTGATCACCATCGTGTTCGCCCGAGTACACAACTCTGCTTCGCGGCTATCGACAGTGCCAAAGTGAAGTACAGGTTGGCTTATAGTGTAATGTATCACAGAGCTGCGAAGCGAGGGCAGCTAGGTCAGAATTAATAAAAACCTCGTTTTGCACATGTCCGGCTGCATGGTGTAGTGGTAGCACGTATCACTACGATTTACGTCTTTACATGATATGACCCTGGTTCGACCCCTGGTGTGGCCTCCAATTTTTTTGCCCTTTTCAAAATTCTCGCTTTCCGACTTTTACTGGTCTGCCATTTTTTACGAGAACCTGTGTCCAAACCTGCGAGGAGCGCCTATCGCACGTCTAATTGTGTGTCCTCTACCTTTGTTGCAGCACTGATGTCATTAAGAAACTTGCCAATTGGAGCAAGAAGCAGGGATGAGGTACATTCTTCATCTCGAATTGTTTCTCCCCTCTCTACACCGCCTCACCAAATCCTTAATTTTATATTATTGAAGAAGCAGTCAGATGTCAAATTTTGTTGTGTACTGATACTGTCGCTCTCGCTCTGTCAAACTCTTTAGATCGGAGTGTATTATTTACGAATGGGGGGGTCCATGGCTGATTAGTGTCTATGACAGTCCTCTTGTGGAGTAGCCGGTGTCGTCACAGCGCGTCTAGGCCTCGTTGGTCAGCAAGGTAGAGAGAAGATTTTTGCCTGAGTATGCGTCAGAATTAGAATTTCATTATAATTTTGGAATTCTGCAATAGAGATCTCTTGGGACACAACGGAGGATGTTGAAACGTTTGCACTTATGTATACATTCTTCAGTCCAATGCACACGCATTTGCGGGGGGGTACGAGGGACTCGACGTCTGGGAGGAGGGTCATACTTCAAATTTTGAAGAACTTCAACGAAGAAAGTATAGCCCAAAGAAAAGAGGGGCCCACCGTGTTAGCAGAAGGGATTGTCATATAGGAAGCGCCCAGATTGTCGATCATCTCTTCCTTCACTACCACACACATATTCACCACGATATCCCAGACGCAGCCACACGAAGCTCGTCTTATACCTGCTTGATAACACACTACAACTGTACCCACTCTACGCGACTCTTTGCTTGGCTTTGCTATAAACAGCGAGATATCCCTGCTTTCCTTCCCATAGTTGCCTCCACCTTCTAATCGAATACGTGAGTGCAAAAGGCATATCGAACCCCACGCCAAACCACCTTTACTCACCTTCATCTCTCTCTCTCTCATCTTTACACGAAACAGATCTTTAGTCATTATGGTAGCTCCTTCAAAGACACAAATTTCGGAGAACCCTGCCAACAATGCAGTCACTTTGGCTCAGGACGCAAAATTTAAAGAAGCCGACGTCAACAGAAAGATGAAGTTTTACGGTGTCATCCAAGCTTTCCGAAATGGGCGTATGCCAGACAACAAGCAGATTGATGCTGCCCTCGTCTACACGGAAAGGAACAGCCCAGTCGACGTTTCTAAGCTGTCGTCGGATGGACAAACTCTCGTCAAGGACATTCGCGAGATCATCGCCACCATGAGACAGATGGTGTTGGAGAAGAATGCCAATGAAGAGTTCCAAAACTTTGTTTACCACACCACGAAGGCAGATGTAAAGGGAAACGTTGGATTGAACCCTGCCGTCAGCAAGGAAGACGCCCAAAAGGACAAGGAGACTGCAGGAGAAGCTCTCCGAACCTTGGTCAAGCTGTTTTTGCGAAATGGAGAAGCTCGTAAGCTATTCCAGGATCTTGGTCTAGTAGGCCGAGACGTCTTTGCCGATGCTGCTCAATTTGCCGCTGGAAAGGCCCGCCCTGATGAGGACAGGTTGGCAGCTGTTGACCAACCTGCTCCTGACAACGAATTCCACGATGATGTTCCTGAGTCATTCAGAAAGGCACAGAGAGCCAAGAATGAGGCCGGTAACGTCGCCCAAGAACACGCAGACGGTGCTGCCAATGCCGTCGACCCCGATGCCACGGAAGAGGAGAACAAACAAGCGTTGTCCAATCAAGCCGGAAAGTTGCAGAACACGATATCTGCCAAGATTCCCGACAAGCACAAGGACATCGCACGAGAGCACAAGGACAAGACTGTCGACTATCTCAAGGAAAACTTCCCCGAGGAAAGACGTGACCAATTTGTTTACCGCCTGAAGAAGGTCTTGGTGGAATGCCAAAGACACAAAGACTACCAAGACGCCATGGACTTCTTCTTGACCGCCTTTGAGAACTACAAGGGAGTCGCCAAAGACACCCACGCACAGATGGAAGGCAACGCAAAGAACCTCGGCAACCACGGACCAGTGGACACTGCTCAATCCACCTTCCGAACTCTCATTGAGCGATTCGCCAACGGAAAGCCTACTCAGCCCATCGTTGACGCCCTTGACGTGATTTACAACGATGTCGCCAAGGATCCTGAGCTCAAAAACTACTTTAGCAAGTTGGACACCTACGTTCGACGAAGTGTGCAAGAGCCAGGATTCGTCATGAAGGACGAAGCCAACACGCAAGCTACCCAATTGCAAAAGGAAGGCCAAAAATTCTTCACCGGTCGAACTAGGGAGGTTGCTCCTGGTCAGACTGTGCGAGAGAAAGGAAAGTACGAGCCTCACTTTGAGAATTTGTTTGACCAGATCAAGATCTTCTTCACCGCGATGGGCGACGATCCTTTGAACAAGAAGTTTGGCGACAAGTGGCACAAGATGGGCCGAGACTTGTTCTTCAACTCGGAAGGAAAGGCCACCTTCAAGCCTCATCTTTGGGACGACATCAGAGACCCAATCTTGCCTCAACTGCTTCAACACATCGGATATGTACCCGTTCCACGAATCGAGTACACTGACCCAATGGTCGACTTGGTCATTGAGAACCTCAATGTTGACCCTGCCAATCTCATCCCTAACTTGATCGAAATTGATGCCCATCACTATCACAAGATGTCGGCCTACAAGAAGATCAGAGACAACCACCGTGGATCTGTCAAGATCCTGCTATCCCAGATCCAGACTGACCTACGAGACGTTGCCTGGGCCATCAACAAGAAGAAGGGATTCCCCAGTCTCAAGGACAGCGGTCTAGCAGATGTCTTCCTCGGGGGCAATGGTTTGACTGTCTCCGTCACGCTCGAGACCTCTACCGGAGACCGAAACGTCTTCAGGGTAAAGGAAGTCAAGGCAAAGATCCAGAAGATTGACTTTGCCATCCGAAAGAGCAAGCACGACATTCTCGTCAAGATCTTGCGACCTCTGGCTACGTCGTTGATCAAGACGGCAGTTTGCAAGGCTGCCGAAGGTGGTATTCGAGATGCTCTTGAGAAGCTCAACGAACATCTCACCATTGCCAAGGAGGCTGAAGAAGGCAAGAAGGTAGACACACTCAAGGCAAGAATGTCCAAGACTGAAGAGCAGAAGAATGCAGACTCCAAGGCTTCCTTCAAGATCCCCACCTCCAAGCGTGACTCCATCTTGCCACAGATGGGCATCAAAGACGGTTGGGTCAACAGGCTGGACGCAGCTCAAGAGAAGGCCGACAGCACCGGAGGAAAGAACGACTGGCACAGCCCCGCTTTCACGATAGTTCCGACGTCAGGCGTTAACGGAAATGTCAGGAAATGAGCAGTCCATCCCAATCTCTCTCCATGATATAGTGTCTTAGCAGATTTCGCTGCTTTTCCCCTCCCGTTCAGATGACCCTCATACCCAGATCACTTACCCCTTTTTCCTTTTCCTGCTGCTTCCCGATTCTCATGTTGTTTCTTCATGTCCGATCCTTTCAATTCTCATAACTTTTATTCTGCAGAGGATTATGCTTTTGACGGTCGACGCTGTTGCTCTCCGAATTAGTGCTTAAGAATGAAAGTAAAGTAGACTATATTACCGCAGGCGCCATTCTAGAGCTAAGCCTAACACGCTAGTCTGCATAAGAATAATCAAAGCTTAACCACGTGGCTCGAGTCCTTCTTCCTTCAGCCGAGGCAGCAGGCGCCAGGAGGGGGGGAAAATTGGAATTTATTTTTCCCTTTTTTTTTGCGCTGGTGATTGGAAAGAGACTTACAGACAACTGCGCTCGCCCCACCCTCTCCTTACCTTTCTTACTATCCCCCTACCGAGCTCCCGTCTCTCTTTTCCTCTTCATCACTTTAGTTAGAGGTGTCTCTTCTTGCTACAGTACAAGAGTGAAACAGGCCACCTCACGTAAAGTAGGGAAAAAGATATATTGCAAGCTCGCAATAACCTATCCCGCCTTTCTTCCGCCACTTCTTCGCCTTTCTTCTTCTTCTTCATCACCCCAATAGACTCTAGTCAAGATGGTATTATTCACCGTCGATGAGATCCGAGGCTTGATGGACAAGAGGACCAACATCCGAAACATGTCTGTCATTGCCCACGTAGATCACGGAAAGTCGACATTGACTGACTCTTTGGTCTCAAAGGCTGGTATTATTGCCGGAGCGAAAGCCGGTGATATGCGATACACCGACACTCGAGATGACGAAAAGGAACGTGGTATTACCATCAAGTCCACTGCTATTTCCATGTACTTTCCCATGCCAAAGGAGGAATTGGACGCTATCAAGCAAGCCAACGATGGTGAGCAGGCTTTTCGCTGGGAACACTTCCCTGCTCGTACATGAAAAGCTGACATTCTCTCTATCTCTTCTCTCATTCAAGGTAATGAATTCTTGATCAACTTGATCGACAGCCCTGGACACGTCGATTTCTCATCAGAAGTCACCGCCGCCCTCCGAGTCACTGATGGTGCTCTCGTTGTCGTCGATTGCATTGAAGGTGTCTGTGTACAAACCGAGACTGTATTGCGACAAGCTTTGACGGAGAGAATCAAGCCCGTCGTCTGTTTGAACAAGGTCGACCGAGCTTTGTTGGAATTGCAAATCGGAAAGGAAGAGCTCTACCAGTCTTTCTCGCGAACAATCGAATCAGTCAACGTAGTCATCTCCATGTACAACGACCCAGTGCTTGGAGAGTCGCAAGTTTACCCCGAAAAGGGAACTGTCGCCTTTGCCTCTGGTCTGCACGGATGGGCATTCACCTTGCGACAATTTGCTGCTCGATATGCCAAGAAGTTTGGTACCGACAAGGACAAGCTTATGGTGAAGCTATGGGGTGACAACTACTTCAACCCAAAGACAAAGAAGTGGGTCACCAAGGACAAGGATGCTGACGGTGCCCAATTGGAACGTGCCTTCAACATGTTCATCTTGGACCCAATTTTCCGAATTTTCGACTCTATCATGAACTTCAAGAAGGACGAGACCAAGAAGATCTTGGAGAAGCTTGAGATCCCCATTACGCAAGATGAGCGAGATTTGGAAGGAAAGGCACTCCTCAAGGTAGTCATGCGAAAGTTCTTGCCAGCTGGAGACGCTCTCTTGGAGATGATTGTCATCAGCTTGCCATCACCCGTCACTGCACAAAAGTACCGAGTCGAGACACTATACGAAGGACCCATGGACGACGAGTCTGCCATTGGTATCCGTGACTGTGACCCCAAGGGACCTTTGATGCTCTACATTTCCAAGATGGTGCCCACCTCCGACAAGGGTCGATTCTACGCATTTGGACGAATCTTCTCTGGTACTGTCAAGTCTGGACCCAAGATCCGAATCCAAGGACCAAACTACACCCCTGGAAAGAAGGAAGATCTGTTCGTCAAGTCCATCCAACGAACCGTTCTCATGATGGGTCGTTACATTGAGCCCATTGAGGATTGCCCGGCCGGAAATATTCTCGGTCTCGTCGGTGTTGATCAGTTCTTGCTCAAGAGCGGTACTTTGACCTCCTCGGAGACTGCACACAACATGAGAGTCATGAAGTTCTCCGTTTCGCCCGTAGTCCAAGTCGCCGTCGAAGTAAAGAACGCCAACGACTTGCCCAAGCTCGTCGAAGGACTAAAGCGTCTCTCCAAGTCTGACCCTTGTGTACAAGCTTGGATCAACGAGTCTGGTGAGCACATTGTCGCCGGTGCCGGAGAATTGCACTTGGAGATCTGCTTGAAGGATTTGGAAGAAGACCACGCGCAAGTCCCTCTCAAGGTCTCTGACCCCGTCGTCGGATACCGTGAGACTGTCAATGCAGAATCATCCATGACTGCTCTCTCCAAGTCGCAAAATAAGCACAATCGTCTTTACGTTACTGCTCAACCCTTGGACGAAGAGCTTTCCAAGGCCATTGAGGCAGGAAAGATTGCTCCCCGTGACGACTTCAAGGCTCGTGCCCGTATCTTGGCCGACGAGTACGGCTGGGATGTCACTGACGCTCGTAAGATCTGGTGCTTCGGACCTGAGACCACCGGCCCTAACTTGCTCGTCGACATGGCAAAGGGTGTACAATACCTGAATGAAATCAAGGACTCTTGCGTTGCCGCTTTTCAATGGGCTTCCAAAGAAGGTCCTTGTGCCGAAGAGCCCATGCGAGGAGTTCGATTCAACATTCTCGATGTCACCCTACACACCGATGCCATTCACCGAGGTGGTGGTCAAATCATTCCTACTTGTCGACGAGTTTGTTACGCTGCCACTCTATTGGCTCAGCCAGGTCTGCAAGAACCCGTGTACAACGTAGAGATCCAATGTCCCGAGAACGGTCTTGGAGGAATCTACTCCACCTTGAACAAGAGAAGAGGTCAAGTGTACAGTGAAGAGCAAAGGCCCGGTACACCAATGTACACTGTCAAGGCCTACTTGCCCGTCTCTGAATCGTTTGGTTTCAACGCTGCTCTTCGACAGGCCACCGGTGGTCAAGCCTTCCCTCAAGCTGTCTTTGATCACTGGGCTCTGATGAACGGTGCTGCCAACGACAAGACTGGAAAGCTGTACGAATTGGTCAAGAGTATTCGACTCAGAAAGGGACTCAAGGAAGACGTGCCACTGTACGACCAATACTACGACAAGTTGTAGAGTGTCTCTCTCTCTCTCCTTTCATTCCCCCTACCCTCTTCTTCTTCCCGTCTTTCATTCCTTTCCTCGATCTTGAAATGAATACTTTTCTCGGCTGCATTCCAATTTCTTTGAAAGCTTTATCTTTTCCACCCTGCTCACCACTCTCTCAAACAATTACACACACACGCATGCAGAATCACGATCTCTATTCTGATCTATTCTGATCGTTGTAGCGGCGATACAATACAGATGCTTCTACACCAAGCTGGGAGGACCTGGAAGAGTGGGCTCGCCTTCCGCCGTCACGTAAGCTTGACTAAGACCGCCATCGATCAGCATGTCATGACCAACAACGTAAGAAGAGTCGTCTGAGGCCAAGAAGAGCGCTGCTCTTGCCTGTTCGATAGCCTCACCGAATCGACCAGTAGGTAGGTGGATCATTCTTCTGTTCAGCTTCTCAGGCGTGTTCAAAAAGTCCATCAGGAGAGGCGTCTTGAGAGGACCTGGACAGATGGAATTGAAACGGATCCCTTCCTTGGCATGGACCATTGCCAGCTCTCTGGTCATTGCCAACACGGCTCCTTTACTTGTTGTGTAAGCGATCTGTGGAGTCGCCGCCCCTCTGATAGCAACGAAACTTGCCGTATTGATCACCGATCCACCCACATGCAGGCCTTTCCTTACATCTGTGGGATTCTTCCTCATAGCAACAATAGCATGTTTGCAGCCCCACCATACTCCCTTCACATTGATTGCTTGTGTTAGGTCCCAGATCCTCTCTTCTGTGTTCAAGGCATTGTCATCGTCGGAGTGCATGATTCCTGCATTGTTGAACATCACGTCCAATCTGCCAAATTCATCCACTGCTTTCTTGATGATCGCTTCTACCTCAGCCTCTTTGCTGACGTCACACTTTATAGCAACTGCCTTGACTGGAATCTCGGCATTGTTGAATCGTTCATTCACGAGTGCTGCTGTCTTTTCACACGCTTCTAGATTGATGTCGGCGAGGACTACGTTGGCTCCCTCTGAGGCGAACAGAAGGGCGGACTCGCGACCGATTCCGGAGCCAGCGCCTGTGATTACTGCCACTCTGTGAGGAAGTCGATAGCTAGGCATGATGTGTGTGTGTAGAGAGAGGTGTGTTTATGATGATGCGCTCGAGAAGAGAAAAGGACCGCTTGATGAGGGAGAAAGACAAGCGCCGAAACCGATGAAAGAACTCACAACGACAAATCAGATATAGATAGATACGTGAGAAAAGCAGAGGGGGGGGGAGAGAAAGGAGAGTGACGCCGCGGCTCAGATTGGTTCTTTTCGAGTCACATCGAAGAAGGGGACCAAAAAGAAAGCTCCGGCCTTATCTGACTGAACACGTAATGTCAGGTACACAACACGCTTGTATTAGGATCATAGAGCATTTGCAGTGTACAGCGTACTGTACTATGCCCTCTTGACACGCATGTGAATGCCTTTAGACCTAGTGACTTGGTCGAAGCCTGCTCAGAGGAAGGAAAAGAGAAAGAAGATGGCAAGTAGATTTCTTGGTCAGCGCTTTTCAATTTCGCTCGTGAGCGCCGTGTTACGCTCACCATATGTACTCAGACTGGTTCCTCGTCCACTGTCTTTCACTCCTGACCACGGAAGGGCAGGATCAAGGGCATCTGCTCTGTTGAGGAACACAGTTCCAGTCTCTAGATGCGTTGCCAGCTTATCAAAAGCGGCCAAGGAATCGTCATTCGAGGGATCAGTCCAGACAGAAGCAGTAAGACCGTACTTTGAATCATTCATAAGCTCGAGTGCTTCCTCATCGGAAGAGACAGCTTGAATGCCGATAGCAGGCCCAAAAGTTTCTTCCGTCATGATATCCATGGTATGATTGACATTGACGAGCACCGTCGGTGCAATAAAGCCAGAACCAACCTTCGCTTCAGGGTGGTCTGCTGGGTTGATGAGATTCTTGGCACCTTTCGACACTGCATCGTCGATCTGCTTCCTGATTCGCTCTGCACTTGCCAAGCTGATAACGGGTCCCAACGTCACACTCTTGTCTGAGGGATCGCCAAGCTTGTAAGCATTTGCTGCTTTGGCGAAACCTTGAACGAATTTGTCAAAAATAGACTCATGAACGTAAATTCGTTCAATCGAGCAGCATGATTGACCTGAATTGAACATGGCTCCATCCACTAGCTCATCTACCGTCCAGTCGATATCTGCGTCAGCTCGTACGTATGCAGGATCTTTGCCTCCCAACTCCAACCCAACAGTCTTAAAGGCAGGCGCACTAGCAGCAATTTTGTCGAGTGCCTTGCCGCCTGACACCGACCCGGTGAATGACAGATAACCGATTCTAGGATCGGCAGTCAACTCCGCCGTCCTGTCAAAGTCCAAGTGAACAGTCTGGATGACTCCAACAGGAAGTCCAGCAGCTTCAAAGGTGCTCTGGAATCTCTCTGCCGCAGAGGGAGTCTGTGGTGAAGGCTTCAAGATGACAGAGTTTCCAGCGAGAACAGCTGCGACTAGAGTGTTGACTGTTGTGAGATACGGGTAGTTCCAGGGCGAAACCATCGCCACAACGCCGACTGGATCACGACGAATAGACAGCTTCAGGCCTGCTGTCTCTGTTTCGGTACGTGGTGATTCTTTGAGGCAAGTAGGTGCAATCTTGGTGAGATGTCTAGCTCGTTGCAACGTTCCATTGATCTCCCCACCACACTGAGAGATGGGCCTGATACATTTACGATGCTAAAGGTCAGTGCGATCACAGCATACGTTGCACCTCGACAAGCTCACCTGGCCATCTCTTCCGATAAGTCCTTGCAAATCGCCTCTTTCTGTCGCTCTAGCTCTGCCATCCACTTTGTCACCAAAGCGCATCTCTCCTCCACCGTCGTAGTGACCCACTTCTTCTGAGCTGCGACAGCCTTGCTGATGACATCGGATAGCTCTTGAGAAGACAGCAGCTGACGAGTCGTCACCGGCTTTTGATTGTACGGCGATATAGTAGTCTGAACAGGCATGATGATGGAGTGAGTGGAGAGATAGTTTCCTTTCTTTAACTTTTTCGACATTCACGTCTTCTCAACCTTCTAGTCTTGAATGGACACTTTAATCCCCCAAAAGAGCTTAATTGTTTTACGTTTCCTTCTGGTACTGTACACTGAAACGAGCCAAGCGGAATCAATCTTCATTGCAGTAGTGACCATCGAATATTTACACACACACACATACACAGACAACCCCTCTTCCTCTATTTCGACGACTAGATCAGCTCCAAGTACCTCTGCCTCTCCCAATTCGTGACGGTGGTGTTGAAGAGCTTGACCTCGTGCCTCCTTGTCAAGGCGTAGTGCTCCACGAACTCCTTGCTAAAGATCTTCCAAGCAAGACTATCTTTCGATGTGAATCTTTCTGTCGCTGCTTCGAGTGTCTTCTCTAATCGTGGCAATGCTGATTTCTCCATCTCGCTTACTGGACCATTTGGTAGTGTAAGCTTATTTTCGATTCCGTAAAGACCAAGAGCGAAGATGGCAGCAAGTGCGAGTGGGGCATTCACATCTGCGCCTGGGATTCGAATCTCAAAGCGGGTGGCATAATCTTCTAGATCTGGTGGTCCAAGAATTCGGACGGAAGCAACTCGAGAGTCGTAACCATACGAGTGAATGTCGGGTGCCCAGAAGGTCTCACCTCCAGCCAGCCGTTTGTAGGAGTTGATCGTAGGGCACAGAATGGGCAGCACATCGGGTAGGCCTAACATCAGCCCAGCTAGAAACTGCTCCCCGATGAGCGACAAGTTGGCAACGTCTTTGTAGGCGGCACTCTTTCGACCTCCAGCGGCAAGCTCCTCCGCCGTGGCAGCAAAGGCGTTCTTGCCGGTCTTGCTATCACGCAGTGAGACATGCATGTGCCCGGATGTTCCAGCGTGCTGCGGGCGATAGAGAAGAAAGATCACAATAATTAGCATACATTCTACAAGCCCTTCTTTCCTATTCTCTTCTGCAGTCTCTGATACTCACTTCGCTGTAAGGCTTGGCCATGAATGTGGGAATGATGCCATACTTGATTCCGATAGACTTAGCTAGCAGTTTGAATAGCACAGCTCCATCGGCAATTTTGCCCACAGTGTCGTATGCCAATGCAGTCTCATAGACACCGGGTCCGGTCTCCGTGTCTACAAAGAGTGTGAAGCAGTAAGTTTAGCGAACATCCAACTGGTATGCAAAGTAGTACCTACGATGACCTTCGATGTCGATGCCGAAATCAGCTGCCTTGTCGAAGAGGTCGAGGAAGTAGTCTTTGTTCATTGTTGTCCGTAGCATTGAGTACCCATGATCTGCCAGGAATAAAGGTAATCAGAAACTGAGGTGGAAGTGAAAGTAACGAGCCTTAGGCAGTCACTCACTTCCAGGGGTGAGTTCCGTCAAGTTGGCAAATCCTTTGTCTGCAAGACCTTGAGCAGTCTCGGCGAAATGGAAGTACTGGTAGGTGTCTCACGTCGTGTCAATGACATGGATCACCGTCACTCTGTCCTGACTTTCTCAAAATTCACCTCAAATTCTAGTCCAGCGATAGATGAACAGCCAAGTTGCAACTCGATCTTGTCAACGACCTCTTTGAGCAAATTACGCGGGCAGATTTTAAGTGGTGACTTGTCCTTGCTGTCGAAGAAGCTGACCAGGAAGAAAGGTAGATTGTTCTCCCAGGGTATTCTTCGATAGGTGGAGAGATCGATACAGGCAGTCAGATCGGCAAATCCTTCCTTGGCAGTGCAGAAGGGGCTCTCTTCCGGGTACATGAGGTCATGAACGTCCCAACCACTGCGAGAGAGAACAGTCAGCTAAAGTGAGACGATGTAATTTGAGGGTCTACGCAGGACGTACAAGATCACCGAAGCAAAGCCAAACCCCGCGCCTGGCTTGGCAGCTGAAAGAAACTTCTTCTTCGACATGTACTTTCCTCTGAGGACTCCATCGATGTCGATACCTGACCCGGGAAAGCATGAGAGAAAGAATGAGAGAGGATCAGTCGACCCATTCATCCAATGCAAAACATGCGTCATCAAGTTCACCTGCCACTTTGACTTTGTTGTCATTGGCCAGGATCTTCTCGAGCTCCTCGTAGGCTACAATCATGCTCGTCGTCATTGTACAGTGAAGGGAAGAGTGCGAGAGACGTGGGCGATGTGAGCGCCTCGAGAGATTATCTTCGCCCTAGAGTCGTGAGGCGCGCTATCTTCTCTTATCCGGGGGGACCAACAACTCTAAAGTGTGTTCCTCCTACCAACAGGCCACGCGAGAGCGATCGTAGGGGAACAGGCTCGCGTGTTGGTTTGGGTGTGGCTTGACACTAGGGCGTTGGATCGCAAGATACGGCCCCCATAGAGCAGGTGGCACCGTCATTGCTATCAAGAGCACTGAATCTCTTTCACCGACATCAAGGTGAGGTCACTCTTGCTGCTTGTCCAGCTCTTCTAGTTGTATTGTCGGAAGCGACTACCAGATCGAGAAGGAACACACAAATGCAGGCACGGATCGTACCATTTAGGCGTGCTTTCTGCTGTGTTTCAATTTTACCCAGCCACGATTGAGCAAAATCAGCCTGTCAGTGTGCTAAGCTCCTTGGGACGTTGAGATTCGAGAAAGGGGTCACTGTGAAGAGTTTTGTGGACCTGCTGTCCCCGTGTGGTAGACCCTCAGCCCAATGCACAGGTGCATGATCTCAACATCTACCATTTCAGTCGCGACAATACCATGTTACTGCAATCCATTTTCCTGCCCTGCTTTCGACGCCCAATCTTCCCAATTCCGCGACTCCGACCGATCCCGCGTCTTATGATCATGAGAGTGTGTGTAGACCAAGCACATTTTCACAATCGAACGATTGCGGCCAACGCCTGATCGCAAGACGTGACACTTTGACCTGACCCATTCAATGAGCTACGTGTAGGGAAATGTGTATGCAGTCCTGGGAAG
Organism: Exobasidium rhododendri; assembly: GCA_026210745.1. Classification (NCBI taxonomy): domain Eukaryota; kingdom Fungi; phylum Basidiomycota; class Exobasidiomycetes; order Exobasidiales; family Exobasidiaceae; genus Exobasidium; species Exobasidium rhododendri. The sequence continues at coordinate 799,531 of CP110630.1, forward strand.
GAGGCGCCGGTGACTCCAACGCGTCAACAAAGATCACGCGCTTGTGGCCTGTGTTTGTTGCACAGTCTAAAAAAATTCATCAATCAGCCGCTGCAGAACAACAGATTGGCTCAATATCATTTCAGCCAGATATTGTAGAGAATCATCACCAATCAATAGCAATGCGACATGCAGTCATTTGTAATCGTGCTACACCATTGTGAAATGATTCTAACTCGAATTACTTCTTTCTGCCCTTCTGGTACATTCACAATTCGATAGGGAAGCATCTTGCCTTTCCTAATCGAGCGGCACCCAGAGAGGAAAGAAAGGTAATCAAGAAAAAAAGTTGCCATCGTGTTGGAAATACCCCTGCCCAGACCTCGCTCTAGAACTCCGCGAGCAGCACAGCACAGAGAGCTAGACTTTGGCGTAGTTCCCTCGCTGCTGAACGTACGTACGATTGCACATCTCTCCACCATCCTCCTTCTGTCTCCTTACCACCACCACCATCACCAACGCTCATCAGCTAGATCGTACCCACGCCTTTGAAGTCCTTGCACTCTCCCAGATCACCGCACTACCTCGTCTTAGTGGTGTCTCACAATATCGTTCCCTGTCGCGTTAAGGTTTTGCGCCTCCACTCCGACTGCTTTCTTTCCTTTCCCGGAGAGCTCTGCAGAGAAGGGTGGTAATTCTGTTGAGGATCCTGGTTGTTGGCAGTGTATCACACAGAGGGTCGACTACTTTATCCCTTCTTATTGTCCGCAACTGCTACGAGAGCTCGCCTGACGGTCAGTGCATCGAAGGCACAGCAATAGAAAGTATGACCGACTAGAGGTGACTCTTCGCTTGACGTAAGCTGAGAAAGTCCACGAGCAGGAGAGAGGAAAGAGGCGCGATGGGCACGCAAGACAAGCGGACTGGGTCTATGTCTACGTTGGACAATCTTGTACGTCGGTACGTGAAGTCACCACAAGACGCACCTGCATCGTCGAGTACTGGCAAGGCGGGTGATTTTGATCAGTATGCAGAGACAAGTGAGAGCTTGGTGCCGATCAGCATACAACGACCACAGAACGCCCAAGTGAATGCGAACTCTATGGCGAGGAGTCGGAGCGATAGCAGCAATCAATCGTCGCCAAGTCGACTGATCCAGACGAGGGAATCTCCGAGTCAGCAGGAAGACCCACAAACGCCAAAGGGGAAGGGCAGAATGGAAGACTTTGCCGAGTATGGGACAGGCCGAAGATCGGGAGAATCACTTCTTCGGTGGAGTGGAGAGCTGATGAGGGGAGAGGCATTCATCACTCCTCTCGCTCCTCGCGTACAAGAGAGGGAACGAAAGAATACTCTACCACTTGACTCGAAAGGAAGTCTAGAGTCGGAAAAGGGGCGAAGAACGCTGGCAAAGTTTGACATCAAGGACTTTGGAGTGGCCGAACAAGACAGCAGTACAGACTCCATACGACTGCTTGGAGTGGCTGGCAGTCCTCAGTACGATCTTCTTCCAAAGGGCTACAGACGGGTGGAGAGAGCGCTGGAAGAGGAGAGAAAGAAGCGTCTGCAAGCCTCCGCAGCGGCAACCAACAATAATCCGGCCCCACCGCTGCCACCTTCCTTATTTGTAGCAGCAAAAGCTTCTTTAGGGACCGAAGATCTTCCTGTCATCGTTGAGAGATCAGACACTTCGGATTCTTTTGATAAAGGCAAAAAATTCCTCTTCCTGAAGCAGGGCAAGACAGCTTCGGAGGAAGGTACCAAGACAGTTCACAACGGGAAGCAATTACGCATTGCAGACTTCGGGGCCAGCTCTGCAGAAGCGAGGAAGGCCGATATTGCGGTTCGGAATCGAGCAACAAGCGAGCCAGTTTCCTTTCAAGAATCAGAGCAACCTGTTCTTTCGAGTAGTGGAAAGAGGCGAGTGAGTGAAGAGACAGATAGGAGACTTTCAAAGCAGCAGGAGCAGCCACAAAGTGGACAGCACGAGACGACCATTTACCAGCCGGCACAAACAAGACCCCTCTCCTGGTCAGCAACAGGGCTTCCCACACTAGCTGGGAACAGGACATCGTATGCCTCTGTTGTCATACCCTTTGATCCTGCTTTCTCGACAGCATTGTCGCTTCAGAATCCAACGATGGAAGGTGGAATCGGTAGAATGTCGGAGGAACACTATCGAGGTCTCTCCACATCTACTCGACCCTCCATCAATCTTGGCTTGCTACTTCACAATCGTGCTCACGCTCGATTCCATCTAAGTGCCCTTAGTGCCCTTCGACCAAGAATCCCGGCCAAGCCTTCCCCTTCTTTGTCTGCCATACGTTATCGAACTTGGCTCCCCTCTCTCCATCATACCCTCCTCTGCATCATCACATATGCTCACGTTCCGGCCACGATATTCCTCGACTACAACGTCGTCTACTCGCTCGTCCAAATAGCACAATATCCAGATGGAGGAGGAAGTAGCGCTGCTTGGTGGATTGCATCAGGCATCTATGCAGCTGCCTTTTTAATCTGGCTGGCGGTGGTGGTCGTTGTGTGGGAAATTGTCATCAAATTTAGAAGGTGTTGGTCGAATCGTGAGTGGACCTTGCCTCGCCTCGCCCTATTCTTTCCTCTACGTGTGCAACACCATCTGACATGGTTCCCTGTCTCTTGCCCTTTAATCGGACCTGTCAGCTCGACCATGTGTATTGCCAATATACCTCTCCTCTCCGGCATTCACCTTGACAGCTATCAAGTCCATGGCTCTGTACTCCCTCCTCTTTCGAGCCAGATTCTCCGCCACTCCACGAGACTTTACCATTGAAAGCTTCTGGTTCGTTTCGCAGAGTGAGTCTCCACACACACCGAAGCTGGTCAGCGCGGATGTCGCTTCTTACCTACACTTCTCTTCTCCTCCTCCTCCTCTCCCACAGACTGGCCCACCGTTCTCACTCTCCTTCCTCGCGGGGTAATCCTCATAGTCGTATTGGTACTATACAACCCCCACTCTGGGACAGCAAGTGCGCCTGTCCAGTCTCAAGTTCGAGATCCGGTCTATTTCGACCAGGCGACTGGCCTCTTCACATCTTTCAGCTTCATCATCTTGCTCATAAACGCCGCCTGGATTGCGTGGAGAACAATCCTCCTCTTCGCTTCTTGCACTGGCCTGGTAGCGATCCTCGGCCCAAAGGCTTTGTATCAACGGGACAGCACTTCGTATGATTGGTACGACAACGAGAGCATCTTTAGCGAGTTTACTCCTCACACGCCTGCCTCTCGTAACGTAGCGAAACACCAACACTTCTCTACTGCGACCGACTTTGAGCGACCGCTACTCCCCAACAACGAACGAGACCAGCGTTTCAACTCACCATACATGAATCGTACAGCCAAGAGAAGTGAGGATCATCGACAGGACGGCCAGACCCAGCAAGGGCAGTCGTCTCAGCTACCGCCAGAAGCACAGTCGTCGGCTCCTTTCTCGTATCCTGTTGCTGATCTTGACGTCCAACCGTGGGCCTGGAGAGTTCGAGCGGAAGAGAGGTTGAACATCTTGATTATGCAGGGTATGGGGACGAATACTGGAGAGCAGGGTGCTTCCTCACCCGCTGCCTGGGCATCATCACCAGGAACAGCCGAGGCGCACAAGGTACGGGGTGAGCCTGAAAATGCCCCCGTTAGCAACATGGAAATGCTCGAGAGAAGAGGAGAGACGAGGGAACATGGAGACGCAGCTGCTCCTGCTGACTCTGCTCTTCACGCGGGTCTAGTAGACTCGAGTACTGATGAGATCGAGATCTTGTCGACCCCTGCACTGGTGCGAACTTCAGAAGGCGGATCTGGTCCCTCGGAGCATAGGCGAGCGACCAGCTTGGAGGACAAGCAAAGTAGGAGTGCGTTCCCGCTCGTGATTGCCGCCCTGACGAGAGGTGAGGCAAATGCCAGTACCAACTTGGTCGGTGCCATGAGTCAGTCACAGGGTTCATCGTCCTCTCAGCTTACATCGACCCAGAAAGCGTTCGGTGAGATGAGAGATAGATGGTCAAGTGGATCTGAATTGTCGGCGCAAGTAGACCGAGCCACAACGGCTCAGAGTAAATCGAGCGAAGAGCCAACGCAATCGACAGTGAATGAAGGCTCGGCACAGGCAGGCATCTTCTATGTCTTTCCAACTGGAAGCGGTGAAATGACTCCGACCGCAAGGCAAAGTGGCGAACGAGCTCGAAAACGCTCAGAGAAGCTTTCGAGTGGAATGTACTCCCTCGACAATGATTCGTCTAGGGTGGCAGTATCAGAAAGCAAAGCAGCTGGGAAAAAGAGGCAGGCAAGTACTTCCTTTTCCTCCCTTGCCGACTCTTTGCGATTCGGACGAAGCAGCAAGAGTGTTGACACATTAGAGGGCAACTTTTATTCGGCTGCTGCTGTGAAAGACGTGAAAGACGAGAATAGTGTCGGCAAGTCGGATGCTCTGAGCTGGCCTCGTTTCCTCAAGGGTCAATCGAAAGAAGGGGTTCCGAGAGGTGGCAAAGAGGAGAAGGCAAGAGAGGATGACGAGCATCTACAGGTTGACGTCGAGGCTGAAGAGGATGTGGCAGTAATATCCACAATGACGGCGGCAACAGCAGCCCTAGGCAGAGGAGAGATGGTCGATGAAGAGCAAGCAAGTCAAGGCACGCATGAAACGACGTCTACAGAGGACTCGGAGGAAAGAAGATTGTGGAGTCAGTTTCCAGAACAGAGTAGAAGATACCCGCCTGGTTTGATTGCCTTTGAGCTGGAGGAGAGGCGCAACGCTGCTGCGCTAGAAAGACTTGCTCTTGAAGCAGAGAGAAGGAGGTTGAACGAAGAGGCAAGATTGAGCGGTAGTACAATTTTGATCGAAGAAGACGAAGAAGAGCTAGAAGAGAGAAGGTTGTCGATCGGTGATCTTGGCGGTAGCTCATCACGTATCGGAGAAGGAGAAGGATTGCGACCAATCAAAGAAGAGAGCTGGAGCAGCAGTCTGAACAGTGCAGACAACAGCGTCAACACACATTAAGTAGCCAAAAGGAATAATTATCCCCCGTTATCGCAACGCATCGCAAATATGTACAACACCCTCCCCCTCTTACTTTATCTTATCTGCTCTTATCTGCCTGTTGTTACTCATTATGCCTCTTGTCGAGTACTATAGATATGTATCATCTTAATTATCACTTAATTTACTACCCATGGCTAGTCGTCTTGTGTCGATGTGTGTGTTGCCGCGATAGCTATGGTTTGGCCGGCTACAACTTGGCGATATGACCGTTTGCAAAGGGCCCTTTGTACTCCTGTCCGAGCCAGGAAGCCAATTGCTCAAATCGATCCGACCCGAACCATCGACTAGTGCTGCCGTCTTGACGAGTGGCCACCATCCATCTGTGTTGCATGTGTGTCAGAATTCTCGGCCTTACGTTCTCCCCTCTCTCTCCTCCCTGCACACTCACGGCATTCCAAAACACCCCTCCTCGACCAAGACTTTAGTTTCTTCCGATAACTTGTTCCTCTCCTCTTTTGAAATGCCCCTTTCGATTAAGGTGGTCAGGTCCGAGTCAGACAGTTTAATGCCCTTTTTCTGAAGCACCGCTTTGATGTCTTCCGCAGACTGTATGGGTGTGCGCTCATGCCAGACGGCTTCAAACATGGCTTGGAGTGCGAGGTCGAAATTGGAGGGTGATTCCAATGAGATCAACCGAAGTACTGATTGCGCGAAGAAGGTGTTGGCAGGAAAGTCGGCTGGTCTATTCAGAGGGACTAGATGTACGAACATGAGAATAGGGAGACGCTCCTCCTTTTTTGTGTGGTGGTCATTACTCACCGCCGTAGAATATAGACGCTCTCTTCATGTCCTCGTCCATCCACATTCCTTTGTTCTGCACACTGATTGGAGGTCTGTTCCCAGAGAACTGCACCCATTTGGTGGTCAGCAGGGCGATCTACCTTCTCCATTGATCGGCGGTCAATTGAGACTTTTCACTCACCTTCATCACATAGCCCAGATTGATCGGCTTGATTTGCTGTACAGACATGGTAAAGATGAGAATGTGAATCCCTTTGACCAAGAGGAATACAAAACCCTCCGCAAGACGTTCGAGCACTCACAAGATCCAAGTTCCACGGCTTCTTGTATCGCTGCAGGACAGTGTAGGCCACATACGTCCAAGGGGAGACGATATCAACATAGAGAACAAGCTTTTGAGCGGCCGTCATAGCTGTGTTTGTCGAGCGGAAGGAGATGGGAGGAGGGTGTACCTAGTCTAGTGACACAGTCGGGCTATTGGAAATTGCGGGGGCGAGCTGCAGGAATAAAGTCATAACGGCTGCTCTCCTTCTTCCTGTTCTTCTCCACTTTGGCCGCTAGCGACGATCTGTGTGCGATCTCGCGTCGCACTTTCTCCAGATTAGAATCTGTCTGCAGCTCAGTGTACAGGCGATAGTGTGGCTCAAGACTTTATAGATCTTGGCCACCAAAGTATGCGCCATATAGCTTGTAGGTAAACCGGCCTCCGATGAGACGTCTGCTCCCTCGCTCTCGCTCTGTGTACCCCGTCAGACGCTGCCACTTCTGCTCTGTAGAATCGCAGATAGTCCCTCCCCACCCTTCTGAGGAGACGCCATCATCTATAGCGACGACGTCGTACTCTCCAACACCGCAACAACAAATCAGCGCAGGATCAGCAGAGAATTGGTATTGCTCGTCTTGCCAATGCTGGAATCGTGCTGATGCTGATGAAGTCGGCGGCATCTCAACTTGGGAGCATAAGATGAGCGAAGAAAAGCACAATGTAGCAAACTTCAACATTAGAGGTAGCGCTTCGAATACATCACTGCCGTCGTCATCCTTTCCTTCAGTCTCGCCATTCTGTCACTCTTGCCAAACTAACCAGACTCTGATCTTGTCCATACTGGCGAACGGAGACATCACTGATATGAGTGAGGAAGCAATACATACTTGGAAGTCATCGCTCGCGTCGAGGTATCCACCAGTCTGCGATTCGTGTCAGGGAATGGTCGAGGAAAGGATACGGAGAGCGGATAAGATGGCGAGAAGACTCATTTGGGGTGACTGGCTGAAGAAAAGTCGGGCAAGGGAGGTCTCTTCATCAGTGGAGAACAGTGGCAGCTCAACCAACAGGATCGTGAGCGGCATTCAAGGCAAAGATATGGTGTCGACTTCATCTCTCAGTAAAGTAGTCTGGCTTGCGCAATGCTTTTGCTTTGCTACGAGTACTATCGTATGGTCCACGTTTGCCTGGAGGCAGAGCGATCTGACGCCACTCGAAAACTCTCATTGTATTGCAGCTTTGGTAATCGCGCACCTTTCCATCTGGCAGTGGGACCCAACACTTCCTCGACGGAACCGGATAAAGAGACGACTCTCTCCCTCGTCCGTCGTCAAAGTCAAAGGCAGGGAGAAATTCGAGACAGCCCAGCACTGCATCTTCCTCATTCGAGCGATCCATCTTCTGATTCCACTATCTCGTCTTCCTACTGTCCTCGGCTTCTCACAGACGCAGTTGCGCTACGTCATCTCGTTCCTTTCCATTGCATCACAGCTCGTTCTTACGATAGTCGGCTTTCTCAATCTTAGAGTGGAGCAACCTCAGAGCATCTCACTCAAGAGTACGCCAGTCTCTCCTCGTGAAGCCTCTACAGCCAGAGCAGGCGCTGTAGAGGAGAGCGAGCTGAGCTTGTTGTCTCTTGATTCAGGGTCGATCCGCACCTCGCATTACCAAGAAAGAGTCGACAAAGAGCACGCTATCACGGAAGTGGACGACATGGACTGGAGTCCTACCCTGACGGGAAACGATTCGGCTTCCTTTGAACTGGGACCGCAACGCTACTTCCAGCCAGTTCAAAGGACCGGTCTGGAAGAGCTGATGGAAAGCCACTTGGCCCTCGACGATGGTAAGGACGCCATACGAAGAAAGGTCAGCGAAGGAAAAGCAACAACGACTCAGCGAAAGCTGATTATGTGGTTAGTGTCTACTATACTTGTGCTGATATGTGCAATTGTCGCTGTCGCGCTACACCAGACCCAGCTTCGCACCGCACTCTCTCCAATGCTCGATAGTCGTTTGCAAGATCGTCAGATACAATGGCAGCGTCAGATAGCGAGATTGCAGGAGCTAGCAAATGCATTCAAGGGCAAAGAGACCCCAAAGATAGACACAAGGTGAAACGACGGGCAAGTTTACGAGACGTTGAATGTATTAAGATGTATTTTAGTTGCTGCGTAATCGGAACGGTGTACATACGGCCTTCTTGCAATGTGTCAGTCGTATGCTCTTACTTGGTGTACTCGTCTGGGCCTAGCATGAGCTCTGGACGGACTTTGAAAAGCAGAGCTATTTCGTATTCTATCATGTGAAGGGTGTGTGTCAACGCATGTTTAGACCGAGTCGGGAGTCCGAAATATGCGTGAAGACGGAGCTGCTATCGGTGGGGGGGTGAAGGGGAGGAGTGTGTGAAGGGGATGGATAGGAGGAGGAGTAGGAAGAGAAGGACAAGAAACTCTTTGACCTTGTCCTTGACGTAGCACTTCGTAGAGACACCTTATGGCGCAATCTTCGCAGCAGCAACCTTACCACGCATCGCATCGTCATCTCAATCACTATTTGGTTTCCTTTCACCTTTGTTCTGACACAGCACCAGTACAGCCACGATAATTGTCTTTATTATTTATGAATTCGTGGGATGATCACAAGACGAACAATGGCACAGTCTACCTTCTTCTGTTCCTACTTCTTCCCTGGTTCGTAGACTTCTGGGTACAACATAAGTGAAGGACGAACTTTATCTGTGAACTCTTCTGGTGTAAGGTATCCTAACGAGACGGTAGCCTCCTTGAGTGTGGTACCCTCCTTGTGTGCCTTCTTTGCGCATTGAGCAACCTTGTCGTACCCCAAGTGAGAATTCAAGATTGTTGCCAACATGAGACTTTCGTTCATGATCTTCTGGATATTCGCTTTGTTCGCTTCAATTCCGACGACACAATTCTTTGTGAAAGATCTGGCTCCATCGGCCAATAGACGAATGCTTTGCAGAAGGTTCTTGATCAAGACGGGCTTGAAGACATTCAGTTCGAACTGACCATAACTACCGGCGATGCTGATCGTTGTGTTGTTTCCCATCACCTGAGCAGCGACCATCGTCAAGGCTTCACATTGAGTAGGGTTGACCTTACCAGGCATAATCGACGAGCCCGGTTCGTTTTCAGGGAGAGACAGCTCACCCAAGCCACATCTGGGACCTGATCCGAGGTATCGAATGTCGTTGGCAATCTTCATGAAGCTGACAGCTACAGTATTGAGGGCCCCACTTGCCTCCACGATGGCGTCATGGGCGGCTAGAGCTTCAAATTTATTAGGCGCTGTCTCGAATGACAGGCCAGTCAGCTTTGAGATCTCTGCGGCAACAGCAGTGTCGAATCCTACGAATGTATTCAGACCAGTCCCTACAGCTGTACCACCTTGTGCCAACATGCTCAACCTTGGCAGTACTCCTTCCACTCGTGCAATCCCATTCTCTACTTGCTTGACGTAGCCAGAGAACTCTTGGCCCAAAGTTAAAGGCGTAGCGTCTTGCAAGTGAGTTCGCCCGATCTTGATGATATCCTTGAACTCAGCTCGCTTGGCCTCAAGAGCATCATGCAGCTCCTTCATTGCAGGAAGGAGTGATTTGGAGATTTCAGTGACAGAAGCGACATGCATTGCCGTAGGGAAGCTGTCATTCCAATGTGTCAGAGTGGAGCACAGATGGAAGCATCGGCATGAACAAGGGTGCACACTCACGTATCGTTACTGCTCTGGCTCATGTTGACGTGGTCGTTGGGGTGGACCGGCTTCTTGGATCCTAATTCCCCTCCCAAGATCTCAATGGCTCGGTTGCTGACGACCTCGTTGACATTCATGTTCGTCTGCGTTCCAGAGCCGGTTTGGAAGACGACCAAGGGAAAGTGACTCTCCAATTTCCCTGAGATGACTTCATCAGCAGCTTGTGAGATAGCCTTTGCTATTTTGGGATCAAGTCCGAATTGTTGGTTAACGTGAGCAGCCGCTTTCTTCAAGACGCCGAAGGCTTGAATCAATGGCAGTGGCATGCGTTCCTGTGCCCCACCAATATCAAAGTTCTGCAGCGATCTGGAGTGAGGGGCAGTACAGATCAGTTCTGCGTTTTCTCTACAAGCAAGGAGAGACCGAGTAGACAAGCTCGCACCTTTGCGTTTGAGCTCCCCAGTAGCGGTCAGCCGGTACCTGTAGGTCTCCAAAGGTGTCCTTTTCGGTCCTGAATTGCTGTGACTGCACCCTCATCAGGGTCAGCAAAAGGTCTTTCATTCTGGAGCGAATTGCACTCGCGACTCACCATAATGGACGACGTTGTGAAAGCCTTGGGCAAATTGTGCGTCAGAGGGACAGTAGCTGCTCTTCGAGTGAGAGCGGGAGCGGCGATCTGAGATTGTCGCGAGTGTGAAAAGGTGGGGAGGAGGTGTCAGTCCATTACAGAATTACATCTACTACTTACACACACACACCCGCTAACAGATCCCGCGTAAGACGAAATTAGGGTTTGGGATAGGGCATTCCTCTCTGATCAGACGATTGCTAGACTCACCCTAGTAGCAGCTCGAGAAGCCGACAAGAGAGATCGGCAAGCCATGATGTGACGGGGAAAGGAGTGTAGGAGCGGTAACGGCAGAAAGGTACAGAAGGGGGGTATGCACCGATGACAGACTAGAGAGCTGTTGTCTCAATCGAAACTTCAACAACTTCTTAACGCATATACCGGCCTCCAGCTCTGGTGCTTTGTGCAATTTATATCTTCCTAAGATTGCAGGTCTCGCAACTTCAACCGGTGCTTTCCGCGCCAAAAGCGTCCTTCAGTAGACCGTCACGTGAAGATTCTCACAAGATTTTTTTGGATTTGGGGACGAAATTCTAAATATTTTCTTTTGCATTCACAAGGCGCGCAATAAGCTGTAGCAAGGCCAGGTAACGAAAGGTCCACGACTCGATTGCTTGATCACACGCTATCCTTACCGTTCACAGCTGTGTCCCTTCTATACGCTGAGATATGGCTCGAATTCAGAAGAAGGGGGCCAAGGGTGCGGCCAAGAACTACGTCACTCGATCGCAAGCTCTCAAGAAGCTTCAGATCACTTTGGGTGACTTTCGACGTCTGTGCATCCTCAAGGGCATCTTTCCTCGTCAACCTCGCAATGTGAAGAAAGCCAACAAAGGATCGACGGCGCCCGCTTCCTTTTACTACGCCAAAGATATTGCTTTCTTACAGCACGAGCCCGTCTTACGCTCTCTACGTGAACACAAAGCATTTGCGAAGAAATTGAGCAAGGCGGTCGGAAGAAGGGAATGGCAACTCGCTAAAGGTCTGGAAGAAAATAAGCCAGTGTACAAACTCGATCACATCATCAAGCAACGATATCCGACTTTTGACGACTCGCTCAAGGACTTGGACGACGCTCTCAGCTTGTTGATGCTATTTGCAAACCTTCCAACACATCATTATGTCAAGCCAGAGACGATTGAGTCCTGTGCTCAATTATGCGCACAATGGCAGATCTACGTCATGCAGTCACGATCGCTCCGTAAGGTTTTCCTAAGCATCAAGGGCATATACTTCCAAGCAGAAGTGCGAGGACAATCTATCACCTGGCTAGTACCGTACATGTTTACGCAGTATATTCCTCATGACATTGATTTCAGAATCATGTCGACCTTCTTGGAGCTTTATCAAACGCTGCTCGGCTTCGTTCTCTTCAAGCTATACACGGATATCAATCTGGTCTACCCACCTGTCTTAGATGAAGAGCAGGATGCGCAGGGTGCCGGGATTGGCGCTCTTCGACTGACTGAAGCGAATAAGGCAGCGATGGATGGTCTCAGCGGGGAAGGAGAAGGTGGGGCAAAGGGAAGGCAGGCCATCAGCGGAGCTGAAACGACGAGCGCCAGAAAGGTCACAGCTCGAGAGGTTAAGAAACAGATAAAGGCAATCAATGAGACTGGAGATGTGGAAGACGAGGAAACAGATGAGATGAAGGAATTATTGGAAGACGCACAAGATGAGGCAGACGTGGAAGACTTTGTTGAACGACCTTCCAAGACGGGTGAATCTTCTGCTCAATTGACGACTCTGGCTCAACTCGACGCCACTTCGTCCACCAGTCCACAACAGACGCTGTTTGCCCCTTATTACTTCTACATCTCAAGAGAATGTCCTCGTGGATTGCTTGAATTTGTGTTGCGTAGTTTTGGAGCTTCGGCCGCTCAAATTGGATGGGATGAAGTGTCGGGGGCAGGCTCTGCATTCGACGAGAATGATGAGCGAATCACACATCATCTGATCGATCGACCAACACAGACCAAATCACACCCGGGCAAAAGACTGTATCTTCAACCGCAATGGGTGATGGACAGTGTCAATGCCAGAAAAATCCTCAGCACCACAAATTATGCTCCAGGACAGACCTTGCCACCGCATTTGAGTCCGTTTGTCGATGACGAGGAAGTCAAGAGGCGGGGTGGATACGTGCCTGCCGAAGCTGGTCTTCACCAGACTGTGGAAGACGTCGCTGCGGAGGAGGAGGAGGATGATGAAGAGGAGGAGGACATGGAAGAAGCCGCAGGCGCAGAGGAAACGACCGAACTCGTCGAAGGTCGACCATCTTTGGCTGCACTACTCGAGGATCCTCTCAATGAGGATCTTCTTGCCTCTGCAGAATTGGAAGCAGAGGCGCACGGAGGAGAGGAAGCACTCCACGAATTGCAAGAATCACATCAATCAGCTGTCAAGGCGGCAAAGAAGGCCGCCTCGTCTACGACCAAGAAGATCGTCGTCGGTAGTAAAGAAGAGGAGGAAGAAGCCAAGAATATGGCCAAGATGTTGATGAGTAATCGACAAAGGAAACTGTACAACAAAGTTAGCTACTCGGAAGGAAAGAGAGGAGAAGAGAAGATACGTTTGCAGGAGAAGAAGAAGCAGCTCAATAAGAAAGCAAACAAGAAAACAGCGGGCAAGGCCGGCTTGTAGCATGTCTCTCCCTCCCGTTACCCTCATTCTTTCTACATTCCTCTTACCATGCAATAGTAGCGACCAGTAATTATGAGTATTGCCTAATGGCTCAAGCAGCTCTCTTTGATTCTCGAACACTGCCTTCCGAATAAAGTAAGTAAATAGGAGTGGTACTATTGCATCTTTACACGATACAGTGATAGACATTTTGAACGAAGTCACCTTTCACTGCAGCTTGATCACTGCAACTTGATCACTACCTTGCCGACGTGTTGTTGAGACCACTGATACGCATAAGCGGAGGGGGCGTCCTTGAATTCAAACACCTTATCGACCAAAGGTACTATCTGATGAGTCTCGATGCATTCGTTCATTTGTCTGAACTGTTCCACACTTCCCACCAAGACTCCTCGCAGGATCGAACCGGCCATGAGATTGAGTAGTGCAAGATTGGGCATTTCACCTTGTGCGACGAAGCCAATGTTGACAATCACACCTCCTCTCTTTATGCAGGCGTGAGACTTTTCAATCGTTCCTGCACCGCCCACCTCTAGGATGTGAGTAGCACCGTCTGGGCTGACTTTCAAGACCTCCTTTTCCCAGTCTGGCGTCGTCTTGTAGTTGACAGTGGTAAGTCGGAGGAGCTGTTCTTTGGTGAACAATGCTCGCACCTGGAAGAGGAGAAGGATTAAGGGGGGAGGAGGAGGAGTACATCAGAAATGTGCAATCCTGCACAATCGTGACATCCATTTTTTTACGCACCTTTTTTAGCTTCTCATCGGAAGAGGACGTGATGACGACCCTTGCACCAGCGGCAATGGCGAATTGAGCACCAAAGACGCTGACGCCACCGGTGCCAAGTGCAACAACAGTCGAGCCCGGCAATACCAGGACGTCCTTCAGTCCGAAAAGACCGTTGAATGCGGTCAAACCGGCGCAAACAAGACTTGCACCTTCTTCGTAAGACAGGTGAGAGGGTAGAAGAACGAGAGATTCTTGGGGAAGGATCTTGTATTGAGTCATCATTCCATCAACAGCTCCACCTAGAGCTGTGTTGGTCTCATCTTTGGTAGGGGTGTTTCCATTCAAATGCTGAAGTGTAAAGTTGGCAGCGACCCGATCCGATTTTTTGAACTTCGTCACTCCGTCTCCTACTTTTACGACTTCTCCTGCACCATCACTAGCAGGGACAAGAGGCTCCTTTTGAATCTCGAGGGGATACTGATTCTTGGTGATGATCAAATCTCGGAAATTAAGCGAGACGGCGTACACCTTCACTAGCACTTCTCCCTTGCCCGGCTCAGGTATGCTGTTGGCGGTCTTCAAGGACAGCGATCCCTCGCCATTTCGGGATCCGATTTCTGGTAGTTGCCAGTACTGGTAAGAAGTCATCGTGAGTGGTGGATGAAGGAAGGGAAAGTATGCGGCTACTACTCGTTTTGAACTTTTCCCCTCCTTTTTCGCTTCTTCCATCTGTGGAGGTCTCGGTTTTCTTCCTTTTCCTCTTTTTTCTTCATACGTCCGAGCTTAGTCCCGTCGGGTGGAGGAGCTAGGCGACTGAAATCGTGGACACTCAAACTGACATTCTAAATGAAGTCACTATTTCAATATACAGTAGTCGGGGGGACAGTACCTAAGCATTTACATTTGAAGAAGGTACAGTAATTACAATTCATACGTCGATTAGAAAGAAGCACGACTTGTATTAGAAAGGCAGTACCGGTATCAGGCCCAAGACGCCAGTGATTAAGCTTGTTGCAAAGATACCGATTCTGATCAAGTGTCGGTTGTTCCACTCATTCAGCTTTTCCATCGCTACCTTTTCGTCAGTCTGACTGAGCGCAGTAGTTGCTTCACGTTTCGAGATGGCTTGCAGCACCTTGATAGAGGGCAAGACTGACAAGGAGAAGTGGTGACGTTCTCAGCGTGATGCAATGCTATTAATAGCGCAGCTCCTTTTGTGTCTTTCACTACTCACTGAAGGTGAACGTGTATGGCAAGGGTGCAATCCCAGTCAGAGCTGCAATCCACAGCAGAGTGTGATTGGATGATGATGACGTGTGGAACGTCGAACAGACGGCATAACATACCGTCTGAGTCACTACGCAGACGACTACCGGCACTGTTGCCTTTGTGAAGAAGAAGTCCCACGCCCGCACAGATGCAAGGACATCCAAGCCAGCACTGCGTCGGGAAGCGTCATTCAGAATGAGGGGCATGATTCCGAAGCGTGAAGCGCCGAGATTGGCCATAACCAAGAAGGAGGAAGCGGTTAGGCCTGAAGTGGCCAAGACAGTGTACAGGTACGACATGACGACAGTGATAAAGATAGCAAAGTTGAAAAGACGAAGGGGAGATAGGCCTTTCCCTTTTCTCGATGATTCCTGACATTTGATTCCCGCTCTATTGGGGGAAAGCTCTTCTCTCCAAGCGCGTTCAGAACGGAGTATGAAAATCTTGACATGGATTCAGACAGGTGCCGCCTGTTTTACTTGGGGGAGGCTGGGTCTGTGCTATGCTCTCCTATGTCTCTGTGGTGAGGAGCCGTCATTCATTATAAGTCAAGTATCGCAAAAGCAGCCAGTGATTACGTTGTTCACCACATCTATTCTATGAAAGTGTTCATTGACAAAGCCGAGACGTCTCTTGCACAAGGGACAAAGGCTTACCCCAAGAAAAGACCAAGGCTATCGATGTATGAGAGGGGCACGTGATCAGACGCTACACCTTCAACTTCAGCTTTCTTCCTCCCCTCCATATACCTGCCTCTTTAAAGAATCACTTCGCACACCGATCACAGCAGCAGCAGAATCGCGAGACAGGGGAAGGGAAGGTGTTGATCGTCATGCATCTGTACAATTTGACCTTGTCGGCGCCATCCAATGTGACGGCGGCTGTTGTAGGTCAATTCAGCGGATCTAGGCAACAGGAGATTGTCGTTTGTCGAGCTGGGACACGACTTGAACTCATTCGACCAGATACAAAGAGCGGCAAGACGCATGTGATCGTAGAGCAGAGTTCATTCGGGAATGTGAGGAGCCTGGCAAGCTTCAGACTGACTGGAGGGACCAAAGGTGAGTTTGTCCTCATCATCTGAACTGGGGAAGTAGACCAGTGACTTAAGCTTTCAATCTTCGCTTGACAGACTACCTGATCATCGGTTCTGACGCTGGTCGCATTACCATTGCCGAATATGACGGAAAGGCAAATGCATTCATAGTCACACACCAGGAGACATACGGGAGATCTGGAGCGAGAAGAATAGTCCCGGGCCAGTATCTAGCGACAGATCCAAAGGGGAGAGCGGTCATGATTGGAGCAGTGGAGAAATCAAAGCTGGTGTATGTCTTGAATAGGGATGCGGCTGCCAATCTGACCATCTCTAGTCCACTGGAGGCACACAGACCAAATGCAATCATACATGCGATTGTTGGTGTGGATGTAGGATTCGAGAATCCGCTGTTTGCAACGTTAGAAGTGGACTACGAGGAAGCGGATCGGGATCCATCCGGTGAAGCTTTTGAGAAGACGGAAAAGTTGCTTACCTACTACGAGCTTGATTTAGGTCTGAATCATGTAGTAAGGAGGTGGTCGTCTGCAGTCGACCCTCGTTCGAGTCATTTGGTGCAGGTACCGGGAGGATACAGCCAGAACAGCGAGCGATGGGATGGGCCAAGTGGAGTGTTGGTCTGCTCGGAGGACTACATTACATACAAACACAACGTTGGAGACGATCATAGGGTGCCCATTCCTCGGAGGTACAATCCGATTGAAACTGAAGCGGAACAAAAGCGAGGAACAATGATAGTGGCGAGTGTATGTCATCGCATGAAGACGGCGTTTTTCATCCTGCTGCAAACGGAATTGGGAGATCTCTTTAAAGTGACGATTGAGCACAATGGGGAAGAGATGATCGACATGAAGATCAAGTACTTTGACACAGTTCCTGTGGCGACGAATCTCTGCATCTTGCGAGCTGGGTTCCTGTACGTTGCCTCCGAAGCAGGCCCTTCCCTTCTCTACTCGTTCAAGAAGCTGGGAGATGAAGACGACCTGCCGGAATATTCCAGTCGGGATTTACCAGCTTTGGGAATGTCGGAACGAGCACCAGCACCACCGTCCTTCACACCCAGACCGCTGGAGAATCTTATTCTGACGGACGAAGGTGTCGCCTTGGATCCTCTACTAGATGCCAAATTACTCAATCCACTGAATGCCGACACGCCACAGATCTACACAGCTTGTGGTAAAGGCCCGCGCAGTAGTCTGAAGACGCTTCAGCATGGCCTCGAAGTACAAGAAGCAGTGAGCAGTGAGCTACCTGGAATCCCAAGATCGGTCTGGTCTACCAAGATTCGTCAGGCTGATGACTATGATTCGTACATCATCCTGTCCTTTGTCAATGGCACGCTGGTCTTGTCCATCGGCGAAACAATCGAAGAAGTCAGCGATAGTGGATTCTTGACCTCTGCGCCTACCTTGGCAGTCCAGCAATTAGGAACGGATGCAATGCTGCAAGTTCACCCTCATGGTATTCGTCATATCATGGCAGACAAGCAAGTGACCGAGTGGACTACACCAGAGACGGCGACAGGGGAGCCGAGTGTGATTGTACACGCAGCAACGAACGAGAGGCAGGTGATTGTTGCGCTAGAGCCGAGCAACGAGCTCGTGTATTTTGAATTGGACATGGACGGTCAGCTGAACGAATACCAAGACAGGAAACCCATGGGGGCCGCAATACTTACCTTGAGTATGGGAGAAGTACCGAGTGGCCGTCAAAGGACTCCCTACCTTGCCGTTGGATGCCAAGACCAGACAGTGCGAATCATCTCACTTGATCCAGAGAGTACGTTGGCGTCGATCTCGATTCAAGCATTGACTGCGCCACCCACTAGTATTTGCATTGCTGAGATGCAGGACTACACGATCGACCGGAATCATCCTACCATGTTTGTGAACATCGGACTGAGTAATGGCGTTCTCCTTCGAACGACGCTGGATCCAGTCTCGGGACAATTGACCGACACTCGAACGAGGTTTTTGGGAGTGCGACCGGTGCGATTGATCCGAGTGAAGATGCAAGACGAGCAGACGGCTGTCTTGGCTCTCAGTACCCGGAGCTGGCTTTCCTACACGTATCAGCAGAGGACACATTTTTCGCCTTTGCTGTATGAAACGCTGGACGATGCGTGGAGCTTCAGTGCGGAGATGTGTCCAGAAGGCTTGATTGGAATCACGGGAGGCAACCTGCGCATCTTCACTATTCCTACACTGGGTCAGAAGCTGAAGATGGACAGCATCCCTCTGAGCTACACGCCTCGAAGGATGGCTACCCATCCTGCCTACCCGAGTTTGATCTACACAGTCGAAGCTGACCATCGAGCCTTGTCAGGTTGGGAGAAGGAACAGAGGTTGACAGAGTTGAATGTGGAGCTGAAACCGGCACAGAAGGGGGTGCTCGAACTACCAAGCACCGAGTTTGGACTGGTCAAAGCAAGCGCAGGTCATTGGTGCAGTTGCATTCGAATCGTGGATGTAGGGCAGAGTAAGACCGTCTTTACGCTTGAGCTGCAAAACAACGAGGCGGCATTCAGCGTGGCTGTTGTCCACTTTGCGCACAACCCGCTGACGTTGAACGGGGCCGGTGGAGGAGACGATGCGCTGTTCTTGGTGGTGGGAAGCAGCGCGGAAGCAAAGGTGAATCCGAAAGCATCGACGAAAAACTACCTCAGCGTCTATGCCCTGCAGGGTCAGGGCACGTCCTTCTCTCTACTCCACCGCACAGAAGTGGAGGACGTGCCTTTGGTCGTGAAACCGTTCATGGGCAAGCTGTTGGTCGGCGTGGGAAGGTGTTTGCGGCTGTATGATCTGGGAAAGAAGAAGCTGCTACGCAAGTGCGAGAACAAGACGTTTCCCACGAACATAGTCGCCTTGCAAACGCAGGGCACTCGTGTCGTAGTAGGAGATGCACAAGAGTCCGCCTTTTACGTCACGTACAAGCCGACGGAGAATAAGCTGCTGATCTTTGGCGACGACACACTCCCTCGATGGATCACCTCACTGGTCATGCTCGATTATGACACGATCGCAGCGGGAGACAAGTTCGGCAATATCTTTGTGAACCGTATGGACAGCACCGTCAGTACTGCCGTGGACGAAGATACCTCCGGCCTGACTGTGCTGCATGAGAAGCCGTTCCTGCAAGGAGCGCCACACAAGACTTCTTTGGAGGCCCACTTTTACCTGGGCGACATTGTGACGAGCATCCACCGAGGTAGTCTGGTCGCTGGTGGACGAGAGATCATCATCTACACTGGTTTGAGTGGCACGATAGGCTGTCTTATCCCCTTCACAAGCAAGGAGGACGTGGAGATGATGTCGACGTTGGAGATGCATCTGCGTCAGGAGTCTTCCCTCAATCTACTGGGGCGAGATCACGTCAACTATCGAGGCTACTACACGCCCGTCAAGAGCATCATCGATGGAGATCTCTGTGAAGCTTTCGCCATGCTGCCCACACAGAGGCAACTTCTCATTGCCGAGGAGCTAGATCGTACTCCAGCGGAGATCAACAAGAAGCTGGAGTCGATTCGAAATACCTCTGCATTCTAGATACCATCCTGTAACATGTACTTTTACCATATGACGAAGAAGAAAGACAGTAACGTATGAATATGAACACAGAGAGATGGGTGCTAGTAGTCTTGCATATATTTGAGTGTTACGGCTTGGTCAAATGCACAACGGTAACAGGGTGATCGAGTGCGAGGGGCTTGCCCGTTCTCGCGCTAGCATACCAAGCGAAGCCGCCCCGATTTGCCTGGGACGCTTCAGTAGCCAGCCCTCGCGTCTACTTTCTTCCACACGTCAGACAAAGCGCATAGCTCACAGCACTGACGTCGAGAACTCTGGCTACCGTAACTCTCTTTCCACCAATAGTTTTTAATATGTATAGATACCGTAAATTTCTCTCACTATAGGAACAATGAAAGACAGTAGAATTTCATCAGGACTACGAGTTGAAAAATGAGATCGACAGAGCCTGGTTCTTCGCCGGCGATCCGGCGTAGAATGTAAGGGTGTATGTCAAAAAACTAACTCGCAGATCAGACAGGGAGGTTGCTAGCACCTCCTTGCATTGTGACAGCTTTTCTCACCGTATTCAGGCACGATTTGCTCTTAAGCGAAACGACACTCTTGCCAGATGTCTTGCCTTGCTGGCAGAACTCTGGCATCTTACAAAGCCTTTGTAGAATTCGTCTTCTTCGTCTACGCTACTCCTTCTTCTTACTCTATCTCACTTTCTTCTCATCGCATCTCCTTTCACTTCTTCGTCGTGGAAGACTTCTTCGATTACAGTCTAGTTCGACTACTTCTCATCAAGCGTTCGAGCAGAAATGAGCGATGAGCGAAAAGTGTAAGTCAAGCAGGTAATATCGCAAGAAAAATAGCACTGACTATCTCTTCTTCCGCTAGAGATCAACACCACAAAAAGAAATTCAAGTCTTCCTTCAAGGATACTATCATCCTGAGTGACTGCTCGACATCTTCGGAAGAGTTCATCATCAATGGCAAGTTTCAAGGTAGTCAACGAATCGTGTCTAGCAGTGCATTATTGTCTTCAGCTTCGAATCGCTTAAACATTGCTTCTTCGAGTCTGACTTCTGCTATAGGACAGAAGTCGAACATCAAAGGCAAAAAGAGCATCACTGTCAACAAAGTCAAGGAAGAAAGTACAAGCACACAGAGTGTTGTCGAAGCAAGCTCTAGACCTAGTCTGACAAGCACTAGCTCTTCGTCTACCATCAAGTTCAAAGCCATATCCGTGAAAGACGAAGAAAGCAGTGTCACCGAAGAAGAGAGTGACAGTGATGACTACGATCCAAAGAAGGAAATTGAAGACAATGACGATGACGATGACTGTATCGAAGAGAATAGCGATGGAGAAGAGTTCATCAAGGTCAAGAAGGTCAATCAGACAACACGACAGCACGAGATAGTGAAAAGAGGCAAACAAACAAAGCGTGCAGGATCATCAAGCAAGACTATCTTCAACTCACGCTTTTTCAAGTCTGATCAATATATACTCTGCATTCGCAATGCTGAAGAGATTGGAGATGATGGCAAAGCAAGACTTTTAGGAATCGTGCACATGCAAGCTGAGCGAAACATTCTCTTCTGGCATTTTCGAGTCAATCACTACGTAGGCAAAGAGTATCTGAGTCTAGCTCAAAGCTGGAATACGACTGAGACCAAAGTGTACAAGGTGAAGCAAATCCATCGACAGATTTACCTCTTTAAGATGTGTATCAAGAAAGGTGTCTCGAAGGATTACCTTGTCTCGATCCTGGAACCTTTTCTCAACCACAGTAATCTTCGAAATATGTGGTCTCAGACCTCAATCGTGAACACCGTTGGTGAGTGCAGGATTTCTGAGTCTATCTTTATAGTGACTGATTATGTCTTGCGCTGCAGATATATGCGACAACGACATGACAACCATGGCTAAGCTCATCATCAAGAACTGCTCAAGAATGGAAACTTCGCTTGCTGAGAAGAATTGCAGAGAGACTGGATCGATTGGAATCGAGACATTCATCCAGAAGCTGAAGCACTTCAAACCAGTCAACAGCAAAGATCTACCTTTCCACAATAGAAATCAACCAGGTCTACCAACGACTCTGTACTACTTTGCTCCAAAGGATGAGTATGGCAATGTTGTCACCAAGTACAATCGTACGTCTTTGACTCAGTATACTTTCAAGGAAGAAGCAGATCGAGACTGTCTTGGCAAATTCGACGCTTTCGTGAGTCACAGCGTGGTGTTGAGTGCTTCGTAATACAGGCTTATCAGATAGATCCTACTACTACAGCACGCTCATTTCAAGGTGTACGAGACTCATCAAGAGCGTGTGCACGTCATCATGGTGAAGTTCAGTGAATGGCAGATTCAGAACATCTTTCGAGTCTTTATGGTACAGCTTCAAGGACCAACAAGTACAGGAACTCTGATTGTGGTCAACAAGGATCAGAACGCTGAAGCACTCGCAAAGCTCTTCATGCTTCCAAAGGAAACCAGATTGTACACGCTAGACATCAAGGATTTTGTGGATGTAGCAACTTATCAGAATCTCTTAGGACGACAACACTTTGTTCGAGAACGACTTGCAGTCGTAGAGTTTGCACAGCAGTCGACTCTACCTAGAATAGCTACATTTTGGTCATTCTGGTCTATTCGAGCTGTTGCATCGATGTATCGACAGAGAAAGGAAGATGGAGCAACAGTGGATCAAGCGACAAAGAAGCAGCAGAACAAGGCTTTGAAAGACTTTGTCATGCATCTCTTCCGAATGCAAGACTTCAAGTGCAATCTTTGCGATCTACCACTTACTACCTTCATCAATCGCTGCTTCAGCAATGGAAGCATCGATCGAAGACTACCTGGTCAAAAAGGTGGTCGTTACGACGACTTCACCAATATCCAAGTGGTTTGCAAGTGTTGCAATCTTTCCAAGTTTCACTATTCGAGTGGAAGTGCTGCTGTACAAGCTGGTATCATAGCGAAGAGCAAGTACAAGGTTACTTCCAATCTACTCTTTGATGGTGATCGTAAGGTGATCGCTAAAGTTCCAATCGAAGGAAGCGAAATGAAGCTCTTAGTCGAACCTTGGTGTAGAAAGCTCTTGAGAAACAAGCAAGGACAGAACAAGGTCAAGTGTACGCTGGACAAACAGTTTCTCATCGACTTGGTAGCTGATCGATGGATCGGAAAAGGTCTAGTGGAGGATGTGTCTGGTGCAAGACTCTACCTCTACTCGATGCAGTTGGATAGAATCGATTCGTCTAAAGGCTATCACAAGGACAATGTCAGACTGCTCAACGCTGGAGCAAATTTAATCAAGAGTGACTCAGAAGACGACAAAGAGTACATTCGCTGGTTGGATCACTTGTTTCGCAACGAGAAAGTGATCGATCTTCATGACCAAGCTTTAGCTCAAGGTCACAAACTTCCTTATGCAAAGTGAGTCTAACCGTAAAGAGTAAGCGAAAGCGAACCTCACTGATTCCTTCCTATCTCGTGTCTAGCACCATCGAAGGTATCTTAGCTCAGACTTGCGAAGCAAAGGCTACACTCGAAAGCTTGACTGAGCATACAGCGACATACCAAGAAGAATTTGATGAATTCAACACACAGCTTCCACTGTTGCAGCGAACCATCTACGAATAGGTAGGTTTACCTGGACTGGTTCAGACTTCCACGTCTACGTCTCGAGAAAAAGAAAAGGAAAATAGAACGAATAGCTCAGAAAAAAAAGTTGTAAATAGCACAAGCGAATGAAATAGAATCTCTTCCACCACTCTATAAACTCCGAAATAGGATCAGAAAGAATAGTATATTGAGACGAAAGAATTGATACACGAAAAAAAAAAATTAGTGAGCAGATCCTGCCGAGGAGGCATCGCGGGTGTCCTCATTTACACCTAATTTCTCATCGGCTGTAATCTTCTTCTCTACGTTGTTGAAGCCGTCTTCCTGGAGATGATCGAGTGCGAGTAGTCTTCCCTTTGTGTCGTATCTTCTTGGTGTGCGTTGCTCGATACGCACGACGTCGTACGGATTCCAGACTGACGCCTGCTCGAAAATCGCGCTCATTTCTAAAAAAAAAAAAGAAAAGAAGAAAAAAGAGAAAAAGAAATCAGCAATGCGATGACGATGGCCATCAGAACGATCACCATGACACTCACCTTCCAGACTCCTTCCACTAGTCTCAGGAAACACATAATACGTCATGACGAAAAGTGCTGCGTTGATGACGGCGAAAATGATGTAGGTCTGGTATCCGATGGTAGCAAACGCAATCGGAGTGATGAGAACGACCATGAAGTTGAAGATCCAGTTGGAAGCTGTGCTGACACCGTTGGCTGCTGCTCGAATTGACAAAGGAGTGATTTCGGCTGGGTAGAGCCAGGTCATGCCAAGCCATCCGATAGCAAAGAAGGAGTTGAAGACGAAGAGGAAGACAGCAGCGACATAAGCAGGTGCGTGACTCGTAGTCACTCCGTCTACCGGCTTAAGGGCGGCCGGTGACGTCGTGGCGGCCAAGACGACCATTGATAAGCTCATGCCGGCTGCGCCGAAGAGCATCAGCTTCCTTCGCCCAAAGCTCTCTATGGTGTACACTGCAATGAACGAAGCTAAAAAGTACTCCGTTCCATTGCAAGCTGCCACGATTCTAGCGATGAGAGGCGACATGCCGATATTGTTTTGGAAAATAGTGCCAGCGTACTGCGTGAGTAAGGAGAGGAGAGACGGTCAGCTCCATGGGGCATGCTTCATTGACCCCTTCCTTTATATCCTCTATGCTTACATAAGTGATTAAATTTATTCCTGTCACCTGTTGTCCTGCTTGAATGATGAAAGCCAGCATTGCCCTATGGAAGTTCTTCTCCTTTCCTTGCTTGAAAAGGTCTCCCAGCCCAGTCTTGCCAGCTGCAGCAAGAGAGTCTCTGATTTCATCCATCTTGAGGTCGATCTCCGGATCATCTAGTGGCAATTCATCCAAAGCAGCCATGACTTGACGTGCCTCATCATCTCTTCCCTTCATAAGAAGCCATCGAGGTGATTCTGGCATCCAGATGGTGATCAAGGTAGGAATGCACAGGAGGATTTGCCATGCAATAGGTACTCTCCACGCGGCGGATCGATGAGGATAGTCGAGAGGATCGTATTCTCCCTTTGTGAAACGTGAACCAGGGTCGAGCCAGTAGAATGCAAAGTCGATCCAGTACGCCATGCAGATACCACCAGTAATGAGCAGTCCTTCCACCATGACGAGCATGCCTCTCTTGTGGGGAGGAGAGCATTCGGATTGCCACATAGGAATAGTGGCAGTGTGCATACCATTACCGACACCGGTGATGATTCGAGCGACGATGAGTTGGGCCAGGGAGAAGGAGGAACATTGAATAGCAGCACCGATGACCATGATGATGGTGCCGATCCAGATGATGGGTCGTCGTCCAAGCTTGTCTCCAAGCCAAAGACAAGAAAGGGCGCCGAACAAGCAGCCGACTATAGGAAGAGGGGGGGGGGGAAATCATGTTAGAATCCGCTGCATCGACGGCTGACGGTAGACTCACTCTCGTAGAGACCAATGGCGACTCCCTGGAGCGTAGCCTGATGAGATACTCCACTGCTACCAGCAGTAGTCGTCGTATCGATCTCGGGGAAGGTCTCGACAAAGGACGGCAAGGTCAAGAGACTTCCCATGACACCCTGATCGTAACCAAAGAGCAAAAATCCCGCGCCGGCAGCAAAGCCGACCATTCGAGAGAGAGCTGTGCCACTCAGACCAAAGTACTTTGGTCCCGTGTAGTCTTTGCCCATGATGTAGGTGACTTCAGGAAGGTGGGGGAAAGGAGAGGTGGTGTGTGGTGTTTGGAAAGGGTGTGCTACTACGTTCTGGCGGTCGAAGGAAGAAAGGAGAGCGGTAAGGGTACGAGGAAGAGGGGTTTGGTGGTGGAGGAGTCGTGTCAGAAGAGAAACGGGGGATCCCTCTTTGTATTTAAGCTTCACTTGCTGCTGCTGCTTCTCTTTCCTTTCCTCTCTTCGGTGTCGCCCTCTCGTCGGTGACCCTCTGTCTTATTCCGCCTGACCTTGGCGAAAACACATGAAAAGAAAAGAGGTAGTAACACTCTAGATCTGCCCAATTTAGGCTAATGTAACGCCAGTACTCTCACTAGTGCGTAATTGCGCGAGAGAGGGGTGCAGCAGCGGTACTATACCATAGCGACTAATACAGGAACGGCGATTTGATTTTCCGCTAGATAGCAGTAAAGCAGTGTGATACCGAAATAAATCTATCTTTACTTTGTTTAGTATGTGTATTAGGCACAAACATTCTCTCCAGTACGGCGGTAATGCAGACTAAGAGATTATTTCATACTCCTCTTGTGCATTGCATATTATTGACAACATACAGGGACAGAGCACTATTCCAATGCGGGTGAACACCCTGAACAAGAAAAAGTTCCCCATGGGACAACAATGTAATGGCTTCATTTGACTAACATGCGAATCTTAAATTGTCTATGCGCTCTTAGGTTTGCGTCGCATGAGACACACAAGGAGGGGTAAGTGTGGAGTGGCTTTCCCCAGATCATCCCTTCGACACACTGGCCCGATGCTATCCTGACTTCAGACAATGTGAGAAGCACCTCGTGGGCAGCCTGTGCAGCATGTATTGCCCCACGTCCACCTCCTCGTGTGTGCGGACAAGAGAGGGATTAGGCAATCGATTGGCACCCTTCCTGCGAGAGAAGCCGAGGAAAGAAAAAAAGGTGGGAATACAACAATGCACTCGAAGGTGCTCTTCGCCGATCTAATGAAAGCTTGTGACGCGTATACTAGAGACGCCTATTTCCCTCCCCCCCTCCTTTCACCCCCACTGGCTATAGTCATTGCTATTCGTATTATTAATTACGGGCAAGACAACGCTAGGCGAGGGCTACATGCGTGTGGGGAAGGGGAATACTACGACGAGGGAGATGAGGAGTGTAAGAGGTGAATCATACTGCGCGGTACTACCTTGCGGTCTCTATTCGACTCCGATTGTCCCCCTGTTCCTCGTATACGATTTACCAATCACGGCAATCAGAATCCATGCGGCTTCTGATCTGATACAATGCACGTCCCCCAAATAGATGATAGCTCACGCTTTGAGAGACTGCGAATGTGGGGAAAGTATAGATGGTAGTCGGTATCTCCACCCTGTGTCCTACCCCAGATTCCCCAAGGAGCTTATCTGGGGTATCGAATTCCAAACAGCCGGACCAGCCCCCGTGCCAATCTAGCCCATCTCTGAATCTTTGACAAGTCGAGTGGTAAGGTCAGGTCAGCCGATGATGGAAGATTATTCGGATAGGCTCGATTCTAGATTAGCTCGAGGAGAAACGAAAAGTTACGGTACTGGGACCCCTTGATGTAATTTTGCACTTAAGCCTACCACAGACGCCTGACATCCTGAATGCTCCCTCGCTATATCCTAAATCTCCTCATGCATTGCATTTTCCACATCAGTGTCTACCACATCAGTATCTACATGCAGACGGGAGAGGAAGATAAAGATCAGGAGAGATGCCCCCCCTTCCTACGCAATGAGTTCCTCCTGCTTCTCCCATCCGCCCAGTTCCACCACAAAGGAGGCAGAGAGTCGCACGAACTGCATCATATGGCTGAAACTGAACTCCGGATAGTCAAATGTGTCACTGGTGTGGTGAATACGCTGGAGATTGCTGTCCTGGAATGTTGCTTCAATGGCAAACGCACTGGGGACTCCTGCCTTGGTCCACGATGCGTGATCACTACCAGCGTAACCTAACTTTGTCTCCACGACGGGAATGTCAAGGTAGGTATCCACCAGGAGGGTGATGAACTTGTTCAAATCGAGACTGACAAAGTCAGAGACTGAAGAAGATAACGAGAAGCAGTCAGCGTGGCAGTATAGTCACAATCACTCCTTTCTCTAACCCACCGAGACCGACTCGCTCTTCTGTGCCGGCCTTGACAAAGGCAGTCATGTCTTGCTGCAACATTGCCTTGACCTTGATGCTCCGTTTGACGTACTCTCGAACGACCTCCTGAGACCCTAGAAGTCCCCCTTCTTCTGCAGAGTACCAGTGAAACTCTACGGGCGTGCTGGGAGTCCATTTACTCAGCAGCAACACTCGTAATGCTTCCAGCAAGGTCACCGTTCCACTACCATCATCGTCCGCACCGGGAGCGGCCAAAAAGGGAATCAAGTTGGTACTGTCTTGATGAGCGCCCAGGATGGTGACCCCTTCCGATGCAGCAGATGCACCACCTTGCCCTGGAATGTGTAAGATGATACTGTTCTGGCCCCAACTATGTTTCAATTCGGACACACTGATGTTGAGGTCTTTACGAGTGGAAGCCAACTCTTTCGCCTTTCCCATCAACCATAGTTGCGATTCTCGCCCCGTCTGACTTCGATAGTACCTCGTTCGATAGCTTGTAAATTTCTCTAAATTCGAACGAGGTCCCTTTTCCGAGATTTCAGGAAAGACTGTCGATTTCAACTTGCTCTTGTGACTCAATTTGGAGGGAAATCCTGCATCCGATTGGCTAGTGATTTGAAGCGGCACAGGACCCTTTTCATATTCGTCGTTCAAGTCAAAGTACTTTATACCCCTGAAGAAGAGCCAGTGCTTGCCTAGTTCTGTGGTCCAGTAGGGTTTGCATTCATGGCAAGTCTGCACTAGGCGTGCCTCCAACAGCGGGTGCAAAGAGGAGAAGAATCTGGTAAAGAGCGAGAAGCTGGGCACTTGGGCGTCAAATGAGAGTAAAGGGGCTGCCGAGGTGGAGGTGACCAGCAAGATAGTAAGAGCCGATAGAAGGAGGGTGAATCGCATCGTGTCAAGGTGAGATTAAGGGGAAACAGTGAGGGAGAGAGAGAGGAGAAGGGAATAAGGAAAGGGGGATTTACTAACGCACAGGAGTGTCCGTTCTGCGTCGCATCTGGAAGCGGCGCGCGATCAAAGCGTTAGTGGAGGAAGGGTCGTCCCGGCCGAGTCAAGTCCGTCTACGAGTGTCTATACCAGGTCACTGCTGCTTTTCACTAAAGCGTGCTCAAGGGATGATAATATGGCGTGCTACTACTATACAAATGCTGAATGCTGCGATGCTTGCTATCAAATCAGCCCCTTCTGACTCCACGAAGCCTCTAATGCTTTCCACTTCGCCTCCTTTGAAGCGTGCTTTGTCAATTTGCCTTGGGCCAAAAGACGAGCTTGTGCTCCTTCATGCACCTCTTTCGCACGAGCTAGGCGTTGCATCTTCTTTCTCCTTCCCTCCTCTGCTTCCTTTGCCCCTTTCAGTCTCTTCTGCTCTTTCTCCTGCTTCTTGGCCTCAATCGCCGATAGCATCTCCAACCTTTCTTGATTCTTCTTTGCCAATGACGCCTCCTTCAGCCGTGCCGAGGCCTGTGCTCGTTCTGCCGCTACCTTTTTCTTCCTCATTCGCCCCTCCCTCTCCCTATCTGCAATGATTTTCTTCTCCTCCCTCTTAACTTTAGTCTTTGCTTTGGCCGCAATGATTCTTGCCTCCTCCTTCTCATGGTCGAGGAGGCGACGTGCTCTCATGTCATCTTCGCTCTTTTCGAAATTTCGACTTCGCTTCTCTTCTTTGGCACTTGCCTTTCTTGCCCTTTCCAGTGCTCGTGTCTCCGCTCTCTCCTCACCAAGCAGCCCCTCCTCACGCTGATAACCCTTCTTGTTCGGTCCTGGTCCCGCGACTGAATTTGGCTTGGCGGCATCTCCGGAGATTTCTTCTCTTTTTAGATCTTCCGGGGCTTCCATCACTTTCCCCTTCCTTTCTGTCTTGGAAATCTCTACCGTCGTCAAACGATCGTCAGATGCATTCAACGTGACAGGCCTACCATTACTGCTCACCTGGTCGGGCCTGTCATCGTCTCTATAATGCGCTCCTCGTCGCTCTTGATTCATGTCTTTATAGCGATCAGCTTTGCTCCCGTGTCCACTCCTTCGATCGACTGCCGGTCTTGGCCGAGCGGCATCGTACTCTCTGTCTCCACGTCGTCTTTC
The DNA here is from genome assembly GCA_026210745.1 of Exobasidium rhododendri. Lineage (NCBI taxonomy): Eukaryota > Fungi > Basidiomycota > Exobasidiomycetes > Exobasidiales > Exobasidiaceae > Exobasidium > Exobasidium rhododendri. Next base: position 829,174 of record CP110630.1, read on the forward strand.
TGCATCTCTTCGCCGACTGGCACCTGGTCCATATCTATCGAAGAGCTGATCTACGCTGGCCATCGCCTCCCTCTGCGGGTCATACACATGCATACTTGAATGGGGTCCAGCAGTGAATCGATCAAACGGTTCCTCCCTCCCACGCAGTCCATCTCTGTAAGCTAGAGGATCAGGTGGTGGCGGAGGTGCGAAACAATGGGAATAAGGTCCCATGGATGCCATAAATTCAGAGTAGGCGCTTGGATCTCCCTTGATGTAAGTGGGATTGCATCGTGGAAGTGGACAATTGTCACCCCAATGATTTCCCTGGGCAGCGCAGTTGTAGCACCACCTCACCACCGCATCCCACTCCTTTGGCGGATCCGTCGACGTCTCTCCCTCTTCCTCGCTCTCGCTCTCGCTCTCACTCCGGTAGTCAAAAGTGCGCTTGCCTTTTGATGTGCCACTCGTCGCTCCGAGCTCTTTGAAGAGTCGGCATCGCTCAGCTTTGTGGATGTCTGGAGTGTGATAGGTGTAGATTCGCCAATGTGACGGACAGTTCGCTTCAACGTGAGAAGTGGCACCGCATCGGCGACAGTCCTTCCATCCTTGAGGCCCTGAAGTCCTGGGCATTTTGCACGCTGCAGCTCTGTGACCTTGACCACCACATCGATAGCAGCTCAGGCTCTTTGGACATTCTCGAGTCTGATGTTCATCGAGAGCGCCACATGCCAAGCACTGAAGAAAGGCGTGCAATTAGAGCAAAATTCTCTTCCTCTTCTCCTCCTTCGATTCATCCACTCACTAGCTGATGAGGACATGATTTCTTGTCGTGTCCCTTTTCACCGCAGCTCGGGCACTCTTCGAAAGCCATTCTCTGCTCCTGTTCGTCTACTTCATAGTATCGTGCTACCTGCTAGACGTGAAAGGAAGCATCACGACAGGGTCAGGATCTGATCAAGTCAACGATTCGACATGCTTTCACTTACGCCCGACTTATCAGCATCCATCGTAATGAAGTTGCCAAGCTCGCCTTCTATATTTGCGTCTACTGCCTCCTCCAGGTCCTCCTGCCCTTCATCCCCCTCTGATTCTCCTGACTGTATTTCGACATGACCAGGCAGGAGTAATCCATCGGCTCGCTTGGTGGATGCTGCCTCTAGATTTTCACCTTCAGCAACAGCCCGTCGAGGTACATCTGTTCCCGTGGTATCCACTTCGAAACTTTGATCGGGATCAAACTTCTTCTCATCTCTCCGCTTTTGCCTTTTATTATCTCTTCTTTCGTCCCGTCGATCGTTTCGTGTCACCTTTTCGATATGCTGGTGATCGCCTTGACCCCAATTAGAGACATTTCGCTGCTGATGACGCATCATCATCCTCTCCAGCCGATCGTCCTCTTCTCCGCTGCTTATGTCCATCTCTGATGACGTCCTTCTCGTTCGTCGGCTTGCGGCACCTCCTTCCCTCTCTTTCGCCATGAGCGAACACGTCTACGGTGACAAGAAAGAGCGGAGTGTCTCTTCTGTCGTCTAGAAGAATGCTCCTGCCTTTTCCTACCCATACACCAGCTCTAAACGTCGACGCTTCATCGAAATCTCAAACCAAAATTTGCGAAAAACAATTCACGATACTCTCCGTCACGTGATGTTCATAATGCACCTCCGCCTCTCCCTCGCCTCCTAGGCGTCGGATCTACGTCCTCTCCTCCCCTTTTTAGAGCGTCCAACTCTGTCCTTCGACCCATTCTCGATATAGAAGATGGCCGATCGGATATCACGCAGAAAGAAAGATGCACAGGAACAGAAGCCTGGGTCGTTCTTGTTATGAGCGTGATATTGTTTAAATAAAGTGCAATGAGTACAAATTGCGCTCCTCCGAGATTTGATAAATCGGAACAGGCTTTAAGCGGGGATTTCTGATTTGAGACCTGCACTTCGCGGGGGGGACAAGTATTTCCAAGCTGTGCCAGACTGTATCTACGTTCTATAGGCGGGGAGTGAACTTGGTTGAAGCAGCTGAGCACGGACCACACGGAGCTATACCTTAAAAATGACAGACGGAGGTGGGGTCATATTCGATTCGCACAAAGTAGCCACGATCGGGGCAGAGACCGGAGTCACTTGACCTGACGTCCTTCCCCTTGTTGCCCTTAAGATCTTCTTCCCTGCTCATCTCTCTCTCGCTTGTCCACCACTCCCTCTACTTCCTCTCTCAAACGTAAGAGACTCCCCGCCCCCTTTCCAAGGATACCAATCGAACACGATGGCATCGACATCAAGCACTCCAAAGAAGGCTCAGCCGTATCCTTTCTGGCTGGGTGAGTCGAGTGTAAGCTTGGAACGTACGACGTTGATTACTTAGCATCATCCCTTTTATTCACAGGTGGAGCGGCGGCGTGCTGTGCAGCGACGATCACACATCCCCTAGATTTGACAAAGTACAGAATGCAGGTGAGTTCGCTTGAGGAGACGGGACTGACGCTGTTCAGTGAGGGCCAAAGCAGTTGTACTCACTCCAGTCCACATCAGACATCGACAGTCAAGCAAGGCATGATCATGTCGATGGTAAACAGTTTCCGCTCGGAGGGTCCTAAAAGTCTGTTTCACGGGCTGACTGCGACGTGGCTGCGTCAAGGAAGCTACTCGATCACTCGTTTCGCCGCGTATGAGAAATTCAAGGAGAGCTTCATCATTCCCGGCGTCAAGAACACACCTACACACTCGGAGCTAGCGTTGTGTGCCGCAGGAGCCGGTGCTATTGCTGGGTGAGAACGGTGATTTCAGGGTACTTCAGCGACCTTATGAGCTCAATCTTTTACTTCTCCTCTCATACAGGGTGGTGGGAGTGCCAGCCGAGATTGCCTTGGTTCGTATGTGCAGTGACTTGAACAGACCGATGGATCAACGATACAACTACCGAAACTCCGTGCAAGCACTTTTCAAGATCGCCGGAGACGAAGGCATCACAGCTCTGTTTCGTGGTCTCATTCCCAACGTCACCAGAAGTGTGGTCCTCAATGTTGCGTGAGTACGGCTGGCTTGCAACGTCTACTGCAGAGTTGTTACTGACATGATTCTCCTCTTCTCCATACTTCTTTCTCTCCTTTGAGTCAAATGGGAGGGTGAGTGAGCTGAGGTTCGGCGCAAGAAAGAGGGATAGCAGCCATTGACATCATCACTAACAACCCCCCCCCCCTCTCAACCGCCTAGGTATGATTTCTTCAAGGTGAGGAGAGGAGAGGATGCAGCAGTGAAATTACCTACCTCGGAGAACACTTACTCACGTCATCTCCCTTTCTCTCCTTCAGAGCTCTATCCAGTCTTTAGACATACTACCTGAAGGAACTGCCGTCCATGTCGCTGCATCGTTCTGTGCTGGTACTTTTGCTACAACCGCCGTCACACCCGTCGATGTCATCAAGAGCCGTATTCAAAACGCAAGAGGCGCAGACGCTAAATTGGGCATCATGCAGACCATCAGTAAGAGTGTCAAGGCAGATGGTATGGGCGTCTTCTTCCGAGGATGGACACCGGCATTCTTGAGGCTGCAACCCCAGACTACCTGTGCGTATCAACCTTTCTCGCTTACTTTGCAAAGCTGCGCCAAGCGACGCTGATACCCTTTTTTTAAATCTCTGTCTCATTCCCTTGCTGCAGTACTGTTCGTCTTCCTTGAAAGTGAGATTCGCCCAGTATCTGTTAACGAAGATAAAAACGAGACGCTGACTATTTTTGTCTCCTCATTTTTTACCCTCGACAGAATTCAAAGAGATTATCGACAAGCGTCGAGCAACAGCTGCTAAACTCCCCGATCTCAACCTCTCTGTAAAACAAGTGTAAGATTAAAGCATACAAAACTCCTCGCTCACCCTTTCTGCCCGGTTGGGAAGATCTCTGTCCCTTGTCGTTTGTATTGGAAGGTCTTTTGCAAGCCTGGCGCAGACCAAATCATCTTCTCCTTATAAAGTCTGCATTCAGATTGAATTGTAAATCGCGCTCTTTCTTTGGTATTCTCCGACGTCGATGAGTATACAGTAGTTAGATAACCACGTGGCACCGTTGGCGAGTCATGGCCTAAGCCGTTGTCGAGCCACCTTTCAATCGAACAAGATAGCGCAGACATTCACCTTGTTTACCCTATCATTGCTATAATCATAAGCTCTTCTTCGCAGAGGAACGTTATCGACCCGGACTCGACTTCCTGTACAACAACTTCTGTTCTTCCTTTAGAGTGTAGTCATGCTAGCTACGATGCGGCCAATTCAAACGTATCAATCAGAACCGCATGGTCAATCTCGAAGTGCATCGCGAACTTCACAATATTCTTCCAACAATGGCTCGCCAAGCGCCTCTCCCTCGCGAGCACCTTCCAACAAATCATCCACACGAAATGGCTCATCCACAGCAAAGAGCAATGGCAGTGAAAAGGCTTCTACAAAGACTGTCGCTGCGTCATCTCGTCCAGCAAAGAAGAACACCCCATCCTCCCTTTCCAATGAAGTCGAGGCAGTAGGACAGATCAAGCCAGGTCTCATCACACTCTCTAAACCTCTGGATAGCGGAGAAGAGAGGACCTCTAAAGGCCGAGGTCAGGGGAAAGGCTCTGCAGGTGATCTCACCCGAGGAAAGCAGTCGCAAGGTGTAGAGGAAGAATCGCTGCAAGCCAAACCACCGAAAGCTCAACGAAAGAAGAAGAATGGACTAGTCGAAGATCTCAAGATGAGCAATAGCACTGGCATGCTATCTCAATCAGCACCTGCGTCGCACAAAGCCTTGCAGGATGACTGGGAGATGCCAAATGTATCGAAACGAGGAGAGGACAAAGCGGAGGTACCTCTGACGTGGCAACAGCAATTGATTCAGCCTTCAGCAGCACCTACACCGGAAAAGAAGAAGGCGACAAACACTCCAACGACGAAGAAGTCAGCAGGCAAGAAAGGGGCCCCCACTCCTACTAATGAATCACTCACATGGCAACAAGAATTACTTGGCTCGAACAAACCAAGAGGACCTGCATTTGACGTCTTTGCTGATGCGAGAGACGAAGCGACTTTCGGTGCGAGTGATCTCCGTAGCAATGGCACCAATATGAACCAGCAAGCAAAGTCGCGAAAACACGGTGCAGGAGGAGGAGGCGGCGGTGGTGGTGGTAGAAAAAGGGCAGATAGTGTAGGAGAGATGGGACTGCCTTCCTCTCAAGATAAGAAATACCTCTCTGCAGGACCACCTAGTGCACCTTTGAGCAGCAGTAAGAGTGGACCTAGTGTGATAGGACTTCAAAGCTCGACTCCAAGTACACCGAATACAAAATTTGCTTACGCTGGTCCAAACTTCCACAACTCACCGTCTCCAGCAAGTCTGCCTGCGCCCACATTTCTTCGCTCCAAGGGCGGGGAGATGGGAAAGTCACCCAGCACTCTCTTCGCGAGGGAAGCAAGGATGAATGGTAACGCTGCCGTGGCTGGAGAGGTGGATGAACAAAGCAGCAATGAGTCAGGTGAAGATGGTGAAGGAGAAAAGGATCGTAAGCAGGATCTGATGAATCGAAGCTTTCGAGGTAGCACTGCTCCTCCACAATTACAAAGCGACAATGATGCTGGAAATGGCACTCGATCTGTCACCATCGAAAGTCTACTAGCCAAAATGATGCGCCCCATCAGCGACTGAGTGTGCTATTTCATCGGACGAGGGTATGTTTGACTCCCTCTTCATCTCCCTTTACCTCTTTCTTTTTCTTGCTTTCTCCTCAGCGTAGAGGAATTTCGAGGGACCTTTACCCTCACTCAAAGGTCATTGCAGTCTCTCCTCTTCTACAGTTCTTGCGCAGTCATTGTAACATTCATCATTCTTTCGGTGCTCAAGAGACCTACTGCAATTGTACTTTCTCACATGATTGTGCTCCTGATGCGAGTGTAGAGTGGAAAACGTCACAGACTCCTACAGCAGCAACGGGCTGTCGATAACGCTGTACCCAACAGCTACCCCACCCTCGTCGCTCTCACGCCCCTTTGTCCGAAGTAGGTGGCCGCCGCTCTTCTCATACTTGACCACGATGCCCTTCTCTTGCTCTTGAAACAGAATGGTTCCAAAGATGCCTAATTCAGAGATCACATCTGTTGCCAATACTGCACCCTTGTCGTTCCCACTTCGGATAAGGTAGTTTCCAAGATTGGTAGGGGGTTGAATGAGCTTCATGAGGATATAACCTTCTCTTCTCTTGACACCCTCAACGCCCCTTTCTTGATCCAGCTTCTCTAGTCTTGCCAACTCTAGCGGTATCTCTTCTCGGTAGACATTGTTACCCCCACCCTCCCTCTGAGGCTTCAAGACATAGTCCTTCGCTAAGACTACGTTTGATGCGATTTGTATGCCACTCACGCTCTTTTCAGAAACAGAGTGTTGATCTCCATCCCCCTCCTCCTCCATTCCAAACATGGGCATGAAGCTACCTTGAAGGGAGTTCACTTGCTCATCCGTCCAGACTTTGCCCTTTATTGGATCTTTGACAAATGCTTCCAGAACTTTAGGATTCGATAAGACTTGCTGCACTTTTTTGGCTCCCGCCAACTGAAGAGCGATGGTAGGACATTTGATAGCTTGTGATCTCTCCAGTGTCAATCGAGTTTGCCATTCAGCTTCACTAGGATAGTCGGCAGGCGAGTAGCCTGCCCTGAAGTAAACGACAGATATTTCCAGCGGCTTTGATGCACTTTTGGGTCTTGAGTATTGCAGAGTACGGGATGGGCCAGCAAGTGATGCACCACCTTCCAACTGCTTGAACGTAGCTCTCTCAACTCTAATACTATGCTTTTCAAGTAACTCATACTCGATTAATCGCTGATCAAAGACGTTTCGTTCTTCACCCTGCACGACGAACAATATTCTTGCATCAGAAGATGAAGTGGCATCCAAGTACGCCTTGTGACCTGCTGCTAGACCTGCTGCCAGGGTTGAAAGAGCCTCATTCTTGGGCATGTTTGACAATTTGAGGTGTGGTGAAACGGCGTCATAAGACGAAGAGCTCGTCAAATGCCTGAAAGATGATCCCCTCAGCATCATAATGGCTCTCTAGGAAGCTGAACATATGACTCACCGATGCATGTCACTAACACGAGTACACAATGGCCCAAACGAGCTCGAAATGGTATTAATCTCGACTTGTTTGATTTCGAGGGCTGCCGAATCGCTCTCTTGGTGCAGTAGATAGTCGGATCGGAAGAGACCAAGATGCAGGGGCTGAACAGTAGCACAGATATCAGTTTGATCCTACATAATGAGCGTTGATATTCACTCACCTGTACGGCTTCTTCTTGCTTGATCTTCTGCCAGATCTCCCAGAGATTCTTCTGGAAATCATCTACCAGAATGACGTTTCCGCCTATTACCCGTTTAAGGAAGTCATCATCCACGGCTATTCTAGAGTATAGATCATTGTAAAGTGGCTGAAGCTCTTGCCCTCGAGTGTACAGCGCTTTAGGAAAGGGCGACGGAAAGAGACTGATGGGAGCGTGTATGGCAGCATCTAGAGGGGGCGACGAGGAAGAAGCGAGAGGTAGCGGCCTATACAGAATCGAGTGGGATATGGCGTAGTCAGTACTTTGAGCGCACAAAGACAACTTCTGTGCCTCATCTAGATGTGGAGGCCATGCAGGTAGGACCGTCGTCGTCGTCATGTCGAAGCAGTGACGGGAGTAGAAGGAAGGTCGACTGCGAAGAAAAGGCACAAAGTGGTAGGTAGCGCCGAGCTAAACTGAGACAAACGAGAATATTAAAAGCGTAATTTCGGGGGATTGTCACTCAATCCGTGTGCAGGACGTGTGCCTTTTTTAATCGGCAATCCTTCCTTACTTCCTTTTGGCAACAATCATTGAAGAATCTCGGTAAGGTAGCCCTCGAATGGTAAGACGACGTCAGTCGCTGAATACGAACAAAAGTCACCTACCAGAAGAGCATCGAGACTCAGTTGAATGGCAGTCGACCTCCCCTTATTCTCCGACCTTCTCACCTGTAGAAAGTACAATAGGACCTTCTTCGCAGCCTACCACTGAGTACAGCGTTCACCATCGTGGCACCTCGACTGCAATTTCGATACCAGCGGGCGATACAAGTCATTTCTCTCTGCAGTCGTACAAAGTGTCGTCTTCCGACTTGTCAAACGGCGGCCGAGGGCCCGGAAAATTTGGTGGTGGCCCTACGAAGGCAAAAGGTTCACAGAGGTCAGATAGCGTAGCTCTATCTCAAGCCGAGGGAGGCACCTTTCACCCCTTTGCAGAGCATTCTGTCCCACTACTGGACAACGCACAGGCCCATTCTCCTCGATTCTCTGCTTCTTTTCCAGCAGCTCGATTCAGCATGACCTCTTTTTTTCGAAGCTGGGTTAACAAGAGAGTGCTACTTGTACTCGTTTGTGCTTTCCTATTCTTTACAATAATCCTCAGCCCGACAAAGCAGAGAACAGAGGTGCTAACAAAAGCAAACCAGGCATGGGAGCAAGGATGGGATAAGGCAGAAGACTACTGGGATGAAGTAAGGAAGGCAAAGGATACCTCTGCAGAGAAAGGTCTAGAGCCATTGCCCCCTGCTCTTCCCACGAACCCCATGATCCCTGCGGCACCCACGGAGGATTCGGTGCTCGGAAAAGTGGAAGAAGACAAGGAACCGCACATTATTAGCATTCCACCGATGCATGCCGGAGAAGTCATCAAGGAAGACTCTATCTTGGAAGCAGTTCGAAAGAAGCCTGCATTACACGCCGACAAGGAAAAGACCACTCGATGCACCACCAATGAAGAGACTGTGGTAGACTGGAAGGGTGAAAGAAGGCCAGTCGTCCAGTACGCTATTATGATTGATGCAGGTAGTACAGGAAGTAGAGTGCATGTGTACAAGTTCAACTTCTGCAATACTTCCCCTGAATTGGAAGACGAGGTCTTCCAGATGATTAAGGGAGGATTGTCCGAATTCAAAGCAGATGCCCGGGGAGCGGCACTATCACTCAAGCCCCTTATGGAGACTGCAATGAATTCAGTACCGGAATCATTGCGAGGCTGTACACCCATCGCCGTTAAAGCGACTGCAGGGCTACGTCTCTTGGGCGCGGAGCAGAGTCACAAGATCTTACAAGCCGTTCGAGAGATGCTCGAGCAAGAGTACCCTTTCCCGATTGCAGATGGTAGAGACGCAGGTCACAAGAAGGGTATCGAGATCATGGAAGGTAAAGATGAGGGTGTGTTTGCATGGATCACTGTGAACTATCTCCTCAATAGGATCGGATCCGATGGAAAGTCCAGTTCCGAAGACAAGGCAGGCGACAAAGTCAAGACTGCAGCGGTCATGGATCTGGGAGGAGCGTCTACGCAAATTGTCTTTGAGCCTGTCCATGAGAACAGCAAACAAGGTATGTATCCCGGTGAGCACGTCTATGAATTGAGCAACTTTGGCGGCAAGACGTACACCCTATATCAGAACAGCTACCTGGGCTACGGATTGATGGAGGCGAGAAAGAGCATCAATAGCTTGAGCTTCTTCACCTATGGATTGACTCATCCAAACATGATCCGATTGGGAGAACCTCCAAAAGCATTGACGGATCATTCATCAGCTGTATCGGATGATCTACAAGTGCCAAGTCCTTGCTTTGCGGAAGGGAAGACGAAGAAAGTCAAAGTGCGAATGCAGGGCAGTCGGGAGGAAGTGGAAGTTACCATGGTGGGAACGGCAGGCGGATATGAAGCATGTAAGCGACTGGTCGAAGTCATGATGGACAAGGATGCGTAAGTGTTTGAAGGGGATGGAGCACAATGACGATCCTGTATTGACACGCCCTTCGTTCTTTCCCCCCCCCCCTTCCCTCCTCTCCAAACGAATCCAGCGTTTGCAAACAACAACCTTGCTCGTTTGCTGGTGTTTACCAACCGAGCCTTATGACTTCCTTTGCTCAGCTGCCGATCGTTGCCTTGTCTTACTTCTACGACCGACTTTCACCTCTCGGACTAGATGAGACTTTCCCACTCTCTGCACTCGCTAACTTGACCAAAAAAGTATGCGGTCCTTCCGATCATTGGCCTACGGACTTTCCCGCAAGCAAATATCCTAAAGCGCTTGCAGAATTACAAGACCGACCAGAGAGCTGTCTTGACTTCACATACCTCTCCGCACTTCTTTCGCTGGGATATGAGCTGTCGGACGATCGGTCGGTCACTGTGGCAAAGAAGCTGGGCGGCAACGAATTGGGTTGGTGCGCGGGAGCCACTCTGCAAGTTTTAGAGGACGGTGTCAATTGTAAAAAGTAAAGCCCTCACCCCTCTTCACTCTCTGTCTGCCTGCCTGCCTGCCTGCTTACCCTGCCCCCAAATTTGAAAGCTGTATGGTATACAATGTTGCAGAGCACTAGCACGTTCATCACTAAAAATCTCCATTGAATGTAATCTACAATGTATCTGCCGCCGGCACTACCAAGGAGCCCGTCCTTCCTCTGTTCCGGGTGTAAAGTAGAATCAGCAAACGGGAGGAAGCAATCGAGGTGGATAGGAGCGGACACTCACCGCTGAAGATCTTTTCGGCCACGCTTGCAGTTGGTCGATGCCCCATGCCATTACCTCCCCAAGCATTCGATGCCTTGTCTTTAGCACCGCTCATCATATTCCTGACGTTGTTCCCTCCGAGCCATCTACTGGAGGAGTCTCTTGAACTGTAGGAAGATGTTCGCATCGAACTGCTGTACGATTGAGCATATTTCTCGTAGCTCGTGTCTTCACCTCCTCTCATCTTGACTACAATTCGAAGCACCCGATCTCCCGCTCTGTAGCTGTAATGCGCTACTGTCCAGAATCCACCGATGGTGCCTGCCAATCGGACGAGAAACTGTATGAAAGTGGTCGTCCGTGTTCGAATTACCATGGTGAGCGGTTCAATGTCATACTTGATAAAGATGCCGGGAACACCTTGACCATGTTTCACAGTCCGAACATAGTCACTGACGCTGTACTGATTAGTGTGCAGCTTGCGATTCCAGCGATCGATGAATGTAGTCGGAATGATCGACACAAAGTATTGAAAGACGGCAAAGTCTGTAGAGAACGACTACAGTCAGCACTACTATCCCCATTCTGCCATCCACACAAGGACTATCGATGCTCCTCACGTTCATTGGACACTTCAACACTCGAGTCGAGCGGCTGTGCGATCTGTGGGAAGTAAGGTCCGAAGCTGAACTCATGAAAGACATGAGAAAGATTCATCATAGAGTGATCCGTGTGTTCCCAGCTCCAGTAGCCATGCCCCAAGGTGGTGATGTGAAGATTTCCAGTGACTTTTTTGGCGTCCATGCTTCCGTAGATTCGACAGGCTGGACCATCATGCACAATGTGAGAAGTCTTTTTAAATGCTTTACTTCTGGATGGACGTCTGTCATTACCAAAGGTCGTCCTGGAGTTCTTGACTTTGGAAGCGTCAATCGTTCCAGCGACTGACAAGTCTCGTTCGGGGATCGAGCTGTGCGTGCAAAGAACTACTCAGATGATGACCTAGGACGCCCTGTCACCCACCAAGTCATCACTCACTCGAGCCGACCGGCATGTCCAATCTCAAAGGTGGTACCATCCTTGGTGAACTCCGAGTCAGAAACATGCAAGCGGTCTCCCACTGCGTCCCTGATGTCGATCGTGAGGTCTGGGAATAGAAACACACACTTCAGACGGGCGGCTCTTCCTTGCTCTTCCTACTTTCCATGCCCTTGCACTCACAATGACACTTCATCGCGACAGTCACGTCAACATTGATCTGCATCTGTTGACCAATGTGATGATCTACATCGAATGAGTAGCCATACTTTCCAAAGAGATACTCCCTCGCTTCTCCCCACGCCAAAGCCAGCAGGGTCAATCCGACTAGAAGCGTCACGAGCCCTCCTCTACTGGATCTCTGCAGATACATTGGCTGCGTCTGTAGGAGGTGGCAAGAAAGGTGAGAAGAATATTCAATGCCACCCTACACCATTACACACCTTTGGAAATGCATCAAATTTCCGCATCTGCTCCAGAGGTAGAAGAAGAAAGTGCGTTAGAGGCGTGGATACTCTTCTTCTTCTGTGCCGGCATCCTTGCACTTACCTGTGGCAGCTTGTCCAGCTGGTCCAGCAGTCCTTCTCCATCCCTGGTGTCCATATTTGTAGTAATTGTGGCCTACGAAAGGGGCAGCAGAGCCAGCAATGATCCTATAGTCGATCGGCAGTGCAGAAGTGGTGAATCTTTTGTTGATGAGAAGATGTAGCTCGAGCCCTCTACCATACCGACGAGACATGCACACCGCGCGCTAAATTCCACTTTTTTGAGTTTTGGGGGGAATTGGAGTCCTGGTCCTCTTTGCCTTTCTTAGTGAGAGCTCCACCCTCCGCTATTACACCGCATCGCACGATCCCACATCTCCTCTCGTGGATACTCCTTCTGATGGCTTCAGATCGACAGTCTGAGCACTCTCCACTACTAAAGAGTACGTCTTCCGCTTCAGCGCCAACTCGCAATCTGTATACGTCGTCGTCGTCTTCGGAGCATGAGGATCTAGACGGAGAAGATGTACAATCATCGGTCTCACATGTCTCCCTTGAGATTGTGCCCACGTATGGTCGCCTCATAGCTGCACATGTGCTCGCACTGTTACCCGGAGTAGCACTACTACTTGCTACCGTCATGCTCGCCTTTCATGCTCCCTGTCACATCCACGATGATCCGGAAGACCAACAATCAGATCGGAAGATTTGTCGACATCTCCTAAGCGATTGGATGAGCATGACAGCATTCACGATGGGTCTGGTATCTTGGTCGGTAGCGTACAGCTTTCGACCTGCAGTCTGGAAGGTCATCGAGATGGGAACTTGGCTCACAAAGTATACGAGTCAAGAGGTAGCTGGTGAGGAAAGCGAAGCTCCAATTCGACAGCCTTCTTCGACTTTTACAACAATCCTCTTTGTGCTCATACGGACGAGTATATTGGAGCTGTTGCGACTGTTCAGCGTCATGGTGATCAATGCAGTGCTCTTCGCAGGCTTGGCTCACTTGCAGGACCAAGGCAAGACAGGAGAAGGTAGCCAACACCCTCAACTGCATTGGTACTTGGAATGGTACGATCCTCGCTTCACAGTTGGACTGTGGGTCGCTATTGGCTGTGAGTATAGCAATCCCTTCGAATTTGCTTTTTTGTTTGCGAGCTCATCTCCTTTTTCGTGTCCCCCTTTCTTCGTTCTTGATAGGGTGCGTCACCGAGTTTGTTGTGTCGTCTTTCCAGATGTTTGATCGACTGTCGTTGTACAAGCCTGAGTTTGTGGAGATATTCTCGGCAGGGGAAGAGGGTCTCCAGTACCACAGTGCATTCATACGCCCTACCTCCTCCTTTTCTCAATCCACACATGAGAACACGAGCGATTCGGCTGCTACAGTTCGGGGAAACGATCGTGCTCTTAGCACCAACAAGCTGATTCCAGACCTGCGAAAGACCAGGATAGATGCATCCTCGCCGAGGTCCAAACTGATACGTGCGAGGAGGCGAGATACAGAGGCAGAAGTACAACAGGGCGAAGAGAGCGGCTTCAGCTTATTTGATGCTGAAAATGAAGTGGAAGAGGAAGAGATGATCAGACTGAGAGAGAAATTAGATGACGAAATGGACAACCTCTCGAAAGCTCGAATGCGGGACGAATTGCAGCAGACACTGGGTCAACCGCTAACTGAAGTACCAATCGTGCTATGCGCATTGTGGAGGATCGATGGGTGGCTGTGGAATCTAGGGTCGACGGTGAGTTGCTCTTTCAAGCCTCTGCAGACATCGTTTCCCTCTCATTATGTTTTCCCTCCTTCCCGCTCACAGCTTCTCATGTCTGCCTCTGTGACGCTGGCACAAGGCCCCTTGACTGATCAGATACCCCGACTTTTCCCGCCTTTCCACCTGGTCAAGACGACGTTGTTCATCTTGATATCGCTGCACACCCTCTTCACGTCAATGTGGACGCTGGCATTACCCACCTTTGGCTTTGCCTTCGTCACATACACCTCAATGCTCGCCGGGCTTGGCCTCTGCATCTCTGCCCTGGGACGTTGGGGCTTGCTGATCTAACTTTTGCATCATCATACACTGTACAATAATATACACACAATCATGCTTGCTTCTACCCTCCTCTCTTGTCGCCTGTGATGGCCGCAGTCCTCCATCGTGCGAAACGGTGTGAGTCAGCCTTCTTGTCGAGAAGAAGTGAGACCAGCTGTAGTCCGACCAAGGAGTCGACATACATTTCCTTGCTCTCTTCCGTCATCTCCTTTCGACCTCCTTTGGTCTGTCCGTGTAGGGCTGCTCTGACGAAATCCAAGTCGACTACCGCCTCTGTCCACTGTTGATTGAGGATCTTGCAGTACCCTAGCAAGGCTCTATTTTTCAGCAGTAGCACCAACGCATCGGTGGAAGAGCTGCCATCCTCCGTGCTACCTCTATCCTGAGGAGGAGATGCCCTAATCAAGAAAGAGCTCAATGACTTGATCGCATCTTGAAGAGCGGCAACTTCCATTGGCTGTAGCCGCCCCATCAGGTTGTAAACGGCTTGTGTTACCTTCTCTTCCTTTTCATCGCTGTCACCGTCGATGACTTCTAGAGTAAGACCTCGGATCGCATGGATGGAAGCGGAGGGAAAGTGGGGCGAGGTGAGCGATGACGTGAGGTAGGCGTCGATAATCTTTGGCTGGAAGTAGAGAGAAGAGAGAATCGACGAGGAGCGCGGCGCTCCATCCGTCATTCTCGAGTCGCAGAAGAAAGATCAAGGGAATGGGTCAGGGAACACAACAAGGTGTGAGCAAAAGCAACATAGTGTCAAGAAACAGGAGGGAAGAGCTCCGCGGAGCAGCACATGCATCGTCTACTTTGCAATCTACCTTTGCCTCTCATCTGTCTATGGTACGACGTCGCATCCTTTCTTCGCCCTGTAGATGCATCTATGCAGCGAATCGGCCCCTTGCTTGCGGTCTGTAACATCTCGCTTCGGGGGCATAAGTGCCTTACCTCGCTGCACCTTCCTGCCTAAGCCCCCCCCCCTTGCTTGCTTGCCTTTGCTAGCTATTTGTCCGAGGGCAGAGGATCCTGATGACGCGGTTGAGCTAGTATCTAGCACTTTACGCGTAAATGCACGCGACGCGTTTAGAAGACAGGCGAAATTCCAAGGATCTTAGTCTCTCCCTCATCTCAGACTCTAGAGCCGTCTTAGCCAGAATTCAAATACTCACGCCGCTTATTGCTCTCTCGCCACCTTGCACTACTGCGTCTTATACCCACCCCCTTTCAGATGTCCTTGCATCGAAGTGGACTTCCACCGCTCTCTCAACCACTTCAGAATCATTTCAGGGCGATCAAGAAGTCGAGTGCGACACCCAGCAATGATACTGAGTGCAACCCTTTCCTAGGCGCCGCCTATTCAGCATTGTCGTCGTCGTCGTCATCATCATCCCTAGCCTCGTCGCCCCTGATATCATTATCATCATCATCATCATCAACAACAACAAAGACACCCACGCTTGCGTCCACTGCGTCATCTAGCACAGCAGACTGCATTCGACCAAGCACGAATCACACGATCAAAGGAAGTCGAAAGCTACCCCTCGGTGACCACCATGCTACTCTCTTGTCCCTTCATTCAGCGGTAGAGCATGCACTCGTGGTACATTTGGCTACATCTGGTGGGAGCGCCGCAGACTCTTCTTCCTCCGCAACTTCACAGATACAGCTACCAAACGTCATCACCTTTTCCACACTACGCCCCATCGTAGAGCGCAGCTGTGGTAGGAGACTGGATCAAGCAGAGCTGGCCAGACTTATGTGGCTGTGGGGCTCTGATGGTGGAAAGGCAGATGACAGCAGGGCGGGATGCAACGTCGGGATACATGTCTCAAAGGGCAGAACAATGGACAAGTCTGGAAATAAATCTTTCGACTACTATCTGAGTCTGCAAGTAGGCGTGGCTTTGCCGGGCGAGGAGGAAGAGGAAAGGTCGGATGCAGAGGTGTATGGCGCAGGTAGAGGGGTGAATGGAGTACCTTCCACACCGCCTCGCAAGAAAGCTCGTTTGTTAGACTTGCCAGAAGAGCCCCAAACACCCAGTCCAAGCCCAAGATCAATCAATGTCTTTGCTAGACATCCTCACCTTTCCACACCTCCCTCAAGTCCTTTCCTCGGCACATCGTCATCGCCTCAACATCGATCACCGACAAAGCGACAGCGATCTGTCAGTGCAAATGATGGCAGCGAGGTACTGGGTAGCCCCCGTCGAATTGGATCAGTAGGTGGAGGTGCACTTCAGTCAATCGGACTAGTGGCAAGTTGGAACAGTGGAATCGAGAGTAGGAAGAGGGAAGTCAGGAGAAGGCTGGTCAAGTGGACGGTAGACTGTTATCATACCTGGAAAGAAGGGGGAAGGATGCGTGACGAAGAAGTGGATGCAGCAGTGTCGCGACCGAGCACCCCTCCTCCAACAGCAAGGCGAGCAGTGGAAGGACTCGGCGGCATGCTCACACCCTCGGCTACAAGAGAAGGGGATTGGATACCCGGCCAGAAGAGAATCAGAGACTTCTTTGCGGTGGAAAAGGGGTTGCTGGACGAGAAGGAGGAGGAGGAAGAAGGAAAGCCCAGCGCTTTCACTGTGATCCGAGACTGGGATCCTGACTTTCCTTTGAATAGAGTAGCATTCATTCCAGAAGCAGCACTACCAGAGAATCCAGCGATGCCGATCTCGCAGCAACGATCTCAGATCTCGGAACGGGTCCGAAGAAGTGCTGAAAGAATGAACTCAAGGGCAGCGGCGGCGACACAGCCACCGATCCTGACAGCGACAAAGGCCGCTACTTCGATGACACTTGCCGAACGTATCAAAGCAAAGGAGCTCCTCAAGAGAGAGCAGTCTACTTTGCGAGACGGCAACACTCCTCTTCTCCGTGATGGTGGGCGAGGTGGAAGCGACGTCATGGCCAATCTGAAGCGTAGATCGACACTCTCTAGACTGCAAGACGTTGCTGAATCGTTGTACATGCTCTTCTCATCCAAGGCCACCGAGGAAGCTGGAACGAGTGACACGAAGAGATACCCTCATCTTCCCATCAACGAGGTAGCCAAAAGTATTTGCAAATCAAGCAAAGTGGCCATGTCGGAAGTGGAAGCTCGTCATTCTTTCGGAATCTTGCGAGATCTGGCCCCTGGCTTTATCGAAATTAACAAAGTAGGAGCGAGGGAGTGGGTGAGGATGGGTGTTGTGATTCAGGGAGAAGAAGTTCACTCAAAGACGGGGGGCGTGCTGGGCGCGGTAAGGAGGCGAATCCGTCTAGAGATGGATAAGAGCTGAGCATGTATGTCCTAGATCTCGTGTGCTGCTTATACATTCAGACCCTATCATCTGCTATTCAATGATATTCTTTATCTTCTTGTGGATGTATGCGCCTCGACCCATCGAAGTAGTATGCCAATGTAGGGGGGAAACATGAAGCGAGATAGCAGCAGGAACGCGCTTTTTCCCCCCCCCCCTCTCTCCCCCACTCAGGAATTCTGATCTAGTACTGGGAGAATAGATGAGAAGTAGCCGAAAGAAACACGCTCTCGACACGATCCTCTTCCTATCAGTCACCGCCTCTCTTCTCTTCTCGTATCGCATGGATGCTTCCGGAAGCAATCACGTCGTTGTTGTTGAAACGGTCAATGAGCCTGCTTCTGTAGTAAAGAAGCGAAGTAAATGGGATACCGACGAGCATGAAGGTGGGCAAAGTCAAGTAGATGAATTGGAGAGGCAGGCGATGGAAGCTCGCGCAAAGGTGGCAGCAAAAGCGGCAAGACAGAGAGCAAAGGCGGCCCAAAGAGCAAGGAGAGAAGCAGAGAGGAATGATCATGTTGCTACCTCGTCTTCTCTTTCTCGAGCAACAAGCTCCAGTGCAGGTCCATCTACCCCGCTACGACAGGCAAATTCTACCAGCATGAATAACCTCACACATTCATCATCTCGACCCCTCCCCCCGCCTGTTCCACCACGATCTTGGCATCCTGACATTCAAGGGTGTCGTTCCATACAAAAGTATGAAAGGTTGAATCACATCGAAGAGGGATCGTATGGAGTCGTCTTTCGAGCTAGGGAAAAATCTACAGGAGAAATCGTTGCGTTGAAGAAGTTGAAGATGGACAAGGAAAAGAATGGGTTTCCCATCACAAGCCTAAGAGAGATACGTACTCTAATGGAGGCTAACCACGAGAACGTAGTGCGAGTCAGGGAGATTGTGGTCGGCGACACTTTGACTCAGTGAGTGATGGTTGGACTGAGGAGAAAGTCGAAGTAGAGGACGTGGTTAGAGCAGAGGAGCTGACTCGTATGTGTGTGTTCCTGCCTCTCCCTTTGTGTGTGTGTGTGTGTGTGTGTGTGTGTGTGCTAGAATCTTCATTGTGATGGACTTCATAGAGCACGACCTCAAAACCCTACTGGCCACGCAAACGATGCCCTTTTTGGCCTCTGAAATAAAGACGCTACTTCGTCAGTTACTGAGTGCAATCGCCTTACTTCACCGAAATTGGATCATCCACCGAGACTTGAAGACGTCCAATCTCCTGATGAACAATCGAGGTCAATTGAAATTGGCCGATTTCGGTCTTGCCAGGATGTACGGTGAACCGAGAGGCGAAATGACTCAACTTGTCGTCACACTCTGGTACAGAAGTCCCGAACTCTTACTGGGTGCAACGAGCTACGACACAGGACCTGACATGTGGTCAGTCGGCTGTATCTTTGCCGAACTAATCACGACAGAGCCTTTATTCACAGGCAAAAACGAGACGGATCAATTGCACAAGATCTTCAAACTGTTAGGTCAACCCACCATTGACTCTTGGCCAGAGTATACACACTTGCCACTTGCGAAGAACTTCATCAACACCAACGTGGCCCAACCTTTCAGCATGTTACGACAACGATTTCGATACAGTACCGAGAATTGCCTGGACTTGCTGTCCAAGCTACTGACGTACGATCCAAGCAAGCGAATATCAGCAGAGGAGGCACTGAACCATGCCTACTTTGAGGAATCACCCTCACCTGCTCACCCAGATTCGTTTGGCTCTTTTCCTTCGGTGGCTGCCGTGAGTGTGATGATAGCATGGAGAAAAAGGTGGTCTCGTCGGCTGATCATACGAACGTTTCTTTTGCGCCTACTCGACAGGGTGAAAAGAAGCGAAACTCCCCCAGTGCTCCCGAGAGAATGGCAGATCAGAAAATGGCCTACCAACTCGAGATGGACCTTTGAAATCCGGCTTCTTCTGCAAGCTCCAGTCTGCTCTTCTGTCATCATTGTACAAGTATCATCCAAACAGTATCTCCACATCAACCATTTAATGAGGTATGATAACAAGATCTTTTTAGAAAGACAAAGGTGAAAAAAAAGTACCTTTGAGGGAGGAGAGAGAGAAAGTCCGAGGACGAGAAGGATTTGGTGTGACTGAAACTTGTGGGAAGGGCAGTGACACCCGCTCTAGCAATTACTGTCGTTCATCCACTGCAGAAGAAAAATGGAGAGGTAAAGATTCATTAGCGAACGTCCTCCTCACCCAGTCCCTATATGAGTGCTACTCACTGCCGGAATTTGAATAGGACCAGGATTTCCTTCCAGACGTACGTGACCTTGGTAGTAGTGCGGTCTGATTGGCACAACGTCTTCTTTGTATTTGTTCAATGGGTTGCAAGGAATATGTTGCGGTTGCTGTTGGAGTTGCTGATGATGACTGGGAAGGTGGCTGTGGAAGAAGGCGGGCGAGGGAATGGGCGGGAAGACCTGCTGCTGCTGCTGCTGCTGCTGTTCCGCTGCCCACATGTCCGTGTAATGCGATGGTATAGTGGGACAGATGGGGTGCGAAGCATTCCAGTGGTGAGAAGAGGAATGAGCCATCATCTGCTCTTCACCTGCGACGCCATCAGTGGGTATAGTGCTGCCTTCAACGGGCCACTTCTGCTGCATGCTGGTGCCGCTGTTGACTGGCTCTTGTCCTTGAACTTCATTCTGAAATCCATTGGGCCCACCAAATGGTACACCTCCTCCTCCTTGTTGCAGAGGAGGAGCACAAGGACAGTAGCCGCCCAGAGGATGACAGACAAATTGCTGGCCGTTTGCATCCGTCGAAATGGAGTGCCAATAGGGAGAACCAAATTCACCGTGCATCAAAGCCAACGGTGCACTGGTCGGGGGATGTGCAATGACGGGTGGAGGAGGACGAAGCCAGTACTTTACTTCCCCCGATGGGTGCGATGCTCCCTGATACTGATCAGAGGGGTAGACTTGTTCGAATGATGGAGCAAGAGGATGCTTGCTCACCCCATCCTGCGCTTCATTCACAGTGTTGACCCTCTCATCGGCCTCTTTCGCCGAGATAGTCTGGACAACGGATGGATTCTTCCTGACGGGCGACCAGTGAGGAGGTCGATCAGGTAGATTTCCACCGCGCTTTTGCTTGATTGGGGTGCCTTCCGGAGCAGAATGACTCTTCGCAGAGCTTGTGACGCCGCCGAGTCGTATCGGCTTCGCAAGAGTATCGAAGTGCTCCGGTAGAGTGGCGGAGGGAGCCGTGTTGAAGGATCTTTGTACGCTGCTCGTCCGGCGGAAGGGTACACTTGTCCTTCGAGGGCGGACCTTCGGAAGAGCAAGTCCAGAGCGTCAACATTCAATCGACACTTTCTCCCTGCACATACGCACATTGATCGCCCTTCCCAGGAATGCTTCATTGTTCCGATTCAGTGCTTTCCGGGTGGCCGCAGCATCATCAAAGGTGACAAAGGCAAATCTATTCTGAGGATCATGCTTGGCATGCAAGACTCGAATGGTCTTGATCGTTCCGTCGGCAGAGAAGAGATCGAAGAGCGACTTCTCAAGATGATCGACTGCGGATAGTCGTGACACAAAGACGCTGCACTGTTGGGACACATTACAAGCACCCTGATTAGTGCAACCGTAACAACCTCCTCCTCTTTCCCCTCTACTTTCTCTCACAGGATCAGTCTCCTCTCTTCGAAGAGAGATAGGAGAGACGTGTGTAGAGGCGGCTTTTTGCAGCTCTTCCTTGCCCGATTCATCGGAGTCATCCACCGACACTCCTTCAATTCTCGATGGCAAGGCGGCCTCTTGCTCTTCCTGCTCCTCCTCGCTTGTAGGATCATCTTGCGTCGTGTTGCTGAACGAAGGTGTGTCCGAAAATTCCGTCAAGGGAGTCTGTGGACTCTCATCCAAGTTCGGCGTGTCTCTGTGGATTACTCTTGTCATCAAGATACTAGGAGTGACAACCTCTGGACCTGCCTCTTCCGTCAAAGGCGCATCCACCACAGAGCTGCTATCTGTCTTGATAGGAAGTTGATCGCTGGTGAATTCAATGTCTGATTCGCTCTTGCAAAGAGCCCGACAGTCCCATCGTCTTTCTTCACGAATGCGAGCTACGATGCCGGTGCTTGCAGTCAGCTCATTGAAAATCTGCACAGTAGGGAAAAGAGGCCGTCTCGTCAATGCATACTCTTGGATTGGAAAGAGAAGGTTCCCCTTGTCTTCAATGCACGTACATCTCTGGCTCTTCTACATTGTTCGAAGTCCACAAAGACAATAGAGATTCCGTACAACGATCGCTCCGCCTTCCTGCGACACGTCAAACCGAAAGCGCTGCACAACTCTTGTGCAAGCTAGTAGGAGGCAAGAAGAGGTACGGTTCTTAATCAAACTGTGAGTAGTATTCGCACACGTCTTCCACTTACCGGGCGAGTAAGGGTAGCAGAGTCATGCTTGACCTCTCTGTGAAACAAAAGCGGGCACTTGCTCCTGTCCTGAGACCATGGTTCCGTAGTCTTGAAACGTGTCAAGTCGATAGCACTTCGAGTGGTGCTCAAGAGAAGCGTACGTTGCAAGAAGCTTACTTCCATTCGTAGCTGTTGACCTGGAGAGAGTGGCTTAGACTAAAGACATTCGACAAAGCAGCCGTCTCCAGGTCAGTCACTTACCACCAAATCTCTCTAGGCGGCTACAGAGTAGCTTCTTTGCCTCGTTGATGTCCTTGTAGAAGTGACGCAAGTTGAAGCATTTAGACTGGAATCAAGGACCACACTGCACCTTCTCCACTCACACAAAAGATAGCGAAAGCTATGACTTGACGCTGGTTGTAGCGCCCATACTTGCCAAAATCAAGCCTGATGTCGTCTACTTTTGCAACACTGGAGAGATGAGCCTGGAGATCGGCTTTGACATTTTCCAACGTGTAGTGAGGGAGAATATACGGAAGGCTGCAAAGGGAGGAAGAATAGTGGTATCCCTTGGCGCCACTTTAGCACTGCGTCGAAGAGCGTGTAACGTTTAGCGAAGACTCACTTCGCAATGTATATAGAGATGTTTTCCTCGACCGGTGTCGAAGTTGCAGTTGGGCTATGGGTGGCACTGCTAGTGTACACTGTTGAGATGGCGGTATCTCCACACTTCCTGACAGGATGATCGCCGTTGACGCTGCTTGAGGACGGTTCATTCTGGGTAGCCAGGCTACTTGATGAGTGTACCGCTAATTGCTCTGGCTTACTCAAGACACTGGGACCGACGAGAGCTGCAGAATAGGGAAGGCGATTGTGGGCGACTTGATTGTACAGTCGAGCGGTGTTTGAGAAAGGGACATGTAGAGGCACGATTTTGTTACTTCGAGTCAGTAAAGGAGCAACGACACCTCCTTCCTCCTTCTTCTTTGTTTCCACAGGTGTAGACGAAGGAGATGCATTATATGTAGCCTTTGTGGCACTGAAAACATCTCCGGGGCGGCGCTGAGGTTGGGAGGGTGAAGTATGCGAGGAGTGAATGCCAGGGACAGGGAGAGCGCAAGGGGTGTTGGATCTCTCCTGCTTCATGCCTTGCTTGGCGAGCGCCATGTCAAGTCTTTACAAGGGCGGTAGGAGCTGTACGAGTCTTTGAACGAGAGAGAATGGATATACAAGGCGTGAATGATGACGGAGGAAAAAAGAGAAAGAGATGAGCGGCGGTAGTTGACGAGATACAATAGATGTTTCACTTCTGCGCTCTTGATTGCATACTCGACACAGAAAATCGCCCTCCCAGTTGCAGAATCGAAATCAGCTTCCGTGACAGATGTAGAAATGGCTCGTGTGAATCAGAGACTAGGACTACTATGGCCCCTGGGTTGCTCAGAGTCCTCACCTCTCTCGGGTGTATTTTTCATCTCCTTAAGATTTCGGCCCGCTTACTCTGGTGACCCCTTGACAATGTGGAATTAGCTCGACTCCCGTTTATGCAGTACTTTAATTTTCTTGGCTGTCTGACGTCGGATAAAGGAAGAATAGGGATTGGACACCACCTGTAGAGCGCCGCGATAGACCGGCGTTACAACGTCCCAGCGACTATCACAGCAATGGCCACGAGCACGATCACCGACAAGGAGCACACCCGACAAAAAAGAAAAGCGTCACTCGATGACAGCAAGGGACGGTTCTTCGCTTCCAACAGTAAGCTTGTTGCGCCGCTGAGCCTCCTATCCTTTTCGTTAGTATGTAAATAGAGCTTGATTGCCCTTGCGATGGAGCAAGCTGATCTCGTACGAAAAGAATGTCAAGGCTACAAAGAAGAATTTCACGTCGCGCGATGTACGACCCATAAGAGCGAATTGAGATTAGCGACTGCATGACTAAGCACAAAAGTGAACGCTCCGCACTCTTCGATCTCTTGATCTCTGCCTGAACGACACTCGTCAACCGTCTCCGATCCTCATCCACACACGCTACGCACAACCACATACCAGCAAAGATGTCTGGACTAAACGAGGCAGACCAGAAGTGAGAGCGACATTCATATCACAACGCAGACGCCTGCTAATCAGTATGATCATACCATTTTCCCACCCCTCCAGAGAACTGCAGACATTTATGGAGGCCGAGCAAGCACGAAGTCGCATACAAGGCAGCATTGTGAGTCTCTTTGAAGTCAATTCCATAGCGAGGTACTGCAACACTCAGCATCTCCTTCCAAAATTTCCTCATTGCTCAGCACAACTTCACAGATGTAAGTCATCGTGTGTGTGTGTGTGTGTGTGTGTGTGTGTGTGTGTGTGTGTATAGGTGGTCAGTGGTGTGCTAGAAGAAGGCTGACAAAGGAATTTATTGATCTCATCAGATGTGCTGGGAAAAGTGTGTGACCTCATCTATTGGAGCCCGATTTGGGCGGGGTGAAGAGGCCTGCTTGTCGAATTGTGTCGAGCGGTGAGCGGAGACACATCTTCCTCCTTGATGAATAGTGCCGCGAGTCTCAATGCTGATCTAATTTTATCCAGCTTCCTCGACTCATCGCTATACATTGTCAAGAAACTCGAAGAGCAAAGGACGCCTGCATGATCGATCCAATCGCTGCTTCGGCCTTCACCGAGCCCCGACTGTAGACGTTGTATCTCTACAGAACACATTGTACATACACACGTTTGACCGCTTCCAATTAAAATAAAGGCAGATCGATGATAAATGAATTATGACATGAACATTGCTTAAAAGAAAAGAGAGAGAGAGAGAGAGAGAGATGGAGAGTGGGTAAAGCTGAAGACGGGAGTACATGTGTGCCGTGAAGGAGGATCAGGGCAGTTGCTTGCTTGCTTGAGGGGCAGCAAGGTTGGGTGGTAGAGCCAAATCCTTTCTTGCGTCTTTAGCCAATCGTCCACCAAACAATACACCACCGTGCTTTGCCTGGTAATTGGCGATTCTATCTTCGATCTCAGGTCGGAAGTGTCGAAGAAGACCTTGAATTGGCCATGCAGCAGCATCAGCAAGTGCGCAAATGGTGTGACCCTCTGCTTGCTTTGTGATTTCCAACAGCTGATCAATCTCTCTCCAGTCAGCTCTGCCTTCCTCCATCCTTGCCATCATCTTCATCATCCAAGTCGTTCCTTCTCGGCAAGGGGTACATTGTCCACAACTTTCATGGGCGTAGAACTTGGAGAATCGAGAGATCGCTTGGATGATGTCTGTGCTCTTGTCCATTACGATGACTGCTCCGGTACCCAAAGCGGATTGTGCGTCTTTGAGTGAGTCAAAGTCCATCAAGACGTCCTCGCACTTGTGCTTTGGTAGGACTGGAACGGAAGATCCACCGGGGACAATTCCTAGCAGGTTATCCCAACCGCCCCTAACACCACCACAGTGCTTCTCAATCAAATCCTTCAATGGGATACCCAGTTCTTCTTCTACTACGCAGGGGTAATTGACGTGACCGCTGATCGCGAAGAGCTTTGTACCTTGATTCTTGTCTCGGCCAAATCCAGCAAACCAGGAAGGTCCACGTCGAATAATGGTGGGGGCTGCGGCTACCGTCTCCACGTTAGCCACAGTAGTAGGGCATCCGAATAGACCGAGATCAGCAGGGAACGGTGGCTTAAGTCTTGGCTTGCCTTGCTTGCCTTCTAGCGATTCAATCAAGGCAGTCTCCTCTCCACAAATGTATGCTCCTGCTCCTTTGTGCAAGTACACTTCAAAGTCGTACCCACTTCCACAGGCATTCTTACCGATCAGGCCTTCCTTGTAGCATTCATTGATTGCTTCTTGCAAATGAGCTGCTTCTTGGTAGAACTCTCCTCGGATGTAGATGTAGGCTGATAGAAAAGCACACCGTTCAGTCTCGTCGGTCTCAATTGCACACGTCGTCTCGATCTCTCTCACCTGCATTCGCTCCCATAGCTCGGCCAGCGACTAGACATCCCTCGATAAGCTTGTGAGGATCTCCTCGCATGATCTCACGATCTTTGCAAGTACCTGGTTCACCTTCGTCGGCATTAATGACGAGATAACGAGGTCGAGGGTCCTTTTCCCAACCAGGCTTGAGCATGAAAGACCACTTAAGACCTGATGGGAAACCGGCACCACCCCTTCCTCGCATACCCGAAGCCTTCATCTGCGAAATGATCCAGTCATGACCCTTTTCAACGATCTCTCGAGTCTTGTGCCAATCGCCTCTCGCCTGAAGGATAAGAGAAGAAAGACAAAGTCAGCAGCTGTAAAGAGAAAGGATCTCGATGTAGACAACTCACCCTAGCACCCTTAAGAAGATGGTCATGTCGCATGTAGATATTCTGAAAGATACGATCTTGATCTCTAAGACCCCCATAAACCTTTCTGGGTGGGTCTTGCACTGTGGCCAGACCTCGGACGTGGACGGGAACAGCAGCAATCTTGGCGCTCGTCAGTCGTGACGAGGACAAACGACTCGTCGCACCTCGAGCGATGATATCTGCCAAAAGGAAGGCTGCGTCAACACCTGTGCTATGGCTGGATTCACATCGCTACTCACTACTTCGCTGCATCCTGTAAGAGCTGTGAGATATGAGGACGAGACAAGTACGAAGAGAGGTTTCAACTAAGCTCAACCTCGAAATTGACAAACGCGCCCGCTGACGAAAGCTGCCTATTGATTGGTCGTCTTGTGAGATGACCAAAGCCAAAAAGAATCGAGCTCGAGCGGCCAGAGGGAAACACGCCACGCGAAACACACGCCCATCACATCCTAGAAAATAGGAATATAGATTACACGAATGCAAGACTTTTCATCTACGGCCATAGAATCATGAAAATACCGCATCCCGTCCGATCTGCGAAGTCAAGCATGATATCGCCTAGTCAGTACTGCGGTGGGGGACCACGCGGGAATCCTGGGTGCTGTAGTTTTTTTTTTATTTTTTTTCTAAATATCAACGACGCGGTTCGAATGCATGGGCCTACACGCCCCAAGTTACACTAAACCACATTTGAAGATCTAATCGAGACAAGCTGCTGTGGATGATGATCTTCGCCTCCTTATCGCGATGCCAGTGCCGCAAAGAGAGGAAGCACTGAAGGCACTGCCAGAGCCTTTGCTAGCACTAGGACTCGAAGGCAGTGCTAACAAGCTCGGAGTTGGAGTAGTACGTCACAACATCGATGGAAGCGTCGACATACTTTCCAATGTTCGACACACCTACGTCACACCGCCTGGTACGGGTTTCTTGCCCTCCGACACCGCACGACATCACCGACGATGGCTGGTGACAGTCGCCAAGGAAGCAGTCCTGCGAGCCGGCATCCGATTGCAGGACTGCAGCTGTATCTGCTTCACAAAAGGGCCAGGTATGGGAGCACCTTTGCAGTCTGTTTCAGTGGTAGCACGAACCCTTTCCCTGCTCTTCTCCTTGCCTTTGGTGGGGGTGAATCATTGTGTCGGACATATCGAGATGGGCCGAACGATCACCGGCGCATCCAATCCAATCGTGCTGTATGTTTCTGGAGGAAACACTCAAGTGATTGCATACAGTAATCAGAGGTATCGCATCTTTGGCGAAACGTTGGATATAGCAGTGGGGAACTGTTTGGACAAGTTTGCTAGAGTCATAGGACTTTCCAACGATCCGAGTCCAGGCCAGAACATCGAAAAGGAAGCTAAGCTCAGTCGGCATGCCAAGGTAGGATCACTATTGCCTCTTCCTTACTCTACAAAAGGTATGGACGTCTCGTTTGGTAGTATCTTGAAGGCAACAGAAGCGTACACGACTCATCCAAATTTTCAGAAAAGCAAGACCCACTTGGGTACTGTTCGCAAAGCGGGCGGAGAGGCCAAGCTAGGGGGTTTCGGCAGTGATCTGGGAAAGTTGGCAAACGGTGGGCTGATGAGCAACGATGGAAGTCATACGAAAAAGGTCAAAAGCAAAGAAGAAGAGGACGAAGACAACGACGACAACAACAACAACGACGTGAGCGACCTTGCCGTGTACGACAAGCATGTCATCACGCCTGCCGACTTGTGTTTCTCCCTCCAAGAGCACATATTTGCCATGCTTGTAGAGATAACCGAAAGGGCAATGGCGCACATAGGAAGTAAGCAAGTCTTGATCGTCGGTGGAGTAGGGAGCAACAAGCGACTACAAGAGATGATGTCTGTCATGGCATCAGAACGGGGAGGCAGTGTCTTTGCCACTGACGAGAGGTGAGAGACTTTCTACATCGATCAGAGGTGTGTGTTGGATTACTACTGCTGCTGACTACTGCTTCCGCGAGTAGATTTTGCATCGATAATGGCATCATGATCGCGCATGCCGGTCTCCTCTCCCATCGCATGGGGGTCGACACAGACCTGAAGGACAGCAACACCACACAGAGATACCGAACGGACGCCCCTCTGATAGCGTGGCGGAGATAGACAGTTGCACAGTCAACGGGCGAGACAAGAGGGAGCCAGGCATGTAATAGTACTATCACCATCATTAATATCATCATTATCAAGCCCAATTGTACAAATACATATATGTGCATAACACAGTGTAGGATCTCTATCGTCACAAGCCTTCTGCGACTTCCCTTCTATCTTCGCTCTGTGTTGCTGCTGCTGCTGCTGCTGCCGCTAGTACCTCGAAGCGTAACAAGCTGCCTTGCCGTGGTGTGGAGGGAAAAGACCAATGGCTGCTTCCCTTTCTTACGGCCGCTACACCGGTGCAAAGAAGGGAAGGATCGGTGGTCTCATTGCTTCTCACCGAGCTCTCTGATCGAATGCGAGCCTTCAGCCACCTCGGTTTGAGACTGCAGGTAATTTTTCGGTTTCTCATCATCTCCAATTCCAAGCTCAGCATTAGTAAATGAGCTCCATTCGACACCATACTAGGTCTAGTCGAGCCAACTGTCGCTTTGCTACCAGGTACGCCCAGACCGAGTGCAGAGCGATGGAAGGCAGGTGACGAAGACTTGGAAAGATGCTTACGAGTCGAAGTCTTATTGTTGAGCATTCCTCGCTTCTTCGCAAGCTCGCCTCTATCTTCTTCTTCCGATGCCGCCTCGCCAGTGTAGCTTGCCGAAACAACCTTGACGGCGCCCACTCTGCCTCTAATTGCATGCACGCCTTGTCTATCACTCATCTCCCCTCTCCCTGCCAAGGAGGGAAGGTTGGGCGTGCTCTTCACTCGCGAGACGTGGACAGGATCATTCCTCACGATAACGTGCTCATGCGTTCCCCTTTTCTCATGGCTTCGAGCGTGCTCTTTGCCGTGGAAGAGTCCGACGGCGACCTGATGTCTTCGATTAGATGGAGGAGAGGAAGACCGCAATCTACTCTTCTTATCTCGGCCTCTGCCATCACTCTTCCTGCCTCTTGACTCGACTCGCTCTCTTTCCTCGTCCGATTCAGAAGATTGATAGGCAGAGTAGTCACCTGCGACGTGTGCAGGGACGGCAGGCCTGGAGCACGTTCTAGGAGGTCTCTTTTCACGATCCCTGTGCCCTTTTGTCTGCAACGGCGGTGAACCACTTTCGCTTGGAACGGGTGTTGCAAGGTCCGGCACCCTTGACGCAAAGGAAGGGCATCTTCCTGCATCGAAGGGTTCGTCATCTTGCGTCGCTCCGACAAGGGAAGACTTGGAAGCAAAATTGTCGGAATACGATCGTCGATGGAACGCAGCGTCAACGGAAGTCGGCTTCTCAAGCGAGCCACGACGACTTCGGCTTTGTGAAGATTGAGTAGTACGAAACGTTTGCAGGTGCACCACCGAGCTCAATTCTAAATCAGGATCGATGGGTAGTCCCAAGCCGGGAACATACGCACTGACATCTGAATCACCCTGCAAAGGATTCATGACGCCTCTACCCCTGGGTCCGATAAAGGGTGAATCCGCGACACTATTGCTGCTTTTGTTGCTACTCTCCGACTTTGTATGTGACTGGGCACTGCTCTTGCCAGACGTGGGCGAGGTCTGGATAGCACCGGCAGCATCTTTTTGAGCAGCCATTAGCGCTTCTTCTCTCCTTGTTTCTCGATTCGCTTCTTCTTTGGCGACATTCTTCATTCGTAGAGGACCCAACGTCGGCATCAATAAGAAGTTGGGCAGTGTGGTCAGGTGTCGCCAGCCAGAAGTCAGCAGACTTTCACTCTCTTCCCCGTCAGTCTTTTCCTCGCCTTTACTGGCGTTTATTTTCTTCTCCAGAGCCCGATCCCTCGACCAGAGTAAAGCAGATAAGCGTTGCTGGTAGGCAGCGGCAAATCCTACCCTTCGCTCCTTTTCTTGCTCGGCGACACTCTGTCTTCGATGCTTGGTGAGGGAGATGGAAGAGGACGACTGGCTGATGTTGCTTGAGTTGAGTTGATCGTTCCACTCAACCGCATCTACTTCTATCATCTCCGACACACTGGCCACCGCTGATCCAAAAAGGGGATCAGCATCTCTGTCAACTGGAACAGGTTTTTTGACGGCAGTACCAAGTTGGAAATCTGATTGATCATCCGGTGTCAGACCAGCCAGAATTACCTCTAGTGTGGCAATAGCCTTCTGGTTGGAGCTCGATGGCGACCTTAGCGAGGATCTCAGGAGATGCTTCCCAGAGTGAGATCGTCGTCTTTTGAGCAAGGCAGATGTCTCGTTCGCTTCTTCCGTCTCGTCATCTGCCACTTTCTTTGCTGGAATGTCCCCCTCAACGTCAATCTCATCTGAGAGCTCGAAGACGCCTTCCTTTGGATCGCTGCAGCTACTCATCCTTCTGCTATCCTCAGTACGACCATATCGCTTCATGGAGGATGCTCGATCATCACTCGCTTCAACAGCGTACGAAAATGGCTCTTCCGTGAACTCTAAGCAAGGGTCAGAAGGCGCGAGAAGGACTTTCAGACCGCGTCTCCTGTCCTTCTCTGTACTGCTCCTTCGACTGACGGAGTGTGAGGACACTTTTACTTCATCTTCATCTTCAGAGGATGAAAGGCCATCCTCCGAGCTGAATAGAGGTGTGTCCAGCGAACTCATGCTGTTCTTTCTAGTGTCTTTGGTTGATTTCTTTCTAGCCCACTCCTTCTTAACTTTACTACCGACTTTGTCTTCCCCACTGCCGCTACCGCTAGCTCCCGACAGAACACTTGCACTGGTGCCCCTTCGCTCCCCATATCCCCGACTTGGGCTTACATTTGTACTTCTGCCCCTCGATACGTGGTAGAGCGTCGGTAGAGCGCTATTCTCTCCTTGATCTGCCAAGCTCTTGCTACCTCTGGCGCTGATAGAAGCTCTTCCAAGTGCGCACGCTAGCTGTGGTGAAGGTACCGGAGGACTAAACGATTGCTGTAGAAGCCTAGGCCGTCTAGCCTTTCTCGAAGATGATCTGGTTGAGGTGGTAGATGATCGAGATAATGTCGATCTTGAAACAGACGCAACATTGCCTTCCTCTCCTTCATATGGCAGCGATGATGATTTGACCGACTCGCCATCTACCCTTGCCTTGCCTCTTTTCCTCGCGCTCAGTCCTATAGAAGAGATCGAAGGCTCATTGAGTCCCCAAGTCTCATCGTAATCAAAACCTTCGATGCCACTTAAATTCACATCGTTTGGTGAGTGAATATCTGAGCGTGCACTCAAAAGAGCGGCAGAGGGGCGGCGAAGAGGAATATGGCCATATGGTACTGGTCTGCTGAGTGCAATAGAGGTCAGAATACGCTGTGTCTGTGTAGCTGACGATTGTTTTTTTGTTGAAGCTGAAATTGTCGACGAGGATTTGATCGATGACGACTTGGAGGACGAGGGTGACGCCATTCTATCTTGTTCCTGGTCGATGTGTCTCCTATCTCTAGTATGCACTGTCGCCATTTATAAATGTAGGTGGGAGACTGATGCCGCCGATTTGTGTTGTCAGCCGTATCACACGACAGTCGAGTCGTGGATGCGATGGTAGAGGAAGGACCCTGAAGAATGCCGCTCTCGAGTACAAACGATCAGCGTGTAGCGTTGGCGTAGTCACATTGGCTGTGCATGAAGTGGCACTGCGACGGGCGGTGAAGATGAGGAGGGCGCTGCTGCACAGATGCACCGACAGTGATTGGAGGATGAACGTCGCTTCTGTAAATCTCGTCAGTCCTGCAGCAAGAAGACGGGACAGTGATGGAGCATACACGGTCACAAGGATAGAAATGCTTAGATTACAATTCTCCAGGATTTCCGGTTTTACCAAGGAGAGGACACTGTCGAACTGCCCGCATGATATGTCCGTCCATGTAAAAGTGACGAAAATCAATTGAATATCCCGTCGCGCTTGCTTCTCTTTCCACCCAATGAAGTCTGATCGACCGGCCGAAGATGAAACCGAGCGACGCGCGCCTGCTCATGTGCTATAACTTGTTCGCCTAGTCGGCACAGGGACATGCGTCCTACTGTAGATCGGAGTCGAAAGCGGAGCCACGTGGAATGTGGTGATGAATTCGGCTGGCTCGAGTGCTCCACTTACGCAAATGTGAGAAATGAGAGGGGGAGAGAGAGTGAGATCTAAGGTTTCAGTATCGCACTGCCACGACGTCCTGCTGAGATCGTGCCATTGTTTGAAGTGATCTCAGTCCGAAAGGAGACACTGGTACGAAGATGTGAGAGAGGTTGAAGGAATTTGGAGGTGGCACCGAGCCGAGTTATAAGCTGACAGCATACTACGGCGTGCAGGCCGAACTTTGACAATCATCTTCCCACTCGACCAGTGGATAGGGAAAAGGCAGAGAATGAGCTGTCGCTGAACATCAAAAAGGCAACGAGTGTCGATGAGACATCACCCAAGCAGAAGCATGTACGAAGTGAGTGGGATCGTTTGTGGGAAAGGTATGGAGAGATCGATGTCCATGCTGAGCAAAGTATGATCTAGAATGTATCGTCTTTACATGGGACTACCACACTTCGCAGTCAATCTGGAACAGTCTACGTGTACAACCAATCTTGAGCGATGAAGTGCAAACATTCAAGGCGCTCATCCTTGTCCACAAGGTGTTGCAAGAAGGACATCCAATTGTGAGTACCGATGGGCAAAGTTTGATCACACATCATCAGACTAAGAAGACTGCGGTCCGTTCCAGGTCCTACGGGAAGCTCAGGCTCAGATGGGGTGGTTCGAGACGTGCGCTCGGACAGTAGGATCTGACAGCATGAGAGGTGAGCTTGCTTGACAATTTCCATATGAACTGACTCCGTGTCGGACACGCAAGCTAATGCAATTTGACTAAATAGGCTATGCACCTTTGATTCGAGCTTACGTCTCGTTCATCCTAGCCAAGCTGCGATTTCACCGACAACACAAGGAGTTCAATGGTCTGTTCGAATATGAAGAATACATTTCACTCAAGAACATCGACAATCCCGACGAAGGCTACGAGACTATCATGGATCTAATGAACTTGCAGGATCAAATTGAGTCTTTCCAGAAGCTCGTTTTCGCACACTTCAAGGGCGGTGGAAACAATGAATGCCGAATCTCTTCTCTTGTACCGCTGGTGAAAGAGAGCTACGGTATTTACAAGTTCTTGACGTCCATGCTACGAGCGATGCATAGGCGAACAGACGCAATGGATGCACTGGAACCACTCCGAGGACGTTACAACTCACAACATTACGCCCTTCGACGGTTCTATTACGAGTGTGCCAATCTGAAATACCTGACAAGCTTGATCAACGTCCCGAAATTAAATCATGACCCTCCTAATCTTTTTGATTCACCAGATGGACCTGATCTACCACCACGCAAGCGAGATTCACCAAAGCCACCTACACCTCCATCAGGACCTTCACAAGCTGAAATTGATGAGCAAGCGAGGATGCTGAAAGAGTATGAAGATCGACAGAAGTCCTTGCGAGCCGGTGAAGACGCAGAAAGGAGGAGGCAAGCTGATCTGGCTGCGAAACAACAAAGAGACTTGGAAGAACAACAACGGTTGCAAGCGGAGAGAGAAAGGATGGAGAGGGATGCTTTGATGCGGGCGCAAATGGATCAAGCAGTTGGTGGCAGAGTAGCAGAGTTGGAACGGGAAATGCTAGCCATGAGAGGTCAATACGAACGAGATCAGCTCATGCTACAACAGTATGATAATCGTGTCAAGGCGTTGGAGAACGAGCTGGGCACCATTGGTCAGAATGTGAATGCGCAATTGATGAGTAAAGACGACTTGTTGAAGCAACTGCAAGATCAAGTGACGCTGTGGAGGAACAAGTACGAAGCTCTAGCTAAGCTGTACAGTCAATTGCGATCTGAGCACCTCGACATGCTGGAAAAGTACAAGCAGATGCAGCTGAAGGCAGGAAGTGCACAGGAGGCCATCGACAAAATGGAGAGGATGGAAAGGGACGTCAAAGCAAAGAATTTGGAATTGGCCGACATGATTCGAGGAAGAGATCGAGCCAGATTTGATCTAGATCGGATCAAAGCGAGTCAAAAGGAAGAATACGATCGATTGAAGCGAGACTTGATGTTTGCCAACGAGCGAGCAGAGGACGCTACAAGATCAAAAAGCTCCGAAGTGTCTGGGATGATGGCTACGTTGAATCGACAAATCGCTGAGCTAGAAGATGAATTGCGAGGAAAGAGAGGTAAAGGGGATGATCTAGCAAGGCTGCTGGATGAAAAGGATGCCGAGTTGGCTCGTTTGCGAGAAGAGAAGGAGAACGAGCTCTTGATCATGCAAGAAGGTATGGATGCGACTATTCAGCAGATGAGTGCCCTACAAATGAACCAGGGCGAGAACGACGAAGCAGTGAATGCTCAAATAGACACGTTGATCCTCGATAACACAAAGAAACTCAACGCAATCATTGATTCGATCTTGCAGTCTTGTGTGGAACAGGTCGATGACGCTTTGTACGAGCTGGAGTCGCCCTCTTCATCTGGAAACAACACAGCTACACCAGAGTACGTCCTGTCCATGGTGGAGAAGGGGATCAATTCCGGCAATGAGTTTGCCATTGTATTCAGTCTCTTCCTGTCTCAAGAAGCGGGAGGAGAGCATGTGGAAGTGATCAAGAGGGCCAACGCATTCGCTCAAACGATTTGCGATGTCTTACTCAGTGTCAAAGGTGTCACAAGATTGGCAGAAAATGATGATGCGATTGATCGATTGATCGGCACTGGACGGAAGAGCGGTAATGTTCTGTTGAATTTCTTTCTCGCGCTGCAATCGTACAAGCTTGCCGGTGTGGCACCCAATCAAAGGAGGACTGTGGTGACCAACCAGAACATGGAGGCTTCCCAAGCATTCAAGAGCATCAACGATGTCGTGGAGACGCTCATCAAATCCAACGGGAACATGCTTGCGAATGCAAATGGAGACATTGGTGACTTGGTGGAAAGGGAAATGAATAGTGCGGCAATGGCGATTGAAGCAGCCACCAAGAAGCTGCTGGCTGCCATGGCAAGACCGAAGGATACGAATCGGTTCAGTGCCATGAATTTGCAAGTCCACGACGCCATCTTGGAAGCTTCTTTGGTCATTACAAGAGCGATTGGCGGGCTGATAAAAGCAGCCACAGAGAGTCAACAAGAGATCGTTGCTCGTGGCAAAGGATCGTCGACGAATCAGCAATTTTACAAGAAGAACAATCGATGGACGGAAGGTCTTATCTCTGCTGCTAGAGCGGTTGCATTTGCGACCACCATGCTGATCGAGTCGGCTGATGGAGTGATCATGGGAACGCATAATCTGGAGCAACTGATTGTTGCGTCGAACGAGGTCAGTGCTGCCACAGCTCAATTGATTGCGGCAAGCAGAGTCAAGAGCGAGTTCATGAGCAAGACGCAAGATCGATTGGAATTGGCAGCCAAAGCAGTGACGGACGCTTGTAGGGCGCTTGTCCGTCAAGTCAAAGCCATCACGGAACAGCAATTCGCAACCACTCAAACGGATGTGAATTACTCGGCAATGGCCACGCATGAATTCAAAGTCAAAGAGATGGAAATGCAGGTCAGTATCTTGACTCTGGAAAAGGAACTAACTCAGGCGAGAAGGACGCTGGGCTCCATGAGAAGAGCTGGTTACCACGCCTCGGATGACTAAATTGATATGCACGGCAAAAATCTTCTTTCTGGACTGAGATTCTTATTTCCCTTTCCCCCCCCCCTTTTACCTCGTTACGAATGTATGCTACCGCCAATACGGAATATGAAACTTCACGATTATGAGATAGTTGTTGTATTACTCGACGCGTCGTAGCGAGCGTGTCAGAATCGCGCATCGAATATGGGCAATAAAATATACACGTGGCTGTCACCGCAGCAGAGAATGCACTCAGACCCAGTCCGTTTCCATTCAAGTGGTGGGTGAGCCTTAGTGAAACGCAAGGTGCACGACAATTGATCGAACGAGTAGGCCAGGGCGACATTGCGAAGTAGCTACTCATTCTTTTCGCCTTCTCATCCACTGTTCATCTTTGTTCACTCTTCATATACATTCAAGATGGACTCATCTAGCAAACAACCAGTAAAGCTGGCCAAGGTTAGTGTTGCGCTTCGGACAAACTTCGAAGGAAGGTGTGAAAGGGTCGAGGAAGAGGGGAACCGGAATGGACCGATCGGGACACGATCTGAGGAGGGGCGGGGAAAACAATCGAGGGATGGAGGGGGTCGGGACGCCTGGAGGAAATAAGGGGAAGGGAAGGTTAGATGGGATCTGCTGCAACTTGCGGGAAGATCACTGTGGAAAGCTCGCTCGTGGAAATCGCGGAGTATGAGGAGAGGCAGATTGATCGAGCATTGTGTCCGATGGAAGGAGCGATGGAATGGAGGGATAGGAACGATCGACCGTTATGTTCAGAGAAAGCAAATATCTTACTGACGCTCATCCCCCCCCCCTTTCACACATTCCTGCTTCATCAACATAGGTCATCAAAGTTCTCGGACGAACTGGATCAAGAGGAAGTGTCATTCAAGTCCGAGTCGAAATGATGGACGACCAGACTAGAAGCATTATCCGAAACGTAAAGGGACCTTGCAAGGTTGATGATATTCTCGCCCTTTTGGAATCAGAACGTGAAGCTCGGTGAGTGCGCTTTCCAGATGATGAGGGGGAACAAGGAAGAGGAGGACGAGGATATATGATGATGATGATGATGATGAGGAGGACGATTGGAGTGTAAAATACAATGACATTGACAATTGCCCGCTAACTCCCTCCAATCCGTTCTTCATCACAGTCGTCTGCGATAAATCACCTTTGGAACGTCACCAAAATCCACGCCCTTCTGTTTACTCCATCATGTTTTGTTCACTCGTCATTGGTGATATACTTCACTCAACCGATTCATCGTTGTACTACATTTCAAAATAAAAGAGTAAATTCAATTTATTCTCTTGAGCGGTCTCTTTCTATCTCTGCGCTGGAAGGAGAGTGGGATCGGGTGGTGGGTTGACATTTCCCAGATTCAAGCGGGAATGAGGTTGTGACTGTTGCAGGGAAACATGAGGAAGGATCTTATCTCACCCCTCTGTTTGATTGGGATTTTGTTTTCTATTATTACACGACGACCGGGCGAGGGGGAGGGCAGAAGACGAGGTTTTAGCAAAGGAGACTGCTCTCCTAGTACAGTCTGGTGGCCACGCCCATGCTCATCAGTTCCTGGAAGAGAAGCTTGGCAGCATAAGGAATGTAGACCTTGGAGATACCTGTCCTAGTCTTGCACGATCGGCACTCGAAAGTGTTCCTCTTGAGGTTGGCGATGGCCGTGAGACCGCAGTTGTCGCATACGTGAATCATGTACGGGTCACTTGCGTCGTACATTCTCTCCTTGAGAAAGGCGGCAATACCGTGTGAGATCATGCAATCACGCTCCATTTCTCCGAATCGCAAGCCACCGTCTCGACTTCTACCTTCTACCGGTTGCCTCGTCAGGATCTGCACTGGCCCTCTTGCCCTGGAGTGAATCTTGTCATCGACCATGTGCTTCAATCGCTGATAGTACGTCGGACCAAGATAAACTTGAGCCTGTAACTTCTTACCGGTATGACCGTTGTACATTACTTCCAGTCCTCTACTCTGGTAGCCGTGTTGCCTTAGCTGATGACTTACCGCCTCGACAGTCAGATCGGTGAAGGGAGTGGCATCACCTTCCTGGCCAGACAGAGCTCCCACTTTACTCAAGAGACATTCTACCAAGTGGCCGATCGTCATTCGACTGGGAATAGCGTGAGGATTGATGATGATATCTGGGGTGACTCCTTCAATTGTGAAAGGCATGTCCTCCTGTCGATACGTGATACCAATCGTACCCTTTTGCCCGTGTCTGGAGGCAAATTTGTCACCTGTTTGCGGGATTCTTGTACTTCTGATGCGTACCTTTACAAATTTGTTGCCTTCGGAGTTGGTAGAGACCAATACTTGATCGACTATTCCATTTTCGGTGCTCTTCAACGGCGTACTGACGTCCTTTTTCGTGTGCAGCTTGCTTCGCAGACCCAGCTCCTCACTGTCGGGTGGCAAGGGTGTCGTCTTTCCAATAATGATGTCCTCACCAGAAACTCTTGTACCTGGTGCACAGAATCCATCGGCATCGATCTTGTCGTACGTTCCATGCTTCAATCGCACAGACGTGTCACGGGAGGGCTTCTCGAACTCTTCCAGTAAGATCATCCCTGCCTTCTTTTCCATATCCATGTGAGTACGGTAGTACAACGAGCGGAACAATCCACGATCGATGGAAGACTGATTCATGATCACGGAATCTTCTTGGTTATAGCCAGAATAGCACAAGATGGCAACGATAGCGTTTTGTCCGGCTGGCAGTTCTCGGAACTTCAGGTAGCCCATGCTATGGGTAGTAGCAAGGGGCTTCTGAGGGTAGTACAGAATGTTCGACATGGTGTCCATTCTCATCTGATAGTTTGTCAAGTAAACGCCCATCGCTTGCTTGCCCATGGCTGACTGATATACGTTTCTGGGACTCTGGTTGTGATCGGGGAAAGGGATGATACTGGCGCAGACTCCCAAAATCATCGCTGGGTGTATTTCACAATGTGTCCACGTATTCGGCAGGTACGTCTTGACAGAAACCAGCCGAGCCGTGGGATCACCGCTCAACTTGACGCTATCAGGATCTTCGTTGTACATCCTTGAGCTTTCCAGATCTTGAGGACTCATACAGATCATGACCGTCTCTTCTTCTTCGGCATCCAGCAGTTCAATCAGGCCATCTCTGACAAGTTGACCCCAGCCGTAAGGTGTTCCGTCTGGCTTTTCCTGATTCACGACCCAATCTACATGTTTCGGCTTCACATACAGTGTCTTGTCTTCTGGGTCCACGATGAACAGCGGCCTTTGGACTCTTCCAGCGTCTGTATACAGTCGAAGTTCCTTTTCACGAATGTCATGTACGACGCTCACTTCGATTGAAATGTCGTCCTTCCTTCTCAAGTCCCTTAGTGTGTCGACGAGACCAGAAGGAGCATCACAAGTGCCCATCCACACCCCGTTCACGAACACTTTGGTCGCTTTTGCATCGGCAATCTGCATATCCACCAAGCTGTCCAGTCCGTACTCTTCCAAGAACTCGATGATAGGTCCACTCGGCGAACCAACGGAGATCATCGCCATCAAGCTCAGGTTCTTGACCAGTCCACAAGCTTGGCCTTCCGGTGTTTCAGCGGGACAGACCATTCCCCAATGTGTGTTGTGAAGTTGTCGCGGCTTGGCAATCTTTCCGTCACGACCGATAGGCGTATTGCATCTTCTCAAGTGGGACAAGGTGGAAGCGTACGTATACCGATTCAACACTTGCGACACTCCCGCTTTTGCCGACATGAACTTCTTCTGGTCACCCCAATTACCCGTCGCTAGAGAGTACTTTAGACCGTTGGTGATTGTGCTTGATTTTACGGCTGCTTGTAGGGTGAAATCCTTTGATTCTTCTACACATCGCTGAAGATGACGATAAATGTCTCTGGTCAACTTTTTGAACAGCATTCGAAACAGTCCTGACAGCAAGGGACCCGCCAAGTCCAGTCGTTTCTTTCCGAAGTGATCTCGATCGTCGATCTCTCTTCTCTCCAGGGCAGCTAGTAGCAGCCTGTGAATCATGTAACCGAAAAAGTACGCCTTTCGAGTATTGCTGCCTTCTGCTGTGGAGATGTGAGGTAGCATCTCCTTTTGAAGAATATCTTGTGCGTGCTGTTGCCTCTTCTGTCGATTTACGCCTGCTTGGTTTCCTCTTCTTCCAATGAAATCCAGCGCAAACTCCCGATCTTGAACGACAAACGCTTCTTCAATGCAAGGCTTCAGCATTTCCAGCATCTGATTGTCGTTGAAGTCGTAACAGATGTGTTGCAATACCTCTCGATCTGGAACAATCCCTAGTGCTCGAAAGACTATCACAATGGGAATGTCACTACGAATATAAGGCAGTGTGGCTCGAATGACGTTGTTGACCGCTTTCTCTTTTTGACGCGAAAAGAGCTTGATCTGCATCGTACTGATGGTCTTTCCCCCCTTTTCTACTGCACTTCGAATCTCGGCCAGGAAGGTTACGGG
This sequence comes from Exobasidium rhododendri, assembly GCA_026210745.1. Lineage (NCBI taxonomy): Eukaryota > Fungi > Basidiomycota > Exobasidiomycetes > Exobasidiales > Exobasidiaceae > Exobasidium > Exobasidium rhododendri. The sequence goes on from CP110630.1 coordinate 869,459, forward strand.
TGCCGGTGGTGCTTTGGAAAATACGTAGACGTGGTTTGCAGCCATCCTTTCTTGCGCGATGAGTACCTTCTCTGAACCATTGATGACAAAGTAGCCACCAGAATCCAGAGGGCACTCGTTGGCTTCGTACATCTTTGCTTCGTCTAATCCCTTCAGGTAGCAATACTCGGATTGAAGCATGATCGGGACCTAAGCGACGGAGAGGAAGAGAAGAAGAGATTTGAAAGTCAGTACATCTTCATTAGCTCGACGTTTTACAAACCCCTCGTTCTTATCACCCACCTTTCCAATGAAGACTTGCTGCTCCTCCAAGACATTATTGTCATCCTCGTCCACCCACTGCTTGTCTCCTGTCATTGGATCAATTTCATCACTCTCAATCAACCTTCGCTGTTTGACGTCGAGATAAAGCGGCGCAGCATAACTGTAAAGAGGGGATCGGGGTCATGGTAGACATGGCATGAGAAAACAGCTCGACGATGTATACATCTAGCCCAGTCCACCTACGTCAAATTTCTCAGACGAGCTTCCTGAGGCATGAGCGTTAATGACTGCCCATCGGATTCTGTGATCGAGGGCTTCGCCAAATAGATTTGTCCAAATTCAATCTCATACCGTCTCTGTGCGCAGTCAAGGAAGAGGATCAACAGAGTCATCAGCCTTCAGTCCAGTCGTCTTTCGCTCCTGCTGTCTCTTTACCACCCTTTACGCACAGAAATGTCACCTTCCAGACCTGTGTGTTGGTCACTCTGCTCGAGTGTCAGGCTCTTATTCTCTTCCACCAACTCTTGAATGGTGTTGTTGACGAATTCATCGAAGCTCGATAGTTGCTGCTGAACGAGACCGTTTTCCTCAAAGAAGGAAGTAATGATTTCCCAACATCCTTGCTGAGTGATTTCACCAATATCATCTTCTTCATCATCCAAGTACCCTTCGCCTTGCTGATCAGCGTATGAGTCCCCGTAGCCTTTGTAGTCATCAAGATAGTTGGCTGTAGCTGCTCCACCTCCTCCCCCAAGACTGTCGTTCATGTACGAGTCGTAAGCCACATCCGCCATCTTGAGCTAGCTTTTGGCCGCACCTAAGAGCGTTAAGTCGAGACAACAAATCTCCTCCCGAGCGCAGTGTGGTAGCAATAAGCTGAGCAAAAGTCGAGACGACGTAGCGGAAAGGGGAGGAAAAGGGAAAGGGGATGCTCGGAGTGGGAAGAGGCGCAAGCTTCAACTGGAGAAGAAGGAGAGAGAAAAGAAAAAGACTTGAGCCTGGCGACAAGTGAGTCCGTCTCCCAATGCCAATTAGACGGCAGGCGCGTCGTCCTCTCTCCAAAAGCAGGCCCAAAGAAATAAAAGTCACGCCAAGGTCCAATGGAATTTTTCCCTTCTGCCATCTTCCACACATCTCGATCTCACTTCTTCTCTCGTACTCGTCGTCATTGCCTTTCGAAGGATCGATTACTGCTGCTAAGTCAGCTGTCTCTCCCCATAATTGCCTGCCTGATCGCCCTATCTCGTTATGTCTGACCGGGAAGATGCTGGTGAGACGGGGGGTGATACGTGAGTGAAGACGAGAAAACTTAAGAACCAGAGATGGAAGAAAGAGAGTAAATTCTCGTCCTCGTCCTTCTCATGAATTGGAAGCTCGATGTTGATGCCGTCTCTGTCCCACTCATCCCTCCCGTTTAGCTTCTACGACGACGGTTTGGACCCAGAAGATGCCTATGATCCCGAAGATGAATTACTCGCTGGTGGTGATGCAGAGATGGGTGAAGATATCGTAGACGGCAACGATCCGACTGGTCTGACGGGAGAAGTGGCCAATCGAGATCGTATCACTACACCTTACATGACGAAATACGAACGAGCAAGGATACTGGGCACGAGAGCTCTTCAGATAAGGTGAATGTCGTCCCTAGAAGAACACCATGGAGAAGGACGAGGCAGAAAGAGCACACACTAACACTTGTACCTGATCTTCTTTCTCCCCTTTTTTCCCCCTTTTCCGACTCGTCAGCATGAATGCTCCCGTCTTGGTCTTGGTGGAAGGCGAGACTGATCCACTGCAGATCGCGATGAAGGAATTGGCAGCGAAAAAGATTCCTCTGATCGTGAGAAGAACGCTTCCGGATGGCTCATTTGAACTATGGAGAGTATCAGAGCTCATCATCAACGATTGAAAGTCTTTTTGCTCTGTCCTCCCTTCCCACATACTTTCCCTCTTCTCTTCCCTTTCCCCCTACCCATCCACACACACACACACACAACAATCCCCCCTCCTCCTGTATCAACACCATGTACCTTTACACACTCATGATGGAGTTCATCGAATCGCAATTGACTCATTCGTAGAACGAACACACACACACACACACACACACACACACACACACACACACACACACACATCGTCTTTCTAGCGTTTTTTGAAGTATCGCAGGCAGTCGTCAGGTCAAGCCATCCATGTCATTGTCCACGTCTATGTGTATTCACACTGCCAAGAAGGAAGGAGGAGGAAGAGGGGGGGCGAGTTGTCTATGATATTATACATTGCATGCATTCGAACAAGGCCTCTCTCTCTCCTCTACGGGCGAGTCGGCCTCGACTGCTGATGGACAGACGACATGGCCTTCTTCCACTCGACTGCCTCTTGTGGTGTGGATGCTGTAAAATACAAAATGTGCTTGGGATCGACGACCCGTAGTGCTGGAGGCCGGAGAAGGAGAGAAAAAGAGAGGGGTGTTAAAAAGTCAGCATCCTGTATCCTCACTGGCCCTTTTTGCATCCGAGCGCCATCTCCTCGACACTCACTCGTCTGCCCGATGATCTCCACCTCGCCTTGAATCCGAAGAACGGCAAACAATTCCACGGATGCATTAGCGCTGCTTGGCTCCTTGCTTTTGCTCATCATCACGACAATGGTAATGTCGTTGCAGAGTAGCAGCATCACCTTCTTCTCCATGCACTGTTGATCCAAGCAGTCCACTTGAACGATTCCAAACTTTGTGTCGGTCACGGCTCCGTCGCAGTCAATCGATTCCCTGCTTTCCTCCTCCAGCATGTGAGTGCGTGACATGTGAAAGGCAGTCGTCTTCATGACGATTCGCTTCAAGAGCAAGTCTCCGTCTTGGATCAATCGACGATGCGGTTGCACCAACGGTGAAGGAAAGTTGCCCTGAATCCTTGCTTGCCATTCCAGCAACTTGCGATCGTTCTCCGACTGTCGCTTGCTTTCATTCATCAAGGTAGCAATCGACAAGATAGACTCGTATGCCGACTGAAGACCGCTCGAGTCCTGCAGGCGATACGTGGGGCAATTGCGCTTCAGCTCTTCGAATAGCAGTCGATAGCGTGGGATCCGCTGCACCGGCAGGTGAAGATACGTCTCCAGGGACAATTGTGAGTGATTTGGGTCTAATCTTGCCCGCTGGAGAAACAATTTGATCCGCTTCTTCTCTTTCATGGTCAGTACGTTGCTCGCGTCGATGGATTGCTGAACCATGCCGTTCACCAGCGACGGCGGCGTTGCTCCTTCCTTGCCGTTGCCATTGCCATTGCCGTTGCTGCTGCTGCTGCTGCTGCTGTTGTTGACACCGCCGCTCGCCTTGTCGCTCCTCCAATGGGCCACCCTCGTCTGAGCAGCGTCCACATTGTTCACATAGGCAGAGTACATCTTAAAGTAGGCGGCATGTCGTTGAAATACAACGGCCACCTGTTCGACCACGTTCGCCGACATGCTCTTGAACTCCTCTTCTGCACCCTCACCCTCTTCACTGACTTTCGACTTCCACATCGACAGATCGACGTCAATGACACTACGAGCAGCACTCTCTAAAGCGGGCAAGAATGCACCTCGGTGAAAGTGCAGAATCGCCTCGACGTTCCCAAACACTTTTCGTCTTTCAGGAGACGGGATCGCGCACTGACCATTGCCGCTTCCATCCTCCAGTCCAGCAGAGGGAAGGACGTAGATGTCGACTAGCTCTTGCAACCCGCGGATGTACGACTTCTCTGTGGCAATGATCTCCTGAACGATTCGGATGCGCCGTTCTGCATCGTCTCTTCCTTGCAGCGGGGCTACAGACGTGCAAAGCGGGGCATTTGCATCTGCGACGGCGCCAATCGCATGGTCCGAAGAGGAGGAGGAGGTGCTGCAGAGGGAAGACGGAAGAGGGTGATGATCCGACGAAGAGGAAGAAGGAGTCGTCGTCGTCGTCGTCGTCTCTGCACCGCTCTCGTGTGAATTACCGTTGGATGGATTGGAGTAACGAGTAGCCGCCATGGACGTATCCATCGGCAGGACCGAGCCAGGCGGTCCTACTCGCGATGCACTGAGATCATCCAAGTCTTGCAGATACTGCAGTAGAGCGCGCAGCTTTCGACGCTGATCAATGTCCTTCTGGTCACCACCTCTCCCCTTTCCCTTTCCTCTGCTTGCTTCCATGAGCGTGGCAAAGGTCGTCTCGCCGGGTGGGCTGTCACTGGTACAATCATGCCACCCTACCGGCGTCAGTGGACAGGTGATCTTTGCTTTCCTCGCGCTGTCCAATTCGCCGCTTTCGCCTCCACTGACACACTTGCTCGTGTCAGCACTGGCGGAGATCAGAAGCGTCGTCAGGGACGTGTTCGATGGCCTCTTCACCAACTTGCGCATCACTCTTCCCCACTTCTTTTCAGGGCTTTCTGCACCAACCGATGGCCTCCTCTGCTCCGTTGCTGTCGTGTCTCCGTCGAGTTTCCCGTGTTTCTGCCCACCATCCCCGCTGCTAGTCAGTATTCTTCGGATCAACGGTCGTCTGGTCTGCTTTTCCTGCCCTCTTCCCGGTGAAAGACTCAGCATTGACAGTTGCTCGGCATCTGTCAAAGCAGCAGTGAACGGTGCTTCTGCAGCCTCTTCGATCTCTTCCGATTCATCTTCAAATGACGAGGCAGTCGTCTCGCTTGCTTCTTCTTCCGGCAACGGAGCAAAGTTCAACACTCTACTTGGGGCAGAGATCGCGTTTCTACCAAGACCCGGTCGAGGCAGGTTCCGAGTCGCTTGCTCCTCTTCTCCTCCTCCCCTTCCTCCCCCTCCTTCTTCTTCTTCTTCTTCCCCTTCCTGTCTGGAGAGAGTGAACGCTTCGCAGATGCGTCGCCACGCCCCTTGAAACGGATTGCCATCCAATGACAATCGTTCTAGTTGCTTCAATCGATGCAGCCAGCTAGGAAGGTGAGTCAGACTGTTTCGTTCAAGAGACAAGACGTGAAGCTGCTGCAGTTCGCCGAAATCTCGCGGTAAGATGGTGAACTGACAGTCATCGGCAGTGAGACTTTGAAGATTCAGCAGGAACTTTCCCAATCCCAGATTCTTCCAGGGTCGATCGAAAGGATTACTAGAGATGTTCACTTCCTCCAACTTGCTGCACTGAAGAATGGATCCGGGCAACCTAGTCAAGCCGGTGTTGGATACGTCGAGAACAAGTAGGTGACTGCTGACGACTGGTAAAGCTTTCTCTAGAAAGGACAGCATGTCTCCATCTTGACAACCAGCCAACAAAAGGTGGCTCGTCTTAGAGCTCAGCATGCTTCCGATTTGTTGCAATGACTTTCCGTTTCCGAACAGGAAGCTTTCGTTCCCTTCCTCTGCCAGGGCGACGGAGAATTGATCTGTGGAACGATCCTTCGGTGTGAGAAAGTCGTCTGGGATAGTCATGGCCAGGTAGTCGTCCAGGATCTCTGTGCTGTAGAGCGCTTTCGCCGAAGAAGAGGTGTCTTTACTGAGCGGCAGCAGTCTGGCTTGGCGACTGCTCTTGTTGATGACGCTGCTGCTGCTGCTGCTACCACCAATTTCTCCTCTACTACTCATGCTGCCACTACTTCCACTACCACTATTGGACGCCGCCGGCTTACTCTGATGGCTTGTCCCTCTTCCGGCGATGTCCTCTCCTAGGCCTCCGGTGACTGCTATCGTGTTGTTCCTTTTTCTACTCGAAACCGTTTCATCATGCTGCGGTACGTTTGATGATGGCTGCCTTGATTTCGTAGACTTCGTCGTCTTTTTCATCGAACTTGTTCTGGGACTGATCTTCGAAAAGGAAGAATCCGTTGTGCTAGAGGTGACACTATTGGTCGACATGGAACGGGAAGTGCCTGGTCTTGCTTGATACTTTTCGTCAGCGGAGGCGTTTCGTGAAAAGGAAGAGACCAACGAACTTTTGGAAGCTTTGATTCGGAGGCCAGTGTGAGGGTTGTTCTGCTGGGAGGATGAAGTAGCGGTAGAACTAGATCGAGATCGAGAAGCGCAACGCGGAGGTACACTGACGTTGAAAGGCAACGGAGAGCTACTGAAGACTTCTGCCGGAGCTGCGGTATTCTTGCTGCTCTCTGCGGCGGCGGCGGCAACGACGACGGCAGCAGGCGAAGTAGTGCTCAGCTTGTTGCCGCTCAGCATGGTCCAAGAAGGAGAGCGATGGTGGGAAAATGGGCCACTGACGTTGCTTCGATCTGGGACAATGGCATACTGTTCGTCGGAGGCAGCCTCGTCTTTCGACTTCAAGCCTAGTCCCACCGCAATCAAGTTCACTGCATCACTTTCATGGGCTAGTTGTTCACTGTCTCTCACTGGACTCCCAAAAGCAAAGCCATAGCCGTTGGGGCTCGTTGCTATACTGCTATCGCTCTCCGTCCTGGTCGTCGAAGATGCCAAGGTAGAGCAAGAGAGTCGAATAGAGTCATCAAACAGATCAAAGTTGCTTTGCGCTGTGTAGTGGTCCTGGGGGCTACCAAAGCTGACGGGTGAGTCGTAGTATTCTTCACGTTTCGATGGATGGATCATGGTGAGAAGAGATAAGGGCGAATTCCACTCCATTCCAAACATTCCTATGGCAGGAGTGACAATCTCCTCCTTTGCTTGTCCTTCGCCAGACAGGTCACCTATCGGCGGCAGTGGTTTGTCCTTTGCCGATGATTCAAATCTGGATGTGGTAGTCCACATCATGGGCGAGTGAAACATCGTAGCTGAAGAAGTGCCGTCGTCTGAATCATCCATGTGCACTGTTGTTCCAAGGGTGGTCAGTATAGAGTCAGGGTGTGCGCCTTCTTACTACCTGATGAAGCACTCACAATCATTTTCTGTACTCTTTGGTGAAGGTGGTAGTTGCTTTTCTCGGTTTTTGGGGGTGAAGGAGGATGGATCGTCGAGAGCCACGTCTCGGTCTGCGTACATCGATGAGGCCATACTCGAGGGCCGGGCGTGAGGTGATGAAGCGAGGATATTACACTCTAGGAGGGGGGGGCGTTTGTGATGGCAGTGTGTCGATGAGACAAAAAGGAAGCGACAGCGCGAATAAACGAGAGTGCAGTGCGGGCGATGAAAGAAGTTTGCCTTACTTCCTTGTCGTGACTCAAGCCCAGGAGCAAGACAATGGAAGACTGAGAGAAAGTGCCAGAACAATGATGACACTCCCTTTCACCTGCGATCCGACGTCTGGGAAAGTCGGCTAGACTACTACTGCTGCTGATGCCCTCTTGTACGTATCACAGCTCTGTCCCTAGCTAAATCCTAGTCGTCGAAGGTGGTGAAAATACTGTACGAGGAGCGTAATTTGAAGAAATCGCACAGCCCCTTGACCGGCCTATCAAAGGCAGGCGGGCAGAGAAGAAGAGCACCGAGCGTAGTTTTTCCCCCTTTACTTCAATGAAGCGATATGGGTGGGGGCGGCGCCGTTGATCAAAGCTTTGTGTGACACGGAGTAGAGAGGGGGAAGGAATTTCAACCCAGTACGGACGAGAGAAGACGATGGAGAATGCAAGTCAGATCGGTGCCGTCGACGAGGAGATTGTTACTATCCTGATTACTACACTGATGGATGGCGAAGAGTGTGCAATTCCTAGGACGGACGGCGCTGTGAGAAGTGGATGTTGCTTGCCTGCGAGGAGGATGGCGGGTGGTTGCGTGACTTCTTGTCCGATACGAATAGAGCCTTTCCTATCTTGTACTGCCTAGCACTCCGCTTGTCCAGCAAGTTGGGAGGTTATGTCAAGTCTTGGGCAGGTGTTTCTAGTCGGCGACACCGAGGAGTGGAGAGGTGCAATCACGACGAAGGAGGTGGCTCTTCCCACTTTTATCCTTCCCACACAGTGACAAGTAAATTCATCTCTCGAGTGACTGTGACAATGCCAGCCCAGCATCAATCCCAAGAGCCAAAATAAAAAAAAGGGACCCCTCAAGATAATTCCTAAAAATAAAAAACCTCTCCTTAATGCACTCGAGAATATCAATACGACTTAGTGCGTTATTGAAGTCGAAAGTTATCATCTCTATTTGTTTGTTGCTGGGGTTTGTCTTTCATTTTCCTATGGCGCTTCCCTTTAATTTTAGAGTGGGAAAAAAAACCAGACAGAAGCGCGCGAGGGAGGCCAAGATCCATTTTCACAATCACTGTCTGCGGTCAATCATCCGTGGCACAGTCGAACACAGGGACAGAGCAATATCGTTCATCACACCCTTCGACGGTTCACATATCATCCGAGCTATCAAGCTGAACGGTATGCAAGATTGCATCTCAAGGATGAGAGAGACGCCTTGAGCTCGAGGCTGCTAAAACGTGATGAGTGAAACAATCAATCAGCTATCGGATCAGAGCTGCAGGCGTTTAAAAAAAAGGAGTTTTAATTTCAGAGAAGTAAGCCAAGAGATGCGCGCCTTCCTAATCTTAAATATCTATTTTAATTCTTTACAGAATAGCTACTGGGGACGTATTAACTTAGGAAGTATTGCTTTGTAGCAGCGTTGCTCACCATGTCCGTGGGCAATGAGTGATGTACGATGAGGGGTCCCGTAGCACGAGCCGTATGCCCACAGTCTTGCGGTAAGGGTTGAGCTCGCTTGAACACACCCTCGAGTGCGGTGGTGAGTGTGCGACCATTGGTGATCAGTAAGGCTGGCTCTGAGATCATCTTTTGGTGGTACAAGCAACATGAGTCTTTGCAGCCAGGCATAGTGAAGGAATACAAGCTCGCCTAAGTCTTACAGGGGTACGAGTTCAGTCTTTGTTCAGAGCGGACCGTTGAATCAGGATGCCAGAAATGGCTCTGTATCATACCTTGACGAGATCCTGCCTCCTTCATTCATCTCCCGCGCACTCAAGGTGCAAATTAGTGATGTTCGACATCTTTTGCGGTCTTCTATCTAGAACTTCCCAACGAACGCTGGCAACAGAATGCAAGGCGCTCTATTTGACATCATAGAAAGATCAAACACTGTCTACTCGGTCTCAGATATGCCTTCGCAGTCGTCCACAATTTTACACAATCTTGCACATCGAAAAGCCAGCATGGCCTGGTCTCGGATGCGTTTTCGATGGCGAATGTCACGCTGCTATGGTCTTTAGCATACGGCATCCTTCCATCACCCCTCACGACCTCTTGTCTATACACAAGACCGGTTCTTGAGGAGCCAATTGCGTTTCACGGCCACACGGGACTGTTTTTATCCAGTCGACTTGGCTGCCCATCGGCGAAAGCAATAGCAACTGTGCGCACATGAGGAATGCTAGCACAGAAGATCTGCCTCCTACCATTTTAGGATGAGGGCAAATTATTCTCCTCGAGCTACTGTGTCGGGCAAGCTCTCAAGTGCGAGGTCTCCTGCTGACCAAAACAGCAAGTGGCTGCTCCAGCTTCCGTACTTTCAGAATGTATTTTTTTTTCTAGCTGTATAATTCGACCCTTAGCTATGCTGAATTCTGGACAAAGAGCGAAGATCACATAGTACTGTCAGGACAGAGAGGATCAGAGAAATAGTCATGGTGGTACAACAGAAGCGAGGACACTTTCACATTAAGACGACGGACATAGACGACGGACGCTCTTTCAAAATTATAGCTTCCTAGTGCAACGCATACCGCTTCATTTAAGTCTTTCGATCATCATTACGACTCATTCATCACTCGACCCCGTCTTCCTGCGCCTGTTCCATCACGGCAAGCAAGACGTCCAGGACAGGAGGACGTACCGCACCGCGTTAAATACCCAAAGTCACCTGCCTTTCTTAGGACAGTGAGGCCTGTTCTAAGCCGCGCGATCATCTTTACGACTATTTGCTGTGTACTAGCCATGTGTCTCACAAGTGTCATGGAGCCCTCACGATTTTTTCTTTCTTTCAACGTCAAAACGGTACCTCACTACCCTTCCTCTCGTTGTAGTTCTCGTTGTAAGACATGAAGACCCTTTCTTTGGTACAGTGCAACAGGGAAAGTGGCGCTGCAGTCTGGAGTGATTTTCCTCTTCGCTCGGAACGGACGGGGACACACGACAGTGCTAGTTCAGTTTATATAAATAGCGTCACAGCCGGCAGCGCGCAAAGCCAGTCGGAGGAGGCCTATACAGATAGGTATTTGAAGAGGAGAAATTGGTAGTCATGTGTCAATAGTAAGTTTGGTAGATTGATTACCGTGCTATCGATCACTGTACCTGGCGCCCCTTTTGAAATTTGTCGAGTCGATTCAAACACTATTTTTGCTATTCACTTGACTACCTACCAAATGTATGCAGTTCACATATTGGGCTATTTCCCCCCAATTTCGACCGATCGCGTTTCGCGAATTTCTTCCGTCTTATTGTGCGGCGCAATCCTCTTAGCATACATGCCTTGCAAAGAAGAGAAATACAAATTTCGAAGAGTCTATTACAGTTTAGTTGCCCCCGTTCCCCCCTACCTTCCTCTATACAAACACATACTCGGAGCCCTCCCTTGTCTAATAATACCGCCCACTAAGTTTGTCAGTCGACCCCTACTTCGCGTTCGATCCTTTTTTCTCCTCTCTCTCCCTCTTGAAGTTAGACAGCCTTTTCTCCTTTCTCCTTCTCATATCCCCTCCTCCCCTCCCCGTCTTTCTCTGCTGGCTCATCAAGCGAGCACTTTACCGAGCGTCAACCGTTTGCTTGCCACAGACGACCTGCTGTCTTGCCAGTATCCCATCAAGAAACGCCGACAGGATTCGACGAGGCTTGTTGGTAGCGTGAACGGCAAAGGCAGAGAGCTAGAAGGTAACAATACCGCGAACCGACTCCTGACACTATCGACCCGTACCTATACCTTCATTTTCGCTCTTTGTGCCGCCTCACTCTCCCTTTCAGCTTAAGATAGCCGACGTCTTCTCTCACCGTATACTATTTTCCAACTTCACACCAACAAAGTGACAGCGCCATTCGGATCTACCATCGCTACGTCGGTCTGTCTCGCTAGCCGACATGTCTCGCTCCGAATTCCCCCTTGGGTTCATCTATTCGCTACCTACTCGACCAAAGACAATATCGCTGGGTGACCATCTGGCATCTCAAATCACAGACAGTGGGCGATGTTCGACTCTACTGGATGCGCTGTGCTCTACGACTGCTCCTGCTCTTTGGTCGCCCGACTTAAATCGACCCCCGATAAATCACTTGACGGTAAAGCGATACATTCAATCGTTTGTATTGCCTTCATCGACGACACCACTGGGGCCCAATGATCGAGTCATGATGGCTCTACCCACCGGGGCCGAAAACGCCATCGCTCTTCTTGCAGTTGCCGCCTACCATACTTGCGCGCCCATCAATGCCAGCTGTACCGCCGGCGAATTGAGAGACGATGCGGTTCGACTGAGAGCAAAGGCGATAGTCACAACCAGAGATGCGGCTGAAAGATTAGATGTGCAAGCTTTGAAACGCGAAGAGGGTATGGAAATCATCTTTGTGGAAGCGAGAAACAGTGGGCCTGCTGGAATATTCGACATGTCGCTGCTTGACGGAGAGGTGAACCAGAGCAGGAAGCCATCACAATTACATGGTCTAGAGCATCAATCGCTGGTTCTACATACATCGGGCACATCAGGAAGAAAGAAGGTTGTTCCATACTCGCTTCGTCATTTGATTGTCGGAACATGCTGTGTTGTTCAGAGCTGGGATTTGAGACCAGAGAGTGTCAATAGTGAGTCAATTTCATACTTGAACGTTTAAAATTACCTGGTTTTCCCCGTTCATACACTGACGTCTGACCTTTTTACAGTGAATATGATGCCCCTGTTCCATGTTGGAGGAATTGTGCGTAATCTATGGGCCCCTATGTTTTCCGGAGGCAGTGCCATTATGTGCGCAGGCTTCGATGCAACCATGTGGTGGTCTCTGGCCAAACTACTTGGTGCAACATGGTACTATGCCGCCCCAACCATGCATCACGCCATTCTTGCGTCAAAACCAGAGGGTGTGAATGCTGCGAAAGAAACAAAGATTCGAATGATTGCCAATGCCGCCGGTGGTCTCTTACCCTCGCTGGCCATTCAGCTGAAGGAGACTTTCCCAGCTTGCGCGGTCCTCCCTTCGTATGGAATGACAGAGTGCATGCCGATTGCTTCGCCGCCCACAAATTATCAGCTCGACCGGCCTGGTTGCTCTGGTGTCGCATGTGGACCAGATCTTTCTATTCGTGATCCTTTCAATCGCGAGAAGGAATTGCCCGTCGGTCAAACGGGAGCCATCTCCGTTCGAGGTCTACCCACCTTTTCAGGATATGAAATGTCGACCAATCCGTTTGAGCCGTTGGATACCTCGTCCTTTTCAAGTGAAGGGTGGTTCGATTCCGGTGACATGGGGCACATGGACGCAGACGGTTATCTTTACATTACCGGTCGATCCAAAGAGATCATCAACAAGGGAGGAGAAGTCATCTCACCGTTTGAAGTGGAAGAAGCCATTTCTCAAGCTTGCAAAGACCGCGTCAAGCAAACATTGGCCTTTTCCATCGAACATACAGTACTGCAAGAGACGATCGGTGTCGTCATTGTACCCGTACCAAATCAACCAAGGATCGGATTGGCAGAACTGCAAAACTTGCTTCGATCTCACTTGCATCCTTCCAAGTGGCCCTTTGCGATTGTGTATATGAACGATCTACCAAAGAATCAAGCTGGAAAGCCCCTTCGTATCAAGCTGGGCAGTCGATTGAACATAGGACCTCTATCCGACGATGTTCCTGCCTTACTGCGCCACTTTGAAGCACGAGCACCTGGAAAGGAAGTACCTCTGACAGAACCAATCCCCTGTAGCTTGGTCTCCGTTGACATTCGAGCAGTAGAGAGAGCTTGTTACCGTATCATTGGTATTGTGGAAGCAGCTGTTCGTCAACGAAAAGACGGAGCGCCGGAAGCGTTTATTCAGGTGGAAGAAACGGCAGAATACGACGCTGCGGACATCGATCGTGCTTTGGCGCAAGTCTTGCATGGCTACGTTGTCCCCAATCCACTACACGTCTTCCGTCAACCACTGGCTAAGCTGTCGAACGGTCAAATTGATTTCCGCACGATGGAAGAAGAAGTTCGAGCGCAGAATGCCTCCAGCATGTCTAGGACGGCCCTCGTTGTGCGAGATATCATTGCGAAGCTGCTAGACACCGAATCCGGTACAATCACTGCCGAGTCGGACTTTTTCCTACTGGGAGGTAACTCACTACTACTGGGCAGACTGGTTCACTTGATCCGAAAAGAGACTGGCTCGTCGCTGGAAGTCTCGACGCTGTTCAACAACTCCACCGTCGAAGGAATCGCCATGCTCATTGAGGAAGATCAAGGGGTGGAAGAGGATGAGTACGACATGATGGACGGTTTCATGGATGAAAAGAGCACCAACGGTGGAGCTTTCAGCAGCGCTCATCGATACGATGAAGTCAGCGATGTGAATCCTGCCTTTGCTAGTCATGGATACAAACCACGTAGCCAAACGAATCCTTGGGTCATGTTTGTTCAGCTCCTGCCCTTTCTCTTCTTCTATCCAGCCAAAGCAGCCTGGACTTGGACCGTCATCCTGCACGGTCTCGCCTTTTCCGCCTACTACATCGAAGATGTCTTTTGGGAAAGAGTGGGCGTCTTGCTGGCTTCCGTCATCATTGCACGATTCACCAGTCGAATCATCTGTCCCGTCACTGCCATTGCTTTCAAGTGGTTGATCATCGGACGATATCGACCGGGAAAGTACCCGATGTGGTGCAACTATCATCTACGTTGGTGGATCGTGAATCAATCTCTCAAGACGGCTGGAAAAGGGTTGTTTGGTCTAAGTCCTTCGTTGACAAAGGCGTACTATCGCCTGCTCGGAATGTCTATCGGGTCTGACGTTCAGATTGACAAGTTTGCAAAGATGGCAGAGTACGATCTCATTACGATTCATGATGGTGCTCGTATCGACAAGTCGCTCGTTCGTGGATTCTGTGTGGAACGCGAAGGCTACTTCCGACTAGAACCGATCATCATTGGACGAGATTGCGTCGTCAACACGTTTACTCAGATCTCGCCGGGTGCTCGACTAGCAGACGGAACCGTGTGGGGACCTCAATCTTCCTCTCATGAAGAGCCTTCGAGTGATGCATACGCCGCTTACAATCGGAACGCTGCTCCTACACCAAGTGTGTGGTTGATTTCGTTTGTTGGCATTCCTATCATCCTGTTGGTGCGACTGATTTGCTATGTTCCTTGGTTTGCCGCTCTGTTCATGCTCTTATCTCAACCGTTTGAGTTTGATCATCACGACTCGGTCAAGGGAGTTATTGCTTGGTTTGCTTACCCACGCCGAATCGGCTGGCATTACGTTGCAAGAGTGGTACGAAACATTATGCCACCGCTCATCAATCTCGTCTTGGGCATCATGCTCAAGAGAATCATGGGACTGAACCGAGAAGGATCCATGCGAAACGCCACGCAAATCTCCCTCTTCAGAAGATGGCTGAACAATCAACTCCTTTCTCAACCAAACATCCGTCGAGCCATGGCCATCCTAGGAACGCACTATGAAATGACGTCGGTCGTGTATCGTGCGATGGGAGCAAAGGTTGGCAAGCGAGTCTATTGGCCAGGTAGTGGTATCTACTGCCCTGATCCTGAGTTGATCGAGATTGGTGATGACGTCGTCTTTGGATCCCGATCAGAGGTGTTCACATCAGACTCGATTGGATGGGCAAGAGTTCGCGTCGGTCGAGGTGCGATGATTGCTGACCGAGTCGTTCTCTTGCCTGGCACGACGATTGGTAAGCAATGTGTCATGGGCTCCGGAGCTTTGGCGGTACGAAACGGTCACTACGAAGAAAGCACTGTTTGGATGGGCTGCAAGAATGGATCGGCAGTCAGCTTCGGCAGAGCAGCAAGAGACAAGAACGAAGCTTCCGTCGGTACGGAAGACGAAACAATCACCCCCTTCGGACGAGCATTCTACAAACGCAAAGCATCCTTCTTCGTCTTTCCCTACTTTATGCTCATTGTCATCAACCTTGCCATGGCTCTCTTCTCTTCGGTGTACTGGGCAACGGCTGCCGTAGGAACAATCTTGGCCTTGAATCGACTTCGACAACAGTACGAGTACGCCGCTACTGTCATCTTCACCGATCACTGGTATCGACCCGGTCTTGTGTATGCCTTTATTGCCATCTGCTTTGTCATCATCCTCGACATTCAAGCCATCCTCGCCTTTGCCTGGGTCATTACAACAAAGTGGGCCGTGATCGGACGAAGGCGTGAAGGTCGATATGACTGGGACAAGAGTAGTTACTGTCAAAGATGGCAATTGCACTTGACTTTGCAAAGGTTACTCGGAAAAGGATTCGGAGGTCATCTGATAGGACACATTTCTGGAACAGTCTTTGCTGTGTGGTATCTACGATTGTTGGGTGCGAATATCGGTAAACAGTGTTCCATCTGGGCAGGTGGCAAGCCAAGTCTACAGTTGACTGAACCTGAATTGGTGACGATGGGCGACTTTGTCACTATTGACGATTGTTCGATCGTAGCACACATCAACAGCCGAGGTAGATTCTCACTGAATCGATTGACGATTGCACCTGGCTGTGCGCTTCGAACAGGCAGTCGACTCTTGAGTGGTGCTGCGATGGAGCAGAACTCCATGTTGCTGGAGCACACACTGATTGCTTCAGGAGAGATTGCAGAAGCAAATAGCGTCTATGCCGGCTGGCCTGCGAGACAGTTGCGAATATTCAAGGCAAAACCAAGGGGCGATGCCGGAAATGGCTCTTCTGCCGAGAGCTCAAATTACAACCTGCACAGTCCAATCAGCGGTCCATCGTCCTACTTGACAAAGTGAAGCCGACCCACCTTTCAAATGCACCGCAATTATCAATCTAGCACACTAGGGGGAAAGCCCTTCTCCCTTCTTTCATTCTCCTCTTCTCCCCTAATTTATTCCCCTCCAGTCGACTCAAAAAATGGACAATCTCTCTCTCTCTCTTCTCACCATGCCACGAAAATATCACCCACAACACAATACGAGATCCCTCACATGTACACCCCTGGAAGGAGGGGAAGGAAAGCAAGTCCACGATTCGACCTCTCGACTGTTCTTCGGACCTCTTTCATCCCCTTCGATCCACGCAGCAATCGTTTCATTCTCTTTCTCTCTGTGATGCAGTCACTCTGAACACAACCACCACACACGCCGTCTCTCCCCCCTCCTCTCTTCTTCTCTACACTTCTATCTTCCTTCTCTTTCTCTCGCTCTCCCTAGACAATACTTGTTATTTTTTTTTGGTTTCTCTACATCTTTAACGTACGCAATTTGATTTGTTCAAGCTCAAGGGGTGGAGGTTTGTGTACATTGCGAAGTCTTTTCCAGCGTTGATGATGGATCATATCAGTCCAATGCCGGTCCTGTCGTCGTCCTCTTCCGTAGTGACTCTGGTTTCTCACTCATACCTGCCGCCGGGACGGGCTTCCCTCTGCTTGCTTCCATGGGCTTTTCGTTTAACGTGTCGTCACTAGAAGTAGGGACACGACTACTGGCGAGTGAAGAGACGACGAGAAATGTTTCCCGAAGCCTGTTGGTGACTAGAAGAGCAACTCTCGTACAGACGGTCGACCACATGCCTGCGCTGACAGAGCCTGTAATGTTCGTACGAGTGATAAGGACGTAGCAGTAGCGATTGTGACTTGTGAGTGAGAGAACATACGTGTCAAAAAGTGAGACTTTTAAACTCACCTCTTGGGGCTCCGGTCATACTGAGCAACCAGCCCATTGGACCTAGGTAAGTTTCATTGGCCAAGTCCCATGCATGATTTGGATTGTGAGGTATCGTGAATCCACCTGGTGCCATTCGGGCGGGTCTAGAAGTGGAAGCCGTTGTCCCAGAAGGCGGTAGGAAGAACATGGGAGTCTTTCCAAAGTAGAATGTAAGTACGAATGGGAATAGAGTCGTCGAGAGGAATAACACTACTCTAAGTAATAGACCGAGTGTAGATGAGGCACTGGCCAGTCGAGCGTCTGGCGAAGATTAGCAAGGTTCGAGGAGGAGGAGGAGAAGATTCCCAGAAGAGAGAATGAGTACCTCTTTCATCTTTACAAGCACACGACGCTGGACCACTCACTAGTTGCCTCTAATTGCGAGATGGATTTGTCTACACTACGACGCAGCTTTGCCCACTTTGCGAACTCATCTTGACTGCTCGTTTTGTTCAGTTGCTGCCTTGTCTCATAGATGGTCTTCTTTAATTGCTTTTGAATCCTGGTATCCTGTGAATGGAACAGGCGTAGGTACAGGGGCGATATTGAGCTCTGTATGCGTTCCCTTCCAATCAGAGTCGTCAAATGAGATCCAAAGACGACGAACAGTACGATCAGAGCAGGATGCATGATACCCAAACCGATCTCTCCTTAGTCGTCTTCTTCCAAGCAATGGCCCGAGAAGTGGTCTCTGCATTCAAAGAGGTGGAGACATCGATGGCATGCTACCGGTACACGATCTCGTCCACTACTCACGTGTCAGGCCACGACGCAAGGACCCTCTCGTCTTCTCAAATTTCTCCATATATTTCTGGTTAGACAAATCTGAGATGAAGCTAGCTAGACGGCTCGTTACTTCGCAATTCCGAGACCGCTTACACCTTTTCCTATGTCATCTGGTGGGTCCCTATTTTAAGATTTTTATTTTCTAAGTGCGTTCCGTTTTACCTCTTTTTTTTTGCGTGGTAGAGAAAGGGAAGAGGTGTGTGGTCGTCAGATGGAGGTTTGTGCTTACGGAAAAGGAAAAAGGGGGTTTGTGATCGATTGAGGTTTTCCCTACTTTGAAATTGGCGATCGAGAGAGAGTGACAAGGAGGATTCCGCTCACCTTCATCTCCTGGCCACCACAACGCATCTTCCCAAGGACAAGGGCCTTCCCTGTTCTTCTCCTTACTACAGCGCTGCTATCCTAGAGCTGTGTTTGTACCCCCGCCATGATGACAGCATACCCGAATCGGAGCACATTCTTTGCCGTTCTTTCTGTTTTCTTCATCGTTCTAGCTGATCGTCTAGTACAGTGTCAGGTAGTCCCTATCACTGTCTCTCCAACAACAACAATTTCGTCGACGGCATCTTCAGCGACAACGTCAACATCAGTCTCGATACCATCTACTGCCGCCAACGGGGGAATCACGATCACTGAACCTGCCCAAACAGCCGATGCTTCATACTACAAAATAGCGCAAGGTGTGACGGTCACGTTTGGTTGGAACTTCACTTCGGTATTGAGTTACCCAACATCACTCGTCGTCCAAGCTGTCTGTTCAGACAACTCAAATACCTACACCATTGCAACCTCATTGCCTGGGACAGCTACCAATGTCACCTGGGTTCCCTACGATTATGACCAAAATGCAGCTCAGTCGGGCAATCCTGCTTTGATTCAAGCAACGTATCGATTGGAGATCTTTGACGAGAGGGGTCTCTCGGTAGCAGCAAGTCCGGGTCGCTTTTCACCTAACACTCAAGTCGATTTCGCCCTCTACATCCCTCAGCCTTATACACCGATTGCCAGTGAGTCGGAGATCAGAAGTTGTAGCAGCAGAAAGAGAATCTCATTGACTAATCCCTTCCGCTACTGCAGGCGGCTGGTTTTGCTCGGCTTGCAGTGGAGCTTCTTCACTGGAGGTTCCCAGGCCGCTACTTCTGGCAGTCGTCTCTACCTGCCTCGTCATGGTCTTTGGGAGCTGGAGTATCCTTCAGAGGTGACCACGCAACAAGACTAGGCTAGATTTCCTACTGTAACAACAACGGCATTCTCTTCAACATTGGCCAGCACATCTTCACACGTCATCTCTTCTCTCTCTCTCTCTCTCTCTCTCTCTCACTCTCTCTCCTTTCCTCCCTCATCAAGGACAGTGTCTACACAAAGAACACAACTCACTCAAACATTACATTACATTCAAACAATACATCAAACTGGCACTTCTACTCCTCCACGACTTCCTCTTCGTTTCTTGGCACATGACGACGTCGTGACCGTTCCCGCTCTTTTCGCTCCAGCTCTCGTTTCTTCTTTTCCGCTCGAAGCCGCTCGGTTTCCGTTGAATTTGACTTCGAGACACTTCCTGAACGAGGTCGATGATGTGAGGTGGTGCTCGAAGCGCTGACCGCTCTTTCATTTCGACGTTTTGCGTCTTTCATAATATCCTCCTTTGTGGCAGGCAAGTCATTTGTTTCATCATCGTCGTCGTCGTCATCATCTCCATCACCTTGCTCATCTCTCGCAGCTCCAGATGGAATTTCCGATGCTGCCACTCTGATCGGGGTCGCACTCTTCTTGCGAACGACCTTGGTGGCTTCTGCTGGTCTGCCTTCCTCGATAATCTCGTGTCCATACTCGTTTCGTTCAATCTCCCTTGTTGGATCGACTGCAAGTCCCTTGGCCCTTTCTTCCTCTTCCCTATCTTCTCCTTCCTGCAGCTCCTCTAATTTTCTACTAAGCAGGCTTGCCTCAATTCTGGGTGCTTCTCCACTCAAGTCCACTCCGGCCAACAGTCCATACTCTTCCAAATCGACAGGCAACTTCCTCTTGAAAGCGAGATCAAGACTGCGACTGTCTGTCCTTTCCAGACTTCTCCACTTTGATCGTATCTGCTTTCGGTTCCGATTTGGAAACATTCGAGCGATCATCTCAAAATCACTTCCCCACATGGATACGGCCTGTAAGAATCGTCTTGTCTCTTGAGCATCCCATCTTTCCGTGCCGACTCGTTTCGAGTAGGTTGCTGAATTGACGAATCGGTCATTCTCATTGATGTCCAGGTACTCGGCACCAAGGCCGTCCATGCTAGCGTCGAGACTCCTTTGCTGCTGAAGGCTGCTTTCATCAAGCACGATCTGGCCATTTACGATTCTCGTCTGGACGGTGAATCGATTCTCTCGTAGAGGGTGATGGTGTGATGATGCGACCGATGTTGCCCCAGCAGAGTCAGCGTCCGATCCTCCACCATCCGCCTCGTCCTCCTCTCTTTCTTCTCCATCGGAATTAGTCCGGCTTGATGGCTGACGTCCCTCGCCTGCAGGACCTCCCCTCTCTGCCTCGTCCTCGTCATCATCCTCCTCCTCCTCCTCCTCCTTTTCGCCCTTTTCTCGCCTTCGCTGCCCCTCGTCTGCTGTTCTCCCACTGACCACGGCAGCTCGATGCACTTTAAGCTGCTTCTTCCGTTCCCTCTTGACATTCTCCAATTTTCTCTGCATGTCAAACGTTCGCCTACTCGCTCGACCCTGCTTAAAGGCGGGCAAGCTCAAGTCTGCCATGGCCGTCTTCCTTGGGTCAAGTCTTCTAGCTCGAAGGTGAGCGCCGTACTGCTCGACCTCGGCAAGATACCCTGCTTCATCTTCCGATGCAGTCTTCTTCTTTTCCTTTGTCCGTTTCCTCTTCACTTCGACTTCGTTCTCTTCATCCCACAGTTGCTTTTCAGTTGCGTACTGCCTTTCTGCCTCGCGCACCCGGTTCTCGTACTCGGCACGCTCTTCTCCGCTGAGAGACTGCCAGGCCTCTCTCCTCTTTTCTGCACTCTCGTCACCCGGTCGGTCATCTTGAAACAGCTGGTAGGCGTCCTTGGAAGGTGGTGCCGGTTCGACTTTTCTACTCATCGATCTTCTCGTCCTGCTCAATGTCGTCGTCGGATGTGACGCTTGAGACTCCGAATACTTTGCCAGCCAATCCTCCATGTTAGATTGCCATACTTCCTTCTTCAAAGCTGCTTCGCTTTCGTAGTGGGCCCGTTCGTCCAAGGGTAAGTTCTTCCATTCCTCTCGAACCTTGGCAGTGATGTTAAAGCTTGCGCCATCCGCTGTCCCCGCTGCCTCACTGATTCGTGGTCTCGTTTCTCGAGAGAAGAGCACGTAGGCTGACAGAGGTTTCGTGGGTCTCTGTGGCACTGCTTTACCTTTGTCCTTTCTTGTCTTGTGGCCATCCTCCCCCTCGTCGCCGCCCGCATCTCTCGTAGCTGAGTAATCAACGGGTGCATGCACCGATGATGCATCCTTCCCATCCGCCACATTTCGCCTGCTTCTCCTCAGATTATTCTCGGGCTCCATCCTTCTCTTTCTTCCAGGAATTAGGACTTCCTGTCCGACCTCGGCTGGTGCATCGCCCTGTCCGTCATGATGTCTTGTCCAGAAGGGTGGTGCCTGTACTGGCTCCTCAAGTGGTGCACTAATCCTCGGAGAAGCTGTCGCCTGCGGTGTCTGCGATCGACGTGAAGGAGCGACCAATGGCGGGCCCATGGATGTCCCTCTAGCGTGTGCGTGCGAGTGAGCACCCGACCCTACAAAGATGGGCACACCGCCCCCTCGCGAAGACAGGGAAGAGCCCAAAGCATAGCTCTTCGTTGTTGCTGCTCTATTGTTGCTGCTGCTGCTGATACTTTTGTTGTTGTTGCTGCTGCTGTCGTCCTCGCTGCTGGTCCCAGTCGAGGTCCGCATTGGGAAGGGCGATGGCTCCATGGAGGCGGAAGGTCGGATCGGTGCCGGTATAGCGAGGGGAGTCGCTCGAATGGACGAGGCCTCCCCACTACCGTTCTCAGCCCGCCTCTGGGCTTCAGTGCTGTGGACGTTCCTCGACACTGGTCGGATCTTCACCGCGGTCGCCCCTCCGACTCTCGAAGTCATCTCTGCAGGCGGGCGCTGTGAGTCAAAGTCGGAGGTACAGGGAGCGAGATGTATGTATGAGGACTGATCGAGGGAGAAATGCAAAAGAGTCCCCCCTGGCACTGCAAGATTTCAAATAGAATCATAAACATAGTCAAACCTAGATGCAGCCCCATTAGCTCAGTTGGTTAGAGCTCGATGCTTATATTCTTTTGAATTCACTTAGAGAATACCCCACCGACGTCGTGGTCGTCGGTTCAAGCCCGACATGGAGCAGTTTTTTTCCGCTCTTTTTTTTAGGGAATATTTTTTCTTTCTTTTTGAGCCTTGCTTCTTTCTGGGAATGGCGCGCGCTTTTAGCTGTGTCGCACACGCTGGGCACACAGCTTTTGCTTCCTCACGGCGCTCCGTGGTCAACCCGAGAGCTCGCGTCCTGCACTGTTTCGAGAGAAAGGTGCCTGATCCGACGCACTACATTCATTTCTTGTCCGATTTTGCCAGTGATCTGACGTGGTGGCACGATGCGCGCTCTATTCATCTGATCGGTGCGGGCCGTAGCAAGACTTAGATGCTGGGCTTTTGGATTCGAGTAGTACAAGGAGTCTTCTCGAGTAGTACAAGGGGTCTTCTCGAGTAATACAAGGTGTCTTCTCGAGTAATACAAGGGGTCTTCTCACTAACCGCTGACCGTCTTGTGCGCCTTCTACACTCTCAGTAACACCCTCCCCCAACAAGAACTTGCTGCTCTTCACGGTTGAATTCTCAATCGTATTTGACTCGTCGAAGTCTATTCGTGAATGCGGAGAGAGAAAAGCAGTATTGTACACAATGGGGAGGACCCGTGGAAGGAGGGAACGGAAACATGGCGCAGAAGATAATTCAGTACTTCTCGACTGGCTTGCGCTTGCTGAAGCCTCTACTGCCGATGTTCTGGGGTACGTTCTGGGGTGCGTCTTCATAAATACTCCTGGCGCTTTGATAGTCATCGTCGACATCGCTGTCTTCTGCAAACGGCGCATCCTCGTATCGACTTGGTGCAAAGCTTGCCACATCCGTCGTCGATCGTCCACCGTCGCCGCTCATTCTCGGGGCTATCGACGCAGTCCGGATCGAGTAGGCATCGTTCCGATCAACAGTCGACCTCTCAAGCATTTCCCTGGGCTCCACCTCTTCTCCGTCCACGTCGAGACCTCGACGACTCTTGCTACTCCTGCTCGTGGAGACAGCAGTGGTTGCGTCGCCAAGAGAGGTGATTGAACTTTGTGCTTTGTAGCCTCGTCGGCTCTTGTGCAATCCGTCGCTCTCCATGTCGGCAGAGTAGGCACCCGATCGCTGCGCTTGCGAAGTTCGTTGATATCGCCAGATCGTGTATCCAAAGATCACGATTCCGTTTCCAATGATATCAACACAGAAACACGCCAGACTTAGCCAGAAAGCAGGTCCCAGAGAGGTGCTTTGAACCATCGAACCCAACACTTCGGTGCCCTTTTGCGACATCAGCTTGCTTCGAGCCGGAACGAAGGTGGCCACGTCGATGAAGAAGCTGATCAAAGCAAAGAGGCAAGACAAGAACGAAAAGATGGGGAGTGCGATGCTATACTTCTGACGCTTGATTGTTACCAAGGCAGCAATCATGGCGCAGAAGGTAAACCCGCAAGAGATGGGATGGAAGATGAGCTGGGAAAGCAGTAAAGAAGAGGAGGTCAGTCGGACCGACGCAATAGTCTACTACAGGGCTCTCGACTCACCGCCTTAGGGAGGTTGCGATCAAAGAAAGTCTCAGTGATACCGGAGTAGCGCAGGTTCTTCCAGCCCCACGTCGCAGGAGGGCAATTGAAAGCTTCTGGTTGATTGAGATCAGGTCGAGTGGGGAAAGTGAGAGCGTCTCTACCGTTGCAAGCCGCCCACATTCCCAATTCTACAAAGGTAAAGTTGCTGAGGTCGAAGCGGAAGAAATCCAGCATGATGAAAGGAACTCCAATCGAGGTAATGAGCTGAATGACAAAGGAGCAGAAGAGGAGGAAGCTGCCAAGAAGGACGCAGTACGTCGGCCCCAACCAGTAGAGAAACGACCGGACGCCGTTTCGTGTCTTCTGCCAGATTCGAGGCATGGCTGGTCGCTTTGTGAAGGGGATATTTGGTCGAAAGAAGGTGAAGAGGAAGGAGAAGGGGCGAAACACACGCGCGCAGGTGCAGTGGCAGAAATATAGACGGGTAGGAGCAAGTGATGGAAGGGTGTAAAAATAAACAGGTGATGAGGCAATACTAGTGAAAGGGGAGAGGAGTGTGAAAATTGTTGAAACCCCCCCCCAGCCCAGGATTGATATCGGCACGGTCATATGTCGTGAGATACGCTAATATTGTAATCATTCCCCGCATTGACATACATTGTGTATTTATAACGGAATACTTTACAAGTTCAAAGACGGATACAAGTACAGTAGAACTTCCCATATCTTATACGCGCGGGACCGAGCGATTTCTATCAGTTATGGGGATTATAGAATATGGGAATTCAATTTGACAGGAAGCAAATCGTTCCAAGACCAGGTTTTAGAATTGTGATTACTGAAAAGGGAGTAAGATAAGCCGGAATACAAGAATTGCGCATTACAACTTAGAAATTCAATACAAAATACTTCCACGTGTAAGTCCTCATATCTTATAATCACTAGTAGGATTATTTCAGATCTCATAAGTTAAAAGAAATGGGGATTTTCCTTTAAAACACTAGGTCCCGATTCTGTACGGCCAGATTTCAATAAGGTATGGGAATATATAGAATTTGAGGGTATAAGATTAGAGAAGTTCTACTGTATAAAGACGGAACTTCGCCTTACTCTTCGTCTTTTTGTAATGCACATCATGTAGTGGCCCCTGCGTGTGATCTACTGTAGTGGTAGAAGTGGTCGACAACACTATGACATGTATCGAACCGTCTCTCCTCTCGTCCGATGCAATCACCACCGCATGAACTGCTCCTTCCCACACTTCCCCTTGATGCAGTAGTCAATCACAACCGCTCTGTCTCTCCCTCGTCTATTGCTGGGGTATGATCCTTCGTCTTGCGCCTTGGGAGACATCTGTCTAGCGTCAGCTCCCAGTCGGATGTTTCGTTGAATGCAAGCAGAATCTCCACCACTTGATTGACAGTCAATACTGTACTAGATTTGAGACGCCCAGGTCCGATGGGAAGCTTGGCCGTCTTTATCCCGAGCCTCGTCGCTTTTTGAGCGCATATGTTCTGAAATGATTTCAGTCTCGAGAAGTCAATGGCTTGGGCAGACTATCTCTGTGGCAGCTCCAACTCACCTTGTGTCGGTTACGATCTACGATACCACCAATGATGTATCCTTTGCCTTCCTCGATCTGATCGAGTGTTTCTTCCGCGTCGGCGGAGAGGTATACCAATTGATTTATCCCACAGACTGCTGGACCGTCTTCTAGATCTTTGCAGAGGCCTTCAAGACCGCCATTCGGTCGAAGTGCTACCCTCTGCCACCTTTGCCAATCCCCCTTCATTTGGGTTTCCATGCGACGTCCAATTGATGTCTCCAGTAGCGACTGATCTGCCGGTCCACATATCACAACAGAAGAAAAGGGATGCGTGGAATGCCTGTTCGCATGATAAAGTGATGAAAGTTGTTGCGCCATCGAGGCTAGTTCCTAAGGCCAGGCCAGACGTGTAAGCTCATATGGAAGTAGTCTGGCTCGTTGGAAGAAAAAATGCACGCACCTTTTCGATCATGAGCTCATCAAAGCTGCAATCTATGATAATCTTGGCCGGAACAACATGCCTTTCTCTCGCATTAGCCTCTCTTTTCTCCTTTCCAAGATCCTTGCCTGCTAGTCTAGCCTCCAGCCTTTTTGCTTTGCGATTGTCCCTTTCACGTTTCCGTTTTGCTTGCTTCTGCTCTTCGTAGTTTTGATTCCGCAGGAGCCTCTTTTGTTGACTTTTAGAGAGCGGCAGTACTTCCGCTTGAGTGACATCGTCGGGTGTGGCAGCTTTTGGAAGCTGTGTCTCCGTCTCCCCTTCTTCTACATCCATGTCGATTTGTTGAACTTAGCCTTGATATGAAGACTCCATCAAGCCAATGTATTCGACTTGGGTTCCTCAGAAAAGTTCTCACGCACGTGCTTTAAAGATTCCCTCCCAACTTCGTCACAGATGACTGAAAGTGCTTCCCCTCGCTCTTCCATACCTCGCCACCGTACCGACCATGCCGGCTCGCCTCTGTACGACCTGCCAGACGGCGAGAGCAGTCCTTCGACGCCCAAAGACTGGAGCCCTTGTCTGCAGAGAATGCTTCTTCTATATCTTCGAGGAGGAAGTACATCAGACAATTGTGAATGCTCGACTCTTCCAATCGGGTGATCGGGTGGCTATCGGGGCGTCGGGTGGAAAGGATTCGACCGTGCTGGCTCACGTAATTAAGACGCTCAACGATCGATACAAGTATGGTCTCAACTTGTTTCTACTCAGTATTGATGAAGGAATCACTGGATATCGTGACGATTCGCTGGAGACTGTTAAACGAAACAAAATACAATACGGTATGCCTCTCAAAGTTCTGGGCTACGACGAGCTCTATGGCTGGACGATGGATGATATTGTCAAGCAGGTTGGCATGAAGAACAATTGCACATTTTGTGGAGTCTTCAGACGGCAAGCCCTGGACAGAGGTGCAGCTACGCTTGGTGTCGATCACATTATAACTGGCCACAACGCAGATGACATGGCAGAGACGATCCTGATGAATGTCTTGCGTGGAGACATTGCTCGATTAGAGAGGTGCACAGACATTTGCACCCGTGGAGCACAAGAAGGAGCGATTGAAGAGGAAGAAGAGGAAGGTTGTGGTGCGCATGAAAACGAATTCGGCGGAACGGGTATTAAGCGAAGCAAACCTTTCAAGTACGCTTATGAAAAGGAGATCGTAATGTACGCCTACTACAAGAAGCTCGACTATTTCAGTACGGAGTGTATCTATCATCCCAATGCCTATCGAGGTTATGCACGAGAGTACTTGCGTGAATTGGAGCAGATTCGACCCAGCGCAGTAATTGATATCATTCACTCTGGAGAAGCGCTACGAGTAGGAGGAGAAGTCAAACGACCAGAGCAAAGGAAGTGTGCAAGATGTGGCTACATGTCATCAAACGAGCTATGCAAAGCCTGCCTTCTTCTGGAAGGACTAAACAGAGGTCAGCCCTCTATGGGAATTCATTCTTCCAAGTCGAGGTACGTTCGAGAGGCAAGAGCAGGCGATGCAGGAAAGGACGACGAGAGCAAGATCGGTCGCAAGATTGCAATGTACGAGAGGCCAGGGAAAGCAAAGGTGGAGATCACGACGTGATCGATCTCACTCGTACCGAAAGGCAAGTCACACACCCTTCCAGCTTCTGCTCAACAGTGACGTGTATCGTCAGCTTCATAACTATCGCAGTCTATTCTTCTGACCTACCTCAAATTCCGACACCTCGACTTTGATCACCTCGTAGCCTCTACTCTGGAGAAGCTTTGCCGATTCAGGCGCTGAAGATGAGATGAGGAGGGTCTTGGTGGAGATGACATCACTGTCAAGGAACACAACAGCAGCACCTTCCGCCTGCAGGTGTAGGGTCATCAATCAGCACGCGGCTTCTTGTACGAATTGTCCTCCTCCGTACCTACCTCGGGCATGGCAAGGAACGACGGGAAGATGCTGCTGTTTTCTAGCAGCGACTCATATCCAATTATGGTACCGTCTGGTAGAGCAGTAATCATCGACTCTGGTGGTCGTGCGGCGTTGAGCTTTCTGTACATAGCAAAGCGCTACCCAAATCCTTTGCACTAGAGGACTTACTCAAGTGCAAAGCTTTGATCACTGGTACTGTCTTGACTTGCCATCCCAGCCGGGTGACATGATCGGTGAACTGCTGAATTCCCGCGTCGTTGGTCCTCTGGCTCTTGCCAACATAGATTGTCTTTCGGCTCGGTATCTTGAGAACGTCTCCTCCGTCCAATGTACCTGGTTTCACGATCTTTGCGATGGAATGTGATGAGTGGATGTTGCCCTTCAACATGTCTTCGATGCCTCGGATCTCTCCCTCTCGTGCCACATTACCCGGAGAGGCTAAGATGAAGAGACCATCCGTCGTCTTGTCGTGTATGCCATTGACGAAGATTACTCCGTCCTCGACGAAAACACTGTCCGGTAAATCATCATCAAGTGTCACTTCCTCTACCTTCCATCCCCTTTCTTTGAATATTTCTGTGTACGCTTGCCATTGTGCGAGCGCCTTTTCATAATCTATACTATCTCGGTTGTCTTCTATGTGCGATACGATGCCTTCCGCAAGGCTCTTTGGCGGCTTGCGCACCAGCAACACGGAATTCATACACTATGGAAGAGGGCTGAGGACGAATGCCGGCAGTGGGCTAGGTAGGCTACGTGAATTCGTCGTGAATATGCAACAGGCCGCAACGCATCGTTCTCACTTCTGATCGACACTAACCAACACACGTGTGTGCAACAAAACGTCGGCTTGGCGCCGACCTTCTTAAAATCTTTCTTGACAAAATGGAAAGGAAGATAGATGCCTATCACACCTCTTGGGACTTCGATGATCCTGAGGATACAGTAGAGAACACTTTTCGTATACTGTACATCGCTAGAAGAAATGGCATCTTCAAAAGCCAAAGAAAAGGAAGACCTTGCAGCGATTCAAGCTCAATTGCAGCTGGAAAGAGCTCAATTGACCAATGAAATCGGACATCGATTGACCTCACTTTCAGCAGCATCATCTCCAATCAAGTTTACCAACAAATCTAAGAACCCTTTTAGCATGTCAAGAACGCACGGAGATGCATCTTCCTCGTCGTCGTCCCTATCCTCATCGCCATTCAGTCATAGACCAGCCACTCTTGGGCTGGGAGCGGAAGCGTCCGAGCAAGACAAAGCGCAAGCATCGAGTAGTCTAGAGAATGCCCGACTCAAAGGAGCTATCATGGGAAAGCGGAAGAGGGAGACTGAAAGGGCAGAGGAGAGGAGGGAGGAAGAGGACGAAGAAGACAGTAAGTTCAATGCTCTGGGGAAAGGTAGTGGGAAGGATAAGGTAGTCACGGCGAATGGCAAAGGGAAAACGATCAGCAAGGTAGACCCCTTTGCAAGCAAGAAAGGCAAAGGGAAGAAAAATGGCACAAGTGAAGAGCCTACTGTCTTGCGTCATGACAAGTCTGGCCAGCCAGCACAAGAGCAGCTTTTGGGTCTATCGAAAAGTGCCAAGAAGAAGCTTAGGAAGAGAATGAAGAGGGAAGCAGGAGTGTCTGAGGAAAGTAAAGAAGGGGTAGTGACAAGGCCTATCGAGGTAGGGCGACCGCTCAGCAATGGATTACACAACCATAAAACGGAGACAGAGACGGAAGGCGGACGAAGTGCTATGACAGCGCATCAAAAGTCGATGCTTTCCCACCTCTCCGGCGCTCGCTTTCGACAGATCAACGAGACACTGTACTCTACTTCGTCCTCTTCCGCAATGTCCTACATTCAAAGTGAACCCTCGAAACTTCGCGAATACCATGAAGGCTTTCGAGAACAAGTGAAGGGCTGGCCAAAGGTGCCTGTTCGACAGATTGCAGAAAAGATCCTCAAAGGTCAGACGCAGCAGCAAAAGGGAGCGGGTCGCTTTGCTCCGGGTGCTCTCGTCATCGACTTGGGAGCGGGA
The DNA here is from genome assembly GCA_026210745.1 of Exobasidium rhododendri. Taxonomy (NCBI): domain Eukaryota; kingdom Fungi; phylum Basidiomycota; class Exobasidiomycetes; order Exobasidiales; family Exobasidiaceae; genus Exobasidium; species Exobasidium rhododendri. Next base: position 899,049 of record CP110630.1, read on the forward strand.
GAAGCATTCCTCGGCAAAATATTAGCAAGGGAAGCATCGAAAGTTCGTGTGCTAAGTTATGACTTGCTGGACAGCGACGATGGATGGGTGAAAGGTCTAGACATTGCAAAGCTGAACGGTCTACCGCTTCCAGGCACCTTGGGACCAGCGGACGAAGAATCATCTCATGTAGTGGACGTCGCTGTCTTCTGCTTAAGTCTGATGGGCACAAACTGGGTGGAAATGATCATGGAAGCAAGTCGAGTTCTTCGCAGCAGTGGGGAGCTCATCATTGCGGAGGTGACAAGTCGTTTCAACACAAAGGCCGACTTTATCGAGATTGTGTCTTCCCTGGGTTTCAAGCTGGTGCAGGAAGACTCGAGTAATTCACACTTTGTCACCTTTGACTTTGTCAAACTGGGCAAGTCGGACTGGGACTCCAAAGCGGTACAAGCAGAGCAGGACAGAGCCACAGCGATCGAAGCAGGATCAAAAGTACTGAAACCTTGTCTCTACAAACGTAGATGAGTGTCATCTCGATTACTTGCTTTTCATGCCACACAGAGAGAGGCAGTGACGTTCTCCTCTTTCTGCGCGAAGCAAATGGCACGACGACATGTGTATTAATCAAGATGATTGAGTGGTAATGCGATGAACGATGAGGTGAAAGTGTGATTGACTCTATGCACCGCGGAAAGAAGGAAAAAAGAAAAGAAAAGCAGAGCAGGAGGGAAAAAGAGAGGTGTCAGTGGAAGGGAGGAGGAGAAGAACAAGGTATCAGGGTGATGCGTGTGGAGAAAGAAAAGAACAAGAGAGAGAGAGAATGTGCGCGTGCGTCACAAGAGACCCGGGGAGGGGGGGGGTATATACGATAGTGCTTATTGCTTTTGAGCCTGGAAAGACCACGAATCATATGTGTTTGACACTTTTCCCAGGCTGAGATTATACGGGTTTCGATTGATCTGCTGTGGTGGTTGTGGTTGTTGTTGTTGTTGTTGTTGTTGTGAAGAAGCTTGAGGTTGGAACTGAAGATGCTGTACGTAATCAAGGGTGCCGACGCCTGCCGGTCCTGCACCACTGCCTTCCTTTGAGTCACTACTTCGTTGAATAGTTCCTACACTCATGGGTGGCGTGGCGGGGCCAGCACTATCGACGGTAGACGCAAAGCTGGTCTCAAAGGAGCTATCTCCAAGCCCGATTGGGGCATCCTTTGACTGTGGCGGTGGCTGAGGTCTTTGCTGCTGCTGCTGCTGCTGCCACCACGCCGATGCCGCGGCATTGGAATCATTCGAGAAATCTTGACCAAAACCGGCGTTACTCCAGTGCATACCAATTCCTTGCAGGCCCAGCGCACTACTGCTCGTGGAAGGGGTGCCATCGATGGCGTTAGCCTCCAGTCGTTGCTGCTGCTGCTGATAAGCAAACAGATTGGAGGCATCCCGAGTGGTGTGCAGATTGTACTGATGATGCTGCTGCTGCTGCTGCTGTTGATGTTGTGAGCCTTGGAACTGGAAAGTAGAGTGAGGGTACAATTGCGCATGACTAGGTGGAGGAGCAGACATGTAGCCAGCGACGAATCCATCACCGCTCGTGTCTTTTGTTGCCTGCAAGAAGTGCGGGTCCATCAAATGGCTGTTCCCGGTAAGTGGAGTGATGAGACCGTAGTTCTGTCCCATCACTTGCTGTTGCTGTGCGTTTGCTTGGCCATAGGAAGCATTGACGGTGTTGGGTGCAGCCATGGAGGAATTGTTCATGGCCTTTTTCATGCTGTTCTGAGTAGCTTCTTGCATCATCCAATTGCCCAAAGGTCGGCGAGCATTATCGAGTCCGTTGTCTGCTTTAGTAAGGAGTGGTGAAGAAGAAGAGGAGGAGGAGGAGGAGAAATCTAGAGCGCTTGCACGGCGTTTGTTGGACTTCATCGTAGACGAGGCGGAAGCCGATCTACCCATTCCGACTGCTTTCCTCTTCGTCGAGACTTCGACTTCGTCATCTAAAGGTGATCCCGCTCGATCAGCAGTGACGCTCTGATCAATCTCTGACCAGCCGTCCAACGTGCTAACGCCGACTTTCATAGGCGTGTCCAAGTCGATTCCTGCTTCCCTCATCTTTTCTTCCTCTCGAGCGATACGATACACGTCCATTAATAGACTAACCTTGTCTGCTTTGATCAGTGCCACAACTTCCGCTGTAGCCAACTGCAACCTAGCCACCTGAATATCTGGACTTCGCAAGATCGTCAACAGCAATGCGTGCCTTTCAGGTTTCATCAGATGGTCTGGCTCCTTGTGACGAACACCTTCTGGCCACCATTTCGGTTTGCCTTCTTCGCCTTTATTGTAAGGACATCTCGTTTGCTTCTTGGGCTCGATGATCTTTATCCAGGCTTTCGCTACCGTTTTGCACATTCCTTGCTGTAATTGGCTGAAGCGTAGTTCCAAAAAGGTAGTCCTGGCTTTCAAGTTGTCAAGTCGAGTCTCAAATTGAGGTACATGCTGCTGGGTGCTGCTGTTCGTTCTTTGGAGAGTGTTGCGATTGGGTGGTGCTGCCATACGAAGAGGAGCAGAGTGAGGTGGTACAATGAAGTCCTTTTCGTCCGATGTATTCAAGCCAAGTCCTTTGAGAGAGCTCATGTAGTGACCCTCCACGGCAGACTGAGGGTGGAGGTCCGCTCCCTGCTTTACTTTGAGATACTGTTCATTCACGACACTGGTGTCGAGAGGCGATATCGTCTTGCGTTTACCGGCCGAAGTGGAAGAACTTCTGTGTAAGGTCGGCCTTGAATCTAAGCGGGTCTGATTTTCTTGCATATTTATGCTTGGATTGACGTCGGTGAACACATCATCACTGGGCATCACGGGTGTCGTAAAGGAAGAAGAAGGTTGAGAAATGGTACTACTGCCGGGAACCTGCAGTGTCAATCCCCTATCATCTTCAGAGAAATAGCCGTCGCCATCTTCTCCCCCTTCCTCCTCCTGTAGATCGTCGCCTTGAAATGGGTCTGTCCGTGGCATTCCTTGCGCTCCGATGACCAATCTTTTGGCCTCATCCGCAATGCCACTCTTGACAAACCAGTCCTCTAGCCTATCTTGAAGTGCTTCTGATGCATACGTCTCTACGTCGCCTCGAGCACTAACCCACATGATCGAAAAGTGAGACCCATTGATGTAGGCTGCTTTTCCCAATGCTCTCAGTACTTGGTCACGTTTGTTCTTGTAATGACGATGTTGTCGAGACGGAGAAGTATACGGCTCAATGCGCACTGGAATTCGTGGCATTGTCTACAGCTGACTAGGACCCGTTTCAAGATAATGGAGAATCCAGATGAAGCGGGTAGGGGAGGGGAGTCAGATGGAGACCGTCAAGTGATGTAGCTGCGCAGTGTTGTTATTTGGGAGTTTGAAGCGAAAGTGATGGAGTGTGATCGACGTGCGAGATGGGGGTGACAAAGTGTAAAGGTGGATGTAACTGTCGAAAGGGACAGATCAAGGACGATACAGAGTATCACTTGGAAGGACGGAGGTGGTTGGTAAAGGCGAAAGTGATGAGAGGCAATGGGAACGAATCTCAGCCAGTGTAGGTGTGTATGTGTGTGCGTGTGTGTGTGTGTGTGTGTGTGTGTGTGTGTGTGTGTCAAGCTTGCCAAAGCGCCGCTACCGTGCCTGTGGTAAACAGCCCTTCGAGTCCATTCCCGCGAGGTGGTCTTTACGTTCTCAGGATCCAAGCCAAAAACAACAACGGCTGCAGCGAATATAGTCGTGTACGCTCTACTGTACTTACAGCACTGTACTCCCAAATTCCTCCTTCTGCTATTCCTTATTCCAATGAATTTCTCTCTCGGAACTTTAAATCTTAAAACGGTAAAACCTTGGAGCAGAGCAAAGTCGATGGCCAGGCCGGTACGTGCTCCACCACTGTCCTAGGGTGGGAGGGGGGAGGAGGTCCCGTTGGAAAAGCTGGTTCGAAAAAAAAGAGACAATCTTAGCGCACTTCTCCATTCAATGCGGAATGAGATTGGAGGCCGCACAAGGCACGGACCTTGCATAATGTGAGATTGACGCCCACGCGACGTTTAATGTATGTGAGCAGCGATTTGTTATGAAGGATGGAAGACGCGCATTGCGTATGACATATCTATAGAAGCGCGCCTTTCAAGGAACCCCTTACTGGGAATCGCCTCCCGATCAGCGCGCGCTCCTCAGACAAGCCGGGCTTTTTTCTGAGTGCCACTTTGTCGGAGCCTGCACACACGGACATAGCTTTGGTATGAAGGTATTGACATTGCAACGGATTGGATTAAAGGTTGTTCGCTTATTCCTCTGAACAGCAAGGCGACATTTTTGGAAAAAAGGTGAATGAACAATTAAGATAGAGTTAGCCGGCTGAAAAACAGACGAGCACAACATTCGGAGAAGCATGGCGTCGCAAGTTTGGAAAAGTATAGGGAAGAGCGATTCGTTCTTGGGGATCGTGTAGGCCGAGAGCAAGGGTGATCTGTGCTGCTCCAGCTCTGTTTTCGATTGCCCCGGGGGATGCACGCACACACACACAGGCACACAGACACACAACGACACGCAATCTGCCCTCCTCAACTCTTACGTCCAACGTCTTCATTTGACACATCACCACTCGTCCGTCTCATCTACTTGTACAATGACTTGCTTGGTAGCTCGCATACCACGTTCCCGCAGTGACTTGAGACCCTCGAACTTGACCTTGGTCGGTCGAGGGGCAGGGGCAGGCGAGGGCTCGAAGTGCGTATGAGCGCTCGGACGCGCTTCCACCTTTTTGCGAGAAAGACCAAGTGCTGCTTCCTCAATATCGTCTCCCTTCTTTCCTTGAGAAGCGTCCTTTGCCGCAGGATCATCTTTCTCTTTGACACCAGAGTCAACATCTTCGTGCAACGTCTCTAGAACGATGCCCCTTCTCTTCTTCTTCCAACCGACATCGTTCTCTGCACCTGCTTCGGCCACGCCCCCTCTGAGTACACTTCTACTCTCGCCAGGTGGTAGCAAGAAGCCAACCGAAGGGCCTTTGAGAAGCGACACAGCCCCACCGTAGCCAAGGTATGCTTTTCGAAGATGGGGATAGTGAGTGAAATCGGAAATGAGCACTTGTGCATCGACGAATCGAGAGATATGCAGCGTCGTCCTATTGATGGATGCGAAGGGTAAGAGAAGATCAGATGATAACGTGAGCAGGGAAATCGAATGTATCGGGGTCTCATCATGAAGAGAAAGATCTTTGAGAAAACGACGAAGGCGAAGCAAAAAGCGCGATAATTGCATCAATCGAGTCTCCAGCGATTGTTTTCCGTCTCGCATCATCCCTAGCGAACCTATTTGAGGTAGATGAAGACGAAGAGTGGGAAGCGGCCTAGTCTTATCCAACGATAAATGCTTGCAACGCTCGCCTTCTTGCTCTATCGCCCGCCAAGTCGCCTCGTATGTACTTTCCTCAATGCATCTCAGCTTTCCTCTCTTTCGTTCTTCTGCAGCCACGATCTCCTCTTCACTCCATCTCTTGGATTTGTCAAATGGAGCCCTGAAGAAATGCTCTTCAGGCACTCCCAAGGTAGCATCGGAGCTCACTTCAGGCTCGTCTACTGTTGTTTTGAATTTAGGTCGATGAGCGTATCGAAAGGCGATAGTCAATGCGTCTTCTTCGGCTTCCTTCTTCTTGTCCACCGATTGACTATAGTCTCGAGAAGTAGCTTTCCCTGGCATACGGTCTCTGATAAGCTTACGAGCGCCTTTGCCGATCACGAGAGTCTCTTGACTTGCTACCAAACTCTGTGCCACACTATAGCTCATCAAGTCTAATGCAACCTCTTCAGCAGCTTTCAAGGCGTCCAAGGTTTGATCGGAGCCAGATGCCGCCGAAGACTTTTGCAAGGTTCGTTCTTGTTCCTCTTCATGTGTCGATAGAGTTGCTAGTCCCAGAGCCGGGCATATTGCAAGCACTGAGGAGGACGGCAGTCCACTTCCCGATAGGACATCATCCAGCGAAGCTAGTCCTGTTGAGAAAAGCGGTACTGGCGAAGGATAAGGGGCCGGTCTCAGTCCGTTGGCGAGTTTCTGTTGATTCGACGCCGGTTCTCGTCGCTTGAAGGAGGGCATGCGAGCGTATGTCGTCCACGTAGAGAGAGGCCTTTGATCGGCATTCTGACAGTACCACGCCTATAAAAAGATTAAGATCAAGAATATACTCTACAAGTGAAGATGCAAAGAAATTCGTCTAAGACACGTGCTTTAGTCGAATGGTGGAAAGCTTCAACTTCAAATTCACTCGCCGGTTAATTCGGCTGATTGCATCTCCCGTCGCCCTAGTGCCTGCGCCAGACTTTCTCACTTATTGCGGGGACCCAAGCTAAGGTTGCAGCAGCGATTGGTCAACTTTTGCCTCTTGGCTGCACTTCTTCCCGCCTTCCACTACCCGTTAAACCTCTCCTGACGCATCTACCTAAAACTCATAAGCACTGCACATCATGACCACCTCTCCTGCCGAGTCGCATCCTGCTGTGGCTGCTGGCCTCGTCTCACCCGGTGCTTGGTCTCTGGTGGAGAGTCAATTCTCGCCCTTTGCCAAGGAAACGCTGACCAAGGTCGTTCACTTTGTTATGGTGAGTACGAATTTCAAGCGACTCCAATCTGTGATGGCTCTGCTTACCACCGATCTTTCAATGGACCTGCTCACCACCTATCTTCCAATTGGACCTCCTCCCTTTGACAGAACGAATGTATCCCTGCTGCAGAAGTGTACGAGGCGCAGATCAGTACAGATCCTGCCACTCGATGGAAGGTCATCCCTCCTGTTGTGGAAGATCTAAAGCGAAAGGCCAAAGCACTAGGACTGTGGAATTTATTCCTGAGCAAGAAACACTATCCCAAATTCGGAACAGACCTGACTAATGTGGAGTACGGACTGATGGCAGAGATCATGGGTAGGGGACACCATTTCACGAGTGAAGCAATGAACTGTGGTGCCCCAGACACAGGAAACATGGAGGTCTTGGCAAAGTACGGCAACGAGGAACAACAGAGGACCTGGTTGACACCTCTCATGAATGGAGAGATTCGCAGTGCTTTTGCCATGACGGAAAGATACGTTGCTTCCTCTGACGCCACAAATATTTGCACCTCCATCAAACAAGAGGGAGACGAGATCGTGATTAACGGTCACAAGTGGTGGATCTCAGGTGCAGGGGACCCACGCTGCAAAGTCCACTTACTCATGGGCAAAAGCCATCCCGAAAACGCCTCTCCCTATGGACAACAGAGTATGGTAATCATTCCTGCCAACACGCCCGGTGTGAACATCATCCGACCGATGAAGGTGTTTGGCTACGATAGTGCGCCCGAAGGTCACTGTGAAATCATCTACACCAACGTACGAGTGCCGGTCAAGAATTTACTAGTAGGATGGGGAAAGGGATTTGAAATTATCCAAGGCAGACTAGGACCAGGCAGAATTCACCACTGCATGAGAAGCATTGGAGCAGCAGAAACAGCATTGGAGTACATGATTCGACGCTCGACTGACCCTACAAAGACTCCCTTTGGCAAGATGATCGGCGAACACGACACTACTATTGCGAATCTAGCTGAAGCCAGGATAAAGATTGAGCAATCAAGATTGCTAGTCCTGAGTGCAGCTCGCATGATTGACTTGTACGGAGCAAAGGTAGCGCGTAATCAGATTGCGTATGCGAAGGTACGTCGTGTAGAGAGAGAGAGAGGTGTGCCGCTGTCTTTTTTACATTTTGGCACTGTTCATTGATTTGTTTCTCTCTCCGCTTCTTTGCCATATAGGTGGCCGTCGTTAACTCGTCGTTGGCCGTGATCGATGAAGCAATGCAAGTACACGGCGGTGCGGGCATCTCACAGGAGTTCCCTCTGGCAGCAATGTGGGCAGGCTTGAGAACATTACGATACGCCGATGGGTGAGCATGAATCGCGTCTCGCGAATTGAAAGTAGTCTACATACTCACAGACAGCCGACCTTATCCTCTAACCCTACAGACCCGATGCCGTTCACTTGCACAGTATGGGCAAGGTTGAATTAAAGCGTTCCGCTCAACTTTGGCAGCGATTCGAAAAGCAGGAGGCAAAGACAAAGGCCCTCATGGCGTCGTATGGGTGTCAACCACGTCTCTAAGTCTTGCACGCATGTAGCCTGTCGATGACTATCTTCCAGAAGACATCTATTACCACTCGATCCTGCGCTGATGTTTGTCACTGCAGTATTCACGTAAGCACGCAAAAAGGGGTACGACTTATTGGTCATTGCTCATAGGGGTGGCTGCGACGGCCTACACGATGACTATGATGATGATGAGGAGGAACTACTCTTCTTGCCCACTCTCCTCGCCGCTCTCTTTTCCATTCGGCTCGTCCTTTTGGCTGCGCTCCTCCACGAAGCGTCTCGCCCTACTTAAGACGGCCTTCTCGCCTCGTTGATCTCCATGCTTCTTTTCAAACTCGAGCCATTTCTTTAGCACGGATTTCACCTTCTTACTGGACTGCTTCATCGACAAGATCCTTTCAAAGAGTTCTCTCGCTTGGGCCACGTTCTGCTTCCTGCTCTCCTGATCAATGTACTGCCACCAGATGTCGAGTCGTTTCGGATACGTGTCGACCAACCCTTCAAAGATCGTTCTCCCCCTCTCGGCGTCTCCCATCCGGAAATCATCCAGAGCAAAAGCTACAATCGTCTTGACATGCTTCCTCTTTTCGAGGCTTTGCATGCTCCTTGCAATCATGTTCCTTGCTTCTTCTGCTCGCCCGATGCGTAAGCAAAAGCGATGGTATTCTACCCACACTTTACTGCTGAATCCGAACTTCTTCGTCGTTCTCTTCCACTGCTCGCCAGCCTTTTCGATCTTGTCACTCTTCTCTAGTATCTCGGCGAACTTCAGGCTGATGACCTTGTCGTCGTTGTATGCGCACGCCTCTTTGTACACCTCTTCCAGCGTATCCTCACTTCCGAATGTATTCTCGAGATTCAGCAACGCAATCCAGACATTGAACTTCTCTTGTTCTTCTCGGAAGCCAATCACCTGGAGCGCCTTCCTGCCCACCTCTCTCGCCTTTACCACATCACCGAGCTGCAGCTGGAAAGAGATGAACTGTATCCAAAGGTAGGACGAATCCGGCGAGCCAAGCAGCAGTCTTTCAAAGTCTTGTGTGCTTTCCGGCGCCTTTGTGGCTAAGTTGGCGGTAAGATCTTCTTGGTAGACCTTCTGCTCTGCTGCCCTTGCCTTGCGCTTCTTCTTCAGATCGCGTTTGGAGACTTTGGCGTTGGCCTCTTCCTCATCGGAAGAAGATGATGGCGTGTCTTCTTCTTCTGCCTTCTGAGCAGACCAGCTGATTCCTCCTGGGAGTGCGAGGGCTGGTGCCGCCACCGCTTTGGTAAGCGTCTCATCGGCGTCTTCATACTCGCTCGAATCGCTGTCAGACTCGTTGTCATTATCGCGTTGCGTGAGACTGAGCAGACCCTCATCGCTGTCGTCAGAAGACTCGCCCTCCTCGTCGCCCTCGTCTTCATCGCTCTCGTCCTCCTCCCCACTGTGGCTGGAGTCGACTTCGAGGAGATCGTCTGCGTCGGAATTCCCGTCCACGTCCAGGAGAGCACTCGTGTCCATCTCAACGTCGCTGCTTTCTGCCTCGCTCTGTTCGTCTTCTCCCCTCTCATCCGAGTCTTCTCCCTCCATTTCTTCGTCCTCTTCGTCCTCTTCGTCGTCGTCCTCTTCGTCGTCGTCGTCGTCGTCGTCGTCGTCAGAGTCAACGAAGTCTTCCGCATCGAACAACGACGGCTTCAGTCCAAAGCTGAGCTTCTTCTTCTCCAGGTCGACCTTCAGTATCTTTGCTTTCACTTTGTCACCGATGTTGAAGGCCTTCATGGCATTGTCAGATTGATTGTCGTCACTCAATTGACTCTTGTGAGCTAGACCACTCAATTCCGTTCCTTCAATCTGCAGGAACAGTCCATACTCTGTAACGCTCTTGACAAAAGCTTTGATTTTTTGACCCTGTTCAAGCTTAGCGAAGGCGACCGCTCTGGAGGAAGCAGCAGAAGGAGAGGCAAGCTCGCCGTCTGCCTTGCTCTTGCCAGACTTCTTGCCCGGCTCCTTGCGCAGTGACATTTCCACCTTGTTCTGATGCACTTGCACACTGGTGATCGTACCTTCGACAAGCTGTCCGATAGTAAAGCGACTGATCCAATCTTTGATGTACGCATCGAACAGTTCCGAGATCATCACTCTGGCGGTCACGTTTCTTCCTATTTCAACAAACAACCCTCCTTTCTCGGCCATCGCTTTGACGAAGCCCCGAACTTTGACACCTTCTTTAAGCTGTGACATCTCGCTGATCTCTTCATCGCGGACGATCAGGCCTTTGGAAGAGGAAGCTTCTTGCAAGCGAGAAGGACGCATCGATACGTCTGCCTTCTTGCCGTTCAGTCCCCTTACAGCGAGGCAGTAGACTGACACCTGCGAGCCTTCCTTAGGTAAGATAGCGCTCGACGTCGACTCTTCGTTACCGTAGTCGTCAACACAATCAGTGACGTGCAATCTCGCTCGGACATTCTGGCCAATGTGCAACAAGACAACGTTCTTCTCCGTCTGAGTCACCTTGCCGTTCACGATGCTGCCTTGCTTCACACCTCCATCGTTCGACTTTACTTTCGCACTGACGCCGCCGAGGATCACTATTCCCTTCTCTACACTCTTGTCGACGACTTTCAAATTGTCCAACATCTCGCCTTCCGTCAGCTGAGTTCGGAGTTCGTCTATCGTTGTCTTGCGTTCCTTTGAGAGAGCATTGAGACCGATCAGAGCTCGGACATGGCTCGGCTCTAATTCTAACACCACTACATCCTGATGAACAGCTGCCAATCTGCCCTTGACTGTCTCGCCAATCTGAACGGCGTCCACATTGAGGCGCTTGAGGTAGCTCTCACTGGCCTGCTTAATGCTAGCAGTGATCCTGCCGGTCTCGTAGTCTACTCGAGTCAATCGAACCTTCACGCACTTGCCCAGGAAAAAGGTACTTCGAAACGAGTCATCGGAAATCCTAGCTTCCATCGCCTCTGAGATGGGCACATACGCTCGGATGTGCCCAAACAAGTCTACCAATATAGCCGAAGGACCTGCGTTGCCCTCGAGTATCCTTGTCACTGTTCCATGCGTCACTACACCAACTCGAGCGTCCTGCAGAGTTCCTACAATAGCCAATTCACTCTGCACAAGCGACTTTTTCAAACTCAAGACAATTCGATTCCTGTCGGGGTCTACCTTCCAGATCCTTGCCTTGAGTGCTTGTCCGACCTTGTACTTCTTCTCAGGCTTCTTCAGCGGAATATCGGCAAAGTGTAGCGGGAACACGACACCGTCGACTGATCCGTTCAGGTCGAGAATTATACTCTTCGGACTGATAGACTTGATGGTACACTTGACGACATCACCAATGGTCATCTCGCTCACCCGCATGAAGGTACGTGAAAGGACCGACTGTTGGAAGGACAACTGGATGATCTGATCAGTGGGAGAGTGACCGACAACTCGTGCTTGATGTTTACTCCCTACTTGGAAAGAGCCCGAGGAGGAAGGTAAGCTGGCCACATGACTATCTGAGCAAGCAGAGATATGGGTGAACGCCTTCGATGGCGTGCCTTGAATCGAGCAGACCACGCCCCAATCCTCGATAGTACTGAGGACAGTCGCTTGAACGATGGCACCGACAGCGAAAGACTGCTTCATCGCTATATCACTAAACTCTAATTTGACAATGGGCTCGATTGCACTCAATGCGAACTTGCGCTGATTGATGTGTGCTTCGTCGTCCAGAATAACTCCTGACCCCTCTGCTCCAATAGGCCCAATGTCCCAAAGTAGTCGTGCTTTGATATGCTGACCGACTTTGTATTCTGCCTCATGATCCATGTGAAACGAATCAATCGTACCATCAAACAGGCCAAACAACTTCACATTGATCCCAGAAGCAGAAGAGGCCGTCACCAAAGCTCTGACCAGATTACCAGGTAATAGACCGGAGATTGTCGGTGCCAAAGAGAGCAAGGAAGAGACAATGATGGTGTCTTTCAGGGAAGCAGAAAGAGACCGACCATTCTCAGCTACAGAGAGAACAGAAGCGATGACCACCTGTCCGATCTGAAGCTGCTTATCTTGTGCATCTTTGAAGGTGATGAATGCACCTATGCTTCCGACGCCAGTCTCCATGAGATATCCATGGTCTTCCTTGCTCTTCACAGTCATAGGCAACAAGAAGCCGGGGCTCAAGTCTGTTGTGACAATTCCGTCATTCACCACGCTTGGCTCCAACGATAGTTCTACCTTCTTCGACTCTTGCTCGTATTCGCCTCCTTCTCTTCCTCGATCTGTCTTGGCTTGCTTACTCTGCACCGAGACGACAGAGGCTACTACCCATTGTCCTACCTCGAAGATTTCCCTCAGCTCGGGAACATCCTTTGACCGCTTTCCCGCAGCATCCCTACTGCTCTCACTTCCACTTTCCTCTTCATCGCTTTCGTCATCTGACTCCTCGGTAGCTCCCTCCAGTCTTGATGTAAAAATATCGCTGATATTTGTAATTGGAACATGTCCAAGCAGTTGATTTGGCATACTGAGCACTACAGCGAGAGGATGGATTGCGAGGACAGAACACAGCATCCGTGTACCTGTGGCTAGCCTTTTGTAGTTTAGTACCTCAATTCGTTGAGGTCGGTCCTCATCCTTGACTGGCCGAACAATAGCGGACTTGCCCCCGCTTACGGACTTCTTCTTTGTAGCATTGTTCCGATCCCTATTCTGCTTCTGCTTGTCAGACTTTTTCTTGCTGTCACCATCTGTGAACAAATCATCTGAAGTGGCGATTACGTTCCTGGCCTTCTTAGCTGCGCTGGTCTCTGCTTTGACTTCTCGCAACACCTGCTGATGTTCAAAAGGAGTCAGTGTTGAGCCGCCCCCGCGAGGAAAGTCGACTTCGTGTGCGGAAATATTTGATGTGGAAGACGTTCTCTCAGGACGAGCCTCTGGTCTCGGCTTCTTGTTGGAGCTCTTCCTGCCATCCTCTTTATGCAGAGGCCGTTTCAAGCCTGGCATGATGCAACAAAGTGTAGCTAGTGACAGCTCGAATCGGGACTACGGACCAATGCAAACTCAATCTTCCCTTCAAACTTCATCTTTTTTTGAAAAAATAATTCTGACGCCCAAAAATTGTCAGCACGTGAGAAAATCTCCCTTCTTCGCCTCTCCCTCATCCTCCCAGCCTCGCACTAAATGGTCAGGGATGGAAGACGTACAGTGTCGTAGCTTAATACGTCAGTCATACTATCACATGCTCGCTGTACTCAGGACATATTAAGATCAGGGACCTCTTCTAGTCAGGAGGATTAATCGCTCCCAGGAAAGGTCTGCATCTCATGTATTCAAGTACAACACGCTGCAGTGGGCGGTTGCCTCCCACTGTGCCCGCACGAGGTGTTATAGAGACAAGAGAGCGTCACTCGGTCCTACCGACTATTAATGCCGACGTTACTTCATCGTATGTCACTGTTGGTTAGGGAGAAGAGAGCATCCAGAACAGGCTGTTGGAAAGGTCCACAATGAGTACGTCGTCGAATACACAGAACGCGAGGAGCTGAATGGTGTATATGTGGGGTAGAAAGCGCGTCTCTCCTCTTGGAACGCCTTCTAGCTTTAGCTTACTTAATGACGTCGCCCAATTTGTCAGAATGCACATCGACTTCAGACCCTGAGATGGACCGTTTGAGAAAAGGAAGACCAATCTTTTCGTGTTGCCGAGCTACGACACCAGGAGAGCGGTGACCTGAGTCACAATGTCAGACCAACAAGCAGGCAGCAGCAGCAGTATCATTCACGACTCGCCTTTGGAGAGATCAAAGGCATCGTTCGAAACATGGGGGGGTATTCCTGTAGCCAGGTTGCATGAGCTCGTCAGACCAACACTGCTCTCCGACAAGAAACCAATACGAAATTGGGGTGGCTCGTTTGTATGCCAGCCTAGTCGACGTTTCGCACCAACCTCTGTAGAACAATGCTGTGCAATAGTAGAACTGGCCAGGAGGATAGGAGGCATCGAAGTGAGAGCTATCGGGAGGAGTCATAGTCCAGGTGACATCGTCTTTACCAAGGATTGGATCGTACACATGGATCAATTGAAAGGCTTACTCTCTATTTCTACAAACGCCAATGGACCAACTCTTGCAGTTCTCGCCGGCACGTTCGTCTCAGACATTCATGCAATTTTAGAAGCAGCTACACCACCCCTTTGCATGAGTAATGTCGGTTCCATCTCCGAGCAGACTATTGGCGGACTGATATCGACGGCGACACATGGGACTGGGATCAAGCAGCCTGTCATTTCGGCAGCTGTACAGTCGCTGAGGATAGTATGCGCTCTTCTATCCGAAGATGGCGGGACCAAAGTCGTCACCTGCAGTCGCACTGAGAATGTGGAGCTGTTCAATGCGACACTTTGTGGATTAGGTGCGACTGGTCTTATTGTAGAAGTGACAATTCAAGTGGACCAACTATTCAAGCTCAAGCAGATATCTGAAGAGTGTCCCTTTGACTTTGTATTTGGCGCAAGGACAGGAGCACCTTGTATTGAAGTATCGCAGGTCAGCGACAACCTCGATGCTCCTGGTCCCGAAGAGACCTACGGTAGACGCAATACTGGTTGGCTCTTAGCACACGGTCATCGCCTTCCACCGGCTACCCGTCGTTACGCCCCTACCGCACGTAATTCTGATCCATCGCATATACATCCTGTTTCGCTGGCTACAGCTGCGACTCGGGACACCAGCGAAGAGGAAGACGATGAAGTCACGAGGTCAGCACAGAAGAATCTCGAATTTATCATCAATTCTTCCGAATTCGTTCGGATCCTCTGGTTTGCCACTGTTGGGGTGTGTACAGTGATGAGGGCGAACCGAACGTTAGAGCCTTTCCAGACTCCCGGCGTGCTTGCTCGATGGAAGCAGAGTATCATTAATCATCGCTTGACTGAGGTACTCCTTTATCTAGGTCGATTCAACAATCGCCTTCCGCCTCACATCAATCGAGGCGTGCACTACTTGACAGCGCCCAAGGCCCCTGCGAGCAAGAATTCAGAGAAGCAGCAGGCAGCTAATACTGAGGGAGCAATCCAAGGCATAGAAGATGGGAGTATCGCGAAAGTGGAAGTATCAGGTTCGAGCCCCTCCCCCTCGTCTGCTTCTGCAGAAGATCATCTATCAAACTTACAAGCATTCAGCTCTGGTGGTACTTTCGACCCTCTAGATCTCAAATCAGGGGCAGTGTCTTCCGATCCTGACCCATTCGATTCTAGTCACGCAAGAACAGTGTTAGTCGATACGTCTCACCGAGTCTTTAACGTCGATTGCCTGTTTCCTCAGTACACGGACGAGTGGGCTATTCCTCTAGAGCATGCCGCAAGCGCAATTCGAGCTATGCGAGACTGGCTAGAGGAGGAGGAAAGTCTCACGAACGGAGAAAGGATCCATTTCCCAGTAGAGATAAGGTTTGCCGACGGTGATGGAATATGGATGAGTCATTGTCAAGGACGAAAGACTTGCTTCATTGGATTGACAAAATACCGCCCCTTTGATCGTCCAGTTCGCTATCGAAAGCTGTTCGGCAAATTTGAGATCCTGATGAGACACTATGCAGGGAGACCACATTGGGCGAAAGCACATTCTTGTGGACCGATCGAATTACAGAGCTTGTATCCGCATATGCAAGACTATCTTCATCTACTTCGGAAGGTGGACCCTAACGGCGTCTTCCGAAATCCATACATCCGCAGACATCTGTTTGGTCAGATCACAGACGATGCTTCTTCCCGCATCTTCAAAAGTCGTCTATAGATACTTGTCAATCTCTACTTTATCCCTGTAACGATCGTCGCATACTTAATCTCGCTCTGCAATATGCATTATTACCACGTACACTGATACACTTTCTCGCTGTGCCATGGGGCACGACACTTGGTTGGCAGGGTTGCATCGGGAGCACATAGTAAGGCCTTTTTGACGCTCAACGTTTACACACAGGCTCGCTCGAATTTGCCTCTCCGCCCTGCCTGCTCCCTGTGACCTTGAGACATGGCCTGCATGATGAGCACATGCTTAACAAGTCGTGCCAGTGATTCAAGTTTGTGATTTATTTTTGTCCGTGTTCGCATCCAAAGTTCCCGTTTTATAATAAACCTACCAAAAGTGTATCTTGATAAGCTACAAAATCCAGAGAGACCGCATACAAATTAGACTTTAATTTGTGATGTGAAGCCATGTGATTTTAGTGGTACTGTACTGTCTGTCTGTGCCCATGGATCCGTACTGATTCCCTTCCTTCTTACTCGCCTTTCCCCACCTTCACCTATTGCTCGGCATCGAAGGAGAAAAAAGCTCTCACATCACCTCGCAAAGCTAGTTGAATATTATGAGCAGCCCAAGACACTCACCGCCTCCGTCAGCTGCAGCGCCCAGACCCAAGGGTATTCTTAAAAAGGGTAGTGAAAGTGCCGGTTCTCTTCCCCAAGTTGCAGGAGTAGGAGTGGGAGCAGGGGCAGAGCAAGGAAGAGGTGATCCCATTGAGCTCGATGAAAATGGCAATCGGTAAGTTTTCAGAGTGCTAAAAAAGTCGTCGTTATTGCCTACTTGTGACTCACACGATTGCACCTTCAGTCTAGCATGGGATGAGAGCAACTTGACGCTTCACGAAATCGAAAGAGAAACGCAGGCTGCCCGAATGAAGATCGACGAGCCAAAGACTCCATTTGTAAGGAGCGCAGCTCTTGGACCAATGGATGAAGACACTAGTAAGCAAGAGTATATGTTGCTTGAGTACGACAATTACATTGATGTGTCACTTCTCTTTCCTTCTGTCTGCAGATTTTGATCTCGACTCGCAAGGAGGAACCAGCTACTTTCCGGAAGGGAGCACTGCTTCAGAATCTTCGTCAGGGGAAAGCGTAGCCAGAGAAAGACGGGTATCATCAGCTGCCGATGAATTAGCAGCCAACACAATTGCCAATACCGGCAGGAGGACTTCTGTCGCTGGCAGTACAACAAGCAGTAGCGGTGGTGGTACTCAACCTGCTGCTACTGCAGCAGTCGGATTAGACAGTGTAGAAATGGCAGCTACTGGATCAGGAGCCACCAGTCGAAGATCTGATAGTAGATCGCCAAGCTTCACTTTGCCCAACGGTAGGAAGGGCTCCAACGCTGATGGGGGCTCAAGGGAGGGCGTACGTGAGGAAATGAGAAACAGAGATGATGCAATGCAGGGCCTTGAACAAGATGAGAATGCTTTGGATAGCGAGCCGGTGGATCCAGAAGGTGAGTGAAGTCAGCACAACTTTGCGTCTGGCTATTCTGCACTACTGAGTCTGACCTGTTCATCAATTCGGCAGCCAAAGCAAAACAGGCAGCATTTGCGGAAAAGCGTAATGCTCACTACGGTAATGAGGCTGAAGCGTGAGTGGCTGCCACTGCAGAGGAGTGGTGTAAACGCTGTTTAACGCTGGACTCTTCTTTTTATTCACAGTATGAAAGTGGCCGCTGCTCTTGCTGCTCAGGAGGACGACGATGACGATGATATTGACGAAGAGGGAGACACGGTGAACGCAAAGAGTGGTGTACCGCCTCTCACTTCATTGTCCAATGGAAGGACTCTGTAGTGTCATTTGGTGCAACTTTTAATGGAGTTGATGTCGAGATTACAGGCAAAATCATTCGGAGTACGCTATATTTCTTATGTGTAGACCTTAGTCGGAAGACGCATCGTAAGTAGTGCAGAAGAGGCTGTCCAGCTGCCAATTTTGAACTTTACTTTCCGGTTTGTAATGGTATCAGAGGAGACCACTTCATCATACTTCTTCGCTCACTGTGAGAGTTCATTGCAATATGGGTGTTCATCACAATGACGAGGGTCTGCCACGAATGCAATTCCAGACTAGACCGTCCTGAGATGCGTGCCATGACCGAGTCTTGTTTCTCCATCACTTGGCAGAGTAACGAAATGACGACCACGCGTCCGTGCATCAGCCAACTTTAAGCGCGACCTGAATTCTCTTTCTTGAGCCTTGTTGTCCTTTCCCTTTTTTTTTTTCGTTGCAGTGACTCTAATCAAGTTGAACTTCTTTCTTCTCGAGTCACACAACCCAAGTTACATCAAGGGGATACGATCAACTCGCCATGATAGACGCACAAGCATCGACAGCTGCACCGGCAACGGATGGAGAAGAGCTAAAGTGGGTGTGCTACTTCGTTGCCGATGAACTTGCTCTTGTCAGATGGGGACTGACTGCCTTCTCTGCTTAGCCCGGATGGCACCCCTCTCTCCGACAATCAAAAGAAGAAGCGTGCTGCCAAACTCGAAAAGGAGCGAATAAAAGCAGAGAAAGCCGCCAAGGTAGCGGCAGATAAGGCACAAAAAGATGCTGCGGAGCCAGTGAGTGGCAATTTTCGATCGCTGGTATCCTCTAGTCATACTGACTCAATTCTTGAATACACCCTTGACAAACAGGACTTTGCGACTCAGTATTATGGCGAACTACCGCTGAACCAATCGAGAGAGCGCACCGGACGTCTTTACGATAAGTTGACCGACGTAAATGCCGATTCAGACTCTAAAGAGATCTTCTTTACTGCTCGAATACAGACCTCTCGATCACCTTCCGCCAAGCTAGTCTTCCTCACCTTGAGAAATCAATTTTACTGCGTTCAAGCCGTCTTGGCTCAGACTCCAGAAAAGGTGTCAAAGCAGATGATCAAGTGGGCAGCAGGACTGGAAGCGGAAACTATAGTTCAGGTGCAAGGGGTCGTATCCAAGGTAGCCAAGCCTATCGAGTCTGCCACAGTGACGGCCAAAGACGCAGAGGTCAAAATCACACAAATTCACGCGATTCGCCGATTGACTACCTTGGAACCGCTGCCGTTCTATGTCGACGATGCAACACGATCAGAAGCAGAAGTACAGGCTAGTCAATCGACCGATCGTCCCATGCCTAATATTGGCCTCGACACCCGCTTAGACTACCGCGTTCTTGACCTCCGAACGACAACAAATCAAGCCATCTTCCGCATTCAACATGGTGTCTGCAAGCTATTCCGAGAATTCTTGGATGCTCGCGACTTTCTAGAGATCCACACGCCAAAATTACAAGGAGCAGCAACAGAGAGCGGTGCTAGTGTCTTCAAGGTATCCTACTTCAAGGGAGCCGCCTTCCTTGCTCAAAGCCCACAATTGGCAAAACAAATGGCCATCGCCGCTGATTTTGGAAGGGTGTATGAGATTGGGCCGGTTTTCCGAGCAGAGGATAGTAACACTCCTCGACACATGACCGAGTTCACTGGACTAGACCTGGAGATGGCATTCGATGAACATTATCACGAAGTCATGGACGTCCTTGCTGGTCTCTTCACTTTCATCTTTCAAGAGCTACCCAAGCGATACAAGAAAGAGATTGACACGATTCGGAAGCAATATCCAGTCGAGGATTTCCTGGTTCCAGATAAGATGCCGCGACTAGAGTTTCCAGAAGCAATCAAGATCCTCCGAGAAGCCGGTCAAACGATCGGAGACTTCGACGACTTGAGCACTGAACAAGAAAGGGTACTTGGTAAAGTTGTTCGAGAGAAGTATGGCAGTGATTTTTTCATGCTTGATCGATTCCCTCTAGCCATTCGACCATTCTACACCATGCCCGATCCTACCGACAAGAACTATAGTCTTTCCTATGACTTTTTCTTTCGTGGCCAGGAGATTCTTTCGGGCGCTCAACGTGTTCACGACGCCACTTTGCTTGAAAGTAGAATGAGGGAAGCAGGAATCCAACCTGAAGACATGAAGTCGTACGTTGATGCTTTCCGAATGGGCTGTCCACCTCATGCAGGTGCCGGAATCGGTCTTGAAAGAGTCGTCATGTTCTATCTTGGATTGGGCAACATTCGAAGAGCAAGCATGTTCCCCAGAGACCCAAAGAGACTAGACCCGTAAATTGTACTTCTTTCTGTAGAAGAGAATACTCATGCTAATACAGGAGACAATCAGCAGAGATTGATCGTCTTTTGTCCCCTTTTCTCCGGCTGAGACCCGTCCATATGCTGTAGATTAGTCTGCCCCTCCTTCTTCTGCTGTTGAATTTATTGAGCAAGGACTTCAATTCCGAATATTTCTTCCCAATGTACGCGAGAGGGAGCACTAGGGTTGGTGGCATTGTGGAGGCACTGTGGCCGTGTGTGCCTTGCATTGGTAGTGATGCTTCCAAGGGGAGTCGCGCTTAAAATGATCTGTGAATTAGAAAAGATATCCAACCACTTGACTCATCTTCCTGTTACTCTTCAAATACGAGGCAGGGTACTTTACAACATAGTCGACGCCTGATCGTCTG
The DNA here is from genome assembly GCA_026210745.1 of Exobasidium rhododendri. NCBI lineage: Eukaryota > Fungi > Basidiomycota > Exobasidiomycetes > Exobasidiales > Exobasidiaceae > Exobasidium > Exobasidium rhododendri. The sequence goes on from CP110630.1 coordinate 919,466, forward strand.
CTGCCCAATATGAATACAAAGGTAGCACCTCAATCGACGCCGACCTCCTCATCTGCGTCCACAGCAGCACGCCAGACACAACAAGCAGCAGCATCATTGGCGCATGCATCAAACGGTGGCGGTGAGGTCCCACCCAGTCCAGCTAAGAAGCAGGCGCCGACACCCGTGGAAGCACTATCCTCGACACTGAAGAATAGCAAGCTGGCAGAAGATTCTTTGGTAGATATGAACCCAGTAGTATACAAGAGACTCATCTTAAATCAAGATATAGCCGCAAATGCCGAGGGTACCGCGCAAGGAGAAACGATGGCAGGGTCATCTTCTTCCTCGATAAACGAGAAGCCTTCACTTAGTACACAACTCCATGACCGGATATGGGCTCAAGGTGGTGAGCTAGTGATGCAACTTGGAGAGCCAAAGGAATTCGATGAGAATGGAGACGCTGTGTCTCGAAAGATGTTCGAAAATGTAGAATTGGTGAATGTGGCATTCAGCGCGGAAGAACTGCAAGAAGCAATTGCTAATATTCGACAAGCTTGCCTGGAAGGAGACTGTGAATCAGCCATCCTCTTCGAGAGTAGCGGTACGAGCAAGGGTAACTATGCCTTTCTGATGCTAAGAAGGATACCATCCGGAGCTCAGGAGCTTTTAGAGCTACGAGTAGCGGTGATAGGAAATGGTGAGTGTGGAGGGGGAAGAGGGGGAGCACACTGTGGATTCGAGAGCTTCGTCTGATGGGAATTTGCATGCTACCACACAGTCGACGCTGGCAAATCGTCTACATTGGGTGTATTGACTAGAGGTGGCTTGGACGACGGAAGAGGGAAAGCTCGAGTCAATCTATTCCGTCACAAGCACGAAATCGAGTCTGGTAGAACGTCCAGTGTAGGTATGGAAATCATGGGTTATGACACTAAAGGCGACATCATCATGAATATGGACAAGAAGAATCCTTCCGAACCAGGACGAAAGATGAGCTGGGAGGAGGTGTGCGGAAAGAGCGCCAAAGTGATATCCTTTATTGATTTGGCTGGTCATGAGGTGAGTGGCAAGGCACGAGATTCAGCATTGTTAAGGCGGAGTAGTAGTATTGATGTTGTGTTGCTTTGCCTTGCGTTTTGGCAGAGATACCTCAAGACGACTGTAGGTGGTCTGACCGGCTGCTTGCCCGATTTTGTCATGCTCATGGTTGGTGCCAATGCAGGTTTGGTGAGTCGGCAGACGAAACGTTAGGAGTCATACTTCTACCGAATACTGACCTTCGAATCTAATCTTGTAGATTGGCATGTCCAAGGAGCATCTCGGTGTAGCGTTGGCTCTATCTGTACCCGTTCTCGTTTGTATCACAAAGATCGATATGACGCCGCCTCACATTCTGGAAGCGACGATCAAGCAATTGGTCAAGATTCTGAGATCACCTGGCTGTAGAAAGACGCCTATCTTCGTCGAGAATCAGGAGCAGGTGGTCGACTCGGCTTTACGGCTGGGCAAAGAGCGCATTTGCCCCGTCTTTCAGATCAGCAATGTGACCGGTCAGAACTTGAATCTACTGCGGTCCTTTCTCAACATCCTACCACAAGCAAATGCTGCAAAGGTAAGTCGACTTGCGTGTGTATGCGTATGAAGGATGAGAGCGTGATGCTAAAGGTGACTTTCTCAGTTCTCCCGCGACGCACCTTTCAAGTTTCAACTGCAAGACGTCTTTTCCGTTCCATTTGTTGGGTGTGTAGTAAGCGGAGTTATCTTAGGGGGAGTCGTTCGAGTTGGAGATAATCTCATCATTGGACCAGACTCACTTGGTCAATTTACCAACACCTCTGTTCGATCGATACAGAGGAAGCGGGTCAATGTGGATGCGGCCGTGGCAGGTCAAAGTGCTTCGTTTGCCTTGAAGAGGATTCGAAGAAATCAAGTTCGAAAAGGGATGGTCATGATGAGCAAGACCGATGTACCACCAAAAGCATTCTTGACGTGCGATGCCGAGATCTTATGTCTGTATCACTCCACTACACTTAGTATCGGGAGTTGCATGGTCTTGCATGCGGCAAGTATTCGACAAACAGTCAAGATTGTTCAGATTGCGAAGTTGGACAGCCAGGGCAATATCGTACTACCATCCACATCATCGTCATCATCGCCACCTTCTTCGTCGTCAGCATCGGGAGGAGCAGGAGAGACAGAAAAGGGTGCAGCAACAGAAAGTGAAGCGCAGAACGGCAAGGTGGAATTGCAAACTTATCCTAGTAAAGCCAGTCGTGCTTCCTCCACCACGGCAGCAACATCGACAAAGAAGTCGAGTGACAGAAGCGAGAAACCGGTAGTGAGGACGGGTGATCGGGCGCTACTGCGATTCCAATTCATTCGAACGGCGGAATTTTTGGAGCCTGGTCTGAAGCTGATCACTAGAGAAGCAGGGCTGAAGCTGATAGGTGTTATCAGGAGTTGCGGTGACAGTAGTTGGCCTCCCAATCTGAAGCCTAATGGTGATACGAGTGCTACTGGAAGTAGTACTAGCAGCAGTGGCGCTGCTCCCATTCCTCCGCCGCCAGCTCAGACTGTTGCGACAGCGAGTGCATAGATCGTGTACTGTAATACTCATCCACTCACACACACACACACGCACTCTCTCTCTCCTTTTTCAATGTATAATTCAGTAGTGGCGATAGTGACATTCATGGACACTCTAGTCAGACGAGAACAGAACAGGTTGGTTTACAGTGAGAATACGATCGAGGGCAGGACAATCTTGTGCAGGGGAGGAAGACGGAATGAGACATAAGGAGATGGAGGTGGAATCCGAGTCGCGAGGGAAGGGGAGGGGATGAACACACTTCTAGATATTCACTCCCATGATCCTCCTTCTTCCAGCACCCTTCACTTCTGACGTCGTATCAACTTCATTCAGTAGAGAGGCAATATTTGGCAATTTCCGAAGACCGTCCATCTTAGGAGTCGATCGCAGAGTTTCCGTCTCGTCACTACCTTCATCATCATCTGCACTTGCTCGATTGAAGGTAGGCGTCTTGACGGGCTCCATGTCGTCGTCACTCTGCTGTCGTCCCGCCTGAATGCGAAGGGGAGCCAACGTCGTGGTGGCGTCTCTCTTGCTTCTTGGAAAATTGATGGCCATGAGAAGATCCAAGATTAGCTTAGCGTGTGATTGTCGGACCGGGTTGGAGATGGATCCGTGAGACGTGGTGGCATGTGAAGAAACTTCCATTGTGGCCACTTCTTCTTCAATGTCATCCATATTGTCTTCACCATCTCCAGCATTAGAAGCAGGAAAGAACGGTGATGAGTTTGATCTGAAAGAATCACCATCGTTTGTCGCCATATTGGACGCCGGTGGACTGGGGGATGAGCTTGCCATGGAGTAGCTTTCGCTACGACTTCTGCGAACATGATTGCTGAGGGGACTGTTCAAGATTGAAGCAATAGAGCTAGCCCCTGTTCCTCTCTCATTCGAAGTCGGTGATGGCAGCCTCCTTGCTGGATCGCCAGAGATAGCAAATCGTGGATAGATGCTCACCGAGGATCGTACGACAGGTGGAGCCGCTTTGCTCGAGTTGGACTGGACGAAGTCCTCCATGTCTTGATCTTCGTCATCGTCTTGATCTTTCTCGTGCGTGGACCTTAGCGATGAATCGAGCGAAGATCTCTGTAACGGCTCGGCTCGAGTCAGCGCTTCAACGTTACGGTAGTGCGAGCCGCTCATCTCCTTTGGTCCGAGCTGTGGTACGTAAGCCGGTCCTCGACTGCTCCGAACGCTGTCAAATGAAGCAGAAGAAGAGCCTTGGTGGTACATCTGTGGCACAGGAGGGTACAGAAGAGCTGCCTGCTGCTGCTGTGAATGTTGAAGACTGTGTTGATGGCTGTGTTGATATTGTTGCTGTGGCTGCTGCTGTGTCGAGCTTTGATGGTAGCCGAGATCGTTACTTCGTTGAGGCAGTTGAGCAATGGGACGTTGATCGTATGCGCTGCTGTGACTGGGCCACTGCGACCCATCCACACCAGAAAGGTATGGAACAGAGTGGTGGCGATTCTCCTGATCTTGGGGCCAGTGAAGCAAGCTCTCCTCGTATCCGGGCACGTTCGTCAAACCAAACGACGTCAAAGCGGATGCAAAGTCAAAGCTGCTTGATGGATCTTGAGAACCTTGACTGAGCGAAGAACTGGTATCAAACCTAGCTGCATTGGCGCCTACCTGCATCAGAAAGGCATTCAATTCGGCTAGATCGGTGTGCTTGAAGGCATCGGGAAGGGATAGCTTGGGTAGGTGATTTCCTTGAGACGATTGTCGTTGAGCGGAGTGATGCGAGGCTGCTGGACTGTTTGCATCTGACGTGCCGGCTGATTCGGTGGCAAAAGACGACAGAATCTCGTGGAGAGAGGCATCGTCGATCCCATGACCAAATGACTGTTCAATCCTCTCTGCCATGTCAGAATCGTAGGTAGGTGTCACTCTCTTTTTGCGAACATCTTCAAAGAAGCTTGCCGTTGCGACTGCATCATGACCTCGCTTCGAGCCTGCCATTGAAGATGAACCTTGAGCTAGATAGGAATATGAGTTGGGATCATCGTTGTTTCCTCTTGGTCGCTCATTCTGCATTGCAAGGTACCCTCGGTCTACTGATGCTTGACCGTTGTTCGAGTATCGATGATGAAGGGGACCTATAGCAGAAGGGCTACCACTGGAAGCAGGCGTCGCAACATGAGAAGACAAGGGAGATAGTGAAGTCGACGAAGCAGATTCGTGCAGATAGCCAGGCGTGTGATCACGATGTACTTGTCCTTGATGGTGATTGTTCGTGTACATCGAAGAGCCTCGATTGACGCTAGGAAGACTAGGGTAAAGACTGGAATGGCTCGTATGTTGCAGAGACGCATTCTGCATGGAAGAGGCGTGATAGAGGGATGACGACTGAGATTCAGAATGTCGAGCTCCAGTCCACAGCGGATTGGTGTTAGTGGCAGAGGCTGGATATTGCATAGGTAGGCTTGACCCTTGATAATTGGACTGTCTATTCTGTTGGTGTTGTTCCGTATGGATTCGCTCATGTTTCTTCAGGTCTTGAGGTCGCTTGAACAACTTCCCACAAGAATCGCAAGCGTGAGGTTTCAGAGGAGTATGAACTGTGCGTAGGGTAGGAAAAAGACAAGGGGCCAGGGGGACACCGACTTTAGCACACAATCACTAAACAAAGCTGGACAACACCAACTTCCTTTGTCTCTCACCTCGCAAGTGGCTCGTAATGTGATCTCTCTTTGCGCATGTGACGTCGCAATCTGTCCATTTGCACGTCAAGCACAAATTATTCGTCGACTTGCGGCCGACGTGATCGTTACAAAGATGAACGTACAGATCTTCGGGATCCTCGTACGACTTTGAGCATCCCACCCAGCGACAAACTGTTGCCTTTGAAACTTCTTCTCCTTGATTAGAAGAGGCTGAGCTCATAGAAGTGGCCAACGTGCTGCCGGCTGGAGAAGCGCTCGAACTGTCCGGACTGAGGGCGTCGACCGCTGCTTCGTTCTTTGCACTCGACATAGATAAATTTGTCGGTTTGTCGATATGATCTCTTGAGTTGCAAACGTGCACGCCGGTGATGGGAGCGACTGATAGGTCTAGAGTGATCGGCGATGAAAGAATAAGGGGGATGACGATGGAAGAGGGAGACGGTCGGACGGGGTCGTTGAGAGGGAGGGGGAAATATTGTAATTTCTCTGCGCGAAGGTAAGGAGGGACATGGGGCCCAGGTAGTACCCTAGTCGCCGATTCTTGGCCCTCGTACCCTGCGTACAGTGCAAAGTCTTGGCGCAACACGTGTGGAAAGGCTGTGCCAAAGTGCCCACGGGGGCACTAGACGACACTAAGACTGTTCCCTTAATGCCTCCATCTTATGCCAAGCAAACGAAACAGATTGTTTCTTGGCAGCTTGGCGTCCCGTCCCTCGTGGCGTAGATCTCACCCCGAGGAAAGCTTGATAACCCTTCTGACATCCCCTCGCTATCGTTCTCCATCTGTCAAGACATCATCAGCAGAGCGAGGAGTTCAAACTGTACTCAAGGCCACGATGACTCGGCCTTGGCAGATCAGGCTCAGTAATACTCGGATCGCAGTGTAGAGTAGACCATCCTCTCCGCCTTCTTCTACCGTTCGACGAGGTGATGCAACAGCCTTTACCCTTTCTATATGCATGTGCTTCTTACCAATACAGATATCACTGTCAAAATTACAAGTGGGAGTACGTCATACATGCTCACGTCCCTAGGGGTTATCAGAAGCTAAGGCAGCGATCTTTTTGGCCTTGGCAGGTCCATGGTCGGAGGAAGCACATCCTCCCCAGAGCCGAGGCAAGGGACTGGCTATTCTCCGGCGCGTTCTAAGCTGGCCGTCGACCGTTTTATACGAGGGTGCGGATACTGCGATTACTGTACGCTACGATGTCGTCTTTCACATTGTCGTTGAGGGTCCAGTACGCCTAGATGGATAGTAGCACAATATAGTCTATTCATCGTTCCTTTGTGCTAGTCTCCTCCCTTTCCTTTTGAAATCGCTTGATCCATTTCTTTTCTTCATCTCCTTTGGGCAGGACAACGAGAGATATGAACCCATCCATCATGACGACACCGTCTCTCTCGATGCCCTTTGCCTTGTCTGCGTCCTTTGCACCTTGATCCAAGATTTCTCGCAAGGTAATCTTTCTTCCTAGCTTGAGCAACCTCTTGTTCCTCGTAGTTGCATATACATTCAGATTGTCGGCCACATATTCGCCCTTTTCATCCCAAGGCAACGCTCCTCTTGATTCGGGTGGGAACATCAAGTCGAGATGTGATCCAACTGATGTGTCTTCGTGAAAGTGACTAACAAGATCTGTTTGAAAGTGTGCCGGATATAAAAATAGAATAGGAAACACCAATGGCGTCCTTATCGAGTCAGGTACTACCCATTTTTTCTCCCCCAAAAGTGGTAGTGAAGGCTGAGAAGATGCACCAAGCGCTTCTGGATCAAAGTGCAGGGGATTCGGATTTTCCGGAGGCTTGGCCGTTGTCTCTACCCAGACACCTCTCGCAAGCAGAGCCTTTCCTATCGCTACCTTTCCTTCCTTTTCTCTTCGTTCTCTCTCCCTGCTTTCTGCCTCTCGCTTCTCCGCTATTGCAGCCCTTTCCACAATCTTATGTCGAAGTTGCTCGACTGCACTATTACCTTTGTCGATGAGCAGGGCGTGGTCGCAGCAATCTGTTGCCTCGACGAAGCGATCGAGAGCAAAGAGAGCCCTAGCAGATCGATAGAAAGCTTTGCCTGATTTTCCGTTGAGACCAAGAACTTCCGAACAATCCTTTAGCGTCATTCCAAAGTTCTCTAGTTCCAGGTTGCATGCCGCCCGATTGAGGAGGAGAGACTCTCGAAGTTTCTCGTCCTCGGGAGTCACGTCGATACCCTGAGTGTAGAAGCCGCGAGCTTCTTTGTATCTTTTTGCAACAAAGTACTCATTTCCTTGATTCTTGAACGTCGTAGCCACCTCTGCATCGGATCAACTATCAGTGATCAAGCTGAGATTCGCCTTTTTAAGTCTCGGCTCCTACTTACCATCTGGAGTGCCATCAAAAGTTAGGCTCTGAAGTGCGTCAATAGCAGTCGTATCCTCTGATCCATTCACCGGAAGATCTTTCATGAAGAGTGGTATATTGTCAAGCATATCCAAGTGTGATTTGAGGTCTCTTTCAGGCTTTGGACTGTACACACCGAACGTCGGTCAGTCAAATCTTCGCAAATAGGGGAGAGCGATCATCGGACACAGATTAGAAGGGGGGGACGCACCTAGGCCTTTGGTCATGAGTCGATTCACTCGCATCGAGCTCCACAAGCGAAGGCTGCATGCAGATCAAAGTAAGTTTGCGAGAACCTAGTATAGTACGATATTGGCACTAAGCTCACCATTTTCTCAACCCTCGCCTAGACTGGATACGGGTGACTGGTACGGATGTATAGCATTGCATGCCCAAACTCACCAAACGCGAAAGAGAAAAGGCGAGAAAAGTGCCATTTCACGTGTCGCAGATCTTCCATTTAGCGCCGAGATCAACACCTCCACCCTTGGTTAAAGGTCCAAATAAGCTTTCCGGGAGCAAAATCTCGAGACATCCGCCATCATTGCTCCTACTTTTCATGCACTGAGCTGGGCACGTCAAGCCGAATCAGCGTCGAATTAATTATGGATTTCTTGATCAGGAAAGTGGGACGATACAGAGCCTTGTCAAGGGTGCGACTTCGTTGCTTTAAAATGCTGCCTCTTGCGACTTCCTCTTGCAGCTGTCTCCCCATCCCCCTTCGTTCCCTTCACTGTGCTCTGTCTCGCTCTAATTTAACACCCTACTGCCTCACATACTCTATATCCTCTGCAAGAAATGTCTCCAGAATTCGGCGTGCTACAGCGCAACAGCCTCCCAGCTAAGATTACTTTTGTAAAGGGAAGCAAAGGATTGCATCAACGAGCGAGGTCGCTTCTCTCGTCTCTTCGTCCTACATCAGTCCACCATCGAGCTTCTACCTCCTCAAGTACCGGATGCTATTATGCAACACACTACCTTTCCTCGTTGCATAGCGAACTACCACCACAACGATCGTACTCTGGGTGTCAGAACAAGAGAAGCTTCTCCTATCGACTTACTCATGAGACCACCTATGAGGAATGGTGCGATTCGCTAGGTGTCTCTGCTAACATCGATCTGAATGAATATGCTGGTCTTGCGATGACAACAATAGGAGATGCAAGTATACAAAGGAGAAGTCACGTAGCAAGTAGACAGAAGACAGAACAGAAGCTACGTTTCTATCACCGACCTACCCAAATAAATTATGAGTTGTGGACGCATCCCGAACTCGGACCTACAACTACTCAAAATGTTCATCAACGCAACGAAAGCTCCAGCAGCTCTGCCTCTGTCAACTCGAGGAGTCGTCATCCATTTCAAGGAGAGCCTGTCCTATGGAGCCCTGCGCTCCTGCATACAAATGCCTGCCTCCCGTCGGTCAGCGAACGCTCTTCTTCGCTCAAGTCGCAAAAGCGTGATTCGTCCTCCTCCACCTCGTCCACTTCGTCTTCGCTCTCGCCGCTTTCGCCGGTCTTGCCACCCTCGCGCCCTTGCACACTGTACGGCGAAGATGAACAGTACGTTTGGAGAGTATCTACGACGATGGCCGAGAAGCTCAGATCACCCATTGCTTGGATTTGAATCTGTTGGTATATTTGTGCGCTCTATTGCCTTTATGTATTGCCAAGAGGAGACCATTATTAGCCGAACCATTTGTATATATAGTCTGTCGTTTTCATATTGTCAGCATTCTACCCCTGCAACATCTGATATTAATACGCTTATACTCACAAAAGCAGACCAGAGTAAGGACGGCACCTATCGCAAAGATGATGTTGTCTTGTGTGCTCCTTCGTTCAATGTACCCCTTAGCAAGAAAGAGGAGACGTGTTGGCTGGGTAGCTGAAGATATCACTTTCACGCACACTCACAATGACATCTCTGCTTAAGCCCATCGTCACTCCAACGTCTCTCAATCTCCGCTGTGTACCTTTGAGGATATCTCTCTGTTCTGTGATGTTGCTCCACACCTCTCTTCCCTGCGCGATGAAACCGTCCAATTGATTTTCCGTGCTCTGTATGAAGGAGTGTTCTCGAAGCGCATATCCTTCCCTCGCTGAGCCACCATTGCCTTCCCCAAACATGGCTGCTGCTGATGCATTCATTCGGTAGGCACTCAGCGGATCCGGCCGATCTTGGGGAGGGTGTGCACCTAAATTGATGGAGGTCGTCTCCAAGCCTTGTCCTTGCTGCTGTGTTGGCCCTTGATTCCGTGCATGGAGGGAGAAGGGTGACTCAACGTTTCCTGACCCGGCTGAACGTGTCGTTGAAGCGAAAGCACTTGCTGAGCTAGATGCCGACGAAGGCTCCAAAGACTAGCAACAGCGACATCAACTTAGGGACAGTCTTCGTCCGATCTGACTGTCTAAGACTCACCTTGTTTTTGATATTCGTGAAAGTTGCTCTCATTTCCCTCTCTTCCTCCTTGAATTTCTTTACTCTTTGAAAAGCTTTCTCCCTCTTCTGCATATGCAGTTCTCTCTTTGCCATGTTCTCATAATCGTCGACCGTTCGGCTGAATGCTGATAGCGACGCGCTCAACTGACCCGACAGGGAAGTGAAAGAAGGAGAGCCTTTTGGTGATGACTCTATCAGTGTCAGATCAGAGTGAACCGAGGAAGACTGCCGTAGAGCCAGGTTGTACAGCGAATTCATCTTGCAACGGTGACTTTTCTCTTCTCCTCTTTCTGTCTGACCGTCCAGTCGGCTGTAGTAAGGCAAGCTAAGTGCAAAAAGTGTGACACGCATGCTTAAGCGTACCAAGTGCATTCTTATCCGTGTTGGTCTGCCTGCATCTTCCAGCAATGGCCACGTTTCCCCGGCGCTCGTCTCTCATGCGTGGTTTCTGTTTGTTGCGCGTATTAGTCAAGGAAGCATTATGATATTATGAAGCAAGCTAACTATGTATACAAATCATCCAAGCGAAAGTATACAGCAACAAGTCTCGCTCGCGACGGGAGCAGGATACCTTCATCCCTTTCGTCGAGTCAAATTCCAGTGAGCTCTCTCGAAGCAGCCTATGTCTAGATCAAAGGAGGCTCCTGAAGGGATGCAATATTAAGGGGCAGACTAGGCCTCGGAAGAGTACACCAGGCTGTCTTGCTCCAATTGGACTGGCGAGTGAGCACCATTTTTGCTCGATACCTTGCTCGCATCAGCCAATGGTCGGTAGTAGAGATCTCCAAACCAAAGAGGGAAAAAACCTCCCATGCATTCCTGGTTGCTTTCTTATACGTCATGTGTAATGTCTTGACTTCCCTTTACACAAGATTCTCATTGATTCCAGTCCCACAGCCATTCTGCTAAGTCGAATCTCGCTCGCTGACTTACTTGACTTATGGCGTCGTAGATAACGTTTGTTCTGAATAAAGTCGTGCCCTCCAATCTCTCCACAGCACCGACTCGGACCAAGAAGTTCATTCGAATCAAGCTGTTGATGTTCTCCATTATTACCACGCTCTTGCTTTTGGCTTCCCATAGATCACTCTTGGCTTGACTTTCATCCTCTCCCATCCATGTTTGCACCTCTGGACCTGCTTCCGTCATCAGGGATTGGAAGATACTGAGCAGTCGGTCTAAAGCAAAAGTCTTTGGTCCGAGCATCTCTTGACGATTTCGACTGCCACCGCTGACCCCTCCTCCCTTTCTCTTCCCTATGCGCCTTTTCTTCTTTCCTGCATCAGGGTGCCCGTCCGTACGCCGGTTGTAGCCTTCCGGTAGTAGAGCGGACTCATCTCGAACGAAGTATCGTACGTCCAACCGAGCCGGATTGTATGAAGCCAGAAAGGAAGCCAAGAGTAGAAAGGAGGATATCGTAGGAAGAATGATAGGCCTGATAATAGGACGAGGTCGCTTTGTTGCAGCGAGCGTAGCTTCTTCTGCATCCTGCCACTCAAGCTTGACTCGGGCCACCATCTGGTTGATCCAGTCTGATGGACCGACTTCCCTTGTGTACAAGCGTGACAACGCATCACGAAAGAGGTAGGAGCCCCTCGTCAGAAGAGCGTGAAGCTTGGTGACCGGCACTGCACCTTGAAGTACCGGTTCGATAAAGGGGTACCAGACGCAGCATGCCAGCAACCGGATCTCTCCCAAATCTCGAATATCACCTGCGAAGGAATCATACGCTACTGCTACATAAGTAGAGTGTAGGCGAACAAGTAGACTCATGGTCTCTGTATGCCTTTTGTCTGATTTGATCAGGTTTTCTGCATCCAATTCCAGCGAAGCGAGCGCTTCCGCCTTGGTAAGTCGAGGAAAGGGAACGACGAGGGCATCATCCAAGCCAACACCTCGTGTCATTCTGAAGTGCGAGATAGCGAGGCTGCTGATAGTGACGAGGGTGAAGTGACCTCGTGCATGGATCTGATAGTAATAAGGAAAGCGGAAGTAAGTATGTCATTTTCGGGGAAAGGAAAGAGTGGGTATCGAAGTCTCACTGTTTCGGCCATACTGTAGACGGCTTCCATAAGTGGCTCCGGCCAGATATCTCTCATCCGTTCTGCTCGATGTATGATGAAGATAAGTTTACCGTTGTCCCTGACGATCCCTTCGACTACTCTTGTAAGGAAGCCGAGGAATTGATCGAGGGAGTCGTCAAAGTGAGCAGGGACAGAAGCTGCTTCTGCCTTGCTAAGACTGTCCCAGACGTGAGTGAAAAGCGATCGAGATGTTGAGCAGACGAGGGGGTCAATCTCGACTACTATAGTGGGCGAGGCGATCACTTCACGAAGAAGTTGAAGCGTTGAATCAGGACAGTTCGGATCGTAGAGGTGGATTAGCGCTGGTAGTGACTGACCAGGCTGTTTCGAGTTCTCGTCAGTGTCACTTTGAATCTGAGTGTCTCTATTTTCCTGCTCACCTGAAGCAGCACGTCTGCTAGAGCCTTGATCTGTACTTTCCGACCGGGAAAGCGTCTGTTGAGTGTTTCCACTCTTCCGACTCCTCTTTCTTGAGCCTCTGCACTCATCCTCGGCCACGACGCAAGGAGGAAGGAAGGAGCGAAGGTGGACGACAGAAAGCAGTTGCCATTTGCCCTGAAGTAAAGAGACGCCGCCCACTCTACGCGTTTTAGAGTACATATTCTGTCTGTGCGCACCTTAATTTCGAGTGGAGTGGTCCGAGCATAGGACAATTGTTCTCCTCTCAGAAGCTTGCAACACACCCACTCACCCTTCGCCATCGAGGGAAGATAGGTCATGCTAGTGGTTGTGGCCCAGCTTGGGAATTTGCCGACAGAGATAGTGCTACTCATATTCTCCCACTTGAACCCGCCATCCTTAGCAAGGTGTCAAAGAGTATGCAGAAAGTGGAACAAGCTGGCAAAGGAGGATGACGTTTGGAGGCGTATCGCGATCCAGCATGCGTATGCAGACGAGAGCCATAGACAGGCGAGTGATGTCATGAGAAAATGTGCAGACGATACACTATATCTCGAGTCAGCCACCAGCAAGCACTGCCTGCTGAAGGAACTCCCCGAAGAGACGCTCACTTCTCTCCGAACAAGATCCCGCAAAAACGCACACGACTTTGACAGCAACTTGACCGACGTCTCCGCGTTTGCCATGTCGTCCGCGAGTGACTACTACCCTCGAACTATCCAGAGCTTCCAGGCGCTGTGTGGAGGAAAGTGGTGTCTGGATGAGAAGTGGCAATGTCGCACCGACGCAGTCCAATTGGGCATGCACGTCAATGTCAAGCTGGGCGACTCGCATTCAAGACCGACTCAACTGACACCAGAAATGAGAAATTTGGACGCTGCCCCGCCATACGTGGGCGCAGGCTGGAATCAGAATGGCGGCCTCATAGAAGAGGTAGGGCGGGACGTGTGGAGGATCAAGATTGAGTGAGTTTGGTGCTGCCGCCATGGGAGCAGACAAGTATCAAGCGACTCACTCATATTCACTTAGTCCGATCGCAAAGGTACTCATTTCGAGTGGCCAAAGGGGAGGAATTCGAGTCGTCGACATTTCGACAGGCGAAGTACTATGGCGACTCGATCGTCATATGACAAGGAACTTTCCACACATTGAATACGATCGCGGGCATCTTGTCTTTGATCGGGTTGGTCATGGGATCGAGGTCTGGAAGACTCCGTACTCGATTCTGAATCCTGTTGGAAGGGGTTGCTTTGCATTACACGCCACACTAGACAGTAGCCACCCTACTCGAGCTTTTCGGTTGCAATTCCCGATTCTGGCTGTGGCGACGCAAGATAATCTTGTGCTGCTGTGGGACATACTGCTGGAGACGATCGTCTCTGAATACTCCATCCAAGATACAATACACGTTGATGGGAATATCAACTACATTGGTGGGTGCAAGCTCTTTTTTTTGCGTACTTTCCTTCCCCTGAACTGACGATGCCGTCCTAGATTTTGATGATGACTTCATCTTCTTAGCTGGGACAGGTGCAAAAAGCGTAACGATCATATCGAGAAAGCTTGGCGTAGTCATCTGGACATTAGCGGATCACTTTGCAGCTGATCTCGAAGCCCCGCAGACATACGCTTTGGTGGACGAATTACCGTCCGTTCCTGGCCAGTATGCATCGCTGGAACGACGCAGACTGAAGAGATCGTGAGTGCCAGCACGACCGTACCTTGCATGGCAGTGTCTGGACTTCTGTACTGAGATATCTCCCTTCCCCTTTACTGTAAAGGGGGGCGAGCCCTTGGCAAAGGGCTTCAGGGCAGCAAAATCTTGCTCAACGAACGATGACTCCCATTCAATCTTGGTCAGCCATCCACCCTGATTTTCGCAGTCGCACGCTCGTCATTCTAGGTCAGACGAATGTCCTCATCATTCGAGACTACTTGACTTGCTTTCTGGCGTGGCAAAGAAGAAAGGAGCAAGATTTGCGGGGAAAGGCTGGAACACGAGAGAGTCTGGCGCCAGACTTGTTTGCCGATCTTCAATTCGGAGTGAACAAAGAAGGAGAGGCTGACTTTGCATGGGATGAAATCCCCACCAGTCAATTGGCCGTGGCAGAAAGCAGAGCAATGTGCATTGTGGTGAGTGTAGCATATGATTTGAGATATGTCCACACAACATCAGTCTCTTCATTTCCTTTCCTCGAACTGATCGTCCCTTCGTCACAGGGCAAGCCGATGCTGCTTGATCTTGATCCACTTCGGCTGATACGGAACGATGTGAGGAATATCGGTGCGCCAAAGCAACGTCCTTCGGCTCAGCTTGGAGAAATTGTCAGCGATGAAGAAGCCGGCTTCGCAGTGTACAATAATGTGATTTGCTCTGCCGACAATCGGTGAGTTCTTGTATAGAGTTACGATCGGATGCTTGATCTGCTCAAAACTATTTCATGCCATCTGATCGGCTTTGACTTCTCCAGATATTCGGACGACGCACGAAGCTCTTCCCTCGAGTCGTGTTCATGTGTCATGATGGACAGCACTTCTGCTTACGCTGTTCAGGTGCACGAAGCCAAAACAAACATGTTCGATGGAGGTCTTACCGCCAATAATCTCGCCATGACCGAGTATCACGATGTCCTCGTCTGGGACTTTTCCCAAGGATTAGCTCCTAGTAGAGATGAGATGACCTGAGTATAGTTGTAACATAAAAATTGTATAGTACAGTGGGATGAAGCAGTCGGTCGTTGCTAGTACACCTCAGAGGCTCTTCTGTAAGGTCGATCTTCTTTAGTCCAGAATCCGGACATCTCCTCGTATGGGAGCTGAGATGGAGTTCAGAAAGCATGACGAAGCAGCGGCATTGCATTGTCTGCCAATATATCAGTGACCACTCACATATGATAGGATGCAGTTGCGCCATATAGACAATCATCCACATCATGATGCAACAGGTGATTGTTAGTGCTCCCATTGTTCGAATGAGACTGTCAGAGCAGAAAGGTAGAAACCGTCAGCACTCTCTCTGAAACTCATCTCTAAAATAAGTTGGGCCCTTGGATGAAGACGTCCCGAAATACGCACACCTGGTTCGGTCCTTTGGGTGTGATAAACCAGCCGCCAGAACCAGCCAGAATCGATGAGAGAACCACAATGATGACGGTCCAGCCCGACATTGGTGAACGGTTTGGTGAGTGAAAGGGTCGGTCAGGAGCAGCGAGACAAGATTGACCTTGACCTGCGATCTAGAGCAAGTTCAGCAAGCTTGATCCAGGCTTGTACACACGTGTCTCTGGCCACGTGGGAGATTTGCTTCACCCCGGTCTCGTCTGGGCAATTAGGACAATTCCACCTCGAGGCTCTTGGTCGCCTGGGGAATATATTTCCTTTGTGTGGAGTGGAAGACGAAGGTACCATGATGGAGAGAGCAGACCCTTTCACAGGACCTGCCAGCATCGAAAGCAAGCATTGAAAATGTTCGGGGTTAGCCATGGTGATTGATTTGGCGTCCTACGTGGATTCTTCGGACTCTGGCTCTGCTCGCGCTCTGTTTCAAGGACCGTGCACGATCTGCTTGGATTTAACGTCGCCGCTTTGCCTCATTGAGACGCATCTCGAGGCGACGTCTATATAAGAAGCGGAATTGCTATAGGGAGGCTAAAGGGCTGCCGATCTTTGTTGCTTTTCCCGCACTTGGATCTTACACTCCATCTCGTGATGACTGTCGAGACTATATCAGCAGCGGCCGCAACAGGACAGATTACTCCCAGCAAAGCATCTATGCCGTCCACCCAGGCAATCGCTCGAAGGTGGTGGCAGCGAGGGTCAGCTGATCACGGCTGGCTCCGATCCTTCTTCTCCTTTTCATTTGCAGGATACTACGATCCGAGCTATATGTCCTTTGGACCTTTGCGGGTGATTAACGAAGATCGTGTCTCACCTAGGACTGGATTCCCGACACATCCACACTCGAACGCTGAGATCTTCTCGTACATCTTGGAAGGCGAACTGACGCACAAAGATAGTTTGGGAAACATAGAGATACTGAAGCGAGGCGAAGTTCAGTTCACAAGCGCAGGAAGTGGTATTCGACACTCGGAATACAACGATAACAAGAAGAGAGAGTGTCACTTCCTACAGATCTGGTACATTCCCGACACGAAGAATTTGACGCCGAAATACTACACTATACCGCAAGTGCCCGACGAAGACAAGACGGACAAGTTCATGACGCTGATACGAGATGTAAAGACCTTTTCCAGCGAGGAACTGAAGCTTACAGGGCTGCTCCCAAAGGGTCGAGCGATTCCGGCTCACTGTTCCTTGACGACGCGAGCAAGTATTCTTACACCAGGCAAGGTGATTAGTCATTCTTTGGGAGGAGAGTCAAAGCAGACAAGTGGAGAGCGATGGGCCTATCTACACTTGGCAATGACGAGTGGGTACAAGAACCCCGGTGAATTTGAAGCGAGACTGCGGAAGGACATTGTTGGCTATACTCGACACGAGGATCAGCTAGCCAGGGCTGCTCGATTTTGCAGGCAGATGTACGGCTTCTCACCTTACAGCGGCACGAAGCTCCAGAGCAATGCGGAGAAGCCTAGAGTGACGCTGACGTACGCTCAAAGCAAGGACGGCAAGATCGCAGGCCCGGAAAAGAAGATGGTGACCCTGAGCTGTGATGCAAGCATGATCATGACACACAGTCTTCGTACCATGCATGAAGGTATTCTGATCGGCATCGGCACGCTTCTCAATGATGATCCTCAACTGAACGCTCGACGTTTGAATCCACTGCCGGAAGGAAAACCAGTCTCGAAAGACCTCTTCCCTCGGCCCATTGTGCTGGATAGCAAATTGCAGACGCCGCTCTCTTGCAAGCTTTTGGAGAACGTGAAGGCTGGAACGGGCAAGTCACCTCTCATCATCGCTGCCAAGGACCACGATGAGGCGAAAGCAGATGAATTGAGAAAAGCTGGTGCAGAAATCCTCGAAGTAGAGGCAGAGGGGAATATCCTCCCGTGGAATGATGTCATGGCTCGCATCACACAGGCTGGGATCAAAAGTGTCATGATAGAGGGGGGAGCTACGGTCATTGAGACACTATTTGCTGCACACGAAACTTCACCCATCATTGATGAAGTCATTGTGACAGTGGCGCCTGTGAAGCTCGGCAGTGCAGGCCTGGGCTACAAGCGACCTGCCTGGATCAGTAGCGTGCTCAACTTACCTGTCACATCAAAATCGGATACCTCCCCTGCTGCCTCGGAACTCCAACCGGTCAATCTGGATCCAGAGATCTTCAACAAGGACTTTGTCTTCGCTTGGTCTGCTAAGCCCATTGTAAACGAAGCACGCATCAAGGTAGAGGGTCAGACACTTCAGGAAGGAGATGGCTTGTTTATCAAACGGGGCAATGTTGGACACGAGATCATCATCGAGAATGTAGGAGAAAGGAATGCCGAGTTCATCTTGTTCGATGTCGAACCAA
Source organism: Exobasidium rhododendri (assembly GCA_026210745.1). NCBI lineage: Eukaryota > Fungi > Basidiomycota > Exobasidiomycetes > Exobasidiales > Exobasidiaceae > Exobasidium > Exobasidium rhododendri. Next base: position 937,484 of record CP110630.1, read on the forward strand.
GCAAGGGCGGCAAGGTCGACGACGACTACGATGATTCAGACTAAAGATCGCGAGCGGTAGACCATCTATGTATGCCTGTCATACGTGATACATCCTTGTACTGTCAAGCTCTATCTTATTTTCCCCCTTTTCCCTTTCCCCTTTCCCCTCTCTCCTTTCCTTTAGCTGCCATGTAAGATCAGGCTTGATCGAGATCCCCTAGACTATTCAGAACGTAATTTGGGTAAATGTCTTCCTTTTCGCAGTCCTCGACTGTAGAGATGCCTGTCAAAACGAGTAGACTGTCGAGGTTCCCGTTGTTGGCGAAGGCAATGTCTGTGTCGAGTCGATCACCAATGAAAAGAGACTTCCGCTCTTCTAAGTGGAAGAGTTCCTTGATGGTATCTAGCATTGGTGCGTTTGGCTTTCCGACCACGATTGGCTTTCTTTGTGAAGCAGTGAGTAGAGGCGCCGAAATGGAACCAGCGCCTGGAGTAGTAAGGTGTAAGCAGCCTGCCTTTCTCTCCATCTTTCCACCACATCATTGCATCTACTCACCGGGCCATGGACCACCTGTAGCGGGAAAGGTGGTATCGGAATTTGTCAGGATGAAATGACATCCACCGCCCTTCTCGTTGGCTTTGACTGGCCCTTCTGCTCCTGGTCTTGTGATGTGTTTGAAAGCTTTGCACAATTTGATGTAGTTGATGTTCATGTCGAACCCACACATGACTGCACCAATGGAGGGATCGATTGCTCCCTCTCCTTGCAAAGACGAGAAATCTAAAGGAGGCAAGAATTTCAGATCATCCGAGTCAGTCCCACCACAGTGTTTGATCCCAACAGCATCCAATTCTTCCTCGATTCCATGCATGCCAATGACAAACACTTTGCGATCCGACGGGAACTTGAGAACGTCTTTGAGGTACGCAGCCGCTGCATACGAGCTCGAAACAATCTCCGACTGTGAATTGTCGGATGATCAATGGAGAGATGGTCGGTCAATCTTAGGTGGAAGGTTATGCCCAGCAGACATCATCCCATCAGACAATCGACCAGACTCACCTCCTTGGCTTCAATGTTGAGCTTGTCGAACTTCACCTTGATGGCCTTCCTGCTCTTACTGGCGTTATTGGTGACAAAGATGATTTGCTTTCCCGTCGAACGCAGCTTCTCCAGGACGGAGATCGCGCCAGGGATGATCTCATCTCCAGACCACAGAACGCCGTCACAGTCAAAGAGGAATGTGTCATACCTTGCAATAAGGTCGCTGTACTCTTCTTTGCTGCTCAATTTTTTCGGTGGGCTGCTCATGATGTGGTGCAGGGTCGAGTACTCTTCTACGAGGCGGGAATCATACACTTCTCCATCAACTCGAATACCCCTGTAGCTCGCCTACTCCACCCTCTCAAGACATCAACCTGGGCACACGTGCGAAGAGAGACACCAAATATCTTCAGCAGACATGATCATATCAATCTTATCAAAGCTGGACCTCCTTAAATACATCCCGAACTCAGATCAACAGTGGAATAAAGATAAAGACCTAGTAAGACATGACATTTTGAAGACGAATAGAAAAGATAAAGAAACATAAAGGTGATTCGCAGCGAAAGCAGAATGTTGCGCCTTGAAGAGAGAGGGGGAGGGGGTAACTGCGTCGATGGCTGAAGCCGAGATGAGGAGGACTGGTGCAAAGACTAGAATTGGTGATTCTCAAGCATCACATCACGCACAGGAGGTGGAGCATAGGCAGGCTTCAGAGGTAGAATTTTGCTGTCCAGGGGGTCATGATCGCGACGGTTTCTTCCAGTGTATCGCTGGCCAACAGTTGCATCAGCATCCTCGGGGCCATCTGCCAAGCTGTCGCGTCGACTGCTGCTGCCTGGACTATCATCCATGGAATGATTATAATTCGTCCTTGGAGCATATTCTGATTCATCGCCCATTCCCATCACTTGCTCACTGCGAGCATGTCGATCTGCTTTGCTACTCTTTTTGGTGCCCAGGAAACCTCTCTTTGATTTGCTCTTTGCTTTACGTAGCTCTGCATCTCCAGCACCAGGTTCACCTCCTCCACTATAAGTGCTTCGTAGACTTCTGCTGCTCCTCGTGCGATTGAGAGAAGATCTGTCGCCATTTCCACCTCGATCTTGATTGTAATAATTTTCCTCTAAGCCATCCACTCGATTGCTTTTGGCTTCTTGTGGCTTTCTAGGTCCATCGCCATCTTCAAAGCGATGTTCGTGATCGTACGTGAAAGCGTTTCCATCATCATCGTACATTCTCCTCTCAGGAGCTTGATCGTTGTACCTGCCAACCCAAGCCCGTTTCCTCTCCTTTCTCTTATCGGCAGAGTCATCCACCAGACCATATCTCTTCGCCCATTTTGGTGTTCTGTTCTTGTTATCGTTATTACGAATGTTCTGTATGAAAAAGTTATGACCATGACCTGGAAAGTAGCCACAAATGGTGCAGACCACGTTGATGGCAAAATCCTTGCCGATGCCAAAGCGAGCAGCTACTGCGAGGGGAGGCAGAAAGAACCCCAAGATGAAGATTACTCCAGTCCATCCATGGTGCTTCTTAGGAGCGCTGCCATCGGAACAAAGACGTCAGTATTTGTGTATGGTGAGGATCTCCAGTGACAACTCTAGATGACACTCACAAGTCGATGCGGCCATCAGCCTTTCGCGGCACCACCTTGCGCATATAATTGGAGGCCATGGTGTTATGTACGTTATGTCTGCGCGCACAAAGAAGGAGAAAATTCCTAGGGGATCCACGCACTACTGTTTCGAGCAGGATATGATCCTATAAGTTGGAGCTCTGTCAGTCGCTGAGCAGGGAAGCGCCAGCGGGGATTTTGTTGATGAGATGCTTGACAGGGAGAATGGGGGGGAGTCGACAAAGTGCGACGTGAGAACGCCTAGACCGGATGAGGCGCATCAGACGCTTTTCTAATGATCATGCATGTTTCGATTATCTTCTACAACAATAAGAAAATTAGAGTTACTGTACTTTAATTTACGTGGGGCCTCTCCTTTGAATAAACAAAGCTGCCCTACCACTTCCAGCGGCAAGCGTGCCTCCAAGCTTTTGACTGTGACTATTAAAAGAAGGTGTCGCCCTCGTTTGCCTTTCCTCTCCTCCCATCAATATATACTGCAACGTCTTTTTCATTGAATGGTGGATAGGGATGTCAATCAGAGAAGAGAGAGAAAGAGATGTTACAAAGTTTCTAGAAGATCATACTGCTCATATCGGCTCTAATTCGATCATAACTTAGAAGTCCTTCAACTCTACCAGTTGCAGCCATGGCGATGTCCTTGTCCCACAAGTACGTCTGAGCTACGCGTTGAATCTCTTTGACGTTGACTGCTTCAATGGCAGTTTCAATCTCTTTTGGTGAATACCGCTTGCCAGCAGTGACCAGTTGTCGACCGATGTCTTCAGCAATGGCAGTGGTTCCGTCCAAACCCAAGAGCAGACTTGCCTTCAGTTGTGATTTAGCACGTTCCACTTCTCCTTCCGAAGGGGAAGTCGACATTCTTTGCCATTCTCGCAAAGTGAAGTGCACCATGTCGTCCAAATTCATCAGATTTTCCGATACCATGTAGACGCCCCAAAGACCAGTGTCTGAGTAGCTGGTGCTAAAGTGCATATAACTGTTGGCCAAGTTGTTGCTGCTGATAATGTGACTCAATCGAGAGCTCAAGAGAGGGCTTGAACCGAGCGATCGGTCCCAATTACCCATGATGCTCTGGAGCACGAGCATTGGGAAATAGTCGGGGGACTTCCAGCTCACTCCCTCGACGGCAATCGCAACATTGACAGTTGGTTGCGTGTCATCTCGAATTCGAACTTCACTTCCAACAAATTTGGTGGGTGCAGTTGTTTGTTGACCCAATGGAATAGGGTTGGAAGAGACGGGAAGGCTTGAAAAGTGCTCTTCTGCTAATTTGACAAGCTCTTCGTGCTCCACACCACCCGTTCCAACAAGCACCATGCGGTCCGCGGTGTAGTTGGTTTGGATGTACGAAGCTAGATCCTCGCGTCTGATCGACAAGATGTTGTCCTTTGGTCCAAGGATAGTTCGTCCAAGTGCTTGGCCTGCAGTGATGAAGGAGTAAGATATTCAGCGCTGATATAAATCACGAAACCTCTGCGATTTCTTCTCTCACCTTGGAAAGCGACAGAGTGCAAGTGGTCGAATACGACCTCTTCGATCTGCTTGTCGACCTCTTCTTGCTCTCTCAAGATCACGTCTCGCTCCCTCTCAATGGCACTGCTCTCCAATTTCGAGTTTTGCAAAATGTCAGAAATAATGTCAACGGCCTTGCCAACATCTTTTCGGAAAGCTTTAGCATAGTAGACGGTTTGTTCTCGAGAAGTGTAGGCATTCAAGTGGGCACCCATGTTTTCCACCTCGAGCTCCAACTTTCGCTGATCTCTCTTTCCAGTGCCTGGTGAAAAAGATTAATGAATCGAGCACTGTCAGCAACGTTGTTCCTCTCTCTGCTGCCGTTCGACTGTCGTCGCTCTCACCCTTGAAGGCCATGTGCTCGAGGAAGTGAGCAGTACCGTTTGTTCGGTCAGTCTCTGCTCGAGAACCAGCGTCGATCCAGGCGCCGACGGTAGCTGTCTGAGAAGTAGGGTTCGTTTCAGTAGCTACAGTGAGACCATTTGATAGGGTTGAAGTCTTGGTGATGGGCTAGAAAGTGGGAGGGTGTTAGAGCTAGCTTTGTCACAACAAAGGGCAGTCTTTGCAAACGTTTGGGACTTACGCTGTGGTGAATAGCTGTGGCCAATGACCTGGGTAGCGACAAAGATGGCCTTGTCGGCTTCAGAACGGCCGAGCGAGATTGCCTGGCAGCGCTATTAAGAAGTAGGCGCGCAGACATGTTGGATTGTACGGAGAAGGTCTAAGGGAGAGAAAGGCAAGTAATGAGAAGTGGATTGGATCAGGCCGACGACACGCTCTGTCCCAATTGAACGATGGCGGTTGCTTGCTTCCCTTTCTTCTCCGAATCAAAAGACACGTGACTCGTGAGAAAACTCACTCCAGAGGCCGTTCGTCAGAAGATGTGTGACGGTGATTTCAACACCTTCTGCAAGGCCGTCTCGGTAGTCAGGCCAAAAGATAGACAATGGGTAGGTGCAAGCGTGTCAAGAAGGTCGAGAGATGCTGACGGCTGACAGTACAACGATGTTCATTTCTATTCCAGCATTTCGCGCGGCATGCTCGAGTTTGAAAGGAAAAGCGAGGGCGATATGTCCAGCGGTGCAGGGTGAGGATGTTTGAGAAGTCGGGGTAGGAAAAGCGTGCTCTGGCTTACTGATCGTGACTCGTCCCCATCTTCAAAGACATACAAAGTCAAGGCCTCGCATTGTCTCGTCGCATTCACACGACTTCGGTGGCTGAAGAGGCGATCTCGGCGGGAACATCTTCCACCTCGTCTTCGTCCTTTTCATCAACGCCTAGGTTGTCCCCACAAGCCATTGAAGACACCACGTCAGCTTTGGCGCTTCTCAAATCACAGCCCACGCATTACGTCGTTGCTTCCATCGCGGGGCGTACCTTGATTCTACATTCTCGAGATGTCTTGACCATTCCAAGGCTCAATGATGTGGAAATTGGCGACGTACTGGAATTGGATCGGATCCACGAGATTGGCTCTCGAGACTACACATTGCGAGCACAGGATTCGATGAGTACACGCTCTCGAGGTGCTGTGGCGCTCATGAGAAGAAGTGTCAAGTCACATGAGTCAACTCTTGTCGAACGTCTACGGCAAGTAGCCATCGAAGAGCAAATCGAAAGCCCCACTCTCGACGCCATCATGAATGCTGCTGGAGAAGTGAAGGAGTCGCAATCTTGGGGTGCCAGGCTCAAGCCGAGTGGTTTGGGTCATGTTGGAGCTGTTCTAAATCAGAACACTGTCCGAGTTCGCTGCACCGTAGTCGAGCATACGAAGGGAAAGATGGAATACATTGTCAAGAAGAAGAGGAGAAAGGGTTACAAGAGGACCATCCAGCACAAGCAAGCCTACACTCGATTGCGAGTCGAGGGAATTCAGTTGGGTCAATGAGTCCTCTATTTTTGTCTTTCCATCTTTGTTGCAATAAAGTATGATTCTACCCTCCCTTCTATGAGGATGTAGCTTTCCGCATCCTTCGCTTGAGACCTCTAACCCCATCCCTCCGCACCCTGAGGCATGTCATATTATCAAATTTTGAGCAAAGTGAAGTCGCGCGCCTTTCACAAGCGCCAAGTGCTCCTTTCCTGATCGTGCTCGAGAAATATAGTCAGTCACTGAATCAATTTGTGTTGATCTCTCCAACACTTGCGCAAGCTACACCGACGACATCTACTCCTTAGATTGTGGTTCAGTACTACGCTGCCGTCCCGCCTTCGGCTGTGCCATCTATCATACGAGAGCCATGGCTAGTACGCGAGCTCAGGTATCATCACTATAGACGTCAAGTGATCGACAAGTCAACAAGATTCACCACTTCTACGATCATGTTTGTGGCTTCGAGCCTGTACAACTATGGTGAGTCCTTGAAGCTGCATGACGATGAGCCATGATCGGGACATTGAGAGACATGCCTCTCTCTCAGCGACGAGCTCCTCTGCGCCTATGAAGCCTGAGACTGCCACTCCAAGCAACACGCGGGTGAAGCGACATCCCAACAAGAAGCGAACAGCAAACGGTAGCCAGGCCAGCCTTCCCACGTCTCCTCCACCGTCGTATGCCTCTGTAGCTTCAGGTCGATCTCGTGTGCTCAATCCTGCTACAGCTGAAGCACATCAGGAAGCGGGCGAAGAGACAACTCGTCTGAGAACCACTGCTGAAGCAGCCAAGATTGCAATCATCGACGCCATTATTGCACAAGAGAATCTGTATGAAGTGTTGGGCGTGAAGCGCAACGCTAAGAATGATGAAATACGGAGAGGCTTCCTCAATCGAAGTCGAGTGTGTCATCCAGAGTGAGTGCAGATCATGTAAGGTGAGATGGGAAAACGAACTCAGAAGCTGATGCTTTGACCGCCATGTTTCTACCTTCAGCAAATTTCCTTCTTACGCACCATGCGTAGTAGCATTTCAAAAGGTATCATTCGCCTATCAGACGCTGTCTAAACCATCTTCGCGAAGGATGTACGACGTTTCAGGAAGGATGGATCTTGCAGCTGCTCTCAATGACCAAAATGGATCGGGTCTGGCCGCTTCACCAGGCTTGGGGGGAGATGAAACGTTGAACAGTGTCTTGTATAGTGTCTTTTGCGAATTCCTGGACGGGGACTTTGAAATGATTCGAGTTTTGGTCAGTGCTATGAACGAAAGTAATCCAGGACTCAACCTAGGTGGGGATGCGGTAGACAGCATTGAAGGTGCTTTTGCAAAATTGCGGGAAATGATGCTCGGTAAGTGCATTCTTCCGGATACCAGAGTCAGTGTCCCCTTCTCTGATTGGTCTTACCTCTTTGCAGCGGGGAAAAAGTACCTGGGTATCATACGCTTTGAGCTGATTCGTCTCTACGAGATCCAGCAATCTCTGCGACAGTTGTCCTACTTTGATGTGTTTGGGAGACTACGCTTAACACTTCAATTGGCTAGAGTGACTTTGAGCATTCCAATGGCGATCGACCAAGCTATGAAGGAGTCTGAAGAGGGCGAGGCAGGAGACGGCAAGGACTCGGCAAATACAGCTCGATCGACCGAAGAGACACAGAACAAAAGAGTTGACGAAGAGGATGATCAAGATGGCGACGATGGCGAGAGTAGTGGCAGCAATACAGAAGATGAGGGTCCCACTGCTGGAGAGGAATTTGGTATGCGAGCTGAGCTAGAAGACAGCGAAGATGAAGACGGTCTCTCCGGTCCAAGCATCTCATCAAGTCGTCAACGCAGACTTGCCCGAGCAAGAGATAGAACACTGAAACGAGCTCGCCTAGAGGCAGCGAGAAAGGCTCGAGTGGTAGAACAAGAAGAAAGAGCTCTTCAGAAGAGGGGACTACTCGGACCCACCGCTGCTAGCTTGCTCAAAGGTGTCGTCAAAGTCTTGGAGACTAGTGAGGGATGGGTACCGGGCAGCAAAAGGCGGACCGACATCGATGATTGATATCCTCACACAAACACAACTTTACTACCCTCCCTTTCCCCCTCCCTCTTTCCTCTTGCCCATTCATTATTTCCTTACAGTCTTCAAAGTACGTAACATTCTTTATACCCACTTTTGCACAATTCCCATCTTCTAAGCTTGTTCAGAACATTTTCCCTTCCGTAGGATGGTTTAATAACACATGTTCGCATACATCTTTTGCACGGTCGCTTAGCAGCCGTCAGCAGCTCACAACTTTGAGGAAGGAAGAACGAGCAGTGAACTTTTATGGAGTGCATCTGCCGCCTCTCTAATTATCTCGTCTATGATGTCCTTTGCTGGTTCAATCTTGTCGACGACTGCCGCTACTTTTCCAGCAAACCAATGTGATAAGACCCCGTTGATCTTCTTGTCTTCCTCCTCTTCGCTCTCACTGGGCTGTTCCAAATCCCACTCGACTGGAACAATACCATTTCCTTGCAATTCTTTAATCTTCTCTGGCCTTTGTTCTTCCCACGATCGAATGTAGTCTGAATTAATGATATGCAATGGTCTTCCGGTAAAGATGGTGCTCTTTACGACCGATTCAAAGTTGGCGTCGACGATGGCTTGCTTATGGGCCGGAGGAGCTCCGGCCTCCTTTGCACAGACAAATCGAGTCCCTATCCAGACAGCGCTTGCCCCGTGACAGAGAGCCGCTGCTAGCCCCCTGCCGTTGTAGATTCCCCCTGCTGCAACGACTTGGACTTGCTCGCCAGTCAAAGAAGACTTGTGACCTTTCACTGCTTCCACCACTGTTGGGATCAGGATCGAAAAAGGTACCGTTCCTGTATGTCCGCCCGCTGTGAAGACATCCCCTTTAGTATCTTTTACGGGTAGATCAGTCTACCAATCAGAGCTCACCTTCGCCTCCCTGAGCAATGATAAAGTCAATACCGGCTTCTAATGCTTTCTTGACATGTTTCGGATGTCCAACCATGTTTGCGACCAAAATTCCCGCCTTGTGCAGCTTCTCCACAACAGCAGGAGGTGGTACGCCGACGGCTGAAACAAAAATCGTAGCTTGTTCTTCAACGATGACGTCAATGAGCTCGTCCAACTTTCCCTTTGTATAGTCTTTGTTGGTTTTTCTCGCACTTCCTCCAACTTGAGGCAACAACAAATCTACGCCCCAGGGTAAGTTCGGCTCTCTGAGTCCCTGTTTTAGATCTTGAATCATGGTCTTGAGCATCTTTGGAGTGTAGCCTACTCCTCCGATGATGCCCATACCTCCTGCATTCGTGACGGCAGCAGCAAGCTCGGGGCTAGCAGCAGCATTCATCCCGGCAAGGAGAATAGGGTGCCTGATCTTGAAATGCCGTGTGAGTGGTGTTGACAGCAAAGCCGGCGAACATGTGATCGCTTTGATCTCCTCGAAGGGACTCTCCGACATTAAGACGAGGGTGAACGAAGCTGGAAGGAGGGCGGTATACAAGTGAGGTGAACAAAAATGGGTGGACGAGAGTGAGTCACATTCGGTCGAGACTCCCAGAGGCGTTCGGATCCTTCCTCGGTCGTTTCCTGATAGTAGCAGCAGTGCGGGGAAGCGCACTATCCATTCACGCGTACCCAGACACTGCAGCGTAAAGTCCAAGGGCACCAAAAAAGATCAACGTTGAACGGGCTAGTCCGAAAATTAAGCTCGCAACGCCTCTTGTCCTTATCACTACGACTGACTTTATCCGACACTTGTGATGGCGAACCCTCTGATGAATGCATCATACAGTGATCTGTCTATCGATGCGATGAAGGAAGAAGACATCCTCGAGAGTGCGACTCTAGCCTACGATGGGTTTGGGCAGCTGTTCGATCGCTTCCTGTTGCCCAACCTCGTCCTCACACCACAAGAATGGAAAGAAAAGCAGATGGCATACCGTGTCAAGTCGATGGGCTCTTTGTATGCTTCTACCATCGATCCTCAGTCGGGCACAAGCTGCAAAGTACTGCGCGTTACATCTACTGCGGAGATCATTGGCTTGGTGGCATGGGAAGACGAAGGACACCCATCAGCTCTGCTTGCCCGTGAGGAGGAGGCCCGTAGGAAGACGAAAATCTCAGGAGGTTTAGAAGGGGAGGAGCCAGAAAACAATCCCATCCTCCCGACAGAGATCGACGAGCAATCATTCTGCAACTTTCGAGACGGACCAGACATCTACAAGCAGAAAGAGGGACCGGTGGCTAAAGTTCTCATGGTGGTGATAAAATCTAGTCAACGCAAACGGCAGCTCAGTAATCTACTGCTTGAAGAGTTCATGCACTCTACTCAGGGGAGAGCTGCCTTTCTTTGCGCCTCGAAAAGAGCGGTGCCCCTGTATGAGCGACATGGGTTCAAGATCGTCCCCGAATCGCTCGCTTCAGGTGGAATATCAGTGCCGACGAGAGCGGAGGAAGAAACAGGGTCGGAGAACAGCTGGCCAATGACTCGTCTTGCCACTGCCAATTAAGTCTCTTCCTCGATACAAGCAAGAGTGGCATCAACGACACATGTTACGACGGATTTTCACTTCAGCCTCAGATTCTGGACGATCGGGGTACCACCCCACTTCTTTCATTACGCCGTGCCAGGACGGAACTGCCGGAGCATCGACGCCCTCTGAAATACCTTTTAAAACTCCTGCGATTTGAAGCACCACCCTGATATGTTCGCAGCAAAGTCTTGTGCTTGCAGAGAGCATAAAAGGAAAGCTCGGCTATGGAGTCTCTTCCCTTCCCCTCATTCCTCCCCTCTCGTCCATCTCGTCATCTTCTCCTCTTCCTTTCCCAACATGCGCCTTTCTCTTTTTCTTCCCCTGCTCTTATCTTGCTGCTTACCTTTCTGCTTCTCCTTGCATTCCCCGAGAGATGAGGTGCATCGCCACCCAAGGATAGATACCATGGTGAAGGCTGTCAAGAGAAACGCAGCAAATACTCCCACAGTATTCCTCATCGGTGACAGGTGAGCTTCGCTTTTGCTTGAGGTCAAGGAGAGTGTACTTTGGGACATGCCCTGATCACTACTTTCACTTCCTTGCAGTACGATGTCCGACTGTCGAGCATACCCGATCGACTCCTCTACAGCTGGGTGGGGGACAAAGTTAGCAGGCTGGCTTACCATTCCAGTCGTTAACATGGCAAAATCAGGCTACTCTGCACGGATGATGGAGAGGGAAGGCTATTTTGAGGAAGTCCTTCAAAAGGCTCAACAGGGCGATTTCCTTGTAGTCGAACTCGGTCACAACGATGGTAAGTCGGTGTAGTCCTCGTCCTCTCTTCCCTCTTCATATCTGACAGCTACTATATAGAAACACCCGAGAACAACGACCCGAGTGGCAAAAGACCTTGCGATCCTAGCAACGGGATCAGTGCGCCGTGTACGAAGATGTTCAAGTGAGTCTCTTGATTTCGTAGAGGAAGGAACATCGCCTGACCTCCTCTTAGAGGGAAACAAGAGACAGTGCAGACCTTCTCAAAGTATCTAGAAGACGCTGCATTGAAATTTAAAGCAAAGGGAGTCCATGTCATTATTTCGAGCTTAACGAGCACAAACACATACTTGACGGGTAAGTTTAGGGGTCAAGATCGGATTTTCTGCTACTGTGTCAGCGCCAGCTGATCCTCCCTTCTTCTCTGCCTCTCTTCTCTCAGGATCATTCAGAGCCGATACAAACGTCTTTGTAGGGTACGCTCAGGAAGCAGCTCGACTTGCTAGTGTCGACTATGTAGGGCATCACGAGGTCATGACAGATTGGTGGGAGAAGCTGGGCAAGGAACAAGTTTTGAGCTTCTACCCGCCGCAACAATGGACACACCTGACCCCATCAGGAGCCGTCTACACTGCCGCTGCTTTTGTCCACGGATTGGATGCCACTCAGAGTCCACTGAGACAATACAGAATCAAGGGTAACCCGACACACTACGAAACAGCAAAGTGTCCCAAATAAGGCGTGCGCCCTCCTCCCCTTTAGATCTGTCGTAGTATACATGTATCGATGTTACGGCTGTTCTGCCGCATTGTGATGACCATCTTTGTAGTGTGTTTTCTTGTGTCTTGCGACTTGATCTGGCCTGCTGAATGTCTTTGAACAGCCAGAAAAGGGGCATGAGAACGGCTTCTCACCCGTGTGAGTCCGGAGGTGTTTCGTGAGATTGGAGCTCTCGGAAAAGGCCCGTGGACAACCTGGCCAAGAGCACTGGAAAGGCTTTTCACCGGTATGAATGCGTTTGTGGATCGTCAGACTACCTGCTACGGCAAATGACTTGTTGCAACCAGGCTCATCACATCGATACGGCTTCTCATTCGTGTGGGTCCTTCGATGTTGACAAAGTGTGTTTGCTTCTGAAAACCGCTTTTGACAGATTTCGCATTCAAAGGGTCGATGACCGGTGTGCGTCTGTAGATGTCGAAGGATCTTCTGCTTTTGATTGAACTTGCGGGATGGTCCTCTTGTGCATCCTTTCCAGTGACACTCGTAGTCTGACTTTCCACTTCCAATGTGGTCTTTATTGATGTGCAGAGTGAGGTCCAGATGACAGGTGAATCGGAGGGAGCAACCGATCCACTCGCAAGGATGTTCTGCAGCTACAGTACCATTGCTGGGCACAGGACAGCCGCAATCTTGAGAGGGCGATGTGTCATTGTGAGACAGCAAATTTTCTTTCTTCTCCCGTTCGCCTGCTCTCCTCTTCCGCTTTCTCCCACCGACCTCTGTGAGGGAGTCATCCCCCATGCAAACGTGTGCTTGCATAATGTGCTGCAAGATGAGATTGCTGTCGTCCATTCCCATGCCAGCGTCGCTTCGTTCCACTTGACACGAATCCCAAAGACACTTCCAGGCTTGGTCCTGCGTCCATTGTATTGCTGTCGTCTTCTCCCTTTCCTCTTCCACAATATCGATGGGTCTCACGTTCGGTATCTGACCAAACCCGGCCAAGTGGACGTGATTGACATGTGCAGCAAGTTCACTGATCGACATGCACTGTATTCCACACCCAGCCCAGTGGCAGGTGTGAAAATGACGATGGTGATCATCGTAAGCATTGCCCTGCCCAAAGGAGCTATGAAAGTCGAGAGCAGGTGCAAGACTTGAGTCATGTTCGCTGCTGTGTGAGTGGTCTTTTTGAAAGAGGCACTGCATCAAACGTTCTTGATGGAGGCCTTCTCCGCTATGACCTGTTCTGCGCGGCCATACAGGAGTCGATGAAGACATCTCGCCTCCTTTGAAGCTTGTGAGATGCGAACTGAACGAAGAAAGGCTGATGGAGCTAGTGCGAGACCGAGAGAGCGATAACGGAGTCTCTTGTGTAGATGTAGGAGTGACGGAAGGTGGGGTGATCTCTACAGCGCAGCATTCATTGCAATCTTTAGTGACGCTGCTATAATCGGCACTCTTCGTGTCGCAGCATTGGTCGAAATCGTGGTCTGAACAGCACCAGCAATCGAGCTGTAGAAAATTTGACATAAGACGCATCCGTTGATTAGCTTTCGTCGAGTCCAGAGCCCACCGACTGCCACCGCTCATGACTCACCAATTCTTGGAAGCTTGAGAATCGCCTCGCAGAATTATCGTCATCGACATTCCTCACGCAAGAGGAACACGATTTGGGATCTTGCATCGGGTTCGCGGAGATGGCAATCGTAGCTTTGTCCCATACCGCTTCTGCAGTGTGACAAGCGACTGGACACTTGTCGACTGCGACAGTAAGATCATCTGCACACCTTTCACCACTGCAAGGCGCGTTGCAATCTATATCCTGACAAGGAAGCACACTCGATCCTTGATGTGGAAGCTTAGAGATCTCGTGCTGGCCTTCATCGCAGCAACCGACGATTGCCGAGCAAGAAGACGCCATACTCTCTGAACTCGATGGTGAACAATCGATAGTGCAAGGAGCGGTGCAGCATTCATCGTACGTTGTTAGATCGGCACTCGTGAGGCAGACGGCATCATTCCGACAATCGATACATGTCGAAGCAGTCGAGCAAGAAGACACTCTACGTGACGACGACGACGACGACTTCTTGTTTGCTTGAGACGAAGATGCCACCATTGCAGTGTCGACTAAAGACGACCAATCGTGTGCAACAGACGCCAAACATGAGGCCCGCTGCTGCCCGCGTCTCTTCCTCTTGCTACTGATGCCCTTGGCGTCACCTCCGTTGCTGTGATCAGATAGGTGTGTTTCTGCCACCCGAACTAGTTCCGCAAGCTTATCCTGATAATGCAGCTCATCCAGAAATGGTATTTGCCTCTCTTTACCCTTGCTCGACATCTTTATCGTGCCCGCCCTGTCGTCGCTGGTCAACAAATTCTTCTGCGCTCTGATGTCGTCGCGAGTGACCGTTCCAGTGGTGGTCATTTGCTGTGGTCTTTTCCTCCTTCCGTCCACTCTCCACAATAAGCTATGATGGGTGGAAGTTAGACGCCCCTCTTCATGCATCGTACTGCTGCCCAAGCTGTTTGCACAAGAGTAGAAAGGGCGGCGGCGGCAGGATACTATAGATTAATTGAGTACCTCGAAGGTTATCTAAATCAACTGTCCCTCTCTACACATGGCCTCCCAAAAAAAACAATCGAACGGATTTAGGCTAAATGTATAAGTGGAAAGCTTTGACTTCCTCGTGAACAGACGGTTCGTGACCAATCAAGACACAAGCAGGCATGCATGCATGATCATCAATATTAACAGCCAGGAAGCGACTTGGACAGCATCATGTAGAAAAGAATCAGACAGGGGAGAAGGAGAAAGAAGCAGGTGTTTACAACGAGCTGAGCGACGGACAGGAAGAGATACAGCGGTAAGGGTAGCACGAAGAGGATCATGGAAGAAGAAAAAGGGGGGGTGGGGGGTAGAAGGGGGCATTGCGAACATGCTTGAGTGAAAGAAGACAAGGGCGCACGATACTCCTAAGTGTTACGATTGAAGATGCCATTCTTGCGCTTTGCCTCCTCCGACGACACTACCTTGACATGTGGATGATCTGATTTCTGACCTTTGCCATCACTGACAATGTGAGCGCACGTCTTGATACCTTTGAGCCAGTCGTCCCCCGTGTCATCGTCATCTTCGAACTCAGAGTGGTTCAGTGAATGAAGGCCAGAGTCCCCCTCGTGAATGTGACTGGGCATAGTGACACCGGACTTTGCCGCACTTTGAGACGTCAGCTTGTCCAGTCCATCGATGCTGTTCGTTCTACTCATCACGGGAGTCCTGGTTAGAGGACTATCTGTTTCACTGAAACGTCTTCCACGCAGTAAGTCACCCAACGTGCAGCGAAGACTTGGTTCGACGGCCATCATCCGAGACAGAGCTGATCTTGTCTCTCTAGGTAGAAGTCTGAAGATGCTATCTGCGGCACCAGAAGTGAAGGTCGTTTGAGAGGAGTTGGAAGCTATGCTGTCACTGCGTGTCGGTCGAGGTCGGCTCTGTTCAAAACCGCCTTCCGATTGATCAGGTGACGAAGTGATAGAATTCAGCGTACTGCTCCTAGAGTGATCAGCAGTACTTGCTGTACTTGCCATAGTCGCATGCCTCCTGTGGCTTGTGCTACCTTCGCCATTGTCTTCTGTGTCGGAAGAGATGGGTGAATGAGCGCGAGATCCCGCAAAGTGAGGCGTCATGTACCCGGCCTCGGAAGCAGTAGGAATCTTGGGGCTATCTAGGTCATCCGGTGAAGTCGTCTTCTGGACAGTGCTGGAGATTGGCGTACTCTGAACGGCAGCAGAAGAAGCTTTTGAATTCATCGTTTCCGACCTTTCCGTCTTCTCTGGTGGAGAACACAATTCCGGATGAGAGTTGACGTACAGGCGAAAGCTGGGATCAGTCTTCAGGTCCGGCAACTTCCACGGGAATCTGCGGAGTATCATGCAGAGGAAGATGATCGCACAAGACCATACATCCGTCAGACGTGGATCGTACGTTTGCTGCGATAGTACCTCCGGTGCCAAATAAGGGTCAGACCCTACTACACCGGTGGCTACCACCTTGGACTTTCCGGGAGAGTGGAACACCGTTGCTGTACCGAAATCAATCAATTTGACGATATTGCTGGCGTTCATGACACAATTATCCAGCTTCAAGTCACGATGAGCAAGACCCATACTGTGCAGGTAGTCTACCCCATCCACAATCTGTCGAAAGACGCAATAAATCTCTTGTCGACACATCTTTCCACTCATGACGACACTAAATAGATCGTAAGGAGCGTACTCCATGACTTCGTAGTAATGTCCATGATCACTGATAATGTCCAGCGTATTGATGACATTGATGTGATGCAGTGTAGATCCAATGCAAAACTCAGCAGTGACCTTCTTAGTATATTCCTTTTCCGATTCGCCTGCACGCCTTTGACGGAACTCCTTGACGGCAAACGTGGTGTGGTCCTTTGATCTCTTGATCAATCGCACCGTACCACCGGCGCCTGATCCTAACACCTTTCCCCACTTTCCGTACTTTTTGGCCAAGTGTGCATGCTCTTCCCCAAGAGGCGGGGAGTCATGACCTCTTCGCTTGGTACCTCCCGGGGTCGAATGACCGGATCGAGTGCTGTGATCATCACTGTGGTGACCGATGTGACTGTGTAGAAACCTTCTCAAATCCACTAAAGGATTGTGGTGATCCTTCTTCTTGTGCTTGATGGAGCTAGCCGCACTACCCTTTTCATGTTCTGGAGTGGTGATACCGCTTGGCTCCGTGATAGGAGATTGATGGCCCGATTGTGTCAATCCACCTCCCATTGCTTCACTCATACGTCTAGTACCCAATTTTTGGAAAACAAATTGTGATGGTGTGCCAGACTGAGAGTCCAAGTTATCTACCCCGCGCGCACTTGCTAGTCCAGATGCTCCAGGTCCCACTGCTTGGGCAGGACTATATGAATTGCCCAGGATACCAAGCGTGGACAACTTGGTGGGATTAGCGGCTGCAGAGGAAGGACGCTCTTGAGGAGTGGGGCTTGGAGCCCCTACATTTGTCAGCCTGGCCGTATGTGCAGCCTGACTTGCTCCCCCTAGCGACTCGGCGTTGGCCAATTCAGCTCCTCCTCCTGGAATCGGTGCTTTATTGGTGAGAAAGCCAGTCGACTTGACCACATCCGCTACCATATCTGTCTCTTCTGACGGGCTTTGCGGTGAGCTCTCTCGTGGTGTGACTACTTCATACCCCGGAGCTGCATCGTTCTCTCGAAGCTTCATGTTCCCTGTTTGAGTCGACAGATGGACTATGCTGTTATCATCACCCTTGCTTCCTGCATCATTGTTGGCGATGATCGGGTCCATAGGTCGAGACGACAGCATGAGGACGTATCAATCGAGGGGAAATGAGATATAATGCCAGATGCCGACGTAAAGGTCGAGTTGGGATGAGCTGCAAGAAATTCGTCAACGCCTGTGAATGCTGATAGTCAGACACGAAGCTTGTAGGAACGAACCGATAGCACGGGAGCTTGGGTAAGACGGAAGGTGATATCGTCTATCGGGCTTTGAAATGTCAACGTGAGGTGTGGGTCAAGGGCGGATGAAGGCGTAACGGATGGACGATGGCGACGAAGAAGTGGACGTCTTTGCTTCGACGGATGCGCGCCCAGGTACAGGAGACTGAGGGAGGGGGAAAAGGAAAGTGTCAAAGATTGATTGAGTAGATATCTCTCCTTTGCGTATGGAGAAGAATGTCAAAGCCAGCATGTGCTAGGCTAGGTGCGTGCATCTGCATGCCTACTGTAGGAACTCCTTTCGGGCTCGCCGGCTTATGGACGGGCCCACATGGGCGATTACTAAGTGCGCTCGGACTTAGTCTTTATCACTGTAGGGAGCTTGTGCGCGCATACACCACCCCTTACCATTATTGTATCAAAGGGATAGTAATGACTATACAAGAATAAAACAAGATTCAGATTTTTCTTTTTTTTTAGATGACGGACAAGGAGGACATGTCCTTTTCAGCCTGCACAAGTGAATGATCACAGATCTCGACCGGAACAAGGGCAAAGGGACGTGCTCGACCGAAGCATTGCCGCGAAGTAATGGCGAGAATGATTCTCTCTCATGTATGTGGTAAGCTTGGAGATCATCGCTGGAATCATCTGAAAGAATGGAGTGGGATGGCCATGACGGAAAACCTCAAAGGACTGCTTCAAGAGGTATCTTTATTGTAAAACATTCGAATGTACGATGAAGGCAAGCTTCACACATAATATAGAAACGTTGGGGACGGACTCAGAATCCTTCGTACTGACTTTCTTCGTCAAGGACACGATGCCGGTCATTGACAGCTGACCACAATTTCCAGCCAAGCTTCTGCAGCAGCTCCCTCTCTAGTGCTTGTGCCTGCTTCTTTTCTTTGATAGTCTCTGCTGTACCTGCACCCACGTCCTTGATCAACTTTCTAGCAGCTTGAAGAGCAGTACCAAGTCGATTGTGAAGAATAGACCAGGTAATGTAGACGTTTGCAAATGCCTTGTCGTTAGAATCGACCAATCGACGGTATCTTTCAAAGGTCTCTTCAAACTCGGCACTCGCACTTCCTTCTTTTCGTAGAAGTAACGCTCTTGCCTTTCGATTCAATGCTAAGATGAGAGCCGACCTTGCTTTCTCCAAACGCTTGCCCTCTTCTTTCTCCTTGGAACTTGCTTCCGATGTTGGCTTCTTCTTGCTGCCGGTGTGAATGAGGATTTGATCTTCATCCACCTCTTTGTGAGCGAGAACAGCTTCACAAGCGACTAGCACTTCGTCGACCTTGGTCTTGTCTTCAGTCGAAAGAGACTCCAACTTACTTACCAGTACACCCAGGTCGTTGGGAAAGTCCTTCAACAATCGTGCCAAAAAGTCTGGCCTTTCCTTTTCTGGCAACTTCTTTACCAGACCCGTCATGAGATCTGCTACACTCTCTTCGCTCTTCTTCTCGCCATCCTCGTCCATTGGTGCCTTTTTCACGGCAGGCGGGACAAGATATCGTAATTGCTGCTTATCGGTAGGACCAACAAAGCTGATCGTGCCCAGCAGCAGGTCGCCTGGCACGGCTTCCTTGGGCAGCGCATCTCCCTCCAAATTTGTGTCCAAGCAGAGAATCTTTCTCTCGCCTGGAAATAGCTTCACTGCCTCGAAACCAGCTGACTTGCTACCGAATTGATCCATATGATCTTCATACAAATCCACCTTCTCCACTGGTTTACTCAACTTCTGATCGATTCTCAATGTCATGTTCTTCAGCTTGTCTAGCACGCTTACTTGGTCGTTCAACAGCTGCACCTGCACGACGAAAGATCCTTTCTCCAAGCCTTCAATCGCTTTGGGGTACACGTCGCCAAAGTACCGTCGCTTCTTTTGAATGTCGAAGAGTTGAAGGAGCATCGGTACTGCCGAATCATACAAGTGATTACTGAGAGGAAGAGACAGCGTGATATTGTTCTTTTCCTCCTTCAGCTCCAGTGCGTACGTCAGGATCAGCTCGTTCATTTGCCTTCCATTGGGGTGTACATCGCGAGCAGACGGTAGAGGTCGTAGCGTAGAATTATGAGGTCTCGCGAAACTTCTGCGTTGATCGAATGTTATTGTCGGCTTCAGTGTTTCGATACGTAGGTTGGACATACATTCCAATTTAGCGATCCCATCTCCTCCAATAATGGTCAATTCATCGCGGCCAGTGACTATTCTCGAGACGGTGATGCCGTGAAATTCAATGTCAGCTTCCAATGTAAAAGCACCCGCGTTGGTGAAGAATTGAGCCAAGCAGAGCTCCATCGTCATGCCGCCTTTGACCCTCATCTTTTTGCTGATAGGCTCGCCTTCATTCAGTGCCAAGACATAGGCATGCTCGGCGTCGGGTAGCCTTTGTTGAGGCTCAAGTTGAACAGTATGAACCCAACAACGGACGCTTGCACCGGGCACCTGATGCTTGGTGCTCTTTAATCGTAACTCAGCCCATGTCGCTCCTTCCGGCACGGCAATGAAACGACGATCGACCTTGCCCTTTGACAGTTGCAATGATGGCAACTCGAAAGTAGGTCCATCTAGAAGAACAGGCTTGGCTACAGTGACAGGCACGTCGAACAACTTGCGACCCGGCGTGTCTGAATCGTACCCTGAAATGGTAGCAGAGTGAAGACCAGGAGGCAGCTGTGTGGCATCAACGCGTACTTCGAATGTCCTGCCATTTCCACCAAGGAAAAGATACTGAGGCGTCTTTATCCAAGGCTCGCTGGCGATCAAGGTGACTGGAAGCTGAAGATCGTACGCCCGTTCCGTCTCCCCGATTGTTTTAAAGGTAGGTTGCACAGTGACATTGTACTGATTCAATCGATAGGCGCTCTGTTTTTCACGTATGTAGATGCCCCTCTCTGTTGTCCCCGCTCGACCTGGCACTTTGCCTGGTGGAATGACCGACACGCGGAATTCTGCATCTTGATCAGGTCTGTCCTTGTGAGCTACAAGGTAATCCCATGCTTTGTCGACTTGGATGAACGGAACACTCATGTCATCGTTGACGTCTTTGGCAGTTGCACGAATCGCCTTGTAAACCCGTGCGGCAGTGATGGGGATCTCTTCCTTCTTCATGCCCGAGAGCAGCAACGCAATGGCACCACACGCATTTGGTGACGACATCGAGGTACCATTCGCCAGCATGGTCGCCTGTAGACAGTAACGTGGAATAGAGGTAACGGCAGCTCCAGGGGCATACACATCGACACCTTTACTTCCATCAGCAGAGGGACCGCGACTGCACCACGTCGTTACGGAAGAAGGGACATTCTCCTCAACAAGAGCATATTCCGCCTCTTGCATCGCCCCGGCATCGACGTACGCTCCTATGCTCAAGACTCCAGTCGTTGTACCACCTGGTTGCCCGACTGTACTGATAGCAGGTCCATTGTTACCTGCACTTGAGATGAAGAGTATGTCCTTCTTTCTTACGACGTAATCGCGAAGTGTTTCGGCAAATGCTCCCTTGTCTTCGACACCAAAAGCTCCACTTTCTCCAAAGGACATGTTGGCGATATCGCAATCTGAGGCAATCAATGCTTGCGCTGCCCTGAGAAGAGCCTGCTGGGTTTCCATGCTGCCCCTATAGGAGTAAGGGGAAAGGGAGGACCTTGTCAGACAAACCTCATCGCAGAAAGGTATAGCCTCCGCCAACACTTACAGCCTCGTGTCGCCGATCTTCATCGAGATGATTTCGCACCCCTTGCTTACACCGCTCTTGACCTGATCGTCCTCTCGGTTGGCTCCCACAATACCAGCCACATGTGTAGCATGACTGCCAGAGGTCACGACCAAGGACAATGCCACTGCATTTCCCTTGGGCGACTTGTAAGCCTGCTCGATATCGATATCGTCGGTGAGCACGTTTACGCTATACGTGAGCAGATCTACTTCGCCAAATTGAGCATGTTGCTGCTCAAATCGAAAGTCGGCAAGAGCGGGTGACTTGGTCATGTCTACTGTTGCATCCTTGAGAAGCAAAGTCTGATCACTAGGTAGGCCCTTGGCAGGGTCCCAATTGTCGCCTTCTGCTCCTCCCACAACTACACGGTAATGATCACCATCGTGAAAGACGACAGCTTCAATGATTGGTCCAGGATCAGCATATGCGCCGGCAAGATCCTTCAATAGTGACAATTGAACCTTCAGCTCTTCGATTTGCTTCGCTTTTTCAGCACTCTTATCTGAAGCCTGCTCGACTCCACCCTTGCCTGCTTCTTCTCCATTGGCTTCCCCAGTCTCGACACCTTTCGGCACCGTCAAGGAAGACAGCCGAGACTGTACGCTGTCTACAAGCTTACTATTCTCTACGTCGAATTGAGCTTTCCTCTCCGCCTTTCGACGCTTGATCAGATCACCTGGCCACAGCTTGTAGGCTGCTTGTGAGCCAATGAGCCACTTGCCTGAGGGATTCTTCAGCGATGAAGACAGTAGAAGCTTACGTTGCGTTCCGGGAGATATGAGCACAATTTTCTTCGATTCCGCCTCAGCAGGCTTGACCTCAGTCAAGCTGATGTCACCAGAGCCAGCTATTTCCATGAGGAAATTTGACGGTTTAGAGTGTTTCCCAGCATTTACTACAAGAATTGCCTACTCACTACAGTCGATGACGTCTACCATCTTGCCCTTACCATCGAGTCCGATGGCCGCTGGGTCAACACCTGTGTCAAGGATGGCTACCCGTACACCTGTGCCATCGTACTCTGGATACTTCTTCACAAAGGAAAGTGCCTGGGTCGTCTCTTTCGGTAAGAGTCCGTTGGTGGGAAAGGGTGACATTGGCGGTAATGATCGGGCTGCAGGCATGCTTGGTGATGTTTGCGACGTAAAAATTCGTGGCGACTCAATAGATGATACGTTAGACGTATGAAGTATACGTCTCGGCGCGGGGTGGGGTGGATAAATGCGTGTTACTACAATGGGAGACGTATTGCGACCAATGGAAGTGAAAAGAAACTGGTAGAAAAGAAGATGATGACGACTAAGCTACTCATTCGCTCCTCCTGACACCCACAGCGCTACACTCACCCTCCTACTGATCATTCCAGACTGCTTCGACAAGCAGCTAAGGACAAATCTGACCGTTCAAGCCCCGTAGAGCAGCAGACTTAGTTGAAGACAGAAGAGGTATTAAGGCTAGGAACGGCATCATTAGATGTCATCGGGGGCATCCCCATTTTAACCGACGTGATTCAAGCACACTCGCGCACGGACGCGGGAATGGCCAAGTGTCTTAGTAAGGTAAGCCTCGCAGTGGCATCCAACATCATCATAGCGATTGCGTTCACAAGCACAAGGCCGTGTCGACCAGGTGTAGATCAGTATGTCTACGTCAGAGCAAGAAGCGAACGAGGGAGGATCTCAAGAACTTCAAGACCGTCGAAGAGTCATAGAGGAGTTAGAAGTAATGATGGGGGAGCTGGAGGAAGAGAGCGACCAAGAGGGCAATGATGACGATCCCAGAGTAGATTGGCTCATGAATCCGGTTTCTGGAGAAGGCGATGCTATGCAGGATGGTCTGTGGGTCGATGAAGAAGAGGACGACGATGAGGACGACGATGAATTTTACGGCGATGAGGAATACATTGATGAGGATGAGTGAGCATATCTCGGATGTCTTATGATAGCGAGAAAGGGAAGGTAGGGCTGATTGAATGCTCTTGCATCCTCTTCTTTCTTCCTCTCTCTCTTTGCGCATCAGCGACGAGATCTACGTGGAAGGCGATGAAGCCGAAGAAGGAGAGGAGGACGAGGATGATGAGGGAGAAGTGATAGATCTTCAAAGTGAGCTCGCCACGCAAGCTGCTCATCTTCACTTTTGCTCACAACGCTGATCCTGTTCCATCTGACATTGCAGCAATATTCCGCGCCGCAACGCAAGGTGTCACCGAGGGCACAGATGGCGAGGAGGCGTCAAGGACAGCCAGAGCTCTCAACGGGATCGGACTGGAAGGTCTGCGAAGACTGATTAGTACAGGACGACTACAAATCAGAACCGTAGGAGAAGATGATGATGAAGAGGAAGACGACGTGAGTATGAGCAGAACTTTGTCTGAAAGCTTGCATTTATCTTACGTACCCGCCCTTCAGGACGGTACTCTCTACACCGGCGGACCCAACAGACGTGGACCTACGAGAATGTCTGAATTCTGGGAGCCGATCAAGGAACCAATCCGGGCTGGAAAAGAGATACTTAATGGAGGCGAATTTGGCAGACCGGCATCACGACCAGATTCAGCACCAAAAAGCTGCTTTGCCCCCTCTCGAAATTTGGCGGACACAATAGCGAAAAGGAGGAAAGCTTTGCGTAGGATCGAAAAGCACGAATTATCTGTCAGTGCTCGATGGCTTTCCTGTCGATATTGGTCATGCTGATCGTACTCCTCCTTTGTTGCCCCCCACAGAATTACATTCCCAACACGAACGGTACAGAAGTAGCCAGGTATCCTACGAGAAGTTATTGTGGCCAGTACTCGGAAGGTGAGATTAATCGCTGTGAGGGGGCAGAAGATCAGGTAGACGTCCAGGGGCACTGACCTTCCCTGCGACTCGCAGACTCCTCCTTCTTCTACACCTGCACACAGGACTTTCGAGTGCACATGTACGATACAACAGCGAATCCGTACAAGCGGGTTCATCGCTACGAGGACACGCCAAGGTTCTCTCGCTCGCGGTACTATGCATCGGCCAGCACTACGCATCTGACTTCGCTCAAGTCAATTAAAACGATCCAGGGGAGACAGGGTAGCTGGACAATCACAGGTGCGTGGCGGTTAATCATGACAATTCATCGGAGAAAGAGGGCTTTGCTGATCCTGTGCAAATGATCCTTCTCCCCCCCCCCTCCCCCCACACCCCGACAGACGCCAACCTTTCGCCTGACAACCAGTGGATGATCTACTCGTCCATCACACCGTATGTCTATTTGGTACCTACACGACAAGAAGTGGAATCTGGTGGAACTACACAAAACGACAATCAGGTCATGTTGGATTTCAGCAACCAAGGCAGCGATGATGCAGGGGTGAGATGGCGAAGCGGGGTGAGGAAGGGAAGGAGTAAGAGACGACACTGGCGAATGCCTTGACTGAATCATTGGGATTTTTTTTTCCTCTCCTTCCTCAGATCTGGTCCATTCGATTCTCTGGCGATTCGAGGGAGATCGTAGCAGGAGCACACTTTGGAGATATTTACGTATACGACATCGAAGCTCGTAGGAGGGTGTTGAAGGTGGAAGGACATACAGATGATGTGAATGGAGTTGCCTTTGCTGATTCGGCCAGTAGTCACGTCCTCATTAGTGGGAGTGATGATACCTTTGTCAAGATCTGGGACCGAAGATCGTTGTCGTCTGGTAAGCCAGCTGGAGTCTTGCCGGGTCACACGGAAGGGATCACCTTTGTCGCTCCCAAAGGAGATGGACGATATTGCATCTCCAATGGAAAAGACCAAAGCACGAAGCTGTGGGATCTTCGAAAACTAGTCGAGAGCGATGTTTTCGATCGCTCCGAAAAGCTTGACTACGGAAACAAGAATTTCGATTATAGGAACATGACTTATTCAAAGCCGCGATACAATAGCCATCCAGATGATTGTTCGGTCATGACGTATCGTGGTCACGCTGTGTTGCGAACGTTGATTCGATGTCACTTCAGTCCCTTGGCTACCACCGGGCAGCAGTATATCTATTCTGGCTCAGCGGATGGTCGTATCCATGTAAGTGTGTGTGGCGTGACGGCGAGAGAGAGTGTGACCAGAGGCGGAGAGATGTTCGAGCAGCTCAACTAAACAACATCCTCTCATCTCTTGTCTCTACATCAGATTTGGTCTTTAGATGGACGAATAGTGCAGGTCTTGGACCGTTCAAAGGTCGTGCCTTTGTGTAGTCCCGGGAGTACACAGGCTTCCGATCCCTCTGAAGGAATTGCGGCATCTCCGATTGCGTCGTCAGCCTCTCAAGGAAGAGCAGAGGCGGAGGCATCTCGCTACGGTCGTTCACACATGTGGAATCAGAGAGCGTCCGAAGTGTGCACTGTCAGAGACGTCAGCTGGCACAGCTCAGAACCATCGATCATGAGCACTGCTTGGGATGGACCTGATGGCCAGCATGGTAGTATCGCAAAGCATGTGAGTTCTTCGTGTATGGTAGAAGTAGGGCAAATGTACCTCCCAGCACTGATGCGCGGTGATCTGTGCCTTTCTCTACCAGGAATGGAAAGGGTACGGCAAGAATGGCCTGTCACTTGAAGACGCCATCGAGAAATCGATTGCAGAGGCCGCTCGTTGAATACCTTTCCTGCTGCACTCTCTATATGAATACGACCTGCAGTGCTCCTGCTGCACACCACCATCAAGACGCCCGCTCACTCTCTCACAATCCGCATCCAGATTCACACACGTACAAAGATCCATTGCTCCATACTTCTTACACACTTTCTTTAATTCTTTGCTCATCTCTCCGTCTGTCTCTAATAGCTCTTTGCAGTCAGCAATGGCAACCTAAAAACGCCGAGTCGACTTGTAGTGTGTGAAGACAAAAGAGAAGGTGGCTTTTGCTCAAGAAGAAGTCTGTGTGAATTCTTACTCGTGCCGTGTGGGCGAAGGACGGCCGGTCGCATCTCTTCCGTCCTTCTTCGGTCATCTGCCCCTACGAATGAGGACGGCAAACATCACGCTGGTAGCTGCAGAGAGTGAGAACCTGCCAGGAGCAAGGAAGTCACAGGGTGTCACTATCGCTTGGACTTGCTTCGCTCTTTGATCAACCAGAAAACTCACCATGTCGCAGCATAGACGGCGTGTTGGTTCCTCAATTCGACCGTTGCTGCTCTTCCAATCGGCAGTCCTTTCTGGAAATACCTAGCTGCGTCTGCTGCTGTACCCTCTGCATAATCGGTAACATTCGAATTCAATGTCAGTGAGAATGAGCGCGAGATCCTCAGCCAGTCACCTCCCCCCCTGTGACATCTCCATGCTCACCAAAGATCTCTTCGAGGTATACCGGTAGGATCTGCCTCTCTGATCGTTCCAGACCCAGTAATTCTTTCACACTTCGTCCTACTCCAGCAGATGGTGTATAGGTATCTTCCTCTTCTTCGCTCCTGCCACGAGAAAAGTATTGGACCATCTCGGACACGTCCGCGAAGAACCAGGTGTGTTTCAACGCATTGTTGGTTGGAGTAAAAGAGTTGCGTTCCTTTGGCCTTGGAAGAAGGACCAGGTGAGTATCTGAGCTGCCAAAGGATGCATCGAATGCAGACTGAAGAAGAGATTCGATACGTGAGCTTGAGTTCTTGTCTCAGCACTTTGAAAAATACTCACGTCCATCAAACGCCAGGTGGTGGGGTCACCTTTGAAATTGATGATCTTGCTTACGGGAATAAAGCCTCGGTCGACGATCACCTGTCCGCCGCCGACGCTCCTTTCCAAAGGCTGCACTATGTGGTAGCCCATTTCACCTTCTCTCACCCGAGGCCCTAGGAAGATCATATTCCCCGGTGTCGGGCTTGGAAATCTACCTGAAATCGAAAAGAGGCGATTGGTGTAATTTGAAAGCAGCATATCAAGACTAATTCGTGTCACGCAGACAAATGATGAATATGGTGAGCTCATACCATGAAAAGTAGAGGCAAGACAAGCTTGTAGGACCACTCACTCGATGTTCTTGGGAAGACTTAGAGGCTCCTTCTTTAGCTTACTTTCCAACTCGTCGATCAATTCCAGCTTCCACTGCAGTCGCTGAATTTGCCAGCATCCTAGACCAAACGTAAAGACCGGCATGAATGCAAGCAGAAGAACTATAGGCCGCTGAAACCACCTAGGTGGTTGACGAGGTCTCCTGTCTGCATCTTCGTCCTCTCCTTCTTGCCCGAAAGCGGCTCTAGTAGAAGTGTGTCTTACGAGAAGGTCTTGATTTGGTAAGCGGCATTGACGAGAAATTGGAAAATGCTGCTTCTTCTGCGCCCAGATCTCCGTGTGGCGAGCAGAGCTGAGGGACCGCGTCTGACCGAAGAGGGAGACTACGTTGATACTGTTACGTGCAGCGGCAAGTACAGCTATGCTGCTGCGAAACATGATCAGATCACTTCTTGGGAGAAAAGAAAGATCCCCCTCCCAATCACCACCACCATTCAACGCGACTACAAATTTGCAGCCATTTTGTTTTGTTAAATTTCAGCCTTGGCCCGTGCGCGAGGGGCGCTATAGGACGGTGAGAATGATTGAGGATCGCCGGCCATTCATTTGTATTGCCTCACGGCTTGAGCGTGGGCAGGTACGCCCTTCCCTTTGCTTTCCGTCAACGATCTACTGGAGAATGTCAGCTGGTAGGAGCAGTGCCAAGCGAAAGGCCTTGAGTGAGGTGGAAGATGACACAGCGTGAGTAGAGACGAATCGTTCGTTCAACGTGTGGATTATTTGGCAGCATACAGAATGCGATACCCTCTTCCTGTATTCAAATTCATCAGCGGAGTGAATGCATTCGCATCGGACAACAAGGCCCTCCACGCACAATTAGGTGAGTCCATTGCCTGAGAAGACCGATAGACTACTAATCTCAAATCCTTTCTCCGCTGTAGATCACTTCGGTAAGAAGAAAAGTGTAGCGAGGGAGAAAGCGTACAAAGAAGTTACCGAGCATCGAA
Source organism: Exobasidium rhododendri (assembly GCA_026210745.1). Lineage (NCBI taxonomy): Eukaryota > Fungi > Basidiomycota > Exobasidiomycetes > Exobasidiales > Exobasidiaceae > Exobasidium > Exobasidium rhododendri. The sequence continues at coordinate 965,703 of CP110630.1, forward strand.
GGCAACACGAGAAGAATTTTGAGCAGTGTGATGCACAATTTCAAGAGACTGTCAGTAAAACATTCCTAAGCTTCCAGGAGACTGAGTCTTTCTTCAACGATAGTATCATCAAGTACATCAAGTTGGCCTCATGCAATCTAGCTGCCGTCGATGTGAGTGTATCAATTTCGTCGTGATAGTATCAGTACCTCCACCGATTCCTCTACTATGTGGCTCTTCCTAGAACTCATTTGAAAGCGTCATACAGTACCTCGATGCAAGACACGGCAAGAAATCCGCAGATCAGCTCCACAAGGCAATCAACCACTTCAGAAGCTTACTTTTAGGTAGGCAATCTTAATGAGATCTCGTAATATTATCACGTCGAACCAGTATATCGGTCTCACTACCTCTTCTTTAAATCGTTCTGCAGCCCAGAAGGATTTACTTGACTCGGCCACTGCTGAAACCTGCAATTCTACATGAACGCTGAACCTCTCTGTATGCGTAGGGGCAAGGAATGACGCCTCGCCAATCCTTGTGCACGCGCTAGTTTTTTCTCTTTCCCTCGAAATCTAATTACCGATACAAGCAACAAAACGCGTCTGCCTCTTGTACTTTCTTCTCTTGATTTCTCGTTTCGGTGACTTCGAATGGTGGAGCCGAGCATGGCTACCGACCACACCCCTCCCGTGCCAGTTTTGTCACACAAGACAATTGTGATCAAGCTCGGCACATCGTCGATCTTGTCAGAAACGACGCATCAGCCCAAGCTTTCCATCCTATCCTCACTTGTTGAGACCTGTCATGCTCTTCGAGTCAAGGGCCACAAGGTTGTCCTGGTTTGTTCAGGTGCAATAGGAATGGGCAAGGTTCGGATGGGCATGATGAATCAAGACGCTCCTTCGAAGGGATCCTTGGGCGTCGGAGAGAGACAAGCTTTGGCTGCTTTGGGTCAATTGCGCCTGATTGCTTTGTGGGACAGTCTATTTGGGCAACTGGGGATCAGCGTTGCTCAGGTCCTCTTGACAAGAAATGACATCGCAGATGTGAGTAGATCATGGTATTCGTTATCGGGAAAAGTAGGAATGCAATCTGATACCAAAGATGATTGCACACACTACACCTCACTTAGCGACCTCGTTACCTTAATGCAAGGACAACCTTGCAAACACTTCTCTCCCCGAAATTCAATGCTATACCCATTGTCAACGAGAACGATACGGTCTCTGTTTCAGAGCTACGATTTGGAGATAACGATACCCTGTCGGCCATTACAGCTGGTCTGATCGACGCTGATTTTCTGTTCTTGCTTACCGATGTAGACGGTCTATACACTGGGAATCCTCGATCAGATCCTCTAGCGAGGAGGTTGGGCGTGGTAGATAATGTCACCAGAGTCCGGCGTCTGGTCAACGTATCCAGTCTGGGGAGCCAATTCGGAACAGGTGGAATGATGACAAAGCTGATAGCGGCAGAGTTGGCCACAGCAGCGGGAGTAGCGACGGTCATCATCAATGGTACTAGACCTGAGAATATCATCAAAGTGGTGGAAGGCGGAATCCCAACTTTGTCGCCCAAAGAAAGTGCTGATCAAGACAATCTTGGATCCTCCATCTCTTCGTTGATTGTCGAAGAAGAAAAGGATACCATCGGATGGCCTGCTCTGGATGAACCACCTCATACCATATTTTTACCCCTTCTCAATCCTCTCAAGCCAGGTAAATGGAGCATCCTTCATGCTCTACATCCTGCTGGAACTATCATCATAGATCAAGGAGCATTTGATCGGATTGCCAGGCCTGAGAGTGGGGGTAGACTGCTACCGGCGGGTGTCATTGGCGTGGACGGAACGTGGGAGAGAATGCAAGCTGTCCGAGTCGTTGCGAGGAGGAAGAGAACGACGCATGAGGAGGGCGATCAAGTAGCACTATCTAGCTCGGTGAACACTTCTGCTTCATCAAAGAAGCTACATGCATACCTGCAAAGGACGTTCAATAGCACACCACTATCGTCTAAGCCTAGTTCGGGAGCAGCCACACCGCCCTTATCCGTCAGCAATCTCATTGATGCACCTACTACCACCAAATCGTCTACTCTACTCGACTTAGCACAGACTGATCCCCTCACAGACACTCACAGTGCGCCAGAAGAAGAGTGGGAACTTGTCGAAGTAGGCAGAGGATTGGCCAACTACAATTCCATCGAGAGCGAACGCATCAAGGGCATCAAGAGGTGAGCAAAGGTACCTTTGGAATTACGAGGCCTAGCTTACCATCAATCTAATCTCCCTTTCCCCTTTTATATCTGTCCACTTTACAGCTCAAAGATCGCCACGGTGCTCGGCTACGCTGACAGCGATTACATCGTAGATCAACTTGCTCTCCACTCTTCCCCATCTGAGCTATTGCGATTCTAATGCGATCTCACAGATTGATCCTCACATGTAAAAGTAATCGGATTCTTACTATTCAATTGTATAAAGTGACAAGTCTTTGGGTTTTCATGCGAAACGTGGATACTCTACCCGTCCGTCAGATGGTGCTGCTGGTCGTGATTGCTGTGTTCGTGCTCGTTGTCGTGCTGCTGTTTGTTGGTATTGTTGCCGTCGTCGTCGGTGCTGCTGCTTGTTGCACGCCTGCCGTACTTCTATACTCCTCCTTGATCACCCATCTGGCGCCCATCTTCTTGCTCAGCTTTTCTGCATACACGTTGATGCACGCGTCAATGTTGGCCTTTGTCACCGTCTTGCCCAACGATGCAAACTTAGTCTTCAGCTCTTCCACAAGCACGGGTCGGATGGACGTGCTTCCTTCGATGTTCTGCAAGAGTGTTGGGAGGTGTTGATTAGGGAAGGTTTCGGCTTTCAGTTTGCTACTCGTCGACGCTGGTTGAGGCCCCGCCTTGCACGCCTTTGCGATCACTTCTGCCTCTCGCTTCACGACGGAGAGACCACCCGTCAGGTCCGGTCCTGCGACAAAGGCATGCTCGCTGGATACAAACGTGAATGGATTGAGACCAGGTCGAGCGTCTGCAGGAACAAAGATGAGAGGGCTTCAGAGAGTCGTTCTTGGCTCTAGCTTCTCGTATTTCATCCCTCATCTTTCTCGTCGACTCACCATTGAGGAAATCAATCTGATAGCCCTTGAAGCCGTCGTAGCTCGTCTCGCCGACATGCTGTTGCCAGTGTGGCCCGGTAGAGAAAGGCACGAGCTTCGCATCGAACCTACGTCCAATAGGCTTTATTTTCTTCTTTCTAGGTTGAAGGAAGTTGATCAGACCACCTCCTCCTGTTCTAGGGTCCTTTGATGTGGTGGTCTTGACTGCAGTCGGCGCGACGACGTTTCCCTTGGCATCTATCTCATACACCTCCAAGTCTTGTAACAGTGGTGCTGTGGCCTTTGCCTGCCCAACGCCTTCCTCCTCCTCCTCCGCCTCCGCCTCCTCTTCCTCCTCTTCTTCCAGATCATCTACCAGCCAATCATCCATCTCAGAATCATCGTCAGATCGTTCTCCATCCTCGTCCTCCTTCTCGTCATTGTCCATCAAGTCATCACCGTCGTTCGGATCCTCATCCTCCCATTCCGCATCTGAATCATACGAGTAGTCTAATGCGACTGGATCTTGCCCCAGTGGCCTGCGAGGTCCTACCAGATTCGTCGTTCTCGTCCAGGTTCCTAATGTACGGAAAGGTGCAGTGTCGTCAGTCTTTTCCGAGCAGAACACACACCACATCACTACTCTTCACCCGTGCACTCACCATACCAAGCTGGCCTTCGATCGGTTGCAAAGTGGAGCAGCTTCATCGGAATCTTGCTGCGATCCGACAGATTGTGCAGCCCTCGCTTGCCATTCTCTTCCAGCTTCTCGTCATTCAATACGCTGGCTTCTGTGATTAGCCGCATACTCTCTCGAACGCTAATTGGTGGATGAATGCCCTTCCGAGGACGTCTGGCATGGGATCTCTTTGTAGAAACCTGTGCTTTGAATAATTGCAACAGGTCTACAGCGTTTTCTTCGGCTAGCCTACCAACATGAAGAGCACAAGGGCTGCCCGTCCTGAAGGAATTGATGGGAGCCACATCCTTGTAGAGACAAGCTTGAAACGCCTTGTCGAAATCCGAAATGGATGCATCCTTTTGTTCTGCCTTGATTGGTGAGACTGAACGAGGTCTTTGAATGAAGCTGGACATGAAGCTGGCCGCTTTGGAATTCGCTTGCGCTTCTCTCTTCTTCTTTGCCTCCTTGTCTGCCTCCTTCTTCTCTTTCTCTACTCGCTTTAGCTCTCTTTGCCTCTTCTTCTCCTCTCTTTCGGCTTGCTTAGCCTCTTGTTCTGGGCTCAAGGCCACCGCTTTCTTGACTTCACTCCGTTCCTTTGCTGGGCCAACAAGTTGAGAAGTAGATCCTTTGGAGTCGCCGTTCTCTATTGGCGATGCTGCTAGTACTGCCTTCTTCTTTGGTGAAGGGGTGGAAAATTCATCCTCCGTTGGCTTCACATCCTCTTCATCATCTTCGATGACGATGGCTGCTTCCTTTTCTTGTTGTCGTTGTTGGACAGTAGCATCAGGCGCTCGAATACCAACTTTACTTGCGTCTCGTCTCCACGTATTAGTATGGCAAAGCACACCATTCTTCATCAAGTCGACAAGCCTGCTTCTCGGCGCAAGGAGGTCATATCTCACATGAGCGGGCATTTCTTGGAACGTCTGTTCGATTTCCGCTTTCGCCCGAACTCGCTCTTCCCTCCTTGCCAAGATCTTCTCTCGATTGTCAGCAGCGAGCAGTCCTACATCTTTTATCTCCCATCGCCAAATATGAATAGGAGAATGCTTGAGATGCGATCGGACCGAGGAATCAGTAGCACCGGCATCGTCGATGGCGTAATTGACCCTCTCTGCCACCTTTTCGATTGCTTTGACAATGGAACTTGTCGTGAGTATTTCCTGAACGGTGAGGACAGCGTCTCCGTCCACGTCTTCATCTGCTACTGGTACAACGAGTTCTTTGATTTTGTTGGCCGCATCAAAAAGGCTTTTGTCGCTGTTGTGAGTGAGGGGATAAGAGTGAATCTGATGTCAGTACCACGCCTCTCCTAATCACATAAGGTGGGACTTGTTCTTGTCCTCCTCACCTCTCCTGTGTCAGCTTTGCGATCATGTGTAGATGCTCATCCGGTATGTCCGTCAATGGCTGCTTGCAAGTTTCCAGGAATGAGTTGAATGCAATTATAGTACTGAGCGTCGACATGCTCCTTGACCATTCAATAGTCTTCTGTTTTAGAGTGAAACGTTTATTCTTGAATAGGGTGAGCGTGGCCGGTTTGGCCATCTGTGTTGGACTCTGTGCATCTGTGGAGCAGCAATTCCCTAGTAAGCCTCGAAGCGATCTACTTCCTTGTGTCGAGAAGTGTAGAGAACTCACCTGCCTTCATCTTCTTGGAAGTGTCTGACCTATCAATCTGACTTCTCTCTTCGGACTGTGGTAATGCACGCTTGCTGGCCTGGTGGGAAGTCTGCGTCGTGGCCCCGTTGTTCATTTTCAAGTCAGGCATGGCGTCCAGTGGCTGCGAAGACGATTCTCCTAGCACGCTCATTGGCTTTTGGAATTTGAGCATGCTCTAATCAGCACCTCTCAGCAAAAGCGACGAGAGCGGCAAAATCAAGGTAGCGAAAGAAAGGGAGAGAAGTCCGGCTCTTCGTAGGTGGACAGAAGTTAGGGGAGGAATCAATCTAATTTCGTGACGCAAGCCGTGTCGCGTCGCGAGAGAGAGAGAGCAACAAAAAAGACTATATCCCTTGAGTATTGATTGTATCGTAATTGCGAAGATAAGAAAACAGAGGACCGTGATTCGTATTAATTTTCGTGTTGCTCTCAATGGCCAAAGTCAAACAACGTACACTAGACGACCAACGCAAGCGCTTATTTTCACGCATGCCCTTCCCCCTTCTCCTCTCCAGGGAAGAAATCCTTCGGGTACACCAAAGGAGACTTCGGTCTATTCTTTTGCGCTCATCATGCAACCTGCAGCACCCTCACATCAATCATCGTGTCCCACTAACGGGCAGAGAACGGGCCACTGCTCGTCCACCTAATGCACATATCTCATGAGGACCAATCGACGTGAGAGAAATGATATGTCTCAGGAGTAACTGTATTTCTTTTTAGATTTAGCTTGGTGTCGATCTTCGCCAAGAACCTTGAGCTGAGAGAGACGTCGGGGTACCTTTCCGCGATCAAACAATCAAGTCTCTGATTGTGAGAAAAAAAGCTCAGACTGACGGAGTCCAAAACGCTTGTCTGTCCTCTTGCTGCGCCATACCAATCCCTACGTTTTTGCACCTTGCTACACCTCGACGCTCACCTTCTGATCAGACCTCTACAATTAAGTGCTCAGAGGATGAACACATTCCTCCTACATCTCTTGCTCTTTCTTTCTCTTCATCATTTCTCAGAAGCCCACAAGGTCTCTCGAACTCACTCATACATAGACGAGTCTGACATTGGCTTTGACCTTGCTCAAGCCGTCGAAGGCGCGAAACGCCTATCCCGTCACTCCTGGGAGTACGGAGCAACCGCTCAAGCGTTGCTCGAGGTATACAATCCCGAGCTTTCTGTCTTCTCCAAGCATGCATTTCCTTCTGGCTCAATACCAAACGTGAGCAGTGAAGACGTCGAAGCGCTTCATTACCTGGCGCCCCACATCCTAGTGAATGGTGACACGCTCGCAAATGGAGATGGTGCCAATGGAGACCCCGCTTCTCTGGGTGTTGGTGCTCTTCTGCTGGGAGTCAGAAGTGACAGCGTCAAGCATGCAGCCACTCGCCAAATAAAACACCTCTACAAAGCTCCTCTCTACTTCAATGGCGCGATTAGTCAGCGAGAAGGAATACCGGAGCTATGGGCAGATGGCATGTTCATGATTCCTCCCTTTCTGGCTTACTATGCAGTTGCAACTCAGAATGAGAGTCTCCTCAGAGATGCCATCCAGCAATGCAGACTATATCGGCAAGTACTGCGAGCAAACACGAGTCAAGAATGGAACGGCCTGTGGGTGCATATTGTAGGACCTGCATCCCAATCTCTTGGCATTTGGTCTACTGGTGAGACAGCGATGTGGCAGATTTTGCGTACGAAGGAGCAGGGTTTAGATACGTTCACTTCTTCTGTCTCATAGGAAACGGCTGGGCTGCTTTGGGCCTAGCGCGGGTACTGGGTACGGTGAAGCATTGGAAGAGGAGCGCTGATTGGGAGGACGAGCAACACGAGCTGATCGGATATATGATGGAAATCTTTACTGGACTCAATGGTGTTTCTGTGAGTTTTTTTTTAGTCCTTTCCCGCATTAAGATGCGATACACTGAAAGACATTATGATCTTCAGGCAGAGCCACAGACTGGTTTGCTAAGGAACTACCTCGTAGGCGGGTCAAGCAGCCAAAACGACAGAAGTGTAAAGTGGTTTGGCGAGGGAGCCGGTTCGGCAGCTCTAGTTGCTGCAGCTTTACGATTGGCCGTCATGGAGCCCGCGATCGCCAGGCCTCTTTTGGGGGATTTGAAATCGATACGAGAAGCCGTCATCTCTCGTGTTAATTCGACCGGCTATCTTGAACCGACAGTGAACCCTCTAGATTGGTTTACAAGTGTTCCTGACACAAACGGTGAGTGTGTGGGAGGACCGTTACACTCGAAAAGGAAAGAAGGGGGCGGAGGAACGGATAGAATCGGAGCGGAGTAAAGATTGTCTGACGAAGAATGTTGCATTGTTTGCAATCGCACAGGCAGTCCGGAAGGCCAAGCATTCATCAGCATGATGGGAGCAGCATGGCGAGATTGTGTGAAGACACATATTTGTACGACCGAAACCTTGTCCGCCGATCGAAGGAGAGAATTATGATGACGCAGAATATTTGGTTCGACCCAAAGAGGAAGGTCAGGGCCGTTCCTTATTTTCCCAAGCCTGTCCCCTCTCATACTCAACTCAGCCCCCCTGTCGGCAATGGCGGTCAACGATCGTCCACATTTACGATAGAAGCTCTCCCTTCACCGCCTCCCGCAAGCCACTCCTTAAACTTTATCTTGTAAGGTAATACTTTTATCAACTTTATTTCATCGAGGAGGATCTTGATTTTACTCAACGTGCCGCAAACTAGCCGGGCTCTCCTCGAGACCGCTCTGCGGATCGCAATAGCCATCATTAGACTCGAGATATGACGAAATACCACTCGAGACTGCCCGACGGGAAACGCAATTTAGAATGGCGATGGACCGACGAACATCTACGTGTGTGTACTTCCGCGTGCTGTCCAGTACAAGTGGAGTGGAGGGAGCGACACGTTGTGAAGAGATTAGAAGTGGATAAACACTAATTCAACGCGAGTTATGACTACAGTGGCTGCTCTCCCAGCCTATCTCACACTAGCTTCGAATGGTGCGTAGATTAAAAACAAAAAGGTAAAGAAAAAGCGTCGGTCTCACTCCAAGTCCGATCTTATGGTAGAGACAATCATACAAACAATTAAGCCCTGAGAACGACACTCTTTTCCTTTTCGAGACGTCGCGAAGGGGTATTGTCAAGATTGCAGCATGGGCGGACATCGAACACAAAAGATACGATTTCCTTTCCACGATCCGAGAGGTGCTTGTCTTCTGAACTTAAATGTAGACGGAATTCTTCCAGGAGGGGGGAAGACGAGGTGGCTTGTGTTTCTTGAACTCTAAATAATGCTACACTCACACTAAAGACAGAGGGATAGGTTGAGATGCACATGCATGTACGCAGCTGATACTGTCCCTGTGACGGTTCAAGTGACCAAACCTTAAGCCCGGACACAGCCAATCTACTACCTGTCTGTCTCCGCCACCCTGTATTCCTCCTTTACAGCCTGGCTTGCAGCGGAATAAAGCACTCTAAGAAAGACTTACTGGCGTCTTTGCCGCTGCTGGCAATCTATCTCGTCGTCTTGCATCTCATAGCCCCCCCCAAAGTAAGCAATGATACTCTCTTGTGAAGTCGTCCCCTCCATCGAAGTAGTAATGACACATGCACTGTCGATTGTGAAACCTTACCATAGATCCAACAGACTAGGAGAAGTCTCAAGGGGAATTATATAGTCTATACCTCGCCCAGTGGGGCCCATTGTATTCGTAGTGCCAACGCTTTATCACCTCGGCACATACAGTCATACAACGCAGGAACTTGAAGAGGACGACGCAGAGCACAGCGTCAGTGTCACACGCGTTTAGGCCACCTCTCAGTCCACTACGCACGACGACTAGCGTACTTTCTGTTGTATCTGTACTTCTAAAGACCAATAGCAAACATTGATGTGCTCGCTGTGTTTGAAATTGGGATTCTATCGGCGAAAAAAAGAGAAAAGTGGGAAAAGTTAATAAAATATTCCCACCAAACTTTGGCAGAAAATTCAGGTGCCGCCAGGGGAATATGTGCCAGCCACCACCCCACTTACTTGCTTGATTGCCCTTTTAGTAAGAAAGGCGCTAAAGGACTTCCCTGCGTACTGCGTTTTGTTATTGTATTCAGAGCCCGCCCATCCTGTGCCAATTCGATCAGCGCTCAGATGCCTTGTCGGGTAAAACCGATGATGATTTTCCCTTTCCTTATACTCACAAAGTGGAAGAGACGTTATGCGAATGTGTACATTTGTGTATCTCACATGTGTGCGTAGGCAACGGGTGTACCTACCGGGGTGGCTGGGAGGACCAAGCTTAAAAGGGGAACGATTCCCATCCACCACATTCCAAACATTCCCCATCTTCACACTCTTCCTTACCCTCCTCCTCGCCTCTAACCTCTACCTCCATCACCCGACCTTCTTCGATTGGGCCTGTTGTATATCGCAAAAATGCGATCGTTCAACACCATCTTGGCATTTGTTTTGCTCTCGGTCACCTTAGTTGTGTCAAGCCCTGTTCCTATTGTGAGTCTTTGACACTCTTGCTTGTATCCAGGCTACACGCCGGGAGCGTATCGTTCTGAGGGACTGATCGAAGTTTTCTTTCACAGGGATCATCGGCTGCACTTGAGGAACGAGCACCTTTCAGCCCCCCCGGCAAGGCATGGAAGCGAGAGGAGGCTCTTGAAGAGCGATCACCCTTCAGCCCCCCTGGCAAGGCATGGAAGCGAGAGGAGGCTCTCGAAGAGCGATCACCTTTCAGCCCCCCTGGCAAGGCATGGAAGCGAGAAGAGGCACTTGAGGAACGATCACCTTTCAGCCCCCCTGGCAAGGCATGGAAGCGAGAGGAGGCTCTTGAAGAGCGATCGCCCTTCAGCCCCCCCGGCAAGGCATGGAAGCGAGACGAAGCTCTCGAAGAGCGATCACCTTTCAGCCCCCCTGGCAAGGCATGGAAGCGAGACGAAGCTCTCGAAGAGCGATCACCTTTCAGCCCCCCTGGCAAGGCATGGAAGCGAGACGAAGCTCTCGAAGAGCGATCACCCTTCAGCCCCCCTGGCAAGGCATGGAAGCGAGACGAAGCTCTCGAAGAGCGATCACCCTTCAGCCCCCCTGGCAAGGCATGGAAGCGAGAGGAAGCTCTCGAAGAGCGATCACCCTTCAGCCCCCCTGGCAAGGCATGGAAGCGAGAGGAGGCTCTCGAAGAGCGATCGCCCTTCAGCCCCCCTGGCAAGGCATGGAAGCGAGAAGAGGCTCTTGAAGAGCGAGCACCTTTCAGCCCCCCCGGCAAGGCATGGAAGCGAGAAGAGGCTCTTGAAGAGCGAGCACCTTTCAGCCCCCCCGGCAAGGCATGGAAGCGAGAAGAGGCTCTCGAAGAGCGATCGCCCTTCAGCCCCCCCGGCAAGGCATGGAAGCGAGAAGAGGCTCTCGAAGAGCGAGCACCTTTCAGCCCCCCTGGCAAGGCGTACTAGGTTGAAAAATTGAAGCGCTACCACTGGCAGTGCAATGAACGACCACGACCTACGAACGAATGACCCGGTAAACTCCCTTTTAATGGTTCCATTAGGCTTTGACCTCGACTTGCTTTCCAAGCCTTAATCCGTCTTCCCTATTTGCCCTTTCTCCTGTCTCTAACGTCTCTTTACGATCCTCTACTTTTATCCTCGGTCTGTTCTTTTCATGTATGGATGAATGTCCCTCTACCTTGATGTTTTTTAATTTCACGTTCTGCAGTTCTTGAGTAATTGATGTCCAACATAAGACTGAGAGTGAGAGATTGTGGACGGCCCGTGATGGTCAGAATTTGGGGTTTATCCATCCATGGCCTTGATCGAAATGAAGACACACATATACTACCCAACACGTCATGGTCACGCAATCTGTGAGCAGGACATATGGAGTGCAATGAAAGCAGCGGCAAGGGTATTGGGCGGCTTTCTAGTGATCAGTCCAAGCTGAGACGATTTGCCCCGTTGATTCGATCAACATAGTCCGTGGATTGTCGTTGTTGTTGTTGCTGCTCTTCCTTGCCTACCTGGATCATAGCAAGAGCGTTTGTCTTTGTGGTGGCATGACCATCGAAACTTTTGTGATCGTTCGTCCTTTGACGACGATGACCTCCCAGATGCCCAATAGCGTCATGAGCTTGGCGTAGACCTGAATAGAAGTGAACAAAAATCCACCGGTGGGTGAGATGAGTGAGATAAGAAGGGAATGAAGGCTGTGTATATGCAGACGAACCTTTGCCAAAATTGAAGAGACATAGCACAGCATTGACGAGAGTCAGGAGCAAAGAGAGCTAATAAATTCCCAGCAGGGAGGGTACTTGAGCAGCATCAGTCAACGCTATAGCCTGCGCGAAAGATCAGATCTTGTCACTTCTCCACTCTGTCACTCACAGTTGCAAAGATGGAGAAGAAGGTCAGCGTAAGTCGAACAGTGCGGTATGATGCAGCACTCGCAGGGTCGTATATGCGGGTGATCTAGAAGGGATAAAGGGGAGTGAAGGAAGGATAGTAAGATGATGATCGTAGGCAGGGGTCTGTCTACGCTCGAGATGTTTCTCACCTTGTAGATAAAATATACACCTCCAGCTATGAAGCAGAGAATGCTTAAGATCATGGTCGAGATGATCTCTCTTCTTGCGGAGAAAGCACAAAGGAAGAGAAGCAAGACAGCGACTGGAACAGCTGCAATAGTGATACCATATTCCCATTTCCTTCGATCGACGACCAAGATCAGGTAAGACATGGTGAACCCTGAGCCGAAGAAGAAGTCGAATTTTAGAAGTACGACTAGGACTTGGTAGCAGAGATAGTAGCGACGTATGTTGATATCTGCTCCAATCAACTAATGAGATCTTTACAGGTCAGCACGAAATGCTCCTCCGCCTCGACATTTTCGCTTACAGCCCACCTTGTATATTCTCCAACCCCATTCTGACCACAATTTGAATGCTATGAAAGTCCTGTACAGGGCCCGAGATTGGAGGCGCTTGCCTTAGCAGTGATTACTTCCAAGCACTTGCTCTCTGCACTCACAAGGGTATCTGTGCAATGCCGACAACAACGGGAACCACAATGAGATACTTTTCTACGGAAGGAAAGAGATCGTTCAAGCCACTGCAGATAGCACCTGTGTCTTCTGAACATTCAACGCCTTCACCAGAAGCATCCTGAAGTCGAAGAGCATCACGGACTTGACTGATTTCTAAAGCTGCCGTGACGAGCAAGGCAATGTTGAAGATGGTCACACCAATCTGATCGCATCACCATTTTTTTCCCCATTGCCCTTCATCAGTACAGGATGACAGGTTGCATTACCGCTAACTTCACGGAGCACTCACAACTTGAATCGTGTTCTTCAGTCGATTTGCGTCCAAAGCAATCAAGACGATGAAGATCATTCCGAACATTGTCAACGAGAAGAAGACGGAGACAGTCTTGAGGTCTTGAACCCGATGATTCTCAAGCGTATGAAGCTATACTCATACAGCAGATAAGAGTCAGAGACCCTGATGGTCATCTCCCAGCTTGTCTTTACCGTCCTTGTCCACTCACTCGTATCATTCCGAAGACAATGCCTACCATAGAAATAACCACGGCGGCCTCGAGCACGACCGTAATGATTAGAGCGCCGGCCCATCTACCTGGAAGCCACGGGTTCTTAGCCACCGAGGAAGTGCGATTTGTGATACCTGAGAATATTGTGTCTCTGGATGCCAATGTCTTCTCTCCCCTCTTTGCATCGCTGCTGATTACTTCCTTTAAGATTTCATCATGCAAGATCGGTTCCGAGGTGTCAGTTGCTGTTGGAGTGAAGGGTATATCATCATTAGTGTGGGGGAAGACAGGTATGTGCGACCTCTCCGTGTCTTCTGCTTGATCAATAGTAGCATAGATTTGTGTTGGATGTAGGCTGAAAGAGGGATGGCGCTGTTGATACGACTGGGGAATCTCATCGAGCTTAGTGATTTCACCTCGGTATATTTGGGCGGCCATTTCGTTCTAGTGCATACTGACTCAGGTTTGCTTGTATTATAAGGGACCGGTGTATAGTATTATGGGGGCTTAAAACATATAATGGAAGGAGCGTTGATGATAGGAGGAAGAGGCGTATTGCGACATTGAAAGTGAGTGATGGTATGGTGAGATGGTCTACGGAGTCGCTGTAGAAACTTTAATTTGGATCTGCAACAATTCACTTCTGGCTCTTCTTATCACGCGCTAGATCTTTCAAGGCCTAAATAGCGGAGCGAGCAACTTCGCCGGGCTTTTGGAAGTACAGCATGCAATGATTAAGATCCGCGTACCTTTTAGACATCGATCGCGCAGGAAAGTTGAAAGCAAGGCTCACTCTGTTACATACCGCTCAAGCTTTTGTGAGACGTATTCGTACACGACAAAAGTAGCTGCATTCGCAAAGGGGGCCTGGGCAGGAATAGAGGGAAAGAGAAAGGGCGATTAGCGGTAGAGTGGAGTAGCGACACTGAAGGGAACACGACTCACTCGGACCAGCGTAGGTGTGAGCCCTCGAAGGAAGCCGGAGAATCCAGCAGTCTTGTAGATTTGCTTTGCGCAATCCAGTGAGCTCCGAAATTGCCTTTGAGAAGGGCCAATGTGGTCTGTTTGCATTCGAGACTTGACGACGCTATGAGAAAGGATCAAGTGGGCAACCACAGTGAGCGGAGTCAAAGGTAGAAGATAGGTGGAAGCACTTACTCAAGTGGATACGCAGACAGCCAGAGCTGGAAGAGATAAATGCAAAAAGAGGGATGAGATTTTCATCTTGTCATTCCACTGATCTGACTCACCGCGACACCCGCCGAAGCACCAAAGAGCATGGCCATTGTGGCTGGTAGGTCTTTTCGCTCCTTTCCACTTCGTTTGAGCTGCTGTTGTACTAGTGCTTCATACGTCAAGAAATAAACACCTAGCCCGTGGCCTTCTCTCAGTAGTGTCGGGGTGATGCCACGGAAAAGTCCACTGAAGCCAGACTGCTGAACAATTCTATGATATATGGGGCATTGGCAAGGAAAGAAGGAAAGTCAATCGATCTGGTATCGCCAACAGGAAAGCAGAGGTAGTGCTTACTTTCGAGCGCAATCAAGCGGACCACTGAACGAACGATTCTGTTGTGTTTGCAGTCGAATACGGATCTGTTCCACCGGGCCTGTTAGGGTCCACACGCAGGCATATTCAGAAAGGTAGGACGTGCGGCCTGGAGAGCATACACTACACACCTGCAATGAAGCTATTCGCAATACCTGCAGCAGCACCCGCTTGATAAAGCTGGAAGCCGCTCAATCCACCCTCATGATTCTTCTTGTCGTTGACCTCTTGAAAGTAACGCTTCACAGCTTCTACCACGCCGAATTGAATAGACACACAAGCTCCTACACCTAAGAGAGGTGTCAAGGTGCCCTGAAGAGTTTGGATGACGGGTGATGAAAAGGTCAGTATTCGCCCCAAATCTTTCTTGTGCTTCCTCTTTCTCACCCTATAGAAACCGATCGGACCCTCTGCTCGGAAGATCTGTGAAGCACAATCGACCAGGCCAGTGTACGTACCTTTGGGAGCGGTCTGCAACCTGACTTTGCATATGTCGAGGGGCTGACCTACGAACACCTGTGCAACTCCTCCCGATGTTCCAGAGAGCACATCTTTGGATGTCCTCGAGAGACCCATCAATAATGATATTAGAAGATCCGAGAAGGGCTTAGCGGTGCGTGCGAAAAGTAAGAAGAAGAAGAAGAAGCTGCCGCACAAGGGAAAACAACCAAAAAAAAATCCCTAAGACCGGAACATTTAACACATCCCATAGAATTGTGGCACGGCCCACCTGCGAAGAGTTAGAGAGACGCTCCAAGACCCGACTTTCGAATGACAGGACCTTCCTTGTTCTTAGCCTTGCGCGCAGCATGTCGACTGCTCAGTATGTATCGCTTTGGAGTGAGTCACCGGCTCTCCCCATGCTGCAAACCAACCCAAAAGGCAAAAATACACTCATTTTCTTAGCTGGATTAAGCGACACGCTCGCAACTGTACCTTACCTACCTCTTCTTGCGAAAACTGTGGCTCCTCTTGACTTCGACTTGGTTCAACCTCAATTGTCGTCGTCGTTGGGCGGCTACGGGCTATCTTCCCTGGAAGCTGATGCACAAGAGGTATGTCTACTTATCGAACATCTCCAAAGTTGTCAAGCCGATCCGAAGCCCAAAGACGGAAAGATTGTGTTGATGGGGCACTCGACCGGCACGAACGATATCATCAGACTACTATCTCAAGATAGGCATGGCATCATCATTGACGGCGTGATCTTGCAAGCTCCTGTTAGTGATCGAGAATACTTTGAAGGAACTTACAAAGAAGGCAGCAAAGAGCTGGCACTGCTGAAGCAAGCGATTACACTGGTGGAAGAGGGAAAAGGTAGCACACTTTTAGAAAGGCACACAGACGCACCGAACGCTTCCACCGCCGCAGACTACAGGGTGAACAGTGCAGCTTTTCAGAATCCTGCAATGACAGCCTATCGATACTGGTCTCTGAATGCAGTGGGAGGGGATGATGACTACTTTTCATCTGACTTGCCCGAGGGGACAGTGGCAGAGATGTGGACTGGGGCGATCAAGCGCGGTCATCACATCCTAGCTTTGCTTGGTGAAAAGGAGTAAGTCGTAATTCGAAGCGGACTGCGCATGCTAGAGCTGATCCTATCATGCTTCAAAGCGAGTATTATCCCTCAAATGTCACTCCGCAGCAAATAGCTGCCAAATGGAATCGTGTTGTGAATCAGACTTCTGGACTAGAATCGCACAGCTTTCGAGCCCTCGTCCTGCCCGATGCAGATCACAAGGTGGAAGAAGGAGGAGCGCAGATCGAGTTGGTGCGACATGTCGTAGCATTGTTGCACAAAACGTTGCAAGACAAGCGTCAAGCGCAAGAGGAGTCCCCTTCTTCTTTTGAGCAGGTAGTCGAATTGATCACAAATGGCAAGGCAGATAGTATCGCGGGAGTCAAACAAATCCCGCTCAAGGTGGGTGTGCCGCAAGAGAAGTGAAGAGGGTTGTGCTTCTCCATGCTGAAATCATCACACACACACTCTCTCTTATCTTGTTGGCATATCAGATCAACGAAGCAAAACCCAGTACTTCACAGATGCAGAGGCCCGTCAAACCATGGGAAAACGCCAGCGAGATCGAGAGAGCAAGCTCGGTAGCAGACCAGTAGACAGGAGAAAGACTTTTCTCAACAAATGTTGTATCATCCAATTACGAAACTCTCTTCATGAAAGACTGCCTTTACAATTTGGCTCTGAGAAATAAGGCAAACAGAAAAGATCATTGTTAGAGTTAAGAGGTCAAACACCGAGGCGGACTCGGATATGTGTTTATTCTCCTTTAGCCTCACGTAGACAGAGCATTTGCTCACGCAGAGTCCTTGCCAGCCATGAAGCTGATGAGGTCCAAGACTCGGTTAGAGTAACCAGTCTCGTTGTCGTACCAGGCAACCAACTTGATGAAGTTCTTGTTGAGTTGAATACCAGCCTTGGCGTCAAAGATGGACGAGTAAGTGCTGCCGTTCAACTGTGGTCATGAGAAAAGGGGTATAGGGGGTTAGCATGATAGGATTAAGGCTGCCAACTGGGGTCAAGTGCAACAAAATAACTTACGTCAGTAGAGACAATCTCATCCTCGGTGTAGCCAAGAATGCCCTTCAGCTCAGGGGTTTCGGAGGCTCGCTTGACTTCAGCCTTGATCTCTTCGTAGGTAGCGCCCTTTTCAATTCGGCAAGTCAAATCAACGACGGAAACGTTGTTGACGGGGACTCGGAAAGCCATACCGGTCAACTTTCCATTGAGAGAAGGAATGACTTTTCCGACAGCCTTGGCAGCTCCAGTGCTTGAAGGAATAATGTTGCTGCCGGCAGATCGACCACCTCTCCAGTCTTTGGAGCTTGGTCCGTCGACTGTCTTCTGTGTGGCAGTGGTAGCATGGCAGGTGGTCATGAGACCTTCGACCAGTACAAACTTGTCGTTGATGACCTTGGCCAAGGGTGCCAAACAGTTAGTTGTGCAACTGGCATTAGAAACGACGGGTGCTTTGGGGTCGTACGAATCGAGGTTCACTCCGCATACGTACATGGGGGCATCAGCAGAAGGTGCTGAGATGATGACCTTCTTAGCACCTCCCTTCAAGTGAGCTTGGGCCTTCTCGGTCGTGGTGAAGACACCAGTCGATTCGACAATGTAGTGAGCACCAGCGGAGGCCCAAGGAATGTTGGAGGGGTCCTTCTCGCCAAAGACAGAAATGTGCTTTCCGTTGACAACAAGCTTACCACCTTCGGTCTTTACTTCTCCTTTGAAAGGTCCGTGAGTGGAGTCATCTAAGCGTAGCGTGCAAAGCCGTAAGTATCGAGAGCTCACAGCAACACTCTCGCGCCCCTTTCGAGAACTCACATTTGAGCATGTAGACCTGGACAAGAGGAAGAAAAGGGAAGAGAACAAGCTCAGTTGCTGCCCGCACCTGCACATGCTATGGTACTCACCATGTAATCGAGGTCAATGAAAGGGTCGTTGATGGCCACAATGTCCACCTTATCGTGATCGATGGCATTTCTGAAGACAATCCTTCCGATACGACCGAAACCGTTAATACCGACACCTGGGATAGCCATGATTACTAGTAGATTATATGAGTGTGAGAGGTAGAAGTTAGACGAAAGTCAAGGTGGCAGAATATGATGGGATAGGAGGAAGAAGTGGAGCGGGCAGGGCATCAAGGACCAAAGATTCCGAATCTGGCTTCTCCTCCGTCTCGCTCGCCTGGCAGCTCAGAGAAGCGTGGCGAAGGTCGCAAATCAGCCCTGCCATTGTTGTTATCTTTCGAGGAATCATAATCCAATTGGCGCGTTGTGAAGCCATTACAGTATAAGAAATGGCCGTGCGAGCTCTAAGCGAAGCTAGAGTAAAATTCGGAAAAGCCCAACAAGTTTTTATAGTGGTAGAATACGATATACACTATGTACGTACATTGGGGTGCGTAATCGCAGGTGCAGTATCTCTACCTTTTGAGAAGAAGCCATTGACATCACACTTCACGTTAAAGTGATGTCTTCTAGATTGAATTCTGATCAGCCTGTAGCTACTCTGACTTTACCATCAGGCCAGCTGTGTATGATCATCCCGATCGAAGATAGGCCTTGCTACCTACACGTGGCGCAGCCTCGTAATCCGGACAAAACGGCAAGTTCCTTCTTTTCCTCTCGTCGCATGGACGTCCCAGGTTCCAGATCACATATTCCGAATTAAGTTGTTGGATTGAGAGTCTTTTGAGGTGGAAAACGTGACTCGTATAGATGCATGTCACGTCCGAGAAGAAATCTCAATTGCGTCGGAATTTTTTGAGAGTACCAGAGTTCCTAGGAATCTCGGGCCTCACTTGCTTACTGTACTGAAAGACAACCACAGTGAAGCGCAGTCTGAGATACTCATCAATCAGCCGCCACGACATACACATTCTCGAAGCCCTGACCAGATTCAGCTTCCCACGCACTCTTACAGTCAAGTGCCTTTACCATGGCCGTCCGTGTCACCTTTGAAAACTCGTCAGAGATTGGCGTCTTTGCTCGCCTCACCAATTCTTACTGTCTGGTGGCCATCGGTGGCAGTGCGAACTTCTATTCGACCTTCGATGCGGAATTGGGCGACATCATTCCAGTCGTCCATTGCAGCATCGCTGGTACACGTCTTGTTGGGAGACTGACTGTTGGAAACCGACATGGTCTTCTTCTTCCTAGCACAACTACTGACCAAGAATTGCAACATTTGCGCAATAGTTTACCGGACGCTGTCGCCATTCAGCGGGTGGACGAGCGATTGAGCGCTTTGGGAAATGTCATTGCCTGCAACGGTTAGTGTTGGCGTTTGAAGAGGCAATGTAGATTATTTCTTACCTGAGTACCTCAATCTACAGATTACGTTGCTGTGGTGCACCCCGACTTGGACCGAGAGACAGAGGAGATCATCGCAGATGTTCTTAAGGTTGAGGTATTTCGACAAACGATTGGGTGAGCAAGAAGAAGCGATGATGTGCGCCGAGTAATCATGAATGTGGGGCTGACCTCGACCATATTGCTGCAGTGATAACGTCTTGGTAGGATCTTATTCGGCTCTCTCGAATCAAGGTTGCCTTGTCCACCCAAAGACTTCGCTTCAAGACCAAGATGAGCTTTCATCCTTGCTACAAGTGCCTTTAGTTGCCGGTACAGTGAATCGTGGTAGTGAGCTGGTGGGAGCTGGTCTGCTTGTGAATGATTGGGCTGCCTTTTCAGGAATGGATAGCACGGGTGAGTCTAGCATGTGCATCACAGAGTTGCGATTGTCAATATGCTGAAAGGTGATGGGCAACACTGCTTTGGATTTGAACAGCGACAGAACTCTCGGTCATTGAAGCGACGTTCAAGATCAGCCAAGGGGGAGGATCCGGAGTGGTCGACGAGCTACGAGATGCACTCGTCGATACGTATGCTTGAGCGTCGATTCAGTTCGCCTGCCTTTCTACGCTTGCATGCCATCAATACTTTCCCATCCCTCTCTTCTACCTCTCTTTTTCGATTTCGTTGTCTTGGTTTCCATTGTATTACCACAAGATAGTCACACTTGTAGATTTCCTGTAATGCCAAATATCACGCTCAAGCGAATGTGTGCGGCCGGCCACAAGTCAATTTTGATCAAAGAGCGCCGAAGTATCGCGTCTCTCCTTGCCGACAGTAATCATGCCAGTGTCCACTCTCTCTCATTTAGGACGTCGCCCGCTATCAGCTCGCCCATTGGACTGTTTTTACATCCTCTTCTTCGCTTTCCACATTCTCAACTTTCTATGCATCGATGGTCAATCTTTCTGGCCGGCGTGGATTGTTCCCAAGGTACTGCAAAACGTAAAGAAGGACTACGTTCGCGATTCTGGAGATCCTTTCCTCCAAGCGTTTGACGGAAGAGACCCTCACTATCTATGGTTTAGTGTTAGCGTGTATGGGTCGGTACTTTTCCAGAATCCAGTATTCCTTGCGGGAGTCTTGTATCTGTGGAAGGGTGAGTTTCGATCGCACCGCTGCCTTCTTCTTTTCATGTCAGGGATAAGATCCTGATACAGACACACCGATAAATGCAGATGACAGACGGATATATCCGTTATTGGCAGCATACGGCATGTTGGGTCAGTGGGTTGCGACTGCGAGTAGTAAAGCATTCGCCATCTCGTGTGCTAATTCTCCACCTTTCCGCCTTCCAGCCTCTACAACAACGATGCAGTGTCTCGCAGCTGTTCTATACGGCTCGGAAGGTCAATCTTTAAGTGAAGCGAACATCAGCTTTCTAACAAAGGCGTACACACCCTTCATAATCATACCGCTTTTCATACTGGCGGATATGTTGCTTCGCAGCATCAAGCTGATTCATGAAGCAGTCGAAAGTGACGTAAAGAAGACCAAGCGACAATAGATGACATAGTAATGCAGTGGTGGTGAGTTGACAATGAGAAGAGGTAATGTAATAGTGTACAGCGGTGTTGAATGTGAGACGTGAGACTTGGATCGCTGCAACGACGGGATGCGTCGGGGGGAAAGTGCTGCTGTAATGACACTCTTCGTCAGACGTGGGCTTGGTGGGAAAATGAAAGCATGGACTCATACACAACAAACATGATGGCGGCGTTCTGCACAAGGAACGTCGGGCACAGAGTGAGCAAGAGGGTCGTCTCGCTCAACGTCGATGCATTCCAGCGACTCACCGGTACGACACGCAAGAGATGGGCGCTTAGGCCACCGTAGAAGGCCGCCGCACCCTCCTCTCGTAGCACCAGACGGAAGGTCTGAACAAGGCCTGAGTACCTGCGTGGCTGACCAGACGCAGGTTCTTGACGCAGACGAGTTCGAATGACCTGCTCATGAGAGTAAAGAGGATAAAGATGAGTGACTTGGTGCTTGTGCCAAATGCAAATCGGAGGGACGATGCCCCTTAGCACAACGTACCTCATGAGGATATGTGATGAGACTAGCTATCATCTTGGAGGCGCCTGCTGCTCCCACTGTGCCGGTCCATTGTCGTAGTCTACTAGGCGGTCTGTCGTGGATGGAATGTACTTGTAGATTCGTAATCTTCTTCAGCCTTTCATACAGTGTCCATTGAATCGTGCCTTCTGCGACACCCAAGTAGCTGGCACTCATCCCCTTGTAGAGTCCACCGATGCCTTCACTCCTTAGGATTCGTAGCGTCATTTGGAATGAATTCGTCGAAGGTCGAGGCGGGCTAGGCAACGGCTTGAAGTACTTTGTAAAGCCAGACGGTGAAGTGCTCTTTGAGTGCACAGCTCCAGAGTGAGCATTCGAGGCCCAGCTCTGTCTGGCAGAAGTCGAGAATGGAGCACGAGCATGACTTTCAGGTGCTTTACGAATGGCAGCTTGTCTATTGATTTCTACTGCTCTTTGCGCTGAATGACTTTCTAATTGCAGCCGTGTCTTGATTACCCAGATCGGATTCGTTGCCGTAGCTGTCACCATCCCAGCAGAGGCAGCAGCAAGCAGGTGGACTGCTGGCGACTCAACGCCTCTATTGAAGTGATCTGCGATGTAGACCTTTCCGTTTCCATATGTGTAAAAATTGATCGATCGAGCGGGAATAACACCAGCCAGTGTTGGCCCTAGACCTTTGAATAGGGCTCGAGGACTCTCCTTGACTGCGATATTGCGCAAAATTTGACCCGTTTCTACGAAGTGGTAGGCCAGCCTTTTTGTGTGCGATACGAAACCAGGTTTTACTGGCAGCTCTGGGACTTTTGATTTGAAGAGGTCAGATTGCAACCTTGTCTTGACCACGTCCAACGGTGAGGTAACGATAGCGCCACACATTCCTCCCACACCTCCAGCAACAAAGTGCGACAGTCCCTTGGGAGACTTGCGAGTCTGCTGTCCTTGCTGTCTAGCTCTCATATCTTCCACTCGCAAGTCCACTTGTGCACCTGCATCTGAATCTACCTCGGCTGACCTCTGCCACTCCATTTTTCTGGCGTCATTCAAACGAGATTGCGACTTGGTCACTGCGCTTCTCGATGGCATGACTGCGCTCACTGTTGAAGACTCTCCCTCTCCAGGTGACGCTGTGCCCGGGTACGGCATGCTGAACAACTTACTCGGCCGACGACACTGCTGCCTCTACTGTCTTGGGCGATGATGACGTTTCCAAGCCTCTCTATTGTACCCTTGCGCATCCCCAGAATTCATGTCCAAGAGCGAGACTTGCACTTATCCGATGCAATTGACGCGTGAGTCAATCCGAGCCGAGCCCGCAAATTTGCAAAATCTTCCCAGCCAAAAGGGCCATGTTGTACGCGTCAGAGTGTTTGGGAGATGTTTGCCGCTTCAAAATGCAAAGTCAATCCAACAGGGCATATGTGCTTATTTCCCAAAATGCCTGCGTAGCAGGCCAAAAAATATGCTGCATATGCCTCCAGGATTGACTTTTAATGCAGAAACTGGATTGACCCGTCTCATTTCACTACTTGACTGGATTGACCTGACTTTGTGCGCCCTGAGGAACTCCACCGTCTCACAAATCACAATAATAAGCAAGACCATAGCTGGTAGCAGGCAGGGAAATCAACGCAATCAGCTGAAGCGTCACACCAGAACATGTCCAGTCATAGAGGAAGGATTACTTGTGCCGCTGAGCACTTCTTGGCAGAAGCTAATCTGCAGCTGGGAATGGTCATTGATATGGAAGATGATGTTGCACCGTCTAGCACAAAAGAGACCGTTGGCAACATTGAGTCAGCAGAGATCAATAATACAACAGAAGCAATGCCCAACGCAGAAATTGCAGATGAATGGGATGATGCATTTGGTGATCAGTACGTTCAAGATCATTTGTTGTCGAGTGGAACAATTAAATCATACAAGCAGAATATTGTACGCTTCAGGAAATGGATTGCAACATTAGGCAGCTCTTGTACATTTAAAGACGGCCTAGACATGCTTGGTGAGCACAGTGAAAGGCTCTGCCGCACTTGGTTACAAGAGCGTGTGAGACTGGCCAATGCCAACTCAAGCACACTGCAAAGTATGCACGCAGCGCTCAAATGGCACTTCCTTACTGTACACAACTGTGATAGCGCTCCGCAAACTGGCTGGCACAAGACCACAGAAGGAGAATGGACGGGCAATCCTGTCTTCAGTAAGAGGTATCTGAACCTATTCAGAAGCAAGATGCGTGAAGTGAAGCGCTCTCTGGTTGCAAGCAAAAGCTCTCTACCAATGCTTTATCAGTATCTGTCTGTCATCCTAAAGGACATCAAGACAAAGCTACTTGCCTTTGACGCAACACCACATCTCATCACAAGTGAGCGTACACAATTGGAGTTCATGCATTTCTACATGATCCTGGCTTACAGGCTTTGGGCACGTTGTGATGAGATCTGCTCAATGCTATGGCGTCACATACATTCAACGATCAAATTCTCTTCTCCGGGAAACAATCCCTATCTGGAAGTGACAATTGCATTCCGCAAAACAAATCAGTATGAACTGAACAAAGCCAATGTATACCAGCTCTACTTCCTGCCTGGACGACCACTGGTAGATGCCGTCTCATCATATCAACGGTGGCATGCTTACTGGAAACTTGTTTGCGGACATGAGCCAAGGCCAACCGATCACATCTTTCCTGCACCAGACAAGAAGGTGGGCCGTCTGCAGACTGGCACAAGGATGGAAGCAGCACAGATCAATTTAATGTTGGGTCAGATAGAGAATATCAACAGCATGCTGAAGAATCAGCAGGGCAGATTTACGTCTCACTGTTTCCGACGCGGCGGAGCTCAAGACGCGGTATTACACGCACACCTGTATGGAGAACAGAGGCAGTCCATTACGCGTGCCCTGTGGTGGGGCGGCTGGTCTAAAGGGGAGCGTACCAACATGTTGGCTCACTACCTCTTAGAAGAGGTTGCTATGCAAGAAGAGTATCATGGAGATATGGAGGATCCAGGTGGAGACAACGTCCGAGGTAGCTACTTTGCAGGTGCACAAATGTCAGGACAGGACCGCATGATAGAGTCTTTCCAGTACGCCCTTGGAAAGCTTGAGAAACAACTCAGTATAATGCAACAGACCAACGTCAGCCTTGTAGAAGCACTGTTGCAGGGTTCACAGAGAGTGCAGGCACAGGCTGGCACAGCAAACACAGCAGCAACACCCAGTGTAGTCAACAGCGTCAACAGTCAACTGGAACACCTTGCCGGCACCTCTGCAGCTGTTGCTATTGGCGCCAATGCTGCTTCTGCTCTGGCAAGTGGGACGCCGCACATAGCTCCTGGCAGGCCGCTGCCACTGAGAATACCATCTGTAAAGACAGTAGAGGAGGTTGTTAAGCAATGGGAATTGGGCAACGCAAGTCAGAACCTCCTGGCTTTGTGCCGTTGGACCCCCGCTATGCGCAAGAAGGACAAGGGGGGGAATGCTCAAGTGTACAGTCTACGCAAGAAGATCTATGATGGGTATCTCAAGCGTAACAAGGATCTAAAGGCATTCTATGAGGCATATGGTGGTCCTGGCTTGACGTTGCGTAGATACATTGATGCAATAAAGGCTGAAGAAAAAGATATACGAGTAGCGCAAAGAGGCTGAATTATCTGTATCTTCCAATGTACAACTGAGCAGTGACATGACATGCAATTGACAAACTGTTTAACCCACATAATATGCTCCTTATGAACTTCCTAAAACATCATCAAGCGTAGTCCTACCTAGAGATGCAAGCATTTGGCTCCCATTCCCTATTTTACATGGCTCTAACTAAGCAATAATATTTGCTCACATATGCCCCAATTTTCTCGAAGCAACACTTCTTTGACGGATTATGAGATGAATTTGTATCATGCAATTGACACAATATTAAGACCATAAAATATACTTCTTCTGATCTCTTGATAGTGTCCTTGATCATATCTCTAGCATGTCTGAGCAAGTCACCATCAGGCTCTAGATTGTCCTTGCGTGTAAGGATCCATGCATTTTAGAAATGTGAATTCCTTGCGCGTACGCGTTAGGGTATTGCATATATTGCTTCATTTGGGTACATGGGCTCTATGTTGTCTCACTCTTGTCCCTGTGGCTGAAGGTCCAGCATGACTTCCATCTGCCCGCACCACGGTATTTGCTGTATCCACCATTGTCACTATATCTTTCCTCACTGACAAACTTACAGCAAACCTTCTTGAGATCTCTGCAGCTGTTGCTCCATCCACCGCTCTTGCTTTGTGCCAGAGTGATGCTCTGAAAAATAGGACGTTGCCAGGATGAAGGCATACAGATGATCCATCAACTTCAAAAATGACCTTACACCCAAAGTTGATGAGGATACTTGGCTCAAAATCCCTGCTATTGGGATGTCTTGAAGTGGTAATACCAGAAATGACTGCTGCCAGCGTCCACCATGGATGCAAAAGGTCACAATGTCCATCTGGCATCTTGCTTTGCAGCCATTCAAAACCTTCTCCCCGCTTGTCAAGACTGGCTTTGAAATCCTCTTTCAGCAGCGGCTCCAAGGTAGCAACATAGGAGTGGAAGTATTGAGAAATCCAATCCAGCATCTTGTCTGACGCTGGTTTGCATCTATCATGCTCCGTAGTCCATCCAATTTGCCAATGCATGTTGTACCACATACCCAAATGACAGACCACTGCTCCGTGCCGCTCAGCATTTCCCATCCCATGTCCCACAAAATCAAAAAGCTCTTTCATGAGTCTGCTGCCCACCTCTAAAAGATCATTGATGCTGCTGATAGAGCGTGCTGATGTTGGAGAGAATCTCTGAAGGACAGTAGCATTGGTGTCTTCATTATAGATACTGATGTTGGTACGATCTTCCAGATCAACAAAGACCTGTGGATGAGCATAGTAATGACCCTCTTTGCGCTGTTGAACAGCTGCTCTGTAATCTCTATCCCACTTTGCCTTCATACACTGTCTTTTTGTTCTAAAAGGCATAGTATTACAGTATACCAATGCCAGGGTGGTGGTGTTGGTAGATGAGGTCTTCCGTAGGGGGAAAAGCCCAATCTAAAAAAGGGGTTCAACGCGCGCACAACCAGTCAAAAAATAAAAATTTGCAAAATCACGAAGATCTTTGTGATTTTGGAAGTCACGAGAACACGAGAATCTTCGTGATTTCAAAGTCTAAATCCAGGGCCAAAATCGAGAAACATTGACGCGCGCGCGCCAGTCAAAACGAAAAGTCAAACGATGGGAAATATATTCTACTTTCCTTGCTTCAGTTTGAAAAATAGCAGCAAAATCGAGAAACATTGACGCGCGCGCGCCAGTCAAAACGAAAAGTCAAACGATGGGAAATATATTCTACTTTCCTTGCTTCAGTTTGAAAAATAGCAGCAAAACGTGCGAAAAAGAGGGCAGGGCTTAGGTAAGCCAGCTTTCTCCCGCGTCTCACAGGTACACGCTAGGCATGATAGATGACAATTTCCTCCATCGATGTTGGCGAGATTCTAATTGACGTTATTTCAATCTTTGCTCTTGCTCCTTTGGCGGATTAGGAGCAAGATAGGGATGCTCGCTTTGATAGTATCTTTCCTAAGAAGATTAAATGAAATCTCGAGATTTCGTATCGCTTATCGATTCGGCCGTCCTATTGACGCCCTATCACTCGTCATCGTACGACCCAGCGCTCAAAGGCTTTCCTGTGCGCTCTCTCTCCTTCTCTGCCCGCCTAAGGTCTGCTTCTCTGTTTTGCTTCGCTGCATGTATGCTCGCTGGTAGTCAAGGATTCAGACGTCTATCTGCCACATTCCACACTGCATCGAGTTCACTTCACCTCGCTAGGACGAGCATCATTCCTTATCGCCCCGTCGTACTCTCTTCCAGGAACATCACCTTCACAATGCCTACTCGTGGACTCAAGCCAGCCGAATTATTGGCAAGGAACGTGGAATGGTGCGAAGACAAGAGTGCTACCGATGCTGAATTATTGAAACAAAACGCTCTTGGTCAAAATCCTTCAATTCTCTGGATTGGATGCTCCGACTCTAGAGTGCCGGAGAGTGTGGTAGCAAAGTGTAATCCTGGTGACATCTTCACCCACCGAAACATTGCCGGTCAATTCTCCGAGACAGACGATAGTGCCATGAGTGTACTAACGTACGCTGTCGAAGCATTGGGAGTTGAGTATAGTGAGCATTTTTCGAGGAAAGGATAGGGCACAGATGATCAGTACGTTACTGATGCTTTCTACCCTTCGCAGTTGTCATTGTCGGGCATACCTCTTGCGGAGGTGTTTTGGCATCGCTGGCGAGCGCAAAAGACGTCTCTACGCCCTTGCCAAGCCCGGAATTAGAACGCTTTTTGAAGCCATTGGTCGATTTGTGTACCTCCGTTCGAAAGGAGTTGGGGATAAAGGAAGGTGAGGAGCCATCCGCAGAATTGCAAGCTACTCTTCTCCGAAAGGCCACCGAAGCCAATGTCCAAGCTCAGGTGGAAAAGGTGGTCGCCAGCAAGATTGTCCAATCTAACTGGGCTGGCAAGAATCTTTCCTTTCCCGGGAAGCCAAAACACAAAGTGAAAGTGCATGGGTAAGCGTCTGAGAATACAAAGACCACCAGAGGAAAGGCTAGGGCTGACAGACTCTATCTACACAGGTGGCTGCACGACATCTCTGCTGGCAAGCTGATCGATCTCAACGTCGCTCGAACCCCACCTGAATGAAGCGAGCAATCGTGTCTCCAAGCCAACGTCTGGGTGAAGAGATGTATTGAGTATTGGTGGATAATTCTGCAGTAGGTTGGCAAATATATAGAATACATCGTCTTGGGAAGCAAAGAGAAATTATAAATGAAGAGTGAACTGTGTGTGTGTGTGCTCGACGCTACGATTCTTGTTCGAGCAGCTTGCATACCATTTCTCCTTCAACGCCATTACCAACAGTGTAGCGAACCTCGCTCTTTCGTAGACCGTTGAAGCCAGAAGCGGCGCAGATAGTATAGGCGCCCATATCTTCATACACAAGCCAATCTGAGACTTGCAATCCTTTGGGCAGTCTGACCAAGTCACGAACGCAATCTATCGAATCACAGGTAGGTCCCCACACGCTGCAAGGTTGAAGTTCTTCTTTATCCTGATCACCAACGACGCCAGGAGGTGCTAAGTCTGGTCGATAGCAAAAGTTTTGACCGAGAGTGAGGACCTTTGGCTGAACCGACTGGTGATCAAACATGATGCAATTGAATGCACCGTACACGCCGTCATTCTGATAATACATGACTTGCGGTTTTTCATTGGCTTCTTCTTCCCTTTCCTTTTGCGTCTCAGAGGTAGCAGAGTCTCTTCTCCCATCCCTCCTGGCTATGATGTTGGCCGCCAAAACAAACGCCTTTTGAACATAATATCGACCCGGTTCACCGATAATGCGCAGTCCCCCCGGTGGACAGCTAGATCCCCCGGGAGCAAATTCATCATCTGGAAAGTAATCATCAATTGCTTGGCGAAGAACTTTTGCAATCGTTCCAAAATTGTCGTGAGCGTATCCTCCTCCTACATCGAGCAAGTCAAAGCTGAAATTGTACTCCTTTGCCAGGTCAAATATTCCCCTGGCTCGTTGAATCGCATCTCGAAAGCTTTCAGGATCATAGCATCCACTTCCGACGTGGAAACTGACCCCCACCACGTCTAGTTCCAACTCCTGTGCCCTTTCGAGAAGTTGTGGTATCATTTTGATGGGTGCGCCGAATTTCAGACCCAATTGACACACGCTCTTGCTATCGTCGGTCAAGATTCGAACAACCAATTTCGCCTGAGGATGAAAGCGTTTGATCTTGTCCAATTCGTCCAAGTTGTCAAAGGTAGTCAAAGAGACTCCCTGCAGTGCGGCGTTGCGAACGAATGAGGCAGCTTTGCAAGGATTTGCATATATGATTCGGTCCGGTGAGATTCCCAGATCCAAGACCGAACCTATTTCTCCATTGGAAGCGCAATCGAAACCGCAACCCAATGCAGCTAGCAGTTGTAATACGTAAGGATCGGGATTGCATTTGACAGCGTAGAAGGGTATAATTCGAGGTAGTTCCCTCATCCATCGAAGGTGTTGTCGGTACACTTCGGATAAGTCAGCCACGAAGAAAGCATTTTCGCCGTCAGCAGCGCATTCGTCCACGTCGATACCTCTCAGGATGCTCTGGAATTGCTGTAAGCTGGATCCATAGTATATAGGTTCAACGCCACCAAGCGGAATAAAACTTTTCTCTTGCTCCTTCTCGAGTGATAAGACCGAGACCGAGTCCGAATCCTTGCAGCTCAAAGTAGGCGAAGAAGGTGCGGTAAGAGGTGTGGAATGAGTGGAAAATCTGTCCATCGACGTTATTGTAAAGAGGCTAGAAGATTCCAGCGAATGATCTGAGAAGAGGCAAGATCGGTGAGTGTCTAGCTCTTTACCATGAAAATTTCTTTACAAAGAAGCTCATGTTGGGCATAGTAGAATAGCCCACACGTTCACCTCTGTGATGGTTTCACACCTTTGCACTCACTGATCTACTTTATTGAAAGAAGTCTATGTGCGACTAGATGAAATGCTTGATTCGCCAGGAAGGGTCGCCAGCGATGTAGGAATGCCAACGCAAGGCGGCCTGAGTGTATTTGATAGAAAATTAGAAGGGATGAATTTGCCTCGAGTAGTGCTTGTATGGCTCTTAGCCAGGTCTGACGCGATATAAGAGAGATAAGTCAGTGTCTGAGCTCATGGTACGGTGAGTCGAGTCCTCGAGATTTTCCTTCTCTACGATGTCTCGCACCCGACGAGGAAAGTTTCGTCCCTGCAGTACAGTGTAGTGGACTCACCTGGAGTCTATCGTCAGAAAAGCCCTTGCGGCCGCTTGGAGTCGGAGGTCGATGACTTGACGAGGAATTGTGGGCAGGAGAATGAAAGCGCTAAGTCGTCAGACTGTTCGACGTATAGTGTATGAGGAATAAGGCCGACAAGAAAAGATTCTTGAAAGGCTTAAGCTTGTGTCTTGCGATGCGATGGTAGGGGGATCGATGAGGACGTACTAATTCTCTCTAATTCACTGGAATTCAAATTCACTTTCACTTCTCACCAATAACCAACCCCCCCTCCTTTCGAATTCTACTGACGTAGCCGTTCTGGCCAGGAAATCCGACCACGGTGCCAACTTGATCGAAGTCCGCCGCGATCGAGGCCACGCGCGTGTAAGTAATCAAATCCAGGAAATTAGATATCACCGTCGCCTTGAAATACCTACTTACGGATCTGGCCGAGTGAGCGTATACATACAAACGAGGAGAGAAGGGGTCCGTTCCAAAGATTGATGTGTACATAGAATAATAATCTTGTCAGTCTATATGGCAACAAGTGGATGGGCACAGGGGCGAAAATGGGAGAGACAATTTATGGACGCCTTTCTTGCTTCAGAAAGGTGTACAACAAAGCTAGGGTCACCAACAGTCAAGTAGAATTGTTGATTACTATTACACGAACGGACAGAAATGCTGAAAGAGACAGAGTCCAGAGTCAACCTCAATAATGCAAGCCACGCGAGGTACACTTTATGCCTGCGGCGGCAGTTGATTGCTCACGTGTTGTAGGATTGGCCGACTGTGCGCGAGGGCCATATATTCCCACAGGGCACTTCACTATTAGTCTTTTGCTCCATCACATTACTATCTAACCAACACCCGAAAGGTGAGTAGTTGTGAGAAGTGCCATCGGTGTGTGCCAATGCAGACGAGCTGACAAGAATCCGTTTCTCTCTTCTTAGGACTGTCAGTATGCGAGCAAAGTGGAGAAAGAAGAGTAAGTAATCCTGCGCCATGGGTTTGGATGCGCAACTCTTTTTGACACTTCGTCTATTCTTCTGATCGCCGTCACCAGGAATGCGCAGGCTTCGTAGAAAGAGAAGAGCAATGAGACAACGTTCCAAGTGATTGAAATCGCAGTGTCCTTCCGATGCTGATGGGACTTACATGTAATCAAAATGGAGTCTCGCCGATGAATCCCAGAAACAACGTTTGCTCGAGTGCAGGTAAGGACATTGGTCATTCTTACAGTGTGGTAATAAGGACCGGAGCACTAATCATGGTAGATTTTCCAACATAGCTCCCCGGTCGCTCCTTCTTCCAACAAAACGAATCCACACCAGTAATCCACCAATATAGTCACAATGGTTTCGAGACGAGAGCAGGAATGATTCAATTTGTCCAGGATTCGTTCTTCTGTCGAATTATACGTTGGCATTGTCGTAGCCTTTTCTGTACACCTGAACCTCTCTTTCAATTGAATTCCTTTGATTATCGTTCTGGCACGATGCTACGCCCTAGCTTGCTCCTCGTTAACATCTAGAGGCCGGTGGTGCGTCTACCGGTAGCGACGGGGAGAGCCTGGAACTTGACTGGTGTGGCATTCTAGATCACGTGCGTGGAGGAGCAGAATTTGGGAATCGTTCGGTGATTAAAGAACTCGAACTGTAAAGTGCCGCCGCGCTCGCACACTCTCTCCAACACCAAAGAATGCCTGTAAGAGCGAGGCAAGAAGAAGCGGCCTGTCCAGTGCGCAAAAGGAGAAAGAGCAATGACAATCCTCAACGACAACTGACCAGATGTTATCCAATCGGTATTGGCATAAAGCCAATCGGGAACGCCCTGTTCTCCACCAAATCGATACGTCACACCTCACTTGGGAACCTTTCCTTCTTCTCTGATGAAGATCTTCTCTTTATTTTCTCCCTCCTAGAGGCAGAGGACTTGTCAAGACTGGAACGTGCCAGCCATGCCTGCAGAGCATTTGCGTTGCACGAACAACACTGGAGGGACGCTGTGATTAGAAAGACGGGAGGGAAGTTGCATTGCTGGAGTGGGAGCTGGAAAGATACTTATGTTGATCACGTCGAACGCACTCGTGCCTCGGTCACCTCGCTTAGGCGAGAAAAGGCAACAATTAGAGTCAGTGGGTTGTTCTCCGATGTTCTTTTCATGCCTTCGCAACTAGCATCCTCTCCTCTGGCAATTTATACACCCCATCCCGTCGCCTCGAAGAGAAATGCTCGATGCTTTGAGAGAGTGAACGGATGCCATTTGAGCGGGGACACCTTTATGGAAGAGTATGCGATGCCAGGAAAGCCATGCCTCGTTGTAGAAGACCAAGAACAGACAAGCTTGCCTTCATGGTCATTGACCGATCTAGAAGCGCTGTACACAACGAGACGAATTCGTTCGGAAGCTCTTACGATGAGCATGTCTTGCTACGCTGCATACGCTAGAAGTTGTCAAGACTCACAAACTTGGATTCCCGACGAATCACCTTTCTATCTGTTCGATCCGACCCTGGCAAAGACTATGCAGAAAGATGGCACCTTTGTGGTCCCGCCTTATGTGAGAGAAAGGAATAGTAACAACCACAGCGTCATGCGTAAAGATTGGGATCTGTTCTCACTGCTTAAAGAGCAGAGACCTGATCATGCATGGGTCATTGCAGGCCCCAGTCGGAGTGGAAGCGGGGTGAGTAGATGTACAGTCGTGTAGTGCGACAAGTGCGAGAGAGATCGTTGACATGATGTGTGACCTGCTTCGCAGTGGCACGTTGATCCAAACGGTACTTCTGCATATAACACCGTTCTCAGTGGCCGAAAGCTTTGGATGCTTTTACCACCAACTATCACTCCACCAGGCGTCTTTATCAGTGCAGATGGGAGCAGTGTCACTGCTCCGTTGAGTATCATCGAGTGGCTCTTACACTTCTTTGACGAGTGTGTTCGTTTGCACGGTCATCATGGCGATGACACCTTGATTTTAGATATCTGCTCGAAAGGCGAAACTGTCTTCATACCAGCGGGTTGGAGACATCTGGTCATCAATCTCGATGGTAAGCACTTTTTGCAAGGTTTCTTGGCATTCCCACAGAAAGACTTACGGGCTGTTCTATCGTCACAGAGTCAGTCGCATTTACTCAGAACTTCTGCAGCTCAGCCGAATTACCTGCTGTTCTTGACTTTCTGAAGAATAGGCCCGAACAGATTTCCGGTTTCCGGCTGGGGAAAGGCGGTAAAGTCGAGAGTAGAGGAGATGATGAGGAAGGCTCTGATCCCGAATTAGACGACTTGCCGCACGATGGAATAGAACAAAAGCGAGCGCTGTTTGACTTGTTTATCGAGAGACTAGGTCGATTTGACTCTACTCTTTTGCAAAAGGGCTTGCAAGGTATGGTTTCTTTAGAAGAGAGGGAAGAGCGAAAGAGGGAGCAAGTCGCAGACGCTGCGACATTAACGAAAGTCCGCAACAAAAGAAACGAGGCCCAAACGAATCATTCGTTGTGGTGGGACACCCTCAAACAAGAGAGGGAAGAGTCAACTTTCGGATTTGTCTTTGATCTTGTGGACGGCGACGAGTGAGAGGGAGACTGACGAAGGGGAGGTAATGAGTCCGTAGTAGAGTACAGAAGCATCTCATTGTGTATTTTTACTATTACAATTATTGACGTCGGATGAAAAGTAACATGATAGAGTACAACGGAATATGCCTCATGGTTCTATGATGGGAAGAGTAACGGCCCCCACAGCATTCGCAGCCCTTTGCAAGATTGGATCGGTCGACTGAAGCGTAAACAGCAATCCTCTTGCAGTTCTCTGGACCGAACCCGGTAAGCGAGAGTAAGGACCTGAAATGACTCCCTTTGTGGGGTGACGTATCTGAAAGAAAGGAGTGAGGGGTCGAGAGAGTGTCTCGAGCTCCTGATCGATTGGCAGCGAAAGAAATTGGAGGGGAAGAAGGTTTGTCATGGGCTTTGTTGAAGACATTGTCCTGGAAGACTCACCTTCTCGTTGATGATGAGACCGTCTGTTTGACATGCGACGAGACGCAAGAGCTCCAGCGTCATGGCGCTAGCCGCTGCGTCGTTTGCATGAAGTTCCCACAGATAACGAGGCAGAGATTGAGTAAGCCAGCTCACCAAAGGGGCTCGATGAGGGGATGCAGGACGAATGGTAAAGGAGCCGTGGTACGAGCGCTGCAGAGGTAGCTGTGGAAGTAAAGAAGAGTGCAGAAGGGAAGTGTGAGGGGATAAGAATGGAACAAGCAGGACACTTCCTCTATCTTGAAAGCCACTTACCAGCCAAAGTCGACCGAGGAATTCGGCACCAATTCGCTTGGTGGAATCATGCGCTTTGAGGGAGTTCCAATGCACCAAGAGAGCGTCGATAATATCTTTGCTCTCGCCGAGGCTCTTCTGATTCAACAAAAGCCAGATACTCGGCAGCAAGTCTACAAAGGTCTTCCCTCGCAGCAGAGGTTGCCTCATTCGATCCTGACGACCTTCTTCCAGTAGGAGCTTGACAATAAAGTCAAAGACATTCCTCATCTGTATCGTCGTACTGCTGCTACGCTTCACTTCCTTTTTGCCTTTGCCTTGCGTCATGGCAAGGAGACCGACTAATTCGCAGTAGCAAAGATTCAGCTCTATCAATTCGGGAATAGAACCTTGATCCCAATCGCCCCCAAACGGAAAGTAAGCAGCCATGTGAGAAAGCAGTCGGCGCAAGCAATCCACGGGTTCCGCTTCACTAGACGTTGCCCCTCTCCAGAGAGCCAAGGTTAATGTAGCAACCGTACATACAAGCTGAGCCGATGTCGAGAGGGACTTCTGTGATGATGTTGATGACGATGCGGAGAAAGTCGAGGGTGAAAAGGCAGTGGGTGCAGCGTCGAAGAAGACAGAAAGGAGAAGCGGAGAGAGGATCTGGAACAGTTGCCGTCGACTGTCTCTGTTGATCTCCTTGCTTCGATTACTGACGGGCGTGTCCCCTAGTAATGTAGTGATACTCTCTAGTCCTTCAGCAATCTGCACGCAAGTCCAGCTCCTCCCCATGAATGCGTCCAAATCTGACATTGCAATGCAGGTCTCGTCCGCATCGAAACGATCTTCTGATTGGGGACACTCTGTGGTGGCCGACGTTAAAGCAATTTTAAAGGCTGATAGTTCCGGCAGAGAAGAGAAGTAAGGGTCAAAGAACCACGTCGGGCACACAAGATAGTGGTCCGGAGGCGTCTGCGTACTATTGCCGTTGCCGTTGCCGTTGCCGCTACTGCTACCGCCACTGCTGTCTTCCCGATTGGCGTGGAAGAAAAAGGTACACATGCTTCGCAGGATTAGCATCCGAGCGCCAGAAGAGAGATCACTCGAGACAACAAAGGAAGATGTCGCCGAGATAGATGAAGTAGAGCTCGACGACAATCCCAAAAGAGACAGGTAACATCGGAGAACTCGCTCGCCATGTTCTTGGTTTGCTTCTCCTGATGATGGCTGAGAAGAATCTGAAGACTTGTGCATCGAATGCTGCCAACCTATGGTGACTTGAGGGCCCAACGCGATGTAAAGTAGATCGAGAATCCGAACAGCATCCAAACGAATATCTGGATATATGTGAGACAGCGCTGAAGTCGTGTAGAGAAGTAGCGTGGAAGAGTATGGCTGCAGAGCAGTCAGAGGGACGCTGGCCAAATAAAAGGAAAGGAATGTATGAAGTGAAGTCCGCACACCGGCATCCTCGTCCGACATCAATCGAGAGACATTTGGAATGACCAGTCCAAGGTGCCGAACTCCAAGGCCATCATGAAGCTTATAGATATCTTTCAGACCGACCAGTGCATCTTAGAGAGCAAGCTTTGCAGTCAGATGTATGTTCCAGGTTCAAGGAGCAGTAGTCGTGCGCGAAACTCACCTCTTCGAACGGAAGCACTGTAATGCCTGGTCTGACCTATCAGCTCCTCGACAGTCAAGTTACGCTTTGAGGTAGGTGCTGATGATCGATCCTTGGTGATACTTTGTTGTGTCAGTGCGATAGACCTCGCCTTGAAGGAAGTATTAGTAGCATTGCTCGCTGCAGGTTTCTTTCCCTTGCCAAGCTTTGTTTTTTGTTTCTGTGTACCGGGTTTGCGTTCAGCGACTTAGCTTTCTCTTACGTTCTCTGCGTACTCACATCAAAGTCCTTGACGAGACTGGAGCTGGACTTGCTCTTCTTCGCCTTTGGCATCCCTGTTGTGTTAAGGGAACTATCTACCTTGACCGGTTGTTCTCCAACTCGATCACATCATTAAGGTTGCAGCAGCCCGTACCGTACTTCACTGAGGTCCGAAATTTATCA
This sequence comes from Exobasidium rhododendri, assembly GCA_026210745.1. Classification (NCBI taxonomy): domain Eukaryota; kingdom Fungi; phylum Basidiomycota; class Exobasidiomycetes; order Exobasidiales; family Exobasidiaceae; genus Exobasidium; species Exobasidium rhododendri. The sequence goes on from CP110630.1 coordinate 1,002,292, forward strand.
CATTTTTCTTCTTTTCACGTGGGATTGCGTCACAGTGGAGGAGGGATGCTCGGTGGGTCGTGCGCGCAGAGGGAGAATGGGATGCAGTGCAATAGATAGTTCGCCGTGACGTCTCCGACCAGCGTTCTTCACTACGGCACGACCTTTATCTGCAGGGTTCAGCATACCATGCTGTCCTTGTGCCGGGAGTCGAAGCGACAGGGTTTCCTTTTCGCAGCCAAGAGATCTCTCAGTCAGAGCCTCGCCTTGAAGAGCACACCACCTCTGACTTGTAGGGCTAGCTCACACGCGTGCCACTCGATTTCAGCATATAGCACCCTGTACAGTAATTCAATCCTTCGACAATCGCTCGAGCTCGGCAATGCCAGGAGATATACGACCCAAGCTGTAGATCAACAGAGCGAATCAAGATTCCGCCCAAAATCAGCCTCAGGCTCTGGAAAGGAGCGATGGAGAATCATTGCACCCATAGGCGTTGCAGGTCTTGTACTTCTATACTGGAACAAGGGTCCAATTGAATTGGAAGACTCGAAACCCATTGATGTCGTCGAAGGTCGACTGGATGAAAATTCGCCCGAATTTGCCAAATCAGTCGAGGACGTAGAGGAGGAGGAGGAGAGGCTTCATCGAAATGCTTTGATGCGTGCAATCTACAGGGTCGGTCGCTTCTTCAAGGATTATCTTATAGAGCCTCTGGGAACAACACAGCGCTTTATCGTGCTTGTCTTGCTCTTTGGACCGGTCATCTTGACCATCCCGATGTTGTGGGTCGGCAAGTATCGAGAAGGCGGCAGAAGACGGGGTAGGAAGATTGCCAGAGACGAAGGAGGCACTCGTTGGGGAGCGAAGTGGTGGTTCGGTTTCCTCGTCAAACAGATGGAAAGAGCCGGACCTACCTTTATCAAGGTGAGTATAGACTCTACGTGTGAGGAATTCCGTCCAGTGTACTTAAACGAATGTGAATGCTGACTGTCTCTACTCTCTAGCTCGCGCAATGGGCCGGTTCCAGACAGGACCTTTTCCCCAAGGAATTGTGCGATCTGCTGGGCAAGCTGCACTCGAATGGGAAGCCGCACTCTTTCAAACACACGAAGAAAGTCATTGAGCGGGTGTTTGGGAAATCGTTCGAGGAGATTTTCGAAGAGTTTCCCAAGGAACCGCTTGGGATTGGTGCAGTGGCACAGGTATATAAGGCTACGCTACGACCTGATCTACTGCCGCCCGCCTACTTGGAGCAAAAGCGCGGAGGAAAGCAAGATAATCAACTCCAACAGCAACTTGCTCTGTCCTATGATGAAGATCATCCGCCACCGACTATTCCTACCGCTGCCGTTGCCATCAAAGTACTCCACCCTAAAGCTAGGCGTACGATTGCCAGGGATATCAAAATCATGACTTTCTTTGCCAACGCAATTAACCTGATTCCTGGAGCAGAGTGGCTCTCGTTCCCAGAGGAAGTCGCCGTCTTTGCGGAGATGATGTTCAGCCAACTAGACTTACGGAACGAAGCAGCCAATCTGGATCGATTTGAGAAGAATTTCCAAAGAAGAAGAAGTGCCGTTTCGTTTCCTCGACCATTGATTGCTTTCACTTCTAAGGAGCTGTTGATTGAAGAGTACGAAGACGCCTTGCCCTTGAAGCACTTTTTGAATCTCGGAGGTGCCAACTTCGATCATCGGATCGCTAACTTGGGGCTGGACGCTTTTCTTAACATGTTGTTGCTCGACAACTTCACCCATTCCGACTTACATCCTGGCAACATTATGATAAAATTCTACAAACCAACGACCAAGTCGATGCTGAGAAATCTCTTGACGAATGTTCTCTCGAAGTTCGACTCCGACTACGCAACCGGCGCTTCGAAAGGTGCAAGTACCATTGACGAGCAAACCGATGAGGCGGTAGTAGCCAAGCTTCTGAAGTTGAAAGATGATCAAGACGCTTGGTTGGACGAGTTGGATCGATTGGACAGCGTAGGATACCAGCCGGAATTGGTCTTCCTGGATGCTGGTTTGACAGTGGAATTGTCACCCGACAACCGTCGAAACTTCTTGGAGCTCTTTGGGGCGGTGGCCGAATTTGACGGTGCATTAGCCGGTCATCTGATGGTGGAACGTTGCAAGTCGCCTGAACTTGTTCAAGACGAAGATACGTTTGCCTTGAAGATGCAAGATCTGGTGCTCAGTGTCAAGAGCAAGACGTTCAGTCTAGCCAAGATCAAGATCGGGGATGTCTTGAGTCAAGTGTTGAGTGCTGTTCGCACGCATCATGTAAAGATGGAAGCAGACTTTGTAAATACCGTCATTTCCATTCTCTTGCTCGAAGGGATAGGTCGACAGTTGGACCCGAACATGGATGTGAGTGCAGAGAAGCTCGCTGCTCTAGTACTCGACCGCTCGCACTGATGTCTTTGCCCCCCCTTTTTTTTGGGTTTCCCTCCCCGCAGCTGTTCAAATCTGCCCTTCCAATTCTGCGTAATCTGGGTCGGGAACTTGCTTTGCAGGAGGGCGGAATGGGTGTGATGTCACATGGCAAAGATCTGAAGAAGATGACTCCCATGATCAAAGTGAGTAGGGAAGAGATTGCTAGCAGCTCTCCTGCCTCCTCCCAAAGTTTTTCCAACACCGTTCTCTCTTCTCCTCTTCAGATCTGGTTCTGGATGGAAGCACGTTCCTGGTTGAGTGGTGTAGCAGACCGGTCTACTGTCGACGCCTTTGTTCGGTGAGTAGTAGGCCATGATAGCCTGGAAAGAATATACAAAGTCCCCCTTCAGTCTGACTTTCATCCGTCCACTCCCCGCATTGCAGGTATGACTGGCTTTCAACGGCTGCCTGAGAAACGAGTCGACGTGTTTCGTTTCATGTACATGGCCAGTCCGCACTTTTCTGGCCATACGTGGCCAACTCTTATTGTCGATTTTGCATCTTCCATGTGAACGTGAAGGGATCTCATAGATGTATAATTATATATTTACATTGACGTCTGATGTTGGATGAATGTAAAGGGTGTTCGTATACATGCTACTGCTCGCTGGGCTGCTTGTTGTAGTGCTGGAACAACTTTGATCTCATTGATGCGATATTGGAATGAGTGGACCGGGTGGAGTGGGAAAGCAAGTCTTGCTTCATCTCTGAATTTCGCTGCGCTCTTCTTGCGCTGGAGGAGAGAGTCGTCTTGGTCGTCGCCAATTCAGGAGGAGGAGCAGCAGCAGCCGTGTCATCGGGTGTGACTAACGCTTGCAATGAGCCATTTGAGATATGGGCTACGTTGTTCTCGGAGGCAGCTCTTCGGACCGTTCGATATGCTTCTTTTGCAACGAGGGACAAGTTGTCAGATGATTGTCGTAACTGAAGGAGCAACTCCTTGGCCACTTCTCGTACCAGGATGGCCGGGTCGTCTTTTGATAGCCTTTCAACGAGCTCCCAAAGTTGATATCGTTCAAAAATTTCTTGACGATGGGGTAGAACATCATGGACTGCCTTACAGATCCGCAGTAAGTTCAGCTTGACGACTGCCTTTGCGCAACTACTCAATCGTTCCGCCAGTCTCTTTAAGAATCGACTCTCTTTTCCCAGTGCTAGTGTAACGCTGTTGCTCAACTTGAAAATCTTCAAGAAAGTTTCGAGAAGCTGTTCGAAAGAAAGCGACTTCGACGAGGTAAAAACAAAGAGGAGAGATTGTATCGCACTTGGCTTCAAGAGCATGCTTTCGATTCTTGCCAGATCTTCTTGCAGCCAGATCAAGACGGACTCTAGTGATTGCAATTGCCAGTAGGGATCCTGCAGCACTTGCAGGAAAAAGTCTAAACCACACTGCTGATTTAACATCTTCCGAGTAGACTTGCTTGCATGCGCCAGATCACAGAGGATCGGCAGAGCAAATTGCTTCAATGGTGAGGATGTCTTTGCTACTCGCAAGAGTTGAGGAATGATCCCGGCTTGTGCTGCTTCCTCTTGCCTCCTTTTGTTCAGTCGACAGAGGTTGTACATTGTATTCAAGACTTGATTTGACATCTCTGTTCCAAAAGGCCCATCATGATGCTTGCCCAATAGCTTGATCAACACTTCAATCGTGTTGCAATTTTCCATCTCATCCAAAATGGAAGGGCTCATGGAGAGATTCTTGATTGCTTTCAGCAGTACGGTCAAGGACGCCGGCTCTAGCCTTTGACAAGCTTGCAAGATTCGACGTAGAACACTTCGAGTGGCCAATTTCTCCTTCAACCAAATTTCGGAGCATGAGTAGATCAAAAGAGTCTGAAGGATGTGCGCTTTTGCAGAAGAGGCAAATTCGCCAACTTGTCCCATCTCCTCCTCTTCTTCTGGCCCCTCAGCATCATTTCTGATGATTGCATCATCGTCGATCACGCAAAGCAAAGCCGTCGTAAGTGGTTCTAGGAGTCCTTCGGTGGCAAGCATACGACAAAAGTCATTTCTTGAAGCGGGACCTTGCAGCTCCAGAACACTGTTCACACAGCCAACGCCCAACCAGACGAGATCCCGCTGTTGAGAATAGTCCTCGTCTATTAGTTCCACCAAGGTCTTGAGACCACGACAACTCAGCACAAATTGCAAAGTAAGATTCGAGGTGGAACACATTGCGAAGACAAAATGAGCCGCTTCGATTCGAACATCGTGGGGAAAGACTTTGGACGTGAACGTCATGACCACCGGAATAGCACCAATCAAGCAAAGGTTCTCTTGCGCATTGACGTCCTGGTATATGATGACATTGAGTAGTCCAAGTAGCCTACTGATGACGTCTCGGATCTGGGTGGCTTCCAGCAATTGAATGACGGCCAAGGCTCCATGCGCTGCTAAGACGGTCGATTTCATTTCAGGTCGATCGGTCAAGATTGACTCTAATTCATCGCAGGCCAGTATGAGATCGACTTCCGGCATCTTCACATCCAGCCTCTCGACCAGCTGAACGATGTGAGAGCACATCTGAGCATTCTTGTCTCTTGCTATGTTGGCTTCAATGTCGGCATCAACAGCAAATTCGTCCTTTTCAAATTCAGCAAAGGGATCGTCTTCTTCGAGTTCATCGTCTCCCAACCATGAGCGACTGGAGAGACGGATGTTGAGTTGCAACGACGATTGACCTGAATGAGCCAGCAAGTCGGAATAGTCATCTTCTTCTGTGTGCGCTTCGATGTACTTCTTGAGAGACTGTTTGCGCTCTCCCCATCGCAGACCGGTTCCCACACTCCGATCTGCACCTTTTGACGATTTTTCCGAATGCGTGTGAGGCGCATGACGAGCATCGAATGGGCAACTTCCACGGCCACTCTGCAGATGTGATTGCTCTTCTGTCTCACGCAGTTGACTCTCCTCTCCTTCGCTACCTAACAAGTCAGAAGGAGCGTCCTTGTCTGGACTCGATAGAGCTGACACTCTACGCTTAGTCGGTCGAATAGTAGCAAAGTTGTCATCCCCTATCTCGTGGTCGTCGACATCTTCTGCTTCTACTATCATCGATGACGAAGGAGAAAGCATGAAAACGGTCGCAGATACTGCAGTACCTACTTTGGTGGACACAGCTGGCTCATCCAATGCAACCAGCTTTCGAGTTGAGATCTCATCTTCGAAATCTTCATCCCAGTTGTCATTCGCTTCTTCTCTTTGTTGCAGCTCCTTCAATTTGTCACGTTGATCTATCAGGGCGACAGCAACAGTAGGAGGCGGTGCAGAGCTTACAATTCCTCGGCTGAAATTGGTGTTTGTAGTAGCGACGGTGGTGATAGAGGGCGAGACTATAGTCTTCTCTGCGACCACTTTCGACGTCCGATCATGATGATTGCTCCTTCGACGATGGGTCGTGACAGGACTACCAATCTCCTTTACTGCCATAAATTTTTTCGTCGTCGGGAACAAGAGTGGGGCATTACCGGCAGGAACACTGACTCGGTCAGCGTTACTTATCCTGACAGGCTCTGGAAGAATCAAAAGTCCCAGGGTTCCAAGATATGAGTGTGTGTACTCCTCTTAGGAAATCCCACTTGTCACTCTCAATAGCCTGTACTCACCTTTGAGTGCCTCATTCCACTCTTGAACACTTTTCACCGCTTCGTCATATACTTTGTCTCCTTTCATTGATCCTCCTGAACGCATTTGGTCCAACTGACGCCTGGCCGAAACCATCCATGGGTGTCGACAGAGCTTACGAGCAGACACTCGAAGATTGGCGTCCTTCTGAAAGCAGTGCATCAAGAAATCTTTCACGATAGGAGAAGCACCTTCTGGTAGTGGTGGATAGTCATCCTGCACTATCCGAAACAAAGCAGGCATGGGATCGAGAAAGTGATAAGGTGGCTTCCCATCTAGTAGCTCAATCACAACACATCCAACACTCCAGATATCGCTTGCCGTTGTCGCACCGCTCTGATCGATCACCTCTGGCGCCATCCAGTAGGGGCTACCTACAACTGGGTTATTACTGCTCAGCAAGGAGCCAGCCTTCGTCGCAACACCAAAGTCAGCCAACTTGACGGAGCCGTCTTTTGTCGTTAGGATATTGGCTCCTTTGATGTCGCGATGGATTACACCCTGATCATGCAAGTAGCACAAACCATCCAAGACTTGCGAGATGTAGACTCCTACTAATCCCTCGGGAAACTTGCCAAATCGCTTGCAGATGTGCTGAAGAGAACCGTTTTCGCAGTATCTGCTCAGATGATTCACCGACCGTTCAGCTGACATAGTCTGCATGCACCCCGTACATCATTCGACTCACTCTAAGATAATGTTGAGGTGATCCCTGCTCTTTTCTGAGCCCTTGTACTTTACAATATTAGGATGCTGTGCGTTTGTTTTGGGTACACGAGCACATGCGTCAATCTCTAGAACACACATATCCTGATCAGGACTTTCGGCTTACCTTTAAGTTCTTGAGTAGATCGATCTCCGACATGATCTCACCCAGCTCGGATCTCGGAATATTTCCTAGTTGTATTTGCTTCACAGCAACTGTTTCACCTGTCATCCAATTCAGACCTCGATAGACAGATCCGAAGGCACCTCTGCCCAGGCAGTCACCTAATTGCTGAGAAGAGTACAGGCGTGATGGAGTGAGCGTCCTGACTTTGAAACTTCAAAAGCCCTCAACTCTTCGCTCACAAAGTGGCCCATCTGAGCGCCCTTTGCATCCTTTCCTCGCTTTCGTGAAGAGGAAGAAGATGAAAGAGGTGGCATCATTTCATCACCCCTCTAACCTAGCGGGCAACGGACGATCTCAAAGGGAAGGGGAGGACCGAGATCCAGAGGCAATGAAGTGGGCGCAAGGGTGCCTGGCAGCTCTAGAGAACAACACCTTAAGCTTTGCAACGAAACGCGTGCTTTCCGTTTCACACTAGGGCAGGGGCCAAGGTTCTTTGTCACAGAGGATAATTCCCAGTCCAAGGTAATAATTATCCAGTCCCGGACGCAAAGGAAGTTGGAGCACAGCTTCGCGATTCGTCATTCACGAATCCATCATCTTGGGCAATTCCTGGAAGGCAATCACGATTCATTTCCGTCTATCGTACGCACTCAACCGAGGCACTACTCTTCATAGCCGACCATTAAGATGCGCATCGATTGAGAACCACCTAGCGCTATCGAGCATTCATTTGCGAGATGGGAACAGTCGTCAAAACTCTTACTTTGTACACAGTCAGACTCTCGTAGGGTCGGGCCTCACCATGACAAACAAGGACCTCTGGTCTATACCGTCGTGGGAAACTCTCTTTGCGGGCAAGAAGGCTTTCGCAGCAAAAGACGCAGAAGCTGGAGAAACGCAAGAATCTGCCGCACCTTCCTCTGCTGTGAAGACTACTGCCTATATTGCAAATGTAGGCCTAGATCAGGAACAATTAGAGGAAGAGCTGCAAGGAGCACTGAAGGAGAAGGTTCCAGGCGTAATAAGCCCTCCCTTACTTGCTACACCCAATCAAGCACACTTGGTCGACGTCGACAAAAGCTCACCTTCTACGACCACGTCAGACCATGTCTATTCGTCACCTTCTACCAGCTCGGCAAACTTTCCTCATGTCATTCGTAAGTCGATGGATGATACGAGCGGACCGCAGAGCATTCTTGCAGTAACAGTACCAGGACCACCACCACCGCCACCAAGTCTACTTGCAAAGAGGACCACTTTACTGCCTGGCATTACAAGAGCCCACGCCCATACTGCTGAAGCGGGCTCTGAACTACTAACCAGACCAGTCGAAGCATGCCATCCTGTCACCCCCTTCTCAAGCAAACATGTTGCAAAATCGATCAGCCTAGTCCATAGAGGAGGTGGACATACTCATGACAGTGAAGATGAAGTACATGGGAATAAGAGAGCAAGCATGGGTTCAACGAAGGGGTACGATGATATTCCGTCAGGCCAGTGGGCGAAAGGCATCATACCAGCAATACCCTCGGGAGCAAATCCTGCCACAGACCTGTGGGAAACGCTTGCCTCTCTCTTTGGTAGCTCTACATCAACGGAGGCAAACGACCGCGAGGGATTCCTTGGAGCCATCTCGAATCTTCAGCGTCTTCTGGGCGAGACTCCCAGCGAGAAGAAGCAGTGGAGGAGTGAAGAGCAGGGATCCATTGACCGGGCGTTACAACAATCGACTTCGTCATCATCTCTGTCGTTGTTGTCATCCACGGCTGGTTCTAGCAAGACGTCTTCGGAAGACGTGGATGATGCCGACGGAGATTCTGGCATTCGCCATCAAGCGACGTATCTCACACCTCGACTTCCCATAGTCTTCGCACACGGCCTCTTCGGCTTTGACACACTGGATCTTGCGCCTTCTGCTCTCAAGCAGTCTCTGCCAGCTTTGTCTCTCGATTATTGGCGTGGAATTTCAGACACACTTAAGATGAGAGGAGTCGAAGTCTTGGTGGCTAAGGTTCCCATGAGTGCAAGCATCGAAGAACGAGCAGCGTCTCTCCGTGAATTGATCGAAAAGCAGTTCCCCAATAGAGAAGTGAATCTTATTGCACACTCCATGGGTGGTCTGGATGGTCGTATGTTGGCCTCACAAATGGACACAACCTTCACGATTCGATCTTTGACGACGATTGCTACACCTCATCGTGGTTCTACTTTTGCCGATTTCCTACTAGATCGAGTCATTGGAAAGGAAAGATTACCAATGCTTCTCAATCTGGTGGAAAAGGCAGGCATACCTGGCGGCGGTCGAGCTTTTGCTTGCTTGACGACGCACGCAATGAAGCAATTCAATGAACAAGTGCACGACTCACCAAACACCGTGTACATGTCGTGGGGCGCTGCATACCGGCCTGGCTATCTTAGTGAGTTCCGAATACCGTGGGGAATCGTCAAGGAAGCGGAAGGTGACAATGATGGACTGGTCAGCGTGGAGAGTAGCAAATGGGCAGAATATCGAGGCACACTCATAGCTTCGCACCTCGATCTTATCGGTTGGACAAATCGTATAGCGTCTTTCACTGCAAGTCTATCGGGAGGGCGGCAGGTATTTGACCCAAAGATACTGTATTTGACAATCGCGGAAGATCTCGCCATAAGAGGGCTCTAGTGGCAGATGTATCGGCAGCTATGCAAGCAGAATACAGATGCAGACGTGATTGTACGCTGTGATTCACTTGACAGCCTTGGGCAGGGCATTCTTCCACTCTTTCCACTCCTTTTGTGAGCGTTTCCGGTACTCTTCGTCCACGATGAACTTGGCTCCTACAACGGCAATAGCTGTGGACGCTTGTAAAGTCAATTGATGTGCCTCTTTTGTTTTTGCGGCATCAGCAAATCCGATTGTATGATTGCCATCCTGGAGAGGATCCTTTAGTGGGATGCCATATTCAGCATGCAGAGAAGGCAATTCAAATGTCACGTTGCCGAAATCTAAGGTAGCGTAGTTGTTGTACATGATCAGACGTTGTTCGCTTGGCGCTGCCCTCTTCGATCTCGTGTCTTCTCTCACTCACCGGTCGATGCGAAAAAGGTGATGTCCGATACTTCCCGGTCGTACTTATCTAGCACTACATTCTGATACGACCTTGCCAACGAATCATTGTTTGCTACGTTCTTGTAGATCGGATGTCGTTTGATCTCCACTTTGCATCCGGTCGCTAGGGCAGCCGCTTGGAAGCAATTGACGACTCTGGGTATCAAGGCTTCCAATTCCTGAATAGTGGGTGCTCTCAAGTTGTAGTACAGATCGCAAGTAGCAGGAATGACATTCGTAGCCCAGTCTTTGCCTTGGATGATACCGTGAACACGATGCGTTGGCTGAATCTGTTGACGAAGGGCACTGATGTTCGTGTACTGCAAAGGAAGAGAGAAGAGGTGAATGCTTTGTTAAGAGGACTAGGCAAAATCCAGCCGACTTACCGCCAAAACACCGGCATCTTGGGCATTAATACCCTGCCAGGGAGCAGCTCCAGCATGCGCAGTATGACCCGTGTAGGTGACGTCGATCTGCACTACAGCAATCATTGCTCCAACAGAATCAAATGGAGCTGGATGCACCATGCTGAAGGAGGATCCCCAAGTATCAACACTCTTCTCACACATTCTTGTGTGAGAGACAAACGATTAACTCACAGACAAGCATCCATGCTCTTGTACGCCCCTGCATCGAGCAAACGCAATTTTCCGCCTCCAGCCTCCTCTGCAGGTGTGCCTAAGAGGATGATGCGACCAGCAATGTCATGCTTGATCAGAGCACCCGCTACACCCAAGCTGGCAGCTACACCGGATATGGCAATGAGATTATGACCACACGCATGTCCCACTCCAGGTAGAGCGTCCAATTCGCTGCAGAACGATCAAAAGACGTACGCTATTGTGAGATAGGACTTTCCTTGCCACCATGTCCTCTGTACACTGGACACTACGTACGACTGAAAGCCTATTGTTGGCAGGTTGGCATGGGACGCAGCACCCTTTGGCGTATGAGTAAATTCGGCGGCGAAGGCGGTCTCGAGACCGTAGGCATGAGGCGTGACCTTCCAATTAGGCTGCTTCTTGAGATACTTGACGAACAGATCGTGCGTCTTACTATGAATTTTAACCAAGAAAGAGACGGGACGCCCAGAAGAAATTAGGACATTACGCAGCACGTCAGCATCGACTACCGTCCTTGACCCACCACTACTTACTGTTCCTGCCACTGAATCTCTTTGAACGACCACATCTGCAACGAGAGATCGCGCAGTTCTTTATCGAGCGAGCTGATGCGGCTCTCGATTGTCTTTGCTACCTCTGCCATGATCCCCTGCAACTTCTCGCTTTGTGCCCCATCCTTTGAGAATCTTCCCTTTTGGTGAGAAGAGTATTCTGGCAAAGCTTCGAAGGAACAGCAAGCGCAGACTATTGTTGGCGGCGAAGGCGAGGTAGCAGCAGCCCCCTTCTTCGGAGCGAGGATGGAAAAGCAGCCGGCCATATGAAGTACGAGGTCACTTGGCAGATCAAAAAAATAGGAACCGATGAGGGGAAAAAGCGAGGTGTCGTCCAGGATCCGAGAGGGCGCTAAAACGTTGCCCTGTCCCAGGCCCGTGCGGTGGATGGTGGTCGGAATCACGCACGACGTTAGAATTCCAACTCTAAATGGTATCTGAGTGTATTTCACACTGCAGCTTACCCCACGTCTCTGCTTTTCCCGATTTAGCGGACAGACGAGCAGCATGTCGTCCTCCAATACGAAGCCGAAAGAGGAGGAGCGAGCAGGTTCCTCGCCAGCCTTTGGATCTGTGTACAGCATAGATCCACCGACCCTAGTCAAGCAGCTAGGACATTTAGACCCAGCAGGAAGGCAGACGGTGGAAATGGTCGAGGAGGACAATCGAGCTAGCACTTTTGCAAAAAAGGGATCGGCACAGGAGATGAACGTAGTAGCAGCATACAAAGCACACTTTCGAGATGATCCACTAGCTTTTCTGCAGCAAGTCTGGGCATATGGACAAGGGTCTGGATGGAGAGGGTACAATGATTACATCGGCGCGCGAATCTTGTATTCCGGTCAGTCGGAGGGCGTGATACGGGATGTCATGAACAGTGAACAAGTCATGGACCGCATCGCAGCCCTGGCGACTAGGCGAGTCGAAAATCTCTGCGCAACAATCCCCCCTCCAAGTTGTTCAGACGCCTCGGAGGTAGAAGCGGCCCTGCAAAAGCTGGAACTGTTCAAGAGTCAGAAGAGGCAAGAGATCACTCTTCAACTCATCGATGTAGCAAGAGACATGGCAGAGCTGAGTGTAGCTCGCCTGGACTCACTCACATTCCTCAAGGTATTTGCAGGTACGATCAACAATGTCCTTGTGCGCATGTACAATCATGTAAGTGTTTAGAAGCAGAGGTGACAGAGCGAGCATTGTCTCAAAGTGACTTCTGCACCCTCTTCTTTCTCCTATCACTACTCTGTTCAGGGCATTCACATCAACATCGATCAGGTGCTGGAGCTGCGAAAGGTGGCAGCCTTCTGTGCAGAGAAGAAGCACTCCATCTTGTTTCTGCCTTGTCACAAGAGTCATATCGATTACTTGACATTCTCCTGGCTACTGTTCCGCCTGGGTATCTCAATGCCGCATATCATCGCTGGAGAAAATCTTGACATGCCCGTGGTAGGGTCCGTCCTTCGAAAAGGTGGAGCTTTCTTCATCCGAAGGACGTTCCAGGGAGACCAGCTCTACCCGGCAGTGATCAAGGAGTACATTGAGCAACTATTAAGTAAAGGAAAGAATTTGGAGTGCTTTGTAGAAGGGACAAGATCCAGAACAGGAAAATTACTGCCTCCAAAGTTGGGCATCCTAAAGTACATTGTAGACAGTCTGCTCGAGAATCGGCAAGAGGACGTCTACATTTGCCCCGTCAACATTCAGTACGACGATGTGGTGGAAGCAGAGACTTTTGTTAGTGAGCTGCTAGGAAAGCCAAAGGAAGCAGAGTCCCTGCTTGGACTACTAAGTGGAAGCAGCAACCTTCTGTCTCTTCAAATGGGCAGGATCGACGTTCGCTTCAAGATGCCATGGTCACTTCGAGGCTTTATCAACGAGCAGGTGCAGAGAAGAGAAGCGCGCGGTCCCGATGGACAGAAGGTGGAACTAGATCCGGCAAGCAATCCTGAACATAAGCTCATCTTGCTAAAGGCACTGGGTTATCGAGCTCTCACCGATATCAACAAGACGGGAGTGATCATGCCAGCAGCATTGGTAGGCACGGTCATGTTGACGTTGCGAGGACGTGGTGTTGGACGAGCAGAGATGATCAAGAGAGTGGAGTCGCTGCGTGGTGCGATCATCAGTCGAGGGTACTCGGTGGCCGATTTCGGACAAATGACGACGGCGGAAGTGGTTGATCGAGCTATCTCGTCAATGAAGGCAATGGTAGAAATACAGACGGATGTGATGGAATCGACGTTCATACCATCCAAGAGGTTCGAATTGAGCTTCTACCGCAATCAAGTCATCCACATTTTTGTTTCAGAGGGCCTACTTTCTGTTTCGCTGTACATCAACATCAAGAAAGGTGGCGGCTCCAGTCAGCAGCGCATGTCTAAGTCCGGTCTACTACACGAGTGTGGCTTCATCTCACATGTGAGTTCAGATTGATAGGAGGGGCGAGAGGCAAAGAAAGAAAGAGAGAGAGAGAGAGAGCACGCTAATGAGTGGATTTCCTCTCTCGAAAGGTCCTCCGGAATGAATTCATCTATGGCTCCGATGCGTTAACCGTCAATGTGGCGAACACTATTGAGAGTATGTGCAGGGATGAGGTTTTCCAAGTCTTTGAGGGGGAGGAAGTTGGTCTGACACAAAAGCAACGAGACCTCGGAAGGAGAGATTTCGACATCTACCTCTTCTTGATTTGGCCCTTCATTGAAGGATACTGGCTTGCTGCTTGCTCCCTACTGCTTTTGGCGGTTCCGGACCAAAAGACGGTGCACGGCAAATCGAAGGCCGTTCAGTGGTTCGCTGCGAAAGAATTCGAAAAGAGAGCACAGGTGAGATTCTGCTTCCGTCTGTGGCGATCCAAGATTAATTGATCGTACTAGCATGCTTACTTTCCTATCTGTACCCCTCTGATAAAAGCTGTTTGGAAAGACGCTGTACGCACAGGGTGAACTGAGCTACCTGGAGGTGAGGACAGACATAGTGGGCGAGGGAGAGGAAATGCTGACGTCACAATTGAACGCTGACACCTCCCACCCTTCTGCACCCTCCAAGGCGGTGAGCTCGCAGACGATAGCGCAAGCGATTGCCAGATATGAGGAGCTAGGGATGGTACAGAGAAGGAACTCACAAAGCGCGAAACCAGTCCCCTTGATTGCTCTTCACCCGGATTACACGCCAAAGTTTGACAAGAACACGCAACGCATCGTAAACTCCGGGAAGCTATTCGAATTCTTGGAGAGGGTCAACTCCTTTAGACGGGAAGGCAAAGATCGCAGAGATGCAGGTGAGTGTCGGAGGAGGAGGAGAAGGGAGAGAGAAGAGGAATCGAAAGGTGGGCTTACTATGTATCACAACTCTGTCCTTACCTTGCAGATGACATCGTGGGCGATACAATCCTCACAATCATAGGCAAGAATTACCCTTCACCAGTAGAGACCAGCCTGGTAAAGAGAGAAGAAGATGAAGAGACGCTGGCTAAGATGTGAAATCGTATGATTGCAGCACAAGAAAAGGGAGCAAGGAAGAGAGTGGGACAGGGCGGGAGTGGCGTGTCTCGAGAGAGAGAGAAAGAGACACTACGCAAAGACCAGGTCGATGACCATGGTCAGGACACCAAGGACGATTTCGAGAAGAATCAGGATGATGACGATGATTTCAAGCCATTCTGAATGACTACTGGTCACTTGGTCTTTCAATAATTGCAGCATATCCTGTAACACTTCTACTCGAGCGTTGAGCAAATCGATCCTCTGAGGGATCTCTAAGTAGCTTCGAGCCGCAGAATAAAGCGGTTCTAGATCAGGTTGAGCCCAAAAGATCTCCGGTGAATCGACGATGGAGCCTACCAGGTGAATGTTCATTCGAAGAATGAAAAGGTGACCAATTTGCTTCATGATCTCCACTGGCGGCAAGCCTATCTTGCCACTCTCTGCGATGCTCTGAGGAATGTCCTTTGTCGTATCAATGGTGTTGTCGATCACGCCTTCAAAGAAACTGATCTTTGTCGATTGAGCAAGAGCATGGGAGAGGGACAGCTTGGTCATGTAGCTGGACCCTCTGCGCAATGTGATGACGTCGTTGTAGATTCGACTGTAGTCGGCCAAATACCAATTCAAGTCTTCACTTTCCACGTCCTCCTGTGCTAATCTCTCCACTTCAAACTTTCTTAGTTCTCTCAACAGCTTCTTCTCTTCTGCCAGAGTCATGCCCCAGATGACGACGGCGCCATACTCCATAAAGAAGATTTCCGGAATCATGCCATGGACAGCGAATCGTTCTTTCCTCCTCTGCCGTGCTTGCTCTCGTTTCTTAGATTCTTCTTCTTTTCTGTTCACCTCGGTATCATCGCGGTCTCCCGCACTGTGTGCGTCCTTTGCGTCATTGCCGTTCTCGCCAACATCCACTAAGGTCGTGGTGCTTGCCCCGTTGTTACTTGAGTCGCCGTTCGCCTCAGTCTCGACATCGTCACCTTCTACTTCGTCCTTCTTATCGGTGTCATTTCTGCCGACCTCCTGCTCATCATGCAGCTCTGGAATGCCTAGTAAGTCGCCTGTTCGACCTTGGCCGCGATGCGAGGAAGACTCTTTACCACCACCGCGATGCTTGAGAGACGAGCTGGAATGAAGTCCCACAGCTGTAGAATGGATGTGGTGGTGGTGGTCTTGGCCGTGTCCACCCCTAATCTGATCCATCAAGTCGTAGGAATAAGTCGTGTACACGCACTCGTCGAAAGTCATGACATTTGTTCGATGCGTTTCCCTCCTGCCTTGAAGCCACTTTGTCAGTTCGCGCATGCGGTAGGAAGTAGCGGTGCTGTATGCCGTTACTCGTGGTAAACTTGCCCGTCCTCTTCTTGTGATTCGCTTTGCATCTCGACGCATGCTCCCTTCGGGAATTCTAGCCAATTCCAATTGCTTGAAAATCCTGGCCCGTTGCTCCAAGTCCCCACTTCCACTCTCTTCATCTTCACTGGAGTCTTCCTCGTCCTCCCCGTCTCCATCGAGTCGAGCGATCCCCTTATTATCCGTGATGACATTGACACCGTCCTCTGGCTCTTCGGGAAGAATCTTTAGCTTTCCCGACGCCTTTGTAGAGCGATTTGGTCCAGCCCTTGCCTTGGCTCGTGCTAGTGAAGCAGCATCCCTGCTATTCCCGACTGACTGAGAATAGTACGTCGGCAAGCTAGGTCCTGATCGCTTGTTACGGTTGAGCGACATTGTCGGTGTCGAGAAGAGAGGAGAATGTATGTAGATGCAATCAGAAATAGCTGAGAAAAAAATCCCGACTCGAGAGAGAATCTCTGGCCGATGTGGAGCCATTGATGTGAACTTGACAGGACAGAAAACCTCATCGCGCACGCCACGTGAATTAGGGTTATCAGCCCAAGGACTAGCTGACACTGAACCGTCTAGAGAGTTGATAACACACACTCGTCCACCGTTCCAGGGCATTGGAGCAATTTTGGTGTAGTGGTATCATGCTGCCTTCCCATCTATCCACCATTCCTTCATCAGATCGATCGCGGAGGAAAGGCAGAGGCCGCGGGTTCGATCCCCGCAGGTTGCAATCTTTTTGCTGCGTGAATCACCGCCCGTCTTTCTGAGCACCATGAGAAGTCCTGTGTGGGTGATGGAGGATCTGGTGGCAGGTCTGAGCGAGCTTACCACCGGCAGAAATGTAGCACACAAAAAGGAGGCGTGACCGTGTGTAATGTTTAGCCGGCGAAAAAAGCACGGTAGAATTTGGCTGTGGTCGAAACCTTGAAGGCGAGATGAGCGGATGAAAGCACAGTGAAGTAGCAAAAGATGGTGATTGGACGGAGAGGTGAATGCGTGAAGTGTTGTACGAGGAAGAGAAAGCTGTGATTGCGGTAGTGATTTGTCGTGGGTGCCGAATAGCGTTTCGGCCGGTGTATCAGGAGGGACGATGCTGCCGCTAGGGAATGCGGGACGAGGGATGAGGAATGAGGATTGAGGGATAAGAGGGAAGGCGGAAAGGGTGGAAAGGGAGGGAGATGATTGGTAAAGACGGAACAGTGCATTCGACGAGCCTTCAGACGATCTGCCAGAAGTTCGCCAGAGATCGGAGAGGTCGCCTACTGCCCTCCTTTCACTGTAGTCACTACTCACTATCTCTTCAGCGTCCGTAGATGAATTGTAGATGAATTCGCGCGCGGATGATGGAGCGAGCGCAGTACTGATCATCTGGAGAGGTGTCAGATACTGACGAACAGGTCAAAGCTTAAATCAGATAAAGATAGAGATTGAAGTCACTCGGTTTGTATAACTTCTATGCAGAAGTACAGAAGGGCGCATCGTGGAAAGAAGTAGCTTGATATGTGGTGCCCTTGCTCAATTGAAAATACTTGTTCGCCAGGCTGTCCTGTAGTCAATGGAGAAAGAAGGTCTGAAGAGGATGGAGGTCGCTTTCGTCACTAGACCGGAAATCTAAGGAGATCTGACCGGATTGTTTTAGCTACCAGGCTTGTGCTCTGAGCTCGCCTTCCTCCCCTTTGACCGCAGACGCCCCTCCTTGATGCTCGTCTTTTGCGCAGGAGAAAAGCTACGCCTCGGCAGACGCGCAAGCTGGCGGCGCTGTGCCTAACAGTAGTCTTATGGAGATTTATCAGATGTGCCAGCACCTTTTAGAAGGAGGTCGCCCTTCAGGTGCTAACATAAAGAGAGAGAGAGAGAGAAAGAGAGGCCTGTTGAAGTCGACTATGCGTTCCTGTACGATACCACATGTTCCCACTGAGCGTAGGCATGTGTGTCTGTGTCAAATATACAATTGTCCGACGGTGAAGGCGCATTGGAAGATCGCTTGCTTTGTCACTCGCAGTCGCTCCACGTACATTCTTGTGATACGGGACGGTCGATGTCTGCTCGTGAATATTTTCCTTTTCCGCAGCTTTGGCAGCGGCGTAGTATCGGTTCACCTTAGCTCTACAGTGCTGTAGTGCCACTCTTGCTATGGAAAAGCGAGGAAGCAACGGAACAGAGTAGTCGGCT
This sequence comes from Exobasidium rhododendri, assembly GCA_026210745.1. NCBI lineage: Eukaryota > Fungi > Basidiomycota > Exobasidiomycetes > Exobasidiales > Exobasidiaceae > Exobasidium > Exobasidium rhododendri. The sequence goes on from CP110630.1 coordinate 1,020,431, forward strand.
GTGGATATGACAATCACAAGGCGAATTTTCGATAAGCAATATCGGGAGGTTTGGGAGCACGGGAAATACTTTGCTAAATTTGCGTAACTTTTGTCGAAAGCCCTTTTCCCGATACGACCACCTTCTGAGCATTTCATTCGAATCATGCTCCAGGCCTATAGACAGACCCAACTGCCGCAGTCTCATTTGATGATGTTGCGCAGGCTATGATCGTACCGTGACGGCAAAACCCTCTGCAAAGAAGGATGTGCATAAGTGTCTCACTCTGCGCCACGGCGGAGACGGGATGTGAAGAAATTTAATAAAAAATGATGATGAAAGTGGGATTCGAACCCACGCGCGTTAGCACGACGGTTCACGGCCTAGGTGTTTCCACCTATTTTCCTGAACATCGCTCCATAGCCACTCGGACATTCCACCGATCTTTTGGAAATGAGAAGATCAGATTGATTATAATAACGCGTTCGTTCCGTATTACCCGTCATCCATTTCGGAATCAAGACTGGACGCGGCCCCTCCACAGATTGGCAGGATACTTCCGTCCTCCCTTCTTGCCTTCATTTTCCGACCATCATTGCCTCCCGCCTCTCCCCATCTTTGTGACGCTGTCCCTTTGTGGGGTTGATTATGAAGGGTTCCTGTTGCTGTACATCTGCATGTCCAACTCTCTTAGTGTCGAGCAACTACGGATTCAGCTCGAAGCGCTAGGCGTAGATAGTAGAGGCCATCGAAATGAGCTGAGAAGTCGCTTGAAGAAGAAGCAGCAACAACAGGGACATTTTCAACGCAACAGCCAGCGAAGAGACAAGGAGCCAAGCATCGCAGATGTTGCCCCTTCCTGGAGGAGAGCTGAGGCTGGCTCGCGCGTAGCGATGAGTTCAAAGCCAGAGGTGGTGGAGACGATCTGGCAGCCGAAGGTAGAGAGTTACTTGGTCTTAGACGTTGAAGCTACCTGTCAGGCAGTCAAAGCAGGACAACCTCGCAAATCCTCCTTTGAATTCCCAAATGAGAGTGAGTTCTGCAGGGTCGGTATGACTTTGTTTCCAGGCATGACGCTGAGATGGCCATCGCAGTCATAGAAATCCCGATCATACTGCTGCAATGGAGGACACTGGCAAACGGAAGCAAAGAGCTGTACAAGAAGGACATCTTTCATACCTATGTCAAACCGGTCTGGCGCCCACACTTGACTCAATTCTGCCGAGATCTTACCGGAATCACTCAGGTAAAGTAGCGTAGCCAAGCGTCTGATATAGAAGCATTCACAGTGATGCTCATACCTACATTTACTCTTATTGCAGGACGAAATTGATAGTGCGCCTAATTTCGCCGAGGCAGTTGACCTTTTACATGCATTTCTTGCCTCTCACGAACTCCTAGAAGCCGGTGTGACTCGGCAGATTCTGACACGGAGGGCAAGATCAGCTCCAAGTCCATTCTTGAGAAAGGGCGTCTGTTGGGTCACGCATGGCCCATTTGACTTGCTTCATTTTGTGGTCAAGCAAAGCTTCATTTCAGGCCTGACCGAGGGCGTGCCCAGCTTCCTTCGAGGTCCTCTGATAGATGTAAAGTTGGCAGCCCTGGCCCTGCACAAGAACAGCAACGGAGTAAAGACGCAGGAAGCGGTGTCGGAGAATGGCTATCCCTTCAGAGACACGACCGTAGATGGCTTGCTAGCCTTGCTGCAGTTGGAGCCCTTCCAAGGTCGCCATCACTGTGGTCTGGACGATACGAAGAATATTGCTCGGATTTTTATCAGTATAGCCAGTCGAGTAGCAGAGCTCGCAGTGCAAAGGGGGTGGGACGAAGATGAGGATGCAGAATGCCCAGGCACGGTAAAGATCCTAGAGAGGCTGACATTATTGCCAAACACGTCAACCGAGAAAGCACACCTACGACGATGGGACTGGATGTGTAACAAGGAGCTAGGCAAGGTCAATTGGTTGGAATCAGAAGACCTTTAGACGCTTTACTCCTCTGAAGTAGCAAAGGATGATTGCTTCTCAAGCGCATCCCTTCTAGATACTCCTCTTTCCCCTTTTTCAAACCCTCCTCGATTTCAAGTACAGTGTGATCGTAATGATATTCTATTTCGACGACATGAAGGAACGTTCACAGCATGAAACTGCCAAAAGGAAAGTAGAGAAAAAGGGAGAATTGAAGGAGAAAAAAGTAAGGTGGGGGCTCCGTAGATCAAACCTCGAATCGTCTCATTACTCACCTCAAGGGATTCTCCAAAGCATCCTTGAAAGCCTTCATCCAGCGGGCAGCCGTGGCACCATCAACGGTACGGTGGTCTGCGCTTATCGTTGCCTGCATCACCATAGCCTTTCTCCATCCTTTCTCCTCACTCTCATCAATGACCATCCTAGCCTCGGTTCCACCGATGGCCAATATGCAGCTCTGGGGTGCGTTGATGATGGCGGTAAAGTGTGTGATACCGAACATCCCCATGTTGGAAATGGTAAAGCTACCACCTTGATATTCTTCAGGCTTCAATTTGCCCTGTCTTGCCTTTGCAGCCAATGATTTGGTAGTTGCGCTGATGGAAGCCAACCCAATCCCGTTGACGTTCTTGACGATTGGTGTAAGTAGACCAGTAGGAGTGGACACTGCAATCGAAATATCTGCCGTATGGAACTGTCTGATAACATCACCATACCATGCAGCATTCACTTCAGGTACTTGACCTAGAGCTACTGAGGCGGCCTTTGTGATAAAGTCACCGACACTAAGCTTCGCATCTTTCGCCTTTCCTGCATCTCCGCCTGCCTTCTTCTCCGAGGCTTCGTTGAAGAGTTGACGAAGTCTCAACACCTTGTCCATCTCCACGTCGATCGAGACATAGTAATGAGGTACCTGTTGCTTCGATTCGGTCAGTCGACTTGCAATTACTTTCCTCATCGATGTGACGGGTGTGTCAGTGTACTGGGACGAAGAGTCGGAAGACGACGGGGGTGGAGGAGGAGGAGCAGCAGCAGAAGAAGAAGAAGCTTGCTTGCTAGGGGAGCTGGCAGAGGTACTGGCTGATGGAGATGAAGGAGCTTTGTAGCCATCCACGTCAGCCTTTACGATTCGACCGTTTGGTCCAGATCCTTTCACTTGGCCGAGTGGTATTCCTTTCTCTTGCGCTAAACGACGGGCTATAGGACTTGCAAAGACGCGGTCACCTTTTGCAGAGTCACTGGCATGTTCTGCCTCCTTTTCTTTTGATTCAGATGGAGTGTCCGACTTTGTCGATGGCGCTTCCTTTGGCTCCGTTTCGCTCTTCGTCTCTGACTCTTTTGATTCGTCGGGCTCCTCTGATTTTGGCGGAGAGCTGTTCTCAGCCTCGGCAGCTAGCTTATCTGCTCCTGCAATGTCATCACCCTCTTCCCCGATTATGGCAATGATGGAGTTAACTGCGACGTTCTTGGCACCGTCTTCAACCTGTTTCTCGCCAGAATAAGCTTTTGTCGACACACGATCAAGCCACAAGGGTACTTACTACTATCTTTGCCATGACTCCGTCTTCCTGTGCTTCCACATCCATCGTTGCCTTGTCAGTCTCCTACAATGAAGGGTTAGATTTTTTTCAGCCTCATCACTGTCGTCACTACCAGCGTCGAGAGAGCACCAGCATACGCACAATCTCGAGGAGAACGTCACCAGCAGCAAAGGTATCGCCAGCCTTCTTCTTCCACGAAGCGATTCCACCCTCTGTCATTGTCGGACTCATCGCTGGCATCATGAACTTGGAGAGGGCATGCCTGGTTGCCGAAGAGTGCAGAGCCGAAGCTAAAGAAGACAGAGAGAGGAACGTGAAGATTTCAACGATCTTTAGCAAGCGAGGGAGGGTTTAGAGCACTGACAACGCACCTTGCAAAGCCCATCTCCTTGTCGATGTACCACTACTGCAGAAGGGCGATAAGGCCAAACGAGACCCGCGAGAGGTTATGCGGAGTGAATGCATCATCTTCAACTTCCTGACAACGTCGCCTCAGCTAGTTCAAGTCGATGATTTGGTGGGCTAAAACTCAAAAGATGTCCTGCCTCGAAGATAATATTGACTTTCCTCTTCTCTTTCTCTTGATCCCCCAAACTTACCGTCGACAAAATTGGGCGAAGGCTTTTGACGTATCTCGTACTGGCTCGGGCGTCAGACCGAGGAACGGGTGGGGCCGCTGGGTCGCGTGGCACACGTATCCTCATCTCGGCCTGAAGTAAATCGTGGAGACACAACAACAACACCCTCCCTCCCATCAGCAAAGAGATCCTTACAGGCACTCATGCTTAAGCATGCCGTCTAGAATGAAGTGAACGAGCTACACTGGCCTCCAGGTATGCAAATGGCCAACTAAATGCTGCAGGCGTCAAGCATCACTGACTCCGACGGAAGTATCGATCTGAATGTTTGAGTTCCTTAAGACTATATTTGTGCGCGAATATACAACATGTCCCTGCGGTCTGAGCTCAAGTCGGAGGGCTCGGAGAAGAGTGTGCCAAGATCTGCAGCACCCAGCAGCCCATCAAGAGTAGGAGGCGTTGTCCGTTCGTCTATCGTCTCCTCGTCTCCGCCTATGCCGCCAAGAAGAAAGAGAAAACTTGACTTGATCGCTCCCGAACATCCCTCAAAATTCAAGACACAAAAAGGACGCATCTTAAGCAGTGCGACCAGGATTTTTATCATCAAGGACAAGTTGACTGAAGAGGAAATTGATGATCTTCGGATTAAGGTGATTGAATTGGGAGGTATGAATTCGTCTTTGAGCTATGCTACGCTCATTTTGACAAGCCTACGTGCGGAGAAAAGAATACTGCGCCATCTGGACAGAGACGTGCTTGTGAGTTGTGGCGAGGTAAGGACCATAAGTTCTTCCCAAATGCTGACAGCTGAGGTTGACGTCTTGGCGATAGGGTAGGAAAGTGCCAGTCTTGCACCTTTCATGGCTATTTGAGACATTCGAGGAAAAGCTGCTACAATCCTACAACCAGTATTCTCTCGTGAGCTATGCTTCTGAGAATGATACGAAGGAAGCAGCGGACGTAGCATTGACAGTATCGTCGCAAGGCTCACAGCAACACGAGAGCGATGTAAAGGGTCTGGCTGACGGCTGCGTCAAGTCGAAAGTAGAGACGGATGAGGAAAGCGTCACCGAAGAGGAAGGAGACATGGGCGGCTTTGGAAGTCGCGAGGGAAGCATGGAATGTGGGGAAGAGCTCCCGCAAGAGTCCGGAGCTGAAATAGTCGCAGACAAGACGGCGCACGATCAAGGCCCTGAATGGCACAATGTCGAATATGCGTGCCTACGACCATCACCCTTGAAGACGAGGTACAATGAAGCCCTAGTAGACGAATTGGAAATCTTACGACTTCAGCGTGTCCAATCTGGCAATCAAGAAGTGAATGCAACTGCATATGGAAGAGCTATAAGTGCTGTCAAAGCTCTGCCGTTCGCCCTTGCTCCCAATCCACATCGCTCGAAACAGATCAAAGGGATCGGTCCAAAGATTGCGAAGCTGATAGCACAGTTCTATAGTCAAGGTCATATTGCTGAGGCACAGCTGATCCGCAATGACCACGGCTTCCAAGTGATGTCACAATTCATGGAGCTGTACGGTGTGGGACCCAAGAGAGCTCGAGAATACTACAGTCAAGGAGCGCGAACACTGGACGATGTCATTAGGATGGGAGGAAGTCTGGGCACGCATTTGCATGTGGAAGAGTGCTTGCGGATCCTGCCAGATCTGCGCTGCAAGATACCTCGAGACGAAGTGGTAGAGATTGCGCAATTGGTAAGCAAGCACAAGTGGATGACGTGGCATGGTGCCATTCGTGTCTTATGCATTCTCCCCCCTTCCGTAGATACAGACAGAACTGGACTCAGTTCGACCAGGCTGCATACACACCGTTTGTGGAGGTTTCCGGCGGGGCAAATTAGAGTCCAACGACGTCGACATTGTCATCACCGACCCGAATCCCACCACTCTTACCAGCCAGGTCACCTGCATGGAAGAGCTCCTTCGACAACTGAAGAAAAAGGCTCTGATAACGCACGTAGTCAATGTGACCACCCCTTCTTCCACCTTTGAGGCAGTGTATAGTCATCTGGATATTGCCGAAGTCGTCCTTTTACCTCCGACGTCTGCTGTCGTCGCCGTCTCCCGCTACCGACGCGTGGACATCATCTTTGTGAGCAGCTCTTTGAGAATGGGTAGAATGGTGGATGTCAGACCATTCGTTCATTCTAGGTCTTGTTTTTTGTTCGTCGCCTCTACATCACAGTGTCCCCACCGCACGTATGGAGCTGCCATCCTTGGTTGGACTGGCAGTCGGCAATTTGAAAGAGACCTGCGCTTGCTAGCAAAACATCGCGGCTTCAAATTTCACTCTACCGGCATTGTAAATCAAAATGACAGTCGACCTTATCAGACACCGAGGGAGGAGGACATCTTTGAACTTCTACAGATCCCATACATGCCACCTCATCTACGAAATTGTGACGCTTAACGCCTGACGCCGGACAGTCAATGAACATTCACCATTCACACTTCACCATTCTCGGCTCTACTCTTCGAAAGTGGAAAGAGGTGTCCCTTTGCTTGCTGTATCTGTATTTGTTATTATTATCCCCTTTGGTAGTCTTGGGGAGCCCGCTGTAAGACCTGCAATTGACTCATGATTTGTAGCAACAAGGCTTTTCCTCCCTTGGTGATTTTCAACAAAGTGTTTTCGCTTGACTCTTCCCTTCCCGCTTCTTGCAAGTCGATGAGCTCTTGGATTTTCTCGATAGAGTGGGTCAATCTGCCGCCTCGATAGTACGTCGCCTGTAGTTCTTCTTGAAACCCTTCTACACCCGTCTTGATTGCGTGTAGAATGAAGCGTCGCGATAGAACAAAAGCTCTCTCAGAATAGAGTTGACTGTTGCGTCTACCTGCCTCTGTGTACATCAGCCTCTCATAGCCTGGTTCGGTAAAGTACGGCTCTACGACCAAGACAAGCGCTTTGACAGAGACAAGTATCTGAAGCAACGTGCTCTTCTCTGGATTCCACGTCTCTACTTCTTCTTGACCTTGCCAGGCTGTGAAGTGGGTAAGGACGATGGGGTAAATGGGAAGGAGAGAGGAGGGCGTAGAGCGATTGGTCAGGAAAGACAGTAGTACATACATCACCGAACCAGAGAACAGGTGAAATCTCACTGTTAAGCAGACTAAGGCAGATTCTACCTTCTTCGTAGAGATTCGGACTAACTCTGCCATGACCTTGTGACCAGCTGTGAAAGTGAGCACGAGGCGGTTCATCAGGAAAATTGGCGCCCAAGTAGAAATCGATGCAGAAGGGGGCGTCTTGATAACTGAGGACCAGGCGGAAGTGCGTCAGAACTTGGACTTTTCTACCCCTTGGAAGGGGACACTCTCGGAATCTACTCACGGCGTTCCTTGGCTTCCGATGATGATTGTGCGAAAGAGGTCCATCCTATCCTCATAAGAGCGCACCAAGATCTCATCTGCGAAGCAGTAGGAATGACACGTCTGTTCTCAGCCGTCTTCTGTCCTCAATGTCTTCTCGCTCAATCGTAATACTCACCGGGTAAGCTAGACGACAAGATGCGATACTCCCGCTGAATACGGGAAAGAAAGGCTCTACGGTGCAATAGGGAAGGCGAGCGATTAAGATAGTAGTGATCCTTCGGTGCTAGCTCTAAGACTTTGAAACTGGTGTTGAGAGCATCGAGAGAGGACGGCCTTTCGATTTCGTCTCTATGTAAATCGACAGGATATTTTGCCCCTTCTCTTGCGACTCCAGCAGCACTTTCCTCCCCTTCCACACTGTCTTCTTCATTGCTGTCAACATCTTCGGCATCTTCCCAGTCCATCTCCTCGGCATTGCTATCGTCGACATGCTGACCGTCGGAAGTGACCCAAGGTACGGAAGTGTGTGTCGCATGGGTGCAGCTTGCATCACTGTCCTCATACTCTTGTTCCTCCTCTTCATCCACCTCGCTTTCGTCTTCGTCGCCTGCCAGCCTCGTAAGGTGTCCAACCATTTCCTTCACACGCCGTCCGTCGGGCAGCTCAACAAGAATGTGACCGTCGAAAGCGCAGTCGATCACGACGCCGTACCAATCGATCTCGTGTGCGAGCAGTGACGATCGAATTTCGATTGGCTTCGACAACACCCCATCTGGAGAGGCCTCTGCCAACTCCTTTCCCATGGAGGACATTGTCTCTTCCAAATCATAGTCATCGTAAGCGACTTCGTCATCACTGCCCAGCATTGGCACGCCAGGTGGGGGATATCCAGTGCCGCCGCTTGAGATGAGAACAACATCCCCACGATTGATACCGTAAGGATAGCCTGCAGAACCTTCCGCTTTGCACTCCAGAAGAGGTACCACTTTGCTGTCCGTCTTTTTGTTGTCCCCGTAGAAGATAATCGTAGCGGTCTGCTCTTTTGCGTCCATAGATTGCACAACGGCGCCTCTCTCACTTCCCTCCAGATTGCGGTAAATGACATGCTCTCCACACCAAACATGGTGATCATCGATCGTTGCAGGTTCCTCTAGCTCTGTGCTGCAATGCAGCGAACGAGTGCCATCCTGCCAGAGAACCTCGACATTGCTTCTGCAATCTATGACAGCCAACACTTCACGACGGCTGTCCCCTTCAATTGTGAAGCCCTCCTTGTCAAGCTGGCTCTTCGATTCTTCGCTTGCCACGTATACGTTATCACCCAATGCGTACTTATGCTCTTCAAAATTCTGAATGACAGTCAAGCCCGCCATTGAGTTCGTCCAGACTTGTCTAGGCATCGGAAACAATTCTGCCTCTGCTTGTGACAACTGAAACGAATATCTAACGTAAGCGAACCCTTTCCCAAAAGTTACTTTCAAGAGACTCACCTTTTGATTGATAGCAAGCCAAGTGATGAGGGCGTGAGTCTGCTGCACTGCAATAACCCTCATCAGGTCCTTCTCTTTCCGATGAATGTAAGCATCTTTACAAAGCCCTTGCATGCTCTCCAACGCCTTATCGGTTGGTGTACCATAGTTGAGGACCGCCTCTGTGCAGATGAATTTCTGTGGTTCTGTCTCGCCTTGTATGCTCAACAAGCCCTCTTCGAAGACTCTCTCAACAACACCTACCCAATGATTGTGAATGACGTTATCTCCTACTCTGATTCCTGCCGTCGGTCGGATGTGTCGACTTGACATTAGCCCATCTCTCCTTGCTTGTGTCACTACAGTCTGCAAGGCGACCTTCATTTCGAGGTCTACCACGACGCCGGTCATCAAATCTATAGCACCCCTTCTCACTCTCCTGCAGATATCGCCAATCTGAAAGCTTCGGTCTAAAAGCTTCAATTCGCTTGCATGAGCAGTAATCATGCGACCGGAAGCCCATAGTATCTTGTATTGATGGACTTGTAGGCTGCCGATGAGAGGCACGTCATCGTCATCATCGTCTTCGTCTCTCCACGTATACAGTACGGTTGCCAAGTCATCTACATCGCCGGCATATGCAACGACATCCTCTTCGTAGAATCGCTCGATCGCATCTGATTCCATGATCAGAGTATGACAAGCCAAGTGTAGCTCCAGCAAGGTGGCAGCGGTCAGTCTTTTGGCAATGCGGCGCACATCAATGTCGAACGAGAGGCACCACAATGCAGGAAAAATAAAAGCCATGAAGCGAAAACCAAGAATTAGACTTCTTCCTTCGCACAGACCCCAATCACCGCGCTGGGTAACACACTCTTCCCTTCTGAGCAGCTCTTCTTACTCAGGCTATCTATCCTGTACCGAGCTTTGGCAATGCAACAATCGACCGGCGATGACGACGCGGACGACGTGCCAAGACTCACTCTATCGCAATCGTTCCTGGGTCCATCATCCAGCAAAGAGGGCTTCGGCTCAGTGGGTTACGCACCCCCTAGACGAGGTCAACATTCGCTCGTGGTGAGTCGTGCTGGTCTGCAGCAGTAACAGTATGCTTGACGAGGGAGTAAATCTGCTTTTGCAGGCGCGAACGAGCACCGACAGGGTGCATATATTGCTAGATGGCTTGAATCTGGTCGACTCTCTTCCTTTCTGGTCAGACTACTCGAGTCAAGAGGAGCATAGGAAGGACAATGTTGAGTGTGTTTGCTTCTCGGAGCGCTTCGAACCATCTGGAATGTTCGTGAGTCGGCAGCAGATTGTGCATTGAAGGCATTATTGTGCGCTGAATTCAGACCAGGTCGCTGCTGCTGCGGGAGATTGCGTGGTAGTATGGTCCACATCAGCTAATATCAGCGGCAAAGAAACATGGCAAGTACATTCAAGAGTTCATGTGGGAGAAGGCAAGATTTCCAGCATCGACATTAGGAAAGGTGGGTATATGCATGAGGCGCAAGGCAACCGAATGTTTTGATGTGATCCTCATATCCGCCGCAATGACAACTCTTCGTGCTCGCAGATCTCCTTCTGGTCGGTTCGCAAGCTTCCTTGACCTTATGGAAAGTTTCGCAGGGTAGTAGACCTAGCTGGAGGAGGAGTTGGCGAATGAGGTGCGTGACTTGATCAGTTTCGATCGTACAAGACGTCTCTAAAGCGCATTCGTCGATTAATCCAGGACGCCAAAGAGGGTGGTACAGAGTCTCTTTTGCCCCAGTGAAGCAAGATTTGCAGTGCTGTTAGAGGTGAGCAGGTGCAAGAGCAGGATGTGAATGAATTAATTGTGCGCTAAGTTCATCCTCTCTTCCCACTTTCTCCTACTAGAACGATCGAAGAGTATGTACTTGGACACTGGCCAATGATGCTGCAGCCAAGCCCGAATCGAGTGGGACTCTGCTTCATTCAAGGGCAGTCAGACAGATATCTTGGAGGCGGGAGCCTGAGGGAGCGGAGTGAGTTGCAATACTAGGGACGTCTGGAAGCTGCTTCAAGATAAGCATTGCTAATTCATAGAGTGCACTCGACACTGTGCGCTATTCAAGTCAAACGAACATCATAGTGACCCGAACGATCGATGGGGTGACAAGATTATGGGCTTCCGTGATCGACGAACCTAAGAATATGCGCATATGGTCTACTATCGACCCGAGTGCCATGGGGAGCAATGGTTTGCCATCAGAGAATGTCAAATCTTGCTTCTACTTGGATGCGTATGACATGGCCTTGATACTGGGAGCTAGCCTTCGATGGCTCCAGAGAGATTTGCAGATGGCAGATCTTGGTCTCGGCGCACACGCTTCAAATCAGCAAGAAAAAATCATGGATCTGAAACGTTCACGAGCAAGAAGAATGGAGCATCTACTCTCTGAGACACCCGACATGGTCGCACTCTGTCTTTCGGATGGTACTCTTGTGATTCGAGCAGTAGCCAACATTGACCGGAAGCCTCCCACGCTCTGTGAAAGCTTTGTGGTTCTCAGACTGGCATCAAATATTGACTTGAGATCCCTGCAGATCTCTAGTATGGCCTCCTATGCGATTGCTACTTCGGCGTCCTCTAATTGTTACAGTCCGACGGGTGTCTTACTTTTGACATTAGCCACGGGTGACATGGTGAAGTTTCTCATTACACCCTCGTTGCTGTTCGATGGCTTGGGAGAGGGATTGTCAAAAACCGGATCATACGATCAATTCAGGAACAGTGTATTTCCAGACCATACTTCAGGCGGCCTTGATACGCTCGCGACTGCAGGCATCTCTCCTGAATCTTCTGTCGCGACTACAGCCAGCAGCAGCAGTACCAGTCTCGTTGCTGTGGCTTCCACCGACGGTCATGGCTTTCACTCGGTAGGAGTGTATGATACTCGTGACCTCTTCAATTCAACGGGACTTCAGACTCGCTACGAATCAAAGTACAAGGTGACGGAAATCAAGTGGTCTTCGGGACTTGCAAAGTATCCAACATTGCTGGCGCTGGCTTCGTCGGACGAGGTGCAGATTTTAGCTCAGTGTCGGACTTCGTATAAAGACCGATTGCTCGTTGACAGCAGGGCGCCGAGGTGGAAGATGATTGCGCGGATTGACGTCTCCACGATCGGTCTCTCTCAAATTGAGAGTATAGCATGGCAGTCTGACTGCACTCTGCTACTTGCCGCCTCTCGTCTTATCCTTAAGTACGATGGTCGACTCGCCTGGCCCGATCGTGCGACTCAACAGTCCAGTTCACCTCAACATATGAGGGAATTGGCGGCAATGCATTCAAGTCCTTTGGCTGGACATGAACCAGAAGTCATCGTGCAGTGTCTGCTATGGGATCGGGTTGGAACGGCGTGTCAAGTCTGGATCAATCTATTGTCTGCGGTCAATGAGATGATACCAGACGAGCCGTTACAGGTCGCAGAAATCGAATGGCTTGACTGGGAACACACAGAGAAAGAGTGGAGGATTCATAGTACCAAGGTGAGCTTCCTGTCACAGTAGTGGCAGAGGACGTCGAATGAAAGATCCCTCGTTGATGGACCCTTCCTCCCTTGCACTCATACGCGTACAACAGACGAACATATTCGACGAAGAACAGCAGGACAGTAACAAAGGTCTGACACAGCGTACAGCACGACTTGAGCATTTCCTTGAGGTTCTACAGCGTCCAGATACCTTGTCTTGCTTTTCTCGAACCCAACAAGGTCGTCTCGCACATGCCTTGGACACCACCCTGAAGATTCTCCATCATCGTGAGCTTCTTGACGTTGACGCCCAAAGATATCTTGCAGCGCACTTTTATCTCGAATGCTCGGAAGACTCACTCACTTTGGATTACAAGTCGTTCCTTTGGGCCCTTTCCAGCAAGAGTCAAGGGAGATTGCTGCAAGCTCTTGAACTTAGCTACAAGGGTAGACTGGATTGGAAGATGGCTCGTCGAAGTGGCGTCTTCCTATGGCTCCGGTCCCACGACGACCTACGTTCTTTAGCGGAGAAGGTGGCTCAACAGCAATTTTCCAGTCAAGAAGAGCGAAATCCTACCTCTTGTTCCTTATTGTACTTTGCATTGGGAAAGCAGAAGCTCGTCTGGAATCTTTGGAGACAGTCTTTTTGGCATGCTGACCAGAAGAAGATGCTTCAATTCCTCAGTAATGACTTCACTCTTCCTCGGTGGCAATCAGCTGCTCTGAAAAATGCCTTTGCTCTTTTAAGCCAGAGACGATTTGGTGAGTGATGGAGAAAACGACGACGGGAGCGGCGTATAAGGTTTAGAGATCAGGCTGACCTGTATGCTTGTGATGGTTCACATATCCATCAGAGATGGCGGCTAGCTTCTTTCTGCTCGGAAACAGCTTGAGAGACGCTGTCAATGTTTGCATCAGAAATCTGGGAGATTTCTCGTTAGCTGTCGCTATTGCCAGATTGCATGAAGGCGGCACGACAGGTCCAGTATTTCAAGACATTCTTCGAAGAGATGTTTTGCGAGAAGCTCTGTTGACCGCGAACCGATGGTTGGCCAATTGGGCACTTCAGATGCTCGAGGAGAAAGAGCTGGCCATCAGGGTCCTCTGTGTGAGTGTGGGTGGCTGTGATGAGGCGCGACGATCCCCTCTTGCACTTCTGCGAATTGATCGCCTCTCTTGTCCTGATACAGCAACCAACATGGATGCTTTCGGAAGCATTTCCTGCTTTGAAAATCAGCGACAAAACTCAAATCAGGGAAAAGGAAGCGCAAGATTGCTCGCATTCTCTCTTACTTTTTTCAGGCCAGGTAGACGGTGTAGGTGTTCCACCTGACTTGCCGTGCGATATCGAAGCTCGTCTTCTTCTCCAAACGCACCGGACCATGTGTGCAGACGGTGAGTAATGAGAGGCGATGTGTCGAATGCCGGTGGTGTAATTTTTGAAGTACTAAGTTCATCATCCTGAATGCAACGATCAATAACTGCATGACAGGTCTCGACTCTCTCGCCTTGAATATTTTGAGGACATATGGGCTCAAGTCTAAGCCTCGCGCCACATCAAAGAATATCGCCGTCTTAAATACAGCACAAGGAGTAGACAATCAGCCTCCCCAAAAGGAGAAAGTCGCTTCACTCATGCCGGCAGCCAGAATGGACTCGAATAAGCAAGGAGAAACGTCCTTTGACTTTAATTCTTTTAATTTCTGAAGTTTCATGTAGCTTTACAGACAAGTCTCTGAAAGAAGTACTGCCAAAGGGTACAACGAATGAGATGATGAACCATGTTGTCTTGTCCTATCATCATTCGTATGAAGTGCGTATGCCTCCGCCTACCATCAGTCAATAAGTCACATGCGATGTCGAGGGGAGAGCTGAAATGCGTGTAGGACGTCTAAAAATGCTCATCATGATGCTCGCGCACCTGTGAAATTGGTTGCCGGAGTGAAGTCTCACTCAGGGAGTCGTTCGCCATACAGCACACGGCAAAAAGAATAAAAGTTTCTGACAATAGACGTGAGAAGTTTGCTCTGTGTAATGACGACTGTATGACATTCCAGCCCGGGAGCTATTGAGAAGTACGCACTAGAGGTTCACTCGATACCATAGCAGTACCATTCTCGCTCCTCTGTGTGCAATTATATTAGAAACCAATAGTGAATTCTTTTGCAAAGAACGACCCGTAGAATGTCAAACCGAGACAGGAATAGCGAGCTATGGCCTTCTTTCGTCCAAGTCGTGAAGAGAACTATTCTCCCTTCTCATGTAGTTCGAAGCGAAACTTGTTAGGCTTCACACACAAAATGACCAGCTACTTTCTATTTTGGATTTTGACGACTCTTCCATTCTCGTTCTACTATACTAGTAGTTAAAAATATGTAAGTTTGGCGTGCATGGTCAAAGTCGGGCAATAAAGTCACTTCATGTGACGCGTCTGCCAAAACGAAGAAAAGTGCTATTTCTGCTACTTTGTGCTTACATTTGTCCGTTTCTCCGAGTCCGAAACGCGCGTCTCTATAGTCGATGCTAAAGACACGAGATACAGATGACGATAGTGATGGCGAAAGTAATTTGCCCGTTCGTCGTGTCCTTAGTATTTCTCCGTTCAATGTAGATGGTGAAGGTACTTTGTCTTACTTGCACCATATTGTAAACTCTCTCGAGCAATTCATGTGCACCTTCTTGTCAGCTACAACGTTTTATCAAGGGATGAGCAATGTATATCGTATTAATAAAAAAGGTGATCAGGTCTTCTGGTTAAAGCACCCTATAATGACATAACTGCTTTGACCCATTCTTTTGCGACTATTCAGGGCTATCTAATCATCACTTCTCTCGAGTACCCATTTGGTTCCATCTTCATGATGCGGTGAAATCTCTGATATCAGGGGGTTTCACGACGCGTTCATGACCACATCGATTCATGAATGAGAATACAGGAATTCATGAATTTGCAAAGCAGCGCTTGACGTTGTATTCTCATTTCTTCATGAATCGATCAATATATGAACCGTCGTGAAACCCCCTGAATCAGTACGATCGTCTCTTTGCTTAGTCTTCGTTTTCGAAACGATGCTTTTTACGATGATTTGAATAGGATGCTTCATATTCTTATCATCAGTCTACGCTTTGTGGTAGGAAAATACATTAATGACCTTTCTTTAGAAAGTTCTTTGGAGAATACTTAGCCAGCTTGAGTATCGAAGATGATGAATACCCATCTGACGATGCTCAGACGAAATTTGCACTTCAAACAAGGGACAATTCTGCTCGATGTACGCGTTATTTTTGCTCAGGATCCCAAAATCAGTATGTGGAAGCGCTGCTGACTAGCCCGCGTTCTTTAGAAACTGCTTCCCACCTGAGATCTACATCTGCAGCACTGTATGTCAGTAGAGCTAGCTGCACACATTTCTTTTCCAGCTCGATGAAAAATCATAATGCCACGCATAGGACAGGTCAAACATGAAGGCGACAGGCTAGTCAAATACCATTAAGCAGCAAAGGGTGCCAGTCTAGTCTGTGCTTTATCACTCTGAGTCCGAAGGTCGTAGTCAGACCCATTCTGACATATGTATCGGACCCACGCTGAGAGAAAGGGAAACAGCAATTCTGCTCAGTAATGATCTGTAGGCTGCACAGACCACTTTTTCTCTACTCACGCAAAGCTTGATAGCCGGACTTTTCCACTATCTTCAAGTATCGAACCTGAATGCCAGATACAGTAAAGTAGGGAATTTCAAATTTGATCTTGATGGGTGCTCTTCTATCTAGCAGATCCTCTGTGAATGAAGGAAGCAACGTTTTGTGAAGTGCTTGTCAGTCTCGATCAGAACGAAATAAATGCTGCAGCATCGAATCGAATGTGCCTATCTCTAATGACGCACCATTCTTTACACTCGGCAAACCAAAGTGAGCTCTCATCAGGTACTCCTTTCCACCTCCTAGTTGTTTGATCTTCCACACCATGGCTGATTTCTCCGGTGCATAGTGTACCGATCCAACCGCTGCTCGAAACTTTGGGGAATCTGCATCGTCAGGCACGGGGATGTATATTTCCACATTGTTGGCGGTAGATCTCCTTTTGAATTGAGCTTTGCACTGAGATTATCGGATGGTTGAGATGCTTTCGTGAGCCCATCTTTCTCCTTTTCCTTTCCATCATCTAATTCCTGCCTCGTACGTCGAATGAGTACTCACCTTGACCATGAATTCAATTCGGCTTCCCTCGTGTCTCTCAATCACTGCTTCTGCCCATATTAAGGGCTTGACCTGTGTACTCAAGCGATAGCTCATGAGCTCAAACTCGCCATCGGGGGGAATAAAACTGATTGTACGATCATTCTCAAATCTTGACAATCGAACGCATTGATGAAACTTCACGTCCTCCATCTCAATTGCTTTGCCGCGAGATGCCCTTCCAGTGTTCTCAAACATGACCTTGTCGTTGAGTCCAAGTCGAAGCTCAGGCATTCCTGAAAGGTAGCATTTCATTTTGACAGCACCCAAGATTTCACTCCTGACCACGTTACCGTTTGCATTCACGAGTAAGTTGACAGACTCAACAACGTCCAAGAAGACCTCATTCTTCCGATACCGAATACCTTCACTTCGCCAAGAAACTGCGTTGGTCACTGCCATAGGTGGTCGTGCTTGGATCTCGAGCTTGTGTGATTCTTGCGTAATGTACCTAGTAGGAAGGAGAGAGAGAGAGAGAGAGAGAAAGATCAAACTTAGACCACACCAATCGTGTGTTCTTCCGGACTTTAACATGCACTTACTCCTGCAATATTTTGCTCTCCGTTGTTTGAGGGTAACCGAAATCCATCATTTCGTCCAGAAGCTCGTATATGATGACGAAGTTGTCCCTGATGCTTTCTTCTTCCAACTCCTTGAAGTATTCTTCCAACACAGAGGCCAGCTTGTGCAGAAAGAGAAGGATTTCAGCGGCATTCGAGTTCCGTCGTGATAGAGCGAGTACTAAGGTGCAGATATTTGAATTCGTCAGTAGTGTGATAGAAGTCATCGGAAGCGCCACAGCTGGTCGATGCCTTACAGTATAGATTGTTGTGTCGGATGAACATGTAATTCACGCCTTCGCTAGTGAAGCATGGGCTGATTGCGCTTCCGCCGCTTTCCTCTTCCATGTCCAGCAAGAGGGGTAAGAACTTCTCTACTGTGACAGGCGCCACATCATCTCGATACGACCGTTGAATGAGAGATTTACCCTTCACATCGACGATGGCAATGAGAGATGCCATGGTACCCTGTGTAGTAGGACGTCAAGGCAATCGTAGTGACCAGAAGTACAAGTATCCTCTCTACAGCACTGGAGATGATGGGCTGGCTCTAGCGACAAGCAACATTGATCACGCGTCCCTAGCCTTCTTGGTCGATCGGGTTTCGGATTTTGGAGCAATTAAAAATTATCACCTTTCCGGGTCACACACGACAATGATCTTGTTTTTTTAAAAACACACCCCACCATGGCAGCGAAGAGGCTATCGGTGAAGCAGAGAACTGACTCCGGAAAGGCCCAAGTCAGCGAGATGGTAGCGGGAGAAGGAGAAAAGGAGTCACAGAGTAGTGAGGACGATGTAGGACGCGAGGTAAAGTTCGCCCAATATGTTGATAGCGACGAAGCAGCGGAGCAAGACGATGACGAAGACCATGACTCTGACGAGGACAGCGAGGAAGATGTAGAAGGTGATGAGCAAGAAGACAACATTCGGAAAAGAGTCGAGTCTATCCCTTTCTCTTCCCTACTGCGGGCTAGGAAGTCATTGCGGGAGATCGAGTCAAACTCATCTGACTCCGAAGAGGACGAATTTGAAGCAGAAAGAGTGAAGCATCGTGAAGAAAAAGAGAAAGTGAGAAGGGTATACAAGGATATGGTGAAAAGGGAGAACAAACATGCCCCTACAGAGGTGTCCTCCCGAAGACCTGTTTCTAGGCGAAGGATCATTGTAGAGACGCAAAGCAACGCCTCGAGAAGAGACCCCCGTTTCTCTTCTCTGAGCGCTTCGTTGCCCAATTCCGGCCTGTACCAGTCATCCTACGGATTTTTGCGAGAGAAGCAGCGGTCGGAGGTAGCGGAACTGAAGAGTGTTTACAACAAGCTGAAAAGACAGGAGGTCAATCACGCGGGCCCCAAAGCAAGAAGTGAGATAGCGCAGAGCATTCGACAGGAAAAGGAAGAGGTCGAATTGGCGCTTAGGAGAGAGGAAGGCCGCGAAAATGAGAGAAAAAAAAGGGAAAGAGAGGGAGAAGTAGTCAAGAGAGAGAAGAAAGCGATTCAAGCAAGGGTGAAAGAGGGGGGTACGCAGTTCTATCTCAAAGACTCGGCAAAGAAGCAGCTGATACTCGAGGACAAATTCGAAAGACTAGCAAGCGGACGAGAAAAGAGTGAGAGTGACTCTTCCCGTAAAGACCTCAAGAGAGCAGTCGAGAGAAGGCGAAAGAAGAATGCAGCAAAGGAAAGGCGGGCAATGCCTCTTGGCGGTGGGGATGGAGGAGCTTTCTCGTCTCCGTCTGATGGTAGAACGATGACCATCCCCCAACGGAAAAGACTGGCAGGGGAAGGGTCTTTGGCAGGCAGCAAGCCAGAGAGGAAGAGAGGCAGGAGAGGTTAGATTGTGTCTCTTTTGGGAGGCGTCCCTCTTGTTTGTGCTTGGAGTGAGTTCTGGTGTAAGAATATGTATAGGAATATATTGTCCTAGAAGTAGTTAATACAGTGAATACGAGAATAAAGCAATCGCAGACAATTGAGGGTATAAGTCAGGTGTAAGCGGTGGAGGAGTTGATGCTTGCACTACTGCGCTGACGAACTTCACTGGAGACTGCAGGTCGAATTTCGCCATTAAATGGCCTCCCATCAGGTCTTGACTGAGAATGGTGATGTCCTCCAGTTGTAGCTGCCTGAGATCGCCAAGCTTCCACAGAGGGCAGAGACCCCGGAAGAGACAGATTTCCATCAGGCTGCCTCAAGTAAGGCTGTTGTCTTCGTTGAGGGAACAAGGGTGGTGCGCTCTCGAAGAAGATATCATCTATTCCATTGTCGAATGCTGTCGTTGTGCTATCTTGCTTGTCGTTGCGTAGTCCCTCGCTTGTCTTGCCCAGCATTGCGGATTTGGATCTGTCCTTCTGTCTTGTGCCGATCTTATTTGGCACCTCTGCATCTGTTGTTGCACCTCTGGAAACAAGATTCGGTAGCACTAGAGTGTAAAACTTTGGCCAGACAAAGCGGTCGTGAATGAAGCTTCTCAGTCTGTCGACGAGTATCTGTTCAATCTTAGGAACATCTTGCAGTTTGGCTCGAGAACCTACCAAGGATGTCGCAGTAGCATCCAATGCAAAGTCAGGGTGAAGGGAGAGGTGCAGTTCATGGCGAGATCGAGGAGGAGTTGATGAATGAGGTGCTGGTACAGAAGTATCAGACTGGTCGCATGAGAAGAGCTCAATGGCGAGCTAGAAGAGGTAGCGCGAGCTTTGCGGTGAGGTTCTTGAGTGCAAGCTGCCATTCCGATCGAACAGACTCACCGTCCCTGAAAAGCGTTCTATTGCAAGACCCAAAGAGATTGGTAAGACGGCAAAGCGTGGCCGAGGTATATTCAAAACAAGCTTCGTATCAATCGAGAGTGATATGCAATCTGAATAGTCAACATCTACTTCCACTCGCTTGGTGGAGGGGGTTGCAACGCTATCAATCATCGTAGCACAACGCAGTCACAGGTCATCTCACTTACCATCCGGCCAGTGTCATCAGCTGGGCGAACTTTAGTATTCGTAAAGATTGGATAGGCGTCACCAAACGTCACATCGTTCACCTGAATAGGATCCTAGTATAGTGAAGCGAGAATATAAGAGAGATGCTGACAATGGCGGCGAAGATTTTACTCACTAGAATCTTCATCCCTCTTCCTACTGTCTTTGCATTGAGAATGTTCTCCATCCATTCTCTTGCCGTGACTTGTGCTTCGTTGCTTCTTTTCTCAGCACTCCAGCCCCCTGCGATAATGTCATCACGATACCCGGCTATTGCTTGGGCGATGACGACGTTCAGCCAATCAACAGATTCACCAGCGTGACTGTCTGCCTCGTACTGAACCTTGCTCATGATTTCCGTCATAACGCTACCAATATTGACAGCGCCTGCACCAAGTCCATCCTTGTTACTAACGCTCTTTCCACTTTTCCTCATTCGGTCGCTCTGTGAGCTGGTCTTCGCTCGACTTGATTGGACTCGGGAGGAGGGTGAGCGAGAATCCTCAAAGATAATGTATCGAATGGCGATCAAGGCAATGATGACAACGCTCAATTGACCAGCGAGAAAGCCTTGTGTGAATGTCAGTCGGAAGCCTAAGAGACCATTGGTACTCGCCGAAATGGCTGACGGCTGCATCATCTCTGAGGCCAGCGACATGACCGCTCGTTGAGTGTCGTCCGCAAGAATGGCTGACTAGCTTGCCTTACTGTTCGATTGGTCGAGCGCCATCCTGAGGGAAAATCTCCTTCTTAAAGTAAGATCTGTCTGTGCTTTCTCGCGGCACTTTCACCGAAAGATAGTCTTCAGCTAGGCAGGGGCCCGACCTTGACTAGCGCACGTCAGTACAATCTGAATTAGTTCAAGAATTGGAATTTCTCTCTTAGGTAGCAAACAAGCAGCAGCTGTAATAAATGGGCAGTAGTACCTGCTCACGCACGCACCTGACACCGCAGCGAATTATCCATATCCCAAAATATAGTCTTTTGTCGAGAACCGCACATTTTTCATCCTGCCCGCCATGTCTAATCATGACGTCCCCGTCGTCAATCGCTGAAGAGGCAGCGGCATTTTCCTCACATCACGAGAAGTGGGAGGCGGTGGTCAAGGACGAAGTGGTCATACAAGGAGCAGCTATGACGCAAGAAGATGTGCCGACATGTATGTCACTTTTTGATACGTGGGCTTCTTGCTTTGCACTAGGTCCCCAATTCAAGCACATATACCGTTACGGATACCCAAACGATTGCAAACCCAAACTAGAAGATTTCAAGTATTGCTTGACTCTCAAAAGCCTTTCGAATGAAGAACGTAGAGACACTTGGATCCAACGAAGAGCAGAGGCGGCAGCAAGCAAAAGACTCAGCCAGAGCAGCGAAGATGTCTGGACGATGCGTAGAAGTCCACTCATCGACCCTGCTTGTCTGCCTCAGATGGAGGACAATTTCAAGGGCAAGTGACTGACGTGTGAGTTCTTCTTCTGAAGTGCACCAGTGAGGTGAAAGGGTGGGATATTTAGAATGATTATAGAATACAACGAATCAGTTCTGCTACTGAGTGAGGCTCCTCGCATGGCTTCAATGCGGATACTCTTTACCAAGCTTACCATGTATGATTTTCGGTGTGAGGAAGTGCAGGAAAGGGGGCAGGGGTGGAGAACTTCGTTTCTTTCTTTTCTGGCGTATGAACATTACTGATCGTGTTCCTACGTTCTACATTCTTTTCAGATCAAATCGGGCTTTATCATCATCACCACATCGTTCGACGTGAGTATCGGTACAAAGGTAACCTCTATGCAGGATTACAACAGTTTATCCATTCTCGGAGGGCGAATATGCTGTGCTATTTGCAGGACGATGAGCCTTCCGTTTACGTTGGGCTCTGAACTAGCGAACCGTTTCCTACCTGTTCGAGACATCGATTTCATCTTGCCTTGCTGGATGTTGCTCGAATATCTGTCGCTCCCTTCGACTCTTACAGACTACTCCTGGAGGACGGGAGGAAATGAAGAGACTAGGCGCCGACGATGAAGGCTAGTCTAACAGGGAAAGAGATGAATGAAACGTACGGTAGATAGGGGCTTGTTAAAGCGAAGAAGTCTTGGTGATCTGCCAGTGTTGTGCCTGAAGACCGATACATAATCTTCTCTATGATTTTTGGCCTCGATGAGTAGCAACGAGGTAGACAAGCTGATCTCCATTTCTGCCCTTCAGGATGGAGCATGCATGCACACAGCAGACAAAAGAGGTTAGTTTCTTCTTCTTGATATCACTGGCGACGATTAAAACAAATCCATACTTCGAGCATGGCGAGCGGTTGCATTGTCAATTGCTGTGAGCCTTCGCTCAAACATGCATGTGAGTGGCAGTAAAACGAAGTTCCACAAAGACGAGACATTGTCTAATCCGATTCTGAATTCTCCATTTGCAGCACCAACTGAGCCTCTTTCAACAGTGCTAGCGTACCATCTAGAACCGGTGGGGCCATCATACTGACATGTTTATTGCACCTTCTACGTCATTGAACGTCGTTTTGCAGGTACGTGCTTCTCAGGTTTTCCCACTTTTTCCCACAACACATTTCAATTGTACAACAAGCAAGGCTCCATACACACAATACAATAAGATACCCCTTTCTAGTCTGTGATGACGAAAGCGGCAGATGGTCAAACTGCTCCATATTGCTCTCTGTACCCCTTCATGCTTGCGATTTCGTCCGAATAGCCTCCTTTCTCCTCCATATAAATGATGATCTGGTCGAGGCCAACGACACTGAGAACGGGTACACCCAAGCGACTAGACACTACGGCCACAGTGCTTCGATTGTCCTCGTCGCTGATTTTCTCTTGTCGATCTAGAGCAATGCACACTCCGGCAAGTGAGGCTTCAGGAGATGCGGAGATGAAAGAGACAGCTTCGTTGATCGCAGTCCCTGCTGTCATGACATCGTCCAAAATGAGCACCTTTCCCTTCAACTCTGCGCCCACAAGAGTTCCACCTTCTCCATGAGCCTTGGCTTCCTTTCGATTATAGCAGAACCCGACAGATCGGTTGTGTTGAAGATGTAGGGCCATTGCAACAGTGGCAGCCAATGGAATTCCCTGATTGTTCGAGAGGGAGATGAAGTCGCTGTTGAAAACCACCTCCTACAGCAAAGATCCCCAGTCTCTAACTCACCTTGTAAGCAGGTCCAAAAATGACATCAAATTCGATGCCAGACTTGATGATTCGTTCGGCATAGCATGTAGCAACTGAAGCAATGCTCTCCCCTGTGCAGAAGAGTCCAGCGTTGAAGAAGTACGGAGACTTTCGTCCTGACTTGAGTGTGAAAGGACCTCCAAATTTCAAAATTTTGGAAGAGAGAAGGAGGGACAGGTATGAGGACTGATACGCCTCAAGCTGGGCAGACGTCGAGGATGCTGCCATGCCGAGGAAGACTGTCTGTGACGGGGGCCGGGAAAGTGAGCAATAGAAAGAAGGAGAATCAAGGACAAGTCGAGACTTTAGATTTTCTCCGAATCTGTTCTCGCGCGGTAGGAAAAGTGTATCGTCAGTGTCCGTGGAGTGTGGCTAATTGTAGAGGGCGACCGACTGAAGCACACTTGGGATGCAAAAGAAGTCAGACTTTCCCGCTCTTGCGACGATCACTGCACCTCTCTCGGCGAGAATATGGATCTACTCAGAGCTGAGATTGCAGCCAAGAAGCGCAAGACAGCAAGCTTGGGGGAGGATGCAAACACAGATGAAGTCGAGTCGACAAGAAAATTCGTTCGGAGGGGCGAAGACGACAGGAGGAGAGAAGAGGAGAACAGGACGAGGGAATTAGAAAAGCGAGCAGCGAAAGTAAAACATCTTAGGGAAGACGAAGGGCGGGGTGCACACTCGAATACGCTAGACAATGCCTCGTCATCGGAGAAGCATCGAGGCGATGTGGTATCAGCCGCTGAGAGGGAAACGTTCAATATCTCAACTTCAGAAGCCATTCGAAGATTGCGTTCCAAGGGCGAGCCTATCAGACTATTCGGTGAAAGTGACAAGGAGAGACGATTGCGACTGAGAGCACTGGAGCTCATCGAGGGAAAAGGCGAGAAGATGGGGCAGAACGACTTCATGAGAGCACTGCGGGGAGCAGAAAGCAGTATGATTGATCAAGATCTTCGGGGGGGAAAGGAGAAAGAGAAAAAGAGAGACGACGAGAATCAAGAGAATCGAGTGGAGCTGAGAAAGAAAGAGACGGGCGAAAGCGGAAAAGTGAGGGAAGGTGTTGGGATGAACAGCTTGTTGGAGCTTGATCTGGTCAAAAAGGACATCAACAAAGTTTACCCCATCATCTATTACACCCTAAAGGGATTGTTGAAGGACTGGGAGCAGACACTGGCAGAAAGGCCTCGTGAGTAGCAGCAGAGAATGTGCCGGTCGACTACTTTCTCAGGAGAGGGACCTAAATATCCTCTTTTCCCTCTGTCCAGTCGAAATACGTCAAAGCAATCAAGGCAAGCTGGTGGCAGCGACCCAAGTGCAATCTGCAGATTACCTTAAACCTCTCTTTAAACAGCTCCGTCAGAGGGTGAGTGCTGTCCGCTTTCGCGTTTCAATCTCCCCGATCATCTCCTAAACGAAAAGTTTTGCTTGGCAAACGTTCCTCGATCTAGTCTGTCCTGCCCGATGTTCTCGCACGTCTCGCCGAAATAGTGCACTACGTCCAAAAGCGAGAGTATCGAAACGCAAACGATTCGTACTTGCAACTCTCCATTGGAAATGCTCCCTGGCCTATCGGTGTCACCATGGTGGGGTGAGTGTTAGCTAGGGGACAGTGGTAGGAAAGATGATGCGAACAATCGTTTTAAACCTTTGTTCCACGCCGCACTTTATTCTGCAGTATACACGAGAGGTCAGGTCGTGAGAAGATTTTCAGCTCGAACGTAGCACACGGTAAGCCAGCTCCTTGCAAGGAATCTTGGTCTGTGAGTAAAGCTGCTGCTGATCCTGCCACATTCTATCCTCGCAGTCCTCAACGATGAAGTCAGTCGCAAGTATATTCAAAGTCTTAAACGGCTCATGACGTTCTCGCAAACGCGGTATCCTCCCTATCTGCCAAGCATGCTGATGGGCTGAATTGCGGTACTATGCGTATGTGATTTGATCATTCCACTGTACTTTTATACAATATGAGCTTGACGATGTACGAGCAGCCGTCCTTGCACCATGTGACCCACCATCGAATCGGTCCTCAATTCAAGCAAGCACAATGTACTTTTGCAGATGCTCTGGAATTGCCTTCTCGAGACCTTTCGACTGCAGCCATTTCCGGCTGAATAGACGAGCTTGGTATCTGCGAGAGCAAAAGACGGAGTGGAGGAGAGAATTAAGGGAGAGAGAGAGACATGTCAACAGCTGCAGCATACCGACGAATGCCTCTGCGACGAGGCCTCATCTTGGCGTGACACTCACCGGTAGGCACCATCACACAAAATGGTGACAATGTTGCTGCCCTTGCCTAATGATCTTGCCATCTTTGTGGCGGCAACTACATTGAGTGCCGAGCTGGCTCCGATGTATATACCTTCTTCGTCCAAGCAGCGGTACACCATTACAATGCTCTCCTCATCCGGGACGTGACAGCTTCCGTCCAACTTGCCGATATCGTCCTTCATGTTGTCTGTCACTCTCCCCTGACCGATTCCTTCTGTGATGCTTCCTCCTTGTCTGTCCATCAACTTGCCGCCACTCTGGATGTAAGAGTGTAAGACACTGCCAGGAGGATCTGCCAACCAGCACTTGACCCTTCCATTGGAGACGTCTTTGAGGTAAGACGTCACCCCCGCTAACGTCCCACCAGTACCCGTTGCGGCGACAAAGCCGTCGAGATTCTTCCCTGAGTCCGTTTGTTCCCATATTTCCGGGCCAGTCGTCTCAATGTGTGCTCTTCTGTTGGCTACGTTGTCAAATTGATTTGTCCAAACGGCATTGTCAAGCCTCTCGGCGTGCCGTTTAGCTTGGTGATTGTAATTCTCAGGATTATCAAAAGCCACTGCTGGCACGGGATAGACTTCAGCTCCCAGCATTCTCAAGAGATCAATTTTCTCTTGCGATTGGGTGTTGGGCATGTAAATGACGAGCTTATAGCCCTTTGATCGACATACATGCGCCAAGCCGATGCCTGAGTATCAAAGCGAGACTAAGCATGCGAACGGCGGAAGTTAGACCTCGTCACTTTTTCACTCTCCTCACCTGTGTTGCCTGCGGTTCCTTCTACGACTGTTCCGCCGGGCCGAATCAATCCCTTTTCTTCGGCATCCAAGACGACGTACAGTGCAGCACGGTCTTTGACACTGCCTCCTGGCTCCATGAATTCCGCCTTCCCCAAGATATTGCAACCCGTCTCCTCTGACAGGCGATTGAGTCGAATGAGTGGTGTGTTTCCAATCGCACCTACAAACCCATTCACCGGCTTCATGTAAGCTTGTGCCACCCTTGGCATAGAGGACGAGATTCTGCTGGTAGACATCTGGCGCACGGTATGGCCGATTTGGAGGCACGGAGCAGAGCTTCTGTAGATCGACGACATCCCTTCAAAGTCAAGATGGATAGTGGAGGCGGAAGGGAAGTGCGAGCTCGTCGAGTGACTATTGTAGTTTTTTGCATTATTCTCGTAGATTCTTCAAGAGGATTAAAGCTTTAATTTTCTCGCTCAGGCGATTCCAGCCACGAGGAATCGCAAAAATATTTTCGAGTCCGTTTTGATCTTCTTGGCGTCACTGATCGATGCAATCTAAGCGACTTCTTCTTGGATTGGCCTCAGTACAGTACGCCAGAAACACATCGCCCCACCTTGCACTCTGCTGCACACCTTGTCTAGGATCTTTGACGTTGGCGAGAGGAGTCGTCAACATGTCCCACGCTGCTTCAGATTCGCTGCCCGAAGCCAAGCGACCACGTTTGGAAGATTACGACACGAGGAAGCATGGCGCGAGCAGCACAAGCGTGGCCGAGAAGGCAGCCGCTGAGACTCTTGACACTCCACCAATAGTACTGAAAGAGGACAAGGAACTACTGGCAGTCCTTGAGAGCGATCATCTCCCAAAGTCGACTGCAAAGGTACACTTCCGTGAAGGTCTTTTCCTAGCTCCGATGGTTCGGATCGGTTCACTTCCGACTCGTCTTCTCTCTCTTCAATATGGAGCCGATCTGGTTTGGAGCCCAGAGATCGTGGACAGGGCGCTGGTTGGTTGTGATCGTGTGGTGGATCAACGGACCGGAATGGTCTCCTTTCTTCGTGAAGGAAAGCAAATACTGACGACCCACCCAATCGAAAGGGATCGAATGATATTCCAGCTGGGAAGTGCTTCACCTGTGTGGGCTTACAAAGCTATATCTCTCGTTACATCACACAACGATGTCGCTGGAGTGGATCTGAATTGTGGATGTCCGAAGCCGTTTAGTACGATTGGGGGGATGGGCGCTCAATTGCTTGGTACACCCGATCTACTTTGCTCCATCCTAAGAGCAATGAGAAAGGCGGCTCCACCTCATGTGTCTGTCACTTGCAAAATTCGTTTGCTCCCGACAAAGGAGGCAACCCAAGCTCTCGTCCGTCAGATCATTGGAACGGGAACTATTGATGCACTAACCGTCCATTGTCGTACCAAGGACATGCGACCGAGAGAGAGGGCTCTGACCAGTCGGTTCGAAGAAGTGCGCCAGGTCGTAGAGGAAGAAACAGGCGGCAGACTACCTTTGATCTGCAACGGTGATGCTTGGGATGCTGCGGAAGCGAATAAGATGATGAAGATGACTGGTGTTAAGGCCATCATGATTGCGAGAGGCGCTGAAGGAAATCCTAGCTGTTTCCGTGATCAGGGTTTGCTAAGCGTACCAGAGACTGTAGCGCCTGCATGGGCTCGACTTGCCCTGACGTTCGATAACAACTACGGCAACACAAAGTATTGTATCAATTCTATGGCCTTTAAACCTTCATCTTCGATTGTGCCCAACGCACGACCTATCAAGTCTAGCCTGTGGAACAAGCAAAAATGCCAAGAGGCGAGATCATCAATTTCACAAGCAAAGTCGGTGGAAGAGATCAGCCGAGCTCTCGGAGTAGATGTAGCGGAGCAAAAGGAATTGCCGGTAGACGTAGTGCTGAAGGACGTGCGAGAGGCTCTGGAGGAGAGATACGACAGCGACGGAATTCGACTACACAGGCTGGGAGATAGATTGGCAATAGAAAGAGCCAACGACAGCGGGAACGAAACCGTATTCGCAAAAGCAACCATCTCGACCGCGAATGTCGTATGAGGGCCATAGAGCATCGCCTTTGAAGAAAGAGCGTCGAAAAAGACCTTGGAAAGACTTGCTCGCAAAGACATCTGTAAAATACAACAACACAACTTTAATTTCATCGACCATCGTCATCACTTGGCTGCCTTGGCTGCTCGCATACGAGAACCTTTCTTGAGCAATTCGCGGTTGGTAAGTCCACTAGGGTTGGCTTTCTTCGTTCCTAAGCCATGTCGAGGAGTCCATTGGCCTCCACTTTGGTCTGCGTAATAATCCATTGGGTAATCTCCTTCGCTTATGTCCCGATGCTCTTTATTCTGTTCTTCGGCGCTACTGACCCAGCCTTGAGTTTTGTCGAGAGCCACTGCAGCCTCGTATGGACTCAGCAATGGCCGCTCGAAAGCGTCACCCCAATCAATGGAGAGTCGAGGACAACTGGTTTGTACAAATACAGAGAGACTTGAGCCGAAGAGCGAAAGCTTTTGTGGGGACAGCTCCGATAACAGTATCGGAACGATTGGCACACCTGATGGTTTGAGCATGGTAGACAGATGAGACAAGACCCTTGTAGATCCTTGGCGACCTAACGTCCCCAACACCAGACCCCACCCCTGATCTGGAGTGCTCATACCGATCAACTTGTCTCTCCCCAAGCTATCCCGTGCTGATTCAACTGCACTAGCTCTGTTGCTCCGCATCGTCTGATGGTCGTACCACTCTCGCACAAATCGTTTCTCATACGGATCATAACGAAAAGCTGGCAGTCTAGGATTCGCAATCATGATGCTCTCCAAGTGAAATCTGCCGTCGCCTACATAGATGATGCCATCGATATCTTTGCTAGCGTCTTGCGAAAGCTTCGGAGAGGTGCATCCGAGGATTTCTCCAGGACTAAGCGGCTTGATTTGGGGTATAGTGATGCGATACGATGAAGAGTACCACGTCTGCGATTGCGTTAATGTCGTGTCTTCACCGATCTTTGCAGGACTTTCGAGTAATTTGCCTCTTCTTGTGCCATCAGGATGCCCTACATCATCTACCAATTCTCTTCCAACACTCTTCTCCAAGTCATCTTTAAGTCCATGCAATACGTTGATGAATTGGACTGTGGCGACCAGAACGAGATGAGTACGTCCCTCCGGACCTTTATCAGGCCCACTCTCTTCTATATCGACTGCCAATTTTGCTTTTCCTTTCGAGTGATCAGCTTCTCGTTCTTGTAGGATCTGTTTTCGAAAGGCGTTCTTTGATGGAGGAAAATTGCTGCGAACAGTAGCATGCAGGTGAATAGGATCGATTGCAATTTCGACGAAGACGTAAAGACTTCGAATTGATGTCTGGTCCACGGGGACTAGATATGAATCGTCAGCACCATCAAAACAAGCTTCTTGTTCCTATTGCACTCACCTAGACAGCTATGTCCGTAGTGTATGAGCATGTCAGCTCCTAGGGCCCTCGCTGTGTAGTCATCGACGCAGCACGCCCCATACGTTACATCTCCCATGATGACAGTTGTTGCTTCCGTAAATCTTTCAACGATGTCCGAAATAG
The DNA here is from genome assembly GCA_026210745.1 of Exobasidium rhododendri. NCBI lineage: Eukaryota > Fungi > Basidiomycota > Exobasidiomycetes > Exobasidiales > Exobasidiaceae > Exobasidium > Exobasidium rhododendri. The sequence goes on from CP110630.1 coordinate 1,050,378, forward strand.
CAGTAGCCCACAACGTCAGGCCTTCGGGCATCTGAAGGGCAACGCAAGTACTCTCATAATGTCGTATATGGTGAATCGTCTTGTGTATTTCAAAGCTGTAATTTGAGGGAAGCAAAGTGCGAATAGCTGCATTCAAGAGATCATCTTCCCGAATCGAGGTCGGGATCTGACCCGCGGGCGAACGCTCTGCATGCGACACTGTAGAAGACGATGAAGCTTTGTATCGCTTGAGAGAAGTAGAAGCGTCATGTACATCAGCTGTCATGGTGCCGGTTGGTGCACTATGTCATTCAAGTGCAGCAGCTAGTGTGAAGAGCAGGAATTGACTTTGTGAAGATTAACAGTCTCTGCTCGCACTTTTTTGTCCAATTGACTTGCATGGGAATTAGGGTTAGGGTTAAGTTCCGTCTATTGCACACGTGAGTGAAAAAGTATCTTGGCGGAAGGGACAGAGCGCCTTTTTTCCCTGTGATTTCATGACAGGGACGGTCTTGTAAAGGGAGCATAATAGTGATTACACTTTCTGACCTTTCTTCTTGCCAGAGAGAAACTTGCAGAGACTCTATCATGTCGACCTTCGGACATCACTTTCGAGTCACAACGTATGGGGAATCTCATTGCGCATCTGTGGGATGTATAGTGGATGGTGTGCCTCCTGGCATGGCTTTGACTGAAGCCGATATTCAAGTTCAACTCTCCAGAAGAAGACCCGGTCAATCTAATCTGACCACTCCACGAGACGAAAAGGATGCTGTCAAGATTCAAGCTGGCGTGGAAAAGGGTGTAACCCTGGGATCGCCTCTAGCTATGCTGGTCAAGAATGAGGATCAGAGGCCTCACGATTACACCGATGAGACATTGGATCTTTTCCCAAGACCGTCACATGCAGATTGGACGTACATTGACAAGTACGGCCTCAAAAGTAGCTCTGGAGGAGGAAGGAGCTCGGCAAGAGAGACTATCGGCAGGGTAGCTGCAGGTGCAGTAGCAGAAAAGTACCTCAAGGAAGCATTTGGAGTTGAGATCGTTGCATTTGTATCGTCTGTAGGAAAGGTTCACATACCAAGGTTCCCAGGAGAAAAGCTGGCAGGAGACACTTCGGCAGTGGATGTTGCATCCTCTTCCTCTGTAATTGACAACCACATCGAAACGAAAGGAATGTCAGAAGATGAAGCTGAAGAGCCCTTGAGCGCCGAATTCAGACAACTATTGGCAACTGTGACAAGAGAGCAAGTAGACAAGACTGACATACGATGTCCTCACCCAGTAGCAGCCGATCGAATGCGACAGGTGAGTGCTCCACGGCCCAGACATCAAATCGGGACGGCGCTTACAGAGACTGCGCTCACCTCACTCTTTCTTCTCTTCATCTCGTGCAGCGCATCATCCTGGCAAAGTCCAAAAATGACTCAATCGGAGGCAGTGTGACGTGCGTAATTCGTAAAGTTCCAACCGGACTTGGAGAGCCATGTTTCGATAAACTAGAAGCCAAATTGGCTCATGCTATGCTGAGTATTCCTGCGACCAAAGCTTTTGAGATTGGCTCTGGCTTTCGAGGAACAGAAGTGCCTGGATCAAAGCACAACGATCTATTCTTCCAAAAGCCAGATGGATCTTTGGGCACTTTGACAAACTGGAGCGGGGGCGTGCAAGGAGGCATTAGTAACGGAGAAGACATCTACTTCAAGTGAGTGTTGCGATTGTGTAGTAAGGTCGTACTTTTGGATAGTGAAGCTTTTGCTTACGAGAGTACGCCTTACGTTCCTTTATGTGCACACAGAGTTGGCTTCAAATCGCCGGCTACTATCTCGCAAGATCAATCAACTGCATCTTATTCTGGAAAGAATGGAGTCCTAGCTACCCGAGGTCGTCACGACCCTTGCGTCGTACCTCGCGCAGTCGCAATCGTTGAAGCAATGGCTGCTCTCACCCTCATGGATGCTCTGCTAGCACAAGATTCTAGGACAATGGCTTCTTCTCGTTTGAGCGCCGCTCCTGTCCTTGCGCTGCCCAACAGCATGAAGTTGGTCCACAAGCTCAAAGTCGGGAGTAATGTGAACCAATAATTCCACCTTATGACAAGCATGTTGTCCAAATTGGTGCTTCGTATAGAGATACATGTGAACAAGATGCTATAAAGTGATTTCATCTTACTTTGTGCCTGATCTGTCGAAAGAGGAAAGTGAGAGAGAGAGAGATGTTGACTTGAATAATGCTGTTAAAGGAGAGAGTTGCTTGTATCTAATCGCGAACGCTGCCTCTCTTTGCGGCGACTTGAGACCGACTTTGAGGTCTACTGATTTCCTGTCCAATTGAGGTAGACGACTCGACATTTGGTGTCGTAGCCGGCCTATCACCGGTACTCAGTTTACTTTGTTCCTTTGATGGCTTGGAAGATTCTGCGTCTTCTTCGTCGTCACTCCATCCAGGCAATTCCTCCTCGTCTTCAACAGCCCCTAATTCAAAAGATTGACCTCGTACTGCTCTGTAATTTCCGTTTTGTTGCCCGTAGCCGCTGGGCTTGGAGAGGGGCAGCTTTCGATATGTGCCATGTCGAAGATGAAGTGCGTAAGAGTAGAGTACTAAAGCAAAGTAGATCTGCAGCGCAATGTGATAGAATCAATTTGAGTTACAAGCAAGATTAGCCTTTCCACTTCCCCAAATCACTTACTTTTAACAGCCAACCTAAGGAAAGAACTGCCGCACTAAAGCCCCTCTCGCCCTTCCAGACAGACTGAGCAGCGTCGATACGAGCTTGCCCCACCAGCAAGGTGTGATGAATCTTCTTTCCGGGTGCTTCGTACTGTCTCTCTATGCTCTCTATTAGACCCATTAGACCTTCTTGATACTCGTTCAGCTTTGGCTTGTCACCATCATGCTTCATATAAAGAAACCAATCGAGCGCAAAATACAGGGTCCAGGTCGAGCTTAAGAGATGATCCCCAAGGAAAAGATGGGCAAACTTCATGACTCGTTGGGCATCTTCGTCTGTGATACCCTGAATTGCCCACAGGAATACAAAGATAGTAACTATGCTGTACAGATACAGTGAAACCTGACTGATTGTACCACCCTGAAAAATGGCGATGATGCCATAGATGCCGGCGATTTTATTGAATAATGCAAAAAGGGTGATGATGGTGCAACCTACTTTTAGATCCAAGATGAAAAGAAATGAGGTAAGATTGGTATGAAATACCGGCATTCGAAACCAGATTCTCGACATTTCAGAGTGGGAAAAGGCCAGTAGGTCGACAAGGCCACAAAGCCAGAAAGGAGAGTAGAGTGTGCGTGCTTATGCGTGAGGAAGAGAGAAGTCTAATCGCAAACGCGAAGATGCAACACACCCACTCCCTCGCCCGACGGGACGACCTACGAGTGCGGTAAGATTCTCTGTGCGCGTAGAACGGCACCAGAAGGTCCTCCAGAGTACTGGCGGGCGCGTGCACAGACAGCACTCTGCTAGATTGCCAGTCCTAGGTCCCTCTTTACAACGCTCTCTTTTCTCCCGTCCAAATCACTGCTCTTTGCACCCGAGAGTGAAAGCGATTATGGCGTCGCCGTCACTCAGCAGCGGTGCAGCGGGTGCATACTCGACTGGTGTGCTGGGAATGGCAGGCCCGTCAGCGACAGGCGCCATCGTTGCTGACGTCCTCAAGTCGCCAGATGACCTGTCCAAAATACCCGCTCTTCGCAAGAAGTTGGTGAAAGAACAGTCTTCGCTCTCTGCCAAGCTAAAGTCTGGAGCGAAAGATCAACTAGAGGCAACCAGAGATGGGCTTTTGAAGCTGCAAGCGACAAGAAAGGATGTCGCGACAATTCGGGAATCGTTTGGCGAAGTAGAGAATATCTTCGGCGACCACGGGATTGAAAGCGGGACAAGTAATGGAAAGCTCAAAAGCTTTCGTGTGATCAGCGAGGTGTCTCAGATCCATCGCAATCTGGTTCAGACCGCTGCGACGCTGGACAAATTGATGAGACTTCCTTCTCAAATTGAAACGCTTGCAGTCGTGTTGAATGAACTTGAATCCGATCTGTTCAATTCAAAGCCTGAGCTACTTTCCCTCCATTATCACATTTCCGCCTTGGAATCCTTTCGAAACGAGACGATGCAAAGAGGACGATCGTGCTCTCTTGATGTCAGAGAAACGCTGCAAGAGTATTTTGCCCCGCTTGATGGGCTCGTCAAGAATTTTGAGGCATACCTTTTCATGCTCTGTTCTCGAATCATGGACTTGGTCAGGGAGGATCGACAAAACGTCGTGATTTTTGTAGTGAAAATCGTCGAAAAGGAAAGCAGAGAAGATGAGAAGGCGGCTGCGATTCGACTGGCTAAAAAAGCGAATCTGGAAGGAGCTGCTCGTTTCCAAAGTGTGATTGCAAATGCTCGGGTGATTAAGCTCTATCGTCCCAAATTGATGGAATCTCTGGACAATTCCAACAAAGAGCTCTTCGATGAATGCTGGCTACGATTTGGAGCTTTGGACCAAGATCAAGTAGACTCCTCCAACTTTCTCGATCACCTTGACTGGCTATACAAAGATCTGGTCTTTGTCAAGGAGGAGATGGAAAAGCTTTTCCCCAAAGATTACAACATCTATCGCTTCTATGTCAAATCCTATCACAAACACTTGGGTAAGATACTGCAAGAAAAGATCCTGGACACTGACCCCGAAGCAAGTGTTCTCTTGACTCTGTATCAATTTAGTCAAGAGTACAAAAAAACTTTGACAAAGGAGTTGGAAGTGACGCCTACATGGTTAGAGCCTAGTCTCCTTGGTGGAAAAGAGCAAAGTATCATTGACGATTACCTCGGACTGATTACCAGGAAGATGGACGAATGGACAGCTAATTTGATGTCGGATGAAGTTCGAGAATTTGTCGCTAGACAAAGCGCACCGGATGAGAGTGCGGAAGGTCTCTATGGCCTTCAGTATGCATCGATCATCTTTCAGATGATAAACCAACAGATAGAGGTAGCAGCAGATTCGGGACAAGCCAACATCTTAGTTCGAGCGACCTCGCATGCTTGTCAAGCTATGCGATCAAGTCAAGCCACTTGGTTGAGAGTACTGGAGCAAGAGTTCAGGAAGCAAAGGGAGGCAAAGAGTGCGGAAGAGATCACAGAAGGCTTAGTCGAGTACGTGATCGCACTGGCCAATGATCAATTAAAGAGTGCAGACTATGCGGAAGTCTTCCAAGGAAAGGTGGAAGCCATGGTCAGTGCAAAGTACAAAGGTCAAGTGAAGGAATCGATCGACAATGCGATCAATGGTTATCTGGACGTCAGTAAAAGATGCACACAAGTCTTGGTGGATCTCGTCTTTTCTGATCTGCGACCAGCCATCAAGGACCTGTTTGCCTTTCCTGCTTGGTATAGCGAGGGAATAATGACGACGATCGTGGAGACGATTCGAGATTACACTTCTGACTATAGCGAAAGGCTCAATTCGAATCTGTTCGACGTTCTTTGCGATGATTTGATCGACAGATTCTTGACCGCTTACATTGGTGCACTACGCAGAACAACGAAGCTGAGGATGCCTGCAGCCGGCGATAAGATGAAGGCAGACGTCGAAGAGTGCAGGATGATGTTCTCCACGTTCAAGAAGCCGGAGGAGTTGGCTGAAAAGTTTCAAGTAATGGAAATGATGTGAGTGTGAGGTGGTGATGATTACATCGAATTGTGGGAAGACAATGAAATGTGTTGACCTTGTGCCATTGCTATCTTCGTCTTCCCTTCCTTGAAGAGTATCCATGTTGACGTCGTCGGCAACAATGGTATTTTTGTCTTACTGGACCTTCGCCAAAGCTCATGGATCTCAATTGGCCTTCTTAGAGTCGACGATGAAAGCTAGAGATGATCTGGACAAGGCCGACGTGACTGCTATCATGGAAAGTGCCAGACGTAAGGTGAAGCAAGAAAATCTCGCCGATATTCCAGAAGGCGGAATGACGGTAATGGGGAGAGTGGAAGCGGCGAGCTCGGGAGGCGGCTTGTTCAGCATGAACAAATTGGGATTGAGTAAGGGTAGTCTTGGACATGATGGGAGTGGTCAAATGACTGCTGGGTGGGGTGCACTTGCCGCCAGTGCTCACTTCTTGGGTCAAACTTGGCGGTCGGGTACTACCAATATTCATACGCCTGATCGAGCTGATTCTCTGTCATGAACAGGGATCTAAGAGAAGCGAGAGGAGGAAACAAAGACATGGGAAATAAAGAAAGGAGAAGTCCGTTGCCATTTGTAATTCTAAAATCATCATAATCACAGTACCTCTAATACTTCTGACCTTGACGATGGTGAATAATGAGGTCCTAATTGCGTGAGTGATGATGATGATAGTCGCAAGATTACAATACAAATACAGTCTGGATGAGGGAAATCTTTATGGCTCCTCTGCAACTTCCCTTCTCAGACTGATGAGAAGGAGGAGGCCAACTGAGCGCCCATGCAAAGCAATGTCCTATGACATTCGCATCTCACACTCACTATAAATCTATCGCAGCACTGAAGGCAGCGAATGCGGCTCCTCCTCCTATCATAGCTTTTGGCCCCGCTCCTCTTGCCAAGATAGATCCCGCCAAGAAACCAGCAGAAATTGGATTCACCATGTCGTTTTTTGCTCGGTACTAGAGCACAAATGGGATGAAGAATAGTTTAGGAAAATGAGCAGACCGATACATGCGTGCTCGATGTACTCACTCCCTCTATGCAGCACTCGATGCCTGCATACAAAGCGCCCACCTTTCCAAAGCCTCTCGCGCTTCGGTACATTCCTCTACCCGTCTCTTTGAAATACTCCTTTGTCTGCTGTCCGGTGCTCAATGTTGGTGGAGGAGGCAGGCCCTTTTCTATGGCCATCGCTTCAGCAGCTGCTAGATTACTTCTCCTCATAGGATCATCTATAGTCAAGCTAGAGCTTAGCAAGGAAAAGAATCCCCCCAGAGCGAAGCCTGCTGCCCCGGAAAGTGCGCACTTTGTTGGACAGAATTCCATTGCAGAAGAAGTCATGGACGACCAGTATTTCATTTGTGCTAGCTGGGCTCGATCTTCGTCTGTGTAGCCAGGCGGAAGCGGTTCCTGGCCAGGAAGGTAGACTGGCACCATCAAGGCGTCCTTTACCCAAGTACTGGAGGCCATGATCGCTGCAGAGTGAAGAGCGACAAGGGCGAGGGAGGGCTTCCACCTTTTCTTTGTGTGAAGGACTGACTCAAAGAAGGTGGTCATGCACATAAATTTAAAGCGCAGGTCAGGCTTTGAGAGAGCACGTGAGCCGTTTTTTGGGTTCCTCCAACTGTCAAGATGCTCGTAATTTGGCTACGTCTTGCATGCCAGGTGAAATTCGGCTTCATGCTTCTTCGCAGTTTTCGCCCCCGCCGCTAGCATTCCTACGCTTTTCCCAAGCTTCCGTCGTCGTACACTGTCTGTACCAAGAGTTTGATGAGAAGACACCCAAATCAATATGCTCTTTTGTCCAACGTGCGCGAACATGCTGCTGATTGCAGGTGATCAGGGCTCGTTCAAGTGGGCGTGCAGTACCTGTCCGTATCAATTTCCGATAGAGAAGCAAATGACATCTCGAACAAAGTTGCCCAGAAAGGAAGTGGACGATATCATGGGAGGGGATGAAGCCTGGAAGAATGTAGACTCTATAGATGGTGAGCTTTTCACTAGCAATCGAGTCTACAGGCATGATTGACATCTTACACTTGTTTTGACAGCTCCTTGCTCCAAATGCGACAACCAAAAGGCATTCTTTATGCAATTACAGATTCGCTCGGCGGATGAACCAATGACAACATTCTACAGATGTACGAACAGTAAATGCGCTCATCAGTGGCGAGAGGGATAGCATGCAGCTTTCAAAAGTCTTAACTTAGAGACATCGTCATTTTCATCTTCTGCGTACCACCAATTCGGTTGCAGAGCCATTGGTGAACACGGTCAAGACCGGAGAGGAAGGTCAAAGCATTGTCAAGCATACAAAGACCCTTGTCCTGTACCACAAAGTCATTCAAGAATACCGACTCATCTGCAGAGCAAGCCGAGAATATTCGAGACGACGACGTGTGGTTCATTCAAGTTCCTGTTCGACCTGTCTCACTCTTTGTGTCAAGTTCCGGATGGAAAAAATTGAATTTTATAGAATAGCACTATCGCACAGTGGCTTTGAATGCCTTCTCCCCTGAGAAGAGGTAACCATCTATTCAAGGATCTTCTTTTCGAGCACCTTGCCGTTCTCGTCAATCTTGTAGACAATGGGAACACCTGTAGCAAGCTCTGATGGAGACAGAGTGCGGGAACAGATCCAACAGAAATGACTACGTAGTCCTTCGAAGGGAAAAACCTCTCAAAAGTACTCACCGGTGTTGACAATCTCTTCTCCTGTCATGTTTTCGAGGCTCATAATCATGGCACGCAGACTATTTCCGTGTGCGGTGACGAGGACTTTCTTCCCCTTGAGCAATTCTGGCAAGATGTTCTTCTTGTAGTAAGGCAAGACTCTCTCTGCCGTCTTTTCAAGCGATTCACCTCCAGGTGGGCAAACGTCATACGATCTTCGCCAAGTGTGAACTTGCTCTTCACCAAATTTCTTTCTGGCATCGTCTTTGTTCAGACCAGTCAAGTCACCATAGTCTCGCTCGTTGAGGGCTTGGTCCTTCGTCGTGGACAGACCTTCTTGACCGATCACTTCCAATTGGATCTTTAGAGTAGTCTGAGCTCGAGTCAAAGCAGAAGTAAAGGCCATGTCAAAGTCAGTGTAGCCGTACTTTTTGAGCTCTAAAGCTCCCTTCTTGGCTTCAGCTTCGCCCTGCTCGGTCAATTTAGGATCTTTCCATCCAGTGAACTGCGAGTGTGGACGGAATGTTTGGTGAATACTTTCTAAACCTCTTTCGAGCTCTCTACCTTGGCTCACTAAATTAAGCTTGTTCCACTCGGACTGTCCGTGTCTAGTCAAAACGAGAATGCTAAAAAGTAAACAATTGACATTGGTGATCAGCGACAGATTCATCCACAGATCGCACTATTTGCTGTCTATCCTACCCACCCAACCATGATGTAAGGACGTCGAAAGTTGCTGTGAGAAGGATGTCGACGGTATCTCTTATAATTCAAGGAGAAGGCAAGAAGAGTGTGCAACTCCCAACAACGAGAGATACGACACATAGACAAAAGTCAACCGACAACACGTGGCCGTTGTGTGCGCACGGTTGTCATTTCAATTTTGACTTGGAAGCTAACGTCGGCCTCCAACCATGTCCAAGATCGTCCTTGATCCCGCCCCTACTCCAGGCCACAATCGCAATCAGGATCGTCGAGCATGGCTGCCGTTTTGGAGGTGAATGAGGCTACTCTGCTTAAAGCATATTCATTGGACAGTCTGGAGCCAACAGTCTGGAACGAGGTCGATTACACGGATGGGGCTATAGATGGAGGAATGTCTAATCAACTCCTCAAAGACGAAGCAGATCCTCTGGGGCTCCAAGGGGTGCTTCCGTTGTCACGGTCAGTAGACAAGACGATTCTACCACAGGTGCATCTCTCCAGTAAGGTATTCGATCCAAAGGTCTTTCTGTCGACAGTTCATCCGGATGCGACATTCGCCAATCTCGCTTTGGGGAACAATCACCTTAAGCAATCCATCGAGCAAAGATCAGAAGCACTAAAGATCTTGGTCGAAAATAATTTTGACAAGTTTGTGGCGGTCAAAGCGACGACGGACGGCGTATACAGGGAAATGAAAGAGAGTAAGGAAGGACCTCTGAGAGAAGACAATGATTATGGTGTCAAGGAGCTGAAGGATATTCTTGCTAACGCAAGCGCAAAGGCGGATCAGGTCTTCATGCCCGTCTTAGAGAACAATCTTAAGGCTGTTAAGCTACGGAGTACTCTTGGAGTCTTTGAGAGATCAAGGTTCTTCTTCAATCTGCCAGGCAGCTTGGGAGAAGCTATCGAAGCAGGTCGGTATGACCAAGCTTTGCGAGATTACAAGAAAGGCAAATTCCTACTGGATAGTCGGCCCGGCCAATTACTCGCTTTCAACACCACTGCAGGTCAAGGAGGTGACCCAAGAGCTCTAGGAAGTGTAAGGCAGCAGGCACAACAGCAAAGGGTTTTTGCTAAAGTCTGGAATGCAGTGGAAAGTACCATGGAAGAAATGAAGGAGAGGCTTTTTGACTTGCTAAGACAACCCAAGAGGGCTGTAGAAGAGCAGGAGAAAACCATTGAGATTTTGCTCGAATTGGAACCTAGTCAAGATCCCGTGGCTGTATTTCTGGAACTACAGCATCGGCACATACTCGAATCAATGAAGACCTCCTATGAAGCGAACGCTGCCAAAGTGGAAGCAGCGGCTTCGATAGGAGGTCTAGTACTTCGAGGAGAAACTGAAAGGGCAAGAGATCTACAGGATTGTATTCGCCAATTGTCAAAGACTGAACACGATTACGATCGAATGATTGGGGCTCAGGGCTGGAAGGCTATACATGATCTAGTGAGACAACTCTCCGAGATCATCGTTCAAATGTTGCCCAGCTTTTGGAGAGTCTGCAAGAACCTCGTTGAGGGAAAATTGAAGAGTCGAGCTAAAGGCATTCAAAGTCAAGCAAAGACTTGGGCTTCGCAAAGTGTTCAGATGTATATGCAACTCCTCATTCAGTTCTTCAACTTGACCGATGTCAGCATCTTGGCGAGACAGAAAACTTGCCCCTTGCCCAACTTTGTTCCGATTCATTCCAATTCCATGACGGCAGGTCACTACATGAAGGCGACATTGATCGAAATTGCAGATGCAGTCAATGATCTGAAGGGGCTCAAGATTGGCAATACCCCCTTAAGCCTGGAGAGCCTTGTCACCAACGCAGGGTACTGCTTTACTGAAGTGCTCTGCCAATTATGGATGCAAGACGCCAAAATCATCCACCGACTAGAGGACTGGACGCTGAATCCAGAGGAAGAAGCAACAACGCTCTATCTCGGTGAAGTGGCGGCATTTCACAGGAGCAATACGCGACTCGCTTACAGGATCGCAAGTGGAAAAGAAGTTGACCGGTCGACAGAGGGTGCTTCGTCTCGACTGAGAGATGTTAACATGTCCAGTGAGTTCTCCTCAAGAATCAAGACTGCCTTTCTCGATACGATCTACGTCTATCTGGACGGACTTGTACATCTAGCATTTTCCGACTACAATCCTCTAGATGCACACCTCACAACTTCACAGAAGCTTGTACATGACCCCTCCAAGATCACGAGCAACATCATCGACGTGAAGGAGCTGGACACACGCATCTTGTTAGGTGTCACGAATCTCTCGCACTTGACTAGATCCATCGTCCCGCTCCTGGTGAAACAATTTCACGAACTGTATCGTGTCAAGATGGCGGAAGATCTGCGAACGATCGATGAAGTAGCTTTGGAACTGGACAAGATTCTTTTCGATGACTTTATCGAAAGAAAGGCAAGGATCGTCTCCACCATCTTTGAGAATGGAATTCTACACAGTAACATCGATTGGAGTGGGATCCCCAAGCCTTCCTTGGTGCATCCTTTCATATACGAAGCGCTGCTCTCCTTGGTTCAGACGCATGCACAAGTTCGGATGGTCGCCAAGCCGCTAGTGCCTCGCACTATAACGAGCTTGCTAGAAACGTTGGCAGAGGTAATCTTGAATTCATTCGAAAAGATACCCCGATTTGGCATGGGTGGGATGCTGCAAGCGACACTAGAGATCGAATTTACTCATCAAACACTGTCCCAATTTGTATCGCCCAAGGCAGAGTCATCGCTGAAGCAAATATACCAGACAATCAGTCAGAAGTACGTGCGACAATCTGGGAATAAAGCGATAGAAGAAGATGCTTCTCTACAGATGGAACTCGAAAGTGTAAAGAAAATCCTGATCAGCAGTCGAAAGGCGACTGCTTTGGAGTTTCTCTGTTTCAGGAAGACGAGAGAAGCGCATTCAGGCGGGGAAAGGGAAAGGAAGGACTCGAGGCGAGCGCACTAGAGGCCAGCGAATCGTTCGAAACATGTACCATGCATCGTGTATCACTATATCCGCAACCAAAATTCTCGTTACAATTTTGTCAGTTCTTGAGCAGCTTAGGGAGGATCCTTGGCCGGAAGACGCCTCCTCCACCAAGGTTCTAGAACGGACAGGATTGCTCAATAATAGCAGAAGATGTAGCAGCGTAGAAAAGAGCTTGTCTAGTGTTACAGTGAGTGTGTGGTGAGAGCAAAGTTTTTGGTGAGAGCATCTACTTGGTCAAGTCGAGGAAAGGCGATGGTATGAAGGACCAGGAGTTTCGTACTCTTTGACAAAGAACTTTTTTTGCTCTCGAACCAGAAAGGAGAGAAGTTCGGCTAGGTGATCTTTGAGGAGTAAGATGGAATCAGCGTCCATCGTCGTATGCGCAACGATGCCGGGAAGGTTGACTTTGAGAAGGAGAAAGAAAGAAATCAATCGGAAAAGGGTTCACCGTAATACACTGCAGAAGGAAAGCGCTTGCGCACTCACCGAAAAGACGCAAGAGATGTTCGCCGCCATATACTTTGCTTGCCTCCATCTCTGCTCCTTTGTTGGACTCTTCGGCTGACCACTCCTTCCTAGCTTGGACGTACTGTGCCCTCTCAAATCGATACAAGAGATTGTTACCCAACGCCTTGTTGAAGTACACGGTAAGACCTTCGAGAATTTCGTCTAGTACAGCGGGCGGCCTCGATGCGGCTTTCGATTCCTTTTTCAGTCCGAGATAGTAAAGTCGATACTCTTGTAGTATGGCTTCAACATTGGGCTTCCTTGGGAGCGGTACCAGCTGGCTTTTCTTCGTCACATTCTCCCAGTCGTCCACCAACTTCACCTTTAAGACGTCGTGAATGGTGATTTTGATTTCAGGTCTCTTGATGTACTCATCCTCCTGTTGAACGACTGTCAGAAACAATCCTGCACTATGCTTAAGGTCCTTTCTCGCAGAAGGAACTCACCTGTTCCACTGTATCTCTGCCCCTTTTTGTCGCTCTGCTGCTTTCCTTTGCCTTTCTACGATCGCCGCCATCTGTGACTTCACTTGCATCTCGAACATTACTTTTCCTTGGCGCAACCTGTTCCTTCGTTTTTGCTTCTTGTGCAGCCTTGACAGATTCGACCAGTGCTTTCTGTTTGATGATGTTGTCCTCGTTGAGCTTCAGCATTCGAGACTCTGGCACCCATTCATCCCCTGTGGACAGGAGGATCAGGAACAGTAGTACTAAGCAAAATGAAAGACAGTGAATTCAGTGGATCAAGAGACGGTACTCTACTCACATCTTGCTCGCCATCCTTGATAATGTACCAGGTAATGAGGTCCGACGTCGTTGTTGAGATTGTCGTTGCCGAGCCACTTTTCAGCTTTTAGAACCTTGGGAGCGGCAAGTCACGACACCGCCATTGGTGTAAGGCTCCAGTCTACCTCACACACGTACGCTCCAATGCAAGAAGGACAGTGTCTCCCACTCACCTTTGCCTCATACAGGAGCCCGACATGAAAGCACAGTATCTTTTCGCCGGCTGAAAAGAGCATACTGACGCTTGCTGCTCCTCCTGAGACAACGGAAACACCTTGCGCTGCAGAGTCGAAACGTCACAAGTAGATCACGGCGGTTGTTACCTTCAATGCACGAAAGCGCGACAGATCTTTAGTTGCACTCTAAAGTCTGAACTATACTTTCTCTGCCTATTTTACTCAGGACGCGACAAAGGATGCGATGCATTAAGAATGAACAGAGAACGGAGCAGTCTACGAGAGGGTGTACGAGAACCAGTGTCACAGTCTCGAGGGGTCGTCCGCATAAAGGGTCTAAGTGAATGATTAAGCAGAAGAGGGTCAGTATCAATGGGCATGCATTCCTCGGATTAGACTTTCACGCAATCAGGTCGATGCAGAAACGTTTGTAAACTCTTGACCTCTGCTTTGAAGTACAGGAATTGTGCTATTGCGAGATATACATACAAGACTACACAATGGTGTGCCAAGGTACAAATTGCCGACGCATCCTGGCTTGCTTTCACCGCACTACTGCGATGGTGCAAGAGACGTATGCTCGAGGACGCACTCTACAAATGGCGCTGCGCTATCTCTCGACTCAAAATTCACGAGGATGAAGTCAAGAATGACTCTCCACACCCACAGCTCTCAACGATGTTTGGGTTGTGAAAGACAAATTTGGCAGACAGGCGGTCTTCTTGCCAGTCCATCTCTGAGCCTATTATGCTGAAGAGTGCCTTGCTTTCGATCAGGACCTCTACTCCGTCCTGCTTTACCCTTTCGTCGAATTTGCCAGCTTGATCGGGCGAGATATATTCGAGATGATAGCTCATACCAGCGCAACCCTTGTTCCTTACTCCTATCCGTATAAGCTTGGGCCCCCCGCTCGATTCAAGCAATGCCTTCAGTCTTTCGATCGCAGTGGGTGACTGTGAGTGAGACGGAATAAGTACAATTTGGCTTACTGCTACTTCGGCCGATCTCGCTACTTACCAAGATTAAGGCAGCCTTCTGAGCCTTGAAGGTCTTGCCACTGCCCTTGCGACCAAGTGAAGGCTTGTTGACAACCTCGGGCGGTACCGCCGAAAGATTCTTTGATTCTGTCAGATCTACATCAGCAGGCGTCTCTTTTGCTTTTCCCTTCTCTGATGCATTGCTCAAACCTTGACTTCGGGGTGCTGCAGGAGAGGAAGAGGACAACGTCTGACAAGCCTGATTCTTATCGGTCGAAGGAAAGGGGTAGTCTTGGTTCGGACGAGACGAGTTGCTCTTCAATTTGCCCAACGTAGGAATCGAGCTGAGTGGCGTGTCGAGAGGTCGACTGATTGCAGGCTCTGGCGAAGGTGGTGGTGGTTTGAGTCGTCTGGCACTGGCTGAGAATGATCTTCGATTCGTGCAAGAGGTCACGTCTGTAGAAGACGATAGGAACGATGCCTGCTGATTACATGCTGCGTTTCTCACCATGGTCGAATAACTGGTGGAGGCCAGGCCGGTGCTTGGCATCCTTTGCCTCAAGAGCCCTGAGACCGAAGGCCACGAAATTGCACCAACCATCTGTATGATCGAAGGGCTTTCGATGTACCCGGATGCAACTGAAAGGTCAAAGGTGGCGAAAGAAGTATGGTCGCTCGACTGAATGAAACTATTATAAGGCAACAAGCAGATGGAAGGGGATCCCGCTCTCGACATTTGCTTTCAACTTACCATACAGTCATAGGCAGCCCGGCTCTACGCTCTATTTTCTCGCGTCTCGGCCGAGTGGCGGGCGCGAAAGGTATTACCCTCCTGTTCATGGTCGTCTACTTTCCACCTTAAAAATCTTTTTCACCTCAGGGAGGCCGAACATTGTGCCACCGACAACAAGGATGGCAGCACGACCAAATGCCCGAATTCTGTGAGGAAGAGAGAGATTCTAGTACAGACTTATCTTCTATCTCTGCCACTAACTTCGACCCTGTTTTAGGCGCGATATGTCAAAACGGCAGAGTGTGACATCGCATGAACTACTTCGAAGAGCATTCAAGTTCGTCGCGAGGAACACAACTTTACCTTTCCGGGTCAGACATCAAGCACAGCTACAGCTCAATCAATTTCCATCAAAGAGCAGACCAGTCGCAGTCAAGGAGAGGTGCACAGAAACGGGAAGGGGGAGAGGTGTCATGACGGAATTTGGGCTTTGCAGGGTGAGTTTGACGCATGGTGCAGCGTTGACTTCAGATTGAGTGAAACCTGACTCTCTTTCCGATTGTTCTGTATGCTAGTTCCGTTTCAGACAAAGAGCATTATCAGGGGAGCTGGCAGGAATACACAAGGCCTCTTGGTAAACACTTTCTGACTAAATATCTCCCACGTTGATACTGTATACTACTCAATTCCTTCAAAGCCTCGAATGGAAAACATGTTTTCTGGCGATTGTCCAGCATCTGATATGAGTTTGACTTGTTGTACATGAGAGGAGGTGGAGGAGGAGGAGTAATGGCTTTGATCTTCAAAAGAGCGAGACTAAATCTCCTAGAACCCTCTTGGATTGGTACGGAGGGTGAGCCTGGTCCATTTGGGTACCTGAAGTCATAGTTGTGACGACGAAATGTGAGGCAAGTAGAAAGCATGCTCTATCGACAATGTTGTATACTCACTTTGTGAATGCTCTTCCTGTAATCTCTGCCAGTGCGTGAAAAGATGGTATATTTGTCCTTTGCAGGCATCTCTCCTTCCTTGGGCAGCTGCAGTGCCCTCTCCAATGCTCCACAGTGTACCCCACTCCTCTCAACAGCCTCGATCACTCCGTCGACATTCCTCAGTCTCTCCCTGACTCTCTGTTTGCGTGGCCCAGACAGGCGCCATGGGTCCTTCCTATATTCACCAAGCAGAAATCTGATGTGTCAGATTACGATCGCTCCTTTCGCCCCTCACTCCCGTCACGAAACGTCGACTCACCACAGTAAACCTCCACCGCGGACAGGAGATGCTCTAAAAGCGCCAAACATACCGTCTGTATGTCGTCAAAAGTGGTGAGTAGGAAGGGTAGTGTCCGAATGATCAAGGTTTGCCAGTCTCCAAAAGGGAAAAAGCGTGAAGTTGATCGTAGAAGCAGACGAGCAGAACTCATTACGTAATCCTGAACTTTTTTTGGGCTCATTTCTGAGATTTCGTTTTCAAGATGTCCCGTAGGCTGCATAGTACCTCAATCTAAAGCTTGGCTAGCCTCCTTGACGAAGAAGCTGCTACAGGCTTTTGTACCCAATCGAGACCTCTCTCAATAGGCAGAAGATGTCTTCCTCTTCTACTTCTTCTGATGTGGTGTCAGACTCGGAAGCAGAGTCAAGCAGGCGGCAAGGTCAGGCACAACAGATAGAAGAAGAGACGGCTAATGCTGCAACGTACTCTGGAAGACCACGACATGGCGAAAAGCTCTCGTGAGTCTCTATCTTGAAGGCACACTTTATCGAGTTCTCGAGTATGACTAATGTGTGCTGTCTCGATAGATTCAAAGCTCCCAAAGGCTACCTACCCTCTCACGTATCTCATGAAGTACTGTCAATTTTTGGTCGTGATGCTCTCAAGAGCGATTCGAAGAAGCAGCTCTGGGCGATCAAGATACCCGAAGGTGTGAGTAGCTCTTATGAAGGATAGCAGCTTCTAGTCTGGAAGTATTCTTGACATCTCTTGTATCTCTTCAGCTTCCACCATCCACCTTAGATGGGCTAGTGATTACTGTGCCTACCACAACCACTTCCACCTTGGCTAAAATCCAAATCCAAGCACCAGTCAGAGGCAGTGCTACTCAGGTGCAGACAAAGTCCTACACTCTGAAAGGTCGAAAGAAGACTCAAGCGTCCAAAGATCACGATAAAGCAGTCACACAATTGATTGCAATGGCAGGAGGACGTAAAGCATCGGACGAGGATGCGGAAGAATTAGACAGTAAAGAGGGAGATAGCTTTCAAATCATGGTGCCTCACTCCCAATCAAGATCAGGTCGTTACGTTTTCGGTGAGTATCGCATGGAACGATGTTATCGACAAATGTGAGCTGATGCGCGAGGCTTACTGCTCCTTCAGCTCCTGGAACCATAAAGCAACATCTGCAGCTCGTTCTTGATGCACCCGCACGGGCTGACGTCTATGCAGATGGTTCGACTAAAAGTGAGATTGCTTCACATATCAAATTAGGAGCAGGGTCTGGTGCAGGAGCAAAGAATGTTGTGTCAGGGGAGAAGAGACAAAGAGAGCAACCTTGGAATAAGCTGAAGGGATTCTTGTGAGTGCAAGGAAGGAGGGTGACAGTGCCGACTTCACTCTCTACTAAAGATTGCGGTCGTTGCAGCTATCCTACTGGATCGGGATCGGAAGAAGCAAGGAATGAGCCTGACGAGATGATCGTAGATGACCCGACCCCAAAAGCCAAGAAAAGTAGAAAGGGCGCAGATATCGTAAGCCCGAAGAAAGTAACGAAAAACAAAGAGATTGACAAGAAGAATGCTGGGAGAAGGAAGAGCTAGCTTCACTGCGCACTCGAAATAATCATAGAGTACACATTGCATATATAAAAGAGAGGTGCAGCTTGTACAAATACTATCCTTGCTAGATTGTTCACTATACCGAAAAGCTTTTCTCTCTCTCTCGTTGTTCACGCTCCTTCTCCAAACGAGCTTCCAGTTTGTTGAATTCCTCCAGTTGGACTTCCTCTTCTCGATCCAAAACTTGCTCTACTGCCTTGACTTCGGGTATGTAGTGCATCAACATCCTTTCAATTCCACTCTTGAGTGTCACTGTACTTGAACTGCATCCTCGACAGCTTCCTTTGAGCTTAAGCAGTACGATTCCATCAGTCTCCTCGCCGAAACCTCTATATTCAATGTCACCACCGTCCTCTTGAATGGCCGGTCTGACGCGCGTATCAAGAAGCTCCTTGATCATAGCGACCGTCTCTGAATCAGTGTCCAATATCAGTGTATCGCTACTGCCTTGCTGATCGCTAGGATCGGGAAAGAGCGATTCTCCAAGTTGAAAGAACTCCATAATATTCGCATATATCTCTGGCTTGAGGACCGTCCATTGATGCTCGGCGTCTTTTGAGACAGTGACAAAGTCAGGGCCATAGAAGACACCCTTCACTCCATCAATGCCGAACAGCTTCTTAGCCAGAGGTGAGCTCATCGACGATCGAGTGTCCAAGAATTCTGCTGTGCCACTATCCATGACTGCCTGACCTGGCAAGAATTTCAACGAATCTTCGTTTGGGGTTGACTCAGTCTGAATGAACATGGTACGTCTCTGATGGACGATGGACGTCCTAAGAGAGTCACGATTCCTCCATGCCGAGGAGGAAGGTGCTGACAGTAAGCTGAAAGCACGAGAAGAAGTCGTGGCAAATGACCTCATAGTGTTAGTAGTAGCAGAAGAAGAGCAGCGATGAGTGGCACTCGATGCAGCTGACCGCGACGTCGATCCAAGCGAATTCTTGAGTACGGCTTGAGCAATCCTGTTGGCAAGCGTTGACATTACTGCACAGCTTTGCTAGGCGGTATCGTGTTGAAGGCGTAGGGATGGGCAGAAGCAAGCTTACTTTGAGTGATGAAGTTGAGTCGAGAGGAAATGTGAATCAAATCTCTCTGTCCAGGAAAGTGTGACGCACGCGATGCGATTAATCCTGGCCCTCCACCTTTGGAAAGACGGGCATCTCACCTACACGATCATCAACCTCGTCCGTCGCTTTACTACCTCATCGATTGCTACTATACAAAAAGTGGAAACTACCTCTCATCTGTTATAATACACACTACTGGAATCGATCATGCGGCCTGAGCAGAATACGGCAGACACTGGCACGGCGCATGCATTTCTCATCACTTCAATTCTGCCTCCAGTCGATCCATTTTAGCCTGCTTTACGTCTTTCTCAGCTCGCAGACGTTGCAGTTCCAATTGCAGGCGCTGTGATTGTCCCGATGAGACTGTGCGTTCTAGTGTAGCATGAGACTCTCCTCGAAGAAGATGTCCGATAGGGATACCGTGTAGCTGTGCCAGTTGTTCTAAGCGGAGGCTTTGTTGAGCAGCCTTTAGATGGAAGATTTTAACATTAAAGGTGAGCAAGATGCGGCTGAATATGATTCACACATCGCACTGCCTACCTTGGCTTTGAAGGACTTCGCACGTCTTTCATCGCGCTGCAGCGCTTCTTCCGCTCTCATTATGAGTTGTTTGAGCTGGGGAGCAATCTCGGCGTTGAGATGCGCTCGTGCAGTCTGAATCTCCTTTTCTGACACCAGATCAAAGTGCTTCTTAGAAGAGAGGACCTTTGAGAAGCGGCCGAAATCACTCGTTTGCTCCTGGAGGTGCTCATTAATTGACTCTAGCTGTCCCGGAAAAGAGAAAAGCAACTCTTTCAGCACACATCATCTTCACACTGACTGCATCAATCGATCTTTGCCAATGTACTCACAGTCCTGCATGTCAAATCCACGCTATTAATGCAAGAAGACAGGCAATTGAGAATGTGATGTGAGGAAGTAGACGCCCTCGAAGGATACGAGGACTGTCGCCCGCTCATCTTCGCTGAAAGGATGCGAGAGAGAGGGTGTAGCATGCAAAGGCTAGCAGCATGTCTCTCGTGTTGTTCGCGGCGCGACTCCTGCTTTCACGTGTTGTCAACCTGCTCGAGCCAAGCTTTCTATATGATTGGGAAGGCCACCGTCAGGGGAGGAAGCTGACGCTCTTGAACAGCATAACTCACATCCCTACCGCGACTACCACCTGCACACTGCTACATATCTGATGGACGCTGATACTATTCTATCACACGTTGCCTTCACCACTTCGGGATCATTAGTTGATTGCGTGGATAGTAAGTAAAGAAGTGAAGGACTGAGAACGATATGTTGTCCTACTCGCATTTTGCTACCTAGTCTTACCTCGGAGAGCGTCTTGCAGAAAAAGTCATTATCATACTTCGAGATGGTAAGAACTTGATTGGCGTTCTCCGTTCATACGATCAATTTGGTGGGTTTGCCTTCACCTTGAAGTATTTGCTGCAATTTTGCAGGCAAGTTTTAGAGATTATGTTGCTGACTTCGATCACCACAAACCTGCAGCCAATCTTGTCCTTCAGGACACGATTGAAAGGATGTTCTCTGGCAATCGATATTTTGATATTCCACGCGGTCTATACTTGGTTCGAGGGGAGAATGTGGTCTTGCTGGGCGAAATTGTAAGAGCGAAGGAATAGGGCGATCATATTTTATGATTGCCGACTCACACTCTTTCTTCTTTTCACTATTCAAGGACCTGGACAAGGAAGATGACCAATCCATATGTGCACCTGTGAGACCCGAAGCCATCTCGATGTTGATGTCTGCTCGTACCGCAGAGACTGAGGCAAGAATACAAGCAGAGAAGCGAAAAGCGGACGTTCTTCGAAGGAAGCATGGTTTCTGTGCGGAGGGAGAAAGACTTCCCGAATCGTAAAGGACCGCTGCGGACGGATCGGTACGGGGAAGCTTCCTGACAGTCGTCGGCCTTCCTTGATCCTTAGATTGATGACTTTCAAAGAAGTCTTCACACTCTAGAACGTATCTGATTAGTCAGCTGCTCATCGTCTACCTGCTTTGGATCGTTGATTATGGACTATCGGATAGCCAATGATCTGTGCGTGGTTTGAAAAAATAAGTTGCCTATGCAATAGAGGAGCTGAGCTTCTAACAATCGAGACAGCTGTATCTTTTATAGTAGTAACACCTATTCTCATCCTCACATTACTGTACTCTAAGCCCCTCGCAAATGTGATGCTCAACTCCCTCTCCGCTCGTCGTTTACTTCACTCCTGGAACGTCGCTTACTAAGAGTCTTGCGCTCAGAGAGATTTGGAGTAGTCTTAGCTTACAACAGAATGTCGCACTTCTCAGTGGTCGTCAATACTCTTTCCCAAAGGCACGGACGGCGCAAGTGGCCTTTTGCCTCCTCCTGCTTTCTGTCCGTGCAAGAGAATGTCGCCTTCCTCGCGTCACCCTGAATCCTGCCCAGGATTTCCTCCGCGGTCTGTCTCGTCAATCTCGATAAAATTCCTATCTAGACTAGACGCACAGGGTAGAAAGTTTCAAGCAACCTTTTTCTACTAATCTAGCTTAATTGACGTTTACATGCTGCCTTGTTGCGTGACGATCCAGGATCAACAGGATGCCACACAAGCGGTCTAAATTCGCCGATCGAATGGCAGATCGTGCTAAGAAGTAAGTGGAGTGCGCTGCGCTCATGCAAAATTTGCAGAAGCTGACCCTTTTGACGTCTTTGCTGTGCAAGGGGAAACGATCTGCCGCCTAATAATGATCTACACTTCAAGTCATTGCCAAAGGGGGCTATGCGAATAATCAATGCTGCTTCGATTCAGGCTCAATATCGGGAAAAGAAGAAAGAGAGAGAGGAAGAACTGGCCAGGAAGACGAAGGGAAAGGGAAAAGGGGAGCAGGGTACACTGCAGATTAGAGAGGGCGAGAAAATGGGAGATTTCAATAGGTGCGAGAAAGGAATGCTTGTCGTGTTGGTAGTGCGCCATACTGATTCCAGCCCTTGGCCTTGGCCTTTCTTCCCTTCTATTCACAGACGAGTGGAGAGTACGATGGCAAAGGACATCAACAAGTCTATTCGTGCCACCAACGAGACGAGCAAGAAACGCAAAAGGAAAGGTGGCGCCGAAAACGAAGATCATCCGAGCGAGGAGGCTTCTACATTTGCGTCGGCAAAGAAGAATGCAGTCCCTCGCGAATCCAACAGCAAAGACCTCAAGCGAGCAAGAGAGGCAATTGAAAATGGCAAGGGTAAGGAAATTGAGTTCAAACAGGCTGATAGCAGGAAACGGCTCAATGATGTTGTTCAAGCACCGCCAAACCTCACAAAGGCACCTCGAGGGGAGTCAAAGTCTGCCCTAGAAAGGAAGGCCAGTCTGAAAGCTGCACTGTCCGGCCGAGACGCAGAGACGAGCACGAGTAAATCTGCCAGACTGCCTGAACCTGTGTTGAAGGGCGGCCTAAAGAGAGAGGCTATGCTACGAGAAGAGAGGGAGAGAGCTGTGCAGGCATATCGAAGCAAAAAACAAGCTCAACTGAGTAGTCGCCAGTGAGAGAGAAGACCTTTTCGCTTTTTCAAGTATACATGTAAATCGCTCTTGTATTTTTAGTTACAACCTATCGCAAGAAAGCTTTGATTTCTTCCCCTCTATACTTTGTCTTTTTTTTCTCGCCCCTACTTCTTCGACATAGTTCCCCGTTCATCAGCTTGCGATCGAAGTAACTACGATTTGTCCCACAGTGGTTTGGCGCTTGATTGCCACCTAAGCAGGCAACCAAGTTTCCTATATAACTGCCAAGATATCACATCGCTCTCCTCCACCGCGATCATGAGAAAGATCTCATGATCTATGGCACCTAGCAACTCGCCTCAGGCAAAGTGTCGCGAGCGGGTGTGGCATGGTAGCTGAGGAAGGCGGAAAGAGGGTCAGCTTAAGAAGTCAATTGTGCGAATCGTGTTCGACCTTCTTCCTTGTGACTCACAGTGAAATCCTAAAGAGAAGGGAATTTACAAAATTATTGCGCCTTCTTATACCTGCTCTGCTAGGCTGCGGGCTTGAAGCGGAGAAAAAGGGAAAAAAGATTTTTATCGAGGAAATTGACACGCGAAAAGCGTGCAGGGCCAACCCAGATCGATCTGATCCGATCCTTGAGACTCGAGATTCTGATTAGCCAGGCGTTCAAGTGATCGCTACCCTGCCTTCCACCTGAGTGTTCCCTTCACACCGCCTAGCCCTAGCGATGATGCGAACAGCAATTCAGAACACCACATCTGCTCTGGAGAGGAGCAGTAGACTTTGCTTGCCTTCCGGGTCTCGTCACTTGCATTCGTCTGCACCAAATCCGGCACATTCTACATCCTCGTCATCAGCGTCATCGTCCTCTGATGCGTCTAGACCCACTCTCACTCCAGTGCAAATTCAACAGCTCAGAAAGGAAAGGGAGCAAAAGCGGGAAATCACACGACGACTGTATGAGCTTTCCAAGCCAGATCCTGTGCTAGGCCATCAAATGAACGAAATTGGAGAGAAGCTGTGGAAGTCTAGCGAACTTTGCAGCATTATACTCACCAAAGACGAAGTCTGGGGAGTACGAGAAGATAGGAGAGGGAATCTTCTGAACGTTGAGGAAAAGGAGGAGAAATCGCTGGGCGACGCCTCATTCCCGGGTCCAAAGAGGGTAAATTTCGGGCTGGACACGGAAGAAGATCGTAGATTATTGTTTTCAGATCTCCCCTCGGTGAAGTTGGAAGATCGTCTGAGGAATGCAATGGATCCCACAATGGCGAGTGAGGAAGAGCTCGCTAGTCTTTCGGATGATATGCAGCATGTCGTCGATCAGGAGTCTTTGCATGCCGATATCCTCAGTAGAGTACTTGATCTTAAGAATGCAAGCGGAAAGGGTATTCAGGTTGAAAACACACGCAGGATCGTGGACAGATTTGGAGCTCGATTAGAGGGTGATGAACGAGGACCGGATACTGGAAGCGTCGAATGTCAAGGTGAGGGAATGCAGGGACGGAGACAGATGGAGGCTGTGAAAAGATTGCAACTCTGACTCATCACCCCCTTTTCTCGTCAGCTGCCGTACTAACATATCGCATTCGCAATCTGCAAGAGCACCTCCAATCTGATGCTCGGCATGACAATCAGAACCGAAGGAGCATGACATTACTAGTCCATCAAAGAGCGAAGTTGCTCAAATATCTGAAGCGGAAGTCGGCCAGTCGATACAAAGCACTCCTTCCACGCATCGGGGTAGAAGCGCGGGCGGTAGAAGGCGAGATTGTAGTGCCAGGCAAACCAAGGCTGCAAATAGCAACATGATTGTAGGATACGCTGCCTCGAAGGGCATCACTATAATAAGAAGAGATTAAGATTGGAAAGATGAATTATCAAGTGGGAACAGGAACCAGGGATTGGCGGGTGTCTTCCGGCCTACAATTGCTATCCATGAGGGTAAAATCTCTAATGTGTATGTAGGTGTTCTCCATGAGAATGAGCGTTCTCGTGTGAGTTTTCTAGAACATGATCATGGGTGTGATCGTGAGTGTGGGTGTGATCGTGAGTGTGCTTGTGGTCGTGGTGATCGTGGTGGTGGTCGTGATGATGAGCGTGTGTTTGATTTTGCTTGCGATAATGATCTCTCAGCTTCTCCCTACTGACCTGGATAGAAATTTCACCAGCTCTGATAGCTCCTCGGAGACTCTCACCCGCTCGCAAACCTGCACCAGCTCCTACTGCTGGCGCGAGTAAGGTCCAGGACCACCTCGTGATGTCGAGTACATCTTGATCAGTTGCGTCATCTCTCAGAAATACTTCTACCGTCGCAATCAAGGAAGCATTCTTTGCCAGCTTCTGACTTCCTAGAATCGCATTAGCTCCACTACTAAGAGTAGCACTATTCTTGTTGGCTGAAGTTGGTGGAGTGAGCTGCCAAAGGTGAGGAGGAGCAACATACGTGACCAACGAATGCTCCTCGATTGTCTTGATACTTCGGCACAATTGAACGTTTTGAGTATTGAAGGATTTGGGGGCCGTCTGAAGTAGGATTTTGCCCAGAGCTTTGCTGGCAGGATAGGCAGTGTAGAGCATGGCAACGCTTTCCAAACCGGCCAAGACCTTGTCCAATGCAGCAACCTGAAAGGGCGGCATGATCAAGGAAGCCACAGTGAGAGTGAAGCAGAAGAACAAGACTGTAACGCTGAAGGGATTCGATAATAGGTGGAGAAATGGCCCAGCCAAGGTGCTTGGATCGACTAGAATAGAGTTTTTTCTTCCATGCGCTTTTGTCCGTCGCATACTCGCCCCATTTTCGGACACAGTCGAGCTGATTCCACAGGCAGCTACTAGCTTTGCATGGTTCTGGAACACCATGCTGCTGAACAAGCATGCAGCAGAAGCGAGTAAAAGCATCAAGAGAGGTAGTTGCAGTCCCACGTCGTCTTCTTCGTGACGCTCATTGGCGCCTTCCAGAAGGGCATGCTCGACTGATTCTTTGCAAACGTAGATAGACGCAAAAAGCAAGTAGACGGTTTGACTGAATTGAAGAAGCGTCTCGATGCGGTGAGGACTAAGGTAAGAAGTGCATAGAGATAAGCCGACTAGAAATACTTCTTCACTGCCCTCTTCACACAATTCCAGCTTTTGCATCGACTCACCCATACGGTCTTCGGACACTTTCTTTGGTGTCCTTTTTCCGCTTCCAGCCTTCACTGAGCCATTCTGTTGCCACTCCGTTTAGGATTCCGAAAGCATCAAAGACGACCAGATAACCTAGCCCAGTCAGGGAAAGACTATCCCCAGATTGACCCTTCATCCAGATTGTTGCTCCAAGCAAGAATTCGAGGGTTCCAAAGATGAGCAGCGGACGGTGAGAGGCGGGCAAGGAGGTCGATGCCATCAATTGCCAGACTGGCGTCGAGAGAGTGTTCAACAAGACTGGCATATCCCCCGTGTCGGCGTCGGTCTCCTCCATCCTCTTGGTTCGAGATGCGTCTGCTCCCACTTTGCGGACCTGCTCTGGCGAAGAAGCCCATGGCGACACAGAGTGAGAGGGACTGATATCACTTTCACCGATCCTCGCTTCGTTTACACTCGATTGCGACGAGTTGACCATTCCATGATTGACGCTATGCTTTCGATGGTGACCTCTTCGAGATTTCGTAGGGCTGAGATCGGCTCCCAAATACTCGACTGGAACTGACAGAGACTCCGCCTCCTTGGTTCTGGCCTGGAGATCGTGCGTCTGAATCGTGACGTTTGGCTTGGCAAACACTTTAGCCGCTTGGATCTCGTCGGCTTCTTTCTCTGCTACACTCCCTGGTCGAGGAAAGAAGACGCTCAAATTGCGACTATGGACTCTAGAGTGTTTTCTAGAATGATCTCTCCGTTCTGCAGCCGTCATGGAAGCAGTCTTTGATGCCATTTCTCCCACTACATCAGTCTCCTCTTCCACACTCGCGTCCCCCTCCTCCTCTTCTCCCAAATCATCATTGAGAGAGACGTTCAAGGTAGGCAAGGCGGTGGCTGTGTCATCTACGGGGATGCCCGTCGCCATTTCGGAAGCTGGACTCGAGCCTGGAAGTGGTAAAGGTAGAGATCCGTAGTAGGGACTCGCAGAGCTCCCGATACTTGTACTGCTGCTGCTCTGGTATGAGCTAGGATAAGCCGCAGTTGCGAGCTTTAAACTTGGACTTCTGTCTTGATCTCCGGCCGATATGGAGCTTGAACTGATCGTCCGAGGTCTTGCGTAAGGAGACTGATCGCTTGAAGAGAGAGTAGAAGGGTAGCTCGCACTTGCCAACAGAACCGAAGGTCTTCTCGAGTGACTGTGAGTGAGACCGTCTGGTGACGGGCTGCTCGAAGACGACGACGAGATTTCCCTACGTTCCTTCTGATCTATATGAGGTATGCCGCTCGTATGTGAGCTGGTCTTGGAGTAGGGAGAAAGTAATGATGTTGTTGAGCTTGTTGTATTAAAAGGAGCGCCTAGTGTCGTTGGCTGAGATTCGTATGCTCTAGTGATCGACTTGACAGATCTATGTCGTCGAACAGCCGGTTTCTGTAGCAGCTGCTGTCTAGTAGTGCTACTTGCTTGAGAAGGAGGAGAGGAGACTTTCACTACGTCTGATGGCAGTTGATTTTGACGATTGTCATCTACTTCGCCAAGGATGGGAGGTGATAAAGTTCTTGCTTGCGGTGGTAGAGGTGGGGATGTAGGCAAGGTTTTATTCATCTCTCGCTTCGACGAACGACGCAAAGGGCTCGGATCTGATAGGCGCCGATGCTCCGAATGACAAGGCGGTGGAGCTCCGACCTGAGAGTGCCTCTAGGAACTGGGGCAGAGGACCGTTTGTCTGCTGGGGATGGGCAACGCTAAAATATACCTTTTCTGAGACACGATAATCTTTACACACTAGCCTGTCAAGAGCTGATCACTAAACACGTGTGAGGGTCAATCTTTCAGACGATGGTTGCAACCTCTTGGTCAAGTGGCCAGTCATTATACACAGTACACAATGTCGCAGTCGCTAATGCTACATGTCCAAGAAGTGATGAAAACTTCTACCAAGGCGAAAACTTGTTTCAGAATTGGATACGCTGAGCTGCGGACCGGCACTCTATCCAGCGTGTTTGCAGATGAAGTTTCCTCTTTCAACGGATTCCGAACGATCTCCGAGCAACAATTCAAGTGGTTCAGAGGAGGAAAGGCCGTACGCAATGCTGAGATCGGGTGGTAGCTTCCTTGACCTTTGGCATCCGATACTAAGCGACCAAGTGAAGAGCACCGCAATTGCTCTTCTTTTTCACGAAGAGCTTGTCCGCTTCGATACACCGATAAGATCATCATATAGGCTCAAGAGTCTT
This sequence comes from Exobasidium rhododendri, assembly GCA_026210745.1. Lineage (NCBI taxonomy): Eukaryota > Fungi > Basidiomycota > Exobasidiomycetes > Exobasidiales > Exobasidiaceae > Exobasidium > Exobasidium rhododendri. Next base: position 1,078,332 of record CP110630.1, read on the forward strand.
TATTGCTCCTCGTTGACTGATCGATCACCTTGGTTCGGTTGTTGACTGTGATCCTCTGGTCCAGGTGCAGTACGGTCGAATCTGCTCAGATCATCACTCTGGTCTGTTGTTTCGTCAGGACGGATGTGTGAATCGATCCTCTCTGACTTCAATTCCTCCACTTCCGATTGCTGCAGTGCGATACCTGTCGGTGGTCGTCGAATCATTGTACGACCTAAGAATTGCTCCTAGCAGTCTGTCCTACGCCTCTTCAAGCTGCTGAATCTGTTGCCTTTAGAGCGTAATTGCACTGAACGTCAGTTCGGATGATGGCAGCGGCGAAAGAGCAAGCAACGCCGAGCAGACGCGATAGACTTTAGAGTTTTTTACGGGAACGTCAATAAGCTTTAACACCCTTCCCCTTTCGTCATCATCACTTAGGATGACATTCTCCTTCACCGACGAGATGATGAATTGAGTGAGAATAATGGGAAGATGGGTAGATATTGAGGCAAGTTAGTGTACAATGTCTAGTGGTCCTGGTGGATTAAGCCGGCGGATAAAAGCCAGCATAGAGGATCGTGCTTGACAGGTTCCAGACCACAAGGTAAGTCACCAAGACACAGGTACAGCTTGCTCCACCTAGCCAAGCTATATTCTTCCTTTGCATTCGAAAGACAAGATGACTCGCACCCCACCAGAGCGCAGGCAAGCCTCCAGGAGAGGCAAATCTGAGCGCTATCTGGACATGCGAAGTGAAGACTAGGACGAGGAAGGTGATGAAAGCGAAATGAGCGTGTGCCACAAGGAGATCAGAGTCGACCTGATCTTCTCTCCACGGAGTCAAGGTCTTTCTGACAACCAGAGACGCATTCTCGCGATAGAACGTTGAGAGCCAATAGAAGATAAAGCCAAGGATGGGAAAGGCAATGATCCAATTGGGAACTTGAGCGAGAGTCCAATAACGAAGCGGTCCCACATTCCTGTCGCGCGAGAGAGTCTTTGTCAAATTCACTCCTTTTCATGGGAAAAAGGCATACTCGCCCACTCACCAGTAGTGATCCTGAACGTGGTTGTAAAGACTGGGTATCATCCTGCTGCACCATTCCTTGCGATCCACCTCCCGCGAGCAGAACCTGACATAAGCGAATCCTTGCGAAAGAATGAATGGCATCAAGCAGTAAATAACCATGATGGGGGCGAGAATGGCGGAAAGGCGGGACATTTGTCGACGAGGCTTCCAGAAGGCTTGCCACACCGGAAATCCCACGAGCAGAATCCCGTTTGCTCGGAAGGCAGTCGCCATAGCGTAGCATGTCGACGCCATAAACAATCGAAGTAGTTGGTGACGACCTTTGTGAGGTACAACGAAAAGGTGACCGAGAAGGGCAAGGAACGAAAAGAAACTCTCTGGTGTCGGGGTGATAAGAGTGGATGGCGACGGCGAGAGAATGCAAAGGTAAGCTGCCACCTGCGAGAACTTTTCCCTTCCGGTCAAGTTCTTGGTCAGACTGATTAAGGAAGAGTGGCATGAACATCACAGACAATAGCGAGAACACGCGAGGTACTACAGTGATTGGCCTCACCTGAAGAGCATAAGCGGCTGTAAGATACTCATCATCGTAGCCAGAGTGGACGTCAATAGAATGCTTTGCGAGGGATTCCATGACAATCTGTCTCCACGTTGGTGACCCATGATTCTCAGCAGCCAGACAATGCCTGGTTGGAATGCAAACGACTGTTCAGATTGGACCCCGCCCCATCCCGCTTCGTTAGGAGTTTGACCCACATGAAGATTGGGAGGTGGCAGCGGTAGAGCCCTTGGACTAGCTATTGCAAGGAAATGTAAAGCGTCCCATTTCAATAGAGGCAAGGCAAAGAGAGTCGCCAGAGGTGTAGCAGAAGCGTCTAAACGGAGTTGTAACCACGCAGAGCTGTCAAAGGGTGATTGTAGCAAAGCGGCAACAATAAGGAGAGCGAGTGTGAGGCCGCGATGCACAGCAGTCCAGCGAAGAATTCTCCACTCTACCCCTGTCAGCATTCCAGTAGTTACAAGTACCACGGACTCCTTCGCAATCGCTCAGGAGAGAAAGAGTAGGGCAGAGACAAGGAGAGGCGACAAGACGTGTGGAACTGCAGGCTAATCTTATACATACATTTAACATCGTCACGCGGGTGTGGAAAAAAAAGGAAAGGGGAAATCATTTGATCGCGCTCTCGCCTTCGCTCTGTGCTTCATTGAAAACAGGAGTCAAGGGAGAAAGGCGGGAGATTGCAAGCAAAAGGAAGAGTGGGAGAGCAACAGAAAGAGAAGCATTGCTAGGTCTCTCCTTCCTCTCATTCACACACATCCCTGGGACCATCGCAAATCAGGATTCGGGTTGGCGGCTGGAAAGGTGATTCACCTGGCCTATTGCCCCGGCTGCATAGGAGGGTCAAATATTTGCAGCATCGGCCACAGCATAGATCTTGGGAGGAGGGGAGGAATCTAGGATTATTCTGGCATCACAGAGCTTACTCTTGCGTTACCACAGAGGATCGAAGTGATGCTTCAGGCTGCCGCTTCACTGCAACGAACAAGTGCTTCACCTCAGACTGTTTTGCCAGCATCGAACGTACAGTCGCCCCAACCTCCTTCACCTACGCTTGATACGAAACCGACGTTTCGAACAAAGGTGCGATTGCCTTCCACCATCGAACCAGGCATTCTTACTTGTGCTCAAGCAAGTAGGCAGGCTTTTACACAGGCTGTGGCAAACGATCAAAGAGCTGCTCTTCAACCCAGCTACTCTGAATCTTTTCATAGTGCAAATGACGTGGTGAAACGCTTGCTGCCATACCATGTCTGGCATGTCAATGATGATGATCTGCGGTGTGCCCTGGAAGATAGCGCCTCATCTGGCACGGCAGGAAGATGTAAACGAGTACGGAACGGCCAGGATGATGAAAAGTATCCTACCAGCGAAGAAGCCTACAGACTCTTCTCCAGATATTCTAGAATTGATGCACATGCTAGGAAGCTACATTTTCAACTAACGGGGGGAGCAAGTACATCGGAAGGAGCCCCGTTCAGCAAAGAATCACTATACAACATAGAAAAGCTGGCGCTTGAGCAGGAGAAAGAGCTTTTGGCATCAGAGCAAGAGAAGCTCAGACAGGCGAAAGAAATGGCCATCGAGGCAGGAGTGAAGTGGGAGGATCTAATGCGACTAGGCCCGACACTTGGGCAAGTTGGATCAAATGGCTCGACGGATGTGCAAGAGCAATTTGCAAAGGAGGAGGGAGCAGGACAATTGGAACTTACATCGTCGGCGAAAGGTACGACAAGTAGCCCGTTTTCGCCGATTTCCTTTCAAAAGAGCGTCGGGTCAATGCAAAGTAATACTGATCGCAATAATCTTGTGCGATCCTCCACAATGATAGCCTCCACCAGTAAGCTATCAGATGAAATCAATGGCGCTCTTTCAACACCTCCTCGACCAGGATCAAGTGCGACAAAACCGTCAAAGACTCGAGGAAGACCGAGAAAGACACGAGATGAAGATGGAAAGATCATTGCTACACCTCCTGCAGGCAAACCAGCTCCAAACCAGACGGCCACGCATACACCCTCTTCCGCCGCTGTGTTGAAGAGCAATACAAGTAACGCAGGTCTGACAAAGCAAGTGCCCACTTCTGCTCGTACAAATCCTACTAGCTCTCCTATCACGACCGTTCCTGCTCACGTACATCCTCCTAAGCCGTTGCCATCACCTGCACCCACGCCCTCCCCCGCTACTATTATTCCTTCTCACCCTATCCCTCTCGTCTTACCGCTGTCTACACTTTCAAGATTATCGTCTCTGGGGATAGCGCCGATTCCGGCGCCTCACCTTTTACCAGCAATTAATGCTCAACAAGCTCAAGCGCATAGGCAAGGCCAAGGTGACCCACCTACTGCAATTCCTATTTCTCAATCTGTTCACAGTACCGCACCGAGATCCGCTCCGCCAAATCAAGTGGAACCAGCCTTACTGATGGGCATTACTGAAGCGCCCCTGCCTCGTACGCTATCAAACACTCAAGGCAGATCGACGGGTACAATGCAACAGATGCTCCATGTCAGCGTCGTTCTGAGTAAATTGAGCCCCTCGCAATTGTCTGGCTTGGCTGCTCTCATGCAGAGTCTGCAAAATACTGGAGCAAACAAGACAGGTACAGGCGCGAGTGACAACGGCAGTAACAGCAGTAAGACCGCCAGGAATTCTTCCGATGAGACCGATAAACAGGCAACGTCACAAACGCCTTCTTCTCGCCCCCTTTTACCGTCTAATGATGCATTCTCGGACCCTCATGCACCGTCCGAGTAAAGCGAGCTTGATGTCTTATCTCTCTCTTCTGAAAGATCCCACTCTGTATACATACTTTTAACTTCTCTCTGTCAATGAGTGTAATCCAATGACATGAAGCTACCAATGGTACCTACACTTCTTTGTATCTCTTGCTCCTCGTAGATCATAGGAAACCCGCATATCAGAACGTCCGTTGTCTTTCTCCTCCCACTCCATTTTCTTCGGAATTGAGGCCGAATTGCGCCCTTGAAAGAACGCCGCGCTAGGGAGGTGGAAAAGGTGTCATTCATTCGAGGAAGAAGTAGAAGGATGTCGTCGCGGATATTAGGAAAATTAACACCAGAGATTCAATTAAAGTAAGTATAGTTTCATTATCCAATGTGGCGAGTTCTTTAATTATCGTGCGATTGTGTTGCGGTCTAAGTCGTCCGTGGAGAGAGGTCCGGAACGAGCACTTCCTCTCGTTCGCAATCTTCTCTCTCTCTATCTCTTTTTCTCTTTTTGTCATCGTCCATCCTATGCAAGATCGTCAATGATCTGTCTGCATGAATTCGACTCATCTAGAAGATCGAGAAGCAGTGCCATTGGTCATTGTTGAGGGGTTCTTATGCTCTACCAGTACGGCCGTATGGGGAAATTTTGCCAATCATCTTGAGGCAGGAAGTGAACGTCAAGCACAGAAGGGCAGAATTGCGTATGGAGGAAGACGTCAGGTCGTACTTGTGCCCATTGGGCCTCTCAGTAGTATCCACGATCGAGCCTGCGAGCTCTTCCATGGCCTACGGGGCACTAGGGTAGATTACGGTCACAGTCACGCAAGTCAGCACGGTCACGGTCGTTTTGGCCGACGAGCGAGGAAACCACTGCTTGCTGGATGGGGCGACAATGTCGACAATAAAAGCCTCATTGGTAAAGCGCACTTTCTAGGACACTCACTCGGCGGACTGACGATTGTAAAGATGTTTGAGCTTCTCAGTCAGGGATTTTTCGATGCTTACTTGGGCATAGGAGTCACAAACAGCAAGCAACATGTGACCGCCACTTCACTGGTCTTATCCCTTACAACTATTTCAAGTCCGTTTCGAGGTACGCCATTAGTCTATTTGTTAGGTCTTCAAGCGACCTCCCTGCCACTTGTACGCTTCCTCAGTGTCGGCGATTGCCTCGCAAAGATAGTGCACTTCCTCCTTTGGGTAAGAAGATTACCCTTGGCTCAAAGTCGTCTCTTCAATGTGGACAAATGGATACCAGACTTCTACGCTGACGCATGGCACTTTGCGAGTCAGACTAAAGATGAATACTGTGTGGGAACAACAGTGGGCAAGATGGGGAGCGGTTCGAATACCTGTTGCAGTAAGCAATTCGAACACGAGCTTCAAGACGATTGTCACAACGTCAAGACTAGTGCAAGATGGAGACTCAGCGAACGATTCGGCTTGACTACGCTTTTATCGCAATTGAAGAACAGCTCTTGGGCAGAAGGTAAAGATTGTGCTCCTTGGGATTGCTCCTTCGCACAGAGGGAAGCAGAGGAAGAGAGAGAAGGGTCTATCTGGTCATCACCCTCCTTTCCTTCACACGGGGTAAACTCTGGCTCTTCCTCAAAGGTGTGGCTACGATCGTATGCTGCATACATTGAAGATACTGGTGGTGCAACTTCTACTAGGTGCATGCCTTCAGTGCTTTCTTGGATAGGTTCCCACCTCTCAAAGTACAATTACGCAAATTCACCGCCTCCAGGTTCTCGTCACTCATCAAGCAAAGCTGATGATCGTCATCACAATGATTCAGGCTACACTTCTGCTTGCGATGAAGCGGACCAAATGCCGTCTTCCAGAGAGAAGAGAACGGAAAAGATGATAAAAATTGATCAAGATTGGTACAGGAATGATGGCGTTGTCCCTCTTGCCTCGCAATATCATCCTGGCAATTGCCACGCCGATCATTGTGTACATCGTCCTTGGCAAGATGTGATGGAGCCTTCTACAGCAAGTCTCCTTGCCCGTTTACACTCCAGCATTCAGTGGCTCTTCCCCTCCTACTTTACCAGCCGAGATCAGCGCAAAAGAGGACTGCCAAATGCTGCAAGAGTGTATGACTCGACGAACGAACCAGTGTCAAAAACACCGTCGAGCAATAGTTGGCATGTCTTTACACTCCAAGATACAACACACGCCAGCCTTGTCCCCTTCTACACAGGCTCTGCAAAACAAGTGAGCTTTTGGCAAGACGTTGGTAGCTGGTTGCAACAGGTTGAACTTGCAGCAAGCACTCAATTCGATGGTGCACACGACGGCTAGGCCACTGATACCCCCGCACTTCGCCTCTTTTTTTCCCATGTACTTCTTACTTCCCTCCTTTCCATGTAATTTCTAACTTCCCTTTTTCCCATGTGTATCACTTACTTCCGAGAGCAAGTGGATATCATGAGAACCTCTTGATTTCCTTGAGGAGAATCGGCTTCAATCAGCGAGAATTGCAAACGCTCAGACTGTAATCGCAAGCCTTATCCTGCTCTGATTATATGTCCCCCTCCCATGCTGCAAAATGAACTTCTGGCCTGGCAGGCTCGATCAAGATTAAGACGGCATGAGAGATTCATCAATGAGAAACAGGGACAGAAAGCCTAGACTCACTCACCCACATCGGCAAAGGGTCAAGACAACAATCTGACACGTTGATAGCAACACCCTTCGCAACGAGATTGTGTGCCAATTAAAATTAATATCAAAATCTAACTGGTCAAAAGAAGTGAAGGGGAATCGAATTAGTGGATGGCCTCCATACTGCATATCAAAATTCGACGTTAATTTTCTAACTTCTAGGTGTTTTGTCTTGATTAGCAATTCCACCCCTCGTTTCATTTTCTCTCGAAGAAAAGCCACAATATCCCAAACGAGCAAGGAAAGGTCCAGGCCACGACATTCACGCCGTATCAGTACACCTTATGCGCACTGCACCTCTCTTGTAGCTTCCACTGCGACTTGAATTGTCGGTAGAGGGAGCAGCCCCTTGTTAAATTCACTTCTCTATTACCTATGCGCCGGTACATACAAAGTCCGATGATAGCCTGCTCAAAGGGTACCTATCGACGGAATCGGATTGTAGAAGGGATTGCCAATCAATTACAAGGGCAAGGTCGACTTCAAGTAATGCCCCCCTCAATTATATTACCTTTATTTCGTCAGCCACATAATATGCTCCCCAGTCTGGCCCACTGCAGCCTTGACAAGCGGTCTCTCGAAAGGCGATACACACATTTCTTCTATCAACGTCAATCGAAGAGAGAGAGCATACCCCGACGCTCAGACGGGCATGCAGGTGGTAGACAGATCGACCTGCCTGCCTCTCACCCTTTCCCCTTCAATTCCACACATAAATCCCTTTGTCTGACTTTCATTTTCCTCCTGTCAAGTAAGTTGTCTTTCTCTGTTTTGCTCCTTTTACCTCTCCGCTCCGCCAGTCGCCATCTGAATACGCCCGGAAAGTTATAAGGGAAACCAAACTCCGTCGTCCTTGACCAAAGTGAAGTCACCCGTTCGTCGTCACAGTGTCGAGCACATAGGCCACTTGCACACGCTCTCATTCCGTCTCCAGAAGGAATCGTGAGCCGGCTGGTGTCTGATCTACCCCTGTGAAATCCTACTCTGGGCGTAATCTGTCCTCCATCTAGTGGACACCAGTGAGGGAACTCGTCAAAGGAGAGAAAGCACAAGAGTCGTGGTAGCATCATACTGTCCTCGTTCCGTCGGAATATAGCGTGAGTGTCGCGATGCATTCAGGGGTGGTGCCGTAAAGGAGCATGCTTTGGAGGAAGTCTGATGCCAAGTGTTGGGTGACTAGATGGCAAAGAGAACGAGGAGGAGGAGGTGGTGGTGAAAATGGCAGGCAATGGGTAGACGACAAGGGCGAGGGATGTATGGGAGAGGCGAATGGGGTGTGGGAGAAGGAGAGATGCGAAGAGAGGCGGTGCCAGGACATTAAATGCGAGCACGGCCAATCTCTCTCGTCTGCCCCCCTTTTTGTGATGACTCTTTCGTCACTCTCGCCTCCCCTCCTTTTTCGGCCTTAGGCTCTGGACCTGAGCTGGGCGCAATGACGAGGCAGTACAGGGAGCATTTCGCGAGCAGTCAATACGGTGATGTGCTGTAGGGAGTCAAGTGATCTGCATTCCTTAAAAACAGTGACAACTGACGCCCGATTCCATCTCCTTCTCCTCTCCTCTTCCCAACCACACCTACTCTACTCGCCCATTCGCTTTCAACTCGAAATACGCCTGCTTCAAAATAACATTGTTCCTCGGTATCATTTTATTGTCGTCCTGCCTTATTTGACTTGGCCTTCGCTTCTCTTCTTTCTCATCAACCGCTTTCTCCCCTGCCCACCAACACTATCTCCTGCTCATCCCTCTCACTTCGATCTGAATCTCTCCGTCCTCTCCAGTAGATGATGAGCCGCACGTCGGAGACGGACTATTGGGATTCTCAGCAATTGCCGCAAAATCAATACCAATCCCAACACTATTCGTATTCTACTTCCGCGCCTCTGATGGCAAACTCACTGCAACATCAACAACAGCAGCAACCCCGTCAAGCTCCGATGATGAACTCACTGGTCACTTCAGAAGGGCATTCTACCTATCCTGCTTCGCCTTCCAGTAATAGCAATTCTTACTATGGATCTTTCTACCAATCTAGTCAAGTGAATTCCAGCAACAGCGGCATGACAAGCAACGCTTACTATGGCAATGGCATGTCTGGGGCCGGAGCTGGTCATCCTGCCCAGTCTGGCACCCATTTCATGTCTTCCTCTTCCTCTCAACCCCTGAATAATGGTCATCACCCTTCTCATCAGCTCCACAACGGCGGCAGCTCATATACCGGCAACGTTCATCACCTCAACAATGGTGCCTTGTACCATCGTTCTAGCGACATGAATGACAACATCACATCGCAGATTGACGAGAAGCCAACACATCTGTATCATCACCACCATCATCCTGCAAGCAGTCAACATTCAATGTCACCCACGCTAGAAGGAAGTGATTATGGTATGAAATCCAAGAGAAGACAAGTCAAGAATGCTTGTATCAATTGCCAAAAAGCTTGCAAAAGGTGCGACGAAGGCAGGCCGTGCACTCGATGTGTCAAGTATGGCCTGGGTGATACTTGCCAGGACAGTTCAAGGAAAGAGCGAAAGAGGGGCATCAAAAGAGGACCATACAAAAGGAGAGCTACGACCGGAAACGCACAAACGGCCGCCATTACGGCCGCTCCTTCTTCTAGCTCTCATTATCCGCAATCCAATATCGTAGTAATGGATGGCAGCTTCGTCGACCATCCTCCGCACGCGAGCATGAGTCCTCACCTTCGAATTCAGCGAGAGGATCAGTCCGGTGGTAGTGTCAACCACAGTGGAGTGGGAGGAGAAATGTCGCATCCCTTTGATGCTGATCATCAACTTATTCATAGCCCACAATATCCTTCCTCTGCTCCAGGGACTATACAAAGAGCTTCTGCGCCTCTCGTCGACAATCACGATACTGCGGCTGCTCCCAACGGCTTCTACAGTAGCAACAACACCAGCCGAGATCACTTTCAATCTATGCAGCCACCGCGGTTCTCTCGGTATGATTACGACAGGAACGGAATCGTAATTCCGACAGCGAACAACGAACTCCAAAACGGTATCAGTCGTCCAGGCATTCTGCCTCTGCCTGTTTCTGCGCCGCCCGGTACGATGAATTTCCTGTCTAGCTCTGCAAGTAGTCATAGCTCTCGAAGTCTCTTTTCCCCACCTGGTTCACTCTCTGCTAATTTCCTCAATGCCAATGGACATCATCGACTACACAGCGACAGTAGTCTCAATACCTTAGGATCAGGAACAACAGCGAACAGTCTTTCACCCAGAACGCCATTGAGTCTATCGAACGGAATTGGGGAACTTGGATTATCGGGTGCTCAATCCCTCTCTGCCAACTCGTCTTCTTCATCTCCTGGTGGCATGAAGTTGAACGTTGGCGGCTACATTCATCATCCAGGTCCTACAACGACGGCCAATCTCCCTACTGCAGCCACGGGTGCCTTTTTGAATCCACCTACGGCAACAACAAACAGCAACCAACCTTTCCCACTTCACATCCCTAATGCTGCTCGTTGGAGAGGCAGTAATGGTATTGGTGGCAATGAAAGAGATCTTAGCGGCAGATTTCATGTCTTGGGAAGTGAGGTGAAAGATGAACAATTGGCGCCGTTGAAATTGAATTGTAGCAGTGATTCTGATGTCAGCAACACAACGATCTCTGGGCGATATCAATTGCACTCTTCCAGGGCGGGAGACATGGCACGTAACGATCGTAATTCCATGGGAAAGGTAGACCACGGCGGTCATGATATCATGATCTCATGATCTGAGAAAAATATCAACTCTTTCTCCCTCTTACGGACGAACAGTCTGCTCTTGTCCTTCTCCCTCTCCCCCTCCCTCTCGCCCCTTCCCCCCTTCCCCTCTGTTACTTTACCTTTCTTCACTCGAATGCTAAGTGCAAAATTAATTGTACCATACTTGCTTGCTTTTCACCTCTCTCCATCTTCATTCTCTTTCCTTTCTCCCAAGGTGAAATCCCTTTGTGGCGAGTTTTCGACTACAGGAAACCCCATGTAGTAGTACACTCTGGAGTGCATCTTTAGGAAGGGTGTCTCCTTGCCTCCAATCGAAACAACGATCAATTGTCTGCGTACCAGAGCCCCTCCCCCGCAGGGGGAACGAGTCGGACCTCACCTTCACAGAACAAGACCTACGATTATGCACGCTGCCTTCGACGTGTTTAGATTACAGTACTTTCAACTAATCTCCATCAGACCACTCCAGTCTCTAGTTGAATTTCAAATTCGCTTCGTTATAGAGTCTGAAGGAATGGAAGAATTCATAGTTCAGTACTGTACTATCGACACGTCAGGTCTTTCTTTATATTCATCGATGTCCGCCGGCACATCGTAATTACTTTTTTTGAAAGGTGAAAGGAAAAGACGTACGTCAGCGATTCTACTTCACGAGATCTCCCCATTCTTTCACTAGTCGCGCTAGTAGTAGTCGAAAGGACAGAACATCAACATCGTCAGGCCACATTTGAACAACAAAAAAAAGGCCGCGCGAGGGTCTAACAAACGGAAGCGGGCACCAAGGAGGATCGCAACGAATTGTATAAGTAAGCTTGCCTGCCCTTCCCCGCTAGAAAATTTGCTCTCCCATCGTCACCCCTTACCACACACTCCAATCTAACGAACGCAACGATGCAATATCCAGGAAAGACAATCACCGAAAGGTACCCCTCGCGGATGCTGTGCGGAAAGCGTTATGACAATGCCATGGTGAGTTGATAAATTTCTTTTCACAATGATCTGCAAAGGGCGTGTGTGGTGAATGATCGTGTTGACGCCTCTTTGCCTATCCCGTGGCAGCCGTTCGCATCGTCCTCCGGTGGAAGCCTGCATACGTGCTTCGAAGACACTGTCTTGGTCCCGTTGGCCAGCTGGCTTTTCCTGCTCGCCTTTCTGGGATACATTGCATATGCCATCTCAATGAGGAAGCGAAGCAGCGGTAACAACTACAAGCAAGCTTGGCACAAATTGATCTACAGAAAGGGACATGCCTCAAATGCCGCTCTTCTGCAAAGTACAGACAAGGAGGTAGAGGAAAGCTCTACACAAAGAAGCACGACGCTGCCTTCGCAGACTCGATGGCCAAAGACCAGCACTTCCTTCTCAATCCTTTACTCGCTCTTGGTTCTCGCCGCGCTCCTGATGAGTAAGTCTCCTTTTCTTTGCACATATAGTTGCTCGCAAAAACTTACAAGCTTTACCTATGTTCTCATTTGTCTTTTGTGACCTTTTCCAGACATCTTGGAGATTGTTCGATTGTACTTGGCAGATCGCGGTGCTGGTTTGCTACCCTTCAGTCTTGCTTCTCTCGTCATCATCTTGATTCTGATGCATGTTCCGCTGCCGACTCAATTGAGGCCGGCAACCGGATCCGTGATCCTCGTCTTTTGGTTCTTCTCGGTAATCTTCACAGCGGTCCAGCTGTCGACCCTTTCCAGTCTTATGGACGTCGAGCCCAGATTCGGAACAGAATACTTGAATTCGGATCAAATCGTCGACGTATCTGTGTTCGAAGCACTGGTGAGTGTTTCACTCAAGCTACTAGCCAAGGCAATTATCACTAATACCACTTCTCTCCCACAGTATGCCGTTGCGCTCATCGTTGAATCTGTTCGAGTCTTCCGAGCTTTCCGAGCTAGACGATAGATTGCAGTGTTGTAGTATTGACATCCTATTTAGTAGCATTAATAATTGCAATAACTTTGATACCCTCTTAAAGTAAACTCAATCTTATCGCACAAAGTATGTTACTGCAGGGAGATGATACAAATACAAAGGAGGCTTCTTTTCCTTTCCGGGGAATCGGATCATCAGTCGAAAACTATCTTTTTGGATGTTCCGCCTCCTCGCAGTGCCGCTTCTGCTCTCTCTTTCTGCTGCTGCTTTGCTATCCAGCTCGGGTGCATCTCTGCTTCGTGGCTTGCCTTGGGCTTGCTGTTGATGGGTGCGGGTGTGACAGACGGGAGGGGCGCTCGACCAGGAGCTGACGACCAGCCGGTATCCGACTGTGGCGGTCGTACTTGGCCTCGGACCACTTTGAACTTTGCGTCTCCTACACCCCTGCCCGCCCTCTTTGGCTCCTTTTCTAGCAACTTCAAGTGGTTTGCCTGCTTTCCAAACTTCTTCTCCCATAATCTAAAAAGAAAGAAAAAGGGCGTCAGCGTGGTTGTTGCCCACAAGAAGTACCGGTTTCATAACCCACGCTCTCCTGGCTTGTTGACCCATACGATTCTTCCTGGAGTCCTTCTTCCTTCCTACCTCGTCTGCCTCTTCATCGATACTGTCCAAGTCTGCATCGCCGTCACTCCATTCATCGTCACTGGCTCTACCTAGCTTTAATCCCTTTCCAGCCACAAATCCAGTTGTCAAAGCCGGAAAATGACCAGGCGTTTCACTATCCTCATCATCACTGTAGTACCTATCACCATCATCATCGTCGTCGTCGTCGTCATCTACCGTAGACTCTTTGGAGAGATTGACCTCCTCGTTGCGTCGCATTTTTTTCACCGACCTTTCATCGCCTTCGATGCTAGGAGCGTCTTGACGCTTGGTCGTCTTCTTGGGATCGAGGGTGCCCATCCCCTTCCTCGCATCCTCCTTCTTTGTGTCTTGCAAAGGTGAGACTGACATTGATTCTTCGTCTCCTTCGCTGCTGTCATCACTAGGCTCGCCCCTCACCTCTTCTCCCTTTCCTGAAACCTTTCCTGTAGCCCGGCCAGTCTTTTCCCCAATATTCGTTGGGCGCTTCGTAGACGACTCGACCTTCGTCTTACTAGCATTGCCGTCTTTGCTCTCCATTGAAGTGACGGGCTTCCCGCTCAAGAGCGACGACAAATCTTTGACCGCCTTTGTGACTTCTTCGGATACCAGTTTGCTCGACAGCAGCTTTGCCTTGGCCTTGCCAATTTCGACATTCACTGATTCCTTCGTATTCAAGGTAGGAATTTGGTCCTGGAGCTCTTTTATCAAATTCAGCATAGGATACTTTGCCAGTTCCTTCTGCTCATCTATGTCTCCTCCATATCCTTTCGGCAGCAGGTTTGACTTTGTCAATTTGCTCCTTATTGCTATTGCGGCAATTTCAACATGATTGCTCGTCTTGATAGCTTCTAGCTGATCTTGCAGACCAATCCTTTCCACGTCGTTAGTGCTCGACTTTAGCTTCTTCACTGTCCTCTGAACTTCAAACGCTCTGGCCTTCTTTACAGCTGCTGAGCATGTTCGCAGAAAGTAGTGCTGCATGTGTGGAAAATTGAGTACATACATTCTCGAGGTGTGCTTCATCAGTAGATGCACTTACGATCTTCGACTGGATCTTAGCCGTATCCACAGCAAGGATGTCGTCCCCTTCTCCCTGCTCAGAGCTTGCTATAGCACCACTCATCCCTTGGTCTGCTCATGCCTAGCATCAAACTGACTGTGGTTACATGCATGCTCGGGACAGAATGCAAAAATATTTTAGCCTTCGTCTTCCACGTGTGTCACTTATTATTAAGACTATCCCCACGCTTTATCGTACGTATTGCGAGGGTGAAGTAGTTGAGCCAGCGCCTTGCACCTTCCACGACACCCTGACGCCGCGCTCTCTCGATCTCCCGTCAGTTACTTTCACCTTTCTCGCCCCTTGCCAGCAACGCACAACACAATCTACAATGGCCGACACTATCAGGGACATCATCGATATTCCTCAGAGCTTTGTTCGGGAGGGAACGCAGGTAAGTGGACCTTACCGAGTGCAGAGCTTGCAGCTGTACACTGAGCTCCCCTACGATATCCGCAGTTCATGAACAGATGCACCAAGCCAGACAAGAAGGGTGAGCACAGCACCACTTACCTGACCATATTGGCCATTGACGCAAACTGAAACGCTCAATCTTTGTCCACACTCTAGAGTTCATACAAATCTGCAGAGCGGTCGGATTGGGATTTGTTGTGATGGGCTTTATTGGTTATTTCGTCAAGCTGATTCACATTCCTATCAATCATGTGGTGAGTAAAGAGAGATTGCGTAGGCGGATGCCTCTTCACTAACAAGTTACTGTGACAAATGATCTATCTGGCTACACTTCAGCTTGTGTGAGTTGCTGAACGTATAGAGGCGGAAACACGTAGGTTTCATGAAAATCCTGACTCTCCTCCGCACGGTTTCACACAGCGGCGGCGCATAGAATTCGTATCAGTCGTAGGACCACTACAAAGCCTGTATCATAAGAAGTCGTTCGATTGCTAGTCCAGTGAGAGACAATTGACCCAGTTTCAGATCTGCCAATAGCAAATAGCAAGAGACCGTAGAAGTCTTGAGTGAGTAAGACGTCCTCCTTGATCTGTACGACGTCAGCCTAAGCTTTCTTCAGAGCGCCTGTGGCGTCTGGCATAATTTAGTCTCTTCAAATTCACGTTAATCTCTGCAGCCTAGCCACACTACGAAGGCTGCTGAGGGAAGATCTATTCGCGGCAGCCCAATACTTCTGCGCACCTTCCTGACCTAACCCTAGGGCGTGTGAAGCATTGATTCTTCCTCGAGGAACCCCTTGAGAGCTTGAAAAGGGAGAGCACGCTCACGTGTGTCGCGTTTCCTTTGTCCGCCCTTTAAAATCTTCGCAATTTGCTCGCTCTTACTTTTTTCTCCTTTGAACAAAATAACGAAGGTGGGTCTGCCCGGCTGGTGGGGGCATCGCACGAAGGCAACGAGGCAGCTCACCAAGTACTCCTTCTCTCCCATACAGACACAAAAGTTAGGGCCTGGGTCGTTCCCGTTTCAGGTCCTCGTTCCCGTCTTCAAGAGCATTATCCGACATCAGTTGCTCAAAGAGATCTGTGAGGACGTCATTGGGGACTGACCCGATGGATGGGTATTTCACAGCGCTGAGTTCAAGGGAGGCTGTCTTTTCCTTCTTCTTTTCTGAAGAAGGGTGACTGCTTGTCTTGAAGATGATTTCCCCTTCGGGGTGAGATCTCTCATGACACGAGTGCAAGCAGAATCAAGACAGTCGACCGCTCGAGAACAGCGTTTGATACCGACATGCGACAGCTTTTCAACAATTTTTCTTCTGCGGAAGGTGAGTTCTACTTTGCTCGGCAGTTACAACGGTGGAGGGAGGAGAGGGGGGGGGAGAAGATCGTAGAGATGAGAAAAAAGTGTCGCCCCAAACTGCAATCGTACCTTGATGATCGACTATAGAATTAGCCAAACAATATTCGAAACCTGAACGATCGTCGTGTAGAGAAGGAATCTGTCATTTGAAAGTGGTGAAATGATAGGAGCGCTGACAAAAGTGCTCTTGTCTCTCCCTCCCCCATCTCCTTCCTTCAGATTGCTAGAGGGGTCCTCCGCTGGCAAACAAGTGAAAATTGATGTTGTATTCTGCTCCTACAGCTGTGCCACGAAAGAAGTCAATGTAATCTTGATGATGATGATGAAGATATTGATGATGATGATGATAGGACGATACACTCAAGCTAGACCTCGCTCGTAGGCGTTTGGCGCGGGCTTCTCTGAGCCGGAATCCTCCTCTTGGCCTTTGTGTTCTGACTCCGTCACCACCATTGTAGTGCTATTCTGTGCCCTCGATTTCTGTCCCCTTGATCGATGCGAGTGAGTGTGATCATGTGCCTTGTGATCTCCCCCGCAGTTCCTGCTTGTCTTGCTCCGTCCTTTCCCCTTTCCCCTTCTGTCTTGAAGCGACTTGCTCGCGTTGATGTCCGACTTTACACTCGGATGACTGGAGATCGACGTATCAGATCTATTTGAGTCCGTGCTGGATATCGACTCTGAATCAGAGCTGGAAGACTCATCCGACGATTCGTCGAATGCCTTCGGCTTGTGGTAGATGCAGCAGACTGTTTATCGAATGAAAGCGCATTATGATCAATTTTGGGAAACGACTACGCCATGATTCCACTCACTCTTGCTCTTCTTCTTCCCCATCCCTTCATTGTCGACCGTCTCCTCGGTCCAGACCACACGTCTTGTATTGCCACCCCCTCGAAGTCTCAGCACCCCCGCATCTACACTTGGTCCTGCACCGTTTCCTTGATTAGGGTCGCTGGCTCCTTCCTCTGCAGTAGGAACGTCATGTATGGTGATCGTCCTTGACCCGTCTGATGCTCCCGCTGTCTGACCAGGTCCATTTGGATAAGGACGTATTCTCGTCGCCATTTGTCGTCGTGGTGCTGAAAGGAGCAAACGGGATCTGATGTGCGGTTACCGCCCCTCCACGCAAGAAATTTGAATTTTCCGCTCGCGCGAATGCCCTGCATACTTAATGATAAGGAAGGCTTGCATTGGATGACGAATGGTACGTCTATCAGTACAACATCACTTTAATGCTGCCAAAGTCTCGCCAGGATCGGTCTCTGGCCCGATGCCATCTCAGGATCTGCACCACCTCGCTATACTTTATCTTCTACAATACGATGTGGCGGGCAGGATGCCTGATCCAAAATCATGCTTTCCTGAAATTCTAAATCCGGGCGTTCTCTTCTCTTTCCTTACAGTCTGATTTGTGAAAAATGAAGATGGAGAGCAGTGCCAGGGGGATAGATGACGCATCGAGCATGTTCGCCAGCGATGGTCGCAATCTGCCCGGTCGAAAGGTAAATAAGATGGTAGACCGAGACAACAATATCAAAGGCGAGGTTTACAAATAACAACAATGAATTACTCTAAAGGGGGGGAACCTTGTCTATCTACACATCCTTTCCCACTTCGGTATCGCTGGCCTTTTCATCGAGCAAGCCGACATTCGACATGTCATAACCGTTTGCACGGAGGTATTCTATAGAAAGCAAGAAGGAAGAGGGGGGAAGGCAAACCTGAGTGAGAAAGGGATGATGGTGCACTGCTCAGAACTCTCTTCACATGCTCACCTTCGAATTCCCCATCAATCTTAGCCATACCATCTTGCACGACGGGCGGAACAAAGAAGAAGACAATGACACTGTGCACGATGACGGCATGAAGTGTCAGCTCCCCGAGAGGGATTTTTTTAGACTCTGGACCGTGAGACTACTCACGCAGCAAAAGCAGCAAGCGCAGCGCCAATGTAGAAGGGTGCTGAATAGTAGATGTTCTGATCGGTCGCCAGACCGCCGGCGGCGATTAGTTTCTTGTTGACTACATCATCTTGGATGGTAGAGTAGAGGTAAGATCCGGTGAATGCACCGACTTTGCCGATCCCAGCAGCGACACCTGGCGATCAAGCACAAGACGGCGTTAGCATACTGCGATTTGGAGAGGAATCGTCACATTACTCACCGTAAAATGTCCCTCGTACTGCACTGGGAGCGACTGCTTTGCTTGCCAGCAGACCCAGATTGTTTCCAGGTCCAAATTCGCCAAAAGCGACGTAAAATCCATAAAGTATGACCAGGCCTGGTAGATTGCCCTTGAGCTGTCCAAATGCACCAGCTAGTGCAAATCCAAACACAGCTTGCAAGACAAGACCAATGATCATGGTATTCTTCGGACCTATCTTATCACAAACAAAAGCACCGGCAAACGTTCCGGGGATGTAGAAAGCATTGATGAGAACACTCCAGCCAAGAGATTTGAATAGATCGTTGTCCGGCACGATCTCGCTGACGAAATAGCTTGAGTAGATAGAGGCAGGATACGAAATGTAATCGTAGATGAACCAAGCAATGCAGACTGCACCGAGCTTCGACCAGTACTTTTTGATGATGAGCCACCATGGCAATTTCTTCTTGATCGCCCCTTTTTTGAAATGCTCCGTCTCTTGCATCTTGACTCGAAAGAACAAAATAACCAACGGTGGAATTGCTCCAAGCCCAAGGGTCAGTCTCCACACCCACACCAAGTGCTTGTCTCCAAAAATGACGTATAAGATGAGCGCGACTAGGGTTGCCGCGACGAATCCGAGATCAATCATGGTGTTTGTTGCTAATACGAAATACATCTGCTGTCGTTTAGGATTGATACCAGCTCCCTCCGTGTTCTCAGAGCATGCTACAGAGCCTGCCTGTTCAAGAGAGGAAGAAGACGATTGGTGTGAGTACGTGGACACAAGCATTATAGGAATCGGCGAAGTAGATTACCGGGTATTCCGCGCCCACCCCAATGCCTTGAATGAAACGGTATGCTTCCAAGGCAGCAAAGAGTCCACCAGTACTCCCGCCAGCTCCCCATGCTCCTGCAATCAAGACACTGAAGAGTGCCAACCAAAGAGAGGCGAAAACCATTCCAAACTTCCTTCCGATTCGATCTGACAATACTCCAAAGACCAACATGCCCAGCAAAGTTCCAGCAAATGTCATACTGGAGTACAGGCTGCTGAAGTGGGTTAGTTGTGCAGTAGTAGCTAGTTTATCATCAGGCACTCCCATGCCACTTTGTCCATATATCCTCTTGAGGATTGTATTGGTAGGACCACTGTTTGCATTGATGTAGCCATCTGAGAACAAAGCAGTCCCACAAGCAAATATTAAAGCGACTGGTCCAAGCCCCCCATTGTTCTTCTTGTTCAGAGCAATTTTATCGTTTAGAATGTCATTGTCATCGGTCGATTGCTTCTCAAGACTCTGCACGTCCGTCTGTCCTCTGTGTCCCTTTTCAGCTTCGAATTCGGGTGATGGAGCTGATTGAATGCCATCGACGGCAGGACTCGACATCCTTGCTTCTAGCGAGGAAGGAGGAGGCGGAAAGATGTGAAGCGGTAAAGAGTGACTCTTTTATGATGGGAGGGATACAATCTCGCTCCTATCTGTCCTACTTATACTGTCTGGAGTGGAGGGATAGGTGGGTGGGCAAGTGCATGTCAGCCAAAATCACTTTTCCTTTATTTTTTTTTAAACTCTTTAGCGTTTAGTGCCTTTGATCTCTGACGCTCAGGAGAAGGGAGACCTTTCTGTTCGGTGCTTTGCCGCTTTCAGGCGCTAGTGTGGTTTTTGAATCTGCGGGCATCTATGCAGGAAGCAGCAGCCCTCCCGCGCCCTGAAGGGGACTTGTGATCAATTAAAGAATTAAATAGACAAATTTAGGCTAAAAAGAATTGCGAGAGAAACCGTCGGT
The DNA here is from genome assembly GCA_026210745.1 of Exobasidium rhododendri. NCBI lineage: Eukaryota > Fungi > Basidiomycota > Exobasidiomycetes > Exobasidiales > Exobasidiaceae > Exobasidium > Exobasidium rhododendri. Next base: position 1,098,332 of record CP110630.1, read on the forward strand.
CGATAGCACAGCTAGGCACCGACCGAGTCAAGAAGGTCCTGTACACTGAGCGTTATAATTCGATACATTGAATGACTTTGGCGCAATAGCCCCTTCCTTCTCGGTAGATTGCTGCACAGATAGGAACAACTGGTTGGCGGCGTAAGGCAGAACGTGTACACACACGCACATCTTCTTCTTCTTCGGCAGAGATCAGCAACAGCGACGCCCAAAACCCTCGACGTACAGTGCGTGTGATCTGGCCGATTGTCGAAGAATATCTCGAGCCGAAAAAGACATCATCATGTCTCATCTTGCCGTTCTTCTCCCGTTGCTTCCACATCGGTCTTTGGCAAGGGCGCACTGACGCCAATAATGAGCTCTGAGGTAAGAAGGGTAGTGCTGACAGTATAAACACCAAGGTAAGGTCATCATCGTACGCTACACCCAATCTCACCTTCGATGGAGCTTTCCAAGGCGTCGATTCGATTTGACATTTCTTTCACTGGCTCATATGATGCAAAGTCAGCGCCTGACCTGGTCTCCGTAGCAGGAAGCCTTGGCGGACTCACTGCGACTCTCGACTTGGCCACTCATGCTGTCAAAGCGAGATGCGAGTTGATCCAGAACGCTGTCCACCCAGTCGGTCAGTTCATGAGGACTACTGATGTTCGCGTTGGCGAGTGCTGTGTTTGCCTTGGAGCTTGACGCGGTCTGGAATGCGGTCGTATCTAGATGTTTGTCGCCCTTCTCATTGCTGTCTGTTGAAGAAGCCGGTATCAATGGCGGCAGGGTAGCCATGCTCGCAGTGAGAATGGGGAGGCTTGCGAGTGAGGCGGCAGCGACGAGAGTCGAGAGAAAGTGGCTCTGATCCTAGGCAGCAGACGCGCAGCTTATGTCAGCCATTCCGTGCGCTAACCCCCTGGAATGATAATGTAGTTTGGAGTAGGCAAGCGCTGAGAATGTATTCAAGACCCACGACGGCACTTATTAGAGTGAACCGAGCGAGGGAGAACGCGCCCAGCCAAGCAAAGGAGCAGCCGGAGAGGAATACAGATGTACTGCCTTGAAGGAAGAGGTTGTGAACCCTTCCGAGTAAAGTTAAGTTAGTCGTGCTCATTATACTCGATCTAGCTCGGACCTCCCCTCCCACCTCATCTTCCCCACCTCGATCCCCGTCTTTCTCGTCGTCGTCATCAGCAACTAAGGATTTCCTTCTCCACTCCCGATCGATCCCCGGATTGATCACAGATTCCACGAAAGTAGGTGCTGCTGTACTTTGCCCAACTTCGACGTCTGTCCCATCGATAGGCCAATCTTAAGCACGAGCAGACTAGGCACGAACACCAGCAGACGAGGAAGTCCGTCAGAAACACCATCGTCAGCGACTTTGAGCTTCATTTCTTGGTGCTTAGATAGCTGGATAACTCGAAGACCTTCAAGCTTCCCAGCAGCCGTAGCTCTTGCTGCCACTCAACTTTCCAATCGTGCCAGCTTGCACACTTCAGCACATCAGCACATTTGTCTTTCCTCCAAGCTTACTTGTCCCATCATGAACCCGGCTCAGCGTAACAAGGTAGATGTGAATGTGAGTAAGACATAATTGCCACTCGGCGAGACGAGGTTCGATCAACAGTCGGTCTTGTTTTTGGGGTGGATGTTGCGAGGGAGAGAAGAATAGACAGAATAAGGCCGAGACTGACGTGAACACCACCCGTTCCGCCATCTTCCGTCCTTCTGTCTCTGTGTTATCTCTGCCTTGCTACGTCTTGTGCAGTCACTGACAGAGGAAGAGAAAAAGCTGTTCAGTCTTTATGGAAAGCTGCCAACACACAAGAATGTGCTTGGCAACAAGCTCAAGGTGAGATGGCTTGACCGGTGCGTGTCTGAGATTGTATTGATGCTCACCTTGCCGATACCCGGCCATCCGTGGTGTACATTTCTAGGAGCGAAAGTACTTTGACTCTGGCGATTACGCCCTGTCCAAGGCAGGAAAGGCACCACAACAATCGGTTGGAACGGCTATCCCCAATCCCGAGACGATCCCACATGCTTCAACAGTCAACTCTCCGCCAAACAGTGCTTCTGCTCCCTCGAGCTTGAGCATGGGATCAGGAGCTGTTCCTGTCCCCGCTCCAGGAGCAAGCACCGGATTGAATGGATTGGGACGTAGCCCACCTCAGGTCAGTGCTTTTCCTACTGCAATCGGTAATGGCGCAGCAGGCAGTCCGACTAAAGAAAGCAGCGGTCTTGGACGGCGAGAGTTTGCCGCTGAAGATCTCATGGAAGAGTAGCTGTGCAAAAGGCCTTCTCCAGCACGTACTCTGAAGAATCTGCACTCAGCCTCGACATCCTACAGCAATGAACTGACTCGTCAACCTCCTTGATCAACTTCTCTTCTCATCTGTACTAATAAATTGTCGTAGCGTTCCCGAAACGACTTCCATCCTTCGAGTATCCTTACCTTCGATGTAAATAATTGGACTCGGTTTGTCGATATCGGCTTTTAACAATGATGCAAATTTCAACAAGGCAGGAGTTAAAGACATACAGCAGAAGAGAAGGGAAGGGGGAAAAAGAGGCGGAGAATGATCATACTAGACGTACACTTTGATACTGCTGTCTCTTGCGAAGGAGTAGCTGTGTGCCTCTGAAGACTGTCTGTGCAGCAAGAATGGTGAAAAGCAGGAGGAGCAGCTGAAGTGAAGTTGGTGTGGCTGACATTCGTAGGCCCGTCATTGTGTACACCGCTCGAGACCAGGCATGTCGAATCGTGGTGGGCATGAGTGATGAAGGTGGGGCAATTCCAACATACTTACCAAATACCTTCATCTGACAAGCAGCGTCGATTTGCATGTGGACACCATGACAAAGATCTAACACCAGCGAGCCTCGCTTGTCCAACGTCTTTAATCCGATCCAATCTTCCTTGTAGATGGAACTTTGTCGTAGCGGAATGACTTCAGTGCTTGCATCCTTTTCGCCATCGTCGACAGGATAAGATGCAAACCAGGATGATTGCTTTGGTTCTACCGTCTGTAGCAGAGCGAGGAAGAAGTCTTTCTTATGAGCACGTATCGCGCAAGGATTAGTCTACGCCCTGACTCACTATATCTTTGTCAAACATGAGCAAGACGAGAGAATCTAAGCTCATCAATCGCCTCTTGTACGTCTGATTCCTGGCCACTTCATTGTTGATGTCTGGCAAGAATTTGTTCGATTCCAAATACTTTTCATAATTGAGCATTTTTGTCGGATCTCTGAAGTACTGTGCAGTGATCACGTTTGTTTGGGCGTAGTCGGTGTAGATGCCTCCTCGAAGTGCTCCTTCTGCCAAACGACAGAGAAAGTCACCAGGCTTGCAAGCTGGAAGATCAGAGATTCCCATGTGTTGAGAGCCAAACGTGACGAGGTTTCGCACTGCTGGTCGATTGCACCTTTCTACATATCCTCTCAAAAATTGACCTGTGATGCAGAAGATGGGAAGGTAAGGTCGTTGCCAACCGAGGCGATGGTAGAATATTTACTCTCATCTACTCACCACCTTGACTGAATCCAATCGCATCAAAACCGTTCTTGAGTTCTTTGACCTGGTCAAGATCTTGACATACCTGTTCTATTTGCAGGTTGACGTTACCCAGGAAGCCTGCTTTTTGATCACTTGTCAGGTCCTCCGTCAGGCTGACCAAGTGGACATAGATACCGGGAAAAGCTTCTCGTAATTCAGAGGCAAGTGATACCATTCCCTCGGAGTAAGCGCTGTCTCCCAGGCCATGCCAAATGACAATTGGATGATATTTGTCCGCAAAAAGAGGTGCCGCATATATCGACGAGATGCACATGCTCATCAAGAGAAGGGGGATACTCGTCAACATGATCATGAGCCAGTAGTACACAGATCCGTGCCTACTCCAGAATAGTCTCCTGCTTTGTGTGAAAAGGGGAAACCTAGACGAGGCAGAAGGAGGGGAGGAGAGGTAGGACGTGAGTAAGGTGGTATCACAGGTGGCTGACCGAACAGATCGTTAGGATATAAGCGCCTCCCGCATCTGCTCAGCGCATGGCCCGTGCACACGGTTTCTCCTCAGTGGAAATGAGGTGGGCATTTCTCGTTCATTACTAGATTTACACACAGAGAGATAGCACAGAGAGAAAGAATACAAAGAGAGAGAGAGAGAGAGAGAGAGAGAGAGAGAGAGAGAGAGAGAGAGAGAGAGAGAGAGAGAGAGTGAGCACAGAGATGAAAGAGGGCGGAATTTGAGGTGTCGGGTGAGGACGCACAACCTTGAGAGTTGGTCAAGCTCGTGAATGGAAAGGGAGCAATGAGTGGCGATGCATTACCTTACCTTGCCCGACTGGGACTCAAGAGCGAGCGCATAAACACGCGAAGAGCTCGTCCGGCTTCGACACCCCACTGCGGAGAAGGGCGTCGAGACATCAGCTTAGCTTTTCTCTCTCTCGGATTGAAGTTGACCCTTCTTCATCTTACTCACATCACCAGCAGACACTTCATCACAACACCTCTCGAATTCACTTGTCTGGCTGACGAGCTCCCATCTGTCTAGAACATAAGCCTTGACATGCTCGTACAAGTCATCGTACAGATTGGTGGCTAGTAAGGTGGGGAAAGCTGTTTGAGGGGTGAGTGAGCTGATGAGTTGCTTCTTGGATAGATGTACGAGGCCTTCTTGGTGGTATCGGTGAGCTAGTCTGTACAAGGCAAGGGGACTTGCTGGTGGTGGCTTTACGCAAGGGTGTTGATGCGGGTCCAAGAGCAAGGATTGATGGCGGGAATTGCTATTGTCATCCGTGGTAGAGTGGAAGTGACCAGGCCCGACTGATTCAGATGACGGAGGATCTTGCCCGAATCTATGCCTAACGGTTCTTCGGCCTTCCACATCCGATCCTGATCTTCTTTGGTATCCTCCGTACACTTCTTTAGCTGTGCTTGTTCTTGTTTGAAGGGAAGTTGTACCACCATGATTGCCGAAGGAGAGATCATGTGAGAGTGTCGTGCTTCCGTCGATGCTTCTCTGTCTGTGCCGTGAAGTACTTCGTGCGTGGGTGGGAGAGGGAAGATTATTGTTGAGATGATCTCCATGCAGGCTAGCTTGATACACTTGCTCAGACTCGCTCTCCTCGTTGTTGGTCTCCAGTTGATTTAATGACGTCCACTGCCATATGGCCTTTTGGCCGGTCTCATCAGGAGGTGTCTGACCTGCCATCATCCACTCATCGTCCAGTGCGGCACAACGAACGTCCTCGGTGGCCACAAACTCTACTTCTTCTAGATACAAGTATCGAAGAAGCCAATAGATGGTGGTAAAGTCGGCATCGTTGATTCTCAGAGTCTTCACTTTCCTTCCGTGAACGTGTATCGTATCACTTTCAAGTTCTGCCACGGACAGATTCTGTTCTTGACCTTCAGAGAAATGACTTTGAAGCATGTCATGAAAGAATTCGCTCCTTGCACCTAAGATGGAAGAGTGAGCCCAAAGAAGACGATCCCTAACTACCACCTGGAGAGATTCACTTGCAGAGTCTACTATATTTTGCCCCATGTCCCAATCGTACATGAAGGTACCTACGGGTAAGGTCAGGACCTCATCTTGGCTGAATGCAGGATCATTCCCTACTTCTCCAGATACTCTCAATGGTCTGACGACGCCCCTTTCTCGCACGATCAGGACAACGTCACCAGTACTCTGGCAGTCAAGCATTCTCTCCAATCCATCCATCAGGCTATGATGCACTAATTGCTTGTCTTGCACGACAAAAGGACTAGGTAACAATCCGTTAGCTGCTTGGAATTCGTTGCCATTCCTCTGTAAGACTGGTGATGCAGCTCGTGGACCTGTGCTGATCTGGATTGTTAAAGTGAAGGCATCCTGCTGATGGATGTCCTTGTCTAGCAGTATCTCACTCAGGCTAGGCAGGCGGTGGCATTCATAATACTCGCTTTCCCGACGAAAGACGTGGTGAATAAACTCCCGCCAGATCCACGAACCAGCTCGCGATGTCTTTGTTGTGGACTGCACAGGTTGAATGCCAATCATAATCGAGGCAGGTATCTCGTAATCTGCGGGAGAGTAATCTAAAATCATGGAAGTCAAGTAGATGGACAAGACAGTTGTTGTCGGCGCTGCTGCTGCTGCTTCTTCTTCTTCCTCTTCATCACATCCCTCTCTTCTCTCCTCTTCCTTCTCTGAGCGCTCTTCCTCATCACGGTCCTTGGATCTTGTCGTTCTCACAAGTTCCAACTTCCATTTCCCATCTCCGAAAATCGGCTGGGTAGTCCACACTTCACTCTTGCCTGCTCCTGCGCTGATAGAGCGACCTCCTTCGGACGGTAAGGGCGAGCTCTCTACTTCATCTCGAAGAAGCTTCGCCTCCGGAATTAGCCAGGTGAAGGACACGATTTGGTTCTCTTCAAATCCACTGCAGATCCTCCCAGAATTTGCCCATCCGCTTCCGCCTGAAGGATCGGCAAGTGTCCATCCTGAATTCAACGCTGTGCTCTGATGATTCGCACTCTGACTTGAATTCCCAGTCCAATTTGTTGCAGAAGCAGCGATGTTCACTTGACTTCTGTGTGGGGATCCCATGAGGATCTGCTGCTGATGCTGCTGTGCCCCGACTGAAGGAATTCGATTTTGCTGATTGTTCAAGTTGCCATTAGCGGCAGTGCTCAGGTATGATGCCACTGATGGTCGTGCTTGATAGCTGGGGTGGGGTAGCGAAGACCGATGAGAGCTAGTGTTGGGATTGATACTGATGCTGCTTGTAGCTGCTGCATTTGGCGTGGAACTCATCCGCCACCCGTACGCTTGACTAAGAGCAACATCGTGATTGGGAGGTCGAGGTCCACCCAAATTGAACAGACTGACACCCGGGCCATTAGCCTGCTGATTCGACATGTGTGACGCAGCAGATTCGACAGCTACTCCAGGTGACGAATACGTGTCACGACGCGAAGAGGAAGCGCTCACACTCGCTGGTGGCGGTCTTCCCTGCAATACTGCATTCATATCAGATCGATTGCCAGCCGTAAGCGCGGGTTGACCTATCAGGGGTGTGCTAGCAGAATTACGAAGCGGGGAACTCAAGCTAGTCTGTCTGGCAGCTGAGTGGGTAGACGAGGAAGTGAAGACAGGAACAGAAGAGATCATACGAGGTGAAGCGGTAGTAGGAGGTGCTGCCGAGGTGGTCGGTGTAGAGCTGCTTGCAGAGCTTGCAATAGGTACAGTCATGGTGGATGTCACAGAGGTTGAGCTGTTCGATTGATTTCCGGAGCTACTTCCTCGAGCATGCAGCCTACTGCCTGAAGTCCTCTGCTGACCGTCATCGGGTCCGCTGCTACTGGCCATACCTGGAGGGATGCAGAGGCAAAAAAGGAGAGAAAGGGGCGACACTCGCGACCATCTGGACAACGAGCCCCGGATGAAGCAGCAGGTTTCAGATCAAAACAGGGCGGACTAGTTTGAGGCCCGTGCGTGAGTGCGACAAATCTGTTTATCAATTTTTAATCTTGACAATAAGAATCCTGAAGGAAATAACACCCAAACAGAGGGAGTACACAGAAACACCCTCATAGGCATGAACACCCCACCTCCTTCATCTTCCTTGCTTCACCTTCTCCCCTTTCCCTCTCTTTCATGAATGCGATGCGAGGTGCGTGTTCTATAGAGTCAACGCTACCTTCTCTCCAGAGATCTGCCAGCAGAGACCGAAATGTCAAGTCAGCAAGGAGGGATGGAAAGAGGCGGGCCGTCAAACTTACCTTCCCCTCTTCAAGTAACTTAAGACCTTCAACGACACCATCGAGTCCTCCTTTCAGTAGCTTGATCCGATTTCCACTGATCAGCTTATTTTTCAATAGGTGGTAGAAGAGACCTTGATCGCCATTGGCGAATTGTAGCATCCACTTCCGATCTTTCTCTACGAGCTCTTTGCCGAATTCAGCCTTGCCGTACTGGAAGGTGTGGCCCAAACACGTGTAGATCCTGCAAAGGTGGTGGTGGTGGCGGCGGCGGCGGTATGAGCACTTCGAAGATAGGACTAGAAGCTGTATCTGTGTACTCACAGAGTGTGGATGATCTGGACATCATTACGCAACTTCTTAGCGTCATCTTCAGGCTTCAAGAGTACTGTCACCTTTCCGCCCTTGCTGCCAAGTGATCGCGCAACCAGACTCTGAGTACCGCCTTCCGAGATGCAATCTAACGCCGCGCTCAAGTTGGGATGCTCCTTGCTGATCTTTTCAGGAACGGTGTCATCTCTGTAATCATATATCTCGGCAGCTCCCATCTTCTGGAGAAGGTCGTGATTTTTGGGAGACGCGGTTGTAATGACATGGTATCCTGCCGATCTAGCAAGCTGGACAGCGTATTGTCCTACCGCTGTTGCACCAGACCAGATGAGAACTTGGGGAGACTCAGGTGAAAGCTGGGGCAAGGAAGTGGCTGTCTTGGACGGTAGATTGAGCTCCAGTCGTTGGAATAGTGCCTGCAATAGAGGAAACAGTAGAAGAGATTGAGACAAACAGGAGACATTTCGCTGAATGAGGCACCATCACTGAGGCTTACTTGTGCTGCTGTGTAGCCTGCGATACCAACGCTGGAAGCTGTGGTAGCCTCGACGTGCTCGGGAACCTTGACTACTAGACTACCATCTGTCTTGACGTACTCTGCAAACGAACCATACCCCACGCGAAAAGCTCCGTGCACCATACCCGCCACTTTGTCGCCTTTCTTGACAGGCAAGTCTGTCGAGTCTGCTTCTACTACCGTACCTGCAAAGTCGCAGCCCACGACCACACCCGGTGGACTCATAAATTTGATGTGTTTCCAATCAGTGGGATTCAATGTGACAGCGTCCACTTTGATGAGCACCTCCCCCTTCTCAAGTGTGGGGACCGGTACTGCCTTGTCGACTTTGGCGGTCTTGTCGTCACTGACCACCACGGCTCTCATTTGACTGGGCGTGGACATGGTCTAAGCGTTGATTTGGATTGGAATGAAGAAGGAGAAGAGCTGTGAAAAGTGGGGAGGTTCGCAGGGAGGTCTTCCCACGTTAGAAGATCTCCACATCGTTCAGGCTTCATTGATCCCACACTTCCATCACGAAGCCGAAGCGCATAAGTCCGGTCCTCGAGCTTTAATCTGACACGTGGTAGTGGAGCAGGCCTGAAGTTGACGGTTGCACAGTATCAAGTTCGACGGAGAAAGACCACGTCGAAAGGAGAAAAAAAAAAGGGGGGGGGGGATTCGTGATGGCAAAGAGAAACGAGCTGGTGATGCCGGAGCTTTGGAAGTCGTACCGGCGACATCTTCACAGGCTTCGCACTCTAGCAACAGGCAGCATCGCGTTGCTTGAACAATGTATAAATCTCGCAAGTATGGCGGCAAATTTGTCCACATGCCACTACGGCAATAGGTGACAGTTCTCCTGCGATTCCTAGCATCGCAGTGAGGATCATACACATTTTATTTTCCGAAGGCTCGCTTGTACCTAGTCGTGTGACAACTTCGCTCTCGCGGCTGCATGCAGTGCACTCAGGCGAAGAAGAGCATGTCGTAACTTTGACGATCTCCCAATCTTAAAGGAAAGGTTACGGCAATCCCTCACATAGTCTGCTTTCTCCTTCTATCACGGCGTGCTTTGCATTGAAGGCTATCGCTATTGTCAATGTACACTCCTCTTCTTTACGTGAGCGCTACGCACTATTCCTCTGCCGCATCCACTGTGACCCTGTGAAAGACTTCTTTTCCGAGCAGAGGGCGTATTTTTGCGGTGAAGGAGACTATTTTGCCAAAAGTATACAAAAGTAGGCGGGGGCTGCTTTATTGCGGTGTGAGTTTCGCGATAGCAGTGCACCAGGAGAGTCGGGTCTTTCGAGAGACCTCCCTTCTTGCGACACATCTCAACACAGGACACTTCGGTCAGGGCGATCTCCTCTTGACCGTATGCCGCGACGAGGGTGGGCACAGGGTATGGGGTGGCTAAGCACAGCTTTCTCTCCTTTCAGCCGAATTTACCCCGGAGTGCGTTGCTAAAGAAAAGACGTAGAAGTCAAAGACGCTCCTTGCGAATGACTTCTAATGCTTTTTCCTTTACTCTGGACTCTTTCTGCCTTTCCTACCGCCAGGACTCATCAAAAACAGATCTCCTCTGGGATGCTGGTCATCCGCCTGCTGATTTCGCTGTCTGCCTTGCTTTTTTGGTGAGTTTCACTCAGTCCGCAGTGTCCAACGAGGTGGGTTTCACATTGCTGACCTGCTACTGTACAGTCTGGCAGAGCAATCTTCAGCGCTTCCCTCTCTCTCTACTGCTGTCACCGTTCACCCTCTTGACGAGACGCTGGTCATCTCCAAGCGGGGTCTTTTATCCAATGTCTTCAAGCACAAGAAGCACCGGACCGACGAGGAGAAGCTGGCAAAAGCACGGGACCACATCATGTACGATCGAAAGATTACAGCGGCTGATGCAGGGACAGTTGCCTTGCTTGGCTCAGAAAGTGATCATCGAATTCTGGCAGAGCATATGCACAAGATGAACCGGTACGAGGCGGAAAAACTTGCGGATGCACTCCTACGCGAGGTCTACAAGCAGAGTCACGATCGAAGCGCAGGACTGAACAGGCTGCCAGATGAGTACGAAAGAGCCCATTGGCATGGTCATAGGGAGACGCAGGCCCGGATAGTGGAAGACCTGAAAAATGCTGAAGCCGAGGTAGCGAAGAAGGAAGCTGAGAAGACAAAATCGAAGAAACCACACACCCCGGCGACGCATGATTTCCACCATACGAAAGTAATGACTGCCCAAGAGAACATTGAAAGGATCAGCAAGCTCAGTGAAAGTCTAGACTCGCACATCAAAAGGTTGATTGTGTCGCACAACAAGAAAAGCGAAACATTGAAGAGAGCCGCCGAAAAGACGGAAAGGATCAAAGACGCAGTGAATTTGATGCACTTCCACAAAAAGGAAACTGATCGTCTGATGGCAGAAGCGACCGCTGAAGAGGAGAGGAAACGCAAGAAAAAGGAGGGAAGAAAGGGGAAGAATTCTACCTCGACGACATTGCCAGCATCCCCCAGGGTGCCGGCTGGAAGTGGCCACACGGAGCATGACTCGAGCAGTGGAAGTGGAAGTGACAACTCTTCCGGCAGCAAGAGCTTCATAAACGATAGTCGTGGTGGCTCTCACTCGACAGAGAAGTTCAACAGCAACGAAGAAAGGGCACAACCCAAGAAGAAGGCGCTGAAGAGCGCTCTCAAGACTAGCTCATCGATTGACGGTGACGCTGGTGGAAGTAGTAGAAGCAGCGATAGTAGTGGCGGCAATCGTAGGGTGTCCTGGGCGATGGATAGCAGCATCAGGCCAGGAGAGGGCTACTGGACTGATCCATCCCCCAGTGGATCATCTGCGTCCACTGCTTCAAGTGGTTCACCAGACTACGACGCTGTGGCTTCACCTACCAGTGTCCTGTATAACACTGTCGGCAGCCATGATCCAAGCGGAAAGAGCAAAGACTACGACTGGAGGAGCAAGAGTAACGAGTACAGTCTCGACAATCAAATCAATGACTACGACTTGGACAACAAGAACAACAGGCGAAACAGGTGGACGATGCGGAGTAGCGTCTTTCCAAGACCTCAACCGCGTCACCTCTTTATGCGGGGATGAAACGGTGCTCGCACCTGAGCTTTGCCCCTACCCCCCCTGCCCCCCTTGAGACCTGTCATCTTGGATCTATACATCCTCCCTCGTTCGCACATGCATAACGTCAACGTCATATTGCAAGACCAGACCTACAGAGCCTTTCGAACAATTTCCCTCCATCTCCGTTGAGTGGAGATTGCGTCCAGGAAGACGGTGTACTTTGCGTCCATCAGAGCCTTCTTCCTTTCATCACTAGAGGGGAAGACCAGTGTGCCTGGCTTTGTCATCTCCTTCATTAATTCCCAGAGATGATCCCGATGTGTGTAGGAAGCCTCCTCTGCTACCTTTTGAGTTTCGATGGACACTCCTTGACTCTGTAGATCGTGAGCGAATCTACCAAGGATGGCAGAGCCAGCTACAACACTAGCTGAATGACTGAATGGTAGTAAGACTTCGACTCCACACGTATCAGCAATCAATTGCATGAAGACGGCATTTTTCACCTGTCCGCCGCTCATGTAGAGACTTTGGATCTGATGCCCCTTCTTGTTCATCGACTCGATGATGTGTCGCGTTTGAAGTGCAATGGCTTCCAAGGTAGCAAAGTACTTGAGCGCTAGATCTGTCAAGCTTTGATCCAATTTGAGCCCGGAGATCAGTCCTCGCATGGTACTGTCTGCCAGTGGCGATCGATTTCCATGCAAGTCTGGGTAGATGGTGAGATCGTAGGTGAGATGAGAGAGTGTCGGCACCTTTCTGGCTTTCATCAATTCGTCCAGTATTGAGTGCAAGATGCTGAACTGATTTTCACCTCTTTCCTTTGCCAGTTGCTTGAGTTTGGAGGATGCGGGGTGCGTTTCGATGATGAAGTCGATCAACTGACCCGTAGAGCTCTGACCTCCTTCGTTCATCCACATGCCGGGGAAGATCGCATGTTTGTATGGTCCCCAGACACCGTCCACTAAGATGCCGTCTTGACTCTGGATGCAGTGGCAAGTACTCGTACCAGCTATCGCAGCCAATCGATGTTGCGAATCAGGTAAAGTTGACTCGTGTTGAGGTCCATTTGTAGCATTCGCGGCAATGGTGCCGACCCATCCAGCATATGCGTCGATCAGACCACTCCCCACCGCTGTTCCTACCTCTAATCCTAATTCTGCAGCTGCTCGTTCACTCAGCCCTTTTCCTACGGGTTGTCCGGCAGTGAGCACTATTCCTCCCTTTCCTGGAATTCCACCAAGCTGTTCAAAGTCGTTCTTTAACATATCTCCTAGGCCGATCTGATCAAAGAATTCTGGCTGCCAGCCCTTGGTAGAACCGCCGACACCTGGAGGCACGTAGCTGCATTTGCATACAAGACTGCAATTTGATCGAGCAGCATTTCCTGTTGCTCGATATGTGAGGTAGTCTGGCAAGTCGAAAAACATCGATTCTGTAAAGGTTTCGGCTGGCATGTGCTTCTTCAACCACAATACTTTGGGTATTTCCATTTCGAGCTGGAGAAAGGAGAGAGGAGGAGGCATTCAGACCAGCATTCGGATTAGGAGCGATGGATATGCAAAGGCGCTATTCTCTCACCGACATCGTCTTCCCGACGTAGTTCAGCACCATACTGCCCGTCGAGTTGATGAGCTTGGCTTCCTCTTCGGCCCGGTGATCAGCCCAAAGGATCACATTTCTCTCTCCGGCTTCGAATGTCGAGTCAGGCGTTACGGCAGTCGCTACTCCTTCACGATTCGTCACTGCCAAGGAGCAAGTAGCGTCGAACCCAATTCCTTTGATGTACGCTTTGTCAATTTTGCTCTCCCTCAGAACATCCTGCACTGCACTGCTTATTTGTGACCAGATATCTTTCGTCGACTGTTCAAAGATTCTAGAGTCACTATCTTGTCGGTACGTCTTCGTCGCGTGTGTCGATTCGGCGAGTATAGTACCGTCGGCTGTCACTATGGCTGCTCGAGCACTGCCTGTACCAACGTCGACTCCGACGAAGTAGGGGCCGCTGTGTTGAGCATTCATAATGATGGAAGTTCATCGAAAATAAAGCAAAGTCAGTGGAAATGTGATTCGCGGATAATTTAAATTTTGTCCTTCTATGAAATCACACCCGCATATACTTTCTTATCATGTGCGATTAATTTACCCGGACCATGAGGGAGGGACTGACTGTACTTGCTACCGTATTCTCTCACGTATGTACGGGCAAGACTGCTCACTCCACTCGCGCACACTGCCACGTCTCACATGTCACCATTAACACTGACCAGCGGCCTAATAAAGTACAAGCGAAATTACTGCAGCATCTCCTTGAACTCTCCCGTTTCCACCAGTTCCTGAAGAGAAGGCGGGCAGGAGAGAGGGTCTCAGTGTCGGAAGGCGGCTTCATCATTGATTCGAGCTGCCTGCTGATCTAGGAAAAAACTCACCTTGAGAATATCGAGTCCGCCAATGAGCTCGCCATTAACTATGATCTGTGGAAATGTAGGCCAATCATTGAGTTGCTTGAGACCTTGCAGAAGAAGGAAAAGATTCTATTAGTCCAGTATAGCCAAGACGCAGTGACTTCTACTGCTGAAAATATGGCGCCCGTTCCTACCTTGTCTAACGCCTTCATCTTGCAAAATATCAAATGTACTGAAAGGAACCTTTTCTTGCTTCAGCAGTGCTACTGTCTTCTGACTGAATCCGCAGCGAGGCTGTTCTGGGTTTCCTTTCATGAAGAGCACTACTTTACTCTTTTCCATGAGCTTTTTGCATCTCTTCTCCAACTGCTCGTTTGTTTCATTGACGGGAGCAATGTGCTCGCCTATAGCTCCCGGAGCGCTTCCGTTTGCAGTGTAATTTGCCGATGCAACTTGGGGTGGAGCTGATGTATATGACGATGGTGTGGAATTATGAGTCGATCCAGTAGCATGTGAAGCAATGGCCGCGGTCAAAGCTGCTGCATTTGCGCCACTGATCTTGGAAAGCAAAGTATGCCCTCGAAGGAGAATAAATGATGGGACACTGTCTATATCGAATGATTCCGATACATCTGGCTGCGCTTCTGCCTCAATCTGTGGTTGAAATGAGCATGTGCGTGTCAGCCCACACCGTCGATATTGCATCCTCGCTCCTTCCCTTGCCATGAACCCTCTTCCCTGGTATCCTCGAAACCTTGCCCACTCACCATAAGACACAACACCTGAGGATACTTTTCAGCCAATTCAAGTACAACAGAATTCATTTGCTCGCATGGTTCTGCCCAAGAAGCCCAGAAGTTGAGAAGAGAGACTCGGTTGAGGTCTGCAGACATAAGTGAAGTAAAGTGATCTGCTGACGAAATCGTCACTAGATTTGACGGCGTCGCAGTCATGATGTGAGTGTGCAACGTGTACGTGTGGGGTATGATGGTGATCGGAGTGGTCAAGGGCAGTGAATGTGACGAGGAGTGGTGTCAGCAGTACAAGATGGGGCGCATGAAGCTTCAGGTTGTCGAAATGCTTCGCCATCTTGAATTTTGCTAAAGTCCGGCGCGTGACTAGCGAGCGTATGTTGCGTATACATGAGCAGCTCTGGACAGTTACACGCACATCCTCGATACCCAATGAATGCAAATCGTGATACACAGAACGTCATGAACATTGCAACATATGACAATACTGATGGCAGCAAATGGATGGAATGGAGGACGCCCTGCTGTCGCAGTCCTCTTTCTGATGTTTCAGCCCGCTACTTAAGGCAAGAGGCTTCCCCACTCTGGCCATTCACATCCTCCTCCTCCTCATCTATTCTTGATCTTCCTCTGATGATGCTGGCGCGACTCGCAGTAATGAGTCCTCCCGGGTTTTTCCACGCAGATCCCATCGATTCTACGAAGAGAGGGAGTGTCAGTCATGAGAGCGAACCACATTTGAACAATACGTTATAGTCCACTGTGACACTGCCTCGCCGAACTGTTCCATCTTTTCAAAGCCAAGATTGGCGGCAGCGATAAAAGAACCTTTCCCAATAGAATGGGGGTAGCAGAGGCAAAGCAAATCAGACTCACATCGGTATATGC
This sequence comes from Exobasidium rhododendri, assembly GCA_026210745.1. Taxonomy (NCBI): domain Eukaryota; kingdom Fungi; phylum Basidiomycota; class Exobasidiomycetes; order Exobasidiales; family Exobasidiaceae; genus Exobasidium; species Exobasidium rhododendri. The sequence goes on from CP110630.1 coordinate 1,114,014, forward strand.
TGCTAAAGTGTAACCGAGGAAGGGAACGAATAATCCCCACATGATGACCTGACGGGTACGTTGTGGGGTAAAGCGGAAGCGCTGATACATTGTCGAATGCTATATGTATATGGTGAAATACGTAGTGAATATAGGAGCAGAAATACGACGAGACCTTGTTGACCAATGCTCACCATCGTCTGCCATCGCTCTACAGCGGGATCGGAGCGGAATGCTGCCAACAGATTGGGAGGATGAGTACAGAGGCTTCCTTCGATGGCTGCAACATGAGATCAATCTTGCGAGATGCAACGACACTCACGATGATAATCTCCCCCTGCCATGGTGTCTGTTGCTCGAAAAGTTGGAGGGCTTGAGCGTCAAAGATGCAGACGTCCAGCTGGTAGCAATAGTCAAGCTATCACATTGAACGTAGAGGCCTCAACATGAATCGCACCGACGAGGCACGCCAGAAGCACGTGCGCGACTAGAGTCTCAAGTCCAATGAGCAAACCCTCTTCTTCTAGACTTCCCAAGCATCAATACCCAATCGCATCATATATCTGCCACACCAAGTGGGATGAGAAATAAAAGACTTTTCGCTCATGATCCCAAAGGGGTCATGCCGAGGATGGTGAGTGGCGAATCAAACTGATCACTTGAAAGACAATTCTGACCTTTCCACACTGCGTAATCCAAACGTCAGTCATGGTCGCCTCACAATCTATACAACCTCATTGCTCGGTCCATGCCATTCTATGCCGCGGAAACAAGCTTCAAGAAGACTGGAATGACAATGTATCAACAGAGGTGGAAGTCGAAAAGATTATTAAGAGGCTATCATGGTGATTGGATTCGCGAAAAGAATTTCAAAAGGTGGTACCTTCCAATCGACCTACCTCGTCTAGAGCATAATGCAAACGTGAAACGAGGTAGAGAAGCGAGTGGGGAAGAGAAGATGCCGGTCTCCAGCCTCTTCCTGAGAGAAGTAGAAAGAAGATTGGATACGGTCGTCTTCCGATGCTGCTTTGCGAGGAGTGCTAGGGAAGCAAGATCGCTCATTCTTCAAGGAAAGGTCAAACTAAACGGTACTCAGGTAAGTCGTCCGTACCGAATTCCCAGAAGTCAGACAGAGCGCTCATGTTTTCTCCTCCTTATCTCTTGGTCATCTTCTCTTCGTCAGATCAAGTTGCCTGGTACGCTATTGAACCCAGAGGACCTGGTCACAGTTGACCCAGAAGCCATTCCAATGCTCGGAAACGATATGCAAAAGCAAGCGGAAAGCAGAGCAGCAGCACGTATGAGCAGGGGAGAGGAGGTGCATCTACAAGAGGAGGTGGAGGCAGAAGCGGGGACTGTGCAAGGTGAGGAGTCCAAGGCAACCGCAGATGATGAAGCCCCAGCAGAAGGAAATGAAGTAAAGAGTGCTGCCCTTGCTGCTGAGAATGTCGACAGTACAAGTGCAGAGAAAGGGCTCAATGAAAGCGCCACAGAAGCTATTCAAGCAGGTGGTGTGAGCACAGAAGCTGCTATCGAAGAAGTACAGGCCGATGATTCGGCGGCCACAGCTGAGGCCGCCGAAGAGACGAGCGCGAAGCCAGCAGAAAAGGCGGGTAACACTGAGAGAGGAAAAGTAGCTAGAGAGCCATTGCGTACGGAACCCAAAAAGGCGGAACCACTTCTGCCTGGACAATTTCCATTCAACTTGCCAGCATATGCCACACCTTTCCTCTTCATCCCACCCTACTTGGAGGTCTCTTTCACCACATGTTCCGCCATCTATATGCGGCATCCGACCATCACACCTGTCCAATCTTCGCCATCCACTTTCAACTCGACGAGGAATGACTCTAGAACACCTTCAGTGACATTCAAGAGTGATCTGCCGTCCCCTTACCCAGCCAATGGAGAGATCTTCTCCTTGGCGTGGGAGCATTATGCCAAGAATTCGCCGAGAATACGATCTGATCTGAGGAGACTCAAGGTGGATGCAAAAGTCGGAAGGAATGGTATACAAAGTGCGAGGGCGAAAGATGAATGGAAGAAAGTCACTGCCATTCGTAGAGGTCATGACAAGAGGTCAGGAAGCCTGACACAATTCAAAGTCGGGTCTGGTAGTGGTAGAAGGTCTATGAAGGATTCTTCTGTAGCCCGTCTTGCAGGAAGCGGATTTGTCAAAGGCAAAAGCGCAGAAGCTCGGGCTTGATGGGTAGGAGCTGCACATGAAGCACCATCCTCTCTCATACTTATTGAACAAGATCCTCGTCATCCCTTTCTGTGTCCCATTGTACGCTATACGGCTCAATGCCTACTTCATCACTTTTTTCCGATAATACATTCTTCTGAATTGAGCGAGATGCCACCGAAGTCGAACGCATTGAGGAGGTGATACTTGGCTCCCTACCTGCCATTCGGCAACGCATTACATTTGTGGTATTGTCGATAGACTATTCACGTCCTCACGTACAGCAACGACTGCTTGGATGATGCTCGAAGAATGCCTGCCCTGCGTCTCTATAGGCTTACTAAAAAAAAGCGAAAAGGAGGATGCGTAGAGGCGTCACTCGTGTATGCCGGTCCTTGATCTCAGACGCGCCTTGATCCTAAACTTCCGATCTCTGGGGAAGAGCAGAACGCTCCGTCGTAGTGACATACCTGTCTTTCTCGTTCTTGCCCATCGGCACAGCGAGGTCCTCAAGCGGAAGACTAATCCAATTATGACGAGTGCATCCTTGCTTGCGCCACCTGTGGATGACATCAGCCGAGAAGAGGCGGCCGGCTCTTCTTCTCCTTCATCATCGAGCGCTGTGCAGGACGAAATTGTCACAAAACGAAGATACAATCTCACACCGACAGAACAACAGGCGCTGCATATACAGAAGCTGCTCTCAAAGCCAGATCGAGAAGTTGTGATACCGAAACCGCTTCGTGAGAAAGAGTTAAGAGCACCAAGAGAAATGATCAAGAACGTTAGTGGCAGTAGTGCAGGAGCTGGAAGTGGGGAATTCCACGTTTACAAACATGCTAGAAGGAGAGAGTACGAGAGGATAAAGTTGATGGAGGACAAGGATAGAAAGGAAAGAGAAGTGAAAGAGTATCAAGAAAGGCAGGAGGCGATGCAGGAGCAGGAAGATGCAAAAACAAAGAAGAATAGAGCCAAGAGGGAAAAGAAGAAGAATGCAAAGTTGGCTGCAAAAGGAGGCACACCTACTGGAAATGCAACTACAGCAGGGAAACGGGGCAACGACCTGGATCATGGAAGCCAGGAAGACGACGAGGACCAAGGTAAGCGCAAGAGGATCAACGCTTCAGGCACAGCACAGATCGTCTTTCGCAAGAAGGGTGATGAGAGCGAAGAAGCCGATGCCGACGACGACGAGTAGAGCTGCTCTATTCTGCTTCGAACACACTGTGATATATCAGACACGAGCGAGCATTTCATCTGCATTCTCGGAGGCCTTGCAATCGGACATGGCGATCTAGCAGAGAATAAAGCAAAGTGGGGAGGGAAGGGCCTGATAGTATGAGTACTAAGAAGATCTCGATTTAGCATGACTTTGAAGAGTCCAGGTGGACCTCCTATCAGGACAAGCAAAGTGCCGTAAGAGCAAAAGAACTTAGAGACTCTGATGTGTTCGTCGGATGGTAGGGAATGTCTGTGGTGAGGGAGAGCCAAAAAAATGGTACATCGTAGACGAGTCCTTGATAATGATACAATTTGGGTTGAGCTGCTATTCGTACAATGCTACGTCCGGGAGTACAGATCAACGACGAGACTGAGGTGGAAGGTTAGGTCTAAGCCTGCTGAATTTGCTTACTATCGCTTTTGATCAGTAGCAGAGGCATTGGGTGAAACTGACGTGAAGTTCCGTGTGTGGGTGTGGTTAGCATCATGCGGCGCTCTCGAGTGAAGGTGAGAGGGCATGTTCGAAAGACTCTCTGGCCAGCTGGACGTTGAGCTTGATGGCGGACATCTCCACTTCTGGTTGAGCGCTGATGACCATGATGTAAGTACCGCGAGTCAAGACGTCCAGATATACTGAATGTGCGTTCCTTGGTCCAGCTCGGAGCTCGATGCTTTGAAAGGTTGACTGCACCTTCTGACACGAGCTGCGTAATTCCTTCACCTGTTTGCTTATTTTGCCGAATCGGCTAGGATGCAACGTCGCTCCCTCTGTCGTCCGTTGAGCGCTCTTACAGATGACCAGAAAGGTGGCATGGTCAAAGATGACCACTTCCTCGGCAGAGGCGACCTCAGCGAAACGATCGAGACGTCTTTCCAGTTCACTCAAGTTTGGTATCAGCACCTGCAATATCTTGGACCAGGCCTGATAGATTGTCTCGTCCATTATGCTAGTCCCAAAACACTCAATAGTGAATCCATGACCTTGACTCGTTTTACGAAGTTCGTCCACTCTCGAGCTGTATATACTTTCTCGCCTAGGTGCTTCTACCAGATCCATCTTATGAAGAAGACAAAACACTTGGGCAGAGGGCGAGTTCAATTGCAATGCTGCCAGACACTCCTTGTAGCTTCGCATGTCCTTTTGCCAATTGTCTTCTCCGACTAGATCAAAGACGAAGATGAGCACCATAGCCGCACCAAAGACTTGCTTCTGGCGACCATCCAGGTAGGATGCGAAAAGATTTTGCTGCCCTCCGCAATCCCACAAGTTAAGCACCGTATTGCCGAGGAAGCGAACATGCGAGTGCTCAATGTCCAGCGTTTGTCCCAACCTTTCTGTGTCTCTTGCTTTATATGCCGAGCTGTCAATGCATTAAGGACTGTGTTTAACGGGAGAGGTACCTCAACGTGTTCGGCTCCTCCTTACTCACAAGACAAGGGCTCGCATCGACGTCTTACCAGAGCCGGAGCGGCCCATGAGGAGTATCTGTTTGCGGCAAGAATGTCCCACACTTAGGCACCTTCGGGATAGCCAGCATGGACACCTCAACGACTCACCTTCTTCTTCATGACTGGTGTAGACGAGGAACTTAGCGAGCGGCAAAATGGACTTAAGAATGTAAAAAATGCCCTAACCTTTCGTCGCCTTACGGTAAAGCCAAGACAAAATTTAAAGGTAAATTTAGGCCTACGCAAAAAATTAGAATCGCACCTTTCTCCACTCTCCGATCGCTTGCTGAGCTTCGTTGGAAGATTGAACCACTACCTCATCCCTTCTCATGTCCAAGTCAGTTAAAGTGTAGTAGGCCTCTGAGCCAGAGTGTCCCTTGTTGAACTGATGGATCCCCTCCTCGAACCAACTTTCCTCGCAGGCACCACCCTGATCTGATCCTTTGCCGCAAGATCCCAGGCATTGCGATAGGTCGTCTTTGCGAGAAGCATGATGGCAGTTGGTGAGTGGCGAAACTGGCTCGAACACTGTGAATGAAAGCACTCCTTGCTCATATCACCTGACCCTACAGTCCCATTTGCGATTCGTATGTGCGACCGGCGACACTAGTCCACATTTGCGAAGAATGCAATTTCGGCTCTGCTGCACATAAGTGTCTTGTTTGTGGTAGTGTAGGCATTGCTGTGAGTGTTCGCTTTCTTTACTGAACGTCCTCCACTGCTCACACCAAATACAATCTCCCTTCTGGGAATGCACAGGACGCCTACTACTGTGCAGAGTGTACACGATTGGAAAAGGATAGGGACGGATGCCCCAAAGTCGTCAATCTTGGGGCGAGCAGGACGGATCTCTTCTATCTTCGAAAGAAGGAGAAGAACCAATCGTAAGTCGAACGTAGTTCAGCTCACGAGCAGCATCAGTCATCTTGCTGATCACATCTTACTGGCCCCGGAACAGATTTCAGAGAGGCTAGAGCAGATCACCCAGCAAGACTCTAGAGGTGTAAAGTCGAGCAAGTCAGTTCGACATGAAATGCAATTGTACCATACACTCAGCATCATTCTCCAAAAAAAAATAAGATTTAGCAAATTGTTCCTGCTTCACTTTTGAGCAGACTGCGATACTTCAGTATTGCGACAGTGATATAATATGATACAAGTAAAGGACAATCAACCTCTTGGACTGGGAGAGGGCGTCCACCTTTCCCTCCTGATGCGATTATTGGCCTCTTCTCGACGTCCTCGACCGGTGAGAAGAGTACTACCCAGAGAGCTGGATCCAATGCTTCCACGAGTGGTGCGATCAAACAACATTTGAGCTGCTGGGCTCAGGTCCATTCTATTTCTGCGCTTGTTAGACGTCTTCGCAGGAGTAGCAGAGCTTCGCTTGGACGCTCTACTTTCAGATTTGTCTGCCAGTCTTCGTGCCAGTAGATCTCTATTAGGAGTGGGGGGGATCCTAAAAGATCCATCATACTGGTCTTCTTGATCTCCACCAGCTCGAGATTGTCCGATAGCTTTGGGCGTACCAATCACTGTACCCCACGTCATCAGCTGTCGAACTCTTTCTTCGCCCAAATCGCCCGGTTTTGGAGACGGAAGCGGTGATACGAAGCTGTATCCTGCCACACGAGGTGACGAAGGTACTGAAGAATTACTTCTGTCCCCAACCTCGCTAGACGGACCAGCAGCCGACGACGAGGAATCAGCCCACCCTCCAATAGCGGCGTCGATGCGACTACTTCTAGGCGTTTCACTACCTCGACTGCCTTCTTCTTCATCGTCGTCGTCCGGTAATCTGGTGTTGTCGAAATTGATTCCGGGAGCTCGATCTTGTGGCGTCTCCTCGTCAAAGATTGAAGTAGGACCTTGTGTAACAGACTTCTTGTAAAGAGGGAGACTGCTGGTTCTTTGCGAGACCGTGCTCCTATTTGCATCCGGTCCATAAAAGAGAGCATTTCTCGCTCTGTGAGGCCATGATTGAAGTGATCTAGCTTCGTCTTCAGCAGGACTGATCTCAGCTACCCCTACCAACGGTAATTTTTCCTCTTCTTTAGTTATCGCATGCTGCCTTTTACCTACTTCCCCATTGGATGTGATCATTTGCAATTGAAGACCCGAGTCCAGTCGTCTTCTCACATCCGGTGGAGCTTTTTCCAAACTACTCTGAAACCCAGCCTTGGCCTGTAATTGTGAGAATAGAAGTGACCTTTGTCGCTTCTCATTGGCCTTGCGCTCTGCTTCGTAAGCCCATCTGTAGGCCTCCTTTCGCTTCAATTCGTTTGCTTGCAGTATATCAAGAAAAGAAGCATTGTCCTCAGAGGTATACAAGGCTTGAAATGAGGATAGAGTAAGACCTTCTATAGATGGACTGTCATCCATATTGTCTAATTCGTCGCCAGACACTTCTGCAATCGTATCTCCCGCATCTGAACGGGGTAGCGGGGTAGGATCCCACCCTCCTCGTCCTTTGAATCCGATGCGTGGAGTATCATCATCGAGAATGCTTCCTGGTGTCGAGCTTGGTGTCTCGTACCGTCGCCTGCTCCTGATGCCGTCGCCCTGTCGTGGCGTAGGTGGGACAATGCCTGCCCTCACTTCTTGACCGACAAGCCTGCGAACAGCTTTCTCCAAACGCACCTCACCGTCAGCCTCGTCTGCGTGTGTCAGAGCATCCAAATAAGCATTCTCAGCTTCTAGTCGATCCAGATGCGGGAAGAAATCTCTTCGTATCAGGTCGGAGAGTGTGCTACAGTAAGCATTCTCAGTGAGGATTCGTTGCTGTAATGTGCTTCGTGACAGCCTTGCTGATGATGAAGTGGAAACAAGAGCTGATCGAGAAGAGGATGACGCTCTCACTGGTGACATCCTTCAACCGCACAGCATGGAGAGTAGCTTTGCAGCAGCCAAGATAGACGGACGCCTTGGGGCGCAACTACAAGGATAAAGGAGAGAGACGATTGTACCGGTATCGGACCAAAAAGTGAGACTCACGTGTAGGCGTCGTTGTTACACTTCCCCTTTAAATGAGCGCGACGCGATAGATTGGTGATGTTCAGAGGTGACATTGCTTCCAGTTAATTCCTTGAAAATCGCCTTACCCCATCATCATATCCTCTGGCGACCCGAGATGCTTTTCGTAGACAAGTATCGACCGAAGTCACTGAACGAGCTTCACTATCACGAAGGACTGAGCGAGAGACTTACGACACTGGTGAGATCCTCATGTAGGAAAGGTCACTCGTTGTTTCTAATAGCGCTTACGGTCATTTTGTCCCGTAGGCCGCCCACGATGACTTTCCTCATATGCTCTTCTTTGGACCAAGCGGAGCAGGTAAGAAGACGAGAATCATGTGCTTATTGAAGGAACTGTACGGTCCAGGTGCACAAAAGGTGAGTGCGAAAAGACTGCAATGGACCGACCTTACGAATGAGAGCCGATCCGCCCACTGTCTTTGTCACACCGAATCCAGCTCAAGATCGATCAGCGAGTCTTCATGAACCCCAGTAGGAGGAAAATTGAAGTGAACATTGTCAGCAGTAACTACCACATCGAACTGACACCGAGGTGAGAGAGGACCGATTCGGTGGCTCGCAAATAGCGCTTGCGTGCGCTAACCCCTTCCCCCGACAGCGATGCTGGAAATTATGATCGATTGGTCATTCAGGATATCCTCAAAGAGATTGCCCAGACACAGCAAGTTGATCAGAACGCAAAGCATCGCTTCAAAGGTAGGATCATCGTGCAAGGGGAAGTATGATAAGCAGATCGCTGACATTGTTAACGTGCCCTCGGCAGTCGTTGTGATCAACGAAGCCGATGGACTGTCTCGTGACGCTCAGTCTGCTCTTCGAAGAACGATGGAGAAGTACATGTCCAATTTGAGGCTGATCTTATGCGCTACGAGTACATCTCGTATCATTGCTCCCATCCGATCGAGATGTCTTCTCTTGAGAGTCGGTGCACCTACTGAAGTCGAAACCTCTCTGGTCTTACGGCATGTGGCCAAGAAGGAGAAATTTCACTTGCCCGATGAAGTAGTCACCCAAATCTACGGTGACTGCAACGGCAACCTACGAAAAGCGATCCTAGTTCTGGAGGCACTGCGAATGCAAAGGTCAGACAGAATTTTAACAAAGGAATCTAGGCGCTTTCTTGAATCATCTCAGCTTAACTCTCTCTTCCCTTTTTCCCCTCTCTTCTACTTGTCCAGTCCTGACTTGAGCGGTTCGCTGGCCATTGCCAAGCCGGACTGGGAGACTTACACATCAAAGACGGCAGACATGATCGTCTCAGTGCAAACACCACAACGACTCTTGGAAGTGCGGGGAAAGCTATACGAATTACTTGTACACGCCATACCACCCAGGCTGATCATCAAGACTTTGACAGACTTTCTGGTGTTGAAATGCGATGAAGAGTTGAAGGGACCGATTGTGGAAAAGGCGGCATTTTATGAGCTGCGCTGTCGACAGGGAGCCAAAGCAATGTGAGCAGGCAAGTGAAATTTGTAGTTGACTTGGTGCATTCGGATCTGACGGTGTCTTTCTTCCTAGCTTTCACCTGGAGGCTTTCGTTGCTCAAGTCATGTCCATGATCAAGAGCTCGTACGAAGGTATGGAATGGGAGTAGCGGTGTCCGGCCAAGTCAAGAATCCGTCACCCACAATGTACTTTACTTTCACACATTTCCCTACCTCCCCCCTTCTCCCAACGCTCGAACACCTTCTGCCCTTTCTCACACCGATCGGACTCTAATATGGAGAATTAATGATGATTTTAATGATACAAATGACGACTTTCCTTCAATCTAAGAATGCTATTCTTACACGTCCCTTTTGCCTTCTTCCCAGACTTTCCTTAGTCGAGGAAATCGTAAGCTGAGCTGATTCTTGTCTGCTCGGGAGGCTGAATTCGACTCGCTGAAATCTGACGGAATAAAGAGAGACATCGGGATGTACAGTCAGCTCCTTCATTGGCCTGTCCTGTCGTGCTGAGCCATCCGAGTTTCACTCACATTGCACCGTTATTTCTTTTCCAACGATCAGACCTGGGTTCGCAGCATATCTCAGCCTCTCTTCTACGGTGAATCCAGAGCCTACAAGGACCTCTGTGCCGTTGTGACTGATGGTGACACCTGTAAGGAGAGCAATGGTAAGCGAAGACGTCATGGAGGGAAGGGCAGAAGCTCGAGCAGCACGCACTGGCTAATCCTTCCCTCTCTTCGTACTGCTGATTGACCGGCAGTCTCATCAACGCTGTTTGAGTCTCCAGAACAGTGTACTCTGCCTCTTGCCATTGTTTGTATTTGCAGATGGAAGACGTTCTTTTGCCGACATATCTGTCACCCTTTCGGAAGATGAGTCCCTCCCATCCTTTGCTCGATGCCTCCTCTGAAGCACGTTCAATTTGCTCGAAAGTTTTGATAGGAGTTTGTACCAACTTACGCACAATGACACTACCTTGATCTCTACAATAGTCAACGAAACCCTCGACCCGCTTCACACGCACGTAGAAGGGGTCGCGATCGAGGTGGTACTTTTCCTCCTCCCATCCTAAGAATTCGGCTTCATTCAAGATATCAAAGGGGAAATACGCTGGTTTCGCTAAAGTGGATGATTGCCGTCGGACTGCTCCGACGATCTCGGCAAAATCTTCCTTGAATCCATCGTCACTGTCCTTTTCCGGTACCAAGGCACAGACTTCCCCGTCCAAGAAGAGGGAAACCGTCTCTTGTCTGCCCGGTGAGATGCTCCTTTTCAGAACTTTTACGATCGCTGGACATTCGCGGATGAGTATTGCCAGCTCCGCCTTGAGCACATCAAGTGAGGAGAATGCTTTGCCAGTCCTCGACAAGGTGTCAATCGTAGAGATTGTGAGAGGCGTCTTGACTTCATCGGAAGTGTCAAATGTCACCTTTACGATGCATCGAACGCCGTCCAACTTCCTACTCATGTACCATGTCTTTTGCCCCTCTTCTTCAGTGACAGCAGTGAGATAGTGTTTCAACTGGTTGGTGTTGCAAGGCTTGCCCAGTGCCACTCCCCACTTGCTGGACGAATAGTCTTTTCTTTCCGCCTCGCTCGAGTGCTTCACCTTTGTTCCAAACTCGTCGATCGCACCCTGCGCAAGTGTCCACGACCCCCTCTTGCCAAAGACTGCTTGAACGGTCTTGTCGTTGATGCCGGCCTTGAGGTTTCGATCGAGACACCTCATGACGACTTCCCTCAGAGTGATTTTGATCTTCTCGGCAGCCTTTACCTCTTCCTCCTTCCCCTCAAGTTGCTGCATAAATGACCCGATTCGGTCCATCGCAGCATTACCCGTCACCTGTCGAGCTTCTAGCTCTCGAAGTAGTGGCATGATGGAGGAGTAAGTCGTCTCCGGAAAGTCGAAATTTTCTTCTGCTCGCCTTGCAAGATGTCTCAGCACCACTGTCGATGTCACATTCAACCGAATCTGTGGGTCGTACAGGCTGCCATGCAGAGAGAGGGGGAGAATAGAATCTTCAGATTCTTGCATGTATGGGCAGGTCGTCGATGTCGTGACCGTCTCTACTCACAAGAGTAACAAGTCTGCAAGCGCCTCGCCCTCTTTCTCAAGGATGGACCTCTTGAATACACCTCGATTTGTTTTGTTCAACTTGTATATCACATCTCGTATCAATACCAACTCCTTGACGAGCGGAGAAGAGTAGACGATAGGTATGTAGTCAGATGCTCTAGCTGGCACAAGACGGGCGTATCCACGAAAGAAGCAGCCTTGACCACAGCTACTGCTTCCTGATACTGATAATGGCACATTGAGTCTTGGTGGTCTCCATTCGTGCAAAAGCGCTCTTGCGAGCATGCCGAAGATGAACGACGTAACGAAGCAAGGTGAGGAGAATCATGTACTTTAGCACAATTAGAATTTTCTTGCTATAGGCCCGTGCGTTTGGAACACTTTTGCTCGCGATATTTCCCCTTGCCCTTGTATCTTATTACACAGGTGGTGTGTCTATAGCATTCATCGACAGAGGAAGATTCATCAATCAGCTTCTACAAGGCGACACATGTACTCTATTTACTGGCGGCATGACTAGCGTCGAGCTGAGGACGGTGACCACCACCAAGGCAAGCATCTGAACACGATACTCACAATCCAAATGCCGATCCTGGCCTTGAGAGCTCTGGCACATCTCGCGCGTAACTGTACATACGAAGAATTTCGAATCTTGCTTCTGACTAACGAAAGCGAAACGAAGGAAACCCTGGACAGGGGAGCCGCCCCCGCACAGCGCAGACGGTCTCCGAATCGCGTCACTATGGAACTTGCCTCGTATTACTTGATTGTGGAACGGCTATTAAATGACTTCTTTCCCTTTCTCCCGCACCTTCAACAGCTGAGACGACCTTGCTTCTTCCCCTTGATTAAGCAGACAGTCCCAGACATTGTAGCATCTAACACAAGCATCTCGTCTATTCCCACCCACCAACTTTTGCGCCAAATTCACGTTGAAACGCTACACCGGACCCAGCCACTAGTCGCTGTGCTGCCCGCATACACAAGAGCGTGCTATGTCGTTCCTCAATTCGCTGTCCTTTGGTCAGTACCTCCGACCAAACGGGCAATCGACAGACGCGGAAGCTCCTAATACAGAGAGTCAAGCGAACACGACGACTAACGGACAAGGCCATGGCCGAGATGCCAGCGGTCGGTCAATGCTATCCGCCATCTCCGTCCGCCTCAACAATATGCAAGAGCGAGAAAGAAGTACTGAAAGGAATCGTCAAGGACGTCGAGTGCAATCGAGACGAGATCGATTGTTGGGTGACTTGAATCGCCTGAGAGATGTCGCAACAGGTCGTGCTCCTTTTCAAGGCGCTGGCTTTGATCCAGATCTGGAAGCACAGAGAGCTGCAATTGTGGCTGAATCTACTTCTCGAAGAGGAAATGCCACTGTAGGAAAGACTCGGAGGGAAAAGGAGGAGGGGGCAGCTCTCTTTGGACCAAATTTAGCCAACTACTTTGGAAGTGGAAGCTCTTCCAGTGGAGCGGTGGCAAGCTCGCTTCCCACAGGCATTGAAACGAGTTCAAACACGATCTCTATTGGATCGCAAAGGAAATCACGATTAGGAAGTCGAGGTCGGGCTAGAGGCGCAAGTTTGAGTGGCCTGAACACCCTCGACCTGACAAGTGAACATTCCGAAACTTCTGCTGCTTTTTCTCTTTCTGATCAAAATGCCGGGGAACTAAAGTCCATGACTGGGGAAACGATGACAATGGCAGAGGGAATTGAGCTGGATACAATCAAGAGGTGGATTGACCGGAGTGTCGTTGGGGGTGCACTGGAAATACCCGGAGTCGATGCTTCATCTGCTCCCTCTGGCGATGCTGGAAATCCTCTCACCCTCTGTTCAACACTGCAAAGTTATGTCAACCTCAAGAGAAATACTGTAAAGTTGAACGTAGTGTCGGAAGAGGATGTTTCGTCTTCCATGCCAACTTCATCGACTATCATGAAGCAGAATGCTGCTTTACGATCCGTCACATCGCTTGGGCAGTCGAATCAAGTGTCTCAAAAGCCAGTTTCGACTCATTTGCTCCAATTTGAGTATGACTGTGCTGCGCCAAATGCTAATATTCAAGTCTTTGTGCGAGCAAGTCGAAAGCATGGTAGTTGGGTAGCATATACTAGCGGTAGAGAGAATGCTGGCTTACCCCTCGACTTGAGCGCGGGTGAGGATGCGGAGACCAAATTTTTTGCTCAGCGAGGTCCACCGCCACATGTTTTAGGATGGCCTGTACATGCCAGTCGATTACGAAAGGGATTTGGAAAGACGCTGAAGGCGTCTTTTGCATTGGAATTGGAGCTATATGCACCTCCCAAAGTAGATCCACTCAGTAAGAGGATGGATGAGGCGACAGGGAATGCTGAGGCAGAGGCCAGAGAAGCAGAGACGCCAGCACTTGACGTTTCAAAACGACTGGGAGAGGAAGCAGTAGCAGCCCCGACAGTGGATGCTGCTGGGCCTCTACAAGATTCGTTGAACAAGCGCATTGCACCGCCGATTAATGAATCAAAAGAAGCAAAAGCCGCAAGAGAAAAAGCTGAAAGAGAGACGCTGAAGGTGACAATCGTAGTCGAAGCGCTCGACGAGGATGGAAAGCCTCTTCCCGAGCCCAATTTGCAAACGACGTACTTGCGAGTCGCTTCACTTCCTATGAGAATTCAGAACGACGAAGCGATTGTGGATGCGGCGAACATCATTGATGATCAAGGTCAAGGCGGATCGATCCAAGATGTTGCCTTACCCAACGAAATGGAAGAGGGTAAGGAGGTTTTGGCTAGTTCTACAATCACGCAGGCGAAACGAATATGGTCTGTACAGATTGAAGGGCAAGAAGCGGAGATTGGTCCACATCGCTTTCAACTTCAAGAGCTGTATGGCTTCTCCTCTCGACCGCCACCGGCTTCCTCGACGCAAGAGGACGACAAAACTGAAGGAGACGGCATTGAAGGCTTCGATGGGGACGCGGAAGGGCTCACACCCGCACCGGTCGTGGTCAATTTTGATTCACTACAGCAAGACGGCGGTGCAACAGAGTGTCTCATCTGTCTTAGTGCCCCTCCTACCACGTTATTGCTACCGTGCACCCATGGCCTTTGCTTGGAGTGCGCCGTTCAGCTTCGAGACAGTGTCAAATCTGTCAGGGAGACGGAGAGGAGGAGAGGAAGAAGACCAAAACGTAAATACGCATGTCCAGTCTGTAGGCGAGCGTACACCAATATGCTCAATCTCAGTACAGCAGATGAGAAGAATCTAGCTCAAGCAACCGCAGCCAATTGAAGTCTCTTTTTGCAGCATGTCGAACTGATGGAGCATCAGACACCCACTTTCCCCTCTCCTCCCTTCCACACTGCACATTACACTCTTTCGTGCACTCCTTTCTTCGTCTATACCCCGCCTGCTTTTAATGATGACTCTTTCTCTGTCAGGTAATAGTATTTTACACTGTATGCTTTTGCTCCTGTCCTCGTCCGGTGACAAGTATATGAATATATACTCTTTTGTTTGGACACTTGCCGAATGAAGAAGGTGATGAGGTAGTGGAACGAGAGTGAGAATGATGGAGAGGTTGGCGTACGAGAAGATGTAGGAAGGGTGAAGGACGGCCAAGATGGGGAAAGCAAGCTTGCAGATGGAAGAGTTGATGGCCTTCACTCATGTCATTGGTCCTTCAAGGAGTAGGAGAAGGCATCGAATGCATACCGGCCTGAAAGTAGTCTTGGGGACACTGATTCCGCAACCATGCAACGTCAGGTGTCAAGTGCGTGCGCTACTTTGTGCGCCGAATGATATCCAACATGGTGGAGATAGGGATGCGATGGAAAGGTCTCACGCTCTCCAGAGTAAGAAAGCAATCTGATCGAGATCTGGCAAAACGAAGAGACGAAAAGGGCCAGGATTAGGGAAAAAAGACTGCAAAAGAAGTTCTACCCTGACAGGCGTGCAGAGCACTTACAGAAGTAGATGAAATGCTTCGTCTCTGTATGGAGGGACAGGGCGGACTCCTAATCAGTCTCCAGGCAAATCAAACTTCTTCCTTACAAAACAAGTACACACTCACCATGTGTCACGTAGCTTCCATACTTTTGACCTACGACGGCATGCCAAGTAGGACCAAACTTGTGATCCATCGTCTTCTTCACATGAGCTGCAATATCCTTTTCTACTGTGAATCTCTTCAAGGCGTCCAGTGCAATGTCAACCGAGATCTGCTGCATTTCTTCCGACATATCGACGTTCTTGATGATAGCCTTTGGTACTGTCGTCGAAGAATCATCCTTGCCAGAAACTTTCGTTGTTCCGGTGCCGCCTCCAAGAACGTTACCTTCACTTCCTTCCAGCTTTTGTGATGACATTGTATATCGTATAGATAGCTGTCTTCTCAAACAGAGCGGCCGTGAGTACCTTGGGAAAATACAATCAACCGCTTTCGTCCACTCACCTGTGCTGCTTCTTCACCTTATTTCTGGACTCGCAGGCGTGCAGAGCGGCGAGGTGATGACGAGGAAGGAAGAGCGACACGCAGAGAGGAGTGGTGCAAGGAGGTGAAGACAGGAAGGTGTTGACGCTGCAACCTTTTGGTCGCAGTGTGCTGGGCGAGCTTGCTTTACTAGTATTATTCCACTCGCTGTCGGCGCTGCGCCTCGGTAGCTGACTTATTTTCTTTGGGCGTATCTGAGCTTGAAGTTGAGAGGGTGCGAAATCGGTAGACCTTTTCCTTGCAACTTTATCGACTTGTCGGCGTTTTTCTGTATACGCACTAACTCCAGCTTGTACCACTACTCTCTTTTAGTCGTCGTTGTCTTTTCAGCACGATGGGTCCGATGGCAACGTTGCTTTCAATGAATGATCACCTCGAGGAACGTACCATCACTACCAGAGTCCTGCCTCGCTCCTGCCGGGTGTTACTTGCTTCTCGCGTGTTCACGTGAAGGCGTTGCGCGAGGAGCCAAGATGGATGCCCTGTATCAAATTTGTATCGTTTTGAATATGTAAATCTAAATTCCTCACTGGTATTTGACAATAAAAGACAGGCGGGACTGACTGGCATGAGTCAAAACCGACATTTGAGCTTTTGGCTGCTTTGGGTGAAGCGCTGTAAATTCTGATGTCTCGCTAAGAGCAAGTTCATAGGCACCACCGCTCTTTCTGTTGCTCGATTCGCCTTGCTCTTTCTCTTTCTACTGCCCCATAAGACAACATTAACACAGCAGCAATAGGGAGGTCGTACATTTGCAGCGATCATTGCATCAAAGCCTTGGTAGACCTCGCATTGGACCATCATGTCTCGATCTTTCTTTGCTCCCGACGCCAAAGCACCTGCATCACCTTCTGATCCAGCACGAACACCTTTCCTGAGCAATGGCAATACTTCGTCGGAAGCCCTCAGGGAAGAGCCTAAGGTTATTGTTGACGCAGGTGCTAAAGCTACCATCACCTCTTTAGCTCCTATTCTGAGCTATTGTGGTGCAAGTATTACCATGACTGTAGTGAACAAAGTAAGTTCGTCTTGCATCATGCCAGACACACTGTCCACCATTCTAAAACAAGTACCTGTCCCTACAGTTTGTACTCAAGACTCACTTTAGTCTCAACCTGATCGTCCTTCTCATTCAATCAGTGGTAGGCTGCCTCCTGGTTGTTGGTGCTCAATATCTTCGCTGGATCGAGTTGAGGCCACTGAACAGCAGGGATGTTCAGAACTGGATACCAATCAGCACAGCTCTTGTCTTTGTCATCTGGACTGGTAGTAAAGCACTGGTATGTGGATGAATGGCGCTGGATGAAGCAGGACCGATCGTGACTGATGTCTTACTGTCTCGACAGCAATTTCTCAGCATTCCCGTCTACACGATCTTCAAAAATTTGACCATTATTTTAATAGCGTATGGAGAGGTGATATGGTTTGGAGGTAAAGTGACATCAGTAACGCTGGTCAGTTTCGGGTTGATGGTCTTGTCGTCTGTCGTTGCTGCCTTTAGCGACATCAGCAAAGCTATCGCTACCGACAATCTCAGCATGCCACATACACCCGACTCACTGTCTGGAGGGACTATCGATCCCAATACTCATTTCAAATCACCCGTCTTTGACCCTTTGGGAGAAGAGAAGGCCAACATACTCGCAATGGCGCAGGGAGGTCAAGATCAAGTGCTGGACGGTATCGGAGGATTTGCAATTCTGAACAGTGGTTACGTATGGATGGCTCTAAATTGTGCATTCAGTGCCGCCTATGTTTTGGCTATGCGAAAGAGAATCAAGGTGACAGGGTTCAAAGATTGGGATACTATGTTCTACAACAATCTCCTTACTATACCCATTCTCATAGTCATGTCGCTGGTACGTGTGCTTGCGTCAGGGAGCGCGAGGTTTCTGAATTAATAAGAGATTTCTCTTACTTCCCTCCAGTTGGTCGAGGATTGGAGTCGGAAGAACTTTGAGACCAATTTGTGAGTTCAAAGTGGGAGTAAGAGGCGCAGGGCTAGGTGTAGAATTCTCCCTGTATTGAGTCTGGACCCTGTCTTTCCTTCTTTCTGTTCGCAGCCCTCTCGAAACTAGGTTTTCCTTGTTATCAGCGATCATCTTCAGTGGAGCGTGTGCTGTCTTCATCAGCTACACCACAGCCTGGTGCATTCGGGCGACATCCAGTACAACCTACAGTATGGTCGGAGCACTAAACAAGTTACCTCTTGCCCTCAGTGGAATGGTCTTCTTCGGAGATGCAGTCACGTTGAGCTCGACTAGTGCGATTGGTCTCGGCTTTGTAGCGGGGTGAGTACATCATCTGCTTGAAGGTGTCGTGTTCTATAGTCTTTCCTCTAAACGACATCTTACTGTCTTTGTCAGTCTCGTCTATGCATATGCCAAGAACAAGCAGAGTCAAGATGCAAAAAGGGCACTTAGCACGGCTGCTACCAATGTGGAGCACACTCGATCAGGAAGTGGCAGTGGAAGGAATGAGGGCATCATCCCTATGCACCAGATAAATGGCAACGGCAAGGATATTCGCAATGATTGATCATCTAGCAGATCTCTTCCTTCTTACGTCACTACATTCAACTTTTTTCTCTCCTCTTACATGCCCTCTCTTTTCTACAAAATCCTACTCCTCTAACTTCTCTCCTACTTCCGGAACGCATCGCTTCCGTCTGTACAACGCCTCTTGGTCTCGTATCTACTTCAGCATCCCATAGTAGAATATTATAGAATTTCAACAGGGAGGCTGGCAAATTACTACAGATTGACAGCGTCAAGCTCGTAAACAGAATTTGAGCAAAGATGTTCGACTACGAAACAGTCTTGGAAGCACGCCTGCCGAGATTTGGACGAATCAGATTCGCCGACCATCTACGACCCGCACTTGACACAGAACAGAAAGAAGAGGAGTTACTCTCTCCCTCCTGCAAGACCAGAGCCGTTCTTTCCCCATCCCGAAAGGAAATCTAAGAGTTAGTAGACCTTCAGACTTCCAGTGGGTACGAGAAAGAAAGTGCCACCCAAAGAAGTGACACTCGAATCGAGAAGATTGGCTATAGGACACGTTACAGGAACCATCGATAGCGTGATCAATTGAACTAGACGGGCAGAATCGGTCCGGGTTGTAGGAAGATGCGGTAAAGAGGAGGGTAGAGGACTTTTTTGGGGGAAGGTTTAATGACACAAAATGAGGCAGCAAATGCAGCACAAAGACATTTGAGTGCCACGTCGATCTCTACACGAGAGAATCGCAGCGCGGATGCTTGTCGTCGCTTCCCTTTCTATCTTCAAGATCGATCGAAATGTCGTATTGTGTGATCCGAAGGGAGTAGCTGGAAGCCAAAAAGGATGTATATGACCTCGAACATTACCTGGCTCGAAGGCAAATTTTCTTGCCTGCATCTCGCGGATGAGCGGACACGCGAGCGATATCCGCCACGAGGGCAGGGCGTCTTGCAACAACCTCAGCCCGCCCAAGAAATTTGCGAGAAAGAAAAAAACTGTCTAGATACTGGACTTGTGGAGTGAGAGGAATTCAATCTTCTTATCTTGAATCGGGAAAACCTTCTTTCTTTTCCTCATATTCTAGTTGTCGGAAAGTCAGCGTCACTTCATCATGTCAAAGGGAAGCGTTATTCTAGCATACTCGGGTGGTCTCGACACATCTTGCATCCTTGCATGGCTCATAGATCAAGGTTACGAAGTAGTCTGCTTCATGGCTGATGTTGGTCAAGAAGAGGTACGTTTGGATTATCGTCGATATTTGAGTATGCCTCTGTTCCAAGAAAAGCGGCCATGCTGACCCGTATCATGCTGCTGATCGACCTGCAGGACTTCGAAGCCGCTCGCACTAAAGCGAACAAATGCGGAGCAAAAGACTTTGTTCTTGAGGTGAGATGCCACTCTTCTTTAGACTGAAAATGACTGATTTCAGATCGACTGATGTGCGAGGATCATCTTTCAGGACATGCGAAAGGAATTCATCGAGGAGCTCATCTTCCCCGCCGTTCAAGCCAATGCCATCTACGAGGTGAGGTTTACAGAGAAAGCGGGATCAAGCGATCTGATTCATGTAGTGCTGTACTGACTTTGCTCTTTGTTCTTGTACAGGATGTGTACCTCCTCGGAACCTCGCTGGCTCGACCAGTCATTGCTCGAGGCATGATGGCTGCCGCCAAAAAATTCGGCTGTGAATTCGTATCACACGGCTGTACTGGAAAGGGAAATGACCAAGTCAGATTCGAGCTTGCCTTTTACGGCTTGAAGCCAGACATCAAAGTCATTGCTCCTTGGCGTATTCCAGGTGAGTTTTTCACGCCTTTTTAAATTCGCTACTAGACAACTGCAGCAAGTGACTCTGGTCTCACTCTTTCCTTTTCCCCTTTCCCCTTCCCAAAGAATTCTACAACAAGTTTTCTGGACGTAGTGCTCTGCTCGAGTATGCTGAGTCCAAAGGAATTCCAGTCACACAAACAAAGAGTAAGCCGTGGTCAACTGATGAGAATGCCGCCCACATCAGTTACGAAGCTGGTGTCTTGGAAGACCCTGATCACACACCACCTAGCGAGATGTGGAAGTTGACCGTCGATCCCCGCAAAGCACCAGACACGCCCGAGGAGATTCAAATTGAATTCACAAAGGGTCTTCCCACCAAGGCAACCATCGGAGGAAAGACGTACACCGAAGCAGTCGAATTGTTCTTGGCCGTCAATGACGTCGGACGAAAGCATGGAGTGGGCAGAATCGACATTGTGGAAAATCGACTGATCGGATTGAAAAGTAGAGGTTGTTACGAAGCATCGGGTCATCACCTTCTTCGATCGGCTCACATTGCTCTGGAAGGCCTGACAATGGATCGAGAAGTGCGAAGAGTTCGAGATGATCTGGGAAAGAAGTACTCGGAGCTGCTCTACTACGGTTACTTCTACAGTCCAGAGTGCAACTACGTTCGAAGTTGCATCATCCCCTCCCAGATCACTGTCAATGGACAAGTTCGTCTGTCTCTCTACAAGGGAAACGCTATGATCATCGGTCGATCTTCCCCTGAAACCCTTTACAACGCCGAGCTGGCCAGTATGGACACGAATGAAGGTTTTAGCCCCGAAGCAACCAGCGGATTCATCGAAACGAGCGCGATCCGAATGAAGAGCTACGGTCTCAGTCAGATGAAGAAGGGTCTGGGTGGTGTAGAACGAGAGCAAGCGTATGCTCTGAACAAGTAAACAGTCATCTGCTCAATCGGTATCTAGTCAATAGAAGAAGAAAAGGGAAATAATGATATGAATTATGCACATCAGACATGGTGCAGCAATGCAAGGTGTCTTCAAGGACGACTTGAACGTGTGTCATCATCACTAGATCAAGCAGGGAACGCTTCTGCTTGGGACTCCTTCTTGTGCTTTTCTAAGGTTGCTTCTGGCTTCTTGATGCTCTCCAAAGTTTTCATAGCTTGCAGGTCTTTCGATGTTGCTTCCTTGATGACCCTCTTCCTCTCTTCTTCTTCCTCCTCCTGCTCTTGATCGTTCTCGTCCTTCAGCCTCTTCAGCTCTGCTTCCAATTCTTCGTCGTCGAGTTCTTCTCCGTCTGCTGCTCTTTGCAATCCTTCGTTGCCCGCTTCCACAGCCCTCCTCACTTCATCAGCATCAGCGAGCGTGTCTTGCATCTGGTCCATACTGTTTTCAATGTGCTCCGGCTGTAACTTTTCATTGGACAGCAGTGCCTTCAATGCGCTTGTCGACATGTCATACGCCGTGATAATCTCCACATCACTGGCCGCTTGTTCGATCTTGATCAGAACACCGTGTAACGTTTCCATAGACTTTGTTCTCTTTTCCAGCAATTCATCGAGCATCTTTCTCGAACGCAAGTATGACATTGCCTGTTCTCGCTTCTTTTCTCGCAGCGCTCTCTCCACTCTTGCTTGTCTCTCCTGTATCCTCTTCTCGATCTCATCTACTTGCGACACTAATCTAGTGTATGTCTCCTTGACGTTCACGATTCCCTTTTCCTCTTCTGTAATGCCATGCAAAGCTTCACCTTCGTTATGCTCCAGCTTGATTACTTGCCCTTGCGATATGGCCACCCCTCTGTCCCTCTCCATGTACCTGATCAGCACCCGCAGGTCTAAACTAGAGCAACAAGGTGCTGTGCTGCATTCTGCAGCTGAATCTCCTGCTATTTGCTTGAAAGCTGGATCAACAAGTTCTACTTGAAAGTTTCGCAAAGAAAAGAGGGACTCTAGCGGGGAGAGTCGAGGGGAGGATCTGTGAATTGACAAGATTGCGTTTGTGATTGACTAAATTTCATCTGAATCAGTAATTACCGTCTGATGCATCGAATACGACCTAACAATGCCTCACCTGAAGATTGTCCCAAATGACCCAATCACCCCTCGCCTTCTTCCAATCTCTCTCCGAATCTTCTCCATCGACACCTTCTCCGAGCCCTAAGCTCGAGGATAGCTGGGAAAAGGCCCATGTGAGGGGAAATGAGGCTACACTGAACACAGTTGAAGAGAGACGCTTCTTTGAAGTACTTGGACCTGTCAACTTTGAAGCACTCGAAAGAAACGCATTAACGGCATACAAGTGATGCGAAGCTTGTAATTCGATCTGTTGGCGAAGATGTCAAGCTGGAATTTCAGCGTCCATACAGCACATCAAAGTCAATTTCACCACGCACGATGACTGTTCCTAGACTGAGTGGCCTCCCCACCTCCTCGATCGTACACTCCTCCACCAATCGCTGATCTAGATGCAAAACAAGTCGATCACTTATCACGTTGCTCTCCACTTGCTTTCCCTTGCCAGGGGAGATTGCTGCACTACTGTTCCTGCTACTACTGCCACTACTGCCACTCTGAGCACCGACTAGGGCTGCTTTGAATAGCAGTCTCGCCCACCAATCAACACTTGCTTCAAACGATGCTCGATTCGATGACTTGTGAGCCGCTAGATCCGAATAGAGCGCAGGTAGTGGAGACGATGAGGAGGACGGCTCGTTGAAGTCGGGTTGCTGCCGCAGGTATCGAGACAGGGGACTGTTGGCCATCGTTGATTGCAAATGTGACTTTTTGGAGTACAGAAAGAAGTGTAGAGGCGGAGACTTTTGAAGCAAGCGCGTCGATTCGTTTCACAGAGTACGCACAAGCTAAGAAAGATCAGTGTTTTTTGGTCTGGAGAATGGTCAGCCGTGAAATCGGAGACGCATACATTCTGCCTTCTTTCCTCAATCCCATCGAAGCATGTCGCAAGTCTCAGATGACTCGATCGGCTCAGACACTGAAGCAAGAGAAAGGGAAGTGACCAGCTGATCTTCGCTTCTTAATTTCAGTGTGCTTGCTAATATCGGAAGCCTCCGTTTCTACCCACATCAGAACAAAGATCATAGCGGAGTCGTGTCGCAAGAAATTCTGCGAGAAGCAAAGATGCGAGATCAAGACTTTCAATGACAACATCAAGCGTCTTATCAAAGAAAGAGATGATGGAATCAAGGAGAAGATGAAAACAAGTCTGGAAGCGTTGTTAGTGTTGCGTAATACACCGGTCTCTACGGGGAGGATTCGACAGCATACATAATGTCTCACTTTACACACATCTTGATGGCGTGGCATACCGTTGCTCCTCTTGCCTTTTTCATGCAGCGATCATGCTATAAGTTCAGCCACCGGCTACTTCGAGTCGAGTCATGACAATTCGATTACTCCTTTCTACGAAGCAGTGTCGAGTTTCGAAAAGGTAAGGAGTGGCCAGGCAAGAGAGCATCGCTCCTCCTGACTACAAAGAGATGATGCTGATCTATCTTCACGCAAAGATATGCCAAAAGATGATCATCGACCTTACAGAGCAAGCGTATAAGGTGGACCCTGATGATGCCGAGGACAAGTCAGACGCCGTCGTCGTAGAATGTGAGTGACGGAGGCGTGTCCTGCGCGAGCCAGTGACAAGGCTGACAGCGTATGAGGCGCTTCAATTGTAGACGAGAACGGATCGAAGAAGATGGTCCATTGGCGTCGACAGATGGTGAAGGAAAATCACCAACGGCAAAAGCAGTACAAGAATGAATTGAGAGTAAGCTTCATCCCGTGCATTCACACTTCTCGACGTTCCATCTGACTACTTTGCGATTCCGCCCGTCCAGAAAGCAGTGGATGCAGAGCAATTAAATGAAGTGGTCTCCGTCCTTCTTAATGCCAATTCAACAATCATGTAAGGCTAGGATTGTTTTTCCCTCTTCCTACACTGATCTCAACCCAGAACCCTTCGAAGATCGGATACTTCAGTGGCCTTGAGCGTGACAGGGCATCGATGCCACTCTCCCACGTATGCAAAAGAGCAGGTATAGCAGCACACATATCCCGTCGGAAAAACAGTAGGGTTGTTGATCGGTGACGTGCCACAGATCGGACAACCATTGTGAGAGAGTCCCATCCTACCTCTAGATTCCACTTCTCCCTCCTCTGAATCACCGAGTGTCTCTCCCAATCCTAGTCTGGTTTTGGGGATGGGAACCTCCTTGAATTGCTTCAGCTTTTCGTATACTACGCCTTGCAAATGTGGTGCAAGTACCTGTGGCGGATCCAGATTGTAAGCACCATCTCCTTTCTCTCCCCCGGAATCTCCACCTCCAGGTCTCCTTCGACGAGCATTATCTGATGAGTACCACCACTCCAGAAATTTGAAGAAGAAGATGGAGGCAGGCAGAGCATACTTGAGCGCCTCAAAGAATATAAAAGGTGAGGATCGGAGCATACCCGTCGTAAAAGCCAAAGGTCGAGCGAGGGGGGATGGCAAGTTTGGGGGGACCAAAGGGGGGGAAGGGGGCTTGGAAAAGGGGAAGGACTTCCTAAGTCAGCTCCTTGCGGTAATCGCAAGTATTCAGCGGGGCACACTCACATAGTCGTTCATCCCGACTCTGCGGATATCCATCCTCATCATTCGAAGCCAAGGTCTGTAAAACGGTGTCTTGTCAAAGAGATATCGTACGTTGTAACTCAGCAACCAGAGCTGCCAAGCGGTGCCAACGTATGGATAACCTCTTCGAAAGCAAGTCCTGAGCAAGAGCTTCAGCTTAGCAGTTCTTGCGGCTCTTGCAGTCTGATCCTCGACGTATGATCTTCTGGGTGCAGTACCCTCCGCTTGATCTTCGTCATCGGCAAACAGATCTCCCTGCTCTGCGTCTAATCCGCCACCTTCCCTGTCCCAAAGGTCATGTAATTTGGTCTGCACATACGGTAGGCCTACGAGTGTGAAAAGGGAGACGTAGATATCGATTGGGCGAAGAGCTTCAAGAGTTTGCTGTGTCGTGCGAGCGGACGATGCTGTCTTGGCTCGAGGAGTTGCGATTCCTGGCCTCCTTCTTCTTCTCAAGCCATAGAAATTCTCTGCGAATGATGATCCCCAAGTTCGCAAGTAATGTCTCTCTATTGCCCACATCAACAAGGCGTATACCTCATCAAATCGATTGACGATCCTAAGCAGATGACGTGGATTCCTTTGAGCAAGCACTGATAGGATGTAGCGCAAACATGGTTTGAGAAGATCCTGTAATTGCTCTTGCGCTGCCAATTCGTAAAAGGATGGTCGAAATGGATCTGCGAAGGCGCTCGACTTGGTGGGGTCCACCGATTGAAGAAGATCCATGCCTGCACGGCAGCGCAGTAGGATGGGGAGATGTCTGAGGAGCTCTTTCGGGGAGGGTGGGGTGGGGAACGTATTCCTCGAAAGCTTGAAAGCACGCTTGCATTGATGGAAAGTCAAAAGGCGGCTTACGTAATGGCCGAGCAAGGGACCAACACCTCGAAAGTGCACTCAGTGAGAAGGGGAGGGGGGAGGGGAATAACCTTAATTGGTGCCCAGCCATTCCCTCTCCCCTTGAAAGTGAAGTGTCAGAGTCGCCCGTGCCTACGAGAAGGCATGGCATGAGATGGAGAGCGAGCGGCACTCTTCACTTTGATCATCCGTCCTGTCTCATGCAACCATGGACGTCTTTTCTCGGATTTCTCAAGCCGTTAGTGGAAGTCCAGCAAAGACACAAAATAATGATGAGACACGGAATACGCCAAAGCCATCAGAGAAGAGGCAAGGCAGTGCTGCAAAACCCGTCAGGAAGCCCTTGACGGTGAAACAAGGAAACGATGAAATTGCCGTCTTCAAGGATAATTGGAGAGAGATACAAGTGAGCCCGCAAACGGGCCAATGATTGAGAGAGGAGGAAATGAAGGCAGCTTACTTTACCTCTATCTCAATCCCACAGGCTTCTCTATTGTCTCCCAACCAAGCAGCACTACATCACGGCATCGCAAGGACAGATCTAGTGGCAAGACTGCAGAATCTGAGTGACGCTCTAGTCTCGGAAGCCAATCGTTCTAATGAAGATAACGAGATCACCGGGCCGTGCATGGAGGCATTGCTAGAGGGTGACTGTGAGTGACATTCAGCAAGGTCGAGCGAGCTGGTCTCTTTTGTTTCTGAAATATCTCCTCAGTACTCAGTAGACTAGTCAAGTTGACGGCGAATGATCGAATCGCAGGATCTCAGGCTGAAGTGATTCGGCTATTCGCCTCTCTCGTTATTCTGCTTGACGAAAACTTTCTGTCGAGACAAGCAGTCCATAGACCGTTGGTGAGATTGATGCGCATATGCGTGGGCGAAGAGTTTCTTGGCAGCACAAGTACTCTTCTAGAAGTGGAAAACGAGGACGAAGAAAGTAAGGCTTGGAGACGTTTTGGTCGAGATGGAAGTGCCGAAACGCTGGGTTTCGAGGAAGATCTGGTGGACATGATGTGTCATGTTGCTAGTCGACTCCGTAATAGTCCCGAGCTACTCATAATCTTCTTTCGAGATCGAGGCGGTGACGCAGAAGCCAAGCGAGCTTTCAATAAGGCTTTCACCGGTAATACAAGTCCCTACAGTAAGTCTGGGTCTAGGAATTCGACCAGACCGACGTCGCCAAGCGGCAGCAGCAACTCAGCAGCCAACATCAAGACGGCCATGCCAGCCGTGTCTTCGCCTTTACGCCCGCTAGAGAGTCTCCCAATTTCACCCCGCGGGGATGTCCATTTGCCATCGAATACCGCTCTTTCATCATCGACAGCGCTGACCTACGACTTCCCGCTCTTCTCCTACCTTTGTCGGTTTGTTCATCGCGAGTCAAGGACTGGTGAATTAGCAAGGGCAGGCTTGCTCTTCCTCGTCGATGTCGCATTTGCACCTGATCGGAGAAATCTTGGACGCTTACAACGGAAAGAAGAGAAGCTTGCGAGTGGCAGAGTGCAGAGCGCTCGAGCTCCGAGAGATGGTCCGATCAGGAAGGGCATGCTCAATTCTTCTGCTCGAGTACGTCTTGACATCGACTATGGACTGTGGCCTAGCCTAGCGTTGGCTAAATGTATGCTAGAGTCAGACTTTGCCGAAGTACTGGGAGCTAGCCTGGGAGCAGTGTATGGACTGTTACCGAGCAAGATTGCTGTGTCGCGACAAAGTGCAACTCGAGAAAGAGAGGAGAGCTCCGGTATGTCGCTGGGAGGCAGCGTTCTACCGAACATCGAAGCGGAAAGCTTTCATCAGCGTGGAATCGAGCTCAACACCAGTGATGAAGTTCGTGAACAAGCTAGACTGTTGTGTGACCTACTTGAATTCACGCAAGACATTCTCCGCACGACGTCCAGAATGCCGAGTGAGGTGACCATTGCAGAAAACAAGACGCACGAATCACACGAGCTCCTCCGCGTTTCACAATCATTGACGAAATCCATCGGGTCAAGTATACAGAAACAGTACTTGGAGAACATCTTATACCCAACACTCTTAGAGTGCAGCGATGCTGACGGGAGTGCAGTAGCTGTTATGACGTATTTAGACCTGATGCTAGGGATACTGGAAGATGATGGCACGCTTGCAGAGTACGTCATCGGCTGGCTAGTAGGACAGGAGCTGAGCAGTGATGCCAGTGAGGCATCGACAGAGCGGACAAGGAAGCACAAAAGTACAGCTATGTTGAAACTAGAAAGAGAACGAGGGACAGGGAAAGAAAAGTCTGCTTATTTTTCGGATGCTATGGGACGCTACACGATCAAAGATCTGATCTTGGCTTTCGTCAAGACGAGCGTCAAGCCAGAAGCAGTAATTGCTGCTCTAAATTTGACTAGCACGATCATGACCTATCACGGTCGATTCTCCCTCGGATATATCCTGCAAGTGGTCGCAGACGACAATACTACTGCTTTTCCCAACAACAGCCTCCGGTCTATTTTGACGTCAGCTAATAGAGGGACCGAAAGCAGTGACGATGGGAGCGAAGAGTTCATCTACAGTGTCAGCTCGAAAGAAGATGAGCTCTTTGAAGCGACGCTGCTGAACAAGATGAAGAAATCGGTAGGCACTTCCAGTGTTGCACAGCACACAAGAATGATGAATCTCTACCTTTCCTTGGCGAGTCAAATAGGAGGAGGTACGCTGGCACTTGATCCAGGGAAGGAAGTCAAAGCGGATCAAGAGGTGTACACAAGCAGCACTGGCTTTGACAACTATCTTGAAGAAGCGGAGCAGGGTCTAATTCGGGACAGCATGTACTGGGACGGTCTTTGCACACTAGGTGATGGATCCTTCGACGAATTCGAAGCACAAGGTAATCAGGTGTGCTACAAACACAAGATGACGCCGCACGATCCTGTCCTTCGAACAATGCTTGAACTTCTGTCTAATTTCTGGCAAAATTCTCCTGAAGTCAACATTGCCTTGACTGGATCGATCGCGGCACTTATCTTGTGTCCGATGCGTGGCCTGGAGGGATTCGTGACCTTTGAGCGAGACAGTACGCTTCTTTTTGCGGACGACGAAGACAACGAAGCTTCTGTCGACGACGACGATGATGATGATGATGATGATCGATCTGTTGATGAGAAGCAATTCGACCTTATCGTAAAGCGAGGACAGACAAAAGAAAAGTATGGACATTCGAAGGTCCCGAAGAAGCTCAACACTCCCTCGCATAGTACTATTGCATCTCCTCCTATTCTTCTGAACATCATTCGCTCTCTTGTTTTGGTATTGGGTAACTATCGGACAGAGGTGGTTGATTTCAATCGGATGTTGCGCGAGCGTCGCAAAGGCCTCTTATTTGTAGAAAACCTCAGCGAAGCTCTTCAAGTGCCCTCGGGAGCAATGTCAGAGGAAAGTGAAGAAAAGGGAGGAGGGAAAGATCACGGTGCTTCAACACGGTATGAACCGAATGAAGCACTCGCTAAGGAGCTATGGAGAGGTGTCGAAATGAATGGAGAGGTGGTGCAAGAACGGGTTCCTCACAAATCTCCCAGTCGAGCAAGACACATCTCATTGCCGCCTTCTCCATTTGCTGTTGTATCTCAGGAAAGAATGAAAGCAGAAGCCGATGAAGCAGCTCCCAAGTCCAGAAGAGAAGGAGGCTTTACTCGCTTCTTTGGGCGATCCAAAGAAGCAAACACAGCAGCGAAGTTGACACCTGCTACAGGCACAGAGTTCGCTGCTTCAGCCAAGCCTCAACCGTTTGCACAACATTATCAGGAGACGTCCTCGCTTTATCTTGAAATCAATCGGATTCGACTATCGAGCAAGAGCAAATGGTCGTCTCATTACGAGGCAGAGGAAGAGAAGAAGAAGAGTCTGCCTGGAAAGAGAACTCGATTCAAAGATGTGGACGGTGACAGTGGCGAAGACGACGTTAACTACCCCGGAGCAGGAGAGGGAGACCACAAGGCAAGCCTTGAATCGACCGACGCAGGAAGAAGAGGTCTAGTGAATCTAAGTTCACTGCTCGATAATGCCGTCATACTGGAAGAGTTCCTGAAAGAATTGGCAGCCATTCTTCAGATCCGAAGAGCCAACGGAGTCGATGCAATCCAGTTCGTATAAGTTATTGTAATTCCCACATGCATTGCCTCTCCTTCCTCACATTATACCCCCCCAATTAGACAGCATCGACGACGTACGTTCGACATTCATTTGGACATTAGAAATTACTACAGATTTGGACTGCATAAAGTACACGAGAGGGTAAGACAACGAGGAGGGGACACGGTGAGGATAGTCGCCAGAGAGATGTGTTCAGGGATAGAGAAGGGTAGTGAGCGTGTTGGAAAAGGTGAATGGCAAGGAGGTATGATCGCCTCTCTTAAGCTTCCACCTCGGCAGTCTTTTTCTTCTTTTGAGACGACTTCGTGAGGTTCTTGTGAATGTGCGGCAAGACACCTCCTCCCGCAATGGTAGCACGGATCAGGCTGTCAAGCTCTTCGTCCCCTCGGATGGCCAATTGCAGGTGACGCGGCTGAATGCGCTTCACTTTGAGATCTTTGCTTGCGTTTCCTACACGAAGACGGCAGTGAAGATTAGGGGAATGATTGTCGTCAGTACGACTCTTCTGCGCTTTCAAATGCTTGATGAAGTGGCAAAGTCATCCGGTTCCTACTCACCTGCCAATTCCAATACTTCCGCAGTCAGATATTCCAAGATGGCACTGGTGTACACAGCTGCCTTTCCACCGATTCGCACGTTGTTTTGTGTGCGATTCTTAAGCAGTCGATGGACTCGACCGACGGGAAACTACGAGAACAAAGAGGCGCAGGAAGTGACGGTCAGCATTCGTTGACCTCCCCTTCAGCTGTTCTTGTCAACCGAGAGGCTAGACTCACCTGCAAACCAGCTCGAGCACTCTGAGTGATAGCCTTACCCTTGCTGTCCTTAGTGACAGTGCCAGCCTTACCGCCCTTTGCCTTTGCTTCGACCATGATGTTAGGTGATATTTGTTTTTTTCAGTTTACCGAGTCGGAAAGATCAATGCTGAAGACAAAAAAAAAGGGAAAGGAGTGACTTTGATGGTCAGGGTATCGCTGCAAGGTGTTGTTCCAGTGATGAAAGAGAGGAAAAGGTAAAAATAAGTAAGAGGGCGTCAATCAATGCGTACATGTTTCATCATTTCCGCGCGCGTCCACTTAGGCATTACTTGGAATAATCTCCTCACTGGAGCACTACTACAATAGTCTCCCTCGGCCCTATGCAAGTAATAATAAATATAGAAATCGAGATATCCCAAGATCACCGTGTCCGCCATTTCTGAGACGACAAAACCTCTTTACGGCTTTTCTTTGCTTGGCTCTTTGCGCCTCGTGGCGTAGTTCTTCAAATTGCATGGCCCTGTGGCAATCGTCTCGAATGAGCCACTCTACGAATGATACACGAAGCATGGCCGCCTCACTTTCCCAGGCGAGACAGATGGCAAGCTTTTTGTGCTGAATGTAGAGAGACACACACGCACGTCCTCGTAGCTTAGCATGAGATCTCGTACCACGTGGCTATCTAGGAATTTGTTGATGAGGTCCCCCCTCTCGATTGTTACCCTGAAGGCGGGCGCGTATCGAAAAAGCTTGAGAAGAGAGAGAGAGCGAATGTGAGATTATCCAGGATGGACGTTGATAAATTGCAACACAATCACTCCCAGCATTAGCCGAAAGCGAAGTCTTGAGCGAGTCACTACATTTCCTGGAGCAAACTCTTGCGAGTCCAGAGCGGTCCAAAGGCATCAGGGAGGCAAAGAGCGGAGGAATAAAGACAAAAAAAAGAAAGGACCTCGTCTAGCGTGCAATTGTCCCTCCTTCACGCCGCCCTCTTCTTACAGAATGTCTGGGATATCGAGCTTGCGATTGGCAGAGGAAAGAAAGCAGTGGAGAAAGGATCATCCATTTGGATTTTATGCTCGACCGGAAAAAGGCGCAGATGGCACGTTGAATTTGATGAGTTGGGAGGCGGGCATTCCAGGAAAGCCAAATGTGAGTGGTAGCAGGCCCCACCCCCTTGGGTCTAGGTAGAGTTTGCTGTTGACACCTGTCAATTTCTTCTGCACGACGTCAGACAAAGTGGAATGGAGGATTGTACAAGCTGAAACTCGTCTTTCCTGAAGAGTACCCAAGTAAGCCACCAAAATGTGAGTATGCTCGTGAAGCCACATACGTTACACAGCGAATTGTATACAAACAGACTTGCTGATCTTCGAACCTCATTCCTCTTCCGGGTCGTCGAAACACAAAAGGCAAGTTTACACCACCACTGTTCCATCCGAATGTCTTTCCTTCTGGAACTGTCTGTCTTTCGATTTTAGGTGAGCAGGTAGCGCTTACACGAGTACGCTTTCATCTCGCTGAATGTATCTTCTACTGGTGTCGATTAGACGAGGATAAAGCGTGGAAGCCTGCCATTACAATCAAGCAGGTGAGTCATCACGCTCGTACTCGATTGACTACAAGCTTATCCATCTACTCTCCCTTCAATCTTCTCCTCCGTGATGAAGATCCTACTTGGTATTCAAGGTAAGTTTTCCCACAAGAAGTGCAATTGTGCACCAGAACTCCACCTAACACCGTCATCTTGATGTACCAGATCTACTAGACAGCCCTAACCCCGATGATCCAGCTCAAGCAGACGCATTTGAGTTATTCAAACGAGACAAGGTGCAGTACGAGTGAGTCTAAGCAGTCGCCTTCCTTCTGTAAGTCACTGCTCTAAACGCACACCCATCGTCCCTCTTCAGACGCAGAGTTCGACAGCAGGCCAAGGAGATGGCTGGATCTGTCTAGAGATTTTTCAAGAGAGAGCGTCGTTGAGCCGCCTCATCCTTTCACTGCCACTTTTTCCGCTAGAGCAGTGAAGCCTTCTACATGAAGTCCACAACGACATCCACAACAGACGTAGTATCTTATATCTTGTAAATTGTATTTAGATGAAAGGAGGGAAGAAGTAGTACAGTGAGGAGTGAAGATTAGGCTATAAGGCGCTTCCCAAGTGCGGTAGTATGCTTCCGACTATGTGGACACTGCAGTCTCTGAAACGGGGCTGCTACATCGAACAGCATTGCTTTCACTTGACTCGTTCCAAATTTGACCTTTGGAATCATCATAGAGAACCAGTCTTGCTCGGCCGTCTAGTAGTGCTTGAAGTTTACTAGAGTCTAGACGAGTAGCGCTGCTCGTGGCGATAGGAGCGACTTTGGCAGAGGAGTCAGAGGAAGACTGGGAAGTAGACAAAGCCTTGCCCAAGGCAGTCAGGATGAGGCTTTGCATCTGCTCGTCGCGACAGGCGTCCATCGGTGCATCTGTAGTGACTGCCTCGGAGTAGGATGGCGGTGCAATGTCGTCCTCTTCCAACAAAGAGATAAACGTTTCATTGATGGAGGCCTCCTGCTCTTTCTTTGCATTTGCCCGTTTTGTCGTTTCAGCACCACCGTGCTCAGTAAGGTCGAGCTTCTCCGTGAATAGGTGGGACAATTTGACTTCTTCCGGCAGATGGCTCTTGATCAAGGGCTTCAGCGTTGAGTTGGAGCCTCGTATGGAAGAAAGATTGACAGCTTGCGGAACCAAAACAGTGTGTACACTCATAAAGTTGTTGCTTGCTCCGCCCAACTCGCCTCCCCAGAAGGACTTGGAGGAATTAGAGCTGCTGGAAGAAGGGAGATCCTTTCGCATGTTGGGTCGTGCGATGAGTGGATGAGGTGAATTCGACCGTGGCGAAGAGGGTATCATTGAAGGTGTCAGAGGTCTGCCGCTATTGTGGAAGGTTTCAGACAGGGAAGTATTGCTCGAAGAGCGAAGGAGGTGCGAAGGTGGTGGTCCCATTTCGTTGTTCGTGGTAGGTGCAGACGTAGACGACGAGGCAGCCCCCTTCTGAAGTGCTTCAATGATGCGACTGACATCGGCATTACTAATCGATTTGGTTTTGAGGATACGAATCTCTTCGTTTAGATGATTGTTGTGGACGTTGACTTGTGCCAATTGCTGACGCAGACCTTCGATGATGGTGTCACGATCAGCCACTTGCTGCTCCAGGTGCGCGATATGTTCCTTTCTTCGAGTACGGAAATTTCGCGCAGATATCTTGTTTCGCAATTGCCTCTTTTCTTTACTGCTCAGCTTGCGATAGGCTTCTGGATCTGGTCGTAGCTCGTTGGCTGGTCCCATGATGCTACCCGCAATCGGCGTTTCCTCTGCAGCTCCACCATTCTGACTACGGGAAGAAGAAGCTGAGTTGATAGGGGAAACCTTGAAGTCGTCGACGAGATCGGCCAGAGTGTCTTTATCGTCATCGTCTTCGGACATGTCGTCATCGGCAGAAGTGTCACGATACTTTCCCCGTTTCATAGGGCTGAAATGGGCAGAAGCAGTCACTGGAGGCGTCGCTTGCTTGTCCGAAGTGGTCGGAAGGCGTGAGACAGTGAATGGTTGATGAACACTGCTCATCTCCATCATATCAGGAGCAATAGACTGGCTTACTTGAGCATCATTGCTCAGCAAATATGGGGCAGAAGACGGCCCAGAAGGAGGAGATGACCGGAAGGCATCGATTGAGTCTTCAGCGTTTTGTGTAGCGTAATTCTCCTGTGATTGTGACGGTGTCATGGCAATATTAGTGTCGTTATGATGAAGTTTACTCTGTTCACTGCTCGTCTGTTTGTCCATGGCTTTGGTGAAGCTGTCATAATGCTGAGCCACATACTTGTCGATGATTGACTCATCTGCAGAGCTTCCTATCCGTCGCAGCTCTGCAGCCAAGTAGAAGCGCTGGTAGGAGAAAATCAGTGGTTAGTTCTGATGTACTTCATTGAGGTAGAGACCGTCAGGGTGCTTACAAAAAGGACCTCAGGCGATGAACCAGCTGGAGGCGGCATCGTCGAATTGTTTGCTCCACTCGTAGATAATTGAGTCGAAGGTTGACTAAGCTGAGAAGATGACGTCAAACTTTGATGGGCAATGGTGTGACTGGATTGCATTGCCGATGGGGTGGGTAGGGCGGCCATGCGAGGGGTCGCTAGTGGCGATGGAAAGTCAAGATAGTCGTCGAAGCTGCTCCAAGGAGCTGCTTGACTAGGCGTCATTGGTGACGACGGAAGTACGTCAATAGCAGCCATGGCTATGGTCCTGGCAGATGAAGGTGTTGGTGCAGTAGCGAGAATGGCGCTTCGAACAATGGGCAACTGTGTCGATTGTAAGATAAGGGAAGGGTCAATAGAAGCAGTTCGAAGGACTTTCAAGTAAGGGGCGCTCTGTTTGCTCAGCTTGGATCCCTTTCTGTCATGTCAGTCGCGTGCTCAGATCCCATGCGCGCATGAAATGCCGATTTATCTCCGGAGTAAGAGCGTGTGATTCCCCCGCAATTAAAGAGAAGAGAGTACTAAATGTTGCCATCGAAATAGACTGTCCTACTAAGCCAAGCATGCTGGCGACAAGATCATTGAGGCAGCAGAGCCTGCATAGCAGATCAAAAGCGATTGGCTTTATTGGATTGGGAGTGAGTGCGGCTAGGCTATATTGTTGCCAGATGGCCGCTGAACGACAAAAAGTTTCCCCTCCTAAAAGGCTATGGGCAGGGAGATGGCGACCAATCTCCTCTCCAAAACTTTTCAGGCGACCAAGGACGAAGAGACGACTTTTATAGTGTACGATACATTCGGCGATGCCACGACACGTTTCTTGAAGGATCACTCTGATCTCTTCCCGGGGAGAAGGATTACAATTGGCTCATCACCGGCAGATGTAGCAAAATCAGCCTCGACTATCATCACGATGGTGCCCTCTTCCCCTCAAGTGAAAGAAGTTTACCTTGCCGAGGGTGGGATACTCCAGGGGCTAAAGTCGCTGCAGAACCCGACGGATCCTTCGAGTAGTACACTTTGCATCGATTGTACAACACTTGATCCGTTGGTGGCAGTCCAGGCTTCCGAGCAGGTGAGGCATGCAGGCAATCATGGAAGTTTCGACATGTTGGATGCTCCGGTTAGTGGTGGTGTAGTCGGTGCAAGGGCAGGGACACTCTCCTTCATGGTCGGATCGAATTCACACCAATCCTTTGCGATGGCGGAGCCAACACTACTAAAGATGGGCAGCCGGGCGATTCACTGTGGGAAAAACGGCAATGGTCTGATCGCGAAGATTGCCAATAATCTGTTACTGGGCATTTCCATGCTGGCGACGAGTGAGGCAATGCTGTTGGGTACTACTCATGGCCTCAGTCCTCAAATTCTTGCTCACATAATCAACACAAGTACAGGAAGGAACTGGTCGAGCGAGATAAACAATCCAGCACCGGGCGCATTACACGGAACGGACAAGTCACCGCCTGCAGAGCGGGACTACGAAGGTGGATTCGCCACAAAGCTTCAAGCAAAAGACTTGGGTCTCGCCATGACTGCTGCTCAGCAAGAAGGTATTCCTGTACCCTTGGGTCAATTGGCTACGACTATATACCAAGCACTAGGCAGCAATCCGGAGTATATGAACAAAGATTTTAGCGTGGCATTCAAGGCCCTCTCGACAGCTGTTGGAAGGATGAATCTGGGCGATGACGTTGAATGAGACCTTCTGATGAGTCGTTCAATCACCGAGAATGTCCTTCACCTTCTGTACACACTGTATCTCTACTCGTCGATTCCAATGAACTACAGTAATTGTTATATTACTGCAATGTACGTGGTGACCAAATGGTCGGACTAGTGTATAATCGCCGGCCTGTCATTGGGCCGTGGAACGGGCACGCGAGAAAGAAGAGGAGATCTTGGAATAACCCTAACACTGATATGTACTCTTGTCGACTGATCCTTCCACCTCGCATACGCTCCCAAAAGAGTGGCGACATCTTTGACTCATTGAGCTGACAAAAGATCGACTCTTTCCCGTAGACCATGGAGTCCTCACATGAAGATGGCGCTCTCAAAGTACCCGGTGATGATGTCGCACAATGTCCCGTCGCACACGCCCCCGACCAACCGCTTCCACCTGGTCACCCGGTGACTAAATATGGATCGGCTTCTACACTGAAACCACCGACTGCTCCTAAATGCGTATTCTTTCGGACTACAGAGGATCTCACACAAACTCCACCACTCTCAAGGCAGGCCTCTGTGCAATTGGAGCGGATCAATCTTGCTTCCAACATCAATCCTTTGAGTCAGTCAGAAGCCCCAACTTTGAATCCAAATACCTCTCTTGTATTGGCCAGTCGAAATAGTCAATTGGCTTTGGTGCAATCGAGTCATGTCAGCACTATGCTAAGCAGCCACTATGGCGATGAATCGCCTGCCTTTGCTTCGACATCCGACAAAGCTGCAGAAGAGAAAAATAGAGATCCCACACCACCGGCTTCACCACCCGCAGACTACCCGCAGAAGATGGTAGAAGAATTTCAGAGGAAAGTTCAATCGTTGGGCATCGACGCACCTATCAAATTCCCCATCACCTCCATGTCGACATCTGGTGATCAAAACCAAAAATCGCCTCTTTACGTTATAGGTGGAGAAGGAAAGGCGATCTGGACGAAAGAGCTCGAGGTAGCCTTGGCAGGAGGCGCTGTAGACGCTATAGTGCATTGTCTCAAGGATGTTCCTACTACACTACCCGAAGGTCTCATGTTGGGTGCTATCCTGCAACGAGAAGATCCAAGAGACGCTCTAGTCATCAAGAGAGGACTACCATACAAGACGCTAGACGACCTGCCGCCTGGGTCCGTCATTGGCACTTCCTCCGTTCGAAGAGTGGCGCAATTAAGGAGACGGTATCCTGATTTGGTCTTCAGTGACGTACGTGGTAATCTCAATACCAGACTTGCCAAACTGGACTCGCCTACAGGACCCTACACTGCCATTGTGTTGGCGGCAGCCGGTTTGATACGACTTTCACTCGCTTCGAGGATTACTGCATTTCTTAGCGCACCGGTCTTGATGTATTCTGTAGGACAAGGATCGTTGGCTATCGAGGTTCGGACACCACCGCCAGGTGCAACACCTCAGACGAATCGAGAAGCGCGAATCTTGGAAATGATTCGATCGATTGGAGACTGGCGAGCGACATGGAGGCAAGAAGCTGAAAGAAGTCTGCTTAAGCAACTCGAAGGAGGATGCAGTATTCCGGTAGGAGTAGATTCTAGATTTGACGATCATGATGAAGTAGAAGGCGAACTGCACGAAAAGGAAGCAGTAAGAGAGGTCGATCGAAGAAATGGAAAGGCGGATACATCTGCTCAGCCAGTAGAATTGGAAGGACACACCATCCCTGCTAGTCAGTGGGAGAGCGGCAAAACGGAAGGCTCTACCTCTCGTGATGTCAATCAACCTCCACCGATGAAGCGTCTAGCAACCGATCAAGATGTGCACGCTGCTACAGGCAATGCAGAAAAAGTCTCTCTTTTTGAGTCAGCTCCTAAAGTACCTCGATACGATCCAGAAGACCGAGCGACGGAACCCACCACAGCTCACTTCCTCTCACTCACCGCTCTCGTCGTTTCTCTGGATGGTCACAGGCATTGTGAATTCACGCTGAGAAAGGAGTGTCGCACCGTCAAAGACGCCCAAGCACTCGGCATAGAAGTTGCGTTAGAATTGGCTAATAAACGAGGGGCTAAAGTGATCTTAGAGGACGTAGAAAGACATCGAAAGATGGCAGAAGAAGCGGACAACAAGAGAAGACAGATCGAAAAGGAAAGAAGGGTGCAAACTGCAAGACAAGGTCCTCAGATCGATTATGAAGCCGACGAACAACGGGAAAACAAACGTCAATTGGAAGAGATGTTCAAGTCGGCAGAGGTGGATCGACGCGGTGTTCCTCGCGAGGATGGACAACCCAAAGCGTGGGAGGTGTAGATCTCCTTTCCTCTATTTATTATTGTCTCCGTAATTGCATCTTCTCATACCACGATATAAAACAAGTGCTTTACAGAGATGCCGACTCTGTTTCGCTTGCTGTGACTGTCTCGGGAGTGGAAGGTGCCTTTTTAGCCGGTCGTAGAGTAGGGATGATATTGGCCAGATATCCTCTATTCGCTGCATTGGAATACCAGACCAGCTCCTTCTTGGAGACAGGGACAGCATCTCTTGGCGGCAGCATACCTTCGTACTTGTGAGGCTTGACCAACGCTCGTAAGGTGTTGACTGTGTAGTATTTGCACTCGATTGAGCCACCTAAGGATTCGATATGCTCAATGGCCGATTGACTTGCACGAGAAACCACGAGGTGAATAGGCGTTGTCAACATGAGGTGATCCCTGCCTAAGATCTTCACGCCATCTCCATATGAGTGGATACATCGACTTTCGAGAAGCTCTCTGGCTGTTATGGGCTTGCTGGGGTTTATTCGTCCGAGATCGATCCATTCTTGCACTTTGTCGAGGTTCAGGGTAACGTATTCCTTTGCAAAGCTGCGTTTTGCAGTATGGGTGGTTTAGTCAGACGTGAACCTTGACAGCGATAATCTAGTGCCACCTACATATTAGTGAAACCTCTCTTTGGGTAACGCTTCATGATGGGTGTTTGACCACCTTCGAATCCAGGCGTCGGCTTTCCATTACCCGCCCTAGATTTTTGGCCTTTGTGACCTCGAGTCGCTGTGCCTCCTCTGCCACTACCTGGACCTCTGCCCACTCTTTTACGCTGTGTGATGAGATCGTAAGCAAATTGCAAATCAGTCTGTACTGCAATAGCGCAATCCGACTCACTGTCTTTGTTGGATGAAGTGGCTTTAAATTGCCAAGTGCAAAGGGCGAAGGGGCAGCTTGAGACGAGAGGTAGCGCACTCTTCTGTCGGTTGGTGCAGATACAACACTTGACAATTTTGAGCAGCTTGCTCGAGGTGCTGATGAATTGAGAGAGCCTATGGATAGCCGAGTGAGCTGTAGAGAGAGTCTTGCCGACATGCTGATCGAAGGATGATCGATTATGAACAGATCGACTTGATGACCGAAAGGAGAAGAAAGTGAAGGCAGATATCTCGCGCGTGTCCTTGCTTTGCTTACTCGCCCTCTCCCAGTAAAGAATAAAAAAATCTGAAATTGTGTCTTGAAGTATGATTAAATATTATGAGAAGAAGACACACTCTAATATGACGATTGATTCATCGACGACGTCAACGATGGAGATGGACAAGCAGAGAGCAGAATCGTCGACCCCAAAGAGCTTCGAGAGTTGGAGATTGAGTTGTGAGGCTATCACAGGTCTGTCGAGATATCCCAAGAGGACAGGCGAATCCA
This sequence comes from Exobasidium rhododendri, assembly GCA_026210745.1. Classification (NCBI taxonomy): domain Eukaryota; kingdom Fungi; phylum Basidiomycota; class Exobasidiomycetes; order Exobasidiales; family Exobasidiaceae; genus Exobasidium; species Exobasidium rhododendri. The sequence continues at coordinate 1,153,910 of CP110630.1, forward strand.
GTCGATCAGTCAGGTATCCAATATATTCTGTCTCAGAGGCGGTCTCCCAGACGGAAAGGCATGTTGGCAGGGAAAGAGAAGAATATCACGAGCTGGAAGAGATGCTGCAAAATTACCAAGAAACGGATGAAGAGAAGAAATCGAAAGGTCTAGTGGAGCAGTGGAAGAATGAGCTGCTCCGAACGAGTGAGTGAGAGACGGAGAAAGCGGGATTTGCGATGTGCCAGGAATCTCACTTACCTGAAACTCCTATCTTCGAAACCAGGTCCTATGATACGGTTCATGTCGAAGCACCTCACATTGATCAGCTGCTCCCCTCACAACGAGACGGTAGGCCCGAATACTACCCAGCCGCCCATCCTCATTGCTTGCTGTCCACCCGATCTTGCTGGAGGCTTCTCGCCTTCTTTTCCAGGTCGACCACACTCTGAGTCAGGCATCATGATATGTGCGAATCGTGTGTTCAGCAAACAGCATCTAGAGGACACCATGGCACATGAGATGATCCACTGGTGGGATCATTGCCGTTTCAATGTAGATTGGAACAATCTGAGGCATCACGCATGCACAGAGGTGAGTCGAACAATCGCATTCAGACGTACAATTCGACTCGCGGCTGAAAAGTACTCTGCAGATTCGTGCGGCTGTCTTGTCGGGTGACTGCAGCTGGTCGAGAGAGTTCAAAAGGCGAAATTATGCATTTAGCAAGCAGTTCCAGGTGAGTCTCCCGGCTTTCTCTCGAAGGTCTGCAAATGCTCAAGTCGGCAATCGGTTCAAACTTCACAGACTTGTGCTCGGCGCAGAGCTGTGCTGTCAGTCGAAGGAAACCCTAACTGCCCGGACAAGAAGACTGCAGAGCGTGCTGTCGATGAGGTCTGGGAGAGCTGTTTCAACGATAGCCGTCCTTTCGATCGACCATATCCGGAGTAGCAGCAATCTTTCACATGAGATGTACAATGAGCCTGATTAATCTACACTAAAACTGCGAGTGTGATTGCTTAATAAAATGTAACAACATCATGACCATTAACTGTGTCTATGAGACGCTTTGCACATTAAGAGCTTTACAACTTGGCGACCACTAGTCCACTGGTCTCTTGGAGAACTTCCACGGCTTCGGCAATGATCTCGTCAATGATTTCTTTCGCCGGCTTGATATCATCGATCACGGCCGCACATTTACCAAGAAGGTATCTCTCACGGGCGCCCTTCTCGGCTGTTCCTTCCTCGTCATCGTTTTCTAGATCTTGGTAGACCGGGATAATTCCCTTGGAAGTGAGCTCTTTGATCTTTCCAGGTTGGTCTTCCCACTTCTGAATGTATGGTGTGTTACGCAGTCGAAGCGGCCTTCCGGTGAAGATGATACTTCTCACATCTGTCTCGTGTGTGCTCGTGATGACTGCTTCCTTGTGTGCCTTGGGCGCTCCACTCTCTGTGCTCGCAACGAACCTCGTGCCAATCCAGACACCCGATGATTGGTAACACAGAGCCGCTGCCAATGACTTTCCACGGTAGATTCCTCCTGCCGCCACCGTCACGACGGGCTTTCCACTGAGCGGCGACTTGTGTCCTCGACAAAGGTCAACCACGCGAGGTCCCAAGATACTCAACGGTACATCACCAGTGTGTCCACCTCCTGTGTAGGGAATCCACATCTTCGTCGTCAGCTTTTTTCAGTGTTCTTTCTGGAGCAAGAAAAGCTCACCTTCTCCGCCCTGGTAGATAATCATGTCTGCACCTGCTTTGAGCACATTCTTCACATGCTTGGGATGTCCGATAATACCAGCTACAACAATGTTGTTCTTGTGCAACTTCTCCACGACCCATGTAGGAGGGACACCGACAGCGGAGCTGTGTGTCACGAATCGACGAGATAGTAGGAAGGGGACGTCAGCTGGGATGAATTTTATTTTCTTCTTCCTCATCTGCACTTCTCTTACTCACACGAATAGCTTGGCTCCACTGTTTACGATAATGTCAATCAGTTCGGGTAGCTTACCCTCAGTGTAGTCGTAGTTGGTCTTTCTGGCATTTCCTCCTACTTGTGGCAAGAGTAAGTCGATTCCAAACGGAGCATTCTTAACTGTGAGGCCCTCTTTTATTTCATCGATTTGTTCCTGTAGAAACTTGGGCGAGTAGCCTACACCTCCTATAACTCCTATACCACCAGCATTCGTCACTGCAGCAGCCAGCTGTCAGGGGGGGGGGGAGTGGAGTCCATCAGTCGGAGGAATTCCAGTACAAGTTAGGCGTCACTGTGACTCACTTCTGGCCCGGCGGCGACATTCATACCAGCTAGCATGATTGGATGTGCTATGCCGAGTAGCTCGGTCAGAGGGGTCTTGATTCTTTGAGGAGAAGCCATGATGAAGCGTGGATGAATAACGAGAGAAGGGGAAAGGTAGGAGGATGCAACGGTGGGGAAAGAGGGTATTTCTCGCGCTCTTTCCTAATCGCATTATATCAAATCAACCGCCCCGCAATTCTTAGCTCGGCCTTGACAAGGCAGGACGAAAGACCGGTTAGCCGGACACACGCACAGTCGGTACACCTATCTAGATATTTACATCTACGCGCGTCTACTAAGTTGGAAGTCATGGGACGTTACTTAATTTCTGGAGGCAAGTGAGCGCTCCTGGCACACCACCACACCATAGAGACTGAGGTAATAATACAATTGTCCGTCTGCTGGTCTCCCTTACATTGACATGATGTCGTCTTCATCATCGTCCCCGTCGACAGGCTCGTCGAGCATTTCGCCTCTCGCTTTCCCACTGACCAGTTCACGTCGTATTTCGGGACTGATGCCGTCGTGTTTTTGAACTCGAATGAGATCCAAGAGTGCCGCTTTCTGGTCAGGCGTCAGATCTTGCTTGTATCTCTGTGCAAAGACGAGGAAGCTCTGATGCCACAAGACTGGCATTCTCTTCCCACCCCCTTCGATCCGTTCAACACCCTTTTCTGGATCGGCAAAGCGAAGAAAGTGAAAGACGAGAGCGTCAACGACCTTGTAAGGTAGAGCGTACTTTTTATCCAGTAGCACTCTGATGTAGAGGGAATTGGCCCCGCTGTAATGCATTTCTGCCAAGTGTAGCAGCGCCGCTGCCGAGTGTAAGAGTGGTATGGAGACCCTGGTCAAGACGCTCGACACGATTGCCGCTTCCTTGAGTGTACACCCCGTCTCGCACAGTGGGAAGAGAACCCCTTTGAAGAAAGCAGCTGGCTTGAATAGAGCTTTCTTGATAGCCTCATACGTCTGGTAGCTGGCCTTTCCCGTTTCGTTGATCTCATCTCGAATCTTGTCCAGGAGTACCAGATTGAAGAATCGTTGAGATTGAGCTGCTTTCAGATTCGACACAAAGATTCGTGTAGCGGCAAGAGTTGCATGAGGCGTCCAGGTAGCAGGATTTGTAATGTACAGAATATTCTCCCAGGCAGGTAAGGAAGGGATGATCTTGAAAGCTTTGGGAAGTGGGCCTGACTTGTATCGGGAGAGTAATTCACCCACTTTGGTATAGACTTCAATGACTTTGGGATTAATACCAGGCGGCATGGGAACATCTCCATCGAGTCGACGGGGTAGGGTGCCGTCACCTGCCGTGTTCCTTTCTGCGGCTTCAATCTTCTCCATGATCATGTCTGCTAGAGTCCGATTCCCTCCCTTTCGGTCTTCCCCGTCGTCTTCTTGGCCGTATCGTGCCATCAGCTCTGCGTCTTGAGGGTCAATCTCCAGCTCCTCGTACTCGTCCACATCGCCTTCCTCCTCCTCTGAGCCTAATTCTCCGTCATCGGTTTCTGCGCTTTCATCGTCAGAGTCAATCAACGTCATCGATTCTCGGGTGAGCCTTTTCGGATCGTCATTCGGCCTTGCTACAGTCTCTGCTTCCTCTGCTTCAATTTCCTCTTGCTGCTCTCTAGCCAGACGTAATATATTTCGACTTAGTTTTGGATCTACGAATTTTGAAACCTCTCCATTTCCACCTCCAGCGCGGATACCAGTCACTCTGATTTCAGCATGACTCGGCTTCCTTTCTGCTTCCTCAATCTTCTTTTCGGGAGCTTGTCCTCGTCGACCTGGAGCACTGACTTTCCCAAACTTGCTCGTCAATTCGTCAGCTTGAATCTGAGTGACGAGCGGATCATGACGAAGACTGCTGCTCCCGCTTCCACTCTTCGAGGCCTTTTTCAACTTCTTTGACGATGGTGCTCGAGGCATTTCTCTGGCTGTAGTAAATGGACTATCACCAAATCTTCCTAAAGACACGCACACTCTATATTCTCTCGCTCAACTTTGGAGGAGAGAAATTATTTTTTCGGCGCACGAAGTCACGTGAGACAGAACAAGATCTTTGGCCTCGGCAGCCTGCAGGCTCCCCTCACTCTTTCAGGGAATACGAAACTTCGAAATCTTCCGACTCCACGACACCAGTGGACCCTTCTGTGCTCTGCGATCTCTTTAGTCAGCTGAACGTTTCTTTGAGCCCTTGTCCCATCTGCGACGATGTTTTCGAGACCGTGGCCAGTAAAACCAGAAACGAATAACGCGCGGTCGGGTTTGCGAAGCTTCGGCACAGAGCAAAAAGGGGAATCGACTAACAAAGTTGTATATAAAAGAATTCGCTGCGCTTCTACGTGTACAGTACTCTGCTGAATTCATTACCTCCACTGAGAATATTGGAAAATTACTTTGTAGTATAACTCTCCCTCTCTGCTCGAGCGTTTTGTATACAATTTCGTCATAGACTAGCACCTGCCAAGATAAATCAATTACACTACTCCATGAAAGTCTTAATTTAGATTCGATTCGGTTTGCGGGTACCTATTTTGGAATGTAACAGCACTGGACGCCGATCCAAAAATCAGCACGGAAGGCGAGGTGTAGTTGTGATTGATGCTTGGCTTAACCAGACCAAAGCAACCTTCTTCTTCTACCCCCAACCCGGTATCATCTTACACCGCCACCCAACCATTATCCCTTCACCTCTGCTCATTCTTATTCCTTGCCACTCCAATATCTAACTTATCATGAAGAGCTCCATCGCTGCTGTGGCTGCTGCTGCCGCTACCGCTGCCCTTTCCGCCACCTTGACGGACGCAAGCACCATACCCCATTCGGACCCAGTCCAGCGGAGGGATGCAGGTGGATCTCTCAGAATACCACTCTACGCTCACAATAAGCGAGACTTACGAGATCCCGAAGCAACCAACAAGTTCGCCAAAAGTCAGCTGGAGTATGTGCGTGGCAAGTGGGGTAATTCCACAGTCAAGAACACCAAGAGACAAACCATTGGGCTCAGCGACGTCGGTGATGACTCCTTCTACTTTGGCCAAGTCAGTGTCGGCACACCCGCCCAAAACTTCAACATCATCTTGGACACGGGAAGTTCTGACTTCTGGGTGGTGGACAGTTCGTGCACGTCGTCGCAATGCACGGGCGTGAGCTCGTTTACCTCTGGCTCATCTAGTACGTTCCAGGGCTCTACCACACCCTTTTCCATCCAGTATGGATCTGGTGCCGTACAGGGCGTGCTGGCCACGGACACTGTGTCTCTCGCTGGGTACAGTGTGAATTCGCAAACGTTTGCCGAAGTAGATCAGCTGGCTTCCGGCACACTGCAATCTCCTGCCTCTGGTATCATGGGCATGGGATTCCAGCAATTGGCCACCTCTGGAGCTACCCCTTTCTGGCAAGTCCTCGCCGAGCAATCAAAACTGAGCACAAACTCGTTTACCTTCCAGTTGGCAAGGAATAGCGATGCTACAAGTGCCACGTCTGTTAGTTCTGGTGGCGTCTTCACCCTGGGAGAAGTCGATGCGTCTCAATACACCGGCACACCCAACTATGTGTCTCTTTCGGGAACCGAGGGATACTGGACCATTCCTATTCAGGGATACAACATCAACGGCCAAAGCACCACCTTGTCGACGAACAATGTCGCTGCCATTGACACTGGTACGTCTTTGATCATCATGCCTTCGACGGTTGCCGCCTCCATCTATCAACAGATCCCTAACTCTGAACAGTATGGGTCGTCCTCTGAAGGAACATATGCTATTCCTTGCACTTCCAATGTTCAGCTTAGTCTCAGCTTTGGTGGTCAAGCTTATACTGTCAATTCTGCGGACATGCTGAATGGAGCGCTCGATACGTCCGGTCAATACTGTCTCGGAGGTATCTTGGGTGCTTCATTGGGAGACGGTGCGCCTGACTACATCGTTGGAGACACTTTCCTCAAGAACGTCTTCTCCATCTTCCGGTACAGCCCTGCTGCCGTTGGTTTCGCTTCGTTGCAAGGAACCAGCTCTCAGACCGCTGCTACTACTTCGGGAGCAGTTGGCTCTGTTGCCTCTGCCACTGCGGTCACGACTGCCTCTGCCACCTCCAGGAGTAGTGCTTCCTCGTCTGGTGCTGCCACGGTTGCGCCCCCTATCCTGAGTACAAACTCGGCGAGTAGATCTGCCACTACTGCTCAAGGTGGAAGTGGCTTGAGCAACCCCGTAGCTGCATCGACACATGCAGTAAGCAGCGTCTCTCTGATCCCAGCTGGTGGCGCCGCTAGCTCCAGCTCTGGCTCGTCGTCTGGTGCAGGAATCATCGTTCCCTCTTCCTACCTTGCTCTTACCATCACAGTATTGCTCGGCTTCATTGCTTATCTATAGCTGTAGTGTATGCCCTCTATTTTAATTGCATCGTGGCATGTACATTTCCAGATCAGAATATATATCACTGCATCTCTACTTCTCGCAACCGCCTGCCCCTTGATATTTCAATATCCCGAACAGATCGCAGACCAACTCCTTTGTCCTTCTTCCTCATTGAGCCTCCGACCCCGTTGCCCATCGCAAGTGGCGCAGAGCCTCCCCAGAGCATCTGGAGTGTGGCCTTGACGACGTTGTGTGGATTAGTCGATCCCAAGATAGAGGCACTCAAGTCAGTGATTCCACAAGATCGAGCAATCGCATGAATGGCTGGAGGTACACGCAATCCAAACCCGGCAGGTCTCGGTCGCAGATACACCGTCGTACCACCCCACTTTCCCTTGATCTCTGCTGGGATGGTTCGATCATCATATCGTTCCACGTAGTCCATCCCCTTGACTGCTTGGTGAAAGGCCTTCTTGGAAGCGGTGCCTGCATTATCATCCTTACCTTCACCGTACCCCACCAAACCTCTTCCGTTTCCCGTCACAACCAGGGAGGACATCCTCGACAGCTTTCCCTTTCCGGTCATTTGGGTGACTCTCTTGAGGCCCAGGGTGTATTGGTGTAGATCGTTTATTTCGCCTACCGAGAAAGGGGTGACCGTCGAAAGATATATCGCACTATCAATCTCGTTTCCCTCAGATTCTCCTCCTGACAAGATCAACGACGCTGCTGACGGTTTCGTAGGCGAAAAGTTCTTTGGATCGTTGTAGATTGTCACCGATGAAGGATACGGATTCTCGGCAGTGGCCGGCCTGGAGTGATAATCGTAGCTGTCCAGCACAGGATGCGGTTCATGAAGTAGTGAGGGAAAAGTGTCAAAGTCAAAATTGAGCGGTCCAATTTTTTTCATCTTTGCAGGCTTTCGAGGAGAGAGCAGATTAGAGGCTTCTTGTGGCTTGACTGCCTTCTTGGGAGGACCTCTGTCGGTGCCACTTTCCAACGCACCCCCCTTCGCGGCCTCACTGACTGCGTCCTGTAATTCCTTGGGTGGCTCTGATGACGATTGCAATAGGTGAGAAGTGGAAGCAAACGATGACGCCTGCTGTCCCCATCGTGCACTAGGCGGCGGCAATACTCGCAGCGCCCCTCTTCGTGTCGCTTGCAACATTGTCCGTCCGTGTGTGTAGTGTTCGAAGTGCTGCAATTGACGTCTCTCAAGCATACACGATGGATTGTGCGAAAAAGGGCGGCAGTACTCACGTGATTTATTCCTCTTTCGATCCCGTCGCCCATCAAGTCGAGAAGCTCCCAAAAATAAATTTCATTTGAAATTCTAGACTTCAAAGATGAGCGCAGAGCTACAGGCAAATAATACAGTAGATAGATTACTTGGAAGATAAGCTTTAACATCGATTGTATTGGTGGGTCCAGTCTACCCGGCACGCACGGACTCGCTCGGGAACTCAGTTGCCAACACAGAATCTAGAAGTTTGCTTCCCTCCCTCGCCGCTTTCATCCTTATCATTACCACCGTTTCCCCTTCTGTTGTAGCATCCAGTACCTAGACTTCACCATGTCTCACAAGCTTGCTAGCTCGCAACCTTCCTGGAAGAAACTTGAACAGCTCAAGAAGACAAAGGGAGAGAAGTTCAGCTTGACTGATGCATTCAAGTCGGATCCACAACGATTCGCAAAATACTCTCGCGAGTTCAAGTCTTCCAAGACGGACGCCTCTCTCTTGCTCGACTTCAGCAAGAACCTGATCGATGACGAGATCTTGGCAAGTCTCCTTTCGCTCGCCAAGGAGGCACAAGTGGAACAGCAACGAAATGACATGTTTGCTGGAAAGCCGATCAACACATCTGAAGGAAGGTCTGTGCTTCACATTGCGCTACGAGACATCCCTGGCGACTTCAGCCCTCAAGCTGAAGGCGTGGACGAAGTCAAAGGAGAGCTCAAACACATGAAGGAATTCAGTGACTCTGTTCGTAGCGGTGAATGGAAAGGCTACACTGGTAAGACGATCAAGTCGATCGTGAACATCGGCATTGGAGGATCTGACTTGGGTCCCGTGATGGTCACCGAGGCACTGAAGCCCTACTCCAAGCGTGACCTCAAGGCCCACTTTGTGTCCAACGTCGATGGAACGCACATCGTCGAGGCGCTGCATGCATGCGACCCGGAAACGACCGTCTTCATCGTCGCCTCCAAGACTTTCACCACTCAGGAGACTCTCACCAATGCCACGACGGCTAGAGACTGGTTCTTGAAGACTGCCGGAGACAAGAAGCACGTCGCAAAGCACTTTGTCGCCCTGTCCACCAACGTAAAGGATGCTACTGCCTTTGGAATCGACGAAGCAAACATGTTCAAGTTCTGGGACTGGGTCGGAGGTAGATACTCGCTGTGGAGTGCCATTGGTCTGAGCATCTGCCTCGTCATTGGCTACGAAAACTTTGAGCAGCTTCTCTTGGGTGCTCACGAGATGGACCTTCACTTCCTTAACACGCCACTCGAAGACAACATTCCCGCCTTGCTTGCCTTGATGGGCATCTGGTACACAGACTTCTATGGCTGTCAAACACACATGCTACTTCCCTACGATCAGTACATGCACAAATTCGCCGAGTACTTCCAACAGGGAGACATGGAGTCGAACGGTAAGACGTACACCAAGAACGCAGAGAGAGTCAACTACGAGACCGGTCCCGTTATCACTGGAGGGGCGGGGTGCAGCAACCAGCACAGCTATTTCCAGGAGATCCACCAGGGTAGTAGATTGATTCCTTGCGACTTTTTGGCCCCCGCTCAGTCCCACAACCCTGCTGGACCTCATCACGACATCCTTATCTCCAACTTCCTCGCGCAAACGGAAGCTTTGGCTTTTGGAAAGAATCAGCAGGAGGTAGAGAAGGAGTTGAGTGCTTCAAACCTGAAGAACACTTTCATGGTCAAGTCAAAGATCTTCGAGGGTAGCCGTCCCACCAACTCGATCTTTTTCCCTAAATCGACTCCCGCTCAATTAGGTGCAATTATCGCAATGTACGAGCACAAGATCTTCGTGCAGGGAACAGTCTGGGCGATCAACAGTTTCGATCAATGGGGTGAGTACTCATTGCAGGAGCGAACTTTTTTACTAAAGCTAACACAATTCTCCTGGTATCTTCGAGGTGTGGAACTCGGGAAGGGGCTCGCGAAGAAGATCCTGCCACTTTTGCAGGATAACGATGCCTCCAAGATCGATGGCGCTGGCCACGACTCCAGTACCTCCGGCTTACTGCGATATTATCTCTCCAACAAGAAGCAGTGACTATCTGCTCAGACGCGTTTGTAGATTCTTTTCTTTCAAACTTTCCCAATTCAATCGTTTTTTAAGTCTGTTTGTAGATTCCTTTCCTTCAAACTTTCCCAATTCCAATTCAATCGTCTTTGAGTTTGATGGCCGCTCTTTCCTCCTTGCTAACTGAGATCAGTCCCGACATTGCAGTCCGGTCACACAATGAATTGCTCATCATACATCACATTACTGATAAAGACGAGGTGCTACAAATACAGCAGATTAAGCTATGTGATCTATTCATACGTCTCTTCGGCGCCTCCTTCGTCCTCTCCCATATCATCATCCTCCCCATTGTCAAAGTAATTACCTCCGTAGCCGTCGTCCCCGTCCTCGTCATCCTCGTATTCGTCCAATTGATCCTCTCCGTCCTCCTCCGAGTCTCCTCCTTCGGACAACTGGTCTCCGCCCGTTTGCTGCAAAGTGTCCGCAAGGGAAATATGAGTGCTGAGCCTCCTTTCCTTGATAATCGTCCACTCACCTCAACAGTATCGAGCATCCTCTTCCAATCCGTACCTTTCCTCGAAGATTGCTCCCTTTTCTTCTCTTTTTCCTGCTGCCGCTTTGTTTCCGCGGTCATATACAAAATCCAGAGTCCAGCTGGAAATGCATCTCTTTGCAGCGTTTCGACCAGGGCGTCGTCCCGCAGTGACAGAGACGACACTTCCTCCTTTTGATTCCACTTGTCGGAATACCTTGCTAAGTCCTTCTTCCTTCGGTCTTCCTCTACAGGCCACCAGACTGTATCTCTTTGTTCTCGAGTGAATTGAATTTGATAGTTGACCGCTTTTGACTCCATCGATGACGCTTTTGAGAGCACTGGTTGCTCTTCCATGGGCGGGTAGGCTTTTGAAGGCTTCTCATTATCGACTGCTTTGAAATCTTTGTAGGAAAGATCTCCCATAGGAATCTGCACACCCCCTCGAGTCATACCTGCTCGACCACCGCCACCACCTCTGCCTCCTCGACCGCCCCTGCCTCCTCGACCGCCCCGGCCTGACATTTACGACTGCGATACAGGAGGACTTTCGCCGACGACTCGAGGATGTACTTCGAGAGAGCCAGTCGGTAGGTGGTGCAGTATTGTTGATCCTGACTTTTGGCGTCTATTGCAGCAACTGCTCAATTTTATATCTTCTAGATTCACCTACACCCGCGTGGACTGAAGGGAATCCAAATCTGGCCCTGTATCGGAGGATACCTTAAATTTCCTACAGTAGTGATTTGCTTCCTGATTCATACTGGATCTGTTCATCGCTCACCCTCTTCCTGTGCCACTTTTATGCGGAGTTGAGACAGCAGTTCTCCCAACAGCCAGGAGGATGATGAGGGCACCTGTTCAGAATATCAGCATGTACGATTCTGCACAAAACTCGTCAGCGTCGACAACGACGGTAGGCCTCGATCTGCCTGTAAGGACCGCTTGCAATCACTGCCGATCGAAGAAGATCAAATGCGACAAGGTACCTGTGGAGCAAGGAGGCTGTTCCCGGTGTACAAGGGAGCACATCCAGTGCAGCTATGGTGAGTAGCCGAACTGGTTCTACGACCGAAAGACACACATATACTCAAGGAAAAAGAAAAACCGCCAAATCGCAGATATCAGAGATCCAATCGGGAGGCCGAAGAAGAGAAAGACGGAAAAGGGAGGCGAGTCGCAGTCCCCGGCTCCTGATTCGCACGTCAAACACAAAAGAAGATCGAAAACGGCAAAGGGATGCTCTCCACCTAGAAGAGTGGGATCAGAATCATCGTGGCTAGAGACGGTACCTACGTGGATCCAATCTTCTCCACAGGATCTATCAAGTGCGATTGGTTCCTTATCAGCGACGCCTGGCACTTCTCCGATTGCGTCCAGCACAGCTTACAACACAATTCGTCAAAGGGATAAAGCCTCGAATCTTTCCGATCTAGGCTTGGCAGCATTCTTGGAAAGCCTAGATACGCTGGAAATTAATCCGGAAGATGGTTTGACTCCGAATATGCTTCAGAGTCTGAACAGCGACAATCCCATGCAGAGCGCTATAGCTACTCCTATGGATTCCACAATCTATGATGGGCTTGCGACGCCTTCTCAGCTCAGTTTCAGTTCTTTGACCTCGACATGTTTTGCTGTGCCGGCGGATCTGTCGTGGGCTGACTCTTCCTGGCTTCTCAATGCCGCCGATGCTTCTCGTAGGCCAGTACCTCCTCCGGACGACAACTGCAGCTGCTCACACAAAGCATCAGCACTAGTACCCACACCAAAGATCAAGCAAGGACCATGTCCAAAAACAGGAGCAGAGTCTTGCTGTTGTGGGGAGACAGCTGGTACTTCCACTTCCTCACCTCGAGTACATTGCGTTCCAAATCCCACAGGAAAGGGTTGTACGTGTTTGTGTGATGTTGGCGTAGCTTTGATCAACGTCCGCGCTACACTTCGCCAAGCAAGAGACCAGACATTTGAGCAAGAACAGCAGCAAGGAAGTGCGAAACAAGCAGTTGCTGCTTCGACACTTCAATTGACTCTATCTGCCTCTCAAGCTGTAGCTGATCAATGTGCTTGCAGCGCTTCTTGCCCCACCTGCCGATCTGATCCCAGCACCTCTCTCAGCGCCTCTCTGCTCGTCTCTACAGCCCTTCAGATCTACATTCGAGCTGTGAGAACACTGCGACAAGGATTCGGAGCTGCGCAAGACAGGGACGAGCAGCGAATAGAAGGGGAATGGGATGTCAGCATTGGTCAGTACAAGCCAAAGCCGAACAATGCAAAGAAGATTGCACTCTTTGCCATGAAGCTAGAATTGAAGGATCTTCGGGATGCAATTGGTAAGATCAGTACAGCAGCCAGTGCAACAGCGGCAAGCGAAAGGAAGGAGGAGCATTCTAGTATAGATGAAATCGCCCTACGAGCAAACGACTATGAAAGCATGAATCCTATTGATCAGGTCGTCATTCGGAAGTTGCATCTGCAGATCTGTGATCTCTTGAAGACGGTCGAGGGCATCGAGTAGCCAGGCCAGCAGGGTGCACGAAGAGATCTCGTTGCTCTTGAGAGAGAGAGAGATTATGTCTCCTTTATCATCATGTATCATAGCAGATTATCATTATTTTTAAGTACGAATATACCATCTCACGCCTCTTTCTCAGCTGCTGTCATCAAGCGGCGATATTTGTCAAAGCGGCGATGTCAACTCTGAGTCTCCCCTTAGCTGTCACATACATAGAGATGCTTGTGCAGGTATACAGTACATCTTCATTCAACTGTATAATTCATATGTTTGACGGCTGGTCATTATGGATGCACGGCTTCTCGAAGAGTGTAAGAAGCGTCGGTATGGTGAAGGAGAAAGGCAAGGATGGTAGAGATAGTATTACAACAAAGTCGATCGGTGGATTTTTTCAGCAACAGGACAGTAAATCGTCTTCTATACCGCTGGCTGAATGAGCGTAATATTATCGCCCTTGAGCAAGATCCGCCCTAGTAAAAGTGGCTCATGTCAGGACGACACGTTAACCCCCCATCATCCTCAGACGGTGAACTTCACACTCACCCAGCTCTTTTCTCTGACCACCTCCCTGTTCCTTTATCCAGACCTCCTCTGCATCCGACATTACCACGTTCATAAATTCATCGAAACCCTGCACAAGACAGTACCTGCGTAAGAGGATTATCGTATCACCATATTCTACTTGACCTTCCCTCTCACTCACAATAATCTTCCCTTCGATGCGAAATTCGACATTGTCGTACAGCCAAAGGCTGACCCTTGTTTGTTGCTGCAAGTATCGAAAGATGACATTGATGGGCTGAACCATCACCCTCTGTTTGGACGACATGCTGGGCGACTTCTAGCTTTCGAGCCTTGAACTTCCCTTGATGAGATGCGAGTCGTCAATTTGCTATCTCTCTCTGCTATATCGGCTTGTGTGATGGAACGAAAGGTCTGTCAAAGCTGTTCTTGGCTTCCCAGGGCGACGAAAAATAAATGAGAAGAAGTTAAGCTTCTTTCTCTATGTCCAAGACTACGACTGATCGGTACTAGGGCAACGCGTGAGGTCTGGCTCGCGTGGCCCTCCCACTCTCCCTGTCCGCCACTGGACGGTCCGGCGCAAAACCCAGTGCGAGGGGGGCAGCACCAGCTAGACGTATCTATAAATTTAAGCAACAAATTCGCGATTCTCTCCCACCAACGGCCTACGCTTATTGTGTCGCATTTCGTTACTTTGCCAGCTAGTCGACACATTTCCTCACCATCATGGAAAGCAACAACGCACCCTATGACCCATATGTCGGCGGCAACTCTAGTCAGCCCGCTGGCACGACTCGAGCTGCTGCTATACAGAGTCAGATCGATGAAACTGTTGGAGTGATGAGAGATAATCTGAATAAGGTCCAGGAGCGAGGCGAGAACCTGAATGACCTTCAAGGAAAAACTGGTGAGTGTCTGAGCACGGTAATTTATTGAAGGACACGGTGAGGTAGAGGACGGTGCACGGTAGCCGGAGAGGATGGAAAGGCCGAGGTGGACGGGAAGATCTTGGCTAGGGAGGCAAGAGTGGCTGAGAAGGGCGACGACAGCAGCTTGTGAAAGAATCGCCAATGTCTGATCTTTTTCCTCTCTCCTACCTCACCATCTAGACAATCTGGCCGTCTCTGCTCAAGGCTTCCGACGGGGAGCCAACAGGGTTCGCAAGCAGATGTGGTGGAAGGTGAGTGAGATTAAATGTGCATAATGGTTTTCTCCTCGTTGACAACTTCCTTGCGCCCCTTCCACAGGACATGAAGATGCGCATCTTGATCATTGTAGGAATCATCATCTTGCTCTTGATCATCATCTGTGAGTTTGTCGATTGATACGCGCGACTTTATGAGATGAGAAAGACTGACCTGCTGCTTTCCTTGTTCTCTCCTCTACTACCACACCAGTACCTATTGTCTTTAAAACCAAATAGCGGAACGTTTATGCTCTCACTTGTACTTTTCTCCCTTTGATTCTTCTTTCTGCCACATTTCATCGTGATCATCATGATCTCGGCCCAGCCAAGTCTTTGCTTCTCCCTGATGACCCCCGTAATGTCAAATGTCCTCGTGAATTTCTTGCAAGTAAAGAGTGCCGCTCTCATGACTGTCAAGCTCGCTCAGCAGCTAGGTGGACAACGCTGTGATCCGAGCCACTGACTGCCCTGCGTCACAATCATATCGATTTCGAGAAGAGGAAACGATCGGCGTGGCCGTGTATGCATACTCTAATCTTTTCTATAATCGGTGAGGAGGTGAGTACGTGCGCTCGGTGAAAGGAAAACAGACTCACTGTGAAGCAGCAGCTGCTTTTAGACTTTGTTAGATTGGGGCAGTCGCGATTAAATGAGGTGTATAATTAAGAATTCGTCTGACTCAGGCTTTTCGTACTTGCCTCACCACGAATCTATTCACCACCGAGGTCAATTCCTTCTTCTCAGTTGCCCTTGCCTCCCTCTGTACTTCCTTGGTCTGCGAGCAACAAGATCACGCCGGCTCACTCCAGCACTTCACCTTCGCTCCAACCCCTCAAGCAGCGTCATCATACTCTCGAGGAACTCCCAACTTCAACGCGTCAAGGGCTTTTCTTCAAAGATTCTGCTTGACGAGAAGGACCTCATCAGCATTTGCAAAGGTCCTCAGACGCAAGACAAGGTGTATTGTGGGAGAAGTTCTTTTTTCTTTCTTTGTCACTAGGTAGCGCTTTCCTGTGCTACCGTGGTGATCTAGAGAAGGAAAAGAGAGCTTCGAGAGGGAGAGTCCTTCTGGTCTTTGCATGGTCGCACTCACCTACTTTCAGCCCACTTTGCTAGACTGTTGGGCATGTAGGGACTTGAAACGTTTCAGGCTATCCCTCAAGGGCGGAGGAGGAATTGCGATTAATGAAAAGGGACAGACACACAATTACAGCACTTCGCATCCTCGATCACCAGGATTTTCTCTTGGTAGTGCTGGAGGAGGAGGAGGAGGGGTGAATGGAGCGTGCCCTCCGTCGGAAGTGAATAGGAGGGATCATTTAGGACGTACAGTACTTCACCTCATTGCTACGAGTACGGAACCAGTCAGTATAGATTACCTGACTGCCCTTTTGGCTCACCCCAGTGTCAATGTTAACCTGCAAGACCATGAAAACGGCTGGACACCTCTGCATCGAGCGTTGTATCATGGGAATTTGCTCACTGCTCTCACGCTCCTCAAGCGATCAGCACCGGCTGACATTCGAGTGAAAGACTTGGAAGGTTTGACGCCTTTTGATCTGTATAACTCGACTGTACACGGTACCAATCCAACGGCGCCAAGTGAAGGAGAAGGGGGCGAATTGTTCACCTGGGGGGCTAACAGGAATTACACATTAGGATTAGGCAACAGTGATGATCGAGCGCTGCCCGATCGAGTCAATATATACAGAGGAGACGATGAAGATGGTCGAAAGTACAGCCGAGAGCCGGGCAGCCGATTTGATCGAATCAAGGTAAAAGATATCGTCATGAACAAGTTTGCTACCGTCGTTCTCACAGCAGAGAAGAGTGAGAACGTGTGGGTATGTGGAATCGGCGCGAATGGTCGGTGAGTAGGACCTCATCGTCTTCGTACTCTAGACATTGGGAATCTGAGACTTGTCGCTTCACTTCTATCTACAACAGCATCGGCAGAGCTCCGCAGACCCAGATAAACCTGGAGCCGCTCCGGGACTTCACCGAGACGGCTACCAAGGTTGCAGTAGGACCTGATCATACTTGCATCGTGACGAGTGGTGGCGAGGTATTCTCCTACGGTCACAACCGGTTCCATCAAATGGGATTTACCTTGGAGAACGGTCAAGGCATAGTGAGCTCCAGCACGTCTACGAAGGGCAGCGGAGGCGCTGCGAGTGCAACTTTTGGCGTAGTCGCTACTGCCATACCCAACGCTGAATTGGACGTGCAGATCACTCCGAGAAAAGTCGTCGGACAGCTCAAAAGGGAGCATGTCGTCGGTGTTGGCGCTGGCAAATTGCACTCTGCTGCTTTTACCTCCGATGCACTGTATACATGGGGAACAAACACAGG
The DNA here is from genome assembly GCA_026210745.1 of Exobasidium rhododendri. Classification (NCBI taxonomy): domain Eukaryota; kingdom Fungi; phylum Basidiomycota; class Exobasidiomycetes; order Exobasidiales; family Exobasidiaceae; genus Exobasidium; species Exobasidium rhododendri. The sequence goes on from CP110630.1 coordinate 1,170,942, forward strand.
ACAGCTTGGCTATGATCGCGCTGCCACCCCCATTCAAATCACTCCACGTAGAGTGACTCTAGTGACTAGTACCCAACGGATTCAGTCGGTTGCAGTGACAGACTTTGCGACCGCTTGCCTGCTGATCAATGGAGATGTCTTGCTTTTGCACAACGATACCTCCTTCTTTGTCCGTTTTCCACAACCCGGTTTCAGTTCCGACATGAGCGTCTTTCGGCCTCGTCAAGCTAGACCAAAGCCCTCCATTCACAAGCTAGTTTCTGGTCCCAACAATTCCTTTGCTGCGATCTCGGACATGGGCGATCTGTGGCAATTCAGTCTTGAGCATCCCTCGGAGTACGCTCAGTCGAGTGGGTCAAATGCAAAGGCGAATGTGAAACCGCAATTGATCTGGTCCGTTCGGAAGAACAAGAAAGTAGGCGCTGCAAAGGATGTAGCTCTGGGGTCTGGATCTGACATGATCCTGGTGACAGAGTCTGGACATGTCTTTGTTCGCTCGAAGAAGGGGGGTGTAAGCGGTGGTGGTGGTGCTGAATCAGGCAACAGCCAAGGAAGCCACAGCGGCAAGGGCAAATCTGGGTGGCGTTCGATCCCGTTCCTTCAAAGGGTGTCTAAGGTGGCGACCAACGAAAGTGGCGCTTTGGCGGCGATAAAAGTGGATGCAAAAGTACGAGAGATCAAGATCAGAGGGAGAACCCTGCAGGAAGATTTGCAAGAGCTCCTTCCTCATCTCAAAGCTTACTCCTCCACTAATACCAAAAAGGAGGAGCATGATATCGTGGGTAATCTGGCGGACGCAGCTATTCCGTTGCGCCTCAAGGAAGAAGGTGATGAGAGCGACGGCGACTCCGAAGAGGACAGCGATGATGAGTCTGGCAATCAACGGTACATTACCATGGCGCTCATCATTGCCGAATCTGCTAGACGATGGACAGAACAATCGAAGGAAAAGCCAGAGAATGGTCATGTGCCACCTTTTGGTTGTGACATGTACTTTGTCGCCGGAAATCACTACCTGCCTGCCCATCGAGCGATAGTCTCGGCACGCTTGCCTGCCTTAGCATGCGTGCTTGATGGTTTCACTGCGAAAGGAGGCAGCAGCGCCACTACTTCATCAACGACGCCTGGTGTAGTTGTGCGACGACTAGGCCCATCTCTGACGTTGACCTTGACTGGTTGTTCGTTTGGCACGATGCTCTTCTTACTCCATTATCTATACACCGACGATCTACCCCCCGTCTGGACGGCTAGCATCGGAATTGCAGTTCAAAAGATCTTCTCGTCAGTCAAACTTCAGCCTAGCCTGATACACACTCAATTGAAGCAATTGGGAGCATCGCTCAATTTGCCTGCTCTACTGCCTTCCCTCCACTCACCCGTCCCAACATCGCCTCGCCCCAGCCTATCGTCTGATCTAGAGACATTATTCAAGACGCAAGTGGACACCCCGATGGAGCAATCACCACATCATGACGTCGAACTGATCTTTGAAGACAAGAGCATACCCGCCCACTCTGTCCTCTTGCGCAGATCGCCTTTCTTTGCAGCGCTCTTTCAGCCGGAATGGACCTCGACACGCTGGACAGAAGGAGTCATCCAGATTGACATGAAACACGTGCGTTGGGAGGTAGCTAGAATCGTTCTCTTGCACCTATACACCGACGGAGGGAGCCAGCTCTTCATCGGCAGCGATGCGGATCGGAGCCAGGATCAATACATTGACTTCATCGTGGAAGTGTTGGCACTCTCCAACGAGATGCTCCTGACCAAGTTGAAGCTGGTCTGTTCCACTCTACTGAGGAAGAGGATACTGTACTCCAACGTTGCCGCACTGCTGAGCGACGCTGATTTTTATCAAGCGATCACCCTCAAGGAGGCTGTCATGGACTACATCAGTAGGACAATGGAGAATTTACTGGAAGCAGGTGTCTTGGACGGCTTGGAACATAGAATGATCAAAGACTTGACTCGATGTGTTCGAGAAAAGCAAGACGAGAGGATGCATAGAGGCGCCCGGGAAAGGTACATTGACTTTCTCACAATCAAACATCGAGATTACTTTGAGTTGCTAGACCTTCCACCGCCATCTCTAGGCGTGGTAGCGGCAAAAGTAACAAGGCGACCGCCCAGATCATCTCCCATCATCTTGCCGCAAGATAGCAGTAAGAATCGCACTGTTACTGGCCGACGATCAACTCCGTCATCGTCTTCGCCGGTCACTAGTCCTGCTTTGCGACCTCTGAGTAGCGTTCAAATGACGCCTGGAGGAGCGGGCAACGATAGCAGCCTCATGTTCTCTATGGACGATGAAGGGGACGGCGAGGTTGGAGATTGGCCAAGCCCTTCTTTGACCACTTCAGTCCCCAAGACCACCAATGGTCGGAAGCGTCATGTCTTGACGGAAGAAGCAGAGAATCTAACTCTTCCACCCGCGATTGTGATGAGACCCCAGTCGACAGCGCCTTGGAAGTCTAGGACTGTCGAGAGTGAAAAAGCGACACAATCATCGGCCGGCACTTCACCGAGCGCATTTGACTTACGATCTATCATGGCAGCTGAAGATCGAAAGAAGCAGATATTGCAGAGTCAAGGTTCTAGTAGGACTGCTTCTCCCCTTCCTCCTGGAAAGACGACGCCAACTCGACCTGCCAATTCGTCGCAAGCAAGCGCGATGCAGCAACTTTCTCCACTACCAGCGCTTTCCACTTCCTCCTCTTCATCATCTGCTATAAAGATGGGACCGACTTATACTCCCACTCGAATGCCGACAAAGTCGCCTACTCCGAAGCGTGTTACGAGTTCGACCATGGGGGAGATCACGAATTCGCCGGCAGTATGGTCGTCCTCCGTGAAGTCACCAGCGCCAAGCCTACATGCTCCCACTCCGACCCCTCCACCTCTTCTCTCTCCGGCTGCAGGAAAGCTAAGAAGCATACCAATGGCATCACCTGCCAATCGATCCTCTTTCGCACAAATCCAGGCGGAAGAATTGCAAAGACAAGCAACCGTGGCCCCGAATTCGTCACGGATGAGCTTCGCAGAAATACAAAAACAAGATCGTCTAGAAGATGAAAGGCGAAAGGAAGAGGAGAAGAGCAAAGCTGAATTCGAGAAGTGGTTTGAAGAGGAGAGCAAGCGTGTCAAAAGAGAAGAGCAAGGGAAGGCCTCGACAAGAGGAGGGAAGGGTAAAGCTACGCCTGCTGCCAAGAAAGGGAGAGGAGGAAAGGGGCCGAAGAAGTCAAAGGAGGGAGGAGAGGGAGATCGTTCGGTTGAGACTGCTTAAGAGTAAGCGTTATGAGAGGCGGGAAGAAGGAGGAGCGACGGAGAGAATCCGTTTCATCATGCTGTCAGGAGTGTTTAATGAGTTGCCCCTGCACGGAATTTTTCCTTCCTCCATCTCTGTATTTGTAGATGAATTAAAATGCAATAGTGTTGTTACAGATGATGAGAGCCTCCCTTTTTGTTTCACTTCACTGATTGTAGTCTTCCCGTAGAAGTCTCTTGAGCTGCGTTCGTTGAGGTCGCGCAATCTGGAGAGGAATAGAAGATGTACTATCATTAGACAATCTCTCGAACATGCTTAGATGAGTCGCTGTCGCAAAACATTCTCTTACCTTCCAAAAAAGCGTCTTCTTCTCGGCTCTCTCCACTCGCAAGTTGCTAGGCCACGACGAATTACCTTCCAAAGCTTTGGTTTCCAGAAGCCTGTCTGCTACACTGCTCGAATCTTGTGCTGACTTGTCAGAGAGGTCCTTCCGGGAGGGCGGCAGTCGTAAAGATTTGACGTTGACTTCACTTTCAGGCAGGAGTCGTAGTCGAAGAAATCTGATGGTAGTGGGTCGCATGCTTGGCAGGAAGATAAGCCTCAGTGAAGGAGCGACTAGTATGCAAGGTAAGGAAGTGTGAGAAGGGATCTCAGTAAAAGTTGGTCAGTGTCCAGTCAAGAATTAATTGGAAAGAGATCCAGACGCGTTCCACGTGCTCGCACTCTTCCACCCACGCAAGTCCTTGTCCAGCGCCGCCGCCCGTCTGTTGCCGAACGTTAGACGGTGTCAAAAGAATTCAAAGTCTTCCTTTCCATCATCTTAAGAAGATCCTTCACATCCTCTTCTTTGACGACGAAATCGCATCTCGCACAACACACAGAAAATGGTCTACTCGGTTATCGCAACTGGTGCAATGAGTGCTGTACGTCGAGAGGGTGCGAGCTCAGCAAAACTGGGATGGTATCACTAACATTGCGCGCTCTTTTCCCAATCTCCTTCACAGGCTCGAATGGCACCTCGTCACGTCACCCGCGCTCTTTCGACATCGGCAGTGCTCAAGAAAGATATTGTTCAAGAGGCTTACATTCGTGAGCTACACTCTTACAAAGCACCAGCAAAGGTGAATGAGTCGTGGCATCTGAAAATAGGCAAGTTATGGACGTGCTGCTAATAGCAAAAGTGGCTTTTTACTTTACCTTACAGGCCTCTGACGCTCATGTTGGACAAGTGCGGGAATTCGTCACACCCAAAGCCCCTCAAGCTCCTTCGACTCCCTCTTCATCGGACTTGAGCAGTGAATTGGACTCGTTTGCCAGCTCAGAACCTGATCACGCCGAGCACGACGCAACTTCAGAGGGAGGTGCTGCCCCAGCACCACGAGAGGACGTCAATGCCTTCCTAGAGGAAGCAAGGAAGCCATACGAGAAGGAAGCTCATCATTGATTGTAACCTCCTCGTTCCTGATGTCCAGGATAGAGTGGAAATACATGGGAATGTGATGAGATGCTCGTTTTAGGAAGGATGGCATGCTAGTAGCAGTGATGTAGAAGTTACAGTGTTAGGTATGATGCAAGAGGGAGGAGGGGGGAAAAAGGGGGAGCCTTTTCACATTGGTGAGACGATGTCGGCGACTCTCTTCGTGATCTCGGCAAAGATGGGAAAGGTGTCGGACTCCTTGTATCGTTCTAAAATCGTTCGACTGAGTATCGTACCGGCTGGCGTAGTGCTGTCCTGGTCTACCAGTCTTGTACCTTCCACCTTTATTTGCAGCTCTGCCTCTTGCCCTTCTCCTGACACTGCCTTGACTTCCTCCTTTGCATCGTCGAGAACGCGCACCAGCTTCGGGTCGATCGGTATTCTGCCCAGAAATTCAATGCCCTCTCGATTCGCTAAAGCTTCTCCACCTCCTTTCCCCCACACGTTGGTGCATTCAGCACAGTGAGGGCAGATGTATCCACTCATGTTTTCGATCAATCCTATGATCGGCAGTGACGTCTTCTTGCAAAAATCCAGCGTTCTCAAATTGTCGGCCAAAGAGATGGCTTGCGGTGTTGTGACGAGGATGGCTTTTGGATGAAAAGGGTGTAGGAACTCCATGATAGAAATATGTTCATCCGAAGTACCTGGTGGCGTATCTATGATTAGGTAGTCTAAGGGACCCCACCTAACATCACCCAAGAATTGTTTGATCATTGCATTCTTCTTCGGACCTCTCCAGACTACGGAGTCATTCTTACTCTTCAACAAGAATCCAACACTCATCACTGCTAAGTTTTGACTTGAATCAGCATACACAGGCACCCAACCATCTAGAGATTGTCTGATCGATTGGCCATCCAGTCCCAACATTCGCGGAATACTCGGTCCTGTCAAGTCAACATCAAGCAGCGCCACCTTTGAAGGAAACGGTCGAGCATCGGATGGACTTGAGAGTGATAGTGCAAGTTGAGATGAGACAGAACTCTTTCCTACTCCGCCCTTACCAGATAACACCAAGATGATGTTCTTCACCCCTCCCAGTCGACGTTGTAACTTCGGGTCTACATCACTCATGTCGGACGTCAACACTGCAGTCGAAGAAGAGGGGGGGGCAAGGGAGTCTTCTGCCACTGCAACTCCCTCTTACTATCTGAATGTCCTTTACGGAGAACGCGCTCAAAACTTCTGCCACTCTATTTTGCTTACGGCCGGTCCGACTGGGTGCTTTTGAGCGAGGCACAAGACTGAACAGTACAACGAGTGATGTGAGTCATACGGTGTCCAACGATCGTACATAGTGTCATCGTGTACACATTCATGGCCCTTTGCTAGACATAGCGACCGAGAATCGTAGGCTTCGTTCGACACTGTGCAAGCAGACAAGTAACACACGTGCGAGGGGAGGTGTCTCACGCATATCGTACCGTACTCCTCCTTAGTGAGACACTGGTCTAGTGCCCTTGAATGGGATCAGGTAAGGCAACTTAAAACGGATTAAATGAGCGCGCCTCGTCTCCTTCGACGTCGGGGCCGTGCCTTTCAACTCCTTTTTGCTACCAGTCTAGTACACCGCCCAAGGATCACAGCTCTTTTTCCCTCTGTAGACACCCGAGCCTTGTCACATCATACTGCCAGCGTCCCGATTCTGCTCCAAATTTCTGCGATTGCGCGCTTTCTCGCCGATCAATAAACACGCTTAGACAGACTAGCCAGTCTCCTGTTTCCCCCCCCTCCCCCCACATCTTGCTCTGACCGCTGGTGAGCCATCGTCTGCCCCTGATCATCAAGAATCACCTACTCTCGTGAGCGAAAAGAGAAGACTTAGGTACGACTTGAAGTGTTGAAAGTGAGTTAAAGGAAAAGAGTCAAGTGCAAGATGAATTCAAAGAAGGTGCAAAAGGCTGAAATCTGTCATTCATCGCTACCACCACACAGGCAGGAACTTGATCCTCTTTCTACACCACTTGCCGGCGCCTGTTGCACCGTCTCTACTCTACCCCGTCCAAGTTCACTCCCTTGGGTACGCAAGCCACGCGTATTCAGGCCCACCACCTCGTCACATCTACAACCTCCCCTGCCGTATATTCTTCGCCATCCACGCGCGGGATATTGTGCACCACAGGTTTCCTTTCAACCTCTTGATACCAGTTCCGCGTACCTTGCGTGAGTGGAACCGCTGTGGGATCGCAAATGGGAACTGTGTCTGACTTGTCCATCCTTCCATGAATACAGGCGTTCCTGCTCTTCCCACCTGTCTTTATCTGCAACTGCGCGTTTACAATGAAGTATCTCGACTACCCAGAATTGGAGAGTCTGTCTCGCGCTTTAACGTTTGAATCGGCAGAATGCAAAGTGTTCACTCGCATCGAAGCCTACTCTTGCAAAGCAGTCAAGAGAGAGCGACAGCTGTTTAAGACGGTCGAGTCCAACATACTTCAGAATCTGGCCACCTCACCGTTTGGCGACGAGAAAAAGTTCAGTGCATTTGGTCCGCTGGATAATGCCTCCGCTCGCAAGACACTCTTCCTTCTCATTGCTACTTTGAATGGCGCCTTTCCAGACCACGACTTTAGTGGGGTGCACACAGCCGATTTCAAGCGAGAGAGCAACTCTGATTCGGTATTGAGCAGTCTGGGCACGACGCTGCTGAGCTTGCGAAGCAATTCGAATGCACCTCGATCGTTCAGTTCATTCCCCAGTTCCTACGATGACGAGAAGAAAGACGCCAAGAACATGGCAATCTCTCCTTTCTCTCCAGGTATCAACAACGTCTCCAGCATCAATCACCCCCAGTTGGCTGCAGTATTAGACGATATCATGTGCATCCCTGATTGTGAAGTGTACTCGTTTCATCCGGACGCCGAATCAGATCCTCACGCTTGTGCAGAACCGGACGAAGAAGGCGAAGAGCTCAACGATGATCGCTTTGCCGATGATGAGGACGACGAGGAGTCTTGGAGCGACGAATATGCCCAGGAAAATGACGGTTTGAGCACGGCAGTCTCCACGCCAAAGCATCACCATCATCACCATCATGACGACGACAACGAAGACGTTGACGACGCCCCCATCTTTGACGAGGACCTGATAGGAACCGGTTTTACTCCTTCCAGCAGTCAATTTACCTCTCGACCAAACACACCTCGCACTCCATCCTCCACTCGCGCTCGAGCCGGTGACTTCTTCACCCATCAAGATAGGTCGAAGAAGCGCACCACGATTGCTCAGTCGACGTCTCTGAGCAGTAGTGATAGCTTTCCGGACGATGACGATGTCGATGGCGACGGTTTACACGGGCTACTATGGGCGACGTACGCTTTCTTCTATAATCGAAAGTTGAAACGGATCCTTTTTGTCTCCGTTTGGAGTCGACGCAACAATGCCTCTTACAGCTTCTCTCCGTCAGCCTACCCCTCGATGGCGTACAGTCAACCGATCCTGAGTACTCCTTTCTCTTTGGATCATGATGGATTCGAGGAAGTTGTCGGACCCTCTCCCGCCAAGCGTGCCATCGCAAAGAGTACAGCAAAATCACAGCACCGACGATCGATCTCTTCCAGTCCGGCCCCCTCTGCTCTTTCTCCATTCCCTCACGCTGCAGCATCTGTACAGATCGGAAGCAAGTTGGCCAATAGTGAGAGTCTTACAAGTCCGTTGGTGAAACCGATCGAGAAAATGACCATTGCTGATGCACTGAAGCAAGGATCGACGACAACCTCTAGTGGAAAGAGAGGTGTGGACGGCAGCTCGGCAGAACATTCGGAGCCATCTCGAGAGCAGATTCGAAAGCAGCGTAAGGTGGCTACTCCAAGTAAGCCCCTCGCGGCGTGAAAGTTGACCTCTTCTTCAATTGTATTTCCATTTCCATACCTTTGGTCCCGTAGTGTACTATATTGCCTCGTCTTGTGTATAATGCCATCTACCTTTTCCTCTCTCTGCCCCACTTCCAAGTCGTCTGCTTCTTCTTCTTATTCTTTTCACCAAAAGTGGCCCCCTCTTCGTCCTCGTCCTCATCGTCATCGTCGTCCGTTTGAGCAGTCAGACCCTTCGCAGTCACTTTACCGTTGACGACGGCAGCCTTGATTGCGTCGGACTTTGCTTGCACCTTGCGGGCATTTGTACCCTTGGTCGTCATGAGTGCCCTTACCACCTCCAATTTAGAACGAGCTTCATTCAGCGTGTCTAGTCGAGATTGTCGAGCACTCAATTGACTTATTAGGAAGCCAATCCTCTTCTCAGCTGCCTTGCTTTTGCTTCCCCCCTTCTTCTCTACTTGCTCATCGCTGTCGAAATCGTCATCGCTCATATCAAGGCTGTACTTTTGCGCTCTTCTTTCATTTGACGTTGGAGATTTGTAAGACCGAGCTTCGTCAACATCGTCCACCCATACCGTCTTTTTACCTTGCGACCCAATCTCTTGTTCACCCGATGTAGTTGCTCGATCGGCTGCCAATAATCCCTGACTAATCAAGACCTCCTCTCTACCCTCTTTCTCCTCAATCCAATCATTTGTCATGAAAGCCAACTGAGGTCGAATCGTTTGTCGGATCTCTTCCATTTTCTTTTCCTCTGACCTGATCATTCCCCTCACGTAGCTCAGATCCTGGCTCTTCAAGATTGCTACCAAATCGTTGTCCAGTGGCTCGGAATTGCCACCTTTTCTTCGAATGACGTGTACACCTCCTTTTGTAAGATCACTTGTTGCACTTCGAATCATACCAAAGTTGAATTCATCAGGATTTCGAAGAGATGCCTTCTGAGCGAGTTTATGGAGCCTTTCCTTCTTGACATTATGATCCTTTGCTCTTTGCACGTAGTCCTTGTGCTTCTCTAAAAGGCCAAATTTCGTGCGATGCGTAGGTTGAGATCGCTCCTTGTGATTCCGTCGATGGATCACATTTCGAAGCGCCATCTTGGAGTAGTCAGCGCTGCTTTGATTCTTGTTGTTCGTTTTCTTTGGCGACTCTTCGAATGTGCGGGGGCAAGAGGCTGTGGCTGGTTATAGGAGCGGCAAGAGATGCGTGATGTATGCTGCAGAGACTGTGCGCACGCCAAGAAGAAAAAACCATTTTTTTAAAAATCCTCAATCCTCAAATTGCAGGTGGATACCATACAGTGAAAAAAAGTACGTGGAGAAACGCGACTAGGGTACTGGTACCGGCCGGGAGATCTTTGTCTCTTCGATCCAAAAGGTAGCCAGGAAGAAAGTAGGGAGAGAGCTACCTCTCTTTCCCCACAGACCTCGATCGTGGCATGCAAGGCAAGGCTGGCTCTGCCCTTCAGCGTGCACTTCGACAGGAGGTTGTGAAAATAGGAGGAAGACGATTCCCTGCAGCCTCCAATAATTCTCCGAGATGGATATCCTCGTCGTCAAGTCACTCGACATCTTGCAGTCCTGTCTCTCAGGCAGAAGGGAGAGTGCAAGAAAAAGAAAAGTCTCGACCCTTTGATCATCGTGCGATTGGCTCAGCTCAGCGACTTTTCTTCACCCATGAGTCCTCACCTGGGACACCCTTTATGCTGCCGCACGGGGTGAGGATATGCGCTAAGATAGAGAGGGTCATCAAGGACCTGTATAGGAAGTGGGGATACGAGGAAGTCGTTACACCACAGATCTTCAAAGCAGACCTGTGGAAGCAAAGTGGCCATTGGGACAATTATCGAGATGATATGTTTGCAGTAGAAGGTTTCAAGGAGGTACAAGAGAGGAATTCGAGTTGCTGTGGTGGATCTCATGACGACGACGCTGTTGCCGGCAAGGAAGACGGAGCATTCGGACTGAAACCAATGAACTGTCCAGGTCATTGCGTCATGTTTGCAGCTCAAGAGCATTCCTATCGAGATCTTCCCATACGATACGCCGAATTCAGCCCTCTGCATCGTAATGAGCCTTCTGGATCACTGACTGGACTCACTCGAGTGCGTAGATTTCACCAAGATGACGCTCATGTCTTTTGTCGACCTGATCAGATATCCGAGGAGATCAGCAACATGTTGATAATGCTGCAGACCGCGTACGAAACATTCGGTTTCACAAAGTTTGAATTGGTACTATCAACTCGACCAGATCATTACTTGGGAGAGCTGGAAGACTGGAACCGAGCAGAAGAAGGGCTAAAGGATGCCCTTGACCAGAGTAGAATGAAGTGGAAGTTGAACAAAGGTGATGGTGCATTCTATGGACCAAAGATTGACATACGACTGGTGGATGCTAGTGGGAAAAGACATCAGACTGCGACGATACAGTTGGATTTCCAACTACCCGCTCGATTCGAATTAGAGTACGACGATCCAAATGCACCTCGAGAAAAGGAAAGACCTGTCATGATTCATCGAGCTATTCTGGGAAGCATGGAAAGATTTCTGGCCATCTTGATTGAGAATACTCGAGGCATTTGGCCATTTTGGCTCAGTCCAAGGCAGGCCGTCGTCATTCCTGTCAGCTTGCAGAATCCAGAGCTGGTTGCGTATGCTCATCGAGTACGACAAAAGCTCAATTTAGACATCAATCTGTCCGATGCGCAAGCTCATTCTCAGAGGAGAGAGAGCCACTTCTTTCACGTCGACGTTGACGATGCTGATGAGACCTTGAGCAAGCGCATCCGAAGAGCTCAAGTGGGACGGTACAATTTCATCTGCGTCGTGGGAGAAGAGGAACTGAAGAATAATACTGTGAACTTAAGGGGAACTACACCTACGATTGAAGCAGCAACCACCACCGATGCGGAGAAGCCTAGCATCAAGCCGATCATAAGAAAGGATATGGGAGCTTGGAAGTTGGATGATCTGAGGCAGCTCTTCGTCAATCTCGACGATAATCACTGGTAGTAGATGCCACCGGCTGTATTTATGTATATCCTTATCTCCCGGAATCAGACTGCTGCAAGTAGATAGACAGCGTCTTCTGCCCCTGCTTCGAAGCATATAGGAGCAGTAGACGTGCGCATGTAGCCGAAGCTGAATACCACATCTTGTCCGTTCATTATGGTCAGATGCTTGATGCACCTGCGGAATCTAGTAATCTATCTCGAAGACCCTTCCATGAAAAAGAACATGCGGTGGCGAAGGGCAGGACGTGCGATATCAAAATTTCTATTCAGATACATCCGCATAGACGCTATTACTCTCCCCTTTCGATTCCAGGGCAAGGACCCCGCCCATACACACACAATTTTCTCATGACGAGCCTGACAATTCATCGGGCGATCTTGTGGTACGACTCTTGCATCGTCATTCGACCTACAAAAAGCAAGAAAGCTTAGCTCAAATCTGATTCGAATAGAGAGCTGACTTTGATTAAATCGAGAGAAAGTGTATTCGATTGGTTCGACGTGACAGAACACGCTCAAAGTAACGTTCAGCTTAGCGCCACTCAAGTGCACTACTGCCACATTTCTGATCGATTCGATTGCAGGGGCCAACGAGGGGGGTGAGAGCGAGGCACTTCATGCGAGATCAAAGTTGGTCTCGTCCGCTTTTGCTTCCTTTTTTGAATGTCAGGCTAAGTAAGGGCGGTCTTACCAAACCCCCTCGAAATTCTTGTTTTTCGAAAAAAGGGCAGGATGCTTAGTCTGTCGCTGTTCCGCGGCGGTGGCTGAGGCCTAAACCCTAGTCGCAATTTGGCAGACGACTCTTAGGCCTCTCTCTCTTCTTAGATTAACAGTATCTAAATGAGCTGTTTTGTTGACTTGCTCTTGCTGTTTCCAAATTCTTTTAAACTTGGACATTTCAGCTGCCAAAAATAGTGGTAGTGAGATAGATCACTGCCGATGGGCAAATTAAGGACTTGCTGATCCGTCCAATTTTGGTTCATTTCTGCGCAAAAGAGAGGAGCAGTACGGTCTGAGCGGGCTGATAGGGCACAATTGGTACCTACCTTTTCTTACATGATTATGCTACATTGCTAAGAGCACATCAGTCATTGCTCCTTTCTTGCCATCGCTATTGCTCTTGTTGTAGCCTCCGCTTGAAGACGTAAACTTCGGGTGTAATACTCTCTCTACCAAGACAGCATTGCGTTCTTTTCGTATCCATTGCCAACACGAGGAGATAGTATGAAGGACGACATCGAAAGCAGCACGCCCAGTCTTGATTTTGCGCAGACAGGTCAGCTTCAGCCGTCAGCGATAGAAAGTCTCTTCGTTGAATTGGATCACGATCATGTTGGATATGTTTCGAGAGACACCATCACGAAAACTCTTCTGGAAGTTTATCACCAATTGACGCCCTTTCCTAAACCTTATCATCTTGTCCACCCTTCCAGAGTAGACGACCTGGACGTCTTCATCCAGTCCCTATTTCCCGGCGGCAATGCAGGGAAGGAATACAACTGGGAAGAGTTCAGGGTACTCGTTCATGGATGGAGACTACCCCCCGTCGACGATTCGTCATTCAATCCCCACTCAACTCAGCATACCAAGGCAACAGAAAGAAAGAGGAAGAGATTCATCGATCTACAGACACTTCGCACTAAGTGGTCAATCAATCATCACCGGTACATATTCCTTTCGCTCGTCATCTGCCTCCAGATCAGCTTTGGGCTGTGGCAATTCTTCACCTTCTTCAACGACGTCTCTGCCAGAGACGCATTCGTGAGTTTGCGTGGATCACTATATCCATTCTACTGGCCGGGCTTACATCGTATGTCTTTCTCAGGGAACAGGCATGCTCGTTGCAAAATTCTGTGCTGGACTTCTCTATCCGACTTTGTGTCTTATGGTCCTGTCTATGTCCCGAACGTGTGCATCCCTAGTACGGTGCGTTGAGAAATCGCTTCCATCTGATTGTCTCTTCATGCTGACGTCGTCTTATCCTTCAGTCGAAGTAAGTACCTTCGTAGCTTCGTAGACTGGGAGTACGCTCGTAATTTCCACATCAAGATGGCTTGCTTGGCCTACTTCTTCGGAATATTCCATGGCATTTCTCATTTGACGGGCACATACAAACACGCCCTTGCTCATCCTGAAGCACTAGCTATTGAGATCTGGAAGAAGCCCGGAACACCGGTTCCCGCTACGTACATGGACTTTATGAAATGGAGAGCAAGCTGGACAGGTGTACTTTGCCTCACCATCTTCTTCATCATGTCCTTGTGTGGTTCGCCTATGATCCGAAAGCGCTTCTTCGAGATCTTCCAGGTGCGTTTGTGGTGCGTTATGGAGATACTCAATGAACACTTACCAAAACATGATCATTAGCTCTCCCACCTTCTCATGTATCCACTATGTGAGTTGTAGCTGGTCTACGACATGTCCCTTTCACCATGCTGACCTGCTGACTATTATCTCGCAACAGTCGGCTTGCTTCTCCTACACGGCTCCAGTGCTATCCTTAGAGCACCCATGCTCGGTTGGTGGCTGCTAGTTCCTATCGCCCTCGTTCTAACTGAAAAGCTGCACCGAATCGTTCGAGCCTTCATTCCAGTGCAGACGTCGGTGATACAAGCCGAGGCTGATCTGGTAGCATTGAAAATTCATGTAGGGCGTGATGCAACCTACAAATATCGTGCTGGCCAGCATATCTACCTTCAAATCGCCTCACTCGGCCGCTTCCAATGGCATCCTTTCACGGTGTCTACCATTGCAGAAGATCACATCACCCTTCACATTCGAAGTAGCGCAGGTGACTGGACAAGGTCGCTATACAATCTAGCGAGCAAGACAAGCGAGTTCAAGTGTGCTATTGACGGACCGTACGGCAGTCCGTCACGGGAGTTTTACCGGTACGACAAGACAATCATCTTGGCAGCAGGGGTCGGGATCACTCCCTTCTCTGCCATACTCTGTGACCTGTACGACAAACTCCAAGAGAACCAAAGCCCGTGGAAGAAAGATATCAAGAGTGTCAAGCAGTCCATGAAGCAAGACAAGCAAGTGGTCGGCGCTCAAGGCATGGAACTTTCCCCCTTCTACGGCGTGCCTGAGCTTGTGACGCCCGAGCGGGTGTTCAGTATCGACACGATGCGGACTCTTGTCTCGTCTTCACGAGACTGTTCCTACCCAAACTCGTTGATACAAGAGAGAAAGGGATCGGTAGCGTCCACTTGTCCCTCGACCAAAGACGCGGAGGAAGAGCGGCTGTCACACCTGAAGACGATCCTAAACAAGAGGAGTGTGTCTCTGCACTGGACTGTTCGAACGTGCGAAGATTTGCAATGGCTGTCCTCTCTTCTCAACAAATTCACACCTGACTTGCACGTCTACGTCAACGTAAAACTCTACGTGACCCAGACGAACAAGACCGCAAAGCCTTCCTTGCTCATCTTTCGATCGCTCTTAGATCATCGAAGGATTGGCGCGATCCAGCCAACGTCTTTCCTGACGGGTCTCCTTCCGACTTGTCATTTCTCACGACCAAACTTTGAAGAGATCTTGAATAAATTTCACACGGCGCATTCCATCGTCGACGTTCAAGAGAGCCGATTCAAAGAGACTCCCTCTAACAAAAAGAACAAAAAGCTGGGCATCATCTTCTGCGGCCCAGTGGCGATAAGCAGGGTCTTGTCAAGGCAATGCGAAAACATGACGAGCCGAGCCAGAGCAGACGGATCTCGCCTGCGCTACCATTACCACGCCGAATCCTTCTGAGCTTTTCTCACGAGTATACTCAATGTGTATAAAATCTTCGATGCTTTATCTTTATCCTAGTAGATAATACTTGACAGCCTGACCAGACAGCTTCTACAGCATCACGGGAAGCCTCAGTCGCGACGGTACTCCGGAAGTAAGTTAGCTTCCTGGTGAGAGTAGGCTCTGTCACGGGTGTACACATCGAAGAGCATCCGTCGTAATATCGTGGACAAAGTCACCGACAACAATACTATACACTAATCATGCCGTTGCTTCCGTCTGAATGCGCTTTCCCCCTGCTGTAACACGCGCAGTCTCTCTTCTAGGGCGATGTCTTTGCCTCAGCCCTAGAGGAAAACGCTTGTGCCTTATGCCGCCTGCAGTCTCCGCCCTTCAGTGGGATCAGGTGTCTGCGCCAGTTACTGATGAGAAGCAAGAAGACAACCAACGAAGGCGCCAATTCAATTGTGCCCAACACTGCCTCGCCTACCTCGTATCCTCAAAATAGACGCAATATCAAATAGACGCTTTTCCCTTTGATCAGATGCGGGAGGCGTGCATCGAAGGGCGTCACAGACGAGCTCCTGCTACTCCTGCACGCCAAGTCATATCTGGTGTGCAACGGCTGAGGTAGACGCTCTAACTTGAAGTACTTCGATTCTCTGTAAATTGCACACAAGTAGACGAGACGGAATGAGCGCAGAGTGTTCTGGTACTTACCCTCCTTTGGCTGGTAACGTTCCTATCGACTGGTTCTGGCTAGCCAGTCTGGACTCTCCTTCTTCATAGTGCTGGTCACTACGAAACAACATCTTCATGTCTTCGAGCGCTCGAGATGAAGCAGGGCAACCGCCTGCTACCGAGCATCGAGATATGCAACGTCGATCGACGTCTGCACCCGACAGAGACGCCGAAGACCACCAGCCTGGTGTCTCACCACCACTAGGACCCTGTCAAGATGGTGACATAGATTTGGAAGGGAACGTCGCCAGTGTGGCAAACCGGGATCTCCCCATCTACACCAAGACCCGACTATCGTGCCAAGAGAAGACGTCGGCCTTCGTCGAGTCACAGACAGAAGTCGAGGGTGACCAAGCCTCAATCTCAAACCACAGTCGACCAACAATGGATGCCACACAGTCGGTCAATGACTCACAAACTTATCGCTATCTCACCCCGGACAACGAAGACGCCGACCCATACATGCTGCAAAAAAAAGTAATCGACGCAGATCAGATCCCTCGACGTCGGCCAGGTCAAGGCAGAAGAGTGGCCAAGAGAATCAGGAAATACTACACAAAGCAAAATCTGCTCATCGAAAGCCTGCTCAAGCCCATCTCCCAGCATGCGTCGGAGAAGGACGACGAGATTGCGAAAACGAAAGGAATCGTCACGTATCTCATCTATGCAAACATCGTGGCCAACTTTCTCTTGGCAGCATTGCAGCTATACGCCGCTCTGTCCTCGCTTTCTCTGTCCCTCTTTGCGACCGCTGCTGATGCCGTCTTTGACCCGTTTGCAAACGTCGTGCTCAACTTACTGCACCGAGCTTCCACCCGGGTGGACAAGAGAAAGTGGCCGGTAGGAGGAGCACGGTTCGAGAATGCAGGCAATGTCTGCTACAGCTTCATCATGAGCTCGGTGTCGATGATCTTGATCGTCGAATCGGCAAGAGACATTGCGTCGCACAAGGACACGGACGTAGAGACGCTTCACATTCCTGCACTCATCGCCGTTGGAGTTGCCTTTGTCACTAAGGCCATACTAGGCATCCTCAACTATGCCTTTCGAAAGTACAGCAGCCAGCTGGACATGCTTTGGGAGGATTGTCGAAACGACCTCTTCATCTGTGCGTTTGGCATAGTCACCTCAGCTTCCGGTTCCAAGGTATGGTGGCTCGATCCAGCAGGCGCCATCTTCATCTCCTGCGGGATCATCGCGGCATGGTGCATCACCGCCAAGGAGCAATTCAGAGAGTTGCTATGTGCAGCTGCGCCCGATGAGTTCCTTCAATTAATCACGTACAACGCACTTCAGATGCACTACCAACACATCGACAGCATCGAGTCTGTCATAGCTTATCACTCTGGTCCGTCGTATGTGGTGGAAGTAGACATTGTCATGGCAAAGGATACCTGTCTTTGGAAGGCCCACGATGTTGCACAGGACATGCAAGACCGCATCGAACTTCTGCCTATGGTGGAGCGGGCTTACGTCCACGTCGACTACGAGACGACTCACCAGCCAGAGCACATCAGGAAGGCGCAGTGATGGTGATGAGCCGCTTAGGGACCCCATCCAATGCACGAGAGGGCGTCCAATCAGTGGTAGCAATGTTGATCTTGCAGTGCGCTTCTTCTTTCCTCGGATGTATTCGCAAGCACTCTCACGACCGTTCAAAAGGAATACATTTGATAGACAGTGCAACATTGCTCTGCTTTCCAAGCCAATCTCATTCTGTCTACATGCGGGTGCCTTTACTGGCCATCTTAAGCAGCTCTTCTTCACTCTCGATGATCATCGAGTAGTAGATGCCACCGGCTTTATTTATGTATATCATTATCTCCCGAAATTAGACTGCTGCAATTAGATAAACAGTGTCTTCTGCCCCTGCTTCCGAAGCATATAGGAGCAGTAGACGTGCGTATTTAGCGTGTGTGTTTGCCTGTCCCTATTCCGACCTTCGAGCTTCGAGCTTCGAGTGCCGCGCAGCGCGACAATGAACAGTTCACTCCTTTAGCGCGAAAAAGTGCGAATTGGCTGTACGCGTAGCAAAGTCAAAACCCGAGCTCTTTGCTCACGACCACCATCTCGTCTTCGAGACACATGCACCCCCTGCATGTTGGACTTGGCTGTTGGGTTCTGCGCAGAACCCAATTGTTACTTTTTACTCTTCCTCGCAACTGTCTGGACAGGTGCTTTTAACAAAAGACTCTAAGTAACGACTCGAATCATCTTTCTATTCCTCTGCCACCCCCTTTTCCCCCCTTTCCCCCCTTTTCTTTCACTGCAGATCAACTTCGCTTCTACCAAGGTTGCGACCCTGTGTCGCAAGCCATGCCTCTAAACAGTAAGGCGAATACACTCGGATTGCAAACATTTCATTGGCTCGACTGATTCTTTTACAGGCAAGATGGGGCTTGGGTCGGAGCAGCGACAACGACAAGTGATATCCACTCGACAGCACTCTCGCGAGAGAAGAGCAAAGGCAGGTAAGATGAGATGCAGCGTGTGGGCATCTTCGGAGAGGGGAGAGAGGGGGGGGGCATGAGTGACCATGCAACGTCGCCGCTTTATAAATGTGCCCCCCTCAGAACCCTCTCCTTTGTCCCCTCCCTCTCTCGATCTTTCCCTTTCCGTCTTTTTCCCACAATGCTCGTTCGCCCGTTCCGCATCCTTATTCTTTCGCATAATAACTTATGCCAGCATGACTCCGTCACCGTCAAGCACTTCGAAGCCAGTTCTCTTACGGAAGGACTTGCTGAAAAACATCATTGTACAGACAGGCTGTTTGGAACACAGTGACCCGATGAAGTGGGCTGTTGTCTTTCACCCACATTCAAGCTGGCTTTTCTATTGGAGCTGCCAAGGAAACTTGACTAGTCACAATATTAGTTGTAGAAAAGCCGGTCCCGAGATCTACGCAAACTTCAAACATGCGAACGCCAAGAAGTTTGCAGGTCATATGGCTCATCTTCAAGCCTACTTGATGAGACTCTCGATGGATGACGGAAAAGCTGAATCTGATTGGCTAACATTGCTATCAGAAACCATGACAAGATATTCGTTCACCCTAATCTGGGATGTAGTGTTGCTAGATAGATCATTCCACAAACAGTGGGGTAAGTTCAGGCGGGGATTCTGTTAGGCGCCACTGAACCGTTCGTATTTCTCTACCGCAGATAACTTTAAAGCCGAGGATCTACCGGATGCTATCGTAGCTATTCTGAAGAGAGTGAAGAGAACAAAGATTTCGCACTTGCGGGAGAGAGCTCGGAACTTCCCAGCAAGTAGAGCTCTTGTCGATAAGATGGATAAATACTACGACACACCAAAATCGGAGCGACCCGGGGATTCGCCATTCGACAATTACGCATTCCCAGTGTTCAAAGTGCCGAAGATACACAAGAAGATTGACGACAATCCAGGTCAAGAGAAAAACAAAGAGCAAAGTCTACGAGACAGCTGGAGACAAGATATAATAGACAAAAGAACAGAGTTGGTGAGTGAATTTAATGTCGTTTAATGCTGGGTGCTGACGAGCAACGACAGCACCGTGCTGTCGAGTCTCTGTCTCCTAGTCAACGACTTGCAGCAATGTTACACAATTATACCAGTTTCCAACTTCCCATCATCGTGGACGGCCTCTTCAGCAGATCTTTCAACAGACCACCTGGCACAGCTTTCGCCACGGGTTACAGTCAAGCTGAACTAGCTAGCATCGTTATCAGACTTGAGCTGATTCCTCTCGATGTCAATCTAGCTACGCTTGATTGGCAAAATGAACTTTCTGGAAGCGAAGTGGCGAAATACAATCAAGCTTACGATATCCACCGTGAAAGAACAAGGATCAATTTCGCACAGTACGATGCAGCAGGACTGTGTAACAGAAGCGATTGTCAAGAAGCTAGATATCTCAAGTAAGTTATAGAGACTGGTAGTGTGTTTACCAGGCTGACATGGCGCTGTGCTTTCTCGTTCACAGTAAAGACTACTGTCAGGAGCATCTCCCTTTGTATCGCAAGGCTTTGATGACGTCCAGAACGGCTACAGTTAAGAATAAAGTTCGCAAAGCCGCCTACCGGGAGAACAGAAGGGATCAAGAATCGCTCCAGAGGCTCTACCTTCAATACTGCGAACTTCTCGATTTACAAGAGGAGCGGTGCAATGCTTGCGAAGCCTTATTGGATCTACGATCCTGCGTTCGACATGTCACCGACGAGGATCGAGAAGAAAGTCGCTGTAATGTCAACCGAGCAAGTTTGGATAGGATCATTCCATTTTCCAGCGGCGGATCATACTTTGACGCTGGAAATGTACAACTTCTGTGCATTGGATGTCAGATGATCAAATGCTCTTTACCGTGGAGCAATTTCTTGTTCCTTACTGCCGATTTCGCCAAACTCAAGCTGACCGTCGATCCAAGTACTCGACTTCTGCTTCCAGTGCCAAGAGAAAGCAAGGCTGTGACCAGTAAAGACACACAGATCTACATCCGCCCGTGGACTTCCGTAAAACTTGGACAGATTCGTAGTATTCAGTTTACAGCGATCAAGAATCCTGCTCGCAAATACAAGAATTGTGATCTCACACGAGAGCAGCTTGAGCAGCTTGTCAAGAGTGTTTGGATTGGAGATGGGAGCGGGAAAGTGTACGATGCTACTGGGCTGCCGATCGCTCTCGCGCTCTGTGGATTAGATCGCATCGACCCAGACGGTCATTACACTATCAGCAACGTACGAATACTCTATACCGGCTTCAATCTATTGCGCAATGACTCCCCGCACGACATGAGAATAGTCAATGCACACAAGAACATCATCAGGTCCGAGAAGATCAAAAGATTGGCGATTGAAGCGTCTGAGAAGAATGTGGACAATCCAAGCAGCTGTCAAGTATCGAGCGCAGAAGAGATGACGGGAATCTTGGAGAAGATCGGCAGAGTGAGAGATAGCTGGGCCATGGAATTGAGGGACGAAGAGGGAGAGGAAGAAATCATCGCATCGGAATCGCACCACAAAAGAGAAGCAGTGGAAGGACCAGAAGCAGGCCCAAGCAAGGCACGCAAGAGCGAAGCACCAAAGTACTTTGCCATCTTCAACAGGGGCACCAAGGCAAAGCGAGATACCTGAGTCGATATAGCGTCATGACAGGCCTACATCCGAAAGGCGCGATGAGCGTGATGATACTGTGTGCGCAACCGTCCATCTCTCCCTCTCTCCCTCTCTCCCTCTCTCCCTCTCTCCCTCTCTCCCTCTCTCCCTCTCTCCCTCTCTCCCTTCGCTTCACTAGGTTGTTCCAATGGCATCTTTTCAAGGCGCCTACCACTGCAGAAGATCACACCACCATTCACATTCGAGCCAGCGCAGATCAATGGACAAGGTCTCATACAACAGTCGTACTACAAGATCGCCCGATGAATTGTCAGGCTCGTCATGAGAAGACCATGTGGGTGGGCGGGGTCCTTGCCTGGAATTGAAAGGGGAGAAACAGTGTCCGCTCGGCGAATTTGAACAGAGACTTCGATATCGCACGTCCTGCCCTTCGCCACCGCATGTTCTTTCTCATGGAAGGGTCTTCCAGATTGACTACTAGATTCCGCTGTTACATCAAGCACCTGCCTTCGGGATGGAAAAAGCTGGACCAGTGCCGACAACGGACTGACAAGATACACCTTTCCTTCGCCTCCGATACCACGCATGGCCACTGCTCATTAAAGCTTCGTTGCATTCGACCAGGACACTTTCACATCATTGATTCATTTCCACATCTGATTCTCTCGGGCTCATTACATGCGGGTGGCTTTCCAGCAACTTGCATAGAAATTTACCAGATCGATACTCTTGCCTGTCTCTCGAATGTGGATCACCTCTACTGTGAAACCGAATTTTTCGAAGTTCTTATTGTACCAAGGCACTTTGGCAGCACTTCTCCAGAACACGGTGCCACCAGGAGATATAACTCTGGCGAGTTCAATGATCTCTTCGTCCAGTGCACTGATCAATACGTCATCTTTTCTTCCAGGATCGAACCAGTCGATGTGGTCCATAAGGACTGCCCTGGTCAAGCTGTTGTCCTGAAGTCCGCGCAGCACGTTCACGATGGAGTCGGTGTGCAGTCGCAACACGTCCAAGAGTTTTGCGTCGTCTTGCTTGAGCTTCTTGTACGATTCCTTTTTGAGATAAAGCGGACTACTGTCCTTGGAGTAATTGCCTTGGAGACACAGCTTGTAGTGGTAATTTTCGTTTCGAAGTAGCGCTCGACTGGGCATACTGTCCAGTGTGTCGATGGCGTACTGCTCTACGGTGATTCCTTCGTTTCGGAAGCAATTGTACTGGTTGATCGGCACGCCAAGAGCGTTCCACAGGAAGGCCGGGTTGCTGAAAAACAGTCTGATCATCCTCTTGTTGATCATGGTCGATCGTAGATGCTTGTCCCAAATGTCTTGTTGCTCTTGCAGTGTCTCGGCGGTACAGAATGCATCGACATGCTTCCTGACCCGCGCCAGGGTGAAAGCCACCTTTGCCAATCGAAGTGCATGACCAGTGTAGCCGCGGAAGTAAAAGGCCTTGTCAAAGTAGTGGTTGTTCAGGCGCCAGAATTGGTACGCATGGGAGGAAAGGTACGGTGAGATCTTGCTCTCGAGTAGTTCGGGGAAGCGTTCGTTTTTTCCTTCTCCGAATAATGACCAGAACTCGTCATACTCCAGCGAGGCGATGCAGGCCAGTTTCAGCTCGAGGAGATGTCCTTGACAAGCGTTCATGTCAACGCAGTGGATCCGTCGAGGTTCGGCAGCTATAGCGTAGTGAAGCGCATTATCGCCGGCAGAAGTGATGCACAAGACCGAATCCTCCTTTCCGATGTTGAAGTATTGCATATCAACGTAGGGATCCTCCCAGGTAAAGCCGTAGATGAACGACCGAAAGCTGGCAAATTCGGGGTCGACTGGGGGAGCAGGAAAAGGTTACGTTAGTAATTATATCGTCAAATATGATCTGCCAAACACTAACCGTACGGGAGACGCCACTGTCTCTTTTGGTAATGGAAGGAGCTCAAGGGTACATGAGGACCCAAGTCCAAGCGAATGGCCGAATTGGTGGACGACATGGATTCATTCTCGGATCCGCGACGCTTGACTACGGTGGAGATGTCCGACAGCGAATTCGAGTGAGCGCTCGAGCTGGCCAAATCCATCTGTGACTTCTCATCGCTTTGCTGTGCTTTTTGTGTCATTAAAAGGTGAGAGAAGGAGAGTTCTGGAAAGGAAGGAGGCACGATGACTCGATTACCGGCTTCCACCTCAAAGGCCTGGATGGCATTGGTGGTGTCCCTCTGACGCGAGCAGCCGATCCAGATGTAATAAGGGCTGTGGAGAAGATTCCGATCAGCAAGGAAGTCCTGGCCTGAAGAGTGACATCTGCGCCACACTCACATCCGAACGATGAAAGGAACGATGAAGTTGTTCCTGCCGTTGAAGCACTTGATCGTGCCAAACTTGTACTCGAGGTAGTCTGAACGCGCGCGCGCGAGAAACCAACCATTCACAAACGTTAGCCAGGTCTTGGCTCTCTTCTACACTCGAACTCCGGCATTGCCATACTCACCTCTTCGAGCGGGATGCAACTCTACGTGATCGAACGAGAACCAGTGGCTCCAGAAGAATCGACTGAGCCAGCCACAATGGCGACTCGAGTCACCACCAATGTGAGCACTCTTGTCACCCGACGAACGGCTTCGATCTGAGACGTAAAAGTCGACCACGCCGAAGATTCCAGTGTCTGGGTCGAGAAAATCATTGATGCGATCCAGGACGGCGTAGAAAGGGGGGATCTGTCGTGCCATGCTTTGTGAGCAGAGATGTCGCCTTCTCCACACTATGCTTGACAATTACTCACCATGGAGATACTGTAGCTGCAAGTAAACAAGTCAACTTTCTGATCCTGTCCCAGCCCAGGCAAGTGAAACTCCTTTGCATCCTGGCACAACACCTGAACATTCTTGAAACCACGAGCAGTAAATCTTTGACGGGCCACTTCCAACAGCGGTTCACACAAGTCAATCAGATAGATTTGCGAAAGCTGGTCCAAGGGAAAGTACTCGGACATTTGCTCGATGTTCCAGCCTGGCCAGAGACGTCACGCAGTTTCATCAGAACGTGCATCCACCGATCCCCTCTTCACCCTTCCTCTCCACTCACCCGTACCGCCACCGATATCCACCCAGACGAGTGGTTTTCCAGGGTTGATCTTTTGCTGGTCACGGAGCTGTGCAGCTGCCAGTCTGTGAAAAGCGTAACGGTAATGAGGCGGTAGGAAATCTATCAAGATACACGCTCCAAACTCACTTGAGCAAGGTTCGGCGGCCTCTCAAAAGGCTACTACGGGTCGAGTCGTACACTGCAGAAAGGTCAGCGGGTCAGTATCCCCGTCTAGCCAGCGCTTCACCGGGATTCCTTCGCTCACCAACGGCTTGATTCTGATAGAATTTGTCCAGTCGCTCGCCTTGGTTGGCGACTTTACCGATCGGTTGTATGAAGCAATTGTAGGCAAAGACGAGGATGGTGCGAAGACCGGGGACGAAACGAAGCAGACACGCACAGAATAGAGCAATACTGCCGAGCAAAAGGGCTACTTTCACAGGATACGGGGCATGGCGAGCATACAGCGGGAGGACGCCTTCAGCAGTCATTGGGCTTGAACTGGACATGATAAGCTCTCCTTTTTTACCTTGCTATGAAGGGTGGTCAGGAGGTTCAGGGACGGAAGCGGGCCAGATGGTAGGTGAGGAAGAGAGAGAGAAAGACGGAAGACCGCTGGAGGATTTGATGAACTGGGGACTCTGAGAAGAAAGCGGACAACCTCTGACACGGATGTGCTCCCCCACTGAATTATGCAAACGACCGAGCTCTTGCAACTACAAAAGCTAGCTCATGCCCCCCCCCCTTTTCACCGTCTACTCCGCCCATAATTTCTTGTCCTCGTCTTGTAGCGGGCATCTGTGTTTCTTATTCAGGTCTACTCTCTGACAAAGAGAAACGAGAAGGGGAAGAGGAGGATGTATGTGATAGAAAGACATAAACTCTTATTCGCTCGCGCACGGCCCACTTTGGTGTAAGCGCACAACTCTAAAAATACAGAAAGTTGAGAAGGGGGGGGGAATTGAGTGCACTTCTCCTTGGGCTGGCTATGTCGACAGTTCCCTTCAATCTAATCTGTCTTGCCGACGTACATCAGAAGGGCACTAGAAGAATGTTAGTCTTCCACCATTGAGTGAGCTCCTCCTTCGTTGTTGTCTATAGAGGAAACGGTAATGCGAAATACAAAGGGGAGGCAGACGCAACGGAGGCTTTTCGAGCGGGGAGCGAACGTGGAGATGCGGTATTGAACGTGGACACGACCGATTGTCAATCAGAGTTTGTATACACGATTCTCACGCGGAGGAAGAGGGAAGGTGGGAAGCGCCGCTGCTTGATCTCAATTCTCCCCATCTGCTCTGATAATGGAGCCCGAGAAGAAGAGTAGACGGGCGCTGGGGTCATGGACTTTATTGTAGCTGATGCGAGTCGCTTACATAAGAGAGTGTTCCTCTCCATGTGATTCTCTTTCACTCTACTCTCCCACGGCGAGGACTGATGACACCTTTTGTGCAGGAGGAAGCGATACCCGAGATCCGCTGTATGCTCTTGGATGGCTGCACTTCGTCTGACGATCTTGTGTTGCCAAGAGCGTATCGTGCAAAACCATCGATAAGGACGAAGGTTGATTACGTCCCCAGACTATGTTGACCATCTTGAACACCCCTCTCGGCCGAGACAGCTCTGATCTGTGTGTTGCCTTCCAAAAGTCCGGCGCTACTGACGCTGTGCATGCTTTGCGCTCACCTCGATGGCGCTCGTCAGTGGCTACGATTCCGATTCTGACTCAGAAAGTGAATCTGCAGCTCCAACCACTCTGCGAGGCTTGTCCAGCCTTCTTCCGCCTCCTTCAGCTTCATCCAAAGCAGCTGCCACACAGTCCGTGGGCCTGCAGCCATCCACTTCTAATTCAACTTCGAGCGCCAAAGTGGTTCTGAAGCCAGTGAAGAAGCGTCAGATCAAGATTGACGCTCTAGATTTCATCCCAAGCGATAATGATGATGATGATCCTGTCGCCAAGCGATCAAAGCTCGCCGCCCCAAAACAAAACGGGGGCAATGGGTTGCATTCCCTTCTTGGACTTTTGCCTGCCCCAAAGCAGAGTGGCCCACCTCCTCCTGTCAATGAACAGAATGAGGAGAAGACACAAGCAAACAATATGGGGATAGCTAGCAATTCCGAAGGAAGGTTACAGCTCAACAATAGCGCAGGTGAAAAGGGGAAGACGAAAGGGAACAACGACTTTCGTGCCATGCTGGGTCTGAAGCCGAGCTCTCTCCCAGCAAAGCCGAGAGCAGTGCCGAATAGTATAGAAACTAGCAGGGGCAAGGCAGATCCAGTAGCAACAACAGAGGCTACAGTCAGAGAGATCTCTCCCTCCGCCTCACCTAATGTGACTGCCGACTTTTTCTCGCTCGAGACGAGACGATCCTCTGCTCAAACACCTTCCCTCGACTCGAGAGTTGCTTCCTCTATCTCGACTGCACCTATCATCGAAGGCGAGGAGGAGGAGGAAGAAAGACGTCAGGAGGAATTGCAGGCTGCTATACTGCAGGAGCAATACAAGGGATGGCAGCAAGGACCGGACGGGAGCTGGTTTCCAGTCACTCCTGAAGCACATGCTGCCTACAATCAGCATCTCTCTACACAAGTACGCAATCAGAACCACCTGCTGCAAGAACGACCGGCTGATATGCAATATAGTGATCTCAATGCCATCCAGTCCATTGACGCCAATGCTGGTCGAGATTCCTGGCTTTCCAGGCCATCGAGTCAAGTGGACTCTGCTGCGATGGGCTTGGATCGCAAATATGCCTTGGCAGCAGCGAGTATGGCCATGCCGGAACAAGGTATTCCTCTAGTTGACCAAGACGAAGAAGTAAAGGCGATGGACAAGAAAACCAACTTTAGGGCAGAACGAAAAGGTCAATTGAGCAGTTTGATAGCACAAGCTGAAGAAAGTAAAGAAAAGCTAGAAGAGCGCTGGAGCAAAGGAAAAGACGGCCGAAACACAGCCAAAGCAAAATACGGCTTCTGATGTGTTGTTACCTGTATAGTGTATCAATATCCCCTCAAACCCCCACCCCCTTCACATACCCCAATTGTACTATTATAATGCATCGATGCCGCCTCCGTCCTTGACGTGCAGTTGATCACACAAGAGCAGCGATCATCATCATCAAGCAAGCACGTGACGCGCTGCAAGGATTGGTGCATTTTTGCCGCCCTCCGAGTCCCTCCCCTCGCTCGCTCTCGCAATCATCCTCTGTTTGCAGAAGCAGACAAAAGCCTGGCTGGGCAGTTCCATAGCGCTCAAGTCCGAAGAATGGCAGCCTCATCATCTTCGTCGTCATCGCTTGGCGCCAGGTCCAACATGTCTCGGCTTATGGCAAGCTCGAGATTATCGTCATACCAGCCCAAGGTGTCGCAAGTCTATACAGCTTCACCTTCTCACATATCTCGTGGTGACTTTGGTGTAAAGAGACCTCTACCGACGAGTCACCTGTCACCAGGTATAATACGATACGTCGAGATCGGAAACCAAGACAGCAAAGAGGGTCAGACAGAATGGCGCGAAAGGGAGCGCGAAGTAATTCTGCTCAAGAGGTTCAAGGAACTCAACATCAAGGTAGGAACAAAATCTTCATCGAATAGTGACATTTTTAGAATTTTGGAGGGGAAAGAGGGCGATAATGATGCTTTGAAAGCTGGAGCTCTAGGACCGAGAATCAATACAACCTACGATCCAAGCACCAGAAGAGTGGTTCCCACCCACTACGATGGCATACCGAAGGACAAGGATGACATCAAATCATACCTACAGGCAGAAGCACGACTAGGGAGAGGGCCCCTTTACATGGATAGTTTACAAGGCGAGGCTGATGGAGGACCCTTTGGAAAAGCGGCACAACTATACACTACTTATCCTTCCTCGAGAACCAATTTCCGTACGATGAACCAAAAGCAGTTTGACAATTTCTTGGAACACATTCGATCGAATCGAGAGGCATACAAAGATCATCTGGCAACAAGAGCAGCGAAGATGGCGAGGATGAAAGTGGCATCTAGATATAAGAAAGAGAGGGAAATGAAAGAATTGGAGGCTCAACAGGCGCAAGAAACAGGAGCGACAAAAGTGGAAGTCCCTGGTCTACTCTCTGAGAAGGACCTGCCTTTGCCGGCTCGAAGTGATGATTTGGATGAAAAGGGCGTTTATGTGGATCTATGGGATGAGGTCAGAGCTTCGTCTACTACCTCACTATGGGAATCCTGGCTACAAGGTCAGAACAGTGCAAAGATCCGGGCTGCATCGAGTGATATATTGCCTCCCATCTCCAAGGCTCTGGGAGGTGAGGAGATACCTACTTCACAGCACATTCTAGGCGGCCTTCAGTACGCACAGCCAGATAGCATTACCACCAGCTTACTCAATGACACGATTCCTGCTCGAGCTATTGGAAAGGGTCTTAAGCAGGATGAATTCCGCAAACACAGCTACGCCTCCGGCAAAGGAAATGCGGGACTTCAAGGTCTATCGGTGGCCATCGGAGGACGAATCGCCTACATGCCCTTTGAGAACTCTGACTATGCCAAACCATTAGACCCGTCGTTGAACGATCCACATGCCGGCAATCTTCGAGTGAAAGTGTTTAAAGCGATACGAGAAACAAAGAAGGACGATGAATCACAAAATTTGACCTTTCAAAGATTTGCGCCGAGACACGATGACAAACTGCCTGCTTCGTTTGGCAACACGCTTTTGGCCGTTCGATCGGTGGAAAGCTCGGAGCGAACAAGCTTAGCAAAGGGAGTCCCCGGCAGCTCAGAATGGATTGGTCGGCTGAACGGGTATCTAGGGTTGCAGTCTGGTCAAGGTGACGATGGTGTTCTCAATCTTGCTGGTGGAAGTTGGGACTCCATGAGTGCTAGAAGGTCGAGAAGCTTTTCCGCCGCAATAGACCAACAAGATCCTAATCTGTCTCCGTCTGAAAGGAGGCGGAGGGCAAGGCGGGAGCGACTAGGGTCGCCTTCTCAGAATAGTGAACAGCAATTCAAGTTCTTCAAAAATATCACAAAAGCAAGCGATCGACAGGTATTGCGCCGCCAAGAAGCGGCAGCATTGCAATCAAAAGCTGAAGCTGAAGCCCAAAAGTGATCTCAAGAAAGCTAATTAGTGATCGCCTATATGTTCTTATTTGTAGAAGAGAAACTTCATACATCTGATTATACTTTTTCACTCGCTTCCTCTCTTGACCTTGAGATCGCTGAGATCTGCTTGCGCTCCGACTGCGAGACAATGAGGAGATGCCTGTTCAAAGGTACTGCGAGACCAGAGGAACGTGTCAGTATGTATTGTAATTTTCAGATACGCTCTCGCAATGGCCCCTGCCTCTATCCCCCTTCTTCCTCTCTCTGCCACAGCCACATCCTCGTTTGGGACTCACTTGGCATACCTCAGTCGATGTACCGGGGGTCTCTCTGCATCTTGAAACAAGAGCCTTTCTTCTGCTTTTTCACGAACAAAGTCCAAATGTCTCTCATTCCTTTCCTTCCAGAATTGTGCAGGTGTGGAGTAGTAGTCTATGTATCTTGTCAAGAATGGGCGATTGTCGTCATCATTTGTGTCATCTTCACTTTCGTTACCAGGTGCTGAACGACCAGAAGAGGAAGATCGTGCCGGGTGTGGATCAGCATGTGTGATGGAAAAGCGATAGATCCCAGCAGAGGCGATAGCGAGTAAGAGTGTGTTTCGCCAGATAGGTGAATTGAAACCTGCACACAGATGTTAACGATAGAAGTCAGAACAACTAGGAGCTAAGATGCGGAGTCTGCAAACGAGGCACAAAGAAAGTACAAACCTTCAGATGGGTAGTGTTCCTCTTCTTCATGATGACTGCTCTGAGCTGCTCGTGCAATTCGCGAGCTGTGCATGCATCGAATGGAGCTAGGAGTTGCACATGAGCTCGGGCGTAACAGAGCCCTATGCCAAGCACGAGACAATGTCATACTTTTGAGTCGACTGTCTTGAAGTGGTGCAAGAGGGAAGAGGAGGCGATCGATGTGAAATGGAGAGATTGTCGACAGGAGGGGTCGGACAACCGCCAAAGCCCACCTCGACTCACCTCGATACGGCCACGTGACGCGCCGAGCTTCCTTGGCTTTATGCGTTCACTGTGGGTGGCCTGGTAAACTCTAGCAAGACGGAGCTATGCTACACACATCTTGGACACACGACGACCTTCGTGCAAAGCCACTACTTCCATCGAACGCCAAGTCAGCCTTCAGAGTCGAGAACGACGTGCATTGCAATAGTATACATAATGGTAGAGATATAGGTCTGAAATTGACTCTGCTATTCCTTTTGTGCCAAGACAGCACCTTTTCTCGCCGCTTTGGGCTTACTCTCCCCAGCTCTAGTGTGCTTTCTCCTTCTCTCCTCCTTGACTCTTTCTGCTTCCACCATGTCCCGCTTTATCTTTTGCGCTCCTTTGATCGCCTTAGGCACCTTTCTCTGCTTGGCAATGCGACCAACGTCACCAGTAGTCTTCCATCGATTGATCAATTTTTCTCCGTACTCCCTCGTCGCCCTCTGCTTTCCACCATGAATTCCCAGCTTCTCACTTGCTTTCGACTTCCATATTCGTACGTTTCCGTCATCACTGCCGCTCACAACGAAGCGAGCATCCAAGGTGAAGACGGTGCTGAAGATACGCTGCATTCTTGCCCCATGATACACGTCTCGGGAATGAGCGCCTTGTTTGGCGTCCCAAAGCCGTACCGTTCTATCATACGATCCTGTCACCAACTCTTGTCCGGTAGGGCTAAAGTCGACCGACATGATCGCAGAGACGTGATCCTTGTAGATCTGTAGAGCGCTCGACATATTCCGCATGTCAAAAGTGTACATGTTGTGATCCTCACTGGCTACAGCAAATACCGTCGGTTCAATTGGTGACCAAGAGATGTCGTTTGCCCGCATCTAAGAGATTGTATGACGTGCATCAGCAACGGTAGTCGCTGGAAATAGCATGATACTACTCACCTTCATCACCATCTTCGTCAAAGGTTTGCCACTACGCAGATCATACATTACAACACCCCGATCGCTTCCGGCACTGACGAGAACTTGCTGTTCACTTGGATTAAAGCGGACAACATTGATGCTCTCTGCACCCCACGTCATCTCTCTCAGAGCCCCAGAGGAGGAGGAAGAGGTGTTCCCACTTCTAGTGATATCCCAAGTCTGAACACTAGATGACGCCGAAGCGAAGACTGGTTGAGAGGCATGATGTGACAAGCAGTTGACTGCCAGCTTGTGATGCCAAATGCTGACGGGTTCGCTTTTGTCTGCCTGTGCCTTCCATGGGTCGTTTCCACCCAAAACACCACCTCCTGTGATACCTCGCTGTAGCTGCTCTTCTTCTTCGTCGTCGCTATCGTAGTCTGTGCTCATTATTGAGCGAGCGGGGTCGGCATCCCAAAGCTTGACTGTACGATCCGTGCTGCAACTCAAGACTCGGCGGCCGCCTGATCGAGAGCTGGTATCTGCACTAGAGCCAGAAGCAGAGTTGCCGTAGTTGGGAAAGTCGATGGGTGAAAAGCATACCGAAGAAATAACACCATGATGAGCTCGAGGATAAGCGGTCACCAACGATTGCGTCGGCATATCCCAGATGCGTATT
The DNA here is from genome assembly GCA_026210745.1 of Exobasidium rhododendri. Taxonomy (NCBI): domain Eukaryota; kingdom Fungi; phylum Basidiomycota; class Exobasidiomycetes; order Exobasidiales; family Exobasidiaceae; genus Exobasidium; species Exobasidium rhododendri. Next base: position 1,202,791 of record CP110630.1, read on the forward strand.
TCTATTAGATGGATTCTGCGAATTGAGCTTCCTGCCGCATTGATGAATTCTACACTTCTATTCCTCGCCACTCACCACCATCACCGCTGCCGCTTGCAATGACCCCGAGCCTGTTAGGATCTCTGGCAAGAGAATACACCCCATCCGAATGCCCTTCCAAGGCCGCCACGAATGGCTTGGCGTGCAATCGATCAAGTTTCGCAGCATTCAGAGCACGAGTGTACTCCCTTGGTTTGCTGAAGGGATGCAAGGTGGGATCGAGGTTGTGCGATACTATAGGTGCATCACCAGCTCTCGATCTCGCATGAGTATCCATCGATCGTGAGAGCGCCTTTATCTTCATCTTGGACTACTTATACTTGAATTGCCAAGATGCACACAAGGAGATGAATCAGGTCACTACGGAGCACACCCTTCGATTTTCCTCTCCCTTTCCTCTCTTTTCTTTTTCTGCGACTTTTTACAATTTTAAATAATTTTTGGGTCCTCGAGCAGAAAAGACCCAAAGACCCCCGCGTTCAACGATCTATACGGTCGGGTGACGCCCACGCCCATCACACCGTGCGCGAGAAAGATGGGCATACTGCATCTCTATGTCATTCACCGTTCACATCTCCTATTACATTCACTGTAGAAGGGGCTGTCTCTCTTCTCCTAGCACATCCTCCTCTTCTCCTTCAACGATTTGGTTGCCATACAAGACATAATGCTGAAACATGAGCAAAGAGTCAAAGAAGATGCTAATAAAGGAGAGACCAAGTTTGCCCAGATCACCGGTGACTCCACTCCAATCGTGATTGATGATTTGAGCATCTATAAAAAGCTGAAGCAGGCTCAGGAGACCACCAGCGCCGTCCAACAGAATTCCCATGATCGCAAATCCTCTGGTAGATTTACGCTTGAAATTGAGCACCATCTGAGGTGTGTACTTGACAAGAGTGATGACGATCTTGATGTAGCTACAAAGATTCACAAAGTCCAGCCATCTCACAATAGAGTCATCGTCACCACCTCCTAAGAAGCATGCTGTCAAGGCGAGTACGAGTAATGTCGATAGTGTACCAAGTAAAGCTTTTGCCCAAAGAGCAACCTGCTGTCCAGGAGCTCGCTTGTAGTAGAAAGTCGCGAGGAATTGCCACGTAGCAATGACGAAAGCGTGTAAAGCAAAGGCAGCATCATTCCATCTGACTAGGTTTTCCTTTCCGTTGTGCGTATTTCTGTATTGTTGTTGGATGAGTGGCGAGACGAGAAAGGCAACATTGAATAGTGAGTAGCACAGAAAACCGAAGAAATTAAGCGCTAGGAAGTCAATCGACATGCCGGCTACGCTCTTCCTCCTGTATATCAAGATAGCCTGAGGCCAGAACGAAACAGTCCAAGCAAGTGTGTACGCCCATCCGATGAAGTGGGAAAGCCATTGCCATAGACTGCTCGAGTGGGAGGCCAACATGCTTGAAGAAGGTGGAACTCGGGAACTAAGTGTAGGAGCTTGGCCCATTGTCATTAAAGAAACACATCTTTACGCGAATTGATGCATTGCAAATTAATGTAGAGATTATATACACCATAGCGGCTCTACTTTGCCACACAAGCATCAATGGTTGAGTGGTACAATTCATCTTTGCCAAACTCCTGAGAAATCAGGGTTTGTGGATGAGGCCCGTGTTCGATTCACGGTTGATGCACCACTTTTTTGCGTCTCAGTAACGCAATCTTCTCGTCCTTTCTCTCTCTCTTTTTCGCAATTTTCATCGAACGCCTCGCCCCTGCCTACTACATCGCAGTCGGATCGGCAGGAACCTTTCGAATGGACAAGACCATCGACTCCACCAAGTGTTCTGGAACCGAACCCTACGATGAGAAGAAAGAAAGGCAAAAAGAGGAGAATGAGCCATGGTGAGCAAAGGTGAAGCGTTTCACGTGGCCTTGGAAACAATTTTAGATTCTTCGCAGATCCAAATTTCGTGAAGCAGTTGCGGTCTAAAGGCCTCTTCTTTCCTCCTACCGTTCCAGCTGTAGGTCTCGCCATAGTACTTCGGATCTCGTTTCTCTTCACAGCCATGGCCAAGGACGAGGTAAAGAAAGAGAAGAAGTCGAAGAGGAAGTCAGAGGGGAATGTGACCGAAGTCGGCGAGGATAGCGTCATGTCTGTAGATGCATCGGCCGACAAGAAAAGCAAACGGGAAAAGAAGGAGAAGAAAGTAAAGGTAGAGGAAGACGATGATGACATGGAGGAAGATGCAGTGACGAAGGGAGAAGTGTCGTCCGAAGCTATTAGTCCTATTGCTCGTGAGTCGATGGTAGTCCACTGTGTTTCGAAAGATGACGTAATGTACGAGAAGAACAGTATTAATGCTCTGCTCTGACTCCGACCACTGCAGACCCACTCGCTCAGAAGAAGTTGGCGAAAAAGGTGTTCAAGACCATCAAGAAGGCTTCCAAAACTAGAGGACATGTCAAGAGGGGCGTGAAAGAAGTTGTCAAGGGTCTTCGAAAGGGCGAAAAGGGATTGGTCATTCTCGCAGGCGACATTTCACCAATGGACATTCTCTCTCATATTCCGGTCCTTTGCGAAGACACGGACAATCCTTACATCTTCGTCACTTCCAAAGATGCATTAGGCGCAGCGTCAAGCACCAAGAGGCCGACTTCTTGCGTCATGATCGTGCCTGGCGGTAGCAAGAAGGCGGGGCAAAAGGTTGTCTCAAATGGAGACGCCTCCAAAGAAGAATATGCAGACGAATACAAGTCAGTTCATGCCGAAGTGAAGGCCATGGGCGAAAAGGTTCTTCTGGGATGAGAATTTCATTGTTCGTTTGTGCGTTTGTAATATAATACATGTATCGTGTTTCCATGGGCAATCTCTCTCTCTCGGCCTGCTCCGATTCTTCTACTCGGTCATACCCACCAATTTACGCACCTGGGCCATCGTCTCGGCCGCTTTCCTTTGCGCCTTCTCTCTTCCTAATTTTTCTACTTCGATGAGGTAGCCAACGTCCGCCTTTATTCTATTAATTGAGTCACGAATGGGGCGGATGTGCTCCACTATCGTGTCTGTGACTGTCGCTTTGAGTGCACTGCCGCGCCCCCCATGATCACGATTAAGCGTTTCGGCAATGTCCGTTGCCGTGACGATCGGACCCTTTGATGATTGAAGGGCAGCCATGATCGATAGCAAATTACTTACTCCCGGCCTTTTCGCCGGATCGTAGGACATCAGATCTTCTGCATCCGTCACTGCCTTCTTGATCTTGTTCTGAATATGTGCATCAGTATCGGTGAGCAGTATTCTTGAGTTGGAATCGGGATGAGATTTCGACATCTTTTGACTGGGATCTCGAAGCGACAAGATTCGTTTCGTGGGCGTGATGATGTGTTGTGGGAGTGGAAACAACTTCGATCTAAATGTTCGATTGAACAAGTCTCCTACGTCTCGAGAAAGCTCTAGGTGCTGTATTTGATCTTCTCCTACAGGAACGTGCGTAGCCCTGTAGATGAGAACATCGGCTGCTTGCAGTACTGGATACGCAAAGAGACCTAGTGCCAGGTGTGTTTCGCTGATCTGCTCAGTAGACTGCATATCTCGAGAAGTAGCCAGCTTGGACTGTAAAGGGAATAAAGAGGTCAATGAATAGAGTAAGCAACAAAGCCGAAGTCAAAAGTATAAAATAATCTGTCTCACCTTCCAGGTCGTCATGCGATTCAGCTTTCCAACGGGTGTAAGGCAGTTCAGGTACCAAGCTAATTCGGTATGCTCCAATACCTGATCCTGCTGAAAGATCGTACATCTATGTGGATCCAGCCCTATCGCCAGCAAAGCAGCAAGGACGTCCCTCTTCTCGGCCAAGAGACGTTTCGGATCCTGTGGAATCGTGATCGCATGAAGACTTGCAACGAAGAAGAATAGTTCGTCGCTATTTGTCGCAGCTTCATCCTGTAGATTGACCCATGACTGAAGTGCTCCAAGGTAGTTACCCAGCTACATAGAGAGGGCTGTCAACTCAAAGTCCAACAATGCTTTCTTCCACTCGCCTCAAACGCCGCTCGGATACATACATGCGGTATTCCAGTCGGCTGAACACCCGAGACTATCGTTCGAGGCTTGCTGGATGCAGCCGCACCACCAATCTGTCTTGGTATGCTCTGCGATTGGAAGCAGCGGAACTTCTGACTACACGTCGCTCGAAAGCATGTGTTGTATCCCGCTCGCGGCCATGCTGGCACCATCGATGTCCCAGTGACAGTAGCTAAGGAGCCAGCTTTTCTTCTTGTGTCGAATCAGCGTGGACACTCGATAATAATCAAGGACTTTATTCTTCTAACCTTTCTTCTCCCCTCCCTTTTCCTTTTTTTTTTTTTTTTGGTTTCGGACCCGAAGGTCGCGCGTCTTGGACCAATGTTCTTCCTCCCATTCGTCAGGACCTCTCTCTCCCATCCATAGCTTCCACAGGTTTCTGCTGTAGTCCCTTGGCGTCGCGGTCGTCGTCGATTCTCGATGAAACAGTCTACTCTTTTGAGGGGATCGCCATTCTCAACGAGCATCAGCAGATCAGCAGCGATCCAGAGGTCTGCCCGCCGTGCCTTGGCGACTCACGCCTCGTCCATCCCAAGTGTTCCTCAGTCATTTATAGAAAAGGTAGTGCAACGATATGCAGTCGATTTGCAACCAGGTCAAGAAGTCAAGGCGGGCGACTACGTCAGCATTCGACCCGGTCAAGTCATGACTCACGATAATACAGGACCGTGTATCTCGAAATTCCGATCTATCGGCGCTACAAAGATTCGAGATCCTAGTCAGGTCGTCTTTGCTCTAGATCATGATGTACAGAACAAGAGTGCAAAGAATCTTGAAAAGTACAGCAAGATCGAGTCATTCGCTAGAGAGCAAGGTGTAGACTTCTATCCAGCCGGTAGAGGGATTGGTCATCAAGTCATGGTAGAAGAAGGTTACGCATTCCCTCAAACGTTAGCTGTTGCTTCAGATAGTCACAGTAATATGTACGGGGGTGTGGGTTGCGTAGGAACTCCCATTGTCCGAACAGATGCAGCCGCTATTTGGGCTACTGGTCAGACTTGGTGGCAAATTCCGCAAGTCGTCAAGGTTGAGCTGAGTGGTAATTTACCAGTCGGAGTGACGGGTAAAGATGTGATCGTCGCACTATGTGGCTACTTTAACGAAGATCAGGTCCTGAATGCTGCTATAGAATTCACAGGAAGTGGGATACTCGGTCTCACGGTGGATGAGAGATTGGCGATCAGTAATATGACGACAGAGTGGGGTGCCTTGGCTGGTGTCTTTCCGGTAGACGATGTGACCTTGAATTGGTACGAAACGCTCATTCGGAAGATGGACAAGCTTAACTTCCAGATGGGCTCTTCGCCTTCTCATTCATTGATACACCCACGTCTCAACTTGGAAAGGCTCGATGACCTGTCTAGAAATCTGATCAAACCCGACACCGACGCCTTTTACGCAAAGCACTTGAAATTGGACTTGAATACTCTGACACCTCATGTCAGTGGGCCTAACAGCGTGAAGATCAGCACGCCACTGTCGATACTTAGCAAGCAGAACATCGATATTCAAAAAGCATACCTGGTTTCCTGCGTAAACAGTCGGGCATCAGACTTGAAAGCTGCAGCCGATGTTATCAGAGGCAAGAAAGTGGCAAAAGGGGTCGAATTCTACATCGCAGCGGCAAGCAGTGTTGTTCAAAGAGAGAGTGAGGAAAGCGGAGACTGGGGCGCACTCATGGCAGCTGGGGCCAAGCCACTGCCTGCTGGGTGTGGACCTTGTATCGGCTTGGGTGTAGGACTGTTAGAGGACGGTCAAGTGGGAATAAGCGCCACGAATCGGAACTACAAGGGTAGAATGGGCAGTCCCAATGCGATGGCTTACTTGGCTTCACCGGCGGTGGTAGCCGCAAGTGCGATAGAAGGACGAATTTGCGGTCCTAGCGAGTCTCTGCCCAGCGATAGCGCTGGTCTACAGTTCTCCATGGAAATCATGCAAAAGCAAGCAAACCCAGCGAAAGAGCTTGCAGAGTCGTCGACTACAGTTTCTTCAACCTCTTCCGCAGCCCTATTACCCGGATTTCCCACTACTTTCCGTGGACCGATCATCTTCGCACCTCAAGATAATCTCAACACTGATGGCATCTATCCGGGCAAGTATACCTATCAAGATGACATTACACCTGACAAGCAAGCGCAAGTTGTCATGGAAAACTACGATACTTCCTTCGCAAAGACTGTGGCTTCACTGCGATCAGGATCGTCTGCAGCGGATTCTTCCGTCAAGGAAGGCGTCATCCTGGTAAGCGGGTACAACTTTGGAACAGGATCATCTCGAGAGCAAGCAGCCACCGCTCTTAAGTACGCTGGTGTCCCCATCGTCATCTCCGCCACTTTTGGGGATATCTTCAAAAGAAACGCAATCAACAACGGACTGGTCTGTTTAGAATGCGAGGAATTGGTGCAAGATCTAACAGCCCAGTACGCTCGAGACGAAAAGCGAGGCAATGGTGGCAAGACCGAGGGACAAATAAGTGTTCTACTGGAAGGCTCTGAGCTTTCACTCGATAGCGCAACCGGTCAAGTGATCCTTAAAGGTAGTGATGGCAAGGAAAAGAGGTACACTACTCGGCCTGCCGGTGTAGGTCAGGCAGTGCAAGATATATGGACTTCTGGAGGGCTGGAAGCTTGGGTGAAGGCTCGCATTTGATCTTCTTTTCTCATTCCGTCATCTGTAACAACTCTGAAAGTGTCACACAACGTTTTATATCATGCTCAACGTCTTTTGTGTATGAGAGCATTGAAGAGGCGCGCGTCATCTGAAGAAGCTGACCCTGTCTGAAGAACTCGGCCACGTGTGCTTCGAAAACATCGGTCTCTACAAAAGGGATCTTCGCCTCTTTTGTTGATCTACAGTATTGTTAATGGAATCGTCTATCTACTTTCTGACGTGCATAAAAGACCCACATCTTGCCTGGCCCGCACATCTTCCGAGCCGCTTTCTGAAGTAAGCCTCTTGTTGACGATCAAACACTGAAAAGCCTTCTTTGTGTGCCAATCGCATTCAAAGGCACATTACCATCCTCCCGACAAAACGTCCGAAGCGAGTCACCCAAGCGAAAGGGACGTCTCGGTGGACTTTCTCTTCTGGCTTCCTAATTTTTAATCTTTTGCTACAAGGAGGGAAACGTGAAAGCCGAGGAGGAGTCCACGTCCAAAGAAAAGGAGGGAGGGACCCTCAGCCAAGGACCGCCTACTACACGCCAAATCCTAAAAATTTCAAGAGAAGCGAACTCGGAATCTCGTTCTATGCAACTTGGCTGTTGATCGTTTGACGTTGCAAGATTAAGAAATTTCTCGAAGCAGCGCACGCAGAAGACAAGTGCAGCTATATTTAGTGACGGAGGAAATCTCCCTAAATCTTGCTTCGAAAAACTCTGAAATTAGTACTAGGACCTCTGAGGAACAGGCTGAGTCTTGAGCGTCGCTGAAAGTCAATATCGCTTTGCATTGGAAGCAATAGTGCCGGTCTGCTATCTCGTTGGATTGCCCGCGATCCCCTCAGGGCCAATCTATAGTGTTGCTTGAATACGGAAGGAACTCGGTGTTTCAGCTGGATATCCAGGAGATCAAATAGAGTTAAGGGGAAATTCTCGACGATATATTCCGTTTTCACGTTCAATTCGCCTTATCAGGGAAAGCGACCCGTTCGTTTGACAAGCAGAAACAATTGCTCTCTTTCTGTGCGTCATAAACGCACATCCCTCCGGATAACGGGGTTGGGCTGGCTTGTGAGAAGCGTGTTTGTGTAATGGGATTCGGTGGCTTAGAGAAGCTCTCCACTGAAGGAGAATAAAACTTTCGCACAAGGGGCGTTGTTGCTGAGTGAAGGAAAGGAAAGAGGCACAATCGCTGAAAGATTTTTAGTACAGAGGTGATAGGGTGAGCTAGACTGTGTCATGTCGGTTCAAGAGGTCGGGCCGATCGTGCATGGTAGCACTTCGCAGGACAATGAATTACCCGCTGGTAAGGCGTCCTCATCTTCTCTTGCGACTTCTTCCTACGACGTAGTAGATGGAGGTAACGACGACGAGTCCGAAAACGAAGTTCATCACCGTATTCAACGCAGCTCTGTAATTTCACCACCTGACAACGCCAAGGAGCCTGTTCCGAATGATATGGGGATCTTATTGCAGCCGTCCCAAAACTCACCCTCCGATACTTTCCAAGCACATACTTTCACCGATCACGACGAGGAAGACACGGCTCACAATCAAGCATCGCCATCAAGGAGGAGCAGTCGACTAGGATTGAACCTATCCAGGCTTCACTTTCGGCATCCTTCCGGCCAGAGCAAACGAGATGGAAGCCATGCAATAGAGGGATCCAGTAATCATGATGGTCATAACAGCACCTGGAATCTTCGCAGGCTTTCCGGTGATGGTGATAAGTATGGCAGTAAATTAAGTAGCGGCAAACACACCCCCTCCAGTAAATCCACCAACGGAGACTTTGCCGAATTCCTGCAAGCAGAAGAGCTCAAAGCAGCTCTGTCCGAAGCACAGGAAAAAGCTATCAAGAGAGATCTCAAGGCAGCAAAGCATCCCAAGAGGGCAAGGGAAGGTGTCCTAGGTGGAAAGGGAAAAGTTCAATCACCTGGCGATATCTATCGCGCGGAGAGAGAGGAGGACTTGAAGAAGACGGACGCTGCTTACACACCCGATGTACCTACCCTGGAAGAGAGAGGTTACTTCCCAGGTGATCTGAGACACCATGGTCATCTGACTAATACCAACCGAACAACGAAGCAGCATGCATCACACTCGACAAGTCACTCTGCCAAAAGCGAATTCATGAAGCCGCCAGGTATCTGTGGGCCAGTCTCCGACAGTGAAGCTTCGTCCAGTGATCTTGCTGACAGAGAAGAGGAGGACGACGAGGAGGAGGAAGGGGAGGATGGTCTGGCAGGGAAGACGACGCTCAAGAGGAAGCCTTCGACCTCTTCTTCTACCTCAAGCACGGTCAGTGATATCATGGAACCAGTAACGAACCCCTCCATCATCAGTCTTAAGAGCTATCAGACGGACAACTCTGGTGGAGTGGGTAGTTTGGCGAGTGGTGGTGCAAACCCAAAACTGGCGAAACCTTTACTTGAGTTGGAAGAGTTGGAATTAGACTCTTTCCTGAAGAACTTTGGAAGACACACGAGGGAGATTCGAGTGCCGAGCAGTGCTACCTTACCAAGAAAAAGGTTACCCAGATGGGATGACTTTAAGATTCCGGCCGGCGAGGCAGCCTTGGCAGCCTCGCAAGGGAAGAAGATTACAGTCTTGACACACGTAGATCGAGGTTTGCAAATGCTCGCTGCTTCAGAAGGCCAGGAAATCGCACCTTCTAGATCTGTCCCCCTTCATGCTCTATCGAACGAGAAGGAAAAGAGGGGAAAGGGGAGAGGAGACATTGGCAATGGCGGCGCAGAAGAACGTGGTATTCGGTCGTGGCTGTCTCAACCGAGAGTCACCTGGGCACCCGGTTCAGGAGGCAGCGCAAAGGAACAGGAGCAACAGCAGCAGCAGCAGCGAGTCTCTTCTCAAAACCTGCCTTTTGACGGACTGCAAAGGCAGTCATTGGAGAAGAATGAGAGAGAGGCCAAGAAGCAAGACAAGCTAGCGTATCAAGGAGGAGCAGTAGATGCGTCGTCGTCGTCAGGTGGTGCCATCAACGTCCACGACGCTGACACGGAGTGGAGGCCTTCCAGAGATGAAGCGCAAATGGAAGAGGATGACTGGGAAATGCTGAATGCACAAGCCATCGAAGACGCAGAAGAAGAAGAAGAGAATGACACAATGGTACCTGCAGACCAAAAGGTAGACGGAGTCGCCTGGGCTATTGCTTATATCCTTGCATTGGTAGAGAGGTACGCACCGGAAGAACTGGACAATAGTCCTGATCAATCTTACCGAGAAGGAAAGACTCGAAGTCATATCGAGAGGTTGTACTTGATTGCGCCCTTTTGGGAAAGATTACTGTCTGGCATCAGAAGAGTATACCGTTGGGACAATCCCAGCAAGACGGCGAGCATCATGATGATCTACTTTGTCCTTTGGTTCATGGATCTGATACCGACCGCGTTCATGTGCACCTTGATCTATTACGTCTGTCAGTTTCGCTTCTTCCCTCCGAGTGCCAGTTACCTGCACGAGAAAGTTCGTGCAAGGATGGCTCGTGGCGTGGATGCAGATCGTCTAGCGGAAAGACTGCGCCGGAGGAGTCGTTTGGATGTGTTGGAGATCTACAAAAGATTCGTAGTCGCGTACGGCCAAGGGACTCAGCTAGCCTGTGGTGACGTAGCGGACTTCCACGAAAAGGTGAAGAACCTGATCTTATGGAGAAATGCAGCTGCGACGTGGAGGACGTTGACGTTACTTGGTGTCATCACGCTGCTGGTGACCTTTGTGTCTTCTCACGTCATCTGGAAGACTGTCTTCCTCTTTCTCGGCTTTACCTTTTTCATCCTGCTGGTGAGTGGTGTCAAGTGTTGGGAAGAGAAAGGCAGAGAGAGACTCACCACGGTATTTGTTGCTTCGCTCCTCTGCACAGCCCTTGCAATCACACTACCCTCGCTTTCGGAGACCGCTCAGTCCAGTGTGGTGGGCCCTTTGGGGTGCTCCCACGGATGGTCAATTTGCCATCCAGCTCTTGCGAAGACGTCACCTCGAGAGACAGAATGCAAAGCATCCTCCCACCTCCATGGAAGCGTCTCAGCAAGAAGCGTCTTCCAAGTCGAGCCCATTCAGCACGAGTGGACTTCGAAACAGACTTAAAGCAACGTCGTCATCGGCAGCACATGCAGTGGCGTATGGATCTATGAAGCCTCTGAATGAAAAGGACGGTGGCTTGACCGACTTGAGGGACACGAAGATTCTCGATGGTCAAATCACCTCCAAACCAAGAAAGTTGGGATCCTTCTTCTGTCAAACGGGAAAGGGAATACCCGGTCATCTCCACGTCACCACAAAGATGCTTTACTTTGTTCCCCTGCATTCACACGTCAACAAGGAAGGCAAAGGCAAGAAGATCTGTAAGACACCCTTGGAAGACATCTCAGGTCTGGTCAAGACGAGGAGTATCAAGTTGTTTGTCTGGAGTTCAAGTGGACTGCAAATCGTCCGGAAGAACAAGAGCAGTCTCTTTTTTAGTAACATGCCACATCGAGACAATTCATTCAATCTGTTGCTGGCAGTCGGCAGTGAAGGTGAGTCTCTGTTGCGCAGTTGAAGATTGCTTAATCTCGTGTACTAATCTCTCGCCTCTTTTTTCTCTCTCTCTCTCTCCCTCTTACACACACAGTCTGGAACAAGGTCTGATGACAGCGATCCTTGCACACGCCCGCCTTCCTATCCTCCTTCGTGCCCGTCCACTCTCTTCCTTCTTTTCCCTTTCCCTTCATTCGCCTCTCCCTCCTATATCCTCTCCCTACCTTCGTCACTTGATCCCTCTCCCTGTCCCTCTCTCCCCTTCCCTCGCACTCCATGTCGCTCTTACACTGTATTACGTTTTCAATTCTCCGCCTTTGGTCACACAATTACTTGCTACATTATCACACACCCACTTCTTGCTTTAACACTGCTCAACGCATCGTGACGAGCTCCTCGGAAGAGGTAGGATGAATGGCGACAGTGTCATCAAAGTGCTTCTTGGTGGCGCCCATCTTGACGGCCACTGCAAATCCTTGCATCATCTCGTCCGATCCTAATCCGATAATGTGAACTCCCACAACCTTTTCTTCCTTGCCGACACAGACTAGCTTGAATGCGCTAGGTTGCTTGTGAGTCATCATACCATAGTACATGGCAGTGAAGGAACTCTTGTAAATTTTGACTTCCCCCTCTCCAAACTTGTCCTTTGCTTCTTGTTCCGTGAGACCGACGGTGCCCGAGGTAGGATGCGAAAAGACGACAGTAGGAATGTTCTCGTAGTCGAGGAAGTCCTTTCCTCGAAGTCCTTCAGGTCCATACATTCGATTCGACAAACGTCTTCCTGCTGCTATTGCCACTGGTGTCAGTTGCGCTCTTCCACAGACGTCCCCAAGAGAAGTAATACCCTCAACGTTCGTCTGTTGAAACTTGTCGACGATGATATCACCCTTCTTGTCCGTCTTGACACCGGCAGACTCCAAACCTAGATTGTCTGTATTGGGACGTCTGCCAATCGCCCAGAGAAGGCAGTCGACTTCAAGCTGCTTTCCGGTATCCAAGTGCAGCGTTAGTGGGCCCCCCTTCTTTCCTTCCACCTTCTTGATGTTGGTCTTCTGATGAACATTCAAGCCGGTCTCGCCCATGTATTTTTGGAGTGTCTCACAGATGATGGGGTCGAAAGTTCGCAGGAAAGTGTCATGTCGAATGAGGATGTGTGTCTCCGTGCCCAGCGTATTGAACACCCCCGCCAATTCGACTGCGATGTAGCCAGCTCCGACTACGGCGACTCGCTTGGGCTGCTCCTTCAGAGCAAAGAAGCCGTCCGAGGTGATACCGAGACTAGCTCCAGGAATGTCATCATCCGAAGGAATGACTGGACGACCACCAGTGGCAATGCAGATGTGATCACCACTGATGACGTGGACGTTCGTTTCGTCGAAACTTCCGTCATCGTTCCTGATGGTGATCTCTACTTGATCTTTACTAGTCAACTTTGCATGTCCTGAGATGTATTCCACTTTATCGTTTGCCAAGTTTCGATCGTAGATACCATTGAGTCTTCTAACGTAGGCATCTCGCTTTTCAGCAAAGTATTTCCATTGAAACGGTGCCACTTCATTGACGGGTTTCCCTTCCCCGTCACCGAATCCATATTCAGGAGCACCTCGAAGTGCTTCAGCCATGTCTGCAGCGTGCCACATGAGCTTCTTAGGTACGCAACCCACGTTCACGCAAGTTCCACCTAATCGTCCATCCTCTTCAATCACACAGACCTTCTTTCCGTATTGAGCCGCTCTTCGACTGGCCCCCATGGCACCAGACCCGCCCCCGATCACAATCAAGTCATACCTTTCCGAGGTGGGCTTGGGAACAGGCGGCATGTTTATTCTCGCCGAAGTGCTAAGGGTCTGCTTTGAGCTATCTTGACTACAGAGTAATTGTGCTTGGCCGGCTAGTCTGTTGTTGGCAACGCCGCTGAGAGACTTTTGTTGGGAGGAGTTCAACAGTTTGGTGTGGCTGGTCGAAGCGGTAGATATGAATCGAGAGCGGAGTGGAGAGTGTGTTGCTGCAGGACCTCGCAACGAAACTCGAAGTGCTGCTCTACAAGTGAAGGGAGTCAGCTTGAAAGACTTTCCGGAGTCCGATGGGATGAAGAAGATTGAAAGAAAGCTTGGTATGGGTGTGTGTGGAAGGATTGACTACTCCACCTCTCTGCCTGATCTCATCAATGTGGATGCGTTCATTTCCCGGAATATTACATTTCTAATTACGCGGCCGTTTTAATTTTCGTGATGCAATTGCTACACCAGATCATGATCAGTGGATTTCACCTTCTATCAGATCGTCAAACCAGGTAGTAATAGTAAAAAATGTCACTTCTCAGATTCGGCATCGGTCGAGTATGGGCAAACACGATCAAGTATGAGAAGAGAATCATTGAATTGTGCAGTGAGCCTGTCAGATCGAGGAGAGACAGTATCACGATGATACATGGTGTATTAAGCGGAAAGGTGGATCGCGCTCAATTCTACGACAGATTACTGGAATCAGCGTTGCTCGTAGCCAGATCAGTGACCGGCACGACGTTGTTCAGCAATGACGTTGGTCAAGAATTCCTGCATTGAACGGATGAACAAGTTCAGTCATCAAGAAGACCGACTACTACACACGAGATGTTGTACGACTCACCATCTTTCCCTTTGCTCTTCGGAGGGTTCCGATACGTCGCTTGATGAATTTACGGGCTCGCTTGTCCTGGAACGTGATGAGAATGAAGGAAGTCAGTACAGTGCTTTATGTGATGTGAGAAAAGATCACGACGAGGGAGAAGGACCGCCCGTACTCCTGTCAAGTCGCAATTGACAAGACGTTTCCAGCATTTGTGTGAAATTTTTTCAGTCCTGCCACGATTCCAGACAGACCTCTACCCATGATATCGTAAAGAAGCTGGCTTCTGCCCCGCGCTATCGCCCTTATTCCCCGACACTATCATCCTTAATACCCTGTTCCTCTCTAGTGATCTTTGCAAAGTCCTCAATTTACTACTGTCCTCCTCCAGTCGTCCTGCATCTGTTGTCACCATCCTCCCAAATCCTACGAATAAGCTCACCTTTGAGTTTCTGATCAATTCCATTGCTCGTCTCTCGTATGGTGCAAATCCAGCGACTTCTCGAACGACGCTCTTGACAACTGCAGATCGTTGCGAAAGCTTGCCCTTTCTGCGAGAAGCCTTAGCTGCCGGGATTCTTCGTGTAGTCTTGTGACCTCTGTCGATTCCCCAAACCAATCCTGATCGAGGGGCGGTGTCCGCCTTGTGGTGTGGGTTGCTGCTGCCTCCGGCCATCTTGACGTAATTGTTGGATGTTTTTGGTGGATAGAGTCGAAAGCCGAGAAGAGTGAGGTTGATGTGCTCCCCTTGTACATTGAACTTTTCCGAAATTCAATTGAGATTCGCATCAATACCAGTAAGGACTAATTTAATTCAAGTATCCCCTCCTCTCCTTCTCTAATGCTGCGGCCGCAAGATAGAAAGGAGTATAGCTATCCACCCGCGTGGCCCTAAAGGACGCGACTTATCGTCCAAGACGACCAGCCTCAGCCTCACCCACAGATCCGATCGAGATGTCAAGCCGGAAGCAACGAGCTTCCCACGTGTCTACTGAGCTTTTCTAAATTTTCGAATTGCACTCTCCCGATCGTCTTCTGAATAGACTCCATCCCTGTCAGACACACATATTCGTCTGGAATCTCGTAGGTCACTTGTAAAGGATGCATTTGATGTACACGTTGGATGCCGTGGGTACTGGAGCAGAAGGCGAGAATCTACATGCGGACAACCATGCTGACTTTTGGCTGCCTCCTCCCTATCTCTTTTTTCTTTCTCTCTCTCTCCTTCTAGAATGGCAACCGACTTTACACCCTCAAGAAAGTGACTGCTACTGGTGGAATCACAAAGAGCGCTCATCCAGGTCAGCACTCTAGCGTCTACTCATTCCAGCTATAGTGCCAAATTGTAACTGACACTGCTTATGTCTACAGCTCGATTCTCGCCCGATGACAAATTCTCACGACACAGAGTCACGCTGAAGAAGCGATTTGGACTCTTGCCAACTCAACAACCAGCCAAGCCAATGTAATACTACTACGAGAACCCTGACTCTTCATCGACTATGGACCGGAAGCGACCTGGTACGAAGGCTGGGAAGTCTCGGGTGGTCATCTCGCCATCTTGAGCATTTGCAGAGAGAAGGGAAGACAGCAGAGCAGGCAATTGCCTGGACGTCAAAAAAGAAAGATGGAGAGGGGAAGATCAGCATCATCATGTACAATAGCAAATCAAAACACTATCTCCGACTATCCTCACCCGACCATTTGACTTTCACTCTTGCTATTGGGGTATAGCCGAGTAGTATGGACATAGTGATGCTCGCCCAGAGCCTTAGCCAGCTCAACTTGGTGATTGTCCATCAAAGTCTCATTCGGAATGACAACGAGCTTTGCCCTCGACGGCTGCTCCAAACGAAGTGCCTCCAGAATAGTTCCTGAGCCTGTTGAGCAACAATACAATCGGTGGATGGGGGTCAGCACCAGCCTTTTCGCATGATCCTCATGCCTTATGATTTAGATTCACCCGCATGACTGATCACGACGTCCGCCATCTCCACCTGAGGTACGATGTTCGAGACGTAGTCGATGAACTCGAGGTGAACGATGCCATGGCTAGCCTCATGATCCATAGAAAAGTGCTTGAATCCAAGTCGGTCTTGATTGCTGCTCCTATCGCCGTTGAGGGCTTCATCTCTGATTGCTTCTGGACTTAGACTGGCGGCAATGTCAGTCGGATTTAGCGCTGATCCTGGTTGACTTCCACTGAGGATCTTGATGGGCAGAGTACCCACTCCCTCAGTGACGCTGTCGCTTTTCTGTAGACCCAATGTTTCGCCCAGGAGAATATCTTCAATGGGTGTCGATCCAAACTGTATCATGATCGAAGCAGCCTTCTCCTCATCACGAGATCGCGCTGCCTTGGAAATTGCATCGAGAACAGGGGAGGAAAAGACGGCAACAATGAGGTCTGTGAACCTGGTGCTGCCAACAGTGACGAAGATTCTAGGACCTGTGCTGTTCTTGGTAGTCATAGATGGTGCACATTCCCTTAGTCCAAATACTAGAGCTTTATTTACCTACCAGGCAGGAAGGCCTTTCGTCCGTGCTCTATATTTTGGGTTCCTAGAATGTGCGCTTTGATCTTTGGGCTGCTGCTGTCTACAGCTAGAGGACGCAAGCCGTTCTATACATATAATCACCTCAGGGACTGAGTTCTGAGCGTGGCGCGTGGCAGGACTTTGGATCTGAAATTGAGTTGTGTCTCAACAACCAAACTTCCGACATTAAACAAGACTCTCCCGACTGAAGCCTGCGTTTGTGGTCTTCTTTTCATTCCCTAGTACAATTTTGGATATTCATCGACTCAGGAAAGGCAGTCGCAGGATCCCATCGAACAAAGCTCTGTCCTACGACTTGAGAGGTGTGGAAGAGCTCTGAAAATGATGAGGCCGCAGGGTGATGAAATGGAGGATTCTCCGCCAGCTGTGCAACAATTCATGGCTCACACCACAAAGGCTCAACAACAAGTGCAGTCTTTTCTTGATTCAACAACACCATATACGGCAAGACGATGGGGGACCACCGCCGGTCTACTTGTTCTCTTCATGCTTCGGATAGTGTTCTCGCAAGGGTGGTATATAGGTGAGTGCCTTAAAATGTTACGACGTACATGTTGGCAGTGATCGTCGATACTGATCATCCTCTAAATTGATCGACAGTGTGCTATGCTCTCTTCATCTACCTTCTGAATCTGTTCCTCGCCTTTCTGCAACCAAAGTTCGATCCATCGTTGGACGCAGATCTTGCAGAACAAGATGTTGAAGAAGGTGAACCTGGTCTGCCTACGAGTGCTTCATCGTTTCCAAGAAACGGAAAGGGAAATGGAAGTGGTGGATTGATGAGCGGAGTGTTCGGTCAAAATGGTGGCATGTCTGCTGACCAGGAGGATGAATTCAAGCCTTTCATCCGCAGACTGCCGGAATTTAAGGTGAGGTCCTGCATCGTAATTATTTCCTCTAAATTATAGCTTACATTTTCTCTTCCTCGCCACTCTTTCCCTCTTCCCTCTAGTTCTGGCTAGGGGCTACCCAAGCAATAATTGTCTCACTCCTTTGCACATTCTTCTCCGTATTCGACATTCCGGTCGTGAGTGACAAGAAGGCTGAAAGCCAAACGGCATGTAGAAACCTGACCATTCTATCGCTTCACACTTTAACAGTTCTGGCCTGTCTTGGTCATCTATTGGGTCATGCTGACGGCACTCACAATGAGAAGACAGATTCAGTGAGTGGTACTGTGCCCCCTATTCCCCTTCAGACGCCGGCTGACTCTACTATTCTTCGCCGCAAAAGACACATGATCAAGTACCGATATGTGGTGAGTTTTATGCATGGATCTTTGATGGCCGCAAGGGCAACATGCTTAGACTCCGAACATCCTTTACCCTGCAGCCATGGGACCTCGGGAAGATGCGTTACGGGCGCAAATGATCTGAGTCGAAATGGTCCGCAGTGTGAGCTCTGTACAGCCTTTTTGGCTCCAGCTCAAACCCCATTTGGGTCACTACCCACTCATCGATATCTTCCCACCCTCCTCCCTGTACCTTTGCATCTCGTCGTAATTATACAGTTATTTCCCTTCTTTCCCGCTATACAGTATGGGAAAAGGGTCTGCCTGTCACGGTGATGCCCACTTCTGACCAGTAATTCTTTCGAAGGCCTCCTGATACTTTTCCGACGTCCTCTGCACCACATCGTCTGGTAGAGTGACGGGTACACCTTCGTCGGCTGCCTTGTCCAGACCTTTACTCTTCAACCAATCGCGGACATATTGCTTGTCAAAGCTAGCTTGCGATCGACCGGCTTTATACGATGCTGCATCCCAAAATCTGGACGAATCTGGTGTGAGGACTTCGTCCACTAGTATTAGCTGCGTTTTGTTTAAAAGACCAAATTCAAACTTGGTATCGGCGAGAATAATACCCTGACTTTCGGCATGTTCAGACGCTTTGGAGTAAAGAGTCACAGCGGCCTTGCTTATAGAAGAAGCCATTTCCGGTCCGACGAGCTCGGCCACTGTTGGGTGAGGAGGGTGATAGGTAGATTAGAATGATGGGGTCCAGACCTTAACCCCACGCTTCCACTTTATCACTGCTCACCTTTGTCGGGATGGATATTCTCATCATGCTGACCTTGATCTGCTTTTGTACTTGGTGTGAAGTATGGTCCGCCTGGAATCTTTTGACTTTCGATCAAGTTCTTTGGAAGCTGGATTCCATGTACAGTTCCAAACTTCGAGTATTCACTCCAACCGCTACCGGTGATGTAGCCTCGAACGATCGCTTCAATCGGTACTATCTCAGCTCTCTTGACCAACATCGATCGGCCTTTCACTTGATCTGACACAGATGAGAGCTTCTCTTGGAGTGATGATGGAAACTGGTCGAATTCGGTAGCGATGATATGGGAATCAATGATCGAAGGAGTCAAGAGTTGAAACCAAAAGGTGGAGAGAGCATGAAGTAATTTTCCTTTGTCCGGGATGCCCTGACATCATACGCAAATTAGTGAGAGAACAGAAGAATTACGATTAGGGGGGCAGAAAGGCAAAGGTGAGTAAACGTGTCTCTCATCAGTCACCACTCTACTCTAGTCGTACTCATTGGGCCCTCCCTACGTACATTTTCGAGAATGATGTCGAAAGCCGAGATTCGATCGGTTGCAACAAAGAGAAGAGCTCCTTTGTTTGGACCTTCTTCGATCCCCGCATCGTAGATATCCCTCACCTTGCCCTTAGCAACGAGTGAAAGGGGAAGCGAGGTAGACGTCAGTGCCTTTTTGCTCATGGTGCTTTGCGCTGTTAAGATCAAGTCGAAAGATCTTCTGTATTTGTCGAGTCAGTCTGGGTCCACTGAACTATTTTCCGTTTTCCACCTTTCTTTCTTCCTACTGAGTAGCAACTCTAATTGTGATTTATCATTTACAGTGATACGGAGAGCTCTTTGAGTTATTCTTGAGCGCGCCGCGCCTGCTTGTATCTACTGTAGATAGGAAAGACGCGAGAGCCTCCCTCTTGCCCTACTCAACTAACGACACTTTCTGCCATTCACCACCACATGTGCGCTAATGACTACTCTTGAGACTGCTGCCACGATGAGCAGGGCTGCTCCTTCCATCTTCATCAATCCTTACGCTGGTCATCGAATGCTCAGTGGGAAAGAGCAAGAAGTTTTAGGAGAGTACGCAAGGCTGGCCGCGACTATCAAACGGGTAAGGTGATAGTGGAATCCTCCCCCATGTTGCATCGGACATGTCGAAGCTGACTATTGCACTCATCCTGCAGATCACAGCGCTGTCGCTGAGCCTCTCCTCGAGTGAAAGGCATGCTAGCTTACTCTCTCATCTGCGCATCCTCGAAAGGAAGATGGGATTGGTCCTTACCTTGTTTAAAGCAAGTGTTTGGTCTCTCATACAGACACATCAGGACGAGATGGAAGAGCAGGAACAGCAGCAGCAGCAAGAGGAAGAAGGAATGACAGGAGAAGACAACACTTATCCAGACGATGAAGATGGCACGATCACACGTCAAGAATACGCCTATTAATGTGGGATGAATTATTGTTAAGTATGGAAGTAGCTTATTATAGGAGCATTTTCGTGCTTTTGTAGTACAGGAGAGGAAGGAATACTTTACATCGCATCACCTACGTCGGAGACTTCCTCTGTATGTGTTGGAGATTGGCCACCGCTCTATTCGAAATGGGACAAAGGAAGCCGACGCTCGTCTTCCGAGAGGGCTCAAAACTGTCGCTGCTTCTGATCACTGATGCTGAGGTGAAGAGGCAGCAATCGTGTGAGATCGACTGCGTCTGCTTGTAATCATCGGTCTGGAGGAAGGGAACTTTGGGGATGTCTGATCGCTTCGTTGTGAATCTCCCAAGTCCGAAGTCCCACTAGGATTCCAGAGAGGTTGTTCTTGTAATCGGACTGGGCTGCTCGAAGCTCTGTAGGAGTGCCGTGCTTGCGGGTCCTTCAATTCTCGATTAAAAGACTCTCTTCTGTTCGACCTGCGATGTACTTCGAACGTATCGTTAGTGGGTGTTATAGGAGAATCGAACGTATCTCCAGCTTGAATCGGATCCTTGGGAGAGGAGAAAATCCTCCGTGCCGTCTTTGCAAAGGAAAAGCCCCCAGATCGACGTGATCGTATCGAATTAGCATCGACCATAGAAGGATGAAGACTTGAATTCAATTCACTGATCGTCGTCGTCGGTTCCCAATTGTTTCTTGGGGCGTCTCGGTGAACATTCGCCATCTGTGCACCGACCAGCTCCCTGTCTGGCGCCACCTTGAATAAATCTAATGAAGCAGACTTTGCCGGTGAATTCAACGTCGTGATTGTAGTTGCTGTAGTCGCTCGAAACAAGTCGAGGTTCATCGTCGAATCAAAGGCTTCTGCTGTCGTGTCCCCGCCTTGTCCACTCGTACTGCTAGTATTGTTTGCATATACATCGGCATACTTGAAACCATGTTCCTTCGTCACCTTGTTATGATCTTCATTCTCACTGGTACTGCTCCATCGGTCTGCGTCGTCGAAGTCACGGCTGACGCCTGGCAGTCTCAATCGACTCCTCGCCAATGCGTTACGGCCTCCCCTTCTTCCGGCTCGTCCTGGTAGCACCACACCACCTCTTCCTGCTATCGTTGCCCTCGTAATCGCCTCCTTTCTCCATTCATTGATGGCAATTCCTGAATGCTTTGCTTCACCGGCCATCAGGTGTGCTCTCGCAAACGTGTTGAAGAATGCCTTGAAATCTGCCTGAGTAATGAAGCGCATGGAAAGAGAGACTACTGTTGGTGGCACCCAGCCGGTCGTTTCGCTGTTCACATGAGATGCAGGCGCCATACTTGGATGAAAAGAAAGCGTGATAATCTCGCTGTAATGGCCTTCGACGGCCTTTCTCAGCGCTGGTCTTGTCACCCCATCAGCTCGCTCACTAAAGACACATGTGGTCAAGCTAAGGTTCCACACGATGGCATTCTGTGCGTCACTGATACTTGCACGTTGAATCGGTCTCTTTCTGAATACCGTCAGTTTAGATCCACAGACGACAATGTACCGTAGTTTCCAAACTCCCAGACCTGCTCTTTGAGCTTTACTACTTGTTCCGCTGTTTCGTTTATAGATGTAGCACCACCCTTCACTGTATTGTTCGGTGTAGCGATCATTATCGCTACTCAATATCTCGGATGAGCGGGTTGGCGAAGACCGTCTAGTGGTGCTACTGCTCCTCGCTCGATTTGCTATACCTCGTGGTAAGTGAATTCTCTTTTGAGCGTCAACGTATTGGATTTCCAGCAGCTCAAAAGGTCGAAGTCGAAATGAAATCACTGTTCTCCAATCCTCCAGCATGTGACCATTGGAGAAGGAGTGGATTGAGTAATACTTTGACATGGCATGCTTTGCATCTTTCCAGGAGGAAATCTCATCAAATTGAATGCCGGCAATCCGGGAACCAATGCGAGAACTGGAATGTCTTTCCTTATCGTTTGATGAGTCCAATTGGTCCCCTAGAAATGCTTGTGCTGTACGAGGTGACTGCGGAGCAGCGGCATGATCTATCACGCGTGCTTCATCGGTCCTTTGGGTGGATGATCCGTCTTGCCTTGGACCTCTTGCGGCTATGATAGTTCCCGATCTACCTCTCTCTGTCACAGAAGTATGACTGATCCCAAGGTAGGCACCATCTGAGATGCTATCATCCTCTACGTCAAATGCGCTCGTGTCGTGATCGGGAAAACTCGAGCCAGAAGGCGAAAAAGAAGTATGTGGCCGCTCGAGGTGAGATACGATGGACGAGTCTGACCGAGGAGAGCGTAGAGCCTTGGATGGTATGACTGCGTCCATCGCTAAGCTTCGGTGTGACTCCTCATCATCCGTCGTTGCATACTCTATCTCACATTCCTCTGTTTCCTCATTATTGGCAGTAGTAGATCGCCCATAGGTGGAGATGTCATTGTTTGTTGTGTCACATCCCTCGTCCGAATCCAGCAGATTCTCTACAGGGCTATCCTCTGTCTTGTCAGGCGCTAAAGTGATACTATCCATCCTGTTGATTAGAGCCATAGCCTCTACCTCCTTTCTCTTCGCTTCTGCGTTGCCTGGCAACTCTTGCGCAAGGTTGAAGTCGGAGTAGGTGTCCGAGCTAGCAACTTCTATGGGATCAAGCTTCGGTGAGTTCATGGCTGTACTGACAGACGCTAGCACTTGACCACTGCTTCTTGCCACAGAACTCAACGAGGTTACACTTGCTCTGATTCTTGGACTTTTAGAGTCCTTCATGTTGTTGATGAACCGACTTGACGTAGTCGATGAGGTCGAAGAACTTGACACGGTCTTGTGAGCCTCGTCCACCCGGGATTTTTCTGCGCTCAGCGAGTCGTTGGATCTCTTTTGCAAGTCCTTTGGAAGGTGGAGGCCCACGTACTTCATAGTTCCTAGTCCACCTTCCCCCGGTTCTCCTCCCAGAATTCCTTTTGCTGCCGCCAGAGCATCTTTCTTCGCTCTAGCGTTGTACTTACTGGGACTCAGCTTTACAGAATCGACTATCCTATTGCTGTCCCTGCTTGCCTCAGCATCAACAACCTCCCCTACGCTCTTCTTTGGTGTCCTGGCGAGGAAAGCCTTTGAAAAAGCTTTTGCATCTGACGGAAAGCGAGCTTGTCCAGTCATTGCGTTGCATGCTTCCTCATAGAAGTTAGACTGCACTGCCGGATCACAGGGCGTGATATTGAGTCTTTCTAAGATGACATCTTTCACCGATCCAATCGTGCTCCGGGTGTCGATGTGAATCCTCAACCAGATGTCCTTTGGTATGAAACGCACATAGACAGGAATGAAGCGTTGGCTCCGGTCTTCACTATCCGGTCTTTCTCTACCGATCATGATTCCTGTTATCGCCTCCTGATTACGTTGACAATCTGTATGCGCTCCGCTCCCACTGTTCTCTTATCAGCCCTATCAAAGACGGGGTCCATTACCTTTCTTCTCGAGTATTTACTTTCGGCATACCGCTTCTATACTCGCACTGACTGCTTGTTTACTTGCGGCCTCAGAGATCTCCCCTCTTCCGCGTATAGCAGATAGCTTCTTCCACCTCCGCTGAACCACTTCTCGTCCACTGGTGTCGGAATCGGACAGGGAGGGAGAGGAGGGAAGTAGAATGAGCGGTCTACGCGAGAGGGCAGGATCAGAATATGACTATTTTGACCGAATCGAAACATCGACTGGATTCATGCTCTAACAAGATCCGGGCGAGGGCGAAGCCTGGCATCCACGTGTGAAGAGTTCCGCGCTCAAGCTTGTGCGCGATTGTTACACAAGAGGCGTGTACATTTTACACCTTTGAACTGGACTCCAACATCAATGCGCACAGGTCACCGTGAAAATCGTTCTGTGAGGTAGAGAAAGGACCAAGACTGGGTTGCTGCCGGACTTAGCCTACCCTTTACACATCTCCGGAAGGCGCAGAGGTGTAAGAGATGAACGCACGAAGTAAGGGAAAGGGGGCCGCTCAGCTTCACATGCATGAAGACGAGAATGCTTCGTCTCTTGTTGGTCACATGAACGGGGAAGAAGAGGCGTTGGAAGAAGTTCAAGATGAGCTCGCCTCGCTTGAAGAGCAAATAAGAAAGCTACAGGAAACAAGACAGAGAGTCCTAGCAGAGCAGAGAAGATTGCAAGACAAGGTTAGAGGAATTTCCAACCACGCGGGTAGTGGTACATCTTTGAATTCAGTCAGCATTGGTCCTCGACAACCTGCAGAAACGAATTACATTACAAAGAAGTTTCACTGGAGTCAAGAGCTTCTTCCACGGGCTCAAGAAGTGTGGAAAATTCAAAACTTCCGCTCAATACAAGAAGCCGTCTGCAACGCGACCCTCGATGGGCGTGATGTAGTCTGCGTAATGCCAACGGGAGGTGGGAAGAGTTTATGTTATCAACTTCCTGCTATCCTATCTAAGGGCTTGACACTGGTCATTTCACCACTGATATCCCTATCAATGGATCAAATGTGGCACCTTCGTGAAGCAGGTGTCGCTTGTGAAATGCTTTACAGCGCTGCATCTAGAGAGGACTCCAATGATATATTGCGTCGAGTCAGATCAGAGGAATCTGGCGAAATCATCAAAGTCCTTTTCGTCACGCCCGAACGAGTAGCAAAGTCAAAGACTCTCTTGGCGGCATTGCAAAAGTGTTACGAACGAGATTCTTTTTCCAGGATCGTCATTGATGAAGCACATTGCTGTAGTCAGATGGGCCATGACTTTCGTCCGGACTACAAGAATCTGTCTATCCTGCGCAAGATCTTCCCTGAGGTTCCTTTCCTTTGCTTGTCGGCGACACTGGCACCTTCTGTACTGGAAGACGTTCGCCGAATCTTGAATCTTGCACCTACAGTCGACCCTTCCGCCGCTCCAAGCAAGGGCACAGTCTACTTCACCTCTCCCCTTCATCGACGCAATCTGCATTACTATGTCGTCAACCGACCGAACAGCAGCAAAGATTCAAATCAGGCGATAACGGATTACATTCTCAATAATCATCCTGGTGAAAGCGGGATCGTGTACACATTCACCAAGGCTGACACTCATAAGATGGCAGATGCTCTGAATGAAGTAAGCAAAGGAAAGATTCGCGCTTCTGTCTATCACGCTGACTTGGAGGACGGACATAAAACACAAATTCATCATCAATGGCGGCAAGGAAAGATTGAGGTAGTGGTAGCAACAATCGCTTTTGGAATGGGAATTGATAAAGGAGATGTGAGATTCGTCTTGCATGCTACCTTGGGCAAATCACTAGATTCGTACTATCAGGAAACTGGTCGAGCTGGTAGAGATGGTAAGGATGCCGATTGTGTACTATTCTATCGACCAGCCGATGCTTCTCGATTGAGTGGAGTCCTTGCAGGTGATCCTAGAGGACAAGAGAAGCTTCATTCGATGTTGTCGTACGCTCAAAGCTCCAAGTGTCGCAAGGTCTTGTTTGGCGATTATTTTGCCGATCAGTATGGCGGAGCGAGTGTCTGTGGAGCTTGCGACAATTGCTTGTTACCCGTGCCACCGACCGACATTACATTGGAAGCCTGGAAGCTTGTGACTACGTTAGAAGAAGTCTACGAAGAAGGAGGAAGGATAACGCTTGCCGGATTGGCGGATCTGGCCAGAGGCTTAGGAGGAGGGCAATACTCGGTAGTAGACACAAAACAAAGAAAGAAACGCAGCAGAAAGATAAAAGCAAAACAGAGCGGCTTTTTTGACATAAAAGAAGTCATAGGCGAGAAGGTGAAGCTGAGCAAGGATGTGAGTAGAAGTAGTAGGATCATCGGTAGTCTGCATTGGCTTCCTGGCGGCTGATCTCTGTCTCATGCGAATTAACAGGACACAGAACGAGCGATCATTCAATTATTATTGGGCGGCTACCTAGCTGACGAGTATAACGCTACAGCCTACTCTGTCAACGTATACGTACAACCTGGGCAGATGGCAGGTCGCTTGACTCGCTTTACCTTGCAAGATCTTGAAAATCAGGTCAAGGGATGTCCTGTAATCTCTGTTAAGTTACTCGACATGACGACAAAGAAAAAGTCAAGTACCAAGAGGGCAAGCAACAAATCTACTCGGAGTGCTACTTCTGGCGTGGATAGCGATTTTGAAGACGAAAGTGGCCCTTCTCGACCAACATCGACAAGAACACCAAGTAATAAAGGAAAGGGTACCCCGTCCCGCCCAACGGCATGGGTAGAGGAAACTGATTTAGATTTTGAGAATGACCTTGAAGGCGAAGATGCTCTGGTAGAGCAGTCAAGTAGACATCAGAAGAAGCCAAGAATGAGCATGAGCAGCAGCAGTAGCAACAGACTCGATCCAATTGAGATCGATAGCGATTGAGGTAGGGCCTTTCAAAAGGAGAAAGCAACAACCAAAAAGGAAAAGAACTGTGTGAGTCATTTTTGCGTTACTCCTTGATTCTACTCTCTCGTTACAAAGCGCTGATAGGAAGCCCCTTCCAGGTACACTATCTCTCATCATATATCCTACCAAGAGCAAATACCAAACACACACACACACACATGAACCATTGTACATATCTCTCATCGTATCGGCACATTCAGACACTTCCTTTCATCCTTCCCGCTCTACACGTCTCGCTTGCTTAGCTCTTCCCAGAGACAACGTGCAACGGTGTCACATCGCTCATGACACACCTGTAGAATTGCACACTCGGCCTTTAGTCTGCTGAATATACGCTTCAATTTCAAGAGCAGTAGTGGCGGCGGCTGCTTTTGAAGCTTGTGAAGTAGTGTAGACACTTCTACGCCCTCCCCTCCACTGCAAAATACACGTTCTGCAACCCGTGTACATTCATCACTAAAGCAATCTCTGACCTTAGTCTATCTTTCGCGGCGTTTTACGCCCACGCTATAATGACGAGTTCCCGCGCCACAGCCGCTATCTCGCTTCCACGACTACCACCTTTTTTCCCTTGGAGCCTTCTGCGGGACGGACGGGCGTGACTGGGGATACGCCCAAATAGAAGTCAACTTCTTGGGCTCTTGCGATGAATGTTGTCGTGCAACGTTGAAGGATGAACAAAAGGCATGTGTATAAAAGGGCGCTGCGTACTGTCACTCCGGACACAATTTTTTTAGCCACCCATTTCCTTGCAACTTCCTTTGCCAATTACTACAACAGACGCTGGTCGACTCCCGTTGTGCTAATAAGCTACTCATTCGACTTCACTGGATTACCGGTCGAAGATCTCTCCGCTATCGACATACATAATGTACACAAAACAAGTGATAGTTCTCCTTTTCGCCTTGCTGGTTGCAGCTTGTGCCAGCAAAGTGGAGGACAAGCGGGTCGTACAAGAATCTGGAATGCCGATTCTGCAGTTGCCAAGCGGTCCTGTTGCACTTAGAAGAGAAGCGGAAGGCTCAAGGATGTCAAAAAGATTTGTACGAGAACCTGGAATGCCTATCTTGCAGATGCCAGACGGTACAGTTGCACTTAGAAGAGAAGCGGAAGGCTCAAGGATGTCAAAAAGATTTGTACGAGAACCTGGAATGCCTATCTTGCAGATGCCAAACGGTACTGTTGCACTGAGAAGATCGGCTCAGGAGAAGGAGTCAAAGGGTACTGCTAAACCATTGAAGCTGACCGTTGCCGCCGGAAAGTACGGTCCGAAGCGATCAATGCCACTAGAATTGTCTTCGTCCGAGCTGTCTTCTATGACAAAGGCGGAAGCCGAAAAGTACTCAAGGAGAGGAGGAATATAATCTTCCTCCTCTAACTCACATAGCCTACTACGGAGCATCATCAAGCAGAACCCCCTTCCACCGCATCAGAAGCGCGCATGTGAATTATGGCCGTGAAAAATTCCAGCGACACAATTGTATACTTCTCTCCCTATCGCTTCGTTTTAATGACAAATCGTAAGAATTTCTGGAGCTACCTTCGTTAGTCTTGTGATTGTCGCTCTCCACTTGGTGACTTCCTGCACCCGCTCAGTCACGATTGTTGCATCTAATACCTGCACTACAATTCCTCACTAGGATGAGTCATTGCTTTGCTGCAGAGTCGAAGCTGCTGCAGCGACGACGCTCAAGCATGAACATCCTTTCGATCGTTCATCAGACCTTAGATGAGCTTTCATACTCCAGCTTCGCCGAGTTCTGCTTACGTGATCCAGAAAAGATTTTGTGTTTGTGTTTTTTCTTCTTTACACACTATCCCCTCAATAGAGTCAGAAGACGTGGAGAGGCCAGAGGAAATGAATTTGTTGACATTAATGCACCATTCGACTTTAGACATTCATCCCAGCCCCTTCCTGTAACCTCGATCCCACCATATCGCCCTACTCAAACACATCGACAGACCATTCGGCACCTCCGATAACATACTGCGCTGGCTGGATTCACCTTGCACATATACTACTTCACCTTTGTATCATCTCGCAACACCTAGCGTTTAGTCGCCTCTCTGCAATTTCACTACCCACTACCTCCATCCTAAATACTTGCGCAAGGAAAAAGTTCTGTCGGAGGCTTTAAGCAATCAATCTTGCTGCGTGTGAGGTTGACATGCCATCAGAAAGCAGTCGAGGCATTTTCAACACACTCTTTGGATGTTGCTTGGGGCATCGTGGGAGTTCTTCGGCAAGAGACAATCATGATGGTGCGAGGTCAGGGGAAGATGGTGCACATAGTGATGAGAGAACACCGCTCATAGGCGGCATAGGTGGCCAATCTTCAAAGCCTTCGGGACAGAGTGAGGCCTTGACAGTCGAGGGAGATTCAAAAGCGTTACCAAGAAAGAGAAGTGTGGATCTTGCAAGGCTCAGGGCGATAAGGGACCAAGCAAACGAGTGAGTTTGGAAAAGGGGAAAGGGAGGGTGAAAACAAAACAATTTTATCTGAGACCTAGCATCACCTATACTCCAATGTAGGGCGTTTTTTTTCATCGATAATTCGCAGCTGCTACCTTCGTCAACTTCATTTCGTCCTATGGGCATGACGGCCTCTCAAGCCATGGGCGGCTCCAGAAAATTTAAAAAAGATCAGAAAGGGGAAGCTATTTCACATCAAGAACTGATAGCAGATTCCGACGAGGCAGAGCGACTGTATCGAGCAGCAATAAACACGGCTTCTACATCGATGGTAGAGGCAGCGGATGGAGTGAGCTCAGCAGACAAGAGGGGTGCGCCGATCAGTCTCGTCCGACGAATGAACCTATCCATCCGGGAAGC
The DNA here is from genome assembly GCA_026210745.1 of Exobasidium rhododendri. Taxonomy (NCBI): domain Eukaryota; kingdom Fungi; phylum Basidiomycota; class Exobasidiomycetes; order Exobasidiales; family Exobasidiaceae; genus Exobasidium; species Exobasidium rhododendri. The sequence continues at coordinate 1,231,920 of CP110630.1, forward strand.
ATCTTTGCAAGGAGAAGAAGTGACTCCGATAGAAAAGAAAGCCACTTCAGATTCAGCGGGATGGCCATCTCCCTCACCAGAAGAGGCTCATCAGAGCATGGGTCTTGATGTTAGTAATGAGAGCTTGACTACTTCCGGATCTTCCAAATCACATCATCTGCCAATTAGCAAGCTACCTAGCAACCACTCGTTGCGCACACTGCGATTCGGTGGTCAGTCAGACCAATCACCTTCAAGTGAAACGAAAAGGGAGTATCCACTGGGTAAGACATCCGGTGCCGAGGATGAAGAATGGAACAGAGGTCGGACTAGAAGTAAGAGGGGGCTAGTTTGGTCTGAGAGTGGACCATCTACGTCTGAATCGAGACCGGCTTTGAATAAGATGTTCAGCGAGGAAGTAGGAGCGGGTGCCTTGACTTCAGAGGAGGCTGGTGAGGTTGGCCAGGGACAGAAGGAGGAAGAGAAAGGGTCAGGGCAAGAAATCAAGGTGAGTTTGCCTAGTCTAATTCGACCAGCTCCCACACCTGACACTCGACGTCTTCTTTTCAGACTCCCGCGTCGCTGTCTTTGAATTTCACACACACAGGTACAAAGAAGGACGTACAAGAGCGACTCAAGCTAATATCCCCCATAGCAGAAGCCTGGGACGGCAATCAGGACGATTGAATGTAACAATTATCATCAAAATTCTATCTTCTAGACGGAAATTATATATCTACTTTTCATCCACCTTGAGATCTTTGATTCCTTCTTGGGCGGCCTTGACAAATGCCTCATTACTGGCGAAGGATTGCGCCTCCTTACTTTCTTTCCCTGACGGGCCTTCTGCGGGTGCTTGACCTTTCCTCTCTGCTGCAGTAGCACAAGCGGCAATGTCAACATTTTCTTTCTCCCGCAATCCTTCACGAACTAGGAGAGAGACTCTGCTTTCACTCACGTCTATTATTCGAGTCCCTTTCTTTCTTCTTCTTGACCACGACGGGCTTCTGTGCGACTGGGTAAGCGGAAGTCTCCGCCGTTTGGAACTCGGGATTGGTCTTGTAAGCCGTCTGGATCGGTTCCAAGAGTGTGTTGATGGCATCCGCTACGCCGCTCTTTAAATCTAGAGGGTGCAATTTCTTCGCAGCAAAATCGCTCGCAATCGTTTCATAATCACTGTAATGCAGGTTTCCCCCAAATTGTTCTCGTCTCGAGATACTGAACAAGGTTCCCTCAGGTGCATCTTCCAATATCAACGGTTTACTGATTCCCTCTTGATCGCGGCGGGTCTTCAAACTATCGCTCTCTTGCCTTAGCCTTGAGATCGGAAGTATCACTGCCTTTACAAATGCCAACACACCGTTCTCTTCAACGACTCCTTCTATACAGAAGGCGTCCTTCAGTTTCTTCTTGACATCTGAAGGCGTATCTAGAAAGTCAATCTTCGATCCGGAGTCAGAAGAAGACATTTTCGATCCTTTCAGTCCAGGTACCATTGAATTCATCAGATGAGCTCGCTTAGCATATCCAAGCTTGGGCAGATGGGTTTCGGCAAAGATGAAAATCTTGCGCTGATTGGAGAGGAGGGAAGAAGGTACTTATCAGCATTCACACAAACTTTGATCTCTTGCCAACGTTGATGTCACGAAGCCATTTCTTACCTGGTCCACACCGCCAAACTGGAAGTCTGCATCGAGATATTGTTCATCGAGAGCCTGAAGACCAGGGTAGAGTAGGCCACTCAATAGAGGGCTTGCAACTTGTTTAACAACTTCTGAGCCAGCTCGCAATGCATCGTGCTCGGTAATACTGGCGCATAATCGGTAGTTGTCCATGTTGTAAGCTTCTGTGAGCTGATAAGATGAGCCGACGATAAAGATGAGTTTTTCCGTTGGGACGCCAATCGACTTTAGAGCGGACATCAGAACATGTCTATAGTACTCTACTCGATGACGGACCAGCTCGATGGGTGCCTTGAGGTTGTCCAGAAATGCGTGAACGTCTGCATAAAATTTTGCATCATAGTCATTATTCGTCTCTCAATCAGCACAGATATACGTATGAAAGAGGAGGAGCCCTACTCACCTGCAAGAAGGACTTTAACTTCGACACCCGCTCGAAGAAAGTCAGCAAGTTTTGAAAGGGCAACAAAGTATCCAATGTGAGGTCGGCCGGTCGGCGCTGTACCCCAGTAGCAACGTGGAGACCTCTCGTTCTTCTCCAGGATAGCCTTGATGGAATCGCCTCCCAAGACTTCTTGAAGGTCCCGAACAATAAGCTCGTATCGATCTGCCGGTGACATTTCCGAGGTGGCCATCTTGCAGACAACAAGTCGCGATTCACCTGCACTGTGAGCGGTGAGAAGAAGAGGATCAAAGAAAGTGTCGCTCACAAGTACCGGTACACAATGAAATATTCATCACACTGATGACTCTTTGCTACAAATCAGCTACCGTGCGGTATACAGAGAAACACACACAAATCAACATTTTCTTCTTGACTGCCTGTCCAACTTTATGCCCAGATTACACGTGGAGGAACGCTTGCTCTTGCTTCTCAATTTATCATGATCACTCAGTCTATACCTCTCGCGGTCCACCCTTACTACTGCCAATCTTCCATGTCGCTTCGATCGTCACTTTATCGGTTGACCAGCCAGCCAATTCGATCAGTCTCAGTACAAAAGTCTCTCGTTCGCCTTTACGCCTCTACCGCCGAAACCTCTCAACATAAAATAATGCCAATCGAAGATTCAATGAGAGAGAAATTGGAGAGGGAATTCACTCCAAGTATTCTCAATATCCGAAATGAGTGAGGCAAAGGAGAGGAGTGGGATTTTGGCTGCCATCTCTTTTCTCACATCTCACTCTTTTCTTGCTTCCTATTTCAGCTCCTCCAAGCATTCACATCATGCCGCAATGGTCGCTCAAGGTGGTGGAAGTGGAGAGACACGTACGTGGAGAGTACGAAGGCTGCTTTGCTTATCCAATGTAGCTCACCTTCTTCCTCTTCTGAAATGTTCACAGACTTTTTTGTCGAGATCGTCTCGGAAGTTTTCAATGGAAAGGTGAGTAGTACTGCATATATGTTTTAGGTGCAGCAAGGAATGTTGATCGCGCATGATCTGCTCCTTTCTTCCCTTAGGGCCAACTCGCGCGGCATCGTTCAGTCAACAATCTCATGGCAGATGAATTCGAGCAGGGTCTTCATGCTCTCAGCTTGAGGACAAAAACGCCAGCGGAATGGATAAAGGAGCAGCAGTGGTCTGGCGCCCCAATCCAAAAGTAATTGCACCGCTCTAAGTGATACTTGGTACATTTCTCACCCTTTCGTAGGCCCCTCTCCCCTCCCGGTATTCCATCTTACGCCCTCAGTCAGACTCACTGTAAAACAACATTCATCCGTACATGCAAATGATCGCTGCTTAGCCCCGTACAATGTGGTCGCGTTGCACGATTGTGAGGTAAAGGTGGTATTGCGACAATGCGCAAGACCGACGAAGAAATGAAAGCGGAACGTATGAGAGGTGTGACTGCTTTCGCAACGTGTTTCAGGTCCAGGAACCCGTGGAATGAGTAATGGTATGGACTTATATGTGTAAATTGAAACGATATAGATGCTGTTGGTATCATTCTTGCTATAGATGAGTCGATAGAGATGACAGCACCGCTCTTACATGACTAAACAGTTGCAACCACCACTACTAGGTGCGTAGGGGTCGTCCTTCTTCTCGACGGGGCCCCATACGGAAGGCACAAGGTAGTCTTTGGTGCTCTTGCAGTATCTGATTAGGCTGTGAGAAAAGAGAGAAGTGTCGATTCAGCAAAAGTAATCTGCGATACTCAGCCTCCCTTCTATATAAGATATTTTATGCTGACCTCGAGCTGGCTTCAGAGACACGAACGCGGGGCCGTTCTAAATCCTCGCGGAGTCGCTGATTGTGTTCAGTCAGGCGACGTAGTTTCAACTCTGACATCGATTGCTTGTGTGGTCTGGCGTTCATCCTTCCAAAGATCTGTCTGTTTGTATCTGTTGTCTTGCATCAGAAAGGGGCAATGCACCACTTGTCCCGAATGAAACTCACTCTGCCGTTGCCTGTTAGGTCTGTTCTGACAATATTTGACTTGCTTTACGCCTCTCGTCAGCCGCACTTGATCAGGGAGAGACGGCGATAGTTGTACAGATGGCGTCCGCTATGAGTTTCAAGGAAGAGAGTGTGTGCCCACTGGCAGATAGGAGAGAAAGGAAGGCACAGAAGCAGCTATGGTAGACCTTGATCGGACCTGACCTCCTCGGTGTGATGAAAGGGATTAAAGCAGGCGCGAGCTAAAACCCACGTGGACATGCGAAAGCTGTCCAACGCACGGACTCCTGTACCGCTAAAGTGCTGCTTCTTTGCCTGTTCTTGCGATTGTATCGTGTCTTTCTCCTGGCCATTGCATTGGAAGGTGTAAAAGAGGAAGTCGATGATTCTACGGCAACTGCGGCTGGCTCGAGATCTGCATACGAACACTGCGCTGCTCCAACATGTATCTGCTGCGCTCCCCAATCCTGACTATACTCGGAAGGCCACTCTGCGTCACATCAGCTGCTTAACTCGAGCCTCGCCAGATGCACAAAAGCGAGCATACAGGCCCAAGATCAAGTCTCGAATGTACTCAGACTCTCCTGCTGATGGTGATCTGATTAGAAATTCCCCCTTACCCATATTCAGCAACATTGCCGAGTTTAGAAGATGGAGGATGGAAATGATGTCAGCAGGTAGAACAGTGGGATTTGTACCAACGATGGGGGCGTTGCACGTAGGACACCTCAGTCTAGGTGAGTGAGGGGTGACGACGAATGACGTCCTCCAGCATGGTTATTGGCAAAGTCCTGATGCTTCCCATCCTATACGTCACAGTCGAGAGGTCCTTAGCTGAGAATGATGAGACGGTCGTGTCAATCTTTGTCAACCCAGCCCAATTTGCACCAACAGAAGACTTATCCAGCTATCCAAGAACATTATCCAGCGATATAAAAGCTCTTTCTTCGATATCTTCTACTTCTAAGACAGTCTCTGCTATTTTTGCTCCGACTGTCAAGGAAATGTATCCATCACCCGATGGAAGACCATTCACTCAACATGTGAAAGAGCAACAAGGTGCTTTCGTAGAAGTGCAAGGCCTAGCTCATCAGATGGAGGGAGCAAGTCGACCTACTTTCTTTCGCGGAGTTGCCACCATTGTGACAAAATTGTTCCACGTAGTGCAGCCAGACTTGGCATACTTTGGACAAAAGGACATTCAACAGGCAATCATACTACGGAGACTCGTTTCTGATCTGCTTTTTTCGCATCCACCTTCCGCCAAGGCAGTGCGAATATTAGCGACTATAAGAGATGAGCGAGATGGACTAGCACTGAGTAGTCGGAACGTCTACCTGACAAGTCGAGCAAGGAATCATGCCCCCATACTGCATCGCTCTCTGAGTGCTGGGGAAGCTGCATGGAATGACAAAACGTTTCTTCCCGACGAGCGGGACATGGTTGAAGTCACACTGAAAGCTGCTCACAAGGTAGCGCAAGCAGCCATCATGGAGGCAGAAAAGGACGGCGTGAAGGTCGAATTACTCTACATAAGTCTGAATGACCCCATTTCACTGCAAGATCTAAGTAAGGATTCCAGCAACTTCAGCAAGGATCGGGGAGCTATCCTGAGTGCAGCGGCTCTCGTCAAAGAAGGAGACGATGGACGTGTGACTCGACTGATAGACAACGTTCTTTTGGGCTTCACGCTATAGCAGCTTGGAGCGTCCATAACATACAAGTCTTCAAATCTCTCAACTTCAAAGATTTTAAAGCTGAAGTGATGATGTTTTGATGCATAAATTACGCTAGATTTGAAGGATGTGAGACACAGTTAGGAGGGATTGATGGGGAGCATGAGGTGCTCGCTTCCTGTCAGAGAAAGGGGCGAACGTTTCCGCGCTTCCCTGGATTGTCTAATGACTGCGAACGGGGTAGATCTCGCTTGAGAAGAGGGAGCTGCGTGTGCTTGTGTGCGTGCGATTAATACATGGTCTGCTGCTGTAATGCTATACAATGTTTTCATTTTCCCGACGGACGCCTCGATGAATTCTATCCAGTCTTATTCTTTTCTCGGCTTGTCACTCGAAAGCTCTACTGCCACAACAATCACACTATCTGCCGAGTCCCTCGATCAAATCCACCAGCTAAAGGCGTATAGGAAGACTGCTCAGGACGTATCCGTGGCGCACCTCCTCCTGGATAGCCGGCTGGCGGTAGAGAGTAGCCCCCTATTGGCTGCTGCTGCTGCTGCTGCTGCTGCTGCTGCTGTTGAACTGGTTTCCCAATCGCAGGTGCGCCGTATATTGCTTCAGGCGACATCCCGTTGGAGATTTGTCGCTGAATGGGTGGCATGCCTGCTGGTGGGAATTGCAGATTGGGGCTTGGCCCTCGCACTTGCTTCGCTTTCGAATTCGGTGAAAGAGAGCTTTTGACTCCCAGTGGGTCAGCACCTGCTCTTCCTGCCCCAAAATTGTCTGACTGGGAATAATTTCCATTGTGATATATGCTTGCACTTTTGCTCTGTCTACTAGGATCGCTTTGATATGTACTCTTTCTTCGATGATCACCTCTCCCCACACTATCTACCCTTCTCAGGTTCGACGACGACATCGATCGAGATCCACCTTCTGATCCTGTTGCTCCCTCATCGCCCAGATACATCGACTTGCGAAGAACACCGGGTCCTACGCTGTCGATTCTTCGACTGTCTGCTCGTGCATACCTTGACTTTCTTCTGGAGTCACTCGCTGGAGGTGGTCCCAAACCCACGTTGAGCGTTGAACCCTGAGAACTCATCACCTCCGCGCCGTCTGCTCCCATCTCATATGACCTCGAAGCGTACCCTGATGGTCCTGGGCTCACGATCGGCTTGGTAGGTTGGAAACCACTTCCATCTGGACCAAAAGAGCTGCCCTGGACGGGGGGATGAGCGGGCCCTCCTCGTCGATTGGAAGCAGCTGTTGCGCCAGGCAGACTAATACCACTACTCTGCCCTCGACTGTGACCTGCTTTACCAAAGTAATCCTGTACATTGCTCCTGCTTGATTGAGGTGTCCCGATCGCTCCATTTCTCATATCATCATGTCGACCTCCTCTACCCATTGGACTTGCACCTGCTAGTAGGCTAGCTCGACCGGCCGAACTTTTACTCATCTCTGAAACTTTCAATCCAGCTACTCTTGTCCCATATCCCGCCGCACTGGGTTGGAATAGCTTAGCTTGGCCATTGACATATGGTCTGGCCTCCTTCCTAGGTTTGTTGAAAACTTTACACAGACCCCCAACAAAGAGCAGGAGGACAAAAACACCTAACAGTATTGCCAGTGTCAAGCCCACTTCAACAGGTGTCAGACCAGACGTGTCCTGCCTGGTTGTGCTGGTGACTGCACTTGTCGCGGTAGGTAGGACGTTTGCTGTCGTAGAAGCACTGATGGATGCGCAGATCGATAGTTCAGTACGTGCTCTTACAAGTGCTACAACTGACTCCCCTTCATCTTCTTCCAATCGAAAAGTAATCCTGCTACTTACCGTCTTTGTAAGTCGCCAACGACTCTGCCAGCAACTTGCTTCTTGAAGCCCGACATTACTTTGCGAGTTCGTAAGCTGAACCTAGAAATGTGTCCTCCTGGGGGACTCTAAAGAAGACTCTCAATTTAGAGAAAAGATGGCTTGCTCGAACGCTTCTTTCTCTCGCAACGAGGAATGACAGTCGTGTACTGGGAACACACAGTATGCACCTTACTGCTCGCGTGCCGAGTCGGACGAATGTCGTCGTCGGGCGAGGTTGCTCTCTTGCTTGTGTACTTGATCGGGGAAAGGCGCGTAAGTGTGTCTGGTGGGAGAGGATTGCTTTGCGTTGCGGAGGAAGGCTGGACGTTGCAAGGTTGTTGTCTCTCACTTGCGAGGCTTGGCGATGAGGTGCACGAGTAGGCCAGCTGAGTCGCCTGACAGACCAAAGCTACTGCTAAGTGGAAAGTGATGCGACAATGATGGGAATGGAAGATGGTGATCAGAGATTGCAGACGAAGCAAATACAATTTGTCGTCTATCAACGTCTTAGGGCGTTCTGTCAGGAATACAAACTGGCTCCGCTGCAAATACCAAGCCGAACGGCCGCACAATGTGAGCAAGGCTGGGTGTCAAAGAGGCACTTCAGCCGCGTGAATTTGTCCAAAGTCTAGCGCGCGTTGCGTCGAAGGGGAGGGAGAAGAGGACAATTCTTAAAATTGGCATTGTTGTTCGAGGGCATTAGAATTACTTATCATTGTCGCTCTATCAGTGTACCATACTTAAAGAATCCGTTATTGTGCTACTAATAGTATATGGTTGGCAGATATTTATATTTAACTCAGAGAACTTCAGATGGTTCTTTCGAGGGGACTGTCTGGCAATCATGAGCTTGGGCGGGGAGGGAGGGTCTCTGCTGGATGATGATTGTGAGGCAAGCATACGACCAAAAGCATTGATGGTTCTTTGCAAAGCACCTGTGTGAATGCCATGCTGAAATCATCAGCAATTGCATGTCTGCATCGCTCAGCAGTAAAGCTCTACCAGGTATCAGCTTTTATCTCTCTGAAGCTGCTTACACTTCCCGCTCCATTCGCTCATTACATCGTCACGGCAGCGGTTAGAGGTCCACGGTCTTGTAAATAGTGTGGCACTATCTCTGAGACTGCAACTATGATCAGCGCTGTGATCAATATGCATGATGAGGTGAACAGCTTCAATACTTGAGCTCAGACACAGCCTCTACACAGGGAGCAGAGCTGCTTTGCTTATCACGAAGGGTCGTAGGGGAACGGACATTACATTAGAGAGACTGAGTTCCTCTTGAGCTCAAGGCAAAGGATGTACCTCTTTCAGATGATTGAGATGATCGTGACCGCCCTTGTGACTTTGGAATGATGGAATGATGCTGGCTGAGGTAGGAGTTGCCCACAGAACCAATAGAGGGAAAGCCAGAGAGCCGCTTGTTTCTTGGAAGGCTGGCAGGGGGAGGAAGTGCACGACGCTAAGGAATTGAACGAGGGGCGGCGACGTGCAAAGTGTCTTCCGAGATGAATAATTCAAGATTTGGAATCTTTAGTCCTTACTGTTTAATTAGAAATTCGGAGCGCTTGCCCCCTTCTTGCAGGCCTTCGCACATCAACCATGCCAGACGGTACCTCACCCGACGTCCTTGGACCTTTCAGATCTTCGTCGGCTGCTGCTCTAGAAGTCACTGATGTACGAGGGAAAAAGACACTGACTCGAGCGCAAATAGCCAAGCGGATCGCAGCAGGTGAAACTCTGGTGTTGCACAGAAGACGCATCTATAAATTGGACAACTGGCTGTCAAGACATCCTGGTGGTGAGCTTGCCATCTTGCACTTTGTAGGAAGAAATGCTACCGATGAGATAGAGGCGTATCACTGCGATGCGACATTGCAAAAGATGAAGTCTTTTGTCATTGCCATGCTGGACGAGCAGGACTGGCAAGGCAGAGAGAACGAAGGATACAAGCCTTTGGTCCCACCAGTTCAATTGGGCTATAGATCAGGGAAGCTGGATCATCCAGACGCACAGTGGAACATGTGGGAGAGAGAAGTAGAGAGGACAAAGTCAGAACTACCAGACGAAGGAACGGATAAAGTTGTAGAGGCTAGACTCTCCACTCGACCTGAAGGGTTTCCTCTTCCTGCTTCGATGCTAGAACCTCCACCAAATCTAGAGACAATTATTCCAAGTCGAGAGCAGGAAATTTCTAGGGCATATCAAGAGATGCACAATCAAATCAAAGGAGCTGGGCTGTACACTCTTCGACCGATTGGCTACGCTCGTGAATGCGCTCGATACGTTGCGCTGGCAGCCATTGCCGCCAAGTTGTGGCAGGAGTCGTACTACCTCTGCTCCTCCTTCTTTCTCGGATTGTTCTGGCATCAGCTCACTTTTACCGCTCACGATGCTGGTCACACCGGTATCACACACGATCATTTCACCGACAGATTGATAGGCACGCTCATCGCCGATTACCTGGGAGGCCTTTCGATCGGGTGGTGGTGTGACAATCACGATGTACATCACCTCGTCACAAACCACCCGGAGCATGATCCTGATATCCAGCACATGCCCTTTTTCGCCATCAGCCCGAAATTTCTCGTCGAGATCTCACCCAGTGGGAAGAACTCTGAGAGAAGCTTCGGTCTCTGGTCTTCCTACTATCGTCGAGTACTTCTTTTCGATGCTCCGTCACGCCTTTTCTTAACGCTTCAGCATAAGATCTACTACGTCGTCATGTCACTCGGTCGATTCAATCTCTACGCCAATTCGTACGGCTTCTTGGCACTGAAGGCGAGGAGAGACAAATGGTTCTGGATCGAGTCAGCTGGCCTCCTCTTCTTTTGGTACTGGTTTGCATACCTCTATCTGGGAGCCATGCCAAGTTGGGGAGCAAGGATAGGAGCTTTGCTCATCAGTCACATTGCCACTAGTCCTTTGCATGTTCAGGTGAGTTAGATAGAAGAAGCGCTTCCATGCAGAGAGGAGAGATTGATGCTGATGTAACTGTTGCTGTCTGTCAATAGATCGTCCTTTCGCACTTTGGCCAATCGTCAGAAGATCTAGGCTTGAGTGAGAGCTTTGCTTCCCGTCAGATCCGTACGACCATGGACGTCAAGTGCCCTCCGTATCTCGATTTCCTGCACGGTGGCCTTCACATGCAAGTCACTCATCACTTATTCCCTAGACTACCACGTCATAATCTGAGGGAAACCCGAGACCGATTTGTCAGACCCTTTGCTGAAAAGTGGAATCTCAAATACGAAGAGTATACTTTCAAGGCTGGGAACGTCAAGGTTCTCCGCACTCTTGAGGACGTTGCCAATCAAGTTAGGATATTGCACATGGTCGCAAAGGCTCAAGCAAGCGGGGAGATCAGTCACTAAGTGATCGAGTTTGCTGGATCTCTTTTCCCCTTCTTAGCTATGCTTTCGTTTTAATGAAAATGTAGGATCTACAATCAGATGAAAGCTTTCACATCTTGCTCGCAGTGAGACTGTTTTGCGATAGACTATAAAGGCGCCTATTCTGGTGGTAAGAAGGGGTTGGCGATCTGACCAAATCCGTCGGCTGGATTGATGACTGTCAATGCTGTGCCTCTCACCACCGCCAGACCCAACGGCCTGGTCTTCTCTGTTACGTTGCCTGTTGCGGGGTCTTTTCAGAAGAGGAAACATAAGCAGAGGTCTTGTAAGCAAGGGTTGCAGTAAGCTTTGTAACGTAGTATGACTTACCTCTCAGATACTCTTCGACTTCATCCATGACGAGATTCATCAATTGATCGTACCCTTTGAGAAGCCCAATGACTATCATTTAAGACACAAGAACCAGCGTCTCAGCATGTGTATTCTCGAGCTCTTTCACTTTCGCAGATCTGTACACACCTTCTCTACCTCCAGTAAATTTAACTCTGACCTTCTTATCAACGTACTTTGCCAAGTCTAGAATTGCCTCCTTCTTTGGTCGATCTGCTGCTGACCCTCCCGTCTTTGCTGCACCACCACCGCTATTGCTGGCTCCCCTGCCGCCGCCGCCACCACCCCTAGCGCTCTGACCCCCTCCTCTGCCACCGCCTCTGCTTGTATTGCCACCTCGCCCTCCACCTCCTCCTGCTCCTCCTCTAGGTCCTCCTCGACCACCCTGCGCAAAGACGAAAGGATCTTAGTGAAATGACAGGCAGCAGGAGGAAGATTGCAACTCACTCTTTCTGACATGCTACTCTCTGCAGGTCCCTTCGTTTAGGTGAATTCAATTTTCCGGACTAATCACTGTCCGTTTCTCGAAATCTCTCCTTCTCCCTCCTGCCGGGTATGCTTAGTATCTTGAAAGAGCCGAATGTGTGTGAAGGTCGAGGAGATTGATGAAACTTGAAAACCCGTCTGGCCGGCCGGCCAAGTTTTAAAATCGCGTCGGCTCAAGTGAAGTGATTATGTTCCTAGACGTGGGCAGTGGACTGTGCGTCTATCGAAAGATCCCTTGGAAATCCCTTTGTCTCGATCGCTCTTCCTCGACTGTGCTCCGTCTTTTACCTCCATTGCCGTCGATCATACGCGGACATGATCTCTGTAAGTCGCTTCGAGAGGATTTCTCCGGGCTGATCACTCATGCAGCCTTCACAATTCACAGGCATTCTTCATCTTCAATCAGAAGGGCGAGGTGAGGCTACGATGGAAGAGGCTCGGACCCGGAGATGGCGAGCAAGTGATTGACTGATGACTTTGCCGCATTCGCAGGTCCTAATTTCACGACTGTTTCGGAGCGACCTCAAGTGAGTGGTAGAATGTACGCATTACTCGATGTAGTCCTCTCTCACACAAGCGTCTTTCGCACGCTTCTTCAGACGATCGATTGCGGACATCTTCCGGATTCAAGTCGTCTCCAATCCCGACGTTCGATCGCCGATCGTTACTCTAGGCAGCACATCCTTCTTCCATGTTCGACACGAAAACCTATACGTCGTCGCCGTAACGAAATGCAACGCCAATGCTGCTCTCGTCTTTGAGTTCTGCTATCGGATCATACAAATTGGGAGGAGCTATTTTGGCAAATTCGACGAAGAAAGTGTCAAGAATAATTTCGTCCTCTTTTACGAGCTCCTAGATGGTGAGCCTCTCTCAGCTTACAGCATAGTCTTATTGAGGTAATGCAATGCTGATATCGTCGATGCACCCGTTCCGTAACCGAAAAGAGGTACTGGATTTTGGCTATCCACAGAACAGTGAGACCGATACGCTGAAGATGTACATCACCACCGAAGGTATCAAGTCAGAGCAAGCGGTGCGAGAAGACAGCGCCAAGATCACGATTCAAGCTACTGGTGCGACGAGCTGGCGGAGAGCCGATGTAAAGTATAGAAAGAATGAAGCATTTGTAGACGTCATAGAGACTGTCAATCTACTCATGAGCAGTAAAGGAACAGTACTGCGAGCTGACGTCGATGGCCAGATTCTCATGAGAGCATATCTCTCGGGAATGCCAGAGTGCAAATTCGGTCTCAACGATAAGCTCGTCCTTGCCAGAGAGTGAGTTCAGAGTGGCCGTGTGTGTGTGTGTGTGTGTGTTGCTCTCATGTGTCCCTTTGCTGACATCGATGGTGTATTCTCAGTGAAAGGAAGCCAGTCGACGGAGCTGTCGAACTGGATGATTGTCAGTTCCATCAGTGCGTCAAGCTAGGAAAGTACGACGTGGATCGAAGTATTAGCTTCACACCACCAGATGGAGAGTTCGAGTTGATGAGGTGCGTTCTTGCGGGAGGGTGAGATTGTGCCTTTCGAGGCTAGCGGCTCACAGCTACGTCTCTCTTCTTATTTCCCCCCCCCTCTTCCCTTCCAGATACCGCTCAACTACCAATGTCAACGTGCCTTTCAAGGTTCACCCTATTGTCGAAGAGATCGGCAAGTCAAAAGTAGAGTACAACGTATCGCTCCGAGCGAATTTTGACACGAAACTCTCTGGGACGAACATTGTATTGCGCATCCCTACTCCACCGAATACGACCAACGTCAAGTGTCAAGTGGTGATGGGAAAAGCAAAGTATTTGCCAGACGAGAATATCATCATTTGGAAGTGAGTAGGAAAGGGAGAAGCGTGCAGTGGTAGGATGTCAAGCTGACCCCTATCGACGTCAACAGGATCCCACGGATCCAAGGAGGGGCAGAAACCTCATTACAAGCCGACGCAGAACTTTCTTCCATGACACATCGAAAAGCTTGGAGTCGACCACCGATCGAAGTCGATTTTCAGGTACTCATGTTCACAGCCAGCGGTCTTCTCGTACGCTTTCTCAAGGTGTTTGAAAAGAGCAACTATCAAAGTGTAAAGGTGAGTCGGGGGAATGTTAGATCAAAGTGAACGGGTGATGGGTGAGTTACTAATCTGCCAGATCACGACTGTACTCTCATCATGGCAGTGGGTACGTTATCTAAGTCGAGCCAACGGATCTTACCTCATTCGTTTCTGAGTCCGGCGGCCCCTCCATCTTATTGCCTTCCATCATCCTATCGTCGCATGTATTTGTATCTGAGCATAAAGCAAAAGGAGATGCTTTGATATTAGACGGGACAGTACAGAAAGAGACAGCATGCATTCGAGAGGCTCCTGAAACTCCTCCTTCCTAGGCCCGCTCTGTCAAGATGATGTTTGATGGCTTCTTTGGCAAGACAACCATAGACTGGAAGGGAAGAGGTAATCGAGGACATCGGCTCAGCTACGTTCTGTCTGCTATTTGACAAGTCTCCATCGCATTTACTCATTTACTCACGGTATAATCAGGGTCAGGGAAGGTCGTTTCCAGCTTCCAATCGAATCGTCGAACAAAGTTGGACAAGATCGTGCCCAACTGTAAATAGGCGAACTGCTCTCCAATGCAGCGATGACGACCTGCACCAAATGGTAGATACGGACTGTTGCCACCCGTCTTCACAGCTCCCCAGCCGTAATCTACACTCTCTTCTTTCTCTTCGTTCTGGATAACGTTGTCCTTGTCCTCCCATCGATGAGGTTGGAAATCATTTACATCCTTCCAGATGGCGGAATCCATCTGACTGACGCCGGGTGCTGCCATGACATAGTGACCTGCTGGAATGACAAAGCTTTGACTTGATCCTGCATGCTGCTTCTCGGTACCTGCACTGGCTACCGTTAGTGGTACAGGTATGTCAGAGATGACTTTTCGCATGATGGAGTGAATAGGTGGGTGCATTCGAAGCGTTTCTCGAATAACACAGTCCAAGAAGGGCAAAGATGACTTTTGCGTTTCATAGTCCAGTGGTCGGAAAGTACCATCAGATTCTCCAAACACTTTGCGCTGTTCTTCATACAGAGTCTTGATGTGTTCAGGCTGACTCGCAAGACGAAGCATGGCCCAGCTGAGTGTAGCGCTACTTGTGTGCTGACCGGCCATCAGGAGTGCAATCATAATGTGAGCGATTTCGAGGTCTCGAAGACTTCTTCCGTTCTTGTACGTCTGGCTCATAAGAGCGGCAATCATGTCGTGATCCACTTCCTCTGTAGCACCCTCCTTGCGTCTGCGTTCAATGATTCCGCGGTAAAAGTCACTCATACGCTTTTGTGCTCGGTCTCGCTTGAAATTGCTTGGGATGGGCAAATTGGGTATCACGAAATTTAAAGGATTAAAGCCAAGGTCTAAGTCATGATAGAGGTCAGCAAACGATTTGTCCAGATTATCGCGAACTTCCTTTCCCTGTAGTGTCCTACTGGCTGTCAAGATTGTGATTTCACTCATCGTCTTGAAGATGTCCACTGTTCCCTTTGCCTGACTCTGGCCCCTCTGGAAGGCGACAAAATCAGGATCCTTCAAGATGAACTTTTCCACCTCATCTGTGATCTGTGGCACATAGACTCGGAAATTTTCGGTAGACAATCCGACCTTGACGAGCTTCTTTTGTTCCATCAAGACTGCATTAGGGACGTCATACACAACTTCCTTTCCAAAGACCGGGGTAGTCAGATGCGTGTACGCTTCCTCTGCAGACACTTGTGCAAGCTTCCCGTTGAAGACGAGATTCGAGCCTTTGGGGCCCAGAGCAACAGTGACATTCCTGCCTAAGAGTTTGAATGTAAACAAATCACCGTACTGGTAAAGCGAACGAAGAAAGAAGAATGTGTAAATGGCAACCCTCTCTCAAGCAGTGACCAAGGCCGATCCAATCTCACCTTTTCGCGATTCGAGAAGAAGAACTTATATGGGTCTATGCCGTACGTGACAGCGCTCCCAATTACGGGGAAGAGGTGAAAGACGGTGGGTGGAGCTGAATGCTTCTTTGGTAAAAGCAACTGAGCGGCGACATTGATGGCAACAATGAAGAAAGGCGAAAGAGCGACAAGAGTAAGAAGTTGTGAGGCTGGCGACAGATCCCTCAGGACTGGGATCGACCTGATGAAGGCAGCGATGTGCTCCATGATGAAGCCCTCAAAGGGAGGACGAGAAGAGGAGATGGGAAGGCGGGAGGATAAGATGACGGGAAGCAATGCGAAGTTTATTAGGGTCGCGAATTGGAGTGTCACAAAATTGACCACAATTCTTTTCTTTCCTACTTTCCGTTTAGACTATTGGCACATCCTTGGTGATGGGGGGAAATTACGCTCGCGTGGCTCAGGGATAAGATCAGGCCAGTTGCATAGCTAGGTGACAGAGGAGGGGCGGGGACTTTAGTTCGAAATAATGGAAAGAATCCGTTACCCTCTTGCTGCTTACCTACTCCAAATATCCTTAGTCATTCCCATTCATTCAGCCGCTCATTCCCATCCATTCTCCCCGCGCGCTCTTGATTTCCGCAAGAGTTAGACCTTGGCCAATGGAAACAAGTACTTCTTCCCAACCAAGTCTCGATGCACGTCAGCTGGCCGCTCAACTCCCACCTGGCTTTCCGCGAGGTGACGAGGCAGCTATCGATGCAGTGATGCAATTGGCTGCCTTTACCGAGCAGCAAGAACGACAACAAGAGCAGCAAGATCGACAACGAGACCAACAGCAACACCATCATCATCACCATCAACACCATCCGCAGCAACAGCAACATGCACCGTCACAATCATCTGATCAGATGAAGGACGTTCGTGGTGATGAGCAGATTAGTCTGTCGGAGCAGCAACAGCAGCAGCAGCAGCCACAGCGTCAAGAGGACTCAAAAGTCGAAGACGAAATGCTAGGCAAGAAGAGAAGGGGTGACAGTATCGGAAGAAAAGGATCACCAGCCAAGATACCACGGGAAAGCGAGCGCCAAGACACAGCTGCTCATCATCAAAATTGGGCTTCCTTTACTGGTCAGAATAACGAATTCGAGCAATTGTTGCATCCAAATGGAGATCGTGTCGATGACGATGGGACTAAAGAGCAGAACGGGCAACAACTAAATCACGATCTTCACCAACAGCAACTACAGCAGGACCAAGATGCAGCGGATGCTGAAACTAGTATGGAAGGGGATCTTTTGACTAGGCATGGCAGACCTCTGAGTTCCACCAAAAGAGCTGCTCAGAATCGAGCAGCGCAGCGTGCCTTCAGAGAGAGGAGGGATCAGCACGTCAAAGAGGTTGAAGCGAAGGCGAAACAAGTGGATGAAGCTTTGGCAACTGCTGAATTACATAAACAACGATATGAAGAGCTGCTTGGAGCTGTAGCTGAGATTCGAGCAGAAAACAAGAGTCTGAGAATGGCCATATTCGCCCTCGGAGGGACTGCACCAGAGGTCACTGCTACCACTTCGCTTCCTGATACGATGGAGCGAGAGATTGACATCCCGCCACATTCGTTCGATGAAGGTAGACAGGAGGACATTCCAAATGAAGGACACGGTGATAGCCACTTGGATGGTCTCAGTGCGGTAGCAGCGGCGGCAGCGGCAGCAGCAGCAGCTCTTCACAGCGTTAGGACTGATGATGATACCAGGCAGAATGGAGAGGGAAAGGAAAGTCAGACTTAGAGGCAACACGGTCGTGAGCTGTGCTACGAGACCCACATAAGAATCCCAAATGCTGTATCCGTACTGTAGATTTGTATACCATGTATATGTGAATCGTAGGTCTTCATTCCGCAATGCAATTTATTCCCTTCCTGTTGTCACGACGAGCCTAGTACCGCTGCCTCTGTCCAGTCAATTCGGCAGAGTAGAAGCAAATTCCTTGCATGTCTAGCCAGTTTCGCAAGACTTCTTTGCTGCGTAGACCTACCACTCCTGCTCTCTTTGCCGTACTACTGACTTCGTCAAAAGACACTGGTTCAAAGAGGAGGATGCGATGATATAGGGGTACGTCCGAGGTTATTGCCTTGTACAGTTGATTTGATAGCGAAGGGGCGATGTCGTTTGGTGAGGAAGAGGTCGTCTTAGCTGCGTCTCTTTCTGCTTCTGCTATGACACGATCCACTTCATTTTGCGAGAAACCTTCGTCATCGTCGTCGAATTCATCATCATCATCACCATCATCCCTTTCCTCCCTTCTCTCCTCTTCATTTGGAGTTCTGGTCTGCGACTGCTGTTGATCTTCTCCTTCGGGATCGTCTCTCTGAATTAGAGTGTCTTTCGTTTGTCGAATGACATTCACTGGAAATTCGCATGTTGAGTCGGCATCACTTGTGAGATCCATCGATGAATAGTGAAGAAAAGACGAAGAAGTAGATGCAATTGACACATCACCAATTTCTGCTCCTTCCAGTTGCTGCTGCTGCTGTTGCTGTTGCTCTTGGATACGCAAAGCTTCCTCAACTTGACAAAGCTGTGCTAGAAGATTCTTACGGGTCTGTGTAGGTCGAAATCCATAACGTGCGACCTCACCCTAGTGTGGGCGCAAATGAAAGGAGGATTCAAGATAGCAGTCAAGGCATTAATCTCTTTGCACATTGCTTTGATGTATTTCAGGAGGTTCGACTCTAGCTTACCTGCAATTGAGTCAACGTCCATGTCTCGTAGCGACCTTGATGACTGCTGCCTTGTGGTAGTCGAGTGTTGCATTCTTGGGAGTTGCTATTCTCTGCCGCCCTCGCTTGATTTTGTCTACTCCCCTCTGCCTTTTGTGAGTCAAGCAGCTGATCTAGGTCGTCGATAAGACCCATCGTCGAAGCGAACAAAGGGGAGACTAGTGGAGTGCAACAGGTGTTACAGTAGAACCCCTCTATTTAGATACGTTTTATTCCGATAACCCCTCAAAACCGATAGAAATCGGTCGGTCCCATTTTGGGACCTAGTGTATTTGGCTATTCCCCTCTCCCCTCAAATCAGATAGCATTTGGTATTTTTCTACAGTCTGATATCGGATTAGAGAGGTAACACGTGGGGGTAATTTGCTACTTTTTGGTGCCATTCTTGTATCTGGACATCTTTTGAATATATTTTTAACGCTTATAAGGTGGCCACTTGGTAATCAAAGCTTTTGGCTTACTCTGTGAATGGCATACATTTAGTGAGATGAGGCATGCTGCCTCATCAGTAGATGACTGTCAGAAGGGAGGAAATACAAAGTTTAAAAATTTGAATTTCTATTCCGATATCCTCTCTAATTGGATACAAAAGGCCCGGTCCCGACCATATCGGATTAGAGGGGTTCTACTGTACTTGCAGCCCACAAAATGCATTCAAGAGATTCAGCCATTCAGGAGCGGGCGGACGCGTAGATGACTCAGCAAGCACGAGAAGAACTTCAACCGTTCTTGTCAGGATCGCGAGCTTCAATCTCACTTCTTTAGTCACGACGGAGGAGGTTTTCAAAGTCAAATGCAATGCTGACGGTACGCCAATGATAAGAGAGGGGGGTTACAAAGAGCCTGTGCGTATTCACTGCTCCGCATTAGACGTTGCCTTGCCAGTGGCTTTCTTCGCCTTGTACGCCTTTCTCTTCTCAGCCCTCCTTTGATTTCTCTCAATGACTCCTGCCCCGATATACGATGTTGGCCGTTGAGATACGTCGACGAATTTGATCGGCGCACGCTCTACGCCCATTCTGACGATCTTGACCGTCTTTGACGGTCCCCTTCGAGCTGGGCCACCAGTCGGCAACGTTTGCATTCGCGTCTGCCTCTCTTCCTTTTCTTTCAGAAGAGCAGGTGCAATAGCAGACTTCGACTTCTATTAGGGGGAAAGAAAAAAAAAATTTAGACATAAAGCTCACCTTGCCGTCCTTGTCACAGTCCGTCTCTCACCTCTGAGCCTGACTCCATCCCAAACTCTTCCAAAATAGGTCCACGGAAGCTGTTGTTCTCGCTCAAGGTTGCACTTGATGGCTCCATTGTACTTCCCGAGGCCTTTTCGACAGCGCCGAGCAGACGTTCCATATTTTTGTTGAACGGCATCTGCAGCACCTTGCCCTAAACAGCAACAACAAAGGAGGAGAGTTGTATTATCAGCAACTGTATCTGTCGCAATAAAATGAATCGTTTTCCCGGTCCCTCGCTTTGCTCGCTCATCAGAAATTTGGGTATATAAAGTGGTAACCATGGTAGTGTCTTCAAGACTAATCGATTTGTATGTGTCTCATCATTTGAGACTTCCCGCTCGAAATCCATGATATGAAGAGAAAGTACTCACTCTTTTTGTCCATTCAGACTCGAGGGCCTGTAGTCGCAGTATGGCGTGAATGCGCTCCATGGAGATACCAAATTTGCCGGAAAGAACTCGAATAGTATTCGCTGGATCAGAGGAATGCAAAGTCCATATGCTTTGTTTTTGCCTTTGAGAGAGTGGTGGCGGCGGATCAAATGAAGGATTCAGGGGAAAGGGAGTCTCTCCAATCCAGAATGGACCTCGACCAGGTGGGGCATCTTCGTATTGCTTTCCTTCACCGCTAAACCATTCCTTGTAGGGAGGTGGAAGTGGTGACACTCTTGCAGGCCTCCGCCGCCCTCCTCCTCCTTCTTGCTGTCTTCCGCCCTGCCTTTCGGGTCTTCTGTCTCCTTGACGCTCATTACTCGATGGTCCTTCGGATCTTCTACCGCGAAAAGAAGGAGGCGTCATTTGTGTTTGCGTACTTTGCATGGAAGGTGTCTGAGAAGTGGTACTTTGATTCTCGGCGCAGCATACTGAAGAAGTGGCAAAGCTTTGCTTGGAGGTTGAAGCTATGCACGTCTTGAAACCGGCTCGGAGCGGCAGTGAAGACCGTGAAAGGTGACTAGTCATGTTTGTGCTGTGAAGGCAAGATCAGGAAGAAGCGACGAGCTAAGGCGGAAGGCGAAGGATACAACAAGCGACTGGGCGAAGAGAAGAAAGGACCCTCACGTGTCGCCCAAGGAGGCGCGCTCTTCCAACAATAAAAATGCACTGCGAGGTACTGGAGGCCAGTGCAAATAGGCGATACTACGACAGGCTGAATCTTCTCTTCGATATCCAGCTAGACAGTCTTTTCGTGAGTCTATAGGGAGGCTTCTCAAGAGGGCAGAACGTAGCTGACTTTGCTTTCCGCCTTACTTCGTGCTTGAGCAGCGTTGTCGCAAGTTGTACTTTGATCTTCCCAGGATCGATCAAGAATCATTCAAGGAGAAGGAGCCAAGATCTCTTTAACCTTGTGTCGCTTTCTGGCTGTACTATTCTCTACCTCCTAGGACAAGTGTCACTTGGCAGTTGTGACAGCAGGATTGCTTCCTTCCGTGTATCAATAGAGCTCAATCTGCCAACGCTGGACCTAGAGTCAATATGGATGCAGATTTTGACTTGTATGGCGTGAGTTGAGACCGGGAGAGGTGGCTTGGCCCAGCCTTCTCTCTCTCTCGTTGATTGATAAACGGAGGGAGAAGGCGAAGGAATCTACTAGTAGCTTCTGACACTATCATTCTACCTTTTCTTCTAATGCCCGCTTCTTGCCTTGCCTTTCAACATGCTCTCTAATTACGCTCTTTGTGAACTTAGGATGCCGACATTTATGGTGGAGGAGACAAGGACGACGACAAGAAGGAGGAGCAGGAAGATGAAGTAGACTATCTCGCTGAGACAAATGAGAACGGTGCAGGTACATCAGCTGGTTCAGCTGCGACGGGAAGTAAGAGATCGAGAGAGGAAAGTGGAGCAGATGAGGCCATGGTGCGTTTCAGCCATCTACTGTCTCTTGGTGAAGTGCACTCACTGAAGTTTTTCTCCACGCACAGTCTGAAAGAAAGGACATGCGATATTCCTCTCCTGCCAGAAATGAAGGTGGTGGACAAGGCACACAGCAGACTGCATCCACACAGCAACAGCAATCACGACAGGAATACACTGGCAACAACAATGCTTCTAGAATGATGGAGGATACATTGATCGCTACAGACCCTTCAGCAGCAAGGATAGCCCTAGCCGGTCGACCCAAAGTCACTGATCCAAGCGTGCAGAACGCTCTTTATGTTGGCGAGTTGGACTGGTGGGTAAGCGATGAGGAGATTCGTAAAGTTGCTCAAGAGTTAGGAATTCCGATCCTACTCACTGATGTGACATTTTCTGAACATAAAGTCAACGGAAAATCAAAAGGTGTCGCCTATGTTGAAATGGGATCCGAAGATGAAGCACGAAGGCTGAAGGCTTGGTATGAGAACAACGACGTGAACTTCAAGAGAGCTATCGTGAACCTTACGACGTCGGCAAATGGGAATCCATTCCGAACGCTTCCAAAGGATCCGCCGCCTCGTGAAAACAGACCGACTCGAGGCAGTATGCGAGGAGGAGCGAGAGAGGGTGGTGATGGCGGCGGCGGTCGAGGTCGAGGCGGACGTGGAGGAGGAAGCGATGGCGGTATGGGTACAGGTGCCAATATACCAATGGCTGGTGCACCTATCCGTATGGGCGGCTCTAACACTAACGGAGGAGGTGGGATGCCCATGATGAATCCAATGATGATGGGAATGATGGGAGGGGGTGGAGGGGGTAGGCCGCCGTTTGGTGGTCAGGGCAATCCAATGTCCTTCATGGGAGGCAACTTTGGAGGTGGCGGGGGTGGAGGACGAGGCGGCTACGGACGAGGTCGACCACCGGCAAATCCAGGCATGGGTCACTTTGTGAGTAGTGGGGGAACTGAGTAGAGGGAGCACAGTCGCTAATCATCGTGGGTCACCTGTTGTGTCTTTAGAACCCCAACTTCTTTGGCGGCATGCAAGGTCAAGGCGGAGGAGGCAGAGGAGGCAGAGATGGAGGAGGAGGAGGAGGAGGAGGAGGGGGGGAAGATCGTGATCGTAAACGGTATCGCACAGAAGACAGCTACTAAGAAGGACAACAATCCTAAATGCCCTTGCATGCAGTATCTTCAAAAAGATTTGTGTGTCTAGAACTCAAACGAATGGGATTGTAGATGTAGTGCAAATGAAAGACAGAAAAGGCGTCGCTTCTTCTTCCCTTTTCCCTCCCCTTCGGCGCAGCTGCTGCTTAGGTGCGGCCGATCCATGTACTCAGGATTCGTATAATTGCCAGTCGTACTCCACTTTGCTTCCCCATGTTTGTTGGCAAGCTTGAAACCTTTGTTGTGCCGTGATGGAAGCGGTCGCATTGACATTGTCATCTGTCCCTCCAAGTGTGAGCAAGTTGAGGTTGTACGGATATCGGACTGAGGGCCATGAGAGCATGTTGGGTGGATTGGGCTGTCCAGTGTTGGCAAAGGACACAAGACGAGCTTGCCATGCCGACGACAGCTGCTTCAACGCTGAGGTAGGGGACGGTGCCGTGCCGAAGACGGTATATATGTCGTCCTGTCGATAGAATTTAGATCAGTATCCCGGCCAAAGGCGCTTGTGACGATTTCTGCTTACTCACTTCATGACAGACATGCCCATCGGCTGTGCAGTAGTCAGCATTGTCATTTGACGGGTAGGTCGTACCAGCGTTCCACTGTGCGAGCCAGACTTTGCCACCGTTTTTCGCCAGACTGCATGGAAGAGGGGTAGATCATTGGAGGAAGAGTCAGCTCTTCTGCGTCATAAATCCACTACCAAGCCCGTGCTCTGATTTAAATGCTCACTGTTGGGCCATATACTGCGTCGAGCATCGCCAGATTCCGTCGGTCACAACAGTCTCATATGTCTCTCTCAGGCCGTCTTGAACGGAAGAAAAGGGGTAAACTTGCGTATCGCCGGCAAGGTTTTCGCCTCTGCCTGCGTCGAAGACAAGTGAAAGACCGTCTCCCAACGACTCCATCTGACCGTCCGAGTCTGTGTATGTCAGTTCGGTTGCATCAGCATGGGAGGCCTCAAAGTATTGCGCTGTTATTGTGCCAGCTTCGTTCGCCACAGTGGTCATGATGGTCGGTATGCTTGTCTTGCCGTCGTCTACGATCGAGGTAGTGACATATGAACCCCTCATGGCTCTCCAGGGTGTGCCCGACGATATACTCGGCTGACTCTGTGGAACGTTGCTGAAAGCCTGCAAGGTGGCATCGACGATATCGTCGGCACTGGCAGCTCGAGCACAAGCGATGTCGGCAAGGCTACAGTTGAGGTACTTCATAGCAAACTCTCCTAAAGCATTGTTGTCGGCGATTCCTGATAAGCCGTAGTCGGCTGGGTCGCTTACGAGGACAGCCCGTGTGAACAGACCAGACGCAGCAGGTGTAGTCAACAGAGCCCGTACCATCGAAGCTCCAGAGCTTTGACCCATGAGGACGGTCTTGGAAGTGTCACCACCGACGATGAGTGCTATTTTCTTCACCTGCTCCAGCGCCATGACAATATCGCGCATTGCTTGATTCCCTGCGACGGTCCTACTTCCAGGACGCCCACCTTGTATTTCGTCCACTGTCGAGCCCGTCTGAAGCCAGCCAAATATACCAAGTCGATATTGGAGAAAGACGACAATCACCTTTTGAGACTCAACGAATGCAGCACCGTCAAGGCCGGCGCCTGTAGAGGAACCACTGATGCCACTTCCTCCATGCACCCAGACATAGATTGGTAAATTGTCGCCTGCCTTTGCACCTGTCGGCATGTAGTAGCTGCGATTCAAGGAGAGAAGAGGTGGCTGTGCGGATCAGCCATATGAAAGATATAGCGTTTGAAGGGCTGAAAGGAGTGACTCACGTAGCATATAGGCAGTCTTCACTTGCAGCATTGCCTCCTCGAGGATCACCCAAACCTTGATAGCAGGAAGGAGGCGTCTTGGAGATGTTGTAACCATCAATACCTTTGACTGGCTGGGTATTTGCAAACCGCAGGGGCCCTACAGGTGGTTGAGCATACGGTATGGTGAATCGACTGACACTGTGACCGAGATCGACTGCACCGGAGAAGTGCCGAGTGGACAGCAGAACGTTGGTCTTGGGATACAGAAGAAGTTCAAGGTCACGAACGAACTTGATCGATGGACCGGAAGAGCAAGGAAGCGCAGAAGCAAAGGAAAAGAATGCGATAGACAGTCGTAAAAGGAAAAGGATCATGATGAAATTGCCACGCCACTGTCGAGAAGCGCTTCGAAATATCAACGATCTGTGGAAACGGAGGAGAACCAGCTCACTTTGCTATGTGATAGAGGGAGTATGGATATGTGGGAGGCTGGAGGTGAAAGCGACAAAGAATCTCTTTCTTAGACTACGGGAGGCACACGACGCAGTAACGAGTCAAGATAGGGAATGGGCACAACGCAGAAGCAATGCCCCTAATTGCGAAGAGATTACTTACTCCACCCCATTGCCAGTTCCCTTTGTTCGCATCAGTCGACTCAGAAGTGGCTTTCTTGCGTCCACTTTGCTCTCCTCCATACAACAAAGGGAAGAGCTGAATTGAAAAGATCGGCGCTTGATCCTTTGCACTAAAGAAGCGCCCGCCGAGCTCCCTTTGTTCGTACGTGGTGGCTTTATATCTCGGCCGTTGTTTGGCTCTTTTTTTTGGGACCTCGGAAAAGGACACCGAGGGCTCAGAAGCGTCACGACTGAGTACTGCTCTCAGACTGCCTTGTGCACCGCGCAACGATTGCGGAGGTTTTCCCACACAGACAATCGAAGACGGGACGTTTGTCAGAGATTCATCCCCTTTCCCTGTGCAGCAAGGACCAGCAATCATTACCAACCACCGGGCCAGGTCATCACTAGAGAGTCTCTCCCCCTCTCTTTTCTCCTCTCCTCCTCTTCTCCCAATGAGCACCCGCACTTCCTTACGTCATGCCGAGTGATCCAAGGGATACAATCTCTACTTTCTCACTTTCGCAATCTGCAGAATAGATCTATTATTGACTCAAAGCTGTAGGCCAATGACCTAGACAGGATGGACTCTCTAATGCTCGAAATTCTTGTGGTGCTTCAAATGTTGATGTTCGAGACTGTATCCGATCAAGATAAAGGTAGCAATTGCCGCGATGATGGGTTTTCCAGAGGCATTGGCACCATCAAAGTAGCTGCGAGAAGAAAAATGACAAAGTCAGCTGGGGCGCCCTTCTCTTCTCGACTGTGTCTGCCGACGAGGGCAAGGAGCGCTACACTGCGCGCACCTCTTCCCTCGCCCTTCAACAAGAAGACGGTGAGACTTACCGAGCCTTGATTCCGCCGCCCTTCTTAGCACTAGCCGAGCCCTTTGGCAGACTCTTGTAGAATGAAACGACAGATTCCATTCGAGTTGAATCACCGCCTGGTGGACCTTGCACTGACTTAGGGGTCGCAATTTTGGGAGGGATGGGCAGACCTGAGGCAAATCGTGCACCCATGGGTGCCGATGTGACTCTTCGAGCGCTGCTGATGAGGGATCTTGAAAGCATCTCTGCAAAGAGGGATGACAGAAGGAGAAAGGTCAGTAGTGTATCACTCTACCCCTCTATACTACACATTGAGTCCTAGCAGCTCTTCCTCCTTCAGATCAAGACGAGACCATCCCACCCTGTCCTCAACACCTCTCGAAGTAGAGTCTTTGCGCACCTTGACTTTTCACTAACCTAGCTAGTCTAGAAGTAGAGGGTAACGAAGGCGTGGAAGAATGAGCGCTTTGCCAGCATAGAGGGCAAAGCCGGAACTTGGCCAGTAAATCTACCCTCGCCCGCCTCGTCGCTTAGGTCGTTTCAGGCCACGTGTTTACGCGAAGGAAAGAAAACCTTCAGGCTTGTATGATCTAGATGGAGAAGAGAGTTGCAGCTGCTCATGTATAGCGGTGGCTTACTTGGCCGGTCAATCGAAGGCGAGGAAGTTAGGATAAGAAAATGTATATGGGATTGAAGTCAAGAAACTGATACACAATGACAGAGCTAGACGACGGCCTACTCCGGTAGTTGATCACCCAAGCAGAACTCTTTCCGACACGAGAAAGGGACTGTACATTTAGGCCTTGAGTACGTACTTGCGCGAACCAAAGTGGATGTCCTTCTTGTGTTGTCGCTCAGTCACACGCTTTCGGTCCTCCTGTAATGGTGGGAGATGGAAGAAGTTCATCAGCGTTCTCTTCCTTGTCCTGCAGTGACGAGCGAGTCACGACCAGACGATCTGCGTATTGAATAAGCATCATATGGATAACGTCTCCCTTTTGACATTCCCTGCCGGTGCCTCCCACCCCCTTCCTTCTACCTCAATTTTTTGCAGCATCCAGTGATGATTTTACTATACCCTCGCATGGGTGGTCTGGTACTATCGTTCTTTTCTGATGCAAATGCTCACCTTAGATAGTTGTCTTCGAA
Organism: Exobasidium rhododendri; assembly: GCA_026210745.1. NCBI lineage: Eukaryota > Fungi > Basidiomycota > Exobasidiomycetes > Exobasidiales > Exobasidiaceae > Exobasidium > Exobasidium rhododendri. The sequence continues at coordinate 1,259,055 of CP110630.1, forward strand.
TAGCTCTTGTCTGCTTAGCCCGGAGATCTAGAGGAATATATTTCTTGCCCTTGTAGAATTCTCTGAGGTTAGCACGTTGCTTTGCGTTGATGACAGTCAAGACTCGAGCAATTGACTTGCGGACACCATTACTGTGACGGGAAATAAAGGTCAATTAGGGCCCATGTAGACTTCCGACATCACGACCCTCCCTGTTCCTCAAAGGTATGCCAGGCCTGAGGCTCCGGTAGACTTTTCCCCCGGCCCGTTAACATTCTCCCAACTCCCACTCTATTGCAAGTCGTCGGATCTAGTGACCTTCCTGCGCTGCGTATCCCCCTTTGCAGTACACCACCCCCTCACGCTCGATTCACGCCATCTTCGCCCTACTTCGTATCCTTTCCTTCCCCTTTTTGCACATACGAAGACCAACAACCCTTTGCCTTCACCATACTCACATTCGAGTGAGCTTGCTTGAAGCACCACCAGCGACCTTCTGTACCCGCAACTGGAGGAGCTCGAGCTTGAGTTCTTCCAACTGCTTGGTCAAGTCGGACTTTGACTTTCCGTGTAGTTCGTATGCCTTGACCTTTGCCTGGAGCGATCAAAGGTACCACGTCAGCTAACCTTTCCACCTCTCAACTTCTTTCTTTCTGCACTAAACTCACCATCTTGAAGTATGATAGTGCAGAAGTATGATGAGCAAGTCACTTCGTACTTGTAATTCCCAAATCTACAAATACAGGCGCTTCAATCCGCCCTTGCACACTTCAAGCCCGTGGCCGCGCCTCTGCCCTTGTAGCCCTGCGCCGCAGCGACAAGGCTAAGAATTTCTCAATTTCTTCAGGACGGGAATAATCGAGATATTGATACAAGCCACGCGGCAGCGCAAATATTCACATCTTGGGCTTCATACCCACGCGAGCTGCTTACCCGGCCGAAAGTAGTCTGGGGACGGTGCATTGTCAAACGCAACGCCCCCGTTCATCGGCAGCGCAACGCCTGTGAATAGTATAGCCAACGATTTCGGGTGTAGATCAATAAGAGTGTTACACTTCGAGCCTCTACGCCAGCATGAAAGCCGGTCTACCCAGCACTGAAGAGTTCAAGGGTGAGTGCAGAGCTACTGAAATGAAGCGAAAGCCATGCCTATGGTAACTGAACAAACACATCATCTCTACCCAACTAAACAGCCACTTTGGCCGAGAGAGAGGAGAAAATACGAACGGCTTGGGTCAGGACGATGGAGGCTCGTATCGTTCGAGAAGAGCTACAAAAGTGTCACAAAGCGGAAGGCGTGAATCATTATCAAGTGTGTCATGATCTTTCCGCAAGGTACTTAGAGCTTCTCAAGGTTGCCAAGGTATGTATCCGGCTATTGAGCATGGCGATTTTGATATTCAATATTGATCCACTTTGACCTTCACCCCCAGGTCGAGGGATACCGCACCGTTGAATGAGGGAAAAGGGGAAGAGATACTTCTTTTCATGAGAATGAGATACTATAAACTTCTGTTGGGATCACCAGAAGGGTTCAGATTACAAGTACGACATATTATTGCTTCTGGAAGTACTCTTTGGCCAATTCCTGGGCAATACCAAGGTATTCGTCTGCTTCGATGACCCACGACGATCTAGCTAGGCCCACGCCAAATCGACCCCAGCCCTGCCAGACAGCTGAACAGAAGACGGCGTTGGTGATACCTAAGAGACCACCGACACAACATTGAGCTACAGTGTGGACGCCCAATCTCACTCGAGAGTACATGATCAAGGGTGGCAGAGTGAGCAAGGCGGGGATGATCAGGTGACGATGGTGACTACTTATAGTTGATGGTAGATAGAGCAAGGCGAGCGAAAGATACGTTCCCATGAACATCGTCGTGCTGAAGTACAGACAAGGAGAAGATGAGGCTAGCGATTTGAGTTACTGAAGCGCAAAGGTCTCCTTTTCTGACTTACGAGCTGTGCGTGCTTGGCATACCATGCGTCTTTGTGACTGAGGAGCCAGGCGGCCTAGGTTGCTTGATGACCAGCTTGAGGCCTTTCGCTGAACGTTTAAAAGTAGTTGTGAGACGAATCTACTAGCATGCCCTCCCTCAGACATCCGCCTTGACCTTCTCCCTCTTAAGACTCACCCAAGAAGCTGGTACTCAAAATGCTCGCAACGTAATAGACACTGTGAACATTTCGATAGTACAGCACACCGACTGTGGTAGCAACAGTGAGAACTCCTTGCGTCTGAGAAAAATGACGGATGAGAAGGATAAGGAAAAGCTGTCGTATGTAGCTGGCCAAAAGCCAATCATCCGTCTGCCTTCCTACGTACATGCTTGAATACCCAGAGCCAGAAAGGAAGGGGCACAGCAGGCGAGTGCTTTGGCGATTTCTTTGCAATGGTCCTCTCCTTACTGACGGATTTCTTCACTTCCATCTGCCGCCTCTTGGGAGCCATTCCAGTCTACAATTTATAGCTTCTACGTCTGCTGTGCATGTGACAAGGCGACTCCTTCGATCCTCCACGACAAACTGATCTATGTGTAGCTGTAGTGTTAAGCCGAAGTACCAAGCAGACTGAGATTGCGAGACGAGAGTGTGTAATGCGCAAGCGTGTAATGAGTTTCCTAAAACACAATCGTCGACGATCACACCGCCCGAGCACGTCTAGCACTTGTAGGACCGGAGCGGATTGTGTAGATAGGTAGGTATACACACACACATATATTCTCGGACCCTGTTTTGCTCACATCATCCAGAAGTCGCGTCTCTGAAGGCTCTTTTCTCCACAGAGCAGTGCAGACAGACACGGAGAGCAGATTAGTCGATCCAACTCTATCAGACTCAACACCTCTCTAATGAGCACTTCAGGGACTGTTCATGCTTGGTCGAAGAATCTGGGCAAAAATACAATGAATCTATTCCTAAGTGATTTCAAATTGTATGTGATCTATGAAGAGTAAGACGACAAGCCAAAAGCAGGGAAAGTGGGTAGGGGGTAGAGATGTGTGAGATGCAAGGGTCAGACGACGAACACGGCGGGAGAATGAACCCACTTCCATCCCCCACGGAAGCACACGATGTCCTTGCCGAGATGTCTTCCCAGAAGAACAATTTGTCCCCTCCTTCATCATCTACTCTGACAATGCAATTCCAGAGTCAGAGTTGTACTCGCTTGAGGGAGCGAGGCATGCGGCAGGTACACCGTTCGCATTTCGGTAGAAGCAGACACGGTCCGATTCCTCCACGAATTTGCAACTGTTGATGCTCTTCCACAGACTGATGAAAACATTCTCTTCCGACGATTGATAGTGCTCTCCGAGTCGTTTCTTCAGTGCTTCGGTGGCCTCCCAGGCATTGTAGTGGGGAATCTTGGAAGAGATGTGATGGAGGACGTGTGTCTCAGCAATCCCGTGGAGGACGTATGGTCCAATGGGTCCTAACCACTTTCTGTCAACAGTGCAGAGTGCACCACGGGGAAAAGTCCAGGCGTCGGCAGTGTAGTGGGGAATGGTGGGGTCTGTGTGTTGGAGGTACGTGATCATGACGAGCCAGTGGTTGCACCACAAGTATGCTGCACCGTAGTATCTGAAGACTTCGCCGAAACCACCTGAACTCATCGTGCCCCAGGCTGCCAATGCAGACAAGGTCAAGGCGATTCCCACATCAGACATTATGATTTGAGATCGGTGACGAGCGTCAAAGATGATGGAGTTGGGATCAAAGTGATTTGTGCCCTTGGGAAAGTGAAGCTGACCTGAAGCATTCTTGATAAGGTACAATGGCCATCCGAGTAGTTGTTGAACGAGAAGATAGATGAAGTTGTAAAGAGGAGCATCTTCAAGAGTCTCCTGCAACCATTCACCCCACGTCTCTTCGACGTCAGACTTGGGTTCAGGAGTAGAAGAAAGCAAGTTTTGGTTCACTCGAGCGTCGTCCTCGTCGTCACTTGCGGATGAAGCGTGGGGAGCAGGTGCAAGTGGCAATTTTCCTCGGTCAGCCCGAGTTCGAGGAACAAAGACCTCATCTCTCTTGAGGTGACCTGTACCAGCGTGATGTCGAGCATGAGAGATTCTCCAGGAATGGTATGGAACCAAAAGAGCCGAGTGCAGAACCCAACCGACGGCATTGTTGATCGTCTTGGAAGGCGAGAATGATTGATGGCCACATTCATGAGCAATGACCCAAATACCAGTGAAGAAGAGACCTTGAGCAAAAGCGTAGATGCCCCACAGAGTGAAACGAGCCAATGAATGTTGCGTCTCGGCAGAGAGCAAAGAAGAAACTGGCGATTTTGAAAAGTTCAAGGAGCCCAATGTAGGGTCAATGAAAGAAGCAGCGTAAGCCAAAGCTGCCACGACGGCGAAATCAAGGACGACGTAGACAGATGACTTGAGGGCTGATCGTTCGAAACAATGAGCAGGAATAGCAGAGAGCAGATCTTTGATTGTAAGATCAGGAACAGTGAATTGCTTCAACTCGTCCTTCTTGTAAGCGTGTGCCTGGCGATGAGAGTATCGAGGTGCTTCCGCGGTCTTGATGCCTGCTTTGGCTGATGCCTTAGCAGCAACGTTGCCATTGTGACGCTGCGACGCACTCGTTACAGCGGGAGCGGCTGCGGTCGACATTGTTGAACAGTTGAAGAGGTGGGCAAGGGAGTAGTCGCCTCTTGGGGATAGTTATGGAGGAAGAGGAGAAGACGGAGAGTCAGAGAAAGAGGAGGGGTATACTATGATTGTGACCACCTTTTGAGAATTTCTGCAACGTTGGCCCTGGTCCTTAATTTGTGAGCTCGCTTGGCCTGCCGTACAGGAATTTCGCATTCAAAATCTGTTCGCCACCCCCCTTCAGTTTGTAATCAAAAAGGTCTATTTTAGATTTCAGACGTCGCGCTGCCCCAACCCGGGCAGGAATGGCACTGTTCAGCGTTGAGGTTTCAAAAATTCTCCTTGGGTGTTGTGTCGAGAAGTAGCCACGAGTGTAGAGAACCAAGCGCGGCATTCCAAAGTTTCACGGGCGGGTTTGAATACGATATATTAAAGCACTACAGTAGAACTTCTCTAAATCGATACCCTCAAAATGCATAAATTCCCATATCCGATTCAAATCAGGCCAAACTAAATTGGGACCTAGTGTTTTATCGGAAAATCCCCATTTCTGTTAATCGATGAGATTTGAAATTATCCTACTAGTGATTATCGACTATGGGGATTTACACGTGGTAGTATTCTGTATTTGAACTCAAAATTGTATTGCGTCATTCTTGTATTCCAACTTCTCTTAGTCGTCTTTTCAGTGATCAGAATAGTAAAATCTGGTTAGGGTTAGGGTTAGAGATAGGGTTAGCGAACTCCCATACTGCATAATCCCCATAACTGATAGAAATCGCTCGGGCCCGCGCGTATCGATTTAGAGAAGTTCTACTGTATGTGGAATTTAGTAAAAATGCTGTATTAGAGTACAGATGATTGACGGGAAGTCGAAGGAAGGGCTTTGAAGATAGAAGAGGGGTGCGTGCGTCTAGATAGAAAGATAGTTTCGTTAGGATGAAAGATATTTAGAGAGGAAATCCTCCTGATGAGAGACGTGCAAATCCCTCCACTGACCAAATGCGTGGAGGATCTCGATAGATCACCGTGAAAGAAGCGCGTGAATTGAGAGAGGTGTGAGGAGGGGTAAGAAGTGGGGTTGAAGAGAAGTGATCGAGGATGTCCATTCCGGCAAGGCTCTGGGGAGACACGAGAGGTTGCGCAGATGAAAGTGTCCTACAAATAAGTGTAGACTTTCGGCGGGGACCTGCTAGGCCTCTTGAAGGATTTGGATTGTATCATGTTATTCATCTCATTGACCATTCTCAGTTGATTGGTGTATGCTCCTGAATTTCGAGCGGTTGGCGAGATAGCCGAACCTTCGACTACGTGTCGGCGTACTTCGTTCTTGATCGTTTTCTTCAGCACCGCTCGGACATCCTCCTCGTCCGTTCTTCTAGACTCTTTGTGGAAACTGTTCGAATGATTGGCCTCCAAGGCATCAGTAAGGTTGTCCGTGTTTCCCAAGATACCGGTCGCTTTGGCTTCTTGCATCGTATCTCTAGCACCTTGCAAGTCTCGAAGTACCATCCATCGAGTCTGAAGAGCTTGAGCATACAGTCTGGGCGTACACCCCAAAACAAAAGAGTTCGGCCCAAGGTCCTTTGCAATACGAAGGATTGAAAGTGCGCTTTGGGGAGACTTGAATCGTTCTCGCAACTGACTCATCAAGATACTGAGAACGGGGGCATAGTAGATTGTCGACAGACCGAAGCGAGGGCCAGCGATCTCTTCCAATTTTGCCATAGAAGTCTGCGAATGCTGTGATTGCTCGTGTTGTCCGAAGCTGAGATCTTGACTGCTCTCAGTCACATCGCTTTCCTTGGCGGATCTCTTCAAGTCCTCGATACTATCATCGCTCTTCTTTTGACTTGACAAACTTTCAGCAGGTATTTGTGGCGTAGCAAGCGTGTCTATGTCACTGTTCTCTTGCGCTTCCATTTCGCGGATCACTTCTTGCTCCAATTCTTCCTCTTCGCGTTTGGCGATAGCTTCCAGCTGTAATTCTCGATCTTCTCCCCAAACATTCTTAGCAGCCCATTGCCATGTCTCAGCAACGGTCTGACAAGCAACAATCTCTTCTCTAGCTCGATCGATATTTGCTTCAACTTCGCCCTCGTTGACATCCTCTGTCGCGATACCTTCCGTGAGAAGAGATGCTAGTCCTCTTCTTTTCTGCTCCGCCCTTTTCTTGTAAGGCTTCAACTTCTTCATCGTTTTTTCGCGAAAAGAAGCCAATCCTTCATTGCTTGCATTTTCCAGTGTACTTCCGAATAAGCCATCATCGATTAATGTCTCCTCTAGTCCGCTCGTCGCTCCATCTTCGTTAAAGATGGCGTTGAAGACGTCTTCGAATGTCCTCAACTCGTTCGGCGTCATCGTGCCCGACCAGCCTGCCTTTCTCTGTTCCCGATGATCTTCACCAAGTGTCCTGCGAGAGGATCTAAAGAAAGAAGCTGAAGGGTCTCCCCCATCACCTCTATGAGGTCGAAACAACTTCCCAGACTTTCCATCTCCATCCCAATCTTGATTTAGCTGTGAAGTATATTTCTCACTATCAAACATACCTCCGAGGACCTCTCTCGAGACTATCCGATTTTGGCTTGAGCCTGAGATGGACTGAGACCGGCGCGAGGCGATGTATGGTGCAGCATTGGTGCGCTCAAAAGCATCGGGACTGTCGAAAATTTCATCCAAAGCAGACCTGCTTTCCGACGCACTCTGCCCATCATTTTCCTCATTGCTTCTCCGACTCGAATGGGTAATCCTCCTTGCCGACAAGGGGACAGACGTGCTATGCTCCACAGAAGCTATTAGTCCCCTTGCTGCCCATCTCATCGCCCTTTGCTGCATTTGATTGATTGTGACACCCTTCTTGCCTGTAGGGTTGAGAAGGGTGCCAAATGATTCGGATGGACCCAGTCCCAAGAAAAAGTTTAGAGGAAAGACCTCTCAAAAAGTGTCACGCGCGGTTTTGGACGTAAGTACAATGAAGACCAAGTTGCTCTTCTTCCTCTTCTCCCTTACATTTGGAGCACCAAAAAGACTGGCAAGGATGTCTTTTGTGCGAGCGGCTTCTTCTCGCTACCGACAGTCTATCGTATGCCAGAAGAGACCAGCAGGCCAGGTAGCTTTCGCTAGCACTAGCAGCCAGTCCATTGCACCATCTGCGCCTCGCTTCCCACCGCGACAAGTTCAAGAAGAATACCTTCCCACTCGAGTAAAGCCAATCCCAACATCCTACTATACCGCAAGGCCAACATACATCGACTCGCTCATACTACTCGAGGATCTGGCCCGTCGAACAAAGCGAGCGCTACAGCAAGCACATATCCCAGTCGTTGTTGTTGCTGACAACACGACCAAGCGGGCCTCCAATTACTGGCTCAAATTGCAAGATTTATCGACTAGATTGGGTGTGCCTCTCAAATCAAGCCAGTACAGACATATCGTCGCAAGACTTGTTGTGCTCTCTCGCTATCTTCCATCGGTCACCGAACACTTTCTGGAAGGGCAAGCTGGACCCGCAAATAGAACTCTTGCTATAAGTATCGAGGAGACTCTCCGTAACTTCTCCAGAAACCTGGGCAAAATCGAAGGAGAAGAAGGCAGCAAAGCTTCGGCAACTGATCAATTTTACTCCGCAACTACTCACATGGACTCACTCGGAAGAGCGTATGCTCGAGGAAGAAGAAAGGAGAGTAGCGCTCGGGTATGGGTAGTGCCCAAGCAAGTCGATGACAAGACGGAAGCAAGCTCACTATTATCACAATCCATACTCATCAATCTTCAGTCTCTGCCTCAGACCTTCACTAGAGTGGATCATCGGGAGGCTGTTCTGTATCCTCTTCGCTTGACAGGCTTGCTTGGTGTTGTCAACGTGTTCGCTCTGGTACAAGGAGGTGGACCGACTGGACAGTCCGGAGCCATTGCTCACGGGATTGCTCGAGCTATCGTGACACACTTTGATCACCAAGCGAAGGAGGCCGAGGAGAAAGAAGCCGAAGAGGCCAAAGAATTACGCTCAAAGGCTGTCGCTATACGAGACATTCTTGCCAAGGGTGAGTTCTGCCCCCCTTCAAAGGTAGTTGGTCATGTCTCTTTCTGATGTTCTAGTCTCTCTCTTTCCGTTTAGATGGTGTCCTTATTCGAGACACTCGAATGGTCGAGCGAAAGAAGACTGGTCTAGCAAAGGCACGAAAGGCCTACACCTGGGTCAAGAGATGATCCCCCTTCTGTATCTTCTTTACCCTTTTCTGTGTGACTGCATGGCAATGATTTTACACGATAAGTAATACATGATCTTGGCTGATCGGGAGCATTGTAAAAGAGTTCTTTGAAATGCCTTGGGAAGTAGGTGATTGAAGTTGGGCGTATTTTCAATTTGTGTCTTAGGCATCTTCCACATTTCGCGAGACAAAATCGTGAAGCATGGCGGTGACTTGTACTCGAACTTGAGGTGGAATAGATTCTTTGAAGGAAAGCGTCAGGTGGAGATGGTCAACTGTCAGCGTACTATCAAGATATCCTTTCAAAGGACTCTTTTCTCTCACTCTGAGCATAAGGTCCAAGCTCGTCCATCAAATCGTTCAAGTTCAATGGCCTTTGTAATGAAGCTTGTGCTTTCAAGAGGCGTTGGAGCATGAAAGAGCTGAATTGGTGAGCCACTGTCAAAAATTGAAGCCCGCGAGAAATGCTCACCATTGGCATGATCCCGAAGATTCGCAGTCCAACCGCTCTCATCCAAAGAGGCCCGCAACGAGGACATGATTCGATGCCACTCTCCTGTCTGTACCAGACGCTCGTGAAGCGCCGCATGTAGCTCATCAGTCTGAGGTTGTGTCGAGCCCATCTTGTCTCATCTATCTGGTGAAGTCAGAACCGCACAGTATACCGCACCTCCGGCTTGTATGGGGCCTATTGAACCAGGTATTCGTACGCGGTCATCTAAAACTGTGGGCGATCTCCATCGTGGGGGAGTCTGATCATATCAAACATACATCACGTGTCACCCAAAAAAGTTCAGCTTCGAAGGATTTCGTGCCAAAATTGCACCCATGCTGTTGCTAGTGCGTGCCACTCACCCTTTGGCAGTAGATTTCATCTGCACGTATAGTGGTCAGAAAAGCCTCCATCGAGTAGAAGGGCCTCGTCATGCCTCGCAAAGGAGCAGAGAAGACTGCTTCAAAATCAAGTGGAAGTCTGAAAAGATGGAATACGTACGACGAGATTCCTGAGAACGAGCAAGACACCTTTCACCGACAGCAAGACAAGATCGTCTTTGGAGACAGTCAAGTTGAGACTAATGAAGATGAAGAAGAGTATGGTGAGTCATGATGGCGCAGCAATTTTCCTGCTCTTACCAATACTAATCGTCTAACATGTTGCGACCGTCTCAGGTGCACTCGCGAGTGGGAGAGGGATTTTAGACATTGATGAGGAGAGTGCAGAGAGTGATGTCGAGGACTCCGACGCTGAAGAAGATGAAGATGAAGAAGAAGAAGAAGATGATGATGGAGAAGACGAATTCGGCGATAGAGAAGAAGGCAGGCTGGCATTGTCAAAGCAGGCTTCATCTCAAAAGAAGGCACCAGCTTACTACAGTGATGACGAAGATGACGATGAAGAAGAAGCTGATGAAGCTCCGACGGGAGGATGGGGTCCCAACAAGCAATCCTACTATAGTACTAATAATTTGGACGACCTGTCATCCGATTCAGAAATGGACGAAGAGGAGAGAAGGGAAATGGAAGTAAGAGAAGTCAAGAAACTACAAGGCAAGAGTAGGCAAGGTTTGATAGACGGCGACTTTGGATTGAGTCAGGATATGTTGAAATTCGAGGCAAGCGCAGCAGCTCGAGAAGCCAGAAAGAAAGAACTAGACATGGATTCATTGGCGAAAACTCCAACTAGTACTGCGGAAGCGCTCGATATTGCAAGTTTGAACCCTCTTCAGCGTGCGGAGCTGCTCTCTAGCATGCAGAAAGCTACTCCAGAGACGTTGGCGATGATTGGTGAATATGGCGACATTGTAGAGGATATAGACATTGTCAGCAATCGACTTAAGGACCTCACTGAGAAAGATACGAACCAAAGTATCCTTGGGCTGTGCTGCTTGCATCATCAGACACTTCTGACCTACGCCGCCAATCTGTCTTTTTACTTTTACTTGCGAGCCACTCCTTCGTATGCCCAGAATCCTGCAAAGCTGACGTCACATAAAGTCATCGAACGATTACTGAAGCTCAAGACCGGATTACAACTGCTAGACAATTTTGGATTTGCAGCAGATGGAGAGACCTCTGACAACAGTGATTCGATGAACGGCGATATGGACGAAGAAAATCGAGCCCCTGAAGCTAGCTTCCTGTTTAACGCTCCTCTTGTTGGTGGAGAAGACGATGATGAGTACAGCGACTCGATTGGTTCATTGGAGGACGATGAATTGATGCAACTCGACCATGAAGAAAGGAGTAGCAAGATCGGTAAGAAGAAGGTGACGGTGCAACCCAAAGCACCGCGAGATCCGCCTCAGACGAGTAGAACAGGAAAGAAGACAAAGGGTGAAAAGGAGAAGAAAAGGAAGGAAAGTAAGGATGATGTCGTCGCTGCACCGTTGGCTCACCTTGCCGACCTGGGCGAGGACGACGATAGCTTGGGAGCAGCTATAAAGAAGCGCAAGAAAGGTTTAGTAAGTACATCTACTCCGTCGACGGACGTTGAAGCATACAAGGCCTTTGGAGAGGAGACTCGACTCAGTGCATCTGATTCTGCCGACAAGGAAGCTAAGCGAAGATCCTTGAAGTTCTACACTGGTCAGATTGATGCGAAAGACGCCAGGAAAGCGGGAGGAAGTGGACTGGGAGGTGATTCCGACATTCCGTATCGTGATCGTGAACGTAGTAGGGTCGCTGTTGCCAATGCGAATGCCAGAAAGGCGATTGGAGTCAATGGTCAAGGTCTCAATGATAAGCTGGACGGCGACGAGTGGGGCGAAAACGACAGCAGAGATTGGCGAGATGTCATGGATGTGGAAAAGCCTGGCAAGGGCTTAGACGATCAAGGAGACGACGACGGAATGGACTACTACGACTTGGTAGCAAGTGGCAAAAAGTCGGCAAAGAGAGCTAAGAAGCAAGAGTACGACGATGACCGAGCTTCGCAGAGAGTCGCCCCGGACAACGACGACCTGGAAGATGGAGAGCACCGAAGCATCAATCGGGCCATCGAGAAGAATCGAGGCCTGACGCCCAGGAGACCCAAGACCGTTCGAAACCCCCGAGTCAAGAAAAGATTGCGGTATGAAAAGGCAAAGAAACAACTGTCCAGTAGAGGGCCAGTGTACAAGGGTGGCCAGGGTGCTTTGGAAGGTGGCTATTTGGGTGAAAAGAGTGGTATAAACAGTCACGTCGTCAAGAGTCGTCAATTTGCATGATTGTTTCTCGGTCGAGATCTGTCCCAGGTCGTCATTAGAAGTGCTTGGACAGAATGGGAAATCGTTTCTCTTCTGCACAATAAATCCCCTCTTCGCATCGTTGCATCGTCACGACCCAGCAGTGCACTACGGTGGGAATCCTAAAGTCATTAGCAGCAAATGTAAAAGTACAGTAGATGGGGAGAAGTCATGTATGACAAGTGAAAGGTGTGAGACGAATGAAGGTGATGGGGGAGGAGGGATGTGGGGGGGATAAATTAATGCACTGCCTCGCTTACTTGACGGCTGAAGCGACGACACCGGCAGCAGGTTTGGGAAGTGCTTTGCTTGGTGCTGCTTCGATCGATTTGGTATCTGCAGTCGTGGAGCCTAGTTTAGCAGCTCTTTCTTTTGCAGTCTCTAGTGACTCTACGTAGGTGCTTGGGAACCATCCCACTCTACCATCACGGGTTCGGCCTTTCCACCACTGTGACTCTTGACCTGAAGATGGGTCCACCTTACTCAGCACAGCAACGACGTCGTTGCTCTTCAACGTCAGCTCCAAAGGATCAGCAGCATTGTAAGCATACAGCGCTCGAACAAATGTCAGCTTGCTTGGATCAAGCCCCTCTTGTTGTTGCTGCTGCTGTTGTTGTTGTGCCAGGCCATGCATTTGTTGACCACCGTTCATGTGAGCGCCGGGTGGTAAGAGGCCTTGTTGCTCTAATCTCAACCTTTCCGCTTCTTGCCTTGCTGTAATCATCCGAACTAATTTTCCCATCAGGAAAGGGAGTCCCACGACTGCCAAGAAAAAAACAATCAAAGGCCTTTTACTTGGTTTGGCTTTCGCCTGTCCATTAGGACCAACGCCGACTCCATTCTTGGCGAAATCTCGAAATTCTCGAGGATCCAAGTCTATCGCTGGAGCTCTACCTGTCAATCGAAGTAGTAGATTCTTCAGATATCGAGCCAAAGCAAAGATGCTCAATACTTGACCTAGATAATTCCGTAGATGGGCAAATTGATCCGCTACTCCCACCATGGCAAAAAAGCTCGAGTGGGTGGCCATGAATGTACTTTCCAGCATCTGAGCAAATCCTCCAAATGCTCCAACAATGGAAGAGATCAATTCGAACGTTGCTTGTGTCCCCGATTCCATCCGTTGAGTGAGAGATACGTCAGCGGGTTGACCAGGCATGCCACCCATGCCCATGCCCATTCCTCCGACTCCCATGCCCATGCCCATTCCCATGCCCATACCTCCATAGCCTCCCATCGAGCTACCGTATCCTCCCCCATACCCTCCTCCTCCGTAGCCACCTCCGTATCCCCCTCCGTATCCACCCATGCCGCTCATCCCACTCATTCCCATGCGTGAATAAGGAGAACCGTACGATCCATAAGAGGATCCAAGTCCGCCATACGTCGACCCCAGTCCACCATAACCTGCACCTGCTGTCGAATACGGCGAAGAGTATTGCGCTGCAAGCAATAGAGTGTGTTAGGCTAAGAATTGTGTTAAACGAAGGAGTCGGTAATACATACAGGTTGTCATTGCATTTGCAGCAGGCAAGCCAGAGCCAAAGGAGGAAGGACGATCAGGTAGAGCAGGTGTATTCGACGTGCTTGCGCTGGAAACCGTGCTGCTGGCTGGCGTACTCGATGAAGAAGACTCCCATGGCTTTGGCGGTGACGGCATGCCGATCCGTGTGATGCTCGCCTAAATGAAGCGCTCTTTCCTGTAGAAGACCGTTCTATCGAAGGGAGAGCTTGAGTATGGCCGGCGTTGAAAGCGGGGACGGTAATCACAAGAGTAATCTGACCGGAGCACGTGGATTACGTCTTTTTACGCACGACACTTGCCAGATCGGAAGGCGCTTGGTCTACTAAGTAGCAGGGTATGCCAATCTTCTGGCACATTCGAGCAATTGGGAAGTTTTAAACTACAGTATTACTAGGGAAGCACTCTCGCTTTGCATTCATCCCATCGCACTGCTCTACCTCATCAACATGGTTATCTGTACGAGGCCGGGTTGCGGTGTGACTTTTGAGCCCGGGACAGACTCCCAGAGAAGCTCATGCACACATCATCCTGGAGCGCCCATCTTTCATGAAGGATCCAAGTCCTGGTCTTGTTGCAAGGATGTGAACAAGCCAGTACTCGAATTTGACGAGTTCCTCACAATAAAAGGATGTACGACTGATGAAGAGCACACTGACGTCAAGAAGGAGAAAGAGACTTTCAAGAAGCCAGCCGGTATGGGAGAGCCTACTTCGAGTGTGGCAGCGATCAATAATAAAATACCTCCAAGTGCTACTTCGATAACGGCCATGCCTAATGCTAAGATACCTTCAGGCAAATCCGCCATGGAAAAGTCGCCTGCAGAGGTCGCATTGGTAGAAGAGGAAGATCCGATACATGCACAAGACGAAAGTTCCATTGCCAGTGGTTCGCAGTGTAAAAGGAATGGCTGCAAAGTCGCCTATACTGGGGGGAAGCGAGATCGATCTCAGGAAAAGTGCTCGTATCACAAAGGCGCCGCCATCTTTCATGAGGGTTCCAAAGGCTACACTTGCTGTCGACGAAGAGTACTCGAGTTTGATGAATTCTTGGCAATAGAACCTTGCACGACTGCCTCCAAAGGCCACATGTTCCTCGGTCCTGCGAAGATGGCAAAGAAAGCCACACCTCTAGATAGCTCTTCTCAAGTAGAGGAAGACGAAGCACAATGCCGACTAGATCACTACGAAACGCCAGCAGATGTCAGAGTGACTGTGTATGCCAAAGGCGTGGAGATGGATCGAAGCAGAATAGAGATAAAGGAGGAGGAAGTCATCTTCAGTCTAGCTCTTCCAGCGTTACCAGCCACGCCGAACAATCTTCGTCGATTCAACAAAGTCTTGCTTCCCTTTTCCGCCATTGACCCAACCACAAGCACCTACAATGTCACACGATTCAAGATCGACCTGGTTTTGGTGAAAAAGGTCAAAGGAGAGAGTTGGCCTACTTTGGAAAGAGGTGAGAAGTCATATGGCTATGGTCTGACCTTTGGGCGCAACAAGGATGCATAGCGGACCACCCTTTCCGTTTCCCCTCACATTATCAACATCTTCATCGTCATTCTATTAAAGCATGTCATGATCATCGTCAGCATGATCACTCTTCACTAATTACTAATTATATCTCGTCCACCTTTGATTTGTGTAATGCAAAAGCAGGAGTGACCCACGCCCCACTAAAAGCGACAAGAGAAGAGATATCTGTTCAGAGATCATTCATGCTGTCGTTTTTCTTCACGAGCCATAACCCGCCACTCACCAAGCGCACTGCATTCCTGCCCAATCCCAGCTCCCCAACTTGGCGCCACATCGTGCATTAGGACAATTCAATCGACCAGTGATCTCACCAGCTTTCAGCGCTGCCATCCAAGCAAGAGGTTCCACGAAGTAAGAGCTACATTGCGTAGAGTGCAGCAGCTTTCTTGATGGAGGGGCTTCATTGGAAGGGGTAGCCACTGCTTGTTGACCTGCCCGACCTTGACGGAGAGCAGCGAGATGAGGCGGGAGCTGAGCAGACAAGTTGGCAGCCGACTGTATTCCACTTCGAGAGATTGCCGGAGATTCGGGTGGTGGTGTTGGTGGTGGTTGTGACGGTGATTGTTGCTGCTGCTGCTGCTGCTGCAACTCTCTGTCCTCCTTCTCCTTGTCTTCCACCTCATCCTTCCTGTGTGAGGCTCGTATCCTTGTCTGTGCTCCGAATCGCTCTTCTATTCCCAATTCTCGAACTGTTCTAGCCTCTTTACTCTTTGCGTCTACGTCCTTTTCTCTCTTTCGAACATCGAAAGCATCCTTTCCTCTTCCTGCTTCATGTTCTATGACGTGATCGATAGCAGCTAATTCCCATCTACAAATCTTGCACCTCAATTTAGGACCTCTAAATGTAGGTTTGGGCAACCTCTCATCACCATTTCCCCTACCTTGATTACCTTTGACTCTTGCTACTCCGCCAGGAAGATTGCCCTTGCTGATCGTGACTAGTACTTCATGCTCCTCCTTTATGCTTGTAAATCTCTCCTTGATAAGTTTCGAGGTGGTATCTTCCTCGGATGCTTGCTCTCTATCTGCAGCGTCGAATAGCTCAGAAACATTGTCTGGCAGGGGTGGTGATTTGGACAGGTCTAATTTTGACATTGCATCTGATCTCGAATTCTTTCTCAGTCGTAAAGGAGCCTGACTTGTAGCCGCTGAAGTAGCTCCTTTTCCTTGTCTTACAGTCGTCGAGCTGCTCCGAGAGGTGTTGTTGCCATCATTTGTGAATGAGCTGGTCCGGCTTCTTCCAGTTCTTGTGGTGGCTGCTGCTGTCCCTTCTTCCGAACTATCGAGAGACGAGAAATGCAACGGTCCACTTGGTCCTAAGAAGTTGCTGACGGAGCTACTGGAAGGACTATGAAGTGGACTAGGATAATAGCTGAGCATCACATCGTCGATCGAATCGCCATTCAAAATGGAGGCTTGAGACATGAGGAATCGTCGAACTCGCTGATTACGAACGTCTACGTTGCAAGATGCCGACTCGAACAACTCTAATTGATGGCGGAATCCTGGATTAGGGTCTGCCTGACAACGCCTCGATTGTATGAGTGCGATTGCATCGGACAGGCTCATCAATCTAGTTCGCATCAGATATGCAGCCACGATCTTTTGGGGAAGAAAAGAAGGTGAACTTCTTAGAGCCCTCTAGACTGGAGTCCTAAGCCCCCCCCCTAGTCACTCACCGCTACACTTCGTGATACACCCGCTTGACAGTGCACTAGCACAGTGCCTTCCCCTGTTGTCGCCCATTGTCCCTTTCGCTTTCCTTTTGGTGGTGGTATCGGGTCATCATCGCTCATGATGGTCTTACTGCTACCCTCCCCTACTTGCTCTTTCTGCCCTTCTTCTTCGGCCTCGTTATCATCTTCCAGCCAATCTTGTTTCAATGCTGAATCTATAAAGTCTACTGCGCCTGGCAGGTGAACGAGAATCGGTGCGTCGTCCAGGTCGTCTAATCTAACATGATACATTTGCTCCTTTTCAATTCGACGACCATCAGGAAGTAGTATAGGTGAAGGGAGTGACTGCTTCATCGCAGTCACCACATGGGTGATACCCGCCAAGGAAAGATAATCGGTGGCCAGGGCACATGCCAGATCACCAATCCACAGACCGGGAATGATCTCCTCCATGGCCAGGCGGGGAGAGGGAGATTTGGTCTGTGTAAATGATGGCGAAAGAGTCAGGAAGGAGCGTTGAAGCGGCTTATGCTTCGCCTCTACCTCTTAATATACGCCCAACGCCGGGGTATTAGAACAGGCACTACTAACTAAATATTTATATATTTATAGATTTGCTCTGAGAGACATTTGCGAGTCGCGCTCGTAGGGCCATTTGGACGATGTGTCAGAAAGGTGCGGTATTGAAATGATGCTGGGTAATGGGTACATGAAGTGTAGCTGCAAATTAAGAGAAAGACCGACTACAGGATCAAGTCCTGCGCATCGTAGTTCTCGCTGAGAAGTCGATAGACGAGTGAAACCGGATGCTCTCCTACATTCGTGAGTAGCAAATCAATCGCATCTGGATCGACATAGTCCCAGATTGGATTAACAATCTCGACTTGGTCTGCACCCTCTTCATCAAAATTGACTACGTCTAAGGGAGAGCCTTCGTTGCTACACTTGAGGCCTTGAGAAGAGTAAACGTTGACGCTGCTCATACCTGACCTGTTGACCAAGGAGGTGCCGATCCCCACCCAAGCCCAGTCAGGGCAGACCTTGTAAACACCTGCCAAGACAACGGTAGGCGTCGAATGAGCACGAGCAGCTTCGGCAACCATTCTTGAGCCTGCACAAGCCAAAAGACCGCCGTTGGCCAAGATGCTGTGAGCTCCAAGCAGTATCTTCGATATTCGAGGCATCAAAGTGAACGTCGAAGAGTCAGGTACAAGCAAGGTAGAGATGCCGGCAGATGAAAGTGCGCGAGCAAGAGTATGTCCAGAAAAATTTGGTGCACACTCGGCGACAATGACTGTGAATTTGCGATCTTTTGCAGCCGCCTTGAGAAACGTCTCCACTGTCTTGGAGTAGCCTATCGTGAAGATGACTTCCCCGGAATGAACGTGATCTCGGGCATCCTTTGCAATGTTTGCGTCAACCGTTTCCAGCTCATCAATGAGCTCCTGTATGGCTTGAATCAAAAGCGGCTTCAACTGATAGACTGCTGCTTTTCTGCTTTTCGTGTTTGCCTTCTCTAATCTATCGCTCTCATCACTATCGCTCTCTTCGCTTTCCGTTCCTTCACTGCTGCTCCTGTCTTCCTGCTCCTCGTGATGAATGTGAAGTCTGTCTACTCCGTTCTGGAGAGCCTCGATACTCTGGTTTCCCCAAGCGGGCGTGCTACTACCGCTGCCCATAGGAGTGGCAAAGGAGCTACCAGAAGCACTTGCTCCTGCAGCGACCAGGTCTGAAATCGAAAAAGTTGATCCAGGTCGAAATGCGCTCAATTGAGGACGAGACATTGTAGCAGTAGAGGAGGACGAAGAAGGGGGAGGGTGAAGGTACCCTGAACTTCTGCGGCTTTCATCAATTTGTGACAGCGTTGGAAGATTGTAGGATTCTTGCGACACAATCGGCGAATATGCTGATGTAGATGTTGACGTCACCGCGGGTGCCTCAAGATTCGCTGCTCTGGCTTCTTCGCGAAGGAGATGAAGGACTCGCCGTGTTATATTTCCTATGGTTTGCTCTGTTGAAGGGAGGTAAGGACGCCCAAAGTCATAATTTCATTCGCAACAAACGCATTCAGCGAGAATACTCACCTCTTATCTGCGCTTGCTGTAAGTATTTCCCCGCACTACGGATGATTTGAATCAATTCCTCCAAGCTGGCGAACTTGGCAGCACTGACGACTGATCGCAATGCCTTTGCGGTGGCAGTTGCAATGTCTTCTGGACCGGTCAACGTCCCTCTCTTGAGCTGCAATGCTAGTAGAGTCAGTGCTCTTATGCTTCCCTTGTCCTTGACAACGTCTTCCAAGGTAATTGGCGTCGTCATTGTGTGGTGTACCAATCCAGCAGGGGCATCAAGAAGAAAGGTCTAGGAGGGCGGCATCATGTACACACCAAATGCCATCCAACCACGTGCTCCGCTTGGGAAGTAAAAGAAGGTTTGGACGACGCGCTCGAGCCATGGTCCCAAATCATGCAGAAAGACCTTCTCTCTGCCTCTCCGTCTGCCATGTCTTCAAGCCGGAGGAGCCTCTTCCGGCCCTGTATAGATCTGCACCAAGGTGTGGTAAAGCAGATTGTCGGCGCCTCACTTCAGGACGACGATCGTGCCAAAGAGCGAGCGCTAAGTTCCACTTCCACTTCGTTGTCTGAAGCAACACCTACGCTAAAGACCAACTTTACATCGACACTGGACCCGGCTCACTATGCCAATCTATACAGAACAAATGGTCTTAAGGGAGCTCATGTGATCAAGCTAGGACCGGGAAACGATGAAGCAGCTGGACAAGCTATAGATGCCTGGAAAGATGGGCTGCATGTGGGAGGTGGTATAAATGCAGACAACGCGAGGCAATGGATCGAGAGGGGCGCTGAAAAGGTGAGGAGGAAAGTTTACTGACAACTGCCTAGTCCAATTGGCTCAACTGTCTTTTTTTTTTCCTGCGGTCTACTTCAGATCATAGTCACTTCCTTTCTTTTCCCTTCCTGCAAATTCTCCCTTGGACGTCTTACTGAGCTCGAGAAGCTCGTTGGGAAGGACAGACTTGTTGTAGACGTAAGCTGCAGGAAGCGAGGCGAGCATTGGGTCGTAGCGATGAACAGATGGCAGGATATGACAGACATGCAGGTCAACAAAGGTCAGTCAGAGACCTACGTAGGCGCCTCCGTGCTACTGACCAATCGTAATACTCATTTTTGGCATCTTGCAGAGACACTCGATATGCTTGCCAGTCATTGCAGGTGAATTTTAATCACAGAGGAAAGCTTTACCACTGCTGAAATGATCTTGGTCGTTCCTTGCAGCGAATTCTTGGTTCACGCAGCTGATGTAGAAGGTCTTTGTCAGGGCATCG
The DNA here is from genome assembly GCA_026210745.1 of Exobasidium rhododendri. NCBI lineage: Eukaryota > Fungi > Basidiomycota > Exobasidiomycetes > Exobasidiales > Exobasidiaceae > Exobasidium > Exobasidium rhododendri. The sequence continues at coordinate 1,279,152 of CP110630.1, forward strand.
ATGAGGAGCTTGTCGAAAGTGAGTCTAGCTAGTTGCGGCCTCTGCCATCACCTATCTCACAGCGCCACTTGCAACAGAGCTCGGTGAATGGGTCACGATTCCTACGACGTATGCAGGAGGAGCCAGGCGTAAGTAAATGACAGCAAAGATTTCTTCAGCCGAGCACAAACGTTTCTCTTCCTAATTGCAATCATCTCCCCACAGACATTGGCGATCTAGAATTGGTCGACAGGCTATCTCACGGCAGAGTAGATCTGACATTTGGAAGGTTAGTAGGCTCGCTCTTCGATATCTCAACATCTCTATCGGAACATACTAGTAAGCTGACTATCGCTGCCCGCCTCTAGTGCCTTGGACATCTTTGGAGGAACAGGCGTCACGATGCAAGAACTGATTGATTGGAACGAAGGAAAGTGACAGTGTGTATCAAGGTGTATGGCAATAGTACAATTTATCGTGAATAAGTTCGTTACGAAAAGCGATCTTATTGTATGATTACCATTCCTCTTCGCTTTCTTCATCGTCTGAGTCGCCCATATTGTCCTTTCGAGCAGATAAAGCGGCCGCCAACGCACTGGCTAGATCAGGACCAGCATCTCCCCCGTCGTCTGCTGTTGCAGCAATCGCAGACGCTCCCGTGGCCCCTGCTCCTGCTCCGATGGCGGCTCCTGTAATTGTTGATGGCGCTGGACTGCTGGAACCGACCTTTCTCAGATTGCTCACACTCTGTCCTTGGATGGAGGCAAGTAGTCCTGCTCGGCCTGGTGGTGCAGAAGCTGGGCTGGCGGAAGAAGGTGGCATAGAAGATGGTGGTGGGGGAGGAGGAGGAGGAGGTCCACCACGAGCGGATGATGAAGGTGGTGGCGGTGGCGGCGGCGGAGGAGGCGCCATGCCAGCAGCTCTACCACCATGCGGAGCCGAGACGGGAGGTGGTGGTGGCGGCGGCGGCGGCGGAGGAGCGGCGGCAGCAGCAGCAGCAGCTGCAGAGGCTGGGACTCTGGCTGCTGGCGGCTGAGGTGGGGGTGCGGGTGGTGGAACTGAAGCTGCAGAGGGTCTGGACCTTGGCGCTGGAGGTGGTGGTGGCTGCTTCCTGGCACTTGTAGGCGCACGACTAGGAGCAGGAGGAGGTACCTTTTTCGCTTTCACTGCTGGCGCCCCACCCCTTTTACCGACAAAGTCTTTGATGAAGCCCTCGTTCTTTTCGATGTCCTTTCTGCTTACTCCCATGTTTGATAGTTGATCCAGAAGGGCATTCCAGGTGGGATCTACGTTTTCAGACGAGAAACCCTTTTCGCTTGTGAAGCCCATATGAGCGACATGCTTGAATTCCGTGGGCGAGCTGATCATCGACTTGTCAATCTTTCCTCCACTGCCAGCCCCTGCTTTGCTCTTCTTCTTGGTAGTCGAATTGGACGATTTGCTCGATGATTTTGCTGTTGCACGCAGTGTGGAATATCGCATTAGCTCAGTCTTACTGCTGCTGGTAGTCAAGGCAGTGAAGCGCCCTTGCGCCTCTCCCTTTCCCCTCACTTACCATACTTTTGCCGATTTTGGACTTTCTTATACAGCTCTTTTGCTTCTCCCTCATCAGCAAAGACAAAGGCAATGATGAAATTGTCTCCTTCGAGGGTGTGAAAGAAAGTCCGATCTTGATGGTATAACAAGGGCTCGTAAAGCTCATGCTCCCAGATGATGCCCTTGCCGTTCTGACAAAAGATAGCGCAGGAATTAGACACATTGACAAATACACTCAGTGCGTTTACCCACCTTCAGATCGATTACCCTGAGATAGAAGGTATTTTTGTTCAGATCGCGAACAAATGCAAGAGCTCCTTCTACGCCTGAGTAGCTCCAGGACGTCTTAGATGGATAAGCGACAAAGATTCGTGCGACTGTGGCAGTCAGAATCTTGTTTGAAGATGAAGGTAGGGCCGATTTTATCCTAGACTTGTCGGAAGACGAGATGGTCGAAGTTGATGGCATCCCTATCTTCTGTGCTCCAAAGCAACGGAGAGAGAGAGGATAGAGAGAGAGATAGCAAAGCAAGATCAAGCACGATCCAGAGAAGTTGCCGAAATAGCGCTACGCTTGCACGATTCGCAATAGATGGATTGATGAAGTAGAAAGTGTCCGGTCAAAGAGGGAAGGTAGGAAGCAATGAAAGATCTAGATGAGATAGTGGAGGGAAATGAGGGCGGCGCCACGCGAGTGCAGTGTTGGCTGCTGCCTAGACTGATGTTGCATACCTTGACTTTACCTCTTTCCTGAAGCTTATTCTTCCCTTTCACTCTGAAAAGAGAATCCTGAACAGGCGTGCTTTGTGCAACATTCCGGTCTCCTCCCGCCCCTCCGGATAGCATAGCATCGGTGTGATGTCGGCCCTCTTCGATCATCAGAATCCGTATTCACAAGCTTCGAGCTATGGATACGGAGGGAATAGCAATGCTGGCAACTCCAATCTGTCATTCTACACGGCAGGTCCAAGCGGAGGTCAACCAGAAAACTACGATGAGTACGCTTCAGGGTCAGGGACTAGGCCCTCGTTGGAAGGTCTGATGAGTGGTACGGGAGGATATGGTAGTAGCTCGGCAGATCGAAGTCTGATGAACAGCCAGATGGGATTCTGGAGTGCCTTTGGGACAGGAGGATTCCCTGACGAACCAGGTCTAATGGAAGGTGAGCAGCGCAGCGTGTCCGCAACCACTTCTGGCAGAGGAGAGCTTCTCTGACCGTCCTCTTACTCTTACACCAGAGCTGGGGATCAACTTATCTCATATTGTGGACAAGTCACTAACAGTGCTAAATCCACTGCACAGCTATTCCTCAAATCATGCTCGAGATGCACACATGATGGATGACACAGATCTAGCAGGTCCTTTGCTGTTCTGCTTTGCTTTTGGAATGATGCTCTTACTTGCAGGCAAATCGCAATTCGGCTACATCTATGGAGTTGCACTGATGGGAGATCTATCGATCTACTTATTGCTCAATCTCATGTCGGAAATTGGAATTGATGCCTACCGAGTCGCAAGCGTACTAGGGTACTGCATACTACCACTATGTCTTCTAGGGGCCATCAGCATCTTTCTGACATTAGAGTGAGTGACACTGCAGAGAAGGCCCATCATAACGCAAGAATTTTTGCCAACTAATTATCCACTCCACCTCTGCAGCTCATGGCTGGGATACTTGGCAGCACCTCTTTTCATTCTTTGGTCCTCATCGAGTGCCTCGGGCATCTTTGTCAGTATACTCGGGCTTAGTGAGCAAAGATTCCTCATAGCCTATCCACTCGGGCTCTTGTATAGTTGCTTTGCTATTCTCAGCATCTTCGACTTTGGTGGAGGGGTCAAGAGGTAGTTGAACACCCACTCGTTTTGTTTTCTTCGATACGCTTCCGAAAGAGAAACAACCGATGTAGATGAGCCGGCACTTAGAATGATGATGAGAAGGTAATGTGATAAAGCATATAAACATATGAATGACTAAATGTACAGGATGTGATGAGAGAACAGTGTGGGGCGAGATTGGTAGAGCGAAGTCTAGAAGTCATAGCAGGAATATGATGATCAATGAAAGAATGCTCTAGCACAGACAGCTTCTCTTAAGACAACTGTGCCTGCAGGCTCCTTTCCAAACGCCTCTTTGCCTTGAATGCACCAAAGCGAACGCCCGAAGCAAGGTTTTCCATCTTCTTCTTCAGCTCTTGGTTGATAGGTGTATCGATGCGTTCGCCTGCCTTCTTGTGAAGCGACACCTTTGTATCTCTATGCTTCGAAGGGTCCTTGGTGAGGTCTCCATCTTCCTGCTGTTCTGTGGCTGTTGCGATGTGATCATGGTGAAAGGCAGGAGTCGAGTAGGCAAAGCGTTCTTCATCGTCGTCCTTGAGTGGTTTTCCACTCATAATTGTGCGTAGTCCCAACATGTTGTTGTAGTTGTGACCTTGTTGCTCTTGAAGCGACGGAAGACTGGCTTGTCTTAGCATAGAGTGTCCCTTGCTGTTGGTCATGTCGGAACTCCAATGGCTAGGGATGTAATTGCTACTGCTCATCTGTGCTGGCAAATATGGTGAATTCGTGCTGGTGCTATCAGAAACGTTTCCGCCATGGACGGGATTTCGAATAATGTGGCTGCTGTTGGTTCGTCTTCTGAAAAGGGACTTTGATAATTTGCGAAAGGGAGGGGGCGTCACTGTGCCGGAATGCGGTACCACCTCGACCTGACTTGCTGCTTCCAATGCTTCCCGTGCAACTCGCTGCTCCCTTTCCCAGTCAACAATACCAGTGAAGCCCCAGCTCTCGTCGCCACCGCCATTCTTTTCAGGCTCTGGAGAATGACTCTGTAGACCTAGCAAGCGAAGAGGAGGTGAACGGGTCACGCTGCTGCTTCTCCTGCTCCCACTTCTTTTAGTTGTCCAGCTTGATCTTCTGCTTTTGGTTTCACTAGGTGAAGCGATTATTGCTTCTGAATTAGTCGTAACGAAAGACGAAGGTCGTGGAGAAGCAGAGGGAGGAGACAGTTTCGCTCCGGACTTCGTCGTGGCTGATGAAGCTGAATAGCTCCGGTGATTGCTATGGAAGCGAGAAAATGGTTTGTCGTTCATGTATTCTTCGCTGTCGTCATCATCGTCATCATCAGTGTCGTCGTCGTCATCGAAAGAGGTAACGACTTGAAGCTTCCGAGAGATGTCATCGTGCATTGAGAGACCATGGCCTAGATTGGAGAGGCGAGAGGGTTGATAATGAGAGCCGCTGCCAAAGGAAGGACTTCTATGGTGCGCCTTTGTCGCACTGTGACCAATCTCTGCATGTATCAGACGCAAATTGTTCAAGTAACTTGGATCGTGCATCTCTCCCTGGCTGTCGACGAAAGGTGAAGACTTGGACGGCATCTTGATCGCCGATGACTCTGCTGAAGAAATGGTGCTAAGCTTGGGACTGCCATGTCTTGGAGGTGACTTGATGGCAGTATGGGAGTGGTGATTGTAACCTTGCAAGGAGGGAAGAGGGTGGGCTTGCAGTAGCAACATATTGTTGTGGGAGGAGAAGGACGAATGTCGAGACGAAGACGACATCTTATATGGTCGAGATTGGGTGTCAAGAAGGGGTGGCTGACTTATGGACGACCTTGTCAAACAAAAAGGTGACTCAGAGTATGTCGTCGAGATGCGTGGTGTCTTCAAGGTGCGTGGCGCAAATGCAAGGATCCAGGAAAGAGGGGCGCAGAGTACAGAATATGGGCAGATGGATCAAGTGATGACAAGAGACAAGCCAATGTGCAGACAGAAGGTCATCCTTTGGCAGGCCAAGAATTTGTGCTGAGGCTAACTGTCTGTACGCACGCTGCAAAATCATGCGCATGAACGACTCTCCACTCACTAAAAAGTGGTCAAGCAAATAAATGTGTAAAGTGTGCTCTTAGGAAAGATTCTGACCCGCCCGGCACTTATTTCCGACGAAAGTGTGTGTGCTGATTGATGAAGTCTTACTATTCATATGTATTTCTCTATGTTTTACTCTATCTCGTATGTTTCCCCAGTTTCAGATTTCGAGATATTATTGCTCCTAACCCCGGGGACCGCGCCAGATGCTGCTATATACAGTAATGTGCTAGTCCTGTCTGTGGCTTTGTTTCAAACATTAATAAGCATCAGACAGGAAGATGCGCGCGGAGTTCGGGAAGCCGAAGGGAGCAAAGATTGACGTGAGTGCGTACAGGACACCAGATGCCGCTCTTTAGGCAGGAAAGAAGCATATGACGCTTTGCCACACCGCGCGCTCGGGCTTTGAGGTGGTCCTGATCGCGCGGGCCAAGAGGACGACTTAAGGGCAAAGCTTCCCTCCTATCGACTCAGGTGCTTTGACCCTGGCATCTTTCGAACACATCTCAAGCACGTCTGCCAGTGAGTGAGACACATCCGCCATGGCACTGCAGACGTATGAGAGACAAGAGAGGACTGGGTGGACATGAAAATCGCTCTAGATAGTACAATAGTGAAGAATATAATACAGTGTGAACTCTATCTCTTGTAATTTGCTCATTCTGGCTTGGCGACCTTGCGTTTTTCCACGATGCCGGTCTTGGGACACTGCATTTCTTGCCAATTTATGGGAAGAAGCGGTCGTTCACTCCCACGACTTCCTCCATCAAGTGCACTTGGACTAGGTGAGGGTAATGCATAGACTACGCCAAGATGATTTGAGGCGGTGCTGAGAAAGTAGGATCGAGCGTCACCAAGAGAAATCTAGCATCGAGAGAAAAGAGATGAAGCAGAGCTGAAGGATCAGCAACATTCACAACTCTTCACAAATGCTACGAGGAAAACTTACCACAGTAGCGCGAACGATGTCGCCCGGTCGAAAGCAGTCGCCCATTCTGATCTTATCCTTTTCTGTAGCTCGGACATCTTGAGAACGAATCACGCCAGTGAAGTCTCCACCCATTGGATCCTCTCCTGCAGCATGATTCGCATAGGAAGCAGAACTACGATCCCCCATCGAGCACGGAAGGCCATCGACGATAAGTATAGAGATATTCGCCTGACGAGGGGTTACTCTAGTGATCCTACCCAGTATTGTCGATCCCGGATTGGGTACGACAAACCGAGCAGTGGAGCCTGAATGAACGCTCAGAACTGAACTGTGCGATGGGACTTGACCAACTACTGAAGACAGCAAATGAGATCCTCTCTCGTATGTTCCAAGACCACCGTGAGATCTCGACGCTCCTGCTGAAGTGATCAAAGGCTGCCCGGGAAGTAGCAGAGGCTCTGCGAATACCATGCTAGGAGATTGTCCACCTGAGGCTGGATAAGTGAGGGGCAAGACCTGGCCAGGAACTAGCTCTAGAAGGGAAATCTAATGAGAGCATAGGACCAACGGACGAGCTAATTTTTTTTTTCTTGACGGGGAGGCTTGGCCACGTGGGGTGGTCCTTGGCGTGTCGAAATTAAGCAACGTCCATTTGAGCTCGAGCCGTCACTTGGTCACTTTGCTGTTCGCTCTGAAAGACAGCGCTGTCCACCTCTTTCGAGAGCTACGTCCCTCCGCCCGCCGCGTTGCGATGAACACATCTTTGAATCGTCTCAATGCTGTGACAGCCTTTGCTACATCAACACTCCTGTGTATGGTAGCAATCATAGCTCTCATTTCTTATCCCACTCATCACCCAAGCGGAGCAGGGGTCGAGGTACAGACACTACAAGTGTGAGGATGACGTGGAAGTGTTGCGAAGGGAGGAAGATTAGAAGTGGCTTTGGCTAATCCACTGTCCTTTCCTTACAGTGTCTCTGGAAGAGCTCAATGGCACCTAGATCGGAGAGTGCAAGACTATGTCAAGGTCGTATTCGATATTGACGCTGACTTCAGTAATCTGTTCAACTGGAACACCAAGCAAGTCTTCCTCAGCGTGGTGGCAGAGTACGATTCAAAAGCACATGTGAGCATTTTAGAACGGCAAAACGAGTTTGGTCTTGTCTTTAGTTCATAATTGATCGTCTTCATCCGACTGAACAGGCCAGAAATCAAGTGGTAGTATGGGATCGCATTATTCGTGAAAAGGGCGATGCTCACGTCAAATTGCATGAAGGCATGAACAAGTATGGATTCAGGGAAGTCTCGAAAAGTTTCTCGTGAGTCTAGAAGAGAACAGGCAGTCATGCAGATCCTTCATTGACGTGTTGTCTCCTCTTTCCCTATCCAGCAACATTACCACGGCGACTTTCTTCCTGAAATGGAACGTGATGCCAAAAGTGGGTCTACTAGCATATGGCGACGAAGCTCAGACAGGCTCAATAGACGTACCAAAAAAGCTCTTGGCAGCTGTTGGAGAAGCTCGGATCAAAACCGAAAAGATGTGGATCTAATAGATCGCAATGTACAAATAGCTTAATGGTACAGCATGTGACGATGATTTCGGTCCTATCTGATGTTCACTTTGCGCTATTGATGTTTCTTCTGACTCGCCGCTGTCAAGGCTAATCTCTCCCTTGTGGTTTGATAATTTTCGCAGAGATTGTGAAGGGTAGTGTCAAGTTCTACCTTCAGCGTACCTGTTGAGGCGAAAGGGATCAGCTCGTGACACGGAAGGGAGCGACAAGAAGCGACCTAACACTCACTGGCCTCCTGAAGCGCTCTCCTGTATTCCTCATTGATCCCGGCGACCTGATCATTCAGCTCCTTGATCTCCCTCTGATATTCCTCCTCTTCCCTCTCTTTAGGTAAAGCTTCTACCAGCTTCTCGATGTCTTTCACCTTTCCTACCAAGTCATCTGTCAATTCTTCGATGTTGTCTGCCATACTCTCTTCATCGACCAGCATCTTGCTAGCCATCAATTGACCGGCTCCTGTCGGATTGTACATCGGAATTTCAGCGTTCAATTGCACATGAGCTGACTTGTTGGAAATGTGGTGGATGGATGATGACATGATTTGGATCAGTAGAGTCAGATCAGATTCAATGGTAGAGATGAGGTCGACATCCGTTACTTCTTGCTCGGCTGCCGATGGTGCCTCCTCCCAGTTGCCTTCTTCGCCCGCATCCATCGTTCTTGTAAATTGAATGTTTACTAGAGCTTTGGACAAGTCCCCGCTGCTGATTACCTGCTCCTGCAAATCGAAGAAGACAATGATGACATCTGAAGATAGGATGCAGTGGAGAAGAGAAAGATGGAGGATGCGACGCGAACGCCCCCTTTTCCATACCAAGGTGTGTGCGTCTTTTTCTATATCTTGGAAATGCAGCGTCTCGTCAGAGTGGGGGAGAAAGGGGGAGCAGAGGTCGTGAATCGCAGTATTGTCATTTATTACTAGGAGAGGGCAATGCGGTCGAATTTACATCACTCATGATAGGTAGGTAGGTCCTCGTTCCAATCAGGATCACTAGGCCTCACCACCGTGCCATCTCGTCGGATGCGTGTCGCGGCTGTCACATGGGCCACCTCCGTCTGCACTCGAGCCAATCTTTCCTGCTCTGCTTCCTTGCTTTTACTTGTAGAGTACGTAGAATCTTTGTCGCTACTTGCGTCATGAATTGCTGGGACAGTAGTGGAGGATGCTGTCGCTGATGAAATCTTTCTTCTCGGACTCAGAGTTCCTGTCAACGGACCCGGTCCTTGACTACTACTCATAATTGGACTCCCCGTCTCTGCTAGGGTAGGCCCACTCTCCACGCTTGCACTTGCTAGATTACTGCGAGGAGTATCGTACGCCGGCGATGAGACCGATTCTCGGTGATGAATATCTCTGGGAGGTAGAGGTGGTGGGGTGTGGCCCAGAACACTCTTAGCAGGCAAAGGACTCGGCTCAAAATTCAGATTGGGTGGTAAAGAGCCGCCCATTGGTAGAGCACTAGGTGATGAATGCTGATCGTGACTCAAGTTGGTCTGCAAAGTGGACTCTTGAGAGTCGAGTGTAGCCATTTTTTCCTCGTCTTCCTTGCTTGCCTTCTCGATTTCTTGTCTATGACTCTCGCTAAATCGAATCGTTTGTCTCTTGGAAAGAGGCGCAATGGTAGATACTTGCGGCATTTCGGGTAGGCTAAAGTCAGGCTTGAATAAGATCAAGGCGGGTTCTACGGCTGCTCGAATGGCGGCAAGATTTGCCTCGCCCGGCCAAGTCTCGTCATCTGGCCCTCGATTAAGATTTCGTGGCGTTGGGAACGGAGGCGCATATACGGGCAACTGAGTCGTCATCAACTTGCCATAACGTGCTAAAAGGGCCATCTTCTCTCCCAGCTCAATCATGCTGTCGAAATGCGCATCGTAGCTACTCTTCAGTGCCTCTCTCTTGAGCTTTCCCAAATCTTCCTCCGATGCTTTGTCATCTGCTTCGAGATTTTGCAATTGAGCTTCCAAGGGAGCAATTTTGCTAGAATTCACCTTGGCTCTCTCGGGAACAAGTGCCATGAGCTCCTTGTGAATCTTTACTCTAGCTGCTCTCTTGGGTGCCAATTCAGACTCTGCCTTTTGTATACGCTTCAGATCGACTCGACTATCTTCAATCTTTCTGGAATGCTCTACGTGCAAGTCTCCTATCAACGAGAAGATGTAGGCAAGTCGATCGGACATGTCTGCTAGTGCTTCGTCACCGGCTCCATCCTCTCTATTTTCAGAAAGCTGATCTTGTCCCCATCGACAAGTCGCTGTCGCTACTCCTTTAGACTCGCGAGCCATGCCATCGTAGTCTATTCGTAGAGCTTTGATCCTGCCAGAGAGTTGATGAAATGATCTATTGTATTCGAATCTCGGGTCCACCGAAGCCACGCCATGCCTGAGCATATGTGGAAGAGAGCCTGTGTAGGTGAAACTACTGTTTGAGGACGATCGAAAGCGGTTGTGGAAGAAAGGCATGACGTCAATACGTACGGCTGGAGCAATTGGTGGTACGGGCCCAGGAACGATGTACAGTATTCCAAGAGGTCTACCCTGTACTCCACCAATTTCGCCTACTGCCCACAGACAGGACAAGGGCGCCACTGGGCGTTCACGACAGCGGCGATGCCACTCACTTTCGATTTGAGGCCCCTTCCGACGCATCTCCGCTATGCTGCTGTTGAAATTGAGTAGCGGCCTCGTGTGCCCTTTCCCGTGCTTTCTGAAAGAAGTTGGACATGGTGGTTGTGATTTAGTGGTGTATCGATGTCTGGGTCGAAGAAAGGGACATCAGATACCGAAGGGGAAAACAAAGTGTTTTCGTGCACAAGCCACCTTTTCCCATTTAGTCGAAGTGTCCTGTGTAGGGTTAATATGCGACCGCACTGCCTGGCGCGCCTTAGAATTGCTTAGAATTGTCCCGCGCACCTTCTATGTGGAGAAGAGGATTTTGAGGCAAGGCGGAGGAGGTGCGAACGCTACAACCACCAAACTTCCTCTTCCCTCATCTCCGCACACACAAGTATGGCTTCTATCCATGCAGCGATTGCAGCTCAGAACCTTGCTGTCATAACAGGCGGGGCTTCTGGCATCGGCCTTGCCGCAGCAAAAGCTCTGTATAAGAAAGGCATGAATGTAGCCATTGGCGACAAGTGCGACAATCTTAACGACGCCGTAAAGAAGGTCCAAGAAGACTCTCCATCCCAAAAGTCAAATAAAGTCTGGGCAGATTCTGTTGATGTTGGTGACGTTGCGAGTCTTGAGATGTTCAGTAAAAAGGTACAAGAGGCGTTTCCTAAGTCGGACTTGACTGTACTCATGGCGAATGCTGGGGTGTCCGGCGCTACCAAAGCTTCAGAATGGCAGGGATGGCAAAGAGTTTTGAACGCCAACATGTTCGGAGTCATCAATACAGTCCAGGTCTTTTTGCCTCTGATCAAATCACACCAGTCTTCTGCTTTGATTATCAACACCGGCTCGAAACAAGTGAGTGTCCAAAGGTGATACAGTCGTTCAGTGCGGTAGAAGAGTAAAAGGTGCTGAATGCGTTTGGCGTTTTCCTTTGCAGGGTATCACGACTCCGCCCGGAAGTGGAGCTGCCTACAATGTCTCCAAAGCAGCAGTAAAAGTCTTCACAGAGCAGCTGGCGCATGAATTACGATCAGAAGAGGCTACGAAATGCATCGAGCCCAAGCTACTCATTCCGGGCTGGGTCTTTACTGGTTTATCAGGAGCCAACACACCCGGAAAGACGAAACCAGAAGGAGCATGGAGTGCAGAGCAGACTGTCGAATTCATGCTGGAAAGTATACAGAAGGGATCCTTCTACATCTTAGCACCTGACAATGATACACCTCGAGAGGTAGATCTGAAACGTATGAAGGTAAGTGGCCCCGGTTGATCTACTGTGGACGCGATTACCGTGTCTTACCAAGAATCTGTGCATCACTTTGCAGTGGAATGTGCAAGACATTATCGAAGACAGGCCGGCTTTGTCTCGATGGCACGCAGACTACTCCTCAAAGTTCGGTAAGTCCGGCGAGGCCGTCATTCTTGACAAGTCCGCTGACAAAGAACTGCACCCCCGCTACAGACGAGTTCATGAAGAAATCTGAGTTGTAAGATGACCATTAGTAATACATGCGACCACAGTAGAATCGAAACATCTACGCAAAGACTTTGTCTCTGCTGAGCTCGTCTGGTTTGGCTTCGTCTGCCAGCTTTTGCGTCTTGGCCTTTCGGTTCTGCACGGCGGTAGTACGCTCCTTGTAATGCTCGCCCTTTGTCCTTCTGGCATCGTGTCGAGTAGCGTTCGGTGAGATGTATTCTGGATTCTCATATACGGTCGCACCACCGAAACTTCCTTCAAAGATTCGTATCGGAGTCATGACCATTCGAGGTCCAATCTCGACTAAAGTCGGTTGATCCTCTTCCGTCTTTGCACTCTTTGACTTGCGCTTCTTTCCTTCTGCTTCTTCTACCTCCGCCAATGATCCTTTGCCAGGGTCCTTTTCGATGATCTGATAATTTCGGAACCAGATTTTGTTGTCAAGGATGGAGAATGAGATGACATGGTCAACGAAAGGCTTGGAACGTCGTGCAAGGCGTGGCACTCCGAACATCTAAAAAGTGCGCTTACTATCTCAGTGAGTGACTCTTCTACATAATCTCACTCCAACATGGGACATACCTGGGTAAACATCTCCTTGATCAAAGCAAAGTGCGGCCTTTCATCGAATCCTTTGTCGAAGCTAAGCAGAGGTCTGCTGCCCTTGAGACAATTTCCCTTCATCTTCAACTCGTCCATGGTGTGGATGTTCTGAATGTGCATCTTGACAGAAGGTCCGTTGGGCGTTTTGGCAGCCCAGAGATATAGATCTTCGTGTTTCCTTGCCTCAAAGTAGAGCGTGTTCTAGAGGGTGTAAGGGTGAAAGTGTGAAGCTATGATCTACCAACACATATGTGGCACGTCCACTCACGTTGCAATTATTGAGCTCGGCCAGCTCGTTGAGGATGTGGAGATTGGACTTTGAGTCGAGTTTGGAATCTGCAGCAAGAATGAGAGAAGGAGAGAAACACCCTTAGCTGTAGTCGGAGCTTTTCACTGCCGTCAAAGTTACCTACCTTTCTTCGAATGGGGAAGCAAAGCCTCAATATCGTTTACCAAGTGCCTCATACGCATAGTCACTCCTCGTGATGGCAGAATTAATACCCTCTGCTTGTTCTTTGGGGTAGCAGTGGTGCTCGTATCGTCCGTAGCTTTCCTCTTGCCCTTGGCTGCTGCTGCATTGTATAAGGAAGCCATGGTTGGTGTGCTGTAGCATGCAATCGCTGCACAGTCTATGTCGTCTTCTTAAATTTCGAACAAGCAGAAAAACAAAATTTATAGTCGGCGACACGTGAAGCTACATCAAGGAACCACTCCACTTCCCTGTGCCCTTTCTTCCTGCCCATGTCCAATTGTAGGTAATGCCAACCCTACGACATATATGCCACTCTCCTCCGCAATGCTGAATTCCAGCAGCGTGAAGAGATCGTTCTCGGCGTCGATATACCATACTGCTACGATGCGCATGTCTTTCCCAGCGAAAGGTGATCTTGCCAAGTGTTGCACAAGATTCGCTTCCACATCGACCCGTACGCCTACGCCTTCCTCGGCTTCGTTGGCCACACCGGCCAGTGAGGTAGCTGCAATGCTAGAGAAGGTCGATCGCCCTTCCACTCTAGCATCTCAATTCTATCCCGCCCCTCTTCGCCCTCACTTCCTTGCCATTCGTGGATTTAATGCAGAAGTAGCTCGAGTAGCTGACAGTGTGGACAATGAGCTGATGGCAAGGATTAGGATCGCCTGGTGGAGAGATGCGATACAGAGTACATATAATGGCAAGACACCTAGAAACCCAACGATGCTTGCAGTTGCTGATGCTATCCATGATCCTTATATACAATCTCACGGTGGATTGGTAGAAGATCATTTCATCAGCATATGCGACGCAAGGGAAAAGGATTTGTCAGCTTCTGCAGCTCCTCCTACCTTAGATGAAGTGGAAAGTTATGCAGAAAAGACTTCCTCTCGACTGTTCTATCTTTCTCTCAATTTGCTTGGAGTATCCTCGCCAGCTGTTGACGAAGCCTTCAGTCACCTGGGAAAAGCAAGAGGACTTTCAATAATGTTGAGCTCCATGCCTTTTCACGCCGGTGTCGTCTGGTCTACTGAACCACCGCCAAAGGAACCCAAAGAAGGTGAAGCCGCTGCAAAGAAACCACGAGGTTCAATAAGACCTCGGCAAAAGCGCCTCGTACTCCCTGCTGAGTATCTTTATAATCACTCGGTCGTGGAAGAAGAGGTATATCGAAAGGGAGCAGCGGCGAAAGGACTGAAAGATGCCGTCTTCGATACGGCTACCAGGGCTAATGACTACATCATCTCTGCTCGGAAGATACTGAAAGATGAATTTAAAGGTGGAAATCCATCGTATCTTCGAGGTCCATTGGTGGAAGCTGTCAACGCTCGTACATTCTTGGAAGAGCTGCAAAGGGTAGATTTTGATATTTTCGATCCTAGATTACAAGCGGTCGCCAGCGGTAGGACTTGGAGACTTCCCTGGAATATGTGGAAGGTAGGGCTTCGGGGCAGTCTGTAGAGAGAGTGGCAAGTCCTTTGACTTGATCTCTTCACTGTGTATCTGTTGTGTCTTCATTGTCTTCATTACTTGTACATTACAGCATAGCTAATAGAAATGACCGTCTTCTTAGCAAGTCGTTTCACCTCGCGATGGTACCTTTTAGCGTTTTGAGGGAAGTAAAGGACTGTACCGAACTCCGGCAGTGCTACCTGCTACAAGCTCTATTGTATCGCCCACCACGCTCTTGCACCTTTAATTTCAATGGTGCACGCCGGACAGCTTGGACAGATGATCGAAGAGTCCTTGCTGATGTCTGCTGATGTCTATCTCGCCGTACCTCTAACCACGCCTGGGCATCCGTAACCCTACTTCCGGTACTGCACTGAAGCGCGCAGCTCCACTTAAATTTTTACGTCCATCGAAGATGTAAAATACACCTCGAAAGTAGTTCTGAGTTGTTCTCCTCGCTCCACCTTGCCTCCCGGATACTGACTGGAAGTCACCTTTGTCATGTCTGAATTTTGGGTCTCTCGAAAGAAGTGGACTTGCAAATACTGTGACATCACTATCAACGATGATGTGCCCTCCCGACAGCAACATGAGAACGGATTACGACACAAGGGCAACGTAGAGAGAAGCTTGAGACAGGCATACAAGAAGAGCGAAAGGGATCGAAAAGACGTGAAAGATGCGAAGCGAGAGATGGAGAAGATCGAAAAGGTGAGTAGATGAATCGCTTAAAGGGAGGGCCGACTCTCACCCCTCGAGACATGGCAGACAACACTGACGCCTGATACTTCATTTCTACTGCAAAAAGCTGGCTCAACAGAGTTATGCTAAGGACCTCTTAGGTGCATCATCGTTGACCTCTGCAGCTAGTCCCAGTACGAGCAAGGCAAAAGAAGCGCCACCAACAACGAATGATGATGCAAAGTCAAGTAAAGCACCGACAGCTTGGAAGCCAACCAATCGATTGGCAGCCTATGGATCTGCTCTTCCTTTTCACGATCCAAGCGCTAATGCTGAAGAAGAAGGAGAAGGGAAACTAAAAGAGTTGCACGAGCAAGAGGAGCTTAGACGTAGCGAAGGTACAGCCGGCGAATGGCAGACAGTGACACCCGTAACTGTCGTCAGTAGTGAGAATCTAGTATCAGCAGGAGCATCCTCAGATCTGATAGCAGCCAAGGCATACACGATTCGGGAGAAGCAAGGCCACTATAGAAGTGACGATGACGACGACGACAGAAGGGCAGAGATAAAAGTCAAGAAGAGAGTGAAAGTTCGCAGTGAGGCGGAGAAGCTCAGGCGAGTCGAAGAGGAGAGTAGAAGTCTGATGCCAAGTTGGAAGCCAATGAGACTGGACAATGGAATAAGTGCAAAGGAGGAAGACGTGCAACTCGTACCGGTCGAGGAGAGATGGGAAAGGCAAGATGTAGACCTAACGGAGGAAGATGCTAAGCTCAAGGAAGAATTTCCGCCGCCAGTCCCACTAGCGATAAGACAGGATACTGATGCAAGCTGCGCCACCCCCACATTCAAGAAGCGGAAGTCTGGGGCAGGAGCTGGCGCAAAGCGAGTGCGAGCCGTCATTTAAATGCAGCGGAGGTATACTTTCAGCAATAGTATTACAACAAGACCTCGATGAAAAGGAGACGTGTTAACAAGAAGACCTCGATGAAAGGGGGGATGTCTCTACAAGAAGTGGTGCAAGGAATAGAGGAGCACCTTTCCTCTGCTGTTTCCGATTGCCACATATTCGGAACTGTTTGTAAAGTCGACGGAGGTTACTCGACCTAGGGGCGTCCCTGCCGTTGGCCAGTTTTCGAAGACGGTCATGCTCGGAGTATGGACCTACAATGAAAGAGGGGGGAGGGGGGTACAATTGGTGATCAGTTGAGAGACCGCGCAGGAAAGACAAAGAAAACACAACTCACAAATTTCAACATGTCCTTCTTCTTGTCGCTGCCGATTGCCAAAATTTCACCGGTGTGATTGTACTGTAATATGCTGCTGGTCATAGTGACATTCTTAATTGATTTAAGGCATCTCATCGTGGAGATGCTCTTTGATTCCACATTCAATTCTTGTCCATCGTACACATTGACGATGCCATTCTCGCTACCAATAGCCCAAGAGTCGCTGCGTGGGCTTCCCTTGATTCCTTTGGGATCGAAGAGACCTGCGTCGCTCTTTTGCACTTCACACTTCATATTTCTCACGTCCCAAGAATGAACCGTTCCACGGGTACTTAGGGAGACGAGAGAGTTGCTGCGACTTGGATCCCACGTTAGACCGGCCAAAGGTGCATTCATATGTAGCGAACCTATCAGACTTCCCCCGCCGGAGCCACCAACACTGCCCCATTCCAGTAGATGGATGGCACCTCTGCGACCTCCGATAGCGAGTAAGCTTCGATTCTGTTCCATTCCAGACTTTTGAAAGCATACCGTTGACAAGTCTTTCTCTTCTGCTCCTTGTGCGCTTGATCCGAATCCTCTCCAAGGTGTTGATTTGACCGTCTTGCCGGATTCAAGGTCATGAGAGTAGAAAAAAGGCCGTGGACCACTGAGCAGTATCGAAGATCCAGAAGGATGGAACAGAGCGGATTGCAATGGAAGATCCGGAATGTGAAGAGTCTCCAACAGTGGGTTTGTATTTCCATCCACTTGAAAGAGCCGAAGTCGTCGATCTTTCGTAGTCGTCATCAAAACGTGAGCCCTTGTAGTAGGGTGAAAGCTAAGCGATTCAATGGCTGAGAATGTTGCTCTGCCTTGTGCCTCGTTGGCATTGCGAAGCCTTTCCACCTCGAATCGATCTTTTGGCAACCTCTCTTTGTTCTGCTTCCCTCGCTTGGTCACCCTATTCACCAGGCCTATATCCCTACTGAGTAGATCTGAAAGCGCTTCTCGCCCGCTGTCAGTTGACGTCGTCTCGCCATTCGATGTTCTTTCCGGCTTTCGCAACGACAAGGAGGCCCACTCTGGTCGAGGATGGAATTTCTCAAAGACTTTACGTAGTCGCACTTCGTACTCAGCGCCAGTGATCTGCATTTCCCCCTCTGCCTCTCGCAGCTTTCTCAACTTCTTTGTTCCAACTTTAGTTCCGTTGGCTCCTTTAGCATCTGATCCAGCCAATGAGATCTTCAAATTAGAGCTGCCTGAATCCGTCCAGACTGGCCGTCTTCGCTCTGACATGTACGCTGCTGTAGTATCGCTCGATGCGACACCATCTTCTGGTTCTGAGCTACTCTCCACACTGAGTGAATCACTATCTAATTCGCTCCCCTCCTCTTCTTCACCATTCTCCTCCTCCCTACTTTCATGATCATCAGCGCCTGTGTCCATCATAAAGAGCTGAGTGTAATATAGTGTCAGGCTGGACATTCGTCATCTCTCATACTTGACCCTTAAGTTACTCACCTGATCATCGTCCAAATGCTGTTCCGTGTTCACTCTTGCGTTTGACGATCCCTCGTCACGATCTTCGTCCGAGAGTATGTCCTCGAAGTCTGATACTTTGCGACTCCTTTTAGTCCCAAATAGGGAAGCAGTGAGGGCCTCCTCTTCCTTCCGCTCCTGATTCAGGTCATGTCCCGACCTTCTCCGCTTTGTTGCAGCCATTATCGTGACGCTGCAAGGTGTGATATGCAGCCAGTTCGAGAAAGGAAGTTGCTGCCTAAAACACAAGTTGAAGCTGCAAAATCGAAATTTCCACAAGTCACGCGCCGCCCACTTTTTTGCTTGCTACCGGTACACCCAAAAACTCGACAGCCTTAATTTTTTGCTCTTCTAAAGGACTCTTCTCAGATACGACCTCTTTCACTCATCATGGCGGAATCATCAGTAGCAACAACGAGTGAGACCCGGATTGAGTCGTTGATACTAGATGCAGGTCCGCTGGTCACGCAGTCGCCGCTAGGAGGTCTTGCAAAACAGTACTATATTCCGCCTAGTGTGGTTGCCGAATTGAAAGACAAGCGAGCTAGAGATCATTTGGAGTGGCTACGAAGCGAAGCAGGTGGATGTCAAATAGAGATTCGTGAGCCAGGTCCGGAAGCAATGGTGGCAGTGATTGCATTTGCAAAGCAGACTGGTGATTACAGTGTTCTGTCAAGGCCAGATTTGAGTGTCTTGGCCCTTACCTATGCGATTGAAGTGCAAAAGCATGGTATGTGGCGGATACGAGATCAGGTTGGGGGAAAGACTGGGCAGCAAAAGAACACGATCGCTCAGCAGGCAACATACAACGAAGAGAATCCGGGTGCAAAGAAGCCAAGGCAGCCAAAGCAGTCTAGAGAAGCGAAAAGCGTAGCTGTAAGGGACGTTGTTTCACCTGTGATGGTCGAAGAGAGCAAAGTAGAGATTGCACCTGCCACCACAGCCGAGGACATGGCTCCACACATCCCAGACGGAGATCTACATGAACTCAATGAAGAAGCGAAAAGACTTAGCCTGACGCAGGCTTCCAATCTCAATCGACAGCTCGACGATATTCCAATCAAGCGTGTAGATTTACAAAATGAAGAAGGAGCCCTCTCAGACGACGAAGATGACGAGGAGACAGGTGGAGAGTGGATCACCCCTCAAAACATCACGAAACATAAGAACAGAGCGTTGGGCCTTGTGACAGACGAAGACATGCCACTCTCCTCCATCCCTACGCCAAAGTCGTACGGTCAGCAACGTACGGCGATTGTCGAAGCCGATGATGGCTGGTCTACCGTCGTGACAAGGAAGAGTGGGCCAAGCAACGAGACGAGACAGAGCACGAGCAATAAGAAGGCGGAAAATGCTAAGCAAGGCAAGATGACAGTCGCATGTATGACGGGAGATTATGCTGTTCAGAATGTCTTGCTTCAGATGGGGTTGAGCTTGGTGGGGATTCAAGGACAAAAGATCAAGCAAGTCAAGAGCTGGGTCTTGCGATGTCACGCTTGCTTTAAGATTTGCAAGGACTCGGAGAAAAAGTTCTGCCCTCAGTGCGGTAATCCGACCTTGCTTCGGACTTCGGTGACCAGTACTGCACCGGACTCATCCTCGAAAGGTGGCGGACTGAAGGTACATCTCAAGAAGAATTACCAATACAACCTGCGAGGAACGATCTATTCCTTGCCACTGCCGAAGCAAGGCAGAGCTGGTGGAGCAGCAAAGTCTGTCCCCATTCTACGAGAAGATCAAGCTGAATGGCAAAAGGCAGTCAAGGCCGAGTCGATCAAACGAAGCAAGGAAGAGAGGTCACTACAAAAGGCGCTGGAAAGAGGAACAGACAGTTTAAGTGCTCGATATGAAGAAGCTGACGAGCTGAGTGCACTCTTGGCGGGGGGGAATGTCAAGAACAGGACCATCTCGACTGGCCTTCCTCCCATGGGTATGGGACGCAAGAATCCAAACGACCGAAGGCGACGCAAAGTCTGAGAGAGCGAACCACGAGGGACTTCTCACAACGGTGTAGCGCACTAGAATGTGACACGCCTTTATTTCTGTGTGATCGAAATCGTATTGATACAAATGAAGCAGGCGATGAGAGGGGAGGAAGCGGAGAGATCGGAGACTAAGGGTACACTTGCTTGGCGAGCCAGGAGAGACCTTGAAGACCACGGCGGGCATGCTCGTCTTCCAATTCCACTCCTTCTTCACTCAAGGAGGAATTGAAGACTTCGTTGCTCCAGGGACCGTTGTAGCCAGCTCCAAGAGTGACAGCCTTGACAAACTCAACCACAGGCATGAAGCCACCTCTGCTTGTTTCACCCGCAAAGAGACGGTTCTCTCTACTCCAAATCATTCGAGCCGGTCTGGGTTCATCCTGATTGGGGGAGGGGGCTAACGGTTTCTGCAATCTTCTCGCATCGCCTACTTGTAGAAAGAAGATTTTCTCTGCAGGAACTGTCTCGATGTCAAGAAAAGACTGTTGAAGAGCTTTGACAGTGTCTTGCTCTGGCTCCTGAATACCGGTCGAGCTACAGGGATCGGCATACTCCCTTCCTAGTGTGTTGAAGGAATCGAAGCAGATGCCCACGTTAGGGCGATCAACTCGTTGTACAATATCCCAAGCTTGAGACCACTTGTCGACGTGCGCTCCCCAGCTCAGTGCTTCGTATGCAATGCGTATTGGTCCATGGTCGGCACTGCTTGTGGCTAGTGAAGAAGAGGACGCCGAGGAGGGCGTGATGAAAGTCATTTGATCACGATATCGCACAGCTTCGTCGGCCAATTCTCGCAAGTCGTTTGCTATGAGGTCGTAGTCACTTGTAGTGGCTGGAGCGTGCTGATTGTTACTGCAGATGATCATCAAATCTGTTCCCAAAGCCCTCATTATGGGAAATCTAGATTGCACTCTCTGGAAAGCGGCATGTCGATCCTCTGATGAGACCCATCCTTCTACATCCCTCATCGGTTGCAATGTTAATACTTTCAGTCCCAGCGTGCTACAGAGACCAGCGACATACGAAGCGCAAAATAGCTCTTTCGCAGCTTGTGTTGGCGTGCAGGGTCCATGAGCGTTCCAGGCAGTCTCTTTTTCTTCCATCTTCCTTCTCTCCCCGTGTGCAAACGGGCTAGAAGAGGAGGAGGAGGAGGAGGAAGAGGAGGAGGAGGATGCTACCACGCTGGAATGACTAGGCCGGTCCTCCAGCAGTGTATGCAAGTGACTAGGACTATCAGGTGGCGTTTGACATTTGTATATACCATGAAACTCTGCACTCGCACCGAAAGAGTCGAGATCGTCTTGGAAGATCTCCACTGCCTTGTACCCTGCTCGTGCGATCGCTCTCAATTTGGAAGGGAGAGTATGCCCGGCTGTGTGAGCACCGACGCTGTGGGTGAATGTAGAGAAGAGGGGAGGCGACATGCTGAACAGGAAACGTTGTGTGAGGGTGGGAGGAGGGGATGCCGAGGTGTGCTGGAGTGGAGTGATGGTGGATGAGCAGGAGAATGAGGCGAGCGAGAGGGAATGTTTTACTTTCCCTGTCAATGATCAAACAAGGATGACCATGCTACCTAAGGTCCAGGGTCACCTTTCGAAAAAGTCCTAAGTTGTAAATTTAGAGCGCGCGACATAATTAGAGTCTCCTCAAGGATTTCTGTATCTGGCGGCTAAACGTTTACAAGCGAGTCCTGATCACGAAGGGGGAGAAGCGTGCATCTCAGCAGTGTCGGGATAAGCATTCATCCGCTTCTTACAAGAAGCCTTTGATCCCCTTCTCGGTCCAGTGTGGGGGAATAGATGCAAAGTCACACCCAGCAAGCAGCTCTCTCCCTCAAGCTGTCCACCCGGCATTGCAGTGCGTGTGGTGTCAAGATAGGGTTTTCCACGCGTCTCCGTCTTGCCATGTTGTCTGTGGTCGTTCTCTCGTCCGTGGGTGTCGAAGGCACAGGAAACATAGTCCTGATTTTATTTATGGACGCATCTTGACAAGCACCACCGAGAAGCTGCACGAGTGATTGGTATGGTATTGCGAATTAGGAGGGAAATCTAAAGGGGAAAAAGTTACAGACGAGCCACAAGCCACTTTCGAAAACAAAAACAACGACAAAGCAAGGAAATGAAATATATGTACACAACCACGCCCCGACCTTCCTTCTCTTTTTTATTTGGCTTTTTTCTTTGCTCTGGAGTGCTGCTTTAAAAGTGCCAGATCAACCTCTCTATGTGCCCCACTCCACCCCGCTGTCATGCTGCTCCGATTCTCCGTCTTTCTCGTTCCAGTCAAGGAGGGTGCCAAGAGCCGCTCTCCTACCCAAGAGTGCCAAGATGTCTGTCAAAGTGTCCAAGGAGTCGTCCAATTGAGGTCCTTGGCTCTTTGGAGTCATTGGCGCAGTCTCCTCGGAGATCGACGAAGCCGTCGAAGCCGTCGAAGTGAGGCTATCACGGTGCGAGGAGATTGTGTTGGAGAAAGACGTGGAAGCATTGTTGGAAAGGGCATAATCTTCATTGACGTTTCTTGCAAATCTTGCACTAGCCAACAATCTTCGAATTGACAGCGCTTTCTCTACGATAACGTCTGTGGAATCGACGACGCTTTCGTTTTTCATTGTTGCGGTGATCAATCGGAGGAATTGCAACCAATGAAGAGAAGCAGCAGCGAGGGCGTCCACTTCATTGACCGCTTCGAAAGCTCCAATTGGTAGCGTCGCCAGAATGGCATCATTGCCCTCAAAGACCAGTCGAACAAACGCAACGGCGCTAGCTGGCAATTCACTTCTAGACCCAGTCGTCACTAAAGCTGCCGCCACACTTCTAGCCACGCTGATGTTGCCAATGAGGAGCGCCCAGGTGCCAAAAGTTACGTTGGAAAGGATTTGCCAATTCTCGCATTTTGGTGAGGTAAAGGCCAGTCGACTGATCTGGGAAGACAATCTTTCCTGGTCCGTGGGAGTAGCAATGAGAGAAAGGTAGATTTTCATGTTCAGCTGGTGCTTCATGAATTTGGCGACTGTCGTTGCGTTGCTCTTGTTGTTTGGTGGACAAGTGCTTTCGACGATCTGACCGAGTAGGGTGCCCCATACTGTTGTCAGTTGTCGACTGTGTTGGATGGCCGAAATGCTGGCCAAAGGTGAAAGTAGAGATGCACGGGTGCTGGAATCAACTTTTGGTGAAAAGGTGGATGCGACAACGGTGGGGGAAGGGCAAAGGACGATGGCATCCAACAGGGAATGCTCGAGAACATTGTCCAACCACCGGTCTTGAACGTCCTTCGTTCCCTCCTCCTCTTCGTTGGCGATTAGACGGCACCTCTTGGCCATGGCCCACTGCTTTTCAGCCATTTGATTCACTACGCCGTTTCCACGCGCAGCTCGAACCATGGCGATGGCCATTGTTCCGTGTACTCGCGCTGGCGTCATCAATTCAGAATCGCCTTTGCTTTCTTGACCCACGTTTGACATTGTTCCCACCGTGAGAAGAGTGTGCAGACGAGCGAGAAGACTACGATGGGCCAGAGGACCCAAGCTAGTTTCCAATTCTAAGAGACGACACCAAACCGCTGCTTGCTCTTCTTCCAACATCGACCTGCCTCCCAAGCCAACTCGATAAGCAACTTCTCTTCCTGCCAATCTTAGCAATGCTAGGCCTCCCTGGACTGCATTGGCAGGAGCACCGACGAACTTTCGCATCGTGACGTCCATCTCATGAGGTCTGGGTTTGTTCCGAGCGAGCGCTCCAAGCATCTCTTTGCGACGGAGAGCGAAAGCTTCCCTGTCCACTTTCTTTTGTGATCTTGATGTGACCTTTGTAGGCGATCCGACAATGAACCTGCCTACGATTGGCCAGAAGATGAATGCCAGGCAAGCAAGTAGAGCAAGACCTCGCATCACCTCAACAGCGAGGACGTGGGAAGGAACGTGATCAAAGTGGTGAGGCAGCGCCGTAACGTTGCCCAGTTTGACGTTTGTCACCGTCATTCCCCGTTTGAGAAGTTGATGACTAGCCCCAAACACTCGGCCGCTCGAAGCACGAACGATGGACTTATTCTGATCTAAGCTGCTCGAAGCTGCTGCATGTTCACTTAGCAGCTCTGCGCCTCCTCCGAAAACACTGAAGCCCATGAAGATTCCCATCATGTAACGGGAAGAAGAAGAGGAAGAACCGGAAGAGGAACGAGACGAAGGCTTCACATCGAAATCTTCCTCGTCCTCTTCTTCATCGTCGTCGTCGTCGCCTCCGAATCCAAAGCTCTCGTCCTCCATTGCGAACGCGGCCTTTGCCTTTGCTTCTTGTTCTGCGACAACCTTCTCCATCTCTCCCTCCCAGAGATCCAACAATTCTTCACCACCTTCCAAGCTTCGAATTAATTCTCTCAAACCAGCTACTTCAGAGACTAATCTAGTCTCTCGACCTTTGAGGTAGCGGATGTACTCTGTCGCCTTGCCCAAGATGGTGGCCTTATTCAACTTCGTGGCAGCAGGAACTCCGTCCACCAGATCTTGCTCTTGCGCACCCTTTCCTTTGCGAGAGCTACCTGGTTTCTTTGGGCGTAATTCTCGCAAGGCGGGTACGGCATTCCTCAGAGCTGTGATTCGATCATTGATGTTGTTTCGGTATCGACGCTCAATCGCATTATGTGCCACCTTTTTCTGGTTCTTCTGAACAGGCTCTCTGATGCCGTGGCCTTCATCAGATGATCTGGATCCCCCTTTTGCACCTTCCTTCTTCGGCTGCGAGGCAAGAAATTCTTCCTGTTTGATCCTTTGTTCCACTTCGGCCCTTCTCTTTGCCTTTAGTCTCTCAATGGCAGCCAAGGCAGTTGCGTTACTACCTACTTCCATTCGTGGTAAAAAAGCTGAGGCTAAGCTGTCATAACTTGATGGGGAAGGTGCTTTCGGAGCAGGAGCAGAAAGAGCGGCTGCGACACTACTCTGCCCGGCTGTGCTTTCTTTGCGTACTTTCTTGCTTGTTCGAGGAGCGCCAGATGATCGGTCTTTGAACTCCACTTCAGTCGTCATTGCACTAGGGGCAGATCGTTTGCGGCTGTCAATAGCAGGATGCAACGATTGCTGCTGTTGAGGGGGCGAGTAGTGTTGCACTTGCTGATACTGTTGAAGCGGCAGTGACTGGGCTCCAAACATTTGCGGTTGGAAAGAGAAATTGGACGCACCGCCAAACATGTTGTAAGCTGGTGAAACGAGGCTAGGATCCAGACCAGCTGCCGAAGTCAATTGTCTGTCCCCACCCTGTACCATTGAGTTGACAAAGTATTCGAGCGCATTGGCATCCATGACTGGCTGTTGTTGGTGATGCCCCGCATATGCACTTTGCTGCGCTTGCTGTTGTTGTTGTAGGGACATGCTTGGTTTGAGATCATAAGCATCTGCGTCACTTTTAGGTGGCGTGGGGAAGTTGTTGTTGTGGATGAAGTCATGGAGGCTCTGGTATCCGGTGCTACTCGTTGGACTCAAGCTATTCCTGTTTTCGTCTACTGAGCTGCCCCCGTTGACATAGCTGGGAGAGGAAGCTATGTAACTCGCTCCGCTGATGGAACTGGGAGGGGAATCGATGTTACTGGCTAGAAGATTCCTCAAAAACATCTCGGAATCATCGTTCCACCCCCCACTGGGCGTTGTTCCAGATGACTGTCCATCTCGCTGCTGTTGTTGCATGGCAAAGCCAAAGTTTTGTTGGGCAGCCAGCATCTGTCGAGAGACAAGATCAGGATTATTCTCTTGCGATTGCTGTTGTGTATGCAGCTGAGATTGAGACTGCAAGGCGTGCAAGTGGTTTTGATACAGTTGTTGCGTCTGCTGTAATTGTTGGAAGTGGGAGAGTTGCTGCTGCTGCTGCTGTTGTTGTTGGTGGTGAGTGTCGAAAGGACTGTTGCTCTCGTCACTCGATCGAAAGGCGGCGACGTTGGCTGAGGAGGCCAGCATTCTTCAGCGCAGAAATCTTGGGCTTGTATGACCTGATTGTGTCGTCGTCTGCTGAAAGCTTCTTAGCTGTTTTCCTTGCGATAGCGAAGGGGGGAAAGAGATCGAGTAGTCTGTCTTTTAGGGCGTTTACTTTGTCCACTAACGACGTTGATGATTGTAAGGAGTATAGTTGTGCTACAGAAAGGTTTCCTCCTGAACAACCTCACCTCATTCAAAATTCGTCGACTCGAAAGGCGTAAGCTTGAATGGAAAACCAAAATCGGATCATTCTCGACATTGGTGTGGCCTGATTCTAGATGTCATTATCAATTCTAGATCGAGTTCATATAGAACGCGTAGATTGGTAATAATAGGATTCTCGTATTGAATTAATGTCTCGTCCCTCTAGGCAGACACCGCATTGGAAGAGTCAAGAAGAGGTAGAGAGAGACACGGTAATTGCCAGGGGAGAAGGGCGAGGAAACGGTGACGGGAGAATGAGGATTTTCAGTCCTGCGCTATCGTTCACAGACAGACGGTCTTCTTCGTGCGGGCAACCCTGACGTGTTCAAGCAGACGTCTGAGGATCACGGGGGAAACGCTATGACTCTCTATTTGTCGGTTGAGTCTATCTGTCCGTCTATCAACACATCGCCATTCCGCCATGTTCGCTCAGAGCCGTGCTACGCAGAGTAGATGCAAACACTCCAATGCCATCACGGATAAAGTAAGCTCGTGGCTCTAGCCACGGTCATCGTACAAGGTATCGACCGCTCTGTTGCACGTATTTTGAGCGTCAATGGCATGCCCCTTTCGTAGATAGTCGAGAGGCGACCTTAGTGGCTCAGGTCTGCCACGCGACGTCGCTGTGTCCTTTCGATAAAAAAGAACTTTCCAATCTCAGATGTCCACGAATGATGACGGAGCACTAGAGGAGTGTCGCTGCTCTCAATAAACAAATGGACACTGTTGCGAATCCGCGCCTAACGCCGTTCGTGGTTCTTTTGACACCCCTCTTTGTTCCATTATTTTATTATTTACAACATCAAATTACCTTTGTCGCTGCCCTCCTCATTCAAACGCTTTCTTCTCTCTCCCCCTTTTCCTTTCCTACACTAACGCTTGGACGTTTCCCATCACATTCACTTCATCACCACACTCACTCAGACCTTCTCCTATTAAACTCCCTAAACAAGAATAGACTCGGCCTACTCAAAAACACACGCATACACCATCAACATGCAACTCTATACCGCTCTTACCACGGCTTCCGCCATGGCCACCTTTTCAGCGATGAGCGCCATGGCTCAAAATACAACGAACACAACAACGAGTAGCTTGATCCCTACGGACATCAGCCCTGCCTGCACTACATTTATGACAAATTTGAACAGTGATCCTCTGATTGCGACCTGCACAGCTCCGCTTCTCAGTGCCACACAATACTACGCCAACGCCACCAGCACAACTTCCAACACTACTTCATCTGCAGCTGCATTGACCAGCAGTCTGAGCCAGCTCTGTGACAATAACACTGGGTGTGACTCGGATCTAATCCGAACGTACCTATCTCAATTCTGGACAGCATGCGATACGGAGATTCGAGCAAAGAACGTTGGTGTGCAAGATGTTTACGATGTTCTCTACCTCATCAATCCTTTCCATGAAGCTGTCTGCACCAAGGATGACTCAAATAATTACTGCGTGCTGTGAGTCTGATACGTTGGTTTTCGATTGGTGTCGAAATCATCAAGTCTTACCTGCATCTCTCTCCCTTACACCAGTAACATTGCTACAGACACAGCATCCAAGGCAGCGGACAATACGACGACATCTAGGCGATCTCTATTCACAAATGACGACCATTCAAACCTAAAGCGACAAGATGCTAGTGAAACAGCTAGCGCCATTGAAGGTAGCTCACTCTCGAGCACCAATATTGCATTCTTGTTCTTGCAAACGACAAGTGCCAAGTCTGTGCTGTGCTCAAGTTGCAGTAAGAACATCTTAGCTGCTTACATATCATTCGAGACTTCCATTCCTTATGCCATTGGATTGGCGAATTCTGACATCCTCAAGGGTCAATCTGCGCTTTACTCGACGATGAAATCAACGTGCGGCGACGACTTTACCACAAGTATCAACGAAGCAGCCGGTACAACAGCCTTTGCCGAAGTGGGCGGTGCGGGAAGTCTAACGACTCGAACTGGCTTCGCTCTCGTCATGGCTGCCATTGCCGCCATTGCTGTCTTCGTGTAAGGACTGCCATTGCATTCCTTACTATATCGCCTTTCACGTCATTTCAACCTGGGTCCCTTCACTCTTTCACCTTTTCCGCACTCACCTTCTCCACATTCACGGCCCCTCCTACATAGCCTTGTCCAAGCACGCTCTTCCGGTGTCTTCTGGGAAGTCACCTAGATGGAGCGACTGCCTCAAATCCCCTGCACTCGTCAGGCTTCTTTCTTGTCATCGTTGTCGTGTGGTGAAGCCTCCCTTCCTTTCCCCCCCTTATTCCGCCCATGTCCAAAATTAGACTCTGTAAAATTTTATATCCCTTTCCAAGATTGAAGATATGAACTGTCATTATCAGCTTGAGGGATTTGATGCTCTTCGATGAGCGTGGCTTAACGAGTCTGCCTTTTCTCCACTTTTTGTGGGAAGAAAGCCCCTCCTAGTCGCGTTGATAATTGATAAAGATTGTAGAGGTGAAAGTAACGTCCAAGAATCCTCTTCTCTGCGTCGACATCGAAGGTTGGAAATTTAGTGCATCGCTCTTGCGACATAGTCGGGCATGGCGGAGGCAAGTGGGCAAGGAGGTGGAAGTCATCGAGATGCAACAAGACCACGACAGCGTGTGCAGCAATTGCGGCCCACGAACAAAGATGTACCGGTACCCGCTCCCGCTGCGCAGGTTTCGGCTCCCGACAGAACAGCAGCGGTGGCCAGTAGAGGTGACACAAATGCTAGCAGCAGCACCAGCATTGCATCAGCCCCACCAAGAGCAGTCATTCCTCGGATTGTGACTGGTCAAGGCTCTGGCTCGACTATCATAGTGAACAATTGTCAGGTGAGTGAGGGCTAAGAAGCAAAGAAGTTTACTCTCTTCATCGTCGCCTTTGATCACCTACTGAATCCCATCCTGTGAACTTCGGTCAGAGAGGTAACCCAATCTTGCAACACATCCGAAACGTAGGCTGGGAGTATGGCGATATTGTGCCTGACTATCAGGTTGGAGTCGCCAATTGTGTTCTATTTCTGAGGTAAGTGACGGCAAGTGCATCCCTTCGAAAGACCACCCTGACACTTCTGGGCGGATGGATGCCAGTCTACGATATCATCGTCTACATCCAGAGTACATACATTCTCGAATACAGAAGATGAGTCAGATGTACACCTTGAGGATACTGCTGGTGATGTGTGATGTGGTGAGTAGCAGCCACGATCTTCTTCCGTAATTGTAATTGTAGGCGTACTGAGCATTCAACTTGAACCACAGGATCAGCATCAAAGCGCCATCAAAGAGTTGACAAAGGTAGCTTTGATCAATAACCTTACGATGATGGTTGCGTGGACGTGAGTTGCACTCAAACCCCCTTTGTGACAGGTCCTCACGCGGGCAGACACCTTTGCTTCCTTGTCATCTGCAGTGCTGAAGAGGCAGGTACTTACATCGAACGATACAAGTCATTTGAACACAAGGCGCCAGACCTGATTCGAGAGAGAGTCAATGATGACTATATGAGCCATTTGGGCAGTGCTCTGACCAGTATCAAAGGTGTAAACAAGACGGACGTAATCACTTTGGCCACAAATTTTGGCGTGAGTATGCCATGGAGGAGGAAGAGGAGGTCGTCGATGCGGCTAACAGATCTTCTGTCTTTTACCGTTGCAGTCGTTCAAGCGAATCGTCAATGCATCAAGCGATGATCTCGGTCAGCTTCCTGGATTCGGAGCCACTAAAGTAAAGCGGATCAGGGACATCTTTTCACAGCCATTTCGGGTGGGGGAGACAAGGACCGGCAGGGAGAGACGAGAGGAGAGGCAAAGAATGAATGGTGGTGACCTTCCCTCACCATCTTCATCGGCGTCTCGAGGTCGATTCATACGCGATGAAGAAGATCAGCAAGTGCTAGCAGAACATGAGCAGGAACAGGGATCAGGAAGACTCTCCGTGACACCCGGACCTGCACACAGCATCGATCCAGCTACCTATGTGAAGCCAAAAGTAAATGGAACTAAGACGGCAGCAAGCGACAGTGTACTTGTAGAAGAGGAAGACGTGGAAGATGCAGGTGAGGCCTTTGTTGTCGTTGAGTACTGGTGAAGGGATGGACGGACATACCGCGGCTGACCCCCTTTTCCCCCCAACAATAGATGACTGGGATATCATGGACGGAATGACCGAGGAGGAGAAACTGCAGCTCGCTTTGGAAATGTCCATCAGCGTTGATCTGGATGAAGACGATGCATAGCGTAATAAACATTTGTAATCATACGAAACACAACACATGAATGCTTTCCGTGAGTCCGACCGCACCAGGATCACGCAGCTGCCTAGTGCCAGTGTGGCGGTGAGTGTGGGGAATGAAAGAGCTACTAGGCAGTACAAATGGCAAGCCGTAAGAGTACACAGGTGGTATAATGAGGATGAGAAGTGGAAGCAGGCTAGAGCAAAAGAGACAAATTCTAAAGGCTATCTTCGGTTTGTGACATTTGATACCTCTTTGCTGCTGCGTTGTGATTATGGTGATGGTTGCCATGTCCCCGATTGTCAAGATTGTTATGTCTTTTGACTGCCGAACTCTGAGTAGCAGAAGATGAAGATGCTTCTTTGGTGGCGGAAGCTGAAGACGCTTCTTTGGTGGAAGAAGCTTGAACAGTGACAATCTGAACAGTCTGAGGTCCAGCTTCAGCTGCGTTTGTTGCTACGACTGCCGTACCGAACGGCAGCGTGGCCGCTGTGGCATTGGTGGGATTCTTCTCGTCGGCATATGTGAGATTCAAAGATGTAAACGAAGGAGGTCGAACGATGCCATTAACGACGCAAAGCATTAAGCCGTCATACACCTGATCGCAATTCAGGCTGGGATTGTTGTTTTGCAGTATGTCTTCTGTGATGTTGTATTGTGAAGATATTGTGCTGCAGTCGTCACCTGACGCCGCGCGATGAACCATTTGACAATCGCTACCATACGTCCCTAAGCATAGTTCCTATCTCGCAAAAAGGCAGAAAAGGTGTCAGCTCCTTCTTCGTCTTTTCGATTAGTATCCTCGAGAGAGAAGAAAAAATACTCACAGCGCCGATTTCGAGGGTGTAACAACTGAGACCAGCTTTTGGCAGGTTCAAGGCCATCACTTGGTAGGTGCTAGTGAACGTCTTTTGCCCAATCTTATCACACGTATCGCCATCCTCGACTACATAATTCCTCGTGCAGGCGGTCGTGGCAGATGAGAATTGAGCGAGTGTTGATGTGACTGCGAGGACGGCCAGGCATAGCAGGGCGAGTCCGGCGGAAGACCAGTCGAGCAGATTTCTTGACATGATGTTTGTGTATTGATGATGTTGTTCTTATTGGGGCAAATTCGAAGAGCTGAGCTGACTATTGCGATGTCTCCAATGTTGATACTTGATTTGCTATGTAAAGGAATGTGGGGTGATTGAGGTTGTGGTGCTGCTGAGGAAAGTAGTAGTGATCGACGAAAGGGCGGGCCGTGATGGACGTATGATTATCTACTGCGACAAGCAAGGGAGTTGAAGAGGGAGATTTGGAGGCGGAGTGGGAATGTAGAGTGACTTGAAGAAGAGGATGGTGGTGAAGCCCCGACGTTGGACAGGGCAACCCCTTCAAAATAGAACTCAGAAAGAAAGAGGCGCGTTAAGATATCAGGCCTTACTTTCCCTCTTGTTTTTGTATTGTGTAACTTTTGGCATTTCAAGTCGAAAGAATGTTCCACTCTGAATACAGTCCTGTTGTGAGATGCGGTAGTGCGCGACAACAGTAACGATAGTCAGTCCTGCTCTCTACGCAGGCAAGGAAGGATCGTTCGTGTAGACGCAGGAGCACGATGCTCTTCGAGAGCTTTGCAGTGGAAAGATGGATGGACAAGTACGAGAAGAATGCACTGTATGACCTGGCAGAGACGTGCTCGTTGTCCATATCGCTGAACACGCTGCTGAAGTGGTCAGAAGAAGATGGAGAGGGGCCGTTGACCGAGTCGGATGCTTTTCTGAAAGCAGGCTACGGTCACATCACCGGTACACCAAAATTAAGAGAGAACATTGCTCGGTTGTATGCAAAGGACAGTGGTATAGACTCAGACTGTATCATAACGACTCAAGGAGCTATAGGAGCGAATTTCTTGACCATGGCGACACTGGTGCAAAAGGCAGATCACGTCGTGTGCGTTTCCCCTTCCTATCAACAGCTTCAGCAGCTTCCGAAGACTTTTGGCGCAGATGTGAGCTTCTGGAGCCTGACACCAGACAACAACTGGGAGCACGATGTGGGAGAACTTAAGAAGCTCATCACTCCCAGAACAACGCTCATCGTCATCAATAATCCCAACAATCCAACCGGGGCCGTCATTCCTACTTCCACACTTTGGCAGATTTGCGACATTGCACAGACAACGGCGCCGGATGCCATCATACTTTGCGATGAAGTTTACAGACCTCTCTTTCATTCCTTAAAGGAGGGAGAAGCTGCGCCATCGTCCATCCTTGAGCTGGGCTTTCCCAACGTCATTGCTACCGGCAGCTTGTCCAAGGCGTATTCTTTGGCGGGGCTACGTGTCGGGTGGATCGCTACCCATCGCAAAGACTTACTGGAACGCTTCCTCGGAGTCAGAGACTACAACGTCATAAGCGTCAGTGGCATCGATGAAGAACTGGCCGCTCGAGCGCTTGGATCGCACACAAAGGAACACATCATGGAGCGTAACACGAATCTGGCGAGGACAAATCGACAGATTCTATCGACGTGGATAGCGTCTACTGCAGGCACCATGTGGATCCCCCCAGTGGCTGGCACTACTGCTCTCGTCTACCTTGGGGACGGAATCAATGACGAGCAATTTTGTGCACAACTATGTGAAGGCAAAGGCGTGGTGAGTGGCTGTTACAATCGCCGAAATGAGCAGTGAAATGTCAACGATCTCATGAGGATTTTTCCCTTTTGTGGCAGAACATTGTTCCCGCTGGTCTATGTTTCGGCTGGCCGGGATGGGTGAGGATTGGCTATGTAGGCGATACCGTAGTCCTCAAAGAAGGACTCGTGATTGTGTCCGTCTTCTTGAAAGAGTGGATAGAGCGACACAGTGGTGTCGAAGTCGAAGTGCAATAAGGATTATTTTACGTTTCTTCTTGTGTGGAGAGAGAGAGCGGTCATAACGCGCGCTATAGATCATACCTTCTGATTTTTGACTTTTGACCTTTGACTTCCCTGCTTGATGCATGCGAAGCGACTAGGGCGCCTTTGTCGTCGAGTATGAGCAGTGTTGCGAAAGATGAGCCTGTGGTGACCTTCATGCGATCCAGTCAGGCTCAGCACTGGCGTTTCAGTGCGCAGCAGATTGAGCACATGCGAATTCGAGGGAACGAAGCAGCCTCCAAGCGACTAGAGCAGATCTGGCAAAGTGAAAGGGTGAGTTTTGATCAGATGTTCCCGATGAAGAAGATTGGCACTGAGTACCCCAGTCTCTTTTGCAGTCGCTCGCACCAGTGGATGGTGAGCCAGCTTCCTCTTCATCGTCGGATATAATCGACTATACGACTGTCAAAGAAGAGCAAGCTCTCATACGCTACTATCTCACAAGGGTGCATCAGCTCGTCAAGGCTTTCCTACTGCCAGAAGCAGTGGAGGCAACGACGATAACATACATCAAGCGATTCTATCTTCGGAATACGTGCATGGACTACCATCCCAAGAACATCATGTGCGTTCTTCTTCAGGAGCGCGATAGATGAAGAGAGAGAGAGTATCTACTGACAGGTCTCTTGCATGCTCAGGCTCACTTGCCTCTTCTTGGCAGCTAAGGCGGAAAGTAATCCTATTCCTCTGAACCACTTTGCAAAGAAATTAGCAGGCAAAGATGCGTCTCCGAGTGCGATACAAGACTACTTTGAAACAGTGCAGAAGCTCGAATTTCTTGTCTCTCAAAGTCTGGATTTCGAATATTTGGTCCATGGTGCTCATCGAGCTTTGCATGGTCTCTTGCTGGATATCTCTAAGGTGAGGTCTTGCTGGAGCATCTTTCTCCAGGCAATGATAGGCTCACTCGCGTCGCTCTTTTCAACAGGCAATACAACCTATCCCTTCTGCGGATGCAGTGCGTTCCTTGGTCGACCCTGCTCGGAATCATTTAAAGCAATCACGCTTCACCGATGCAGAGCTGATCTACACACCTTCGCAAATAGCATTGACGTGCGTGAAGTTGGCGTCCGATACAGGGCGAGACATGGTAGAGAAGTATATTGCAGTGAAGGAGAGCAGGGCGAAAAAAGCACGACTAGAAGCCAAGCACGAGCGGGAGACATGGAAGCAAAAGAAGAGCAGGAACGGCAGCTCGCAGAAGAAAGAAGAGTCATATGAGGAATCAGAGAATAGCAGTGATGAAGCGATAAACCGGGCTCCCTTGGGCGTCTCGGAAGACGACCTGAAGTTGATGCTAAAAGAAGTGGAAGAGCTGGTGGCGGAAAAGGTAAAGACGGTGACAGAGGATGTGGAACTGGTCAAATCGATCGATAAGAAGCTCAAACTGTGTCAAAACCCGGAGAACTTGTCGAACAGTAGAATGTGAGAAGGAGGACTCTATGCGAGGCCGGGCTTGAGGAGGTTTCACTAATAGACGTCTCTCCCTTGACAGATCGCATTCACTACTGCGAGAGAAGGAAGAAGCTGCTCTGGGAAAAAGAAAGAATAAGTCCGCAAAGGCAGGGCAGCACCCTTTCGGAGACGATGAAGACGATGACGACATTCAAGAGCTCGGGCAGGGCGAAGCAAAGAGGGCAAAGATGGATGGCGTTGGTCTGACGGCTGCATAGCATGAAAAGAGAAACGAAGGGCATTGGCAGTCGAATACCCCTGACAACCACCCCCCCCTTCCTTTCGCCGTTCTTTGCACTGAAATGTCATCGTCGACAAAACTGTATCATCAGCAACAAGAAGAAATCTTTATACATGTATACATGTTGACGGCGGACTTAAAAGCCGCGGGTGTTGTTCGGTCCGCACAGTGATGATGCACGGCGTAGCTATGAAATTGAAAGTGATAATCGATGGCGCCATAGCTAAATTAGGACCCAAGCGCGACCAAAGCTTATCCCATACGCGCGGCAGTACCGATAAAGCAAATTAGAGTTACAGGGAAAAAGGGACACAGACACCACGCAACATCTGGCATGGAAGACACAATTGCCTCATAGTCGCTGGGCTGGGCTTTTGCAGCTCACTTTCCTTCCTTCCTGCTGTCGTCAATTCTCTGACCATCGCTTTCCAGTCGTGATCATTATGGCGTCTGCAAGTGTGAAGGCTGGTGAGAATGGACACGGAAGCAATGGCCATCACAGTGTCGCTCAGCTCGGCTTCTCCACTCGAGCTATTCATGTCGGTTCTGAGCCCTCGGAAGACACAGGAGCGGTCATTCCCGCCATCAGTCTGAGCACGACCTTTAAGCAGCACGGTGTGGGTGGATTCAAGGTGAGTCAAGGTAGGGTAATCCTGGATTTGCAGGGGCCAGCTTGCTAAATGCTTCCCTTACCTTTTTACTTCAGCAATACGAATACTCCCGTTCAGCAAATCCAAATAGAGACTCTTTTGAAAGGGCGCTGGCATCTCTGGAAGGAGGCAAATTCGGCCTAGCCTTTGCTTCCGGGAGTGCGGTGACGGCCACGATATTGAGTGCGCTGGGACCTCGATCGCACATCATCAGCGTTAACGATGTGTATGGAGGTAGTTATAGATACTTTACCAAGGTAGCCAATCAAGCTCAAGGCATCGAAACGAGCTTCTTGGAGTTGGGAGGCGAAGAAGAGACGGTTGCGACGACACTAAAGCGCAGTATTCGCAACAACACCAAGCTGGTGTGGATTGAAAGTCCGACAAATCCTACTCTGAAGCTGATCGACATCAATCTGATCGTCAAGACTGTCAAAGCAGTAAGGGAAGAGATCGTCGTCGTCGTCGACTCGACTTTTCTCTCGCCTTGGTATCAGACACCTTTATCTTTAGGTGCTGACATCGTTTCTCACTCTGTCACAAAGTACATCAACGGACACAGTGATGTCGTCATGGGCGCTCTGGTGACCAATAGCAGTGTCTGGGCAGAGAAGCTCAAGTTCCTTCAAAACAGCATCGGAGCCATCCCTTCTGCCTTTGACTCCTGGCTGGCACTTCGAGGAATCAAGACGCTGTCCCTCAGAATGCAAGCCCACGGTTCTTCAGCTCTTCAGATCGCACGGGCACTATCTAGTCATCCAGCTGTGGAGACTGTCATTTACCCTGGTCTACCTTCGCACCCGTCCTTTGCACTAGCACAGAGACAGATCAACCCAAAGGCATTGGAGAAGCCAAGTCGAGCCAGCGATGTCACTCTCACTGGTTTCCCGTACGGTGGAATGTTGTCGATCCGTCTCAAATCTGACCCAAGTGACGATGGTCCGGCTGATAGATTCTTGAGTGCACTTCAGATCTTCACTTTAGCAGAAAGTCTCGGTGGAGTAGAAAGTCTGATAGAGCTACCGAGTAAGATGACTCATGCAGCCGTCTCAGAAGAGGATAGACTTGACTTAGGGTGAGTCTCTGCTTTCCCTTCATCTTGCCACCCCATCACACTTACACAGTTTACTGTTCCCTTCTCCATAGGATCGGTCATAATCTGGTTCGCATTTCTGTTGGACTCGAGGACGTCGACGATCTTTTGGCGGACCTTAATCAGGCTTTTACAGCTGCTGGACTTGGACTTCCTTAGAGAATCGCCCTTTTCACCTGTGTACCCATAGACATTCGATGATAGAAGACATTCGCCCACCAATATTGTGCACAAAAGTAAAGAGGACAGCACTTGCAGGGGAATTTAATTACAGTGCGTGCAGTGATATATCTTCGTAAACATTACAGGACATCATACTCCTCCCCTCCCCCTCCTCCTCCTCCTCCTCCTCCTCCTCCTCCTCCTCCTTCGCCGTTCCTTCAATCATTCGTCCTTTGCCGCCTTCTCCTCCTCCAATCTCGCTAGCTCCTTTCTCTCTTCTTCCTCCTCTTCATACTCGCCTTCTTCTCTTTCATCGGCGACCACGATCCCTCGGATAGCTCGGATCATGATGCGCCACATGAGAAAGTACCAGAAGAGGTTCAAGAGCAGTAGGAGAAAGAGAGGAGCAAAGATTTGATACTTCATCCAAGGCGCCAACCACCAACCCTTGGTTGGATTCCACTCCCGCGTATGCTTGGGGATCAAATCAAACTGATAGTATACCGACAGCAGAGTTCGAGCACTGGTGTAGATGCGAAAGTAGCTGCAAGGTAGTGGAAAGGTAAGTACAAGAGTCTGATTCGCGACAAGGACAGGGCCTACTCACGACCAAACAAACATGAAGACAACAAAGGTGACGGTTGCCATTGTATCCATATCAAGGTAGTTGAATCCTTTGGCAATAGCGAGCCATGTATCGGGAATGTCCATACATACAAATACAGTCGTACCGATTTGCGTAAGATTGACCAGGTACGACCAACCGATAAGCCAAAGAGTAACGAGATGGTGCGCAATCAATTCGTAATAGTCCTTTCTAGGCGCCTCTAATCGCAAAAGCATGACGAGCGCCTGTTGCATCCAGTAGCTGAATTGTAATAGGTAGTAGATCTTGAGTTCAGATCGCATTTGCCAATGAGGATATTTGATCCAGAGATGCTCAAAGTCCATCCACCAACTATCCTGGAATGACATGACGTAGAGGCCGAACAAGCCGGCAGATCCCCAGTATAAGAAGGCATATCCTTGTTCCATGAATCTTTCTCTCTTTCTGTTGTTCTTGATACCCCACCACGCCGCAAAAGGCTTGAAGAAGTACAAGGTCGTCGTTTGACGAAGACAGCTGAAGACGATGATGTAGTACAGGAGGAACAAGACATCTTTCCAACCTTTTTGGTACCGATGAAGATCGCCTCTAAGAGCTAAAGTCGGGTCACTGAGTACTACTGTAGAGTATGGAATCTGATGTGATATGAAGATGAAGGGCTCAAAGGGGTTTGCGATGTGTGGTGTAAAGATGCGCCAGTTGATGTAGCCTAACAAGACAAGACCAGCCAGTTTTGCCGAAGATGTAGGTTGTGTCATCCATCGAAAGGTATAGATGTCGCTCAACAGGCCAGCTTGACTGATGTCGTACCTGTTTTCGACTTGCTTGGCAGGTGTTTGGCCAGTGAGAGTGGCTTTCATCGTTGCCCCTGGATTCTTGTCGGATCGTCCTAGCGGGTCGGCCTTTTCGTTTCCATCAGTATATGTCTTAAAATCGCTGACCGACGCTCCTCGAGACCGACCGCGAGTCATGGGCGTGCGTTGCGCTGCTTGTTGTGGGGAGTCTCCCGCAGAAGTTGACGCGGACATGTCCGCTGATGAGATGGTGTCGTGTGGTGTTAATGGGAAGGAGGAAGGTGTCGGCGAGAGAAGAGAACAAAGAGAAGCTCAAGACGGGACAATATGAAAAGAGGAGCAATGCAGAATGCATGCAGATCGGATACTTAAAAGATGGAACCGCGGATCATATTCTTGGCGACGGAAATCAAAAAGCGGGAGAGATTTAGGATACTATAGTATAGTATATATATAAAAGTTGGCACATGCGAGACAGGGCGCAGCTGCCACAAGTGGAAGGTTTCCAACTTATCTCCATCGTCTTCTGTTGCATCCTCGCTCGCCGAAACAACTTTCAGGATGGGCGACGTCACAGCAGCAGCGCCGGAGTTCTCGGTGCGTTCCGCTACAGTGGAAAGGAACACGAACGAGACCAAGATAAAGGCAAGTCTAGCCCTTGATGTTCACCCTACAGCGGCGCCACAAGTCATCAACGTGCAGACCGGCATTGGCTTCTTGGACCATGTGAGTCACTGTGAAGAGACAACGACGACGAACGCTGTCGGGCAAAGTATGCGAGGCTTACTGTGAGCGCGATATCGTATCTAGATGCTTCATGCTCTGGCCAAGCACGGTGGCATGTCCCTCACAATCGCATGCGACGGCGATCTGTGGATTGACGACCATCACACTGCGGAAGATTGTGCGTTAGCGCTGGGCGAAGCATTCAAAGCGGCTTTAGGACCTGTCAAAGGCATTAAGCGGTACGGGACTGGACATGCACCTCTTGACGAAGCGCTTTCAAGGGCAGTCATTGATATCTCCAGTAGACCATACTGTGTGGCGGAATTGGGTCTGAAGAGGGAGAAAATTGGTGACCTTAGCTGTGAGATGATCCCTCACGTCTTTCATAGCTTTGCCATGGCAGCGGGAGTCACTCTACATGTCGATTGCCTCAGAGGTGAAAATGATCATCACCGGTGAGTATGCAGGTCCGGAGAAGGAATGAAGTAAGCATGTCTCATCAATGGCCCCCCTTCTCCATCAGCGCCGAGTCCGCTTTCAAGGCCCTAGCTTTAGCGATAAAGGAAGCCGTCTCCAGGACGGGCTTAGACGACGTCCCTTCAACGAAAGGTGAGCTAATCCTTTGCAATTGAAATGACTGCCAACTGAATAATTGTGTCCCTATAGGTGTTCTGTAGAACTGGCATTCAAGCTTGTTCTTTTCTTGCGGTCATACTATCTAATACAATGTGAATTCATAGAGAAACCTAAAAGGCGAAACAGCCCTACTCTAGGCCTGACCCAGCGAAGCTTTCAATTGACGAATGCCTTCCTGCTGGTCGGCTGGTAGAGCAGCGATCTGATCTGGTGTCAGCTGCAGCACTTGCTCAAGTAGCGCTCGTTGCTCATCTGGCAAATGAGACATGTTCTGCGGCTGTTGCTGCTGTTGTTGTTGTTGTGGTGGTGGTGGTGGCATGGATGGATGTGACATCGGGGAAGGACCCGGGTATGCTGCCATTTGGTGTTGGTGTTGCTGTTGTTGTTGTTGTTGGTGTTGCTGTTGTGGCTGTTGTTGTGGGGGAGGAGGTCGAGCTGGAAGACCGCCAGAGTAGTCTGCATGTTGAGGTGGTGGTATCGCTGGTCCATTTGCATCTGGTCCAAGGGCGCCTGAAGTGGTGAGGATTCGTTGCAAAATTGTCGCATCAACAACATTCATCATGAGCATTGCTTG
This sequence comes from Exobasidium rhododendri, assembly GCA_026210745.1. Lineage (NCBI taxonomy): Eukaryota > Fungi > Basidiomycota > Exobasidiomycetes > Exobasidiales > Exobasidiaceae > Exobasidium > Exobasidium rhododendri. The sequence goes on from CP110630.1 coordinate 1,319,298, forward strand.
AAATAATGCATATGCCAATTGAGGATGACCGTTGAGAAGTGTTCGAGCTTGTTCGGGTGAAGAAGTTACTAAAGACTTCATCTGACTCATAATATCTAGCAGTTGGTTGGGGGGTAGAGCTGCTAATGTCTGCGAGATTGAATCGGTTGCATCAACGCCGGGTGGCAGGATTTGTCCTTTGGGAAGATTGGGCGGCAACTGCCTTTCGCTTTGTTGCTGTGCGCCTGGAACTGCTCCAGCCCGAGATCCTCTCAGTGCTGGTGGTGGCCCTCCTCTGGCCGCTCCTTGATTGGCGCTGTCTACTTGACCCATCTGTGTTGTCCTCCCTTCGAACATGGGGTCCACATCGGCGAAATCTATCCTCATCGGTCTTCCTCCCACCTCCTTGTCATTTAGATTGCGGACTGCCGAAGCGGCCGTCTCAGAGTCTGATGACGCCATATCGTGTGAGTACTACCCTACTCAAGCGCATCACTCTCTGCTATCTGCAGTCTATGGTATTTACCTTCAAATTCACAGAACCCGTAGCCCTTTGCTTTTCCGGTGTCTCGATCAAATACCAAGCTGGAGACATCGTAGAGAGCCTTAGTAACACCTTCTCACACTACATCCGTTGTAGTACCAACTCACCGAAAGCCAACGACTGTGCCTACTTCCTTGAAGACCTCGATGAGTTGCTCCTCTGAGAAGTCGTAAGGAATGTTGCCCACTGCACATCATTCGAACTGAGGTGAGCCTTCGGGCATTCCTCATCACACTGACCGCTTCTCGCAGCAACGCTCACCGAACACGACTCTCGACCCTCTATGTGCACCCGACATGGTCTCACTCTATTGTGCCTCTCCTGATCTACTACTCCCTTCTCTTCAGCAACGAGAGCAAAAAGGTTGAATTTCCAAGGGTATGAATGATTGCTGTTCTGAAATTCCCTGTTGCCCAAGGGAAGAGGTGGTGACAGTCTTCTGATTGACCACGTGACGCGACTGCTAAGTGCTTCAGAGTGTGCTCGACCGGCGCCATTGACGACCGACTACACAACCTCACACAAACCGCTCTCACTAACGACTTCCGGTGCAAGCATCTCTGCCTGGCGATCTACAACACCTTTTCACAGGCAGCAAGTGATCGTAGTCTTCCCACAGTCACTCGACACTACAACATAGAAGCGCTTTAATATGACTCTCGCTACCAGCGTCTTGGGCTATGCTGGCGTCGGATTCTTGACGAGATGCTATGCATTGGGCATTCAAAAGAGAAACATCTTTGACAGTGAGTTTGCGGACATGAGGTCATAAGTCTGAGACTGTTGCTGCTACTTTGCTTACAATGTCTTTCGTGTGATTGTCTCTAGACCTAGGGGGACATGCGATGGCAATGGGAGCCTTTGGTGCGCTTGGATATTACTTCCATGGATTGACAGGACGACAGAACGAGCTAATCGCCAAGAAGAAGGAGCAGATTCTCAGTAACAGAGAGAGGCTGGAAGCTGCTCGAAACAGCAAGAGTGGTGAAGAAGAGGAGTAGATTTTGCGCAATTGTAAGAATGGGAAACGGCATGGTGAATATAGTATTGCATGCTTTCATCCACACACACACATACACACACGCTTGCTGAGAGCACCGGTTCACTGTCCGTAAAGTACACTTTTATAATCTCGCAAAATCACACCGACACTTTCTGGACCGCTCAGACCGACTTCACTGGCAACAGCTGTAACGTAACGAGGCGGTGTGAGATCGTATAGTAGATTCACAGCTCCCAGTGAATTGTTCTCTTTCCATTCCGACGTTGTTATGAGGGAAGACAGTGTCTCCCCTTCTTCACCTTTCTTGCTGAGAATATCGGTGGGGTTGCCAGCTTCATTGACGACGAAACCGTCCAACTGGACCCGTTCACTGAACTTGTATGTTTCGCAGCAAACAATGACAGGCACGCCTCTCGACTTGGCCATCATAGCACAGGGCGCTGTTCCTGCTCTAGAGTAGAGAGCGCCATTAGCAAGCAAAGAGGCCGTGCCCAGCAGAACGAGTGTGGCCTGCGAGATCAGGCTGCTAAGCGAGGTCAAGAGACCGTAAGAGCAAGGTACGCCCCTAGCAACGAGCGATGACAGTAGTTTTCGACCTGATGATAGAGAAAGGTAAGAAGACCACCATCACGACATGTATGCCCCTCTACGATGTCTCTCTTCTCACCCTCGCATAGCGGCCTAGCATCGACGATCACGACGCTGAACTTCTTCCCCCTCTCCCAAGCCTCCAAGATTGTCTGTTGCACGACACTGCTCCTGGCAAAAGTCAATACCACATCTCCGTCCTTGATCTTGCCGGTCGCTAGGTTGTGCGCAATGACTCTAGTAGCGTATGTGATACGGTCCCTAACAAAGTGGTCGATTCGCGACAGTATTCGTTCCTTTGCCTGCGATGATGCAAAGGAAGAGGGGGTCTTTAGTGAGGCGAAATACATTAAGAAATAGAATTCAGAATCGTTGCTCTCACCTCCTCTTCGTTCAGTTCCACTGGCACCACGCTGATCTCATACTTGAGGTATCGAATAGCATGACCTACGCTGGCTCCCAACGGCCGGGACAGCACTAAGAATCCGATCTGAGGCCCCAGCTTTGTGACGAGATCTCGACTAAAGACGGCCCCCGAAGAAGTTCGATAATCTACTACAAAGTCTCGCAGAGCTTTCAGAACAGCAATAGCTCTTGCATCTGCTCCAACAATGGTAAAACTGGACAAGTGTTGAGCCAGCTTGAGCACAGAAGGATGGACTTGAGATCGATACAATGCTGCTACGACGTGCTGGCTGACTTCGTTTGTAGGCGTCGAAGTCGAGACATTACCAAACAATGAAACTCCTCCCAACACGGAAGACGTTTTGATGCCGGTGGTCTGTGTTCCATCTCCTTGTGTCGATTTACCCTTCGAGTGAAGTGTTCTTTCGTCGCTCGCTTTTGCATCAGCGCTGGTAGAAGCTGTTGCGGCAGCTGTCTTTTCGCCGCCTTGTTGTTGTTGTTGTTGTTGTTGTTGTTGTTGTTGTTGTTGTTGTTGCTGCTGCTGTTTCTTTCCTGCACTCGATGCGATTGGTTGTGACTGTCTCCTCGCTGCTCCTTGTGAGGAGCTCACCGCTGCCGGTCCTGCCGATGCAGCAGAAGTTACTTGACTGGGATTGGTAGATCCAGCCTTCTTTGCCTGAGCTGCCACCTTCGCTGCCCGTTTTGCTTCCTTCACCGCCTCTCTGTCCGCCTTGACCGCCTCCCTCGATGGCTTGTCTACAGCTGACGTAGACGGGTCTGCGGACGTAGCTTGCGACATCTTGCTGACTATGTCTTGAGAAAAAGAGTCATCTGCCTTTTTTGAAATACGTCCAATCTAAACACCAGTCTCGCGATGAAGGAGGAGAGATCTCCCTTAATTTGGTAGGGAATTGGACGAAAAAAAGCCAAAAATATGGGCCGACACGGGATCGAACCGAGGATCTTACGGAAACATCAACGAGAGCTAACGCTTGGGCTGGAATCGTATGCATTACCACTATGCTATCAACCCTAACATCTGTGGAGGCAAGTCTAAGTACATATTAACCTGCGCTCATCTTTTGCAATGCTTTATATAGAGGAACCTTTTTTTATTCCGAATTTTTATTGTGACACTTGCGCTAGTCACGAAGACAATAATGGTTCTTCCTCTTTGACGAACCTCAATCACAGCAGGCAAGGGTACAAGAGGAACATCTGGCTGGCTACAATGACAGAAAGAAAGAAGAGAAGCATAGTTGTCCTCGTCTCGGGATCAGGTGAGTAAGACTGCCCCCCCAAGAGCATACCCAGAGCAGGATTGGGAAGAGGGAAAGTCTAATATGGAACAATACTCCTTGATGATCAACAGGTAGCAACCTACAGGCTCTGATAGACGCCATCGACAACGGTGTGATTTCAAATGCACAGATAACACAGGTCATCTCCAACAGGAAAGCAGCATACGGCCTCGTCAGAGCAAAGAAGCACAACATCGCGACGGCGAATCTTAGTATGAAGACTTGGCTAGGAAAGAACGAGGGGAAGACGAGGCAGGACTACGATTGCGTTTTGGCAAGAGCAGTCTTGGCAGGCGCAGAAGGCAAGTCAAGCGCAGTGCTCGGATCTGATGCCACACAGTGCAGCACTCGACCAGACCTGGTAGTCTTGGCTGGGTTCATGCACATCGTCTCTCCTGAATTCCTTCAAGTGCTTGGAGACACGCCCTGTATCAATCTTCATCCAGCGTTGCCGGGTCAATTCGACGGCATAGAGGCAATCAAACGAGCACATGACGCCTTCCAGTCAAGTCAACTTGAAGGTGGGAAGACAGGAGTCATGGTGCATGAAGTTGTGGCAGAGGTAGACAGAGGCACGCCAGTCGTGGTGAGGGAGGTTGAATGCAAGCAGGGCGAAAGCTTGGAAGCCTTGGAGGAGAGGATACACATAGTAGAGCATCAGATCATCGTTGAGGCGACAAAGATAATGCTGGAGAGGACCCAATAGTCATTCCTGAAGCACATGTACAATACTGTTGGCATAGAATGTCTTGGAAAGATTTCGACTGAGGGACATGTCACGAAAAGGCAATCTTCCATATCCGCGCCATCTTCAATCGCCATCCCTCTAGATCTGCCGGCGAAGGTCGCACATCGAGATAGAAAGAGAGGCCAGAAGGACCTGTTCCATCGGATCTGCCGGTGTAAAAGTCGATGATGTAACGAACCCTTTTCCCGCATCGATCTACCTCCCAATCGTGTCGGTCGAAGGGGAGTTGGTAACTGAGCGAGTTTGAGAGAGAGAGAGAGAGATTAAGTCAGTCAGTTCTAGAATTGAATCCTGTCGTTTAAGACGACGTTTCGCTCACCCTAGTAGACTCCTGCTCCACGCCTTCCAGGTATAGTCTTTCGGTCTTCCTTTGAAGCTGACCAATTTAGGGCCGCCACACGTTGCCCAAGATTGCTCATCTCCCAACTTTTCCCACTCTAAGATCTCCCTCCATGCCCTTTCATTGACGGCGTTGTGTATGGGAACGACTACATCCATGTCTTCTGCCCGAGGATTGTGATTCTTTCGCGACATTGCTGAATAGAATTGATTAGGTGATGGGTAGACCCAATTTGGTGATGCAGTAGGGTGAGAAGACGACGACGACGACGACGAGGAGGAGGAAGAAGACGAGGCTTTGGCATTCTCTTCCTCTTTGGTCCACCGGGGAATGGAGGAGGTGACTCGATCTCTTGACAAGATCGGCGGACTGCCAGTCACTGTGTTGTGCACTTCAGATTTGGTGTTCAGGAGTGCATATGCTGAAGAAGACCTGGATGTGACATCTTCCTGATTTGCTTGAGATGTTTGTGCCAGCCAGGCCTTGCGAGTCCCTTCGTCTACTGGGCAACCGTCAGCATTGTCGAGTACTACACCTACTGTAGAGGAGCTCTGACTGCCAAACGGCCACATCGGAAGGGTGAGGCTGGAGGTTTTTGGGTTCAAGAGAAAGAACAAAAGCCTGAAACAACAGTAAAAGAATCGAGGAAACCTGGTAATTAAAAATAAGGCGCGGTCAGTCGTCCATCCTCCACAGATTCGTATCCATCCTCATCCCTTCATGTTTGCAAGCGCAGTGGCAATCTATGGTCGCTCGCCCGAAGGACAAGCCTGAAAAGGCAAAGGATGAGGGAGGTATAGAGCTGTCTCAGCAGGCGGAAGCGTCTAGCTCATCTTCAGCTACACGGCAGATAGACGACAGCAACTCAGAACAGGACGAAGAAGCTGGACGTCAGTTAGAGCCAGAAGGTGGGGAAGCTCAGAGGGAGAAATACTTCCTGGTAAAAGCCGACGAGCCAAAGACAGGATTGGAACGTTCATTGCGACATTTGGCCATCCTTTCTTTGCTTTCGCTAGCAGCGATATGGGGCACATTGGCGAGGGAAGGACTGGTAGGCCTGAATACCTACTCTGGCAGGAGTATTGAACCGACAATCTGGGCTCAGAGCGTAGGGTGTCTCGTCATGGGGTGGACACTGGCAAATCGGAAAGCGCTGGAGAAGTGGTATCCTCCTATGTACATAGCCATTGGTACAGGGTTCTGCGGAAGTGTGACCACCTTCTCGACGTGGATCCTTCACGTCTTTCAAGCGTTTGGAGATCAAAAGCACTATGGTCGAGGAGGTCTCCACAATGTCATGGACGCACTCACCCAGACAGGAGCTACGCTTGGGATGTCACTGATAGCCGTGTCGGCAGGCGTCTCCTTGGCCGGAGTATTGCCGATTCACCCTGTGCTACACTTTCTAGAGCACAAGACGTCTTACAATCGCTGGAGAGGTCACAGTGGGGAGGCTACACCGAAAGCCAAAGAGGCGTCAGTCCCTTTCTCAAAAGTCCCAGACTTGCTGAGCATAGGAACAGGCATTGTATTCTGGGCTGCCTCAGCAATTCTTTGCGGCACATATCCTGCCTTTCGACAAGTCACGTTCGCCATTGTCATGGCCCCACCTGGTGCGATACTCCGATGGTACCTGTCTCGACTCAATTCGATCCATCGATCGCAACGGGCTCCCTTCTGGCCCTTGGGCACTTTGGCAGCAAATCTGATAGCAACGACAGTCATTGCAGCCGTCTTTGTCGCTCAAAACGTTGGTAGCGTGTCCGGTGTGGGCGGAGGAGGGGCATACACTGTCAATGGATGCCATGCTTTGTACGGAGTCCAGGAAGGCTTCTGCGGCTGTCTCAGCACGATCAGCACCTTTGCAGTGGAATTGCGGAACTTGAAGCCGACCAGAAGGGCAGTCGGCTACGCGGTCGGTAGCTGGTCTATTGGAATCATAATCTGTGTCTTGCTCATTGGAGCACCATGGTGGAGCATAGGAATGGACGGTAGCTGCGTTGGCGTGACGCTCTGAGTGTATTCTCGATCGCATGTAATTGTCGTGATATATACCATGAATGCTATTTCTTTACAAAGTACTCGATCCAGCAAGTTGGAGGGCCTCTTTGGCTGCTCTTGCCTCGTCCGAGTCAGCAGCCTCGTCTACGAGATTGTCCTGCATCGCAAGTCAGCAGGAAAGTTAACATCCTCCAAGCATTGATCTCTTGTCCACTCACTACAATACTTTGTAGGTCTTCGGCCGCGATCTGAAGCCTCTTTCGGCAGTCTGGAATCATTTGTCGACAGTCTTGCAAGACTTCACGCTGGATTATGCTCGCCTTTCAGTCAGGATTGCCCATTTTCTCTTAGCGTCGTGATCTTGCTCTGCTCACCTGCTTCTTGACCTCCCATTCGTCTTTGCCCTCACTTTCGTACCTGGCCACTCGAGCTTCCTGATCCTCGGACTCTTTGACGTACGACTTCTCCTCTTTGGTGAGGCTAGCGAAGTGAGACGAGGACTGCGTAAGATTGGCCTGCGGCATGCTTGCTTGTGTCTCGACTCACCGCTTCACCACGCCCGTCTTGATGGTGAGCTGCCTCTTACTTGCCTTTGCGTCGCTCATCTTGTCTACTGTCGTAGGAAGGGATAATCAGAATAAACGGCTAATTTGAGTGTGTTATTTGGAAGTCTAATTTCGAGGCGCCCAGACTGGAGAAAGTTGCAACGCATCGACACGCGAAGGACGAATGCAGCTTCATCAGCGACCGACATTGACCGCTGCTGCTACCACTCTTCGACATCTGGTACTAGTCGCTGCATGTTCAAAGCGCTGTTCCAACGGCCAATCATTTCTCGCAAGACGGATCACTCTGTCTTCGTCGCCCGCAGGCATCAATCGAATCGTCCAAGTCAGCAGCCACCGAATCCACTCGCATTCGTTGCAGTTGCAGTGGTAGCCTTTGCAGCTTTCGCTTATACTCTTCAAAAGCGAGAACAGGACCCTGAGAAGAGTAGCAGGGAGAAACGAATCCCCCACGCTAATCCTCTTATACCACCTCGATCGCAAACAGTCGACTGAGTGTTTTTTATCGCAATACAGCAAAGATGCCCGCTGAATTCAGCCAGGAGAAAGTCACCGTCGTCTTTGTTTTGGGGGGACCCGGAGCAGGCAAAGGCACACAGTGCGAAAGACTAGTCAATGACTATGGCTTTGTTCATCTCAGTGGTGAGTGTGACGGGAGCGCATCATCAGAACTGTATCATGCTGACTCCTTCATGTTTTTCATTATACCTCTCAGCCGGCGATCTTTTGCGCGCAGAGCAGCAAAGAGAAGGTTCTGAGTTCGGCCAGCTCATTGCAGATCACATCAAGGAAGGAAAGATTGTCCCACAAGAGGTGACGATTGCCTTGTTGAGAAATGCCATGGGTGAAGCTATCAAGACCCAGGGAGCTGCCTTTAAAGTTGCAGAAGATCAGAGAAGCAAGTGGGCGGACTCCAAAGGTCGATTTCTGATTGATGGGTTTCCTCGCAAGATGGATCAGGCTCTCAAATTTGATGAGACTGTGAGTGGTGGATGCGGTTAGGCTTACACTGACCTAGGCAGCCTCCTTCTCATGCTGCATCTACTTTCCAATCTCCTGTAGGTCTGTCTCTCGCGCTTTGTTCTCTTCTTACAGTGCAGCGAGAAAGTGATGCTGGAACGTTTGACCGAGAGAGGAAAGACAAGCGGACGAGCAGATGACAATGCAGAAAGCATCAAGAAGCGTTTCCGTGAGTTCTCTCTGTCCAAAGGAGAGGGGCTGATGCGCAGCGCTAATCTTGTATCTACGTTCTGATATTTGGCCGGCTGCCACAGGTACATTCGAGGAGACAAGCATGCCTGTTGTTGACTATTACCGAAAGCAAGGTAGAGTCGTCGAGGTGAGCTTGATCGAGACCGATTGCGTCATATGTTGCAACACACTCACTCGAGCACTTCATTGTTTACCCCCACACTCAGGTCAACTCAGAGCAAGAAGTCTCAAAGGTCACCGAAGACATTCGAAGGTCGATGAATGAGACTTTCGAGCGACTCGGACAGAAGGCGTAAGAACGATTTACAATGTAACCATGCAGGTGACAATGTAAATAAAGTCCGACAGCTGTGCCAGACTATCTTCAACGGCCCTAACAGCTAACGCGCGGGCGTCGCTTGTTAAGGGAAGAAGGGGTGGTAAGTTCGGCCCTTAGACTTTTTCGTAATGGGAAGGGCCACTTTTTCGTTGCTCAACATCTTGCTCACTTGGGCACAGTGGGCTTCTCTAGAGTGACCATATAGAAGACATTCTGGTGTAACACAAGAACCATAATGTCCGTTCTTTGGAGTTGGTATCATGAGTCTATCTGTGCCTATAAAAAGAGGACCTTTCGAGCATGATCTACAGCAGATTACTCCCACATCACATATTTCCTGCTTTCCAGTCATTACTCATCTCCTCGTACAATCCTACAAATCTACCATGAGCGCACTAAAAAGCGGAGAAAAGGTACTGATAACCGGTTCGACAGGGTGGTTGGGTAGTCATGTCTCCAATCAGGCACTCAGTGCTGGGCTCAACATCAAGCTGGCCATCCGCGACGAAGCAAAGGCCAAAGATCTGATAAATGCATTGGAAGCGATCCACGGGAAAGGACACATCGAGACTGTGATTGTGAAAGATTTTGGGGAAGACGGAGCCTACGATGAAGCTATCAAAGGGGTTCAAGGAATCGTTCACGTTGCCTCCGATGTATCTTTTTCTTCCGATCGAGATGTTGTGATATCGGCCGTCAACAGGGCCTACAAGACACTGCTCGATGCTGCCAATTCGACGCCCTCAGTGCGCAGACTCGTCCTGACTTCTTCGTCGATTGCTGTTGGAACTGCAAACACGGACAAGGACAAGCCAAGACAACACCTCGATACCACCTCGTGGAACGATGCAGCGGTGCAGGATTCTCTGACGAGTCCAAATGGTGTAAACGTCTACGCTACGAGTAAGGTGCTCTCAGAACGATTAGCATTCGACTACGTGAAGGAAAAAAAGCCAAGCTTCACCGTGACCGCGATTAACCCCAGCATGATCCTCGGTAAGCCTGTTCCTGGATACTCCATCCTCAGCACTGGCAAATGGCTACGAGATGCAGCAGAAGGGAGGTCCGACGTCATATCATCGTTCGGACCTATGTTCCACATTGACGTAGAAGATGTAGCAAAACTTCATATCCTTGCTCTAACGGAAGAAGGTGTCAAGAATGAGCGTATCTTAGCATTTGGAACTCTTTTCAACTATAACACACTCAAGAATCTCTTCAAGAAATACAAGGCAGACGTTGCCGTTGACGAGGACAAGGAGGAATGGGGTCAGACCGACTATACTACCGTGGATGTCAGTCGAGCCAATGGACTTCTCAAGTCTCAAGGCGGTCTACGTGATCTAGACTACAGTCTCCGCGGCAATTTGAAAGCCTATTGATGGTGGCCTTGATTCGATATATGCATGTACTTCATTCTTTCTTCTATTCCTCACTAATCAGAGTTCGATACAATCACCAGAAGTAATGCCGAGTGTTTTCGCATGCGCAGACTACATCACGCCTTTGTATGATCACGTATGTATGATCACCCTGGTGAGAGTGAGCCATCGTGGAGGACGAAGGCATTGACGGGGTGGGGGCCGTATCGGACATAATGAGCCGGTGATAAGAGGCGATGATGACATCGTCGCGCCGTCCAAATTAGAGTAAGAATGTATCAGTCGCCTGCCTTTTGTCTTGAAAGGAGGCCTCAACAGGTACATATAGCCCACATCTTCTTGACCATTCGTATTTAGCTACCCCTCTCTAACTCCTCTTTTCTCACTCGTTCCCACAACAATGAGCGCACTACAGCATGGAGACAAGGTCCTGATCACAGGTGAGGTCCGCTCGTGGCCATGACAAGAAGTCAGACTGTTTACAATCTTCCCTCCGCCCTCTCCTCTCTTTTTATCCGCTCACCAAGGCGGCACCGGGTGGATAGGAAGCCACATCGCTCACGAGGCACTGGCTGCTGGTCTCACGATTAAGCTAGCGATCCGTAACGAGGAAAAGGCAAAGACGCTCATTGAAGCACTAGAGAAGATTCATGGAAAAGGACACATTGAGACGGTCATCGTCAAGGACTACGGCGCAGAGAATGCGTATGATGAGGCGATCACTGGTGTTGAAGGTGTCATTCACGCCGCGTCTGACTTGACGTTCTCTCCTAAACCGGATGAGGTCGTTCCTGCAGTCACGAAAGCATACAACAGCCTCTTCAATGCTGCAAACAGTCAAAAACAGATCCGAAGAGTCATTCTAACTTCCTCTTCCATCGCTCTCGGATTCCCAAATGCTGGCGGAAAGACAACGCAGCATTTTGACGTTCACTCCTGGAACGACGCTGCCCTGGAGAAGATCAAGACGTCGCCAGATGGAGTAAGTGTGTATGCAGCTAGTAAAGTGCTGTCCGAGAGGATTGCCTGGGACTTTGTCAAGAACAAGAAGCCAAACTTTGTCGTCACGTCCATCAACCCGAACTTGAATCTTGGGGCAACCGTACCCGGTGTGCCTTATCTTAGCTCGGGCACGGCAATTCTTGACGCTGCCAAGGGTGCTGAGTCTTTCTTGGGATCCATCTCACCACAGTGGCACGTCGATGTAGAAGACGTCGCGAAATTGCATGTTATTGCACTCACGAGGGAGGATGTCAAGAACGAGCGGATCCTCGCTTTTGGCAGTCGATACAACTACAACACCATCATCGACATCATCAAGAAGATCAAGCCGGATGCTACAACGCTCGAGAAGAGGGAAGAGTGGGGAGTAGAGGACAACACGACGGTGGATGTCAGTCGAGCCAATGAGTTGCTGAAGGAGCAAGGCGGTCTTCGTGACCTCGAATACAGCATTCGAGGCAATCTGCAAGGATTGTAATTTATTTTCACCTGTATTGTTACACTGCTTTGACGTCTCTATTGAACAACAATCAAAACGGCTTAAAGTTGCGGCTCGCTTTGAGCTTCTTGACCTTTTCTTGATCCTCTCGGAATTTGGAGCGCAAGTTGGCCAGTTCTTCTCGCTTCTCTTCTCTCCTCTGAAAGCGGTAAAAGTCGTCTAATTCGAATCTCTTCTTCTTCTTTTCCCTCGCAGCTTCTTCTTCGAGCTCTGCGGCAGCCCCTCTCCGCCTTGCTACCTTGAAACTAGCCCCTCCCTCTCCCTCTTGCGTTCGCCCGTACTTGCCAGTGCTCTGAACAATGACGAAACCGTCCTCATCCAAGAGCTCTCCGTTTGGTCCCACGCTAACTGCTTGAATGCCTGACTTTTTCTTTAGAGGATGCGCTCGACGATATTCGTAGTTGGCAATGACGCTGTCAACATGCGCTTTGACACTACCAAGAGCAGGCCTCAAGGAACGATGACGCGCCATCAGATACTCCAGTCCCGTCGGAGGGGCTGCGACGTTATCATTGGCTGCTGCTTCTGCTGCCGTCTTGATACTGTTTCTCTTCTTCTTCTTTGTCGAGGTCGCTTCTTGGTCTCGTGAAGATATTTGCGCATTTGCGAGGTCGATTTCGTGAAACGGACGGGGCCATGCCTTGAGATGCGTCTGGGAGAGTGCACGTTCGAGCGATGACTCATCGAGGAAAGTAATGTGTGCACTTGTCGCGGTGGGTAAGAAGTGGTGTGGATATCGAGGATCTAAGGGTGGTAAGGTAATGACTTTGGGTGGGCCACTATCTTTCTTTGCTGCCGATTTCCCCTTTACCAGCGCCAGTTCCTCCTCTTCTGCCTCTTGCAAGTCATTTGCGGCCTTACCCTTCCACAACTTGACACTCTCAATGGCTCCTGCTTGTGCGAATATAGCCTTGAGATGCCGATCAGTGGTGTCGGTCGGTAGATTCACGAGGAACATCGTCCTCTCATCATCCCCTTCGTGAGCTCTCATGTAGCAGTAGTGAGTTCCGACTTCAAGTACGCTGAAGGCACCAATCTGACGTCCCGTTCCATCTCTAGCCTTGGAGCTAGACGCTCGCTCGCTCTTCCTTGTCTTCGCTGTTGCTATCGCCATGTTGTGTCGATTGCTGCAGCAGACGATGGCCGGAAGGTAATTATAGTATTTTATGTGTGATGTGTGTCCCTGAAGACAAAATTTTGAAATCGAGGGACAAGTACGCTCCACGTGAAGACATCGGAGGTTTTTTGAACAAGTCCGCATCTGTGGTGTCTTGTAGCTTGGCCAGGGTGCACTTTGCCATAGCCGATCAATCACTTACAGGCCTCTTCTCGCTGCCCGGATTCCTTTGTCGCCCATCGCCAATGCGGACATGCTCTAGCCGCCAACACCGCTAATTTTACCATTCATTCGCATAGCGCATATCGTCTGCAGTGGTAGATATAGATCTCGCCGCTCGGAAGTGGAGTATGGCGCCGACTGAAGTGCCAGCTCTCACCGCTTATACTACTACTGATACTCTGAAGCCGGACTCCACAAGATTTCCACCGGCCAGACCCCACAGAGAGATATCTGGCACTACTGCATCTCAACCTCGCCCTTCCTCGGCTGAAAATCACGCAACGTCCTCGACTCCCTCTACGTCGTCTGTCATTCTGGGAGGCAACGCGGCGTGTTATGACGATGTTCGAGGAATGCTCTGCCGACAGCCTCGATGGCAGAAGGAGCAAGAAGAGGTGGGTCTTCTTTGTCGTAGTCTAGCTTGGTGAGGACGTGCATCACTTACACCGTACCTTTACTGCAGGTTCTGCTGCAGCCGTACAATTACCTTGCCTCGAGGCCTGGCAAAGGAATCCGTTCCCAGATGATAGACGCCTTTAACAACTGGCTGCAGGTGCCCTCGGAGAAGATCCAAGTGATCCACAAGGTTATTGGAATGCTCCATACCAGCAGCCTTTTGTAAGTGCTGACGGTAAACGTCCTCGAGTATGATGCTGACGACGCCGCTGCTGCTTTTGCTTCCGCAGAGTGGACGACGTCGAGGACGACTCTACGCTCCGAAGAGGTGCACCGGTAGCGCATACAGTGTACGGCGTGCCCCAAACCATCAACACCGCCAACTACGTCTATTTCCTCGTCTTTGCTGAAGTATTTGCAATGAGCAGAGGAGAGACTGCTTTGAAGTCGACGGGACAGGACAGGCAAGTAGAGGAGATGATTGTGGAAGAGATGATCAATTTGCATCGCGGACAGGGAATGGAGCTCTACTGGCGAGACAACTTCATCTGTCCGACAGAGGCAGAATACATTGAGATGGTCAACAACAAGACTAGCGGGCTCTTGCGCATCGCCATCAAGCTGATGGTGGCCAACAGTCCAGTCTTGAGTCCGCTTGACGACCGAGATGTTTTGATTCCGTTGGTCAACCTGATAGGACTGCTGTTTCAGATTCGCGACGACTACATGAACCTGCGATCGGGTGACTATGCGGAGAACAAGGGATTCTGCGAAGACTTGACAGAGGGCAAGTTTTCCTTTCCGTTGATCCACTGCATTCGAGCGAGCCCCCCTCCTGCGTCGAATGGAGTCGCAGCGGTCGGAGAAGGCAAGAACAACAGCAATGGCCACACTTGTCAGATCGACCATAAGGATCTATTGCTCATCATGAAAAGCCGACCGAAGGATGCAAAGACGAAGCAGGTCGTAGTGGACTTCATGCGGGAAAAGACGAAGAGCTTTGCGTACACATGCGACGTCATGACTCGATTGGACAGATTGGCGTTCGAGGAGGCGACGGCGGTGGAAGCAAAGCTGGGGGAAGGCAAAGAGAACACCCAATTAAGACGGATCCTGCTAGCCCTTCGACGGGGCTGGCATTGAATATTCATCACTTGTAGCGGCCACTCTTGTACTACTAGACATCACCATGTAATTAGATATACATTTACCACTAAAACGCTTCCTTACACATGAAGGAGAGTGGGCGTCGTGCGCTGTTCGCTGTTGTGTGTAGCCGAGAAGGCATCTGTGTGTTACAGGGAGCCCTCTGTCCAGTTGAAGAGAGAGTACAAGGTCAGCATGGTGATTATTGAGACTACGATTTAGTGGCACTCATTCCATCACGCAGGCAATCTTGCCGACCTTGGCAGATGCACAACTCTCCCCTTTTGCATGTTTGCGAACACCCTACCTCCTACTGATGATGATCATTAGTCGACCGGCAGACTTGTGTCGAGATTGTCGCACAGTATGTGAGCATAGAAGGGGAACTCGTCTACGTATGCTTACACCCATCTACGTCCACGGTAACTCAGTTGGATTTGCTGTCCAGCTTGGACTTTGAATGGCATAACGCTCGAGGAGAGAGAGCTCAGGAGCCGACGATACTGCAGTATCTGGACCTACTGCAAGCCTTGAGTGCCAATGCTGCAGAACCTTGCGAGTTCGAGTTCAACTGTGTCACCAGCTTACTCGCCGCTGCACGACAAGAATGGGAATGAAGATGACTCTGAATGAAAGCAATTTACGGGGAGAGTTCGGTTATGAAGCTGTGCTGATCTTGATTTACATCGGTACCAAAGAAGCCAATCGAGTGATTGACTTCGAAAGAAGAGGTGCGATGCAATCGTGAAGGAAAGTCTTGGGCACGGTCTTCACTCGAGCAAATCGTCTGCTGGAAGGGGAATAGTCGATCGAGCATTGTCTTTGGATATTTGTCTGTCTTGCTACCGAGTCTGTCTGGCTCTTCGTTGACAGAGTTTACTAGATCTGATTGCGGGTCCTGTACTGGGTCTGCGAACGGAATTGTGACACGACTAACGGACGACGACGGTCTCGATCAGCTCTCGATCGTGTCTGTTGCTGAGCAGAAGTGAGATGGGATTCTGCTACTCATCCTTGCAGAAAGACTAGTGCCCATCATCGCAGGGTATGCATTAGACGCATTTGACGTCTGGGCGACAGTCTCGTTTACCCTCCTTGATCGACTCTGCTCACGACAACTACGCAGTAGCAGCAGCGGTAGTAGGTTATCGTCTCGCAATGTGTTCCTCGACGTCCTCCACAGGGAAGGTTACCTGAACAGCTTCGTAGCCAATTCTTGACAGATGGACCGCGATCTGCGAAAAAATCCCTCGACACGATCCTAGCAGCCTGAAGAACGCTCTATACGTCTACGAGTCCACGACAGCCTTCTTCAACCGTTTGGCACAGCCGAAAAAGGGAGCAGAAAACCCTTCAGTGGATGTGGACTGACTCTTGCTAGGACAAGCTTAACAAGACACATGAAGAAGCACGAAAGAGGGAACACCTTTGTCTGTGATGAAGACGAATGCTCTAATACCTACCCGACAGCTCTCCGACTTGCCAAGCACAAGACGGGTAGCCACCAGAAGAACTTCCAATGCTACTACGATGGCTGCGAGAAGGTGTTCGCCTTTCGCCACCAGCTCAACAGACACAAGCGAGACAAGCATGCCGAGGGCCAATCAGCCGCTTCATCCTTAAGACACCAATTGTGAAAAACAAAATGACGATCCGACTCTCGTCGCCACCACCCACTGACTCTCGTCACGGCCACCGTCCGACGTGCGATGTTCACTCACCTATCCAATCTTTACCAAACATAAATAGAACCCCCCCCCCCCGAGATCACATCTCCTGGCCGATCCCCTTACTCTAGCAGAATCTGGCCTTCGATTCGTGTCATCTTCCCCTACTACAGTAATACGATGTCTTGTATATTTTCTTTCGTAATTATCCACAATCTAATGATACGTGAAGCCACCGTGTGTACTTGTGTATTGTGGGATCGGCACCTTCCTCAGTGTGGGATGCTTAAAAGACGGGAGCTGGTCTGATGCTTCGTGTCAGTGCTTCGTGCGAGCGCAAGAATTTTTTTTTTACATGCAGCGGCTGTGCCATAATTCTTCCCAAGGAAGGTACAGTGACACGATGGGCTACTATGTAGACGATTCTAAATTGCACTTCTTCGTAGCACATTCATGGATCTTTACAGGTGGACAAGGACGTAAGATAAGATACAAGTGCAAGACCCGGCTCCACACAACACGACCACATTAATTAATACCGTAGCCGGTATAAGGTGTTTCAATCCGCTCTCCAATTGTTTGGAACAGCCTATCCCAAATCCTTGTTTGCTTGCCATAATTCTTTCCTAAAAAGGGCAAGGATGGTGTCAGTATAACGTAGTCGACTATATTCGAGCTCTCAACTCACCTGACTTTCCGAAACGATGGTGCAAGTCGTGATCTTCGACGGCCAGTTCCATTCCGAAAGGTTTGAGAACTGCTCCAAGAATAGGGTGGGGCCATATTGCACGAATGCCACTGTGTCCAAGCGCCTCGACGTATAGAGTGTAGCAAATAACTAGATATAATTCGATGAAGCTCATCTTTGGTGAAATGGCCGTGGCGAGGAAGGGGATGATGAAGATCTCTAGGACCTCTTGATAGTCGTCTGCCAGAATGGATAGAATGGGTGTTGGGTGCTTGGTGGCATGATGTTGACGGTGGATGAACCAAAGGAAGTCGAATTCGTGACAACTTCTGTGGTATAAGTAGAACCAGTAATCGAGTGCGACTTCCCACCACGCCAATTTGAGGGGAGTCGTCCAGCTGAGACCTTCGAATGGGTTGGTCATGTCTCCTCTCCATGCCAAGATGAACGGACCCAATGTTCGGAAGATGGTGTAGATAAAGATAGATCGACCGAGATGGTTGACATGCTTGTCATCGACCATGTCCCGACCTCTGTTCTGTTCGTCGAAGGCGCCGTATTGGGCCATGTAACCATGTAGTCGATTGATCATGGTGTGTGCGAAGACGATGAATGATAGGTGGTACATCATCCATGCCGGTGCAAAGTGCATCTTGTGTTCGGGCAGAAGGTAGTTCCAGGCCGTGTGGATTATCAAAGGGAGGGACGCAGTGCGAAGAATGAAGAAGTTTTCCTCCCACATCGGTCGAACAGGTGGTGGCCCTCTCATAGGCTCGGATGCATCTCGCTTCTGGTATATAGACTCCGGGCAAATGTCCAAGCTGCAAATGAACTCCCACAGAGTCCACTCTCGACGAGGCTTCAACTGCCAAGTGCTGCGTAAGAAAGAGAAAAGTAAGTAAACGTGCCAAGAGGCATAAAGAGAAAAGAATGAGGTACTCACGTCTTTGGCCTGACACCGTAGACTTTGTCGAAGTCGCTGCCTTTGCCGTCCTGTGCAATGGCACCCTTTCCGGCGCCACCAGGTGCTTCTGGTGCAGGTTCGTCGCACGCATTATCAGGAGCCAAACCTGGGCCCTCTGAGTCTGTGAGCTTTTGGTCGAGATGGGGTCTCTCGTTCGGGGCTTTGCCGGCTGCTTGAGGTATTTCACCTTTAGTCGCCATCTTGTGTATGTGGTGGGGTGGTGCGTAAAGAAAGGCTATGTTGGTAGAAGGTGTTGTACCTCTATATACGAGAAGAGAAGTGGGAAGCGGGGAAAGGACCGAAGCGATAGCTGCCAAATTTGCTGAGAAATTTAGGTCAGCTCGTCATTGTGAAAGAGGGCAGGCGATCCCTACTTGCGTCATTAACAAATACTATTCTCGATTTGCGGGTGGCGAGGAATAAATAGAGACTTGTAAATCATCTTGAAGATCAACCGCGCAGTCGGTCATTACAAGAAGTAGATATTTTAATAAGAACGGACTCTACTCCCATGTATCAGAAAAAGAAGACTAAAATCGAAGGCCGAAAATAAAAGCGGTAAGACTGCGATGTGAAAGGCACTTTCTGCGCTACTGGCAAAGAAGCTATAGTTGTAATTAGAATACCGAATATGAGAATAAGCGAGGAAATAAACTCCGCCGCGATTAAGAGAAGCCAAGTGACCGCTTACGTCAAAGGACCGCTTAGATCATCTCTGCGATGGGGGGAAAACAGCCACGCTCTCTGAGACGAGGAACAGCCACGATTCGAAAAATTGACCGGTGTCACGTAAGATTGGCCAATGGCGTACATCTTGTTCGAGTGGGGTAAAGGGCGGTAATGTTGTCTAATGATACAAATAAAGTGCTGGAAGGTCACCGTAAGATCTCGTGCTCTGCCAAGAGCTAGAGGACGATTTGGGGGGGAACAAGGTTAGAAAGAGGCTTGTTAAAGGACAAGGGTGCTAAGTCCACGCGATTGCAATCCGGAGATAGCCACTCACCATGTTGGGTATGCCGTTGCGGATAGGAAAGATGTGTGAGCAGTTGGGGCACACCAGCTGGCCTTCAGTGACGTGCATCTGGTAGGCAAGAAGTTTTATTTTCAGCTGTCACGATCGAGCATGCCGGCGTCGGCTCTTACAGCCCTATATATACCCACCTCGAGTAATACACGATGGAGATTCTTGAGCACTTCTTCATCCATCATGGGGTCATTAATGTCAGGGCTCTTTTCTGGCAACGAGGTGTCGCCCAGTTCTTTCGCCGTCTTGATCAATGCGTCCCACTCCAACTTTGGCAAGAACCCTCTCAAAAATGCTTCGTTGTATTCTGTCTCTTGCAATTCAAGCTTTACCTCTCGACATTGCAAAGGGTAGTTGTTTGACGTCTGTGTGCAGCTCCGCGAATGACATGCGAGCAAGTTATGAGTAAGAAGCCGCATGAGGTGCTTATGTAGCTTGGATGGTCTCTTCTGCCGTAGACGCTACTCGCGGGTGGAAAGTGATCGACGGAAATGAGCGAGGAGAAAGAAAGTTTAGGGTGGGCAAAAAAAATGGGGCCACGTGATCTCGCATTGGCCACCCTCTTTCGCCGAACAATCTGGACCAGAGTTACATAGACACAAAGTGTCAAAGGCGCCCGACTTCCACCTCGCTACAGACGCATCCCACCATGGCGACCCTGACGAACGGAGGCCAAGTGGGATGGCAAAGCTTAATAAGACAGCGTCTGGAGGAGAGGGATACTCGAGAGAAAGCCTTTGACGAGATTGTCGACAATTGTAAGGCCGCTGTGAGATACTTACAGGAGCCCGCCGTCTGCCACTCACATCACCTCGCTCCGTGGCACAGATCAAAGGTTGGCGCGACATGCAAAGTCATTGCGTGATAGGAACTATAGCATGCTGCAGGCAAGCACAAACGTCAGCAATGAAACGAAAGCCGGGACCATCAAGGCTCCATCGCTAGCATCGGGTCCTTCTGCTTCAGGCGGCGATCAAGAGTGAGTCTGTCTGACCCACTGATTGGATTTAGGAGGTGTTTGTCGAGACTGACGTGGCTATGTCTGATTTTCGTGTGCTGGCCTGTCAGTAATGTTGCGGTGAAGCTGGCCTACTTTGCATCGGTCGAAGTTCAACTGAAGACGGCGAGAGACGAGCTTTCAACGCTCTACAAGACTCAATCACAGAATGCTCAGAAACTAATCAGTCTCAATGAGCAGATGAGGGAGAAGGACGATCAAGAAAGGGACGCAAGTGAGGACACGAGGCGGTTGAATGACGAGATGAACAGGATCAAAAGGAAAGTGGGAGACCTTCGAGGTGTCGTCGATGAAAAGGACAAGATGATTCAGGTGAGTGTTCTTAAGGGTGATCTGTGTGTCTGTTCGCGAATATTCTCTCAGTATCTTTCTTTCGTAGATGCTGCAAGATGAGCTGTCGGCGCTCTCATTGGAGTTAAATCAGGTCGAATTGAGGAACGACGATCTCAGAAGAGACAACGCAAGCCTGTTGCAGAGGTGGCTCGATCGCATGAACGACGAGGCTGAGAAGATGAACGAGGGTAATCGGTTTTTGCAGGAGGTGGAGCAAAGACGTACCAGTAAGGAAGGCTCCCCTTTATCACTACCCACCGGAGAGTGACACTGATACGCTTAACGTGCCATGCCCCTTTCCCAACGCGCCCTTCTTGTATGGGTATCGCTACATCCCCCTCTCTTCACATCGACTGTGCACATGTACCGTCCGGATGTATTTCTTGAGTCAAAGGTGCAGCACCTCATTGGGAGGCAGCAGACACGCGCTTTGCAGTAAACTAGAATATAAAAACACACCTAACGCGAATACTACCGGTTAGCAGCAATTCCGGAGCCCGTCTGCTCTTTTTTGTGTGCGATGGGGAGAAGCACGTCTTCCACCACTATTACTACCACCACCACCACACAATGACGGGCAAGAGGACGATCCCCTTAGAGGACGAATTTCAGCCACCCGTATACGAACAAGGCTCGAACATCGGTCCCAACATCTCTGAAGCACTAGACTGCGAACACCTTGACGCCGACCTCTTCAGAAGCAGCCAGGTGAGCCGTACACGCATACAGACCAGGGGACTCAGTCGTGGTGTCAAATTTTACGAGGCAGCCTACTGATCATTGCACACTGTCTCCATCATCAGGCCCTATGGAGACCGGCGCAGGCCAGAGGTGTGTTCGGGGGTCAAGTCATAGGCCAAGCTGTCACTGTCGCGAATAGAAGTGTGCGGGAAGGTGTTCAGTTGCATTCACTTCACTGCTACTTCCTGCTAGCTGGTGATGAGACTATGCCAATCTACTATCATGTCAGTCGACTGCGAGATGGTGGAAGCTACGTTACAAGACTCGTCGAAGCCAAGCAAAAGGGCAAATGTATCTTTGTGATCTTCATGTCGTATGCTAAGCCGGAACCGTATCGATCAAGATTTGCCATTCCTCTACCGGCCTCCATCAACCATGAGGGACATGTTGGAGGACAGGGACAGGGAAAGGGCGGAAATCCAGAAGATTCGAGACCGGCTTCCACCACGTCATCGACCTCCCCATCGTTTCCAACCTCGTCAGCCTCATCGACTGCTTCCTCCTCCTCAGCCACTCCTCCTCCTCCTCCCTTCTCACCCGCTTCTTTGGGTAATTTGAATGCCAGCGCAAGCATCAGCTCTAGGTTTAGTAAAGAGAGGACCACAAGTGGGGAAGTGCAAGGCCTAATTCCATATGCCAAAGCAGAGCTAAACGAGGCACGGTACCTTCGAGTCCTGAAAGACTTGGATGCAGTCTTGCCCCTGAAGGTCAAAGATGCCCTGCGAGGCTGGGTGAAAGACAGAACAGACAGCGCCATCGAAATTCGGTAAGTGCGAGGACCTGAGAAGAGGGAGGGGGAAGTAAGAAGAAAGAGGGAGATTTGATAAGAAACTGAAACGGAGTGACACCTCCTACTATCCAGCGATGCTCTGCCTGGCATGTACGATGAGAACGGTCTACCAACACCAGGCTACGAGCAAGCGTATTGGATCCGTGCCAAATTACCTGTAGCAGGTGGTGAAGATGCTCAAAAAGCAGCGCTTTCCTATGCCAGCGAGTGAGTCGAGCCTCTGATACTCATACGTTGTTCTCTTGCTGAGAAACCTCTCCCCCGATGACAGCATGAATCTCCTGGGAACAGTAGCAAAAGCGTTGGGCAGCTCGAGAAGAATTCAGATGATGGCCACGTTAGATCATAGCATGTGGTTCTATGAGCCTTTTGACATGAATAAACCGCTGCTGTTCTTCATGCAAACGCAAGTATCATCACATGGAAGAGGTCTGGCAATTGGTCGCTTCTATTCGGAAGACGGTACGCTGCTAGCTATTGTGGTGAGTTTCCTTCCCCTTTTACCTATTCCATTTCTTCCAGGCTTGCTAATGAATGTCTGCCGTGCCCGCGGTCCAGTCTCAGGAAGGCGTGGTACGATCTCGAGACGAAGGACCAGACAAGATACTCAATCAAGTTTCCAAATTGTAGAATAATTCCATTTGCTACAATTACTGCCACTAGAATACAACGAAGGAGAGGAGGGGGGGGTGTATATATTGACTGTGCGCAAGGATTAGCACTGTTCATTCCTCCACGGCGATCCAGGAGCATTCGAGACGAACAAAGAGCAACGAGGTGCGATGGGCATCATTCTAAGGAGATTTTGGAAAAAGATTGAAGCAGACTGCACGATTACGCCTCCCTTTCTCCCTTCCCATCAGTCAAGTCTCGCTCGCTACGGATCCTCTTGATAGCCCGTATCGACTCTTCTTCCTTTGTAGCACTCTCCTTTTCGAGATCTGAGAGAGATTCGGTGGATGCTTTCGAACTTGTCGTCGTCGCTGAGAGCGCCTTTGCGCCTCCCCCCAACGTGCTGATATCGACAGGTGGTAATTTTCCATGCTTCTGGCCGATGGTATCAAACTCGTCGACGTAGCCACTCGGTACTCCCAAAGGCTCATTGCTGCTGGGACCGTTTCCTGCATTCGTCACCTCGGAACTATTCACGACCGGCATTGGCTCCGCTGCTGAATGAGTGACGATGACCTTTGACATGTCGGCCGTCGATTCTGAATTCCTGGCACTACCAACACCACCGGCTCCTTCTGAGCTCCTCCCCGAGGACACTCCTGATCCTAATCTTGATCCTGATCCCGCTCCTGCCCCACTCTGTTTTGCGAACTCTACTGCACTTTCGGAAGTTCTATCTGCTCCTCCCAATTCCATCCCAGGCACATCTTCATCTATCATCAAGGAATCTTCCTGGTCTCCTTCACCCGGCATCCCTTCGTCGCCAGGCTTCTTCAAGAAGGGAATGGGACTGAAGAGAGGGGCCGTGTTGGGACTGCCCGGTACCGGAGTTCCTGTTCGACTCCTCGAAGTGGTGGACCCTGGTGTAGCATGACCATTGACACCGGGTACAGAGACCATAAAGCTTTCCTGCTCCACCTCTTCTTCTGCACCATGCGCAGGAAAAGCATCCCTCGTCGCAGTCACGGCAAGCAGCCTCTTCAGCGCCGAAACATATTTAGCCAGGGTATGATGATGTTCCGACGGTCGTAGAATAAGTTCTGACAACCGCTGAATGGTAAAAGGCGGCTGACCTTCAAAGTCATCTAGCATGGAGAAAATCGTTCGTTTCTCGCCATCTATAGCCGCTTGAGAGTCTAGTCTTCTACCCCAACTACCGCCCCATTCTGCAGGCGCCCTTTTTTTGCTTGGGTAGAAGGCTTGCAAGTCGGCATCTTTGATCGTCGAATCAAATTCCCGACTCGCATCACCTTCACGTTGGAATCTGCTGGAAAGTGCCAAAGCTGCTGTTGTGGTATTTGGAGACGCCGAAGAAGAAGCTTCGTCTAGCTGTGATGATTCATTCGCCTTGAGTGGTGAGCCAGGCTGATCGCTCTGTGAGATAGACGTGGAAGAGGTGTCTACCGTAGGCTGGACTGGTAGTAGACTGGCTGCAGGGTGCAATATTGGTGCGGAGGTACTTGGCCATTCACTGAACGTCTTATTGAGCATGTATTTGATAGCATCTTTCAATGAAGGCCACCGCAGACTAGACAGACCATGATCTCGTCAGTACTGCACCCTCTACTTTTCCGTCTTCTGTTCAGAGGTCTGATCCCTTTACTCACTCATCGCTCAATTCATCATTCTCTGCCAGTACTTGTAATTGTGATCTATATGCTGAAGTGCGACGAATATTAGCATCTGGAATGCGCAAATTCTCTGCTGCTCTCCCTTGCTCTCGCTTTCGAAGCTATTCTCACCTTCGTTCCATTTAAAGGATGGATCTAGTTCGTAATCTGGAAGCATTAAGGAGGCAGGGCGGATCGCCGAATCGTGTTATAATTCCGCTTCATCGTGTGACGCCGTCCATTACCGCGTCGCGCTTACTGGAAAGTGTTACTCACCATTCAAATCTGCCGTCATCTCTGCATCGAAAGCGTGCGTAGGCTTCCCTTTAGCAAATCCGGCTTGAGGTTACGAGAGCTCTGTTCCTTCGAAGACCGAGCGATGTGAGGTATGTGCCCGTTGTCCCCCTCGCTTTGTGCAATTTGGACCTTCTCTTCCTTTCTTGGACTTTAAGTGTCGGATACGATGCAAGAAACAAAACAAAGTTTCTGCAGGTCCAGAAGTCAGTCAACAGTTCAAAAATTCTGAAAAATTCACATTTAAGTGGAGAGCCTCTTTGCCAGACTCAAACTCTGACACGTGACAGGAAGTAATACCATGCCGGATCACTATTAAATACACGTGAGTTTTTCCACCACTAGTGAATACGCCGTGTACGACATGCTGTATCACCATGACCGCTTGTCCAATGTAAAGTACCATCTAATGAAATAGAATTGTATGAAAATTCTGAAAAAACTTGTTTGAAACAAAAAGAGTGAAACATGCCGTTTTGAGTGAGCTGCTCTAAGTGTGAAATTTGGCCTATTGTGAAAAAGGCGCAAATTTGGCTTCAGGAAACCTGCAGTCTGGAGGGTGTATCGATGGCCGCCACAATGCTACCATTGCATTGCTCAATGAGCTTGAGATACTGATACATTGTGCAAAAGTATAGTATTATATATATGGGGTGTGAAAAAAAATGAGAAGATACATATAAAAGAGAGGAGATATAGAGGTATTGAGCCACTATGCCGGAAGGGTCCGATACTTCAGAAAAGTCATGGTCACGGCACAAAGTTTATGCAATTCTAGCTCTGCTGCCTCAGCGCAACGGCTTCAAGCTCCAGTAAGTTGAGGGTATCACTAATAGTAATATATCTAGCACTCTATTCATTTAGAATGACCGATTGTTCTCAATAAGGGTGTGTCGGCACACATTCCTCAACCTCACTTTAGTTGACCCCAAAAAACAGATTCAACTTCAATTATCTCCTTTTTTTGTCACAACAATGTAGTTTGAGACTTAGGAGATGTTTTAGCTGTATATCAGAACAATGTATGCTAGTAATACTATTTGCCCTAAAAGAGCCTGCAGATCACACAATTGAGCTTTGTAGATGGTAAAATGGTCAAATTTGGGTCATTATGGCAGTCTCACGGTCCTAAAATGACCCAATTTTGCTATCTTATCTGATAGACGTTGTGTTGAGTTCATACTATACAAACATATGCAAAATTAGTGGGAAAAAAGATCCAATGCTTAAAAACAACCAGTTATTAATCATGCTGACAAGTAGAAGGCCTTTGTAGCATTTCATGGTCATATTTAATGGTTCAGCCGATTAGCATGATTCTGGGCTTGAATCACTCCAAAAGCAATTTTGTACCTAGTAAAAGTTGTTCATTACTATCTTCTATATTGTTTTCTGCTTTTAAATTTGTATATTATTAATTAGAGTATGCTACAAAACAAGATACCGCTCATACCATGGTGCAAAATTTCTAAAAAATGATGGCGTTTGGTGTATTCAACTGTGGTCACTTTTCACGCAATGCTAGCAACATACAGAACAATTTCAATCATAGGACAAGTACCTCATAAAATGCTTTTCATCTCTCAATCTCTCGGGTGTGGTTAGAATGCATGCTATTATACTCATCTATGTACAGAAATGGCTCAAAAAGGGGTCAGGAGAGCGTCAATCGGGCGTCGTTCGCGTTCCCAAAATCACGTGTATTTACTAGTGATCCGGCATGGTACTCTCCACCAAGCTTGGATGCTGCTCACTCTGGAGCCTTTACCTTGAGGGTGACTTGCGTCCAGGACTGACGCCTACTCCGGCATTCTGCTGGGACGACAACGTCAGCATGAATGACACGGAGAGGGGTGATAGAGTGGGTCCCACCTTCATCAAGAAGAGAAGCAAGCTGCGTGGCATGGCTTCGGCTGCAACCGCCTCCCTACGAAATAGTGATCTGAGAAGCAATGAGCATGCTGTTACTGAAGATGAAGCAGGACCGAAAGACTTGGGGCAGCAGGAGATGGCAGAGGAGAGCATAGCGGTGAAAAGGACAGCTGGAATCGGCGCGAGAGGTAGGGGTGGTGTCAAAGACAATAAGCTCAAGAAGGACAGAAGTTCCGTATCGACTGCCTTGAGCTTTGGTGATGATGGGGAAGAGCCGGCGTTTCAGCTGAAGAGGAGTGCTCTAGCACAGATGAGCAGGATCCCCATACCAGAGGCTCCGTCAGAACGACTACCCGAAACACTCGAACAAGCAAGCATAGCCGAGACATCAAACAGATACAATGCAAGTGCGTTAGCAGCTCTTAAAGCCTCTACTCCGGCACGAAGGCAAGCGGTAGAGGAAGATGGTGACCTCGACCTGGCCCATCGAGAGATGATCGATCCGACCACACAGATAGACGGAGATGGCAACAACCTCACACGTCTAAAATTTGGGGCTGATTTCACTCACGATGGTATTCCCAATGAAGCGCTTGTGACTGCTGCAAAGGAACGAAGGAGGAGAGCGGCAGAAGAGCATCGAGACGTGAACCGCAGTGACGATTTCATATCCTTGCGAGATACAAGGAAAGATCATAGCCCACATCCTGAGTCGAGACTGCAAAGAGAAGAGGATGATCTGGGGTCTGGAGAGGAGGAATTTGCCGAATTCACAGGTGCGACGGAAAGGGTAGCACTTGGCAAAAAGGCTATCAATGAAGCCAAAAGGCGAGAGCGAGAGGAAATGAAGGAAGCAATGGACTTGGATAATGACAGCGACGACAGCGGAAAGGAATGGGAAAGGGCACAGATGGGGAGGATGGAAGGAATGGGCTCGAGAAAGCAAATCGAGAAGAGAGAAAAGTCGCCCTTCCGACCTGCTCTCATTCCGATGACGGCACCTTTGCCGACCCTTACATCCACATCAGCTCGACTAATTCCACGGATTGCAGCACTCGAGTCATCCATCAAGAGCCATGGCCAGGTAATTGATGATGCAGGCAGACAACTGGCGCAGCTCGAAAATGACGAAAAGCGCAGCAAAGCAGAGCTTGTGCTTGCGGGAGAGAAGGAAGCCTGGTTTCGTGAATTGGAGGAATTTATCTCGAGCTTGTCAACTTTCTTAGAGGTGAAAGTGCCTCAGCTGGAGAAGATTGAGAATGATTGGAGAAGGCTATTGGCGAAGAGAGCCATGCTGACAGGAGCAGCAAGGGCACACTCAATGACAGATGAGGCTTGCCTGTTTCACGGAGTCCCTGCTAGTAGTCTAGTACCTTCCTCCAACACGAAACCGGATGACATCGACTATGAGGGGGAAGACATCATACCACCAAATGATGAAGGTGGTCCGCTCAGTGTTGTCCGGGAGACCAGACGTCTAGCCGCTGGGCGAGACGTGGACAGCTTGACACCTGCCGATGAGTCTGCCTTGGAAGTCGCTCAAAAGGAAATACTTCGACGATTAGGTCAAATGTTCGATGACGTCAAGGCCCCCGAATTCTTTGATCCAGCAGCTCGAGTGGACGCCAAATTGCATCCTTCGTCTCTGCTTGCTCGCTTTCATCAGTGGAGGACTCTGTATCCGAGTGAATATGCTAATGCTTGGGGCGGTCTGACCTTGGCTGATATTTGGGACTTTTGGGTCCGAAAAGAATTATGTTGCTGGGACCTACCAAAAGCGGGTCATCAAGCGTTGGACAGCTTCAAGTGGTACAAAAATCTTACTCACTACTCAGCCGTCGGATCCAGCAAGCCAAAAGGGGAGGGAGGATCAGGGACGACAGCGATAGAGAGCATCGGCGGGGATGACGAGGCAATATCGCACGTCGTTTGCAACACCTTGATTACGCAAATCATCGTCCTTTGCGAACAGCGCGTATTCGATCCCTGGAATGCAGTGGATGCAAAAAGCATGTCGGAAATACTGGAACAGATTGGCTACATCTTAGAGCGGGACCATCTGAGATATCGATCACTGGTCTCTTCCTTTTTGAACATCTTTGGGTCGCACATCACGCCGTTGGTAGACAGCATGACTTCTCCTCCCGTCGTTGCGCCTCCACCCTTTGATCCCCGCAGCCCCATTGCTCTGCTGTCGTATCTCGATAGAGTCAAGACCCTCTTCTTTAACATGTTACTGCTCAATCGTTTTGTGCCACCGAGCGAAAAGCCTTTCTATCTCGACATGATCGATCGTCTAGTCGGTACACTGATCTGGAACTTGTTGAGTAAGGCAAAGGACACAGGAGGAAAGGAGATCGCTCGGTCGATTCTCACTCGATGCGCAAGGACGAACGTACTACAGGAGGACGTTCGAGCAAGACTGGCAGCAATGAGCCAGTGACAATTTAGACTCCCCCACGATTCATCTGTACTATTCACATACCTAATCCTTACGAATGAATGAAAATGACGCTTTTTCCTTCACCTCTTCCCGCTTCTCAGTCACCCTCGGGGCAATATTGTCTTGCCTGTGCAAGTTTAAGGGGGGGACTTAATTTGGATGATAAGAGGGTAGCAGTAGGTGCTCGATCTAGGTACAGGCGTTTAAGGAAGAAAAAGATGAAGTAGAAAAGGTCCTAGTGATGCATGAAGTCGATGCTGAGATCTGTACACACAAAGTCAACATCATCTTGCGTCTTACCACTGACGTGCACGTTGAATTTGGCCGGTGGAATTTCTTTTGGTAGAGTGACTGTTTGGGTCAGTGAATATTCACCAGGTTCGAGGGGACATCTCAGTTCTGCATCGTTTTCTTCTGCCAGCTGACAAATGTCGAAGCGTCTTGAAAGGAGTCTAATGAATCCCAGCTTGACTACCACATCAGCGTAAGTTCCCTCCTATATGGCGAACGACAAGACAATGGCAAAGAGGAAGAGGGACGTAGAGATGAGCAAACCCCATTCGTCACAATGATACGTTTACACTTAGCATGGATACTCACACGAATGGGCGAGGTCACGATTCCCTTTGCGCTGACAGTGAGGTTCTGTCCGGCAACAGGAGGGTCGGGGTCGACATCAAGCTCCCTGAGCACAGCTGCCTCTTCCCCGCTACCACAATTCTTCCAAACCCATCCGCTGCCGGGTGGGTTGAATTTTGACATTAGTGAGTTGAATAAATTCTTCCTCCCTTTGGAGACAGGCTTCGATTCTGCGACTTTAGCAGCGATAGGCTGAATAGTGACGAGGGAATCTTCCAGTGCTGCTTCCCACATCAATTTTACTTTTGCCATCTCGTCATCTAGATCGACGGTCTCTATGTAGCTCTCCGCATGCTCGGCCAAGTCATTGCTGTTCTTTTGGCGGACAATTTCGTCACCTTCGTGGATGTCAATGCCCCAAGCACTTAGATCCTGGTTTTTGGCTTTGGCCTCGGCTATCATAGAGTCGACTAAGTCACCTTGTCGATGGCTCGGGTTCAGTCGAGTGGCGTCTTCAACATCAGCAAGAACGATCTGTTGTGTGTTGGAGACCGGCGTAGAGGTAGCCATGCTGGGCAGCAGAGGCGCAGCAAGGAGTAAGCTCAAAAGGAGTGGATTGGCCTTCATCGTTATCGATATTCACTAGAGTGAGGAAGGCGGGTTAGGGTGAAGGGAGACTATTGTGACGATCCTGGATCACATCTATCCAAATTCAAATCCACAGAAAACACACTGCATCTAAAAGCGGCATACAATAGGACCTCACGCGATTACGTCAGTAGTGGTACTGCTCGCTCGATCGCCTCTTGCTTTTAGTAGAGGAGAAATGTATTTAAAATGCGGGAGTGATTTACAGGGGTATTCTTGTATGCTCTTGGTTGTTGTACAGTTTGATGTACCAGGTGGGGAAAGATGGGAACTACTCTCGACCGCTGTCGAGCTGGCTTTGGGAAGACCATTGCCGTATCAGGCTAGATCTTCGGGGCGTCGAAAAGGAGGAATCGGTGGAAGTACGCTGTGGCTGTTGTTCCTTCTTCTTGCCATTAGGATCTTGATCAAATTCAAACACAGCATGTATCGGTCGAGCCAATGAAGAAGTGCCAGGTATTGCGTCTACAAAGGCGTCGTCATCGCCCGTCCTCTGCGGACTCACAGGTTGATTGCGTCGTCGAGCTGTCGAGGAAGCACGACTGGGCGATCGAAGCGTATTGAAGTCGCCGTACTTGCCAAGATTGCCGCTACAATCACCACCGCCACCAGTCGAGCTGCCGCTTCTGTTCCTTGAGGTGAAGAAGCCGTTGGTGGGAGTGACGGGTCGCCTGGCTGAAGGAGGGGAGGCCGGCCGATTTCGAGCAGATGTAGTCGAGATAGGCCCAATTGATTGAGGTCGCAAAGCAAGAGAAGCATGCCATTGCTCCAGCAAAGCACGATCTTCGTCTTGATCAAGATAAGTTGCGGTCTCACTCAAAGAAGGAGCAAGCTGCTTGCTCTTCATGGATTGCAAAGACGCTGGCTTGCCATCAGTGAAGGCAGCAGAGAGAGGTACACTGCTCGCTGATACTGGACTAGGTGGCGGTATCGGCAATTGTCGTGCTTGACCAGGCTCTTTGTGCTCGTGCCATGGAGAGGGAGAGGAAGCAAGATCATCGACAACATCATCCCTGTTTGACATCGACGGGTCACCATTTGTAGCACGATCCTCAAACCATCTTTCTCCATTGGGATCAGAGTTGATCACACCGCTTCTAAAGATGTTTGCGTTGTCATCCTCTCCACTTCCAGCCACGCCAACCGGCCGTCGATCGATTCTGCCACTCTCTACATGTCCGAGCTGCCTATCGATTTGCATCTGATTTGCTCGCTTGTACCTCTTTGCCTCTTTCCAATCCTCGCTTGGACCGTTGTACGTCAAATAGACGTTTTCAAGATTGCCTTGGGCTCCCCCCGGTGTCTCCGTGACGATTCTCAGCTTCTCCGTACTATCAGGTACTCGGGCGCCAAAGACAACTCTTATATTTTTGTGAAGATAAATCAACGTCTTTTGCTTTCTGGTCTTTTGAGAAGGATCTTCGCTTCTTCCTCCGTAGTGGAGACGATCTAGTCCTCGTGTCGTGAAGCCCGGCTCAGATGGACGAGACCGGGAAGATCTTGTAGAGGAAAGAGAGCAGAATTGCAAGTGAACTGCATACTTTAGTGTATCACGTCCTACGCTGCGACGGCCTTGAAAGCCTGGCGAGGGAGACGTAGTGACAGATTCAGTGCCGGGACAGATGACGTGACTCTTCTGTCTGATGAAAGTCTTTGTTCCAACAGGCATGTCGGTAAAATCGTAAGGAACAAGGAAGAGCTTTACCGCTGTCAGGTGTGGATTTTTGATGACAAGTTGAATTTGTCCCTTGGGTGGAATCTGATAGCCAGGAAAAGACAAGGCTTCTAGTGTGTTGCAATCCTTAATCGACACTGATTGCGACAGGCCATCTATATCAGATCCTAAGCCCGCAATATGCCGGGGAATTGCGAGACCGTCCATTCGGCTGGTGAGTAGTGCGTCAAGGTAGTGTCCCTCAACATCAATTGTGCCGACGTAGGGAGTACCCAGCGATGCGCTTCCATCCTTTTCTGACTCGCCTTGCAAATTATAAAAGTGAGCAGGGAAAGTGAAGTTCACATGGGGTGGGCACCTCAGCGATGCTTTGCACTTTCCAAGACCTAACACACCCAATTCGGCATCAAAGATGAGAGGCTTTGATGGTAGGCTCGACATTCGCCCACTCAGTAGGGACTCTTCGTACGATCCTACAAAGCTACCAAAATTAGGGCCAGGACTATGGCTTTGCTCAGAAAACCGTCTACGTGACGCTGACGAGGAATTGGATCGCTGTTTTGGTGATCTTTGAAAGAAGGTGTGAGGCGACGTAGACGAAGGTGTCGAGAGTGTCGAGAGTGTATCAACAGTTTGGTTGAGAGGTGGTGTTCGAGGAGGTGAAGTAGAGATCGCACTGGAGGACAGAGGTGGAAACTGAAGATGCTTTGCAGTCCGCAAAAGTGTTGCTGGTGTGGGCACGCCCTCGGAAGCTCTTCGAGAAGCGGCGATAAATCGACTTTTGCTTAGATTTGAAGGTCCCGCTGTTGCTCTTCTTTCCTGGAAGGAGGAGGATGGTGACAGGGGAGGAAATCTGCCACTGCTGTCATCGTTTCCAAGGACCCTGTGCTCGTCCTGCAGAGCTGATCTACTGAGCGGGCTGCTCGGGAAAGCGCCTATCTCGAAGCGACAACTCATCAGCAGTTGAATGAATGCTATCTTCTCTTACTACTCACCATTGAAAGTCATCGTCCCTACACCTTTTCCTCGTTTGGAGAGAGGACTGTGCTATGAAGTGATGAAGATCATGAGCGTGTCTTTGGCTATGAGAAGCTGGTCGACATTGCGGTGGAGAGTGTCCACTACCTCAGAGCGTACGGAAGGGCCAAGGGCAGTCAGATGCGAAATAGCGTTTCCCCCCTAGCCCGCGAGAGGGCAAGTCAGACCCTTGTCTCACCGGGCACGGTATTTCTGAGTCCTGGGCGCGTGGGCGTCGAGTCACGCTAACCCTATGTTCACCTTTATGGAGACAAGCTCGGTGCGAAAGAAGGTAGAATACGGTGGACACGATTCGCAAACAAAAATAGCTCGCAAGGGAAACCATTTACTACTCTATACAAGTGGGCGATACAAGGTGAAACTCTATATGTGCAGATACAAGAGGAAACTTTTGGAGCAAAGCAAAGGAGAAGCCGGGAATCTAGAGAAGATATCTATTCGGATCCCTTCGTGCTGTAGGCCGTGTTGGGGCGATCCACTCCGCTTTCTTCATGTTCTACCGCAGTAGCAGTGTGGCCGATGTGTTCAAAGTCCTCTGCCTCGTATGGTAAGATAGCATTAGCAATGATGCCGACGATTGCGGAGATCAGGAAAGGTGTTTCGATGATGATCTGAACAGATTGATAAAATCCTTCCAGTGCTCGATTTCCGGTAGTGGGTAGAAAGTAAGCAGCCCAGTCGTCTACCAAAAGATTACCCAGACCGAGTGAGAGGGACAGACCGAGAATAAAACGGTTCCTCCGACTGAAGTTGACTTTAGATAAGATTGACAAACCTGCTACGGCGACAGTTGCAAATAAGAAGGTGGTGACACCCCCCAAGATGGAAGAAGGAATGGCCAGAATAGCTCCACTGATCTTTCCAAGGATGCCGAACAAGAACAAGAATCCACAACACCAGTAGCCTGCTTGACGATTGGCCACTCTTGTGATGGAAACTACACCGTTGTTTTGGGCAAACACACTCAACGGCGTGGTAGTGAAAAGAGAACTAAAGACGCCAGACAGTCCGTCCGACAAGATTCCACCTTTGATACGGCGATCGAAGTTTGGTCCTTCGACTTCCAGCTGACTGACTTCGGACGTGGCAGTGATATCTCCGATAGCTTCCGACATAAGACTGCAGTATACTGCCAAAAGAGGCAGTACGGCAGGTCCGTATACTTTGAGAGGGAAGGTGGTAGTCCAGAGGAACGTAATGGCAGGAGCAGTATCAATCGAAGATCGACTGGTGTAATGCAGTGGGATGCCGAGCACGAGAGTCGGGAAGATGAGGCCAATGACAATGGAAGCGGATCTCATGGCTGGGCTTCCGAATATTTCCACCACAACGATGGTCAAGAAGCTGAACAGTCCTAGACCAAGGTATTCTCGAGATCCCCATAACAGAGCGTGGGGACTATCGATAGTAGGGCAAAGAGCAAACAGGCCAGTGGCAGGTCTTGCGTAACAATCGCCCGAACCACCGCCCCAATTCTTGAAACCACTCGAAGACACCAAACTTGCGCCAATCAGAAAGACGACTGGACCAGTGATGATCGGAGGAAACATTCTTCGAAGGACTCGAGCAGGCAAGAAGCTGAGGAATATTTCTAGTAGGGCGCAAACAGCAGCAGTGCCCAGGACAGCACCGTAACCTTCTGGACAAGAGGCTCTTGTCACTGTTCCATCTGCCAGTGTAGTCATTTGACAAGTTCCGTCGGCATAAAGAGCGGTCGAGATGGCGGTGACGGTCGACAGGGTGGCAAAGGAAGTTCCTACAACGGAGAGAATTCCCGTTCCAATTTGCAGTCGACCAAAGTATGGCAATGGAAGAGGGATCGCGCTCATCTGAATTGCGCTCATGATGCCACAGGTGATCAACGAAGCAGAAATCAAGTATGATTGTGTAGCACCATCGAGACCAAATTCACTGGCAATGATGATAGGCGGTGTGACTTGAGGAGATATAGAGAAAGGATACGTGTGTGAGTCTTCCTTGTTCCCTCCTTTCGTCGTTCAAAACCAAGCGACAACTCACTCAATCCAGCAAGCATGGCCAAGCAGTGTTGCAGGCCGCACGAAGCTGCCAATAGAACGGGCAAGTTGTCGTTGAGTGCATAAAAGGGAGCACTGACATTTGCCTTCTTTCCACTTCTACTGTAAGGCCATAGTCTTGGC
This sequence comes from Exobasidium rhododendri, assembly GCA_026210745.1. Taxonomy (NCBI): domain Eukaryota; kingdom Fungi; phylum Basidiomycota; class Exobasidiomycetes; order Exobasidiales; family Exobasidiaceae; genus Exobasidium; species Exobasidium rhododendri. Next base: position 1,354,283 of record CP110630.1, read on the forward strand.
ATACACAATTCACCCCAGTCGTAGTTACCGAGCAGGCCTTCCTTGGTCGTGTACTTGTGCTTCATTCGCTGGGCAAAGTTGCCTCTGTATTCTTGGCGGTTGTCAGACGTATCCAAGTCATACTCCTGCACCTCCGGCTTGGGCACAGGCGAGGGTTGTTTGGTCACTGCTCTTACCTCCGACATGGCTGTGGAGTGGTGAGTGAAAGAAGCGGGGGGGAAGAGAGAGAGAGAGAAGGGGGAGGAAGGAAAGGTGGCAAAGACGAAGGGTCGATGTTTGAGGGTATGAAATGTCAACTACCTTGACCTGAACCTCGACCTTTTTAATCTTTTCCTTCCTTCCTCCTTTATCTCACTTATCTTAGCCTGGTCAAGGTCGTTTGACCTTGCAACTACCAACACTTGAGATATGCTTTCCGTTCTAGTCGAATTCCCATCGACACTAGTGTTCTCCCCCTCGAAAGTAGAGGACCTTCAGCCCGGGACCAGCGCTTTCCGCCCTGGCAGCTAAGCTTTCTTCCGGGAGCCTAGCCACTATTTCGACTGACAGATATGATTCAATACTGTTAGACTGGGTTCAGTACCCACACTATTACATTACACTATCTATGCACTGATGCAGTCTTTATAATGTATAGTACAGTGACAACACGGGAAGGGGAAAGGGGGGGAGGGGGGAAGATACTACTGCGAATATGAATTCGCGCCTGTATTCTACACACGAACAAGAAATCCAACAAAAGCTCATTAGCTGGTGCAAGATAAGACAGAACTTCTTATCTCGCCCGGCACATCGCCGTCGCGGTTTGGCGCTTATATGTATATATTCTACTTCTCATTTCCTTCCCTTTGCCTTTTCCTCTGGCTTTGGTCGCCTAAGGCTGGTGTCAGTCGCCTAGTAGTCCTCCTGACCATTGTGCACTTGAGATGCTATGAGGAGCTAAGAAGACCTTAGCCTGAAAACCTAGTCTGACTGCTTCACTGGGGATGCTATCGTTCGTAGTGGGGGAATGGGGTTCAAAGGACGTCATAGATTACAAGACCATGATCTTGCTCCTGATTGGGCCTCATTTCAATCAGTCAAGATGAAGATCGAGAAGAGGATAGGGGACGGCGCTTAAGTAATCTAAAATTCCTCTCTCGAAAAAATGCCATACGCGAGAGGGCAGAAAGATGTCTTGCATGGACACGTGTGCTCGCCCTCGTTAGCGGGCTTCCTCCCATCGGAGATTCGAATGCCTTCATGATCAGTGACAGAGTAGCTTCTTCCGAAGGTAGCAGCAACTGTCCCAAGATCACACACCTACCGACTACACTAAACCGCCTACAAAGACCCTATACAGAGTGTGAGTATGATGCTAAGGAGGTAGAGCGTGTTGAGGGTCAGACGTGAAGGCGGTACGTTCGCAAGGACAATATTACTAGACGGTAATCTTGACGCGGATGTAAAGTAATAGATATAGGAGGCCTACCTGATCACGATCTCTTTGATCTCCTCGAAGCTGGCCACACTTTCATGCACGAATACTAACCCCACTATCATCTTCTGCCCACCCGGAAACTTTCCTCCTGTAGAGCCATGTCGACCCAGCCATTGCTTCAAAGGACTGCCAATAAGCGGATCGCTCTGCCAGTCCGAGTCGAGCCCAAAGTATTCTTTGCCAGTGAGTTGCAACAGCACCAAATAATGCTACGAGGATGAGCATCCATACTGACTGTAAAACAACGGACAACTACATTGCAGACGAGCGAACATGTGAGTACGCTCACACATGTGACAGGCCAACAAGTGCAGGTGCTCACCACGATCTTTTCCCTGCACCAGTCCTATCATGGCTCAACTTCACTGTCACCCTATCGGCGCTCGCTGCTGGTCTGCTCAACTTTGGTGACAGTGTTGGTCGGATCAGTGCAGCCATGTTCAGCTTTGTCGGTGAGCAAAAAAGCTGCTACGTGCTTGTATTGCCAGCAGTTGCTGACCACCTTTCCAATCTATCAATTAGCCATGGCTATCATGGTGTATGCCCTTGTCACATACCACTGGCGAGCATCTGCTATTCGAAATAAAGGAAGCGGGCCTTACGATGATCGTCTCGGTAAGTTCGATTTTTTATCATGTCATGTTCCTGCTTGACAACAGCGCTGACGACTTGCAATGCCCTCCTCCTCACTTTCCCTTTCTCTTAGGTCCCACCGTCCTATCTGTCCTCCTCCTCATTGCCGTCCTGGTCAACTTTATCCTTCGATTCCAAGACAAGTAAACTTGGCCGAAGAGCATTTGCAATTTTCCATCTATACAGTCTTAAATAGTCCAAAGTCTCTGCTGTAAGATGGAAAGTCCCTATTATGCTGCTTTTGTAGCTTTCCCTTCCGTTTCTCGAGTGTAAACATATGTTCATGCGGACAAAGTCGAGGGAGTCGAGATCGTAAGTAGGACAAAACGCGTGCAGAGTAGTGCGTGAAATGGCTAAAGTAGTAGTAGAGAAGAAGACAGTCTATTTTGTTTTGCGTCGGTGTGCTCTCTTGTGTCGCATTATCCTTCAATCCCGGGCTTGTCTGCTCGGCTGTGTTGATGAATTTGAGTAGGTATTCGTGGTGAGAGGGTGGCAGTGTGCCGAATGATTATGCCGGATGATGTGCTGCTAATCTCTCTCTGCAGACCCATTCGCAGTACAAGCGCCGGACTCCGTCGAAAGTATTCTCGAAAATGCAAGTGCTTCCTGCGTTCAGTTCAACAATGGAAAGGGACTCTTCGTAGGACAGTATCTTGCAATTGGCAGATCTGATGGATTCGTAGCAATCTGTAACGTAGAGACAAAGGGCTGCTTGCGCTTCTTGGAAGGTCACGTCAAAGCTGTCACCAGTGTTAGGTACATAAGGGAAAGGAAGATGAATGCGTGGAGGATAGCTTACTAAAGTGTCTCTGAAATTGCAGTTGGTCTACATACAATCGATATGTGGCATCATCCTCACTAGACTGGAACGTCATAATCTGGGACTTGGGAGCTGCCCGAGGGGAGAGGGCGAGGACCCTGCGATTCGATTCACCCATCAGCCGAGTGCAATTCTGTCCGACGAGCAGGTAAGGATTTTTAGGTCCTCGGAAGCATAACGAGCTTCTACTTCCTGATCTTCTATCCTTACCACACCAGTAAAGTTCTCATTGTCGTCCTTGAATCGCAACAGGCTATCCTTGTCGATCTAAGGAAGCGCAAGAGGACTCTTGCACAAAGCGAGACAAATGGAGCGACCACCTCACATGACATTGGAATAGACAATGTTGTGGAAGTAAGGCACGAATTAAAGGGGCCGGAGCTGGATGAGGGGGATGTCAGAAGGTGAGCAGAAATACGTACATTGCAGACCCACATGAGAGCGAGAGCTAGCTACTGATTGAATCTCGAACGCAGCTCCTCCATCTTGTCGGCCGCCTTCACTCCAGATGGTCAACGAATCGTGGCGGGCACATCGAAGGGAGATCTGCTTGTATTTGATAGGATCAGCAGGAAGCTCGTCAATCGGGTGCACACGAGCTCTTCAGGTGTAAGAGAGCTGGCGTTTGATCGTTCGGGAAGGTATGCATGGTCTCCAGCAGCCCGGCTAAGGGAGAGGCTATACGAAAAGTAGGCTCACATTGATTACTTGCTCAATCACAGAACCCTAGTGATCAATTCAAACGACCGAATCGTCCGACTCTTCACAGTCACCATCAAAAGGCACAACGAAGACGGATCCGCTCTAGAGATTACCGCACTCCATCGCTTTCAGGATCTTGTGAACCGGACACCCTGGCGTGGAGTTGGCTTTAGTGGAGATGGCGAATACGTCTTTGGAGGCGCTTCTCATAAAGTAGCACATAATATTTACATTTGGGATCGTGGAGCAGGCGTACTTGACAAGATCCTCTCAGGTCCCCGGGATTCTTTGATCGACGTAGACTGGCACCCTACCAGGCCAATGCTGGCTTCTGCCTCTAACGTTGGCATTGTCAATCTGTGGTCAACTCCACCTGTCGAGAATTGGAGTGCCTACGCGCCGGGATTCGAGGAATTGGAGGAGAATATAGAATATGAAGAGAGGGAGGACGAGTTTGACTTGGAAGATGAGGAAGAGTTGACGAGGAGAAAGCAAGACGAGGAGGAAGCGTACGTTGAAATCAGACCCTCAGCGGCAAGGGCAGCAAAAGAAGAAAAGAGGATGACAGAAGTAGAAGAGCTTTTGTTGGAAGAAGAGGAAGACGACTCCGACGACGACCACGACGAAGCGTTCATTATACCTGTACGATTATCCTTAGACGATCTTCTTCCCGATCTTGAGGGGGAAGGGTAGTCCCGAGTCCGCTTCATCGCATATACACCACCATACTTGAATGACATGACAATGCTGCTATCAGATGTATGCTGCTTGTGACGTTTCTTAGCTTCTTCGCGAGGCAACTAAACTTTACTGGTCCGTGCAGTTTCCCGGACCTGCAGCCAGCTACAGTTGCTTGATGTCAAATGAAGAAAAGATAAGGACGGGCCCCCCACCCTCACCCGGACCTCCCCTCGGCCAACCCCATCCTTCTCGCACATTCCAGCCGAGTCTCCTCCCTTGTCCGTCCTGCTAGGGCGCAAGTCTTTGCCATTGCGCCTTGTGGTGAGTGAGAGGAAGACTTCTGAGCGCGAACAGACACTCGAGAGCCTTTTCGCGAACATTCTATCGACTATGAATGCACGGGCTGAATAGGAAGGAAGTGTCATAAACCTGAAGCTGACGCCGCCCTTTCCTCGTTGTCCCCTCCCTTTTCCAATTTTGCCTCACCCCTTCAAATCCCAAAAGCCAGTCAATTGAAGGCACATCAAAGTTATGGAAGTTGCCAATTTCCACTCTGCTCTCACGCACACTGCCCAAAGTACCGAATCACAGTGGCTTACGTCAGGGGCTTCCAAGAATTTCACCTTAGCTCTACCAGATGGCACTTCGCTAAGCTTTGATGTCAAGGTGAAGGACTCTAGTGGTCTGAAGAGTATCGACTTGATACAGATAACAATATGGATGAACCACAAGCTCATCGAAGATGAACGTCGAGCGTCGAATGGAGGAAGCAGCTTCAACAAACCTCTTGCCAAATTTCTTAATCCTGATCATTTTCCAATCACCATCCAATGTCAACCTCCACTACCCAAGTACAAGACAGTGGAAGAAGAGCCCGATGACAACTCACCGGCAATGAGAGCTTCCAGATGTGCGACTGCTCAAATCGACACTTCCAAATATAGCGAAGGGAACATGTCGTCCGAGCAGATCACAGCCACTGTGTGGGTGCAGTTGTATGTCATGATGTCACTGCTGCCAAGTGAAGAGGCTATAAATGTCTATTTCGAGCATCAGGAGGGTGGTCTGGACATAGGTGCACTTCTTCAGGCTTCTGGACTAGGCGTTCGGCATCCCATCAAAGATAATCAGACCAGCTCTACCAGCAGGGTGATCCTGTGCCCGAGAGCTGCATTTTGGCAGTCAAATTACCCGTTCTCGCAGAGTCCTTGGTTACTGAATCAAAATACCAAAGGAAACACCTTGACCAGTGCTTGCCTTCCCACCTCGTATATCGTCACCGCCAACGTCAAGCACCCTCAGCGTCCTGCCAAGTATATGCCAGCAAAAAGACCTCTCTATACTCGATATATCATGGAGCTAGGAGAGACACTCACCTTCGAGGTCGCTTCCAGCAAGGATGCCGCCTTTGTCAAGCAATTCTCAGCATGGCAGAATTCGGATAGAGTCAGTGCAGGTTGGCGACAGAAGGGAAGTGAGGAAGAGCATCGTCAGTATCTTGAGTCAGTGGAGAAATCAGCGAGCTCGATTGGTCTGGTGGGAAAGTGGGACGGTCAACCTTGGGGCTACATGGAGATCTACTGGGTCAAAGAGAGTAATGTAGGGCCTTACTACGATGCTCAAGATTACGATCGAGGATTTCACGCTCTTGTAGGGGAAGAAAACTTTCGTGGACCTCATCGAGTGAGAAGCTGGATGGGGAGCTTGATCCACATGCTCTTCTTGCTCGACCCCAGAACAGAAAGGGTCTTGTTGGAGCCGAGGGCAAGCAACTATAAGATGATCAACTACGCTCAGATGTGCGGTGGTCATGTGGAGAAGGTGAGTCTGTGCCGGGAAAGAGAGGAGAAAAGAAGCAAATCTCGTAGTCCCCTTTTACTGACCAGACCCTTTCCTTTTCTTTCCACAGCTCATTGATCTGTCTCACAAGCGAGCCGCTCTCGTCGTAATTCCACGAGAGGGCTTCTTTCAGCTGTGTCCCCTCGGTCCCCTCCCCGCATGACCGTAAAAGGACATGCATTGAAAAAGAAAAAAGAGGAAAGAGTGAATTGCTGCCATTTGTACTATATATCTCGCGAAAAAGAAAAAGGACAAGAATACGATAGGGACATCAGGAAGCAAAGTAGCTGTGGGAGAAAAAGGCAAGAAGGTAGGGAGTTGATCAGATCCTACACTCTCACACCGCCGATGACGAGACGCATTTACCCACCCTCCGTGATTCAGATGAAGAGTTTGACCAGTCATGATGTTGCTGCAACCATTGTCGGCAAGGAACACGTACGATGGCCCCATCTCGGCAGGCTGAGCAGGTCGGCCGTGGAGAGGAGTGCCTCCTACAGCGTACTCTTCCGTCTCGTCTGGATTCTGGCTTGCCGGGATCAGGGGCGTGTAGACTGGTCCTGGCGCGACGGCGTTGACGCGGATACCTCTGGGAGGGGAGAGGGCGTTAGAGCTCGGAAGAACACTCTCTGGTCACTCTATCATTTCTGCAACATACCTCGGCGCCAGCTGCTGTGCCAGACTTCGAGTCAATGAGTGGAGAGCACCCTTTGTGGCCGAGTAATCGACCTTGTTCGCCGAGCCTCTGTATGCCGTCACACTGCCTGAGATGATGATGGCGCTACCCCTACGAAGATGAGGGATAGAGTACTTGATCAATGCCATAGTTCCTAGCACATTCGATCGGAAAGTAGATTCGACATCTTCCATCTTGATGTCTTCAAACTTCTTGCACGGAATCTGCTTGCTTGCATTGCTCACTACAATGTCTAATTTCCCAAAGTGGGCCAAATGCTTCTCCACCAAGGTCTGAACATACTTCTCATCTCGAATGTCACCTGGGATGGTGTAGATTTCGCTCTCGCCCATAGGTGCTTGCTTTGCCATCTTGACAACGTTGTCAGCGTCCTCCTGCTCTTCCGGCAGATAGGCAATGCTGACTTTACAACCCTCCCGAGCAAACATTAAAGCGACGCTTCGACCTATTCCAGAGTCACCGCCAGTCACGATCGCAGTCTTCCCTTGCAGTCGTCCATTCCCTTTGTACTCTTCCAGGTAAGGCTTTCCGTCGTCGTCCCACTTCTCAAGTTGAATGTGCTCGGCAAGTGGGTCCATCCGACTGTCTAATCCAGGAAGATTCTGATTTTGTTTTCCAGGTGCGTAATTGGGGTAAGCGGTGATAAGATCGTGCTCCTTGCCCGCCTCATGCTGTTCCTTCTTGGATGTAGACATGTTTTCACGTAGGGTGGAAGATTCGGTTGCAATTAGGCAGGTTCTTTATCACTTCCTCCCTTCCTCTCCCTCTTTATAGTCTTCACAGGAAGATTCTCGCAGCGGCGTCTTCTTAGGTCAGGGTCCGGCGCAATGACGCGCGGTGAACTCTACCAATGGCTTTTCCCCATTATTCGTGATGTGGAGCAAGCCACTACCGCCTTGTCGCGGTACCGAGAGTGTGTGTACCTTTTGAATTCTCGCCAAGACTGTAGCAAAGGAGGCAGAAGGGGTGGTGTTTCAGGTGGCGCCAAGTGAAGTGTAATGGTAAGAAGAAAGACGGATGATGGATGATACATAGATTAGGAGACTCGTAGCAGTGATACATGTACCGCTACTTCAGGATCAGGCTGGGCGGAAGGAGTGATGGGCTACAGGCGACGATTAGCAGAACAAATTTCTCACAGCGCAATCGTGATGCCGCAAATTGCTCTGCTTCGAAATCGTCGTTCATGCGGCCGTCACTCATATTGGAGAAAAGGAAAACCAGACCATTGTTGATTGCTAATAAAAGAATGCTGCAATTTGGGCGCTCAAACCCACTACTTTACGAGTCGGAAAGTGGGGAACCGTGTGTTGAATTACTGGTGTCTGCGCTTGGTATATGCCGTCTTGTGGTAGTTTACCTTAAGACTACTCCGAAGTCAATTGCACCGTCTCCTTTTCTTCACAATTGGCAGCACTCCTTAATATGTCACAGCGAGATACTCTCACAGCGCAAAATATAGGGGTACACAGACTGCGCCCCCACGATATTCTTTCCTGCTCGCGATGGCATTGCTGTTCCTAAAAGGATCTGTATATATTCTTCTTACTGGTCTACGCCTCTCCTGTCACACCCTACTCACTAAATCTCGCCCCCTCGTCCCTTCTCCCTCCTCCCATCTCCTTCGTTACTTCCACTCCGCCACGGTCACTTCATTTGTTACTTCTTAGACTACCTCCCCTTCGGCCTGATCCCCACACTCCTCACACCCTTTCTCCATCTTTCACGACCAAGCAACAAAGTCCTCGCAATGGCCAAGGGACTGTATGCTTTCGTCTCTGTAGTAGCTCTGACGATTATCTGTGCCGCACCTTCAGTATTCGCTCGTGAGTAACTGTCCTTTTGCGCTGTCGTACGTTCGACGCGAGACAACAGTGACACTGATACTCTATGAACAGACGGTGGTCACAATCATGGCGGCCTTAGTGTGTCTAAGCGAACGGAATCTGCTGCTGCTGCCAGTGTAATGAAGCCGTACATTGTGTCGAAGCTACACGATCCCAAGAGTGAAGGCGTGGGGTACTGCAAAGCATCTGCAACGGGCACTCTTCAAGACTTTGGTGAAGTAGACACAACTTGCTTCGTGCACTGGTCCGACAAGCTGAAGCAGGTGACTGGTGAGTGTGGCATTTGTAGGGGGGCCCGATGAATTGAATTGCTTGACACTGACGAGGACTCCCTTTCGGAAATGCGATTCGTAAGGGTCTTACAACGATGCGACGTCGCATTCCAGCATTCAGGCCAACTGGACATCCTGCCTCGAGAAGGCCTATCACACCGAGACAATCAAAGTAGGCGGCAAGGAAGTTATCACGGAGACTGCCGTGGAAAAGTGCGGAGGCGTACGGTTTACCATTGATCTGCCGACCGAGCTTGATTGCACCAAATCTGGCACCAAATGGACGTGCATCGGCACGCTGCCTGATGTGACTTGCGACAGCAACGGTACCAGTAGTGCCAAGATTTCGAACACTACAACGAAAGCCTCTCCAAAATCGTCAAAGCCTGTCACGAGTGGCACGGAATCTGGTGAGAAGTCTGCTGCAAAGGAGGCCACCACCGCGCCCGTCTCCACCAGCGAAGGTACGGAGAGCAATATCAAGTCTACAACAGGCGCAAGCACTACCCCTGCCACCAAGCAGTCAAATCTAAAGAACACAGAACAGCAACTGACAAAACAGGACAATGTCGTTAAGAGTGGCAATTTGGGCGACTCGACCACAACAGCTACCTCTGGAAGGAAGCAAACGGACAATACTCCGACGGCACAGTCAGAAGTGCCAGATGTGAGCGGCAGTAGCTCGAAAGGAACCACGTCCGCGGATGAGAGTGGCTGCGACAAGGAGGAAGGAAGGGAGACACCCTCAAGTGAGACAATTTCGTCTACCACTACGGGAAATGTGGCCAACACGCACCAGAAGTCGTCGTCCCAGTACCCTCCTACGTCAAGCGGTAGACAGAGCCAGCAAGTACCGTCCAGCAGCACGTACGGCTCGAACGACACGACTTCTTCCACAACCGCACCCAACAACACAGGCTACAGCTACAGCAGCGGCAAAGAGAGCACGGCCCCCTGCGATTGCGAGGAAGATGACAAGATCGAGGGTGTCAAGAGCTCCACAACCACAACCACTGTCAAGACAAGTCCATCGTCATCGTCGTCCTCGACAGGCTCTTCCGGTGGCAAGGGAGCTTTCAACGAATTGACGGATGTTGACCAGGGATTCACAAGCTCGGATTCGGGCTCACAGCGAAGTAGCGGTGCGGATGATAGCAATACAGTGGGCAGCAACACGCCAAATGGAGTGACCTTTGGTGTCACACTGAACGGACAAGGCCTCACCCCTTCTGTTCAGACCAAGGACGACAATTATGGCACTGGAGACAGCAGCCTACGAGGAGGTAGCAGCAGCCCTTCTAGCACACAGCAAGCAGGGATCTCCTATGGCGAAAGTGACGTCAATCAGAGTAAACCAAATTCAAAACCAGGACAGGGACTCCTTTCGGGAGGAAATGCTACTTATGATGTCGGTGAGAGTGACCAAGGCACAAGGCCAGGCATTCAAGCTGATAGCGAGAATTATAGTAATGGCAATCAGACGAGTGGTGTACAAACAGGCGCCAGCTATTCTGGTGACTCGCCTAGCGATACCCCTACTTCAACAAAGGGAACGTCGGATGGGCAAGACACTTCGACGGACGAGGATGACGGCGATCAAAGCGGAAAACCCAGCGGAAATTATCCGAAATCGTCCGGTGCTTCGAGTGGAAGGAAGGCTAGCGCCTCAGCGGGCACTAATGACGGGCAGCCCTCGGTGTCTGGCTCCTACACTAAGCGATTCCACAAGCGGTGGATGAAGAACAACTTGTAGACGCGCATTCCTCCCTCCTTTTCTCTCCTGTCCCCTCAACGTCTTCCCTCTCTCCTCTCATCATTGTTTCATCCCATGAACACGTTCAAGTCTTTCCATCCTCTCCTCCTGCAGGACTGGTCAGTGTGCGGAGCGTAAATTGGAGGATAGATGCCCAGTCAGCAACGACTGCTTCCACTTTCTCCTTCTGCCAGATGTAAGGATTGAAGGCCGACGTGAGTGTCAAGCAATCACGGAACGTATGTGACCTGTTCTGCAAGACAGAACCACAATCGAAGTTGGCCATCAAGACTTTCTCTACGTTCCAAGAAAGCGCTGCACCTGTATATCTGCGCTTTATAGACCTTTCAAGGACGCCGTCAGATACAATGCCCATGGGTACAGGCGCCTGCTTTCCAAGGTCTTGACGCGGCGATGGCGGTCTTGTCTTCATGAAGCTGTTGAAGGCTATAATATCATCGAGGCCAGCATCCCCCTGACGTATCTTTATGAGGTGATTGAGGACGTTGGCCATGCTAAGGACGACCAAGGTATCCTCTCTTGTTTGTGGACTGCCGCAAAGGACATTGTCTGACAGGTCCGAACAGTCAAAAAGTGCGAAGAGTGCGCCGATGGCATTTCCGAAATATGGGGTGTCGACCAATCCCAGGTCTTTACGAATGTTGATGGAGATGATGTAGTTCAATTTTGACGATCTCTGGGCCGGGTAAGACTTCATCAAGGCTACGAAAAGCGATGCATTGGCCAATTGAGAGATGGTGATCTTGATCTCTTTTGCCTGACGGAGGAGCGTCGATGAGTCTGCTTCGTTGAATGTGTGCCGCACAGCAGCAAATCGGACACCCATGGACGAAAGATTGAGCGGTGTTGCAGGATATAGAGCATGCGCATTCTGAGGAGGAAGGAAGGAGTGAATCATATCAACTTCATCAGTGCTTCGTCGATGGGAGAAGGCTTGCGATTACCCAGTGATCTCAAGTAATTCCGCCACTCACGGAAGCCCTGACAACCTTTCTGTATTCTTCCGCCTTGGCCGACCTGTCAGCAGAGTACAACTCAGTCTTGATGTGCTCCATGATGCACTTTTCAGGACTCGCTTTCGCCAATCTGCCGCTGTTGTCAGGGGCCATCGGCGTCGAATATTGGCTTGCATCTTCGAGGAATTGGCTGATGTAAGTGAACGTACCTGTTCCATCGAATGTCATGTGATGATTACGAAAGACGAAGCCGACCCTCTCGATCAAGGAAGAGCCTGCTTGAAAAAAATAGACAACATCGATGAAGGCATTATTTCCCTTCTCTCGACTAAAACCTTGCTCGCTGATGTCTTGAGCAGCTTCATGAAGAGCTTTGCTAGGATCACTAGAAACGTCGGCCTCTCTTTCGACATAAGATGCCGACAGCCAATGATCTACACTGTCTGTCGAAGCGTACTGATCGTAGGTCATCCATAAGCTCTGATCAGAGTCGTCCACAACGCCGACGAATGTCATGTTTGGTACCTGGAAGTAGAGGCCACGCCAAGCAGACCGCAGGATTGACGACAAGGTTGCTCTTTCCAAAGGCTTATCGAGGCTCGTCAAGACAGTCGTAAGAACTCTATGTAAAGATGGAAGATGGGACTCGTGAGCGAGGTAGTGTTATGGCCATTCCGAGAGGCTTCGACATACATGAAGCGAGTGACACCGTCTGGGGAGGAGTAATGAAAGCTTTGCTCTGTCCCCTCCATCCTCCGTCGCCAGTGGCCTCCCTCATCCGAGTGCCATGCAAATCGGCCGACCAGATCCATTGCACTGCCTTTCCTCTTTAACGCAATTCCAGATGAAGTATAAGAGTACCAGACGACGTGGACAGCCAGTGAGGCCTTCCAGGAGGAGGTAGGAACTTAAGCAGGAAGATCTACGCGAACTGCACAATTTAGGCTCAAGTCAGCTCAGTCAAGTACTTAAGTCTATACTAACTTTACTTACTGCTTCCCCATACCCTTGAGCGCAGCATGCTATCAAACAGCGCAGCATAGTATTCGCCTTGGCATATCGGTGCAAGATCTTGCCACAGATAATAGTGTAGATGATGAATTACGGACAATGCTAATGATACACAGTACAGACTGAATGAGGACTACACCCAAGCGAACACCTATCGACTCTTCTACTTCTTCTTTGGCGTCTTGAGCTTGATGGTCTCCCCGTTCACGAACACACCCTTACCCTTGTACGGTTCAGGCTTCCTCCATCTCCTAATCTGACTGGCAAACAAGCCAACCTGCTCCTTGTCTGTTCCCTTGATGACTATTCGAGTAGGCGCTGGAGTGGAGCAAGTGATACCTCGGGGTATAGGAAGGTATATCGGATGCGAGTAGCCCAATCTCAATGTGAGACGTTTCTTTTCTGGTCCTACTTCCTGTGCCTGTTCTGCTGTCCATTTGGCATAGTACGACTGCTGCTCCTTTGTCTCGAAAGTGCTCGGTGTAGAAGCAAGGGCGACTTCAAACTTATCCGGTCGGGGGAAGGGATCCGTCTCAATCGTGGCTCTGTATCCGACTCCCACTAGTCTCAACAAGGATGTGTGTCCTTCTTCCACACCTTCGATTGCGTTGAATAGCAGCGCTCTCGTCAAGCCCCACGTCGAACGTTGCGTCTTCACAGTCGAATCTTTGACAGTCAGTTGAAGCTTCCTTGGCTCAGATAGCGTGGAGCTTTCAGACTGATCGTCCCAATTCAACTGGACATAGTCAGGCAATGGAACGAGGACAGTGCCCTTTGGACCCTGCACCTGTATCGATTTGGCCTTTTGTAGCGCGGTCGGCTGCCGTCGAGTCGGATTGGAGACCGGTGCAAATGCTAGTGTGGTAAGCTTGGTGGTAGGAGGCACGAAGAGAGCGGCCGATCCAATGTGAGAGTAGCGAAGCTGCTGCTGACTTCCACTTGATGAGCTCGAAGCCCTCAGGGTGTTTCTCGCGCCTCGCAACGATGAGAACATGATCCTTTAGCTTTGCGAAGGTCGACTGTAGATGCACAGAAGAGTGATGGTGTCGAGAACCGTCGATACTTTTCCTTAGGCTGCGGGTTTTCACGTGGCTCGGCAGATGCGCTTGTCGAAAAGAGGCAGGAAAAGGGGAAAGGCGCCTCGGGTGGAGCGTGGGCGTAAATATAGACACGACTTAGAGTGTCAAGTCTATCGGGCTCTAGATGCACCGCCGTCACTTAGACTGTAACAACCACATCACCTATCGCTACAAGGTTCTCCTTCATCCGTCTTCCTTTGGATTGGGCCCTTTTACTCACGATGCGTTCGAGGGCATCACAGGCGAGGGCGCTGTTCAGAATCGTCAGTACTCAGACGGCGTCTCCATCGACCGTCGCCACCACTGCTTCTTCAGCAGCGACAGCTACAGCAGCGGCGAGATCTACTCGATCAGCAGCGGCTGCCAGACGGCGACGCAGCGCTGAAGAAGCAGCAGCAGCTGCAGCTAAAAGTACGACCGATTCGTCAAAGAAGAAGTCGAATGGGGAGCATCAGACCATTTTCATCAAGGCTTCTTGCGGTAAAGGCTCATCGTCTTCCATGGGTCACAGTCTTATAGCAGGTCTACAACCAGTCAATCCACCCCGTTCATCACTAGCCAGCGTAGCAACACAATCGTTCTTTGCTTTAGATAGGCCTTTGCTGGAACATCAAGTGCTTTCCTCTCCGTCCAAAGGATCTGGTTCGTCTATGCAAGGCATGAGTGCAGAAGGCAGGGAGGCTATTGCTAGTGTCCAGTCGACTTTGGAGAATGCAAAGGACGCCATCATGGAAGCTGCTTCTAGGGCTTCACGTCTCTCGGCTGATCAGCTTTCTAGGACCACTTTCGTCATCACTGGATCACTCAGTGAGGAGAGCGGAAGCAAGGAGACAGTCTGGCCTCAAAAGGTGGCTACATTGGACTATAGTCGCTTTGTCAAGCTCGTCGATAGTCTTTCCAAGGAAGGGGGCGGGAGAAAAGCAGTACAAGCTGAGGCGAAGATATTGGAGAAGGAGGAAGCAAATAGAAAGGACGTAGAGAGTGCAGTGGCTAATGCTCTTGAAAGAGGGGAAAGCACAAAGGTGGCAAAGAGTCTCGGGAGTGAGGCAGATCTCGTTGTCTTGGGTGAGCCAAATGGTCCCAATCCCGAGTGGGCAAGAGGAGTAGCGACGTTCTTAGCCGAAAAGACGAGAGCCCTGGAAGCGCCGAAAGCACCGTCGAGTGGAGAAATACAAGACTTGGAAAAGAGAGTGGAGGAGATTGGAATCGAAGAATTGGCTCAGCATTTTGCAGGTAGCTCCAACGCCTTCACTATGCAGAGCATGAGCGAAGATGATCCCAACTTGATGCTCAGCCACGCCTTTGTGCAAGCTACACTTCCTGACCGCTTGAAGTGGGACGGGATAGTGGCCAAGATGGACGCTGCTACCGGGATAGAGCGGTCAAGGACGAACGAGGTCATAGATCTGTCTACACTGAACGCCGATCTCCTCACTGCCGAAGAGGCCAACGAGGACGATGAAGTGCACATGGACAGCGTCAAGAGGAAGAGAAAGAAGAAGATGAGAAAGCACAAATATCGCAAGTTCCGCAAGGCAACGCGAGTCGAGAGGAACCGTCTCAAGAAGTAGATGTAATATGCAATCAACATATCATGTGATCAAGGCAGAGATGAAAAAGAGAAAGTGGGAGGTGGAGCATAAAAGAGAGGGAAAAGTGGGAAGGAATGGTGCTGATTTCATGAAATGTGTCGTTAAAGTGTCGTTGCGATTGCGGGAGGAGATTACGTCGCTGAGAGGCGCAGCTTCGTGATGGCTGGAAGCGAGAATCGTTTCTTGTGAGCGCTCGATACGTCGGCCTTCACCTGCTTTTTCTTCGTGGCTAGGACGGTTTTGTCGCTTGAGCTTAGCAACTTCACAGTCAAGAGTGCTACTCTGCCGTCGGTACTGATTCCGTGATTTATGCCCGCTGTACCAGGCGCAATCAAACCGCTGACGTATTCCACTTTGGTCTGGTACGACTTGAACATGAAGGAGCTGTACGGCAAAAGGGAGGAAAAGGCGGTAAGGGCTAAGTATCGCTTGTGTCGCTTGCGTAATTGCTGTGATGGGCACTACAATACCCGACTCACGTCTTGTTCGTCGTGCTGGACTGGATCTGTCCGACCATCCAATCACGGCCAACGTCGTAGCCGTTTGGCACGATATCATGCTGCTGAGTGACGTTCTGCTCTTTGCTGGCTGCAAGAAACCAGGCTCCCGTTCCAGCTTGTTGCCAACATCTGACATGATTACCTCCACCGAGAGATTCTGCGCAGGTGCCAAAGATGTGGCTGCAAAGGGGATGGGATGGGATGGAAATAAAAGCATAGTATCATTATAGTGAATACCCCACGAGGCATCCCCCCTTTTAAAAGACGACTGACACACACTCACTCTAACGGCGTATACACTTGTCGATAAAGAAATTGCTGAGCAAAGGATCCTCTTGTGTCCAACCAGGCCGTTTGCGCTCCTCCGCTATGTAGTCCAAAGCATTCAAAATCCAAATCCAAAGATCGCAAATAATTCTGGAGTCCCTTGGACGTGAGAAGCGTTGGAGAGGATAATCCTGAAATGATGACGTTCAACGGTTCACCAAGGCCAGCAGAACTATCTAAGTTGGTACCTCCATAGAGCTTTGGATCGATGTATGCTTTTCCGTCGCTAGCAATCAAGCTTTTACTACTAATCTGACCAGCTTTGAGAGCTTTCGCTTTGATGACGGGAAGGGTAGATTGAAAGATCGCTGGGTCGTCGATCAGAGCTGGATCTGCGGGATCTTCTAGTCCTCGAGTGCGTCCTTGAGGATCCGTCAACACCAAGTCCACATCATCCTTTCGCTCCTCTTTCTTGGCAGCAGACGAGAAGAAGGGCACATTGCTAGTGATTGACTCAAACATAAGGTCAGCAATACGAAGGAAGGACTGCCGTTCACAATGCAGAGATGGACGTTCGAGGAAGGATGGATCCCTCAACGTTGCTAAGACGGCACTTCATGGGGGGGTATTTGTATCATTGATCCGACCCTCAAGACTCGGCAGTCATGTCTAGATAAAGTCTGCCGATTCTGGAGACAACGTGTACCATCCTGATGTACACAACAAATTAAGAGAAGAAAGTGGGAATGTACGTGAGCACGATATCAGGCAGCTTCTTCTCTCTATACTGATCCACGGCACTAAGCAAGCATATGTGCTTCTTCTGTTCTAGTCTACAAAGCGCGCGACGCAACAGAATCATAGGGGTAAATTGATTAGACGGCTCGGCGCTAGGCCTCTGAGCCCACAACACACTTGCTGAGGTGGTGCGGGCTAGCAGCATTGCTATTTGTCTGAGCTGACCTTGGGCAGGCTGCATCTGGAACGTACGTGATTTATGATCAGAGTTCCGAAAGAAAACGGTTAAGAAGCTGCAGAGAATTGTGCCAGTAAGACAGAGGAAATGTAGATACGAATGAAGATAGTACAGTGCTTCAAGTAGTTTTTCGTAGAGCCGGACTCCCACTGCGTTTGCTCGAAGATGGCAAGCGACAACGTCATCACTAGCATGAACAGGGTCGAAGGGCGTGCCGAAGGGCTTGACAATCAGAGAATAAGATTGGGGACAGACCCGTTCAGGCAGCCGATTGGGCTAGGCCTCCATTCATCAGGGGCTACTTGCCATCCTTGTACTTGTTCGCATACCTTCATTTGCACTTCATGTCGCTCGATGGCTCTTTGTTGTCGTCGAGTATCTTGCTGAGTTGACTGTATCGATCTGATCTGTACAGTGCTGTCTTCGAGTTCCTTTAGCTTTCTCTCCATATCGAGAATGGAGTCTTCAAAATTAGAAGAAAATTCCTCCTTCTCTTGATCATTTCCATTCTCTATTTGTTGATGTGGCTCTGCTACTTTTGACTCTGCCATATCTATCAGTGGCCTGACTCGTTCCTTCAGCTGCTCGTCTTTCAAGCATAGTTGACGAGCTACAGCCAAGGAGCTGTTGAAAAGGAAGGGAAGCATTCTAGTCAGTGTCATGCCTCATCTTTGGTGATCTGCGACGTCCAAAAGATCATAAAAAGCACATACGTAGCTGTGGGAGTTGCCAGACATCTTCGAGCCAGCTGTATCGTTGGTCGATCGTTTCCCGATTCATAACCTTCCTCGCTCAAATCTGCCAGGATATGAGGACGGCTTTGCAGACTTGGAATAGCTAAGAAGGGCTTGTCTTCGCCAAAGAGTGCCAAAAGCCAACTTGCAACTGTTTGCAAGAAGCTTCGTCCCATATCATCGCTTGGCTGGGTTATACAGCTGATCAAACCGTCCTGCAGTACGTCAGCGAAGTGATCTACAGAAGCTGAGAGGTGATTGAGCAGGGGCAGCCAGGTGAGGTAGAGCTCAGTAGGTACGCTCGCAATGGCATCTGCTCCGGTGGGTAGATTGATCGCTCTTTTCCTACATTGCCTAGCGTCAGTGACACGGCTGAAGCTCAAAGCATACACCTATACACTCACTTTTTTGATAGGGGAATGATGCCTCCTGGCTCCAAGAGTGAATCTACCAAGAATACGGCCGCAGTCAAGTCATCGTGCCCTGCCTCCCATCCCTCCTCTTGTTCTGCCGTCTCACGACCCTGAAGGAGAGTTGCTTCTACCCTCTTTGCGCAGGTTTCCACTTGGTTCTGCGCAGTGTTCAGGGCAGTCTTTGATCTGCTGCGTAGTGACTCGTCCCTGACTATACTCTTGGCAAGTTTACGATAATTTCCGAGGTGCAGCTTGAGCTGCGATGCCGCTTCCGCCTGAATCTCTTGCGAGCTGTCATATTGGAGTGATACAGGGTCTGATTTGACATTCGCTCGGAGACTATTAGCTGTTCTTGAAAGTGTCCTTCGAGACAATGTCGGTTGCCAGAAATGCACTTGAAGCCATTGAAGAGCCTGCCAAAGTGATTGTCGTCTCAGTTTACAGCACCCGTACGCACAGCGTGCGATCCCCCCTACTCACGGCAATACATGCATCTCGCAAAACAGCAAGACTAGGCAGGTCTTCATGTGTTGCTGCGTGCCTGATCTCGACCAGCCAGATAGGTAGTCCGATTCTTTGCGAAATTTGGAAGATGGATTGAGCATACATGGATGTTTGAAAAGTGTCGGCTACAGAGTTGACAAATCGTAGAATTGCCATCGCATACGCACTTCTGACTACCCATTCTGAGCCAGACGATATATTTGGTGAAAGGAAAAGTAGTTGATCATCCAGTTCTTGTGCATGTATCAGTGAGCCTGTACTTTCCACCGCATAAGGGCATGCAGATCGATTGAGCCAAAGATGAACGATAGCAAGTCCTTGCTTGCGCTGGTGTCGATACAGGTCATCGTCAATATTGACGCAATGTTCGCCAGGACATAGTAGACTATACAGCTGACTAAGTGAATGAGGCCCTTCGTATGGTGTACGACGAGGCGCTCTCATGATTCCAGGTCTAGTGTGAGAAGATCAACCACTCTTCACCAGAAACGTCGAAAGTGATTGTATACATAAGTCCAATAAAAATTTAGCTTGCCTTCTCCTCCACTCAAAGCACGCGGCTCGTGCCAAGGCTGGCTGCCAAGCACTGCAACGATTGTATTTACGTGTGGTTCACAGGCCACATCGCAGACTGTACCTTACAAAGGTCAGCATCAGCGTCATCTAGCAGCAGAGGAGACAAGCAATGATGGGCGTTAGGGGAGCCAAGTTCAACGCAAAGGTCGTGTGACGAAATTGATGAGGCCCATTAGCAGTCTAAGCAGTCTTTGGCTGGTGTCGTGATTGCTGCTTGTCTTCGTCAAGGTATAAGATATGGGGTGGACCTGAGAGACTTCGAGCTGCTGTCTTCCAGTATCCTTACTTGGCCGTTCGTGTATTTTCCTTTTTCTTAGGCCTTTTTTCCAGAAAGTTACCACTCCTTTGTTCGATGGTCAAGACCGACAGGCCAAACGACCAAAGTACTTCTTCGCAACCTAACCCTGACACGGGCGGGTCTTCTTCCGGAGCCGACAGTAGTGCAAGACTCGAAGACGAGCCAGAACCACCTGATAGTGGCTTCACCCCCATATCATCATCCCAAGAGAATGCCTCATTCAGTCCCAGTCTTTGCGGCTCATTACGTACGGCTGGCTCTGTCTCTATCGCGCTCAAGGATCAAGATCAAGTCCAAGCGATCTCGGTCACAGTAGTTGTCAGAAGTGATCTAGCTCACAACGCTGAAGCTACTACCGAAACCAGCTCGACTGCAGTGCTTCAGCCGTATACATTAACTTCCAAGCAATGTGTTTCGTCATTCAGCACAAATGAACATGAAGGCCTCAGCGAAGAAGAGGCAAAAGCAAGACTAGGCGTCAACGGTCCCAATCTGGTCCGGGAAGCAAAAGCAGTCAGCACTTGGACCATTCTCCTGAGACAGGTCGCCAACGCCCTCACTGTCATCCTGATTGTTGCAATGGCTCTGTCCTTCGGCTTCAGTGATTGGACCGAAGGAGGGGTGATTAGTGCGGTGATCGGGATCAATGTCGCTATTGGCTTTGTTCAAGAGTATAAGGCAGAGCATGCACTTGCTTCACTTCACTCATTGTCGTCTCCCACCACAACTGTCATGCGATCTTCTACGGTACGGGATATTGCAGCTCGCGACCTCGTCACGGGTGATGTTGTCTTCTTCAAGGTGGGCGATCTTTTGCCGGCCGACATTCGAATCTGCTCCTTGACAAATTTGGAAATCGACGAAGCGCCTCTTACTGGGGAGTCAGTACCGGTGTCTAAAATCACGGCGTCCGTCAAAGATGATCGAGGCTCATTGGCGGCAGCTGATCGACTGAACATCGCTTTTGCTGGAACCACGGTAACGAAAGGACGAGGGTGCGGTGTAGTCATCGCGATCGGAATGGACACTCAGATCGGCCTCATAGCTGATCAATTGGACAAGAACAAAAAGCGTTCACATACTTCATCCTCCCCCCTCTATCGACGTCTTTGGGAGTCAGTGGCCAAGTCTCTAGGACTTCGAAGTGGTACGCCCCTTCAACAAAAACTAGCAAGATTCGCACTCACCCTCTTGGGACTAGCTTGCCTTTGCGCAATCATCGTCTTTGCCGTGGCAAAATTTGACTTAGACGATCAAGTGATTCTGTATGCCATCGCTTTGGGGATCGGTGTCTTGCCAGAATCGCTCATTGCTGTTCTCACGATAACCTTCTCGGTGGGAGCAAAGCGCATGGCCAACTCTAATGTCATTGTGCGTAAGCTGGATGCATTGGAAGCACTGGGAGGTGTGACCGACGTCTGCACGGACAAGACCGGAACTCTCACTCACGGCAAAATGGTTGTCAGTAAGATCTGGCTTTTTGAGGGCGACGAGACATATGACGTAGAACAAGGCGGCCAGTCTGTCCTAGAACCCAAAGGAGATTTGAGAAAGGCGTTTGTTGATAAAGGAGGCAAGTCAATGAGGTCCGACGAGATGGTTCTCTTGTCGGCAAGTGTGCAAAGCTTGGCACTGGCGTCCTCCTTGTGTAACATCGCAGAGGTCTACCAAGGCGAAGACAACATCTGGAAGTCAAGAGGAGACCCAACCGAAATCGCCTTGCAAGTTTTTGCTCTAAAATTATCTTTCCATCGCTCTGCTCTCCTAAGTGACAAGTACGCCATTGAACAAGAATATCCTTTTGATTCGACTGTCAAGCGAATGACCATGATGTATAGCAGCAAAGTCGATCACAGGGTCAAGACTCTCTTCATGAAAGGGGCGCCAGAGCAAGTCCTAGGCTGCTGTTCAACGTACAAAGCAGGCGACTCGAAGATCAGCACGGTCCATCTGCTAGACGAGGCGTCACGTTACTGCATCTTGCAACAGATGGATAGACTAGCCTCGCAAGGACTTCGTGTACTGGCTTTTGCGGAGCGAAAGATGATTTTCGAAGAAAGACTTCATGACGGAGCTCAAGATTCATCGGCTGAAGGGAAGAGTGTTTCGCCTGCATTGAAGAGAGCAGAAGCAGAGCAAGAATTTCAATTTATCGGTTTGTGTGGCCTGCATGATCCCCCTCGAGCTGAAACGTTGGATGCTGTTCGAAGCTGTCAGGTAGGACACATCGTCGTTCACATGTTGACCGGAGACCACCTCTCAACGGCTCGCGCTATTGCGAGGCAAGTCGGTATCATTGATGAAACAGAACCAGCGAATGCCGTCATTTCAGCTTCCCACTTTGACGCCATGAGCGATGCAGAGATTGACAATCTGCCAATGCTACCCTTGGTGATTGCTCGATGCTCTCCGGCTACAAAAGTGCGAATGATTGCGGCAGGAAAGAGGCGAGGAAGGTTTATGGCTATGACGGGCGATGGTGTCAACGATGCACCCGCTCTGTTGAATGCTCCGATCGGGATCGCCATGGGAAGTGGCACAGATGTTGCAAAAGACAGTGCTGATCTGATCCTCACCGATGATAAGTTTGACAACATTTCCAAAGCGATCAAAGAGGGCAGAATAGTTTTCAAGAATATCCAGCGGTTTATGATAGCTCTCTTAGTTCTCAATGTGGCGGAAGTCTTGTTACTCTTGGTCGGTCTGGCAATTCGTGACGACCATGGTGAAAGCTTGTTTCCCATTTCTCCGATTGGCATCCTCTTCTTGAATTTGGTCGCTGGATTACCTGCCATTGGACTGGGGTTCGAAGAAGCGGAAAAGGATGTGATGAAAAAGCCACCTCACGATCTACGGGCAGGTATTCTCAGTAGGCAAGTACTGTGGGATCTCTTTGTCTACGGCTTTACGATGGGCTGGACATGCCTGGTTGTTTACATCATCATGGTCTATCCAATTGGAAATGGTGTGCTCGGCGAGGAGTGTAACGAAGGAGGCATAGCTTGTGATGTGGTCTACGAAGCAAGAAGTGCTACCTTCTGTACTCTCTTCTTGCAAGGCCTCTTTATCACCTGGCATCTCATCTCCATTGAAGAAAGTCTCTTCCGAGTCAACACTATCAAACGACTTCGATCCAATCCTTTCCTCTTCTGGAGTGCACTTTTCGGATCACTAAGTATTCCTGTCTGCATCTACGCGCCGGTCTGGAACACTGTAGTCCTTCGACAAAGAGGCCTAAGTGCGAAAGGATGGGGCATTGCAATCGGTGCAAATGTTGTCTTTTGCATTGTCGTCGAACTTTGGAAGCTTCTGGCGAGAAGGAATGCCTGGCCTAGGCTTACTCACTTCACGGGTGGAGGAGACTATCAACGCTATCATGACTGTGCATCGGAAAAGGACATGCATTTGGCCTAGGTCCTTAGTTTGTGAATGACTCGTGTATACCTCCCCCACGCTACGCTTTCGATCTCTTTCTTTCCCTGTTCCCCCTTCAATTTTAGTGGATGATCTTTGCCAGTCTTCTGTTGGCACAGGACAAAATTGTGGTGGTGCTTACTCCGCCTTGTGACGTGTGCCGTCCCAGATCGAAGTGGAGAAGAAGGTCGAGTCTAATTTATTTTAGCGTCTTTTCCCTCTTGCTTCATCTTTGTTACCACACGCAACTCACCCTCGGCTCTGAATAGCGTCACCCCCGCCCGCTCCTTTGTTGGCGATGGCAGCTGCTGCTGCTGCTTCCTCTTCCTCTCCTTCCCCTCAGCCTCCCAAGATTCTTGTCATTGGCTTCGGTGCTTTGGGAGCTCTGTATTCGTGGCTTCTTACAAGAGGTGCATTCTTGTGATGATTTCGATTTATCGCTGTTGCGCACCACTGACACAAGATGCTTCTTCTTCTTCTTCCTCTTCATTACAGGTGGTGCTCAGATCTACGCTTTAGCTCGTAGTAATGCTAAAAGCCTTTCTGAAGGCGGCATAGACATCGAATCGCAAAGGTACGGTGACGAAAAAGGCTTCAAACCTTTCAAGGTACTTGCTTCTGCAGAGGAGGTTCGGCAGCATGGTCCATACGACTACGTACTGTGCACCATGAAGATCGTACCTGAAGAACAATCGACTGGCGAATTCTTACTGAACATACTACGTGGCAAACAAAAGGGGAGCAACACTTATTCAAATGTACCCAAAAGTCAAAGACCAACGATTGTTTTCGTCGAGAACGGAATCGGCATAGAAGAAGAACCCTATCAGACTCTTTGCAACGGCGAGGAAGACGATGCAGTCGCCGGTACTATCATTTCATGCTGTGCTTGGTTAGGCGCTACTCTGGAAAGGGGAGGAACGCTAGTGAGCCATGGTACAATGGAGACTCTGCAGATGGGTTTGTACCCTGCTCCAGACTCGCATAATGCCGACCCAGCCGAAATAGCTTGGAGAAGGCAGAACTTGAAAGTGTTTTCTGATACATATGCACGAGGTGGCGGCGGCGCCGAGCCATTTGAGGGTGATATCCAGCCACAGAGATGGAGGAAGTGTGAGTGGAAAGGAGGTGTTCTCACTTCTTGGAAGAGGTAAGCGTGATTGCCAACGTTCTGATCATCCTTTATACAGTACTGTGGAATGCTGCGTGGGGCGGCCTGACGACGTTGGCGAGGCAGACAGTCTATACAATGCTCTTGGATGAGAATCTACCGTACACGGCTGAAGTATGTCGCAAGATCATGCTAGAGTGGGTCCGGCTTTACTTGAGATAACGCTATATGAGGCCAAGAGTGCTCACTTGGATGATCCTCCCTTCCCCTCCCCTTACAGGGTCCTGTACACTGCCAGAGCGTGCGGCATCAACGAGGACGCTTTGCCATCATCGACAGTGGACGAGATCTTCGACCTGACATACTCCCAAGCGCCTTCGATACTCGCACATGGCACGACAGAGACCAATCTCAAGCGATCCTTCAAACCCTCGCTACTCGTTGATCTGGAAGCGAATCGAGGCATGGAATTATCACCAATCATCGAGAATGTCGTCAAGAGAGCTCGACTTCATCAAATCGACACACCGCGGCTAGAACTCATCTTGGCGGCTCTGCGTCCCTCTCTAATGAACGTAGTCAGGAAGAAGAAAGAAGAAGAAGAAGAAGCCTCACCTCCCATGACAAAGTGACTTATTCTGAAATACATAAGGAAAGACTGTATGTCTCTCACTTCAGTATGATCTTGATTCTACCTAGATCGCCTATGGCCATGCGCTTTAGGTCCGATTGATGATCTTCCCTTCCTGCTGCGCTACTGTTGCTTTGAATGTTGCTGGAACGACTGCCCCAAGCACTGTTTGTGTCTCCCGTGTTTGCGTACTGACTGAAGCCAGACTGACCGAGACCTGATTGATTCGCCTGGATTGATGCTTTTCGATACCGCGGAAGGTGACCTCCGATGGACCTTCTTTGTACGCTGGATAGAGGTGGCCCATAGAAGCCTGAGATGTTGCCGAATGCACTCTCATCGCCTTCACCTCCTCCTCCTCCTCCAGTCGCTCCTCCCCCTCCGCTCATATCTGATTGCCAACCAGAATGCAAGGCTACACCACCTCCGCCGCCTTCTTCATCTTGCTCCGTGCCTCGACCCGACATGCCCATGCTCTGCCTTTTTGCCGTCAAATCGGGCAACCTTCCAATGACGACAAGAATCGTCAAGACGTCGTTCCAGCTCATGCCAAAACGTACGCAGAACTCATCATCGGGATGTGTGCCATCAAGCAGGTCGACAAATCCTAGAGGAATCTTTACGACTCCCTGTTGTCTCTTCGATTGCTGTAGTAGCGTGGTCCCTAGAGTACT
This sequence comes from Exobasidium rhododendri, assembly GCA_026210745.1. Lineage (NCBI taxonomy): Eukaryota > Fungi > Basidiomycota > Exobasidiomycetes > Exobasidiales > Exobasidiaceae > Exobasidium > Exobasidium rhododendri. Next base: position 1,379,764 of record CP110630.1, read on the forward strand.
GCTTCCACCGGCTGTAGTGAGATGATGCGCTTCATCGGAGTCCCTCGATCCGACGAGGGCATTTGCTCGAAGTGTAGCATTCGACCCGCCCCTTTGTATCGGCGTTCGAATAGAGACTCTGGCCGAAATGTGATGTGAAGCTTGATGCTCCTGTTCCCTTGCCGCTTCCAAGGCGACGTTGGCCACATCCAGGACGGTAGCTCTAGTCTTCCGCAGGACGCCCTGCTCTCCGCCCTTTCTTCGATCCCCACTCGAAGCTATACTACCGTTCCCGCCACCGAATCCTCTCAGACTTTCATTTTCGCTTGCTTGTCTTGGTCCACGTCTGCCAGATCGCTGTGCAAAAGCCTCTCTTACCATCGTATCTGGCGACAGGGAAGATCGGCGATATTGTGCGCCATGGAGGGCCACGTCTTCTTCCCTCACTCTGATCATCCTCTCTCGACTTCTGCTATTACTTTGATCCCTCTCCGCACTCGGACTCGAGAATATTTCTCTGCTGGAATGGCGAAAGACTGGGCTTGAATGGAGATGAAGCAAGATCGGATATCGATGAATTCGCCTCAAAAAACCTTTAATGACTCCAAAACTGACAAATCTCCTTACATCGATTCCTAGTGCTTCCACGTCGTTCTCTTCGATCCAGTCGTTGAGTGTTGTTGCCGGTCGCAGACTACTGTAAAGGCCGAGCAACTTTGGCCATGTGGGCAGAGTGTGACCAGGTTTGGTGACATAGATGGCACATTCAGCGATAATCACTTCATCTTCAGCCATCACTGCAATCGAAGGTCGAACTGTGTACATGTTTGTGAATTGGAATGTGTCGATGGTGATGATGCATCGGTAGTAGAGTAAGTGTTCGATGCACTGTCGAGTCAACTCCAGGTCAGAGTCGGCCAGTTGGGCTATTCGTTTGACATGGTTGACGCCATCGATGAATGGCAGTACTTTGCACATCGTAAGATCCCAATTGCCCGTTACTCGCTTCTTCAAGTCAAGCAGGGTGACGGGTACTTCCCAGTCGTGGATCTCCTTGGGATTCGGATAGGTGGGAAAGAGCTTCAAGTTGATGGCATCCCTTACCGTTCGTCCTAGACCATGCGGTGGTTCCCTCTTTCCCGGTGCGAGCATAGCTGCTGGTGCCATTGCACCGATGGAGGCGTTCGTCGACTTTTCGCCTCCATTGGTCTTCTTGTGAGCCGGACTACTGCTGTGGTGCTTGGCTGAAGAGACGCCGACAGCTCGTAACGATAGAATGCTCTCGTCCAATCCCATCACCATCTCATCGTTCTCATCACTGATCTGATCTAGGTGTGATGTAGTACTCCCCACGTATCGTGACTCTGTCTCGGATGAAAAGGTTCTCGTCATGGCGCTTGCTCCCTTTCGCATCGCTTCTGAATCACCGTGTTCACTCTGCTTCTTTTCTGCTACATCCAGGCCAGTGCTGCTCGGAATGGCATTGACGGTTGTCTCGCTTATCGCCAATGCTGCAAAGGTCTTTCTTCTACCTACACCAGGCCTCGAGTTTGGGCTAGTTGTGGCAGCAGTGGTGGGATCCTTCCAGCTGCCCGACGACTTTCTATCCCTGCTTTCATTGAAGTCGTCTTGATTGGATGGTACGTCCGGCGACGAGGGATGATCTGTGCTTGATCGACGAGTAGCCGGTCTAGCTTCTGTCGGTAATATAGGTTCTCCAATCGTCAAGACTGGAGGAACCTTAGTCTGTTCCCCCGCTTCAGCCGGCTTGCCTTGGTTCAGAGAGACACATTCTGACTCTCCTTTCTCATCTTCCGTCTTCTTGACACGGTTGTCCAGCGTGAAAGGGCTGTTGGGTGTGTTGGAAGCGGAAAGTCTGCCGTTACCCTTGTACGAAAATTCGCCCTGTCCTCCGTCATGAGTAGCTGCTCCTTTGATGGCTTCATTAGCATACTTTGTATGCGGGGCTTCCGGTAGAGCCACAAAAGATTCACAGTATGAATTGAGGTCTTCGAACAGCTGCTCAATGACCACATACATACGATACTGCGATTTTGATAGAAATGAGCTGGAAATCTGTGTGAATTGGAACCTCCTCAGCGTCAGTAGCAGTTTACAAACGCGCTTTCTTGCTGACCATACAATCACGCACCTCAAGATCCTTCAATTCCCTCGCACATTTACGAACGATGGGCTCATACGCTCTTGTGTCTGCTCTGCCGTCAAAGACAAACGCAAGATTAAAGATGAAGCTCTTTCGAGGGTACTTTGCCTGATCTAGTAGGATGACGGGGTGCGATAAGATCTTGTAATTCTGACCGTTAGGCGAAGCAACACTGTAGGAAATCAGTCGACCACAAAGCGGTGCTTGAGGAATGATGAACTCGGAAACATTGTTGAAATTAAAGAAAGAGATCTGATGATTGGATGTGGCATCTACGTCTGTCTCGTACACGGAAGCCTCTCGTGGCTGCGATGCTGCTGTCGCTGTCGAGATCACTTCCTCCGGTACCTGGTAGACTATTTTTGCGCCTTCCGTAGGGTGAAAAATGGAATAGAAAATGCTGACTATTCGAGGTAAGAATTGTTCATCTAGTACTGGATGCGATAAGACACGCTGGGAGAAAGTCGAAGACGATAAGGAAGGTGAGGAGGAGGGAGACCTTCTTATCGATGGCATTTCCAAGCACGCTGACTCTTCATACAGTCATCGAGAGGAGCAATAGCCAATCGTAGCTCCTCATCCCGGGAATACTATGGCAAAGGAGATGCGCAACTTTGTGTGGAAGAGAGGGGCGATCTTCCGATGGTGACTGGCCTAGATGGACCTTCGGACGTGGGAATGTACAGTAAGAGGTGTAAGTCGCAACTTTTAAAACTCAAAATGTGGCAATGAAGCCGTGCACGACAGACATCCACGTGGTAAATGACGCGCGCTCAAGCCAGCATATTTTGGAACCTGAGTATTCACTTTACCCGGCGGCCATCACCTCTTATCGCAGATATTTTCCGTTCTACCTCACCCATACGAACAGCCTTTGCTCAGCATGTCCCTTCCACCTCTCTTTATCGACATTCCTCGAAACCCGATCCTGGCCGTAGGCATCCCCGTTGTACTCGGTGAGTGAGAGCTGCTGGAGCTACACCTTTTCAAAGCTTTCGTCGGCTCACCCTATTCCTTTGACGTTCTTTTTACCATCGCTTTAGGTTCCCTTACTGGGTATGTAACACGGACTTCGTCGTACTCGCCTGACTCGGCATGGTACAAGAGTCTCGCCAAACCCAAATGGGAGCCCCCTCGTTGGGCTTTCGGCGCTGTCTGGCCAATCCTCTACTTGAGCATGGGGTATGCTAGTCACCTGAATGTTAAAGCTTTGGACCGAACTCCTCCTGGCTTTGGAAGAGCCCGTGCAATGCGAGGAATGAAGCTCTACTACGCTCAATTGCTGCTAAATCAGCTCTGGACCCCCCTCTTCTTCGGTGCAGGTGCGTTATTTTCACTCTTATAAGCGTATGTACTGAAGCTGACAGTCATCTACTGCTCCTTTTATATCTGCTCAGGACAACTCTCGGCTGCGTCTGCTAATCTTCTGGCCCTCACCGGTACAGTAGCTGCTTGGGGTCTGACCTTGAAAGATGTGGATGAGCGAGCTGCTCTCTTGACGATTCCCTACTTTGGTGAGCAGATGACTACCTCGTGCCAAGCCGAATAGCTGCTGATTCAAAACCTCATTCCGTTCCCGGCCTCTGCTATTTAGCCTGGACTGCATATGCTACTGCACTCAATGGATACATCTGGTGGTAAGTAGTGTGTGAACTGCATCTGAAAGTCCTGACCGCTGACTCTCACTCTCGTCTAACCTCATAGGAAAAATTCTGGCTCGCCCTTCTTTGACGAGCTGCGAAAGAGAGCCGACAGCAAGAGAAAGTAGTAGCAAACTTGAAGCAGCAAAGGGCCAGGCTCCTGTGATCATCACGAAGCTCCCTTCCCTCCTGCGTCGCAATCATCAGGCCTTTTGGTGTCTGTTCTTCTTCCCATTCCGCCCCTCTGTAGTATTGCTACACCGGGTATTTTGGACAGTGCACCACTTAATATTAGTCGCTTTGTAGTGGTGAGGTCAATAGCATTCACATCGCAAAGAAGGAGGAAGAAAGCTGCGGAAGCACAGAGTACAGATGAAAGGCTTGAGAGAAAAGAGGTGGTGAGTCCTGCTTTACTCCTCCTCTGCCGAGGCCGACTTTGGCTTGAGAAGCACATTAAGAGATCGATGTTGAATGAGGTAGTCTGCTCGGCCTGGCTCTCCTGATTCAGACGGGTTGTATTGTACCTTGAAATCGGCTTCGACAAAGACTTGAGTACTGGGAGCATAGGTACCGAAGGGTCGTGATCAGCAGAGCTTTTCCCCCACATTCTAATCATTCCTCTTTCTTCTCTGTACGCACCCCTTTTGCAATCTGGATAATCTCTCGACAGCGTTTTCACCGAAGGCAAAGATGTTGTGAAAACTGCTTGTTTGGTTGGGTCTTGTGCCGTCTTCAGCGGGAGGACCAGGAGGGTCATTAGTAGCCACAGTGTACTTTACGTAGTCTTTGCCATTCTTTGTTGTCCTCTGTTCCGGGTCAGCGACCAATCGGCCGATCAATTGCATTCGAGAGATATCCAAACGATTAGAAGAGCAGGAGAAGGACTGCGGTCACCAATCGTACGAATTGTAAGACGAATTGTAAGCTGACATGTTCTCTACAAGAATCTCCAGTTCGTGGCTTGCGTGAGACTTACCCTGACGCCGTGTGGGCGAATGGCAGCAATGGCGTTTCTGAAAGACATAGTTGAGGGTGACGCTGATGGAGGAAGGAATTGGAACTTATTGCACGTAAGTCTATTATCCTTCTGCCAGCATAGGGACTATGAATGGCTACGATCTAACTCACGTTACTGTGCAATGGCGGGATAAAGAGCGGATGCAAAGGTCTAAATAAGATAGAGTTTTGGCTTTCGGGGGGGCAGTATATACTCTAGAGCAGAGTGCGCGACGCCGTGTCGCGGACGACGAGAGCAACGATCGACGCGCAAAGATCAAAGGTGGCCCTTGGTATCGACACGTGGGTAAGGCACAAAAATTGATCAGGAAGAATGGATTGTCAAAGCCACCCGACTGATCGCACCTTGGCATCGACGTCGACACATACACACACACACACACACACTATATTAAGGCATGCCCAGACTCGCACCAATACTGCGTGGCTCACTACATTCTACACCAGGCCCATCTGGCGCTATTGGAAGCTATGCTTTACCATGTCGAAAACTCGTGCTCGAATACAATGAAATGTGGCCATCTTCCAGAGGTACAAAGATCTTTGTAGAGAAGCATGCATATCAATTGGCTCAGAGGTGGCCTAGTGTGGAAGTCGTAACAGTGGAGAAGCCAAACCAGCATCCGATTGCTCGTGGATTCTATCGTAAGTCTAATGATATGGCCGGTAAGGGCTTCGAAGGTACTGCTTTGTTAATAATTTTCGATTTGCAACAGCCGATCATCGACAAAAGGCTATTTCGCTACGGAATCTGCAATCGAATGATGTTGCTAACAAGGTCATGCTGCTACTAGAGACAAGTGGGAAGAAGATCACTAGCTTGAAGAGGAAACCAGTCGTTGCTGGAGCGCCGGAGTCAGCAAGGGGCATGTGGAGCGCCATGCATGGAGCAAGAAAGTGAAGGGACGGGGAGGAAGATCACAAGTCGCTCAGGCAAAGAGAGGTATAGACGGGTGTAGCTTGACGAGGGATCCAACTATCCAACGTGCAATTGTATGATTAATGAGGAACACTGCAAGAAGTATGGTACAGAGTGGTCTAGGACAGGAACCAGCTGGCGTTGGCGTACCAGGATAGCATTGGATTGCTTCCATCCTTGCAAGACGTCTTCTCTGTCTCAGCATATCGCTTTAGAAAGGTGCTGTGATCCAAGATACTTGCCGAATTGAGATCTTGATGCATGGCTTTGGCATGTACGTATTGCAATTGCTTGAAATTGGTAGGGAAGAAAATGTCGAAGAAGCCTTGCTGGACAGTGTAGGTGGTGACGGGTATCATGGTCCCTTCTAATCGAGTCTGTACAACGGGTGCATTGAGTCCCATGAGTGCTTCAGGGAGTGAATTGAAATCCGAGATAATGGCTCGATGTTTTGGGAAACTCTTGGCAAGGACGTCGAGAAGCTGTAGGCTACCAGTCGGAAGGAAATGAGGCTTCGTCAGATTAGGATAGAATGGAAAGTGCCTCGTCAGAACACCACGAATGCCTTTAGGCAGCCATGATAGGTAGTAAGGTGCTGTGGCAGGTAGTTTGGAAGACGTCAAAGATTGGAGCAGTTGAAGATATCGAAGGATCATTTCATCTTTTACTGGCTCCCATAATTCGTGCATATCGCCAGATTCATCTATAGACACTATTGCTTCGTACGGCTCCATCGTATCAGTCGAGTAGCGCACGACATCATGAGTGAGATTGTCTAGCACCTCGAGAGCTATGAAGAAGCAGTTTTCCTTCTCCACTTCTTTGTAATTGAAGATACTTTGGTTTATAATCTTAGCCTTTCCTGCCTTGACATGCTTACGGAGCACTGCCTCTTGTTGTTGTGCCAGGCGGGGAGAGATCTCAATGATTTTGTACGTCGCTGTCTTGTAGATCTCAGGATGCTCATCAGCAAGGAATTCGAGAATGTCGAACGCTAGAGCACCCGACCCAGCACCAACTTCGTATATCTGTAAAGGCTCCTCAACGCCCCCATCTGCTTTCGCCTCGATCATATACCGAGCAATGGCACGAGCATAATATGGCTGAGGATGTAGATGTAGGGATTGCAAAGTATACTTAGCGGCACGCTTCATAAGTCCTATCACCATACTTTCGTACCTTAAAAAGCTCTGTGGGTGTATGCCAGACCTGTCGCGCGGCCATTGCCTTTACGTCCCGATCATGTTCTCCTGCCTCCTTTTCACTTTGCGCCTGCCTAGCCGCATCCAGCTTGCCTTTTGTCTGCGCCGCTTCCATTCCTTCCTTCGAGAATGCATACGGCGTCTTTCTCTTTCCTCTCATGGTGTCTTGGTGGATCTCGTCATCTTTCTTTAGCGATTCTTCGAATTCACCATATCGTTCTTCTACTGCGACCATGAAATCCTTTTCATTCTTGATCTTTGAAAAGTCATAATTTCGATCTTGCTTGGCTCCGTCAGGCAGAAGTATGGCGTGTCGGCTGAAGTAGCCATAGTGTGGATTATACAGGGAATCATGGATAAAGTCTCTTGCCAGCATTCGGACTTTGCGAGGTCGGATCGTGCCTTTCGCTAGCGATGATGCAGTGACTAGTGGAAATGTGTAATGCTCCTGCGTGGGAAGCAGGCTGAACGGATCGACGTTGTACTGCGTTCTGTGTCGATCGTTGTTGTCTTTCGAAGGTGCCATTGGAAACGAGGCGTTGCTGTCTTTCACCCTTCGCCTTTCCTTGGCTGACCCAAAAGGCTCTTCGCCGTGCTTTCGAGTATGTGGTGTGCAGACGAATTGACGGCACTGTTTTGACCCTCCTGCGACTCCTTGCTGCCACCTATGAGCAAGAGTAGCTGCTCGTTGCAGCTGATATCTTCTCAGCATGATGACGAATTATAGTGATAGCCTAAGAAGGACGAGACCGCCCTTTCTTCTCAACCATGGTAGATATTTCGCGACTAGGTAATAATAATTCACTTTCCTCGACCTGGATGGCTCGAGCGTCGTCGATACAATTTTTCCCCTTTCTTCCTCGATGAATCAAGATCGGCACTTCTTCTCGCTTTCTATTCCTTCGCCCCAAGGCGCCGCAGCTGTGGAGATGACGATGACGGCATCCGATGAAGGAACGACATCAGCAGTCAGGTTGCCGTCTCGAAAGACGTACCTAACAACACTGTCCACTGTTGCTTTCATCACTGGACTAGGAATCGCTACGTTTGTCACGATTAGGAAAGGGAAGAAGATGCGATTGGAGGAACTACAGAGTAGTCTTCATACGACAGCTGACAGGGCGGGGATCATTTCATCTCCTGCTGTCATCTCAAAAGTGGAGGAGGGTGGAAATGCTGCATCTCAAGGCCCGATTTCACTATTCAAAGAGATGAACCGAGCGGTATTTCGAAGAGAGGGGAAGCGAGGTGAGGAAGTAGTCACATCAGACGCCCCGTCTGTCTTGTTGAGTCGACGTGGAAAGCAAGCAAAGGTCTCCGTTTTCGACTCTACCTCGGATGCACCACCGCCTTCTGTTCTCATGCGTGCTTCAGCCAAGTCAAGAGAGAAGGAAAGCTTCGCTCGTCAAGCAGAGCCACAGACAACACTTGCCAACGAAGAAATGGAACAGACGAAACAAGCAGAAATACTAGAGGACACTGGCGAATCACCTGTGGTCATGGCAGTAAAGGCGATCGGTATTGCGACTGCTCTGGTGGGTACCGGAGCTTTCCTTGCTTGGGAGATTGCGAGAAGAGCGCTTGGTGTTCAGAACGTGAGTAGTTCTTAGAGTGGGGCAGACTTGTTTAAGTGCAGTCGTGTGACTCGCTCACTCGCACGTATTTGATACAATAGGTCGATGAACTGGTGGATCGGCTTGCAGATGTTATTCCTTCGCATTCCAGAAATCCTCTTGCGCTGGAAGGGGTGGGAGGTAAGGCAAGGACTTCCCTTCGCTCTTTGGCAAGTGAGCAAGACGAGGGAGAAGCAGAACTTGCGTTCTCTTCCATGGAAGTGGGCGAGCCATTGTCCATGGATGAGGCCCTGGAGGCGCTTGATGAGGCTGCTCGGAATGGAGAAGCCACCAAATGGGTTTCTATCTTGAGCAGGCAGTTGAACGCAGAAAGAGAGCAAGATTTGTATCAGAGGAGGCAAAGGTTGCTAGCAAAGCGGGAAAGTCTAGGGAGCGAGCATTTGTCTGTATAATACATTGAAGGAGGCATTGTTTGCTGGGATGGATATAAGTTCAAAAAGTCTTGTCTATGCAGAATGACAGGTTGAGAGGTCAGGACTTGCCGACTCGTGGTTGTCTCTTCTTGTTCTCTTGTTGAGTGTTGCCATTGGAATGACTCTGGTTGCGCTCCTTCTTTTGCGATGGCGATGGCGTCGATGCCTCGGAGATCGTGGGCCCGAATATCCTCTCCCTCGCTTTTCGATACTCTTCCTCTCTTTCCTTGAGCGTCTTCTGCTGTTCGTTGCTCTTGTCATTTACTGTTTTTCCGTACCCCGCTTTCTCACGACGAAGAATTTGAGGAGGTGGAGGAGCAGTTGGTTGAAGATGATCGTTGCCTCGATATGTGGATGAAGTAAGGCGTGGGTTCAAGACAGTCGAAGGCAAAGAACGATTTGTCAAGACAGGCTGAGGTTGAGGATCATCCCGATTACTAGGCGGGGGAGTAGTAGAAAAGGAGGAAGAAACGGGTGAATAAATGATCTCAAGAATTCCACCTGTGTCTGGCACTCACGCTTCCTGCCATAGTATCCTGCCATTCTGAGGAAGCGACGAGGAAGATTGATTGCCATTCTTCAAGCGATCATAGACAGAACCGTCTCCTCCCCAAGCATCCTGTTGAGTGTCTACTATCCGAGAAGATGGTAAAAGTTTCACGTCCTTCGAACACCCTTTCTCTCGGTGGCTGTCGTCGCCTTCCGATTCAGAGGCTTCCCAATCATCTATCACTGTCTCCGACTCTACTGCTTTCTTTGTTGGCTTGAATTTGATTGACATACGTCCAATGCAGTGCTGAATAGGAAGGAGTGACAAGAGGAAGATGGAAGCCTACCAAAGTCCAGAACACGATAAAACTAAACGCTCAAAGTGGAATTAATCACCTCATGCCTGAAAAAGGAGTGCGCGCTAACACCCCCCCCCCATTCGGCATGTTTAGGAGACCAGAAGTCACCACAGCACCTTGCACGAAAGAGACGACAGGCTTTGCTTGTTGATACAGTAAACAAATTGCTAAGAAGGCAGATCTAGATGGTGACAAACAAATTCCAGACTCCTTTTGCATAGCTCACGATCTCATCACCCCCCAATTTACTCTCGCCGAAGACACGATCAACAAAGACAATAGGACACTCCGCTATTGTGTATCCCAACGCCCTCGCCCGCACCAACACCTCCATCTGAAAGACATATCCCTTGGACGTACACTGCCGCATCAGATTGTTAATGACGTCCTTCTTGTATAGACTGCATGCCGATGAAAGGGGGGAAGGTGAGCGTCGTCGCTCTGTGTTAAGGCTGTCCATAATTTCACCCACCGAAAGGAGCCGGTAACATCGGTCGTTCTCGGTCCCAGAACGAAAGAAGCCAGAAGATTAGCGCCTCGAGATACCAGCTTTCTCTTCAGATTCCAGCCAAAAACGCCAGCTCCTGTCGAGATGCCACTATAGCGGGTGCCCTGGACAATGTCGACGCCTTGACTCAATTGCATCTGTATCATCTCTGGAATGTGCTTTGGCTGAAGTAAGAGAAAGTGGTGAAATTAGCAATGTATGTCGAGCTCAATCTTCCGGCAGAGCACAGGGCCTTACATGGTGTGAGAAGTCGGCGTCCATGATAAACACAAAATCCCCTGTACAGCTCTCCAGTCCATGGACGTATGCTGTGCCCAACCCCAGCTTGCCTGGCCTTGGTCGAAGGACAATGTGATCGTCACCCCATACTTGAGCGCACTTCTTTGCGATGTCTTGTGTACCATCTGGCGAATTGTCATCCACGATGATGATTTCGTAGTCGAGACTGTGACTTTCAAACGTAGTGCAAAGAAGGTATAGAATGACAGGTAGATTTCGTCGCTCATTGTAAGTTGGAAGGATGACACTGTATTTTGAAGTCGAAGACATGACGGTACTACTCGGCATATCAATCAACAGCGACGACAAGCTCATCAACTGACTGCTGGCATGCAGATAGTACGGGTGATCAGGAGCTTGGCTTCTACCAGTGAAGTATGCGACATGACTGCACCTTCAGTACTCCGATCAAGTCAAGCAGACCAACACCATGCTACACGTGTATAAATCGCGCTCAGATCAACTTTTGAGTATTTCGACTTTCGATCTATGGGAGCCTCACTAGTTTTCATCCCACTTCAGCTCTATGGATTAGGATGGCAAGAGAGCGGATCACCAAGCTGATTTTGTCGTCCCCTTGTCCTCGAAGATCATACAGCAGTGTGTCCGCGAATGATCTCTCATCCTCCGTTCGCGCCCTGATGCGCAGCTCTGCTCAACCTGTCGCCGTCATCACAACCTTACTACCTCAGCAGCGGCAGCAGCAGCAGCTTGCCAACGGCGAAGACCCCACAGCCGCATATGTTCATGGTGCGACGCTTTCCAGCTTCACTACTGTGTCACTGGATCCCTCATTAGTTGCATTCAGCATTCGCACACCCAGTAGACTAGCTGATGCTCTTCGAAGGACAATAGACGAAAGTACGAGAAGACCGCATTTCATCGTCAATATTCTGAGCAGTCTGCAAGGAAACGAGGCGAGCGAATTTGCAAAGCCGGGTCTCTCACCCCTAAAGCTGAAGAAGAACTGGTCTGAATTTGATCGTCTTCATCATCTTGGCAATGCAAAGCATCCTCTCTCGAAAGCACACTTTTTCCCATCAAAGATCGCCAAAGACGATGATGGGATTCCGGTTCCGGTGCTCAGTGACAGTCTCGGCTCATTGGCTTGCAGTATCGTGTCTAGACTGCCCCTCAAGGAATTGCAATTGGCAGCAGATCTTGGCGAACGCGAAGCAGAAGCAGATGTAGCAGGCTCTGAATTATTCATCGCCGAAGTTCATGGCGTCGAATACGGAAGGGAACCGGTGGACGATGAGCAAGGCAAACTCCCTATGGTCTACTGGGATCAGCAATTTACAACAGTCATACGATGATGGCACCTTGACTTCTACTTATGACAATCAAGATTTGGAGTTCTTGGCACCACAGGCTGAAAATGCGTCGACCCACACGGAGAGTATAGAGTGTGGAAGGGAGACTCTACATTGAAACGATCTCTACTGTGGTGAGGATTGATAGTTTCTAGCTGTTTACATGCCAAACATGCCTGTGCCGTCTCGGATCTTGGCAACCTCGCTCGCTGTCAAAGGGTTCAGATCAGTCATACGAACCGGCGAACACTAGGACCACCGTACTCACCGCTTAGGTGGACTTTCTGCGATTGCAAGAAGTCTTCGAAGACCTTGACCTGAAGGGAATGCATAAAGTACGTAAGGCTCAAGATGGCTCCACCATTCTCTCCCTTAAGTACACCCACCAACTCTGCCTCCCCCTTCACCCTTCCTGGTGACGCACTAGGACTTGCACTTCCATCCTCTTTCATAAATCTACTTTCCAAGTAGTCTCGTAGACCATTCCAAAATTCGACATTGGTGATGTTGTTGTATTGTAATCTAGAAATACCGCTGCCGCTGCTTCCTCCTGGACTGCTTAGACCAGCACCCATGTCAGGAAATTGAGTCGAGCCGCCCGGGTGATCGCCTGGAGTGAGTGGTCGAGGAGCATTAAGAGCAGCTTTACCAGCTGTATCGTTGGAATCGGTGGTCAGGATCAGCTCTGGAATAGAGATATTGGATGATGTCGATCGATGATGAACTCGAGCACCACGTTGGGCCGTCGACGTATCCAATGTAGCCGGTCGTCGTGCTGCATCACTAGAAAGGGTCGTTGCAGAAGGAGCTGGAGCAGCTTGTGCCACCGAAGGAGTAGTAGACATGTCGGCGTATTGCTGGAAAAGTAGGGTAAACTTGCGATCAGCAGAGTATCGTCTAGATGAACTATCCTTGGACATTGCTCACCTTTGGCGTGTAGGTCTTTTGAGAGAAGGCGTGGAGTTGAGCAATTTCTACCTTGAGAAGGTCGTTGACTGTACTCAGTGAGAGAGCAATTAGACTTATGTCTCAGACGTGGACCGCGTATACTGCAGCAACTCTTACTCACTCAGACGATGTCTTTTCAGCGTGTTGAGTCTGGAGAAAAGCACCGAAAGGAAGCGGTCAACGACAAGGAATGAATTCGGTTCTCCTGCTCCTACCTGGACTCACCCTTCGAATACCTCCGAAACAATAATAACGTCGTATGCCTGAAGTGGAAGAGCTTTCGTGTTGTTAGTTGTGTTTGCCTTTTTCTCTCAAACTTCCCTGTCCGACCTACCTGTCCACAACCTCCTGAAACGTCTGAGACAACCTGTCATCGTCGATCACGTCCCCCTAATCAGCCTGGCATTTGACTGCTTCTCCCTATGAAGATGCTCACCAGTGCAGATATGCTATTAACCTTTGATCGAATGGCAGTCTCTAGATCCAACTGTGACACCATGGATACGCTGAAGGACGATCTAGCAAAGAATAGAACCAAAGGAAGCAGGGAGATGGAGAAGAGATTGTTGGACTTGCTCGACAACCAAATGTCTCCTTGCTTGGTCTGTGCTTCATAGAGAGGCGCGACTTGAGCAAATTCGAGATCGGGGCGAGCATCCGACGCCACGTGTGAAGAGCCTTGTCACTCTCTTGTCTCATTACATCCCAAACCGCTACCCTTAGGATACATCTCTCCATCACGATTTACGAACCGGAGATCGGATCCAAGGTGAGCACAATGGATGTGATGCCTTACTGCGAGATATGAGCTAAAGACAGTACCTTTGATCATTCTAGCCAACGCAGCTTTGTCTCCGCGCATCTAGAGAAGAAGTGGTGTCAGCTTGATTGGTACTCGAGAGGTGAGGAGATTGTTTCTACTTGGCGCCGCCAGTGCTGTCGTGGTAAGAGGGGTGGTTTTTGGCTTACGTTCTCCAACCGTCAGGCTGTCTGCAAACACCATGCCGTCTATATATCGTGATCCCTGGGCCAAGAGAGAAGCTTGGCGGAAACACCCAGTCTTTTCCAACCACTTTATGTTCCGAAACTTCATGCCCGGTATTGGTCTCGGAGCGGCGGCCTTTGTTGCATACGTCGGCGTAGACATGCTCTTCCATCCTAGTAATCTGGAAAAGCTCAAAGAGGACGCCAAGAAGCAAAAGGAAGGAAAGAAGCTCTTTGGCCTGTCATAAGAACATATGCAATGAGACATTCGTTGAGACTCATTCTGTCGGGCGAAGGCGAGAAGAGAAGATGGGCTTCCATGTATGGAGAGCAGAGATGAGTATGGTACATGAGAGAAGCCTGATGCCCCTCGTGTTCGATGCTGTAGACCACTTGGTGAACATTGACATGTCAACCGAGGAAATTCACGACGAAGAAGTGGAGCACGACAGACCCAAAGATAAAGTCTCCAAATGCCCTGTAAGATCGATTTGATAAGTTCAGCTCTACAGCAGCAATTTTAAGTAACTCCCCTCCTCCTTCCCATTGATAAGCTGCCGGACTAACCTTTCTGGTGATATGCTGGGAAACTCCTCGCTATTCGATTTGTTACACTGAATCCGTAGTGAAGCAGCGAGTACAAATTGACCGACTGTGGCAGCAAATCTGTAGTAACACGAAAGCAGGTGATAGAGGATGCGCATCAGAAGTAGCTCCTTCTGCTGTATGATTCATATTGCCCCTTCTCACGCCGAGAATGTCGGCATCCATAACTCACCCAGCGATGAAACTATTAAAAGGGAAATTGGTAATGGCGAAACAATAAACGAATTGCAGAACTCCTGAGATCATCAAGAACGTGCAAAAGGCGTCTACAAGCTTCAGTCGTGCCGGTGTATTGTCTTGGTATGAATTGACTAGAGTCTTAATCGCATTGGAGGTAGAGTCGGATCGTGAAGTAGAGAGTTGTGATCGTGGTCTGTTGAAGAGTGCGGGAAGGGACAGGACGTGAGACGTGGTACTCGGGCGTATCAAACCATATCTTCACTCACCCAACCACGACCTTTGGCGGACCATCTGCCTGTGTCTTCTTGGCTGTTCGATTCATCACGGTGTGTACCCTTCGTAGGACTTAGTGGCCACCTGTGTCTTCTGAAGTAGGGGAACCGGGAAGGTGCTCAAATGGCTTGAAATGCAACAGCGCAACGGGGGGGACGCACAGATCCTGAGTCACGTGAACCAAGTCTCATTCAATCTTCTCGTCGCCGTCCATTACCGACGGTAGATGGGACTTCGGCTTGTCAAATCTTGGAAGGAGCACTCTTGCCTTCCATCGCAACGATGTCATTCACAACAGCACAACGACAACGGGCCATCGGTCTGTATAAGCAGCTACTCCGGACGTCGTCGCAGACATTTCAAGGGGATGCAGCCACCGCTGGTGCCTGGCGTCAGCAGGTAAGAGACCAGTTTCAGGCTGCTTCGCAAGAGACGGATTCTCTCAAGATTGATGAAGGCCTTCGAACATGGGAGGACGTCGTCAAAGTACTGCGACACAATGTAGTACAAGGAGAGTTTAAAGAGGATCGCAAAGTCTTCCACCTCAATTTCACAAAAGATACCGAGTTGGGCTCGAACGAGTCGGTCAGGCAGGGGCGGAAGCAACAATTGGAGCAATTGCGAGCGAATAAAGGATTCTCCGGGTGTGGTGGGTCTTCCTCAGCGGGAGGTCCTTCATCCGTGCGCCAATTTTCTACACATGCGTATGCTCAATCTGCAAAGGCACCAGTCTCATCTCATCTGCCTCGACCTGCCGCTCAATTTCCACAAATGACTCTCCTTTCTGACGGTTCCTCTATTCAGCTGACAACTACGTCACCCCGATCGACAGTTCGTTTGACTAGAGATATCACCAATCATCCTCTTTGGAATCCAAGTATGGACAGGACTGGAGGAGCAAGTGAGGACGATGAAAGCGGTCGATTGGGAAGATTCAGGAGACGATTTGGTGGTGCGGAAGAGGTCATAGCTGAACCTAGCGCGGGCGAAGGAGGAGAAGTCACTACGACAGAAGCTACTAGCGCCCCAGCACCAGGAACACAGGGTGACTTTGGCGCTGATGATCTGGATTGGATGAGTGTGGGGGGTCGAGAAGCTAGGGCGGGATCACCGCTCGCCAATAAAAAGGTTGGTAAAGGGAAGAAGTAGATTGTAATAGTGTCAATTTGGATAACGAAAAGCAATGGTGGAAAGTAGGTGGTAGTACTTTATGGTGCATTCTGACTCAGTGTTTGCGATTCGATGGCCCCTCTTTGGCCTCGGTCAAGGGAATCGAGAGCTGATTAGAGATATATATAGGAGGAAGTCAGTAAGGAAGCTCTTCAGCTCTAAGTCAATTTTTTGATCACCCACCCTGCATGTCTTCCGCACTTAATTCGAAATCGAGAGTTTCTGCATTCTCTTTCTGTCTTACTGGATTGCTGCTCTTTGGCAAGGCAATGATTCCATGTTGCACCAACCACCTCAGCATGACTTGAGCTTCGGATCGATCATTGCGTTTCGCCACTTCCACCAAAGTCTTTTCACCGTAATACTGTCCTCTTGCCAAGGGACAATAAGCTTGAACTACGATCCCGTTCTCTTCACACTTTTGGCGTAATTCTTTTTGAGCAAAGAATGGGTGACACTCGATTTGATTGACGACTGGTTTAACTTTCGGATTACTCTTCATCATCTCATCAATATGATGTAGGCCGAAATTCGACACGCCGAGAGAACGAATCTGGCCTGACTCGACGTATTTACTCAGTGTCTCCCACGTCTTTAGTCTGAACTCTTTTCCGCCATCGGGAGCGTGTAGCAATACCAGATCCCAATAATCCAGTCCGGAACGATCGAGGGAATTCTGATAGGCTTTCTCGGTCTTGGAGCCCCCACCCATGTCGTTTGTGAACAGCTTTGTCGTGGCATAGATTTCTGACCTGGGTATCCCACTTTCTCGAATCGCTTTCCCGACTTCTGCTTCGTTCTGGTAGTAGCGTGCTGTATCTATAGATCGATAGCCTACTACTGTCAGTGAATGCTTGAGAGCTTCATAGGCTTCGTTACCTCGCATTGCCCAAGCACCTATTCCAAATCTTGGTTGTTGCGTACCATCTTGAAGCTTGATCGTAGACGCAAGTGTTAGCTTGTCTCCTGATTTGGGCGCGAATGGTGACGATGACGATGATGGAGAGGACATATTGCTGGATATCGAGAATCGTCGTTGCAAGGGCGCAAGTCTTACTCGAAGTGGCATCTATAGCTGAAGTGCGAAATGGAAGGAGAAGCAAACTCACTTTGCCATCTGTACAACTCGCAATGTGGAGGAAAGTTCGTGTTGTGTTGGAAGCTGTTCTGGTGTGAGAAAGCCCACCCAGGCTAGTCAGAGTCAGGCCGGAATTTGCTCTCTACGCGCGGGGTACGGGAAACCTATGACAGGCTGGATCGCGGACCAACGAGTTCAGCAGTGGGGGGGGGGGTTCTTCCTTCTTTGTGGGACAGCATCGCCAAAGAAGTAAATAATAGCAGGTCTACGCTCCTTCCGCAACATGACAAGTGCTGTCCTCCACTGTGCCAAAGGAGTTGCGGCTGTCTCGCTGACACTTGGCAATACCTTTGTCATGACACCAATGTGGGTCTGGGTAATACTATCTCATAAGAAAGCTTCAAAAGGGGAGCCTAATGGTCTTCAAAGGTATCTGACCTTGTTTGCTCGGGGTTTCATGTACTGGATGGCAGTCTGTGGTGCTCAGCCAGCGCTGAACACTCGTACTCCCAGTAAGTTGAGAGACTGGATATTGTGCAGGAAATTCACTTGGATTGCACCGGCGTCCACCACATTGAACGGAAAGAAGGAATCCTTTGACTCTTCGGCAATGCCTGTGGCCTTGAAGCCCTCAGAAGCTAGGAAGAGGACGGCGGGGCTGTGGTACTTCAATCCTGCAGAGCCAGCGCCTCGTATGCCACTCAAAACCACTCGACGCAGTCCAGTAGTGCTCTACTTCCGTGAGTCGGCAATTAGGACTTCGCGCACATCTACCTTACCAATGTTCATCGTCCTTTTCCCTATCAGATGGAGGTGCTTATATCACACTGGAAGCTGGTGACATCTTTATGGGCTTAACGCTTGCTCGAATGCAGGCGAAATATGCCAAGGTAGATGTATTGTCCATCAATTATCGACTAGCACCTCAGGCAAAGCACCCAACGCAGCTCTTTGAAGCTTTCTCATCGTGGCTATATCTACGCTCACTGGGCTACCAGAACATCATTCTCGGTGGTGATTCTGCAGGAGCAAATATAGCCTTGACGCTCTGGCGATATCTTAAGGAGGTCACCGACGCATCAGATACAATCTGTGGTCTAATACTTCATTCTCCCTGGCTTGATTTCGATTCTTTCAAGGGAGAAGCGTTCCTCAGTCGAAGCCCACAATGTTCATTGACGAGAACGTACCCTGAGACCGGTCTAAAAGCTCTACAGACGAAAGATGAGCCATCACCCCGAGATCCTTGGCTGAGTCCGTTGTCATGGAGCCAAGATACTCTACAAGCTCTTCCGCCGTTGTTTGTTTCCAACGGAGGATCAGGTACGTGAGGAGGTTCTACTTGACACTGCCCGAAGAATACTAATGTGGTCTTCTCTTGCAGAAACTCTTCTAGATGAAGGAGAAAGATTTGTGCGGCTTGCCAAGCAACAAGGTGTCAAGGTTGAGCATTATGTGGCGGTAAGTCGGAGGTTCTGACACTGCTAATCGTGATCCGCTGCTCATTATCGAAGCTCCCATTCGCATCTGCTAGGAAGGACACCCCCACGACTTTGCAGCAATGTTCTGGTTTGCGCCAAGTATCAGAAAGCTCTTTTCTCGAGTCGGTGCTTGGACGGAGACGGTGAAGGCAACAGCTCAGTTGTGACGGCGAGCATCCTTCCCGTTTAAGAATTCCTGCAATGATCTGGTTGCGTAATACTTCTTTTCCCCGTTGAATGCTTGTATCAAGTGTCCATGGTCTTGATGCGCAACACCGATGAAAGATCTTGCGTGATCGTGTCCTCAGTTGAAAAGGGGCATCATCTCAGAGGGTTTACATTTCTTGTAACATCCACACCGCTTACACAAATAGCATGTGGTAACAGAGGTATCTTGCGTTGCGGCAGTCAAGGCCGTCACCATCACCGCTGTCCTCACACGGACGAGCGAGCGCGTCACGTGTTGCACTCTTCTCGCGGCCGAGAGGATCTGAGCGGTGCGTAGGTGGTATATTCAGGATGAAGTGTCATTGTACTACTACACCTTCCTTGACCAGAGCGATCCGTTCATAGACCAGCATGGCCTCTACCGCCCTTACCAAGGCATTCCCAAGCACGCTCAAAGAAATACGCTTCCACCTGTGTCAATCAGGAGCAGCTAGTGCCGGTGCGAGGTGAGTCTCGATACTGGTGCACTGTCACCTGCCCTCTTGATGAGGACACAGAGAGTGGTAAAAAGGCTAACATATTTCTCTCACTTACTTTGCCAGGCAATTCTTAGAGTCGTCTTACAAACCGATCAAGAAGTCAAATCCTAGCCTACCTTTCCTGGTCAGAGAGGCAGCAGGGACACCAGCTAGAGTCTTTGCACGATTCGGTGCGTTACGATATGCGACATTGCTTCAGACAAGGGAATCTGACATTCCACAAATACACGTTCGACAACTTTCACTGATCCTTATCTTTCCTCCTTCGCAGAGAGAGGAGTCGAAAAACACGCTGAGCTGGACGGCCTTTCAGCGCAAGAGGTGGAGAAGAAGATGGCTGATATCATTGGCGGAAGGTAATCAGGCGGTGATGGTTCCTGCATTCACTTCAAGCTAAGGGCTTGGACCCGGATTACTTCCAGTGTTCGGTAGACTGGTTTCTATCTTACAATTGTGCTACAATACAAGGCATGAAATAAGAAAGGGCTTTAAACAGGAAGATGGCGTTAGGAGATGAGCTGTACGGTAGCAAGTGCAGTGAGGGTGGGAAAAGGTTGCTAGACACGGAGGAGTAATGCCGAACAGAGGCTATTTAGCTTTTGGTTATCATGGGGTTGGGTAGCTGCTCCAGATTCCAGTATCGCCTTTCCAGTCGATGGTTGATGCACAGATTGTGAAGAGAAGGCATCTCGATCCACATTTCAAAATCCTTCACCAGATCCAGCGGTTCGCCTAACGCTTCTGGTACACGTCCGCCTTCGATTCCTTCGTCCGACGATACAGAGCACAACGACATGTCAGATCTTTGACGACGAATCGCTCGATCGGTACGCTTCCATTTTTGAGATTCTCTTTCAGCAGCGGCAAGCTTTTCCAGGAGTTGCCGGTTGGTGTACTGGCAGTGGATTGGGTCACTATTCAAAGTAGGTGCAGACACGAGATGGGAATGGACTTCTTCTTCTCCCAAATTGTACTCCTCATTCGTTGTACCGCTGTGAGCTGCACAGCTGCAATAAGCTGGTGGATCGCTGAGCGTTCCAGACTGTTCAGCCTCGTATACCGGAGCAGTTGAGGTGGTGATATGTCGAAGGGTCTCGAAGCTGCAAAAAATTTGGTGAGGCGACGAAAAAGACTTAGTGTCGGCTTCTATAGCTGAGATCATCGCTCTGCTGCTACTCACGTAAATACTGTAACTCTTCTGAGAGCTTTGATGTCTTCGATCCGGTAGTTGATATGCCGAAGAGCTCCATGGAAGTTGAAAAGGCTGTCCTTTCTTGGAAGGGAAGTGTAATGGAGATATTGAGATCTTTCCATCTCTAAGCTCAATCTCCACACCTTCTCGTTCCGTAGTAGTGTTTGTAGCCAAGCCCACATCATCGACTCCATCAGTCGCTCCCCCAAGCGAAGTGTGACGAATCGCAGCCTTCGATTGAGCTCGTTCTTACACAATTCCAATCTTTCAGATTCTTCCGATATGGTCGGATCGATATTGGAAGTTGAGAGCATCTCATAGTAGACCACTACATCAATCAGAAGTTGCTGAACAATGGAGACAATGTCGTCTGGGCATGGAAGTGATATGTCCTTTGACACCAAGGAGTGGAGGTGGATGAAAGCTGTTTTGGGTGGGTAGAGCGGATCGCTGGCAATGAAGTCAACGTCGAGGCAGGTATTGGAAGGAGAGGGAAAGCGAGGTGGAAGCATAATGATGCGGACAAGGGTAATTCGCTGATCAGTTAGAGAGGTAGAAAGAGAACGATGAGAACGAAGAGGGGAGGGTAAGTAAGGGTTCCTAATTGGAGATTGAAAGGAAGAATATGCCCTATATATGCGGTTGAGTGTGTCAGAATGCCATCATCAGCATCATCAGCATCATCGAGCAAAGCCTGGTTAAATCTGGGATCCCCTCATAAACACACTCGAAATACTTTCGCTAATCTCCTTCGGTCTTAGACAGAGCCCTTTGTCCTCTGCCATAGCCTCCAGCTCCTTCCTTGGTACACAGCATCGTGAGTAGAGAGGCGATTGCGCAACCCGTAGACAATGCAAATTGGTCCAAGCGTCGAGGTATGAGGGGACTCAGAACTTCTTAAGAAACGGACTTTGTTTTCTTTTTTTGGTCATCCTCACTACTCTATTTTTCCATGCCGTGTTTGGGCCTCACGGGAAAAAACTGGAAGGACGATATTAGCACTGAAGGTATTGGTATGTCGTTCCTGCTTTCCCACGTCTAAGCACAGGGGGGGTCAGAGGGCTGGCTCGAAGCCGACTGTTATCATAGCAAGACTATGTCCAGATGTCACCACGACTAGCAATACAACGAAGGGCAAGCAAGAAGTTGTGAAGTCATAACAATGGCTTTGACCGCTTTCGAAGACCGAACGAGAGCCAGGAATTTGCAACAACGCACACTCTCCCTCGTAATGTAGTATTGACAATTGTAAGACAATCCTCGGCACTCCCTG
Source organism: Exobasidium rhododendri (assembly GCA_026210745.1). NCBI lineage: Eukaryota > Fungi > Basidiomycota > Exobasidiomycetes > Exobasidiales > Exobasidiaceae > Exobasidium > Exobasidium rhododendri. The sequence goes on from CP110630.1 coordinate 1,401,572, forward strand.
CCTTCCCAGTCACAAATCGGGAACGCGATTACTTGGACACCCATCAGAAGTCTAATTGGGAGAGTGCTTGGACCGCCTTCTCTCACTTCTATGTTTTTGTTCTTCCTTGCGAATCCGATACAACAATGTGAAAGTCACAATGGTGCTCTTGGAGAATAATTGCAAGGCATGCGTCAGGGGTGTTTAGCTACACTTGTTTTGCACGATGTGAGCCAGCTTTCATCTCTTTCCTTGCAATGTAAAGACTTTAGGAGCTTAGCCTGTAGGGCACCTAGTCATCACCTCCCCCCCCGCTACAAGTACTTTCAATACACCTTGTCTCGAAGTACAGTAATAGAACCGTTGAGCAGAACGCATGGTGAATACTCCCACACTAGCGTAATCAGGCTTTCATTATACGACAAGCTGGGACTTCCACAAAATGCGAGTGCTAGTGGTCTTTGGATTGCTTCGTAGCAGCATTGAGCGTAAATCTTTGAGATAAATTCCGAAGACAGCATCTTAATAAAGCTATATCTTAGTCGCACTGTACACCTTCATCTACCATAGCAGGTCCTATACGGATCTCCGGTGCATGACAGGTAGATGGATGTCAGACAATGAAGAAGGAGGCGGTGCCCGACTGTGGGAAGAAAGAAGAATGAAGAGAAGATGGCAAATGGGATCCCGACTCGTGGCAATCCTGCTCATTTGCAGCACGCCATGAGGCGACCTCGCCAGGCTAGTGAGACCCTCGAGACAATCAGCTGGCAATGACCCCGCATGGAAAGCTTGCCGTGAGAAAGCCAGGCTGCCAAGAGCGAAGGACCAGAAACTGAAATGGCCCGCCTACTACGTTCAGTGAAGAATGGTCGATTTAGGTTTAGCCACGCGGATGAAAAAAAGGGCCCTAGAAGATTCCCGCAAACAAGAGGTGGACTAGCGCTGTCATGTACAGTAACTGGCCACCACCAGCGAGCTTGCCAAGGCTGTTCAGTAGCGGGCGCACAAACCAGGGCGGATTGAAGTGCCTGTATCTGTCCCGGCTGAGTATTCCTTTTTCTTTCTATTTGATATCCATTATCCGTATCTCCAATTTCCAATTTTTACTTGCCTTTTCTCAAGCGGCACAATTCAATTAAAGTGTGATCCTGATGTTGTTAATCCCGTTCCTTGGCCCTTGTCATTTTGCACCTCGCGGCTTCTAAACCCTGTCGTTGACATCTCTCTCTTTTCTCCAGAAGAGCGTGACCTTACTTCCACCACATTTGCTCTTCCGAATTGTGTCGCCCTTGCTTTGCTCTTGTTCCTCCCACTCACCTCAGCTCGACGCAATCTTCGTCTCGCTCTTTAGCCGGTCTCGAAAAAGTCTCTCTTACTTCAGGACACGCTGCTTAAAATTCTACCACGCCCTTTGCAAGAGGGAGGCTGATCGCCAAAGAGTCCGACACATACAGACAAGAGGTCAAAATGAACCCACTTCCGTTCTTTCCTCCGCCATCACGAGCGCTATCACGTTTGAACGACAAGCCGCCGCCCTCTTCTTCCCTTTCAAGGACATCCACCCACAGCAACCGAAGCCTGTCCCAAATGTCACGGGGGTTGTCGAGTCGCAGTACTGCCACTTCATCCAGCGATAGCGCAACCTCGCAAGTGAACAATTCCTCAACCAACACGTCGAGCAACAACTCCAACAGCGAACGGCCTCAATCTCGAAAAAGGACCACCTCAGGAACGCCAAATGCAGATGGAAGCCGAAGTCCTATCTCGTCAGAAGGTCCATTCAGTCACTTGAACATGAGTCCACCGGCTTCTAGTCGTCCAACGTCCAGCGGTACTAGCACACCTGCCACGACAGGAGGAAGGCTTGGTACTCGACTGCCTCCCGGTCTGCACTTTGACCTGGTCCGTCCTAACGAGGTATCGATAGCGCACAGAATGGAGGTCGCAGGCTATTCCCAGGAGGATGCCGCAAGTCTGGAGACCCTACGATACCGACAGAAGGCTGCCCCTCACCTCTTTCTGGGTGCCTTCATTGCCATGCCTCCACCGAAAGTCTCGGGTCCATTGACCATGGCTGGGATCCCACAGCGAAAATTGATTGCGTACGCTTGCGGTACAGCAGCCTCCGCCCTCTCTGCTCGATCACTGAAAGTGCACACTGACGATGAGCATTCTTGGCTGGTTTGCCTACACAGTGTCTGCGTCGCACCAGAGTATCAACGGAAAGGGTTGGCACTAAAGCTGATCGAAGAATACATGACTCGGCTTCGAAAGGTGGAAGAAGGGGACAACAAGAAGCATTATGAGTGTGTGGCTCTTTTAGTTCACGAGGAATTGGTTGCCCTGTATGCAAAGGCCGGATTCAAGATGCTGGGAGTCAGTCATGTCAACTGGGGAAGCGGTGGTTGGTTTGAAATGAGAAGGTACATCTCCACGAAAGAAGGAACAAAGCAGGGAAACACAAAGAAGGAAGTCACCTCGAGTGAAACCGCATCTTCTTCCGACATGGAAGACAATTCAACACCAGCAATGATCTCTTCTCTGACTCTCAATTCGGCAACAGACGACTCCACTAGCTACCTGGCCTCTAAGCTTGCCGCTTTGACCACTTCGTCTTCCACACAAGAAGCTTTGCAAATCGTGGAGGAACCTGCGATAAAAGATGCTACTCTTTCTGACAATGGCCTGAAAGGCGCGCCGACCAATATCACTTCTACACAAGTCCTAGAGGCTCTTAAGAAGCAAGGCTCTACTCAAACGACAAGCAATGGCGGGTCGAGAAATCCGGGAACGGCCTACTCCACAATTATGGGTCAAACAATGGCAGCAAAGACGGCGGTAGAAGATGCCTTCTTTGCTTTGGAAGCTAGATTGGTTGATCGGGAAAGTGGGACGAATCTGGCTGAAATATATTGTCCAAGAGAGGAATGTGCTTGTCTGCTCCTACGAGTGAAAGAATCGGATTGGGAGGTAGCAGAGTTGGGACCGGTGAGTGACGGGAAGATGGCGATAGGTGCAGAAGGGACCACAATAGCGTTTGAGAACGGCCCCTAAGAATTCTCTATCATTCTCTCTCTCTGTAGCTCGCCTCGGCGAACCTAACTCTCCCGAATAGTCCTTCGCCGCCTTCTGCTGCCGCACCGCCACCACCAAAGTCGCTTGATCGAGTCCGCGGTGCCTTGGCATCGACAGGGTCAAATCAGATCTCGACACCTGTGCAAGCCTTTTGGTGCGTCTATTCTCCGATGGCGTTTGAGAACATTGGCTTCTCCAAAGATGACGACTGGACACCACCGATCTCGATGAAGTCGCCTCAGATGAATGCAAATGATCATGACGGTAGTGGAAAGCAGACTCCAGAGAGGAAGAAACCTACCAAGCGCGGCTCGCTTTTCCGATATCCTTCAGAAAAGAGAAAGGAAAAGGAAGGCAAAGAAAAGCAATTATCAATGAGCAGCACAGAAGCAAGCAGTCCCGTCGCGGCTTCCGAATCCGTCAAGGTCAAGTATTTGCTATGTGCCGACTGCGATTGTGGGCCCCTTGGGTACACCGTTCTACCACCGTCCCTACAAGATGGAAAATTTGCCCAAGAGGTTGGCAAAACGCTGGAAGGACAGCACAAACCCAGTCAAGGAGCAGCATTGCAAGAACCACCTGTGTATTTGATTGCAGCTGATCGAGTGCGTTATCGCTTCATCAAGAATTGATCTGACGTTGCTGCTCGGCCATCTTTCCTCCATCTTAATGTACTGTAATGATTTTGCTTAATCTGTACTTTGGCCTAGAATGATAAGAAGCATCATCTTGCAAGAATTTGCGTGGGCAATCTCCTTATCTTTGGTGTGGATGCGAGCAGGTGGGAGACATGGGGAGTGCGATCGTTGCATGCATTTGAGATGCTTCAACAGCGACTAAACCCCTCGCCAGCCGGACGCTCTTACCTGGTTTCGGTATCTCCCTTCCTTGTCACACGAAGCGGCAACGACCAATGACGCTACACTTTGGTTTATTTCGAGAAATGGCGCTAAAGGTATATGACCCGCCTGGCCTGTGCGCCTTTGGCTCTTAGATATGGATTTTGAAGTGAAAGTCTGCGAGCTGTATTGGATGAGATGCGGACATGTTGTCGCGGCAAACTAGACTTTGGCGCTTGTGAAACCTTTTTTAACCCGTCAAGATCTGAATGAAATAGCACATTACAAAATTGATGCGCGCATTATCTCTTGCATCGGCTGCACGACCCACAGTTAATCTGGTCGAGGAGAGGGAGAGGTGGGGGGAAAAGAGAGGTGACACTTGAATACTCCTCGCAAAGCTTCATTGTCCTAAAGTAAGAGCAGTGTCACTTCTTGGATCCTACGTCGCACTAGCTTTTCCTCCCCTTGCGCTCCCCCACTGCTTTCGATCAGGAGTGCAAAGAGGGTCAAAGCCGCTTCGCCATCTTACCTTTTCTCTTCCCCCTCCATTCATTCGACTCACCGCTCTGCCAATTATTCAATCAAAATCATGGCCTCGCCCACGGCCATCCCACACTGCGAGACCTCTGCGCACCATCACTGTGATACACCCGCGCCCCTTGATCTATCGTCTAGCTTTTCACGATCACCTACCGGTACCTCGCCCAACCCTACCGTGTCACCAATCTACACTTCTGCTGGACGATCGGCTTTCTCACTACCAGGTCCAAACTCATCCTCCACGAGTCCTACCACTACATCATGGTACTCTGCAGGCTTTGCCAGCAATAGTCAACGAGTTCGATCTCCAACCACCACCTTTACAGCCCCCTCTGTGACACCCCAGCGAGACTACTTTACCGATTCAACTGGCAACATCTCCTCTACCAACGCCCACTTTCGCAAGGCTAGCTTTGGTTCTGGTTCTCGATCTAGTTCAATCTCCAGCGCCGATCTGATGAATGAACCACTGACGCCGAGACCGGAAGGACCTGTCACCGGAGTACCGCTAGGCAGAGTGCCATCACTTCCAATGGGATCCTCCTTCGATCAGATTAAAGGTCATCGCGGAAGTTGGGGTCCTAATTCTCACAGTTCATGGAATGGACTGAATACTTTTCGAGGCAATGCCGTGAACCTAAGCTCGCCCCAACCTCAAAGTGGAGTGGATAATACTAGTGCAGCACTCTCGAATAAAGGAATGAGTGGGATCTTACGCAAGTTCAGCTTTGGGAGTGGTCAACAACCTCTCAAGGCGGATCTCGGCCAGACCGCCAACAGTCCGGCCATGCCTGCTCCCATTCTTACAGCGCAAAAATTGGGCGGAGCTGACGTAGCCGAGCCTGTCGAGATCATTGTACGAGGAAGGCAAGGTAGCCTTGGTGGGAATCCGTCACAGAAGAGACGACCAAGCCCGATGGGAGAACGATTGCTCATGGGCCATTTTAATGCACACTAAAAGGAGTGCTTCTCACGACCAATCGACCAATTTGTCCTCTGCGGGACACCGGCTGTGGCTCCAGTAATGGGCACGACGCAATGATACAGCGCGGAAGCGACCACGGATATACTAGAACACTGTACTTTTTACAACTTGTACAACAGGAGAGACGATGATACTCACCTTCCCAGGTGCGCTCCAACTCTACTTGCTCGCAGGATGATGAGATGCTCAGATAATTAATTACAACAAGATCCTCACAAAAAGATCGTGGAAGTCCATCCTTCTTTTGCTCCCTCAATTACTTCCCTCTATTTCACGATGGCCTCGTCCTGAACTAATCGGACGGCCTGTACATATCTCCTAACAATATCTGTATTGGCTTGTACAATTCTAGCTAGAATTAACTTTGTAAAGCGACAGTGGAGGCATATTTTGTATCGCACTGTGCAGAAACTCCGGTCGTGCTCACGACGAGCAATCGAGAGACTGCAGCAGCTAATTTCCGAAATCATCACAAAGGTGTTGGAGGTGCTATGGGGAGGAGGGATGCGCTATTAATCAAAAAATACGGCTTAAGGTTGCACACTTTTAAGGTGCGAAATTTCTCACTGTACCGCTTAGTGTGCTTCTTACCCCACCTCGATACTTAGGTCAAATGACGCGCGCATCTCTAAATTAGACGCGAAGAAGCGGGGAAGGTTGTAGCCGGGGAGCGGACGGAGAGGAAGTGTGTCGTGCGAGCCCTTCTCCACTCCTACACCAGCCAACGGCCATCACAGGAGCGTGAGGAAGTATACTGGCCCTCGCAAAGAAAAGAATGACGTCGAAGGATACCATGAGAGCCGTCATCATCAAGGAACCATACAAGGTCTCCGTCGAAGATCGACCGATCCCACGAGTGAAAGAGCCAACAGACGTGGTGGTTCGTAACAGGTGCGGCACTGCAGCGGTAGTGACGGGCACTGGAGACAAAGATTCACACAGTGCACTTCTTTCAGATATTCGGCTCTCTGTGGCAGCGACCTCCATATCTGTGAGTAGGTCATCTGCACGCTTTTCACGAGGGTAAGGCAGGAATAGAGAGGTCTGATATCTCGCCCTGCATCCACAAACAGACCATGGTCACCAACCTGTACCCCACTACGACTTCACTCTTGGCCATGAGTTTGTCGGTACTGTGAGCGAAGTAGGTGCTGAAGTGAAGAAATTCAAGAAGGGTGACATGGTAGTGAGTCCTTTCACAATTAGCTGGTGAGTCGACACTGCAAGCTTGCAAGGGGTTAAAGCGTGTCATACCCCTGGAAGCCTGCTGAAATTTTCTCTTCCTTTCTTTTCTCACAAACACGCAGTGGAAGCTGCTTCTTTTGCGACAAAGATCAGACGTCTCGTTGTGTACAATCAAGGGTGTTTGGCTCAGTCCCGCTGGAAGGAGCGCAAGCCGAGTTTGTGCTAGTACCGCTGGCTGATACTACGCTTTATCACGTACCCGAAGGGGCTGCACCAGAGCTGCTGCTTTTGATGGCTGATGTGGGTGTAAATGTCGGGGTGTGACAGGTTGTGTGACAGCTGACCTTCTCATACTCTACACTCCACCCGCTCCAGATCTTCCCAACTGGCTATTTTGTCGCAAGTAATGCATACAACATCCTAAACGAAAAGGAAAGGAATGATGTCACCGCAGTAGTAATAGGATGTGGACCGGTAGGCCTATGCGCCATCACGGCTGCGACACATTTCTTTAAAGTAAGATCATGTCATCGTTTCGAAATCCTTTTCGATCTCGCCTTGCTGATTTACTTACTCATCTTTTGTTGTCTTGGGACAGAACGTCTACGCTATCGACAGTGTTCCGGACCGACTAGAAGAAGCGAAGAAGCACGGAGCGAAAGAAGCCTTCCACTTGACTGATGATGATCCTGTTGCCAAGATCAAAGAATTGACGGGCGGGAGAGGAGCAGACGTTGTTTGTGAAGTGGTCGGCGTGGAGCCAGCTCTTCACATGGCAGTGGATCTCATCAGGAATTTCGGAGTGATTTCTTCGTGTGGAATACATACTCAGCCAGTCAAGTTCAAGGGTCTCGATCTTTATAACAAGAATATCCGCTTCCAGTGAGTAGATGATTAGTAGATGAAGGTTTCACAGACTGCAGTAAAGAGGAGCCAATCAAGTGTTTATCGTCATATTTTCTCTTACTATGTGGCTTTTCACCTTCCTATCGCAGGTTCGGTCGATGTCCAGTCCGAGCGCTCTTTAAAGTGAGTGGAAGGTATTTGAGCTGGAGGGCTGAGGCAGACCCTCGACTCAGCGCTTGCTTATTTTCTCCTGCCTGGCAGCCCGCACTGGACGTACTTTTGCAACACGAAGAATTGTTCAAGACCTTTATCCACAAGACAGTCTCAATCGAAGATGCTGTCGAGTATTACGATCTCTTCGACAAACGCAAGGTTCGAAAGACTGTATTCAAGTTTGATTGAAAGGAGTCGCGAGCCCCCTCTGGTATGTGTGTACGTCGATTAATATCTACAGCTTAGTGCGATTGACGAGCCAAGCGTCCGACTCGTGTGTGGTGAAGAAGACTGGTATTGATGTGACTACACAGAGGTAATGATAGGATTTACAATGACGATGTATGCTCTTTGTTGGTACAATGTCGAAAAGATGATCGGGATAGAGGAGGAACAGAAGAGAAGAACAGGAAAGAAGGAGAGGAAAGGGAGGGGAAAAAGGAATAACACTCATTGGTGCAGAAAGTCACAGTAGGATCCCTTTTTGCAGCTAGGGAAGAAGGAAAGAATATCAGTCATACTGTCAGTGTACCGTCTCGATGATGTAAGATCTGGCTCATTGGTAGTCGCCAACTCACCCTTGCGGCGTGTTGTAATGTCTACAGGCGATCTTCCTGCTCCATCTTCGATCGTCCTTTGCGAATTTCTCACTCTCTCGATTACTGAATCGATCAGCATCTCTGTCTCGGCCCCATCCTCCCCGAAGAGAGTCGTTCTGAGCCTTTCGATGTGTATTGTCTCGCTCTGCTGTTGTGGTGCGATGATTGTTTTCATTACGATCGGGGTAATAAGACATATGGGAATTGGGAGTCCCGTTCGAGCTCGGCTTGTTCTGGCCTCTGATCCCTCGAGGAGCCGGCAGGGATGAGTGGTCATTTGCGTCATGCTTCGAGATACTGTCATGTGAGTCGGAATTTACTCCCTCTGGATTTGCGCGACATTTTGATGAGGTTGATCCGACAGCCTGCCAGTGGCTGCTGTAGTCATCCCCGCTGCCCGTTTTACTTCGATCTCCCCATCGAGAGCGATCATACTCAATACTTTTCCTGCTCTGTCCATTTGTTTCGTCACCGTACTGAGCACCGTAGCGTAGATTCTGATCGTAATAAGAGTCGCTCGCGCTATTGCGACGATTTGCTCCGAGGAAATCTAGATGATCTTGCTCGTGTGTTTCTTGTTGGTGCTGTACTTGATGATGCTGAAGAAGTTGCTGCTGCTGCTGCTGCTCGTCGTGTTGCTGCTGCTGCTCGTCGTATTCGCTGTAGATAGCAAAGTCCGGGAAAGGGATCGTTGCTGTTTCATGCAGAAGTCCTGCCATATCAAAGTGGATCCGTCCTAAGTCCTCCCTTGGTGAATCCTCCGTGCTAGTGTAAAGCGCTTTCTCATCTTCTATACTCATTTCTGTCCCAGGTCGGCTTGCATCTATGGAGTGTACGACGTTGTTTGTCAAAAATTTGACAGGGATACTCAAAGCTGTCAAAGAAGGATTCTCATCAGCAATCTCGCAATTCGTACCTGCCTCAGATTCAAAGATCTTTTGCTTACGTAGAGGTTCGTACCACTCCGACAGTGCTTTAGGCTTGCTAAGTCGCAGCATTTCCCCTTCATCCTGATGCGACAAGCCAGTCAAGATAAAGTCTTCCTCGTCCGTAATTCTGCTGATGATGCGAATTGCCACCAAATCCGTATCTTCCCTCCATCTTACTTTCTTCTTCTTTACATCTTTTGCTTCTTGTGATCGTAGGTCAGCTTCTTTCCGCTTTTTCTGTTCCTTGTCGCCATCGAGTAATTGAGAGAAGAGGTCTTCCCGAGGTCTCTTTGTGCGGATACTGGGGGCAAGTTTGACAGGCAAATTCGATAGTATGATCGGTGTGCGTGACGTCAACTCTTTTGATGAATCCTTGGTAGCTTTGGTCTCTTCATCGATTGCGAGCGGCGGTCGGCTGGAAGGTGGGGGTGCCGTTATTCTCGATGGTCCAGCAATAGATTTTTGGAGCCGCTGATCAGTCATTTTTTAGTTGTATACCATCAATCTTCAATTCTGCCACAGCAACATGAGCTTAGTCCCTTCTTCCTAGTAACCTTTCTTTTCCTCGAGAGTACAGGACATCACTAGTGCACGGTATTGACGAGTCAACTGGTCAAGGACGACTCCATGTCACCTTCGAATCAAGTTACGATCAGAAAATACAATTCCCAATGGTTCCTGTTCACAAAGGGACAATGAAGACACGTGTCTTACAAGGTGGTCCAAGCGAGAACAATTTTGTCGAAACAGAGCTTAATTTCATAAGATAAAGACACTTCGTAGCAGACAGAGATCGACGCGGTGCTGTGACTAAACAAGGGGGGGGGCAGACGCGCAAACGACGGCACCGACTAATGGTATAAAGTGGTAGGGTGAAAGTATTAGGGGAGGGAGGGTTGAAGTAGTAGTGGACGATTGTTTCAAAGACATCTGCCTTACAATGGGAATGCACTATAGCGTACTTTTACATGTGGATACGTCATGCCTCGAGCATGTCGACCAAAAGTTTCTCCTGCTCTTCTGCTCCTTTGAGCTCGGGAATCTCAAGCAAATCCAGATCTGACGTCTTCATTGATTCGACAAATTGAAGGTAGGTCTCCATGATACGAGACTTTGTGGAGAAACGGAGAAGAGGAAGGAAAAGAAAAAGTTAGTGTCATTCATCGGATCAGGAACCGCAGCCACGTCACGATGTACGCACAATGATCGGCTTGGCAAGACTCTCGATGGCTCTGTCGTCTTCGAGGTAGAGCCTCATCGCTTCACTTGCTTCCTTGAGACTTGTTTCCGCACAAATCTCGAAAGCTTTCACAGCTGATCGCACTTTGCTGAGACTCAATTTACCTGGCGTTGCGGGAGTGGAAAGGGGTGGCGGTGATTTGATCTCTTGACCAGGGGAGCTTGCAGAGGCTGGAGACTTCACAGTCGATGATGCGATGTTGCCCGTTGGCGTTCGAGAGTGAGAAGGTCGAGAACGTTGATCCATTGAAACTCGTAGGGGCAGGACAACGCCTTGGTAGACGACATCAACGAACTGAGAAGTAGCGTTGGAAAGATCAAGCTCCAAAGCACTTTGCTGAATAGTTGGCGTCGACGATTGTTGTGCGACAGCAGTATCTCCTTGACTTGCAACGCCTCCATAGCCTCTCAATCCGACCCAAAGTGAGTTGATCGTTTCGACCAGTCTCGCAAAATCGATGCTAGTGGCACCATTATTACCTTTATTCGAGATACTGCCAGCTCCCACAGCTCTCCTGTCTACTTGAATGTCACCTTCACTTGCTTTTCGTAGCTCAATGCTGGCTAGGATCTCCCGTAAGAGGTAAAGATGCCGCAGGAGAAATAGTGGAACGTCCATTCTCCCCGAGAGACCGATTCGACTACCTCCGAATCCTCCCTGAGATGCCATGACATCGCCTGCTTTGAGTATACTAGCTCTACAGGCATCTACAGCTGCATCAGCTAGCTCGACAAAAGTTGCAGTGGGCAAAGCATCATTGATAGTTGAAAGAAGATGCAGAGTGTTGTATAAAGGTGGGTACCACGTTGCCACAATAGATTTGGAAGGAGAGGCGAATAGACGTACTGTAGACGTGGTGGCATCCATCTGCTTGAAGCCTTTGCTGGGCATATCATCCAATTCTAGAGCTGCTTCTAGTAACCCTGCACCCCCTATACTGCTTTGGGCTCTTCGATGCTTTTGACTTCTCCGTAACTTTGCTGGAAAGTCCAGGTCTTCCTCTTTCGGTGTGAATGCAGTCAAAGTAGGACCGGACAGAGTTGATCGTGACTTGAACAACAGCCGATCTTGAGCTTCTTTCAAAATTGTCGTGGCAAGCGTCGAAGAGACAAATCTTGAAGTGTCATGTTCCAGATCCTTGTCCCCTATGAGTGCCAGACAAATGGCAGCAAGTGACGCTAGGCTTGTCTCCTTTTGCAGCCTAGGTCGAATCCTATCGTCGAGCGGTGAACAGAGAGATTGGATAAAGCTCGAAATCTCTTGGTAGCTGTTAGTACTCGTTTCCTGATCGGGAGAGAAGAAGCACTTGCAAAGGGATACCTCCCTTTCACAAAGAGCAGAGAGGAACGTCAATGACCTTGTGATGAAGGCTTCTAAGGGTGCATGACTGCCCTTTTTGCTGCCATTGGAGCTGCCGACTATTTCGCTCTGCGCGGAGACTTCTATCCGAGCGAGGCAATTTGAGATCATTCCGGAAAGTAGCGCTTTTCTTGCTTCGAGGTAAGCCGCACGACACTCTGACAAGAGTGTCACGAACTCAGGAGAGCGGAATATTCCCATTTCATTTACTTGAACCTTATCCTCACTATCACTCTTTGATGCAGAGTAGTCAGACAGGAGAGCTCCTTCATCAGCTGGTCTCGTTTCCGACATTGCGACTTCCACATCCGTGCTTGCTGGAGCTGCGAGTGAGGATGCTCTTTTCTCCAGCTCAAAAATCAGTGGTCTCATGGAGAGAGCTTCTTCCTCAAAACGCTCCCAAAGCAGAGCGTAGAGTGGTGGGTCGGCGAGATTCTGATTGCTGTAGATGAGTAGTCTGCTGTACACTCATCTCTGCAATGGTCCTGCGTCACTCACCATTAGTACGTGGCTGTCCTCGTCGAATTCCCGATCTTTTCCCTTCGACATTTTAGCCTTTTCCCACTCTCGCATCTTAGTCGAAACCTCAAGAGATAATTCCTTCCATCTAGACAAGGTAAACATGCGGATCAGAGTTCCTGCCCGCAACACACAATGCTCAAAGCGCATCTTGTATAGCGGAGAGTCGCGATATTGAGGGTGTGCGTCAACAAAAGCTAGTGCAACATCCAAACGATCCAACGTAAAGAGAAATTCGCTCGAAGTGACGAGGGAGAGTGAAGGAGAAGAAAGAAAAGAGGTGCTGGCAGGAAGGATGGCGAAGTAAGACAGTCGCAGAGCAAGTGCCTGAGCGAGCTGTGATAGGTGATCCTGACAGGGTAGAAGGAAGGAGAAGTGCATCAACACACGGAGAGTGACCTACGTTGGACCGCTGAAATGTCGTAGAATGTACTCACGATCCTTTCGACCATAGTTTCTGCTTCTTCCCGGAGGCCCTCACTGCCTTCCTCTACAAAGCGAGCCCCAGCTCGGAGCTCAGAGATGTGGATCCTTGCTGCTTCCAGATGATCCAATAGTTCGTCTGCTTCACTTGCTGCTCGTGTGAGATCTTGCAGAGCCACTGAATGGCTAGATTGAGTCGTCGATGTGATGTGAGCTTGCTGCTTCGCAAACCAGGAGAGGTATGAGGGAGCATCGGTCAAGGGAACACTTGGAAGCGAGGATCCAGACACAGTACTTGATGAAGCGGTAGTGGGTCGGGATGGAACGCCTACGTCTGTACTACTCGACGCTTCATCCGACTTTGATGTTGAATGCAGATCTGAGGTGAGCCAGTCGGAGAGTAAAGTCACACTCGCCTTTTCTACTTCGGTCAAGGGCGCTTGAGTGTTTGCCCACTGCTCGAGATGAACCATGGACGTTGAAGCCATGGTGGTCTGGCTTGGCCGCGTAGAGCTGCAAGGCAGTGGTTGCCCAGAGGAGTATTGTATAGGTAGGGAGGTGTATACTGGGACCGGCACTGAGAAGAAAATGTCGAGAGGGTGGCGCGTGCGAGTAGATTGCCACGTGGATGAGCGCTCTTTGTTGCCACGACAGTGGTTGATGCATGAACTTGCGTTTGACAGGTAAGGACTGGCAACTTTCCCGCATCCTCCACAGTCTACTCCAATCCTGCCCAACATCCGATCATGTCCGTACAAACCATTCAAACGAAGCCCTTTGACGGCCAAAAACCTGGAACTTCTGGCTTGCGAAAGCGGTGAGTCAACAGGAAGGTGTCACTTCTATAAGAGAGCAAGCCCAAGCTGATCTTGATCTCCCGATCTCACGACAAGTGTCAAGGTCTTTTCGCAACCTCATTACACGGAGAACTTTGTTCAAGCTATTCTATCCTCGATTCCTTCTCCAGGCGTGAAGGGTTCGACCTTGGTGGTGGGAGGAGATGGGCGATACTTTAGTATTCCTGCCATTCAATCGATCATCAAGTTGTGTGCTGGTAACGAGGTCAAGAAGGTCATCATTGGTGCTGATGGAATCCTATCCACTCCTGCTGCAAGTCATATCATTCGATCGTACAAGGCTACTGGGGGTATCCTTTTGACTGCATCGCACAATCCAGGAGGTCCCGATGCCGATTTCGGTATCAAGTATAACATGGACAACGGAGGCCCCGCTCCAGAGGGAGTCACCAACAAGATCTACGAAGTGACAACGACGATAAAGGAGTACTACAGTGTCGATGGACCAGAGGTGATTCGCCATTTGCTTGACAGTTTGGGTGTGAATCAGATCATTGACGTACAGTCCAACTCTCTCCCTTGCCTAGGTGGATCTGTCCAAGGCAGGTAAGACAACGTTTGGCTCGTTAGAAGTCGAAGTGATTGATCCGGTCAAGGACTACGTCAAGTACCTGTCCGAAATCTTTGACTTTGGCTTGATCAAGACATTCCTCCAATCCGGCTCGTTCAGTGTGCTTTTTGATGCCCTTCACGGTGTCACTGGACCTTATGGACAAGAATTGTTCATCAACGAGTTTGGTCTTTCTCAGTCTTCCGTGCAGAACTGCGTACCCAGCCCCAACTTTGGAGGTGGTCACCCCGACCCAAATTTGACGTATGCGAAGTCATTGGTCGACGCGGTAGAGAGCAAAAACATCTCGTTTGGTGCCGCGTCAGATGGAGATGGAGATCGTAACATGATCATCGGAAAGGGCGCCTTCGTTAATCCAAGTGATAGTGTCGCCATCATTGCCGACTGGGCAGAACGGGCCATTCCTTACTTTAAAAGCGGCGGTGTCAAGGGACTAGCAAGGAGTATGCCAACTAGCGGTGCAATTGATAGAGTAGCCAAAGCGAAGGGCTTTGAATGCTTTGAAGTGCCCACCGGTTGGAAGTTCTTCGGTAACTTGATGGATGCGGGTCGATTGTCCATTTGCGGAGAAGAAAGCTTTGGAACAGGTTCAGACCACATTCGAGAAAAGGACGGTCTTTGGGCTGTAGTTGCTTGGCTGAGTATCATGGCAGCCGCCAACAAGGAAAAGCCCGGATCGACCGTTCAAGACGTCTTGATGCTACACTACAAGACGTATGGACGTAACTTCTTCTCTCGTTATGATTACGAAGAAGTTGATTCAGAAGGTGCAAAAGCCATGATGGACAGTCTCACCACCAAATTCACTTCCTCTGCTTTCGTTGGAACGAATCTAGGATCGTTTGAAGTAGCAGAAGCTGGTGACTTCTCGTACACTGATCCGATTGACGGAAGTGTCAGTAAGAATCAAGGTCTCTACATCAAATTCAAGGACGGCAGCCGAATCATCTTCCGGTTGAGTGGAACAGGCAGTGCAGGCGCCACGATTCGACTGTATGTCGAAAAGTACAGTGACGACGAAAGGGAATTTGCCAGTGATGCTCAAGTCGGTCTGAAGCCACTGATTGATGAAGCCCTGAAAGTGTCTGACCTTGTCAAATACACTGGCCGATCAAAGCCCACTGTCATCACATGATCACTTTGAATAGAAAAGAATTTCCTCCTCCACCTCCTCTCACTATTCTCGCCGATGAATTTTACCTCTAAAAGGTTAGTTACGTAGATAAAAGTTTCACTTTCAGAGGTAGATGTAAACGATCGAGCGCTGTGGCAAAAGATATGCTATTGCTGGGGCGTCATGGTACAGTGATAGGAAACTTGAGTCGCACACTACTTTCGATACCATAGTGTCATCTTACGACCTCTTCGCATCTTTCGCATGAGGCAAAGCATTCCGTGTAGAAGTGCTTCAGCCGTTGGTGGGCACCCAGGAACGTAAAGATCGACGGGCACAATGCGATCACAGCCTCGTACAACACTGTAGGAATAGTGGTAATATCCTCCACCGTTTGCGCAAGAACCCATGCTGATGACCCTGTAGGATTGAAAGGGCGTGTCAGAGCGACTTTCTAAGCCAAGCAGACCGGAAAGAAGAGACTTGGAAAATCAAGACTCACCATCGAGGCTCGGGCATTTGGTCGTAGACCTTTCGTAGGGCTGGTGCCATCTTGTTGGTGAGGGTACCTGCGACAATCATGACATCACTCTGACGAGGAGAAGCTCGGAAGACAACCCCCAGACGATCTTGATCGTATCGAGCAGTAGCGACGTGCATCATCTCGACGGCACAACAAGCCAGTCCAAAAGTCATGGGCCACATCGATCCTTGTCTGGCCCAATTGACTACCTTATCCAATGTCGTCGTGACGTATTCTATACAAGAACAGCGTCAGCAAGAGATCATGCATGCCACCTCGGTCCATTGTGCTGGCTTCTCTACGCTAGACTAAGACTCACCGACGTTGTTTCTAGGTGTTTCCAAACTCAACTGATTGCTGCCTCTGTTGGCAATAGCATTGAAGCTAGCAGGTTCGTTGGGAGACGCCTGGCTTGAATTGCTTGAGGAAGTGAAATTGCGAACTGCTGGGAGTGTGCTGGTGGAGGCAGTCGAAATTTTTGCAACTTCCAACGATCGACCAGCACCGCTGATCGTGCTTAGAGAACGCCACGATTGAGTGGGCACAGCTGATCGCATTGCTAAAAAGGCAGGAAAGACACAATCGATAAGAGGATCAGCCACACATCAGCGGATCACCATCGCCCTGGCCATCTCACCTCCTGCTCGTGCGAGCGACGCGAACGCGGTTCGGGTGGCTGCCATCGTGGTTGTAGGTGATGGTGGAGAAGCGTATGTGGCTGCTACTTACCGACTGGCCTTCCCTTAGATGACAAGCTCTACGCTGCTTTCCACCCAATCAATCCCTTACGTTTACTCAGTGCAATTTCCTTTACGCTTCCTACACAAGCCAGAACGCTCGCCACCTCGCGTGGCATAACTCGGAGAGAATGTCACGTGGCGTGAGTACAATCATATTGGCAGGCAAAGGAGGCTTTTCAGTCATTTCAAGAGCAAAGAATACCGGTCACCATCACAGATCATCATGTCAGCGGTAGCGCTTCGAGGGCAGGCGAGGGTGGCTTGCAAGACGAGTGTCAATGCGGTGGGATGCTCATATGTTCCCCGTCAACAATCTCGAGTACGCCTTGCGAAGAGAGAGTGAGTGGAGAAGATGTCAACTTCGAGAACTTCCACTTCTCACCTCCTTTTCTACTCCTTGCAGATTCTCTACTTCTCAACATGTCCATTTCCTCGAAAACGTGAAAGGGCTGTTCGACAATGCAAAGAATTCCGCTTACTCTAAGCTAGGAATGAAGACCCCAAACGAAAAAGAACTAGAAGGGATGATTGAGCAGATGAGGCCACAAAGCGCCAAAGGGCTGGCTAGACAGCAAAGGAAGAGATGGGGTCGACCAACCATGGTCATGGATGCCAAGACAGGCGAAATACAGGAGAAGATTTTGGAGCATAAATACAGTACAGCGTACTTCCGCATCTCCCATCGGAAGCTGCAATTGTTGGCAGATCAAATTGGAGGGGGGAAACCGATTGATTATTCGATCTTGCAGATGCAATTCTCACAAAAGAGAGCGTCCAAGAGGATCAAGAGTACACTTGTTCTAGCCAGAGATCATGCGGTAGCAAAAGGCCTGAACCCTAGCAAGCTGGTCGTGTCAGAAGCATGGGTGGGCAAAGGCAGAACGTTCAAAAAGATGGAGATCAAGGGAAGAGGACGAATGGGGATTCGAAAGTCATTTCAAGCTAAATTGAGCGTCGTATTGCGAGAAGGAAAGACATGGCAGGAAAAGCAAGTAGTCAAGCTGGCAAAGGAGAAGAAAAGAGTGCATAGTATTGGGACAGGTGGTGTCGTTCGAACGAATCTGCCAGTCCGAAACACCTTCCAGAGAGCGGGATGGCAATGGTAATTGTTCCGAGCGGCATAGCATGTATTCCTCCTCGCATTTGATGCACATTTATCCTCGTTGGAATGGCAGCTTTGGAAGGCTAGACAGGTATTGCTTAGATTTCGGAAAAAGGCTACCTCCGAAGCAGTCCTTACAATGTGCACTGTCCCCGCGTTACCAGTGAAATTGCAACTATTACCCTTTCCTAGGAACAACGAGCTCATCTCTTCTGATCCACTCTATGAGCATTCCTCGTTAGCATAGATGGCCACTCGAGGTTGATGTCCATGAGTGACGTACCCTCGATTCATGACGGCCGAATTCATTGGAAATGATACTAGAGAGAGTGCTTCATAAGTCAGACGGGACAGCTGCGAAGCATTACCTTATCGCCCATGCCTACTCACCTCTTCCTTGATCGTCTATACAGATTGCACCTCCGACTCCTCCCAATTCGCCCAATTCTGCCACTGCTCTACTGCTTGCCACGTCCACTCCCTCGCCCAGGAATCGCATTCGATGTACTACGAGACTTGCAAACGAGCAGCGTAAGAAACAATCTCCTGTACCTGTTCCGGACAGAGCTACACCTTTGTACTCCCTGGCACTGAGGTTCGCACGCATTAAGCCTGCCTTTCTATTACTCGCCTGCTCGATAGCTTCTTCCTCATCTTGCTCTTCCTGAAAGATAGCCTGTGAGCCGAATAGAAATCGGACCCAGCTGCAAGGTGCTCCGAACGTCATTCCCCCACCTTTCACAGTCTCCCTCTTCTTTGCTCTCTCCTTTGAACACTGCGGCTGCCGCTGCCGTTGTTGCATAGTCTGCATTGCCGAGTCCGTTTTCCAGTATTCAGCCCAGAAACCAGCGCCAGGTGTAGGGGTGTCGCCGATCCGACCTGGAAGCTTGTTCGTCACCCCGCCAGTACTAGTAGCTACTGCCAAGTTACCGTTTTCATCCAGCGCTACAGCTCCCACTGTGCCCTGTGGGAGATAATCGAGGCAGGGATTCGAATTGCGACGGTGGAGGATAGCTTGCGCGGCATTCGCTGGCGATGCAAGCTCTACAAAGGACGACGACAGCCAGCTGCCATCGTACTCATCCTCACTTCTTCTATCACCGTTGATGCTTTCCTGGACACTCTCTGCGTACGTCCTAGCGTCCGTGTTAAAGTTCCACTCCATGAGGTATTGCAGCCCTAGATCACCGTGATTGTTCTCTTCAACAGTAGACGGACAAGCGGGCGTGATGACCTCTTCCGTGGTGGTGATGCTCCTCGATGATTCCTTCAGAGAGGCATCTTCATTATCAGACTCCGTTCTCCATTCATCTTGAGAGGGTGAATACAGTGAGAAAGTGTCGTCTGTTCGGGGATTTGCGTAGTATGAAGGAGGTGGCTCGATGGGGTCCTCCACAGTCCTCGCTTCCAGTCCTTCCATGCCCTCCCCTTGATACCGACACATCGCTAGATCGTCATCGTCAGGAAGACCCAGATCTCTACGATGCTCTAGCCATCTTTTGCGCGTATAGTAATACCGGTCGTCTACTCTCTTTAAACCAAGCCGCCAGCCGATTAATTCGGCATCCCTGCCTGATAGAATCACATGCGGATTCTGCTTCTCATTTTCAAAGAGTGCCTTTGCGAGCAAGATGGGGTTGCGAGTGTTCCGAATTAGTACAGCTGATGCGCATCGCCTCTTCCTCTGGAGATGAGCCTGTGTGTCGTGCTTTTGTTTCGGTGAGTACGCAACCATAACGCTTGCTTCACATTCATTATAGCCCTCTGTAGTAAAGACGGCTCCCTTTGCGGCGTTGAAGAGTGGGTCATCTTCCATCTCTTGTACGCTCCTGCAAACAGCATCTAAGGCAGAACCCCCGTCAGCAAGGATCTTGTATCCCTTGTTGAGTGATCTCCGGAGTGCATCTCGATACGCTTTTTCCAGATGGATCGGAATATTTGGTGGGAGAGTACCGCCCGCACCGCCGTGAACGGCCAATGTCGCTGTTCTTCGAGCCGGCTGAGGAGCCGTCTTCGCTTGCGGTTGATCTGTCACTATCATCCTTCGTGCGAACGCAGGTGGGGACAATCTCGCAAAAGGCGACCAGTGGTCTGCCGGATCCTGGAGTATGACTGGTTGAACGGTCTGTCGCAGTACTGCCTAAATCGTATCCTGTGGTCGAGAGACATGAGGTGGGATCCGCGTTTGCTCGCACAGACCTGTAAACTCAGCATTCCCAATTTCCAGTGACGAAGCGACGCACTAAAAGGACCCGTTTGTTCCTAAGAGTCGTGGTAATGTAGCGATCTGAGAAAGCATCGGCATGAATTGGAGCTCAATGCATGTCAGCTGAGTATTTTTGCAATCTTCCAGACTTCGGATCCTGGACCCTACTCGATGACCTCAAAAACAGCTCAGGTTTTTCAAATTGCACAGTCAAATGCGGCCCCCTGCTTTCTCGGCCGATGCATTGCCAATCGGGACGTGTGCTTAGTGTTGCACTGGATAATCTCAAAGGCAGCACGGAGCACCTGTCCATCTCCACGAATCCTTTCTTCTTAGATCTGCCTGGTAATCGGGAAAACGATCACACATAGGGTCAAATTGTATGTCGACCTTCCTGGGCAACAATCCTTTGCAGGGCTCTGGCTTGTACGACGAAGAAGAGCATCCATGGGGTGCACCAGCTCCACCGCCCGCGTCTTCCAAACCAACGACTTCCGCAACGGCGACGGGGTCGCAAACAGGCTTTGAGGATGTACGGGGGGAAAATTCCTTTGTGAGCTCATCAGGCTTCGGATCCACCGATGATGCTGGCTTTGCAGCAGACCCATACGTAGCATCTCCATTTGCTCGACCTTCATACAATTCGGGCGCTGTTGAACGATCCTTCAGTAGTTCCTCCAGAGGGACTGGCAATCTCTTTGGGGAGGACGATGGAGCAAGGGATGTGTATGACGGACAAGGCTCGACCTCAAACAGGAACGGCTTCACTACCTCTTCCAGTAGCGCATCGATCGCTCCACCTGCTCCAGAAAAGGTCTTGCCACAGCACTCTTCCGCCTTTGCTTCTAAAACGTTTCAATCGCACAACCCTTCCTCTCTGTTACCTACTCACCCCTCGATGATGTCGCCAAATCAACAAGTAAGTGGAGCATCACAAGCTCCTCAACTGACACCCGGCTATCCCATGCCACAATCGTACTCGACTCCGACAGCATCCTACAGCCCCTTTGCCAGAGTGGACAGCCTGAATACCCGCAAAGAATCCGTAGAAGAAATGTACGGAGTACCTGAGAATTTCTTGGAAGTCGAAGTCCGAAATGCTATGACGCATGGTGGGTGGCTTCGATGTCAGAGACCAGTGCTGGGCATCAGTGTTACTGATCTTTGACTCCCGCTTTTGCAGGTTTCGGCCGGAAGATGTACACCGATTACGAGATTGTGACGAGGGTAAGTGCGACGGTCATGAGAGGGCAGGCATCCATTTCTGCGCTTACCACCGTTAACTTTCCTACGCAGACAAACATTCCAGCATTCCGCGTACGATATTCGTCTGTACGTCGACGATACTCTGATTTTGAATACTTTCGAGATATCCTCGAGCGGGAATCAACAAGAGTCAATATCCCGCCCTTACCGGGCAAGGTCTTCACTAATCGATTTACAGACGAAGTCATCGAGTCAAGACGAGAGGGTCTGGAGAGGTTTTTGCAGGTAGTTGCCGGTCATCCCCTTTTGCAGGTGAGAATTAGCAAGAGTTGTCTTTAGCAGACATCGAGCGCCGGCGCTGATGTTGCCCTTTTCTCATTACCCCTTCTTGATCACAGACCGGTAGCAAAGTCCTTTGTGCTTTCTTGCAAGATCCCGGCTTTGATCGCAATCAGTGGATGTGAGCGTAGCCTCACAATTTCAATGAGCTAGTGGCTGTCTGTCTTTCATATACAATCTATCCGATGTATTATTGAGCATATCAGCAGCGCCAATACTTCGAACTTTTACACCTGTGACAAACATCCTTGACATGCACACAACAACGAGACTGCGACTGAAAGTGATACACGATCTAGCACCTTCACGAATGTAGATAGCAGACCTCGTCACTGTAACAGGCGTGTCAAAGGCAGAGAAGGTTGTCTGTAAGAGGCAGGGTCATTGTAGTAGCAAGAATAACGTTGAGGTATGCTCACTTTGGAAGTTCTAAGCTGAACAGAACTGACCGTGGTAAATTTGGGTGAGGCAAATCCTCCTGAAAGGAGACATCATTGCCACGTGGAGGAGAGAAGATCCAAAGGGCGCACAAGAATTAATAATTCTTTCTTCTGATTTGATCTTACACTCCTTGAAGCACCTTCCTTACCTCCTTCTTGACAAGTCAGTTGCTCTGCCTGCCTGCAATGATCCCTCCGCTAGCCCAGCGCGGCATGTCATCAGGCAGAATGGCACTTATGCGAGCATCAGCGCCTGGACGTATCTCTTCCCGCCGAGGTCTTGCTTCTGTAGCACCACCCACCTACCACCCTTCTCGACTACCACCATATACCAAGCTGCTCGAGTCCTTATCGAAAGTTCGACGTATTTTAAATCGACCTCTCACTCTATCAGAAAAGATTCTCTACACACATCTCATCTCACCAGAAGAAACACTGGCTTCAGCAGGTAAAGACCCTTCCAATATTCGCGGGAAAATGTATTTGCCCTTGCAAGTTGATCGACTAGCTATGCAGGATGCCTCTGCTCAAATGGCCTTGCTTCAATTCATGACTTGTGGTCTAGATCGAGTCAGTGTACCTGCAAGTGTACATTGCGATCACCTGATTCAAGCTTTTGAAGGCGCCGAGGCAGATTTGGTTCGATCTGTCGCCTCGAACAAGGAGGTATTCGATTTTCTGGAATCAGCCAGTCGCAAGTATGGTATAGAATTCTGGGGTCCTGGTAGTGGTATCATCCATCAAATCGTACTGGAAAACTATGCGGCACCTGGCTTGCTAATGTTGGGCACTGATTCTCACACACCCAATGCTTCTGGTTTAGGCTGCTTGGCTATTGGGGTGGGAGGCGCTGATGCCGTTGATGCCCTTACTTCTACACCATGGGAACTCCTGGCACCTCGTGTACTTTCTGTTCATCTGAAAGGAGAACTGTCCCCCTGGTGTACGCCAAAGGATGTCATACTTCATTTGGCCGGCAAGCTGACAGTACGAGGAGGAACGGGCAAGATCATTGAATACTCTGGTCCTGGTTTGGCGTCACTAGAAGCTACTGGTCTTGCAACAATGGCGAACATGGGTGCTGAAGTGGGAGCAACGACCAGTGCATTTGCCTACACGGAACAGATGGGACTCTACCTTACTGCCACAGGTCGTGACGAAGTTCGAAGGCACGCGGAGGTTGCATCTGCTCGCGGCCTACTTGCTGCCGACCCAGGAGCGGAATACGACGAACGGATCGAAATAAACCTGTCAGAGTTGGAGCCTTGTCTCAACGGACCAGCTACACCTGATCTCAGCACACCCTTGTCTGTCTTTGTCGAACGTGCAAAGGGAGCTTCTCGTGATCACCCTCTGGATTTGAGTGCAGCCTTGATTGGTAGCTGTACAAACAGTAGCTATGCCGACATGGCGCGATGTGCTAGTCTGGCACAACAAGCAGCGGACCGTGGTCTGAAAGTTAAGACGAGCTTTGACGTCACTCCCGGAAGTGAGCAAGTACGGGCTACAATCGAAAGGGATGGTATTCAAGATATTCTAACAAGTGTGGGAGGTCGAGTCTTGGCCAATGCATGTGGACCTTGCATTGGACAATGGGATCGAAAAGACTTACAGGGTCAAGACAATGTCATCCTCACTTCTTTCAACCGAAACTTCAAGGGAAGGAACGACGGGAATGTCAAGACTATGAATATTCTAGCTTCGCCTGAGATCGTAACAGCGATGGCCTTTGCGGGCAGGATGGACTTTAATCCTATGACCGACTCGATCATGGCACCAGATGGTAAGCCATTCAGATTCACTCCACCAAAAGGTGATCAATTGCCCAAAAACGGCTTTACTGCAGGGAACATCTCTTACCTTCCCCAGGCCATGCCTGAACCTGAAGCCTCCGCCGACGTCGTCATCAGCCCAACGAGCAGCCGACTGGAGATGTTGGAGCCATTTGTGAGCCCCTTTGCCGAGTCGAGTATGACGGGGGACTATGAATTACCAGCTATGCGATGCCTGGTCAAGATTAAAGGGAAATGCACGACAGACGCAATCAGTGCTGCCGGACCTTGGTTGCGCTACAAAGGTCACTTGACGAACATTGCAGAGAACACTTTGATTGGTGCGACGAACGGGGAAAATGACAAGGTGAACAGCGTTGCAGACTTCACTTCCCCCTCGAATGAAGAGGTGACCATTCCAACACTGGCAAAGAAGCTCAAAGCGCAGGGTCAACCTTGGATGGTTGTTGCCGATCACAATTACGGTGAAGGATCTGCTCGAGAGCACGCTGCTCTTCAAATCCGGTTTTACAATGGATACCTTATCTTGGCGAGGAGCATTGCAAGGATTGCAGAGACTAATCTCAGGAAACAAGGAGTCTTGACTTTGCTGTTTGAGAATGAAGCAGATTACGATCGAATCAACAGCGGTGATCAAGTCGAGACGGTTGGCCTGACTGATCTGCTCAAGCCGGACGGAAATCTGAACGCTCAGGTAAATGTGAAAGTGACCAAATTTGAAGAGAACGGTAATGTGAAGGAGTCCTTCTTGCTTCGAACGAAGCACTCCTTAAGTCGTGCGCACTTGAACTGGATTCGAGCTGGCAGTGCACTCAATCTCATTAGAGAAAAGGCGGCACAGAGTGGGGGAAGCGGCAGCGGCGGCAGCAGCCCCTTCCCCCGATCTCCTCGACCAGCCAAGCAACAGGTTCGAGGTTACGCCACACAAGCTAGTGGAAAGGCGTCCGTCTCTGTCAATGCCTCCAAACTGAATCCCAACGATCCTCGTTATGTCGCACCTGCTGCTGATACTCGTACTGAAGCAATGCGAAGGCTGGTCTTCCCACCACCGACCAACCCCAACGCTTCTCTGGCAGAAACCAAGTCCTTGAGTGACGCTGCTGCTCAAAAGGCACTGCTGGAGATGATGCCTTACCCTATAGAAGTACACGACACCATCACGCGAGCTTGGCTGCTCTTGCAAAGGGATCAACGTCAAGAGAGAGAAAGGGACATCCAGGTCAAGAGAGCGAGAATGTCAGAAGCATGCGAGAGTCTCAAGGAGGAGGCGCCCGAGATCTTTGCCAGAGCCACTTATCGAGTCAACATCAGCAAGAGGCACCCTGACGAAACTGAAAAACTCAAGCAGCTAGGTCTAGATGCTTCATCAGCAGAGAGCGGAATCAGCAACCAAGAAAAGAGGCGAAGGGTTAAGAGCATTGTAGGTGCTCGCATTCAGGGGCTGCTACCGAGAGAAATGAGAGCTCCCACTTTGACACCTTCTAGCAAGGGATGGCCGACATTCAAAAGCACAGAGGAGCAGTAAGTTGGCTCTTCCCCTCTCCTCCTCCTCCTCCTCCTCTTCCCCACTCCTCCCCCAACATGTACTTGATAGACTTTGACAGATTGTGCAAGTATAGATTACTGACAAACACTCCAGGCGTGCAGCGTCGAGTCGTAAAAGGAACAACTGTAGACACGATCCGGTGAGGTGGTGCTGCTGCGATCCCAGTCACATCCATAAGCCAAGCTCTTGTGTTCATCGAAGCGGGTCATCAATTGCATCTCTTTGCGAGGAAAGTCAGCGTCTTTTTCTGAGTCGCACAAGGAGTCCAGATGCATCACTTTGAAGCCGTCGTGCATGCAGCCGAGCAAGAGTTGGTCTGCTTTGGAAGGATGCCATTTGGTTCGCCAGATGCCACCGCCTGCTGACGTAGTGGAGACAGGACGCACTGGGTGTCGGGCATCAAAGAGTCGTAGGTGGCCATCATAGCTGAGTGTTAGAAGTGGGTGACGTGAGCGTCATCGATGAGGAAATATGCCTGGCGTACGTCCTTTCTGCTTCTCACCTTCCTACTGCCCACAAGTGTTGCCGGAGATGGTGGCTTTGCATGCTCGTGACACCCCCTTCGAAGCATTTCTTGGAGGAGAAAGTGGGTATCCTATGCCCATCGGCACACGATGTTCGCAAGTCCCAGCCTTTCAAGGTCAGATCGTCACCGCCACTCCACACAATATTCCCGTCACTCCAACAGTCGTAGGCTGTTGTCCACGCTTCATAGTCGTGTGCTTTCCATGTCTGAATTGTGGGAGCGGACGACATCACGCTGGCAACGTGTGCCAAAGTGCCGTCGCTCTGGCTTATGATCGCATGAGGACTACTACTGCTGCTCTCATCGATCTTATAACCACCACTATGACCGCCGCTTCTATCCGACCAGTCCAGCGACAAGCACAAAGCTTGTGTGTCGTTGACGTGGATGCTCTTGAATAGCTCTAGAGTGTTGTCTTCTCTGTATTTGTAGATTGACACGGAAGAGTTTGCTAGTGCAACTGAAAGAAAAGAAGAGGCAGGATGAAGCCATTTCATGTCCAGGATGGCCGCAGTCTCGATTTCACAGAGGGTGTCACAGGAGACTGAATCGTCTGCATTTTGAATAAGCTTTTTTAGTCGCAATGTGCCCCTTCTCGAGTATTCAGGGGATGTGGAAGAAGGAGTAACGTCATCTTCACTTTTTCCCTGTGACTGTGGCGTACAGTCGGTCTCTTTCTCCTGATCTACTTGGTATGTTCCGAGCGCAAAGATGCCGGCTTTGGAAGGGTGAGATTCAATGCTATCTGCACTCTGTATTGTCGATTCATGGTATATTGATCTGGCTATCAGACAGCTCAATGGGTCGCTCAGCGACACGGCCACGGACCAAGTAAGATGCCTTCGCACCACCCCTCACCTTGATGCAGAGCGTCTGTGTCTGACATCGACCCTGGTCAGGTCGTCTGGATCTCCCTATCTGTATTCTTCTACAACTACAACTCTAATTCAGCGGTGGGCTCTCCAGATCCAGGAATCTTAAGGAGGGGAGCCTACCGGTAGAAAGCGCGACACGTGAGTGAGTGTTCGCTGCAGCGTACGAAGCAAAGTCCATCATCGTCCTCATTGCGCTCACCTTCACCCTCCCTTCGAATTCACTCAAAGTCCTGACAAGATGGCAAGAGTTTCGCAGCCAGAACTGAAGCGCTATCTGGACAAGAAGGTCACAATCAATATTCAGGGTGGTAGGAGAGTACAAGGAACGCTAAGAGGATTTGACGTCTTCTTGAATCTCGTGGTGGACGATACCTTGGAGCTGACTCGACCAGAGGGGGGATCAAATTCAAATCAGTGGAAGGAGACTGCTCAGTGTGGCACAGTGGTGAGTGGGGGATAAGATGCAGAGTGTGGTGGATGATTGCCAAAAGTGGCTTGCCTGGCTTGCTGATCGAGAAGAACATATACATTGACTCTATACACAGGTCGTTCGAGGAAACAGTGTCACTTCATTAGAAGGAATGGAGAGGGTGAATACGAAGATACAGTAAAGGCATACCAGAAGATAGCGCAAACAGGAGGGCAGCCTCTCGCTTTCTCTCTCTCTCTCTCTCTCTCGAATTACATCGTTGTACAGGTTGTATAGTAAATAGCAAGAAAATGGATAAGTGTGTCCCGTCGTTACGAAAGAATACTCGAGGTAGATGGATCATTTTGCTGCTTCGAGGCGAAGTTTCTTTTCCTCTTCCTCCTCTTCTGGCAGCGCATCCCCTTGACCTTGAAGGGTCCCTTGGAGAGCACTTCTGAAAACGCCATATGCTCGGTCCAGGTCATCGTTCTTGATGATGACATCGTGTCCACCTTGTCGAGCATAGGCCATCTCACCTGCTGCCATTGCCAGTCTCTTCTGAATTGCCTCTGGAGTGTCAGTTTTTCTCGATTCCAGTCGCTGGCGAAGGGTCGCAAGAGATGGCGGTGCGATGAACAGGAAGAGCGGATTGAGATAGGCATGATTCTTCTTTATAAGTATGACTCCCTTTAAAGAGTTTGAAAAAGAAAAGAAAATGCAGTTTAAAGAAAGAAAGCACATACATTCAGTCATCGTCAACACTACATCTGAAGTGCCATCCTGACTCACCTGCGTATCGATATCGAGCAGAGCTCTTCTCCTGCTTGCATCCTCGTTTGGCTTGCTGACATCTTCTACCGCCTTGGCACTGGTACCATAGTAGTTGCCCCCGAATTGAGCGTACTCTAAGAATGCTCCCTCTTCGATTAACTTTTCAAATTGACTTCGGTCTACGTAATGATATGATTCTCCAGGTGTTTCACCAGCTCTGGGAGATCGAGTAGTGTCTGTGGCCGCATGCATTCATTGGGTTGGTGAGTTGTTGTGCGAAGCGAGGTTCAAGTATGGTCCACTCACGACTGACACTGAACCCATACGAATTCGGAAATTCGGCAAAAAGCTTCTTGATCAAGGTGCTCTTCCCCACTCCTGAGGGCCCGCAAAGGACCACTGGCCTGACGTCTTTACTGCTGCTGCTACCGTTACTCATGGTACGTCTGTAACAAGCGGATGTTGGGAGGCAAAGTCGATAAGATGAATTGAAAGGTGTACGAAGCCGATGG
Source organism: Exobasidium rhododendri (assembly GCA_026210745.1). Classification (NCBI taxonomy): domain Eukaryota; kingdom Fungi; phylum Basidiomycota; class Exobasidiomycetes; order Exobasidiales; family Exobasidiaceae; genus Exobasidium; species Exobasidium rhododendri. The sequence goes on from CP110630.1 coordinate 1,429,839, forward strand.
AGGGACATCGCATACAAATCGGTGCTAGAATTGTTTGAGCCCCCAAAATCCGGATTTGTGCACTTAACTTTCCAGATCTCGATACGCGATGCAAAAACTTGTGAACTAGCTAAGCATACCGCACCCTGAGCCGCGTTGCACATAGCGTTACTGCACTACTCTGCATGTCGGAGCTGCGCTTCGAATCCGAGGTCACACACACTTCTCAATGAATCGTCGGGGTCCCCTTCTTCTACTCTTACTCAACAAGTATTGCTAGCTAGCAGTATTAGATTGACGCACAATAAAAGTACAGATGGTGGTAATGTTACACTCTTACGTTCGACTTCTCATGGCATTCTTACTAGCACTCCTATTCGGCTTTCTTCTCTTCTCCCTTCCGAAGCGCTCATCTTTGCTCAACTTTTCGACACCGACTCCCTCCTCGCTTCCAGCTCCTTTGCTCAAACCCTTGCCGAACGTCTCTTGCTTCTTCGGTCGGATACTGTCGCTCGCTCGACCTTTTGCGGAGGCCACCTCTTCTGAAGGTGTCCAGCTGAAAGATTTTTCACCTCCTGCTTGTTCGTCGTCGCCTCTGCTGCCACCGTAACCTCGCGATTCATCCTTGCGCATACGTTCTCCAAAAGTACGCTTCTTTGCACCTGCACTGCGACCTTTGCTCACCTTGCCAAAGTCAGCATCTTCCTCCTCTTCATCGTCCACCGGCCTAGCACCTCGTTCGTGTGCATTCTCCAAATCAGTCCTCCTCTTTCGATAGTGCAGTCGAGGATCATATTGACCAAGATTTCCCTCTTCAGAACTGTCCGAGTCTGCGTCACTGATCGTCTCTTCTTCTTCTTCTTCGCTTTCTTGATCAGGGTCAAGCGATTCTCTGTCGCTCTCCAATTCTTCCTCCTCTACTGCCGTCAATTTTCTCCTGTCATTCGAATCCGTAGTACCGTTCTTCGCTGCTCCCGCCTTTGCAACGGCAGTACTTGGATTGAGTAGTGCATATTCTCGACTGTTTTCGTCCACTTGATACTCTGCATTGGTGAATAGATCTTTGAAACGATCGTCGCTAAGCAGGTTAGCCCCAGCCCTCTTCTCTTCTGCCTTGGCTCCGCCTTTCTTTTGTCTTTCAGCTTGCTTCTGAACCTTTTCAGCTAATTGACGATTGATTCGAATACCTTGCAATTCGTTCTCATTCTTGCGTCTCTTTGATAGTTCCCTAGGTGTTTCTCGAATCCTTGATTCGGTCAACTTCTCGATCTTATTCTTGATAGCTCTCTCTCGAGCATCTTCGTAGGCCGTAGGATTACTTATCAATCGAGCCTTATCATAGAGGTTCAAAGAGATGAAGAAACCATGCATGTATGGTCTCAAGACTTCACTTCCTACCAAATGACTCAACCCTAGCCTCTCCAACTCTCCTTGATCGACGAATTTGAAGTCTTCGTAGGTACCCTTTCCACCCGTAGCCTCTGCATCAGCCTCATCAGTAAGGACGTCCAGGAAACTACACCATTTGGGTGCAACGCCAAGATCGGGAACATACCAGCCATTGCATCGAGTAGACTCATTGGCGGATAGAATCAAGCCGGTACCGGGCAAATGATGAACATCGTTTAGGTCGCCAGTTCCGACACTGGGGGTGATGGTTACCATATTCTCCGACGGCTTGGAGGGGGACCAGACTTTGATGACTTTGGAATCACTAGAGAGCACTCGCTTTTCCGACATTGGCAAGGAGTCACTGGGCCATGTAACAGTCTTGATCGGAAGTCCAAATCCTTGATCTTTCGTTGCGTATGGTTTCGCCATGCGCAGATCATATAGCAGTACATGACCGGTGCTGGTCCCCACCGCAATGTTGAGTCCATCGGAAGAAGTGCTCAGCGCAGTGGCACTCAAGGAAGAGATGGCCTCTGTCAAAAGTGCCGCCTCATCACTCTCTTGATACACACCTGGTAGACCTCTTCTCGCTACGATCAGTGCAGAGTCCAACACATCCCTGGTGGCCACATTGAGAATGCCAGCATGCGTACGACTGCGATTATCCCATAATTCCACCCCACTCTCGTTGGTGCCGCCCTCGACACCAAACGCACACAGGCCATGAGCCGGATTGACATCCACTGCATTAACTCCTGTCACTGACGACGATAGTTGAAAGGGTGCCAAGAACTTCCCTTGATCCAAATTAAGGCGGAAGACTTCATTGCCTGCCGCACCCACCAGAGCAGTAGCTGAAGCGTAATGATAATTCAGCGCCCTTCCAAATTTGGGTATCCTGACTCTAGCATGATGACCTCCTTGATTATGTAATTCCAAGGTTCGATCACTTTGGAGATGTATCGATTTTGTCCAGTCGTCGGATAGCATTACAAAATCAACATTTTCGGCGTCGCTGTGTCGTTCAAATTTCAGACTCAATTGCTCGCATTCCCACACCCTCATTTGAGGTTTATACGTTCCTGTAGCAACAATGTATTGACCATCTCGAGTACTCTTGATTTTATTGGAAGCTTCCGGGAACTCAAAGTCCTGCAGCAGTTCGATTTTGGAAAGTTGATTGTTAATGCTGGCAACGGACTTTCGTTGCTTTCGCTTGTTCGAACTGCCGTGTCGTCGAAGGAGATCAGGTAAAGAGGATGACAAGAAGGATGAGTCGGTATTGGTACTCGAACCTCCGCCCGAGACGTTGTAGATCTTGGCTGGTTCTGCAATCGCCATCTTTGAGCGTGATCTACGACAGGTCTTAGCAGAGCAGACAAAGATGAGAGTCGGCAAGGATGTCACACACCAGTGTATAGGCAGGCATTCAAGGCCAAGGGAAAAGGCCAGAACCAAAATTCCAAGGTCGTTCCCAAAAAGTTAAGATCACGTGCTTTTGCATTTTGGTGCTCTCGGTCGGTCTGAAAGGGAGGTTCGGTATAGAGGTGACACCAAGGGGCGGTCATCACCTTGGCCACTACTCAACTCATCCAGCTGAAAAGGACGGAAGCTTCTCATGCAAAGGTAACAACAAAGCGATAGAGACAACATGTCTACGTCTGCAGATCGCACATATGAAGATCAAAATGATGCATCGCTGAACAAGCTCTACGACAAAGTCAAGAATCTGGTGAGCAGGCGTCAAAAAGAAAGGGTGGAGGAGCCAAAGATCTAACGTAGCTTCATGTTTCTCTTCCCGCTTTCCTCAGCGAGGAGTCACGACAGACATTTACAGCGATGCAGAATCACAGCGAGAAGGTCTTCTATCAGATGCTTCCATGAGCTTTGATAATTTTGCCGCTCGACTTCAGAATACGAGCCAGACGTTCACCCGATCTGTCGTGAATGCAAGAGGAAATCGCTTGATTCTTTACATCGTTGGTGCGATTGTAGTCGTTTTTCTGCTTTACACCATCATTTTCTAAGGGCCAATGATGGGGTGGAAGTGAAGATCTGGGTTAGAGCTCATTTGGAGTCGCAAGGTAGACTCATTGAGTTCTGGAAGGTTTGATTGTAATCACCATTGCCACGTATCAGCAACTCTATCACCGTGTCTCTTCCATCAGTGCCAGCACAACCTATTTAATGACCTCTCCACTCTTCACCTCCTTTCCCGTCTTTTTGATCTTCTCCAAGACAGTCTCGTAAGGTGCCGAGCCCTTGACGACTACTTCCTGCTTCTCTAGTGAGACATCAAACGAGTCTACGCCTGGGAGCGATGAGCGGTGCATGGCGGGGTCAGAGATGTTTCACTCCTGACTATCAAATTAAAGGACTCACCATCGAGCTTGGAGAGGACCCTGGTGACGGCTCCTGAGCAGCCAGAGCAGGACATTGCTACATGGAAGAGATATTCGTGCTGCGCAGGGGAAGGGATTTCACTCAGACGAGGCTCTCGACGTTGCGCGAATGCTGCATAGCTCACCTTGTCCGCCATTATCTTCTGCAGAGCGTGTGTGTTGGGGAATGATGTGGGAAGGTGATAAAGGTTCTTGGTGAATGAGGCGGACTGCAACTTCCGTTGTGAATCACGACTGAGATAGTATATGTATTGGCGTGCAGTTGAGTCCTCCAGATTCTGGTCAAAGCGCGACGAATTCGGATTTAGTCGAGGGTTGCTGAATGAGTGTGAAGGGCCGCACTACCTGTTCTATATCTATACTTTCTTTGCTTCTCGGGCGTCACTCGGCCTTGCAAGACGAACGCTGTGCAGCTCTACTTTTACTATCCCTACAAGACATAATGAACAGACTGTTTGGGAACAAGAGCGCAGTGCCGAAGCCTGGCTTGACAGAAGCTATCGCAAGCACAGAGGCTAGGGCGGATGGCGTATCACAAAAGATCAAGAAGTTGGATGTAGAGCTGAGTCGCTATCGCGATCAGATGAAGAAGATGGGAAGCGGCCCTGGTAAAGTGAGGAATGTAGGGAAGAGAGGAGGAAGATGAGGGTGCTGCTAGAACTGACTACCAAACTCTTTTCTGTGGGCCTCCTTTACCAGAAAGCAATCGAAGCGCGGGCGATTCGTGTTCTGAAACAGAAGCGGCTGTATGAAGGCCAATTGGATCAACTGTATCAGCAGACTTATAATATGGAACAGGCGACGATGACGACAGAGAATCTACGTAACACTATGGCTACTGTTGATGCTATGAGCGTTGCCAATAAGGAGATGAAGAAGACATATGGGAAAATCGACATTGACAAGATAGAGAGGGTACAGGATGAGATGGAGGACTTGATTGAACAGGCGAATGAGGTGCAAGAGAGCCTGGGACGAAGCTATGGCGTACCAGATGAAATCGACGAAGACGAGCTACAAGCAGAGCTGGATGCACTGTGAGCAGGGAAGCGCTAGATGCTTGAGCAATGAGAAGTCTTTGCTGACAGCTTTGGTTTTTACCTTCTCTTCGTCAGTGGCGATGACCTCGGCGAAGAAGAGACGGAGACGCCATCTTACCTGACGGATGGCCCCTCTGCGCTGCCGGATGTTGTCAACGATCCTATCAAAGCTCCTGCCAAAGCGGAAGCAGTGAGTGTGCCATGACAGTACGGGGTAGACAAGTCAGCGTCTTTACATCTTCCACTTCTTTCAAATCCTGCAGTCAGAAGCGATGCGAGCAGCATAGCGTTTAATTATTTTAATTTGTGAAAGTGTACAGTAATCAATGGAGATCATCTTTGCGGTATAGGGTGACTAGGATCCGGGTCCCAACGTGTGCGAGCCTGATTCGGTGCCTGGTATCTTCGTATGGTCCTTGACTTGAGGAGATGATTCGTACACAATGTTGGACGGACCTTCACGTCTTTGTGTCCCAAGCCATTCACCTTTGAAGCCGATGAAGTAGATCCTACTTGTATTTGCCCCTGCAGCTCTTGGAATGAATAGAGTCACCGACCGAACATTGTTGAACTTTGCTGTCTTTAGAGGATATGAGACCTGCTCTCTAGTCACAGCTATACTACTCAGTTTTTGAGTAGCTTTCACGACTTCATCGCTTGCTTCGTCGAAATCCAGCGTTTCCAGATTCGAATAGACAAAGATCTCAGAAGGCGTCAAGTCAGCTGGACCAGCCTTCAGCATCAAGGCTCGCAGCTTCACGACACCCGTGAATGGGATCCGAATGATCAACTGATCATCTGCATCTGATTCTAGATACTCTGTCTCATCCATGATTTTGTCATAAGACTTGATCGTCTTCCTGCCCATTCCACTTGTCTGTTCATTCAAGGCTGTGACATTGTCTCGGTCGATTTGCGAGTATAGAAAGTCTTGCTGACCCTGTGGGAGGAAAGTGAGGGAGGAGTGAGTATAAGGTGGGGAGGAACGAGTACACAGGTGGAAGCGGGAGTAAGCATGAAAGCATGTGCCAGAACAGACCCTACTGTATTAGCACTTCTCACTGACCTCTCCTGGCTTGATATGATCATCATCATGTTCGTGGCCACATCCTTCGTGATGTTGATGATGTGACATGGCAGGCGCTTAGTGAAGTCGTGTAAATGTGAGCAAAGGAGGAACGGAGCTTGAGGCCAGGAAAGAAAGAAGGACAATGCACGGGCCAGGTCTTCTACTTTTTTCGATCGAATCGAGTAGAGAGGGAATACGAGAAAGAACATGGTGAAGAAGATGACGTTCAGGATATAAGAGATGGGTCTATGGTACATTGGGCACAGTACTCTCTTACACTGGGAGGGGGCTATGACAAGCCGTGTCTTTCTCTGCTCACTAGACCTGGAGATAGGTCGTACACATCGCCTGACAGTAGCCCATGCAAACCGCCGGTCTGGGACATAGTAAGGCCTGTCAAGGGGTGCTCCGAGCGTCCAGCCTCGACTAAATGTCCTACTTTGGCGATATTACTATGAGAATCTGCGATCGGCCGGAGAAATCACAGTCGACAATGTCAGTAGCGTCCATCGGCTACTCTTGCGAACAACCCACTCACCGACAAGTTGTCTCAGGTCATCCAGGGGTGGATTCTTGTGAATGTTGAGGGATAAAAAGACAGCATACGTGAACAGAACGGCAAACATACTCCAAGCTGGGATGAGGAAAGCCCACTCTCTGCCGAGCGTGAAGAAAAGAGTCAAGAAGGAAAAAGGAGCCACATCAATTGTCCATAGAAATCAAGAGGATGATTACATCTTTTCCTCTCGTAATATTTGCACGTACCGATTTGGATACCAGTCTATGCCGAATTGGTGCAAAATCCTGTCTGGGACCAGAGCCCACAAGACCCACAGAACCATCACAAGAGTCGCCACAATAAATAGGGCAAATCCATAGTACTCTCCTGGACCACTGACATCAGGCGGTGACACATACGAATTGTCCGACTGAAGGTACTCTCTTGAATGAAGGCTCGATGCAGGGAGCGCCGAGAGAGAAACGAGGCGCAATGAAAAAGGCCCAGATTGTTCCTGCCCAAGAGAGAGCGAGAACATGTTAAGTCGACAGAAGACCGCTGAGGCACCTACATACCCGCTAGCACTCACTGCAAAATTACTCCTCGCCATGATGCTCCATTCCCGTACTTGTGAAGGATCTAGCGGCTCTGCATCGTCTGCCGGTCGACCTCGATAGGTTGCATTGAATTGATTCCACTCTGCGAGAATGCTCATTGTTCCGTCTTTGTCCGACTTCGACGCATCAAAGGAATATTCGTAGACGACCGTGCTCTCCTTTCTCCCATCCGGTCTTGTTGGCGCAATAGTCGGCTTCAAGTTGAGGACAAATCGGGTGACAGGGGCTTTGCCGCCTCCCGCTTGGTCCTTCCCCGAGCGACTGTCAGCAGACGACGATTGAGGCGATGCAACAACCAGTCGAAGGCCACAATACTTGTTTCCATCGATGACAGAGCCTGGAAATCCCTGGCCATTCTTCGAGTAGGCTTGCGATGCAAAGCCAGCGCCCCCAAGCGTCGTCGTATCCAGAAAGCCAGAAAAATCTATGCCATCTGAGGAGTTCTTTACCGTCATCGAGCTTGTGCTGCTTCCTCCTCTGACTGTATCGTCGACAGAAGTAAAGTCTGAAGCGTGCCATGATGCTCTAGGGGTGGGAGAGCTGTCTGCAGGAGCAAATAGAATCGCTTCCATCGTTAAGGCGTCAACGTTGCGGTGAATGATTGTGGTAGAGAGGGGAGGGGCGGTCCAGATTTACTTAAATGTCACCAGGGAGGAGAGTCCTGAACAAAATGGAAACGCGCGCTCGAGCCACCTCAACAAAATCTCCAGTGTCAAGGAACGTCCCCTTTAGAGTCAAGGATGTAATCTTGGCAGCATTCAAATCACTACAGCACAGGAGTTTCAAGGCACGACGGCTAATATTACACAACTGTTGGCTGACCTGGAATTTTCATGATTCAGCTGCTTTCACGGTATTCTCGGGAGACTCTGCTTCTGCTTTTCTCTTTCTGCTTTCGATTAGTTGCTCTTCTCGTTTCTTCCTGTTTTCTCTCGTGTCAATACTCTTACTACCTCCTCGTGCTGTGAGGATCTCCACACCAGTCTCGGTGATGAGCAGAGTCTCCTCCGAAGCTGCAGAATTTGCTCCGTCAATCGTAGAGACTGTCCAGTCATCAGGCCACGACAAGTCTCTCCACTCATTGCCGATGTTCAGCATGGGTTCGATGGTAAAGATATGGCCGACCTGCATGATTCCGTAGGCCTGGTACAATAGGACAGAGTATAAATGACTAGCTCTCTTCCTCCTCGACAGACACTAATTTACCTTCTTTGTTCGGTGATGGTACACCGTAGGTGCACTGTGAAATACATTACTGATACCGTGCCCAGTGTATTTCTTGAAGCAGGAAGGTAAGCCGATCATCACTTTGTACTATCTCGGACTGAATCTTTCCTGACTCACTTTGACCACCGCCAGTCCTTTGCCTTCTGCGATAGGTTGAATCACTCTACCAATGTCCGCATAGGGCACTCCTGGTCCGCAAATAGCAATAGCAGCGTCCAAACACTCTCTTGTTGTTTTGATCAAGCGCATGTCCGCTTCACTTGCCTCCGCTTTTGGTCCGACAGGATAAGTAGAATTCAGGTCGCCGTGATATCCATGATGGTATAACGTTACATCTGCATAGAGGAAGAGAGAGCAGAGAGGGAGAAATGAATACGGGGGCACATCGAAGACCGCGCCAGCCGTCTGCTTACTCACCAAGGTTTACGATATCGCCATCTTTCAAGGGCCTCTGATCTGGAATACCATGACATATGATCTCATTGACAGAAGTGCATACGCTCTTTGGGTAGCCATGATAGCCGAGTGGACTTGGGTAGCAGTCTCTTTTGATTGCTTCTTCGAAAACGACCTTGTCGATCTCATCTGTCGTCACACCAGGAGCAATCTTGGAAGCAGCAACCTCTAAGACTTCTCGAGCCAACTTAGCTGCTTTCCTCACGCCGTCTTGGTCTTTCTGGTTGTTGACTTTGATGTTTCGAGAGGAGAGAAGCTAAGCAGCGTAATGAAACAGAATTGGGTAGAGAGGGGGGATTGTTTGTCAAGGACGATCGACAGATTTAGCCTACCATGTTTGCGCACCTCCCACCAAAACCAGAATGAGCCTCTTACCGATTCACGAGCGTAATTTGGTCTGACAATTCCCGATGGAATCACTGACTTTGGTGAGAGTGGATACGCCGGCCTTACTGTCGATCCTGATGGGTACTTGAAGGAGGGATGATCAGCGAAAGGATCGTATGGAGTGGCAGTAGGTGACATTTTGTGTGTGGGTGGTCGACCAGTAGATTGTAGCAAGCAAAAATTCTGAATTCTGCGAGAGAAACTCTAAATGCAAGTTGTCGCCTCCAGATTACCAGCCACACGTGAGGCAGGCAGCCAAAAATTACATTTTTAGAGGAAATAGGCTTGCAGCAATCTTCTGCTCCTCCCATAAACGCTCACCACAACGTCAAGAATGCCGGCTACGTCGAGTCACGTCAAGGTGGCAGCTCCCAGAGCGGGAGTAAAAGGAAAAGTCACATTCAAAGCGCAGAATAGAGCACCGGTAGCGTCTGGCTCAGCGCCGAGAAGGAAGCGATCAGCACCGCCTTCAGATGACGAGAGAGACGAAGATGATGAGGGAATGGACGACGACGAGGATGAAGAGGCAGATGTAGAATCAGAAGCGGATACCGATGATGAGTTGGCTGCCGCACGGAATGGGAAGAGCAAAAAGACTGCGAGTGAGTAACCATTTTTCCATAGGGGCTACGAAAGGCCTTTCGCTGACTTGTAACATTATAGAGCGTAAGAGGAGGGCTACTTCGCCTAGTACATTTGGTGCAGCTTTGGAAGGTCTACTAGGGAAAGCAGATGAAGAGAAGGCCGACGACGATGGAAGCGAGGAGATGAAAAGCTCTACGCTTCAGGGGAAGGGACAATCGACTATTTTGTCACTGGCACCTCACATTCGACGATCAGCTCAGTCTTCTCGACTGAATGAAAAGGCATCAAGATTGGCCGTCGAAGCAAAGAAGAAACGAGAGGAAAGGGCAAGAGTGAAAGACGTGATTGGAGGGTGGGGTGCACCGGGTCAGCTACCAAAGACTTTGGAAGGAAACGACAAAGAAGAGGACGATAGTGATGATGGAGACGAGCAAGTGAAAGAATGGACAATGCAAGGTGGTGCTCAAGGGTACGAAAAGCGATTGAGAAAGGTTGCTCAACGTGGTGTTGTCAAGCTCTTCAATGCCATCAGAGCTGCTCAAGGTACGACCGAGGAAGATGTTGATCTGGTCAAGGGAACGAAGAAGGAGGAGACATCTAGCAAGGCAGCTTTGAGTAATAGCCTGAAGGGCGAAAATGCACTGGGAGCCAAGGGCAGAGCTGGTGAGTGGAAATTAATGAGCGCAGTCCAAGTCCTTTTCTCCAGCTGACAATGCCTCATGCACAGTCCAAGAGCTGAGTAAGAACAACTTCTTCGATCTCATTCGTGGAGGAGCGAAGGCGGCTGCTCATTGAGTTTCCTCCTGTTGTAGCAACACCCGCACCACAACCTTGCCAGATATGTGTATTATTTTCGAATGGGGAAAAGCAATAGTGAATTTGCCATATCTAGAGTCACTACAAGTACAATGTGGTAGCATGGCAACATGATCTCTCCTGCTGGCTTGTCGTCTTTACTGCAGAATCTGCTTCATTTTGAGGCATAAATTGAGAAGTTGTAGCTCCTCATCGGCTCCATCAGTCAGGTCCTTATCGGCTCGACCCATCTCAATGGCACATTTTGCCTTTTTCGCAGCATTGAGTGATTCGTGCTCCATGAGGTAATCGTGCAACTATTGATAGAAGAAGGATTGTGCATCGGTAAGGCTTACAGTTCGTGTGTAATTTGCGCCTCTTCCTCACTTACCTGGATTAGAAGCTGTGTGGTTGAGTAGCCCTCTCGAGTTACAAAACGAACCTGACCTCTTAGCTGCTCAAACCCCGATGCTCTCTTCTTCAGATTTGCCATTTCTTCATCTTCGTCTTCGTCCTTGCGTAGCGGAACGCCCATTGCTCGTGCTAGGCCCCTGACGACCTCGTCTGGTACTACGCCAGCAATGTCTATGATTGATTTCGGTGTGATAGGTGAACTCTTCTCCGTGTCAACTCCGTGTAATCGCGAAGCAGATTGGAGATACGTGATGGCTCGCCGCAGATCACCGTCTGATGTCTTTATGAGTGTATCCAGTACTCCATCATCGAACAAGATGCCTTCGGTCTTAGCTATTGCCTCTAGACGATCCTTTGTAGATGCACTGTCCAGCATTCGAAATCGAAATTTGCTGCACCTCGAGGCTACTGGCTCGATGATTCTGTTGAGGAGGAGGAAGAAATTTCGATTGGTGAATCAGTCGTTTAGCTTCGTTAATAGCGTCGTGCCTCTATCGTTTCTCTTACCGAGTGACATAATTGCAGACGAGACAGAATCGAGTAATTCTGCTGTACTGCTCCATAATCCGCCGAAGAGCGCTTTGAGCGTCTTGCGTCATGCTGTCTGCCTCATCCAGAATGATGATCTTGTATGGTGGACAAGGAAAGTCGCTAGAATGATGACATGCAGTACTAAGTCGTCATCGTTGCATCAGCCGCATCTTGGCCACTCACAGATTTGCGTTGCTGACAGCCAACTTTGCGAAATTCTTGATCTTCTCTCGTACAACACTAATCCCTCGTTCATCAGAAGCATTCAACTCAAGTACTCTTGTCTTCATAAGCTCAGGGCCAAATAATTGTCGAGCCAGAGCAAGAATCGTAGAAGTCTTTCCTGTTCCTGGAGGCCCATAAAAGAGCATATGAGGCAGATTGGTCGACATGAGTGTTTTTCTTAGCACATTCACTGTGTTCTCTTGAGCTGCCACCTCGTCGATGGTCTTAGGTCGATACTTCTCGACCCAAGGTCGAAGTCTCGCCGCTCTAGCATTCTCGATCCCTTCGCCTCCCTTGGTGGCGGGCTTTGGTCTTTGAGGCAGGAACATGATCAGGGTACAGAGAGCATGTAGAACGACGAAGGGGAGGCCGGGAAGAATAACTCCAATCGTGGGTCTCTTGGTAACCAAACATATCAGGCAAATTGACGCGACTCACGCGCTCGACTCGTAGACATTGGCAAAGTTGAGAAGATTCAGTCAAAAGCTTTCTAGTTGTCACGTCTGTCTGGCATACAGGGAGAGGCGGACAGAATGACTCGTTGGTGTGCTTGGGTCTAGTGGACTACCAGCTACTGCTCAAGCAAATTCTTCGACGTTATGACGGCCTGGTCCGTAGGGCTATGACCCAAAATGCAAGAGAACGGGGTCAATATGAATGGAAAGGTATATCTCGACCGAGCATCACAGCAACTCACCTCTGATGTCAGGGCAGTCCTACCTTGAGCAGGCTCAGACGAGTGCCTTCCACTTTGTGGGCCAGGCTTTGGCGGGTTGCCAGCTCTAAGACCATCAAGCAGCTTGATCGTTGTCTCGGGTGTCAAATCCTCCTGTAATCGTTATCTCAAGGTTAGCTACGATGCAAAACATATTCCGCTGATCTGCCCAGCTCCTCCTCACATAGTAGTCATCATTGATTTGGACCATAGGTGCGTTAGAGCATGCTCTGTTATCGCCAGTCAGTTTTCATTCTTTTGGTCGTATCCTGCCTTATCCTCTCCCAACTCACCCAAGACATTCAACTTCGACCAGAGTGAACAGCTTATCATCTGTCGTCTGACCACACTTTATCTTGAGGTGTTCTTCCATCGTCTTTAGAATCTTTGTGCTTCCACAACCGCCCAACATGCATGGCGTCGTTGTACACAGTTGCATGAAGTATTTTCCGACCGGTTCTCGATTGAACATTGTGTAGAAACTGGCTACTTCATAGACACGCATTGGAGGCTGGAAAAGGGTCGACGTGTAAGCCTGCAATGCCCATTCGAAGATCGTTATGATTCGACTCACCATCTCAAGCAATTCGGCGACATAATTCATAACACTGATTGATGTCCAGCCACTATTCTGACGTTGGCCGAGATCTAACAAGGGGATGACGGCTGCCTTCTTGTAGTGGGAAGGGTAATGCGAAATAATTTCCTTTGCTTGCTTAAGATTCACCTCATTGAACTTGAAAGGGATTTTGGCATTGCTGAGGAAGAGGCAAGCGAATCATTAGCCGCTGTCACTTCGTTTGGGAGCTTCGAGGTACAAACGTACTTGTAGTCTGTGTCTCGGTGGACAAAAAGTGTATCGGATCGCTTGCTCGCTGTAGTGGAGAAAGCAGCCCGAGGGGACACAGAGGCAGACGACCTGACTGCAACACTCGGTGAGCGCAGAATTGCCCGGACAGCGCTTGTCGAGGCGGTACGAAGGGAAGCCATCATCTGGATTTTTGGGACCTGAGATAGTATTGTTTCTAAAGGTGGAAGGAGACGCTGTTTCTGACACTAGTCCGTCGGCCGCACAAATTGATTGGGCGCGGGTGACAAATCCAAAAGTGCAATTATTAATTGGACCTCCCCTTGCAATTCCCTGCGCGGTTAGGATGGCATCCAGTAGTATCTTTTTTGTTTGCGCTGTCTCTTCTTCTGATTTCCGATGAAGCAATGATGCTCTCAGAGACACTTCATCTCGAGAGAAGCCGGCTGAATGCCTGCAAGCTACGAGATTGATCATAGCTACCATGCGCTACCACTAGTAAATACACGTGCGTTTTTCGACCACTATTGAATACGCCGTGTACGACATGCTGTATCACCATGACCGCATGTCCAATGTAGAATAGCTCCTAATGGAATAGAATTGTATGAAAATTTTGAACAAACTTGTCTGAAACAAAAAGTGTGAAACATGCCGTTTTGAGTGAGCTGCTCTAAGTGTGAAATTTGATTAGGCCCTAAAAAACCAGTCAAAAAGTCCCGGGAACGCGAACACCATACACGGTGTATCGATGGCAACGACAGTACTACCATAACGTCGCTCAATGAGCTCGAGACTTTGATACAATGTAGAAAAGTATAGTATTATATATATGAGGTGTAAAAAAAAATGAGAAGATACATATGAAAGAGAAGAGATATAGGGGTTGATGGCGTCGGTGTATTCAATAGTGGTCACTTTTCACGCGATTCTGGCACAGACAGAACAATTTCGATCATAGGACAAGTACCTCACAAAATGCTTCTCATCTCTCAATCTCTCGGGTGTGGATGGAATGCATGCTATAATACTCATCTATGTACAGAAATGGCTCAAAAAGGGGCAGGGAGAGCGTCAATCGGGCGTCGTTCACGTTCCCGAAATCACGTGTATTTACTAGTGGTAGCGCATGGTAGTTTGAGAGAGCAGTAGTCGCGACCACGTGGCTTCTTGAGCGCACGTGACGATAAATTTCAGATGTCGACGACCTGGAGGCAGGCGATCTTCCCGTCATTGGGTAAAGTAAGCCCGCCCTTTGTTTCTGATCGGTAACTTCATCGTAGATATCATGTGGCCATTCGGATCTAGCAACTCGTCCAATAGTAGCAACGACATTGGGACGTCATCTACATCGACGCCAGCAATCTCATCAGACACGTTACAAGACAGCCCGACTTCCTACTTCTCTTCCGACTCTGCTCGATTTGATCAATCAAGAACCGCATACGATCCATCGCAAGCTCCAAATACGCAGGATCTGTTCTCGAAACCAGGCTTTGATATCTCACGATTGCATCCGCTAGCAGGGCTTGGCAAGGACGAGATAGAATACCTAGACATCGTAGATGCTCAACCCTCAACTCTAGAAGGTGGCAGGACCGCTTTACCCAGTCGAGGTTGGAGTGACGATCTATGCTACGGTACAGGGACAACTTATCTCTCTGGTACGTCGTACGATCCATGCTCTGAAGTGTGTAATAGCTGCTGACCGCTCCTTTTCAATCGCCACAGGTCTGGCCATTGGAGGAATGCTGGGTGCTCGAGATGGATTGATGCGACCATTGGGTGTTCAATCGCCTACAGCGCGACTACGACTCAATGCCGTTCTGAATCAAGTGACACGAAGAGGAAGCTTCTTTGGTAATAGTGCTGGTGTCATTGCACTTATCTACAATATTGCCGATGCTTCTATTGACGCAGCACGAGGCAAGCACGATATGGCAGGTAGCATTGCAGCAGGAGGTATCAGTGGGGCTCTGTTCAAGGCGACAGGTTAGTGGAAGAAACGATGGATCCAGTCCATATCTCATTGCGCTGACTTAAAACGAATTACCCCCAGCCGGTGTGAGACCAATGGCAATCTCTAGCGGTATCATGATGGCTTTGGCGGCCACCTGGACGACGGCCAAGAAACAATTACTGTGAATCAGTGCGACACACATATTCCCCCCTCTTGAGAGCCGACGCTCTTACAGCAAAGATGTTTCTTGCATTCACATAAAAGCACCACTCTTCACTATCATGCCGCTTACGATAGCGTCATCGAACTTCTCTTGATGGAATGCTGCTGACTGGGGAGCTGAGTGAGCGATTCGTCCAGATTGAAGTAGCCACAAAGCGCGTGACGCTGAAAGATATAATACTTCGACTGAAATTTTTGAGTGTTTTAAAGACCGAAACCACTTCGAGTCCACTGTAAGCTTCTGAGGATCGCACTCATTAGAAGCACTCACACAAGACGTTTACACCACAATGAGACAGAAGAGAGCCAAGGTCTACCGAAAGCTGTTGACGTCGTACATCCGGCACTTTGGACTACGCCCACCGCTGCAGGTTCTGATTGATGCTCCCATGGCATTGACACTGGCAGGGATGAAGCTCTCCGCTGAGGAAGTACCCTCTCGCCTAGCCACTGTCTTGCAAGTAGCTGGTGCTCTACCGTCGAGCTTCAAGGTTGGTCCCACGTTTGGAGGATCCTCATCATCGTCTTCCTCTTCTTCTTCATCATCGTCGAATCTTGTGAAATTGATGATCACCCAGTGTAGTATCACTGAACTCTATAAAGTACAGAAAGAGGGGGAGAAGGAGGCACTCGCTGTAGAGTTGGCGAAGCAATGGGAAAGGCGATACTGCAATCACAAAGAGCTACTGCCAGGAGACCGATGCGTCTGTGATGTCATTGGTGAGTGACGAGGAGCTTCAGATTCGGCGATTCTTGACAGTGAGGCTCTTTGCTGAAGATACCTACCTTTAAATAATTTCAACCCAGGCGATAGGAACAAGCATCGCTATGTGCTTGCTGCTGGGAGCTCTGGCCTTCGTCACAAGATTCGCAACGAAGTGGTAGGGGTACCAATCGTGCACGCAAATGACCGAAACGTGATGGTTATGGAGCCGATGAGCGATCTTACGAAGCAGAAATGCGAAGAGGTATGTTTGAAGCGACTCTTTACAGGAGTAGGGTCAAGGTCGAGCGCTGACAGCACAGCGCTTTCTTTCACATCAGATGGAAAGAAAGAAGTTGAACCTACCAGCGAAAGAAGCTCATGTTCTGGGCAAGAGGAAAGTAGATGAGGGTGTTTCGGGAGCAGCGCGGGAAGGCAGAGAAGGAGAAAAACAAGCAAGCACGGCCCCAACAGCGCCGCGAAAGAGGAGGGCAAAGGCTCCTAATCCTCTCAGTATGAGGAAGCCAAAGAAAGAAAAGAAACAAAATGACAGCAACAACAAAGACGGAGCCAAGGTGAAGAGAACGAAACTGTCAGCGGATGCGTAAAGTGTAAAGTAATGGCAGTAGAGCGAGAGCGAAAGCTTTCATCCACGCTGTATTATCCTCAATGTACTATAATCCATTTGTCACTTGCAGAACCACGTTTGAACGCCTATTTCCTCGACAAGTTTATGACCTCCTCCAAATCGCTGTTTGCATTCAGAGGGAAAGAAGAGCGGGGAAGCTTGTTGCAAATGGTAGTATGTACACGAGAATGAGAGCGTCGAAGACTGTCAGCGCAACTCAGAAACCGGGAGGTCGGATACCAGCGGAGCCTTGCGAGCCCGGTGCTGGTCCAATCATCTGGGAGGAGAGAAGATTGTAGTGAGTCAGCTGACATTGACCTTGATCGTTCGTAGACAGGCTGTACCAAGAACAGAAACTTACCGACTGGGCGCCTTGTTGCTGTGAGATCATGTCCCTTTCCTGTTGTGTCACTCTCATCTCATCTTCAACAGCCAACGCGTACGGTAGTCCGACCAAGAGAGCAGTAGTTGTGACGACCCAAGCAAGTCTTCCTCCAACCAGTACACCGACAGTGCTATAGTTGTAAAAGGTGGAGACTTTAGATTTGATACTCTCCCGGGTGGAAGATGGGACAATATCCTTCAGAGCAGCGATTCGTTGCCAAATCGTCTCGTCTCGAGTGACCAAGCCTCGCTCGGACACTTCATCTTCGTCGTCTGAAGATATTTCAGACTTTTCAGAGACAATCGAAGAAATGGAACGGTGGTGCGAGAAAAAGTCAGCAATGAGGAGGCAGAACAGCAGCAACACCAGCCGTCTACAGCAAGAGCCTGTGCCACTCACAACAATATCAGACTCCTCATCTTTCCATGCGTCGTCGTCCTTTTCGCCAGCCATCGCTTGGACGGACTCGTCCTGGATCTCTTCGAGGGTAGGCATACTTCAATGCTCGAGTGGTGTGGGTGATTTATCGCTGAAGTAGGGTCTGTTCAGACTTGATTAGGAGAATGAGATGGAGAGGCTTTCATCATTTTTGCTTTTTTTTTGCAATGTCCTGTAAGTGGATTTCCAGGCT
This sequence comes from Exobasidium rhododendri, assembly GCA_026210745.1. Lineage (NCBI taxonomy): Eukaryota > Fungi > Basidiomycota > Exobasidiomycetes > Exobasidiales > Exobasidiaceae > Exobasidium > Exobasidium rhododendri. Next base: position 1,447,509 of record CP110630.1, read on the forward strand.
CAAGCTTACATAAGCTATCTACTGTATCTCTACTTGTAACATGGATCTGCGTGCGCGACTTTTTAGTTGAATGAAGGTTTTTTCGTATGGGTTTTCCCGTTTTCGATTCTTCTCGCTTCTCTTCCAACAATCAGAGACGAGCCAAAGGACCGCCTTCGTAGCCAGGGCTTTCTCATGCTTTCCTCATCGAGGGAGCAAGGGGAGGACCTTTTGCTGCGGGAAAAGTCCCCGGACACAAAATGAGGGAGTGGGGCGCTCAGGCAATCACGGGCGTATTCTGTGGTGTCGAGTTTCGCCTGTTCTTTTTTTTTTCCTTGCACTGCTAGCCTTGCTTGACCTGGTTGAAGGAGCATCGATTCTGCTTTTCTCACTTGCTTTTTGTGCTTCGTCATCGATACCGAAGATCCCCTTGGAGTGTAGACATGGTCGCGAAAAGTGCGATGGTGCTTTGTTTCGATTCTTCTTTGGAAAGCAGCCGAAATTTCCTTAGCCGGATCGGACGCATAGAAGAACAAGAGGTGACCCCAAGCCGAAGCCCGTCATTCGTATCCTTACGACACTGCCATGTTCTCCTCAGGAGAAAGAAGGGGGGGGGGAGGTCAGACGAAGCCGAGAAGCGAGAGGAGTAGGGAGATCCGTTGCGTTTGTACTTTGCCGGCTAGAGGAGAGCGCGGGAGGAGGATGGGCGAGTGATGCATTGCTAGAGATTTGTACTCCACTATCATGATTGTACTTGTTCGTTGTGGGTGTCATGCTCATCGTGGACAAGTCCGATGGAGAGAGGGAGTGCACTTTTCGTCTCTTTCGAGGGGGCAGCCACTCAGGATGGATGTGCGCAGACTTGCCCTTGCGAAGACATGAGCGGGTGTCTGCAATCATAGCGTCAATCCTGAATGAGGACTTTAAACATCCTGTTCCTCGACGACACTTGCGTCCACTCTCAAGGGAGGGGTCACTTCGTTTTTTTCTTCTGCTCTCAGTAGGAGGCGATGCCGGAGGGCGCTACTTTGCCAAACCACTTTTCTCTGTCATGTTTGTCATCTACTCTATTGCGATAGTTATGCGGTCACCGAACGAGTATCTTTCGTTCGGCAACTCAACGGGGCTTACTCTTGTGCTTTTCGTCTCTGATTGCTTACACCTCCAGCTTTCTCTGAATGATGGGGCTCTGTACCATTTTACTTTTTCAAACATTTCCTTTCTTCCACTTGCAACGAGCATTCACAACTTTGTATTCATCGTGCACCGCTCTCAAATTTATTAGATTGCAGATCATGTGCGTGGCAACAGAGACATTATCGAGAGTAGGATGTGATGAAATGTAACTATAGTGTTCTTGGGAAAGGAACAAAAAGGAGGGGGGAAATGATTTCAATCCCCAATCTAGTGACGTTCCAGTTAGTCTATAGAGCTTTAACTTTTGGTTCGAGCAGTTGGCCAGTCGAATTCTTGGTGGGCGGACCGATTGGCCATGAGAGTCCCTTTGCCTTTGCCTCCTTCTTCTTTTCTGCCTGTCGAGCTCGATATCGCTTGTAGCTCAAATCAGTTCCCATGGCGTGATCCCACCATCGGAACGAAGTCGAGTAGCAGCCAACAAAAGCCATATGGTGGTGATCGTGATGATCAGCGCCAGCCCAAAATGGCACCCAATTGTGCATGCTGAAGGGGAAATCGTAGCCACTGTGTGCATCGATAGCTTGGAAGAGTCGAAGGCAAATCCAGGTGTACACCGTGATGATGTGTAGGTCTCGTGTAAAGTAACAGAGCAAGAATGGTCCTCCTATTGTACCTGCACCGAGGATGATTACTTCAAGAGGATGAGCATACTCGGCGGCTAAGCCAAAAGGTGCTGAAAATTCGTGATGCTTCTTGTGGATGTGCTTGTAGAGAGGTCCCCAGTGAAGCGCACGATGAGCCCAGTAATGGAACATGTCCTCGAAGAGAAAGAAGATTCCAATCTGCACAGCCATCTTCGTCCAAGCAGGGAATGGAACAGAGTGTGTTGACAGTTCAAAGTACTCGCAAATCGGGTGGAAACTCCAGATTTGAGGTAGCTCGACAGTGAAGTGAGTGAGGAGAACGTACTTTGTGCACTTCCATTGGAGAGCAGGTGTGGCAACTCGGTCCTACACAACGCATCATGGGGATCTGTAAGTTTGCTGGACAATGCAAGAATATATGCGGTGCCTCGGATAACTCACCTCTTGCAGCTTGTACTTTCGCATCGAAGGCATGGAGTCGATAATGACGAAAGGAATGGCGCGACCAAAGTAGATGATCTAGAATGTGAAAGATAAAAGGAGTGAGCAAAACATGATACCACAAACCATGAGGTACAAAACACCACGACTTCAAAGGGATAGGAAAGAAAGCAGAGGCTGCCGGTACTCACCTCGTGAAGCAAAAAGCTCATTATTCCAGTGGCAATGACAGGATTGCCCCAGTAAATGTACCATTGCATCCATGCCTTCTCGAGGAAGTTGAGTGAGCTGGTGTCTGTACCGGTGTACAGATCAGCGCCATAAATGCTGGTCTCGGGATTGAAGGCAGAAGCCAGAGTCGAGTTGACAAACGTAGCAGCACCCGTCTGTGAGAAGACGTCCATGCTGGCTATCGTTTCGAGACGGGGAAATGGGCGTGAGAGTCAAAGAGGTGTAGGTGGTGTTACTCAAGACAGTAGGCAAACTGTACTCGGTTCGAAGCATCCCATTATTCTTGACACGCCATTTACCTTATTTCGAAAGTTTGATCTTTTTTTGGGGGCGAGCATAAGACTACAAAAGGTGCTTCGAGATCCTCTACTGTACACTAAGTTGCTGTAGTCTTGTGGCGCGTGGGCCTAATACAAATAACTAGAAATGATTACATCAACGCTTCTTCACTGCCCCCAGAGCGACAGGGGCGTGTGTCTTGAGCGTGAAATGCAAAAACAAGGGGGATGACAAAATCTCCGCGAGTGTTCGAATATAGAGCATAAGATTATTCTAGGATGAAAACTGTAATGTCAAAGGCCGAGAGATGCCGTTGGCTAGAGGATTTGCATTAGAGTTCAATAATTGTCGATCAGAATAAATGAAGATCGTCGGATATTATCACTGATAACCCTACCTCCGATAAACACAGCTTTCCTCAGCAAGGACAGGTATTTCTGATCAATACTGAGGTTTGCCACACGATGACTTTGATAAGATGGATCAGCGTTCCAGTGACGATATATGCTTCGCTTCGAGTGTTTAATACTGCTGCAATGTATGCTTCCTAATGAAGAAGGGGCAAAAAGCACCAGAAGTAAAGAACATTGTATTTTGTATCGGAAGAGGTCATCGACGACAGTGAACAAAGAATGGGCGGTTAGTGAATAGATAGAGATAGAGCCTATAGCTCTATCTCGCTTTACCGCACTCATTTCTTCGCATTCGCACAGGCAAATAGCTCCACCATTGTACCTTGATATTGCCTTTGGCCTTGGAAGGAGGAAGGAGGGTAGAAGCGCAAATGACACATCGAGCTTGGCCACCAACAAGTTCCTCCCCTAGCATTCGCTGAACCGATATGTTTCCATATATCAATCTTGAGTATTGGCCATCTCATTGATAGCAACATTGCTCGGCAGTTACTTGTATATGGCGGGTCACTGGAGTGATGTAGAGCTTAGGTATATAAAGTAGCTCGTCGTTATAAGTCGTGGTCCTGTTTCGCTCGATGTGCAACATGGTCGAACCGAATCGTCCCCTGTTGTCATCGAAACTACTTGACCGTCGCAGGTCGAAAGCGTGCGTAGTAGTCCTTCGTTCGCGTTTCATGTTGTTCAGCAAACATCTCTGATAGCTCTCCTACGCATTTTGCTGTGCACCAGAAGATTTGTCAATTAACCCATACTCTTCTACACTATCCTGAAGAGGAAATCGGACAAGCAATTGTGACTCACCTGGAGAGCCGGCCCAAATGGTACCTGAACCCATTACAGTACCAGGAGCGACTACCGATTCGTCCAGGATCTGAACACAATCCTTGATAATGGCGAATCTACCTAAGACGCAGCCTTTGCCGATGTCGACGTGGTTACCGATGTTGGCCGCTTCTACTACTGTACCGGCCCCTATGTGAACGTGATCGCCGATTCGAAGAGTGTAGTACGAAAACACCCTATGAGGACACAGTCAGAGAGTTACTTTCCCTCCTTATTTGTATGGAGAGCCCACTCACCCCTTGTACGTCTTGTATGCTGGGCGAATGAGACACCCCTCACCCAGAGCACAATATCTTCCTATGCCGATTACGACAGAATTGGAGACCTGGGCGGAAGCAGTAGGAGCACTTCCACCTTCTTTTGCGCTTGTCGTCTCTGCGCTTCTGGCTGGTGTTAAGCGCTTCAAATCGCCTCGAAGAACGACACCTGTGTGTATAATGCACTTTCCTCCCAGAATAATGTTCTGCGATCCCAATACAATTGCTTTGCGAGACACTCTGTTTCCAGTCATAGCGGTTTGTACATACTCGGAAGGATTGTACGGCTGTACCATTGAATTGATCAGAGGTGCCATGGTGGGTTGCTGGCTCGGCTCCTCTCAAGGACGGAAAGATGGGAGAGGTCAGCCAGACGAGTAAGGAAGAAGCAAAGCAGGGTAAAAGAATTGAAGGAACGCCCATATCTGGGAAGCCAAGGTCTGTGCGACAGCGCTAAGTAGGGGGGGGGGAAAGTCTGATCAAGGAATTAGAGTATTTCTCTGTAATTTTTGGCGTTGGGTTACACTTGGTACACCAAAATTGTCACTTGCCAGTCCTTCTGTGATCAGGCGACGTAGAAAGGGAGAACGAGTGGAGTAGGTGGTCGCCCGGAGAGGATACTGCTGTTCTTCATAATCATGGCACCTCGACTCCTTACTGGCATCTTGTTTCGACCATTAAGGCTGCTGCTCGTCAGTCTCGTTTTGACTTTCATCTCCACGAGGATACTGACGCATCTCAACAAGCAAAACCCCAACTCGCACTTCTTCGATCCAGATGAGGAGACGTACGCCTCCAGGGTATCTTCGGCTCGCAAAGCTCTAGGAAAGGAATACATACAATCGATCAAGGCTCCACATGGTCGAGCGACTCCTACTTCACAGCCGGACTTGGGAGTCGTGTTCGTCAGCGTCAAAAGGAAGAAGGAACAGTATCTTGATGCAGCGCTGGGGTCATTTCTGCGCGAGGTTACTCCAGCAGAACGAGACAAGATGTTCATCTCTGTCAATATCGGTGACTTTAATCCCACCAATCATCCATTCTACGACAGTGTGTGGTTGCATAGCTTGGTGGATCAGGTAGGCGTGCGAATGCCAATCGGAAAGCTGCATTTTCCTTCTCTGGACGCCAAAGAAGCTGCAAGAAGTGCGCAGGTAAAGATTACACCTATCCCAGTTGTTGATCCACAAAAAAGCCCGCTCAAGACGTCGACTTGGCATCGGAAGGCAACTCTCGACTATGCTTTTGCACTGGATACGTGTCGTGAGATCGGAGCGCCTTACTGTCTCATCATCGAGGATGACACTGTCTTTGTCTCGCACTGGTACAGTCAAGTGATGGGGCATCTCCAAAGAGCAGATCACATAGCCTCACCAGACCAGTGGGGATACATTCGGCTATTTTGGGCTGAAAAGTACTTCGGATGGGAGAGTGAAGAGGTGCCAAACTTGATACTCTGGTGCGTGGTCTCCATGCTTGTGACGGCGGCACTACTCTTTGGACTGTGCAAATTCTCTCCTCGAAGCGTTTGGGATAAGAAGAAGGATCGAGACTATCAGCAGTTGAGCGGGAGACTGCGCAGTGAACTTGCTCGAGTCCGTTTACCACTGGGTAGCATTCTGATACTCGTCGCTGTAGTTCTCGGCCATGCCATCCTATTCATCCTCTCTGGTCGTAATCATGTCTACCACGTACCCAAAGGTCTCTCACGGATGCCCGAACGAGGCTGTTGCACACAAGCCATCATATACCCTCTCGACATCATTCGGCCTTTGGCTAGCCACCTGCTCGATCGTAGCGGTGAGAAGCCCTATGACATCATGATAAACAGATGGATGGAATCACACCAAAGGGAGAAGCTTGCCATAAATCCACCCGTCTTACAACACATCGGTGAAGGTAGCAGTCGGCAGATGGCAGAAGAGTACTGGAGACGGACTCCACTCTGGAGCTTCGCCTTTGAAGAGATGCAGAATTCGCAAGGATGAGGGGGACTGTCCTTTACTCCGCATGGACCATACGAAAGTGCCCTCTAACACTTCATTGTCATCAACTCGAAATCTCATGCTTATCATCGTCGCATTGCAGTGTGTCTTTCTAGATGTTATAGTGCTGATGGTGATCTATTGGGTATCTTTGCTAGCTGCCGCAAAAGGAAATGGCTCGTTATTCGCTCCGCCCGGCCTCCTGTCTTGCGGAAAGGGAAACGGATTATGCCCTCTCGCTTCTTCTATGAGACCCTCCAAATCTTTCTCCTTGACTGCACGCTGTGAGGTTGTGTGACATAATACGACGATAGATGGTCAGTTGAGCTTGCGTCACTGACAATCTCCTCCCACCTCCGCATCTCTCTCACCAAAACGCAACTCTGGTACTCTTTCCAGATCGGACCACAATCACCCTCTAGCCTTTCCCTCAGCCTCTTTCGTTCACTCGGACTGGTCTCCCCCTTTGAGTTGCCACCTCCACCATTACTCGAGAAGAATCCAGAGATGCCTGAGTCTCTTCCTCCCGCCTTGGTAGGACCAGCAGACGACGGCGAGGACGATGACGATGTTGAAGAAGAGGAGGAGGGAAGACCCAGGTACTCTTCAAACCACTTATTGAAACAGAAGTCATATCGATGCTTCAGCGGCGTGCACTCGGCGGACATGCTCGGCATGACGCCAAGCCCCAAAGAATGACTTTGATTGCTGTCTTCGCTCGCCATGACTCCTTTACTAGCTTTGCTTTCGTCTTGCAGTCCAGGGGAGGGGGTGGGGATCACTTGGCAGTTCCTTCCTATCTGAACACCGACTATCATGAATTCCCGTACGATAGGGTAGGCCAGAGCTGAAACGTGGGCCCCAGTGAGGGAAATATCTATCCTCTAACACGTGGCTCTTCTCCTCGCCTTCACTGGAAGCCCTCCCATGCAAGGTGAGGAAGCAAGAAGAGACGTCGACGATGCTTGGTAAATTTATGAATGCTAATTGTGACAATATTTTACAAATGATGGTGCTAGTACATTCGAATGTTGTTGATACAAATGACAGGCAAAAGACTGTCTCACGTTTCATGCTCTAGTTGAATTTCCACAATCTCTTCACTCCAGACCTCGCCTTGATCCTTTCCTCTACAGTCCTGCTCGCAGACAAACACCATCGCTGTACTCCATTGCAAGCCGGTTCTCTTCGGTATGCCGTCGATAGTCTCCTCTTGCTGCGCGAGAGTCGGCCTAGATCGAGAGATACCATCAGCGTCGGCCATCTCCGGTATTGCGTGACCGAGTGCTTGCTCGATTTCGCGCTTCTTTTTCATCGCCGCGTCTTCTTCTCCCTGTTCGACGTTTTCTTCTCCTTGTCGACCTCCTACGATCCTTTCGACACGGAGAGTGTTGATCAGGTTGGGCATGAGTTGGACTTCAAAGATTCTCTTGGACCCACAAAGCGGGCAAGGAGTGATCTTGTCAGTCGAATACTCTCTTGCCGACGCATTTCGAGCATTGTCTTTAAATGCTGCTCCGCTAATCGTCGTGGCCGTCTGTTTTACGGTCGGCCAAAGCTTCTCGTACGCAGATCCTTTCGCATGGAAAGACAACGGAACACCACCAAACTCATATCGCACCACTTGCTTTCCGTTAGGGCTGACTCTCTTGACAAATCGCTCAAATGTTTCGTCAACCCCGGCAACCATCATACTTTCGTACTTTTCTGTCTCCCAACCCTTGAGCCCTCCGATACCTCCGCTCTCCTTCAACTGTTTTAATTGCTTCTTGCTTTCCTTTGACTCTTCGTAGACACGAGCCGAGGAAGATGGTTCAGAATAGGTTGTCAAATAATGAGCGGGCTGGTAGGCGGAAGCATCGTTGGACCAGTCGTGATCTTGCAGTAAGGTAGACTCTAGAGAAGCCTTGATGGCCATCTCCTCTGCCATTTCATCGTCAGTGTCCCCTTCCATCTCGTTTCCTACTTCCTCTGCTGCTTCCAATGTATCGTCCTTTTCCTTCTTCTCTTCGAGACTGCCCTTGGCGGCAAAGGGATTACCGGCACCGCCAAAGAGCCCATCCCCTAGACCATCGCCCTTCGATGCCGCTGATGCAAACGGATTAATCTTCTTTTTTGCGTCTGCTTCCTTTGATCGGGCGTCTCTCGCTTCTTGTAGCTCCCGTAAGCGTGCCTCTTTGGCTTGCTGTCTCTGCTTCCTTTTCTCCAGCTTGACCGCCCACCGCGCATTAAACGTGAGCACTCGAACAGCTCGAACACTGCGGACAAAGCACCCAGTGTGAGTACATCTTCCCCAAAGCACACGGTGACAAGACGTTGCAAAGCAGTAAAGGTTTGGGCATCATGGTTAAAAAGCTCGGTCAAAGATTATTTCGTTTCATATGGTAAGGACCATCAAGTGAAGAAATTTGTACTAATCCTCTGCCCAAAACCCTTTACAATCTAAACAGATCCAGTGACTCACCTTCCACTTTTCTTCCTTTGACACTTTCCTCGAGCGCATCCCCAAACGAGCAAAAGACGATCGTAAGGTGATTCGTCCAGGGGCGCGAAGATTTGCACCAAAAGCTCCATTTGCTGCGAGCAGTGTAAGCATAAAGAGACACTCGACGGAGGAATGGTCTTCGATGGCAACCAAGCAACATGGCCTCCCATCCTCGACACTAGAGGATTCTTCACATCTTGAGGTTCTAGAGGTCCGTCACTGACGCCTAATTGCGTCTCTGTGACCGAATAATTCGAATCGGTCTCTGAGCAGGATTCCGAGTCATATTCCAGCGCTTCTGGAGGCATCTGCGAGAAGATACAGTCTTGTTAGCTCAGACAGTCTCTGATGCTAGACGATGCCTCCTTCAATCACTTTCAGGGTGGTAGCCAGTTTTCTCAAGCATCAGGCTTACCACGAGCGCTCCGGAAATTGCTTTCCTTTGCGTGCCTCCCGTATAGTTGGCTTGCCCTCAGTCTCGTCATCTAGTTTCTGTCATCATTCAGAGCCCGAGATTCCAATGTGCAAAACTCACGTTGAGGGTGTTTGCTCGTGTCCTGATGTCAGAAAAGACAGAGCAGCAACGGGTGAGGGAGAGGAGTACAAGGAGAAATACACTTGAGCGGATCCTTTTCTTCTTTTCGCGAAAGAAAAGAAAAAAGGGAAAATTGACAGTCGCAAGGGCAGCAGGAGAATCACGTGTAGAGGAAGAATGTTGCTTACGGACGAAAGATTGGCAAGCTACTCTGCCTCTTGTCGCTACCTACAACGACATGTCTTTCTTACGATCAGCGGGAGCTTTGCAGCGCACTGCTCAGGCTAGTATTAGGCCCAAAGCATCGGCAATCCAGCAGTCGTTTCTTTCCAGGTCAGCTCTATTCCATACCAGCATCGCCAGACTGGCACTCAGTTCCGACGCCAGGAAAAAGATCGATGAAGCAGTCAACTCGCACGACGTCGTCGTGTTCATGAAGGGTACACCAGATCTCCCCATGTGCGGGTTCAGCCGAGGCTGTGCCCAACTGATCAATGAGATCTATCAAGTTCCCAAGACGAAGCTGAAGTGAGTTTGAGATCATGAATTGTCAGACAGGTTGTTGGTGATGCAACAGCTTTATCGTCTGAACAAATAACGACTTGTGCTAACTACTTTGCAATCATCTCAACTCCACCTTCTCTTTGACAGAACCTTCAACGTCTTGGACGATCAGGAATTGCGGGAAGGCATAAAGGAGTACAGCAGCTGGCCGACCATTCCTCAAGTATATCTAAAGGGTGACTTCTTGGGTGGCTTTGATATTATGCTTTCAAGTAAGTTTACCAAGGTATCATACAGAGTGAGGAAACAAATCCTGAACCAATTCGCCCATTGCAGTGCATCAATCTGGAGAGCTAGAAGAGCTCTTGGTAAATGCTGGTGTTGTCCCAAAGCCAGAGCCAGAAGCACCCAAGGCGTGAAGTTGTTCAGGAGATTTCCGCTCTCATGTCTTTCTTACGTATGCAATTTTACACATACTCACACTTTCTCTAATGTCTTTCACTCACGATTGAGCTCGCTTTGATATGCTTTTGTAGAATGACCTCTCGTCTCCACCGCCACCAGCCTGAATCAGGTCGTCTCAATCGACAAGCGCATGACTCGCCAAGTCGTGGTGGAGGACGAGGTGGCCACGCGAGAATCTCTTGGATTTCTTTAGACCCTTCGCCTGATAGTAGAGGAATAGCCGGGGATAGTTTCTTTCTTCTTGAGCTTGACTTTGGGCTTTGAGATAGCACTTTCTCTAGTGGAAAAGGAAAGCTCGGCCGTCTTCTTTTTGCTCAACGCCGCTCTTGCGCCAGTTCCAAGGCATTCCGTCACCTACTCACGACACCCCAACTAAGGTTCCAGTCCATTGACTGAGCTGCAAACATGCCCGGGGTCAACTCGATCAAGCTGCTGACTGGGAATAGCCATCCAGAGCTGGCTCAAATGGTAGCAGATAGGTAAGGAGGACAGTGCGATGCGGTGTAGGCTGTTCCAGGACACCTGGGAGGGGAAAAGAGAGAGAGAGAGAGAGAGAGAGAGAGAGAGAGAGCGCGCTAACCTTCTCCACTCCTTTCCTCGCACCTTCTCTCTCTTTGCTAGACTGGGCATCCAGGTGACACCATGCATCTGCAAGAAGTTTGCCGATCAGTCCATCGATGTTCGGATTGGAGCTTCTGTCCGAGATGAAGACGTTTTTGTCCTTCAGACTGGTAATAGTCCGTACGTGGATCCTAACGATTGCCTGATGGAGCTCTTGATCATCATCAGTGCATGCAAGACAGCCTCTGCCAGAAGGATCACTGCAGTCATCCCTTCCTTTCCATACTCAAGACATGACAAGAAGGACAAATCCAGGGCTCCGATTACTGCCAAATTGGTCGCCAACATGATAACTGTCGCTGGTGCTAATCATGTCATCACTATGGACTTGCATGCTAGCCAAATCCAAGGATTCTTTGACATACCGGTCGACAATCTCACAAGTGAGCCAAGTGTAGCCCGTTATATTCGAACAAGAATACCCGACTATCGAAACTGCATCATTGTCAGTCCAGATGCTGGAGGTGCGAAAAGAGCTACGTCATTGGCCGATTTGCTTGGTGTGGACTTTGCCTTGATCAATCGCAACAGAAAGAGGGAACAAAATAGAAAGATTCGCGCTTTGCAACGTCAACAGCAAGGTCTGAGTACGCAATCTTCATACAGCGACTTACGATCAGGTGCAAGCACACCCATGTCGAACAGTTTCATTGTTGATCATACCGATCCTGCGATTGCTGGGTGTAATGATCGTCTATCAAAGGCTGCTGGAAATTCAGCGATTCGCTCCGCTAGTAATAACTTGAGAAGTGTAAACGACGAATTGGACGAACTGTCTCTCTCTGAAAAGCAACACAAAGTACGAAGTGGAGGATCCAATCTACGTCATGAAACTACCATGTCTGCTGGTCTTGAAGCGCAGGCGAGACTATCGAGAGAAGTCTCGCCTTCTGCCATTCGACCCAGCACGCCTTTAGCTAACGGAGTTTATGTGGGAGACCGAGGCGAGTGGATGACGATTGATGAGCATGGACATCGAGTCACTGCCGGGAGCGTCTCCAATACACCGAGTGGTAAAGCAGACGAAGAAGACTATGAAGAGACGAAGATGGAGATCCTCGTTGGAGACGTAAAAGGCAAGACTGCTATCCTGGTGGATGATATGGTCGACACCGGTCGCACGTTAGCGCTTGCTGCCAAGACTCTCAAGGAAGCAGGAGCGAAAGAAGTGTACGCTCACATCAGTCATGGACTTTTGAGCGGCAAAGCGACGGAACTGCTACGAGTGCTTAGCCTTGAAAGGTTAGTGGTCACCAACACTATTCCCAACCTGGACAAAGCCAGGGAAAGCAATGGCAAGCTTGAGATCATGGACATAAGTGCCGTGGTGGCGGAAAGTATTCGAAGGACGCACAACGGAGAGTCAATTTCACTACTCTTCCAGGAGGATGCCTCTGTGCTCCTGTAGTACTCCGCTCTTCTATACTTTCTCTTTTTCAAAACTTTCATTCTAGTGAAGGAGCACTATGTGAGTCTATCCAAAATTGTGGGTCGCTTGGACTCTGATCTTGGACGTTGGCAGATTTATGTTGTGACACGGCCCGATCATTGCTTATATATACGGAAAAAGAGGATTGAGAAAGAGAGAGAGAGAGAGAGAGACGCACGCACACGGCTGTGAAAGGAAAAGCGGATGCCAGGACACCTACACAGAACTCGATTCTCTTCTGACTGCGTGTCTCTACTTCTGTTGCTGCTTTGATGCTCGTAGCTTGGTAAATGTATCTTGAACTTCCTTCGAGTCACGCAAAGATTGATCTTGACCCATGAGCCTGCGAGACAGAAAGCGAACAAGGCTTCTAGGGCCGAACCGTGTGGTAAAGGCGGCCACGTTGTTCAAATAACCAGGAATGATCAAAGGCCTGTTGGCGTCTAGAGCACTGAGAGTTGCCTGTACCACATGATCGCACGTATCCAATGGAATCAGCACGCCACCTTTGTTTGCTCCCTCTTTTGTCCAGATCTCGCTGGCACATGGACCAGGCAGTGTGCAGACGATGGGCAGATCACACCCGATGTTGCGCTGTTCTTGATACACTGACTCTGACAGGAAGAGGACGTATGCCTTTGTAGCAGAGTAGAGTGCCATGGAGGGTATAGGAGTAAAGGCAGACATGGAAGAGACGTTGATGATACCAGACAAGCCGTACTTTGTACCTTTACTTTGCTCTCGAAGCTTCTCATGTTCCGCTTTTATGATGGGAAGGTAAAGGCTCATGAGCTCGGTGAGGACTGTGATGTTGAGTGCAATTGTCTGCAGGAAGTGATACGAAGCAGACTCAGCGATAAATACAAATCAGTCCAGAAGGCCAACTACGCAATACACACCCTTTGTATAGTGGCAAAGTCTATCTCTTCATGGTTGCCTCCGGGTGCCATTCCGGCATTGTTGATAAGCAGGGAGACGCGGAGATCCTGATAAGCAGCGAAAATTCTAGTATCAGTGCTTCCCATGTCATCTTATTGGCTACCTCTGTCTCTCCTTACCTTTGTCCTTTCGACTATCCTCTCAGCCGATCCAGGCGCTGACAGATCCTCCACCAAGACGAGCGACTTTACATTCACTAGCCCTGCAGCGACCTTGTCTAGCTTCGCCTTTGTCCGCGCTACCAGAATCACATTGTGCGTCTGCCTTTGATCGAGATGTTGAGCGAATACCTCGCCTATTCCTTCGCTAGCACCTGTGACAATCGCCCAAGTTCGTTCGATGTCTAACGTCATGCTGCTACCGACGCAAGAGGGTGGTGTGCAATCTTCTGCCAGATATGCCGAGGTTTGTATGCGGGGCTGTCAATCTGACGAGCTTTCAAATTCTCGGACAATTTAATTTTGACGATTCTTGTGTCACTTTCGGACTTCGGACGAGATAGGCCCTAGAGACTCCATCTGTGATCCAAGGGCAGGAGATAACCCTCTATTCGCGTCGCCGCTGATCAGTGGATAGTTGCAAGGCATCATCTTAAGCGTGCTTCGATGGGCTGTCCTCCTTCCTTTGTCGGTCAGGGCTTGGAAGCCTTGGCTTAGACACAGCGTCAGGATCAGAGCGGGTGTTTGCTTGTGACCGCGGACGGTTGTGCCTCGCGTGGTGTTCTAATAATGTATTTTTGGAATTGATCTGAGACAGATCTGCAGGGGCACAGCTTCCGTGCGCACCGATGGAGTTGATGATGCCTTGCCGTATTTGACCTCTTTGAAACATTTCCAAGACGTATTTGACGGAGTCGTCCTTAGGCGTCTTTCTCCCTCACACCAAGCCATCCTAGACAATGACAGACGCTCAAGCGCAGGATGTAGCTCTGAACATCTTGGGGCAGTTGGATTTGCTGGTAGAACACGGGAAGTTGCAGGGTGAGTGCTCAGCTCGGATGGCCACGAGACGGAGGAGGGAGCGAAGCGCGAGAGCGTACGATGATTGACACCCAGGTCACGTCATCTCCACTCTGATCACTATGCTACATTCAGCTCATCAGACTCTTGACATCCGCTCGCATTTAGAGGCACTTGCACGACCTCGCCCACCACCTATAGTCGGTCGTAAACCACCCACCATTCCACAGAGTACCTCCCTAAGGCAATGCAAAGCGATCTGGTCTTATTCTGGTGCAGAAGCAGATGAGCTGACATTCGAAGAGAATGATCGGATTGAGATCATAGAAGAGGTGGACGCAGCTTGGTGGAAGGGATGCGTCGTACACGCAGATACAGGTAGAAGTCAGGCAGGACTTTTCCCGAGTAATTATGTGGAGAGCATTCAAGAGGTTGCACTTCTTTCCAAGTCACCACCGCCTCCAGCAAGGAATGTGCCCCCAATCTATACTTCTCCTATACACCCTGACCAGTCTTCAACGTACAATGATGACAAGCAACAGCTGCAGGGCTATCATGGTCAATTGATGACGATGCCTTCACCGTATAGTAATCAAAATCACAGTAGTCTTGGTCCACCTGCATGGCAGCCTGGAGTTGCTCGTTGGTCCTCTGGAGCTCCCCCTGCTGCCATACCTGCACCGCCTCCTTCTCAGGCTGGATACGCATCCCCCTCGCCATCTTCTCACGGTCCTCCTTCACCGGCCCCGAGCAACACCGGATATTATCAGCAAGTGGCAACTCAGGGTCCGTCTGACCAACAACCTCACAGTTCACAGCAGCCAGTAGTGCAAACTATGGAAGAGAGAAAGAAGCACGAAAAGGTGAGAGAAGCATGATCAGGAAGCCTTTCCTTACCCCTGTCCCAGTGGGACTACGAAGATGAGTGCTAAGATCTCCCTTTCCTCAACTTGTAATAGCTTAAGAAATTTGGAGGTCGAATGGGACAGACAATGGCAGGAGGCTTTGCTGGTGAGTGCTGTAGAGAGTGGGAGAAGATGGCAATCTGCCACACCGTCTTCTGAAATGTGTTCATTACTATTTTGTCACTAGGCGGTATTGGCTTTGTGAGTAGTCTTCGTGTGCTGCTGTGGCATGGTGATGGTTTCTTGTCTTTTAATGTCCTTCTTCATCGTCTTCACTAGGGAATCGGATCTCATCTCTTTGACTGATAGAGCAAGCTTTCTTTCGTCTATACTTACATCTGTATAACATAATTTATAGTTCTTTTTCTTATAGATCGTAGTCTTATAGTCACTCACTGTGAACAGACCCTTGGTCGTTGAGCTCGATCTCTAGTAATATCGGGGAAACACAATCATGGCTTGCTGATGATACAAATAGTACATATGTTCTCGTCTATGGATCCCTCCCTCTCGCTCTCTACCCCGCCAGCATTTCAGCAGACTCCGCTCATCTTTGGAAAGCCAAAGTCATCGGTACGACGAAGAACGACATTGCCAGTGCTGTGCTGTACGTACCCTTTCAAGTAGCCTTGGTCAATAAGACTGGCGACGACGCATTCGACATCATCGATCTCTAAGGTAGGGTCATGCCAGGCCAACCTTGCCATCGGAAGAAAGGCGCTTAGCTTTAGAATTGGCGGTGGAGACTTGCCATTAGATTGTGGTACTATTCCAGCCGACAGTCTTGCGATCAGAAAGCTGTTCAGGTGAAATGGGAAAGCAAGGGAAGATCTTGACATAAGCTGCAGATTTGAACCAAAGCACAGATGCCTACTCACCTCCTTCTCATCAAATTCCGCCAGATTCCAATAGCAAGCTTCTCCTTCAAGAGCAAGAAATTGCCTCTTTTTCGATGCCAGTCCCGCCACCTTTCCAGTTCAAGATCGACTTGATAGCCATTGCCACGTCGAATGCTTTCGATCAGGTTTTGAAACGGGCCATCCAAAGAAGCAGAAACTAGCAAAGAAGGGGTCGGGTAGATGCCTAGTATGAGAGAAGCAACAACCAAGTGAGTCAAGATAAGTCGCTTGTTGTGCATGTTTGCATTCGTGCAATGATCAAACGCCCACCGCAATTCGGTGTATGCCTTTCGGATCCGATGTTGAGAGAGTCGCAGCCTGCCTAGATAGTACTTGTATGCCACTCGATCAGCCACACAGTAGCAGCTCATTCCGCTGTCTTCTTCTTCTCCTTCCCTCTCTCTGGCCAACGTCTTGTTTTCTTCACCAGCAAAGTTACGATTGAGAGATAGAGCATTCTCCACCGAGCCCAAAACGGTCTCACACAGTCGAACATTCTTCAACTTAAAGTAACAGCGAAAGCTAGCATTGGCAAGCCATAGTACTTCTGCTCGCTTCGTCTTCTCGCCAGGAAATGGTGATCGATCGATGGCAGCGATGCCTGTACTTCTGGAGATCTTAGACACAGCATCTGTGACGCATGACTGATTCGTGTCGGCCTTGCAGTCATCAGTTGCAATGGCCAGCAGTATTAGAGTCGTTCCAACGTACCGGAGCGTTGGTCCAAAAAAGGGCGACTCTTGCGCTTGGAACACGAGTGAAGCCTTAGTGTACACGTCGGCCCATTTTGCATATGCTCCTTCTAGTCTAAGCAACGATTCTTCACCTCTCCCTGCATTCTTGCCAAGCTCCGAAGCATCATCAAATTTACTGACGTACTCCAGCAGCGAGACAAAGAAGGCGTTGGCACGCTCCGGCGAAGGAATGGAGGCTTCTTTCGCTACGACTTGCGAGTACTCAGCCTTGTTACCTAGCTGATAAAGAGGAGTGTTGCCGACTTTGATTAGCTCGCCTGCCTCTGCAATGTCTTGAATTACTCACCTGCCTCAAGCTACTTTGGAGCTGAGAATGACTGCTCGAATCGCCCTTCACCACCGACGCGAGATGCCTTGCGTCGTCTTTCCGCACCTTCCAGGCTTGACGGAGATCATGCAGAAAGCTCTGTAAGGGTGCCGGCAGCGACATGGAAGTCTAACATGAAGGGTACGTACGATACCAGGCTAGATGGTACCTCTGAGAAGGCCTCTCTTGAGAAGAAGTGTCACACACGTGAGATCGCGGTAACCCTAGCCCTTTCTTTTTTTGCCCGTTAATGCGCTCTACCAGAAGGCTATTGATACTCTACGCGTCTGAGGATGGCCTAGGTGTCTACCGCACCTTTAGGCGTTGGTCACCTCGACAAAGACGAAACTCAAATGCCAGACGATTTTTCTCGGATCGACGTCTCGGAGCGAGAGGATGTCTCATATCTTTTTGAGCTGATCAGGGAACATGCGATTGGATTGGTGAAAGAGAGTCTCAAAAAGGAAGGAAAGGGGGAGAAGTCTAGGGCGCTAAAGTATTGTGAAAAGGCAGTTGATCAAGTGAGTAACGATGATATTCCATCGGGAGACGAAGTTGTTCATCGGCTTTCGGGGATCCGCTGACGATGCAATAATGCATGCTCAAACTATACTCGACAGTGGATTGCATCTGCTCGGTCAAGCTTGGAGCCCAATCTCACTATCAATGGCAATCCTTTCTCTCAAGATGACGCAGAGAGTGAGCAGGAGAGGTCGATTGTTACGACAGCCGCGCAAGACTGATGCTGATACATTTTGGTTACTGGTGCCACAGTGGAGCCTTTTGATCAAGCCTTATCGCAGAGAGTGCAGCACCTCACAGAGCAGTGTGATAATCTGACAGCGCACGTAATTGAGGCACGAAAGACTCTGCCAAGTCGTCGAGCCGCGGCGTTACAGGCAAGGTACAAGCTTACAGACGAGCGACAGAAGAAGATCGATGCAAGGAGGCGGACAGTTGAGGAAGACTTCCAACATGCGCAAAGTGTGCCGAAAGCAAGCTTTGATATATGTGAGTGAGGGAATTGTGAGACCATGCATCGGAAACTAACTCTTCTTCAATATCAGCCATTCTTGAACGAGCAGAAGAAGTCAAGAGGACGCTTGGGTCATCTGTGAATGGCATCGAAAAGCTGGCTGTGGTAAGTAGATGGGGAGGTTGCAAGTCGAAGCGAAGAAGTGACTTGTTCATTGAAAATAAACTTCTCTTTATGTAGACACTCCTAGAGCAATCGTCAGCCGCCGACGAGCAGGCAAAGTTTGTCAAGAGATTGAGGACAATGTCAGCATCGAACCCTTGAAAGCTCTGTCCGGATCGCAATTGTACACCTATCGTTCTCCATCGCAATTGTAACAATACTGCTATATTATGTTATCGTCATCGTCATTATCATCAGATCTACTAGCAAAGACTGGACGGCTTGATCAACATTTCAGGGCCCCCACCAGACAAGATCTTTAGCCGACCCGTTTCTTGACGTCATGCTCAAAAGCCTTTGCTTCCGACTTGATATCGCTGCCGAGAGACTTGGCCTCTGACTTGATATTGCTAGCCGTACGCGATGCTGAATTCTCTGCGTCCTTTACTGCACTCAAGATCGGGGACTTGCCTTGTTCTTGTTTATAGCTGTGAAGAAGGAATCGGGAAAAAAGGTCAGTTGAAGAGCACTGAAGTCCTTCTACATTCTCTTCTTCAGTACGAACGCATAGATTCGGTATAGCTGTGCAACTCCTGTAAGACCAACGAAGAAATTCACAGCGGCTAGGCTGTAATTGACGGGAGTGATGACGAGCGAGTACCGGACCCAAATAAGACCTGTAGCTGCCAGTGCCGTATTCTGACCGACGGAAAGATTCTCAGCGGGTCTCCCAAGGTCTTTGACGCCTGCTGCTACCAAGCACCACTTCATCATCGGAGCCCAAAAGAACACTGAGATGGTGATGAAATAAAAAAGAGGAGAGTATACTAGGTGAGACTTCCAATCGCGGGCCTACCTTGCTCTTGACCTGACTTGCAACCTCACGACTCACCTGTCTTTGGGCCCGCTGGGTGGTTCATAAAAGCCTGGAATTTCGATGAAGAGCCTGCAGCCGCCATCGTGTCTAGTGTCGATGGGTGTCACGGTCACTGATGGATAGCAAGAGTTCCACTTGGAGGGTACTTTGATAGCTGGAGTGTTTAAAAACTCAAAGACGCACTCAATCTGCCTATTATTCGGTATGTCGGTGGGCCCCAAGAAGCGACCGAGGAGAAGATTAGCGTCTGACCACGTGTTCGACACTGGATTCAACGTCGTCTTTAGGTGGGAGAAAGGTAGGGTTAAGATGAAATGAAAATGAGGGACCGGTTGAGCGTGGTGAAGTAGCCGCCGCCGCCTTGTGTTGTTGTTCCCACTCATCTCGTCTATCTACGTCTTTATTGGTCGACCTCTCGACGACGCTCCGAGATGCCCGACGATAATGCAAGGGCTTCCACATCAGCGCTCGATACAAGCCCAGGTCTGAGGCAGGCATCCTCTTCCGAGTCGACAAGCACACGACCCCAATCATTGTCATCTGTTTACCGCCCAAGATCTGCTTTCTCATTCCCAAGAGCTGCTCAGCCGGAGATCGTTCGAGCATACCAGAAAGATGCCTACTATAGAGAATTACTTCAGACCCAAGTGCAAGACGTAGTTAGAAGTCTGCTCGGTAGTCGTGCTTTGTTTGCGCATGCTAACATGATCAGCTTCCTGGGTAGCGTCACCTACTTCACCTTGAGCACCTTGGGAGGCGCTCAGACTCTAGGGGAAGAATATGTCAATTCAATGATGACGGAAGGAAAGACAGGAAGAATTGTTGGTCTAAGAAGAAGGATCGCATTCATACTTTTTCATATTGTCTCACCCTTCTTGGCGTCGAGAGCTTATTCAGCCGTTCGAAGAAGGATCGTTGCATCAGATCAGCTTCGAGGCCAAGTTCTTCACAGAGCTCGTCTCCGTGCGGCAGCAGTGGCGTCGCGACAGCAAAATGGACAGCAGCAGACATCCAAGCAGCCTCAGGCTAGTGTGATGGATCGTCTGCTTGGATGGCTGGCCACAAGATTGCCATCACTTGAGTCTGTTAATTCATCAGATGGCTTGTTGACCTACCTTAGCGCCGCTCACTTGGCACTCTTCTATCTAGGTGGAAAGTACTATTCAGTCGGGCAACGAATGTCAGGGACGAGATACATCAGCACGATATCCAGAAGACCAGGCGCCAAGCCGCCGTCATATGAGGTGCTGGGTTTCCTTCTCGGTATTCAGCTACTTGTGAAGGCTCTACTTCGAGCGAACAAATGGCGAATCGAATTCAAAAGGGCAAAAGAGGAAAAGGCAACAGCGACCGTACTAGCAGAAAAGGAGGATGGTGAAGAGAGGCACGGCAGCACCAAGACTGTGAAAGCAAAACAGTACAACGTAGTGACAATCGACACCACCCAGTGGAGTCACCAGACCAGTCCACCAACAAAGGTACCGAGCAAAAAAGAAAGACGGCAGGTGCCTCTCACCTTTCCCGATCCGGATGCTCTGCCCTCTGCTCAAGATTTGGGCCTGCCTAGTAATGTCGATCGCAATCTCTTAGAAGCAGCGAGAAAATCATCAAAGATTCGAGCGGCGGAATTAGAATCTATCAGCGAAAGCCTGCTCAAGTGTACACTATGTATGGAGAGGAGGGAGCCGCAGAAAGGTACATCTGCAGTGACAGAATGTGGTCATGTGTTTTGTTGGGATTGCATTGTTGGCTGGAGCAAGGAGAAGGTGAGGGAAAAGAGTACGAGGGAGAATGGCGACCGGAAAGATGATTACTGACGTCGCCCCTGGTCTCACATTGACTTGCTTGCAGCCCGAGTGTCCCCTGTGCCGTCAATCGCTCAATCCAAGCCACCTGCTTCCCATCTACAACTTCTGAAGTGAACTGTTGTTTTAATACATATGAAGGTAGTAATATGGCCGTTCATCAGAGGTTCACAGGATCATGTCTAGCGTCGAGAAGAGGAGAATCGTCGGAGTCAGAGAAGAAGCAGACCGTCCACGCTACGAGGTGAAACTCACATAGCCTTCAAAATCATATGCGATACCCTGTTTCTGAATCTTTTGCCTTCTAGCATCTTGTCTTTTCAGTAGCTTCCTTTGAATCCTCTCTTTCTCTTCGGCCGTCTTTGGCTCGTCGTGAAGCACCTTGAATCGTCTGACTTCTGGCACCTTTCTCCACTTCTTATCAGCTCCGATCCACATGCTAGGATGTACCTTTTCTTTTGGCAGAACTCTTACTTGCAGTAATCTTCCTTCAAGAAGATAATTGTTCATAGTCTCTTGGACAATCTGAGCCACCTCTTCGTCTTCGAATTCGACGAAGGCGTAATGTTTTGAGGCACCCGTGTTCTTATTTCTCGATAGTCTTAGTCGCGAGATGTCGCCAAATTGAGACAAGTATGCTCGCAGCGGACCTTCTGGCATGGACTTGGGTACTCTCCCAAAGTATAGAACCATTGGAGTAGAGGATCTGCCGCTTTCTTTCTTCTTCTTCTGTACAGTGTCCAGTCGACTCTTCACAACAGCATCATCACGACTGCTTGGCAATTTTACCACTCCTGATCTGGTTATTTCTCCGACACTTTCATCTTCCTCGTCGGACGAATCGGCATCAGACACATCGGAAAGACCGTGAAGTATTTCTCCATCTTCGTCTTCATCGTTGTCATCGTCACTATCATCATCCTCTGCTACAACGCCTTCCTTTTCCAACTTCTTCACACCCTTCGCAACGTCCTCATCCGCTACAGCTTCCACCGCTGTATCCGTGTCGTCCTCCGCGATAGCCACTTTCTTCTTTTGATTGGTGCTCGCTTCTTTTCCAGCATCTTTGGCCACCCTCTTCGATGCTTTGACGCCCTCTACTTTCTTCTCTTCACGAACTCTCTTCGTCCCTCTAGCAGGCTTTGCAGATGCTGTAGCAGCATCTGCGGTCTTCTTGACGTCCTCCTTTCCTTTTCCCTTGCCGACAGGTGTAGCCTTCGCAGAATGCATCTCTGTCTTCAGGATTGACTTTGGCTGGTCTGCCGATCGAAGGGTCGGCATGGCGAGAAGTAGCGAGAGGAGCTTAAAGACCAAGTAAGGAGTTCTGAGGAGGCGCCTTTACACAGATTCCAGTCTCTCTCAAGAAATTTCAAATCTTCTCCCTCACGTGACACACTTCGAGTCAAGATCTTGAGTTGCTTAACCGGACGGAAGCTCTTCATTGTTTTTGATTTCTCGACCTGGAGACCACCTCTCCTGCATCTTTGACACCTCGACACAGACATCCAGTATGCGGTACTATGAGAAGTCTCTACCTGACACCGATGAGGTCGTCATGTGCCAAGTACGCCAGATTGCAGAGATGGGCGCCTATGTGAAATTATTGGAGTACGATAATGCTGAAGGAATGATCCTATTGAGTGAACTGAGTAGGAGACGTATCCGTAGTATTCAAAAGCTGGTACGAGTGGGAAGGAACGAGGTCGTTGTCGTGTTGAGGGTAGACAAAGAGAAAGGTGAGTCGGACATGCGTCTAATAGTCTAATGACTTCTTATTGACAGGAGTCACTTTGGCTTGAACAGGTTACATCGATCTATCCAAGAGGAGAGTTTCACCAGACGACATAATCAAGTGCGAAGAGAGATACAACAAATCAAAGGCGGTCCATTCCATCATGTCACACATAGCCGGAAAGCTAAACAAGCCAATAGAACAGCTGTACGAATCAATTGCGTGGCCTTTAGACAAAAAGTACGGGCATGCGTACGACGCATTCAAGGTCGCCGTTTCGTGAGTGAAGTGGGAGAATTCGCTGTAGCAAGGAGCTCGGTTGACACGTTTGTCTTTGTCTTTCTCTTAATCTGACAGCGAGCCAGGCATGGTTTTCGACTCCATGACTATCGACGAGGATGTTTTCCGAGAATTGCAAGCCAACATCACACGAAGATTGACACCGCAGCCTGTGAAGATCCGAGCCGATGTTGAAGTGACCTGCTTTTCGAGCGAAGGTATTGATGCCATCAAGACTGCCCTTATGCAAGGAGAGAAGCTAGAAACGCAAGCGATCCCAATCAAAGTCAAACTCGTCGCGCCACCGCTCTACGTTTTGTTGACCACTTCGACGGACAAGCAAGGCGGAATAGACTTACTCGAAAAGGCGCTGTTAGAAATTGAAGCAAGCATAAAAGAGGCTGGTGGGGACATGAAGATCAAGATGAAGGTACGTAGCCGTCGTCATAGGGGCATACTGAGAGAGCTCGGATCTTTGGTGTGCTAACGCCTTCTTCTAAATTACTCTCCAGCCCAAGACAGTGTCCGAAACAGAAGATCAAGAGTTGGAGCAACTCATGGCGAGGGTCGAAAAGGAGAACGCTGAAGTTGAAGGTGATGAGGACTCGGAAGAAGGAGAAGAGTAAACATTGTGATCCTATTTGTACAGCGATGCGCTCCTTCTCTTGATCATACCATAAAAGCACGCTTCAGTGCAATTTTCTCATGCCGTTGTGCGCTCTTGGGACTTCACGCCTGGACCGTGGAATCGATCACTTCAACACTTTCTCTACTTTTGCCATACTAGCGATTGATACAAACAGACGTATATTCTTCGAATGTGTGATGTATAGATAGGGTTAGACCAACTATACGCTCTAGCCACGTGGACTCGGGCAATTCGCGTCGCGCTCGATGCGTCCGCATTAGGCTTCTTTTCAACTTAGAGTACGAAAGGGACGGAAGTCTGAATAGACGTGGCGTACTATCAAGGGGACTGTCCCGTCTTATTTCGTCGCCAGTGTAAGTGCTTATTGAACACCTGCCTTTGTTTGTTTGTGCACAGTCTCAACACCATCACTCATCTCGACTATCTCGACACAATCTCCTCTTCTTTGGTAGCTTACCTCCCATCTGATGTTAGCGACTACTTTCCTGCAAGTCGCTCTGCGTCGTGCATCGCCCGCTGCGGTGAGAAACGGCGGGCTCACACGATGTGTTCCATTTGCGTATCAGCCAGTGAAAGGCTATGCAACTGCTGCATCTACGCTCAAGTCAACCGGCGCTGCGATCAAGAAAGCCCCTAGTGCAGCCGCTCCGAAAAAGGCAGCAACGAAGGCAGCCGCAGTGAAAAAGCCAGTGAAGAAGGCGGTGAAGGAGGTGGTTAAGAAGGTAAAGAGTGTGTTCAAGCCAAAAAGCAAGCCGTGGGAAGCTCGAGGTGCGGATGGAAAGCTCCGTAAGTACGATAGGGAGGAGTGAAAATTTACTCTTCAACACTCCGCTGATGCCCCTGGTGATCGTATACTCTCAAAATAGTTCCTTTGCCCTCCGCTACCAAGCCAAAGCGACCCACGCCGTTCGGTCTGTATGTGAGAGCCAAGACAGCCGAAGCACGAGACAATCCTGCCTACCTCACCACGAACAAACTTGGGGAAGACAAATTTGATGCTAAAAAGCTCGTGAAGGCAGTCTCGACAGAATGGACGGGATCAGACGACTCTTTCAAGGAGGTAGGTAAACAGAATGAGAAGAGAATTGTGGGGAGAATGTCTGATATTGATATGTGTTCTTTTCAATTCATTGCTCGTCAGCCTTACAATGCCCAGGCAAGAGAGGCATCAGTCAAATACGAAGCCGCCTTGGACACCTGGAGAAAATCCCTGACTACGGAAGATATTAAAAGGCAGAACGCCTACTTGCTCAATAAAAAGAAAAAGACTGGAAAGGCCGGTGCCGCTAAATTACGTGATCCTGACTTTCCCAGAGGTTACAGCACTCCCTTCTTTGTGTTCTTGAAGGATTTCAGGACTAGGACAGGTCCAAAATCTAGCAGTATCGAGCAAGCAAAGGCTGCTGGAGCGGAGTGGAAAAGCTTGTCAAAAGCTGAGAAGGAAGTGAGTTTGTCCCTTTGAAGTGATAGAATAAAGAAGAGCGAGTGTACGTGCGGGTCTGATGTAATCTTGTCTCTTTGCTTCTCTCGTGATAGCCCTTTGAAGCCGAGTCCGTCATTTCACGACAACGCTACCAGGATGAACTGGCAGCATACAAGGAAGCCAAGGCCTAGTCCGATGAATGCATAACCGCTGCACTGATTCCATGTAGTATACGAAGCTCCTATCTAGTCTCGCTTGTTAACACTTTTCTTTTGCGTGGTAGCAAGTAAAATAGCATATCCTCCCCTTTTCTTTCCGGCACACACGAGGAACGGCGGTCTTTGACAGGAGAAAAGAAAAGTTGCGACATTGCTAAGGTTATCGAGGCTGTCTCTGTTGTGTCTCTGCGGCGGGTAGGTGACAGACGACAGACGACCGAATGTGAATGGAGAACAGGAAGTGTTGCTTTACTTCGGCAATGTGCAAATCTGTTATCCATTAATAAAGCACAGCGAGATAAGTTACATAGAGAGAGGAGAGCAGTGTAATGAGAACTTGAATCTGCGTTGACAGTGATAGGACAGATCACAGTCAGTCGTTGAACAAACGCTAGAGCATGACAAGCCACCAGCTTCCTCCGCGAACAACCCTCCAATGTTGCCAACTTCGACGTGTATGAATCAGAACGAGTAGGCAATACGTATCGTTATCCGCAGCTCTCCCTAAAGAGAATCAGATCAGGTCTGTGATGTGTGATAAAAGTTTCATCCTATACAGTCTTTTCCCCCTCTCCTTCCTCCTCTCCCCTCACAAGAACTCTTCATTCTTTATGATCCCGACCTCGAGGCGCTTACTGCGGGACTAGAAGTACTCACCTGCGTTGCACTGGGATGGCGGAAGAAGGAAAAGCTCTGGGCATAGGAAAATTTCCTTCTCAATCTTGGCCCTCTGCTCGCATTTTGATCTCTAGCGAAGAAGCCACGCGGTGTTAATGAGGGGTCTGACATGCGCGCACAGACGTACGATTGTCCAAGTAGAAAGGGGTCTTCCTACTGACCAACTTCACCGACACTACTTCGGGAGTTCAGACTGACTGGGCATCCTTCGTGGACACATCTCCCTATACAGACGCCCACGAATCGTCTTGTGCATACTCTTGCATCATGGCGACCTACTTTGAGACAGTCCGAAAGGTAAGATTGCTGCAGCCAATCGAATGTGCTCGAAACTTAATGTCACCTGCCCTTTGACACGACAGTCGTACGCCGACGTGGCGACGGAGCCAGGTGTCGACACATCACAATTCATCGAAGCTACAGAAGGTGTGATCAAGCTGTTCGATCTCCTAGGAAGTTCGGCATTCCTCATCGTACAGAATGATATGAAGGGCAATGTCAAGGTGGGAAATTTACTTCTTCCTGGCTATATCATTGTATGAAGAAGACCTATCAGAGCTGACCGTTGATCTTTGCTACATACATCCTATTTGCTACGATAGAAAATCCAAGATCGCCTTTTGTCTAATCCCACCCAGAATGCCACATTGCAAGAGCTCGTCAAGAATGAAGGAGCACCTGGGGAGAAGAAGAGGATTGCTACAGAGGGATTGATGTGGCTCATAAGGTTGTGAACAGAGAGGAGCTGAGAAGACTACTTGTTGCGTCAAGGCTGACTGCAAGATTCTTTCCCATTTGAAATAGAGGCTTGGACTTCACTGCTCAAGCATTGAGGAGGTCTGTCTCTGATGAGAAGGAGGAGCTGAGTGTCAGCTTCACAAAGGCGTACGACAATTCCTTGCGCCAGTACCACAATTTTGTCGTCAAGGGTGCTTTTAGCGTAAGTATGAGACCGGAGGCTCTAGAGCCAGGAATTTTCTCTTACCTTTATTTTTTTGCTTTAAGCTGGCCATGAAAGCTTGTCCATACCGAAAGGACTTTTACGAGAAGCTAGGATCACCCCCCGAAAAGGTCCAGACTGAACTACACAAGTGGCTGGATGCGCTAGAGAAGATTGTCAAGACGATGCAGGAGTTCTACACGTAAGTGGGAGTGTATGAGGCAGATCTTCTCTCCGCTGCTGAAACCGATTGCACACTGCTGTTCGAATTCGCAGGCAAGGGAATTATGGAAAGGGTCTGTAGGTGCAAGTCGTCGTCTGCCATAGAGCTACCGCAGATCTCTCTTTCTATAAGGGGGCTCCCTTTTCTCTTGTTGTTCATTGCCCATCATGCGCTCTAATTCAATCACATTCACGCACTTCCTACCATTGCAATGCAATGCTGATACTGCATAAGTGTCGTGTTCGTCGTGCAGTATTTATGAGGATTATGATCGTGGAGATATACTTCTCGGACGAGAAATTTTCCTCTATTTTTATCATTTTTGGAGTTTTGGTTGAGAAGTTTTGATTTAAGACAGCTTCTGTCTCTTTTTCTTGCCTCCCACTTGGCTGCCACTCTGGGAAGCACAGGGCTGCATCAAAGATGTTCTCAGTACATCGATTCGACGGGTCGAGCAGTGCCTCCAACAGGGACACGGGCTCGCCCAATAATGGCAAGTTGGATCGAATAGCTTTGATCAATCAGCGCAAGGCGGCACAGCAGCAGCATGTACCACTAAATTCACAAGAGGCACATGCTAGCACAAGCCAGATCGTACCATCTGCACAACCGGCCACTCCTCTCATTCCTTCCGCACTATCCTCATCCTCACCGAGTACAGTAGCTGCTGCAAAGCCTGCTTCCACAATTCACCCTTCTCGTCTGGCGATTTCCCACGTACTGCGACAGGCCGATAAGAAGGCGAAGAGCTCGTTGAACGGAGTCGCAAAGGAAAGAACCAAAGCAAAACAGAGATACCTCAAGACAAAGAAAGATAGGAGGAAGAAAAGAAAAGCTTCTGAGGCAAACAAAGGACAGAAAGGAGGTTTTGTGCAATCTGAAAATGCAATGGCGTTCACAACATCACACGTCGACGATGCGGAGGACGTAGATGATACCGAGGAAGACGAGAGCGATTCAGACGAGCAGATTCAAGATCAGCACATAGAGATTGTGCATTCACCACAGAGGATAGATTCTTTCGAGGACGCATCGAGCTCCTCGTCTTCTGCTTCGACGTCAGGGCAGGATCCTTCAGGCGAAGAAGAGGAAGGGGGCAATGATGGCGCGGCCGAAGACGTCGCAATGCGTGCGTTAGAAGACAAAAGTACTGCAGAGGGTAGTGGAGCTCAGACTGAAGAAGGAAACCTCGGCTTGTCCCGATTTCCTGCACCGAGACGAACTCTGCAAGCTTCTCGAAGAGACCTAGCAGCGCAAGGCTTACCGAGCGGTCTTGCCAATCCTCAAAGAATCGACCCCACCTTGACAAAGTCGGTCAGGAAAGATGACCACACCGACTTGGATCAGATCAGCCCTGCCATGAAAGAACGACTTGTCAAGCTCGGGATCACCCAATGGTTTGCTGTTCAGACGGCCGTCATTCCTACCTTGCTATCACATCCCCTTTCAAGATCACTATACCCGAACCCACCTCTGCCGGACTTGTGTGTTTCTGCTCCAACAGGGAGTGGCAAGACACTATCTTTTGCTGTACCTATTGTAGAGGTCCTCAGTGAAAGGCTCATCAGAAGATTACGAGCCCTTATCATCCTTCCTACTCGCGATTTGGTAAACCAGGTGAAAGAGACGATGATGCAGGTGTCCAAAGGCACTCCACTCTCTATAGCTGCGATCACCGGTCAACAGAGCATCTCGCAGGAACAGGACATGCTCATGGGCGAAGAGTCTACGCAAAAGAAAAGGAGTGTGCCAGGTTTGTTTGTCAATGAGGCGAAAGCCGAGGAAGCAACAAGAGAAAGCCACAAGCAAAGCAAGGTCGACATCCTTATAGCTACACCTGGACGACTCATAGACCACCTTGAGCTAACACCTGGCTTTACTCTACAGCATTTGAGGTTTCTTGTGATCGATGAAGCAGATCGCTTGTTAGGCCAAAGCTTTCAAGAGTGGCTACCGCGAGTTCTTGAGGGCTTAGATCCGGGTCAAGAGCCGACGATGGAGAGCGCCTCATCGCTGGAGCACTCAAGGGATGCAAGTGGCGATTCTGCTCCCGCTCGGCTCATGGAGAGTCGACTTCGTGCGGACGACTCGCTGGTATTGATGCAAGATAAGGAGGAGTGTGGCGTGCAGAAGTTGCTGTTTTCTGCCACTCTAACCCGAGATCCAGCAAAGATCCTGGCATTGAAGCTTCGGAATGCGGCGTTTGTCAGTGTTGAAGAGGAGGAGGAGGAGGTAGGAGAGAAAGCAGACAATGAAGACGGAGCGCAATGGGAAGGAAGGCAAACGAACTTCATCGATCGGCAAGTGAACTTTACCCTTCCTGCCAGTCTCCGAGAGCACATGATGGTGATGAAAGGGGAGGAGAAACCTCTGCACCTGCTGCACCTCTTATTCACCCATGAGCCCAGACTACGCCAAGCCCTCTGCTTTACGAAATCAATCGAGAACGCTGCCAGATTAGTCAAGTTAATCAACTTCTTTCAACAAGTCGAGGGATCATCCCTGCCAAGGGAAGATCGGATCGTCGTCAAAGAGTACTCTAGTGACTTGACCATTCACCAAAGACGACAGTTGCTATCATCTTTCAAGGAGAACAAGATTGATCTACTCGTCTGCTCTGATGTCATCGCAAGAGGAATCGACTTGCCCGATGTGCAACATGTCATATCGTACGATGTACCTATTGATATGGCCAAGTATGTTCATAGAGTCGGCAGGACAGCTCGTGCAAATCGGCAAGGTGATGCGTGGACGTTGGTAGAAGAACAGGAAGCCAGGCATTTCAAGAGGATGATCAGACGTGGTGGCCGGAAGGGCAAGATTGTTAAAGCGAAAGCAAAGCAAGACGACCTCGAAGCGCTCCAGAAAGACTACTCAGAGGCTCTCACTCGACTAGAAGGTGAATACGTCCGGAAGATTGAATGATGACGACACACACACACACACACATACACACAAAAACACGTTGCATATGTAATTTTATTGCCACGAGCATTCCGCCCGCTCTCCCCTTGTAAAGATGATCAGCAACTTCATATTGCGTACGATAAATTACTCTACGATGTCTTGCTGCTATCCAGCGTGTTGACAATCTTAGTAGCTTGACCTGCTGCTTCTAGATACCGTTCTCTGCCGCTTGTCCACGCCTGCAGCAATTTGACAAGCAACCAGACGTGTGAAAGCAGGAGGACAAGAGATGCAATCCATACTGTAAGAAAGGTATCCATCGCTTTGAATTCAAGTAGGTATGCCTGAGACAGCCAAGCAGCCTGTGCAAGTATCCAGACGCCTACCAATCGCATCACGTCTTTGTGTCCCCCGGCAAAATGCAACGTCGGGGCGATGATGGGAAGGAACCAAAGAATCCACATGTAGTACTGACTTGTGCATACTTTGTTGAACGTGACAAAAGCTATTGTTTGGAAGGTGATGGCCGCAACTAAGTCTTGGCCCCCCATCGCGAACCCAATGTATGCAGTCAGAGCTAGCTGAGGTATAAAGGCGACTAGCGACTGGATGGTAATGACCGAGGCAACGATGCTTGGCCAGGACTCCAGCACCTCAGAGGAGAGAGGAGAACTTGTGAGATAGGAAGAAAGGAATAGCGGACTGAAGTTGTGGCGGTGATCAGACCTGGACAGGTGATAGAGGAACGTCTCTTGGAGATAAGGAGGACCCCAGATGGTGTAGACGATAAGGGACATGCCCACCAGAGAGTAGATGGCGATTCCACCAAATCGTATCACTCCTCGCAACGATTCAGATTGAACGAGATGAGGAACCAGAGCCGCAGCGTATATGATCGGGTACAATTTCCAATGAACGGAGAGCGCAAAAAGAAATGGTGCGAAGAGGGCGGCGTTATCCCAATTGGAGATGCTCCCCTCTATCGCTACTGCGGCAGCAACATTCCCATCCTCTCTGACCTGGTGGCTTGCAGGGATCGTCGTCTTCTCTGGATAGCTCCGAAGTGTAGCATCCAGAAAGCCAAGGACAAACATGCCAAGGAGACTTTCACTTGACCCTCTCGTGCTGATCTGAGCTGTGAATGGATTGAGAAGCCAAAGAAGGCCGGCCAGCCAGGTGGTGCTTTGGGATGCACCTCTCCTTCTGATGGCAGTGATGTCCCAAATCAGAAGAGCGACTATCATGTCGGCCAGGACGAAGAGAATCTTGCCGAATAAAGCAGGGCTTGACTGTAGACTAAGTAATTCCCCTGGCACGAGCAGAAGCGCCAGCAAAGGGGTGTAGCGGTAGGTGTCACGCTTGTATGGATTGCCTAGCCCTGCGAAGAAGCGAAAGATTGGCCGCAGAAGCTCGAAGGACTTTGAAGTGAGCCAAGTCTGCCACATTTCGAAGCCTGCTTTGGAGGCATCTACGACAGGCACTGATGTCGCCTCTGATGCTGCTGCTGCTGCTGCTGCTGCTGCTGCTGCTTCACGAAGCTCCGGCTCGGTCTGCAGGATGAAGCGACTGACTGCAGGTATGATGCCTTGTGCACAAGAGTTCCTTGCCTCAGGTGGATCGGCGAGGTCGCTGTAGTCCTCCTTGGGGGACACTGAAGAGATCAGCTCCAGCGGGCAGGACGAGACGAGGTGTCGAGAAGCAGACGTAAAGACGTAATAGTCTACATCGGTATAGGGGAGTGACGATGTCGCATCTTGATATGCTCCCCATCCCAGCATAGCTATCCTCAACATCAGACCAGCCAGAAGCCATGAGCTCTTGGAGATGCTGTCCAGTCGCATCCCCAATGAAGTGCTGGGTTGCTGATAATGGTGATCTTTCTTGGCTCTAGCAAGGGGGACGAGGGTAGAAATTAAGCTTTCTTGTTCCACCTTCTCTGGCGCTTTTGGCAGCAACTTTCTTCGTGTTTCACTTATTTGCCAGTTGAGGGGAGGGTGCTTTGATGCGGGGTAAACTTGTTCGAGTTGATGAAACTATATCATGCCATAGAGATCTCGGTTTAAGTAGAAGCTAGCATTGTGGTACAGTGGTAGTACGTTGGGCTCATACGCAGAACAATGCAGTCACCCAAAAGTCGCCGGATCGAAACCGGCCAATGCTAATTTTTTTTTTCTTTCTCGTCTTTCAAATATATGCAGGCGATGCTTGTCTTGGATTGTCTAAACAGGACGCGAAAGATTTCTCCGCGGTGTCGGAGTGAGAGAAAGTGCGCTTTGATCCAAGAAAGCGCATGGCCAACGCCCCAAGCAAAAACAGGGGGAAGATCCTCGAACCACTTTCTGGAAGAAGTCTAAAAGACACCCTTTCTTGTCATCTCTTCTGCCTTCACCAGCGTCACCTTTATACCGTTCAACACCCACGCAAGTAAGTAGGTCACCAGAGACGTGATGTTGTTGAAAGATGAAAGAATACGTAGATCTGCAAAAATCGTTACTTGTCAGCTCCCCGGCGGATCATTTGGTCCCAATGTCGGGGACGATGCGAGAATTACTTTACCCATTCAAGTCCCTGACTTCAAATGCCACCATGCCACCACCTTACGGGAGGCGATAGAATACATATCTATGCAGTAGAGAGCAACAATGCTGACAGCTGCTTGTTTCTATTTGTCGCCTCAGCTTCACTCGCTTACTTTTCTCACTCCCCTCACGATGCCCACTTCCACCAACACAAACGCGGACAAGCGCAATCACGACGGCATCTCCAATTACACCAAATTCTGGCAGAAGGACTCGAAAAATGACACGGATACCGACATGGCAAATCGTTTGACTGAATACACCAGCGTCGTCAATGGTACGTACGGTGTCTTTTATTGAAGAGCAGGAGTTTCTATATTCACACCTGTCCTCGCTGCCATTGCAGGTTACTACGATGGTGCCACTGACTTGTACGAGTACGGATGGGGTCAGAACTTCCATTTTGCTCGCTACTACCCTGGTGAGGCATTCAGCCAAGCGCTTGCTCGACACGAGCACTATCTGGCTCACTCGATGGGGCTCAAGAGAAAGATGAGGGTACTCGATGTAGGCTGCGGAGTGGGAGGTCCAGCGAGAGAGATTGCTCGATTTGCCGATGTCGAGATCGTTGGCCTGAATAACAACGAATATCAAATCGGCCGTGCCACCAAATACACTGAAAAGGCAGGCCTTGCGGGACAAGTAACGTGTGAGTAGAAGACGGAAAGGTAAGGTTTTGCTTTGCTAGCGCTCACAGGTACATCGCCTTCCTCTTCACTCCTCTCTTCAGTCGTCAAGGGAGATTTCATGAAGCTGAGAGAGCAGTTCGGAGAGAGCTCCTTTGACGCAGTCTACGCTATCGAGGCTACATGTCATGCGCCTGAATGGGAAGGAATCTATGGTGAAATCAAGCACGTCCTTAAGCCAGGTGGCAAGGTGAGTGGTCAAGAGAGTGTATGTGTACCTGATGGCAAGCATGCGTACTGATTATGGCCCTATCAACCAGTTCGGTCTATACGAATGGTGCATGACAGATGCTTGGGATGCTAAGAACCCCGATCACAAGCGAATTGCGCATGGAATCGAAGTCGGTGACGGTATCCCTGAAATGCGATCGATTGCGGCTGCCAGGAATGCTCTCAAAGCTGTTGGGTTCGAGATTGAAGAAGAAGAGGATTTGGCGGATCGCGGCGATAAGATTCCTTGGTACTACCCCTTGGAAGGTGATTTGAGAAAGTGTCAGACTGCATGGGACATTTTCATGTGCTGGAGAATGACTTGGGTCGGCAAAGTCACCACTCAAACGACAGTCAGAGTATTGGAAAGGTTTGGCTTGGTCCCACAAGGCACTCATGATGTCGGCGAATCGCTCAAGATTGCAGCAGACGCTCTTGTCGAAGGCGGTCAGACCAAGTTGTTCACCCCAATGATGGTGAGTCGCTACGAATATTCTCACAAATGGCGGTGCATCTAATTCTCCTTCCCCCTCTCTTTTCACAGCTCTTCATCTGTCGCAAGCCTGAGTAAAGTCCTAGCTGCTCGAGGGGCCTACCTCGTCGAAGTGTAACGCGCATATAAATTCAGATACCTGTAGCATCCTTGCTTTGTCCAAATGAGTGCGCCCTTATAATCCTCCCTTACCCCCCTTGAATTGGATCGTCTATTTTATAGAACGCAATTAATACGTCGCTGCACGGTCACATGGTCGCGTCGCGGATGCGCGTATCGAACTAAAGCAACACTCCTCCTGCTCCTTGTCCATCCTTCCACTGGACTGTCTTCCTAAGGACTAGTTTGGGTCTTGCCACTGCAACATCATCAATTCCCATGTGACCTCTTTACATCATGACATCTACCTGCAATGAGAATGCCTTCATGGCTGACCTGCTCGCCGACTTGGATGCTTCCATCTTCTCTGAAACACCTACACCGATCAAGACGAGGTCATCATCCTCCCAGCCTGTCTCGATTACAAGAGGATGCAGCAAGAGCCCTCAAATATCCATCACAGCCAGACAGACAGAAGGAGCTCTGCTGAACGCATCACATCCTCCATCACCACGCAAGAGAGCCATAAAGAAGATCAAGTACGAATCGGATCGTGTCACCACCTCCCAACGAAAGAGAAAGCAGCAGGAAAAAGAGGAGGAAATTCGAACAGCTACGGAAGCAATACTCAGCTGTACGGATGATTGGGAACACGACCTGCGAAGCTCTTTCTCCAGTAGTCAAGGCTTGGGAGGGGAGTCTAGGAAAAAGCAGCGAATGAGTGCGATAGGTGGGGTAGACAGGCGAGCTTTTCAAGAGGAACGATACACCCGTTGCGTAGTGAAATCGGTCGTATTGGACCATTACATTCCGGCGAAGTACCTAAAGGCTGCACCAGGACGTCATTCCACAAAGGGAGTCTTACCGGAAACAGTGAAATCGGCTATGCAAAGCAGGCAGAAGGTAATTTATGTATGTGACTTGAAGCCGATTGAGCTGTCCTCGGAAGACGGAAAGCATAACGGCAAGCTAGAGGAAGGAAAGGAGAGAAGGCTGATATTGAGAAGCGACTGGTACAACACTGCAATCAATGAGGGTGACGTAATTCATTTGATCGGGAAGTGGAAGGACGAAGAAGGAGGGATTCCTACTACATCAATGGGCCATCAACGAATCGAGGTAGACCTAGATGATCCAGATGAGGCGTTGTGGAACGAGATGGAGGAGTTGCCGAATCATTCACAGAGCAGTAGCACCTCTTTGATTCCTACAATGATTCTCGGTGGGCTGGAGGCGGATCTCGAAGCAAACAATCTGCTGATCCTACATCCAGATGTGCTCCTTTCTGCAACAGCCATCTCTACCGTCGTTCGCTGTACGCGACGAGCCTACCTACAGAGTAAACTGAAAGCTTCTGGGCCGGCAAATGAAGAAGGGCCTAGCGAATCACTCTTGATGGGCAGGATGCTTCACGAAGTCCTGCAAAGCTGTCTCACTGGTCGTCCAAAAGAATGTCGGTCTAGAGACGTTCGACTCGACTGTGAAGATGAAGCGTCCCGGGATGGTCTTTTCCCTATGATCTGGAAAGGTCCTACGCCTACCAATTTCTCTCTACAATTCGTCAAGGAGCAAATCCAAAGTCAAGTGCAGAGTGGCTTGGAGGACATTCTGTGTGCAGGTATAGACACACAGACGGCAATCGACAGGCTATGGGAATCTGCTATTCCTTTTGGTCAGTTTGCGTCTCGTTATCTTGTCGGCGATGACGCAGGTCGACCGAAGAAGGAAGCCGAAGGTCACGACAAAGGTTGTGGAGCACCTCAACTTGTGCTCGTGAAGAAGGTCCTGGACGTAGAGGAGGATATCTGGTCGCCCATGTACGGCTTGAAAGGCTTTGTCGATGTCAGTGTGGAAGTGGAGATTGCGAATCCCATCGAGGCCGAGGGAACATTGAAAAGGAACAACGAAACGATTGTGATGCCACTAGAGCTCAAGACAGGTCGATCCGTCGACATGATACAACATCAAGCTCAGACCATACTCTACAATCTGATGATGTCGGATCGATACCATCAAAAGATCGACACAGGACTGCTCTACTACTCCAAGACGAGCACTCTCCATCTCGTGCGAAGCCTTCCAAACGATGTCAAAGCTCTGATTATAGCGAGGAATGAATTGGCTGAGCATGTGTACAGAAAGTCGGGCAAGGACCACGTTCGAGGGATGCTACCGGCGTCGATTGATCGAGAGCGAGACTGTGGGAAGTGCTACGTATCGAAGGAGTGCATGCTGTATAGGCGCGCCATTGAGCGGGTTCCTGTCATGAAGGAAGAAAGAGAAGGAGAAGCGCTGTCGTCCATCGCTGCGATATACAACGACAAAGTGCAACACCTCACCCCTCGGCACGCTGAATTTTTTTCAAAGTGGGAACGGCTCTTGTCGCTGGAAGAGGATGACATTGTCCGATTCAGGCGTGAACTTTGGACGATGACAGCGCAGGCTCGAGAGGCAAGCGGACGTTGTCTGGCCGACATGGTGCTCACTAAAGAGGTCAAGAAACCAATGCGGGACGAAGAGAAAAGATCGAGGACGCTGAGTGGCATGAACGATCGGATCGTCTATCACTTTTGCAAAGCCGATCAAGCTGTCAACTCTTCGTTGGGCGAGCACTTTAGCGTGGGAGATTTAGTCACCATCTCTCTCGAGCCGAACATCTACTCCATCGCGCAAGGACATGTGCTGGACATCACTCCTCACCTTGTCACCCTGACGCTGGATCGAGACCTGCGGGCAGTCATCAGGCGGCACAACAAGAAGCTCCATGGCGCAAGGCCTCTTTTCAGAATTGACAAGGAGGAATTTGCCAGTGGCATGGCCAGGATCCGCTACAATCTAGCCAAGATGTTCTTCGCCTCGCCCTATGGAGACTCTCGAAGGCGCGCTCTGGTTGTAGACTTGGAGAGGCCTCGCTTTGCAGAGGTGGATCCGTTCAGCTACTCTCTGAGCAGTAGCGAGATGAATGAAGACCAACAAAGGGCCGTCAAATTGGCAATGTCAGCTCAAGACTATGCCCTCATCGTCGGTATGCCGGGCACAGGAAAGACGACTACGATTGTCCAACTGA
This sequence comes from Exobasidium rhododendri, assembly GCA_026210745.1. NCBI lineage: Eukaryota > Fungi > Basidiomycota > Exobasidiomycetes > Exobasidiales > Exobasidiaceae > Exobasidium > Exobasidium rhododendri. The sequence goes on from CP110630.1 coordinate 1,484,527, forward strand.
TCAAAGAGTTGATCAAGAAAGGAAAGAGTATCCTACTGACCAGCTACACGCACAGCGCAGTCGACACGATCTGCCGCAAGTTGGTGCAGGAAAAGTCGGTGAAGCTGCTACGAATAGGCAAAACAGACCGGATTCACTCCGACATCCACGCCTACACGATGACGGAGGCGCACTCGGTAGAGGAACTTACTAGTCAAATCTTGGAGCCTAACGTGGTGGCGACGACTTGTCTATCGATCAGTCATGCCATCTTTGGGAAGCGTAAATTCGATTACTGTATCGTTGACGAAGCAAGCCAAATCACTCTCCCGACTTGTTTAGGTCCCTTGCGATTTGCAAACATCTTTGTATTGGTAGGAGACCCGCTGCAACTGCCACCCTTGGTGAAGAACGTCGCCGCAAAAGAGGGAGGGCTGGATGTCAGTCTGTTTGATGTGTTACAGAAAGCCTATCCTCAATCCGTAGTGGAGCTGCACGTACAATATCGCATGAATGCTGATATCATGAAACTTAGCAACGAGCTGACGTACGACGGGCAACTGCGATGTGGCAATCGGTTCGTTCAGGATGGTTGCTTGAGCCTGCCCAACCTTAGACGTCTTCGGCAGGTTCTGCACTCACCAAGGCAGAGCAGTAAAGGTAGCAACAATAACAGCAGCGGCACCTCCACCATACAATCCGATGCCGGCTCTAACGGATGGATCGATCGAGTCATGGAGAGAGAGACTCGTGCTTTATTTATTAATACAGACCTCTTGTCCGGCAGAGAGGAGACAAGGGTCAACCAAGGCTTCTTGGTGAATACGACTGAAGTAGACGTTATTACTCAATTAAGCACTGCTCTTGTCTTGGCAGGTGTGAGAGAGGAAGAGATTGCCATCATCACGCCGTATCGACAGCAACTGCGCGCTTTGGTTCACAGTCTTGGTAGTGCAGCGATGGGGGATGACAAGATCGAAGTCCTGACCGTGGACAAGGCGCAAGGAAGGGACAAGGACGTCGTCATAATTAGCTTTGTAAGAAGTGTTGTATGGAATGGACGACATCCAGGTAGGGAAGGGGAGGAGATGGAGGGAGATGATTTCATCGAAGGGGACAGCAGTGATGTAGGACAGCTGCTTAACGATGTGAAGAGGATCAACGTCGCCTTGACAAGAGCCAGGAAGAAACTCATCATCGTCGGCAGCAAAAGCACGTTGGCCCGATCAAGATTACTCCGGAGGCTGTGGAATGTCATGCACGAGAATGACTGGACCATGGACTTGACACAAGAACAGCTCGATAAGCACAGAGAGTGTCTTGATGGAGTCACAAAAAGGAAGGTACACGAGTCGACGCATCACAAAAGGGGATCGGAAGGTGGGCACCGTATCAAGTCGCGAGCTCTACTTCAAGGTAGACCCGTTCTTCAAGACATCTTCAACGAGGTCATGTAGAACTTTTACATTATTCGCACAGCACTTTCTAATTTACAACGCTATGCCTCTCTTATTCCTTATTGTACTACTATTCACATGTTACGTCCTATCATCTTGTTTTTAATCGCAGCGTTGCACCATCTGCCGTTCGAAGGAGCGCCTCGACATCTCTCGCCTCGAAGAGAAGAGCGGTACTAGTCACGGCAGCTCCACCGATCTGCCAAGTGGGAATTTAAGAGAAGAAGAAGGAATATTGCTCTCCGTCAGTAAAAACGAAGGGGACTTGATTACCGTGGATGCTGGCGTACGATACGACCCAGACTCACCCATGCATGCTCATGGTCGCTTTGCCATTTCGCTCCAAGCTTTTCGTAGAATCGAATAAAGGGGCTCCCTGACATGGTCATGACGCCGAGTCGATCCACCCCCACTTGCAGTCTGCCCAGCGACACCGATTCTTGTAGAGCGGCAGAGACTAACATTGTGCCGATTCCACGTCCTTTCAGGGAAGGATTAGCGAACAAACATATTATTTCATACTCGCAGCCGGACACGCCTCGAAAGGCCGCTGTTCTCGGCCCAAATTCGATGTATCCATGTATCGTTCCCTCTGCTGATGATAGAGATGAAGATGATCGCAGAATGAGACAAAGGTTGTCTCGATTGCTGATGGAATTGCGTCGATAAGCTTGATATGCTGTCAAGAACTCAACCGACTTGAGAGTTTCTTGAGGCCCTAGTTTGAACTCTTCTGTGAAGGCCAAACGGAGGCAATTGACGACGAACGTTCCGATTTCTGAAGCATCTTCTACCTTGGCTGGGTGTAGACGGTAGCTTTCGGTGGTGTCGATTACTGCGGCGGTTGGATCAACAGTCATGGAGACCTTTGTATGTTTGAGGTAAGAGGGAAAGAAAGATGTAGAAGGGTGTTGCTCCTGCTTCTTAGCGCGTCGAGAAGATCTTCTTTATCTCTTTATCGGGCGCCCCCCCCCCCCCCATTATGACTCGATTAGAGTTGGGTTGATCTTGTGCCTGCACCAAAGACACGTCTCACTACTATTTCGCTCCATCGACATCACCTCACTGCATTCTGTACCTTCTTGCGGGCTTTTGGCAGAGTCAAAGGATTCCTCTTCTTCACTGACTTGCCTGGCTTGTCGTCGAACTGTCCCTTGATGGAAATGCCCTTTTCTCTCAATTTGCTGTTTCGCATGGCCAGATCGACTGCTCTTTTTCTCTTCCTAGCCTGATTGTTGCTCAACAACGAATCCTTTCGGTCATTGCGACTACTCGAATCTTCCTCTCGTCGATCTTGCAATGACTTGGAGTCTTGCCTTTCCATAATCCGTCTTGATGCACGATCAGCACCTCGCGCTGGGGTAAAGCTCGTACCGACTCCTTCCTCTTCGGCCCTTTGCATCTCCTGCAGATACATCGATATCACACGTATAGTGCGTTCTTCTACGTCGGCTTTCGATGCAGTTGCCATTGCTTCTTCATCTTCAGGGACCTCTTCAAAGCACGACAAATCTAGCTCTCCTTTCCCTAGTTTACCATGCCTCCAGCGTTCCAACATGAACTTTGCCGCTCCTTCGAGATCTCTCTCTCCATTCTTGGAAAGGGTGCCTGGCGCCCGAAGTGCCAAGTGCTCCAGAAGCAGCTGAATGCTGTTTGTTGGTTCGATCAGACCTGGTAGAGGCAAGTGTTCCAGATAGTCTGGTCGCGGCACTGGACCTTGTTGACCTTGTTCATCCCATCGCTTCCAAGCCCACTGCCATCGCAAATTCATTCGATACAAGAGGTAGTCTGCCAGTGCAACATGGTCATACCACATTGTTTTCATTCCCGCTGCAACCATCAGCTTCAGAGCCTTTTCTGCTCCCTTTTCTCCAGCGCCAAGGTAGGGTACCATGACTCCAGGGGTGTCGTAAACGTAGATGGCAGGAGATGCACGATCGCTTTTATGGGCTCTACTTCGGTTGTCGTCGCTGAGCTCAAAGTTCGATGAGCTTGATGGCGATATCGATGATACACTAGGTTGTGGACTCTGTTGAGGTGTTATCCGCACAGTTCCCGTGAGCTTCCGAGTATGGCCTGGTTCTGGAGCCGTTGATGCTGCTTTTCCCTTACCAGTACCTACCCTCCTCAGAGCGTTCAAGAGACTACTTTTGCCTACATTTGGCATTCCAACAATGACAAGTCGAACACCTTCATCCGGTGTCGAAGTATGTCGGAAGGCGCCAGACAGATTAGAGGCTTTCCTGGCTCGAGGCTTTGCCTTTGTTCTCAGCTTTCTTTCGGCTCGCCTTCCACCAATCTTTGCATCTTCTGTCCTTGGTGGCGTGTCTCTCACAGACACTTTCTCCGACGACTTGAACGCTTCATCAAGTTCAGCTGCTCGAGTCTTGACCCACTGGATGACCTTTCTAACGTCTTTGTCTTTCCTAGAATCGACAAACATGACCTGCTGTCCTTGCAATGTTGCAAATGCCGATCGAATGGGATCTGCCAGTCGAGGGTCGATCAGATCCGCCTTGTTATAGACTATTAGGCGTCTTTGCCTCCAGGTCTTCGGGTCAACTACCGAGGGCGCTTCCGATGCAGTCCCCTTGATCGGTGTCTGCCTCTTCTCCATCTTCTTCAGCAGCTGCTCGAAAGCGATGTTGATCGTCGATATGGGGAGTCGAGCATCCCTTGCTTCGATAATGAGTGGCGGAGGACTACGCTCTAGCAACGTAGGAAGCGATCGCATAGCCCGGTACATGTGGCCTACAAACCATGCTGGAACTCGTGTTGGGAGAGGGAATTTCTCTCGCACTTTGAACACGGCTGAGGTGTCTTCAACGATGGCGGTAGGAGCAGCTGCCACTGGAAGGCTCGCTTCGACGCTGGGAAAGCGACGGACATGTCCTGCTACGACCCGCCATTGTCGTGGCATGAGACGATAACGGTGAGGAGACAGACCTTCTCGAGTGGAGCATACCCAATCCTTCTTATCCCAAAAAAAGCAAAGCAAGAAAAAGCACGGGTCTCGGACTTCTCTTCAACTCTAAAATTTTTCTCCCTCTTACGCATCACACTAAGAAATCCGTTTGAAGATGCAAGAGCAATCGTATACAATACACACAGTACGCGCCAAAAGTGTCCATCCTTGACTTCTCACTACAGACCTTACCTCCTGCCTCCGCTATCGCGATGGTGTCCTTCAATTGCAATGGGTGCGGCGACGTCGTCAAGAAGCCCAAACTGGACACACACTTCCAGCGCTGCTCTGCATCGGTGACATGCCTGGACTGCTCCACTCAATTCAACTCGCCATCAGAGTGGAAGTCGCATACATCTTGTATTTCCGAAGCAGAAAAATACGAGGGTAGCACACATCGAGGTGGTGGTAAGAAGGCTAAGAACGGTGGTACTGGTCAGCAGCAACACGGTCAAGCAAAGGTTGCCAACGGAAAGGTGGTGGTCCAAGCTCAGGCAAAGAATTCAGAGGTGACGCCGCGTCAGATTGAAGAAGACACCGCCCCAGCTGACGAGGCCACCGCCGCAGTCACTAACGGCAAAGGCAACAAAAAGGACAAAAAGAGGAAGAGTGATGAGGTAGAAGCTAATGTCGAGAAAGTCGTCAAGGATGACATCAAGATCAGTTTGCAGAAGACGTCCAAGGAAGAGGCCAAGTTGAGAAAGGAGAAGAAGTCTAAGAAGCCAAAGAAAGAGGGCGGCGAAGGAGTCAAATCTACGAGTGTGGAGTCGAAGGCTGAAAAGACCCCTGATCAAGTATTGCCAGAAATCGAACCAGTAGCAGCGACCGAGGAGACTCCTCAAGAAGGAAAGAAGACGAAGAAGCAGAAGAAAGAAAAGCTGGCGAAGAGTGAAGGAGATGTAGAGAAACCTACCATCAGTGAAAAGATTATTGCGGAGACTACCACAGAAAAGCCAGTGAAGAAAGCCAAGAAAGTAAAAGGCGATAAGACTGAGTCCAAGGGTGAAGCTATCGAGAGCAAGACAAAGAAGAGCACGAAAGACACCGTCGAAGAAAGCGGCCAGACAGAGGAAATAGACACGAGTAAAAGTGAGAAAGCAAAGAAGAAGGAGAAGAAGGAGAGCAAGGCGGAAAAGGAAGGAAAAGTGAAGAGCCAGAAGAATGATGGAAAAAAGGAGAAGACCGTCAAGAAGGATAAAGCCGTAGAAGAGGATGAAGCCGAGAAGAGTCGACCCGCAAAGAAAGCAAAAGTAGATAAGAGTGAGAAGTCTGGCAAGAAGAACAACGAAAAGGAGGATGCGACTGTGCAAGACAAGAGTAACGGTAACGCATCAAAGAAGCGCAAGACAGAGGCAAACGGAGATGTGGTGAAGCCCAAGAAGAACAAAGTAAGTGAAGAAGCGTAAAGGCAGATCAGGCAGACGGACCGTACCTGACTGGTGGTGACTATGCCTACAGAAAGCCGAATAGACGATCCTCCGAATGATGATACAAGTCACTGATATGCCCATTTTGTATAATTACACATGACTACGACGAACCTCAAAAAGGTCGATCTTATACAATACGACTCTTTCTCTCCCACTCTTATTTTTTGTTCCGATTCGGGAAGTGCTTGTTGAGGACATCTTGAGCCTTTTGTTTGCGTTCATTGGCGGCATCCCGCCGCTTGTCGCCTACAGTCGGTGGAACAGGAGCAGTACAGCCATGGCTCTGGGGCGATCTATGTCTACATGGGAGAGAGCGGGGATGAGCTCAAGGAGGACTGCCATACCACGTTCGGAGTGGGCACTCACGTCATACAGAAGAAGCCTCTGCATCGATCACATCGAGGAGCCGCATGGACTACATCAATATGAGGACGATTTTCGGCCTGCTGCTGACTGACAGCGACTGACGTGGAGGCGCCACGGGTGCTTGGATCCAATTGCAGGCTGAACTGCTTACACCCTCTCTTCTGACAAGGTAATTTTGCAGGGCCTGCTTGGTCAATGTCAGATTTGTTTTTGGTTGCTGCTTGATCAGCCGTCTCCCCATCTTGAACCTCTCTCCTTCTTTCCTTCGCTCTCTGAGTTCGCTCGAGAATCTCCGTCTCACTCAAGGTTCTATCGGCCTCTGCTGCTCCTGGTGCCTTGCACGCATGTTGAGATGGAAGGAAGTGTGACTGACAGAAGCGATCCCGGCAGCAAGGACAATTCACAGGGAGAAAGGTAAGAGTATGACAACTGTTTAAAGTGCAATACTCTCCTATCTCCATATCGAGCCCAGTGCTCCCCTATGCTTGGAGTGAAGAAATTATCGTGGCTGTCAGATAGACTCGAGTCTGAGCAGAACAGTGAACGGTAATATTATTATTATTATTATTGTTGGCAACGCGAAAGAGCTCTCTAGGCTTCGAAGTGTTACAATCGTTGTCACCAATTTGTTTGAGCACGTCCAACAGAAGCGCGCTTGGGAAGTACTCAGTTGGCTTTGCACGAAAGTGTTGGTTGAGTGAAATCTAGCCACTACTATATCCGCACTCTCCTTCCCTTCCACCAGCCCTGTCGTGTCTTGACGATACAGACGCAAGCATATAGTCCAGTATGAGTGGCACAAAGACAGCTCAAGCACCTACACGCACACATCTGTCTCTTCAGGGCTCAGTCGCACTCGTCTCAGACTTCTTCCTGTACAGCATACAATCCATCCTATACCAACGCAATATCTACCCGTCCGATGAATTTAAAATGACGAAGAAGTTCGGTACGCAAGTCTTAACGACAATCGATGAGGGATTACAAGACTACTTGGAAAGAGCAATGAATCAAGTGCAAGAATGGCTGAGCCGAGGGGAAGTGAAGAGAATCGTCGTGGCGATAGTAGAAAAGGAAACTCAAGAGACGCTGGAGAGGTGGCAATTTGACGTGGAAGTGTCCGAAGAAGGCGGTATAGAAGAGGGGCTAAATAGTAAGCGAAGTATAGAGTAAGTGACTGCTTCTTCGCTATGGCTGCAAGATGTTTCTTGTACTGATCATGAAAGTCAAAATTCTCGCCCTCACAGCTCGACAAAAGAGACTTCCAAGAAGACAGACCAACAGGTCAAGAATGAAATTGGAGCCATCATCAAGCAAATCACAGCTAGTTGCACTTTTCTGCCGATGCTAGAAGAGCCTTGCGCTTTCACAATACTCGCATATACTGATCTAAAGACGACAATACCACTCGAATGGTCAGAAAGTGATGCTCGGCTAATTGCCGAAGGACAAGCAGAGCAGGTAAAGCTGCGTAGCTTTAGTACGCACGTTCACTCAGTCGATGCACTCGTAGCCTACAAACGACCAGAAGACGAGGACTAGGGTTGTACGGACTAGGCAAGGACGACACAACATCTCGTACGACAGCAAAAGCATGACGCACTCCTTCTCTCTAGTCAACATCATTCAACCTTTCTGGCTAGCTTTACTTCGTTCAGACAGTAGACAGCTATCAATGTCCGCAAAGGTTTCAATGAAGCGACAGATTTGTAGACTAATTATTGTATTGAGGCGAGATATCGTACAGTGCTACCAACTATGTCAACCCGTAGATGTGAGAGCAGGGTGATGAAAAGGAAATTAATACTTGCGTTTGGAAGGGGCTCTACTTTGCGTATGTTCGTGTGCGGGTGATGTGATGGTGAGTGCTAAGATGAAAGCGTGGAATAAGCCGAATCACTTTGACGACTTGCCAGACTTCTTCTTGTCTGCCTGTGATCATGGACGAGGGAGTCCAAGTCAGCACTGTGTTGGTGAGAAGAAGCGGGAAGAAGAAAGAGAGAGCAGAAGCACACTTACCTCTTTTTGCGCATCCTCCTTTGCCTTTTCGAAGATCCAGTCATTCAGACCCCGCTTGTTCCTCGCAATTTCGTATGCGTAAAATTGCATTCGGGTGACTGCAAGGGCGAACTACCATAAGACGGGAGACATAGACGGCATATCATGCTTTCTTACTCACCAAAAGTCGTGTTGAATTGTGTGTACTCGTCGGTTGCGTCTGTTCGGATCAAGGTACCGAAGTTGTAGTCCGAGACTGTAAGAGGAAGCAGACACACGCTTAGCAAGACGAGAAGAAAGAGTTCGTCGCAGCACAGACTTACCCTTGTGCTCATACTTCATAATGAAATCCCTCCACTCCTTCTTTCCCTTATCTGACTTCATCTTTTCCTCATCGACTTTCAAGACGCCTCCCGCCTTGTCACTCTCTGTGACTTTCAGATCGGGAAAGGTATCCTCCATGTCCTGGTATATCTCATCGTCCAGCTTCGTCAATCGAAGGGTCGATGGTCGAACTTTCTCATATAGCGACCACAAAGTCTGAGCCTGTTCAATGGTCCAAAAACAAAATGCCCAGTAAGCAAGGCACACATAACTCCTGTGACCATCTGCAACGAACCTGCTCTACACACTTCACTGCCATCTGCTTTTCGATCTCAGGAAGGTTTGCTGCCTTGTTGGCATCGAAGGCTTGAGTATCCATGGCGAGTACGTTGATGGGTTCGCGCTTCTTGTGACTGGAAGGTGTGACAAGGAGAAGTAGGCTTCTATTGCCGACTTATGCAGCAAAGTTGGAAGATAATACTGCGGGAGGCCACGCTGGGGAATGACTGTTTCGCTTGCCAGCTCGATGAAGCAGATTAGAATTGATAGGGCTGACCGGTCGACGTAAGAGGGTAAAGGTGGTCAAGGTGCGGCGAGGGCGGTCTTAGTGAAACGCCAACACCTTTATTAAGGAGATGCCAGCTGCCTAGAATGAAGGGTGGCTTTGCGTAATTTAGAGGCATCGCGTGGCCATAGAAGAGAGAGTTGAGCATATCGGGTCACAACTCGTCCCATCAATTAGGCATCATTTCTTGTGAGCAAGGAGTGCTTGACATGCGAAGGTGTGGAAGTGAGGAAGACCGGGTCACACAACGTACGAGTGTTATAATTCCTCCAGCGTAGACAGAAGTATCTACAGGAGTATAGGGTGGCTGATCAATTGCAAGTGTGGCCCATCACATACAAGAAGAAGAAGACGAAGAAGTCATAAGCAATGACGATCGTAGATCACGCTCGACTGCATTGTCAATCAAACAATTTCCAATCAAGTGCGGCATATGATGTATTCAGCTGTATTCACGAAATCGTGGGTGTGAGCAGTCTCAGAGAGAAAGCACACAGAGGGGGGAAGGAGAAGGCATCGTTGGCGCTGCATTACACCTATTCGCGATGAAAGCATTCATGTCCACACTTCGATAGCTAGTCTCGACGCCACGCGGCTCATAATGATATCAGGCGCTCGATTGAAGCGAGAGATCAAGAGCACTTAGGAACTCATATATGGCAAAGCCGCGTGGCTCGGGCCGCAGTCAAACTTTAAGCTTATGAGGCGCGCCAATATAGCGACATAGAGGATTGGCCCACACTGGGTTACTTTGAGAAGCGGAAACTTCGAATTGCTCGTTGCTCACTACATCACAAGAGATAATCAAGGTGAGCAAAAGCTACGCAGCGACCGACCTACTTTCATATGAGGTGTGCAGCATAAAGGTAGGGCGAAGATGGAGAGGGGGTAATCTATGTAAAGGGATGGGTAATTCTGTGAAGGGATGGGACACGGAACTGGGTTCAGCATCAAGCTTGGAGGGAAGAGTGATGGTGTCGTGTCGAGTCGATATCAAGATAGATGGATGGGAAGGAAGGAAGGCAAAGCGTCCTTAGAAGGGGAAGAGGACATTGCTGCACCTGAATACGATGGAAGGAAGGCTCTGCTGCTGCTGTTGTAGAGAGACACAAGATGCATTCCCGCTAACCCAAACGCTCCTACTATCAGCATGTCGAAGCCACAAGCTGGATCAAAATTCCGCCTGACGTTGGCTTTGCCCGTCGGTGCAGTCATGAATTGCGCTGACAACAGTGGCGCTAAGAATCTTTTCGTCATTGCAGTACACGGAGTCGGAGCAAGATTGAACAGATTGCCTGCAGCTGCTTCGGGTGACATGGTTGTTGCCAGTGTCAAGAAGGGAAAGCCAGAATTGCGAAAGAAGGGTGCGTAGCGGAGAGCGCCATTGAGGGATGCGATCGAATCTGTAGACTTATCACCATCTCTTCTTTACGATATCACTTTACAGTCATGCCAGCCGTTGTTGTTCGACAACGTAAGCCATGGCGAAGACGCGATGGAATCTTCTTGTACTTTGAAGATAACGCTGGTGTCATAGTTAACCCAAAGGGAGAGATGAAGGGAAGTGCCATCACCGGTCCAGTTGCCAAGGAGTGCGCTGATCTTTGGCCCAGAATTGTGAGTAGCTGCACACTCTACTTGACACTGCTGTATTTCTCTTCAACTGCTCTTCTGACACATCTCTCTCTCTCTCTCTCTCTCTCCTCTTTCCCTTCACCTTTCAGGCCTCAAATTGCAACACTGTGGTTTAGAGAGAAGCACTCTGATCGATTGAAAGTGTAGTCTATGATTTCGTTGTCTTCGCCTTCCATTTACTCATGTCCCGCCATGAAATCTTCATTTCATTACACATTCGGATTCAAGGTTTGTGACTCAACGACTTCTTTCTGCTGGCCAGGCTGCAGTGCATCGAACGTGTGCGTGTCTTGTTACCCCTTCTGGTTCTCTCTTCGTGTTTCACATCGGCGTCTTGAGTGAGCCGTTTCTGTGCTGCACTTCTTTTTGCTCTGCCATGCTGCCTTTTGGGACTGACTACAATGTGGTATCTCACGCGATGAGTCGATGATCAGGACATTGAAATTTACTATAAGAAACGTTAGCGGAAAGTGATATGGCAGTTGCCCTTTTCCTTTAAGTTGTCCCCCTATTCGTCTTCACTCTTGCCATTCACCTCCTTCTTTTCATCGAGTCAGTGAGGCAACTTCGAGCATTTTCTCGCCACATTACTCTCTCTCTCTCGATCATGCTATAGAGGAGTAAAGCATATCAGTCTCTACGTCCAACGATCTTCTTCTTCTCCCTGGTCTATTCACCGGCGGGCTGGACCTTGTCGTGCGCGCCTATCTCGCAACTTTCATTCGTACATCGCTGAGAAACAACATCACTGTCTGGATTCGCTGAAAGTCGTTTGACATCGATTCCAAATTCGACTGCACAACCCTCCATTATCGCCAGGGAAGTAGTATCGTATTGTCTGACTTTGCTAGTATGATCGAATTGGCTCATCGACAACACGGAAGCCCTTCATTTCGCCCTTCTTCCTCGTCTTCTCCGTTCTCGTCTCGCAACAAACCTGATCTGGCTCCACTGCCGATTCGACATCTGAAAGCACCTGCTTCACCTCTCGTCAACAATTTCACCAGTTCTTCCTTCGCTGAAGATAGAGAAGACGGCTCTACGGGAGTGCAGAAACAGAGTGCAAACGGATCGCAAACCGCAAAAGAACTCGGCAGCAGTGGTGGTAGTAGCAGTAGCAGTAGCAACGGGACAAGGAACTTCACTAAAGCGGGTGGTGGGAATCTATCACAGCTGTCTACTTCGACCAGTATGTTACAGCATAATCCCTTGATGCACCGTATTCGCAAGGGTCAAAAGCAAGAAGATATCCAGCCTCCTTTACCTTCTACCTTACCACCAGTGCAAACAATCGATTCACCATTCCAACTACAGGAGTATCTTGCTCTAGCGATTCGTTTAGATCCACACAACGTCGAACGAATCGTCTCCTTACCTCAACCTTTTGACGGCAATACTTCCGAAAAGGGGAAGGGTAGAGATGGTGAGGCTTCTGCCTTTTCTAGCATGGACGAAGAAGCACAACCAGTGGACACCGACGTCTGGATTTACGAACAATTGAGAAGGATCGTCTTGGACTTTTCGACACCTTGGCTGACTTTGCTGCAGAAAGATTGCGATAAGAAGTTGAAACCAAAATCCTGTGAAGCTATGAACGCCGATGATTGGATGTATCTCTGCGCATCGCATGGAGAGGAGAAGCAATGTTGTGCGATTGACTACATCATCCACACTTTGGATGGCACCACTGCGCTGCTCAACTCCCAAAGGCATTTCCCTAGCAGAACCTTCATTCCAACAACGAGCTTGCGACACTTTGGGAGCATCAGTAGAAGATTGAGTCGCATCTTTGTACACGCTTTCGAACATCACAGAGATGTTTTTGAGGCTTGTGAGGCAGAGACATCGTTGTATGCACGCTTCTTTGCTTTGGTGCAGACGTTTGATTTGATCGCAATCGACTCACTGCCACGACTCGGTGAGACTGAAGACAGGGAAAGCAGCAATCAATCAAGCGATACATCGCCTGCCACACAGGGCGACGCGGTTCCGGCTGCTCCTACAGTATCTCAGAGCTCGACTTCGCTTGATGGAGGGCGAGAGCCAGATAGTCATCGACTGAGTGGGAAACGTCAGCTATTCCAAGCAAATGTTCCAACATTGCAAGACGAAGAAGAGAATGACGATGCAGAGGAAGTAGAGGGTGGGGAGGGAGGAGGGAAAGAAGCGTCGTATACAGATATTCTCACGAATCCCGAAGCGAGCGCTTCTGGAGTGACTGACGATGATGAACGCGTGGGAGGCAAACCGGAGGAGGAGTCTTCAGAAAAAGGAGGTCAAGACAAGACGCTGAATCTTGCAAGGGAGAACGGCCAAGAGGAGGTTCCCCAGGATGTCAAGGATGAGGAAGAGGACGATGAGTAGAGTATTGGAGGAAGAGGATGAGTAATGGTCAGGAGGATGTGGTGGTGAGGCTACTGCGGGAGGACTCTCGCTCAGTATGTTGAACCCTTGCAAAGACCAGCTGTCTGTCCCCTTTCAGTGCTCTGTGTATGGGATAAGTGTATTATTAGACTAGCGAACAAGACAATGAGATCATCGTTAAAATGGACATGGTAAAAGTACATGCAGGACGAGAACGAGAATGAGAATGCCACGATCAGATCCCCTGCGTGAATTTACCGTCGTCGTCGGTGAAATTCCATTCGTGGCAGTCTGAAAGAGGAAGAAAGTGGAATAAGAGATCCTGCATCAAGCCAGATCGACACTTCTTCACACTCACCTCTGCACCGCTTTTCACTGGTCCTCTTGGGTACGGCACCGAGCTTTTCCTTCTTCTTGCTGTCGTCATCACCAGACTTTCGCCAGGGCAGATGCCACATGTTCGTCCAAGAGGCAGATGAGGAGGAGGTGGCTGCTGCAACAGAACTCGCCTTTGCTACTTTCTTGTCCCAATCTTCTGTCAGTAGATCATCTGTCAGAGTAGCAATTCGGTGGGTGGTGATGCTTGATGACCATCCTAATCTACCTACAGTGTCATAGAGGATCGTCTTTCCAGCATGACATTTAGATTCCATAGCAAAGCCAAAGCTCGCACAAAGTGAGGTTGCACCAACGCATTCACCGTTCGGGATAGGATCAGCACTGTGGTAGACGTGTGTGATCGGAAGAGCATCCATGTTGTCTCTCTTCACAGGTAAGGGCAAGTGTAATCGAACAGCAGCCATTCTCTCTGCTGGCGCTTCAAACGTTACAGTAGGGTATCCGAATGTCATGCCAATCAAGGCTCCTAGTGCGCCTCCGAGACTGTGTCCAGTGATCCATATTTGTGAGTCGGGATAGGCGTAAGAGATGTTGTTAAACAGGTCTGTCGTAGCGGGATAGTAGAATGACTTCTTGATGATGGCCTTCGTCAAGCATGATGAAGAGCATTGTTGTCCTTCAGTCATCGTGCTGAGGTTCGGCGAGATCTGTTTGCCTTCCTTCACAGCGTCGGAGTAGCAGTCGCAGACAGTATGCCAGGTCCAGCCAACGTGAGCGCAGCAGCAAGAGAAGAGTAAATTATCCTGCATGCAGATTTGATTGAACATTAGTATGTAAGTCTATACCGAGAAGCCTTCGGAGCACTCACATTCTCCTTGTCTCTTTTAGAGGTGGATCCATTATCTAGGAGTGCAGCACTAGTACCTTTCAGTGCTACTACAATGGTGGAGTTATCTTCAGTGGCGAAAATATGGCCTCGAATACCGTCCTCGACCCATCCAAATGAATCGGAGAGATTCCATTTCCCACCGCCTGTCAACCAGCCAGCAGAGTCGTCGGGAGCATCATAAGCCTTGCTTGCCATCTTGCTCAATGCCAAGAGCGTCTCTCGATCAGTGACGTCAGGGGCATCAACTTCGATCTCATCCCAGTCCATCTCAGCGCTACTCTGTTTGACAGCCACTTCATCACCGTGTCGATGCGCATGAAGAAACGCCGAGGTATCCTTAGGTTTCCATGTTTTGACTCTGCTCGTCTTCAAGGATGTCGATTGTACCGCGTGAGCATCACTTTGCACGCTATGTGGGGAACCACTGGAGTCTGGGAAGTCGTACCTAGCGGAGAGGTCTCGGTATGAGCGAGTGCCTTGATGATACACATTGCGCAAGACCATCTTCTTTGGCGCAGGGTACGGATCCGTTGGCTTCATTGTTGCAACGATTGTCTGCACCGCCGACAGGAATGGGAGCTGTGGCAATTGAAGCAGGTCCCAAGAGGCGTGACCGAGTGCATGACTACTTGGCGAACTGAAGACAAGCAAGCCCAAGTAGAGTGCGATGATATGAGGCGATGGTAATGCGCGCATCACAGCTGTATGATGACGGTATAAAAAGGGGGTGATCGCTGATCTAACACTGCACTGCTGAGCTTGATGATCTTGAAAGGGTGGAAAGGAACAGCGGTGACAGGCTCCTTATCTTTTATTACGCAGCTTACCCTACTACAGAAGTACGGTACTCCACTCCACTTTCGTGCAACTCTCCCGATCTACCATGCGCTACTACTATTAAATACACGTGATTTCGGGAACGTGAAAACACCCGATTGACGCTCTCCTGGCCCCTATTTGCGCCCTCTGACGCCGCAGGCATGACCATGCACTCCTATTGGATTACCCCCCCTATGTAACTTAGACGCTCTGATGAAATTTGATGAAGTTTTCCTATAAGAGAAGATGGTGTGTCGGTTTCGTGCGCGTCCAAAAAGCTATCACTGAGAAATACGCACTACGCCATCATTTTTTAGAAATTTTGCACCATGGTGTCAGCGGTATCTCGCTTTGTAGCATATTCTCATTAATAATGTACAATTTTAAAAAGACAATACAATACAAAAGATAGTAATGAACAACTTCTACTAGGTACAAAATAGCTTTTGGGGTGTGTCAAGCCCAGAATCATGCTGATCGGGCTCACCATTGAAAATGGCCTTGAAAAGCTACAAAGGCCATTTACTCGTCAGCATGATTAAAACTTGGCTGTTTTTTAGCTTTAAATTGTTCTTCCTACTAGTTTCGGACATATCTGTAAAGTATGGATTCAGCACAACGTCTATCAGATAAGATAGCAAAATTGGGTCATTTTAGGACCGTGAAACTGCCATAATGACCCAAATTTGACCATTTTACCATCTACGAAGCTCATTTGTGTGATCTGCAGGCTCTTTTAGGGCAAATAGTATTAGTAGCATACATTGTTCTGATATACAGCTAAAACATCTACTAAGTCCCAAAATACAACATTTTGACAAAAGAAGGAGATAATTGAAGTCGAGTCTGTTTTTGGGGGTCAATTAAAGTGAGGTTGAGAAACTTGTACCGACACGCCCTTATTGAGAACAAATGGTCATTCTAAATGAATGGAGTGCTAGATACGATACTTAGGATGCTATATACAAGTTTTCGAAGCTTAAAACCATTGCGCTGAGGCAATAGAGCTAGAATCGCGTAAACTTTGTACCGTGACCATGACTTTTTTTGTAGTATTGACCCTTCTGGCGTAGTGGCTCGATACCTCTATACCTCCTCTCTTTCATATGTATCTTCTCATTTTTTTTCACACTTCATATATATAATACTATACTTTTCTACATTGTATCAAAGTCTCAAGCTGATTGAACAACATTATGGTAGTACCGTTGTTGCCATCGATACACCGTGTATGGTGTTCGCGTTCCCGGGACTTTTTGACTGGTTTTTTAGGGCCTAATAAAATTTCACACTTAGAGCAGCTCACTCAAAACGGCATGTTTCACACTTTTTGTTTCAGACAAGGTTGCTCAAAATTTTCATACAATTCTAATTCATTAGGAGCTATTCTACATTGGACATGCGGTCATGGTGATACAGCATGTCGTACACGGCGTATTCAATAGTGGTCAAAAAACACACGTGTATTTAATAGTAGTAGCGCATGGTAGAAATTGAAATTTCAAGAGGGGCTACACGTGAAAAGTATGAGAGCAACACTCGCGTTACACGACTGGTTGCCGATTGCCAATGACTTCGAACCTTGTCTCACCTGCATATCTACACACAGATCTCTGAAGGTAATGTCGGAGCGGAAGAGGCCAGGCATGTCTTTTACGACAGGATCGAGTAGCCTGCCTCGTAGAGCTCCTTCGCCGTCTAGCGCTGCGTTCCCTTCGGCTCGATCAAGCAACCCAGGGGGTCCGCTGGGGATATATCGACCGGCCTCTCGTGAAGGTAGCGAGAGGTCCTCGATTGCACCTTCTGATACTGTAGCGGCTCGATTCGGATTTGCTAGTAACACTGCGTCATCGAGTGTAGCACTGAAAAGTGTCAATGGGAAGAGAACACTATCCGGCGCAGGGCTTCGCGATCCAGAAAGTCCAGGTGAGGCGAGCAGCATTGAGGTGGATGCTTATCCGTCTACTGATTTTACCTTCCCCCCACCCCAGCTTCGAGTAGCAGTGCAACAAAGCGTCCTCTACTGACCAGCAATAGCACGACGAGTGTGTCTCCTCGATTTCCCCCGGCATCATCTTCATACGATGCTTCGATGCTCAAAAACGAGTATGAAAGGAGAGAGATACTCTCGAAGCAGTCGTATGAGAAATTGCAGAATGGATTCAAAGCAAGCGGAAAAGAGATCGAGCGTCTGAAGCAGGAGAAGACGGACCTGCTGAGACGATGGGAAGAGGCGAATGCTGAACAGAGGCAGGAAAAGGACACATTTGAAGAGCAGCGCAAGTCTTTGAATGAAAGAGTGACTTACTTGCAGCAGCAAAATCAGGAATTGTTCTCTAGCTTGGAAGAAGCACAGACAAAGAGGTCACAGCTTGCGCAAGCATCACACGAAGAAGGAACGAGACAATCTTTACGCATCACTTCCTTGGAATTCGAGCTGGCAGCTGCTAACGCACTAGCAGAAGAGCAGAAGGAGATGAGAAGTAAAATTGCCTTGACATTGGAAAGGACGGAGAAAGAGTGGGAGGAAGACAGGCAGCGCATGGAGCGTAAAGAACGGGAAGGTCAAGAAGGGAAGAGCTTGACAAGGGAATTATCGGAGCTCTTGACAAAGATACACAAGCTAGAGGGTGAGAATTTGGGGCTTCAGCAGGACAACCGAAGTTTGAAGACGAAAGTGGAGAGCATCGAGACGCTCAAGGAACAGAAGAGAAGTCTCGAGGAGAGACTGAGCCTGACAGATCAATTACGACGGAAGTATGCGGAAGCAGTGACGAAGGTAGAAGATCTTGAAGCTGAAAAGGAGGAGTGGAATCGCATGCTTTCCTCCGGGGTTGAAGTCTTGGCACTTGAAGGCGTGCAGAGTGCTTGTGCCAATGTGAACATCGAAGCTCCTGCGATAGAAGCGCCGAATCCAGTGACGCCTAGCAATCTTCCTATGTATCTCTCTACCCTGCAAGGTGCTATATCTGGCCTGCGTGTGAGGAGTCGGCTGCTCGAGGAAAAGGTAGCTAGCATTCAAAAGCAGTGCTCGGAAGCAGAGTCTACCAGTGAAGGAGAGAAGAGTAAGAGGGAGCGATTGGAGGAAGACTTGGCCGTGGAGAAGATGGAGAGACTGAAGAGTGTGAAAGTGGCAGAGGCGACAAGAATGGAACTGGACAGCTATGTCAATCTTTTGGATACATTCCAGGAAGAAGCCCGAACGCAATCAAGCGAGTACAATGCAGCTTCAGCTGAACATATCCAGGTTTTGGAAGGACGACTGAAGACGATAGAAGCTAATCTGGCAGCGAGTGTACGGGAAGCGCAAGAATTGCGAAAACTAACACAGAACAGTGGAGGCATCTCCAGGGAGGAGAGAGAGCAGCTGGAGAGGAAACTCGAAGCTCGCGAGAGAGAATTACTGCAATGTGAGTGACGACAGAGTGGGAGTCTGCGAGGACCTGTTGTTTTGATGATAAAGACCTTACTTCTTGCAGCGCTCGACGAGAGTCGAGAAGAACGCGCTGGATTGGAGAAGCAGTGTTCCGAGCTTGCAAAGATAAACGATCAGCTCTATCTACGAGTCGGTCGGGGAGAGTTTGATCAAAGCAAGGAAAGATGCCTGGAGCTCAGTGATAATCCAGTAAGACAAGACCGACTCGTTCGAACAAAGACCCTGAACGCCCTGAGAAAGGAGAATGAAGAACTGCTGCATCAAGTGGAAGAGCTGAGCAAGCGAGTAGGAAGGCAGGACGACCATCAAGAGAATGGCGGTAGCGGGAGTGCTCCCAGTGGAATGGTACCTGCTCAAACACTTGAAAATCAAAAGAGAGAGTATGAGAAATTAGAGCAAACAATGCGAAATCGTGACAAAGCGTTTGATCGACTCAAAGAAGCATTCGGTGCAAAAGCGATTGAGTATGTTGCGGCAGTCAAAGCTTTGTTCGGTTACGACATGCACGTCGTCTCCAAAGGAAAAGTGAAGCTTCGATCCGTCTACGCAAGGACAGCAAAGGGAACCTCTCTGACGTTTGACTCGGGTGAAGACGGCATCGCTGGCAATATGAAGCTTGTTGGTGAAGCTAGACAAGGAGTCGCGGTAAAGAATATGCAAGATTACTGGTTGGGTAACGACCGATTCAGCATTCCGTGCTTTCTTGCAGCTTTGCAATTGGAGCTGTATGAAGGTACCACCAGGGCCATTCGACCGATGTGGGAGGCCGAAGAAGCCGAGGAGTGATCTTTGACACGACGGGAAAGGGAAAGAGTGGGCGACGGGCAAGCAATGACACTCTGTATTTCTAGGGGTGACAATGTTATGTGATATATGAACTCTCATCCTGACGTTCGACGTCCTGAGAGAGATTAAGTGAAACGTAAGGGGCAGAAGTGCTGCACTACTAAATTCTTACCACCCCACTCCCCCAGAACACTCTCGCAAAACATCACGTCGTGGTGAGAGCACGCATCCTGCAGTGATGTTGAGAGTCGCGGCTGGGATCGCGCGACGCTTGTGTGTGTGTTATTAATTAAAGAAACAAGGTTTGAAATCACTCCAACTTACCTCCGCTCTCCTCGCATCGCAGTCAGTGTGACGAGCAGCCAACATGTCGGCTAGTCTCGATCCACACTACGACTTTGCCCTACTTGGCACATCACTACCGCTGTCGATACTTAGCGCTGCTCTGTCTCGGGCCGGCTACTCAGTCTTGCATGTTGACGAAGAGGAACACTATGGTGGTCCCTGGTCCAGCCTCACTCTCCTTGAACTACTCGACTGGAGTCGTAATACCACTTTGCATACATCGCAAGGGAGGCGGGATGTAATAATTGAATTCCCTGCATTCGGGAGCAGTAGTGCAACTAGTAATTCGGACAGCGACTTTACATTGCCTGAGCAGCTGAAAGTCTTAAATCGACACTTCTCAATCTCCTTGTCTCCTACAATTGTACCCTGCGCTGGCCCTACCATCGACATACTCATACGCTCGAAAGTCGCCTCGTATTGCACCTTTAGACTACTTCAAAAGACTGCAATCTATCATACTCATGAAGGTGACTTGGACAGCAGTTGGTCACTTAGGAAGGTCCCTAGCAGCAAAGAGGACATCTTCAAGGATAAGGATTTGAGCTTGATAGACAAGAGGAAGCTGATGAAGCTCCTTCAAAAGGCTGGCCCAGGTGCTAAGGACGAAGATGAGGTACAGGTTCCTATCGATACTGCCGAGTCCAAAAGTACTTTCTTTCAATACCTTTGCTCAAAAGAGGGTGCCAATTTGTCCCACGATCTGGCGACAAACGTTGCCTACGGTGTAGCCCTGTGCTCCTCAGAGCAAGGTGAGTGATCGAGAGCTTAAAAGGAATAAGGAATGCCTCCTCTAATCTGGGATTCTGCTGTCAGACCTAACGATTCCAGCAATGGAGAGAATACGACGTCACATCACCAGTATCGGCCGGTACGGTAACGCTGCGTACTTGGTAGGACAGTACGGAGGAGCAGGAGAGATGGCTCAATGCTTCTGTAGAGCCTCAGCTGTACAGGGTGGAACGTTTGTGCTTGGACATCGACTCCAACAGTGTTCGCGAACAAGTCAGAACGAAGTGGAGGAATGCGCTGATAGATCGAATTGGTCCGTCTCGATCGAGGGAATCGAGGGGAGAACAGGCGTAGAGTATATTGTGGGCGATGAAGATGTCCTTCAGCGTGTCTTGCCCGAAGAAGAGGAGCGATTCCAGGAAAAAAAGACTGTGACCACAGGTGTCTCGGCCATTCTTCTCCTGGATCGCGGTATCACTTTCGAAAATTCAACGGAGGAATCGAAGGAAGAGACGGCTCTGCCACCTCCTGAGACTGGTCTAGTCATCTTCCCTCCTAGAAAGGACGAGCGAACGGGAGCAGTGACTGCGCTGCAAATGGCTGAAGGCACGTTCTCCTGTCCGAAGGGTATGTATCTCGTCTACTTGCATGCCTCCCTAAGGAATCAAGTGGGAGGTGACGTCAACGCAAAGGAAGAACTCAGACATGCACGAGATAGGGTGCTAAAGCTGGCAAGTAGAAGTACATGTGAATGGAGAGAAGAGGGCGTGGTCGTCGAGAGAGGCTTGCAAGACAATAAGACTATCGTTCCTTTGATGGAAGTCTATTATAGTAGCACAGACTCGCAGGCGACTCAAGAAGGAGGGGGACAGAAGGAACATTACTGGAGTGCAACATCGAAGATGTCTGCTATTGCCACTTCCCTTGATGAAGCCACCGTTCAAGCAGAGCGTCTCTTCTGGGACATTGTGGGCAAAGAGAAAAGAGAAGAGGCTGAGGAGGCCAGACGAAAGAAGAAACCAATCGGGTATACTGTTGGTAGAGGCTTGGGAGGCGTATTGGAGGAGAAGGGGGACACGGGAGCCTCGTGCGACTTTTTCCCCTCCGAGGATGCGAACTTCGGTGACGACGACGACGAGTAGACTTGGTGCGTCAATGTAACAATACTGCAACATATTGTGAGATAGAAGTGTAAACCACAAGACCGCAAGCTATTGTACCACTGGTAGGTCAGCCACTGGATATACTATTTTGATCCCCCTGTTTACCACCTCTGAAATAGCCCAAAGATCGCCTTCTTCGGCGAGCTGTGACGCCCTCACACCCTCGTCCGACTCTTGTTTAGATACATCCACCGCCCGCTCGCATGCTAAGACTTTTCCCAGTGACCGTGACGAATGGAGAAGTGCTCCTCGATGGTGCTCTGAAGTGGAGCTCGCGAGGGAAGAGGGCTGATACGCGACGATCGATGCGACTAGCTTAAATTGGTGTTGGTCGTTTGTCCTTTTACTCACTCACCACTTTTCGAAAATTCATCTATCATCAGCACAGACTGTCTCCTTCTCAGAATCCTCCTGGCCATGGCGCCGCTAAGCTCGATCTTCTCGTCGACGCCAGACGTGCTCTCGCTTTCGTATATCCGCTCTATTCTTCAACGACTCGAGGACACGATCCTCTTCAATTTGATCGAAAGAGGCCAAAATGCACACAACGCGGCCATGTATCAACCTGGAGTATTCAAAGAGCTGAAAGAGAAAGAAGGGTGGGAAAAGTCTTGGGTGGAATGGTTCTTGAAGGAGACTGAAAGCTCTCATGCAAAGTGCAGGAGATGGCAAGCTCCTGATGAATATCCTTTCACCGCTCTAGACCTCTTGCCAGAACCCATACTACCACCGATCGACTATCCTGAGATACTCTATGAGAGCGCAATCGTCAATGTCAATGATCAAATATATCAACACTATCGGGATGAACTTGTTCCGACCCTGACTAAAAGACACGGAGCAGTGAGTGGTAGAGATGTCCGTCGTAAAGTGCGCAATGGCAGGTCTGTTAAAACGAGATTTTTTCTTCGCTCACGACAGGACTCGGATGATAAGCAATATGGAAGTGCGGCTGTAAGGGATGTGGATGCATTGGCAGCACTCTCTAAGAGAATCCATTTTGGTAAGCAAAGCATTTGTGCTACTGCCTCCTGTGCTTCCTTTCTTTCTGAGTCTTCTTCTTTGTTTCTCCCGCCCCTCTCAGGTATGTTTGTGTCTGAATCCAAGTTTCGCTCTGATCCTGCGTCATTCATAGCGCCGATACAAAGAAAAGATCGAAAGGCACTCGAGGACCTCATCACGAAACCGGCAGTAGAAGCAGCGTTGTTAGTTCGATTGGCGTCTAAAGCAAAGGTATATGGTCAAGATCTCAACAGCGGCGTATCCGAAGATCGCAAGATAGACGAAGAAGTGGCCGTGAGACTGTATAGAGACTTTGTCATTCCATTGACGAAAGATGTCGAAGTGGACTATCTGATCAAAAGGTGAGGCAGGAGAGGTTGTCCACTACGTTCTTCACAAAGCAAACTTCTTTCTGACGACCTTGTCCATCGACAGACTGGACGGCCTTAGCAGTGGGGAGATCGACACTCTGAGACGCACACAGCCTTCGGCCTAGAGGCGTATGCAAAGTAACTTGGAACGCTATTGTCGGGTCATCATGGTGGTTGCGGTGGATTACTGTTGTCACATGTAGAAGTACAAATCGATAAGAAAATGGTGTTTGTGCTGCCTTGTCCCTTCTTCAGGAAGCCTATCTAGACATCTCTGATTGCAGCTTTTGTACTTCCTCGTCCTTGGACTTGTACTGCTTCGCCAAATTTTCCATGACTGCTCTTAGCTGCAACAATGCGAATCTTTCGTCAGCCGACTCATCATACGTATACACTATCGCAAAGCGACTCACTCCTGTCAAATTTGTCTCTAGAGCCGGCAGAACCTCCTTCACGTTCCTCTCCACCAGCACCCCGCCTATCATTCGAAAGCATTTCCTCTCAGGTGAAACCTTTTGCGTTTCTTGTAGTGTTTCGATCACCGCCCTATTTACCGGAGAGCGAAGGAGAGAAACGGTAAGAACCATCAATGTTGATCTTACTATGGCGACACAGGCGAATTCCTCACCGATGTTCCTCTGCGTCACTTTCTAGCTCCCCAATCTTTGTCGCAATCCCCTGCATTTCACTCCGCAGGCCTTGGAACTTCTGAGCGGCCTCTGATGTCGTTTGGAAGAAGACGTCGTCAGCTCAATGCCAAAGTAAGCTTTTCTTTGTGAGCGTACTCACGCTGCTCAGACATCTTTGCAGCCGATGTAGCCATGACAAGGAGGGCTGACAGTAAGGTAGAGGTGGATTCTAAAATTCTATGAAGCTTCTCATGTGAAGGCCTCACAGAGCGCACCTTTTTGGAAGGCTTGATGAATCCACGTGTATGTCGTCGACTGTGCACGGCCTGTGACGAAAGAATCGCGGCGGTGAAAGTCACGAAATAGGGTTGCGCTTGATCTCTCTGTTTAGCCCTTGCCTCTGGAGACCATATCAACTTCCTCCCTTGCACGCCTCAAGTGAACGATTGCAAATAGCGAGATATTGACCTTTGTGGCGCACAATTGTCCCCAAAAGAAACACTAGCTCAAGATGGAGGCAATCAAATTGCAACGTAAATACCCTCAATTGTGAGTGTGGAAATGTATGCTGAGCTAGAGAGTAGCTATGTTTGAGATGCTGACATGCACTGGCTCTCTGCTTCACGCAGCTCCCAACAAGAGATGATGGGCCTCATTTCACAATTCCGAGGGATCGATGTAGAGGAGAAAGGAAGCGTGGACAAGCAGAATTTGATGAAGGCGATGCAAGATTCCGGCGAGGCGAATTATGATCAGATTCGAGAAACGCTCAAAGAGGTCAATTTAGACAGCAGTGGCAAGGTCGAACTAGAAGACTACGTTGATGTGAGCAGAGAACACAGGACTTTGTGCTTTTGTAGCATGTGTGGATCGTGCGGATATTGACTTTTGCCTGACTGGTGCAGCTACTTGCTAAATTACGGGCCGGGAGAAACGCTGGAGCAGGAGAGGTAACCAAAGGCAAGGTGACAGTCAAAGGAAGTAATGCTAGCGTGCAACATACCATCAACGAAGATGAGAAGAGCGAATTTACAAGACATATCAATCAGAGCTTAACAGGTGATGTTCATATCGGCAAGCGGCTCCCGATTCCCCTGGACACCTTCCAGCTCTTTGATGAATGCAAGGGTGAGTACACGTTCACGCTCCAGGAGAATGTCTTTGATCCCTGCTGACTTCCCATTTCTCTCTCTCTTAGATGGTCTCATTCTGTGTAAGCTCATCAATGATGCTGTTCCTGATACAATCGATGAGCGAGTATTGAATGTCGGAAAGGGTGGCAAGGCTCCCAATGCATTCCAGATGACGGAAAACAACAACATTGTCATTACATCTTCTAAGGCGATTGGATGCAGCGTCGTGAATGTTGGAGCGCAAGATCTCATCGATGGCAGGGAACACTTGATTTTGGGTTTGATCTGGCAAATCATTCGTCGAGGTCTCCTGAGCAAGATTGATTTGAAGAACCATCCAGAGCTCTACCGATTGTTAGACGAAGATGAGACATTGGAAGAGTTCTTGAGGCTGCCGCCAGACCAGATCTTGTTGCGATGGGTCAATTATCACCTAAAGGCAGCAAATTGGCCCAGGAGGGTAAATAATTTCAGCAAGGACGTCTCGGATGGTGAGAATTACACTGTACTTCTTTCACAGCTCAAGCCAGATCAATGCGACCGGGCTCCACTACAGCAGAAGGAACTCCTTCAGAGGGCGGAGATGGTCTTGCAGCGAGCAGATGCGATCGGTTGTCGAAAGTACCTGACACCCGGTGCCATGGTGGCTGGAAACCCAAAGCTTAATTTGGCATTCGTCGCTCACCTGTTCAACACCTGGCCATGCTTAGAAGCGCTAGAGACACCACCACCAATGGAAATCGAAGACTTTGATGCAGAGGGGGAAAGGGAAGCAAGGGTCTTTACACTTTGGCTAAACAGTCTGGACGTCGACCCAGGTGTCTACAATCTGTTTGAGGATCTCAAGGATGGGACTGTCATCTTGCAAGCGTTTGATAAAGTTGTGCCGGGCAGTGTCACTTGGAGACGAGTGACAAAACCAAAGGAAGGACAGGAGATGTCACGATTCAAACAAGTAGAGAATACTAATTATGCAGTGGATCTGGCAAAGTCGAATCAATTGCACATTGTTGGCATTCAAGGAGCAGACATTGTCGATGGCTCTCGGACTTTGACGCTGGGGCTGGTGTGGCAATTGATGAGGCTGAATATCACAAACACTCTTCAATCGATCAGTAAAGGAGGAAGAGGGGTGACCGATCAAGATATGATCCGATGGGCGAATGAAAAAGTAAAAGCAAATGGAAAAGCCTCGACGATGAAGAGCTTCCGAGACCCGAGTATCAAGAATGCCATCTTCTTCCTTGATTTGTTGGATGGACTACGAAAGGGAATCGTCGATTACAGCCTGGTAACGAGAGGATCGACAGAGGAAGAATGCCGGATGAATGCAAAGCTGGCCATCTCGATTGCAAGGAAATTGGGCGCGCTGATCTTTTTGGTACCAGAAGATATTGTCGAGCTTCGACAGCGCCTCATTCTCACCTTTGTCGGCAGTCTCATGGCGATGCAGTGAGAGGGAGTGAGAGGGTTGGAGAGAGGGAGAGAGAGAGAGAGAGAAGGAAGAAACAAAGTGGGACTATCGGCGATCTTGACTTGTACACCTTTTTATGAATTGCAATCTGCATTGGAGGATTATGCTCTTTCTGTTAAGCCCCGTGAATTTCAACAACAGTAGAATACAATGCAGACCCAGATTCAAGCTCCCCTCCCATCCTGCATTGCCTTAACTCTGGCCTCTGCTGCTCGGGCTCGCTTCTCCCTTTCGATTCTACTCTGTACTTCGGGGGATAGGCCGGCCGCTTGGTCTCGCTTGTTTTGAAGCGCGCGAGGAGCAGTATTGTTTCCCCCCAATCGATTCTTGCTTGTACTGCTTGGCGGCGGCGGTGGTGGTTTAGTAGCAGCAGAGTGCTTCATAGCAGCCACATCGATCTCATGGGCTCTCTTCTTCTCTTCTTCTTCCTGACGAAGTCGTGCTTTATCCTTGACGGCCTGTCGTTTGTCCCGCACTTTCTCTTCCCTCTCACGAGCTTCTTCCATTTCACTCGTCAAAGCTTTACTCACTCTAGCGCCACCGGCGTCCGGTCCAGACCAGTCCTTGCACCAATCCGGCTGAGCGGCCATCAACCTTCGAAACACATCACGGGAATCTCGACTAGTGCAGAGATCGTAAGCGGTCCGATGAGGAAATTTGGCCAACATCTCTGCGTCATCGATTGTTGAGTGTTGCACCGGTGGGGGTCGTATAGCGATCGTTGGATCGCTACGTCTTTCAATCAAAAAGTACGACACTTGGCTTTCATGACCTGATTCTGCGGCAACTTGAAGCAGAGTAGATGGCAATAGCTGCGGTCTTGCTCCCGTCAAGTTCTCTTCACCTTTATGAAGTAGTATGCCCTTCTCTCGAGCGTCTTCGTATCGCCACCAGAATGGCAAGATGACGTTGATCCTACGCCTTGACTGCTCCATAGCATCATCGACGTCGTCCGGTTCAACCACCTTGTCCTCTGCGTCCCAGCCTGTCACCCGGAGGAGATCCTTTTCGTACTTTTCCAAGTGGTTGACCGTGTTGTCGATCCTTCCCTTTCGGATCATGTCAATCAGCCTGGTAAATCTCTCACGCCTCAAGACCTCCTTCTCATCAAGTTTGAGACCAGCTGCCTTTTTCTTGGCGGCCAAGGTTGCCTCTTTTGCTTCTGCCTCTCTTCGAAGCTTATCCTTTTCGACGTTTCGCTTCTCTTGTCTAGACCGAGCGCTGTTCTCCAGCTGAGCTCGATACGCTTCATCTTTCGCTTGCATTTCTTCCTCGGTATCATGTCGAACACGTATTCTTGTCAACTCGGCAAAGCACCGTAGACCTTCTCCTACTGTGGGTTTACGAGTAGCGATAGGCAGGCTTTGGACCTTGTCATCCTTTCTCATTGCATCTAGTGGTGACTCTTCCGATCCCACCCAGTTCCACAAGATTCCTCTTGCACTCCTCAACCCTGCCCGAACCCACACCTTCTCACTCTTGCCGATAGCCTCTCTCCATTTCTTAGTCGAAAGCAACGCTCGAATCTCGTCGCCCAAGGCCTGCTCTCCGTATCTTCTCAGTTGAGCACCGGCACTCTTTGCAAATTTCCCACTTGCATCTTGAGCTGACTGAGCTCCTCCTTGCTTCCTTCTAGTCGTGTAGCGATGGAACTGCTTTCGTGCCAGGATGACAAATTGACGCTCCGTGGTGCCTTTGCGCTTGGAGATGAACTGTTCGCGAGGATTCAACGCAATCACCACAGCTGAGAAATTTCCACCACCTAACAGCAAGATGGTCCATGTCCGTAGAGGAGAGGAAGGGGTGGATGGAGCGGAAGTGATGCTCATAGCTGAAGTTGTCGTGGTTACATCTTCGGTACTGCTGTCCTCTTCGCCACTACCACCATCGCTGCTTCCATCATCCTCTGGTTTTTCACCGCTGGCATCGATAAAAGTTGCAGCCAGCATGGAGGCTGCTTCGTTCGCCGAGCTTCCGCCCTTGAAACGTTTCAGGTCTTTTGGCGTCTGTTGCGACTGTAGTGGGCCGGCCTGAATTTGGCAGAGTGTGGAGATGTGCCAGTCCTTGGGAACGACGTCACTCTCAGCTTCGGGAAAGACACCTCGCAGAACTCCGAATTGGGTCTGTTGAATGTGCAGAGCACCAAAAGATGTGGTGACGAACCAAAGGTACGGCTCTTTGGCAGTGAGAGCTGCGCGAGCTGATGTCTCCTCACCTTCCGAGTCGCTCGCCACAAATGCATTTGCAGAAGACGACACTGTCAACTTTCCCAATAGCGCAGCAACATGGTCGACAGGTGCCTTTGCTCGCTCGCTGAAATTTTCCGTCTCCGATTCAGAAGATGTGCCATCTGACGACAGCTCCTCGATCGACTGGTGAAAAGTGTCCTCATCCAAACAATCCTCCGGTCTATTCCGCTTGGTCAGCGCAGCGTTGTAACGATGCCATTCGCTCCTCAAGTGCGCTCTCGCTTGTTTGGCACCCTCCCATTCGGGCGCCTTGGGACACACTACACAGGTCTTCTGTGCGCTGCTCTTGCCACTGTTAGTACTGCTATTGGCTTGTTTTGATTCTTTATCAGTCTCATTCGTTTGACTGGGGGCTACCTCTTCGCTCTCCTGTACGTCAATGCTACGCAATTTCAGATTCTGAAGCAGCTCACTTGGTAGCGAGTAGGCGTACAATGGCTTGCTCAGTACGCTCTGATTACTCCATGGTTTTGAAGAGGATGCTACAGGATCGAGAGTGTCCTCCTTCCTGTCGATAGCAGCTGATGGAGCCGAGGACATTGTCTGTGCTTCTAGCCTACCTCGCACTGTAGGCTGGTGACCTCTGCCTGGCTTGATAAAATGTACAGTGACCCTGGAGGCTCGACTCAGAAGGCGAGGTCGGCGCTTGCAAGAGCTCCGAAGTAGCGTTGACAGATTGGAGTATCGTTGCGCAAAGGTCTGCAAAGTGCCTCACTATTGCTGAGATGCTTGCTGTTTCATCGATGTCGTCGAGTACATTCAATCAGCACTGGGAAGATCTTCGCCCTCAAAACCCACCATTGAACGGACTTCGAACTTATTTGTTGCTTACGTATACTTTCTACCGCGTCTTGTTGACACTTCGACGCTAGAAAGACGACGGCGAGGACGGAATGATATTTTCTGTAAGAGGTTGGGCCTATTTGCCCCCCCCCTTCGAAGCTCAAGCAGTGCAATGACTGATATATTTCTGGTCTCACCCGAAATCGTCTACTTATGGATGGACATATCAATTGGAGAGAATACCTTTTCACCTGATCTCATGCATTGCCACAGGGTCAAATTACTGCATGACAAGGTGATCAAGTCTGTCTGTACATCGAAAAGGGGGGGTGGCGATTACTTCAAGTATAAATGGGCGAGAAGACTGATCACATTAAAGCACTGTCGCCGCTGTCTCCATTGCTTTGATTGTGGAAGGTTGCAGAGGTGTATCGATCGCCTCGACTCGACTGACCGTCGCCTGTAGATGTCTGCGAGCGAGTCTCACCGTTTCTGCATCTTCACCCGTACAAAGCGCCGTCAGACGCTCCAAGACGAGCTTCCAAGTGTACTCATTGGCACCTGGATCGATGCAAACATCTTCTACGAGCTTCATAGCCGTCTCTAGACAGATTCTATTTGCAGTTCGTTCCGCTTCACCGCCTCCTCTAGCGAAGTTTCCGTGAAGCAGTCCGGCTATCAAAGTATGGTAGCAGACTCGATTAACCTTCAGGCCCCTTTTGCGCATCTGATTCAACAGAACAAGTGCCAGCCGTGCATCAGGTCGGGCTCGTGACAAGATGCCATCGGAAGAGTTGGCCGTTTTGTCAAATAGCCTCCTAAATGAAGCCGGTAAAGCTCCCGCCCTTTGTAATTGAGTAAATTCTCTGGAGTGGTGAAATAGAGCAGAAATGACGCAAGTGTATGTCACTGCCGTCGGCCAAGGACCTTGACTCTCCATCTTCTCCAGCACACTCAGTGCCAAGTCAAAGTCTGGACTCTCTTCCACTTCGAGTATAGTTCTGATCAAGGTAGTCAAGGTGACTCCAGTCTCCCGAACATCCAGCGTTTGCATCATTTCATACACCCGATCGACCCCATCTTGAATCCCCGCCCGTGAGAAGCAATCAAGAATGGTCGTGTAAGTGATGACATCTGGTTCTAGACCCAGTGCAGAAATAGTCATCAGAATTGACCCTATTTCTTTAACTCCACTTTTCCTTTCGGAAGCTCGAAGGATTGCATTCATCGTACCAATGTTTGGCTTAGGAAGTCGAGCACTTTCACTGCACATCTCCTTGAACAGCACTGCCGCATCATCTCCTCGATTGTTGTAGTGCATTCCATGGAGTACGGCATTTAGAGACTCGGTGGTAAGCTCAACCTCTCCCTTGGACGCCTTTTCCTTCAGATCTTCCAATATTAGCATAGCCTCGGACGGGAGTTGCGCTCGAAAGTAGGCAGTCATCATCGTCGTGTAAGAATAGACGTCTGGCTTCAGTCTCTGTAGCTGATCCCATGTCTTACTCATACTTGCCCAATCACGGCAACGGGAATAGCCGTCCAGGAGTGCATTCCAGATTCGGTGGGTGTGTGGCTCTGTTGTCGACTTTATCGAATTATACTGGGACCAGACTTGTTCTGCGATATTCGTCTTCTTTTGGGCTATACTCGACGAGAGGAGAATGGCCCAGGTCATGTCATTCCAATCTGCATTGAGATCGTGAAGGGCCGTCATGGTAAGCCAAGAGCCGTATTCTTCGCTTCTGGCCTCTTGTGCGGTTGCCAGGAACATAAAGATGCTGTCGGGGTCATTAGCTTGAAATAAAAGACCGATTCGTCTCGCTAAAGAATTTCCAGTCTGTTTGAGTGTGATACCCTTGTTGTCCAGACCCCATGCCAGAATTGCATGCCTGCAATAGTCCATCGATCTTTGAGCATGCTCTATATCTGGGAAATTCCTTTTCATGTAATTTAGAGCTCCAATCGGCGACAATGCCGAGCCATTGCCTGAGAATCCCTTCGTCGGCTTCTCTGTCGACCCGGCTTGATTGATCTTGTATGGTGCTAGGTGCCGTGCAAGTTGTATCAGAGGTACCACACTAGGTGACGTCTGGTGGGCACATGCGATAGCAGCCATACTGACGATGCTCGATAGAGCAGTCCTTGTGGGACGTGGTCTCAGCGTTGATGCTCCTTGATCGTCTTTCATTTGTAGCAAGATCCTAGACGTAATCTCCCAGACCGTATCAAAATGGCCAGCATTTGTTAACACTTCTAGGCTTGTAGTCACTTCCGTCCATCTCCCGTCTTGCGAAAGTGTCTGCGCCAAGGTGTGCAGCATATCCTTGCTCCCTTGTACTGGAGCGAGAAACTTTATCAGCGTTGCGTAGTCTTGCGTTGTGAGAAGATTTTGCTTCTTTTCCTTGCACAACTCTGCCCATTCTTTCCACACCTCTGATGGATTCCCTCCTTGCACACTATCATAGTATTGCCTCAAAGATCTTGGACTTTCATTACGCTCTGCTCGACTCCATTCTGCTCTTGAGGCCAGGCTGTTGGGCCATCTACTTTTCATGAGCTCTTCTTTCTCAGCCTTTCCTTTTCCCTTTCCGCTCCATTTGGAGGGAGGTAGAGCAGGAGGCGTCTGCACGTTATAGCGAGATCTGGTGCTCGCAGACCAGACGTGGCGCACAGCTTTGGCTCTTGCAGCCACCTCCACTGTACAGAGAGTGCATCTTACGCTTATTCGTAGACTTGAAGAGCATGACATGCCAGTGCCCCGCTGATCTCGAGACCGATGCAAACAAAGGTGCACTCCTGATCAGACAATCTTCTCAGAAGTGGAATAAAAATATATAGAAAGGTGGAGAGGGGGTCCTTGCTTAGGAACACGCGCTCAACCAAATTTCTATCAACGGTTACTTTCTTGGCGGCGTGGATGTTTCCGAAGCATGAACGCATACACCCCTTGATACCTCTCCCACCCAGCTCGATTTAGAGACGTACTTAATTGTACAGCTTGCTAAGACATCGCAGCCTTCGAAGTCCTTCTAGGTCTTAGCTTTGGCTACGCCAAATATCGAAAGAAGTTGTCCCTCCAAACAGTCCGACTCAGCATCGGTACGGATAGAGTGGAGCTGAGTGGAAGGTGGCGAGGATGACATCGCGGGGTGATCAAGTACCGCTCTTGAATCAAAATGGGGAAGCATACGAAGAACAGCCAGATTCCCGCTTCACCATCGACGAAGAGAATACCGAAGATGATCAAACTACTTCGCAGCGGCGCCCGCTAGATTCACCAGACTCGCCAAAATACCCGCCATCTGCGCCTCCACCAACATATCGAGAAGCGACCGGGAAGTCACTCATATCCCTCCTTTTTACAAAGCTATCTTCATCGATCTCACTGCCAGACCTATCCTTTATAAAGAGGTTTGGTTCCAATATCTGGACGTTCATATGTCGGTTCTGGCCAACGAGCCGGTTCGCTCAGGTGGGCTTCTTCATGCTTGGGTTGTGGGTATTGGTCATCGTAAGCGGTCCTGCGTTCGAGGACGCTGGACCGAGAGCGGGAGGTATCTATCCTTGGGGTCAAGTGGAAGAGGTGAGTGCTAGCGCTACGTTCTGCTAGGTCGAAAGAGTTTCCCTTGACCCACCTCCTTTACACAGCAAATGGCAAATAATGGGCCTGGACCGATATCGGGAGATGGGCACATCATTGCGCCCACAAATTGGACCCTGCGATCTTGCCATAATTCACACTCACACCATGGTCAAGTCGTCTGCACATCAACAACAAGAATTGAGCTGGACATCCCCACTGTGTTTGATTCTACCGAAGGGCTCTTCATCTATGCTGACCCACCTCGCCAGGATCATCTTAGTGATAAGAGGGGCAAAGTACCTGGTACAATCGAATTCAAGATTGTCGAAGAGGGCAGCCATCATCTCACTCAAAGTCCAAAAGGTAAAGTGCAAGTCCTCATCGACGCACGCTACGAACAGAACAAGATCGAAGTTTTTGAGAAGACGACGATTGTCAAAATGGCTTCTCAGCTGTACACGCAAGGAGTGGGCATCTACACACATGAACTTCCAGCTCGCTTCGATCATCTAGATACGGTACCGCTCATGCTGTTCATCACTGTGCTCATCCCTTCAGGTGCAGCGATACCAGAATTTCGCACACAGGCGTCTGCAATGAACATTGGCGCTTTCACACCACCTCACTCGGTCAGCACCCTCAAAAACAAACACAATACCAGAGATGCTCTCATACCTCCCACATTTGGACGTTTTTCGGCTCGTACAATCACTGGCTCGATACAGACAGGCACTGACATGGTACTGGACGCAAACGGTCTTATACAGTTCGGTACATCCAACGGGAATATCATGATTGCCGGCAGACTACATTCACAAGCCGTTCGATTAGAGTCGTTGACGGGTAACATTGTATTGGAAGAAGGGTGCCAAATTACTGCGTCGAGGGAGTCCCAGCTCACAACACAGACCGGCTCGATTGAGCTCAAGAAGAACAGTTGGGTGCTGAGTGGTGAAATACTAGGTAAAGCTACCAATGGCGGCATAAAGGGTGGACTAGAAGGGGGAATTTGGAGAACAAACAAGACTATAGAGCTGCATTCTTCCAACGGAGCAATTAGAGCAGCAATAGAGGTTCTCCGACCGACGGATCGATTCTACAATCCCACCGAGATAGTCTCTGTGGCGGCAAAGAGTATGAATGGAGCAGTAGACTTGCACTACGTCAATCAAGAGAAGGGAGTGGTGTTGCGGAGTAACGTCGATACGTCTGTCGGAGTGGCCACTGCAGAGATGGGTGCAAATTTTGAAGGGGAATGGAAGCTGGAAGGCTCAAAGGGGAGTGTAGTCATCCCTACTGGCCAGGAGGATCCTAGAACGTACACAAGTCTTGAACGGAAGGAAGGCAACACCAACGTCAAAGAGCAAGGCTCGATTTGGTTCGATTCGAAAGCAACGCATGGTGCATCACAAAGCACAGTACGCAGCTCTCTTGGCATAGCCCAACTGCGTTTTGCGTGATCGTCCAGCTACTCTTCCTCTTCTCATTTGAATCGCATACCAATATTCTTTCCATCTTTATCATCTGCATTCCTTCGCCACATCCAACACGCACACACACACACATTCATACTCGCCATTGTTACTATAGCTTGACCCTTACGCAAAGCAGTCTACCCTCTCGTACTTCTAAACCTAATTCATTTGAAGTTGCTTGCTTTGGATGATTAGAAGTTCAGTGCAACCCGCTCCCATATACTGCTTCATAGGAGGGTCGAGTTTTGACGTTAGTCCAGTAGGTTTTAATCTGGAAAAAGCGCATTGGAAAGGAGACTGAGTGTAAGGCGGACCCTGTGTACACACACCTCTGGTTTCTTCTCCTTCGACGACTCACCTTGACGCCTAGGCCTCGTTTAGCCAGGGCGTGAGTAGCGAGACAATCGTGAGAGAGCGCTTTTTCCAACGCCACTACTTCATCCTTTTCCCCTTCAGCTTGACTGGCAATTGCCATCAATCTAGCCAACCAAGGGATCAGGTGCAGATCAGCCAGCGAAACCTGGTCACCTAAAGCATAAGGCCCCGCGATCAGCTTCTCGACAGCGTAAAGCGTATCGACGATGAAAGACCAATTTCGTCGAGACAGAGCAATGAAAGCTTCTGTGTTTGCCGGCGTGGGTGTGAGGTAGACGTTGTGCAGAGGCGACAGCTCTGTCGTCTTGTCGTTGTACCACTGCGCGAGGTGATACAGTAGACATTAGTCATCCCAATTCTTCATCATAGGAATCCCACTTCTCTTACCTTGACCAATTTCTCAGTCATAGCCGCTGTCCTGGGGTTCTCCCCTCCAGCGCTTGCCACTGCTTCTTCCTTGTAATGCTTCAATGCGGCTTCACTGAGCAGGAGTGTGCGCCAAAAGAAATTAGCGCTCTCCCATCTTTATTGCAACAACTTCCGTCTCTACGCACCGGTTCTTGCAGAAAGTTCCCTGAATGCCTTTCCTCTGCGTCTCGAATTCGGCCTCTGTCCTTGCAGCAAGAAACAAGGCATTACCGTCTGCTGCCGTAGAGTGGACCAGCTGTAACATACATTGCATGAGTAAATCGAGACACACAAGCAAGATGACAACACGACGGACGACTGGCGCGAACTCACTGTAATCAGTTCGTCTGATGCTGCTTTGCCTTCTATGGTCGCTGGTGCCAAGACTGGTGCCGGTCTACTGCTATCTTCGCCTTTGCTGTCCAGAATCTGTTGCGACCGAGAGGAGTCTGCCGATAATCGTAGACATCGTAAGTCCAAAATACGAAACATGACACCAGGTAGTATTCGATGACTCACCTAGGAATTGAGCAATTTCAATGCTGTTGTCGATCGCTCTAAATTTCGTGTCTACTTCTTGACCAGTAGTGACAGCAATGGGGACCACCAGAGTTGGGACGGTGCCTCTGGGATTGACCCTTAGAAAAGTGGGCGCGAAATTTTCTCCGTTGAACAGGTTCACTTGTCGAACCTCGTAGTCCGTGGGGCTGTAACCTTTCTCGACTAAGCAAAGCGAGGCAACAGATGCCCACAATGAGCCTGACAGAGAAGAGGAAAGGAGCGTCGTGAGCACTTGGTAGGCCTACTATCGGCCGTACATCAAGCGCATCGACCCACCTTGGAAGGTATAAAGGACAGCCTTTGGGAAATCTGTAGTTGCTTTTGCGGTCGTCGTCATTGTTGGAAGGGCAGGGCAATGTGTCGAGCGGAATAGAAGAAGAAGTAGAAGAACAGGCAGAGTCCCAGCGCCTTTCGTGTACCTCTACGAGACTCTCAACGCAAGGCACACAACGCCTCTGTTGCTTTTGCGGGGTGCTCGCGTGTCAATTCGACTCCCGATTTCAGCTGCTTATTTCAACAAACGAGGAGTCGGGAAAGGGTGAGTTAAATAATTGTAGTCAAATTAAAAGTAAAACCGTATAAAGGTGCAGATGTCAATGGCGCGCCCAGACAAGACGCCATTCGGGATGAACCTTCTACAGTAAAGGAAACCACATCAGAAAAGACAATCTAAGTACAGCATAACCACATCGCAGATTCGGTCACGTCGCCTTTGGATTTCGCTGATAGCATACAAAGCCGTTCTTGAAACCTGCCTTGACGTACAAGAGCTGTGCGCGATGATTGTCGTGCTGTGTGGAATCTTTTGCGGTCAGCGTCGCGCCAAGCAAAGGGTCTCGTACTTTGTCGTGCGACTCTGTTCGACGACGTACGTACCTTTGTCTGCCAGTATACTCTAGCTGCGTCTCGCTTATCAGCGTCTTGATAGACATGCTCAATCAGTAGCCGACCTGTGCCGCGCGAACGACCAGTCTCATCCACGAACAAATCATGCAGGTAGATGTAGTCATTTACAGCAAGAGTAGAGCGATGACAGACCCAATGCACGAGCCCGACAACTTTGCCATCCTCTGCTACAGCGAGAGATCCGTACATTGGCTCCTGTTCATCAAGAAATCGAGCAAAGGTGGTTGCTATGACTGTTTCATCTGGTCGAATTTGGTAGTATTCATGGTATGCGAGGAACAGCTTCCGCCAAGCTGCCTCATCTCTCTGCGTCAGCGGTTTAATTGTCGTTCCTCCCGTTGTTGTCGCCATGTTCGTAATAAGGTCGAGCTCAGTAGATGCGATAATAAGGCAACAAATAGTGTATGTCAGTCGATCAACATTTATACGTCTGTCAATCTCTATTTATATCTTAGTCGATCTCTATTTAGACATCTACCAACACAGAACCTCTTCTGCTGAGCGCTGACAGCAACAAAATTCCGCTAGCGTGAATTGCAGCCGCGAAGAAGTGCAATGCCCTGTGCTCGACCGTGGTCCCTTAGACAAGGGATCGAGGCGCAATATGTGATCGTCCATCTCCCTCCCAGCCCCGGAGGATTACATTGTTCTACTTGGCGAGAAAATCTTACACTCCGAAGCCCGCTCTTTCAAAGTGAAGAGTGTATATGACCGCAACCCACTGGTCCTTCATTGATTCCGCGGAATAGATGTTCCTCTTTCGAGCTCCTTTTCCATGTCCTTTGCCGCCTCAGCTACGTACGCCGCTGCGCCGAGCATGACCCTATCCGTCCAACGTCGCAGTCAGAAGGTCCTCCATCGATGCGAAGTTTTCCTCTGTCTATCTTCTATATAAGGAAATGGTATTCGCTCTCTTGTTCATACCTCTGCCCCGTAAACTCCAATCTCTCTCAGACCTTGCTAACTCGATATGACTTTACCTCTCATCGCTCGTCTACTAGCCTCTCTCGGTGAGACATCCATGAGCTTTCGTAGATGGATTTCGTTTGTACTGACCGGAGAGAACGCTACCTGTCCCTACAACAGTCCTTACCGTCACTGTCGTCTTAGGTGCCACTACAAAGTACAAGTTGTGCGCCGAAGTCCACGATCCAGCTCACAAGATTTACAACAACGACAACAGTGTTTCCGTGAATCCTGACCTGGAACATTGGGGCCTTATCAGAGAGATCACAGTCGACCCCAGCACTGGAGAGCGAAGGACAAAAGTCAAAGGATTTGAGCACAAGTACAGGAACGGCTTCAGTAAATTCGGAGGCCTGGGTCTTAATGTTTTTCATCAGTACACTGTCGACCCCACGCCTACTGCCAAGAAAGGGATCTACTACTTTGAACTACGGAACAGCTCCCCTGCGCTAGGTGCACCCCGATTTGCTGCACCAAAAGACCAGCCTCTCATCTATGGATTCCACTTCAAGGACAGTATCTCAAGATACTACTATCTTACAAACGTTGACACTTGTCAGATTCATATGGAATCCTTCCCAGACGCTTTACTCAACCCGGTAGAGTCAGTGACCGTTCACAGTATCCCCAAGAAGTAGACGTTATCCTTGGCAAGAAAGGCATACCTCAGCGAGGCCAGGGTAAGGCTTGGAGTGTGACGACGTAACATTGCTTGTCAGATTTCCACTTCTTTGTGGTCACGTCACAAGGCGCAAGAAAGTGGAACACCGCACGTCTCTTCCTCTGTTCTATCTATACTTCAATGGAATGAATGGTGCCTCAGCTCGTCTTACTTTCGTGTGCGTAAGAGACATCAATGTCAAGATCATTGAATACGCATAGGCACCTCTTCGTGGTGTGGAGTCGCGCATTCATTGCATGCATACGTAATCACTACAATCATTCATCATCGACGTCGTCGTCATTTTCATCGTTGCTCTGCTCCTTCTGGTCTTCTCCGCTGGTGTGTGCACCATCAGAGCTCGTTCCTGGGCTCAATCGTACCCAAGAGATGCTGTCGAACACGTGAGGGTTGACAGCCTTCTCTCCGCCGTTCAGCTTTCTCATCGCAAGGTCACTCAGTAAGATGTCCTGATTTTGGGCCTGAAGTGATGTGAGAAACATGGTCGTGCGTGGGGTGTTGAGCCTCAATGAAAGTCATTCCGCCATTTCAGCCTGCAAACTCACACTTGCCACCTCCACCACTAGAGCGTCCACCTGGTACTGTCCCGTGCTCACACGAATCGTGTCTCCACAATTGACGCTCTTGTACGTGTTGATGTACAGGGATGAGACACCAATATAGAGCTTCTCGTCTCCATCAATGACGACCTTGTTGCTGTAAGAGCAAGATATTCTCAGGAGTCGCTCCAGCACATACGAGCACCGTGTCAACAGCACTTACCAACCAGTCACGCCATTGTTGCCCTTGCTGAAGTCAGACCATACCCCACGTCCGTGATGCCATCTGAGCTGGGAGTCGGCACGCTCCTTACCAGTGTCTTCTTGACCATCGAAAGCGGTAGGGATAGCACCCACAAGAGCAGCGATAGACAGCAAGGCGAACAAGGCAGTAAGTTTTAAGGGAAGCATACTGATGAAGGATGAAAGAGGTGTGGAGTGATGTGTGAAAAATTAGGTGCAAGGAAGAGGGGCGCAGGGCAAGGCTGGGGTGTGGAAGAGTGATGAGCAGGAAAAGTCTCAAAATCCGGACACACTCTCCTTATTTATCCCTTCCTCCATTGCACGTTACGTTCAGTCCCCAGTTTCTACCATCGTAACAGCTCAAGGTTGCTGCGCTGTCCAATCTAGCAAGTTGTGGACGTTGGAGATGCGCTGAACCCAACATGCTATGGCCAATTCGGTCCCTACTCAAGGAAAGTACCGCCATTAGGTGGGGTAAAGAAGCCACAATCAAGCCACACATCTGTGCCTCTGGTCGTGGCTGAAGTTGGCCCTCTCCTCTTCGGAGATTCACAGCATAAATTCACAAGCCAAGTCGAAAATTGTGTCACGAATCTTACTCACTGTACTGGGCTGTGCCGGAGTGAGCACTGGACAAGCCCCCTCTTTCCTTATACGTGTGCTACTCAACTTCCTCCTCATACAAGTACTGTCTCCTCTGTTTCCCTTGAGATCACGCTCTCACCTCGCTACATCCCAGTCGTGAACCTCAATTAAGTGCACCCCGAAACGCCTCCCATCACATGATCGAATGAATGCCGGGGACCGGAATAGGGCCACTGTGATGGAAGAAGGAAATTCGCTACTGGTCATTCGAAAGAGGGGGTGGCTACACTACAAGCTGTTCATGATCTTGCTTTCCCGTGCCCAACGTGCCAAGGAAGATTTGTCCGTAATCCCCAGCCCAGCGTCGAGTCGAGCTTGGTCATTGTTGGCGTCTACCCCAAAGTAGCTGTAATCGCGAAGATTTTCCATCATTTCCGTCATTCGAAGCGAAATAGCGGCCGGCAAGAAGCCACCAAAGACTTGCGAAGATACTTCATTGTACTTGAATGGCTTTCCAGTCGCTTCAGTGAGGATTTGTGCGATCTCATTCGGCGTCAGCCACTCTGTCACGGCTTGCGCATGCAGACCATCGATTCTACCTGGATCGGCGGTCAGTAGGGCAGCGACGTACAGACCTGTGTCGTTGCCTGCGTCCAGCAGCGGAACAGCCGTTCGATCACCATGTCCCCATGGAAAATTGAGGAGTCGCACGCCGTCCGCATTGGGCGCTAAATTTCTCTCAAAGTTTGACATGTACGTAGACGGAACAAAGTAGGAGGCGACGAATTTGTCTCCCTTGCCTTTGACCGATTCGATGTACTCCATCACCTTGACTTTGCTCTCGAAGTGGAGTACGTTGAGCAACTTGCCACCTGATGTCTTGCTGGGGCTTGGCACGCTTGACCAGATCAGATGCCTGACTTTTGCGGCAATGCAAGCGTCTACGATTGCCTTCCCCTGCTCGATCTCCGCTTCAGTGTCGGGGATCGTCAACGTGACAGCAAAGACAGCATCTGAGCCTCGCACTGCGTTCAGCAATGTTTCCGGTCGCTCCAGATCAGCATAGACTACATCGACTCCCTCTGAAGCCAAGCCGAGTGCATTTTGTCCGTTGACATCTCTCGTGATCCCTCTCAAGTTCCATTTCGATGACAGCACAGAGTTGGCTTGAACGGTATGTATCACACTTGCACCTTGTTGCCCTTGAGCGCCAAACACAGTGAGAAGAGACTTGGACATGGCCGTGTGCACAAGTGTGGGGACTTGAGTGAAGTTATGAAGTGAAGAGCGGAAGAGATTTGATCAAAATCTTCCCCCTTATACCTTTCATTCCCCCTCCCCTGCCAGATCCACTCTCAGACCTTTCAGGCTGATGAGGAGACGCAGACCGGTATCATGCGTCATCAAAGCATTGCTTGATATCATCTCCGGTCGCCATTACTGATCTAGTTTCATTTCAATAGCGCCGTGTCATAAACGATAGGTACGCCGGCCGCTCAGATGTCCGGTTGAGAAAAGCAAGTCCCTCAGGCGCGTCGCCTCCACTCCTGCCATGCCCTCGTAAGCGATCGTTGCTCCGGTCTCTCCCACCCTTCTCCGGTCACCTGAACCGTGGGAACCCCTCCCCTCTCTCACATCCTCACACCGCACCGGTTCTCTTCTTTCCTCTCTCTCTCTCTCTCCTACACAATTGACCTGCCGTCTGCCAAAATGAAAAGAGGCCGCAGTTCTCGTCAGATTCTTTCCTGTAAACGATGTCGGAAAATGAAGGAAAAGTGCGATCAGAATCGAGTAGAAGGGTGCGGAAATTGTAAGAGGAGAAGGGCAGAGTGTATCTGGTTGAAGCCCGGGCAGTGTTCGTTCGAGAGCTCTCCTCATCTTTCCAGCCCAAGAAGCAGTGGAGTGAATCCTACGGCATCTCG
This sequence comes from Exobasidium rhododendri, assembly GCA_026210745.1. Lineage (NCBI taxonomy): Eukaryota > Fungi > Basidiomycota > Exobasidiomycetes > Exobasidiales > Exobasidiaceae > Exobasidium > Exobasidium rhododendri. The sequence goes on from CP110630.1 coordinate 1,526,008, forward strand.
TCGCCAACGAGACCGAGTCGAAGAGGCGCACAAGAATGACCTACCAATATCACCACCTCCGTCTTCTTCCACTTCCGCGCTCACTCCTGCTCCTTCCTCTTCTACTCCTCGCAGCTCTGCTCCTAGCGCCACCTCTGCTGCTCCGACATATCACTCTACAGATCGATGCTGCCGACTAGCAGATCGCATATGGCATCAACTTCCATCAAAGAAGCAAGCGAAGCAGATACTGCATCTTTACATGGATCAACCGCTGACCTTGTGGAAGTGTGTAGACGAGAAAGAGCTTGTGATGTCCTTTGAAGAAACGTGGCATGCTCTTTCTGCCTCTAGAGGAGAGTCGCACAGCGCAGAATTTAAGAAATGCCCCATCTCATTTGATGCAGTAGCGCTACTACTGGTCATCTTGGCTTCGACGTGGGAGCTCATGCCTAAAACATACATGATTGCACTGGGCATGGTACCGTCTTCTGATGCCTCACACGAGCGTATCATGACTTGGATAGAGCTTTACTTGGAGTGCTTCCAGTATTGCTGCTCTGACCAGAATGAAGCAGGGATAGGCATACTGCAGTCTGTCTTCCTCTTCAATGCAATCTTGACGGACAAGATTGACAAAGGGAAACAGCTGTCTCTCTTAGATGCTGCCATGCGTAGTGCTCGCCAACTAGGGCTGGATCGCTTGTCGAATGCGGAAGAGGATGGTAAATTTTGGGAAAGGTACGGTAATCATGAAGGGCTTCTATTAGCTACCCACACCGCTCAACGCCGCGGAAAGCTTACTTGGGCGGTCTCCATGCTGTATGCTGGGAACAACACGGCAAGAGAGATTGGCAGAGCTGTCTGGTGTGGACTTGTCATGATCGAGAGTGGCATCTCTTCCTCACCAGACTGGTCGCCCAGAAGTGTCCTGGACACGCAGACACCCGGCACCCTTTCAAAAGGGGAGAGAAAGGAAGACGAGGAAGCAAATGTGAGTTCTTTGGCGGCACAGGTGCAGCGATCTGCCCTTTTTGAATGATCACTCACTTTTCGTTTCTCGACAGCCCTTTCTCATCTGGCATCTTGTCAGTGAGTTGACGTTGCTGCTCCAAGAATGGACACATTTAAAGGCAGAATGTCAAGCGCATGGCCTGGGACCTGATTTCGCAAGGGCAGTACCTATCCAAGATCGCATCAGAAGACTGCTCCACGAGTGGGGTGGGACGGGGCCACTACTCAGATTCGACAATCGAAGAAACGACAACGAAAGTGACTTCTCGCTCAAGCAAAGGAACAAGGAGATTCTTCAACGCGCTTGGTGTACGTTCTGCATCCTCACCAAGACGTTGATGGTCGTGAGTGGACATCAGTACAAAATTGCTTCAGCTTGAACTGCGTGAAAATCACTGACTGATCACCCCGGATACGATCTCGCAGCAACGTCCTTTCCTGAGCGTTGCCTATCGTAGGGGTGGGGAAATGGCCTTTCTGATTGAGGACACGGTCCAGTGTGCTTTGGGTATCATCCAAGGCGCAAGGAACATCATCCAGACATTCGGGTGGATGCCAATGAACAGCTCAGTGAGTGTTTGTTGCTCTCCATCCTACTCCCCTCCTCTCCTCTGCTCACATCTCACAACTTCATTCTGCCAGCTCGCTAAGCACTCGCTGCTGCAGTCTGCCTTGATCCTCCTCCTCGACTTCTTCTTTCGTCCCCATCGATTTGAGCAAAATGTACAAGACAGTCTTTACTTTGTCATTGCCAAACTCAAGGAGAATTCGGTGAGTGGTGCGGCAGATGCGGACATGTTTTGACAGGACACTAAAAAAGCTGCGACCGCCAAAAGAAACATTACACCTCCGTCAGTCTACTGTACGATGCAGGAAGCAAGTTGGAATTGTTGCTGTCATTCTGTGCAAGACGAAGTCATTGTGAAGAAGGGCCTTCCACTGAATGGGAAGAGTCCATGGCGTTGGATGAGTTAGACGAACAGCTACGACAGTTTGGTAAGGTGATCTGGTCTCTCGGCGAGACTGATTCTTTGCTGGATGAATCGTCCACTGCCTCTGATGCTGCTACTACCGCTACGGCTCCCATCGTCACCAACGAGACCTCACCTGGTGATCCGTTTGAGTCGACTCAACAACGTACAGAGTGGGAAAGGGTGTGGCAAGACTTCTTCGGGTCGTTGGACTTCGCTGAAGGATAGTGGGACTGGAGCACCGACCAAGAGCAGTGTCTGTTTAAGGCTTTTAAGGCGACGGCGCCGTCAGTAGATTTTATGCTCATTGAGCGAGTCCCGACCATCTAAGACTGGCGGAGAATAATTGGCAAGGTGACTCGCGATCGATGGCTCAGCTACACATCTATACTTGCACAATGGGAGATGTGAAGGTCTTTTTTGCTAGCACAGGAGCTGACATACAAGTTTCATTCCCCTCGCATGCGCAAGCCAGTGCCGTTCCGACTTGTGGCGCCAGATCTTCAGAAGCATCTCGCACACTTTGCGGCGGGGATCGAATCGCAAGCTTTCTCCTTGGCGACTTTCTGTACTCTCACATACGTGCCCTGGACCGCCTGCTTAAAGGTACAAGTAGTAGTGGATTTGTATCCCCCCTTTCATCGACCTCTTTCCATCCCTTCTCACACACCCCGCTCAACTCATCTGACATCTAGCCAATGAAGACGTCTTCTCTCTTGTGCCTGGCCCTCGTCACTGGTGAGTATTGACGATTGCGGAGAGCTGACTGGCGCACCTGCTCACACTCCTTTCTATCACTCCCCAGTCGCAAGCTTCTTTGCTACTTCGGCTGCGGAACACAATGCACTTGGGGCTACCAATGCAGGAACGAATCTTCCACTCGAAGACCCCGAGGAGCCAAATACTTGTGTGTACGACGAGCCATCTCTGGAAAACCTTGATGCTGGCTTGACGCTTGTAAGGGGTACGGACAGTCCCACGGGAGTCGATGAAGTAACCGTGAAGAACTACTATGCCAAAAAGACCATGTATGAAGGATTAAATTTCACTCTGGCGATCACCAATGGGCCATTGGGCCGTGAAGATGGCGATGGTGTGACGCCTGGACAAGAATGGAACGGCTATCAAGAGTATCAGTTCAATGTTTCACGAACAAAGACTTCCCCTAAGTTCTTCAGGAATCAGTACAAGTTTGCCTTTGCAGTACATCGTGCCAACACAGACGGAGTGGAATACTGGCATATCGACGAGAAAGACGTCAAGGCGAATGTCGGATTCTGCAAATCCATGGACAGCGACACGTTCAATCGAGCTGAAAATCCCCTTGCTTACATTACCGTTCATCGATATCTACCGACGGGAGAAGCAAATAAGAAGGATGACGCTCTATCGAAACAGAAGATTGAAGGAGCAACAAAGAAGGATGAATCAGATTCGAAAGGCACGGCGGCAAGAGCGCTTTCGGATGCCTGTGAAGCAGGGGAACTTTAATGAAGACGTAGGGCCAGCAAGTACTGGGATTTCCGTTTCCTATCAAATGACAACATCGGTGTGATTTGACTCTTCATACGAGAATGTACCATCAATCGAGTGAATCCTGCCGAATATGTATATCGACTATTCTATGCCGTGCTTGACCCCCTAGGAGCATCAGCGGCACTCCGGTCGCTGAAATCTTTGCATACGCTACCGCCGATCTGACCGATAGAAATGTGTCTTCTGCTGCCCTAATAGTAGTGTGTGTTCTTTCCACCCTCAGCAGAGGCTCTCCGTCCTTGCATCACCTCTTTCCTTGCGACGTATTGATCCACGCTTAGCACCAAATGAGGGAAAGAACCTCCGCACGTATCGATGTATTTGTATGCAATTGCCCTGACGCGTTGCCTGCTTCATCTTGGAGAAGACTCACAAAGCTTCGCATTTATTTCCTTGTAGTAGATCGTTGCTATACTCTTTCTCGCTTCTCGTCGCTACAGTATACAGGCAGTCACACCCCATCGCCGCACAACAATGGAAGTCGACGAGGCAGGAGGCAGTGCGATCCTTCCACACTCCTTTCAGCAATTTGCTCAAGCGCTCTCGGCTTGCAAAACGCTTCCTGCTTCGTCTCTCTTAGATCCATCTGAAGGATTGGCTTTGCTCTTTGCTGATGCTTGTCAGAATAGATCACTAGCTGATGGTGATCCCCTGGATGACCTGTTGGAAGAGTCCGGTAACGATGACAACGATGTTCTCGATTGGAAGCTTGAAGAGCAGACGTGGAGACTGATTCATCTTCTTCATGCTGAAAGGATGCAAAGATCGCAATCGCAGAAACATGATGCTGCTGCTGCTAGTACCAGCAAGAAGGCAATTAATCCATACCAGACGCCGTTTTCAGCTGTGCAAGATATTCTGGAGAATGATGAATCGCTCTCCGAGCTCAAGGTGCGTAGAAGGAGACAAGAACGTCTGAGATAGCTGGAAGACCTCATATTTACTAAATTGAATTGCTGCCCTCCTTCTTCAGATCATTCGTGACTGGTTGTCTAGTAATCTGAAATGCACTCACCCGGTCGAAGTACGGAAAGGCTACTGGCCATTCACCAAGAATCGACTTCGAAGTGAAAAGAGGGTGGGATCTACGTCTTCGCGAGGAGGGCGAATGCAAGGTGATGCAGGTGCTGCTCGACGTTCAACAATGATCGGCTCGACAGGAAGGGGGGTGAAGACTCTGGATCCTGATGCCGTTAGCAGAGAAATGTCGACGCTGGAGCTAGAAGATGCGACGTACGAAAAGGCCCTCAATAAAACACTTTTTGAGTATGTCCGAGCAGGTCAGCTGGACAGTGCAGTCGATCTGGCGAGACAAGCAGATCGAAGCTGGAGGGCGGCCAGTCTACGTGGTGCGGCCTTGTATTGGAGGCCAGGTCTGAGTGAGTGCAAAGGCAGGAGAGGAAGCCATACCGATTGAGGTGCGCTTCTAATAAGTCCGAGACCGTTTGCTCGAATAGATGACGAAATGGAGGAGATAAATTCGAGCATGGGCAATCGCAATCGAACGCTATGGAAAGCAGTCTGCCGCTCATTATGTGCCAAAGCGACTCTAGATGAGTATGAGAAAGGACTCTATGGTGCCTTGTCTGGAGATCTCAAATCGGTATTAGCTGTCAGTACATCATGGGAATCACACTTGTGGGCGTACACCAATGCCAGATTGGAAGCCTCTATCGATGCAAAATTGGACAATACAGGGCTGTGGTGGGGTCAAGATGCAGGCGGTCAGTTCGGACAATCTAGCAACCTGAAAGATTTGGGGTCTGTCCGCTTGAATGAGTTGAGTATACCCAATGTACAACATGATCTCACCAGCCAAGGAGAAGTAGGTGCCGAATTGAAAGATGTCTTCGGCAGCCTAGCGCAAACGAATCAGCACAATATACAGTGAGTCTTTTGAGCGCAAACGTCGAGCTGAGGCGCTTCCTGACCTTCCGCCTTGTGTTCCTTCCCTTCCTTTTCCCCCTCTCTCTCCCAGCGTCCAAGCGGATCACCCATTTCGAATTGTTCAAAGAGCAGTGATACTGTCGGATGTGCCTCGACTTTTGGACTACATCGTTTCGAAGCTACCAGCTATGAAAGCTGATAGCTCTCCTCGACAGTACGCCCGAGTCGTTCGCTTCTTTGCCCACTTGACTCTCTATCTTCGACTGCTGGATTGGTCGCCAATGCCAGATTCAGTCGTCTGCAACTCTATCCTGAAGTCGTATGTGGAGATTCTCGAGCAGCTAGGTGAAGATGAGTTGGTAGCTTTGTATGCCAGCAGTCTAGAGGCAGAAAGCGCAACAGAGAGCTATGCACATTACTTGAAAAGTGAGTCCGAGGACGAGTATGTGGGGGGAAGGAGTTTTCACTTGCACGGTACGGAAGCTGACAAGGTGTACCATTTCCTTAGTGATGGACGTCAACGAACGGATGGAAACCAAACGAATAGCGCTCCTTCGAGCTGAATCTCATGATCTAGACGTCGCTGCGGTTGCCATCTCGACCGTCACGATGATCTTCGATGAAGTATTCCCGTCCATGATGCCGAATTTGACCAGCTCCAACACACCACTCTCTGAACTTTCCTTGTCTATCACTTTCCTGGAAGAACGACTGATACGAGCAATCGACTGGTTGTGCATTCATGATAGCACACATCGAGAAGCGATAGTTCACATCAACATTCTCATGAGACTGTTCTTGACCAACGGCCGACTCAATGCGGCTAGGGTCTTGCTATTCGATCTTTCGGCCGAGCTGATCCAAAAGGCGATTGCTTCGGAGGTGCAGGACGATGGAGAAGCGCAAGCAATGGAATTTGTGCACTGGCGAACCTTCTTTGACATCCTGGGAAACCACATGCGCTTTGTAGAAGTCTGGAGCAAGAGACCGAGTGACAATTCGTCGAAGATTGAGAAGCACAATTGGGTGAAAGGCCTCGGTGGTGTGGTAGAGCTCACGGAGACTTCCATGATGGAGATCCTTCAGATGGACTGGCTCAAACTGGAATTCGCTGACACTGAAAACATTCACATGGAGAGGAGGAGGATGGAACTGTCGAAGATCCGTCAAATGTACATTCCAGAGCTCGTCTTGCGCTTGCACTTTATGTTGTATGAAGTGAGGGACGTGCTGCCACAGTGAGTGTCCAGAGGGGAGCTAAAATAGGGAGAGAAGGAAGAGAAAGAGCGCAGTCTGCAGTGTATGGGAGTGTACTAATTGTACTCCGTCCCATCGCAGATACCTCACAAATGCCATTTTACTTCCTGACTTGATCGCCGATGAAAGTCACAAGCTTTACCTCGACTTTGTCACGCACGATCAGAACAGACTCCAAGAGTACTTGGGGTTCGTCCGCTTGGCCCATCTGGCTGCACTGGAGCAACAAGCAGACCCTTTTGCTCTTGCGAACATGTAGAGAAGGGGAGAGATACAGATTCCACTACACGTATGTACACGTTCGAATGGTATAAGACGAGGTTCGAGATTGTTTGGTGAGAATGTGTCGAGGGGTAGTCTCGATGGGAATAAAAGGACTTGCCAAGCTCTACTAGAAACCCATTTGCGTCATTTGGTCGTTCATCTCTTGAGGACCGCACTGAGGAGGGTTCATAAAGTATGGCGGAAGTCTGCCTCCCTGACTCATGATTTGACGAGTGTCTACTCCGAGTCTCATCCAGGCGCCATGAACCTTTTCCAGTCTAGCAAGACGTCGATTTTCTCGCTTCTGAGTGAGGTGAGACGCCATTCTGTGACCAATGGCAACTTCGAGGAGCAGTGATGGCTGCTTCTTGGTTAATGCCTGTCCCCGTCGAGGAAAGAGGGAGAGAGGCAAGCAGGCAGTGTGTCAGTGATGATGTTCGCTCCTTGGTAGACTAGCATACATCCGTACTGCTTACCTTGCTCGTGAAGGTACCAGCTTGTGCTACTGGGTCGTCCTCCGAATACGGTGGGGGTGCACTGATACGTCGCTGACCTTCTACACCGGCTATACCCTCAGGATCAGTGGAGGATGGCTGCGATGTCACTTTGAGCGTTGCCTCGTCATGGTAGGAGTGGGTGAGAGTGAATACATTTCTTGCGGGGATCGAGGCGAAGATGTGTCTGTTGACGTTTGGGTAGGAGTGCGACACCATGACGATTGATGAAGGGAAGAGAGGCTGATGAAGCAGAGTGTGTGGGCTGTCGTGTCGCTGAGAGGACGATGAAATCAGAATGGAGGAGTTGAAGGGAAAGAAGTCTTCATATCCTGCGAAGCGTCCTCGTTAAGTAGCCTGATATGAGGCCCGCTCGCATCAATCAGCAACCTGATCACTTCGGCACCCTCATCGTCGCTTTTCAAGTCTAAAGCCAATCTTGACGCCAGACCCAAAATAAGATCAAAGTGTTGCTTGAGTGATTGGTCTTTTGATCGTGCATTGCATCAGACCCCCAATCTTGGGCAGCACTCTCGACTTTCTCGAAGGAGGCCCATGCACGGCCACAAGATTCGCTACCTATCTAGACATGTCTTCGAAGATCGACTTAAAAAATGTAAAACATATTCCTGTGATCTTAATCCCCATCCTTGTGTTACTTTGTGGCGCATTGCATTAAGGTATCTATAGTGCGCCCATCCACTGGCCTCCAAAGGCGCGACGCAGCCGCGGACTTTCCTCCTGTGTCGCGTGGGATCTGTGGCTCAGTTTGGAACGGGGCTTTATTACTTCTAACTGCTGCGGTGCTCGACACGTGTTTTCCATCTTGAGAAGCAGTCGCACTATGTCCTCTGGAGTCTGCCCAGTCTAGAATCCCTAGGGCGTGTTGCGGTGAGAAAGAGTAAAGATTCAACTTAGAAGGCTTGGTGATTAGATTTCGAGCTTCACCTTTCCCTTTTCGACGAGACCACACCATCCGATTCGTGAGTATCTATTGAGGAGAGTTCGAGCCACCAGCAGTAGTACCAGCGATAGGCGACACTTGTTTTAAGGAAGGTATGATTGATGGAAGGAGATGCCGGTGATCTGCATTAGGCCACGACACAGACGGCAGGGTGGACGAAGAAGGCACGGCATATGATGTCTGGGTTGGTAGAAGGAAAAAGGGGGAAAGGGTGGGAGTGAAGATATGGCAAGAGCGACCGATGCGCTCTGTGGGCATCACTACTACTGCTGGTTGTGAGGTCATCGTGATGAAGTGAGACAAGGTTCTAAAATTCGGCTTCCTCTAATCTTTGCAGGCGTTTCAAGATGGCACCCAAGGGACAAGAGAGAAAGAAGCGATCCGCTCTAAGCGACGTTGTCACAGTGAGTGCTGATGGGAGGGAAAAAGATTATTCGTTGCATCGTGAGCGACCTCCCTTACACCGTCTTTTCCTTTCCTTGCAATAGCGGGAATACACTATCCACTTGCACAAGTTGGTTCACGACTGTGCTTTCAAGAAGAAGGCCCCAAATGCCATCAAGGAAGTGACTAAATTTGCACAGAAGGCAATGGGTGTCAAGGATGTACGAATCGACCCAAAGCTGAACCAAGAAATCTGGAAGCTAGGAGTCCGAGGTTTGCCCAGACGATTGAGAGTTCGTCTTGAGCGAAAGGTAAGTTATTGAAGGTGATGGCTTCCATCTGAAGCAAGGCTAAACAAATCCTTCCTACACATTCTCTTTCAGCGTAATGACGACGAAGACGCAAAGGAGAAGCTATTTGTTCAGTGCACTCCCATCCTCGGAATCACAAATTTCCACGGACTACAGACAACTGTCGTCGACCAAGAGTAAATGATGGACAAGAGGGAGGGCCCTTTTGTTTTGATTTTCCTTTTCATGTAGTACTTCCTCTCTCTCACTCACACACACACATACATTCACCATGTCAATGACACATACTGTCATACGCGAAATGAATGGCAGCAAGGCGCAGAAGAAAGTATTGAATTTCGGTGGATAGACGGGCAAGACAATGAAGGGTGGACTATGCGAGGTTGCCTTCTCAGTGAGATACACTACATTGAACAAAGAAAGAGAAGAGAAGGTAGGGGTAAGGGAAACAGTGGAGCATGACAGGTAGCCGAATTTTAGATGCCAACTCTTCGTACTTGAATGATGCGGCATTCCGAGTCGAGGCCTGACGAGCCATTTGCGAGAAATGCATCCCTACTCCCACCTGAATGCATAGTGTAGGAACCAAATGCACCGGTGAACATCGATGAGACACGATGGATGACGCTCTTGACAGCACTGGTCTGGTTGTTGCCGATGCTGTTGTTGTCATCAGGCACTTGCGTGAGCTGTTTGTTCGTCCCTTCGTCTCGAGCAACGTGATGGATCGCGACTGCTTCTCTCCTGTGCGGAGCAGCAAGGACCACGAGTCAATCGTCGTCAGAATCGGACATAAATTCGTCGTCATCCCCTTCAAAGATGGCCAAGTCTTCAAAGGCAACTTTGTATCGTAAGATTCCTCCAAATCCACCAAAGCCACGGACGTATTGATTTCCTTCAGTACTTCGATCCGTCACAAATTCAAGAGCAGTACCGAACTGTTGATAGTTTTCTGCCAGCCATTCCAGCAAAGATTGAGGCTCTTCTGCTTGCTCCATTTCAGCTCCAGTCGCCTTGTCCATGAACCGACTCTTGTCCTGCTCCTGTTCCTTTGTCAACATGAGGATGTGAGTCACTCCTTCAGAATCTCTCAGAGTGTGCCTCGTGATTTCAAGATTCTCCCAAACAATCAACGTCTCGACGGCTCCCAAATCCAGAGCCTTGAATGTGTCTTCTACGCCAAAGCAGTATTTTCCTGTTTCCAAGCTGATCTCATCAAAGTACTTTTGAATGAGCTTCTTCTCTTGGATAAATTTGACATTCTGGAGAGAGCCTGCGGCCAGTTCGATTGCTTGGTTGAAGCCATTCTCGCCTCCGTAGGATACATCGACCGTACTAACAATCTTGGTGGCTAATCGTTGATCAAACAGGTCCGATTGTCCCAACACAGTCTTGAAATCGGCACTACCAGCCAGAACCAAACCGGCAACGTTGCATTTGCTGTCAGTGATGTAATGTTGCGTGGCCAATTCTGCAACCTTTCGCACATAATTGTGTCGGGCTTCCTCTCGAAGACGGGAGAAACGTAGGGCAGATTGACCTCCTCTTCCGTGCTTCTTCGGCAGGTCGACGGAGATCTTTTGAATGACAGTTCGAGTGTTTCCGCTCAAAATTCCAAACAGGCTTCCATTACCGTCCATAATAATGAAGCCAAACTTGGCATCGCTTTCTAGTAATTCTGCCAATGCTTCGGTGTGGAACTTGTTATCACAAAGGTAGAGAGAGGTGTTGATCGGCTTGAAGGGCTCGAATGAGAAATTGACCTTTTTTTCCTTTCCCTCGTCGGTCAGTATGGTGCCGCAGTATACTACAAGACCGTTAGGAGGAACTGATAGAAGACAACATTAGGCTCGGGTTACCCAACGACATGAAAAAGAAAAAAAAACTTACTTCTATTGTAAAGCTTAAGCCTCTGTTGTGTGGACGTAATGGCAGCTAGTACTGACAGTCTGTTGACCCGACTCTTGATGTTACTCGCTGTTCCGTACTCTTGCGTCAACATACCACTTGCTTGAGCGACTTGTGACTTCAGATGGGAGACGTATGAGCTTCGACAGGATCACTCTCATCGACGTAATTTTACTCACTTTCGGTGGCATGATGAGCGAAATCATACTTGTTCCAGCACCTCGAGCACTGTCCAGACTCTTGATCAGCTTTTTGATCTTCCAAATCTACGATGTGAAAGCCACTATCTCATCAGTGGGAGCATCTATTTGCAAAAATCCGTGGTGTACCTACCTGAATGTTGGCCTCCGCCTCGGTCTGAGGTGCAGCTGACATGACGAAGGTGTACCGCTGGAAAGCTATTTAATGAGGAGTCGTTGGCGTTCCTTGAAAAGATGTAGACGTAGGCGGGTGAATTGGAGAAGGATGACGAGGATCAGGTACGAATTGGAGGATTCTCACGAGCAAGAGTTTGAACGGCCACAGGGAGGAGGGGCAAGTGGTGTCTTTATTCCAAATTCGAGAGAGAGAGAAAATAACTCGCTCGTGACGAGGATGAAGCAGCACGCGGGCACATCTCCCCAGCGCTCTAGCGCAGAGAATTCTCACTGACTCGTACAGACCTCATCCTCATCTCTGAAGACACGCGCTGACGTCTTGGCAAAGTACAAACCAATAAAGTACACACAAGGGTAAGTGAGTCACAAGTAATAGGGGAGAATGAGAGAATTGCAATCGATTAACGACACTGAAGACGGACGCATATACATGTGACTATGATGGCAAGGCTAATTGTGCTAGGTCAAAGAAGATGTCATTGCCGTTGACTTGACACATGAACTGATCGCCATCAATCGATTGTACTGTTGCATTTTTGCCGCGGTATGTTCCTGACAAGACCAGACAGACGGTACGAATGGTCGTAGGTCGTAGAGGCTCAATGTATTCACCGTCGACGCCGTCCAGCGCAGTTCCATCGTCTAGTACGACATTGGCACGATCGTCGTCCCATCCATCTAGTTCCTTGATGTAGCCGGTCTTGCCGTTATACTTCCCAACTGCGTAAGACTGACCACTCGAAGATCGGATGATGCGAACAAGAATAGACGAAAGTAGAGCAGGTCTCTTTTGGACAGCAGTATCGTCTCCGTAGCTTCGAGGTGCAGTCGTTGTGCCGAAGGGCGTCTGACCGTAGCCTGCAGGTGTAGGTGCGCCTAGCATACCACTACCCGGTGTAGGGGCAGCCATTCCACCTGGAGTAGGAGCACCATACATTCCACCAGGCGTCGCTGCACTTCCATATCCTCCCGTCGTCATACCTGGAGTAGGAGCACTGCCATAAGCTCCGGGTGTTGGCGCCGAGAAGTCTCCTGGAGTAGGGGCACCCATGGGAGTAGGCGCAGAGTAAGGATCTCTTTCCGCTCTTCGCCGAGGGTCAGAACTGGCATCAGGTCGATAGGCTGGTGTAGCGTTTCCTTTGAGAAAGGAGGGTGGGCCCATGTTAGGTTGAGCCCCTCTCGGATTGTTACTATTGTTGTTGCTAGCATTGTTGCCACCGTAGGGATTGTACGCTGGTGTTTTGCCTCCATCTTCGACGTATGGGTTGTAAGCTGGCGTTCTCCCTCCATCGACGTAAGGGTGGTATGCTGGTGTTTTTCCTCCTGGATTGTACGCTGGTGTTTTTCCACCACCGTCAACGTAAGGATTATAGGCTGGCGTCTTGCCACCTTCAACATAGGGATTGTAAGCAGGCGTCTTGGCTCCCGTGACGTAGGGATTGTGAGCTGGTGTCCTCGATGCTGCCCCTCCTCCATAGCCAGGCGTAGCACCGCCATATCCTCCAGTTCCCCCTCCGTTGACGTAGGGATTAGAGGCCACTCTACTAGTATTATATCCACCATCTCCCCGTCCCCCGCTGTAGCCGCCGCCGCCGCCGCCACCGCCCATCATTCCACCACCTCCTCCTGCCATCCCTCCGCGGCCGTTCATCCCGCCACGATTTGAAGCATACTCGACAAGAGGCTTACTCATGCCAGTGATGGGATCCTTCTCGATCAGGAAGGCCAATTCAATCGTAAGGACCTTTGGCATCGTGTGTAATTCAACTCTCGCCGTCGGTCCATTCGTATCTTTGATGATACCACGATACGTCTTGTAAGGCCCCCTGATGATAGAGACAGTCCTACCGGCATAATTATCCTTTCCTCCTGGTCGTCTCATATTACTAACGGCTCCTCCGATCTTATTAGCCGCACCAGCTTGTTGTTGTTGTTGTTGCCCGTAGGCAGAAGTGAGCGCTGGATTCTGTTTGGAAAGGTCGGTCTTGGCAGCTCCTCTAGGTGCTCGAGGTCGTAATTGGCGAGAGCGAGCAAGGAAGACGCCTGCGTTGTCTTTGAGATCTCGATTGAACAGCCAAACAAGTGTCGATTGATAGACGTGCAAGACTGTACCTTCCCTTTCCTCTCCTTCTGTCTCTTTCATCGAGTCACCTTTCCTGAATTCTCCACCTTCAGAGTCGACGGCAACAGCTCTTCCGCTGTCCCTCTTCATGGCAATCTGATGTGGCCGAACAGAACGGATGATGGACAATTGGTCGAGAATCATAAAGACATCTCTCTCGATCTTGAAGATGACTCCAGCCGTTTGAGCATCCAATTGGACAAGATCATGCAACTCGTACGCTCCAATATTATTCACACCTGATCCAACTTCGGCTGCTTCGTGGATGTCCTTCGAAAAGACGGAAATCTCTGAGAGACTGAGATCAGAGAGAAAGGTGGTGATGTTGTCTTCTACTTTGACGACCAGACCGGTCTCATCTGCATGCTGTCCTGCAATGACTTTGATGTGATCACCAGGCTTGAACTTCTTTCGAACACTACTGATGGGGACTTCGATTGTTTGATTCTCCATGTCGTTGTGCTCCAACTTGATGGTCACTACATCTGCTCCGACTGTATCGATTACACCTTCTACACCTGCTTGCTCTCCTTCAAACACTTCGACGTGGTCATCCCTACGCAAGACTACGTCAGCCTTTGTCTTTGTAGCGTCCGCCAGTAAGTTCAAGTCGACACCACCTTGGCCTGCTCCCAATCCTTGACTCGCAGCACTCGTGACAGACTCTCCGGTGAAGCGAGAAACTTCATCCAATGTAGGATTCACGTTCTCCGTTATGAGTGCCGTAGCTCGAACGTCATCTTCACAGTATCCGTCTGTATATGTCTTGCTGCGAAAAACGACAGTTTTACTCGTTTTCCTGTCAATGCGCTCCCCTTTGAAGATCTTGGCAATTTCTTCTGCGTTAAAGAATCTTGGCGGAGGTCGGTCGTTCATTGCATTTGTACCTGTGCCTTTCTTTCTCTTCCTACCTTGCCCGTCGGTGTACATGCCATTGTCTCTGGGGTCCAGATCCAATCGAGGCACAAACTTCACCCCAACAGACTCTCCATTTTCTGTAAAGTCAAGGATTTGCGCCAAGTCGCCTGCGTATTTCCCTCGCTTGAATCGCACCCAACCGCCTACCTTGAGCTCTTGAACACTCTTGGTGATCTTGAGCAAGTCTGCCATTTCACTGATAGGTACCAGGAACAGGCTGTTGTCTCTGGCATATGCTCCCGCTACGTTAAGACAAGCCTCGACAACGTGCTTTGGCTCGTTTGCCTCAACATAGATACGCCCGGGAATCGAGTCACGACTGAACGCAGAAATGATTTGCATATCACTTGAATTCGAAGAGTTGATCGCTTTTCGTAGAATAGTCTGTATTACTGCCTTCTCCCGACCGGGCTGTGAATGAGAAAGCCAGAATCAGTAAATGGTGTCGTTCACGTCGTGCTCCCTTTCGTGTACCTGTACTTACTCGGCAACGGACAGCGTATAAACCCGGATCATTAACACTGGGCATGAGCATTCTCTGAGGTACTTCGGCATAGTCCGATCGAGCAGTCAATCCTCTCTGGCTTCGATACCTCTCCCTTAGTTGAGCAGCAATCTTCTCAGCATCCATCTCCTCTTCTCTCCTCCTTTGAACATCCAACGATTGATTTTCTGCCGCTGTTCTGCGCTGATAATCTTCGTTGTGTGCCCCTTCATCCTGCTCGATGAATCCATCTAAGTAAGTGAAGAGGTGTTAGTATTGCCATCTTTAAAAGATTAGGCTGCACTCACCCTCTTTGAGTAGCTCTGTATCTTCATCGTCGAATTCTTCCTCGTCGTCGTCGACCACCGCCTCGACATCCACGAACCGATTGACACCTTGCCTCCTCCTCTTTCGCTTCTTCCCACTTCTCCCCCCTTGTTCTTCTTCGTCGCTTTCTTCATCGTCATCGTCTGCCTTCTCCTCTTCTTCACTATCCACCGCCTCTCCATATTCGTCTTCCTCCTCATCCTCCCCGTCCTCATCCTCTCTATTATCTATCCTCCTCATTCCTACGTCATTGCCGGCGGGCGATGATGAACGAGACGACATGCTGAGTTCAGACGGACTCGCAGATGACTGTGTTGTCGATGAGCGTCTCTTTAGTGTCGATCACAGTCCTTAATCGGCTGGATCGATCGGTAGCTGTGCATCACCAATGCGCCACGTGATCGCGTCTTTCGGAAGCCTGGTTTTTTTTCCCAGTTATGAGAGAGCAACTTCAGAAGGAAAAAAGAGTCGAGCGAGATTAAGGATCGGAGAAGCCAATTGAATTGCTGACAACTGTACAGCACACCCACTGCACCCTCTTACACCACCCCTACGATGCTCGCTCTTCGACAGCAGACTTCTCGCGGCGTTGCTAGACAGCTGACATGCGGCAGCGTATCTCAAAGGTCGCTGGCCACTGCCGTTGCCAGACCAGCAAGTACGTATTGCGAACGAGTAGTTCACTTCCGTTTACAGCAGATTTACCTTCAGATTCCTGTGTTCCTTCTGCCACAGCATGCGGCTCTGATAGTGCCTCTGCATTGGCGCGCCTTCGTCAAAAACGATCACAGGTTCCCTTTACAGCCGCACTGAAAAGTGAGTTCGGTGTATGAAATGACTGCTATATGCCAGAAGCTGATATTTCTTTCCGAATTGCAGACAACTCCTTTCGATCATATGCCACCGAAGCAGCAGGAAAATTTGTAAGAAACAAGCCTCACATGAACATTGGAACTATCGGGCATGTTGGTAAGTAGAAAGGGAGGCGAAGATCATCGTTCAAGTCACTCTGCTTACTTGTCTATACTTCAATCACCAGATCACGGAAAAACGACCCTCACTGCCGCCATCACTAAAGTCTTGGCCGAGACCGGAGGAGGAAAGTTCGTCGACTATTCACAGATCGACAAAGCTCCTGAGGAAAAGGCGCGAGGTATCACTATTTCGACAGCACACGTAGAATACGAGACCACCAATCGCCACTATGCTCACGTTGACTGCCCTGGTCACGCTGATTATATTCGAAATATGATCACTGGAGCAGCTCAGATGGACGGAGCGATCATCGTCGTCTCTGCCACCGATGGTCAAATGCCCCAGACTCGAGAACACTTGCTGCTGGCACGTCAAGTTGGTATCAAGAAGCTTGTCGTCTTTATCAACAAGGTCGATCAGGTAGACGATATGGAAATGCTGGAATTGGTCGAGATGGAGATGAGAGACTTGCTTACAACATATGGATTTGATGGTGACAACACGCCTATGGTCACGGGATCTGCACTTGCTGCTCTCCAGGGAAAGAACCCAGAGATCGGAGTAGAAGCTGTTGTCAAGCTTATGAAAGCCACGGATGAATGGTTAGAATTGCCCCCTCGAGATTTGGAGAAACCTTTCTTAATGCCCGTGGAGGACGTCTTCAGTATCTCTGGACGAGGTACAGTTGTGACAGGTCGAGTCGAAAGAGGTCAGATTCAAAAGGGGGTGGAAGTGGAGTTGGTCGGACTAGGAAGTAATTTCAAGACCACTCTGACTGGCATTGAGATGTTCCACAAAGAATTGGCCGATGCTCGATGTGGTGACAATGCCGGCATGCTTCTCCGTGGTCTCAAGAGAGATCAGATCAAGAGAGGAATGGTCCTTGTCGCTCCCGGTAGTATCAAACCCATCAAGAAGTTTGAAGCCAACATTTATATCTTAACGAAAGAAGAAGGTGGACGGAGCACGCCCTTCCAGAATAATTATCGACCTCAGCTGTTTGTACGCACCACTGATGTCACCGTCAGTCTCACTCACCCTGATGCAGCAGATGCCGATGAGAAGTTGGTCATGCCAGGTGACAATGTGACCCTGCTGGGCGAGCTCGTTCACGACGTTGCCTTGGAAGAAGGAAGTCGATTCACCCTTCGAGAAGGAGGCAAGACCGTCGGTACTGGCTTGGTGACAAAATTGATGGGCTGATTATCGTCTACTCGCAAGACCATTCGTCCACAACACAAAAGTAACAATAGAGAAAATGAGACCTGTATCATCCCACCATTCCTTCCCTCGATCCTTCTTCCATCCATCTCTCTCGCTCTTCTAATCTTGTACTCGTGTGATTACAATCAATCATTGCCCCTTCGGGTTCGTGTTGTGCTTGCGTGGTCTGACGAAGATACAGCATGACGATCTGTCCTTTTCGTCTCCAGGCGTCGCCAAACCGGCGAAGCTGTCATTGATCTCCAGATGACCGCTCGCCTGCTCTCTGAGGCCACCGAACATCGCGGAGAGTGGAGGGAGAGGACTTCTACGCGCTGAGAAATAATTTAATAAGAGAGACCAACACCAAAAAGCTGCCTCTCTCTATGTTCTTCCTGTGATCGTGACGTGGTAATTCTCCTCCTCAAGTGATGCCGCCTCGTCGCTCACATCGTCGTGCAGACTCTGGCCGATCGGAAGAGCTCGCCGATGACAACGGGAGTGTCTTCGATGAGGACAACACCATCACAAACGGCAGCAATTCTCCTGTTCCTAGGTGAGTCGAACCTTCTAGTGAACAAACACGAAAATTGAAAGACTGATCCTCTTTGTGATCGCAGACCGTCTACGTCAGATGCCTATACTCCCAGATGTGAGATTGACACCCAGCGTATGGCATGGAGTATTGACTGATTTGTCCCTATACACCCATGGACGTCATAATCAGCCGCCAAGGATCATGTCAAGATCATGCTTGCGACAGATAACCAGTGAGTGACAGGCGTAAGCGACGACTTAAAAAAAGCTTTTCGCCTCATCTTCTTCGCAACCCCCTACCACTTGGACTTTCACCTCCAGCATCGGATACATGGAGCGTGATCCCATTAGAGGCCAAGACTCCATCAATACATTCAGAGAAATCTTGCAGCTTTCCGTAGAGCATGATGTACGAGACTGGTCTGAATGCTGGTAGAGGATGAGATCTGAGTCAAGATTCTCCTTTCCCCCCTACAGGTCGACTTTATACTCCTCGGTGGAGACCTTTTTCATGAGAATAAACCCTCTCGGACGACTCTGCACCAAGTCATGGGGCTGTTGCGAGAGTATACGCTTGGTGAAAAGCCCGTTTCCATCGAATTACTCAGCGATCCGAACGATGGACGATCGGAGGGTTACAGGTGAGGATGACAGGGGATCGACGATGGTACCTTGACGGGCAGATAGAGTCAAAGTTCCTGATGTCACTGCGTCTAGCTTTCCGGCTGTCAATTACGAAGACTCGAACCTCAATGTCGCCATACCTTGCTTTTCGATACACGGCAATCACGATGACCCACAAGGTGTCGGCGCAGAGGGAGCCTTGTCTGCGCTCGACTTGCTTTCGGTGTCTGGTCTAATAAACTATTTTGGCAAAGTCGAGTTACCAACTTCAGATGAGCTGGCCTCTAGAGGAACAGATCAAGCTCCGGCAGCAGGCGGTCTGTCTGACAACGGTATCCGGATTCGACCCGTTCTACTACAGAAAGGGGGCACAAAGATAGCCCTCTATGGAATGGGAAACATCAAGGATGAACGCATGCACTTCGAACTGCGAAAGAACAGGGTCCGCATGTATCGACCAAGGGAGAATCCTAACGATTGGTTTAACATCTTGGCCATTCATCAGAATCGGTGAGTAAAGATTCTTCGTATATTCATCCGACTCCGGGATCCTTATGCTCAAATTCTTAAAATGAACAGGGCAGCACATGATCCGAAGGCAGTAGTCCCTGAGACCATGTTTGATGACAGCATTCACATGGTCGTTTGGGGTCACGAGCATGAGCAGCGCATCAATCCAGAAACAGTGTCTGGGAAAAGATATCGGATCAGTCAGCCTGGTAGCAGTGTAGCCACCAGTCTATGTCCAGGAGAAGCAGCAGAAAAGTGAGTGGCGGCGACGTAGGGTTCATGCGAAGTTGAGTTAGGCTGCTTATGGACGATGTTGTGCTTCCTTTTCCTTAGACAAGTAGCGATTATCCACGTTGAAGAAAGGGATTTCCAGCTGGAGCCAATAACGCTGCAAACAGTCCGCCCTTTTGTCATGGACGACATCGACTTAGATGCTGCCATTGACGAAGCGAAAGTCAAGATTGAAGAAAAGCAGGGCGTCATTAAAGTTTTGAAGAAGAAGATTGATGGCTTGATCGCAAGAGCGGATCGAGAGTGGTTGGAGAAGCATGCGCATGTGCCTGTCAAGGATCGACCAGAGAAAATTTTGCCTTTGGTCAGACTACGAGTGGCCTACACTCGTCATGAGATTGGCAATATTGTACGCTTTGGTCAAGCTTTTGTGGACAAAGTAGCTAATCCTAGGGACCTGCTTCAATTTCATAAGAAGAAAGCGGCCTTTGCTGTGCGAAAGAATGCTAACCTGAAGGACAACTATTTGGAGCCGACGGAGGAAATGATGCCTTCGGAGAGGCTGGAGAAAGTTCATATGAGCGATCTGGTGCAAAGCTATCTGTCCAGTCAGTCGCTGCAAATTCTCAATCCAGCCGGACTCGAGAGAGCAGTGATGAACTTTGTCGACAAAGACGATCGGGAAGCGATCAGTCATTTTGTGGAAAAGGAGATGAAGACGACGAATTCGGGATTGGTGGCCATCAACCCGGATGAAAACAAATTAAATGCAGAACTAGATCGCATTCGAGAAGAAAAGATGAGACTGGAAGCTGGACACGCCAGGATAGGGGAGGACGAAGGAGGCGAAGAAGAAGAAGATGATTCCGAAGGTACCGGCAGCAAGAAGAAATCAACAACGAAGGAAAAGTCCACTTCACGGCGTAAAGAGTATGACACAGATGACAGCATGTTCGAAGATTTGGACGATGACGCTTTCATGGAGGAGTCTGAAGCAGCCACCACACAGCAAACGCAGAGAAAGCAATCGCCTGTCAGAGGTACCAAGCAAAACAATGCATCGACCAATTCTCGAGCAACGCCGAAGATGAGTCAATCAAAGCTAATGTTCAGAGGCAACAGCGATGATGACGATGATGACGAACTATCAGAGCCAAGTCCCCCTCCTACTACAAAAGCAAGCACAAGTTCCAGAGCAGCCGCACTGAAGGGCGCAGCATCTACGAAGAAGAAGGTTCCCACTAAGAAGCAAGCTCCAGCAATCAGTACTTCTAGATCAACAGGGGGAAGAGCAGCGGCAAAGAAGGCAAGTACGAAATTGGTGGAATCGCAAGCTGATGAAGAGGATGATGGAGGTGACACGTATGTCATCGATGATAGCGACGACGAATTCGAGAGAGCCAATAAGAAGACAACGAGAGGCAGACGATGAAATGAAATTAGAGCAACACAATGTACAATAATCTGAAGTGAAACGTTTCCCTCTCCACACGACCGACTCGAATTGCAAAGGGTGTTGACTGCGCTACAAAAGCGTCTCGCCTGGTGAGAAAGAGAAAAACAAGACAAGTCAGAGCAGAGTCGTTTGTGGCTGCGGAAAACCGTTACTCACCGAAGGCCGATCGAATGAGAGAGCACCCTATTGCGATCGTTTGTTGAGCGTCCTTTTCTTGCATTAGCGATGGATTTACCTCCATCACTGCGAAATGGAAGAGGAAATGAAAAGAGCTCAGTAGACGAAGGTGGAAGCAGATGATTCGCGATTGCCGACATGCACTCACAATCCATGGCGATCAAACAACCGGTCTCGTACAGTGCTTCACATATGTAATGCCCTTCTCGGAAAGTGAGACCTCCTCGCACTGGTGTTCCTGTACTGGGTGCCACAGATGGATCTAGGGCATCTACGTCGAAGCTTAAGTGAATAGGTCTTTCTCGCTTGCCAGCTGCCCCATTCACGTAGTCTAGGGCCATGTCGACGACCTACAGCAAAGCAGGGTGAGTACCGAGACTGCTTTCAAAGGCGGACGCTTCGATGCTTCTTCTCACCTTTCCTATCCCAAATTTGTCTACCTCGTGCATACTGTAGGCCTTGATACCTTGTTCCCTCAGGATTTTCTTTTCACCCGAGTCAATGTCTCTTAGCCCTATGTACACTAAGCTATCTTTCTTTAGAGGTGCACTTTTCGATAGCCAGGTATTGAATGGTTCTACATCTGTACCTTGAAGTCCAAGTAAGAACGACACTGGGCAGCCATGCAAGTTTCCTGATGGTGTTGTCTCGGGTGTGTTAATGTCGGCGTGTGCATCGATCCAGATGAGGGCAGCATCGGGATGAGCTCGCAGCGAGCCAGCAACGGTTCCCAAGGCCTTGTAAGCTTGTGTCAGTGGGCTTGTCACTCTTATTCCTCCTTCCCCCGCGCCATCAATACACTAGTCCCCACTCACCAGACTGTGATCACCTCCCAGAGTAAGAGGTATCGATCCGTTACGAGCTGTGTTTTCCACGAAGTTTGCGACTCTCTTACAGACCTCTGAGACAGTTCTCGGTAGCTTCATCTTTCCGATGTCCGCATCTTCCTTGATGATCGTATTGACGTCTTCGAAGTGTTGATGACCTTGAAAGTGGACTTTCCAGCCTAGATCTTCCAACTGGTTGATGAGGCCAGCCTCTACTAGACTATTGGGACCGGTATCAACACCGAGTCGTCTTTGACCACCAGAGAAGGGGCAGCCTACGATGGAGACTGACTTGGACGAAGCGTACTTCGGTGTGGTTGCCATGCTGTGCAAAGAGACTGTGATGAGGATGCAGCAGAAGTATGCTCTAGGATGGATTCAAGCTAGAAGATCCAACACTGAGCGTTGCTGCTCCTTGGGCCTCTCTCTCCCTCCCGTCTCTCGACATCTTCATGGAGCTTTCTTCCTTCCCACCGCACCGAAGACTTCTAATTGTAGCAACCACATGGGAATAATTCTTCGTCGCCCTTGTCTCCCATCTTGTCGACTTGCTTTGAATATATTTTAACTTTTAGTTTAGCCGTCGCATCCGCCCTTTTGGAAATCCCCGCATTTCCAACTTTGAGCAGACTCGACGTCCTAATACCACAACACACCGCTGCTGACTCAAGATGCTTCGTTCTTCGTGGTCGCCCATGACTCGGCATGTCACTAGAGTAGCGTCCTGTTCTCATCGATCTGTGTCATTCTATAGTCCGTCTTTGGCAGGTCTCAGCGAAGATCAGGCAGAACTAAGGGATGCAGTATCTTCTTGGGCTCAAAAGGAAGTGGCACCAAGAGCGCACGACATCGACAAGAACAATGCAAGTCCGATGGACCTGTGGCCTAAATTGGGAGACATGGGCTTGCTAGGTATTACAGTACCCGAAGAAGATGGCGGTCTGGGCAAAGGCTACTTGGAACACACCATAGTGATGGAAGGTGAGTTTCGGAAAGAGAGCATACATGAAGATCAAACGATACAAACAACCAATGACCGTGATTGTTTTGACCTCCGATGTACCTATTAGAATTGTCTCGCGCCTCTGGTTCACTTGCACTCTCATACGGAGCTCATTCAAATCTCTGTGTGAATCAAATCCGGAGGCATGGAACAAAGGAGCAGAAGGAAAAATATCTGCCCGAACTGATTGCAGGTGCCAAAGTAGGAGCGTTGGCTATGAGTGAATCAGGCGCAGGAAGCGATGTAGTGAGCATGAAGTCGACAGCAGAGAAGAAAGGTGATCGCTACATTCTTGTGAGTCCCTGCCAGAACAATAGGTATTCAAGCGCGACTACGCTTACCAATCGTGACCGACCACTACCACTATCACCACTAATTTCCCCGCTCTCTACGTCATCATGTTCATCACTACCGCAATTCAAAGACGGGAAGTAAAGCCTGGAATACTAATGGACCTGTAGCGTCGACCTTTGTCATTGTGAGCTCGGAGATCGTAGTCGAGATGGCGATCAAGAGCTTCTTTAGCTGATATATACTACACCCTCCCTGTGAATTGTCATCTCTCTCAGTATGCCAAGACATCTCCCACAAAAGGGCCAAAGGGAATCACTGCCTTCATCGTCGAACGCGGCTGGAAGGGCTTTTCAACAGGACCGAAACTAGACAAGGTAGGCATGCGTGGATCAGACACCTGTGAACTCATGTTTGATGGCGTCGAAATTCCCGAAACAAACGTCCTTGGCAAAGTCGATGGAGGCGCAGCCGTACTGATGTCTGGACTGGACCTGGAAAGACTGGTATTGAGCGGTGGGCCATTGGGGCTGATGCAAGCTGCTTTTGACTTTGCAACCGACTACGTTCATCAAAGAAAGCAGTTCAACTCTCGAGTAGGGGAGTTCCAGCTCATGCAAGGGAAGGTAGCAGGTGAGTTGATTCGGAGGAGACGAAAAGAAGAGAAGTCCTGTGGCACACAAGATCACTAGCAGCACATCTAGCTCACGCGGTGATCTTCCAGACATGTACACCAAACTGAGCGCTTCTCGAGCCTATGTGTATGCCGTCGCTCGAGCCTGCGATGCTGGACAGATCTCTCGAAGAGACTGCGCCGGGGCTATACTGTACTCTTCCGATCGGGCCGTCGAAGTCACTAGCGAAGCGATGCAGTCACTAGGAGGGAATGGCTACATCAATGAATACCCAGTGGCAAGGATGCTGCGCGATGCTCGATTGTATACTGTCGGAGCAGGTACGCAAGAGATTCGTAGGATGCTCATCGGAAGAACGTTCAACGAAGGTAAGTGGTAGATATGATCATTACACTTCATATGTACTCTCCGTCGCTCACCAACCCTCTCGCTCGTGCATTTCGTAGAGTTGGTATGAAGATCCAATTGAATACCATCTAAATGACTATTTTCATCTTTCAATGTAATCAAATACACACTTTTTCGTATCTTGTGTGTTCTTTTCCCTTGCTCTCTTTACTTCTTCTTTGGAGCGCTGAGGGGGGCACCGATGTCCTTCCCTCTCAATTTGACACCCAACGCTCGTTCCATCTTTGCGAGAACTTGAGGGTTTGGCTGTGCTTTGCTTTGCTCAAATTCTTGGATGACTTGAGGTTTCTCGTTGATGAGTTGTCCCAGGTCCTTCTGTGTCAGCCCTTTCTCTTGTCTAGCTTGCCCGATCGCCTTTCCGACAGTGGGCGCAATCTTGGGAGGTGGGGCTACATCATTCTCTCGATCTAACTTTGCGAGGTGGGCATGATCAGGTCCGGCGTGACCCTTGTTGACACCAGCGGCGACTGTGGTAGACAAAAGGTCGTGATCAGTACAGCCGTAATCCCTGCAAAGACGGAAGCCTCGTCCTTAACACACCCTTTCGGTCATTCTCTGTGATTGCTCCAACGGCTCTACCTCGCTCAAGCGCTGTAGGACCTTCTCGCCCACCACCACCACCCGGTGCGCCACCGCGGGTCTTCTTTCCGATGACAACAGTAGGTGTATCCCAGTCCGACATGACTATCTGGAGCTTTTGTGGAAGAAAGGAAGAGGTGAGAGGAAGACAGACGTCCAATAATGTCAGCCGCCTGCTCTCACAAATACATCTTACGTCATACAAATGCTGACAGTGCCGACAGCGAGCCATCTTGCGATGTTCCCTAGCCTGCAGGTACTGTGCTACCTCGTCGACCACTCACATGTTTCTGTAGATGCTAAGAGGCTGTCTGCTTGCTATCGACTCGATAATTTTTAAAGGAAGAAAGGGCTGATCGTAAGAATTCCTATGACAAGAATAGGTGGAGAAGAACACGGAACAGCATCGTGTGAGGCGGTCGTCACTATTCTCCACGTGGCTTTTTATCCCTGCTCTACCCTAGATCATGATCATTGGAGTCTAGAACGTCTCCCCTTCTCACCGGCTATAGAAATGTCAGCAACTTTCTCATCTGCATCTGTCGAGTCTGCACTCTACACACCTGGACAGTCGTCTCTGCACAACCCGCTGAGAGGATGAGTGAGACTTTGAAGCTTCCTGCAGCATCTATGACCAACCTGAAAGGCCTGCCACTTTTATCGCGTCCACTCTGACCCCCCTGAAGTGTGACTCAAGGAAGAAAAGCCGCGGGAATTATGTTTAAAGATTTAGAGATGCTCCACCCTCCCTCCTCGTCAAAGCGAGAGGGCTGCTTCCTCCGCGCTTGCTTTCCCACCCATGTGCGTAGGAAGCATTGAGGAGCTGAAGAAGCAGAACAGAGACCTAGCACAATCCTCAAATGCAAGGCAAGATCTGGTACGGAAATTCCAGGATGGGAGTATCCAGGTATTGGAGATGGCATCAGTATGGAACGATGCCCTTACTGGATACCAGACATATATAGAATCGGGAGTGGAAGACGAGAGCAGGAATGTGGGCGAAACAAGCGTCATTGCTACGCACAAGCAAGAACTTGAGAGGGGTCTACTCTGCGCTCGGATCATTCGAAATGCGGTAGCAGGCAGTCCAGAGGGACAAGTAGCTTGCTTCAAGGTAGTTCCGTTGGCCATCTCCGCTCTCTGGAAGACGACAGCTTTCGCGTTGGAGGGTGAGGAGAACGTCCAGGTCTTGACTCGAACGCTTGTGCAGCTGCTGTCTAATCTCATCACACAAAATGACGATTTAAAGGAGTGCTTCTGGCTAGAAACGCTGTTGATCACAGGTGAAGAGCCATCACTCGGCAAATCTAGAGGTGTTGCTGACCTCTTCGTGAGGCTATTGCAGTCTAGTGACGCAATGACGAGCACATCAGCACAAGTACTTCTCTTGAACTGCACACTGGAGAGTGACAGTAGAATGCGAGGAATCGTGACGTCGACAAGTGGATGCAAAATCATCCGATCTATGCTCGACACTGTTGCATTGCTTCTAGACGAGGACGAGAAGGATGAAGAGACGGAAGAGCGTCAACAGGTCCTACAAAGTAGCGACTCCGCGATAGATCTGACGTTTGCTCCCGGTGAACAAGACTTATTGCAGAGAAGAAAGAGGTTCGAAAGTTTGGGGGTACTCTATGCATTTTTCACCAGCCTATTTGATCATCACCTCTTTGGGCAGCTTTTCATTAATCTGGCACCAGTAGATAGTGGCGTAGATGGAGTTGTGCCGTCTGTAATCACTTCTTCTCAAATCACGCTTCTCAAGCTACTCGACTCGTATTTGCACTTTGGAGCAACTACATATAGAGACGATATTTTGCACAATCCTCAGTCGATTGATGACCTGACACAACTACTGGTGACGTTCGAAAAGCTTTCTAGCTGGGCAGAGAAGGTCATGGCAGCTGCGTTTAAGGCGCAGGCAGAAGCAGAGGTCGATTCGAGGCTAGTACAAGTGCATATAGGGCTGATCCTGCTGCTCCAATGTCTAATCACTCTCGGTCTCACGACGGAACGAGAAGGCCGAAGAAACCACCCAATAGGAAATGTAGCGGAAAAAATACTGCTCGATATGAGAACGACTTCATTCGTGCCCTCTGTGATTTGTGAGTGCAAGAGAGATACATTGGGAAACGGGATGGATTGCAATACTGAACTTCAACTTGATCCTTCCGATAGCCTTGCTGCATACTCTGGCTGAATTTGCTCCTCCCGTCTCGCCTTTCAAGCCTGCGACGCCGCAAATTTCTTCCGTCTCTGCTCCAAGGGGGCACACGCTTACATCGACGGGGATAGCAGCCACTGCCTCTGCAGATGCTATTAGGAAGGGCCCGAGCCTGGACAACCTGAAACGGGACCTTGTCAACATCGTTGGAATTCTGTCCTACGAGCGGTGTCCAGGCGACAAGGAGCAAGTTCGAGCAGTGCAAGACAAGGTGAGGGAATGCGGAGGATTATTTGATGTCCTCAATATGACGCAGCTCGACGAACACAATCCTTGTGAGTTGTCTGTCAAAGGTAAAGAGAATTAGAGACGTCCTTCTCCCTCCTGACCGATCTCTTTTGGACGCACGCAGACATTCGAGAGAGAGCAATGTTCACTCTTCGCAACCTGCTCCGAGGCAACCAAACGTCTCAAGATCTCATCGCTCAGCTGAAGCCCCTTCCATCCAACCCGGAATAGCATTCTGTATCATTAGGCCTCACTCATCGCATCCACATTGACCACATCACTCCACTACAAGCTACGTCATACGTGGCCACCTAGTCTACGGTTTCCAATATCATGAGGAAGCTACTTTACCCACCATCTCATCAACGTTACCGAGGCCATTGACGGCATCATCTATATCATCTGGTAAATGGCTCACGTCTTTGGAAAATTTGTGTGTCAGCACCATGTTTCGAACTCGTTGGTGAGCATGCCACTCACCAGCCCACCTCTCTATTATAAAACCTTTATCCGACTGATCTCTAATAAGAGGCTCCAAGTCTACCCTGCTATCGCGGGTCGGTAACTGTGCCATGTCTACGATGACTTCTGTGATGCTGCAATTCCATATCCTAGTTCTAACGAGTCCCTTTGCAAGCGTTGCTAAGCCCATGTCCTGTAGGAAAGAACCTACGAGAGCGCTGATGGCTGCCCCGTGTGCAACAAGGAGGATAGTGCGTTCGAAGGAATTCTTCCCAATAAGTAGTGCATTGCTATCCTTCTTCACATCTCCGTCTCCGTCTCCAGAGTGGTCGATCGTCACCCTCCTCGTCACTTCCGCCCAATGACGTGAGGCATCGGAATGTATCTTCGCTTCCGAGGGTGAGAAAGGAGCCGGTCGAGTCAGGACATCTGTCAGAAAGCCAGACAGCCGATCGATAAAGCTGGGTCATCCAGAAAGCTTCTCAGCCCCGCATTCCTTCTTTGCTTACGCACACAGCCTCGACGCTCATGCTCACACTCACACGTCCATCTGCTCGATGCCTTGAATCGAATCCCTCTTGGGCTTGCTTCTATCAAACGTCTTCCCTTCCAGCGTCCCAAACGCTCGCTCCTTCAGTCGGTCGTCTGTCCAATATGCCATCTGACTACTTCCATGATGCGGATGGACGGCTACTATTGTATCGGCGGTGTCCTTAGCTCTTCGCAGTGGGCTCGCATACACCTCATCAATGTGATGCTTTGACAACTCTGCGCCTGCATGTTCTGCTTGCCGACGACCAACGCCATTCAGTTCAGTGTCCAATTGACCTTGAATGATGCCTTGTACATTGCAGTCCGTTTCGCCATGCCTCACAATCAGCAGCCTCACCTTGCCACTCCTCGTCTGCATCTCTCCGTCAAATTCGGAAAAAAGCTAGAAGATCAGCTGTACTTGGTAGAGTCACCCCCTTCTGTATCATCCTGAGACCCTGATAATTTCTTATACCCCGGAAATGAGAGGGCTTTCTCCACGTGGCGTGTGCGCGTTACCCACTCTTAATCACCGTGGGCTACAGGAAATAAAGAATACATGAAAGAGCTTAAATGTTGCTCGCAGTCCAACAGCCGGCCATCGTGCATGGGAGCCCCTGAGTGCGGTAAAATGACGTTGTGATATACGACCTTTCCCTGACGGAGGCAACAAAACACACCACAAACAGCGATGCAGTGGGATAGGCTGAACGTGGAGTGTGGGCTCTACCTGTAGAGAAAAAGGGGAAAGTGTGACTAGTGAGATTATCGCTCAATCAAACTTCTACGATCGACCTGGTTGCTTGCCCTCGCATTCCCTCACCCAATTTGGATCTCACGATCGCCTCGATAATCTTTGCCTGTTGTCCCTCTTCACAGTAGGGTCTTACTGGCTCTGAAATCTTCATTGACTTGCCTTTCTCCTCCCGCACCAACCAACTTCCTCATCTTTATCCTCGTAATACCTTCATCTGCATCATTTTTCCCACTTTCCCTCTCTTCACCCTCTGCCCCTTGGCCCACGCCAGACGCCCGTCCTCCTCCTTGATCGATCAGTCCAAAGCTCTCGCGACCCAAGCACAGGCTTGCTACTACACTCACGACCTTTGCGACGGACCGCCTTCATTCATTTCAGCCCACTTCCGCTTGAAGGATCACAAATTGACACTCAACCAGATTCATGTGAGTACTTGGCTAGACTGATGGGGAAAGAAGGGCCGGTGCGTGGAGCGGTTCGAGTGTAGACGGAAGCTCAGGAGACTATGTCAAGTGCGGTGATCGGCTGCAAAAAGGGGAATCCCAGTCACCAATTGTCAGCCCACCTCCACCCTTTCATTTTTTGGTCCTGCTCTGCATGCTAACCTAGCCATCTTCCCATGTTCTATATCGGATCAGAAAGTCCTTCAAGCAGACAAGAAGTTCGTCTTCGTCCGACACAAGAACGGGCTACCTTAGCAACTAGAGTAGCACCAAAGCCTACCCGAACCTTGAGATCATCTCGTCAACAAGTCAATATGGACAGATTTGATGTCATCAAATTTGATGATTTGACCGGTCCTGGAGGTGGGGAGTGGATCAAGATTGGTGGGGGCAGCTTTGGAGTCGTGTTCAGAGGAGAATATTTAGGGACAGAAGTTGCCATCAAGGAAGTATTACCAAACAACACCTACGACGTTGAAAAGTACTTTGAGCGAGAATGTGTCCTCATGAAGTGAGTCTTTAGAAGTGGACAAGCTTGTGCACGGCTGAAATGAAATCCTTGCAGGGAAGCTCGACATCCCAACATTGTGCAGTACATAGGGCTGACAAAAAGCCCGGGTGCAGACGGTCGCATTTACATCATCTCTGAATTCGTCGGTGGAAATTTACGGTCCTACATCGCCGACAAGAGCAAGCCGTTCGATTGGCCTACCAGAGTCAGTTTTGCGACTGATATTGCTCGAGCCGTAGCGTACTTGCATGCTCGGAACTGTCTGCATCGAGACCTCAAGGGAGAAAACCTTCTCATTACAGCGAATAATCGTATCAAAGTATGCGACTTTGGATTTGCCAGAATTGCTGCTCGAAATGAAGAAGAGATGAGAAGAATTAGTGTGAGTCTCTCCGACGATTTATATGCGTCCCACCTCGCTGCATCCTACTAAAAGCTCTCGATCTTTTCTATGCAGTACTGCGGCACAGACGGATACATGTCCCCTGAAATCTTAATGGGCATCGACTTCAGCCTGCCGTCTGACATCTTCTCCTTGGGAGTCATATTCTGTGAGATCATCTCCCGACATCTCGTAGATGCAAATACGTTCAAAAGGATGATGCCGACATTTGCAATCGAAGAAGACGAGGTTCGCGAAATGGCAAGCAAGGGATGTCCAGCTGACTTCATCCAGCTTTGTCTGGACTGCTGCCAGGTAGAGGCTGCAGACCGGCCTGACATGAGGCAGGTGATCAAACGATTGCGTATCGTCGAGCAGGAAGTCATTAAAGAAGAGATACAGAAGGGCACCTTGAACAACGTGGGAAGCCTGAGAGGATCGAGTCTTCATGCCATCATGCAAGGAAGCAAGAAGAACAAGACTAAGAATGGAAGACCGCCAGTTCCTCGGCTCCCAAGCTTTGAGGGTCAGATTAAAGTGGGAAAGCCGGTCACTGCCATCCGCGAAGAGTCCAGAGAGAGGAGTGCGTCAGAGGAGAGTGATGAAGACATGGAGGAAGCACTCAAAGCGCTAGAAAATGTTAACATTGGCTTGACGGGGAATGGAAAGGATGCAAACAAGATGGCCTTGAAGACGATCAAGGTTGCTAGCACATTCAAAGTATCGGGTCACGGCAATCCTTGGTGGGACGAAGACTCGAATGGAACTATCAACCTGCCAATGTCTTGGGTGCAACACGGACTCGCAACAGAAGATCAGGCACCTCGGCAGTCTACGTTGCGGCAGTTGCCTGCCATGCAAACACAGAACGACATGCACGAAGAGTACAGTACATCTGTCATTCGTCCCTCTAAAGTGGTGGAGAATCGCAACAATCTTGCTGACACATTGTCGAATATGTCGAGCAAGGAGTCTGGATTGGAAGAAGTGGAAGGTTCGCACATGACTATTCGACATCGAAGTCCACTGGGAGATGGCGAAAGTGCAATGAACAGCATGCACTTGGAAGGCCATCTTCGGCAAGGTGAACTGTCCGAAGCGGTGACATTGACGCCGTCCACCGTGGTCAAACATACTAGAGTCGAGTCGGAAGAAGGCGTCACTGAATCGTACATGACTGCCAAATCATACCATCACCCACACGAGCATCAACGTGACCAAGATCCATCCCTTGCTATGGCGACGATTGCCACGTCTTCTATCTACGAGCCCAGCCTTCTCTATCATCGATTCACTCTCATCAAAAATGGTACAAGGAGACCGGCTTCCATCGACCAAACAATGGAAAGTCGTGGTCTGGTCCTGTCGTCTTCTTCCACAACCACTTCCACCTCTACAACAGGTGCATGGGGTGGCAATCTCATTCCCCCTCAACTGATCCTCGCCAATGCCTTGACCAAGTGCAATGTCTGCAACAAGAGATTGGGCTTTGGAGCTTACATGGACTGTGACGACTGCCCTTACAAGACCCACGTAAGCTGTGGCGCCATGGCTGAACCTAATTGCCAAGAGATGCACATCCCTACTACGAATGGGCCAAATTCACCGGTATTGACACCTCTCAATGCAGCTTACCGAAGAGGTTCCGTGCCAGAAGAGGCCCTACGATTGACTACACCGCCGACCGCAGCTGCAGCTCTTACGAAAATGACGACTACACCGGCATATCTTCCGAAGAAGGACAAAGACGCAAAGAGTCCGCCAGGCAGCTATTCACGAGGGGTCAACCTTTTCCGGAAGCGAAACTCTAAGAGCCCTCCACCCAAGACCACGGCGGGTCTGAAGACTTGAGACCTGAGCAAGACGGGCCAACACATCACCGACTTCCAAACAAAGGACTTCATTAATGATCCCCCTTACGAGACCTAATAATACTGACTCTTCTTTCTCCCCGTGCTCGACGAAAAGCTCCATCCTGTCCATCGTGAAGAGTATGCGAACACTTTCCGTCTCCAGCAGCACTTTGCTCCATGTGTATATAAAAGGCAATTTTTCCCCTCTTACACTGCTAGATCTACTCATTGTTCCTGGACGTCACAGTCCTTGTGCGAATTTGAGCGCATTAGCAGAGCTCTACGTGTGTTTGGCAAGAAAGGAGATGCAGGGTCAGAGCAGTATCACTCCTTCACCCCACCTTCCGCTCTTACCTCTACCGGCTTTACTTTGATTGCGCTGTGGGCCAGTCTCCCATCCCCATCAATGACAAAATGGCTGTGTGTCACAGCCAGTGAGCGTGATCAGGTGCAAGTGAAGACGGCAACCGCTACTCACCTACGGATGGTGGACGTCGTCGATCCTGTCAAGGGGCCAATAAGTCTTCTTTTCGGATCAGACAGCAAGGAATAGGTAAAGCCTTTTTTCTTTTTACCATGTTTAGAGCAAAAGAGGGGAGACAGTAAGGTAGGGTGTTCAGTACACATTGGTGTGGCTCGAGTGATCGAACACACTTTGCTGCTACCTACATCTTTCCAGCTCTTTAGGGGACCTTCGTTGTCGGAAGACAGTCCAAAGACATGGAAGCCAGCTGCCTGAAATTTGGAGTACTCATCTCGGAAGGAACAAGCTTGAGTCGTGCATCCAGGGGTATTAGCCTAGGAGAGGACGGGAAAGTGCTTAGCTCTCGATTATTCCTCTATTCACTGCACCCCGTCCACCAATCGAATGACAAGCCTCACTTTCGGATATCTGCAGTAGAGATGGAAGTATCGTTCAGAATGGGAGGAAAAAATAAAGCCAAATACATCGTATGCAGCACATCCACTCACGTAAACATAACTGTCTTCTTCAATTTGCCAATGTCGACATCTGCGCCGCTCTCATCCTTCAAGACAATGGAAGGTAATTGGCTGCCCACTTCTAGCAGCTTTGACGGAGACGATGTCTTACTATCGTCAGATGTCTTCTTGTCTTCTTTGGCAGGAATTGCTGCTGACGTCTCCTCTGTCTTCGCCTTCTTGCCTGCGTTCGGGGGTGCGTCGACAGGTTTGCGTTTGATTTGTGCGGTAGGTGGTAGTGCTGCTGCTTTCTCGTCATTTATCGGCCTGTTTGCGACGCGGGAGGATGTACGGCGGCTTGCAGGAGCTTCTTCTGCCATGATGGGCGGCTTGTAGGTATGCTGTGGTGGAGAGGGTGAGGGCAAGAGGTACAAGTAGCTAGCTGGGAGAACGCTGGACTTTGACTGGCCCGTGCCACATCTTCCATCGAAATTAGTGTGGAGTGACTGTACTAACGACCCGCCCAAATGTTCGTACCGCGAGGCATCCTGGTTAAAGGGGACGATCCTACCTCCACACCGTTTTCAGCACTACTCTACACATACACACCATGGCTCTGAATGCAATCACTGGCGCTGCTGCAGGGCTTCTGGAGGGAGTCCAGTCCGCGATTGGTGTTCCTCCCAGCCATGCAAAGTCAACGCACAAGGAGGTGAGCCTTCAAGTGATCTGCATTTCGAGCCAGGCTGACCTTTTCCAATTCTAATTTATCTTCTCCTTCTAGATTCGCATCCAGCAATTGTTCGTTCATCCCATCAAGAGCTGCAGAGGGTCTTCCGTGCCAGAAGCGGCTTTCGATGAGGGCGGACTACGGTATGATCGCTCGTGGCTCATAATCGATGCAAAATCAAAGAAATTTCAGACTGCGAGGGATCTACCTCAGATGGTGACAATCATCCCCACCATGGATCTGACTAATAATATACTCTCGATCGAGGTGCCGCTCCATGAGAAGGGGAAAGGAAAGACTGTAGTCAAGACGCCTCTCGATCCATCAGACGAAGAATTGAGAAACATGGAGCTTGTACAAGACATCAACATTTGGTGAGTGATGATTAGTAAGGCAGCAAAAGTGGTGAGATCCGTGTACTGACACGGTGCCGCACACTTCGGAAGGGTGCATAAGGTGGATGGGTACGCCGTGTCCAAAGAAGCAGATGCTGCTTTGACCCAATTTTTTGGTAAAGCCGTAAGATTGGTCCGCAAGGGTCCGACAGTAAGACCTTCAGTGAGTATGCAGTCGCCGCGAAAGCAAAAGGGAGAGAGGTAAAAAAGTTACATCCGCTGACAAGGTCTATATTGAGACAGGGACCTGACGATCCTCGAGGTGATTCGTCTGCTATGCACTATCAAGATTTCTATCCTCTCCTGATAGCCTCGAGGGCCTCTTTGCAGCATGTTCGTGATACTCTGGTCGCTTCTGTCTACTCTAGCATGACCGATAAAAACGGCAAGATGCCGCTGGTAGAAGCAGAAGAGGCGCACGAGACTTCGCAAGCCTCGATATCTGGCGATAAAGACAAAAAGACGGAGTCGTCTCCTTCGAACTACAACGACGGCATGGTCACATCCTACAAAGTACCAGACACTGTTCGAAGAGATTATTGGACACCGGAGCAATTGGAAACGTTGGAGATTCGACGATTTCGACCAAACGTGATCGTGGAAAGCTTCAACGACAACAACGATCCAGAAAAGGTTCTAGACCCATGGGAGGAGGACAGTTGGACCCACATTGAAGCTTTTGACGGAAGGAAGGAGGCGAGTGGAGAGCTTCAGATTGGCTGGGGCAAAGATGCTATCGGAAAGGGAACAGGGATCGACTGCGTAGCGCGATGTGCGAGATGTCTCGTGCCCTCCATCGACCCTTCCTCTGGCTACCGAGATCCTCATCTTCCTTACCTAGTACTGCAAAAGTTTCGTATCGTGC
Organism: Exobasidium rhododendri; assembly: GCA_026210745.1. Lineage (NCBI taxonomy): Eukaryota > Fungi > Basidiomycota > Exobasidiomycetes > Exobasidiales > Exobasidiaceae > Exobasidium > Exobasidium rhododendri. The sequence goes on from CP110630.1 coordinate 1,560,963, forward strand.
AACCAGAATTCAAAAGTATAGGCAAGCCGTGCTTTGGCATGCTTTCCTCGCCGAGTCAGCCCTCAGGAACGTTGCGAGTGGGTGACATCATCAGAGTGACAACAACGATGGATCCGAGCAAGCGGACGATGAAGAAACCAGGGGAGTGAGATAGTCTATTCGAGTGACAATGTGTGATAGAGATAGACACGGGATGAATTTGTAATGTACAATTGTGCAGATGTGATAAGATGTTTGAAGATGATGATAGTGACAGTGGATGTTGATGATGATATTGATAGCGAGGATTGCGAGGGCCTTCAGATTCTCTTGAATAATTCCCCTAGAGCGCCTCCTATATTCTTCGACCTAGTGTCATCCTTCGATCTGTTTTCGAGCTTGTCATCGGAGCCATCGGTTTTGCTCGATGGTGAACTAGTTCTTGATGATAGAGACAGAGGCTGAGGGACGTTTACTTGTGCTGGTTTTGCAGGCGGACTATCTCCGAGGTTGCTGCTGTTTTTAGTAACAATTTTTTGGGGGACTGCTGGTCCTTCGCCGGACGCTTCAACTCTACTCCCGTGCTCTTGTATCACGGGCAAGTCATGGTAGGATGAGTCTTCTTGTATATGGCCAATGACCTCTGCAGTCTCGTCGAAGTCGAACGAGACAGACTTCCGATGCAGCCGACCCTTTCTTCCCCACGAATCAGCACCGCTACCACTGGAATCTGGTCTACTCTTTCGAGGTACTCCCCCGTCCGATCTCTTTGCGGGCGAAGACAAGTATGGGTTTCCTAATTGCTTCGTGTCTTGACCTTCACCCGCGTCAGTGGTAACAAGGTGACCATCAAGGTTGGTGATGAATCGAGAGGATCGAGCCGAACCGGTTCGTGAATCGGGATTCGCAATGGTCCCACTAAAGTTGAGAAATGGATCCGTTTTCTCGCTGCCAGGGCTGTTGATTCGACTACTAAAATCCCACGATGACATCTGATGAAGTGATGCAATCGACATTGCTCTCCTTCTTTCTTGTCTCTCCGCTAAGGGTGGCAGTCCCGCTAGGATGCTGGAAACGAGGTACCTTGATGATTTTGCTTGCTTGAAGAAACCATGAGCGAGCAATTTCTCTGCCGACGGTCTCTTCGCCGGATCTTTTTGCAGACATTGTCGAACAAAGTCGTCAAACAGTCTCGAGTACTTGTGGGCATTCCCCTTTCGATCCAGTTCAGGTGGTTCCTCTGTCAACGTCTTCATCAAGACCTTCACTGCCGGCAATCTCGAGTACGGTGCTCTACCGGACGTCATTTCCAACGCCGTAATGCCGAAGCTCCAGATATCGGCTTTTGCTCCATATCCTTTTCTCTCGACCACTTCCGGTGCCATCCAGCAGGGCGTTCCAACAAAGCTCTTTCTCGGTCCGTCTGTCCAAGAGTCGAGCTTTCTATCATTATCCGATATGCTGGCCTTGCTTTCTCCAAGAAATACCCCTACCCCAAAGTCACCGAGCAAGACCGTCCCATCTTCGTCGACAAGCATATTCGCCGCCTTCAAGTCCCTGCACAAGCGGCCAAAGAGTCAGATTGAGAATGAGGTCCTACATGATGCTGCTCGTCGTAAAAAGTCTCTCACCGATGTAGCCAATTGTTGACGTGCAAATAGTTGAGACCTTCTAAAGCTTGTTTCAGGACTGTGGCAATCACGACTTCTTCAAATCCTTCAGGGAAGGAGAAGCGCATGATGTCTAGTATACTTCCTGAGCTCATTAGTCTTGTTGCTATGTGAAGTTTGCTTCCTGCCACCCAGCATCCTCGAACACGCAACACGTTAGGGTGTTTCGAAAGCGACATGAGCTGTGTCTCTCTTCGCAATTCTGCCAGGTCTCTTCCAAAGGCCTCCAGATCAATGACTTTGACTGCACACAAGCGACCCTTCAAGGGCTGAAACGAAGCTTGATACACGACTGACGATGCCCCGAATCCTATGGTGGGACCTAGGATGTAATCGCTGGCCTGAGCGCTGTACATGGGCCAATCATCCGGCACTGATAGCTTGTGCTTTGCCGTGTTCCATTGCGACTCCCCGCTGAGTCTCGGAGAATGATTGCGACTCATTGTTGGTGGTGTTGGTCCTCCGCCAACATAGCAGCCTCGAATCGAGAGAAGTGTTTGTATCTATCTATACCTTCAGTATACGCACACACCGTCTGGCGCCTCTGAATTGGAAGTCCATCGCAAGAGGCCCTTGCAATTTACACGTGTACCGCGCTTTGTAACGTGTTGGAGAATTGGGAAAGTGTTGCTCTCTCTACCGGTAATTGAGTCGTCCGCCTCTTCTTCCCGTGCCTACCCAATTTGTCACCATTATTCGATGCGTCTCAAGGCCAGGTTTCGAGATGCTGGCTCTTTCATGCGCATCATTCGTGAGTCGTAATGACGTCAAGAATGGCATATGATTCCCACTAGAGGCTGACATGCAAGCAACAGACGCAATGTCGCGCATGTCTGGTCGCTGCATCCTGCGATTTTCGCCAGTAGAGATTCAGATCATCGTGCCGAAGGGAATTGATTCCGTCGAGACTTGGGCGTAAGTATGCCGTGAAATGAATATGGTTGTGTGCCTTTGGCTCGGATTCTTAAAATTCTGCTCGTACTTACTTCTCACAGCTGTCTAGATGATCTTGTTCGTAGAGATGGGAGCGGCGTTCACGATCTTTCAGCATTCGGTTGAACTCACTTGATTCTGTCTTTGCCTCAGCCGGCATTCTTTTCCGAATATCGAGTAGAGTCGAATAACGATAATCAAGTGAATCTAGAAGTCTTGACTGAGTCGCTTCTTCATGCTCTCCGGTCTGCTAGTAGTCCTGGCGCTGATTGTGTCATCAAGCTGGCGAAACGGGACAAGGATCCGGTACTCAGTTTGGAAATTGCGACAAAGGTAGGCTTCAGTGAAGGTTGAAAGTTTGCCAGAGGAGACGATCCTGTAGTAACACTGCCCTCTGTACAGTCGGACATGGACCATGTCGTTCAAGTTACGCATCACATCTCCATCAGGGTAAAAAAGGCGTCAGAGATGGCCCACATAAGAAGTGCCGAAGAATCCACCGCAAATATGCAAGCAAGCGTGAGAGAAGGCTTTCTCTGGCTCGGAGAGACTTCGAAACACTAAACTCATCCTTGGTACTATTTGCAGGTCGCTTCTCACTTTCCACCCATCACAGAAGTCCGAGCAGTAGCGGAACGAATGAAGTCGCTTAATCCAGACAAGCTCAGTATAGCCGCAAGTCGAGCTGGTCAGGTGCGGTTGATAACGAGTAACGATAGCATCAAGATAGACACTACTTGGATGGGATTGAAGTTTGGCGACGATGAAGCAATGGACGATATCCAGGCTGAAACTTCCAAACGCTTCAGAGTCGTTCAAGTCGACCTAAGAGCATTTCTCAAATTAGTGTCGTGCCAACTGCCGGAGCACGAAGCTGAGCTGTGGATCTATACAGCGGCATGCGCGACGTTTGTGTTTCACATCAAGAGCAGTGTAGGGACGAAGAAGGTATCCGCACATATCATGGTCAGTCCGCCTCTATCATTTCTTGCCTCTGCAGTAGATTCTCATATGATCGTCTCTGTCTTTTTTTCTCTTCTTTAGGTCCACCTGCCCAGCCTTGGTAGTGGCTGATCAGTCGTCTTTCTACTAAATCAAACAGTCACCAATATCGTAAGCATATGCTTTCATCAGACCTTTTCATCCATATCAATAGTCTCGCTACACTTTGTACCATCACCATCATTACGCCACTACACTCTTGTCAATGTATCGTCTTCTCCTCCACGTTGTGGAATGTTTTATGGGTGGGTAAAGTACAAGGAAAAGGAAGCACAAAGTAGTCTTTGAGGAAGCCATCTCTTTACATTGCTCCTGTTCGAGCGGCGTGCAATTGGACAGCAGCCAAGGCGCTGATTTCGGCTAGTTTCTTTGTTGTGTCGTCTAGTTGGCCAAGCAACAGAGTACTTTCCAGCCTATTTGGCTCCGTTGGTAACTTGAACAATTTGTTGATATCTTCGACAGGGAGAGGGGCCAATCCTTGGGCTTCTCTAGCTGCATTTTCGCCTTTCTTCCTGGCCAAGTATGCTTCTGCTCTACCTCTCTCTCGAGCCAATTGTCTAGATTGATAGCCAACGACGCCCGATTCATTCGTGTAATCGTCTAAAGCTTCCAATGACGCTTCGAGACTTGAGGCGAGAACAGGTGTGTGAGCGAGGGTGAGAAGAGAGTGTGGTGCATTGATGGACGCCGTAGGTGGATGAGCGAGCATTTCCGACGTAGTGGGAGGCAGAAGACTCTGACTTCGAGGTACTGGCGTCGAGAGAGTGGAAAGAAAGGCGTCTAGAAGAGCAGTGTTGTGGAGCGAGACGGGAATTTCAATGAGAATGTTTGAAAAGGTTAGCTTGTGATCGATCATGCTGCAGAGATAAAATAAGATGGATCAGCACCGCAGAATAGAGCTCATAAGTAGAATTAGACGTACCTCTGTGCGGTGAATTTTGTCTTTCGGTGAGCGTCGATGAAAGAAGGAGAGAGGCGATAAGCCTTCACTACGGTATTTCCTTGAGCAGATTGGGCGAGATCTGAAGAAGAGCCGAAGGAGGGTAGTTAGTACTCGGTGACGCTCGTTATGATACTCTTCATTCCATCATCAACTTACCATGTATCAAGATGATTCCTTTTCCCTGACCGCTCGACCCTTCCCTCTCCATAAGACTGGCAATAGCACCCAATCCATCGATTAAGGAGCTTGATAGAAAGCTTCCCAAGAAGCACGATTTGTACAAGCCTACTGGGTTGGCGTCTGCGTTCACATCTCGTAGTAGTCGAACCATATGGGAAGTGTATCGAGCGGCTGCCTTTGGACCTCTGTCGGAGTCTTCTGAGTCGTCGGAAGATCCACCTAGAGCACCTTTTGGCAAAGCAAAAACATTGCTGACCTCCAAAGCCGAGCCAATCTCCAGACCAAGCAACACACCTGGCGCAGACTGTGGGTGCGCATCTCGAGAGTGCTTGACTATTTTTGTGAGAGCAAGACCGTCTAGTCGCAAAGTAGTGACAGTGTCGGAGTCGAGCTCCAGTGCCGCGGCGTCCAGGTCTGAAAGCGTAGCCTTTGCTGCTTCCTTGCGAGCCTGCTCACTCGCAGTAGATTGTTTAGAAGCTGCGGCTCCTGCACCGCCGGACGCTGCCACTGCCGATGCGGTTGTTCTAGGAGCAGCCATTGTCTTTCTACGCTCTTGAGTAGGAGTGGATGGTAGTTGACGACGACAATGGCAATGATGTAGGGAAGAAAACGCTCCAATCGAGCCTGCGGACTCACGTGGCTTAAGCCGCTTCCAAAATTTCAGAATTTTAGATTTTTGACAAGGGTTAAAGCTAAAGTTCGTCTTCTAATCACCCCCACTCAATAGAACACTCTTCACCCTCTCCTTGCCATCTATCGTCCGGAAATGGCTTCTACGTCGAGCAATCCCCACCTCACCTTTGACGCTGGCCTGCTCTTATCGACTGACTCGTCAGATCTCGATCTCAAGCAATACAACAATCTAGCCACTCGAGAGCAACTTATACAGTCAAGAGTCCTCTCGTCTACAAAAGCACTTCTTTCGCACCTGTACACTCTGCCGATCACTCAGCACCCAGACCATGGCCCTCTAGCTGCGTTGCCTTCTCCCGCATACCCTCTTCTTCCTCGTGAGAAGGCATTGCCTAAGCCAAAGGCAGAGACCAAATGGGAATCGTTTGCGAAACGCAAGGGGATCTCACACCAAAAGAAGGATAAGATGGTGTATGATGAAGAAGCCAAGGAGTGGGTCCCAAGCTGGGGCTTCCGAGGCAAGAACAAAAAGGAGGAAGAGCAATGGATTCATGAGATTCCTGTTAATGCTGATGCGGATTTTAATCCTGTCGCTACACTCAAGAAGGCTCGAAAGGAAAAGAGCCTACACAACAAAGGCCAGCAATTAAAGAATATTGCAAGAGCCAATGCGACGAGTGGGAAGTCCACCGAGACTGCTTTTGCAGAGACAAAATTAGCATCGAAATCTCCCATGAGTGGTAAAGATGCTGGAGCTAACAAGAGAGCGCAGCGAGAGCAGAAGATGGCAGAATTGGATGCAGATGTAAAGAGAGGTCGTGCAAGCACTGCCAGCATGGGCAGATTCGATAAGAAGCTCGAGGGAGAGGGCAAGGAGAAAGGCTTGAAAAGAAAAGTGGGTCAAATTTTACAGAGGGGAGAGTGGAACCGAGTCTCTGCCACATTTCGCTGACGTTTCTTTTCTCTTTTCATCAGTTCGATTCGAATGAGGTGGATGCCGTTAAAGAAAGAGCTTCCAACATGGCCTTGATTGACAAGATGGCAAATGGTGCTGCCAAGTCTAGTCGTCGGAGTGGTGACAAAGATTTGGTCAATGATCGAAAGGCGGTTCGGTTTGCAAGTGGCGGTAAAGGCAGTGCTTCGTTGGGTTCAAAAGGCGCGAAGAAGGGAGGCCGCAAGTGATGGCTGTGGCACACTGTTCTCGCGAGTATTAGCGCATACCACCAAGGGATGACCTGCAAAAGACGCTGGTAGGCAGAAGTAAAGTTTTTTCAAGTAGTAGCAAGAGCGTCGACCTCGGTGTCCGTGTATTATATATCACAGAGTGGTCGGTTGGGTAATAGTCTGATATAGTCTGTTTAATACGAATATGGCTAAAGTACATGGTGACTTGGTAAGCGTCGGGGGGAGCAAGCAGACCGATGAGGCTTTTCATCGCAATTTGAGCTGTGGTCCACCTCCTTGCAGCACTTGCCGACCGGACCATCGGCTTAACGGATCGTTTGCTGTCGTCACTTTAATACTCTCGGAAAGACGAAAATGTTCGAAAATTGAGGCAAGTCGGCTCGCTCGAACGTGTATAAGTGTGCTCTGATCTTGTAGTGACGACGAATTTAGGGCGGAAGTGAGTTGATCCACCGAATCGTCCCAAGAGTCGGGTATATCACGGGCAGGCATTTCTTTTGGTGGAGGCGGCGGCATGGACCTCAAATCTACAAACAGCATCCTTTCCAACCAGTCATCTCCACCGCTCTTTCCTCCGACAAGTTGTGTGTCCAGCGGAACGTGCATGTAAGCCTTTGTGAGAGTAGACCAGACGACTTCTCGCATCATCTCCACACCACGGCGGACAATCGCTCGCTGCCAAATACTGCAACGACCCTCGATCAGCTGCATTCGGAATCGAATTGCATTGTTGTCGACGAGTGCTCCATGTATTTCATCGGCTACCTTGATCCACCTGCTGTCCTGCTCTTCCATGCTCAATTGTCGCATGATTCTCTCCCTCTCTTGCAGCCATACACCTCCAGATCTTCTCGCCTCTTTCTCTGCACCACCAATCCTGGCAACGTGTCCGCCCGAAACGCTCAACCAGAGCAGATAAATGGACGCAGAATGTGCTTGATCGAATTCGACCTGATCCGAGGAGGTGGTCCCCAAGAGCACCTGTAAATCGAGCTTTGTTGCCTCGCATGCATTCTCTGGTGCTTTTGCGAAAAGACCCATGAGTCGGGGTAGTGAGGAGCTCAACTGGACATCATCTCCAATAAGCATACTTAAAGCAGTGGAAAGAGCATAGACTGCATCGGAATACGTTTTAGTTTCCCCCAGACTGTCCTACTTGTAGAGATCTGCTCACTCACCATCGACCGCGAATGCGTCCTGCCGAGCAGCAGCAACGCATCCCTCTCGCAACCTCCTCACCAGGAGTAGAATGTCCTGTAGTGACCCTAATCTAGCTGTATCCAAGCCCAAAGCTCTCCACTTTGCTGGCACACTTGCCATGGGTAGTATGACGGGAAACAGATCTTTTACGTCATCACTACTCTGTAGTGCGCCAAATTTGTCTCGGTGTGCTTGCAGTCGCTCGGAGATGTAAGCTCGATACCTGCTCTGCGTGTCGTGATTGGTCAAATCTTGCTTTTGGTCTGAAGAGTCGATGCCTCTGCTCGGGCTACTAATCAAGTCCATGGGTATACTACCAGTAAGCGACTGAACTTTCGTCAATTTAGCAGGTCGAAAGCCGTTTTGGGAGATGGAGGAAGACCCTCCTCCTCCACCTCCTCCTCCTCCTCCTCTCCGGGCGGCATCACAGTGAGCCATGCTACTTTTGCTACCACTCGACTGCTGCTCCTCCACTCTCTTGCTCTTCCAGGGCTGCATGTCAGCTGCTTCGAATTACCCAGAATAGGCGCATTGCATCATCGCAAGGCTCTTGCAAGACTTGCTGAAATTACTTGGAGGGTGAAACAGAGATCTCTTTCTACCCCGGCGAAATGTACACAATTAAGGTGGTCTCCCGCCAAAAGCCTAGTACATAGACTAGACCCGACGGAAATCAAGTGCTGCAAGTCGCGCTCTACATCCACGTGTCGCGTGTCTGGAGGGCTGCTCTCCAAGAAGACATAGGGCCAGATTTGAATTAGGACGTCTTCCAATTAATTTTTTTTCCCCTCCAAATTCTAAAACATCCTTCTTCGCTTCTCAGCTTCCTCGTCTCCTACGCTAGATCAGCAGTTTTGGGCATCTGAACTCTTCATCGGAAGCAAAAGCCATCTGAACCATACCGGAAGCTACCTTTGGCTTGATTGATTTTCCTTCACCTCACGCCATTTACGAGCAATACCATTTTAATTATTGCACGGCTTACGTAGATTTCGACGTCGGTGTATCAAGGTTGCCTCTTTCCCCCCTCCAAAAGCAGCATCAGGTGTTTCAGAGCACAGCAAGTGTCTGATATATCTCTCGTCTATAAAAAGTGCTTCCATTTGCTCTGATCCTCCCCTTCACTTCTTCAAATCTCTCGCCTCGTCTACTCTCGTCCTCATACTAGTACGACGTCTTTCGACTTTCATCTCTGCAAGTCTTTCGAGCTTCACCGTACCCTCTCCACCAAAACAGAATGGCTACAACCTCTTCACTTCCTGCCGGTCCAGCCGCTGCCTCGTCTGCAGCTCTGGATGCTGCCATCTCCGAGCACATTGAGACCAACGGAGATGTCAACGAGACCATTGCTGAAGTTGACGAAAGTAATTTAACAGAGTCGGCCGATCAAATCAGGACGGTCTTCACGGATCCAGAAAACTTCAATGTCAAACATCCACTATACAACAATTGGACACTGTGGTTCGACAATCCATCGGCAAAAGGACTGAGTGGTGGAAAGGGACCGGGTGGGAAGGATAGTTGGGGTGAAGACTTGAACAAAGTTGTTGATTTTGATTCCGTCGAGGAGTTCTGGGGACTGTATAATAATGTAATTCCACCTTCGGCTCTCCCTCCAAAGGCCAACTACTACCTGTTCAAGGAGGGAATCAAGCCAGCTTGGGAAGACCAGGCTAACACAAATGGTGGAAAGTGGAGTATTCAGCTACCTAGAGACAAAAGTCGTGCCGGTATTGACCAAAGATGGCTCTACACAGTGAGTTTGAAAGCGCGATGTTGCAGAGATCGTATGGACAAGAATGCTCACTGTTTGGTTGCTTGTGTCTCGACTTGACGCAGATGCTCTCGGCTATTGGTGAAACAATGGAGGCAGGATCCACGCCAATCGACGCACCAGAACTCATTACTGGAGTGATCATGTCTGCTCGACCACAGTTCTATCGAATTGCAATCTGGACCAGACAAGCGGAAGATCCGGTAGAAGAAGCAGAAGCCGGTAGTATCGGGAGCAGATTGTTGGAAATCGGAAAACATATGAAGACGAGCATTTTGGGCTTTGATCTACATCAAAAAGTGGGATCTGGCAGCCTGACCAGTGAAGTCGAGTTCCAAAGCCACAAGGAAAGTGAAAAGAAGAAGGGAAAGAAGTTCGTCGCAGTGAGTCATTACTATCTAAAGTCAAGGAGAAAAAGTCGCACGTTCTGACCATCCATTTCTTGCAGTAATGTCACTCTTTCCTCCTGCTATCAATCGTGTAGGGTTGCAGTATCCCCCCATTGACATGTCTTCGGTTCTACCCACCGTCTTTGGGAGAGCCTGGAAGTCGTTTCAGCCTCTCTCTCCTTTCAGCTCGAGGCTCGATGGCGTTTTTACTCATCCCGTGTGGCGATCTCCGTTCTGGTCTACTTCTCATACTCCCGTCTTTTCCCGTCTTTGTTTGACACAATCTACAAGCAGCCCACCCCTCCTCGCCATGCAGCCATTCATCAAAAGCGAGAAGCTAATTGGCAGTATGATCATCTACATTCTTCTCCTTGGGCGTTCTCCTGACCTTACTTCTCTCATCCCCTTTCCTTCCTTGCTTCCTCCCCTCTTCACTGACACGCGAGCGTAACTTTTCCCACCCTAACCACTCTAATCGGGTCCCCATGGATCACTCGCTACTCATTGCAATATCAGACCTAGTGTACAAACATGTTAAGCACGGGGAGTGATAGAAATTACGCTGTCGTGAGCTACAGCGATAGTGTGACTGCGTGCACTACACTTGGTGAAATAATTCACTCCAAGCACTTCGCAACTGCAGCAGATCGGTGATGGTGTCGTTGCCGCTACTAAATTGACGACTGTCCTCCTCTTGTTGGTCTATCCATCCGTGGGTATACTCTGAACCCACAAAGCCCATTCGATAGACAAGTCCTTCACTCGTGCCAACGACACAATTCTCATGATCCAAGACGAGTGACATTGGATTACGAGCCGGTGTTGCCAATTCTTCTGCATTTGCCTGCCATGCACCTCCTATAGCGGCAACTCCTCTCCCTTCCTTTACTACGCTCTCGTCACTAAAGACGTCTTCAGTGATGCTCGAGTCTGATTGACTTTCCAGTGTGCTTGTGTACAATCTCCGATCGGCACCTGCTCGACTGCTGAATCGACTTGCTAAGACGATTCTCTTCTTGGTGGGGTCCACACAGCCAACTGCTGCATCGGGTGTCTGCAAGATACTCACGACGAATGGTGTGATCCCAAGGTTCGGTGCCATGCGGGTTTGCGAACTCAAGCTTGGAGATGCAGGAGTAGTGGGAGGCGAGAGAGAAGAGGGAAAAGAGCGTGTCTCCTCCCTAATTTTGTGTGTGATCGGAGAGAGAGGTGCAGCAACAGATGCGGCAGAAGTAGAAGGTGTGAGCGACGATCGGCCTTTACTTCCGACTACAGGTCTTGGCCAGGGCAAAGGGGAAGAAGAGGACGATGGCGAACCTTTTTGACTAGAAGTGGACGGCGATCGAAGCCGAGAAGGAGTGCTGTACTGGCTGAAATTCTGAGAAGATGTGCGAGGAACTCCCTTGATCGGTGTTGTCACCACATTCCCACTAGGTCTTCTATGGTGTGGACTCTGATCTGCAATGTTGCTCCTACTAGAAGCGATACTCGCATTTGAATCTACTCTCGTTCGAGGGCGTTGCGGCGTATTGACCCGACCCTCAGGATCTTGCGACGGGTGAACAGGAGTGACATGCTCGTGCCACTTCAGATGAAGGACCAAATTTGAAGTAGCAAGAGTGATGGTGTTGCGATGTGCAGCAAACCATCTGACAGACGACAATATTCAGTGAGAATCACCCCGGCGGTACGATTCCTCCTCTGCACTCACTGCAACATCAGATTCCCACTCTTCAGACCCTGCAACTGCGATGACAGACGGCTAGACAGCTTCGTCACATCAAATTGACCTATCATCTCCCTTCTTCGTATACTGAAGGTGCGAATGATCCCATCGACTGTCACAGCGACAATCTTATCATGATCCACAATAGACACCCCAAGTGAGACGTTCGATTGCTGGCCAAATCGAACGAGCTTCGTCCCCTTTTGCCAATCCCATACGACGATTGCTTTGTCCTGGCCAACACTCACCAAGTAGTCTTTGTTGAGGGCGACGTTTCGGATTCCCTTGTTATGGCCGTTCAAAGTCTGGAGCAAGGACCATGTCTTCATGTCCCACACCATCACCCTACCTGAATCGTACAGTCCTGCTGCTAGGATCCCTTCTTCACCGAGAAAGTCAAGACAAGCGATCGCCTTTGCCTTCAACACCTTTTTGCAAACGCCAGAATACAAGTCCCAGACTCGAATGGTCTCATCGTACGATCCAGTCACCAAAGTCTTGCGATCCTTCAGCTTCATGGCCGTCACAAAGCCAGTGTGACCTTTGAACAGCGTCAAGTTCTGGCAAATTCCCTTTGACCAATTTCTCTCTCGAAAGTACAGACCTCGGACGAGGGGCTCCCATCCCTCCGGACTGCTTGGCGCTATCATACCGATTAAATCGCCCTCTGTCAAAGCCATAGCATGTGACTCCCACAATGCAGGATTGGCTGCTGATGCTCTCCACCTTTTCGAGACCCGTTGACAAGTGAGAAGCTCCTTGATCGTAAGTTTCTCAAAGATGAGTAGTAACACTGTGTCGGGAAGGTTACTGATCATGTCCTTTCGAAGCCGCAGATGCTTCTCTAACACTCTTTCAAAGCTTGTGAGTTCACCGGGAAGACATGCCTCCAACAGAATACTGAGCAACTCAACCCTCTGGTTTTGGGCAAGATTGCGAACCTCGGATTGTATCCTTTCTACTTCGAGGTTGCCAGCTGTGAAAGCCATGAACGAGAACGGCAACGGCCTTGATAGTCCATTTGTGGCGCGAGTACTAGAGATAGAGAACGGTACCGCCATTTCTTCTTTGTCCTTAGCATGCTGAACGTTCTCCGCTTCTTGCCGTACCTCATTGAAGAGGACGCAGTGACCCCATTCTAGCTTCTTTGCTGCTTCCGTATTCAAGGACGAGTCATCGACAAAGTAGCATCGACTTGGGTCATTCAGACCTACTGCTTGCATAGCTTCCTGGTAAAACTCGTTCTCTGGCTTGCAAGCAAATTTCTCTTGGGCGTAGTCACAGTAGATGACACCCTCTATTTGATCATACAGTTCGAGCAGCTTGAGTACCCTGACAGCGTGCTGTGGGCAGGAGAGCGATGATGAGCAGCTCCAAAATCAAAGGACACAAGAAAAAAGTACCCACCGTCTTGTAGGCATTTGTAAGCGCCCAGACCCTACATTTCGACCTGTCCAGATCTCTCAACATCTTCTTGACTCTCTCATCAGGCCTCAGGACGTCTTCGAGTGGAAGTGTCGCATCGCACTTTGAATCGTAATCCAGTGCATCGATTTTGTGATGCATCACCAAGCCTCGGATTGCCAGCCCGTATTCCTTGTAGTACTTTTGGTGAAGTCTTTCCGCTTCAGCATGTCCAATTCCCAGTCCAATGATGTATGCTCGAATTCGCTGCGTCATAAGATGGGCGATTCTGCGGGCGGGGGAGAAAAGCTGATGAGTATTAGGCAAATGAACAGTCCATCTCAATCAGCATTACACTCACTGTGTCCCTTTGCCATACAAGGTATTGTCTACAAGAGGTTATGGCGCAATCATAAGAATCTGGATGCAGTACACCTTCAGTGCTTGCGACGTGCCTCACCTATGTCGAGCCATACCATCGAGCGGCCATCATCACCCACATCCAATGCACCTTCTACTAAGGGCAAAACGCCTACTTTCCTTTTCCTGCTCTGTTCTACAGGCAACACAGCTCCAGTCGTATGCGATCTAGGTGGCCCCTTTCCGTTGACAAGTGTCTGCGTCTTTGCGGGTGCATTATTGATCCTCTTCAATGGAGAAGTCTGTGTCTTGTCAGAAGATGCAGATTGTGGAGAAAGGAGCTGAACTTTCCCTTGCCCTGACTGCATGACACTCTCCACCACTCAACCTCGTCGCTGAGTAAGAGATGGACTATGTGATGCAGAGGCCAAATAGAGGCTACAGCAGGGTGAAAACGTACCTGAGTCTGATGCGAGAGAAGACAGATAGATTGTATACGTCAAAAGTGACGTTCCTGTTCTTTCTTCGAATATTATCCACGTCGCACGGACTCGAGTGAAAAGTATCGCCCCCACTCAGATTAATGTCCTCCCACCGTGTCGTATTCTTGCCACACAAAGAGGGGGGGGGGCACATGCTCTATTCTTTTACCATATGATTGGGCGTGATGAGCAAGTATGTGATACGAATGTACAAAGTTGTATCAAATGCTTCATAGCCTTGGACACAACTTTTGCTTGATGGGACGGAAGTGAGAAAGAGTGGAAAGTATGATGGAAAAGCTTGATAGGGTGGAGCGCAAGAGTGTGGAAAAGGAAGGGGGGGGGAAAAGAAATGGGGAGCTCAAAGAATACCTGCTCACGATTGAGTAATCTCTTGAGTCGATGCTTGAATTGCCTTTGCTGGGTAGGTGTTGGAGTTGCCAGGTAGTGCATGCCAGTAATCACGGAGAACTCGATCGACGTCTTCGACTGATTGCTCTCGTACGTCGGCAAGTGTCTTTACCTTTTGTGTGCAAATCTTGATCTGGTCGTCAGTGAGATCCAGTTCAAGTTGCTCGGCTCTCGACTTGATGGCATTCCACCCGACAAGTCGAGATCCAATGTTGACGTAACGAGACATTCCGAAATCTTCCGGCTTGAGAATTTCATATGTAGCTGGGTTCGCAAGAATGGCCTTTGCGTGAATGCCAGCCTTGTGGGTGAAAGCACAATATCCAGTGACGTAGTTGTTGAATGGGACTTGCACTTGAACGGCGTCAGCAACAAGATTCTCGACCTCTCGCAGATTGGCAATCTTGTACTTGTTCATGACAAAGTCCCGATCGACGGTGTACATCCTCGCAAGGAAACCTCCGAGAGGAACGATTCCATTCCTCTCGCCGATTCCCAGGACTGTCGTGTCGATGTGTGTTGCACCTGCTTCAAGAGCGGCGTATGCATTGGCAATAGCGCAGCCAGTGTCATTGTGAAGATGAACTTCAATGTCACATTGTGGTGAAATGACGCTTCTCAAGACCTTCACCAAGTCGTAAACCTGACGAGGATTGGCTACGCCTACCGTGTCTGCAATTCCTACTCGATTCACACCTACTTTGTCAACTGCTTGATAGATGCTCAAGAGATCCACCAAGTCTGACCGGAAACTGTCTTCCGTTGAGAATCGAATTTCGATGCCCTTGGACTTTACGTATTGAATGACCTCGACTGCCTTCTTGGTAATGTAGGTGATGTCCTTGCCATGCGAAAATTCTCTCAAAAACTTGCTGGTGCCCATGACAACATCGACACCATCTACGCCAGTCTCACAGGCAATTCTAGCATCGTCCATGTGACATCGAATGTGTGTGATGACCTTGGTCTTGAGTCCAAGCTTGCAAATGGCTTCGCAGTCCGATCGACTTTGCTCACTTGCGGCAGGGCTGGTCAATTCAATGCAGTCCACACCCAATTCGTCCAATGATTTGGCAATGCGAATCTTGGTCTCGGTATCAAAGAATGCATTGGCAAATTGTTCACCTTCACGCAATGTGCTCTCGATTATCTTGAAGTTTGCGAGGTTGCCGATGCTGGTAGCTTGCATTGGCTGTGTTGAAACACTTCCTCGTATGTGTTCTTCCTTTGGCTTGGACACGGCACCATTCTCAATTCCTACGTGAGTGGATTCCAGTCCGTTCGTGTGACCGTTGACCCGCTTGATGGGGCCCTCTGAGGGAGCACAGTCGGCGCAAGGCATGCTTTCCAGAAGATGTGGAGAAGTGTGGGGCTCTTTGATGAGATTGAAGGTGACGTCTAGGTCGATTGCACTCGTGTATCCGAAGAAGAGGATTCGCAGATACCTTTACCGCACTCTACAGGATTTAGAGTGATTAGGATTTGATGAGGATGCGTGAGACCCAAGTCGGTAGAAGAATGCTTTTACAGGTCAGGATCGTTTGGTGGAGAAGGAATTTTTTTATTCGCGAAAAATCGAGTCAATGAAATTGGTCAAAAGGCTGAAGCTGGCGGACATCATTCGGCGGAGGTCTTTGCTCGCGTGTTCTTTCGCTGCTTGCCCATTCACTCGCGTGGCTTCCGCGCGGCACTTGCCTCTCTACGGACGGCATGCACCTCCTTTCATGCGCAAGTCAGAGACGAAAACAGGCGCTAATCTTCTGCTGATCATCGCGACATCTCAATAGAGAAAGGCAAAACAAGAATATTCTTTGAACTGTATGTAGTTTTTTTTTTCCGTATACAGTAGTAGATCGTAACGCTAAAATATCGTGCCTGTTCCGCACTCTAAAATTATCTGCCTCCAGGGCTTCTGTGCCCCGCACGACCGGGCCCAAAGGATTTTCCCCAATCAGTAATGTATTAAATGAAACGTCTTCATCGGTCTGCCCTTTACAGATTCTTGTGCCATCACACACCACACGACTACGACGCCAGAGATGTCGTCGTCCTCAAAGAGACCAAGCAAGCGCAGTATTGTCGGGTCGATGGGGCTTCCCCCGTACCAGAAACCTGCGGAGCCAGAATGGGCCAGAAAGAAGGAATTGGGCTCAGACGTTCGCAGCACAAGCACTCTCGATCGAGAGGACGAGGAAGAGGAGGAGGAGAACTTTTCCGCATCCTCCATCGCATCACCAGCCTCGAGAGGTAATGACTCGATCGCCGCTGCTTCCGTCCCAAAGTCACAAAAGCCAGTCCCAACACCAGTCGTCGTGAATGGGTCGCAGTCAGATAAAGCTGGGAAGCTGGGTCGTTTCAGGAGCATAGGGAGGAAGAAGGCTGCAGCGCCCGCTATTCCAGTAGACACAAGGAGAAGAAAGTACAACAAGGAGTTTGGAAAGAAGACGGGTCTGCCTGAAGAGCTGGAAGAGAACAAGGACGATGTCGAGGAGGAGATCTTACCACCTCAGCGAGATCGACAAAGGACTGCGAGAGCAATACGCGATGGGAAGGGTTCTAGTGTAGGAGTGATAGGAGCGGTTGCAAGCAGTGATGAACCAAGCAGTCCAATCGCAACTTCAGCCGAAGAAGTCAAGAGTGCTGCAAAAGCCAGAGGTAGAACGTCGCAGTCAGCAGCTTCAAAGAATTCTTTCCCAGTTGCACTTCCACCTGCGCGTGGTGCGACCGAAACGCACGACGAAGTCTCAAGCGATGACGATGACTTGCAAGATGCACAGGAAGTCCAAGCTGAACCTGCCGATGTACACGATGATGAGTCAGTAGCAGTCATCGTGAACAGCTCCAGTCTTGCACCTGCTTTGACCGGTGGTTACCTTGATGAAAAAGTACCCACGTACGATCTCACTGATCCGTCCAAGAAGAGCAATGAGTCGCACTTCGAAGACATCGAAGAGAAAGAAGCGAACGGGCATGCTATCAGAGGTGGTCTGGTTGCAGCAGGATTTGCAACAGCTGGCGTTGGTGCACTTACCCTTGCCGCAGAAGAAGAAGAAGAAGAGGAGGAGGGGGAGAATGATGAAAATCACAACATGGAGGAAGTTCAAGAGAGTATTGTGGAGGAGAAAGAGGTTAAACTTCGACCTGCGAAATCACCCATGCGATCAAAGAACGATAAAGCCGTTGCTGCTGTGGTAGCTGCCGAGGAAGACGACAGGCAGAAGCAGAGAGTAAAGTCGACTCCTCTCCCTCCTCGAAAGAAAGCCGCGAAACGTACAGAGGCGAAGATAGCTTCCTTGTCGGCGGTGCAGCGACACTACCTTCTCAAGGCTCTCGTGTCTCTTCAAATGCAGCAAGAGTTTTCCGAGCTGGAGAAGCTGGGAGCACTGACCCAGTACGGCTACCCGTTCTCGCTCGATAGACCCCAGCTGAAACGTCTAAAGAAATCGAAACAATTAGAAGGCGGCTTTGAAAACAACGACTTCGAAGAGGAAGCAGATGATCCTTATGCCGATGCCGATCAAGATGAGATCCGGAAGAGGGAAGGATTGATGGAGCCGTTGATTACTCGTCATATGTTTCACGTCCACCTGCACAGCTTTCCCGGATTAGATGACGCACCTATCAAGTACTGGCAGAAGCGGATTCAACCTTTCTTTGATGAGATGGCGGCGCGGAACTTCTCTACGTCCATGGAACGATCAGAAACGACAAGTCGACACTTTTATACATTGGCAGCCACTCGGTACCTGGGAGGGTTCTTTTCGCGTGGGTTCGGAGTCAGAGGAGAGGGAGAATTAAAGGGACCTGGCAAAGGAGTGCCCGGCTCCGATCGATGGGGCATTGGAAAAGAATGGGGCAAGGGGACCGTCAAGAGAGGACTGGATCGTCCTCTCCGGCCCGACGCTTCTACCATGGATCTGATCGATAACCTCTTCGAAGGACAAGAGAAGCAAGTCTGGCAAAGAGCTCGCAAGGAAACGACGCGAGTGAAGCGAGACTGGCAAGGCTTCAAGGAGTTTGTGATTGAAAAAGAGAGCGGGCTAGAGGAGACGATGAACTATCTGGATGTAGGAACCTTGCGAAACCTGCCGTCTCAGTACCGAAATGCAGAAGAGTATGCTCGAATACATACCGCCTTTATCTTTCACGCTCTCTTTGTCACCTCACCGAGCGCCGACAGCTTCTTCAGTGTTCTCAAAGGCATCCACCTGTTGTTCCCTTATTGGGGCGCAAAGCAGCTACTCAAAGTAGCCAATGCACAAACGATGATTCAGGGGATCCTGTCGCTTTTACTAGCCCGGCCTGCTGGCTCAAAATCGTTGATCCAACGCATCTTTGTCGCCGTCATCGGTGGACAAGGATCAGCGATAGCAAAAGAGTGTATTGCTCCTCTTGCAAAGGAAATCAACGAAAAAGAGTTGTGTTCTAAGCTGGAAGAGTACGTGAAACGTGGAAACAGACCGGAAGGGAGAGCCATCCGAAGCAGAGCAACTCGAACGGGTCAAGATGTGGTGGCGACTATTCTACTGTACTCTTCTGGCACGCAAATCTCCGAAAGCGACAAGAGAAGCGTCTTGGACATGCACGACGCCTTTGCTCAGAGTCCATATCGAGGCCATGTCAACTCTGCATACCCTAGCTCCACTCCGGTCGGGAAGGAAGGCAAGGAACCGGTCATACAGAACTGGGGAGTCAGTGCAGAGGAACAGGCAATGGCGCGCAAGTATGCCATGCTCAAGTTGTTTCTCCGGGAATGTCTCAAGAGGCGAGACCGAGATGAAGCATGCAAAGTGGCGAGTGGCAGTTTGATACCTTCAATCATCAAAGATTCTCTCGACACTGTCTTCTACGGGCCGATCAAACACATTGCCGAGGTCAGTGATCTCAGTGCCCGACTGGGAGACTTGCAGGCCTTCTTTGATGATATAATCAAGTTGAAGAAGTCTGGCGACAACTCTTTGCCTGCTTGGATTGCTTTGACGGCTCGACATGAGAACAGCCTCTTCTTGCTCTTCCATGAATGTGCGCCGATCATGAAACCTTTCACGGAGTGGCTTCAGATCGGAGCAGATTACATGGCGCTCAGCACGACTGATCCAGCTCATCCGGCAAATCGAAGAGCGAAGAATGTCGAAGTCAACCTGGAAGACTTGTTAGCCGACGATCGACTGAGCGATGAAGATGTCTCCTCCATCTTGGCGGAAGTTGATCAACTAGCAAAGTACATCAAGTGGCAGAAGATTTGGTATGAATTGGAGATGCGAAAAGATTACTTACTGGCCAAGGGTCCTGGTGCTGATGACGACAGAGGCAAGTCTACCATTCCAGCGAGTGGACTGTGTGAAGATGACATCCCAGGAAGGGACATGAAAGCAAGAATTCAAGACATCGATCAACTGATGAAGGAGTTGATTGCGGCGGAAGGAGAAGAACTGGAAGAAGGCATTGTGGAGAATGATGCAAGAGGAACGGAAATGAAGGACTACCCATGGGCTTGGTTCGACACAAACGACCCCCTGCATCAGCATCTGGATGAGACAGACCCAACTCAACTCGAGTTCTTCCCTAGTATCGCTTCGGTCAAGATGCCTACGTTGAAAGCCACTCGAAAGGCATTGGAACCGTTCAGGGAAGTGCTCGTGGAAAAGTTGCCTGCCTGGAAAGAAGGCGATGCAAAGGGTGTGCCTGCCACTCCAAAGATCATGCAGACGGCAAGACGATCAAAAGGAGCCTACGGTTCAGATGATCGAAGTGTGGCTTCACCTTCTTCCCACATGGGAAGCGAGAAAGGAGCCGGTGCAAATACAAAATCATTCTTCGGAAGCATGAAGTCGACGGAGAAGGATAAGAAGCCCTTGAAAGTGACGAATTTCATCAGAGTGCCTTTCTTGAGCCCCCGAACTTGATGTCATCCCTTATTCCGAGGAACGATCATCAGGAAGATGTTACGTCCTCATCGTCGCAGATTGCGGAACACCCTCTTTCCTCCTCCTCCCCTTCCCTTCCTCTGTTCCATTACCATCTCTAGTGCTTGTATAAAGGTCACAATGGGAAATTGCATTTGCTGTGCTGCTATTATAATGTCATGACTAAAAGTATGGAAAGAGATGGACGGTAGGTGAAAGGGGGGAAGAGGGAATCTGTGCGAGAGAGACTCGTACACGTCCTCTTCATTCAGAAGCAAAGGCAGGATTGACACGCCGATCGTCATGCTGCTGGAGGTGGTAGCGATCGATCCAGCTATGAGCCGTCATGGGTCGAAGCAAAGCCACCTTGACGTTTCGAAAGATTGTTTGATGAGCAAAAGGATTAGGATCTCGGCCTGGGATACCCATCTTGAAGCAGGAGGGTCTGGTCGAGGGCGAGTGGGCGGCTGCATCGTCGTCATAGCTCGGCTTTTCGCTGTATGTTTTGGTGGTATTGATGCGAATCTAGAGGGTAGAGACTAGGGTAGTCAGCTGGTTGTTTGTGAATGGTCGCTTCAGTAGATAGTCTCACCTGCTCTACCGTTGTCCTGTTCATGCTGATCAGTCGAGCGTGGTAGCCAAACAGTGTCAAGAGTGGAACCATGACACCTATGACGAGGAAGAAGATGACGGCACTAAGAGGGGTGGCCTTTAGAGCTTGCCCGAAATTCTTCCCTTCTCCGAAACCACCGCCTGGTAGCGGAGAAGTGACTGGCCGAGTAAGGTAGTATATGTGCAGTATGGAGAAGATGAGCGCTATGAAGCAAGATAGTATGGCGGCCATCAAAAAGGCGAAAAAGGAAAAATAATTTCGACGTCCAATGCAGGTGTTGAGGAACGTGCAGTGGTGGTCTTGAAGAAGGAGAAAAGCGACGCTCAGCGTTTGTCTCCTTGCAGAACGTCAGCAGTCAAGAAAAGAGAAGGACTCACCGATATTTTCTACGCAATTGTCGCACACTCGACAATGACTGCTTCGAGGTGGCCTGTAGGTGCCGCAGGTATCGCACCACTTGACCTTCAAGTCTGTCCCATTTCTTACCCGCACGATTCTTGGGAGCGGAACGGCAAGAGGGTCTTCCAGTCCAATTCTCTTTCCATTCTCTCCAGCAGTACAGGGCGGGTCAGGATCGAGATCTCTTGGAAGCACACCAGGATCACGCCAGGCTGTGACACTGTACAGTGATAATGAAAGAGTCGCTCCTGCGATCAGCGACATCAAGCACTCTTAGCTTTTGCGGTCACGGATAACGACTCACCACATGCTACTAATTGCAATTGCCCAGATGTAAGCAAAGATAACGACGGGTGCCGGTGAGATATGATGCCAGGTAAAAGGAGCTACAAAGATGAACCACAGGACTGGCAAAACTACCATAATTACTAGACTGCCCAAGAAAGGAAATGGGTTATCGTCGCTCGTCATGATAAGACCTTGGAGGAAGAAGCGATTCGAGCCTTGAAGTCCTTTGTACCTTCTTAATCGGCGTTTGTTGCCTGTCACGGATAGATCCTGGTGGCTTGTCGCAGGATCAGACTTGAAAGCCTTTGCTTTACTTCGCTTTGTAGCCGTTTGGTTCCAGAAGGATGAATCTTGAGCCCTGTCATCATCACCTTTCACCTCAAAGTCCAGTAAAGGATCCCTACTGGCTCGACTTCGTGCTCCGCTGTGGCGGTAAGCATCGATTGCCGATTGATCTACCTTCAGTGAACCTTGCCTCGACGCATCGAGCTCCTCAGAGGAAGACCTACCCACTGCGAAGCTCGAAGCAGCTCCTATGCTATCCTCGCGACCCCGCATGGATCCAATAGGTGCTCTTCCGTGGGTATTGATAAGGCCAGGTTCGTCGCTGCGATAGTACGATTCCGATGTGTAGTGATTAGTAGAGGGGGTGGCCTGGGAGTCGTTGGGATACAATGCAGGAGGCAATGAAGAGAGTGGAGATTGAATCTGAGGTGGTTTTCTTGGCGCAAAGAAAGCCGAAGAGGGTAAGATGGAATGCTGCCTGCTCTTATCTCGAGCAGGGAGGAAGCCGGTATAAGTCGAGGATGCATCCCCTTCGTATTCTCCCTTGCCAACAGCGCTTTGATCGACCTCTTCTCCTAGGCCTTGTGCTATCTCATCATCGACAGGCAAAGATTGGACAATTGAATTGTGACTCAAGCGAGATGTGCTCTTCTCCCTATGCAAGCTATTCACAGCTGAGAAACGTCGTTCGCTCAGAGAAGTTCGGGATGCTTCGATGTTATGTTGGTAGAAAGATGAGGTCTCTGGCAGTGCGGCATTTGCGGATCGAAAGGAGGCTGAGCTTGGTGAAGCAGGCCGCCCGAAGTGTCCAGGCTGCGAAGATGAGCTCGACGAAGCCTGGCGGTGAATGGACATGGCGATTCACGTTGACAAACAAAGAAGAAGGGAGAGAAAGGAAGGCGATCTTTCGTGTCACTCTGTGTGAAGCTTTAGCCCCCCTTGTTCAAGATGTCAAGGGCATTTACGAGCTAAAACCAAATCAATCAGAAGATGCAAGGACGAAAGAGGCTAAAATCTCAAGACGCAATTACCATGCTTGTGCGAGAAGCGCGTCGAGGGGAGACCAAGGCGGTTGAATGGCAACACGGTGAATACAAAGCTTCGGGAAAGAGATACAACTTCATCGAGAGGAATCCCTTCCCTTCGAAATCGAAAGCACATTTCACGTGTCCTGACGCGAGTCTTGCTATTCTGGCTCTTGGTGCTTGGGTGTTGATTGTTTTGCAGATACCGACGGGGATCTGTTGCTGTTGCTAGCGGAGAAGGGCCGTCTCTTTCAACCCACCTCTGCATTTGCTGATCTTCGTAGTAGATCCCTATTCCAAAAGGAGCCTTGTTCCGTCATGTCGTTTGCTCGGAAAGGTGCCAATCCTCCACTCAGTCGCAACAACACACACCAAGCGACAGGTGGTGTAGGGAGCAGCAGCAGCAGCAGTAGCAATAGTACAAGCAGCACTAACAACGGCGCCGGGAATCGGACACTTTCGAGACCGACGAGTAAGAACAGCCTGCACACAGCGTATGGAGGTGGCGGAAGTGCGACTGCCTCTTCCTTTTCCGTCTCCACTACGGATGAGCCGACTTCAAGCGGTTCTTCCAATCGCGCAGCACCAGCATCACCGACGAAGGAGAGGATGAGGCAGATGGGACTACGAGCAGACGGTGTAGGGGGTAATCATCTCAAGCAGAAGGGAGATGAAGAGACGAACATACAAGTTGTGGTGAGGATAAGAGGAACGGCGCCAGGAGAGCCACCAGCGCATCAGCCTATCCTGTCGACATCTGGTCCTCATTGCTCGTCGATCAAAGTAGCCATGGAGACGCCCGTCGTGTCCTCCTCCTCAACAAGAACAGCCGCTGCAGCCACGAGTGTCCAGTCGTCTCTTGTCAACGACGCATCAGCTATAAGAGAAAAGACTTACAACTTTGATCATGTTTTCGCACCCGAGGCTGATCAGGGAATGGTGTATCAGAGTGTGGTAGTGCCGGTCTTGAACGAAGTGCTGAGTGGATACAACTGCACCATATTTGCGTACGGTCAGACGGGAACAGGAAAGACGTGAGACATGAGACCCGGTTTATATAAGGGGGGTGGGTCGTTCTATCACTGAATGCTAACAATATACACTACCCTTATGCTCTTCTGGCAGGCACACGATGGAGGGAGACTTGACTGAAAGCATGGGCACCTACAGTGCTGAAGCTGGTGTCATTCCGAGAACACTTTATCGACTCTTTCACACCTTGGAGCTGTCAAGGGATGAGTACAGTGTTCATGCGAGCTTTGTCGAACTGTATAATGAAGAGTTGCGAGATCTGCTCAGCAACGACACACCGCAACCTCTAGGAGGCGGCAGTAACAGCTCTGGGCTTCGTATGTACGAAGATTCGAAAGGGAGAGGTGTCGTGATTCAAGGCCTGGAAGACACGCCAATGAAGGATGCTAAGCATGGTCTTAAGCTACTTCAGAAGGGCAGTCAAAAGAGGCAAATTGCAGCGACAAAGTGCAATGAATCGTCTAGTCGATCTCATTCCATATTCTCACTGACCGTCCATATCAAAGAAACCACTTCAAAGGGTGAAGATGTTCTGAGAACTGGAAAATTGAATCTGGTCGATCTTGCTGGTTCGGAAAACATTGGAAGGAGTGGAGCAGAGAATAAACGAGCGAGAGAGGCAGGTATGATCAATCAGAGCTTGTTGACACTAGGCCGAGTCATCAACGCATTGGTGGAAAAGAGTAGTCATGTTCCCTACAGAGAGTCAAAGCTTACAAGGTTGTTGCAAGAATCGCTGGGAGGAAGGACGAAGACATGCATTATTGCCACAGTCTCCAGTGAGAGGAGCAACATGGAAGAGACACTCTCGACGCTTGACTATGCGCTTCGAGCTAAGTCCATTCGCAATCGACCCGAGGTGAACCAGCAAATGACGAGAGCGGCCTTGATCAAGGAGTATGTCAATGAGATCGAAAGATTGAAAGGGGATCTGTTGGCTACACGAGAAAAGAACGGGATATATATCTCACCGGAGAACTGGCAAACGATGACAGGAGAACATGAGGGCGTGAAGAGTCAAGTGGAAGATTTGCGCAGGAGTGGCGAGGTGGTGGAGAGCAAGATGTTGTCACTGAAAGAGCAGTTCGAGCAGAACATGCAATTGTTGATCAAGAGAGAAGCGGAGACGAAGAGTGTCAAGGCAGAGTGCAGGGAGAAAGAAGACGAAATGCAAAGGATGCTCGTCAAGATGGACGAGTTGAAGAAAGCAGAGGTCGAGGAGAAGCTCTTACGAGAAGCGTACATGAGAAGCGAAAGGAAGCTCCATCTCGTTGCAAGTGAACTGCGAGGGGTCATTCAGGAGAGTACAGGCGATGTTGTAGGCCTGTTTGACAAGCTTGGTGAGACGTGATGCCGGAAAGGTAGCGGTGTGAGACGACCTTGTTGACCTTTGTTGCTGCCTCCGATCAGATCGAAAGAGTAGAATCGACAAGAAGAATCGAGATGCCATTGCCGAATGTCAGGCGACACTCACTTCGATGAACAATCAGCTGGAAGCGAGAGTGGGTGAATTCTCATCGACGCACGATCAATTCACTCTGGACGTCTCTTCTCAACTGCAAGAATTCCAGCAAAGGGAAGAGGACAAACTGAGGAGCAATCGACTCTACGTGCAGCAAAAGATGGAGGAATTGCAGGTGCTGATGAAGCAGAGCGGGGAAGATCAGAAGCTGAATAAGAAGTGTATTGATGGACTGGTGGAAGACGTCCGGAGAGAGAGTGAAGCACTTATTTCGGCAGCAGAGGATCGGAATATCGAGTTGAGGCAGGTCTGTCAGAAGCTGTCGGTCCGAATCGTAGCAAGCAACAAAGAAGCTCTCAGTACAGTGCGACAGAACATGGAGGAGATGGCCGAAACGTATTTGACGTCGTTGAAGGTGACGAAAGATCAACTGACGCAGGACCGAAAAGCACTGGAAGAACTCCAATCCATCACGCAGGAAGCACTGCAAAAGGAGCTGAACAAGGCAAGTGAGCAGAATACAAGGCTGCAGGCACTACTGGAAGAGGAGAAGGAAAAGTCGAGTGTGATGAGGGAGAAGCTAGTCAAGAACATTGGACAGATGTTGATGAATTTCACGCAAGAAAGGCAGGACAGCTTGCAGACCGCATTCACTGACATTCAAGACGGGAACACAGTCAGTGAAAGTCGAGTACAAGCTCACTGTGAGGTGCACTCGGCCAGAATGGAGGGCATCTTGGAATCAAATCGATCGTCGCGAGAGAGTGTCAAGGAGAGGGAAAGGATGGCAAAGGGCCAGAAGCAAAAGTCGGAAGCAGGGATGAACCAGGGCAGTGCTCAACTTGACGGAGACTTGCAGGCTCTGACGACGGAAGTCTGTACTGGATCGCAAGGTGCACTGCAAGATCTGCAACAGACACTCAAGGATGTTCATGGCCACAGCTGCAAGATACGAGAGATGAGCGAATCAATGCGAAATTCGCAGGAAAAGCAACTCAGCAGAGTGAGAGCGAGTGCCGAAGAGGGGTACAGCAGTATCGATTTTGAGCTTCAATCGACGTTGGAAGATGTGCAGGAGACGTGCGAAGGCGTCGTTGAAGGGTTGCAGGACTACAGCACGCATGGCTCGACATTCCTGAAAGAGACTGGATCACAGCTGTCTCTTCTCAGGGAGACGAGCCGCAATTATTTGTCCACGAAGATGGTCGCTGACACGCCTACTGGCAGTACTCCCCAAAAGAGAGAGTACCCGTCTTCCAGCTGGACATGGTCGCTCGTCCCTGTCAGCAAGAAAAAAGCACTGCGACACGAGGCAAAAAGGAAATTGTTCAGTAACGGAGAGGATAACGTCGCCAGCAACGGTGGTCTCTCCGAGACGATGACATACACAGACGAGTCAGACAGCAATCAGGAGGAGGGAGGAAGCGAGTGCGGGGAGGAGGATGCAATGCACTGTGATATGGTCCCAAGCGATACAGACGAGGGACCAGCCGATCAGACATTCACCAAAGCTAGGATGGCGGCGGCAACAGCAGCAGCATCGGCATCCACCACAACCACGTCACATACAAGGAGAATCGAGCGTCCTTCCACACTGATCCAGCCAGTACCGCTTCGAGAAAGCGCCATACACACCAATAGACTGAGTACCGCACGAAATGGCCCCTACTCTACCAAGATTCGACAACCGTCCGGACTGACACAGACTGGCTCGGTGGCTAAAAAGGCAAGGCAATGAAGGGCGCTGACATTAATTGCTTGATCTTACCTGTACTACAAACCAATAATGATACCCCGCGACTCTCTTCACTGTACCACGAAAGTCGAAGTATCCTGCGCCTTGCAGTGCACCCACTTCAGACTGTACCATAGACTATAATACCCATTTTCATGAATCTGCGTCAGTGCTAGTGCCCTCGTTGACGGTCTCAATGATTCTTTATTGTTCAGAAGGAGTGTGGATGGAGTGCAGAAAGAGGACAGGGGCATGCGCGGTGGAAAGAGAAAGAAGAGGGACCTATCATCAAAGGAAGATGTAGGAGAGGAGAACAGTGGCAGCGGTGACGAAGCAGACGCCCGCAGGACGAAGTACGGATGCGCCGCTGGACTCAGTGTCTTTATTGGAGGAGAGCGTGGCCGAGAGTGGCGCAGTAGCTTGATCGCGACCGGCCACCTTTTGAGCAGCAGTAGCATTGGCCAAGGGATTCGCCAAGACAGTGTCGATGTAGTGGATGACTCCGTTGTCGAGCAGGACGTCGGAACGAATGATCTTCGCAGAAGAGTCTCCTGAAGTGATCAGGACCTTTCCATCCTTTCCATAGGTGAAGGAAAGAGCAGCACCGCCGGCTGTAGTCACGTTGGTCGTCTTGTGCGACTCAGAGTCCGAGCCTGATTCATTCTCTTCTTCGCTAGCAGGCAGTTGAGGAGAGTAGAGAATGGTGCCGTTGATGATGTGGTTGAGGAAGACGTTGACGGTGTCGTTATGAGGGGCAGCACTGATCTGATCCTGCACTTTGGCGATGGCCTGGTAGAGATTTGAGAAGGAGTGGGTGGGAGAGTGAGTGAGTGAGTCTAGTTACCACACATGACAGAAGAGAACTCGACGACGACGACGACGACTTACCGCGGTGATAGGAGCAAAGAGTGTGATTCCTTTGATTGTGTTGACAGCCGTGGACAAGTTCAATTGCGTCAAGGCGACGTTGAATGCTTTGAGATCGCCATCTAGAGCGGCCATAGAAGTGAAATTGGCCGGTGGCATCATCACTTTGTCGACCGTTTGAATCTGTATGTTACCAACAGCAGGTCCATCCAAAGTAGTGGCAAAATGGACGTCACCGCTGCCGAATTTGATGTCGATGGGCTCCTTTGTATTTGGCTTCTCGAGAACGACCACTTGCTTTGCTCCCTTGGGAAGTCGAGTGTAGGCAGTGTTGTTGAGGAAAGTAGGAAGTACGATGTTGTAATCAAAAGCATCTGGCAAGCCTTTGATCGTGACAGTATCGTTGATGATGTGGCTGATGGGGAGCGAGGGAAGGGGTCTTTTCAGTACCGAGTCCATAACTCTTCCCCTCTGCACTACCTACTAGGAAAGAATGGCTTCAATCACTTTGGCAGATGCATTGCCAAATTGAGCGCTAGCATTGGCTACGGCTTCATTCGATGGCACAAAAATCGTCTTGTTATCCGGGCTCATCAGGAATGGTAGCTACAACTCCAAAGGCGGCGAGAGAATGGTGAGGAAAAGAGTGAGCTTCCGTACACTTCTCTGATGCTTCTACAGCGACAAGCTGACTCACCATTGCTTGAGCGTGTGTGGTAGCTAGAGCTGCCATAGCCGTCAGATTAGCAGCTTTGAGACCGTTGAGTAGCGTGCTGGCTAAATCATCAGCCTGTGTTGGTTTCGTCTGCTGCTGAGCCATGGCACACGATGCGGCCAAGGTGATAAAAGTGGCAAAGGCACCACAAGGTAGATATGACTTCATGGCGAGGTGATGAGATTGAGGAGAAAAGGTCAGAGATGATCAAGAGACTGTACAAGTAGGATGATTGGAATCAGGGAAGGGAAAAGGAAAGGGGAAGAGACGGTATCACCACTCAGGACAGACCGCTTACGAAGGCAGAGGAGGAGATGAAAAGGAGTAGCGTCGGTCTTTCAATGTTGAGGGTGGGCGCTGCAAGGTCTCTCTCAAATTCTTGATACTTTTTGTGCTGTTCTGGTCACCAGAGAAATGCTCCGCTTTGCGTACCGCTTTAGTGACGGCCAGACCCCTGTAAAAACATTGCGCGGCGCCGCCGTACGTTCGCGTCCGTAATGCCTGGCACAATCTTCGCTAAGAGAGCGATGCTGGTAGAGCACAATCGAGACTCCTTCCATCGCCGCCGAGCGATGACAAGGTACAGAAGTCAGATACGAGTGGATGTAGAGGCGACCCTACCTTCTTCGTATGTTCCAGCGCTGGGTAGGACACCCGCTCGAATTCCGAAGAGGCTTGAAAACAGCCGACCGACGCGCTCTCGATATTGACATTGCACAACATCATGACTCTTTACAAAGATGGAAGCATGCAGTCGTCGACGATCAGGCGCGTAGATGCCTATGATGCATGATCAGATGTGGATGCCTGCTTCTTCTTTCCCCTATTTCTCACTGCTCGGACTCGAAGTTCCAGAACGTCATCTGAAAACACCCTACCAGCAATTTGATGCGCCTTTCTAGCAATCTCGATGGCATCTTCCAAAGTGTGCGCTTCTTGTAGCTGTCTAGTAATAAGGTGCGAGACTTGTCTTTCGCTCATTCCTGGCTTTGGCTCAGTTGGATAAGCTGGAAGTGCAATAAAGTCGTTCCCTTCTGCCTTTCCACCTCTTTCTTCTTTTAAGGAAGACCCCTTGAATCGAGTCTTCAAGGTAGCTCTATGCCTTAGGAATTGTTTATGGGAGCCCATTCCATTCATCACGAGTGCTTCGACTGTCAAACCTTTCGCTGTCTTCAAGATATGATGTGCCAACTGACCCTCAGAGATCTTCCTCTTGGTCTCTTCTGACTGCGTTTGTCCTCGCCTATTCGGTGTCGAGTTCCGCCTACTGCTCTCATTGAAGTGCGCTTGGTCGTGTGGCGGCAGTCTACCTTCATGACCCAACCTAATGCGCTCTTTCTTCGTGAGAAAAGGGACGTCATGTGGATCAATAGGAGGTAAATGCTGTTGAGGACTTGAGCTTGATGCGAGAAACGCACTTTCGTCACATTGATCATTGCTGGACGGTTCAAAGTAGGCAGGCAGTCTTCCCGACAACTCTTCGGGCTGGAAGTGATGCGTGCTGTCCTGAGTCGTTCCTATTTGCGAGGAGGGAGAAGGTAAGTAAGTCCGTGATTCCTGGTGATCATTAAAGGTGCGACGAACCAGCGCCTCTCCTCCTTGGTCATCGTGTTCTGAGAAGGGTGTTGCTACTCTTCTGTCGTCGGACGAGTAGGTCAAAGCAGAAGAAGTGCCTACATCAAAGTCGTGCTTCAACTTTGTCTTTAGTACGCTGACACTTGTGCCCTCCCTTTCTTCAAGTTTGTTTTTTAATTTTCTCTTATTCTTCTCAGCCGTAGCACGAACTGCTTTTACTCTCCTCGATAAGACGCTATCTGGAATGGTCCTGCCAGCGGCCAGATGACCATCCCTCGCAATTTCTACCGCCGCTTGCTCCGTTTCAGCGTTCTGCACCCTTTCGGAGATCAGAGCAGCTACCTGTCGTTCACTCATCCCAGGCTTGACCTCTGTGAGGTAGCTTGGCAGATACTTGCAGGTATGAACACTCTCCACGCAATCATCCGCGTTCTTATTGCGTCTTGACACTCTCCACCTGAGTGCCGAGATCTGCGCGAGAGTAGCTTTCCCGTTCATAATATTTGCCTCGACGGTCAAGCCTTTGGCCGTCTGAAGTTGATGATGATCCAGTCTGGCCTCGGAGATCTTCCTACCTGTACTTGGAGATCTTCTTCTCGTCCCAATTTGGACTCCTTGCTTTGCGTCACTGCGATTCTCAAACTTCACTTGCTCATATTCAGGTAGCCTTCCTTCATGACCATATCGAATCCTTTCCTTTTTTGTCAAATGGTCGAATTCGGCTTGACTCAAGCGTGGCAAGAGTTGATTTGAATCATCTGCACCCGGCACTAGACCTTTCTCCTCGCGTGCCGCCCCTTCCACTCCTCCTGCTGCTCCCTCGAGGTGACCAGAAAGCTCTTCTACCGTATTCGCGGGCAAAAGGCGTAATTTGGCTGCATACTTTCTCTGATTCTCCGTCAGGGTTGACGCCGCCTCTTTCGATAGAGTCTTTCTTCTGACGTGTGCGGACAATTTTTGACGGACCTGCGAAGAAGCCGCCGATACCGAGGGGCTGCTAGACTTCTCTTCGAAAGCTCGACGATGCACGTCCTTATAGTCGTCGTCGTCTTCTTTCATGGACAGGGGCAGCAGGCTTCTCTTCCTTAATCGAAGCAAGTCAAAGTGCTGCAGCTGCTCGTTCACATGCATAGTCTCGGACGGCCGCGCTGTGTCTTCATCCTCATGCGGGGTCTCCGTCTCTTTCTGCTTTGCCGCTTCATCGTCTTCATCTCTTGCAAAGGATACCTTCTCCTCTTGCGGCCCGGAAATATAGCCAGCGCTGAGTCGACCCTCCCTTATCGCTTCACTGCGGCGATCTAAAACATTCTGCATATCCAGTGGCAATTTTCCCAATCGACCAGCCTTGGTCTTCTTGTACCTTTTCAAGTGTAATACCTCCTCTGCTGTGGATCGTTTGAACTTGACAGAGATGTTCATCAGACTCCGCTTAGCAGGAGGAGCGTCTGCGTCCTCTTCCCGCTCCAATTCTTCTCCTCCTCGAATGCTTGGCTCTGCTGCTCCATTCCCCTGCGGCCTTGCCAACGTCCGACGTTGGCGCACTTCAAATTTTGAACCTATCTGAGTCTTCATTGAATGCGGTGCTTCATCATCATTATCACTATTGCCTTGCTCCGCCTTCCCGTTCCTCTGCTCTCCTTTCCGCTCTGCTTTCTTGTAATTGTCAAGATTTAGAAAGACCGATCTCTGGTCCTTGCCTTGAAGACAGGCTTCTCTGCTGTCCAGTCCACCCAGACGGAAGAGTTGAGCTCGCTCATCGGAGCACAGAGATCGTCGACATCTGCCAATCTTGTCACAAGGTGAAGAGCTCTCTCTCATCAGTCGCGTAGCAACCACAGGACTTGCCTTTCTAGAAGTCGATGGCGACAACGTGCCTTCGTCCTCCTCCGCCGCCTTCTTGATCGCCTTCCTCGTATGGCTACTCAACATGTTCATCACCTTCTTCCTCAGATTTGCTTCCGAGAAATCACGTCCAGCAGCAGCGTGAGCCTTTCTCAAGATCGAAACTCTCTCCTCCATAGTATTCGCAGCCAAGACCTCCCTTGAGAACAAGCGAGACACTTCGTACTCACTCATCTCAGGATTTGATGCTCGTACACCACCCGGATAAGAGACGCTTTCTCCCTTTATCATTCTGTCCTTGATGTGCAATGATACTGCCATCTTGCGCTGTAGAGACTTCTTCTGCCCTTCGCTGATCTTCTTTTTGCTTTCTTCACTCCTCGGCGTGTACGTCCTGTTGCTAGCTTTTGTTAACTGGCTGTGCCTGTCAAAGATCGCTTGCTCTTCATCCGGAAGGAGTCTGGCTCGACCTAGCTTGCGTCGCTGCCATCTGTTTCTCCCTTGCGCATCTAAAGCGGCAGCAACGGTGAGGTCAGCTGCTTGCGATTGGGGCTGGCTGATCGTCCTGCATGCTTCCTGTTGAGGAGTGCCCTCCATAGGAAATGCTTTATAAGCGGACGAACAGCCAGAAAGGCACGTCTCACCGGTGAACGAAACTGACGCGGGTATCTTGTCTTTCTTCATTGTTGATGAAGACGAGACATAGGCGTGTTTGTGCGGCACCCACATCGCTTGAGCATCGTCTGGCTGACAATGTATGTGTGGGTCCTCATCGTGTGATGGTGATGAATTGAGATCAAAAGATGCTGCTCGATGAAGACCACTTTCACCCTGTGT
Source organism: Exobasidium rhododendri (assembly GCA_026210745.1). Taxonomy (NCBI): domain Eukaryota; kingdom Fungi; phylum Basidiomycota; class Exobasidiomycetes; order Exobasidiales; family Exobasidiaceae; genus Exobasidium; species Exobasidium rhododendri. The sequence goes on from CP110630.1 coordinate 1,593,815, forward strand.
TTCGTATCTATGATTGAGATCGAAGTCGTGGACAGGTGTCGGGCTTCTCTTCACCAGTCGACGAGAAGAGGAAGGAGTTGCCTTCTCCACGTCGAAGAGGGGAAGCGTTGACCTTGCCTCTGATATCCTTTGTGCTTCTCTTCCCCCGTCTTTGGTCGCGAGGTCAAGTAGATTTTGATTTCCAGTACCTCGAGCTGCCTCTCGCTCCAAGACATCCTTTCTACTTCTCGGCAAGCTTCCTCTCTCCTTTGCTTTGGTCGCTCGAAGACTTCTACCGGGGCCTTGCCATTGTGCCTTGGAGGCATTGCTGTACTTCTCGAATTGTTGCTGTGCATAGTCTGGAAGTAGACCTTCACGACCCCATTCCACTCTTTCCTTGTGTGGCAGGTCGAAGTAGTTCAAGTTGACACTCCTCTCTGCCGCAGCCGACAAAAGAGCAGAGAGGTCGACTTTTTCTTTCATATGGCGTTGTTTCTGCAATTGACTAGCACGATCATGGCTCAATTGCGCAGTCGGTGGCAACTTTCCGAGTCTGCCGAGGTAGTTTCTCTGGTTTCTGCTCAAGTCAGATATGTCAGTGACCACCTCTTTACCCTTTCCGGCACGATTCACGGGACAAGTCGGGCATCTCCCCTCATTGAAAGGTGCAGGGCTGCTACTGGATGACGGCGTGCTTTCTACTAGGAGGATGGAGTCTTGCATCGAGTTCCTTTCTTTCGCCTTGTCCTTGCTCATCACCGCCTGTATTCGAGTCAGTAGCTTTTCCGTCGAGATGTCCTTGCCAGCATCTTGATACGCCTTCCTTGCTATTCTGACTCGTTCTTCTGTCGACTTCGCCTCTCGAACCTGCTTTGAATAGCGAAATGCAATCTCTCGATCGCTCATTCCGGGCACAATCCTCGAAAGATTTTCCACATGCGAACTCTTCTTCCTGATTGGATCATTTGCCCATTTCGTGCCTATCAATAAGCCTCTGTGCGCTGCACTGCGGTTGTTGAATTTGAGTTGCTCGTGAGGCGGCAAAGCTCCATCTCGACCGTAGCGTTGCCGCATCTTATCGGGCATGTCCTTGTAGTCTACCGCCGTACTGCCTATCATGACTGCATTTACGCTTGGCGGCATAGACGACGAGGCATGGTCAGAATGCACAGGGTCTTCTCGTGGACTATCCTCCCGTTGATGGACATCTTCTCTCTGCACTGAAACAGTCGTACTAGACTTTCCTTGGACGTTTTGCGACGAATCGCCCGTACCTGCAAGCTTCCTCTGGTGGTGCTTGAACAAGTCATTGATGTCCGACGTCGTCTTCTTGTCTTTGTAGGGAGCATGAAGTTCCGTGGCGACACCTTGCCGCGGCTGTGAAGGATAGAGCAAAATTTCCTTCACGGCTGAAGTCGACTTCCTTCTTTGATCTTCTACATTTATCTCACTGCTCAAGCGCCTTTCGTCACAGTCCCCCCGTTCGTCAACATCAGGCATTGCATTCAGATCCCACAGGAAGGGAACAAACGTGCGCGATGACTGCCCATGGCCACCTTCATCGCTAGAAAAGGAGACAAAGTCCTGACCTGGACTTCTCTTGACTAAAGTGTGATGAAAGCTCACGTCATTTTCCGTATAGTAGACATCGTGATCCTTAGAGGAGATGGGTGATGGTGTGGAGTCGAAGGCGCTCACCCTCTGAATCGAATCAGGATTGCGGAAAGATAAACTACTGCCAGCATTACCGTCTACGAATCTTATTCTCGCAAGCATCTGCAGGAGTGCAAAATAAACACTGAGCCACAAGTCGGTCGGCCCAAAGGCTTGCAGCGCAGCACTTACCAAAACATAACACAGCAAGATAGGTAGGGTGGGTGATAGCAAAGAGCGCAACAGACGTGTATCCGTCCCGACTTTTGCACGATACTGCATGCCGCTGAAGAGCGATCGGAGCTGCGGAGAAAGGTAAAGTCAGTAGAACAGACCTACTGGTGCTTCTTTGATGAGTGAGAGAAGTAATAGGGTTGAATGATCTCGGTATCTGGATAAGGAAGGAGATGAGCATTCGAGATCTTGCGGGCGCCAGCGCTTGAGGGATAGGATGAGATGTCTCCTTTTTGGCATAGGAGGGAAAAAATGTTCTTTCCTTCCTCTTTTCAAGCAAGAGAAAGGGAGCTATATCGGTCTGCGCCGACGGAGCACTACTACCTCTGCATGGAGGCCACTACCTTTCATGCGTCCCTCTGTGCAGCATTCTCGTCTGTGCCTTCGGTCGCTAAGCCGACTATCTCGTGCGCTTGCACTGAAGAAATTATGTCCCACAATTGCTGCTTGTACGACAATGAGAAAGATGACTTTCTATCAGAGCGTAGGATGGGAGTATTGATTCTTGGCCTTGAAGGGGACAAGTGGTTCAGCATCATTGCTCCATCGCACAAGGAGGCAAAGCTAGACTCATATTGTCCTGCTCCACTTTTTAGATGAGTTTGCAGCCAACGCCCAAGACTTGACGAGCAACCCCTCCGCTCGGCCAAATGCGTCGCGTGAGCAAGTGAGAGGGTGCTTACTTCCTCCCAAAGTATCTATAGTGTACGGAAGGTGTGCGCTGTGATTTGTATTGTGTGTACGTCAAAGCCACCCTTGAATTGAAAACTTCTAGTTGAACGCGAACGATTGAATATAGAGAGACGCAATTGCAATTGCACACACTCAAAGGGTAGTCTGATCCACTCCAGTCGATTGGCACGTCGAGCAGTGGAGACCGGGAGGATTTCGTACGGTTCTTCTCTCTTCTCTTCCATCACTCCTGCACCCTACGAAACATCAGGCGCTCGCCTCGGCGCTGCTAGTGCTTTCTGTCCCCCGCCCTTCCCTGTCGCTCGCGGGATCAGGATCGAGTGACGGACTTGATTAAGCCGTCTTCTTCTTGCGAGCAAATATTGCGAGTATGGAGGACATAGCCGCCGATGACGACCTGTTGTCAGACATGCTACTAGAGTGAGTAGGGTGGCTTGCTCCTTGGATGATGTTAATGTAGGGTGCTGATGCCACGTCGATAATGTGTCTTTACTACTCTCGATAGCTCTCTGGAGTTTGAGCCGAAGATTGCGACACACAAGATGAATCAATCGTATCGTTCACCAAGGTACAAGACGCAGGATGTCATCGATATTGTGCGTGACAAAGTCGTCGTCGATGTCGATGTCAATGGTGCACTAGAAGCACTACTCAAGCTTGATGTGATCAAGAAGCATATTGTAGGCAAGACGACCCGGCAGACTCAAGAGTTCCAATTGTGAGTAGGTGTAGGAGGTGAAGAAATCTTTGCGGTAAGACAACCTCGACAAACGTATTCACTGCAGACCATGATCCTCTCATAGACATGCAAGACGCTACCTCGAGACATACCTGCCAGAGAGCGGAGTTGAATTTGCCCTGACGACACGATACAAACGAGCCTCTGAACAAATCAGCAACGAAGCTCAGACTTCAAAAGCAGGACAGGCCGAAGCACAAGCAAGAGCGGATGCTGAAAAAGTTTTACGGGAGTCACAAAAGGCGCAGTACGCTGCGACAAAGGGCAAGACGAGAATGTCTGGCGAGACTGGAGTGGCACTTGGAACGTCTAAAGCTGATCTTTGCGTTGTGGCCACCAAGCCCTTCCACACCGGTGACCTTGTCATCCTGTGCAAAGGAGGCGTGAAGGATTTGACAAAAAGTGAAGACGAAGCTCTTCGAGAGGAGGCTGCCATAGGGAGAGAGAGACAAAAGGATGAAGAGTACAGCGGAGTTCTAGGTCAAGGTCGTGACTTTTCCGTCATTCGTAGTGCTCGAAAGGGTTGCAGTCAGCTCTTGCTGGGGCCTGCACGTTTTGTGAATCATGACTGTGAACCGAATTGCGAATTCCATCGACTCGGGCCATCACAAATGGTGTTCAAGTGCCTAAGAAACATTGGACTCAACGAAGAAATCACGACCTACTATGGCGACAACTACTTTGAAGTGGGCAATGCCGAGTGCTTGTGTAGGACTTGCGAGGTACGGGGCAAAGGTGCATTTTCGCTTCCCGAGTCGATGAGCTTGGAGGAAGACACCACCTCCACACTGACCTCTGCCTCCTCGCAACAAGAGAGAGAATTCGAACAGCAGAGAAGGACGTCACAACGCAAGATCCCAAATCGCAGCCCTCCACCACAGCCGACTTCACCTATTCCCACCACAACGATTATCGAGAAGAACGGCAAGAAGATAGAAAAGACTTTCCTCCATTGCATTTCTCAACGTGAATTCGACGAAAAGGGAACATCGCATCGGGGCCCAAAGTGTACGTGCCTGACCTGTGGAAGCTCCTTCTGGGCGCCCGAGACGTGGTGGGTGCCGGATGAGTGTCGTCGATGCGAAAGACACTATCGAATCTTCAAAGCAGATTGGCCAGGAAGACTGCCGACCGAGACTGGATGGGATGTCAAGGCAAAGAAGAAGAGGAAAGAGATGGAAGGACAGGAGGTAGAGATGAAGAGGAGAAAGCTACTGCAAGCTCCATCTCCCAGTGTCAGCAGTAATTCAGACACAGACACACCCGTCAAGTTGAGCCCGCTTCGACAGATGGAGCCCGACAAGCCAGTGTCATCGACGATGACGAAGACGTCCATCAAAACGATCCCAGCCAAGGCAAAGATCAGGAGGAAGAAGATACTCATCATGGACGATGGAACCGATGAAGATGCCATTGACGCTGCTTTGCAAAGAACGTCACCCGCTGACGCAGGAAAGATTGGTAGAAGGAGAGAAGACAAAGCTGAGAACGGAGAGGAGGAGTCAGACTTGACTTCGGTGTCAGATCAAGACCTCGAAGACTACTATCACTCAAAGGCAGGACAGATGATCAATTCTCCGTCTGCTGCTAGCAGCGAAGATTCAAGCGATAGTAAACCTAGTGGGCCAAAGATGCTAGGGAAAGAAGCAAAGACGGAGACTTTGGCGTTGTTTTGGGGTGCACCGACCGGCGATCGAAGGAAGAGAAGGCAGAGTAACAATGCTCTCGAGTCACTTTCGACGACAATGACGACGACAACAACGATAAAGACACCCAAGTCGGAATTTTCAAGGAGATCTCACCTGCCTAGAGAGTACCGCAGGACGCCTAGCGACAACGTCAAAGGTGGAGACGGTATCGACACCGGATCTTCCGAATCGCTCGAAGTAAACAGAGAAGGGAGAGACCGAAGACAGCAACAGCAGCAACAACAACACCACCAACAACACCAACAACAAATCCAGGGACGTGCTGACTTTGTGTCGCCTCCTGCCAGTGCAACGAGCTCGACCACCTCAAGAATCACGGCTGAGGGTCTTGTCCTGCATTCCCCGACCCCCTCTGTGACTCTCCCCTTGTCGGAAGCACAACAAAGCACCAGTGAAGCTGCTAGTCCAATATCGAGTGTCTCTGGTCTGGCAACAAGAGGACCTGCTAGGACGTCTGTTAGTAATCTAGCCATGGCGTGGAGTGCCGGAGTAGAGGGAGGCGGGAGAGGAAGTCGAAGGAAACACGCGCGAAACACGTCTCAAACAAGTCCTCTGATAGCTGCCACCATGCCGGCTAAGAAGAAGGTCTTGATAAAGCAAGGGGAAGGATTGGGCTACGAAAGTGAAGAGAAAATGACGATTGTCAAGAAGGAGGAAAGGGAGAAGGAGGGACAAGAGGAAGACTACCTTGAAATTGAGAATGACGGAGAGAGTGCGAAGTCACACTCCCGACCGTTGCCATACAAACAGAGCTCACTTCAATCTCCGATCTACCACAGTGGAAGTCCTTCTGCTTGCCTTGACGATCCACCAATCAGGCATGTCTCCCCCTTAGCTGGACCTTCACCCATCACGACCTCTTCCCGACCTGGCGCATTGCCTGGTCTACCGATGAGAAAGAATCTGAGGTGGGGTAGTGGGAAAACGTCAAGCAGTCGTCCGATGGTTGGTCCTGCTGCTCCCTTGGTGGGGTCGACGGCAAATGTTTTTGCATCTGGTGGGCAGGCGAGTGAGTTCGACGTGAATCACCAGAGCTCTCGACCATCTTCACCCGGTGGCCTGATCAATGAAGCAAGCGACGTCGCAAAGTTATCTGGTCCTTCCTCGCCATTCGGAGTGTTGAACGGTCGCCCATACTCTCCCCTTGCTCGGTCTGCTCTTTATGCTTCAGCGTTGAGTAGTCAAGCACAGGCAAGGCCATACTCCGGCAATGGAAATAGTCACGACGAAGGCAACGGCGGTAGCAACGGCGCTCACCCTCTCGCGGACCAACAACATACACTGCCAAGCCACTCGATGGTATCACCCTTGACTACTGATCAACCTAGCTTTTCTCCAGGCGTGCAGAGCACTCAAATGCTTCTGTCGCCCTCGAAGATGATGAATGGTGACCAGCAAATCATCGCCGGTCACCAACAAGTTGACAACGACAAGCAGCTTTGCCCGCAAGATAGGAATTCTGATGAAAGCCTGCCTCCCGTGCTACTGCCAGCAATGCAATACTGATTCAATGACATTAAGACAGAGCGTTACACAATGTACTTTTACCACTCTATCCTCCTGCACATGAACCTGTGCACCAATTACGCATTTCTCCTGCCTTGGCTAAGGCCGATGCCGTGACTAAGAACTATTGTGCCTTAGATTGTATTTCTTTCGATTTTCTCCATCGCGGCTCTCTACTCACCTATTTACAGAACAAACGGGTGATTGTTTTCCTGTGGAGGCAGATTTCCCACAGAATAAACAGGTGCAAAGCCAATCAGTAGTAGATCTGAAATTAAATCTTAGATTGAAGGACAAGTCGTCCCGTACACAAGTGCTTACTCCTCCCTTCGTCAACAGTCGGATTTGCCAGTGTTCATGTTGGGACGACTCCCTTACCCTTCTTAAATGCCATCAACTCCAGTAGACGGGGCGAGACATGGCAAGAATGAAGCAGTGATGGCGGCACACTTCGCCGTAGATGCTTCAGCGTCTTCTAGCGAGGATCCTTCTCAGCAGGCGCCGACAAATCCAAATACAGCTGCTCCCATCTCGGAGAAGGGAATGAAAACACAGAAACCACCGGAAACACAGAAGGACGATGTTGGGAGTGAGGGAGCAGAAACGAAAGCCAAGCAGGGTAGCAACACAATAATGACGTTTACCAAGAAGTACATCTTGAGCTATGTAATGTGGGTACGACCTATCGTGACGGACTGGTCAATGATGAAGCCGGTATTACGAAGTGCGTTAGCTGCTTGGCTTTGCATGCTATGTCTTGTCATCGCTCCTGTTGAAATCGCTCTCGGGTCAGCAAGCTTTCTGGTTCTTGTCGGGATCTTTATTTCACCAATTGAACAACCGCTAGCAGCCATCGTGGAACGGGAATTTTTTACCTTGTTACTAACGACGATTGGTTGGGCTTATGCTAATCTAGCCATCTTTTTCGCCCATTTGGCACGGAAGAACAAGGTGCCCGCGAGTAAGGTCAGCCAAGAGCTCGTATATAGTGGAGCATACATTGAAGCTGGCCCCACTGCTATTTGTGCCCTCTTCCTTGCCTTTGGGTCTGCTCTACTGCTGTACCTCAAGATTAAATTCGGTCCCAGCCCTTTCCTGTTTGCCAGCATCCTCGGATGTATCGCACTGGACATTACGTGAGTATGATGATGCATGGATGAGGCACTGCAATGATGACTACTCATCGCAAGCTTGATCCTGATCAATCATCTCCAAAACAGGCTCGTATATGCCCCCTTGTATCCCTATCCATTCTACCTCCTAGGACAGGCCGTTGTTGTGCCTCTCGCATTGAAGTCGGCGATAGCAATTGCAGTGTCCTGCTTCTTTTTTCCAAAGTCGGTCAATTCTGCTTTTGTCGAACGACTGCTGGCAGTGAGTCGCACAAAGATCATTTGTCATCATCGTAATTTGCCTGAATGCTCATTCTCCTTTGCGTCACTCCTCTCCGCAGGTCCTCAAACCGATGGGCGACTCGAGCGGTCTCCTTCTGGAAATGATGACCAAGCATTCCCCCACAGAAAGCGGATTCAAGTTTGATATGATGCATAATCAAATCGCGGAAGCAGAGGCTGGAATCGTAGCTTTGCGAGGTTCAGCTAGACTGCTGACGAGGGAGATCAGCTTTGGTCTGGCGAGCGGCGAAGATTTGAAATCGCTTGTGCAGATGTTCATCGCCATGCTTGCACCAGCTGATGGCATTTCGTTCTACTTCACATGCATAAAAGCGGATCTTCTAGGCATGGATATTCAGATGCATCCTCGTGCTTCTGAATTTAACACACCTGCGCCTACCCGACCAGGCACGCCGACTCAATCGATGCCTTCCACACCTACGATCGAGGAAGATGCTCCTACGAAGGGACAATTGGAGGAAGGCGGAGTATCTTCGCAGTATGCACGCCCTAAAGGGCGATCACACCATCTCAACTCTGCTGGATTTCGATCAAGTTCGCCAGCTTCATCTGTACGCCATCATAGTCATGAACTGCGTCGTCGGATGCACAATACACTACATCAATGGCAATGGCGCCACCCTTACCAAGAAAAGGTAGAGGTAGGCCTTTGGGAGTCCTTACGATATTCAGCCGTAGAGACACAACTTCACAACCGACGAAAGGACAGATACACGAATTTATGCTTTCAATTGCTTGGGGAAACCAGTCAAGACATGCTCAAGCAGCAAGTAGAAGCTGTCGGCAGTATTCGTGACTGGTTGCTGCAACTCAATCAGAACAGATTAAGGCAGATGAGGAACAAGCTGCTCTTCTCTTCCACAAAACAAGTATGGGACACCAACTCCTCTTCTTCCACGTTTACCTTGTTTACATCATCTGCAGAGTCTATGGAGAAGGGTAAAACGCGCAAGTCGATTCAGCAGAGCATCCAAGATCTGAAGAGGGCGCTCGCTGGCTTCGAGATACGGAAGCAATCCATCTTGGAACCATTTCGATCGAGTCTTGACAACAGCAGTGTCGACGATGACAGGTTTGGAGCAGAAGGCGAGCACATACCGCATCACTATCTCTTTCAGAGCTTCATTTTCTGCTATTTTGAAGCACAATACACCAGTCGCCTGATACAATTCCTCGAAGAGATACTCCGCATCGAAAACGAAAGAAATCATTGGAAGTGGTGGTTCCCTAAGCTGTCTACACTGGAAGCATGGAAAGCTTTCAACGACTCCGACACAGAGACCCCATTGGATCACGACGAAGATCCGGAAATTATACCTGGATCAGCCTCTTCCTTGGGAAAAACCAAAGGCAGGGATCCAGAAGTTCTGGAAGACAGCGAAGCAGGTTTCTTCACCTACGTCGGTATATCCATCTCTCGCTTCTATGGTCAGCTTTTCCGAGGAATCTCCCTTTTCATGATCAAGGCTGGTATCGTGACAGTTTTGGTTGCCTTGCCTTCCCTCATGAGATCGTCTGCTGGCTGGGCGTACGATAACAAGGCCATCTGGGTCGTCATCATGGCCCAACTCAGTCTCGCTCGACATCGAGGGGAGGTCCTGTTCAGTCTGGCTAGTCGAGTGATTGCCACATGTGAGTCTGATCCCCAGTTGCTGTGCCCTTTTTTATATTTGCTTGCTGAAGTCTGCTACACCTGCCGACACAGTGTCTGGTGCAATCCTAGGCATGCTGATATGGTGAGTGGAGACTGTGAGAATGGGGGGAATCCTGAAACGATTCTTCTAATCTGTGTCGAGATTTTTGATATAACCAGGTACATTGCATCCGGTAAGGGCCATGGCAATCCTTATGCTATGCAGGTCGTCACTGCTTTTGGCTTCACCTTCGTCATGTTCATTCGGCTGTACCTACCTGCGCCTCCGATCACTAAGATCATCACAAGCGTGACGATGGCCCTCGTCGTGGGCTACTCTTGGAAAGACGCACACAATCCGACGTATGGAAGTCCAGGAATCGGGTGGGACATCACTTGGAGGCGGTTCTTGGAAGTGGTGATTGGAGCGACGGCAGCGTACGTGATGGCCGTTCTGCCTCCTAGTAGTAGTATGCGCAGTTACTTTCGCCTGAGTCACGCCACTGCCATAGAAGAGATCGGTGGAATGTACTGTCAGGTGTGTACAATGTCACCTTCCTCTCTCATGCACTACTGAAGAAGCTCCCTACATTCTCCCCCTTTTTATCGTCTTTTACAGGTCGTCACTTTGGCCGCCACGCCCAGCTCGGTGGAGAGCAAGGAGGCCATCAACCATCTCATTGCAATCCGAGGCAAGGTTCGTCGACTTATGGCGCTAAAGCTTACAATCAGTTATGAGTGGTCTTTACGTGGTCGGTGGCCCCTGGCTCGATATCAGGAACTAGAAACGGTCGAACTACAGCTTTCGAAGCTCCTAACGCACGCCATCACAATCTTCGAGAATCTAGGTCCAACGAATTCAAGGCTCTTGCTGAGAAGAACGCATTTCTTGGACCCCGTATTCTTAGCAGATTGCATCGCCATTTTGACAATGTGCACGACATCGTTGAAGACAGGTCAGCCGCTGCCGCAAATCGTACCTGTCCTGATCGATAGATACTTGAGCACATCGCCTGGGTTTCAAGTTCATTTCCAACAGCAACACCAACAACACCAAGGAGGTGAAGAAGAACATCACGACGACTATCAATTCTCAAGAGATTCGGCTGCAGCGGCAGGAGCAGAAACGACCACTCAGTTGCCTAGATTTGTCACGTACGACACACTCTGCAAGGAAGAGTACCAGATATTTGCAGTCGGTGCAATGGTTGCATACGGGAGTGAGTAATTGACGCTGGAGAGAAATGAAAGGGAGGCAGACGCTGTACTGATGCTTGCTCGCTCGCTCGCCCACGCCAGTTGTGCTACGACTAGATCGCCTTTGTCTGGCTGTCAAGGCCTTAGTAGGCGAAACGTAGTGAGTAAAATTGATTCTGCAGGTACGGCTGTAGACACAAGACTAAAAGCGTCGAGCGTCTGCTTTTTCTCCTCATAGCTCCGTGCCGACAGATCTACACTACGACGACTATAGGTATTGATCGAATCCGATGGAGAAATCGTACATGTTCTGATGTAATATATTTAGCGTTATTGCACTCGATTGTTTATCCGTCTTACCAGATGATACTGTTCATGCGGATTTGAGTCGCTTGACCTCTGTGTTCTCTTCCAGCCATCGACCGATGAACTCGAAGCTGGCAATCATGATACCACAGGCCGGAGCTACTTTCGCTACTCGAGGGGTGAGACCTCGAAATAATCCGGAAGTTCCGTCTCGAGCGGCAATCTGTTTCCAGATCTCTAGGGTGCTGCTCTGTTTCTTTCTATGTGCTGCATCTGCCTGTAGTCTTGTCTTGATAAGATCGAATGGTTGAGTGACGATGGCGGCCAGTATTCCACTGCTCGATCCACTGAGAAACGCTACTCCGAATTCTTTGACTCGACCGTCTTCTACGTTTCTTTCACCCAACCCTGCCCCAGTCAGGAATCGCTTCGAAGTCTCGTAGCCTGCAAAGTATATGGCACTGAAGGGGACGTCACGATATAGAGTGGGCACTAACCCACGAAACAACACCTTTGGGCCCTCCGCTTTCACCTGACCGCCAAGTTCGACTAGGATGGCACTCAAATTTCTGGAAGCAGAATTTGACGTGGATGCCTGAAGTCGAGTCCGAAGCAGTTCCAGTGGTGTCACTAGGGTAGCGCTGATACTTCGAGCTAGAGCACCTGAAGCCAAGGATGCGAATAGAGTGTGGGTGGAGAAGTTGGACAGGGAAGGACTTGTCGAAGAGGAGCGCGGTGTTTTGTCGAGCGATAGAAAATACTGTCGAAAGCTATCGTAGCACGTCATGTACGTCACTTGACTTGGCACCGTCATTAATCTGCGCATTTTCGAAGGAATATGTGGTGCAAATGTGAGTAAACTAGTTTGTTCTTTCCGATGCAACTTCTCAGCGGCACTCACAGAGTGGGAGTCAGACCCCTCCACAGTCCCCTCATGCCCTCGTTCCGCCCAACTTTGACCACGCCATCCCAAAGGCCTGCAACACGACTGCTATTCCGAACACTTTCCAATTCTCGCGCTGCAACATCTCTATCTGGAAAATCACAAGTAATGGTAGATGAGCCACTGGAAGATGAAAGGTGTGGCGATAAGCGGATGATCCGAGATCGATTGCTGGACATATGATTGGACTCTGCTTCTTTCAGTTGGCTGGTCCTGTCTAGATTTGAATTGGACGTGGGTGACATGGCTTTGATATCGACTCTCGGATCGTGCTGGCATAGGTAGCCATTCTTCTCGGCGATCGTCAGCGGCTGGCAGCAGGTTGCACCAGGTGGGCTGGACGACGAAGGCTGGAAGAGAGGTTCGTGAGAGCCCTGTGTTTGCAAACGAGTCTTGATGACGTCAAATGGTGTCACTGCGATGAATCAGGGTGAGGATAAGAGATATTAAGCAAAGGGTACAAGCGAGGAGATGCAATTCATACGCACTCATGAGAGATGTGACGGCTGCACCGCTGATTGCTGCAATCGCCTTGTTCGTGCGTGACACTCCTCGCGTAGTCTGCTCAGGCATAGATGATGGCCCCGCTCGTCGGTTGTCGTCTAGGTCCGGCATCATGTCCTGCTCCAGTTGCATGATGGAGTACATTTGCGAGCCCGACGTCGAAGACATCTTTCAAGGAAGTGTCTGTTGGGCTGAGTTTAGGTGGTGGCGAGGAAGGGTGTTGCTAAAGTTCCAGTGAAAGTCAATGCGAAGCTACTCTTCCTGGCAAGAACCAAAATTCTGCTTAGGTACACATCTTTCTCCTTGTGTTTCTCAAATCTAAGATCTGATAAACTGAACAGCCACGTGGCTTGCGCCTTTAAATCTTCGACCCATCGATGAGAAGGAAGTGCTTTCCCAAGAGTAGACCATCACCTGTGAATGCACGGACTTTCGATTGTTGGCGTTTTACCCACTGTCTTCACAACGTCCTCTCCATTACTCCACTGACGACAGCTTGTCTAACTTCGGTGAATCGGCTTCTTGACACTACGTTTCTACTCGTACTAGAAGAAGAAACATGAGCACCTCCCGAGTAGCGCGACCACTTGCTTCCATCTCCAGTAGAAGATTGTGGGCATCACAAACCCCACATCGATTCGCTCCTGGTGCTGTTCAACGCAGCTTCGGCTCTCGACAGCTATCTACCAGTGCTTCTCTCCTGGCCGAAGATCCAACTGTCAAAAGCCCAAAGGCAAGCAAGGGTCTACTTGGCTCGTTACTCCATGGCTCTGACAGCGCCAAGGAAGATGGTATGACAGCCCAGTCACACAGCGCAAAAGTAGGAAGAGGGAAATACCTCCATGAGATTCAGAGGCATGTCGTTAGACCTGACAAAGTAGAAGAGTATCTAGCTCTGCTGGGGGAGATGTATCCCAAACTAGCAGCGGATAGCTCCATTCCCTGCCGTTTGGTAGGCTCGTGGCAAATTCACATTGGTGATCTTGACACTTTTTGTGAGTAATTGTCGACTGAGCTGGTAGAACTTGACTGATCCTTTTTTTCGCCTCTTCCAGACCACATTTGGGAATACGATGGATACGAAGGGTACGATGCTTGTGATCAGGCGATTTCTCATTCGCAGGTGGGTCTACTAAAGAAGAACCGCATTCTGTTCTCTCGAGAATCGCTGCTGAGAATTCCATTCTGTAACAGGAGTACGAAACTTTCATCACCAATGTTCGTAAAACGCTGGCGTCGCGATCAAATTGGCTAACTCAGGAATTTGCTTTCTGGGAAACGGTGCACTCACATGAAAGAACGAAGCCGAGTGCGATTTACGAGCTCCGTACTTATCATCTTAAGCCAGGCATGCTCTTAGAGTGGGAAGCAAGCTGGTAAGTGTACGATGTGTGATGAGGCCGGTAGGAGGACTTGATGCTGAGCATTATGATTTCACCTACTTCAACCTTCAGGCGAAAGGGTCTTGAAGCTAGAAAACGGTTTGTGGAGCCTATTGCAGCATACTTTAGTCAGATCGGACACCTTCACACAGTGCAACACATCTGGCGCTACGACAGCCTTGAGCAAAGGAAAGCGACGAGAGATGCAGCGTGGCAAGTTGCAACGTGGAATGACACCGTCACAAAGGTAAGTCATAAAGGTTTCTTTCCTATGGCCGAGATCAGTCCTTCGGCTGATTTGGTTTTCTTCTTCTTTCTCAGACGGTCAAATTGATCGACAAGATGCACGCTCAGATCATGAAGCCGTTGCCCTGGAGTCCGTTGAAGTAATTTATTTGGACAGTGGGAAAGTGAAAAGGAAATGGGAGCTGGGGAAGAGTAAGCGCGGAGCAATTTTATAATTATTGTAAAGCATCATCAATGAAACACACTCTGTCGGCGTCCAGCCAGCTCATGTGTGCCCACGGCATCTCCGTCTTTCCTTTAGTCACTGTCTTCTGCAACATTACCTTGACGGGATCAAGCATGTTCGTAGAAGCATTCGCAATCTCCTATCTTGTCGTCGTCCGTGAGCGATCGAGCTGCTCCTTCTTGCTTCGCTCGCTGTAATGATCCTTTTCACTTCGTTGTAAAGGTTCTTCTTCGCTGCGTCTTTTTCTAGGTGGATAGTCTTGGTACTCCCTTCGATGGCGCTCATCCCTCCTCTCGCGCGCAGCATCCCTGTCCTCCTCTTCCCTTTCTTTCCTCTTTCTTTCAGCTCTCCGCTCACTCTTCTCTTTCTTGTGCTCCGATCGAACTTTGTCCCCCTTGTCTCTTCCTCTGCTCTTTTTGGATTCGGCAATGTAAGAAGCCATAGGGTCTGCTAGATCAATGTCATCCTCGTAAACCTCCGCTGCTTCCCTCGGGCTTTGCACCTTAGCGGGTGCAGCATTTCGACTGGGTACCACCAGCTCTCCTTCTTCCTCTCGTTGCTTGGCTCCAGGCATCTTGTAATCGCGAACATGGTCTACTCTGATTGTCTTACCAAGCAGATTGAAGCCATTCAGGTTGTCCACCGCGAGAACAGTGCTCTTCTGATCCTCGTACAACAAGAAGCCAAATCCGCGTCGATCACCTGCTTTACCTCCCTGCTGTTCATTCTGTTGCCGCAGCTGACGTTGTGGATCGTCGCGAGAGCTACCTTGTCCATCACCTCTCTGCTCTCTTAAGCCACCTTCTGGGACCCGGGGCAAATTAATGTCCAGTATCTCGCCGTACTGCGAAAAGATTGCAATAACGTCGCCCTCTGTCAACCTCTTGTCGAGATTTCCCGCGAAGATGTACGCTGAGTCTGATGCATGAAGAGACCAAAGCATCAGTCGATTTCGAAGTCACCTCAGCTGATGCTAAGCAAAGTGTCTCCCCTGCTACCTACCTTTGTAGTCGTCATGCCAAGAGGCACCTCCTTCGACGGCAAGTTCAAGCTCCTTCTCATTGATCCTGTTCACCTCTCGTACATTGCTGATGCAAAAAGTAAAACAGGATAAGCAGCTTATAGTCACAGCTCTCCAACACTCTCTGAGACTCACTTCATGCTTCCCCGGTTGTCGTCGCCACTGCTGCAGTAAGTGGCCTATAGTGAGGGTAAAGAGCAGGGACAAGGTCGTCCGTGCTACACCTTGGCGCTTCCAATTTTCAAAACTCTAAAGTGCCGCGTCCCTCTCAGAGGAACGGTTTACATTGAGCCTGCACACAGCGATCCATTTGCTCATGACGTTCACGACCGGAGAAATGGAGACTTGAGCTCGCAGCCTTCGTCATTTCCATCGATCTTGGGATTCGGGTCGCAAGGATGGCAGAGGCTATGTATCCACTGCTTGACAGGATACTTTAAGTTCTTACAAATTTGGGAAAGTCTGCGATGGGAAGACAGCAATCTAGTAATCGTGACGGTCACTTCTCCCTATTGTTTTAGTAGGACAAAACTTTTACTGTGCACCCCGAATAAGCCATAGAGCAGTCTCACACGGAAGATGGATAGAATTGCTTGTGAAGCGTCGAATGCACATTACAAAAGGATTTATCGATGAAGAGAAGGTATGTATGACTTACAAAGAAGTCGGCTCTTCAATAAACGGCGGCAACGCCGATTAAGACTGCCCCTGCAATGGCAGCGAAAGAGCTGATGCTACTTCCCGCGAGAGATACAGCTCCACTCTTCATCGCCATTGTCATTGTGGCCGAGGCAGCAGACGACGACGATGAGGCAGAAGTGGAAGCCATACCTTCAGCTGCGTTTTGGTAGTCTGTGACAGCACCACTTGAAGGTGGATTAATGACGTAGATCATTCCATTCGACTGTGGTAGAATGACAAGGTTAAATAAAAGGAGCAGAATGATCGAGAAGGGGAGGATCAGTCGCCGTAATACTCATTGCAACCTCGGCAGGACTCGTCTCTATCTCACCTTGCAATGAGGTCCACAGTGAATGTAGACTGGATCAGTAGAATTGACGGCAAGAGAGTAGGTAGTTCCATCACTCATGATCTCTGTTGCAAACCCTCCTGCCATAGGCTGACAAGCTTGGGATGTTGAGGTACCTGCAGATTCAATGACGTTGTGTTGGCTGGTATGGAAAGTGAAGAGGATGGTGTCTCCAACGGCAGCCGTGGAGGAAAGAGGAGAAAACTAGAGGAGGAAGGGGAAGGTTAACTTGCCATCAGAATGAGGTCGTCACAGAGCCTCTTTCTAGCTCACTTGATCGTCGGTCATTCCTACTTGGACTGCGATCTGAGCAGCTTGAACAGAGACGATCATGGCGGCCACGGCAGCGAGGCTTTTGGTGAATCTCATCATTGCTGGTTTGGGCTAGTTTAGTAGTATGCGACAAGTTCAAGTGCAGGACTTAAGGGCAGGCAAAACAGAACAGAGATGAGGTAGAGGAGATGATGATGTTGATCGTGCTCATCGACTCTCAAGTATTTAAAGGCACTCATGCTTTGATTTCTTTGTAGGTAGGGGGTTTGGCAGCTTGTCCGCTACGAAGGAATCGTATGATCCCTTGATGTGGCTCATGCCATTCTCTATCAGAAATGCCGCTAATAAATAGAGGAATCTTAAGATACACACTGGCTCCTGTCAAAAAAGAAAGCCTCTCTCCTGGATGGATTAGTCATGGGTGCAGAAGTGGGGTAAGAAGGACGGATCTCCAGTCTACTCAATTTTAAGTAGAGGAATGAATCGATCGGAGCTTCGAAATTATAATGCAAAGAGGGCTTCTAGAATACTGGTCCTGATAAAAGTACAGATCTGCTTACTGTCACAGATGGAATAGTGCAACTCCGCTGGAAAGGGGTAGATTGACTCGAAGTATTTGCAACGGACGGTAATGATCAAGAATGGCACGCGTTTCATTGCTATGAGGATTATTTCAGATCGCGCCACGCCTCCTCCCCTTCGTGATGGGTGGGTGGGTCGAGCTGCGCTTGGGCCACAATTGTGAAAATGACATAGATTATAGGATCGAGCTGTGACCGGCCTAGAGAAGCAAAGAAGAGGAGAGTCTTGAGCCACACACACACACAGCATTGTGACCATGTTCGATGGGCGAAGCACCGACTGCACCTTCGCGTGTGCTTCATCTTCATTAATATCTCCTTAGATGTGCTCGTCTATCTCTAAAAGGCTGAAGTCATGCTTCGGCCCTTTTTGGAGTGTTTCTTGGTACGCTGGTCGAGCTTCTATCCTGCGAAGCCACTGTTTGATGAGAGGCCAGCCGTCTTTTCTAGCCTTTGTGCCAATCTTCTTCACCAAGACGTATTCGCAGCTGAAGGCCAGTGCAATATCTCTGTCGTGTGTGTGATGAGGAGCAGAAGGAAGATGTTATGCAGTTGAGGTAACAATCTACTCCTTGCGCGTCGTCTCTTCCCACTCACCCTGCTGTGAAGGTCGTCCCACAGATGTAAGGGCCGCTAGTACTCTGCAATGCTTGTTCGATCTCATCCAGATCGTTGCAGACGTTGGTGGACCCCAGCTTTTCCACATTCTCCACACAGTCCTCATCGCCAGGTCGAGCAAACCAGGCCGAATAAACAAGGGCGAGGGCATGCTGTGGAAGAACAAGGTGAGCATTGGAATGACAATGGACTCCTTTGGTACAGACTAGCAGCATCATCTACTTCAGACACTTACCACCATCAGCGTTTCGGAAAAGTCGATCCAACCGATGATCTGTGTTCGTTCTCGAGGAGCCTTGAACGAAGGAAGAAGCGGGTTGTCTGGTGCGAATCGTCTGCAGAGATTGCCCGCAAGCATCAACACAAGCTCTGAAGATGCAGGAAACTTGATGCGCCATACAAACTCACTCTAGCAGGTATCTGAGTGCGTCAGAGAGAAATTCTACGTGTGAGAATAGAATAAATCGACACCGAAGCAGGCTTCTCGCTGAAGGATTCAATACTACTCACTGCATACAATTTCCACTCTCTATGATGCGCAATTCTCCTCCGCCATCGCCTACATCGTCTTCAACAAGACAAGGCGATTTCCCTAGCTTGTAGCCTGAGTCTTTTGCCAATGACGGGTCCGCTTTTTTACCATTTATTCGAGCATAATTACGACTGGTGATCGGCACCTTGAGTTCATTCGCAAGCCAAAATACGCGAAATGCTCGTGAGTTTTCCAGATTAAAGAGCGTGAGCACCATCGTCTGTCGTCTTTTGTCTGGTGGAAAAGGCTCTATTGTGATGGGAAGGAGTCAGAAGGGAGGAAGGGTTATGTACTGTGGACTGGGAAGCCACGACGACAGAGCCGGCCTTTGCTTCAAAATATGGCTCATGACACGACGTTTAATGGGCTTGTGGAGGGCTCAATTAGAATGGACCGATCTTCGTGCTGTTGCCGGTCCTGGTTACCCCTCTGTGCCAGTCTTAGCATCTTGTGTCAGTCAATGAACAGAATTTCTATTACGTGCTCTCTTTTATACAGCTAATCATTTCATGTACCACCTTTCTCCTCATCACATCCACGCCGTTGGAATGGTAGACATGCACCTTGCCCACCTCTGCAGTCTTCCGTATTCCTCTGGTGCGACGACGGGCAACAAGCGTGAAGATCCATCACCGGGATACAGCTGACTTAGTGATCTGGCTGACTCACTGCCATCCTGCATGCCTCTTTTGAACTCTCTTGCCCTTCCTGCATTGCCCCACCCTGCGTCATCGTTGCAGCGGTCACCGCCATCATCACCATGGTCATCATCATCATCATCATCGTCCCGAAGCAGTGCTCTTTGTAGATCTCTCGTCGTTACTCTCTCCTTTGCCGCATCCATGACATCATCTTGGGTGGCTTCCGCTGCTAGTCTTCTTTCTCCTGACATGGTCGCAATCCTTTCCTCGGCATCACACCAGAACATAGACCATGCTGGTAAAGTGTTCTCTCCCTCCTTTTTCAATGTCGTATCGATCTTCGTGAATCCATTACTTCTCTCATAATACCATCGATTGACGGGATTGTCGCTACGACTCTTCCAGACTAGATCCTCTCCCACTCCAAAGCCTCCCTTCCCACCATTGTCGTTGAGAGCGTCCAACAAACCAAGACCGTGCACTTCATCTCGCAGTGCACCCCACAAAAAGTCGACTGCGCCACTTCCCTGTAGACTTGGCAAGACTGCAAACTTGTCAAGATAAGCGATTGCTTTGTGAGTGGAAGGGTCCTCGCCAGGCGCGTACTCGTGCGTCACAATAGCTGCTCCTTCGTAGTCACCAGTCACGATGACGAAGTCGAGATTGCCTTGGAGGCGCGCAAAGTACTCCTTTCGATTAAGTTTCCTTTTGAAGCTGGCTTCTAGTAGTCTGGTCATCTTATCCCAGTCTACCTCGTCGTACTTTTGAAGGATTCGGATGTCCAATCCCGGTCGAATAATAGTAGGCGTATGTCGCACATCTTGCCGACCAGCGAGTAGACGATGGGGTAAGGAAGGTGAGTGAGCGGCCTTGTTCGTGATTAGATTGGCAATCAGACTTTTTGGTGATCGATGAGAGACGACGACACCTGAAGAGGTCTTGGGCATGTATGCAAGGCAATCTCGAACCATGGACAAATTACTCAACGCTGTGGGGTGCGACTCGTTCCAGATGAAACTGTTGGCGACGTGAGAATACTCGGAGGCCAGATTGATTGAAAGATGCGGGTTGCCTCCTCTTGCGTGTGATGGTATACCTCCTTCCCGATTGATGATCATCAATCGAAGAGGCATGATATCGACTCCATCATCTGCAACTTCTTCTCCTGTAGTCATGGCCTGTTGTTCAGACAACCTGCCTTGACCTGCCATCTCTCTAGCCAAGCCCACCAAGACGTCGTCTGCAGACACACACACCGTTCTAGGCGCATTCATACTATCGGGATCCTCGTATAGAGCCAGAGGGGCGATGACAGGTATCATGTCACCAGCCAGTGCTTTTCGGATGCTAGTCAAATGATCGTCGCTCACGAGAGGTGATCGATCCTTCGAAGGCCTTTCAACCGCCCATTGATAGTGATGAATCGACGAAGGACTTGTCAAAGACGGCGGAAACACTTTTCTATACCGAGCGACTTGGTCTGCGTCTACTCGCATGATGGCATGGGGAATCGGTCTAGCTGGAGCACCCTTTTGTATCAGAGCTTCCGACAGCTTCGAAACGTCTAAGACCATTTGCTTTCGAAGGACCTCTTGTAACTTTCCAATAACATCATTAGAAGTATGACCCGCTTGCTTTTGTGCCGTCATCCAAGGTGCTAGCTCTCCAGCTTCAAAGTCCATCTCTGATTTGATTCTGCGACCGTCTTTGGTGGAAAAGGAAGAAGCAGCAGCTCTCCAACTTTCCTCTTCTGAGTCGACGATGATGATGGAGACTAGGCCAAGCCTTTTCAGATACACCATTCCCTCTGCTATGCTTTCCAATTGTCTGGGTGTGAATGGTCCTTGTACTTTCACCAAAGCAGTGTGTTGCTGCACTGGCCAATTTGTCAAAGACTCCGCCAGCCTTGACTGGGTAGCCTTTGTGACATTTTGCTGCAAGCGGGGTACTTTCGAAGGAGTGCTACTTATCGGATCTGCCACTTCGGGCTGGATAAATTGGTGGGAAGAAGGATGGTCATTTGCAAAGTCATTCGAAGGTGATGTAGGAGACTGCAATGATGATCCGCCATCCGTCTTTCTCGCCCTTTCCCGGGGAGCAAACAGAGAGGAGGCTGTGGCTGCTGATTGTGACGGTGAGGAGGAAGATTGTGATGGTGTTGTTGTTGTTGTTGTTGATGCTGAGATATTAAAAGGAAATGGAGGTTGATTAGGTCGTCGTCGTCGTTGCTGCTGATGTGGCTGTTCTTGTTCTTGTGCTTTGTTCTTGTTGCTCGGCCTTGGTGCAAATGAATTGAGGTATGTCTTTGAATCTCGCAGAGATGGTTGAGCATGCAGGATCTCCATGATGAGACTCTGCATTGGCCGCTTGGATCCCATGATGGTAGAGCAGTTTTTGGCAGAGCTCCGCACAAGACATGAAAAACGTCCACAAGTCAGCAGCAGTAGTAGTCCACCATTAGCGAGCAATGATGTAAGAGGAGGAGAAGCAAAAAAATGGAGAAGAGGAGGAGAGGAGGGGAGACTAACGTTGTCAATTTCAAAATCCAAGTGACTCGCTCGCACCTCTAAATATAGGACGGCAATCCGATAACGAATTTCGGAAGAAATCTCAAATTCAACAAAGTGGAAGAGGAAGCTTTTTGTCTCGCGCGCCAAGATTATCAAGATTTGACACAGAACTCCCCCCAGGAAATAGGCTAAGTCATCATAACCCTCCGGGCTTCTATATCTACCTTTTAAGTTTTGTTTCAATTTGATCGCCCATACTCACATGTAGATCGGCTTCGCCTTTTAGCGATGATGACACAGGATTTCCTGTTCGTAGAAGTGGAGTGGAAGACCAGTGTACGAAGGAGGCGAGAGACGACTGCCGTGATTGCAGCGGAGCATATCGCAACATCTTGAGAGAAAGCGTCGCAGGCATTCAGAGACCGCAAGCACGCAGTTGGCAGAACTTCGAGAAAGAAGAAGCGCAGAAAGTGTCGCAAGGTGTGGAGGGAGCACCGATGCAGGTGGCCTTGCTGCTGCCATAGCACTACTTATACGCCAACCTGAGCCCTGGATACTAGCCCTTGCGCCTGAAAATACACATGCGAGCTGCTCGAGATAAGGCCCACTCTACTGGACGCCCTAAGCCCTGACGAGGATTGGAAGTACAATTCGTCTTTTCCCCCTCTTTTCTTTCAAAAGCGAGAGAGTGGCGGAGAGTTGTAAGGCAGAATATAGTCATAAATCAGGCCGGCAGACGACCTCGACTTATGAAGGCGCAATTATTAAGAAAGATCGTAACAGTCTATTGGGATTCGAGGCTTGAGGGCAAGGGAAACAATGAAGAAAAGAGGAGAAGGGGGAACTGGGGGAAAGGGGTCGCGGAAGGAACAAGAGGAGATGTACGACTTGCCGATCACTTTTCTTCTTCCGTGTCGGGCTCCCTTTCACCACCGTAAGTGAGCCATTTGGAAAGACGAACTCTACGCCTCTCCTCTTGCGCCTTGATTTCGTTTCTGGTCTTCTTCTTCTTCTTTCCTTTGGCAGCTTTCAGTTTACTCATGTCGTGATCCTCCTCTTCTCCTGAGCCGTAGGGCGTGTCGGCTGGTGTACCGGCTGCACTGCTCATGGGTGTCCTGCTCAATGGAGTGCCTGCTCTACTGTTCACTTTGCTGTTCAAGCGACTGGCAGCCTTGCTACTAGCCAAGGCAGGTGTTCCAGGGCCTCCTGGCGTGCTAGCGCCACCTGGACTACTGACACCACCTGGCGTACTGGCAC
The DNA here is from genome assembly GCA_026210745.1 of Exobasidium rhododendri. Lineage (NCBI taxonomy): Eukaryota > Fungi > Basidiomycota > Exobasidiomycetes > Exobasidiales > Exobasidiaceae > Exobasidium > Exobasidium rhododendri. Next base: position 1,616,643 of record CP110630.1, read on the forward strand.
CGTCGTCTTCTTCTCCTCCAAAGTGCTCCACAGCCAAGGCAGTCTTTGTCTTGGAGACAAGTTTACCTCCTTCGACCGTCCAGATCTCTGTGCAAAGTGCTTCTACGAACTGCATATTGTGAGTGATGATGACGACCGCTCCCGACCAGTTTCGAATAGCAGTGGCCAACATGGCAACCGAATCACGATCCAAGAAATTCGTAGGCTCGTCTAGCACAAGAATCTGAGGACTGTTCCAGAGTGCAGCTGCCAAGACAACCTTGACCTTCTGACCTCCACTCAAGCCGCTCATCTCGTGATGCTCGGCAATCTCTCCATTCAAGCCAATGTCCATCAAGTGTTTTCGGATGGCTTTTGCAGACAGCTCTTTGCTACCTGCTCCTTCTCTAGAACTTTCAAAGTCATCAAACTTCTGAACAAGTTTGCTGAACCCTAGTTCCATCAATCGATCACGGGGGATCCACGTGTTGTGACGGTGCTCCATGCCGACCCACTTGATCTCGTATTGATAACTCTTCTTCAACTTCTGTCGACCTACGATGTACTCGATCTTTCGTCGTTCACCGGTCGAAGAAGTGATGGGCTGCTCCATCTGATCTTGCTCTTCTTGTGACACCTTTCGCGTGGCCATCTCGGAGATCTCTCGATCATGACCGTCTTGGAATCGCCAGGTAATGTACTGAACGGCCGTCTTCTCCAGGTGCTGCTCAATGTGGTGGAAGGCGTGTTGATGGAGAGTCGAGATACGCAAATTAGGATGTCTTTCCACTTTACCAGACTGCGGAATCATTTCCTGCGTCAGACACTTGATCAGGGTGCTCTTTCCCGCTCCATTGGGACCCAAGACACCGATTCGACTGGACAAACTGACGGCGACACTGGCATTTGAAAGACTGGGCTTGCTTGCACCAGGGTAGGTAAAGGTGATGTCACTAGCTTTGAGAATCGTTCGTGTTTGAGATCGGATTCCCATCAACGAACCAGGAGGTGGGAAACTGAACGCGGCACTCGAGGTGGAAAGGCTGTAGTACGACTTTGCCTCTGGTTTCTTCTCCACGAACTTACTCAGGTTACCAGGATAGTACTTGATCTTCTTGTTCTCGTAGTGCATAATGTCCGTGCAGACGTTGTCCAAGAAGCCGGAATCGTGACTGACGGTGAGGACAGTGATGTTGGGATTCGAAGTGAGGAAATTTTCCAACCAAGCAACGGAGGCCACATCCAAGTGATTGGTAGGTTCATCGAGCAGGTAAACATCTGCCCCAATCAACATGGCTCTTGCCAACGCCAATTTCATCTTCCAACCACCTGACAAGGAAGAGACAGGCGCTAATCTTCTTTCTTCATCAAATCCGACTTCTTGCAAGGCGGCATGAACCTCTTCGATTGATTTGCCCAACGCCTTTATTTCAGGGGTCTGATGGATGAAATCGACAATCTTCATGTCGGCACCTTCACCCTGATTATGTTCGACCATGATTGTTCGAAGTCCTTCTGCTTCTGTCGGATAATTTTCCACCTTTCCATCACGCATAGCTTTTAGTAGGGTGGACTTTCCACTTCCATTAGCGGCAACAACACCGTATCGGTGTCCTCGATGCAGACGCAAAGAGGTATGGTTAAGAAGCAAGAGTCCACCGTAGGCGAGAGAGAATTGAATCTTACAAAGACACTCTCCTGAGATTTCGCCGTCATCTTCTTCTGGAGCACCAAATCGAACTTGATCCAACTTGACATACTCTTCTCGGATCATGTCCGTCGTTGACTTTGCTGCTTCGTCGCTCTTTGTCAAACGTCTCATGTAGGGAAGGACATAAACGTCGTCCCACGCACTGGCTTGCACAACTCTTTTGTCTGCAAGACGAACGACCAGGCTCGCAACCCATTCGACACCCTTTTGATCCCAAGCATCTTTGGAGACGTCGTGATCAGCTCGCGTAGCAAGAGCTTTGTTGATTCTTGAGATAGCGTCTGTTCTGGCACTTTGAAAGATCTTCTTGGGGTCTTCGTCATCCTTGGCATCACCGACAGCTTTAGTAGCGATTTGCAAAGTTTCAAGAGCAATTTGAGCATGTTCTCGAACCTCTGGGAACGCAGCTCCTGTTGCAATACGTTCCACACCAGGTGTAAGGGCAGGCAAGAATTTGACAGCTTCATGCGGATCGCGCACGAGCTTGGTAAGATTCTCTACAATAATGGAGGTAGATCGTTGCACTGTCGAATTTCGCTCATTGAGTGCACGAACCAAGAGGGGGACCATGACGGCAAGAGCAGGTCCAGTGACATCGGCAACAAAGGTGGTGGAGGACAAGGCCTTGATGCACTCTGCTACAGTGTCAGGTGCTCTCATGGCGGCAACCAAAGAACCCAAATGAGGTCGAATGTCGTTGTTGTCGATCACTCCACATACCTTGGTCGTTGTCTTGACAGCTTGTTTGGCGACCTAAGGAGGAGTTTAAGGCAAGCAGGAGAGAAGCACAAGGCAAGAAGAAAAGGTGTCAGAATGAGCATTCAATCTATCGATCTGGGCCAAACGCCGTCTCTCACCTCTGCTTTGGTGTCAGACATTCTGTTCTTGAGGTGAGGGATCAAATCGACCAGCTGCTCTCCAATCTGTTCGCTGGCTGAGTCGCTCAACCTTCCAATGATTTTGAGGGCGCCCACCTTGGACTGCCATTTCGTTGCGCTGTTCTCCAACACTTCGTAAAGAAGAGCGAGAACTTCTGGCACAGCCTCTGATGGAGGCAGAACCATGAGAGCACTGACTGCGCCATCTGCTGCATCTTTGACGTTGTCAACCTTGTCGGCGTACAAGTCAAGAAGAAGAGGTAGAGTAGGTAGCAGCCATGGCTCGGCACCAAGCGGGCTAGGAGCGTTCTTGCCTCCTACCTTTGAGAAGATGGCGGACAGGCCAATCGAGCCTGCTTGTCTCTCAAAGGGCGTCTTTTTGTTCTTGCAAGCCTTGATCAAGCTGTCCAGGATACCTTCTTGTTGTATTGATCGCAGACCATGAGCATTGATGTGAGCGGCAAGTGCATCAGCTGCGATGTGACACTCGGCAGTTGAAGTTGCCTTGTAAAGCCCAGACAGCAATGTTTCTGCTGAGTGACCATTCGTAGTCCCATCAGAAGCCATCGTTAAGGAACGGCTTTCAGAGAGTAGGAAGGGGAATGGGAGGAACGGGAGACTGGGTGGTGAGGATGGAAAGGAGAGAGGTCCAATGAAATTTGCTTTAATTCTCCCCCTGCTGCCTTTCAAAATTCTCAATTGGGTACCAACGAAATCAAAAATTTTAACTCCCCTCGACACACAATTTTTTTTTTCCCTCAAAACTTCGTCGAAGGAACGCGCTGAGAGCACCACGTGTTCCAACGCACTAGCATTCCCGTGTACCGGTACCGACGGAGACATTTGTGCCTTGCAGAATGAGCATACAAAGGAGAAGTATGCCAAGATGGCCAATCGCATCTGCTGCATTGTGGGTAAACGGTCACCTGCTTCGTCATTGAAGATAACCTAATCTGGAATTCGGTAATTGAGAAGCATCTTCATGATAGACGGACTCGAATGCGAGGGAAAGGCCAGCTCTTGGGTCTGCCCTTTGTTCCTGCGGCGCTTCACGAGCAAGGCTAGCTGTCCAGTAGGCCGTCTAGGGTCGCTTGGCAATTTGTGCGACACCTCTTGCCTTTGCATCTTCCGTTCTGCACTTGAACCTTTGGTAAGGCAGGGATCGTTCGCCTCGGCAAACATCAGCGCCTAGCGAACGAGACCTGTACTGTCACACGGAAGCGTGACGTGATCGACCATTACACTACTCTCTGAGCCTATCCGCAGCATCCCCAGTATATTCGGCGAAGAAAGCATACTGCTTAAGTATCCTGAGAATGGCCTTCGTAGGAAGCTGCTCATCCGTCAGTCTTGCTTTCCGCCCTCGCTGCTCCACGCCTCCATATGTATTGCTTGCCGTACGCTATTTGTATTCTTCGACCTGGAAGGGGGAGGGCGCTTGGGCCCCTCAAATACTATTCGGCGCTGAACATAATCGTAGCGAAGAAAGGGAAGATAGGAACTTACCAGTAACGCGGAATACTATTTCTTTGTCCCTCCAACGCATCAACTTCATCTTCCATGCTAGAGCGAACTATTTCACTCAACAGCCTGCAACTGCCCACGGAGATCATCCTTCTGATACTCGAGCTGGCGGCAATTGAGCGACCATGGCAGCTGCAGACATTGACACGAATCAGCAAGCATCTCCGTGGGCCGTTACTGCGCCGACTGTACCAGCAGCTTCATCTCGTTTCGGCAGAACAGACCGACTCGATCATCAAGAACGGCTGGCCAAATGGTGCTGAGTCGTGGACTGAGAGATGCCGTCAAGTAGAGGAGGGCGTTGGACCGGATCTAGCTCTTTACCTGCATTACATCGAGGACGACTGGGAGCATGAAGCGGAGTTCTACGAAGAAATGGAAGCCACACTTGAAGACCTTCCGGACAGTACACGAGATCGGATGGAGACTCTTGGCCTGCGCACTCTTCCAGGTCACAAAGGTGACAACAACATGGGCCTCTGGTCATTGCAGTATCTACCACGCCTCAGAAGATTGTACATCGACACGACGTGTGTCAACTTTGCCAACCTCCTCGAATCTCATACTCTGTTCGCTAAATTCTCGAGTCACGGTGACGGCTGTTGCAGTGGAGTCCACGAGAATCCTCTGGACTTCTTCAAAGAGCCTACACAATTAGAAGCTTATGCCTTCGGAACAATGGGCTTCCATGATTTCCTGCTACACATAGACTGCAGCCGAGGGCGAGGATTCTGGTTCCAGAAAGTGTTTGGCAATCTGAAGCGTCTCTATGTGTTTGCGCTTGATGGAGTGGAAAGCACGGCAGAAGATGAACCTTGGACTGTCGATGTCGATCTTATGACAGGCGTGCAATACATCGTCTACGTTGCGTTCCACCATAGAAGCGAAGTCAAGTCATGCGCGCCCGAAGCAAGTATCGACGTTCACCATCATGGTACTATGGTCTTCAGAACAATCATTGTCGACGAGCCGCAGAACAAGTGAGTGGTAGCAAGGGTGGTACAAGTAGAGGTGGAAGAAAAGCCATCAGCAAGCTGATCATGTTACCTCAATTGTTGGTGTTGGTGTTGTTGTCGTTGTCGCTGCAGTGTGCTCAGTGTCATGCACCGCGTCATTGATGACTTTGACGCGGAATGGGCTCCAGGAGCATTCCGAGGTAGGCGTTGGCCTCCATCCACAAGACCGAGATACATAAAAGGAATCCCTTCCAGAGCCATCTACGAAAAGAACGGTGGCGTGATCTTCAAGGATACACCGAAGCCACCTATTTGGCATGTCTCTTCATCTACTTGAAAAAATGGCCTTACCCTTCTTAAGGAAAATGGTCAATGGAAGTACAGACCACAAATGGCGCCTGGTGAGAGGAGAGATCCTTTCCCCGAGACACTATAAGTCGTACTTGCGTCACAATGACGATGCAAAAGAGAGTTCTGACCATTGCGGAGAGAAGGAAGAGTAGACTGTGAAGATCTGAATCATGCCCACAGCGCAGACAGGCAGAGCGTATTCTTCCTTCCTACCTAGAAGCTTTGACATTCTTCAGCACTGCATTCGGGAGTCGTACCTTATCTGTTGGTAAGCTTCCTGTCATCTTCCATATATCTAGATTCGTATTAGATTTCCTTTACGGATACTTTATTTCTCGCCCAGCTCGCGTCGATCTGCAGTGATTGATTAGAAATCGAGCACGGCACTAGATCATCTTGTATAACAATTAAGACTGTTTGGCTTTTGTATTCGGTCTGATCATGAGGAAAGGTAATGCGAGTGCAGGGCTTGTAATGTCCGTATAGTGTCCGTATGAAGAAGTAATCTGCAGATTTAAGCAGCAGCCGAGCGTGTGAAGGGGGGGGGGGAGAGACAGAGAGAGAGAAAGAGCGATAGGAGCGGGAAATTCCACTTCTGGACAATCTGAAGCTCGAAGACTTGTCGTGACATAGGAAGGACGTCGCAGCACCGATCTCTCCCAGCGCAGGAACGAATCGCACTTCGATCTTCGACACCGTCCCAACCCTTGTTCTCGCCATCCTTACATTCATTTCAGCTGCATCACTATTACAGTTACAGGGCCGCCGCCGAGGAGAAACGACAGAGAAAGCTGTCTCACACCACCCCCACATCAAGGACAACGTCTGCCACCCAAAACTTTAACTTTCACGACAACAGTTCCTAAGTGAAGTCCGCTACACACGAGGTCGCATATAGGACTGTGCTGCAAATCTACAGATCAGCCCGACAAGGCAGGACCGGTCGCTTCCCTGACCACCGAGACGAGAACGCATCTGAACTTCGCCCCAAACCACTCTTGTCGATCCAGTCTGATACGAACGAGAGTATCAGAAGCTTCCACAGAGCGATACCCTTGTAAGGGCAAATTCGATACACTGTCTCTGTCCATAAGAGGAGACACAAGAAAGGTCTGCTACATGTGCAGCGAGGTAAGTCTAGTCTGGAAACTTGATTGTCGCAAGAGCAGCCTACCACTACTGACCCTTCGCCTCTGCCTACTGCTGATCGCAGCGCACTCACATGAATTGCAAAGCGAGAAGCCTGCACACATAGGGCGTCAGACATGCCTTCACCCTTGTGGTCTCGTCAGCCGGCAGAAGTACACCCGTCCAGTGTGAAAGGTGACGCTCCTTCCAAGGGAGGTGTCTCGCAGAGCTCTGAAGAAGAAAGCGCGCCTTTTACCAACAATCTAAATACCTTCCTAACTATCGATCCGAGCCGCACATCGAGGGAGAGCGCTGCTTGGTCTGCTAGCAGTAGTCCTCTGGCGGGGAGGGACTCCTATTCATCGCCAAACACGAGCAGCACACAGGATGTCGATAACTCTTCCCAAGTACCGGCCCCTGTTCCTTCTTTGTCAGGCACGATCTCTGGCGACTCCTCAAAGTCTTCGGTCATTCAATCTCGGACGTCGTCTTTCTTTAAATTAGGTCGTCGATCGTTCGGTAGGAGGAAGCAGCCAAAGCTTACTGATGAAGGCAGGGAGGTCTCCGATAGTCTACAAGGACCGAGATCAACAAACAGGGCAGAAGCGTCCACTACTGCCGCTGCTGCAGCAAACGATACTAAGCGCACGTCGAGCAGTCCTGTTCAAATGAGAAGCAAAGACGTCTCGAGCTTGCCACGACAATCGACGACGAGCTCAAGAGGTGGCGATTCTTACAGTGATGTGGATGGCGGTCGAGTCTCGTCAGACGTGGATAGTGCCATTGGAGGTAATGGCAGGTCGACCTGGACAGCAAATCTAAGCAGCGGTAGCTCAATCAGCGACCCCACAGTAGGTCGACTAGCGGGTATCAAGGAGTCAAATGGCAGCAATACAGCCACTACGAAGGGCAAATCAGGGAGACCTCGACCAGTAACGAGTCAGGGCCACTTCACAGAGTCGCCCGCGAACCCACAGACAGCAAATGTCCGAAATGGAGCACCTCCAGTCTTTCTCCCTTTGTCTTCGACGAGCATGCTCAACGGCATGTCTGACAATGCACAAGTAAGGAGGTTTTCCCAACAAGACAGTCCCGACTCTTCTCGAAGTCCGCGCAGCCCTCGATGGAGCAACAATGCAACATCTGCAAATGGTCAAGCACCACCATTGCCTCTCTCCTCCATTCCTGACGATACGTCGCAAAGCAGTCGATTCGCAGATCAGCGAGCGGCTCAATTTAGCCACCCCAAGCAAGATTTAGACGCAAAACAACATAAAAGTGCGACCAGCAGAGTAGCTTCGAAGATTAGATCGAAATGGGCAGGCAACGCCACGAGTGGCGATGATGATTCTGCCATCACGTCCAGCTTTGCAGCGAATCCTCTCAAGACTAGCGACAGGAGGCCGGAGTTTGACAGGCCCAATCAAATGGACTTTTTCGCCGCTCTGTTGTCTAGCTCAGGGCCGGACGATGAAAAGAACAATGTCCGCAAGACGTCTCTCGGTGATTCGCTTTCTGTGCCGACCTCTACGCCGTTGAACGGACGCCAAGTGAGAAAGTCTCGATCACAGAATAGCTTCTTGCTTCACCGAAGACCGTCATTCTTAGGAGGCAAGCAACAGACGGACGCAGAGAGGGTGCAAGAGATAGAGGGCCGATCGAGGAGCACCACTGTGAGTGGGCCAGGAGTGGAAGGTAGAGCTGGAGTGGGTGTAGCAAAAAGACAACCAAAACGGAGAGGCGGCGAAGAGGAGAGCAGAACGGTCTCGCTGCCGAAGAACTTGGTGGACAGTGGGACGAGAAGATCGCCTTGGGATATTCTCACTACTTCTCGATTGGATATGCTTGACTCCTCACCGGAAATCGAGCGGTCTACGCCCTTCTTTGGCACCTCACAGCAATCTAGAGGAGATTCCATATCGTCGACGGAGAAGAGGCGCTCAATATCTGGCCTTCTCCCCGCTTCTGCTGCTACGAAGAACGGAAAAGGACTCGGCTCGACTGCTTCTTCCTCTTCCAGACCTTCGTCCCCCTCCGTAGGATCCAAATTGGACAGCAGTGGAGGAGCTGCGAACCTCTTTGGCGCTTCGTCATCCACACCTCGTCAGCGGGCTTCATCTCTTTTGCCTCCAATGCCTTGGCGATCGAGGACGACGTCCAATGTTGCTATAATAGAGACCTTGCCACACAGCGAAAGCAACATGGGGGCTCTCCAGTCGAGCGCAGTAGTTGTGGAAGACAAGGCAAAGGCAAAGCCCAAAAGGAAAAAGGCGGAGGAATTCAAGGGAGATGCGGAGGCTTTTGTACAATACACAGTCAAGACGGCTAGCCGAAGCGAGGTAGCCGCCATTCTGGCATCTTCTGCAGATGCACTGCACAGGGAAGCCTTGCGGATATACATGCAGAAGTTCTACTTTGTTGGGAACCCTTTGGACGTTGCGCTTCGCAAGTTGCTGTTGACGCTCTATCTGCCAAAGGAAACGCAGCAGATCGATCGAGTCATGGAGGCGTTTGCTCAGCGATACAATGAATGCAACGAGCGGCTCTTTTCGTCTGATGACCAGCCTTACGTCTTGGCATTCTCGCTGATGATGCTTCACACCGATGCGTTCAACAAGAATGCAAAGCAAAAGATGTCCAAGCAGGACTACTTGAGGAACACCTCCTCTTGTGAAATTCAAGACGAGATCCTGGAATACTTCTACGACAATTTGACCTTTACCGAGTTCATCTACGTCGACGATGAGGTCGCAGTTTCCAGGCGAAAGTCAGAAGGGGAGACGAATCAGTCTGGTGTTGGTGGAGGAGGAGGAGGAGGTGGTGGTGGTGGAGGTGGTGGAGGAGCGATGGGTTCTTCTTTCCTTTCCGCTTTCTCGTCCACCACCAACGGATCGTCTGCTGCAAAGAGCCGAATCGACCCTTACTACATCATTGCGAATGGTGCCACACACACTCTTCGACCGGACATTGCTTCGTTGATTCCAGAGGACACTCCATTCTTTGCAAAGGGCACGCTGCTCCAGTACGACGTGGAAGAATTGAATCGAGCTGTTGCAAACGCGCCTACTATTGAGATTGCTACCTCGCGAAGGCCATCGTTGCCGAGTGCAGCTCTTCTAGGCAGTGACTCAACTTCGACAGGTCGTGGAGCCGCCGACAAGGAAACGGATTCAATCGTGACCTTGCGTGTCACCAAGGTAGGCTGCATCAGTCGAAAGGATGACATCGTCGACGAGACCAAGAGAGCACAGTCGCGCAAGTGGAGGACCTGTGGTATGCTACTCACCTCTACTCAGCTCCTCTTCTTTAAAGACTTGGTGTGGACTAGTGCGCTGGATCAGCAGATTCGTGAGCAGACGGAGAAGAATCCTCAGCAGGAGGGCGGTATCCTCGTGACGCCTCGCATCACTTACTTTCGACCCGATGGTGTACTGGCACTAGGTGATGCGATTGCCGTGAAGGACACGACGTACTCCAAGCACGACCATGTCTTTCGATTGATTGCAAAGCAGGGCGACCAGAGTCGCCAATACCTCCTCCAAAGCGCAAGTGGAGAAGAGATGAACGATTGGATTCACAAGATCAACTTTTGTGCTGCTTTTCGAGCCGCAGGTGTTCGCATGCGCGGACTGGATCTGCCATCGTTGCCATCACTGGACAACGTAGACGGAGACGGAGTTGCGTTGAAGGGCAACAATCTCTCTTCCCTGCGTCCAGCAGCAGCAGCAGCAGCAGCAGCAGTTGGTGCAGAAAGTGAATCTTCCATCGACGAGAAGAGATCTTCTTCGTCCAGCGATCAGAATAGAGGAGATACCAACGCAACACCGACTGACGAAAGCGTAGCGTTGATGAAGCGTAAAGTCGATGCAAGAAGGACAGAATTGATGCCTAAGCTGGAAGTTGTCATTGCTGCATACGAAAAGGCAGAGACTGAATTGGATGATAAGCTTCGATTTGCTCGCCATTTAGGGATTTTGACTCCTTTCATGAAGGTGACCAGGGATCGAATCGAAATGACGGCCGTACCGCTGGCGCAAAGTATTCGTCAATTACGATTGGACCTTGCACGATACCAGAGCAGGAAAGAGATCTTGCAGTTGGACTTGGGCGCAAGTGAACGATGGGTAGAAGCACTGGCGCGAGCTGGCTCGTTGGTCCAAGCACATGAAACGAGGTCGAGCGATGCTGTTCCCCTCGACGCAGCCATTCCTCGCTCGGCGTCCAATTCAAGAAAGCACTCTTTGTCATTGCTGTCACAGTCCTCGCCCGTGGGTATCTCTCAGTCGCTATCGATCAGAAAGTACATGTTGGAAGAGGAAGAAGACGAAGAGGTGGAAGCAGCAAGAGATATGCCTACACCCACGTTGCGAAGTGTGGCTGTTGCAGAAGATAAGATGCATCGTGGGAACAGACTACCTAGCTTGGGAGGATTCTCCCCTGCTCTCTTCGATATCGACCCCTCCGTCCTGTCGTCTTTGTCGCAAAGCTCACCGTTAGGGCAGTATGCAAGTCAAGAGATCAAGCCAACCCAATTGTTGAGATCATCGATATCAAACGAGAGTAATGGCGGTGGCGGAGGTGGCGGTCGTGGTGGCAGCAGCAGCAACAGCAGCACGACCACACTGTCTTCTCCGCCTCGTCGCCGACAATTCGCTCCTTCTTCCCCTACACCAAGAGAAGAAGCGGAAAGGTGGGATCGAAGTAGAGTGGTGAAAGATTCGAAAAGGGTCAGTCTGGTCACTCTGCCTGATGCGGAACATCTCAAAGATCTGACGAGAAAGTCTGCCTATGCCTACATCGAGGGAGCGGAAAATGCAGACGGCGGCATTCAAGCGGGGCAGAGAGAGCAGGCAAGCTCGAGAAAAGGAAGATAGAGCAGGCCGAGGTCTCTATCAGCGAGAAGAAAAAGAGAAGGAGAGACCGTGTAGCATCAGTAGGAACGTCCATGTATCGTAAATCACAATTGTACTCATGTAAATGGCGGAGTAGAGCAGGCTATGTAACTCTGTAATACCATATATTCACACGCAAGCTAATCGTGCATCACTGCATTTCAGCTTCGTTTCCGTTCTTGCCATATGACGACAAAGGAGACGATGGCTGTCAAAGCCGCCATGAAAGCTAGGAGAAGGAAAGCGGCAGGTGCATAGATATCACTAAGACTTCCGCCGAGTTTGGACACCAGTAGAATGAAGAGTCCACCGGTGGCAGAGTATGCGCCAGCGATTGACCCTCCTACCGATGTGACCACATTGCCACTGCCGCCAATTGTATCGCTCCCTCTCAGCCTTGACTTTGATCGCGCACAAAGGGCCAAAGAAGCTACGATGGCAGCAATTTGACAAAATCCGATCCCTACAGCCGCCACCCAAGCTACTGGGCTCCGTGGATCGCCATTATTAGGAAGAGCAAGTCCAAGAATCAAAAAGGAAGCCGTTCCAATCGACGTGGCAATGAAAAGCGTCCACGCCGGCGAGAGAGCTTCACACATGTATCCGACCAACGGTGATAGAAGAAGAGCGATCAGTTGAACGACGCCGGAGAGGATCGATGCAACAGTAAAGGCTTGCCGACATGTCCTCTTCAGTTCAGATGGTGGTATGTCTGGTGACGGCAGCGTTGAGCATAATCCAGAGCTATAGAAGAACTTTGTGACCAAGAGTGGAATGAAGACGGTGGTCGCAATCGTACATGCCCGAGCTAGACCACCACTCAAGTATCCCAGGCTCAAGCTCGAGTCTTTCCCTGCCAATTGGAAGCCAGCGAAGATGCCAGAGAAGATCGTGCGAGTGACTTGAATCAATCGTTTGCTTGCACTCGATCGAGACTGGAGTCGTCGCTTGAGACGTTGTCGTCTGGCTTCCCGAGTAGTAGGTATCGAATCATTTGCTGTGTCTTGTTCGAGGGATGTCTCTTCACTTTCTCTGCGGATGAGTGGACTGGAAGTGGAGTTGGGCTTGTCCATTTTCAACCCGAAGGAGAGGGCAATAGCCACAAGGGCGGCCAGTGCAGAGACAATGTAGAAAGCCTCCTTTGTGCCTCGGCGCACAGCTTCGTCCCCGCCATCTCCAGGAAGTTCCGGTGGAGCATTACGATCGTACAGGGAAGCAAGAAGAATGGGAAGCCGAAGGAGGAAAAAGACGGCAATGAGAGCGCCAACACCGGTCATGAGGCCGGTAAGGGCTGCCAATCGTCCATGCCGGCTGCATTGACGAGACGGTGCCGCTTGACTCCCAGTGGTGGCTTCAAGAAGCGAAGTCGACTCGGAGGGCCCCTCGTTTGATGCTCTGACACCTTCACCAACAGGCGTCACATCCAAAGGAGCCGAATACGAGTTGAGAATACCTGATCATCACGAATAATAGCCTTGTTAGCTGAATACAGGCCTGCTGATGGGGCGCTTCTTTCTGCACTCACCACTCAGCATCGAAGTGACTGCACTTCCTCCGACTGCAAACACTAAGCGACAGAATAATAGATCTGGCCATGGTGATTGTGCTAGCGTATAGGTTAAGAGGGCTATAGCGACGAAGCAGTACCCTGTCACAGCTACCACTTTTGTGCCGACAACATCGGCGAGGCTGCCCCAAAACAGCACCAAGAACATGCTAAGGAGCTCATCGGAGAAGACTAGCGTTCCACTCAATGATCCTTGCTTTCTAGTTTCACCAAGCTGAGAGATGAGAAAGGGCTGAGTCGCATTCAAGAAGACGAGAAAGAGGATCGAGGAAGTGGCATGGAGTAAGAAAGACCCGAGGTTTAGTGCTGAGATGTCTGCAGATATGCCCAGTGATGTCTGCCACGTTGGTGATGGCGAAGAAGGCGATGAAGGCGAAGAAGAGATGCCGCTGTCTCTGCTCAGCCTTCTCCTAGAAGCTGAGCTACTCATGCTTCTGCCCCTTTCTCTGCTGACACACAGTAAGGGAAGAAGAGACTGACATCCTTCGCCCTTTCCACACTCGCGCGAGGTTGCGCACTCTTTTAGCGCATTGGCTGAAGGTGGAGCAGAGCAACACAGGCCGGGGATATAAAATAATTTCATCACGGATGCTCTTCCCTCAAGGTCTGGCATGACTATCGACCTGGACTTCTCATGTACAACGCATTAGCAGATTAATAATCACTCCAGCGTGCTCATGATAGGAGCTTCTTATGATCTGCATGCTGCACTGCGATCGTTCCGGCTGCAAATGCGAAGTGAGCAACGGAGAAGTGAGCCAATGCAATCGTGCACGTGCCTGCTCTCGCTTTCCGTCCGTTGGGTCGGTAAAGTGGTTCCAGTAGACCCGCCCTTGCCCCCTTTCCGATTCTCTACCTACCTTAAATTCCCCGCTCCCCTCCTTACAACTACTCTTCCTCCTTTCCCCTATTCGCACAAGATGTCAGGCTGGGGATCATGGCTGTGAGTGAGGATTGAGTAGAGTGCACAGTCTCGCAGGCACTGAAGACTGCGCTATTTTTTCGAAACTCCATTAGTGGTGCTGATTCTAGCGTCACTGATGCACAACCAAACTTTCGAGCTGTGAGCGACACTCCGCAAGATGCCCTGTTTGGACAGTTGGAACCGAGTGATTTGGAGTGGACATGTGCGGGAGGATTCACGACAGAGACGCAAGTCTGGTACACCGTCTTGGAAGATGGCTCAGTTGCAAGCAGTCAATTGATTCATTCTGCTGTAGGGTGAGACTATGAACTTGGCAAAAGCCATGGCTGCTCGGAATCTGATCCATACTCGTGCTTCCTACAGCCTCTGGTACCCGCAAATCCAAATCACATTCAAGTACTTTAATCCCACGACAGGGCAAAAGATCTGGAAATCAGTCAACGCTACGCACTTTGTCACTCCCCCACCCGAAGGCTCCGGTCGGGACAAGAGTGTAAAGTACGACAAGCGCAGCTGCAAAGGCGACCAATTCAGTATCTTGTTTGACACGAATTCCGATGGAAGCGAGTCCTACACGATCAACGCCAACATGGACATCGACTTGCAACTGTCCTACACTTACACAAGACCGAAGGAATCACTAGGTTGGAAGTTGGGAGCAGGCCCCCAGGGTGGAAAGAGTTTCTTTGGTGCAAATGCTGCTTCTCCAGACGGTTATGTTGTTCATCGATTCTGGCCTCAGACGTACACATCAGGTCACATCATTCAAAAGGGAAAAGCGATCGACGCAAAGGGTACTGGTGCATTTATTCACGCCATTCAAGGGATGAGACCAAATTTGGTCGCCTCCCGATGGAACTTCGCCAACTTCCAAAGCACTTCTGGGCCGGAAAAGGTGGCTGCCATCATGATGGAATTCACCACCACGAGCGACTACGGTGGACCGATCCAACAAAAGAACGAAAAGGAAGGCACTTCAAAGCGCGAAACAGTGACTGTCAACATCGGTAGCGTCACTGTGGGAGGAAAGCTGGTCGCTGTGACGGCAGCTACGCGAGGGGGAAAGGCCGCCGAGGGAGATGCATCCAAGGGCAGTCACTCTATCGTACAGCAAATCGACTCTATCCTAGACACAGAGACCGGCTACAAGGTACCTCAGTCCATTCGTTACGCCTGGCAGGGACCGCTTTTGGAAGAGGGAAAGGCACAGAGCGATCTGGTTGAAGCAGAGCTCAAGGTGGAATTGGGCAAGCCAACGCCGGCCAGTGAGGCCAAAGGACTAGTCGACAAGGTTGATGTCTTGGGAGAGATTCCCTACGTAGTGCGAAAGGTGGTCAACTACGTGGCAGGAACGAAGCCGTACATCTATCAGTATCTGAATCCGGCCACGCTCAAGGTCACCCTTCCTGCCTCCTACAAGGGCGATTCTACTCACAACCTGGAAGTGCCCGGTACCTTGTTCTGCGAGACGACCTTCATCTCAGACTAGTGTGTCATCGGACCTCTGCTCCGCTGTCTCTTTTCTTTGGTGGACTTGTCTCAATCGGATTTTTTTCTTCTTGTTCTCTGCATTGGTGGCTGCCACTACTGACGTATCACTGATGTATGCGTGTCTCTTCGTCGTGTGGTGATTTACAAGCGCCAAGTTGATCGTAGGTATGGAAATAGGAGCGGGGACGGGTGACGACTCTGATCTACTGCCTGCCGAAAACATTGTCGCACGATGTTCTAAAGGCGCTGGTCAGAGGCTCTTTCCGGCAGAAGCTGACAGGCTGGTCGATCCGAATTCCTCCCTCATCTCGTCTGCGTGGATGTGCAACCGACTGCCTCATCTGCACAAGGATCATCCTGACAAGGCTGAAAGTACCTCTGCACCTGTAGATCTGCCACTTGATCGGCTTCGTTGATGATCTGATCATTTTCGTCGTTCATTTGATCTGATTCCTGCAGCTACGAGAATGACTCTAGGCCCGCTGTCAGGACATGTCTTGGCAGCTCTCTGTTCTGATCTTCGACACTCGATGGAGCAGGAGACGGTGGTTGCTTCTTCCTCGGGGTAATGAATGGTCGCCAGTTCGCCGCTCTGATAGCAGCGATCCTATCCAGTTTCTTCTTGAAGACGATGGTTTCTTCCACAAACTTGATTAGGCAAAGATCACCCTTTCTCCTGCTAATGCCTTGAACGTAGAAAGTAGGTGCACTCGGAAGGGGGGAGTGGTCTGTGAAAATGTTGGGTCTTCTTTTCTTGCCTAGTACGCTTAGATGATGCGCCGGGGTCAGCTCGACTTCAAGTACGTCGAAAGGCTCTCTCGAGTATTCGCTGGGGAAGCAGAGAGGGGGGGGGCGTGGAGTCGCTCTAAGATGAGTCATGTTCAGTCAAACCGCTGCCAAATCACACTCACAGGTCCCTGCTCAGCTTTCGGATGGATACGTCGGCCTCACTATGAACTATAAGCCTTGCATTGACACTGATGTTTTTCTCCTAGACAGAGTATGATATATCAGGATGAGTCCTCGACGGTGGTCTCACTTACTTTGAAGCCCTTCGACACCTCACATGTATGCCCTTTCGATGCCACCACTCCTCGAACCTCCTTTTTTCTGATCCTCGCAAGCCAAAGGTAATGCTTTCCCCCTCCAAGGTGATCGCCATGGAGCTTCCTATGTTAAGCTTGCCATCCAAGAATCGCTTCATCAGTTCGTCGTCCCTCTTTTTCGGCAGCTCTTCTTCTTCTGCCATGATTCCGGACTGTGGAGAAAAGAGAGAATGTGGGATGGTGTAAAGGAAACAAACGAAAGTACAGACTTCTGCGCCCATCTTCACTGGAAAAGTGCCGGAAGAGACGCTTCGGATGCAAACGTGCCTCGTATCGCTGCCCTCGTCCGTTTGTTTTGATGTGAAAGCTTTCACTCTTCATTCTGTCAAGGTCTGCTTGTGGCCACCCTTTACGTTGTCCTACACTCCGCGAGCATGATAGCATATGTGTCCTTGTGGAGAGTGCCCATAAGGGGGAACACTTACGTACTCGACACCACGGCCTCCCGTACTACGGTAGATTGGCTTTCAAACGAAAGCAACTTCAATTATGCCGTGCACTATGATTTTATGGTTTTCCATAGAGTACATAATTAAGAATACCCGCAAATCGAAGCGCGTCTCGATAAACCAGGTCCGTGTGGCTTACCACGCGGGACGGCTAATAGGCACCCGTGATGTCCTGAAAGGGTGTACGACGCCCGATTGCAGCTCTCCCGGCCCCCTTTTTTGCCCTTTGATGACACAGACATGACTGTATATACCCCCCCGGAATATGTAAGATAGACGCTCTGATCGAATTCCATGAAGTCTTACTATGAGAGAAGTCATGGTGTCTCAAAATGCGCGTAGTCCAAAATATACCATTAGAAGGCACACACTGGTTCGACACCCTTCCTTGTATCTCCTCTCTTTGGTATGTGATGTCTCATATGTATAATACTATGTTTTTCTACCATTCATCAAAATCTCAAGCTCATTGAACGATTTTATGATAGCACCGTGGTCGCCATCGATACGGCCTCCGGACTGCAGCGCCTTTTTCATGATAGGCCATATTTCACACATAGAGCAGCTCACTCAAAACGGCATGTTCCACACTTATTGATTCAGACAAATTTACACGACTCTATTTCATTAGAGGCTATGATACATTGGGGGCGGCAGTCATGCTGTAACAGCATGATTCGTTACGTGTGCGGTCGCGCATGGTACCGGTGCTCTGGACATCCCGGACGAGAGACATGCGCGCGTCGCGGTGGCCAGAGTGAAGCCTCTATGGAGATGTCGCGCAGGCTTCACTCTCGTGTTGGCTGAACATCTCCGTATACCAGCGCGCGTCCCGAGTGAAGCCTGTCGCGCATCTTGGCATAGGCTTCATCTACACGTAGCGCGGCGCGTGGCCTAATTGTAAAGTGAAGCCTGTCGCGCATCTTGGCATAGGCTTCACAACACCTTCTGGCCTGTGCCTCCGGGTTCTACCAGGCCTGACGAGTGACGGTGAAGCCTGCATGAAGATGGGTTCGGGCTTCACCTGGGCGTGCGTAAGTAGACCGGTTCATGTCACGAGGACTTGAAGTGAAGCCTACACGTAAGTTTACTGCAGGCTTCACTTCGCAGCCAGGTAGACTGGGACGGCAACGGTACAATGGGCACCGTCTGTCTCTTCACTCGCTCGGCGCCGCCCGGCCTGGCCCAAAGAGCGTTTGTGTGTGCTGGCTGAATATATACTCATGACCACCACCATCTGCTTATCTCGTTAAGCATGTCTGACATTTCTGAGGACCCCCGCAACACTAAACTTTTGTCTGCCTTTGTAAAGCAGTATTCCCGGGAGCTGGGACAGACGCTGGGTGTGACCATACCCAAGGACGTCAGCAGATCATGTGCCCAGAGTGTGTGCGAAAAAATGAATGTGGAAACCATCGACATTAGCTCAGACAGTGACGAAGGCCCCAAAAAAGGAGAAGAAGAAGAGGAAGAAGAGGAGGAAGAGGAGGAAGAGGACGAGGACGATGAAGAGGACGAGGAGATACAAGTCCTCCTAGCTCGAGTCAAGGAAGCAGAGGAAAGAGTGGCGCTGCGAGCTTCGCAGACAGCGGAGGCAGTCACCAGAGCAGAGGCGGAGAAGGCAAGTAAAGAGGCCGTCTGCGTGGAGTCGACCGAGCGACTACGAGTGGCCATGGATGCACTTTCCAGAGCAAAGGCAGATGAGAAGGTCTGGCGGGACAGAGCCGCCAGAGCACAAGAGGCAGAAGAACGGCAGGTCCAGGAAGCGAAGAAGGCTGCTGAAGACGCACTCATGGAAAAGAAGCGAGCAAGAAAAGAAAGAAGAACAGCGCAACAGAAGAAGCGTCGTTCATTGAAGGGCAAGATTACAGTGAAGCTGGGACAGTCGGCTGCTCGAGAAGACAACATGTGAGTGATGATGAGCGGCGAGAGTCTCTAAGAGCATGCTGACATGGCGTGTTTCAGCTTTGCCGTCAACAGTCTTCTTCACTTGGCACGAATCGCACCCAACGACTGCATGGCAATTCTGCGATACATCTGCAGGACCATGCCCGACTCGTCCAAGATTCTCGGACAAGTGGACTCATCGCAGATTCCCGACGAACTGTCGGACCTGAATTATGCCATCACAGCGGCATTTTCCAACATCCAGCAGCAAGACATCCAGCAGCTGGTCCGATGCATGGAGGTAGCAGTACAGTTCCGTCTCGCTGCTAGACAGAAGCATATCGGTACAGAGACAGCGGAGGAGGCGGCCAACAAGCTCATCAATCGTCGCAATGCCCAGGCTTTCAAGAAGGTTGGGCTTCGGGTACTTTTCCTTGCCTTTGCCATTTCCCCACGCAGCATGTTCGGCGTCATTCTCCTGCCCTACCTTGGCTTGAACACGAAGACCTTGCAAGACGTCACACAAGACAAAGTCGTTGCTCTCATCAATCTTATTGTCGCCCGTAGATCGACTACGAGCCAGGAGCGGGCGAACGTACCTCTGCATTACTCGCGCATCATCGACTACATCGTGGAGAGACTCATACCGTCGCTAGAGTGAGTGCGAGAGAGAGAGAGAGAGAGAGAGAGAGAGCTAATATCTTTATTCCCCTCTGCACAGGCTTGCTTTCATGTCCATCTTGTCGGCAGGTTACGACAAGCTACCTGCGGTGGTCAAGACGTTGATCGTGCTGAACGGGAGCGATAGCCAGGACGAGGGCGTCGCAGATTTTTCTTCCTATGGCCTGAGAATGACAAAGGCAAGCAACGGAGTGGGCGGGCTGCACGTTCACATGCCCTCTCCTAAGCTGGTTCATGGCTCGTACAAGACACTCGACGACGAGAGCGCTATTCCCGAGATCCTGTCGTTCTTCGACGACAGGGTCCACGTTGATTGGGAGTATCATCTGCAACTGAGAAATAAGCACCCGATCACAGCAGCTATCGTGGAAACACTGCAGGCATATGAAGAATTCTGGAGCTTACGCAAGTTTGCAAGCCCGTCACTGGCAGACGAATACCCAGGCCAGACTCGATGCCCGGTGGAAGAAATCGACGAATCGGTCTGGGACGAGATCCATCCCACCCTAACTTATTGGGCAACATTCACGAACGGAGACGGACAGAACGAGACGTTAGACGGCGACGAAGACGAAGACGCTACTATCAACACCCACTCGGTCGATTTCTTTGGCACGATCACGCCAAAGACAATCAAGGAATACCACGCCTCGGACGGAAGCCTTTACAAGCGTCATGTAGAGGTGATAGACAACGTCTGGGATGAGATTGCTTTGGACGAGGAGGCAGAGCAAAGCGTGGCTTGACCTTGTTCGTCTCTCCGATGTCCTCTCCTCCTCCTCCTCCTCCTCCTCCTCCTCCTCCTCCGCCTCCTCCTCCTCTCCTCCGCCTCCTCTGTAAATATAGACTGAATTCATCGCGAATGGTAAAAACAAATAAAATGTATTGAAACGAAATCTACAAGAACGGTAGGAGAAAGGCATCACTTCTGGAAAGGCCAGTCGATGGTACCATCAGCATTGTGCAGCTGTGTCAAGTACGCTTCCATGTACTTGTCCGCGATTGGCTTTGACGTGCGCCACCGATGCTCTTCCTCGGCATGGCTCGATCTGAGATGGTCGACCATCATCTCCTCCGTGACCTCGGGCTCTCCTGCCGCTTGAATCTCTTCCGCTACTTGCAAGTCCTCTGCACTGAAGCGAAAGCCCGGCAGACTGACTGCGTCCGAGTCGTCGATCTCCTGTCCCGAAAAGACCTTTGCCAAGATGTCCTGATGCTTCACTCGAAGGTGTTCCTTCACTTGCAAATCGCTGTCATGCTTCTTGACGAAAAGCCCAATCTTCCCGCTGTGAAAACCTTGCCCGATCAGGAACGGATCGCAGAATGGACAAAAGCCAATATCTACTATGTGCTCTATCAGCTCCTCGTGCACCTCTCGGCCCTTCAGAACACCAAAGTAATAGCGTATGAGGGTCTGATAGACTACCTCTGGATCGGTGTCCTTGAAGAGCGGCATGTCTGGCTGCTCCGTGTCGTCGAAATCTTCCAAAGCATCCTCCGCAGCCAGTTCTTTTGCTTTGCCTTTGCCCTTGTCGTACTTTTGCCGAAGGGACGCCTCGTAGTCTTCGTCCGGTTGAGATCTGCTTCCTTCCTGAACTCCAGCGCGTACAAGTGTTCCAATGCTGACATTAACACCAAGACTGGCTTCGGTGTGCAGGAATGAGTCAGGCACCAAGGTGGTGGGAAAGCTAGTCAACCTGTTCGCGCTGAGATTTCCATATGCAAGGCCTTCCATCATGTCTGCGTCATCTACTTCAGGCGACCGGCTTGGCGCTTCCATCATACCTGCGTCATCCACTGCCCTTTCCTTTCCCTTCAGGCTTGGCGGGAGGACGACTTGATGTCGGCGATCATGGGAAGCTTGCGCTGCTTCTTTCTCCTCTTGGGCGCTAGCTTGAAGCGGCTTACTGTTGCGCTCCTTTTCCTCCTGTCTTGCTATCTTCCCTCGCACACATGCCCGACGACCTGCTAATTTCATCACTGCCTTTCTGTGGGCTTCACATCGAATCTTGCGCTTCTCGATCAGCTCTTCGTCTGTGTCCGGCAACTCCTTGAGGCGATTGTACCAATAACGAGAAGAGTTCATGACATCCCATGGTGTGACTTCTTGCAATTCAATCAGGGCTTGATCACACTGTGCTTTCAGATTCTTATGAATCTTATCTTCATCGCACGCCGCCTGAACCTTTGCTTTGTCCACTGCATACTTGATCACCTTTCTGCCGTTGTTCAAGCTTGCATCGGGCTTGCCTTTGTCTTTCTCCTTTGACTTTTCCAGATGCATTCGCTTCAGAGTGAGCTTCGCTGCGTGCCCACTCAGTTGCAGAGTCTCGTATCGACTTCTCGCCAGACGAACGACCCGGGGATCATTCTTGTCGAGTTCCCCAAGTCGCATGCCAATCAAGTCGAGATGCTGTATGTTGCGAGAGTAGTGATTTTCCAGTGTGTTCTTCCTGGTGTCGTGGACGAGTAAGGTTCGAGCTTGTTCATAACCAAGCATGATACTGGCTTGATCTCCGACGTCGTGGCGCCAAGCGTGAAGTCCGCCTTGCTCAGACAGGCCAAGATACCGGTTGTACGCACACAGATGTATCAGTAGTGACGAGCTTGGCCGTGGAAGGATTTTCCCGTCTTCTCTGATGTCCAGTTGCTGGAATGGGTCGTCGCTATCGACGACTAATCTTGAAGCACTAGAAGCAAAAAGGTCGTCCGGATTGAGTATCTGCTTGCCAGTCCCTTGTTCGAACAAGACACCCCGGTGCATGAATAATGGCAGCAACGTCACGTTCGGATGAAGGGCAATATTCCTGATGGAAAAGTCAGTGCAAGCTGCAGAAATACACACGCTCTGATGACTCACCATGCCTTGCTAGCTGGACGAAGGACAGCCGTGCGCTCCTTTGCCGCACTCAGGGCCGAATTGAATCCCTTGAAGATTGTGTATTCCACCGAGACGCCGAACATGGTGCTTGAATGACGATCCACGACCCTGCCGTCCTTGTTGACCTTGAGATCCCGATGAAAAGAAAAAGCGTTTTCTTTGAGGTAGCGCGAGGACCCACTGCCCATTGTGATTCCGCCCACTCGAACCCCAGTGAGCATGGCGAGCTGCAGAGCACAGATGTCTTGCAAAACAAGCGACGGCGAGTTCACTTGCTCTGTCATTGCCACATTGAGGTGGTCCAAGAGAATGACAAATTCTGGCGGCCCAAAGAACTCCCTCTCGCGACATCTTCGTGGCAAGTCCATCGACTCTGCTATGTGTCCGCAAACTTGCCCAATGCTTCGAGCCACTCCTTCGGTGTACTCGTCGCCCCGTAAGATCCGATCCAAGAGTGACTTGTTGTGGCGGAAGTGATCTACGACGATGTTGGTCATCATGTTCTTCCAGCGGTGAATGGTGCTGACCGCTGGTCGGGACAGTGCTCCATTCTGTCCTGGCGTGACTTGGGCTCGGTAAATGAGGTACATTCGGATCCGATCACACAGAGCATTCTGATGCTCTAGTCGGGAGGAGAATGCTGGGATGTCATCACCATTATCATCTTGTATGACAAAAGCATGCTCGCAAAAGTACACAAAGCCCGCCTTCATGCTTTCTTCACACTTGATGTTGTACATGTTTGCATCGACGTGTTGCTTGCTCCTTTCCCGACTGGCTAGAAGCTCGGTCAGCCATTTGTCTCGCTCGATTGGGTCCTGGTTTGCTGCGATAGACTGGACAATATGCAACTTTTCCACATTTACAGGCGGGAGCTCGTCTCGATATACCATGTCTGCTTTGAAGTGTGCGAAGGGATTGAAGGAAAGGAACGACGAGACAAGCGCGGTCCGCAGCTCCCATCCAAAGTGAAGCCTGCGCCATTATGTCCCGGAGGCTTCATTTAGGATGTACGACGCGTAGCTGAAGCCTGTATGATGGAGTGCACAGGCTTCACGCTAGTCAAGCCCCGGGCAGAGCATAGCATACCCATAGATGGTGAAGCCTGTACACTCCATCATACAGGCTTCAGCATACTCTACTCTCGGGCGCGACGCGTGGGTAAGGGTACGGTCGCGAAGAAGTGCATGTACACTCTTCTCTTCAACCCCCATACCGTCAAGATGCCGCGACCATCCGCCCGTCGCGATGAGAGCTTGAGCAGCAGCATGGAATCGGAGGAGGAGGAGGAGGTGACGCAGCCGAAAGCCAAGAGACTCTTTCGCACCCTCTCAGCAAGAAATAGGCTCGCCGATGCCACAGGTCGTCTCAATGCTCCCTTGCCTCCGAAGAAACCGACCAACGCAAAGCAAGGAAGAAATGAGAAGACATCAGGCAAGAAGAGGCGCATTGAAGAAGAGGAGGAGGAGGAGGAGGAGGAGGAGGAAGTGGAAGTGGACGAAGAGGCAGGAGAGAAGGACGAGGACGCAGTCGCTGTGAAGCTAGATCTCAGCACCTCCAAGAGACGTGGTGCTTCGAAGAATTTGCCTAGTGAGTATGTCGTTGATGAGCTTCCGTCTTCTTTAACTAATAGTATCTTTTGCAGTCATCGAACGTTTGGCCTACAAGCAAAATCAGCTGACTGCTTCGGCACAGTTTGAATTGATGAGACAAGTGTGCAACAAGCTTGATTATCTTTGTGCAGTGAGTGCGACACAAGGAACGTAGGGGAGTAGTCGCTTGCTAATCCAGACTTTCATAGCTTCAACATCAGAGCAATAAGGTAATGTCACTTTCAAGTAGGGCAAGCTGGTATTTCATGTTGGATAGGATGGTCGTTTGCTTACTCTTGGTAACGTGCTGCAATTCTAGCTCGCATTTCGTAGTCATCCTGACTATGTCAATCTTCGGCCCTACGACGGCAGCAAGGAAACACCAAATGCTGACCAATTCACTCGCTTGCTCTCGTTGGCCAACATCAACAGTGCTCGAGAGAATGCTACAAGTTCGGCTCCGGCTCCCGCTCCTCCCCGTGTCGGACGAGGAGACGGCCAAACATCAGGCAAACGAACCAACGAAGACACCACCCCAGGTGCCAACAAACGCAGAGCCGGTGATGACAGCGCTTCCCCTTCCACTTCGCGAGCATGACTTTTCGTCTCGATCAGACTGTATTTTAGACATCGTCATCGTCATCATCATCGTCATTGTCATCGTCATCGTCATCATCATCATCATACCCCCATCATGTACTTTGTAGTCAAATACACCCAAAGAGAGGTCTGCAAATTCATGGATTGTTCTTCTGTACTCGTTGGTCACTACGCCAACGGCTTCTGCGTGTGGAAGTCTGGTGCCATCCCACTACGGTAGCAGATAGGATACATATTACATTGTCCTCGATACACTGCCAAGGCGACCTATGGGGTAGAGGCCAGCAAAGCCGACTTGACTCGATTTGAAGGAGAATCTTACCGACTTTACCAGGTACTAGACGATCAATTGGCTGCTCAAGCTAAGAAAGGAAGTGCCTGGATTGCCTTAGATCGACCAACGATTGCCGACTATGCATTCTACCCTTGGGTACACATTGCTGGATTTGCGAAGCTAGACATCACCCCATACAAGAATGTAGTCAAGTGGCATGCAGCTCTTGAGGCCGACAAGGATGTGCAAGAAGCAGACTCCAAGCTGCCAAAGTCATAAACGTATAAACGTGTTGTAAATTTGTCCTCCTCTTAAAATGGAAAATACTGCTCCTTCTTTGAGATTGAAAAATACTGCAGACATGAATTCGAGTGACGGGCAGCAGATATAGTACAGGGCAACTCTTTCCTTCGACGTTGCAGATCAGATCCCAAAGCTGCGAAAGATGCCTGTGTGTTTGAAGGGTGTGGAGTGTAAGAGCATGGTCTGACGCACGGGCCTCCTGAGAGCTCTTGCCCGCACTCACCCAGCCATCCTTGAGAGCCCCAGTGCGCCCACTGCTCCGCCGCAGGAAACGACGTGCTTGCACTGTGCTTTAGGTGTGGTTTGGAGTTGCCTGATGCAGACAGCCGCCGGTATAGTTGCAGGGATGCGAGTGCGTCGGGACTCTCTACTTGCTCTGGACTGATCATGTGTAGTTCGGCCAGCATGAAAGAATTCGTCAATGCAAGCCTCGTTGTATACCATTCGGTCTGAAAAGTAGAGGTACTGAGATCAGCGCCTTACTTCGTGGCAAGCTTCGCCCGATCTGACACCTACAGAAAGAGAGCCTGTCCATCCTGCTACGTAGAGAGCTTCGTCTGTGATGCCGTACGCTCGTTGAAGAACAGGTGAGAAATTGGGCACTGTGAAGGGAATGCTAGAAAGAGGCTTAGATACCAGTGCAGCCAGGGCCTTGCAGCGTTGCCCGCAGAAGTTTGATTCAGCACGAGTTTGGTGGCCCGATCTTCTCTCTCTCTCGTTTCCTCACATCTGGCAGCTTCTCTCGAAGCGGTATAGTGGCCACGAGCTTGTCTTCCAGCAATTTAACAGCGTCGGAGTAAGCCTTTCCCTGCTCATTGGCAGGTCTCAGATTTCGTTCGCCTTGCGACCTGGCAAGTGATGCCTCCCAATATTGTTGATCAAAGCGCTCGAGTAAGCTTCTTGCCGTGGTCGTTGGACTGGGAAAAAGGCCGGACACTGTCGAAGACGTCGCAATGCCGCTCTGTCTGGCGCCGGCTTCAATAGCTTCGACAGTGAAGCCAAGAGTAGGTAGATGTGGCTGGGCAGAGGCGAGCAGTCCCGATATCAGCTTCGACTGCATTTGTCCAAAAGGCGGATGCAGATGAGTAGATGACTGGATCTTTCGTTAGGTCACCATCATCATCTTCATCAAACTCAACATTCTTGGCGGCTCGCATTACGTAAGCAGTCTGTGTGCGTCCCGTTGGTTGTTTCCTCTACACGTCGACATTGGAGAGGCTAGTGGACCTTTTCTTCTCTATCATCTCACGCACCTTCCTCCCAAGCTTCACCTTGCGAATCCAGCTCAACATGGTGAGTACAGACTGTGACGAGTTAGACGCCGCAACCCATTGAACTCTATCTTATGTGCTGTTATTCCTTTTTTCTTATGATTGACACAGTCGGAAGGCGCAGCTACATCACAGGCAAATCTGGCCGCTCTTGCCAATCGAAATTCGACGGCTGTTCGGTGAGTGATTGTTGTCCTGAAGGATGTGTGCAAGCGAATCTACTTGCTTATCCCGCTTTTCGGAACCAATCACTGGTAGACGACGTGCTGCACAACAACAAGCTGTGCGACCAAATAGCACAAGAGCTGCAGGCGCGGGAGGAAGCTCTAGCACCATGATGAAGCTTTACACCGACGACAGCAGAGGTCTCAGTGTGTGAGTTTGGCCCTTCTGCTCTTCTTCCTTGTCCATTGCGGTGTGGAGACCGGACTACTTATCATCTCCCCCCCTTATCGATGTGCAGTGACCCCGTCGTCGTCTTGGTACTTGCCATCTCTTTCGTCTTCTCAGTGGTCGTCCTACATGTTGGATCAAAATTAGCTCGCATCTTCCTCAAGTGAGGAAAAAGGGTGTCTTGTACTATGGTAATACTATCTCATCTGGCTCTTCGCGTCTATGTGTTTGCTGCTTTCCTTTACGAACCATCCCGCTAAACGTGGTTCCATTGTCAGCTGTGAAGTAAGGGACCGTAGAAGTGCAGAAAAAGACAAAGATAATAATAAGAAAGGAGGCTCGCGAAGGGAGGAGGAAGAGGGAGGGAGGGTTGAAAAGCTGTTAAGACAGGTGAGACAGAACGAGGAAGGGAATGGAGAGGTAAGAAGGTAAGAAGCGTACGTGATGTGTTAGTGAAGAAGGAAAAGGAGGTAGGGAAGAAAGGAGGTCTAATTGGCAGAACCGGCACCAGGACCTTGACCGAGGAGCGCCATCAATTGAGCGCTTTGACTCGCACTGGGAGAAGCATGCGACTGGGCAAGAAAGGGCGGCAAGGGAGATTGTCCACCGTTGTGCTGCTGTCCAGGACTGGTAGCATGGTGATGAAGTTGCTGCTGCTGCTGCTGAACCTGAGGAGGCCCATTGCCAAAGTGACTAGATGCACTACTGTGATGTTGAAAGTGCTGCATGAGCAGTTGATGTTGCGCCTGAGGTGGTAGAGTCATCATGTGTTGCTGCAACTGGGGTGGGAGAGGCGGTGGTGGTCGCATACCGGGTGGTAAAGGAGGCATGCCAAAGTTATTGGGCATTCCTCTTCCCATCGGTGACATTCCGTTTAAAGCAGCGGCGATGTGAGGTGGTAAGACTTGAGGGGAGAGGCCTTGCGGTGGAGGTCGACTAAGCATTCGAGGATCCATGGGAAAAGGTGGCCTGAAGGGAGGACCCCCGTGCTGCTGCTGTTGTCCCTGACCTGATCCGAGGAAAGGAGAAAAGGCCTGAGTCGGACTAGTCGGCCAAGCATTACCCTGAGATGTCTGCTGCTGCTGCTGCTGTTGCTGAGCTTGAAATTGCGCAGCTGGACTGTGAGATTGGTGACTAGACTTTGGCGTGGATGAGACTGGTCCGTCTGGACCCCCGACGTTGATGCCCGAGGGGGCAGGCGGCGGTGCTTGTCCTGCTCTACCGTATTCCTGTTGCTGCTGTTGCTGCTGATGTTGCTGTCCAGAGTGGGGATCATCTCTGCCTTTCGGTGCCTCACCACCACCACCACCGGACAAGAGTGCCATGATCTTCTGCATGCTCTGCACATCCGCTTCGCTGGGTTTCCGTTGAAGCCCAGGCGGTGCGTTGCGTTTAGTGCCTCCTGTTTCTCTTGTCTCGAGGGAGGGTGACGGCGCATTCGGTCGTTCCATAGACATTCCTTTGAACAAGTCGGCAACACTACTAACGCCCGCATTCGACTGGAGACCTTCCTTTGGCGACGCTACAGCAGACACGTTGACCGTCGAAGTAGCAGAACTCTGATCGGTTGCCGCTCGATGGGTGACTTCCATTTGACCCATTTGCCGTTGCTGTGCAGCCAAAGCGGCCGCTTGCGGTTTACCATCGAAAAATCTAGCAAAACGACTAGACCGACCTGGCAAGACAATCTCTTGCTCGACTTGGGCTCCAGTCTCGTCTCGAGCTTTGATGAGCACATGTTCTTCTTCTTCATCATCATCGTCGTGGTGATACGATTGATGGTGATTGTGGCTTTGCTGTTGCTGCTTCTCTTGCTGTCGTTGCTTAGCAGAAGAAGCAAAATTGTCAAAGAGAGCGGCGGCAGACTTTTCTTGCGATTGTGATTGTTGATGTAGGCCAGCTGATTGCAAGGCCGCAGCACCATCTCTCTTCGAATCTTGGTCTTCTTTGTCTGACAATTTTGCCAGACCTGGAGGTGGTCCACTGCTAAGTGTAGATGATGATCCTTGCAGGCTGCTGCGTTCCTTCTCTCGTCTTTCTCTCTCTCGCATTTGCGCTTTGAAAGCTTGAATGCTGTCCATTCCACTAACATCAACGTCGTCCACGTTGATATCCTCCTCCACTGGCATTCGTCTTGAAGAATTTCCCCCTCTTCCTGCCGATGAGCCTCCGCCTAGTTGAAACTGATTCTCCTCCTGTCCCTCACTCATCCAAGAAGGCTCTGATTCTTCCGCCATCCATGCGGGGAAGGACGTCTTTCTACCAATCTCACGATCCTTTGGCGCTGATCCTTTACCCCCTACTTTGTTGGCCGACGTACGCCTCCAATCCGATGCACTATCAGCAATATGACCTGCTCGATTTCTTCTGTCATTCTCTGGACTTTTGGGCACGCTTTCCCATTCTTCCTCTTCTTCGCCTTCTCCATATCCACCTCGTCTTCTGTCTCGTGGAAGGACAGTTTCTCTCTCTCTGCCACTTCGCGCTCCTCCTCCTCGTCGATCATCTCCGCCAGCATGAGGAGGCATGTCTCTGTCTCTTCCCATACGACCCATGTTGAACTGCAAAGGGGGAGGCAGTAGTACGATCTCAAGTTCAGTATCACTGTACGCGCAAGTCGTGTCTCAGATTTGCTGGACGCACCCTCTTCTCTTGGCCCTCTGGATTCTCTTTGCCAGCAGGCTTAAAGGTACCACTAGCAGAGATCTGACCAAAAGGATTCTTGCCAGATGTCTGAAGTCGCCTCGATGCTGCGTCTGTCGTCAAATTAAAGTAATAGTCAATAAGCAGTTCTTAGCTCAAGCGACTGCCGAAGTGTTCCTATCCTCACCTGCTACCCGCATTTGCTCTCCATCTCTTTCATCATACCGATTGTTGCGGTATCTGTGACACGCAAAGATATGAGCTCGCTGCTTATCTTGATGGATTCGGTCGAAGAACTCACCGACCGCCAGTCTCCTTTCTAGAGTTTGAACTTGAAATTCCTCCATCTCTCATCACACCACCAAAATTTCCCATGCTGTCCCCGTCTTCTCCACTATCAGCATACCCTCTGTCTCGCTCTCTAGCATGGTCACCTCTTGCAAATCTTTCCGCTCTTGCACCTGATCCGATGCTACCCATCGGTGAATGCGGTAGGCCGTGCGACTGTGTCGTGTGCGGGGACCGGAAATGATATGGCTCCCAATCTCTGACGTGGCCAACAATTCCAGTCAGTCCAAAACCGTTTTGAAGAAAGATCAATCTCTACATCGGCAAGATGACAATTCAGTACTCACCCATACCATTCGTTTAACGCTGGCATACTGTCGGGAGGGGAGACCAAAGGGCTACTGCTCAAAGCCAGCATAAAGTGCAATTCATATCTGTTCTCTTTGGGTGCTGCCAATTTGACTTCCAGTGATCTCTTAGGCTTCACATTTTGAGGAGCTGACTTGGGAACATCTGTTGAAGAGGGCAGACTCAAACCCGGTGGTGGGCCCACTGCATCGATGAGGAAGAAGTGTTTGTATCTTTCAGCACTTGACGAAGGACCAAAAGTATCGGTCGCAACAGAGATTCTCCCAAACTCCTTTCTTTTATTCGTATCGTCAAGAGCGCAAACTCACCGGCAGCGGTCGCCATTATGGGAGCTCAGGCTTGTGTTTGTGACGCTTTCTTACAATGGGGCCCTTACGATGACGGCCGAAGACCTCTTTGCACGCCTTATGCAGATGATGTCGAGATTGTTCTGACGTCGTACTGTCTGCATTTCGCTACGATTCCAATTCAACGGCGGCCCTTGAAACATCGCGCTCACAGATAGAATGCGGCGTCAAGAGCTGTCACGTGCTTTGTACCTTCGATATCTCTCTCCCTTTCAGACACCATCTTGGTACAGAGACGACTGATCGTTCTTCCCCACTGGGGCGAGATGCCCCGTCTGTACGCAGAAAACCCTGTGTGACGAGAGATGCTACAAGTGGTATCTCTATTTTACACATGCAAGGCATCAAAGATTACATAAAATACACACTTCAATTTCAATCCCCTCAATCGTGCATGCCTTGCGCTGTGGTGATGGCCTCGGTCATGTTGCCAGCGCGATTTCCTCCCGTAAATTCATCGGCAATTCGAATGGCCATCGCGGTGGCGTCGACTTTCGAGCCATAAATTTGCGATGCGGAGATGTCATGCCGGCTTAGAAGAGAACTATCATCATCTCCACCTACCAGATTGGCCATCCTCACTTCTAATTCCACCACCACCTTGACCTTCTCTTTGGGCAAGAGAACACTGACTTGAAGTAGAGCTGCCCGCTTCTCCTTTCCGTCCGCTTCAAAAGTCTTCATCTGGACGGGAAACCGAGTAAGAAGATCCTCATACAAGGTGGAAAGTTGTCGCATTTTGGTCCACGTTATTGTGACAAAGCGGACAAGGTCTGTAGCGGACGTTGCCTCTCCCTGCTTCGAATGCAGTCGCTCGTCAACTGCTACCTGAAGTGCCTTTTGCCAAGGCGTCTTCTCACGTACGACCACCTGTGCAGCGCTGACACCCAGTTCCTCCAACTGCAAAGTCAGGATTAGTTCCTGCTCCAACTCCATCACTACCTCTCGTGGGGTAGCCCGTTGTAATGTCCACAAATGCAGCCTCTCGATCTGTGCAACGTACATTGCCGATCGCTTCGCTTCTGGCTCTGTGCAATTTTCATACGCGGCTGTCATCGCTTCCGCCCTTTCGCAATTCGCCTTTGCCGCTTCTCTTTTCTTTGCAAGCTCCTCCAGTTGGCCCTCAATCTCTGCTAGGCGAATTGCAGCTTCTGCCAGTGATGCCTCTTGCCCGTTCAATTCAACACTCTGATCCGCCATAGCTTGATACAGGCCCTCCATCTCTTCCTCGTTGCAGCCTTCGATGGATGCCCGTCTTTCCACCTCTTCTCTGACGTCCTCCGCTAGCTTGCCATGTCTCTGGCTCAAGATCGGTATCACCCTTCCTTTAATCTCTTGTGCCTTTCCATTGATGTAATTCAAATCCTCCTTCAACTTCATTCGTGCTCTCTCCCACTCCATCATGACCTTGTCATCGAATTGCTTCTCGATCCGCCAGAGATAGTACTCCTTCAGAGCTTTGGCTCTTGCACTCGACCGTTGTATTGCAAACAGTTGAATTGCAGCCTGTCTCTCTTCCTTATTCGTCATAGATGTCACTTCCTTTACGTACAAAGGTGGCGAGCGAAGAAATCGTTCTTCGTACTCGAGTATCCATTGACGACCTTGCTGCACCTTCAACCTAAGCTCCTCGCAAATCTTCGCTAGACTTTCTAGATAGGGAATCATAGCACAAGCAGCCTTGCTCCACTGTACTGTATCATCACCGTTGTCGACGCTCTTTCGACCCTCTTGGCTTATTTCCCGTTTACTTGGCGCATTTAGATCAAGAAAGGCCATATCGAGATGGTCAAAAAACTCCTTCCACGTCCAATTGGTCCTGACCTCCTCTTCCTCTTCCCCTATTCCTTCCTCCTCCTCCGCCTTCTCCGCCTTTACAGCTTGTCGTGCTTCTACGGGGCTCGATAGAACGGGAGAAACGGGAACACGTTGAGGAGTACCTTGCGTGGGATTGTCGACAGCGACCCTGATTCTCTTCGCTTTGGGACTTTCACTTGTATCTCGGACAGGTCTCTTTGGTGATTGGAAGCTCCCCCAAGCCCGACTGGGACTACTCGGAGTCCTGGAAGGAGAAGACTGTCGAGGATGTGACGATGACGAGCGTGTGGGCGTCGTGGGAATCGTTTGAAGAGAACGTCGAGCAGAGAGAAAGCTCTGCGAAGGTGTGGACGAAGATTGGAAGGGGGTTGATGAAGACGTGAGGAGACTTGCACCACCGTGCGATTTTCTTGGCGTGTGTGTAGCAGGTTTGACTGGGCTTCGAGACGTACTCTGCCTCTTCTCCTCCTCCTTGTGCGTAGCAGTACTGATACGAGGTCTGAACAACACGTGGGAAGCTTTGTCCGGCGAAGAGCTACGAAGGTCAGAGTGACGAGATGAAGCCGTTGATCGGCGCATACTTCTCGTGGTGAGCGTTGCAGTATCAGGAGATTGTCCAAAGACGGCTGTCAGCTCCATTGCGCTGTCTTCCTCGTCCGTGGCTGGCCCTTGCGTGCCTTCGTCGATGACCTCTGTCAATTGCATGTCCATCTCTTCGTCTACTTCCTCCTCCTCCTCCATCTCCATCTCCTCTTCTGTCTCACCAGCTGCCTCTTCTTCTACCCCTTCCTTGCCCCTTCCCGTGTCTTCCATCTCCGCCATTTCTTCCCCTTCTTGCTCTAGCCTCGATTCGCTAAGGTCTCCTTCATAGATAGTGGTGAACTGCATCGTCATCGTCTTATCCACCCCGTCTGCCTCAGCGCTCTCGTCCGAACTGAACTCCTGCTCCGAATCGGAATCATCGTCGTCATCTTCCGGTCCAGAAGGAAGCAGCAACGTGGTACTGTTCATCATACCTCCATAGACTGATGTGAGATCCATAGCACTATCGTCGGAGAGGAGCGTCTCTGTGACATCTTGCTCTTGGAACGTCATCTCCATTGACACCTCTTCTGCTTCCTCTCTCTCGCTCTGCAAGTCGCTATCGTCGGACGAATCGAACGACATGTCAGCACTTCCGTCGTTTGACGTAGTGTTGCCACTCTCTGCGACCAATTCTATTTCGCCTGATGGTCTTATCCGGATAGTCGGCTCTTCCAAGTGGAACGCCCTGCATTCTAGTAGTGTGAGACGAGAAGCATCACTGCATCGCAACCACGAATCGTCACTTACGTCTTTTCCTGGAAAGGATTAAAGGTCACCCTTCGTTTCTTGCGCGCTACAGTGTTATCCTCTTCATTCTGAGGCGGAGTCTGCTCCCGTTCCACAGTGGTTTGGTCAGCCACAGTAGCGTCTTTGTCACGGGAGAGTTGAGGGTTCCCCTCGCCGATGAATCCGCTTCGATCAATGGCCTCCATCGAGCCCATCAACTCCATCACTTCAGCACCAACAAATTTGGAGATGAAACTCGTAGCAGACGATGCCGCGGTCTTTATGAGAGATCTTGTGTCCACTAGGACTGGACTCGAGAATACTTGCGGAGGGAGTGCTCGAATGGCAGATTTGCGTGGCCCAGGCTGACATTTCGCATCATGCGCCGAGTGTAAGTGTACTGAGCGTCACGACGGTTTGTTAAATGACCTACTCACGACATTGCGTCTACTTGGGACAACAGAGATGGTGTCGTCGACTTCACGCGCCACTCTCTGAGACCGATCTCCGCCGACGCTTTGTGCCCTTCTACTCGTCTTGCCTTTGTTCTTCGAGGGGGTCGTAGTCGGATCATTGTCTTGACCTGCCTTTAGGCCACCAGTCGATCGTCTCGACACGGGAATTCGTGAAGTCGCGTTGACCGCCTCTTTATTCGCTACCCGCGGTGACTGTCTCTTGGCGCTCTCTGCACTGATTCGAGGCGATCGACGAGGACTCTGCATGATGATCCGAAACGACTTATCGCGAGAGCATCTTTCTTGACCAAGCAGACTCGTGTTTGCGCTCCATCAGGCACGATTGGCGTAAAGTGGAAAGGAGATCACTGTAATCACCCACTGGATAATCCTAGCCTGGGCCTGTGCGGTTGTGGTGGGACGCGAGGGATCACGTGAGTTGTGTCTGTGTCTTTCGGCGCAATGAATTTGAGTCCCCCCCCCCACTCCATCCTTGCTGCTACCTGCCTGCCTCTTGTGTGAAGTCAATGTGGACGCGCTTCTACCCGTGCGAGTGTACGCCAGTCTAGCGAGTGTCGAGACGATAGGACGTCCTTATCGTTCACAGCATCACGTCCGACCCACAGCCTCCTTGCCCTGTCGACCCGTTCACCACACCCGACAATGGCCCTACCACCCTCTTTGCGTGCTTTGGGGATTGGAGAATTCGATGCACCTCATTCTTTAGAGATGTATCTCGACTTCCTCTGCCCGTTCAGTAATAAACAGCTTCATGGAGTCCACGAACACCTTCTTCCTATGATATTCGATAAGGAGTCTCCTTTCTACGGCAAAGTCCGCATCATCCTACGACCATATCCGCAACCGTGGCATTCTACGTCTGGTCTATTGGCAGAACAAGCAATAGCTATCGCACGCTTGGCAGAGCCCTCAGGGAAGAATGCAGCTCAAGAGTCCCTCGTACTGAAAGATCCAAAATTGAATGCATTCTGGGTTTATTCACTGGAGATCATGAAGAGACAAGACCAGTACTTTGACGGACCAGCCAGACTTAAGAATCCAGATCAGATTCGATCGGACTTCGTGAACCTAGCGATCAGTACTCTGGGGGAAGAACCGAAGAAGCACGCCGGCAAGCCTCTACTACGACCACACGAAAGGGGTCTGCCTTTAGGCCAGGCAGTGAAGAACCTGGTCCGGGTAGAGGCGGAAGGAAACGGAGGCAGCGCAGTGATAGGTGATCTTAAGTACTGCATCAAGGTGAGTTGGGTCGTGAATAAGGGTAGTAGGGACGGGTGCTGATCTTCACACATTCTCTCTCTCTCTCTCTCTCTCTCGGTCTTGAACACAACCAGGTCGGACGACAAAATTCCATCCATGTGACGCCTACAGTGGTCTGGAACGGCCTGGTGGAATCATCCGTCTCGTCATCGTTTGGGAAGAAGGAATGGTCAGACTTCCTCGAGAAAAATGTGGGCGCGTCAAAGGTATAGGTGTTTGTGTCGTGTACTATGACTTCAGTACAGTCTCTATTACTACATGAAGTCGAAGTGGAATTTTTTTGTCTAAGTGAAGGAAGCGCAACTAGGCCGAGCCTGTAATGAAGCAGCACGGGCACTACGCATTATTCTTCTACTCCAAGCTGGTCCATGAGCGCTTCTTGATCAAAGACGGTCTTCTTGTTGAGTAGTCTGTGCAAAGAACAGAGCAATGTGATTAGTACACGCCATCGGCTGCCGTGCTTCTTTGTCACTTTTCGCTTACCGTTTCTTCTTTGGACTTTTTACTGGCTTGTCGGCGAGGATGAGACTTCCATCACTCGACTGATCACCAGTACTGATGGAAATGTTTGCCGATCTCTCGAAGAGTGGTAGGCCATTGGTACTCTTTCGACTTGCTGGTGGAGCTCGTTTCCGACTGGCAGCAGTGCTTGCTTTAGGTCTCTTCGATGCTGCTTTGATCGATTTCTGTGTGGCTACCGACTTTGACGTTCTTCCTCTGCTGGTTCGTTTGGGTGCTGCCTCAAAGGACGACTCAAGTGACTCATCGGATGCGCCGAACGATTCATCTGAGCTTTCCGCCTCTTCCTCTGCTGCTTCTTGCCCGTACTCCTCTCCCTCCTCTCCCTCTTCTTCCTCTTCTTCCTCGTCATCGTCGTCGCTGTCCTCCTCTTCGGAGGAGAATACCGACTCAACGGTGTGATCTGCCTGCCCCTCTTTGGAGTCAATTTCGTTCCCTCCAGCACTCTTTGCAACTGGCTCATGCTCAATCATGCTGTTGTCTGCTTCTTCTTCTTCTTCTTCCGACGACGATTCTGGCAACGCCTTTTTGGCAAGAGCACCCTTCCTACGCGATATGATCACGAGAGCACTTTCATCTTCTTCCTCTGCATCGTCGTCAGCGTCGTCCTCTGCGTCTTCGGCTGCCTCAGACATCAAAGTTTCGTCCTCCATCGGCTCTGCTTCAGAGGACGGACGATGGCGTCGATGGTGCTGGCTTCGCAATGACCGTTCGACTTCATCGACTTCTTCCTCGTCGTTGTCGTTGTCGTTGTCGTCGTCGTCGTCGTCGTCGCGCTGCACTGCCTTAAAGGCCGCCTTCCCCATCAAGTCCAGCTTTCGATTGATGAAATCTTCCTGCATAGAAGAATCTTGTAGCATCTGCGTGTTGAAGATGCTTTCCATTTCCTGCAATTTCCTACTCATTTCTTCTGCCATTTCTTCCCTCACTTGCGCCTCAATCTGAGCGCATTGTTGTTCGCTTTGGAACAAGCGGTGTCGGACTTCCTCATATTTGACCATGAGATGATCCACGAAGCTGTCCGACTCACCATCTTCTTCATCCTCCTCCGCTTCTTCGATGATAGTCACCTCTTGAGCCATAGAATCTGAAGCGGCCAAATTGGACGTGGGCTTGGACGTGGGTGTGGATGTAGATTTCGCTCTCAATTCTGACCTATTAGCAGACGTCGGCTTTGGATCTTCCTTTGCAGCAGTCACTCGATCCGCCGCCTTCTTCACTGCAGTCGACACAGACCCTTTGGGCGTCATTGGCATTTGGCTTGTTGCTGCTTTCTGTGCCGGCGACTGGACTGGTGAAGCGCCTGGATGGAAGAGATCCCGCAGACTTGGATGGACAAATCGACTCAGGCTGGTAGTCTGACCATGGCTTCGAATCGTTTGAACTTCTTTGGCAGCAGCACTGAATCGCATTACATGCGAGTTTTCGTCAAAGCCCGTGTCGTACGGATTCACATTGACAATCATGACCGCCCTTCCTTCTCCGGTGAAAAAGGACTGAAACAACTCCGTCAACTTGCTGTGTCGAAAGGGGACAATACTGGGTCTCCTCTTCAATGCACGGGTGGATGTTAGGATGGACGTCGCCGCCGTCGGACCTGCTGTGGAGGAGATCGGACTGGGCATTGGGATAAAGGAAGCGGCTCGAGTCTGATTCTTTCGCAGCGTTTCAAGACACTGACCCAAGCACATCAGACTCTTGTTGATGCTACCAGCTTCCTTGAGCCGATCGCCGGTAACGGCTGTGTTGCCCAATCTTTCACTTCCTGCCAGGTCAACGATACTGAGACGACTGGTCGAGCAAGCGATCATCAGGTCATCTTCTCCCGCGTGTTCTCGAATCACCTTGACGGTGAAGACGCCGTGACTTCGTGAGCTGGCTCGATTCGCCATGGTACCAAACACCTGCCTATTCTCTTGCCCCCTCACAAGTAGCTCCCTGGCCTCTGCAGCTGAATTGACCCGGATCTCTTGCAGGCCAGCGACGTACTTGCCACCGTTCTCGGCATCATTCTTCAGCGTCAAAGGTTTGCGTTGCAAGTAGATAGGACCGGCGTCCGATAGTAGTGAGGCTAGTGTCCAATTTGAGCCTCGGACACTGTCTGATCGTGTCATACCGCCCCCGAATGTTGAGGACCTCGGTGTTGACGAAGAGGAAGGAGAAGTGGCATCGAGCAGATCAAAGATCTTCTCGTTGTACACTTCCACGTAGCTGACCCAGATACTGTATCGATAGTTGCGATCCACCCGAACCTTGGTGGGATCGTGTTCATATTGCAGAACTGGTCGCGAGGTGACTGGCACTTTCTTCGACAATCCAGGTATACTGAAAGGATCAATACCATTCGCACTCGACTTTCCACCATCAGCTCTCTCGACACCTGCCAGACCAACAGGACGAATCTGGATTTTGCAGTATCAGATCAGTGACTTGATCCTTATCATTATTCTACTACCACGACAATCCACTGCTCACCTCGCTGGTGCTCTCTAGACCTTTGATGCTATTGAAGATAGTGTCCATGCTTCGAGGAAGGATGCCTGCTTCTCCTGCACCTGTACCGCCTTGAACCGTGTAGCTCTTCCCACTGTTCGTGACACCGTACGTGAAGATGAGTCCACTCTGGCCTTGCATGAGCTCGTCTACTAACGGCAACGTAGTCTCCTTGAAGAACGATGATTGGGACGTTGCCGCCTGCCCTGGAAAGACATGAGAGAACGAGTACTTGGTTGGCATTGCTGTAGAATACACGCGGGCACGAGCGGCCGTAGACTATTGCAAGAGGAAAGAGGTGTCAATTGTGGGTGGAAGGTCATGCGAGAGGCAAGTGACTTACACTTTTTGGCGGGCTCATGAGGACCTCTGTTTCGTTGATCACTTCGATGTAGGGCTCATCTCCAATCTTTCCCGCCTCCTCCGATGCAGGCCGAATGCGCAAGTATGCCTTGCGTGATGGTGTCAGTACAGTTTTATGTCCTTCTACCCCGCCTTTGGGCATGCAAATCTCACCTTTATGGCCTCATTGTCGTTGCAGTCGACGCTGTTGCTCTTCTTTGCCGGTGACGCTGCCCTCGCGCCAGGCTTCATAGAGCCGACTCTAGGAGGGGGAGCTGCCATCTTGGTGCTTGCTTTAGGGGCTGCCGTACGTGAAGTGCTCCTACTTGCTTCTGAAATGCTTGTTTTGCTCTTCTTCGCCGCTGCAATAGAGCCAGCACTGGACGCTGTACCGGCACCAACAGAAGAGCTCGTAGTATTCGCAGTTGACATTTCGCTGGACCGCGATGATGACGTCTTTGCCGGTGCTCGTCGTTGTTTTGCTTCCGAGATCTTGCTGGCCATGGCGTCCTTGGCTCTGTGAAGCTGAAAGGGAATGAGGGGAGGCACGCTCAACTGTAGGCGCAGGACTAAAGTTAATTCTCAATCAACACATTGCTAGCTCCCTTTGCCCTTTTCTCCAGGGCGTACCGATGCTTCACTTGTCGAAGATGCAATCAATTCACAAAGGACGAGGGGGAAAGCTTGAACGCGTTGTGTGCACGTGAAAAGTTCAATCCCTCTCGGTCCGGCTTCCGCGGTCGAGACGCTCTTTTATAGCATCTGACCAGTCCAGTCCAGTGCAGCCGTGCCCTACCCTATTCTGATGTAAAGCCGTTTACCATGTCCCTACGATGATTGCATCTAGCGAGTATCGTTCAGCGCTCGTCTAGCGGCAAGACCGACCCAACTCCCACAGCGCAGGTGGTCACCTATGACAGCGGCCTTGGCACAACTTTATTGCGCCCCTTTTAATTTCCTTCTCTTTTTTTAATCATAAAATATCTTTTTGCTGCCCTTTTCTTATACTGTAACTTTCTGCTTCTTTTTCACGTAGTCGTATAAAAAAGTGAACTTCGCTTCGAGGAAATCTTCCGTCTTCACTCTTCGTTCTTGCTTCCTCCTCACCGCGTCCGTTCTGCCTTCAGAGGTGGAATCTTGCTGCCATGTTGGCCTTCTTGAGGCCTTCTCTGCCTCGCATCCCCCGATTATCAAATCGAGTGGTGTCGAGAGCGGACTTGCGCTCATATATTCCAACAGCTTCTCGCTTTTTGCCTACTCCTTCTTCCATGCAACATGCGCCTGTCTTGGGGTCTACTTCGGTGTCGCGATCACTCTTTGCCCCGCTGGATGCCTTTGCGCCCCGCCACTTAGGTCCGAGGTCAGCAGATGTACAGACAATGTTGGAGGCTCTTGGCTACGATTCGATTGAGACATTTGTCGATGACACCATCCCCCCGTCGATCCGACTTGCTGATCTAGAAGGTGTTGAAGAGCGTCTACCTTGTCTTTCAGAGAGCGAACTTTCGAGAAGGGGCAATGAGATTGCAAGCATGAATGTAGTCAAGAAGAGCTTGATCGGCATGGGCTACAGTAATACGAACGTCCCACCAGTCATCCAGAGAAATGTGAGTGCTGTCATGTCCGTGACTCAGAGCGCTGCAACGAGAATAAAAAAAGACTGAGATGCGTAGGAAATCTTCCCATGGTTCTTGCCACCTAGGTTCTTGAGAATCCTGCTTGGTACACCAGCTATACACCTTACCAGCCAGAAATTGCGCAGGGACGACTGGAGTCGCTCCTGAACTTTCAGACAATGATCAAATCGCTCACTGCGCTAGACATTGCCAATGCGTCGCTACTGGACGAAGGAACAGCAGCAGCAGAAGCCATGGTTCTCGCGTTCAATCATGGCAAGGCGAAGAAGCAAACGTTCCTAGTCGATCGCGGTGTACTACCCCAGACTGTGGCGGTTCTACGTCAAAGGGCAAAAGGCTTTGGTATCAAAGTAGTGCAAACAGAGCTTCGCACACCACAGGGTATTCGACTTCCATTTGGCAAGGGAGAGGGTGCCATCAATCGAGAAGACGTCATGGCTGTCTTGGTTCAGTATCCAGATGTCGACGGACGGATTACAGATTGGCAATCCCTCGCAGACGAAATTCACAAGGACGGAGGACTGGTCGTTGCCGCAACCGACTTACTTGCATTG
Organism: Exobasidium rhododendri; assembly: GCA_026210745.1. Lineage (NCBI taxonomy): Eukaryota > Fungi > Basidiomycota > Exobasidiomycetes > Exobasidiales > Exobasidiaceae > Exobasidium > Exobasidium rhododendri. The sequence goes on from CP110630.1 coordinate 1,657,539, forward strand.
ACCATGATTAAACCCCCGGGCGAATGGGGAGCTGACATTGCAGTGGGCAATTCTGCTCGATTTGGCGTTCCACCGGGTTACGGAGGTCCTCACGCCGCCTTTTTTGCTGTTCGAGACGGTCTTAAGCGAAAGATTGCCGGTCGACTAGTTGGCATCAGCAGAGATTCGAGTGGCAAGCCTGCTTATCGATTGGCATTACAAACACGAGAGCAACACATTCGAAGAGACAAAGCAACCTCAAACGTCTGCACTGCTCAAGCCTTGTTAGCGAATATGAGTGCAATGTACGCCGTCTATCACGGTCCAGACGGCTTGCGAAGGATTGCAGCAAAGACGCACGCATTGACAAGACTGGCCAAGTACGCGCTGACCACGCTCGGCTTCCGTGTCATCAATCGTGATGGGGCCTTCTTCGACACCTTGACTGTAGATCTGTCGACGCTGGGAGTGGGAGCGGTCCGCGTTCATTCCATTGCGACGGAATCTGGGCTGAATCTACGGAGGATAAGCGACTCTCGCGTTGGATTCACGCTGGACGAGACTGTCTCTATTGAAGAGCTGACTGATCTAGTCAACACGTTCAGGGCTGCCAAGGAGAGTGGCAAGACTGCTGCGACGGGGGATGGGTCTTCGCTAGCTGCCTTCAGACCAGTCGACTTGATTAAGATGGCGGAGACCATTCATCTCGACGCCGATAGCATTTCCTCATTGCAAATCTCCACGCCGAGCCCTGCCTTACCCTCCAGCACACCTTCCACCGCCGAAGCAGCAAAGTCACTGACGAAGAGCGAAGGTTTGCCCGACGTGGCTGATCTATCTCGCACGTCCGATTATCTTACACAACCAATCTTCAATTCACATCAGAGTGAGACGCAACTGCTGCGCTACATCACCAGCCTGGAAAATAAAGATCTCTCTCTTGCACATGCCATGATTCCGCTGGGAAGTTGCACGATGAAGCTCAACAGCACGTCCAGTATGATGCTTCTCTCCAAAGCAGAGTTTGGCGCTCTACACCCTCTGTGTCCCGAAGACCAAGCAAGAGGGTACGACGTCCTTATCCGTGAACTGGAGCGAGATCTCTGTCTACTGACTGGCTTTCCAGCTGTCAGCTTGCAACCAAACAGCGGAGCGCAAGGAGAATTCGCTGGCCTGAGCATCATTCGTGCGTACTTGGACAGCATCAATCAGTCGAATCGCAACGTCTGTCTGATCCCCAACTCTGCCCATGGAACGAACCCTGCTAGTGCGATCATGGCAGGCATGCGGGTAGTGGCTGTGAAGAACAAGGCCGACGGCAGTATCGACATGGAGGACTTGTGCAAGAAGGCTGAAGAGAACAAGGAGAATTTGGCCGCCTTCATGGTCACGTATCCTAGTACGTTTGGCGTGTTTGAAGATGGTGTGCAGGAGGCGTGTGAGATTGTCCACTCCAACGGCGGACAGGTGTACATGGATGGCGCCAACATGCAGGCGCAAGTCGGTCTGACAAATCCAGCCGTCATTGGAGCAGACGTGACGCATCTCAATCTGCACAAGACCTTTTCCATTCCCCACGGCGGAGGAGGTCCCGGTGTGGGCCCGATTTGCTGCGCTGAACATCTGGCTCCCTATCTGCCTGGTCATCCTCTGGCGTCTGTAGGAGGGGAACATGCAATCAGTCCTATTTCCTCTGCACCCCATGGAAGCGCAAGCATCCTGACCATTGCTTGGGCGTATATCAAGATGCTCGGCTGGAAGGGACTTCGCGATTCGTCCATGATCTCCCTCCTGTCGGCAAATTACATGGCCAAGCGACTGGCACCCCACTACAAGCTTCGATACACGAACAATAAAGATCGAGTCGCACACGAGTTCTTGCTAGACTTTGCCGAATTCCAGAAGTTTGTCACGGTCAGTGATGTGGCAAAGCGGTTGAGTGACTACGGCTTCCATGCTCCGACCTGTTCGTGGCCCATCAGCACTGGAATGCTGATTGAACCGACTGAATCTGAGTCATTGGAAGAGATCAATCGATTTTGCAATGCCATGATCTCCATTCGAGGGGAGATCCAAGACATCACTGATGGGAAACAGGATGCAAAAGACAATACGCTCAAGAACGCGCCTCACACGGTGGAGACGCTGCTGTCCGATCAGTGGACGCACCCGTACAGTCGAGAGTTGGCTGCGTACCCCATGCCAGGGCTGCGAAAGAACAAGTTTTGGCCTGCAAGCGGTCGAGTCGACGATGCTCACGGCGATCTCAATCTGGTCTGCGAGTGCGGATCAGTAGGTGACTATGCTGAGTGAGAGAGAGAGAGATGGAGAGAAGGAGGACGTCTATCATATCACAGTGAGTTGGGATCTGAACGATGCGTTGCCTCTCCCTCGCCCGCTCTCGTCTCTCTGCGTAGGAAAGAAGCAAGCGCGCAAAAGGAAAAAAGATGAAAAATTATCCCAATTTTTATGCTCAGTGGCCCTAGGCTGCGATGATCGAGCGACTACCTTTAGTCATAGTTACACTGATCCTTTGAATGTGCGCTTCTTAACGCGAGATCAAGAGGGCAAAAGACGAGTGGTTGTGTGTGGTGCTGCTGAGGGAAAAACATGCTGACGTCGTAGCTTTATTTTCTCCCCTCTCTCTCCCTTTTTCCCTCTAGTCAATGCATGGCCTGCTCCACACCTTTCAGTACTCTACCTTCCAACGCGGCCCCCTCATTCTCCCTTTCCCCCCCCCTTTCCCCAAGCTCAACCTTGGCTTTCCTCACACTTACTCACACTAAGCAGGAGGCCGTGTATTCTACATCACACCACACACACTGTATCATCTTTCAACAGTCATCACACTCTGTATACTTCATCTTGACCGTCATGTTATATTATCATTTTTCGTAATGTCTAAATTAGAGAAATCTTTGTGTCGTCTACGCCATGTCGTCTTCACCGTCCGGGAGGTTGTGATTGTCAGGTAGAAGGGAATATTCATGCGATCTCCTCGGCAAAGATCGTTTCACACTCGACCACATACTCCACCTTCGATTCGACGAACCTCCTCCTCCTCCTCCTACTTCCAAGTCCATCGATCTGCTTCTTTGATGAGAAGAGACTCCCACTCCTCCTCTTGAATTGGGCATAAATCCTCCCGATGGAATGTCGTATAATTCCTCGTACTTCACACCTAGGATCCTGCCGCGCGTCCAGAAATCTTGACAATTGATGAGCAAGCCGTGATCAAAAGGATTCTGACTTCGGCTTGCTTTCTTCAGCCCTTCACCACCTTTGCCCTTTGTGTAGAGATCCAAGCCGACAATCGACAGCAGCCAATTTCCGCTTCCTCCCAGGACGGATGTGAACGTTCCATGTTGATGATTGCCCTTCTTACTCTGATTCGGTGATGCTGATGATGACGTAGACGATGTCGTTGAGCCGCCACCTGCAGTTGAGTTCTCTTCATCCAGGCCAGCATCATCTCCATCTCCATGCTGATGCTGCACAAATCCAGCAGTCCCATCTATTGGTGAAGTGCCGCTATTTCGCGCCCTTGCTTCCATGAATCCACTCTGACTGGACATACTGCTGCCGCCCTTCCCTCCCATGAATCCGTAGCGACCCAGATTGGATACTTCCAGTGTAGTCATCTGGCGGCTGATCTGCCAAGAATGTGCAACCAGCAATATCAGAGTCCAGGAGAGCTGTATGGTGGCCCAAATCATGCAACTGAACAGAAAAGAATCGTAATCCGTTCCAGCACAAATCGAAGTAGGCAAGAGACATGAAGAAGAGACGGAAGGTATGTATGGTGGCGTGTTCAAGACAAAGTATTGATACGTGAGGTAGTCGAAACTGATGATACCGATGACCAGCGAGGTAATAAAGACGATGAATTGACGGTGATTGTTGACTCCGATGCAATTATTCACCCAAGGACAGTGGTGATCATGCCGTGCTACGCAACGTTTACAATGTCGACAATGTTTCGATCGAAGTGGTCGTCTAGCCATGCAAGCAACACAATAATTCATTCCATTCAAGTGACCATCGTTGACCAGCGTTTCCACTGTAGCTCTTCGATCCGTTTCATTCTGCGTTCTTGGTGAATAGCCAGGTTCCAAAGTAGCAGCTCGAAATAAGTTCCAAGAAGAGAGTAAGATTGTGATCGCAAACGTCAAGTTCCAATACGCAAATCCAGGTGTAGCATGGACAAGCTTGCTCGCCCATTCCCACCCTACCCAAGCGATACTTCCGCTGACGACTGCTAAGAAGTAATTTGACTTTTGCATACTTTCTAATTCTAAAGGATCTAGTAGAACTCTAGTGACGATGTGATGCATAGCGAAGAATTCCCCAACGACCAGTGGCACACCAGTAAACCAAGGTAGTACACTCAGTGTGCTGAAAACGAGTCCTAAAGCAAGAAATGGAATGACGAGGATACTGATTCGAGTAGGCAAGTCACCCATTTGCTTGCTCTTTCGCCTTCCATCTTCTTCAAAGCCAACGTCTGCTAATGCTTTGCTGTAAGCTGCAATACTTTTCAGCTCCACTGCCATATCTCTTGGCGTCTTGCCGCCTTCCTCCTTTGCCCACAAATCACAACCAGCACTGGCAAGCTTCTGAATGCACAATCGGTTCCCTTTGACTACAGCCCAGTGCATGGGAGAAAGACCGACAGCGTCGCTTCTGTGAACATCTGCTCCGTGTGCTAGAAGCAAGTCAACCGATATAGCATCGCCCTGATATGCAGCCCACATCAGAGGTGTGTGACCTTGTGAGTCGGGTGAGTCAAGTGAAGAGACGGCTGAGAATGCTGGGTGTTGCAACAATAAGACGAGAGGCATGACCGCTGATGAATGGACCGTCAAGTGAAGGGTATTGAAGCCTTGCGCGTCGGTGAAAGTAGGGTCCGCACCATGTTGTAGCAGCAAATTCATGACATAAAGGTGTCCGTTCCTCGCTGCCCATTGAAGCGGAGTAGCCTCTAGGTCGCCACCTACAGCATCTACTTCGGCGCCTAGATCTATGAGCAGTTTGCAAGTCGGAACATGAGCGTTGATGGCTGCCCAATGGAGTGGCGAAATATTCTCCTGATCACGGTCGTTGGCTGTTGCTCTAGATGTTGATATGAGGTGTGTGATCAGAGCTGTGTCGCCTCTCTGTGCCGCTGAATGAATCGAAGCGGGGGTGACAGGTCGTGATGGGATAGTAGCAGAATGAGGCGGTGAGTGCATGGCGTTCACTTCTTTCTGCATGCTCGCATGAGTTGAGTGGGTATCAGAACCTGCAGCTGCAGAAGAGGTGGAAGCAGCTGCCATTTGTGTAATGGTGTGCTGAAGTGTAAGACGCAGACCTTTCCTCCTTTAGTACAATAGCATCGCCAATGACAGAGTTGCCTTTCAGGTGAAGTTGGTGTCGCTTGCGCCTAATTTACATTTGTGGCTTTTAGAGCTGCTCTTTTCTATTAGAGCCGGATTATCTTACCCACTCCACGTGTGAAAAAGTGGACCTCCCCCGTTCTTATGAGCATGTCTTCTTGGTTACGTACGTTGAACAACCTCCACCGTTCAAGTCCAACACCTGAGACCTAAAGGACTATGAGAGGAGGTTGTAAGTCGGCTGGCAGGCAGTCGCTGAGGGTGAAGGGGGCTGCTGGGTCGCGACTCCGGCTGGCAAGCACAGCTGCAACCCCACCTGGTGCCGCGTCTACCTCTCCCTTGCCTTCCTCTACAAATCCTGCCCCCGGCCCGCCTAAACCCAACAGCCCCTTCACCATCTTTGATCGATCAGCAAAGCACCTACAACGTGAAAGAGCAGCTATCAGAAATAACGGAGAATCATCAAGGTTGACAGAGTACATACGGGATGCCGCGTCAGCAAACCTAGCAGAGAGAATCATTGATATCAAGAGAAACTTTGAGACGATTGTAGAACTTGGATCGGGAGCCGGATATCTCAGGCGACATCTGGATGGCAAGACGTCGGGGACCAAGAAGATCATTATGTGTGATACAAGTAGCAATGCTCTGAACAGGGATATCGATGAAGATAAAAATTACGATTGTAAGTGCACAAGTGTACTTACCTACATCCAGCGACTTAGCTCACTCCCCTTTTCATTATCTTCTAAAGACGTCTTCGAAAGACGTGTGGTGGACGAAGAGGCACTTCCGTTTGCAGAGAATAGCCTGGATTGTGTGGTGTGCACTGGTTCTCTTCACTGGACAAACGATCTTCCTGGAGCACTTATTCAGATCCAAAGGGCCTTGAAACCAGATGGACTCTTTATTGGAGCAATATGCGGTGGGGACACCCTATTTGAGCTTCGGACGAGTCTTCAACTAGCAGAGCAAGAGAGGGAAGGGGGTATTTCACCGCGTGTCTCGCCCATGGCTGATTCAAGGGATATGGTGTCCTTACTCTCCAGAGCCGGTTTCAACATCCCAACTGTCGATACCGATGAAGTCCAGGTGAACTATCCCTCCATCTTCGAACTGATGTCAGATTTACAAGATATGGGAGAGAGCAATGCTGTGATTCATCGACGAATGCTGCTCAAGCGGGACACCTTGATAGCAGCCAGCGCTATCTATCCTCGATTGCATGGAGATGAAGATGATAGGAGTATACCTGCAACATATCACATGATCTTCATGGTAGGGTGGAAGCCTGATGACTCTCAGAGAAAGCCCTTAAAGAGAGGCACCGCTTCCAAGAGCATGAAGGAAGTCTTTGGCAATCCAGACGACCCTAAGGATAGCTAGGTCACTCAAAGAAGATCCTTTCCCCTTCTTGTAGCATAACTTCAAATAACGATAGAAATCTCATTGACTATGTACGATAGTGTGGCGTTTGGAGAGGAAATTAGTAAAGGGGCGAGGCAGGATCGAGAAAGAATGACAAGGGAAGTTGAGGTGTAAGACAGACTTTGCTCGCAGAGAAGCCGAAATACACCCACTAATAAAGATCATGCATATTCTGGCCTGAAATTTTCATTGAGAAGAGATGAGAGGGACAGGGGGAGAGAGTAGAAGAGTAGTGAGAGTGTAAACAGCTGTACTCGGCATCACTTTACCGGTCAACTTCTCTCATCTTCATGCTAGATCGTTCTGGACCTCGCGACGATGGCTGGCGTGTGAAGCAGATCTGACATAAGGAGGCGAAGAGAGTGAACGATTAGGAAGCAACGAAAGCAATTAGAATCGAGACTGCTAGCCATGAGATAGTGGCCTTACCCCTACACTGACTCTGTGCGTCAAGACAAGTCTTTCACTTGCGGAAAGAGAGGGGGTCAAAGCAAACGAAAGAAGAGGAGGGAGAGGGAGAAGGAAAAAAGTGTATTTGAGTTTTGTGCAACGCCCCACAAATGGTCCTCAACTTAGCATCGAGGTAAAGATCCCTTCGCTGACAAAAGCAGCGCTGATAGAGCGTCCTCCAAAGAATCGGCCGTTGAGCCCAGCGATTGCTTTAGTGGCTCCGTTTACTTCTTCAAACTTCAGCCATATTTCACCGGCACTGTCGGTGTCTACCTTGATGGAAGTCACCTTTCCGTACTTGTCTTCACATTCTTCCTTGACGTCTTCTGCCAGTTCTTTGTCCCATCCTCGCTCTGTCTCTTCCTCGGGATTGAACATGTTCTTCAGCAAGACGGCTTTGCTCACTGCTTCAGGGATGTTTAAGGGTCGTTGTCTGCAGAGAGAGCGAGGAAAGAAAGAGTCAATACAAGGCCATCATTGCCTCGTCTCGACATCACTCACTGCTCAGAAGGTACTGATGGGGCGCTGCTACTAGTCTGATCCTTTCGAGCTAGCTTTTCCATCAGGGCGGCTCGACTAGCAGCATTAAGGCCACCTGGAGAAGAATATTTCAAAGATTAGCGGCTTCACTGTAATTGTCACGGCGCATTTACTCACCTCCTCCGCCTTCATCAAAGGAAGTCGAGATCGTAGCACTGGCACCGGATGCATCGAAGCTTGCGCTGTTGTTAGCATTGTTGCTGCTGCTACCACCACCACCACCACCACCACCGCCACTGGATTCAGCAGCGGGACCACTACCTCTCGAGGCAACGTGGCCGACTTTTATTTGTCTGCCCGCCAGGTCGAATCCATTCATGTTCTGGATTGCCTTCTCTGCATCGCCTGCACTTGCAAATTGAATGAAACAGAATCCTTTGCTTTTCAACGTCCCTGGTTCTCGATGCAGATCGACATTCAGAATTGCTCCAAAAGGTTCAAAGACGGCCTTGATATCATCTTCGGTAAGATTGAAGTGTAAGCTACCCACATATAATCGTGTGGCAGGGTTGCTTCCCGTCAAGTTGGCAGGATCGATATGAATAGGCTGACCATTGATCTTGGGAAGGGAAGCTAGCTGTTCAGCGGTTAAAGCAGGAAGGTTGGGACGAATGGGCGTGTCTGCCGATGAAGCACCTTGACCGCGGTTTCTAGCGGCTTCCGTGAGCTGTACAAGCAAGGGAATACCGAACAAAGGTGTTCCTGAAAACCCGACCGCCTTCTGGACTAGCGCTTCGTCCTTCAATTCAACATACCCAATTCTGTCGCCGCAAAAAGGTGAAGAAAAAGTCAGCTGCCCGTACAATAGTGATCAGATGTACACCGCGTCCACACTCACCCTTTACTGCGACCAGTATTCTTGTCGGTAATGATGCGTACGTCCCGTACTGAACCCTCTCCAAGTTTATCCTCAAAGAACTCGCCCAGATCTCGTTGTCCCAATCTTGCGGCAAGCTGGGAGCAGAAGACGGATCGAAGCTCATAGTCGTCGGGATCAGGAGATTTTGCTTTACTTTCATCGCGACGCCGGCGAGCTGGTGGCGAAGGACTTCGAGTATGGCGAGAGCGAGCGGACCGAGGTGCGTCGAAGTACTCATCTCGAGGTGGTGGTCCATATCGATAATCTGGGTATCCACCTCTACGTGGTGGACCAGGTGGATAGTAGCCGCGGCCCATCGATCGGTCGTAGTAAGGATCGTAGTAGGGACTATACTGCCTTGATCTTTCCCTACCCCCTTCGCGATCTCGTCTGTATGCAGAAGAATCATCATGCCCGTCCTCGCTGCGTTCGACTTTTCTCCTCCTCCTTTCGTGTTCATCATCCTCAGGTGAAAGCCTTTTGGAGCTTCCCCTCTTGCTTCCAACGCTTTCCAGCCGACGCCGGCTTCGACTTGGACTACGAGATCGGCTTCGGCTGACGCTACGACTGATACTGCGACTGGCTCGACGAGTTCTTTCCCTCCCATTTCGATCGCTGATTCTTCTTTCCAATAGCTCCACGCCGCCCCCTCTCCTTCTCTCTCTTCTTTGGTCCGACCGTTTGCGATCCGCCGAGGCATCTCCCTCGTTGACTTCTCCCGAATGGCTGCGCGCAATCGTCGAGGAATCCGATCTCTTTCTTCTCTTTGACATTATTGCACGCTTCCGGAGCTTTTCCTGTAGCTGTTTTTCTCTCTCTCTAACGTCGAGACTTTCCTTCCTTCTTCCGTCACTCGGATCCTTGTCAGAAAGCGCCTCGTCGTCGTCGTCGTCATCGTCGTCGCCCCTGCTCCTGGCGTCTACATCATCTTCCGAGCGAGGCGATTGGGAAGAAATAGAGCTACTGACCGAACGAGCTAGTGAAGAGTGGGCGCTATCAGGCGACATATGCTTCTTCAGTATACGATCTGACCTTGAGCGCTTGCCGTTGCTGCCAGATGCTCGTCTCGTCTCTAGGGCAGCCTCCTCGCGATCAGCATACATGACTGGGTAGGGTTAAAAGGAGATGAAGCTGAAATTCTCAGCAAGTGAAGCGGGCAAATTTGTATGTAGAATTCGCATTGCCTCACGCGTAGACGCCCCCCCCCCACGCGAGAGAACGAAAAAGACGCCTACCGGTAAGCAATTCTCATCGCGAAAGAGGGGAATTTAGGGCACGCAGATGAAATTTCTATTTAGCTACTGGGACATGGGGAACTCAAGAGGTACAGACAAATTCTTCAAAGAATCATAGAAATCACTGTACAGAGAAACAGTGTGATCATCTACTTCTTAGAAGCAGCACCTGTGCCTTCCAATTGGAACTCGTGAGCAGCGTCGGGAACAGTCAAAACTCGCATTGAGTTGGTGAATCCTTGACCTCCTCTCCATCCTTGCAGAGCAATGACAGTATCGCCCTTTTCAACGATTCCAAGCTTCAGTGCCTCTGATAGACCGTACTTGATACGATTGTCGACGTCTTCTTGCCACTTGCTGTTGCTCTCTGGGCGGGCGTGAGGGTAGAGGAATGGGTAGCATCCTCGATACAGATGGACGTCTCGTGCCGTGTGCTCGTTTCGAGTGACTAGTGGAGAAGGAAGAGAGAGGTGGAGGAGGGCAAGCGTCAATGGGAAAAATTTCACTTCTGGTAGACGCGGCGATATCTTAATAGTCGACTCACTCGTCAAGATGGGGCATCGAGGGCGGTACTTGCTCACCAATCGAGCAGTGTTTCCACTCGTCGACATCAAAAGAATCGCGCCGGCTTGTTGCTCCAAACTAGCACTGACAGCTGCCATGGAAACAGTCTCGCTAGTGTCGGTGGGAACTTGCGTCAAGCTTCTCATTTCGTTGAAAAGAGGAACGTAAGAAATGCTTTGTTCGGCCAAGAAACTAGTCTCTGCCATCATCTTGACTGCTTCCAGTGGGTAGGCACCTTTTGCAGTCTCTCCACTCAGCATGACACAGTCAGCTCCATCCAAGACTGCGTTGGCAACATCACTGACTTCCGCTCGAGTAGGTCGGTTGTTGACCACCATACTTTCCAGCATCTGAGTAGCGCAGATGACCGGCTTTCCGGCAATGTTGCATCTGCTGATCATCATCTTTTGTGCCATGAACACTTGAGGTGCAGGAATTTCGATTCCCAAATCACCACGAGCAACCATGATTCCATCAGACTCCTTGAGAATTTCATCAAAGTTGAGGACACCTTGGTGATTTTCAATCTTGGAAACGATTTTAATGTGAGCACCCTTTTCGCCCAAGATGTCACGAATGGTTCGCACATCGCTTCCTCGTCGAATGAAGGAGGCGAACACCATGTCGAGGTCGTTCTCGACGGCCCATAGAAGATCTTGCTTATCCTTCTCGGAGATGGCGGGTAGGTCGACGTCAGTGAGGGGGAGGTTGACTCCCTTCTTGTTGGACAGAGTTCCATTGTTGACAGCCCGAACCTTGACTAATTTCTCAGACTCGATCGAGATTACTTGAAGTGCCAAGATACCATCATCGATAAAGATTGACTTGCCGACCTCGACCTTCTTTGCCAGGTTGGCGTAATCGATATACAAATACTTGTCTGAGCCCTTATTGGCATATTCAGGGTCAGTGGTGACGTAGAATTCATGGCCCATAGAGATCTTGACCTGAAAGAGGGATAAGCAGACTATCTTAGCGTGTTGGTCTATCGAAACGGCATCTCTTCCAAGTCTGTATTCACATCTTCACCGTTTACCATCATTCCAGTTCGCATCTCGGGTCCCTTTGTGTCGAGAGCAATAGCGAGAGGGCGACCGTCGGAGTCTAGGATTGGAGAAGCGAAAAATCGTCAGATTATCACTTCACAGGAAGCTTCAACATACAAGGCAACTCACCAGCCACAGCCTTGCGTGCATTATCGACGACAGTCTTGAAGTATTGATGATCTCCGTGACTGGCATTGAGACGGACTGAGTTGGAAAGGGTGCTGCTGTGTCAAGATGCATGCTTCCTCAAGGAGGTGCACCCATATGTAGCTCACCAATGTTCATGCCTGCAGAGCGAAGCTTTGACAGCATCTCAACAGACATAGTCTTGGGACCAATAGTGGCGACAATGGAGCTGAGAAGAGGGAGAGATGTAGAGGAAGGTATCAGAATAGGTGTCCTATCCAACGACGGGTCGAGACTGAATTACTGACGTCTTTCGCCAGTATCGATTGTTGGAGTCCAAGCTATGCTCGAGAGGATTCAAGCTGGCTAGCCATTCCAGCTGAGACTTGGAGACGCTTTGGAATAGCCTAGGAAAGAGGTGAGAGAGGGTACGATTTTAAGTTTCTCAAGTGTCAGTCTCTGTATGTACTAATGAGCAGCATTACTTCATGGCACAAACTACTCACATGTTTTCTCAAAGTTGGAAAAGAAGATGAGGTATGTGCAAGATTGGAACGAAGGCCTGTGTACTACTAGAAGACCAGAGCAAACGTCTATTGAGTCTAGTGTGTAAGACGTTGGTGATGAGGAAGTCGAGAAGAAAGACGGAACGGCTTTGCCAGCACTTGACGAAAAACGAAGATTGGGAATTCTTGAAACTTTTTGAGCGCGAATTGTTGTTATCTTCAGATTTTGGCTGCATCTACTTATTTGTACCACTATTCTTTTTAAAGATTTCTATTTCGCATGGCGTTCTTCAATAGAGGAATTAATACAAAATGATGCACGGACGCCGCTCCTGCCATGGTAAAGCAAGGCTTGCTCTATCCTTTCCTTTTTGCCCGTGTGAAGGCGCATGTTTTGGGCGAGCCAGTCCGTCGCAGCGTTGCCAGAGAGACGAGTAAGTCGCTGCCCAGTGCACAGTCGATGTGAACGCCTGAAGGAATTATGTACTACTGATCCATACACAAGCCTCTTGAAGACGGCCCAACCAGGGATCCAGACTAGGCCTGGCTAATCTATTGCTCTCCTTCCCCCTCCCCAAACCAGATAAACCCACGCGGGCTGATAATCTTATTTCGCCTGCCAGACGTGCACGGACCAATGATATCAGTACACTAATTGTCGAAAAGTGATCGACTGGAGGAAGATGAACGCCGGTCAGTCCACGATTCCTTCGTCCTTCCAAGATTCTGTACTAGTGGGAAAAAAGGACTCACGATTCGCGGCTCCTTAACTTTCGCCTCCTTAGGAATCTCATGCGTGTACAGCTTTTGTACGTTGCCCTGCATGACCAACAGCGATCCATTCTCCAACACCCACTTGTGCTTCCTTCCCTTTTCCGCTGAGCCTCTCGGCTTCTTTTCCTCCATGATCCACGTTCGTGGGGCGCCGAGCGAAACTGTGACGATGACCTTATTTTCCACTGCTCGAGGAATCAGACCGAGCGTACGAAATAAAGGGCATTCGTGGCGCGCTTTCGCCCCCTCTCTCTACTCACTGTTGTCACTGTGCTTCCCTATGTACACTTGTCCGTCTTGGTAGTTGTTCAGCATGGCGTGATTAAATTTGACACTCTCGCCCAGGCAGTCATTCGTGGAGAGCTTCGCTGCAATGAGCTCCAATACAGGTGGGAAGGGCGCGTGCATCTCCACTTGGTGACCACTGTACTTGAGCTCCAGTCCAGATGAAGTGGCAAATGCTACAGTGACTCATGACTCAGTCTATGATGTGTACATTTTAGCACATGAGCGTATCAAGCTCACCTGCAATGCTTCTACTCTGTTGAATTTCGCGCCCATACACTTTGAGCTTTGGTCTGTACCACTCGCTCAGTGATTCGAGTTCTGCGTGCCACCGATGAGCCGTCTTGGCATCAATCCAGTCTTTCTTGTAGTAGACATCACTTAGGTCAGCCACTCGGTATTGGTTTAAGAATACTCTTCTAGTGACTGGAAGCAACTCCTTGGTGTCTGTTGTCGTTCCGCTTCCTAGCAGTATCTCCGCAAGATCGGCATCCTCTACGGGTTCAACATCATGACACTGACTGACTTGGCTGTCTCTTCGCTGCCGCTTGGTCTGCGGTTCATCATCTACCCCTTCCCTGTCGTCTTTGCCACACTCGTCGACTTCTCGTTTTTCAGGCCTCTTTGATCGTGAAGGCCCAAATCTGAGACTGAAGAGACCAGGCTGGTAGGTTGATGCCGGTATGCTCGGATTGCGTTCACTTGCAGGGCGAAGCGGCATGATCTGGGCTCGTCTACCTGCACCAGACTCAATACCTTATGCAGGGCTTCGATGTGCAGTTGGAATGTCTTTCAACAACCTCTTCTCAAGTTAGCTACGCGCGTATCTTACTACAGTACAATACTTCTGGAAATGGCACCCCTCAGGGCGTGGGGGCCCTGACGCTAGTGGCTACAGTATCTAAAGAGTGTGGACAAAAATGATTTCATTTAAATCCCGCCCCTATTCCCGTCTGGATGGCGTTTGTGATTGAGTCAAGCGAACATTACAGGATCAAGGCAGAGGAAGTTCTCCTCGTCACCTCCTTTCTATCGTCCTGCAATCACTCACCTACAAGGCACGGCACTATCCTGCCGGGCAACACCCTTTCCCCCCTCCTCTTTGGACACAAAGCATAAATGCACGTCTAAGTTGCCCCTTCTACTGTCATTCAGGTACCTCGACCTCCCGACCGCACCCCACATTCGCACTTGTGCTTCATCGACATTGATCAGATATTGCGATGGTCGAGGTGATTTCTGTCGCAGACTTCAGTAATTCAAAAGCCGGCCCTAGTAGACTATCACACGAGTACATTAGAAGGCCGAAGAGGGCGAGCAAAAAGAGGTCTCTCGGTTGGGGGTTCCTAGCAGCAGCTTCCACGATCACAGCAACACACGCCCAAAGCACAGTACCCGGTGCCAGGTGAGTACAGGCAGACATCCTGAACTCAACGTAGACGCTGATGAGATGCCGATGTTTGCAGATGGGGACAGGCCTCAGCCCTGTATGGTGACAGTGCACTAATTCATGGTGGAAAGACAAACGGCGATTCGCCTGGGGGAGGAGGGTATACATTCACATCGGGCCCTGCGACGGGAGAACTTCTCCTTCTGAATTTGACCGAGTCCTTCTCAACTGCGTATCCACCCTGGACCAGCATAAATACTTCGAGCTCTTCGATTTCCTCACCATCAGTCGCCTTTCACTCCATCTCACCGATCAGAAAGGGTTCACAGCTGATGTTGTTTGGCGGAGATGTCCTGGACACTTCGACCTCGCCTTCGGGCAACGACTCTGCTTACATGCTAAAACTTTCCGCTTCTTCTTCTGAAGCTTCTTGGTCTGCGGCAGACTCGAGTTGGGGTGAGCCAATCAGGCGGATACATCACAGTGCAGAAACAGACGGTAAAGGAAGTATTTGGATCATGGGTGGAGAAAAAGACGACGGCTCCATGATACAATTGGACGAGCTGTGGGCCTTCAATCAAAGTGCCACCTCGCCCTCCTTTGTGCAACAGAGTTCTCCCACTGGCGGTCTGGTGGGAGCCACTACGACGTTGTTGAGTGATGGCACTGTGCTTGTCCTGGGGGGACAAAACAGCACCGGTCTGCAAGATTTGTCCAGCGTCAGCGCCTATTCTATCACAGACAAGACATGGGAAAGGATCGCAACAAGCGGTGTCAACAGCACTTCACAAGGATATCCTGCACCTCGGCAGGGGCATGTTGCTGTCAGCTTACCAGACAAAAGGGTCTTCATCCATGGTGGTGCCTCGTCGGATTGGTCGGAAGCCATGAGCGATGCTTGGATACTGGATTGGAAGGCGAGCCCCCCTGTCTGGTCACAGATGAGCACGCCTTCCAGCTCTGTAGTCCCCTCTGCACGCTTTGCTCATTCTGCTGTCGCGATAGGGAACAGAATTGTCATCATGTTTGGATGGGCAAATTACAATCCAGCCGATTCTCAGCTTTACGTCTTTGACGCTTCTACCCTGGTAAGCGATTCGGCCGGAGTTTTGACTGGAGGTACTTGGACTTCCACCTATACGCCAGACTCCAGCGCTGTATCATCCCTCACTAACAGCAAAGGGGGTAGCAGTGGGAGTGGTAACACTGGTGGGAGCAGCAGCAGCAGCAGCAGCGGCAGCAGCACCGATGGCAACGGTCAGAGTAGTAGTCAAGGGTCAGACTCTTCCTCTGGAGTCTCATCACAAACACCATCCTCGTCCTCCTCTTCGTCCACAACCAACGAGCCTGCTGTCTCCTCTTCGGTGATCAATGCACAGCCAGACGATCCCGCATCCAACGACACTTCCAGTGCAGGGGGTAAAAAGGCAGGTGCCGCCCTTGGTGCACTGTTGGGATTAGGCCTTGTCGCAGGAGCAGGTTACTTTGTCTACAGGAAGAAGAATCCACCTCCCGACGATTATCGATTTGGTGATGGTGCTGCTGGACTCTTGCAAAGTTCCAATCACTATAGCGGTGCAGACGATGACCCGTATGCGTTGGAAAAGGGAATAGAGTATACTGGAGTGGGAATGGGTGGAATAGCCTCGTTTCGACCGGGGACAAAGCCGGCAGGACCTCGAATGTCAATGCGAGACGACACGATGATCTCCTCCTCTCCTTGGAGTATGGCCAACATTGGACATGCCATGGAAGGCTCTGGACCTCACCTACGAGAACGTCTGGCCCTCATCACTGGGATCGGTCTCAGCAACAGCAACACGCAACAGCAACGATTCGACATGCTTGCCGACGAAGATGACGATCACGTCAAAAACGAGGCGATACTCTTGCGTAATCGACACAACACAGCTTCCAAGACGGAAGACTACGACGAAGAGGAAGAGGATCAGTACCTCGGGATGGCGAGTCGTGTTCGAGAGAGAAGCTATGGGCGGCTTGAACAGATGGATGACGAGGAGATGGACCGATCGTACGGCGATCTGGCTGGTGTAAGTGCACGTCATCAGCGCAATGAAGACCATG
The DNA here is from genome assembly GCA_026210745.1 of Exobasidium rhododendri. Taxonomy (NCBI): domain Eukaryota; kingdom Fungi; phylum Basidiomycota; class Exobasidiomycetes; order Exobasidiales; family Exobasidiaceae; genus Exobasidium; species Exobasidium rhododendri. The sequence continues at coordinate 1,674,181 of CP110630.1, forward strand.
CCCACGATGGAGGATTTGTTACGTCGCCATTCGAAGAGGAGGAAGGAGACGAAGAGTTGGGAAGAGGTGCACTGTTTGCGGGTGCTATCTACTCTTCCAGAAAGAAGGAAGATGATCGTGACGACTACGACGATGATGATGATAACGACGACGAAGACGACTCCACGCATGGTACTGGTGACAATCCTTCAAGCAACTCGCACCCCAATACAACCTCTTCCAAATCAGGACAGCAAAGTCATTCCAGCGGAGGAGGCAACGGCGCTCTGGTCTCCTTTTCCGATTCACAACGACCGAATCGAAGAAAAACAGGGGATAACGAGTTGTCCCCACTTGTCCGTAGGAGCCCTACTTGGTGGGATCGCTTCATGGGTCAGAGCTTCCTAGAGAGGAGTGCTTCTGGTCGACTCCATCCCGGACCTCGCGCGGAGGAACCGATCCGGGATCCCGCCGAGCCTCCTCTCCTCGTCAGTATCCGTGAATCGTCTCGATCAACACATCAAAGCGGCCGACACGATCCGTTCACCGACACGATGCAAGCGTCAGACGAGATGGGTCGCTTCCTATCTCCGTATGAAGAAAGACACGCGAGATCATTGTCGAGCTTGCAGAGTGGTAGGACGGCGACTAGCTCCGTCATGGAAGCGCGATTGCAACGTATGGACGTCGTTCAGAGAGTCGGAACAGGCAGCAGTCGTAGAACGTACAGCAGTGGCAGAGGGAGCCAAGGTAGCAGCGGTAGTAATGGACTGAGTCGCAACGTCAGCACACGATCTACTGCTGGAGGCCATCACTTTGTCACTTCGCCGACGGAGTCTACACCGGGAAGTGTGGTGTTCGATCCGAGTTCCTGGAATACCGGCTTGGTTCCGGGCACAGTACAAGAGCAAGACGAAGGAGAAGATCGGGCGTCCACAAATGCCTGCGATGAGTCATTTGATGTCGTCGATCTAGGGTACACGCCAGTGCTGCACATTGGAGGCAGAAAGCGATCAAACACAGCAGAGACGAACAGCGCGCCTGCAAATCCCACTACTAGTCACGATGCTACCATCAAGAGAGCAAAGATGTCGTCTGCTCGTTCTCTTCTTGTAGGCAGCAGTCGTGCAAGGAATCGAGAAGGTTCCGAGGCACCAAGTGTCACCCCATCCACCACAAAGAGAGCAAGGCAGAATCGTCAATTGACTGCACCAGTAAGTCCGCAACCTCAGCGATCCATTTCACCCCCCACCCAAGGTTCTGTCTTGGACCGAGTCAAGGCGATTGAGCGAAAGAGGACGCAAGAAGGATCAGCGGCGTTGCTTCCCATTCCTAGATCACCGGCTCCGCTAGACTTCGCCTCCACAAGTCCAGAAGCGGACGTCTTTGTGCCCGGTAGAGGAGGTCGACCCATCCCTACCAAGCTGAACACCAGCTTCTTGAACCAAGAGCAGCAAGGGTCTGAATTGGTCTCTAGCCCTCTTCCCGTGAGTTCCACCAGCAACAAACAAGAAAAGGTGCTCCGATACACGCACGGATTGGTACCCAAGCCACAATTGTTTGTCGCGAATCCAGATGGTCGACAGGCCAGCGCAGATAGCTGATGCAGCTCCCCGTCACACACATCTTTATATACACACTCATTCACGGCAGCATCTTATTGTATTTTTAGCATACTATTTTTCCCCCTTTCCTTAGACTTTCCCTGTTTTGCTCCAAGTTTGCTGTCGCCACTCTTCCTTTCTTGCTCCTGCGCAATAGGCTTCATAGGCTCAATATAGATGCGTACATACCTTGTCCCCTTCTTCGTCCTGCTCTGGCACTGAGTTGAGACTTCAGCTAATTGGATCTTCGAAAGGGTCGCGGCACAAAGCTCGCGTCAGTCTACCCTAACTGTCCGCTCAGGTCCGCGGATCAGTGTCATATGTATAAAATTGGTCAGCCCTGGCCCCTTTTTTCGAATGAAGAGGGATCACAATGTGGCTCGAGCAGGAAGGTCGCACTGCCGATCAACAGCGGCCTTTCTATCGTCTGATCCTACCTGTTTCGACTCCTTACCACTGACCACCATGACCACCCCAACAACACCAGCGACTGCATGGCGCTACCACAAGAGAGGCCTTCTACCAACTATCCTGAAGAAAGAGGAGGTGGAAGTGCGTGATCTCAAATCAGATGAAGTGCTCATCAAAGTTCACGCTGCTGCTCTGAATCCCGTCGATTGGAAGATTGCATCGTTGATGCCCGGCTTCGTCAACAAGCTTCCACACACGGCTGCTGCTGATTTTGCAGGCGAAATCGTCCGCTTCAATACAGGCGTGCAGAGTCAACAGAAGGATTGGATAAAGGCAAGCACCAGAGTGTATGGAATCGTACCTGCAGACGAGACAATGAAGACGGGAGAAGGTTCACTGTCCACCCATCTTATCGCGAAATGCTCCAATATTGCGCCCATCCCTGAAAATATGTCGTACGAAGATGCTTCCGGGCTCGCTCTTGTCGGTCTGACTGCCGCATCGCTCGGGGCCGGCGTCAAGAAAGGTGATAGGGTCCTCATTCTAGGGGGCACAACTGCTGTCGGTTTGCTTCTGATTCAGATGTGTATCGCTGTAGGAGTCTCCTACGTGGCAGCCACTGCCTCTACCGACAAGATGAAGATTGTAGAAGAGCTCGGTGCGCACAAAGTCTTCGATTATCGCAAGTCGGATGTAGAGGCCACTCTGAAGACAGAATTCAGCTCAGAACCTTTTGATTATGTTTTGGACTGCGTGGGAAACTTTGAGACCTTTCGTGCCTCTCCTGGATTCCTCAAACAGACTGGTCAATTCATCAATGTTGGTGCCTCGGGCCTGGACCTCACTCGATTAGTCCCCTCTGTCCTTGAATTTGCCAAGGGAGTGATCACTACCTTACTACTCCCGGTGTGGCTTGGAGGAACACCCCGAAAGTACGTCTTGGCAAGCCTTGACTTGAAACACATGGACAAGCTCAGTGACTACGTCTCTTCGGGTAAAGTGCGACCCAGAGTAGACACAGTCTTCCGATGGGAAGAGGCACCAAAGGCGTACGAATATCTCATCAAAGGTCGTGCTACGGGAAAAGTGGTAGTGAAAGTCGGAAGCTCGTGATGCTGGCTGCCATTGTCGTGCATATACAGGATACATTGAGCGTAGTAGTGCAGAAGTTCCTGTCGTTAGTCTTCTTCACTTTTGAACGAGGCAGCAGCTCCGTTTGAGACTCTCTCTCTCTCCCATGGCGGCCACATTCGCCTTATTCCCCCGAGGATTGTCGCGACACGACTCTCTGCTATTGACACACTGGAGCAGTCCGCCTCTCCTCGCCCACTCAGTATCTTTCTCTGCTTCTCTATATTTCTATGTACTGTATGTGCCAAAAAGGAGGAGCGTTTGCTTGGCAATTCCGGTAATGAATATGATCCTCCTCATGATGCTGCTGTATAGAAGAAATGCAAATGATGGCTGGGAAATGATTGAATTTATTTTGTTTGAAAGGAAGATCCGCTAACGTTGGTCCATGACGTGCTTTTAGCGCCAAACAATGGTCGATTGCGCGAGAATGGAGGAAGGCAAAGCCACTCCTGCGGGTAAAGTGCCACTACACACAGGCTCGACAAACGTTCGAGCGTGTGAGACGCTTCTCACAGGCACTCCAGGATCATTTAAGCACTTTTCCTCCGGCTAATTTAAGTTTTTGCGTTGCGGTAGAGTTGTTTTTGGACGAAGCTTTCCTCGCTGTCTCAATGGAATCTCTTCAAAGACCACCAACTTATACTCACAGGGTACTTCTCTCCCTCTTCACTATCACCCCTTCCTTCCCTCTCTTTCTTTCCCCACCGTCCTTTCCCTCCTTTCGTCCCTGCCCTATCACAAGCCTAGAATAACCGGCTCTATCCTCAGAATCATGTCTGATTCTTCCATCCAATCAAAAGAAAATGTGGACGATGCGGGAGCCTTGGAGAGCGTCACTGCTACAGTGCCAGTCAAGATCAGCCCTTTCCGCTCTACTTTCTTCCAAGCTACCGTCTTGGGATGCTGTAGCTTTCTTGCTCCCGGAATCTGGGGTGCCATGTCAGCCACAGGAGGCGGTGGGACGCAATCTGTCAGCCTGGTAAACGCAGCAAATAGCTCGACATTTTGTCTCATGGTCGTCACCGGCCTCCTCACGCCTACTCTGATCCACCTGTTCAACGTCAGATGGGTGCTCGTCTTTGGAACGCTCGGCTATGCTCCTTATTGTGCAGCATTGTTCACACATCAAAAGTATGGAACAGAATGGTTCGTAGTTTTTGGTGCGGTTCTTTGTGGAATATCGGCCGGTTGCTTTTGGTCGACAGAAGGTGCCATCATTCTTGCCTATCCAGAGCGAGAGAATCAAGGAAAGTATCTCTCTTACTGGCTCATGTTCCGTGTCGCTGGCCAACTAGTCGGTGGAGCAGTCAACCTCGGTCTGAACATACACAACGACAAAGCAGGTAGCCTGAGCACAAACACCTACCTCGTCTTTGTTGTGCTCCAGTGTCTTGGACCTTTGTTTGCCCTGTTGATAAGCCTGCCTCATCAAGTCCAGCGTAAAGACGGCACACCTGTCCTTTTGAATTTGAATCCGAACATAAAGTCTGAACTCCTGGCCATGGTGAAGATCCTGCAAACAAGAAAGGTCTTGTTGCTGCTCCCTTTGATTTGGCAGGGCACCTTCAGTGAGGCACTGATCGGTACCTATGCAGCGGAAAACTTCACCGTTCGATCGAGAGCATTGGGATCATTGCTCAGCGCCATCGTTGCCGCTTTGGCTTGTTACATCTTGGGATTCTACCTGGACTGTCAGAGATGGTCCATCAACAAAAGAGGAATCACCGCCTTTGCATCCATATATGTGATGCAGCTGGCCTGGTGGGCCTGGGCAATCTACGAGATGAATCTGGTGAGTATCTGTGGTCGGGCGATCCAGGCACAGTGAGAGGAAGTGTGTGTGTGTGTGTACTGATGTGTCTTTGACCTGCAGTATCACAAGACAAAGCCAACCCTCGACTTTGGTCAGAGTGAATGGAGTCGCGGCTTTGCCGTGTACATCTTCCTACAGATCGGCTTCAATCTCATGTGTAAGTGTGGCGGCCTTGCATTCGATCGACCCTGGTTGTAGGATGTCTGACTTAGCCCGTATCGCTCTCCGTCTCAACAGACGAGTACATCTACTGGCTTATCGGTGCTTCCAACGATGAACCTGGCGAGATTGTTCGACTGTCTAGTATCATTCGAAGTGTGGAATCTGCAGGTCAGGCAGTGTCGTATGGTCTGAAGTGAGTCCATATTTCCCTCTTTGCATTGTCAACAACACATCCTGACATGGAAACATCGTCATCTTCGCATCACTCCAGCTCCACGAGTTGGCGACTCGATGCCATTGCCTCCCTTAATCTTGGCTTTACCGTTGCTGGTATTATCCCAGCTTGGTTCGTCGTTCGCAGTGTTGGTGTTCTAGCCGATGGCACAAAGATCTTCAAGCCCGCCATCTATGCTACCAAAGAGGATCGCGAAGTATTGGAAAGGGCAGGTCATGAGCAGGTTTTTGCTACCACAAAAGAGGGTGAAAAGATTCACTTGACGGAGTAGAGGAAAATAAAGCGCAAAGATAAAGGCGGACGAATGGGAGAAAGGAGATGGGGGGTAACGAGATATTCTTGAGATAGTGTCTTTTAGATGGCTAAACGTACTTTTACATCACAAAACCTAGTTTCAACGATAAGATGATATACGGAACGTAATTTTGAACGGGAAGGCACCTAAACGGCTCTGCCTCTGTCCTTCGCCTGGTCTGCAGTGAAGTCAAGCAGAGGCGTCTGCTTTGTTCCGTGGCCTCTACTATGCGTGATGCTACGCTGCTGCTGCTGCTGCTGCTGCTCTACCGCTTCTTGCTGTACGAGGCTTTTCCTCCACTCCCTTGCTCGAGATGTGCCACTCTGCTTTGTCATCTGGTCGAGAACAACCGACGCCCTCGAGGGAGCTTCAGGAAAGTTACTATTGTCAGTCTGCAACTCTAATCCGGACGCGGGATTTCTTTGCTTCTTCTCTTCCTCTTCCCACCGCCTCCTTTCAGCTTCCTTCCTTCTTGCCCACTCATCTCGTGCTGCAATCAGCTTGGCGTCTTCCTCCATTTTTGCGTTCGTAGGTTGCTGCATTGCTTTTAGGCGACTTTGGTGGCGAGCTTGCAACTCTCCCACACTCATTGCTATTGCTCTTTTGCTTGCAGATGTTGTGGACGCCCCTCCTCCTCCTCCTGATCCGATAGGAGATTTCATATTTGCATCATTCCGATGTAGCGCTCTCGCATATCGCGCTGCAGCTTCTTCCTTTGAATCGGCAATCGTCTTACTTCGCTTCCGTTCGACTGGCCTTGCCATCTCGTTTGAACGAAAGTCGTGCCCTTCTGAGCTAAGACTTGTTGCATTTGTGCTCGTGGCTCTGTTCTCTTGAACGGCCTGAAGAGGAAGTGGATCTAGCCGTGAAGGATATTGCAGCTTGTAGTCTGTCTCGCGAGGCAAACGAGCTCCTTCTTCTGGCATCGCTGTACCCGTCAAAAGTGCAGATAGTGGCCGGGTCAGGTCGCCCAAGTAGTCTCTTGTGACGTGCTGAGGAGGTGGTGAAGACGCACGCTGAACCGAACCTTTTAGTCCTTCCTCCGGCGATCTCATTGGTTGATTGTGACGATCTTGTTCGTACGATCCTGCAAATAAGGCGTCGTTGACAGTCGTTGTCGGTCCCGTCTGCATGTATCCAGATACGCTTCGAGAACGACCGACGTGCGTCGCAATCCAGGGCGAGGCAGTGCTTCCTGAGCGCTCTTCTCTTGTCTGAGGATACAAAGAAGCCGAACTGAGACGCCCAGTCTGAGAATTCGAGCGTCTTTCAGTCGCAGAAGTCGAGGCTTCAGTATGCATGACTTCGGGCGTCGCACTTCGTAATGCACCGATGCTATTGCGAATCATGGCAATCTCCTCTAGCAATTTTTGCTGCTCTGTCAGCGCATCGATAGACTTTCTTAATGTGTTTGCTTCTTCATCGCGACCAAATGTGTCGCTCATAATGGCTTTATCTTGAGCCAAAGGACTGTTCAGACTACCCGATCGGGCCATAGTAGGCTCGTAATGCATGCTTTGACGATAAGAAAGGACTGGACTGATCTCGTTTTGACCTTTGAGCTCTGCTAGACTCATAGACGATTCCTTTTGATTGTAGGTGAGTTGGTCTTCGTATACGCTGCTTGGCAAGACCTTTGCCTCCATGTCGGCTTCCATCTTACCGTTCATGCCTGCAGTCTTTCGATATCCATGTCTTTCCTCCCAGTCTCGTAGGTCCCTCTGTGCACTTGCATATACCTTTTTCGCTGCCCTCTTCGCCTTAGATTGGAGCCGCCGTTCTTCGTCGTCCTGCTGCATCATACTCAGACTAATTCGGAATTCCGACCACATCTTGCTCTGGAAGGAGACTGCCATGATCGTCAAGCCGGCCAGTACGCCGAGTTGAATGATGCTAGATGTCGAGAGGAACCATCGATTGTGCGCGAATTCCGATGGATACTTTTTCACAAAGAGGTCGTCGAATCCCAAATTCCGTATGTAAAATTCTTTCAGATCGGCTCGAGTGAAACAGTCAATGCCGAGCATGGTAGCTGTTGCACCGACCAGTGAACTTGACCCAATGAGGACGTACGATTGCAACTTAGCATGGCAAGCAAAAGAGAATGTGAGGGTGCCTAGCGCAACATAAAGAATGTAACGCAGTCCAATAGTCTCGATCAGTCCGTTTGATTTGCACGCTTCGAGAAAAAGAGCAAGGGTGAAGCCACCCAGAGCACATGCGAGAAGGAGGCCTCCATTCCGGAAAATGACTGCCAGAGCGCCACCGATCCCGCCTGCGCAGATACTGGCCAAGAGATAGAGTCCTTTGAGCGTTTTGGTCGGGTCGTTCTGAGCCTTTGATACACCGACTCGTAGGATGACACAGATGGTGATGAGCGCTAGTGAATAGAATCTGGGTGAGTGGGAGGAGAGTTCAGTCAATCAATCACGATCTTCTGTAGAAGGATTCTGAGCATTGTCGAGCCAAGTGAAAGGCTCCTTCCTCTGAGCACGGCACGAAATGTAGTCCAAGACTTTTTTCCCTCCTGCTGCATATAGTGCTACCACCCCGCACGTATGGACACTCACCCTGATATAAGACAGATCAACCATCGGCTTCGATGTCCTATAAAGGCCAGTGCCAGACCACTGAGGATAAGGAGAGCGCCTAGGATTCCAAAAGCTGGATCGATGGTGGTATGTAATGGTAGAGTCTGTTCACTAGGCACGGTGGTAGATGTTGCCGTGGGCAAATTAGACGTACTACTAGTTGAAGAAGTAGGTGTTGGGATTGCCGAAGTGACAGTGGCAGTAGCAAGAAAGATGCTTTGACTGCTGGGAGCAGAGCTTGGTCGAGCTTGACCAGAAGTCAGCGTTGTGGCAAAGACGCTGGTGTATGTTGTGTAAGATGTGGGTGTGATCAGAGTTGATGACAATGACGATAAAGAGGTAGGTCTTGCACTGGACACGGCGGATGAGCTACTGCTTGGGACAAACTGCTGTGCCCTCACAGCTACAATGGCAGTGAAGATAGTCAGAAGGCATGGAAGGCTGAGGTTGTGTATTGCCGATGACAGCAACATGCTGAAAAGTATGGGAAGGAAGATTGGAGTGCGGAGGTGAAGTTGGCGGAGTCAGGAGACGGAGAAGAGGAGCTGCAGGTTTGTCGCGGTGGGAAGGGGATGAATACGAGGAGTCTAAAAGAGAGTGTTTGTTGCTTGCAAGAGAGTATTGGGAAAGGAAGGGGGCCGGCAGGAAGGGGAATAGGCGTAGGGCCTTTTGAAAGACGGACGTTGGGAGAATCGATCACGCCAAAATCGCTACCGAGTCAACACAACTCTGTCCTTGTTATGGCCTCACTCGCTCAATGGCGTCACGCATCCAAATTTTGCCAAAGTTGGGCAATTTGAGCCCACTCACTTCATAAAGCTGATCGAGAGGCTCATACTCCAATCCCTCATCGCGCCGTCTTCTCGTCACTTCGCAGTCACTATATCAGGCATGCAATCGCCGACTTGAAAGGAGAGGCTATGTTCTGTTTCAGCTCAAATGACCTCGCCTCATTTCACAATTGCAGTCGCAACGAGCGGGCCTAACAGCTTCATGCCTCATTTTCTCATTTCAATAGGAGCAGGGACTCAGGGGTTCCGGCGTGCGTCCAAGCGTAGTATACTTATAAGCAACTTCTGAGCTATTCTGTGCGCCCTCTTGTTCCGGCAGTCTGTGCGCTCTCCTCCCTTATTTTCCACTCGCCCTTTTTGTTTCCTCGACCCTCTAGCTCTTGTTCTGATAGCTTTGAGCGATAGTTTGATTCGTGAGAATGGCATGAGATCTGTACATTGAATTACTGGAAATGGGAAGTAGATAAATCAACTGCGACCACCTGTTCTACGAGCCTTGCCTGGTCGCTTAGTAGCGCCGCCTCTTGCACCACCTCTATTTCCGCCGCCGCCGCCTCTGGACGACCCCCCTCTTCCACCTCTCGAGGAGCCTCCTCGTCCGCCACTACCACCTCGACTACCTCTGTTCTCGCGGTAGACGCCTGCACTCGTGTCATTGGTACTCTCTCTCGTATTCTCCTTTGAATGACGCTTCTTGCCTCCATGTCCGTATTTGGCATCTTTGGCTTCTCTCTTGCTGTTGGAGCCGCCCCTCCCTCTGCCTGCTGCTCCTCTGCCGCGAGAAGAGGAAGAATCGGTCCTCGCTCTCTTGCTATCCTTATCAGTGATGGCAGATTCGAGCTGTACGTCAAAGGTATCGCCATCGTCATCCTCACCATCCAAGCCTCCCTTTCTCTTTCTCTTGAGCCCTTTGATCTTGTCATCCATATCTTTACGACTCTTTGTCCGTTCCAGCTGTTTCTCTACTTGAACTTTCTTACCAAACTTCTTCAGTTCACGCTGTTTCTTTGCTTCTTCTGATGCTTTGAGGCCCGCTCTTTCGTCTAGTAATTTCTGTCGTACCCTTTCCATATGCTCGTCGGACTTCACCATCTCGGCAAAATAGTCACCTGGTCTAGTGAAAGGAAGATTTGCCTGCTTTGCTAGTTGTCGCCCTTGAGTAGCAGTGTGGAGAGCTTGCTTGTAGAACTCTAGCTCTCTTTTCAGGTCATCGTCGGCTGCTCCTGTCTCTTGACTTCCGATTTCTTCCTCAATGGATTTATCATAGCTCACGACGAGTGTTTCGACCCATGGTAATGATCCCTTTTTGCTTCCCGATCCCAGCGCAATATCGTCTCGTATCCTTTGCAAAGCGTCCTCGTTGTTGATCTTCTCGCGATACATATTGGGTTGAGCGCTCTTCGACAAGGAAGCCCCTTCTTCTTCGTCTTCCTCTTCCACTTCTTCGTCATCTTCCTCTTCCTCACCCTCTTCCTCTTCTTCAATCAACCCACTCCGCGCGAGACTGGCAGCCAGGCTGTCTTTTCCGCTGGACTTCTTGCCATTGCTGATAACAGGAAGTGACTCTACCACGTCCTCGTCTTCCTCTATTTCGAATTCTTCTGCATCGTCCTCTTCCTCCTCTTCCCCCTCGCTTTCCTCCTCTTCCATTTCTTCCTCTCCTAGCTCGCCGGTCACCAGACCTAGATGCGCTCTATCCAGTTCAGAGAGCCCATCATCTCCTAGTGCTTCCATCAGCCTCGCCAGGCCCTTTTTGCTGACATCTCGATCTTCATCCTCCTCGTCTGACCCGGAAGTGGAAGCGTCGTCGTCTGATCCCACATCTGCTTCCACCATTAAGACTGTCTCGGCAACAGGCACATCAGCACTTCCAACAAGCGACTGTCGCTTAACAGACCTTGCAGCCGTCTTTGGTTTCTTGTCTCCTTTCTCCATGTTACGTTCGGTAACGCTGGTGGCTGGTGCTATTCCTTCTCCTGCAAGCAAACAAAGAAAAGGAAGGACAACCTTCCAATGTCTAAAATCTTTTTTTGAAATCACGTGACTTTGATTCATTCTTGAATTTTCCTCGGATTTTAGGTTTGCCTCTAATTTATCAATCAGGCTATAATATCGAAATAAGAATTGATATTCTATTCAATCCAGCTCCGAGTCTCCTACGGTCTCGACGTATAGCCATTGTCTACGTCCTTGTTTCGTTTGTGGGGTGGGGCATGGAATCACGATATCGAGACTATGTCGCTTGGCAAGAGGTATTATTTGCAAACTAAATGATAATTTGTGATTCGCTCGTCGTTGAAATCTGTTGGCCGAGAAAGCTGTGTAAAAAAATATAGCATCGCGAAGCCTCGTCGGGAAGCCTTCCAAATCAAATTAAAATATTGCAGGTAAGGCACATTACTATTTAAAGCACCTCGACAGAAGATCAGGGTGTTACCACAGGAAAAGTGATGAAGAGGTAAGTACAGATACAGTAAGAAAAGTATTAATTATAAAAATAGATGGCAGACTTGTATTAGAAATAAGGCTCCAACTGGTGAGAGATTATGCGGAGCCTAGCTAGATCGTAGGTCTCGGGACACTTCTTCTTCGTCTTAGCCGATTCCTGGGCTTCTTCTCTTTGGAAGGAGAAGTGGGCTATCCACGCTTGTAGAACGACCATCATCACCACCATCATCCATCCCGACCCGCGAAAGACAGGGATCGTGACTGATCTTTCCGCCCAATAATGAGTACAGGTCCTCCTTTGTTGCCAAGACGGCAGGTACCAGTTGTGTCACCGAGCGTGTCTACTTCGCCGACTAGCAAACCTGCTTTTCTGGCTGCATATGGCTTAGAGCTCGAAGACGGGGGAGATGATGATGACGATGACGACGATAACGATGAGCTAGGAGGAGGAGCTGATGAGAATACATTGATCCCATCTAAGAGAGGGAAGAAGCCTGGCCGTGGCCTTATGAAGAGAACCTTTTCACCGACCCGTAGACTTTCCGCCACCCCTTCCCAAGACAGTCAAGATCGGAGATCACCCCTCGTGAGCATGGCAAGGTCTATAAGTTCACATTCAAGAAGTGATTCGACGTCAAAATCCGTCGTCTCACCAAACATACTGCCGAAGAAAGAGGGCGGCAAATTTCAGAGATTGGACCGTGCTCGCTCACCAAGCTCTCCAAAGGACCAGATTGCCACTGCTACAGTTTCCGCTAATCCTAGAAGGGGCGTCTTTGCAGACGATACAGATAACGACATGGATGATGGCTCATCCTCGGTGTCACCTGTCCCGACACTTGCCACGTCAATACCGCAACTGGAGAATGACACTACCTCAACAAATGTCACCAAGTACGATGATACGTCTTCCTCTACTTACGATGGGGAGAGCTGGGAGAGTGGGAGTGGAAAGGCCAGCGAAGTGCCTGTGCTGCCTTCTCGACCTGTATTGGCAACATTAGAAGCGAATGCTGTTCCTGTTACTGTCGTTCAAGAGATCAATAGTCCTTCTACCCGCCCTGCTCTGCCCCCTCGTCGATCGATTGCGCCGTCAGACTCGGCAGTGTCAAGGACCGCTACAGTTAACACAAAGAAGGAGGCAAAGAAGGAGGCGAAGGAGGAGGCCAAGCTTATAGCAGCACAAGAGAAAGCTATACTGTTGGAGAAGAAGAACAAAAAGGTCGAGCAGGAGAGTCGCAAGAAGCGAGAGGAGAGAGAAAGAAAGGTCCTAATGAAGAGCTACGAAGAGCTAGAGGTGGAGAGATTCTTGACCGACTTTGGCAAGCATGTCAGCCATGTTCGATCGACCGGCGTGCTGAATGCAGACTTAGAAGTACATGCGTGGCCGAAGAAAGAGGACTGGCGGCTTGGCAAGACACATCAATTGAACGTGATAGGATACGGATTCGCATGCATCTCGAGCATCATAGCCTATCTGTCGCCACATCATCATTCAAAGTCGGAATCCGCCAACGCTGCAGAAGATGTACAGGAGCCCACGCAAGACGAGCAATTCCGAGTGGCAGCTTTGCGTGGAAATGCTGAACGTTTGTACATGACCGCTCTGCCGATGTACGAGGGTCTCTTTGCAAACTTGAGAAAGGTTTGGAGGTGGGAAAGTAAAGGGAAAACGACGCTCTGGTGCGGTGGTTACTTTATATTTTGGTATCGTGGCATGCTCCTTCCGGCGCTCTTCGCTCTGATGATCTGTAGCGTACTGCTTGTAGGATCATACCCTCCGGAGCCAGACGTCTTGCGAAAGATGATACGTCAGCAGCAGCGTAGAGCAATGGAGCTGCAACAGGTCAAAGAAGCGAAGGCAGGAGACGTCCTGCAACAGGCGCAGGAGCAGATTACTCCTACGAACGTAGTGGACAATACGGATGCCACCACCTCAACCACTGCCACCGGTGCTGCAGCAGCAGCAGCAGCAGCAGCCACCACAACAAAGGCGAAAAAATCCAAATATGGCCTAGCTGCGGATGCCACTCGAAGGTACGGAAAGGTAGCCACTATGCTGACATCTGCATTGGCCGACATCCACGAAAGGATCAAAAATTTCATCATGTGGCGATCTGTCCCGGCGACATGGCGAGCCCTTGCACTTCTGTCTGTAGCAATGATACTGACTACCTTTACCACACCTTGGATGATGGCTAGGGTGCCTGGATTTGGCTTAGGTGCATGCTTCTTCCTCTTAGGTCCCATCATGGAATATAGACCAGAGTGGTTGGGCGTCGAGTGGAAAAATCCATTCGACTTTCTGTTGGCTGGAGTGCCCAACGATGCTCAGTGTGCTATGATTGTACTGCGAAAGAGGGCTGCCAGAGGAGAGACTTTGGTGGGTGACAAGGATGTGGCACACTGGATATTTGAAGGCGAAGAGGGAAAGGCAAGTGAGGAAGAAAGTCGGCGAGTTGAAATTGGTCAGTCGTTGGTACCTTCCATGGGTGGACTGGAAGCTACCGAGAGTGTGACGATGGTCACTACCGCAGTGGACAAGGCGGCCACGAGTGGCACTTCTTCTGTCGACTGGAAGAAGTGGAAGTCCAGAGTTGCAAAGGGTAGAGAGATGGCAATTGCAGGAAGTGAAATGCTTTCTGGTCAACGGGCAGTAGAGCTGCCTCGCTTGAATGCTGCGCCGACAAATGCAGAAAATGCTGCTGTGACCTCCAAAATGATGAACGGTATGGCAAAAGGCATCAACTGGGGTTTGGGCTCCCTTCAAGACACCAGTAATCGCAAGTTGATCCAAAGAAGATTGGAGCCGGACGAGAAGACGTCTGCTAGCGATGGTGGTGAGTCGCAACAGTGTAGCGAGAGGGGGGGGATGACGTGCCCGTCAGGAGTAAGAAGCTGACCAGTAAATTTTACTCTTACCCGCAGTCTACTGGGCCGTGTATCTTGGCAGCTGTGGCCATGTCGTCGTGACACCCGAGCGGATAAGATTCCGGTCTCTATTTGCACGCAAGATGAACATCGATGTCGCCGCCGGAGGGGATCTTGCTGGCGCAGAGGAGAGTGAACAGAATCAAGTCAGCGTCCTCGACCCTGTGACCGGGAAATGTCAAGTGACTGAATCACAACTAAAGACTGCCAAAGTAAGAACGCTGGTGGACTTGCAGTTGGAAAGTGTAACGCAACTAAGGAAGATGAAGTCGGTCAGTGTGGGTGTCTGGGGCATTGACGGCTTGGAAGTGAAGAGTAAAGGAGGCAAAGTACACCTGTTCTCGAGTATCGTCAAACGAGACGAAGCATTCAATCGCATCCTCGCCTTGTCATCACAGGGATGGAAAGAAGTGTAAGTATGTATTCTTGTGACCCGCCCGAGCACACATTGTATTCTGTCATCTTTTTCAACCTCATAGACCGCTTTCGTCCCTTTCGCCATTCCACTTCACTAGAGTCACTTCCATCATGATGTAATACAGTGGATTCAGGTCGAGCAAGCAAGCTACATTGCATTGAGCATCATTTCGACAAAGATGGACCCCGCTTCAAAGGAGGGGTTGATGGGCGTGATCTGATGCTGCTCTAGACCGAGCAGGATTCTGCCCATGTCAAAGTCTACTACACCTTTTGGCAAGCGCGACGAACGATTGAGCCGGCCTTTGACTACGTCGTCACCTGTTGAATACAGCATGGACCTTCTTGCTTCGTTGAGTTGATGGATACGATTCAGATGGAAGAACGGCTGGGGATTGTTGGGCTGAATGGGAAAAGGAAGTGGAAATCGCCAAGTCAGCATCGTAATGTCATTACATTGGTGGTGACGGAGAGATATTTGAGGGAGGAAGAACCATATTCTCGACGCCACGTGTTTTTCCCTTGCCTGAGGTCGCGTTTGATGGGCCTTTCTCGAAGTATCCAGTAGCTTTCCCCTTACCCTCGTCCTGGCCAACACAAAGGCGGCGTCTTGCTATATACAACCCGGAGAATGAGCCAAAGGTAGCAGTAACGGCCCTTGTGCCCCATGGAAGATCGAATCTTCCAGTCACTACCTCAGACTGTATCTGCCACTTCGCCATTCGCTTTGCACAACAATGGGAAGGATATGCACTTCCAGGCACGTCGCAAGAGGACCAGGAAGACAACTCCCAGCAGCAGTGAGACGCAGATCACGCCCGCAAAGACCGCCAGTGCCAGTAGTTGGGGTGTAGCTGATGATTCCGACGCAGCGTACGGGAGCAGTGAAAGCGAAAAGGAGGCAGAGCTTGTACAGCAATACTCTCCAAGGCAGCATCACCAACATCATTACTCGACCGGGAGCGACGAACACAAACGGAAGCGAAGACATCTTGAATTTGACGATGATGGTCGCTTCGCAAGCATGTCCATCGACCACACTGTACCCTATCATTCTTCTCTCCATGATATCAATGCCCCATCACAAGCTACGCCTCCATCCGAGACACCGACAAAGGCTGGGATACAGGAGATCAAGCCCTCATCTATCGAAGAGCCAGATCAACGAGAAGATGGCAACGACTCCGATATGCGAGTGCGCAGAGGCCCCACGACGCTCGAACTGGAGAAGAATCGCTTCTACGTCTCCTCCTTGAGTGATGATTCATCCGACGAAGAGGACCATGGTGCAAGGGCAGATCAAGATCAAGTCGATGCTGTCCTCTCCTCTGGTCCCATCGAAGTGCAGCAAGATGGCACCTTGAGAGTCAATGGAGAGCTCATCGATCGATTGCAAGCCCTGGAGTCCCAGAGGCAATTGACACTCAATCAAACACGAATTGCCCCCCTCGCTCGAAGGGAGTCCAGAGACTGCGAAGAGAGTGGATATCCCACGCCCACCTCCCAAAAAGGTCAAAACGCATTGACCTTGTGGAGAAAGCCGGAAGATTTCACCCTCAATTTTGGCCTGCAAGGCACCTCCTGGGCCAATACTATGTCGCCCTTGGTCGTCGAGGAAGGCGGATACGCTTACGTCCCTCGACATCCACCCGCTACAACCATCATGCCAATGGAGACGACCAAGAATGCAAACAGCACACCTCCCGACGACGACGCAATGGAAATTGACGACTAAGCACCTGTACCCGTCTCCTCCCTGTGAGAGTTGTAAGTTCCCCCCCCCCTTCCCGGCTCTCTTCTCCCATCACTTCCCTCCACCACACTGTACTGTACTGCACCGCACTTCATCGAATCACAGAAATCCAGACTCACTTTGCTTCCCTCTTTCTCAAGACCGGACCACCATTCTACTGTTGCGATAGAATTGTCTCCAGGATAGTGAAGCGACCTCCATGCTAATTTTGTGTCTCTCCAATTTTCGTTGAGTGAATGCAACATATCAACGTTTCTTGCACGCCACTTGAATAGACGATCCTCGCTCAACGACTCGGACAGACTCCTCAATGACATTGTGTCCTCCTGCGAAAATCGAGCGAGATCCCAGAACGATGATGAAAAGATGGTGAGATCGGGGTAAGCATGGCTCCTCGGCGGTGGCAGAGATGGCGAAGCTGGATGGGGTGACGCCAAATCTCGCATATACTTGACATATAGATCCTCGACTCTGTGCTCGAAAAGCGTAGGTGCTGTCCAACGTGGTGAAGTGAGGAAGCTGTCGGCCAAATCAGTGCCGTAGTGGTAGGCTGAAGTGATGAGGAAGTCGTAGTGTGGTTCGTAGCAATAGTGTGCCAGTATCTTATCGCCAGGATTTCCTTTCGCGATCATGTTACTGCCGTGTACCTTGAGATGTTCCGCCGGTACCTTGGTCCATGCTTCCCCCCACGGATGTCTCTGATCGATGAATTCAGTCGTTCGGCCGATGAGGGTGCAAAAGTGATCGACGAAAGTCTCATCGACTGTGTCGCCGATCAGAAGGACAGTCTTATTCGCAATCTTATCCGTCAGATACTTCCTGGAGTGTGACTGCGCTGGGGCAATAGCGGTCGAAAAGTACGGCGAGGACGGCAGGAGCGAGAGAAGTGTAGAGAGGAGTCCAGGAACAGGGCATGATGGATCGTACGTTCTAAAGGTCGCAAGCCCACTCGGCAATTTTGAGGAGAAACCAGGCAGATAAAAAGGGTCGCAAACGTCGCCTGTCCTGGACCTGAATAACAGAAGGATGCATCATCCATCAGCCGATCTTCATTACTTCCGCTGTAGTACGTCACGTCACCCCTGCTCTCACTTTGTATAATAAACAGACGAAGATGGAGCGATGGAACTGAGACTTGAAATGACGATGTACAATGCGGAGAAGAAGGTAAGCGCTCGATTTATTAATGGGACCAGGTTCCGTGTTGCAGCCTTCCCACGACTTTGCGGCTTCGTGAGAGGGCGATATATGTTCGACGGCATCCTCCCTTCCTCTGACAGAGTCTGTCCGTCCTTGCACCAAAGTCGAGATCTGTGTCACTTCTGTGCTTCGACGTTGTAGGGTCCACTTCTTCCTCCTCCCCCCCCTTTCTTCCCCGCTCTTAAGCTCTGATTATGGAGCGACGCACGTGTTGTCAAAATAAGCTCCGCCTCGCCAATGTCAAATGGCAAGCTCTGAATGATAGAAACGGCTATCAACTACGGGGGGCCTCTGATTGTTGCCTTCTTTGCGCCGCTCATGGCCCTGTCTCCTTTCCTTTTTGCCGACATCGTCACTGCATATCGCCACGTCTATCTCTAGCTAGCTCCATACTCGCTCAAAGATGCCATCGACCGCTCGGATCTTGCCGGTCATTGCGGCAATAGCACTCGCCCTTGCATTCTGGGATCAATACCGACTTCAGACGTTGTTCAGTGTCGAACGTCTACTTCCTGATAGCTTCCTGAAATCTACCCTTCAGGGCAACGGTGGCGTCTCAAGTGGTCACGCTACTGTTTCAAGACGAGTCGTTGCCGTTGCTGATCTTCACGGAGACTTGGCACATACTCATAATGTCTTTCGAATGGCAGGGCTCATTGACAACCAGGTTGTTCCCAACTGGATTGGAGGCCATGATGTCCTGGTATCCACTGGAGACATAGTAGATAGAGGTGATGATACCATTGCTCTGTACGAACTATTTATACGACTGCGTGAGCAAGCAGCACTTGCGGGAGGAGCCGTATATAATTGTGTGAGTAGAAGAAATTAGGCGAGTAGGGTTAGGGTTACTGCAACACTTACATCAGTCTCACTTGATGCCTCATGCCCTTGAACAGCTTGGCAACCACGAAATGATGAATGCGCTAGGTGATCTTAGATACGTCTTACCGGGAGACACTTTGTCGTTCGGCGGTGAGGAGGCGAGAAGGAAAGCAATCTCATCAGCTGGTTGGATAGGGCAAGACTGGCTTGCAAACTATTCTGTTACCCACACCATTCCTCTCCTGGTACAATCTCATCTACCTGAAGCATTAGCTAAGACATATCAAATCGTCAGAGCCAGCTTTGTACATGGGGGCATCCATCCTTCCTGGGCAGCTTTAGGCGTGGACCATATAAATCGCGTCGGCGGATCTTTGCTCTTAAAAGCCCTTGACAATGACAGGCCGAACGGTTGGCTGCCGCCTGATGTGACAGACGAAGAGATGCAATTCTACGGAGAGAATGGACCGCTTTGGAATCGACACTATGCCCTTGCAGACGAAGTGTCAGTATGCAAGCAGGCAGACATCGCGCGTCAACATTTGTCGGTCGACTACATGGTGATGGGACACACTCCCCACCTCAGCGGCTTTGTTGTCAGATGCAGCTCGACCGTCCTCGCCATAGACACAGGCTTATCAAGGGCATATTCCGGACTACAATCAGCTCTCGTCTTTGATACAGAGCTCAGCTCGAAAGGTGGGACGATATGGCAAGAAGAAATAACGATCAGTGCTTTGTACAAGGGTCGAAAGCCGCAAGTCATCGAGAGACGGCGTCGAAGGATAGAAGAATGATGATCTGTTATTACCGACGACGAACTATAGATGAGCGAGAACTATGCGTCGTCTTGTACATCGCACAGTCCTAAATTTTGTATCATGTGACTTGTTCTTGCCCCAAGGTCAAAGCGAGCGACGTTGCTTGCAGTCTCTTTGCCTGCCTGCCTATTTCTGCTCGTCTGTATTGCCAGAAACGGCCAGTCTGGAGCCGGACAGTAATCCATACACCCATACTCCATTTTGAGCAACAGTGATGGCATGCTCCACAAGCACCATAAGCAGGGCTCGTGCGCTGCCTTTCCCCCACATGAAATTGCGGACTATATTGGCGGACGCAGTGCCTCAGGAGTTGACACTCGCCTTGACGAAATTAAAAATAAAAATCTGAACCCGAGCTAGTCTACTACATCACTGTGATCTACGTTTCGAACTCTCCTACGTCATGTAGTGCTTGCTCTGATTGCAACATCTGCGTAGCCAAACTTTATTCTGAATCTGTACGCTGAGGCTCTTATCTTATCGAGTCTGCATTTGGCTGTGTTACCGTCTATGCCTGGCTTGCAGAGTACACTGCATCGAGGGCCCACTGCATAAGGGGACAGTCATTGAAGGACTATTAGTTTCGAACAGAGAGGATGGCTCACAAAAGCGAGGAGCAAGGCACAGCAACAAGCCATTTCGCGGACATTCACAGGAGGAGAGGACTTAAGGGGGGGGGGTAATTTAGGAGAGACATACCTTGCGAGGCGCTAGAACTTGCTAAATAAACTTGATTAAGAAAGATTTTCCAAAAAAAAGTTGTTCACTGGGTCTAAATATGTAAAATATCCTTAGGGCGTCAGATATTACAGATTTTGAGATTTGACATTCGGATTAGAAGAAACGATAGGGTGAATAACAGATAGTCGGCATCTGGCGTCTTTCGTACCTTAAGAAATTCACACAAAAGTTTTATGACGGGCACTCGAAACTGATTGTAGTCTAGCTGTGCCCTGTAGATTGTTAAAATGCTGTGCGACGGGATTGCACGCTAAGCCGACGCGCCCAAGCCAGGCATGCGGGAGAGGAAAGGCAAAATCTAAAGTTTTTAGAAGGTTAATGCTGTGGGTGGACTCCGGAGCACTTTCGTGCACTTTTTTAAGAAATCCAATTAATATCACAAAGGGGGAAAGACAAAAGGTTGTGCAGCACTTCCCCTCATTCACCTTGTATCCCCACCATTACCGGACTTGTCCTCCCTTCTCACACACACTCACACACACACACACACACCAAAAGCGATCTCTTCTCTGGACGCGATGCAGGACGTACGATCTCAGCACTGGTTGGAGCGATGTTCACGATACGACGGGCATCTCAAATTGACACCTTGGCCTGCTCAAATGGCTCGAGCCGAGACCGACACCGAAGACGAGGAAGAGTACACTTTTTCTCGCCGGAAATTTCCCTTCCAGAATCACTCCAGATCATCTCGATCATTTGCATCAACGAGCAAAGATGTTTCAGCGCAAGCCCAGCCATCTTTCAAGGAGGACACTTCCTTCCTGCGTCGTCAACGCAACAGAAGCGAGCCTTCCTTGATCCAGAAAGACTCTCTTCGTCAGATCATGTCTCGACAGCGCCATAGTAGAACGGATTCAGCGCCGATGCCAGCGGCAGAACCTCTACACATCGATACAGCCTTGCCGTTACAGTTGGCACCTGTCAATCTGTGCAGCACCAGCCTGCCCCTTATGGCGTGTCCGACTTCAGCTTGGGGATCTACCAGCTCGTATGACGACACACTACGACGCTCAGACAGCACGAAGAGCTTCTTCACTTCTGTTTCGGACGGTAGCTGGCATGGCGATATTGGCGATGAGGATCCTGACGGTCAGCTGGATGATGCTATTCATCGCTCAAATTCTGAATACAAGGACAAATGGGTCGACAAAATCTTGAATGAAGTCTACCTCGCGACCTTTGATTACCAAGAAGACGCAGACGAGGAGAGCTTTCGGACGACCGACGTCAAAGCGGCTAGCATTGAGGATGACAGCGACGCCGCGGAAGCCAACGCCATACAATTACTTGCTGGCCCAGTAATGAACAAAGTCGCATCCTATCTGCTAGAGGGGCGCTCACTTGCTCTTCCCTCAACTTTGTTCAAGTCTGAAAAGGCTGCAACGAATACTCCTCTGACCCGTTCTCATTCGGAAGGCCAGCTCGTCGGGTCAATGTCACTCGGAGAACTTGAAAGTGAAACACATAAACTTCTTCTTCAACGACGACAGAGATCTTCGACTTTACCGTCAGCATCTTCCTTCGACAGAGATGTGAACCTCCCGTCTAGCAAGCTGGGTAGTCTCTGGCAATGGCTTATGCCCAGTGTGGACGAAGATACAGAACAAGACTTCTTCGGACTCTCTCCGTTCTCTACACAATCACGCAACGAGCTCTATTCCATCTCTTCTTCGAGAGAATTCTAGTGACCGGGAAGTTGAAAGTGAAGAGGAAGACCACAGCCAAGAAGATGAGCTGTACCCGTTCTTTCCTCTCGTCAAGCACGCTTACGGTGTGGATATCGGCCAAACGGGAGCCTTCTACGACAAGTCGCTCCATGGCGACTTGAGTTTCCTACCTCGAAACAACATCAAGAGAAGTCAGCCCGCTTCTAGATCCGATCTACCAAGTCCGCTATGGGACAATCGATTCTCAGAGAATGACTACCAACGATCTTGGAGCAGTCTCTTTGGGCTGAACTCCATCTGAAGAGAGCTCTCGCTTCAACAATTCAACAATGCCCTCTTTGCTCCTCCCCCCCCCCCGATCCGCTTTCCCTCGCTTCTTCTCAAGCTCTTGCTCTTACTTCTTTGTACTTTTGTTTTTCATCCGGACGAGCTGCACATTCACGACAAATGGCTCCTGGTGTATTCCCATTCTGAAGTCTTACGCCCCATTCCCAACGATCTATTCATCTCATGTCTATACACACGAACATCTACCAGGCTATGCTTGCAATTTAACAATCTCTCATCCTACTCAGTCCACTTTCTCCAAAGCGGCGCAGATGGCACCTAATTCGACGTTACCTCCTGTAAAGACCACGCACACTCTCACTTCCACCTCTTGATCCTCTGTGAAGCCTCTCTGTTTCCTCTTTGCTTCTCCAAGTAGATGTATCGCCTGAGCAAAGTCGTCGTTATCGAGTACGACTGCTAATCCCACCGCAGCACTAGGCTCTATGATTTGCTTCATGCGCTCCCACACTAGACGAAGTGCAGAGAGAATCGACTTCTCACTGACAGTCAGGACACCCTCTACGTGCTCCTGTATATGCAACATAGTCCTAGGCGACAACGCAGTGAGAAGTCCATCGCAGACCGTTCGAGGAGGTGTTATGGCAGATTGAAGGACTCCCGATTGGATTGATCGAGCGGCATCATCAGCTTCTATAGGTTCAGCTCCAAATATCGTGATCCTCTTCTCGAGGCCTTTGACCGCACTTGAAACCCCACTCAGCATCCCACCACCACCGACAGGTGCGACCACAAAGTCCAATGGAGGTTCGCCTTCGTCTTGTCTGTTCGACCACACCTTTGCGTCGTCTTTTCGGACATTCAAGGACGCCATAGAGCACCCTCTCCTTCCCTCCTGCATCATTTGCGCCTGCTCGACAATCTCTAGTCCCATAGTTCCTTGACCAGCAATGACCAAGTCATCATCATACGGATGTATGAATCGCACAATCGTACCTGATCCATCCGATTCAAGCTCTTCTTTCAATGCTTGGCAGGTACTCTCTCTAGCTGCTTGTGTAGGTTCCGACTCGACTATCCTTGCCCCATAGCCTGCTACAGCCGTTTTCTTTATCTGAGGAGCATTCTTTGGCATTACAATTGCCGCTCTTGCACCAACAATTCTTGCCGCAAAAGCCAAAGCCGCTGCATGATTCCCGCTTGAATGAGTTAGTACACACAATTTCGAAGCATTAAAATCATCACCATAAATTTCTCGAAGCAACTTCAAGTGAGAAGCAACAGCATTTGTGGCACCTCGAATCTTGAATGCGCCTACGACCTGAAGATGCTCACTCTTGAAAGCAAGTCGCACTCGTATTGGACCGGCACCTTCTCTACCCTTACTTCGCACACGATCGGTAGCGAGACGATCGAGTGTGGAATTAGTCAAAAGAGGCGTTCTATGGATATGGGGAGTGATCCTCTCGTGGGCATCTTGGATCTCCCTCAGCGAGACTAGCTTCGTCGGAAGATCCGAGTCTCCCGTCGACATAGCTTTGTGTAGATCACTCTCATAAAGCTTGCAGGCGTAAAAGGTAGGGTTGCAACTCCATCAAGCACCGAATATCGAGTTTTCGTTTCAAGTGCCAAGGGCCTGGCGCGTCTCGTACGGGTACAGGGGGGGCAGTCAGTTGCAGCATCGTTGAATGACCATTTACCTGCTCCCCCAAGGTCCAGGATCGGAGAAGTTCCCTCTCATTGCGCTCATGATCACGGTATGCAAGATCAGGAATAGAACTTCCGTGACATTGTGCTTCTTTGTGTTCACTACCCCTATAAGCTCATTGCGCCTTCATCAAGCTTAAATTTATCATCAGGAGAATGACCGCTCTCATAAAAGAGTTTGCACACGTTTGGGCCCCTCCGTAGGAGCTTGACGTATTCAATTGACACTCAATCTGAGCCCCAAAATGAAATTATGGAGACTCAATTGCAGAGATAGTGACAGGCTTAGTTCCAGCTGCTGATTACTTTCACCCTCATCATGGTAATAAGGTTGCTCTCTACAACTCTCCCCCTCTGCTCGAGCTTTCCCCTTTTCTCTTTCGACTTCTCCTTTCTACCTTATTTAGTCGTCACTCCCTCGATTACCATTACATCCACTGCCACCCTAACCAAAGCCATCTCCCTCTCTTGCAGACTATTTGCTGTTCAACATGTCGGAAATGAGACGGTCGTGCAACTTTTGTAGACAGCGTCGAATGAGGTGAGCGAATGGAAGCTGGGAGTATAGAGAGGCGCTTTCTTCCATCCTTTCTTACGTATCTTGTTCTCTGTCTTTCAGGTGCAACGGTGTAAGTAAACGGTAGTGACGTCGGGGAATCGTCTCTCTAATCACTTGTCCACCCCTCCTCTTCTCACAAAGGAGCTGCCATGGTGCGGCGCTTGCCACGAAAGGAGCGCGCCTTGTGAGTGGAGCTCTATCGTCAGGACAAACGACTAGCCGCAGATAAACTTAGACAATCTGACATCCTCTAGGTGTGTACGAGTCTGTCGGAGCAAGAGGGAGACCTCGCAGAAGAGACAGTGCAGAGAAATTGGTTGTTGCGGCACCACTTCACGGTGGTACAAGTTGCTCGGTCGCATTGCATACCGTTGGTACATCGAACGATATCCTAGCAGGTAGGGTGGATGCGAACAGCTACCAAGTAATTGAGGATTACTTCTTCCAGACAGAAAGGCATATCTGGTCTTCTCTGCAGCACCGGAATGACTTACAACAGTGTCTAAGCCTGACACCCCCGAATGCGGAGATTACTCTCGTCACCCTATTAGAGCAAATGGTACATCTGGCAGTGAGTGACCGAGTGTGCTCTCGAGATTGTAACATACGACTGAGCGTGGCTTTGTCTTGCGAAGAGTGGCAAAACAAGCGAAGATATTCGGAATGCTGCCACCATTCAAGACATCACAGCCTTGGACGATCCTTACGTGGCTGTCAGCGTTGCCGAAAAGGATGAAAACAGTGAACAGATTGCATTGACTCCATCTCAGGTCATGCAACTTTTGACACTTGCATTTTCGCTTCATCCATTCCTGTCTCTCGTCGTCTCCATGACTTCACTGCTGTACGATCATCGAGACGGGCTGGCTTTTACGCCACTTCTTCTTGTTGTAGCAGCGGAAGGCATCGATTTAGGACTGCCGCCTACAGGACCGCTCTTCAAAGAAGGGGCCATGCTCAGCGTTCAAGAGCTGATTGAAAGAGCCGAATCTGAGCTGAAAGGAAGCGGCTACATTTCGACGATATCATCACACTCCATGTCGATGTGTCAAGCTCTGCTGCTCCTGGCCTACCGTATGATCAACAGCCGTCAGATCAGGTGAGTTGCAGGAGAGCATACATGACGCCTTTTCAAACGTGCTTACCACGGTTGTTCCTCCATCAAAATCCCTTCAGTCGAGCCGTAGTCTACCTGTCCTTGTGCAGTCAAACGCTGGATGGGATCTGGGAGAAGAGATGCGCCGATGCTGCTGCAGAAGTAAAGATGAATGGGGTGCAGATGGCCAGCGTTGAAGAAGAACTACTCTGCAATCTGACGTGGATCGCGTCCAGCTTTTCCATGTGGATCACGCTGCAGTTTCCCAATCTGAGCATGATTCTACAGAGCAGCAAGTATCGTCTGGATTTCGGACAGCTGCCGATCACGGAAGTTACAAGTCGGAGCTCCATCTATCAACTAGATTACATGAGTGGAAATTTATCTGCACTCAAGTCGCAAGAGAGGAATGGTAGGATACTTTCTTCTCTGGCAAGTGTCCATTGCTACGTGGAACACTATCTATGTGAGACGGCCACAACCTCATTTCTCTCGCTGGATTCTCAAGTAGCTCTCTTGGACAAGGAAGCTCAGATTCTTGTTGCCACGGTGTCTCGATTCCTCGGACTGAAGTCGTGCTTATTGTCGTCGTCAACGCAGTCAACACCGTCCAACAAGACGCTGATCCAGTCTACCCATGTCCAGGTCATCTTGGCAATTGCGGAAAAGACGGTGGAAGCTACAGCTACAAGCATCAGTCGCTCTACAAGGTCACCCTCGTCCTCCTTCCAGGCGACTACGGTAGAATTACAGGTAGACACGATTTCCAATTTGGTTGTTGCATTCGAATTGCTCTTTGCGTTCACTCTTCCTCTTTCATTCCAACGAGGGGGCAGTCACGAAGTCGTCATCAACAACTACTTTGAGAAGTTTGCAATGGACTCCACTGCGACAGAGGCGATCGAAAATCATAAGTGGCAAATGATGATGACTCTGCAATCTTTGGGGATAATTCTCAACCAAGAAAACATGTCCTGCACGCAAAGGATCAATGTGAAGAAACAGGTGGACAACTTAACAGGCCTTGTTCAAGCTGCTCTCTTTGCGAACGACATTGAATTTGCCGCATCATCATCTTCCACGACGACGGCAACATCACAAAGTAGCACCAGTAGTACATTTTCCCCTTTTACCTCCAGCAACATGTTCATCAGCGGTGCCGATGCGGCCAACCCTAGCAGCAACTTCAATGACAGCACCTTCACTGCTGGACAGTACGACTATGCACATCACCCTAATCTTGGCACTCCCACTCAGTCGAACTACCCGCCTCATAAGTTTACGCAAAATTACCTTTACGATCATCATCCACGCCACGATCAGTCTCCTGTCTCTCCTCGCTACTTTTCTATACCGTTCAGCGACGTGGACGACATTTCGGTTCATCCAATCTTCAATCCCTTCCATCAGATTCAGTCTATGGCGCCTGCCAGCAGAGATCTGGGCCCCTCTTCCACCATGATGTACTACCAAGACGACAACCTGATGCCACCGTTCAGTCCGGCTGAACAGCGTCCAAAATACGATAACGATGCTTATCATGATGGCTCGTCGACCTTACACTCGATATCGCTACACACAAAGCACAACTCAAGATCACAGATGAACGTCCAGACCGACCCAGCTCTGATACATTACAGCAATTCCGACGCCAATCTTTCTAATTCCCCTTACCCTACCGACCTTATGCTCTCCGACTACCGAACATCCTAGCAGTAATTAAAGACACTTCTACTGACATGCGTTGTTGTACTTCTAATATAAGCTACTGATAATATACATTGAAACATTCTTGAAACACATTCGCTACCCTCCTCATCCAGACAACCGCACTGCGTTAGAACCACTAGCTGCCCACTTGGGGACCTTTGTGAGAGGTCGAGCTTTACCTGCAGCACGAGGACCCCAGGCAGGTTTTGCAGGTGGTGCCTCCTTCTTCTCCGTCGCTACTTCTCCTGCTTTCGCCCCCTCCCCTTCCTTTTCTTTCTTTCCGCCCTTGACATACTTTTCATGGATCTTTTGACGCTCGGCTTCCAGATCTTGATTCTTCTTGCGAATCTTTTCCTTGCGATCGTTGCCCTTTCCTCCCCCTCCTGCAGTCAGCTCTACGTTGATGTTCCTACCTTGAAATTGAGTGTGATGGAATTGCAAAGCTTTTTGCAATGCGCTTGCATTCTTAAATTCTAAGAAAGCGCACCCCTTGGAGATCGATGCACTAGGATCTGCCGCTTTCCCTTTGGCAATCGACTTTTGCTTTGATTTGGGCAGCTGAGCCAACTTTGACGCATCTCCTTTCTTGCTCAAGAGTCGGACACTAGGTGTTTCCGTACAATGCGATGAGAAATGCTTTGCGATCTCTGCGGGCGTAGACTTGAACGACATGTTTCCAACAAAGACAATGTATCGCTTATCCTCCTTTTTATCTCCTAAATCTTCTGCTTTCTGGACTACCTCTACTGCTGCTACCTCGCCGTCTTCCGTGAAGCGCTTTTTGACAGCCTTTGCCTTCACACTTTTGTCTTCGCTCCTTTTGCGTTTTTTGCTCCTTGCGTCATCATCATCTTCATCGTCAATTGGCCTCGCTTTGATCCCCTCCTTCGCCTCCTTCTCTCTTTCCTCTCTTAATTTGCGCTTTTGCTCTTTTTTCTCCTTCTTGTCAGCCGCTATTGAAATAGATGCCGACGAGGTCGAAACCGCCTCCTCTTCGTTTGCTTTTGACTTGCCGTGCTTCTTGTTGGCCTTCGACTTGCTCTCCTGTTCTGCTAAGCCTTCTCCATTCCCATTTTGGCTTCTCTCCACCACGCGGTCATCCTTATCTTCCTCTTCAACATCCACGACAGCATCGACGTCGTCCGTCTTCTTTTTTTTTCGGAAAGAAGCCGACTTCAGCTGTTTCTTCGTCAGCGTCTCGACTGTCATGCCGTCTATCAGGAGGCGTGGGCAAAGGAAGATGGGCATCAGACATGTCGAATAAACTTTCAGCTTCACCAAAAAAGGAAGCCGCACGTGCGTCGATCAACTTAATCGTGTGGAAATTCCATGCAGTGCTTGGACACAATCCTTTTTCGTATTTGATCAGTAGACATCTGCCTATTTTGTTAATGTCAGATTCACATTTGGATTAAACTTCTTGAGCAATCAAGATCGGAACGGAAACGACTTCGGGCGACGTTGTTCTGTCGCATCGTCAATATAGTGCACCTCGTATTGCCTACGACATACTCTCTTTCCCGCCCTTCAAATGCGACAGTAAGCTACCAAAAGTCTCTTCACGCAAGACTGCATCATCGTCGCCCTTTGCAAGTGGACCCAGCGAGCAAAATCTCCTTGTTCTTGCTCGACGTCCTCGGTGTCTTTGTAAAGTCTGCTCACCTCATCGTTCGACGTTTCAACGGTCAAAGCGCGGCTTTCGTAACGTCAAAGGACCTGTATGGTCTCGAGCAGCAATAATGCGGCTCCGGCTGATGCTGGCTCACCCTCGTATTTAAGACGGCGGTCAGCGCAGCAAGAAGCTGCTTCACAAATGTCCAGTAATGCAGCAGCAGGAAGCGCCAACATGAGTACCAAACAAGGCGTCACCATTCGAAGACCGAGTGCTCACAATACTCTGGCAAGTGACTTCCCTCTCACTCTGTCTTCATTATCTGAGCATCCAAGTCCGCCCATGATTGTTCGCTCAACCACTCCAACTATTTCGGCAAATGCACCACTGACTTCAATCTTTGGAAAGCAGAGGGTCGCAGATGAAAATCAAGCTGTAGCCAACATGGTCGCATCGAATAGCATACAACGACCGGCATCTGCTCCTCCTAGAGGGTCGAGATCTCGGCACACTTCTAAAGAGCTGGATGATCTAGGTGCGGATTTGATGGAAGCAGCGATACTAGACTCTGCTCCACCATTGCACACTGCTAGATCGACATCGTCCATAAAGGATTCTGCGATGGAAACGATGCAACTCTTCACTTCGAACCTCTCGGATAGATCGCTTTCCCTCCTCTTCCTATTCATTGTCATGTGGGGAGCAGTCTTGTCGCTGGACAGGCTAACGACATACTCTTATCAAACAATTGCTACCAACTCTTTTTCTTCACACTCCTCCCTCGCTCTAGTCAACGTAGTTCGATCGGTGATCGCGGCAGTAGCGGCGGTACCCTTTGCAGTGATTGCTGATCTGTGTGGACGATGTCAAGCTTTTGCTGTTGCTTTGGTCTTCTATTCGGCTGGTCATATTGTCATGGCGGCAAGCATAGACATTCCTTCCTACGTGGGTGGAGTGATCTTGTACGAGGCTGGTGCAAATGGTCTCGTCTGCCTGCAATACACCGTCTTGGCCGACATGACAAGCTCTCGGAATCGCTTGTTCTTCCAAATGATGCCTCAAATGCCCTTCTTGGTTTTTAGCTTCGTGAGCAGCGACATATACTCTGCAATACTACCTCGTTGGAGATGGGGAATTGCCATATTTGCCATCCTGGGGCCCGTCTCTCTAGCCCCGGTCATCTGGATCCTTCACAATTCTCAAAAGGGCCAAAAGGGCCTGGCAGTCACTTCGACCAAATCACTGCGGCGGGCTTCTATCCAGCAGGAATCGTCAACCTTTGTCTATGTTCTACGATGCCTTCAACACCTGTGGAATCTTGCCGATCTTCTCGGCCTCATTCTTCTTGCAGCCTCACTTACTTTGATTCTTGTTCCACTCACCCTGGCAGCAAGCTCGCCTGACAAATGGGAAAGTCCAGATATTCTCGGGATGATCACTGCAGGAGCTGTACTAGGCCTGCTCTTTGCCTATTGGGAGGCTAAAAAGGCAAGCAACCCATTGATGGCAAAAGGTCTACTTCGTAATTGGACATTCTGGGGCGGAGCTACCAGCCTTTGCCTGCTGTGGACTGCCCACGCACTGATGATTGCCTACTGTGAGTGCGAGTGTGAAAGAATAAACGATAGACGGTGGAGTAGAAAAGCACGCTTACTCGTGCATCGTGATCTTACCCCAGTCCCCACCTATCTTTACGTCGTCCACAACACTTCCAATCGAGCACAGCAAAACATTTCAGTCATCTATTCCTTTACGATTGCAGCTTCTTCCTTGCCGGTCGCATTGGTGGTGCGCTATACGAGGCGTTATAAGATTTTCACCTTGATCGGAGTCGTCCTCTTCACTGCTGGCTTGGGTCTCATGATCGGTCTTAAAGGCACATCAGACAGCACTTTTCACCTTGTAGCTTCGCAAATTGTCATTGGACTAGGTGGTGCTCTGACGATTGCGCTCATTCAATCAGCAGTCCAAGTCAGCGTTCCTCATGCTTTTGTGTCACAATCGATTGCCGCTCTCAACATCTTCCCTTGCGTAGGAAATGCTATTGGAGCGGCCATTGCTGGAGCTTTATGGGGCAATCTCCTCCCGGGTCTTTTGATCAAATCTCTTGCCACGACTGGTCATCAAAGTGATGTCGGAACAATCTATTCAGAGCCCCTCACCTGGATCGAATCATACCCTATCGGCACCACATCTCGTACTGCAGTCGTCGATGCTTATTCTTCGGTCTGGAGAGTCATGATGATCACTGCCACTGTCATATGTGCAGCCAGCATCGTATCGATGATGCGAATGAAGAATCTCAAATTGAACGATTTCCTCAGCGTCGCAGAAGAAATCGACAAAGCAGAAGGTGACGATGCAACGAATAATACTTCCAAAGGAGGTGCAAGTCACCTGTTTGGTGATCGTCTGTTCGAAAAATTGGAGAATGCTCTCTGGAAGGGTGCTGCCAGCGTCGGCATCAAGCTTGCGGGGAGCGACAAGCCAGGCGGTACAGCTGCTTTGTCTAGTGAGAAAATTTACGCAGACGAGACTTTGGCGGAAGACGACGACAGACGCCTGTCCCCATACTTGCGATCACCCGTCAAGTCACACCTTGGAAGTGAGACCGGCAAGTCCAGGGCGGGAGAAGCGTCCGATGCCGCTTTCCTTTCCTCGATTCCTCCCATCCTGGTCTTGAATGCTGACTCAGAAGATGAAGTTTCTATTCCGATCTCTGCACCCGCTACCCTCTTTCGTCCTCAAGTCTCGTCTCCATTAGCCAGGCGATTCCCAGACGGATCGACCATGTAATTTTACCTGCTCTCATTCATTGCCATTGCTGTAGTGTATACTACTACCCTGCCTTTTCCTCTGCGCCGTAGACTGCTTCTTCCCATCCCCAACGCGTCCTCATGGCAGATAGATGGAATAATTTGTGTGTGGAGACAGACGCCAGTGCCTAAGAAATCCACCAACCAAGGCCTCGACGGGTATATACGCTACACCTAGCTAATCCCCCATTGCTTGGAATCAGCCTGCTTCACCTGACGATGTCGGGCTATCTCGACGAGGGAGTTCCCGCCAGCTCGTCATCTCTCCTACTTGCTCAACTTCAACAGCAAGGATATTCCCGACAAATTCCTCCCAGCAGTAGAGCTGGACTTCGAATTGATGATATAGACGTAGAAGCTGAGACCGACGATCAGCTTAGCCTATCGTCGTGGGACTCACAAGAAGAAGACAGGCAGGCACAAGAAGAGTGGGACGAGAGTATGAAGCAGCTTAACCTGGCGATTCAAGTCATGGTGTTGCCCTTCTTCGGCAAGTGGCTTGGTAGGAAATGGAGCTATTGGCGTGAGTGAAGGGGCCGGCGTATGCTTGTACGGGAAAAAGACACTTGATTTTCATCTGGGCAATCACACTCTCTGACGCTCTTTACGCCTCTTTACGTTGGGACGCAGTCTTCACCAGATTTCAGCACCATGGTCTAGGCTACGCTTTCTTTGGCATCTCTTCAAGCTGGGCTCCATCGTCAATCTTGCCCAGCCCACTCGTTGCGGCACTGCAGCTGTAGAGCGTGCACATTCGCCAGGAGAAGTTTGATTCTCCAGCCGATAGCCCCACTGCAACAGAAAGCTTAACTGCAACAGAAAGCTTAACTGCAACAGAAAGCCCTATTGCAACAGAATAAACTTCTCATAGGGCAACCCTTCGGCCCTCGTAATGCTACACATATCTCACAAACCATGTACACCACACAACACACAATGCAGTCTTCTTCGAGGAAAATTTATTCTCCTGCAGTACAATTACTCATACTTGATGCGTTTAGTGCACCAAGTGTGGGGGGCACCCTCTTCGTCGTAAGGTTCCCCATAGACACTATAACCCAAAAGCTCGTAAAATCCCTTCGCGTGCATTTGACTGCTAATGATGATGGTGAAACTGCCTTCGTCTTCGCCCTTTCCCATCTTTTCTCCTCCTTGGCCCATCGCCCCTTGACGACTTCCACCTCCTTCACTCAGGATCCGAATCAGCCAAGCTTCGGCTTTCTTGACAGTAAGGGCTCCTAATTTCTTTCCTCTCATTGATTTGCTGACCGCCAACCTGCTCAACTTTGAACCCCTGGCGTTTGGTGCCCCTTCGACCTCCCTGAATGGTTCAGCAGATTTAAGTTTTCGAAGGAATTCATGTGCCATTGACGATTCACTCTGTGGTCCTCCCAGAGGATATCCATGATGACTTTCATTGAATTTCCTTTCGAAATTTGCGTCAGACAAAGCGACGCTTTCTTCTGTGCTCGGATCGGGGTTTGGCAGGCCAGCATGGTACATCATGTCTGACTTTGGCAGTGGCTTGTCAGCGGAAGCACTCGGCGGGCCATCGGATGAAGAGGTCATTGGCAAGGCGCCCGCTGTCCCATTCTCTCCACCTCCTCCACTGGTAGCAATTGCTGTTTCATTCTGCGTGACTGTCGTCTGTGACGTTGGATCGTGTTGATGTGTAGAATTATATCGAGGGTAGGGTGTGAGTCTGACTGTGGCTACTACTTTGTCATCGGCCTTGCTGATCAGTATAAAGTGAGCAGAGATGGGATCGTATCTGTGGGAATTGAGTGAGTTCTTTGATTCTGCGCAAATCAATCAAGCGCTTGACTAAGGACTCACTGGTCGACTTCAGTGTCCTCGGGAAATCCCTGCTCAACGTGGAATACTTCGAGTCGTAGTCGGTACGCTTCTCTGAGGTCGTTGGCAGAGGAGCACAGCTTGAAAGTGTAGGTAGATTCTTCAGTCATGGCGTCTAAGGTAATCGTTCGTATCACTGGACAGGACGCCGGCCTGTAGGCACGGTCCCATTTCAAATCTCCACTCTTTCTACTTTTTTTTTTTATTTCGAGATGTTCATATTATTAAAACAACCACACTTGAGAAAGGCTTGGCGGACAGATTTTAACTTCTAGATACAAGGTAATGAAGATGCACAGTGCCTCCGTGGTGCAAAGCAGGTCGAGGATGACGGCCCTCCGTTCTTCACCGCGGATATTCTTTCCCTCCCTCTACACTTGATCGCCCGTGTTCACCGGACTGGTCTGGTCATTACGATTACGCAGATTAGTGCAAGAGACCGCTCTACTTCACCATGACAACTCTCAATGTGAAGGTGAGTTACATCGTCATCATCGTCATCTGCTATTTCCAGATTGTTGAACCTTTTGCTGCATTCAGTGTGGGCCTATGCTGAAGTATGACACATGCCAAGATGGCGTGTACAACGCCTTTGTCTTGCTTGTCACAGCAGATGAAACAAGCGATTATACTAGTGTTCCCACCTTGCAATATAGGTGGAGTCCAAGCTCTGCAAGACTCCCTGCCAAGGCAGTCAATGGCGATGAAGCCATCACGGACGAGACGTCACACAAGACGGCCACAGCCATCAACTTGTGGCAATACAAAGGGCAGGGAGGTCCTCACACGTTTTGGAGATTCAAATTGGAGATACTGCAGAGTAATGAAGAACAGGTCGTAGCATACAGCATCGATGGTCAGCCACACGAAGGCAGTGAAGCGATAGCAGCGAAAGAGAGCAAAGGTTTCAGCTTTTTCGTACCCTCCCGAACACAGAACTTCAGATGGGCAGGACACAGTTGCAATGGGTTCTCAGCAGGCTTAGACACAGCCCAATGGAACGGTCCTGATCCTCTCTGGAATGACATGCTCAAAGACCATGCCAACCAGCCCTTTCACGCCGTCATTGGGGGTGGTGATCAGAGTGAGTGTAAATCAGATGTACTCTCGAAGAAGTTACTCACCCCCATATCACTCTCAGTCTATTGCGATAAGTTGACGTCAGAACCAGAAATGCAGGAATGGGTGACTTGCAAAAATCCTAAAGAACGAATGAAGATGGAAATGACGGAAGCCATTGAGGGTTGCATGGAGCGATACTTCTTCCATCACTACTGTGAATGGTTTGGACGAGGAGCTTTTGCCAAGGCAATTGCTCAGATACCCATGATCAACATGCTCGACGATCACGACCTCATTGATGGCTTCGGCACTTACCCCGATGAACTGATGTTGGCGCCCATCTTCAACAAAGTTGGCCGGATCGGATTCAAGTACTACTACCTCTTTCAGCAATTTATAAATCCTGACATCGACGGCGTCTCAGATGAGCCTGGAAGGCACTGCAACAAGAGTATCATCGTGGGAGAAGAGGGAGCCTACGTTCAGTATCCTAATATGAGTTTCCTTTGTTATCTTGGGCCTAAACAGTCTATCCTTCTTATCGATTGCCGCTCTGAAAGGAAGATCGATCAGATCTGCTCTTATAAGACCTACAACAAGCTATTCGATCGAGTTCGACAGCTACCTGCAGGAGTAGAGCATCTGATCATTCTTGTCGGCGTACCGCTCGCTTACCCCCGAATGATCTTCTTGGAGAGAACGCTTTCATCCTCGATCAATCCACTTATAATGCTTGCAAAAACGGTAGCTCCTAGCTTCACCAACAATTTCAATGGTCAAGTCGAATTGCTAGACGATCTCAATGATCATTGGTGCGCTGGTCCTCACAAGCATGAGCGAAACTGGCTTGTAGAGCGTGTTCAAGAATTGGCTTTAGAAAAGCACTTGCGATGCTCCTTCATCAGTGGCGATGTTCATGCATGTGGCGTAGGCGTCTTCTTCGGCTACCGTCAACATGATCCGTCCTTGGATCCAAAGTACATGATGGCAGTCATAACATCTGCCATTGTCAATTCTCCTCCTCCACCAGGTGTGATTTCCATGTTGAACAAGCTGGCAAGCAAGAAGCATCGAAGTCTTCTCAAGATCGGAACAAAGGAGACGATGGTGCCACTCTTCGAGGAAGATTTGCAAGGCAAGAAACAAAAGGATAAGTAGTAAGTTGCAAGGATCGCTTTACCTTTTTCCCCATGTCGATGTCCTAAACTCTGATCCTTTACCCCTTTTCTACTCTCTTTGCAGCATCATGGGCGCTCGAAATTGGTGTGCTGTTCAATACAACGACACGACGGGCGACCTTCAGTTCGACCTTCGTATTGAGACAGAAAAGGGCAATGCTGGAAGCGGGACCAAGACGTATTCAGTAAAGGCACCAGCACCAAAGTGGAACATTGAAAAGTCGAAGCATAGATTCCTTCACACCGCTGAATGGGAGAAGATCGTAGGCGGTAAATAGGTTCTCCGAAGGGTGCCCACGCACCTCCCCCACTTTCCGCAGGACGACATCTCACCCAGCAACGAATCGCTCTGATCAGTCCGTCCATGTACCCTTGTAATACCCCCGAGATCCTCTCTCTCCTATTCCACTCAAAGGCATAGTGTGAATCTGAATCACCTACGGCTCCAACGAGTCGCGCTTTCTGGCTCGAGAGTGTCCGGCTACCAAGTAGAAGTTCCACTCCAAAATATTCAGAATTATTGATCTGCGTGACACGTGGCTGATACGGAACTTGCCGAGTCTTTGAGAGCGCTCCTTCGCAATTCGCCCTCTCACCTTTACACCAGCAGTTTATACTACCATTCACAACATGTCCTTCCTCGCACGGGTCGCCCCTCGTCTTGCCAACACGGCTAGAGCAGGAAGCAACAGTCGAGCTGTCGCTTTGCCTCGCTCTTTCACGACCTCAATTCGAGTCTTGGCCAGCGGACCGCCCGTCATTCAAGGTGAAGGTGGAAAAGTTGGTGAAGTTGCGACTGATGAAGAGCAATCTACCGGTTTGGAGAGATTCGAGCTACTAGGAAGGTTACAGGGAAAAGACGTCTTTGACCTAGAACCATTGGATGCGAGTAGGCTAGGAACCAAGAAGGCGCCCGTGATGATTCAGAGTTTGGTGAGTATACGTCCGACACACGTAATCGTCTCTTTTGTGTATGATAAGGAATGCTGTCGAATTTTCTGAGCTTTCTGTGAAACGAGCTTCGCGTATGCTGATTCTCTCACCCCTTTCTCTTCTTCTTTGCTGATCAGTCCCCCACCCGAATCGTTGGTTGCACCGGCTCGCCTGCAGGCGCACACGACACCATCTGGCTACACCTCAATTTAGACCTCGAACATCACAGATGCCCAGAGTGTGGAAGTGGTGAGTGCTTCGAGAATTTGCTGTAGGGCGCATGTACAAAGAGACTTATCGCTACTTTCAAACCATAGTCTATCAACTGGACTTTACTGGAGATCCACACGCTGGACATCACTAAATTCGTTCACAGAAGTGAGATTGTACTAGAAAGATACAAAAAGAGATATATGTTTTCAACAGGTTTTTCGTGAGCACAGCGTATCGACCGAGACAATGGCTGAAAACGCATCGTAACTGTTCTTCGAGAGGTTGTGTGACTTTGCTCGAGTTGCAGTGGAAGAAAGGCCTGCCTCACTTGATCTGCGATGATTCTCCACGTAGATTGAGGTACGCTTGATCGATGCCAGGCCCCTTTTGAGAATTGCATCGATCTGTCAGAAAAGACAACGAAACACAATTGCCTTCCTCGCACTATCTCGGACTCACAAAAGTCTTGATGATGTTGTAGATCTCTACGCTGTGATAGCGCAGGTGCGATTTGGGATCGGTATAAGGTGCCTGGTGTAGCAGCAGCTAGGTGAACAATTATGCCTAATCCGTTCCTTTCACTACCACACATGCTCACCAATAGACCAGTGATATCACAAAACTTTTTCCTCGGTCTCAGACTTGGCGGTGCCTCGACGGAAGAATCTGAAAAGATGTTTCATTCACTTCAATCTCGAGAGCGAACAAGAAGTGACGGTGGCCCTCGAAGTACTCACAGCTGGGCAAATCCCTCTTACGCTTCGCCAAGGCTGCCGCTGCTGCTGCTGCTGCTGCCTCTACATCCCTATTGGACTGTTCTGTGGTCACATCAGTGGCACTTGCCATGGCTGTATCGCCTTCAACGATATCAGCCGACCCTGCTCTGCTGGCTTGTGTACTGGATGCGCCGGTTTCGTTCTCCAATCCATTGCCGCTCAGTAGCGCAGAAACTGCAGACTTCTTTCCCTTTCTCTTTCCTGAGCCAGAGCCTTCAGCCCCGAGTGCCGCTTCTCTTTCTGCAGCCAAGATCTGTTTGAGTGTCTTTGTTCTCCTGTATGTGTTCCTGGTATGATTTGGATTCTTGAATGGTCGAGGCGAATCGACGTAATTTCGCGATTCAAGTGGCACAGGTGTCGACATTGAGGACGACAGATACTGTGAAAGGTATCAGTAGAGCCACCGCGATACGTAATCCGCTTGTCGCATAAAGACCAGACCACTCACACTTACACTGTGGTCCTTCTGCGATCGGTGCACAGAGGAAAAACATCTTTTGGTGACCGGTTCGCCCTTCAGTCTTTTTGGGAGGCGTGCTCGTTTCCTGCCACAGACGCCCGTGCGTAGGAAGGAGATTTCCCTCCATCAATTTCTACTTCTTTTGGAGGGTTGTGTTCTTCTCGACGAAGAAGAATTTCTAAGCTTGCCATCTTCGACACTGCTCCTGGGTCAGCAACGAAGACTCTGGACGCTTCCTCGGCATCAACATGGCGCAACCACTGCTGGGAGCCAGCTGGACTGCTGTCTTGGGGAGAGGAGGACGCAAGGCAGAATGCTGGCATTGCCTCGGTCGCTTCAGCCCCAGTCACTCAGGCCCTTCTGTCATTTCACCATCGACGTCGATATCGTCAAGCCTACATCAGCAAGAGCGACGCCATTACCAAACCTATCTCCGAGTCAATACTGCTACTGGTAGCAGTGGACGCATACCCCTTCGAGAAGGAAAAAATGGCGTATATGGAGTGGCGACAACCCGAGGCTCTCGTCCCACACAGGAAGATACATACAGCGTGGCTTGCGTCCATGTCGATCCCATAGAACTAAGACACAGCTTGGAAGTGAGCAGGAGTAGGGTGCTGCAAGAAGCGGCAAAGAGATGGGATCCGTTTGCGGAAGGGGAGGACGACGCTATAGCGGGACAAGTCACTTGGTTTGCCTGTTATGACGGTCACGGAAGCCAAAGTGTTTCCGGTTTTCTAAAGGAAGAACTTCATCATGCTTTTGAGACCCTGGAGCCAAACATGGCAACGGACACAGTTCGATATACTAGATCGCTGGGAGGCTACTTTAGAAGATTCACCGGTGGACTGGCAGCAAAATGGGTTCGTCAGGAACTGTTACCTGTGGTACGTGCTGCAAGAAATCCAGCTGGCGCGCATCATCGACCATCCAAAGCTCAAAGACAGAAGCTTCAAGAAGAAGAAGAAGAATCAGCACATGCACTTTCGACAGAAAGATTAGAAGAAGCAAGGAGAGAGAAGGAGGATTTGGAGAAGGACGCAAAAGCAGCTACAAAGGAACCGGAAGATTTAAAGGGTAAGATCGAAGTAGAGAGAATAGACCCACCAGAAGAAATGGCAAAGGAGAGCATGACTCTATCTGAAAGAGCGACTCTGGCTTGGCTACACATGGATCGACGCATCCAGTCATCCAAGTCTTTGGACGTAGGTGGCTCGACGGCATCAGTGGCCCTACTTCATAGTCTTGACTTGCCAGCTCAACCCTGGTACTCCAGTCAATTTTTAAGCGTCACGTCCATCCACATCGGTGACACCAGGATGCTACTTTGTCCAATCGCAGACGGAAGGGCTATTCCTTTAACCAATTACCACCATCCAGACGATCGCGCAGAAGCAGAAAGGTTACGTAAAGTGGGAGCAGGTCTCATAACAGATTCATTTGGTGAGGCAAGATGGATGGGTGCACTTGCGAATACTCGAGCTTTTGGTGATAGCAAATTCAAAAAGGCGGGAGTCACATCGGAGCCAGAAGTGATAACGCAGATTTTGAAAGGAGACGACTTTGCTTTCATTATTGCTTTCAGCGATGGAATCGGAGGAGTGGTGAATGACCAAGAAGTGATAGACCTTTGCAGGGGCGCTGCTCACCCTCACGATGCAGCGAAAGCAGTGTTGCGATACGCAGAAGCACTAGGGAGTGATGATAATGCTACGGTGATGTGCATTCCCCTGCGAGGCTGGGGCAAGATGGAAGGAGAAGACAGCACGGCAGAAACGCGCAAATTCAAGCTTAGTAAAGTTGATCTATTCCGAGATAGTCGACAGTGAAGGGAGGATCATCTACAGTAATACATCTTTGATGTCAATTCGAATGATCAATTTACTTGACTCGATGAGCCTTTTTCCTGAATGGCTGATCGAGTTTCCCACTTGCTGACCTTTTGACGGATTTGACCAAGTCCTGCAGATCAGTTTGCGTCTCCTTGATGGGCGCCTTTGACTCGACTTGATTCGCATCCTTTCTGCTCTTCTTGTCTCTATTCCTTCGCTCAGCTACAAGCTTTTCCATGTTTTTGGTCTTGAGAAAGCTAGGATGGCTAGGATCAAGAGCAAATCGATGATCGTTGAAGACGCCTTGGAATCGCTCATCTTGCACGTTGATGGCAAAGTTCTCTTGTACTTCGTTTTCTCGACCATCGTCTCTGCCTCTGTTCTTCTTTTCCTTTTTCTTCGCCCATCGACTCTTCTTTCCCTTCCCTTCTTGTTCAGCTTTAAGAATGTCCTTTATGGAAAAGTGTCCCGTTGCATCATCATCGCCTCCTTCACTATCGGACTCAGCCATCAGTTGTAGCTCCTCTCTGGAGACGACGTCTTGAGCGTCTACGTTATTTCGTGCTACATCCGCTGGCTTTCCTTGGCTCTTTTTGCTCTTTCTCTCTTTCCCTCGCCCTTCTTGCTCGGCGGCTAAAGCCTCTTCAAAGTCGCCCTCATTATCACTAGCAAAGAAGGGATCATTAAAGTCCAGCCTGCCCTTCGATGTCTTCGTTGCTTCCGCGTCGTCCTCTCCTGCTTCCTCCTCCTCCTCCTCCTCCTCCTCCTCAGCAGCCTTTCCCTGACCTCTTCTCTTTTCCTTCTTTTCCCTCTGCTTTCTCATGTACTTTTCCAGCGTACTCTCCTCCTTTTCCTCCACCTTCTGCCCTTTCTTCTTCCGTTGAGCTGCTTCGCTCAGCCCTGGCATAAAGGTGATTTGCATGTCGCCACCCCCCTCTGCGCCATCAACGTCGCCTTTCCGTGTCTTTCTGCCATCTTCAAATGCTCTCGACTTGCTCTTGCCAAACTTCCGATCAGCCATCTCACCGCCTTCCTCCTCATCGAGACCCAACAACGAGCGCATCTTGTATTTCCCACCATCATCTCCGCCGCCCTCGTCGTCGGACCCCTCACTGTCAGACGCCAAGTAAGCCTTGAAGTCTTCATCTCGTATAGCGTCGACGGTCAGTGGCTCCTGTCCGACTTGTCTGGTGATCTTGCTGCGTTGTGGGTCATCTGCATCCCATGTCAATTTAACCTTCGAGTGTCTCAGTGCGTCGGTGGTGAAATCGACACCCTTGTAAAGGCTTCCATCAGTGACCTCTGTCGCTTCATCACGCCAGCCTTCATCAGCGAGATCTTCTTTGGAAGCTTGCTTTTCAGGAAAAGTCATCTCAGTAGGAACAAAACTAAGATCAAAAACGTTTGCCGTTCTCTCCATTTCCGTTCCGTCCACTTCGTTCATGATGTGACGAGCTGCTTCGGAAGAATCAAAGGTGACGATAGCATAGAAGTACCGCAGCCTCTCCAGTTGATAGTTTCGAAGAGCTTCTTCGTCAAAGTCTCCTCCCTCATCGAGTTCAAACAATTCTACACCACTCTCATCACTGTCATCGCTGTCCTGTTTCCGGCTCTTCTGAGATTTCTTTCTCACTTTAGTGCTCCCATCCCCGCCTCGTTTAAAGATGTCACGAGGTGGCCCTTCTTGATTCTCCTTCGTCATGCGCTCAAGACCAAAGTTGGAGGGATAGATGCGAACACTAAGCACTCTTCCCTTGACCGGTACAATGTCTCCTCCTCTTTCCCTCACATTCTCGGAACCTTTACTCGAAGCTCCGATGGTTGCTATTGGTCTGCCAGCTGGTGAAACTAGGGAGCTGAAGACCTTGTAAAGATCAATCGCTCTGATATGATCCCAGTCCATGTTGACCACTGCTAGTCGTGAGGTATCACCAACCCTCTTCGGTGCCGACAGAGCTTTTCTTTTGGCAGCTGCTGCTTCTCGTCTCACAGTCCGTTCTGCCCGAGCGTCAAGTTCAGCCAAATCACCTGCTCCCACCT
Organism: Exobasidium rhododendri; assembly: GCA_026210745.1. Lineage (NCBI taxonomy): Eukaryota > Fungi > Basidiomycota > Exobasidiomycetes > Exobasidiales > Exobasidiaceae > Exobasidium > Exobasidium rhododendri. The sequence goes on from CP110630.1 coordinate 1,716,138, forward strand.
GCAGATCGCTTGCTGCTGCCGTGATGTCAGGGTCGTCTTCTCCTTTGTCATTCAGGTTGAAGCGAAGCCGCTGCTTGTCTTTCCGACGTGCGGCTGCTGATCCGATCGTAATCCCCTGAAAATCCGACCCACTTTCGCTCTCGGTGGATTCTTCCTCACTTGAAGAATCATCTTCGCTGCTCTCTAGCTGCCCTTCCCCTCTGGCATAGTCAATCTTGAGACTACTCTCTTGCTCTTCTTCGTCACTTGATGAAGAAGTGCCGCTGCCGCTTGCTTCGTTCTCTTCTTCTTTCTCCAATCGATATAATCGATGCATCTCATCCTCGTCCCCATTCTCGGCATCTTGCCTGACTTTGCGTCCATATCTGTCGATACGTCCCTTCTTCTTGTTGCCAGGAAATTGTCCAGAGAGCAGTCCTTTGAATCGATCATCGACCACGACCTTTGATTCTTCGCGATTAGGTCGTAAGAATCTGGGATCCGTTTGGAGGCGAGAAAAGCGGTCATCGGAGATAGCCGGAGCAAAGACGTCGTTTTGGCCGGTCAATTTGCTTCCTTTTGCCATCTCGTCTGTGATGCAAAGTGGCCGACAACTCAGCGTCAAAGGGATGAGGAATATGCCAGTACCTAAGGATGTTCTGTACCTTCTCCATGACATGCAAAGTCAAAAATCCAAAAAGTTAGAAATCCGGTCTCCACGTGATTCCAGCTAGACGACCAATTTGATCATCACTGATGTTGGGACGAATACAGTACCATCCCTTCTACGCCATTTCTCAACAGTCATGGCATTCGCAATCAGCCGAGCCGTGGGTCAGGCTATTCGGTCACCACTAGCTACTGCTTCTTTGCGTGGGCCACCTTTCAGTACCACGAGACCATATACTTCAAAAGCCGACGCTAATCGACCTGCTCCATCAAAGAAAACCTCGTCAACCCCTAGTCCTTCTCAGGCCGAAAAGTTGGGTGCCACCACATCGGCTGCTGAGCTACACCCCCTACCCGATTCAGTCAAAGACGCAGGTGTCCCTTCCGTAGATTCTCAAGAGCCTAGCTACGATGCGAGTGGTAATTCTACTTCGTCTGTCGATCATTCCAGTCGTCCCTCAGGACCTGGTCCCTCTGCTCCACAGATCGATCCCTCCGTTGCTGCACCTAAGAGAAAAGGGCCGGGGAAGGCGTCTTATTCAACATCGGCTATATCACAACAAAATGACACCGCAATTCCAACAATGAGTCCTACTTCCAATTGGGGGTCAAGCTTTGATGGCATGAGCGCTCAGCCATTTCCAAAAGAAGTCAGCGAAATCTTGGAAGCACCAATCAATGAATTGGACGTCGAAATGAAGCCAGACGGTCTCATCTATCTGCCCGAGATCAAGTACAGACGTATTCTCAATAAAGCATTTGGACCTGGTGGATGGGGTTTAGCTCCTCGAACAGAAACCAATGTAACAGACAAGATTGTTAGCCGAGAGTGGGCCCTTATCTGCCTAGGACGGTGAGTTGATATGAACAGCGAGGCAAAGCCATGGTCGGCGCCTTATCTTTTACTCACGCTTCTAGTCTGTACATCGATAGATTCGTATCTACAGCACGAGGAGAGCAAGAATACTTTGACGCTTCCGGTGTGGCGACTGCAAGTGAGGGAGCAAAGTCAAATGCTCTGATGCGATGCTGCAAAGACCTAGGCATAGCTCACGAGCTGTGGAGCCCTCGCTTCATTCGCGACTTTAAGTCGAGAATTTGCACAGAAGTGTTTGTTGAGAACGTAGTTACGAAGAAGAAGTGAGTGGAGACTGGACAACGCGGTGTATACTCCCTCTCATTGCTTCATTTCGACCGTCACCCTTTTTATTTACAGGAAGAAGCTGTGGAGAAGAAAGGACTCGCCACCTTTTGAATATCCCTGGAAGGAGGGAAGATGAACAAGGACATCGATATGGATGTGCACTTAGGAAATGAAATACACAATTTCAACGACCTTCTAAGAATACATGCTGAGGCGTAAGATTACATATCTTGCGGTCCCTTCACCATGAAGGCTCCTTGCCGTTTGCGTGACTATTCCTCTTCAATGTTACTTTCATACCTGACCTCCCTTCTCCATTGACAGGTGCAGGTGCAGGTGCCTTTGTCTCTTCTGGACTTGGGCTGTAGTCGATCACTCTTCGATTGGACGGTGTTGAATTGGACTGATGAGAGAGAGACGCTCGTTGACCTCCTGTTTCGTTGGGTGTACCTTCGACGGATCTCCTGACTGCTGCTGGATTGGCTTCTGCTTCTGCTTCTACCAAGACTGCATTGTCCCCGAGTTCCGCTTCTAGTCGCTCATACAAGATTCTGTAGTTCATGAAAGAGGATGAGAAAGAAGGAGAGAAAGAAAATGAAAGAAGGAGAAGAAAAGAGCAAGAGTAGAAGATTGAGTTGTTCGTCGCCCCTTCATGAAGCTTATCCTTACACTCACGCTCGCTCCAATCTCATTCGCTGGATATTACGCTTTATCCTCAACGTCTTGAAGTGCAGTTTGTCGTTTTCCTGATCGTTAAGAGAAAAATTGTCAGTACGTCTATTTTAAAGATACGAAGATGCTTCCTTAGAGTCACTCCACTAAGATTTTCTCACCATTTCGATTTGTCGAACCTTTCTTTTCAATTCTTTGTATTTGCCTCTATACTTCGTTGCATCGGTCTGCACTGCTAGATGGGAGGAGTATGCCTTTGATGAAGCATTTCCCAGTCCGCTTCCACCACCACCACCACCTCCTCCTCCTCCTCCGCCGCCGCCAGTACTACCACTGTTGCTTGCCCTCTCTTTCTCTGGCCCTGCACTCGAAGCATTCACACTGCTTTTACGTGACGTCGACATTCTCCTCTCCTGGTAGTGTGCGAGCACTGAATTTTGTGGATGAATCTGGAGGAAGGTGGCAGAACAACCACGATATCCTTTCGCCTCGAGCTGTCTCAGTCGAAGGCCCAAGCGCGCAATGCTACCCACTCTTCCCTTTCCTTTCTTCCTTTCTTGCTGCTATTCCGCAATGGAGAAGAAAAGAGAGGACGAACTTTTCTGCGGGAAGGGCAAGTGAGGTGATGGTGATGGTGATGATGATGGCAAAAGCTATAAGTCAAGCTCAAGCTCAAGACCAACGCGGGATGGTGAGATGTATGTGGTTAAAGGCGGTCGTCATTCCTTCTTTTTTCGCGTTCGCTTTTGCCTCCATCCTGTCCCCCCTCTCTCCCACCCTTCTCTCGCTTCTTCCTTGGCGTATCTCCCCTCGACGGATCCCATTTGCTGCCATTGAGCGTACGTACGAGTAGCGCAGAGCCAGGGAAGCGCTGTGTGATTAATATATATCCACACTATAGTCCAGGCGCGTCAGAGTACCCACTAAGGGGAGGGAGAAAGAGAGTAGTACACTATATACAGTTGAGAATTTGATCGCACATCTTCTATTCTCGAATCTTCTTGACTCGTTCTCGACAACGCCGTTCAAGCCTTCTTTCAACGCAAATTCACCTTGGGAGGCCTCTGTCGTAGAGTTCCCGAGAGTAAGAAGAGGGAAGGTCAAAGATGTCTTATCAGCTACCACCTAATTTGCTTCGGCTCTTTCTGCCAAGACCAGAATTAGTCACTCTACCAGCTCTAAAGAGGGACAAAGATCCTCGAAAACCTCCCACTAGTAAGGCACCGTCAGCAGCTGCAGCAGCAGCAGCATCATTACCAAACGAGAATGGAACAGGGTCAAGGGTCTCGACATCTAGGCTGGAGGGGGTTGGACCGATCATGGAGAGATTGAAGCAGGAAGCAGCCGATAAAGGAGAGGCTACGATGGAAGTGGAAGATTTGGAGGGAAAGGATGAATCGGGCAAAGAATTCACACTCACAGAACAGACAAAGAGGGAGCTTCGCAGGGAGGAAAAGAAAAAGGCGCATGAAGAAAACAAAGCGAGGCAGCTTGCGGAGTGTTAGTATTCCCTGGAAACGAAAGGGAAGAAAGAATGAGGGAGCTTAACTATTTCTTCCCTTTCCCTCCCTCACCTTTCCTAATCTCTCTCCAATCATGACAGTCGACCCAAGCAAAGATCCAGAAGCACAAGGAGATCCTTTTACCACTCTGTTTCTCTCTCGTCTCGACCTTACAGTGACTGAGAAGGATTTGCAGAGGGAGTTTGAAATGTACGGACCGATTGCTCGGATACGAGTCGTGACGGACAAGAACGGGAAATCCAAGGGCTACGCCTTTATTGTGTATGAAAAGGAGAGGGACATGCGATGTAAGATTTAAAAGGATGGAAGTGTGTCTTGTCGTCTTCCACTGACAATGCTTCCCACTTCTTTCTTGTACTATTCTCCAGCTGCTTATAAAGACGCAGAGGGTATCAAAATAAAAGGAAAGAGGGCAATGGTTGACGTCGAGAGGGGAAGGACCGTGAAGGACTGGAAGCCCATGAGGCTTGGCGGCGGCTTGGGTGGCCTCAGTCGAAAGAAGAAAGAACCCGTGCCAGAACCAATAGCGCCTGTGCTAGGATGTACGTCCTGTCTGATGTTGAGAAGAGAGAAAAAGGATGACAAGACTGCTGACACCTTATCCACTTTCCTAGTTGGCGCACCCATGAGAGGAGGTTTCCGAGGTGGATTCCGAGGTGGGATGGGCGGTGGAAGGGGAGGGGGTTTTGGGGATAGGGGTGGATTTGGCGGTCGAGGAGGATTTAGTGATAGAGGAGGAGGAGGAGGAGGAGGTAGACCGATGGGCCGCGGAGGTTTTACTGGTGGCCCACCTGGTGGTGGTTTCAATGGAGGCCCACCAAACGGTGGCGGATATGGGCCACCTAGAGGAGGATACGGAGGAGGAGCGCCAGGAGGGTAAGTGGATGGGTGATGCAAGAGTAGAAAGGATCAGAACAATTTCATTGAAACGATTCACCTTCATACTTTATCTTTTCTCACCTCAGGTATCCTGCTGGCCCTGCTGGAGATGGCTATGGGCGAAGCGATGGTCCTCCTTCCAAACGAGGGAGGTACTAATCCATCTGCTCCCGTGCTCATTCTTCGTCTCATTTCGTCTGTATTCTTACTTATGTCGAAGGCGCGCGAGAGAGAGAGAGAGAGAGCGGAAACATCAAAGCACGCCACTACAAGCCAAGGCTTCACTATCTATACTACTGAGCTGCCAAATGGTGCATTTCGAAATGAATAAGACATTCTATTCTTAGTGATTTACGAAAAGGGAGAAGAGACAAAGGAAGAGAGAGGCTCTATTGCAATGAAGTACTGCTCATCGAGCTTCTGGGCCTGGTGGAGGTGCACCGATTCCACCGCCCCCTTGATCATTATCCCGATTATTATGCCCATGGACACCCGTGATCTCCTTATCGCCTTCGTCGTCGGCTTCGTCATCCATGGCGAGGGCTCTCTGAATAGCGGCTTGATCTTCTGGGCTAATGTCGCTTCCACTGGGGGCTCTTGGATCGTTTGTAAATGGATGCGTGGTGATATTTGCATCGTTCTGCTCCCCACCTTCGTTGTCCGTGTCGACCTTCAATGGTTCAAAAGCCTCGTTCGACTTTCGATCAATGAGCAGCAAGATACCACCGTTGGCGCCTACTCGGCTGTTTGAAATGCTTCTTGCTTCTTGTGCACTAGGTCCGGCAGATGGCAAAGAAGAACCGTTGCTGGTCGTTAAAGTGGATTTGCCTCCTCCACTTCCTTTGCTGGGCGTGGCTCGCCCGCTGTTACCTGGGAAAGGAGAGGTGTTGCCCAACACTGATAGCTTGCCTCGATTGGGCGCCACGGTGCTTGTGTTGTAGATGTCTGGCACCTTTTCCCCTCCATTGATAGGTCGGATGGGCAGGTAACGAGATTCTGGCTGGAAACTGACGTACTTTAGTTGCGAAGGTGTCACTCTCGAGTAATTTGCCACCATGGAGAACAACGGCTCGGCAGATTTTTTTTCCCGTCTAGGTTTCTTTGTCGCCGCTTCCTTGTTGCTCTCTACCAATTCTTCTTCCTTCTTCTTATCGGCAGCCACGGCAGCTGCATTCGCTTCATCCACCTCCATTGATTCTCCTCTTTCTTCCCTAGCCTTTTCTCTTTCCTTTACTCGCTGTCGTGCTTGGGATTTCACCGTGGTACTGAGAACCGCCGTTTCCACCTTTTCCACCTTCTTTTCGCTCTCCTTCTTGGGGGTGACGGGATAGTTGAACAGGCTTGGTCTAGCATTACTCTTGAATTCAAACTTGGGAATACGCAAGTCTCTGTCCAGTCCGATCACGGCCGTAGGGGTGAAGGCCAAACTGACAAAGTGAGCAAGAGGGAACCAGTACCAAAATTGCGTGAACAAGGCCATACCAACAATAGCCGTCATGTTGTTGTTGCTACTGCCCTTGTTCAGCAAGCTGATGGTAACGTTGCGACCTCCAGAGTCGAGGATTCCTTGCGCCAAAGCAGCGCCAAACTTGGCCATGGCGTCCTCGTGCTTGTCCGTCAAGATCTTCTCAAACGACGTCCGAACCGTGTTGACACCGGGGTTCAAGTTCTCGTTTTGCTGAACCAAGATCATCGACAGAGCAATGCAAGCACCCTGACGAACAAAGTCAACGGGATCCTTCAACATCGGCTGCAACAGATCGACCGCTTCATCCAAACCCGTGCTTGCGCAGGCAATTCCTAGTGCCAATGTGGAACCATACCGGACATGGGGATTGAAGCTTTGGCTCAACAATTCAACAATGCGTGGTACTTGCGTCGGGTTACGGAACAGCAAGAACCCGAGACTAGTCACAGCTGCTCGTCGAACGTCGTCATTGACATCAGACACAGCAACATGTAGCAACCTTCGAATGGCCTTGTTGTTACCCGTTCCAGCGTAAGCCAAGGCAATGGTATGGATACCACCGTATCTTAGGATGGCATCCTTCTCAGCCATCAAAGTGTCGATCATACCATCTGCCTTTTCCTCTCTTCCGTAGAAGAGCAGAGCCAATCCGATCGCTAGACCCCGAATGATCTTCTCGTGCTGTGTCTCATGGGCGTACGTGAGCATCTCCTCGACTGCTCGCTCTGATCCCGTCCCAAGCATAATGAGTCCCATGGCATATCCGCAAGCTTCTCCTGCAACTGCCGAATCAGTGTAGAGAACATTACGCAATTCGTCATACACTTCCTCATTACCGCTCGCCATGCCTGCAGCCCCTAGACCCAACGCGGCTCCATGTTGAACAATTTCTGCTGGGTTACTCTTCAACGTATTCTTCAGCAAGTCAATCACTTCGGTGCCATGGTTTGCATGAATGAGACCAAGTGCGTAAAGACTTCCTCCTTCCGAATAGACACTACTCGAAACACCGTCGTGAGGTAGATAAGGTCGCAAAATACTGATCCCTTCCTTGAGATTACCCTTGTTGATCACACCGAGGGCAGCAGTGGCAGTAAATTTACTCCAATTGCTTGCTTTAGCCAACCAATCTAGGTTTCCCCTCAAGAACGTGTCACTGGTAGTTCCTGCATTCATAAAGGCATTTGCAAATGTCATTGCATTGTGGTAAATGCTGCTTCGAGCATCCAAGGCCTCCTTTGTCGATTTGAGGATGGCAAGATCAGCTTGGTTGGAGCCTTGCAAAAAGTCGAGGTAAAGCTGAATGGATTCCTCTCCCAACAGAATGGACCGAATTCGATCGACACACGCCGCTACTGTGGTAGACTCTTTTGCCGATCCACTCATCTCTGTGTCTTCGTTTGACGTTGCTACGACTTCTTGACTTGCAGTGCCCCTCTTCTCACCCAACGTCTTCCTGACACTTTCCAAAAATTCTTGTGTGGCGCTTTCTGCCAAGTCAAAGGCAATCTGGTAGGCGATCAAAAGTGGGTCGTGCTCTGTATTGGCTGTAGACGAAGCCGAAGCTCCATTATGCGCCTTGTCTACAAGGTCCAGGAAAAGCTCAGAGGCTAGCTCGGGTGCATTGAGGAATACGTAGCATTGAGAGATGCTGAATTGATCGGGCACTGGTAGCGACTTGAACACCTTGACAAGTAAGTGCAAGACTTGCCTTCGAACGTCCAGATTTTGTACTACTCCCATAACGGCCTCGAGAACGTATATGAGGAGAGACTGGTCTTTTGTAGAGCTTACGATGTCCTCAATGACGTCTAGTCTTCTGGTTTCCAGGGCGATTCCAAGTGCTTGTCTGTAGTCCTTATCCGCCACACATCTCGCAAACATCTGTTCTACGATCGCAGCAAGACGAGGATCAGCAGGAGCAGCTTTCGAGTCAGAACATGTTTCAATATACTGATCAATAGCTTTCGCTGTCCGGTCAAAAAAAAAGGTAGTCATGCTGCTTCAGCCATCTTGTCTCTCAGGTTCCCATTCCTTTCGTATACACTCACAAATGACAGTGTCTGTGTACTCGTCTTTCTGGTCGACATCAAACAGTTTTCCAGCTCCGAGGGCAAAGGTGAGTGCTTCTGATTCTTCGCCTAAATTGAAAAAGACTTTACTGGCTACCAAAGCAGCCAGCTGACGATCTGGAAAGTTGACGTCCTCGTAGAGAATCTCGATCTTGGACACACTGTCTGCAATCTCGGCCCAGAAAGAGTCGACCAAGGTGTTGAGTTTGTGGAGGGCATACGACTGTAGTTCTGGCTCTGGTTCATCTAGTAAGGCAACTACACCAGCTGCAGAGGTGATGGCAGCAACCATTGTATCGAAAGTGATCCCTTTGATAGAATGAGAGCTGGACTGCGGCCAGATTTGTTTTGGTAAGTAGGAAGCTCTGCCGGTACGTTGAGCGTTTCGTGAGAAGATAGCTATTCAGAAGAATCGAGCGAGTCCATTATTAGTGCTTTCGATTCCTCGCTGGGTACGCGCGTCCTTACAAGCGTCGACGAGCGAAAGTGGTAGTAGTCGATCACACGTGGCAATGTCTGTCCAACTTTGCGATCCGGGAAAGGGGGGGCGAGTCCAAGCTTCTGTGCTTCACGATTGTGCTGCTAATGCTCTCGAATTGGCTTGACGTAAAAGAAAGCTAGGGCGAAGTATACATGGAATACGAAGGAGGGAGTAAGGAGGATTACAAATACAATTCGTGATTGAAGGCTAGAAAGATGTGAAAAGATACAAGGTCACGGAATGGTGTCATTGCTCTCACTCCTTTCCGTTCTCGTTTCATAAGGTAGTGATAATTCCAGCCAAACTGTTAGTGCGAACAAAGCGAACCCTAGATAGAGAGGCAGATTTGCATCGACGTTCATCAAAATTCCAGCAAGGACTGGTGCCAACATTCCAGCAAATCGACTGAGAGCGCTTGCCGTTCCACTAGCAGTCCCACGTAGCTTTGTCTCAAACACTTCGGGTGAATAGCTGTAGATGACGGCATAAGAGACGGAAGCGAAGAGGCTGATGGAGCATGAGGTGGCAATGACGGCCATGTGTGAATGTGCAAGCGCAAAGGAAAGAAGTGAAAGGGAAAGAAGTGCAGTAGAGATGGCCATTGATTTTATTCGACCTAGAGACGTTTCAATCAGGTAGGCGCCCAGGAGAGAGCCAGGCAAAGACGCCATTGAGTAGAACAGGAACTCTTGCATGACTGACTCCATCTTGTGTTGACGTGCATCTGCATTGTCAATTATTTGGCTTTGCTCGGGCGAGCGATTCTCTAGATACTTTGGCAAGAAGATGTTGACCATGGTGTAGGCTAACGTGAAGACCGTCCATATCGACCAGACCAGCGTAGTCGTCTTTGCCCAGTGTGGCGAAAAGAGCTCCTTGTATCGTCCCTTTGCCTCTTGAATCGAAGGCGCCCAGGACCTAGGAATCCATGTTCTTCCCTTTTGTGTTTTGGGAGGGTTCGTGTCGATAGGTCTTTCATCCCTAGCCGGCATGACCCCATCATCATCCTGGTTTTGTTCCTCCACGATTAGCCTTTGTCGCTCTTGTACCTCTTCTTGCCAATCCATCGAGGAGGTGCTTTGTCTTCCGATCCAGCTCTTTGGCTTCCAACGACTCAAGGATCCTCGCAGGCCTCCTGGCCCTTCGCTTGCTTCTCTGACTGCCTCCTCGACCTCCTCCTGATCGTGAACGTCACTTAATCGTACCTTTTTCGGCTCTCCGTTGAAGGCGGCAATTCTTTGCAACACAGATCTTGCCTCTTCGTGTCTTCCAGCGGAGACAAGAAATTTTGGCGACTCGTATAGAGAGAAGAAGACAAGTCTTGCAATGACGAAGAGCATCGTCAAGGCACCCAGACTAGCTAGTAGCCATCTCCAGCCTTTGTTGTTCGCTACGTCACAGTCTGCAACACCACCGCAGCTATTCTTTGGAATGATTATCAAGCCCAGAGACGAGGTCACCACGCTTCCCGCTGCAAAAAATACCGAGAGTGCTGTAAGGAGGTAGTGATTGCGCTTTGGTACCGCTTCCAAGAATATCGTTCCATCCGTAGGCATACTTCCTCCTACACCTGTCCCGAGCAAGAACAGGCAAAGACACAAGAGGGGAAAGCTTGGAGAAAGGGAGGACAGGAGTCCAAATATTGAAGTGATGAGAAGTGTAGCATTGAAGGCATTCTTCCTTCCAAAAGTATCAGAGTCTGGAAGCGTTAGGCAAAACCATGTCAGTATCTTGATACTTCTTGGCGTCGATAAAAATCATTAAAAGACTCACAGCTCCCCCATGTCAGAGCACCGACCATCATTCCTGCAAAGGTGCAACTTGAGACAAGACCGATCCATTGGTCACCTATCTGCCATTCATCCTGAACTCTAGGAAGGATGATGGCGACACCCTGCAACCACATATTATCTGCAGCCCACCCGAGTCCGCTCAGCACCAAGACCGCATACTGATATCTTCCCATTCCAATCGCATCGATGGTTCTCTCAAGGGGGGTATCACCAACAGCTCCCGACCTCCAAGCCTGAACTCCTGCTTCGTCATCGACGCGGTGTCTAGACGCGGGATGGCCTTCCCAACCTGTTCCAATCGATGGTGGACCATACTGAGATAACGATCGAGCGATGGTGGAGAGCCGTGGCGGGATAGAGCCTGCTCGAGCTGTTCTAGCATCGTCACCGCTAGATCGATTTCTTGTCTCAAGGCGTCCCAAGCTACCAGAAGCAGTAGCCGGCTCGCGACCATTCTCTGGTCTACCTAATCCCAGTGATACATGTTCCGTCGAGGCCTTCTTACCGGTACCACCGAAAGTCTGAGCTCGACTAGCATAGGAGGGTCTAGTGCTAGACTCTCCTTCTTGCAAGAGTCGACCTTGCTCTTCTATCTGCATCTCTTCCGAGGTCGTGTCGCCTCGAAGTGGGTGACTGCTCTGAGAGGCGATCCGAGTTGATGATGTAGAAGCCGATGAGAACACTAGTATACCAGGATCGATGTCTCCCTCTCCTACTGTAGTCATGAAGAGTGAATCATGCAGACTTGATCGTGAATAGCCTCCTTTTCCCCCCGCTGGAGCTGCACAGGAGTTAAAAAAGTAAACTCAGATCCGCTGAGAAGAGTCTCGTCCTCGGTCTTAGGCGCGCAGGTGTGGAGTAGACGCCTGTCCGCCTTTTTTTGTTTCTTTCTTACGACGTCAGTAATTCGTCGTAAGGCAGGGAAACAAGGGAGGGAGGGGTAAAGGGCACAATTCAATGACATAGAATAATTTGTTTCTATAGGTAAAGTGCACAGTGCAGGCAAAAAAAGATCTACAAGCAGTCTCTTTGATGCAAAAATAAAAGAGAACATGTGTCTACAATCGGTCTTGAAGCTCAAATGTAAAGATGCCCTTTATAGAGAGATCAGAATCTCATCATCTTCATCGTCTCCTTCGTTCGCATGGACATATGCCTTCAATTCCGATTCATCCATGTGAGGCTCCTCGTCAGTCAGAGGGGCATCTGCGACATCGTATCCATCATCGCTGCCAAGGTAAGGCGACGAATGTTCTGTACGTCCGTTGACTCGTGGCATGGAGATCTGTTCAGGTGGAACATCCAGAAGATGTCCCATGCGTTCTACTTTGGTCCGCAGATACTTTTCCAGTTCTGGTCCTCGAGTCATACTACCGCCCAACATCGTAGCTCCTGCTCTACGAAGTACATGATCTACATAAGACTCTCTGGAAGCGTCACTGTCGTCGTCCGAATAGCCAGATTCGTCGTTGTTGTTGAGGTGATGATGCTGAGAGTGACCTCCATCGTCGAGCTGCGATACCACACTCGACTCCAAATTTCTACTCCACTCCTTATTCAGATGGGATTTTTTCTTTGTCTTTCTGGTACGCAAGTGACCATGCCTCCATACTCTAGGTATCATAGCCACCCTTTTCTCTACTCTGATTCTCTCGCTCTCAAGCGCTTCCATCTTATCTGGGTTGTTCGTCAAGAGTCGGCAGCTACCGATGCCAAGATCTCGAAGGATTTCAGCAGCAACATCATACTTTCTAGCATCGGCTAAATGACCAAGTAAGATGTTGGCCGAGACTGTGTCATGACCCATATCCTGGAGATTGTACGCCATGAGCTTGTCCAGCAGTCCGATTCCTCTTCCTTCTTGACGAAGGTAGACAACTGCTCCCTTTGCTGGTTGCGAATCAGCATGTATCAATCGAATAGCTTCATCTAGTTGTTCGCCACAATCGCATCTCTGCGATCCAATCGTCTCCCCGGTGAAGCATTCAGAGTGAATTCGAACGAGAGGAGATTCCGTCACCGCCTTTGGAGAGCTTTGAGTATGGCTTGGCTTACTGGCAACCTGATAATTGGGACCAAGCCTTCCCACGTAAGCGCCCCTGACAATTCTCTCCATTTCTGTTTCATGTGGTCCCCAAACTTCATCTAATGTCCGGCTTCGAATCGATTGACTCGTGCTTGCCTGTGCTTCGTCGGTGTTTTCCCATTGCCCTCCTGCTGCGTTCTGAGCAGTATCTACGACCAAAGCAAGGTGCTCCTTGTTATCTCTATTGTTACGATACAGGTGACAGAAGACTTCTCCATGTGGAGTGGGTATTCGCGTTCTGGCATAGCATCGGACCTGGATGGGAGGAGGTCGGACAATCGATGACAAAACAGGTGTATTGGGCAAATCTGTCATAGCTACTTGTTTGGCACTTGCTGGTACCGACGTTGGAGGTGGAGGCAGCGTCTGCTTTTCTGCATGTTTGACATTCTTTGGACCTTGAGGAAGACTGTCAATTTGATTCCGAATAGGCTCTTCTAATTCCTGGTGTGCTCTAACCGACGTCTCCGGGAGGATATTCTCCTCTTTCTCTGAAGCAAACACAGCCTTGCTTATAGGCACGTTCTTTGCTGCTGCTGCTGCTGCTGCTGCTTCCCGGGCAATCTCTTCTCGCTTGAGCCTCTCACTACGCGGTCCCTGCTTGCTGGGGTACGGTGTCTGCTCAGCCAAGATCTCGATTGCTTGCCTCACTGCTCCATTGGTAAGCTCTTGCCGATCGTCTCTTTGCTCTCGGTCGCAGTTCGCATACGATCCTGCTCTGCCCCGCGTAGCGTATTGTCCTACAGAAGAGCTCCTTTCCATCTCACAGCTTTCCTCCTGTTTCTTTAGCCTTTGATTCCGACCCATTTGCTTGCTCTCAACTTTCGGTCCAAAGCTGTGGTGGAAGTGATGCCTTGTCACATGTGGTCCAGATGACAAGCTGGCAGCGAGTACAATGGGATCGATCGTTGGCCTTCTCAGTGCATGTAGCGTGTCTAGATTCCTTTTCACCGGCTGCAAGTCAAAGCCATTTTTGTCACTTGAGTGATTATGTCGCAATGGCATCGAAGAGATTACGTCTAAGACGTCGATATCCGATGGATGAAATGCATGATGCTGATGCTGATCAGACGCTGTCATCATCTTTCAAGACGAGGATGGTAGACGGGAATGAATTCCGAGATCAACCCGTCTCTTTTATGATGAGTCAGCTACCGACGACAGATGCCTGTGAAGCACGTACGACCAGAGATGGAAGGATAATCACTTCCGTCCAAAATAAAGAACCTGTCTACCCCTACCTCACTTCCATTACTCACCGGTCATGAGAAGTTGCGGGTCGACTTCCCTTAGGATTTGGCTCACATGGCAAATGTCCGAGATTGGTGCCTAGTCTAGCTTGCTCTTCTGGCGCCCGCTCTTCTCGCCACATGGGATCCTGCAGCCAACCAACACCGAATTTAAATGTTGTTAAACGCGCCCAATTTCTTCACCGTCTTTCTCTCAAATTGGTATTCAATTCGCCTTTATCCTTTGCAAGCAGTGACAACAGGCAGCGCTACAGCGGGCATTCTCTGACTCCAGTCACCAACTTGGAAGCCCTTGTCGCCTCCTTTTATCTTCTTTCTTCGATCAGTAAGCATACATCATGGCGTCTAGGGACGTAAGTCGTCGCCAGGACCAGTACAAGGGCAAAGCGCAATTCAAAAATGACGAGCTTCGTCGTCGAAGAGAAGAGGCTCAGGTCGAGATTCGAAGACAAAAGAGGGATGAAAGTATGGCAAAGAGACGGAATCTGGATACGGCTGCTCAGGGTGCCATGACTGATGGAGATTCGGATGAAGAAGAGGTCAATGGTGGAATGCTGGAAAAGCAGGTACGTCTTATGATTGCGCGAGCAAATCTCGCATATACCTCTGCCTTGAGCTCATATCGACCTTTCTTGCATCTTCTCCCAGCTCAACGATGATCTGCCGCAGATGATTGCAGGTGTCATGTCGGATAATGTAGAACTACAATTGGACTGCACAACCAAGTTCAGAAAGCTCCTTTCCAAAGAAAAGAATCCTCCTATAGAGCGAGTGATTGCTTGCGGTGTCGTGCCTCGCTTTGTCGAGTTCTTGCGTAGCAGTCACAGCATGATCCAAGTGAGTGTACCGGCCAAAACAATACCCTAGTTGTTGTGTCGAGCCTAATTTTGTTCTGCTCTTTGCAATTCTAGTTCGAAGCAGCCTGGGCCTTGACGAATATCGCTTCTGGCACTTCCGATCACACGCAAGTTGTCATAAGTGAAGGCGCGGTTACCGTCTTTATCGAATTGCTTTCTTCTCCCGTGCTTGATGTCCGAGAGCAAGCAGTATGGGCCTTAGGAAACATCGCTGGAGACAGTCCCAAGTGTCGAGACTACGTTCTTTCTCAAGGTGCCATGGGACCCCTTCTTGCACTTCTTAGCGAAAATCACAAGTTGAGCATGCTTCGGAATGCGACCTGGACTTTGAGCAATTTTTGCAGGGGAAAGAATCCGCAACCAGACTGGAACTTGGTGAGTCAATCGAGGGGGTCCTCCATGGAGAAATGTCTTCTTTACATTTCGTAGCTAATTACACCGGTCTTTCCCTCTTTCCCCCCCCCCCCTTTCTCTTATACCAGGTCTCGCCTGCTTTGATGATCTTGACGAAGCTCATCTATTCTATGGATGACGAAGTCTTGATCGATGCTTGCTGGGCCATCTCTTACCTTTCCGACGGTGCCAACGAGAAGATCCAAGCCGTCATAGAATCTGGTCTTTGTCGTCGTCTCGTCGACTTGCTTGTTCACCCTTCCACAGCCGTTCAGACGCCCGCTCTACGATCAGTGGGCAACATTGTGACGGGAGACGACCTACAAACGCAAGTGATTATTGGCTCCGGTGCTTTGCCTCCTCTGCTCGCTCTACTATCGTCACCAAAGGACGGCATCAAAAAGGAAGCTTGTTGGACCATTTCAAACATCACTGCAGGTAGTCATTACCAAATCCAATCTGTCATTGATGCCAATATCATTCCTCCTCTTATCAACATCCTCACCCATGCCGATTTCAAAACGAAAAAGGAGGCATGTTGGGCCATTTCAAATGCCACCTCGGGTGGCTTACAGGAACCTGCTCAGATTCGATATCTCGTCAGTCAAGGTTGTGTGAGGCCACTGTGTGAACTGTTGAAGACGATGGATAACAAGATCATACAAGTCGCTCTGGATGGATTGGAGAACATTTTGAAAGTGGGAGAGGAAGACAAGAATGCAGCAGGATCAGGTGCGATTAATGCGTATGCTGCTTACGTGGAAGAGTGTGGTGGAATGGTGACAATTCACAACTTGCAACATCACGAGAACCTTGAAATTTACAAAAAGTGCTTCTTCATCATGGACAAGTACTTCCCCGATGAGGAAGAAGCAGAAGAAACTGGAGTGGATGCCCCACAAGTGAATGAAGCTGGTCAATTCAGCTTTGCAGGCAACATGGCTGCCCCTGCCGGTGGTTTCAACTTTGGCGCATCAGCCAATGGCGGGGACGGGATGACGCAATAGAGGGCGGCCTTTCTTTTCCAGTATCCTTTCTTTCCCTTGTTTCCCTTGTATCTATCCCTCTCTCCTTCTCTCTTTTCTTCTCTCTCTCTCACGATCAACCCTATCACAACACACAAGAAGGTGGATGACAGGTCCCCTTATTCCTTCCTCACAGCATGTAATCACCCCGCCTCCTGTCCCAACTATACACCCTAGCTTGTTCCTTCTACCACGCCTGTACATTCGGTGAGCTTTTTCGATACATTGGATACTAGGAAAAATCAAGATCATGCAAGACGATAGAATGTAGATGCAAGGGAGAGACTGATAAGGGGTCCGATCGTGACGTGACGTATACAATTACGGGATTTGATGTGGATTCTGGTGAAGAAGACTATGAAGTGTACTATACAGAAGAATTTAGATGAACATTTCATCCTCTCACTTTCTCTTCCTTTTTTGATGTCTCTATCCTTCTTCATTTCCCATGCGCCTGTTCTGCTACGCTGGTCTGGCAAGGTGATTGCGATAGTGCATGTAGGATGGTCGAGTGACGCCATTATCCTTTGAACGATTCGACCTCCTCGTCTCCACATTGTCTTTCCAGCCGCCAGCCAAGTCATGATTGCGTTTCTTCATGCCTGGCCCAATGTAAAATCGGAATTTGTGCAGCTGAAATCGCAACGCATTTTCACGGTTTCCCTTTGCTCTCAACCACGCCATAAGCTCGTCGATCTGCTCCGGCTCCGTGTAGACTGCCCATTCGTCTGGCTTCAAGACGCCCTCCTCGGATTGTTCTTTCCTCCTGCGATCGTTCAGCAGCTTGGTCCCCTTTTCAAAGTTGGTACAGGTGTTGCTCCACTCTTCCGACGAAGAGCCCTGGACGAACAGCCTTCCCGTGCTGTACTGGATCTGGCCGTATTGATTGGTCAGAGCGCCCAGACCGACCCCATCGAACCACCAATATTTGTCATTGAAGCGATCTCTACCCATTGGCACCAGACGAGGCGCCTGGCTGTTTTGACGAAACTCCCTCTCGATGGCTTCTTCCCGTCTGTTGATTCGCAGCTCCTCATCCTCCAACTTTTTCCTCTCTGTCGCAATCTGTTTATTCTCTAGCAATCTGGCTTTATGTTCTTGCCTTGCCTTGGCCAATTCAACCACTCTCTGAGCCTCTTCCGCTTCTCGCTGGAGGGCCTTCTCCCGCAGCGCTTCTTGTCGCGAGCCAAGGTTTCTTTTCGCCGGTCGATCATCCGTAGTGGTGATAGAGTCATTGGCATCCGATTCAAAGTCTTCGTCTTCTCCCAACGAAGAGTCTAGTTCGTCTTCTTCCCCTTCACTGGGGTCTGCTGCCTCTGAGCCTATTGCACCATTACCGTTACCATTCCCGTTGACAATCGATTCCCCTCCTGCAGCAAGAACGGCAACAGCGCCACCGTCTCCCTCCACCTTGACTTCTTCGCCGTTCTCGTCCTTCTTCGAAGTACCCTCGAAGACAGCCCGATCTTCGATGAGTTTCTTTCGTGCTCGAGATAGCTCCACCCGTTCCTTCCGTAGCTCCGTCAGATTGTGCTCGCACTCATCAAAGAACAGCTTGACAGCCTTGCTCATCACGGCTTGTTCGCACAAGAAGTGAACAATGGCAATCTTGTCATGACTGGCGAGCGTGGCATACCGATGGACCGGCGTTTGGTACACTTCTCCAGTAGGAGCCAAAGTAAGCGCTCCATTCGCTTCTGCTGCTGCTTGCTTTTCCGTAGCGTCCGCCGACTCTGTCCCTTCATCTTCCTCCTTGGGGATGTTCGGGGGTGTGTACGTCCCTACGCCCGACAAGTGCGACAAGATTGGTACTAATCGAGGAAAGCTGCCTTCGTCTGCTCGCTTGCTAAGCACACCACAAAGACTGTACTCCCACCCGTCTCGAAAGCTCTCCATTCGCAGCACTTTCTTTTCCCATCCTCTGCCGTACTTTCTACTTGCTGCAAAGGTGTCTTCGATCTCGACACCCCCTTGCGACTTACTGGCCGCCTCCTTGGTCGAATCAGCTGCCACTGCCTCCTGCGCCAGATCTCCAGCTGAACTTTCGTCAATACTCGAAGCACCGCTATCGAGTTCATCCATTTCCATCTCCTCCTCCTCCTCTTCTGCTGCCTCTTCTTCTGCTTGTTGCTCCTCATCTGTCTCATTTGCTGCTTCATCAAAGTCCTCCTCTTCATTGTCAGAAGCTAGGGCAACAGGTTTGGTGACGCTTGCCTTCGTTGCTGCTGGCTTCACATTGAGAATCTCTCTCACGATCGCGTTGATGAGAGCTCCATGCACTTCTGCAATGAGATGACAAGCAGGATCGTTTGTATTGTGTTGCAAAGCAGCTTCATAATCATCCAAAGTAAATGGCGAAAGCTGCAGCGGCTTCCCACATGCTTGCAAGAACAGGTAACTGTTCATAAAGAGCTCAAAAATATCCTTCGATACAGGGAGCAGGTCTTTGTTGGGAACCGGTCTCTCCCTCCTTCTCGCTACTTCCTCAGGTATTCGAGCTTTCGCCTTCAATTCTCGATCTGAAATGGGGTCCAGTAGGAGATCCTCGATGGGAAATTTGATAAATTTCTTCTTCTTTTCTTCCGCTTTCTTCCTTTCTTCCTCCTCTGCCAGCAATTTCAACTTTGCTGCTTGCTGTTCTGCCTCTTCTTCTGTTAGGACTTTGCCCTTTCTTCTCTTCTTGGGCTTTCCCTCACCCTCTTCTTCAGGAACTGCTTTGCGCCTTCGATTCAGTTTGCCCTCCTTGACCCTCTTCTTCAGGAACTGCTTTGCGCCTTCGATTCAGTTTGCCCTCCTTGATCAATTCGTTCTTGCGAATGATGTCGGCAGGTGGATCAATCGGAATACCATAGCGTTGGGCTAGAACATGTCGCACGATCCAAGGCGACCCGATGCTGGCATCACGGAGAACGCACTCTTTGATGTACTTCTTCAAGATTGTCTTGGAAAAGCTAAGCCGATCTCGACTAATGTCATGACCAGGAGATAAATGGTCAAGTCAGCATTCGGCCTACAAGCACCGTTACTTCCACCTGCAAATCACCTAAACGAGTCAGCCTTTCTCTCCATGCGAGTGTTTGAAAAGTCCCCTGAACCGTCTGGGTCCTCCAGCTGAATGGAGTATATGTAGTCATGGGGGTCGTCGATCTTATTGACTTCAGAAGAATCGCGACTGAGATCCGTGCCATAGGCGTGGATGATCTCTTCGACGTTGATCTTCGCCTTTGTTTCTGGTCCTTCGTCCAGAGGAGGAGCATCGGACAGCTCGGAATCTGAGTCTATCCCCTCGACTTTCAGCTTGCTCCCCGAGGCATGCCTTTGGCGTGCAACTTCAGCATCAGCGGCCTCCTGGTGTCTACGTAAGAGCGATCTATGGGGAAAGACGGCATCCACCTTGGCAAAGTATCTTTTTTTCGTGGAAGTAGGGATAAGAGAAGAAAGGAAAGTAGAGAAAAGAAAAGAAAAAAGGGCGTCCCTTGATAAGACTACCTCCATCGAATCGTGACTGTGCTCGGAAGACTCACTTGTCTCCGCTAATGTCGACAATGAGCCGTTCGTGTGGAAAGTAGCGATTCTTGAAACGGTCATATACGAGGTCTACCAGATTGTCGATTCGTCCAGTGACCACTGGGAGTGGCGCGCAAAGACGCTTGTCAGTAGTCTTCCCCATCCTTGTTTTCAGAGGTACTCACGAAATTGAACGCTCTTGAGGATGGGACCTTTGAGAGCTTCCGGAAATTGTCGATGAACCGCTATGGATTGCTGCCTCTCTGACTTTGCAGCTTCAAAGTAGGTGAGGTTGATCTTGCCCGACAATTCGCACTGGAAGATGCGTTGTCGATAGAAGGTGAGTCGTTGTATGTAGTCCCTACATGAAAGTCAAGAAGCTTTGTGTTAGAAGTCAAGAAGGCATCTCGCTATGGACTTTCAGCGTGCCTAGTTATACTCACTCATAGTCTAAGAAGATCTCTCCTGTAGCTTTCAAATAGAAGACTGGCTGGTTCGGATCACACTCTTTCGGCGATGGCGGCAAGACCAGCTCAACGGGTTTCCTCTTGATCAATGGCATGCTGTCATGGGCGTGTAGAGGTGTACCCCGAGGATCGTATGAAGGGAAGGATGATGAGAGAGTGCTGCTATTTCGTAGGTGGTTCGAGCGCACGTCTTTCTTCCTGCAAACAGACTTGACGAATGGTAGGTCGGTGGAAGAAAGAGAGATAGTCTCAGGAAGCTGTTTACGATGCAATTAGAAATAAGGGGAAGAGGGAAATCAGTCGTAAGACGAGCAGACGAATCGGAAGAGGAGGCGGATGAGGAGTCTCGCAGGCCAATTAGTGGAGGAAAAAGGTAAATAAACGACTAAGAAGAAAGTCAGGCGCGCTCGAGACGTGTCGTTCTACCAAAAAAAAAAATCCATCTCGTCCGCTACGCCTCCTTCCTTTTTCCGCGTATCGCTCTCCATCTGGGTCGGGCCTTCCTTGACGAGGCCAAGAGAGAGTCACACCACGTACCGTTGAAAGGCTCAATTTCTATGAGGCTGTCGCTGATGAGAGCAAGGGTCAGCTTGTAATCGGTCTGAGCTGGGTGATTTGCAAAGTGGGAAGGATATTTGCACGGCGTCGGCGTCTTATGTGGCCGCGCCCTCCAGGCTTCGACTACAGAGCCGTGTCAACTAATGACGAGCTGAGCCCCTCCAGTACAATTTACTCGCGCCCTCGTTTGACACATAGCTCTCGGTCACCGAAAGAGTGCCTAAGAGAGGTGACTTCAGAGAACCTTCCATGCCTCGATCCTCACCTCCGAAGTAGCGTATCGGTTTCACGCCTTGTGCGTACTTCTTCATTAGCACCAGTCTAAGTATAGATAGATCGGTACAGGGAAAGTAGTGGAGGCGAACAGATTGCGCACAAAAGTCGCGATCCTATTTTTCAGACGAGGGTACATGGCAAATCGATGGAGCGTGGCCTATTGTAGCATCATAGTATATTCCTCGTGTGGGGAGCGGAATCGTCACACCACGACAAAGAGTGTTAAGGGCGATGTCTGTTGAAGGCGCAAGACAGAGCACCAAAGACGCTCTACTTGGGCGCGCAGAGTCGGTGCACGGGCGCCTCACCACGCTGCAACGGAGAGGACGAGAACATTCCCACCCCCATTTCCACTTGGGCGCAGCGGGGACCCACCGCTGCCTCGTGAGGGCCAGGGCCAAAGCCAGCCAACGGCTTGAGTTACTGTTTCGAAGTGACGTCGTGTGTTCTTGCGTATTCCCTCTGCTATAGTATTCATCCAGAAGCATGTCAAGACCTTCACCCTTCCGTAAGATAAGCCTCGAGGGCAGATCAGCAGTCAAGCTTGACAATGAAGGTAAGCACGATAATAGCCTTGTATAGGGGGAAAGGGGGTAGTGAATTCTTCTTCATTGCCTCCTTTGTATCCCTACCTTAGGCATTCCTCACTTTCAAAACGACGTCGAGCCGCCTCTAGCTCGATCTCTCTCAAGTTCTAGCCACACTGTTGGCCCTACTACCCTCTCTCGAAGAGCCAGTACACCCCTTCTAGACAAGGCTACCGCTGAGAAGATGATTCGAAATGCCGAAGAAGAGCAAGAGTGTGTTACATTGGGACTGCTTCAACAATTGGACCAACTTGAGAGGGAGAAATTTGTGCTGGCAGAAGACTTAGAAGCTCAGACAGATGTGGTGATTGATAGACTAATGAAGGCTCGACGACTATCGTTCACGGGCCCAAGGACAGGCGGAATTGGCTCGGAGTGTTCCGCAAGTATGCCAACACCCGTCTCGCAGAGTAGTGTAAGCCAGGAGATTATACCTCATTCGCCTATCGCATCTGCCATTGCCAAAAGACGTCAACGTAGTGGATCATTACTGGGCAGTCCTTCTGCGTCGCCGAACCGCAGAGGGCAACCCGTCTCCAACATCGACACGACAGCAAGTCACATGAATCTCCTGCTTTCGCAAGATACAGAAGAAACTTCATATCCCTCGACTGGAAAGCCAAACTTACTGGTAGATTACTTGACACACTCGCTGGAAGAAGCGAAGGCCTTGACAGAAAGAGTTCAAGCTCTGGAAGGATGGGCAGAAGAACTGTACCAGGTTGCCGAGAAGTTCCGTGTCGAGGTGATTGAAATGAGGACTAAAGTGAGTGCTGAAACGCAAGCATCCTCCGTACATCATCGTTGGGCTAACACCGCATGTCGATCTGTCAGTTAGACTTGGCCAGCACAGATGTCTCAAACTTGCCAGAGCGACCACAGATGCTGACCTTATGCTCTAAACGACCAAAGCCAATGACATTCCCATCCAGCAAGACACCAGTGGCCAGGACTTCAGATCTCCTGACTCCCACATCCTCGAGCATCAATCATGATAGTATCAGCCCGCTCCACTGTGCTGCCATTATCAACAGAAGGAATTCGAAAGGGCCTTTGGACGCTCCTTTGATGAACATGCAGATGTCTCATCTTCGCTCGCCTTTGCTGGGCGACCTCACGCAGCAGGAACAGCGCCTTGGTAATAGTACCTCCTAATTCTAGACAGCAGCTGAACAAGGGGGGCTCATACCTTGTGTGTATCATCATCATCATCATCAACATCATCGTCATCATCAATATCACTATTATTACTATCATCATCACACATCTGTATGACTGCTACTGTTGCTACATTTACTACTACACATTATTGACTTTCAAAGACAAGTGCGGCTCGCTCCGGTGTTGTTGACTCGCCCCGAAACTGTTCCTCAAATCTTTCGACGCTACCGCCCAAGACACCAAAAGAACTTTGAGCCAGTTTTCCAATATCTTCCAATTGATGGATGAGATCCTTCATACTTAGAGCATATGCAAAGTAGAGGAGATACTCACTCGAGCCTCGCGTCGCTCTCTTCTTGACGACGGGCAATTGTCGTATCGACTTCAGCACTTCTCTCCGCGACGTTTCGGCCGGTGGTAGGAAAGGTGGTAGTGGCGTCTTCAGATGAAAGGCGGAAGCCAATAGCCAAAAGAATAGCACGACGTTGCCCACCATCTCCCTTCTTTGCCCATCACGGTCGACTGGTATGATGAAATCTTTTCGGACTCGGGTGTGCCAATCGCTTCTGGAAGTCACTTGATTCATTGTATGAAGTAGGTCAAGGATGTTTTGACTGTGTCGAATGAATTGCCTGTATGTCTCTACCGGGAATGGCCCTTTCAATCGAGGTTCGTGCTTTGTTTGAGAAAGCAGACCCTCTAGCTTGATAAGGTGGACCTGTAAACTCAACTCTAGCATTTGTATTTCGTCCTTGCTTCGATTTCCTTTCACCAAGAGTGGCTGATTCTCTAGACCGTCTTCATCTTGGAGTACGTCGTGATTTTCATTCAGGTCTTGCTGGCTCCCCTCCTGCCTCAAGGAGTAGGACAATACTAAACGCTGATACAGGAAGCCCAGCTTGAACAGGAGACTGCGAGAAGGTACGCTGGGATCAGGAACCATTCGACACGATGTGCGATACACGACGTCTTTTTGCAGCTGAAAGACCAGGGCCGGTACCAGCGCTAAGCCATCACCGGCTCGCTTCAGCTGCCATCATCTTGTCCCCAACCACCCTGTTTCCTACCTGACCTCTTTTCCCAATCTCCCTCAATGAGACCTTGGAACAGCCAACTCACTCTGACATTCCTCTCGCCAATTCCCTCCTCGCTTCGAATGGCCAAACGAGGTTGTTAAGAATGGTAGCCCAGATGACGCCGATGACGACGGCAGCAGTGCGCTGAAAAGCAATCTCTTCGACCTCGATACCCACTTTCCGCACATTGTAAGAATAGACTGAGAAGGGCCAAATGTCAACTAAAGATCTACCTCTCCAAGAACCGACGGGAAGGTAGGTAAGTGCTCACGAGCTGTCAGATTAAAAGTCAAAAGGACAAAGCGTCCACTCGGTGCAAATTGCGGCTTGCCGATGATCCAACACCAACAAGGAATCGAAAAGAGAGCGCCAAAGACTATCAGCGAGAGAGAGGATGCGTAGACATGGAAGGAAAAGTAGCTGGATATAAGGATCAAGGCTGACTGGCGGATCCCGTCCTCGCGTTCCGATCACCAACCCACTCACTAGGTAAGGCGACATCATCATCAGGGAACACAAAGTACCCTATCAAGGCTGCTGTTGCGCCAAGCAAGGTACCTAAGATGCGATGAACACTCATCTGATTGCTTTGGCCGACTGTAGGACTAAGGACCACCATGAACGTAATAAGAGCCCATTGGCCTTTGTACTGCGTGAAGATCCGTCTTGTGCTTTTGATGAAGGCAGGACTTGCCAAGGTGGCACAACCCAAGCCGGTCTTGATAGCAAACTTCGTATCAGCCTCTTTAAGAAATTGACCCATCTTCCAGATGCACCGATTCACTCTCGCTCGAACTGTCAAGGCTGCAGGTGTTTGTGTAGTGTTTTCTTGATGCGCACTGGTGGAAGGGAGCTGCATGGAAGGCGAAGAAGGAATGAAAAGACACGCCACCGTCTTCCAAAACGAGTGGCTTTCTCTCTTCATCTTTCGCTTTCCAAGGGAGACTTTTCTAGTAGACACACTCTCATACGGCCTCAACAACTTCTTCCACCACACTCTTTCTCTACTTTGTCGCATCTTGAGCTCTTCTTGACGGATGACCTCCAATGCCTCGACGAGTGTTTCCAGCTCTTTGGAAAATTCTTCGAGCAAGAACACAAAATAGAAGATCAAGAAGATGTCCTCATCCGACTTGTTGGTCGGATTTACACCTTCTTCCGCTTTGCCATCCTCCCTGCTTGCACCTTGTGGGTACACGGTGTAGAGCCTAGGAAAGGGTGATGATGGTTGCATATCAGTTCTCAACCTCTCCTATGTGATGCAAGACGACTACATCGAGAGCAGAGAACAGCCCACTGACCTCTTTATGGCAATAGTCTGCTCGTGCTGGAATCTCTTCAATGCGGCTGAAACATCGTCGTTCAGTCCATCAAACGAAACATCACTTCGACTTTCCTTTGGGTTGGATGCCGTGTCAAACGAGCTCGTCGTAGCAAAGGCAGCTGTCAGACTCTTCAGAGTGCGACTGCATGTGAACTGTGGAAAGAGACAGGGTGAGCAAGAAGGGTCCCCCCTTTATCTTGCCTTCCCATCACTCCTTTTCACTACTCACTACTAGACTCCGCATGTGAGGTCCTACACTCTCCAAGAATTGGCTGAAAGCAGCAAAGCGCTCGTCAAAGTCTTTCAACGTCAGATCGTAGCCTGAAATGTTCTCTGATGATTGAAACTCAGACGAGGGTTTCGAGGCTGTCTGTGATGCTACAGGATGCTCATCTGCGCGTCTCGCTCGTTGCTCTTTCATACGAGCTCGTTGGGATAATATAATCTCATTTTGCTGGCCACAGCTGCTTCGTAAGCCACCTAGATGTTGAGCAAGGACATTGAGGCTATTGACAACGGCGACATAGCTACCCACCCTGCCTCTAATCCTCATATCAAAAGGAGCCTCCAATTTTGCGTCGGCGAGGTTGTTTTTCAGACTGGTGAAAGATCTGTGGTGATCATCGATTGCTACCTTGATCTTCTCTGATCCGACGTTGAAATTCTTGATATCGTCCATTAAGAAAGCCTTCGTCAGGACTTTCAGTAGTGTTGAGAAGCTCTCCAGATTCCTTCGAATGTCGCGCTGCAGACTAGTGCAGGCGCTTGTCGGCCATACGACAAAGCAGACGACATTGGAGATCATCACACCGGTCAAGACGACTGCAGTGACTTGCCAGATCTTCTCTGTGGAGAATCGACCGAGATGAGCAGAGCCCTCCGCTACGACAACGCTGAAGACAATGACGCCTATTAAAGAGCAGGCGGTATTAAATGTCGGTCTGGCCAACTTCACTTTTGCGTAGCCTACCAAGCCCATTCCAAAGCCAAGAAAGACAATGACGCTAACTGCATTGCTCGTCAGAGGCAAGTTGTGATCGTGCAAGAATACAGCAACGAGCATCGAAGACAGACCCAGCAAGATTGCATACAAGAAGGCAGCCATGGCGTATATGATTGCTTCGACCATGCTCCCCAAAGATCTTCCAGGGTGAAAGTAGACAGCAACAGTGGCTATCAAGTGAAGATTCGAAATAGGCACAATCTTTGCATGATCGTGATTCGGAAGCAATGATGCCATTTGGTGTGAGAGATAAGGCGAATAAGTGAACAGGGAGGCGATAAAGTAGCTCAACACGCACTTGATCACAGTCTTTGTAAATAAAGAAGGTCCATCGTGTAGTAGTGCCCTAATTTTGGTGATTATTCTCCCTTTCTTCGAGGTTGACGAAGGCGTACAGTCCTGCTCTTCTGCGTCATCAGTCTCGGAATCTGTTTCGTCGTCCAGGAGTAGCGTACCACTGTTGTATGCGAGAGGATCTTCGTTTCCCGGAATGGAGGCAGGATCCGAGCTGATCATGCTGTCCGGCTCTTCACTTATGGACGATCTGTAGTCTGCTCCAAGCTTGTCGCACCCACTGCTGTTCTCCGGAAAGTATTTGCTCTTCGATGAGGTATGAGGTGGTGTTTCGGAAGAAGTAATTGTGGTGTCAGGGTCTACGTTCGACTTTCGCTTTCGATGTGGCTTCGAGCTCTCTCCTCTTATTCTGCCTTGGTCGTCTGTATGCGTTGTCTCTTCATCCTTTCCTTCGTCCAGAAAGTGAACGACGGAGCTCCATTGATCTAAGTGAGCGCCTGATGATCGATTTCTTCCTCGCCCCATGACATTCTCTTGAGGACTAGACATGCCTTCCTCATCGAATCTCCACTCCTCATCATCATCTTTTCGCTTGCGAGGGCTAGCCGCTAGCCTGACAGATGTCTTGACCGCTGACCAAAGCTTCCGCGTCTCGAGAGATCGGGTAGAGTATGAAGAAGAGCTCGGTGCGTCGGCATTGGATGCATTCGGCACAAAAGAAGACAAGACATCGGTCACCGGACTTCGATCCTTGGCGCTTCCCCTGTCTTGAGCCCTCTCCCGTGCTGTCTCCCCCGATCCATGTCTTTGTCTTGAATGTGCATGATGAGCCTGCGAGGTGCTTGGAGCGTCGAGGAAGACATTACCAGCACTAGAGCTCGACATCATCTGACTCTAATCTCTTTCGAATCGGAGGTCCAGTCAAACGGTCGAGTGTCGAGGCACAGGTGAAGAAAGGAGGATGGAAGTCAAATGTGTTACTTCGATAATCTTAATTAGCGCGTAGCCCACAAGAGAAGGAAAGCGCGTTGAAGTTCGTCACGAAACCTCTTCCTCGCCTTTAGGGGCACTATTGTTACGCCCTGAGCAGGGGGCCAGATTATGTCGCACAGGGCATGGCTTTTGCTGGGCATGAGCGACTCTATGATAGATTCGATGTATCGATCGATTGGTATAGTACGCTCCACGCAAGAGCTCAAATACAAGGTCCAAATCAGACAGAGAAAAAGAGACAAAATATCAAGGAAGTGTTGAGAAAGTTGATACAATTTAGAAACATGCGCCAAGTGACTGGAAAAGCTTCCTCAACGGTCGTGTGCGGTAGAGAAACAATCTTGCTTCTGCTTCCACCAGCGTTGTCCATTCACCCTCATTGCTGAGCCAGGTAAGGAGCATTTCGTGCTGCACTTCAATCTCTGCACCCAGCTTCATCCCTTTAATTTCCTCTGTGTTCAGTGAGAGTAGGTGAGTGCCAATGAACGAGTCCTCGAATTGGACCATCACGTTGGCTAGAGTAGAGACTTGCTGCATGGTCTGAAGTTCTGAGCACTTTTGCGCCGTCTTGGTCATTCGCTTCCTCTCGTTGACGCAACTCGGAATCGTGTGAAAACCACTTCCATTATTGTTCATCGCCGGTAGCTTTTTCGATGGGGTATGCTGTGGAAGGAGGTGCATGTTGACAACGTCTCTTACGGCTTTGTAAGTATCTGTGGATCCAAGACCTCTTCCGTCCAGCCTTAGCAGGGTTGATTCAAAGCTAGTGAGTACTTTGTGCAGAACAGATCGCTGATGTTTCCTCCGAAGATAGTACTTCTTGCTCTTCTGCCGATTCTGTGCTGCTCGCGTCTCCTCTTGTAGCCGAGTCCGCCTCTCAGATGCCTGATTTAGTATCGAGGCTGAGGGCGAGGAACCCGACAGAGATTCTACCGAGTACTGATAAGATTGATGTTCGCTACTGGCAGAGCTGTTGAAGCTGGAATAAGAAGCAAAATCCGGTGGAAGATCACCGCTTCGCCCTTCTTTGTCGTGCACTCGAGCGCTTGGAAAGAACGGCAGACTTGCTTGTTGGCTTGGGATAGGGATGGCATGGTCGTAGTCATTTAGAGGACTTCCAGATGCATACTTGCGATGATAGGGGAGACTCGAGTCTTGCCACGATGATGTTGGCGTCCAGTCGTACCCTCTGTTCACGTCAGATCCTACATAGCGGCCTCTTTCGGGACAAGATGAGTATGTTGTTATGATGGCCGGCAAAGACGACGATATATGCAGTGCTGGCCTAGAAGCAAGCACAGTCGTATGATGATGACCTTGAGGATCTGGGACTACTCGTGCGCTGGTCGGCAGGTAGTCGGCGTCGTGTGCGCTGTAGAGCTCCCTGTAGTGTTGTATGATTTCATTTGCTTTCATGTGTACGACCTCACCTGCCATTCGGCCATTGAAAATCGTAGTCAGCCTCTACCTTCTGCGAGGCGTCCTACTAGACACGGCCTTCACTTACCCCACAAAAGCTCCATCAAGCATTGGTGCTGACCTTGGCCCAAGCAAGCGACACGATCCAACTCGAAATTGAGAAAATTCTGCCGCCAGTAAAGCTGATACTTTTCCAACTGCACTTGGGCGGTCCAGCCGTAGAGCTTGGCGTCCAATTCTGCCTTTATCGAAGCATAGGTGTGGACGTGTGATGCCACTTCACGGAATGCCTTCAATGGTGGATGTACATTGGGCGCTGCTTGTAGATACGAATCAATGGTATCGAAAGAGGCCATCTCCTGCAACGTAGAGAGGGTGAAGAGATCGTCAGGCACTGAGCTGGATGATTCGGGAGAGTGTAGTCCTGAAGGCCATCGAAAAGCCTTAAGATCTGGCTGGTCCTGTCGGATCCACTGCTCCCATAGAGTGTGGTAGGTGATAGGGAGATGTAAGTTGCGAATGTACTCGTCTATGTTCGCTCCATTGGTGCAAGGCGTCCACGACTGCTGAAACCTTCTTCTCATGTGGGGAAGCCCCGAATGGTCATGTAAGAAAGTCATGCAGTCTTGTATCTCGAGGAGGGGACGATCCGCTTCTGAGGGTGTGAGATCGTCGAAAGATACGAGGGGAGGCAGGGACGAGGGGGCTCTAGACGATCCTTTCATGACTGAGAATGCTGCTCTTATGAACGAGACCATTCTTATTGAAAGAAGCACATTAGAATACAGAACACATTGCAGTAGAAGCTCTCAACAATCAAAGCGATTACAGGAATTGGGACGGGACTAGTGACGTTCGCTCTCGATCTGAACCATCTACGACTGCGCTTACCAGTAAGTGGGGGAGTCTCAGGAATTTGAATCACCCCAATCTCTGATTACTAGCTGTCTTACTTGAATACACCAGATCGTTGTTTAATTTTGTTCTCACAATTCCAGGCACAGTTTATTTTTCATTATTTCTGCAAGTCCGATGTTGACACTTTTCCATCCCAGGACCCCTTCTGGGCAAGCAGAACCTCGTTAATTTCGCACACGAGTCCAACATGTACCCCCCCTCTACCTCTTCTTTCTCCCGTCTCGCGCAACACGCCCAAGTGGCCTCTTGGACTCGCTCTCAGATTGGATTCTCGCGCTAGAATGGAGGGGCGCCCAGAAATCACACAGGACTACGATGGGCTAGCGTGCTCTGCGTGAGCGTGCAGAAACGCGAGCCTCTTTCAATCGAAGACACCGACCGACCTTCTGCGACGACTATCTTCCTGCAAGATCTATGTTCTCTGCGGTACGCACGACAAATATTCAATGTCTTACTTGCCAGCTCCCACTTCACGAACTGCTTTGAGTCCGCCGAGCACAGACTGTTCCAGTCTGACCGCACCACTAGATCATCGAGAGCGGGATTCATTTGCGTGCGCCTCTCGATCGAACGTGCGATGTGTCCTCAAATAGAAATGCTTATAGTGATGTGAAAGTGTTTGGGGGAAGACGTCGAAAGCACGCAGGATGATCCACTAGACTGGCTGCACAGGTGAATTTGATTGAATGTGATGTACATACATCTATGTAGAGTAGAGGTAGTGGAAGGCAAGGGCACTCGACAAGGAGTTCTAGAGGACACTTACGTCCCACTAGAAAATTCTCGCAGATTCGGTAGCGTGATGGGGTGTGCTTGCTTCCGTCAAAGAGTTCCAACCTATTTGATCGCTGATCTGGCTTCCTGATTCTTGGGAAGAAGAGTTGCTTGCAAGCGAATCTGTATGCTGGACTGCATTAATTCGATTCGAATGCGCAACCGCTTCAAGGTGCATATCATCCTCTGCTCCAATATCACTGGCATTTGTACCTCGGCCTCGTTTCCTATAAATGAGGAAATACAAAGTCACTCCGATTGCGGCGAGTAGTGCAATCGATCCAATGACTGGTCCTGCAATCCAAGCTTTCCTGTCCGAGCCAGCTATTCCACAGGGATCTCTATTCAAGACTTTGCGATCGAAGACGTACTCTGGCAAGGCTCCTTCGCAATTGCATAGCTTGTCAGTAAAGCTGTCGTTGAATATGCCACCGAAGCAAGTCTGGGTAAGGCCGAAGCCGTCAATGATGGCGATAGAGTCAGGCTTGAGCTGATTTGGATCCAGAGCAACTATACTGTCATTGGTGTTTAATTGAAATGTTCCCTGTCCGGTAGCTGTCACGCAGACACCTTGACTTCCTCCGAAAGCGGAGAAGTTGCCTGGAGTGATACGGTGTATCAGCAATGTAAAAGTTCAGAGCATCATCGGCCATTCCGGGCGTCGTTCTTACCTTTTGTGTCAACTTGAGAGATGAGGTTGCACTTCTTCTGATTCGCAGCTTTCCAAGGAATATTACAACGGCTGAGTGAGAAACAGGAAAGGGAGGAATTCATCATTAATACTTCCACTGTACGTTGCACCCTCACTGTACTGACCCCGTGCAATTGGTGGTGTTGGAGAGAGCTTGACCACAAGCGCAGATGTAGTGATTGGGTTTGAAGCCCTTTCTGTAGTCTGGCCAGTCTAAGTCATGATGCTGATTGTCGCAGATGTATGTGTTGGTGTATGGGTATAAGTAGGGGGCATCCGGGATGGGGACTGGCGTCTTTGTGTTGTGCCAACCCTGTCCGAGATCCCACGTACAATTCTGAGAAGAGGAAGTAGAGGAAGCACCGGAGCAATACGACGCTGGTTGAACCCAGAACCAGTCGCCCTCTGGCCATTCCATATAACAGACATTGGGATCATAGCCTTGATCAAGGCCAGCAGCTGTATTCATTCCCTTCTTTGGGCTGGTCAATCTGGAAGGGGCAGCCTCCAAGGTGGTTTTTGTGTACCCTTGGGTGTAATGTGAAGATGTCAAGGTGAGGTGGACAAGACTTGCGGGTGCACAGTGCGGTCGTTTTCTATTTTTTGCTCATGCTTCCCGTACTGTCATGAACCGTCTTACCCGTCTATGGCCTTACCCGTCTATTGACACTTTCTCGAAGCTCTTTGGGCTTAATTGTAATGGCAAGAGGAACTCAAACGACATCATTGTTGAAAAGCGACGGACGTATCAGCCACTAGTCCTCTTTCGCCATCGTTCTAGGGACGATACTGGAATTCCAAAAGAGCCAGACGAGCAGAGGACCCCCCTCTCGTTGCTTTCAATCCCAGTCGATTCTTTTTCTTGAGAAGAGTATTGGAACCACACGCCTGTCTACAAGCATCAGATCCGTTCCTTTTGTGTCCTATCAAAATCCACACTAAATTGTAACAGTACGTCTAAGAGGGGCGCTCGAGGGATTTTGTGGTTTTCAGACGTTATTAAGATCACTTCATTTTCATTATCGCCCGATATTGTCGCCCCTCTCTTCTCTGTAATGGGAGGGAAGAGTTGCTCAAAGCGGGTTCCTATAGTCCTGTTCCGCTGCGAAGTATACTGAAATCGACAACTTTGCGCGCACCTTCTTTTTAAGGTCCCGCAAAAGACGCTAGGAGCTCAGTTGACTGAGACGCGGGAATAGAGCAACCCCAGCACAGGTATGAGAGGGGCAAAGTGTAATCAAATCACTTTAGACTGGGACCCCCCGCTTCCCAAAAATTCTGTACAGTAGTCCAATCCTGATATTCGTAAGATTCGTCCCGAAGCCTTTCGTGCATCTGCCGCCTGATATTAACGCGATCGCACGGGCCATTGATTAAAACGAATAATGCACCCACAAGGCCTTCTGGCTGGGGAACTGGTAAGATTCAGATTCGCTAATGAGGATTCGACAATCACTTATCAACTTACCAGATTACGGTACAATTCATTTTGAAAAGGGTACTCCGCAAGATTTCTCTAACCTTTTCCAGGAGATTGCCCACGGTGAAAGCGCCACCCCCGCCCAACATTATTGACGACAACGACTCCGCTCATGCGCAGCCCTCCCGCGCATTTGTCCAAGACTTGAAAAGAGATCGGAGTGACAATAGTCAGGAACAGAGCATGCAAGTGGCAGTTTTCTTGGCAGGCCACAGAGGCGGCAAAGATGGGGAATAAAGGCCGATTGATCTGGAAAGGAACGGGCGTACATAGGAGGTTGCGAGTTTGCAATCTCGCATGTAGTATAGGTAGCTGTCGTCACTGTTACCAAAGATGAACATTGGGAAGACGAAGTTCGACTCCGACTCGGGATTGTGTTTCGAAGAGAGTAGTGAAGAGTCAAATGATGGTATGTGATTATATCCGCACACAATGGGACAACCCTTTCTTCTCTGCACTGCACTGACGAGTGGATAGGATCACGCACGCTATGTTTCTGATAACGTAGCCGCTTGGGTGGATCTTGGTAGTGCCTCAATGATGGCAGAGCATTCTTTTCAAGGAAGTAGCCTGGCAGACCTACCTGAGATCGACCTGG
Organism: Exobasidium rhododendri; assembly: GCA_026210745.1. NCBI lineage: Eukaryota > Fungi > Basidiomycota > Exobasidiomycetes > Exobasidiales > Exobasidiaceae > Exobasidium > Exobasidium rhododendri. The sequence continues at coordinate 1,749,555 of CP110630.1, forward strand.
ATCAGCTGAGCGAATGGCTCCAGTACCCTCTCGGAGAACCGCATGGTCATCATGGAGGCTTTCTGTCTTCAGATCACGATGCAGTACGCGGTCAGGGTGTGTCGACAGGTAGCGATACGCTATCTCGTTTCGCCGCACAATGTCAACAGGAAAGCGTTGACTCCTCCTCTTCAGAATTTCAAAGTACCAAGAAAAAGCGTCAACGAGTGAATTCTGCCTCGGGTCTCCAAGAGCAGACCGTACGCGGCTTACAAGCTGGTATGTAGCGCAGTGCACTGAAGGTAACTGTTGCCTTACTGCCGTGTCACTTACTTGATGAGAAACGTCGGCTCCTTTTACTCGGAAGTATACCCTACTGTTGAAGCAGCAGTGCAAGCTAAGGAGACGATTAAACACTTCACCTGGCAGAACTTCAACTTTTCAGGCGTAGGAGAATTGTCATGCGATTCTTTCCACTGCTACGCTATGACGTCCATGGGTCCAGATCCATGTGATTACTTTGGTTGTGAGTATCGATGGCGGCAGTGCTTACATTGCTACCTGGAGGTCCTGCCATTGATCATCCCAGCTCGGTCTTATTGTGCGCTACGTGTTGTGTCGCGACCAGCCTCGCTGCGGATGGGGGGCTTGCAAGTACGAATCACAGAACCTTCCACTGGCAAGCACAAACGTGTATGGAGAGACATGCAAGGCGAGAATTATTGCGTGGTAAGGCCTTCAGGCAAGTCGCTTCACATGGTCGTCACTCGATATCCTGATCTTGTGGCGCCAGATTCGTGTGAGTATATCTCGTCACATCTTCCTCTTTGTGCATCGATGAATGCTGCTTCATCCTGCTAAATTTCTTCTATGGCGATAAATGTACGCAGTGGAAAGCGGGTTCGCGCTACTCTTGTTCTGCAGTCGACAGCAAGACGAATCGATTTGGCAGCCTCACTGTTTCGCTTCCTTTGAAGGTCCAGATTCAAAAGCAAAGGCGAGCAGAAAGAAAACGAGTTTTGTAGCGAACTTGGATCGATGCGTCGATTTGCAAACAGGAAAGAGGATTTGGGGGGAAAGGACCTCGCACGTACACCACGGCAGTGATCCTGCCAAACCCATTCGAATCCAACCGAAAGGATCCACAAAGCAATTCAAGCCAGACGAGTCTTTCTGCATCGTTGTCTCACTGCATAGTTCCACTGGTGAATTGCTGGTAGACGCAAGAGCGCAGCCTTGCATCGCACGCTCCAATCCGTTCTGTTTCCAAGAAAGGACATCGGAACCGTCTGTCCATCACCTGTTAGAAGAGCTAGAGAAGGTGAGGACGTCCCTTTCACTCTTTTGATGAAGGCATAGAAAGACGACAGACAAAAAGAACGGCAGCTGACTCGGCACAATTTACACCTCTCACCTGCAGCTTACTGTCTCTCAAAAGACAAGCTTGGCAGCCCATGCCGCTTCTCGAGAGTGAGTGTGAAGGGGAGTCGGGGTTCCTAAGACAATTTTGACGCATGCCCCCTGTCCTTCTGGCTGCCCGGTCCAGTACCCGACTGCTCATCTTGCAGAGCGCACCAGAATCCAAGCGAGTGTGCAGCTTGCTCCCTAGCTCTGAAGTGGATAGCTTTCCTTCCACTGCCTGTCCATTGTCGCACTTTTTCCCAACCGCAGAATCTCCTATCACCGGCGAGTATAAGGCGCGATTACGATCCGCTGCAAGTTTGATGGGAGAATTGCATGCTCATCCAGACCTGAGCGATGCCCATCAACGATTCCTGAAATGCGAAAATTGCGACGGAGCCCATGGAAGGTACACTCAGCTGACTGATACAAACATTCAAGAACATCAGAATTGGTTGACAGGACAGGGTGTTGGATTGGACATCATCAAAGTACATGAGCGATCAGAAAACTTGACGTCTGTGGTGACCAGTCGAAAGTACAAATCATTCTGGATAGTGTGCGTCGCCAATCTGTATCCTGATGCCATCTGGGTAGACGAACTTGATCCGTCAAAGGTCTATTGTCTAGCGGAAGAAGGTCGAGAATCACCTCTCGAGTTGACCGATAGATTGTATCCACTGGCAAGATTAGCATTCACGAGCAAACTCCCAAGAGAGGACATTGCTGATGTCCTTTTCACGCCGTACACTTCTGCCTTTGAGGGGAAAAAGGATGGCAACGAGAGGGCAATCTTTCAGGAAAGATTTTGGCTCATACTTCATGCTATTCACCTGGACTACTTCTTGTATTGGACAAAGATGCGTAATCCATCGGCCTGCAGAAGGATACAGGATCGACTGCTGGAGGAAGACGCCTACTTTGATCCCTCCTTTTTCGGTCAAGAGAAGTTCAAGAAGTTCGAATTGCACAGCTCGAGTGCCTAACGAAGATCCTTCGAAAGATGATAGGATAGTGGAGAAGGGGGAGCAATTACTTGTTTTATACTACATTGGTAATGATGATGATGATGATGATGATGATGATGATGATGATGATGATGATGATGATGATGATGATGATGATGATGATGATGATGATGATGATGATGATACACTAGATACGGATTGGTCCTACTTTACGCAGACGACAAGGTCGCCTCCTCGTCCGCACCTCTTTCACACTCCTGCTTCTTCTTCTTCTCTTGCTCCAAAGAGAGGCGTGCTTGGAACTTCCCTGTTGCTGAATAGCGGTGGAGGTTGACTTGAGCTTTGCGATTTCTTCTGCCACTCTTTGTCCACGCTTTCTTCATTTGCCGCTGCCTTTGCCTCAGCAACAGCCACTCTCTTTGATCGCTTCTTCGGCAATTCCACAAACGCTTCCTTTCGACACTTTAAACAATTGACCCACTTGCCCACCGTCTCTATCGCACTGTCTTCCTGCTCTAGTATACTATTCGGCTTCGCACAAGATGAGGGAGAGGGACTTCCTTCGTTTGCATCGTCTTCTTCCTCCTCCTCCTCGTCATCCTCGTCGCTCTCGTCGTCCTCTGCATCAGAGAAGTCTGCGTGCTCCAACTTCATACTCGTGCACAAACAGTCTAGGTGAAGTTGATGTCGACAGGGCATAAGAGAGACGAGCCGATTGGAATTATTGCGAGCGAAGGAGGAAGCGCTGTTCTTGCGTGGATATCGTGGCAAACAAGCAGGAGCATCGCATCGCCAGCCTCGCTTCTTTTCTCTCCACCGCACCTCATCTCGTAAAGATCTTGCTTTTGCTTCCTGTTCTACGCTCTTGGCAGCGTCACTAGGTGGGCTAGCGGGGCCGCTAGTGCGTGGCTGCTGCTGCTGCTGCTGCTCTGAACTGTTGGCACTCTTCTCCACCTTTTGCTTATCTAGACCTGCCCTACAGAAGGGACAAGTCCACTCAGATGGAGGCGTCTTTGAGAGCCAATCGTAAAGGCATCGATGATGAAGGGTGTGATGACCAGCGCAAGGTACGGCCACGACCTCTTCATCTTTACTAGCTTGGCCTCCAATCCACTCTGGTCTATCTTCACTAAGATACTCATCCAAGCAGATCCCGCAGCCTAAGGCACCCTCACCACCTTCGTTGTCTTGCCTACCTCCATAGTCACCAATGGCACCCATGCCCAATCGTGACATGCGATCGCGTAGCTCTGCATCTGCTCTCTCTAGCGAGTCTACGAATCTGGAAGCCCTTTCTGGATCCGGAACTTCCGCTTGAGGTGGCGGTCCGAATGATATGTTGAGCGCTATATGGAAAGGTGGCCCCGCGACAAATCCTGGCTCATTGACGGCATCGGAATTGAGTGGCGGGATGATGCCAGCTGGGTTGAGGGGATTAGAAGCAATCGGCCAGCCAGTGTTGGTTTGCGTGTCGAAGATGAAGCTGTAAGGCAGAGGAGAAGCGCCAGCAGGAACAAATATGGGTGCTGTAGGAAGGTGAAAGCCGGAAGCTCGACCATTGCCTCTTTCTGGACTCAAATCGATGGGTCGATCCGTAAAAAGGGGACGCCTGGCTGGCACTGGAATCGGGCCAGGATGAAAGGCGAGCGTGGCTGACTGTCCATCTTGCGTAAAGAAAGGCATCCTAAAGTAGAGAACTCTTGGGACCTGGCTGTCATCCGTCGGCGGTGGTGCAGCCTGATCACTGCTCGACGCATTCACACGAGCTTCACTGGGCGGCGAGATAGCATGGTCGTTGCTAGGTTCCTCGTGTGGCGACGTCGCTGCCTCCTCCGTCGTCGCATCTCGTGGCGGTATTGTCTGACTTGTCGCACCTTGCTGATTCGATGCTGTGTCCTGCTCTGGCGAAGCTGTGGCCGGCGAGACGAAGAGCCCTGTCTGAGTGTTGTCCGGCGGCGCTCCCGTCTGTGCAGCTTGATGCTGCTGAGTCTGACTCTGTGGCTGCGACTGCACTGCTGAAGCCTGTCTGAAGCTGCTCATAAATGCGTCTACCATGGCAGCAAATCCCCCGCCCACGACTCGAGGCCGCTGCTCTTCTGTCTGGTGTGGGCGACTGTTCGCATCACCACTCCCTCCATCGCCATTCCCTGCAGCAGTCGCGCTCGGTCGCTCAGGATCAGGTGGTCGATCTGCCATCTGGAAGCCCTTCCAACCAATTATCACAAGGCGGTCGACAGTTCGGTGTTTCTCGTTCGCTGTGGAGGCGAAGTGGTCGCACCCTTGTTTCGCGTATACACGTAACGATCACAAGATAAGTCCAACCAGATGAGCGGTAGTAAGCAAACAATGCAAGCCCTCTTGATCGCGCCTAAACTCCGTACTGCCGCGGAAAGAGCGGCGATTACTACTATTCTAGAAACGTCTCAAAGGCGCCTCAATTCTGAACAGCACCGTGCCTCGTGCGCCCTGCCCTTTTTCGACAAATCCCCACATAATGTGTGCATTATACCGTACATATAAGATACGCGTTTGGTGAAAACAGCCTATTAGGGGATTTCTAAAGAATCTCGAGGTGCTTGCTGCATAGCATAGATCTTGAAGGCGAATGCGCATTCTCGCGATGGACAATAGTAGACTCTTCTTGCAGCGCCAATAAGGAAGCACAAGATTTATAATGTTTCCGGCTTCTCTTTTGTAACCGGCACTAGGAAGTTTGGCAATGTCATGGGTCATGACGCGAGCGGTTTTCATCTCAGAGTCACTTAGTTTGTCCATGGACTTAGCCGACGATGGTTCGTGTGGACGAAAGGAAGGACACTTCGACGAATGGAAGACGTTACTCTATATAGGGAGAATCACCTTCAACGCCACACTTTCTACCTCCTTCTCACCTGTGGAAATCGTCCTTCTCTGTGAAACGATCGGAGGACGTCGCCCTCTATGAGCTTCGCCTCCAGCTCACACACGAGCAACGAGCATGACACTCACAACGCAGATACGACAACGGAGGCCATGTCGATCAACCACATGAAGGATGAAGAGTTTGAAAAGAAGTGGACAAACAAAAAATACCCTTGGTCCTTCCATGTCACATCGTTTTCACGAATACTGGCTCATGAATATGAAGGGAGCGGATCGAAAGAAGATCCTTACTTGATCCACTGGATTCACGACGACGAGGAGAATCCAACAAGAAAAGGGGAAAAGGAGAAGTGGGGCTTGGCAGTCTTTGTCAGCTTTGCAACATTGGCAGTAGCACTTGCTTCTTCAGCGTACACTGGAGCTACGGATTCTATTGCCGCCGAATTTGGAAGCTCGTCAACAGTCATCACTCTTGGCGTTTCCTTTTTCGTGCTTGGGTTTGCACTTGGACCACTGATCTGGGCTCCTCTTTCTGAGCTCTACGGTCGGAGGAACCTGTACCTGATTTCCTATTCCTTCCTTACGCTTTGGAATGGTGTCGCGGCCGCTAGTCCTAATATGGCTTCCCTTCTCGTCTTTCGTTTCTTGGCCGGCGCTTTTGGATCGAGTCCGCTGACAAATGCTGGTGGCACGATCGCCGATGTTTTTGCAGCAAAGGAACGGGGTTTGGCAATGGCAGTCTTCGCTGCAGCTCCTTTCATGGGACCCAGCTTGGGTCCAATTACTGGCGGATTTCTCGGTGAAAAAGGAGGCTGGAAATGGGTGGAAGGGTTCTTGGGCATCTTCTCTGCCGTTTTACTCCTCCTGGGCTTTGTCATGTACAGCGAGACATACACGCCGGTTCTACTCCGACGACGTGCAAAGAAGTTGTGCGAAGCAACTGGCAAGCACTACATCTCCAAGTTGGACGAGGGCAAAGACGTCAGCGTCAAAAATCAATTCAAGATTGCACTCAGCCGACCTTGGCTTTTGTTGATCTATGAACCCATTGTCCTGCTTCTATCACTCTACGTTGCCATCGTTTATGCCATCCTATACAGCTTCTTCTCCGCTTTCCCAATCGTCTTTCAGGAAGTCCGAGGATGGAGCCCTGGCATAGGTGGACTTGCCTTTCTTGGTATCTTGGTAGGCATGTTGATGGGGATCTTCTATGTCGTGATTTACGTCAATCCGGTATACTCCAAGGTAGTCGACAAACATGGCGGCGTCACTGCACCACCAGAAGCGAGATTACCACCGAGCATGGTCGGAGCGCCTCTTCTAGTGATTGGACTAGCGGGTTTCGCTGCCACGGATGCCCCCAGCGTCTTCTGGTTTGTTCCGATCATGTTCGGTGCTCCGTTTGGTGCTGGAATGGTCCTTATCTTCTTATCTATTCAGAACTACCTGATCGACTCGTATTTGCTTTACGCTGCTTCCGTTTTGGCTGCCAACTCCGTCGTTCGATCGGTCTTTGGTGCAGCTTTCCCACTCTTCACACCGTACATGTATCATCCAGGTGGCGACGGTGGCAATTGCCCAACAGAATCTTGCGGTATCCACGTTGGACCGGCTATTGCAGGTGCGTTGGCTTTGCTCTTCCTCCCTTTTCCATTCGTCTTCTATCGTAAAGGGGAAGCGATTCGAAAGAAGTGCAAATTCAGCGCAGAAGCAGACAAATTGCTGCAAACGATGCTCCAAGGAGAAGATGCCGAAAAGGGGAATGAAGGCAAGTCGTCTTCCCCGTCGGAAGAGGTACCCAAGCCAGCAAGAGACGAAGAGGAGAAGCCGGTCACTGCTAGACAGGACACGTCTACGCCTTCTTCAGGATAAGCCCTCCCCCCCCCCTCCTCCGTACTACCATCATGTACCACTTCACTTCAATATTATTTCCATTCTTAATAGCAATGCTTACTTTTCGTCAAGGTCAGTTTCTTCTCTACGTTGACGTCCTTCAGCCGCAACAGCCGCAACGTCAGAATATTGGAAGTGGTAAAAAGAAGGTATCTTATTGTAACATTGGGTGATAGAGAATTAGATCTTGGATGTTGTCTTTACATTACTACGGTCTCTGGTCATCTCAAGAAGAGATGACTACCGACGCATCTGCTGCGCCATACCAGTCGACGAATTCCTGGCCTTCCTCTCCGGATGACTCTAGATGGGACTTGTAAGCCAGAGCGTCTCCAATTGCAGCATTTGACAAGGACGACAGCAACGTTGTGGCAGCAGGATTGTAGTCAGCTGCGGGGCTGGAAGGTTCGGTTTCAACAGAGGAAGAGGCGGAGGAGAAGGAGGAAGCACGATCCTCGGAAAGCTCTGGTGTAGAGGGGCAACTGTAGAGTGACTCTTCTATGCTGTACGCATAGCTGCTATCTGGACAGGTGAATGCCTCTATCGATCCCAGATCCAGCCTCAACATCGATTCGGCTCCTCCTCTCCTGAGACATGGGTGGGCACTTTCCTCCATGAGGGGTAAAGTAGACGAAGGAGGTGGGAGAGCTGCCTTTCTTCTTGTGTGTCTTCTACTCTTGGAAGCGATGGGACTGGTAGTAGGTAGGTATGCTGCACTTTCATCCTGTTCTCTGTGCTTCGACCATTGCTGTTCCACTGCAATGCCTTGCCAGTCCAAGTCCAAAGAAAGAATGGCGTCTAATGAAATGTCCCCATCAGCGACAGCTTGATATAGTGCCTCCGACCTTTGGCGCGCGATCATGATCTGTACACTCTCCTGGCTGTCATTGTACATCGAAGGTGTCTGTGAGGTAGACGCGATAGTGGAAGATAGGTCGTGGCAAGCGAATCCTCGTTGAAGATGGAGCATATTGAGCAAAGATGAGGAGATTGCAAGAGCGTGGTGAAATTCTTAGGAGAATGCAGGAAAGGTCAAGCGCACCGTATATCACCGTATATAAGCATTTTATGCGAATGAGCGATTCGGGAACTTTTCTTCATGAAGGAAAAGCAAGATTCAAGATCGCTGTGGTGGGACCACCGCACGGTGCGGTGTCTCTTTAGATTCTTTTTTCTCCTCTCTGCATCGAAAGCGGCAACGCGCTCGGAAATAGATAAAGGAGAAGAATCTACAATTAAGACTTCATTCCGAGACAAGTTTGTAGAGTATCTCGTAAGACTGTGAAGCTGTAGGTGAGCGGGCTACTACAGCAGAAGAGCAGTGAGCGACTCCTCGACGTCCCTTTTACTTTTGAAAAAAAAGAAAAAGTGAGAAAGGAAATTTAGACGGAAATTGTGGCTGAGGCAAATAGAAAAAAGATCAAGCCACGTTCGAATGTTGGGAATTCACTTTCCGACGAAGAGAGATTATGCGCTCCTTGATAAGTGGAGCATTTCTATTTTCCGATAGAGAAGGGCCGGGAAAACAAAGAAGAGAGATGAAAAAGAATAGAACAATCGATCGAATTTCTCTATACCTCCTCTTCCCCTTGCTAAAATCACGTTTGCAGTATGCACTAAACTATCTCTATATGCACACTCTCGGGCTGATGCTGGGAAGTTCTCTGAGTCGATTGTTTGTCAGGTGGAGGCAAGAACTACAAAAAATGCATGCAGGGGGGACGAGCGTCCTGTATTCCTCATCTACAGATTGAGATCTATCTGCTATCGAAATCTCTGAAGCGCATAGTAAAAGAGGACCAGAGAGGGAAGGGGAAAAGTGCCGGGTGGGCAGACTGTGCTCACACACACATCGTCAATTGAGGAAAAACTTTTTGTGGATCTCACACAGCTCACCAACTGCGATTGAGATTCAAGCCACTAACGTCATGCCCCACGCCCTGCCCTCTCTTCTCTTTTGTTTGTCGCCATCAGAGCGCGTTTCAATCACGTCCGTGGGAGAGAGATTTCGGGGGTCACTCCCATCAACGGGGCTCCATCGTATGACACGATCTTGCTTACGTGTCGCGAAGTCCACGTCTTTGCATCATGCTGTCGCCTGCTCCTTCGTACGGGAGTCACTGTCTGTTGGAACGTTGTGACCGCACTGTTGCCCTCGATTGGCAGATCTGTAGCAAAGTAGACAAACGCGCGAGAGACTTTATTAGATAAAGCAAGAGGGGGGTGAGATTACACATTTCTATCTCTGCATTCACATAGCGCGTCATGGGAACGCGGATGAGAATCTTGAAATGTGCGGAGAGAATTTTAATTTTTTTCCCCTCGCGACTGCCATTCTTCCAGGTCGTTATAGATGAGCGAAATCTTGAACGGGAGTTACATTGGGCCTCACAAACTAGATGCAGACAGGACTCATGTCCCACGCGCACTCACCAGCTTCGACGACCTCAAGTAGACGCAAGCCTTATGCAAAGAATGCGTGCTCAGCATGTAAGGTGAAGAAGGCAAGGTGTCAATTCCCTGATAGGAATTTAGATCAAGGGCAGCCACTTAACACCCGACTACCTGCCAATGAGTCGTGCGGGAGATGTGTAAAGCTAGGATATGCATGTATTGTACAAAGGCAGTCTCAGCAACATGTACGACGCGGAAACCAATCCGACTCTAGCGCCTCTGTTCGACGAGGACCACACTCTATCGATGAAAGAAGCGATGCCAGCACTTCGTATGCCACTGCTGCTCTCACTGCAAGCCCTCGGCAGCCATGGGTCAGCTCCCTTCCCATACTGGACTCGCAGTCATCTGCTGTAATCATGAGCTATCGTAGGAGGCCTGGCGCTTTCTTGGGAGACCTCCTGGGTCAGATTGGGCCTAGCTCGTCCTCGTCAGCGCAGGAGATGCCAATCGACGTTGATCCTCTGCAGTACATTGACCCGTTACGTCTATCCGAGTACGAGAGCAAGTGAGTCTAGAAATTGTTACGTACTTGGCGATGCATGGGTCTCGACTACCGGACTAATGCCTCCTTTCTAATTCAAGTCTGTCCAAGTACAGGCTGTGGTTTCCCCACATCCCACTACTATCGTCCGTGGCATGCATCGAAGCCCACTGTACAGCGAATTCACAAGCAGACTCACCACCACCACCACCATCACCATATTACGACTTGTCTCTATCCACCTCGCTTCTCCTCGCAATCTTGATCTGGTTAGCAACAAGCGATTCTTACCGAAGCGCGCCTTTGATACCTTCCATCTTGGCAAAAACAAGGGCGGTTATGGTCGATCTTCCCAAAACAATAGAGGCAGTCATTGCTCTCGAGCTCGTTGGTGCATTCATACCTCTAGCCGTGACAAAGTCAGGCTCTACCACTTCCCCGGACTACAACATATATAAGACGGGACCTGGTGAAAATCAAATCAGGGCGGCCATCGGAATAGCCGAGTCCATGCACCTCAACGATGATTACAACAACTTCACCCTCCACTGTAGCCGAGGTTCGCACTTTACAGTGATAGAACACCTACGACAAAAGGCGTTGCTGTGGAACAGTCTAATGGTCTGGGCCGCTTTCTCTTCAATGGACGAATTCCACGTCAGCCACTTCAAGGTACAAATCGACAAGAACATGGGGCGATATTGGCGCGATTGTGCACGATATTATCCCGTCCAATCTCAAGCTGGCATCTTGTGTCTCTCACATCGCATAGACTTGCTGTTCCATATGCACAAGTCGCTGAATGAGATTGCGGCCATCCGATGCCGTGCGCCCATGACCCAAATTGTTCATGATGATGGGCTGATCAAGAAGATCACTTCGCAAAGACAGAAATTAGATCAAGCAATGGAGCTGACACTACATGACTATCCAGAAGCTCTCTTGTGGTGTCGATTGGAGTTGTCATCCGCCATAGCGAATCTATTAGTCTATTATTGGCTAGGAGAATCGGAAGACTATGCAACAATTCTGAAATCTTGCCGGAAGAATGCAAATTGCTATGGTTTGACAATGAGTGTCTATGAACCAAGATACATGCTACTGGAGCAAGTGATTGCAATGTGCGAGATTGCCATCTCCTCCTTGAACGGATTGACACCACCTATCGCACTCACATCCTTGCTACTGTCGGCTGTGGTCAACGCTTGGAGCGCCTCTTCACTTGCCTGTGCTTGCATGTACCAAATCGTGGACAGGAGAGCGCTGCTGAGAGTATTACTGAAAGCACTACAGAGAACTATGAAGCTTCCGAGACAGTACAGCGCTCGTCGTGATCTGGATCTTATCACATCGGTCTTTGTCTCGGCCCGTGACGAATTGGAATTGCCAAGTAGTCAAGTGGGCAAACTTTGTTGGTTCGGACCTAGAGACCATAATTTCGATGAAAGCAGCATCAACACTCTGGAAAAGCTGTCGTGTGGGGTGAGAAGCTTTGAATCGTCAGACGATGCGCTGCTACCCCTGTCATCGATACCGCTGGACTTCTTTGAACGATTCGTCACGCAGTATGGTGCTTCGTGGGAAGTGTAGTGCAACTCTATTCACTGTATCGTTGTGGCTGATGACGGAAAAGGATCTTGTTCTAGCATGATATACATTTTGTTCGAGTGTAATTGTACATAAACCTTTCTTTGATAAAATACAATAGCACGAGCGAATCGTCGTCAATCGTCTTCGCTTCTTCTCTCGTCTGTACGACTATCTCCTTCCTGCTCTTGCACGTCCGGATAATCACGAAGACGGGGAAGAATCGTCGCTTTTCCCTACCGATACCATTCGGTGATGGCTGTGGAGATGTATCCTCACATGACCTTCGTGCGACTTGAGGCTCGAGTCGGCTTTCGAGTTGGTGAAGTCGGGAGCTCTCTTTGTCGATGAACCATCCTCCATGATGTTCTGACACCTCTTGCTGTCAATTTGGAGAGGGGAAGTATGCTGATCTGCATCGCAGGGAGACGATAAAACGATTGAGTCGGATGAGGTCCCCCTTTTCCTCCCGCCTATAGACTGGAATAGAGCTTGTGTTTTCTGGTACGCCATAGATGTGTGATATGACGACAGAGACGACGAAGATGCACCAGATGATTTCCGATGACAGTTGAATGAATGGAGTGGGACAGAGTAACCTGAGTCTTCCGAAAGCGAGCAGAGAGAGTCCATTCTCGGTCTGGGTCACATCAAGGGAAGAAAATGGGGACTTAAGCAAACAAGTCGCCAGAGCTTGGCTTCTGTCTTCGAACTCACCTGTATAACATCTCGTCGAGGGCCTCCTGCCTCAGTAGATCCAAAGAAGTCATTGCAAAAGAAGATAGCCTTAAAGGAAGAGAGAGAGGTGTATGGTGTGCAAAGAAAAGGCAGGATGCTCTTCAAGTAGAGATGGAAGATCCATATATACTCTCTCGGGCCGCAAAAGCATGATAGAGACCTTCGTATCTTTTGCTCCTAGGAACGGCAAAAGTTTGTCATATTGTATGCATTCCCTGAGATTTTTCCTCTATTTGCGTCCTATGTATGCGTGAACGCGCCACCATCGGGCAAATCTTTAATCCCAAGGAACAAGCTTCATCGAGAAAGTACACATGAAAAGTCTCATCGATGAGGTGGCGATGAACAATTTTCCCGAATTATCTTACCACAAGATAATACTTATTGTAGTCACCGTATGCAGGACATCGTAGATCCACCTTTAGATAGGTTTCCTAAATTCCTCCAGGCCTTCTGCATGAATGCATCCGTCCGAGGCACTCGATTGAATAGAAAGGGGGGAAACAATCTCCTGAATCAGACTGCATTTCTTACTAAGTGGCAACTGGAAGAAAGCCACACTCTATCTCGAAATTTTGGCTCTCGCGCCAATTCCACCGCCCTTCCGACGAAACTCTGCTCTTTCCGCTCACCGCTTCTACTACTTTGGACGCGGCTCGGTTGATTTATCTCTTTGTCCCCTATCTTGGAGCGGGTACTATATATACAAAACCTGTGCTGTTCTCTACCTCGCTTTTTTTTCTTTATTTCTTTCTTGCTCAGAAGCAAGCTACACTATCTTCGAGTAGTGTCTATGAGAGAACATATACATACTGTACTTGTAGTAGTGTAAGTCGACGCGCGTCAATAGAGCGTCGACCACTTACTAGCTGATTCTCACTGGAGAGGCTAGCGTCCCTGGAGGGGCTGCCGAGCTCCCGAGCATCGTCAGCTCCTTTTCGAACTGTCCTTCCGGTAAGTGATCCTGAGTCTTTATCGACGTAAGGAAGTCGTTGAGTCTGTACGAGTGTCTCCAGCAAGTCTTGTATGAGTGGGGCAAAATTGTCGAAAAGTGGTCAGAATGTTTCAATTACACATACTGAAGTCAAACACGAGTGCTTAAGGTGCAATACACAAATATGTGGCGTATCATGAAATTATCAAGTCCTATACGGCTTCATCGCATATCAGCATCGCTGCTATCATATTTCATCCCTCACTCGATTACATTCTCAGTCACTTTTCCCATCGCCTTTAGCTACGTCATTCACTGTCATTCGGGCACAAAGACCATTTACCCATCGTCTTCTTCACCATGGCTATCGATATCACCAGGCCATTCTTTCTCCTTCTTCCAATCATCTAATGTCTTGAAATAGTTACCAGAGTCCTCCGATTGCTCTACTTCGCCACGCAGGAACTTTTCCGCATACCCAACATCTGACTCGTTTACACCATGGAGTATGATCTTGTTAGTGAAAGTAGCGGCCTTAGTCAACAACTCAGGAATTTTGCTCGCTTCAGATGCTTCCGTTTCGAACTTCAAGTGCTTAGGAAGTGCTTTTAGACCCACAGAACCGATCACCTTATCGTTGCCAAAATATTCCTTTTCGTATGCATATGTCGCCTCGAATAAAGCACGAAGAGTCTTGTCAGTCCTTGCTGGACCGTTCTCGTGCTCATTTCGAAGAATATGCAACTTTGCGCGGGCTAGGCTGACGTTGAAGTCGTCCCCCGACGGGGTATGAGAGGCATAACGAGTATCGACCAGCTCTGCCTCTGGCATCCATACGTCAAAATTTGTGCCCGGAATTCTCAATCCGTATCCTTTTCGGCCCTCTTTGGTCATGATCAGACTTCTTAAACTTTCCGGTAAAGTCGGACTGGTTTTGAGTGCGTCGAAGAGTAGTCTAGATCAGGATAGTCAGTATGAAGCGCTATATTAAGTGTTCCGGAATGTACCCTCACCGAGCGGCCCGTAGATATACATGGGCAAATGCAGATGTACCCAAATCGGCATACTCCTCGTCCTCCGGAATTTCATTTTCCCAAGGCACGCCAGCGAACTTCATCATCAAGAGCATTCGTGTCGATGCGTGCAAATCTCTTGCTAACTCTGTCGTTGAGAAAGAGAAAAGGAAGACGATGACAAGGATACCAAACATATCCTTTGGACTAATTGCCCAGCATAGCTCCAAGGTGGCCCTGCCTACGTCGTGGTAATACTCAGCATGATTGGCTTTGAGTATTTTTCTTGCTCTTTTGACCCCACCCGTGCTCTTGTATTGGCGGCACATCGTTCGAAATTCGATTTCCAGTGCCATGCTCTGCAACACTATGACGAAATTAGACCTTTGAGCGGCGACTTTCATACTCTTGGCCAAGACTTGTAAATGTCGCATGTTGTCGTCTTCCTTGCCTTTGCCTGTCTCCTTTTGTGGTCGGACATGAAATATTCTCTTCTCATACGCACTCTTCTTGAAAGCTGCAACTATTCGTTGTACTATCGCCATAGGATTAGCAGAACCTCTCGTACACAGCCGCATCAGAGACAGCGTCGCGGATCTGCACAATTTGCAACAATTATCTCAGCTCTCGTCGCAGCAGTCTACAGATGCACACACTTACAAACAATCTTCCTGCCATATAACATTCCAATCAGCGTTATTACCACTATCAGTGCTTTGGCGTTGCATGGCATCTCTTCTCTGCGTTGCTGAACGCGATTTTTCTGCTTTGAACTCTTCAGATGATGGCGTAATGCTGACAGGAATTCTTTTCCCAAAGGTAGACACCGTCATCTCCTTTCTTGCCTTCTTCTTCCCAGATTGCTTTTCTGCTCCCTCCTTTGGATCTGCTTTACGCTTTTCGGTCGTCTGAATTTCTCCTTCTTCGTCTGAGGATGATTCAGGATTTTCATCTCCAAAGTGAAGAGGGTAAATGTCTCGTACTGCTTCCACAATCTCAGAGACAAGGTCATCGTTCACATCGACGCCACTTCGTCTCGCAGTAGTTCTGACGGCACGGGCAACGATCTCTGCCATTAGCTCGGGGGTCATGACCGAGGTCGATCCTCTACTTTGTCCACGATCTACTGCTTGCATGTCGTGTTGCGAGTTAAGTATGCCCGTGAAGATGGTAGAGTGGGTCTCAAAAAGATTGACGATAAGTACAGCGAAGTGAGGATACGTGGCCAGACATCAGCCAATTCTTCGGCCCGCATCGCGTCGAGTAGCAACACGGAGCGGACACCCTCTTGTCATTCACACTTGCCCAGCAAGTATCAGTTCTACACTCTACACCACTAAGACACCTCGGAATGTTGACCACGCGACAAGGCAAGACCGATGCTGCGTCCATCTCGGCCACAGGCAAAAGCAAGGCAAGGGCAAAGGAAAGAGACGTAGATACAGACAAGACACCAACTTCCGCGACAGACAAAGGCAAGACAAAGGCCGTCGAGGTAGACAAGACACCACTTTCAGCTGCCAATAAGTTGACGCTCAACACTAAGGAAGATATGTTACAGGCACCTTCCACCAAGCAAGGAATGAGCGTTGCAAGAGGAGATGATGCAATTGTGACGATGAAAAGCGGCGGAGTTTTGACCCCTTTGGAAGGCCTCCTCATCATGGGCAGCATTTATATCGGAAAGCGCCACAATCCACAAATTCTCTGGGTGTCTGGCAATGGGGGATATTTTAAGTTTTGTTGGACGACTGAAGGAGGTGTCGAGGAGAGCACTGCCCTGTAGAAATGACGCTCTGACCTTGTCCCCATTTTACCATTCCCTTGCAGCGGCCTCTCACGCTTGGACCCCTTCTTCACACCTTTCACGGGAAGCCAAGCTTGGGCCTCTGCATTCTCTTTCTTGCTCTCGTTGCCACTCAGGGGTACACCCCATTCTACTTTCTTCCTGCTTTGTGTCGACACTCTTACATGTATATAAACTACCCCCTCTATCATCTCAATTTGATGGGACATGAGTTACCGTTCCCTTTCCCATCTCAACAGGTTATGAGCCCAATTCGTACCTAATTCTCAATCCTCTTTGCGTAACTCCTTGATCCCAATTTCCAACATCTTCCTTCTCCATTCTTCTACACCAACAATGTCTTCTGACGGTGTAGCTACTAACAAAGTCCCTCTCTTAACAGGTGACAACTACTTCGAGTGGAAGAGTCGTGTTTCAACTATCATCAAGGCAAAGAGCTTCAAGGCTTTCTCCATCATCAATGGAAGCTACCTATTTCCGGTCAACCCCAATCCTTCAGTCACGACTTCAACAAGATCAACCAACCAGCTTGATCAGGATTATCAGGAAGAACTGGAGCAATGGCATACTGCTGACGCCAATGCTCAGAAGATCATTCAAGAAGGGATAAGCTCTGCTATGTTTAGCATGATCAGTAATCTTCCTACCGCTCTAGCACAGTGGACTGAACTAAATCTTCTCTATGGTCAAGTCCAGCTGTCTGAGCGACTCCGACTCCAGACTCAGTTTGATCAACTCAGTCAGGGAAGTCAATCCACTGAGGACTTTATCAACACAGTCATCTCAATGCAGAGCCGTCTGGCCTCAATTGGATTTCCTCCGGAACCAGATCGAGTCATCCAGGTTCTGCTCTGGAACCTAAACAGCAAGTTTGATCAATGGCAGCCGTCATTACAAACTTCTATTGATGAATGGTCACTCAATGGGATTTCCTATGCCGCAATCATCCTCAAAGTCATCAGCAAGATTAAGAGTGCTGATAAATTGATCCAAATCCGCATGGAGCGGACCAAAGGCATTGGGAGAGAGGTCGCCATGTCTTCTCAGCATCAAACTGGCTCCAACCGCCCCAATTGTTCCTTCTGCAAGCGGGTTGGTCACACTGCAGAACGATGCTTCAAGAATCCAAAGGGCCAAAGTTATTGTCCCTCTTTTCAAGATAACTCCAAAGCTCCTTACCAAAAGAAGGAAGCCAATCGGCACCACCGTCCCAGTAACCAGGACAACCGCAACAACCGCAAGGACCACGCTTCTATTGCATCTGAAGTTGAGGAACATGCGGCTGTCTCAGCACCTTCAATTGAATCACACTGGATGGTGGACAGCGGTGCAAGCAGTCATGTCACTAGCACTCTGGAGGACTTCATTACCCTCACCAAAGCCGATATAGGATTCATCACTGTGGGTGGCAAGCGTCAACTCCCTATCAAAGGAATTGGAGAAGTCCTTCTCCAAGCCAACCTAGATGGTAAACTAGTGCCTCGACGTCTGATCAATGTCTACTATGTCCCAGATCTAGGATTCCGTCTCTATTCTACAGAAAAGTCTGTCTTGAATGGCTTCAGGCCTGTCTATGCGGATGACGGTACCCTGACCATCAGATCAATCAAAAATAACTTCCGACTCTTCAACACTGTTACTCTCAACGGAGCCAGATACCTTGACTGTATCACCCCCGTTCATGAACAGGCTCTCATTACTACCAAGCCGGTCAGTAAGGATCTCTCCCTCTGGCACCAACGTCTTGGTCACATTGCCGAGCAAGCTGTCAAGCACACTCTCAATCAGGGTGGTGTCAAGAAGGTTGTTGATCAAGAAGGAGAGGTGTGCTCTTCCTGCCTTCAGGGTGGCCATGTCCGCCACTCGTTCTCCCCAAGGCACACCAAATCCTCTGAGCCGCTTGCTCTTGTACACTCTGATGTGGTAGGCCCTCTCCCTCCATCTCTAAAGCACAATAGGTACTTTTGCACCTTTGTAGACGACGCAACTGGATTCCTCATTGCCTACACCATGAAGGGAAAAGATTCTACTTTTCAATCCTTCAAACAGTTTCTGCCACTTGCAGAACGAGCTGCAGCCAAGCCACTCCGCATTCTCCGTTCTGATGGAGGAGGAGAGTATGTCAATGCCGAGATGCAGCAATTCCTAGCAGATCATGGAATCCCTCATCAGATCACCATTGCTCGTACTCCTCAACAAAATGGTGTTGCTGAACGCCTCAACTGCACCTTGATGGAGATGACTCGAGCAATGCTCATCAAATCCAACTGTCCAGAGTTCTTATGGGCAGAAGCATTCACTCTTGCAGTCTGGATCCACAACAGAGTTGCTCGGCGTGGCGCAAAGTCTCCGTATCACCGTTGGTACAAGCAACAACCTGACCTCAATCTTCTCAGGACTTTTGGATGTCTTGCTTATGCAGCCAATACCTCTGCTCATAAGAAGAAGCTTGAGCACCGCTCTGAACCATACATCTTCATTGGATTCTCAGAAGGTCGCAAAGGATGGAAGCTCTACAGCATCTCCAGCCGTACCATCACCAACAGCATTGATGTTGTCTTTGAGGAGAATAATTTTCCTTACCTCACCAATGGAGACATGCCACCGTCTCAAAGTCCATCCAGGCTTGCTTCTCAGGTTTATCCAAACCTTGATACCGTCATCCAAAATCTGCCTTATCATCAATCGCTCACGCCCTCTTCTGACCCTGCCTTGATCACGGCATCTCAAGAACCAGAAGCTGATCCCCTTGATGATGGCAGCTCCCTCTCATCACTCTCTTCTGAAGAGGAAGACACTCCTGTCCCTTTGCAACGCCAACGCAAGCCACCTTCATACCTCTGTGACTTCCAACACTTTGCTTTCCTTGCAAATGCCCTTATTGTCTCTAACCAGGAGGAGCCTGTCGAGCCTACAACTGTCAACGAGGCTCAAAAGTTACCTGATTGGCCTCTTTGGGAGGAGGCAGTCAAAGGAGAGCTCAACAACCACAAAGTGAACGGCACATGGCAACTTGTTGATCTTCCGTATCAAAGATGGCCAATCACAGCCCGATGGGTCTTGACAAGAAAGTTCAATGCTGACGGCTCCATCAACAAGTACAAGGCTTGCCTTGTTGCTAGAGGGTACTCCCAACGTGAAGGACTAGACTTCAAAGAAACTTTTGCTCCAGTTATCAGGATTGGAACAATCCGACTTGTGCTGGCCATTGCCACCAAAAATCACTGGGAAGTCCATCAAATGGATGTCGTTGCAGCCTACTTGAACGGCAATCTTGAAGAAGAGATCTACATGGTCCAACCCCCTGGCATGGAGGATGGAACCGGAAGAGTCTGCCGTCTCATCAAAGGCCTTTATGGTCTCAAGCAGGCAGGCAGAGTCTGGTATCAGAAGGCACACAAACATCTGATGGACATTGGATTCAAGTGCCTTGATGCCGATCAAGGACTTTACTTCCGCAAGCAGCCGTCCTCAGCCATTGTATGTCTATACGTTGATGACATACTGATCACAGCTGCGTCAGTTGAGGAGATAATCACAATCAAGGAGGAGTTCCACAGAGCATTCAAGATGACAGACGGAAGCCTTGTGAGTTTTATCTTAGGCCTTCAGGTATCTTGGAACAACAGCACCGTCACGATCAGCCAAGAGACCTACATCAAGAAGATTGTCAAGAGATTCAATTTGGAATCAGCAAATGCAGTCTCAACACCATTGCCGTCGGGATTCTGCATCACCACAGCCGACTCAGAATTACCACTCACTCCAAGTCAGCACAAACTCTACCAGTCAGCTGTTGGAGCCATCATGTACGCTGCCATGGGTACAAGAGTTGACATTGCCTTCTCTGCACAACTCCTCTCTCGGCGCTTGAACGCCCCAACTTCAGCTCATTGGGCTGCAGTAAAGCATCTGCTCCGGTATCTCAAAGGAACAGCCAACTATCATCTTTCTTACATCATTGGAGTTTCTCCTGTCAGCAATCTCAACGTCTACTGTGATGCCGACTATGCCGGAGACAAGGAGACCTCTCGATCTACCACTGGTATGATCTCCACATTCAATTCTGGCATTGTCACATGGGCCTCCCGTCGCCAAACAACTGTGGCTCAGTCCACCTTGGAATCAGAGTACATTGCCCTCTGCGAGGCCACCAAAGAAACCATCTGGCTTCGCACAATCCTAGCAGAACTTGGAGAGCTACAGGAAGGGCCCACTACCATTCATGCCGACAACCTTGGAGCCAATGCGTTCACCAAGGAAACTCAATTTCACCGTCACACAAAGCACATTGCAGTCAAGTACCATTACACCCGTGACATGGTTACTGAAGGTAATATCATTGTGGAATACATTCCAACCTCGTTACAGAAGGCCGACATTCTTACAAAAGGTCTTCCTAGGGTCAAGCACTCTGAAGCTATTGCGCACCTGTCTATGAGCAATACTTAACCCTACTGTGCGATTTTTCGTACAGTCTAACGCGTGCGATTTTTCGTACAGTCCAAGCTGTGCGATTATTCATACAGCTTGTGTTATCTACCTGGAATCCCTTTTGAGGAGGAGTGTAGAAATGACGCTCTGACCTTGTCCCCATTTTACCATTCCCTTGCAGCGGCCTCTCACGCTTGGACCCCTTCTTCACACCTTTCACGGGAAGCCAAGCTTGGGCCTCTGCATTCTCTTTCTTGCTCTCGTTGCCACTCAGGGGTACACCCCATTCTACTTTCTTCCTGCTTTGTGTCGACACTCTTACATGTATATAAACTACCCCCTCTATCATCTCAATTTGATGGGACATGAGTTACCGTTCCCTTTCCCATCTCAACATGCCCTAGTCAAGCTTTCTGAAGTCACAGACCTGCTTGTGAGTACTGCATGATTTTGAAGGCGATCTCGTTTTCTAGACTTTGAACATTGCGAGCTGGTCTTGTCAATATAGCATTCGGAAGAGACACACATAATGGCATTGCAAATAAGACGCGATTGTTGTAGCCTCATCTGCAAGCGATTCTTAGATAAGGGTAGCAACGATCACAGAAGTCTCTATGTCGCATGGAGATTCTCTAAAGATGGCAATCACAATGCAATTGGTAGAGCGATCATTGATGGAATGAAGCGTGAGGGCAAGGCTTTCTTCACGCCAAGTACAGGCATCAACAATATCTTGAAGAAAGGACGGTCCAGTGCTGAAGAATTAGACATTGCGAAGACCCATACTGTCTTTACCTCTCGTCCATTGCAAGACGTTCGTTCTGTCGGAGAGGCCGAGATGCAGGATGCTGCACATGGCGATCACTCAAGCGCCAATCCTGTCGAAGAGGAGACGAGCAGAGTGCAGGAGCATTCGCAAAAAGAAAAGACGATTGTCGTCCCGGCTCAAAAAGAAGACGGTGGGATGTACGAAACCCTGCAAGATGAAGTAGTCGACTTCGACTCCATTGCTCGAGAAATGTCGGGCGGCTTGAATCAAGGAAGAGTCACGCTTCCAGAGGGTACAGATCATGCGAATACTCCAAATGCAGGCAATCGTAGCGTACACCGAATTGAAGAAACTGTTCCGCCGGTCGAAAGATTTCCGAACGTGTCTCTTCATCATAAGAAGATGGGAAAAGAAACGGGCTCTGAAGCATATTTCGGAAGAGCTGTCGAACAAGCAAAGAATGAAACACTCGAACGTGTGAAAGCTGATACCGACGCAATCAAAAAGGAAATGGCAGAAATGGAAAAATCATATGTGTTCCTCTCCGAACGAGTGATAGACTGTAAGTCTACATTCGAAAGGTATGCAGATCTCTTGGCAAAGGCCTCCGCAGAAACGAGTGAAATCGTTCTGAGGATGCGCGAAGCTGACCGCAAATACAAGCAACTCAGATCAAACTTGATTGCAGTCAGCTCGGACATGAAGAATCTTCGCGACGACGCAGAATCCCGTGCCGACAGCTGTCGCCTATCTGGCTATGATTTAGAACGTAATGCCAAAGTGCTCCGAGAAGCTCATACAGACGCAGCAAGGAAAGCATCTGAACTTGACATCTTTATACAGAAGAATAGCGGATATTTGGAATCCTCAAGGACACGCCTGGCAGCTATAGACGAACCTCAAGCATCACGACGTGCAGGAGCATCCGAAGCTATCCCTTCTACTACCTCTGGTGGAAGAGAGGGCGCCGACGGTGTGCAACTACCCAAGGAGGCAAATTTACCCCTTCCTTCTCCTGATTATGGTGAGCAAGAGGTTCCTCGCGATGCTCCGCCGGCTCTAGAACAAGATGCACGCCGCACTTCAAGTGATTCTCGTAACTTCAAGCCGACGAGCTTGTACGACTTGCCGCCTCGAACGGCAAACCAGTCCCACGCATCGACTGCAAAGGAGGCATCCGGATCGTCTAAAGGCCACGAAGAGGGAACATCTCGCAATACGTGTTCGTTTCAAGAGCCGGGAAAATCACCGTTTCTGCCTAAGGAAGGTAAAAGGAAGCGCTCTTTCCCGGAAGATCCAATCTTTACACCCATATCTGACAGTGACGAGGAGGAAGTAAGCCATAAGAGGCGTACACATGTTGAATGAAGATGCAAGACTATGAGGAGAGGCCATGTACATATAGAATATCGACCTTGCTTTCACGGCAGACTAGACTCGTAATTCTTTCTTTGATGCGGGAGAGCGGCACGAACAAAATTCACATAAATTGCGGAATGAGGTGTTTGTGTTTGACTGAGGGGATCCCTTCAATGGACGTGCCCTACTTCCTTGGCCTACTTCCTTGGGAGAATTTATGTGACGTTAAGGCGATTATAAGCAGGCCACATGGTGTTTCTTTTCACGTGACTTTCTCCTGTGTTTTCTTGACCTTGTTGGCCGCGACAGGACTTGGAATCATTTCTTCTCGGGGAAAAAGTCGAGCTCTTAAACGGTCACTCTCAGTACATGGTCATTGGCAGCATTGTATTCATAAGACTGACAGCATCACCACTTGTGAGCCGAAACCTCCAATATCTGTCCAGGAACACTTCAAACTGGTTCATACGAGAATTCAACAGCAAGAAGAAAATGCCGCCAAAGAAGGCCGTCGTCGCGGAGAAGGTCCGTCTGGGAAAGGTGTCGAACAATCTGAAGATTGGTAGGTGGTGTTGAAATCCCTATGTCCTTCTTATTAAGCCTCTGATCATTCGAATCTCACCTCTTCGTAGGTATCGTTGGAATGCCCAACGTCGGCAAGTCATCCTTCTTCAACTGTTTAGCGAAAGCAGATCTTGGTAAGGCCGCCAACTTCCCATATGCGACAATCGACCCAGAAGAAAGCAGAGTTCCTGTACCCGACGACCGATTCACATGGCTTTGCGAGACCTACAAACCCAAAAACGAAGTGCCTGCCTTTCTGACTTGCATTGACATTGCCGGTCTGACTGCAGGAGCGAGCACGGGTGCCGGTCTAGGAAATGCCTTCTTAAGTCACGTCAGAGCCGTCGATGGAATCTATCAGGTTGTCCGTGAGTGGTATCCTCATCAGTCTCTCATGCGGGATTCAAGCATCTGACTGCCTCCTCATCTGAACAACTATCAGGTGCTTTCAGTGACGCCGAAGTCATCCACGTCGAGGGTGATGTCGACCCCATCCGAGACATGAACATCATCAGCACGGAATTGCGATTAAAGGACATTGAGTGGGTCGAGAAGCAGATTGAAATGCAAAAGAAGTCGTCACGATCGGCAGGAAATAACAGCTTGGACGACCGAAAGAAGAAGGAGGACCTAGCTATCATGGAAAAGGTGCTTGACCACGTCGGCGTTCAGAATAAAGACGTTCGAAAGGGCGACTGGAACAGCAGAGAGGTGAGTCCTTGGTATCTTTCCGTCAATGGCAGCACAGCCCTTTCCCACAATTATATGATGAATAAGAGAGCACTAGACTCTCGATTTCTAACCCAGCTCTACGAGGCCCATCAAGCCACATGAGATAGAAAGTAACTCACTGATCTTGTTGAAGCGGAGGAAGGGTTGTCTTTGAAAGGAAATCATATGGATTAAGAAGGGTCATTTTACTGAACTCAACCTCCCTTGTCTCCTTCCTTCCAGATTGACGTCATCAACTCGATGATGCTGCTCACGGCCAAACCGGTCATCTACCTCGTCAATCTGAGCGAGACCGACTACGAAAGGAGAAAGAACAAGTGGCTTCCCAAGATCAAAGAGTGGATCGATGCGAACAACCCCGGTGATCCTTTGATTCCGTTTTCGGTCTCACTGGAGGAGCGCTTGATGAATGAAGGAGGATTCGAAAAGACGACGGCAGGCTTGACAAAGATCATCACAACGTAAGTGACGTCTACCGAATTCCTCTTCATGATGATAAAAATGCTGATAAACGCTGACATCCTTGCAGCGGATACTCGGCCTTGCATCTCCAACGTTACTTCACTTGCGGACCAGACGAGGTTCGAGCCTGGACGATCCAGCAAGGCACAAAGGCACCACAAGCAGCCGGTGTCATTCATACCGACTTTGAGAAGAAGTTTGTATGCGGAAACAAATTCAACTACAACGACTTGAAGGAAAACGGTACCGAGGCAGCCGTACAAGCGGCTGGAAAGGTCAGTCAGATTGGTAAGACATATGAGATGGTCGATGGGGACATTGTGACCTGGAAGTCAGGAGCATAAGTCTGATCATGACGCAAAGAATAGTGTATAGTAATTGTCATTGCAATGATGGATGGATAAAATCACAGTGTCTCTTATTTTCCATTTTTCCTTTGTGTGTGTGTGTGCTTGTTTGGTGCGCAGGGCGAGGGGGACATCGAGCAACGAAGGAAATTCCTCCTCAGTCCTGCTGATGCTTAATTTTCAAGTAATATATATTCTACTTTAACGGATAGATAAGAAGCGATAGCTGCGAAGAATCAGGAGAACTAAAGACAGAAGAAATTTACATCGAGCAGCCAACAATCAATGCTTGTCGTCGCTGTGCTCAGACTTCCAGAAGAAGATGACGTTCTTCCAAGGTTTAGAAAATTTGCGGTGAGGGGGAGGACCAAAGTGAGGGGGAGGATGAGGGAAGAGAGAGGTGACCGTGTAAGGATGGCCAGCAGGGAATTCAATCTTGACAGCAACAGGGGCAAATGGCTTGCGAGCTTTTGGCTTGTGTGGTCCCTTGTGCATGTCCGTCGACTTGTCCTCGTGACAAGGCTTCTTTCCCTTGCCATGGTCTGCCTTGTCGTGTTTCTTAATCTCAGGTTTCTCGTGGAAGAGACCGACTCCAGTCTGACCAAATGGTAAAGCAAGAGAGCAAACAAAGATGTCGGAGGTCTTGTTCTTGTCTTCAGCGTTGGTGAATTCTTCCTTTTCTGGTAATCGATTGACTGTGACCAGCAGAGTGGAAGATTTTTCATGAGGGCCAGGTCCATGGTCATGTCTTGGAGGGCCATGATGAGGACCTTTGCCGCCAGGAGGTCCATGTGGAGCCTCCAGTTCTTCGGGTTTTTGACCGGCCGGCAAGGGTTCCGTATCGAGAGCGATCTTGGCACCATCCAAGCTATGATCCAAAAATACAGCCTGTCCAGGATGTTTGATACTTAGAGTGAAGTTGACATAATCACTCTTTTCGAGAGCGAAACACTCGATTGGTCTGGGTGGGTGCATAAAGCCACCCGGACCGTGTGGACCGTGTGGACCATGGGGACCACGATGAGGACCAGGAGGTCCATGATGGGGACCAGGGGGGCCCGGTGGTCCATGATGAGAACCAGGGGGACCGGGAGGTCCAGGAGGACCACGGTGAGGACCGTCAGGACCAGGAGGACCACGATGAAGATCTTCGTGAGAAGAAGGAAGTGTCGAGTCGATGGAATTGCCGGCATTCAGAGCGTAGTCGTACTGTCCATCAACGGCATGATGATTATGTCGGTAGTGATGTCGTGTATGAGGGTACTTTTCAAAGGCCCTCAAGATACTTGCACCCATCAACATGAGCGCCAAAGCAGCTAAAAGCTTCTTGAATACGGCCATCTTGGAGCTCGAAGGAGTATGCCGATGGACAAAGGGTTGAGCGTCATTGTCCATCATCAAGAGACCCTTCTCACTAGCAATTGTGGGCAGCATGGGCTCCTGTTCTTCCTGTCGAAGTGAGACCATTGTGTAGTGAGTTGAGATTGTCGATAGTAGGAAGCACGGTCACAGTCACAACACACACACCAATTCAAAGATTAGTGGGTACGAGTGGTAGGGAGAAAAAAACTGGATGGCGAGGGGGAGAGGGGGGGGGGCATTGATATACAAGATAGCGAACTACTGCAGCAGTAATTTCCATGCCGAGAGCTGAGCCGTGCCTTTTTGGCAGATTCACACTTTGGTCATCTAGATTAAAGTGTTTTCTCAGTATAAACAAAGGCAGCCAAAGTTGTATTTTTAGGTACACCTGTATTGTCACGTCTAAAACACTGTGGCTCAACGCCTCTTCCTTCACTGGCCACCCGCCCGGCCGCTTGTGTACCACCGCCTCGCGCCAAGAACGGCAATAAAATCCAATAAGAGGCAATCCGTCTGCAAGCGTTGGAGAAGGCATTGAAATCTGCATAATGAGTGGTAGATCTCAAGGCTCTCAAAAACGTTCCTTGGAGTGCTGTCAAGATCCCTCCTGCACCTATTTATATACACAAAAGCACCGATGCGCTTCGCAGGCGATCTTCCTGAGACGAATTGTGCTTGTGGGGACTAGAGATGAGATAGTAAAGATACAAGATGAGTGACACAATGATATAGAGTGGCCGAGGTTACATTCGTGTAGAGGTGCTGCCGTGCGGTGAGGACCGGTGTCGACGGTATGCAAGTAGTGACGACCGTCAGCCGATGTCGCGCGGGGAAGACACACCGGATGCCTCATCGTACGGAGCCGCTTTTACCCCCTTGTTGTAATTCTTCACTCCCAACAGAAACTTTCCCAGCATCTTTTTGCGCGGCGTGGCGCCCTCATCAATTGACTCAATCGAGGTCTTGCTTGCGTTGTGGAGACCAATAGGGTGGGGAGTAGTACTTCCTGATTCAGTCGGAACCGAATTGACAGTCATAGAGCGGCCTCCTTGCAAGGAGCTATTGCCCACCACACTATTGACGCGCTCGTCTGGATTGCCGGCGTCGGAGGCATCACTACTCTGCACGGGCTCGACAGCCTTACTTCGTTGTCGACTGCCACCCTGCGGCACTGTGCCACCAAAGATCCCTGCAAGGTAGCTAGCATCCAAACTCTTTTCCGAGAGCAACCGAGCAGCGCTCTTCTCCTCAATGGTACTCAAATTGCTCGTTGCCGCCAATGTGCTTCGATTGTTGGCCGTCTTGAATGGTGGTACACCATTTGTGCTGTAAGGCGAAGATGGAGAGGACGATGTTGATGAGAATGTGGACGTAGCAGATTGTTGCTGCCTTCTTGCAGCAAGTATGGCTGGAGCAGAAGCGGTACTATAGATGCTCGTAACGTCAGAAAAGGTGCTGCTTCCACCACTGGTGATGCTGTCTCTCGATTCGTTCCTCTCCCGCCAATTGGTCGCCATGATCGGTGGAGCTGGCAATTCGAATCCTGGACGCATATTCGCCGTCCTGCCCGAGTCTTCTAGAGCGCTCTTTCTATCACCGGTTCGATCTCTTCTGTTCGCTGCAGGGTCCCACCTCATTGCACCACCGCCAGACAGTATCGCTGTTGCTGCCGAGACTGAAGCAGGCCGTGCAATAGTAGGACTCTCCTTCCAATTGGAATTCTTGTACCGTGTGCTTGCTATTCCAGGCGGCGTATCGAGAGTGGGTGACCTTCCTGATTCGCTTGCTACATTGTTGATGATTGGACTAAGATGAACGGCATGTGAATTCTTCTTAGCTCTGCTCATTTCTCTTGCTAGTGTTTGCGATGCCTCTGCTAGTTCTCTGATTGTCCGATCTCGTGTGTGCAAGCTTGCCATACCTGGATGGAGACTCAACGACTGAACAGTAGCAGAAGAAGAAGAGGAGGAGGAAGGAATATTCTCTACTGACTGCGATCGTTTCAATTCTTGCTTTGTCATTGTCCGACCTTTACGAGCTCCTCGCTTCCTTCGCTTTGGGTTTCCATTGCTAGTAGTGACAGAAGGAGACGGTACTGATGAGTCCAGATCAGCATCTTCCACCTCTTCATCTCCTTCGATGTTGGTCTCCGCTCGTGTTGCATCGCCAACACTGCACTCCTTGTCCCTATGTTTGAAAGAAGGAAGGGAATCCGGAACGAGAGAAGCTGCCTCTTCAGACCGGCTGTCCTTCTTTGCAAGCGGACTCCCCTCGAGTCCGACGTGTGATTTTGATCTTACTGCTTCAGAATCGACACCAGTTTCCCCCTCTGGGAACAAGCTCCCAAAGTTTTCCCACTCTTCCTGTTGAATGCCCATATTCTTCAATTCCTGATGGATGCTCGTCATAGGAGGATTGAAAGTCGCCGGACTGGCTCTTGATGATGTTGCTACACTAGGTGAGACACTCCTTGAATGCCAAATCGGTGAAGTAATCTCTTCGTCTGCTCCTGGCTCCTCTGTGATAGATACTTGATCGTAAAAGGACAAGAATGTCATCGTACGTTCCAAATTGATCGCCCAATCTCCAAATTCCTTTGCGGTAATGCGACTTCGCTTTGGTCCGTCCTGTTCATCCATACCTTCGCTAACATCGCAGAACACCTTTTCTGCCAAGAATGTTGCCGCTTCCCATTTGAGACCTCGAAAGGCAGTCACGAGGAACTGAATAGGATCTTCCACATAATTGGCAAAGCTGGGGCAATTGGCTGCATTTGGCTCGAGGAAGGGGCTTCGATGAAAGATCAGGTTCAAGAGGACAATTCCAAGGGACCAAATATCAGACTGCTTTGGATCGTACCACCTGGTCGAATTGTTGTGACACTCATACGACATGTAAGGCTTGGAACCGCAATCAAAGTCGATGCACTGTTCTTGCGCTACTGCCAGTCCAAAGTCTGTCAATTTGACCTTGATATTATTGTTATTGTTAGCAGCATTACTGATGCCACTATAGTCGTCGTCGTCGTCGTCGCCATCACCCTGCCGCATTGCCAGACCTCTCACATCTTCGACGATGAAGTTCTCAGGCTTGATGTCTCGATGGGAGATGCCTCTGTCATGACAAAACGACACGGCCAGACACATTTGCTGAAACATGCGACTGATCAGCTTCAGTCGTCTCGTGGACAGGAGATAGCGAGATTCCGTCGAAGCCAGAATACTAGGAGAAGGGGGTGTCGCTTCGGTCGTAGTCAAATCACCATCGTAATAGCTATCTGAGCTTCCAAGCACCTCGCCGGATGGTGTCTCTGCCCCTAGATGAGTCACATCGTGTGCTTGTTCTAGCCAGTAGTACAGATCCTGCCCTGGACAGTACTCAAGGATGAGGAACAGCCATTCTGCCGTCTCATACACCCGATACAGTGTCACGATGTATGGATGTTGAGGAATTGATTGATGAATTGTCGCTTCCAATCGTTGCACTTTCAGCATCTCGTCCGACAAGTCACGTTTGCAAAGACATTTCAATGCAAAATGGTGTGGTGTTTCCCTTTCCACACCCTCTTCTTCTGGACCTTTTGCTGTCCCATCTGATGCCAATCGACCTGTACTGGAAGCCCTGAGAGTTGTACTGTATAAACCTTCACTGCCTTGCACGGTCTCGTCTCCCTCCTCTGATTCATGGTAACCTTCCGACTTTGGTATCCTCACTCCACCGACAAGCTCGTTCTCTCGGTTACTGCTCACCGTCGCCTTAGCCCCCTTGGCAACCTCCTTTACCAGGTACACTACAGCATAGCTTCCTTCTCCTAGCTTCTTCATGACCTCTAGCTGACTTCCGCTCAAGTCTGCATTTTGATCCTTGAATCCTTCACTAGTTTCTGCGATACTGACTTCTAGACCATCGTGCATCATCCCTGGTCCCAATCGATCTCCAATCTCAAAGATGTCCACCACAGGACGTTGGTCACCACAGCTCCCTCTTCGACTTAAACAGAATTCATCAGTCAGGCTGTTCGATTGCATCATCATATCATCAGCAGATAAATCAATGTCCTCTTGCAAGCTTGCATCTTCTTCATCCTCAACACTCTCCAAGGCTTCATCCTGTCGATAGCTGCTGGCATCGCTAAGTTTTCTATTCTTCCTACTGGCCATTAGCTTCGCGATAAGTGATCGGCTATCTAGACTATCTCTGGCACTATTCGTTGAGTCCTCCTCATAAATTGAAGAATTAAAAGAGCCTAAGCTGGACAATCTCCTCCTTCCCGTCACTTTAGCATTTGCCGGTGTGTCGGATAGTTTAGTGCTTCCATCTTGTTCTGCCTTCTTATTCAATCCGATCAAGTCGGGACTCCTGCTGTGGCCACGTAGGCTCGGTGTCCTGACTCGGTCATAGTGTGCAATCTTCGGTTTCAAGGCATGCATGCTGTTCTTGTCTCTGAGATGTGGTGGTCTGTATACTAAATAGCCCGGACCATTCGTGCGTAGAGACGACACTGAATTAGATGGAGAGGCAACAAGGACCTGAGAAGTCCTGCGTGAGTGTGAGATTGGATGAGAGCCCGAGGAAAGTAAAGAGGACGAGGCAACTGAAACGGAAGAGTCTTGATCTCGGAGGGTTAGTGAAGCAAAGCTGTTTGGCGAAGGAGTAGAGTAGGAAGAGTTCTCTACAGTCGAAGGTGAGTTTGATCGAACCAATCCGTCATTGATCGAGAGATTCGACGGGAGAGGAGGACTCTTCGCCGTCGAGGACATTTGGGGCGAATTGATATTCGCAGGTTGAGGCGATCGCTTGGGTGAGTGTCGGGAGATTACATGATTAGCTGGTGACAGGCCTCGCATTTGCTGTCCTATAGGTGACTCTTCGTTCCTTCTGAGAAGTAAAGCCCTCGCTGCATTTAGCTCGCGAGATCCTGAATTCTCCCGCTGACGTTCTTCATTTGGCAAGGCAATGTGGTTCCAGCCCATCGAGTGCATCGCTCTGGAAGGAGTCCCTGGCAAGCTGGGAAGAGAACCAGTTGGGGTGAGAGCCCAATTGTCACTCCCGCCATAGGTGCTTGGGTGGGGTAGTGGCTTGCTCTGATCTATTTGAAGGGGATCTAAAGGAGCAGCTGGTCCCGTATCACTTTCTTGGGGAGTGTTCTTTCCCCTCCGATGTTGGACCTCTTCCGAATTCATTGACAGGGCCGTCGCACTGTTGCGATCTGTCGAATGGTGATTGAGCGACTTGGCAGAAGGGCCTTTACTCCTCCAGCTTTCCATCGAAGTGAGAGCTGTATCCTTTCCAGTGCTGTTGCTGTACTTTGCGGCCTTCTTTCCTTCTGGCTCCAAACGGGAGATCGAAGAGTTTGTCTTCCTCCAATCTAGCCTCTGATTCGCCATTACTGGAGCAGTCCTTCCTTGAAAGGCTTCTCAATGATTAATGTAGGTAATCCAAGGAGATGAATGCTGTCTAGACACGCTGGCAAAGTGTACCTTCCAGATGTTGTCAATGTCACCCAGACGGACATGAGACATGTGCTTTTCTGCAATGAGGAGGTGGGTTGTTCGTACGAAGCTTGGATCAGATCATTGTCGTTGCGTGTGAGAGTGTGAGGGAGGGTGGAAAGCTGCTGAGAACTCGTCGTAAGTGGCCAGAAGATATCCGAAGTTCGTGAGATCGAGAGCGGGAAATACTGCGCCTATAGACCAACGCTGCTGCTGCACTGCAGGTGATGCCTTACTAGGAAAGTGTAGTCGTAACCAGTAGACAGCAGAAAAGAGAGGTTGGAGCTGAGAAAGAAAGTGAGAGGGAGGAAAGCGAAGCTGGTCCCAACTGGAGTGGAGCAAGAAGGCCGAAGCATCATCGTCTTTCTCTTACTTTGCCGTTAGCATCTTTCGGTTGTATTTTCCACTTCAATTTCAATTTCAACTTCAGTGGAGCCGAAAAGCGTTGGCCTTTGACAGGCGGTCAAAGCATGAAAAGATGTAGATTTCCCATAGAAAAAAAGAGATAGGAGGAAGCGCGCTATCTCATCTTTTCATTTATAAAATGCACGATCAGCGATAAAGCGCGATCAAGTCTACAAGATGGGGGGGGGACTGCAATTACAATCCTTCATCTGAGAAGTGACCTCGAGGTCTGAAAGGAGCGGCCGCTGGCATGTGACGCATCCCCGTACTACCTAGACTACTGCAGCGCTACTGCACGCCATGATGGAGATGCAAGCAATGCAGAGCAAGGGATATTAATTGGCGCATCGATCGCGAAAGCAGAGTCGGTCGAAGATTCGCTGTTGCTCCTTTCACTGCCTTCCTCAACGCTACTGCAGAGGGTCTGCTGGCTGTCGTTGCTGCTGTCTGATTGAGTTCTTTCGTCTATTTGGCTATCGTCAAGGATGTAGAAAGCTGTCAGCTTATCTACAGAGAATCTAGATTGTGAAAAGCGTCTAATGTCGGATTCTTCTCCCACGTCTATCGGTGCTCTTTCGTGCGCTCTGTTTGGCGTCTCTCGAATCACCCGGCTACGCGCAGTGTCAACAAGAGCGCACTTCAAGGCCAAAGGTTGTGGCACAATAAACTTCTCGTGGCCACGAACGACTTTCTTTTGGTATGCGGCACCTAAGAGCAAAGGTGTAGGTGGTGCTCTTCGTCGAGCAGCATCGAGAGCTGGCGAGCACTTTGGAAATGGGAAGAGATCCATATCTGCTGATGTCTCAGCGTTTGTGCAAGGATTACTGAACGGACTGTGTGACTCTCCGAGTTGAATACGACCAGCGTATGAAACGAAGTGGGAGAAGTGGAAAAAGGGGAAAATAGAGAGGAGCCTCACAGAGATACTCAATGGGAGGGGAAAAAGAGGTGCGCAGAGAGGAGGGGAATTTTCATCTGTTCTCAAGAGGTGTTGATCTTTGCGACTTTCTATTTTCGTCGGCGCATCTCGACTCGATCACTGCAGAAATGCTGAGAATAAACTACATGGGGACTGGGCGTACGAGCGGTGAAACCTCTCCTCCAGCTCTATCCTTCCTTTGCTTTCACCTCCTCCCCTTTCCGCTGGATTCCTTCTCAGCTCAGAGGAACGTGGCAGACAGAGACGAGAATCTGACCGAAGAGCACCCACACCAGGAGCTACAAGACCGACCCTCGTCCGAGGTGGTGTCAAATGTCCCTACAATATAAAGCACTGACAACTCTCTCTCTACGCCTCGTATATAGGTCAAATATTTTGTTATCAGCCGCCAAGGAGCGCGAGCAAGAGTGTATTTTAGCGTCCTTGTGATATTTTAGCTTTGCCATCTCTCTAGTCAGAGCAGGACAAAAATCCATCCAGGCTGTGTTGAGTGACTCTTTACTCCCTCCCCCAATCATGGGTTTCAATCATAAGCTACTTCTCGCCGGGCTGGCTATTGGGATCAGCGCCTATGTGGCCTACAAGCTGAGCAAGAAGCATGAAAAGCAAAGAATCCAGGCCGGTCAACAGTATCAGTGGGCGCCTCCACAGGTTGGAGGCAGTAATAACCCACATCAATCTTGGGGCGCTGCATCCGCAACGCCGAACGTCAGTCCTGATCAAAGCACTTGCTGGACTGCTTTGAGAGACCCCCACTTCATTGCCGATCTGTTGAGCAACTGTGTGACGGATCAACATCTCTATCCTTTCTACAATTATGACAAGATCAAGCAAATAGCGCAGCACATTGCTCATTCGGGTGCACTGTATGAATGCGCAGAAGCTTGGAAGCTTCCACCTAGCCTGGCCAAGGATCTTGTCAAACTGGCCCTTTTCGATGTCTCCTTCTTGCTCGACGATAGTCTATCGATGAGAAGTGAAAATTCACTACGGATCGACTCTTTGAAGTCTATTCTGACACGGGCTGCAGATGCTGGAGCTAGGTGAGTAAATGTTGTGCACCGTAGAAGGTGATGCTCAAGAAGAGTGACGGGAAGGAACGAAGTAGATTACCAGTGTCTTTTTTGTCGTTTATGCTATTGTACATATGTCCGATGATTGGCCCTTGGCTTCTCTTCTTGACTCTCTTCCCTGACTTCTAAGGCAGGACTTTGAGTGGTCCCTACCATTTTGGATGGCAAGAGACCACTTGGTGTGGTAACGGTAGCCTGCTTCTTCATCATCGGCTAGAGTAACAAGACTCAAACACATCTTCAATTTAACTACAGGTTCGACCCGGATGGTATGGAAGTCAGCTGGATCAATGGAATGCATCATAGCCCCTCTCGAATCCGCTCTGCTGCAGAGGCTTCAGAGCAGATTTCCAGGTGCCGCTTTGATGGTAAAGCCACACCTATGGGCCATGCGTTGGAGAATGTTCTTCAGACGAACGTCTTGTCGAGAACGGACAACCACAGAGCAGCCCTTCACAAGCCAGCCCTCATAATAATGATCACCGATGGCAGACCTACCGGTGAGTGACAAAGAGAAAAAGCATAATGTATAAGGTGGTGCCTTGACCGTCGCCATGGTGAAAAACAAGAAGACTGACAGCATCAACAACAACGCCAGGTCCTACTGAGCATGATGACAAGATGGTCAGAGTAATAAAGAATGCAAAGGATCGACTGGCGAGGACCCGATATGGAGAAAATGCTATCTCGTTATCTATATGTGCTGTGGGAAATGACGCAGAGGCTCAACGCTGGCTTGACTCGATTGATTCAAATCCAATGATAGGACATCTAGTGGACGTCACCTCGAACCTACAGACGGAAGCCAAGCAGATCAGAGCGTCTACTGGTATTGAACTTACGGAAGAGTTACATTGTCTGAAAGTCATGTTAGGCGGTATCGATAGCTCCTATGATGCCAGTGACGAAGGTACTCCATCCGGAGCCCGTCGTCGAGCTACTCGACAATCATCGATGAGCGTGAATAGATCAGCTTATGAAGTCTTTGAGACAGACAGATATCATTCTCACCGACAAGTGGCCTCACGATATGGTGTGGCAGGACCGGTCAAGCCACCGTTTGTCAGGGAAGCTGCTGCTGATCCCCATCAGAACCAGCAGTGGGGTGCTCCTTCAGCTCCATCAGATTGGCCTCCTCAAGCACCCTACCAGCAACCGGCACCTTACCAGACGACTCCACCCAGCAATCCAACAGTCTCCCCCTCTTCCACCTATGGCCATCAACCTCCCACCTCCTATTACGCCGACCAACAGCCTTCTTCCTATGGAGCTCCTCCCACA
Organism: Exobasidium rhododendri; assembly: GCA_026210745.1. Lineage (NCBI taxonomy): Eukaryota > Fungi > Basidiomycota > Exobasidiomycetes > Exobasidiales > Exobasidiaceae > Exobasidium > Exobasidium rhododendri. The sequence continues at coordinate 1,784,895 of CP110630.1, forward strand.
GCTCAATCATCGTATCCACCGTCTCAACCGGCTTACATGAATCAACAGCAAAGTCAGTACCCCTACTCCCAAGCGCACATGCCAACACAGGACGCCTTTCCTCCACCCTATCTCGGGCAAGGGGGCTCCAGCTACAACAATGCCGGCCCAGGTGGCTTCATGATGCCTACGGCGGAGCCAACTTCCGATGCCTACGGTGGCTATCCTACAAACCAGGATCGAAACGATCAAAACTATCAGTTTCCATCTGCCTTTCCTTCATAATGTCGTTTGTCCATTGAATGTCCCGCTCTGCATTCGTTCTGCTGCAATTCGAAATTAGTAACTGTATTCTTTCATTCGTGCGGCCGTGATTCGTCTAGGGAAGTAAAGGTAATTCTCGGCCACATTCAACCTGGGGGAGTGGAAGTGATTTTGGAGGGCGACAAGTTGACGCGTGTCATTTCTCCCGTTGTCCTTCTTTCAAAGTGCGACCAGAAATTCTTGAGAGGGCAGGTTGTATGCTGCTTCGATTGCCAAGGTCTTGAGCGTTTCTCTCACTGCACTTGCAACTATCACCCTTAGCCCCGTTAATTCGACAGCCAAGCCTGGCGCTATCAAACCGTCACACAAGCTCAAAAACTGAGGACTGGTCAGATCAGGGCTGGTCATGACTTCGTCTAGTCCACAACAGACCCTTCGATCGGCTCAACTACAATCCTTACTATCGATCCTCAACTTTAATAATCCCGTCTCCTCCTCTTCAACCACTCAAATCTACAATGGAACGGCAGCGAATGATTTGACATCTTCGGGGCCTAGTGTGTGGAAGGTGCTGATTCTTGACAAGGTCAGTCAGGAGATTTTGGCTACTAGTATGAGGGTACAGGATCTGAGGGATCAGGGAGTCACGCTTCACATGTGAGTGCACATCGTGAAACAAAGCTCGAGTTTTGATCGTTGAATGTCTCACCTCAATTGGTCTTTCTTCCTTCTTCTGCTCAGGCAACTGCATTCTGATCGACCCCCGCTACCTGATGTGCCCGCCATCTATTTCATTGAACCGACCAGCGACAACCTTCGAAGAGTAGCGGACGATTTGGTCAAGTCGGTGTATGAGACAGTCTATCTCAACTTCACATCAACGTTACCGCGTTCGCTACTAGAAGAATTTGCTGCAAGGGTAGCGAAAGATGGGACTTCAGCGAGCGTCGCACAGGTGTATGATCAGTATCTAGATTATATCGTCTTAGAACCAAATCTTTTCTCGCTCTTGCCCGGACCGACACATTCAACGTCAAATACACATAATGGAGCCTCTGCCAATGGCTCAGCGACAACAAAGGAGGCAGACAGGATGTATACTACGTACGAGCGACTTAATGATCCAAAGTGCGGCCAACAAGAGATCGAGGAAGAGACTGATAGGATTGCAAAGGGCCTTTTCTCCAGCATGGCTACTCTGGGAGCTTTGCCAGTCATCCGATGTCCTCGTGGTAACGCGGCAGAAATGGTGGCTAGGAAGCTAGAGAGTAGGATACAGGAGCACATAGCGACTTCAAAGGGAGCTACGAATTTGTTCTCTGGAGGAGGAGGAAATGTCTGGTCGACGAATCGTCCACTCTTAATTCTGTTAGATCGAAACATCGACCTGGTGCCTATGCTCTCGCACTCCTGGACGTACCAAGCTTTAGTGCACGACGTTCTAGAGATGAAGCTGAACAGAGTCACAGTGAATTTGACAGAAGATGGCAAGTCTCAGAAGCGGTCTTATGACCTGGACAGCAAAGACTACTTTTGGGCAAAGAATGCCAGTACGCCCTTTCCTCAAGTTGCCGAGGATATTGATAGTGAATTGAACCGATATCGAAGTGACGCAAACGAGATCACAAGTAAGACGGGAATTAGTAGCATGGACGATGTGGGACAACTCGACCTCTCATCGAATGCTTCTCATCTCAAGGCTGCCATTACTGCTTTACCAGAGCTGACAGCAAGAAAGCAGACGATCGATACGCACATGAACATTGCTACTTCCCTATTACAGGGCATCAAGACAAGGGGACTGGACACACTGTTCCAACTAGAGGAAGCCATCACTCGACAGAACAAGACGACGATCCTCGATACGATCAAAGATCCAACGTTGGAGAATGCGGAAGACAAGCTTCGATTGTTTATCATTTATTACTTGTCTGCACCGGACAACGTGTTTGCGAGTCGGAGTGATCTCGAGGAATGTGAGAAGATCCTCAAAGAGCAAGGAGCAGACTTGAAAGCGTTGGAGTATGTCAAAAAGGTTCGAGAGTTGACGAGGATGACGATGCTTGCCAGTGCGCCTGCACCTCACCCATCTTCTGTGGGAGGCAGTGGTGGAGAACTCTTCCGAGGCTTCTCATCACTGAGCAGTCGTCTGACCGATAGACTGAAAGATAGCGGGCTTGACAATCTAGTCTCTGGCGTCAAGAACTTTCTACCAGCGCAGAAGGATCTGACAGTGACTCGATTGGTAGGCTCTGTCCTCGACCCATCTTCTGCCTCCTCGCAAGCGCTGCAAGAGACGGAAAGCTGGCTCACATTGGATGTCCAAGGCCGACGAGGCGGTAGAGCAGGAGGCCAAGCAACGAATCCCTCATCCACAACAACGCCGTCTGCATCGGCCTCGTCTGCGGGCAAGAAGGATGCAATCGTCTTCATGGTCGGTGGTGGAAGTTATGTCGAGTATACGAATCTCCTAGAGTACAACTCGAGAATGACTGGCACACAAGTGCAACAACAAAACTCCCTTTCTGGGTCGGGCGGCAGAAGACTCATCTACGGCAGCACCGATATCCTGACACCGACTTCATTTGTAAAGGCGCTGAGTCACTTGGCCACCTGATGAGGCATTAAAATACTTACTAGCGTCCTCACTTGCCCGTTGGCGATTTGATGTGAGGTTTAGGCGTGTCTGGTTGATTACTTTGTCCAGGGCAGTCTTGTGGCCGTTGCTTTCACTTCTCTCTGAGGCGGCTCTCCTGTATCTTTCCTTACCTGCGAGTGAGTATTTTTCGATGCGAGCAATGTCCTAAAATAGATCGTCATTGCAAAATCCAGTCGATAGATAGTCAAGTATGTACACTATGAGAGTGGTGGGAAGGGAGGCGGGTCGAGTGGTTCTCTGTATGAAAACAGGGAATATCAGACGATGGGTGGGGAGGAACGAGAGGCAGGGTCTGTGATCACACTACCCCTTACTCGTCATCGTCTTCCCCGTCGCTTGTGGGCTCAATGATCTCGTAGTCATCTTCGTCGTCGTTGTCGTCATCGCTGGAGGCAAAGGAGATGACACTATCCGCTTCTTCCTCTCCTCCTTCCGTCGTCGTGCGAGTACTTGTGGGTGCGCCTCCTTCACTCACGCCGCCTACACTTTCTGGCGCTTTTGGCAATTGAAAGAGGGAAGATCCTAGCGAGTGGTCACTGCCATCCTGTTGACTGCTGCCCCCCTCCACACCCCCTCCCTCGCCTGCAAGCACACTGGGGCCCTGGCCGCCTTTCTCGCCTCTGGCAGAGACGAAACTGCCTCCGTCGACTGATCCCGAGCCGTCTACAATGTGTACCTTGCACCAGAATTGCTGTCCGAATCGCCTTCCTTGAACGTTGCCAAAGCTGGGCAGCTCTAATCGAAAGTATACGCTCTGATCGCCTAGCTGTTCACCAGCTTCCAAGTCACTGACGGAGATCTCAATGGCATGTTCCGGTGCCACACTCTGACGCAGTGTAGTCGACCATCTCCCGTTGTTCCATCCGTTGGTAGAGGATGTCATTCGGATGCAGGTAGAAGCAGGCCAGACCTTCGTGCCGGTATTCTTGACCTTCCACGTCTTTTCAAACTGCGAACCGGCAACGACCTTGGTTCCATCGGGCATGTTCACATCGCTCACCACTTGCATGCCGTATTCTTCCTTTTCGCTCTCGCCCTCTCCTTCCTCTTCTGGCGTCGTCAACGTCGTGGCCTTGATAGTCTTATCAGACGGCACAAGTTCAGCACCGGGCAGTTTCTGTGCTTCCGTCGTCAATGCAGCCAACTGCTCCTGCACATTACCCACAGAGTAGCGAGAGCCCTTGGCCGTTTTCTTGCTCTCCACCTCGTAGACATTCTCATCGTCGGCACGCTCACTGCGCTTCATGGAGGTGACGACAGAGTGCTTGGCTTCTGGTGTAAGCGTGGGCAGTGAAACGACGTGGTCTCCTTTATTCTCCATCATGGGATCGTCCTCAAGAGTGCTCCTGCTCAACATCTTCGTGATGGGCAGCTCTTCTTCGCGGGGAAGTGCTTCCACCTTTCGGTGCACTCGATGGTGCTTCAAGTGTCGAAAAGTGCTGCGATTGTCCTCCCTTTCTTGCATCTCGCCGACAATCTCCTTGCCTTGCAGGGCAAAGTGTTCCACTCTCTTTGATTCGAAGGGCTTGTTAATCTTGAGGAAGATGTGATGATCACCGAAGTTGTGCAGTACACTAGGATCAGCTTCACAGTCTGCACACCAGTCAAAGTCCTCACATCCGATGCACTTGAATCGCGGTCCAGCGAGACTGCGGTCACAGCCGTCACAGATGATGTTGTAGTGTTGAGGCCACTCCTTCGGTCGTATGCTCCCGCGGATCACATTATTAGAAGTGATGGCCATGAGGTGATGACCAGGGTGAGCGACAGAAGCCGTCTCTCGACACTTGTCACAACAATCCCAATCAGGACAATTGGCACACTTGTGTCTCGTACCCACAATGACGTGACTACAGATATTGCAGCAAGCATTGTGTAAAGTGTTCGCTCCTCTTTGTTGTTGCCCGACATTGGGAAGAGGAGCGGCTGTTGAGGCCTCCCTTGCTCCTACTGGTGCTTTCACCTCTTCCCTTTCCATCTCCGTTGCGAGGGTAGCATGGGCCTGAGAGGCGGGCAAGCTTTCAATCGACAACGTGCTTGCATCATCACCAAAATTGGCCAAGAGGGTCTGATTCAGATTGATCATGAAAGTAGAAAGCATCTGCTCAACTTTGCCGAGCACCACAGCTTTTTGGTCGACAGATACAGCTCTGCTTTGGAAGGCAGGGACAGCCGTCGTGTCTTTCGGCCCCTCTTCCACGTCCTTTGATGGAGTTACTTTGGTGGACGCTGAAGCGTGAGGAGGAGCCTTGAAGTTGGAGAGAGGACAGTAAGGTGGCTGTCCTAGGAACTGTCTCACTGGCTCGACTCGTTCCGAAGCTTGCTTGACAGCTTCGTAGAATCCATCGTGAAGAGTCTTGAATGATGTAGCTGAGCCAGCGTCCGACATTCGCACTGGCTGAGCACGAACGAATTGATTAAATGCGCTGGTCGCTGGGGAGATTGCCACAAGGGGAGGGGCAGTCGATGCAGGTCGATGACCGAAAGCACTCTTGGCACCGAAAGCCAGAGGCTCCGATCGCTTCTCTGTGACCGGCACTGAGCTGGAGATTGCAGAGGCGACAGTCTGGCTAGCATCTTTAGCGGTCTCCTTGCCCTTGCGGACGGTGGCTGGGAGAATGCGGAAGTTGACCCTCAACACCTTGTCTTTTTCGACAAAGGACAAAACCTTTTCTTCGAAACTAATCTTCGACTTTTGATTCTTGCTAGCATCCACTGCTTCACTGGCAGCTATAATACGCTGAAAGAATATCTCGACTTTGAACAGGTCTTTCTGCACCAGTCCATAACATTCAAGGATGCGTCGTTCAAAGTCTTTTCGGAATGCGCGGATGCACTGCGCAGTCAAGAGATCGGCAGTGAACTTATACACCGTGTCCTTTGTCAGGCTGGATGTATTCACCGATCCTTGCGCCTTTTCTTGCAACTCCGATGCTTCAATGTGAAGGACCTTGGTCTGGATGCTTCTCTCGGGCTTGCCACTGATCGATCGAAAGTATGCGTGACTGGGACTGGACATGTCGTTTTTGCCCCAGACTTCCACCTTGAGTGGCAAGGCGTCAGAGCGCGCACGATTAATGAAGCCCATAACGTTCACATTCTTTGAAAGAGGAACAGGTCCAATGTAAGCGGGAAACGACTTTGTCATGCTCTTGATGAAGACTTCAATGTTATCCGCTTGCACTAGCTGGATGAAGTTCAACTGACGGAGCGCAGCAGTCTTGACCTTCTTCACCAGTTGATCATAGGTAATTTCAGCGCTATTCTCCATCTGTAGTAGTCCCAATGGTGAAAACGAGCGTTCCTTCAGGAGACCGACGGTTTCAAAGTCGATTGGCAGATTGATGGGTCCATCACGAGATGAGGGCTCATGGTGTGGAATACCCATGCTGATAAGGGGAATGGGTGATTCGACCCTGGAAGTTGCGCTGTGTTGCGGGGGTGTGATTGTATAGAGGAGAAAGGGGCAAGGAATCGACGTGGTAATAACCTTGCCTGGATGCCACAGGGTGTGTGTGGTTGTGCGCAAGAGAGGAAAACAGAGGTTCCGACCCAGTCTGGGGTAGTCGGTCCTTTTTCGGTTCAAGTGTCTCGATATCAATCACCCCTCTTCGTTACATTGTGCCGCTCAGCCTCAGCCATTCAATGTGGTGATCCAATTCAAGCCGCGCGGTGTGTCGCACGGACATCAAAGACTTCCCTTTTCGTTCGACGCACGAATCCACGTGTGTCGCTGTCCGTGACTCTAGGCTACAACCTACTCTCCCATCGCTTTGACTCCAAGGAGAACTTGTGAGGATATGGCAGCAAAGCGACCGCAGGGTGCAGGTCAGTCTGGAGCTCAAAGTAATGCTGCTCCTCCCGCTACCCACATATATGCATCCTCTATAGCTGTTCCGATCCAGTCTAACATCGCCCATCTCGAATCGCGACTCAATCAGCTTTCTCAACAAATTTCCTCCTTTTTGCAACGAGATGTAGTTCTTTCTCGCATAGATGATACGAATCCACAAAGAGTAGAGCTGGAGGCAAGCGATTCGAGCTTTGCCCCAATACGTAGGGCAAGGGTTCAATCAAGACTGCATGTAAGATTTCAAAATCATAAGACGGATCTGCGTGTGTACTCACAGGGAGGGAGCGGTGCATACAAAGACTCGAACTTGGTGAATATTCGGAGTTTGATATCGGTCAGCTTGGAGAACGGTGATGCACAAGAAGAGGATGACTATGATAACGAAGTGAATGACTATGGAGAGGATAGCAATGGTGAGGCAGCAACTCTGCATCAGGGAATAGCGGCCGAGCAAGGCGAGATGTTGCCGGACGAAATCGATGCCGGTAGAAGCCACTGGCGACAAATAACCCTCGCGATGGGATGGATGTGAGCAGCTGTGAGGCACAATCCCACAAGATGTATCAGCGCGACTGATAACATTCTCTGTCCCATTCCTAGACCGCATCATACTGTAGTACGCAGTGGTCATTGCTTCACGATTCGCCACGATACGACTTTGTTGGTGGAAGTGTTCTTGTTCCATCTACTCAAAGTAAGACGCAGCAAGATGATGTTGTTCCAGGAAAGAAGTATTGACTCTGACAGGCTGTTCTCCCCTCGTTTCACCCGTCTCAGTTTAACGAAGACACAAAACCGGTGACGTTGCAACGATTATCCAACACCAGAGTACTTCAAGCCGTCGTGACGATTACTTTACCTGGAAAAGGCGAAAGTGGCTCAGTTGACCTAGCGAAATTATCAGAACGAGCACATGAACATATTGTCAAGCTGCAAGAATCTCTACGAGGTCTTGTAGATCTCAGCAGGGATATCGACTGAGGTCACTCCCTTTTCTGCATTCTCCCTCATTCCCTCAATATCCCCCTTCCGTGGCCCGCAATTGTACCATACATCACCTTCGTCAGGACCGGCTTTGCGCGAGAAATTGTAAATTGAATTGGCTGAATGGCGCTGTACATTGATCAGGTAAGGATACAATAGGATGTGGTGCTGAATCCGACATGGAAGAGAGGATATTGGAAAGAAAAGAAAGGTAAGGGGTGGCAAAGAGGGGGCAAAGTCGCAGAACGGCAATGTTTCTTAGTGCGAGCGGGCGCCGTCTTTCATACCCTTGAGCATGAAGCTCTCATAGCTTGTCTCAGTTCCAGACAGATCGACGTCGTACAACTGTACCTTGGAAAAGCCGACGAGCGCTTTCCTCCAGTAGCATATAGCACTAGCAGGCGTAATGTACCTCTCTCGGAAGAATGCCCACTGATTGTCTGCAATCTTCTTTGCCAACTTGTCGTTCTTTAGCAGACGATCCATTGTTTCTGGCAGCCTTTCCCACGTTCGATCACGACCGATCTCTCTGCCATCCCCGTCGTGCACGAGAATCCCCTTGTCTTCTGTCGGCTCGCCTATCGCCGGTGGAACATAGACGATATTCTGATCAGGACTGCTCCAGTCGGCGTTATAGAGGTGAGTCCAATGTTGAAGGTAGCGAGGTTGATGTGTCACGATTACAACGCGGCAATTCTGTAAGTATCGAAGCCTTCCACTGTAAGTGTTACCTTCTGGGAACCCGTGGAACTTCCACTTGCAGTGATCTTCCATTGCGACTGGGTGAGATTCGGGTGCTGTCCGAGAGAGGTAAGAAGGTGGTGGTTAGTGCCAAGTATCTATGAATATGCCGCCGTCTCTCTTCTCAACATCACAACTCACATGACCAGTCAATACCAAGGACATCGCTCCAATCATATCCCTTAGCAGACCCCATGAGAGCTTCTCGATCTGCCGTGCCTACCCTCATAGAACCTCTCCAGAAAAGCTTGTTGACCTTGCCTTCCCAGCCTACTTCATTTTCCACTTTTGCCGTCCGTTCTCTGATCTCTTGATACGATCCAACGTGCTGCAAGCAACAAAATGTGCGTCTCAATATCCCGTCTTCTAGTCGACTCGGTTGCAGACGAATATTACTCACCTCTGGCCAGCTCCACCAACCGTAATCTGGCATCAGCCAAACATCTTCAAGATCTGGACTTCGATCCAAACTGAACTTCCCTCGGCTTCCCCAATCCATCATTCCCATGCAGAATTCGACGTTCGGCAATCTTTCTTTGGACGTAGAAACTGCCAAATGCAGCAGAGCTAGGGCAGCCTGACTGCGGCTGAAGTCACTCTGCTGATAGTACTTCAAATAGACCCTGTTGTTGTAGACAACGACTCTCGCATGCGTCCAGATGCCATCATCGCAACTGCAACGAAGTGGTGAGAGTATATTTTAGCACGAAATCACTCACTTGAAACGGAAACATCAATTCTGCTCACCTGTATTCTAGATACTCTTTGTCAAATCTATACAAAGAGAGAGGGAGAGAGTAAAGAGGAGAGTGTAACGGGTCAGGATTACCAACGCTACTTTCTCTTTCAGTGACCATGGGGAACATCTCGCTCACTTTTGCTTCTCAGTAAAGTACGTTTGACTCCGATCAATCTCTTTGTAAAGATCTGGGAAGAATGCATCACACTCATCTTCCGTCATCGTTAGGTCATCGGGGTTAAATGGTGTATTATATGTGAGTCCTACTCTTCCGCTCCCTTTGGCCCATTGATTTTCTGTTGACACTGGCGTATAATTTGCATTGACAATAGCTGCAGATTTAGAAGTGCCCCACGTTGCAGGGAGGAGCTTGTCGGTGTACTTGCCAACCCTCTGAGCAGCAGCTCGGAGTGTGGACGACTCTTCTTCTTCAGAGGCTGCATTGCCCCATATACCGAACAGCAGGAAGAAGAAGAACGTCCCTAGAGCGATAAGAGCCCATCGAGCTCTTGCTCTTCCAAAGGCAACACTCGATTTCGGATGTTCATGGCTGTTCGTTGTGGGCGAAGGTAGACCACTATCCTGCGAAGGAACAATAGTGTAGCCGAAGATGGCCATACTCTTTCGGTCGTCCTTTTATGCTGAGTGACGTGGAATTTGTAGCAAGAATGACGACGCCAATGTATGCCAGACTTTGCTCTCTGATACACTATAGCGAGAAGTAAAGCGATTGACGTTGATTACCCCCCTTCGACTCGATGAACAAAGGCAAAGGCACAACTTGATGTCGCAGGTCCCCTAGACTCCCTCGTTGGTCAGTAGAATTGACGGGTGGTGCGCTGGCTGCTGTTTGCTGGCTGTCAACAAGTGCTGGTCGTTGGTGGGAGTGCGGACAGTCGGAAGGACACAGCGCCAAGTCAAAAGATTTTTTAGACGCGGACTTCTTTATTTCTCTCATATGGTTGTCTGTTCTGCATAGCCTCAAGTCGTGTACCATTATACACATGCTCATAATGAAAATGAGACTGCCCGAAGAAATTAAGTTTATTAATAAAGACGAAGCGCGTGAACGTCACTTGGAATCGAAACCCCTTCCCTATAGCCCAGACGACCTTGTGTGTTCGATCAATTTGACCCACAGGGGGCACGCTCGACCTTCGTTGACAAAGAGATGATGCTCGTCATTGAATTTGACGCTCTAAATCATTCTTTATTTGATCTGACTGATTCCCTCGATATCAATAGACCCGCATCCTTTGAAAAAAAAGTATATGACTAAACTCAACAGGCTGTCTTTTTGTACATGAAGAGCATCTATTGCGCCTGCTGAGCCACGTGATACACAAGGTCTGTGGTCTCCCTCACTTTTTGGCTTCCCAGTCGCAGATGATTCTCGCCGTTCTAGTAAGTTGGGCTAGGACGCCCCTCTAAGTCGCTACCTTGGCATACCTGTCTTCCTGCACTCGCCATGTTCGCTACGGCATCCACCTCTGCTCTTCGGGTTTCCAGCAAAAGTCTATGTCACTCTCTGCCGGCTGTTGCTGTCTCAAGGCGTTGTCTTTCCTCGACGATCACACGTTGGGCAGAACAGGAGGACGATCACTCTACACCTGCTCGAGCTCATCGCCAGGACACTCCAGCAAGTCGAATTGCCGGCGGAACCGATGTGAATCCAGTTAATGGCTCGTCTCGTAATTCAAGCACGGAAGCGGCCAAGTCAGCTCGACTACGAGGGGCAGACAAGCTGGCTACTTTAGCTGAAAGACTTACTACGTCTGACTCCATTAGCTCTCTTTCTTCATTTGATATGCCAGAAATGGCTAGTCCTCCTACCGTTGCAACGAGCGGCTTTGCAGCTCCATCTGGCTATACAACAGAAACCCTACCACTGAAAACAGATCCAACCCTGGAAGCATTTGTCAATAATCTCATGAAAGATGGCAAGAAGGCGTCAGCTACCCGCCACATTCTCGACATGATGCAATATCTCGCCAAAGCTCTACACGCTGATCCACTCCCTGCTGTGAGAGCCGCCATCGAAGCTGCAGGGCCTCTTGTGCGAATGCAATCGCGAAAGTCAGGCGGAAAGAACGTCGCTGTCCCGATGGCCTTGGGTCCTCACCAAAGCAGAAGAAAGGCGATAGTAGCCATCATTGCAGCAAGCAAGAAACGTAGTGAAAAGCAGCTCAGTGTCCGACTGGCGAGAGAAATCATCGCAGTGTTAGAGGGTAGTAGTTCCACCCTACAAAAGAAAGAAGAAGCTCATCGTCTCGCCATGGTCAATCGTAGTAATACAAGCGTGCGTATCTAATCGATGCTGGCTAAACAAACCAAATGTACAATTACTAAATTAGCAATGCTTCACAATGGAACACTTCCCTCTGAGATCTTCCTTTTCCGACAACCGCTTTTCTTGCGTTTCAACCGTATCGCTGCCGAGTGTTTTACCGCTCTATTCTTCACCCGTTGAGGTATGGTGACCCAGTATCTTGCCTCTTCTTCTCCGTGTAAGATCTGAACATCTTTGCAAGTAAATCTATCGCTTGCTGACTTAGGCAGTTGGTCCATTAGGCGCTTGGCCATACCACTTGATGAGGCTCGTATATAGGCAGCGACCTGTTGATCTGGTTGCATTAGCCACCGAATCTGATCAAAGCCACTCATTAAGCATGTGATTACTCACATTGTCATGCTCTACAGATGTGACCTGTAGATAATGACAGCTTCGTGGGACCAGCTGTTCTATAGAGCTTACGATTGCGAGCTTGATTGCAGATTGAGTCGTGCTATCGCTGCCTGCGAAGATGAGGCTGACCTTTAAAATGACAGAAAGAGGATAGGCCGGCTGCTGGCTTTCCGTGGGTACCACTGGCTTAATCTGTACTCCTTTGGCCTGTATTTTGCGAGGCAAGAAGGTGAAAGAGGTCATAAGATATGCATGGCCGCTTTGGCAGCTTTAGATTAGACAGTGTGTGCGTCTATTGAAGGAAGAAATGGGCGGTGTGAGGAGGGGATAGGAGGTTCTTCTGGACGGGATCCACTGCAGAGCGCGTTGTGTCCACAAGAGGAAGATTTGTATATTTTAGAGAGTGGTGCATGTCAATTCGACTTGCCTCTCCATTCTGCATCACTTCGATAGTAGGCAGCTGAGTCTTCTTTTTTGCAATGAAGATGCTATCGCTGCTCAGACTGCAAAGACGTGCTGATCACCGCCGTTACTACTCATTCTATCCACCTCCTGAACCGTTCCATTCACAAACCATCCGACCTTTAGACTCTTCGCCTTCTTCCAGTGCAGCTAGCAGCAGCAAGACATCTTCGGCAAAGAGTAGTGGGGCACCATCGCTCTCCTCTCTCTCTACTTTCGGTGCATCACCAGATCTCCTGTCTTCATACCTGACTCTTCCGCCAACACAGCTCACTCTCTCTTCACTGCTGAAGTTGGGCGGCTCACCGGGTGTCCCACCTCGAGAGACTCAAGTGCTCCATTCAGCTCGTTTTACAGCTACTGAGCTTCCTATCCGTTTGGCAAGAAGAGTCGATCAATACCGCTCCCTTCCCTTTATCGTCGGCTCGAACCCATACATCAGCAAAATAGCAAAGTTTTATGCGTCAAGTTTCGATAGTCTCGCAAGCTTGCCTGATATCAAATCTCTAGAAGACAATGAAAAATTCACTGAGAAACTCGATGAAATGGTCAACCTTCATTCTGAGAATATACCAACATTGGCAAGGGGGTTCTTGGAATGCAAGAAGTACATGTCCTCAAATGCGATAAGCACCTTCTTAGACGGAGCCATTCACTCAAGGATAGGAATACGACTGATCGCAGAACAGCATTTAGCGCTGTCACACGCCCATAAGATAAACAAAGCAGCACATCCAAGCTCCGTCGGGATCATCGACACAGAGATCAACGTATACCGACTGCTTCTCAACTGTGCTGAATTCGTTGGAGAGCTATGTGAGAGTACGCTTGGCACGAAGCCAGAACTCCGCATCGAGGGCGATCGTGAAGCCACCTTTGTCGGCGTCGGCAGTCACTTGGTGAGTGCGCTCGCTATGTCCCACAAACATCGCCGTGTGAAGACTCTCACTAATTGTCGTGCTTCCACTACTGCTGTTCTCTTGCCCTTCTCTTCCCTCGATGCAGTCATATATCATCACGGAACTTCTGAAGAACAGTTACCGAGCGACAGTCGAGCGACACGCCAAGAAGCAAGACGCATTCTCCACAAGCAATCGAGGTGGCAGTTCTTCCGACAAAGCAATCCCACCAATCTTCATCTCTATTGCGAAATCGAGCACGTCGCTGTCCATTCGGATACGTGATCAGGGTGGTGGAATCTCTCCAAAGAACCTCCCTCAGATATTTCAGTACACGTTCACTACAGCCGGTTCTTCTGGCGAGGAAGAAAGCAAAAAGAGTTCAGGAGAGGAAGAAGCGGGTCCATATTCAATGCAAAGTATGGCAGGTGGGGGTGGGGGTATTGGTGATCTAGATGGGCTGGGTGCCCTTCAGGGTCTCGGGGGCGGAGACGTCGGATTGACCAGTGGATTGGGCACGCTGGCAGGGCTGGGATATGGTCTTCCGATGAGTCGCATCTATGCAGAACACGGAAGGGGAGAGCGCTTGATATCGTCAGTCTATACGGCCATGGCTGCGATACGTACATCAAGATCAGGGCCAATTTGCTGGCAGAGCAGTGAAGTCTTTTGGGAAGGGGTAGGGGCGTCATTGTGTGCATGTATCATTATTCGGTGTTGAAAATACAGTAGAGCAAAGGGGGGAAAAGAATGAGAAAGCTTGTGCAGAAAGAGGCAGACTTATTGATACAAGAGTAGAGCTGGTGTACAGATGTGTGAGGGAGATCAAGAGGGACAGAAAAGTGACGCAGTCGAGGGGAAAGAGGTGAGATCACAGGCTGTCGCCGGGGTTGTCGGCGTCCATTCGAGGGTGAAGCATGATCGACACCTTATTCGAACTGGCGACGGCTCGCTCGTTCATGGTAGAATCATCCGCTAAGTTTTCACTTTGTGGCTCGGCTGTCTCTTGCGTAATGTCACCGCGGACCTGTATGATGTACTGCTCCTTCACCATCTTCTTGAGGACCTTTTCGATGATCGCCTTTTCTGCATCATACTGAGCTTGAGCATCGTTTGCATCCTCATCTACTGTCTGCTCGAGGTACCATTCCACCAGTTCGTCGCGATCTATGCCCTCATATGTGCTACGCTCCACTTCATTCACCCTCAAGATGATCAGGTTGGTGATCGCTGCATACTTGTCTGATGTGATGGTGATCTTTGGCTTGCTGGAAGGATCTCGCGAGGATCTTATCGTGCCTGCTGACGTAGCTCTACCGGCTGCCGTGAGGGGTGCCATGGAGGACATGGAAGACGACTGATCCATCCTCTGCTGCTGCTGCGACTCCTCTTCTTCTTCTCTCTCTTCTTCCTCCACCACCTGCCTCTCGATCCTCCTAGCTTCTTGTGCGGCCATGTCCATTCGATTCATCGCATCATCATCGTCGTCGTCGTCATCTTCTTCGCCCAGGTCGATGTCGTCCTTTTCAACGTGAATGATACTCTGCTTCAACAGACTGTATGCTTCCCTGACAAACTCAGGCAGGACAGTGTTGACGCAATGAACCCTTGCAATCGCTTCACTCAACCGGATCAAGCTTTCCAGCTGTCGGACGGTGATTCGATAGCTGTTCTTCCCACCCATAGCCCCGCCGGAGCCGGTCCCGAAGCCAGAGTCATCCTGTCGCAGGATACGGTACTTCTCCACCAGGACATCGCTTGCTTCTGGCGTCAATTTTGGCTCGAACGTCTTGGCGTACTTGATGAATCGCTGGACTGACTCGGTGTTAAACTCTGGCGAGATGGCCAATTCCTTGAATCGATGCACGTTGATGATGTGCTTGGCGATGTTCATGTCCACATTCTCGTTGCACTCATCCAGGATCACAAAGAAGAGGTCAAATCGACTCATGATCGGTGCAGACATGGCCACGTTTGCCTTCAGCGTCAGCTTGCGATTATAACGTCCTCCTACAGGATTCGCAGCGGCCAGGATGGATGTCCTTGCATTCAGCGTAGCCTGAAGTCCCGCTTTGGCAATCGAGATCGTCTGCTGTTCCATCGCTTCGTGAATGGCCACTTGATCACTGATGTCCATCTTGTCGAACTCGTCGATGGCGCAAATTCCATTGTCAGCGAGCATCAGCGCACCAGCCTCGATGGTGAATTCGCCCGTCTCTTCATCTCGTACAACGGCAGCAGTCAAACCGGCAGCACTGGATGCCTTGCCCGAGGTGTAGATCGCTCGGGGCAAGAAGCCACAGACGTACTTTAAGAATTGAGACTTGCTCGTACTCGGGTCTCCCACGATGCAGATGTTGATGTCGCCACGCAGATGAATGCCTTCGTTGGTCTGCTTGTGCACACCTCCCAGCAGCTGCAGGAGGATCCCGCGCTTCACGATGTCGTGGCCGTACACTGTCGGTGCGATACTCTTGACCAATCTCTGATAGATATCCGGCATCTCTGCCATGGCCAGTAGCTCCTCTCTCTCTTCTTCCATCAAGCCGTCCAAGAAGTTGGAAGCGGTGACGGGACGATCCCATCCGTCCAGTTCATCCCTCTGAATGGCTCGGTCCTTTCGATCGCTTGCACTCTCGACCTGGCAAGCTAAGAAGGCAGTCTTGTATGTCAGATCACGCACTCCCAATAGCTTGAGACCGGTGACACCTTGATTCGACAGGCCGTCGGGTGCTCTGCCTCCTGCACTGTCCCGCTGCATCTGTGCCGTCACGCCAGGAACGCCCATCTGAGAGACATCCGGCACCACGATAAATGCGCCACTGAACACACACTTGTCTCCTGCTTTGGCCTTCTCCACCACATCAGCACGCAAGATGACGTCCAGACTGGCAGCAGGAATACCGAGTCAGTCTATCATCCTTTCTGTCCCTCTCCTCTCCTCGCCCGCCTCTACACACTCACCTTCTCGGCATGCTACCAGTCGGGATTTCATTTGCATTCTCCTGTATTCGCACCTTCTGCCAGTCGACAAATCGACTCTGCTGGATGTTGAGTTGCCACGACCTTCTGTTCTGGCAAGTGACGGTGCTGCACATTGTCGGTTCGGTGTATCTGAACTGCTGCTCTACATTCCTGATCGAAGCTTTACACTCAGTGCATGTAAAGGTGCCGTAGTGCAGCTCAGGCCGAACTTCCGACGTTCTCGTCACCGTTCCGCTGATCGACATGAGCTGGCCAATCTTGTTCATGCGCAGGTCTCGAATACCCGACACCAAGGGAAGGTTGTAAAATCCGACAAAGAAGTCTCTCGGGATCAAGGCAGTCTCTGCAGCTCCAGCAGCATTAGCATTTAGAAAGAGATAGCTTGGGTCATACTCGCCGACGAGCTCTCGAATTGCTCGACGGAGGTACGGCGTGTGACTTGAACCGGGGCGGGTCGGGTTGTCCGGTCAGCCAAAGAGCTTTAGGTAATATCATAGCAAGCCCGCACTCGAGACTCACCTCTGGTACGACTTCACAATGACAGCTGCTAGCTCCACGTTATATCGAAGAACGTGCGAGAAGTCGACATACACCGTCGTGGAACGATGCTCTCCGAGGTTTAATCGTCGAATTTGCCCAAGGTAATACGGTTCTTCGTTGAGTGCATCTCCATCAGGGTCTGGCGAGCCGGAAAGAGGATCTTCGTAGTAATTCATGAGAAATTCTTGGAAGCTTCTCCTCGTAGCTTCTCCCCATTCGTCAATCATCGGCTCGACACGAACAATCTCTCCGACCTTTCTTGGCCTGGTGTTGAGTCTGATCTCTTCCTGTTCTTCGTCGTTATTGTCCTTTTCCCTCGATCTTGACGCAGCACTGGTAGTCATGTTCTGTTGCCCGCTGGTCGTCATATCGCCATCATTACTGCGGCTAAAGAGATAATCTTCGCCCGTGATGGCATCTGACGTAGGCGGCGCTCCTCCCCGGACGTTGAATGCCAGAGGGTCCATCGTCCCCGTTCCACGACGACCCAGAGGTGACGAGGGCAGTGCACTTTGAGACGACATCGATCTTGCCCTAGTATGGA
This sequence comes from Exobasidium rhododendri, assembly GCA_026210745.1. Taxonomy (NCBI): domain Eukaryota; kingdom Fungi; phylum Basidiomycota; class Exobasidiomycetes; order Exobasidiales; family Exobasidiaceae; genus Exobasidium; species Exobasidium rhododendri. Next base: position 1,802,230 of record CP110630.1, read on the forward strand.
AGTCGACCGGGACGAAGTGAGCAAAGCAAGAAGGGAGGGGGGGTAAAGTGGAAAAGCGGAAAGTGGAAGGAAGTCGAGGCGAGGAAAGGGAAGGGGAGGGTGAGAGAGAGGCGCGGGCGTCGTCTGTCTGAGCAGCAGAACACAAACACTCTACACGCTCGACTTCAATTCTACGCGTCTTGACCGGGGCGCGTCTCGTCATTGGACCGTGTCCCATACACATGGCTTCTCACTTCGTCCCCGCGTGGTCTGCTCAAGGGGGTCGCTGCCGGGAGTTTGGGCCTGCCAAGAGCAATCACACTGTTTCAACGTTGAAAGTGAGTGATGGAAATTATAGTGTGCCAAGTTGGTCAATAACTATATCCTCTCTAGGCTATCCGATCGCACAGGCAGGACTCATAGCACAATGTGAGAGAATAGAGAATGGGTGCCGAAGACTGTATACTATGCTCACCTCGCTTTGTTCCGCTCCTGTCTTGGGTATACAGGAAAATTTGTACGTAGCTACTATGTGATCGCACTGGTGAATCTAGCTTGCCCTGACTGACACAGTCCCTTTTCCCTTTCATCAGACGGTATACTGATCTACGCGAATCCACCTGGAGCACCTGCAGTACCACTTGTAGCTGCTTGGGATCTAGAGAGCTTTGGATGGTTGCAGAGGGGAACGGTACAGGATGTCATGGCATTTATGAGCAAGGTGGGTCGTAGAAGCAGCATTCGACCTTAACGAAGTGTGGCCTCTAAGTTTACCTTACATTCCTATCGCGCAGACCGTAGCTGAGAGGACACCACCGACACAAAGGCAATCGGTTCAAGAAAATAGCTATGTCGCTCATGTTCATTCGCGTCCAGCGTCAGATGGTATCTGCGGAGTCTTGATATCAGATAGCGAATACCCGGTTCGAGTTGCTTTCTCACTACTGAACAAAACACTAGATGAATTTGTCATCAAATTGCCTCGATCGAACTACGATTCCAAAGTCAATGCAGTCACTACTGGTAGCGCTCAACCTCCTGCAAAGGGGGTGGGTATCTTACCAGCAGAGGCCTTTCCTCACGTCCAGGATTACTTGAAGAGGTATCAAGATCCAAGACAGGCAGACAACATTATGAAAGTGCAGCAAGAGCTCGATGAGACAAAGATTGTTCTGGTGAGAAATGATGCATCTGGAACGTTGGGGAAGGAAGAGGGTGGAGGACTGATCCATGCCCTTATTTTGCTATAGCACAAAACAATCGACTCCGTGCTGAAGCGAGGGGAGGATCTAGACAAGCTTGTGGAAAAGAGTGGTTCTCTGAGCCAACAGAGTAAATTGTTCTGTGAGTATAGTGTGGCATTGACTGTCCTTTGTCCGCGACTCATCGATCCATGCTCTTGTATTCCGCGCTCCCACTCCAGACAAGACCGCCAAGAAGCAGAATTCCTGCTGCATCATCATTTGAGATAATGAGAGGAAATTCAACTACCCCTGATTAATCCCAGAGGCAGGAGGATCGTCCCATCTGCACCCATGTAACAATCGTCTATATCATTCTCCTCTATTCATTTTCAACGATGCCATGCCCATGCAAGACTTTGAGTGTGATGCTGTCGTCATCTCGAGGAAGATAGATTGATCTTCTACATTAGACGCCGTGAGTGCAGATTTCAGACACGAAAGAAATGTCAACTCGAATGCGCAGAAGTAAGGAATTACACCAGCAATTGCAGAGACTGCGAAGTGCCATCCTTAAGAAAGAATGCATCAAGCTGACCCCTTAGTTGCAATAGTCGCCTTCCTTAGTTCCCTTTGCAAGAGGCCAGGAGAAATTGCACGATACAGGAAGTAGAGGCTAGAAGGGCGCGTCAAGTAAGGGGTGCCAAGGGCTGGAAATAGAAGCAGTAGAACAACGCATCACCAAAGATCTTACTTCGCAGACGTTCTATATCCGACGACTGCATGTGGTCGTGCATTGCTGCCATGCTACACGTCCTCTAATCATATGCACTACTTGTAGGAAGGGTAAAGAATCTTTTTGCCCCTCTCTAAGATCGAGACATGCTTCCTAGATGCGAGTCTCATGTGCCGTTGTAGTAAACAAGCCTAGTGACTGATCACATTACGGCGTGTGGACCAAGAAGACATTGTCGAAAGAAGAAGCTTGCAAGCCCGCTGTCAAATGCAAGGCGTCGCATTAGAAGCAATTATGGTGATGTACTCTTTGTTGGAGTGGGGCTCTGCCTGCTTCATACAATGGAGAAAAAGCAACGCCTTCCGCATTCCTTTTCTCTCTATCCCCCCCCTCTTCACCGATACTTCCGCACATACGCACCTGATTCTACGACCTCCTACACAAAAATCCTCTGATCTCACGAACACCATCGATTGCACCGTCTGAATACCTTTTCCCAAATATACGATGCGATTCAACCTCCTTACTTTCGCGGTCAGTGCCGCCCTTCTCACCATCTCCTTTGCTTCGAAGAACGTAGGTGACACTGAAGCCATTGACTCGATCGACGGTTTGGTCGGATCTTCCCATCTGCACACAATTCCTGTCCGAGGCAGCAAAAAGCACTTCATCTTGGCCAGACGATCGAGGAAAGACTATGTCACATCTTCCGCGAGTGATGGCTCCAAGCTGCTGCATAATGATACCGAGATCACTTGGTATGCCAGTCAAGATTTGAAGAACCCTGCCTGCAATGGTGGCTCTAACGATGGCTGGGCCCCTACCAACGACAACCACATCGGAGCAATCATGGCTGGCTGGGACATGGGCACTCACCTCAAGTGCGGAAAATTTGTCGACTTGTGCAACGAAAGCATTAAAGTGTGCGTCAAAGTACGGATCGTAGACAAGTGCGCAGCTTGCAAACCTGGCCACGTAGATCTGTCAAAGAAGGCGTTCTTGTTGCTGGCACCCACACATTCACTGGACGAAGGAGTGGTGAAGGGTCTCAAGCTGTACGCAAATGAGGAGCCTTCAATCTGGGACTTTGACCTCTTCGGACCCAAGACCCTCGTAGCCTAGGTACAAGGCGCACTCTGCAAGAAGGTCTTCCACAGCATTTCATCAAGACCACTACTATATTACCCCTTTAATGTCTTGTATTCCTACCATGTCTTTCTCTGGCTTTGCACTCTTCCCTTGTCTTTCCACGGAGCCGCACCAAGCATTCTTTCTCTATCCTACTACCAAATAGTGCTCGCATCTTTCTTTTCTCTCTCACTTTTTTGTATCGGATTCTAATCGGAAGAGGCCATCAATTCTTACAGGAGCAACCCGCCATCCTTCGCCTTTCCCAGCGATCGACTCTCTGCGAACGCGCGGTGCGTGCAACGAGGATGGCGTGAAAGTTGAGAGCGCGCGCATTGAGACAAGGGAGAGCTGGAGTCGTGAATAATTAGCCTAGTTCAGCCCTATGCCACGCCTCAGCTTAAATCACCCACTGCTACTGGGACCCCCCGCGAGAGTGGGTAAAGAGGGAGAAATGCCAATTGACACCAAATCAATGTCCCTTCGACGCGCTAGTAGAGTGTTGTATTCAGGCAGGGAGGTAATCCAGAGGGCAGACGAGCACAAGGAGAGAAATGTAATAAGAAAAAGGGAAAGTCCGTCTCGGTCTCTTTATCTCTTTCTCACTTGTTGCGTTTCCCTTTCTCTCTTCACTTGATCATCATCATCACCGACAAAGTTGTCAGCCGGACAGAACCTTTTTGTCTTTGGTATCTCCTCTACCCTAACTATATCGCTGGACGGCCAGTTTGCACCTTGCCAAAGAAAGACTATCGCGCGCAATCCGTCCACCTCTTCACCTAGCCCGCTTCAGCACGTCTTTCACAAACGATCAGTATGGCTGCCGAATCAAATTATGACTACCTATTCAAAGTGAGTGCCACAGTGCCTTGAAAGATACTGTCAAAGGGTGGAGATGCTGATCCTGTACGTCGCGACTCTCTCATTAGGTCGTCCTCATCGGAGACAGTGGGGCTGGTAAATCTAACTTGCTTTCGCGGTTCACAAGGAATGAGTTCAGTCTTGATTCCAAGAGCACTATCGGAGTAGAGTTTGCTACCAGGAGCATTGCCGTCGATGGAAAGACTGTCAAAGCTCAGATCTGGGACACAGGTAAGACAAAAGATTGCGAGGCGGTCAAATTGTGTTGGGGCTATCGTTACACCTACTCATCGTCTCTCTTTCCCATTTGCCTCTTTGCAGCGGGACAGGAACGTTACCGGGCCATCACGTCTGCGTACTATCGAGGAGCTGTCGGTGCACTATTGGTCTACGATATTGCTAAGCATCCTACCTACGTCAACGTCAGTCGATGGTTAAAGGAATTGAGGGATCACGCAGATAGCAATATCGTCATCATGTTGGTGGGAAACAAGAGCGATTTGAGACATCTTCGAGCTGTCCCCACAGAGGAAGCAAAGTCTTTTGCTGGTGAGTGCGCGCGGGTTGGAGAGGTCGACTTCATGTAGGGAGAGACTGACAAGATTACTTTCCTCATTTGCACTGTAGCGGAGAACAATCTTTCCTTCATTGAGACGTCGGCGCTAGATGCGTCCAACGTTGAGCAAGCCTTCCAGAACATCTTGACTGGTAAGTGCTCATGTCGAGTGGGGGCGATCAGGACAGACAGACTCAATCATCGCTCCATACAGAAATCTACCGCATTGTGTCAAACAAGGCGCTCCAATCTTCTGACGACGTCATCAAACCCTCTGGTGGAGAGACAATCACAGTGCAGCCCTCTGCTGACGATGGCGGAGCGCAAAAGAAAGGAGGTTGTTGCTAATGGAACGATGCATGGGAGCTTTTTTTCAGCACAGTCCTTGGAGGACATGATTCGCATTTGTACATACTCGATAAGATCAGGCTCCCTTTTCTCGTTACCTTTCTGCCGATATACATGGTCTACACACTCCCGTTTTTCTTGTCTTTGTGGGAAGTGTCCCCACTTCCGCCACGACGAAGCGTGTGAGTAGTTACTTATATTACATTGAGTGAAGGTGCACGGCAGCAAGTGAGCTCAAGCTCAGTGTACAAGTGATATACAGATTTCTTCTAAAAGTCTTGAGTAGAATCATGAAGAGGTCTTCTCCTTCTCCCTCTCGTCTCTCAGTCTCTCAAGGATAGACTTCATTTCATCCATCTTTCCAGTCTTTCTCGCCTTTTCGTCTTCCACCTTCCTCTTATCTCGTGCCAGCTGTGCGTTCTTCTGCCCTGCCTGATAACTTTGCTGAGCTCTTTCCTTCGCCCTTTGATCAGGTGGAGTGGATGAAGAGGCTCCCGGAATGTACTGCTGTGTCGTTGCTTTGGGATTGGCGAAAGGGTTCGGCATGTCATGTGGCTCACCTGGATCATCCACTGTCACATCAAAGAAGGAGAGCGTGGAAGAAGGTGAGTATTTGATGATAAAGACAATGACAACTCTTTTGCATTATCACTCCCCCTTCTTTCTTTTCTATCGACTTGATGCTCACCTGTATTATTCCAGGCATCTTGAGCACGCTCACCGATCGTTGGTTCTTGTGGGTTGATGCTTCGATACGGTGTTGGAGAACCTTTCATCCTATTGGGTAGATGATCAATCTCATGTATGAGTCGATCGACAGCTTGGAAAAACATAGGTGATTGTTGAAGTCGACGAGTGAGGACTTGGGTCAAGAAGACGGTCGCTATGCGGATGAACACCGGTGGAATCGGCGCCATTATTTGCTGATGCGAGCTTGTGAGAAAGACAGTTTATATGCAAGCCGGGCGATGGCAGTGAGCGGAGAGCCGTGGCGGCCTAGAGCTGATCCAAGATGTTTGTGGCGCTCAATGGGGGAGGGGGGGAGAGAAGAAGTAGAAGTGTTCCTCTCGATGTGGTGTGGCAAGCCTTCCATAAGATCTTACTTTTTGCCCGAGTCGGATCTCGGGCGGCTCCAGGTATACATATCTAAGGAAACGTATATCATACGTACAGCCAAAAGATCTAAGCCACTGTCAAAACCACCGGCTTTTCTTGAAAACGCGACGCCTTCTACTTCTCACTCAGTACAATTCTTATTCGCCTTGGAGGAAGTGCATCAGCTATCTGTGGACAACGGCAGCACATCGGAAATAGATACGATCTAACTCTTCGCAGTACCGATATAGCTGCATTCTACTCTAAAAAGCTGCCTTGTCTACATTGTCGTTAACTAGCAGCACTTGTATATAGGCACCAATAATGTCCGACGACGAAGCTCAACTTGCTGGAGGAAGTGCACCACCTGACGACGAGCTCTCACTGCCTCGAGCCACAGTACAGAAGCTGATTCAAGGTGAGGCAAGGGAAAAAAACTTTGTAAGGAGATCCGATGTGAGTGTACCTCTAACAGTGGACTACTCCTTTCGTTGGTGTGCACAGAAATGCTTCCCAATGACGTTAGCTGTGCCAAAGAGACAAGGGATCTTCTGATCGACTGCTGCGTAGGTGAGTCACACCCTGAGTGTATGATTATACTAGAGGAAATTGATCACACTGATCTTTACTTACTATCCTGCCCCTCCTATGCTAGAATTCATCCACCTGATCTCCTCGGAAGCAAATGATGTGTGTGAGAAGGGATCAAAGAAGACGATAGCTCCTGAGCATGTCGTGGCGGCCCTGAAGGTGAGTCTATCAAAGGTGCACCGGAGAAATGAGTACGGAACACCCACTCATCGATAATGATCCTTAACCCCTTACGCCTAGGATCTCGGCTTCGAATCTTTCACAAGTGAGGTGGAAGATGTACTTAAGGAACACAAGACACAGCAGAAGGTGAGAAAGGAAAGACGTGTGAAAGTGATACATGATGTCCCGCTCTAAAGACATCCTTCCCCCCTTATCGCATTCAGGATCGAGAACGCAAGACGACCAGAATGGAAGATAGCGGGATGAGTGCGGAAGAATTGCAAAAGCAGCAAGAGATGCTCTTTGCGGCCAGTAGGGCCAGGTATGAGGCCAGCAATTGACGTCAATTCCTTGTCTAGGGCTTGGTACATAGTCACGCAAGCATTCTCTTCATTGCCCTTTTTTCTTGTACTTGTACGTTTCACCTGTATCAATTTTGACCCTGCAACATTTCAACGGAACCTGTCCACATCATCAGTACACCTAAAAGACCATCGAGACTCGCTCGCCTTCTGCGTACTAGACAAGTCGTAATTTCTTCTTGATCGTGTTATCGCACTAGTCTGAAGAAGGAAAGATAATTACAACGCTGATAATGAGGAGAAAATTGAAGTCAAGGATGGAGCATAAAGGAATTACGGCGCCCTGGCAGAATACATGGAGTATTGAGCGTCTGAAGCCAATGTTGCTAAGTATGTTCAAAGGACCGGAGTAGATCCCAGTAGCGAAAAAAAAATTGATGAAGATGCTCCCTCTATTTTAGAAAATGCAATCGAGACACATCTGGGTGAGGAATAACGAGGACAGGTAGTCAGTACACATGCAAGGCAAGGCAACAAATCACTACGAAACGCTTTGTGTACCCACCTCTTCCGCACAGCAACACAGGCACATTCCTGCGAGACAAGCACAGCATCCTGTTCCCGCTCCGGCACCGCCCTGTTTCTGAGGTTGCTGTACGTAGACTGCCTGAGGTTGTTGCTGTTGTCCATAATAGCCATTTGGCTGTTGACCGCCATATGCCTGCTGTGGTTGTGGAGGCTGTCGTGTGTAGCAAGGTTGGTAGAGAGGGAGAAAGGTGGAAGGAGTGTCAGCGATCGCAGCACCCCTACTAGTGGGAAGGCATTAGGAAGACTCACGTAGTATCCACCTTGTGGAGGAGCACCATATCCCTGCTGCTGTTGTTGCCCGTACCCCTGCTGATATCCTTGCTGCGGTTGCTGGTATCCCTGCTGAGGGTAGCCTGCATATGAGCGAGTTAGGTGAGAAGAGCACGTACATTTGGAAAGTGGCAAAAGTGTCACAACGATTCTCCTTCGCAAGGTCTTACCTCTCTCCTGTTGTACACCAGCCTGCTGACCTGCTCCATAATACTGTGAGGTGGGAAGAAGAGCTTCGATTAGGATGGTGTTCTTGTCACAAACACAACAACATCCAGCGGACTTACATCCTTTGCCGACATGTTGAGCGATGGGAAACTGACGAGGAGTGATGGAGTGGAAAGGATGAAATCAAAATAAAAGCTGCCGCCAAGTGAGGATGAACTCTACGACTACGTTACTCTATATATATCGGCGCGCGCAGAACGGGTCGGTCACTAAGGAAAGTAATACAAAGTTTTATGGCGGAGTAAGATAACAGATGAGATATATATAAAAATAAATATACATGGCGAGATCGGAACAGCGCAGAGCGATTCGAGATGGCTGGAGCCCTCTATTTGAGAGTGTACAAATCCTTGTTTTGTAGAAAGGCGGAAGGCGAAATGATCAGTGGTCTACTGTACCTTCACTTCCTTCGAACTATCTGAATTTTTTGGAGGCTGTGTGTGATTTGAGATACAATCGCACTGTAGATCTATAACCCAGCCGGCTAAAATGTGGCGTTGGATCGGACCTATCGGGACTGGGACCACGTGTCTAAGCATGCCTCTCTTTCCAGGATCATCCAAAGCGAAGGCTGCTGTACTGATTCAAGGGAGAAGGGATTGACGTCGCAACAAGACACAAATGGGACAGAGATGGAGGGATCAAAGATTGTTGATGATGTACAATTTGTAATGAATGTAGAACACAAAGAATCAAGGACACTTTGGCCATGTGCTGTGAACAGCATCGATTCGGAGATTTTCCAGCTTGATCGTGTCTTCTTCGCCCAAGCCCACGCTCACTTTTGCAGGTCGACTTTCGTCATCCCAGTAGGTCAGCACCACGGCAGAGGCCAGACCATGCTGAACAAACACCTCTGTCACGGTGCGATCAACGAGAATCCTCATTTCCATGAGCTGATCAGAGGAAGTGTCATTGGGTGTACGATAAAGTGGAGCGACTTGCTGACTGAATCGATCAGTAAAGTAGGGATTGTTGTCGCCGAACGATCTTCCAGCGAATCTACGATCTACATAGACGCTGATGGGATCGCCAAAAGTGAAGCCAATCTTGAGATGACCTGCGTTGGTCGCGTCGTAGATCTTGAACTCCCCCGTTGGATTGGTAGCATTGACACTGGCAATGGAAGACAAGGAGAAATTTGCCTTTATTTCGAAGGCTCCGTTGCCATGAAGGGCGACAGTTTGATTAGTATTCTTGGCAGTCTTGATCAACGTTTTGGGTGAGAGCGATTCGATGTTGTACGGCAGTTGAGCTAGTTGATAACCCCACTTCATGGGATTCAATTGACTCCACAACAATTTTAGCTCTCTTGGAGTAGACATGACGCTTCGATAGCGACTCGTGGGTGCTACATTGGTGTACTGCCAATTGGAAGCCCAACCAATGCCAATCGCTTTCCCTTCCGGTGCGTTGTACCACGTCTGTGCGGCATACCAATCCTTACCGAAATCAGCAATCCTAGCAACGGCATCTTGTGCGATAAAATCAGTGCCAGTCCAGTCTCCAAGAAAGTACTGAACGGCCGAGCCACCTACTGGCATACCAGGATTAACAGAGACGATCAGCACCCACGCCATCGTTCCATCTTTCTCGCCGCCTTGCATCGGTATTTGTACTAAATCGGGGCACTCGTACTGAAAGCCAAGTAAGCCAGCAGGGCCAAATCTGCTAAGCTCTTTCCAGGTCTTGAGATCGGTGGAAGCATAGAATCCAATCTGGAAATCCTGAGGGTGAGAGACAGTCATGATCCATTGTGATGTCTTGCCATCGTAAAAGACTTTCGGATCTCGAAATTGAGTCGTATTGAGTGAGATGACAGGATTCTTCTCATACTTTGTGTAGTCATACCCGTCCGAGGAGTAGGCAATATTCTGACTCTGATCAGTAGCAGTATTGAGGGTATAGATGGCCACAAATCGATGATCTGGAGCAGTGCTATCGTCGAAGAAACCACTGGTGTTGTTGACGTCGAGGACAGCGCTGCCCGAAAAGATCCCCTGCCCTACTTCTTCTGGATAAAGAACAGGAAGATGGTTGTCCCAGGTGTACAGATCTTTGCTAGTTGCGTGGCCCCAATGCTGATTACCAGCTACCATGGCGTGAGGATTGTATTGAAAGTACATATGCCAAGTGTCTCCTGACTTGACGAGCCCGTTGGGATCGTTCATAAAGCCGCTGCTAGGGCTGTAGTGGATCTGAGGACGTTCAGACTCGGTATACAAGGGCGGGCTGAAGCTGATTGCTTGATAACTGTTGCTGGTGCGGCAGATCCTGTCTACTGAATTGCTTCCATTGTTGCCTCTCGATAGTAGAGCACCGCCGAAGTCATTCTCCAAGAATGGATGCGAGAAGGCTGATGACAGTAGAGAGAGAAGGGAGAGGTATCGCATTACGAGCGACAAGGGGAGAGCACGATTGCAGGGAAGGGGAAGGGAGTTGAGCATCAAGTCGAGCTGCTAATTATACCTGCTCCTGCCCTCCAGTCTTGCCAAAAGGAGCCTCCTTCTCTAATTATATTCTTTTCTCCATACTTTCTTTGAGAGATCTGAAGCGGGCACTGTCGTACCTGACCGTCCCTTTCTCCTCTTGCCCCCCCTCCTCCGCTGCCTCTGCTCTCCGTCTAAGCAGGTAGAGCGAGCTCCTCCTGCTGCAAGACCGCCTGCAAAGTAAAAAAGCGCGGGGTTCGTGGAAGGAAAGTTTAAATCATTGTATACTTAAAAAGTGGAGTTAATCTATCCACAGACACCCATTTCTACCCTTTTTCGGATTCAACGCTAGAAGTGTGAGTGAAGAGGGTGACCTCTCGGTCGCTCTTCGGTCCATTTCTGCTGCATTTTCCTTGCCCTCAATCATCTTTGCCTACTAAAGTCAACCCGGCACACCCCGAAATTAGCTAGGAAGAAGCGGAGTAAGAGGAAATATTGGCATTATTGGTAAGGCTCTCTCTTATACACTGCCATGATCGGACTGTAGGGACTATTAGTGTTACGCCTGCAGTGCGATGATGTACACTATACTGCCTGCTCATGCACACCCAAAACACAAGATGGCATTTTCTCCAGTGAAGCGTCAGAGCGTCTGCTTCGTGGTTCTGTCATTCACCAATAAACAGCATAAGGCCATCTCTTTTGCTTCAGATTGATCATCATCAAACCCTCGATCGGGCATGACGCAATGATCTGTGACCCGTGCCAACAGGGGCGAAATGAATGTCCACGCATCGGCCAGGCTTGCCCAAAGCGGCAGCATACTACGTTTACCCGGCCATCCTTCTAGTCAACCAGTCTGACGAACAGTGCGCCTACAGGACATTTGCAAACATTACTCATTACACATTACAATGAAGAGGAAGAGGAAGGAAAAGGGTAGTGGTTTATTCGTGGGCAAATGCCGGCCATCTCAACCTGATTTGCCCTCGAGCTCCTTGTATGACGCTACACTTCTCTTGATGGCCTCTTCCATGCCGACGATTGGCTCGTATCCCAACAGCCTCCTTGCCTTTTCAATGTTGTGGTAACGAGTAGCGGTGGTGAATGTGACTTTGAATGTATCAAACTGTCCTTTTCTGCCGGTGATCCAATTCCAGTACTCTGCAGCACTTGCCAGTGGCATGGCAACATCTTTCGAAATTTTCCACACTTTCTTGGGATCGACCACCCCTTTTATGGGGTCGTACTCTCTCCATAGCGCTCTTGGGAAGTCCCAAAATGGAATCGGAACACCGTTGGTGATGAAGAATGCTTCTCCGCCTACTTCCAGTGAATCATCGTCGGCGATGCTCACGACGTCAGGTATAGGATTTCCGGCACTCTTGATGTCTGGATTGACGATGTGGAAGAATTGATCGTATTTGTTGCGGATGACCGGTCGCAAGTCGATTGTGGAGATGCCGTCTTCCGTCACGGACGCATTGGCTACCGTGCTAGGCAGCGATCTCGCATAATCTTTCGCTCCTGTCACGTCTGGTCTGTTCTCGCTCGTTGGAACACCCCGCTCCAGGAATGACTCTTTCTCATTAAGACCGGTAAAGCGTTCAGAGAGATGGACCGTCGCAAGTAATTCTTTGGCGTAGGGTTTCCCCTTCGAGCTGAGCTTGTCCGATGCTAGCAGGTGAGCATGTGCGATGTTGTCAACGTACGTCCAATCGAATAGATTTCTGTTTTGACCAAGTTGTACATTTTGGCGTCCGCTCTTAAGCACATCAATGAATCCCGGAACAGCCTGACGATCGTGCGGTCCAAATATACCTGCCGGTCTCAGTGCTACCGTCTTTAGCCCCTCTGTTCCTGCATCAGTGTTGGCTTCAAGTACTAAGCGCTCCGCCTTTGCCTTTGTTTCGTTGTACGCATCCATTGCCTTTTCGGGGTATGGCATTCGTTCGTCCACGTTGATGTTGTCGTGGCCATCAAACACTACTCCAGCACTACTTGTGAAGATGAGTTTCTTCGCATCGCTACGTTGGCAAGCCTGAATGATGTTCGCAGTTCCTTTCACATTCACCTTTTCGTAGATCGCTTTGTCCAACGATGTAGCCAGCGGTGAAGCAGTGTGATGTACGGCATCAGGCTTGATCTTTAGCAAAGCTTTATTCAAGGTATCGGTTGAAGTGATATCTACCTTTGTGAATTGAACGTCGCTGATCCCTAGCTCTGCTGGTGGTGCTCGGACGTCCAGATTGTGCACCTTCTTTTCCCCACGATTCACCAAGGCTCGTATGATCGTACTGCCAAGAAATCCACTACCGCCGATGACCTGAATAGACAAGGAGAACATACGTCAGCCACTCACACTCTCCTTAATCCCTGTTCTCAAAAATCTCATACGAACAACATGCGTCTCTCCTGTTGGTGCTGCGTTTGACATGATGGATGTTGGCGATGGTAACAGACGATCAAGAAATAAGGCTTCACTTTAGCGTCTTGCCCCAAAACTGTAAAGGCTTGCAGTGCTAACGGTGTAGCCACGTGACGCCCATTGGAGTGCCTCTTAAGCTCTAGGATGCTCCTTCCCCGGTAATGATTGTTGGCAGAGCGTCATAACAAGTAGGCAAAAGCTGTAGAGACTGAGGTGATAACGGGTGCTGCCCGCATCATCCATTCTCCAATTTTACTATATATGCTCTATGAGGAGTTGGAGCGGCCTTTCTGTACACTGCTTCTCTTTCGTGCTGGCCGACGTGCGTGGCTGGGAAAAAGGGACGTGCAGTAGTGTTACTTTCCTCCTTCCCTGACTGCTCCACTCCACCATTGCTTTGACACTCTCTCCCTGCCTTGCCTCTCATCATGCCAAATCTGCCATTGGGAGAAGACCTGAAGACACTCTTTGATGAGATAACATCTGGAAAACAGTCGGCAGCTTCTGTGCGAGCTATTCTTGTACAGAATGATAACGGTACACTCCGCCTTGTCGAGTCTCTACCAGAGGAAAGCACCGACAAAGAAGACTTCAGCAACGTACTAGGCAGACTATTTGCCAAAGAACCTTCCAAATCTGGGTATGCACTCTATCGATTAGATTCAAGGAGCCCTGCTGGCTTGTGTGAATGGATCAATTGCGCGTATAGACCAGAGGGTGCCAGGGTGAGGGAAAAGATGCAATACACCCTTACTCAAGCTAGTCTATTTGCCGGTCTCAGCGAGCAGCACTTCCTTGATACAGTCTACGTGAGCAGAGCTGTGACGCTCTATCAGCTCGGAGAGGGGGGGGGAGAAGAGAGAGACTAATCCCTCTCCATGATTCTTTTCGTCAGGGCGGCACATCAAGCGAATTCACATTTCCATCACGACTGAGGAACCAACGCAAGCATGACTATCGTGAGTGTGTAAGTTTAGAAGCATTTGAAAGCTGCTAAAGCTCACACTCTCTTCCACTACAATGGTAAGAAAATCCACAATCGGCCACCTCTGGAAAGAAACCAGCCGAAGCGGCGGGGACAGGAACAGCTGGAAAACGCAACTTCGATATCATACCATCTCCTGGACAGCTACCACGGCGATCATCGACATCAGATAAGCAGCCCTCGTCATCTGACGTTCTCGAGTCGAAGCCTGCCTCTGAGTCGACAAGGAATACTCCTGAGAGTAATGCGGTACAGGAGATCAAACCGAGTCCTGCATCAGAAATTGCAGCTACTTCGACACCTGCTTCCCTTCCGAGGACTGACGAGGCAAAGTCGGCAGAGGCCACGAATGGGATAGACGAGTCGGCACGAGAAGCGAATGTTGGTGAGAAAGAGGGTGATACCGCTGTGAGGGCCACTAGCGACGTCGTAAAGGAAGATGACAGCAGCACGAAGGAAGGTATGAGTGTTGCCGCGGAGCAAAAAGAGAAAGATAGTGAGACTGTAGAAGCTGCAGGTTCTGCCGGACAAGATAGAGCGCCATTATCCTCTATCGACGTGAACTCCACCGACACTGAAGAAGTACCTCGAAGGGAAGAGAATGGTGAAAATAAGGAGAAGGCGAAGGAAGAGATTGAAGAGGACGATGTGATGAACCAGTCGATAGCGCCATCAAGTGATGAGCGGTTGACTCGAGAAGCTGTGGAAGAAGCGGAATCTGCACCTGTATTGCAACACGAGACCAATTCTATCGAAGCTGTAGCGCCTCACGAAGCTACGACTGCTACGGACGACGACGAAAGCAGAGCCACAGATGCTTCATCGACATCTGTCAACACTATGACTGAGTTGAGTAACAAACCAAGTACCTCAAGTGTGGGAATGGGGACTGGAGTACAAGGCTTGGAGACAGAAAAGGAGCGACATTTGGCCGCCTCCAAGACGGAAGAATTAAAGCTCAAGAGTGGAGGAGTACATCAAGGTGGAAGTTCTTTGGGTTTTCCATGGCAGACAGACGTTGAGCCTGCTCTACATGGCCTGGCCAAACAGCTAGGAGGCACAGCCGAGTGGAATCTGGTCATCCTTAAAATCGATCTTTCGAGGGAGGAGATTGAATTGGCAAGCGAGCCAAGATTCATCCTACCGGGAGACATGAGCGAAGCACTACCAACTACAGAGCCCTGTTATGCCTTCTATTCTCATCCAGCAATTCAGACAGAGTCAGATGATCAAGCCCAGATTGCGGTCATCTACATCTGCCCTTTGCACAGCAGCATCCGTCAAAGAATGCTCTACTCCGCCAATCTCGCAATCACATCCACTCGAGTGGGCACCATTCCAGGATTGAACGTATTCAAGAGGGTGAGTCAAATTTTCCTCTTGCCAGGAAAACGGTCGAGGGTCGGCGGTGAATGATACGCTGACGGCATTATGATGCTCCCCAACCTGAAACCTCAGATCGAGACCTCTGATCCGACAGAATTGACGTCTTCCTTCTTTTCCCAAGAGCTGCTCAACACCTCGTCGACAGAAAATAGTCAGGCGAAAGCATTTTCAAAACCAAGGAGACCCGGTCGCAAATAGCTTTGTTAGTATGGAATGTCCATCTTCCTGAGAGAATCAATGACAATGATAAAAGTACAGGAGGGGGCGAGAAGAATATGGGGTCGTGTAAAAGAGATGTGCAGGAGAGTAGAAGGAAAGAAAAGAAAGGTGGCGGGCGACGCAGAGCAAAACCATACTTCCCATCAACGACTCCACTGCTTCCGATCACCTCCCTTGCGCTTCTGCTGCATTGACTTCTGGTAAGGCGGTGCTCCTCCCCGCTGTTGATTGTTGTCCCTCGACTTCTTGAAAGACTTCCTCTCCTCTACGCCATCAGCATCGTCGTCCTCCCCTTCCTCTACGCCTTCTCCTCCCTTTCTCTTCCCTTTGCCAGCTCCCATGCCGACCGCGATGTTCACCCTAGGTGGTACAGTGAAACCAAATGCCTTGGCCACCTTCTTCAAGTCCAGATTATGCATATCGAAAATCCGTTTCAGTGCGTAGCTGTTGTAGGCCATCAGATAACTTCGGAACCCTTCTTGTGCACTCTTGCGAAGAAGGTAGTTCTTAGACAGTAGCTTCTCCAATTCCCCCTGAACGTTGGCGATCTTATCACTCGGGAAAGAGAATTCATTGAGCGGTACCTTTGCCACTTTCAAGAATCGCAAGAATCCAATCTCGCTCGGTAGGAGGAACAAAAGTGACTTGCCACTCTTCCCAGCTCGAGCTGTTCGACCGACTCGATGGATGTAGTCCCGAGGATCATCCGGTGGATCAAATTGGATGATCCAATCTACTTTGGGTATGTCTAATCCACGAGCGGCTACATCTGTGCAGAGCAGAATGCCCGTCGGTGCATTACAGAATTCAAAGAAGGTCGATGTTCGCTTTTGTTGCTTTTGTTTGCCGTGGAGATCGAGTACAGGGACGTCGATGTAGTTCAGTAGCTCCGAGTGATAGCTGACAGAATTGCAACTACTCATGAACACGATAATCTTCTTTCCTTTGTTTCGCTTGAGGAATGTAAACAGGAGCAGGAATCGCTTGTCGCTCTCGCAGACCACGTAGCCTTGCTCCAAGCGAGCGACTGTGGAAGCAGCTAGATCGGCATGTACGTTGATGTACAAAGGACCAGGACGAAGGGACATTCGAGCTAGATCTTGTACCTTGGTAGTCTGTGTCGCTGAAAAGAGCATAGACTGACGAGTCTCATTCGGCAATAGCTTCACAATCTGCCTCATCTCATCCTCGAAACCGATTTCCAAGATACGATCAGCTTCGTCGATGCAGAGTGTCTTTAGATTTGTAAAGACGAAGCCAGGCGTGTTTTGCAGATGATCGAGTAGTCTTCCGGGTGTGGCTACAATCAAGTTCACTCCTTTCCCTAGCTTATCTGCCTCTGCCCTTCTGTTCGCTCCTCCCATGATGATACCAAAGGTCTGATGATGACCATGCGCCATGACTTCCTTGACAACACCAAAGATCTGTAGAGCCAGCTCTCTCGTAGGGGAGATGATGACAGCTCCGGTGCCGTTCCTAGGCTTGAATTTCAGTCGGTGCAGCATCTCCACGATAGGAAGCACAAAGGCAAGCGTCTTACCGCTTCCCGTCTGTGCTGCTCCCAGAACATCCTTTCCTGCAAGCAGCGGTGGTATACATCTCGCTTGCACCTCTGTCATCGTCTTGAATCCCATCGCATCCAGTGCACCTATTGTAGGTTCAGATAAGTGAAGATCAGTAAAGCGCTGTTTCAAGGCTGCCGGACTTGTCGAATCAGATCCGTCTGCTATGATTGAAGATGACGCCTCTGCCTTGGCGATGTCCGAAGCAAGCTCCCGAGCGAGTTGAGCTTCAGCATCGATCTCTTTGCCATCGCTCGTCATAGTGAGAGGTGATACGAGTGGTTAGCAATGATTGAGTTGCAATGAATATACCACCCCGCTGAATCTTGGGCAAAGTACGAAAGACTGTCTTCAACAAAAAATTCTAAATTCCTTTTCCAAAAAGATTAAACACGTGATGCAACACTCTTTTGAAATTTGATTTTTTTGGTGGAGCCTTAAGTAAAATCGAGGCTCTCCCTTCGACTTGGTACATAGGAAGATTGCCCTTATTCAGACTGAGGCCCAATCCTTAGCGACACTTCTCTCTATCCGATCTTGGAATGGCGCCGGTTGCCACAGAGCAGATGAACGGAGAGACGTCCTCGAAGAGAATTAAGACGGTAACACGGAAGAGAGCACCGACTGTCCGACAAAAGCTCTTTCAGCCCTTTCGTGCACTAGGCTTGATTACAGATCATGTTCCTTTTGTGCTTTCCATCAAACATGGTGGAAAGGACGCCAGTCGACCTGACGTCAATATCATAGCATGCATTGGAACGTCATGGACGATGTGGGATGCAGACCGCATGACCTTGCTCTTTGTCGGTGAGCCACTACCGAACGAGATACAATCTCTGTGTGTGGTGGGAGGTTCGGGTGGAAAGGACAATATATTTGCAACGAGCGGGAAGCGAGTGTTCCTCTTCCAAAGGGGCCGCCTGATCGATCAATATACCACAAGAGATGAGGATGACTTGCACGAAGAGGAAGCTGGCACTTTAAAGGATTTGATCACGATTGGGGATAGCATGTTGTCTCTCTCTTCGCTAGGCTCTTTCCTCTATGTCTGGTCAATCTCACGCAAGACACTTTCGCGGCGACTAGACTTGCAAAGACCTTTGATTGACAGCGAAGGGATCTTTTCTGCTACCTGCATGCTGCATCCATCTACTTACATCGACAAGATACTTATAGGCAGCGCCAGCGGCCACCTTCAGCTGTACAACTTTCGCACCTCTACACTACTACACACATTCTCTCGATCATCCCTTATCTCGTACATGGGCATGGAAGAATCTTCACTAGAACCAGATGAATCTTTGACGGTAGTTGATCTGGTTCAGACACCTGCCATTGACGTTGTCGCTGTAGCTTATGCATCAGGCCATATTCTACTCCTTGACATCAGATACGACGAACCGATCATGTGCGCTCATGTCTCGAGGGGCATAACTGGGGCAGCAAGTATCCTGTCCAAAGGCTGTCTATCTTTTCGAACAGATGGTATGGCGCATACAATGGCCGTAGGAACTCGATTGGGAGACATTGTCTTGTTCGATTTGCAGGCCAGCCCAACAGAGTCGACGATGAAGAAAGCACGACCTGCGCAACTCGCTCATACCATCCGATCTGCTCACACTTCCTCGATTGCATCTGTGCAATTTGTTCAAGGGCAGCCATTGCTCATTAGTAGTGGGAGTGATAATGCCATCAAGCAATGGTTCTTTGAAGTTAGTACAGTGGCGAGCGGAGGTGCATTGGGAGGAGAAGCATCGGTCGGTCCTACCACCGTTCCTCGCTTGCTGAAGAGTCGAGAGGGACACAGTGCTCCCCCACGACTAATTCGTTTCATTGGAGAAGATGGGAAGACAATCATTAGTACCGGAGGCGAAGACAGGAGTGTGAGGGCGATGAGTGTAGTGAGAGACAGTCGTAGCGCTGAATTGAGCCAGGGTGAGTCAAATCATGGTCGCTACTGTTGCGTGCGAATAGGAATGTACGAACTCTGCTAAAGTGAATGTACTCTCTCCCTACTACTACTAGGCTCATTACAGAAGAAGTCGGTGCAGCAGTCCAAGCCCTTGCTTTCTCTCAAGCTTCGTCCTACGACATCACTTTCTCACAGCTCTACTCGAAGCCGAGATTGGGATGACTTGATGACGACACATTCGGGTTCGTCCTACGCAGAGATATGGTCGACCCGTAATCAAGTGAAGGGTAGGCACCAGCTGTCTGCCACTACATCGGAGAACACCAATCATCCCGGCGAGGCTACCACAACCTGTCTCAGTGCTTGCGGGAATTTTGCCTTGGTAGGGAACAGTCTCGGATTCGTAGAGATGTACAACATTCAGAGCGGTCGCTATCGACGTCGACTGGACACGAGGGTCGAGGTGGTGGAAAGGGTGCAAAGGAAGAGGAAAGGCGGTGTGATGGAGTGGAGAGAGGAGAAGAAGAGAGGTGCCGGAAGCGCAATCACTGGTGTCGCGAGTGACTTGATCAACAAAATCGTCGTTGCTTCTACCATGGACGGAGGCTTGTACTTCTTCGACTTCCATACTGGACAAGTCCTGCACCACATCGATACCGCGACAGGCATCTCAGCGCTGCTTCTCGACAGATCGACGAATTTGGTAGCGGCTATACAAGATGACCTGACTATCAAACTATACGACATCGAGACGTTCAAGATGGTGCGTATCTTTGGTGGCTTCGCAGCAAGAATCTTGGATGCCACCTTTTCGCCCAATGGAAAGTGGCTCGTGGTCAGCAGTTTAGATGGGTTTGTGAGGACGTTTGACATTCCTACCAGTCGATTAGTTGACTATTTCAGGACAACAGAAGTAGCCACCAGTGTCAGCTTCAGCCCCATTGGGGATTTCTTGGCCACGACACATGTGGGCAGCAAGGGAATCTACCTGTGGGCCAATCGAAATCAGTATCTCAACTTGGCATTGAGTGGCATTGAGGAGGATGAAGTGATGCTGCAAGAGGGTCAAGAGACAGAAGCGCTGCCTACATTGAGAGGTGTCGATGTTGATGAATTGAAGGAAGAGGACAGTCGACTGAAGGAGCTAGATGTGGGAGAAGGAGAGTACCAAAGGAGCTACACTAGCAAATCGCAGCTCTTCATCGAGGAAGGTCTCGGTGGTGAGGAAAAGGGACTGATTACATTGAGTACAATGCCAAGGAGTCGATGGATGACCCTTCTCAATTTGGACGTTCTCAAAGCTAGAAATAAGCCAAAAGAAGCTCCAAAGAAGCCAGAGCGAGCGCCCTTCTTCCTTCCAATGGGTGCCGGTAAGATTCCGGACTCTGCCATCAGGAAGAATGGATACACGACTGCGAACGAAGTAGAGCAAGACAGTGAAGAAGGGGATTCGCGGCGAATGCAGACTCTGTCGAGTGTAGGCTTGGATGTCGAGAGTGACTTCGCTCGAAGGCTTCGACTGGCTTTGGACGAAGACCAAGTCGAGTCCCTCTTTCTCTACTTGCACACTCTCTCTCCTCCAGCATTGGACTCGGAAATTCGGTCGCTTGTTCGAGTGTCTGATGTGTCCGCCTTTCTACAGTCCATGACAAAGAGGCTGCGACAACATCTCGACTACGACGCAATCCAAGCAATGGTCTTTATTGCACTACAGATACACTCCGATCTCATCATCCAACACGGTATCAAGGAGGTGGCGGGAAGTGACTCGAAGATGATCCAAGACGATGAAGACGACTCCTCCGAGGCGCAGAGCGATGAGGGAAAGGAGCTTGGCCAAAGCATGAGAGCTTTGATGATTGAGCAATACAAGGAGGGCAACCGAGTCTTGGAGCTGCTACAGTACTGTGTCGGTAGCTTGGCATTTGTTCGTGACCTCCCCTTGACTTGATTCGACTGCTCATGTACCATACCTCAAAATAGAGATACTCTAAGACGACAGTGCGATGCAAGAGCTAGTATACATGAATCTTCCTATGTGAAGATATATTGTGCGCTTCGTGTTGTACACCCTCGAATTAGCCTACACAGCTGCCTTCCCCACCTCCTCTTCGATGCCCATCGCCTTGAGATCTCGGACCATGTCCTCCAGCAAATCTACTTTGACTTGTTGTTCTGGCAGCAAAGCTTCTCCCGTATCACTTTGCCTTTCCTTCAGTGACTGTGTGGTCCGTATCTTCTTGCTCAACGATCTCACCCTCTTTGCGACATCTTCCTCGCTCTGTGGCGGCTTGACATACTTTCCTGTATCCTTCTCCTCTCCCTCTGCAGTTGTCGCCATCTCTTTGACAGGCTCGGAATCAACATCCTTCGCATTCATGCCAACCTCCTGCTCCCAGTCATCTGGCACTTCCACCATTTTCTTTGTCTGCTCTGCTGAGTCACCTCTCTTGGTACTTTCTCTACTCCTCCTGTCACCATAAGAAGCACCTTTATCTAATGAAGATGATCCTGTCCCCAGCGCCCTACTTCTCCACACTCCACTCTTGTTCACATTCTCCGCTGCCGCGTCTAAACCTGGCCCTCTCCTCCAACTTCTATCGCTTGACTTTGCATCGGCGGAACCAGATGTAACTGTTGAGAGGCTTGCACCAGCAAACGCTCTTCGAGCTCCTTCGACTGAAGGTGATTCGTAGCCTGGGATCTTTGCTCTACCCTGCTGCCTCGCCTCTTCCTCAGCTCTGATCACTCTTGAAGGTCGGAACTTCCCAATATCCTCAGCTGGAGTGAAGCCAGGCTTGACCTTGCGTTCCTTGCGAATACTATCAGATGAGCGAGGAGAGGGTCAGATAAGAAAAGGAGTCCTACTTCCTCCCTTTGACTTCTCGAACATCGCCTTCCTCACCTTCCATCGGCACGCCTGCTCTCGGGTATGATCCGTGTCCGTGTCTCTGGGTCGTCAATTATGCCAGCCAACGACATCTTACGCTCTTGTGTCTCTCAGAGGGGCTGTGAAAGATGACAGAGCAGCGGAACCGCAAGTTGAGCCAGGAACACTACTACGTGCGATGATACCGGTGCTGTAAGGAGGGGGCGTAGGAAGGTTTAACGATCGCACTTCCATTGTACGGATAGAGTACCTTAAATAAGGCGAAGGCGAAACGGCCAAGGTTCCTTTAGCGCGTTTTCCTACCCTGATCATTCTTTCTTCCTGCTTTGCTTCCTTCCTGGACGACTTGTCTCATTTGATAGTTGATCCTCCACGCTGCCTTCTTCGCCGATATAGCTTCGTACGCTTGCACACCGCACTCTTGATCTCCTCGAGAGTGAATCGTCGGCCTTCAAGAAAGCAACACGAGAGTCTTCATTCACTCTTCCTGCAAGCTCCTCGTCAAGAACATTAGCTAGTAAAGGGAAAAAAAGTATGACAAACAAGGTGAAGAATCTGGGCGGACCTCAGCCTATCTTCCTGGGATTTACTGCTCTTATACTCGTAGCAGGAGGAAGTTATTTCTACACAAAGAACAATAATGCAAAAAAGAAGAGAGTCTACCTCCAAAAGCAGATGGAGCTAGGAAGAAAGGCGACCTATCAAACAAGGGAATGAACAACAATCAGGAAGCGGCCTCCCTTACTTCAGGAGCTGATGGTGAGGCTTTCGGTTTCCTCGTCGGGGGAACACGCATCATACAACCACCGGTCGAATCGATCTTGTCGACGATTTGCTGGAGGACTTCTTCCACAGTCTTCTCGAAGTAGAAGTTGGCAGACATCGTCATGCATCACTTGCTGAAAGGGGCGGGATCACTAGCACCCTGTTCTCACGTTCTCGAAGACATGGCGATCAAAGACTTGACAGTAGTTCATGACGTAACTCTCAATAAATCGAAATCTAGACGCCCTTTACTACCACAACCGAAGCTTCCCTCTACACGGGCAAAGATTACACCTCATCGTGATGGATGGTGTTTCGATTCGAGAATGGCAGAGGGGATCTACCGAGTGAGGCACTACCTAATTTCCGTTTAGACCGGGCAAATGGAGGACCGACGTCGCTACAAGACGCTGCTCGATAATTCTACATCCACTTTTCATGGACAAACATCGCTTAGAAAAAGATCAGGTTGCAGTAGTCCTGATCAATGGTATATATCCCTCGTGTCCTCTTCATCCGAGTCCCATGTCCCATGTATTGAAATGAGGCTATGAGCTGGAAAGAGGAATGATCTGATGGTGACAAAATCACTGCATTTGTGCATCTGTAGGACTGTCTCCGTGAAAATCCATCCCCCTCTCCCCACGTTCAGACGTGACTGTAAGTTTAAGCGCGACATAAGACGGCTAGAGTGATGTAATCCAGGAAGACTGCTACTAGTCGGATACTCCCCCGCGACGACGACCAACCTTTGACGGCCTACTTGATTTTTTTTGGAACCCACCTTGATCTTGCGATCTCCTCTGGTAGACGCACCGGCCCAGTGGGTGGACAACAGGTGTTCGTGGAGGCTCAAGTCCAGATGTCATGAGCTCGGAGGATGCAGCGAGCGCCAATCATCGTCTTCCGGTTGAATTGGTAGAGAGGATCCTCGTCTCGGCAGCAGATGATGATCGGCATTGTGCCTATGCTTTGGCATTCGTGTCGCGGAAAGTGTGTCGATGGACAGCAAAGGCACGACTGAACGCTGTAGCTCTTACCACCGTTCGACAGTTCTGTGCGTTCACAATAGTGATGCTCGACCTGCCACCAGAGTGTGCCGACACGCATCTGCGTCTCATGACTCCGTACTACCCCAGTCTTGCGTCCTTGCTTTCTGATCATTGTAGCACTGGGGGCGACTCGGCACATCATTCTGCCCTTTCGAAGTACAATGCCGAGTCGCAGGAAGATTCGCATCACTACATATCTTTTCCGCCAGACGGTCGTCCTCATACGCATGTTCGACACTTGCTCATTGATATAGTTGATTCAGACGAATCAGACAAAGGCGGCATGGAGGCGTGGGCGCAGATGTACCTGAAGGCTCTACAGGTGCAAGGGCAAGAAGAGGGGAAAAAGATGGAGAACAACTACGTCCACGAAGTAAATAGGCTCGTTCCATTGAAAGTAGCATACAAGGACATGATTCATTTCCCCCTTCAATTTCTTCGGGGCTTGGAGTTCGACCTGGACCATCTCTCTGTGGGCCCTAATTGTAATCTCGTCATCGAGTATCTTCGTTGCTCTAGGATCAGAGAGATCACTGTTGTGCTGCATGAAGACTTTGCACCCCTTCACTTTATACTGGAGTCTGAATTGAAGTTCGGACCTGGCTACACATCGAAGCTGCACATCATTGCAGTGGACTCTGCGTCAAACCTGAGCGGTGTCGACCCTCCTTGGGAAGGATTGCATCGTCTGAAGGCCTTTGGACTTGATCAACTGCGATACGACACAAGGAAATTCTCCTTTAAGCCGGCGGAAATATTTGCATCCCGGCTGAGATTGATGCTACAAGAAGTCACTCTCAAGACGAGTGAAGTAGGCACGGCAACTACTAGTCTCGAGTCGGACTATCAGCACAATGGTCCTCGTCACGCAGCTCCTACGAGAGGCGCAGGCAGGTCTCTCAAGCATCAGAACAGATCTTCCCTGACACCGGTACAAGATATAAAGGACAACGCCTTTGCGACATTCCTCTGGAAGCGCATCTATGGAGAGTCCTCTCTAGACCTGTTACAATTTGCATGGGAACCAATGGACCCGAGAGAAAAGAAGGCAGAAGATGTTCCTTGGCACACACGGTCACGTTTCGTTTCCGAGGTAACGGCTAGAGAAGATGTAGACGTCGCTCCGGGACACTCCACCAATGACACGGGAGGCTGGCCTAGGGAGAGGAGGGGTGCTTGGACGGAGCGTTCGGATCGTGACCTCGCACCAAGCTTTGCTGTCGAGCTCCGTGATGCTATCAACTCCCTCTACGGCTGGGATGCTCCAGATGTGGAAGCAGCCGCCAAGTTTTGTACTCGCAAGAGGATGATGCCACCAGAAGAACAGCATAACATTAGGAACATGGCGTTCAGTCCTGACAGAGCCGGTGACTACGTCGAGAAAATAAAGGACGGCATGCGAGAAGACGACAAAGGAATGCTGCGTGTCTTTCAAGGCATTCTGCAGAAACGGTATCGGGATGAATTGGGGTTGAATGCAAACGAGCCCATTCAAGTCCCTGACTTGCAATTTGGTACGAGAGCTCCTAGAAGCCTGATTCATCTGGGAGGCAAGGTCCCGTATGACATGGAGGATCGACTGGCTCTGTTTGAGGATCGAGCACGAGGTGGCAAAGGGTCCTGGCCGTAGTAGAGTCTTTCGACCACCCATCAAGAAGTGCGTAGAGAGAAAATAGAGTCCTTGCCTAAACACTGTTGGAGGATCGATCGAGTGCGAGTCAATGAGATCTCGTAGTGTATGTATAGAATCAAAGAATGCACGACCGATGTCGTCATGGTGGAATGCCGTCTACTACGGTCCCACGTCATGCGATTGACATGCAACAACACACACAAATACTAATAATTGTACATTTGTATTACTCTGACGTACGCCGGTCAGTCCAATGGTATGTTGTGATAATGTGACATGGAGGAGAGAGGGAAAGGCGGGCAGGATGAGGAGAAGGGATCGGCCGCCCAACAGATGCCTTTCCCGCTTATTCGTCTTTCTTCTCGATCCCTACCCTCGCTGACCACATGTCTGCTTTGTGTCGAAGGACCTCCAACCAAACTTTCTCCTCCCATGTAAGACGGGAGTCGCCTTTACTCGGCAGAAGCTTTCTAGGCTTGGGGCCAGCGTTCGTTTTGCTTTTCAATTGGCCTTTCACCGATCGACGAGGAGGAAGGACAGGCGGAGGAAGGGGTGATCCAACTCGCGAGATGTTCGAACGACTTGGCAGAGGTGGCAAGTGAATCTTCGAGTCGTCCTTCTGTTCTGATGTCGTGCCTTGCTCCACTTTCACCCTCACGTCCTTTCCTTCTTCTTCTCCTTCTTCTACTACTTCTTCCCCTTCCAAAAAGGCAATCTTCTCTTGCTTTGGACTCGATCCACCGCTCTGAGCATCGGCAAAACCATCTTCGTCATCGGTCAAGGGATCTACATTCCCATCCTCTGTCTTCCCTTCTTCCCCTTTTTCTCCCTTTTCTTCTCGGTCAGCGACGATCGCCTGTCCCTCTTTCTCGATGCTGTCAGGGGGTGATTCGTTTGCCTTCTCTATCTCCGAAGCTGCTTTACCTTCCTGGACAGGGCTTAGAGTCTTCTCATCGGCGTCCAAGTTGACCTTCACAATTTCACTCTTCTCCCTCTCTGGTAGACGTGGCGATGAGATGCTCCTACTGGATATGTCCACTATCTTGCTAGACTCTTCATCGTCCCACGCCAACTTTCCCTCTAAGACTACTGCTCTTTCTAGATGACGGATGTAGCCCCAGAAGTCGCAAGTCACTCTCAGTCTTTGCAGACAATAGTCTGGACACAGCAGGTATCTTGAATTGTTCGTCTCCGATACACGGAAGATGTGCGTAGGAATGGGCGGTAGTTGGGCTGCGAACAGATCTTCATCAACTGCCGATGACTGATTGTCGGTCTGTGCTGGATGACTAGTAAAGCTTGAGGTAGACGGATTGGGGGATAGGGAAGGTCGTGGAGAGCTGCCCATGCTTCTCAAAGTGCTAAATAGACCAGAAGAGCTCTTCTTCGTTGTTAATGCAGGGGCAGTCTGATGTGATGAGTTATTTGACGTGTTGTGGAAGGACCCACTACCAATCGGCGGTGAGGTGGATTGATCACGGCCGATCGAACTGGCCACAGCTCCAAAAGCCGCATTGCCAGCTGCACTGATCCACGTACTGCCCTCGTTTGCGTGCTGTGTAGCCCCAATTGGCATGGGTACGTTTACGACAATCTTCCCGCACATTGCGCATGCAGCAGGAGGGCTCCCTAATGCTCGATTTCGTACTTCACCTTCATCGTACTGTCCTCCACCGAAGACGGGCTCGATGAGCAAGTTGCCCTCTAGGATGGCCGTTTGCATCTGCCGCCTACTTAGCCAATTTAGTCCAGGGGCGAAATCTAGTCGTAAGCAAGGTTCGCAATCCTCTTCGTTGATGCGCTTTAGGAAGGCCAAGGACGACATTTGAGAGGGCAGGTGTATCATTTGCTCAACGTTTGCTGGCAATGAGGGAAAGTCCTTGTGCCTTGCTACTCCTGCAGCGAGGAAGGGAGACAGTGAAGTCGTGCCAGTGTGTCCTAGCGGACTGGGGGCACCAGCAAGTTGGCTTGAACCTGAAAATACTCGGCCTTGAGCAGGCGCAGGTGAGTTGGTGCGTGAGATGATTGGAGAGGCTAGAACTCCGTTGATGTTACCGCTTGCTGCCCCAGGCACAGGGTAATTGATGTAAGGTGCTAGTTGTGACCGAAGTCTCCGGAGGTGATTCAGGAAAGCTCGCAGCTCAGTATACGGCACTATGTCTAGCCTGACCCGCTCTTCTTGTATGGGTAGTATCGAAGCGTTGCCCACGCTTCTCGGTATCG
The DNA here is from genome assembly GCA_026210745.1 of Exobasidium rhododendri. Taxonomy (NCBI): domain Eukaryota; kingdom Fungi; phylum Basidiomycota; class Exobasidiomycetes; order Exobasidiales; family Exobasidiaceae; genus Exobasidium; species Exobasidium rhododendri. The sequence continues at coordinate 1,829,739 of CP110630.1, forward strand.
CTACCTGACCAGTCTGTCGAGTCTGGTCTTCCGTTACAGGCGCTGGTTGCTCCTTATGTGTCTGCTCCACTATGCCTTGCAATTCCGCCAATCGCTTCTGCTGTTGTTCCATAATCTCCTCGGTATTGCGAAGCCTTTCCTCCGTCGACTTGCTCTTTTCTTCAGCCCTTGCTCTCGCCAATCTTTCCACTGCAACCATCTTATTTGCCTCACTGAACAAGCTTGAACTCAATTCATCCAACTCTGATTCTATCTTCTCTTTGTCACTTATCGCTTTTCCTCTTTCCGCAGTCTCTTCAATCACCCTCTCCATCATTTTTTGCATCTCTGAGGACACATGTGCCTTCTCTACTAGCAAACCTGTGTTCAGTGCTGCTAGATGTTCTTGCCTTTCTTTCTCCAGTGATGCGACGTTTATCTGAAAGCCAGTCAGCTTCTCCTGGGTATCGGACAAGTCATCCTCCAAATCACTGATGCGCATAAACGAATTCACCAGCTTAGAGTTCAGTCCGGTCACTTGATTGACCAAGTCAGCGATCTGTGCTTGATATTCTGTGTCGTTGTGTGCTGGCTTGAGTGCGACGGGTGCTGCATATATGACAGAGTTCGCTTTCGAAGGGAAACTGCTCTGTGTCGGTGTATTGTCTTTCAGCTTCTCGCCCACAGTCGTGACAATCTGGCTGGACCTCTTCGATGAGACTGTGGCCTCTATTCTCGAATCGGTAGACCCCCTACGACTGCTCCCTGCCTCACTGTCTGACTCGTTGCCGAGCAGATTCGTCTCGTCAGCTTCGTCGGCCAAAATGGCGTCAGGACTCGGCCTCGTCAAATGCGACGTTGGCAATTCTTCCTCCTCTTCCCTCTCTTTTCCTCCCGCTATCGAGCTAGTACCTGCAGAAGCCATCTTGGTCTGGCGTTGCCGTGTCGACACTCAGATGAAAGTAAAGCAAGCGAAGGAGTTTAGTTTGGCGGTCTCGATCACCTCTGCTCCAGTGCCACTTGATGCTTATTTCTCACTGATCGAAACAATCAAACACCTTTATCGCGAATGCCATAGAATCACAACGCTCTGAGACACGTGGCGTGTCAATGCGGACAATGTGCACTGCTACCACCACTTTCCCCGCCCCATTTAGTGATGCCGAGGATACTAAGACTCATCACTCGTCTTGGTCTCAACACTGAAAAAAAAATACAATGATGGCTGCTGCAACGACATCATCTTAGACTCAGATATTCGCCGTTCCTTGCGAGCTGGAGTCAGTGCCAAGAAGCGTTCCAGCCAGATCTCCCTACCGCTCATCACATTCTTCTTGATCAGCGTCAATCATTGATCAAGAAGAGAGCTTTTCGTTCTGGCATTCCAATCTCTTTCACTTTCGTCAAGTGCGACTTGACGTGCGCTCCCTCCGGAGATGAAGAAATAAAGATGCCTGTGAAGATTCGAGTCATTTCCTTTACGACCACAACATGCATAGTGGAAATGAGAAACGATGAATGTTGTCGTCGTCCTACAGGAAAATTCTATCAAGCTCCGTTCGGGTGCCCTGAATTGGCACTGGGTTCATATTTCCATACACCCTCCTTTCCTTCCAAACTTTTCTTTGCCTCCTTCATGGCCCATGTTTGGATACTGTTAATATGATGTAGGGAGAACGACTGTATAAGCAGACTGACTAGCATCACCGTATCGCGCTACAGTCATCCTCCATCTCACGTAGTGTCTGGCTTGTATAGGATAAGTACTGTTCCAAGCGCCATCCCTCCAAACATGCCAAAGTACCATAAGTTCTCCCAATCTTCCTTTCCTCTCTTTACCCCTCCCTCGGGTCTCTTCAAATCAAGATCCACCAAAAAAGATAGGACAACATCAGCAGTGTATCTCTCTAAACCAGCATCCCGATTTTCTGCTCACATCTTCGCCGAATAATTTACCTGAAGGATAGGGGAGCCAGCAATGTGTCAGAGAATGCGAAAACCTTTCTCAAATTTCATAAGCCCGACATGACCCACCCGTTGGCTGATTGTAACCGCCCCCTCCCGAAGAGTACCTGATAGCAATAGCTCGATTTACGGTCCTCTGTCGCAGCAAATGTCGGCCATTAGAGGCCAGTAAACTTGTGTTCATGCTTTTGGCTCGGAAGTATGGAGTGATGGCTGAGGCAAAGCATGAACATCATCTTTCGTATCGCAATCAAGGCAAACAGACCGGTCTTTGAGCCACGTGTTTTTGATCCCGCGCACAGACGTCTTGATGTCTGTCCTTGCCAATAAGACGCGCAAATCATTGATGTTCACTAGTCCAAGATCTTCACCCGTACACATAATCGCAAGGCTTGACAAATTTTCGGATTTTACCTCACTCTACTTCAAAGCGGACCTCGACAGACCTTACCGATTGGAATTGCGGATCGACCACTGGGACTTATTCCAGTGCACTCTATCAGCTTGGTGGGCTGTTCTCCACTGCACTGTTGCGTCCATCTGAGTGTTCAGCATGTCGGCCACCCTTGGAGTCTCGGAGTCGAGCAAGTCCGGTGGTGCAGTGCCAATAAGACCAGGTAGAGCCAGCACTCGCTCTTCCTCCACCCGTTCCCATCCTAGGCAGAGAAGCGGCATACATACTGGTGGTGGCTATACTGCTGACTTCGATATTGATGACGACGAGGAAGGAGATCTCGATGGGGAAGACGGCGACGATGACGAAGACGATCAAGTAATCACAGGAGAGAATTCTGGCGGCAAGGATCTTATTAATGAATCGACACTGAAAAGTGGCTACCTTTGGAAAAGAGGTGAAAAGAGGAAGGTGAGGCATTGATGAGGCGTCTCATTATAATGGAGCAACCTCCTGATGATATCACTCCCCTACCCGAACGCAGAATTGGAAGAAAAGGTGGTTCGTCCTGCGGTCGTCGAAACTGTGCTACTACAAGAACGAGAAGGTGAGCCCTAAAGCGAATCGCGCTTTCGATCACAGATTCTCATATAGATCACACTGTTCAGGAATACCAACTCTTGCGATTCATCGACATGTCGGACGTGCATACAGTGGCAGCTATTGCTTTAAAGAAGAACCAGAACAGTTTCGGCATTGTGACATCAAAGCGACAGTATTACACTCGGGCTTCGAGCGCAAAAGAAATGCAAGATTGGATTGACGCTCTGAAAGATGCGCAAGAGCAAGCTCGACAGACGAGCACCTTGAGCAAAGATATGGGCGCCATTGATATAGGTACTTCCTCTGGTAACGAGGGTCCTTCGGGGCACGTAATTTCTCAAAGGAACGCTTCGGCAAGTCCCAGTCTGCTGCCAATTGACCGTCAACATAGTATCAAGGGTACAAATCATGCTGCACCTATTAATATCGTTATACCGGGAAAGGGTCTTTACGCATCTCCTGCTCAAGCTAGGCAGAACAGCACTGGGACGAGCATCATAAGTCCATTGACAGCTACTTCAGACAGTGAATTAGGCGCGCCATCGGGAGCAGAACAATTTGGTCTTAGTTATGCTAGTTCCACCGGTCAGAGTCTGGCCAGCAGTCCAAATAGAGGCGGCCCCTTCTATCACTTTGATCTGATTAATAGCGGAGGAGATAGACAGAGCCCGCAGAATCAGTCAGGTGGAGACGATGCAAACGAAGGGCACAGACGGGCCAAAACGATAAAGAAGGTGGCAAGTGGCAATCGTGATACATCGATCGGAAGTAGCGGAGGGGAAGGATCGACGAGTGTGACTACTGGATGGACAGCAGCAGCAGGAAGACCACAGCATCAAGCCGCCCAGCATCAACAACAATCGGCTGGCATCTTAAGTAGTAGTGATGAGGATGGTGATGGCGAAGAGGGAGAAGTTTGGGATGAAGATGAAGTAGCGGACCGTGCTATGCCCCTACCAGGCTCGACTGGCATTGGCGTGACTCAAGTCAGCCATCCTACGCAACTACCTGGACCTATCATCACACCGAATACCCCGTCCAATGCCACCGCTGGAAATCGAAAAGTAGAGTATGAATTTTCCAAGGATCTCAATAAGGTCATTCATCAAGGTTATCTCATGAAGCAGAGCAGCAGAAGGAAGCAGTGGAGAAAGAGGTGGTTCACTCTGACAAGCACTCATCTCTCCTACACACGAAGTCATATGAGTGGCAAACCCCAACGCCAAATCCCACTCACTTCCATCTTAGACGCAATCGAATACGTCTCAAAGAAAGCTGGCACTCACTTGCAATCGCCCTTGCCATCAAGTCCTGGTCCTCAATCGCCACCGCTGAATACTAATTCTATAAGCTTTCAAATCGGCAATAGCATGGAGGCTGGAGCTGGCAGCCATGCAGGTACAAGAGAGGGAATGCTCAGCCCGAGCGATATGAGTGCCATCGGAGCGGCCTCAGCAACGGCATCCACACCGCACCCACTCTTCGCATCAGGAGGCGACTATGTGTCAGAAAGGAGAAACAGTGGCGCTAATGTGGGGATCGTCCCCGCTCCTCAACCAAAAAGGAAGAAAGAACATTGCTTCAAGATCATCACCCCCAATCGGACCTATGTTGTCTGTGCACCTACCGAGGAGGAAGAGATCAAATGGCTGAGTGCATTGCAGGCTCTTCTGGCTCACTGGAGAGGAACAATGGAGGTGGATGCAGAGGCGCCGGCAGCTACAGCAGCATCACAGCCAATCCCAGCCGCTTCATACCCTTCGCACCAGACGGTGCCGCAGACATTCATTGGCTCTTCCAGCCCGCCCAAGACAGCCAATCGTGCACTGCGTAGATTGAGTACGAACGAAGACGTCACTAGCTCATAAAGATGCCTCCGTCCCCCCGCCTCCTTTCATGTTCTTCACTCTGATCTGTTCCTGGCTCATCTAGTCCTTATTGTGTATATCCCCTCATACTACTACCCGATCAATTCAAGGTCTTGCCGCTTACCCACCTCTGCACCTTGCCTTACGTTTGATGTTGCTAGCGAAAGCAAAGACTTGATCCAGTTTCTTATGCCCACCCACCCAGTACGATATTCCACGAATGTTCCTTGTAAGATGCGCAGTGCTGAGGATGAAGATGACAACAACAACGACCACGAAAGGTGGTGAGCTGCGCTCAGCGGCGCAGAGAATGAGGAGCACGAATGAAGCGCGCGCTACGCTTGGCAACTTAAGACGCGACCCTCTCTGGTCTTTGGTCTCTCTGAGGAAAAATTAAAGACCAACACCTCCCTCCCTCGAGTGAAAAACACAAACGAGGTCAATTTGGCCCGATGGACTTTACCGATGCATACCGACTCGCACCTTCAACATCAGCGCACAGAAGCTATGCTTATTCGCCAGGGTCTACGTTCTTCTCTACCCTGCATCATATAGCAGAGCACGGCACGACAGTGATTCAGGTCCGAGTGAGCACCTCTCTTCAAGTTGTTCGGAATTGGACGATGGAATTCCATGCAACGTCGGCCGACTGGTCAAGGGATGGTAGTCTTCTCTTGGTTGTGGGAGAGGCAGAATTTGTTGTCTTGGCAGTTGATCCAAGTACGAGTCGTAAACTAGCCAAAGATGACTCGGAAGGTGTTGTGGCATGTGTCAAGGTTGGAATGGAAGGGTTGTCGAGCGCATGCTGGGTCGGATGCGAAGGTCATGAAGCAGTTTGCAGCTTTTCATCAGACGATGTGATAGCAAATATCTACAACGTACGGAATAAAAGTGTCTTCACAATCATTAATTTGAAACGATTAAAGTTATTTTCAAGTCCATCAGTGCAACATCTTGCCTTTCTACTTCGTCAAGATGCAAAGGACGGATTAATCATCGTTGCATCTCCCACCTCCCGACACAACAAGTTTTGGGCAACAGATGAGCAATTCTCGCTGCAGACGAATGACGCAGTCGAGGTAGTTTGGTCGCCTGACGAGAAATATCTGGCCGTCAGAGAGGGTCCTTTGGAGTACAAGGTGCAGATCTATTCTCCTCTTGGCCTTTTACAATCTAGCTTTCAGATCGACTCGAACGTTACTCAAGTTCAGTCGTCCTTCGTATCCGTACTCGACAGTAATGCAACGACGGAAAGCGAAAAGGTGTCGGGAGGCGGACTGGGTATTCGAGCAATGCGATGGGCTCCGAACAGTAGTCTGCTTGCAGTGGGAGGGTATGACCAAGCGGTCAGGATCTTGGAAAGCAGAGAATGGAGCATGGGCGCTTGTTTAGATCTTTCCAAGAAGGTGGTGGCAGACTGCGAAGCTAGCAAGGTGATGGGTCCTTTGGTGAGTGCCTGTCCCATCCAGTCTTCCCGCACTGTACTCAAATCGCATGCCTCACTCAGACGGCATGGAGAGAACCCTATGACTGGAAACGCGAAACGGGCGGACGAGGGATAGTGGAATGTGAGGATGAAGGAGCGCTCTGTCCTTGATGGCTTGTACGGCCTTGCTCACACAGATTCCACACATAGATGAGCGAGTGGATACACCTTTTACACTTCCATCGGTGCGAATCGACATGAGCGCAAATAGCAACTTCAAAACAGGCATCGTTTGGCTGGAGTGGAACCACAATGGCTCCTTGCTCGCTGTTCGGAATGGTGAGTTGAGGCATCGTGACTTCACACTGCACCATCTCATCTCTCTTCTTCTTTCCCTCTGTTGGAACACACGCGCAGACAACCAACCTGCTGCCGTCTACGTATACGCTTTCCCGCCTCTCGACCCTCGAGAAGGAGACCAGCGGATACAACCCTATCTCCTGGCTGTAAGCATGCTCTCTTCCTCCATCACGTTAGCAGCCTGGAAACCGGTGGCTGCAGATCAAGTCCACCTGCCAGACTCGAGCCTGGCCGTGATCAACGTAGAAGGTCAATCCATCCATCTATGGAGCTACCAGGGTGGTCTGTCACCTCGTCAAGTAGTAGAGGCCATCCCTATCCCAATCGGTGAGGATGTGTATATGCATGACGGTGATCAGGCCACGTCTGACAATGTCTCGTACCCAACAGATGACTTTCAAGCCAGTGACTTTGCTTTCGCTCCCGACGGAAACAAGATCCTCATCACATCCCACGACGACACCTTCTGCTGTGCTATAGAAGCGGGAAAAGGGCGGCACGCAGCATGAACGAGCCGTGTGTGAAGACTTATGTAATGGATAACAGTGCAATATGTGTGTAATATACTTAAAGCTTGCCACTTCGATGGAAGGAGCCCTCTCTACTGGATCACTCCTACGTCCCTACTCTTCGTCACTGTCAATAACTCTGCGCTTTCTCATCGTGGCGGCAGATTCTTCAGTCTTGCCCTCTTCTCCTTGCCCTGGCTCCGCTTTGCCTGTCTTACCAGCCCTGCGAAGAGCATCTTTCTTTTCCTGAATAGGTAGGAGATGAGGTTGGGGGGGGGGCGAATCAGTTCGCAGCCTTTCGTGTACACAATTTCACAGTCACCAAAGCATGGCCAACAAGGAACTTACCATCTCTGCTTCCATAAGCTCCATCTCGTCTGGTTCTTCATTGACTTCAAGGTCTTCCTCTTGTGACCCCTCTCCATCCAAGTCGTCATCGTTCTCATCATCAACGACAAAGCCATCGTCGTCGACAGTCTCCTCCAATCCGTCATCGTCTCGAATAGTGCTCCCGACCCCTGCTTCATCTGCACCTCCATAGCCTGCCACATTCCTCCCTCCTGTTCTCCTCGCACTTCTAGCAGCACTTTCCCAGAATGCATCATCGTCTTCTTCCTCTTTGCCTTTCATTCGTTTCTTTGCGTCTCTCTGCCTCTTCTGGCTCCTCTTCTTTTCTTCCCTTTCCAGTTTCTCTTTCTCTAATATAGGATCCTCCCTCAATTGAGTCTCCTTGACTAGTGAGCCTTTTTGTTTGCGCACTGCTTTAGCCAGTCTCTGATGTGATTCCGAAGCTGTGGACGTCGGTCGGAACGTCAGTGAACCCATTATGGGTGCTTCCGATTGATACATGTTGACTTGCTCCTGCCCGTCATGCTTGATAAAGAGGTGTGTCAAATGTTGGGCTGGTTGGAGAGGGGCAGATGATGATGAAGAAGAAGAGGAAGGTGGATTCACCCCAACATTTTGAGTCCTCTCCGTCGCCTGCGTGATGTCGTAAAATTCGGAACCGAGCTGTAATGAAGAAGACCCATCGCTCCATTTGACAATTCTGGCATTTGATTCGGGAATCTTCACGCCTTCCTCGTCTACCTCGTCTGTCCATCGCCATCGGATAGTGTTGCTTGTGGTCAGTAAACTCCGAAGACCAGCGTCATCGATTCGAATTCCGTCTTTGTTCTGCAACAATTCATCTTCTTTCTCTTCATCGAATGTATCTTCCTCGAAAACCTCGCTTCGATATTGCAACAGGTTGGGAAGTCGAGCAAAGTAATGAGAAAGACCCCTCCGAAATGGTAGTGAGGGTAATGTGAAGCTAGCTTCTTGAATCTCAGTCGGAGCTCCATCCGCATCTCTAACTCCCATAGGCGGCTCTGCAGATGTTTCTCGATGCTCCAGGGCATCGTAAGAACCTACTGATTGCTGAGATGGAGATGGGGAGGCTCGAGGACTGGCGGATTGTGATGCTCTGCCAGCTGACTGTCTGGTTTGAGACTGAGCTGAAGATGGGCTAGGAGACGCAGAGCTTGAAAGGAGGTTTATAAGAGGCCCTGACGTTAGCGATCATGCGATGGTATTCCGACACTTCCATACTCACTCGATTTTGCGCCTCTGCCTTGTTGGCCTCGCAATCGCATCTTCGTCCTCGTCCTCCTCGTCATCATCTCCAGCTCCGAAGAGATCATCTCCCCCTTCCTCCCCCTCTATCGCTGCCCCTGCCCGCTCCTCTTTTTCCGGAGCTTCATTGATTGCTTCTGCCATTTCTTGGTCGCCATTCCCGTTTGTCGACATGTGGTCCCTCGGCGACTCTGACATGATGCTGGGAGGTGAGAGATGAACCTCAAAGGTAGGTAGGAAGAAAGGCATCGACAGCATCCCAAAGCACAATGTCAATGTTCCCGTCCACGCTAGTCTTGTGAAGAGCAGGCTTCCACGTGGCCTTTGCCTCCCCACTAACCTCTCGGTACGCGGTCCAAGGTCCGTTCGACTGTAGCCCACCATTTACACTTCCACTAGCGGTCTCTATGCACTGCGCACGATTGTGGTACTTGGCAGTCATCAACGCCCGCATGTACGCTAGAATTAACAATGATGCACCACTCAGTGAGACGAAAAGGAGCCGATGGCAACGTCGTTGGCCCTTGTGAACACCTGCTAGGACCTACAACAACAGTCCAGTGGTACGCCTAAGTGGCAGTGAGGCTCCCGCGGAGGCCTGAGCATCACGTTTGCCCTGCCATTTGCTCGCCGATCAACAGGTAGAGAAGTACTCCTCTCCCTGGCTGAAATCAGCTGCAGGTCGGCTGAGATAGATGTCCCTTCAATATAGCACGCACACATATATACAGGGAAGAGGTGCAGCTAGCGCGTCGTACTACGAGTAGGCACTCATGAGGCCATGCATAGCCAAGCTGGGGCCTCCTCTGCAGCCATACAGGAAACGAGTCTTCTCTTACGCAAGCGGTTCGTCCATTGTTACAAAAGTAGACGATTGAAAGGGCGGCGTCGGTGTGAGCAGATCGGATCTGCGACAACGGCCCCTACGTGAGGATGATACCTGAGATAGAGTGCGGTGATAAATTGCGATTGTCCTTCATTTCATTAGATTATGGTAGGTCAATTCCTTCTTGCAACAGAGCGAACCAATGGTCTGCGACCTGGCTCTTTGCTACACTCGGATCTACAGATACTGTGCTGATCAGCTTTGATAGTAATAGCTCGATTCCTCTACTCCCGCCTCAGCATTTTTCTTGGAGCAACAAAAGTCCTGCGCTCGTTTTCTCTTCCATCAATATTGCAAGACTTATCTGACCCAAGCATCCTTCCCGTGATCATACTTCTGAGCAACAACCTAGTAGCTCCAAGCTCGCCTGTCCGCCATCAAAGGCGATCCTCCGAGTACCGGAGCAATGCACAATGAGGCGATACTACCCAATATCAGTACGTCAATGAACCGCACTCCCAAATCATCCTTCTCCTCACGATTGCGCCTCGCCAGAGGCCCAGCAGCAGCAATTCAAAACCAGAAGCAACAGCAAATCCAACAGCAACGTCAACAGAAGCAGCAATCTCAGCAGGGAATACGGCAAGCAACTCCGCTACGCCAACAAAGTAGCGTGATCGGTACTGACACTGGATCGTCCATCCTCTTCCCTTCCTCGTCAGCGAGTCATGGGCCGAGGAAGCATCACAAGGAGCCAACTCAGCACCCCTCACACTATCCGCCTTCCGCTCTCTACGCTCTCGAGCAGGCCAGTCTGACATTGTCGCCTTCGGTCACGAATTCGCACGTTCAGGGCAAGTCTCTGAGTCAGGAAGAGGCAGGTGTTCCGCTTCACTCCCACAATCAAGCTTCTTCCTTCAATCCGAGCGACACCAGGGCAATTCCTACTCTACAGATAGCTCCCATACACTTGGAGACTTATCTTCGCACGTCGAAGGCGTACTCGAGCTCGCCGCGATCGGATTCCAGCAGCGAGTTTAGCTTATCAGCAGCCTTTCCCGACGAGGAAAATGCGCCAACAACTGTAGTCCAAGTACCAGCAGGTATAACAGAAGACGCCGTGGACGACAATCGTAATCGAGATTACAGTACGAAAGGAGACTCGACGCCGACGTCTCAGACTATGAATCCCTTTTTGAGAGTGGCATCACCGGTCCACACGCTCGAAGATCAGGCCAAGGCTCGACACGCCAAGCCGGTCAACACAACGGAGGACTGGAACTATGAAGACTACGAAGGGGCACGAGTAAAGTATGCGATGAGGAGAAGATCGAAAAGCACGCTCTCGAACGTGCTTATACAAGAGAAAGACGACGGGTCAGAAGATGATGATAGCAGCACATCAAGACGTGGTCCAAACGGTGTCTCGCTAACACGACTTCGCTTGCGCAGTATTGCTTCAGCGTCACAGATAAGAACGCACAAGAGTCCTCCTCCTCCTAAAGTGCAATCAAAAAGAACTAGGGCAACGAATTTTCCGCCCTCTCCAATGACACCAAGACCAGCGATACCGCCTGCAAAGAGTAGTAGGAGCTTTCTGAACCCTTCCGGAAATACGGAAGAAGGCAACTCTGCTACACTTGCGGGGGAGACGGGCTCTTCTCTGGGCACCATACGACCGCCTCGACCTACCAGACGCTCTCCTTCGCCCATGCATGCCTTGACAGCAGACGATCGCTCTAAGCCCTGTCCAAAGGACTGTTCTCCGGCCAATGATGACGAGCCCATCTTCGACTTTGTCGGCGGGATCAATTGGGAGATGTTGAATATCATGAAAGAGTATGATAATGAAATTACAAGCTCGCAGAGAGCAGCAACTTTAGAGGAAGCAGCAGCACGGGACGAAGAATGGGATGGAATAGAACAATGGCGAAGTGGGGCTGGGATTGCTTACGAATCTCCTGTCGAGAGACAAGAATTGCACGATGAGCGTTTTGATGAGACTATGCGTCCTGCGAGTATTGATTCGTCACCGGGTCAAGGGTTGATGCCATCCATGACAGCTCACACCCTGGCTACAGCACGGTCGGATTACAGTCTAGCCACTGCAAAGAGTTTCCAATCAATGTCGTCTTTCGGTCGTTCTATCTTTACCGCCGTGGGAGACTCACCTAATCCAGTATTCGATCTGCGAAGTAGATCACCTTTGCCGTCATGCAATCCCAGTGTCGTCCCATCACCCTTGATCGTCGACGATAGGACTGCATTCACTGCAAAGATAGACAGTGCTCGTGCGGATCTGCCAGGTACCTTTCCCGGATTCCAGTCCAGTCAATCTTTGCTCTATCAACAGACTGTACGGCCTCCGACGTCGACGAAGGTGTCTACTTCTGCCTTTCGATTGTTGCAAGAATCCTCTTTCCAGTCACCAAGTCGAACCAATGTGTCTCAACCGTCCTCAGAAGTGTTTGAAAGCGCGGACGAAGGCCTAGGCAGTGAATGGTCTCCTCGACCCATCAAGTCATCGCCACGGAAGAATCTTACTAGACAATACAATGCTCGGAAGAGGGCCTCTCGACTGTTTGGACTTCCCAATGAAAAGGCAGTGGGACTGGGAAATTCGATTTTGGAGGACGAGGAGATACGAGGTCAGTCTCCTTTCAGTCTGACAACAGCGCAGCTCATGGCTTTTTCACAAGAGGCAGAAGTAGGCTCGTTGGACACAGCAGAGCTGCAAAAGAAGCACGAGTACCTCTTAACGACAGATGAAGATACGCTGAAGGAGGGAGACCTACGTACGCCTGATCTCTGGCGGCAATCGCAGACGTCCAAAGAAGATGAGTCACTGATCACGCCCGTCAGTGATGCATGGGAAGCGATCAGCAATAGTCGAGATGATCAGAGGAAAGCCTTGAGGGCACAAGATTACGACGCATCTTATCCCGAAGAAACGAACGAACATGCGCTAGGATTGCATACGACTGCAAACGAGGTGGAAACACGGCTCGACTCGACTCCAGCACCACCTACTCGACCGATCATCAAACGTAGAAGTAAACGCATCTCATGCCATCGAAGTAAGACCGAAGAGCCTCTCGCAAGAGCGATCAACACCACATTCATCAAGCTGTCAAGTTTACCGATCCAGCTGGTCGAAGCCCCCTCCCAGATCTCTTGGAGGAGCAGTCTGACGGCGCAAGAATTTAACGGCTTCGCGGCTACCTTTGGTAGCAAAGAAATGCATCGTCAAGAAGTCATTGAAGAATTGCTGATCACCGAGTGGAATTTCGTTACCAATCTGAATTCGATACTAAGGATCTTTTCTTTGCCTTTACGAAACGCCGACTTGTCCTTTAGCAGAGAGGTTCCACTGGATGTGGCTCGTCTTTTCAATTGGCTGGATGACATCCTGGCTTTTCACGTCAAGCTGCTCAAGTCGTTGGACAAGGTGAAGAGTCGTCACCCGAGCGCTCTGATTGTCAGTATCGCTGGAACGCTTCACAAACACATTTCTGGTCTGTCGATTCATCAGTCGTATCTGGTCAATTTTGAGAGAGTGACCAAATTGATCGACAATATTCGTCGCAGCGAGATTAAAGCCGATTTGAGTAGCTTCGATCACATCATCGAGCGTCAGTCAAGGCTCCCGGAATGCCGCGGTATGGGACTGAGCAGCTTTCTGCTGAAGCCAGTACAGCGCTTGATGAAATATCCACTCTTCTTCAAGGTAGGTGATCTGCGGGACTGAAAGCAGAGCGTGTTGCTTCTGTTGACCAGCTTCGCTCTTACTTCTTCTCCCCACTTCGCAGCAACTGGCCGAATTGACTCCAGCGGATCATCCTGACCACGAAGAGACACAGCAACTCTGTGTCTTGACAGAGAAGATCATAAGGGACATGAATTGCGTCAAGGCAAGAGAAGAGGACTACCAGGAGCTAAAGGTGTTAGCGAGTCGCATAAAAGGCTTGCCGGAAGACTTCCACTTAGCTTCTCGTCAAAGGCATCTTTTCAAGCAAGGTGTGCTACGTAGTGTCGCACTTACGGAGCCGAGTAGCTCGTTGAGCAATCCATTCGACCGATCGTTTGGTCATGCTTCTCCCACGCTATCTTCTAGCCAGATTCGCCCACTAGGTCTGTCTGGAAGCGGTATCTCTGCCAACTTGCAATCACCTCGCATTGGAAACGTGCCCCTACCTTCTGTTCTGGACGACAGCCCGAGCCTTCCTTGGCAGCGATCACCCACTCCGTCTGATGTCTCCTATGCTGGCACGAAATCGGACACAAAGATGTTGCCTTTCCAATCTTCTCTTTCATCTACAGGAGTAGACAACAACAGCCTATTCGAGATCAAGAGGAGTACCACTCCTCAACCGCCTCCTTTACGACCAGCCAGTCGTAAGACGTCAATGGCGAACCTGTTCGCCAGAAGCCATGCAGCGAGTCAAGGACATGGCAAGCAATCCAGCCATGATGAAGGAGAGGGAACGACGATGCATGCCTTTGTATTTGACGACCTACTTTTGCTGACGATTCCAGACAGGGAAGATGAAAAGGAAGGCACGACAAAGACCGCGATCAAACAATCGAAGAACAAGAAAAAACAAGGGAATCAAGGTTTGCAGGCGTCCCCTACCTTGTCGCAGTTGGGAGAAGACAGCGCAAAGTACATCGTCTTGCCAAAGGGAGGTGTCTGTAGGATCCTAGGCGTCACTGCCCGATCCAGCGGCAAAGCTGGTGGAACCTCCTCCTCTCTAGTGAGCTTGCTTGAGGTCGAAGTGCTGCCTTTGACAGTGGAGTCAGGAGAAGGATCCAGAAGTAGCGGCAGTACAGGCAGCATGACGTTCCTCTTTGCGTTTGCAGACGACGCCGGACACCATAAAGGAGGTGGCGGGGGAGGGGGAGCAGAGCTGTGCTGCTCTTTATGGGAAAAGGCACTGGAAAAGTCCTTCTTGAGCTGCATTCAAGCGAGAAAGAAGCAGTCGCTGCACACACTGGCAGAATTTACCTCGCCCATCTTTGGTGCTATCGTGAAGCCTCGAGTGACACAGCATGCACTTTCGCTGAACACTGCTCAAGCTGATTGGCCAAGGCGTCAAGAGCATGTAAAGCAGGTTGTCATGAACGCGGCAAGATGTGGAGATCGGACGACGTTGACTGCCTTGCTACAAGCAGGTCTGCCCTTCCCTAGATCACCATCACAACAGAGCCTGTCCGACTTGGCCAATCGAACTGTCGCCACGGTGGAGAACAAGACCTTATCTCCCAGTCGACTGGAAAGAGCATTGCCAGCGCCTCCTCCACCACCACCGCTCATGCAAGTGCACCATGTACAGAAGTCTCCGTCACAACCAGCATCCTCGAGACGAAGCCCAAATTTGGGAATTTCCGGTCAAAGTCACTTGGAAGTGAGCGAAGTGGCAAGAGTAGGCGACCTAGGATCCACTAAGACGGCTGTTCGTACATTGGATGAAGAGAGGAGGGAGGAGAAGACGTGGTGGTGTTTGCGGATGAAGGAAATCGAGGCAGAAGGGGAATGGAACGACGCGCTGGAGAAGCTAGTCGCATCACGACGAGCAAGACTACAGCAAAGCCAAGTCCAAGCAGCAGTCACTTCCTCGACAAACACTTCGACTTCGATGGCGACTCGAGTTCGTAAAGGATTGCCGGTGCTGAAGTAATTTGATCTACTTGCGTTAATTGCACAGATCATACCCTGCCTCTTGCTCGACGTGTGGTCATAGCACAATCCATCCCTCCCCACTTCGTCTCCTTCTATCACTCTGTACTTTGTCATTAGCATATTCTATAGTAAGATTATTAAGCGCATTTGCTGTGTGGTAATCGTGTGATTCGCAACAAGAATTTTCTTTCTACTCTTCTTCACCTGACGTTGTCGAGAGACGTTCGTACCGTTTCCTTCTAGGGTCGGCCTGATAACCAAATAGGCGAGGGATGAGAGTAGATAGGGACGAGGAAGAAGGGGAAGACGAAGCAGTATTGCGATCGTCCGCATCCACTCGAGCTGCTCTAGCATCTGTTAAAATTCGATACTTTCGATCTCTCCACGTCACGGTACTACCACATAATGCGGTCACCCAGATCGGGAAGGCGAGTAATTCCCTGCAAATCCAGGCAAGTCGAAACGTCCAGACTTGTCGGGAATTGCTAAAGTCGATTACTTGGGTGGGAATATTTCCTCTGCTGCTACTCCTTGTATCTCTACCTGCTTCTTGAAGGCTAGCGATGACAGCAAAGTCGACCAGATGCCATGAGAGAAGGTGAAGGAAGAAGAAGACAGATCCAGAGAACCCTTCTGAGAGGTACGAAGAAGAATTTTTTCCGATTACAAGGGGTAACCAGAAACGAGTAAATGCCCAGGTGGCAATGATCCCACAAACAATTGATTCTGTGAGAGGTTCCACGTAGGTGGCCGCCGGAACCATGTACCTCCTTACTCGAATCCATCGAATGCGTCGCTTAGCATAATCTGCAATGCTCTTGACGTCCCCTACTGTCATTCTGGCTACGTCACCGTCCAACAAGACATGACCAAGCGAAAGCGGTGGCCTCCACAGTGAAAGCGCCAGCATATTATCCTCCGCAAGAAAGATTCCGAATCGTGCAAGTGGTCTCGCAATGCCATTAGAGACTATGTCTCCTTCTCTCAATGTGTCTTCGCCACCTTGGCTAGGCGGTGAAGAAGTAGGCTGTTGAAATGCAATGGATCCAATCGCACCGCTTTCTCCTCTGGTACCCCCCACCCCGACTTTGAAGAAGTCGTCCGACACGCTTGCTAAGTCTGACTTTCGATAAAAGTTGCTCTTCCCCATCACGCAGCTATCTACACTAAGCGAATTGATAGCGAGGTACATTTTCGCGTGATTTGTACCCAAGAATATAGCCTCGATATGTGACCCCAGTGATGTGGAATGGGGAGTGACGGCCAGTGGAACATGGTGAGCTAGACCGACTCGGGACCCATGCGGACGTCGATTCAAGATTCTGGGCGATGGTATTGGTGGCGATGAATGCATAGCTTGAATGGCTCTGTGAAGGGCTAAAGCTGAAAGTTGCACCTGTGAATCGAGTACCCAAATGATATCGAACTGGGAAGCAGCATAAGAGCGAACCAGATTGGCAATCTTTGGATTCACACCACTACACCCCTCGTCGCCGATGATGATTGTGCTTTGAATATGAGGATACCGACTGCAAACCTCTCGCGCCACATCCAAAGCTTGATCTTGTTCATTCCTCACGCTAAGAATCACTTCAAAGAGATGAGGTGGAAAGTCTTGTTCGAAGGAGGAGGCTAGATTCGTCAACAGATTGTGGTCAAGACCTGCGAGAGGCCGCAAAATACTAATGCCTTCCTTTGACACCGTCGGTACCTCGCCTTCTGAGATGATAGAAGTAGACGGGGTTGCGGAGTGCAAGTGGGGTAGAAGAGATCGATGAGTGTTACGTGTTGGCCTTCCGAATTTATGGCGAGCTTGACTCAGCCCTAATAGAGAGATGGACCAGATCAAGGTGTAGTATGCGAGGAGGAGAATTGCGCACACGGCAGACCCTGTCGAGACTCCCTCCGTCTCCATGACCGTATCTTGTCCGTAGCTGCTACCGTTGAACCTGTAAGCTCTGCATCGGTTTGGCACACTTCGCAAGGGGCACGAGGTAGGATTAGAAGAAAGGGAGTCAAAGGAGTAATCGAGTAGAAGAGAAAAAATCACTCAGGTTCAGTAGAGTATGCACTGGTCGCGTCGCGCTCGCACGGTCGAAAGAGCTAAAATGTTTAGCGTCTTTTTGGTGGTAGGAATTCCTTCGAAGAGGTGGTGGTCTGCAAGCACCAGATCCTGTCCAGCGTCGACCCCCATTTATCCGCCCCATCCATCCTCCCTTGCTCGCCGTCTCTTGCTGATACAATAGCACTTTCTTCACCTTCCGCCGCTACAAGACACAGACTTGCAGGCACACCATGGACGAAGAGGAATATGAAGCCCAAAGACAGGCCAACATCGCTGCCAACACGGCTCTGCTTCAGTCCCTCGGTCTGAGCAAGCAAGTGAAGGTGAAATCCACAATCAAGAGACAGACTAGAGTCGTTGTTGCCCCTTCAGAACGCCGCCTCCGCTCTGTTTCCCTCTCATCCGCTTCCACGAACACTACACCTTCTGCATCTCCGTTGAAGCGCAAAGTCACCGCCAAGCAAGAAGACGAGGATGACGATCAGATCACCCACACAGAAGGCCGAAGATCAGGAAGAGTTCGGAAGTCTCAAATCTTCTTCGGCAATGTATCACCCTACAATTATCCCATGCATAAGCGCCACACAAGGAGGAGGAGACACTCGGATGACTCGCTAGTGGTGAAAGACGATCATTCAAGTGGGGAAGATGAAGCTGATTACAAACCCAAGACACGATTCAAGGCTTCCAACCTTGATCGCATGCCTCTGAGAGCTGTCCAGAGGTTAGGCGAACGAATACAAGATCCTAAGCAATTTGGACACATACCAGGGATTGCTGTGGGGACGTGGTGGAACACTCGGATGGTGAGTCAGGCCATTGTTGCCACGATGATGATGATGATGATGATGACGATGGTCAACTACGGTCAGTCCAGCTGATTCGCGATTTCGGTCGCTTCGTTGTGCCGTCTAATCAGGAATGCTCTACTGATGCCGTCCATGCACCGCCTGTGTCTGGAATTTGCGGAAACATCGACGTCGGGTGCTACTCACTTGCGCTGAGTGGAGGATATGCCGATGACATTGACCTCGGACATAGCTTCACATACACTGGGTCGGGCGGAAAGAAGCTTTCGGGAATGGTGAATGGAAAGATGCTGAATCTCCGAACAGCTCCCCAAGCATTCGATCAATCTTTTGCAGATACTTGCAACGCAGCTCTACTGACAAGTTCACTGACGAAAAATCCCATTCGGGTGATTCGTGGATACAAGTTGGACAGTCAATGGGCGCCGAGTGAAGGATATTTGTACAGCGGTCTTTACGTCTGCACGAGAGCGTGGCTTGGCGATGGATTGAGTGGATTCAAGGTTTGCAAGTACGCATTTGAGAGGCTGCCCGATCAAGATCCTCTGCCGATACCAGGCAAAGAGAGCAGCGAGGAAGACTTCAATGAAGACGACGAAGACGACGAAGACGCAGTATCTGCCAGTGATGGTAGGGAAGTCAGCCAAGAGCTGGATGTAGCCAGATGTCCATCGGTCTCTTCGGTGAAGCCAAGAGGTTGGATCGTCGAAGTCGTCATCGCAAAAAAGAGGGACAAGCCGTCTCACTACGACTATCTCCACTGTCTCTCCCGGTGAGGTCGAGCGATGAGAACAGGATCAGTGGATTGAATTAATGTGATGCTTTATATGTACATGTTCCAAGTACTCCTTCTACCTTTCTGTCTTTCTCTCGCTCTATCTCTTCACTGGTCTACCTCCATAGCTGCCTTCCTTTCTGCCTCTTCTCTCCATTGCTTGCTCTCTTCCGAGTAGTCCTCCACTTTAATGTCATTCAGGCCCAAGTCTTCATTCTGATCGTACGTCCTCTCGTATTCCTCTTCCTCGATTTGCTCGTCCTTTTCAGGTGCGTAAGGGTTCTGAATGTAGCTATCGGCCAAAGGATCGTCGAGTATGACGGTGAAGGGACAGATCTCTGCACTCATGACCTTCTTCAACTTCCCCAAGAAGCCTTCAAAGTTGCTGGCATGAAGTGAAGAATCACCACGCATCAAAACTCGTTCTGACAATTCATCGTATACCTGTTGTAACAGACCTTCCAAAGTAGTGAAACGGCCTCCCAAAGTACCTGGCGAAAGGTGTAAGTCTATGTCAGGAATACTGAAGCCAGCCGACTCCGATTTGAGAACGTCTCTTGATAAGTCCTCGGCATCTTCCACTCGTAGAGTAAGCTTTTTGCCCTTGGGAGGAATGGCTGAGCCGGATTTGACTTCATTGTCCCGATATCCACACGCATCGCAATTCGTCGACATGATCAAGATGTCCTTAAAGTAGGGAACATTGACCTTTTTCATATGTGTCTTCAACGCCGCACCACAACTGCTGCACACTCCATCGAAGCTAAAGACCTCCTCATTGTTGAATTGCGTCTCACCAGCTTCCTTACTGAAGCCACCCCCGCCTTCTTCTTCCTGGGTTGCCGCCTGAACGCTCGATGTGGGCACCGCTTCTCCTTCGGGGCCTTTCGATCGCTTGTGCTCCCTTGGCTCTTCGACTGTAGGTACGCCACCCTTCTGTCCAGCTCCTCCACCTCGGACGTCCTTCACCCCTGCAACGGCGCTTGCATCCTCCGAAGAAGGTTCAGATTGCTCTTGGATACCCAAACCTATTAGTGTATTTTGTTCCCTTGTTCTCGGATAGTCGCGCTTGCTCCACTTGTTGTCATTAATGCCCTTCCCTTCAATTGTACCTACGAATTCAAGGAAGCTATTCCCAGAGGGATCGTCCATCTTTAGTGTAATCGGTGCAAACGTCCGACTCGGGTCCTTGGTATTGTTCGAGTGGCTGCCCCCTCCTACTGGACCAAGCGATCGAAGTGTATATGCGGAATTTTCTGCTCCTTCTCCTTCTAGCACTGCTCTTTCTTGCCCTGCTGCAGGATCGTCTTCCTTCGTTTCACCGAGAATGCCTCTCAGTCGATCACAAAGAGCTTCGATTTTGGCGTATACATCGGGTTGCGTGTGCTTCCTCACTGCTTGACCCATCTCTAGATCTCGCAGAGTGTCACTGAGCACCCCCTCTACTGTGGTGAGCTGACCTCGCTTGTTAGGAATGGTAAGCTGAATTTCAGGTATCGTGATGGTGGCATATTCACTCTTGACAACCTGTCTGTTCAAATCTTCCACATTCGTGACGTGAACGGTGTAGATGCATCCTTTCGGTTGTATTTCGCCCGCTGACTGAATTTCGTTGTTGCGATTACCACAATGAGGACAGAAGAACGAAACGACAATCACCTCTCTGAAGTATGGGATGTAGGTGAGAAGTAATCGTGTTGTGCCTTGCTGTTCGCATTCAAAGCACAATGACTCGATCTCCTCTACCATTCTTTGCTCGCCGTCTGATCCTGTCGTCATCAATTGATCTTTGCCCTCTGCTTCCTCATCCCCGACGTGCTGCCCAATCGGCTTGAAAAACGGGTCGGGTATGTTGCTTGCCATCGTATGTGTGTGTATGTGTGACGTTAGGGCAGAGGAGGTGTGCTCACACATATATGCTTTTTTTAAGAGCGCCACAAGCCCGGTCTTACTCTACCGCTACTCCACCAGAAGCTTCGAAAAGGCAAGATTCTCGAAGATTTCCCACGTGGCTCTCAGAGTCGGACCGATTTCCATCTTGAGTACGATGCTTGAATTTGTATCTACAGTAGAACCTCCGAGTTTTAATACGATTTGTCTTAATAACCCCCCAATGTTAATGAAAACAGCCCGGTCCCCGATTGGGACCTATGGAAATACTAAGAACCTCTCAGACCTAATTCCTAATGCAATTCGAAGAATTTTTAAGCCTGATATTAAGACTGGGAGGTCACACGTGGGAGTAACTTGGTTACACGTGGAAGTAACTTGGTTACACGTGGAAGTAACTTGTAATCTTTTTCTGCTTACTTTTTGGAGCTGACGCGTCTTGTATTGACCAAATACCACAATGGCTCCTGCAATGCACTATTGTATCTTCAAATGTTGTATCCCAGCTGTCAATAGCAATGTGTATTGCTTCATACTAAACAAGGCAATTTACTTCAAAAATCTTTTGTATTTCTTGTGTATTTTTGTATTGAGCCACTTGTCAGAGGCGGCAAGGGTTTTAGAGAGTGTGCCTTGCAACACTACTATGCTATGCTGCATCTTTAGCCAGAAAGCAAGCTCTTTCTGAGTCTGCCCGGCATGCTCAATATTATGCTGGCATAGAGCCCGACGTAGGCTCTTAGAAAGATGGGGCATAATGCCTAACAAATGGTGGTCAGAATAGAGGAATCGTGAAATTTTCAATTCAACTTTCACACCTAATAACCCCCCATAGTTAATAAAAAAGGGCTGGTCCCGTTCGTATTAGAACTGGGAGGTTCTACTGTATCTATTCATGCACTGAAAGGCGGCAGTGATGAAATGGGAAAGCAACTTTCTCCACAGATGAAAGATGTACAGGCTTCATCTCGCTTTGGGCAAATGGGCGCAGGTAAACAGCCGAAGGCGGCGCTCCTCCATGGAGATGATTGCGCTTGGAGACAGTGGCTTCCTTACCTTGCTCATCGTCTTTCACGTCTCATATACATATACTACCGTGCATACACTCTTCGACTTTACTAAAAAGGCTAAAAAGCAAAATTGCGACTGAGCGCGACTAGAACGCGGGGGAAGCGAGCTCAACAGGCGAAATTCTCACCCATAAATAGCGCAGCTCTGACGGCCATCTGAGGAAGCTGTCTGCAAGATTGTGCTTTGCCGTATCTCCCATGGCGAAGCTTGATATGAGCCCGCATCAGACCGATCACCTCGAATTGATATCTTCGCTTCTCGAGAAGACTGGCTTGCTTCTACCCGCTTTGGCTCTTACAATTACCGTCTTGGCGTTCATCTATAATGATCGTCTACTTTTCACCAAGCCACATCGTCCTGGCATGTTTGTTCCACCTGGAGGCTTGCCTTTAATTGGACATACGTACCAAATCATAAAAATGGGTACAAAGAACCAATTCGAACGTTTCCAAGAATTAGCCTTGTGTGAGTCGGGGAAGAGGGAAGAAAAAGAAGGCAAGGAAGAGGTGGGTAGGGTTAGACAAGCGCTTATTTGACCGTCCCCTGCTGTGCTCTTATCAGCTACATCACATAATACCGTCCGCCTGACTTTCCTGGGCCAGGGCTCCACTATCATGCTGCAGAGACCAGAGTACCTTGAATGGATCCAAAAGACCAACTTTGAGAATTATCCCAAAGGAGAAGCCTTGCGATCAAGATTTGCAGACCTTTTGTCGGAAAACGGGATCTTCGTTGCTGATGGTGAAGTTTGGAGATCGCAGCGTAAGATGGCCAGTCACATGTTCAGTGCTCGACAGTTCAATAATTGGGTTGGTCGTGTAGTTCATCACGAATTAGACATCATCGACGCTTTACTCGAGAACGTTGCCTCTGCTCCAAAATCTGCCGGCAGGAGCAACAACAGCATCGCAATGCCTCAACTTTTCTTCAGATATACTCTCTCAAGCTTTACTAAGATGGCCTTCTCGGCAGATCTGGATTGCCTTTCGTCCGATCCTGCCTCTTTGGACAGGCCAGTCCCATTTGCCGTTGCTTTTGACTATGCCCAAGGCGTCATAAATACCCGGTTCGTAACTCCTATGTGGAATTACATCGAGAGGTTTTCCAGTAAAGGTAAGAAGATGAGGGAATCGATCAAGGTTATCAGTGATTTTGGAAGCTCGATCATAGAGAAGCGACTCGCCGAGTCTGAGGGCGAAAAGGCGAAGGCTGGTCCGGACATGAGCGAGACGACTCTGCAGACTAACAATGGGAAAGATTTGCTGGGATTCTTCATGGAGCATACAAAGGATCCCAAAGATCTTCTTGTCGTTGTCCTTAATTTCGTGAGTGTGGCTCAAGTGAAGCTCTGGGTATCTTTACACCTCGCTTACTCTATTCTCTACCTTTTTTTCGGTTTTACACACCAGATCATTGCCGGTAGGGACACCACTGCTCAGACACTCTCCTGGATGTTCTACGAGCTGGCTGCACATCCAGAGCACGTTGATATTATGAGGGAGGAGATCAACCAGGTGATGGGTCCAGACGCAAGCAAGGAAAGGAACTGGTTGAAGTTTGAGGATATGAAGAGACTGCCCTACACGTTGGCCGTGATGCATGAAGTCTTGAGGATGCACCCTCCCGTACCAAAGAATGGAAAGCAAGTCCTGAAGGACGACGTTATCATCCCACAGGGACCAAATCCTCATAATCTACCCCCTCTTCAAGTCTATGCGGGAGAATTAGTTGGCTGGAGTGACTGGGTGATGAATCGACTTGTGGACGTCTGGGGTCCTGACGCTTCGGAATTCAACCCTTTACGGTTCCTGAAAAAGGGCGAGAAGGGGGAGTGGGTGTATGTTCAAGTCAGTCCATGGAAGTTCCATGTCTTTAATGCGTGAGTAGACGGTGCTGCTGGCTCCGTCGTCGAATGCTCCCAAAGCTGACGGCTGCGGCGATCCTTCCAATCATCACAGCGGCCCTCGCATGTGTCTTGGGATGAATCTGGCAAACTACGAGACTTTGGCTTTCGTGGCTGCCACTTTGCCGAAATTCGACTTCAAGTGGGCTACCAAAGAGCAAGGCCAAACAAGCGAGTGGCCTGCAAAATATGCCAATAGTGTTACCCATCCAATGCAGGACGAATACTTGTGCACCGTTACTAAGCGCTAGCTTTGATCGAACAAAGACTGACTTGTACTGCTTATTTTCCCCTCTTGTATCATATATATCCACATGCATGCCTGTATTTGATCGTCGACGTATGCTCATAGTGACTTTTTGTTGGTTAGTCTGCTGTCCTTGAGCTCGTCGTCATCTTCCCTAGCTCGCGTTGTGTCTTCTGCAATGATTTCGGGCCGTTGAAAATCACGATCCTGTCGGAGAAAAAGAACTTTTGCTCCCCCACGCCCAATGCGCCGCCCAGGGGTGGATCTTCTCCACATCACGGCGCGGGGGGGGGGGGGGGATTAGTAATTGTTGCAACGCCCCCGCGTAAGGAATCGCAGCAGGAAGTGCGTGAGGATACGAGGTCGCAAAACGAGGTCGCAAAAAGACCCTCACTTCATGCCACCCCTTTCCTTAGACCTCTATACTTTGCTTTGAGCCTACATCATGTCCGCTTTTAAAGCTGAAGACATTTACAACCTTGATGGTGTCGCCGCATTGGTGACAGGAGGAGGTAAGCCTTACCAGGAGAGAGGAAATTTTACGATACTGAAGTGGATCTCTACTTCCTCTACTTCAATCATTGCCGAGTAGGCACCGGCATCGGTCTGATGGCGGCAAAGGCACTGGCGGCCAATGGAGTCAAAGTATGTGAGTGTTGTGCAGATAGATGCAAGGTAAAGCCTTACTTGAAAGCTGACCTCTCAGATTCATCAGACATCACTGGAAGGAGAGAGCAAGTGCTGCAGCAAGCAATTCAAGTACACGGTCCAGAACTGAGAGGTTCTCTATCGGCGATTCAGGCAGATGTGACCTCTAAAGAACACTTAAAGTCTGCCGCATCTAAAATTTCCGAAGGCTACTTGCATATCCTGATCAAGTGAGTCACTCTTAGCAGAAAGATGTTCGCCTACCAAGGATGCAAGAAGGAGGTGTCTTGGATTGCTGAGCAGACTTTCCAATCTTTTGTCGCCCACTTCTTTGCTACTAGCAATGCAGGTATTGAGGGGCCAGTGACGAAGCTGGGCGAAAAGAAGGAGAGTATGACAGCAAAGGAAATCAGTCAAGCACATCTCGACAATGAGGACTTTAAAGTGAGACAGGAGACGGTCTCACATGAGGTGGTGATCTATGTGCAAGCTGACACTTCTCCGTCGCATCTCTTTGCAACAGACTTGGGACGACCTGTACAAAGTTAACAGTGCCAGCATCTTCTTCTCAACGATGACGTTTCTTCCTCTCCTGGAGGCCGGCAATTCCCATCCTCCGACTCACCGAAAGAACAATTGGTCGTCTTCGGTCACCAACATCACATCGATCAGCGGTATCGTCAAGATTGCGCAAAATCACTACGCATACAATTCTTCCAAAGCAGCGGCAAATTCGTTGACGCTGATGCTCGCCAACGAGCTGAACTTTTCATCCAAAGTGAACATTCGAGTGAACGCCCTCGCACCAGGCCTGTTTGCCTCGGAGATGACTTCCGGAGGCGCTCCCTCCAAAGATGGTGTCACTGATGCTTCTCAAATGGCCGACCATGCGAATCCAGCAGGCAGAACAGGAGATGCGGAAGAGATGGTGTGTCTTGGGTGTGGAAGATGGTCGCTAGGCAGACTTCTTTGTAACTTATCATGTTCTCGCTCGCAGGCAAGTGGCATACTTTTCCTTGCTACAAATGGATTTGTCAACGGTCAAGTAAGTTTTGGAGATGAAGTGCGCACAGTACAGGAATGATCATGCTCACCCATTCTCACGTGGTGGAAACAAGGTCCTCGCCATCGATGGAGGGTTCATCACAGCGTGAGTAGAGCAGGAGTGGCAGAGGTCTTGGTCTTAACGTCCTGACAGGGCCTCTCCGTACAAAATCACAGCGTACCTTCCACCCGATAGACTCCATTTTAAGTATCACTGTAATCGACTAGCCCTCGACTTTCCGAGATACAATGTGCAAAATTACATCACGAGAGAAAACCAGAAAATTTCCAGGCATCTACCATCTTCTGACAAAGCTCTTGATCAACAGCTTTCACGCTGCTCAAAGAGGCAGAACACGCCATTGCCTGGTCCATCTCTAGCACATCCTCCGACTCATTCGAACCCGGGATCTTAAGAAGGAAGAGATCAAGGGGGTATCAGTGGGTGTGAGGGCTAGAGACAGAGACACCTCGCAGGGCCACTCACACCAGTCCATATGTCGATGAGTGCACTCCCACGGACTTGGTCTTTCTTTTGCTGCACAGCTTCGAGCCACTTCTCTTTCTTCACAAGGTTGAAATCAAGACCGCTCCCTTGCAGCCATTGAACAAAGGTATTCCAGGACGGACGCTTGACTTTGGGAGGAAGAGCAACATGGTAATACTTTTCATTCCGACTCTCGGATGTCAAACAGATCTCAATGATACCCTTAGCTGCGACATCGACGGGCAGCCAATCGACGTCCTGTGTCATGGGTAAGTCGTGGGGAAAGATAAAAGAGTCAATATCAAGCGAACATTCTAGCTTGAGAACACACGCTCTTTCTCTCCCTCTCCCTTTCGAACTCACTGGACCTGAATTTGGAAGCAAGCCAACTTCCTGTGCTGTCCGGATCATCAAAGGCCAGGCTTCAGATGTGTTCCAGATCCCATGCACCGTATCGCCACATAGCTGACCGATCCGAGCAATCAAGACTTTACTGCCAGCTTGATGACAGATCTTCTCCGCTACCCACTTTGAATTGCCGTATCCTGTGTTTCCCGAATCAGTGGTACTCTCTGACGCCATCTCGCGGTGAGGCGAACGCCCATTCATGATACTCGCTATAGAAGAGCAGAAGATGAACTTGCAGGCATTTGAGCAAGACAGGAAAAAGTCTAGAAGATCTTTCAGGCCTGCAATGCATTCTTGCTCAAAGCTCTCGATCCTCAAGTTGAAGTTGACTATCCAGGCACTCTGTAGAGTGAATGATTGTGTAGCAGAACTATGAGCAATGATCGTGAAACATCTCGGAGGCTAAGCAGAACGGACTCACATGAATGACAAACAGATTAGCAGCACCCGTCACACTCTTCTTCAGGCCAAGCTCCCACAATTGAGTGACGCAGTCAATCTTCTTCTCGTCCGGTACTTGCAGCCCTCTATCTTTCAACGCAGACTTGACTCTCTCGCGAGCTGCTAGACTGTCTTGAGCTCGAACAAGGCAGACCACCTTGTCAATGCTCGGATTATCCTGAAGTAAATGATACAAGATTCTTGACCCTAGTGCTCCAGTAGCTCCTGTCAAGAGCACTGTAGTGGGACCATTTGCGCCTTGCGAATCGTCCCGTGCTTTACCTTTTGCATGATTCGAGTACTTCTTGACCATGTCTAGCATCACTTCTACTCTGCCCTTTTCCTGTCCATTACCACCTCTGCTCTCGATGAAGGCTGCCAGTAGATTGATTGTGGGGTATTCGTAGATATCATTAGGTCGCAACCTTAGTCCTCCCAGTGAAAGGCCCTGATGGACCCCAGCTCGTATTCGGGCAGCCATGATGGAGTCTATTCCCGACTGGTAGAAATCATCGTCTAGACCGATCTCCTCTTCACTGATGTCATTGATGAGGTCCGTGAGCCACCTCTTTAAAGTTTCACCGTTGAGCTGTACCTTTTCCTCGCTACTGTCAGCCTCTCCTTCCTGAAAACGGGTATACGTGTCATCTATCAAGGGTTGAAGCTTCTCTAAAGCTAAGCCTTTCTGCAGAGTTCCCTTTGAAGATCGTGGTAAGGACTGGCGCAGATTCGAATCGCTAAAATTTATCATTTCCAGTGGAATTCGTGCATGACTGGGAAGGTTGCGATTCATGTCTTTGAGGAACAGCTTCAGCTCCTGCTTCAACCGACTAATTTCACCAGCGTCTGAAGGAAAGACGAATGCGCCAAGAAGTGGCCGATTGGATCCAAAGACGATTGCTTCGTCAATCAACGGTGAAGCACAAAAACTCGACTCGAGTAAGGAACCCGACACTTTCTTGCCATTCACCATGACGATACTGTCGTCTCCTCGCCTTTTGTATCTCCATCGATTGCTGTGCGTAGGATGCCGTTCGTATAGATCTCCCGTTGCAAAACTGCCGTCAGGTCGATTGGAGAGTTCTTTTGTCGGCCATTGGGATGAGACAATCAATTCATATGTCTTATTCCCTGGATCCGCATCCGGCTCGAACCGTAGCCATGACCGTCCGAGCTTGTCATCCAACCGAAGCCACGACCAATCCTTGTCGCTCTCAAAGTCTCTGAAGGAAGACATGAGAAATCCGCACTCTGACGAACCCAATCGAGAGACCAACTTGATGTTCTTCTCCCTTACTGCTACACCACCAACCGCCTCGTCCAGAGGAGCGCCACCAGTGCTGACCAGATCCATCTTTTGCAGCATCTTGCCACCTTCAGCATCTTTGATGAGCATCTCTAGGATGAAGGGCACCGATAGAAAGTATTTTATCTCTTGATCGCAGCACTCGACCGAATCGACAACATGTTCTATGGTAGGAGCAAGCTGAAGATGCCAAGGGTAAAAGTATATTGTTGCGGAAGCCTGAAACGCCCTAAATAGATCGGACAAGCCTCCGTGAAACAATGGTGTCGTGGTGAATGCCGCTGATCGTCTACCCGGAGCTGTGATCAAGGAAGCTGACCAAGCTTTATGCAGTTGTGGTATAGGCTTCGGCGCACCAGAAGACCCAGACGAGTGGAAGATGACGAGGATATCAGAGGGTCCAGCTCGGTACAGCGGCTCAAATGCCGAATCATCTGAGGCATTCTGATCTTGCTTGCAGTCGAACCATTCTGCTAGCAAGAGGCTACTAGCTTCAGAGGACATGATCTCCTCGACTAATTCTGTTTGATTGTTCGCATAGAGCAGTACATCACATTTCCCTGCCTTCAACAAGAGTGCTGCTCCTTTCGCTGATGTTCCAAGTGCTATGGGCAGGATCGCTGCACCCACTCGCCAGCATGCCATGACATTCAAGAGAAAATCGGAGCCGCTAGGGCCTAGGAAGGCGATGATGGGTTGTCGAGCTGCGTTATAATGTCCTTTGAGCGCCGTCTTTATCTTCTCGGCTACTCTTGTCGATATGGCTGCAAGCTGCCCATAAGTGAAAGTGACGCACTTCTCGCCTCTTCGATGGGGAAATCCTACAGCAAGCTGCGAAGATTGATACTTCGCCCGGTGGTCAATCAGGGATGTAAAGGTGTGATGATTCAAGGGTTCCGGAGAGTCTGGAGGCGATAATGCAGCCGCCTGAGACACCGTCAGGGAGAGATAGGGCGGAGTATTGGCTGCCGTCATGCCAAAGGAGCTATCCAGGTCTAATGGCTTGCTTGCCTGAATGGCGCCGGCCAAAGAGCTGAGGTAAACCGAAGCGATTCCTGATGCTCGAGAAGAAAGTGTCACACAAAAATACCGTGCGAGAAAGAGGTGGAGGAGGGTCAAGCGTCTTGATGGGAATAGATCAGAATTGAAATGTATACAATAAAAACAGAAGAATTGTATGTGTGTGTGTGTGTGTGTGTGTGTGTGTACACGTACATGTACAGCCGACGATCCGAAAAGATCAACACTCAAAGATTCGCGAAGTGCTGATGTTGATTCGCGAGTACGGCTTCCGGCGGAGAAGGAGCTGCCGAAGGAGAAGAGCCGGAATCTGGATGTGGTAGAGGGCAAAGAAGACAAAGGGATCGCGACGGTCCCAGGCAGCGTCTCTTCCTATCGCCTCCAAGTTGTAGAAAGGATGTCCTTCGCTTGACTTGACCTTGCTCCAAAGAGGATGCAGAAGATGTAAAATCCCGTCAGGAACGAAGAAATAGCCGGGAATCTTTCTCGCGATGAGATCGTGACCCCACCAGCTCATCGAGGGTACGCCGATATGAGGTGTCAAGGGGGTCGTTGATGTCCTACTACCGTCCAGAGCACCAGCGAGTTCTTCGTCAACTTCACTTGAACCGGTCAAGAGTCCAATCGCCGTGTGTACTCGAGGATTGCATTCAATGACGACTAGTCTATCGGAGCTGGGCTGATGTATGAAGTCCATGGAAAATTGACCAGTCAGTGTGGTATCTTTCCAATCAGCATGCTTTGATAGACGAGCGAGAAAGGTTTCAGTCCACCGAAGGGCTCGCCTGCCAATGACCGAGTGTGTAACATTATGATACGTCATGAGCATGTCGTTCTGTTGGGAGGCTAGCAAGATTAGACTTGGCTTTGTCGAAGCAAAGTACACCACAAAAGCATCGACATATCGATACTCACACTAGGACAGCACACGAATGCTGTGATTCTCCCGCGATGCACCGTTGCATGTGTGCACCATTCACTGGCTTGATATCCTCCAATAAATTCTTGCGCGGCATAAGGGGTGCTCGGGGTCATGGGAATGTAAAGGCCAGTCTTGAGACGTGCCTCAGTACGCTTCCAGTCTGGTTGGCCTTGACGAGTCAGTAGAGGGAAGGTAGTCAAGTCGCTTCGTCCCACGTCGTCCAAGATAGTAGCTGCTTTGAGTATCATGGGGGATTGACCAGGCTGACTGAAAAGAGCCATAGCTTCTTTGGGAGTCTTGATCAAGTGAGACTGAGGCGCATCTAGCTCTAGTTCAGTCACCAATTGCAGGAATTGGTCCTGTAGTGAAAGTCTTCCTATCAGTCTCTTGCTACATAAACACAAGAGACTGCCTTGTCCACGCTCTCACCTTGTTGTGCAACGCTTCGACCAGGGCAGGACTCTGTATCAAAGCCTGCACCTTTCCTTTGCTCACTTCTCGTATAAGATGTGCTACCTTGGCATCCTCGATAGTCGTACCCGCCCCGCTGCAAGGGACAAAGATGTCTACTTTCTCCTCTAGGAGTATCCTGACCATCGCGTCGATATATGGCGCACCTCCCCCGCCTTGGACAAGTCTGAAACGATCCACGCACCGCGAGAAGCGAGCAGCGCAAAGCTCACCCCAGCCTTTCTCTTCCACCAACACAACACGATAGCCCTTCTGACTCAGTGCTCGAGCGACAAAAATCGACTTTTGCATGCGACCTCCATTGACGAGAGCTGTGGGCTTGTGACGATGGCGCGACGAAGCATTGTGAACAGACACCTTTCTGGCGCAGAACAGTCGTGCAAGTATGCAAGCAGTCAGTGACAGTGGAAGAGTCACAGCTGAAAGCGCAAGGAGAAGGAAGCAGGATATCGTCGCCTGGTAGAGGTGGACCGTCGGCATTTTTTATTAGGATGGGGACCCGACGTCGCTTTCAGGAAGAAAAGAAATGACGACACCCAAAGAATAACGAAAGGCGTCGACTGGATGACATAATGGAGCGCTCTGCCTTCCTCGTTATCACGTTTTCCGTCCTCTATTATTCCTGAGCTATTCCTCAAAAGAGATTGTACTCAATGTAGAAGTCTGAACGGAGATCCTCAATCAGGATACCTTCACAGAGCAGGCGGGTACGGTGAACGAACACGACGAGAGCAAAGGAGCGAATCCGAGGCGATCTCAGCCAGGAACAAAAAGGATCATCACATGCGCGTTGCTAGTCTGGTTTCACACATAAGGGAAAAAAAAGGAAGATCTGATAAAAAGTTATGTGGAGATTCGGGAGGAATTTATTGTCCCCCGCGAAAAGTAAGATCATCCTTGATGCTTTAAAGGTACATGCCTACGAGGCGGCACACCCTCTAGGCTGCGACTGCCTTTGAGTTGACATGGCCGTTTCCGTTGCCATTAGTCAATCCGTTGGCGCCGTTTCCGTTGCTGTGAGAGTGTCCGTTGGTGCCGTTGCTTCCATTTGTGGCCTTGAGCTTGTCAGCCTTGATGGCCTCTGGGTCTGCTCCAAGGTCACCTGCATCGGCGTATGCATCTTGGCCTGAGCCAGGATACTGAGGGAATCGCTCCTTCACATATGCTTTATGTGTGGCAAGGACCGACTCAAATTCTTCCTTGGTCTGCGTATGTCGCAAGAGGAGAAGAAGAAGAAGAAGAAGAAGAAGAAGAGAAAGGCGTAGTCAGCAAGCCATTCACAAGCATCGCTGTGCCAAGTAGACTCACAATAT
The DNA here is from genome assembly GCA_026210745.1 of Exobasidium rhododendri. NCBI lineage: Eukaryota > Fungi > Basidiomycota > Exobasidiomycetes > Exobasidiales > Exobasidiaceae > Exobasidium > Exobasidium rhododendri. The sequence continues at coordinate 1,861,783 of CP110630.1, forward strand.
CATTGGCAAACATGCACTTTCCATATGGACCTGCTAGTACGAATCGCTGGGAACCATCACGAGTCTTCATGATAGCAGCAATACTGTCGTGCAGAAGCTCGTTGTCGAGCTTCTCATGATCGACGGTAAGGCCGACTCCATTGGCCAAGGTGAACCACTCGTCTCTCTCCTCATCAGTCAACAGTCCTCGAGCATGAGACATGGTAATCGTGTACGACATGTCGACTGTGATGGCGTGTCCGTGTCGAAGAGGAGGGAAAGGAGCTAGCCTGTTCCGGCAAAGAAATCTTGATCAGTATCATCCCTGCTCCTCCCAGCTGTAGCACAAACTCACTCTAGAGTAGGGCTGATTCCGTGTCCACTGGCAATCACTCGATCCAGACCAATCTCATGTAGATTTCCAGACTCCAACTGAAGCATCTTAAGGATCGCTCTTCGGCAAATCTCGTCAGCTGCATCTTTCAGCTCTTTACTGCCACCATTTTCCTTTCTTCCGAATCCAGTCTTGACCAACTGAGGTCCATACTTGACCAAGAGATCCCATGTTGGCTTTTCAGCGCAGTGAGAGATCTTCATGATCTCGGCAAATCCATTCCTGGTCTGTCCTTCAGGGAGCGTCTTCAAGAAGTCAAAGTCGAGAAAGGCTGCAAGAAGAGAGAAAGGGGATCGTCAATACTACTACAGAAGCGATCGAAAAGAAAAGATTTCACTCACTGTGCATGGGAGCGTGGTAAGCTCCCAGTCTGTTCTTGAGCTTCTTGTGGTTGATGCCGACCTTGATCGAGATGGCAGCATCAATCAAAGCAATCAACGTAGTACCAACTCGAATGTAGTTGGTCGATCTTCGGTAGCTGGCACAAGCATATCCGGCTACATCGGAAGCCAGACCACCTCCGACAACCAAGACAGGCTCCTTACGAATGAGACCAAAGTTGTCCATAGCATCGACGAACTCCAACATGGTGTCCATGTTCTTGTTCAGTTCACCTCCCTTGAAGACATGCAAAGTAGGCTTGATATCGTACGTGTTGAAATCTGGTTGGGACGGCGTAAAATGTCAATAAGACAAAGACCAGAGGCAAAGTCGCTCAAATGCGAGGAGGAACGAAACTCACAGGTTCTGATCGAATCACCATAGTGACCGTGTACTGTCTCATCAATAATGACCAAGACTCTTCCCCACTTCTTGTAGTGGCTGGCCAAATCTTGCTTCTTCTCGTCGAAAACATTGTCGACGAAGCTGTATGTGTATCGCAGCTCCTCGGAACCTGCGACGCTGTAGCCAGGACCGGTGCAGTTCTTGGTTGCTGGGATCTCCTTCACCTGTCCAGATAAATTGGAGGAAGGCGAGATGTAGGGCGCAGTAGGCTCTTGAACAGTCATCTTTGAAAAAGGATGGTAGTTGCAAATGTAGTCAGGTATGAAGGGGAGGTGATGGGGAGTAGATGAGAAGAAGACAGAGGAGAAGAAGGGGAAGGGTCCCTGGGAAACCTTCTATTTAACACAAGCAAGCTTTGCACACGCACTTCACACACACACACTTTGCAACGTCCTTCCAAAAGCTGACATAAAAGGAGAGCAAGGTCGAATAACACACATAGTAACGTCTTCGTCCTCTCATGGAACACAACACAAGCCATTTGCAACGTTTTTAAAAGTCCCGAGTAAGAAACGTTGTGCAAATGAATGACCAAGCACGACATCATTCCACCTCTTTACCGAAAGACATTAGAGCAAAAGCCATGCAAGATCACAGTAATACTCTGTCTCTCCCTTCTCGATCCAGGAAACCCACAATCGGTGAGTGTGCTGCTGCTACATACACACCCACGAAAGCTTTAGTAGTAGTGTTAGTAGTAATGTTGTTAGTAGAAGTAGTAGTAACAGCAGTAGAAGTAGTAGTAATAGGGTCGATCCGGTTGTATATCGAGATCACACAGCACAGAAAGTATATTCTGACGGAGTAAATCCAAAATGAAAAATAGAACTCCATGAACATAGCCATACACAACACAAATCACACAGGCCAACGACCTACTCCGAGAACCACACACTGCCTCAAAGACACACAACTCCCACACACACACACACCTACAACAAACACAACACAACATTCATCCTCACTCGCACACATTACCAAATCATTGCAATATTACTAAATCCTTCTTAAAATCGCTAAGTCTGGTTTACGTCAATCGGACACTTCCAGGTTGCTTAGTGTGCCCCCGTCCCTGATTTCTTCTAATCTGGGGTCCGTGCGAGTGAACATCGGTCGATTGGCTGACGTTATACAACAGCAACGCTGAGGATGCAGGGGCAGAGAGAGGCACTGAACGTTCCAGTCCCGGACTTCTTTCGCAAATGACACACCTTCTTCCTCCTCCCTTGTAACTCTGTCTCAGTCGATCAACGTTGTGCAGATTATATTACAAGGACCCTTGGATGGCAGTGTAAGGACTCATTAGTATTCGCCTGCCTCGATGAAAGAACGAGCCTCGGCAGCAGTGGAGTCAAAGGGGTAAGAGCTGCCGGGAATAGCGACGACCATACGCAATTATACATTAGGGGGGGGGGGAAAGAAAGCAAAAGCATGCAGATAGTCTGACTGTAGTCGAAAATGGAGCAGACGAGATAGTAATAAGCTCCTCCTCCCAACTCTCCCCTTTTATTCAAGACCCCTGTGACCCTTTAGATGAATGTTGCCACGTTGCAGCGTCGATAATTCTAAACTTTATTCGACGCTGAGAAAAGATCAAGAAAAGTAAGGCTTACAAGGAGACTCGTTAGGAAATGAGGAAGAGAGACAGAGAGAGAGCGAGAGAGAGGGGGAGGGAACGCCTCTCTAGCTCAGGGTCCACTGATTCAGACTCTCGACGCGCGCGTGTGTGTACGTGTGTATGGGATACTACGCTGCAAACGCCTGTAGAATTGGGAGTCGATTTCCTACAGCTTGACGAGACCTTTCTCAAGAGCGGCGTAGTCTTCCGCCTGGAAAGGGACGTATGCCTTTGAGCCAGGTGGCAACCAATAGAGGGGGTCTGTTCCACACTTTGCATGCTCGACCCCTTCGTTGCGCAGTGCTACCTTGAGTTGTTTCACCGTCCCTGTAGCGTCCATCGTGGGAACGATTCTCAAGAACAAAGGCACACTGAATTTGGGCAGAGACTTTCTTGCATGTGTGGCCAGAGACGTTAAATCGAGTGTTGCAGCTGAATCCCTAGGAATAGCAGCACATCCTGCTCTGCCGTCGTGGTTGGGTACCAAGACACCATAAACGTTGGCTTCGCCGATCACTTCACCTAAAGCAGCCGACACTTCTGCCGTACTGACATTCTCGCTCCTCCATCGGAAAGTATCACCTAACCGATCACCAAACCAGTAAAGACCATCTGCATCCATTCTCATCAAGTCTCCCGATCGGAACCAAGCATCGCCTTTCTCGAAAACGTTGGTAAGGATCTTCTTCTTGGTAGCTTCAGGATTGTCGGCGTATCCTTGAAATTGATTGTGCGCTTTGTCGCCCTTGATTCTCATGATGAATTCTCCTGATTCGCTAGGCCCGCACAGGATGCACAGTCCTTTTTCATTCCTAACGACATCTTCGGAAATAGCATCTACTTGAATGATCTTGTAGTCTGGTCGTACCTTTCTGGCCAAAGCTCCAAACCTTCCAATGGCACCTGCGCCAAACGGTCCAGTGTTGTAATTGACCAGAGCACCGTTTCCCTCAGAAGAAGCGTAGAACTCAAAGATGTGTGCTACGCCGAATCGCTCACGAAACTTTTCCCAAACATCTGGTCGCATTCCATTACCATATGCCAACCGTACTCGATGATTCTTGTCATCCGGATGAGGAGGAAGAGCAATCAGATACCTCGCGATCTCTCCAATGTATTGCACCACTGTTGCATCATTTGCTCGAACCTCCGCCCAGTATCTGCTAGCACTGAATTTTCGTCCAATGATGACTGCCGCTCCACTTCGCATTCCAACTCCTACACACAGAAAGGCGGCAGAAGAGTGATAGATGGGCATGGGGGTATAAATGCGGTCCTTGTCGCTGAATTTACAGATGATGGTCCACATAGAAGTCGCAAACAGCATCCGTCCATGTCCGCACAAGGCTGCCTTTGGAAGTCCAGTAGTACCGCTAGTATAGATGAGCGCACAAGAGCTGCTGGGCGTCACATTCTTGCGATGAGATGGGTCGATGGCTTTGCTGCTCTGCCTGGCTAGATCCGCAGGTCCAAAGTAGACTGCATTGCCAAGCTTTGGAGTCGTTCCGAAATCTTGCTTTTCGCTTATTGGTTGAATGCCATCGTCAAAGGCTAGAAAACTCTTGACATTGCTTTTGCTGGCGATTTGTTCCTCAATACTCAAAAGGGCTTCCTCCAGACCTGGCTCGTAAACCACTAGCTGTGCTTTGGAGGTGACAAGACAGTGAAGTAAGCCATTTCCTGTCAAGCTGTTGTTAATGAATGCTGGCACAACATTGATCGACATGCATGCGAGCCATACAAGAACATAAGCGGTCGAGTTGTTCATAAAGATGGCTACTCGATCTGCAGATGGACATGTCAGAAACTTGCGAGCCTTCGACACTGATACTCTTGCACTCACCTTCGCTCTTCAGACCTCGGCTGAGGAGGTAATTTGCAATTTGTCGAGATTCTGCAAAGAGCGAGAGATGGAGTTTAGTGAGAAAGCGTTTCTAGCTAATCTACACTCGTCGCAAATGCCCTTCCCTTCCCTACAGACGCCGCTCAGATCAAGTGTAATCATGATAGATGCAACTCATCAAGAAGCACATGTCGTTCAAAACACTGCTATGCTTCTTTTGGCGCCCTGATCTGTCTATCGCAGCATTGTGTTATCCATCTCTGCGTGAACCTGATGAGCCTCCCCCGTTTCTCTCTTCTCCAAGTCCCAGACTTTTGGTTCTTCTCCACAACCCATACAAAGACAGAGGTACTCACCCAAATCGGCCTGCCTGAAAGTCCAAGACCTTCCCTCGTAGACGTAAGCCACTCCATCAGGTCGTGCCTTGACGCTGTCTTCGAACAAGTTCCACAATGAAGTCTCTCCGCTCTTCTTTCGATCATCTCCACTGTACCAAGAACGGTACGTCTCCGTCGTCAGCAATGTGATCCCTCCCTCTCTCTCTCTCTCTCTACATCAAGCCCGCACTCACTCCTTCTCCCCTGCCTTGCTCCCTTTAGATAAAGCGATATCACTACCTATACCAAGCTTGGCGTCCAAGTAAGCAGTCGATGCGATACCAATAGCAGCTTGCAGGAATCGAGAAGTCATGCTGAACGATTGTTCTGGAATGGCGGAAAGAGAAGAACGCCGACGCTCTCAAAAGCTTTATCTGCGTTGCAACGAATGAATCGACGCGGGGCTCAGCCTTTGCTCTCTCCACGAAATCAAATACCGGCTGAGAAAAGGTACCGTTTAGGGTTTCCCTCTACTGTTGGACAAAAGGCGGTTGTCCAAAAGGCGGTTCAAGCATTGACACGGCTACTGTGAAAGCCGCGCTCTGTTTTGCCACGTGGCTGCAGGGTTTATCAATGCAATGGTCATGAGGGAGAGTGTGACAATTGCACCTTCATCCGTGGAACTTATTCGAGCGAAGAGCAAGCCAGATATTCACATAAGGGAAGAGGAGGTCGGAAAAGGGAGCAACGTCATCACGATGTGTCAAGTATTCACAAGAATGGTACAATTTTGATCATCGAGACTACATCCTCAATTTAATAGGGATACAAAATTACTGGGGAAAGTGTTGGCACCGCCCCGTCGTCTAGCATCATCCAGCAATTCACCCTGCCACCAGCCGTCTGGATTCGTCTCCCAGACGGCAATGATGTCACCTGCGGTAAAGCTAAACTCTTCTTCTGTCGTCGCTCCGTAATCGTACAAGGCCTTTACGTAGAACAGGATTGGTTTGCCGGTGTCACTGAATTGACCGGTTGGCGGTTGTGCAGCTTGGGTATTGCTACGATGAGGCGATTGCGTTTGAACTTGAGCTATCGGGGCCGCTTGAGTCTGCATTGGCATATGCGACTGCTGATTCTGACCTGGATATTGTCCTTGATTAGCGTAAGACATGCCATTCATGCCAGATTGAGAAGTAGACCATTGCGGCACATGTTGTGGCTGCTGCTGTGCTTGACTGTAGCCACCTTGTTGAGGCACCGGCGTCGACGTAGAGGGACCAGGCGGAGGTATACCTTGAGGATGATGAGATTGCTGATACTGATGCATATAAGACGCAGCGGCAGATTCTTGAACTGGTGCTCGAAACGGGCTTGCCACGCGACCATACTGACCGCCAACAATGGGTTGATGCATCGTTTGAGGGGATTGCGTATAGCCATGCACCGTGGAGCTGGCTGGTATCATTGCCGGTGTGGGTACTTGAGATGTTCCTGCCTGAGGTGTCATGGCAGCAGCAGGAGTCTGATTGTAAGGGGACTGAAAAGAAGAATAACCACTCTGTCGACCAATCGACTGATGCGTGGAAGGTACGGGAGTCTGAGAAGGTGCATAGCTTTGTTGTTGCGGTGGAGGGGGACCTTGTTGTGGTTGTTGCTGGTAAGCGTACTGACCACCAGAAAGGGAAGGCTGTTGCTGCTGTGTTCGTGATGGCTGTGGCTGAGAATATTGACTCGCTATCGATGGTTGCGATTGTTGCGTCAGGTATGACTGCTGCTGCTGCTGCTGCTGCTGCTGCTGCTGCTGCTGCTGCTGTTGTTGCATCTGTGGCGGTGGAGCATACCCTTGTCCTCCCCGGGTGCTATTCTGTAGAGGGGATGCGGAGCGACCGTGAGCGGTAGACAGCTGTGACGCTACTCTCTGAAGAGCTGGTTGAGAGGCAGACGAGGCGACCGGACCTGCTGGTCCTACACTTCCGGTGCGTTTAAGGAATTCGTCAGCCATTTGATCGTGAGTCACTGAACCACTAGCGTCCAGAGCTATGCCAAGCGGAGTCGTTGATCGCGGCGGAGCAGAAGTGGCAGCCTGTTTGCTTGAAGCTGCTTGCACTGGTCTTGATTGAGGCATGCCTTGTCGCTGTTGAACAGCCTGTTGTTGATCATGTCGCTGCTGAATGGGTTGCTGCCGAGCGGGTTGCTGCTGTTGCTGTGGATTCGCGTGACCTTGATGGAAAGGCTGCGGACTAGGACTTCGACCTCTAGCTCCCACTCCTGCAAACCCTCCATCCTTGGAAGGACCAGGACTTCTTGCTCTATCTGGTGCGGAAGCTTGTTGAACACTCATACGACTGAGCCTCGAAGCTGTGGAATTTTGTCGAGAAATAGCTCGCCTTTCTCCTGGAAAATGCTGACCATACTGCCCTAATACTTCTTCGACAGGCATGGGAGAAGTCGCCCGTTCTGGTTCTTGCATGAAAGCAGCAGCAGGTGAGGCTGCTCTCGGTGGATCATTAACAAATGATGGGGAAGCGGCTCGATTCATCGAGTGGTGCTGCTTGTTGTAAGGCGCCGAATCACTGGTGACAGAAGGCGGGGGTCCTGGGCTCTTTCCGCCTGGCCTCATACGAAGATTCGCCAATGCTTTGGCGATAGGATCCTCTTCTTTGTCAATGGTGGTTTGGTTTGTCGAAATGGACGATGTCGTTTCAGAAGGGGGTATAAACGTAGTAGCTCCTTGGCCACGCGCAGATTTGTTCATCGAGGGAGTCCTCGCCAAGAAGTTCCGAGCTGACATGCGCTTGTCTGCTTGCGACGTCTCGATCGGTGGAGCAGGAAGAGCAGATTCCACTGGTGCATTGCGAATCGGATCCGCGACAGTGCTTTGGCTAGCATTAGAGATCATACCTGGCTGGCCTACTGCTCCAGGAGGAGGGCGGAAAGCAAGATTCAGATCCTCAACTGCAGCGGGACGCTGAGATGTATTTTGAGGGGCAGAAGGTCCCATCGAGTCCCTTTGAGATTGACTCTGCTGCAATGATGCCTCTGAAGTACTACCACCGACATTCCCACCACTTCCTCGGACATTTGGAGGGAGTCCTGAGCTGGTAGAAGGAACTACGGAAGGTACGACAGGAGGCAGATAAGGCATCTGTCGAGTCGTCGTTCGCTGAAAGTTGGCCGTCTTGAACGTAGGTCTTGCGGGAGGAGGTTGACCTCTACTGTAATTGATGTACTCTGGCGGATCTGCGATTGCCGAACCTGTTCCTGCTCTCTGGATGAAGTCGATTATGTCTCTTTGTGCCTCGCATATCTCGAGCGAGACCCTGACTCGTTCGCACGATTCATCATCGGCAACACAGACTGCTGAGATAGAATTCGCATAATTCCACAGATTGCTTTTCAGGAATTCCAGTCTGTCTTCTTCAGCATCTTGACACTGATCCAGGAATACCTTCCACTCTGAGTTCCATCGATGTGTAGTATCCTTTAATGCTCGAACGAAGTTCTGGTAATCTTTGTCGTTGGAAGACACTGTCGATTGTGCTTTGTCCAACTTGGTAGTAACCTTGTCCAAGTCCCTTCCTTGTACCAGACTCGATTGAGCTGTATATCCATTGATTTTGATGCAGTCCTGTTCGTACTTATCCTTCGATTTGATGACGTAGCTTTCCTGTGTCTGCTTTTGCTTGAACAATTTCTCAATCTGTATAGCACTCGCTTTTCTCTGATTCTGAAGCTTCACGAGGTATTCCGCCAGTTGATTCTCCATGTCTTTTTTTATCAGCCCACTCAAATCGGCATGAGTTTTCGACGTCTGGTCTATTTCCGCTCTGACCACTTCTATCGCCGCCCTCATTGATCCGGTCTCCTCTTTTCCAAACGTCTGTCTAGCCAGCTTCGCGAGTCGCTTTGAGTACTCTGCTTCGATATCAGCTCGCTCTTTATACATCGCTCTCAGCTCATCCACCACCCTCGCTGAGCTCTTCATCCTACTTTGAATGACCGGATATCCAGAATCACTGATACCCTGCAAATTGATGGAAGGACAAAGAGACACCTACCTTGAGTATCGTATTCACACTGCCTTCTTCCTCAATAGTCGGCACTCACCCAAAACGAGTTGCAAAAGGATGTAGAATCCTGCAATTCTCTTCGAATATACTCATCTTCCACTGCCATCCTCCTGCCTGCTTCACCACCGTCGAATCCCATCGAGGAGCTCGCCCTAGAATGACCGCTTCGATTGGAGCCGGCAGAGGCAGATCGCTCTCGATTTTCCGACGGCATGCCTGCAATCTGACAAATGTCTACTGGGAACAGCAACGCCGTGCTTGAGAGAGGAGCGTGCTTCAGTCTCTATGCTTCTCGCGTAGTGAAGGAGGAGGGTGTCGTTGGCAAAGATTACCCTTTCGCACGTAGCAGGTCGCTCTTCCCGTGTGTAGTCCAGATGGTAGATTCTTTCAGGAGTTGGCCAAGTGTTGATTCAGAGTCAATGACGCGAGCAGCAAAAAGGCGGATCTACAAAAGAAGCGCATCGCTATCGTGAAGCTCAAAGCGCGTGGCAGTGCCTAAATCACCTTTGCATTCTCTGTCGTCTTGAGGAGGGGGACGTTGATATACTATTGCAAATATACAAATACATATAATCAACCGTACGCGCGGGCCATCCTTTCGTATGAAGAAGGACACCCCGTCGAGTCGAAAGAGCAGCTCTTACCACGTCTTCACTACAATCCCTAAACATGAGTGCTCCCCTTGAAAAAGCATTCAAGACCGTAGACGGGCTGTCAATAAGCCTGGACATCTACTTACCAAGGAAGGCCACTGCTGAATTACCTGTGCCCGTCTTGCTATGGTGGCACGGTGGTGGGCTATTGCAAGGGTCGCGAAAAGGTGCGTGCCGATTAGTGCTCCCTTGAATGCTACGTATGCCTTACAGACGCCTCCTTCCCCCTCTACTCAATAAATACAAATGAAAAGACATCGCTCCGCACTTACAAAGAGCTCCTGAACTTCATGACATTTGCGTTGTCTCTGCCGACTACCGATTAGCTCCGCAGACACGTTTACCAGGCATCCTTTCCGACGTTCGGGACGCTGTCAACTACGTCCAATCAAAAGACTTCGAGAGCATAACGCAGAACAAAGCCAATAACAAAAAGCTCATTGTAAGCGGAAGCTCAGCAGGAGGATGGCTGGCCCTTCTTGCAGGCTCGCAGCTTGGCTTTAAAGATTGCAATGTAGCGCCATATTCTAGTCCCGTCACTGCCGTTGTTGCGATCTATCCCATCACCGACATTACAGCACCATTTTTCACCACTAAGCAACGGCCTGTATCCTACATGAATGGGCGCATCATTGACGGGCCCAAAGAACTCGGCAAGTTTCTCGATCCTGCTGCTCCAGCCAGTGCTTCTAGCTCCTCAGACAGTCCTCGAAGTGGATTTTACCACTACATGATTCAGGAAGCCCTTCTATCAGGTCTGCTCCTCGACGGCACTAGTATCTCGTCAAAGACTTTTACGATAGCTGCAGCGTTGAGAAATGGCATTATCTCAATGCCACCTACCCTAATGACGCATGGTACAGAAGACGACAAGGTTCCTATCAGTCAAGCAGAAGACGTCCTCGCAGCGCTTCAAGAGAGAGGAATTGAGGCGCATCTTATTCGGGAGCAAGGTGAGAATCACTTGTACGATCGGGACGGAGAAGAAGAAATGAAAGAAATGTACGCTTTCATCCGACGCTTGACGGACTGAAAAAACCCATCGATGCCACCCGAAAAAGGACCTGCACAATAGATTGTCCGTCCATCACGCAACAAGCAACGAGCAACGTATACGATGCATCGACTTGCGATTAGCACAGTATTCGAATGGGTGATTTTGTGCAGATGAAAGAAGCCGATCACAAACTTGAGCAAAACGAAGGAGCATCTCACAAGAAGATAGCAATGAAGATAATTCTGTTGATCTAGTCAAGTATGGTACAACAATATATTGAGGAGACGGTGCGACTGCGTAATGTGACTGAAGGAGGCAGATGGAGTAAAGGTAGGTGGTGGCGTACAACTCTATAGAAAGCCCATATCTGCTTGGTCGGCTCCTTGCCATTCTGCAGCGGCGGCGGCCGCCTCAAGCTCTTGTGCAATGTCTATTTGTCGACCCACTCTTCTCTGATGGATGATTCGCTGACAGTAGGAGTGCTTCAGGTAATAAGGTACCTCTTCCATCGTAGTCGCTAATGATGACGATGCCGGAGAGGAAGATACGCCTCCTCCCTTCTCTGCTTTCGCCGCTACGTTTTCAGCGAACCTTGCCTTCCTTTCTTCTACTTTCTTTGCGACCGATCGCACGAGTTCCTCTCGTGCCTCTATGGCCTTTCTTCGCTTTTGCTCAATCTCTGGTAGGAGAGTCACGACCATGAGCAGCATTGGCATCAGAATCCAGTTGGTCGCCCTTTTCACAAGACGTCTTTGCGCAGATGCCCCGATTGAGCCTCTATGCTCGGAGGGCACAGTCTGCCAGCCGAATTCGTCATCTTCCGATGCCAAGCCGACGTACGCCAAGGTCTCGATCCAGTAATCAAAAGTGAGAGGAGAAGTTGATTGGTGGCGAGTAGACACTCGAGGCCGAAGCGATTCAAGACTCGTATCTTCTTCTGCCGCTGTGGTAGTCCCTTGCTCGTTAGAGGGAGAGGAACTTGTCGCTGTCGTTTGCGCAGGCGAAGGGTTGGTAGTCGGGTTTCTTCTCTGCCTTTCTCGGAGGGCTTCCTGACGTCGCCTCTGTTCCTGCTGTTGTGCAGTCTTCCAGGCTTGGAGGATGACAAAGATGAGTCCGGCACCGGCGATCATGCAAGCCTTGAAAGTGGTGGCACCTCGAGTGAAGATGTAGACCAAGAGAGTCATCTTCAGAGACATGAGAAAAGCAGGAATGGCGATGTTGACAAATTCAGTCATGTTGAAGACTACCCTCACTCGATGCCTGTGAGCATCCCCGTTACGACCTGTTGCACGGGCTCCTCCGGCATTTACTGCCGCTGCCGCCGCGAGCATAGCAGCATGGCTGCGACGCAAAGTCGCTTGCAAATCCGTCGTATTTGTAGCTTGATCAAACAAATTCTGGTAATTGATCAGCTTGTCCATACGGTGGATTGTCTCCTGGAGGTACTTGATTCGCTTCATGAGTGGAATCAAAGGACCTGAGCAAGCGTCACGCTTAGTTTGCAGCAGGTAAGGCAGACCTTGTAAAGTGACAGCCTTGTAAGTCATTTCACTGTGCTTGACGTTGTTGAGCAGCAACTCCTCATCGATTGGCTTCCACATCAGAACTTCCGTCTCCACTAATTCCACTGCAGTCATTATTTCTTCCGTGGTGCAGTCCATCTCTTTCGCTAGTTGCTCTACACTCTTGGTCATCTCCGTCACTTGATCCGGTTCCTTGGCTAAGTGGCCGTACACCTCCTTCCACTTGTCTTCGTACAGCTCAACGTATCGATAGTAGGACCATGTCAGTAGAGATCGGAAGGACGTGTAGTTGGAAGGGTCCATCTTTTCGAGCACGTTGGCAAGGTGACGCTCTGGGGGGCTTTGGCGACTGTGACGAGGACGTTGTGGAAGATACATCGCAGGTATAGATTGGTGCAGTGCGTTTCTTTTCATGCTGGGAGCGGAAGTGGATGCTGCTGAGTTAGATGAGTCTACTTCCACCCATGCTTCATGAGGACTCGGCGGGGGGCGTCCTGCCCGACTGCTTGTCTGTCGGCGTAAAAGAGTAGGTCTTGGCTCGGTCCAGGCGGTTGGTCGAATAACGAGATGAATGGCAAGTGGCTCTCCGCGATTATCCTGCACAAGAGAATTCAGTCAGTATAGGGGCGGTAGACAACATTCTTCCCTCACAACCCAGCCGATCTCTCACCAGAGGTACAATGTCGCCGACAATCGTGTCATCAGTCAGCAGCTGACCCAGCTTGAACATCCTCATCCCATGAGCCTGCGGCCTGCCGGACCATGACCCTTCGATTTGTAATTTTACTTCTGCAATCGATGCATTCGAAGGTACAGATACCAAAGTCGACTCGGCAGCAAAATCCGGAAGAGAGGGACACTTAATCGATAGTGCTATCATGTCTGTCATAGGATTCGAGGCAGCGGCGACGCCGACACCGTCCTTAATGCCTACCATCTCTGCTGAGTCCGGCAATCTCCTGTCGTTGTTCATCGAGAAGGCTGCCTCAACATCCGTCATGACCAGCGAATGACAAGGTGGATGCTAGTCAGTGATAGCGTCAAGGATGAAAAAGATGGGTCTATCTCGTCCACCCCTTGTGAACTTATGCACCAACCTCTCGCCGGCTGTACTGCTTCCCCTGCTGCATATGACGGCTTCATAATTAACTCTTACTCCCCTCCACGTCGGCCTAATACCCACGTGGCGACCTGGAAGGCTATTTCGATATTACCGGTATATATATACAAAGGGGGAGGGGGACACGCTCGAAAGCTACAGGACTTTGAATGCGCCAAGCTATATAAAAAAGGCGCAGACGGATTACTCCACCACAGGTTGTAGCAATCAAGACAGATCGACGAAGGCATGAATGCTCTTCAGGTAAGTCGAGCGGTGTCGCCCCTGACGAGTTCCCTTTTATTTACGCATACGGATGGACACTCCAGACGCACTTCTGGGCAGTGCGAGACTACCTCGCCCCCGTATTACGGGAGTCAAAATTTAAAGAACATGGCCGAATTACACCAGGTGAGTCTTTCCAGCGGACGAAAGGGGGAGACGCAGAGAGAGCATGTGTGTGCACTACACATGAATACGATGACTAATAAATTGTGCAACCTTCAGAGGAATTTGTGGCTGCCGGAGACTTCCTATCATACAAGTTCCCGACATGGACATGGTCAAATGCTTCCTCGAGCGATGCAAAATATACCCGCGAATTCTTGCCTCCAAACAAGCAGTATCTCATCTCCCACGGTGTGCCATGTTTACGACGAGTCAGTCAGATAGAGAGTGCTGCTACAGGGACAAGTAAGGCGGAAAAATTGAAAGAAGGGACAGCAAGTGCCGATGAGCGCATTTTGAATTTTAATGAAGGCCATGACGGAGAGGAAGTGAAGGGAAGAGGAGGGGACGAAGACTGGTTAGCGACACATCTCGATGGTAAGCAGCAGTGTATGAAAGAATGGATTCTCCAGAAAACTCTTAGCTTGACAATCTATTATCTTCAATTTTACCAGAAGAATCGTCAGCAGCACAACATGTTACTGACATTGAAGATATGCCTGATACAGATGCTCCTGCGTGGGCTAAGAGCATGACGACCGGCGAAGAAGATGATCTGGCTGCCAAGGTAGCTGGGACTAGTATTGATGATTCTGGACACGCTAATCTCAGCCGTCGAGGCGAAAGCACTAATGCGGCAATAGGAGATATTCCTGATATCGACGACGAAGAAGACGATGAGCTAGGCGGATTGGGTGAAGGGGTAGAAGAGGCAGATGACCCTGCTACACACTTTTCAAGACAAGCAGGGAGAGCGACATCAGATGTATCAAAAAAGGAGAACCGACTCCTGTCTGTCAGGACATACGACTGTCTCATTACATATGACAAATACTATCAAACGCCCAGAATGTGGTTGGTGGGATACAATGAAGCAGGTCGACCATTGAAGCCAGCCGAGATTTTTGAAGACATCAGCAGTGACTACGCTCAGAAGACGGTCACGGTGGAGCCATTTCCGCACGCAAACATGAGCACAGCCAGTATCCACCCTTGCAAGCACGCAAGCGTTATGAAGAAAGTCATCGAAAGGATGAATGCCGGACTTGTAGCCGAACAGCAACGGGCAAAGGTAGCAGCAGCATCAGCATCGGCGTCAGGAGTGTCAGGAGCGGGTGTATTAGATGCAGAGAAGAAGAAGAAGAAGGGGTGGGGACTAGGAGGAGCGATGAAGAAAGTCACAGGCAAAGAGGCAGATGGAGGTGGCGCCTCGCTCAGCACCGAAGCAGCCGATGATGAGCGCCATACAGAGGTCGAAGGACTACGAGTCGACCAATATCTGCTCATCTTCCTCAAGTTCATGGCTAGCATCGTTCCGGCCATTGAGATAGATGCCACTCAGGCAGTGTAAGAGTGTGTGTAAGAATCACATGGAGTGCTCTGTGTAAGAATCACATGGAGTGCTCTACAGTGAATGAGGTACATGCGAAACGTCCCCTAAATTGATCAAAGAGCATTGATGGCTTGCTGGACTAGATAGACTATCAATTAGAGATGTATGCCATTGAGCCAGCAGCAGTCGATCAGCTAAATATTGCGAAGAGAGTTGCCAGGACTATGGCCCACCTTTCTTGACTGGGATGGAGTCGAATTGCTAGGCAAAGCATGTCATAATTACAACGTCCTCGTCGTAGATCAAGCCCTTGGGCGATTTTTATCAATGTCCATCTAAGTTCTGCATGTGGCATTATCGCCGACTAATATCGAATCTATGGATTCAGACGCATGTGCTGAGAATGCAGAAATGACGATGTCCACTTCTCGAGCAATCCAACACCCTCCCCATCCCCACCCCCACTATCCCCACCTCCTTTGCCTACTACTGCAGCTCCCTCTTCCGGGCGGCTACTCTCATCGCACCGGACCCATACGATCAAGTGTCAGACCCTGTCAGACGAGATTGATGATGTGGGGAATGTACAGTCTCAAATAAACAATTTGGTCATAGCCATGACGAAGTGAGAATATGCAAGAGGAGTTATCCCCCAAGGACAAGGAGATAGCTGCGCTATATGTGCTAAGCTGCTATGCTTTCTATGCGTGGGGAACACCAGCACACTCCTATCCGGTATCTCAGTCTCAGTCCGGCAAGGCACGCCATCTCGTATCTCCTTCGGACGTGCAGCAGTTTCCGGTCGTAAGATTTCCCAGCGTTCTTTATTTTTTTAACAACGCGATAGCAACACTATTGATCTCCTCACGATTGTTACCATTTCTAGCTGCATACCTTTTTGGATTTCTTCGCTTCGACCGTTTATCACCGAAAAGTGTGCGTCGCGCCCCTTCAGAGGAAAACCCGATCAGACACGGCCGGACTGTACACGGATCTTCCGGTCGTTGAAAAGCACCGAATCTGTCAACGATACCTTTTTCTAAAATTTTCCCGCACTTTTATTATTGCAAAGGACAATAAATTTTTTTCGAAAAAGGGGTTTTGACACTCCAAATTACAATACTATACTGACTGTGTACTGCTGTCTGCATCTGAAAACTAAAATTGTGCCACCCGGGTCAACATTATCCTAAAGAGCGAAAATGCCGCTTCGTTGGAGAGAAAAATAATGAAAGGATGCAAACCTTCATCGGCGCAGTCGGAACATTATCTTATAAGACTGCACCGAGTCATACTCGAACGAAACATCTTCGCTCTTTCCATCGCTTCTACTCAGCGCTCTCTCGACTAATCAGCATATAAATACAGGCAGCCTTCCTTAACGAAGCTTTGCATTTTACACACACAACATCAGATACTGAGCTTGCACCGTGTTTCCAATAATCTCAGAAAGATATATACACACAACACCTACACCAGACACACGCACACACACACACCAGACTCCAGTACCACACGAAATACTAGTTCCGAAGATGCACACATTCCAGAATCATGTCGTCTTCCAGTCATTCAGCGATCTCTACCGTGAGGAGAAGCGACAAGACGAGGAAGGATCATCAAAGAGCAGCAATTGCAGTTCAAACGTCAGTCGAGCCAGCTCTTTCTCGTATGGAGTCGCATCTAGCTATGCAAGTACGGGCTACAACCTCAGTCGAACTACTACACAGGTGGGTTTGCAGCGCTCGAGTGTTGTTCGGCAAAAGTACATGGTGCAGATCGGCTGACTCTCTTCTTTCCTTCCCTCTTATGATCTAGTCTTCGAATGAGTCCTCTGCAGAACCACAGTACTACCCAGCTGCACTCTACCATAGTCGGATAGCGCGAAATGCGGCACTGAGAGAGATCGATACCGTCACCCTGAACGACGAAGAATCTTCATCACAAGATCTTTCGCTCAAACGATATTAATGGACGGATCGTACACCTATTTCAGATGCATCTCTCCTCCAATCCTCTACTACTATACCCCCTCATCTTGTAACACTATCATCATGTCGTGACACACCACTCTGAGAGAATCGGAACATATCTTATTCGAGAAGTGCCATAGGGGATCATAAGCAGCAAGAGTAAGCGATAGAAAGTTGATGCGATGGAAAGTTGAAAGAGGGATGGTATGAGCTTTGACTGAGACGGCAGAGAGAGAGAAAGAGGAAAGGGGGAGTGTCACAATGACAATAGAGCCACAGGTAGAGGACGGCGAGCAAAGGCACTGCCTACTCTTCCATTTTGCTCTTGCGATGAAAGGGATTGTGAATACGACTGCGCCTCTTACCGCCAGGCGAGCCGGTAACGTTACTTTCAGCAATAGAAGCCGCATCGTTGTTGTGGAACCCCATGGCTGCATCATTGTTGACGGAATAGCCTTCAGAGGCAATGGCAGCAGGCTGGACTCCTTCGGGTAGATCGGGCACGTCAGGTACTGCACTACCGTTCGCAACTCCTCCGTCGACTGTCGCGGTGTCAAGGGTGTTGCCATGTTGATGTTTCTTGCCTCCACGTAAGAGTGTATATCCTGCTTTTCCTATTCCTCCTACTCCCTTTCCCACCCCTCCGACAGCACCTACACCAAGCTTTCCCACCCCTCCCACCGCACCCACTCCAAATTTACCCACATCTCCCACTGCTCCGACACCGAATCTCCCAACCCCACCAACTCCTTGCGTAAATGTTCTTCCCAGGGATGTTCCCTTTCGTCCTCGAAGAGCAATAAATTCTGGTCGGAATATGAAGCGCACTGTGATTGTGCCGCCTTCCAATGCTCCTTTGCCTGTAATCGGAATCGTCTCTTCTCTCGCTTCAAACGGTTCTAGATCTGCTAGGTTAACCTTTGCCTGACCTAGCTTGTCTGGCGTTCCGACTTGATCCCAATCAAAGATTTCAAAGTAGCAATCAGCGTGAACTCGAGAGGGCACTTCACATTCACCTAGCTTCTCATCCCAGACTGGATTCAACGTTTTCTTCACCACTTTTGACTTGAAGACTCGCTCTCCGTTCAGTTGTAGAGTGACGTACGGATCAGAGTACTTGCCACCTCGATCTGCTCCTCGCAAACCTTTAGCAGACAGTACCGTCACAGCGAGGAAGCCCATGTTGTTGACCGATTCAACAGGCTCAATATGGACATCAGTCGGTATATACTTGCAAGTCAACGTAATCGTGCTCTGACTAGTACCTGCATCACTCGACAGTAAGAACTCCGCTTCCTTGTCCAGTGCCCTTTCCATGACATCCTTTGTGTTACCTTGGAATTCTGCAAAGACAGAATTGGTATCGTTGCCAGTCTTGAGCTTCATCCACATTCGACTCCAGTCCAGCTCCTTGATCGTTGCCTCACCGACTTCGTCAAAAATACTGGTCTGTGTTCTGGCTACCTCGGTGGTGTAAGCTGGCCAATATGCGTCGTCGAAGAGCACTTCCAATTTAGCATTCTTCTTGGCGATCTTGCCTCGGAGAATGTTGAAGACAAGGATACCAGACTGCGTCTGCAGTATGTTTTCTCGAGACATCGACACACCAGAATCGACGTTTAGGTTCTCTTTAGGATCCGCACTGTTGTCCATACTTTGTGCAGTCTTGGCCGTCTGAATCGACGTAATAGATGCGAGCGATTCTTGACCTTTTGTATGACCTTGCACCTCCCTTTCGTGCTCTTTCACTTCTCTAAGGTGACTTCCTCCGACGACAGGGAAGCGATGATGCTCTTCCGCTCCATTCATTTCTGGCGCTGATGATGCATTCGCCTCATCGACATCTCCTCCACCAGCGTCGCCTTCGCCCAACTTAGCAGCAACTTCATTACCTGCTCCAGCGAACTCCACCCCTGCCAAATTAAGGGAAGGTAAGAATTCACAATCAAAGACAATCTCGCCCTTGTAGATTCCTCGTCCTAGGTCCAGCTTCTCCTTGCGACTCTTTTTCCCCAGACTCGAGTAAGGATAGCTTTTATTGCTGATGTTCTCCCTTGCCATATCTGCCATCGAAACTTCACAGGATCCGATAGATCGGTCTTTCGTGTTGTTCTGATAGTCCATCACTTCGACGGTGATCTTCTCCTTGAGATTATGTATCGGCGCATACAGGATCTCGCCTTCCCAATTGGGATTCAAATCATTGTTGATGATCTTGGAGCCGTCCACCTGTTGGCCTCTCATCTTCAAGCTGACATAGGGATCGCTCTTGCCTCCCATAGCTGCTTCCACGTTCTTCACGCCAATCGCCTTGTGCATCCAGAACTTGACCACCCCGATGGCGGGAGTGTATCCACTTCCACCATTCATACTACCACTCATCAACACTGGTTTCCACTCCACTGACATTCTTACTCTGCCATCCTTGCTTTTCGACAAGGGGAACCAATCTTGCTTTCGATCTTTAGCTGCTAGAAGATCGTCCAGCTTGACATTCAAGAAGGACACGACGGGATCCTTTGATACCTCCTTATCATCGAGGATCTGCACGCCAATCACTGCCTTTGTACGTTCCGTCACCAAGAACTCGAAATGATCCTCCCAAATCGGAGCAGTCGTCCTCTTCAACACGGCAGTATCTCGAACTTTATTGCCATTCAACAAGATACGAGCTTTGGGATTGAGGTCTCCCAACAGACCGGACCGTTTATCAAGATCCTTCGCTTGATGGATGGTAAATCGAACAACACCAGATCGAGTTTCAGGAAGCGGTTCTGGCTTGCCATCTTGTCCTACTTTCGGTTTAATGACTGGATAGTAAGAAAGTGAATATTGCAGGGCTCCTCTCTCTTTCCCTTCCAGCATGACCGGAGTGCTGAGATGGTTGTGCTCCGGTTCATGTTCTAATTCCTTCAACTCCCACGCAGCTGATCCCAACTTCGAGTCTGATCGATGGTCGTTGAAGTCCATGACGTTCAGGGTAAGCATGCCATTCAAATTGTTGAGCAAGATAAAGTGACTCGATTTGAATTGAGGATTGGTGGTACTTGGCTTGAATTTAGTCTTTGCTAGTGTGTCTTTGTCATCCACCGAAATGGCAACATATGGATCAGGTGTACCTCCTCCCATCTTGACGCCTCTCAGATTTCTCGCATTGTATATCGTGATCTGTAGCACTCCGCAAGCAGTGTCTAGTGGAGTGCCCGAGAGTAGTTCTTCCAGATTGATAGTGAAAGCATTGGGGTTGTACATCATTGGACCGATATTGGCGTCCACTTGACCTTTAATGAAGCCTTCCAGACCAGGTACGACCGCCATGACATCGAAACCAAATGTATTTCCTCCGACAGGCTTGAGAACAAAGTCGAACTGAGGTGGTTCCATCAGAGATACGTCGACCACTTGAATATGCGGAAACGTCGAGATTAGCTTCATCTTGATTCGGGCATGGGCAGTGAAGGAGATGTCCTCGACCAGAATGGGCAGTCCTGCTCCTACAAAGCCACGACCAATTCGAATAGTCAAACAGATCTTCGGATTTATTTTTCGGGCAGCTTGTCGCACAGTCAAATCTTGTGTATCGTTTGGAGTAAATGAGATCTTCCAGTCCATACACACAATGTCATCGGCCGTAGCCGGAAAGGTGCGCACAAAGTCTATCCTAGAGGAGAGATAGGAAAGTAAGAGTTCAATGTCAATGATTACCATCTCAAGGTGACGAATTTTCCACATCTTCATTCCTTGTCTCACTGCGGTGCTTTGTTTCCTAGAGTGAAAGTAGTCATCCGGATCGAGTCGAGGAACGAGGGGCACTGTTGCACCAGTACTGCGTCGACAGTAGAAATGATCGTTGCACTAAGTACAGGCTCGTAGATGAGCCAGAATCTCCGAAGGAATTGATTGATCCAACCGGCCGACTCGAATTCCGACATCATATGCTTCTTTGCAAGCTCTCTGCCGATATCGTCTCTAGTTCTCTGGCGAGTCCTTCGCATACTCGCATTATAGTACGTAACAGACACTGCTCCAACAATCAGCATCCATATCAAACCACCTCCAAATCGAGTCCCGAAGTAAGTAGCCAAGACTGCGACAAGGATAGCCGCGCCATCAAACCAGAATCTCCCATACCATTGATCTGCAAGGTATTTGCTGACTATTTCTGTCTCTGGATGCGGTCTTGTCTCTTCTTGGCCTGGTTGCAAGCCAGGCTGACCTTCGAGCATCTTCTTTGCAACTCCCGTGTGCCCTACCTCATAGTAATCGGGTATCGTTGAAGTTGCTTGACCGACTTTCGGACCTTTTCCATCACCCAATTGCCCTTCAAGTTTGCTCACTCGATCAACGTCAGCTGCAGTCATGGTAGCCGAGACTTTCTTGCCTCCAACATCGGATATCATTCCTATGCCTTGACTTTCCTGGGCTGCTCTCGGCGGTCGCATTTGATCCATCTGTTTCTTTGCTTGCGCTCCTTTTTGTTCGGGTGTAGCATTTTCATCGAATTCCATCACATTGGCTCCAGCATTACGATCTGCTTGCATTTGTTGTGCTAGAGCTTCGTGATCCCTCTGATCCTGCTTTTGCAGGTTGGCGAGACCTTCTGGTCCTGGCGCATTAACAGGCGCTCCATTGCCCTGAACCTCGTAATCCTTTGCTTTGATTGCGGACATGGCGCAGGACGTCTACACAATGGTGAGGAGACTATCAAGCGCAAGCAATTCAAGCTTCGTAGACTCAATCTGACGCACGAGATATGGAGGGCTGTGTGAGAAGAATGATTGTGAAGAATTGGGCGTGTGTGCCGTTTCCCCCCCCCTCCCTCCCCTTCTCTTCATCGACACGCCCGTGCGGCAGATGGCAGGTCAAAAGAAGCTAAAATTAGTCTTTTATTTAAAAATACAATAAATTCTGATAGTATCTGCAGTGTCTGAAGTACAGTGTAGAGATGTCTGGCTCCCAATGTGAGCCTCGTTTCCCAGCACTTCAGCAGCACTCAATAAGCTATTTACAGCCGTGTGGTATCGTAGATCTGAAGCACCTCTTGTGAAGTTCTGAGATTAGAGATTTTGCTGCCTTTGCACGTTCTTGATGCGAAGTGCTGCCTCATATTGCCAGGAGAAGAGTTTTATTCAGCAGTACGCCATCACCCAAGACTCATGTGAAATATAGGTGGACCTAGAAGTGCTTCGCCCCTTTGAAATCAGAGCAAGCAAAATGTGTCATGAGGATTCTTTGCCATTGACATCTCGCTGTTGCCTTCTTTATCCCGCTGCAATACAATACCCTGATCCGCTTTCACTCTATCCTCCGCTTTCGCTCAGACACAGCGTGTCAATGACCTGCATTGAACTGTTGATTTCCATTGTCACACCCATCATCTAAGCATGGAGAAGCACGATAGTGGCAAGGGACGTGGCGACACGGAATAGATTCTCAACAGGGTCCTGCCTTTCTCCGCGTGGAGGAGGTGTGAACAATGACGGCGCCTGAACCGTGCGAAACACTGCCTTAGTTCATTTACACTACGTAATTTCTTCCTCTTGCCCTGGGTGTGTATGTGTATGTATGTATACATGACGGCGAATCTTGGATGCGAAACGCACCTTGAGATATTGTGAGAGATTCCCCCTCCCTAGTTTTCTTTTCCCCTTAATTATTTAGTGGAGACTGATCGTAACGTAGGAAGATCGACTCCCTTTTGCGAAACTTTACTCTACACTATGAAGTCATGGTCGCTTGGCCGTAAATCTACTAGGAAAGACAAGAGGAAGGAGACGGCAACGTTGATCCCCCGACCACAGTCGATGGTCTTGACCTTTCCGACTTCCTCCAGTAACGCCGAGATATCCTCCTCTGCTAGACCTTCTGCTCCGATTGTAGCATCGGCAAACAACCCCACCACTGTTAATACTGGAGAGAACAAGTCCGTCACTTCATCGTCTTCTGCTTCACCAAATTCGGCTTTCAGATACCTGAACACCACACGCTTGAAAGATAAAGTGCGAAGGGAAAAGAGAACCTCCACCACCTCTATCTCGGATACTTCTCGAGCTCCTTTGACGAGTCCTAATCACGTCAAAGAGATTAGAACAGATAGCATACCTTCTTCTCCAGAAGCAAGGAGTAGAACAATTTCGGTCCCAAGCTTGATCAAGTCACCTGGCGGCCATTCCCCAATTCCCTCGACAGCCATACTATCTCCCACAGCGGCCATTGCGCGAAGTTCTAACTCGCATACTGCAGTTCACGATCACCAGGGTCACAGTGACGTGCTCTCTTCTTCACCCAGCTATCTAGATAGTGCTTCTCACCATTCGTCAGACTCACTCGCCATGTCACCGACCCCTTCGCGGACGGCAATACAGTCGAGGTCAGTCTTGAGTACGCCGCAGTCTCCTACGAGACCCACGACTAGGCTTGATGATATCACAAGTGAGTTACCGAGGCGAAGGACTTCATCTGGTGAACATTCGCCAAAGAACAGCAAGCACAGGATTGGGCCACAGAAGATGGAAGGTATCATTGTTATTAAAGAAGGCAGTGAAGTCAAGGAAACGGGACAGAAAGGGATAGACAGGGAAGACGAAGAGCGCGTGGAGGTGATGAAAGATGACAAGGAAACACAGAGCAATGATCAGGAGAACGGCGAACATATGACAAATGGTACAAAGGAGCATCACACAATCAGCGCGGTGGAGTCTTTGCGCAAGTTCAAAGGTGTGGAAGGGCACGGTCTGGCAGATCGAAAGAGGTTGGAAGCTGCGGATAGCTTGCCTTTCAAGGAGGGTAGCGTGACAGAAGGCAATGCCAACATCAGCCAGGCGAACACTACCGGAGAGGAGGGTGGCAAGACAGGTGAGGATAGGACCATCAACAAAGCGAGAACTCTTGAAAAAACTGGCAATGTCGAGGAGGAACGAACATTGCAAAAGACTGACGATATCAAGGAGGATCAACCGTTGGAAAGCGTTGGTAAGGTCACAGAGGCGGGCGGAGTGGGACACATTAGGAACATAGAAAAGGGGAGCAAAAAAGAAGATGCTCTTGAGTCAGAGAGTCCAGACGATGCCAGAAAGGACACGAAGCAGCCCGAGGGAGAATGGCTAGACTTGATCGATGAGGCGGAACAGGCAAAGTATACGTTCGCCATACGAAAGAAGCAGCCAAAGAAGCAAAAGCCGACGCAATCGACGAAGCGTAAAGCACGAGCGATCGAAGGTCGTTACGAATTTGCCATAGTTGCCCAAAGTGCTCGCAATTTTTCCTTTGGGACCGGTGTGAACAAAGGCGCGGGTTCCCGTCTCTTTGTTGCAATGCCAGTCCCATCTCTTTTAGGATGCGACCGAGCGGCCGGTTGGACGGTCGAACGCATCTCTCGTCTAACCTCTTGTATCATCAATGTCTTTGGTTCCTAGCCGGTGGTGCTGCTTCTTGCAATGTACTACATTATCTCATTGAGCATCACATGGAGTGCCAGTAAGAAGAAGAAAAAAGTAATGTAAAAAATAGGTCTCCCTGAAGAATAATAGCGCCTGTCTTTGATTTGTGGCAATGTGACCCCCAGTCTTCATCGGATGTCGATATAGTACAATGGTTGGCTGAGTACGCTAGAAATAGGATCAAGTTGTCCTTACTCTAACCCAAGCGACTTTCTTACATCGGCTCGAATCTTGTGTTCATATCCTGATCGATTGTCTCGCCACATCTTGCATGCATCGATGTTTGCACCTGATTCCACGTTTGGTTCCGCGAGCATGCTGAGAACTGTTGAAAAGAGTGGTCTGTATTTTAGCAAGACGATCCTCACAGTAGCGGCCAATAATCAAAACGAACCGCTGAGTAGAATCTTTTCAATTGATTGGACCGGTGACCACCGCTCTGACGACGACTCATACACTGTCAAGAGAATTCGTGTTGTTAAGAGATGCAGTCAGAAAGCAGCTTTTCCCCCCTCACTTACTATTAGGATCGTCACCGGCGGCGTGTAGGATGGAGATGCAGACTGTGCCGTCGGGATACACATTTGGGTGAAAGAGGGGCGGATCAAATTTCATGGTCGGTGGTTCCAGGGGATACGTGGGTGCTACGAAGGAATGTTCCAAAAAGGGGGAATTATCAGCAGTCATCTCTCTCTCTCCCTCTACTCGTCTTTTTGAACCACGCACGAAAAGTCAGTCGAGCAGAGAAGACACCGCCTTCGTATGAAGTACCCTCTGGGCCGGGCACCAAAGCTTCCCATAGCAGATAATTGGACTCATCTACGGGACCGGTCGCAGGAAAGAGACTGTTTGGATCAGACGACAGTTGCTTGTACTCGATGGTAAGGCGCTTAATAGCAGCGGATGATGCTCCCCTCGATGACAGCATCGTTGCGCTGGAGTGGAGAAGTGTAGGATGGAAGTGAGGACGGAGGGAAGATAAACAATAACAAGTCTGCCGATCTGCTCCAAACAGCTCCCACTAACTACAAAACATCAACTTCGACTCTAAGTGCATTTTACTGTACAGTACCTCTCTCGCCTTGACGTCGGAGCTTCATAGAGTCCAACACGAGACACGTGGACACACTTTTGAGATATGGAGGTGAAATTGAAGGTTTTGTAAAGGTCGGTCAGGCCGCCTGGATTTGCATGTATTTGAGGATTGGGGAGAAAGGTTAAGTTGGTTCAGGTACAGGCTTAGCCCACCTTGGATGGTCACTTCTTTGTCTATGTCAGCTGCCTGGAAACGATATCCACCGAAGCGCTGATCTTATCGCCTGGAATGGTATGAGTCCTTCAAAGGGGCAGAGGCGAGGGACGCGAAGTAGCAGTATGACTTCAGAGCCAGGGAGTATACATGCAGCTGAAGATACGGCACAGCCCGAAGCTGGTCCCTCTCGCATTCAGTATCCTCCTACCGCCGCTCAGCGCGGGGGCAGGGAGAACGAGTCTGGTGTGATTGGTGTTCCCTCCTTCAACTCTTCGTCGTCTTTGTTCTGGAGGGGAAAAGAGGGAAAAGGATCTGCAGGACAAGAACAGAGTAATGATGTGATGGAAGACAAAGTTGAAGAGCAACAGGATCCATTGATGGAAGATGCTCTTCGATCATTGCCACTTGCTAGAGAGCGGCAACCATCTCGCACGACACAGGACGATCTTCCGTCCAGCAGCAAGGGTCGGCGATTATCGGCAGCATCTCTGGCTCACAGAAGTATCCCAGCTCAATTAGCTCCTTCTATTGCATCATCTAAGAGTTTGGTAGGCGGTTGGAAAGACTGGCTTACTGCAAAGTCAAACAAAGACAGCACATCCAAGAAAGCTGAAGCAAGCAAACGACTAGATAGGAGATTAAAGAAAGCAGAAAAGAAGTCAAAACAACGAAAGGAGAGAGCAGCAAGACGTTCGTTCTCGATCAGCAGTGAAGGCCGCGATTCAGACGAAGACATTGTTTTGACTATGGATCAAGCTGAGAAAAGACCCTCTCTAGACGTCCCACCGCCAAATGAGACTACGGCCAACGCTTTATCACAGGTTGCAGGACTAAGGAAGCCAAAGCTGCACTTTGCCCCAGAAGAACGAAAAGTAAAGAGGAAAGATTTGCCAATTGATTATGAGCAGGGGGAGTTGTATAGAGGAATAGACGATTATGTCAAGGCAGCTCGAAACAGAAGACGAAACGTGAAGAAACAAGACAGAAAGAAAGGCTCGAAAGCCAGCAGTCGAGGAAGCAGAAGTTCCGTTAGCAAGAGCTCGATGAGCAGCGGGGACTCGTCTAGTAGTTCATCTAGTAGCGATGGAAATATTTCTTCTGGATCTTCGAGTAGCTCTGCTTCGGGTCGTTTGACTATGGCGAGATTACGGGCGTTCTTTGGTGACTCTTCCAGCAGTAGCAATTCTAGTTCTTCTTCTTTTAAATCCTCAAGCGACTCTTCCGCCGGCAGCAATAGAAACTCAGATTCATCGTCATCCTCTTCGACATCCAGTCGTAGTTTTCATCTCTTCCGGCGCAGAAGAGCCTCTCGTGGTGATTCAGCATCCGAGACTGACAGTTTTCAACCAGGCACGCCTAGAACTCCTGCTTTGAGCTTTCATATCAAGGGTGGAGCACAAAGAAGAAGGCGTAGGAAAGCAGTCAAGCGATATCGTGCACAAAGGGAGAAGCTCATAGAAGAGGGCAAAATCCCTCCGAGACCAAGCAGGAAAGCAAGGAGGAAAGCTGAATTGGCTCGAGCGCAGGCGGGTGGAGTGACTGAATACATCTTGTTTACCCCCATTGCTCTCACCACCTCTGATTTTGCTCAAAAGCATCATCACCACCATCATCAACAGTCTCATCTTTCGGCAGTGTCTGATCAGCAAATTGAATCGAACAACCCAAGTCCTGCTCCAAATCGGGTGCTGCAAAGTACTGCATTTGCTCCTGTAAGGAACCGATTGCATGCGCTACGTAGACACCGAAGGCAGATCGAGAATGCTGCAGGCGATATTGGACTTGCTGAAGGGGAACAGGCCAATGTCGACTCCGTATTCGAGGAAGACAAAGTAGACAGGGACGACCTGAAAAAGGATACTAAGCCGAAAGAGCGCTCTATGGCGGATGAATTGGATTTTGAGGATGGTGATCTTGCTTTACCGCCGCCAGCGATAGATCTTCCGTCCAAAGATGGCTCATTAAAATCTACTTCCACTATCAGGCGGAGAAAGGAGAGGAAGAAAAGTGACTGGCACATGTCAGACATTCCCTTGACGCCTCACATTCAAATGGCTACTGATTTTGCTCGAGGTTTCGAAGTAGGCTCTCCTCGAAAAGCTACGAAATTTGCTCCCATACTGAACACGCACAAAGAGCAAGGTGCGCTACCCTCCTTTCGTAGTCCGGGACATACACCGGAATCAAACAGCGAGGGTCAGAGCAGCAGTGTGAATACAAAAGTGCCCAATGGCCTGGCCAGCCCTTCCGATGGAGGAGCTCATGCTGCTTGGTGGCTCGACATCAATTGCCCGACGTACCGTGACATGACGGAGTTGAGCAAAATGTTCCCTTTGCACCCCCTCACGGTAGAGGATATCCTGCAGCAGGACACTCGAGAAAAGGTGGAAATGTTCGAAAGTCTCAACTATTACTTTGTGGTGATCAGAGCGATTGATGAAAAGTACTTCAAATACACTTCTGCTGCGACTGTGAAAGAACAACCAACGAAAAGCGACGCAGAAGTGGATGATGGTGACGTCAATCTGGAGCATCTACCAAAGTCGATCGAAGACGAGGACGAGATTGAAATGACGGAGTTGAAACGGACCCCCTCATTCAAGAAACCAAGAGTGGACATTATCGAAGGAGTAGGCGGGAAAGAGGGCGTGGAAGGGATTGGAGTAGGTGCAGTCAACTTGTACCTGATCGTCTTCAGTCATGGTGTCCTCTCTTTTCATTTTGAAGACATCAGCAATCACACCAATCGGGTCCGAAGCCGACTATTGGATGTAACGCAACCTGTCGAACTGACGAGCGATTGGGTAGCGCACGGACTATTCGACTCGATCGTCGACGCTTTCTTTCCTTTGCTCTCCTTTCTGATGACGGAAGTGGAAGAGATTGAAAAGTTGACGAGTGAGCCATTACCTCAAAGCAGGCAGAAAAGAAAAAAGAAAAACTTGATCGTCGGCTTGGAGGCAGATGGAGTGATGGGTGGTGTTCACAGTCTTCCCGTCGCTTACCTGCATGAGAAAGAGGAACGACTTGTACTTCGACCACTGCCGCAGATCACCTTACCCGCCATGGCCACCTACCTCCTTCCCTCTATTCTATTGTCTCGCAAGCACTGTGTTAAAAGGAATGTCGTCGATGAAAATGCGCCTCAACGCCCGCGAAGCTTCATCCAACGCATCTTTGGCATCAATCGGAAGAGATCTCCTGCAACTGCCTTTCTGTCCGACAATGCGCGAGATCAAAGCACCATGTTGCGACGCATCACTGATATTCACAAGATTGTCACCGGTCTTAGCCGGCTGTTGACACCCAAGAATGACAGCGTGCGGGGACTAAGGAAGCGATTGACAGACTTTAGAGGATCAAGCAGCTCTATGACGGAAATGACAATGTACATGGGCGATGTCCATGATCACATCGTCTCACTGCTTTCCCATCTCTCTTCCAGTGACAACAGACTCGGAGATATCCACTTTCTCTACTTGTCAAGTATTCGGATCAACAACAATCGTGTCAGCCATTCAACCGACGAGATCTTGGTCATCTTGGCCACAATCACCGTTACCATCTTAGCCACTATCTACGTTATTTCCATCTTCTCGCTAAACGTTCGCCTTCCACACAATATCAGACCTGGAACGGACACCGAGCAGAGAGAAGGCGTCCCCTCTGTCCATCATTGGTTCGGTGGTGTGGTTGCTGCTGCTTGCTGTGTGCCACCGTTGATCTACTATAGAACTCGACGGTGGATTCAGCAAGCAAAGAAGCGAAGCGAGGCTAGGAGAGCGGTCCGATGATCCAACGCTCCCATCCTTCCTCGGCCAATAGCCACCCTTCTTTTACCTTTCTCTTCTTTCCTTCCTTTTCCCTCGTCACCGTTCACTGTTCAACGTGTACTGTGTACTGTAATAAAATCCGACATCCCTCTCTGTCTGTACTACTACCACTACATTGCTACAATACTACTTTCCTACTAAAGCACAGTAAACCTCCGTTGTGCGAGGTCCAACATCTCGGAAGGACGGAAGTGTCTACTCTACGGTGGGCGCGCCTCTCGGCCGGATAGCTGCTGTAGTTTTCACAGCGGCCGTGTCTTCCATCGGTGTTGATATAAACCGGTGTTCCGACTTTACCTTCAGAATACAATTGTGATATCAACATACAGTAGAACTTCTCTAATCTTATACCCTCAAATCTTATATATTCCCATACCTTATTGAAATCTGGCCGTACAGAATCGGGACCTAGTGTTTTAAAGGAAAATCCCCATTTCTTTTAACTTATGAGATCTGAAATAATCCTACTAGTGATTATAAGATATGAGGACTTACACGTGGAAGTATTCTGTATTCAAATTCCAAATTGTAATGCGCAATTCTTGTATTCCGCCTTATCTTACTCCTCCTTTCAGTTTTAAAACCTGGTCTTGGAACGATTTGCTTCCTGTCAAATTGAATTCCCATATTCTATAATCCCCATAACTGATAGAAATCGCTCGGTCCCGCGCGTATAAGATATGGGAAGTTCTACTGTATCATCTTCAATTTTGGGCAGGGACGCAAATTAAAAAGCTTATGGTAGCCGACTGTACTCGCTTCCCAATGGGAGGGGCGCGCGGGGGGGAAAGGGTTGACGTGGGGCCGGTAGGACGCTCTAAATAATAGCTTGTAATGCACCTGCTAGCAAGCCAATGCTACTCAGATTGTCTCTACTCTTCCTTTAAAGTAGAAGTCTGAGAAAGAGGAGAACAGCAAATAATCCCCGCCTTCCTCTCATCACACATCACACTACATTCTGGATCGGCTGACTGAACACACAAATCATGGCTGACTTCCCCGCTACAGAAAATGGCAAGATCAGCTTGAAGGGTCGAGTTGCCATTGTCACTGGAGCAGGCAATGGTATAGGACGAGCGTGAGTTCAAGTCGCAGTCCAGAGGAGCTGTCTGCTAAGGGAGATGTGCGTTAGGAGAAATTGACTCAAATCCGTTTACACTCTCCTCCGCTCCCTGCCGCACCTCTCAGTTACGCTATGAGTCTAGCTTCGAGAGGTGCAAAGGTCGTCATCAATGATTTGGGTCCCTCAACTAAAGACAAGAATAGGAAAGCAGCAGAGGTGGTCGCTGAAGAGATCACAAAGGCTGGAGGGGAAGCTATCGCTAATCTTAACTCCAACTTGGAAGGGGACAAGATCATCAAGCAGGCCATGGACAAGTGGGGTCGAGTCGATGTGAGTAATTGGTCGAAGGAGAGAGGATGAGCACGTCTCATACTTACTTGGGAATATCTCCCCCTTGCTAGATCCTTATCAACAACGCTGGTATCTTGCGTGATAAATCCTTCAAGTCTATGTCTGATCAAGAGTGGGATGCGATCACAGCAGTCCACATCACTGGCTCCTACATGTGTGCTCACGCCGCTTGGCCTATCATGAGAAAGCAAAAGTATGGACGAATCATCAATATCGCATCAGCTGCTGGAATTTACGGCAACTTTGGACAGGCAAACTACAGCGCAGCCAAGCTTTCCATGGTCGCGTTCAGTAAGACACTCGCGGTAGAAGGTGCAAAGTATAACATTTTTGCCAACACGATTGCACCGGTTGCTGCCTCTCAAATGTTGGAGACAATCATGCCCAAAGAAACGCTGGATCAATTGAAGCCTGAATTTGTGGCGCCTTTGGCTACCTATCTCTGCTCGGCAAGCAATGAAGACGTCAATGGGCAGCTCTTTGAGTCGGGAGCGGGCTTTATGGCTGCGTTGCGACGTCAACGGAGCAAAGGAGTCTGTTTCAAAACCGACGAAACCTTCACTCCCGCAGCTGTTCGCGAGAGAGTCGAGGAAATCTTGGACTACGACGAAGATGCCGAATTTCCAGACAAGGTTACCGATGCCAACTACACGGAACTTCTTGAGAGAGCAAAAGCAGCGAAACCGAATGAGCAAGGTGACAGTCCCATCAAGTTCGACGGTCAAACGGTTCTTATCACCGGCGCAGGAGCTGGTCTCGGAAGGGCCTACGCTCTCATGTTTGGTAAGCTAGGCGCCAATGTGGTGGTGAATGACTTCTCAGAAAAGGCGGCAAACGCAGTGGTAGATGAAGTAAAGAAAGCGGGAGGTAAAGCAGCGCCAGCCGTGGGGAGCGTTGAAGATGGTGACAAAGTTGTGCAAGCTGCTGTGGACGCCTTTGGTGGATTGCACGTGGTTGTCAATAATGCTGGAATCCTTCGTGACAAGTCTTTCGCCAGTCTGGAGGACAAGGACTGGCATGCTGTAGTGAATATTCACCTGCGAGGTACTTACAAGGTATGCAAAGCTGCCTGGCCGATCTTCCTGAAACAAAAGTATGGAAGGATCATCAACACAACGTCGGCCGTTGGCATCTATGGTAACTTTGGACAAACGAATTACTCTACTGCCAAAGCAGGTATCCTAGGTCTGACTCAAACACTGGCCATTGAGGGGCAAAAGAACAACATCTTGTGTAACACCATCGCACCAAACGCTGGAACGGCCATGACCTCCACCATCTGGCCACAAGAGATGGTCGACGCTTTTAAACCGGAGTTCATTGCGCCTGCCGTTGGTTATTTGGCCAGTGAAGCAAACACAGAGCATACCAAGTTACTCTGGGAAGTGTCGGGAGGTTGGATTGCTGCCGTTCGATGGCAAAGATCGGCTGGCCATGCCTTCAGTCATGGTAAGGAGTTGACACCAGAACAGGTAGGCAAGAAGATGAACAAGATTCGAGATTTCGACCCAGAAACGTCTGCTTTCCCAGCCAACAATCAAGAAGCAATGATGGACATTATGGCAAACATCGGACAAGATTCGTCAGACGATGACGAAGAGGAAAGCAGTGGCGACGGCGAAGACTACGCTGATCCGGAAGACTCTGATTTAGTCAAGGAAGCAAAGAAGCAGCAACATGATCCGCAAGATTACGAATATCAAGAGAAGGATATCATTCTTTACAATTTGGGTGTTGGAGCTTCTGCAAAAGAGCTCAATTACGTGTATGAGGGGGCAGACGAGTTCCAGGCCATTCCTACTTTTGGTGTAGTACCCATGTTCAGCGTCATGAGCACCTTCCCACTCGACTTCTTGCCTGATTTCAACCCTGCCAAGTTACTGCACGGTGAGCAAAGCCTCAAGATCATCAAGCCGATTGCTACAAGTGGAACGTTGACATCGAAGGTGAAGCTAATCGAGTGTTTGGACAAAGGTAAGGCGGCCAGCGTTGTCCTGAAGACGATCACAAGTGACAGCAAAGGTGAAGCGCTGTTTGAAAACGTCTCTACTCTGTTCATTCGAGGAAGTGGTGGATTTGGAGGCAAGAAATCAACTAGTCGACAAGACGAAACAACAGCCGCCAACAAGCCACCAAGCAAGGAACCTGACGCAATCTTGAAGCAAAAGACAACCGTCGATCAAGCAGCCCTTTATCGATTGTCCGGTGACTACAATCCTCTACACGTCGACCCACAATTTGCCAAGATGGGTGGGTTTGATCAGCCAATCTTGCACGGTCTTTGCTCGTACGGTGTGACGGGAAGACTCCTGCTGCAGAAGTTTGGTCCTTACAACACTATCAAGGCAAGATTTGCAGGCACAGTCATTCCAGGTGAAGAAATCACTGTCAAAGCGTGGAAGGTGGAAGACAAGAAAGTCGTCTTTGAAAGCTACGTCGGTGATCGACTTGTCTTGAGTGCAGCAGCTATCACACTTGTCTAATCGGGAGAGAGAGAGAGAGAGACACTGCAGAGTGAAGATGCGCCTTACATTTCTTGTTTATATTAGCGTTGTACATGTTGCCTCGAGGCTCTTTAATGAGAGATCAGAAAATATGCATAGCGCGAGGGTGTTCTGACCGGGACCGTGGAGCCATTCTCTCGGAATGAGCGTCGCGAGACTGTATGCGTAGAGTCTGTTCTAGTGATTATTTGTGCGAAGGACAGACGGCATTGGGAAGGGGGAAGAGGCTGGAATGAGGTGGGTATTGACTGTAGTATGCTAGCGCGGGAACTTATGAGCGTCTTTCCCAACGCTTGTGAGACGGTTCAGGACGGATTAATTTCAAGGATCACCTTGTCTTGCTGGCATCAGGACTGTTGAGGTCGACGACGGTAGAAGCAGAGCGTGGTGCTTGGTAGTGATGAGTCACAGCATTCCCTTCGTGTTGATAGCCTGTGGCTTGAAGTGCGTCGAAGTTTCTGGTCGTCGTGCTGGTGAGGTACAGTTCGCCGATCAAGGGTACCTTCCTAGAGGCCGTGCAATCGTCCGACACTTCATGACAAGTGATAGACGACCAAGAGGCAGCCCATAGTGAGCCTACGACCGAGACATTGATCAAAGTAGTGACGTATTGCTTTGGAGATGATTTGCAGCATGAGGAGCGTCTGGCAACGATTGTCAGACTATCATACCCCTTACTTACCTTGACTATCTCTTCATCATCGTTATGGTACTTGGTCGTGATGACGCATAGAATAGCGAGCGGACAAGTCGGTAGATAGGTCATAAAGATAGCATTCTGATGCCATAGTTCGAAGAGGAGCGAAGGTTAGTGACATTACCTTGTATTCGTTTCAAAGTCACTCGTCGCACTATTCTCTCTCACAACAAAGAAACGTAGATACTTTTTCCTTGAGTATCCTCTCTTCATACTCCTTTGAAAGTCTTTCAGTACCTTGTATGCCAGAAAGCAAGAGGCAAAAAAGCAAAACGCCGCCTGCAGAGAGTAGTCGATGATCGCTGCATTCTTGTACTTGTCGTAATTTGCCGTATCGACACTGGCATCAAAGCCTGTGAGAACGGTGGCATCCTTCCAGATCTTGCTCGCTTGAATGGCGACCAGAAGGACAAGAAGGAGTCGCGGAGCCAGCAGGATGCTCGGTGGTAGAAGTCGATACCATGTGTCGATTGGTGAGTATGCCTTACTCGGATAGAAGCTGACAATCTTGAAGAAGACGGCAAAATCAGCTAGCAAGGGTACACAGTGCTCTAAGACGAGCGACAAAATGTGGTCTGGGAGAAGGTAGAATAGCAGCACTTCATTTGGCGACAATCTCTGAAAGGACCGTTTGAGATTTCGCAGGACAGCCTGCTCTCTTTGTACTTACATCGTCCCTCTCTGCCATGGTTAGCATTGTCCTGCGGCATCATCAACAGTATGTCATACTCCCAAAACGCCTGCAATTGCGTCAGGATAGTGGTCACGATTGCCAGCTGAAAAGCGAGAAATTGAAAAACGAAGATGGCTCCGCGACGCTGCTTTTTCGTCGAGAGGAGGACAAGACTGATGAACAGCGTCACCAAGATACCCAGCCATACGCTTGCACAACGTAGCATTTCCAGACTTCCTTTGATGGCTTCCTCTTGAAGATCGCTGACGTGGAATGTGTCATCGGTGGCGTTGTAGAGGGAAGCGGGATGTAAACTCATAAGGACGATGTGAGAAAAAAAGCGAGGTGGACGGCACGATAACTGACTGCGTGTGTATGATGCATATGCAGATGCTTTATAGATGCCATTGTGTTCAAATTACGGATTTCTACAATAAGGGCAAGTCGAAAGACGAAAGGCGGTTACGGAGCCGCTCGTGAACAGGATATTGACGAGGTATGAAATTGCAGCTCCGAATACATTGCAAGGAGAGCCGTCTGTGTACTTTGAGGAAGCACGGACGCGGGCAAAAAGGCGGCATCGACGAAGTCACACCTCACTAGTCCTCCTTCTTCCCTCCCTCCTTATTATTATTACGAGCGAGCAAGCAAGATGCAGTGATGCTGTCCATGAAATAGCGTGTTTGTGTCTTTAATCAGGTAAAGGGACAATAATTCACCTAATGGGGAAAAGGTGCCAAGGCGTGCGCCATCTTGACCCTACTCTTGGCCATGCCTTGGAGGCTGCACAGGAGTCGTGATGGTGATTGAGCTGGAGCTATCGAGCGGGCTGCTCTCTTTGTCAGCTGGTCGATTGATGGAATGGTCCAGTTGGTAGACACTGTAGTTAATCATGGGGATGCTTTCGTTCCTGTTTCCGTCAGTGGCATCATTCTCGACGATGGACCCCGTCAAAGTCGTTCCGAAATCCTTTGTTTCGTAGAGCTGGTGGACGAGCGGTAGGTCGGGGCCAATCTTGTAGTCATTCTCCAGCCTACTCCCCCGAATCGTCGACCAGGACGTAGCAAGGAGGGAGAAGACCACTGATGTGTTCACCAGCGCAGCGGCCGTGGTCTACATGAGGAAAGGAAATGGAGGAAAGGAAATCGAGGAAGATCAGCTAGCGTTTCTTGAAAGCAGTGCACCACCTCATGGAGATGCGTTACCCTAAATTGATTCGCATTGTCCTCGTTGCCGTTCACAAGGACGGCGCAAGCGATTGACAAGGCTAGAGGTGGGAGAAAAGTCATAAATGTTGCTTCCTGTACGATGATACGGGGATAGATGTCAGCGTACTTGTAATAACATGAGCGATGCGCTCATTCACAGTCTCGACTGACCATGAAGAAGCGCAACTTTTTCTTGATTGTCTTCGCTGCCATCTGCTTCAAGTTGGCATAGAAGTCGATGGTCTTGTATAGGAGAGCACAAGAGGCTAAGAAACAGAAGGCCGCCTGAAGACTGAAATCTAATGTTGCAAGGATGACAAAATCTGCCATCGTTGAGCGCAGCATGTACTGGAGCAGGAGGCCATCGCGTAGAGAGGTCTGATTGTACAGATCGTAGGCGACGTAGGTGGAGTAGCTTGCAATGACTACTCGAGGGACGAGCAGCAGTATCGGCGGAGCAAGTCGAGCAATGCGTGCTCTTCTCGAGTAAATGTTAGAGGGGTAGAAACTCAGCACTTTAAATAATAGTGCAAGGTCGGCGATGAGAGGGATGAAGTGCTCTAATGCGAGGGTGGTGACTTGCACTGGAAAGGTCGGAAGAAAAGAGGGGCGGCATATTTGCATCAAGAGGATTGCTTTTAGATTGCTTACCGACTTTATTTCTCCCTCGCCTTCCCTGCCAACTCACCTGCATTCTCTCTGTCAAAGTCTTGTATCTCCCCAGGCCTGTTAAACTTCGAGTCGAACTTCCACCTAGCTCGGAATTGGACCAGCGAATTGTATATGCAAGCGAGCACAAAAATGGAGCACTGTATGACAAAGATCGGGCCTTTTCTCTGATGAGCTGTTGATTGTAGTACGAGTGCAATTCCTAGTGTCACCAGGACCCCGATCCAAAGATTTGCAACCGCTATCCGCTCCATTGCTGTTCGGAGCGATGTTGTGTCACTCGCTTCGAGATGAAAGCTTCTGTCGTAAGTATCGTAGATGGAAACTGCGTCTGCCATGGTAAGGAGCGTGTGTGTATAGCTGCTGAATTGGGACAATGCAAAGGTGAACGTGAAGAAACAAAAGAGAAGAGAAGCATCGAGGTGATAGTGCGGTGTGAGCCGTGGAGGATGGAATGGATATGAAAGGAGGGTCTTACTTACTCCTTTTCGTTAAGCCTTCTCTTTTCTCGTTTGTTGGTTTGTTGGGCAGGTAGTAAGTCTGCCTCATTCGTGCAACACTCCTTCACTAGAAATACGCCCTCCGTCTTTAAAGACCGAGGAGGAGAGTGGCGGACTCTGCTTGCAAGATTTACGGCAACTTAAAAGATCTAAAGGCAGGTGTATCGGATTGTATATCGAGGAACCGGTACAACAGTGATACGTTGTGAAGGGAAATGGACAAAGAGGCCGCTTTGTATTAGCAGTCAAGGGACGAGTGGCGGATTGCTGGCACCGGAGTTCCAAAAGAGCCAGGAACACCAGGAGATACTATAGAGAAGTCAGAGCAAGACGCTGGCCTTGTCGCTGGGAGATTGAGGCGGTACGCATTGTCGAAAGGTGGGTCAGGGAGAGGTTGAACATCCAATATGAGACACAGGCAGGACAGACCTCGTCAAACTATCCGCGCTCTAGTGCTTGTGTCGGATACTAGACTGCATAGAGCAATGACCGTCTCGGGGTGTCCTTTGTCGTCGATTTGTATCATGCTGGGTCCCCAGAATTGTTTCAATCGTCGTCTAGCATGTCAATGAGTGCGACATTCTTACAAGTGTCGTGTTTCTTTGTTCACCTCTTCGTTCGTGGCGTCCTTCATTTCGAGCTCCATTGCCTTTGAAAAGGGATGTAGAGGTAGATCGTGAGATCTCTGCTCTCCTTCTTGTGATCTTTGAAAAATCTGCGAGATGAGAGCATGCTTTGGCATGCTTGGTTTTATGCCACTCTCTATGCTTCGGCTACGAATCGACGACCAGGATGTAGCCAGAAGCGAAAAAATGACGGAAACATTAACGAGAGAAGCAGCGGTGAGCTTAAAATAGAGAGATGGTGTGAGTGTCATCGGTGTAGAAGGGTGACTGTGAGTGTGCTTGGTGACTTACACGGAAATCAGCGAGCTCTGGTGAAGGTCCTCTCAGAACGATGTTGCAGCTAATCGAAAGGGCAAAAGGAGGAAGGAAGGTCATGAAGATGGCTTCCTGTGACGTGCATTCAAACCCAGGCCATCTCTTCTCCAGCTGTGATCAGATTTTCTCGATGCACTCACTATGAAGAAACGCAGTCTCTTCCGGATCGCTCGTGATCCCAATTGCTTTAAGTTTCTATGGAATTTGGTCGTCTTGTAGAGGAGTGCGCATGTAGCATAGAGACAGAACGTCGTTTGGAAAGAGTAGTTCAAGATCGCAATGAGATTGAAGTACGTCAACAAATTGGGATCGAGACCTTGCCTGACTTGCCCTCTAGTCTGACTTGTAGTCGTGTATATCTGATGACCAATCTTGGTCAAGTAGCTGACGAGAACAAAACGAGGAAGTAGCAGGAGAATGGGAGGAGCCAATCGAAAGGTGCGTGCTTTGATCGAGTAAAGGCTGGACGGGTAAAAGCTGAGAATCTTGAACACCAAAGGAATATCTGCCAGAAGTGGCACCCAATGTTCTAGCGAAAGGCAGGCGACCTGTATTCGGTTCTCTCGTCTAAAGTTGTATGCGTTCCCTGGCATCGAGAAAACAGCGGCGTGCTGCCAAAAACCGCGTAGCTGAATCAGGGCATTGTATGCCATGGCAAGAGCGAATGAAACACACTGAATGATGAATATGACCCCTCTTCTTTGTTGAGCTGTTGAGAGAAGAACAAGGGCAATTGCGAGAGTGAATTGGATTCCGAGCCAGAGATTTGCAGTGGCGATCTTAGCCAAAGACAGTCGAAGAGTGACCTCGTCAAATCTTTGTATGTGGAATGTTTGGTCGCTTGTATTAAAGAGTGAGGACGATGACATGATGGCGTTGATGGTTGTAGTAGAGCCTGCAGGCCGTTGTAGACGGGGCGACAACATTGATCGAGGAAAGCGGAGTGAGAAAAGTGAAAAGGAAAAAGAACGAGGAGAAAGAGAGGAAGAGGGAGAAGAAGAAGAAGAAGGCACCGCCGTCTCGGACGTTCAAATGGACATATCAAAACATGCTCCGATAGTGAAAGGTGAATTGGGCAAGGCGACTCCGCCAGGGCCCCTTTCTTCCTCTTGCCTTTCCCTCCCTCCGACGCACCTCCTTGAAGCAGGATAGAAAGTTTGACTCCTTACTCCCACTTTCGGGTCAAGTCTGCCTTTCGAGCAGGCTATACAAATCCGCTCGCTAAGGATAGCAATATATTGTTGGACGTAATTTTAAGCCCTTTTGTCTGCTAGGTCCCTTTCCGTCTTAGCTGTACATCATGTGTTGCTTCCGGATCGTTGTCGCGGTGATTACAGCTCCTTCTTGAGACTGCCAAGATGACCTTGCACCTTTCCATGCGCCGCCGTCCCCGCCTCTCTAGCTTCCTTCTCTACCACATCAACGTCCATGACGACCGGATTCCCATGCGAGGCTGGATCACCATTTTTCACCATCTTTCCTGCCCGCTCGTTTTTCTTCTTTTGCGCAACGCCGGAAGCTTGATCCAACGCCTTTCCTAGTCCAGCTCGAAATGTGATGATTGACACTAGGACGGCAAAGACACCGTAATAGTAAAGCGTGCGCCAGCCTTGCAAGCTCTTGCCGACATCGAGCAGTATGAAAGGGATCACAGCAAAATTGACAGTCAACTGAACAGCGATGATAGACAGTAGACTGTAGAGAAGCTGACTCGTTGTGTAATTGGACAACGTCTTGAAGGAGGGATTCGGCGATCGGGTGTTCTCGAAAACGACAGGTCGGAAATGAGAGCGAAACGTGCGACCGACGGATTGAAACAGACCGCCCAACACAAAAGTCACTGTCTCACTCTCGCTTAAGATCAGCTGATGCATTCTCACACAACAACAGACCCTCCACTCACAGTAATAGCCCGGCGCGACACCATGCCAGAACGCACTGGTCATAAAGGTAAGCATGGTGCTCTTAAAGCCAGGTTTCTTTCCAGGTCGAGTGACTCGCTTGTAGACACAGTTGCGCAGCCAGACGTCTGAAGAGCGGCAAGGAAAGAGAGGAGTAGCGGCTTCAGATCTCTGAAGGCCTTGCATACCTGACGCTGGCAAGATGCAAAAACACTCACTTGTGTTCATGTTCCACGAGTCTAGCAGCTCTTTCCAATTGTTCGCAAATTCAATTCCACCAACCTTGATGTTCTTGCATCGATCCCATCGTCCTGGGCCATTGTAGGAGAGACCAGAGAGGATGCAAGCGCCCTGAATAATGCGAAGCTCGTGCAGGTGATTAGTGTGCGATCAGATGGAACACTGCCTTTCCACTCACATTAGTCAGGGTCCAGATTCCATAGTACTTTGTCCTTGCAGCAAACCCTGCCATCTGTGCATAGCCAATACGAGCCAATGGTCCGAGATTCTTGGCACTCTTCGGATCATCAATGGGCAGAACGAGAGCCGCATAATCATAGCGAGGCGTGAGGAGACCCCAGGCAGCCATGTATGCTATTCCTGTCAAGAGCTCTAAAAGTGAAGCCTGCACTCTTCCCGACGGTGGCAAGGATCCTGTAGAGCCGTATAGCGCTCCAGTCGACCAAGCACGATAGTCGTTGAATCTAGTCGAAGGACCAATGAGTATGCCTGGGAAGTAGAATCTGCCGAATTCCAGAAAGAGCGAAGCATTGTGTGATGAGCTGGCTGATGTGTGAAATCCGACTATCTTGTAGCACACTCACGCATAGCCTAGGAATTCCAGCAAGGAAGGTTCATCAATAATCCTCGTCGTTCTTTGTTGTTCATCACAATCTGCCTCCTTTCTGTTCTTGCCATCATGAATACTCCAG
Source organism: Exobasidium rhododendri (assembly GCA_026210745.1). NCBI lineage: Eukaryota > Fungi > Basidiomycota > Exobasidiomycetes > Exobasidiales > Exobasidiaceae > Exobasidium > Exobasidium rhododendri. The sequence continues at coordinate 1,902,781 of CP110630.1, forward strand.
GCATAGCTAGTAAGATTCATGCAAAGCACCATCTGCATTGCTGTGATCTCAATCGTAGTCAAAGGGACGTTGCCGAATGCTCGAACCATGTGGTTGACAGTCAAATGGCCCATCTGTAATGCAAAGACAATCCAGGGCATCCTCTTTTGCCCTATATTCTGGCGTGTGAGTGTGTACGTCAGGAGGCAATTGGCGAGCAGCTGCAAGTAGCTCCACTTTAGATCCATGATTCCATAGAGGTAGAAGGTTGTGACGCTGACATTGTATATGTGTTTTCCAGTAGTCGACAGGTACGGAAAGGGATATGCTAGTGGATAGGAGAGAAGGAAGAGAGAGAAGAGCTGGTACGATACAGTCTCCTTCTGTTCAATGGAGGGTCTTTGACGTTCGCAAGCTGACATTGCGCGCTCGCAGCCTCACCTTGACGTAATCTACCGGAGTGGCCGTGGATTCTGCCAGCTTTGCAAAGGCATCGTTGAACATCGTCGTCCCAGCAGCAAAGTGGCAGAAGAAAGGGGCACAGGGAAAGATCGGCTGTCTGACGTAGGGAAGCGGCTGGTAAGGAGGAAATGTGAATGTGCCAGTCAATTACTCCTGGACAATTCTTTCGATCTTTTCTTCTGCTTCGCTTGGTGTTGTTCGCAACGGAGCACGCGTATGTAGAGAGATGATTGTATTGCTGGGCAGAAAGCTTGGCCGACTGGTGTATGGATGACTAGAAATACAAAGGATGCTGAGGATGGTACACGGAGATACTCTTTCGTCTACTGCTGATTTAAGGTGGGCAGGAAGCATCTCGTCAACATGCGACCTCGACAGTCATTAAGTTTGGTCTACTTACTAAGTCATGATGATTTCTTTTGCTCGATAGAGGCGACTCTGAAGGTCGTAGACCAAGGTATTCTGCCACAAAGACCCGCATGATCATCGCCCAAGCATGGACAGTAGGGTAGTCCAGGCAACTTTCATCATCGCCTTTCGTATGCCAGACAGAAGGGAAGGGGTATGGGATCAAGTGACAGATTGGCACACCGTTGGCAAGAAAGGGCAAGTGATCGTCCTCGATTCCATACATGATCCGACCGTCGTTGGTGAAGAAGCTAAATTGGGTTTCGGGAGCCTCGTTTGGCTTGGGCAATCGATCGGTGTCTGCTTTCTTCTTCTGACTGGGAGGGAAGTCGTAGCCACTTCCATCACTCTTTTTGGGAAACAAAAGTCCTGCCTGCGCCAGTCGCTTCTCTACTGATCGCAATTCGTTGTGCATCCAGCTCGTCTGAGCGTAGTAGCTCGGAATCCGAGGATGAGGTGTGCCGAGTAGATCCAGAAGGATCAAATGCTCAATGGAATCAATCTGCCGCATTGTGGACAGCCCAGGAACCAATCGACGAGCTTGCAAAGAAGATGGAGATGAAGAGGAAGATTGGCTGTGATACTGCTCGACCCAGTGTGAAGCCAGGGCCCGACTTCCGTACGTACTGTCAGTGTGAGTCCACACGTTATAAGCCTCCTCTCCATCGAAGAAGATCAGCTGTAAGCCAGTCTCTTCCCATCTTTCGGTCCCTTTGGCATCCGTCATCAAGCTCTCTAAGGCCATCGCAGTGTCTGCTATGATGGCACACGGCACCGCACTATCCGTCGCTCCGATAAAATCTTTTGGACTGATCTTGCTGTCGTGATGAGCTGCTAGGACAAGCTGTCGTACTGCATTGGGGTGTCGACTGATAACAATATTGGTCATCTCGACATCACCCTGAGGTGTAGAAGCAGTGAATGCATGTCTAGTGACATTCCACTTGGAGTGGGGTCCCTGAAAAGGCTCTGAGAGAATTCGTTGAACGAGGATACTGTTGCTGCTCGAAGGTATTCGTGGTATGAGTATTTTGGATAATATCGAATTTGGATTGCGATGGTCTACAGTGATGCTCGGATCTAAGATTGTCTTGATGGATGAAAGTGATTCAAGATGCGAATAGTCGCGAGCGCTCAAGCGAGACAGTTCTTCTGGTCGTTGCGCACAGACAAGTAGGACCGTGGCCGTCAAGTAGAACAGAGACAGGAAGAGATGCTTCCATAATCCTACATAAGGCCGTGTTCGTCGCGGTAGCCGGAGTTCTTGATGAGCTCGACCCTTGCAATCTTTCATCGCCTTCGACGTTGTACTGTGGAAAGGAGGGGCGAACGAAAAGCCTGAAGCTGAAGCACACTCACTCAAAAATAAGCCGAGGCCAAAATTATACTCGCGTCGGACATCCAAGAAGGGAGCCACTCGCCTTCCACACATCACATATAGCCACTCTTTACACTCCATCTTCTCCTTCACAGTCATGCCTGGCGAGAGGCTTGGCACTCATCCGAAGCGCCGGAAGACTACCCGAGCATGCAACCACTGTCGGGAACATAAGCTGAAGTGAGTAGACGGGAGGATAGAGTGTATGAGCGTGCAGGGTGGGAAGCATGTGTAGGCAGTGTGGGAAGCATGTGTAGGCAGCGCGAAGAGAACATTGAGATGCATCGTCGCAACGTCACAGCTGACACTGGACGGACTCTTCTATCCCTGACTCGCACCCTGTAGATGTGACTTTCTGGTCAGGGAAAGGGGTGATCCCCCAATGTGCAAGCACTGCGAAGACTACGGACTCGCATGTGTAATCACTGCTCGAAGTCAACCACCAAAGGATGCGAAGGGAGCCAACCCACCATCTAGCTCTTCTAATGTCGTAAGTATCAGTCGACAGGGCGAGGAAGTTACATCAGCATTTTGGTCTCATGCTCATGACTTATATCACATAGGTCTCTGCACCTGTCGCACAAAAGAAATGGCATCGAAAGCATAGCGTTGCTCTCACTGAGCCGCGCTACTCGGGCCCCACTTCTCTCTCTCAACTGGTGTCAACTGTAACGAGAGAATGGCCTACGAGAGCCGATCGAGTACTCTATCGCAAGGACACAAGACATGGCTATCAGAAAGTGGATGGCATAATTGGTGGACCATTTCTCATGCTGCCTCAAGTTCGTTATCCGCAAGAACAGATTGAAAGGGAGGAGATAGAAGAAGCTAGACTCAGTATCGAGACTAGAAAGGATTGTGAGTATATGAAAAAGGAGGGTGGATCAGGACTTTACCTTGCTTCGCTCTTCTGATCCAACAACCAACTCCAGTGCTCCGAAAGTATCAGCGTTTCAATGCACCCATCTATGCCCTGCTGACAGAGCAAGAAGCAGAGGCAGCAGTGGATCTGGACATTCCCGATCAGGCCATCTCATCGCTATCTTATCTGGGACTTGCTCTCCTCGCAGTGTCAGCTATGTGTAGAGGCACACCCATCGAGACGAGAAGGGCGCTTCTTTATCACCTTCGAAGTAGGCCACAAGTAGAGTTCAACAGTTCGTTGGAAACGATTCAATACCTTCTGCTTGTGAGTGGGAATGTCGAGCTCTTAAGCCCGGATTCCAGCAATTCATCGGGGATGAGCCTCAACTTGACTGGTCTCCTCACGAGAATGGCCCAGGATTTGGGGCTGCATCGAAGGATCTCACAATTGAACGTCTCCAGTCAACACTTGAGTCTGCGAGCTCGCATCTGGGCTGCTTGCGTGGTTCAAGATCGGTGGTATGCAATGAGCTTTGGACAACCTTGCCTGATTCATCTTGAAGACTGCGATGCGCCAAGTCCTTCGCCGTACCAAGACGACAACGCAGGCGAGGCGACTTTCAACGGAACACAGAGTAAGCTGTCTGAAGTTCCTGCCGAACATGTCAAATTGTGTGAGATGGTGGGTCGTCTGCTCCGACTGGTTTTCACGCCCACAGGACTGAAGAACACGTCGATTCAAGAGCTGGAGACGTTGAAAGCAGACTTGGATCGATGGACGTTACAGTTGCCGGCTTCTCTGCGATGGTCGGAGCGATCGATGAAGGAAGCAGAAGCAGGCGCAGGATTTCTGAATATCATGAAAGTGGGACTAGACTTTATCTTTTATCGCTCTGCTCTGATAAGCTCACACAACACATCTCAAAGCCCCCACATGTCGCCAGCCCTCGTTTGGAAGGATCTCGTCAGAAGATCGGCAGAGGCCATTGAGTGGATAGAGACAGAGACGGGGACCATGGTCATGGACTGCTCATCCGTGACAATGTACGGTCTAATTCAATGCTGTCTGGTACAGTTTTATGCAGTGATCAGCGGCGAAGATCCCAAGTCACTACGATTGGCAAGACGTATGCTGCAAAGCTGGAGTGTCTCGATCGAAACGCTGTCCCATGGCTACTACGATCCACACGAAGGCGATGAGCCTCTCCCGAGCAGTACCACAACCACCGCACAGATGCAGAGTTCTTTCAGCAAGGGCAAGAAGAATCTGACTCTACGGACGAAGGTGTACATCTCCATTGCCATGCTGGCAGAGATTGCTGAACATCACATTGCTAATCCGATGTCCTCCGCAACACCCCCGCCTTCTACGTCTAGAAATCAAGCTTCGACGATGGGGGCAGTACCCCTTACAAGAAGTAACGTAGGGTCGTTACCTCTGTCTCTTCCTGCCGCGTCGTTTGCATCCACTTCCACCCCGAATCCACTCGACACTGCTTCGCATTCCATTATCGATCAAGGGAGAAGCGCGTTTGTGAATCACCAGAGCACTGTGCTCAATGGAGCATATCTGTCGTCCATCAATCAGTACCTACCGTATCCACCTCACCAGCAGCAGCAGCAGCAGCAGCAGCAGCACTCATCACACCCACAACCACATCGGCAGCAAAATCACCTACCCCCCTCGACAGCTGCTTTGCTCCCGCCTCCAGCTTCTTCCGCTTATCACTTTCCAACTCCACCGCAATCAGTGGAAAGTTCCCTCGGCGACATTGAACAGATCGACTTGATCACTCTACAAAGGTGGGCTGATGAGTTGATGAACAATCCCCCAAGTCTAGATGTCCACAATTATGCCACAGACCAGATCTCATCCGCACCTTCAATACTCCAGCATCCATACTACCAGCGCCAATTCTGATACCCCCTTTTCACTTGCATGGTACCCAACTCTTTACACTGTATTCTTCCCTTGCTTATACTCTCCGCAAGTTGTGTACTTGCGGCTTGCCAGACCAATGTATTAATGATTTCATATTGTCTCGCCGGAGTGTCACACGTCGTACGAAGGGGCAGCCGTATCCGAGGCGAAGGAAAGGGGGTGCGGTGCGCAAGATCATCTCACGGCTGGCAGTGCGAACTGAGCCGTGTTTTGCAGACGCTTCTATTAAAGAAGAAGTAGCTAACGGCGTAGTCTGTGCGAGTGAACAAGTCTGACTATCGTATTGCGAGTATCTGGCGCAGCCATAACATCACAGACAGGGTATGGAAAAGGGGAAAAGAGGAGAATAGAGATATTGATTTTGAAGAGGTAAAAGGTTATGAAGTGCTCCCAGATCCACGCAAGAGGAAGGGATGGGGGACGATCAATTGCATGAGGCCAAATTGTTGAATTTCACAAATGTCTTGCTGTATCCTTCCTTTCCCTGACACCATCCATTAAGAAAGGAGTTGAGGTAGTCTAGATTGTTTTGAGAACATGGGCCGTACTGTGTGTTGGTGGCAGTCTTGTAGGTCATGCTGGTAGACCAACCGTTGTAAGCGCCCAGTGCTCGGAGCAGATCGCCGTCAAAGTGGGTCAATTGACTTTCAAAGTACTTGGCACCCATCATGATATTCGTGTCAGCGTCGTAACAATTGGCATTCTTGCACTTGTCCGGAGTCAACTGCATCATGCCGATCTAGGGAGCGTGCGTGTCAGTGCGCGGGAGAATGAAGGGGGAAAAAGTAAAGAAGTATATCATCCTCACCTCGCCATTGCCTCCAATCGTTGCAGGGTTACACGAAGACTCTTGCATAGCAATCGACATGATCATCACGGCAGGAATTCCAGTGGATTCTTCTGCTTTCTGGAAGTGACTTGAGTACTTGCTGCAAGCTTTGAAGGCACTGGATTCTTCTGCTTCGGATGTAGAAATGACTTTGATGTCGCTTATGTTCACCTTAGGGGGAGTCCACTTGCTGTTGGGCTTAGACTTGCTAATACCGCAGTCGAGGAACGATATATCTCCGTTGGGGTAGGTGCTGTCTGCGTTTGGATTCGGGCAATCTCCACTGAAAGACATGCCTTGAAGTCCCTTTTTGCTCGAAGAGGACGAGGATGAAGACGAGGAAGAAGAAGCAGAAGTGCTGGGCGAAGTGCTGCCCTCTGATGGTTGGTTTGCAAGGAGGCATGACTTTTGTAAGGACATGAACCAGCACAAGTAGTGCTATTGTATCTACTCACCTCCGCTTCCAGAGCTGCTAGATGTTTTTGCTTTCTTTGTTCTGCTTTTGCAACGTTTGTTCACTTTCCTCTTTCGCAAAAGACGATTGCTTGCTCCACCGCTCATCGAGAGAGAGACCATTTTGCGAGTCAAGTGCTGCTCGAGTCCACTCTCCTGGATGTTGAGGGGAACAGATAAGTGCTCTCCGAGGGCGAAGGTGAGCAAGGAAGTGAAGACGAGGGCAGCAAAAAGCTTCATCTTAGCAGGGAGTGTATCGTGAGTGTCAGAATTAGGAAGAAAAGGACTTCTGCAAGTGAGAAAGATAATGAAGAAGCTGTAAGAGGGGGAAAATTTAAGATCACCCTTGTATCAGACCGTGCTGAAATGGGAGAAGGGAGTAGGGCGTGGAAGATCAACTTCGAAGCTCTTCAGTCTGGTCGAAAAGTAAAGGAGGATGGAAAGGGTAGGAAGAGAGGAATAGAGGCTTAAGCGAGAAAAGATGCAATGAGAGTGGTGAAGGCAGAAGACGGAAAGATGGAGAAAGGGGGCCGGGAGTGTTCAAATAAGAGAATAGACGATCGAATGCAAAGGTGGCTGGAAAAGTATGGCGTAGAACTTGAAAGGGGTCGGAAATAGATTATAAGATTTCTTCTACGCCGATATAAATTAAATATGGACAAGATTACAAAGGGGAGCTCAGGTGTGCTGATCCAACGAGGTCGGGGGCAGAACAAAGGGAGATGGTCGAGTTGAAAAGGTCACTCTGCTGCATGGCATAATTGGAAGAAGGGAGACTTGATGCCTGCTCGCTGCAATTCTGACAGACTGCGTACTCGCCCTAAAAGGGTGCTCGAGTGGGAAACAGGAGGATTGATGTTTGCAAGAGCAGTGGCATAGGGCAGGATAGACAGAAGAGAAGGCTCAGTACTCGTGCATACATTTACGCGCTTCGTCGAGTGCAACGCGGGGCGGTTAAAAGTGTGATTTTGACCTAATCTCGAAAGCAGAAAGAGACCAACACCACTTCTGTCTTGCCCAAAAACAAAACATAAATTTCGATCATCCCACCTCCATCGATTGCCAGGACAGATCGCTCTACAAGAGGGCCCCATGCCCGCCGCCAGTAAGAATGCTCTCATATCTTCCTATTTTACACAGGCATCGAGCAAACCAGCAGCGAAGCCTACACCGCCATCTCCGTCCTCGCCTCCTCCATCGTTGCTAGGAGCAAGGAATGAGCGAGAGGACACGGACATCGAAGCTGAGGACAGAGGACGAAAGCAGCCCCGCATACAAGAGCCTGCCTCATCTAAGGCGCCGGTAGTGAGTGTCGATTCAAGACTGCAACAGTGGAAATTTGATGCGATTTCGACGCAAGGAGGTGCCGGTGATGCCGCCTTCAACGAAAACGACTCTGCTCCTCACTCCTCCCCGTCAGGGCAGACAGAGGAGCAAAAGGCTCGACATGCTGCATTCAAGAAGAGGATGTTGGGAACGATTGAGAAGCAAGAGAGGAGAAAAGAGGAGAAGAAGAGCGAAAAAAACGATCGAGATGACGTCGATGTACAGCAAGAAGACCAGGGTGATGATAGTGACGTGGTGGAAGTCGAGCCAGAGGACAGGCTTGCTGAGTTTGCTGCACCGAACAAGCAGAAAGCTCGGCCAAGAGTCGCTAAGGAAGTGTCGGACAACGGCGTCAAGTACACGCCTCTGGAAAAGCAGTACCTAGAACTACGCAAGGACTATCCAGACGTTCTCCTCTGCACCGAGGTTGGATACAAATTCAAATTCTATGGTGACGATGCAAGAGTGGCGAGCAGGGAATTGAACATTGCCTGCTTCCTGGAAAGGCATCTCTGGACAGCAATGGTGCCTCTCCATAGGCTTCAGCTGCACATCAAGAAGCTCGTGTCTGCAGGTCACAAGGTGGGGGTGGTGCGGCAAGTAGAGACACGAGCGCTCAAGGCGGCGTCGACGAATGCAAACAAACCTTTCACTCGAAAATTATCAGAACTGTATACAGCCTCTACCTGGGTGGAAGACATGCTAGATACGGGTCAGGATGGAGGTAATCCCTCGTCACCTCGAAGCTTGATCGCGATTGTGGAAATAGCAGAAGGAGGCACCACGGGAGCCGAAGAACGGGTATCGATCGGACTTATTGCTATTCAGGCTACAACAGGAACCATCACATATGATCAATTCAGCGATGGAAGTATGCGGTCCGAGCTGGAAACAAGGTTAGCACATCTAGAGCCCGCTGAGATCATACTGCCTGAACGTATTTCGAAGCAAACGAATCGACTGATACGCTACATCGCCGGTCAGTCTTCACAATCTGTGGCAGCTGTTCGCATTGAGAAGAGTGAGAAAGTGCCAAATTACAACGAAGCATACGCCTCAGTGAACGAATTTTATGCCAAGGGAGGATTTGTACAAGACGGAGAAGTGGATGACATCGATGCTAGCAAGATTCTCTCTGTCGTTGTCGCCCTCCCTCATCTTGCTCTGGTTGCATTGGCCGTCGCTATTGAACATTTGAGTGCCTTCAAGTTAGAGTCAGTCTTTCGACTGGCGACCAACTTCACAAGCTTTGCTAGTCGTCATGAGATGTTGTTGACCGGAAATACGCTTTCGAATCTAGAGATACTGGAGAACAACACCGATTACCGCGAAAAGGGATCTTTGATGTGGATGCTGGGCGCTGGATGTACGACGACGATGGGGAGGCGACTGCTTCGACGCTGGCTGACGAGACCTCTCACCAATGTAGAGAGACTGAGGGAGCGGTCAGATGCTGTCGAGTGCATCGTCAATGAACGTCACATAGCGACCCGATCATCGAGTCTTCTCAAAGGTCTGCCCGACGTGAGTGTAAATTATTTTGTCGTGCTGGGTCTAGGTACTCCAATCTGACTCTCTTCACATCCCCAGCTTGAGAAAGGCTTAGCCCGCCTGAACTACCTTAGAGCTGCTCCTACTGAACTAGCGACCATTCTACTCTCACTCAATCGCGTCACCACCGAGTTCGCAGAGGGTCAGTACAGCAGTACGTTGGGCTCACCGTTGCTAGATGAAGCAATCGCCACACTACCAAAGGGAAAAAGTATCATACAAGAAGCTCTCGCTGCTATTTCTGTCCCGAACGCTAGAGACAACAACAAGCGAGACTTGTTCGCTGATCCGGATCGCTACTCCTACGTACAGGACACCAAAGACCTGATCTCCATTGTTGATTGCGACCTACACGAGCACCTGCTAGAGCTTCGAAAGACACTGAAGAACCCACGACTGCAGTACGCTACGGTGGCGCTTGATGAGTATCTGATCGAAGTATTCAAAGAAACGAGGCTCCCGATTCCTGCCGATTGGCTTCGAATCAACAGCACCAAGAAAGTCATCCGCTACCGTTCCCCTACCGTCATCAAGCTGATGAAACAGAGAGATCAGTTGCAAGAGACTCTGGACGCACAGGCCGATGAAGCCTATCGCAGCTTCGTGAGAGATCTGTGTGATCAACACTACTCCCTTCTCCGTAGAATCGTTTTGAGCTTAGCTACACTGGATGCGCTCATCTCACTGTCGGTCCTTGCTTCCCTGCCAGGGTATAGTAAAGCATCGTTTGTAGAGAAAGGAAACTGCATCGAATTACGAGGCTTTCGGCATCCCATGACCGAGGCCGTTCAGGAAAACACCTACATCGAGAACGACATTACACTGGGCGACGGAGCAAAAGATGGAGCAAAGGGAATCCTCTTGACTGGCAGCAACATGGGAGGAAAGTCGTCCACAGTCCGAGCGATTGCATTGATCGTCGTCATGGCTCAAGTTGGTTCGTATGTACCCGCAACGTTTGCACGTCTGTCTATGCACGACGCCATCCTGACTCGAATGGGCGCTTCTGATCAGCTGGCAAAAGGTCGATCTACCTTCATGGTGGAGGTGCAGGAGACGGCAGAGATTATGCGTACAGCTACGAACAACAGTCTCGTCTTGTTAGATGAGCTGGGAAGAGGAACTTCCACCCACGATGGTCAAGCGATCGCTGAGGCGGTACTGCAGCATCTGTTGGAAAGGGAAGCACACAGAAGGCCAATGTTGCTGTTTGTCACCCATTTCCTGTCTTTGGGTAGGTTGATGGCCACCCTTCCCTTGCGAGGAATGCACATGGCGTACGTCGATCGAGGTGACAATAACATCACCTTCTTGTACAAGATTAGAGCAGGCTTGGCAGAGAAGTCGTGAGTAGATTCGAGGCAGAGGTTGACTGTTGTGGTCGCATCCCCTCCGGCGCTGACTGAAGTGCTTTTTCTACACAACCAGATTCGGCATTCACTGCGCCCGTCTTGCTTTTTTGCCAAGTGATTTGCTAGAGGAAGCTACGATCAAGTCCAGAGAACTAGAGGAAAGAACCGCTTTACGATCTCAAGCGCTCCGACAAGCAAGAGGCGCTCAACTGGCCAGACTGCTGTTTGCGGGATCCGATTTGACGATCGAGCAACTGAACGCAGTCCGTGTAGCAGCCCGTGTCCTCGGTTTCACATTGTAGATTATAATCAACGCCGTGCTGTACTAATATTATGCCCATATGATTCAGTCTCTTGATCTTGAAGCTCGGCCATTCCGAAATATGCTGCTTTGTTGAGCTGCACTGCGCTTCCCTCCGTGGAAAGGTTCATTCAACGTCGATCCATTCTCTCCTTGCGACCGCTTCAGTGATGTCCGAGCCGGTCGACCGTTGTCTCGAAAGGTGAGCTCTACTTTGACTTCTTCGGTCTTCACAAGCGGCTCTTCTTCCCTCTTTACGATACTGTGCTTCAGCTCTCCCTCGACACTTCCTACCTCTATCTTGACTTCTTCCTCCTGTTTGTACGTGGCAAATGCTCGCAAGTCTGCGGTGAACAGGATGGAGTGGGCCCAACCGGCGTACGGTCCCCACAAATCTCGGAATCTGCTGGCGATGATCTCATATCCTTTGAGCCCTCCCTTTGTCCGGATGTGGTACCATCTCTCTGCGAATTGATATACATGTCGATCTACCGGTATACTAGACGGTTGATCCATCGACATGAGAAGGATGCAGCTGTCGGCAAGAAAGACACATTAGCCAAGGTCTTTCATTCATCTCCACCCTCATTTCATCTACTCACTCGGCTACCTTTGGTCCGACGCCTTGCAATTGGAGCAGCTCTGATCTCGCTTGTCCGTACGTCATCTGACGCAAGGAATGCAAGTATTCATCGACACTTGCATACTTGAGGAGTTTGCTGCTCCCACCACCTTCCACCCTCTCCTCTAGCTTCTCGATGAGCATCCTTGCCGTCTCATAGATATACCTTGCTCGATAACCAAAAGAGAGCTCACGCAGTCTCTCTTCGACGTCTTCCTGAGCTAGTCGATCTGGTGATGGAAATGGGTGGTAGACGATGTTAATGGGTGCCAGTTGACTTGCGTCTTCAATTCCATCAAGGGCTTCTTTCGGAGGCATGGGATAAGTGTAGGACAATAATGGCTCTGAGAGAGAAAGAGAAAGATAATAGTCAGCAGGAGGTTCTCAAGGAAGTCTGAGTTCACTCCTCTCTCGTGTCCTGACCTGAGTAGTGTGTGCAGAGGTTCTGCACCATTTGCCCGATCCTTGCTATGTTGTTGTTGGACGAGCAAATGAAACTGAGATAGGGCGATTTTCAGCGTCTCTCCTCTTTCATGACACAGCGATATTTCTCTTTACTCACGCACACAAGCATTCCCAAGGGTCCTGCCGAAGCATCCTGATACCAGTGAAGCGCTTGGAGAAGCGCTTAAAGACTTCATCTTTGTTGGACCACTCCTCGTATAGCTCCGTCAAGGGGACTCGTAAATTGAGGTAGTCCTTCAGCCATTCAGACGTTTCATCGGTCATGGTGACGCTGTTCTTCTCTGGTTCACGTCCTTCAGGAACGAGTGTCTTGTGATAAAGAAAGCCTCTCTCTTCATCTTGTCTAAGAAAGACGACTCGGTCAGCTAGGCAAATCGACCACTCGATTTCCTTCCGATAGTCTGTTCTTGTTACTTCGAAAGGAAGAGCAGCATTAACGTCATCCTCCGAATCTTCCTTCTTGATGTTGCTGTCACCTGTACTGCCATGACTGATCATGGAGCCCTCTTCCTTGACCGCCTCATAGACTTCCACACGTCGCCATCGAAAGGACTGGCCGCACTTATTGGATATAGTGAGGGGAAGCAAGATCTGGGCGCTGGACACGGCAAGTGACGAATAGCCCAAGGGCGGACGAGACCCTGCAGCTTCCGTCATCTTACGCCTCTGTAAGGCGAGAGGTCTGGCTACACGAGGTCTGGCTGCTTTGGCGACTCGCAGCAGCAACAGCTTGACGACTGGTGGTGTTGGACGGACTCCAGGGCTCGACAATTTTTTAAACTTCCTGAATCTTAGTGTCTCTGTGAAATTAAGTAGAGGCGCCCAGAATTGTATTCCTAGGAATCCCCCCCTCCACCGATTGTAACAATTACCCTCCGCAACGCTCTGCTTTGATCCCTTTCGCTGACTAGGGAGCGGCTGACAAGATGAAGATTGCCTTGAGCAGTAGCAGTAGCGGCAGCGCAAGCTCTTCTCCTTCTGCAGATGGCGAGAATGACCATGACCCTAACACACGTTTGCCGCCAGGGATCAGCATTGACGCTTCATCGACGCCCTCCTCTCGCCAAAAGAAGCCGCTGTTTTTACCAGCTTCATCTTCTTCGTTCTCGCTCTTTCAGGAGCGCAGTCCAGAGCAAAGGAAGGTGACGCACCTAGAAAGAGCTAATCAAGCAAAGCGTCTGTCATGTTCGACGAGGTCTCAGAGTCAACAAAAAGTCCTCTCGCCGGCGTGGATGAAGAGAACAGATATGTCTCAAAGTAGAGCATCAGCATCAGAGCAAAAAGTTGAGTCCGAGTCCGATGACTCGGATTCTTCTGGATCTGACAGCGAAGAGCTCGAATGGCCTGCCGATCTACGGAATGAAGGCAGACCGTCAAAGGAAGAGAGATTGCGACTGCGACAAGCCTCGGTAGAAGCTCAGGATGTAGCGCAGCGCATTCGACTGAGTGGGGAATCAGATACAATGAATGCTCTCCGAGATATGAGACCACGCAGGATGAAAGGGAGACCTTTTCAGCGGCCATCGACGGTGCTTTCACCAGAAGCAAAGGCAATGGCTGCAAGAGATCGGAAGGATCTCGAACAGATACATAACCTTTTGAGCAATCTTAAAATTAAAAAAGAAGAAGACGAAGCAAAGCAGAGGAAAGCATTTGAGGCAAAGAACAAGGCACTATGGGAAACCGTCGAGGAAGGGATAAGACTGGAGGAGGAAAAGAGAGCGCGAGCAGCAAGGGAAGAGCAGGAAAGGGTGAGGATGGCCAAGGAGCAAAGGGAGGCGGCCGAGAGGAGAGCCAAAGAGATGAAGGAGGCAAAGGAAGCCAGAGCTCGAGAAGAATCGGAAGCAAACGAAAAAAGTAAGAAGGACAGAGAGGAGAGGGAGCGAGAAGAGGCGAAAGCAGAAGCAGAAAGAGCTAGAGAGGCGGAAAGAGAAGAGAAGGCCAAGAGTGCCGGTGGAGTAGGTGTAAGTCTAGATCGAGAAGCGAGAGATGAATTCGAAAAGTGGTGGTCCAAGATGAATCACATCAAGACGAATGTGTTGCCAGTCATCGCCAAGAATCCTGAGTGGCGAAAGCAATGCTTCACAGCAAAGAGGACCATCACAAGGGGGGTCAGTCAATTGACCAATTCGCGCGTAGAAGTCGTTCGCATTGTGAGTACTGTGGAGCAGTGTTCCTTTTTTGTAGCACGACTAAGCTTTGTGCTTCCACTCTTCCGCGCTAGACGAACTCCATCGACGAAGTGCTGGTGCAGGCAAAAGGAGCAGCTGCGTCGGGTGAAATATACACCTGGATACTCAACCACCTTTCGAAGTGTCTGATACGACAGGCGGAGCAAGAGGTAGCGTCCAAGCAAGACACAGCTTTCCCACTTGCTCGAGTCGTCGTATGGCTTCTCTTGCAAGGTCACAGTGAATTCGGCGATGTCTTGATGGCGAGACTGACGAAAAAGTGCTGTTGGTGTCTTCCACACTGTCCTGGAAAGAAGCCGGTGAGTGCTGCAGAAGTCGTCCACCACGTACTTGTATTTCCTTCATCTTTCCTGACGCAACATCTACTTGTACAGTCGCAGGACGATGCAGCATACGTAAAGATACTGGGCAAAACTAGTAAGGAGGAAACCACATTTGCATATACCACCCGAATGACTGGCATCATTGCTTTCTACTTTGCCATCTGTCAGACGACTCCCTCCGCACCTCCTCGAAGCAACTCGTTTGATGCAAAACAGATTCCAGAACAATTTCGAGTCAAGGCTTTGTGGATCTGGCAGGCTCGAGCAATGTCAACTAGAGTTCTTGATCAATCACTCAGTCCGGCACTGTGGTCCGCACTGATCGAAATCGCAGGGCGTTGTCTGCTCTCCACCTACGGGAAGCAAACAGTCAAGGTGTGGAAGATGATGCTGTCAGAGGGCCTACTGCAAGAAAAGGCTGGATTCTGTAAGCTACAGGGTGCCAACTCCGCAAAGGTACGACTGATGCAACTGCTGGAAGATTGGAATTCGAGTGGTACAATTCAAGGTGCTACGCCGGGAAGAGAGATGGAGGCTTAAATGTGATCAGTACGATGTAAAATTAGAATGCATCCCAATTTGTAATCTTAGGGCTGTCATCATCACTGACAGAGGGAGCGGGAAAACGTCTCGGCTAAGACATGAAAGTCGCAGTGTTTTTCCAGGTAGACCTCTTTTGCTCTCTGTGAGGGGCGGGGCTTGGTTATTTATAGGCTGAAGATACACCATTGACACTTGAAAGGGACGGAGAAGGATGGCTAGGCGAAAGGGTGCTAAGGAGCAGCCTGAATCTCTCTGATGCCAACGATATACTACCACAGTCGAAGTAGAGAGAGCGTAGACCGAGGCGGAGGACAGAAGACAACGGGCGAATAATTAAAACAAGGAGAGGAGACAAGAGTTTGACGTTAACCGAATTATTCAAAAAAGTGCGTGATCTCTTCTCACCAACCCAGGGAAGCGTCCTAGCCTATCGTATCACACGCACCGTCACTTCGCTTCTACCAGGCATCTTGACCTCGATTTTTCCTTCTTCTGGAAAAGCTACTACGTAGCCAGGCACCCAGCCTAAGTTTGCCGTGTTGAAGTAGACTGTCTGTCCGACTCGTAAGCCGTACATCGTAGTAATAGAGAGACTGTGTCGAGATGATCAAGTAGCTGCAGAGCTTAATTGCTCAAATTTGTGATGCCAGCTGGCTGGAGAAGAGTTGTATGATCGTGGGGAGCAGTGAAGCAGGGAGTATATGGGGATCTTATCGAGCGTTTCAAAAGGTTGATAGATGTAGAGTAATAAGGTGTGCTTGAGGGGGAGAGGGACAACAGAGGAAGACGACGAGAAAAGACGTATGTGTAGTTTGCTATTATACAGGTACAGCGGCTCATTCCGACACTGTTTTGCAATATCCCCTCATGCTTGACGCTCCGGCGAGAGTAAGGAAATGAAGTGAAGTCGCCTTCGTTTCTTGCGTGAAGGCGTCGTTGCTGTCGGTGTGTCGACCGCTTGTCAAGGCCTGTCAGATGCTCCGTTCTCGTCTTTCTTGCCGTTCAGTAAGGAGTGAAGAAGGTAAACTTTTTCCTAAAAGTATGTGCACACGTCAGGCCTGGCGTAACAGTGTTCGTTCTCTCCGATGCAGCAAAGACACCTTTCACCTCTGCTTCCAGGCTGACTGGCGCTTGGGAACAACTCGGAAGCTGTAAAAAGGACGCACGGCTGGCAACGCCACCGTCGCCGCCGCTGCCGCCGTCGCCGTTGCTTGGGTCAATCGCACTCCATATGAACATTAACGCACGGTGCTGGCAAGAGCGAGCGGGTTCCTGGATTGAGTAAATCTTAATACGCAGCATGACGATATCTCAGAGTATACAGTGTGGCAAGATCTTACAGAACAAAGGATTATTCGCCATAATCTTGGGACTGACGCTGCGTAGCTATGGCCTCCTCAAGCTTCGTTATAGAGGTGGCGAAGGTGGGGAAAGGAAGAGTAGGAACGGGTATAGCAGGAAGTGGACGGCCTTAGCAAAGATCGAACCTATACTAAGCCACCATCCCTGTCCGAATAATGACTCACCACAGTCAGTCTACGATCGATTGTTGCAGGGTCGTGACTTCGATCGAGCAGACTCTGGTGTAATTCCAAGAGCGACTTTTGCAAATGGGCTATCTCTCCTGCGTTTTCAACATAATCGACGATCTTGTGAAGCGCACGCTCTACTTGCTTCTCATCGCCAGAGAAGGACTTGAGAAAGTCACGACTCATAATGGCGCCCTTTGACGGACCTTCGGGGAGCTTCTCGACATTATGCGCCCTACGACCGTCGATGCTACGACCAGTCTCGACGGAGTTTGAAACTGACAAGGCACATGTCAGCGTTGTTCCTCCGCTTCCCTCACGCCTGTTTGTAACCCCCTCCTTTCGTGTCACTCACCTGAAATGTCTGCCTTGGCCACCTTTGCTCGCAGGCTGGCTAGAAGGAGCAAATCAGGATACTGGCTGTAGAAAGTCTTCGTTTCCTCACTATACTGAGTAAGCAAAGCTTCGACGATGTTCTGTGACAGGAAGTGTAAGTGAGTGTACCCCCTGCTCAAGAGGAGACCGAGCTCAACACTCACGTCGGTCTCGCTCTTCGACGTTTCGCCTGCCAGATTCTTGATTAGTTTCTCCCACTGAGAAGCACCGTTCAATACCTCGGATGTCGGTACTTGTCGCTCAAGCTGTGCCGTGGGCTTCTCTTGTACTTGACTGGTAATGTGCTTTTGGCCTGACAGGATCGGTGGAACAACTACTCTCGCCTCCGCTTTGATGGGAGTGCTGCGTGAAAAGGTACACACATAAGCCAAGCAGCCCACAAGTCGACTCGAAGCAAGCTCACCAGCATATTGGACTCACTTGATCGACTGAAAGATACGTCTGCTTTCTTCCTCGCTCAAATGACGAATGTGACGGGTTCCCTCACTTTCGCGGGAAGTAAATGGTGTTGACGCAGTATCGGCGATGTCCATCGTTGCATGCACTCTACCAATCGTTCGCAATGGCGCCTCTCCTTGATTCACACCATCGTGCCTTCTACCTTGAGAGCCCTTCTTTCCCTGGTGTGTACCATTCTCTGGCATATGTTGTCTCGTCGAAAGCGTCGTGGAGATGTCCGTTTCCTTGGCTTTCTCCTTACCTCTCGCGTCATCCTTGCCGTTAGGCCTTTGTTCACTTGCTTGCGCCCTTCTACTAATGCTCGTCAAGCGAGAGCCTGTGTCGTCTTTGGCGTTGACCTTTCCAGCGCCACGGTGGAACTCACTCGGCTCCGTCGCACTTGCGCTTGCAGCGTACGATTTTTTGTGAGGTGTCGGGCGTGTCTGAATGCGCCAATTTTGAACTCGATCGAAGACATCCCTCTGAGATTCAGCGTACGACAGTATTCTGCTGTCTTGATCATCACTGTGAAGAGAGGGCACGCCAAGGTAAACGACGTCCTTTCGTGTGCTCTCAGTCCTCTCTCCCACTACTTCAGGCTTAATTGTGTCAGCAAGATCGGTGGACGGTCCAAAGCTTTCCCGACGATAGTGGCGAGGGTCAGCCGGCAAGTTTGGACTGACGAGGAGTAGATCATGCTGTGAAGGAACCGCTGTGTGATCATTCACCTCAAAGGCTCCCTTAACGTTTGCCAGAAAGGCCGGTCGAGGGTGCGGCAAATGCGATGCAGCCACATGGTGTGGTGGGAATTGCGCTTGTAGAATAGAAAGCTCAGAGGCGGAAGGGGGCATGGCAGCACACTGTCGCGAGAAGTCTTGGCCTCTATGCTTCTCACTCTTTCCAGCTGGAGCGTCAGAAAACATCTTCTCGGCGAATCCACGCCTGTTGATGGCCTCGTCTCGGTGATGAGCGACTGGGCCCGCTGAGAATAGCTCGTCTAGGCTGCATTTCACTCGAGTGTCCACCCTCGATCTGACTACGGCCACCTTTTCAGCACTAGAGATTGCTCTGGGTCGATTTTCTCCCTTTGCAAGACGCATGTCGTCGTCCGTGAGAAGCGATGCAAGTCGGTCATGCAGCGCTTTGGTGTCGAGCGTCGAGTCATAAAAGTCTGCGTGGGCCTGATTATCCGTACCCATGTCACTGATCTCCTCCCTCGTTGTCTCCGCCTGTTTGGATCGCTGCACAGTGCACAAAAGAAGGAGAAGCGTGGCGGAAGTCAGCTCTTCTCCGACTACTCAATAAACATCTCCGTTCCCCTTCTTACCACGACCCAGTCCTCGACTTTCGTCACCGCCTTTCTCCGAACTTGATGCCACTCTTTTTGCTGATCTGTAGGTCTCTCCTTCGAGAGCAGTGTCGGTGGAATGCGAGGCAATCTCCTTCGCTCTACTTGTGAATGCTCAGGATTCGCCACTACAAGTGCCCCTTGACATACTTGAGAGCGGCCATGCGTGTCACCTTGACAATTCTTCGGAGTCTCTTTAAGCCAGAGAGGTGCAGGTTGAAGCCTGACAGGAAGCAGGGGAGCAAACTTCTGGCTGTCTAGCGAGTTCCAATCTTTGACTGGTGTTGCTCCATTGTCCGCACCCATGTTATTCTGAGGGTGGGATGGGTAGACCACACCTTGTGGTATCTCTTGAAGCGGAGATCTACTCGCAGCAAGACATACTTCCTGAAACTTAGTCTTGTCCTGTCGATCTTGCACAGCAGTACCACTCCACTTGCCATCGACGATACCGTCGTCAGGCCGACGAGTCAACTCGTTTCCCCCGCTTTGGAGGTTGTAACCGTCACAACGGTCATTTGACGAGATTCGATTTGCTTCTGCTCCGACGTGCCGTTCAGTGTGCCAGGGCGCCCGATCTTGACGAGTCTCCACCGCTAGACTCCATTCAGCGGACCGTCTACGTCTTGGTCGCAAAGCAGCTAATCTCAGGACCTGTGTGGCCCGTTGAACGACGTTTCTAGACTGATGATGAGACTTTTCCCCCTCTCTCATCGGAGACCACATTTGAGCTGATGGGATTGTGTTCTTTCTGTTGTCGCCGCCCACCTTTCTCTCTAGAGTCTTTCTCTTCTTCTTCCTCCTCCAAACAGTGCGACTGTCTTTGTCCTTGACAGGCAGGGCTGGCACGTTCATGTCTCGTAGTGTTGAAAGTCGATAGGCCTTGTTGGTGATCAAGGTCCGTTCATTTCGGCAATCGGTACTACATTCGTCTTCCAGGTTCATCGTATAGTCGGCCCTCTGTTTCTGGAGAACAGTGTGGCCACGTCTGTGAGAATCTACTAGATTGTCGCCATGTTCGGTTTGCTGGTGAGCGTTTTGAGGCGAAGAGGAGAATCGCACTTGTCCTTCGGAAACACGAGATGGAGGAGATGGTGAGGAAGAGGTTGGCGGTAGGCACGGCCAAGCTAGATTGGAAGGCAATGGTGTGGGATCTTGTTGCAGTGGTGGCCATGGGCGAGGGCGAGGAGGGCCAGGTTCTCGAAACAGCTTTCGCAGATACATGGCACTAGCATACGCTTCAAGCGATTATTAGGTCGCTCTACCAAGAGAGGGAGAGGGAAATCACTTCTTCCGCTATATTCCCTTCTTTCTTCAGAAGGACTTTTGAGTGTTCATTATCAATGTTGTTGGAAGTCGAGGGAATGTATAGTCTTGGATGATGGCAGAAAGAAATCTGAGCAAGGATATTATAAATTATGTGACAAAGATCAGGTCGAGAAGAGCACGGTAGCAGCAGGTATTATCAGGAGTAGTCAAAGAGGGGGAGAGTCGAGGTCAATGGCAGTACAAAGACAGGATGATCCAAGGCAAAGGGAAGGAACAAAGGGGAGAAGCAAGACAATGTCAGCCGAAGAAGAACCGAGAGCGGCGATTGAAATTGTCGTTGCACAACAACAACAACAACAACAACAACAACAACAACAACACGGGGAAGGAGAGGAAGAGGAGGAAAAAGCTCGGCGGGGCGCGAGTAAGCACAGCAAATGCGACAACAAAGCCTCACTCCTTCCGATAGCGGCACAAAGAAGAGGACTGCGAGACAGAATTCTTTCATTTTTTAATACGCAGCACAGGAAAGGTAGGTGATAGTCTCTTGGAGTGTAATGGTCGCTGGCTCGGGTGGGTAAAGAATGAAGATGCATGCATCACATTTCGACAGAGAATGCTGTGGAAGGAGCTTTGCGGAGATGAGTAGTCTCATTGCTCGAGGGAAGTTCGAACTTAGACAATGTAGATGGACCTTCCTGTTTGCTTGCTAAAGAAATGCCTTCGCTGGTCATGAGGCCCGAGGTAGTTGACCAACGCATCATAGGCGGAGCGTTTGCAGAAGAAGGTGGAGAACAGACAGCAGCAGCAGCAGCATCAGAGCTTACTGCAACCCTGGGACGAACCGGGACAGCAAAAGAAGGCGGCGGCCGATGACCACCAGATGACCGAACCTGTTGAGGAGACGGGGGTTGCAGTGATAGCCGAGGCACCGAAGTATCTACTGCGTCATCGGTCCAGGGGTTCGCTTTGCTTGATCGCCTCGAGGGGTAACGAGAACGCCGGTCAAGTTCAGGTGAGGTTTGTGGGCTGGCGCTGGTTGCTGTCGAGCAAATACTTTCGTCGCCTGCCAAGGAAGGTGAAGGAGAGACGCTTTCTCTACTGCTATGATCATCCGACCCGGATGTCGAACGATGTAGTCCAATACTCTGGCCGGAATCATGCTGACCCTTGTTTCGATTTGCTAGCCACTGTGATGAATGGCGCTGCTGCTGCTGCTGATGATTCCAGATATACAAACCAGACCGTAGAGGTTGGCCTCCCAGAGAAGACAAAGGAAATTGGGTGACGTGTGCGGGTGCAGAGACTGGTTTGGGAGGTATGCCAAGCAGCAAGGCTTCTCTCTCCTTTCGTCTAGCCAACCTCTTCCTTTTCTCTTGGCTCATTCGGGCCCGACCTTTGCGGACAGGTCTGTCATTCGCTTCCAGGTGTGGATCAGCGGTGGAGTCTGAAATATGGTTCGTACTGTCGCTGGCCGACATGGCGACGACAGAAAGCGGAAGTAAGCGCATCTTCCTCAACTTGTTACTCCGATCTTGTCGGCCTATCTCGTGATCAGGTGTGAGGACATGAAGGGCCACTTCAGTAGCGAGAGCAGCTGTATCAATCTCGAACTTCAGATCATCTTGATGACACGACAACGATCTTAACAGGTAGGAGGTCCAGTCTTCTCCCGCAGCCATTTCAGGTAGGTGATTACCGTCCAATGCAGGTGAGCATGGTGAAGAGTAGCAGAACTTTTCCTTTTGCATGGATGCCGAAGCAACCTCAACCGCCAGCCGAGTCGAATCGGCTGCTTCTACAGGACTTTGACCCATCAAGATACCAACAGCCTCAGTGGGTGTATAAAGAGCAGGGGAAGAGATCGGAGGACGAAGAGGTGGAGTCGGACTGCAGTCTGTCGGAAATGCTGAAGTAGGTGAAAGACTGGTACTGTACAAAGGTGATAAGCTTGGAGTGTCCTGGACTCGATTCGTCATTCGGCGGGACCACAGCTTTGAAGTGGCTCCCATCATGGCTACGTAGCTGCTGAGGCGAGAAAATAAAGGAGAGGTGTGGCGGGGTACGGGAAGAATGGAGCTCGGAGAAGGACTGCCAGGATGGCTTTTACCAGCCTCCTGGCCAGCAAGCCAGCCGTGCCTGGAAGCTAGGTGACAGCCCAGATGAAGAGACTGACTTGAAGGTCGAAGAGATGATTGCAAGCAGTGGCAAAGGAAGAGTTAGGAAAGGTAGTCTTGTTGCACATCTTTAAATAGCTTGTCGCTCCCCTTTCCCCCCCCTTCCCCTCTTTGTTTGGCATCACCCGGCCTGCCTTCAGCTCCCATTCCGACGTATAGCATTCCGGTATACGTTAGACAGGTCAACCTGCTGTCGGACTAATTCGAGCTAGGAGATCCATCGCCTCTCGCCTGCAACACAGGATGGCTAGTAGCAGTGTCGGAAAGCCGCGCACGAAGAAAGTGGTGAAAAGCAAGTTCAGGCTATGCATTGCTTCGGCTCCTCATACGTGAGACTGGTCTGATGTGCAGTATAAGACTTAAAATAGAAAGAGAAGCTACCAGACTAACCGTGTTGATGCACATCAAATGGAGCTGTGGCGAGGGAAAGACACCAAATAGTAGAGACATGTCAGTCTGTGCTTGCCACGCTTCTTACATCACGTCGCCATCTTCCCAAGATCACTCACTGATCCAAGATTCCAAGTCTTGATCGACTGCATTACTTTCCCCTGACCGCTTTGCCAGCTTTCTCTTCACTCTAGCCTTCATCCTCGACATTGTGCTGTCACTGACCTCCTTACCATCAAACACCTCGACTGCACCGGAATCCAACATTCCCTCTTCGTCCTCGCCTCCTTCGTCCTCGCCTCCTTCGTCCTCGTCTACCTCCTCACCGTCATCTTCACCATCGTCGTGATCTTTGCCAGCTCCGCCAACGCCGTTCTTCCTTCTAGCGTCATTTGCTACCACTCCCTCGCTCTGACCAGCTTCCTTTCGTAGTCGATGTAGCTTAGCCATGTATTTCAAGTCGTGCCGATCGATTGCTCGGGTCAGATCTCTGGGACTGTGCAAAGCAGTCTGACTGGTACTAGGGCAAGCAGCGCTGAAAACGTGAGCTTGATGCAGATGTTGTGCCAGTCGTACCATCGGTAGCGGCAAGGTTGGCGGTTGACTACTGGGGAGAGTGATGACTCGCCTGGTGGATCCCCTTCGTAGATAGCTTGCATCGAGTGAGCGAGAAGATCGCTTGATTTCAGTGGCAAGAGGGTCGCCCTCCTTCTTCAGTGTAGCAATGTCAAGAAGCGAGACACACATCGAGACATGAGCATTTTTCCACGAATCTACCGGCTTCTTCGTTCCAATTTCTACCTTTGTTGGTGTCACAAATTCCACTTCTACCCTCAGTCTGATGGAGTGAGAAGAATCGGCGATCTCTTCGGGCCCGGCTTCCACTCGAGTGTTGCCGTACCATGCCAAAGCTCGAAGCAACATCTTCCAACTCGGAGCTCGAATGACAAAGAACGCTCGCCTTTCTCTCAGCGATCCTTGCACTTTCCTCAGCGTGACAACAGTAGGAAAGTGCTTCTTGCCAATACTTTCCTCTTCTTCTACTTTCAGCACGGGCGAGAAGGGTTCGTTGGAGTAGCCGTAGTCAGTGCCCTTCATTGTTCGCTGGCGTAGCGAGGTTCCCGAAGATGTCGCCTCTGAGGAGTTTCCATGGGATGTCGTCGTCGTCAGACTACTGTTTGAATGCTCTTGATCGTGGGAAAGACGATCGCTGGAGTGGCTTCCCATGCGATTCAGTAACATCGATGTAGATGCAGCATCGACAGGCTGGGACGGGGTGCTACGATGACTAGACTCATCACTAGCTCCAGCAATGCCAGCAGTTGAAGAAGAAGAGTGAACACTTTTGGTCGAATATTCCAGGACTGGTCCTGCCGGCGAGAATGGCGTCGAAGAGCTTGCTTCACCTGCCGAGGGGGAGACATTTGGCAGATTGAGAAGTGATGAGCGAGGTGTGGCATCGGCAGATACTGGCGTCTTTTCGAGACGTAGTAGACTGGACGGGACTGTAGTGGTATTGGAGTGACCTGGCGCTACGACTTGAGGCGGAGGCGCAAATCGAATATGGTCTGGGATCGAGGTAGGTGCTTCAGGTGGTCTGTCTGTCCTGACATCATCGTATGACGGCGGAGCTTCAGCCGAGTCTGCAAATGGATCTTCTCCATCGCTCTCTTCCGAAGTCTCCCCTCCAGCATGGTCCCATTCGGTTTCACCTTCCTCTGCTGCAGGACTTTCCACTCCTGCTGCAAGCGCTGCAAGGCCAGGCGTGGGTGGCAGAGGTCTTCTCGAGGGGCGGGAGGAGCTTGCACCTTCGTTGCTTATCGACAGATTTCGATTCATCTCCAGAGCCAGTCCATACGCTTGATCTTGTCTTAGGTGATGCCAATACCCTGCTTCGCCTTGTTTTCCACCCTGTCGAGAGTACTCAGCCATTGCCCTTTCCTCTTCGTCTCGCCTTCCCCATTCTTCTTCCAGCTCTCTCTTACTTTCTTCCAAAGCGGCAACTTCTATTGCATACATTCGCTCTTCTTCTTGCCTCCTCAGCCTTGCAACCTCCTCTGCTTCTCTTCTGCTCCTTTCTAGCAACTCTGCATGAGCTTGGCGAATTCTACTTTCGTCTTCTCGCAACGCCATCTGCCGACTTTCCTCCATCAAGACCAGGCGGTGCTCATCTTCTTGCCTCTGTTGCTCCCTTCTCTTCTTTTGAGCCTCTTCCTCGTCTCTTTCACTAGCCTGGATGACCATCTGCAATTCTTCTTCTTCTGCCTTTGCTCTACGCTTCTCCTCCTCTTCCGACGCTTGAACTGCTCTCCAATGCTCTTCCTCCTCTCGATGCCTCTGGTCTCGAAGCTTTGCCTCTGCAAATGCGCTTGCTTCCGACGCCTTGATTACCGCATCGAGATCTGCTTGACATCCAGGACAGTCATCAGGTCTATGTGACTGTGTAGAAGTAGAGTGGTCGGCTTGTGTGGACCCCTGAAGATAGTTTGGGGCCGGTATGAGAGTAGAAGATGGGCGGATGCTGGTTGAGCTGTTGCGATGTACACTGGTAGAAGCACGATTGGGTCTAGCTGACTCCCCTTGTTGATCACTGGAGAGCCTCGAGGATGGCAGGTTCGGTCGGGACCGAATTGTTCCAGAGCTTGGAGAAGCAGAATGCTGCTGTTGTTGTGAATAGTGGTGATTCGAGCTGGGTGTCCGTCCAGAGAAGCTGCCACTTGGTGAGGATGTCATGGGAGGTGGAGCGCTCTGAATCTGATGGGCAGACGTTCTTCGAGATGGATCATAAATGCTGGACTGCTGCGCTGTCGAATTCGTGGAGTAGCGACTGTCCGGCGGCAGAGAAGCTTGCGATCTTCGTTGATCGAAGCCTTGATTTACATACGCCGTCTGGTGTTGGGGAGAAGGAAATGCGGCCGTGCTGCTAGAGCCAGCAGTCGGTGTGTGCGGTGAGTAAGATTGTTGTTGTTGTGGGTAGGCCCCTTGATAGGGTTGCATGGCCGATCTGATGATATACAGGAGGAGGAGGAGGAGGGATGTACCCTTTCTGAGGATGTGTTGCACCTGGTCTCTCTCGACAATCACTTTCGTTTGTAATGCACTCTCGTTAGAGTTAAGCAGCCTAAATTATGGGAAGTCGGTTTACTTTTTAGTCAATCAGCTGAAAAGTGGAGTAGGTATAGATCAAGGCTTGCACAGCAATGAATATGTACAGTACATTATAAGCTGTCTTATGTAAGCATGGCATGTCCTCCTGTTGAGCCTCGAAAAGCTCTAGCTACCAAATTCTTCCCCCGGCTGGCTCGATACATTACACCCCCATGCTTAGCAAGATGTATAGTAGGTCGTCATGACGGCAATCGATTTCCTCTTCATAGCTGCCATCCGGATCGCACTTTTCATAGGTTGTCGATTGACGATACTGCCTCTCTTGCTTGGCGAAGCCCGTCATGCATCTCTGGACGAGTCGACCTTGGAAGGCGTAGAGCTCAGCGAATTACCGATCCCCGTCTCCTCAGCTACACAAAGTCGATCTCAATCCTCTACCTCCTTTTCTAAAGTCAAGTTGCAATCAGCCTCGTCTATCCCTACTCGCATCGCACAATCGCTCAGGGACCCCAATCAAGCTTCGAGTCATGTCTTTTCACTTTGTTTTGAGGAATCAACCATCCTCTTTGTCCTCGTACTGCTGGAGGCTACCGACACTATCTCCACTGAAGCACTCCATCGCAGCTGGACGTTCAGTCTGGTCGCTGTTATAGCTTTAGCCGTAGTCTTCATACGTAGGTAGCAGCGCCTATATCGTTTGTTAGTCAAGACTCCACTGACGTCCCTGCATTTCTCTCGCGCTTAGCTCTAGGCGTCTGTCTCTTACTAACTTTCCGCGTCGATGGTGCTTCTTCACCGCTTCGTAGAGTCATCTACTCAATACCAGGCTTCATAGTATGGACGGTACTTTTCCTCAAAGTCCCGCTGCCTTCCGCTTTAGCTTCCAAGACCACTCTGCTCGATGCTGCGTTGGCAAGAACTGCCTTGATTGGGGTGGTCTTGATTGCCCTTCTTTCTGGATCAGGTGCAGCGAGTTCCGCTTGGGACACATATGAGGCGATATTTGCCCAGAAAAGACAGTAAGTGTTCATCAATCAGAGACCTTCAAAAGTGGTTGCTCAAAGGCTGACTGGCTCCCACATCCGTCATACAGAAAGGTAGTAGCTGCGTCCGATGTTCAAAATGCAGAGGAGTCCTTTCGACGTACCTGCTCGGATCTGGCTTCACGAAAGCGCTCGTTGGATCACCTAAGAGACGCTCCTACTGAAGAAGCGCAACAAGGCGGTATGCTTGGGCGGTTCTGGGGCTCAAGTCAGAGAAGTAAGGAAATCAAGTCTCTTCAACAAGAAATCTTTGGCCTGGAAACGCTCGCCTCGGCCATGCGTGATGATTTAGACACCATCCGAGGGCGTTACAGACAGGTGGTATGGAGTTCTACCATTCGAGGGAAAATCTTACTTGGCATCGGCCACTTCTTCTCCATCTACTGTATCTGGAGGATCATTCTGGCCGCTCTAAGCTTGGTCATCATTGGGTATCGCGATGCCGCCCCTCCCGACGTTGTTTCACTCATGCTGGCTCATGCTGTGCGCATATTCAATGTAGACGTCAATCTTGATGCATGGACCAGGATCTTTGGTTTGCTCTTCGTGGGTGCTCTGATCCTTGTCAGGATGCGAGTCGTACTTGCCAACTTGTCCACCGTGAGCATTATGAAGGTGGTTGGAGTGATCTGACCTGCATTCACTTATACTTCACGTTCCTCAACAGTTCTTCCGAGCTGCATCCGCTGGTACTAGTGCCAGCTTTCTCGTACTATTCTTGGCAGAAGTTCTCGTGAGTGAATCGAAGCTGAGCCTGCCGCAATACCGCGAAAAGTGCTTATGCTCTCCCGTCCGCTCAAAATTTTCTGCAGACCATCTATCTCCTGGCAACATTGATACAGCTGCGTGCATCACTCCCTCCTGCCTTTTCTGGTACGGCAGGCAAAGTGAATGACCTGGCAGACGACAACGCCGCTCCTCTCTTGGCATCGCTACCCAGCTTCAACGTAGTCTTTGGCTGGCTCTTCGATGCTTCCTTTTTACTCTCTTCCTTGGTCACCGCTCTGGCTCGCTGGCTTCTCCGAGAGGAGCAAGATCGGACAAATTGGTAAAGACAGCCCGACAGTATTGGCACTTTACTTGTCACGGAAAATCACTCGAAGAGCATCTCCTCTTTATCAATACTAGACTGTATGGAGATCATGTATGCGAAGATACGACTGTACGATTGGGAGCACATGTCAGCCTGCGATAGACGCTGTACAATTCAAATAATAGTCAAGTAGAGAATAGACTTTGTGGATGTCTGCATGAAGTCTTTGTGTGCATTCATATCCCCGCGTGGCTTGTGGAGGCAGCCGGGTCGAGAGAGACGCATTCAAGTTGCTTGGAGAGGGCTTCAGCGATCTTCCTGAACCAGTAGTAATGTGCATCTTACCATATCATCTCCTCCGTCCTGTACTGAGGCTCTCAGCTGGGCTGGAACGTCTCCAACCCTGAGCGGCAAAGAAATATGTTTCCTCTGCGATGGGCTTCGACTGGGAAATGTCTAGGCGGCCTGGTGCAGCTTCAAAGCAGAGCTAGATCTAAGTGCACTGTGTCGAAGGCACAGAGAAGTCTCAGTGCGTGTGCCGATCGGGAGGCTGCACCTATTCTAGTTGATCGCTCACATCAGTCGCTGCGCGGGACGATCCAACGGGGAGAGGCGTCTGTCAATGGCCAGTGAGTATACTGCAGTGAACGTTTAGACGAGGTATTGACATGCTGACGTACCTCCCCTTCTCTCTCCAGTCGGATGAGAGGCAGTGGGCATCTCTGTAGCCTACATACCAGGAACATCCTATCAAACGTAGGTCTGCGGCATTATTCGACCTCGGAAAGGCCAGAAGAAGACCTGAAGGATCGAGTAAGAATCACTAAAACGAAAGATAATCGAAGGTATGCGAAGAAGTACCCCCCAGTCACTCGCTTGCCAGAGCCTATCAACTTTGATGAACCCGCCGTATTCAACCCAATCGAGACTGCCGAAGCTCACGTACGCTTTCGAAAGCAAGCAAAATGGGGAGGAAGGATAATACTAGGTGCTGCAGTGATAGGCGCAATTCTCTACTTTGGTATGGGTGTGGCGCATGCTGATGAAGGAAGAGACAGTGCTGCAATCCCATTCACCGGAAGGCACTTGACTATAGAGAAAGACTTGGAGGTTCCCCATGAAGAATTTGAAAAGCGAATCAAGGACGCACAGAAGGAGTTGGGTACTGGAAGCTACGCTGTGCTTGCAATAAAGAGATCGACGACAATAGCAAAGGCGGTCGCTCTTTGCGTCTGGGATTATCGGAAAACATTGAACAAGAAGTATGCCGACAAAGAGGAAGAAGCTGAAGGACTACGACAATGTCATCTACGTTCAGCTCATCGAGTCTTGGTGGCGCTTCGGGAAAATGGGGGCCTCTATATCAAGCTTGGTCAGCACATATCGTCTGTAATACTCTTGCCTGTCGAGTGGACAGATACAATGAAGCCCTTGCAAGATCAGAACACGCCTACACCGCTTACTGACTTAGAGACAATGTTCAAAGCCGAGACTGGATTCACTTTCGATGAAGCATTCAGCGAGATCGATACCAAACCAATCGGAGTTGCGAGTCTAGCACAAGTTCATCGCGTGGTCGATCGAAGGACTGGCCGCGCAATGGCTATAAAGTTGATGCACCCAGAAGTGGAACGATTCAGTGAAGTTGATATGAGGACAGTCAATGTTCTTGTGAAGTGGGTCAAGAAGGCTTTCCCACAATTCGAATTCACCTGGCTAGCGGAGGAAATGAATGAGAACATGCCGTTGGAGATGGATTTCCGACACGAAGCACACAACGCAGAGAGGGCTATAGAAGATTTCAAGGGATACAAGAAGACGACAGTATATATTCCAAGAGTACCTTGGGTGTATAAACGGGTCATGGCCATGGAGTACATTGATGGAAGAAGACCGGACGATCTTGAATACCTCGCGAAACACAATATTGATCGGAATCGAGTCAGTCAAGAACTGAGTAGAATCTTTGCGCAGATGCTCTATCTGCACGGCTTCTTTCATGCAGACCCACATGGTGGGAATGTGCTTATCAGACCGGCACAAAAGGGAAGTCGATCGCCGTACAATTTCGAGGTAGTATTGCTCGATCATGGACTGTACTTTGACATCGATCAGGACTTGAGGACTAATTATGCTCGATTCTGGCTGTCTCTTCTTTCAAAGAGTACACCGCAAGTGAAAAAGGAGCGTCGACATTATGCAAAGCTGATTGCAAACATCGATGATGATCTGTATCCTATCTTGGAGAGTGCCATTACAGGTAGAAGTGGATTAGAAGGGAGTGATGATAAGAATCCAAAAGGGGTCAAGGGAAGCAAGAGAAAGACGTCTATGCTGGACCTCGATACCGGTGCAAAGATGTCGCAAGATGAACAAGATCACATTCGCAAGACTGTCATGGCAAAGGAGGGTCTATTCTTGGACATCTTGCAAGTATTGAGGAAAGTCCCTAGAAGAATGCTGATGGTGTTGAAGTTGAATGATCTGACCAGATCGCTTGATGCAAGCTTGCACACCACACATGGACTGGCCAGACCTTTCATTATCAGTGCTCGTTACTGTGCTCTCGCCGTCTGGAGAGACGATAAAGGCAAATTACGTCAACGTTACAAAGAAAAGGGCCTCTCTCTTCGACTGGTGCGAGACTATCTGTCTTCCTACTTCAGCTACCTTTACTTCAACAAGGGGCTCAGCTTCTTTGAAACTCTGAGTGACGTGAATGCAACCAGGAGGAGGATCTTCAGCTTCAGTGCTGCTTTTGCCAAATGCTTCAACGTCACCAATGCTAGAAGAGCCAGCTCAGGAGTAGATAGTCAAGCGATTAGTAGTGCGAAGCGAGATCAAGACCACCAGAGGGCAAGAGACGAAGTGAGAGTAGAGACAAGTCGGTATAAGAAGGACTGATGTGTTACTCATTTGCAGGTGTCTATAATACATCTAAAGCTTTTTATCATCGTATAGATTTTTCCTTGATCTATCATCCGGATTTCACACTGTATCTGTGACAAGTTCCATGTAGAGAATGACTGGTACCGAGACAAAGAGCCCATTCGCTCTACAATGCAATGCCGTGATTGATATGCATCTTGGGAGCGCTGACTTCGTACGGGCGCGATAGTTGGATAGCAGGAGCTGCGCCGGCCAGTAGACTGAGGTCGAACGGTTGCGATTGTTTCGCTACCCTTGCCTCTAATGCCTCCAAGCATACCTTGCAACTAGGCGGTACAATGGTATCAATGTACAAATTTTCCTGTGTCATTCTTGCCCATGAGAAGAGCTTGGTAGGTTGTGCTTTTGCCTCTTCCGGTAAATCATCATATGAGACTATTTGTGTCTCCACACTCATAGGCACCAGGGTTGTGAATGTATGCGTTCGACGGAGATACATCATTTCATCATCAACACCACCTTCTTCTCCGTTCACTCCCGCACCTACGTTTTTGCCATCGCTAGCCGATTTGGACAGCATCGGAACCGGCGTTGCTGTGCCGCTTCCGAATCGTTGCTTGGCGCTGACGAAACTATTCATGCTGCTTCCAATGCTGACGGTACCGCTACTGCTGCTGCTGTTGCTGTGGCTTCTTTTGATGGCGTGTGCGAAGGTACCACGACTTGAGCGACGACCGGGAATGTCGGGGGACGTAGACCCTCCGAGCTCATTGCCCATCTTGTCAGTCACTACTATGGAAGGAGTAGACGAAGCAGAAGCCATCGAGGACAAGGATTGGCAAATGTGGTGAGGGATGCGTGGGCGACAAGAGATGAGGCTGTACCGGATGGAAGGTCCTACTTTTGTCAGAGTGCCCCTTTCTCCACTCCGAGAACCGCCCCACCCTAAGTGCTTTGGCAATTCCTTCTCTGAGAAATGACGCGCCAGGCACTCGAAATGATGCGTTTGTAAGTACTGTAGTCGGATACAGTACCACTGAGAGTCTATTTAAAGCTAGTGACACTTCGTAGAAGCGCCAGAGTGAATGGTCCGCCTGCCATCCTTCATCGCCTGAAGACCGGCTTTAACTTGTTCTCAATTACACAAATTCTGCATGGAGAGGTGCTTCATTCGTCCACTGCAGCGCCACACAAAATTCTCAACTTATCTGCCTATTACGCTCTTGCCTTGCCTACGAGGTGGCGCAGGGTGTAGCAGCATCGTAAAAATGCATTGACCATCGTGTATCCCGGGGCCGTACCTATATCCCGCGCGTGACTTTTAAGCTCCCCCTTTTAGGTTTGAAGGTGTGTCGCACGCCCTCCTTTGTCAGGACTTCAGTGACCGGCACGATCTACACACTCTCGCATATCAGCCTCAACTACCCAACCCTCGAAGAACAAGCATCGTCGATCGTCATGGGCCTCTTCAGCTTGATCGCAGCGCT
The DNA here is from genome assembly GCA_026210745.1 of Exobasidium rhododendri. Lineage (NCBI taxonomy): Eukaryota > Fungi > Basidiomycota > Exobasidiomycetes > Exobasidiales > Exobasidiaceae > Exobasidium > Exobasidium rhododendri. Next base: position 1,934,878 of record CP110630.1, read on the forward strand.
GATTGTCTTGGTCATCTCTGTTGCAATCTCTGTCCTCATTTCACAACCATTTACAGGTGCTCTCGTTCGACTACGAGCGAATTATTTACCCAAAGCAGTCTCCTTGGACAATGTTCTAGAAGATGGTCTGCAGGGTGGATCCAGCGGGGGAGTTCGAGGAGTGACACCTCGAGCAATCAGTGGGTATTTCTTGAGAGAGCGTCAGAGTACGGCCAAGATTGGGCCCATCGTCTCTGGTATTCTTGCCATGATGGCCAGAACCAAAAAGTTAGAAGGTTGGTCTGGAATTTACAAAGGATCTGCGCCTGTAGTCAGTCAATTGTTTGTATTGGGCTTCTTCACCTTTATGTTCTACAGCGGAGCGGGAGCAAGAGGTGCAGGAGGGGGGCAGTACAGATCAGCGCCAAGCGGACCGGGTCAATTTGGATTCTGGTCTAATCTGTTCTTCATGATCATCACGTCGCTTGTCGCCTTACCGCTCAATGTAATCACGAACAGGTGAGTCTGTAAGAGCACCGTTTTCAGAGAGGAGGAAGAAGAAGAAGAAGAAGAGACTTAAAGAGTGTACTTGTATGACAGGGCTATTGTACATCCGCGCATCCTCACATTCCGGAATCCAAGGAAGAGCTTAGGAGAGTTGCTTTCCTTCTCTGAATTCAGCCAGCCATGGAGATTGTACCTGACACCGGGTCTGCTAGCAACTGAGCTCATCCACATCACTTGGATTGGAATGCTTACCCGAATCGTTCGACACCTGGCTATTCCAGCTTTAGGTGGCCTCCCACCTTCGACACCCGCTTCTCCTAACGACGACACTTACACCGGTCCTTCCTCTGGCAATCTCGAATTCTCCACTTTTGGCCTCGCAGTCTTCTTGGCTTGGTGTGTGCTCAGTGTTGTTGTTTTGAGTCCACTAGAGTGCGTCATCGTGCGTCTGTCTGTTCAGCGTTCAGAGAGACAACAACCTCTTCATCTGGCTTATGCTCGAGCTCCTTCAAGTGCTGCAACCCCGTCTGGTCCGGCATCGTACAACAATCAAGCTCAAGTACCTACTGTCATAGGTCGGGATACTGCTCAGAATGACGCACCCTTCCGCGATTCAACGCTCAGTCCGTCAGGGCTAGCAGCCGGCCAGGCTCAAGACGCACAGTCAAGGCCGAGCTTCGCCATAACCGATGAAGATGAAGAGGAAGGCGAGGGAGATGTCAAGCAAGGCGAGGTGGATCAGGCACCGAAGAAGGAATTGATCGCCGGTCTTGAAGATGATTCAAAAGAATTCGCCAGTACTCCTACAAGTGCCACTCCTACCACGCCCCCTTCAACATCATCACATCTGCCCCCTCGAGTTTTGGGAAGAGCAGAAGCACCACAAGGATCGTCGTTACCACAAAACATGTACAGTGGCATGGAGCAGCAGCCCAGTGAGCCAGTAATTGCTCTTCGACCGTGTGACGAGCCACAATCGATAGAGGAAGCAGCTCAAGCGGAACAAGAAGGCTTTGGCGCACCTACCGTCGAAAGGTATACCGGCATGATCGATTGTCTCAACAAGTTGGTCGACGAGGAGGGAATCGAAGCGCTATACAGAGGTGCTTGGGTGACTCTGATGGGAGTGCTCGTAGGCAACTTCAGCTCGCTTTGACATGTTTCTAGAGCGGCTGTACCTGTGTTACAACTTTCCTCAAAGGCCTACTCTGACCTCATTGTCCTCACCACCCACCTCCGTTGTCTTGATAATCTTGAAAACGGATACGAATGACAACCCTAACCCTAAGAGTGCGGAGTAACTAAAACTTGCCTTCCTCACGTGTGTGCTTCGCGACCGCGCGTTGACCCCTATTTTTTGTTTATCAATAATTAATTTGGTTGATGTATTTGTTGCGTCGGTCGTTGATGGCACTACTACTGCCCTCCTGCAGAGTGTGGAGCGTCGGGCCTTTCTTCCTTTGAGGAGTTTGCTACTTTTCCCCCTTTTCAGCCGTACTTGTAGAGATTCCTGGGTTTCACTTTCAGCCATTCTCCTCCCCATTTCCCCCATCTGCTGCCGAGCATGGCTTCACCAGCGCATTCGTCTGGCTCGCCATGGGCTCTACAGCAACATTCAATCGACTACAATGGCTACATGCAGAGTCCAAATGGAGTCGGCGACAATTCGTTTGATAGCACTCAATCAAGGCAACGAAGGGGCTCCTCACCGGGAAAGAGGGCTTTGAATTGGCTTACGAAGAGCAGAAGCGCATCTCCGAACCCCGTCGAACCGCCAAGCCCTACGTCGTTTGTGGTTAGAAACGTCACCAAGCAACCCGGAGGGGTCTCACATGGTCAACAGGCGGGGCAAGATTACCATCAAATGAAGAGTCTACCCTTGGCGTTCTCTTTGGGTGTCCCACCTGGAGGGCCTGGCGGTGGTGTCGGCTATGGAACAGCAACGAGCTCTAACGATGGAAGACCGGAACAACATGGACGAGGTAGAAGTCCTAGTCCAACAAGACCACCGAGCCCAGGTGCGATCAAGGCCGGTGCTTTCCGTGCTGGGCGTATCTCTCCCGGTCCTCTTAGCCGGTCCCAGGCGTATAGTAATGGCCAAGGAGATAGAAGTGATCATTCGAGAGATCGAGGTCAGCAACAACACATACAGCAACAACAACAGCAGCAATCGTCATCATCTCCTGTTCGAGCGCCTATGCAAATCTCAGCACCGTCTGGACCCCGCAGGAGCCCTAACGGACAATATCAAGAAGGCAGCTCCCTTCACCAGTCCAGTCCGCTTGCTGGCTCGATACTTGAGCCGTCGCTAACGACTGTAGATGTGAACGCAAGTCAGCATCCTTCCCGCATCTCCGTTCCTGTGCATTTGCCGCCAGGTATGAGACCTCCTCCCATCATACCACTGGAAGGTCTTCCTTCACCGATCAACATTCCTTCCTCGCCGGCTCACGCTGGTGTTTCGCCTTTAGGGTCTGTCTCTCCAGGAGGGCATGGAATGAGAGATCAGCAAGGCAAGAGTCCATCTAGTCCCAATGTTGCTTCACGATGGATGAAAGGGCTGTTTGGCAAGTCACCAAAGCTAGGGGAAGGAGAGGATGGAATTTATTCGGAGGCAGGGAATGAGAGTCAGTGGATGCGACAGGGCATCTCACCCAATACAGCCAATGCACCTTACTCTAGCAAGCGCCATGAGAATACATGGAGTGATGGTTCACCCTTGGCTGCTGGATCGAGAATCAAAGACGAAGTGGAAGCCGAAGAAAGGAAGAGGCATTCCATGCAAATGGCGGCAAGGATTGAAGATCAGCATCGAAATTCAGTCATGAAGAACCAACTCACACACTCGAACAATCAAGCCTGGATCCCAAAACAGGCGATTGAAGATGTCAGTACAGAGTGGGATCCACCACAGAGCAAGAGTCCACCAGGACGGAAGCCAGCGCCGACGTATACCGCTCTTGACCTGCAACAGATGTCTCAAAAGGAACGTGAGGAAGTAGCTGAGCAAGTGGATCCCAACGATCATCTCAGCGGGCTTGAAGGTCGTCTGACTCCCGCTCAACAGATAATCGCCGAGACACGATCCAAGCAAGTGGCACGCCAACGTAGTCAAGGGATCGACACCCAAGTACAGAGAGGCTTTGAAACTGAGGTGCAAAGAAGGCCAAGGTCCAGCGATACGAGGGGCCCTCCTTTACCCTCCAAATCACCGCAAACTTTCATGCGAAAGAGAGAAGAAGGAAAGGAGGGTGTAGGAGAGGGAGAAGACGATCTAGTGGAAATGCCGATAAGGAGGAGATCCAGTCGCCGCTCGCCCGTCAAGGCTGCCCCCGCTACTCAAGCTCCACCTGCCATGTCCAAGAGCGACGCACCTCGCCCGACTGCTCCGGGTTTGACCGCGGGAAATGGCCCCATGCCGAAAGAGATGTCGATCAGTGCAGCATTGCAGGAGATGATGGTACGATTCTATCGCTTTGAGAGGTATGCTGTCCCATTAATGCGATCCATGGAAGCTAGACTCGTCGACGTCGAGCGTGACAATCAGATGGCATTGCATGGGGATGCAATGAGTGCGAACAGCACAAGAGATCGAGAGATGGACAAGTGGGTGGGGCAGATGACTGGTCTGATGAAGCACGAAGTAGGACAACTTCAAGCAGCTACGCGGGAGATCCGTCAAGGGAGAGAGTTGCTGGCGAAGCTTTCTACTCTGCAGAAAGAGTCGACCAGCGAAGTTTTGCCAAGCCAAAAGGAAACGCCTCCGCCTGAGCAAGTGGGGCCGGCAAAAGAAGCCGTTGGCGGCGGCGGCATTGATAGCAGCACTACTGCACCTGCTGACGTGGTGGGAAAGCAGAGCAGTAGACGTGCAGGAGAGAAGGAAGATCAAGTGGGTGAACTGAGAGGAACAAAGGTGGAGCGTGACCGTGCGTCCAACTTCTCCTCGTCGTCGTTCAAAAGTGCTATACCTGTCAAGACTGCGCTGGATGCAAATAGACCAAACGAAGGACCGTCGCAGCGCCAGCAAGGTCAAGCGGCGAGTGGCGGTGCGAAAACGAGTTCAAATGGTCGACCAAAATACACCAGCATCTTGGGTCGACCTAGGCTGGATGGCAAGGCTTCCCCTGCAGTGCAATCACCAACAAAAGACTCGGTCGACTTTCCTTCTTCGGACTCGTCTGCACCCAGTCCTTCTCCGAGCATCAAGAGCAACAACAGGAGAGGACAAAGTGTTGATGATCGATTAAAGGCATTGATGGGCGACAGCAAGAGCAGGAGTGGCAGCCTGGCCAGCGGCAGCACACACGGTAGCGAGCGAAGTGCTTCCTTGTTGGGGAGGAGAGGAGAAGAGGAGGAGGAAGAAGAAGAAAGCGACAACACCAGCTTTGAAAAGATTTTAAGTCAGCCGATTGGCGGCGACTACCAAGTCGTCATGGCGAGAGGCGCAAGCAAAGCCAGTGCGAGAACGGCGAGTGGCGGCGGCGACGAAAACGACGACTCTAGTCTGCTGGAGGTGAATGAGCAACAAAAAAGGGAAGATTTGATGACGAAGAAGAGAACGTCGATCAATCGACACCTTCAGGAACCCAGCAGTCACACCAGCAAGACCGAGTCCACCATTCAGAAGCTGTCTCTTCCACAAGAACAAGTAAGAGAAAAGTCCAGCAGGAGGAGTCAGAGTGGATCCCGAAGCTATCCTGCTTCGCCTAACCCTTCCCAACAGCGACAATCCACCAGTCCTGCTGCTCTTTCCACTGCCAAGATGGTCTCCACTGCTCCCTTTGCTTCCAACGGTCTGCGAGCGAGAGCCCAGTCTTACCTCCTTAGCGCTGATGGCTCCAGTAATCCGTCCACTCCCGTCAGTCCTACTCCGAGTCCCCAGTTTGCCAAGATGGACTCGTCCCCAATGCAGATCCAACCACTCCGCGTCCATAAGGGGAATTACAATGCCATTGCCGTCAACACGAACGATCTGCTCGGTTCTGCGGCCACAACAGTCAAGGGCGTCAACAATAGCACACCGGTCCGATCTAGTATTCGTGATCGTGTAGCATTTTTCGATATGCCAAAGTGAAGAAAGAGTCTTGCGCCCCCCAGGCCCCCTTTGTTTCCCAGATTAAGTAGCCCTCTAACCAATCGGAGCACCAGAGAACAGATACATGAGCTCCTTTTTGTCCAGTTTGTTGTTGCCTTTGGAGAATTTGCTTCCTTCCAATGCCGCTTTCGCCAACGCTCTCTTCTTCGCCTGTAATTCCAGAATCCTCTCTTCCACTGATCTTTTAATGTATATCTTGTAGATTTGAACTGGCAATTTTTGACCCAATCGATGACTACGATCGAAAGCTTGCTCTTCCAGTTGAGGGTTCCACCACAAATCCATCAAGATGACTCGACTACAACAGGTCAAATTCAAACCGGTGCTGCCAGCCATGAAGGAGATGATGATCACTTTTGTACTGTCGTCACTCCGAATCGTTTCCAAGCTTCTTTCTCTTTGATCTGCACGCATGGAACCGTCATAACGAACGTATTTGTGCTTCTCTTGCCTCAAGAACGGCTCGACCAAGTCCAAAAAGGATGTAAACTGGAACGTGAATTGATGGCGTCGGATGGGGGAAGGAGCGATCGTTGTGAATCAGTCAAGAGCTTTTCAATATACCACCTTCATAAATGACTCGTTTCCTCACCTGTGAAAAGATAATCGTCTTTTCCCCATTGCCTTCCCTTCGAATGTCATCGAGTATTCTAAGCATGACACGAATCTTTGTCGACCCTTTGTTTGTCCAATCGATTCCCTTTTGCTTTTCCTTTGCAATGACGTCTTGACAGGCACTGCAATTCGCCCCGTTTGATTCTTCTTTAGTCAGGAGTGCTTGACAACGGTTGCAGCTCTTTGTAACGACTGAGAGGCCAGCCAAGAGATCAGCCAGACCGTCATCATCGTCGTCGATAGTGTTGACGTTGTCCTTTCCATCTGTGGAAACCATAGCAGGAGCGCTTGCTGCACCAGCATCAGTCTTTACATGCCGATTCAGCAAGGAAGGGTGGCTACATGCCTGTCTCAAACGAAGCAGCATGAGTAGAGTAGCCATCTGATTCACTTTGTGACCTCCATCTTCTGCGTCTTCCAGCTTCTTCTTCACTTGCGATTCAAGATTTTCATAAAAGTGCTGTTCTACCTCGTTGTCAAAGTCGTTACTGATGATGTTGATCGTACGAGAAGGAAGCGTGATCAAGGGCTTCCCGTCATGGGTAGAGTCCTTTGTTCGACGCAGCATAATCGTTCGCAATACGACGCAGAGCCTCTTCATGCCCCAATTGACTCTATTCTGGTTCGTGCTCTTGAGAGGGTCGGATATCTTCTCCTTGAAATGTGAGTACTCATTGAACGGAGGTATAGACAAGAAGCGGATCAGACTGAACATCTCTAAAGCATCGTTCTGAATAGGCGTTCCAGACAAGCACCACTTTGAGAGAGCGTTTCGAGACAAGGCTGCACATGCAATCGATGCGTTTGTTCGATGGTTCTTGATGTTTTGCGCTTCGTCCAAGACAACACGAAGCCAATTCGCCTCAAACAGGGGCGAAGGGGCTTTTTTAGTAGTGGCCGTTGTTCTCGTTGCTGTGGCTTGATTTATGGCAGAGCCCCGTACAGGTCCGCTATCTTCTGAAGAGTCGTCGCTGTTCGATTGCTCACTTTCATCAGAACTGTCCTTCCCTTTGCTAGCCTTTTTGTTCGACCTTGTCTTCTTGATCTTTTTTTCTACACCAGAATGATTGGACCACTCGGACGCAGCCGTCGTATACGTCGTCACTACAATGTCGTATTTCGAGAAGACGGCCGCCGTCTTTGCTCTCGCTGCTCCATGATGGATCAGCACCTTCAAAGCAGGGCTAGTCTTCTCGCTGGTCTCCCTTTCCCACTGTCTTATTACAGCTAAGGGTGCCAAGATTAAAGTGGTTTTGCTCTTCAGCGTCAACTTCTCTGGCCTCTCCTCCAGCGCATCCTTCTTCTTCTTCTTCGACACCTCTCCGTCCACTACCCGAACCTTGTCGATAGTACAGTCCAATGAGGACGGCGAATTTGCAACAATCAAAGCAAGCGTTTGTACAGTCTAGAAGACTTTGGATCAGAAACATATCACGCAATAGAGGACAAGAGAGCAATCGCAAACTCACCTTCCCCAGTCCCATGTCATCAGCTAGGATACCGCCCTTGTATTGACCACCCTCCCTCTTCTTCATCCACAAAAGACCTGCTATTTGATGAGGGAGAAGCTCACACTTGAGTCCTTTGACCTTCTTTGCTTCTTCAAAGTCGATGTCGCCCACATCAAGAGGATTAACCATACTACTGAGCATGTCTTGCAATTGTTGATCTCGTTCAGACGAAGTCATGGCCGAGCTCATGTCACCGTATAGCGGTGGCGGCGGTTCATCGTCATCGATAGCATCCCGGCTTAGATCTATTGACTGTGCTGTGATCTTGTTGGGTGAAGCTTGCAGTCTGGATGTATTCGTATGATTGTGGATCACTTCATTGGAAGGTCTAGTAATCACAATCCCACCTCCGCTCGCAAGACCGGCATTGTTAGCATTCATCTTGGCTAGAGGATCAAACATCTTCACCTTGGATGGACCTGAATGCTTGTCCCTACCAGGCACGTTCCAGCTGTACAAGTTGGGCGGCTTGCTTTGTCCTCCTCGATGCTGCAGTAGAGGTTGCGGCGGTCGATATGGCTGATTGTGTTGGATAGGCCGCGAAGATTGTGATGAAGGCAGGATCGGCCCAAACGCGTCCTCGGTCGTGAGGTCGATGACGTCCCTTTGAGGAGCAGGAGATGCATGTCCCTCTCTGCGCCGCTGTTCATTTCGCTGCAGGGCGTCCATCGTCGCAGTGTATATGTGCACTCAAAAGCAAGATCAGATGGGTGATATTTCAGAAAGTAACGCTCCAAACCTCTTGTTGGACGGTGTTGCGTTTGATCAAAGTGGAGAAATATCAGAAAGAAAACGCGCTTGTGTATTTCACTTTTAAGTGATAGAAAATAAGGCTTACTGGCAGAAGGGAGGGGCGAGGAACCGCTCGAGGAAAATTTCTACATTTCATGATGGTACAAATGGCAGGTGATGTATGACGGGTTTCCTGCATACGATAGTGAGCAGCCTATCTTCTTTACTAACGCCGACTAAGCTCATGCTGAGGCACTCTATGTCACGTCTTCTACTCCGATCAAAGTCGATGATGGCTCGGCTCATTTCCAGTCCTCCCCCTCTCTGTCACTTTTCGGGTCCCAAAACCCCTTCAAGACGGCACGGCAACAGACTCCTCGCTGGGCATTGCCTCTTTCGGATGCTTGCTTTGCCAATGATCAGAAAACACCTTATAGCTCTGTTGATATTCTCCGACAAAGTAAGCTCAATTAGTTTTTCTAATCCGATAGGCCTATCACCATGGCACTCACCCCTGCTCCGATCTTGCATTTCTGTTCCAGACAGAAAATTCACTGTTAGTGGAGACTGGATAGCATCACAATTGATATGACTCACTGGGCACATTAGCTTGACAGCCTTCAATCGGGCATCGAATTGAGACTTTGCCTGATTTTGACTTGCCGCCTTCTGCTGTGCCTTGGCCTGAGCTTGTGCTTTTCCAACACCACGGACCATTACGTCTCTGTGTTCTGGAGATGATCGACTTCAGCTGGATCGCAGTTTCGCCCTTGAATACAGACGTCGTTTCAGTAGAGCGCAAAGCCTCTCCGGTTTTAGTATAAAATTCCTACATGGCCTATTGAAGTGGTCACCAGCTACCGGTACCACCGCCAAGAAGCCTCAAAAATACAGCACGTGATCATCTAACGCAAGCTGTCTTTCTACGGTACCGTACCAGATCATCTATCTATATCGATAGACTACTCCATGTTGCTACAGTCCTTGAACTGGTAAATTGAGCGCTCAGTGATACTGCTCTGCCTTCTTCGACCCGCAGTAGCAGATATGGCCGACGAGGGAGGCTTCTCGGTGTGGGGCTCACAAGAAGAGCAGGAGACCAGCAAGCCAGCCTTCAATTCGCTCATTCCTGGCGGATCGCCAAAGGGCACGCCGACAATGTATGGAGATCTCGACGAGGACGATGCCGATTGGGGCATCCAGCCTTCTACACCACCGAAAAGCAAAGCATCGAGAGGCTTGACACAGTCTTCAAATGAGCCAGGAGTTGCATCAACATCTGTTCGTGCTCAATCTCAAATAGTGGTTCCTGATCCTTTCGAGGACGATGTGAAGGAGGTTGTAGAGCAGCTTGATTCCGCTGGCTTTGACGAATTCGAGGAAAGCCAATTTACTGATGCGGGAGCAAGACTGGATGATGACGATGATTTCGGCGATTTTGGAGAGTTTGGAGAGGAGGAGCAAGGAGTTTTCGCAGAGTCGGCCCCTGAAGTCCTGAGGGAAGCAGGTCCCAGTCGTGATTGGGTGAGTTGTTATTTCGATTGCTCGCAAGGGCACCGGGGTGCACAGGACTGATATGGCATTCCCTCTCGACAGACACCACTTCACTTGAGCACAGAGTCTGAGCAGTCATCTATAGAAAATGATATTCGCGAGATATTGTCTCCGCCCTTTCCTGATGGAAGGGCTTACCCTTTTCACGATGGAGCAGTCTCGCAATTATCACAAGATAGAGTGAGGCAAGTCGAGGGAGAGTCACAGATACTGGTACGAGAGGAGAGGTGAGCAGAGATGGAATAAAGGGAAAGCTTCTGAGAGTCATCACGCTGAGCGGAATTGTGCTTCGACTCTAGTCGGCAACTGTGGCATAGTCTGATAGCGCAGCCAAATCTCCTACCGGTGGACTGGATGCGATCAGTGACGAGAAGGCAGCATCTGATAGCTTTGGGTGTGCCTATCAATCTGGATGAAGTGCGAGTGTTCAACGGCGCTGGCGCTAAACCCCTCCCACCTTTAGCTCTCAAATTCGACAAGAAGCCAGGAGAAGGAAGTGCAGTATTGACGACAAATATGAACGACGTGCACGAAAGGGAGGCCAAGGTGCCGAATTTGGATCTATCGCGAGCTACTGAACTGAACAGCTTGACTGAGGGTGAGTGTATGCAATGTGTAAGAGGTAACGACAGCGATAGATTTTCTGACGTGGAATTTTTCCTCTTCCCTCGATCTTCGTTGGTCACAGGCCAACTCACCCTTCTCGCCCTGCCAGCCCTTCGAGATATGGCGAGGGAAATGGAAGGCCTCACCCGACAAGCGTCTTCCCTCCTAACTCATCACCTTTCACAGCGAGAATCACACAACGCAGATGCAGAAATGTACAACGGGCTCATCCGAGATCTTGTCACTGGTGCTTCAAATCGATTCAGTTCAGCATCCAACACGAAGAGAGGTGCCTCTTTGCGTAAAAGTAGCCTAGGCGGCAGCGGTCGCAATTCGCCCGGTCCGACGACGCAGATTAGGTGACCCGACATATCAACATCCGACACTACCACATCATTACGCTTCTTATCTCTTTTCTTTTCTGCACTACCCTTTGATATCGCATCGTCCATTCCTCCTTTATCATCATGTTCATCATCCTTGTCACCCTCATCGTCAACATCATTACATTACCACCTGTGTATTTCCTTGTACTAGTCCACGATTCAATCAAAATGAAACGAAAACAGTTGCATGTAAACTGCTTCTTGCATTTGATTGTGCAGTCAAGAGCTCGACGAGTGGCTTCGCGATTAGGTGTGTGTTAGAGAGATGGGGACAGCCTGCACCGAGATTGGAACTTGGGGGGAAGAGGGAAGGAAAGGGGGGGTGATACGTATACGAGGCAAAAGAAGCTAAATCTGCAGAGTTCATTAACACTCTAAAAAGTGTTTAACGCGTGTACATATACGTTACAATTAGTCTCTAATTCAATATGACACCTATTATAAAACGCTCGGAGTAAAAAGACAGATGTTGTGTAGCCTTATACAATAGCGATCATCACTCACGACCTTCTGACTGTCTCAGTGTACCATGTCACTCTGATGATGGTGTTGATATTGTCATATTGAGGACATTCTACTTGACTTTTGACAAATCTAGAGGCTCCCATCCAAATTCATGGTCAAGAATCAGAAACCTGCACGTGATCAGATTGTAAGTGAATTTGTAGTTAAAAATATTTTATAATGATTCTTGCATGATTAGCTTCTTTTGCCTCGTACACGTATCATCCCCCAAGGAAAGACCTGCCATTCAGACACGTGCAGAGACGCGTCTTCCTTGACCCTTGATGCCCGGACGTGCGCCTTCGTTCCTGCTTTGGAGGGGATAAAGTTGAATTGCAAGTCAGCCCAGCTATCGGAAGGCAGCGCTCACTACCAATTTCACATCGCCCTTCACCACATTCGGGAGGTCTCGCCGGGAACAGCCAGTGCCAGGTCTTTGTGGAACGGCAGCGGCCAAGAGATCAAGGAGGAAATATTCCGGTTCGCATCAAGCTTTTCAAAAAAGAAACATGATTTCGAGTCGACCACATTCTCCCTTCAAGAGGAGCTCAAAACCTCCCTCGCCATTCTCACCAGGCAGGTCTTCACCCTCTAAGAATACTCGAATAGATCGCTATACGGAAGACATGTCACCACATGCATTGGCTGTGGGATCTTCGAGGAATCCTAATAATAGTGCGGCAGGTCCTAGTCGGACTCGTAATAGCGTGTCTGCAGAGACCAGCTATGGAGCGAGTCTAAGCCGAGCCGAACATTATGATGTCGTTCTGGAAGGCGAGAGTGGTAAGTCGATCATCGTATGCGTATAGCAGAGTCATGCAGGCTGACGCAGACTAACTCTGTGATGTTCTTTGACTGTTCTTTGACTGGTGTCGAGCAGCTGCCGTCTTACCTTACCTTGGAGCCATTGTGCTAGACCAACTGGGTAGCCTAGACGACAGTGGCCTGCCGCTGGAAGGGGATTTTGACAAGCTTCCTCAATCCGGAAGTGCATCCAGCATCTATGCCATCAAGGTAGGAGACGTCTCTCGATTGCAGGCGTGCTCAAGGCTAACAACTTTCGCTCTTTCGCTCCCTCCCATCGTACAGCATGCCGACACGAGCTCGAATGGGAAAAAGAGCTCAGTTGTCTCAGCCGATCGATTCGAATCGATGCTGCAAGAACTGATCCAGACTGAGCGAAATTATGTCAAGAGGATCAAGACGCTGTATGAGGTGAGTGATCACCGGGGGCTCCCTACCGACTAGCTACGCTGACGCCTCGTCTCGCCAGGACTACGCTGACCCTCTACGAAAGCTGGCAAGACATCGAGACACTACTATAATCCCATTGTACGAAGCACAGCGACTGTTTGGCAATATTGGCGAGGTGCTTGGCGCAAATAGAGCATTCCTAGAGGATCTCGAAGGCTATCTCGATGCACGCAACAAGAAGAGGACATGTGTCAGCTTGGGTGAAGTTGTGTATAACAATGTGAGTGGGCAGGGAGAAGACAGCGTCAAAGTAGGACACTCAGCTCACCTGTTCTCTCCCCCCGCTCCTCCCATTTCTTTCTTTGAACGACCAGATTGCGTGCTTCTCGGGATGCTACAATGAATACTTTAACAATTTTGAGAAAGCTAAGCACATCGAGCAGACGATGACAAAGACGAACAAGTCTTACAGGGAATTTGTCGATCGCATCAAATTCAACACGTCTGGGATCGGCAATGTAGGCCTTAGAGAGTTGATCATGGAGCCGGTGCAACGAATTCCCCGGTACACAATGCTTCTGGATGGACTTGTGAAGAACCTGCCGGCCTCGGACCCAAACAGGAGCAAGCTGGAAGAAGCAATTGTACTTGCCAGTCGGATTGCAAATTGTGAAGTCGACGACAAGACAAAGAGAGCGGCAGTGTTGTGGAGCTTTGCACGGAATGTGGAAGGCTTTCCCGCTGGCCTGATCTCAGTGCATCGTCAATTTATCGATTGCATTGACGTTGACGATTTCCCGATTGAGGTGCTAGGCCCAGCAGCAATGAATACTTTGCTCTCACCTGGCAGCAGTGCAGCAAGTTCACCATCGTATCGGACTCTTCACTGCACGCTCTTCTTGTTTGATGACATCGTCGTCATCACCAAACGGGCCAGCGTCTCTACTCGAGGAAGAACGCTGATCGGTCTGGATGATCTCGACAGACTGGCCGATCAGATGAAAACCTTTACCGAAAGGAGCTCGACGAGCAGAGTCAATCAGAGATTCGAATTAGGATTTCGTGGCATGATTGAATTGGCGGATGTGCAGGCCATCGACATTGGGGGACCCGACTTTCAGATCGCCATGGCAAAAGGGCCTTCCCATATCTCTGGAGAGAAGTGGAGCTCGAGACTGGTGCGACAGTATGCGACAGTAGATGCTCTGTCTCTGCGTGGACCGGATCCCGCAGTGGCAAGGACGGAAAAATACCGCTTCTTGGAAAATCTTTGGAGAGCGCAGGCCCTGGTGAAGGCGAAAGATTTCCGGAGCCACGTTCGCAGTAGCATTATCCCGGCTAGCTGCGACAAGGAAAAGATCAGAAGGGTCATCTATTGGAACGTCTACTCTCGACGACCGTACCTGACGGAAGCTCGAAAGTCTCTAGCAGTCCTGCACATTGACTTGCAGGGGCAAGCGGACTGTCTGCCTTTGGGCTTCGAGAGTGCACCGCCGGGAGGAATCGTTCGCATACAAGCAGTCGACGAGGATCGAGCAGAGTATATTTACACAGTAAGACTGAAAGGTGACGCCAGCAGCAAGGAAGGCGATGAGGATGGCGAGCTGGAAGCGGGTCGACTCGCATGGAGCAGCATCTCTCAGCAACTATACAAGACAGCCAAGTCAGCTGCCCTGTCTATCTCTGACTTTGGACCGCTCACAGCGAGAGGAAGCCCCTCCACGCCCACGTCAAGTCATCGAGGGAGAAATTTGGCGACTGGGTTGGAGCAGTTTGGCAGAAGTCTGTTTGGAACACCGAACAGTCTGCGTAGTGTGGGAGTTGGTAGTGACCTGTTTGGAACAAGACGATCGAAAGGCAGCAGTAGCCAAGCCAGTCGAAACGCTTCTACGAGCACACGATTGACGTACTCAACGATTGGTACCAGTAGCATCGGCAGTCGAGGCATGCTTGGCGGGGCGCAGGGCATGGATGTACCTTGCAACGACGGGGTCATGTCTAGTGTGGAGAAGTACAGACGCATGGCTGGCGAGGGCGACGAAACGATGATGCAGCAAGGGATCTTGTCGCCGCTCAATGGTGATGACAATGCTGGCAGGGAGGAGCGTGTTGACAATCAGAACACGCCCATGTCGATCAAGCGAAAGCCTGTCCCATCCGATGCTCCGCAAGAGGGCATCTCACCACGTCGTGTCGTCTCTGCCTCCTCCAAACGGTCCTTGCCAATCGACTCTTCACCAACGGAAAAGCCGTACAAGAGAGTTGCTGATGGTCGAAGAAGAGCGAATACTGTGGGACTGGTCGAGGAGGATCAGTACAATTTCCGATCTAATTCTCCTTCACCGACAAAGCGACCGACCGGACCAAGACCAGTCTCTCGTAACAGCAGTGTGGCACCATTGAAGGTCCGAAAAGACCTAGGCCAAGCAAGGCAACTATCGAGACCGGAAAGGATACAGAAGACCTGGAAAGACGTGGAAGCATTACGAGAGGCCATGGTCCATAGCCGAGATCTGCTGCAGTCCTTGCAAATCCAAGGGAACGTCACTGTACAGGAGGCCGAGGAGTGCACGTTGGAGCAAGAGAATAGCGCCATTATCCTGCTACGATTGAAGAATGACCTGGCTTCCCTGCTGGAGGAAGAAGAGGCGTCATCGTCATCGTCGGCAGTGGCAGTGGCATCGAAGTCTACAGCATCCGCACCTTCCTTTCCTGCCTCGGAAGTGTACAAGTTGCAAGCTCAAGTGTCTTCACTGACACGAAAGGCCGATCTGCTGACTGCGCTGGAAAGGGACGGCCGATTGGAGAACACGGAGCTGCACAAGGCATTCAATGAAGAACTGGATCACCTGTACGAAGACGCTGGCTTGAACGAGGTGGAACAAATCGCAAAGTTGCGCCTGGAAGTGAAACGCGCAAAGACGCAAAGAAATGAGGCCAATCTGGAGAACAAGTGAGTAGGAAGAAGGAACGTGGAAGATGCACTTCCGTATTGACACCCATCGTTTCACTTACAGAGCGCTGCGACGGGAGTTGGCGTTGGAAAGAGCTCAAGGGGAGGTAGGGAAGGCGCTCCTCGAGGCCAACGGACTGATTTGAGGAGAACATCGCCGCTTTCTCCCCCAACATCCTCTCGCACCACCAACAAATTGTATATAAAGTCGAGCACAGTAGTCGATCTGTCGTATTCATCGTGTCTGAGCGATCTTGTGCCTTCGAAGACTGGATTAGAGATATGTACACGGATGGACCAGCCGAGGATGAAAGGATAGTAATTTACATTGTCAATGCTACAATTTTGTTGTTGAAAGAGACGCAACGAACGGAAGCGAATATTGTTGAGGTGCTAACGTCTGCTTCCTTGTATGCTGATGCAGAAGTTATGATAAAGCTTGAGAGCGTCGGAATGATATTGGAAGATGGTGCTAGTGATATGACCGTGAAAAGATCTTCGGTCGTTGTTGGGACGGTGTGCTTCTCTGGGAAGCGGAAAGGAATAGAAGGAACGTGAAAGGAGAAAATCGCTAGTGTGCAGACCACTTGCTAGCGAGGGGATCCGTCATACTCCTCTTTCTTCCTACGAGATCGAGCTGACTTCTACTCTTCGCAGGGACGAGACTCTCTCCTGTTGTAACAAGCGTGGATAGAGCAAGAGTGCTGGACCGACTTCGGTTGGATTCTAGCCGCGGACTCGCTCGCCCAGACTTTGTCTCCTGCACCTTTGAGCGAACAGATTGAAAACTCTCCCTCACCTGATTGCTGGCCGGGAAGGATTGAGATGCTTGCACGGGCAGTCCTACCGACTTGCTCTTGCACTGCGTGCTACCAGCCTGCCAATGTTGAAATGTGGGTGAAGTGTTGATCTCCGATGGTCTTCGTGTCTTTCGCGCAAAGGGTAGTGCAGGGATGGAAATCGCTCTATATGCATCGATGGCACTCGGTATGTGTGGCGTCTTTGACCATCTTGGTGAGTTTGAAAGATGGATCCCTTTTCTCGTCGAAACACTGTCCGATCGTATCAGGCCCATCGTGGCATCGCTAGGAGACGAGTCGGTTGATTCGAGCTCCGTGTCTTCGTTCCCTTCATCCTCTTCGTCCCACACCATGCCTAGATCCTTGGTGGAATGGCTGTACGCAGATTGATCGCTTCCCCTCTTAGCCGACAGTGCAGTGTCATTCTTCTTGCACTTCATCGAATAGTCGCCGTCAAAAGTGTAGGGATTGGCGTCGTCGTTCTCTTCTTCGTCCAATTCAAAGATATTCTCCTCCGAGTCTTCTGGCAAGCCTCCGTCACACAATTCAGTGGTCTTCTTTGCAATTCTTGCGTCGCTTTGCCGTCCTAATTCTTCATCCTCGTCAGAAAGAACAGCCGACTCATGCTGTCTTGATTTGAGCGAAAATCGGCGAGAGTCTGACTGAGACTTTGGTGAAGATCCACGTCGGGCAAAGGTGGGAAAGTACAGATTCGTTTCAATGTCGGTCTCTTCATCAAGTGTCGATTCTGGTGACACGGAAGACGCATCTTTGAAGCTGCGAGTGCTCCGTTGCAAAAAAATACTCTGTCTTCCTTCATCTTCCTTTTGGCTCTGTGATGCACGACGATGATTGTTGGTCGGTAGAGGTGGTGAAGGAAGGTGAGAGGTAGGGGAAAAAGGAGGAGAGGAGGAAGAGTTCGGCATTTCTACGGTGGAAGGGTGGGAGGGAAGGGCAGTGAAGACGTTTGATTCCTTGGTATTTGTACCAGTAGTCAATGTCCACAGAAGCTAGACCAACCAATGCTTTGCCCTCGATGTGCCGGATTAATGCACGGGTGAGCAAGGCGTGGAGATGTGGATACGCTCCGTTATCGACTTGGGTGAAGTAAAGATGGGAAAACTTGGGAGGTGACGGAGAGAAGATCTTTAAAGAGAGAGTCTCTGCTGAAATTCGCCTCCCTCTTCTTTGAAAGAGCGAGAGGAAATGACGTTATCACCTTTTTTCAGAGAGGTTGGCAAAGTAAGGTCTGACTTGGAACTGAATGGCGGCGCTGTAATTAGACACTGGCGTGCAGAAGCCACCCCACCTGTTGCAAAAAGTGCTGCTAAGTACTAAATTACGACGTCTTGCTAGCAACTCAGCTCACTTCAACGCCGACCTTTAAGCGAATATGAGCAAGCTATTTGCGACGAGCGAGGAGGGGAGAAAGAACGTGGGTCCACTTGACGACTGCGCTGAGATTGATGTAAATGGTTTTGGAGACAATCTTGCGGACGGCGCCAACCACACCTTCCTCTATATAGCGGTGACTTTTCGTGCAGCAATCCAGGGGGCGGTCCCTGGTCCTCCTCTTCGTTTCCAGATCAAAGCCCCTCAAGGTTCGCTGAGGAAAGTCTCCACCTTACACACAGACTGTATGCACCGCGGATAGCGTGACCGAGAATGCTCAGTCGGAAAAGGGTGGGAATATTGCAGGGATGTGAGAAGAGGTGGATGGGCTGCTCACTCGAACGGAGGCAGGTCCGATCTCTCTGATGGGAACTGAGGAGGCCCCCGCGGAGACAGTGCCCTTAATGGCGAGGCAGTGATTGACCTGGCCTTCGTCGGTGTTGATGTGGGTCAGGGAGCGAAGGCTGGATGTTTCCAGTGCTAGCAAAGATCTGGGAATTCGCCGGATCGTGAGACTGGAGGAAGGTCAAGAACTGCAAGAGAGAGTGTCGTGGGCAAGAGAAGGACGTCGAGTAACAAAAGCGCAAGTGCTGTGTGCTGAGTATCCTGGTGAAAAAGGCCGACTGATGTTGGGGGATTATTATCTGATCGATCTAGGTTTAAGGGTGATGGAGCTGAATCCAGTCTAAGAGTGGGATACAAAGGAAGCGTCTACGCACCTTTCTTTAGCGAGCATGTCCCGCCCAAAGTGGGGACAGAGGCGGCAAGTGTCGATGCTAATGCATTTCGGTCTCTATGATTCCGCCGTACTACCACTAACGGTACGAGCGAAGCAGGTCTCATCACAAACACAGCACTTTCTTAGCTTGTTGACGCGCTTACATTGGACTGCACCCCAAGAGATGAAGTCATTTGCTCCAACGAGGGAGGGCCCCGAAGACTGTTGAAACGCTGGAAGAAGGGGGGGGGACAGTATTCTTACAGTATTTCTATTTGCTATGCATACAGTAGATGAAACGTGGAGTGCTTCTGCACTTGAAAATGCTTAAATCTAATGTGTACCACTTGCTGCAACGTTAGACCCGTTTTCAATCTCAACCTAAAGTGATGAAATCGTGTTTTTGCAAGAAGAAGAAACATTAGAATACGACTTCGGCATTGCGTGCTGCAAGTGACGCATACAGTGCAACAAAAGACGTCACCACCTAGCCCGCGCTGCGCTATGAATAGATTGTCGTATTCACGAATGGAAGTCCGTGGCCACCTTACTTGCTCAAGATGAGAGTGGGGGGATAAGAAAGTACTCATCTGTGATGTCTCACCTTGACGACCGAGCGCTTGCTTGGGGCTGAGGGCGACAGACGATCTAGACTACACACCTTTGGAGTGGAGGTCATGAAGAGAGAGAGAGAGAAATGCTATATTCTTTACCTTGCTTGTCTGCACGTTTTCAGCGGCTCGTTTCAATCAGGGGCCGCACACACCGATGGGTCTGCATCAGCCTCTTGTAGCGCCTAACTGATCGCGTTGGATGATGTTCATGCGTAGAACGCTCGTATATGAGAAACCTGCATGTGATGCATCTGGAAGTGCGACTCGCGCCATTCAAGCCCAGTGTCGCCAAAGACACGAAAAGCGCAGCCACCATGACCCCTAGTCATGGATGAGCATCGGACATTTCATTATAGGAGATCAAGCCGGGAAGTGGGGAAAATATCTATAGATCATGAGTATTCTTATCTCTATTGTAGGACAGTGTATATTCTAAAGGTCAGAGACGTCTATAGGAGTGGGGAGTCGGTTGAAAGGTAAACTCTTGATTTACAGCCTGGCTCGAGCGGCTGGGACGCCCTTCTCATTTTCCTTTGCAGCTTGTGATGCTTCTCCATCCCTACCGGCCCCTGGTGCACCTGGGGTAGCCTTCTTCTGCGGAGCACTCTCGTACTTGCCCTTCTTGAGATGACTGAATCGTGCGATGCCATCTTCGTCTCGGTAGACTCCCAATTCGATCAGCTTTGCAAAGACTTTACTGAAATCATCAAAAAAGAGATCCGAATCTTCGGCATACTTTTCGACCCAGACCTTAAACTTATCATCCTGGGTAAGACTGAAGTCGGTCGGAAGCATCATCAGTGGTTCGTCGTCTTCATCCATGGCAGCAGTCCTGGCAACCCATTGCCAAGGTGCGCCTTCTCTGTTCAATTGCTTCTTCTCCCATTTCAGTTTGAGTAGTAGTCTGTAGTATTGGTTGCCAAAGCGAGTAGGATTGTTGACCCAAGCACCTTCGAATCCACTTCGATCGCTGTGACATCGTCCGAGATTGTGGGCTCCAGAGAGAGCAACAATCTCTTGGTCATTGAAGCCCATTCGATAGAAAATATGTCGTAAGTGGTCTTGCGCTTGCGATCCATCAGGTAGTCTCCCTCTCGGTGGCAGGTTTTCCTCATCGACAAAATCAGATCTACCACCTTTCCAAGGAATGTCTGGTCCACCCATAGCCTTGATTGCCACCACTCCGCCAAGTGTCCAGACTGAGAGGGAGGAAGGGAGGAGGGAAGAAGAGGAGGGAAGAAGAGGAGGAAGAAGACCCTTGACGTCAGTCGACAAGACAAAGCGACAAGCTCATCAATACAATAGGGTACACCACTCACGATCAGAGTATGTGATCCAGGTGTGCTTCTCTTTGATGGGCTCGAGGAAGACACGAGCATGCTGCAGTCCGGCATTAGCAGGGTCGCCACCTTCCTGCTCATACCTCATACCAGCACCATTCGAGCCACCAGTGTCGGTGTCTTTGCAGTATGTACCACTGAAAAAGAAAAGAGCATTCAGGTATGATCAGCTCGACTAGATCTTTTGCCCTCTCAATTATCCTACCTTGCTTACCTGGCGTGCCATGCTAGTCGAACCAGAACGGGCCCAATAGATCCGTCATCATAAGGCTCTTGCTTCAAGATCTCCTTCAGGAGGGGCACATAACAATCATTGCGTAAGTGAGGAGAACTAATATGCAGTTGTGTATCGAGTACTTACGATGATGTCCTTGCGAACAGCTGTGCAGAAGGAGATATCGTCGATCAATTCGGGCCTTGATCTGGAGGGGCATTGACAAGCTCCACTCACCTTCAGTGTCACCAATCTTCGACATTTTCGAGCTTATCGGGTGTTTGCGTGCAGAGATCTCGAAGTATGCGAGTTCAGCTGTCAGGGCGTCTAGACGTCTGTGATGGTAGGACAGTCCCAAGCAACACGAATCGCTAAATCATCAAATCTGGGGCAGTCTCGGTTCCAGGCACTTTCCTTACGCCGGGTCTTTCCTAATCTGACTTTACCACTGTCTGAGATCTATCTCTCTCACTCTCTTTCGCTCTGTGAAAAGGCTTAGAAGGATTAAATTCTTTCCGCTTAACTTCATAGCAAACCCTTACCGGCGTCCTTCCTGGCACTTTACATAAGTTTCTATTTCTTTTTCCATGATTTGTCCTATACCCGAACGGTTTCAACGATCAGGAGCGAAACTTTACGGAATTTCTTCCTTACTTTCGTTCTCCCTTGTCTATCTGACCGCATAAGCACACCTCTTGGAAATCTGGACAGGAAATTCAACGATAACGTAAACGCAAGGCCGGATAAGGAGAAATCTTCTCGCGTGCAGTATCTGAATTTGCTCGACTTTGTTTTTTTTTGTGAAAAAGAGACACAAACTACTGTAGAGGAAAGGGCGACATGCAATTAGCTCGGGAGATTAGATGATAAATGCTCCGGTCCCGACACTGACCGAGAGCCCGACTGCTTGCCAAGTAGATCAGAGTAGATCAGGGCTTAGTGTAAGTCTTCCTGTCAGTGGAAGTCATGCGCGGCGACTCACGTTGGGATTCCCCTCCTCAATCGATCGTATTGCTTCGCAACGTCGACACTGAGTAATGGATAGGGACAGCTCGCGACATGGTGATCGAATCAATCGAATCAGTGCGGGAAAGGAAGGCAGGGGTCCTTGCTACATGAAGGAGTGTAATTTTGGCACAACGAAGGGGGAAAGGAGAGATTGAATGAGAAGCATCGATCACAGACGACGACGACGATTGCTCTTGATTTGATGATTTCTAGACACCATGGCGACCTTTGTCACTGGCGTCTTCACCGGGTCTACTACGTCAGCGGATTCTTCGCTAGGATCTTTGACACCCTCTTTCTTCTCTTTCTTTTCCTTCTTTCCCTTCTTCTTCTCCTTGTCATCATCAGAATCGTCTTTGCAGTCTTCAAGATCATCGTCCTTTGATTTCTTCTTTTTTCCATCTGCCTCGTTGACGTCATTATTTGTCCCAGTCGGGGTGTTGGTGACTGCAGTGGTTCCTGCATTGGTACTGCCTACTGCTCCCGATTTTCCAGACGACTTGACAACTCCTGTTCCGGCTTGCGTGTCTGTGTTAGTTGGCGTCGTCGTACCAACGCCTGCTGCCGTAGCTGCCGATTTACCACCTGCTCCAGCTCCGATTTGGTAGTTTGTCTTGGCGGGAGTCGTCGTCCCAACACCTGTTCCTGAAGCTGCTGTGCTTCCGCCTACACCGCCTCCAGATCCAGCTCCAATTTGATAGTTCGTATTGGCAGGAGTCGTCGTGCCAATACCAGCTCCCGAAGCTGCTGTACTTCCGACTGCTCCAGCTCCAATTTGGTAATTCGTATTGGCAGGAGTCGTCGTGTCAGTTGCTGTTCCAGAGGCGCTTGTCTTGCCAGATTTCTTTACTGCACCCTGAGTACTTTTAGAATTGGGACTGTTCGGCAATGGGGCTGCACCATAGCTTCCCGTTGCTGTCTTGTCGCGATTTTCGTTGCTGCCCTGAGTACCTTGGTTGGTTGGTATTGTATCTACACCGTAGCTGCCCGAGCCTGTTCCACCTGCTGAATTGCCTTTGCCGCCGGGGTTGACAGGATTTGATCCACCAGGAGGAGGGACTATATAAGTCGTAGATTGTCCGTTGTTCGTTCCACTCGCCCTCAGCTCAGGCGTCAAGAGCTTGAAGCTACCCTGGTAAGGTACACACTTCGAGACGTCACAGGTGAAGTTTCCTGCAAGAGGGAAGACCCAGGTGGTCAATACTGAAGCAGTGGTCAACGAATTCTCTTTCTCCTGAATGTAATACTCACTCTGCATGAATTGCAAATTTGTCGGTACTTCGCAAGCTTCTTGGATGTGGTCTGCAGGTTAAAGAGTAAAAGAGAGTCAGTCTCCGCTCAGCCGAGCAGGACAAGATGTGCTCACCGCAGTATATCGCTTTCCCACCCTGGAAAGCCTTCTCGGGACTCCAGTACATCTTGCAGGTGGCTTGCTCGTTGGCTGTTGGCAGTAGACTTGCCGGTCCGCTCGAAGTCCAGTAGTCTTTGGCGTAGCAGCCTTTCAGATTGATAGGGCAAACGAGTGGAAATGGAATGCACTGCTCGCCTGGTAGTTTGGGTGGTGTGTAGCCTGCATTCTTTTTAGTCCAAGCAAGACAAGCGTAGTTCAAGTTCTCGAATGACATCAGATCGGTCGATTTGGGAAAGGCGTTGTAGCAGCTGCACGATCCGTAAGGTCCACCTTCTCGACTTGACTTCATGTCCCCATCCGTTGGCTCAAAAGTACAGAACATTTGCTTCATGATTCTGGCATTGATATAGCATTCACCTAGCTGAATACCATGATCGGTATGATTGGCAGCGTAGCCTGGATTCTTGATTGCACATCCTTCCGTCAGGATGTCGGCAGGAACACCGCTAGGATCACGCTTGGCAAGACTGTAGTAGGAATTGGATGTAGTGCTGAAAGAAGTGATGGACGCCATTGCACTTCCTGAGAGCAATAGCATAGAGGCTAGAAAGGTCACCGAGGTGCCGAAGTGCATGATGGCCGCCAGGAGAGGGGGAAAAGAGAAAAAACGACGGAGAGACGGAGACTTTCAAGTGGGATAGGCAAAAGTAGGGTCAATGAAGCGTGAGGATGGGATGAGTTGACAAATGGAGTCTGTGAGGTCCAGGATCAGGAGAGATTTTGCCCAGACACCTTCTCTTTTGTACGTTAGAGGTCAGAAGGCAGGCATTCAGCTTGACGCTAGCTGACGACCGTTGCGTTGCGGACAAGTCCAAGGTCAGCTCGTACAAGAGCTGGTCCGCAAAGGAACGAGGTGTCCATCCTTTTGGGGATGCGGCAGAACTCAGTCCCCATGCTATTTCTGCTTTAATTGAGCCCAGAGCCATGAAGTAAGGAGGGGCGTCATCTCAAAACAGTTTCAAGAGCGACTTCTAGCGGATCATTCTCACTTCCGCTCCCTGTATTTGAAACTACGGGAAGATTGACGTCGTCGGCCGAGATGAGATCGTGAATCTCCGATTCCTGTGCAAGAAGGAAAGCTGAGTCTGGAAAAGGGGGGAGGGTGTGGAGAGCAAGACGGAAGAACTACGAATGGCACCGATGAGCAAGTCCGTGTCAACAATTTCTCCCAATTTAGAGTTCTGATCGCGATGGGTCGAGCTCAGTCAAGCTTGGGGCCCCTCTCCTGATGGACGAGGATCAAGCACAGCTTTTGACTCGGCAAGAGGCAGATCTCAGACCTCTGGAAGTCCACCTGCTATTGGCAGATCTTTCGGGTGTGCCTTGCTGAGCAAGTCCGCTGTTGCAAACAGAGGACCGCCCCCCTTCTTTGTTGCTGGTGCATTGTCACGATTCTGCTGCGTTCACGGCGTGCGTGCATGGACTAGCACCTATCCGTGAGGCAGGGGCGAGAGGAGGAGCGGCCGTGCAACTCGCAAGCGACAACGTCTATTGCAACTCCAAGAAGATCCCCGTCCTGTGTCAAACCTTTCAAAGCACGCCCGGCGCATATGATGTCCGATAGATAGGCCGCTTCGCATCTTCACAAGACGATGAGAGCATCGAGTAAATAAACGTCTTCCCCTGTAATAGCCTTCGAGCACGCTCAGAGTCTCCTTGACCCTGCAATATGAGCGATAATGAGAGACAGGCGCCAGGCCCAAATGTCATTAAAGAGTCTCTGTGGGGGCGTCATTTGTCGATAGAGCGGAGAGAGTGACTGAAGACAGTGGTACGTAGGGTAGATAAAGAGTGGGAAATGGCGGAAACATAGGAGGATTGGAGAGAGAAAGACTCCCCGCGAACGGGTAAAGACAGTTAGGCACATCTCAATGTACAAGAAAGAGCTCGCGCGCACTCCCGAAGAACGGGGCAAATCAAAGCTTGCGCTTGCCGTATCTCTTGATGATGTGACGTTTGAAGGCAGAGTGGTCGCTTTCTTCTTCGTCGCTGCGCTTGGAAGAACGGTGTGTGGACTGTCCGTGGCACTTGTGACTTCTATTTTCGAGTCGTTCTTTGCTGTCACCTTCAGGCACTACGTCCCTTTCCGCAAGGCTACTCTTCCTCGTCTCATTTGTAGCACATTTGTGAGTGGGCGTGCAATTACTGCCAGCCTTTTTGCAGTCGTGAGCGTGATGTTGGCCCTTGCCAGCGTGATGACCACCCGGGTTGTTTTCGCTGCATTGCTGTCCCTTACCGCCGTAGCTGCCCTTCCCAGAGGCGGCATGAGAACCAGATCCAGCACCAGAGCCAGTAGAGGAGCCAGAAGAGGAGCCAGAAGAGGAGCCAGATCCGGATCCTGATCCTGATCCTGATCCACTGCTGGACCCGCTGCCATCTTGGCCATAGCTGCCTTTGCCACGACTTGAGGCGCCGTTGCTGCTGACACCTTTGCACTTCTCTGCCGATGGAACGCCACCATTGGCGTAGAAGCTGAAATGCGAAACCGGTGGAAACGTACCTACAGGGCACACGCTCGACCAATTGACTCCCTTTGTGCTTTGAGTATATGTGTGCTTACACATCGTAGTCGGCTCGCAGCCAAGCTTGGGCAGGTAGTCTGTTGTGTGATAAGCACTGGATTAGAATGACGTAGATTTAATTGTCGCAAACACGATACACACCACTTACGAAGAGTGTAATCTCGCAAGTTTCCACTTTTGCAGCCGCCTCCGATCCAATCTGGGCAATGAAGCAAGAGGAGAGATCAATAGCATGTCGAGCTGAGAAATAAATCACACGCATGCCTCACTGCAATACATTTCTGTGCCGTGAGGCCCACCAGTCTTTGGTGGATTCCACAATCCCGTAAAGGTGACGCCTAAAGTGTAGTATTTACCCATCTGCAGGGGACAACTCATTGATCAGTTTGCCACTCTTCCACACAGTCTGATGCAAGCTACTTACCTTTTGATGAGCATCATTGTAGACAGTTTCCGAGTAGCAAGGATGCAGATTAGAAGGACAAACGATTGGAAATGGCTGCATCGCTGTGTTGGGCAGCTTTGGTGGTCCGAGTCCTTGCTTCTTGTCCTGCGTCTCCCACGTAAAGCAAGCGTAATTAGGATTCTCCCATTCCCAGATGTCTCCGTCGACGGGGTAGACGTTGTAAGCACAGCAGTCGCCTGCACGAGATACAAAGTACATGAAAGTGTCAGCGATGAGTCCAAGATTGACAATACAGTAGCCCTCTGCATTCTCACCATACACTCCTCCTTCTCCGAAATGAGGCGACTCTGTGTCAGGTACAAAGACGGCAAAGACCTGGTTCATGACGCTGACGGGTATTTGAACAATGAATTAGCAAGATCCCAAAAGGTCAAATAGCCACGCAAGCACTTACCGGCTATTAACATGGCACTCCGACATCTGAATGCGAGAATTGCAGTATTTTTCGCCGCCGTCGTGTCGATGGTGGTAGTTGACATCCCGAAGAACACAATTCTGAAGCGCTCTTGTCGCTTGAACATACGATGGATCTCTTTTGACGAGTTGATGTGTACCCGTATCGTTGCTGGAATTGAGGAAAGTTTGGCCCAGCGCACTGACGGCGAAGAGGCCGCTCATGAGAAGAGGAAATAGCATGGTGTCGGTGTTCAAAGTGGGTGTGGAAAGGGGCGTTTGTGATTGCTTGTCGCTTGGTCTGAAGAGTTTAAAAGAGGGGCTTCAAAGTGTGAAAGGGATAAACAGGTCGAAGGATGAAGACGAACGAGAGAAGCGATTGAGGTCGGAGAATGGAAGCGCCAGAGGGAGAAGGAGGAAATTTGAGGGAGGGAGGAGAAATGATGGGGAGCAACAAGTCAGGCGCGGTAACGCTGATCATTACCTATATATACTCAAACACACACGCATTTGCGTGTGCCCCCCAAATCACATATACTCTGCTGCTTCTTTTCTGGAGGCAATGGGAGGGGAAAAGGGGGAGTGACCGTCACTTGCGCTGGAAAGCACGGTCCCGACACATCAATCGAAGTCGGAAGATGGGCGCAGGCATGCGGCGCCTCTCCCCTTACATTGTGATACGGTAACAGTTCGAGTGATTGCGCCCGCCCGTCGTGT
This sequence comes from Exobasidium rhododendri, assembly GCA_026210745.1. Taxonomy (NCBI): domain Eukaryota; kingdom Fungi; phylum Basidiomycota; class Exobasidiomycetes; order Exobasidiales; family Exobasidiaceae; genus Exobasidium; species Exobasidium rhododendri. The sequence goes on from CP110630.1 coordinate 1,962,109, forward strand.
CGTTGTGTAGCTTGATACCTTCATGCAGCATTGTTCTCTTCTTCACGTCGACTCAACCTTCCTGCCACTTGCTATCGAATGAGCGCAGACCGAGAGCCAGACCTCGCAGGGACACGCCTCATATCACACAGGAGGACAGCTTGGTAAATCAGAAGAGACGAGAGAGAGGCATCACAATACGTAGCTACCCGTTGCTCTACATCAAGAACCAGCGGTATTGTCTGCCATCACGATCACGAAGCTAGTCGACCTCACGTATGAATAGATCTCCGATGCTCGCTCCAATTTCGCTGCTGCCGCCGTCAAGGCCCCGGAAACAGGCACGCATCGAGTCACATCCGATCTCCCGCTGCTTCTCCTCCTCGTTCACAGCATACGCAGTATCCATCACATATTACTGTCCACGGGTTACCCCCTCCTTTCTGCTCATGCTACGTATGCTGCGTCGAGTCTTTCTAGCCAACGACCTAGGGCATCGTTCGCTTCAGTGCCACTGTACGCGTAACACGTGGGACAGAAGATTTTCGGTGATATCGATGAGAGCATTGCTATATCCCCCCATGATTTGTATACAGTAGTAATACAGTACTGTAGTAACAGCGTAAACTATTTCACCTACGCCTCGCTACTCAAGGGGGGGAAGCACTTTTATATGAACGCGCCTTTTTCAAGACTTGGAAGATTTTCTTTTACACTTGATTTTTCTCAGTTTGCGAGGGAGAGAAGGTGTGTGCAGTTTGAAATCGCGATTGGTTTAACTTTTTTTTTTTTCCTTCAAGATTTGACTGGCGGTTTTAGCTTTTGGCAAACACTACCTCCTTTCGTTCGTCCCATTATATCGTCCATACCACACCCTACTACCGCTCCTACAAAATGAAGGTAAGTCGGAACTCCACAGGAGGCTGGGCAGTGGATGCGATGATCGAGTCTGTCAACGAGATTTCGGTCGTACCGCTGACACTCCATCCGCTGTTTCTGACGTGCAGCTCTACAGTGACAAGGTCTCCGGCGATGAGATGTTCTCGGATGGTTACGACTTCAAGGAGATTGACGACATTGTCTACGAGGTCGATGCTGCCATGCAAGTTGTTCAGGAAGGCAACGTCGACATTGGTGCCAATCCATCTGCCGAAGAGGAGCAGGAAGCTCTTGACAATGGTGGTCAACAAGTCATCAACATTGTCCACTCTTTCCGATTGCAGCCCACGTCTTTCGACAAGAAGAGCTACTTGACATACCTCAAGGTACGTACCCTCAAGTGATCGTCGAGCTGATTAGTGTGACGTCGACGACTAGAAAGCTCAATCTTTCCTTTATCATACCAGGGATACATGAAGACTGTCAAAGCCACCCTGCAGAAGGACAACCCAGAGAGAGTGGAAATCTTTGAAAAGCAAGCTGCTACCTTTGCAAAGAAAGTCGTTGGTAGTTTCAAGGACTACGACTTTTACACTGGTGAATCAGGAAACGTCGATGGGTGAGTAGCTCTATTCAGCAGATATGCTGGCGCACTATTTTGGCTCACCATCTACTCTCTTAATCTCTTTCCAGCATGGTCGCCTTGCTCAACTACCGAGAAGACGGCACTACACCATACCTCATCTTCTGGAAAGATGGTCTTAAGGAGCAAAAGATCTAGAGCTGTGCCACTCCTACCGCGCTTTGCCGTTCGAATGACGAAAGACAATCTCAAAAGAAAAAGAATAGATGGGACGTCTGATGTTCTCATCTTCGCATTTCAACGTCCGCTATTCGTCATGTTTTCCCCTCTTGTGCTCTTACATTTCTATTTTACAACCTGCTCACTTGGGCATACATCTTTTTTTTTTTTTCGTGAGAAATGCAATGCTGCTGCGTCTCTCTCGATCGACGCTGAAACAATAGGAAGTATACGAAGCAGAACATGCGAATTCTAGAAGGGTGTATCAAATGCGCACTTCAACGTGCAATTACAAGGACAGAGCGACGGCTCATAATATTAGAGAAAGAAGAAGTACGTCTATATGCTGCTATCATCAGAAGTTCTCCTCTGAAAAATTCTTCGAGACTAATTAAGACGTCAAGAAGACCTGCTATATTCAGCGAAGTGCTACTTGCACCCGCTCATCATCGGGTCATCCTTTGTCAATGTAGCTCCAGCTTGCTGACTTGCAGTAAAGCTGTCCTCTGTATGGTGCTTTGTGCTCTGGGCTCGCGATCGTATGAAATGAGGCGAGGAGGAGGGAGGAGTAGAGATATTTTCAAATGTGTTGTCGGACTTGATGGGATAGTCCCAAGGCCTGGGAACCAGAGCCATCGGCATCAACCAAGTGGCAGCAACCACAACGCCATGACCTCGATCTTGCGATTTGATCGCACTGAACTCCAAATCCATAAAGCTAGCAAAATACCGGACGAATGGCAACAGCTCTGGCACACCACCTGTCACGGCCATTGCTTGCAGAAATGTCAGAAAAGAAGCAGACACACTTTGTGCCGTACCGAGGTAAGCCATGCTAGAGTGCGGTATGGTCATTTCGAATCCCCACCAACGAATAAAGATGGCAATTCGATCCAGAGGCGGGTGCACATCTTCCACGACTCCTCCATTCGCAGCTTGAACGGCTAGACCAGACAAGGAGCCAAGTGCATCATAAGCTTCCGTCTGATTCCGTCCAAACGACGCCGCACTAGGAATAGGGTCACCGATAAGAGTGACAGGCGTCATGATCGCCTGCAGGTTTCGGATTGCAGGCTCCTTTTTTGCCTTGATTTCTTCCGTAGACAGGATTTCTTTATTTTCCGGCAAGATGACCTTCTCCACGCTTTCCATGATTGTCCCTACTAACGGTTGAGCTTGCTTGAGTGCAATGACGCCAACTCGGGTAATATCTGCCATAGTCTCGCCAACATCCCCGTTCGTGACATCGTCTTTCAATTCTCTAGCATACTGCACGGCTTCACTAGCGGGTGTCTTGATATCTGTGATAACTACTTTGGAGAGTTGGTGTCCTTGCGAATCGGTAATGGTGGTCGTCTTGGTGGTAGTCTCTTTTGAGCTGAACAAACCTCCCCATCCCCAAGAACTGGCAACAGTTGCGGCCGCCGCTACTACGACTGCTGCTTCCCCATGCATCATGTTTCGACTTTGCTCATCATCTGTACTTGTCACTAGCACTTGACCTGATCGACCCTGCTCCCGTTTACTCTGATCAGCTTCCTCTTCAGTGCAATCTAGACAGACTGCTTTGGTGGCCGCCGGTCTAGACTTCTTTCTCGACTGCTTTCCGTTCTTGTCAACAAGAAGCGTCTCTAAGAGTTCTGTTGCTCTAGCTCCGTCAGAGGGGGGCACAATGGAAGCAGCAGGATCGTCTTCCTCATTTATCTGCATCACCCTTAATTCCCCAATAATGTCATTTGCCATCTCACTATCTAAGAGTGCTCTTTTTAGGGAGAGAACTTTGCGAGGCGAGACGGCTGAAATCATCTGTACCTTCGTCTTGTCAAGTTTTCCTCCTGTCCTCTTCTCTCTCTTTGCCTTTAGTGAGTCGATGGAATCAATCTCTAGGGACGAGCCGGCATTGATGATCTGCTCAAGCGCTCGAGCGTGACGAGCAGCAACAATCTGCTTTTTGGTGAGGTGTGGTCGAACCGCACGGCCCTTATCATCGATATGGGTCACTTCTAGAGTAGCAGCTGGTGACAGATGAACACCTTTCTTATCCCAGGTAAAAGACACCGCCCTCTTTCGCGTCTGCCTTTTTCCTCCTCTGCCTATGCTATCGTTATAGCTAGAACTTCTTCTTTTGATCTGTGGCGTGTCTTGCTTTTTCTTCTTCTTGTCATAGTCTTTGTAGTCAGTAGTGACTGGTTCGCATTGAAGGTCGTGGCTTGAGTTGGCTGCTACATCGGTGGAAGGGCTAAAGCTGACTCTCCGGGAATTTTTGCCGCTTCCCATCTTGCCATCAAGAGATTTCCTTGATGACTTTATAATGTTGTTGGAGTGAGTCGACTTTGGCATCGAATTGGCGGTAAAGATTGCAAATGGCTTTGCCATGCTTCGTAACGAGAATCTCTTTGACTTGCCCTTTACATTGGCAGCTGCCGTCGATTCTGTTTGCACCTTCGGTGCAGACACCAAAGCAGTCACTGATAGTCGAGGCTCTTGTAAAGGAAATTCTTCAGATGAGGCTGCACTCTCATTGCTTTTCGATGTTGCTGGCCTTGACTCTGAGGCTCTCACTGCCATCTTCGAGCTTCGGTGGGGGGGTGAGGGGAAGGCTTTGGTATGTGCTAGATTGGGTATAATGGGGATTGGCTCGTGAGCGATTGGAAAGGAATGTGGTCGTTAAAGGTGTTCGTAAAGGTCGTCAGGTCTAATGAGTTTATCTTGGTGGTGGACGGAAAGGCGTACTGTCGACTCGAGGCTTATAAGCCGGAAGCGAGAGAAGATGGAGCAAGACTCGACCTGCCTGAGCGCCTCCCATCGAATAAAGTGGTGCTTCAGGGGCACAAATGCAAGAAAATATCTTGAACGAGAAAGAAGAAACAAGCTTCATTGAGAGAGACGCGCTTCGATTAAGCATCTCACTGCTTCTGAGGGCACTAAGAGGCATTGAAAGAAAAGGCAGAGCCTGCGACACAAAGAAAATTGGAGTCAGCGACGCATGACGCACGATGTAGGGACCTTTTGACAGGTGAGCATGGTAGACATTCCTCAAGGTCCAGCAGGGAGAATCAGTGTCAAACGCACCCACACACATGCTACGTCGAGTGTTCACTCAGCAGTACTGTCAGATGAGTCGATAAAATTGCTTGACAGACCTCAACAGAACGCTATCAGGAAGAGCGATCTGTCTTCAACGCTATGGCGGAGGAAGGTGAACAATATCATGGGCGCATGCATAAGACTTCTTGGGCCACGCCTTTACTGCCGTTGATCACTAGTGCACATTCTGCCTTGATAGATGCACCCAAGGTTCTGCTCCTCCTACTCGTATCACTCTCTGCCTTGTCTTCATCTGTCGAGGTACGGCCTCTCCAAACTCGCAACGACATTGGCTCGAGCACGCCCACTCCTTGATGAAGACAGGTTTTACTTCGACCGATTTCGGCCTCGCATCGGTTTCATCCTTATTCATATGGACTTCTTCGCGAAGATCAAGCAAGATGAAGAGACCCTTATACACTATTACTAGTCCGTGCGAGTACGATTGGATTGACAGCCTATCTGGGCCCATTGAGGGACGGTCTGGTTCCTACATCAGTACGCACGTGGCTATCTCGACCGTGACGATTCCGACCTCCAAGAATGTCAGATTGCAAGTGAATACAACCTTACTTCTTATTAAGAATACAACTCTGCGGAGTGGCGAGAATAGCTTTTTGTGTTTTTCTACGGATGCATGTCGGACATTGGGGAAAGAGCTCGACTTGCTCGATGCACACGCTAAATATCCAATCCAACTCTGGCACATTCTGGTTGCACCGTTTCCCCAACTACGTTTCTTCCGATATCTCTCCTCCTCTCTTCAGACGTCCTCCTCCCCCGCCTCCGCATCCTACCAACACTTGTCCGCCGCCATGTCTAGCCATCTCTCTACCCCTCAGAATGGGCCAAATATCAAGGCCTCTCGTACCAGAGGAGCATCGCACATCGTAAGTAATTTGATTAAGCGAAGGCAGTGGGGCATGAGTATGTTGCAGATGCTGAACAAGATCTTTATCCTATTTACCTTGCAGGACTTCAAATCGGCTACGACCGGTGTAGCTGCCAAGGCAATGCGAAACGAGCTCAACAACCTCGTCGCTGGTATCGAAGACCCTGTTGCTAGAAAGGTGATTTGAGGATACGCCCACGCCGCTATGAACATCGATTTGACAGTGTTTTTCTTTGCAGGCTTTCGATGCAGAAATGTCTGGATTCTTCACCCTATTCAATCGCTACCTGTCGGAAAGGGCCAAGGGAGAGAAGCTGTGAGTCGCAGGATCTTGCTTTGGAAGACGCATGTCACAGCGAACGCTGATTGTGATGCTCTTTTCTCTTCTCCAAAGCGTCTGGGACAAGGTCAAGGCTCCCGCTCCAGAGCAGATCACACCTTATGACAAGCTACCCCAAGCTACTGACCCTTCCTTGCTCAACAAGTTGGCTGTTCTGAAGCTCAACGGTGGACTGGGAACTACGATGGGCTGCACAGGACCAAAGTCGGTCATTGAGGTTCGAGAGGGTATGACCTTCTTAGACTTGAGCGTTCGTCAGATCGAGCACCTCAACTCGACCTACAACGTCAATGTGCCTTTTATTCTGATGAACTCTTTCAACACGGACGATGACACTGCTCGAGTCATTCAAAAGTACGCCAATCACAACGTTGAGCTGCTCACTTTCAATCAATCTCGATACCCTCGAGTGAACAAGGAGAGCCTGTTACCTTGTCCCCGAAGTGCGACGAGCGACAAGACTTTATGGTATCCACCTGGTCACGGTGACTTGTTCGATGCCATGAACAATTCCGGTCTCCTAGACAGGCTGATCAATGCGAATAAAGAATATGGTGAGTTGGCATCTCTACGACTCGAAGCTTGAAAACTTGACGTGGCAAGCTTAGTGACTCTACGTCTCTTTAACCTTACTCAGTCTTTGTGTCCAATGTTGACAACTTGGGTGCAGATGTGGATCTGAACATCTTCCAACACATGATCGACACGCAAGCCGAATTCATCTCGGAAGTGACCGATAAGACAAAGGCAGATGTCAAGGGAGGTACGCTTATTGACTACGAAGGAACCATTCGTCTTCTCGAGATTGCCCAGGTGCCAAGCGAGCATGTGGAAGACTTCAAGAGTGTAAAGAAGTTCAAGATCTTCAACACCAACAATTTGTGGCTCAACTTGAAGGCGATCAAGAGAGTCCTCGAACGTGATGAATTGGATCTAGAGATCATTGTCAACAACAAATCTCTAGGCAACGGAGAAGCTGTCATCCAACTCGAGACGGCAGTAGGTGCAGCGATCAAGCACTTCCATGGCGCAAAGGGTGTCAATGTCCCTCGTTCCAGGTTCTTGCCCGTCAAGTCATGCAGCGATTTGCTTCTGATCACATCTGACCTGTACTCACTAGAGCACGGAAAGCTGTGCAAGGACAAGAGTATCGAGTTCAACACGACGCCCGTGATCAAGCTAGGACCTCACTTCAGCAAGGTGGCCTCGTTTCAGTCTCGTTTCAAGTCGGTGCCCAACATGAAGGAGCTCGATCGTGCGTAAGCTTGGCTGCAGCAAACAAAGAATTGTCCTGAAGTCTAGTATGCTGACTTCTCTTTTGTCCCCCCCCCCTCCTCCTCCTCCTCATCACCTTCACAGACTTGACGATCTCAGGAAATGTCACAATCGGCAGGAACGTCACGTTGAAGGGAACCGTCATCATCATTGCCGTCGAAGGGTCTTCGATTCACATTCCCGATGGATCCATCTTGGAAAACAAGCTCTGCTCAGGTAACTTCAGCATCATCGACCACTGAGCTCCTTTGCATCTAGGCGCACGCAAACCGTCTCTCCGTACCCCTCCTTTTATTATGTCCTGTTCTTTTTCTTTTGCCTTTTTTACATTCCCTTTCCTTTCTGATTTTGACTGTTGCGATGAGAAATGGAATGTGGATAGACTCGACAACGATGCCTGGCCAGAGAGTGGAAGGGTGACTTAGACTGATTCTATTGTACAGTAGCGGATGGATCGACGTTCTCCCTCTTCCTCCGCTCAAGACGTCGCTTTGACTCGTTCTGTCAGTTTGCGATCTACAGGGATCATTGCGGCAGCGACCAGACGGCCTTCCTCGACCAGCAGATTGTACGTCTGACAAGCATTGCGCTGCAATCAGATTGACGTGCAAGTCGGTCAAAAGATTCAACAAACGTCCATTCATACTTCGCACATGTTCACTCACTGAATCGTGTGCATCGACTTGAATGCCTAGCTTGTTCAGATAGGCTCGAAGCTTGAGTGGTGGAGGCAGGACTGTCTTGCCAGTACCAAAGACGATGATCTCTGTTGTCGTGAGGAAATGGTATGAGCAATCGAAGACAGACACCTTACTACGTTTCTACAGTGGACCAAGAACGCCTCACCTGGTCTAGGACTGACTACTTCAAAGACCTTCCATAATTCTTCATTCCACTCTTCCCACCCCACTCCACTCGGCATGATTGGCTTTTCCGGCGTTGGTTTCAGATCCGGTGCATCCCAAAGCATTATTTGCTTGTTCAACAGTATAAGTGGCGTATGTACGACTAGACCATCAGAGAGTGTGAACGAGGAATCGCCCATGCTATGAATGGAAAGCGATGGCTCGTCGGAGGCAGTGATGTTCTTGAAGTCACTGGCAAGTCCAGGCAAGGCAGCAGGAAGTAGTCAGATGAATATCCCGAGCGTCAGTATCAGGTTGCTGGAGATATAATGGTATAGCATAAGCTCTTTTCCTTTTTTCCTCCTCAACTCACTCGTACACTGTGGGATGACTGCCATCGTTTGGCTTTCCGCCGGGATCATCAGAGGGATATCGACATGGTGGTGACGTCGTCAGCCGTCGAGCAGATGGTCCCGTACATGATCCCTCGGCATATTTGTCACCGGATCGCAGTATCGCACATGTTCTGGCAGGCGTCGAAGCCGTACAGCCGCCGGCCAGCTTTACCATTGACTGCCTTGCAATGCGAATCATACTCGTCCTTCAGACTGCCAGTCTTCCTAGAAGAAACGATATAGAGATCCAAGTGGAGTCTGGCAAACATGACTTTTAGGTAAATGTGCAGGCAGTCTTGATCTTATTAGCGCGTTGGGCCGCATTTTCTTCTCGCTCGGCCGGACGACCTTGGAATGGGAAGTGTGGATGGAAACAAAGTGCTATGCTGATTGAAGGATGGCAGTTGGAAGCGATGAAGATACTGGTAGAATTACAATGTAGTTTGTGCGAAAGAGAAGGGGAAAGTGATGGTGAATCCTCAAGTTCTGGTGTTATGAGCTACCGCCTTGACACGACATCTTCACCCGCGGCTGGTGAGGGCAATGGTGGGCCCTTGCTACCGCTACCCTTTGCCCTCTTTCTGTTGAAGTCCTCAATGACAGTTGTCATCCTCTTCATCTCTGCTGTTCTTGACATTCTGCAATTCTGCCAGCTCACGACGCTGACCAACATGAAGGAAAGTACTCCCCAATTTAAAGCCGATTTGGTACCTTTTGACATAATCACAATCAAGAGGGACGACCGAAGATTTTTTAAAGCGTGTGTCAGAACTCCTCACATTCTTCAAGTCATCGTCGTTCTTCCTTTTCCGAGACTCACCTCTTCCCGCTATAGCACCGACCGTGCTGACTGCAGCCGCTGTGCCCATTCCCAAAAGCAGACTATTTCGAGAGCAAGCAACTTTACCATCTCCAAGTCTCTTTGCGGATTGTAGAGGAGAAAGGGTTTTGATTTGGTTCCACACGTTGACACTTGATGATGGTGCAGGAGATATTTCGATCTCAGTCGGAGGAGCCGAAGAGCTCATGATGGGATGCTAGATCTACGTATGCTAGTCAGTAGCACAATGCGAATAAATTAGCTCAACAAGATTCTTAGCTCACAGTCAAGTGCATCATCAGAAGATATGATTATCAAGATAACACGTGGGGCAAGATGATTGGATTTTAACTTGTCTTGCGCCCTCACTCATTACTCCCGGACAACGATGATATAGCAGGAACATGATCGCGGGGCCATACCGAAAAGAAGGATAGACTTCGCAAGATCGGTGCCTTAGAATTTGTTTCTTTGCTCGGCCACAGTGAAGCTCAATTTGCCCGTTTGTAGACCGTGCATGATGTTGCGAAGGCAGACTGCCTCCATTTCTTTCTGCGTCTCCAAAGACAGGGTCCCAATATCTACACAGTGTTCATCCGTCAGCAGTTCACTCACACAGAAACGTCAGTCTACTTGGCGAGATACTCACGCGGTAACAGCAAAGCCTTTCCGCTGCCATCTTGTGATTGGTTTAGTAGCTTAGGATGGATGCTCGGCTCCTTTTCAAACACGTCGAGGCCAGCTCCAGCAATGACACCTTCCTCCAGCGCATCAGCAAGATCTTCTTCGTTGACTACCGGTCCTCTTGACGTGTTGACTAGTACTGCCGTTCTCTTCATCGTCTGCAGCTGTGTCTTACTAATAAGCCCCTTCGTTTGCGCATTCAGGGGACAGTGGAGAGAGACCACATCCGACCTCGCCAGAAGTTCATCCAAGGTAGAGACATACTCTGCAGGTTTCGCAGAAGGACACATTCCCTTTTCGATGCTCTGATCCAGTCTATTACGGTTGTGGTACAGAATGTCCATGTTGAATGCAGAGCTCGCTTTCCTTGCCAATGCTTTTCCAATACCCCCAGCACCTACAATTCCCAACACCTTTGCGCCAGAAGAGCCTGGATCGTGAGCAGTCTTGTAGGGAAACTTGGAATTGAACAGAGAGCTAGAAAGCTGGGACTGGGCTAAAGCGTACTTTCGTAGGGCTCCGATCATGAGCCACAATGCGGTGGTGGAGGTGGAATCGTCGACTGCAGTGGGAACGTTCGAAGCTTGTATACCCTTTTTTGTAAGTGCATCCACATCGAGCTGATCATAGCCTGCGCCATTATGGCATAGAAATTGCATTGTTGGAGGCAGTAGAGATATCAAGTCCTGGTCAAATTTGCCAGTGATCTATTCTCGGGGAGTGTCGTGTAAGGAAGCTAGAAGTAGTACACCATTGTTTTGCATCACTACGCACCTTGATACTTCGTGCGCCGCCAAAGTGTCTGTAAAGAGCAACGACGTTGGGTAGACTGTTCACTTCCTGAACAAAACTCTGTCGGGAGTCAGCTTGTGATCGCACTACTTCTGCTTGCTTTCGCAGCTGGGCTAATTCTTCGTTCGCTAGCTCGATATCATCGAGAAGAAGTACAGTAGGCAAGGCTGCTCTTATATGTGATGTCGAGCCGAAGCTTCGTACCTGTGAAGGCTGCCCGAGCCAAGTTGTCCTCGCAGCATTGGTGCGGAGAAGATTCATTGCTGCGAGGCAGTGAGTAGACAGGAAAGCTCTCTCTCTCTCTCTCCTCTTACTCGCATTGGATTTCTTCTCGCACGGGTATAGATTGTGAATTACAGAACTAGAGCTGCACAGAGCTGCGTTCACAAGCACAAAGATCGGGCTGCTCTCACTGTGTATACACGACGACTCTGCAAAATCGCCGACGTCCCAGAGACCATCACTCATTCTAGTGGTTGGGGGGATATGCTTTTGCCATCCGCACTTCTTCACATTACCACCTTGCATTGACTCAGGTCGCCGTTTCCACATAATCATCGATTGACTGGCACACTGATCCACGAATTCAAGCCGGACGTCGAAGTTCTCTCTGCTTTTCGACTTATCCGAATTTCGGAATCACCTCTTTTTCCTTTTATCTTTTAAATAGGACTGCTGTTGATTCGAGAGATTATTCATCTTTCGACTTTCTGCAAAAAGGAAAACAAATAAATAGAACGTCAATTTCTATTATACTGTCCAAGGAGTGTACCGGTATAGGACGTGACCAGAATACGAAAATCTACGCGGATCAATATCAGCAGGAGTTTGAAAGAGCGCTTAGATTTGTATTCACCCTACTCTATTTTCTTAATAAAAGACCGAAAGGCACGTCAGTGTTCGCGTTTGGATTAGGGAGACAGATGTAGAGAGAGGGGAGGGGAGGGGAGGGGGGGAAAGAAGAGAGAAAGAAAGACAGACAGGCAGGCAGGCGAGAACAGCAGCAGTCCAGATTCCAAATTCAAGTCACCACGACCGACCAATCGGCAATTATTTTCCAACCCTTAATATCGTTCCTTCGAGTCGATCAGAAGTGACCTTTCTCCTCACACACCTTCGCAAAGGTCTGCTTCTCCCTTCTACGCTACACACTTTTCTGGCTAAACTGCACCTGGATTCCGCCCACACAATAAGGTTCACTAAACCCCCAGCGTCTGATTGCATCCAATAGCCTCTAGCGGTTCTTGACACCCGCGACCAACCATAAAAAAGGTTTGAGCATCATTTGGGTCGAACGTGTAAAGAGCTCAAGAGCAGGCGACTGCACCATCGACAGACGATTGTACATCTCATCTCGATCAACCTTGTCGTCTTACTTACAGTCTTCAGGCATATCTCATTTCCATCCGTCATTCCCGTCATCTACAGGATCGACACGTTTGTATGCTCTGAAGTTTGTACGTCATATTCAAAGACGACTTGCACTTCATCCGTACCTGCTTCTGCTTTGCTACACTGCGACCCCGACTCTCTTTTGTGCATTCGATCGACCATTCGACTGCTGTATCTTTAACCCACTCGAAGAAGAAGGCAGGAACAGCTCTTTCGAGAAATCGTACGTCTTGTGTCATTCTAGCAACAATCGGGATTATACCGGACTGGTAGCATGTCGCACTCTTAAACAAGAGACACATCTCTCGACACCGACGTATCAAGATCTCTGCAATCGCTTATGCCTACAGTCGGACAATTCATCGCACCTTTTTTTTCACTTCACAAAGCTCTCAATCGTCCCTTCTGGAGATCAATCAGTGGTGCTCCAATCTAGTATCGAGGAAATAAGGCGCGACCAAAGCGGAGAATTACAGATTTGAACGTACTTAGCCGACCTTTCTTTACCAATCGGTTCCCCCGCAAGGTGACAATTTGGTGAGTGTTTGAGTGGTGCAAGTGGTGCGATAAGGGCTAGGCGGGAGGTGTTGTATTGCAGGGCTGCCCGTGTTAGATACGACTGTCGACGAATGGGACTTGGGGACAATCTTGCATTGGCTGGGCGCCGAAGGAAGGCGCAATAAATTGGGAATTTTGGTATGACCTCCGTCAAAACTTATTTGATGCGTACTGAACTCCAAATATCCCATCTGGATTGGCCCTTCCGTCTACGTTGAGCCTGCTTCGGGGACGCTAGAACAGTCGACGAGAGCGAAGAACTGATCTGATTCGCGTCTCTTTCCTCTGTGCAGGCGATGGCGAGCAACGTCGCTGGTCCAAGTAAGCTATTCTCTCCTTCAGTACTCGGAGGGATGAACATGATGTTCAATCAGAACAACGGGGGACCTATCTCTACCACAAACGGACCAGACACATCTGTCTACCCACCGCAACCCTACGCACCCCAACAACAGCAAACGCAAAATTCACAGACGTCGACGGCGAGTGCTCACACATCTCCTTCAACTTCAGCGAGCAAGACGGTGAAATCTGACAGTGCTACCGACGGCACTTCGGCTGGAAGTGGTATCAATGGTCTCTCGAGAAAGAGAAATGCCAGCAACAGTCCCGGAAATGAGGCAAAGGAGAAGAAATTGAGAGGGGAAGGAGGAGAGGACACCTCGAACAGCAGTCCTGGCTTAAGGACCGGAAAAAGTGCGGTGAATGGTCACAATAACGTAACATGGGGAGAAGAAGCAGCAAAGTGAGTGCAGTTTCCCCTTTGCATGAGTAGGAATGAGGCGAGAAAGAGAGTGCAAGGCTGACTGTGCCTCCTTCTGACTGATGCTCAGATTGGACGTCTACGTGTGGGACTACCTTAATCGACGAAACTTTACCAGAGCAGCAAAGTCATTGATGAATGAAGCTGGCATGACGGAAGCACCAGACGTGCCACTTAAAACTCCACAGGGTCTGCTTTTTGAGTGAGTCGGATCGTTTCGTTTCTCGAGAGTCGGAGATGCAATTGTGCCTCATCCTTACCTTATGAATCCAGATACTGGGCCATCTTCTGGGATGTCTTTGCCGCTAGAACGGGAAGGGGTAGTGTGGAAGCGACTACCTATCACGACTTTCAAGAGAATCGACAGATGCAAAAGCTCAACGAAGTAGCAAGAAGATTGGAGGCGACTGACAACGGTTACCACATTCCTGAAAGCCAAGGCAGTCGATTTCCACCCGTCATCATGGGAGGAGGTCAGAATGAGACCTTGAATGCTTCATCGACGGGCATCGCTCCCGTCAGTGCAGGCACGATGATGAATCAATTGCAGGCAAGGAGCGGTATGGCCGGTGCGACGAATGGACCACTTTTACAGCAGCAGCAGCAGTTGCAGTTGCAGCAGCAGATGATGAGCAAGCAGCAACAGCAACAGCAGCAACAGCAGCAGCAGCAGCAGCAGCAGCAGCAACAACAACAGCAGCAACAGCAACAACAGCAACAGCAACACCAAGCAGGCGCGCAAACGGGACCCGGTCAAGCGACGCCTCAGCCTCCCCCTCAAGGCTGGAATCAAGCTGCAAACCCTTTGCAGCAACAGACACAGATGCTTCTCTTAGCTGCTCAACGTCAAAACATTCCCATTGACGAATTGAAGAATATGAATCCCGCCATGAGAAATGCGTTGATTCAGAGTGTTAGCACGGGTGTTCCTCCTCCTCCTCCTCCTGGTGTCGGTGGAGGTGTCGGCGGTGGTGGTGGTGGTGGCGTCGCTGGTGTTCGACCTGGTTCAGCACCTGGAAACAACAATAGCAACAACCCCAACAGCAACGTTGCAATGGATCAAGGTATGCAGCATCGCATACAACAACAGCAAGCCCTCCATCGTCAAATGCAAAGGAGCGGAAACCAACAAGCAGGGCAAGCTCGACCGCCTGGTGTGGCTTCTTCCACGCCAGGCACACCAAAGATGCAAAGCGGACCTCCTGATGGCAGAAGATCCGTCGGACCAGGACAGCAAGGTCCCATGAACGCAGCGCCTCAAGGGCCCGCACCGCAGCAGCAAGGGCAACCTGGACAGCAACCCGGACAGCAGCAGATCCAACAAGGTCCACAGCAGCATCCTGTCACGCCTGCTATTGGTGTTGGCGGTCAAATGCAAGGAAACATGGTTCGACCAGGCGGCGTCGCAGGCGTAGGAGGGCCGATGCAAGTGCCCGGGGGAGAAGCGCAAAAGCACCCTACCTTGACGCCGGAGCAACAACAGATGCTCATGGCTCAGCATCAGAATTTGCAACATACTTTACGGAATGAATTGCATCAAGCTCAAGTCGCTCCTACACCTGCCATTGCTGAAAGAGCGTTTCAGACGGCTCAACAGATCCAGCTGCGTCTGGCTCAATTGGGTGCGCTGTTGAAAGCTCAGCCGCAATTTCAGCAACAGGCCGCCGTTCATCATCAACAGCAGCAGCAGCAGCAACAACAACAACAACAACAGCAGCAGCAACAGCAAATTGCCATGGGTGGTAGACCTGGAATGCCAGTCGGACCTTCTGGTCAACAGATGAATTTTCCGCCTGGTATGTCCCCACAGCAGCAACAGCAGATGATGGCTCAACGACAACAGATGGCGGCAGCTGCGCAACAGAGGATGGGCGGTAACGATCCTGCGATGATGATGGGAGGCGGAATGATGCCTAACTCTGCCACTGCGATGGTCAACGGTCGACCGCCACCGCCGCAACAGCAACAACAGCAACAACAGCAACAGAATGGTCCCGGCTTCGGCCAGTACGAGCAGCAGCAGCAGCAGCAGCAACAACAACAACACGGTCCTGGCGGCAGCGATTACGGCGCTTCCGAGGCTCAACAAAGATCTCACTTTGCTTTTGCCAATCCATTTGCTGCCGGAGTTGGAGGCAGAAGACCCAGTGGAGCACCGACGGATGATTCCAACGGCGGCAACCCCCTTGGCGCACCAATCTATCCACCACAGCAAGGACCTCATGGATATGGAGGTGGCGGCGGTGGTCCTGGTCAAGTGATGCAGCGACCTCCTATGCC
The DNA here is from genome assembly GCA_026210745.1 of Exobasidium rhododendri. Classification (NCBI taxonomy): domain Eukaryota; kingdom Fungi; phylum Basidiomycota; class Exobasidiomycetes; order Exobasidiales; family Exobasidiaceae; genus Exobasidium; species Exobasidium rhododendri. The sequence goes on from CP110630.1 coordinate 1,977,892, forward strand.
CACTAGAATGATGAGCGGCATGGGACCGCCTGGATCGACGCCACAGCAACAACAGCAGCACGTCAGTAGCCCAAGTCCGAGAATTGCCCAGGGAAACCTCACGGCGACACAGCAGCAGGAAGGTCCCATCGGTGGATCCCCTGCCGGACCGCCCATTCCCAACACACCAAAGGGAGGAGAGAAGAAAAAGAAGGAAAACCGAACGAGGAAGAACAGCAAAGCAGCGAATACCAACAAGACTCCCGTCATGACTGCTGCAAGCGCTCCTACCGCTGCTTCAAGCAACGCTGCTGCTGCTGCGACCGCACACACGCCAATCGCACAGGCACCTACCCCTGCAAGTAGTAGTGTACCCACACCAGGCAAAGACGGCCAGAATGGAAAGGCGGGCTTGACCATGGAGAGCGGTGCCCATCAAGCCTTGTCTGCATCCGCGCCTGGACTGAATCGAAGCGGCAACAACAGCAACGCCAACAACAACATGGAAGCAAATACTCAGCAGCAGCAGCAGCAGCAGCAGCAGCAGCAACAACAACAACCTCCTCCATCTGCCAGCATATACGATACTTCTTCCACTTCCTTTGCCAACGGGGACCCATCACACCAGTCTTCTTCCAGCGCGATACAAGACGACTCCAGTCACATGTTTGCAAACGGCGACATGAGCCAATTCTTCAATGATTTCGAGTTCTCGACGGGAAACGGGTTCAATTCAAGTGATACGGCAGGTCTCGGAAGCTTTGGTGACGCCTGGGACAATTCAAGCCTGGGCAACTTATTCGGAGACAGTCTATCTTGATTCCGCATCTAAGGTCGAACCGTCTACTCCCTCTTTGTCTCCTTTTCCATCGCCTCCTTTCTCTTCCCCCTTTCCTCTCACAAGCAGTCTTTCTTCTTCTTCAAGGAAAAGGTATCCAGTCTCTATTTCCTCTTTCTCTCTTTTCCCTCCCCCTTTTTTCCATTCTCTTGATCACCCTCCCTTCCATGGTGTAGTAATAGAAAAATTCCCTCTTCCATGATCTTGACTAATTCTGGCCTTTTTTTCCTGTCGCACAACATTACTGATTCTGCTACTTCATCTGCTCACTCGCTCGCTCACTCATACACACACACTTTCTCTCTCTCTCTCTCTTTCTCTCTCTTCTCGCGCTCCTTTCGTCCTCTCTCCATTTCCAAGACCTCACACGTCAATATGATAAAATTGCTCTCCTGTGTATACTGCCTCGAGAGGCGTCTGACCAATTGCGCTCACTGCCGGCTTTCTGTTAGTTAGCGTCGAGTGACACGGAGCCTGGCCAGATGTATATATGCATGCACACGATGGAAATGGGCCCGGTCGAAGCAAGCTGCGATCCCCCTCTCACATCATGAACATCGAGGGTTCACGGTGACAATTGAAAGTTCCCACGTGGCCCGCGTAGGATCGCAAGAGTCCCGATTTTTCATCGTGCGTTGCTGCTGATCACTCTTCCTTGTGAACGGGCCTGACATCGATCGGCCTTTCGTCTGTTCATCCACGACGGTCCCTCTCGGAAGCAATGACTACTTCTCTGCGACGGCAAGGTGCAGTCCTGTACCGCTCTGCCGCTACTGAGTCGATCTGCAAAGCGGCCACCTCTTCTCCTGCTTCTTCGTCCTCCTTCGCCTCTTCTTCTTCTTCTTCCTCCTCGTCGAGATCCTTCACTACATCGGCTACAGCGCAAGCTAAACCTCGGAGACAGAGGCAATTGAACGATCCGCTCTCTCTTAAGAAGATGGAAGCATTCAATTACGACGACGTCCCTACGTTAGGTCATTATTTCCTTGCTAGAAAGAGAGAACTGCTCAATTACGCAAGAATAGTACAGTGGGAGCTACCCAAATTAGCAGGTATGTGTAGAAGGGGAAGGGAAAAAGAGGAAGGGGGAGAAAGGGTGCAGAAATGTACTTCCTTGTTCGTCAAGGTGTAGCGCTTCCTATCATTTGGCTGACACTTCGTCGTTCATCAACCCCCCGCTTGACAGGTTTTCGCAAGCAGTACCAACCGCCGGCACCAGAGAATATCCTACGATTTCGATCGCATCATTACCAAGGCGAAGCACATCCATCTAGTCGCAAGTCAGTCGTCACCGTGCAAGTTTCCGATCTTTTCAACAGTGGTAGATTAGACTCATCGCCTGCGGCAAAGAAGAAGCTTTTACTCTTGGCAGGAGTACGATGGGATGCACTGGGAGCCGAATTCGAGTATCCAACCTCTGAATCATTGGAAAAGGCAGTACTGGAGAGAGGACTGGGAAGAATCAAGATCAGCTGTGAAAGATATCCGGAAGAAAGGATGAATCTCAAGTGGTGCAGTGATACCATTGACAAGTTGATCGAGGAAGCAAATGTGAGTGCCGCGACCCTCTAGACTTAACAAGGTGACTCTCCTCGTTTGCTGATTTTATTCTCTTGCTTTTCGCTTCATCTTTGTCAACAGACGGAACCAGAGAAGATGCAGGACGTGCCGTTAGACGTTCGCCACCTGACCGTCAAGGAGGCCAAACGAGGTGGCTTCGATCGTCGCAAAGCCGCTTCCATTCGAGACTTTCCCTCGGAATGGCTGCCAAGTGCATGAATCTTTGTAGATGCTTTGCTTGTGACAGAGAGAATATCAACATTTCAATATGTAGAGACGATCGCTGCCATAGACATCAATGAGGAAAGGAATTGGGTTCTTCTGTATCTACATCGGTTCAGACTCCAAAGACCATCAACTTGTCTACCATGTAATCGTCAATGCCCGATGGACCACCCTCGCGACCGAAACCAGACTCCTTGACACCACCAAAAGGTACGACTGCTTGACTGATCATGCCTGTGTTGATTCCTACCATACCCACTTCGATTTGTTCGGCTACTCTCCAGCAGCGACCCGAGTCTTTTGAGAAAAAGTAGCCCGCTAGACCGACATCTACATCGTTCACCTTGGCAATCACTTCCTCCTCTGTTTTGAATCGATACAAAGCTGCCAGGGGCCCGAATGTTTCTTCTGTGTCCATGGGGCAATCGTCAGGAATATCGCCCAAGACAGTAGGTTCAAAGAAGAAGCCTTCCCCCTTCTTTCCGCCTACCAGGACCTTTGCACCTGCCTTGACACTTCGATCAACGTGGTCTTGTACCTTCTGCACACCCACTTCATTGACAAGAGGACCATGAGTGACCCCTTCGTCCATTCCGTACCCCACCTTGAAAGCATCCACTTTGGCAGACAATTTCTTGGCAAATTCATCGTAGACGGACTCGTGAATGTAAAGTCGATTGGCGCAGATACAGGTTTGACCCGATCCACGGAACTTGCATACAAGAGCGCCTTCCACCGCCTTGTCCATATCGGCGTCTTCAAACACGATGAAGGGGGCATTTCCACCCAATTCGAAGCTCAATTTCTTAAGAGTTCCAGAGCATTGAGACATGAGGATCTTGCCCACCCGTGTACTACCGGTGAACGACAACTTTCGAACGATGCCATTTTCGCACAACTCTTTTCCGACAGCTGCTTCGTTTTCTCCCTTTGCGGTAGTGACGACGTTGATGACACCTTTGGGGAAACCGACTCGTTCAGCGAGTTCCACAATAGCCAAGGCAGAGAAAGGAGTCTCAGCAGGCGCCTTGATGACCATGGTACATCCAGCAGCTAGAGCGGGTCCCATCTTCCTTGTAATCATAGCAGCAGGAAAATTCCAAGGGGTGATGAGTGCACACACTCCAATAGGCTGCTTCATTGTTACATTTCGAATGGTGGGTAGGGCTGCAGGAATATGTTTACCGTACGTTCGGGTAGCTTCTGCAGCAAACCACTCGATGAAGCTATTACTGTATGCTACCTCTCCTTTTGCTTCCGTGAAACTCTTTCCGTTCTCGGCAGTAACAATCTTTGCCAGATCTTCGGCATTCTCTTGCAAAGCAATGAAAAGTTTCGTCATGAGATCTTGTCGAGACTTAGCTGTCGTCTTCCTCCAGGTCTGGAAAGCGGCATATGCATGATCGATGGCTTGCTTAGTATCAGCTTTGCCCATATTGGGAACGGATCCTAACTCGGCATGGGTGGCTTTATTCAAGACTTTGAACGTTGTGCCATCGGCAGCCTTGGTCCAGCTACCATTGATGTATGCATCTTGGCGGAAGAGGCTTTGATCGTTGAGCTATTTTCAAAGACGAAATGAGGAAAACGTTAGACTCGCTTGTCGTCTAGCATTACAAGTGAGACTGTGGAAAGCGCTCGTCGCAGCTCACCTTGAGATCTTCCTTACCACCTTTCAGGATATCCTTTGGCATTTGTGGCATCTTGACGAGGCTTGTAGTGAAGAGTGTGCGTCGCGATGAGACGCTTCGTTCTAGAGCAAGAGGGGACTGTGAGACTGTATGACGTGTGCTGGGAGCTGCTTGTCGAACGAGGACAGATAATCGTCGATGGGTAGAGGAGATAGTTGTCCTTGAGCGCATAAGAGAGTGGGGAAAGAGGGAAAAGTAGCAGAAATGTGGGCCTCCACCCACTATCATTCCTTCTTCTCGCCTTTGCTTGGGCCACCACAAGTACAGCACGTGACGCTGGTGTCTTGCCGTTTTGATGGAGGAAGACGAGGAACGAACATGACGGTACCATCTGACATCTAAAAGCCTTCCTCCCGGTCATACTCTCCTCGTTGGCAGCCATGTACTTGTTGGGAGCTCATTTAGCAGACCAGAAGCTCGTCAGGGTAAGTGATTCAGAGGGCAGCTTACTTCTCATGCGTCAAAGATTCTCACCTCAAGCTGACATCCCTCTGCGACTAGATTGCCCTGACCAGTTTTTACGGCATCTCGCACACCACCGCCAGGAAGCTCTGTGCTCGGCTTCAATTACATGAGGCGGCCACAGTGTCCTCACTTACCGACACGCAAGTGAACTCGCTATCTGCATACCTCTCATCCCCTGGCTCGATTCCAGCACAGAAACCTTCACCCACAGCTGCCATTCTAGGAGTAGCGAGTAGCAGCAGCAGCAACATCAATCACTCCTCAGGCAGACTACCACCATCTCAACGACCAGCCCCTTCTAGTGACCCGTTGCGATCTATCGTGCTGGAGTCTGACTTGAGACGTCAATTGCAGAGTAACATTGCTCATCATCGAACGATCGGAACGTATAGAGGAAGGCGGCACGTTCAAGGTTTGCCAGTTCGAGGTCAAAGGACAAGAAGAAACGCATTGACAGCCAGGAGACTGAATCGTGTCGAGAGGAGAGGAATGGTGACCTGGGCTGCAGGAAGGCAAGGACAAAGCAGTCAACAGTCGTCACACCCTTCGATATCCAGTCTTGTAGGACCACTTCTTGCACTGCGATTTCCATCATGAGCATTATCAGCTCTCTGGGGAATCCATCGACTTCATGCACATCTCCTCCCTGCGTCTCCCCTCGTTTCTACCCTGTGTATACTAATGCAACGACAAAAGAAATCTAGCCTGTCCAGCTTGCCTTTACTTTAGTCTTTGCATGTGAGCAGAAGCCTTGGCCTTGATCGCCTAGCATCTTTTGTATATATAATCAAGGAAGAGAAAGGTGCGCCATGACCACGCGTGTGTCGGATGAGTGTTGCGCTTTGGGAGGACGACACTGCCATCGACGTAAGATCTCTCTCTCTCTCTACAACCCTGCCATCGCTTTCCACTCCGTCTGGGCAGCAGTCATGGCAGCATCTTCGATGCAGACTCCCCTGACTCATGATTTCCCTAGCACGTCAGCGCTGACCCGCTCGGATCTGATTAATCTAATCGGTTCTTGGGATGCAAGTCGACCTAGTGCGCCTTGGTATCAGCAGCAAAGCCAGCCTGGAGCCTCAGCCCCTCCATTGCTTCCACCGGCAGAAGAGCAAGCATTTGAAGGCTTCATTGAATCGCTGTCAGAGGTCAAGTCGATGCGACAAGATACGGAGAACCTGATCAAAGAGAGCGAAGAAAAAGCATGTGCGTATTCCACAAATATTCTTGAATTTTAAATAAGTGCCCAACACAACGAGCTGATGTGATGACGATGCTGCCTCCTCCCCCCTTTAGCTCGCAATATACAATTACAACCTCCTCTCGAGGCGTTGAGAAGCGAGACGCAACAATTATACGATAGAGCCAGATCACTGGAGCAGCAATGGCCTCGTGTAGAAGCCGAAATGAGAGACGTCTACAAGAGATTTACTCAATTCTCTCTCCTGTCCAATCTGACGCAATCAGCTTCGAGGCTACATGACGAGAGTGAATCGCTTGCCAATGCATTCGTCGAGGGTCTACCACTCGAGATCGCCGTTAGTAGATGCATTTTATCGTTACAGGAAGACGTGGAAACGAGGTGAAACACAGACTGACACACGATCTATTCTCCCCCCTCGATCACGACGCCCAGTCTACTTCGCATGGCCTGACTCCACCCGACAGTGGAACGGCTACCCCTACAGGCCGCGAAGCAGATAGCGAAGCCACCTTTGTGAGGCGATACCGAGCGTTGAGGACTACCTACCATCGACGAAATCTGATGGCAGACCGGTGGGCCAGAGAGAGTGTCATCTGGCGAGACGATTGATCCACGCCGGCGTCAGCGGGGAAGTGAGAGTGTGCTTCTTTAACATGTTGTACAGTAGATAGATCATTGCAAGTGTAAGATAGATGTGTATTGAACAGGGATTGCTGATGCGAAGGAAAAAAAAAGGGAAAAAAGTTCCGAACGGAGAACGCTCACTTTTTACCACTACGTCTTTTGAGCCTGTCCTTCTCTTTGATGTACTTCTTCTGCTCTCCTCGTTCTGTAGAAAGGGAGCCGACGATCTTGTCGATGTTCTTCTTGTACCGCTGCTCTTCTGTTTCTCTTTCTTTACGCTTTTCGTTTGCCAGGAACTCGTTGTCACGACGCAGCTCTCGAATTGCACCCTTGCGTTCCTTTTTGAGTAGCGACTTTAGCTTGGCCTGTTCAGCTCTTTCGGTGTCGGGGTCAAAAGTGCGGCCGCCTCTTCTTTCTGGGTTGAAGCCTTGATCGAACTTCGGTATGTGAGATGCGATAGCGATGGCTCGATGCGCTTGCAGTCGAAGAGCTCTCCTTTCACTCTTTGCGATGGTGAGCAGGCGGGATAGGTTGGCAGCAACGACGGATCTCTTTTCCTCCAGCGTGGGATGAAGTGTTGCGAGATTGCCCAAGATGGAATGGAAGGGACTGAATGTCTCCGTAAAGGCAGTCGAGCCGGCGTACAGGCTGGCAAAGTCAGAAAGGAGGTTGAAGCAGGCAAGGAGAACTGTCGCTTTACTTTCTTCCTCTTCTTCTTCCTCGCCGGAGAGAAGAAGTTTCATGAAATCGATCCTTTCCTTTGGCGCTGACATTGATCCGATGAGATGGATGGCTTTGGTTTCCTCCAGTCCCACGTCTGGCCATGGAATACCGTATGCTTGATTGACTTGTCGAAGCGCTTTCATCGACTTGACGGGAGCCAGTATGGTGATGGCGTTGTGTAAGAAGTTGAGTGCTTCAGGTACCAGGCGTCTGCTCTGACTTTCATTGTTGTAAGCGAGACAGGCTAGAAACAAACCCTTCACCAAGTCGCTGATCGTTCTGATTCTACAGCTGGAAAGGTATTGACCGATCAGAATGAAAAGAGGGGTAGCGACGGCATGGCTTCGATCGCTTGTGGACCAGATCGTGCCCGTCAGTTTGAGCAAAACACACTCCGTCAAGCCTGGCCACGTCTTGGAGTCCAGCAAGAGGGGCCCTTTGCTGAGGCCTCGCGTTAGGTTCCGTTGCATCATGGCTAGCTTGGTGACAAAGTGCTCAGAGGATGCGATGGGGTATGTCTTTGAGAGGCTGAAGATATGAGGTATGATGGCATCGATGAGCTTGATAGAAGTGGAATTGTCCTCTAATGTGAATTGAGTGGTGATGTACACGATGTGATCCAGTAACACCCCAAGGAAGGCCTGCAGCTTGAATTTGTTATTCTCCGCCAAGGAAGGGTGATATTGTATCCGAATCCGTTTCAGAACGACAGGGACTTGATCGTACGACACTTCGTTACTATCAATGATTTCCATCAGATCGTCATGCGTAGAGGGGAAGGGGTATTCAAATGGCAGTATCCTCGCTGATTGCTTCTTTTGGTTGCTCTTGCGACCTTGGCGGGTACTTTTGGCCGTCAGGTATTCTTCCTGGTCGTTGTCATTGTCCTCGTCATCTTCAAGCTCGACATCCTCGCCGGTCTGCCCGAAGCCAGCAACGTCGGCCATATCTTCGAAGTCGTCTCCTTCTTCCACGTCCTCGTCTCCATCATCCTCATCATCGTCGTCGTCGTCTTCGTCGTCCTCCTCCTCCTCCTCATCGACCACTCCTGAGTTAAGACCTTGTCCCAGACCATACACGTCTCGACTTGTCACACCGTCCAATTCAAAATCGTCATCCAGATCGTCGCCTCCCACTCCTCCTCTCTTGTCCTTCCTGGAGCCTTCATCGTCGCTCACTTCCTCTCCTCTCATTCGCTTCAACCGGTCGATCTCTGCCTTTTTCAACTTCTTCGCCAATTCTTCTGCCTTTTCAGCTTCTGATTTCAAACGATCCTGAGGCTTAGCACGCCTCTCAAAAGCCAGCTCGCGGACAGCAGAATCATAGGCGTCTTTTCTCTTACCATCGCCTATCAATGGTCTCTTGTCGGCACTGAAAGGTGCAGCGTCCACTGGCTTCGTCTGTTCAAAGAGTAGGCTACGTATGTCACCCAATTCGTCATCAAGGTTGTTCCTAATTTCGTCATCTGCCGCTCTGGTCTGCTGACGTTCGTACTTTGCAAGCTTTGACTTTGCCATGACTTCCCTCATCACTTCTGCCTTTGACTTTTTCCTTTCTTCGTCCTCTTCCTCTTCCTCTTGCTTGTCTTCTTCGAAGCCACCAAAGTGGGCACCTTCAACGTCAAGGCCAGCTGTCAAAGAGCAGGAGGCAGTAGACAAACACATTCCGTCAGCGGCTGTCACTTGCAACAGCATCATTGGTCCCCCCCCTCTTCTTCTTCACACGCCCAGCCCGCTTTACACCGCTCAGAAATCTCCAGTAGAACATTTTATTTTTTGACCGTCATGGAAGCTCGTCGTCCTTGTCAGGTCGCGAGCAACTAACATCTGGCTCGAATTTGGTTGTGCTCCACGGCACAAAATCATCCCTGCAGTAGGCGCTTGAAACATTCCTAGCCACTATTTACTCCTTTCTGTTACTCACCTTCTTCATCAGACAGATGAATGTCGTCGTAATCGTCCAGGTCGTTTAAGCTTTTGCCATAGTGGGTCAGGCCCTCCTCTTCGGCGTCATCCAGATTGTAGAGACTTGTCTTGCCAACACGATTTTGTCTCTCTTTTGTGAATCGCTCCAACATCTTCTCTTCCAGGGTGAGATCAGACCCGTTTTCACCAAAACGTCTATCGACGAAACTTCCACTTTTGTTTCGACTTTGCCATTCTGGTAATAGCCTCTCGTTTCTCTCCTTCAGGCCACCCAACTTAGCAAGTCCAGGTCTACCCACTGCACCGGTGATCCTTCTTCCGAGCACAACGTTCTTCGGTCTCGTCACCCTCTCCTCGAACGGATTAAAGGCAGATGAGGAGGCAATCTTGCTCAACTTGTCTCTCCTCTCCGCCAATTCATCCTTTTCCGCACCTGCTTGCCCTCTCTTTCTCTTCTTCGCAGATGCCTTCATCTGTCGCCTGTCTGTAATGCCATCATTATGGAGGCGAGACTTGAGCTGCGAGAGCTGCGAGCCTCCTCCCTTCTTGGCCATGGTGAATGATAACGTCAGACCAGGACCGCTCTCAAACCAAGTGTCCCGTCTAACTCTGACCTCCCCCCGTCCCCGATCAAAAGAGGGAAAACCAAAAAAAAATGGGAGAAAAGCTTCCTAGCGCTGCACGTGCCGGCTGAAATTCTTTCGACGATACCGGTAAAAATTTTTTAGAGGGAAAGTGAAGTCGCTTTGTTCGGCGCGGCCGATATTTTAAGGATTTTCTGGAGAAGTTTCCTTTCCCTCTCGCCTGCCTTCTAGCGCTGGAAGTCGTATATCACAACGACCACAATGGCGACTTTCAAGACTTCGATCGCTCCGGTGCCAACGTCGAGTGACTTTCTCGACATTGTGCTCTCGAAGACACAGCGAAAGACACCGACTGTTGTTCACCCAGGATGGAAGATCACCCGTATTCGTGCCTTCTACATGCGAAAGGTCATGTTCACAAAGGATACCTTCAACGAGAAATTGGAAGCTATCCTGGCCGATTTCCCCATTCTGGACAATCTGCACCCCTTTACGTCTTCGTTGATGAACGTACTATACGACAAGAACCACTACAAGCTTGCTCTAGGACAGCTCAATACCGCTCGCCATCTCATCGAGCAGGTGGCTAAAGACTACACTCGACTCATCAAGTTTGGTGACTCGCTCTATCGATGCAAACAGCTAAAGATTTCCTCGCTGGGTCGAATGGCGACGATCATGAAGCGACAAAAGGACCCCCTGGCTTACCTTGAACAAGTCCGACAACATATCTCTCGTCTACCTTCCATCGATCCATCAACGAGAACTCTCCTTATCTGCGGGTACCCAAATGTGGGAAAGTCATCTTTCATCAACAAAATCACTCGAGCAGATGTCGATGTACAGCCCTATGCCTTTACCACAAAGTCACTCTTTGTCGGTCACATGGATTACAAGTATCTACGATGGCAGGTGATTGATACGCCAGGAATCTTGGACCATCCTTTGGAGGAGATGAATACGATTGAGATGCAAAGTATCACAGCTCTTGCACATTTGCGAAGTGCAGTTCTCTACTTTATGGATCTCAGTGAACAGTGCGGCTACACGATCGAGGCTCAGGTTCAGCTCTTCAACAGTATCAAGCCACTGTTCAATAGCAAACCTACTTTGCTCATCATCAACAAAGTCGATGTGCAAAGACTCTCGACGTTGGACGAAGAGCGTGCGAACCTAGTCAGGTCTCTCGTTGAAGAGTCCGATGGAAAGGTTCAGATGGTGGAGATTTCTACCTTCACCGAGGAAGGCGTCATGGAGGCTAGAAATGCCGCCTGTGATGCACTCTTGGCCATGCGTTTGGACACCAAAGTCAAAGGTGGCAAGATGAGTACCATTTTGAATCGGATTCACGTCTCCCAGCCCAAGGCCAGAGATGAAGTCGACAGGAAACCCTTCATACCGGAATCAATTGCGGCTGCCTCTCGCAAGAAATACAGCGCTGAAGACCCAGAGAGAAGAAGAATCGAAAAGGACGATCAAGAAGAGAATGGTGGTGCTGGTGTGTACGTCTTGGACATGAAGAAGAGGTACTTGTTGGAAGACGACGACTGGAAGTACGACGTCATTCCTGAAGTGCGAAATGGAAAGAACGTGGCCGACTTTATTGATCCCGACATCATGGAGAAGCTGGAAGCATTGGAGCAGGAAGAATTGAAGTTGGAAGCCGATGGTTTCTACGACGAAAGCGAAGAAGAGATGGAGGACGAAGAAGGTCGAGAGATCAGAGAGGCCGCCGAAGCGATCCGCAGACGAAAGGATGAAGCGAAACTACTCAGTCAAGATCGAAAGAGCTTGAAGAGCCGGTCCAGAATCCCAAGAAAGATGCAGAACAGGACATTCAGCGAAATGTCGGAGAAGCTCAAGAGTCTAGGAATCGACCCTAGCAGCGTCACCGCTCGTGCTGAGCTGTTGGCGAAGGCCAAAGGTATGTCTCTCGCGGCAGGCAAGAGAAAGAGGAGTGGAGACGATGGTGACGAAGTCATGGCAGATGGTCAAGGTGAAGAGTGGGTCGACGAGGACCAAATCATGGATGTCGATGAGGACTCTGCCACGCCTCGCAAAGTGTCAAAGGGAGATCTCAATTCGAGAAGCCTGCGTGCCAGAGCAGCGACTTCGACCTTGGGCAACAAGACCAAGTCCGGTGGCACACCCAATGCACGAGCTGGACCTGTCCGTCTACCTGCGAGCAATCGTGCGACGCAAGGTCTCAAGAACAAGGCACAAGAGGAGAAAGTCAAGCAACTCAAAGATTTGTCATTGCGAGAAAGGAACAGATTGGCAAAGGCCAGCGAATCCGATCGTGCTATCAAAGATACCATGCCAAAGTGGCTCTATGCTGGAAAGCGTGGCCAAGGAACCCACCGAAGCCGTTGATGTCTCCTTGCGTCTCCACTCACCCCCTACCTCCCCCTATCACGTCTTCTATTCTTCGTCTTCTATTCTCTCTCTCTCTCTCTCTCTTTTCCGTTTTCCGCTTTCAGCTGTCATCGCTATCTGTGTCATACTACATTTCATGCATTCATATGAATATTCCAGCATAGTCCATCACTAGCTCTCATCCATGGCTTCTCCACTCAGCTTCCCCTTTGCCCACTCGACAAACTCATCTATCTGACTAGGCCACGCCGCTGTAGGATGGGTGGACAGAAGAGTACATGACGTTACTTCAACGTGATCTAGTACAGCACAACGTACAACATGGTAACTCACCATCGAAATCGTGTGATTTGAAGCTGGAATCGATTTCCTTTGTAAAGTCGAGGAACTGCGAGATTGGAGATGAATTGAGCGACCCAGCTCAGAGAAGAGATAAAACGCAAGCGCTCCGTGGACCCACCAGCAACCAAGTGTCTTTGCTAATCGCTCGTCCGTTGCCCTTTTCTGTCAGAAATTCCTTCCATAGCTCCAATTGTCGAGGCGAAAAGTGATCCGGTCCATCCCCGTACGTAGGCGAAGAAGGCATGAGAAGGTCCCAGAATGCAAGGGCACTGTCGAGAGCTGTCATTCGAGCACAGCATCAGCATACATCAACGCTCGAAAACGTCTCAGAGCCATCACTTACACAAACTCTTCTGCCCTTCCTCCCTTGCAAAGGTGTATGTAAATTCGTACACTCGATGAAAGAGACCGCTCTTGCTCTCGGCCCCTCGTTCATCTCGAACAGCAGCGTCCTTTTTCAGCTCCTCTCTCAGTCGGGGCAGGAGTTTCTTCTGATATTGTATGGAATCGACCTTTTCTGACCCAGCTATCGCTTTCCATCCTTCAATGTACTGCGCCTTTTGGAACGTTCCTAATGAGGGAGACTTGAGGTAGAAAGAAAGGGGAAGCAGCACAACGTCCTCTGGCGAGATGTCCAAGTCTTGAAACATCCTCAGTGCGCCATCCATCGTGATCTCATCGCCGTCTTCATCTACCATGACGGGATCCAGCAAGAATCAGCATCATGGTGGCCACAATTAAATATTTCGACCTTTCACGCCTTTGCACAACACTCACCCTTGTATTGATCAAAGATCGAGCCTAGCCTGTCCTTCGTCTCCTTTTCAGCTTTCTTGTCACTACTACTGGCGCCTTTGTTGGCATTCGCAATGGCCAGATCGTCGTTGTAAAATGCGTCTACCGATGCCTCGAGTCGATAGCCGTTCTGTTTCAGGATCCTCGAAGCGTCATTCTGTGTCGCATTGGTGATACCTCGGAATTGCTTGATCAGGTTCTCTTTGGTGATCTTCGATGACTGCAGGTGTCAAGATACCTCCCCCACACTGTTAGCAGTCTGTTTCCCCACGTTCGTCACACCCGTTTCCTTTCCACGTAGCTCACCATCTCCGCCCTACTCTCCGCTGCTGGGTATGCAGACTGTGCCGCTGGAAGGCAGTAGTAAAGTAGTGCAGCCGAGACTACAAGTATGAAGAGAAGTAGAAAGATGGTAACGTTGCGAAGCTTGCCTTCACCCGTGGAGAGCAAGCGAGGAGGTGATAGCAAAAGAACTTCCTAGGTTGAAAGATCAAAGTCGCCGTGTCCAGAATAAAATACGGGAAAGAAAGGGTGGTGTGTGCGTAAGTGGGATTAGAAAAAGGCCTGACGGGATTTAATCACAAGAGAACATGGACGGGACCACGCGAGCAGGCATCACAGAGATCTCAAGTCCGCTTCAAAAGGAAGAGCATTGCCAATGAAGGGGCGAAGATTACATCGACTGGCCATCACGTTCAAGAGATTCGAGAATTGCAGAATTGCAGATTCTGCCGGTCGTCATTACTGCAGACATGGAGAAGGCACCTCCTGTCCTGAAGGTGTTTGCCGTGAAAATACACTTTATGCAAAGCGTACATGAGCGCACTCAGGGCTGCGTCGCAGACGCTTTCCTTCTCCAGAGCGTCGAAGTATTGGGCGACGTCTACACTGCAAACGGTTTTGTGAGTTCTTTTGGGTTCTGAACATGCCAATACAGGTCACACTCACTCTTGCTCGCACCATGTTGTTCTAGGAAGTGACTTCTGTGCGGCTGCCAGGCAAGTTAGATTGCTTTCCTCTTACATTCTGATATATCTCAATGAATCTTGCACTCACTGTAGCCATGTTGCAAGAGCTCCATCAAAGCTTCAAACCACTCCAGTGATCGATGCCTTTGCCTAAGGATTGATCTTGAATTGTCGATGGCGCTTTGCCATGGCGCATCACTAGATTGGACAAGCGGGCCCGCAGTATGGCGAGTGCAGAAAGAATCAATCCAATCCGGATGACACGGCATGTCTTTAAACGTAGAGAGCAGATTGTCCAAGCTGACAAGCATCACATCATAGAGATCATAATCTGGACGTCTTTCAGACGTCATGTAGCTCGAGGATATGACTGAAAGGCCACTTTCAAGAATATATTTGTATTCTTCATCGTCATGATTTTTTAAAAATGAAGACACGAAGGTAAAAAGCTCTTCTGCTAGACGCTTCTTGTTGGCGGTAGTGATAAAGGGTATCTTCTTGTTGTCGAAGGAACTTTCAAGGGGTACACACAGTGTTGGTCCTTGTGGAGGATGGCCCAGAAGCATGTCGATGCAGATACCTTCGCCTGCTGGAGCGGCCACAATTACTGTTTTGGCGCAGAGAAGATAGGGAGAGACCCCACAAGCCTGAGAAGAGCTATGATGTGTCGGAAACGCCGTTGATGCGAGGTATTGGATGGAGACGAGGCTCGGGTTGACTTTATGACGAGGTTGATTAGGGCAGATGATGGTGGTACTGTGTCAAGTCTTAAAAACTTTTCCGGCCAAGAGATAGCACAAAAGTTTATGCGGGGCTGAAATCTCGCATTTCCGTGCATTGGATCTGTTTGCTGGAGACAAAACGCACTTTGGTCGACTTCTGGCTTGGCGACAGTCTAGTTGAAGGCACTACCGGTACCCGAGAACAAGACTATCTCTCTTCGCAGGAAGTCATCAGCCTTTTCAGCAGACGACGATCATGAAGGTATCGAGCACACATCAAGTCGACACTACTATCTAGCGTAATTGGATCCTCCTATCGTCCACCAACGAGCTGGTAAAGTCTCAAACTACAATGTCAAAGGGAATATCTACAGTAAAGATTTTGTTGGGTAAAGATTCTAATGTACATCATGAATGGGTGTGTACCTTGTCTTACACACTCCTTCCCGCATGCTAGTCTACATCTTCCATGTCGACATCATCATCGCTATCCTCTTGAATGATGATGTCGGTGTACTCGGGCATCTTGCGGAGATCTTCTTCATGCAGCTCATTGATCTTGATCGCTGTCAATTCACCTATGAAATTAGGGTGATTTCTTTCTTCGAATTCTTTCTCGTCATCAAACGACATGTGTAGACCCCAAAATGCAACATAGAGATTAAGTGTGGACCACTCGTCTAACAACACATCTCTGGCTGCCGATCGATCGTATTCTCCCAATGGAGATCTAACTATCTTAGGATGGTGTTCGTTGGCGAAGAACTCTACAAGGCCGTCAATACGCCTCTTTGATAGTGGCATTACAGGCGGATAATAAGTGTCGCTTTGTGGGGCAGGCATGTTTTGATCGTGAGCGAATTGAAAGGCAGGAAGGATGTTGTGCCAAGACATAATCTCTGCTGGGGTGACGGGATACTTGTTGTAGAGCTTTGCATGCTTCCTCCAATCCAAGTGTATCTTGTCGCGACAAATAGAAACATACTGGCGAGGGTTCCTTCTGGTGAACACCTTCGGGTTGAGTGTTCTAAAGCTGACATCTATCAGGTGGGTTGGTAGCATACCGACTACACTGCTTCCATCCGGTTTGAGCTTCAAGCGGAAACCAAGCTGACCATCGACTTTCTCGTCGTAGACGATCAGATCAATGAGATTTTGATGCAAGTTGGTAACGTGTCGAAGATTGGAGAGCAAAGCACATCTGGGCAAGATAAAAGAGGGTTAGTTAGGGGCCTGCGTCGACTATCCCTCCACGACATGACACAAACTCAAGGCCCGGTATGATTCGTGACGCAGTGTACCTGACAATGTCTACTGTATATGGTTGTAGACAAGAAAATAATTCACTCGTATCTTCTGGCCACTGCCACGGCGTAAGAAGCATGACTAGTGCCCGGACCCTTGATGCTGTCAAGTGTTGGAGGTTGTGCATGTTGAAACCCAAGTGAGTTAAGATGAGGAGGCCGAATGGATTTCTCGGTGAGATTGCATAAGCGATTGTCAAGATCCTCTGGCCCAAGTTGAGCACGTACTCTAAGCAACTTCTTCTCAAGTATCGTCTCGCCTTAGCTTCAGGATCATCTTTGCCAGCCGACTGTCTTTGGTTCGCTACCTCTCGGAAAGCGCAAGCCACATTGAATGCATATATGAACGCCATCGTAGGCTGTCTCCGAGTGTGTCTGCACCAAAACGTGGTCGCTTTGACAAGTTGAAGCAATTCGGAGTCGACTTCGGTCACAGAAGGAGCCTCGGTGATAGGCTGCAGTTGTGGATTTTTGACAATATGACGCAACAAGACCATCATATCGGAAGGACAGATTGTCGCAAGACGGAGTAGAGTGGAGGCAGCCCATCTAGATTTTTAAAGACCTTATTATTAGTAGAAAACCATCGTACGATGGGGTTATAGCACTCACTTGAAATCGTTGCTGCTTATGCCATCAGTGTCCAATTTGGATGCTCGTTTCTCGGCCCGTCGAGCTCTGTCTCTCGCATTACGATCGTCCTTCGCATTCCCTGCGTTGTTCTCATTGGCAGCAGTAGAGGATGAAGCTGTAGTGTTGTCGGAAGCGGCTACGTTCAGGGAGCTTGGGCCGGAAACGACTGTCTCCTTCTCTTTTCCCTTCTCATTCGCCGTCTGCTTTTCTTGTCTTATCGTCGATGCTTTCGCTGTTGTTCTTGCCTTGCCCCTCCCCTTTCCATTTGCCTTTGCCTTCGCAGTCTCCTCTTCAAGTTCCTTTGTCGATGCCTTCGCCGTCCCCTTTGCTTCAGCTGTCCTACTCGCCTTCGCTTTCTCGGTCTCCTTTTCTGGTTCATTATCTGTCCGTGCGTTAGTGTTGACCTTCGCCTTTGCCTTCTGTGTATCCTTTTTTTCCCCTGTTCCCGTTCCCTTATTCTGATCCTTTCCTGAATTCATTGCCTCTTTCCCCTTCTCCCGCTCTTTCGTCTGTTTCTCTTTCTCTTTTTCGCTTTCATGTACTTTCGTCTTTGCTCTGTGTTCTCGACGCTCAATGTCAGCATCTGTATCACTACTTTCGTCGTCACCGTCGCAAGCGTCATCTTTACTTTTTGCACTCTGTCCTGACGAAAGCAAATATAGTGCCAAATTGTTCGACTTGAGAACTACATCTTTTGATGTTTTAGCTAAACTGGCAGAGAGCGGCGGTCTTCCACATCCCAGCTTCTTTCTCTTTACGGATTGTAGGCCGGACTCGTACTCGGCTTTTCTCTTTTCGAGTAGAGCTGCTTCTTCCTTCTGCCTTGCCTTGCCAAGTTTCCGAGATTGATGTGCTCTGTTCCTCCGCTCGACCCGGTCGTCGTATGACTCTGATTTGATTCTACGATTGTTCGCTTCGCAATGTATTCCATCTTCCACGTCCATGTCGTCATAGATCTTGTCAAGTTCACTAGTGTCGTACTTGACCACACTCTCCGTTTTACTTTCAGCGTCGTCTTCACTTCCTTTCTTGTCGATACCAGTAGATTTGTCGAACACGTCCGCGTCAATCTTCGCCTTGACATTTCCACAGTCTCCTCCCGCTTCTTTTCCGTTGTTGTTTTCAGCATTGCCTTTTTCTTTCTTCTTTCCTTTGGCATTCTCAATCTCCATTTCACTCTTGTCTTCACTTTCGTCGTCAAGCTCGTCTCTACTCTCGCCTTCGCTCTCATTATCACGCTCGTCCTCACTCTCGCTTCTACTCTCGCTTCTACTCTCGCTTCTACTTTCCTTTTCACTCTCATCCTCGGCCTCCTCCTCCTCATCATCATCATTCCCATTCGAAACCTTAACATCGCCCTTTTCCACACTCTCAATCTTACTCTCAATCTTACTCTCAATCTTACTCTTGTGTGTACTTATACCCTCGCTCTCATCTTCACTGTCGCTGACATCAATGATATCTCCTTTCAGTCGATCCAATGTTTCCTTGGCGGCGGCTTCTTGAAGTCTAGGCTCAATGCTCTTACCGCGTGTCGCTAATGCTTTGGAGAACACCTTGATAGTGAGACTGATAATGCGGGCGTCAGCAACAATAATGGGTGCGCGCGACGTTGAATGCTCAGATCGGCCGGTAGCAACTCGTGAGGCCACCATCTATACCAAAGGTGAGGAAAGCGGCCTAGAGGCACTGTGTAGTCACCTGAACCAATCTCAGTAAGTACAGAAACGGGTTGGACTTTGTCAAAGTGTAAAAGATGGGTGTTGAAAGAGAAAGAGGATAAATGCAGTCTTTCGGTTGCAAAATCTTATTCCGACAACCATGAGTCGAATTTCCGCGTGGCTTTATTTTGAAAAAGTGCGTTGACCCCTCTTCGGACTGTCGCGTGTTCAGCGCCATTTGCGCCGTGCACGGGGGGTGATACGTGTACCTATGCCAGACGCTAGATATGCACGATCAATGAAATTTTGATTACATAATAGACTGATATTCTGCCTCTCTGACGCGCGTGCATGAACAGGGCCAAAGTGCCTTCATTGAGCCACGCGAATTCGGAATTTTGGCCTGCAGAATTCTAAATTTTAGCCTAGGAACCTCCACAGAACCTTTACGCGACTGTTTTAGAACGCGTCTGAGAAGAAACACGTCCCGCTACTACGCCATCCTCAAAAAAGTAGATTCAATGTCCAGATTTTAAAACGCCTCTCACGCCAAAACGCACTTATGGATCCGCCTACTTTTTGCAGGAGCATGCTCCCACCATGTGAGGCTACCTTTCCATCAAAAAAAATGCCATCGACTCTGTCTGTGAACACGCCAAATGGCAGGGTTATGCTGTCACAATTGCATGTAGTAATGGTGAGAGGTATGCACACTTAAGGTGCTCCAAATGGCGGAAGAATACTAGCAGGATAGCCCCCAAAGTACGTCAGAGGCAACGGCTATCTGGTGGAACCGAGTGCCCGTGGGAAATGCGGGTAATGGCGTCAGGGTTCGATGCAGTTCGGACTGTTCTTATAAATGCGGATCACAACCACCTTGCATATTTAGATGAGAATGTCCATTACAGTAATAGGTCACTATCGGCTGAAACTACCTCAAATATAGCATTACAAGTAGGCTGTGGTGTTACAGCCGCTACGCTTCTAACACAGCATCAGGATCAAAGCGGGTATCGCAAAGACGTCCAGAATGCTGTTCAAAAGGAACGGCAAAACCTCTTACAAGGCCGGTTGCCGGTAGCCGGCCTCTTACATTGGCTTGGCACTAGTGGCTTCAAATTCAATGTACGCCACAACGCCAAGAATGAGCTCTCCTCGCTCTTCTTTACGACTCGGACTTGTATTGAGTTAGCAAGACAATTTGGATCAGTAATACTAATGGATTCAACCTACAAGATCAATAAGTATGATATGCCGTTACTTCAAATGGTCGGAATGGACTGTAATTATAAGACATTCACTATAGCATACTGCTTTATAATGGAAGAGACCATCGACTCTTACAATTGGGCAATGTTCCGCCTAAGAGAGCACCTCTTCCCGCATTCCGGACCTTCGGTTATTGTCTCGGACCGGGAGCTTGCACTTATAAGTGCGATCACTACTGTGTTCCCAAACTCACGGCACATGCTATGCATTTGGCATATCTTCCAGAATATGGTAACTAATTGCCGAAGGACCTTTAGCAAAGAGGGATGGGAGAAGTTTGCAAGTTATGCTAAGGACGTCATGTATGCAAGATCCACGGTGGAATATGATGAAAGAATGATGTCATTTCAAGAAGCGTATCCCAAAGGCAGTCATGCGGAAGCCGTGGAATACTGTCAGAGGCAGTGGTTTGAGAAGTACCCGGAGAAGTTTGTGTACTGCTACAGCTCGGATGTACGGACCTTCAATAGCCGGGCAACGTCAAGGGTCGAAGGAGCTCATGCCACCATTAAGGCCTTTGTACGTAGCAGCGGATCAGGGCTAAATGAGAATCTCTATGCATTGAAAGAGGCTTTACGGATTCAGCAACGGGAGACTTTTAAAATAATGGCCCGCAATTATAGTTACCTTCCACCATGGATCTATGAGCCAGCATATGCCGCCATGTTCCAGTTTGTAGTCAATAAGGTCACTCATTACGCCTTGAACGTATGTCACAAAGAGTGGTCCTTGGCTAGCCTAGACATGGCGGAAGACCCTCTACCCGAATTGCCGTGCGGATGCAGGGTCTCTAACAACTGGGGTTTACCGTGCCGCCATATCATTCATAGGTCTTGGATCAGCCTCACACCATTAACAATTGACCTATTCGATAAGCATTGGCATTTGATTAGTGACGTCAGAGCTTTGGAAGTGTGGGGAGCCAATTCTATCGAAGTGTCAGAGGATATTGGGACCACTACGCCAGAATTGGACGATCCCAACTCCGATGTGGAGGTACAAGCGCGTCCTGACGAAGTGATAGTGGAACCGGTTCGGCAAAGGGGCCAAGGCGGGCCCCGGCCTCGGACCATTGATAGAAGAATTCTAAGTCAGCATGAAAGAGTCTTAGCCAAAGTAGGCGTTACAGCCGGCCAACTTCGAAGGGATGCTAACCAAAGGCGTCGACACAAGCCTAGCCGAAGTAGCCGGGCCCAAAGCACCATTAGCATTGCCTCTAGTATACCCGCAAGGCTCACACCAGCAACCGAAGTCAGAAGGCCAGTGACCATAGCTCAAGCTTGGACTCAGATCTCAGTTTGCATAGAATTGGCTCATTCAAATAGAGCCAATCCAGATTCTATTGATGCGGGAAGGGCGGCAGCTTCTGCTGCCGCCCTTTCCGTTGGCAGTACTCGCCAGACCATCATCTCAGCCTTTGCCGACGGCATGCGTGCTCACACCCAATCTTAGCGATCATTTATTGTACCTACGCTTTCTTCCAAAATGGCCACGCGCCTCAGAATACACGTGCTAGGCACTTTGTCTGTGTCAAAAATTTTCATTCTCGCGTGCATATTTGTGCAGATTTAGCTTTTTACATGGGTACACGTATCTTCCCCCGCCGTGCACCTTCCCTCAACTTTGTGAGATCTGACCCCGCGTGTCCTTCGGACCACGCGACCGTTCCATTGTCTCCGGTACAGTGATGCTCCATGTGCCGATCACACGTGTCCAAGGCATCAGCTTTTTATATGACGCGTGGCAGTGCGAATTTCCCATCCTGGATGGGAAATTCGCACTGCCACGCGTCAGATAAAAGCTCGTCTATCTTGGTAAGAACTGATCCCGCGTGTCCTTCGGACCACGCGACCGGTCCATTGTCTCACAACGTAAGAGGATTGGCCTACACAATGTGGTCTTCTTCCCCCAAAGGTTCACCTGCGCAAAACAACTTCCCGTCACTTTACGCTTACACAATGTGGTCTTCTTCCCCCCAAAAGTTCACCTGCATAAAACAACTTTACATCACTTTCACGTCGCAGATGTCTCTGGCGCCGGGATTCCTCATAAGGAAGCGCCACATGGTGAGGGAAGTGATCCAGAACAGGACGCCAGCAGCAAAGGTGGTGATGAGACCGGGTACCCAGCCCAAAACCTTGAAGGACCAGGCTTGCGCCATGATGGCAAGACATACTTGATCACCAAAGAGGAGCACAGCAGTCTTCTGCCACGACATTGTTCGAAGCTTGATGTCATGGTCATCTTCCTCGGCGACAAGGGCGGCGAATTGCTCGTCTACTTCTCGAACAGTCACGGCAGCTTCACCGTCGTACTTGTCCTCCTTTGATCCGATGGAGTTCTTGGCATCCGCGGGGTATCCACCGGCATAGGTGTCGTATTCCTGGCCGTACTGCGGTTGAGTCGAGGTCATCTTGATGGGTGATGGGAGGGGTAGAGAGGGACGTTGAAGATGATAAGACGAGCGCTTCCTGTCTTTGCTTTTGTATCTAAGCGCAGATTGTCCATGGCGAGCATCGTGTGTGAAAAGATTAGAATTCATTGAAAGAGACGCCTCTAGTACCTGCTGCCTCTACGCGATCTTCTTAGCAAACGCGACTAAGCGGGGCCAGGCTCTGCATGAAATCTTACTTACTCATGCACCTTTGAGCAGTTTAGCGGGACGTCCATTTTAATTGAAAGCAATCAAAGCTGCCGGACTACACAGGCACAAAATCAGAGAGCACGCAATCTGTGTGCGAAAAACGAAGCTAGATTGTGCTACTTCACTTCAAGAAAAAAGAAGCCACGATTCTCAGCTCCTTCGGCGTACACCCACCTCGTCCCTTTCCCGGTCTCGTCTCTTCTGTGCCGTCGTTCACACATCTCCCCGCCCTCCGGCAATAGTACAGACACCTCAGCCACTAAATTTTGTCCGAGTGGAATTAATGCAATGCAATAAAGGTATTCCCTACTATTCTTGGATCCAGATGAATGATGAAGAGATGCGGTAGTATTCGCTTAGCACTGCAACATTGCCACAGGAGCCAAAGGAAGTCTCCCTTTGACCTAGCCACCCCATCTGAATTGCGCTATGAGAAGGCGCGATGATGAGCTTCTGACAATCTCTCGTAAGGAGGATTTGATGTTGCAACCTGGGTGAGAAGGTGCTTCTCTCAGACCGGAGTTGTATTTCAAATTGGCTTCTATTCACTGTTAGTGACAGAAGGACACTTGAACGGATTCCATGTGCGCAAACACCAGTTTCCTGCGGGCGCCACAGGACCCCTTTCCCACCTTCGTCCTAAGTAGCCAAGAGATTTTCCCAGGCCTTTCAGTGCGAATAATCACCGTTTCTACCTTACTTGTAATGATCTTTGTCTTGACGTCTTGGTCGACTTTGAGATGATAATGACTAGATTACATGCCTCTAGAGAGGGTCATATTGGGTAGAAGGGGGCGCCGATAAAGCAGAATGAAGTATGGTAGAGAAGAGTGGCTTCGTCCCGGGCGGTCAAAGGAAGAGATACATGGGACCCTTCATAGAATTCATGCCACGATCGTCTTCCACGCCAGCTCGCCCAGAAGCCACATACCTCAGCACCCGTGTAGAACTTCTCCTGGACTACGCTCTTGCCGTTTGACCGTCGTTTGCGTTCCATTCGAGTGATGCTTCTGGGTGAGAACGGATTCAGGTATCTTTGGGGTGAGAAAAGTGACCGTCGACGCATTGGCATGTCGGCTACGTAGTAATGTCTACATGAGAGTGTGTCGGGGTTCAAGAACAGAGCTGAAGAAATTTTTCAGGAAGACCCTTCGTCGTAGGATCTCGAGACAATCTACACATAATAAAATAACCCATCGCCCTGTCGTTTGTGTTGCCTATACGAGGTGAGTCTTGATATTTGCACAGAGGCTGAAATTATCATGAGAGACGTGGCAAATGGAAGATGTGAGTCATCATGTCGTCCAGTCGTGTAGTGGAGGGAAGCTGCTACAGCCAGAGTTGTAGAAAGGCTTCCTTGATGAGGACCAGGTAGTTGTCGAACTTAAACAAGAGGTTTGTGTTATTATACTTGATAGAGTCAACCTTCTGTCGGGATGGGTGAGTGGCGGGGCAATAGAAGGGAATTACATTGCGGTGAAAAGAAAGACGCCACAGACACACAGATTCTTGGCTCAGTCGACCGAGCAGTAGTGTGAGCAAGGGAGCCAGCGCAAGCGTCGAAGGAGAGTAGGGTGTGAGAAATGTGCATGCCCTCTCTCTCCTGGAGGAAGTGGAGGTATTCTCGAAATATTCTCGTTGTCGTCTTGACGTCGTGGTCAGCAGAGCAAATGTAGATGTTAGATTGTAACCTTTCTAAGGAGCAGCCAAAGCGTCAAGATGGGCCTGATGGACGGGTGAAGTGACGGTGAAGAGGGTGGCCTTAGTCGAGGTTACTAGGAGGTGAAGGGATCTGGGCTTCATATTGCGAAGCCATGCCTTGAAATACAAGATGCTTCACGTTGTATTACGATCCTCCATTAGCGGTTAGCATCGATCAGTCTGTCGATCGGGAGAAAATGTGAGGGTGACTTAGCTCCCTCGTGATGTGCTGTGATCTTCTCCTCGACATCGCTGAAAGCTTCCTATTATCGTCGTTGCCGAACTCTTGTCTGTGGGCATTAGCATTGCTGCAGCTATTGCAGACCAGTCCCGCCGCTGTGTCAATCTCTCGACCTCATGTACATGAACAAACACGCTCCCGTGGAAGCGTATATGATATAGGCGCTTCGGGGTACCTTTTACGGTGCAGCTTTAGCCTCCTTGACAGTATATACACATTCCTCGAGGTGATTCTGTGTGGCACTCAGACTTCGCTCAAAGCACACCGACAGCGACAGACCATGAGCGACTCGTGTTCCCCGGCAATCGTTTCTGCTCTGATGATACGGCCTCATTGATCAGCAAGGATATAATACATCTTTCCCGGCACCTTGCCCCTTATTTGAAAGCACCAATCCGCCGCCAGTCCACCGCTGCAGGAAGGCGCAAAAAGCTCCCCCAGCCGCGATTCGGTACGCCCGGAGAAGATCACAACTCGAATCACACGGTCAGTCCACGTCGAAAAGACTCTCAAGCCAAGTATGAATGAATACAAAGAGACAAGGGCGTCAGTCAGAACAGTGTATTCAGACTGCCTTCCTACTATAGATATACTGTATATATTAAATCAAAAAACTCTAACGGGCACAAACCGCACTAAAATGGAGAAAGATTCGAGTGCTACGCCTCGTCGAAATCTACGGCAACCATAATCAATCAATACAGTGGGATTTCAATTCCGAAGTGGAGGGACTGCTAAAGATGACGTGCTATTCTCCTCTCTTTGGGTAGGGATGGGCGGTAGAGGGGTGTCTCAGACTTAAGTTTTGATGCTGTGAGTTGCCCATTTGCAGAACAAACCAAAGGCTACTTACTACAAAGGGGGGCTTTCTTACCCTGGCCGTAGATGCAATAGTAGCCAAGGGGCAGGAAAGGATTCGATCAGTCTTCATTAGGGTACTTGTACCTGATTATTTCGACTATCTCATTTCCTTACTTGGCAAAACACCGTAGCAATCTTTTTTTACTTGAGTTGAGAATCTTGTTACTTCGCAGAAGGACGGCATTCTCCCCAGAGACATCTCCTCTCTCCACCATCTTACGCTCAAACAGCACGTCGGACGCCTCAACTCCCACATTCCGTTTAGCTCCATTAGCTCCGCTGTTCATCCATCCAACGACGCATATGCACTATAGGAGCAGCGTAGGTTCATTCTCATTCAAGCATAATCAATCACCTTCACCGCCGATACTCTTCCGACAACCCACAAGGAAGTGAGGATGTCGGCCGTTCTCGCACGATTCAGGCGATCCATTCGCGATCCTGATCAGCCTGCTAGTGATGTACATGATGGTGTGATGCGACAAAGGACTCCTTCGCCCACAACATCGTCCACTGTTGAAGAAGGAGGAGGAGGAGGAGGACGAATCGGCTCACCTCAGGTAGTCGAGAAAGAAGTGTCAAACGATGGCAAAGGAAAGGGCGAGGAGAAGGACGAATATGCAGCAAGAGTCGAGGTAGTTGCCGCGCAACAAAATGACGGCGAGATCAAGTACAGGACAATGTCGTGGAAGAAGTGCGCTGCTATCCTTTTTGGTGAATACGTTTGCTTGGCAATCTTGTCCTTTCCTTGGGCATTCAATACATTGGGAATGGCCGGTGGAGTTATTTCGACACTTGGCTTGGGCGTCGTCGCCCTATACACATCCATGACGCTCTGGAGGTACTGCATGAAGCATCCTGATCTACTGCACATAGCCGATATTGGAAGACAACTCACTGGTTCCGCCTGGGGGTACGAATTGACTGCCATTGCCCTCATTCTCAACAACACTTTCATTCAAGGGCTACACACGCTCACGGGTAGTGAAATTCTCAACGTCCTTAGTGAGCACGGTACGTGTACTTTGGTCTTCAGCATCGTCATCATGCTTCTTTGCTTCTTGCTCACCCTGCCAAGGAAGATCGAACATGTAGCCACGATGGGAATCGTGTCTGCCATCTCCATGGGAATCGCCATTCTTCTTGTCCTCATCTTCACGGGTATTCAAGGTCGCGAGCCAGTCACCATTGAGCCGGGCAAGCCCGTGAAGATCACTGCTTGGGCCCCTGAAGGAACCACCTTCGTAGACGGCTTCAACGCCTTTCTCAATCTGGTGTTTACGTGGGTAGGACAGATCTGCTACCCCAGCTTCATCGCAGAGATGGAGCATCCGGAAGACTTCCCCAAAGCGCTGTACGCCGTCACGATTGCCGAATTTGTCCTCTTTACATTGGTCGGGATCGTCGTGTACTACTACTGCGGTCAATACACCCAGACTCCTGCTGTTGCCAACTTGAAGCCGATCTTCAAGAAGATCAGCTTTGCTTTTGTCTTGCCTACGACAATCATCATTGGCGTCATTTACGCCAGTGTAGTCGTGCGTTACCTTTTCCATCGCTTCACCTTCGACACTCGGCATTACAACAATCACACGGTAAAGGGATGGTCTATCTGGATCGGGTGCTGTGCGTTCACCTGGATCTTTGGTTGGGTGATCGGAGAAGCTGTTCCATTCTTCAGTGTCTTGCTTTCTCTCATGTCGGCCCTGTTTGATGGCTTCTTTGGCTTTATTTACTGGGCTCTAGCGTACAGAGAGATCAACAAGGGCAAACTCTGGAAAGGACAAGGTCTCCTTCGAAAGGCTGAATCGATCTTCAACGTCTTTCTGTTCTTTGCCGGCCTCTTCGTGTTCGGACCAGGTATCTACACGAGTGTCATTGCCATCATGCAGAGCTACTCCTCTGGAAGCGTCAAGTCTCCATTCACTTGCGCTGACAATTCCGTGTGATGTTTTTTGTTGCTCTTGATTCCCAACTCGCCAATTTTGTCTCACTTTTTCTTGCCGTGTATCAAAATATTACTCTGCATTGCCAATTGTATTTATCAGAAGAAGAGAAGTCGTCTACGCACCCCTTGCGTCCATAATGTCGTCTCCCCCATCCTGCTAGTAACCCTACAGGGAAGGTGTCCGCATATACCGGTAGATCTTCAGACTGTTCCACGTGTGTGCGGAGTGCGCGCGGCCCTGGACCTGGCGTTAATCGGGGAAGGGGGTGGGGGGGGGGGGGGGCAGTGCGTAAAGTGCGCAAAAAAGCTCAGCCGGGGAAAGGCCACTGCCATTTAAAAGGCTCTAAGGCTGCCGCCACTTGTCACACGAGAACGCTGACCCCCTTCTCAACGACGTCTACTTTATCATGTCGACTGCACAAGACCTCCTACTGCCTAAGCACAACAACCACACTCAGGAAGCAGAATCACTATCGGCTCCTCCATCTTATCAAGATGACAAATCCCCCTGCAAGTTCAGAGGTGGACGTCGAGGAATGTGCCACTCCCGCAGAAAGCTCTCTTTCTTTCAACGATTTGCTCTACGATTCGTAGTCTATTTCATGCTCTCAGCACTTTACATGGAGAGGACTAGTGTCTTTGCAGGATTGAGCAAGATTGGGGATGGCATTGCTACAAACACCCCAATCTGGATCGTCTCAGCCATCAACGCCTTCAAGACTTTTGCCTATGTGCCATTTGACATCTCTACTTACTTTGGCCTTGCTCTCTATTCGGCCTTCTTTGCTCTTTTCTTCACCTTTGTACGCATGAGATTGATGCAAAAAAGAAAGGCAAGGTTCCTCGAATGGAAGAAGAGCGGAAAAGATCACTTTGATGGAGGACATCGTCACCGACATCACCGTCATGTCCACTTTGGCCCGCGATTTGTCACACCCAATCAGGAGGCCCAGTACTCGGATGATGTGAAGAAAGGAACGGAAGTAGAGACACTTGTCAACATTCAAGAGTGATGGCCACCGTTCTGTATCATCTTCCGTTTTGGCTTCTTTCCAATCTTGTGTCCACTCTCATCTCCGGCTTGACCTCATTCTTCTCTTCCCTGTGAATACTATGAGTTCCAACATTATCTTCTTCACCTTCTGTTCTGTACCACCGAATAGTGATGCTGAGCCTTTGCTTTCGGGGATGGTATGTCGGCGGGCTTCCTCTCACACCTTGTACCCAGTCCCCCGTACGTTCCGGAATGCCGTGACTCCATTCCCACCTACTTTCACCACTCAACACACACAGCGAGCAAGGCATGAGGTAGACGCTATGCAACTTCTCTTTTTCCTCCTCCTTCTGAAATGTCATGGCGATCCCTGAACCGAAGGAGAAGATCATGATTCCGTCGAGGAATTTATTAGGCAAGTCGATGTGTGAGCTTATCCCTTGACCGGGTTGGTAGCAATTGAGAATCAGCTGACGAGTGATCGAGCAAGCCGGCGATCCTTGGAAGATTGTCAGGCTCGGATCTGGAAAGAGAAGGGTGAGGACGTCCGGTGGTAGAGACGGGGCCTCTCTCAGACGACTTGCAGCAAGCGACAAGAGCTCGTGCGTCCAACTCGGTAGCCCAGCATCTTGACATCTATCTCTCGACCCAAACAGTACCGCTTGATCTCTGCCATTATCCACATCAAAGTAGTCTTGATTTATGACGTCTTGCACAATGTGTTCACTCTCTGAGCTTATGATAAAGCCTGGGAAGTAGAAGAGACCTGGAATTTCGGGTCCTGACATCGTAGACACGAGGTCGGAGGGCAGCAATTCTGTCGCTTCGGAAGACTGTGTAGGTGACGATGGGGGAGTGAACAGTGGCGACTCTGACATACCACCCCCGAGACCACTTGAGCTACAAGACGCGCTTCCCCAGGCTTCTTTCTCTCTGGACGGAGCGGAGCATGGAAGTGCGACGATGGAAAAGGTTCCTTCTTGGTGTTGTACGTGTTGCTCTACTTTAATTAGCGCTAAATAATGAAGCAGAGCGCCTGGAATGCCTCAAAATATATACACTGTTAGATAAATAATAACTATTTTTTTTGTTTGTTTCCCCTCCTCCCCTTCGCATCACTACTCCATCATCTGCAGCGATTCAGTCGTCGACAGCCTTCCGCCTATGTCGAGATTAATCAACTAGTACATTCAAGATATTCTAGTTCTTCTGAGTGGAAGGCCATGGCGTCTACACCACAAGAGCATCCCACAAGACGACGCAGGCTCAAAGCATCCGATGATAGTTTGGGGAACAGCATGCAAGGCTCTGCTAAAATTGGTGCCGCTCCATACGCTCCAAAGAGGGATAGCAACAGTCGCCAAACAGACCTCAAGGATGGACAGTTCGAAGCAGATGGTATGCAGGAGGAAGAAGAGGAAGAGGAGGAGAATGATGATCAAGACGAGGATGAATACGAGGATAGTGGTGATATCTCGATTCTGCAGGACAATATCATGAAACAATCCAGGACAATCGACGATTTTACTAGGATCATCGCAGATTGGAGAAATGAGAGGGAAAAAAGGCAAAAGGGAGATGGCGCCAGTAACAGAACTAGTTTCTACGGAGGGGATAATGCAGGGGCAAGCACCTCTGCACTGGGTGTCAGGGGCTTACATGTCAAGGGGAGTGCACTATCGTTGAGAAGGGAGGCCGAATTGGGTAGACAATCGCTGGATGTCGATGCAGCCAGCCAGTACAGCTATGAGCCCTCATCTAGTGGTGAACAAGACGACGTCGGTGTATCGTCTGCAGCTGCTTCGCCGGTGGCCAGCCTTTCACCACTGGCCTTACAAGATGAAAACTCTTCGTCCTCCAAGACTGTCAAGGTGCGATGCACTTGTTGCTGTGGAAGGGGAACAAGGCGATGTAAGAGAGCAAGACGGGCTACTCGGGAATGGAGCGAAGTAGAGAGTGACCTCAGACTCGCTGCTGAGATCGGTCAAGCTTTGCTCCGGAAGAATGATGGCTTACAAAGTGAAGTACATCAGAATCAACATGACTATTCGAACCGAATCGATTCTCTGATGAAGAAGTTGTCATCTTCCATACGGGAGGCTTCGATGCTAGAGAAAGAACGTGAGCAGAGCGAGATGAATCTGGAGGCGGCGGATGCTTCGAATCGATCATTGGTGAGGGAGTTGGACGAGTGCAGGAGAGAGGTAGTCAGACTCAGAGGCGCCACCACGAGAAACACAAACCTCGAAAGTACCTTGGAAAGGTCAATTGGGGAGACGAAAGATCTAAAGCAGGAACTGTCAGAGCAAAAAAAGAAGACGAGAAAGATGGAAAAGATGCATTTTGATGTCAGCAATGATTTAAGGATTGCCCTCATTGAAGGGAAGAGGCAAGCTCCTTCCGGAGATGGTAGAACGCAGAGAAGGGAGCAATTCAAGACCATGGCAGAGGTGAGGTCGGGTGCATCGCCCAATGACACTTTAGAGGAGAGTAAGTGGGCTGAAGGGCTTGTCACTGAAATGGAAGAGATACAAGTGGAGAACCAACAGCTAAGGGAGATGCTTGAAGCTCGGGGCGAAGAACTCGTCCAGCTGCGGGAAGACTGGAGTCATAGGGATGGTATGGCTGTCTCGCCGCTTCTCGGAGGCAGTATGAAGAATGAGGAGACAAGCTCAGGGGCCTTTGCTTCCCTGTCGAGCGAGATTATCGAAGCCAACGAATCAAGTCCTCTAGTTGCGGCAACACAACAATCTCCTTCCCGGAGCGCACACGATGCAAGGGCGCTTTCACCTGAGGTAATTCCAGCTCCGTCTTTGGCAGCATCAATTGCCTCGGATACTACAAGCGACACTGTTGTCATGGGGCGATCACCAACATTGCTTGCTGCACCCATCACCACGCACAAAGCCACCAAGGAGCTTCGAACTGCGCAACTCATGGCACTCCTCGAAGCAATCCAGCGCATCTTCACTCGCTTGTCAAATGCCGACGTTGAGACACTCAGCAAACGACTGCAGAGACAAAATCTAACGGGAGACGTAGGTCACCTGGCCAGAACGACAGTCAATGGGATCTTGAAGGACGTCGATGGATTAAAGGACCAATTCCGCAGAGGCATGGAAGCAGAAAGTCGAAATCGGGACGCTGACACTGTATCTGTCGGCTCCAAGAACAGCAACAAGAGCGAAAAGGAGTCGGAAAGCTTGATAGCCAAGGCAGAATTCTTTGCGTTGATCAGGGTATTTCGGGAATTGTTTATCGAGATGGCGACCCTTCGGAAATCCGTCAACGAAATTAGCTTACAACCTCAGCACGCCGCTCGAATCTTACAAGAACAATTGGGGCTCAAATCGAGTGAAGACAAAGGAATGGGAGCGTGGATCGGAAGGATGTTCTCCGGCACAGCCCCGCTCGCAGGAGTCTCTACAACGACAGCAGGCAGCATCAGCAGCAGCTCTGCCGGGCCCGCTTTGTCAGCGGCTACGAGTCCGTTAAACGCAACTTCGAGGCCACCTTCCCATCGAGTGACTTCCGGGCCTCAATTGACCAGTAGAGCCAGTGCTGCCGTGCTGCCTTCCATTGTGGCTGTAGAAGTAAAAGGAACTCATGCGACAGCTCAGAAGGTAGCAGATGACGATCGGGACACGATCACGAGTCCACCTTCTCATAGTCGACCCACCGCTCTCCTTCGAAACAAGCGAAGTCTCTCACGCATCCAATCTCGGAATTTGAGCGGTCTCTTTGTAGGTTCTGTCCCGTCTGGCAACGATGAAGATGCCACTTTTTCCCCCTCGTCCTCCAACAATTTTGGATCGGCGCATACGAGACTGTCGACAGAGCAGCCAGGTCATCGTCAACATCGATTGTCACGGATCGTTGACGACGATGAAGTAAGTATTCACCAATCATTCACACCCAAGATGAGTCTGCGACCAAGGAATTTGAGTGATTCTTCCATTCGAACGACTTACATGGAGGATGAGAACAAGTTTGGCAGATTGAATCACTCCACCGCTCATCACAAGGCACCTGCTGCCATCTCGCGGATCATCACTCCTTCCACACTCTCCTTGCAAGCCTCTTCCTCGCCTCTAGATACAGGGGTGATTCGGTCATCGACTTCTTCGACATTCTCAGATGATACTTCGTCGACCATCAGCACAAAGGAGATGAGAGAAGTCAGCACAACGGTCCCTTTTGTTGGCGGCTTCTTGTCAGGGCTTGCACCTCGACCCGTCGTATCAAAGGCGCTGAGCTTTCTATCTGGTCCGTCCCTTACTCCACCGGCCCCACGCCTGCGCACTGCATCCTCTTCCGCGAAGCTCTCACTAGCGGCAGCGGCCTCTGGAGCAGCTTCAGGGGGTGGTACAGAGGGGAGTAGTCATCAGAATCGAAAGGAGCAGGGCAGGACTGGAGAAGACGACCTCCTTCGAGACAGCCAGAACCGCGCGAGAGAGTTGGGAATCTAGGCAGCACACACACACACACTCACACACACACACTCACACACACACACACACACACACACACACACACACACACACACACACACACACACATCTACACACAGGAATGACTGGTGTAATATCATCCTGTACTAAAGCTCTGTTTCGCTCTGCAAAAGAATACACACACTCGACTTCCCGTTCTTAAAGGGCTCACTTTTACTTCCTAAGGAGCTTCTCCCAAGCCCTCCTCGCCCTCTTCGTCATCGTCTTCTGCTGGCCAATTAAGAGGTACGCGGTAGAGTCGAATGACTGCCTTGTTGGGATCTTTCACAAGAACGAACTTGGCAGGACCCTGCTCTTCTCCCTCCTTCAGTTTCCTTGCCAAGTCGGCAATCGTACGAACGATACCCCATCCATTGGAGAAATTAACGTTGATTTGAGCGGCAAACTCTTTCGGTTTGTAGGACTGAGTGCCCAAGATGACGTGTCGAGAGGCATCCCTTGCATTCGCTCTGGAGATGTACCCAATCTTCATGTTATCAGCATTGGCTAAAACACTCTGAATGGCGAACCTGGCTAACTTGGCCCCGTTGTTCTTCATCTCTGTCGCAACCACGGCACCTCGTTGACTGTCCAGCTTCGATCTCCAATCTGGTGCTTTGCCTGCTCCTGGGTCGCGACTGTCAAACTCGTTGAGTGTCTTGATGGTGATGAACTGGTTTGGTTGTCCCTTCGTGGTGGGGTACATGATGGCGTCGATCTCTGCACGAACGATCAACTGTACATCATCATTGGGTGTAGAAAGATCAAACTTGCGGTATTTGTAAGCGCAGCTCGCCAATTGTTCCTTCTCCGTGCTTTCGTCGTAGAACGGATTTGGTCCGCTCGGCATCGTCTTCTTCTTCTTCTCATTGACGACTTGGAAGGCAAAGTTCTGGTTGATATACGTGGCTTCCAGGCTGAGATTGCCTGGTGTATTGATCTGAGCGGCTTTGTCTTTGCTGACCTCCCCTTCCTTCTGTTCCACCTCAAGCGGCGGCTCAATGGCATTTTCATTCACAGTGACGAAATCAAATGCACCACCGTCTCGTTTGTCCAGAAAGATGTTGTTGGAAGCATCACGAGAGACAACTATGTCCCACGGATACACGCTTCTTGGTGAGCACATAAGGAGAGCGAGAATAGAGTCTGTGGTGAAGATCCGGGTGGGTGCAGCGCTTGAATCTTCGTGCATTGGCTCGGCAGGTTGCGATGCTAATTCTTGAAGGACTGGGTCATCCGATGTAGTAGGATTGTATCGCACGCGGTCCATGGGCTGCAAGGGTTTTTCGAAACGAACGCTGCTGATACGGTCATACGTTCGGTCATACTCGAACAATGTTCCATACATGGAGATATCTTCGCCCGTTCCCACATCAAGGCGAAGCTTGGACAATCGTGAAAACTCGATCTCTTCCTCTTGTTCCCAGTCCGGTCCGACGATGACTGATGGTTCACGAATACGCTGCGGTCGATCCCAATCTCCTCTGAAACCACCTCGTCTTCCTCCTCCGCGCATCATACCGCCTCTTTGCATACCTCCTCGCATGTTTCTGCCGCTTTGAGGCGCTGCTCCTCCAAGTGCTGGTCTGCCACCCATGGCACCGCCTCCTCGCGAAGCACCACCTCGATTATTCGCACCCCTTCCACCTCTGTTCATGTTACTCAGACCACCGCCTCTCTTGGTTGTAGTTGCTCTAGTATTGTCGACCATGCTAAAGCTTGCTTCATCATTTCCATGGAAGTAGGTAAACGTGCTAGCACCGGCTCCATAACTCTGATTGCCCTCCCCTCTTCTTCCACCTCCTTGACCAGAAGCTGCACCTCTCAAACCAGCAGCGGCACCTCGAATGGCACCACCTCTGTCGTCTCCACCTCTGCCACCATCTCTGCCACCATCTTGTTGTGCGCTGACACCGCTGCTGGCGTTCCAGTCGGCGAATCTTCCAATCTTGTCACCTTTGGCGAAAGGTGCAAACGGAATATCTCGAAATTCTTCGGGCAAAACCGAAGATGTGGCATCCTTTTGTGATGCTGCAGAGATCGGAGGCCCCCATAGATCCGTGACCTCTTGAAGGGCCGGAAGTTTGAAGCTAGCCATGAGGGACAAGGGGTTGTTGAGGAAGTAGAATGGAAAGTATCGAATTGAGGAGAACGAACAATGGCGCACGCACTGCGGGCCATATGAGGGAGGAAGAAAAAAAAAGGAAGAACGGGAATTGAAGTGGCTGTCGGCCACGTGGACGAATCCCCTTTCACTGACATCCTTCACCCAGAGCAACACAAATGATCCATAAAGTTGGTGCGCATCAATCGCAAGGTCGCGTCTCTTTTGAGATAGAAAATGTGAAATGGACAAAAGGGCGGGCAGTAGGAGTAAAAAGTCGAGAGATAGGTGCGATCCTTCATTCTCTTGGCAGTTCAGGCAGCAGCCATCTTGAGATCATCAGAGCACTGCGTAGAAGGGTGTCTCCTTTCCGCAACACTGTGACAGTACGAAAAGCCAGAGAAAGACAGGACCTCCTCCGTTCTTGGCGAAAGACAGGGATCGTCGCCGACACGCACGATGTTTATGCTAAAGAGCTGTGAGCATTGTTGCTGCGACCCAGTCATGTAGATAGAGTGATACGATCAGATTCGACACTGACACGATTGACCTTCTCAGTGTTCGGCAAGATATGGTCTGATCAGAATAACGCAGAACTAATCCAGCTGCCTGCAGGGGCCCTTTATCTAGTCCGACCTGGAAGCATCAAGGGATCTCGGGAATGCATGTGAGTGGGCATCGTTTTGCAGCATAGCCAGTCAGAGAGTGTGCTGATTGTGGCCTGTACCACGTTCAGCTACAAGGACGCAGTTGCGACCATTCGTAGAACAACAACAGATCGAAATTATCAATTGGTCGTCACAAGGGCTTATGAGGAGGGAGAAGAACAATTATTAGAAGAGGAGGAGGAATGTGAGCATCAGAAAATTTGTCGAGGGGTAAGGATAGAGGTGTACTGACAGGAAGAGGTCCTCAGCTGATGACGAGAGATCATTCCTAATTGATGCTTCGCTGAACTTCCGAGCTTCGACAACGAGTGAGGGTGAAGCTTCGTTCAAATGGAGTGATCTGGATGGCGATGTCGATGATTTGTTTGAGTTTGTAATGGACAGCAACCAAGTCAACGCGGTGACAAGGAGCATCTTCGAAGTCACCTTTTTACAATGCGCATATGAGAGAAAGTGGGGGAGAAGTCACGAGGAAGCCAGTGATGCTGATCTAGAGGAGCTCAAATATCGGGGCGATCAACAGTGAGTGTGGCAGATCTGAAAGCCGAAGCAAGTAAGAAGTGCACGTCTAATCGTTAGCCTGTGCAGATCAACGGGCAAAGGAAAGGTTAAGGAGGAGGAGGATCTGACAAAGGAGCTGGATGAATCACTGCAGCAGAAGAAGAGTACACCCAAGAAGAGGTCCCCTTCCACACCTTCCAAGCCCAAGGTGCCCGCAGCTTTCACCGAGGCTGTTCCTGCCCCTCCAGGTGAAGAAAGTCCCACGATCTTGCTCAAGAGTGTAGCAGACCTCTACCTATATGATCAAGGCACCGGCTTGTTCATGACCCAGGAAAAGGGAACAGAGGCAAACGTACTAGAAGCTGGAAGGTTCCTGTGTGAGTTTCATGTGTTTGTGATGGAAAATGATTGGGCTTTTAATTAAACCAGGCACCGGCCAAACTCATACTTTTCCTCTCTAGACTGGCTCACCATCACATCATCAGCTCGTCAATGGCTCTCTCAGCGTCTCGATCCTTCCATGAATATCAATTTCGCTGCCGATAATCTTTCAGCTGTCTGGAACTACTTTGATGCTGAAAAGCGATGCTACTCGTGGCTTCTGCGTTTCAACAATCGAGAACAATACGATGCCTTTCAAGTCGGCTTCTCTAGATTGATGTGGGAAAGCTTGAACGAGGAAAGATTCGAAAAAGTCAAGGAAGTGGAACAGAGATACATCAACGAGGCGTATGAAGAAGACGTTGAAATGCTGGGAGATGTAGAAGAGGGAGAGGAGGAAGAGACGGAAAGAGTGCGAAGAGACGACGAAGAAGCTGAAGTGGCGGCCGAGTTGGAAGAATTGGATGGGGAAGAGGAGAATCCAGACGACGAGGATCACTACGGAGATGCGCCAGCCACCATGCCAGTCGAAGAAGGAGATCATGATCACAATTCTCAGTTGACGGTCGGGTACAAGTTCGATCGCTCGTTTGTCGTACGAGGCAATCGTATTGGAGTATTCAAGCACACAGAAGACGATCAGCTCGAATTTTCCACCACGATCAATAAAGTATCGACACCAAACGGAAAAGTCTTCAATCCGAAGAAGGTGCGTTGTCGATGTCCTCCGAGCGCTTTTGCACTCTACTCAAGCTGACCAAAAAAGTGCTGCGTCACTGGACCCTCTTTTCCTCTACAGATTATGCTGCACGATCAAGATTCAGCCATGATCATGATGGATCCTACGAACAACCATGCCTTGTACAAGATGGACCTGGAGTACGGCAAGGTGGTAGACGAATGGAAGGTTCACGACGATGTAGAAGTTCAGAACGTCGTCCCTGACAGTAAGTATGCACAAATGACTCCACAACAAACTCTGATCGGTCACAGTCACAACGGCATCTACCGCATCGACCCAAGGTTGGCCGGTCAAAAGTTGGTCGACTCCCAGTTCAAACAGTATGCAACCAAGAACGACTTTAGTGCAGCCACTACCGACGACCGAGGTAGACTTGCCGTGGCGAGTAACAAGGGGGAGATACGGCTGTTTGATCAGATTGGGAAGAATGCAAAGACGGCACTACCTGCTCTGGGCGATCCCATCATAGGCGTAGACGTCACCGCCGACGGTCGGTACGTCATTGCTACATGCAAGACCTACCTCCTTCTCATTGATACGCTCATCGGCGACGGTCGTTACAAAGGCTCTCTTGGCTTTGATCGTGCTTTCCCGACCGATTCGAAGCCGATTCCGCGACGATTACAACTCAAACCTCACCATGTGGCCTACATGGATCAAGAAGTCAGCTTCACACCGGCTCGATTCGACACGCCTTCTGGAAGCGACGAAACGTCCATCGTCTCTGCCACCGGATCGTACATTGTTTCTTGGCCGATGGAAAAGATTCGTAAAGGCAGAACGGATGTATATACTCTGAGAAAGCTGGCCGATACCGTCGTGGAAGACAACTTTGCCTTTGGGTCGTCGAACAACATCATCGTCGCCATGCCTCAAGACCTCCAAATGCATCGCAAACAACAGCTAGAGAAGCCTTCGAGAAAGAGCCTTATGGAAGTGCCTCGTCATTCGAGGTCTTCCATCGTCGATTCAAGATACTGAGCGGGGCACTCGTCTCTTCCCCATCTTTTTCTCCCAATTGTTCATTCGGTCTCCAGGTCTTTCCTCCCACCTCATCCTTTTTCAATGTTTGAATAGCCTCTACTTAGCCTACTGTACTCATTCCTTGCTTTTCTGCTGATACCAATTGAGATTACTATTTGAAGTGTTACATCGCGATTTGCATCCTGGTTGCGTGTGCTTGACATGCCAAAAGGACGGACAGCTCACTGCACCTTCTCGGTGCTCCAAGCGCTATTTGTGGCAAACTCTTTGGGAGCTATCGGATTGGTCTGCCATGACGAAGAAAGTGGGATGGGGTGTGGAGAGAGAGAGAGAGAGAGAGAGAGAGAGAGAGGGGGAAAAAGGAAAAGCGAAAAACAAAAAGTTTAGCGGTGGAGAGAGGGGCGCTGGCATTAAAGTACTCACTGCCTGACCACGAAAGCTCCCCGTCAGCCGCTCATCTCTTTGCATCATAAGACGATCCCAATTGTCGACATCGTATCGCAAGGGCTGGCAAGGAGGTAGGGGTCGTTCGGTCAACATGCTGCTGCTGCTGCTGCTTCCTTGCTCTCTTTTGACTCACCTTTCCATCGTTGGTCATGCGCTTAGCAACATTGAATCCGGTTCCAGTGACCCCAAACATGACAACGACGAGTCCCATAGGGATGAAAGCTTCCCAAGGAACAGGCATGATGAGTGCAATTGTAGGTAAAGGTACGAGGATCCGATGCTGGCTCGAGGGAGACCCCAATCGCGATCGGGCGACCATCGGCCAAAACCTACCCTAAAATGCTCTTGAAGGCGGCAGCAGACCACGTGTCAATTCTCTAGCACTCTAAATTCTGACTTTCGATATTCCATAATCAAGCTTCCTTCTTGTGACGATCAAGGAGACAGGAGAGCAACTATCCGCCGACAGCATCTTCACATCACTCGAGACAGAGACACACACCCCTTTGCACTAAGTGGATTCAATAGCGAATGACCAGATTACTCTCACGACACTCCGTAGACGCAATCGCCTGCACAGAATAACAGCACCTTTCTGGTCATCACCGATGGCCGAACATGTTATCACCCTCGACTTAAGCAATGTCTCCAAAGCCTACTCGGTACTGGGCGGCTTCATTGTTATATATGGCCTGGTCAGCTATATCGCAAAGGACAGACTATACCTGAGCGAGCCTTTGATTGCTGTCACGGTAGGGTGAGTCGCATCTGTCGCAGAGATCAGAGCACTACGGAGCACCTCATTATTCGTCTCATCCTTTCCCCCCCTCCCCTTTCGTTGGCATGCAGAATCATCACAGGTCCCTACGTCCTTGGTTGGATCGATCCAAACTCATGGGGAGCTACGGCCGATACCAACTATGTCACTTATGAATTCACCCGACTTGTCGTTGGTGTGCAAGTGCTCTTCACTGGCATATCGTTGCCGAAGGCTTACCTTCGCAAAGAAGCACTTTCCCTCGTTTTCCTTCTTCTGGGTGTCATGACTGTCGCTTGGTTTGTGTCGGCGCTCATCATTTGGGGACTCATCCCTAATCTCACCTATCTGGAGAGCTTGGCGATTTCAGCCGCTATCACCCCAACAGATCCCGTCTTGGCAAACAGGTCAGTATGTGAAGAAAGTCAGGGAGTAGCATCTACTGACGCTCCATTCTTTTGCACTCTTCTTCGCTTTGATGACTACAGTATCACAAAAGGTCGTTTTGCAGAAAAGCACGTACCGACGAATTTGCGCAACATCATCGTAGCAGAAAGTGGAGCCAATGACGGGCTTGGCTTTCCCTTTCTGTTCCTTGCGATATACCTTTTGGCAAGATCAGGAGGAGAAGCTGGAACGAGCATTGGCACAGAAGTAGGTCGATGGGTGTATGGAGTGATCATCTATCGTATCCTGCTCTCCATGGTGTACGGTGCAATCGTCGGCGTCTTGGCTCATAAAACCTTGAAGTGGGCGGAGACTCGAGGATACATTGATCGGGACAATTTCTTCGCTTACGGTTTTGGACTAGCCCTATTCACACTGGGCACGACTGGTCTATTCAATTCGGACGACATCTTTGGTTGCTTCATAGCAGGCAACGCCTTTACTTGGAAAGATTGGTACCGAGTCAGAACACAAGTGGAAGAAGAAGATTCATTTCAAGATATTCTCGATTCTCTTCTCAATGCTGCCGTCTTCATCTACATTGGAGCAATCATACCCTGGTCGGAGTACAGCTCGGCCACCTCTGTTGTTGACATTGCTCCATGGCGAATCGTCTTGATGGGAATCTGCATCATCGTGTTGCGACGACTTCCATGGGTGGTAGCAATGTGGAAGGCCATTCCCGCCATCACTAGCTTCTCCGAGGCTCTCTTTGCCGGCTGGTTCGGACCGATTGGAGTAGGCGCCGTCTTTTATATTCAGGTTGCTCTGCGGGAGATTCCCGACGACGGAACAAGGGATCGTCTGCGAGCCGTCTATACGCCCGTTGTGCTGTTTTGCGTGTTCAGCTCGGTTCTTACACACGGTGTCACGATCCCTATTGCAAAGCTGGGCCCTGGTATTGTTCGTCGCACTACCTCCTTCTCCGCGCAGAGAACGATCAGCCTCACGACGAAACCTAGAAAAGGGTCGCCCAACAACTCTGTCGATGAAGGCACTTCTCCAGGTGCTAATGAATCTTCCTCTTCTACTGCCATGCCACCTAAAGAAGTTTGGAATCCGTTGTGGTCCCTTGCTTGGGGCATCAAGAGTGTGGTGCTTGTCTGGAGGAAAGACTCTTTCTGGAGGAAGGAAACGAAACATCAGAAGCGACAGAGGCAACAGAAGGTCCTACAGAGCCATAGCATCGGCAAGCCGATGAACGCCACAGCAATGTCGACGATGATGGAAACAAGAGCAGAGCGCGAACAGAATCAAAAGGATCAGGATCAAATTCAAGAGAGCAACTCTAACGGTGAGGAAGGAATCTCTCTACAGTCTGAAGTACAGCCGCAACAACCCGTCGTGATACCAGAGCCCATCGCGAACATCAAAGATAAGCAGCATGCAGAGCCACGATCCGTCGGTATCATTCAAATTGTCGGAAACAGTCTGCGGGAGGAATGGCAAGCGGAGAATCGTGAGGCGATCCGAGAGGCGATGTCCAAAGTTCACGGTGACCTCGGCCAAAGGGGTGAAAGTTCTTCGAGTATTCCTGGTACGCCGAATGGAAGTCGAGTGCGTTTCATTCAACAGGATTGAATTTGCGACATTCCGATGAGCGCTCGCCCGGAATGACTTC
Source organism: Exobasidium rhododendri (assembly GCA_026210745.1). Classification (NCBI taxonomy): domain Eukaryota; kingdom Fungi; phylum Basidiomycota; class Exobasidiomycetes; order Exobasidiales; family Exobasidiaceae; genus Exobasidium; species Exobasidium rhododendri. Next base: position 2,019,311 of record CP110630.1, read on the forward strand.
TTCAGATAGATTCGCTTCTCCACGCTTCGCCGTTTCCTAACCCTCTCCTCCAGCCATCCCCCCCTACCCTCTTCCCTTCCTATCCTTTCAACCTTGCTTTGTTTGCTAATAAAGTAAGAATAGAACAATGCTGCGTCTCTTTCTCTATGTTTAGCCACTTCTGGCTCGGAAATGCTCCTCGACCAGTGCAAGTGCTTCGATGGACGTGCCATAGCCACTCTGATAACCACCACCTCCAGCACCATACGCGTGCAACACATGAAAAGACCGCTTTTCAGACGTGGCCAGACACTCTTTCTCTAGCCGTAGACCCCCCCTTCTGGACGGTCTCAGTCCCACGCCATGGCCCACCACCTTGATCGTCTTCCAGGCTTCTTCTGAGCTTGGATCTACTCCTTTGTCTAGTAGATCTGGTGCCACTTGAATGCACCGCTGCAAGATCCGTTTCGACAATTCCACATCCACCTCGGTGCCCCAGTCGTGGGGGATGGCACAACCACCACAGATGACTTGTCCACTTCTCGCTCTTGGAATCACATATGTAAATTCTTGATCTTCTGGCGAACTCTTCTCCACACCAAAGTTTCCATTCTTTGGCCCTTTCATCACGCATCGCGGATTTTGTTGAAACTCCTTGCTCGGCTCAATAATGACAGTTTGACCTCGTATAGGGTAGACAGCTGTGTCCAAGACATCCTTTAGCTCTTTCGAACCAAGACCGGTTGCATTGATGACTAGCTCAGCATCAGCCACAAAATCGAACACATCAGAGAGGCTGCTAATTTCACCTCGGACGAATATTACCGGTACTTGTGGACTCGGTAGATGCACTTCATCGTCGTTGCTTCCTTTGATGACCGGAAAGAGTGAAGAATGAGTAGACTGAAGCTCTGACTCCAAGCATGAGAGGAAAGTAGGTGCATGCATCGTGAAGCCGTTGTACTTGGTCAAGACTTGCTCGTTATCACCCTGTGTGACTGTATACTGCAAGGGAAAGGCATCATCAGGATTTAGTCATAATGAGAAGGGGGAGGTCTGACATCCTTCGACTCTTTCTTTTGGCTCACATTTGGCAGAAAGCTCGACCTCCACTGATGAACTTGCTCGTTCTCTGCCATTTGATGTGTGTATTCAGTGAATGGCATCTCCGTTAGTGTTCCTTCAGGTAGAACATGATGCCACTTCTGCCACTGCTTGAATGTAGCTTCATCACGGCTCTGTTGCTTAAGGTCTGCGGTTGTTGATGCCCAGTTTGCTCCCTGGTAGGTTTAGGATTGAGAGGAGAAAAAGCTTCAGAAGGCCAAGCATATAATGTGACCTCGAAAGCAAAGCAGGCCCTATCTCCCTCTTTCTTTCTCTTTTTTTTTCCCTTTGCAGTATTTCACTCACTGCCCATGGACTTGCAAATCGACGAGACTGAGTATCAGAAGGCAGTTCTCTTGCCAGGACGGTGATGTCATACCTTCCTTGTACCTTGAGCTGCAACGCAATCGACAGACCAATGACTACATAAATAAGATTCATAGTCAGCCCACTATATGCTCCTTACCGTCATCAAGCGAAGTCTTACCTCCTGATCCCACCACCACTATCTTCTTTGGAGCTTCCTTGTTCATATCACTTTTCTACGAACGTCTTCATACACGATAAGAAGTAAGGATAGGCCGACTTACCTGGAGTGACTCTTAATTTCCCTAAATGTATATACAGAAACGCACAAGTAACCCAAAATGCACATCTTCTAGCGCCTAGCCTAATCCAGATTCGGGCCGTCGAGACTGGTACAGCTTCGGCTCTCTTCGCGACTGTCACGGGTCACGACTGGAGGATCAGACAAGAAGAAGATAAAGTAGTGATATGATCATTGTCTTTCCATGAAGGAAAGAGAAGGTGAGACTTGTAGTACAAGTGAAAGGAGACAAATTTACACCTCGAGCGAATAGAAATACAGCAAATGAATGTGTTTAGGAGAGAAAGAGAGATAGTGGGGCAAGGTGACTACGTAGGGGTAAAAGCGAGCGTCATGCTCTCAATAGGCTAGGGGAATTTTCGATTGAAAGATCAGTCTTGCTCGAGCGACAATGGTGAAATCGTCGTCGGCGGCGGCGGCTACGAAGGTATGGGCGCTGTCGATACTCATGATGCTGTTGCGTTTGTTGGAGGAGTCTTGCTTGATTGGACTGCCATTGATGATAGGACTCGGTGAAATCCTAGCAGCTTTGTTCGTCTGGACAAGTGCGATTTCCACATCTCCCAGCTCTTCCAAGCCAGCAAACTCGGGAACGAATCCAAATGCTTCAAAGGTTGTTTCGTCGAATTTAAGCCAGTCTCCAAACATATCTGGCCACATCATTCTGTAGGGCGAGAGGTGAGGGCGAATATCGTCCAAGACGAGCGAATATCGTTTTGTATCACCGGATCGCTTTCCTGGCGAACCAGGTGCGCCAGCCATGGGAGGTGGAACGATGGGGTAGATGTGGAACCGTACCGGGCAATCGACCATAGCAATCACATCAGGACAGAGCATGTATCTTGTGGAAGCAATGTGATGTGATCGTGCAGTGGAGGATGCGTGAGGGGGCGGAGTCCTTGCGCGAGAACGGATAGCCTTCATCGTCTCTTGCGGCTCGTATTCAGACAAGGAGGCACCATCCATAAAGGAAGGGTTTGGCGAGAATGTTTCTGGGTGTCGAGATGCTAGTTGCGCTTCTGATGCTACTCTTTCCCCATTGGCGAAGTGTGCTCTCATGGCTTGCATCTGACTGGAGTCCGTCATGGTGCTAAAGACACTCGCCCTGTCCTTTGTTGTACCATCTCGCCTTCGAATGGGATCCTGGTCTCCTAGTCCAATCTCTTCCATTTCGCCTTCATCTTCGGCGTCGTCAAAGATGCCGTTGTAGCTGTCGTACATTGCTTCGGCCTTTCGACCCATGGCTTGACTGAAGGGATTGTTGTTATTTGCAATCAGGGGTGAGTGTTGGCGTACTTGCATAACTTTCGCCTTCATTATTTGCACATCCTCTGCCCCGCGAGCAGCACCCAGACCCGTTCGACTGTCTCCAAAGTAGTCTTCATCTTCCACTGTCGACATGTCTCCCGAGTCGCCGGCTTTCACTGCTTCGTCTGATGGTGGAAAGACGCCAGGAGCATGGAAAGATGGACTTTCCTTACTGTGTGTGGTGCGATGTCGGACACTGAGGGAAGTCGTGGTAATGGCCGGTGCAGCAGCAATATTCTGTTGCCCTCCCCTCCTCCTCGGGAGATCTTCGTCACTGATGGGTGCAGTGAATCCGTTGTGATTACTGGTTGCAGCGCCCTCTCTGTTGTCATAGAAGAGATCGCTTTCCCAGCTTGATCGATGACTTTGTACGCTCTGCTGGCTACGAAACTGTCTCATCCGTTCTTGACTTTCACTCGCTGCTGCCAATCTTGGGTTCGGCGTCGTGTATGGATCGTCTCGTTGGTCTAGTCCTAGTCCTAGTCCCACTCCGGCAAAGGCCACCTTTGCGCCATTTCCCTCCGGTTTGCCCTTTCCACCAAACAGACCGGTCATCATTCGACTCTGCATTGGTTCCTCGCCGCTGTTCTCGCGTTGATCACCACTCCAGTCCTCTACCAAGACCCCTTTAAAGGCGAGAGGAGACGACGTGGAAGCCTCTCCTTGCTTTTCTCCCTTTTCAACGTAAGGCGAACCGGTTGCAATCGTGCTGGGTGTCATCCCTTCGCCGCCCTTGCGCAGGACAATCGCCTTCTTGTAATTCCTCTGCGGCGATGTCTCATTCAATGTCCGGTCATCGTCGTCGCCGCCGTGCACATAACCATTGAAGTCGTGCTCTTCTTTCGCTACATGACGACGACAACAGATGATCATCAAGAGAAGGAGCGCAAACCCTCCCACTCCGCCCAAGGAGCCCGCCAACGCAATTCTCGCATTCTGACTGAGGCCGCTGCTACCGCTGTTATGCGATGATGTGCCACTCGTTCCTCCCGAACTGGGTGTCATGTCACTTTTGACCGTCGTAAGGTAAAAGTATGCAGAGCTTGTCTGGTTGAGTGCGTTGGTAGACTCCAAGTCGACCTTCACCCGTCCACTTTCTTGCGATGGAACAGTGCCAGTCAATAGCAGACTCTCCGTGTCGAAATCAAGCCATGACGAGGCGTTCACTGGGTCAAAGGTGGCATTGAAAGTCGCACCCGAGAATGCATCGCTGGCTACCAAAGACTGCTCTACGACCAGAGAAGTCGAATTGCTACTCATACGAACGTACTCACCGAGCGAGACATTGACTGCTTTGCCTGGCTCGATGTAGACATTCGGCAGCGTCTGCTCGGTAAAGGCGAAAGGGGAGATGTTGACAGTCAAGTTGGCCGCTAGACTGTTGCCTAATGTATCGGAGAAGACAAGAGGAACGAGACTCATCTGCGTCACGTTGGCGTCCTGGAACTGATCAAAGGGTGGCGCTCCACTCAGCGTGTTGGTGGAGTTGTCAAACGTAATCCAGGGTGTGGTTGCCAGGTCTGGCAGAATCGTAACAGGGTTGACAGTATTGTTATTTTGCTTTCCATCCAGTTCGATGGCAGTGGTGGGCAATTGGTATGTAAATGTGTCGCCTACGCTGGCATTGACAGAGCGCAGAGTTCCGTTAAGACTGAACGAATGAGCAGAAATCTGGATCTTGAGCGTGTCTGAAGTACCTCCAAATTCCGGCCTGTTGGAGCCCGTCACTATGAAATCAAGCTGTCCACCATCCGAAATTGGTTCTGTTGGTGCAACTCCGTACAGCGTATACGTATCGGCGCTCCAGGTGATCCAAGACGGTAGTACAGTGCTTCCGTTGATGGAAACGGACATGTAGACCTCGTCACCGTTTGCCAAGGTAAAGGTGTCACCTTCTAGACCCACACTGAACGACCACCCCAACGGGATGTACAAGATGTTCCCAGGCAGGAGACTCTTCGATCCTAAAGAACTAGCAGTCGGCAATTGTTGTGCGATGGGAAGGTTTAGCGTTGGAGCTGGCTCGTCAAGCACCAAGAGTGTGAAGGAACTTGTCTCGCTCGTTGTGTCATTTGCAGAAGCCGTGACGGTGATCCTGGACCCGCCTTCATCGCTAGAGGCGGGACTGCCGCTGAAGGTCTGGGTTATAGCGTCGAACTGAGCCCAAGCAGGCAGTCCAGAAGCATTGTAGGTCAAGGAAAGCGGGGTCGACGGCGCTGCCGAATCAGTAAACGTATTCGGATTAATGGTCCAGTTGTAAGGCGATCCTACATGGGCAATTTGTGGCAGCTGATCAATGAGAGGAATGGTCAACTGTAATTCACACGTAACAACGGTGACAGAAATGGCCAAGATCGCAAGCAAGAGATGCATCTCTGCTGCAAAACAAGGACACAAAGAGTGTCGATCGATTGGTCTTGAGTGGTAGTGGTAGACGGAATATAACGAATGTTGGGAATATCGCTGCTGTGCGATCTTGCGGCTTGGTATAATGTGTGGTTCCAGTAGATCCGTGGAGAGTTAGTCGAAGCAAAGAGAACGTGAAGTAGGCATGAGAAAGAGTGTGGTCGAAGTATCTACAATGGAATAGGTGATGGTAACGAGCAAAGGAAAAGGAGCACCAATCCATCTCCAAGGCTCATTGGGATCTTGGATCAAATGGCCTCAATCAAGCTGGTCGCGGCCTACCTCCCTACTTTCAAAGCCTCTTGTCGATGCAGGATCACATCTTGCAAGGGCCAGAAAATCGCATCGCATCGCATCCCACTATGCTATTTTCCGAGAAGGCCTAATTGCCAGACTTTCCTAAATTGGAAGCCCCTCCTTATTGTATCGTGTCTGTACTACGCCTTCCTTAATCAATAGTGTTCCTTTACACTTTGTCCCATGTCAGGGGGTATACGGTCACAAATGTGCGGCCAGTAGCATGTGGCCGTTTTATCTTGACTGTATTATCTTGCCTTATTATCTTGACTGTTATATCTTGCTTTATTATCTTGACTGAATCATTTTGACTGTGTCATCTTGAATGCGTGGGCCAAAAGGGACTTCAGCGAGATTGTAAGGAAAGTGTCGATCGGCTTCGTCCTTCGCAAGGTATCATTCCTCCTTTCCGCCGCTGCAGTAAACTCAAATGTACAACACCCCCTGACTTTGGAATGGAGAATCGAAACTTGCAAAGACACGCGTGCGCGCACGTTTTTTACGCGTTGTCTTCGACTATTCGTTGTCTTCCCATCCTTCTGATTTCGCGTGGCCTGCGCTTGAAAAGCTTCCACGCGAGAGAACGTCGGAAGGGAAGCAAGCTAAGGACAGCTTGGTCTGTGCACCGATGAAGGAAGGGTCTGAAGTCGAGTGTACGTCATGCACAGACACTGATTTGAAATGAGGCGGTACCAGTCCTGTCCGTTAGGCTACGTTGACTTTTCTCGGCTGATGCATTAGAAGTAGTAGTCTGGACCCTGGAATAGGGATACGAGTACCTCTTCTCTGCTACTATCTCTTCTAAATGTGGGACAATGGTACACAGTGTGTTTGTGAACAAGATGACCGTGCCCCTTTTCAGGTAACGTGGGCAACAGACCTGATGACGGTTGCCCACATGCCCCTGCCCCTACCAGGGACCACGTATGACGCTTTCAGCGTTAGAGGAAGAGTGAATACATTAATTTCCACCTTTGAGGCAGTGCTCGTAGAGCTCGGGTGAATAGTAAGTGAAAGGAGAGTGCTCAACTGAGTATGGCTAATCCTATTCTACAAGTCGGTGGAAGCTCAGCGAAAGCATACGTGGAGTCCAGCAAGGAAGGGAAAGACGAGGCTCTTTCGAAAGTATAAGAAGAGCGGGGATGAAACATAACACTCTCTTCCCTACCCGCAACCACATTACTTACTATTACAACCCAACTCTCCAACCACACAAACTAATCTTCAAGATGCAAACTGTCAAAGACGCTGCGTGAGTTTCCCATCTTTTGGGTCTGCCTGAACCTTGTCTGACAGTCGCTGTCACTTCCCTCTTTGCAGCAACTACGTCTCCGAGTCCGTCCAGGGTACCGGTGCCACTGCCTCCAAGGAAGCAAACAAGAATGTCGCCAAGAACGACGATGCATCTCTCTCAACCCGAGCCAGCGCTGCCAAGGATGCCGTCGGTGACAAGATGGACGAGTCCAAGCACGATGCCAAGTCGGAAGGATACAAGCAGAAGGCCCAGAACTAAAAGCTTCTATGCTTAGCACTGCCCGTCTCACCAGCATGTCCTTCAAGCTATGTCTATTAATATGATTTAATTTTACATTGTCTGTACGACTATTGATTATGATCACTCATAGTGTGGGGGTTTTCGTTCCTTTTTTTACCATGAGACCCTCTATTTGAGAGGTGAACGGCTTTTCGATGTGCGTGGGGAATCCATACCCCTTTTCCCTTCATCCCACTCAGTGCCTTCGTACCGAATTTGGTGCGTTCGGCTTGATCACGACATCGAGCACATCCCCATCTCCAAAAGCCAAGTCTTCCAATGTCCTCATTGAATGCTGCTCGTTAGCATCAAGTGGAAGCTGTGGTCGTACGCGCTGCACAACCTTGGTGAATGCGCTGCTTTGTTCGCCATCGCTGCCGTCGTTCTCGTTCTCTATATCATCAAGTACTCCATCCAAGGTGGCTTTCGAAATTCGAGTCACGCCCCGCCCTGCGTCTCTTGCTGCCCAGGTCTCTCTCTTTGAATCGAAAGAGACGATGCGAAATGCGTGAGCCGTAATTGGAGCCGAAAGAGACGGATCTCGCATGTGAAGGAATGTTGCTATGTCCCGCAAGGTGGCCGATCGCCTGGTGTGTGACAATTACGGATAAGAATATTATGAGACTCAAAGTGTAACGGAATGATGAAGTTGCCGTGACATTGACTCACCAGAGATACAATTTATAGTCTTCCTCACCATACTGTAGGCGATCGAAGTCTTGAAGTGGTCGAAACGTGCCAGCCTTGACTTGACATCTGACCAGAAAGGGAGAGGCCTGCAGAGAGGAAGGAGGCAGGTTACGATTTCTCAGCAGGCTACGCCTTACGTAGGGTGCCATGTTCAGGACTCACATCTTCTCCTGGTCCTGGTAGCCTGACCGATGACTTCACCTCTCGGCGAGGGACAGACATGGTTGCTGCTATCGAAGTGTTCCAAGAAAGCCAATGAGCGTGCCAGTGACCATCGATGTGAAGTTATACTCCCTAGGCATTACTTTTCTATGATGAGACAGACTCCTCATCCCTCGGAGTCGACATCTGCTCGACGCAACCACGTGGCCTGGGCTGGCAGATGCAATGCAATGCAACCTTAAACTACGATAAAGAACTGATCATTTGATAGAGAGTCGTCAGTGCCCAATCGGTGGAGAGAGCGACAAGGTATGGCAGTCGATTCGGCATCGCCTGATTGCTCGTAAACTTCCCTCACTTGTCCGACAAAAATTGCTTACTCCGCTACAATGATTTCTAGAGGTGATGTTTTTGGAACGCCGTGTCATCATTCCGTCATGAAGAACGAAACCATTCAGCAGAATTCTATGCCAAATTTTGCCATCGAAACGAAGGCATCATACACCGAATGCAAAGTATGTAATTCGACTCACTACGGCAAGCTGATGAAAGTATTTACGGACAGCTTCTCTTTCACTAGGTTTTTTGATCGGGGGCGGTGGAAATGGCATTCAAGGTCAAGTCAACCAAACCAGATTGACACCACGTGAGGCGTCTCGAAAAAGCGCGTAAAGCTGCCTGACGTGTAGTCGCTGCCAGTCGAAGACATTGCCCAATCGATGACCGAACCAGCCCAAGATACTTGCCATTAAATGTGAGATGGCACCGGCACTATCTGCAAGAAAGGCAGAGCTACTAAGAAGGCTAGCGACTAGAGAAGCAATCAGGAGGCAGCATCTTAGTACAGCCGAGCAAGCACGCGATGGCTCGCCGTTCGAACGGGGCGGTCCTAGTTCAGTGACAGTCTCAGATCTCGACGCCGTAGATGAGGAAGATAGACATTTAGAGCATCTTCTGCATGAGGAGAGGAACAAGAATGACGTAGAGTGGGAGAAAGTGCATAGGGTGAGTCTGATAGACTGTAGTCGTTATAGACTATTGATTACAAATCTGACTGAGACCAATTCTTTTTTGTACATAGAAATTAGCATCTCTAGAGACGACTTCATCACAGCATTCAGATGCAGCAACCTCAAGTCTAACCGCAAAAGAGGTAGAGCTGTCCATGCTTGAACATGAAATTCACAAGCTCTCCGAAGGTGTGACCATGTCTCCGATGTGTTCGTAAGTACTGCCGCTTACCTGCCTCCATTCCCAATTTCGAAACAGATCTACCACGTCTCCAACCGGCACAAAATGATTTTGTGCTCTCTTTGTTGACACGAAGTCTCGTTGCAATTTCTATTGAACAGACTGAAGAGGGTATCATATCAAAGCGAAACGACTTGCAAAAGGAACAAAATCTTCTGAGGCAGGACGAGGAGACTTGGCGTCAAATTCGAAACGTACAAAAGGGATTGGAACTCAGGAGAGAAAAGCTGAGACGAAAAAGAGACCAGAGAGAGGACCCTGAAAGCGTCATCGTCTCTTTGAAAAGGGATGCCGTAGCTTTGGAAAGCAGCACAAAGTCCCTCATGGCTACTCTTATGCTATTTTGCGATAATCTGTTCGAAGAAGATAAAGAAATCTCGGATGTGAAAGCTAGACGGGGTTACCAATTGAGGCATCTCATAGATGTGAGTGGATGTGATTGATTGCGCCACTCCATGTCGAGCTGATTTTGTTCATGTGCGCGACATGACAGGTCCTGGTCAATCGAGCGTACGATCGGCCTGATGATGCATGGGTTGACATTAGTCAGTATTACTCGCCTGCGATTGTCACACTCCTTGTTCGTGCCAACGTTGCAATTGAGCACCCTCGCGACGGTCGTACCCTTCGACTGGTCGACTTTAGCAGGTAATCCTACGGGGAAAGTCTTTCTCTCTTTCTACCAATACACTTGTATACTACTCATTACATGATGCAAGAATGACGACAAGGGCCGTTTCGCTGATTCTATTTCCTCTGCTGCGCTTCTCTTAAGACGTGTCTACAGTCGTTGATAATATCCTTTGCACCTGGAATGCCGGCCTCATCCCATGTCGCCAAGACGGCTTCCATGCTTCCCCAAAGACCTCTCGCTTTTTCCAGACCTTTCACTTCACCTTCAAGTATGATGGTATCCTTCAAGCGTCCTGGCAGCTCGACTGCGAGTGAAACAATCTTCTCTATTTCTGTTGTATCGGTGGAGGCTTCTAATGAGGGACCCAGTCTTGTTGCTTTGACAGGTTCCTGGATCTCCTGTAATGACTGAGAGATATCTCGAAGTGAGGACCGTAATGATGTCAAACTAGGTGTCAGCGCATCGGCCTTTTCCTTCATCTATGCAGGTAATAATTGTTATGTTTAAAATTTGTAAAGCAAGGAGGACCTTCCAGACGGCTCACTAGTGTTACTTACCTTTCCAATTGTCTCAGTCGCAGACACGAGCTCATGATGGTGGTTATACACAAGACTCTGCCTCTCGCCATCCAGCTCTCGAATCTCTGTCAAGAGATCTGACTCTGACTTGAGCAATTGAGTGAGTGTTTTCTCTTGAAGCATAGCCTGAAAAGCAGCTTGAGCATCAAAACCAACACTACTGTCTGGGTCTAGCCGTGCAGTAGGGGAGGCGGAGGCAAGATCGCCAAGTCCATAGTAGTTGCGCAAAAGGTCGTTTGCCCTTTTCTTCGACGAAGAGCCTTTGAATGGCGAAGACGAAGACGATGAGGACAGAGCTGGTGATGCAAGTGCACTCGTTCGCACAATCGCCGAAGCTGATATCGACATACCTCTAAAGCATGAAGCAAGAGCGAGATTTTGGAGAACAGAAAAGGCGAGTGAGATGATTTGCACACCACCCCGACAATGTATCAAAAGACAACAATCGAAGCTCGAGCCTCTTCAAAGTTCTGTCGCTGTAAATAAATAAAGTCGAGCGAGGTTGGATCGGAAAGCGCGCTAAGAAGTTGTTGGTTGCCTTTGGGTTTGTGTCCCTTCAAAGGTGTACCGGGGGGGAACCGACACGAGAAAACACTCGGGGAGAGTTTGACGTCGAACCTAAACCTGATTGTAAAGTGATATTCCAGGCTTTTTCGCCTTTCCACCCTTCCACGCTGCCCTATCCTTTCTTCTGCTTCTGTCATTGCCCACTTGCTTCCCTCCCGTTCGCCAAGCAGTTTCTCAGCTGTGGACACATTTGCCCTCTATTCAAAGGACTGGTCCTTCGATACAAGAAGAGGCCTCTACTCTCCAAACAAAGCTTCCTGATACGAAGAGACTCTTATCAAGCTCACACAATACACACTACAAGACCTCCTTTGCCTGTCTCTTGTTTCGGCCAAGACGCAGTATCCACCCGCCTCACCTTTTATCTTCCGTAGGCGCACGATCTACACGAAATAATACTAGAGCGCTTCTACGATACTTTACTTCAGCACACGATCCTGCACAACACATTTGTATAGTGACTTGCGACTTGGCAATCACAACGAGCCTGCAACTTCCCCCGGCCACTAGTCCAATCGGCCTTTCCTCGATATACGAAACTTCTCTCCTAATGTCGACAAGAAATCGCTCGAGCGTCGTCACCATATAGATCCTTTCCTCGCTATGACATATCAAAATGAATCTTCGCACCCCGGTGCAAGCTCGAGCAGCATGCATTCGTATACGTACTCTCTTGGCCATGCACCTCAAGGGTCTCTTTCTGGAAGTAAGACACAACAAAGCAAGGCATACCGAATCGGGACACCACTAGAGCACGAAGATACACGGCCTACCTCACGAGATCATGGGAAATTTTCCCTTTTCGACAATACACCGAGTGATGGATTCTATGCCGCTGGTCAAGCTCCCGACGTCGCCTCATTGACATCGGGAACCAGTCAGATACTTGTAGCAAGTATTGTGCAGAGGCTGGTGAAGAGGGTGAGTGTGTCCTTGTAGATTTGACTGATGAAGAGTAAAAAAGATTTCAAAAACAGACTTTGACTGACTGCGACTCCGTCACCTACTCTGCAGCTGCCTTGCAATTCGGGAGGTCGACTTTCATCACTGGAGGAAGAGGAGCTGGTGAGGTCTAGCGTCGCTAATTTGGTCATTCATAGTGAATTTCAGCTGGTGGTCGTTGTGAAAGAATTACTCTCCGTCTTGGATACATTGAACAAGGTGAGTAGGCATTGCATTTGAAAAGTACTGTTCTCGTCATCGATGCTGACAATTTCTTCCTTCTAGCAAACATCCCAAACAACCGTAGAAGTTGGCTTTGGCATTGACGTGATGCAGTCGCAGCTCTTTATGCTACAAGTTCTTGTAGCTTGTCTGATCCATTCATGGAAGAAGTCACTGAAAGAGAAGCGGGATTCCATAGATAGCCAAAGCGAGTGGGCAAGCCTGACCAAGGGATGGGATGACCCGCCTGCGCTGGATGATGTCCTGGCAAAGCAGATACTTAGTATCATGACCTTCTATTTGCGCTTCACAACTGCACGAGAAGACAGTGTCTTTGGTGCTACATCGGATTACACGAGCAAGGGAGAAGGGCAAGGCAAGGGAGGAGGAACGGCAGATCGTTCGAAGGTGTTGCGGCGAGATGATGTGGAAAAGGAAGGAGAAACAAATTCGGGCGAAGTCGTATCTTTGGCAGCCTTGGTTCTTTCTGAGGGAACCGGGCTGTTCACTTTGCATCCCACGTTCCCACCTTCACGATCGCCCTTTCAGCTACTATCGAATGGCAACGGAGCAAGCGAGGATCTACCACGATTCAACTCAACCTTCACTCAAAATACTGCCGTCACGTCGTCTGCTCCGACGCTCAAAGATTCGGATTCGGAAAGTGTGCCAATGGTTATTCAGAGCATCTATCGACAAGCTAGTCAAGTCATCTTCTTCTTGAGCTCTAGTAATTGGTCAGTCATTTACGCACGAATTCGGAACCGACTTACCTACCTGAGCACGACACTGGAAGAGCTACCTAGTACGTTTGAATTGCGATTGCTGGAATGCACGAACTTCAACCGGGTCAGACTAGGCAGCGTGTTACAAGAACTCTGCACATCCTTTGTACACTTGAAGCGGACTGCTCAGCACACGATTGCTTTGGTTCTTCGAAGGTCCATTCAAGCGTGGATACAGTATCACCCGGCAGAGTATGACTACCTCTTCGCAACTGGTCGGAGAATGGAAGGCGGTCCAGAGTTGTTGTTCGATCAAGCGTTCAATCTGGCTGATTCCTCTCGGAAGAAGATCATTTACTGGCCAATGATGACATCATTACTGATCTTATGTCCTGACATCATCAGTAAGCTTGCCATTGGCGATGTTCGTAAGGGCGGTAGTCTAGGGAAGAAGACCTCCTTTCTCGAAATGTTACGCAAAGGCCTTCGAACGAGCAAATTGAGCGACGTAGCTGCGCTCTGTAGTGTTGATCTTTGCATTGCAGCCACCGGTTTCATGAACGCCAATTCGGGTCTGCGATTGCTGGTGGCCGATTTGGAAAGCGATTTGAAGGAGAAGTTGTTCGATCCGAGGAGACCTTTCGTGAACGCGACAACCAACGTCATCGAAGTGCCTCTCATGGTTGCCGCTTTCGTCGCCTTCTTTCGACTCGATTCGCAAAAAGCGATTCGGGAACTCGTGCCGACCTTGATGAGTGATGCAAGTCCGGTTGCCTTCAAGACTACACTGGTAAGGAGTTGCCTCCACTTGGCAAGTGAGAAGGATCGTCTGCCTTGGAATCCTCCCGTGTCGCTGCTGTACCCAATCGTGTGCACTCCATTGCGAAGCATCTTCAAAGAGAGTGTTTCCAAGCTTGAAACCTACGAAAAGTCATCGACGATGAACATTACCTCCAAGAGGGCATTCCTCTCCAAATCAAAAAGCGGAGCGGGAGGAGACGATGACGCCTTCAGTCGTCAAGATCTGATGCAGTATATCCTGCACTTCTGGCACATCGACATCGATGCAGCTTATCATGGAATGTCCTTTTCACATCCTACCACCCTTGCCTCTTTGGCAGGACCGAATAACATGTACAATCGTGAAGTGATGATGCGCAGCGCTGTTCGAACTGACAGTGTCGTTGCGCTCTTGTACATCATCACGAAAGCAGCCTTCACTACGTCGAATTGGCAAGTCCATCAGAGAGCAAACGAATTGGTGCAATTCTGCTTATCCGATCATGAGGATTACCGCGAATTCTACAAGTACACGAGGGAATCACTCATCTCCTGCTCCTCCTTCTTCACTCAGAGAGTGGCCGACTTCCTCATGTGGAGTGAGTCGACAAGTGAACAACAACATTGGCTGAATACTCTACAGACAGTCTGCCTGGGGAACATGGCTCTGTTAGACACCTTTGACGACCCCGCAAATCTCCTCAATCAACCAGGTCGCGCGGAAGTCAAACACGAAGAAGAGAAGGTCGAGATGGCATTGCTGTTGACCATTTGTTCGGCAGACACCGATGTCTCCTCTTTAGCGCTGCAACTTTGTAGGCAGAACGGTCGATTGAAGCAAAAGAGATCCGGCATCCTGTCTAATCAAGAGGAGTACAACTTGCTGTATGAGCAGCTTGGTGAACTGAATCTGGTCCAGACGGGTAGAATTGCACAGCAGAAACGCGTTCGCGCGTGTCTTCGAGAGGTGACGACGTGCACCGGTGCCATCTTTGCTGCTTGGAAGGAAGCGTACCGACAGTGGAGCTCACTGACGCAGATCATAGCGAGGCCCATACAAGAAGAGGGTAGCAGTGAAGCCACGCAAGAGAAAGCGGCACAGTGGCACAACTTTGCTGGCTTTCTGGCCGCTCTTGGGGGAGCGTGTGCCGTGGAGAAAGCGCCGGAGCTGCAAAGGTTGCCCGGCCTCGTTGATGAGAATGCATCGAAATCGCTGCCTGAGAAAGGTGAGGCGCCGATTCAGTACGTCGAAAGCTTCGTCCAGGAGATGGTCGACTTGCTGGTGTCCGATTCCATCTGGGTGCGTGAAAAGGTAAAGGAAACACTGGGATTCGACACTAGTCCACGCTTGAATGGTATCTTGTTCCGCATGATTCATTCCGTGTTGAGCGACTTTTTCGACAAGGCGACCGGACAGCCAAGGCCATCAGACATGTACACGATCTTCGTAGAGCACTCTATCGCCGTGATGCAGATGGTCCTTACGAGAATGCCAGCAGATGCTGCAGATGCAACGCTCCACGTCGACATTGGTGCGTTGATGATCCTGCTGGTCGAGTATCTCAACGCACTCACCAAACGTGACCAGGCCGCTAGGGTTCGTGCTTTGATGTGTCAACTGTGCGAACAGTTGATGGAAAAAAAGAGTTACTTTACCTTCACCAATGAACTACGAGTTCGGAACAGGCTTTTCCAAGTCTTGGGTGGGTGGACGACCGAATCGATTGAAGAGATGCCATCGAGCGAAAAGTCGGATCGGCTGCAAAGGGACTTGGATGTCACTTGCCTGCGCACAATGTCGATCTTGCTGGATAAGCTTCCCCTTCTCTTGGCAGAAGATACACTTCTGCTCGATGATTCCGTCGAATGGGCAAAGTCGAGACAATTCTCGACCTGCTTCAACTACTTTATCAAAGTGCTCAATCGAGCCAGGACTATCGAAGAGACTGCTTTGACAGATCAGCCAAGCAACACGGTTAGTGGTAGTGGTGGTGGTGGTGGTAACGCCGCACCGTCCAACGCGAACGCCACGCTGGGGAAAAGCAAAGAGAATCAGTCACTTCGAGACCTTGTACCCCTCAAGCAGTCGGCCATCCTTGCCTTGTCAAACTTGTTGGCTTCCAACATCAACACTGGTCTACATCATTCGCTACCGCTAGCGTACCAGGATGACTTGCAACTTCGCACAGCTTTCATGCAGATCATGACTAATGTACTGAATCAGGGCACTGCTTTTGATGACCTGCAAAGGTTGACCGCTTCCCAGAAGCAGAGCAAGTTAATCGAATTGATAAGCGAGTCAGATCTACAGCTGGCTTTGTCGATTTGCTCGGTGTGCCGTGGATACGATGCCGAGAATATGGACTACATTCTCCTGAACATTTTTGATTCTCGCGGTGGCATCATCAAGTTTCTCAAGGCGGCCCTTACCGAGGAAATCGAACAGACGACGTCGGAAGAAATGGTGTTTCGAAGTAACTCTTTTCGCACGCACTTGCTGTCCATCTATGGCAAGACACACGGGTACGAGTATTTGAGGTCCATCATGGCTCCCTTGATCACAGAGATGGCCAACAAGCCAAAGGGCTACTCGTTCGAGATTGACGATCAAAGGCTGGAACCGGGGGAGAGCGCAATGATCAACCAGCATCGATTGGAAGAGATGGCTCAAGCTTTCATCGATCAGATCTGCTCCAGCGCTCATCGAGTTCCTGCCGTCTTGCGGGAGCTGTGTCGACATATCCGACAATTGATGGACCGCAAGTTTCCTACTTCGCGTTACCAAGGGGTCGGTGGCTTCATCTTCTTGCGTTTCATCAATCCTGCCGTCGTTGCTCCCCAGAACATCGACATCAACGTTACTGGACCTGGCAAGGAGCTGAGACGCGGGCTGCTGCTGATTAGTAAAATTCTCCAAACACTGGCCAGTAATACTCTCTTCCCACAGCACAAAGAGCCATACATGACCGGCTTGAATGACTTTCTGAAACGAAACGTGTGGAAAGTGACTACATTCTTAGATCAGGTGTCCGACGCTAGAACAGATCCGGATCGTCTCCTGGCGGCAGATCAACCGTTGGGCTTCGGTATCCACCCTTTTGGCTATGGAATCGACAATGAAGATCAGAAAATACTACACAAATTCTTCTTTGAGAACATCGACAAGATCGGCAAGGAGCTCTTCACTCGAACTTCCACTTTGGGCACCCTCAAAGATTCTGTGTCTGGCAGTCTTCCGTCGGATGCACCACCAGCTTCATCAACAGCAGCAGGCCGCAAGGCGACGGAGAACAACAGCAACGGCCATCATCATGGCGCTGATGGGAGGAAAATTTACGAGCATTTGTGTGTAGTGCTATCAGAGATGGGAGACTACAGGCAAGAGGAGACAACCCCTCTTCTGGGCGGCGCAGACTCAAATCAGCAAGCCTTGCAAGAGTTCCTGCGAAGGCACAATGGACGAAACGTAGACGACGACAATTACCGTCAAATATTTCGAGAAGGCCCTCCTTCCAAAGCTGGTCGACCGGTCTACTACTATACCTGCTGGCATCAGATTGCGCAAACACTCGACTACGAAGGTTTTCTCTACTACGTCATCCAAGTGTTACAGCCCTGCTTCAATCAACAATTCGATCTCGTCTTTGACTGCACGGGCATGCAACCAAACAACCTGGCCCCTCATCAGTGGCTCACGTACTTTGTGAATTTACTTCCGAAGGAGTTTGCCATGAATGTGCGGAACGTGATAGGCTTCAACGTCAATACCGCCTGTCGCCTCTACACAAGGCCTTGGTGGGGCGATCACAACCAGAACGTCTCGTCTTCACAAGAGACGAACCCGGCCTCGTTGTTTTCCTCTTTGCAGATCGATGCGAATGCCGTGTTCTGCAACAGCATGACCGAGTTGGAAAAGTACATTGAGCGGAGGAACATTGCCTTGGATTCACAAACGGTAGCCTTGAGCTCTGTCAAGGAAGACACGAGATTCAATCAGATCACCATGGTGTGGTACTATCGATCGTTGATCCCTGTCACTTTCAAGATCAGCGAGCAGCACCTTCAAATTACGGCGCTGAAGCCTCAATCGATGCATAACGGAGCAACGACCGGCCTGACAAACGATGTATTTGCTCTTGCTGACATCGATGACGTTCGGGCAATTTCGATCCGAGGAGACGACAACACCTTCTTTGTGACGTGTCGAGGTGGTACGACTTCTTTTTTGTTCATTTCGAGAGATCGGAGCGAAATTGTGCAGACACTAAGACAAGCGAAGGCACGGGTCTCAAGATTCGAAAGTAAAACGGCAAACAGAACGTTGGAAAGGACGCTGTTGCCGAGTGATGTTCCTGGGACATTGCTGAACATGGCAATGCTGAATATCACTTCCCATGACCACAGATTGAGATTGGGCGCATACGATCTTCTGTGTGCGCTGTCCACGAGCTTCAACTTTGGTGCAAGTAACGCAAGAAAGAGACTGCTGAGCACGAGAGGTGAGTGATGATCGCGCGCGTGTGAAGCAACCATCCTGTGCTAACCCTCACCCTGGCCTACAATCCCCTTCAAAGGTCTCGCTCTGTCTGCCAATACAATGACGTTTGTAGCAGACTTGAGTCGAGACTTTGCTGTGGCTGCTCCTGGGGTGACGCTGGAATTCCTCTTGTCCTTTTTTGAAGGATTCGAAAGGGCTACCACCAGTCAAAAAACGGCTTGCCTGCTTTACATGGCTCCATGGCTGTCGAATCTGGTCATGTTCACCCACACCTCTCGCGACGATCAGAGAGAGTACCTCAAAAGAATCAAGGAAATTCTGTCTCATCTTATTGCCATTACGGTCAAGCAACCGGAAATGTATGCAACCATGCAAAGGAACGTCTGGTCCCAGATGAGCAAGCTCGATGATCTGATCCCTATTCTGCTCGATGTGTTCTCCGAGGCAGCTATGGACTCTGGTCTACATACAAGCCGGTTCGACAGCGTACTCGAGACGATGATATCTTTTGCTTCTATCAATCTACGGGGCAAATTACTGGCAAAATTACGCAGAGTGATTGCCAAGACTGCCCAGAATCCGACGGTGGCTCAATTGCATGAAGACAGCGCGTGGAAAGAAATTGCGACATTGGTCCGAATGAACATGGTGCTTTCCTTTACCAGCAAATTAGAGTCTCTGATCTACCTACCTGAATTGCTGCACATCATACTCCTCCTTGCTGGAAATGGAGTGGATGCAACGAGACATTCCATTCACGGTACCGCCATCTGCCTCATCCACTCACTTTGCACGGGCGACTTGACGCGCGATGCAAAGGCACAAACGAATGCGCAAGTCAGAGTTGCTGCTGCTGCTGCTGCTGCTGCTGCTAGTACACCATCAGCAACAGCTACAGCAACAGCCACGACAACGGCTTCCCAGGAAAAGGAGACCGGCGCCTTGGAGAATACAGAAGGAATCGCGAAATTACGCGTGCTGCTATATACCCTCTCCAACGACGAATCTCTTGCCTTGTTCGGCTTACCGACCCACGCCTCCTCTGTGCTAATGTCACCCTTTGACGCTTCCCCGACGACGGTGCGCGAGACGCCCAACAACCAATCAATTGCCACGTTGGCTTCGGTCATGTATCAGATCGTCGACCTGGCCGCACCAACCATCGACACGGCAAACGCTTGGAGAGCTCGATTGACCAGTCTAGTGACCAGCACTGCCTTTCAGTACAACCCAATCATCCAGTCCAGGGCATTCATCTTGTTGGGCTGCTTGGCAGACCTGACGGGAAGTATGCTCGACGGCCACAAGTCGCAAGAATTCCCCGAGACGATTACCTTGTTCGAAATAGACGATGATCTCTTGTATCAGATCTTGGTCTCCCTACGCGGCAGTATTCAAGAATGGGCAAGCGTAGCAAACGATTCGCCCATCATCAGCATTGTCACTTGCCTGAGTAAAGTAGTCAAGATCCTGCCAGACAAGTCGCGGTATCTGCCACAGATGTTCTGGCTCGGCATTTCCATCATACAGTACGGTCACATTCCTCTCTTCAAGTCAGGCGTAGAGCTGATGAACTGCACCATCAAGTCGATTTGCCATCGTAAGTTGCCGGAAAAGTTTGGTACCGATCTGTTGACCTTCCTGCTCGATGGAAGATTTGAATTCCGGGAGGAGGCCATTCGACTGGACGACGAGACCGGCGTTGATTTTGAATCTAACTTTGGCTTCGCAATGGCCGCTTTACTGGTGAAGGGCTTAAGGCATCCTTTGACGAGAGATTCTACGATTGAGCTGCTCCAATGCATGCTTCGGTTTACCGGTCTGGACGCCCAAGGGGAACATCGATCACGAGACAGCCAAGTATCTACTACCCAACTTGGCTTTTTCATCGCCCTCTTGCCTACCGCGACAAAGAAGGAAGAGTTTGTCGAGCTACTTCACTTGGCCGGTGCCACGCCCAAAGAAGAAGAAGACGGTGAGGCGGTTCATCCGCGACGAGAACAAAGGCCTATCACGACCAGCAAGAAAGGGACGAGAAGTAGCGATACAAGTGCAGAGCGAGGGTTATACTCGTACATCTGTCCGCTAGAGAACAAGGTTGCGCTGCTCGTCATCACCTTGATGGCTTCTCTACTACAGCAAAGCACCGTCTCTGATCCTGAAAAGCAGCAGTTGTATGGCTTTCTTGCCGATTCCTCGCGAAAGTTCCCCGCCATCGTCTCGATCTTATACGATTTCCTTCTGCCCAACATCAAGGAGATCTACTTGAACTGTCAAAATGAAGAGATCCTCAAATCGGTCGATGTGATTACAAAGGTAGCGATCAGCGAACCGATCTTTCAATTACAATTCCAGGAGACCAAGAAGAGGGGCGGTGCAGAAGCTTACTTGGAAGAGAGTGGATACGCTTGTTTGCTGGATTGTGGAACGTTTACTCCTCTCAAAGATAGTAGGAGAGTCGCTTTGGCAAAGTTGTCAACGGCCTTGTTGAGCGGTCTCATCGACGCCGGTACGGCTTAATGATCATCATCAGGAGGAAGGTGCGTTGGTGGATCAGGTGTCTGTGATAGTGTGTAGTGTGTATATTTTGTACGCATTACCTCTGCAAGTAGGACATGCTGCCTTTTTATCCCTCTTCCCCTCTTCCCCTCTTCCCCTCTTCCCCTCTTCCCCTCTTCCCCTCTTCCCCTCTTCCCCTCTTCCCCTCTTCCCCTCTTCCCCTCTTCCCCTCTTCCCCTCTTCCCCTCTTCCCCTCTTCCCCTCTTCCCCCTTCCCCTCTTGCCCTCCCCCTTTTCCCTCTAATACCGCAATTAGAATCAAATAATGTTCAAATCTTATCTATATTTCCTTGAATCATAACCAAGCGATTGTCGATCGTCCATTCTCGTTCGATACAAACTCCCGTCTTGTCAACACGACCACTTGACCCCACCGTGATCTAGCTCGGTTTCATACGAGCAACAACAACGTTCTACTGCTGCTCCGCTCCAGCATTCGACCTTTTCATCTCGGATGGGAGAGAATGCAAAGACGAATGCCGTGCCACCCCGAACGGCAGCTTCTGTTCCCTCTCGCGATAAGAAAGACGCGAAGGATCGGTTTCTTATCGGTCGAAAGATTTAAAGCTCTCTTTTCTGTCCTAGTTCATTTCTCTCTCTCTCTCTCTCTTCTCTCTTCTACCTTTCTTCTACCTTTCTTTGATCTGAAGGGGAGGCCTTAGCCTACCATCACACAAGGGTTCTACATCGCGATGAGCGGGTACGAAAGCTACTTTGGACAGCACGACACTTCGGGGGAGCGATCTCGTCTCCTCTCTTCCTCACACCGTCAAGAGAATTACAACAGCAACAATGACAACAGCAACGCAACCCCTCCTTCGCAAAACGAAGAAGAGGAACAACCTTTCACAGGTGTTCCCGTCCTTCTCTGCGTTGCTGTGTGGGTTCCAGTCTTCATTGCGTCTCTGGACAGTACAATCGTAGCTACTCTTGTTGCTTCTGTTTCGGCTAGCTTCAACAAGAGCGAACAAGCTTCATGGCTTGGAACAAGCTATCTCTTGAGCGTTTGCTGTTTCACGCCCATCTATGGAAGGCTTTGTGATGTGATGGGAAGGAAGTATGCAATGCTGCTAGCTTTGACTTCCTTTTCTATAGGCACATTCTTATGCGGCGTTGCACCTTCCATGAATTCTTTGATTGCAGCGAGAGCCTTGGCAGGTATCGGAGGTGGCGGACTTGCAACTTGCACGAGTACCATTTTCAGCGACGTTATACCGCTTCGTAATCGCGGACTATATCAAGGGCTCACCAACATTATATACGGACTAGGTTCAGGTCTTGGTGGTCCGGTCGGTGGCTTTCTCAACGACACCTGGGGATGGAGAAATGCGTTTCTTGGTGAGAGGAAGAACACGACGACCCATTTTGCAAGTGTAGGGCCATAGACGCTCACACACAAAATACTCACGTCTCGCGACATCCCAGTACAAATACCGTTCTTGGCCGCTTCCATCGTTTTGTGTACGCTCTATGTGCATGTGCAACCTGCCAATTACCACCCGGTCACAAAGGCGGATGGAACGGCACCAACAAAGATGGACAAAGTGAAATCGATCGATTTCTTGGGCTCACTAACTCTGGTAAGCTGTGTGGGGCCGATCCTGTTGAGCATCTCGTTCATGTCCGCAAACGACAAGACGATCAAGGATGCACTTGTCTGGGTTGGTCTCCTTGTGGGATCTTTGAGTGGAGTCGTCTTTGTCCTTGTGGAGAAATACGTAGCAAAAGCACCCATCTTACCACTAAGAGTCGTAACTCAAAGGACAGGTGGAAGTGTTGCTGCGGCCAACTTGTTCCTCTCCATCACAACTTTCACCATCCTGTACAACTACCCACTCTACTTTCAGGCGGTCCGTCTGACGAGTAGCTCTCAAGCCGGTCTTCATCTCATACCGAATTCGGCAGCTTTGAGCATTGCAAGTGTCTTGGCAGGATTGTACATGAAACAGACAGGACTCTACTACCGGTACAACTTTGTCAATTCGCTCTTAATGGTCGCCAGTACGGCTTGGATGATCAGCCTCATGCCGAGCACACCGGATTGGGTGACATACATTGCCATCATTCCGAGTGGGTTTGGGATTTCTGGGGTGCTGACATGCACTCTGCTGGCGTGAGTCAGACAGGTCGCCCCATCGGCGGAATGTAGAAGAGCGCTGAACCTTGTCCTACTCTCTTCTCGCCTCCTCATCTCTACCAGCCTCATCAACTCCGTGCCCCGGTCCGACATCGCCGTCGCAACTGGCATGTCCTATCTCTTTCGAACGACTGGTCAAGTGATTGGAGTCTCCTCCTCTGGCGCTCTGCTCCAGTTCATCTTGAAGAAAGAGCTCCACAAGCGCATCAAGGATGAATCGTTGATCTCGGCCATTCGTCACCAATCCTCCATCATCCGAACACTACCGGATGACATCCAGCAAGCCGCCATCGAATCATACAGTGTGGCACTCCGCTTCGTTTTCATCTTAGCGCTGTGCTCGGCTATTGCAACGAGCGTCTCTTGCTTCTTCATGGAAGATCGCAGACTGCCAGATGCAAAGAAGTCGTCAGTCACTTCAGCACCGCAAGACAGCGATGCCGAGGAGGGCGAGTGATGCATACAAGTCCGCTCACCTTGTATCGTGTGTAATCTGCTGCAACATACCCCACTAGAAGCACCTATCGCGGATTGTCATCTTGTCTTCCTCCTGCTGTCGTTTCTGCTGCCAGGCTCCTCTCAAGCTACCTGATCATGTCGCCCAATGCACGCCGGGCAACTCTCTTACTTTCCAGCATGTCCGACTCGTCGATGGACGCCCCTTCGTAGCCGATCGTCTTCTTGCACCTCCAAACCTGCTTAACCCTACACACGCTCGCGAACGGCTTCTTGCGGAGATCTCCAAAGCCGGATCTGCGGGGAAGGTGTCTTATGTACTCCATGCAAAAAGCGACGCGAAATAAATCTAAATAGAAAGAAGCAATGTAAATTCAAGAAACCGCCATCCTACTACCCTCTCTTCCCCTTTGCTCTTGGCGAATCCTCTTTCCCGCTTGCCCTTTCTCTGTTTAGTTCGCCTTCCTCACAAGCTTAATATCTCTGTCATGGCTGCTTCCTCTGCACGTACCTTTTTGGCTCGTCGACTGCGCTCGTCTGCCCCACTCCAGAGGTGCTATGCTACCGACGCTGCCAAGACTGGTCCATACAACATGACTGGTGAGCTGACCGGCGTCTTTCGAGTGGTTCGTTCGTAGGCTTGTTTCGAAGCTGACTTAAGTGAATCTGTCATTTTTCTCTTGTCTTCCCTCGCATGGACAGGCTTCTCCAAATTCGACTGGGAGGATCCTATGCGTGTCAACTCTCTCCTGACAGAGGAAGAGGTGGCAATCAAAGACACGGCTCGCGATTTCTGCCAAGAGGTGCTGCTTCCCAAAGTCACTGAAATGTATCGAAAAGAGTGTGAGTATGACATGTTCCTCGAGAGTCATGGGACCAAGTGCTAACCGACGACGAAACAGCATGGGATCCTACTATCCTGCCCGCTTTAGGAGAGCTTGGTCTTCTGGGACCGACCATCCAAGGATATGGCTGTGCCGGAGTGAGCAACGTGTCCTACGGCCTTATTGCTCGGGAGCTGGAGAGGGTGGATTCTGGGTTTCGAAGTATGATGTCCGTTCAATCATCCCTCACCATGGGAGCGATCAATCAATTTGGTAACGAAGCACAAAAGGAGAGATTCTTGCCGGGGATGGCAAAGGGAGAAATCGTTGGCTGTTTTGGGCTGACCGAACCGAATCATGGCAGTGATCCAAGTGGAATGGAGACATGGGCTGAAGATGTTGGGAATGGTGAGATGCTGTTAAATGGTAGCAAAACTTGGATCAGCTCCAGTCCATATGCCGATGTGGCCGTCATCTGGGCTCGATGCAAGTGGGATAACAAAGTAAGGGGTTTTCTGGTAGAAAAGGGCACAAAAGGATTCAGTTGTCCACCAATCAAGAACAAGATGATGTTGAGGGCTTCGGTCACCGGTTCCATATTCTTGGAAGACGTGCGAGTAAAAACGGAAGAAAGTTTGTTGGCAGCCGCGAGACCTGGTTTAGGGTCGCCATTCGAATGTTTGAACAGTGCACGATTTGGTATTGCTTGGGGTGCTATTGGAGCGCTCGAAGCTTGTATTGCAGAAGCAAGACAATACTCGCTAGACCGAAAGCAGTTCAAGAAACCCTTGGCCGGCTTCCAGCTTGTTCAAAAGAAGATCACAGATGCCAGTACAGAGGCAAGTCTGGGTCTCTTAGCTGCTCTGCAACTGGGTAGATCAAAAGATACTGGCGAATGGAGCCCTGAAATGGTCAGCCTCTGCAAGCGAAACAATTGCTCCAAAGCTCTCAACCATTCGAGGATCCTTATGGAGATCTTAGGTGGTAATGCCGCTTCAGACGAGTACCATATCCCTCGTCATGCTCACAACCTTCACGTCGTTCACACGTGTGAGTCATGATACATGGTTTGTCTCTTAGACAAAGCCAGAGACATCGGCGTTAATGTGATGGTTCCACCTCTTTCCTTTCCACGACAGACGAAGGAACATACGATATTCATGGACTTAGTGAGTTGGTTCGGCAGTCGTGCCATATGCATCTACAGGCCATGCTGATCGATGTCCTCTGCCTCTTTCTTTCCCCCTCCCCTGCAGTACTCGGCAAAGCCATCACTGGCGAACAAGCATTTTTCTGAGCCATTCAAATGATTGTTGTCATTGTGATGCGGGCGAAGACCGAGGAGATGCTTGAAAGGAAGGGCAGGAAGTGTCAATCTCCTTTTCATCCGAATATTAATATAATACAAAGAGAGCTTGCAGAGTCTACTCCGAGAAAATTATCATGATGGATTTGTGGGTGGCGGATCGATTCTGTCCTGTTGAAAGTGCCTGAGTTCCTCCTCACGCAAGGCCTAGCATGCAGACTGTAAGCATATGAAGCCTGGCGCTTGAATACCTCCACGTTCAATAGACTTACAGTATTCTCAGCATTGAATCCTAGTATACCCTCGATCTGAATCAGATACAGCCTATATGTTAGCAAAAATCTAACTTTGCTAGATACACTGATCCTGTCGAGCTCACTCGTCTGTCACCTCTCCTGCTCTTCCACACCGCTGCTGTCAGCCACAAACCCCAGATCTGAGCAATGATATCATACGTCGTAAGTCATCATTGCCGATCTTCTCTTCTTCTCAATTCGTCCGTCAGACGATACGCACACTCATTCCGACTAGAGCTGTCGAAGTAGCTCTCTGGGCAAAGTCTGCCAAGTTCATTCGTGGCGGCATGATGTCGAAGTATGGTGCGTGCGTCTTTTGGCCTATCGGTACGAGGGATGGCTGAAGTGCCTTGGTCAGCACCTAAGCTCCATCTCCAAAAAGTGCTCCCCCTTGGGCTGCATGTCACGTGGGCAGAGGCGCGAGAGGCGAACGGAAAGAAAAAGTTTTGTCGATTATGCACCAAAAATTTGGGAAGTTGAAGTTTAAAGATTGCAACTTCGGATCACAAGGGACTTCTAGTAACACGAAGGCGAGTGAGATTTCGCACCGTCGTTCTCTCTACCTTTGAGATCGTCCGTTCCTTCTACGACTCCCTATATACAATGGTGACTGCTACGCTCGCACCACCGAACATACCGGACTCCAATGCGAGCACACCAAAGCGGACTTTAAATTCTCCTGCACCCTTCCCAGCGGCAAAGAAGCGACGTTCGTATGAGGATCGCAATACCAACGGCGGAGGAAGTAGCATCAATACCACCTTGCGGAGGGGACACCCAGAGCAACTCGTTTCCATCGTATCTTCACCAGCCCACACTTCAAGGGATGAAGCGTCCGACGTATCTATGAGCTCGCCGGGCCCCTTGAAAAGCAGTTTCAAGTCTGCTACTTCGAACACTATCACGACTAGTAGTATGCCTGGTTCACCAAGTGAGGGCGATAAGAAGGGGATGTATTCCGACTATGTTGTCAATGCCCTCGACGATCGAGCGAGGGGAAAAGAGAGTAGCTATCTTGAGCTCGTCTCCCAATTTCGGTCCCCATCACCAAAGAGCCTTTCCTCTGCGCCACCAATCGGTCTCTTGCAGATGCTTCTACATTCGCTCAGTAATGTGGCAAGTCGATTGGACCGAAGGAACCATGCGGCACTTGTAGATGGGATCCTTACTCTCCCTTGGGCTACCATGGGCGGAGATGCCTTTGCAAGGATTTGGATGAGATTTGTCTGCACCCTCTGTAGCGCACGAAGCGAATGGGTCGGGGAAGTCCTGTCGAGGGCGGTCAAGGGTCTAAGCTATCGTGAGTAGTAGATTCTTCCAAGCCAGAATGGCTCCTCTTACAAATGATCACTAACGCCTAGGTTTTCTTGGACAGGCTCTGACTGGCGATCGCTAGCTTTTGTGACTTCTGGTACATCGAATAGTCGCCCAACGAGGCGAATCATCTACTCTCGAATTCACTCACTCTTGCGTTCTCTGTTGTCTCTCATACCGACGCTACCGACACAATTGGCACCTCTAGTGCTCAAACACTTTCCTCACAAGCGAGAAGGCGTCAAAGAGCACGTAGTCTACGTTCGAAACATCTTTGAAATGTGCGAATATGCCGACGAATTGCGGACAGGTGTGCTTGAGTGCGTTTTAGGTAGAGGAGTGGAGTTTGATGTTGAGATTCAGATTGAACTGGATGAGCTAGAAGAAGCAGAGGCAGACTTGGAAGAAATGACAACGTCTTCCGATGTGGATACAAAGGAGCAGGATTCACAAAAGGGTGAGGTACAAGATGACCTGGATGTGTTTGACAAGCCGATCGATGAAGACAGCTCGTCTGACGATGACGATAATGACAACGACAACGATACCGACTCAGAGGAGGGTCTGGAAGACATAGGATCAGACGATGAAGCAGACGAGAAGACCAATGCAAGGAGTCAGAGTGATCGAGAAAGGACGAAGCAGATTCGACTGCTCGTCGACAAGCTTGACGTGATCATGCAGACGATGTTTCAACAACTGGAAGCAGCTGACACTCGATACTTGCGCATCTGCAAAGGTCTCGATCGTCTAGATCATGGCATGACACCTGCTCGGGCAATCACGCTTCGAAACGACCAATTCAGCGAGCTGATGCACATCTTTACGAAAACGCTCCTGCCTACCTTCAAGTGTCGTCATGTCCAATTTTTGTTGTTCTGGTTCTCCTCTCTGGATCAGGACTTTAGCGATCTCTTCCTGGGGCTGTTGCTGAGCAAGGCAATCTACGGCAATGCAAGAAAGGATGAAGAGAGATCGGAAGAGACACCAATGATCATGCGCGTAGCAGCCGCTTCTTATGTGGCCAGCTTAGTGTCCAGGGCAAAGTATATCAACAAAAGGGACGCACGCACAGTCATGCTCAACCTCTGCGCCTTCCTGGAAGCCCACTTGGACGCTTATGGGAATGGCTGGCTTGGAAGCGACGAATACGTACAGAAGATGGACGACAGTACTGTAGTAGGACCCAATTCACTCTTCTACGCTGTGTGCCAAGCTTGCCTGTACATCTTCTGCTTTCGATGGAGAGATCTTCAGGTTTCCACCTGTGAGGGAGACGCCGAGGAAGGGTCAGAAGATGATCTGGACGCTTCTGAAATAGAAGAAGTCGGCTTTCCCAGTTCGATGGCGTCAACGTCAAAGTGGTGTGAGGGTCTAGACGTTATCAAGCGGGCAATCACAAGCAATCTCAATCCCCTTGCCAATTGCAGCTCTGCCGTGGCCGAGCAGTTTGCAGGCGTTGCCCAGTACACAGGATTCATGTACTGTTGGAGCTTGATTGAGAAGAACAATCGGAATATAGCACCGACGAGCAGCAGCAAAGGGAGCAGTGGCGTCAAAGCATCTCTACCTCGCTCCGAGAGTACAGACACCATTCTGACGACGATTGAAAGTACTGTCAAGAAGCAGCAGCAGCAGCAGCAACAACAGCAGCAGCAAGGTAGTCTTGACGATCGTAGCGCTTCTGCCAGCTCCCGAAAGGAACTCGACTCCTTCTTTCCCTTTGACCCATACCGACTTCGTGCATCGACAAAGTGGGTGGAACCGTTGTACAGAGAGTGGAGCGACGTTGCACCAGACGGCATGCTTGACGATGACGAGGACGATGAAGAGGAAGAAGCGGAGGACGAGAACGTAGATGATGATGACGATGGTGAAAGCAGCTCCGACAGTGTCGTACAGCTCAAGTCAAATCGTAACGCATTAAAGATACCAAAGGCAAAGAAATCCTCCAAATATAGTCGATTTGGTTCTTCTAGCGCCTCTACCAACGACGACCCGATTGCTCGAAGTCTCAACAGTCTCGAAGCGATGAGCATTTCGCCTTTTCGAGGAAGATGACGGCCGCCGCTTGTAACAGTGATTCGTTCTTTACCTGTACACTAATTTTGATCAATTTTTTTATTTTGCATGGCACCATCCCGAGTGTGGAAGGTCTTTGCGCTCGATTGAGCAGCGAATCTTACAAATACAGTACAGCACAAGAGACAAGGCCACTGGATAGCACCTGCAGGTTCCTTGCCATCTCTACGAAAGAAGAGGAGCGGTGGATGGAACCGGAGAGTCACGAATGCTCGGCATAGGGCTATCGGCCGCCTCACTACCTCCGTTTACCGAAGCAGCGACGCCGTTGGTATTTGTGGCAGCTATGGAGCCTCCTAATTGAAAGCGTCTGGGTTGCGTGGTTGCTGCAGTTGCCGACGCACCCTTGCTTATCAGTTCAAAATCTTCCTCTGGCACTGCCACTCTCGAGACGATGCCTGAAGAAAGATCAATGCCTGCTGCTCTTGCTTTGAAAAAACTTCGCTTTGGCTTGGTATTTGTCTGACGATAATGCTGCTCAAACGTGGCGTGGGCATCACGATTGAGTGACTTTGGATGGGAAGAAAGGAAGTCTTGCTGTGATGAAGATGCATTACCATAGGGAAGGCCATCCTTCCAGGGAGCTGATCCTCTACTTCCGCCGGCAATTCCTACCGAACCCTTCTTAATCCTATTGTTGTTATGGTTGTTGTTGTTGCCGCCTTCGTCCTGTCTTCGATTTACCGTTGCATCGCTTTGACCATCATCCAGCATCATACCGCCCCATTCGTCGTTGTCTTCCCCGTCATCACTCAGTTCATCGCCGTAGCGTTGTGTGTGAGTATCGCGAAGTCTCTGGGATATCCTCTCGTCCAAATCAGAGTCCTCATCATCAGAGAGATCAAATCCATTGATCGCATGGCTGGGCGTCTCCTGCATTTGTACAGAGGGTGCGCAAGGAAGAGCTCGCAAGTTGTCTAGGATGTTGGATCTGATGCCCTCTAGGTATTCTCGACTGTTGTGGTTGTCCATATTGGTCGGGGCCACGTCCAACTTGTATTCTGGTCCAAAGTACTGTATATAGTCATTGAAGGGCAGATTTGGGTCTAGCTCCTTGTTGAGCAGAACACCAGTCTCGTATGTCCATGTCTTTGCTACATTTCGAACGGTATAGCCACCGCCTCCCACAACAATCAACGGCACTTCAAAGGTTTGCATGAAGCGCACACAATCAGCATGTCCCTTCATGCTAAGATTGAAGCAACCCAGCTTATCACCCGCCAGACTGTCCGCACCGCACTGAAGTACAACAGCGCCGGGTCGATACCAGTCCATAATGTGTTGCAAGACTGGTCGAAACATTTCCCCGAAATCCTTCTCATTGACGCCGTCTCGTAGAGGGACGTTGACGGCATAGCCTTTTCCTTTCTTGATGCCAGTGTCGCGGACGTCTCCTGTCCCGGGGAAAAAGTCTCCGAATTTGTGAAAGCTGACAGTCATGACCCGATCCGTCGAATAGAAGGCCTCCTCTACCCCATCTCCATGATGGATGTCGATATCGATATAGAGCACACGCAGATGGGTCCTAGTATCGAAAGATGGGAATGGTCAGAAATGAGGCGCGCTTCTCTGCAGGCATGTCCTTCGATACGAATTATACTCACCTCAGTAACTCCAGTATTGCTAGGACAATATCGTTGACATAGCAGAATCCACTTGCTTCCCTCTTTTTGGCGTGATGGAGTCCACCAGCCCAATTGATGGCCACATCAGCCTGTCCAGTATTTACCCTGTTCGCGGCTGCAATACTTCCACCAGCGCTGATTGTGCAGAACTCCCACAATCCCTCAAAAGCCGGACAGTCTTCTCCAACCAAGACTGTGTTCCGGATGAAAGATAACAGGATGCGGGCACAATCAGCTCTACATGCACGTCGTATCAAAGGCCTCGACACGTCGCAGTACTTACATTGCTTGGACTCTCCCGTCAGATCTGACATTGTCTCTGGTGAGACTCGACTAAGAAAGTCGACATACTCATCAGTATGAAATGCCGACATCTGCTCCCGAGTCGCACGCTTCGGTCGTAGGATGTCCATGTAACGGTCCAGTCCATAATTAGCTACTAGGTTGTGTGTCATTCTCATTCGATGGGGCTTCATGGGGTGGCCATACCCGTACGAATAATTGCCGACATCTGCATCGTAGAAGTAGGCCACCGTTTTCTTCGGGCGAAGAGAAGGTCCCGGAAGGTCCATTTTGCTTGCTTCGTCTGCAGGTCACCCAGATGGAAACACTCGGGGTGATGTTGTTATCCTCTTTGAGGAGAGAGGCTGACTCCGAATGGGGAACAGCTTGATGTTCTCGTTCCCATCTTCCACTCCAAGTTCGACTTCAAATGGGACGTGCATTCCAGAACTGGAGAAAATCACGTGGGTATGTCGAAAGAGCGGTGGACTTGTGTTGATCTTCCCTTCGCCTTCTACCTCCCCTCACGAACAGTAGTGCCGACTAGATAGCTATGATGGAGGAGGCGGACGCTTCCGGGAGCGAGGCATTCATCATGGTGGATGGTCCATCGCCATCAGAAGCTGCTCATATCTACGACCGCTTTTTCTCAGAGCTCGCCGAAGTCACATACTCGACCGAGGCTGTTGGAGCGATCCAGGCAAGAAGACAGCATCCCGATCTCGAAGGGCGACTTTATTACGATGAACTTTTGAACTTGGCTCTCATGAACAAAAGCGACGAGAATGAGTTCATAGCAGTACAACAAAAAGATTCTTCCCAATACTACCCTCCAAAGGCAAGGAGCAAAGAGTCTATCATTGAGCTAATCCAGCTTATCCAAACGAGCTCATTCGATAGGATAAAGAAAATGGCTTTGTGGTACTATATTATGCTCGACCTAGATATGACGAGGGGTGGAGAAAAGGCTCTACAGTTTTCCAAAGAGATCGGCTTACCAAGGAGTGCTCGATATGCAATGACTGGGTACTGGTTCCTTGACAAGGGCGACTATCAGACAGCAGTATCTTATCTCACCGAACAGCCTGACTTTGTATCTCGCATCATCTCTACAATCTCACCATTGAGATACACATCGACGTCCAGCGAAGAGACGAGAAATCGAGCCTTGGCTTTGTCCAATTTCCTCGATTTGGTAGATGTACATTCTTTCGACTTCACACCAGACGAAAGCTTCGAGGAGGCTCGCATTGTTGCTACCTGTTGGAGTCATGGTGTCCGGACTGCGTGGTCGCAAAGTCAAAGGGTCATAGGCCTCGACTGGACGGAAGAAGGAGGAACGTCTCGATCGAAGTGTGTTGGTAGGATACTGGAGTTTTGTTTCATGCCTGAACCGAAATCGGACGCGATCAAGGCATTGCTAGCCCTCCCACTTGACGAACGGGAAGAGGAAATGCTGTGTCATAACATGGTCAACTCACCGTCTGGCATACACTTTACGTCGTACGCACATGCCATCGCTCTCGATGTTCTACTCGTTCGGCGTATCAACTCAGGCCAATACTATGACGCTATCCTGCTAGACCGCCGAATCAACACGACCGTGGGACTGCCTCACTTGTCCAGAGACGTTACCAGCGACGCCGAAAGACTACAGATGAGGAGGTTGAGAAGCAAGCGTCAAGATCTAGTCCGAAGTGCTTACTCTGTTCTCACGAATGTAGAGCGTCAGTTGCTAGATCTAGGAAAGGAAGAGGCAGATGCGGATCAGGAGAAAGAAGAGAAAGAAATGCTTGGTCGGTCTGAGCGAGAAATGTCGTGGGAGAATGTGGGCGACAGCGTTCTAAGCGAGCAGAGTACTCCGAGGAAGAGGGCTAGCGAAGTGCAAAAGAAGCCCACAACACCACTCTCTGCATCACTAGCACTCCGCAGAGACAAGACAAATGAGACCACGTCAGAAAGCTTCTTATCTGCCGTCATTTCTGCCAGTCCTGGTCGTGGGCAAATAGATGCGTCCTTTCGATCTGGCACAGCTAGCCCTCTTTCGAGATCTATTCTGCAAGGTAGCCCCATGGCAAGTCGATCTGCCTCCATTCTTCACATGCACGAGAAACTCACCACGCCGAGACGAACGCCGAGCCGCAGTATTCCCGTTCACAAGGAGACAGCGTCGAACGTGTACTCACCTCTGGCTTCTGCTCGGTCATACAAATTACCACAACCCAGCACTCAGGAAGGATCAGCGGCAACGCAAGTCCCGCCCACGTCACACAGCTCTCCAGTACCGACAGTCGTCAACAGCACTGTCCGTGACGGTCCTTACTCTCGACTAGCGCAACAGTTGCAAGAGCAGATGCAAGAAAAAGATGGCGACTTGTCAATCGATCGAATTCTAGGAAGGAAACCGCAGTCCGACAACGATGATGCCGGGCTGAGTGGTACGTCGAAGAAGTCTACCTTGGCCTTTACACGTCCGGTCAGACGATACAAAGCCACATACGAGATTGGGCAAGCAAGCGGGGAAGGTGGAGATGATGAGCACGGACCAAGTTCAGCTCGCCTAGAAGAAGAGGGTGATCTCGATCAAGACATGGAAGATGCTACCACTAGACAAAGAGGCCAAAAGTCAGCGAAGAGGGGGAACAGTAGGACTTCTAGAGGGAGGAAAGGGGAAGCAGACTTGGCTCAAGAGCGAGACGATGACTCTGTGCCTGGCAGCTTTCCTGGTCGCCGCTCTCTCGCTGAAAAGAAACGAGAAAAGGATACAGAGAAGGTCGTCGCAACACCCGCAAAGCGGAGGAGCACGCGAAGAGCTACCATGTCCCTCACTGGAGACAGCGCAAACGAGGAAGACGACGTTCCCGAACTGATAGCTACCCCTACACTGAAGAAAAGCAGAGGAGGAATCAGTCGAAGTAACAGTCAGATGGCATCTACGCCTATTCGCCGGAGCACAAGACTGAGTGTCGAGCCAGAGAGCACGCCTGTGCTATCTCAAAAGGAAACCCATCAACGAGGCAATTCGACGATTCCTTTAAAGGAGAAGAGAAGCAAACGGTCCACCTCAAAGGGACCACCCTCGGTAACTTCAGCTTCCGAGATGGAGGAAACGGAGAATGAAAAGGAAGCCTCCAGCAGTGTGAGCACCCGCACTCGCCGGAAATCGAGGATGCCAGGCACCTTTTGAAAAGGAGTGTGGTGCCCTGGCAATTCTCTCGTCATCTGCTCCTCATCGTCTTCAAAACCTCTTTTCCCCCTTTTGAGTGTAATAGTACAGTGATGTAAGGTCCATGATTGCTGTAATCTGTTCGGGTGTATGTACGTGCGTGTGTGCGCACAGGAGGACCATGCGCTAGAATTCTATGGACGACTCGTTCAGACAGATCGGACAACCTTTCTTTAGGATGACCTTGAGTCGATTCTGGTATCGCAGTCGTTCTTGTTGCTCTACTTTATATTGCTTGTTCCGCACTTGAGGTCCGTATGGTCCACACGCATAGTGATTACCACTTGCTAGTGCTTGAGTGGTGTTCATTGCGAGAACTAGAGCCTGATTGGGTGTCTGCTGCTGTCGCCCGTTCGATGTGATCTTGGGGATGGATTCGACGTTGTTCACCAGGCACGAGAGATGATGAGTATGTCGGCATAAGAAGAGGATGCTGTTGATCGGCAGGGATGATGCTGCCGACGACGCCGACGCTTCAAACAACTTTTCACCACAAGTAAAGCAAAGCGTCTCCTTTCGATCACAGTATTGGCCTAGTGACTGACCCTGGTGAAGTATCTGGGAATACGTCCGACCATCGTGGGTCAAGATAGCCTCGCAGCCCTCCAACAATGAAATCTGTAAGTTGTAATCGCTCAGTATCTTGATCAGGGCCATCTTCAAGCCTTCAATCTCCAGACCATTCTTGATTCTCTTGATCAGCTTCACTGCGTCCACCTCGCTGCCTACGTTTTCCAACAAGCCCTTGATGAACCTTGGTTTATTCTCAGAGTATCGCAGTAGGTCTTCCCACAGTTCCGCGTCCTTTTCTTCTTTGACAAATTCAATCGCTCTTTCCACGTCGTGCAGACGTTCGATGATGAGGGTCAAGGCTGTCTTGTTGTCGCCTATCCTGCTCAGCAGAAAGACCATCTCCGGCACGTAGTCGAACTGTTTGCACACGTTGTAGGCCTGCACATAGTCAAGCCACTGTGAGCACACCTCTGCTCGCAACTCGAACCATTCCCCCTCCCACCCTCCTTTGCACTTGGGAAAACTCACCTTTTCGAACGAGTAATGACTGCTCATCGCCCGCAAGTAGGACATCAGCTTGTCGTACTCGTACTCGGCGTATAGCTTGACTTGAATGTCAGAAAAGTTTGCCACTTGTTGCGGATCACGATCAAATAGCGCATCCAAATACTCGTACAGGTACTTTGGCTTGACTTGCAACTGCGAGACGACCCGGGGAATCTGGTGGTGGTGTTAGAGGGAGGACTTCAGCCGACTCGTATTGCCTATCACTCTCCCACCTCTCTTGCTCCCAACACTCACTGGTATGCTGTGGGTGTGATCGACAAGCAGATCTATGGCAGGCCCATGCTTGCTGCTCCGACTCGGTTGCTTGATGTCCTCCTCAAATTCGACCAGGAGTAAGGCCTGATCTTGGATCACTGTGAACAGATTGTGTTCCCTGATCAGATCAAAAACGCCCGGCTTTCTCAGCCGCAAAAAGTACGGCAGTGCTTTTCCCGGCTGTCTATTCTTGATGTGAACCTCGGCCAGACATTCCATGAGCAGTCTATTTGTATTACTATCGCCGCTCAGTCGGTCCTCCATGGCAAGGACTACGGCTCTCGTACTGAATAGTTCAGCTGGCCATCGTTTGATAGTGTCGAAAAGCAACGGCAAGTCGAAACGAAGAAAGTGAGCCAAGATCATGTCGTAGATGACTCCGCTCAGCCTTGGAACTTCGATCGGTACGAAGGGAATGATATGACTGAGCTGCTTCTTCTCAATAAAGGTAAAAATGATGTCCTCCCACGCTTTCGCATCCACCTTCAGGATCGAGGGAGCTACTTTCGATGCCTTGGCAAAGTCTTGCTTCTCGTGGAGTAAGTAGGCGAGGTATCTCTTCCCGATGACGTCTGCGTCAAATCCCATCGAGAGTGCTCTGACTGTGCCCATCGCCTCTACGTATTGCAGTGCATCATGGTAGTGCTTGTGCTGCAGCAACCAGTCAACGTGGTCTTTCTCATCTCTAGACCGGGCAATCACAATATCCTTTGGACTGACGACGTAGAAGTAGTCGGAGGTGGCGTCATCCGCTACAGGCGGCAACTTTCTTTGAGAAGCAGAGGAAGCAGTGCTGGTCTTGATGGCATTCGCGCCCGACGCAACAGCGTCCGACGAAGGAACCAAGAGGTAGTCATTGCATTGGAACCGGGCAAAGCTGTCCAAACTCAAGACGTCGCTGCTCAATTCATCTCCATCGCTGCTGACCAGTCGCAATTCCGGCCTCAGACCGTCCTTCCTCTTTTGCGCTTCTCGATTGTCGAGATCAGAGGAAGTGTCGTTGTAAGTTTCTTCGGTGATGTAGGCCAGGATCAGGTAGTCTTTTCCTCTCGGTGAGATGCCACTGATCATGCAGTCCAGCTGGAGAATGGCAGTCACCTCGACGTACAGCTGCATAGGGCTAGCACTAGCTGCTGCCGGTGTAGCACCCTGCTTCTTCTTCCTTTGTCGTACCTTGGCAACCTTTATGTGATCGGCCCAGGCAATCAAGAGGGTGGCCTCATCTTGCCAAAAGAGACTGCAACGAAACAGGTCGGCCCTCGGATTGTCCAGCGGCGGTGAGATCAGGCTAATCCTTTGGCGACTTTGAGTGTCGTATATCCTGACACCTCGATCTGTCGCCCATGCGATCAAGTTCCCTCTCCACTGGCTCGTCCAGATAGGGCCCTCTCCTTCGTGCAGAATGGTCTCACGATGTCCAAACCAACTCTTCTCCCTTAATACCAATTGACCTGCCATTCCACCACATACAAACGAGCGAGTCGATCTTCTGCCAAATGACGGCTCTACGCTGATCGTTCTCATGACTCTCTTAAAGTCAAAGCTATACGCCTCGGACGAAGACAAACTGGAGATAGACACCAGGCCGTCCATGCCTGCGCTGCCAATGAAGTCTGACGTAGAGTCGATGACCAAGTCCAGGACGCTAGCAGTGTGGGATCGGAAGCCTTTGATGAGATTACCTTGCTCGTCTAGAATGTATATCGCACCAGAGTGAGTTCCCAGCGCGAGGAAACGATCAGAGACTGCAACACAACTAGCTGTGTCTTTCTTGAGAACATCGGGTACACTTCCTTTCAATCTAGAGTACTTGAGCGTCGGCTCTTCGTCGTCGTCGTCGTCGTCGTCGTCGTCGTCGCTAGTCACCTCTACGATTTCCTCCTGTCTTCCGCCTACAGCCAGATCATCAGGCTTACCAGAGGTCTGACGAAGAGCTTCCAGTGACGCAATGCTGTCCATTGTGGTGTTTTCCTCCGCAGCGATCGTTCTAGTCGTCTGACTCGCAGCAGCATCTTTGATTTTTCTTCCATCGATATCTTCTCCGACAATCCCTTTGTGTCGTCCTTCCACCACCACCTCTTCCTCTCCTATGTCCGCATCTTGCTCCACTATCTCCTGCTCATGCTCCAGGCGAAGTTGCTCTTCCTTTGACTGCTCTAATGGCCCACTTTCTTCTTCCATCTTGTGCTCTTCCCCACCGCTTTCCTCATCGTCGCTCTCTTCGACACCCTCATCTCCTGACGGCATTTCCTCGTCCATCATTACTGTCATTCTGTTTCTCGGTTCTTTCACCAGCATAGACTTTCGTCTTCTAATAACGTCTTCTGGCGATGAAATCTCCTTCATAATTTCGGGTACTCTGTCCTGCTCTAACGCCGGCACATTCCTCTGTTCCATCGTCATTCGTACAATTGCATCCTCGTCTACTCTTGGTTCAGATCCTTCATCTTCCGCATTGATATGGCCTTTGGCGCCTCTCTGCTCCACTGGAGCAATGGAAGCATCGTTGGCATCTTTGGCACTAATTCGCTTGCGATCGGGTGAGGTGTGTGCATTGGAGGATAGTCTAGGTAGCTGTACAGCCGTCGCTTGTCTCTCTGCAAGATCAGCTGTGATCTTCATGACATCCTTTTGCGAGGAAGTCGAAGAAGGGTCAGACATGTTATAGATCCTACCCCTTCCACCAAGAGCGTCAGATCTATTTCGACGACCCCTGGCTGATCGAGGCGAGAGAGTGTGTGTGTGACAAAGTGGCTTCTGGGTAAAGGAAAGGACACGCCAGGAAAATCGAAAAGGCAGCTCAAATCGGTCCGTGCATGAGGGGGAGAATTGGGATGAAAGACATCTGCCTCCATAAATTAAAAAGGAGAAGCAAGAAGGCCTGCCAGTAGTAAAGGAGACCTTCAACGTCACTGAATGTGACACAGTACAGAGAACTCTGTAGTCTGATCAGAGTAAAAAGCAACGGTGTCACGTAAGGGAACAAGGCAGCCTCAGCAGCTACAGCTCGGTACTAAGAGTAATGTGCTCTACTTTTGCCCTATGTGACGATGAAGTATCGTGCCGACTACTTCCAGACAGTAGTTTGCAAGTGAACATTTATGGTGGTGGTTTTGGTGCATTGTACAATAGTGGAGAAGTGTAGAAAGACGTCAAGCTCCTCAGAAAAGATCTTCCAGCGTTAATTGTCTCGCAATGTCGGTGTTTCCAATCATCTCTTTGAATTCGTTAAAGTCCAGCTTTCCGTCTCTATGGTAAGTAGCAATGAGGTCGGCTGTGAGAAGAGTTTCACTGCTGCAAGCTGGAGGGCACGACTGTACTCACCCGTCTTTGTCTGCTTCCATGATTGTCTTGTCCACAATCTGTTGCAACTGCTGATCCTTTAAATTATTACCTACCATCATCTTGAGGACCAGAAATAGCTCTCCGTTGGAGATGAGTCCATCGCGATCCATATCGTATACCTTGAATGCAACTTTCGTTTGGTGAACGAGAAGAGATGTCAGGTCGGAGCTGCGAGCATACTACCAATACTACCAGCTGCAAAGTCCTTCCTCACATTTTAGCTTTTCCTCTCGACTCCCTTGATTGCTGAAGGCACTCAAGCCAGCAACAAACTCCTGGAAGTCGACAGTGCCGCCGCCACTGATAGAGATAAGAACAATTGTCAGATCCTATGGTCAAAGAACCCTCAAGTTGCATCTACGAAACGCACTCCTCGTCAAATATAGCAATCATTCGCAGCGCAAGAGGATTATTAGCGATGGCGGGAATCTGCAGGAATTCGTCCTTATCAATTGATCCTGAGCCATCCCTATCTAGCTTCATGAAGCGTTTCTTGAGCCGCTGAATTTCTGGTCCTGAGACTGCATTGGAAGGGAGGAGTGAGACTCGAGTCAGCACCGAAGCGAGCAGGACGAATAGAGGTAGTCCCCTTCCTCTTCTCTTGCCGGTGACGTACAATTCGAGTTTTGCTCGATCTGCGAGAGAATCTGAGAACCTGCCTGACCCATCTTGACTTGGCTAAAGATGAGAAGAAGACTACCAGATGTTCTTTGCTGGTGCTTTGGGCCCAAGGAGAAAGAAAGGGAAGCGAGTCAGACGACTTGAATGCGCGTTGCTTTCTACCTGTCACTTTAATAATCGGACAACGACTGTCCTTGCCTTCTGAGGCTGCCTGCAACAGACGCGATTGTGCGAAGAAGTAGTATACAGCCTGGTTATGTAATCCCCGCTTTGTGTGACCTTCCCCTCAATGACGCTTCGTCGAATGCGGTAATTTTTGCGACTAACAACGTCCGACCTCACCCACCATAGCAGCAGTCCCAGCTTAAGGCTCTGCAATTGGTGATGCCATCGCAGCATCCTGACGTGCATACGAGCTCGAAGAAGACCCATAAGGCGCATGCGGAGCCTTCGCCTTCTAAGGGATCCGCATCCTCGTCTACTACTTCGCATGAAGATCAGCAGCCTGGACAAGTCGCTGTAGCCGGTCCATCCTCGCCATCAAGGAGAAGGAGGAGGCCTAGTACATCGCGGAGGAGATCATCGTCAATATCAGCTGCAGCATCTTTGATATCATCCTACTCAAAAACACGGCGAGATGAAAGCGGTAACGAGGAAGGCGAGAATAGCAAACGCCCAGACATGAAGCATCAAGGTAAATCTGATGTAGCTTTTGCAGGTGGGGCCACAGAAGCATTCCACGATGCTCGACAAGCACTAAGCACAGGTATGCCGAGTCCGTATCACATGGCAGTGGTGACCCTTCTCGGTAGTCTAGCACAAGGAATGCCATTGGCAAGTATGTTCAAGGTTTATTCTTACATCATGTGTCGTGTGTATCAAGACAAGCAGGGCTCAGGATTGCTGGTCATGCTTTTCGCGCTTCCTCCCGCACCGGAACTCCCTTCAGATCCCATTTGTGAAGATCCGTGGGTTCAAGAGGCTACCTCGACGTATGCGGCTGCCATGGCAACTGTAGGAGCACTGCTCGGGCTTGTGTTGCTAGAAAGGTGCAGTCGTATCTCCAGACGATTCGGTCGCAAACCTTTGATGCTCTTTACCCATCTTTTACTGGCTATTGCGTTCATCTTCTTCCGAATCAGCGTTGCTCTACCGACATACATCGCTGCTGCTGTTCTGTATGCAGCAGTCATGGTCTTGGAAGCGAGTGCAGGAGCACCTTTGCGAATTGCTGTTCAGAATTATGTCGTTGACACGACAAGTGAAGCTCAACGTGCAGGCGCATTGTCTTTCATCGACGGCTTTGGTCAACTGGGAGCCTTTCCTAGCACCACTTTGGGCGGGCTGTTGGCTGCAGCGACTCAGCAATTCTTTGCTCCCTTCTATGCGACAGTGACCATATATACCTTGACATTCTTCTACATTCTCATTTTCGTACCCGAGAGCAAGAGTAATCGGCACCACACACTGATCGATAATTGGGAACACGGAATCTCGGACGGCGACGAGGATGCCGAAGGAGTGGATGGACCAGAAATAGGCAAGGATCAAGGCCTGCCACTTGCAAATGGAAGAGAAAGCGAACGAGACGACGGGTCAGTGGAGGAAAGGATGCAACGCCGAGTCTCGTACATCAGTACTGTCGCATCTGAACAGTCTGTCGAAGAACATAATGTGATCTTGCGGCTGTTCCATCGTTTCAACTTTCTCGCTCCTCTCTCTGTCTTTCTTCCTAAGCGTATCGAGGGTGATGAAAAGGGAAGGCGCGACTGGCGACTTCTCAACCTGGCAATGATTGTCATCTTTGAAGAATCCTACCAAGTGTTCTTGGTGCCGATCTTGCTTCTTTACAACACCCAAGTCTTTAAGTTCGATGTTGTCCAGAATGGATACCTTGTCAGCTTGTTGCAAGGAACGAGGGCAGTCTTCTTGACGCTGATTTTTCCACCGACTGTTTCCAAGGCAAGACAGTGGATTGGCAAGAGAATACAGCAACGATCGCTGCAGCAACACCAAAGTGGTACAGAACAGGAACCACTGCTGTCAGGCAGTGCAAACCACCAAGACCATCCCTCTTCAGCACCAGGCGGACGACGGGTAGAAGTTCGAGACATGGCAGCGGAAGAGGAGGACGAGGCAGCATCAGCATCGGTGGACGGTCAAACAAAGCAAAATGCGAAGCAAGAAGATCGGGGGAAACTAGACATCTTCATCATGTTTGTGTCTTATTTGATCTCGACCTTTTCCTTCTTACTCCTCTGCACTTCAAGAGCGCAACAAGAGAGCAAGAAGAACAAGGTCCCTGCCTGGGTGGGCATTGGCGTTTCAATTGTCGGGTTGCAGCTGGGATCTGGCGCCACTTCCGTTCGAACGGCTTTGATCGTCAATGCAGTCGGTGAAGAGGAAGAGCAGAGCAAAGCATTAGCGGCTAACCAGATCCTTTGCACGGGCGTCTATGCTTTAGTTCCGCTCGTCACCAGCTCCATCTTTGGCTGGGGCTTACAAATCGGGAAACCAGAGATCGTTTGGACTTTCAAAGCTATCATGGCCTCGCTAGCTGCTATCTCTACTCTAGTACTATTCTTGAGTCATCGCACCAAATCGAGTACTCACCACAGCAGCCACCATGCCTAGTTGAATGTAACTAGCTATCTGATCTGTAACATCACAATGTTCAACCTTACACATTAATAAATATTCATAGGTATGATGCATGCACAAGACAGGGACAGGAACGACTGCTCTCATCGTCAGAGGAGTCAGATGATAATCGCAACCTCTCATGTGAAGGAATTCGTTCAAGTTGCGACTGCCGCTCCTGAAGTGGTCACTGACTTAGATTCGGCAGCACCCGCGATCATCGATTGGTCAACTCCAAACCGAATGACCATGACTGACGTATTATCTGTCGAGAAATTACTCAGAGCGTGCTGAAGTAACTTTGCGGCAGCTTCCTGCGGGTCGACTTCCCTTGCAATCAAATCTACCGCATCTTGATCATCGGCAACGTCCCAAAGCTGCGATGAAGGTGTCAGTGATGTGCTATCTTCGTACATTCAAAAACCGTGTTCCCACTCACGCCATCGCATGCTACAATGAGGAAAGTGTCTTCGTCGCTGAGAGACGTTTCGGTAGTGTACGGTGACCCTACGACGAATTCCTTCATGGCGGTGTCTCCCAGCGATCTCGTGACAGCCAAGACACCATTGACTCGATTGTTCATCACAAACCCGCCTGCGTCGGTGATTCGCTTCACTTCTTGCGAATCCGAGCCTTTGTGATCGTACGTCAGCCGAACTGCTTTTCCACCGCGGCTACGAAAGCATCAGACGTAGGTATTTCAGTACTCCCTCGGTCTCTAGAGTAGGAAAACGAATCCTCCCCCTTTGTACTCACCAAAGGACAGCTCTTGCATCCCCCACATTGGCAGTATACAGTACTCGTCTGATATCCTTGCCTTTCGCCTCTACCAAGCCGTCCTTGGAAATGCGTGTCTCGATAGCTTTCGATTGTGGATCATCTTTACCTTCATCACTCTCCTTTGAGTTGCTGTTATGCGATCCATGCCTTATCCTTCTTGCAAAGCTGCTCAGTAGTCCGCCGCTGCCGTGTGCCTTTTCGCTGCTCAATCCTTCACCATCCGCGGCTGCACCCGCCGTCGATTCCACCTTTGCTGCACTTCCTTCTTCTCCGACGGCTGTTGCTCCGACCGCTCCAGTCGATCGGGAATTCTTATCTATCCCTCCCGATTCAGAGTGAGCCACAGGTTTGCCCTCTTCATCCTCCAATCGCAAGAGGACAGTCACAGCTGTACACCCAGAGGAAGAGCCCTGTGTGTCGGCAAGCTCGGACAATTTCTCGTCCACCGTATGGTATGTTTGGTTGAATAGATCAGGAACAGGTTGACCAGAGCTATTGATCAAAGAGTCAAGAAGGTACTGCAAT
Organism: Exobasidium rhododendri; assembly: GCA_026210745.1. Taxonomy (NCBI): domain Eukaryota; kingdom Fungi; phylum Basidiomycota; class Exobasidiomycetes; order Exobasidiales; family Exobasidiaceae; genus Exobasidium; species Exobasidium rhododendri. Next base: position 2,062,947 of record CP110630.1, read on the forward strand.
GAATGGAATTGTAAATTGAGTACGAGAGCTAGAAAATACCTTTCAAAAGTGATGCATCCTTGCAGTGCTCACCTCGTGGAAGTGTTGGCCACACCATTCAGCGGCATGTTTACCTGCATGACCGTCAAAAACGCTAAAGTATCCTTGACCTCTGACCCCTCCCAAATCGTATATGAACGCATGCGCATCTTCCATAGTCCTCCTCCACCTCTTGTTTCGATCTTCTGCTACACCGACTCGGAAAGGCACACTGAAAACCGATCCCTCGCCGCTGGACTGCTGCAGGTCCGGATGCTGGTTTAGAGTCTGGCAAGGAATGAAGGCAATGAGCACTGCTGGTTTGTGATCCAATGACGAAGCATGCTGCCACTCACTCCATACGTGTTCGATCCCTTTGCAGTCGTCTGTATCTCTGAGGAAGCATTGACTGCCGAGCTGTCACTGCGAAAAGAGAGGAAAAGAGAAAGTGCATCAGGATAGTCGTCAACGCGTCTGGTGTCGCAGCCTCCTTCACTTACGCATCTTCCAGCTTTCGAAGGGCTGTGGAGTCATTGTCGTATGAAGTACGATTGTAGAGGGGGGGGAGATAGGGCGAGAGACGAGTCACCGTCAGTTCTGTATATCTATATGACATCAGTGCTCCTCCCCCCTTGCCTTATCGAGCGTCATCCTCTTCCTATACTCGACACCCACGCCTTAAGCCTACAAAGCTGCATACCCTTTTGCTCATTGACAAGCTGATCTTGGATCATCTCGCGAAAGAACAAAGTTTGTCCGCCTGTGCATGGGCGCGGCTCGATAGCACATCTGGAACTGAAATCTCACCTGGCATGGTACCAAGTCGTGCAGCGATGAGATGTAAATAGGGGTGTATCTGGCTACTTCCGTCCTAGGATTGAGAGGATGGCAAGATGACGAGATCAGGACGAACAGATGGAATGTCAATAGCGACTATTTCTGGCAGATGGTGGTGGAGGTGTAACAAAGTGACTGCCTTATTTCACCGTACGCGTATACAAGAAAGATAGGATGGCAAGCTTAAATCAAAGGGTGAGTCCGATATTCGCTACCGAGAGGGAAGAGTAGAGCAGTGATGGGGAAGGAAACGGACAATTGAGATAATGAGTATCAGACAGTAGTGTACGAGTGGTACAGGGGGTAAATTTTCTCGATCAGTCGATCAGTTCTATGGCACGAATGGCGGCTCTCAAACGAAGCGACTCTTGGAATTGGTTTTCCCGAACCTCAGGCAAGAACGGGCCACACTCTGTTTGTATTTGCCTTTTATAGTGACGTAGGGAGTAGGATTGAAATTCACCTTGTCGTAGTGTATTTATAAATTCGTGCCGGCACTCTTTGGGTGTCGCGGGGTAGGTGTCGTCTTGATAGAGTCGTCATCGCTATCGGACTTGTACACTACCAGCCTATCCCCTGCCATCTTTCGCATCAGCAACAATAGTGAGAAAGGAGGAAGAAGGGTTGGAGATCAGTAGTACACGTCAAATTCTCAGCACCTCCCTCGGAAGAAGCCCGCGATTCAATAGTATTAGTCACCCATAGAGGAATAGCTGAGGTATGGTTGAACGTCCGCGAGATTTTATTGAGGTCACCTGGCGAAAGCTGGTGTGTGAAGATGCGATCCCCTCAAATAACCATAGATAGTCACTCACTTCGTCAAGGGAGCAGAACGAGGCCTCCGATTCCGAGAATGAAAGCGCCCTGCTACGTGAGCGGAACCTCGTCATGCAAACGACATCTTACATGCCCTCTCATGGCTTGTCAAGCACTGGCCTAAAATTTGAACATTGGTTTGTATTACACTTTGACCATCATACAATCTTGGCACTCAAGACTGGTAGCTTGTCGCCGGGAACAAAGTGCCTCTCTACTCCCTTTTCATCAATCGCAGCCATTCGAATCGTGCCTCCCGACGACCCATCTCTACTCATTGCCAGACTTAGAGCTGTGAGAGAGGGTACGAAGTAGGGTTAGCAAGACTCCTTAAGCAGGCAGCAATCACCTCACAACGCTATCTCACCATTCCGAACAAAATCTAACGTCTCTTCCTTGCCCCATCCCTCCTTCCATTGCGAGTCACAGAACCCGTAAATATATGCCGACCCCGAACCTGAGTGACAGACACATACATGATTAGCGCTGCAGTCTTACTTGGAAAGCATTGCAATAGACTCACCTCCAATAGCCCAAGGCTGCTGGAAAACACCTCCTCCTAGTGGAACGTTGTACACTGATCCTCCTTTGTATTTGTCCCAACCAGCCACGATGATACCTGCACTGAGGCGATCCTTGTTTTGGTAGATCATATCTGAAAAGAGATGTGAGGCCGTCTCCACATTTGGTTGCGTATCATGCTGTACCGAGAACATGGAGAGGTAGTAGGTGACGATATCGGCTACAGCTTGCGTGTCTGCCGCACTTCCAGATCGACAACAATAAATTCGATCTGAGATATGCGTCAACTTATCCGTCACTCGGTTTGCCTTGAAAGGTTGAAAGAGACGTGAGCAAGAAGTGAGCCTAGCGAATCAGGCTTTCTTCACTCACTATGTATGATCCTGTCGTCGTCCTTGAGTCTGCACCAATGACGACGCCTCCATTGTAAGCCACGGCCATGATGGACGTCTGAGCAAGACGAACGATAAAGTTATAAGCTGAGTATTCCAGACAAGATCACCAGCAGTATCACTCACTCCCAAGTCCACCTCTCCCTTCTTCAGCCGATTCATGTCAACGGCCTGCATGGTTGGCAATATGATGAAAGTCACTCTAACAGCCAAATTTTTGAGTTGTGCTGAGAAGCTCTCTTGGCCTTGCTTATGGCTCTCCCTGCCCTGTGCGGCCGCGCGTTCGGTGACACGTGAACGACCCCTACACCTCTCCCGGATTTCCAAGCTCCAGCATGAACTCTAAATCAAAGACCATCGATGTGCGGTAGAAGTATCACTTTTTTTGACAGAAGCTTTGACGGTCGTACATCAAGTAGATAAAAGCAGCTTCCATGGCAGGATTCGCGAGGCATGGAGCTATTCCTCCTCCTCGTCAAGCTGCTCAAGGGCTTGCTAGTCATTCAGGACACTTGATTGTGAAAAGTCCGACCCAGCTTTTACTGTCGAATCGCCTCGTAGTCAATCCTCAAGAGTGGGGGTCTACTCAATACATTCTCATCGAAGGGAACTATGTCTTCACCGTCATGGGTGATAGCACTGGGCAGATAATGCGTGGTCAGATAGGGACAGCTTTACTGCAGCGACAGTGGGCTTCTCTTAGTGCTCAGGGTCACTACGTACGAGCAGAACCATACGATCCGTACTCCACTGGTCAAGCTATTTACTTGGCAGGCTTGGACGTCGAACTGTCCTTCTTCACGAAAGCAATTGAAGCGACGGAAGACTTTGATGCTGAAGAGATGTCTCGCAATTTCTTGCGTGCTTTCGACGGCCACATCTTTACTTCTGGACAAATGCTCGTCTTTGAGTTTCATGGTCAAACGCTGAAGGCAACCATTGCTGGAGTGTCCGTCGTCGAAGCGGATCAGCTTACAACATCGGCGAATAGAAATGCACCTCCCCCACCACCACCACGAGGACCGGCATCGCAAAGGGGTATCCTCATCTCTCAGACTCAAGTCAACTTCTTCAAGGCAGCTGATTCAAAGGTCAAGATCAAAGCCAGCGGCAAGAGAGCTCCTCAGAATGCGATCCTCCAGCCGAACTTTAAGTTTGAAGATATGGGCATCGGAGGTCTGGATGCTGAATTCTCTGCTATCTTTCGACGTGCTTTTGCCTCTCGTATCTTTCCTCCCGCGTTGGTGGAAAAGCTTGGCATTCAACATGTAAAGGGTATTCTCTTGTTCGGTCCACCTGGAACGGGAAAGACGCTCATGGCTAGGCAGATTGGAAAGATGCTCAACGCTCGCGAGCCAAAGATTGTCAATGGACCAGAAATCCTCAATAAATTTGTGGGAGCCAGTGAGGAGAATATCAGAAAGCTCTTTGCAGACGCCGAAAAGGAATACAAGGAGAAGGGAGACGAATCAGGACTGCACATCATCATTTTTGACGAATTAGATGCCATTTGCAAGCAGCGTGGTTCCAGTGGAGGTGGAACAGGCGTGGGCGATTCAGTAGTCAATCAATTGCTTTCGAAGATGGACGGTGTCGATCAGTTGAACAATATACTGCTGATTGGTATGACGAATCGGTTAGACATGATAGATGACGCCTTGCTGCGACCAGGTCGATTGGAGGTACACATGGAGATCAATTTACCCGACGAGCATGGCAGACGACAAATCATAGGAATTCAGACAAACAAGATGAGAAAAAACGGTGTGATGGATGATGACGTCAACCTTGACGAATTAGCTGCCGTCACAAAGAACTTCAGTGGAGCAGAAATAGCTGGTCTGGTCAAGAGTGCCACTAGTTTTGCCTTTAATCGGCATGTCAAAGTTGGAACGATGGCTGGTATTGATGATGATGTCGAGAGTATGCGGGTGAATCGAGATGATTTCCTTCATGCTCTCGATGAAGTACAGCCTGCTTTCGGTGTGTCGGAAGAAGAATTGCAGCAAGTAGTCTCGAATGGAATCATGCAATTTGCGCCTCACATCGACGTCATACTTCGTGACGGTCAACTCCGAGTGGAGCAAGTTCGAACTAGTACAAGGACACCGCTCGTCACTGCTCTACTACATGGCCCTCCTGGCTCCGGTAAGACGGCATTGGCTGCCACGATTGCCCTCAATTCCGAATTTCCTTTCATTAAACTCATTTCCCCTGAGAACATGGTAGGAATGGGTGAAGCGCAAAAGATTGCGTACCTGAACAAAGTGTTCAATGATTCGTACAAGAGTCCACTCAGTATCATCGTTGTCGACAGTATAGAAAAGATAGTCGAGTGGGTTCCCATCGGTCCACGATTCAGCAACTCGGTACTGCAAGCATTGAGCGTCTTACTGGGCAAGCGGCCTCCCAAGGTGAGTAGAGCCCTGTGACTTTATACTGTGAGGAAAGCTGATGCTCACACTCGCATTCGTTCGCCTTTCCTTCCCGTCTCTGTCTAGGACCGGCGACTACTCATCTTGGCCACGACGTCAAACAAGCCGATGCTGTCCGACATGGAGATCAGCGACACTTTCTTGGCCGACATCCGAGTGCCTTCCATCACTTCTCTGAGGAGCATAGACTACGTTCTCCGGCAAACAGCTCTTTTTGAATCGGAAAATGAGCACAATCGCTGTCTGCAGCTGCTGAAAAGTGCAGGCTTAGGAGAGGAAGATCGACTGAATATCGGCATCAAGAAGCTTCTTTCTGAAATCGAAATGGCACGACTAGATGAAGATCCAGCTGACAAGTTGACAGCAGCACTCAACGTATATTAGAAGTAGTAATTATGATGAGCACGTTGCTGCTGTAGTAACGTATAATGACATCACGATGACAGATGCCGCTCTCCACTGAATCGCCTGGCACAGAGTTAGAAAGTACTGCAGACTAGACTCGTGACGACCTAATCGCAGCTACCGACATTGTTGACCTCATAATTGTGCTCCTCACGTACCATACTATTTGAAGACAGTTCATTATAGCTGATTAATTCAAAGGCACTACAAGAAAACTCAGTCCAAAGAGACTGTACACACGATGATATCTAGAAGGCAACGTTGCCCAATTGAGCTTCAGCATATCGTGTGCCGCTGATTTTGAAAGAGTTGATGATGTCGTCGATTTCTTTGATTTCCTCCGCGCTCAGAGTGATTTTCGCGGCATCGATATTCTCCTTGAGATTCTTCAATTTCTTCGTTCCAGGGATGGGGATGATCGTCTTTCCTTTACTCAACACCCAAGCAAGGGAGATTTGGCCAGCGGTCACCCCTTTCTTATCGGCTATCTTCTTGATGTCATCGACCAGCACCAAATTCTTCTTGAAGTTCTCGCCTTGGAATCTGGGGTTGTGTCTTCTAAAGTCTCCTTCTTCGAGGTCGTCAATACTCTTGTAGGCGCCAGTGATGAAGCCTCTGCCTAGTGGACTGTACGCAACGACGTCCGTGCCATTCTCCTCGCACCACTTCAGGATCCCGTTGGTGATGATCTCCGGTGTCCAAGGGCTGAACTCGATTTGGACAGCGTCAATGTGAACGACCTTGTTGGCTCGGGTAAGTTGATCGATGTTATACTCGCTCACTCCAATGTATTTGATCTTTCCAGCCTCTTTCAGTTCTTTCATGGCACCGACAGTCTCTGTCACATCTGTACCAGGGGCATTTCTATGGGCGTAGTATAGATCGATGCTGTCTACTCCCAATCGTTTCAGGGAAGCTTCACAAGCAGAGAGACAATAGGCTCGATCTCCCTTTTGGCCCATTGTACCTTCTGGCGTCCAGTAATTCACAAACTTGGTGGCCAAGAAGACTTTTTCTCTAGAGCCGGGAACGTCTTTGAAGAATTGCCCAATCTGTTCTTCGTTGTAACCAAGTCTTTTGGATTCAAGGGGAGAATAGATGTCTGCCGTATCGATCATGTTGACCCCTTGCTCGAGACATTCGCTTAAGATCTCGTTGACGACTTCCTGCGTTGCAGGCTTACCATAGAAGGCGGCTAAACCCATGGCACCATAGCCGACTTGAGCAATCTCATTGTTGCCGATCTTACGAGTTGGAATGGGAGACATGTTGGATGATGCTGACGGTGTGGAGGGACGAATTTGTACAGCAGCAACTTCTCGTCCGCTTTTAAGGCCTTCGACGCACCTCCACACAAGCTCGCGAATTATATATTGATTGAGGCCGCGTGTCCGTGCACGAATTTCTTGTTCCGACTCGAGACAAGCCGGAAATAGAACGGCAGCTAAATGTGAGAAGAAGACTTCGGAGTTAAGTCTTTCGCAGGACTTGAAAATCAGATCGTAAGTGTCAGCTGACAAGGTCCTAAGGCTACCTTGACATGCAAGATCGATGTTGCACATACTGAGCTACTTGTTGGGCGTCTTCGCAGTTGTCAGTCTCATATTCTGTCTCGGTATGTTGTCCTGACGTCCACCTGTCTATTACTTTTGCTGAGGTCTTGAGACTATCTTCTCCTGATTAGCTCTGGGTCTACTCAGAGTCTGCGACTTCATCGAAGAGTCCCCTGGCAGAGCTCGCAAGATCGGTGTCAGGCTAACCATTGTGAGGATTACTTGAAAGAGATGGATGACACACCTTTCTCACTTGCTGATACCGGCTTTCTAAAAATGATCAGGCTACACTCGCACTTCTTACTATCGTGACCTTCACCGATGACTTGTCGTACTTGTTTCTGGTCTCGGAGTGGATATCAAAGGCCAGTGCCCTTTACACCTTTCAAAACCGCACCTATCCACTCTCACTTTCGCTATTACCTCTCTCGCTCTCTTTGCTGACCCCTCTCACTGCACACTTTGCTTTACTACGGCATGTCCATCACGAAGCGAAAACACTTCACCTAAAGGTCGAACGACCACTTTGGCCGGGAGGTCGACAAGACTGGGACGTCATGGATAGAGAGAGGACTACAGGACGGATCTATGGCAACGGAGAGGCCTTGACGTGTATAGCGTTATGCTGGCTGCCAGCGATTTGGATCATGCTGGGTGCGATTGCTCAGAATTGGTCCTTGCCCGTATCGTTTGAAGAAAGGTCGAGGAGGCAGGCAAGGGTGAGTGTGCAGGATAATGGCGGAAGCGAACTTAGGGATGCTGTACTCCTGCTCATAATCTTCCCAACATGTCACCTTTCCCTAGCGTCGTGCTACTTGATGTACGAATGTGGGAACCCTTGTAAGAATTGGAGTCAGGGATCCCGCTGTCTCGTACTTTAGATACCCGTAAGGCCTGTAACCTACTGCTTTGCAATAGATTGCTTACTCATCGTGCAACCTTTTTCAATGGCTCTGACGTCCCGACCTGTCAAAGATTCTGCTTCATTCCTACCTTTGCGAGAATTGTGATGGAGTGATGTACCAAGACCAGCGCTTGCACGCGTCATTTAAACTTTAGCTCTTCCTAATAATAATTTCAAAATTAGCAAGAAAAATCTTTCATGCGGGTCTGTTCCAAAAGGTAAAAGGTACTTTTCATGCTTCATCTGCTGAGATAGCATCGCTTTCTAACGAAAGTCAGGAGGGGGGACGACCATGACTTCAGCAAGCAACAGCGAAACTTTTCTGAAGGCACAAAGCAAAACCAAATCCTTCACTTCACTTGGCTTGTCTTCGACTCTAGTCAGATCGCTCTCGTCTCTTCGCATAACACATCCGACACCTATCCAGAGCAGCTCCATCCCACAGATCCTGTCAGGATGTGACCTGATCGGGGGAAGTCCGACTGGGAGTGGAAAGACGCTCTCTTTTGCTCTGCCGATACTTCAAAAGCTCTCGCTGGACATGGTGGGCGGATTTGCGGTAATTCTGACACCAACTCGAGAATTAGCTCTGCAACTTTTCGAACAGTTTGTAGCAGTAGGCGAGGGCGCCAAGATGGGCTTGAAGGTGGCTCTAGTGCTGGGCGGTCTCGACATGATGAAGCAGGCTACTGAATTGAGCAAGACTAGACCGCACATCATCGTTGCTACACCTGGGAGATTAGTAGACATCATAAGAAGTGGCGGTGGACAGGAATGGGGCCTGGAGAGGTGTAAGTTTGTGGTGAGTTGCGATCTCGTTGTCCTCGAAACTATCACAAGAGGGGAGAATAGAGCTCAAAGCGTGCCTCTTCCTTCGCAGGTACTTGATGAGGCGGACAGACTGCTTACTGCAACATTCGGACCCGAACTATCATACCTGTTTAGTATCCTGCCTCCCGCTCGGTCGAGGCAGACTCTACTCTTCACTGCCACCTTGACGGAAGAGATCGAAGCCCTGGCAAATAAAGAGCCACAAGAAGGCGAGAAGAAGCCAATATTATGTCAGATAGAGCAGAGCACTTCAACACCCTCTACATTGGATCAAAGATATCTCTTCATCCCATCGCAAATAAAGGAGCCTTATCTGTTTCATTTGCTCACAGATCCACCCATCGAGACGAAGCGTCAAACCAGACACGACGAGGATGAGTACGAAGACGACAGTGAAGATGAGGAAGATCTCATGGACAAAGTCCCCTTGACTATCATCTTCGTCGCTCGCAGTCAAACGGCAGCGCTTCTCTCGCACATGTTGTTGGAGCTCGGAATCGAAAATGTTACTCTGCACTCCAATCTCACTCAACCTCAAAGGATGCAATCACTCAGCACATTTCGATCTCAATCGGTTCCGATCTTGATAACGACTGATCTAGGCTCCAGAGGTCTAGATGTCCCCGATGTGGAAATGGTAGTCAATTGGGATCTACCTCGAGACTGGAGAGATTACGTTCATCGGGTCGGTCGAACAGCTAGAAACGGAAGAAGCGGTCTGGCGGTCAACTTCGTTGGTGAAAGAGATGTCGAATTGTTCAAGGGGATTGAGGAAACAATTCAAGTGACCATGCAAGAAGTGAAGTTGCATGAGGAGACCGTTTTGGAAGCCTTGAACCAAGTCATGACGGCAAAAAGAATGGCCACCATGCATCTCCACGATACCCACTTCGGCCAAAGAAAGCAAAGGAACGAAGCCAAGGCAGCCATGCGAACGGGCAAACGGCAGCATATCTCAAAGGCCAACGGCAAGAAAGGAAAGGCTGTCAAGAAGTTGTAGAGGCCTGATGATTTTGTGTGGAGAAATATTCCATTGCGTCAATTGTATCACTACTTTTCCATCCATCAAAATGCATATTGTACAGGTATGTGTTTATCTGCCTTCCCTTTTCCTTCTCAACTGCTTTGATCACCTTGGCGGCCCATAGCCAGGAGGGGGAACGCCAAAATTATTTGGTCCCCTCATGCCAAGAGGAACAGGTCCGCCTGATGGTGGAGGAGGACCGCCGTTCATCATATTCGGTGGCGGTCTGTTGTACATGCCTGTGGGAGGTCCTTGCTGCTGTTGAAATGGAGGAGGTCTTCCAAACGCAGGCGGTCGATTGAAGCCGCCTTGAAAGCCGCCGCCTTGTTGGAAGGGGGGTCTGCCAAAAGAAGGGGGTCGAAAGCCTATACGGAAGAGAAGGGTAATAAGTTCGGCAACTTGCGAGATGAGCTGACATTCCATATCTCGAACCATCGCTCTTACTCACCACCGCCGCCACCACCTCGGAAGCCTCCTCCCCCAAATCCTTGCCCTGGAGGTTGATATATAAAGACGGGATGGGGTAATTTCCTCATGTCATAATCTTGCAGTACCTCGCCAAAGATTGCTTCATTCTGCGCAGGATCCAGAGACAAGTAGTAGTCGCGAACGTTTTGTAGATGGTTTCTTCCAGTGTTGTGATCTTTCCGCACTACCGAGAGAGGAAATAAAATGAAGTGGTGTCATTGATCAGATTATCAAACAACGAGAAGAAAGGAAAGAGAAGTGACTCACCAGACGTGGAGTCATGCGTCAAGTAGACATCGCAGTAATCGCCTGTGAAAAGGAGATCGCACTAGTGTCAGCTCGTCGATCGCTTCTCTATTCACGACTACCGTTGCACCACGCACAATAATGCTTGCCCATGGCGATCCTGCTGTTGGAGTGAGATGGCTGCTGTGCACACGAAGAAGAAAGAGAAACGAAGCCTAATATCGAAATGAAGAAAGACCACCGAGGAACCACGCGACATGACTTCTTCTTACCCCTCTTGCCTCCACTGAACAGAGCAGATCGAATGAGAAAATAAATCTAATTTTTGGACCGATGCTACATAACCTTTACATCATCACCAGCAGCATGATTGTAATACAATCTACTTCTATGGCTCGGCTCGTTCTTCGCCGGACAAAATCAAGTCTTCCAGCGCAGCCTCAATGTAGTCGTTCGGTCGTATCGAATTCAGCATCACATCAATTCGTCAAGAAGAGGGGGTCATGCTGCACATCAAGTTCGAGCCGAGGGTCTGTTCCTCTGCGTTCCTTTGCAACATCCTCTGTATTGCGATCGACTCCTACGAAGACCATAAAAGATCCGGATCACCCTTCAGGGGTATACTTCCATCAGCTGCCTGATTCGAATCGGTATGCTATATCCTTTCTGTCCCAGCCTCCAAGTTCATCCTCGTCAGCATCGATTGTTGGCTTTGTGACCCCACCTTCGGCGAATCAAATACCCATCTATGAACTGATAGTAGAGAAACCAGACTTGGTAGATGCCAACAGAGCATTCACCCAGCTGATGCATGAAACACTCAAGGAAGAGTGTGTACCCCAAGACGGATTACTTGAATACGAAGCCCTACTAAGGAAAGACGGCTGGGCTCATTTAAATGGTGCGTAGATTGAGGAAGATGAAAGTCTTAGGCCATATTCACTTAGTACTAGAGTTTTCTCTTCAGATCAAAGACACCCTCTCATGCCAGGTCGTATTGCAACGCCAGAAAACATCATTGCAGTAAGTACTTCATTTCCATCAATTTGTATCGAGCGTGATCTAACATCAACTTGGTATCTTCTTCCAGAGCGTTGCATTTACCGATGGGGAACTCAAGATGGAGTCATATGAGCCGAATGATGTGCATCGAATCGTTACAAGCGAAGAGGGATTCATGGAACTACGACCAAATTGGCTCATGTTCATCAAAGACAAATGCGAGAAAGTCAACTAGGTGAATGTCACAGTAATGCAATCGTGCTTGGGCAGAAGGACACAGTGTATCTGCGAGATGATCTTGATCATTCAATATTACGAGACGTGGATAGACGATGAATTACATGGCTCATAGAAGGTCAAAGAGGACACCGCGCACTGCTTCATTTGATAGATGCTCTTAGTAGTTGTCCTGGTTACCACCGCCGCTGTTGCCTCCGTAGCTGTCATTGCCAGAGTTGCCGCCTCCGTAAGAAGAGTCGTTGTTTCCACCACCGTAACCGCCTTGACCTCCTTGACGTCCTTGTCCACCTTGGCTTCCGTAGGAAGAGTCATCGTTGGAGCTGCCGAATTGACCACCTCCACTTCCTCCAGTTTGGTTGGATTGCGAATAGCTGTCGCCTCCACTGTTGGATCCGAATCCACCAGAGTTGGAGGAGTCGTATCCACCACCACCGCTCTGGTTGCCAGATCCGTAAGAATCTTGGTTTCCACCTTGGTTTCCAGAGCCGTAGGAATCTAGGTTGCTGCCCTGGTTGCCTGAGCCGTAGGAGTCTTGGTTGCTGCCCTGGTTTCCTGAGCCGTAGGAATCTTGGTTTCCTGAGCCGTAGGAGTCTTGGTTGCTGCCCTGGTTGCCTGAGCCGTAGGAGTCATTTCCGCCGGATTGCTGGTTTCCTGAGGAGTAGTCGTCACTGCCGGAGTTGCCTCCGTAGCCCTGATTAATTAATATCACTGTGGTCAGCATCTCGAGGCATTACACAACGTCGCAACGGCACAGCAGCACTCACGCTTTGACCACCTTGACCACCTTGGCTGCTTTGCTGATTGTTCGAGCCACCGAACTTGCTCTCCAAGTTTTGTCCCTGCTTGGAGCTGGCAAAGTCTTTTGCTTTGTTGATGAATGAGTCCATATTGTAATTAGTGAGACTGTGTTATGAAGTGTGGTGTGGAGTGCGTAATGGTAGTGGTATAGCAGTGAAAGGAAAGTAGATAGTATGGCCCCTTTATATATGCCAGCACTGACTCTTACACAACCGTGCTGCAGGGCAACGAGGAGGAAGAGGGTGGAAGAGTGGGTCACAATCTGGTCCGTGCGACCAGATAGCGCCCGTGCACACTACAAAGTCTAATTTTGACCTACACTGGTCTTGTGCCTTGCAAACACGCAAAGTGCCCGTTTACTACCTCGCTTCTAAGTTGATGAGAGTGTGTTCAAAGGACGCAAAGGGGGGTGTTTGCTTTGCCTACGTTGACGTGATGCTGCTACTCAGCACATTAAGGTCGTGTCCTCAACATAAATAAGATTGCTCTGAATTGTATTGCATGATGATATGCATCGTGTTAACTCTCCTGTGTCCATATTTCCTGACGACGTATCACAGCTACACAACAGTTTGCTGGTCCTGCTCTAGGCTTCTCTCGTCCATTTAATAAAGCCCTGAGGGAGGGGCTGTGCCGAATGTTCGTCATTTCCGTCGCTGAACCGATGTCAAGAAGATTGAATAGCACTGCCGGATCAAAACAAAATAGGGGAAATCCCCCAATAAGCTTCTTTCCCGCTTTCTGTCGTCATATTCCTGCACATTGGAGCTGCAAGAAGAAGATCGTTCAGCTCTCGGCTAGTTAGCCGGCGTGTGCCCGCCCCGCTTCCACAGCTCCCTCTATTGAGCCATGCAATAACTCTGCTATTTCCTTCTTCACCTTTCGTGTGACTGATGGGGTTCAGCAGCAAAGATCCGCTCCAGGAAGAAGTCACTGCTACTGTTGGTAACGGGTATTCACATAATTATACTGTACACAGCTCTGCCCCGTCTACGCAGTTCTCAGCACGCAATTGATACTCCGTTCGCCACCCCCTCTTGTGCTCGATCTTGTCTTGTCGTACAACCTAATCCATTGAGATTACCAAGGCAGTGCCTTACGATTGATCGGCTGAGCAGAGCCAGGTTGCTGTGACACGAGGCTTACTTACGTAAGCTTCGTACTTGTTGATCCCTCTACCGTTCCACAGAACGGAATGGTCGAGTGGTCACGCGAATCTTCGTGATTCTGGCACATAAAGAGACAACGTCATCTGTCAAGCCTGTCATTGCAACATCGTCGCAGCATTTTCCTCTCATTGGCTTACCACAAGGATCTTCGCTCTTGTATGGCACATCCGTCCTACGCCTTTGACAACGCAGTCCTGTCCGCACGCTAGAATGTCTGAGTCGGATAGCCAAGATGGTAGTCCGTCTTGCTTAATTCGATAGAGCCATGTGTCTCAGATGCGCAACGATTACGTACAGAATTCAAAAGAAGACGCTGCTTTGGATAATGAAGCGAGCCAGGGTAAATATTGCGTTTAATATACTGGATTCTTATTTCAATCCGAAAAGAACACCAAATCACTATTAACATTGTCTACGCCTTGAGTGTTTGTGTGTTGCTCTTTTAGCAAAGCCAAACAACACGGGGGGCTCGGCCATTTACATTGGACATCTACTAACTTGAAGATACAAAAACCTGGAATTTAGATATTCCGTCTCAAGGAGAGAAATTGAGGAAAAGAGTAAATCGTCAAACCTGCGCTTTTCCCAATCTTTCGTCTCACTTCACTTCGAACAGGCTCTGCGTGCAACTACGACGCATCGACAGAAGACGCTTGGTCAGATCGTCAGTCTTTCCTCTCAAGCGTTCTGTTTGCAGGCGCAAGCGAAAAGAAGGCTGTTCTTTCGTTCAAAAGGTCGGCGGGTGAGAGACAGCCGACAATGATGACAGAACAACACGTCAATTCGACACCTAAATCGCACGTCTCCTTCTCCCAAACGATAGACAACGACGTGACGCCTAGTGCTCGACAGTCTGCTCGACCACAAAGCAGCACTCCATTGACACCTCAACGGAGCAGCAACGATCTGCCCACGCCGCCAAGTTCTCACATTGAAATGGCTTCAGCTTCCCGTCTACCATCGTTGCAGGACGATCTTGACATTCAGCGTCATGCATCCACACTACAAGAAGGGTCAGGGGAGTTGGTTGAATCGAACGGAACTGTGAATGAGAGCCCCTCTGTCCTAATGCAGCAAAGGAAAGTAAAGAGAACAAGCGCGGGCTCTACAGTGGCGCCGAATGAAGCATTCTCTTCCACATCCACTCCACCACCACCATTCACCGAGAGACAGGCTGTCTTGGCAGAAGCAGAGCGAGGTCGTAACAGAAGTAGGGCAAAGAAGTCTGAATACAATGATGCAAGTGCAGGATCAGAATCGTCTCGTTCCCGCACACCGTCCCCTATACTTGGCTCCATGGTAGCATCCAGTGGTCATCTCTCATTTGCGGCTTCGCTTGTACCATCGACAGAAGAGGTACATGCCCTTTTGTACGGGAAGGATGACCGCAAAGGAGGTTCAAGAGACGAAGAGAGGCCAAGCTACGTGAAGAAAGATGACATGGAAGGCCTTTTGAGCCGACTAGCTTCGATGGGCTTTTCAAACGTAGAAGCAAGAGAAGGAACGGCGGACTTGACTAGAGAAGAAGAATTGGCCGGGATGGTCAAAAAGCTGGTCGCCCATGCGAGACAGCAAGATTCTTACATGGACAGCTTGGAAGAAACGCTGCATGATACTCGTATACGCTCTATTTCCCTGTTGACTTCGCTTAGAACAACTTTCACTCATACGTTGGCGAGCGAGTACACTCTTCGAGCTCGACTAGAAGCTGAACTGGATGGTGCACGAACACAAGCAAAAAAATTGAGCGGTATGCTTGCTAGAAGTGAAATGCGAAATGTGGAGATTGATAGAGAAAGGGCGATGAGCGCTGAGGAAGAAGTTCTGTGGCAGGAGGAGATGAAAGACCACGCTTCTGCCTACGCTCAACAGCAGGCCGCCCGAGCTCGAGCTGCGCAGATGGCACAAGCACAACAAGCAGGTGGACAACTACAAAAGGTACCGCAGGTTGAAGCAATCAAGAGGGAGGGAAGCATGAGCGAGCACCAGAACAGCGACATTCTTGCAGCCAGTCTTTCAGCTTTGTCACCTCCCTCACCATCTCCGGCCGTTGCAACATTGGAGGAACCTTTTGATGATCGAAAGGTCGAAGAAGCTTCTGGCGTCACTGGACTGGGTATCTCTTCTGTTGCAATAGAGCCAGTAATGCAGAGTACATCGTCACCGCTGTCGACCATTGTCAAGGAGAGGAACAAACTTCTGTCTGACAAGCGATACCTCAAAAGTCGCATGCGTGATACTGAAGCACAACGAGATCGACTAGAACTTGAGCTCAAGAACCTTAGACCATTGCTGGTTCGTGGTGCGCCTTCCAAGGCAACTTCTTCTGCAAGCCATGCCGCAGCTCATACATCGTTGGCAACAGCAGCGTCAACATCAACGGTACCTGCAACGACGACAAGCACGGCAACAAATGCCACTACCCCTTCTCTGGGACACGGTCCCTCTACTCCCGGCCGATTTCACAAGCGAGATCGAAGTCGTCGCAGGAAGCAAGCAACCATGGGGGATGCAGAAGCAGAACACTTGCTTCTAGCTGCTCGGCGTCTACGAGAGCTAAATCGACAAAAGTACGTCGATGAGGATGGTAGACCAAAGACTCCACCGACACATGCAACGCCCTCCTCGACAACGCAACCACGCACACCTAAAACCCCTCGAACAGCAGCGACGATGATGGCCACTCCGAGATCATCTGCCACAGGTCGCGATGGGATGGAATCGGTCCATCAGAGTGGTGCTTCTTCTCGCACTACTGAACGCCATTTTGCCACCAATGGCAGCCCTCTCGCTTCAAGGAACAACGGTGCAAGTACGTTGGGCAGGTGGGATCGTCACGAAAGGGTAAATAGCGCAATGTCTGGCAGTGGTATTGAAGATCTTTTGCAAGCTGCTCAGACTGTTCTCACCCCAGAAAAGAAGACGGCACATCGACAAAGCCATAGTCGATCAAAGAACGGATCCGATTCTCGCCTTAGTGAGGAGGAAAAGAGAAGCAGTAAGGGAACGGCGGCAATAAAAGCAGCTGACAAACACAAGGCGGGAGTGGAGGAGGTGGGAGAAGAGGAGGAGGAGGAGGACCTTGAAGAAGGCGAATTTCCAAGTCAACTCTCCACCTTTTCCTCAAAGAATCTTGGCCCGCTAAACGAAAGTCCTAAGCGAAGAAGAGTTTCTAGTGCTACGTTGGATCTGGATCGGTTCAGAGATAGATTGGCATCATCATCACCGGACAAGAGAGCTGCCATCTTTCAAGGTGGCAGACGAATACGAACGAGCACAGAGGGAGCGGAGCCGCTGTTGCATTCGAACGCCGTTGATCAGCAAGCTACTGCAGGTCCCTTCCTCAGTCAGCAATCTACTTCTGCTTTAAGTGCACTTGATTTGTTGGCCGACCAAGCAGCGGCTAGTCAGCAACCTTCGCAAAGCTCGGATCGGTCTCACTCAGGTGAAGGAGAGACGATTCTAGATCAAGAAGGGGAAGAAGGAGATGTCTTTCACTCCAGCGATGCAGCAGAAGAAGAGGAGGATGAGGAGGAGGAGGAAGGTATGGCGATTGATGAAGAGGAGGACATCAACAGACCTATGGAGGGCGGCATCGGTAGCCACTATTATCCACGAGGCGCCTACGGACACGCCTATGCACAGCAGAACACAATCGGGCCACACTCCGTTGCCGGAGGAGGAGGAGGAGGAGGAGTTGATGTATACAGGGTGACCAACCAACCGGGCTACACATACGCACCACTAGGAGGAGGCGCTCTTTCCTCACAAGGTTGGCCTTCTCAGAATGCACTGGCTGCCTCTCGTAATGGTATTTACGCACCACGAGGAGTCAGTCCCCCCAGCAACGGTTCTCGCTACCCGGCGACCTATCTTAACGGGCCTCGCATTACTACCGGACACACCCTCAACCCCCTTCAAGGGCCTCCTACTAATGACAATAGCCATCACCATCCTCACCAGCACCACCACCAGCATCATCACAGCATCTCAGGTAGTCAAAATGATCAGACTGGCAACCAAAACAATCGTGCGCCTCAAAAGGGCGGCAACACTAGTCCTGATAAACGACTACCTTACGTTCGCTGGTCCGATGAAGAAGATCAAAAGCTGAGAAAAGCGATCGGTGAATATGGGCAAAGATGGGAATCTGTGGCCAGAGTAGTCGGTACACGCTCTTATCATCAGTGTAGGCAACGTTACCTTCTCATGCGTAGGAAAGAGGCGGCTGCCCGCGAGGGAAGCGCCAACACAATCAACGACGACAATCGACCCAATCACCACATTGCCGCTTGATGACAGGGTCGGCGTCCTCTGCTGTTCTTTGATATACTACCCTTGCCGAAATTCTCTCCCTCTCTATCTCCCTTTCGTTTCCAATGCCGTGTTCCCATCGATACATCTGGATGATACAAGCCCTCGCTACAATACACATCTGCTTCACCCCCTTCTCCTTCAAGCTATCCTCCAAGAATCCGACAATGTCCATGTACTTCTCCCTCCGTCCATGTTCCCTTTTGCATACGAATCCATTGGCGTGTCCTGAGTGTGGTATAACGTGTATACATACACGGGGTGATAAAGGTTTCTCTCGGGACCGGCAGACGCGATAGCGCCGCCCACGTGTCGCCACCTGGCCGCGTGAGAAGACCGCCGAGGTGACCATCGGACGCTGCAACCTCTCAATCTGTCGTTCCCGTATAGGCTGACTTCCTTCCTATCTCGACTCTCTTCCACCTCTCACGCTAGCTCGCTGATACACTTCGGCACGCTTTCGTCGTAAAGTCAAAATGGCTAGTTATCGAGAAGCTCGGTTTCCTTCCACTCCGTACATCGAGCCATCGACTGGTCCAAGCGGTCAACCCAAGGTGGAAGAAGTTGGAACGACCAGTGCACCACTAAAGTCTGCAAGTTTCTTCTTGGGAGAGCATTGTGCGAAATACAATGAAGATTTCATGCTGTGTAAGAATGAAAGCAGAGACCCCGCTCACTGTTTGAAGGAGGGAAGGAGAGTCACGAGGTGTGCACAAGATCTGTGAGTATCATACTTTTGGGATTAGAAAGGGGAGGTGAAGTAGCAGTAGATCGATTGGAGGCCTCTTGCTCTTGCTGCTGAGATGAAAGGAGGTTGAATGTCGTGAAGCTGACACCGCGTTACATCTTCCTCGTCATGCAGGATCAAGAAAATGAGTGAGAGCTGTGGAAAGGAGTGGGAGGATCACTGGCAATGCTTGGAAAGACATAACCAGGAATTTTACCTGTGTAGGAAGCCAGAGCGTGAGTGCATCTCCCTTTTGAGCTGGCATGAATAGCATCTCATTCCAATGTCCCTCCGTCCTGAAACTTTCTTTTCTCAACTGAACCAGGAACACTGAATCAGTGTGTATTTGACAAGCTTGTGAGTGTAGTGCAAGGAACTGTCGAGATCACCCTGCTGCTCGGATCATTAACGATACAGTACATCGTGCTTTCCGCTTCAGAAACTGGCAAAGAAGATTCCCGGCTCGCCAGAAGGACAGACACCTATTCATGAGGTTAAGAAGCCGTTTGTCAAGGGGTCACAGCGCTAGGAGTGGAAGAACTTCCACGAACAGGCGGTTGCTTGTACATGAAAGGAAGGGCAGAAGTAGCGCGTACTTCTGCCATAGATCATTCAGAAATGTCATGTCAACCTTTCACATTAGGCATTGACGACGAGCCAGACGGCTCTGGTAGAGAGTGTGGTCGGGGAAGGTCAGTGCAGAGATGCCACAGGACGAGCAGATGGGGAGAGATGTGGGGCAAGATAAGCTAGTCCTATGGATATTATCTGCTCAGTAGTCCTTCTCGACTCGGATATCATCGAGAAGTAAAGGTGGACGTAGTATCCAATTAGTGGGAATGAAAGGCGCAGATGTTTCAATTGTGTGATGAGACGGAGATGAGGAAGTGGGGGCACTGAGATTGGGTCGTGGGTGCGCCCAGACGGAGTCCCTTTTTAGACAACAATGAAGTAGTGCTGCCGACAAGCATCTTTCGGGAGACTTCAAGATTTGCATGCCTCACTGACCACTCTATTGTCCTGCGTTGTGTGAAGACTACTCAGCGACAAGGAGGAGCGTGCTCCTTTCTTTCCCTTCCAGGGAGGGTGTGAAAAAGGAAGTACTGCTTCTACTATATGCCGGCGCCGATCCCCATCATCACCGGATCATTGACCTTGCACTATACCTCTTTCAGATAGTCTTTCTTTGCTACAGATGCTCTTCTTTAGTAGAGCACACCCGGCTTCATTTGCATTGACACGCTTGACGAAGCTCATCTCTCCCTACGTATGCATGCCAGACAAGATGCGTTTTTCCCATTGGAATGGGAAAAACGCATTATATGGCCGCTCAGCCACACGCTATGAATCACCGAGCGGACCGACGTCTGTAAAAATGCAGTGGATAGCCTACGCCTTAGCTTCTTGGAGATAGAGGCTCGAAGTCACTCAAGCAACCCTGAGCCAATGTCTCGGACGTCGATACGTAGAGGGAGGCAGGCACATGCTTTGCAGGTATTGGGGTCCCCGCGGAAAGATTCATTGACAGTCGACGCATGAGGAGAGCGGTAACCCCCCTCTCTCTCTCCTCTCCTCGTCCATGTTCCTCTTTCATGCCATATTTCACAGCTCGATCTATACAACATCATAGACTGCGTCTTTATGTACTGTGCATACACTCTCGTATCTAATTGCAGAACTGTGGCTGGTCCTGCGATCGCTCCATAAAAAAAAGTCCCTTGAGATATCGGAATTCGTGAAATCTCGCTCCTCCTCCTGAGCCCTATCAGTGGCGTTCAGCTACGGTGTGCGGGAGCGGGGTTTCGTCAGACATAGTTTACGCCCAGCTCAGCCCCATTGTCCAATAGTCCTGCTTAGAAGTGTGGCTCAATTCTGCGTCTCCGACTGTCCTAGCTTCTGGTCTCTGAGGGCGCCGTGGAAACAGGCAGCAGTGACGGATATTCACCCTTCGGCCCTGTACATTGACTGTTATAAGCCTCCTACCCACCTGCTCCGTGTCTTTCGTCTCCTCCCTCCAAGCCCCCTCACGACCCTCTCTCGTCACCAACATCATCGCAAAATGAAGTGGGCTTCTACTTTCCTCTCCTTGGGCTTGTTTTCCTCAGCCTTGACGCTCGTTTGCGGTCAAATCCAGATCAAGACCTCTGCCGACGTCGTCAAGAGAGACGCCATCAAGGCCGACTTCCAGAAGAATTGGGACGCTTACCTGAAGTATGCTAGCCCCATGGACAAGTTGTCTCCCATTGCCATGAAGGGAGCCAATGATCCAAATTACGCTAGGATGTCCGGCACCATCGTAGACGCTCTGTCTACTCTCATCACCATGGGAATGGCCAACACGAAAGAGTGGAACGATCTAATGGAGATCATCAAGAAGATCGACTTCACCACCACGCAAGAAGACGGCTACGGTGAAGCAGGTGAAGTATCGCTCTTCGAAATGACAGTTCGCTACATGGCCGGTCTTTTGTCGGCATATCAGATGAATGGTGAGAAGCCAGAGGAGAGATTCCTGGTCACCCAGGCGCAAGCTCTGGCCGATTCCTTATCGGTCGGTTGGTACAACGGACAGAAGATTCCGTACAACCAAGTAAATCTTCTAAAGAAAGCTCCGAAAGATACAGGAAGCGAAAGTGACAACAATCTTGCGGCGGCCGGCACCTTGTCGCTCGAGTGGGCCACCTTGTCACGCTACACTGGAAACAAAAAGTATGCTGATTTGGCACTGGGTTCCATCGACGCCATCCTTTCCACCACGCCCCACTTCCCTTACCTCTGGTCGAATCGCATCAACCCATCCGACCATAACAAAACGTCGACGTACATCTCCTTGGGGGGCGGGTATGACTCCTTTGTCGAGTACATGATCAAGTATCCTGTCCTTGTTGGCAATCTCAATCATCCGTACGCAAAGGTGTATGCAGGCATGGTCGACGCTATCTCCAAGCGTCTCATCGTCAAGACAGGTGTGAAGGGACTCAAGTTCACAGCCGACTATAACATCGCGACTAATTCGTACAACTACGTCAGCTCCCACCTTGCGTGCTTCTTGGGGGGAAACATTGTGTACGCCGGAAAGCTTCATCGAAACAAGCAGTGGCTGAAACTCGGACTAGAGCTGACGGAAAGCTGCTACTTGACATTCCGAGCAACGGCCACAGGAGTAGCACCTTACTCGTGGGGATACTTTGACGAGAAAAGTCAGGCTACAGGATGGGGTTTCGTGCCTTCCAGCAGAAGAGAATTTTACAACACACACGGTATATTCGTGCAGTTGGGTGACTGGCTGGCAAGACCTGAAATCATCGAGAGTCTCTTCTACGCATGGAGGAGCACGGGAAACCCCATCTGGCGAGAGTATGCGTGGGAAGCTTACCAAGCAATCAAAAAGACGGCAAACACGCCCTCGGGAGCGTATGCTGGTATCGTCAACACCAACGACCCTAGCACGGGACTGTACGATCAGACAGAGTCACTCTTGTACTCGGAAGTCTTCAAGTATTTGTACTTGATCTTCAGCGACTCGTCCGACTATTCCTTGGACGAGTATCTCTTCACAGCCAGAGGACACATCTTGAAGCGCGGAGGTGTGAGCAAGAATGGGGCCGGCTCGAGATTGAAGCGACAAAGCACGCAGGAGCAAAACATGAAGTGAGTAGACCTTTGGTGCGGTATGACAAGATTTCTTCCTCCTGACATGCCGTCTTTCCATTCTCCTCGTAACTCGCAGTGAGAATTACGTCTCCCTACTTGAACAACAAGAGCCCAACAAGAAGGTCTCTGTGCAGTCGGGCCAGAAGCCGGAGAACGTCATCTTGGCAAAGCCAGGTAGTGGAAAAAACGCCTACGTAGAGTCGCTCTGCTCCCAACTCGGAATCACGCCCGATGTCGCCCGCGAACTCTTGGCTGGAATTCCGGACAAGACAGTCGTTGCCACCTGAAGAGCCTCCCACCCCCCACATGTCATCTAAACTTTGCCAAAGCACCTGAACATGGCGTTTTTTTTCCTACTTCTGTTAGTGGGGTCACTCTTCGCGCTGGAGGGACCGGTGGTCATACTGCGGTGCCCGAGGCAGGACTGATATCCCCTCGTTTTGTTTCCCCACACCTTTCATAAACAGTCTTCGTCTGTGTTCTAGTCGTTGACACGAGATGTGTATTGGTTCAAGGCTAACAAAGTACAGGTGTGGGAGAGGTCAGAGCAAGAAAAGGTTCTTCAGTTTTGACTAAGCTGCTCCTTCTTCAGCTCACGCCGCTGTTCCATTGGTGGTGCTGGGTGTGGCTGCCTCTGCTCCGTTTGCGACAATCTTGAGAGGCTTGACCGCTTCTGCCCTGCTCGTCAGTCCTGTCTGACTAGCCTTCATTTCTCGCTGCAGCGCCTCTTCCCATCCTTCTTCAAAGGCTTCCGGATTGACACTGGGATCGGCAATGCTATTCGCAATTGCATTCTGTTTGCTCCTCTTCGATTCTTGCCAATTCTGTTTCCACAACTTGACCAAGTCGGCAGTGTATTGCGGTGCATAGCTCCTAGCAAACAAGCTTGCTTCCGAGAGTCGCCCCGATTTCACCAAGACGTCGATGCATCCCTTCGAATCTCCCAGTTGCAAATAACAATTGAACGCGATGTTGACCACGTTCTTCTCGGAGGCCAAGGACGCTATCCTCTGGATCAACGATCGATCGTTTGTCGAGGTCGCAATCAGGAGCAGAGTCGACAAGTCTGAACTTCTCTCAAAACATTCCAGAGCCAAGTGTAGATTCCACTGCTGCAGAGCCTTGTCTCCAATCGTCCTCCATCTCATTTCACTGCCGCCCTCCGGCCCTGCCAGCGCAATCTCCAAGGCCGTGTCAAAGTCGTCCAGTGAGACAGCCAGATCAAACTTGTGATCAGGGTCAGCCGAAACTTCCAGCGCCATCTTCTTCAGGTCCTGCGTTTCCAGGAACCTCGCCACTCGGTTCCTCTGATCGAGGGGCACGGTGTGAAGAATCTCTTCTGCACCCTCAAAGTCTCGTCGTAGGATGGCCGTCTGGTACTCCACCACCGCCAGACTAAGTGCGAAACTGTAAATCGAAACACTCTTGTCGACCAGGTACACTCGTCCAAGCGAAGGTAGGTAGCCGAGCAAATATAGTTCATTGTCGCTATGGTTGATGGTATACGTCTGCTCTCCGACCAGGTATTGTATGCGGTTTTGCGCATTTGTATAGATCAGGCATTCCCCCGTCCACTTGGCGGTGCGGATGACTTCATTGATTTCAGTGATTACGTCAAAGGAATCTTCTACTCCTTCATCGTCCACTGGTTCGCCGGAGTCCAAGTGCGCTTGATAGGCATCTCGATCGAATCGTAAGATGTAGAATGACTCCAAACCGACCAAGGCGACCAACTCTCCCGTGGAAGACCAGTAGATGTTCTTTGCTTCGACATCGATCCTTCGAACCATGGCGCCCGTTTCCCAGTGGTAAAAGCAGACGAACCCACTACCGATCACTCCAAGTAGAGCACCACCTTTGATGTCCTCCACGGTAAAGCCGACGTTCATCAGCCCGCTCCTTTCTTTGAAGTTGCGAAAGATCTTGACAGAATTGTTGCTCTCTCGAACGGCGTATGTGTTGCTATCGCTCGCCCATGCAAAATTCAAGCCAGCTCCAAAAGCTTTATTCCTCCAGGCCAAAGCAGTGTAGATGATGTACTCCCCGTCTCCGCATACCGTCACAAATCGACCGTTGGGAGAATGTTGCAAAGATTGAGCATACACTTCTGTAGATCCCATCTCTCGACTAGCAGCAGGAATTCGTTGGCCATCCACCTGGTTCTCGATGTCAGATGCTCCCAGATTGGCGCTCAATACTTCTGCTCCCTTGGCCCATACCACTTTCCCACTTCCATCCATACTAACGCTTGGCTCTTCTTTGCCTAGCTGGATCACGACTGCACCTTCGTCGAATCCCAATGCAATGTCGTTCCCAGTCTTGCGATAAGCAACACACCAAGCTCTTTCCAGTCCATAGTCTAGCGTTGATTCAAGTCGATAGGTATTGCTGTGCCATAATTTCACAGTTCCATCCTCTGAACCCGAAATTATGAGCGGTAGTACGGGGTGGAAGCAACAGAAGGAAACGCTCGCCGTGTGTCCCTCCAGTGTCTGGATGCAAGATTTGGAAATGTAATCCCAGATCTTGATTGTCCGATCGTCTCCCGTCGTGATCAGGTATGGCTTGTCTCCTCCATGATAGTATTCTACGTAGTTGACACCCTTGTCGTGTGCGTCGAGGGTAAAGTTGGCAACTGCTGCGCCAGGGGTCCAGACTTTGACTGTCCTGTCCAGACAAGCTGAAGCGAAAGAATTTGAGTCTTTCGGATTGAAGGCCAGGTTCATAATGAAATGCGTATGCCCTTCAAATGTCTGGCAACGAACGATAGTTTTAGCAAGTCAGATTCCCGGCTACACACACTCTACATGATCAATCCTCACCTGCACCAGCTTCCAATTCTTCTCCCAATCCCACATCTTGATAGTCATGTCATCACTTCCAGTCAAGATGAAGCTGCCGGTAGGGTGAACGGCAATGCATCGAATGTAGTCGGGATGGGCTTCGAAGGCGATGACTTTCTCATGCGTGTTGTAATTGAAGCATCGCAACTGAAAGTCATCACTCCCTGCCACGAACCAATTCTTTCTCGCAATAAATCTGACAGAGCGAACAGGGACTTCTGCCACCTCAAACGTCTTGATCAGAGCACCAGTCTCGTAATTCCAGATATTGACACTTCCAGTGTACAGACCCGCCAGTACCCAGGGTTCAGTCGGATGAAAGTCGACAGATTTGACCCGGTCTGATCGAGCGAAAAGCTTTCGATTGATGTCAAGCAGCATCGGCATGTTGAGAAGAGTTCAGGGTCAGCCTGAGCGGGTTGGGACGCCTATGTGGACCTAATCCTTTTTTATCCTTGTACTCCCAGCTGACTCAAATGTCGAGTCTGAAAATTGAGTGCTGCCCCTTTGGTTCTGCTGTGTCAAGAGTGGGAAAGGTGATTGCTGCTGCTGCCGGCGCAAGGTGAAGACGGGGTCGGTAGCGTGCAATGTTCTCAATCTGGGTGCAGCTCGTCGCCTTCCAACACAACAGCGCCAACGCAACGGCGGGACACGTGCAAAGAAAGATGGCAGAGCCTTAAATTCCTCTCCACAACAAAAGGAAAGAGGTAGGCGACTTTTTTGGCAGGTCTTGCAGTCCTACTGGAGAGCATGTTGCGACACTCGACGAAGCCGACAAGAGCGCTCTGGGCCAAGACAGCAGCACATCCTCGATATGTTCAATTCGTCTACTTCAGCACAAGTGAGGCTCTTCTCCATCCTGCAGCAGAGTCAAGTAGAAAGCCCGCACAAGTGGAGAGGGCAATTCGAATCAAGAGTCAAGAGAGATCGAGGCGAGATCTAGACAGTAAATATAACAGACCATATGAGCCGCAATCAGCACGCAAATCTCAAGTGAATGCTGCTCGAACAGAAGAGAGTGCTGCTCGAACAGGAGGGAATGCTCCCCGGCCTTTCGGCAAAGTAGGAAACCGGTCTTCAGGCATAAGGAAGCCTTCAGAGAGGTCAAATATACGAAGGACGAGTGAAGGGTCGAAGGAAAGGCCTGTCAGGGATCTTGACACGGGGTCACCTCATTCTAGGGGTGCAACAAGAACAAGCTTCCGAGACAACGATCATGGGGGATCTGCGAAAAGCAACACAGTCAGAGATATTCAGTTCAAAGTCAGCGCTGAACTCAATGAGATACTAAGAGATAAGGCTATAAGTCCAGAAGAGGCGTTCTCGGCTGCAGAAGAGAAGTTCGAGACCCTCACGAGCTTTCAAAAGAGAAATTCAAGACTCTACACCGCCATGATAAGAAGTGCACTTCGAGCTAAGAAGCGTCAAAGAGCTCTAGGACTGATGACCGAGGTGAGCTTGGGGATGAGAGGAAATGTATATTTCTGGGCATTTACTAATGCAAGGGTCCACCTATTCCTTGCCACGTTTGACAGATGAAGAAGAATGGTGTAGCACCCTCGATCTTTACCTTTCGTGCTCTTTTTGAAGGCATGTTTCAATCGGAACTAGACTTAAGCCTGCATCAAGGCATCATCAAAGATTTGAGCAACACCTTCGAAGAGCTGGTAGCAACTTGGACTGGCGCTATTGCCAAAAGTAATGAGTCCAAGAAGAAGTGGAGCGTGAAAGAAAGCAAAGTGGAAGGCGAGTCCGATGGTGCTGCAGAGAGCAGTACGGCAAGGTCGTACGAAAGGTCCAAGAGAGAGAGAGACGAGGAATTGATGAAGAGTCCGCACATATTCGTCACTATATGCGAATACTACTACAGGACTCTTCTAAGAGTAGATCTTTACGAGGAAGCTGACGCTTTACTAGAGAGCATCTCAGCTATATCCAATCCGAGGCAGGACCGAAAGAGCAAGAATACATCCTCGTCTCTACTGCTACCTCATCTACAATTCCTCTTGACTCGTCACTATATCGTGCACATGTGCCACGCACCTCAGGACCCTGCGTCTAAGCATGGAGAGAGCCTAGTAAAGGCATGGAAAACGCTCGTAAGGAGTTTCCTGGACAAAGACATCATGTCTCGTTTACAAGAGCAAGATAGATGGCAGGGCAATGCAAGTGAACTAGATCGACATATTGCATCGGCACAAATAGCTTTGGAGAAGGTAAGATGCAAAGCTTGTCACATCAGACTGAAAGTTGCAACTCACACTCCACATTCCTCTCTCTACAGCACGCTGTCCCCGGCCGCCAAACGCTCGTGGAAGACGGGATCAAGATGCTGTATCAAGACGACAATCTAGCTTCTTTCCCGCCAATAGTGACGGAAAGGACAATCAGAATGTTCATTTACCGTAACATGACCGACGTTCCTTTTGCAGTGAGCATTTTCGAGAAAGCACTGGACTTTCAGGACCAATCTTCGAATGGTACTGTCCATCGATTCAATCAGATACCTCAATTCGAAGTGCTGCATAGGGACGTACAAGAAAGTTGGCACATGATCATACAATCAGTCATTAAGAACAAAGACTTGGATAAGGCGATGGAATTGACTAGAAGATACATCGGTATGATCGATAGAGGAATGTCTCGATTTGATCCCAAGGAACCGCCGAAAGCTTTCCTCTTTACTCTTTTGATCAGACTATGCTGTGATAGTCCACTGGAGGAGAGAGTGTGGCAGTACGGCCTGGAAACGACACGCAATTACTTGCGATTCCTGTCAAAGCAAGGGCGTGAAGAAGAGATACGATTCTGCTCCCAATTTATAGAGAAGATTTTCCTACTGGCCCGTAGGTATGAACAATCCCTAGCGAGCAAGAGCAGGAAGAAAGGCGACGCCGATTCGATCCAAGAGGCAAGCAAAAAGGGAGGCATTGACAGCGACACGATCGATGGTGGGAAGAGCAACAGCAGACCGAGCCGTGCACTCTTGGATCTACTGGAGGAAGAGATCGGCTTGGACAGTCCTCTGATATGGAGTAGGTACGAGAGTATTGTGCAGCGCTTTCCAAAGTCAGATGATACGAGGCTGGCAGATGAGTCCAGTTGCATCTTCAGCTTGAGTCAGATGGCTCAAGTGACTCGATTTGCTCTTAATACGGGAAGGCAAGGCAGCGATGTGGTAAGCAAGGAGAAAGTCGATAAGTGGAAAAAGGTGAATAGGAAAGCGTCGGAGATGCTCGCGACACTGGGCGACAATCCGGGCTTTGATGGGGTAGAAGCAGATTTCCTACGTCATGGCGCCACATCAAAGACTTCTCTGGCACTCACCAATGCCGATTTGCGTTCCTTGATAGGATAAGATCCATTCACACTGAGACGCAGGAACCCCGAGACTTCTCCCTCCTACTCCCACAAACTATCCAACGGTGACAAAAGAAAAATGTATCATCCCCCATATGTACTACAAGCTCTATACAATGCTTTCCAACTCCTTTGCAAACTGCAAATTGGATGTGATGGTGGCCTTTTTGGGAATGGAATCTTTGGAGGCTAAATCTACTTTGTTAGTAAAGTGAACGATTTGAGTAGTAGGGTTGATTTGCCATCCTCGCTGAATAAGGTGGTGGTTAAAAGACAGAGAATTGGTTAGAGAGACACGAATTTTAAAAAGCGACGCGGAAAGCGAATCACGGCTCACCTCATTAGCAAAACTCAAGACTTCTTGCATGTTGTTGAAGAAGAGAAGCGTCGCAGCATCGCTCAGAGGCAAGCTATCGTACGCCTTTTCCTCACAAGAAGCAATCTCATGCCTGATGAAACGAAGTGATTTGCTTGTCAGCCATCGTCGCACTTGTCCGTTTCCCCCACAAATCATGACTGACCTGATCGTTCCCATAAGCTCTTCCACAAAGTAGCTGTACTCTTCCCTTGGCACCTCCTGCCTCGCTCTCCAAACCTTTGAGTAGCTACCTTCCATCAGCCATCTCTCAAGATTAACTGGATGTTGAATGTAGGGAGAGCTAGCGACCAGAGAGGGAGGCAGTGTTTCGAGAGTGGTATGGAATTGTGATATCAGGTTTGCAGATAGTAGTCGTAGAAGTGAGAGTCCCAATAGTGGCTCTAGTGATTGCGACGAAGGAAGGGATGAGCTGGAGAAAGGTATCGCAAAGAAGAAAAGGTCAATAATCGACGGTCCTGCACAGCTCCGACCTGCAACATCGAGATCCTCACCCCAGATCGTTGTAAAAGACCCTGAGCAATCCGATGTACCGATCAAAGCTCTCAATATTTCTTTGCTTCAGACTCCAAAAAGCGCCCATCTCTAGAATCTCCCTCGCCAAGACCACTTCACTGGTGTGAGTTGTTGCATCTTGCGGTGAAGGCACAAGTAGACCAGACTGTGTCAGTTCGATCTTGGCTCTAGTGAGCTGTGATTTCAGTGTAGCTGGAGATGTCGATGAACTTGAATATGCTTTGAGAAGTGCATCTCGAGTCGCTGTCAGAGAGCTCATAGGTGCTGTAAGGGAATGATGACAGGGCTCACTTGAGTAGTATCTGTGATCCGGTACCATGCCTGACGCGCGGCTTTCCAGAACGCACACCACCAGAGATCCACATCTCACGTGCGTGTGTCATTCACTCTTCAAACGACTGACAGGTCCAGGTCGAATTGCAAATCAAGTCAATTCAATACAACGCAGGGTCAAGTCAATTCAATGCAAGGCCACCCCTGCTAATTGCCTGCATGCAGTCCCCTAACGCTTAATTGTGGTGAAAGCACAAGTCTGTTCTTTGCCCGTCTCCATCACCCCGTCGCAGCGAGTACTTTCAGGAATGGAGGTCGAATGACTCGAGGTGAATAATATTTCATGCTGGAGGCAACCGATGAAGACGGCTCCCAATGAAGATGGCGCCGCGTATCTTACAGCTCAGCAGCTGGCGGAGATTGTGTCTGACCGATCAAGCCCCCCCCCCCTTTCGCCGCCGTTCGTGAGGGGGCTGAAGGAAGAAAGATCCGTCATACTCTGGTGCTATTAATCTATCTATATTATTCACCTGACTCGATTATAAGCAGGGGGTGAGGATAGCCCACTGCCTTCAGTGCATTCCCATCATCACCCTCACCCTCTTCTGCTTTTTCTCCTCCCTCTCTTCACACACTTGCGTCTCTCTTACTACGACACTCCTTTCTAGATCGGAAGCCTTTACTTAATCCCTCACACTCCTTGAAAGTACCGTACGTCCGTGTGGAGAGACTTGACACGTACATGCTTTTCAAGATGCAAGTGCACCGGCTATGTCTCCTTGTGGCTTCACTCGTCTCCCTGCTCGCCGTTGAAGCTCAGTGCAACAGCGGAAAGGTGGCAAAGAAGATGGCTGGTAAGGATTCGGAAAAGCAGTGTCTTGCTCTCGCCTCCCAATTTACGTCGTCAAACGGGTTGGAACTCACCAACACCTTTTCTCAATATTTTGGGGAAGGGTCCATGCCATCTCTCGAGAAGCTCGTCAATCTGTATCCAGCGAGTGTCATTCCAGAGGCAACAAACGTCCCTGCAATCTTGAAAAGTGTTGGCCCAGATGTTGACTTTAAGTGCGATGCCGGATATGCTCATACCAACTCGCGAGCTGGCCAACGAGCACCAGCAGGTGGCATGCCTGCTTTTTGCCGTTTTGGCTCTTACATCAAGACAAGCCCGCTCACAAGTGTCTTTATGGAGGTCTGGCTTCGTGAGTGTCGCGGAGGATGCGGTCAGGTGAAGATAAGTGCTCAACTCCCCTTCGATCGCTCCTCCTCCTACAGCTCTTGCATCCGATCCAGACATTCCTCTAGTCGCTCTCGATCCCGCTGACTTTCCTACGAATACCACCGGTGCGATTCCTCGAAAAGACGGTACTTTGGAGCAGGCTCCCTTGTACGTCACCAAGGGGCAATTTACCCTACCAGAACCAGCACTCGAAGCAGGAGCACCCCTCGCTCCGAATGACGTACCTGTAGTGAAGCGAAAGGTGGCCAAGACGGAGGGTAAAGCTAGCAAAAGTACAGCTGCTCCGACAGACGCCACCCCGCTAAAGGGATCAAAAGAGGACGTAACAAAACCAACGGACAAGAATCAAGCCGACAGCACATTGAAATTGGTCAAGAGCGCCAGTCTTTACGCCAAGAGGCAATTTCAAAGGCACGCAAGGAGAAGCCCAAAGATGCAAATCCAAGAGAAGAGCAATCGTGCAATGACGGGCGAAGAGATCATCGGTGAGGAGTCTGGCTGGAATGGTCGATTAGCTGCAGCAGGCAATGGTGCCCAGCGAGGCTTCGTGCCATTGCCGGATCTCAAGCAATACATGACGAGGTACAACTTTGCTGTCATGGGCAACAACGGAGGACACTGGTCGAATGCTACCTCCGTCAGATGGATCAACGGACCTCATTTCACCGACACGCTCACCGACTTTGCCTCTCGAGCGAACCACGTCTCCCTTCTCCTATCTGAGGAGGTGATAGATGCCTTCTATGGCAAGGAAGAGGGCGTTCGTCTGCCAAAAGACAACGGTCGTGTCGCTCGCTACTACTTTGGTAGCTCGGTAGGAGGAGGCAGAGGCATGTCTTCGATACAGCTTGATCCGACAGACTTTAACGGCCACTTGATTGGGGCGCCTGCAATTGATTTTGCGAAGTTGAATCTCGGCCAATTGGCGACAGCGAAAGTCCACAGCAAGAAGCAGGCCGGTGATGGTTGGTTCACGCAAGGTGCTCTCTATGGTCCCATCAAGAGCGTGGTCATGAGTCAATGTGACGAATTGGATGGCGTAAAAGATGGCATCATCTCTGACCCTTTTAAATGCAAGCCAAAGTGAGTCGTCCCAGACTTTGCAAGGCAGCACAGCACAATCACTGACACCACGACCGCCTCTCTTTCTCTCTCTCTTTCTCTCTCTCTCTCTCTCTCTCTCTCTCTCTCTCTCTCTCTCTCTCTCGCGCTCGCATACAAGACTCGAGCCAGAGTTGCTTTGTGGAGGTGGTGGAAGGTTCGGTGGCAGTAAAGGCACTTGTCTGACGCAAGCTCAAATTGACAACGCCTACAAACTCTACAACGAGACTTGGTTAGAGGGAAACTTCAT
This sequence comes from Exobasidium rhododendri, assembly GCA_026210745.1. Classification (NCBI taxonomy): domain Eukaryota; kingdom Fungi; phylum Basidiomycota; class Exobasidiomycetes; order Exobasidiales; family Exobasidiaceae; genus Exobasidium; species Exobasidium rhododendri. The sequence continues at coordinate 2,095,261 of CP110630.1, forward strand.
GTATCCAGCTTACCTTCCTGGCCTCGAGGATTCCGCTTCGAGCATGAACGCTGCCAATGGAAAAGCTTCTGGTTGGACTCAGCTGGTAATCCTGAAGCAAGACGAGCTCGATCCCGACTTCAATGGCTTCACCGATATCGCATACGCACCGTTTGCAAAGGGCAATGCAGATGATCCCGGCAAGGTGAACGCTGCCAGCACTGACGTGTCCGCGTACATCAAAGCAGGCGGGAAAGCCATACTGTGAGTTGTCGCTTTGGGTGAAAGAGAAGGGAGATGTTTAAGGGGATGTCTGTGCTCACCTATCTCACTTTCTCACCACAGTTACCACGGTCTAGTCGATCTGGTCATCTCCCCCGTCGCGACGATCAACTACTTCGAAGCCGTGCGAAAGCTTTTCGGAGCAGACTTGGACAGGTCAATGAAGCTCTACCTTATTCCGGGAATGCAACACTCTCGTGGTGGTCGAGGGGCCATCAACATGGGCTTGCCCACTCATCGTGGCTGTGGAAATCGACCATTAAAGTATGACACCGATCACGACATGACCCTGGCTCTCTTGGCTTGGGTAGAGAACGGGAAGGAGCCAAAGGAACAGGTCGCTGCCACGTACGAGCGTCGAGAAGCCTTTGTTCCCGACCAGCCAACGGGCAAATCGGCTAGTGCCGACATTGATCTGCCGATCACCGATACATACCAAAATTACAATTGGGGACTCGTCAACACCAGAATCCACTGCCCCTATCCTCTCATGGCCAAGTACAAAGGGGGCGTCGCTACCGGCGAGCATAGTTACGCGTCTTTTGTCTGCGCTTGAACACTCTCTTCTTTACCGCTTGTCGCTCTACCGTGTTGCAAGCCATACCTCTTTCTGTGTACTGTACGTTGGCTATTACAACTTGGTCCGTTCCTACTCTACGACGGAAAACTTTACTGTGCTCCTTATTCAACAGAGTACTGCACATTTACGCATCTGACATACAGCTCCGTTCTGGAAGGCGTGTTGATCTAGGTGGGCCGGGGGCATTGAAGAAGGTCCGCGTAGAGAGTCACAGGCAAAAGGTAAAGCTTCATCGCGAGGACACTCTCTCTGCGTATCACATATACGTGTTCCGATGCAAGGCGTCGAAAGTGCAGCCAAATCACTCGACGCAATTGACCGAGACAAGGAAGATGTCAAGCTAAGATGGATTGTGCGTAAAGCGACGCGAGACTAGTAGCCTTGCTGTCCCTCCTGATCTGCTTCCGATGTGCGAAGGACAGAGCTCGCAGTGGGCTGTACTGAGAGACCTGAGTGTAATTCTCTTTCTGCGACATCCTTCTAAGCAGCCCGAAGCACTACCTTCTCCTTCCTCACCTTGCCTCTACCCTCTTTTGCACTCTACTTCAAGATGACTCACCCTTCTACTCTGCAGTCGATGCTCTTGGAGCCACTATATTTATCATCACGCTACGGACAAGCCGAGCACTCGATGAACCCCTACGTCGTCAACTGTGAAGAGCACCCACAGGCAATGTCGCTGTCAGATGCCAGTCCGGGCTCCCTTTCTACAGACTCATCCCGGAGCCTGACTGACACCATCCGTAGTCACCGCACCTTCGGACCATCTTCTACGTCGTCTCTCGGCTCACCATTCTCTATCGCAGACATCCCTTCCTCGCCATCATCTCCAAGACCTACTATCAAAGAACACGTATTACCTCTTTACATGACAATCGCCCCATCAGGCTCCTTCCTAGACATGCATCCGAGTCCCTCTTCTCCCAGATTGCCCCTTCCAAACGTTCTAACCCATGACCCAGGACTGATCTCCCCCTCTTTGATCAAGGACGATCTTAATGGATCGGTACGAAACGGCTTGAAGGGCGTGTCGATGTCGCATCTGCTTGCCGGGTCGGTTGCGCGAATAAAAGCAGCAGAAAGCTCCAATCGTTACTATCAAGATAGTTGCGTTGTCGCCACACTAGATAGCGAATATTGGCAGTATGAGAATCAACGGTTGCAACGCGAAATGCAGCTCTATGCTTCGAAGATGGAGATGATGATAAAGCACTGCAGAGACTTGGAGCGAGTAATTGCAGACTTGAGAGACACAGAACGAGGTCAGCCTGCAAACAGAACTACGCAAGATCGACTTTGCGAACACTTACGAACTACACTGCCACTAGACTCTACCACTTGGACTTTACAGGACTTCCAATCGCAATTGCACCATAATAATGCATTCTCAGGATCATCCAGAGCACCGGACGGGTGCAGACCTCTTTATCACGACAACATCGAGTCATCTCAGTCCCACTGCAATACTGAGGTCAAACCTTTACTCTATTCCAGCACCATCTTGAAGGCGGAAGTAGTGGGTACGAAGCAAGACTGCTCCACCATCAAGCACCCTTTTAATTTCGACCAAGCTTCCTATCCTGCCAAGTACGCCAAAGTCGATCCAGACGTCGACACCCTTTTCCCCTGCCACTGCGAGCAGCAACGACACCGAACATCGGTACCGCCTCGCCGAATTTGCCGCTGGGATTTGCCACAGATGAGCGATCTTCAATCGCTTGAGATCGAAGTTGCAGAGGAGCAAGGACTTCGACGATGCTCTCACCCGTACGGTGGCCGAACATAGACCTAATTGATAGAAATGCACCGTCCTTATGTATTGATTATAGATTGCCAAATATGCGATTGAGATAATTTACAGGTTAGAAGACAGTGATGAGCCGCATCTCTTCTTCTCGTTCAATCATCTGGGAAGGCACGTTGACCTCGGCCATTCATGACAAGATGCAGCTGGCCTTTTTGCGCCGAGAGGCAACGGAATATTTTGCCAATTCCCCTCTGTTCTAGCAACTGATCGACCTCCCGGTAAGTTACGAGCCCCAATGTATTGCCACTGCCGCTTACTCCCGGTCTTGATGCGGTGTCCGATCGAAGCGCCGCAGGTGTGATATTACAGTGAGCTACGTAGCGGGTCGACCCGTCCTCCACCATGCTCTGATAAAAGTGCTGGATACGGCCACCGTTGGGCAGTCGATCCACACCCATGTTCCTCATCCACTCTTCTGTTGCGTCGCACTTCTCACTCCAGTCTAGAATGACTGCTGTGTAGCCGTACACTCGATGCACAAAGACCGTTCCTACCTTGTACATCTCTGCATGCTCGTCTGCCAATCTTCTCTTCGGCGTAGGGCCCTGCGAGTCTTCATCGAGTATGTTTTGGAACATGGTGGAAGTGGATCTCCTGGCCGCTTCATTCGCTATGTACAGCGGTGACTGGATATCCGAGTCCACCATTTCACCTTGCACGACCAAGGTGTCGAGTGGAAAGTACGTTTGAATCAAGGTAGCACACCAATCGATCCCATGCACACCCAATTCAGTTCCGAGGCGAGTCAGGGCATTCGATGCTGCGTGCATGGCAGATTGCTGATCGAAATCACTCCATTGAACTCGACGGTGATATCGGCCCTTGGTTTGACGACGAGATCCTGCCCCTTCCAGGCAGAACGGTGATACGAGTTGAGGGCCGGACGGAGCAAGGTACGTCCTCCGCGGATGGAAGACGTTGTTGGGTGTCAGGACAAGACGATCGAAGACTCTATCGGCTCGAACGCTCTTCTCAACAATGTCCAGATCAGACTGTTTCTCCTCCTCCTCCTCCTCCTCCTCCTCATCTACTGTAGGAGCGGCACTGGTGTTGACTCGCCGCACATTCTGAGCTTCTTGTACGCTCCTGACTATATTCATCGATGCTCGCAAACATGCAGCCACGGGCGTGCTTTGACTGACGGATGTCTCCTCCAGTGGCATACGCATTTGGGCAAGTGTTGCACGGATGTCTTCCCTGTTCAAGATTTTGCCGTCTCCGTAGACATCGATCCAGAAGCGACCCGCGTTGTCAGGGAAAGGTGAAACTGCACCGTCAAGGCTGGAGGTGACACCGTCGTAGTCGACTACCACCAGTACCTTTGCCGGTGTGTTCGTTGGCAGTGCTGATAGTCCTAGTCGAGAGGCAATACCGCAATAGAGAATAGAAAGACTCATAGGTAGAGTCTCCCTTCCCGACTCGTCCAAACAAAAGTGAAGGAAGTTGTTGTCCAAATTGTGGAAATCCTCGAGCAAAGCACCCTTGAACGACCTGCTACACATGAAAGAGTATATGCCCAAGGCATATCGCTGATGACTCTTCTCAAGAGTGATATCTTTAGAGGCAAGGTACAAGGAGCAGCTGACAGCAAGCGTGTCCAGCTCTTCTGAAATCTCTTGACCCTCTCCCCCTCGGAACATGGACAACCAGCTGAAGAGGTTCTCGAATTCTTTGGACAAACTTGCGCAACGAAGAGCTTTGCCATAGGTATCTTCGAATTCCTGGTTTCGCATATTGAGCCAGTGCTGCGTACTAGGCTCTGTTGCGCAACCCTCTCTGCGTGACACAAGACCAGACAAAGCTTCGCGACATTGCAAGTGCTCCAAGAGCTCCTTACCGTAATGGAGTAGGCTCAAGTGATGACTTGGCGATCTTCTTGTTCTTGGTAGACGGACTTGCAAGGCAGTGGGAAAAATGGAAGCTGAAGGGTCAAAAGATTCTTTGTCGTTGTCGCCTTTGCGCGACTGACTGGCAATCAGTGCGTGGAGGACATCCTTGGCGTCATTCCCATACTTGTCGACAATGTCCTTCACTCTCTCCAGCCAGCATGTACTTAACTGAATTTGCGTGTTGACGCTTTCGAGTACCTGATCATCAATACGAATGCGCTCCAGGAACAGCTGATAAAAGTACGGGTTGCGATTGGTATCTGCCTCTTGGTCATCACTCCTCATTGGCCCGCCGCTGAGACAGCGTGGAAATGGAGTCGTCTCATTAGTTTGTGGTGGCAAGGTATCTATCTTCGCACGCTTGCTGTGATGAAAACTTGCCAGCGATGCATTCACATCTGCTGACCAAGCTCTTCCAGCTGCCTCTTTCAACTCTTTGTAACGCCTGTTCTCCCTCCGTCTCCTTGTTCCCCTCTCAGCTTCTCTCCTCTCATCTCCCTCTCTCCAAAATGAAAAATATGCCTGCTCCCATGAAGGAGATGTTGTGGAGATGCGATAGAATGAACGAGAAGATTGAGCGAGTCGTGATAGCTCTAGTGGAGAAAGATGACTGAAGATGGCTTCAAAGACTTCATATGGAAAGGCAGCCAAGATGTTCTTCCGGTCTGATTCGATGCTGCAGGATGCTCCTGCATCGTCAAGCATCGAGGAAGTGGGCGTCGACCACCGGAGGGTGGCAAGAGAGGTATTTCTACCAGCTCGCTGACGGTGTCTACTGGCTGGAGACAATTTCTCGACATTCCGAACCTCGAGTATCTGGCACAAACGTGTGGAGACGCGGTCTGCCACACTCGGTCAAGTGGAGCAAGGAAAGAAAGCTTCTACAAACATGAAAAGTGACACCTCGCCGTCCTGCTATTATGCACCTGGGATGAGCACAAAGAGGTAAACGCGGGCAAGACGAGACACCATGGGTCTCTTTGCGCTAGCTAGCTCAGGCTTATCTTCGTACATGTGAGTATCGATGAATCAGGCGGTGAAGTGATATGATGTGTCCTGACCACTGACATTGCCCCCATAACGATTGTAGATGGCTGGTGAATGCCTGGGACGTGTACCACCCTCTCTCCGCTACGATCTCTTCGAACACGCCCTCCATCAGTCCGTCCTCCCTCCTGGAGCTCTTCCATCCCCAAGCACAAGACCAAGGCGTGCCTGCGCGAAAAGGTAGGAAACGTGGTCATGTACGTATGGAAAACACACAGAGAGAAGAAGTAAGAAGGTGTCTCAAGACTGTCACTATCTGGGTAAGCGAGATGTGGAGTCGAGCCTTCGTAGCTCAAGGAAGTGCTGACAAGGCTATTCAAAGCTCCTTGTAAAAGGTCTAGAGCCGCTATTTGACAATTCGTTGGGCTATTTGTTACCTTTCTACAATGTCGCCAAAGTTATCGCCCTCTTGATCTATATTCGCTTCCGGACTCAGGTGAGTTGGAAAAAAGGCATGTCGATCTGGCGACTAGCACAGCTGATCCTGTCCTTCATGTAGCTTTCGCAGCATTTATTTGAGTCATTCATCCTGCCTCTTGGCAAGCCCAATACACCATTACTGGATCTCGGAGCATTCAATTCCATCATCTTCCCAACTGCTCGATTCCTTCTCTCTTTGCCTTTCGCTCATCTCGTCGTCGCTGTCAAGAATCAGGTCAATCCGATCGTCCAAGGCTGGCTAGGTAGTCAGGAAAGTAGTGATACTACAGCATCAAGTGCCGAGGACCGGGCCAAAGAGAAGCAAGAGCTCGATGTCAGGCTTCCACCTCAAGATCGAGTGGCACCGCCTCCCAAAAGACTGCCAAGTGGAACCCAGCAATCAGCTCTTAGAAAAGCTTCAGGCTCGAGTCGAGGTAAAGGCGGGGACGGTAAAGGAGGAGAGGGAGGAGGTGCTAGCCTGGAGATGCATGACCTGTCGAGACGCAAAAAACCTAGCACAGAGTCACTCTCCAATACACGAAGAACGAAAGCGGTGGCAGATCTAAGCCGTGACCCAGCTTATGCCATGCTTGAATCGCTACCTGCAGCCCCGCATGAGCCTCCCCTTAAGCCACCAAGGCAGAACGACATGGGTTCAGCTGCTCCAGCTACCTCAGCCACACCATTGTCCCTTCGCCACTTTGCATTCATTCCGCCTAGTACTCCGATCTCGAACAAGAAGCCTGCGACGATTACAAGTAGGATTGGAGATGAAAGTAGTCTTAGCCACTCCTCCCCTCGGATGCCCGGCTCCTTAGGAGGGCGAGCGGATGATACCTATGCAAGGCTGGGAGAGCCGAATGCTCTGCCAGCATTCTCATTTCACAATGGAACTGGAGCATCGGCAATCACAGCTCTAAGTGACATGAAGGATGTTGGAGGTCTTACAACCCAGGAGCCACCGGGGCAAGAGACTGTGAAGATGGATGGGAAGACGATCAACCCTATCGGATCTAGAAGGAAACGAGTAGAAGAGGAGTCAGATCTGCAGCAACCACCACGTAAGACGAGGATTTCGCCAAGCAAGAGTCATTCCAGCGTCAGGGCAATTGTAAGAGCGTCTCCAGAGGAGCAGAAGAAAGGCGGGACAGAGAGCAATGCAGCTGCGACTAAAGCTCTTAGTCCGTCGAAGAAAGTGCAGAGTACACAGCCAGCAAAGGAAAGGATAGGCACTCGGAGTCGAAAACGGGCAGTGTAAGGGGAGATTTGCACTATGACTCAATTGTATATTACAGACTCGGTCACTGTAGAGACAACGATAACCTAAGCGATCGAAAATGTCCACATCTCAAATCAAAAAGTAGAAGTGAGCAACGACATGGCAAAAGGATCTTGGACAGATCGAAATTGTTCCTTTGAAAGAATGTGAAGGAGATATTCAGACAATCGATCAGAGCATAGTCACCAGAAACACGCATTTGAACTCACTTGATACCAATGGGTATAGTCTTTCTTTAGCTGCTCCAATTCTAGGTGTAGGTTTGCAACGTTAGAGGCAAGCGACATGAACGTGGAGTGTTGATTGAGGATCACATTGGAGATCAGTGCCGGACTGTGATTGTGTCGATTGTCGATCGTTGACAGCTGTTTGCCAATCTCCTCCATCGTCGATCGATAGCGAGTGATTCTCTCCCGAAACTCCATAGCTGACTTTGCAAAGAATCTACACAGAGAGCAATCATTTTCAAATCAGCCAGGCTTTTTCCTCTCCGATTCACGCATCCTTTTTACAGCTACTCACTCTCCTGGCCAGTTGACCCACTGTTTCCCGTCTGACTTTCCTTCTTTGAAATTCTCAGCAATCTCGCAAAGTATCGAATAGTCTGCTCGATCTTTTTCCACTCGATCTCGAATACCTGTTATCAACTCCGAATCCTGCTGTAAGATCAATGCCGAGTTGTTCAATGAATTCTGCAAATCGTTCCATTCTACCCTTCGCTTTTGCACGTCGCCGCCGAAATCCTTTGACGCCAATTCCCCCTTGAGTCGCAATTGCGAATTGATGTGCGCATCAAGCTCCTCCAAAAGCTTCCGACTTTCTTCCGGTAGTTCGTTGAAACGCTCCTTTTGATAAAATGCTTGTCTGGCAAAGGGTGACGCAGGATTGATTTGAATGTTAGACGAAGCCTGCCCAAATTGGCCGTTGCCCTGCAAGCCCTGATTGAAAGATTGTTGTTGTTGTTGTTGTTGTTGTTGTTGTTGTTGCTGCTGCTGCTGCTGCTGCTGCTGATACTGCTGTTGCTGTTGCTGTTGCTGTGGTTGATTTTGCTGCTGCGACTGTCCAAAGGAGAACGGCTGAGTTCCGCCCAGTGAAAAGGTGTTCTGTTGTGTCGGATTGCTAGTGTTCCCGAACAGAGATGATCCCTGTTGCCCAGTTTGAGGGTTGCTTTCAAGGAGACTCTAGCATTAGCGACATCATTGACTCCCTCCAACACCTCGACGGAACTCACTTTGATCCAAAAAGGGAGCCACCGAGCGTTGCCTGACCTGGTTGAGTTTGCTGCTGCTGCTGTCCAAAGCCTCCGAGCATCCCATTTGCAGGCTGCTGCTGCTGAGGCTGTTGTTGCGCAGCAGAGGAAGCACCGAAAGAGAAACCCCCAGTCTTGGGCGCATTATTAGCCGCTCCAAATAAGGAGGAAGAGGCTGGAGTCGCTGACGGAGGCTGAGACTGTGATGGACCTCCAAAGCTAAACGTTGGAACAGGATTGTTCTGAGTCGCAGCTTGTTGTGTTGGCTGTGCAGGAGTCGAAGCACCTGCAGCAGCAGAAGTAGCAGTAGAGCTGCCTCCAAAGCTGAAAGGCTTGTTCGCCGGTGGTTGTCCAAACGAAAAGGATGTACTTCTGGTCCCTAGCACCGACATGATCGATTGAGAAACTTACAGACCAGGATGTAGACGTAGGATGGCAAAAGTGAAATCAAGAAAAAGGTAGTGGAGTTTAGACGTGCGCGATTTCTCGAGGCGCCCGCGCACAGGTCCAATTTCGAGAATTTCCTCACCCTCTTCTACGACGTCCTCCATCCCACTTCTTATGTTCCCTCCTTGCAACATTGAATTTGCACTGCCCTTTTCTCCTTACACAATGTTGGCTATACGCTGATCTATTCTCCAATGGATATCAAGGATATCAAGTGGCGAAGACTGTGTGTACCGAGGCAACAATTGTTCGATGTGTTCAAGACGGTTGCGCCACCTCACTTTGCAGTTCTTCTCCTCACCATCCTCGTCTTGATTACGCCAGTGGCAAGAGCAATCGGTCAAGATGCTTATCTGGTTATAACCTACCTACACTTGTTCTTCTACCCTCATGGCCCGGTAGGAGAACATGTCGAAAAGGTTGTGCTACACTTGTCAACATGTGCCTTTGGACTGGCGATCAGCTTCTTGACAGTCTGCGGCACAGTATGGATCGACGGTGGAGAGAGCCAGGTTGTCTACCGTACCACAGGCGCCAAAGTGTTGGGTGCTTGCGTGCTTGTTCTGCTTTGCTTCTTCGGCGGGTTGTGTCAGAGCTTATACCCTCGCATCAAGATGGCAATACGGATTTTGCTCTTCTCCTCGACCTGGACAATCTGTTCCGGCGCGACGGTCATTCAATCTTCCATCTTTACGAATCAGTTCTATGTGGCAGCACTTTCAGCTGGTGTCAGTCTACTAGCGAACTTCTTGCTTTTTCCCAAATTCGCTCAAGATGACTTTGCAGTACTGTTAGTGAAAACGTACAGCGTCAAACGGACCTTGCTAGAACAAGCTGTGACTGATTTCTTTCAGGAGCATGCGGAGCCTGCTGATGCACGCAAACCCTCGGAAAGACTCATATTGCTGCGTGGTGATGTTTTGGATAAGTGCACCGAACTCAAATTGCAGTTCGAGAGGGCAAGACTAGAGCTCAACTACGGCCATCTAGATGTCAATGAGGCAAAACCATTGGTGGCTATGTTACTACGCACAAAAGGGTGGTTCAGCTGTGGGATGGGACTTGGAACAAAGGAAGGAAGTGACCATATGAACAAAGACATCACGAGCACAGATTCCGCCTCATCTAGTGAGACTCCGCAGTTGCAGGAGAAACGAATCGAGTTGGATACCTTGAAGCCATGCATCTATCGTTTGCTGGAAGCCATCACTTCTTCGATATCTATCGTCGAAGCCAGTGTCGAATTGTGCATGAGAGGAGGTTCGCCAAGAAAAGTAAAGGATGATGAGAGGTGGAACATCTTGTATCAAGTCGACAGTCAAACGGCGACAAAGAAGCCTAGCTTGACCCTGCTACGTCAGCGCCACAAGATGGAAAGAGCGTTGGAAGCTTTCAAGGAAGACCTGGCCGGTGTGTTGAAGCATTTGGCGGCCACGACGTCGACCAAGAAGGCCGATGGTCGGAGTGACAATATTGGGAATGGGAAAAGATCCGACTCTTCCGATGTGCTGTCCGGCACTGCATTGTTCCACTCTGATGTGTACGACGTCGCTTTTTTGATGATTTCTATGATGGAGATCGCAAAGGAAGTAGAAGGTGCATTAGTGTCTTGCCAAACGATGATTGCTGTGTGGCACTCGCATCCAATGAAGAGATTCTGGCTTCCCTTTGTCAGTGCACATTTTTGGTGGATGAAAAAACTCTCTGCCGAATCAGAGTCAGCAGCCATCTTCGACCATGATCTACTTGAAGAACAGCAGAGAGACGTCCACCTCTTCACCAGGGAAGAGCAAGCGAAGGAAAAGAGCGGGCAGGGCGACGGTATCGACTTCATCAAGCAAATGTCACATCGGTCAAATGTTGTATACTGGCGAATTCGGCTTTCGACTGCGCTTCTTACCCTCAAGCGCAGCAATCACATTCGGTATGGCGTCAAGCTGGCAGGTGGCGTCGCTCTGCTATCGCTTCCTTGTTGGCTCACAGAGGCACGAGCTTGGTTTGTCAGTCAGCGAGGCGTCTGGTTGATCGTGACGTACATTTGGGTCCTCGAGACGAGCACTGGCGCGACGATCCAAGTCAGTGTGTTCCGAACAATCGGCACGATAACGAGCGCCGTCTATGCCATTGCAGCTTGGTATATATGCGACCAAGGGAACAAGTATGGAGTCGCCTTCTTCATTGTACTCGCCCAAGCCCCAGCCAGCTACTTTATCATCTACACGAAACGAGCTCAAAGCTTGGGCCTTGTGTTCGGCTTCACGCAGTCGGTCATCCTGCTGGTCCACCTACTTGCAGGATCGTCAGGCAGTAGCAGCTCAGATGAGTCTATTCTTCATCTCGCATTAGTGCGCGGCTATCAGATCCTGTTGGGCATCGTTGCCGCTTTCCTGGTCAACATCTTCCTTTGGCCTTTACACGCTCGAGTCTATCTCATCCAGACGCTTTCTCACATCACTCGGCAATGTGGGAAAATGTATCTCAGCTTGGCAAAACAGATGCTAAGTCAACACATCATCATCGGACCAGAAACGAACGAGAAATTTGTGAAGCTGGAGGAGAGTATACAAAGCGAATTGGTCGCCAGCCGGGACTATCTGGAGATTATGCACATTGAAATATCCCTCATTCCAAAGCCCATACACACTCTGTCTTTGGTCGTCAAGACCCTGCAGAGGATCGCTGATTTGTTGGCATTGCTCAGGAAGTGCAGAGAGGTGTCTCTTCGTATCATTCGTAAAGAAGCTTGCTTCAACGTGCTGAATTTGCGAAAGGAGCTCGTCTCTAGTATCTTGCTTAGTCTTTGGATCATTGGCCAAAGCCTCACCACGAAAGAGAGGCTGCCACAGTTCCTTCCGAGCTGTCGAAGTGCGTTGGAAGAGCTGACAGAAGCGATGAGAGAGCAGATCGATCAGAATAATTCGCATCAACTTCACAAAGAGGGCGACAACGCGATGAGATTGAGCAAGCCTAGTCAGGGTGATTTGATCCCTTCTCCTTCTCCCATTCGAACGTCCCTCTCCTCTGCTCGCTTACATGGAAGAGGACACACAGCGACCTCCTTGACACCACCATCGCCATCTACACCGAGACCACAATCGCAGCGACCTCGCAAGACAATTGACTATTCCTACTTTTTCGTCTTTGCAGAACACTCTCTGTTGAGCGAAATCATCTTCGAAGTAGAGAAATTGCTGTTCTTGACGAGACTACTGGTAGGAGAGCGTAACTTCATCGACAGTGATTACCTACCCAATCACTACGGTGGTCATCAACAAGATCATTTCAATCCTAACAAATCGCTTCATCACCTCGACGATCTCAATGCCTTTCATCACAGCATGAGTGAGCACGGCATCGATGGAAGGAGACTCGCTTCTCAGCTCGAGAAGACATTAAAGGCGGCAAAAGAAACAATTGTACCATAAACAGCAACTTGTAACTCATTGTAATTGTAATTTAGATTTCCATCAAGTGACCACTGTCCACTTCATGTGATGTCGTTGTCATTGCAAGCACAGTATACGGGCATGTTCTCCTCTTTCGGAAATTATGATAGTATGTATACAAAAGCGGTGAGAGGAAGATGAAAGGGACAAGGGGGAAGGAGGAGGGGCGGAGTATACGTGTATTTTTTCTACCGCACGTTAGAAGGACGAGGGGCAGTGGCATTGGTCGTCGCTCGATTCAGCAGATTGGTACTGGAGCTGTTGTTGGACATTATTACACCCCCACCGCTCTTCCTACTCGTCAGGGGCGATGTCGGCCTTGATATTCCCGCGCCGACACTGCTACTACTGTTGTTGCCATTTCCCCCGAGCGGTAGACCAAAGAAGGAAGTTGCCGCGTTCGACTCAGTCTGGCTCAGTCTCCCTAGCTGCGCCTTTGCCATTGATGGATTGAGCGGGCTATTGCGGGAGGCAGCACTGTTCGTCAGCGCGTTTGTTGCTGTTGAAGACGTCGTCGTCGTTGTCGAAGCTCGCTTCTTCCCAATGGCCGTCTTGGAACTAGCTCCATTCATCGGCATTCCACCTGCCACTCCACCACCAAACGCACCTGTCCCGCCACCACCGCTACTTGCAGACTTTCTCTGACTGACCATGCTGTACTTGTTCTCTCCCAGCGTAGACTGCACCATCCCTGCTCTTCTAGATCTTTCATGGCGGGATTGAACCACTTTAAAGTGAATGAGCAGCTCGTTCCATTTCAGGTCTTCTCGATTGTTGCCTATAATCTTGCTCCTCGTGTTGCTGATGTTGGAAGCGTTGCCTGCTCCCCCACCACTGCTGCTGTTGCTGTTGCTGATCGAGGCGCTCCTGCTGCTCCCGACGTGAAGATACCCAAGAGCGCTAACGGCATTCAGTCGATTGCGCAGCGTGGCAAAGGCAGAGCTCTGAGGTAAGAGCATGAGGAGGCCATAGAGTGTTTTGAGGAGGTGCGGGTATCGTTCTGGCTCGAGCAGTTGCAGTCGAAGCGTCATGAAGACTGGACTTTCTATCAATTGGACCAACTTGTCGATTTGTATGAGGAAGCTGACAGTGATCTCTAGTTCTGTAAAGATGTTGAGCAGATTGCTTGCATGCTCATACGCTTGGGCTAGCAGGCATAAGCTCAGCGTCGCTACCGAATTATGACACCAACTCTTGTACAATCCGATGAACAGATGCTGACCATCCTTTGTTTCGAGATTCTTGAGTCGCTTGCGAAAGTCGCTCAATTCTGGTGAGGTGATGAGAATCATGTTCAGGTTTGTAATCATGATGCTTGCAAATTCCAGGTCCTCGTCCTTTTCAAGGATCTCCGCCAGCGTCTTGAAGACTCTCTCAGTGTGTAGCGAGGTGCATAGCTGTCGAATAATGAGGCTGCCCCTCGCTTCCAAGAGTCGTCTGTCGGTAGAGAACAAGTTGACGAGATTGGCGAGATAGGAGTTGTAAGCATCGTCGGATGCTCCACTCATCTGCGCCAGCAAGCGTAAGTCACATCGAATGACGTCTTCGCTTGGATCAGATAGTGTTTTGAGCAGGGCTGGGAATGTGCCGTCATTGATGCTCAAGATCCTTCTTGGTGCCTTTTGATGGAGCATGAGTAGCCACTCCAGTGCTGCCACTCTAGTCTCTTCGTGCTCGTCGATCAATTGCAGTGTCAATACGTTGACAGTGGTTTGCAGATCAAACGGATCTTTCTGCGGTCTCGGTGCATTGCCCAACGAAGTTGTCGACAGACTCAAGGCGACACCTTCACCTGCATCTACTTGATCGTGCGCGTTAAAGTGCGTAGTCGAGCGAAGACGGGGAGACTGAGGCGGCGAGATCACCCTTTGCTTTTCAGTGATAGTACCATCCTGACTAGAAGGTGCTTGCTGAGATTCCTTTGTCGAGTCTGGGGCAGTTGCGAAGAAAGGCGTCCAGGGAAGCTGTTCAATGACTTGATACAAGTTCATGTTCGTAATGTTGGCGGCACTTTGGATGGCTGGACTGTGATGAGCAATACTGGGTAACACGGCGGGAATAAGTCGAGGCGTGAACGGCACCACCACTTCTTTGACCACGACTAGAAATTCAGCAATCCATTGCTGTATCGTCGCCTGGATCTCATCATCGGGGTAGCTTATATGATTCACTAGAATCTCCATGATGGAGGCATAATCGATTCTCACTTCTTGAGCTGGTATCCACTCATCGTCATCCTCGTCGATGATCGTCTGCTCTGTTTTTTGTTCTTCTCCTTCTGCATCTCCACTGTTCGGCTCCTCCCTCCGCTCCTTTGCGATCCCCTCAGCGTCTTGCTTTTGCTGCTTGCGTTCGGCTCTTCGGTACTCTGCCTCCTTTCGCAGTCTTCCCAGCTCGGCGGCTTCTTGAATTTCCCGGAGAAAGTCAGCCAAGACTTTGGCTGTTGCTACACGAACGTCTGTGTTAGGATCACTGAGATATTTGATCAAGCCGTCCAGGAAGCTTGGCAAGAAAGTGACAAGCTCCAAGTCAGGAACGGAGTCCAACACTGTTATCCAACTGACGAGATAATTTCTTGTAAAAGGAGACAAGACATACATCCTTTCCGACAGTAGCGGCACAAATCGAGCCAGACTGAACGCTTTGTTCGCTGCGAGGTTGGCTTCCTCCTTGGAAGCCGCCTCTTCTGGCCCTGCTTTAGCCCTTGCCTTTTCTCTAGCGACGTCTAGTTCAGCCTGACCGCCAATGTTGCCTTCTGATGAGTCTTGCTTCGCTCTGATGAGAGAAATATCTTGATATTGGGAGACATAATGAGGAGCCGCCTCACAGACAATGTCTTTCAAGAGTCTATCCAGAAGCTCTGCCCCGTTCTTCACTGACAGCTCGGAGTCAGCGGCAAGCTGATGTGCAGACGTGTATGGTGAGCACATCTGATTCCTTTGCTGTAACCAAAGGAGGACTTACCTTGGAAAGAGCATCAAAGATCTCATTAAAGTACATCAAGATCTCCCCCTTGCACACTTTTGCAATATTATAAAAGCTCTCGCAGGCAAAGTAACTGTCGTTCATGTGGAAGAGTGAGCTGGCGATCCTACGCCTTGTGACTCTAGAAGAGACAACTTCACTCACCGAATTTTGCTGTCAGGATCACCGCAACATGCAAGCACAGGGGGTACGATCTGTTCCAGGTATGATGCAATCTCTACACCCAACGCAATTCCGATACCCGCCAGCCCAATGAGGCCTCCGTTCCTTGCATTGACACTTTGTGGATTGGTAGTCGATGTCGGATTGTTGTTAAGCAGTGAGCATAGCTGCTGCACGATCAGGTTGATCCGAGCGCGATCATTGCGAATCAAGGCCTCTCTGACCTGTCTATATTCACGGGACAGTCGTCCATCAGAAAGGTGTAGCAGGAGAAGAACCTTCCCCCTTTTTCTACTCACTTTTCCAGCTCTAAAGTTGCCGCCTTTCGCTTGTCATACACCCGATCAAGCAAAGCCTTCTGCAGATTGGCGTCTATTGCGAATCACGCTAGGGGAGTGAGCACACGAAGACCTGCTACTCTGATAGCTCTGCTCACCCATGCTGCTTCTGCTTCTGCTTCTGCTTCTGCTTCTGCTGCGACTACTGCTGATCTCACTGGCGGGCAGTCCTCTGTCGGTGGTGTGAAAGTCAAGACATCAACACTCGCCTACCATTCTCCTTTGACTCAAGTTCTGCTTCTTTTCGGGGACGTGCGCCCTATCTGAACGATGTGGAAATTAGAGTGGCCAAGAAGCCACGCGCAGGTCGCCCTCTGCTTTGCGAGGCAATTTTCCATTCAGCGACAACCCTCTTTTCCACCTCTCGGAATTTGCAAAAGCCAGTCTTCCCCAGAACAGGAGTTGCAGCACCACCAGCGGCGAATCTGGGGGATTAGCCTGAACGAGGAATATTCTTGCTCGGGAGAAACACAGATTGATGTTACAGGGTCGACTATCTGGCCTTGCCCAGAGGTACGCTACTACAGGTAAAAGCGTCGGAACTCATCTTCGAAGTCTAGCAACAAAGGGAAGCGCTCCAACGAGTAGCAGTACAGGTCAAAACAGTGGTAGCAGCAGTAGCTCTCCCGGAACGAGCACGGCCTCCGTCAGATATAAGCAAAGGGCTCGAGACTGGGTCATTGTCGGGGCTTCGGGAGGAGTAGCAGTCTACGGCGCTTGGTGGTATCTTCAAGATCGTTCTACAAAGCCCTCTTCCTCCGATAATCTAGCGCAACACCGTGCTTTCTCGTTATCACCCGTCAGAGCAACATTCTCAATTCCAGTTCGAAAGGCTTCCAATCCTTCTCAGAGTGAAGCCAAAATTATATCTGCACTTCTACCTGATGAGGTGGACGCCAGGCTACGGGCAAACGAGAAGAGCACAAAGGTAGAGAGACCTGCAGGTGCTTGCATCGTAGAGAAATATGAGACCAATAGCCTGGCGAGCAATGACCCACTCGAAGATAGGAGAGCGGAAGTCATTGTGGAAAGAGATCGAGCAGTAGAAGGTGTTACGATGGCTCAGAAGGGCGACTTGGGCTTCTTTGCGGTGATGGATGGTCACGCTGGATACCAGACGTCTACACTCCTTTCCAATAAGGTAAGTGATAATTGCCAGAGGCGTTTGCACTGTGATCTTGTTAATCTCATCGGATCATTGATGTCACCACAGCTGATTGCGTTTGTCGCTCTGGAACTGGACAAAGTGATACGTGAGGCTGGAGAATACGGACAGATTGCCAAGGCAAAAGCAGCCATGCCCGCCAAGCTGTGGAGAGTCATCTTTGGCGGACCGGAGTCAACATCGAGTGATTCGCAGAGTCCGTCTTTCGGGCTTGACGGGGATTCTGAGATCATCAAAAGAGCAATCGTCAAAGCCTTTCGAGGATTGGACAAGGAGATTGTCAATACACCGGTAGAACTACTCAAAGAATACGAATTGGCTAGGGATACAATTCTAGGTAGTCATCGTTCAGATCAAAATCAAATCACTGGCACAAGAAGCCTATCATCACTGGCCCATAGCATCTTCCCGGTATCACAGCCGTCGAACAGCTCCTCCACTGCGACACAAAAGAGTGCTTACGAGACCATGCTGCCTGCCTTGAGTGGAAGTTGTGCCTTGCTTACCTACGTCGACAGCGCGAGAGGAGATGTGTACGTTGCCTGTACTGGTGACAGTAGGGCAGTTGCAGGATGGTGGGATCATGACAAGCAACAATGGCAAGTAGAAGCATTGAGTAAAGATCAGACGGGAAGAAATCTAGACGAAGCAAAGCGAATGCGATCAGAGCATCCTTCTTCCGAAGCAGAGCATGTCATTATGCGTGGAAGGGTTCTAGGAGGCTTGGAACCTACTCGTGCTTTTGGAGATGCTCGATACAAGTGGGATCGAAATCTGCAAGACCGACTTTATGACGCCTTCCTACCCGGTGGAAAAGAATCTGTTCGAGGCGCCCCTCGTGGGCTTCTCACACCACCCTATGTTACGGCAGAGCCAGTAGTCGAATGGAAGCGTCTGTCGCCTACTAGCCCAAAGGAACTGAAGTTCATCATCATGGCCACAGACGGGCTATGGGACATGATGTCCAATGAAGAAGCAGTCGGGCTTGTGGCCACTCATCTGTCTGGATACAGAGGTGTACTTGGGGCTTCGGAACTACACGCTAGATGCTTCGAGTCACGCAGAAAGGGCAGTTCTGGAGACGTCCTCCCTTCAGACGGGCAGGCGCAAGATCAAGGTAAAGAGCAGGCTCATCCTCTCAGCAAGGCAAAGCAGTCTCAATTTGCATTCGATGATGAAAACCTAGCGACACACCTCACTCGAAATGCACTAGGAGGAGCCAATCGCGATAGAGTTGCTGGCCTTCTCGCCATCCCTGCTCCCCACTCTCGTCGGTATCGAGACGACATCACAGTCAATGTCCTCCTCTTTAACACTAGGCAAGAGCAGCAGTCTGCGGATGCTTCACACACTCTTCCCGACCTCCCCAAGTCGAAACTCTAGTCAACCGAAGCATGTCAAAGTAATCGCCTTCCATTCCTTCCCCTTTGTATCATATCTGACGACGGCAGTTCCCCTTGTCTTGCTACCTGCTAGTGACACCTTGTCGTTGCCCTACTACCTGAGATTGAGCGAGTCCCCTTCAGCTCGTCCAGCGCATGTAGGCACATCTTGAATCAACCAGTGATTCCCCTCTCATTCGTCTTTTGCGTTGTTGCCTATTTAGTGTCCTCGCGTTGAGAGGGTTGAATGTCTTTTCTCGAAGGGGTGCAAAATCGGGAGCATCCGTCATCCTTACCACCACAACATGATACCCCAAGCTGTTTTGCGATGACGGCGCACACCTCCCCTTTGCCTGCACCATCGCCATCTCCAGTCACTCTCCGACAGCAAGATCAATTACGCCGCTTCTTGTACCCGTCACTCTCCAGTAAGGATGGCCTCCCTCTGCTTCTACCGCTGCCTATTGAGCTTCTCAAGGACGTAGCATGGAGAGAAGTCGATCTCCGCGTTCAAGTTCTTCTCGCGCAACTCCTGCGGATAGCCATATTGCCTTGGTATGCAAAGCTGACAAACGATCGAGAGCTCGTCGAAGAAGTCGTCGCTGTACTTACTTTTGGGCTGAGATCAGTCAACGAGTCCCTGCTCCGGAAGACCAAGAATGTAGATGGCACTACAAACGCATTGACACAGATCGAGCATTTTCTCTTGTACGATGCAGTTTTTGTCCTCCAATCGCACTACACAGAAGTCAGACGAGCCAGGTCGATGTCTTCTCTTGAACCAGAGGAGGCCCTGCTCTTCTTAGCTTCCAATCCACATCCAGCTCTGGCGATAGATGCCCAATCGCAACTTCAAGTCGACGAGTCCTACATAGATCTTCTTCTGCTCGCCATTCTTCGAACAGTCTTACCTGCAAGACATTACTGCTCTCGCAATGAAGTGCTGCTAGTGATGGACGTCATCAAAGGTGGCATCAGGGGTCAACTTCGTATCAAGGGAAGGGGAGCGTGGGTAATAGTTAGAACGCTGCTGAACATCCTCAATGCACATGAGTCATCACACGTCAAGTCGGCCTCGAATGGAGAAATATCTGCAAGCGAAACCTCGAATTGGTACGATAAGGATAATTTGCTTTTGGGTCTCGACTTCGTCTATGCGATCATGAGGACCATCTTTTACTATCTTGTCGTCGTCTATCTAGACTTCTTTACACCCGTAGCGGAGCCAAAGAGGAGGTTACGGAAACGCAAAGAAGACACCGAGGCAGTGGACAGGTCGACGCTAAATCATTGGGACATGGTGCCACTCCTTGAGCTGGTAGTAGAAGCACTGGGTTGGAAGCGTCGTTTCTTGACCAGGATTTTGGAAGAGTGGGTCCAGATCGGACTGGCTTGGGGAGGAAATCGACTAATTGAAAGACAGGTCAGGGAAACGCTGTTGCGATTGACTCGACCGGACGTCCTTGCAAAGCACATCACCATGCTGTATGATACACTTCTCCTCTTGCCAGATCAAGCACCAGCCGTTTCTGTACAGGAGCCAGACATTGCCAATCAAAGGGCGGAGTACGATGAACTCGTCTTGAAATTGCTTCAAGTGGCCCAGCAATCCACCGCCCTCGCCCTGCTTCTTGGTCGCACAGAGGCGGACCAGAAGCAAACCATCGAAGAAGCAATATCGCCCTTTCTTGCACCATCGTCTGATTTAGCTCGCACTAGCATCGTACAAACTGCCAATGCCAGAAGTCTGCTCGTCCTGCTAGAGCAAATCGCTATCCTTCTCGACCCCCCGCCCATGAGAAGCTGACCACCCGCTGTACTATATCGTTCTTGATCGCAAGGACGCATGATACCCCATTCACTTTGCCGTGCCGTTTATGACCGAAGGCTGCAGCGCTTCATCGGCACCAGAGATCTGTAGGCAATATCGAAGTGAGCAGGGGAAGCGTCGTCTACTTTTGAATCCGAGTGCATCGACTGACCGACTGAACAACGTTCCGGATCCAGTCTGGCATTGCTTTCAGTAACGAAGCAAGGCACGCCAGATACGGCAAGTATATTCCTCCGCTTTTCTCTCTCTCCAAGTGATCAATCAAAGCTTTGGCGACTTTTCGTGGTTCTTGTGTCGGCTGCAAAAATTGTGCCAGGGAGGACACACTTGTGCGAGCAAAGAGCGGTGTAGAGAGCTTGCCAAGGACGAGCAACGTAGTGCAGACACCCGGTGCTTTGTACCTGTCATTTGTGGACATCCTTGTCAGTTCATAAGACAGAAGAAGAGAAGTCAACATCTCATCGTCTCTCACTTCTTGTCCAATTCAAAGCGTAGCGATTCCATGAAGCCAACTAGAGCGTGTTTACTCGCCACATAGTCCGCTGATCAGTCGAAGCAAGTATGAGCGAAGAGAATCACGATACAATCACAGGATTCTTCGAACTTACTCAGCTGACTGATGGCAACATAGCCCATCACCGACGAGGTGGCCACCTGACAGTAAGATGAGAAGCGCATCAGATAGGTCTACTCGTGTCGTACGGATAGGGTGGCACTCACGATATGCCCACGTCCACTTCCGAGCATACTAGGGAGGAAGGCCTTGACAGCGTGGTATGTGGCCAAGAAGTTCACTGCTATCGTTCTGGAGAGTGAGAGCGAATTCTGAGTGCACGCTCACCAATAGTCTCTGCTGTCTCATACCCACCTCTCAAATTGGTCCTCTTCAAAGTCGAGGACGAGACGACCGACCATAATGCCGGCATTGCTAATGAGGATTGTTGCGTCTTGCCCGAACTTGGCCTTGATCTTTGCAGGAAGAGCACTGACTGCCCTTTTGTCTGAGACGTCCGCTCTTATGTACATGTAGGTGAGATCGACATCGCTCTTGCTGGCAGCTGTCTCTTCCGCAATGTCTACTGCTGCGACCCGGCACCCCTTCGTCCTCAGCTCGGACACAATGGCCCCACCCAATCCACCGGAAGAGCCAGTGACAACAGCGACCTGCTCTTTCCAGACAATAGAAGGTCGTTGAAAGTGTTTTTTGACACCGTAGGAGACCACCAGGGCAGCCCAGAGTGCTGGGACATGGAGGAGAGCGTGTCCTGTCCCGTACTGGATCCTACAGTAGAACCAACCGAGATGCAAGGCAAGGTAAGCAGCGGCATATCGAGGATCTTCAGTTGTGGTAGATGATGATGATGATGCCTGTAAGACTCTCGTGTTCGTGACTCGCAAGCGAACGCTACTCACCGCAGAAGCAATCGATCACATCATCAATCGAGATTGCCTTCGGCTGCATACCACAGGCAAAGAGAAGGAGAAGGGCGGAAAGGAAAAAGACCAACACTCGTGATGACGATGTTCGCCCGCGCGTGCCGTGGAAGGTGGGGCACGCGCCTCGGAGACGTCAAAAGAGAAAGATCGAAAGGACCCTTTGTTCCTGTGAGGACGCTAATGCAGACTTCTTTCCTTTGGAATTCGCGAAATATGTGATCTATGAAGCCAGCCGGTCGTCCGTGTCCTTCATGTCTGTAGCATAAATAAGGAAGGCAACAGGAGTGGGAGCACCTCTGAAGTGAAGACATCCAACAGCCATCTATCTCGAATCCTTCTCACGCCTCCCTGTCTCTACTGTCATCTTTCGACGATCCGCTCACCAGCAATCAAAACACTTTCGTTTACCCTCCATCGCTCCCTCGCCCTGCAGTCGACATGGTTCACGTTCTGTCCAGCATCACCGCTCTCGCCGTCGCCCTCTTTTCCGTCCAAGTCTCTGCTCAGGCTTCCAACAATGACCCTGTGAGTGTTGCGAGAAAAGGCCGACGTTGCAGAAGAGCTCGCTTCTTATATATCGCCTTTCCTTCCTCCCTTTGTCGCATCATAGAATGGCAAGTACTTCTACCTGAGTGAGCCTTCTTGCAACTACTATGAGTGCCACGTCACCCACCACCAAGGAAGCAAGATGAACGTCAAGTGAGTACCCGACTGGCGACAGCATGCTAGTCATCCACTAAACATCACCCTCTTTGTGATTCTATAGCTGGTTGAACCCTCTTCCCGGCAAAGTCACAATCACCCTTGAGCCACAGAATTCTGACGGAACTACATACACAATTGCTAGCCACCTGCTCGCCACGAACAACCACACCAGCTGTGACAAAGGCAGCCAAAAGACGTGCGGCGCTTACGAATGGACCATTCCCGATGATGTTGTTCCTGCGGACTACAGCGTTCAATTACACAGCTTGCACAACAGAAAGGTCTACAGTGAGTGTGAATCGAGAGGGAGGAGAAACGCTTCCTCGCTGCTCGCTTGACTGAACCTCGATTTTCGCCTCTCAGGCTATACTGACATAATCACGATCAAGAAGAAGACCACCTAAGATGCGGGCGCTTCTCGCCCTCCTGCTTGAGTAATTCTCAAAGCGCCTTCTCTCGTCTGGAACCAGGAGCACACTGTACATACATCATTCACATACAAATACCATGCAATCTTCTCGTCATAGTCATTCTTGATGTGGGACACTGCATCTTGAATTGTTGCGTTCCTTCTGGGTATGTAAGGGATATCAAGAAGGGTACATAGTCTGTTTGCGGTAGGTTGTGACATGAGCAACAAGCCAAGCTTTCCAAGTCAAAAGAGATCACATCTTCAGACGCACATCGAGGGAGATAGAACCAGAGCCTTACAGCTAGTGATTGTTAATGAATGATATTAAAATTACTATATTCCTTTGCTATTCTTAGCCGAAGCCCCTCGCGTCTCCTTTCCCCTTGAAGTGAAGTGACGATCTTGGTTGATGTGGATGCTTTCCTTTCCCTGCACAAAACCGCATCGACTTCATTTCCCCTGCACAAAACACCTTTCGTCATGAAGAAATTCGAGTACTCTTTTCTTCCAACCTACACAAACACCATGGAATTAGCCACTGTTCCATCATCATCACCTTCTACCCCACCCCCCTCCTACCCGCCAGCAGCAGCTATCGCTGCTGCTGGCGGCTTATCAAATTCAGTAATAGAGAAAATTAAGGACTGGATCAAACACATGTCTGATAAGATATCTGCAATCACTAACGACCAATTATTTGAATGGTTCGTGTTCTTTGCTGTACAAACTTACTACCACTTGTCATCAGCACCTACTTGGGTGAGTAAATAATTGTACAAGACAGTGCTATCGTACTATTTCTACTGACACAGACATCATTAGTATTTAAAACCAGATCCATGGTTCTATGGTTTTTCTCTAATTTGGACCATTCTCTTGTTTAAAGGCGCAGAACTGTCAAGTCAATTGAAGAAAGAACTCTCAGGCATGCTCGCTTTCATAGTCATTACTTCTGCATTTCTCTTAATATTGCGTTTGACAAATAAGGAGACGTGAAAGAGATGTACCCAAAGCAAGGATCGAAGTAGGATCTCCAATCTACACAGCACTCTAGCACTTCATAGTACTGTCACACCATTCTCCATTTCATACTTCTTGGCAACCTCATCTTCCGACATTCTCTCACACCGTTCTCCATCTCATACTCCTTGGCAACCTCATCTTCCGACGTTCTCTCACATCGATCCTTTATCATCACTTAATATAATATCATTTCACCACATCTCTAATAGTGTGCCACTGCTCGTCTCTCCCTGCCCACTTCTCTCTTCTCCTCCAAAGTCCTTCCTTCCCGAAGCGCCAGTTGCTCTCATAGGTCAATCCATCACTTTTTGCCCTTCCGATTGGCAAGATCCACTGATACCACGATTCGCCCAAGGCCTGTTTCCAATTGGGGCCTATTGAATGATACCATGACCTCTTCTTTGGATCGCTCTTTCGTGCCTTTTCTTCGTCGTCTATCCACCACAGATTTGCTTCCGTCTTCAGATTGCCCCATTGTTCGGCCCACTTTCCTTTCATTCGCTTCTTTTCCTTCAACTTATCACCAAACGTCATCTTCTTCTCTCCGGAGTCCTTGCGAGCGTCCAAGTAACGGGTCAATAGAATGTCCTCCCTTGTCTTCATCCGATCATAGGACAGATGCTCGAGCGTGGTGAGGTTGAGGACGAACAGATACGTATGTGTGATGAAGAGCATCATCGTGAAGAGGGTGAACATTGCGGTGCTGTCCAGTGATCAGAGAGAGGTTTAGTCTACGCACACCCACCTGCAAAGTCGCAGCGGAAAGCACGTCGACTCACATGGGAAACAAGCTTATCATGTAGCCGTCGATCTCCCACCCTGGTCCATCCGCTGACCTCCTGTTGATCCCTCTACTGAACACGATGGCGTTGGTGATGAGAACATAGATTTCCAACAGAGTTACCCACTGGATGAAGTGATAGAAGTATTTGTGATTTCGAGCACCCACACAGCCTCCGACCCATGGACAATGGTGATCCATCTTTAGAACACACGTAGCACAATGACGACAGTGATGAGCACGAGGCGGTTTGTACCGTTTGCATCGATAGCAGTAAAGATTGCTCGAGTTCAGCGGTGCCGATTGTGGTGGTACTCGATACGGTTCTGGAACTCCACTGGCTGTCATAGTGATTGGCGTCTGTTCATGCTGCTGCCAAGAGGTCGGAACAATTGATTCCTCTTCCCTTCTCTGCACATCCCTCTCTTCGTCAACTTTCGCTGCTTGACCAGCGATCACCGGTCCTACTATTGCAGGCAGGGCAGCGTCGACCGGCTCTTCAGTCTGTGCGTGTAAATTGCCATTTGTGTGCTCGTTGGCTGGCTCCGCATTCTTGCTCGTTGCACTGAAAGCAGAGGGGTATGCTGCAGGAGCGACGTAGAGGACTTCACTCGGAGCAGCGGGTGCTGCAGAGATAGGTACGTGATCTCGGACGTAGCCTGGTCCAGTGAGAATGACTCTTATATAGGTCCACAGTGCTGTAAAGGGCAAAGGCAGAGAAGCCATTGTCAGCTAAGGATGCTCTGGATTTGGTCTACTCATACGAGCTACCTACTCGTCAGCCAAAGGACATTCAGGCCGACGAGTAGACCAACTGCAAGCAAAATTTGTCAGCTTATTTCTCTTTTTAGACAATACCAGGCTGCATGTATGCCTACAACTTACTTCCTTGGCGTCTACTGATGAGCGCTCTTGGCTCATTCCGTATCCCGGCAACGCAAATCCTCCAGGTAAAGACCAAGTAAACCCAAGATAGAATGATCGCAACGACAAAGATGATTCCTTTCCTCTTCAACCAAGAGTCTCCATTTGGTTCTATACCGATTCCATTTTCATCAAAGATGACTTCTTTGCCGCTCTTCACATTCCGCTTCTCTCTCGCTTTCTCGTCTTGCCTTTCAGACCATGCTTGGACTGACAAACTGCATGTTTGCACCCGTTCCGTAAAGTTGACTAGACAAGCCGGCCCAGTCAAGGGCGCTGCTACCCCTGCTGATCCCATCACTCGACCACCTTCTTCTTTCCCTGATATTCGCATTTCCTTCTCTGTATTGCTATCTTCTCTTCCTGAGACATCTGCTTGAGCGTGAGCCAAGGATGATGCAGTGGCATACCTGGTGCTCTCCCTTGGAGAAGTATGAGACGCTTCTACACCAGCATGTCCAACATCATGACGTGCTGCATCCTCTGCAGTAGCGCTATCACTATCCTTTACATGCTGAACTGTGGAAGCGACTCCTTCTACCTCTGGCGCAGGATCTTGGTCCAGCGATTGGTTTTGTTCAGCGGAGGATCCGGACTGATCAGTCCTAGCCACATCCGCCGACATGACTAGCAGGCGCTGTGTTTACGATGTGAAATCCAAATGAAAGTATACGAGATCGAGAGCGGTAAGATTCGCACTATACACAGACGCGTTCAGCCACAAAGGAAACACAGGGTCAACCTAAGTAGTTAGATTCAAGGGGGCTCGTCTGAATGAACGCAACCCTGGGTGGGATCCAACAAGGGATTCTCCCTTTGGCAGTACTGCCTTGGGATGGACACCAGACCACACCACACACTTCACACACAGAGGCACACAGAAGCGGGAGTGAATAAGTATGCATTAAAGTATGTCTTGTGTGGCATTGGAAAAGACGACAAACGAACATGGTAAGAAACATTACGGAAGGGTATGAATAAAGGAGAAAACGCGGAAAACTTCACTGGGGAACAGCAACAGCAACTAAGACGATGACAGAACTCTGACCCCCAACCTCACCCCCGAACCCTATCTAGGAGATCCTGACTACGATACTACCTGGCTCGACCTCACCTCCTCGCAGTGCAGTCTCGAAGGCTCTCGGTGCTTCACCAAATGAAAGAATACTCTGCAATCTTGGACAGATTTGTCCCCGTTCGGCTGCCACTTTCACAGCTTCAAGACCTTCACGGCAATCTTCGCCTGTGTCTGTTCCAACCCATTCGTAGCCAATCCTCTTGGTGTCCTTTTTGAAAAAGGATCGTCTCAAAGAACGCAAGTGAGACTTGAGATTGGGGTTGGCGGAGATGGATTGAGAATCGCCTACGCATGTAACGAATTGCCCTTCAAATGCAATGATCCTTCTCGCGGCATCGTAGATCCTCCTTCCTCCAGCGGTATCAATGACCAAGTCGAAGCTGCTCTCATGTAGTGAGTTAAGTGCCCAGAGTGCGTCACCAATCACAACCTCCGAAGCACCGTTTGCTTCACAGAGAGCCACACCGTCTGAAATCGAAGCAGGGCAATGAGCTACGATGATGAGGCCCATGTTGGCAGATTCTTGCATCGTCAGCAATCCAACGCCATCATGAGCATTCAAGATCAAAATTCGTGAACCTCGCTTTAGTTGAGAGCAATGACTCGTCGTCATCTGATGCGCCAGGATACCAACCGAAGGCAAGGCGGCGATCTCTTCCGTAGTCAAGCAATCTTGCGGTGCTTTCGCTACCAAGTTCTGATCGATCGTCATGAACTCCGCCAAAGCTCCACATTTTCGACTATGTTGCAATCCGAACACGACGTCGCCTTTCCTCATTCTCTTCACTTCCCATCCAGTCTCCATCACGCGACCACAGAAGCTTCGACCTGGGACGAAGCCATACGCATTTTCTGTTCGGATCCTTTCTCGAAGTAGAATCCGATCTGTTTCATCGATAGCACAAGTGATGATTTGGACAAGCAGTTGCGTCGAATTTAGCTTTCGCGGTGGTGGTGTGTGAGCGGTCATACTCATTGTAGTTCGACTCAGCTCTTCTGTGAGACCATCTGGAACAGTATCGACGGAAACCCTGGATTGTCGTGCACTGTCATAAAGACTGGCGGACGAGACTTCTGCGGAAGATCTTCGCTTTCGAAGACTTTTGCTTCGAAATGCTCCACTCGTCACTGCGATAGTAGACATGGTCGTCTTTGCGTACAGTCGATCGTCAATGGTGTTGGAGGCCTTGACTGGGTCTTGAGGTCGATACGAGCTTTGTGGGATGGAGGGAAGGCTCAACACACTCTGCGTCCCGTTCAAGCCGGAAATGTCAGATTCTGCGCCGAGGTAGGTGCCGCCCCAAGCCTGCACTCCATGGCCGTCTAAGCTTTCTGCGCGACTAGAGAGCGCTCTCGGTGCAAAGACTGAGTTGAGTTGAGTGTCTGGTGGTGTTCCACTTGGTGATTGACGGATGGGGGAAGGTGAAGCCGAGTGGTCTCTCTGGAAACCACCTTGACCCCTGGAAGCTCTGTTCATTGCAACAGGAGAGTCGACATACGATGGCAGGGGACTGACACTTCTTGCCCTGCTGTCGATTGGACTACTTTCCCATTCGCTGATGGATGACATGAGCGAAGTACGGGCTTGACCAGTAGGACCGGCCGATAACGTTCGAATCTTGCGATTGTAGTTCACCTTTCCGTTGGACGTATCCGAAAGAGCACTAGAGGAGATGTTGGAAGAAGACATGCCAGATCGACCAGAAGCACTGGGAGCAGGTGAGGGTGAGGGAGAAGTAGAAGCGTGAGATCGAGAGCGAATAGAATCTGATCCAACTGATGAGTTCGTCTCGCTCCGATTGGACGGTATGGCTAGATGAGGGAGTGAGCCAGGCAAAAGCGGCACAGGAGGTGCACCTGCTAAGCTATGATTGAGGGCAGAAGACGATTTACGGATAGAAGGGTCCGATGTATTGTAAGAAGGGCTCGCATAGACTCGACTAGGAGTGTTTGATGACCTTTTTCCTTTACTCTTCTTCTTTTGAATTGTACCGTCAGTGGAAGGATCAGACGTTGCAGTGGCAGAAGATCGAGGTTGAGAATCGATGCTCTGACGACGCTGTACAGAGCTTGCCACAGTTGTCACACTAAGGCCGTTGGGCAGATTTATGCCCTGACCCTGATAATCACCTCCTACATTCGACCTGTGACTACTGCTACTGCCTTTCTTGGAACTGCTTCTCCTTACTGGATCAGATGAATCGCTCCTTCCGTTGATTGACCTCTGCCTGGAGTTACTCCTTTGCATCGCCATTGCTTCGTTGAAGCCATCTTCGCCCGGTTGCTCCATGACAGTGGCAGGTGCTGCCCCTCTTGGAGCCTTTGAGGTGATATTCGTATAAGAGTGGCTGGTCTCGAGAGCAGGAGGAGTAGGTGGAATCAGATTGATACCAAAGGACGGTTGCTCCACTTCTGCCAATGGCGTTCTGTTGTCGTCGTAGTACATCGCGCCAGATCGAGAACTTTCAAATGACGGTGCTTCTCTTCCCATAGTCGATGTAGGTAAGACGCTGTCTTCAAAGGTAGGCGTCGGAGGCATAGGAAGCTTCTTCTCTGTTGCAAGTCCATTCATTGAATTTTCCCCGTTCTTGACACCGGGTAAAGTCATACTATCCAGGATTTCAGAAGCGCCCGATGTAGCAGGATCAGAGCTGTTGCCACTTTCGCCAGACCATAGCTCAGAAGGATTGTTTTGTTCCCCTTGATCGCGTTGAAAGTCCGACAATTGTCTAGGCTGTTCTTGCGTGGGAATCTCCTCGACCTCATGGTGAGCACTGCTGGCTTCTTCAACCTGCCTCTCCCGTACATCACTTTGAGAAGGAAGTTCCTCTCCGTCTTCGCTCGACAGGCGGGGTTCAGACAGAGGAACAGAGGCTGGCTTTTCGTCCAAGGCACCTTCTCGCCCTTCGTTGAGATTTTCGCGCGCTGTATGAAACCTAGTCATTTGTGGTGTAACGTCTGCAAGTGAAGCCTTCTCTTCGCTTCTTACGTCATCGTTTGCCAAATCCTTCTCAGCTGTCACCGTCTTGACTTCCTTTGACGCTACCTTTGAAGAAGAAGAAGGAGATGCAGGAGAATCATGGAGAAGACTTGCTTTCTTCTCTGCAACGCTGTTTCTTCTCTTCTTCTTTTCGTTTGATGATGTCGAGAATGAGAACAAAGTGTCGGCTAACGACTTGGATTCTTTTCTACCTTTCAGAGCTGATTTCACTGGTGCAGGCTTGTCTTTACTGGAAGGCAAATTCGATGGCTTCATTTCAGGTGAAGTGGGAAGGGACGGAGGCGGTAGAACAGGACTCTTCAGCTTTTCTTGAGCCTCTTTCATTTGCGACAGTGTTTGACTATTAGCGAGTTCAGGGAAGGTGGACCGGACGTCTTCCGTCACCTTTGCTGGTTCTGGCTTTTCCTCTGCGGCCAGTCTGCCTTGCGAGATAGGCACACCGCCCATCACCTTTGGTTTTGCAGCTCTATTTCTTGGTCGATCCATCACACTCTCCTTCTTCTTTTCCGCTTCAACAGGGGCAGACACACCAAAGAAGCTCCGGATACGAGCCGACGTAGAACCATGCGCAGAAGAGGCTAGACCGTCACTTGACGCGGTGGAAAGCTCTCGACCGTGTCCCTTGCGTGTCACAGGTGAAGATGTGGCGGAAGGTGCATTGGCAGGAACGACGGGCGGTGTTGCTGATACTGCTGCTGCTGCCGCCACGACAGGTGCGTCCGCTTGATTCAGCAACCAGACTGCTGCAAAACTAGGAGCGATGCCACTTTGGACAGTCATCGCATCACTGTTTTCTCGTCTCTTCGACTTGGTTCCCGTGCCTAATTCTCCTCTCAGTCTCCGCACTTCCATGATCCTCTCCTGTGCATTGTTGTTGAGGATTTCTTGTGTACTGAGTGCGGCTGTGTCTCTTTTTGTCGATTTGGAGAAAGGTCCGACGTTCAGG
Organism: Exobasidium rhododendri; assembly: GCA_026210745.1. NCBI lineage: Eukaryota > Fungi > Basidiomycota > Exobasidiomycetes > Exobasidiales > Exobasidiaceae > Exobasidium > Exobasidium rhododendri. The sequence goes on from CP110630.1 coordinate 2,125,856, forward strand.
TCCAACTGACTAACTGCATTACTGGGCTCATCGTCCCAACCAGTCTTTCCAAACTTATCAAGAATGCTGGAGAGTGAACCGCCAAAGAAGTCTTCCCCTACTTTCATGTTCCGCAACCTTTCTTGCTCGGCTTTGATCTTTGCTTTGAAGTCGGCATCCGTTTCATCATCTGACCCTGAATGAGCAGAATCAGAATCTCCGTCCCTCATTTTGAACCTTCTTGAAGAAGAGGCTTGTCCTCTGATGATACCACTCATTCCAAACGAAGTGCCAACACTAATGTCGCTCAACCTCCGTGACAAGGTAGGTGGACGAGAGCCTGATCGAATGCTGGCACTCCTGCCTTTCGTAGCTGTATCTCCCGAATCGATCGAGTCTCCGTCTCCCTTACTCTGCGCGTCCTTGGAATGTGGATCAAAGGTGACTGTTGCCTTGCCGGTTTGTGTGCTCCTCATCGATCGGGTGTCCGACTTGTCATTTGGATCCAGTCTTTCATCAGATTTCATGATCTCGGAAGGACCCAGTCTCTCATCAGATTCTACAACATCGGAAGAACCCAGTCTCTCGTCAGATTCTACTTTATCAGAAGAACCCAGTCTCCCATCAGAGACTACGTTAACACTAGAAATCACTTCGTCTTTGAGATCTGCTCTCCTGTCAGACATCAAGGTATCAACAGATGGCACCTTTGATTCATCTTCCACCTCGCTAGAAGTTTCTACTTCCTCTGATCTGTGTGTAGTTTCGGTCAAATTCGAGTTGACAGACGTGCTGTTGGTGACGTAGGGCTGGGATCCAACAATTGCAGGAGGTAGATCCTCTTTGGCCGTTGATGCTACTGTCGTCAAAGCAGTAGGAGGACTCATTGTCACACTAGTTGGTGAGACAGCTCCACTGCCAGATCCATGACCGACACTGGAACGGTTGGTATTCAAAGCTGCCTCGAATGCTCGATACTTTGCTGCACCCACCACCGCTGCTCCTCCGGTGCTTGCAATCGCTAGTGGATGACGACGCATTTCATGACCTGCGCTGCTAGTCTCTTCCTCTTCTTCGCGAAGTGCTTCCAAATATCGACTTTCCTCGCTATCGCCTTCGCTCGAATTCTCTTCTTCTGATGAAACACTTTCGGCAGCTTGCACGTTTACGTTGGGAATAGAAGGTAGGTTACCATTCCGCAGCTTGGGAGAGGTAATTGGGCTTAAAGCTCGCTCTGGTGTGGGTACGTTCCTAGCACCATTCTGCTGAGGCGGAGAGATGATGGATCCGGGTCGTACATTGGTCCCCAACGAGTCAATCGCGTTATGCTTGAATCCAGGAGGATGACCGACAACTTGACTGGCAGCTCGAGCAAGCAGATCCTGATGAACGACACCGGGATCCCTGATGACTTGCTCGAATTGCGCTTCATGCTGAAGTTCCTTCTGGAGTCGAGCCATATTACTCTTCCGTCTTTCGACGCCATTCACTGGTCCCTTCTTCAAAGCTGCTGCTACGTTTGAAACATCACCACTTCCTCCTTCCCAGACCTTTGAAACCTCACTGCCTTTCATGCTTTGGACGAATTGATTCCAATCCTGTGAGCCCCTTTGAGCGGTACGCCTAGAGTGGCTCGAGTCACTGAAGGTAGGCGACTGAGCTCGCGGCGGTGGGGAGAAGGAGCGATCGATGCTTTGACCCTTTTTGAGGTTCGATTGGGAAAGTGTGCTCATTCGTGACTTGGAAGGTTTGCTGCTCAGCGAGGGATTGAGTGTAGTTGATCCTAATGGAGCTACATTAGATTGCAACCGTCCGGCTGGTGCTCCGCTGGTGATTCGACTGTCAAGTTTCGGCATGGGTGGCACGATGGAGGATCTGCTGTACGATCCGCCAATATCGCTCCTAGCACCTCTATGCTTCTGTCCTACTCCGACCCCTGAGCCGATTCCTGCCATCCCTGACCACGTATTCATTCCAGTGTTCCATTCTGGCTCGGAAAAGATGCTGTCACCTGCAACACTCGAAGCTCTGTTCCTCTTGCCAAAGTTCATGCTGCCTGCTTCCCACCATCTGCCTTTCTTTCGCGAGAATGTCGCACTGCTATCGGCTACGCTACTCGGTGCGTAGTGGCTTCCGCCGTTGTCCTGGTCAAAAGTATAAGATCCTGGCATTTTTGAACCCGCCTTCCGACTTCGGAATCGTGACGATATGGATCCTCCGGCTACTGAGCCAGCATTCGACCTTCCGGCGTTTGAGTCTCTCCCTGAGTACTTCCTGCTGGTGTCTTTTCTGAACATGCTACCGGACAGTATGGATGATGGCGCAGCCGGTGCACTCGGTAAGTCAGAGGGTGCAGACCATTTCGAATTAGGTCCTCTGCGTTGATAGTCTGGATACCTGTCTGAATCTGAAGCCGCATAGCTCTGAGAAGGCCTCTTCAGGATAGAGTCCAGAATCGAAATTCGAGGCATTGCGGCTTTTGTCCCTTATTCTTTAATATAAAATTATGTTAATCGTTGCAATAGGATATTGATGGTGATGGAATGAGCAGAATGGACGTATTGCAATGATGGCGGTGCGTAGGGGTGAATTCCGTGTTCAGTCTCAGGCTTTTCAGAGCATTCCCTCCGTTGCGTCGAGTTGCGGATGCTTGTCAATGTGTCGGGCTTGCGGACCTTTGTCTTCAAGACGCCGAGAAGAAACGTAGCGTGAGGACAATCCTACAGCGGCAAGGGGGCTTGTATGCGTGCGTAGTAGCTCTCTGATTGATATGCAAGAAGAGGGTGATCCTAGGCGTGTCGAGCGTTGCAGCAAAAAGACTACCGCGACACTAAAGGCCTTGTGACCAATGGAGGAGTGAGATGGTATACGAGGTAGGTGCAAACTCAACGGGAAAAGTGCGAATCTCGGATCATAGGCCCAGGTCGAATTGAAATTATCGATCAATGAGATTCCCTGCTTCCAAGGAAGGGGAGGGTCTTCTTTTGCACTCCATCATCGATTCCTCTACATTGAATACAATGAATTTAATAAGCCTGCAAGAGAACGCGCCAAAGCCACGTTTCGATTACGAACGGCGTATCTCTATAATGACTCTATATTGTAGCGACTTTTGGGCGAAAGTCCTTGCGCTTATAATGAAAGTTGTATTACTAATAGAATTGCTACTTCCTCTATCGGAAGCACGCTTCCTTTGTAGTACTCCAGATGCATACTTCTTCCTGCGATAGTCTATTGCGACATGTACGATGAGAGCGTATTAATTCGACGAAGGAAGTCCGAAGGGCCACGCAACGTAGGAAACCGTAAGAAAGCGTAAGAGAGCATGCGCGTGATCGGTAAAGCTATATTCCCCACCAAACTATCGCGACGTATAGGTGCATTTAGATTCGTAGGATACGGCAGTGCCTGTGACTAGTAAATGTTGACGCTTTAGCCATTTGCGAAAGTTGAAGTGCGCGAGGAAAAAAGCACACCTGTAAGTTGCATAGCGAAAGTTCAATCTAGATCTACTTTGGAGGAGGAGTTGGCTGTTGTACAAATCGACGCTAGGCTAGGCGGGGAGGAGAGGAGGGGTCACACATCTTCTAGAAGTGTGGAAGAGGATCGTCTTCCGAGGCTGTGTTGTCCTTTTGCAACCTCGACATATTCTCTCTAGTCGCTTGTCATCCCCGGGGAATAAAATGTGAAATCGGCCTAAGCGATAGAGGTGGGGTGTTCGCCAAGCTCACTAGAGCGAAGCTTCAGGAGATGATTTTAAATGTACTGTCCTTGGTCGATCGAGCAGCGAAGAAATCTGCTACAGTTCGTGGTGGCATTGATTCTTGTCTTTCACAAACGGAACTTCATAGAATACGAGTAGTACATGCTGTGCTCACAACATCTCTCCCCGCCAGCAATCGGAGGTAGGTGACATTATCTGAATAGGCGATCGGAAATCATTCTTGTGCACATTCAATTTCAAAGCACAACCATCGCTCCGTCGAATCTCTTCTACAATTGATGAGCACACAGCTGAGTTCGCTGCTGAAGAGGAGGATGGGAGTCTTGGCCTTTCTTTTCTTCTTTGCGGCCAGCTCTAATTAAGGTAAAAAGAATCGGAAGAAAGACGAATTTAGAAATGGCTGCAGATTCACAGCGGGAGGAGCCTCGTAGCTCTATCCACTTTTAAGATCTCATCCTGCATCCCCTCCTTCACTGCCACACACCACCTAGCCTCGACTCTAAACTGATTTTGCTGATTGTTCATATCTAGATACGTCTTCAGCAGTCCCATCTGCCCCGGCAAGTCCTGTGCGAAGTCATGCGGTCCAGTAGTCCAGCGGAGGAAGCTATTTTGGGAAAGAAGGGAACGCGTCGTGGCAGAAAGTATATCACTTCTCCTGTTCATATTATTCATATCTATGGAAGTCAACAGTGTGATTCTTCTAGCCAACGTGCTTACTGATTACCATATGTTCACTATTGTTGACAGATTTACTGTACCTTTTTGAAAGCGCGAATAAGAGGAAGTAGGGCGTTTGTCTACTGCCTCGGGGGACCGCCGGCTGGAAGATGAGGGATACTTTCAAGCTCGGCTGGCCTTACAGGAAACAAACAGCGTGTGAAGATGCTGTGTGGCCCGAGCGGTTGAAGCGGTGATGTCCCCTGTCAGTCAGAAGCACTCTAGGCCGTGCCAGCGTGTGGAATCAGTCTAGTCAAGTATATAAAGCTCATCTGTCTCCTTCCACCCACCCCGCAAACCAACGATCGACTCCCACACTTGAAACTTCCACCCAGTAAGTAGAGTGCGAAAGTCGCTCTGATATCATCATCGATCACCGTGCTGACAATACCACCCACCTTCCCTCCGTATATTGCCGTCACCCCTATTCCTTTTTAGCTCTCTAGTAATCATCAATCAAAAATGGGCTTCTTTTCATCTGACTCTCACCAGGAAGTCTACAACAACCAGCCTCGCGAAGGCAAGTGGTCCCACGAGCTCGTAGGAGGTGCCGCTGCCTTTGAGGGTATGCGAAAGGTGAGTCATCGTCGCGAGCCGGGACACGAGACACCTCCTTATCCTTGCTTCCTTCCCGCTTTTTCCTCTCAGTACGAACAGTACGAAGAGAAAGAAGGCAAACCTGAAAACCATGCCTTGGCCAAGGAGATCTTGGCAGGTTTTGTAGGAGCCGAGACTGACAAGCTCTTTGAGACCAAAGGTCTTAGCTTCCTCGATCGGTGAGTTCTGTCATCTGCATTTGTAGTCCTTAACATGTGCTGACCTTGTCCCTTTCCTCCATGTCTGTTAGGGAGAAGGCCAAACACCAAGCTCAAAGCCAAGCCTCGCAACAATACGACCAAAACTACAACTGATTTTTTTGTCCGTTGCTACATGTAGTAAAGTGCCATGCTATTGAATTAGATCATCTCACTATAATAGTACAAGTATCGCATGACCTAGAAGTGAAGGATCGGCTCGTTAAGGATCGGCTCGTTTGTCAATCGATTGATGATGCTGTACCCCTTTGTCTCGTCAACTTTTCAGTCTGCCAATGATTTTGCTTATGATAACCAGCCGAACCAACTCTTGCTACTCTTGCTACTCTGTACACTCTTCTCCTGTTCCACCACTCCGCCTTTCTGCAGTTGTTCTTTCACTTTGCTCTCCAAGTCGTCTCGTACTTGATTCTCCAGCTCTCTCTGCTCATTGCCATCTAGATACTGCCATGTGAGGTGAAGGGCAAAGTAGACGGCACTACCGTAAGCGAGAACTCGAAAGAGAGGTGGCAAGATAGTTCTATAGAAGAGTTTGTGCTTTGATGGTGGCCCTGTAGAGCGTCGATGTGGTGGTAGAAGGGGACTTTCTGTGGTTGCAGGTGCGGAAGAAGAAGAGGAGGAGGAGGAAGAGGAAGGTGAACTCGTGCTTTGCCATCGACTGAAGCCCAATAGTTGTTGCTTCCGCGGTAATGTGGTATCGTACGTTCTTGATAGCGCCACTGTCATCCGTCTCGATGCGCCCGACATTCTCGTGAGCTCGCCTCTGGAAGGTATGCCGATTATCCTGAGAAAGAGTCAATATAGTAGATGATGCGAAAGGTTAGGGCAGACAGAGAGATGTGCGACGGAAAGGTCGATGCAAATAAGTCCGACAAAGCACCACCCGTGCGGCCCAAAAAAAAGGTTTCTTTTTTGTTTTTCCCTTTCTGTGTTTTAAGATTGGCTTTATTATTGATGCGTGCACTGAGTAAAGTGGTCCACTGCCCTCATACATAGGATGGCGCCCTCGTCATCTTTGGCAGAGGAAAGAGTATATGCGAGTGGGAGACGCAGACGGCAGGGCCCGACCGGTCCTCTCCAGCGTGTCCTGTCCCAAACACCTGCGAGCTACGAGTGTTCGCCGAGCCGTATGCAACCATCTATTCTAAGTTCATCAGACGACAAAGCTCCGTCAAGCTCAGTCTCCCTTCATTCATCATCTCGATTTCGCGAAAGAGATCATTCAGTCATCCCATCACTCAACTCTGCGATCTTCAGTACCTTTGAAAATACCTCCTATCTCGAGACGGAAGTGGATCTATTCCGACAGATGAGTAGAGGGACCTCTCATCCCAACTTTGCAGAGCCAAGTATGAGCGACCCATCGCGAGTCCCTCAGGGGGAGTTCAGCTTTCAGTCTTCATCGAACTTATCGCAAAACAAAGCTGGAAGTGCGATCACAGACGCATCAAGCGCAGAGACAAGCTCTACCGCGTTTGCAAGATTGGTGCAGGCACAGAGAGCTCAACAAGAGACACAAAGACAATCAGTCTCTTTTCACGAATCACTTCATCTCACCAGTGAACCGCCGTCCAAGAAGAGAAAAGGCGTTGCTGGTGTGCTTGTTGATGGCGCTCTGAGTGCAGCACTTTATACCGGGGCAGCTGCAGTAACGGCGTACTCTCTGTGGTCAAATTGGGGCAAGAAAGCAGTGGACGAGGAAGAGCAGCAAGGGGAACATCTCGACCATGGAAAGAGAGAGAGACTTCCACCCGGTGGTCAGGAGGAACCCCCACCGCCCTATATAGATCAACGAGGAGTTGCTAGTTCTTCTGGCTCTTCTACCAAAGTGCCCTTGTCTCCATCTCGCCCAACACATGTCTTTGTTTCCTCACGAAGAAGGAGACCCGTCTTTCAGGCTCACAAGGCAGCAGCTCGCAGTAACACCCCTAAGAAAAAGATCAGTGGTGCGCATATAAAATCGTCAGCTACATATCATCAGCAGGATGAAGAAAAAGGAGAATCAAGCATTGATGGACGGTACGAGGATGACATGTTTGCCAGAATGCAAAGCGAGATGACAAGAATGATCGAAGAGGGAAATAGAGCATTGCAATCCAAGGTAGAACTGGAGGATGAGGATCAAGTCTTGCCTGCGGCGTCACCTAGTAAGCATAACACCCTTGATTGGAGTCGCACAGAACAGCGATCAACGGCCCACCCTTCGCACACCCAAGTAGTCAACTGCAATCTTTCCGATACGGACTCCACTGCAGCTTCGCCATCTCTTACCTCGCCTCAGAAATTTACCCACCGAAGCAACCTCTCTCAAGACGGTGCTACTCCTTCCGCTCGTTTGGGCTACCATGTGGTCTCCAATCGTAGCCCTGCCAGTCCGTACTCCCGTATTCCCCGACTAGGAAACACTTCCACCCCTTCGACGAAGCGTCGCATCTGATGCAAGCGCTTTCCATCTGTACTTGTTCTGTAGACACTGTCAAATCCCTTCAACATACACTTATACAACACACATACACATACTTTCTGGGTTGGTGCATCGATCTGGTTTTGGTACAATGTAAGGGTATCGTCATGACAGGTATGCCCGTGTGGGGCGTGGGTATGCTGCTTGCTTTCGCTTGGATGGTGTTCGTTCAGCTAAAAGTATTGAGCGACTTTTCGTGAAGAGCCAATTTTTGACTCCAAATTTCTTCTCTCTCCTTTGCTAGTCGTATCTTGTCATTACATTCGACCATCTTGAGTGTGTTGCTCTTCTCGAAACCTCTGATCAACAATGCCTGTGCTTCCATCAAAGAGAGAATGGCGGACAAGTCTGCTTTTGGCGCCGGCGGCGACGATGACCGCGCTGCTTCTTCTTCGTTTGTTTCGTCTGCGCTGTAGAAGCTGGAGTCTGCCAGTGCAGCACTACTCCTCTGTGCCGTAGTTACAAGCGGACCCTTTGATGATCGTGCCGGCGTCACATCATCGTTCTCCGATCTCGGGTGGGCTCCCAAATCTGTGCTGGCGCTCTTCAAGTACGAGGCTGAGGATCCAAACACCATTGCTTCCCAGTCGTTTACGCCGTAATGACGTGCAAGATGTTCTGCCATCAATTTTGTCTGTCTTCTCAATTTCTCCACCTCAATCGTCTTGGCTTCGTTGTCCTTTTGCAGCCCCTGTAGGATGCATTCTTGACTTGCAAATTCTCGCTCCAACTTGGCAGCTGCTGCTTTCGTCAGGCGTCCCTTATCTGCTGACGGTGATCTTGAAGTATTGACGCTCAGCAGTGCTTCCGACCCGCCTGCTCTAGCGCTCCTCTTCTTGGGATCATGATTCATCTCATCATATTTACTCTCTAGATCGGAAATTTCCTCGTCTTCCTCGTCATTATCATCACCATCATCGCGATCCTCTTCAAATCCGACCTCTTCTTGTAGGTTCGAAGGGGACGTCACCGCTCGCTTTGAACGTGACGTCGGTGGTGTACGGCTCCCGCCAGCGGAAGATCGCTTCTGCACCCTCCTCAACAATGCTCGCGTTGGCGTTTCGGGTCTGAGATGTAACTCTTGACGTGGCATGGTGACCGCAAGTACTCATTGGGGGATACGCCCTTGCAGACGCAACCGCCTCAGTGATTTGAGTCCGACACCGACTTCTCTTACCGCCTTTTCTTCCGATTACTCACAAGTAGTTTGTAATTTTGAAATTCCTTTTCCTTTCCCCTCATATACCTTTCCTCTTGTTCTAAAGCATAAGGATGCTTATTTCAAAAGAAAGTTAGACATTGATTTTACATTGTATTTACTGTTGTGTTCTGCTTTTGGGGTACAGTACAGTGAGAGTATACTTAAAGAGACCCACCAATAAGAGCTAATCTTTTAAAATCTGCTCTCTCCATACTTTTCACAGACGTTCCTTTTCCTCGTACCCTCTCTTTCCGCCACCACCTTTCGCATCTGAACAGCTTTGCTTCTTCGAAACCACCATATATCAACCACAACATGTCCGATTCACAGAGCTCGGAGAAGAAGGTGACGATGGAACAGTTGAATGAGCACAAGAGTCAGGGAGACCTGTGGCTTCTCGTAGAAGGAAAAGGTGAGCAGGTGTTCAGTCACTCTTCGAGAGCACGCAAGAGAGGAAAATGAATGAAGTGTGTCTCTGTATGCAAATGCTGACGTCTCTTCCATCAACACGATAAAAAAGTGTACGACCTCTCCAAGTTTGCCGATGAGGTACGTCCTTGTGGCAATATGCCGTAATGATAAACACGGGTACTAACGGCTTGCTCTCATCTCCTGTAGCACCCTGGTGGAGACGAGGTCTTGCTTTCCGAAGCTGGAAAGGATGCCACTGAGGCCTTTGAGGATGTCGGTCACTCGGACGATGCACGAAGCTTGCTGCCAAACATGCTCGTTGGTTCAATGGAGGGCGCTGTGAGTCTCTTTTGGTTGCTTACATGCTGTTGCATGCAACACGAACACTCACTTTCTGCTTGCTATCCTCTCCCTTTTCCCTCGCTACAGGTCTCTTCCGTTAAGAGAGCCGCACCCTCCGTCAATCAAGCCGCCCAAAAGAGTGGAAAGTAAGTTGTGGCACGTTCCTCTCGCCAATCGTTGCCAGCTCCATTGATCATCTTCCCACCTTCGCTTCTCCTCTGCAGCCCCATTCTCATGTTCATCCCACTCTTCTTGCTAGGCGGCTGGATCGCATACAGATACGTCAGTTAGTAGAGCACCTTTCAACACCGCCCCGTCCTACCTATATGCGACGCCCGACGCCACTGCAAGGATGATTGCAGATTTCCACCCTCTCCTGGTCACATCATGTATTTGCTTATATCAGGTCAATAAAATTCCGCTCTTAGGATCTGGAAGTATCTGTTGCGAAGACGAAAGGAGGAGCTGTAGGAATACAAGGAAAAGATGGAGCACGGATGGGTATGCTACATTGAGGCTTGTGCGAGGGGCAGGAGAACCACTTTGCAGCGAGGTGCGATCATTTGCTCGCTCGGACGGAGCTCATCCTTGTCAATGAGTGAGCTCTATCAGATCTCTGTCGGGATCACGGGTGAAGCTGTGACGGTCGAGTGAAAAGGGAGGAGAAGGAGCCAAAACAGGGGATGTACCGCGAAAGGCAAGGATGTTCGTGCTGGCTTCTAGCTGTGTTGCTCGAAGTACATTACGAGCAGTAGTAGCAGACCAGTGTCTGTGGGTGGTGTGAAATCCGATGACAGAAGACGTACTAGACCGATGTGGGGAGGTAGGCGAGAGACGATCATGGCCCTTTCCCGCCCATGCTCATGTGACTACAAGCGTTGCAAGTCTTGCTTTCTTCCTGACTCTGCCGTCATCACTGCCGACCCACTTTCGTTTCCTTTTCAGCTTACTGCCTATTGTCGAGTGCTTCAGCAGTCTCTTTTCTTCGTTTCTGACACTGTTCAGGGGCACTCGATCAATCATCCTGTCCAGAGTGTCCTGAGTCTTGAACCATCTGTCCGTTTCTGCACTTAGTTGCATGAATACTGCCATTTGTCCCTTAAAGTCGTCGATTCGAAGACGGAGCTCAGCGTAGGCATTGAACACACTCTTTCTTACATCCTTCAATTCTCTCCAGACTTGTTTGGCTTCCTGTACGGTGTGGATTGAGGCAGAAGTGTTGCTATTTCTATTCGGCACGCCTAAGGGGAGTCTTTCGAGCGAATTGGTCTTCTTGGGGCGAGCAGGCAGCTTAAATGCAAGCTCATTAGGCATTTCTGCAATCTTGTGTGAAAGCAAAGGGGTCTAGAGAGATGGTATGTGCAAGTCAGGAAGTGGGAGGAGATTGCTTTGACGACTCGGTATCACATCAATTCTGGCTCACACGGAAGCAATCGAGGTCGGGACAGGGGAGGGAGCGATGGAAGCTAAATGTTCTCAATAGGGCGGCTCCAGTCGAAGAGGTGTGCACACGAAAGAGGTCCGTCGGAAAGAAAACGGCCAGATAGAGCTACAAGCATGACCAGAAAGCTCATCTCTTTTTTTTTCCTCGACGTATTAGTCACTCCTCATCTGTGCGTTGCCTGAGTCCAATGTCTTCACACTTACACACTCATTGGCGAGGTTTTCGCGCATTTATGTGTGCAACGGCGATCCTCTTCATTGCGGCTTACGTCTCTAGTTGTCATCCAGCAGCCGATGGGCAGACATTCTCTCAAGGTATGAGACGTTGTGCCCCTCCTCCTTGAAAGGCCTTTGCGGATCTGCAAGTCTGGCTATGGGATCATAGGCCTGCCCACTAGTCTCAATCTCGATGTTGCAAAGCTCTTCAGCCATGGTCATATAGTCGCACACTGAGTCGCAGTGACATTGAAGGAAGACTCTGTCGTCCAATTGTGGAAGATAGGCTTGCAGGGCGGAGAAGGGGATGCCTCCCAGCTCGTGATGACGAACAAGGGCTTCGATGAGGGGATCAAAGAGCTCGGCCGCTGCTGGCACTTGTTCTTTCAGTCTAGGTGTACTTGTTGTAATGACTGAGCAGTCCAGCATTGCACTACTAGATTGGGCATCTGCCTCTTTCCACAGTCGTTCAATCTGCTCTTTAAAGGAAGGAACGCCTACTCTACGACGAATCAGCCAAGGTCGCTCGATCTCTCGAAAGCGAATAGTCTCGTCCCCTTTCTTTGGTCCTACCTCGATGACCAGATCCAGGTGCTCTTGCATCACAACTACCAACTGACTGAATTTCTTCACACCCACTCTGAGCAGCGCTTCCGGGTCGACCCTTTGCATACCAGAAGCGATCATACCCATGTGAACTCCGCGCCTTTTGGAGCTATGCTGCAGGTCAAGCAGGACTCCTACAAAAGACCTCATCGATAGAGTCAGTTGGTCGATCTTCCCATTCTTGGATGACTGAGAAAGAGAATTTGCAGAGGGGTTTGGATGGGCGACGCTTTTTTTGGAACCTGTGTTGGTACTTTTCTTCGAGAGATGTTGTGTTTTCGTAGGTTGCTTTACATTAAACCTCCTCTTGCTGTGGGATCTAGTAGCATTTGCCACCGTGTGATCTCCTACTGCTGGTAGTGGTAATGTGGAAGGGCTCTGCTGCTTCGGTAGCGGTGCGAGTGTTAATTGATCTGACAATCGTTCGAGCTGAGCCTTCAGATAGATCAAATCACCGACAGTGCTTGTAACTTTGACTTTAATATCTTCTACCGTCTTCAAGGCATCATTGACGGCATGCAGAGCTTCTCTTTGGGAGGCAAGAGGCATCTCAATCAGCCGACTCGACGAAGAGGTAGGAACAGGCGTCTGCTCTCGCCCTTCTCTCGTCTCTGCCCATCGGTCAGCGTCAGACATTCGTGGGACTCTGCTCTTTGTCAGGAGACTGTCAAGTGCGATAATCTCAGTATCGAACACTACGAGACGGGGAAATGGGGCAAGGAACAGCGACGGAGGTATTCTCAAATACACACAGCCAGATACGTGAGCGTTTACCCGGCTCGGCAAAGCAGTCAGCCCACTCACCTTTGAGTGGCAGAGGAAAGGGACCGAGCACCGTGAAGTGCGACTTCCTCGACAAACGTGACCACACGCATCGCAGCTCTTCCGACAGACCTGGCGAAATACCTTGTCTGATTGAGAGTGCCACTCTGCAGCGCACCGTAGAGATGAGTTGAAATTGACTTAGAAAGGATAGAAAGATGAAAAAGACTCGTAACAGCGGCAGATATGTATCTAAATTGTATAAATGTACTGCAACTCGGTTGCTTCCCCTCGAATGATGTCCTGTCTCGCCATGAAAGCAAAGCTCTTTAATCACTCCTTGTATGGCCGAGAAGGATCAGTCAATCGGTACTGGATACTGTCTCTAGCTCCATACCCTTTGCGTTCGATGTTGCATACTGCTTCGGCTAGTTGCATGTGCTCGGCTATCGTCAAGGATCCGCTCTTGGTAAAGGTCAAGCCATCCGCGAGAAGCAACTTTTTTTTCAAGGCTTGATTCTTGATCCAATGTCCATTAGCCAGAACCGCTCTCAAAGAATCAAAGAGTTCTCTTGGAGGTCTTCCATCAGCGAGCTGGCGAAGTCTCTTTATTTGCTGCGCCAGCGAAGGCAGCCGTTTCCTCGAGTGTGTCCACCAGGGATTCTTTAGATCCTCAAGCCTTAGGCTGTAATGTCCAGATTTTAGGTCTGCTTTGGACTCAAAATCTAGATAGAGGCCAACCCACTGCTGAGCTTCTGTCAGAAACGTTGAAAAGTTGAATCTTGCCACCTCCTCTTCTGTACACCCCTTGCGAAGTTCCTGCTGTAATTTATCGCTGAGAATGCTTGCTCTGACCATTCCGTTCGATGATGCACGCTGTAAGTCTTGTAAGAGCTTCACAAATGACTGCAAGCGGGGATCATCTTTTGATTGTAGCATAGGATTCTCCCTTCTTGGTCTCTTATGGACAAGACGTGCCTCGCGTTGATTCTCACTCTCCATTTCTGAAGAAGGTCTCGATCGAAGAACCCCCGCAGCTGATGGCCTTATCGCTCCTTGCATCGATCTTCGTTCTTCAGTGACGTTTGCCACTGATGTCTCACTATCTTTGTTCGCTGCGTCGCGACTCCAGGTTGTCTGTACCGTCCGCTCTCCTCTTCTTTCACGCTGCTGCTGCTCCTCGCCATGTGAAGATACCGTGCAACTGGACCTCAGACCCTCAAGCTGGCATTGTAGATGTGTCAACGAGCCCACGACTGTCGCTTTCAGGTCCTCGACAGTCTTCAACGCTTCGTCAAGTGAGGAGACCGGGCTTCGCTGTTGATGGAAGGCAAGATCTTGTTCGTGGCCGCTCGACGGTGGTTCGGATTCTGGTGTGTCTTCTCGCCTCCAAAAGACTGGCACTGTATCCTCTTCATCCTTGATGGTCAGCTTGGTCAAATCCGTGTTGCTAGACCCTCTGCTCATCGATTCGCTTCTTGTACCTACGATTGAGGTGCCCAAGAGGATGAAGTAGGATGAAAGAAGAAGAAAGGAGCCAGGCGATCAAAGCTGAGCTACCGCCATGAGACGGAGCTTCGGCATATTTCTTGGTCCGCTCGGTCTACGCCATATGCGTTAGGTCGCGCTTCATCGACGGCTCAGAGCGGATTCATGTCCAGACAGACAACGGCAGACTGATGACTAGACGCAGGATGACCTCTCGCAGATAATGTCACAATGAAGTCGCACTTCATGGGGTGTGATGTGCTGGCGTATGACTTCGCATCCCCAGATCTGCCATGCAGCGGCGCCTTTAACAGCCACTGTTATCACCTCACCTTGCCTCGGTCGCACATTTCCCAAACGAGATCACAACGGGACGAGACCTCTCCCTCACTGGGTGTAAATGCTGTCCTCGCAATCACTATACTCTGTCAAGATCCGGCAAGGTGATCGTTTCATGGCGACCGTGGGGATCTTTCGCTTGTACTCAGGCTGTGTCAAGTGCGGGCAACGTCCTCCGCTCTGATTCTTAAGAAGAGGAAACGGCCGCTGCTCTCTCGATGTCTTCCGGCTCTACTCTTCGATCTGTGCAGCATTTCACCCTCCTCGCTGCCGACGTCGTTCGAATTGCGCTGGCGTGCAAGGCCGTTCTCTCCAATCATGAAAGATCCATCTTCCTTAGCGGCTTGCAAATGGATGGCGGCAAATGGAAAGTAGTCCCCACGTTTCCTTCTGCCCTTTCACGATGCAATACTGCTATCAATTAACTTCCTTTTGTGGGGGGGAAAGGGGAAAGAGGAAAGCGCGAATCTTCACCCGCAACGACAAAAGCAACGCGTCCGGGTCTATCTAGGCCCTGGCGCTAAGCCGGACTTTTGCAGGCTTTCACCCTGCTGCCTTGTTCGAATTCGTTTCAATGCTTGCAGTGACCAAAGAATTGCAGTCATTTCGAGATCGGGAGCACTGAACGAGAGTCCTGGGAGGCAAAGAGTAAAGTGTAAAAGGACACCGCTTTTCTCCCCTACCCATCTTCCTTGCACCCGCCTTCATCGTCGTCCTCCCTTCGACATGCCTGCACCAAAGCGACAGAAGCCAGACTTCACTGTCGGCGACGAGGGGCAGAGTGGAAGTACAAGCACTTCACCGCGTCGTGATCCCAACCTTCGACTGCCTAAATTCACTTCGATGCCCAGCGGAGCGGAGGATGGCAACGTAGAGGAAGAGGAGGAGGAAGTGTGGCATCCCAGCACCGGTTCGCAGACTCCCACCTTCTCAGAGAGTGCGCAACATCTCAGAAGATCCTTGAGCGTGCATGGCTTACACGAGCTTGCTACCATGCCTCCTTCAGAGCTCAGGAAGTCGGTCGGGAAGAAGATATGGCGACCGCACGATGAAGAAGTACGAATGCCAAATGACTGGGAACGGCTGGCAGTGCATGTCTTCAGAGGCGGTGTTCGTGGCTTCAACATGGCTTTCATGTTGCGAGGCTCCGTCATGATTGTCTTTGCTTTAATTCGAGCTATCAGATCGCAGTGAGTGTCTGCGCCGTGACGCCCATGGGCGTTCTTCCTTCCTTCCTTCCTTGCACACGTACTGATGTGGCTCTACATCGAATGACAGGAAGTTGAAAGGCAAGGCTATCGTACTGGCCATGTTCGGAGCAGACAACATTCGATTCAGCCTGATGTTCGCCGCTTGGACGACGCTGTACAAGACCACGAGCAATTCCCTTCGACTGATGACACCCATTCCCGAATCTACCAAGACAAGACTTGCTCGAGCAAAGTCGAATCCAGAAGGAGCATCAGATACGGAAGCAAACACTCAAGCCGGTATTGCGAGTGGAGACGAAAGCGTGGATTTGAGGCAAGCGTCTGGCACGACGACTCCTTCCAGTAATTGGAGGGAGCTCGAGGGAAAGGAAGGGGCCGAAAGGGCAATGGTCAAATCGAAGCAGAGAAGACGCACGTTCATGCGAGACCCCAGAAGCAAAGTGTGGCATGCATATGTAGCGGGTGCCATCAGCGCTCTCGCCATCATGATAGACAAGAAGGACAATCGAGTGAGCTTGGCACAGCAATTGCTCGTCCGTGGGCTCGAAGGCACGTACAACACAGCACATTCCAAAGGCCTCGTCAACATACCAAACGGAGCCGTGATCAGTTTCGGCTTAGCCTGCGGTCAGATCATGTATGCCTGGCTGAATCAACCTCACACGCTACCGAGGTCGTACATCTCTTGGATCACTCAAGCGTCACACATCAGTCCTGCTGCCTTGCCGATCCATCGGGACATCATGCACAACAATAGATCGGAAGCCGCCAAAGCCCTGGGTCACTTTACCGACGGAAAAGTGCCCAGTCCTCTTCTGTCCACCTCCAGTAGCAGCATGATGCGCTATCCCAACGTCGCACCGAACAAGGCCAATCGACGAGGAGTGACTGGCAAGAATGTGCAAGGCATCATCGACTTCATGAAGGGCCAAGAGGTGGGAAAGCGAGTGTCACACGTTCCGTGCGAAGTCGTTCATCCTTGGGAGAACAGCCATCTGTGGAGTCCAGTAGATCGATTCGTAGAAGTGGTTCGATGGATCATGCCAGTCTACATGACGCTCCACTTCGTCCCTGCTGTATTCTTGCGCATGAGATCGTTCAAGAAGGACCCGGCTCGAGTGTTCTTACGATCGCTCTTTGGATCGATTCGCTCGTCTTCCTTCTTGGGTCTCTTTGTCATCATCTTCCAGACGACGTTCTGCACACTACATCAACTTCACGACAAGATTGTCAGCAGTCCAACGCTGTCTGCTCATACTCCTACGTGGCTACGAAAGTTCCTCGTCTCCACTATGGCTCACTGGGGCGCAGGATTCCTCACCAGTCTGTCCCTCTTCGTAGAGCACAAGAGGCGACGAACAGAATTGGCCATGTACGTCTTGCCAAAGGGGATGGAAAGCGCTTGGAGTGTAGCTCGTCAACGATCCTGGCTGCCCTTTGTGCCGGGGGGTGATCTGCTTCTCACCAGCGCAGGAATGAGTCTGATCATGGGCACGTACGCTCAGAATCCAGATCACCTCTCCGGAGTCGTCAGGAGGATCGTCTATCAATTCGTCGGCAGGAATTAATTAGCACAGTAGAAGAAGCTTCCGTCGGCAATCCGTTTCTCCTTGCTCTGTACCACTACTTACTTGCAACCGCAGCCAATCCATTCATTGCATATTCTCCCTGATGCTTACAACGGGCTCTGCGTGAGGAGGAGGCGGGAGGGGGCTCCACTAGACCATCTTGGACCGCAGGGTGTGTGCCCAGTGCATCTTGACACTCACAAGCGTGCGAGGTGGATCTCCCTCACATCGATTTGCGTTGATCGTCTTATGGATTTCGTGCCAGTCGATTCCCTTCTCTCCAACGCTCACGATAGTCTCTCTGATTATCGAGTCTTCCCAATCCGCCCACTTAGAGCGTAGTGGGTTGCGCACTCCCTTGGATGGTGACCCGGATCCAGCTCTGAATACTCCTTTGCGCTTGCTTGGAGATGAGAAAGGAGAAGCAGGAGCGCTGAGAGGTGAGCTGACGGGGGTCAAAGTAGACTTCGAGGTCGTTGGTGACTTTGCCCTCTTGTGAAGAATGTTGAAGGACTTCTTCGATGTTGGTGCGCTCGTTTTAGCGTCTATTTCGCCTTTTGTCAAACACTCTCCCATCTTCTCGTCGATGGCTCTGTCGATGCTGAAGCTCTGATGCAGTCTTAGCGGACGAAGTCTTGAATGTATCGTGGTGCTTTTCAGGTGTCTCGGTGACGTAGTTGCAGTCAAGGTGATCGTGTCGAGGGGAGCGAGAGAGGGTGAAGGGGTGATGGGGGAATATTCGCTAAGTTGACGAAGAGCAAGTAAGTGGGGCCAGATGCAATATCGTGTCTTCACTGCACCTCGGTAAAAGGGGAGGGTGGAATTCCGCTTTTTTTGCTCGAGTGGGAAGCAAAGGGGCGAACGCACTGTCTGTCGAGCAGAGGCAGCAAGGGAGCGCTTAGAGTAATCTACTCGGTGATCTCGGTCGCTGCGACACGAACGTTTGGATTAGTAGACGCCAGGAGACAAGACTAGTAAGTAGTGACGCAGGAGGTTGGAATCGAGCGGAGCCTTGCCTTGCCTACAAGATTCGTTGTCGAAGCAGTCGAGAGGCGAAACTCTTTGCACCTCTCCTCGCTCCGTTATCCAGAGCTACAGACGACGCCCGACGTGGTCACTTTGAAGAGCAAAATTACCATCGACGATAGAAGCGGATATCATGGTCAACATAGAGCATGGCAAGGGCCGTCCTTTGTCGGACGATCGTGCTGGCTTGCCGACACCGAGCACGCCACCAAAGAGCAAGGACAAGATCAACTTACAAACACCTAGCTCTGCCAGCAAGCGGAAGAGGATGGAAGCAGAAAAGAGTTCTCCGTCCTCTCGCACTGCCTCAAAGTGGGCAGACTGGGAGGACAAGATGATGATGGAAGCGGTAATTGCGGCGGCAGAGGAACGAATCGACTGGCATGCTCTCGCCAGTAGGATCAACGGGGAGCGAGACCCGTCCGACCAACGGACTTTGAACGGCATCAGGCTACACTGGCGACAGCAAAAGACGAAACTGATAGAGTGAAGGCATGCAGTAAGCAAATCCTGTAGACTGTAAAGAAAACCGTTTAGAATTCGATTTGCTGTGTAAGCAATCCTCGCTCCAGTCATCGTGCTTGGCTCTCAGATGCAGGTGTGTTGACGACGACGTCTAGACGTCAGTAGCTGGTAAGTATGTATAATTCATTGAAGATGTAAGCCAGCAGTTACATGGTCATGTGTGATCTCACAGGAGAAGGGACGGTTTCATCTTCATTGACCAGTGCCGCTTGAGTTCTCGCAGCGATCTGCTGTCCCTTTCGCCTCGTCCCAGGTTGATGGTGTCGAGGAGAGCGTACCAATCGATACCCACCTCTCCGAACACCACAATGGCCTTCACTATTAGTTTCTCTTCCCAGTCGAACCATAGCGTACTGTCCTCTTTTGCTGTTGTGCATGGCTGGGTGAGAGCTCGCTTGCGCCTGCGGGTGGGGGAGGGAGTGGCAGGAGGGATAGACCGCTGTCTATTTGTCGTCTTGTGCGGTGTCGACGTGGGACTTCCATTCTCTTTGGCTCGCCGAATATGTTCTTCTTGCCTGCCTTTCAACGGCGTACTTGGAGCGCTGGCAACAAGCCTCCTGGTGGTGATGTCTTTGCGTTCGCGATCTTCTTTGTCGACCACGGAGACAGCAGGACTTCTTTGAGAAGGCTGGGGTGGGAATTGAGTCGGCAAGACCATACTCGTCTTTGATCTTGCAGCGTAAGGACGAGATGGGGGTGTAGACGAGACAGCTCGCTCTGGCATTACGTTGTGGGTGCTTGGAAGGTCGCTCACATCCCTGCTGCTATAGTATTCCTACCTCTCCAAGTCACTCCAAATCACGTCGACTTACTCGACATGTAAGCCTACAGAGCACCACGCCCTCCGGAAATCACTCCCCGCTCCCGGCTACCGATCACTCTCCATCTCGAAGGACGTTGTAACTCATCAGATCATCATAGACAAACCTTTCTGCCTCCTTGTGACCCGGCGCCTGGATCCTTCTTGGATCCTTCGTTATCAGACTATGCAAAGGCAGTGTGTAGGTCACAAGCTTATCTCATTTCAAGCTAAATATGCGTAAAAGACCCATGGTGTGCAATTCTTTACATCACCATCAAGAGACTAACGCTGGTTTCATGATCGCAGACCAGTGCTGCTTCAGCCCTCTCATCGTCCGAGGCAAGTGCGGATCTCGACTTTGATTAATCTTGTCCAGCAGGGTGTGCCAGTCCGTGCCCTGTTCTCCCACCGACACGATCGACTTCATGATCATCAAGTCCTCCCACACCTCCCATTTGGCTCCACACGACTTGCTTGGGGTGTTGCTAAGATCAGTCTCGGGTCTTTTGCGCTTATTGGGCGACGCCGGCGAGGGTGACGTGTCATTGAAATGGCGGTGCTTACACGGCGACGACGAAGTCCGTCCACTGCCTTGTTGGGAGTCACGCAGAAATTTCGCTTGGCTGCTAGGTGGGGTGCGAGGATACTTCGCTGGAGATGCACCGATCGATCCACCTTCCTTTCCACCTTCCTTCTTGACAGATATCGTGTCTCCGTCAAGCATATGTTTGCTGCGGTGGTCATTGAGAGCTTGTCCAGAATTGGTCATCATATTGCTGCAATCCGCCCCTCTCCTGCTCAATGTCGTTTGGTCTTGTTTGCTTGGAACGGGGTCCAAAGATGCGTACGATTTATATTGGTGACAAGATCTGTGTGAGTAGAGGGATGGAAGGTGCCGAAGAATTCCCCTCTCATCAGCCTCAAGTCAGCTTTTCGAGAGCACGGGTAACTCCTAACGAGTGTCTTGATGGCTCTTCACCGAAGCGCCCTGGTCTCGTTGCGCTTGCTCCAAACGTCCAAGTGCGGCGCCTTCTCGTTAGAAAGCTACTCGTTTTCGCCATTACCCTGACTTCTCCTTTTCACCCCTTGACGATCTTCTCAATCATACGATCAAAGCCTTCGACTCGGATTGGCATCTCGGATGTGTAGAACGGGTTTTTCATCACTTGATCAGAATACGCTTCATAGGCCTTTTGCAATGCCAACTGAGGATTTGGATGCCAAGGCGAGGAGATGAAAAGGAACTTGGTGCCTGCACAGTAGTGAATAAAGAAGAGGAAGGTGATGAGTAGTATTCTCGCGGGCCTTCCCGGGTGTCACTTCGATGCTGAGCACTCACCTGTCAGGGTTAGCAGCACAGTCAACTTGAAGTTGTCTGCTTCTAGTGTATCGAGACCCGTGTTGCTGGTGTTGGGGACTGGATTCAATCGGGCAGTGATGGCGTGAATGCCGTGCAAGGTTCCAGCAAGGATAAGTGCTTCGTTGGAAGTGAGCTTCTGAGCGCCAACGAAGTGATCTGCTTGATAGATGAGTCCTCCGGCCTTGTTGATGATCCACAGCGATGACATGGTGTCGTCTGGTATTCGGCTATCTCTGACCAGCAGTCGTCGGTCTTGTAGACTATATACGGTCACTAGGAATGCAAATCCAAGAGGGACGATTAAACTTCCAGCGCTAGTGTAGCATATAGCAAGCAGCTCTAAAAGCTAAAAGCCTTGGTGTACTGTATTCTTCTTACCTTCGAGGAGCAAAGTCTGGTCGCGTGGATCAGTCACTGGATCTGTTTTGATCGTGTCTTGGTAGGCTTGTATCAATCATTACTCCGGGCATACAACAGCAGATATAATCGAGTGGAAGGATAGGCTGTGTGGGAATTGATTAATGTGGAGTGTAGGCGAGATAAAATACCTATACGTCATCAAGTGGGGCGGAAGGAAGGTACGCACAGACATTGACGTGTCCTCGGTGCTTTCGAGAGCCAAGGGGGAAGATAGAGAGATGGAAGAGCGGGACACCTCCAGTCTGGTGTGTATTGACTTGCGCACTAGGCCAGACGACCTTCTTGATCTCGCACTTCACTAATACCTGCGCCGCCATGTTCGCCCTTGTGAATCGAAACTCACTCTTGGCTGCCTCTAGAGCAGCAACAAGGTCAAGACCAGCTGCGATTGTGCTCCCTGGCCACACTGTGAATCTCGTTTCCCATCGTGCCTTCTTGGTGCCCACAGCAGCACGATATGCCGCCAATCCACAATCTGGCAAACCTGCCTCCGATAACTGGAGTCACACGGCCAGAAACATCAAGGAAGAAGCGGGACAAGTTGCTACATCTGTAGGCAAAGCCATCTCGGGTATCGAAGGTGGACTATCCAAGACCGATGGAGAAACTGCCCAAACAAATGAAATCTTGTCGGATGCGGTGAGTTGGTGGAATCATTGTGTGGAGATCCTAACTGGAGGACTAGAGGGACATTTCTGATGCCGGTCCATTTCCTCATCTCCTTTCTTCTATTATTGCTCTGCAGAAATCAATCATCAGCGAGGTCGCAGAACAAGTACCTCGGCCTGCTATGATCTGGGGTGCAGCAGGTATCATTCCTTACGTTAGTACAGCAGGTGCTTCAATCTACCTTGCTCGTCAGACACAGCTCGTAGCCCAAGGTGAGCATAGAGTGTTGCAATAGTAACAATTACTACTGCGAAACTGACCACACACATTCTCTCTCCCTCTCTCTATTACTTTCTCTATCAGGCCTTGACTCACATATCGACTTCGAGACTGCTTCTGCTCTTCTACTTCATTCTCAAAACGTCCAAATTCAATTCGGAGCCATCCTACTTTCGTTTCTGGGAGCAATTCATTGGGGTTTCGAGTTCAGTAAATTCGGCGGTGAACTAGGAAACAAGCGATATGTTCTCGGACTTATTCCAGTGGCATTGGCTTGGCCTACGTTGATGTTGACACCACAATTGGCTCTTGTTAGTCAATGGGGTGCTTATGTTGTTACTTGGTTCATCGACTTGAAAGCGACCAATGCAGGTTGGGCACCTCATTGGTATTCAAGTTACAGATTTGGGCTGACTGCTGCCGTCGGTCTTAGTATCATTGCTACCTTGGCTGGAACTGTGAGTGGGAAATAGGGACGATCGTGATGACCGTCACGAGAAGCGGGAAGGGAAACAGGAGGATGAAGACTGACCTCTTTCTTGGTATCTTTAATTGCAGAACTACTACGATGCAGACAAGTCTCGGTCGACTCGATACGGAGCTGGTCGTAAGCTGGCTAAACAGAACGCTGAAGATGCGCCCAACAGAATGGCACTCTTGAAGTCGAATGCGGAAGGAAACAGGGGCACGTTCGCAGAGACGGAAGAAGTCGGCGGTGATGTGGATGCCAGTCAAGCCGGTGATGATGGCGACGGCTTTGTCAAGATCAGTAACCCTGTCAGGGAAGAAGAAGAAAGGAAAAAGAAAGAAGAAAAGGAGAAGAAAGAGAAGGAGGAAAAGGCCAAGAAGGAAAAGGAGAGTAAAGCAAAGGAAGGCGAGAAGAAGGAAGACAAGAAGGAAGACGAAGGAGACGACAAGGAGGGAGGCGATGAGGAGGACAAGGAGGGCGATGACAAGGACAAGTAGGACAGAGACTGGGTACACAGACTCTCAAGCTACGTCTACGGTTGTATTGCCAACATTATTCTCAGTCGATTTTGTTAAAATTACAGATTTCCGTCTTCTACTGATGGAGGAGTGCTTGTTGATACAACATTCAGAGGTGAGACTTGCGTTTTGGTGTTTCTGTGAGGTTTAGTTTCCTGCTGCTATCACTTGTGTCATCTCCCACTTCACCGTTGTCGTCTTTCGGTTGTTCAAAGCCATACATTCTTGGTCTAACTCGCCGTTTCTTGAGCGCCAATGGCCCAGTAAATGCCATCCGAATGAGTCCTGTCTGAGCAATCTGATTGGGCGTATGCAGGGAATAGTCGGGCGCCTGCTTGTACGCTATACTGGCCGCATGAATGAGGATGTCGCTGCATCACAAGAGAGAGAGAGAGAGAGAGAGAGAGAGAGCACGATTGGAAGGTCCGACTCGAAAGCAGAGCACTTGCCAACCTTGTACATACCTTGTCAGACCGCGGATGGGATTACGATTGTCCCAAAAGGTGTGTCGTCTTATTCTTTGACCGAACCACGTAATGTCTCGACATGTGTGCCAGTCGCTTGGCTCCCTCACTTCAGATCGTGGTGAATTCTGAATGTCAACGTCTGCTTTGAGTCTTAATGTCGTTCGCAATTGCTCCGAGGGAGAATGGTATAAAAATGCTCGTAGTGGCACCGAGAATAGCTGTGAAACTTCTTTGGGATTCAATTTGGGCTGAACGAACATTTGTTCAAAACATGGCGATGAGCTTCCTTCTCACACAATTTCGCGGAAGATCGGCCCCTGCCTCCTTTCTACTCACTTTGATGAGCGGATCGATGAGGAAAGTGACTATGGGTGTGACTAAGAGCTCGTTTGCGCTCAGGAAAGGTTCCAGCTCGCATAGCCTCGGTGCTCTCTTCGTGTCAATGGGAAGGCCAGTCTGAAGTCACACCCGATAAGTCCCACTGAGCACTAGCACCATGAGTCTCTACATATCTCTCGCTCACCTCTTCCCATGCCTCTCTCCTCTGAGAATGCCCATCGCCAGCCACGAATGTTAGTGAGCTGACTAAAGGTAAAAGAGGCAGTTCTCTACTCACTGCTGTTGCTTCCAAATCTATATCGCTGGCCTCGAATCTCCCTCCCGGAATCGCTGTGTCACCTCCATGACTTCTCAAAACTGCTGCCCTCTGGCTCAGAATGACATAGAGCTCTCCATTTCTACCTGGAAATAGTCCCAATAAAACAGCGGCTCTACGGTACGCTGGAATTGCCTCGGGACAAGGCTCGCTGTTTGGATCCGCCTTGTAATTTGACAAATTTCGAAGCGCCGCCAACGAGTCCTCTGTCAGAGGGCCGAGCTCGGGTGGACTAGGAAGTGAGATGTGGCTCACTCGAGGCATGGCTGAGCCGGAGCTCGAGAAGAGAATGGAGTCTCTGGAGAGCGCAAGATCGAGGTAGTAGTCTCAAGAATTTAATAGACCAATCGGTGAATGTGGGGGAGAGAAATAGTCGCGCTTGGGAGAGGCGCTAATGTGCAAGGTAGGGTTAGAGCAAAGAGTGGGACCGAGTAGTGGGAGAAGACAGTCCCTCCTCGAAGGTGGAACGTGAGGCTGCCAAATTCCTCACAGTGCCAAGCATAACGCTTTGGAGATCCTCAAAGCCATAGACACCGGTGTACTTGATAGTGAGTGGCACATCCAGCACATTCTGTGCAGCATCAGGACATAATACACCACCACTGTGACCCGGCTTAGATCTCTGATGACCTTTGATTGTCTCTCCAATCTAGACTTCAATTTCCCATCCCAGAAAACGCGCGAATTTACAGGTCTACCCGGCAGGTTTCTCCGAAAGTCGATTATCATCCAGTCGCTGAATTTGCGGGAATTTGGTAAGAAAAAAGTTTTCGATTTGTAGAAGAAGTGCACCAGGGGGGAGAGGTGGAGGGAGGGGATTTTCCGCATTCTCGTCATTTTTACCTTCTGTGTAAGATTGGTCAGTAGAACGGATCTGCTGCTAGATCTTGAAAATGAAGGGAGGAGAATAATATCAAAAAGTTCGGGCTCAGGATTCACCCTTTACCTCCATCACAACACACTCCTCTGCGAGAATGAGCTCAAAATACCTGAGGTTACCGCCTGTTTGGGATCGCAGCTTGTCCAAGGAGCGACGAGGCTTCTTTAAGGTGAGGGAGACGAGGTGATTTTTCAAGCATCAGTAGGGCTCGTAACTGACGATCCTTTTCCTTCTTTCTCTTTCGCAGTCCTTGGGCCCTTTCTTCGTCGTCATTACCATCATTCTCTGGATATGTTTGCCCCTTTTCTGGGGTACGACACTACTCTTAGAGAATTATTTTTACCGGTTGAACATTCAGGTGGTTGATTTCGATAGTGCTGCCTCGGGCGCAAATGCAATGGTGGGACCACCCTTAGTCCAGTCACTGTTGCAAATCAACGAAGGTAGTAGCGCTCACTTGACGTATTTCAACATGTCACCATCCGATTTTCCAAATGGTCCAGAAGACGTGATGAAGAACGTAGCCCACAATTTTGCGTGGGGAGCCGTCGTGATATTTCCAAATGCGACTACTGCTTGGAGGAACGCCATTGAGACGGGAAATGCAAGTTATGACCCGACTGGTAGCGTGGGGATCTACTTTTCAGCGGCTCATTTGTGAGTCAAGCCTCGATGCTGTACGATCGAGCAATTTACTCTTCAGGCTCATCATCGCTATAATATTCCTCTGATCTTCCCAGCTATCAAATCGTGCTCCTCTACATTGCTCCTCTACTTACCTCGAATGTAGAGTCTGGCCTGACCATGGCTTCAGATACGGCATCCAGGGCCTTCCTCCAGAGTGCCATCACTGCCAATAATGCAACAGCTATTACCACCGCTCTGACAGCTCCTCAAAGCATAGGTAATGTGTTTGGATACTTTCGCTATGACGTCCGACCGATTACAGCATGGGCGGTAAGTGCATTCGGAGGGGCTGTCTGTGAAGACCGTGTGGAGAGAGTGTCTTTGCTTATCATACTTCTTGTCGTCATCAGTCTGCCGCACCGATGGAAGCAGCTCTAATTTACAACGTCATCTTCACCTTCCATCTCGTTTTGTTCAGCTTCATAGCTCGCTTGAGTTCAGGCCTTCAAATGAAACTCACAACGGGCTCACTCTTAAAGCTTCGACTAGCTCTTCCACTGCTGTTCTACTTTTGGTTTTCACTTTGGTACACCTTGGTGAATCGAGCGTTCCAGGTTCCTCTCTATGACTACGTCGGACGAGCAGGATTCGTAGTCTTTTGGGCTTTAAATTTCCTGACGTACTGCGCTCTCGGCCTGGCGTTAGAAGCACTGATGTCGCTACTCACCATGCGATGGTTCCCCTTCGCTTTGATTACATGGATCATTCTGAACATTTCCTCAAGTTTCTTACCAATCTCTCTGATGGATCCATTCTACAGATGGGGAAGAGCTTTTCCGTTCAGATTGAACGTTGAAGCAACAAAGATCATTCTATATGGCACCCAACCAAATCACGTCTTGGGACAGTACTTCGGAGGTTTGCTTGCTTGGGTGTTTGCAGGATTCGTCTCTGTCACTCTTTTCCAATTGCTGGATCGATGGAGAATGGAACGAGGGGTGAAGAAGGGCGTGGAAAAGAAAAAGAACGAGGACAGAGAAGCAGACGAAAGTGCAAGCGGAGAAGGAGAGGGCGATTCAAACACGATTCCATCCAGGGACGAAGAGCCCACCATCCCTCAAAGCGTAGAGACTCCAGGAGAAAGGTATTATGAGGCACAGACGCCCGGTGCTTTTGGTCGGAACACAAGTAGGGAGAGTCGACAAGGCATGTTCGACTAAATTTTTCTATTCACTATGTTCAACATTAATTATACAAAGAGTCTTCTTTTGCTTGATATTACACTGAAAGTTACGTTAAACCCCTTAAGACTCAAGAACTTGCATCTCCATCTTCTGCTGCATCTCTTGCACCCCCTTGCGCTCGGATGGGAAGCCGCACTACTGGTCTTGAATCGTTCCAGGATGATAGATCAAATCTTCTGGCACCTCGATTGCTCGTCTCTGCAGAATTCGCCTCTGCACTTTGAGTGACTTCTCGAATAGTTTCATCCGCTCGAAAGAGATTATTCAATGCTCGATAGAATGTGTCTGTCTCTCTTGCATCCTCTTGGCGATCATTCGCACCCCTTCCTCCGGCGTGTACAAGTGTGTCAGCCTCGCTCTCGTGTCGATTTCTTTGTAGTAGACGACTGGCATTGGCGAAAGTCTCAAAGTCTCCCCATCTTCTTGAGTCTCTTTCCTCCTCGAGCACTTCTGAGTCGGTACTCCTGATTTGCGGATTGGCTGCATCATCTTGGCCAGCATCCGTATAGAAAGAATCTGGGATTGCTGTATGAGGCGATCTAGGCAGTATATCCTCTGTATCGCCATAGATGGAGTTCAACAAATCCATCTCGCTTGCTGCCAAAGCTGAATCGCTGATGCCATTTCTATCAGCGCGAACACTCATCGACCTTGAGTCGGACGGGAACGGTTGCGTCAAGAAGCGGTGCACCAGATTGGCAGTAGGGTCGTCTTCCTCTTCACCTCCATCTTCTCCCACTACTTCTGGATCTGACGTTGTCGTAGCTGGTGTAGCAAAAGATGATCTTGCACCTCTCATCACTTCTTCGACTCTGCTTCTTCGTGCATTTCTCATTTCTCGAATTTGCGCTTGCCTTGACCTCGCTCTTGCTGTGTTTGACAGTCGTGTTCTTTGTGTCATCAACTCCGATCGCCGAGAACGAGAAGCGGCACTGTCCAGCATAGCTGCCGCTCTTTCGTTTCGTGTATGCCGGGTCGTTTCTCCTCTGCCTCGGACTTGCATCACCGAAGGTAGGACGGATGGAGGAGCTCTTGGTATCATGCCGATCGAAGTGATATCGTATGGAGTCACTGTTAAGTCGCTCCCCGATGAAGACGATGACGATGAAGAAGAGGAAGGAGAGTGGTACCCGTCTACCCACCCACTGCTTCTTCGATTGGCTTTGGTGAGATGATTCATGGCAACACGCAATTTCCCACTCCGTTCGCAGCTCTTTGTCCATTCCGACTCTATCTCAGCTCGCACGGGAACGACAAAGTCTTGGCAATATTTCGAGAGGGCTGAATGGTCCATCGACTTGACTATCGCTTTGCGAACGGTTTCCTGCGAAGGTGGTGTGTTGATGAGATGAGGTGGGATTAATGTATGCCGCCACCTCTTCCCATCCTTTTCGCTGCACTCACGCTGACTAAAAGCTCAACCAGATTTTTCACCAACTGGTCTTGGCCATCCAGATTCTCTACAAAGTGTTCATACGTCACTCCTTTCCTTGCTCTGTCAATCTCCAAGAGTGTCGAAGCATCCACTCCAGTCACATTACTGTATCGCTCGTTGGTCTCCCGACTTGACAATGCCTGAACGAATTCGATTTCGCTGCTTTCATTGAGCTCTTTCAACACTTGGCAAACGACGCCTTTTGTCTTTTGCAGGAGCAGGTCGTCGAAGAAAGCATGGTTGCTGCGACCCATGCTAGTGTTCTATCCTGTTGGAAGAAGCAGTGGATCCCTAAACCTAAAGCAAAGAGACGTGCAGGCGCGATCCAAGTCCAAGTCCGTCAGGGCGATGCTTAGCGCGCCTTGCTTTGTTCGAGAATCTTACCGTGCGTAGCATCTTTTTCATTTACGGTAGGCAACGCGGTGATTCCACGTGGCGACTATTGTACCTTCCCTCTTTGTCCGTGTCGGCCTGACGTGTGCCGAAGGGAAGAAAAGCGATCCTTGGTTACTGAGCAGCAGCGCTATTCACCCTTGGCAATTTGTGACAGAAGGCCCTTTCCCCATTATTTCATTATTTTCCCTGCTTTCTCCAGAATGTGAAATCAAATACTCCTCGAAGGCAACTTTCAACAAGCACAGGAGATGATCTGCAGACCGGGGGCAGTAGCGTCCCATTTATCCCCTGCGAAGTTTTCCTCGGATTCATGGTGTTCCTACATTTTGCCGAGCGACTTAAGATTTTATCCTTTTTGTGAATTTCCTGCTCAATGATTTTCGCGCCTTGTGAACGGTCTTGCTACACTTTTGGGTCTCACTTAATGCGTGCAAATAATCGTGATCAAACCCTTGTTTTCTTCTATTTGGAAAGATAAATTACCGCTATTAATTTCGACACTTCTAATAATAATCTATTCCTGTATCAGAACTCTTGTGTGACCTCATCCTCTGCTCGGTTTCCTTGTCGCCCATCATTTTCGTATCGCATCATCTCTCCTCATCCCACACTCTTCTCTTTCTCTCGGTAGACACTCTCACTCGGCTTCACCAAGCGTCATTCACTACATCGTCATCATACTGCAAACGTAAAACACCTCTTCGAACGTTTCTTGGTCTCTCCTTCGTCTCCGCTATCCGCCCTTTCAGCAAACTAATCAGCACTTCACAGACCTCTTACAATCAATGCCCTCGCACTGAGACAGCTTCGACATCGGAAAAAAGAATAATCTGGGAAAATTTTACAGTGACCGCACAATCTTAGATGGTAGCGATTGCTGCGATCGTCGTAGGGGCTATTGTAGGAGCAGTACTTTTCGCCTTCTTTGCATACAAACTCTATGTCAAGCTCTATCACCACCAGCACCGGAGGCAAGTTGAGCTTCCCGCAGTTCGAGAGCCTCTGAGCTATGCTTCGCATGCGCTGTCCCCCTCGGGCGGTACCATGACAGGGACTCTGTACGGAGACGCCTACAATCGAGACTCATGGAAAGGCGGCCACAGCAGAGCAAGTTTGGCGTCGAATCTAGACAAGTACGGAAGTGAGTCAACATATACATTTCAGAACCAGCAGCGGGCAAGTTCGCAGGGGCTGCTTGCAATGAGTCCTACTGTTGGTGTGTTCAGTGCAGACAATTCTGCGCCAAGCTCGCCGATGAGTCCTCCGACAGAGATGAACTTTCCAACTGTCATGCCATCTTCCGCTACGGACGGCTTTGAAGCTTCCAATTCCAGCAACGCTCTCTCATCCACCTCATCCACTATGAAGCTGAAGAGGTCGTATGCGCCAAGCATGAAGTCCAGTGCGGCCGCCTCGACTGCCCCGACCTACAGACGTGACTCATACCTGCCTCATCTGCCAGAGAATCGCGATCAGATTCAAATAACACCACCGCAGCCCCTTGGATTTGGTCTCGGAGGCATGGCTACTGCTGTCGACCAAAAGACCCTAGCATTCTCTTCAACCAGTGGTATCGGGGGTACACAAGATGACTTCACGAGAGGGCTGATATGGCACGAGGGCAATCCAGAGACGGCAGCTCAATTGAGAGCCAGTAAAGTGGGGGAAGAAGGTCGAAGTCGCTACCTAGCTCAAGGACCTGTTCGAACGATGAGTCCAGCAGCAATGAGGGGAGCTGTCCATAACCATCTCTATACTGGCAGCAACGCAGGCTCCAGCGGAATGAGGACGCCAGAGATCCCTAGCTCTCGCTCGAGGTCACCAGCACAAGTGGGAGCGTGGGATGGTTCAAGTGCCAGTGATGTTGGACCTTCAGTCTCGCAGCGAGGTACGATTCCACCGTCTCAACAATTCACACATCCCCTGGAAGCATCAAACAATTCATCGCACTCTCACTCTTCACAAACTGCTCGCAGTGGCGCCTTTACGAGTCAACAGAGCCCTTTGGGCATGATGGGTGGCGGAGGAAACAGTGAAGGATTCCCTGCTCCAATCATTAACAGCATCGGCACACCAAACCATCCGTCACCAATTTTGGGCGCCTTTCGAAATCCTGCTCAAGGCCAGGGACCACCCATTGCCGAATGGACATCTACTTCCCACTCTCACAGCAACAGCGCAAACAGTGGAAGCGCCAACAGCGGTTATCAGCACGGTGAAAGAACGCCTGGCTTGATGAGCGGGAGTGTCAGTACAGAGAACGAAAGTGGATCAGCACCATTGACTGACGGTAGTGATCGACAGAGTGCAACAGATATTCGCCTTCCCCAGAATGGCGCCGTAGAGGAAGAGAGGCGCATCGCGATCGGCAAAGACGGGCGGTTGGAGGCACTGAATGGCGTCGGACTCAACGACGTGCAACCACCAAAAGCAGAAGGCAAACGGCAAAGTAAAGGATGGCGACTCGGATCGATGCTAGGCAGTAAAGTCTAGGTATTTTCAGGCCATCACTCTCTGCATTACGCCGCTATGATACTCCTTCTGCATCCTCCCCTCCCTTGCACCATCACACATCAAATACAAAACAATCTTACCGGACATTCAATCAATTCCCCTACTTTCCCAAGATTCCCGTTCTTCCTTTTCTCTCTTTCTTCGTCTTCACCATCATCATCCTTCGACAAAGAAGTATACATACATACACAAATCCGCTATTTGCTAGCTCACCTCTATATTACCTTGCTTTCATCAATCTTCCTGGCCTTGCAAAGGTTCATGAGCCTCTCCATCGGAATCTCATCAGTGACATGTACGGTATCTGCTCTGTTCAAGTAATCTGCTCGTGTTCATCTCTACAGATCTCAAATCAAACATACATTGCACAAACGAGGAACAGGGATGGAGACGAGAAAGGGTGGGAGGGGAAAGAATGGAGGGGAGGGAAGGGAAGTTGATGCTGTAATATAAATACACACTCTCAATGCGACTTGACTTTGTGGGCTCCTTCGACAATGATCTTCTTGTAGTTGTCCACACTACCGTAGAACTTCTGCACTGTTCCTTCATTGGCCACCCAAAGTTGATCCATTGTCGAATTGACGAATCTTTGGTCGTGGGAGATAGCAATCACGCCACCGTTCTTCCACGCTTTGATCGCATCCATCAAGGCATCCAAACCTTCGATGTCCAGATGATTCGTAGGTTCGTCCAAGAGCAAACAGTGCGGTTTCATCAGACTCAGCTGTGCAAATGCTACGCGGCTCTTTTGACCTCCCGAAAGAGTAGCAATCTGTTGCAGACCAGTGGTCCCCTTGATACCAAACGCACCCAAGTGAGCACGATACTCTTCAGCCGTCTTTCCAGGGAATTTCGCAGCTAAAAAGGCGACAGGGCTGACGCTGAGGTCTAGCTGATCGATGTGATGTTGTGAAAAGTATCCGATTCGAAGCTTGTTGTTCCGTCTTTGATCGCCTTCAAGCGGTGCTATCTCTCCGATCAGCAATTTCATCAACGTCGATTTACCAGCACCATTGGGTCCAACGATGGCAATTCGTGAGTCCTGCGTCACATCGAAATTGACGTTTCGCAGTAGGATTTTGTCTGGACTGTAGCCGAAGGTGACATTGTCAAGCTGCAACAGTGGCGGGCTCAGCTTTTCTGTTTCTGGCAACTTGAACTTGACGACGTCTTCTGTTTCTGGCGCCTCTACCACGGGCATTCGCTCCAATTCTTTGATCTTCGATTGCGCTTGAGCAGCTCGGTTGGCGTTGTACCTCCATCGATCGATAAATGCTTGCAAGTGCGCTCGTTTAGACATGGATGCTTCGTACTCACGCATTTGATTCTTCCTTCGTTCTTCTCGAGTTTCGTAGAATTGCGTAAAGTTCCCCTTGTAGTAGTCTAACCTTTCAGAGTGCATGTGAACAATGTCGGTCGCCACTTGATCCAAGAACGATCGATCGTGGGATACGACCAACAGCGTTCCAGGCCACTCGTTCACCAGGTAGTCTTCCAGCCAAGCGATAGCATTCAAGTCCAACATGTTGGACGGCTCATCCAGCATGAGCAAATCTGGCTTGCAAAACAAAGCCCTAGCCAGGGCCAGACGCATTCGCCAACCACCGCTGAAAGAACTTGTTGGTCGCTGTTGATCTTTGTCCATGATACCTAACCCATTCAAGAGTGATGCCGCTCTTGCTGGACCGGTCTCTGCTTCCATGTCGATCAATTTAGCTTGAACTTCACCCAGTCGACCTGTCAGTTCTTCTCTTCGTATTTCGCGCTGTCTAGTGTTCATGTCCGCCACACTACCTTGTGCCATTGACTGAGAATTCTCCTCGTTTTTGGTAGCAGCTTCAATCACACCCAATTCCACATTGATGGCCTTTTCCTCCTCGAGCAGCTTCTCACGCCATACGTCAGCCTTGAGTACAGCTTGAATGGCAGGCGTATCGTCTCCAGTGATCTCTTGCTCGACGTACAACAAGCTGACATGAGTAGGAATGGGAACTTCTCGTAGTGCCATGTTTCGAAGCAGCGTACTCTTACCCGTTCCATTTCGACCGATGAGTCCGTACCGCCTCCCCTGTGCCAATGTGAGACTTGCACCACTCAACAATCGATTGCTCCCAAAACTGACATCTATGTTCGGCAGGTGAACATCCTTGTTTTTGCTCTTATTCCCTATACTCTCCAACGGGTTGACTTTGAGGAACATTTCCTCATACGTTTCCTGCATTTTGGCATTCTCCACCAGTTTACTTGTTTCGTACAGATCTCTTTGCGCCCTCTTCTGAATCTTGGCTTTGGTCTTTGCTTCTTGCTTTTCCAACTTCTTGACATCGACAGTCGATTTCTTCAACACACCACCGTGTGTAATATCAATCTGGCCAGACTTCTCGAAATTCGCTGTTCGACTATTATCGGTCATTCCCATATCGATCACTTTTTCGACTCTCTTCAGTCCCATACTTGTACTGGCTGTTTCCGGCAGCAGTTTCGACATCTCTTGCAGTGTGATCTCCAGCCCCAGTCGGGCCGCTTTGTCATTGATTGTTGCCGATTCTAGAATGGCTCGAACGAGGGCCATGACTTCATCAGCTACATCTGTATCCGGCGATTCCACATAGCCAGAAAGGTAGTCAACAATTGGCTTATCTAGGCTGGGAATAGCCCGGCGTAAGATGTCGGCCGCCATATCTACTCTTCGCTGTCGCTATTGCGGACGAAGAAGGGAACAGTGCTGATGAGTAACAGGGAAGCCATTCTTTTGCCTGTACACACTTCACCACTCGACTTCAGCAAAAGTGATGCTGCACGTGAGTTGCCAATTTTTCCCGCTTCTCGATCCTTTGTTCCACCGCCGTGCAGATCATGTCATAGGCTCCTCTGATCTTACACAGTTTCCTCATCTACGGATCTGCGCCACGAAGATGTCGATCGCCACTGCTCTGCTTCGTGCATCATTTCGATCAGTCACTGGTGCTGGTGCTGCTCCTTGCAGCGGCAGCACATCACAAATATTCGTTCGAGCTTTTGCAAAGCACGCAGAACCTCCATCTTCTGGCAAGAAACCTTCTTCGGATGATACAGAGGCCGAAGGGGAGACGTCCGTCTCTGCAGTAAAGGAGCCTGCATCGTCTCGATCAGGACCAACTTCGGCATTCGACATTGATACTGCAGTGTCTGACTTGGTTGCCCTGCAAGAGAAAAGGGGTGGTTCTGCTTCGAGGACTGGTGCCAAGTCACGAGGATCGTCGCCGAGGTCTGCAGAAAAGAAAAGGACGGCGCTCTGGAGAGTGCTGGGTGTAGGCTCAGTGATTGGATCGGGATTCATCATCAATAACCTCGGGAGGGAGTGGGAGACAATCGAAGAAAGAACAAAGCACGCCAATGATCCAGCATTAGATAATTTCTTCGATAGATTCAAGACACGTCTTAGCACCATGTACGGTTCATTACAAGCTCCAGCATGGG
This sequence comes from Exobasidium rhododendri, assembly GCA_026210745.1. Lineage (NCBI taxonomy): Eukaryota > Fungi > Basidiomycota > Exobasidiomycetes > Exobasidiales > Exobasidiaceae > Exobasidium > Exobasidium rhododendri. Next base: position 2,160,833 of record CP110630.1, read on the forward strand.
AGAAAGCTCTACCCGATCCTCTCCCATTCCCCTATCAGCGACCTTATACGCTTGTATTGGACTTGGATGATCTGTTGATTCACAGCGAATGGTCTCGCGCCCATGCCTGGAGGACGGCAAAGAGACCGGGTCTAGACTACTTCTTGGGCTACTTGTCACAGTGGTATGAGATCGTCATCTTCACCAAGCAGCCATACTATATTGTTGCACCTATACTGGAAAAGCTGGATCCCGATCGTCGATTCATTGCGTACCAGCTATTCCGAGAAAGTTGTCGAACGATGGACAATGGCCAAGTGGTGAAGGATCTATCGACACTTAATCGAGATTTGAGTAAAGTCATTGCACTCGACATTGATGCCGACTCACTAAAGCTTCAGCCGGAAAACTGCATCGTACTGAACAAGTGGGAGGGCAAGGCAGACGACAAAGATCTCATCGGCATGGTTGAATTCTTGGAAGCGATTGGAATCTACAACGTGGAAGATGTTCGTCAGACGATCAAGGCCTACCAAGGTGACTACATTCCCACTGAATATGTAAAGCGACAAGCAGAGCTAAAAATTAAGAACGACGAAGACTGGAAGCAGAAGCATCAATCGAGAAGCTCCAATTCATGGCTAGGCGGCCTTGCCTCTTCCACTTCCAAGGCAGATATACCCAAATCATGGTATGATCGAGAAAGGGAACGGTTCCAGCAAGGCTACATGGAAGATCAAAAGTACTGGAGGGAGAATGGAGATGCAGTGCGACAGCAATTGAAAGACGACCAAGAAAAGCAACTGAAGGAGATGAAATTGAATGCTTGGGGTTTCCTTACTGGTCAAGGGATGAAGCCAGCTGGCCCCGAGACGCAGCAGTAGGGCTTTTATCTATAGTCCATCGACAGACCATCCTCCTCCTTGCCCACCACTCATATGACACTGTAGTAATAGTACGTGTAGCAGCATCAGCGGCGGCGGCAGTGTTGACAGCTCGTCCATCCTTGCTGATCTTCAGCGTCGACTTTCCTCTCAACATAGATTAGAAGAATGTCGATCGCTGTTCCACTTTAGATAGAAAGAACGCGTCTCTTATGAGTGTGCGCGTCTCCCTTTTTTCTTTCGTGTGCATCTAAGTAGTAACATCGCTGTTGCACCTATTCCCTTCTCTTACCACTCCCTTTCATGACGGCGGGCGGCAACTTTTGATCGACTTTATTCGTACTTGATCTGAAAACCGAGTATGTTTTAGTCTTGTATATCCTAACAACAAACATGAGTCGAAGACCAAGCGACAGATCATCTGCTACGAGAACTCGCGGCACAGCTCCTCCTAATCTACTTCGCGATTTAAACGGTTCAGCGGCTGCCATGTCATCAAGGAGCCATATGAAGAGACCAAGGGTGAAAGGGGAAGATGATGAGGACAGCGAATCTGAGAAGCCAGTAGCCTCTGGTAAGAAAGGGTCACTTGCGCCACCCAGATCTCCCAGCCGCGGCAGCTCAGGAGACGAAGAGGTTGAAGAGGCGGAGGACGTCAAAGATGTTGGACCGGGTTCGTCAAGCAGCGTTGCTCAACCATCTAGAGCGCCTCGCAACAATGGAGAGCCTCCGCAAACTTCTTCAAATGGAGTAGTAAGGCACAGAGGGGCCGATGGGTGAGTGCCAGGCTAAATTGTACGCTTTTGAGCAGAGAGGAAATTAATGATCTCTGAATGCATTTCTTCTAGTTTCACACCTGGCTCCATTGTCCGAGTGAAATTGCAAAGGTTTGTGACCTACGACGCAGTAGAATTTCAGTGTGGATCGAATCTCAATATGATCATCGGACCTAATGGCACTGGTAAGAGTAGCTTGGTTTGCGCGATTGCCCTTGGACTTGGCTGGAAGCCGGCGGTTTTAGGAAGGGCAAAGGATATCGCCGCCTTTGTCAAGTCGGGCTATGAGGATGGTATCATAGAGCTGGAATTGAAAGCAAAAGCAGATTCTGAGGAGAACATCATCATTGAAAGGAAAATCTTCACGAAAGATAACTCATCTGAATGGCGCTTGAACGGAACAAGGGCGACTGCAAAGGACATCACAGATAAAGTGGACGAATTCGGAATACACATTGGCAATTTGTGCTGTTTCTTGCCGCAAGATAAGGTAGCCGACTTTGCCAAGATGCTTCCTCCGGAGCTGTTGAGGGAAACACAAAAGGCCGCTGGTGCAGAAGGTATGACAACTTGGCATGAAAAATTGATTCTGCTGGGCGGCGAGCAGAGGGAATTGGCGGGGAAGTTGAACACAGAGCGAGAAGAAGTGACAAATCTGGAACAACGAAACGACATCCTTGGTAGAGAAGTGCAACGGGCAGAAGATCGAGAGGAGGTCGAGCGTGAGATCGAGCTGTTAGAGTTGCGAGTGCCGTTTGCACAGTATGCGAAAGCAAGAGACGTGTATAGCAATGTGAAGAACGAACGCAACAAACGCAAAGCCGAGATCACGCAGCGTCAAAAGATTCTCTCCCCCTTGCAGAGCCGATTGGACACAATGAAAGGAAAGGAACTCGAACTAGGGGCGAGTATCAAGGACATCCAAAAGGGGATCATGAAGGATACGAGACGCATTAAGGACAATCATGAGCAGCTCGAAGTTCAAGAGAAAGAAAGCCAAGAGACTAGTGACGCTTTGAGTGCCCTGCGCAAGCAAAAGGATGGAAGAAAGGGCGTAATACAGGCTTTGGAAAGGCAAATCACGGAGCTGGAGGAGACGGTGAAAGATGAACCGCCGCGCCCAGACAACAAGCATCTTGACCTTCGCATGAGAGCCATCAAGGAAGACCTTCGCAGGAACAAAAACGATCTGCTGGACAAAGGAAACGCCCTGGATGAGGTGTCTTCTGATATCTCGCGAATGAACAAAGAGTCCGATAGCATCAGACGTAAACTGCAAGATATGGACAACGTGAAAGCTGCCAGATTGGAGAATCTCCGAAGGGCAGACCCGAATGCTTATGAGGCGGTCCGATGGTTACGAGAGAATGGAAATCTCTTCCGTGAAAAGGTGTTTGAGCCGATCATGCTGGAGATTTCCGTCGAGGACGCGCGATTTGCCTCGGCCGTGGAAGGCAGCATCAACTTTGCTACCTTGAAGACATTCGTCTGTCAGACTCGAGACGACTACGATCTCTTCACCAGGGAATTGGTGGATGGCAAAAAATATCGACTGAACGTGGTAGAACAAGAGGGCGGTAGACCGCTGGATACCTATCTGCAGCAGAAGCCAACGACGGAAGCAGACTTGCGTCACTTTGGGTTCGATCGGTACCTCATTGATTGCGTCGACGGTCCTGAACCGATCTTGCAATACTTGTGCGAGAGCTCGCACTTGCATGCGATTCCGTTTGCGTTGAATGGAGGGAACGTGAGAACGGAAGAGGTGGAGGATTCTCGTAAGTTTAGGAGATACATTATTGGCAACACGATCTCGACCATCACCTACTCGCAGTATGGAAATCGACTAGCTCAGGTGTTGACAAGGAATCTCAGAGTGGCTAGAACGTTTGTTGATACGGTTGATCAGACTGTAAAGAGGCGGCTAGAGCAGGACATTCAGTTGATCGGCGAGAAAAAGAGCGAGTCAGAAGATCGTGTTCGAGACTTGGCAAAGCAGGAAGACTCGCTGAAAGGGAACATGGAAGCACTTCGTAAGCAACAGCTAGAATTGGAGCAGGAAAAGGGAGCCCTACAGCAACCTAGATCTAGGTGGGAAAGGCAGATGATCAATCTGAATTCGAAAAGAGAAGCGTTAGTAGTCGAGAAGAATAAGCCAAGTCCCAAGGAGAGGGAAGCGGGATTGATGAGGTCGTGGGCAGCAGTGAATGAGTTGAGCCGAACGATTGTGCTGAAGATCATGCAACTCATGAGGCATCAAGTTGAGTCACGTATTTCTATGGACGTCTTGGCTCTGGAGCAACTTCAACATCAACAGAAAATCGAAGCTCTTACCCGACTGAAACTGTCGCAGGAAGAGTCTTTGAAGGACGCTATGCAAGCGTTTACGGAAAGTGAGCATGGACGTCTCGGGTATTGTCTTGTGTCCTTCTTCTGACTTTTCCATCATTCACACAGTAAAAGACGCCTTGGCCAAAGTCAAGAGGGAAGCGGAGAGGATACACGAGAATCTGCAAAAGCGCCTGGATGATGCCAAGCCTGAAGTGTCTGCCACATTCCAAGCATTGCCGTCTGATGAAGCTTCTGCACTTGATCGTCTAGAAGATCTTCTTGCGGAAGAAAAAGCGAAATTAAACGCCATGATCGAAGTTAGACCAGGCGTCATGCGAGAGTACAATGAGAGGAAACGTGTGATCAAGGAAATGAACGTCACGATCGCTGCACTCGCCAAAGAAAAGGTCAAGATCGACGCAAAAGTGAAGAAATACGAAGATCGATGGAAGCCAGCTTTGGATGAACTGATCGGCAATGTCAGCCGACGATTCTCAAGAGCGTTTGAGTCCACTGGAAATGCCGGCGAGGTCCAATTGATAGAGCATGAAGATTATGCGCAATGGGGAATCGGGATCATGGTCAAGTTCAGGGATGGTGAAAAGCTTCAACTATTGACGGCGAGCCGACAGTCTGGAGGTGAAAGATCCATCTCTACCATCACTTACTTGCTAAGTCTGACAGAGATGTCCAGATCTCCCTTCTCACTCGTCGATGAAATCAACCAAGGAATGGATCAGAAATACGAAAGACAAGTCCACAATCACATGGTCAACGTCACTTGTCGAGAGAATGCAGGACAGTGAGTGGTGGGCGGCCAGAAAGGTACACGCTCGCTGCCGAAACTAGTGCTGACCTCTCCTTCATGACCTCGTCAGATACTTCCTAATCACCCCAAAGTTGCTTCCCAATCTCAGCTATCACGATCGAATGAAGGTACTGGTGATCAACAACGGCGAGTGGATACCCGATGACGGCTTCGACTTCAGAAGATATGCGAAAAAGAAGAGATCTACACGATAGAACTCAAAAACTTTCGAGACGAGCTGTGGCTATTACTGTGAGATGTCTAGCCCAGCGCTTCATTTCTTTGCTACCAGTCAGATACTTTTCCCTTTCCCACTCGTGTACATTAGCACATACACTACTAGAATCTCCCATACATCTATTTCACCCTCTCCCAGCAGACTCACGGGGGAAGAGCCCCGGAGGTAAGTGGCGGCGGGCGGTGGCTACACACTGTGAAGTGGAAGTCGCTCTTATCTCGTAGCGCGAAGCTAAGGTACGCGTGCGCGGCTCATGACAATAAGAGGAAAGGAGGGAACACAGAAGGGAAGGAAAGTCCAAAGCAAACGCACCAATTCTTCTAGCACACACTTGTTCCTGCCGACGTCCAACGGGAATCTTCCATCGTACACTCGACCTCGACAACGTACACACGACCATTTTGTTCCACCCCACCCCCAGGCTCGATTTCTTGTCTTCTTTACATCGAGCTATAAGTCGAATTTCATCGTCCTTTCGTTGGTAACTACGCACAAAGACCAATACACTCATGATGACTGGTGAGGGTGCGTTAAGGAAGATGCTGATGGCCCTCCGATCAGTGTTGTAGTAATTTTCCTCCCCTTCTTTCTCTTCCATCAAACAGGATGGCTCTTCCTCTTTGCAGTGCTGCTCTCAGCTGCACTGCTTTTCACAATGGTCTTCTACGTGAGTATGCCGGACAGGACTTCAGCGTCCCGATGAGACGTGTACTGAAATCGCTCTGTCTCTCGCCAGATTATCATGTTTTCGGATCTGGAATGCGACTACATCAATCCTATCGACCTTTGCAACAAGCTCAATCAATTCACGCTACCTGAAATGGCAGCACACGCAGCCCTTACACTGTTCTTTTTGCTCAGCGGTCAATGGTTAGCATTCTTGCTGAATGCTCCATTGGTGGCTTTCAATGTCAATAAGTGCGTTGGAGGAGGGGGAGGAATCGTCGAGGGCGTCTTTACTGTCGAGCTTCTTGGCTAAAATGCACCTTCTTTTTGCCTTTCACAGAGTAATGAAGAAAAACCACATGCTGGACGCAACCGAAATATTTCGGACGCTGTCTCAGCACAAGAAAGAATGCTTCTACAAGCTGGGTTTCTACCTCTTGAGCTTCTTCTACTACCTGTACCGGTGAGTTGTAGTTCGTAGTGCTTTTCCAGGACTGCGACTGATGAAGAAAAAAAAAATCCTTCTCCCAGAATGATTCTTGCTCTGATCGCAGGTATGTGACGTTATCTGCTCCTTTCGCGAGGTGGAGATTGGGAGACTCAACCTGGTTATTTTCCTTTTCTACTACCCCACAGAGACAGAATAGAGGGAAAACTTCACGAGCAAGGGAATAGGGTGGAAGCAGGACTAGGTTGGGTCAATGAACAGAAGAGGAGAAAGAACACAGGGAGAAGGATAATGAAGAAGCGAGATAAGATTTGCAGGCTCGAAAGAATGAAGAAGCGAAACTAAAGCTGCAGAGCGTCTTTGCAATCATCTGTCGTCGAAGTATCATAGGAAGGGTGAAGTAAAGTGCTCCTTTGGCACTTGCAACTCTTTCACTTTCATCACCCATTGTCATACTATTCTCTGCTGACTGGGTTTTTAAATACACATCGTCTTATGCAATTTTTGAAACGCCATCGTAGGGAGGAGGGAAGGAGAACGCACGAAGATGTGATACTTCAGGTGGCTTTGCTTATCCTCCAAATCTGGCTGATTGCTGCACATCAATGAGAACGACTGGGAAGCAAATTTTACAGCTCTGCTTTGCGTGACCCATCATCAGCGGCAATCCAGCGAACAATCGCCTCCCTGAGATTGAAATAGAGGTTGCCTCGAACTCTGACCGCAAGTTGCTCACATCTCAGATGGACATGAACCAAAACTGTGACATAAGCAAAGACTGTGACGACTGATGCGTGTGACCTAGGAAGAGCTGGGTGCAAGTCCCCCGTCGATTCACAGACGCTTTCAAATGAATGAGAGATGACTGTGGGCAGAGATTTTCGACCATGCTGACTACGAGACGATGAAGGAAAGCTTTGGATTCTTGTACTTGTCGCATGAGGTCGTCCCCGGCCATGCCGTGTGAAGACCTCAGACAGCTGCCCGTGGAGCTGGGACACGCTTCTGAAGTAGAGCTTAGACTCTTCGATCCGTGTCAAGTCAGATGGAGGAACATGCACAGACCACACCTAATCAGTATTTTAACCAACTGTCAACCTCTACTTTCCAGACTGACGTCTTGCTTCCCTTGTCTCTAATTCCTGCCCAAAAGCTCCGTACAGTATATACTGGCGAGGGAGAGAGAGCATGACTTGCTTCCATTTCCTGTTTCCTCGTCAGAGTGGCATCACGAAAGGAGATGCGCAATCGATGTGCTCTCAATCTACACTGGTACACGATGGCAGAGTTACTAGTAGTGCGACTGAAAAGTGCCGGACCTGGGACACCTCGGACAGGCTGGCGACACTTCGAAAGCTAATGAAAGAGGAGGGAGTGGAAGCGTATGTCGTGCCGTCCGAAGATGCACACTCCTCAGAATACACGTCGCCAGACAACCAGCGAAGAACTTTTATCTCGGGGTCAGTAGCAGCGTTCACGAATGGTGTCCTGCCGAATATAGGCTAATCTTTCCATGTTGACGTCAGATTCACTGGCTCGACTGGAGTAGCGGTGATCACACTACAAGAGGCGCATCTATTCACAGATGGAAGGTACTGGATTCAAGCTGAGAAGCAGCTTGACTCAAATTGGGCTTTTCACAAGGTTCCCCTCGTGAAAGACTGGGATGCCTGGCTGGTAGATGAATCGGAGCGGTCGAAGGGCATCAAAGTTGGCATCGACGCTACGCTTGTCCAGTATGGTGAGTGTGCGAAGTGTCGCTTACTCAAGAGCCTTGTAATGTTGACTACGCTTCATGATGATCGACTGGGCAGCCCGGGCGTCTGCGTTCAACGACGACCTTACTTCGACCGGAGGCAGCTTTACCTTCCAATCGCGCAACCTTGTCGATGTAGCCTGGGGAAAGCAAAGACCGAGTCCGATTGGTGCTCCCGTCCACGTTCATCCCCTCGAGTACTCTGGTCAACCAGCACAGGAGAAGCTGTCGCAGCTGGCAAGTTGGCTCACAACAGGCGGCGACAAGACCACCAACAATGGAGGGTTCCCCCTAGGCAGCTCATACATAGTCAACGAGCTGGACCAGATTGCTTGGATGCTCAATCTGAGAGGAGCAAGCATTCCGTGCAACCGTGAGTGCCGTATTGTCGTCTTCTGACGCTTCAAAGAAGAAATGTCTCTGACGGAACAGATCTTCTACCAGCCGTGTTTCCCTCCTACTTGCTGGTGAAGCCAGATGGTGGTGATTCGTACTCTGCTCACCTCTACATCTCGGACAAGCTGCTTGCTCCCAGTAGTGAAGCGTATCGATACGTCATCGAAGACCTCAAAGTTCAAGTAGAGCCATACGAAAGTCTATGGGATCACCTCTCGTCAGGTGACTGCACGAACGATGGCTCAAAGAAGCTCGTCTGTGGGGAGAAAGTCAGCTGGGCCGTTGTGAATTCAGTCGGCAAGCCAAAGGCACACATCCTTAAACAGTCGCCAATCTCATTTTGGAAAGCGGTAAAGAACAGAGTCGAAATCGATGGCATGAGAAGGGCTTACCTACGAGACGGTGTTTGCTGGGTCAAATGGGCAGCTTGGTTGGATGAAGCGATTCGAGTGAAAGGAGAAAGAATCGATGAAAAGTCCGCTTCAGAGGCACTCATTCGAGAAAGGGAGAAGGCGGAGCGGTATGCAGGAATGGAGTCTTACGATGCCATCAGTGCCAGTGGCGAAAATGCAGGTGAGGGAAAAGGGAAGGAGTTGCTGGGAAGTGTCTGACCAAAGGAAGAGATTCTCACCCCGGAGCCTTTGTCTTTCTGCAGCCTTACCGCATTACGAGACACCGGACGAGGGATCCCGCATCATTGATCGCAAGACGCCTTACCTAATGGACGCAGGAGGGCAGTACTACGATGGTACGATTGACACCACACGGACCGTACATTTTGGAAAGCCTACCGCAGAACAAATCCATGCCTTCACCAGAGTTTTGCAAGGTCACATTGCTATTGACACGAGTGTATTCCCCAAGGGCACAACTGGCACCACACTGGACGTAAAGGCAAGGAGCGCTCTCTGGCGTGATGGTATGAACTACTCGCATGGAACAGGTCACGGAATCGGGAGCTTTTTGAACGTTCATGAAGGTCCTCAAGGTTTCTCGACCTCGTCTGGTGGTGCTCAAATTCCAGCTGAACTTCAAGTGAACATGTGTATTTCCAACGAGCCCGGCTTCTACGAAGAGGGCCACTATGGTATTCGAACGGAGAGTTGCATTGTGGTCAAGTCGGTCAAAACAAGGAGAGATTTTGGAGGCAGCGGTGTGAGTGCTCGGCGTGTCAAGTTGACAGGGAGGACAATCTCTTGTGGGCAATGACTGATCGCCAGAACTTTGATTGCAGACGTGGCTTGGCTTCGAGAGACTGACAGTGGTACCAAGTGAGTGGGCTTTTTGCACGCGATTGTTGTGACCTTCATTCTGAGACACCCACACTTTCTTTCCCCCTTCTCTCAGTCTACAAGAATCTGGTCAATGTCAAGCTGCTTACTAAAGAGGAAGCGAAATGGCTAAAGAGCCACAACCAGTGGTGTAGGGAACAATTACAGCCGCTACTCAAGGACGACAAGCGGGCTCTTCGATGGCTCAAGGGACAATAGAAGGACACTCATGCCGCTGCACTTGTAACGTAAGGCTCACAGGGAGATTGATATAAGTAGTATTTGCAAATGATGGTCCCTGTCACGACGGAAGCGATCTTCATACTACGAAGAGACGCCAATCGGTGTCATGGCCTTCTTGGTGAGGTCGTAGATCCTGGGAAGCACAACGAAAAGAATCAGTACAGCGAAAGGACATCGCTTGCTTCCGTCAAACGTACCTCTCTTTACTAGCGAAAAGCAGAGCAGCTGTGAGCACGCTCTGTAGCAGTTTGCCTGCGATACCACGGTAGAGTCCGGCGAAGCTGCGAAAGAAGCCGAGATGTCAAGAAAGACGCTCCTCACGTTGGGTGGATGGGTAGGAAGCACACGACACCTCACTCACCCTTCTCGATTCACAATGTCTGTCATGGCTGTCCACACGTTGGAAGCACCCTTCGCTCCACTCTGCTGCCTGTTCTTGATGACTGAGAATTGGACAGTATAAAGGGTTAGCGACAGACCGCAATATTTCTTTTCTCCTCGCCTACTTCAGGCACGGATCCTCCAGGCTTACCGATCTGTGGGTAGGTCAGGCCTGTAGCAAGTAACTTGCTCAGTGCACCCAAAAGGAAGACTTCAAAGTCATTCAACTTTGGTAAAACACCTCTCTTTTTCTTTCCGTCCAAGGCCATCGATCGTAGCCTTTCGAAAGCAGTGTACTGCAGAATTGGATTGATGACTAGGACGAGTGCCGGACCTAGACCTTTCCAGAAAGCTGTGATTCCATCTGTTTCAAAGATGTGTTGGATGGTCTGAACGAATCCGAGCTTTTTGACTGGCGGTGCTGGTTTACTAGAAGGCCCAGCAGCACTGCTCGATTGTGGCGAACTTCTAGCTCGAACAGTTTGACGAGTGCTGATAACCCAAATCGGATTGCTGATGATCGTGGTGGCAGAGCCAGCAATAGCACCCGCTAGCATACTCTCCAACGTGGTCAGTGCACCCCCGGCGGCGATCTTGGCTGCCTGCGTCGTGGCATTAGCAGCAACGTCCTTTGATTTGGCTGTCAAAATGACGTCTCGGACTTTCTCGAAAAAGAAGTAGTAGACGCTGGAGGAGCGGAGAAGAAGAAGAACAAGAAGAATTTCAGCTCTCTTGCCTGCAATAATTCTAAGCTTTTCCGTAAAATAACTCGCAAGTTGGAGACACCAACGCCGACGAGAGACGACTTAAGTCCAGCATACAGCCCGGTGACGCCCTCCTCTTGTATGACTTTTCCTGCAGCAGACACGAGCGACTGTACAGAGCAGATTCAGTGAGCAGCTTGAATCATGACACCCTTCACCACTACTTTCTCTCACTTCTTCTGGGTGTTTGGACGAGAGCACAGCAGCGCGAGTGCTGATCGACAGCAGCGGGTAGGTCGTCGTCATGGCAAGCACACCTCCCGCACCACCAGCACATGCGTGTATGAAAGAGTCTGACATGGTCTCTAGCTGTAGTGAGGGGGGAAGTGCGTTACGAAAGCGCAAGAATGAATTCGAGAGAGTGTGTGAGTGAGTGAGAGCGCGCAAGCGTGTGTGTGTTTTAATTCAAGACCGGGGTAACGAAGAGTGTGCGTGCGTCGCGACCGGCTATCAGGCTTGCCTGAACTTTTCCGGTCGTCTTTCCCTCGTTTCATCCTTGGAGACGCGCTACCAACCAACCAACACTCTGGACAGCTTACGTACGCAATCGGTCGCGCGCGCCTTTGCTCCGCTACTCGAGGCTAAATAAAGAATGGCACACCAAAACTTTGTATTTTAAAGACCCAAAATAGAGAACGAGCCTGTCAAGTGCTTTCCAGCCTTTTAATGTCACATTCCCCCTTCTTTTTCTACTCGCCGGCGACGCAGATCATTTCACTTTGCATCGACACTTGCACTCACTCTTTCACGGCCAACTCTCGTTACATGCACTCTCTTCTCTGAAAGACGTCTGAGGTCTGATTGTTCACCCTCCTCTCTCTCAACGTACAACCATCGACGTTTGACAGGCAGAGACACGACTCGAAAATTTCGACCGCGATTTACACACTCCTTTTTCCCTTACAAGTACAAGCAAAGCAACTTCGTCTTCACCACACAAGAACAGAGCAGGCATCTGAGTTCCATCACATAGCTAGGTTTTCCTCTTCGACTCCATCATGGGTTGCTGTGGTGAGGCGCGCTGGAAGCGTGAGGAGGTGCCTGATCACAAGGTATGCGACAAGGAGGCTCTCGTTGACAGCATTCCGGCTTGACTGACTGACTGCCTATATCTCTTTACAGTTCGACTTCATCGATGTACGGGATTACTGGAGTAACGGCTATCTTGTTCGCATAAAGTAAGTGCTAGAGAAGATCGGTATCTAGAATGGCGAACGCTTCTTTTCATACCGAAGTGTCCCCACTCCGAACAGGTATGCATTTCTATATCTGAACATCATCAAGTCGTTTGCCGTCTACGTTGCCGACATCTATACAGCCATCACCTTGCTAGCGTTCCACCATTTCAATGGCAGCATTTATGACCGAGTCGAGGATAGCGTGAATACAGTCAGCGTGCCCTTTGTCTATGGTAAATGGATCTTCACTGGCTGCATCATCTTTTCTTTCTTGCTTCTGGCGTATGAAGCTCACAAGGGTCGAGCAGTCGTTCGAAGTCGAGACATCAGCTACGCCTACACCAACGTCATGGCCAACAACTACTACAGTCTTCGAAGTTACAATCACTTTTGCTTCTTCTCTCAGCTCAACAATTCGAAGAAGAAAAAGGACGAACTGGCTTTCTTCATCTTCTTTACCTTCAAGGGTTGGAAGAGGCTATTGGTCGCCGACGGGCCTCGACAAGTCATAAACGCTCTTACGCTATACGCTTTGGCAGAAGTGTCGGACTTTTCTACCAACATCTCTGCTTACTACGAAGGCAACATTTTTACTGCCATCATGTTACTCACCATGTTGTTCACTGTCGTCATCTTCGCGGGAAGCTTCATTCTTCTATCCATTGCCACGCTGATGTACTTGCCATTAATTTGCTACATCAAGGGTAACCTCAAGGAATACTGTTGTCACAAGATCGACAAACGTATCTCGGAGTTAGTGCAAAAGAAGAAGAAGCAGAGGCTGGGCAAATATGCTGCTATTGCTCGAGCTGAAGCAGCAGGTGACTTTTCACATCTGATGAACAAGAAGGGTGTCATCGTGGGTAGAAAGATGCTGCAACCTACTCTGCCTCAGTTAGACATCAACTTGATGGAGGACGACTCAAAGATGATCAAGAAGAAGTTGGACAGAAAAGGGTCAGTCTCTTCTTCGACTGTGCACGGAGGGTATTATGGCACGGAAAAGAGCTTGTATGGAATGAAGGACGGGGAAGACTATGGAAGTACTGCACAGCTAGTGCTCAATCAGGGCCATGCAGGAAGCAACGTGGGGCACCTTTACAGCAACGGCAATGGCAGCATCAGTAGTGCAACCTTGAATGTCAACCCTAGCTTACCTCCTACAGTATACAATTCTCCTGAGTCGTATCCCATGCAAGTTCGTGGAATGCAAGGTGTGCAGGATGTCTTACGCACCCAAGGCAGCTTCAATAACTCCACCATACTTGCTCAAATGGGACCTATTGGAACAAGTCCCGATTTATACGCCAAGAGAATGTTGGGCAGAGGAAACACAATGCTTTCAACAGGTGAAGAAGGTCGAGATCGTGAAGGTGCTACAAGTCCGGCGATGAGCGCATATCGTGGGGTAGGAGTAGTGAAAAGTCCCTTGGCGGTCAGAGAAGAGACAGTAGAAGATTTACAAGAGGGTAGCTACTTTGACCAACAGCAGAATCAGAGAAGTGGCGGCGCACACAGGGCATCATCCAACACTGCTTTAGACTTATCCCAAACAAGTCAGGCGATTGGGGTCAAGGGCGAGGAATTCCGTCCAGCTTCCACCAACATGAGCCTTCGAGAGCCGACTGATCTTTCTGCCTATACCCCATATCATCAGAGCGGTAGTCCGAACGACTTGTCCCCTTATCCTGAAGGCAGTCAGCAACTAAGCCGGGTACACAGCTTTAGCGAAGTTTACGAAGCTTACTACGAGGAGCACGACGGACAAGAGGTATACCCATTACAAGACGAGCTACCTGGAGCCAACGGCCAGCAATCGCAGTACTATCAGGGCTACAACCAAGGGCCACAAGCAGAATATTTACCTTCTCATGACGTCCAGCAAGCAGATAATAGCCACACTGCGACTGCAAATGGAGCGATAGACTACGCTCATCAACAGCCTACTTCCCATCACTACAATGCATCGCAAGCGGTGTATCAAGTGGAAGAAGGCGAGCGCGAAGTCCACCGCGACCAATACTATCAGCATCAACATCAGCATCAGCATCAACATCAACAAACAGAATACCTGCATTTGCAGTCCAGTGTGCAAGGAGGCCAATATGTCTATCAGGAAAGTCAGAACGAGCAAATGTACAACAATTATCAAGTTCGGTAGTGTGCTATAGATTCTTTTAATCAACTTTATCTTCCCTTTCTCCCTCCTTATCTCAGTCAAGAGCACGCTGATCAGGAATTCACCATGCTGGAGTTCCCTCAGGAAGTATAACCCCCATCTATGGCGCTTTTTTTTTTCGTTCGACATAAAGCTTTCAGTACACTCTCATTGACTTGCTCTGTCGCGTCGTGTGGAGGTAGAATAATGCAAGTCTGTCGTACGATGATTAGAGACTGATTATGTACGGCGCCAAAATTATCTACGCACTCGATCTGAAGAAGGGCAGTCGAATCGCTTGCCACTTCTTTCTTGCAGCTGACGTTCATACTACATGCTACTTGCTCGTTCCTTGCCCGCCTTGATAATTCCCAGACTTGCCCTTTCAGTTGCGAGCTCCACCACTGTGCCTCTCAGAAGCTTCGTCACCGTCTCGACACTTTCGTACTCCACTTCAAATCTCGGAAGCCTAGGTGCTCCACCTCTTGCTTTCTACACTTCCTCTTTCATCAACAGCTCTTCATCTCAGTCTATTCGAAAGATGGGCAGCGACTCTAGCAAAGCTACTGGTGACGGAGCTTCGTTTCCCAAGGGAAAGAGTGACACTGAATGGCGAACTGTGTTGAGCCCTGCGCAGGTGTGTACCGTCGCTTCAATACAGAAAGCACGCAAGGAAAGAGACAGATCGATATTGGATCGAGACTGATTCTCCTCTCTTCCCATTTTGCATCACGCAGTTCAAGGTCTTGCGCCAGAATGGAACGGAGCCAGCGTTTACAAGCGAGTTTGACAAACACTACAAGGAAGGTGTCTACAATTGCGCTGCCTGCGATACGCCCCTGTACACTTCCGGCACCAAGTTCAAGGTGGGTCTCACGTTTTCTCTCTAATATAAGACAGTACACCTACTCATCTTCTCCCTTCTGCTTAATCTTCATAGAGCGGCTGTGGATGGCCCGCATTCTTTGATGCTATTCCAGGGGCAGTAACTCGAAAGACCGATCGAGCTTTCGGCATGGTAAGTTGGCAAAGTCCCTCATGCCCTCTTTTCACTACCCCAATAATGCTGACCAACACCATACCACTCCTTCTTTCTTTTATCTTTGATCAGAAACGTGTCGAAGTACGATGCGCTGCTTGTGACTCTCACCTTGGTCATGTGTTTGAAGGTGAAGGATTCAATAACCCCACCGACGAGAGGCATGTGAGTGTTGTACGAGGGTCCAACGGAGCATCTCATGAAGGCGTTTCTCATCTTTCTGGGCCTTTAATTCTTTCTCAGTGCGTGAATGGCATCTGCCTTCGATTCAATGAAGACAAGGAGGCAGCTGGTGGTAAGATGTGAATACAGCTCGCTCAAATTTCCCTTCTGAATGTACTATTCCAGTCGTTTACACAAGGCAACGAATGACGCTTTGATAACATTAAGGGGAACATCTGTCATTACATGAACGAAGCAGCCATATAAAGCCAATCTTTGCTCGTCTCTCCTTTCTCTCTCTCTCTCTCTCTCTTCGCCCCGAAGCTCACATCCAGCATCTAGTATCCAGCAGAGCCAGGTGCATTGTCGCCTTCCCTTCTCAAACTCAGCAGAATCTCCTTCATTCTAGTCAGATCGGTCGATCCAGGTCCACTCTTTGCTACCGTCTTTGATTGGCTGTTCTGCAGGTCGATCAATTTGGTCACTCGAGACCATGTTGTTCCTTCTGCCAGTTCTCGGCCGCGTTGTTCCACAAAGACAGCCTCTTCCTCCCTGGTACGACAAAGTTCATTCAGTGTAAGGCCAATCAGTTGGCCATCTTTGGATGAAAGCTTAATGACTCACTTATTCGAGGCAATATTTCTCTCTTTCTTTTTGTTGTATTCGGCATAGAAATTGTCGATATCCTGCTCCGCTTTGCTAACAGTTTCTGCCTTTCTGCGTTCTGCTGCTGCTTCTCTAGTTGCAATCTCTTCTTGTTGTTTCTCGCGCCAAATTCTACACATGCAAGAAGTGTTCAGACAGCGCTTCTCTTATTACGATACATATATTCTGCTGCACCACTCACCGAACAGGCTCTGGTTCATCCTCGCCATCCAGGCCATAAGGATCATGGGATACTCCAAACGATGTCGTTGCCTGGGTCACTCGAGCATTACTTGAGCTTACTGGAGGCGCCATGTAGCCATTCTGGAATCAAACGACAAGGGAAGAGAGAGAGAGAGAGATTCAGTCAATTACCACGGCAGGTGTTTGTCGTATCTTCCGCCCAAACTCACCGAAGAGGCTGGAATTTCTTCTTCTGGCTCATCTAATTCCGGGAAGTTGCGTTCAAAGTGATCCCTTTCATTGTCTGCCCTGGGAGCTGGAGCAGATGGTGCGCTACCTCCAAGCAAGTCTTCCTCTCCATCGTCCATGAATCCAGAGCCACCGACCGGGTTCCTAGAGGGGTTCGATACGAATGCATTATCGTCATCGCCATCTAGTGCAGGGAAAGCAGAGGCTGAGTTTTCAAAGTCGCGATCACCGCTCCCTCCTCCCAAGCTTGCTAAACGAGCTGCATTGTTTAAGCTGTTGTGCGTCGCACCTCCAAAGAGATCAGTGTCACCTTCCAAGGCGCCTGCTGCTGCTCTTTCCCTGGCAAGAAAATCGGCAGTAGGATCTGACTCTTGATTGGAACCTGTGTTGAAGTCGAATGACATCTTTCTGTTGTTGTCGTGGTTGTCGCTGTGACTGACCTTCTTCTCGCAAGTATCGATGGCTATTACTCGGACGAGCTGTTAAGCTTCTCGAGGTTGATAGGCAGTAGCGCTTGCTGGACGACGGCGCACGTGTCATCTCGCAACGCGCTAGCAGGCAGCGGTGCATCAGATTTACAGCGTCAAGGCTTTTTTGTATTGGGCCGAGCATCCGTTTTCAAATGCCCTTGACGAAGATCATTAAGCGCTGGGGCAACATGCGTGTTTTCTAGCAATGCAAACCTTACAGGATTAAAATGTTTCATTAAAGGATCGATACAGTACGTTCCTCAGAGGAAGCAGAGCTAATCGCCAATCGTGTAGTAGTCAACGCCAAATTCCGAAAGCTGCATTTTTCATTGTTCCAGGCATCTTCACACTCTCGCCATCGTCCTGTGTTTACGAAGGCCGCCAGCCTTTCTCACTCTTTTTCATTGCCCGCTCGAAGTTGCGCCGCCTTGCCGTGTAGCCTTCACATCGGGATATATACACACAAATACAGGAGGCACTGCTCCGTGCTTCTTTGATCGCCTGTCCCCAGCTCTTGTTAGGCGAGCACAACTTTTCATTCTAACGAGGAAGTGCAAGGGGGCATATGACATCCTGAATCTTGGCTCGTGGACGAGATTCAAACGTACAGCAAACAGGGATACTTGTCGTCTCACAGAGTCATCTCATCATGTCGAGCAACGGGGTGGTGTATGCCCTGCACGATTTCGAGGCAGAAAATCCGGACGAAGTATCCTTCAAGGCAGGCGAGCCGATCACTATAGTGGAGAAGGATGATGCGTATGGTGACGGCTGGTGGCAAGTGAGTTTTGATGTCACATTTACAACGGACCGCCGAGAGAGATGCTGACTTCTGATACAAATTACTGCTAACCGCACAGGGAAAGAACTTGCAAGGTGAAACAGGCTTATTCCCATTTTCATACACGACCTTCGATGCCGAGCTAGCAAAGGGGCAGTCGACCGACGGGCAGGGTGGCGAGGCACACGATGAAAAGGGCGCATCGAATGGGAAAGTGATGAACTCGACGATGGCTGACATTGACGAAGCCTTAGCCGGACTAAGAACGGGAGACAATGGGAAGATGAAGGACTCGGCGACGGATAGAAGGTCACTCAATAGTGAGAGAACGGGCGATTTCTCGATTGGTGGAACGGACGAGAACAGTGGGAATGCTGAAGATGACTATGAAGCAAGAGCAAGGGCAAGAGCGGCTTTGGCTGTCAATGCTGCAAAGAATCAGGAAGATGTAGATCAAGCTGAGAAGGCAGAGCAAATCAGGATGAAGGCGCATGCTATGCGAATCTTTGAAGAGGAGGAAGAAAAGCAAAGGCAACTACTTCTTAGAGTGGAAGAGGAAAGAAAGGCAGCGGCTGCTCAAGGTACCTTGCAAGAGTCCGAGAAGCCAAAGGTGGCACCCATTCCTGGCTTGGATATGAGCGACGATTCAGACAGCGACGGGAGCGACGGTCCCGACTTTGATGATGTCGCTGCTCCTACGCATGCACCTCTGTTTGGTGGACCAATCACATCCATCAACAATGACTCTCCAGTTGCCTCCGAAGCACTTCGCGGTGTTGCTGGCTCGCCGAACGGATCGCAAGATATCACGCCGAGAGACGCTCGAGGTAGTCTAGAGCGACAACAACAACAGCAGCAGCCACGCAGCCTTTCGCCCATACCTAGCATCTCTGCGCACAGTCAAGGACAGAAGCAAAGCCAGACTGCACTGTTCGCTGGTGCAGCTGCTGCTGCTGCCGCCGGCGTGGTTGCTGGTGAACACTCCGTCTCTCCGACTCTTCCGAAATCTATCACGCCTACCAAAGAGCAATTTACGACTGTACGATCCTCCTCTATTCCCGTTGGTGCTACTTCTCAACCTGAAGCGGTAAGGTCATTCGATGAGGGTAGTGTCGCTTCTTCCAGAGCAGCTCCATCTATCGTCCCGGAAAGCCCAGTCCCTACCTTCAGTAGCTTCGTAGGAGGGCCAAGCGGGACGGCAAGTGTCGGTACCGCGCCTACCTCTCTGGTAGGATCGGAAACTCCAAAGAGTCAGCAGCACATTGCTACACAGGCAAGTCCGAATCCCAGCATCACTGGTAGTCGACCGAGTGGTCCGGGTGGAGATCCGCATGACTGGACAGTCGATCAGGTCGTGGAATGGGGTCGTTCGAAAGGCTGGGACGAAAATCAAATCGTCAGCAAATTCCTTGAACATGAAATATCCGGAGACGTCTTGATGGAGATGGACGTCAACATCTTGAAAGAGATTGATATCATCGCCTTTGGAAAGAGATTTCAAGTTGCCAATGCCATCAAGGACTTGAAGAAGTCATTGCAAGCTCACGAAGACCCTGCTTCGGCGTCTTGGTCGCCTTTGCCTGACAGCGGTGTCAACACAACAAATGCACCGAACTTCTTTTCGTCCCAGCAGCAACAACAACAGCAGCAGCAGCAGCAACAACAACGTAGCTTGGCTCATTCCAGCGATGCGCCTAGCAGTGTTGATCATCAGCTCTCGAACTCTGGTCTGGCTATGATGGTGCGGGATTCCAGTCAGAAGTCATCCGGAACACCCGTACCTATTGCTGCCACTGGACTGCCCTTTTCGCAAGCTACTCACACGACCTCCAATCCACAATTCGACATTGTTCAATCCAACCAAGATTTCGAAATGCCTAACACAGGTTGGACTCAAGCATCCACCATGTCGCCCTCCCCCATGCCAAATCAAGGCGAGGTCTCAAACGACAGAAGTCTATCAGTCTCACCTGCTCCCTACAGGAACGACGCTGCCATGAGAAGGAACGTGTCTGGTGATCAGGCAGGCATCGGTAGTCCGCCTCTCAGCCCTAGAAAGAGAGAGAGTGGCAGTAGCGGAAAGGTAGGAAGCGATCGAACAAGCTTCTTCGGAGGCTTCAATGCTCAAAAGAGTAGAAAGCCTGCCCCAAGGGTTGCCAGTCAAGTCTCTTCATATGACAATGGTGAAAGTAATGTCAACAGTAGCAACAACAACCATAAGGGAACTTTCTCTCGTCTAGGCTTTGCCCGACTTCGGAACAACTCAAACGCACCCATGGAAGGTGCACAGAATCAGGAGCTTCGAAACAAGATCTCGTTGCCTACGACAAGTCCAACGTACGATTCAATGGGCGATACTGCTCGTCGAAATCGAGCGAGTCAGCTTAGTAGTGGAAGTGGAAACGGACCATCATCGGGTAGATTGAACAATAATAATTCAACTGCCTATGGTGCTCATCAAAAGCAAGCAAGTATCGGGTCAGCAGGTGCGAGTGCAGCCGAGTGGCACGGTCCTAGCGAAGCTAAAAACCAAGCTCCAGCAGGCGCAGAAGGACCCGTCATGCTTCGAATCCGACCCGTCGACTACGAAGGATGGATGAGGAAGAAGGGAGAGCGATACAACACCTGGAAGCCGCGATACTTGGCATTGAAAGGGTCTGATCTGGTTCTCCTGCGTGACCCTACAGCAGCGAAGATCAAGGGTTACGTTAGCATGAAGGGCTACAAAGTCATTGCCGATGAGAACACGAACCCAGGAAAGTACGGCTTCAAGATCCTCCACGAGACGGAAAAGCCGCACTACTTTAGTTCTGATGACGCCATCCTGATTCGAGAGTGGATGAAGGCTTTGATGAAGGCGACGATTGACCGGGATACGAGTCGTGAGTACGTTTCGTGGATGTCGACTTTATCCTATAATGACACCACCTTTCCCCAACCCCTTGCAGTCCCAGTCATTTCATCGTACAACAACGCGACTATCTCCCTGAAAGAGGCACAAAGAATGAATCCACCTCCAAGACCGCCGAGCCCTACCAGTCGAGCAAGAGCTCAACGTGCCACAGCTCGTGCTAACAAAGATCAATTGACGGCCAAAGATGCAAGCGTTCTCATGGTGTGTAGACGATCACCACCACCTGCCTTGTCTGACCTCTTACTGAAGTATTCCCCCCCCCCTCTTCTCTTACCAACCATCTACAGGGCCTGCATCATCCCAGCAACAATGATGCCCGACAACTGGGCTTGTGAGTGCTGACAAAGTCTCCTTTGGTTCCTTTTTCTTCTCTTCCTTCCTACCTCGACCCACATCTCCCCTTGTATATATTTTCCTTGAGAGAGAAGCGGGCTAAGTTGACGGCGGCATCGACCTCTTGTCTCCATGTCGAAAGGCTCGGCCGGACGATTCCAATATTCTCTTCAAGGAGGCACTGGACGATTCCTCAAAATCTTGCCAAGATTGCTGCTCTTTATCTACCATAAAGAGTTTTACCCGCTTCCTCTTGAAAGGTCGATGGTGACCGTTGGCATGCCCGCCTCTCTCATATTCCCTTCACAATGGATAGTTGTTCCTAAACGAAGACAGTGATATGTTGCTCGCCATGACTGCTTTGCATCCTGATGGGTAGGCAGGTGTCTGCTTCCCGGTGACCGCCTCGTGAATCTGTTGCTGATCATAGTCTTTTGCCTGACCTCTCTCCCCGTCTCTTCTCCTTTCAATACTCCTCCTCTAAATTTTCACCGTCCTTCCTGCTCTCCTTGAACTGACTTTCCAAACAAACAGCATCATCCAAGATAGCGTCAGTCCAATACACAATGACTGGGAAGACAAGAAGCGGGCATTCGCAGTAGAGGCAGCAGTCAACGGTTCCAATGCAGTCGGGAAAGTATCATCAAACCCGTCACTCCGTGATCAATCGCAAGCATACGCGGAGAAGCATTACCGTGACATGTCGTCTGTGATGGTCAGAAGGCCATGTAGTGTCGTCTCGACGTCACCTGTAGAAAAGGTAGCACCTTGGTTGCTTCGAGAAGAAGGGAGGACAATTCCAAGAATCAAAGTCGCACCCATCGCAACAAAACCAACGGCGGCGAGGAAGGTGGCACCTTTGATGACATACGGCTTACTGCCAAGTAACAGCACACTACCAGTCTTGGAGAGGACCTTTTCAGAGGATGGTGGTGCGCTCAAGGATGAATCGACCACGTCCCCATCAGCGCCGCTTCCTCTACGCAAGTCTGGTCAATCTGATACTATGGGATGCGCTGATCTGCCTGCTCCACCACCGCCTGCCCACTCTCCCACTCACAAGTACAAAGTCAATTCCATACTCTCGAAGAAGAAAATAACGGTGGAGCAGCGTGCCGCCTTTGATAGGACCGCACTATCGCCACTACCACCTACGCCAATCTCGAAGAGCATTAGCGCCACTTCTTCCTATCCGACGCTATCGAACGACTCGGCCACCACGTCGTCTCCTCTCCCGCCTCTTCCTTCCTCTCAGCGTCTGCCGACTTCTCCGCTATCTCCTCGCTTCATCCTCAGAAGGTCGAGGCTTGGTCTCGTAAGACCAAAGAGCGCTGGCGCGTGTAGCAGTCGCACCTTTTCGTCCTTACGGGGAGGCGGTGGTGTTGCGAGTGCTGACCCGACAAGGAGTACTTTTATCTCTTTTGGTGTTGACAGAGGATCTTTTCTCGCTACCGATAATCTAAGGCAGAGGATAGTTGATGAAGGGAATCAGCACGTCACATCTCCTTCTAATTATTCCCACACGAATCGATCGGAGGAATCTCCCATGGTCGTTTCGAGTCCGGAGGAAATGACGGAGACAGAAAGGAAGATCCGCAACTCGGTGTGGAACTCGATCGGAAACGGCACAAAGCTACATTCAAGCGCTGGATCAGCGTCTGCCGCTAAAAGTCCTTCGTCGTCCAGCGAAACGGTGGCATTCCCTCCCAAGTCTGCCGCGGCCATTGCATCGATCTTGAGAAGACCTGGATGGAAAGGTACAACTGCGATCAAGGAGAAAGGGGGTCGCAAAGGCCGAAGTAGCAGCTTCGAGTGTTTCTTTCCTCCAGAGAAGAGCGCTCTACCGCCAAACACAATGCTCCAATCCACCTGGATGACCTTGACAAAAGAATGGAGACTAGATCGTTTCACGGAGCAGGAAGGCGAGGATAAGATCGCACAAGCAGAAAGGGAGATTGCAGAATACGATGCTAGTCACAGAAATCACGAAGGACGCGATGATCGTACGGATGCCGACGTCAATTGTGACAGGAGAGACGAAGAAGGGGCAATACTGTCTCCTTCGTTCACATTTGAAGATGATGCTATGCTGCCAATGTCGCCAAAGGCTACGTATCCGACCTCGGTCTGTCAGGAGGACGAGGTGGAAGAGATAAGCTCTGTCATGGATCACGTCTATTGGCCTAGTAGCAGCACCCTCTTTGATGGGCCGGGTGATTGTGGTGGAGGAGGAGGAGGAGGAGGAAGAGGGGACGATCAGTCGAGCAAAACACCCTCCGACACGGCGCAATTGCCAATTCCCTCCGTGTGAACTTGCTCAAGTCGGATGTTTAGTCAAATTAGCATAGCAAAGGAATACAAACATTTCACGGGACTATCGTGATGCGATGGGGGGGAGGGGGGGAGGAATAGAGGGAAACAAACGATTTCAAGAATGACCGTCACCATGCTTGATTGCTAGTCCTTGAATCACTTTGTCGTCCTTACCCGTCACTGTACCAGCCAATATTTTCATTTCTCCTTTCACTTGATCCATCAGTTTCTCACCAAAGCTGCGTCTATTCTCCATCTCAATGGGTGAACCGTCTGAAGAGGCGATGTTGGCGACTTTCCTGTGCTCATCCCTAGCTTGACTACTGCTCTTTCTAGAATGATGGCCCGACACTTTAGGACTTGAAGGTTTGGAATTGGAATGCTTAGGACTGGAGGGATGTCGAGAAGGATGCGTACTCTCGTTAACCCCCTTTGATTTCCCAGTGCCTGCATTCTCAGTGGGACAGAACGTCGCTTCGTAGTCTTCCGGTACGTTTGCATGACGGGTCTTTCCTTCTGACTTTGCCTTCTCCAGCGCTTTTCTATTGGTCTCATCGGGCGAAACAGTCTGACCAGTGCCTGCTTGTGTAGGGATGCCCGTCTCTGTCCCAATCTCCTGTTGTGATTTTCCTACCCTATCTTGACTTGAGGGGCCTTTCTGCAGTGATTCTTCTCTTCGATCGTAGACGACATCCTCCCCTTTCGACGGGCCCGATGTCTGCTTGCCATTGTCGGGAGAACGGATTATCTTCTCATAATCTTCTTCGGCTTCTGCCGTCTCGCCCACTTGGCTGGTTTCGCTCGTTCCAAGGATGTTGCTGATAGTGGCCCCTACTCCTAGATCAGGAGCCCTCTGATAGACGCTCTTTGCTGTGCTGCTGATCCCTAGATCGGGGGCCCTTTCATACGCACTACTGGCAGCGTTGCCTACACTGGCAAGGCCGGTCGTGCCACCGTTGTTCGTTGCGTGCGCTCCGTCCATCGATCGCCTTGCGGGTGACTTTTCAGGTCTTGCAAAATTCAGAGCTGTGCTATGTCCAAACCGGTCCGAGATCCCTTCGAAAGTATCAGATGATGCGATTGGATCAGAAGTCGAGTCTGCGAGGTCTCGTATGGGTGCTGAAGAAGAGGAGGTTGTCATCTTCCTTCGTTTTTCTTTCCTCTTTTCTTGTCCCACTAAGTAAGAATCCAAGTGATGTAGATAGATATTTACCAGTCAAAAGTGTCGAAAAAGGGACTTGAGGCGAAGATACGCTCAGATTACTGTACCACTTTCTTAAATGGACCTGGAAAGCGTAAACTATAATAATCGGGAAGAGATAACCTCGTTAGATGGAGCGCTCCGCGGCTGTCAACTTCCCTTGCTATGACGACACACGCTTGATTGTCCTATTTGCCCACAAATTCTGCAATTCCTCCGCCTGAAAGGAGCGACGAGACCCGCGCTGCGCGATGCACTACTCTACATGTTTAATTTTGTATTGTCGAGAAAAGAGAGCTGAGCACAATGGGAATTGTAATGACTAGAGTGTAAATTTGGAGCAGATGTCGGCTTCTTCGGCGTCGAATTCCGTCCGGTAGAGGGAACAGTATCTTATTGACTTTGGAGGATTTTAGAGTGCTCCTGCATTGTGGAGATCAGAGAGAGAGAGAGAGAAGCCCAGACTGTTAGCAGCATACGACTGGGGCTTGCAAGGCTTGCTTTCTTCCAAACCCTTTCCTGTGGGCCAGTCATCAGCCTCCTTGACGACTGGGTCTCTCATGGCACCCTTACTGGAGGCGACCGCCCACAGGCTGATCGAATCGGATGATACTACAGCGACCTACCATGGCAGCTTTGACGAGGAGTGGTGCATAGGCGTCGTCCCGAATGGTGGAGTGTCATTAGGATCCGTCAACGCCTGCATTCAAGACTACCTCGTCAACCGATTACACTCTTCCCATGCCGACCTTTTCCACGCTTCTTCGACGTACCTGAATGCCACTGATGGAAAGCGTAGCTGGGTTGTAGACATACACATAACGAAGAGGGGCAAGTCATTCACGAACATAGATGCAAATTTGAGCCAAATGTCAGCCAAGAACAATGAGATGATGATACGATTGCAGACTAGATTCATCTACACCAACTTTGCCAAAAGCCAGGGTGATCCTTCTACCGCTTACATTGGTCTCCAGTCAGGCAGTCCGTTCTGTCCTACCTTTCCGTGTCTCAGTGAGCCGGACGAGAATCAAAAGAGTCAGTATGAGGGCAGCACGAAGGTAAATCTACGGCACAGATTGGCACTGTACCGAGACTACAAAGCTCAGGAGGCTTTCAAAACCCGCGGAGAATTACATTGTGCAGGATACATGAAGTTCTTGAAGGAGCAAGTCAGCGACAGTAAAGTCGCACAATTCAACAATGTTGCCGTTCTGTGAGTCTTTTCTATGATCACCGCTGAGGGAGATGCCCAGATCGAATGCAAGAGTAGATTGACATGTGATGCTAGTGTGTTTGCCGACATGACGGAAAACAGTCAAGAGTACCTCCCCAAGGACAGGAGGAGGGAATCAGAGTGAGCCTTGCGATCTGTTGCAGAGGTCGATGCTACAAGCACGTCGTGCTGATGCAGACTTTACACCCCAGCTTCTGGTTTCCAACAATCTTTCTCAGCATAGAAATGAAGCGAGCGCTGCCCCAATTTCCCCTCCTGGCAGTAGCCAATCTTGTACGCACAAGGCATGTTGATCACGGTCAATTCGAGATGGACGTTGAATTGTGGAGTCACCCTGATGACGCAGAAAAGCTCCGACTTCCAGAGGGAACCAAAAGTGTCATTCTTTGCATCGCTCGTCAAGTAGCTCTCACCATCCCCCTCAGCGTGCAAGCTGGAATATTCACCAAGAAGGAGGACAAGGCTAGAATGTAATTTATAAATAACATAGAGATATCTCTCGTATTCCTCTACTTTATATAGTAGCACCTCGATTTCAAATACAATGCCGCCCTTGGATCATCAATGCAATATCTGGAAGAACGCCGCCCACGTGGATGCACGCCGACCACGCTGCGGACGTGAATTTATTTTTTCCTTTTGCCTGTGGACTGTGTGTGTGTGTGTAGCGCGCCGATTGGCAGTAGAAGTAGATTTGCTCAGGAAGAGACTTTGTGACTTCTTCTGGTAACACCGACATCCTCACCAAAAATGTCTTCCAAGATCCAAGTGTCAAGCGTGCGACAGAGCATCAATGATCTGCTCAAGGCTTCCGAAGAGAAGCACAGGAAGTGAGTAGCATAGCAGCAAACCAGGACTGACGTCTGCAAGTATTGACGAGATCTTCTCGTGATGCAGCTTCGCCGAGACTATTGAGTTGCAAATCGGATTGAAGAACTACGACACCCAACGAGACAAGCGTTTCTCGGGTACCATCAAGTTGCCCCACATTCCCCGACCTCGTATGTCTTTGTGCATTCTAGCCGATGCCGCTGACGTCGACCGAGCCAAGTTGATCGAACTCGAGTTCATGACTGTTGATGACTTGAAGAAGCTCAACAAGAACAAGAAGCTTGTCAAGAAGGTGAGAGCAAGTGATATCTGTAGTATGAATTGAGGGCTGTTAATTTGTTGAGACTGATGTCGGGGCCCCCTTCTGTGTCTTTATAATTTGCACAGCTCGCTAAGAAGTACGATGCTTTCCTCGCCTCGGACGCTCTCATCAAGCAAATTCCCCGTCTGTTGGGACCAGGTCTTTCCAAGGCCGGAAAGTTTCCCACCCCCGTCTCACACGCAGAGGATTTGGAAAGAAAGGTCAATGAGGTTAAATCGACCATCAAGTTCCAGTTGAAGAAGGTTCTCTGTATGGGAGTTGCCGTTGGTCACGTCAAAATGACGGAAGACCAAGCTTTGGCCAACATCATGCTTTCCATCAACTTCCTCGTGTCTTTGTTGAAGAAGAATTGGCAAAACATCAAGTCGTTGACCATCAAGTCTACGATGGGAAAGCCAGTCCGTCTTTACTAAGTGGCTCTCTCAAGAGCTCTGTTTTTTTGGCAATATGTCTCTGTACTCGAACGAATCAAGTAGCGGTCGCACGCTTTGACCCAGCATCTTTTCACTAAGCATGTGAGGGGAGCTCGAAGTAGACGTAAATGTCACTGGTGAAATATATACTATTATCGCCACATCGAAAGGATCATCGACGGAAAGGTACGGAAGAGATGGGAGGGCTAGGTAGGAGAGTATTGTACTACGTCGGGAGAAAAGGTTAGGCGGATCTGTGTGACATTAGGTCCCGAGGGCACGAAGTAGACCGAAACGAGATGTCTCAAAGAAGGTGGGGGAGAGAGAGAGAGTCTTGCGGAATCAGAGAGGGGTGCCAGAAATCAACATGAGAGCGCTACGATGAGGAGGTGGGAAGGCGAGAAACGGGATATTTTCCCCGATCACTGCTGCAGGTGTGATGCAACACTCTTGCTCGCGTTGATCATATCGAATTGGTCCAGGTCGTCTTCATACTCGTAGCCGATTTCCAGGACAGTGTTGGTCGCCGAATTGTTTCTTCGTCTTCGAGGGGGACTGGACGGAGATGCATTGACAGTGTATGGATAGCAGCTTGCTTGCGACTTGCTAGGAGAGAAAGGCGGTGGGTGCATCGGTCGTCGTGGTGAGGTTTTCTCGTGATGACTTTGATTGCTCTCCGTGCGAGAGTCATCATTGGTCATACTACTGAAGTAGGCACTTTGAAGACTCGTCTTTGACATCTGATGGAGGATGGTGTGCTCTGTAGGTGGTGACTGTTGGTGTGACGTGGTGAAAGGGTAGGGTGAGATCATATTGTACGTATCATCCGCGGGCGACTTGCACACGGTCGGCGGAGGCAGGACAGGCTCGCCTGCACTGATCTCAAATGTCGGATTGTGCGCTCTTGTTGTGCTGACTTTGAGCGATTTGCAAGTCTTGGGAGAAGTCTGTGGGCGAGAGGGGGATTGCGCAGTCTTAAAGGGCACGCCAGCAGTGTGGTCAAGCTGATCGAAAGAATGGCCCGTTTCCATGTTGGCGCGAATAGACCGGATGGAGATTCCTTCGCTTGCCTTCTTCGCTGCAGGAGAGGTGTTTCCCTCGTGGAAAGGATTGCCCGTCGCAGAGTGGATCTTGCTCGAGGTGAAGCTGTTGTCCCTCTTGAGTGAGGGGGAAGGGGAAGGCAAGCTGGAAGGCTTCTTTGTGGCGTTGTGGTACATGACGGCATGCGGTGACTTTGTCGGTGATTCGGCTGAAAAGGGCATCTGCTTCCTACGAAGACTGTCTCCAGCATCGTTGTCAGCGGTGTAGTCGACCTTTCGAGGGGTCGTCCAGGCAAGGGTGTCACTACGAGGATACTCTTGCTTCTCCATATCCGTCGCAGCAACAACAATAACATCATCATCATCATAAAAGTGCATCTTCTTCTGTTCGTATGTGATGCCAGCGGTGGGCGTGTTGGTGGAAAGAGCAGCAGTGTTGACGGTGTTGCTACTTTTGCTTCGTGAGTGGCTGCTGCTGAACTTTCTTGCATGCTTCGTCCAGATGGAGTGAAGGATCGGACTGCCGACGGATGACTCGGTCTGGAAGGTGCAGATATCTTTCGTGTTGGTCTGCCAATTGCCCGTGGTAGAGGTGATGGACGTGTCTGGATTCATGCCGTGTCGACCAGCTGACGAAGATCCCGAACGTCCGATGCGCTCCCCCTTGAGAGGTGCGTGACTGATCTGAGATCGCACGGGGCGATGCACCAGGTCTTGCTCGATAGCGACGATGTCTGCCCCACGAGGAAGACATTAGTGGACGACTCTGATCGACCAGTATAGCTGCGGACGTCTAGACTCACTCATTCCTGTGATGATCTGTATGGCCAGTGAGATTGGCATCAAGCTGGGAATCTTTGGAAAGGCGTACATGACGATGAATTCAACGAGGTTCGTCGTGCACACAATCATAACCTGCGGAGAAGTGAGGAGGGAAAGAGGGCATCAGCCATTGAGCACAGTGAAGTTACTCTTCACCAGCACCCATCCACCTCACATAGTGTATGTTGTTGTAGAACAGGACACGGGAAACTTGGGAGAGGCCGAATGCAGCACCAGAGTTCCTGACCAGATGATACGCAGAGATGGCCGAGACGGTCAAGTCGAAGATGACGTTGTAGATCAGGTAGTACGGAGAAGCTCTCTTGTAGACGGGCGGGTTCAGCAATTCAGGCGAGTAGTCGAGGTCACACCATCCGTCGGTGAGGGTGTTTGTCACCAATTGGCTGACTGCGGCCCACATCGATAGGGAAACTTGTACGGTCAGCACTGCGATGAGCATCCAGTAGACTTTCCGACTGCATTGAAAGATGATGTAACACCGCCAAGCAATAGCAGCCGCCACGACTGAAGTTGATAGATAAGTAAAGATGAAGCCAACTCGATCAGGCGCTGAACATTGCCAGACATCCTTTGGAAGTTTCGTCTGTCTGACCACGGCGCTTCCTACAAAGCCAATGATGGCAAAATACTTGATGGCAAAGAACATCGCTTCTGCTGCATTTGGTCTTCGTCGCTTGATTGCCCTCATCCACATTCGAATCTCGGCCGGTAAGATTCGGATGAGCTCGAGCAGGACGATGCTTTGCGCAAATACGTATGGGTAGCTTGACCAGAGGAAGAGATTCAACCAGTCGTTGTCGACCTCCATGGTATGGTGTCCCTCATCTGGGGACGACATCTTCAGCGATCGAGAATGGTGTGGAGATGATCAAGTGGAAATGCTGTAAGAGTAAGCAGCGCTGTCGAAGGTGAGAAGACAGTGGGCGATGCTTTTCCTTTCAAAAACGGGGGAAATCTTTAGGGAAAAGGTCTTGAGGGAAAGGGAGGAGGAGCTGGAGGAAGGGCGTCTGAGAGGAAAGGAATGTAGAGCGCCCCTCCATCTCTGTCGCTCCATGTCTCCGTCCCTTTTGAATGGGAGTACGACCGTCCTGAGATCGAAAGCATCTGGGCGTCTGGTTGACAGCAAGTGTAAGAGAGGCAAATGATCAGTATTTGTCAGAGGGCGCCAAGCGGGGTGGAAAATGTTACTTCTCAATTCGAAGGATAAAGCGGTGAGTGTTACATTCACGCCTCTTGCGCGCTGATAAGGAAAACCCCCCAACTCCGACCATGCCGCCGCTATACTTCCCCATCTGAAGTGAGCACGAGCACGCAAGAGTCGGTGGAGTAAGACGAGGTACGTGCGGCTTCGTATCGGTCTCTTGCAACTTGGGAGCATAGCTATCTGATTAACGTCAGTCCTTGGACGGCACTACTCCGCAGTCTTATGTCCTATACAAGGTTCGTGCCTGAGTACAGTATACTACAACAACAAGCTGGGCACTTGGATCCGCTTGAGAGAGGTAGTTTGAAGGTGCCCTATCCGCCGCCGCTGTAATTATTCCTTTCTTATCTGCCTCGAGGAAGCTCGTATACTTCAGCAGCAAAAAGAAGAGTCGGTCGACGCCCCGTCGTCCAAGATTCCGACCTGCCGTGGTGTTGCAAATGTCTGTCTACCACCGGTGCGCAGAAGAGAGACTGCTGTCCGAGGGAATGTGGAGCCTCCTTCTACTGAGACACCGAGAATGCGTATGTCTTGCTATGCCCCAGATGCAAACGCGAGCAGGGGAGCTCCGTTGCAGTGGAGTATCCTGATAAAAGAGTTGCACACCCCGCTCGGATGACGCACATCAACTTTGGCAATGAAGGTGAATGCAGAGATGCGTTTTCTTTTGAGCTCGTTTCTTCTTACCTAACATGACCTTGTATGACGAGACCAGTCATAGGCGACGTCTTCTACTGTTGAGTATCCCCGTCTTTGTCGATGACGTGATCAAAAAAGGGGGATTCCTCTCCCTGGAGTTACTTTACCTTCATTTGGCAGGTGGGAGCACCGTACAGTAGCAGCCTTTCGTGTCGCAGGTCGTCGATCACCAATAATAGTGACTGCACCGACAATTTCTTAGGAAGAACGTCAGCATTTATTGCGCGATGCCTCATACCAAGGATGTAGAGAGGGGAGAGAGAAGAGAGGGGTCGCACGAAAGAGCAAAGCTGGTGTACAATTGCATTGTCCTCACCTACATTTAGACGTCGGCACCAAGTGGCCAGGGTGAAGGGAAAAGGCGACAGTGAACAAGGGACACTGAATCAGGAGAACAATAAAGGACCTCAGAGAAAGGAGCGCCACAAAGCGCACTGCCAGACTCGGAAGCAGGGAGACGTCCGTTCTGGATAGCTCCCATTTTCTGTGTTTTAGATCAAGTATGTTCTGCATTGAAGGGAATCGTGTTCTTCTCCTGTAGAATAGCCTCCAGCTCGCAAGGTGCGGTCAAAGTAAGAAAGTAACCGGGAACACTCTGACAGCGATGTGGACAGCAAACAAAAGCCTAGGCTCCGTCTTTCTCGCTCGAGTGGACGCCCCTTGGTCCCCCAGGCGTCTCTTGCAGTCACCTGGCGCCTGTGGTAAACTCCTCAAAGGAGTGTTTTCCAATCGCCTTCACGATGGCATGTGGCATTCAACGGTCGGCATTATCATTTAAATAGTGCAATCGATGATGCAATTGTCCACTGAGTGAATTGGACCTCCTATCATCTCCCCCCCTACCTTCTCACGCTTTGATCGCTCTTATTTAGGAGGTGTTCCTCCGGGCTACCGTCCGCCGATGCGTCTATCCTGACCCAATCCTCCCACATTGGCAAGCGGCGTCCTTCATTTGCAGACAAGTGCTTCTTCCTCTTTCCTGTGCCTGCTCCCACACCCCAAGTAAGAAGGAATAGGAAGTCAGTGCTGTGCCCAGGTGACGGGTATAAGCAGGCACACGGGAAAGCGCGCTCGTCCCCTCCGACAAATAACGAGGCGGTCGTCTTCGCCCCTGACAACTCTCGTTCTCTCATCTGTCAGGGGGGCACAACGAAGCATTCTCGGCACACATCTCATTGATCTTTCTTCTCACAGCACAGGCAACTTGCCCTTATACGTACACTCCCAGTACTTCTGCTGACTACGAAAGTGTCTTGCTTTTTTCAATGTCGGAAGAATGCTCCGACACAATATTGCCCTTACTCTCAAGCTGACTTGACATTTTCCCACTTTATCCTTCCGTAATTGTATGTAGTCTCCTTCCTGGTCAGGAGTGCAACAGCAGCAGCAACAGCAGCTTATCTCTCACAAGACACTTGCAATGCACATCGCAGCCCTTCTTACACTACCTTGGCAGAGCAAAAGGATATAAGACCCGACCATCCTTGCGTCCTCCTTCTGCTTTTATCTCTCTTCAGTACTCATACTTGCGGTCTCTGAGCTACTACACCGCACCTCCGTCCAAGTCTCCTCCTCCTTGAATATCGATTTGAGCACAATCTGCATTTGATTCGCAAGATAACTACAGCTTTTCTACATCGTCATTATGTGGTCCAAATTGTCTCTTATCTCCGTCGTAGCCCTCGTCCTTCTACTGGGCTCTCCCGCCGTCTTGAGCGCTCCCGTGAGTATCAAATGTTGTGGGTCGCTAAGCTTGAGTGTATTCTGACTGTAGTGACCGAATTTCCTTGATAAGATGTCCCGCGAGCAACCAAACAAAGTGCAGTCCTTGGCAAGACGAGGGGATCTTCTGTCATCACAAGAGGTCGACCACCAAGAAAAGAGGTGGTTTACTTCAGCTGCTCCTGCAATGAGTGGTGGAAGTCAAGACGTCGATCATCACAAGTCCACGGGTGGAGACGACCACAAGAATAGCCACAAAGGAAACAGGAAGGATGACCACCGAGATCGCCACTCTGAAGCTCTGAGTGAAAGAGACGGACAAGTGGCAGGCCCTAGAGGAGGGCCTAAAAAAGAGCCAATGGGTGGATCTTCGGGAGGTCCAAAAGGAGGATCGACGAAAGGACCCAACGGAGGACCAGAAGGGCCAAAAGGAGGACCTAATGGAGAACCAGAAGGAGGACCAATGGAAAAAAGAGACGAATGGAGAGAAGAGCAACATAGCAGCCACCACTATGACAGCGACGATGATGGCTTTGGAGGACCTGACTTTGATGACGAGAACGTCTACCCTATACGACCTGGTGGCGCTCGTGTTGGACTAGGAGTTGGAGCTGGGGCTGGTGTTGGGATTGGAGGCGTGAGCGTGGGTGTGGGTGTAGGTGGACCAGGCGCAGGCGCAGGCGTTTTCATCAAGAGGGACGAATGATTGCACACGCTAGCTTTCTCCTTTTGCTCTTCTGTTCTCCATTTTCCGTCTCTGTGAGACCCGCTCCTGTCGTTATTGTACGAATCTAGCTTGCTACCTGAATCTCGAAATGCTATCGATTGATTTCTATCCTGGTTTTCCTCTTACATCGCGCCCGTTCGAGAGAGTCACAGCTGTGATGTGTACCTCGCTTGAGATCTTAGATCCGTCGCCTTTCGTAAGCTGTGATGTACTGATGGGCTTTGTAGCGCTGAGAAGGAGGAGACATCTACCGAAGCACCTCATTGTGCACCTCATTGCGCAGTCAAGAACAGCAAGTAATGGTGAGGCTTCTCACGTCAGTAAACATGGGGTCTCTCGCTTCGTCATCGACATTCTTTGCTAATTCCATCAGCGGTAAGCCAGCTGGCAGCAGTAGGCGCTACTATCAGTCGGTCTCCTAGCGTTGCGTCGCCCATTCGCAGATGCTTGGCATACTGAAGAAGGGCATTGCCATCCGCACGCTGCCCATACTTGATCCACTGCGCATTCACACCACGAACGTCTTCCGAGCAGTCAAAGTGTGGCGGAGGTAGGGCCAAGGCTAAGCAGAATTGTGGCAATCGCTCGAGATTGCCTTCCATCTTGTCCTGTGAAGCCGGGAACATGACTAATTCTCTCAAGAAGAACAGGGAGCAAGCCAAAGTTTCCCGAACCGAATTAGACATCCGTCGAAGCTCATCGTCCGATGCATCTTGCCGCCTGCCATCGTTGTCAAGGACCGTCAATTCCATACTCTTCCATTCTGCACAGGTGACCTTCTCAGAGGCTTTCTGTGCCACTAGACCTGGTGCAAAGGAGGCAGTCGTGTCTGTTCCAAGACTCTCGCATCCGAATCTTTCATCCAAGAATCGAGTTGCTTTCCGTGCTACCAAATTGAGATAATGATCGCCTTTCTTCAGTACGTCTAGTGTTCTCAGTGCTTCCATTGGAATGACTACTCGACAGTCGCCTTCTTTGAGCCAGTTGTGAATCGTACGCAATGAGTAGATGAGAAGACTGACATCTGCCACAACGATCTTCTTGGCATTTGTCGAGCCTTCGTGTTTTGTATTGGATGTTGACGATGATGACTTAGGTGAGCTCTTCCCAGCACCGAAAAGACCGTTGCTTTCCGCATTAGTAGAAGGTGGTGATCTCCTGCCTCCTTGACCATTGAGAGCATTCTTGCTTCTACATCCACCTTTCCAACCTCCGCCCCAGCTGCACTTATCCTTTCTCGAACTTCCTCCTTCCTCCTTCCTGTGCTGTAGTTGATCCACATCACCCTGAAGCTTGTCCACTCTGTGTTGCAAGAACAGCGTGCCCATAGCTCGACACAATGCTTCCTTCGTTTCACACTTTCGCCTTGTGGCGCCAATGACTGAAGTGGAAGCTGAAGTGGACGACTTTGTCCGCTCCATGCTGGTCGAAGACGACATTGCATAGTGTGACGTGGTTAGTGAGGTCGCAGTTGCACTGCTGGACATTGATAGAGTTGGCGAAGAAGTCGCCATTGTATGGCGTTCGTAAAGGTCGAACAGTCTAGAGGATCGTCAAGTATCTTAGTTGCGTACGCTGCTCAGCATGATACAATAATTTCCAACTTCAAGCTTTTTTACTCTCAATCTTAGAATTTACATTTGGACAGCCTACTTTTGTTTGACCGGGCTGAGCTTTCATTTACATTTCTCGCTATCCACTCAGATCTCCAGAGGTCAGTCCGGACCCCTACCGGTACTGCATGATCAATTATGCATTGACGCGTGCGATAAGCGTATTGGCAGGGCAATAAAATCGGCGGTATAGCAGGCGAGAATTACTCATGACGTGAGCTTGGTTTGAAATCACTGGACAACGGGTAATATAATTGTCTACACCCTACACGATCTCACTCTGCAAGCTGAGCGATGAAGTGTCTCCTGGGGGCTGGCTTCGACTTCTGGTCGAGCTGTCTCGAATCAAGAGGGCGTACTGTAGTACGTTCTCACTAAGTTTTCGAAGCCACCATTGTGATACACTCTTGATCCGTTGGTTGGTTGCACGATGCGAAGACACATGATGGGCGAGCGCTTCGTAGATCTGAAGGTGGGAGTGATTGGGCACGATGAGAAAGAGAAGCGTTTGAGCACCATCGTGGCCGTCTTTGTACTCACCTTTTCAGAAATGACAGGCAAGAGACCCGTCTGTGCGAGATCCAGAGCACCGTCGAATTCACTCTGCGACGGGGAGTGGAAAGAGAAGACCGTGCGATCAGTTTACGCTTAACTCCAACCACCAAAAGAATTCTTCCCGACATACTCACCAGATCCATGACGACACGACAATGAACAGGGATCAGCGTCTGATTCGCATTCATGAACGCCACAATCGGTCGAACAAAAGTCTGTGTTCGGTAATTCAGATCGCTTGAGAAAAGGGGAACAGCAGCTTTGATGTCCTTGAATCGCACGTCCAGATCAATGACAACGCTGGCAACATGAGAAGACGCTGCTAATGCTTTTTGAGCATTCTCTTCGCCAACTTGGTCTATGAGCGCATCTTTTACAATTGTCTCGGTTTTGCTTTCATCGTCACCGCCACCGCTACCTTGCTCCAGGCGTTCATCAAGCTCCTGCACAGAGTCGCCACTTGCTTCGCGATTAGCGTTCACCGCATTCGCTACATTGTCCATCTCCTTTCTCCAACTACGCTTCTTTTTCTTACTGGATTCGTCCTCATCCCGTAGAATCTTGAGATCTGCCTCCCTTTTCTTCCAAGCTCCTTCTGCATTCGGTCCCACTGTTGTCATGGGTGCTTGGATAGCCGGTCCGCTCAACCTATGTTGACCAGGAATGGGCATCTCCTCGCCGTGCTCCTTGTTCAAGTGCTCTCCACTGACAGCGTTACTTAGATTGTCCAGCATATCACTGATGATGACGTTGATATCAATATCCGACGAAGCTTCTTTGGGCAACTTGATATCAGCTACGAGATCAAATTGACCAGATCGAATCCAGGATACCGGTCCATGAACATCTGATTGATTCTGGATATGATCGATGTTGATACCGTCAATCCGAAGTCTCGATAGAGTCTTCCATCGCCCCGTCATTATTTCTCTCTCTTTACCGGTCGTTCTACCGATACTCTGAGGTTTGTGAAGACTGAGAAGGCATCCGTCTACCTGTCCAGTGATCCTATCGGCACACAAGATGTCGTAGAACAGCCATTGACGACGAAGCCTAGGTATTTGAGCTTCAAAGATGCTGAAATTGAACGGTCTAAAGTCGCCAGGCTGATAAACAGTCACCAGAAAATCACTAACAGTGAGTGACGCCAGCTCGAATCCGCTATTCTTTCCTTGACGTCGTGCCTCTCGAGGATCGTAAGGCTTTTCCTTGTCCCAAAACACGTTGCGGCGGTCTGATCGAGCAAAAGGAAGCAGAGACAGAAGAGGGGACATCAAGAGCGAACCTCGTCAGTAGCTTTCCTTCAGCAGGAAAAGTCAAGCACATCACTCACCAACGATACCCCTCACTCCTTGTACCACTGCGTCTTCTACTAGCCCTTTCCCATCCAGCCATCTGCTAAAGCTGAGCTTGACCTCTATTGTGTCCACACTCAAGTCGAACATGCTGAAGTTGCTGTTGATGTGCTCTCCGTTCACGTCACTTTGCAGTGAAGCAAGCTCTCCTCGAGCTTTGTCACTCATGGGAGGCACTACTTCTGCGTCATCGTATTCATTGAAATGCGTTCCTTCCCAAGCCATTCCTTGCCCAGCAGTGACTGCAGTCATTCTTCTCTTCTGTGGCTTGCTCTGCCTTCTTTCACCCTTTTGAAGTGCCAATCTCTCCTTTCTCAGAGTTTCCGCATCATGGCCGTATGCTCTCCTGGATATGAAGACATTTTGGAAACATATCCTGGAGTCTTTCCACTTTGGCACAATAGCACTTTCAAAGATGACTGTCACCCCTGTTTCATGCGTGAGGTAATCTGCAATCTTGCGAGCAATCCACTCTTGCATATTTAAAATATTGAAGGCGGAAAACACTAGCGAAACGGCTGTTGTAGTACCGACGATGATGAAGATGACGGTTCCCAGGCCTCCCAAAGTGAAGAAAGCGGAAATATCGTCTGCGTTGAAACGTCGAAAACCTCGAATGGTGAACCACTTGAATCGGATCCTCAATCGGGTCCAGAATCCTTGAGCAAAGCGCAGTAAGTCCTCCTTCGAAGGTCTACTCGGGCGTGTCCATCTTGAGGAAGTCGAAGATAACGAGTCAGGAAGAACAGTCTCCTCAGAAGACGGCAAGCCCGAAGCTTCTGCCTGACTTCGTTTGCTCTGTTCCTCCTGCGCTGCTCTGTATTCAGCCTTAGCTTCCAGAGTGCCTTCCTCTCGTGCTCGAATAGCGAGCTCCCGCAGAGATCTAGGGTAATTGTGGAATGGTAACCGAGACATATCCATGACATCCTTCGTCTCTCTTCTTCCTTGTGCCTTACCTGAGTCTTCAATACGGAGTCGATCTGAGTCAGAGGGGTCTCTGTGACGAACGATCGAGGTAGAGAAGTGTCGACGAATACCGTGGGACTCCTTGACAGGTAAAGAGGAGAAGAAGTCTCGAATGGTAGAGTAGCGCTCGCTGTGCAGTCCCCCGATCGACATTTAGTGAGCAATCTTTATTCGCATACGAAATAGAGCTACTCACACATCGGCTCGATATGGTCGAGAGGTCGGAGGAGGAAGATGTCGCAGCGAGCGAAGGCTGTTGCTCGAACGTAAGCTCTCCCTTCTCAATCCTGCGCGCAAAGGAGCTTGCATATCGCAGACGACAAGAATTGGTACAATGTCGATAAATGTCCGGTTGTCAGTGTGACATTAAGAATTGGCTCCTGGCTCCTTCGACCCTGGACAGCCAATCTTTGACAGGTGTCTGTGATCGGATGGGGAACGGCAGCGAGCCTCTACGAGTAGGTACGCACTCCCCTTCTTGCAGACGCCAAGTAAAGCGGTACGCAGAGGGAAAAAAAAGGAAATCGAAGCAACCCTTTTCCACACGTGTGTTGCTTTGCCCTGGGGGGTGGAGGCAGGGCCTGATGAGAAGGCCCGAATACTACGTAAGTGAGAAGAAAGGGAACAGACGATCGTCTATCTTCATACATACATGTCTTACTCTTGGACCGTTGGCAGTGATCGCAGCAATCCACTCTCGGGAGAAGCGAGCGCGAAAGCGATGTTGGGGTCTGCGGCGGTGGAGCAACCATTGACACCTCCTTCGGTCCGCAATGTGAATGTGTCAACTTGCTTGAACATCAGCCAGTTTCGAGGTGAGATTTGAGTGTGTACAATGACCTCGTTGCTCCCACAGTGGCTTACTGGTGGTGCTTTCCCTTGAACTTAATCTGTGAAGCTTTGATGCAAGAGTACAGGTCGTTGGACGATCTTGTTACAACACGACTAAACAGGACATTGTCCAATTCAAGGACCTCCGGATTCACGCATTCACCTTCTCTTCTCAGCACGCATATCACCTCCAACACTTCGGATGATCTGGGAAAGTCGACCTACTCGAGAGCTCCAGAGCAAGCCTGTCTATCATTCTGGAACGAGCTTGTGAATGTATGGATAGGAAGAGAAGAGGTGCTGGAGTATTGCATGAAGGTGGAAGAGAGAGAGAGACTACAGAAGCTTCGATTGAAGGCAGGAGAAGAGTGGATCCTGAATAATGACATTGAGAAGAAGAGTCGAGAGAGTGGGTTCGGTAAAACAGGGTGGGGTCTGAATAGAGCAAAAGGCGATCCATTTGACTCTAGGGCTTCTCGCAGTGAAGATAGTGGCGAGTCACTGGTGAGTCAGATGGACAGCCACGCTCAAACAGCAAACAGGACAGAGTGGGAAACGTATAAGGAGATCACTGACATTACCGAATCTACTCTAAACAGAGGCGTCAAATGAAAAACGAATTTGCAGTCGAGGCTATCATTCGCAAGAGATCGCTAGATGGTGAGACCGCGGTGGGGCTGGAAAGGGAGAGTTTCCCTCCTAATGGTTCTTGCCTCTCCTTCTCCTTACAGTCTTCAAATCAAAATGCCGTTTCTTTAGCCCAACGTTTTCCGAAGGCATCAGGGGAGAGCACGAGCGGTCGATGTGGAACGGTGTTGCTACTCCTGCAGCACAGCAAGCGCAACAGTGATCCCCAGAGATCACTGGTCTCGTATACATAAAGTACACTGGTCCTCATACATTCAAACCCACCACTCTGCACGCAAATGCTTTCGCGATGCCACCCTTGTAGCAGTCTATTTGATACATCATGTCGTCAAGATTAATAGTACAATCAGTCAATATCTGCATCGTAGAGACTAAGGGTTTAGTAAAGTACGGATGAAGTCGGTAAGAATCACCCTTTGCACTCACATTGTTGTCGCAGGGCTCTTTTCTTAGCCTGGAGGATAATTGCTTCTATCTGACTTCGATCTGGCACAGGTGGCGGTACTAGCTCTTCGCTATCCAGTACATTCAACAGAGCACTAACTCGAGCTGAATCACCTGCTGCTTTCCGTTGTGGTTCGCCATCGACGTCCATACTCTCAGAAGGAGCGACGGCGTCGTTTGCCTCTTTTTGAATTTCTTCTAGACTCTTTGGTTTTGGACGTGGTACAGTCTCAGGCAAATCCATTTCTGACGCATCCTCGCCCAATTCCTCTAAGAGATCTGCACGACCTTCTTTCCATGCCTGCTCCTCTGCCAACTCTTCGGCTGCCAATATCAGGCCATCGTTTTCATCATCGTCTCCATAGTAGCTAGGTGGTTGATTAGCAAAGCGTTTGTACTTCAGCGATCGATAGGACTCCATCTCTGCTTCTTCCTCTACGGTCCTGTTCAATAGTTCTTTGACGCCTGGTAAGTCTTTTGCCCTCCCGAAATATTTGTAGCCCCTCGTCCCTGGCACTTCTCTACCTGCATCATCCAACATTTTTGGAACACCTCGTTTGTAGTTTGCACCACCTAATGATACAATTTGATGCTCCCACGCTCCTTTTTCTCGAAGCAGCTTATTGATCTCATCGTTGACATCTCGAACTTCATAGTCTGTCAAGCCAAAGTCCTGAATCTTGGACACCTTCCTACTGATCTCCCTCAAGACTTCCCCTCTCCATTTCTCACATTCTCGGAGATTCGAAACTCGACCAGCGACTCTCGGTCTCTTTGCACTAGAAGGCGCAATTCCTAGCTCTGCTGCTTGTGCTTGTCTGAATCGATAGAGTGTCGATTGCGCCTTCTCCTGATTTCTCGCCATCGCTGCTGCCTTTACACAGGGGGAGATTGGCAGAAGAAAGCAGTCGAAAGTAGGTGGTAGGGGGAGTCTTTCTGTGTCTCCTTCGATGCTTTCTGGAGTGGGTAAATTAGATCCACGTGCGGCCTGCTTGAGCGCGACTTTCGAGTGTTGGAGCAGACATGTCTCCTTTCCCTCTTCGATTGTTCTCGTTTTCATCACCTTCCCCAATTACGCACAAATCCAGACTTGACAATGTGTGAGTAAAAGATTTTGAGGGTCATGACGAACACAGTGGTGTCTGCGCTAGTTGCTAAGCAGAATTGCTGTCCATGCTTCCACAGCATTCGGAGGAGGAAGCGGAGGTTTCTCATTCGGAGGTGCTGCTGCTGGGGGTAGCAATCCACCTGCCAAGCCGGCTTTTAGTTTTGGTGGTGCACCAGCCAATAATGCTCCAGCACCTGCTGCGTCATCGTCTCCTTCTACGAGTTTTTCTTTCGGTGGTGGTGCTGGTCAGTCGCTCGGAAGTGGCAATTCTGCACCGAATGCTACACCTCAACAACCTGCCGCCGGTGCCTTTTCATTTGGAGGAAGTGGGGGAAGTGGAAATTTGTTTGGAGGAGGTGCGACGGCTGGTTCGACTACACCAGCCTCCAAGCCACCTGCTACGACGTTCGGCTTTGGAACGCCTGCAGGCTCGGGCTCGACGAACTCCTTTAACGCTGCAAGTACCACACCTGCTGCAGCTCCTCCCTCCAATTTGTTTGGAGGATTTAATAAGCCGGCTGCCTCGACCGGTGGAGGCAGCACACTTTTCGGGTCTTCCAGCACCCCCAAACCTGCAGATAATGGCACGGCCGCACCTTCGCCTTTTGGTGGATTTGGTAGTAGTGCAGCAAAGAACACACCCACTGCAGGAGCGAGTGGTGGTTTTGCTCTTGGCGCAGCTGCGGTTCCTGCCACCTCATCTTCTCCTTTAGCAAATGCTGGTCAAGCAGCATCTGCTTCTGCTCCAACTCCCAAGCCATCAGGTTTTAGCTTTAACGCAGGGCCATCTACTAGTGCTGCGAGTACAGGTGGATTCTCCTTTGGAGCAGTCAAGCCTGCACCTGTCAATCCTCCCGCACCAACATTACCCGCTTCCAACCCTGCTCCGCCTACTGCTACACCGTTCTCTTTCGGGGCCAAGCCTGCGACGCCAGCAGTTGCATCAACTCCGCCAGCGCCTGCAACACAGCCGTCAACAAATTCTCCTTTTACTGGTTTCAAGACCGACACAAAAGATAAACCGACTTCAGCGAGTACGGAACCTGCTAAGGCTCCCCTGTCTTTCGGTAGCAATTCGTTCGGTAGTGCTCCTAGCAATACTTCCAGCACTACAGCGCCAACTGCAAGCAGTATGTCTTTTGCCCCAAAGCCAGTAGCTCCCTCTTCCTCTAGCGCGGCCCCTTCTACCAGTGCTCCCTCTACTGGCGGCAGCAATCTATTCGCTGGCTTCGGCAAACCAAGTGCCGCTGCAACGGATGCGCAAACAGCTCCTGCAACCAACACAGCAAGCAGTGCTGCGGCAACAGCCGCACCAGTAC
Source organism: Exobasidium rhododendri (assembly GCA_026210745.1). Taxonomy (NCBI): domain Eukaryota; kingdom Fungi; phylum Basidiomycota; class Exobasidiomycetes; order Exobasidiales; family Exobasidiaceae; genus Exobasidium; species Exobasidium rhododendri. Next base: position 2,203,277 of record CP110630.1, read on the forward strand.
CAGCCCCTTCTACTGGGTCTGGACCTCCTGCTACCGCTGCAGGTAAGCCTGGAGCACCAGCTGCCTTGTCGACAAACCTTTCCGCTACCACGTCACTTCCGCCTCCGAACATGCTAAGAGGAAGGAGCATGGAAGAAATTGTCAACAAATGGAGTCAAGAGCTGGAAAGCGCAACGAAAGAATTCGCAAGACAAGCAGCCGAAGTAGCTGTTTGGGACGGAGTATTGAGACGAGGCGGCGATGAGATTTCCAAGCTGATACAATCACTTCAAGCAGCCGAAGAGAGGCAGTCGTCCATCGAACAAACGCTAGACTATGTTGAACAACAGCAAGCTGATCTGATCGCGCTCCTGGACCAGTATGAAGGACAAGTAGCCGAGCTTCTCCAAGGGGCAACCATGCGAGGAATCAACGCCTACGGCAACCAAGCTATGACCTCAAGTATGGAAATGGGAGCAGCAGACGCTGAAAGAGAGCGAGCTTACGCTATGGCAGAATCTCTTAATGCTCAACTGGACGAACTTTCACGCAACTTGTCATCCATGATTGTCGAAGTGAACAACTTGAGCTCTACTACCGCTGCTAATGCCTCACGACCGCACGCTGAGCCAGACACAAATTCGTTAGGGCCTTTGCGGTTAGGAAACAATCTGCACAGCTCTGGGGCTGACCCAGTCTCTCAGATTGTCGCTATCCTTAACGCCCATCTTGGAAGTCTCAAGTGGATTGACGAGAGTTCAAATGCACTGCGCGAGAAGGTCGAAAACTTGCGAAGAGGTCAAGTAGGCACAGGTGAAGGAAGAGTGAACCGTGACAGGACTACTGGCTCGCCGAGCAACTTCCGTGAAGAGTACTCCAGCAGCGCCTCTTCGAATCGTAACAGGCAAAGTAGCGTGGGTCCAGGAGCAGGTGGAAATGACACTCTGAGATCCGGAAGCGTCGGTCCAGGTTATTCCAGAGGAGCTAGTGTGGGTCGAAATGCAGGCTCAGGTTGGAGTGAAGCTACCATTGCAATGGGGGGCGGCAGCAATTTGGGGAAATCTCGAGGGTATGGGCTGCACTGACCGATGATATACAATGTAATTACTTGACTTGGGGAGGAGATAGAAATGAACGGCAATTTACTGCCAAGCTAATGATATGAGAGTGATCCATTGATTCCGGATGTGCACACCTTGATTTTCCTTCTTTTCCTCCTCTCTTTCTTCCAAGACAAAAGCCCTTCTGACATTGCTGAGTCGTCTTGTCTTGGCCTGCCAGATGCGAGTGGCAGTCCCGTTCTCTTCTGCTCGTGAAGAGAGAGCGGGAGCCTCTTCCGAATCGTGAGTCATGATCTGCAGCTCGAGGATTCGGCTAGAAGTTTGGGCGAGAAGGTCGTCAGAAGCAAAGGCACTACATTGCCGCTCTTGGACAGCTTTCTCAGACGATTCGAGCAAAGGCCAGTCACCGGAAGGAAGTGTCGGGAACGGAACCAGCTGAAGTCCTTGTCGATATGCTCTCCGTAGAAACGAAACAATTTTGGATCGACCGGTGTGTAGACCGGACACCATGTAGACTCGAGACTGCTCATCTTTGCGCAGCAACGAGGTGATCGACTTGAGAAGAGCTGCGTGAGACAGGTCATCCCAGCTGATACAGAAAAGGGGGTCGGGTCAACTTCGATGCCATCTTCAGTCACCTCCGCCTTTGATTTGACGGACATCTTCACCCTACTCACATGCAATCGGCCAGAAGAATGGCATCAAAGGTGCCGTTGGGGACTAGATCTCTCATGTCGTCGATCGCCTTTGCCCAGGTATGCCCCACGACCTTTATTGTCGGGGAAGGGCATTGAATATTGGCCATAACGTTGCCCTTCAACGTGCCTATGAGAGAAGGCGAGTCATAGTCTGTGGCAACGACCTGGTGTCACAAGGGAAGAGTCGATCATTCAGAATAGTAAAAGAAGTGTATTGGAGAAAGGGCAGATAAATGCTGCGACCTCACACATCTCGCATTTCCAAAGGCGTGAGCAGCAATGCTAGGTAGACCAGTACCTGCACCGAGCTCCAGGACATTGAGGCCCGAGAGCGGCAGGGCGCGAGAGTACAGCAAATCAGCTAAGATCATGCCCGCTCTCCATTGTCGGTGAGCAAAGATGGTGGGAATATCTGCAAAAGGCACCTGAACTCGGAAAGGCCCTCTCGACCATTTTGTTTCTTCTGAGGATGGGTGTAACTTCAAAGGGTAGTATTCCACCACGTCACCTGGGTCTCCCAGCGATGGGTGGACCTTTGCCATTTCTTCTGCCCTTTTCGTTGGCCTGCCGCCCCACAACCACTTGACAGGTAATTCAAAGAAAGAGAGAACGCTGGCTGAGAGTACGACTAGCGCTATTCGATGCTAAGGGCCGATGTCGATCCAATTCTTACCCTCTTCTGACGCGTGAGAAATGAAAGAAGCGCTGCAACTTTCACATATCTAGATATACCCCCACCTGACAATTTAGTTTGTATTCGTTCAAGGGTAGATGAAGCGAAGATTGTAAGAGAAGCAAAAAAGGGGAAAGAAAAGAAATTACCCGCTTCTTTGCCCACCTCTTTTGTAGCGTCGATTCGGCCTTCTAGAGGGGGTTCCCCCACAAATGTTAATTAAGTCTTGGCTCCTTCATGTCGAAAAGGCGACTAAGGAGATTCTGACACCGTGGGGGCAAAGCGAGCTAGGAAGAAGGGACGAAAGGAAGCCGTAAATCGTGAGAGCAGCCTCGAAGCCCTTCTCTTGCCCACCCCACACCATCAGACCCATACCATAGTCAACGCCATCCCACCCCGTAATGCAGCTTAAATCTTGCCTCTCATTCATCGCTATCGGTGTGGCAGTATGCTCGGCTACCCCACTGAGATATCTTGTTCGAGATGTCACCACTGAATTTCCTGACCCCACCGTTGATCCTTTCTACGTTGCTCCAGCCAACATCAATACCTACAAACCAGGTCAAGTGATTCGAAGTAGAAGTGTAACGACCACGATTACCAGTGACGTTGGTTCCTCGTATCAGCTGTTCTATCGAACTACGAATACAAGTAATCAAGCCGAAGGAACTGTAGCTACCGTGTGGGCACCGACTACGCCCAAATCACCCGCTCAAGTCTTGTCCTATCACTCCTACATGGACTCTACCAGTCCAGATTGTGCAGTCAGTTGGGCGTTTGTTCAGGGGTCAGCATCTAACGGCAAGGCTGTCACTTCGTTAGATGCACCAGTCTTTATCGAATGGGCTCTAAGTCAAGGCATCTATGTCGTTGATCCAGATGACGAAGGCCCAAAAGCGGCATTCATTGCTGGATTTCAGCAAGGAATGGCTGCCTTGGATGGCATCCGAGCTATCAAGAATTACTACAAGTTACCAGCATCGACCGGTATTGCAATGACCGGATACTCTGGAGGTGCTTCAGTGACAGTTTGGGCAGCCAACCTTGCAGCAGGGTATGCTCCCGATCTAAACATACTTGGCGTAGCTCACGGAGGTACACCCATTGACAGTCGAAACATTTTCAACTTCTTGAACGCTGGACTGTTTTCAGGCTTTGCTGGAGCCGGTCTTGTTGGTCTCATGAATGCTTACGATGATCTGAATGCGTACATCTTGGCACACGTCTCCGCCACCGCAGCGACACAAATTGCACAGTATCGATCAAAGAATTTCTGCATAGGACAAGTAGTAGCAACATACCCCTTCACGAACTTCATTTCGGAAATCAACGTTGCCGATCCTCTTGACGCACCAATCCCCAAGAAAATACTCGCAAGAGAGACCCTATTGATGTCTTCCAGTAGTGGCGGGATTGTGACCGTTCCAAAGTTCCCCAGGCTACAGTGGCATGCACTGGAGGATGAGATTGTGCCGTTCGCAGACGAACAAACATTCGTGACTGAACAATGTGCTCATGGTGCAAACATCCAATTTCAGATATTCCCTGTCGCAGAGCACATCACTGCCGAATTGTTAGGTATACCAGGTGCAATCATCTTCCTGGGTCAGATATTTGCAGGTACAACACCAAAAGTGGTTTGTGGCACTCCGCTACCTGGCTTTGTCACTTCGACGAGTCCGGGAGCAAGCAGCGTACTGGGTGAAAATACGGTTAAGTCTCTGCTTGCTCTCAACGGTACCACCATCATGGGACAGACTGTCAAATTATAGGCACCACTCTGTTTCATCTCGCTCGCCCGCCCGTCCGCCCTCCATTACCCCCTCCCAACCATGTCTTATGAATAATGAGGGGAAACCTCAACGATCTTTTGTTCTGCTTGTGCTATGTGTAATGTAATCTTTACAGCCACAATATCACTTACGAATACTATTGCCTCAAACTGTCGTCTAGGTGACCGGACGTAAGGCACCTGTGCTCTACGTCTTGAATGTTTTGGCAAACCCTTGCAATCAACTTCGCATATTCTCACGATGAGGACAGTGGAATCTAACGCTGTCCAAGCCGTTCCTCTCTCATACTACAGCCTCGAGAGAATATACAATATTTTCCTCCTCTTCTCTTGCCTGCCCTACCTTGCAGATCCACTGCATTTTCCCCTTCTTTCCCCTCATTTGCGTTGCCCTCGCAAAGCATTTGAGATGACGAAAGCTAAAATGTGGTACCTGGAGCCCGGAATTCCACGTGGCGCAAGTGGAGCTTTTCCACAATTTTTTGGCCAAAAACTTTTCGACGATCGTAAGTCGAGACTTGGATGATGTAGATCGTCTGAGGTTGAATTGCGATCAAATGCCACTCCTGGAAACCACCATCATTGCACGCAAATTGTCGATCTACTGCTAGGTCAGGAACGCTTGTCTCTTCGTCGGAACAGCTTGAGGTAATTTTTCCCATCGGCCAAGGGAGCTGGCCAAGGCATCACGTCCTTAGGGCTGGGAACAAAATTGGGTGCTAGCGGAGGGGACATTGGCGGATTTGAGGGAAAAAGTCAACATTGAGGGGCATACAAAATGCCTTCCGACCTTGATAGGTGAGTCGCACTTACAGATTTCTATCGTATCTCATACAAGGACATCTAATCGACATCCTCTTGAAATGCTGCAGGCAAATCGCCCAGCTGGAGAGGTGTGAGCCAATTTCAGAAGCTCAAGTAAAGAATTTGTGTCTGAAGGCGAGGGAGATTCTTGTCGAAGAGTCCAACGTTCAGCATGTGGACGCACCAGTCACGATATGTGGAGATATACATGGGCAGTTCTGGGATCTAATGGAGCTCTTCAAACATGGTGGTCTATGTCCAAATACAAATTATCTCTTTATGGGCGATTTCGTCGATCGTGGCTTTTACAGTGTAGAGACTTTCTTACTTCTACTGGCATACAAGGTCCGCTATCCCGATCGTATTACGCTGATTCGAGGGAACCACGAGTCAAGACAGATCACTCAAGTGTACGGATTCTATGATGAGTGCTCACGAAAGTATGGAAGTGCAAACGTGTGGAGATACTGTTGTGAGGTATTTGATTACCTCGCCTTGGGTGCTGTGGTGGATGGAAGAGTATTCTGCGTCCATGGAGGGCTTAGTCCCAATGTTGCAACCATTGACGAAGTGAGTGGAGTAGATACTATGGCAGCCACAATCTCCCCCAAAGTGCCGTACTGACGAGTTACGAGTGCAGATTCGTTCTATTGATCGCAAGCAAGAGGTACCCCATGATGGAGCCATGTGTGATTTACTGTGGTCTGATCCGGATGGTGAGTCCGATACCACAGCTTATACACATTCTTGTCCATTGACGTCTTGCCTCCTCTTTTTCTACCATCACAAAAAAGATATTCAAGGGTGGGGCATCTCACCTCGAGGAGCCGGATACCTCTTTGGCGGCGACGTTGCCATGCAGTTTGCACACACAAACGACATTGATTTGATCGCCAGAGCTCATCAGTTGGTCTTGGAGGGCTACAAGCTGATGTTTGACTCGACAATCGTAACAGTCTGGAGTGCTCCCAACTATTGCTACCGATGTGGAAACGTGGCCAGCATACTAAAATTAGACGACGGTCTCAATCAAAAATACGAGACTTTCGATGCGGCTCCTCAAGAGTGAGTAGTATGGTCACTTTCGTAGCTTTCCCGCCCGTTTCGCTGACAGCTTCTTGCTTCTCCTTATTCGCCGATGCTTCACTACCTCTAGGAGTGAGTTGAAAGACAGTGTGTCTTGCAGCAACTGGCAGTTCAGAACGTTGACTCTTCTTCTCCATCTTCTCTCCTCTCACAGGCCAAAATATCCCCTCGAAGCGATGCGCCCCCGAGTACTTTCTATAGTCGATTGCTCCGTCTTTGTATTATGTACTGTCCTCGTCACAACCACTTTGTGTGTAATTTTGTATTCTTCATACCACTTACCCCTCCGCCACAAATTCGAGATGGGATGCATCGTTTTATTTTGTACCGATGTAGTCATTGCCTTTCAAGTTCTGGCGCACGGCCTCTTCCAGAGCGACGCGAAGAGAAAGTCTGAATGCCAATCTTCTTCTCGATGTCCTAGGAGTACATCGAGTCGAGTAGTCCTTTCCCCTATACTGGCAAAGGAGAGAATCTGGTCCGTTCGTATGCGATGACTTCATCTGTCTCCTCTGCCTATCAACAGTACGTCGATCAGTTAGGATCGTATGCAAAGACACCTACACCAGCCTTTTCGTTGTCAGCACTCTTTGCACTCTCAGCTCCGTTTGCCTTTCCCGGTGGTAGAGATCAGCAAAAGATACCAACACCTGCTCCGTCCTCCCCCGTCGGGAAATTACTAGGGTCCTCCCATCTTAAGTCGGCCATTCCATTACGGAGCGCTTTGCCACCTTTCTGGCAGCTTGCTGGTTTTGCTGTCGCTTTTGGAGGTGGTGGATACATGATAGAAAAAGGTGACTCACTCAACGGTTCTGGCACAGTCACAGGTGAGTCGTAAATGCATAAATCTGACGTGAAGAGGACTCTCTAAATTCAAGCCAAACGTACTTAAAATCCCTCCAATACTTTACATCTCGCTCAAAGCTTGGTCTCTTATCTATCTCTTCTTCCACGGGGCCAGTGCACTTCGAAGGCCAGCCGCACTTCCGCTCGCTCTCACTCTTTCAACGGCCACGATTGGTCTAGCTGTCCACGGTTCTCTCTACTTCAATCAGACTTCTTGGAAAGGAGCAGTACCAGGCTTCACCGAAAATAAATCGCCCAAGCAACAGCCTGGTAGTAGTCTTGCAAGTTTGGCTACTATAGGAGTGCTCTCTGCTTCGACTTTGCGACGTGGAAAGCGTGTTGCTCTAGATACTCGCTTCTTCTCATCTTCCAATTACCGATCTTCGTCGGCTACCATGGCGTCGAAATTGACACGCTTCGCAACTCCTATCGATGCTAGCAAGTTGCCCATAGGTTTCAAAGTCGCAGCTACTTATGCTGGTATCAAGGCAGCCATATCCCCTGTCGCCACACCACCTTCTACTGCATCTTCTACCTCCGAAACGTCGCCTAAGCCCGATCTAGCCCTCATAACAACTAGTGAGCCAGTCGCAGCAGCCGGAACGTTCACTAGGAATGTCTTCAAGGCAGCTCCAGTGGTCTTGAGCAGTGATTTGTTGAAGCAGGGCAGTATGACGAACAGAGGGTCAAGGGCAAAGAGTGTGTTGGTCAACAGTGGTTGCGCAAATGCAGTGACGGGGCCAGGTGGGTACCAAGATGCAAAGACTTGTGCTCAATGGATATCAGAATTGCGACCTAGTGAGAATCAGGAGGACAATAAAACACTGTTGCTTTCAACAGGTGTGATAGGCGTGCCTCTACCCATGTCAGCAATTCAGAATGCACTTCCCAAAGTGACAAAAGACGCAATGCTCGGCAACGAGGAAGAGAAATGGTGGCAGGTAGCCAGAGCATTTATGACGACCGATACTTTTCCCAAACTGAAAGTAAAGAGCTTCGAGTTGGGAGGAAGAAAGTGTGGTATCGTAGGAATCGACAAGGGCGCTGGAATGATTCATCCCTCCATGACTGGACCAAATTCCACGTCTGGGGAATTGCATGCCACTTTACTTGGCTTGATTTGCACAGACGCACCAATCGCTCCAGCCTCCTTGCAAGAAGCTTTAGAAGGCGCCATGTCCCGATCGTTCAACTGTATCAGCGTGGATGGAGATATGAGCACAAATGATACAATCATTGCCTTGGCTTCTGGTCTGGCACCGGAGCTACAAGAAGGACACAGTGTCGTCAAGCCTGGTGCAGAAATCAGTAAGGAGGAACACCCTCAGGAATTTGCTGCCTTTACGAAGGAGCTGACACAATTTTGTCAAGAAATGGCACACCTGATCGTTCGTGATGGTGAAGGGGCGGAAAAGTTCATAGAGATCCAAGTCAAAGGAGCTCCTACATACTCGGATGCTCATGCGATTGCGTCTTCCATCAGTACCTCGGCTCTAGTCAAGTGTGCCTTACATGGCAGCGATGCAAATTGGGGTCGAATCCTATGCGCAGCAGGATACACCAACTTAAAGTCATCCTCTACTGCATTTCAATCTACTTCGTGGAGTATTGACCCTTCTACCATCTCTGTACGTTTCATCAAACCGCTGACAGTTTCCGCCTCGGATGGCAACGATAGCTCGATAGTAGAAGAGCTTGTCGTCTTACACAATGGAACCCCACAACAAGTCGATGAAAACAAGGCAAAAGCTCTACTGGATTTAGAAGATATTGTGATCGAAGTAGACCTCAAAGGTGGAAATTGGGGCAAAGAAGGAGACAGGGAGACTTGCAAGTATTGGACGTGTGACTTCAGCAAAGAGTACATCTCCGTAAGTAGTGGATGACCACGTCAAAAGGGTGTATGTGTTGCGAAAGCGTACCTTTTGCTAATACTGCCTGCTCTTATGGTTTCCTCCCCCTTTGCGCAGATCAATGGTGATTATCGGTCATGATTATCTATGATTCGGGAAATTGCAAGGAGACGATGTGGTATTACAGATGGAAGGTGGTCCGTCCTAATGCGCACACTGCACAATAAGGGACCTCTCTTCTTTTAAAATTGTTGCAAGTATGGGAATACTAATTGTACACTCAAGGTCAAATCGGGAGATGACTGTGAGAAGAGGAAAATTGACGTTTGAAAATGATGATCCTCCATCAAAAGATATGTTTCCTACTCTGCCGAGCTAGGGCGTCGTCGGATCGGCTCAGGTCTGATTAACTTATCTTCCTTGTCCACCCTGGTATGTCCTTCCTTCTCTAGGTGTGAGTGATCTCCACTGTGCTCGGTATTACTCTCTTCCACGCTGTTCAATCGACTGTGGTCGCCCCATGGGTTGGTCAGACTCAGGGCACCGTTCAGAGGGGAAGGAGATCTTGTGAAACTTGATTTGCGTCTCAAGCGTCTCAACGAGTTCCTAGCATTGGTCGTAAAGGAAGCTTTCACTGCTGGCTCATTGTTCGCGATCTTGTCTGCACCTCTTTCTCTCCCCTTCACTCCTCCGTCTCCCTCTGTGCTTCCTCCCCCTCCTCTCCCTCTTGATCCTAGTGGCGAGCGTGGCAAGTCAATGCGAGGCTCGGATCTTCGCCTTTGCGACCCATCGTACTCTTCCGACGTCGCAAGGCTTGGAATTGTGATTGCAGTCATTGCACGTTCCAGGGTACCTCGAGGGCTGAGCGGTTTGGCAACATTGACAGTGCTGCTGCTGTTGCTGCTGTTTTGGCTGTATTCGTCACTTGCATTGATAGGGCCACTCGCAGTCGAGCTACGATTCATGTTGGACTTCGAAGAGGACATTCGAGATCGTGGGGAAGCGCTCAATAGTCGTCTCAAATGTGCAATCGAAGAAGCAGTCGCCGAGTCCAGCGAATAGATGCTGCGTCGAACGTCCTCCATCGCTATTGTCGCCTCACTTGGATTTGCCAAATCGCTTCTTTCATCCTCCTCTCCCTTCCGAGCGGCAACTTGCAATTCCATGTCCTCTAGAACGGGATTTGCAATCAGTGAGGCGGTGATCGTGGCAGGGCTCGCTAGGCCCGACTCTCTTTGCATCTCCGCAAGGTCGGAGCCGTTCGACTGTGATCGACTTCGACGTCGCACAGAGTTCTGCCAAACGTCACGAAGAGACATCGACTTTGTGCGAAGATGCGCCGGTCTGGAAGCAGCAGAAGCTGAATCGACAAAGCAATTGATATCTTCCGAGGGGCTGACAGACAGAGGTGGCACGGCAACACTCAACGGAGTGAAGTTCATCATCGGCGTCGAAGGGGAAGGTGGTGCCGAATCAAAGTAGCTGCTCCTTGCACTCGATGTCCTGGAATTCCTCCTCAACAGTGAATTTCTCCATTTGCTGGTGGAAGGAGCATTGCTGATCTCTGTCGCTTCGCCGTCGATGAACGTGGGTCGTGAAGCAGAAGTCGAATGGCGAGTAGTGTTGGTGGAGGAGTTGCCGGCGTCGGTGGATGACTCTCCTAACAACACGGCATCACAAGAAGGATTGATCTCAGTCAAAGTCAGGGTGCTTTGCCTTCGAGCTCTTTTGACAGCAGTGGGCTTTGCTGCCAATCTTGCTAAGCCCATCGCTGCACCAACGGCCGACCCAATGGAAGGAGTCGCACTCTGTCGAAGTTGCTGCTTTAAAATCGCTTCAGAGATGTCTCTTTGAGTATAATTGATTGGTCCATAACCACCTCCGCTGTTACTGGTAGCCGCATTGGTATTACCTGATTGAGACAGCAGAATATCGGAGAAAATCATGTTCCGATCTATTGCCATCCGAGTCGATGCGCTCGGCAGCTTAACCAAGGGGTCCGAAGTGGAAATAGACGATGTCGACGCTTTGACGTTGTTATTATAGACGCTTGGTAGCGAGACAGAGGAAGTTTCCACGTTCGCGGCAATGACGAGATTGCAAGGATACCCACCAACGACCGGAAGTGATGAAGACGAAGATGATGATGCGGATGCTTCCATGGCAAGACGGAAATGATTGTGCCAGGTCAGACATTCTCTTGTATTGCTTGCCAAGAACTCAAAGTGATGCCCGAAGTAAGAAAGTCGCATCGCAAATGGTAGTACTGATCTGTTGGCTTGCGAGAGAGGGGGTGAAGGAGAAGGAGCGACAAGCTCAAGCTCGGATATGGCGGCTGTATCTTCCAAAGGTGCCAGGATTGCCTTGGAGAGCGGAAACCAATATTTGCACTCTAATTGTTGGCTTTTGCGCACTCGAACCAGAAGCAAGAATTCCTGCCATAGCAACACACCAAACCGCTGAAATCGCAAAGGCACAGTCAAAGGTGACAGTGTGTTGTGGTGATACAGTACGTCCAACGCGCCAGAGAGCAGAGGATTGCCAAAAGACTTGAGTAGAGCGTGGTTGATACCTTGCTGAGGCTCTACTTTCGATATGATCAAGTCGGCCATCAGGTTCTTCTCCCTCTCTTTACTAGCTTGATCCACATCGTCGGCAAGTTGTCTCATCACAACGATAGCTGCTTGTAAAGACTGCCGACTCTGCATCTCTTCTTCTGGAGTGTACTTTAACAGCGAGTTCAAGACAAGCGGGTAAAGGCAGAGTCGTTGTATGGGCTTGATCAGGTAGTCGGCAAAGAGTAGGCGTGAAGTGTTCTGTCGCGACAAGCTCGCAAAAGAACCAGAAGGGGTAGTGGCTCCCGAGGCAAGATTGGGAGACGAGGATGATGACGAGGTCGCGTGGATTGTTTGGCTTTCATCCGTCATACTACTGAGTGCTAAAGGAGTACTGGTGCCAGCGGAAGATCTTCTTGAATGGGTATATCTATCCCCTCTGCCGTTCCTGAGTTGCCCTCGAATGATATTACTACACATTCTTTCGTACGCTGCAAAGTCGTCTCCCCCATGTCTCTTTTCTGCTTCTCGGATCAGCACGAGCGCTTCTGTATGGCGAGAGCAGAACAGTTGATACAAGTTGAACTGGGGTGCTGATTTGACCAAACGTTGAGCTAAATGAACGATGGTGCCTTCACAGCGAAGTGCCTTGCTCAAGTCGGAGCCTTCTGCTTCTGCTGTGAGCCCACTCTCCTCTACCACCGCATCTAGCTCGTGAGCCAGCATCGTATGTAATTCCAAAAGCTCCTTGGCATTACGACACACTGCATTGAGCCTAAGTTCGCTCTCGTCAAAGAAGGCTTGTGCGGTCAGGTTTTCGAAGAAGACGTTGACTAGGATGGATAGATCTTCTGCATACCCCTTTTCTGTCTCCACCAGTTCCAGCAAGGCGTAGTATCGTCGCAAGGCCGTGGAGTCTCTCTTTACTTGGGTGAGATCTTCGCACGAATTGCTAGCAGTCACATAGAGACCAGGTGAACTCGAGATCTGTGAAGCCTTTATAAGCGCCTCCTTCTCGTGCAGAGCGGTCTCACTAGATGGATTGGATTGCAGTGAACTAGCTGCTGTGTCAAGGCTGCTGGTAGTGTTCGATTCAAAGGTGCCGGTAGTCGATTGGGAGGGCGTTCTGCTGATCTCTGTTCCTTTGCCCGACTTTCCACTGGTCGGCGTGTCTTCCAATTCCAAGGCATTAATCTGCTCTTCTACAGCTGCGTCTTGTCTTCCCTGCATGATCTCCCACGCTTGTCCAGGAGCAGCAGAAGAAGCAACCAAGATCCGCTTCGTATTCATACTTTGGAATAAACCTTTGGCCGCTCTCAATGCCGTTCCTTCCGCCGTCTCATGACTGCTCTGTTGTCTTGAGATCTGGCCCTCTTCGACTTGACTTTCTCTTGAATCTACAAAGACCCCTTTGTCAGCACCTGGTGATAATTCTGAACCAGATGAAGGTATCAGTCGAAGGGTGTCACTTGAATTGACTAGATCCCGGTGTGTAGCATACGGCATTTGTGCAGCAGGGCCCGAAAGAGGTGTCGTTGAGGATGTTGATCCTGCATCGGAAGATCCATCTAACGAGCCGTTCCTCTGTACATCAGATAATGTCGAAATGGAACTAAGAGTGCCTTTCAAGTCCGGCCTACTCCTCATCGTCAATCCTCCTGACGACGGAAGCCTTCCCTGTGCTTCCTATACGAAGGGCGTTGGGATATACAGATTGCTTTTGTACAGATTTGAAGCAGTGACGACTAGTCCTCCAAGATCGAGCACCTTGATAGGAGTAGTACGTTTGTCGATTATGAGCTAGGATGTCGTTGCCAGTAGCTGCTTGAGGTAGTAGTATCACAATGAACGCAGACAAGAAAATTACAAGGGAGGAGAGTTTGTTGTCAGTGTGTGATCCCTTCCGGCTGAGATGTTGGACCTGTTTCTCCGCGACAGTCCCTGTCCCCCTCTCCGCTCGAGCCCTCAGAAAGACTTCACATTTCATGTGTCTGCATTGACACAACTGCCGCCTTGAACCACACTACTTCCTCTGCTTAATCGAAGCGCCACCTTTCTTTTCTTCCAGCGCTGCTGAGTGGCAATAGCTCCAGAACAGAACTCACCTTGTGGCTGGGAAACAGACCGAATGAATGATAGACGTTGATGCCGAAAGATGCACTATGTTTAAGATTATATATGCTGAAGAGTTGTATATGTCGAGCTTCGACGAATTGTGCTGGAGTAAATGCTGGGCAGATGTGATCTCCCTTCTTAGACCTTTATGAATCGTCCGTTTTGCAAGGCTGACGATGGCGGAAGTGACGTTGGAACAGTAAAGAACAGGTTGTCCCAGTGAAGGAGACAATAAGGGAAAAAAGAGGCGAAAGTCTCGGCTCTTTTACTAGTCGTCCAATAATGCTCGGTACTACTAGCTTGCAAGGACTTAATCACGACTATGCAAACAAACCCTTAGATAACCTTTTCCCTTTCCCTCTTTTACCACTCAATCTTTGCGTCGACTGGGGGAGGCCGAAACGGAAAGAGAGAGGAAAAATAAGGGGGACTCAGTAAAGGGCAGAGGTAAGAGGAGCACTACAGTAGTAAAATCTAAAAGTGTCTTACACTACCACTTCTATTATCGACTTAGGCTTGCTTGCTAAGCTAACAAGGGTCGACCTGCTTGGCCTTCCCTTTTCTTTGATTCAAAATAGAATTTAACCTTCCAAATTTCCACGGCAACTGCTGATTTCCCCTCCTACCCTTCTCAAGAGAAAGGCAATTACGGAGTTCGCCTCTTCTTGTCGTCGCGTTGAAAAAGGATTACAAATTACCCTTTCCAAGTCTCTCGTCGAACCTGTTTCAGTATAGTCTCTGTATGCTCCTCAAAAAAAGGACTCGTTTTTAACTTTATCATGGGCGGTGTCGAGCGGGCCCGTCTTTGAGGGGAGATAGGGGGATGTAACACTGCCTTGGCACTGGTAGCAAGCAAGGCTCGTGCAGCCCTTCCACTAAAGCCGCAATCGTGTACCATCAGTCTGTGAGGTTGCCTCCAAGATACGTCTCTCTTGCTTATTTCAGTCTACAATTTGTAATTTGCATTGGGATGCCAAGTCCTTTCTTCATTAAGGGGGAAGAAAGCGAAAGTGAATCTCAATAAGGCTGCTATGCCATGTTCAGCCTGACGATTGTTGTGTGATTGATTAACGGCAAGACATGGGCGGCAGAAAATAGTATTTTCCCCGAAATAAGGTGTTACTGTAATCAAAGCCCCCCTCGAGTGACCGCCCAGATGCACAGATAGATTGTGCAAAAATCATGAGATTTTAGGAAGGGGAGACTTAACGTTCTAGGCTAGTGGAGGCACAAGGAAGAGAGGGATAGATCCATACCACTATATCTGAAGAATCCGATGACGTCGCGTAGCGGTCAAAGGGGGAGAGAAGACTGCATACCTATAGATATGTCGAGTCCCCTTTACTTTCTAGTCGACGCGGAAGTCCGACCCTCCCTGTACTGGCGTATAAATTTCTCCTGGCTGTGAGTAGGACATACGAGAAGTTAGGACATTAGAAAGTTAGATGCCATGCGAAGCGTTGCTCGGCGTAAACGATACCTCGACAAGGACAATGACAACATTTACGATGGGCTATGGCTCGTGTGGAAGATTGAGTGACACAGAAGGAGGGATGAGGCATCGCTATACAGTGAAAGAAAACCCGTGAAGATGTATATATATGAGGGGGATGTGAACATAAGTAGACATTGTGATCAAGAGGGTTAGCAAGAAGAGAGAGAAGGCTTGGCTGTGATTGAGGACGGCTGGTGAAGTGAGGCTCCATACTTCCGACGGAGTGTTCACTTTGAGCCATTAACGGCAGCGGCACCACTTGATCCTCGTTCGTGTTGTTGCCTCTTTTCCTTTTGTTCCTCTCGAATCTCATTGACAATCTTTCGTCCTTGCTCTGTGTTCCAAGGACCGGCATCGGACAGGGAGCACCCTCCTGCTGGACAATCGCACTTTCCACCTAGGTTGCGAGGAAGACTCTCGGCAGGTATCTTTGGACAAGGAAGTGGAAGGACAAAGGAACGAGAAGAGGCCGTCAGCTTGTTGTAATGATCGCAAGCGATGCGCACGCTCTACTGACATGAGCAAGTAATTCCTTTTCAAATCCACTTCCCAGAATTTTGATCTTTTCTACTGTGACCGGGTCTAGCCATCCCTTGATCACAGACCAAACGGTGGTGAAGATATAAGGCGAATTCTGCAAAGCATATCTTTCGTCAGTTATCTCTGCTGTGCCGCTGACAGAATATTTCAGTACTGACGATAATGTAAAATTTGCCTTTATTCAAAACAAGGCCAGGGGAAGAGAAAGAGACATTGTGATTTAGTAGACGAGGTGGGCTTTCCGTCCTACTGAGCTGCCTTAACTCACCCATCGTCTCAGGATAGTAATGTTGCCCGATGTTACTGGCCTGTTGTACGTATGTGGAGACCTTGAAAAAATGGGATTCGACAAGTCAGGGTCTCCCTTAAAATTGGTTCAGCACCTGCCATCCATCCTCACCTTCCAGAACTGACTAATGCCAACATTTTTCAAGTCCATGATGGTGCAACTCGTTTCCACTAGCTCGCCTTTCTCCCTCGAACAGACAGGCAGCCTTTCCCGTTGAAACTTTTCATACTCAACAACCAATTTCTGCAATTGTCGTTCGGGAGTCGTCCTGGAAGGAAGAGGAGCAAAATTCAAATAAGCACACCAGCCTTGCGAACGTCCTTTCTGTCCAGGGCAATGCTCACACTTCGTACAGCTTTTTCAAATCAAGCTTGCCCAATTGCTCAATGTAGATCGGTCTTCCATCCTGCGTCAGAACGGTGAGTCAGTGATCAAATGCTTACTTCGCCCTTTCCCATGTTGCTCCCATACTCACATTGTCAGTCTTGTGATAGAATTGAGGGTACCACTTGTTAACCTCTTCTTTTTCCGGGTATTCAAAGTTGTCATACAGATCATCAACCTTGAACTCCTTTCGCCATTTTTCAGACGCCTCGAACATCTCTATACTGGCATTCAAGTCCCACTTTCGAGCACGCAGAAAACGGCAGACTGTGGATGGGAAAATAAGCAACTAGACACTTTGCTCTCGTCTGATTCTGATCCACTCACTGCAGGCCTCATCGTGACGCTCCGGATTGTATATGCCCTTCTCTTCAATCTGTAGAGCGTAATGCGACGAGTATTTGAACTATGTCACCGCCGCCGCCTCTCGTGATTTATGTCTCTACTCACAATCTGACGGAACTTCTTTACTTCATGTTGCTGACCTGGGTCGAGATGATCTGGCTTTCCACTCTCTGGGTCCGCCTGATGCTGCATCTTGAGCTCCTTTTTGCTCAACTTGGATGCTTTAGAGACAGTGCTGTCTCGGGATCTTGTGCGGAACATTGTGTATTGCTGTTAGTCAGGAGCGACTAGACGTAAGACGGATGAACTTGATCAAGAAAGAAACAATGTGACTTGGCGACCTTTGTACTGCGACCGTCAAATCGCGAAATTGTGTCGGTAAGAGAGGAAAGTATAGGAGAGAGGCCGGTGCTGTCAGGGCGCGGCGAAGATCCGATGAGTGTCTTGCCTTCTGTCTACTGCAAAGGCAGATGGCGCAAGAACGAAAAGGAAAGCGGAAATTTGGTGAGGATGATGTTGGATACGACGCGATACAAACGTCACTTGCCCCCGAGGTCACCACTAATGCTCGACCTTGTCTCTATGGAAAGTATCAAAAGGTAGGAGAGTGGTGGAGCAGGATTGTGAGGAGCAACAAGAAATAACTCTTTGGTGGCATGAAAAGATCTCCGATACAATTTCCTCAGGTTTGGATTCCCTGTCGACCTCACTAATACAAACAGAGGCTTGAACATCCACGTGTACGAAGGAATATAAATGCTTGTATCAGATCGAACATCCATTTACCCCAACTTGATATGACGAGGCTGACGTCGAGATTAGAGACACCATCACAGCGAATGCCATGAGTGGACTCGAAAGTGAGTGGAGCGGAGCGAAATCCGGGTCATCTTCCATGGTCTTGCTTATCTTTCTCCTCTGATAAGAATCACTCTTCCAATTGAAGGTCAGTGAGATCGCTGGGGAGGAAGGGAAATGATGCGACAAACTGACAGCGTAGTCCTTGTTCTGTTCACACGCTTCTGTAGTTCACTGCCAAGTCACTTCAGCGACAAGCCAAGAAAGCGAACAAAGAGGAAGCCGCTGAGAAGATCAAGTTAAAAAAGGCCTTGGCGCAAGGAGACACTGAAAGAGCTCGAGTATACGCAGCTAATGCTATTCGAAAGAAGAGCGAAGGTATCAATTTACTTCGACTGGGTAGCCGCATCGATGCAGTGTCCAGTCGAGTAGAAACAGCCGTCACGATGAGACAGGTGAGATAGCGCTCCGGCTAGGGACTTCAATGTTAGGGTCTGACAGTATTCCTGCATGAAAATTGAAAAAGGTCACCGGCAGCATGGCGAGCGTTGTGAAAGGAATGGACCGGGCTATGGAAAATATGAATCTAGAAAAGATCTCTATGGTCATGGACAAGTTTGAGACACAGTTCGAAGACTTGGATGTCCAAACATCGTACATGGAAGGGACTATCGGCGCCACGACAGCTAGTGCAACCCCCCAAGATCAAGTAGATAATCTGCTGCAGCAAGTGGCCGACGAGAACGGGATAGAAGTAAATCACAAGCTGGGTGAAGCAGGACTAGACGGCAAGGTGGGCGAATTAACAAAGGTTTCGGAGGCAGCCCCTAAAGAGCAAGAAGACGATCGCCTAGCTGAGAGACTTCGAGCCCTTCGACCTGCTGTCTAGTCGGATGTCACGGCGCCGCTTCTTAACACGCATACCTCTTTCCGCTCTCGTCCTCTCAATTTCACTGGTCGTGCGTGTTTCTCCCTCTCTCTCTGTGTGTACAACATTTTATTTATTGTTCTATAATTATCAACTGGCGGCGCTTATTGCCTCTTTGTGAGCCTGCATCGACTCAGCGAATAGAACTTCTTTCTCTTGTAGATCTCGCAGGAGAGGATGATTGGGTGCGACTGCTCTCAATTGAGACAAGGTTGCTTGCAGTGCCTCACTTTGGCCTGTCTTTGTGGAAGCGTAGG
Source organism: Exobasidium rhododendri (assembly GCA_026210745.1). Taxonomy (NCBI): domain Eukaryota; kingdom Fungi; phylum Basidiomycota; class Exobasidiomycetes; order Exobasidiales; family Exobasidiaceae; genus Exobasidium; species Exobasidium rhododendri. The sequence continues at coordinate 2,221,775 of CP110630.1, forward strand.
CGATCGGCACTTTATTGGCCTGCGTGTCAGCACTAGAAGCATCCTTTGAAACGATAATTGAGCAGGACAAAAGGAATATCAGCACTGCACGCACACTCTTCTGCAGAAACGAGTTAGTCGCTCACTAGTTCCAGTGCTTCTGTGAGGATGGTGCTCGCCTCCGCGTACTCTCCTGATACGATCCGTGCGACTGCCTTTCCGGTCAAGGAAGCTACTGAACTTGGCTTTCCTGCTTGTGTGGGATTCTGTGCCAGTTCGTCGTACACGTAGTATGCCTGTTGAGCAGCTCGTCCACCATTGTAGATACCCAAGTGCGCTTCAACGAGCTGCAACGTGTGGGAGTAGTACCACGAGTGAGCCTTCCCTTACTAATCCCGCGCTGCCTTTCCTTGCAGCTCGTCTTCAGTCCTCTCCTCACCTGAATCAACAAAGAATCATCTGCCCATTTCCTTGCTGCGGCATACTCCCTTTGGGCAAGATCAGGTCTGTTAATGGAGAGCAAGATGTGTACTCCCAAGGCGATGCTGTAGTCTCGACTTAGCGAAATGACGTCGCTCACTATCAACACGAAGATCGGGACTCACCACTCGATTTCTCTGCTAGTGCCGCTTCCCATTCCCAAGACCTCCAAGGCTCCGACCGGATCATCATCCCGCGCCATAGCTGTTGCGACACAAACTCGAATCGTTTGTCCATCAAGATCACCCACCACAGCCTGGTCCAACAGATCATTCAGTTCCACCAACGCATCCTCGGCTTGGCTCGCATCCTCTGCTAGCTGTGCTTCAACAAATGTAGCCAAAGCCCTCACTGATTGAGCTGCCGGGCTATCGATGCTTGATGATGGAAGTAAGGCCAAAGCAGCCGAAGGTCTGTTCAGAGCAATGTGGCTTCGAGCTCCATATAGAAGTTGGAGGTGCTTGCTGGACTCGGACGTCGATCCCGAGGTGTTCTGTTGTACTAGCTCTGCGCAGGCCTGATATGCACCTTGGTAGAAGAGCGATTGAACCTCATAGCCTACTGACTCTGTGCTGTCCATGATGTAGTCGCTGTGGCTTTCGGTGGTGCAGGCTGCGAGCGATGTGTGCGTGAGGAGGGGATGGACAACCTGCGATGCACAAACTACACTTGATGGTCGTCTGCTCAACTCTAAAGCGCGTGCCAGCTTACCGGGGGTCGATAAGATTGCGGCCCTACTCTATCATAGATTTTTTTGAAAGTGTAAAAAAAATAAAATCAGAATTTTTGGCATGTCTCAAGATGTATCTCCATCCTGAACTTCGTCGCAACGTCATATCATCTTACAGTAGATCGACAAGGAGAAACCTGGTGAAACCTCTCCTTGTATCTATCGTGACTGTATGCAACACAACTAGCGGAGATACGAAAGCGCTTGCGAGGAGGTCGACATCCGCTGCGGAGCCCTTCAATCGACTCGTCTATCTGCTCCTCCTCATAATCACAGGACTCTGCCGGCGTTCACGACCCTCATAGAAAGGTCACGTCATAATTGGTGGCATCTGCTCCAAGCGAGGAAGCTGCTTGCGACGAAGCGTTCGGCTCGACGATGATGCAGGTTGTTGATAGAAGAACGCACGCTGGTCCCAGTTCCACCACCACGACGATGACTGTACCAAGTCCCCTGACGTCGCCCAAAAAGGCATCACACTTTTCTCAAATACCATCGAGGGTTTCGTCCTTCTCTGAGGCGAAAGGTCCAACAGCCTCGAAGAACAACGGACACTGGTCGAATGGTGGAGAGGAAAACACGCTTGCCAGAACACAACAATTCATCATAGAGACGTATAAGAATCCCATCCACTTTAAGCTCAGCGACGCACCTATCTCAGCAGAAGTACCATACCTACCGATTAATGATAGTAATCTACTGTCTAGCAAGAAGTCTTCAGGCCAGGTAAGTAGCAGCAGCCTGAAAAGTAGCCTAAAAGACGGTACATTGGGCACGTTGCCCAGAGTGTACACTACAACCCCAACGACGGAAAGTCAGGGAGACACAAAAGTGGCGACAGAGGGCAGCATGGCAAGCTCCTCTAAAGATCTATTTATCCCGCGTATATCTCTGCATCCTCCCAAGGAAGCAAATGAAAGAGGGGTAGGTTTGAACAACAAAGGCAACACCTGCTACATGAACTCCACACTGCAAGCTTTACTGCATCTCCCGCCCCTGTCACACGCTCTCTTGTCTTATGATGAAAATCAACTCTACGGAAGAATGGGAGGTACACCGGTCCACAAATTCGATGCCCTCGGAGAAATGAGATCCTTGGCACAAAGAGTGCTTACCAAGAGTTCGGGAGGCTCGTCTCAAACACCAGGCACTTTCATCGCTAATCTTAAATCGTATGCTCGAACGCTGAGCAAGTATCGTCAAGAAGATGCACACGAGTTTCTGCGGTTCTTGCTGGATGCGATGCAATATTGTTGCGTCCTTCGAGCACCCAAGTCGCTGAAGCCTAATGATCCTCTGCGGGAGACGACCGTCATTCACAAAATATTCGGGGGTAAATTGCGAAGTCGAGTGCAGTGTCAGCGCTGCAAGTACAATTCGGACACATTTGACCCGATCCTAGACTTGAGCTTAGACTTGCGTAAATCCAGTTCAGTGCATGAAGCTCTGGAGAAATTCACCAGTGTGGATGTCCTGACAGGAAGCGAGAAGTACAAATGTGAAAAGTGCAAGAAAGCAGTCGATGCGACAAAGGGCTTCACGATTCACGAGCCTCCCTTGGTCTTGACCGTCCATCTGAAACGATTCAACCTTGCAGGACAGAAGATCAATCGACCGATCAATTACCCCGATTCGCTGGTCCTAACAAAGACCATGCTGTCGGAGGGCCTTTCACCACAGCACTACAAGCTACGGTCGATCGTGCACCATCATGGGAGTGGCCCAAATAGTGGCCACTACGTCGCGTCCGTAAAGGGTAACGGCAGCAACCGCTGGTATGAGATGAACGACAGTGTTGTGTATCCAACGCGAGCAACACCGATCAACATCAGTGATGCGTACATCTTGTTCTACGTTCGAGATCCCGGTCAAGCCCTCACCACCGTCGTGCGGACCGAGTCAATGCTAGGCAACAAGAGAAGATTGAGCGATGCCGGTACAATGGATGCCAACGAAAGACGATCCAAGAAGAGAGAGGATGCATCCCCTGTCTCGCTGTTGAGGAAGAAGTCACTGCAAAGTGAGGGCAAGTCGGCAGCAGTCTCGTCGTCTCCGTCGTCATCATCCTACATAGCACGATCAGAAGCATCCGCTCGAGGGGACAAAAGTCAAAAGTCACCAATGTTTCGCAATATGGACACTGCAGACAGCGACGACGATGAAGGTGGCAACGATGACGATGATGTAGGAGAGCCAATCGAGAGCCAAAGCACACACAAGATTCGAGCAGCGCCCATCTCACCGCATCTCTCTGGCAAATCAAAGAAGAAAAAGGGCCACCATCACCTGAGTAATTTGGGTCTCGGCATAAAGGCAGCCAATCAATCGAAGTCCAAGTTGGTCGGCTCCCCTTTTCAAGTGGGACAGAATACGATCAGAAAGGCACAACCATTCTATTCGCGAATGAAGGACAGGAATGGGAATCGACCATTCTGAGGGTCACACAAAGCAATAAGGCGACCGAATCCCCCCCCCTCCTTAACCCCACCCACAGAGCTCCACTCTTTCTTTCCTCTATTCAATCTAGCACAACCACAGAGCATGCCTTGCATCTATTCACTTAACTTTCCCCATCCCCCTTTTTCATAACTTTTATCTTTACACAACGACTACCGTCCGCATCAGGCTCTATCAATATCACGCCATCTCTCCAGTCTCCTCCCCTCATCCCTTTCAGACTTCTTTACCGTTGATCAAATTCTCTCCTGCAAATGCGTCAATGCATATAGTACACGGTCATCAGAACGGAATTTATGTGACTATGTATCGTCCCCAATCAAGTCACTCTGCCTGGTGACCATCATCGTCGTAGTATTCTGCCTGATGACAGTCATCATCATAGTGTTCTGCCATGTGATTCTCGCCATCTCGTTACTTCGCGTCTTCATCGCTATCGATCGTATCAAGGATCTCGCCATGCCTTTTTCTCACTTTTTGTCCTGAATCAAACGCCTCCTTTACTTTGGCCAGATTGTCTGACGGAGAACAATTGGAGAAGTATCACAGCGGCGATGAGGTGGCATAGCAGACAAGAGGAGGCACGGCTGTACCTCATACAAACTCACCTCGAAAGCTCAACTTATAGGCGTTTTCATCTCTTGTGACGTAACGGCGAACTAATGTCCTCCAATGTTTGAGCATCTTATCGACGTCCTTCATCCAATCCACAGACTTGAGACTGGACAACTTCACTTCGGTAAAGTCGTCTTTCTGCAGGGCATGCGCCTGTTTTCCGAGTCTTTCAAAGAAGAAGAAAGAAAAAAAAAAGATGCGGGTCAATTAGAGCTTGATAGACCACAAGCAAGAAGGACACTCACCGCTCGATGAATATTCTCGTGTCCTCCTTCGACCACGTCTGCTTCTGCAACGAGATATCGTCGTTGGTTCTCATTGAGGCTAACATCAATTGCCTGGAGTCGTGTCAGAAAGATCAGTGTCAATAGCCTGTCGCAGACTTATTCTCCGACACAGCACGAGACTCACCACTTGTCATGGCAGCTACCAGGCCTTCGCGCTCCATCGATTCTCTCGGACACGAGCTGCCACGGTACCTTTGCAGTCGGCGACGTGGCATCCAGACCCTTCTCCTGACAGACATTCAACACCGCTTCTCTTAATTGACTAGTCTGTTCCTCTGTAAAATGTCCTTTTACTGCTATACCTTTCAGATTTGGCCTGTGATCTCGCCATCGAAGTCGGCAAGCCTCAGGTGTGCGATCTGCCAGCTCCCTCGAAACGACCGACCAATTCTCGCCATGTTCTTCCACAGCTCTGTCACCAGATTTCACACACGTTCAGCAACTTCCAACTCTTTACATGGTCACGACACATTTTGCCTTGTGCGACTCACTTTTCAAGCTCCTCTTGCTCTTCCACTGACCACTGACCACTTCGACCCTTTGCTTGATACTTTCGCCGAATGAAGATGCGAACAGATCGATTGGCTCGATCTTCAATGCAACTCGTCACTTCTCGCCAGAATGATGTGTAGAGATCATTTTTATCGGCTTCTGTGTTCTTGGCAAACATCCAGGCGACAAAGTCATCGTCGCTCATCGCATGCTCCTGGACGGTGGCAGCATTCTACACGTCAGGATTTCATTGTCTTAAACGTAGCACAGTACACCCACAAGACACACTCACATCCTTGAATGCGTTGATGACTGCCGTCATCCTCTCTTGCTCCCAGAGACTGAATTTTCCAGTTTTGACTTGAAGACCTCTTTCCTCCTGTAGCCACTTGAGTTGAAAAGCGTGGTACAGACGGTTGACTAGCATTTCCTTGTGCGTCAATGTTTCAGCGTCCAATAGAAGCCCTTCCTTGCTCTTAAGAGACGGTTGACCTTCCCTATCCAATCGATTTGAAGTACCCCTCCTGCTCGAGCCTGCAAGTGAATTTGCCAAAGCTTCATCAATCTGATCTTGCACACTTTTGGTCTTCGCTCTTTTCGCTGGTTGCAAAGCAGTGATAGACGGAGTGCTGGGATTGGCAGATTTCTGTGCTTCTCCCGCCACATCTCTAGTGCTCTTCGGGTTATTTGTCGCTTTCACGCCTTTCTTGGCCTTTCTAGGCGCTTTCGCTTGAACACTTGCTGGCAGAGGCATAGTTCTGATGTCTGCTTGTGGCAGGGAGAGGGCATGCGTCCTTGAGTCTTTCCTGCCTTTCTTCTGTAGCTCCATTGGCGCATCCACCTCATTGGACGGTCTTTTACGACCGTTTGATTCTTCTGAGTCGGGTGTGGTGATCTTATGATTGGGGAACACTCTTTGAGCTTGAATCGCGGGGCTTCCAATGTCTCTGTATACTGGTACAGAAGTCTGGTGATGAGCTGCATTTTCCTCATCTAAATCGTGAAGAGTGTCAGTGACATCTGCCAATGCTGAAGCCTTCGCAGCTGAACTTGATGATCCCAGCTCTGCGCTCCGCTTCTGAGACTGCTTCAACCGGTCCTTTTCGTCTCTTCTCTTCTGTTTTCTTAGGCTCCTTTGCTCCTTTCGCTTCCTCTTTGCTGCAGCTGCCATCTCTGCAGATACTTCCTCATGTCCTTCAGCATTTGTCAAGCTAGATGCCGTAGTATTCATCACTTCCTGTCTCTCTTTGTGTTTCTTTTTTCTCTTTTTCTCACCGGTGTCCTTGCTTTTCCCCAAGCTCGCACTTGCATTTGCCTCCACCCTTCTCAGCTCGTCTTTGTTTCCGGGAATCCGGTCACTATCTTCACCGCCAGACGGGACCTCACTCGGGGCTCGCTCAGCTCCAAGAATACGCTCATTCCCTGAATGGGCATCTACCTTACTTCTTTTCTTCTTGATCTGTATCGATATGCTACCCACATCGTCCACTTGTCTCTTTTTTGACATCATATGCTGCTCTCTAAGATCTTGACCGGCTCATGCACACACGACACGGATATAACAGAATTTTGAATTGACGAAGAGGAGGTTAGGGTGAGCGCACTCTCGATCTGTCATGGAAAAATTCATAGATTGGCAAGTCTTGATCCGTATTGCACGTGACTCGGTGCCTCTCCCCGCCCCCCTCGTCGCAACTGTGCAGATGTCCCAGGGAATGAGCAATCAACGCCAAAAGGGCGCTACCCGTGTGAGAACCTACGCAGATTGGCGTCGAGATCAAAAGTCCAAATTGGCATTCCTAAGTCATATCAAGTACGTCGGCTAGCTCTGATCTCCACGCTCAGATCGCTTGCAAGTGGAAGAGTCAAGCAGTGCCTCTCAACAGAGCTCTCAGTAGTACATCCACCTGTCTGCAGCTGTATGGTAGCCTTGCAGGTACCATCAGAAAACGCCAGGAGACCGTAATAGCAAGAGGAACGCGGGTCGTGATCGTTCTTGTCAGAAGATCGTCTCGCTCGTCTCTCGAGGACGCTGTCCGACCTCAAGTACACTACAGATCATCAGTTCTCTTTGCAGAACAGCAAACACAACAGCGACTTCTGCAAAAGACTGTGAAAACATCTACAAAGGTCATAGACGGAAGATAGGGCTCGACGTAGACATCCACCCTCACCTGACAAGGAGCTCAAGTATGACGTCTTCATCATCAGCTCGTTCGACTGTCCCCATGCAGAGCGACGATAGCAGCTCCTCGATACCTTCGCGACATCTGTCAAATCATCTGCCTTCCTCTTATCGTGCTTCACCTTCCCCCTCGGCCACTTCACAGTCTGATGATCAAGACAGAGACGAAGAGGACGATGATCTGGAAGAGGAAGAGGAGGATGACTATACCGACGTGGGGTCTAGCAACTTCCAGCTCAAGGAACGCAGAAACACACTCAAAGCTAAAGGATCAGCTGCACTGCCTGTCCTAGCGACAGCTCCCAATTCGAGTGAGACTTGGCAATTGACACCGGCAAACGCTCGCAACGCTTCTGCCGGTACATTGCCGCATGAGATACTGTTACACATCTTCAAATATGTGGCGGTTCATCCTCCTCATCTTCGCCGGAGTCTGACGGTTTGCAAATCCTGGTGTCTCTGCGGCGTGGAATTGCTATGGCATAGACCTTCCTTTCTCAGGATCTCGAGCTTGTTCAAGATGATACACATCATTCGTAGACCAGATCAAACGTTTCCCTATGCGACTTTCATTCGACGACTCAATCTTTCTATGCTTTCCTCTGATCTGGAAGACTCGCTATTCGGTCGACTGGCAGTTTGCACTCGCTTGGAAAGGCTTACCTTGACGGGTTGCACGATGATCTCAGACGAGACCATCACTGATGTCCTGTCGCAGATCAAGCACCTCGTTGCGGTGGACTTCTCCGACGTTTCGCAATTGACCGACAAGAGCATCTTGACCATTGCACATAATTGCCCTCGCTTGCAGGGAATCAACATCACCGGTTGCAAGAGAATAACGTCAAACAGTGTCGCAACTCTTGCACAAAATTGCAAACTACTAAGGAGGGTCAAGCTGTGTGGATGTGAACTGGTAGGCGATAGCGCCTTGACATCCCTGGCTCAACACTGTCCTGTTCTACTGGAAGTGGACCTGATCAACTGTCCAATGATCACCGACGCTTCTGTCCGAGAGATGTGGAGACACTCTTTCCACATGAGAGAGTTACGCTTGGCTCAATGTGGCAAGTTGACTGATCTAGCATTTCCAGCGCCGAACAGCAGCATCAGCGGAGTGAGCGCTTCCAACATCGTCGGTGTCGGTGGAGGTTTGTCTTCAATCGAAGCATCAGCACAGCAATACTCCAATTTTTACGGCGGGAGTGAATCAGCTCCAGCTAGTAGAGGTGCATCTCCTCTGGGTATTGCCCCAGATCAGACAACCTCATCGATCATGACGTCTCAGAACAACTACCTGACATCGAATGACGCCTTCCCGCGTACATTGAGTATACCATCCCAGACGCCAATGTACGGCCATCTTCGAACCATTCGCATGTTTGATCATCTTCGCATTCTTGACCTGACCAACTGCAACACCATTTCCGATGCGGCGATTGATGGTATCGTTTCCAACGTGCCAAGGATACGGAATTTGATCTTGGCAAAGTGCACTAGATTGACAAACGAGAGCGCCTACAGTATAGCACGACTGGGCAAGAATCTGCATTACTTGCATCTAGGACACGTCAGCAAGTAAGTGTCAAGGTGTCGACGGGGTGTTTCGCATAAGTGGCGTCTACCTCATCACGTTTTTCTTCCTCTCCCTCCTCACTCGACAGTCTCACAGATAGAGGTATCTGCCACTTGGCTCAATCGTGCACTCGTCTGAGATACATTGACCTGGCATGCTGTCCTCAACTTACTGATCTCAGTGTCCTCGAATTGGCTAGCAACCTGCCCAAGCTTCGACGAATCGGTCTCGTGCGCGTGAGTAGTTTTCCCTTTTGATGGAAGAATGTCGGACTTGGGGCCCGCGGCTGCAGTGCTGACTATATCGTGCGACGTGAGCAGGTTACGAATCTTACCGACAATGCCATCTATGGCCTGGTAGGTCGATACACCAGCCTGGAGAGGATACACTTGTCCTACTGTGAACATGTTTCCGTGCCTGCGGTATTCTGGCTCCTGGAGCGGCTGAGTCGTTTGACTCATCTGAGCTTGACTGGCGTTCCTGCGTTCCGCAAACCAGAACTACAAGCGATGTGCAGGGAACCGCCAAGGGTGCGTGTGATGTCTGATTTATCGAGGAGACACCAAAAGGGATGACCAGCGCTGACCTTTGCACTTTGACCGCTCTTCTCCTTTCCTGCAGGAGTTCAACGCTCATCAACGTACAGCATTTTGCGTGTACAGCGGGAAAGGTGTAAACGAATTGCGCAAGTTTCTACAGAATGCGTACTCGGGTGACGATCCAAGCTGGGAGTTGAGTGATGATTTGCAAAGAGCAAGAACGTACTTGGCTCGAGCAAATCGAGCAGATGTAAGATCGTTTATGAACCATCATCATCCGGACCATGCTCCTCCACCATCGACAGACCGCACCTTCGAAGTACAGCAGCCACAACCGATACGGACGATTCATCATCTGGCTACCCGATCAGATCCGCAGCATAGCAATCGTCTCTTGGTTTCGGGTCAGGGCAGGATCACGCCCAATCAGCCGCAACAGATCGTCAGGTTGTCTCCTATAGGTACTTTACACGAGCCAACTTCAGGCGTCTCCTCGTCGTCCTCTTCGTCATCGTTTCGTCAGATCGTACCTCCCACCCTTGCGTATCCTGAGTCACGACATCGGACTACTACCCTGGAGAGAAGTAGCAGAGCAGACAACGATGAGTGGGAAGCCATGGAAGAAGATGGTCGTGATGCTCCGACATCTCGAGAACAAAGGGAGGAAGATGAAGGCGGCGGAGACGACGACGATGACGACGATGAAGTAGGTGAAAGCGATCTAGCTCATCGTACGCCAACAGCTTTAGCGCCCTCTGCCAACTTCTCGTTCCAAGGCCCTTCCATACGAGGCAGTGAAGGATTAGCAAGCAAGTCGACAACAGAAGCGCCTCCTTCCAGCTTCGCCTTTGCTGGAGCCGGGAGGTCTTTGGGAGGATCATCACAACGAGTGTCGCAATCGCAACGTGGACCTTCTTTTGGCAACATGGCTGCTTTGGCTACTCCACCCCTCTCTTCAACGAACAGCTTCTTTCCAAGTGTCATCATGACCCACAACGAACGACAATCGGCAGAGGAAGCAAGCAATGACTCATTTTATCTTACACAATCTGAACATCCGTTACCTCATCTTTCATCGCGAAGCTCCTACTCACACCAGCAAAACGGTGGTGCTTCATCAACGACTCCCCCGCATTCTTCCCCACCATGATATGCCCTGCCCTCGATTGTCACCTTTCCTTCACTGTCCCCCTTGACGTCTCCATACAAGCATTCTCGACGTGAAAACATTGTACTTGGCATCAGCTTCACGGGATCGCTACGAAATATGATACTTGTCTTGCCCAGCTTGTCCTTGCTACCCATGTCGACACCACTGAATGATGTATTCGTGGAAGGTCGTTTTCTCTCCTTCCTTTCTGTCTTGGCTTGCTAGGTTCTGCAATCTGGGTGGACCAAAGTCGTCGTGGCCAATGATTTCCAGCTGATGCGTGATGCAAAGTTGCAACGAGTCGGTCTTTGAGCGAGGCGATGATGAAGATGATGATGTATAGACGGGAAACGTGCTGCTGATACTGTCTAACTCGAATTGATGCGTGGGTCGAAGAGGAGAAAGAAGGAACATTTTGGAAGACAAGACAGAGTCGTGATGAAGATTAGACGCGGAATGACGTCCCTGACATTCCTGGGAAAGGTAACGCTCTGCCATTCGTTTCACAAGTTTAGCATGCTCTGCTTCATAGATGCAGTCTATTCAGCGTGCGAGGAGCAAAGGAGAAAGATGTAAAGGGGAGTCAGATGGTGTTCTAGCTACATTTACCCTTCTCTCGTCTACGCTCACCTGCCGCTATGAGCATGTCAAACGGTTCTGTTGGTCCGTTGGTCACACTCGCATCGTTCCAATCTAGACGCAACACTTCAACCTCGACGAGGCCTTTCGTGTCAGCGTTCTGGTTCCAGCTATTCATCTCCAAATTCCCTTGAAGATTCCGTAAGACGTCAGCATGATAGTCGGTCAGATAGACGTGGGCTCGGCCCTGCTGATTCCTGATAAATTGAGCCACAGCTAGTCCGACCAGACCAGTTCCAGCACCTAGCTCCATGACCCTGATAGTCTCATTCTCCTCCTCTTCACAATCATCGAACCTCTTCCATCCTGTCTGCAAGTGGGTCTGCAGCAGTCTCTTTGCCAGGAGCGGGGCTGCACCCCATGTCCTCGTGCCCAATGAGTCGTCCACCAGCACTTGCTCCTGTAGGCGGACGTTGACGTCCTCTTGACCTTGGGGTAAGCCTGTGAAGTGATACACTTTCCGCGTCTTTCCAGAGGCTGAAGAGATCACCTTGTTAGGTACAAGCACCTACTATTGCGTGTTTTCTGATTAAAGAGCTTACCTGACTTCCCAGCACAGATGGCCAGTAACCTCGCCGCTCTACGAAGGATCTCATCCACCGCTTGATCATCTTCGAGGATTAAATTTTCTGATTCTTCTATTACGTCTTCCGTCACGTTGACCGGCAACCATCGCAAACAGCTGACACTCGTAAGCCAATCCTTTGTGTGCCTCAATTCAAACGTGTTCTCCTCCTCGTTCTCGTCATCATCCTGACTTGAACGATCGATTGACGTTGACATACTGGCTTCACCTCCAAGATAGTAATGCTCCTCATCGCCTTCTACAGCCCCCAAAGCTCTCTCGATCTGATACAAGCCAGCTCCTATCTCTTCGCACTTCCTTTCCCGGCTTTTACTACGATCTGTAAGAGCCGGTAGATCCCTCGAAGGGACAAACGACATGTGTGGTGTCAGCGCGAGGGTGGGAAATACAACAGCAAAACATCCTTAGACAGAGGAGAGAGGCTAGCGTGAATAATGAAATTTTAAGGTTGAGAGGAAGACGAATCTATCCATCTGCACACAGTCAGGCAAGATTCGCGTCGTGGGTGATGGGCCATACATGTATGAGAAGCGTTTGACGTTTGACGGGAAAGAGATGCGCTGGAGAGGATGCTAGTGTCGCCCGGAGACCAAAAGTGGTAAAGTGGAAGACAGCTTGGCCAGACAAGATGCATCACAACATTTCAATCGCTCACTCGACTCCTCGTCCTACTTTGTTCGAGCGCATCAACGATCAGAGATTCCTTCTTTTCACTCTCAGCCGGAGCCAAATCTTTCGACCAAGATCATCCGTATCGTCCGGTCTTGCCCTCTTCTTCTCACGACATGCTTCTAATGTTTCAACTTGACATCCTGCCGCATCAAGCTGATGAGGATGCGCAGCTCTTTGCTCGTCATTTCGAGTACCGTGATGATTCTGATCTACGCCTTTATCTTGATAGGCTATCTTGTCACTGTTGACGCCGGCATCTTTCCGTTCGATCTCTTCTGCTCTGTAGATCTTCTCTGGTATAGACAAATAGTCAAAGCCTTGGAGATGCTTGTGGCTTCGCGAATCCGGACGTTGGCGGCTCGAGGGTGTAGAGTCGATTGGTTCTACTCGATGGACATGCTCGCTCATGCTGCCTGTCCCGGGTGGACGCACTTGTCGTAACAATGCTGCCATTACGTTGTCTTGAGTCTCGGCAACTTTTGACACGATCGACACTACTTTCTCAGTCTGGGTTCCCACCTTGAGCTTCAAACTCTCGATCACTTCGATCATTGCTTTCGTCTCTTCTCGCCAGCTTTTTGCACACTCTTCGTATTGTTCTTGCAATCTTTCCTTTGGAGGGTCATCAATGTACGTCTCGGCACCTGATTGTGCCATCTCTACGGCTCCAGCATCAAGTCCGCACAAGCCAGCGAATAATGTTGGGAATGTCTGCGTTGATGCATCTTTCGTCTTACACTGTAGGTTCGCCAAGTCCAGAGCGTCCATTTCATCTGCATCGCAAAAGTACTTGAGTTTGACTTCGTGACTTTCAAGCAACCTATCGGCTTCACTTGCGGTCATAAACGTGTACAGCAGTCGCTTCGCTCTGGCCGCATCTAGTCTGAGGTTTGTTGTCTCTCTGTTGGCATGAACGGAAGACACCCTTTTCGCCCCCAAAACAGATGAGGCAGATGCGGTTGTTGCCTCTTCTTGCATCGCTCTTGGATGCTCCTGCTTGGCAATTCTCTTCGTCTCGTCAAGGCTGTTGTGCTTGCCCTGCCGATTCCAAGTCATTCCGACCAGTAGAGCTCAACTTGCTGTGACCTGACTTGAGAAATCGTACCAAGCTTCGAACCACGAGGTATAATGTCGCCTCTCCCTGCGCAGAAGACTGGGCTTCGCTTTCGGCTCAACTAGTAGTGGGCAGTAGATGATACCGTTATACTCCCTTCAATGACTACCGCTGATCCGCGAGAGATGACTGACTGACCTTACTGCGCTTAACTGTTGTGCCGAGAGCAATTGATAGCCGACCAATAATGACTCCTGATCCTTTCGAGCGGGCGCAGCGCCCCTTTCAGCTGAGACGAGGACTAATTAAAATTAGTTCGAGCACCTAAAGGATTATTAAGGACAACCTTGCTTGCTAATGTGGGCCTGAAGTGCGCTGGAAGGTGACCAAGTAGCAAAGGAAGATAACAATAGAAGACACGTCACTCTCTTCCACTGTATATGCTAAGTAGAAGAAACTTTCTTTGCTTCACTCTCTGCGCTGCATCCCATCTTGGTGTCGAGAGTGCTAATGCAATCGATCGCTTCTGAGGGAATCCGGACCGCATTATTCGCATGCGAGTATAAATTGCTTAGTCCTGTTCTCCGAAAAGTAAAGACTGTGAGACATCAAAAGAGCCGGGTCAGAGACTCTGAAGAACACCACGACCTCTAAATGATCTCTCATCAGCCATGCATCCAGACTAGAATCGCTGTAAAAGCGGAGACTTTAGAAAACGAAAGTCAACGAGGGGCTAAAGCCACGGATACTGCGAGAAGGCGGAACGTCTAAAGGAAGGGAGTAATTCTCACAGACGGCGCTGACATCTTTGCATATTCATTCACTCAGTGATAAGACCAAATGCGGCTTAGTCTGCTGCATGTATAGGAAGCAAGTCAGTGGACGCCATCAAGTGGACTATACTACTTCTGCACACTCATGGTACGACGGCGAGTGGTCTTCATGCCTATGAAGTGCAGCTCTCAGATCGCCACGTGGTAAATCGATACCGTCTGTGCATGTTGTGTAGGACATTGAATTAGCACTCCAAGCTTCTTCTCCATCACTGGGTTCCACTAGCATGTCAGGAAAGTATAAAGCAGCGGGGGAAGAGTCCTGGAAGAACAGGACGGAGAAGGTGGTGAGTGTACTTGCAAGCCTCTTCAGCGTGTCGAAGGAGCAACTGAATGCGTGAACTTGAAATCTTTCTAGAATGCGGAGCTGTTCACCTTGACATATGGCGCTTTGGTAGTGCAATTGATCAAGGACTATGAGGACTATGACGAAGTCAATAAGCAACTTGATAAGATGTAAGTGGAGCGTACGTTGATTGCCGACAGAATTTCTATTTGATAGATGTAGTGAGCGCTGCTGACGAGTACACTTCGGTGAGCAGGGGATACAATATCGGGACCAGGCTCATAGAGGACTTTTTGGCTAGGACGAACATGCCGGCCTGCCAAGACTTCAAGGAAGTGAGCGAGGTCATCAGCAAAGTGAGTATGAACGTCGTAACGCCATTTGACCATATGCGGAGAAACAGCTGATTGACTGTGAATATTCTGCGCAGGTCGGATTCAAAACATTTCTCAATATTACACCCACCATTACGCATCACAGTCGATCTTCAGCTCAATCTTCTACGTCAAGTACCTTTCCATCGAGCGCAGACAACACTATCATTGAAGGAGCAACGAATAATTCAAATTTGAGCCAATCACAGCAGCAGCAGCAGCAGCAGGCACCTAAGGAGTTCAGAGGGCAAGAGTTCTCACTAACGCTGGAGGAAAATCCGTTGGCGGAATTTGTTGAACTGCCTGAAGAGGCGAGGACAGGTGGTCTATGGTTCTCAAATGTCTTGGCAGGCGTGCTACGAGGCTGTCTCGAGATGGTGCAGATGCAAACAGAGTGCTTTTTCGTCTCCGATGTGCTACGAGGGGACGAAACGACGGAGCTCAGAGTTCGACTGATCCGATTTCTGGAGGAGGAAGCGCCGATAGCAGATGATTGAGAGTGTGTATGTACTAGTATCTCGCAGCAAGGAAAGAGTAGAATTATATCATTACATAGCGGGCAGACCCTATCACTCTTCGTCGCCTTCGTCTTCGTCGTCTTCGTCTTCGTCGCCTTCGTCTTCTTCTTCTTCTTCATCCTCCTCGTCCTCTTCATCTTGCTCCTCCTCTTCGTTTTCGTCCTCTTCGATTTCTGCTGGCTTGGCAAAGGCGACCTTTACCGCGCCCAACATTCCCTCTTCTCCCGTCGTCAGTCTCAATTCCTTGCCGTTCCACAATTTTCTCCATTCCTTGCGAGACAGGACAACGTTTCTCAGACTAGAGTCCTTTTCAATGGCGCTCTTTGCCGTCTCGACTCCCTCCAGTCCACTCGGCGGCTTCGAGTAGTATCCCAATTCGCCAGTTGACCAGCCACGAAGGACATGTCGAGCAGCTGCAACTGTGTCAGGTACATGGCCTTTCTTCAGTCGCCCTTGCGTGCGAGCAACGCCGATCAAGAAGTCATTCGTATCGACAAAAGCGGGTACGTTGTGTGCCATGATAAGGTCCGATGTTTGCAGGATCCTCCTCTGTAGGGCATCGATTAGAGGAAGTGGCTCTTTCACCTTATATATGGCACCAGAATTCCTAATCAAGATTCGATGAGCGGCCTGTTCGTCGCGGACCTTCAACACTTCGTCACTATCCTCCTCATCGTCATCTTCGCTCTCGTCTTCGGCTGAAATGTGGGCTGACTTGGATGACGCTGCTAAGATGGAAGGTGTGTCGAAGACTTCAATGTTGGGCAAAGAAGGGGCAAGAATATTACTCAAAGCCGTTCGTCCGCTGTTCTCAATTCCTACGATCGCAATAGCTTCTACTTCTCCTTCTTCCCTAACCTTTCCCTTTCCAACTTGGGTATGGCAAAGGGTCTCTAAGTGAGTGACGAGGCGAGCGATTCCACCTCCTGCTCTCGCCTTAATCCCGTTCCTCGCTGGTTCTGGTGTGCATATAGGGAATACAGAAGCAGAAGTAGTAGCTGTCAAATGGGCCACCCATGCAGCAACTACCTCAAGAGGTACCAGATCACATTTTGTCAACACGATGGTGAGGTTGCATTTGCTAGCTAGAAGTTTCTCTTCCAAGTCGGCTACCCTCCATGACAGCGGATCTCGAGCATCGAGTAAGTAGATGACTGAGATGATGCGTGGGTCACTCTTCCTGTCTTTAAGACTACTGTAAAAGTCAGTGAGCGTTCCTGGGAACAGGCGTGGAGAAGCAGCGACGGAAGTAGAGGCCTTTGCATTTAAAATCTCTTCATCCTCCATCTCTTCATCTTGAACGTCAGCAGCAGCACCATTCTTACTGTCTAATTGCGCTTGTCTGGCATCCTTTCTAGCTTGTTCCGCCTGGTTCAAGACGAGAAGATCACATCAATCAATCAAAGCCCTTCTCCGTTCGCAGCCCCCTTGTGGGCGCACTCACTGCAATGCGCTTTTGCTCGATTTCTTCGAGTAGTTGCTCTTTGTAAGGATAGCTGTTCGGAATACCTGGGTCTACCTTCTTTTTGCTCTTCCACGTAACATCCTTCTTGGCCTCTCTCTTGGACTTTCGATGATGCTCGCGGACCTTCTTCAAAATCTTCTCCTTCTGCTTGGTACCAACACGTTTCGAAGCGCCTGTAAGGTCGGACATAGAGAATATCAGCCTTTCTGGCGTTGCTGCAAATCCCTTCTCCTCTCCGTGTAGAACACCGCCCACTCACGTTTCTTGATCTTCACCATGATGTCCTACGATATGGTGTAGGTCTTAGGCTGAACATCCCCCTCTTCCTCCCGTCTGGGATGAATATCTTCTCTCCAAAAGATGTGAGAAATTTAAAATTATTCCTCACGTGTATTTCAAATTTTTGGAGACTGTCCAAGCACGATCGGTTTATAACTCTAATGAAGGTGTTGTCTTGGGTGCCAAATGGTATCACACTCCGCCTTGCCCAGTCCTGCTTCAGCAAATACCAAAAGGAAAGAGACAAGAACAATGCGCAGTCTTTTACGCAGAATTAGAGACGGACCATTGTCGCAAAGGTAGAACAGGGCACACCGCCCCTTTATAATCCCTACTCTTTTGTCGAATGACGGCTCAGACTCGCCTCCGTTCTCCTGCAGTCTCCACCAACATTCAGGCTGAGCTCAACATTATTGACCAAGATAATGCGCTTACTTCCCATCCCGCCATCTTCTCTATTCCTATCCACAACACCACACCAGCATGTAGTGACGAGTTCTTGGAAAGTCATTCAGGGGATGCAGTCTCGGGCACAAAATTCGAAGGCAGGCCACGGCCATCATCCGCGTTCATCAAGAATTTTTCGAGGCAAAGGACATTGAAGGACTTCTTGCCGATCAGAGATAGGTCTATCGCACCTCGAAACCTGCCTACAACTTCTAGACAAGCATCTGCAGGTGGAGCACCTCTGTCAAGTGCAAGTCAAAGCCAGCCCATAAATGCGATGTTGCGCCTGGGCAGCCTCAACGTCGAAGAGACGCCATTTCCCAGTCTCGTGGCAGATGGTATAAGCGTGGCGCCCGACTATGAAGTACAAGCTAATACGGAGACGATTGCAAGAATTTCGGAGAACAAGACCAGATCTTCTCGACTTTTAGCCCTTCCACTTCCTACTGAGATCAGGCAAGGGAGCGGCGGAAGATTTCCGAGATGGAGGGCGTGGTTGGAAAAGAGAGCGCTGGAGAGACACTTCGAGCGCATGGATGCAGCAGCTGGAGACACAGAAGAAGCGAATATAAGGAGAAAGAAGAGCTGGGGTGCAGGTGTTGATGACGACAATGCATTGAGCGAACCTGATGACCAAGAAGAGGTGAGTGTCTACCATCTCCCTATTTTGAAGAGGCTTTCCTATCAAGCTCGCCTTTCACTGAATTTTCTTCTTTCTTTCTTTCTTTCTTTCTTTCTACAAGGCAATCCCTCCGACATCGACAAGAATGCCTTTGCACCTAGACTCTTTCGGTAGCCGCTTCATCTCTCATCTTCCGTCTTTGCCCTTGTGCTCCGCTTATCTCGAGATACCACCGCCTCTCGCGCCTACTCGAGCTGGTCAGAGACTTCTACGAAGAAGCATTCCCGAGAGTGTCAAGCGACATGTACTGCTTGTCGGAACCACCAATGGACTCTACGTAGTAGAATGTCGGAAGAAGGGAAGGCAAGAGAGCTTCAGGGGCTCGGATAGCTTCAAGAAAGAAGGCAAAGTGGAAGGAAAGAAAAGAGAAGAAGGTGGGAAGGATTGGAATGATGACATTCGCTGCAGACAGGTATGTCCACTTGGATCATGTCGGATTGGAGTTCTTCCACTCATTTGTTCACCCCGGCTGACCGCGAATGTCTTATCACCAGATCTGGTCTGGTGTAGGTGTCTACCAAATGTCGACCTTGACGACAAAGACAACGCAAGCAGAGTATCGAGGGTGGAAAAGCAGCTTTCCGATGCTTGCACCGCCTCCGCAAGATGTTGGCATTTTCTTGGCGCTCTGTTCGAAATCGAAAGATCGTGCAAAAGGGCATGCTTCTCATCTCAACTCCCAAGGATACAATCCAACTCTGGACCCCGCAAATACAGCAGGAGTGTATGCTGGAAAGGAAAGCGGTGCTCTACACCTGGCCACTTCTTACTTTGGTGTTGATGGAGGAGGTGGGCCTGGAAAGTTGGTGCCATCAGGAGGATCAGGCGCCGTTCGCATGTGGAGTCTCGAAGCTGTAAGGAGAATAGTATCCCACACTCTGGACGCTGCTGAACCGAAAATCATTGACCTTCTTCGCAATCCATCAACGATCGCGAGGAACGCAGAAGGGAAGTCTAGATTCACATCAAGATTGCGAAGAGCGTGGGCTTCCTTAGGAGATCCGCCCAACGAGGGTAAAGGAAAGAGATCATCAAGACTGTACGCCAGCATGGGACTTCCTGGTGATCAGACTAAATCTTCTACGGATCACCACAGAGACAAATTTTCGGCTGGGTCCGAAATACCGTCAGCCTTCCATCAGCAACAGCGATCCGACTCTCGAATATCTACCTACTCCGAGCAGTCGAATGAATTTGGCCAGCTTCAGGATGTCGTAGCCGAATCAAATGATGACGCTTACGACGAATCGTTACGTCTTGCCCTGAGCTCAGTGACTGTGACTCTGCCAGCAGGAGGATCGAATGCTTCCGGACATTCAGTAAATCTGGGTCAAGGAGACTCTTCCACTTCTCTCTTCAGCGACGAATCAATGGGTGCTGGAGCAGTAAGTACTTCTGGGCACAGCTCGAACAGTGGAAGTCATGCTGGTAGGGGCGTTCTGTTCTTCACTGTCTTTGAGACAGCGGGATCGGAGACAGGAGGCAGAGGAACTTGGTACATGGCTTTGGCCTGTCCGAGATCCATATACTTGTATGAGGCCGTTCGACCGACGAATGCTGGCGAAGTAAGATCTTGGATCTTCATCAAGGAATATTGTACCCCTGTACCACCAAAAGGCATCTCCTTCATCTATTCAGAGGCTGCAGGTTCGGCGAAAGGCATGCAAAATCGACAGCATCAAAAGCCACATCGTCGCCAACAGCTTCTCTCTACCTCTCCGCCGTCATCAATACCACAAGAGAGCTCGCATCACCAAGTAAATTCTTCTCCTTACTCGAGCGTCTTTCGATCGGACGCTGACTTGACCCTGTTTGTAAGCTTCGGCAAGACTGCTGTCTTGATCAGAGCTAGCGATTCCGGCGTCAAGGAAGTGGATCTATTCCCACTCGAAAGAAACATACACGACGCTACTTCTTCGGATACTGACCACCACAAATCTCATCATCACAGCCATACCGGTAGTCAAAGTAAAAGAAGGAGCTTGTCGGTGGAGCTGTTGAGCGGAGATGGAATCACCAGCAAGGAGCAGTGGATAGGAGTGGAAAAGGTCACCTCACAGGTTTTGATACGTTGCAAGCATCATACTCCACTGCGTACATCTGTGACAGACGTTTCAGACGTTAGTCAACAAGGCCTTCCACGATTTGAGGATGGTGAGGATGACGATGATGTTGACAGCGACGATCACTATGACGGACAAGGTGTGACCTTGCAGGACATTCCTTCGCCACTCCAAAGTCGCATTCTTGATCCATCACCAGGACAGGGAGTGCATGGCAACCCTTCCCGCGTTTCAACTTCCGTTGAGCCAGCTCATGTGCTTGTGGCTAACATTGCCATCGTTAGCAAGGGGAACACTTCCTTGCTATACCCATTGCCGCTGCCTTGGAACTCACCGCAGCAAAGGTTACTCGGGTCCTTCCAATGGTCCGAAACACCCACCGCTGTAACGGCTTGGTCGAAAGTGATTGGGCTGGAAAGAGACTTCAGCAGTGGGGGAATCTCGATTAACTCGCTAGGCTCTTCTTCCAAGATCAACAAAAAAGTAGAAGTGCAGAACATGCTCATGCTACATGTCAGGGTGACTGCTGTCGCCTTTCTTCCCTCTCGAGTAGAGAGGAAAAAATTGCTGGTCAAGGTGCAGATCAAGGTCCCGTTCTCCTTCAATCGAGATTCTGAACTGGAATTGGAATCGATGACGACGGAACGAGAACAGCAATTCGGAGACGATGGTTACGAAGATGAGGATGAAGAGAAGGCAGAAGAAGCAGAGCTGAATCATTTGGAACTAGAGTACCTCTGTGGGATGTTGAACGTAGCTCCCCGAGGGAACCAGACGATCAAGCCATGGGAAGCGGCAGGCGATGGTGGGATCTGGGGTTTTGATTGGAGAGGAGCTGATGACTTCCGATTGTTCTATGTAAGCGCTCGCGTGTAGAGTGTATCTGTCACTCTCTCTTGCCCTCTAGCATCACGCCCGCTCACACAATGATTATACCAATTATACCCGCATTAAGTATTCCTCGGCGTCGTGAAGGGGCTCATCTTCTGTCCGCGCTATGCTTAGCTGGATTTTTCCCTGACATCCCCTGCGTCTTAAAATTGACGTGGGGGTAAAGAACTGACACCTCTCTTCCGTCCCTTCACACGTTATAAGGCCCCTTTGTGGCCATGGAAGATAGAGAAGTGGATGCGATCATTGCTTGGCTCGCCGTGGAAGAAGAGTCTCGAGCGGAGGCAGAGAGGTGCATCCGATCCGACCCTTTGACGTACTTTGTGAAAAACCTAGACTTCCTCCCTCCCCACCTGTTGACGCCATTCGCAAGAGTCACTTCCAGAAAGTCAAGAGGGAGAATTGCAAGGATTCGTTTGCGACGAAGAAATTGGAGTCGACAATCGGATCCGGAAGAATTGGGTGCGGAAGCATCAAGGAGAAGGGACCCCTTGC
The DNA here is from genome assembly GCA_026210745.1 of Exobasidium rhododendri. Lineage (NCBI taxonomy): Eukaryota > Fungi > Basidiomycota > Exobasidiomycetes > Exobasidiales > Exobasidiaceae > Exobasidium > Exobasidium rhododendri. Next base: position 2,243,549 of record CP110630.1, read on the forward strand.
TGTACAAGAGTATCGTTTTGACGTTACAAAGAACAGACTCCAATGGCAGAAGCACTGGGCGTTCGATGGTGGATGCGAGTGTTAAAGTGGAAAGAGACGGCGTGCTACCTTCCTCAACATCACGCATCGTAGAGCCGCCAGATGTGGAGAAGCAGAAGAGGTTCGCAAGCATTGTCGAACGCTTGGACGAAGAGGATATAGTCATCAGATTGAGGAAACAGCAAGGGAGACCTGTGGGGCAGACTGACGAGATAGATGTGCAGGCGGAGATAAACGAGCAGGAAGAGGAGGATAGCGACGATGAGGAAGCTGGCATGTCAAAGGAAGCCGCACTCCAAGAGGAAGTATGGGAAGACTATATCAGAGGGAATGTGAGTCTAGGCAATTGCTCTTGGTGAGATTCTCCATGCAAGTGATTTGACGCACGGTGAATTTATTTCCAGGATTCCCTGCCCGAGCATCTTTATGTGTGTGATTTCGACGACCAGTGGGACACTGTAGCGGGAATGCAAAGCTCTTCTGACGGCCAAGATGAATACTTTGATGAGGAAAGTGAAGAAGAGTAACGAGAGCCAAATCTCGATCAATGCACCGATTATTATGCTCTATCAACGAGGAGGAATGGGATGGGATGGTTTATAGTGTACAAGGAAAGGGGCGGGGGTAGAAGCATGCTACCGACTGCTCCCCGTCACGTCTGTCACACTCCAGGTCGGACTGACTGGACTGCTTGAACGACTGTCGTCTAGCTGCGTCCAAGAATCGCTCCCGTCTTCCTCTTCCCCTTCCCCACCAGGTGAGGCTGGATTCGACACAGGCGAGAAGTGAACTTGCCACCTTTCAGTACTGTTGTTGGATCGAGGACTTTGCCACCCATCAGAGCCAGCATGGAAAGAGTGTGCGGGCGTATGATTTGATCGAGCTTGGTCCTCGCCCTCGAAGAGCTGGGCAGCGCTCGTACTGGAAGGAGACATTTCACCAATTTTGTGATGCGGTGATTGCACCTCTGATGTATCTACCTTATATCTGTCATAGCTGGATGAAGTTGCGTAAGATAGACGTGGTGCGTTGATGAGCTGCCGCAGACAGGACGAAAGTCAATCGATGTCAGCATTCTTCTGTCAAATTCATGCACATCTCAAGAATCGAAACGCACCGCGTCCTCACTCGCATCGACCGGAGAGGCACCGTAAGGCCTCCTCTTGCGTGCGCCATCCTTCTCTTCCTGAAATTCGTCCGCTAATCTCGCTTTCACACCAGATGTTTCCGCTTCATGCAAGGAAAAGTCATCCATTTCTCTTCGCAACTCATCTTCTTCCCATTCCGAAGGGCGCCTTCTATGGCCATCCCGCCGCTGCTGCTGGTCACGACGACCCCCACCAAAGTTACCATTCCGATGCCCAATACGATCGCCACTGATCTCTCTGAATCCCTCTCGAACATCTTCGGCAAAGACATCCCACTCTTGTTTGACTCCTTGTGCAAAACCATCAGGCCAATGCTCCTCACGCCATGGCTTGAAAACGCCAATCTCAAAGGCTACGATACCGCCGACGCCTGCACTGACGGCCAGTGCAATTAGGGCGGGGTGAGGCATGACCCCTTCGATCTATCCTTGCCAAGTCAACCTAGGACGATGAGAAGAGTATACTGGCAAACGAGGGAGGCCGTAGCAAAATAACTGCAGATCAGGGCCTGAGAGGAGATGTGAGTGGATCGTAAGAGAGCAAAGAGATTATTGCGTCTGCGAGGGGAAGCGGACTCGAGTGGCGGCGGTATTTGCATTTCACCTTTAGGAAAGGGCTTAGCGGTGTGTAAGTTGACTTAAGAAAACGTACGGTACTACGAAAAATAAAGGGTTATTCTTGGCCCGTGCGAAACGTTTACAAGGTGAGAGAATTCCCCGCACACATTCTCCTCCTCTGGCTAACGACAGGCTTGAAATAAACTTCTTCCACTGTCCGTCCTTTTACTCGATCAGCCAAGCAAGCGAACAAATTAGCGCACAAGCACACAAGCCCCCGCTACCATTGAGTGAATCTGAAGATGGCCTTGAACTGGGCCATGATCAGCGAAGATGGCTCCAAGCCTGTCCCTTTGCCTGGTGAGAAGATCTTCTATTCGGCAGAAAGGTGCAATTTATCGTGAGTCCGGCAGGAGGGAACACTCCAAGGTGAGAAGTTCTTCTCGTATCTGACATTTTCAAACGACGCCAGTCTCGATTTCACCAATCAGAGTAAATCATGGAAGGCTAACGGGACTGCCTTTGTGACCTCGCAAAGAGTGAGCAGGGATTAGACGCGGTGATCGTCGTCGTCGTCGTAGTCGAGATGGTGTGCGCTAAGGGAGTACTTTCCTTCCTCAGGTTCTCTTTCTTCGACAACCGCCCATCCCTGCTCCGGCCGATCCATCGCTTTCCTCTCAACACCTTCGCACCCTTTCCGTGCCACTGAAGCAATTTGTCGATACGCGGTACCTCATTCCCATCTTTAGTGCGCCACATTTTGAAGCCAACGTTATACCGAGCGTAGATGGCGGCCTGCCTCAGAGACAAGCCGGTCAAGCATCTAATGTGGGCCTGATGAAGATTTGGTTCAATGAAGGAGGTGGGATGAGTTTCAGAGATGCAATAGAAGAGGTAAAGAGTCGCAGGGAGGAGGGATCTTCTAACATCGAAGCTTTACGTACGTTTTCCCAATGTTTCGCTGTGATGAGGAGGAGGTGGTGGATGCGGGTGGAGAAAGCTTACATACATAGCTCCATTGACAGCGCTGTACGAACCCTCATCGCAAGGGAGTCAGGGCGCGACAGCCTCCGCTACTACTCAGTCTAGGCACGCTGCCCGATCCGACTCTCTGCCTGAAGTGGGGGATATGGAGGCAGCACATGTCGCCCGTGAGCATGAAGAGCAAGAAAGGCAGCAACCGCCTGGTCAGATGGGAAATTCGAGGTCAATTGCGTCGGGTCCGGAGTCACCGCCAGCCTATCAAGCATAACGCTTCTACAATTCACCTACTATCTGACCATTTCTCGCTGTACTTTATAGACCTGAGCCTGTGAATCACCGTAGAATTGTATCATGTAATTACATCTATTCGTGGCCTTACTTCTCGACAGTCAATTTTGTGTTCAAGGAACCTCACAAACACCACGTCGTTACCACGCAGTGCTATCAAGCATGTCGGATGAATCCCATACCTTTCCCTGCTATCAACTCGTTCCTTTGCGCTCTCTTCTCGTTCTGCTTGAGCTTCGGATTTTGGAAGTGTTCATCATCCTTCCCTGATCAGCATGGATCCTCGTTCCATCGTCGCCTCGCGTGTAAAGTTTTTATAGTTCACGTCAGACGACTTAATTCGAGAAACGTTTCGAAGGCCATCGCATTTCGTCCTTCTACACACCACCACATCCTTCCATTCTCAAGACCACGATGACGCCAGCATACTCGGATGCTAGCCTCATTCCCTACCTTCTACCTGCTCATTGCACGAAGCTGAAAATGTCACACACTCGAAAGAAGCAATTAATTAAAGCAGCAAATCGTGAGTGGGATTCACCGCCTCCCAAGCCCGGAAACGATGAATGCTGTGGATCAAGCTGCACACCTTGCGTCCTTGACCTTTGGAAGGAAGACGTGCTAGTCTGGAAGCAAAGATGGGGAATTGACAAAGACGGAGCATCTCCAGAAAGACGGCAAAGCGCAAGCTCAAAAATACCAGGTAGCTTCGAATGGTGACTAGGCAGAATCACGTTGCATGACATTATATACATTGGAGGAGATATGGTCCACCTGATCAGACCCTTCGGCAGCGAGCACTGTTCACTGCTGAAAAAGCAAGCTGGCTGCTACCTCTATATTTCCGTCAGCAGCATCAAGGAGTGCTTTCGCTTGCACTTCATTCGCTCCCAGGTCTATGAGCGCTTGAGTCGAGGCAGGAGGCCAAGCTTTGACAGCGTTGCTCTGCTTTGACGTAGTGGGGGATGGAGCTTTGGAAGAGGTGTTGGGAGGATGGTTCCATGACATTCCAGTGAAGTTGGCGTCCGGAGCGGTATTCTTGCCACTACCGCTACTCGCAGCTTCTGGCGGCGAGTTGCTCAATGTATTCCCACTTCCAGGGAAGGACTGGCCTGCACCTGCCCTTGCGGCTGCATTTGCATTGGCTGCATCGATTCCAAGACTAGTTGCACCGCTCCCTTGTCCCTCTTCCTCCTCTTCTTCTCCGTCCATTCGAGCAAAGGCAGGCAGTTCATGCTCGTCTAAGAATCTAATGCTTTTACCATGAACTACGAGGCAGTTCTTGGCCATGTCTAGCACGCAAGCATGCCTCTTCAGCATGTCCAGTCCAAAGAGTAACTCGGTGGTGCGTCCTTCCATAATCGTAAAGGAGCAGGGCAAGTACAATTCATCTCCCAGCTTGATCTGCGCACTATGTACTCTTCCTAAGATTTTGGCTGTGCCTACTCCTCTAGCAATGCCCGCAAACCTTGTGTCAATCAATCGCATGATTCCGCATCTTTCTGCGCATTCTGGGCTCATGATAGTCGCTTGGGCACCCGAGTCGACGAAAGCCTTTACTGGGAGACCATTCACTTGAGTTTCCACATACAACATCGTCACCCTCCCAAAGCTTTCCGGATTGAATTCCATCGCACTTCCAAAATTCTCCATGACAGCTTCCTGTCGAATAGCTTCTTCGATCCTCCGTTGCGCTTCAATGTCGAATTCGTCGGCTCCTGCCAGTTCTGCTTGAGCCCTCTGAGCAGCTGTGTTTCGCTCCTTTTCTGCTCGCATCATTTGAAGGAAATCTTGCGGCCTCGATGTAATCGCTTCCGCCAGATCAGGTCGGGTCTGCAAGGAAGAGAAAAAGGTGGGTAAGCGTCCTCCTTTTCAGTCACCGCATTCGTACCATAGCTACTACATACCGCTCGTAGCTGTGCCATCATTTGTGGATTCCTCATCATCTCTTGCCTTAGTCTTTCAATTTCGCCCACTGCTCCATCGCTACAGATCTTCATGTTAATGGATATTCGGACCGCTTTAAAGCACATCTACTCACCTTGATGTTTGACTGGAAGAGGAAACAGCAGAGCCTCCTATTGAGCTGCTACTACCGGCAGCTACGTCCTTCCTTTGCAGCAGTAAGAGGTCGTCATCTTTCACGCCCAGATTGGTCAATGTCGTAGTGGTTCCGGCGAGAAGCTTTCCATTACAGTACAGCAACTGTGAATCCGCTGGTATGGCAGACTGCAGGTGTGATTAAAGAAGAAGCGCAAGAAACATCAGCCCCAGTGCTCGTCTGTAGTAAGTAGAGTAGACTCACGTCCGCCTCGAGAATCGCCATTAGGTTCTCCAGGGTCATGTCGAGGTCCCCGTCGATCGAGAATGTATCCTCGTCTGTCGCCACCGTGATCATGATGGCAGCTTTCACAAGGGACGGGGCCTGAATAAATCTTGCCTGGGGTGAGGAAGGTACGGTACTAGAGGTACTCTGGAAAATGGTAGACTGATGTCAAATCATCAACTAACACGCACTGAGCGGCGGCGGTGTCACGCACACTCCTTCCTGTCAACGCAGATCTAGCCTTCAATGACGCGTCTCATTTTTCAACCAGCTCAAGGGAGAAGAGGGAGAGAGAAGCCCGTGATCCGTCCCTGTCCCTAGGAGAAGATCTCGAATTTCATCTGCAACACTTGAGACGAGTGGTATGGATCTCCACTTTCTTCCTCCCGAGCCTGGGAGACCGAAGATGTAGAAGTAGACTATCTCTTTAATTGCGGAAAATGCAAGAGAAAGGGACGACTTTTATCTATCAAGATTCGACATCTAATTTTGGCTAATCCCTTGACGAAATGACATTCAATGAAGATAAATTCGCTTCAAAGCGAGGGAAGCTAGCTAGCTCCCTTTAGCTGGCAAAAATACTTCTAAAACGGGACACCATGAAGGCTGCATAAGCTTGCTTATCTCTCGCCCTTCCGCTCAGTCTTTGAGGACTGCTGCAAATGCAACGAAGGTTGGAGTCAGGATGGAAGGCATCACGGCAAAGTGTCCGAGTTTCCAGCTTCAGAAGTGTATGAGAATAGAACGCTCGCATTGTCTCCTCTCATTCTCTTAAGCTGAGCAGCTCAGCGTGGAACGGAGATAGTCGGTCTTCCCGCCGGACGATAGGAAATAGAACCATTTGTATTCGACGACGCGAGATTCCCTTTACCCATCTTGTAATTGGCAGGAGTATCAAGTTTACACTTTTAGATTGCAAGCGTGTTCGATCGAGTGGGAACAAAAAGGGAAAGAAATGGGATACAGATCATGCACCAAGATGGGAAATTACAATGAGAAATCGGTGCAAGAATTTTGTAGTGTCGACATAAGCGCAAAATAGGACTATCGTCCGGAGAGAGAAATGATCCAGAATGACAAATGAGTGATGAATTTCGCGGATTATAAAGCATCGTGAGGGATGCTGAGCCAGAGCTTTTTGTGTAAAACGCATCGACCCTTTCGAGACGAACACATCACTATCGTATATCTGTTGTGTGCCTCTGGACGTCTCTTCCTTTGCTGTGACAACACCGACAAGGGAAAAGCGACAGACGCCTTGGAACGTCTGACAAGAGAAACCGAATTTAGACAGGAAGTAAAAAGGTGATCTTTGGGGGCAAGTCAGGTCACTGTTTGATAATGTCGTCGTCTTTGCGAACGGCCAGTCTACCTCACAGTAACAGCGACTATGACGAAAAGGGCAGTAACGCTGGTCTTGCAGCGAAGAGGAGTGCTAGCAGCAACGAAGATGGCAACGAGAAGGAAGAATCCGACAGCAGTAAATCACAATTGGAGCCCTCGGCAGAGCAAGAAGCAGCCTACCAGTACAACCCTGGCGCTCGAGGGTTTATTCACGTCAAGAAGAGAGAGAGATTTTATCAGTGGTGGCGACCAAGAGAGCTACCCCCTCCTCCACCCCTCTCGTTGGATGACGCTGAGCTCATACCCTTGGAAAATGCGGGATTTGTCTCGATCATGACATATCAATGGGCGCAACCGATGATGGTGCTGGGATACCAACGAGCGCTGGAAGCGACTGATCTGTGGAAGTTGGGACCGTCGAAAGGAAGTGAAGTGCAGAGTCAGCGACTCCTAGCGCTGTGGGAGAAGCAGGTGGTAGACTTGAGAGAGTACAACGAAAAGCTCGAGAGTGGTGAAATAAAGCTGGGAATGGCCAAAAAATTCAAGTGGCAAAGAGAAAACTTCTACAGCATGGTACGAGGAAATGGGTCACAGAACATCTCCATAGCAGAGAGGGAAAGATTGTGGAGGATGCCGCCACCTGCGTCAAGTACTGCTTCTGCCACTGCCGCCACTGCCCCGACCAAAGGTGCCAAAAAGGAACGCAACTATAGTGGACACAAGGAACCGCAAATATACGCTGCTCTCATCAGCATGTTCAAACGTGAACTTCTGATTGCCAACGTTATCAAGGTGGTCGGCGACGTCGCTCAAATGACCTCACCTCTTCTTATTCGTGTCATGATTGAATACGGAGAACAAAAGTATGCCCATCTGCTGGATCCGACGAATCCCTTGTATCCAAATCCAAGTGATGGGATCGGTGTTGGTTACGCCATTGCCCTTTTCGTCATGCAACTCCTCACAAGTTTGTGTCAACATCAATTTTTCTTCCGCACAATGAGCGTAGGTGTACATGCTCGATCGACACTCATTTCTGCCATCTTCACAAGAAGTCTAAAATTGGGAGGAAAGAACCGCAGCCCGGGAAAGCTGTTGAATCACGCTTCTACCGATTGCAGTCGAATTGACTTTGCAGCTCAATGGGGTCCCTTGGCATTGTCCAGTCCGTTTGCTTTGGCGCTCTGTCTTGGACTGCTCATTTGGCAGATCAGAGTCAGTGCCCTGGTCGGATTCGGTGTTCTGGTCGTCTCTATGCCTGTCCAAGCCGTCACGATGAAGTCGATGTTCACCACGAGAAAGAGCTCGATGCAATGGACAGACAAGAGGAGCAAATTGATCAACGAAATCCTGACTTCCATACGTGTTGTCAAATCGTTCGCTCAGGAGAGTAAATTCCTGGAGAGACTGTCCTTCCTTCGTAACATGGAGATGCGAGGGATCCGTAAACTGATGATCATCCGTTCCTTCAACACTGCTCTGGCGTTCTCTATCCCTGTCATTGCTGCGGTTGTCGCCTTTATCGTCTATTACCAGCTGGAGAACAACTTGAATCCCGCTAGACTCTTCACCGCCTTGACGTTGTTCCAATTACTTCGAATGCCCCTCATGTTCTTGCCACTTTCATTCAGTGCTCTCACCGATGGCTACAATGCGTCTCTTCGTCTCAACGCCGTCTTCTTGGCCGAGCAACTGGAAGACAAATCCGAAAAGGACCCTAATGCCAAGTATGCTTTGAACGTGCAAGACTCCTCGTTCGAATATGAAGAAGTAAAGAAGGAGGACAACACTGATGGAAAGGCGTCAAAAAAGGCCGTGGCAAAGGCAAGCTCAGCAGCCACTGCGCAAGCTACCTCTCCTGGATCAAGCACACCACGCGACAGGATGAGAAAGGCACTACGCATGAACGCTAAGTCAGGCAATACGACCCCTGCTGCTACTCATGGCTCGGCTACACCAAAGGATGTCTCCTTGCAGGATCAACTCAAAGCTGAACAGTCCGGCGATCTACCTGGTGATCATGATGACGCAATCATTTCTGGAGAGCAAGAGTTGGAAGGCCCACGTATGGACGCAGAGACTTCGGATCCTACCAGCACCGACAAATCAGCGACAGCCTCAACCGAAAAGCCTTTCCGACTAGACAAGCTCAACCTCCGCGTAGACCAAGGAGAATTGGTTGCTATCGTTGGACCGGTTGGGTGTGGAAAAAGTACCTTATTCGAGTCACTTTTGGGTGAAGTGAAGATGCTGGAAGGCAAAGTGACTTGGGGCGGTGACGGTCGAGTGGCTTACTGTCCACAATCTTCATGGATTCAAGCAGCTAGTGTTCGAGAGAATATCCTGTTCGGACGACCTTACGAGGCAGAAAGGTACTGGGAGATCATTAAGATTTGCGAGTTGGAGAGTGATCTAGTCATCCTGCCTCAAGGCGACTTCACTGAGATTGGTGAAAAGGGGACTTCTCTAAGTGGAGGTCAAAAAGCGAGAGTCGGATTGGCAAGAGCGCTTTACTTTGATGCAAGTACATACATGCTGGATGATCCGTTGAGTGCTGTAGACCCTCACGTCGGAAAAGCACTCTTCAACAATGCTATTCTTGGACTGAAAGCTCAAGGCAAGACGATTCTGTTGGCCACGCATGCCATTCATGTTCTACCACAAACCGATCGTATTATTACCATGCTCGATGGTGAAATTGTCGAGTCGGGAACGTACACTGAGCTGGAGAATGCAAACGGTGCCTTCAAGCGACTCGTGGAAGAATTTGGAGGTCAAGAGGAAGAGGAGGAAGAGGAGGAGGAGGGAATTGAGAATGCTGGAAAAGCAGGAGGAAAGTTGGTCTACAAGCGATCCGACATGACCGACTTTACCGGCAACAAGACAGCCTTGATGGATCAGGAAGAAAGGAATACCGGTGTGGTCGGCGACAGTGTCTGGGGTGGCTTCTTTAGAGCGGGTCATGGCTGGATCTTGATCCCATTGTTGCTCCTGGCTGTCTCTCTCATGCAAGCTTCTACCGTCTTGAATTCGTACTGGCTAGTCTGGTGGCAAGATGCTAAATTTGGTGATCTGAAGTCAAATGAAGGTCTCTACATGGGCGTATATGCTGCTCTTGGTATCATTCAAGCCATCTTCACTTTCCTAATGGGCGCTGCATCCGGTATCTTCACGTACTATGCCGCGCAAAACCTTCACGCCGATGCCATCACTCGAGTGCTCTATGCTCCTCTTAATACCTTCTTTGACGTTCAACCAAAAGGAAGAATTCTCAACAGATTCACAAAAGACATCGATACTATCGACAACACACTCCCGGACAGTATGCGAATGGCCGTCAGTACGCTGGGCACTGTTCTCGGTGCAATCATCTTGATCACCATCCTAACGTACTACTTTGTTGTTGCTGTTGCCGGAGTCCTCGTCTTCTACGTCGTGGGATCTCTAGTCTACCAAAGAGGAGCCCGTGAAGTGAAACGACTGGATGCGGTTCTGCGATCGTCACTGTACAGCCATTTCAGTGAGACTTTGAGTGGTTTGGCTACCGTTCGAGCCTACCAAGAGACTGCGAGATTCAAGGCCGATCACATACGACACATGGACATCGAGAATCGTGCTTACTTCTTCTCCATCTGCAATCAACGCTTCTTGGGTATCCGATTGGACTTTTTGGGTTGCATCCTTGTCTTTGTCGTGGCGCTTTTGGCAACCATTGGAGCCAACTCTATCAACCCAGCACAGGTTGGATTAGCACTTAGTTTCATGTTGACTGTCAGTCAAGCATTCTCATGGGCAAGCCGACAAGTCAGCGAGGTGTTGAACGACATGAACTCCGCTGAAAGGATACAATATTACGCCAATGACCTGATGCAGGAGAAGCCGCAAGAAGTTCCTGAATTCAACCTGGATCCTGCCTGGCCCAAGTCAGGTGGGATCGAATTCGACAATGTCGTTTTGAGGTACAGAGAAGGCCTCCCTATCGTCCTGAATGGAATCACCATGGAGATTGCGGGAGGCGAAAAGACGGCAATCGTAGGCAGAACGGGAGCTGGAAAGTCTTCGTTGCTGACTTGTCTGCTACGATTGATTGAACTGGAAGAAGGTAGCATTAAGATCGACGGCGTGGATGTTTCCAAGATCGGACTGCTTGATTTGAGAAGTAGGATAGGATACCTACCTCAAGAGCCCATCCTGTTCTCTGGCACGATTCGAAGCAACTTGGATCCGTTTGGACTGTACGATGACGCTCGTCTCAATGATGCGCTGAAGAGAAGCTACCTCGTGGCCGCAGAAGAAGCAGATCATAGTCACGGCAATGTCAACAACAACATCACTCTCGACACCACTCTGGAAGAGGAAGGTGGCAATCTATCCCTTGGTCAAAGATCTCTCGTCTCCTTGGCTAGAGCGTTAGTGAAAGATAGCCAGATCATCTTGTTAGATGAAGCAACAGCCAGCGTTGACGTGCAGACGGATGCTCTCATTCAAGACACCATTCGAAAGGAATTTGCTCACAAGACTTTGCTTACGATTGCTCATCGACTGAGAACGATCATCTCGTATGACAAGATTGCCGTCTTCGAAAAGGGTTGCTTGGCGGAATACGACACGCCCTTGAAGCTGTTCGATCGAGGTGAAATCTTCCGTGATATGTGTGAAAAGGCCAATCTGGCAAGAGAGGAAATTGTTCGAGCTCAACAAAGCCGGACATGAAAAGTCACCCACCTCTTTCCTCCAACTCCCGATTGCTGTGCTCGTCTTCCATCTGCCTGTATCCTATGCACTGCTGCAAAATCATAAATGTATTGACACTCGTCCAGGCGTCTGTGGTGTTCTCGTTTAATGTGTCGCGGTAAGTTGTTAAATGACACTGACGTTCGAACGCGCTCCCGGCCGAGATGCAAGGACACACACAACCTTTGAGAAGCGCCAAGTCTCTCCTGCGCCTGAGAGTAAAGTGTTGCGTGACAAGATATACTTCGACATAAGCCCCCTTCTCGAACCCTTCCTCACCAAGCGGGTCCTGGATCGGCGTCGATCGTCTGCTGCAATGTCGAACTTCTTCCGATCCATGGGTCGCTCTTCGCGGCCCAAAAAGTCACCGACCATGCCATCAATGCCCTATGACTCTGCCATGGGTCAAACTACCACGCTCGGAGCTGGCAGCAAATCGTTATACCTCTGCAATCCATTCGTGAGGAGTGCACTCATAAAAGGTAGCTTCAAGACAATCGTCGTACTACCGAAATACGTAGATCAGAAAGAGTGGATTGCTGTCAACTGTGAGTGTCGACCTGGATATCGGACAGCTGCGATGTATCTCGTGTTAGTGAACATTCTTATGCTCATCGTCGTCTTTCCCGATGCAGTATTTGACTTCTTCAATAATCTCAATCAATTCTACGGAATCTTGACAGAATTCTGCACTATTCAGAACAATCCAACGATGTCTGCCGGAGTAGGGTGAGTGGTTATGATTAGAGGCCTTAGGTGACACTGTAAAAAGATAGCGATCCTGACTGCATGGCTATCACTCTACTCTCTTAGGCTCGACTATACGTGGATTGATCAGAACAAGAGGCAGGTGAAACTACCTGCTCCCCAGTATATCGACTATGTCATGACTTGGGTCGGGGGCCTGCTTTCAGATGAAGCTACTTTCCCCACAAAGGCCTGTGAGTTGAGATGAGGCTACAGATTCAGAAGAATCGCAATTCCACTCTCCGTATCTCTGCCTTGCTGATACTCATTACCCTTCTTCCTTCCCACCCTACAGCGCGAGAGTTCCCCGTTACATTCTTGGCAACGGCAAAGCACATCTACAAGCAGCTACTGCGAGTCTTTGCCCACATATACCACGCACAGTTTCATCATCTAGTCCACCTGTGTTGCGAAGGTCATTTCAACAGTCTGTTCGCGCATTTCATTGCCTTTGGGAGTGAATTCGATCTATTCCAGTTCAGCGAATTCAAGGGAGTTGATGGCAGTGCAAGTGGTCAAGGTTACCCAGGCGCATGTGACTTGATTGAAAAGTGGGTGGAGTTGGGCACACTCGGACCAGAAGTAGTCAAGTAATTGCCAGGGAGGAGCATTGTGGCTATCAGCATAGCCTTTCCTCAGGCACGTATAGCGCAACAATGTTGGAAGAGCACCCGCGAATCAGTCAATCCCAGTCACCACAGCACGTCTTTCCTCACACCATATCTCTGTATTCTTTCTTCATCGTTTCTTCAATTCGATTCTTGCTTCGGATCATTGCGCAACGGGGTGCAAAAGTGGTATATTTCTTTGGCTTTGATGAGAGGAGAGGGGCAGTGTCTTTGCAGGAGAATAGACGACACTACTCGTCAATGGGAATGGACGTGAGTAGAAGTACAGTGAAGAGGATGTCTGGCGATGTCTATATGGAGCCTGAAATTTGGTACCATCGGACGTTGCCGATCGCTGTGGGATTGGATGTGTTGCCGGAATCCTTCCTCATACCGCCGTTTCCAGTGACAAAGGAGGAAGCATCTGCGTTCGGCTTCCAGGACAATGACCACACCGGCATTTCCTCCTTCGTTTGGAATATGGCAACACTTCGATTTGGTTCCATTCGAAGATCCCAGATCTTGACATGACCATCGAATGACGATGAGGCGACGTAATTCGGGTCGGGAGAGACCTTGACACTAGTGACCCAAGACTTGTGACCCTTGAGTGTGTCAATGTAGGCAAAGTCCAGGGTATGTGAGTTCTTCGATCTTAAATCTTGACTGCCGCTTTGGAGTGCCCCTGATTCTCTCGCTCGAAGATCATACATGGTGACGCTTCCTTGGTCGCTACCGACCAGTAGCTCACCGGTTTTGGTAAACTCGAGAGCTCGAATGGTGTCTGAATGATTCTGCAAAATTGCCATAGTCGACGATGTCTCAATATCAAAAATGCTTACCACACCCTTGTTACTACCGACCGCTAATGTAGATCCACTTGGGTGAAAAGTGAGCGATTGTCCAAATGGTCGATTCCCTTTTTCTCCTTGACCTCGTCTAGTTGCTTTCGTGTCATCTGTGATATATTTGATCGGTACACCAAAGCTTTCGCTGTCATCTCCCTCCAAAGGACACTTGTACAGGCTAGCACCAGCCTTGTCTCCTGTTGCTGCAAAGAAAGGTCTGCTGGGGTGGATCTGTGTAACATGACAAGCTGTTCGAGAGAAGCTTGAGAAATGGTGTATACCATTGTCAATTTCATTTCGACTTACTAGGAGCCCTTTGTCTGATACTTCGACTGCCTGTAAGCTCAACACGATTGTTGTTTTCCGATGAGTTCCTGCTTCTGAGCAACTTCAGAGTCCAAAGATTCCGATCAGGCTCTTTACCATGTTCTATGTCCGTCTCCTCATTACCCTTGCCTCCCTGTACAGCCTCCCAAAGAGCGACCTTCCCGAGAGCATCCGATGTAAGGATACTGCCATCCTTCAATGAAGAGGATATCGAGTGGACGCTTCTGTGAACCTTTTCCTTTAGATTCGTTACCCCCACACTAGCACTGTCGGATGAAGCGGTCCTAGATGATGAGTTCACGAGAGGTGGAAGTCTAAGTGAGATGTTCTGGTCTAATCAATAGCAGCTCTGCTCCGGCCCTCACCATATCTTCACCTCGCCATCCAAAGAGCCACTAATCACCGGCCCTTTTTCCAGGCAATGGACAGCGAAGACTTCGGTTGAATGCTGATCTACGGAGGTTAAGGAAAGGCATCATCTTTAAAATTGGCACTAAATGCTACCTCTGCACCCACTTCATGCATACCTTCCTCTGACGAATCGAACGATCGATACTGTCTCGACTGCAGTGGAATAAGTATGATCATCAGTTCGGCAGATATTTATTTTCCTAGCTGCCCCCTCCCCCCCAGCCCTTGATACGCACCATGATGATCGTCGCCGTAAATTGTTCGTCAAATAGGCACTCTTAGATTCTCCTCTAGGAAGAAGTCAGTCCGCGTTACCAATTCTGCTCCGACACGCATTCAATCTATACGTTTTGGGGTGATCTGATCACCAAAAGCGCGTCCTAAATTCAATTTCTACTCTCGATACTCTGTAGGCCGGGGGAAAGGGACATTAGGCTCGATTGCGCGCTGGTGGTGTAAATTTCGATGAATAGAGTCCGGACAAGGCTCGCTTTGTTTACCATCCATCACCTTTGTTACCTACCTAGACATAAGCTTGCTCGGCGAACTTCCTTGCTTGATTTCTATTCAAGTCCTCGGAACTTTCCACTTCCTCCACTGAAAACCTTCGCTACCCTCGCCTGCTTCCCCCCCACCCCCCTTAGTCCCTCGTTGCTGTCGAGTAATGCCGGCCATCTCATCGAAGACACTCGATGTCCTCCGAGGGCCCATTCTCAGTATTCTCCGCAAAAGTGACCTTACCAGTATTTCTGCCAAGAAGGTTCGCAATGCCTTGATCAACACACCAGCAGATGCAATGCAAGGCGATGTAGGTAGCGGCGTCGATGGGCCTCGACTGTTGCCTCGACTAGGTGTCGACATTGAGGACAAGAGTCACAAGAAAGCAATCGACGAGTTGATTCGACAATGCTTCGACATAGTCAACGAAGATACAGCAACAAAACCCGCAAATGCGACACAAATAAATGGTACTCCCAAATTGGCTCTTCCAGGGATGGGCGGAGTGCCCGGCTCACACTCCAATACAGCCCCTTCCTCTTCGGCCGCATCGTCGTCTGCACCCCTCAAGAAGAGAGCACGAGCAGAAGATGATGAGGTCATTTCAGAAGAGGAGGATGCTGACGCAGAGACAATCAGTAAGATTGCGAAGAGCTCAAAGGCAAAAGCACCTGCAAAGAAAAAAAGGACAAAGAGCACCGACACTGGCGACAAGGAAAAGAAGCCTCCAAATCCCAATAATCCCTTCAATAGGCCAGTCATTCTAAGTACTGAGTTGAGTCAGATCTGTGGAGGTAATGAGGTGAGTGGGGTCCGTTGATTTAGCATTGTGTATAATCATCGTTCTGACGTTGGAATTGTGTCCATCTCTACAAGATGCCTCGCTATATGATCACAAAGCAGCTGTGGGCATACATCAAGGGAAAAGACTTGCAAAACCCGAGCAACAAGCGAAAGGCAAGTATGGTAGAGGTAGGACTACAAGGTCAACATGGGCATTGCATGCTGACATGTTCCTGCGACTCCTCTTCAGATCCTGTGTGATTCAGCATTAAGAGGCCTCTTTGGAAAGGCAGAAGTGGAGTAAGTATGCAGGGTAAAGGGATGAATCGATCCGTTTGCTTGTCTTTTGGTGCTGATGTAGCTCTCTTACTTCTTTCTCCTTTGTAGCTCCTTTGAGATGGCAAAATTGATCAGTCCGCACGTCACTAAAAAGGTAATTGATCCAGCCAACCCCTGATGTTCTGTACTGGGTGGAGCTCAATTTTCTCTATCCCACTACGAAACTTTGTACAGTAATTGGATTTATTTTTGAGTTATTCTCCAATATTCGTCTCTGTACAGATGTCAGCGACAGGAGGATGATGATGATGGTGTGAGGGGAGCAGGCCTTAAAATCGACCTGCTAGACTTCTTGCTGCGTCACTGGCCGATAATCTACTTCGGCTGGCCCAGACGTCGTTGGTCTTTGTCTTGCCCTTCTGCGGGGAAGACGAAGGGACATTCTGAACTGGAAAAGTAGAAGAGGCTAGATTCGGATCAAGGCGAGCGAACGGGTTTGCATATCTCTCCATGCTTCTGCCTGGCAAGAAAGCGCTTTGAGCCATGGCAGGTACCTCATCTTTGCTGTCGTGAGCAGTAGAAGAGGGCAAGAATCCGCTTTGAGCAACTCCAGGGTGAGTATCTTCTGACCAAGTTGACTCCTGAATTGTATCGGGTACGGTGGGGGAGGAGAAAGACGTGGATGTTGCTCCTTCTTCTTTCGATGTTCGAGCTTGCGATCGTATGTTTGCCGATTCTTGCCCGATAGCTACAACACCCACCTCCTGCTCTCCCCTCTCACTCTTCTGGCCTGCTTGCTCTACGGCGACATCGTCACCGGCAGGAACAACTGGAAGCGCCTTTTCTTCTCTCTTAGCAGAGTCCGCTATTGACACTGCATTTGGCACAGTAATTCCCTCTGCGACGTCGGATCGTGATGAAAGGTCTGGTATTGACGAATGCGCTTGACCGTTCAACATTGCTGCTCCCGTCTGCTCTGCATCTCCATTGTCTACTGGCGCACTGTATACTTGAGGGTGCTCCTCTTCCATCACTGATTCTATTGGCATCGGTCCATGTGACATTTCTCCTGCTATAGGACCAAAATGGCTCTTGTGTACTTCTCCTACGACCTTTCCTTCTCTCCTCGCCAGAAGATCGTCCCTTGCCTTGCTGAGACTGTTCAGCATGAACTTATGCGCGCGGATCGAGTTTCTGGCATGACTAACGAGATTCGCCTGAACATCGGTATGTGTGAAGCGACTGTGACTCTTTAGTTCTTCCTTCAAAGTGGCAGTAAAGGTGGCCAAGTGATTCGTTAGTACCTGTGTCGTTCTCTGCGCTTCCCTGAGTTCGTTCAACACCCAGTCCACCTCCTCCTGACGTATTTCTCCTCTTGCCCGCTTCAATCTTTCCGCCTCTCGTCTCTTTTGTACTAAGACCACCAAAGCAGAATGTCGATGAGTAGCAGCTGATGCTCTTCTCAACAGGGCATCAATGGCCATTCTAGCATTGAGACTTTGATAGGCCATGGACGGTGTAATGGTGGATAGAATCGTCGAACTGGCACCGGCTTCTGCTGCTGACCACCCCTCTATACCTTTGATCATTGCACCAACAATTTCATCCTCGTGAGAGCGTTTGGCGATCAGTCGACCAGAATCGAGTCTCTCCAAATTGCCCAAAGCTTGCGTAAGTTGATTCAGAGTTGCATTTAATGACCCGCCTTTCTCTACTACGATCTCCGCCGCTCTGCTCGCCTTTTCGAACTGCATTTCCAATCGAGTGATTTCATTTCGCGCCAACGTCAGGTCTTCTTCATCTTCATCTTCTTCGCCGGGCGGTAGTGCAATCGGTGGAGGCTGTTGTATCCGTTGTGGGCTCGCATTGAAGCTAGAAAAGATCGAAAGAGGATTCTTAGAGGAGGACGAAGAGGAGGAGGAGGAGGAGGTGGAGTCATGATTGGCTGCATAGACTGCGGTGGGTAAGCCTAAGGCCGCCGCCACACCATCCACATCCCAGGTCGATGTCACACCGTTCGTAGTCAGGTTGCTACCTCCTTTGCCCTTCCTACCTTTGAAAGGGTCAAAGCCAGCTCTAGCTATGCACAATCCCTCGTCCATCTTCCTACGAGCCAAAGGAGAGCTTCCCGGTCCGATGTGAGGTAGCGTTGGCGTATAATTGAAATCACAGTCTACCAGAGCTACAGTAGCTGGATGGCTGAGCACGTAAGGTTTGATGAGGATCCTTCCGAGCTGATTCGTTATCGTGACGAGATAATTGCGGATGGCTGCGTCGCTTGGAGAGCCTCCGTTTGTCAAGGCGATTAATGGGTAGGTGAAAGGAGAAAATATCGAGGCTGGAAAGCTCAGGGTGAGGGCAAGAAGCCAGAGGTGTAGCTCTGGCAAGGTTCGTGTAACCTTTGGATAAAAGCTTCTGCGAGCGCTGGACAAATTTGTTCTACCTTCCATGATGATGGTGGGAGGGTCAATGTGACTTGCATTAGGTGCATTATTTGTAACATTGGGTAGCTGAAGAGCCATTGCTCGTAGTTGGAAGTATGTCCGGGGTGTGCTTGGCTGGTATGATGATGGCTGATCCAATCTCGAGTCGTGTCGATGCTGAGCTAGGTCAGGCCGTAGAGGCGATGGCGAGTGATCACTGGGATTGGATGTAGGCTGACTTTCACCCACTATATATCTTGAAGGCACAATGGTCCCACGAGCAGGCGCCTCGATTACCTCAACCTTGCTAGTAGTGCGGATATGGCTACTAGTGGTCTTGTTGGGTTGCTTGAAATCATCCACGCCCGTTGTCTGCTCCGCCCCTTTCCCTGCATCACTCGCTGCATTCGCAGAGCCTCCTGCGCTGGCATCATTGTTCGTCAAAACTTGCATTATGCTCTTGTCGTTCTCATGCTCTGCTCGTCTGTCTTGGACTAATGCTTCTTCCTGTTCATTCTCATGGACATTGGCTGGTGTACTCTCCTCGGCGCCCTTGTCCGGCATAGGCGTTTCATGCTCGTGGGCTGCATCGTCTTCCGCCTCTGGTGCAGCTCCTGTTCCCATCCGCTCGTTCCCCTCCGGCTCTTCCATATGCTCTTTCCTACTTGCAGTCTAGCAACCGACTGCAATGTAGAATTAAGCGGTGAAGTTGACTTTGAGTTGAGTAAAGTTGTCCGTGTTAGTGGCCCCACCATCATTTTGAGGTGGTGTTGCTATTTCTGGAATCGTTCCACGTGGAATATGGTTCCTCCACTAATCTGAGAAGCACTCTAGACGATGAAGACGGCATCAGATGTGTTGCCAAATCCACTGCGATCACTCTTATCTGACAGCGCAGGACAACGATGGCGACGGTAGACATTGGTACGCCTCTCTTGGACAAGATCAAGACGTTTCGGATGAACAAGCACAGCAAGGGCAACTCTGCCATCGTGGTCAAGATCGACAAGACGAAATTAGAGATGGACATTGAGGAAGAGTTCAATGACGTCGATCTAGAAGAACTCAGAGAAGAACTACCGGAGAACTCTCCTCGTTTTGTCCTGCTTTCTTACGAGCTCAAACACAGGGATGGTCGAACGTCCTTTCCACTCGTCCTCATCTACTGGGCGCCTCAGACCAGCAGCATGGACTTGAGCACGCTGTACACGAGGTGAGCTGTGCACGTAATACCAGCCAGAATTGGCGTAACAGGACAGCTCTCATACTTGTCTTATTTCTGCTTGTAGTGCGCTACAGAATTTCTCTGTGAGGGCGGATGTGGGCAAGGTGCTGGATATCAGGGAAGGCGAATTGGACAAGGAAACACTCGACAAGAGGCTGGGCGCTTGAAGGTTCATCCCCTTTAGTGTCTGCGCTATTATCTGCAAGTGTGCGTTACATCGTCATGACATTCGTTTCGTAGAGTCGGGCGTGAAGAAAATACGAGAGGGCTGGCATGTTGTACAACAAGGGAACGACTAATAGAGTAGGATAGCGATAATCTAACTTCTCGTCAAGAAACTGGGGATGGGCAAGTGACATGCTTTAGGGGCAGCAGCAGAAAAGGAAGGGCCTGCATAGATTGAAAAGCTTTTTATCATGCTGTTGACCAATTCTCTGGAAGAATCGTCACGAGATTCGCTTTTCGAAAGTGTGAGATAGTCTTGAGAGGAGGAGGAGGAGGAGGTGCAGGAGGATGAAGAGGAAGTTGACGACGACGCTGATCCGGACGACGAATTGTGTTCGTCTTCTGATTGCTCTTCTTGTTCATTTAGAGTATGCGGATCTAAGGGTGGGCGACAAGCTCCCAATGTGACGACTAGATCGTCCTTGCTTGAATCATACCATGCAGGCAAGTCACTTGACTGATTGTATTTCGGTGTTCGGAGGACAAACTTCCACGCTGATTTGCCTCCGTCCGACGAGAATCGTAGAGGAGGCAACTGGGTCTTGAGCTGAGCACCCTTGTGACTACCTCTCTTCGTAGATTTTGCGAGTGTGAACTTGACTTCATCTGTGGACGCTGCCCTGATTCGACTCTCAGCAACCCTGGTAGGGCGATGGAAATCATTTCTCTGTAGACTTTTGGGCTTCAGACGAGATTCTTGCTGCCCATCCAGCTCTGAATTCTCCGATGTGTCGGCCTTGCTATCCATCCTGTCGCTAGGACCTTTTCGGGCTGTGGTGCAAGCTAGTTCCCGCCTCTTGCCTCCTACCTTCATGGCTGTGTCGGACTTGGATAGGGAATGAGTGGGAGCACTGCTCCTTGAGTCTGATAGCCGCGTCGGCACAGGTTGGTTGGTGTTCTTCTCCCACTTCTTTCTCTGGGTGTTGAATTGTGAGCGAAAAATTGCAACCGGCTGCACGTCTGTCTGACTGTAGAGGTTTGTCTGAAAGGATAGAAGCTGGGTCGCATTCATTCGGCGGCCAAGTCCGGCTGCTTGTCGAGTCCGAGTTGTCGATGGCATGATGCTTGGAAGTGGTGGCACAAGGAGAAATAACAATTGATGAAGAGCAAGCAAACTTGAGCGAGAGTGAGTGCAGAGGTGAAAGCGAAGAGATGATTCCCGATCGAGAACGCTGGCCAGCAGCGTACAGGGAAAAGTAGAGTTGTGTAATGAGAGCGAGTGAAGTATGTGCAGTGTAGGGTGTGGTCGTGCCGCGTCGAGCAGAGAGTCTCGCTTCCGTAGTCCACCGGAATGAGAGCGAAATAAGAACGGGGGTAAAGGGGTACAGACTAGGATGAGAAAGAACGAGAAAGAAGAGTTGAAGGGAGGATAGGGTGACACGCTGGTGGGGGAAAGGTCTCTCTAGAAGCGTAATTTGAGAGCTTATATGTTCCCCGAGGATCTCTAGGCGCCGAGAGTTTGCAGTGCTGGACGATGGCGACAGAGATATACGGGCGGAGGCGTTCAGGTTGATCTCATCTGCACTTCCTTATCGTAGGCTGTGACTGGTGACTCAACAAGCTTCTGACGCCCAATCTGAATATGGGCGTCACGACCAGCCAACCAGTCATATCATTTCCACCGTATCAAGGCCGTGTCAAAGCTATTTTCTCTTTTCCCGTCCAGGATGGAGCAGCGAGGAAAGATCCTGTTTCAAGAACGCATGACGATCTTCGCCGAGCGCGATGGGCCACATCTGAGACGACTGATCAAGTCGAAGCCAATAGAGAGGCTCAAGCTGGGAATCTTTTGTTTTCTCTGAGAAAGGTTAAAAGACAGATATTAGATATTTAAGCGCATTTAGAGTATAATTATCCAAGTAGATCAAGTGGAGAAAGCGCTCGCGTGGATGTTTCGTACGCCATTTCGACGCCAGTGGTGCAGCCAGCATCATGGAGGCACCAGCTCGTATTTTGGAAATTGCAAGTGTATAAAGTCGAGTGTTACTTTCACTCCCAGATGTACAAGTTGAGGAGAGACCCCAAGCATGACGCTGACTTCTCTCGTAGTCTGCACCACTTCTATTTACTCGTCCTTTTTATTGTGGGCATTGCTGCAGGAAAGACTCACCACTACGCCCTACGACCTTCCTGTCTCTCTGTTGCACCCAACGTCTTCGTCGCGGCATGAGTACTTCAGGTCGCCCCTCGTCCTCAACACCCTTCAGGCAATCCTGTGCACCGTAGTAGCCGCGTTGTACCTCCTCATACAGTCTAGAAACTCTAAAGAGGCACTGACTAGTAAGCTAGGACTCGACACGCTTACAGTCAGTGGTTCAATACAGGCTCAGAAGCCAGTCAGCAACGGAAAATCCAGGTCGACAGAAAAGGCCTCTCTGCCCCGAGTCTCGCCACTGCTCCTACGCTACGTCCAGATCTCGGCTTCCCAGTCTGTCTCGTCGTTACTAGCTCTACATTCTCTCTCGCACGGTATCTCGTATCCTACACTCACACTGGCAAAGTCATGCAAGCTGGTACCTGTTCTCTTCGCAAATGTGCTACTTTACCGCCGTAAATTTGCTGCTTACAAGTATATCGTTGTTCTGCTGGTAACGATCGGAATTAGTACATTTATGCTATTCGGTGAGAGCAAGAAGGGAAAAGGAAATCAAAGCTCAAGTATGGTGGGCTTGCTACTCCTCTTAGGTAATCAGGCACTGGACGGACTGACCAACTCAACTCAAGATGAAGTATTCAGTCGGTACACACTCTCTGGACCTAAGATGATGCTCGTCATGAATGCCATTTCTTCCCTTCTGATGGCTTCATCTCTTTTGATACCCGTACCGGGATTTCTTGGAGGCAGTAGTAGCGGCTCGAAAGGGGAAGCCGGCGAACTACAGCTTGCCCTTGCCTTTCTCCATAGGCATCCCGAAATCTTGCGAGATCTGTTTGGGTATGCTGCAGCTGGTGCCGTTGGGCAGATAGCCATTTTCGAGACTCTGGAAAGGTTTGGCAGCCTGACTTTGGTAGCCATCACTGTGAGTTCCCAGCAGAAGGAAGAAAGGCGCAGGTAGTGGCAGTACGTTCACTAAAGCCTTCTCTGAAATATTGACTAGGTCACTCGCAAGCTCTTCACCATGTTGCTGTCGATTATAGTGTACAAGCACACGCTAAGACCAGCTCAGTGGTGGGGCGTCTTTATCGTATTCATTGGGCTTGGTATAGAAGCAAGAGAGAAGAGGAAGGAAGGCTTGGCCAAGAAAGTGATTTCAGACGGGAAAAAAGCCGCAACTAAGAACGCTTAGGTGCTTGTCACTGAATCAAGAGCACTCATAGACAGAGATGCATTTAGTGAGGCCTTGTCACATTAGAATTATAGAGACGAATATGCAGAGTGTGTATTTGTGAGTGTGTGTAAGTGTCTGTGTGTGTATGTAATGAGGTAAAGTACATGGATCCGCTCGAGAGGTGCTCATCGGACAGATAAAGGAGGCTCTATTCCTGGAACCCTACCCCAAATGAACTCTCTTGCCTTGAAAAGAGTAAGAATCTCTTCCGAGAGTGATTCTTCCTTTGGTGCCTCTTCGGCCCAGGCGTCTGCTTGTACAGGCGGACCTGATTGTGTCGAGGACGGGAAAGGAGAAGTATTGTTCGCCACGCCAGTAGCCAGACCACCTCCAAAAGCTGTGGTACGTTGATTGGCATTACCAAAAGCGCTCGTCCCACCAAAAGCACTAGAGGGGGCAGAGGACCCAGAAGCAGGCGATCCCGCCGCTTGCAAAGTCTGTGAAGGTGCACTTGGACCGCTTGAGGTGGTGTTGTTGACCGCGCCGAAGCCAGACATCGCCCCAAATGCACTCGTCCCAGCCTGAGCTGGCGTGCCAAAGGCAGAGGACTGTCCAAACGCTGATGTAGAAGCGGAAGGTGCTGCAGTTGCACCAAAGGAAGAAGGCTGTCCAAATGACGTCGAAGCACCGAAAGCAGGTGCAGCGCTGCTTCCAAATGCACTGGCTTGTGGGGTCACTGTATTGGCGGAGCCAAAAGCAGAAGAGGAGCCAAAAGGAGACCTGTTTGATGTACCCGTAGCACCGAAAGCATTGCTTGTACCACTAGCTGCAGGTGTCGCAAAGGCTCCGAAGCCGCCGCCACCACCACCACCACCACCACTAGGCCCTACCGTACTTGTAGTCCCGAAATTGTTACTGCTTCCAAACGAGCTCGGCTGGCCAAAAGCGCTACTGGCTGCGTTACCAAATGCAGATGAGGCACTTTGAAACGCACTCGTTGCTTGCGCAGTAGATTGGCCAAACGCAGACGCTGGTTGAGTAGTCGATTGTTGTGGCGCTTGTTGAGTCGTCTTGCCTGTCAGCGCCTGAGTGTTCCGCAACGCCTGTTGATACGCTGCGTCGATGTTAGACAGGGCCTGACCGACAGTACTGTCTGTCTGTGCTGCTAGCGTAGCCTCTTGCTGCGCATAGTCTGCAATCTTCCCATCTCGCACCGCATCATATGCGCGGAGTCTCATCTCTTCTGGGCTGACATCAACATTGGCTATCAGATTCGGTTCATACTTTGCAGGTCCAAAGCAGCTGATCTTCCAGATAGGTCGATTGTTGGGGCCTAGGTCTTCCCTCATGTTGGCAGCCGAAAGTGTCACTTGACCAGCGACAACAATAGCGAATGCAGAAGACTTTGAGGCAAAGTTCGTTGCACTGTTGTTAGAGCCAATTGTACTGCTCGAGGTGCTTCCGAAAGCTGAACCTCGATTTTCTGTCGCTGAACCAAAGGCAGATACACCGCGATGTCCGCCAAAGGCAGATGTGCTCATATTGTTTGCTAGAGTCGAAGAAGGGGTCACACTGCCCCCAAAGGCTGACCGAGGAGCACTAGAGCCAAAGCCTGAGCTGGTCCCAAAACCTCCTTGACTTGTTTGACCTGGTTGAGGATGCTGCAAGATTTTAATTTACTTCTTATGAGCTTCATGTCGCGGAGATGGTCCGCAAAATTCGCCTGCAGTGGACTCACTTCATTCCTGCACTGGTTCCCAAAGCGGCATGTACCCCTCAAGAAGTGTTGACAGACAGCCATCGCCGAGATTGCCGTCCTGAGAGGTGCTCAGGAAGGAAAAAAGCAGCGCGAGTTACTGGTAAGAAGCTCACTACGCAGATCTATAGATCTTTGACGGTTTGAGCATTTACTGACGCGAAGCTCCGAGATCAAATTCAGAAACGGTGACGCCCAGATACTTCTACACCTTCAGCATTTGATCAAGCTCTCAAGAAGTACAAAATTAGGCCTGTCGAGGAGAGCGTGGGACGCAGAGTAGAATATCCGGCCCCTTGAAGCGAAAGCTCATGTCCACGGGAGGCATCGAGCACCAAGAAGGGAGGAAAGGGGCAAGCTCGACCAAGGCAGAAGAGACGATTGCAGCTTTAACGAAACTTCTGGAGTCTAGCTTTGCAGCCGAAGAACTGACCCAGACATGGCAGAGATCCGACGGACAGACTTTATCACAGGGCGGACCTAGATTGCAAGACCTGAGACGGGCTTTCGATTCCGGCAAGGTATTTAGGTGGAGCTCTGTGTCATCGAGGGGGATCCCTATGTGGATTGTCGTGAGTGACTGAATAGGCTCTCTGTGGTCCTCGTACATTTGTAAATGAAGGAAAGAAATTCACCAGCCCTGCCTTGCTCAGGTCCGAATGTGTAAGGCTACCTGGCATCAAGACGGCACCTGGCCTCTATTGGGAGCGGATGAAGAGGTCCCTTCCGCTCTGGCAAGCTACTCTGCTACGATGCGAAGTCTTCATCCTGCCTCCGAGCTTCTACGACCACCACAGACAAGCCGCTTCGAGCTACCGGCAGAAGACACACAACACGGGCCACCTTTACGACAAGAGCCGAGTGCTTCAGAGATCGCAGCTTCCTACCAGAGAAGAGGCATATTGGTCGAGGAGGTAAAAGCCATCGATGTCGAAGACTGGTGAGCAAGCCGACGTTGGACATCGTTTCCTATCCACATCGTGTAACGTGAAGGCAGACAGACGGGAATATTTGATCAAATCGAGAATGCGCAGTGACCACGACCATAATAGCATGTGGATTGATCAGGTCTGCTCTCTGAACGCTGAACGCCTCCGTTGTTGGTTCATGTCATGCCTCTTCATCCTAATTTGTGACCCTTCTGGAGGTGGTGGCATCGTGTCATTTGCGACCTTCTGACTCGGCAGTTCAAAAATTACACTTGCGCGCATTGTTATCGACGCTATAATTCCTACACTCAACAACAGATACAGAGAGTTGAGGCACTCGCGCTGTGTTCCTTCTGAGACCAAATGAACCAATACAGAAGGAGAGGGGGGGGGTTAAACTCAAGGGGGATTTCAAAAAAAAAATTGCGAAGCGTGCAGCCGGAAACAAAAAGCTTCTCAAATTTCAGCGTACCTGCTACACTCACTTCGAGTAGATCACAACCCATTGCCCCGCCTTGCGCCTTCGAGCTTTTCTTATCAGTCCGCTCTACAGTCCTCGACCAGCATCTTCCTCTGCAAACGCTTGTATCTGTGATTCACTCTTCTGCCTCGGTCGACCTACCGTTCTCCACCTATATCACAAATTTAGACAGTCAAAACTCACGATTGTAAGGGTAGAGAGTCTGAGCTCCCTGCCGCCTCGCTTCCGTGAAATGTAAGTTGCCTATGTCTCTACGTCTTTGTCCTACTTCCTTGTTGATGTCCCTTCATCGCCTCCGCTGCCAACACAGAACACTGCAATCGAATCATGCGATATTCTGATCATCAAGATAATCACACGATCGGCATTGCACCTACCACACCCATCACGAGCCAATCATTGACTGATTCCAATTACAGCAGAATTAATTACACTCTCCGACGAAGCTTTTTGTTTCATAAACCTGACCACAAGAGTCTGCTACCAAAATCCACTACGCTCCAGAGGTGATTGGGAGTTGGAAGGACCGCATGTCTAGGTACCCGAACAGCATAGAAACATGTGAGAAGATAAGCGATGAAGGATACTGCGCGGGCTGTCAACACTCATACTCACAATTTTGCTCCTTCTTCAGCCCGCTCTTCTGCCTGGCGCTCTGCAGAGATGAAGCAGAAGGGAGAGAATAACAGCAAGGATGCGGTACGGGGTTCCCCAGGCTCCTTATCGAGCACGTACCAACACGGGAGTCGAGCGAGTCGGAGAGGACACCATTTGCCATCTCGCATGACCGATCTAGCTGGGGGAGAAGACGATGATGGCGACGCAGAGGATGAACGCTTTTCTGCTGGTCCTAGTAGAAGAGTCCCCATGACAGCCAATGGCAGGCAATCTGCTACATCCAATGGAGGCTCTCCATCGACAAAGAAGCGACAAGAACGCAAAAGACAAGAAAGAAAAGCATCGGTGAGAAAGGAACAATACCAAATTGAAGAAACGGAATCGGACCTAACCGATGCACCCGACGAGAACGAAGAAGGAAGTATTGGGGGAGCGGAAACAGAGTCCGACGAAGAAATGGCAAGGAAGCTACAAGCGGCAGGAGACGGGGAATCTCTACTTGGCTCGGCTACCTCGGATCGAGATCAGGGGGAGACTGACGAAGAAGAAGAACGATTCATCATTGAGGACACAAACCGTAGACAAGCCAAAGCGCATCATCGACGAAGGTCGGCAAGGGATGCAACGAATTCCACAACACATCGACATGGTGGCAATGAGAATACATTGGAAGACGAGGAAGAGCAAAGCATGGATGATCTCTACACTGGAACAATGTCTCCTCGAACATTGCAACAACTTGGCTTGAACGACTTTGAGGATGAACTCTTTGAGCCGCAAGAAGCTTTTCATTCCTCTTCAGAACCTTCCTTTACCGATTTCTTTGGTACCGATTCGGAAGAAGAGAAAGAAGACGAGATTGCGTTGAAGCCGCGTCACGATGACGACGAGCTCACCACGGATGACGACGAAGATAGTGATGTGACCGAGATTAGTGATCTGGACGAAGCGATGCTTAGTGCTGCTTTTCTTTCAAGTGAAGCATTGGCTGCTGGTGTTTCTACCCAAATGACGGCTTCGACGTTGGGAGGTGGTGAAGCTATACCGGGCGACATTCCTCTACTAGTCATTGAAGATCTAGACGGAAGATTGATCTATGCTCGCGCCGGAGATGGCGAAGCTGTGTTTGGTTCTGATGGCGAGTTCGAAGTCATCGATGACAGCGACGAAGATGATACAGATGAAGATATGGACGGTTTGGGTTACGACTACCGTGGCAACGGTGATTGGGCAGAACGAAGAGCTCTGGGAGACGATCAATTTGGCATGGATTCGGACGAGGGAGATACTACGGATGAATTGCCGAACGAAGATATGCCATTTCCCAGACTGCTGGTCGGTTCAGTAGCTCCGAATGGTGGAAGAAATGCAAGAAGAGCTCGAGCAATGGCGGTAAGGTCAAGGAAGCTGTCACCGAATGTTGGAGCGGCAGAACATACTCGAGGGGGAGATGTCACTTCAGGGGCGAAAGCCAGTGTTGCCATACCTTCATCGACCAACACCACACCAAGCGAAGGCGGAGAAGAGATCGACTTTTCTATTTCCATTGAAGCGTTGGCTCGTGATCCCAAGGGAACGTTGGAGACAGCTGCTAAATCACTTGGTCTCACCCCGGAAGAAGTTGCACGTCTGGTTGCTGGCATTGAGAATGGCTCCTCGTCTTCCACCGAAGTTGAAGGGAAGACAGTAGAGGACACGCTGAATAAGGCGGATGAAACAAATGGTGGCCTCTTGTCTCCTACCTCCTCAACGACAGCCCTTCCTATCACACCTGCATCCAAGCCTCCTATGGGCTCTTTTATGCCCACGTCTTTCAAGTCGATCCATCGTGCCGTCATTGATGGAAATCGTCAAGCACCTTCCCCATTTGCGAATCGCTACGGTATGCAAAAGAGAGGACTGGCCAATCGTAAAAGGAATTCCTCGACAAACACGCCCTCTTCCAAAAGACTTCGACGCTTCTCCAGTGTTGATGTGATTAGTCAAGGCACCTGCGAAGAGACGAGTGAAGGCGGAGGAACAAAGTCGTCTTCTCGGGAAGCGTCGCCAATCAACCCAATGGACTTGGACGATGTAGTGAATGCTTCCATGTTGTGGCGTGGCTCTTATTCCTCCTCGCCACCAGGAATATCAACAGCAGCAGCAGGTGTGCCATCATCATCGCACGCCGAAGGAGAACAGCAGACTACTCCGATGATGAGAGCAGCCAAAAGAGGTGCTTCCTCTACGACGACGACACCACCAAAGGAAGCTGCTACAGCCGCTACTGCTGGCCTGAATCTCAATGCCTTTGCTCGCTGGCATCGTATTCCTATGGGTGCTTTTCGAGACGGGCAAGGTCAAACTTCATCTACCTCGACGATGTCGCAACAGCCCTTGGGGAGCTTCCTACTGACTCGATCACGACAGAACATGAATCAGATGCAATCGAGACGAAAGCAGAAGGCTTCACTATTGGATCAGTCACCCTTTCGAGGTCGCGGAGAAAGAGAATCTGTCCATCTTGGAGCCGCGCCACAGCATCGCAATATAAACGGGCACAGTGACGCCTTCATCGTTTCTCCTGTTCTATGGCCGGTGGGGCACGGGGAAATGGCATCAGAAGGTCACAACAACGCAGCCATCTGGTACACACCAAAGGCAATGCAACCAATCGTAAATGCAGAAGCAGAGACTACCTCGAAGAAGTTGATGACAAAGCGAGAGAAGAGGCAGAGAAAGGCAAGACGAGCGGCCGCCTTTAATTCAATCACGCAACAAGCCGATGGGAGAACTTTCTCGCCATCTGCTCTGTCACTAGCCGGCTCTCCTGCACCTGACAGTCGCTCCAACAGATTGCTAGACTCACCGGCAAGCGCTTTGCCAAAGCTGAGCCTCACTGATGCATCTCCTCACGCTTCACCTCTGCCGATCAGCAAACCACTTGCACCCTCCTCTTTGCAATTCTCCTATCGCGACGTCGATGTGATGGATCAAGCTTCGTCAAATGAGGGAGCCAATGCACACAACGGCCTCTCTTCCAGTCCATCCAATCCGTTCAACAGCCACAACAATCATCAACAAGTACCTTCGTCAGTTTTCGGCATTCCACTGCATTCTCCTCTTTTTAGCGGCATCTTTAATCCTACCAATCTGGGATTCCGTGACGATCTCGAAGAACGCGATGACGAAGGACTCCTCACCATCTAGACTCGTGGATCATCTAGACTCGTTGGATGTCACGCGGTCATGTATCCTCTCTTCTATCTTTCTCCCATCGGTCAACGTTGTACATACAGAATCGCTTCCTTCAAATTTCCTAGCAAAGTCCTTTTCTCAGCTTCACCTCCCATCTACCTCCCTTTTGTCCATACTACTGTGTACTGTATCTATCCCCAAGAATAAAGCAAAGCAATCTACTCTAAGTGAACTACTTCCCTCTAGCTGCTGCCTACCCAATGAACAGCGTGTGTTGCATTCGCTCCAATTCAGGCGGGCGCTACACTCTTCCTGGTAGTGCCGTTTTGACATGACAAATTGAACAATGAGACATTTTCTTTTTCTCTCCAAGTGCCTGTCCTACTTTGCCGTCTGGGGCATCGACGCTCAATGGACAAGAATGTTACAGCAACCGTTGGCCTGTCAGTCTGCCTTTTCTTTCAGGGATCCGCGATTGCCCTCCTCTCTTGTCGTACCGGCTGCAGGCCATGGCCGGATCGAATTTCTCAGGGGCCTTCTTTAGGCCGTTGGTCTTCTTGTCTCTCATTCAAATCCACCGAGCGGGCTGCCAGTCCTTGATCGGCTTCTGGCCCTTAGTGTCAAATACCCGACGAAAGTAAATGGGAAGATAGAAAGGTATAAATGTCTATTTTCGCTCTTATACAGTAACGGTAGGACGTCCGAAAGTAGGAGAAAGAAATACAAGAAAGACGAGTTGTCATTTCTAAATTTTTCCTCTTCGCGCGTCTTCCTCGAATTCCCCCTACGCTGCGTCACTCGTGCATTTCCAAAAGGGCGCCCATCTCGCCACACTGCGACTCAAAGCCACCTACCTAACCCCCCCCTCCCCTCGCCCCGGTCACAAAATTCCACCCTTTTTTATCCTTTTGATTTTCCATTTTCTTTTTCTATCTCTTTCTTTAAAAAAGAAAATCCCCTTCAATTTCTTATTTTTAGTTTTGGCGACCGCCTTCCGACCTACTGTACGTTACGACATACGGCCTGCCTACCTGCCTGCTACACTAACCGACACTACTACTTACAGTACATTGATTAGGGCCCCATCTAGACAACGCACACGCATCTCCACAGCAAGGTTAAAATAAACATTGTGAGTCGTCGATCACCGTTCCTGTGCCTTCTCTCCGTCGGTAGATCTAGGTGCTCCACCTCCTTCCCTTCCTGGTTTTTCCCTTACTTGTCTTCTTTCCCCGCCTTGTCGGGACATCCCTTTCGGGGAAAAAAAGAAAAAGAAAAAGAAATAGACGTCTTCTCTTGATTTGCCAGTCACACAGACCAAGAGAAGATAGTGCCATATTTCCCCCCATTGATCTCGCTGGAAGATCTGGGGGCAAGGTCAGAGAGAGCGTTTGATGGAGTGCGAAGAATCCGATACGCTGCTGCCACATACCACGAAGAGTGCATGCTTTCGCCCACCGCTTACATGCTCTGGGTTTTCCCCAATCACTCCCGCCTTTCCTCTCCACCTTTGCCGGGAACACGTTTCCCCCTGTCGTAGTCTAGTCTTTCGGATCACTGACCATGTCCACTCCTCTCTTCCCCCCCCTCTTCATGTGTAATCGACACAGGCAGAAAGCCAAAGAGAGCATCAGATCAGCGCTCACCATTGACATACGCCACAAACAGTCCATCCACCACCCTCCACTGAAGTTGACAGACCCCTTATTCCCTGGCATCCGTGCGCGCGCACTGTAGACGATCCCCGCAGATCGTTCCCAAGTCAGACAAGTCTTACATCTCGAGGTCCTCTTCGATTGAGGCGAGCGAAACAACGCACAATAAGCGGCATCGCCATCGTTGGCCTCCTCTATTTTGGCGACTTTTCCCACCCCCCCCCCCCTCCTTCCTTTCCTGGAAAAGCCAAATCCAGCGATCAATACAACAATCGCCTCGCGACACCCCGTCTTCTTTTTTGTATTGGACAAATACTAAAAAGCTAATCAGACCGGACAGATCCAGTTCTCACAATCTAAGCGTGCATCTACGCGTCTTACTCATCGCCACCACCACAAGTACTGTACCCTTCTTTATCGCGCGATAAAGGAATCACCTTGACCCATGGACCCGCAGCAGGCTTCACGGTCTAGGTCGGCCTATCAGAATGCTCCTGAGTTTCACTACTCTAATGCTATGGTGAGTGCTACAACAATGACGTCCCCGTGCTACTCAAGAGGGAGGAAAAGAGGCTCTGAAGTACGCGTCGCGCGTTCTGGGACCAGGCAGAGGAAGTTGCTTCTGGAGGAGAGTGTCACATACATACTTTGGAAGGAGAGCATCGTAGTGGTGTTTTACCTGAACAGCGGAAGGGCAGGAAGATTGGCGAACAAAAATCTGACACACTTGCTCTTCTCACTTCACTGCTTTCAGATACCGGGAATGGACATGCAATTACCACCAATTGGAGGATCTCACGACGCTTCGCATGTACGTTCCAATCATCCGACGTACGATTCAGGGTCGGCCGCTGCTGCTGCCGCACAACATCATCGAGCGAGTATCGGTAGTGGTACCGCGCAATCTCCCAGAATAGTGACTGGTCAGAGTCCGCAACAAGGTCATCCTGCTATGTTCAGTCAAGGCGCGTCGCACAACTATGGACAGCCTCAGCAGCCGCAACAACAGAGCCAACAGCAGCAGCAGCAGCAACATCAACAACAACAACAACAACAACAACAGCAGCATCAGACGTACGGGAATCCGATTCTGACTGGTGGAGCTTCTCATCACGCCTACCAGCAACAGGTGTACGGTGCGCCATATGGTCAGCACCCCAGTCAGCAAAGTCAAAGTCACCATTCTGCCTCGCCTCATCAGCATTACTCGCACATTGCAGGTGCATCTGTTGGTCTGGGTGGAGGACAATTTGGCAATCCCGGTGGTGGACCAATGATGGGCGTGGGAAGTAACGACTACTCCTTGCAAGGTCACCCTTCTTACACGCATCTTCAGCACCCGGGAGGATCGAGTCATCAGTTGCAGCAGCAGCAGCAACAACAACAACAGCAGCAGCAGCAGCATGCTTACGGCAATCACTTTCAATTGCCCAGTGGAATGCAACATCTGCAACAAGGTGGAGGAACCGGTATGATGCATCCCAGTCATCAGATCTCTGGGCTGAGTCAGAATCCAATGTCCATGCATACCACCGGCGCAGGAACTCTCGGCGGACAGACCGTCACCCCTGCTGGAGTATTGAATCGGATGGGCAGCAACACGGTGGGAAAGGTGAAGGGGGATGGTACTGGTGCCGGACGAGGTCGAAAGTCGAAGAAAGCGATTGAAGCTGCCGCTGCTGCTGCTCAACATGCTGGAGGTATGTCTGGCATGCCCGGATTGATGACTATGCAAACGCCTGCCAAAGTGGAAACGGGCAAGAGCAAAGGTCAAGCTCGTCATCATCCCTACGGAGAAGGTGATCTGATGCAAGGCAAGGCACCCAAGAAGGCTAAGAAGGAAGAGCCGGTGAAGCCACCCGTGTTGAAATCACACCTGAAACCGCCGAAGCAGGCTCCCTCCGCTTGGCAAGTCTACTTTACGGAAGAATTGCAAAAGATGAAGCTAGAACAACCAGGAGAGCGGCTGAACGTGGCCCATGTGGCAAAGGATGCCGGTCAAAGGTATGCAGCTCTACCTGAAGAGAAAAAGAAGGAATTTCAGAGAAAGAGCCTGGAGGCAAAGGCAGATTGGGAGCAGGAAATGGAAGCTTGGAGACAGACTTTGACTCCAGAAGACATCAAACAGGAGAACATGTTTCGCACTGCTCAAAGGAAGGCCGGTAAATCAAGAAAGGGCAATCTGAAAGATCCAAATGCACCAAAGAAGCCGTTGAGCGCCTACTTTTTATTCCTGCGAGCTATTCGAGCCGATCCGGTCCTGACCCAAAGTGTCTTTGAAGGAGAGCAAGAGACTACCAAGCAGAGTGTCTTGGCTGCCAGCAAGTGGAGAGCGCTACCGGAAGGAGAAAAGCAGCCCTACCTGGAAAAGGCAGAGGCAGACAAGAGCGAATACGAGAGGTTACGGAGAGAGTATGAAGCTACACACACGGGTGGCAAAGGTATTGGTGGTGGAGGTGGCGCCGGCAGTAGTAGATTTCTGAAGCGTGACGAAAGTGATGATGAAGATGATGAAGGCGACCATGTCTTATCAGGACACCATGATGTGGTGGGAGGTGTGATTGGCGTCGCACACGATCACTTTAAAATGGAAGCACCTTTTCACGACGATCAATTCATCGGTGCTCCTCTCGACGACCATTTTGGCACCAACCCAGATGGATCGTCGATAAAGCCGGAAGACCTCATGTGAGGCATTGTGCGTGCTCCCTCTGAAAGAGCGGATTTTTCTTCCTTTCTTTTTTCCCTGCTTGTTGTACTTTGTGCCTTTCCCAGGGTTTATACTTCGCTTTCTTCTGATCATTTCGTTTGTTTCCCTTTCTCTCTGGTGTACTACACGTTTGCCTGTACTCTCTCCTCCATCTTTTGTAACTTCTTTTGCGGCCCCTTGTTCTTTCATCTTCCTGTACTGAATGAGATACCCACAACCTTATTTTTATCTCCTTGCTAGCAATCTTACTATCGCCTTGGCTTTCCTCTTCTCGTTCCAGGACTCCTCCTCCTCCTCCTCCTCCTCCTCCTCCTTACCGGAAAGGGAGGTGTCCTCCACATAAAGCCGTCCTTGCGAATCTTGCACTACTTTGCAATCCTTACTCTCACTCCCCTCTTATATACATTACACTGACTTGCACGTCCGGCAGAAGTGTTTTGACGGAGGCGATCATTAGTACAGTTGGCTGCATCAAACAAGGAAGAAGGTGATATTACATGGAACGAAAGTGAGGGTAAATGAAAGGGAGAAGGGTGTGGGAAAAGGGGGGGGGCGCTGGATGAAGAGCTTGACGAGAGGTGGATCACGCTCACTCGTTCCAGTCGTCTCTCATCCCGAATCGTTGATACTCGATCAACCAACATTGCTGTTCATCGTCGGCGACGGCTACTTTCCCATCCTCCGTGTCGATTCGTGGACTAGAACTCTCCTTGTACATGTTGAGGACTGTCGCTTTACCGGACTTGTTCGCCGAAGCTCCCCCCGATTCTTCTTTAGGCAGGGAGACACCGATGCGGTAATGGCTACCTGAACTGGTGATAGCAATTAACTCGAAAGGGCATGATTCGTTGTTCTGAGTGGGTCGCTTGCTTGTCGTCCTTTCTATCGACGCTGACTTGATTTCACTCGGAGGCTGCTTCTGTTGCTCAGCATGCGTTGCTGGTATCCAAGTGAGCCACATTCCTTCTTCGATGCCCCTTTCACCCTTTCGAACATCGTCAATTCGGCCCCTCATCCCTGCCCAATTACCCTCTAAGCTAGTTTGCTTTCCTGAAGCCATGAAATGGTCTGAATCGGCAACCGTGTCTGTATTGCTTTGTTGTCTCCTAGTAGCATCGTAGAATGATTGAGGTATTTGATGTGAGTCTTCGAGATTGCTACTACTGAACACTTTCAGTGGTACCTTGAATTGAGTAAAACTCCATTGCGACTTTAGGTATTGGGGAACCAGGGAGGGAGGAATCGATTTCGTGATTTGTTTCAGTGACGAGGGTAGGTACTTGTTGGCCTTCTTAGACAGGCTAGATGGGGTAGGAGATGTGTCGGAGGCAGGCGAAGAAGTAGTAGCGTTAGGGTTTGGTGATGCAGAACGAGGAGAGGAGGAAGACGGTGTCATGATCTGGTGGATAGCGTTCAGATTGAAGAAGTGAATGGTGCCTTTGTCGCTGCCGGCAGCCAACAAGGAAGAATCTGGACTGAAGGCAACGCTCCAGATCTTGGCCGAGTCGCTGCCTCTCCTCAATTCGCCGACCATGTTCATTGCCAATGTGATAGCGGAAGATGAGGGAGAAGGTGAAAGCGTTGACCAGATACGAAGTAGAGTACCCCTTTCTGATGTAGTGCAAAGCATTCGACCATTGTCGGACAATGTGAGGCTGGAGATGGCGTTTGCGTGTGCTGCTATGATTGTGGAAGCGCCTGCAATGGATGATCGGATAGACGTTCTGCTTGTATTGGAGAGTGCGATGCTGAGTAATTGCACATGACCCGTTTGTCTTCCTGGCAAGGCAAGTAATGCGCAATTACTGCCTGGAATAGGTGCAAGTGAAGCCAGACCTCTCTTGAGTCCAGATTGGATTTCCACAACCATACGTTGACGAATTGACCAGGTTCCCTCGTCTTTGTCATTCTCTTTTGAAGCAAGATCGGCGCCCATCTCGAATATGACGGCTCTACTGTTCAAAACAACAACCAGCAACGTTGCAGTCGTCGATGATGCTGAGGTCTCTTCGCCTCCACTATTGCGAATGACAAAGGTGCGAACACAGATTCCTCTTATCGCTTCTCCAAACTCTAGCTCGGCTACCTCTCTGCCCTTTCGAGTAGGGTGAGATACTGATTGCTCTTCCGCGGCGGATTCCTCCTTCGGCTTCTTTCTTCGCTTCCGATTCTTTGATGCTGATTCGGTGGACATATCTTCTATTGCAGGCGCAGCAGTAGGAGCTCCGAAAGGGTCATCCATGTGTGCAGAGCTAGACATGATCACCGAAGCTGATGCTCTTGCTGCTCCGTCTTCATCCGGCATCTCTGCACCGAGTAAGATTTCCTCTTCCCCATCGACAAGCTTCACACTCTTCTCGCAAGTCTTCTCCTCGATGGTCTCCTCTTCGTCCTCTGTTCCGATATTATCATCATCCGTAGTGACATTTCCCTCCTTTTCCATCTCGACAGAGACCACTGTCGAAGCAAGAGGTGAAGCTGTGCCTTCTGAGGAGGACGAGGCAATTTCGTCTTTCTCCTGGACTGGTGTAGACCTGGTCGCTTCCTCGTCCCATAGTATCACCTTGTTTGGCGCATACCTAGGCACCCTTCCACCTCCGACCAGTATCAAGAGAGATGAATCATCTATCAAGGAGACATCCGACAGGCCTCCATGTATGGACGAGAATTCTGAAAAAGCCCCGTTCCGTCATACAACGATTATCATCTGAGCATCTGTACGAAGACGACCACCAGTTTACGACTTAGGAATACACTCACCTCTTCTTGCCACTATCTCTAGTGGATGAGTCTTGGCGATGAAGAAGCCCTGATTGGTAGCGCAAGCAAACATGCTAGTGCTGTCCTGTTTTCCTCTGTCATCGTCAGCTGCAAGCGTCCTTTGCTTGCCTAAAGTAGTGTTGTGACTGCCCTTCCTTACCCCCTCTATTCCCGCATTTAGATTGCTAGAATGATAGTGTGCGTCGTCGGTGTGCGATTGACGACGCTCTTTCAGTGACGAGAATTGAGCGTTGACGAAGGTGGGAGAGATAGCATGAGATGTAAGAGTATGTCGAGGAAGATTCATCAATGGATGGGATGAAAGAATGCAAATTTCCCCCAAAATCCCGCAAACGTAGCTTCTTCAATGCAGGTCTGTCTCGATAGGAAGGGGTGCAGCCAACTTTGTAATTGGGCTCGTCTCTCGCACGGACATCTGTCTGGTCTAGCTATATACATAGCATCTAGATAGGCCTTTTCTTTCTTACAACCATCGTCTCTCCCTCATGTTGTAGTCGCTTGCCACTCGTCCCCACCACCCGAAACGAAAGTGTGAATGACATCTATGGTCACAATTGAACAGCTCAACAGCACAGCTCTACACAGTGAAGCATTGTTGAGTGTGAAAAGGGTCCAATGATTATAGCGCAAGTACGTGAAGAAGAAGATTAGGCATATCTTGGGAAAAGAAAAGAGGAGACATGTCACCTTTTGCCAAAGACGAAAAGGGCATTAAAGTAGACGAGAGTGCAGAAGAAAGGAGCGAATGATGGGTGAGCGGTAGCTGGCAGCGAGCAAAGCGTGACAGGAAGGATTAGTGCTACAATTAGAAAGGAGACTTTTCGGAAGAGAGTACACGAAGATTACATGATAGCGTAACGCCTCGAAGAGAATACAAGGGGGGGGAAGGGAATGTACAGGTTGAGAGAAGGGCGGGCCAACAAAGTCTAATTCGTGAGACGCAAAGCATTAAAGAGGGTCTTGAAAGTGGGAAGCGCTCTATGATGCCTTATATTGTCCGCTCCTGATTGGTGCAAGTGTTCGGTTGCTGTCGCTTTTGTTAGAGAAAGGTGTCTGAACGGAAGATCGGATGCCATGTTGCATGATCAAATCGTCCAGAGGCGTGGTCGGTGTCAAATTAGAGGTGCTGCGGTCAGAAGAATACGGTAGGGTGGTCAATGTGGATGGAAGTGGGAGATGAGGATCATGAAGACCCGGATTGAAATGTAACCTCTGCAATGTTGATGATTGGGAAGTAAGAGCGGCGCTGGGAAACGAAGATAATCTTGAACGGTAGCTTGCCAACGAGGTAGTAGGCGAGGGAAGGAGAGCGAGCTTGGTCCTCTCCGTGTCTCTGTACCGAAAAGGAGAAGTCTTTTTCGGCGAGCTTGCGCTTACATACGTGGGTGCAGTTGACTTTGACATTTCGCCATCTTCGTTATCGTTATCGTCGTCAGCAACATCCACCATATCACCACCACGACCTCGCCTCATCTGGTCCCTCTCTGCTCTCCAATCCATCCTAGATTGCAGTGCTTGATCATGATTCAATGAGCGACTTCGCTTGTGATCTACCATGGACGCAACAGAATTGAGTCTACTCGCTTGATTCTCTTGATGTGACGCACTGGTAAGGAATTGGGAAGCGTTCGCCGACGTTGTCCTGTTCAGCATGTCATGGTGGGGAAGAGGAGGATGCGAGGAGTAAGGGCTACTACGCCTCCTATCTTTATCATATGGACCGTGATGGAGAGCAGTGGAGTAATTTCCTTGGCTGGCGGACTGGTGCCAAGCTGCAGGGTTGTTGTGATGATTATGTCCGTAAGGTCGATACGTCGCATTCACAGTGTATGCAGTATTGAACGGAGGGAAATTTGATCGTTGGTGCGAATAGGCAGTTCCGTCCATCTCCGAGCTTTGAGAAGAGGTGGAAGGATAGGCTGGAATTTCATCGTAATTTAAACTCGACCGGTGCAAAGGAAAGCCTTGAGAAGAATGGTAATGTCTACTCTTCTCAATGTCCCTCTTTCGGTCTTCATCTTCACCATCTGCCCTTTCGTTAGCAATGCTTTGAGATGCCATCTCTGCTTTGGCGATGGAGGATGAAACCCTCCGAGTACCTTTGGATTGACCGACCATTCGTTGCACTGCTTCCCCCTTCTTGCCTTTGCCGTCTACTACCTCATGTACTACTGCAATGGCTGTGCCCTCCTCCAGCGCCTTTCGCCCCAATCTCACCGTAGCCTCTGTTTCCGGATCAAAGGCTTGCAAGTGTGAATCGATGGCACTGTTTCTTTTGCCTCTGGATTCGTTGAAGGATGTGCCTTCGAGCGACAGGCTATCATTTCCTGCACCTCGACCTTTCGGATGGAGGACGTGAGTCCGATAGTGTTGCAAAGAATTGTCCTGTCGAGAAAAGCTGGCGTTACAGCCAGGAAAGGTGCATCGATATGGCTTTGAACCTGTATGAATGCGATTGTGACGAGCAGCGTGACCACTAGTGGAGAAGGTCTTGTCGCAACTTGCATGAGAACAAGGGTATCTGCGCTTGCCTACCCCACCACCTACTTGATGACCATCCTCTGTGGATTTACTAGCATTTAAGTGAGAAGCGCCTTCTTCTGTACTGAGATTGTCGGTGGCGTCGTGCATGTTCATGGGGACATCAGCCGGGTTTGCATTACTGCTCATTGGTTTGGGAGAGGCAGCAAGAGTATCTTGGTGGAGCACCTTCTTATCGTCTCCGCCTTGCATCTGACGATAGTCTCCATCATGCGAGACCTTCGAGATACGCCTACTCATAGACCTTCTCTCCTCCTCATCACTTCCGAGCGGAGACCCTGGCGAGCCGGGTGAGTTGCCCTCGGCACGACGTGTATCTTTGACAAAGTAAGAGTCCTTTTCTTCCATTGCACTCTGGAGAGAAGCTGGCTCGCCAACTTTGCTGGACTGTATGCTGCTGCACGATTGTGAGGTCAACGTTGAGGACATCGATGATTTGCCGCCGCCGATACTGGCCCCATGGATGCTGTTGTTCAACGAAGAACTCATCGACGAAGCAGCCGTACTACCAGCGCGATCTGATGATGATGATGAGCCCATCTTTATCTCAGATGTCAGGCTGCCGAGGTTCAGATGCATACTTTCTTGCTTTTCGTCGTTGAGTAGGGACACCATTCCGCTTGCAGATGGTAGTG
Organism: Exobasidium rhododendri; assembly: GCA_026210745.1. Lineage (NCBI taxonomy): Eukaryota > Fungi > Basidiomycota > Exobasidiomycetes > Exobasidiales > Exobasidiaceae > Exobasidium > Exobasidium rhododendri. The sequence goes on from CP110630.1 coordinate 2,283,895, forward strand.
AGAAAGAAGACATCAAGGAACGGCTTTTCATGCAGTCTTTTGGTCGCTTCTTTGTAAGGATATGTTAATCAAATTAGCCCGAAGAGGGGACTTTCTTCGAGGGGACAATCAACGCGCGCCAAGGTGTTGAATATCTTTGCGGTGTATTGTTGAAGCTGAAATGGTAATCTTTCCCCTTTTTTTGGATGACAATGCAGACTGGCGAGGAAGGGGGTCGAGTAGGTCGTCTATCAGTGTAGAGGTAGATTAATATTCACCGGACGGCTAGAATGGCGTGGGAATGAGTGTTCGTCGAAGCGATTGTACGTAGGTCGTGTATGCTAGTACAATGCTGAGAGGAGAGGGCGATCGGAAAAGAGTCAGACGGAGACGTTAATGTTGGCAGGCAAGTGAGCAGAAAATGTGTGAGGTAGTGCAAGAGGGTACCGTGCTAGAAAGACCAGACCAGACGAAGAGATTGGGTCGGTAGTAGTAGGTTGCTGGCCGGTTCGAAGGGGTGACTGAGTATATCACCGATGTCAGTGACCCTCCAAGTATACACTCTCTGGTCGTAAGCAGGCGACGACGGATCCTCTAAAGCCAGAAATCCAGCTCTCCTAATAGACTCCTACTGCGTCCGCAAAGAAGGTGACCAGGTTGCAGAGAAGCTGCCGCGTTTGAGTTGTTTGCTGATGAAGCGAGCAATGTTGCTTAGTTGCCAGTAGATGAGGGCCTTCGATGTTGGTCAAGGCTTTGCGTTATAGAGGGCGCTTATTGAGCAGTTTGACGATGCGCATACATCAACGTATGATCTAGAAGAGGCGCAAGAAGACACCTTCTGTCAAGGGACAGAATCGATTTATTCCTCCCAACCTTCTCCTGATGCGAGGGACGTTTGTAGCCTGAGGTAGCGTCTGCCTCAAAACAAGAATGACAGTGCCACAGTACCGTTTCAGTACGAAGAGAATCGGACACGAAGGTCCCTTGGAGTGCGAGAAATTACTGGCGATCGGACAAGTAGAAGAGAGGTGTAGGTTTCTTCTCCTTCAACTCAAGTCACAACAACCTTCTGACGTCGATGGCTGCGATTGTAACGCAAAAGGGTGAGAATCCAATACAAGTATCCAAGAAACGAGCCCGACCGGCCCAAAACCTATAATTTTCAGAAAGGGTACGACTTAGAGAGATGATTTAGCCAGACAGATCGCGAATAAGAAGTCAGCCTGCACATTACAGTATTTCCTTGCAAAAAATTTGTTTAAGGATATTACATTATACAATTTCTTTGAAAGAAGATTCCATATCTCCCTTTATTTTCACTCTTATTGTTTTTTATTTATTTTTGTCACCGCATCGAAGAATAAGACACATTATAAGGTGTACACTTAAGACTCGATCCGCATCGCAGATGCACATCAATGTAGGATTGTGCAGCTTCCCTTGGCCCTTTATTGTCAAAAGAAGACGAATGTTTGGGAAGTCTTAAGCTTTGGGGAGATTTTTTTAGATCGCGTCTCTCTTTCCTCTCTAAACGGAATAGAAAGTACTGTAGGGGAGAGGCGCCTGCATGAGAGGGGCACATCTACCGCGCATGTCTTATTTTCACCGTCAGGGTTTGCTGCTCACCTGCCGGGGCCCTTTTCCCCGCTAGTACGCCCTTGGACCCTTTTTATCAATTAATGTCGTTATCTTGCAATTCGTGGACCCCTTTGTCCCGTCATTATTTCGTCCTGCGAACGACCTCAGTGCTTCATAAGCCGCAAGGACTTCGACGCATCGATCGAGTTCTTCGCGTTTCCCGCGCGAGCAGCAGAGTCCCTTTATGCAACAACCCCGGGGGAGGGACGGATTAATGGTGTGCTGTGCTCTCTTTCATCCCCCATCTGTCCGGGGCCTAACAACGGCTCAAGAGCGGAGAGTGGAACCAAAATTCAGAGCATAGGGTCCTTCCAGGGTCTCGTAGTCGTGACAGTCTGGACCCCTTCTTTCCCTCAGTAGATAATGTTATAATGGGCTCGCAGCGTATATCTGCCTGTCCGTCTTGAGCACAGAATAGATCAATTTGAGCAAAGAGTGGCTCAATATCTGTTGAGAATGCCGTCGGGGCTCATTGTCGAATGATCGCACAAAGTGCAGATGCAGCTTAGTGCTTACAGGAGAGCGATCGGACGGCTTACATGCTCACACATGCATCTTAGAAGGAGGGGCTTGTGAGACTATGCCTGCTTCGATGCTGTACTGCTACGACCTTGTACGGCACAGCTGTTCATACACCCACCACATCTAACAATGCAGTGCTATGGAATTTCAAATTGCAGCTACACGCACCTTGTCATCTTCTTCTTCCCTTCCCATGATGTTAGCAATCTGAACTCGCAATGGATGATTCACTCACCGAGGGAATTTGTGATTGAGAAATAAGGAGGGTTCAAAGTAGCAAAGGATGGGAGAAGCATAGAGAATCGAATAAAATCCGCGGACGTCGACGACGGTAGTGAAGGGTGTCTGCTTGGATTCTTCGCTACTAAGGCACCTCCTCGCTGCTTCAAATCTGTGGAATCGACATCTGACGTGTGCTAGCCACCAAACCTTGCGCTAGAGGTGATTAGCTTACCTTCGACGCTTGCTTGCGATGCTTCGTTCTTTCCACTCGTACTTCGGAGGTCATTCATTCGCTTCAAAGTGTCATCTTGTCATCTCTCGCGTCTCTTTCATGATGTCCGCTGCTTCCTCTGTTTCAGCTTTGTTAACTACTTTGCCCTTTTTCTTCTATTACGTGCTTCAACCCTCGATCCTGCACTGCTCTCATTCGGAATACAACTTGATCTTCTCTTCAACTTCAGATCGTGAAAGTTATAGGTCGTATCATAGACATAGCATTCCTTGACCTTGAAGGCAGCATTGGGGATTCATTTTTCTTTTCTTAGACATCTTCTCGACTTCACTACATTCTTGCAAAACTGACATATGCTTCATTTGTTTCAGTCCCATTCGTTGCGATTAGAACGACGAGGGGGACTGCTGCGATCGCGATCACCTCGGTCATTTCGTTCTGGTCGATCGCTTCGTTCACGGTCACGGTCACCTCCTCGATCACCTCCCCTTTCTCCTCCACGATCGCCTCCTCGTTCAGCGCCACGCTCTTCATCTCTAGCTCTGCGAGGTGGAGGACTTCGACTATCACTTCTTGCACGGCGACGTCGCGCAGGACTTTGTGATCGTTCTCGATTAGGTCGGCGCCAATTGTCATCTCCGTCTGGTCCACCTCGATTGCCACCTCGGTCGTCGAAGTCGCGTCCTGGTCCGCCTGGTCCACCTCGGAAGCCACCTCTCATAGGGGGTCTACCTCCATACATGCCGCCTGGAGGAGGTGGTCCGCCTCTTCCTCTACCTCCTCCGTAGAAGCCTCCTCTTGGTGGACCCTGCGGACCACCGTAATAGCCACCAAAGGGTGGTCTACCTTGAGGACCGTCGAACCAAGGTTGAGGCCCACCCCAACCCCGAGGTTGCATGCCAAATTGACCAGGTGGACCTCTCATGCCAAAGTCATCTCGCCTTGGTTCTCCTCTGTACTCTCCTGGCGTAGGTTCATGGGGCTTGTTGGTTACCGAATAATCAACTCGAAGACGACGTCCGTGAAGTTCCTGTGCAGCAGGTGAGGAGAGTCAATGACACATATTTACCGGCCAGCACAGGTTCAACTTACAATTCCGTTGAGCTCCTTGATGGCCGAGGTGGCTCCTTCCACGCTCTTCATCGTCACAAATCCAAAACCTCTCGATCTCGCCACTTGGCCAGGGGTCTAAAAGATCAGCAATTGAGCAGGTCATCGTCATGACCCTCCGCTACTCACTCTGGCATCGTATACGATAACGACCTTTTCGACGGGAGAGACTCTACTAAATTCGTCTTCTAGATCCTGTTCATTCGTTCGGACAGACAGTCCAAACACCCCAACGACATTCGTGGGATCAGGATCCGAGGGTGCATGTCGAGGCTTGGCAACAGGAGGAGGTGTACGACGGCTGTGATACGCATAGTCTTTAGAACGCAGACATTTCGTTGCCTCGTGGCACTGTGCTTACACTCACCCCCTACTGTCGGATCTTCGCCTTTCAGGTGTTGGCGACCTTCGCTCCTCTCGATGACGTCGGGGAGACGGTGTGCGGGACGGCCGAGGTGCAGCGTCAACTTCAGTGTAATCCTGCATAATTGCCAGTGGATGAATTTCAGCGTCGATACTCAGTGGAGACCCCGGATGCTGCCTGTGCTTCTACTCACCATGATGATATGCTGAGCAAAGCGTGGTCTGCGTCGAAGAATGAAATGCCATGCTAGTGCGTGCGCCCGTGTCACGAATCAGACTTCAACTTCCACACCGTCGGCCGGGCATTTCAGAAAACTCACGTGTAATGTCATGTACGGTGGGCCAATGTACTGCTCTTAGACGCGCGCCTATGATGAAGCGAATCGAGCCGCAGTCTCTGATGAAAGCCACGCGAGCTTGAGCTTGTCCTTGTCGATTACTACTGTCTGTAGAGGAGAATTATGGGCCTCCGAATTTGAAGTGCTCGCCTTCCTCTCTACACCTCAAGTCATAGCTTCAAGATGGTGAGTGAATGGTGAAGCTTAGGAGGAAAACATAGTGGCATTCATGGCTGGAGATGAAGACGAATGTGGGGGGGTAGAATGAGAGTAGCATGGGGGCAATCGCCTTGAAAGGGGCAGAAAAGGGAGACAGTCTGGATAGGGTGACATGGAAGCTGCTGTGATACTTTCCTCTTTCTGTGGACAATCGACTAATTTTCTTTACTTCGTTAGGGTATCGATATCGAGAAGCACCACGTCAAGAAGGGTCACCGTACCGCCCCAAAGAGTGAGGACCCTTACTTGCTCCTCCTCGTCAAAGTGAGTAGCCGAAGTGCCTACTGGAGAGGAGGCGGTGGAAGGAAAGAATGGGAAGCGTAGGCGGGGGTGCTCATATCTAAAATTTCTCTCCATCTTCTCTAGCTATACCGTTTCTTGGCACGACGAACCGATTCACGATTCAACAAGACTGTCTTGCGACGATTATACATGTCAAAGACCAATCGACCCCCCGTCAGTGTGTCTCGACTGATCTACTTGTCTCGAAACCGCGGAGGTGTGTCCTCTGGAAGCGAGGCACCCAAGACTATTGTCATGGTAGGCTCCATCACCGATGACAACCGAGTACTGGACTTGCCAAAGCTTTCGGTCGCTGCTCTTCGATTCACAAAGACTGCTCGTGCCAGGATCTTGGCCTCCGGTGGAGAATGTCTTACCTTGGACCAACTGGCTCTTCGTGCACCAAAGGGAAGCAACACTATTCTTCTTCGAGGTCCCAAGAATGCAAGAGAAGCCGTCAAGCACTTTGGTATGGGTAAGTCGGTTACTATTGGATGCACAGGGAGAATTGAGTTTCGGGAATCTGACATTGTTTCCCATTGTAGGTCCTGGAAGTCACGCCAAGCCTTATGTTCGTTCCAAGGGACGAAAGTTCGAGCAGGGTCGTGGTCGAAGAAAGTCAAGAGGCTTCAAGGTATAGAAAGTGGGGAAAGTACTACAACACCACGGCTTTATACTTTGGCTCTTTTCATGTACCTTTTACACTCAAGCCATCTGTTATTCTTCACTATCTCCATTTCTCACTTGTTTATAAACAACTCTTACTTGCGGAAAAGGGGAGGGAATTTGAGAATGCAGATTCGTTGAGACAGAACTTGTATGATCGCTTGCCATTGGCAGCGCATCATTGTGCCAGCGTGAGGAGAGACTTCTGCTTCTCTTTTCTGGCATTGGAAAGGTCCACTTCTGTAGCGTACCGTACCATACCTCACACCGCGAGCGTTTGAATAGGAAGCGCTTGGACGGAAGAACACGTGACCCCGCCACGCATCGTCGATGTCGGTGGGTTCGATCTATCACTACGCATAGGTATCTCACAATAGCTTCGTTCCATTCACCGGATATCGAGCGTCTGAACAAGGTGGAAGTCCGCACCCCTTGACGATGAGTGGTGGTGAGTGTTGCGGCTATAGTCTATTTTGCGTATCAGTGGAGCTGACCCGACTCCACCTCCTACTGTCTTATCGATAGTTGAATTCAAACAGTGAGAGCGTTCGGAGGAAGAAGGATAGAGAGGATTAGTCGTGGTGTTAATGTGTCTCTACTCTCTACGAATTCCCCTTTCACCCTGTCTTTCCCTTTGCTCGGTCTTGCAGAGATCTACCTCCGTCTGGAGGGTACGAGCCCATCAGGTACAAGCGAAATCTTCCTGCTCGAGGACCAGGTGGTCTAGTTGTATTCAGTGGAGTTCTCGCTATTTGCGCCTACGGCTTTTACCGTGTAGGACAAGGAAACCTAGAGAGACGGTAAGTGTCAACACACTCTCTCGATGATGTTCTGTACTCACAAAGTTTACTTTCATCTTTTCGTTCTCCCTCCTTTCTAATCTTTTCGGTTTTACGTCCCTTCTTTCCTGCACTGATCGAAACTATACGTCGCTGATTGTCCGATGCTATGCAGTGAACTGAAGAGAGAAAAGGCTTGGTCAAGAATTCATTTGGTGCCCATGATCCTGGCAGAGGCTGATAGGGATGCTTACCGAAGGGGACAAGCTCAGTTGGCTAGAGAGAAGGAAGTCATGAAAGATGTTCATGGGTGGGAGGTGAGTGAAGATAGCCGCAATCTGACAGGTCGAGTGATCTTTGCAGCAAGTTGACAGTTGAAATGCCCTTTTGTCCTCTGTATTTCACAGGCTGGAAAGGGTGTCTACAATACCAATCGCTATACGCCGGCCAACTTTGCCATTGTCTGATCCAGGCCGACAGTCGTCGAAATAGTCATACTTTTTCATATTTCTATCGTGCTAGTCTGACTTCTAGAGGTGGACATTAATCGCACGGCTTGGGACGGACGATAAACAAAGAAAAAAGGAAGAAGGGATGGTAGAGCAAAGAGAGCGAATTCTCCATAGTCACACGAAGTCCTTCGGGGGAAATCTAAGCTGTCTTTTTCTTTGCATCTCGAGCAGCCTTGGCCCGAACGGCTTCTTCACTCTTGTTTCGAATCTCCCACGTCAAAGCGTAAGTCTTGACGGCGTCCTGTGGAAGGGAACAAAGGCAAAGGTTGAGCATGCGGGTCTCTTGCCAAATCAGTGACATCGATGTGTAGCTCACCTCGTAAGATGAGAGAATGGGAGCAGAGCCCGGTCCCTTTTCGATATTGTCGATGAGATTGGACACTTCTGAGAAGAAAGGGTCATCATCTGTAAGAGGGTGGAAGAGACAGAGCTTAAGTAGTCTGCTGTGTATCGCGAGAGTTTCCCATCCATCCATCCTTAGTCGTGAAACTCACTTTGATATCGGACGACCTCTGTGTTATTGCCAATGGGAAGAAGGGCGATTTAGCGATAAGGGAACATCACGCTGTCCCTCTCTGCCCGATTCCATACCCACCTTCGTGGTCATCTCCAGGTCGACGAAAGAAGAGAACAGGCGCATTGTACGGCTGCGCAAAGAGTCGAGTTTCCATCAGCTCTTGCCGCAAGACATCGTTGCTTTCACGTCCGCGTGTCTACTCACGTCGACTAGACGAAGACTGTAACCATCGGCGTAGACCTGTCGTGTGGAATGAAGGGGGAAAAGACATACAAAGCGATATCAGCACAGGCTTCTCGGTCAACGTTTCCCCAAGGCCAACGCCGGAGGCCGAAACGCACATCCAATTCGGTAGAATAGTTGAAACCGTGCAAGGCAACAGCATGGGTCAAGGAGCCAACGGCACCGCTTTCGTACTTCCAAGTTGCGCAGGTGATTCGCGGAATTCGCTGTTCTTCAGGAATCTTCTCTTCCGGCACAGGCATCTTTCGCAGGTGGCCAGCTGGTTCAAAATGCTCCAAGGAGTGAGCCGTAACGGACTCTAGATCGACCTGCAGATGCGCAGAAAGTAACATTGTTGATGAGCGTTCTCAGGTGGAAAGACGTTGTATGACTCGACTCACCTCTCCTCCAAAGTAACGAGACAAGTCACAAAAGTGCGTAGCTTGTTCGACAATGGGCCCACATGTTTGAGACTTGTCCCACCAGTCCAGCTTGGCAGTGTGTTCGCTGAAGACGTAAGAATGACGATCGTGTGAGACGCGACAGTAAAGACAATCCCCCTTCCTCCGCTTGCACACTTACTAGGCCATGATGTAACGAGCATTCGTGGCCATGACTTTGAGATTGTTCTCTTCCAAGATTTGCTTCATCTTTTGTACAACTTTGAGGTAGCGAAGCATGTAGCCCACCGACACAATGTTACCAGATGCCTTTAACCTCTCGGCCACTGCAAAGGCTTCATCAACAGGGCCCGTCGAAACAGGCTTTTCAATGAAAATGGCCGTTTCTGGAAAGGCTTCGATCAAGGCTTTCTCCAAATCTCTTCCAGTTGATTCACGACCTCGAAAGGCAGGCGGAGATCCAACCCAGATAGCGTGAGGGGTCTTGCTGGGATCTCTGTTCTTGACGTAGTCGTCAAAGTTGGGGTAAACGATGGTGTCCTTGTATGCACTCAAGACGAAGGAATTACGCTTTACGGTAAGGGCTGCATCAGCTCGAGCAGAAGAAGGGTCAATCAGACCGACGACTTTGAGACGAGGTCCAAGTTTGTGTTCCAATCGGCTGTAATGCGACAAGGGGGGAGGAGAAGATTGAGTGGATCATAAAGCAACACTGTCACTGCCTTACTGACAAGCTGAAGTAGGACAGAAGAAGACGAGATTTCAGTATCTACTTTTTGGTACGTAAAGAAAACGGAGAGGACAATGCTCACGAGTGATTCCATGGACCTTCATCGGAACCTGTGAATTGCAAAAATATCGAGAAGCAAAGAAGTTAATCGCACCCCTGATAATCACTGGCCCTTATCTTCGCTTGCTCACCAAACTGTGCGAAGAGAGCATGTAGTCTTTCAGTGCGAATTCTTCGGGAGAGACCTCTTACAAAACGATACTCACGTTGATGTTACCGCTGCAAGTATTGAGAAGATTCGAGACGAAATCGTCAGCATCGTTTTGATCTTCACAAACTATACTCCGAGCTGCTTCCACTCTCCATACTCACGCTCCGACAATGACAACGTTGAAATCAGCACCAGGTTCCGGGGGAAGCTGCTTATCCATGGCAGTAATTGAGTGAGGATCGAAGTCGGTCGTATTGGTCGCAGCACCTTCACCTGGCGATCCCGAACCAGCGAGCGAGGCATTGAAGCGTTTGCTCAAGGGGGCAATCGAACTTCCAGTCTTTAGATTTAGATTAGGACGGGTCGTGGAGGCCAAACGAGGCACCAAGCTGGTGAAGGAGCGAGAAGCAGCAGAAGTGGAGCTGAGCGAGGAGATGCCCTTGCGGAGACAACGAGAAGTCTGCATCATGACGGGCAAATGAAGACCTTGAGTGAATCTTTTGAATGGTTACAAGAGGAGAACAAGGCTCTCTCTCTCTCTCCTTCCACTGTCTCTCTCGCTCACTCATTTCTCCAAGATCTTTCACCAGCGCGCACAGGCTCAATTCGCGCTAGTGTGTCGTTTGTCGTTCCTGTACGGTGACGCTCGCTTCGTGCGTCCTGACCGTTGCGCACATGCCACGCGAGGTGCAAATTTACATCGTAACTACAATACTCCCTGGCGAGAGATAGACTGGACACTTGCTATGGACGCCAGAATTTCATGTTGTACCATTGCTGCCATAGGAGTCCTAGCAGGCACAAAGAAGACACAGAGGAAGATGACAAAGATTACGAAAAAGGAAGGTGCAATGGTCACGCTTGGGCAAGTATTGCGACGGTTATGTCTCGTACGCTTTTTTGCCCCTCAAGAACAAATGCACACGATAAGGAAGTATGCTGAGCGTGGGCGTCGCCAATTTCTTTGCCTCTAGCGCCAGAAGGCACTCTGGGACCAGAACAAGCAGAACAATGAAACGATACGGAATGACTGCAATTTTTTCAGTGCGTCGCCCCCCCCCCCTCCATTGTCTTTCTCGTCCTTTGTGATCTGCCGCTCTAATTCTTTCTACAGTATCGGCGTAATCTGCATCAAGTTACGTGTCTTGCTTACTGATTTTGATCTCCTGTTGCATTTTCTATTCAGCACACGACTACAAATCAATCCACCCGCACCCCCGTGATGATATAAAATAAGGGAGCGGAAAGGGAAAAAGAGAGAACTGCGCGCGTATGTCTGTGTGTGTGTCGTTGCTGTTGATTAGATTGAACTTTAATACTTGTGTTACCTTTTTACTCTAAGGTATGATCCTTGTTTGCCTGTCCTTGGTGTGTATACAGTTGCTTGTCTAGTAAGAACAGAAGAGGAGGGGAGAGCGTATTGGCACTATCGAAGCACGGGCCTGCTATTGTTGCATTGCCTTTGTTCTTCTTCTCGCTCTCCTTTCGAATCGACGCGGGAAGAAAACGAAAAGAGGAGAGGACTGACCGCCTCTAGATCCTAGTCTGGGTAAAACTTTTCACGAAATCCATCAGCTTCCTCATCACCGTACTGCTAATTCTTCTTTGATCTACGCTCGGCCCCTCTGTTCTGGCTCTCGCCTTTGGTTCTGATTCTTCCATTCATATCTCAGGTAGAGCGGGAAGAGAAAAGGAAAATGACTCACATTCTGCTTGTGCTCTGCTACATATGAGTCTGGGTCCGTCATCACCATCGTCGTTACCGTTGTCGTCATCACCATCGTAGTCCCTCTCCTCTCTCTTGCAGTTCTCACATCTCACCCGCCCACACAAGCTTGTATCAACTCTTCTGTCGCCCCCCAGCATACTGCCGCACGCTCACCTGTTCACTCATTCTTGCACACCTCTCTCCCTCCTCGATCTCCGCACACCTAGACACATTTCATCTCTTCTTCCCATTCGACTTAGGCACTAAAGTCAGCTCCCGCTCCCGGCTGTATCAGCTGCTTCCAAGAATACAGTCCCCCGTTTTTCTCCTCCGTTCCTACCTGTCGTTGTCGTCGGTGCCACACTGCAACTACTACACCATCTAGCGACACGGTAGTACTCCTCTTTTCTGCAACAGCTTCCTCCGTTCCTACAGCAGCGTCACGATCGAGCTGAGTCGCAAACTCGACGAAGACATTTCAGGAGAGGGACAATTCACTCTAGCCTGGTGCCTCCCACCCTATTCGCACCCCGACTCTGATTATTCGCCTCAAGAGTAGGGCCGTGTCACGGCTGGTCTGCTTTACCCGCTTCAAGCTCGGCGGTGGACAACTACAACAGCAGCAAGAACAGGCACTTTTCGGAATACTGTACACTCCGTTGCTGCTGGCAAGACTAGATCTAGCAGAGTCAAGATAGCGTCGTCGGTCGGTCGCTCGTTTCGCCCTAGCCTCGATTGTCTCTTCCACATCACGGCGGGCGCTTCTCTCCCTCACCAGGTTGCGATTAGCCTAGACGCTGTAGTTCTACACTGTTCAGCCTTCACCCTTCCTTCGGCAAGGCCCTTTGTTGTCTTCTTTCTCTTCCTCTCCGCCATTTCTTCATTCAGCATTGCATTATCCCTTCAGCCCACGAATTTACTTTCTCGCCAAGTAACATCTCACTGCCTCGTCTATACAGTAACCGTCCTTTCCTAAAGTCTCGCCTCTAGCCCTTACGTAGATTTCCTATCAATTCTCCTTTGCATTAGCAGAGGCGTCTGCAGTCTCCATACCACTGCCTTTGCCTCCATCAGCCTTTGATCATTCTGACTCGTCGTCGACACGGGGTCTTTCCTTTTCATACGCCACTTGTCACTAGAAGTAATATCCAGGTTGCTTCAACAACGAGTATGCAGGGCAGTGAAGAGAAGCGATTCCAAGCTCTTTCGCGATCAAGTGCTGATCGCAGCACTTCATACTATGGTCGAACAGAATACCATTCTGGAAGCTTCACAGGTGCTGCCAAGCTGAAAGGACCCGGCAGCATGCCTAACGGCAATTTCAGCACAGCAGATGCACACAAAAATGAATGTGAAGGATTTACTAGCCCTCAAGACCCCTCCTATACAATAGCACTCAACAAGGACGATCGCTGGTCTGTGAACTCTGCCGAAGAGAAGAGCTCAAAGATGGACGATACTTATAGTAACAATAAAGGACCTCTAGATATTACAATGCCGTCTGTGCTCTCTCCTGTAATCTCGGCAGACGACTCTTACGGCCTTCTGAGCGGCGTCAATCGGACAAGTAGAAGAGAAGGATTGGTCCAGAGTGGGATATCGAATCGTGTTTTAGCTTCTCATTTTGACGCTGAGTGGACACCGATGGCTGCCAGACACAACGTCTTTGATCTGTCCACCAACCATCATCTCGGTGTTGGCGATACAATGAGAGACGACGACACGGACCGCTATGGACATGCAGTTCATCGAAGTGATAGCATGGAAGCACACGATGCCACCTATAAAGACCTTACTCCTTCTTCTGCACTATTCCCAAACCGTCACCTTCGTCAAGATATGAATTGCAATCAAGTCCACAAGACACAGACGATCTTCCCATCGGAGGCTGACTACGGCTTCGACAGGCCTTTTCGCTCAGCAACGAGTGCTGCAATGACGCCGACACTAGATCGGATGCCATACTCGCTACATTCTGATGGAGCGTATAGGCCTTATCAGACTCATCATCTAGGGATGGATAACGGTCGATCGGCTGCTACTGAGATGGCGATCTCTTCTCCGTCCGAGTTTGATGAAGAATACAGCATCTTTGTCGGTGATCTCTGCCCAGAATTGCGCGAAGAGGATCTAGTGGCTCAATTTTTGCATCCCTCTGCATGGCCAGCTTCGCATCCTCTTGCCATTGCCCATGCTCATGCTCAACAAGTTCAAGGCAATTTCTCAGTTCCAGCAAAGAGTAGACCAAGTCCTTTCACCTCCACCAAGTCTGCCAAGGTGAGCAGCAGCGTTGAAAGTCGTTGTCAGGCACTCTTGCTGAAAGCTTTTTTTTTCTCTTCTTTCTTCTCTTTTCTTTATTTTTCTTTTCGTTTCACCCTTTCCTGCCTTAGATCATGACTGACCCTCAAACAGGCGCTTCTCGTGGCTTTGGATTCGTTCGCTTCTCAAGAGAGGCAGACTGTGCTCGCGCTCTGATCGAGATGCAAGGTATGGTCATCCATCCGAGTCATGGAATCGGCAGGCCACTTCGAGTGTGCACGGCCACACCCAAGAATAGAGTAATTCCAGCGACTCCTTCCTCGTCTACTTTGAATACAGTCAACAGGGACAATTCCTCCCTCACGGATACGCTTAAACTGCATCAACAGTTCCTTCTTCAGCAACAAAATCGATTGAGAAGTGCCCCAAATCAGCCTCTACGCAATGCTTTGTCGGAGAGGAGCAACACGCTACCGTTCAGTCCAGTGTCCACCACAGCAAACAAGAATTTCCTCGGCTATCCCAGTAGCGACTCATCGACTACTTCTGCTTCGGCGGTAGCATACTCGAATAGCGCATTAGATCCAAACAACACCACCGTCTTTGTCGGTGGACTTTCATCCTTGATCTCAGAAGACACGCTCAAGACTTTCTTTGCTCCTTTTGGTGAGATCATCTACGTCAAGATTCCACCTGGAAAGGGATGCGGCTTCGTCCAATTCGTACAAAAGCAGGACGCCGAACGAGCCATTGAACGCATGCAGGGGTTTCCTATCGGCGGTGGGCGCATCAGGCTTAGCTGGGGTCGCAGTCAGGGTGATAAAGCGGCAGCGGCAGCAGCTCAAGCAATGACACAAGCAAGTCAATTGACGCAATACACCAGTCTGACAGACTTTGGAGCTTTGACACCAGCACAATTGAACCATCTTGCCAACCTCAGCTTTGCAAGTAATGGTGATGAGGCGACTTCTGCCAATAGTGGTTCGAGCGATGCAAGTCTGCTCTTATTACGACGTTTGGCGGCCAATGCCGCTGCTGCATCTGTCTTCTCACCGACACATTCTTCCGCTCTGGAACGCAGACATGAGCAAAGCTACGATGTATCTGCCGAAGCAATGAGACATCTGCCCTTGCTGGAGCAGCAACATCGTCAAGCTCAGTACAGTACAAACAATCATCATCAACAAGACGCCTGGAAGAGCTTGGACCAACAGGACTATGAAAGGGACAGTCTAAATCGGCCGTATGCTTCGCAACAGTGGCAAGCGAGAGACGAATGCAATGGCTATGAGAGTGGGGACTATCTTGCTTCTCTTCTCCCTTCTCTTCACCTGGAGGAGACCAGCAACTCTTTGCCGCATCCACAGCCAGGGTTCAAGGACAGTCAACCCAAGCCGACTCTGCAACAGACAGGCCTCGACTCGTTTTCTGCTCTACTACGAGATCGTGAATTTGAGAAAGCGTTAGCGTCGGGTGAAAAGAGGGACGCTACAAAGTCACTGAAAGATTGCACCTCGTTCTCGCCTTTCAGTCCTACGATCTCACCGACACTGGACAACGATCTACCTCTTCCTAAGATGAACGACGCTGAGCTGCATCGATCTTTCGCCTCACTGGAAAGTCGAGAGCGCCGATGCTAAGACTTTTGCCTCTATCGAAAGCTCTCCCAGCAGCACGTCCTTCGCCGCTCCTCTCCGGTCTTTTGACGGCACATTGTCATCCTGCCAGCTAGTCTGTGGCCTTGCTTGGCTATTCTACACTCTCGTCGTCCCGTTCTTTCTTTCTCCATCTTCATCTCTAAACGTCCCAGTACTTGATCAATCGATGTGGCACAGTCAGTCGTAGCTCGTAGTTCCTAACTTCTTCTTTTCATTCCTCTCTCCCCTCTCGTCATTCTGTAGTGCAGCAACAAAGTCTTCGTCTTCGCTCTCTCGCCCTTTTGCTTTTCACCACTCTCTGTCTGTCTCTGTCTCTCTTTTCGTCATTGTCAACTTCCGCCGTCCAAACAGCTGCGGCGTGTATATATGTGATATTCTATGTTACTGTAGACATGGCGAGGTGTAGAGGGAGAATTGGAGGTCTATCTTCAGGCAAGCAACTGTGACCCAAGAAATTTTGCTGAGCCTGTAATTTCAGCAACGATGCTCAAAAATGCATATCGAGTAGTACGATCATCGTGACTTTTACTTCACGCAACGGCCGTGAGTAGAATCATAGCCGGACTGGCACTAAAGACAGTATCGACAATTAGATCTTTAATAATAATATTTCAAGACATCATCAAGAGAAAAGAGAGGGGGGAAAAGATAAAGGAGACTTGAATCGTAGACCGAAAAAAAATGGTCGAAAGTGTAGGTAAGATGAGGTTCCAATCTCCCCTTTAGGCAATTGAAGAAGGCGTCAGGGTTAAATTCGGTGTGTGAAGTATGCTACAAGACGCAGGCGATCAAGTGGGGAAAGGGTGGAGGGCAAGACGCCGATCTCTCCTTTCCCTTCCTTTGGAATACTCTATGCGGAAATCGCCGTTGACTGTCGCCAGATCAGCTTGATTTGCTCGCGACCATCTACCATGGCCGCCTCTCGAAATGTCTGACGGTGATTACAATTCCAAGGGAGGGAGTGTTAAGCCCCTCTTTCTTTTTACTTGTTTCCCTTGGCGGTAAGCTTGGCCCTTTCGATTGCGGCCGCTGAGTTCTTCATCAACATCTTCTTGTAGTCGGCGATTCCAATGTCTTCCTTGGACAGATTGACAATCTTTCGGTCTTTAACCTCCCACAGATCTTGGGCAACTTGCGAAATCAATCGGAAATCGTGAGAAACAATGACGACACCACCTTCAAATTCACGGATCGCATTGGCCAACGCATCGATGGAGCCCATGTCCAAATGATTGGTAGGCTCATCCAGCAGCAACACGTGGGGGTTCTCCATCGCCAATTGTGAAAAGACGACTCGATTGCGCAGACCGTCAGACAAGGTTCGAATAGGGGTCGTCTGATGAGCACCACTGAGACCAAATCGACCCAACTGACCTCTCCAGTATTGAATGTCTTTGCCGGGGAACTTTTCGGAATATCTTCCTTGCAGGTATTCAATCGGACTCTTTTCGTAGGGCAACTGTTCAGCAGAGTGTTGGCTGTACTTTCCAAGCTTGAGACCGGCATGTCTCTGAACACTTCCCTTGACTGGCTGCAGTACACCAGTGATCAAGTTAAGCAACGTCGATTTACCTGTACCATTTTGTCCTACTATGGCGACTCTACTGTCCATGTCGATACCGAAGCTTAGGTCCTTGTACAGGTAGTCTTTCTCTTCTCCACTATAGCTGAAGGCGACGTCGTTGAATGCAATAATGGGAGGTGGCAATTTTCGGATATCCTCGAAGTTGAATCGAAGGAGTCTCGGCACAACAACAGGCTCGATGAGACCGGCGGCCTCCATCTTGTCAATGATCTTTTGCTTAGATTTCGCTTGTTTGACCAAGTTGGCATACGTACCTGCCGAAGCAATGAACTTCTTGATATGCTGGATTTCTTCCTGTTGCTTGGCGTAGGCTTTCATTTGGTTAACTTCATTTTCGCTCTTGGTTCGCACGTATGTACTGTAATTACCACCATAATAGACCAATTGCTTCTGTACTGTGAGATCCATGATGTTGGTGCAGACACTGTCCATAAAATCAGCGGAATGACTTGTAAAGACGAGAATGTGGTTGTAAGTTGCCAGGTAGGCTTCTAGCCATACAACAGCTTCCAAGTCCAAGTGATTCCTATCGATAGACAGCAGAGAGATAAGGCAATAATGTAAGACTTCTCATCTGCACACATTCGACGTCTATAGGACCCCTTGCACTCACGTAGGTTCGTCGAGCAGCAACAAGTGGGGCTTGATGAAGAGTGCTCTAGCCAGACTGACTCGCATTCGCCATCCACCGGATAGATCCTTAGTGGGCTTAGCCATCATTTGCTTGCTGAACCCCAATCCGTGTAAGATCGCACCTGCCTTTGCTTCAAAGGTAGCAGGGTCCAAATCTTCTAACTCCTCCATCTTGAGCTCCATACCGATCTCATCTACGTCATCAGCAGTAGACATGTCCTCAATCTCCTTCTCTAGTCGTGCCACTTTTTCTCGCGCAGAGCGGATGATGAAATCCATGGCATCAGTCTCTGAAGGCTCAGCTTCACCTCGAACCAAGTGAATATCGACATGCTCGGGGATTTCGACGTCTCGATTGGCCAAAGCTTCTAGGAACGTCGTCTTTCCCGATCCGTTCTCTCCCAAGAGACCGTATCTAGATCATAATGAACACGCGTTCCGCAGTTCAGCATCAACAAGATACCTTTGCTACATACTCATACAGGTAGTCTTACCTTTGTCCGTAATTGAGAACGATAGTTGCTCCATCGACGAGTAATCTACCATGGAAACTCATTGTGAAATTGTCGACGTGGACATCTCGACTTTGCTTGTCACTGGTCAAAACACCGGAAGCATTTCGCTCGGTGGCAAGCTCAAGCTTCTTCATGTCCAGATGCTCAACCGAAGTGTTGGCACTCATGTTAGTCATAGGAGTTCCATTAGAGGAAGCTGCACCGTTGGTGGAAGATGAGTTGGTCGTAGTTCCCTTCGATGCAGCTTTGGCAGCCTTGTCACTGTCAGATGTTAGGAAGGGGGAGAGCCTCAGCAGAAAACAATGCGGTGGTGGAGAATGTCTTACAACTCACGCTTGTCGTTTGGCCTTCGAAGCAGAAACAGGCGGCATTTTATGTTGGACCTAGTGTGGTTGCAGAGGTGGTCCGGCCGCCGAAGGAGTTGAGTACGCGAGAGATTGATTAGATGCAGCACAAGACGAGGTCCAGTACTTTTTTGAGATCGCTTTGCCGGTCTTGCCTCGATGAAAAAGTTTCTTTCTACTATGGGCAGAGTGGTTGCGAAACAAAGAGAGGGAAGAAAGAGTTCTTACTCGTCGGATTGAGGAGTGGAAAGCTCTCAAAGTGACGACTTGGATCTCTTTGTATGCCTCGAAACTTTTTGTTCCCAAGTTTCATGCTTCAGCTTGTCCACGCGCTCAGAACGTAGAGGAAAGGGAAAAAAGGAAAAGAAAAAAACTTGCCCTCGCTCTCACGTGTGCCTCTCGCATGGCTTCCAACTACGATGCTGATGTGCTTCATCTCGTTGTGTACCGCACAGTGACCTAATTGACATCGCTACTTGCTTCCACCACCCCTAGACCACGATGAGGCCTTCATTAGCGCTCTGGAGTAAAGCGTCTCGACTGCCCTTGAACTCCAAGAAGGCGAATAAGGACTTTTACAAGGGGACCCGAGCCGGTAATATCATGATTAGGAAGAGGATAGCGGTTGCTAATCGTAACACCGGGGAGCAACTATATGACGAAGACGAGAGGGAGAGAACGTGGAATCTAAAGACACATCGAATAGACGAAGGACGAGTGACATCATACATCGTACCACCAGGTCTATCAGCATCGACTGTGAGTTTTACACAGGAGTAGCAGGACGTCTCCGATTGGGTCGAGGGGACTGACTTCCTTTACGTTGTCTTTAAAGCTTCGTCCACTGGTGTTTCTAGGCAAGAGGGCTGAAGGAGGAGTAGAGTCGAGACCAGATCACGGTTATCCGGGAGCAGCGAAGATGAGACAAGGTGGAGGTCTGGACGCCCAAGTCTACATGGATGTGCGACACGACATCATCCAAAGGAGAGTTATGAACGATGACACGCAGAACAGTCTCAGCGAGGCCAAGAGGATTGGTCGCAAGGAGTGATGCCGTCAACCCCCATCTCCATATTTGTAATATATATCATCAATGTACTAACGAAACTCTACTTGCTAAGAAATACAGCTACAACAGCTCCAACCTCATGGCAAGAGCGTCTTCTCCATCAGCATCTGGGAGAGGGGAGACGTATTAGAAAAGTGGCTCATCTCCAAAGCAACTTCCCACTTACAATATGCCTTTTCCACTTCATGCACGGTAAAGCCTAATGTGTCCCTATACAGGCCAATGGCAGCTCTATTCGTCTGGCGCACATGGAGAGAAACATATTTTGCTCCATATACATCTCTCATGGCCGTTTCTGCCCGTCCATAGTGTTAGAGTTACACAACAAATTGAGTGGCATGACAAGGAAACTACTCACGAGACTGTTTCATCAATTTGTTGGCCAAACCTAGCCTTCGGTATGACCTCAACACACTTATACTTGTCACATGCCCATGCGGGACACCATCCGTCGGCTCTTCTTCCCTGCACATCGTACAAGTGTTTCAGTGTCGATATGCGGTCAAAGTGGGTAGAAAGATATCACTCACATTTTGCCCATGATATAACCAACGATGCGACCTTTCTCGTCCTCTGCAACGTAAGAAAGCTGTGGCCAAGTTAGGGCATGGTAGAAGTCTGAGAGGAGACGAACGGATGAAATTAGATTATGCAAGGCAAGCAGTAGCATGATCTCATCCCACCCACAGTATCGCATAGTATAATTCTCTGGTAGATTGTGCAGGTTACAATTCTGCATCCCCAGCTGATCATTGATCTACTGAGCCACATAACAGTCAGTCACTACCTTCAAGGTCGTTTGCCAGACGTCTAAGTACCTACCGTCGCCTCTCTGATGTTCATGCTTGCTAGGCCAGCGAGCGTATCGAAGCATTCAGTGTCAATTTCTTGTGTAATTTCCCGGAGGGACGTTCAACTCGACATCCATCTTCCTGACAACACACGTGATGCGTCACCATCGCGGTCCAGAAGCGGAGTTGCTCGCTCGTCCCCGCTTGGAGGGCTACTAGCAGCTTGCAGCTCGCTATTCTATCCTTATCATCACACTGCTCCGACTTTCTTTGCTGCTCCTCTGCTAAGTCTTTCCTTAGCTCCTGCTTGCTTTTTCGGGCCCTTTGTTGATGCAGAGCAGACTCTGCATGAACACCGGTGACCACAGCAGAGTCACCTCTACTGCAACACTGCCCTCTACAATCAATTATCACCATCATTGAGCTTGCTCGTGGTCATTAGCATGCTCGAGAGGAATCTCGACGTCGGCTCCAACGGAAATCTCCGTCTATTCTGCGACTATACTAGCGAATAAGCTCGTCCGTACTTATTAGTAAGCCTTCTCGAATCTGTCGTCGGCAGCAAAGACACCCATCTGTCTATCCATCCATCCACTTCTGTTATCTGACGCAGAGAACAAAAGAATTGTTCGACATGTCATCCTCATCGCTCACAACGCTATTTGTAGTTGGACCAGACGAGTACGTTGAGTTCAACGAGAGTATGGGATCGAAGGCTTTTCTCGAGCACGTCTGGGATCAGAGCAAGAGTCCTCTGAAGAGTGAAGGTAGGTGGGAAAAGTATGTCTCTCGAGGTTTCAACTCTTCACTTACATGTTTGCTGCTCTGTCCTAGAGACAGCGGCGTCTGGCACGCTGCTGCACTCAGCTGGTGCTCGAATTTCGTCTACTCCTCCTCCGCAAATAGAATTTCCCACAATTCTTCGCAACAAGGGAAAAGGAAATAGCTATAAAACAACAGGAAAGTGGATATCCTGGGACGAATTGAAGCAGAAGAATCCACTCGCTTTGGCAGAGCCACCAAGCTTGGAAGAGTTTGGGAACAGTGGCGGCAAAGTAGGGGCAGGAGACAAAGTTGAAGCAGGTGCATGGCTAAAAGACGAAAAGAAGCCTAGGATGACAAAGAGGAAGAAGGATCTGACGAAAGCTGCGCTACTATCTGACTCCGACGGCTGGACAGGCGGCTCAGCAGAAAGTGTGTATGCAGCGTCTATTGATTGCGACAAGAGTGATATGAAACACACCCGGAAAGGTGGCACGTCTGAAAGTATCTATGCCTCCCACGACCCGTCGGACCAAGGTGGCTGGCTGAGTGGATCCTCTACGCCTGTTCTTCGCGCCAAGCCTAGGATTGTCATCAAAGGAAAAGATAAGGCCACCGAAGATAAGAAGGGTGTGGTATCGCACGAAGAAGAAGCGAGAGATGCCGCTGCTACTGCTGCTCCACGGCAGCTCAGAAAGAGTCGATCTGGTCTCAGCTTGTCGGAGCGACTAGGCATGGATGATTTGAAGGAAGCATCGACGACTGAACCGATGCCATATCTTGGTGCCTCCGACAAGTCTGGCACATCAGAAGACAGGCCGGTCGGAGTGAGCCAACCACGCAATAGACCACCCAATCTAGATTTACGGAACCAGAGAGAGCTTCCTTTCTCGTCCAATACTGGCACACCCATCCCGCAAACTCCACTCAGTGCATCTCATTCTCCTCCAGAGACGCCGCTTAAGTACATGTGGAGAGACGACAGCAGGACATATAACTTTCCGGCGACACCCGGGCTCGAAGTGGCTGGACACGACACTACACTTGGTGGTGGAGAAGGACCTACGAGATTAGGTGGCTTGCTGTTAAATTCAGGTGAAGGTGCCAGCGTCCTGCCTCAAGAGCTCCAGACGCCCGGCAGAAAGACCATTCTTCTAGATGCTATGACCAGCAGCTTTTCTCCTCATCCTCTAGCTACGACTAGTAGCAATCCTTCTACTACCAACGCAGCGAAATCACAAATCGATCATATGTTGGCGAGACTCAGGTTAGCTCGATCTGACGCGGCAACACCGCCGGGTGGTGGGATTCAGGAGAGTCGATGGGCGGTAAAGGAGATTCCTGAGCCTAGTGGAACAAAGGCTCCGACAGACATTCCTAGAGAAGATCAGGAAGTGCAAATCCCGCTTATCGCTATCCCTACAGCCCCACGAGCGCTCCGAAAAGCTGATCAGAGTTTGAAGAATGGACATGCAGGAGTCGGTGCTGCTACATCATCAGGGCATCCGAAGACTTTGTTGGAGCGCATGACCTCGGCAACCCACCAGCCTGCAGAGGAGACTGTCAAGCCAATCAAGAGTAAGAAGGAGAGAAAGCGAGGCAGTAGAAAGGGTGAGGACCGACATGAAGACACAGCGTTGGCTGCAACAGTAACACCATCTACGCCGTCACAACAAGCGCTCAATGATATAGAGAATAATCACCGCGCGAAGCCTTCTGCCGCTCCTATCCACGAAGAGTCGTTGCCTAGTCCAGCCCCAGTGGAAGAAGAGAAGCCTGTCGCCACGACAGATGGAGCCGATGCCACCCATCAGTCCGTCCTTTTCGCCCCGTTCTTTCCGTCTTCTTCTTCTGCAGCATCAATTTCGACCAACCTGACAGAAACGTCATCCGCTGTTGGTAATGAGACTTTCACAAGCATCAATTGGGCAGACGATGATGATGACGACATGCCTGAGCTGCCGGAAGAGTGGATAAGAGGAGCTCAAACAATGGTGACGGAAAACACTCTCACATCTCCTACACCAGCTGCAACCACATCGCTGACCAGACGGGAGAGCAGCAGTGAAGATGGGGGAGGAAAGAGCGATGATTCCAATGCAATCAATTCGGCAAAGACTCGCAAGCGCGGTGGAAAGGGAAGGACTAGAAAGGGAAAGGAGACTGATGCAACAAAGTCCGCTCTTCCACGCGCACCTCGCGGAATGCAGCCTGCAAAAGCCTCTGTTGCTGCTCCTAAAGAGCTTTTCCCCTCTCACGATACTTCGCAAGACCCACCTCGAGGTTCAAGTGCGAGCAAAGATCGAAATGGGTACCATCGAGAGCAAAGATCAAATGGCCGGCCAAAATACATGGCAAGCAACAACGATGCTTTCAGCAGACTGGCTAAAGGTGCTATTCAGATCAGTACCAAGCCTCCAGCAGGTCCTAGCGAAGAAGCACAGCACAAGCCTCGAAAGCCGGCTGTCTCGACAGGAGTCAATCGGACTTGATCGGACTTTAGGCTTTCCCTTTCCATCCCTCAACTTTTGACTGCGTGTACACACTACCCCACCACCCCTCTTTATCTCTACCTAGATTAGTGTCAATCCAATTGCGTGTACTTGTAAACATACAGACCGTGCTGTGCTACAGTGTGTGGGTGAGATTGGGGCACATGGGAGACCGGTTCCACTCCGTTCCTCCGAGTGCTATCTCGCATCTGAAGCGTCTACACAGTGGACGAGTTCGCATGTCCCCAAGAGCCTGAGCGTACTACATACAGTGGCTTAGGTGGGAGACTAGTAGTCACTAGTCTATTTCCGCCCAGACCCTTCACAAGAGGAGGCACGCCATGAATTCCTTTCCCCACTACGCGGTTGTCTGTGATTACGTTATCTGACAAGGTGTGGAGGAAGATCGTCGGGAGTGTTTGGTAACGCTAAGGGTGAAGCCTGATCTTCACAAGACGTGAAGGATTCATCCTGACTCCTCCTTCTTCCCCTTCACATCCAACCATGGACTACGCCTACGCAGCTCTGTAAGTGCGGTCGTCTAGCAGATGGAGAGAGGTATGCGTGAAAGCTGATGATTTGAGATGCGCCCACTTCACAAAGCGATCGTGGGTATTTGCCTGACTTTGCCTTGGTGCGTACAAAGAGAACAGAGACGTAGAGGTCTTCCCTTGCATCCTTCATCTCTGATTGCTGACAAACGTCTCTCAATTCATCTTGGAATAATCACGATCACAGCGGCGAGCTATTCGGTACCTCAATAAAGACCGACTAAATTCCCTTGCTTCACCGGCTTACCCCAATTCGTACGAAAAGTACATCGAGACCAAGCTAGAGTACGTCCGATCACTCAAGACAAGAGAGATTGCCATTGAGACGGAAAAGGCAAACGAGCAACACTATGAGGTAGACACCGATTTCATGCTGAGCTGCTTGGGGAAGAGGGCGAAATACAGCTGTTGTCTCTTCCCTAAGGGGAATGAATCCTTAGATGAGGCAGAAGGTGTGTGGGAATCGAAGAGAATGTAATGTCGCTTCAAGAAGCACTGATGCCCCCCTCCCCCTTCGACACAGTTGCCATGCTCGAGTCGTATTGCGTAAAAGCACAACTCACTGACGGACTTGATGTCCTTGACTTGGGCTGTGGATGGGGGTCTCTGTGTCTCTTCCTGGCGGAAAAATATCCGAATAGCAACATCAAGGCGCTGAGCAACAGCAAGACGCAAAAGATCTATATTGACAGTGTCGCAAAAGCAAAAGGTTTCAAAAATCTAGAGGTGCGTTCATTTCTCGTCAATCTGAGAATTACGCCCCTCTGACCCCCCCCTTCTCCCCGGGGTTTGTGGTCGTCTCATCCTTTGACAGGTCTTCACTGGAGATGTCAAGTTCTACGACTTCCCCGCCAGTATCCGCTTCGATCGTGTTCTGTCCATCGAGATGTTTGAGCATGTTCGTGTAATGTCGAGGACAGGAGAAAAGAAGATGCTTAGAAGAACTGACCCCTTAGAATGTCCCCTGCTCTCTTTCTACTCTACCTGCAACGTAGATGAAGAACTATTCGCTCCTCTTTCAAAAGATTTCTACGTGGCTGAAGACGAGTGGAGAGTCCAAGCTGTTCATCCACATCTTCTGTCATCGAACGACCCCGTATCACTTTGAAGAGAACGATGGGTGGATGTCACAAAACTTCTTTTCGGGTGGTACGATGCCGTGTCATGATTTGTTCCTCTACTTTCAACAGCACGTCAACCTGGACCAGTTGTGGTGGATCAATGGCAATCACTATGCAAAGACTTGTGAAGCCTGGTTGAAGAAGCAAGATTTAAATAATGCGAATGACAAGTCCATCCGATCGCTACGGCAAGATGCAAGAAAGAAAGGGGTCGATGAGATGGAGGGGGAGAAAACATTCTTTCGGTGAGCACTACTTATCGTCAGGGCAAGAGTAAGACTGAGATTAGACCACGCTGACATCCCTCTCTCTCTCTCTCTCGTGTGCGCTCGCACGTCTGTTAGCTTTCGTGTCTTCTACCTTGCTTGTGCGGAGTTCTTCGCCACGCACAATGGAGAAGAGTGGGGAGTAGGTGAGTGCAATGTCTCTTTCGTGAATGGGTCTGTGATGCGAATTTAACATGGCTCCTTTCTCCTTCTCCCACATGCAAGGCCACTACTTGTTTACAAAACGATGAATGATAATGTTGATTGTGCTGCAGACAAGAACAATAAATGATAATGATAAAAGAAAATCAAGTGCCTCGACATTGGAAAAAAAAAGACGGAACCTGCAACTACTGGTTGGCTTCCTTCTTCCTCCTCTTCTTTTCTCTCTTTGATTCCCCTTCGCTCTCACTGCCACTCGTTTCTAGCTCTCTCCTTGGTCCCACCTTGCTTTTCTTCTTTTTCGCTGGCTCTTTCTGAACTACTTCTGGCCTGGCAGCGTTATTAAGATTGGGCAGCTCGTCATCTTCGCTAGCACCTTCGTCTTCCTCTTCATTGCGACTAAACACCCTCGCTTGATGTTCTTCCTGAAAGCGAACACGCCTGTCGCTGTCCGAAAGAGAGATCGACAAAGGCGTCGTCAAGATGGGAACGTACGTCGGTGCTGGTATCGAGAAAGGTTTGCGTAGTATCGATCCAAAGATGGAAAGCATGTGATTGGCAATCGTTATTCTGTTCGATGAAAACTTCGTCAGAAAAAATTGACATGAGCGAATCTATCTAGGTAAATCTTGTCACTCACCCAACTACTGTGAAGACAACCTTCCCATCTGTCCCTCCTAAACGCTCGCCTGTCTTTTCATTCTCCCAGTACCCTGTACTTTTCTCTCCGACATCATCTTCTAGATCCTCCTTTCGCTCTTCATTGTCATCATCTTGCGCCTCCTCCATCTTGACATTGTCATCTACACCCTGTAGTTCATGCCACTTGTAGACAGCATCCTTGTGACTGTTACTAGGCTCAGTGTTGGAAGGAAGATGCGCAGAGGTGATGGAAGCATTGAATATGCCGTGCACCAACAACGAGATATGGGAAGGCGTCGACAGCTTGATCTGACCCTCTAAGCGCATCCCGATTTGAGGTGCCCACACGAGGCACGTCAAACCGGCCGGTGCAATCGAATAAGCTCCGTCTGCATCAATACGGGCGTGAGATCGTAAGAATGAGATATTTCGATGAGTGAGAAGTACACCAGAGAGCTGGGGAACGTATCTGCAGGAGATCGAAGAGGTGAGATTTTGACAATACTTGCCAGCCTTCTCTGCAATTCTCACCTCATAAGGAGCGTGTCCATCAATTCCTTGGCGGCTCGGTGTGCGTCTTGAGTGAGTGCCGGGGGTATAGGAATGTCGACGATGGGGTACATGTATCTGAACGCCGATTCCTTTGGCCCTGCGACCTTTTTCCCCTTCCATTCATCTCTTCTGTGAGAAGCATCACCCCTTGATGCAGGCACATTTTCTGGCTGGGACCTCTTCTTCTCCCTGTCCTGTGAGCCACTTCGATGCCCATTTCCATGACGATCTTTCTTGCTGCTCTTTTCTAGAGAATCTTTCTTCACAGATTCTGCAGTATTTATCTTCGGCGGTGACTTTGACGTGCTGGCGACTGATGGAGCCATTGCCCGAAGATAGTCACAGTTGATGACCGGCAACTATACCTATCCTGAGGATCACCACTCCTCTCATCCATCACCAGGTACCTGCAACCTTTTTCTAATTTCAAACTTCTCGACACAAGGGAATTTTTGTCGAGCACGTGACCGGACTACTTCCTTCTTGCATTTCTGGCTGGCGTCAAGTAGAGAGTTGCTTGAACACTGTTGCAAAAAAAAAGGTCCAAGTCTGATTTTGATTCCTTGTATACTTACGCATTCATTCATAGGAAAAGAACAGATCATGACAGAGGCAGCCTCCAACGATAATATTCCTACCTTCAAGCTTGTTCTTGGTGAGTCGCAGTAGCGTCTAGTTGAGCGATCGCTGCACCCAAGTCCTCCCCATAGCGGGTGGACAACGTCTTTTTTGATTTTGCTGATTGTATTGTGTCTCTCCTTGCTTGCTGGGCAGTCGGTGATGGTGGTACTGGAAAGACGACTTTTGTCAAGGTGAGCTTGTCGTGATAATCAGGGTAGAGAACAATGGTGCGGGGACTGCATCAAAGGAGGCTTAGAAGGATGCTGTGCACTAGACTAGGCTTCGGATACGAGTACTTGATGAAGATTTGGACGCTGTCGACGCAGGTCTCCCGCCCTTCCATACTGACTAGAATGAACTACTTGCCACTTGCCTGCAGCGTCATTTGACAGGAGAGTTTGAGAAGAAATACATTGCCACCTTGGGAGTCGAAGTTCACCCCTTACAATTTCACACCAATTTCGGCGCCATTTGCTTCAACGTCTGGGACACTGCAGGACAGGAGAAATTCGGTGGTCTTCGTGATGGGTACTACATTCAAGGTCAATGTGGTATCATCATGTTCGATGTCACCAGTCGTATCACATACAAGAACGTGCCAAATTGGCACAGGGATTTGGTCCGGGTGTGCGAGAACGTTCCCATTGTGTTGTGCGGTAACAAGGTCGATGTTAATGTGAGTAAGGCACACAGAGGCGACAATGCTGTGCTGAAGGTCTATGATTCTGAACGGTTTGTTGCTTCTCCTCTTGCGTTCTTCCTTCGTTCGCAGGAGCGTAAGGTAAAGACCGGTGCCGTCACTTTCCACAGAAAGAAGAATTTGCAGTACTTTGAGATCTCGGCCAAGTCAAATTACAACTTCGAGAAGCCCTTCCTTTGGTTGGCACGAAAGCTGGTCGGTAATCCCAGTCTAGAATTTGCTGCCGCACCAGCATTGGCCCCTCCTGAGGTACAAGTCGACGCCGCTTTGATGGCTCAATATCAACAAGAGTTGGAACAAGCTCAGGCCGCTCCTCTCCCTGATGAAGACGATGGCGACCTTTAAGACGATGCGATTGGTGCCACAAAAGAGGCAAGCCTTAGAAAGATCGACTACAAGATCCGCAGGCTGTCAAAGTTTTTCCTTTACTTCTTTCACTTCGCAATGACAACTGGTGCATCATTGTCATCAGATCTCACTATTTCTTGTGGGCTCTTTGCAAGCACCGATTCTCAATTCCCAATTCCTCGCCATACACATCAAATAAGCCGTCGTTGATACTCGGCCTCGCTCCTCTCTCTCTCTCTTTTTTTTCAACAATTTCCTTTGTAGACTTTTGGTGTGGGAGAGGGACTAATTTCAAAGCAAGTTTCCCTGTGATGTACACTGGTGTGTGAACAGTACCAATCTGAATGCTTTCATTCGTGTTACCTAGTGCAGACCACCGTGTGTCTTGCTTCCAAGTCGGGGAAGATGCCACGCGAGAAATTGGTCGCCCAGGGGTAAGAAGGTGTGCGTACTATATCTAGGACCCACAGAGCAGGAGCTCTCCTCCTTCGGATCGATAAGTCTAAATACAAAGCTCAAAGTGAGAAGATTATTAGGATTCCAGTAATACAACTGAGAACGTGAGAGGAGAAATTATAGTAATGGATGAGAGGGCAATTTATTAATGAAATCGGAAAGAGCAGAGCGAGCGGCAGCAGTAAAAAGAAAGGCAAGGTGAGGAAAGAGAGAGAGAGAGAGTGAGCGAGCGAGAGGTCGAAAAAGAAAGAGTGGGAACAGCCGATCTTTCAGCCTTTTTCTTGAATACTACAAGATCCACTCCTTTCTCACTCAGATCTAGGGGCGCAAAGCGGGTTGTCGCTGAAGAGTAGTTGAAGAAGAAGAAGAAGAAGCAGCAGCAGCAGTTGGTGTTGGAGAAAACAACCCAGAAAATCAGGTGAGTCAAGTCGAGATATTCGTGGGAGGAAGGGGCTGGATGTCGTGCGACTCCACACCACTCAGAGAAGTCATGAGCATGAATAAGAAAAGGGGTGTGTAAGACGAGTCCATTGACATGATAAGCTTGTCATGCAGATCTTTTAGCATGGCTTACAGACGTCGTGCTTGCTATGTGTGAGTAGTCTCAGGTAGAGGACAGACAAACGGAAGGCCAACTCAAATTCTTACACACCCTCCTTCCTCGGTTCCTGTGCGGATTGCCAGTTGCGGCCAAGTGGGTCATTTGGCAGAAAATTGCAGTTCCAACGAACGGCTCTGCTTCAACTGTGGAAAGGGAGGTCATGAATCCAGTGCCTGCCCTGAGCCAAGAACCGCAGAGCAGAAATCGTGCTATCTTTGCCTTGGAAAAGGTCACATCAAGGTTTGTCGCCTGCCAAACGCTCCGTTCCTGATCTCAACATTACAGTCCGAGCTCATGCTTTCCTCACTGTGTCACCTCCACAGGCCGACTGCCCTGATCTAGCCACTCGACCTCCTCGTGCTGCTGCTCCTTCTACCCCGGCTGCTGCCTCCGCTGCTCCTACCGAAGCATCTGGTGCCGCTCCAGGTGGTGCTGCTGGTGCTGGTGCTACTGCTGGGTGCTTTGTGAGTGCAAGAAGGACTGTACAACTCACATTACTTCCACTCATCGTCTTGATGTGTTCATTCCTCTTACAGACCTGCGGTGGTCCTCACTTCGCCCGCAATTGCCCTACTACTGCTGCCACCCGATCCGCAGGTGTCACTTGTCACAATTGTGGAGGCCAGAACCAGTACGTACGATGATCAAAACGCCTCGTCTATCCAGTCCTTGTAGCTCACACCTCTCGATCGATTGACCCGCGTACAGCTTCGCTCGTGACTGCAAGGCCCGCCCTGCTGTAGCCAATGGAGCTGGTCGTGGTGCACCCCGTCCCAAGACGTGCTACCGATGCTCGCAGCCTGTGAGTGAAAGATTTACCTACCGAGGCGTTGTTTCGCACACCTAACTCACCCTATTTCTTCTTCGCTTGCAGGGACACATTGCCAGAGAGTGCCCTCAATTCGCTGACCCGCCTGCTCCTCAAAATGACGCCCTGGTCAACTAAAAGGATGATGTTAGCATCGTCTTTCCGATTCGAGTCGTGTGTCTCCCCCTTGGAGAAGAGAAAAGGAAGTGGAGACCGATCTGTCTGTTGTGCATCCATACTGTATGAACTGGAGTCTTGATCTTATTCTGCAATCATCACTAAAGTTCTATTTGACATGAAAGTCCTGTTTTTGCTGGTTAATCGTACAACTTTACATAGATCGCCTATGCCGCAAGAATATTCCGTAATGGTAGCCGGTGTGGCTTCACATTCTGCTGTCCACGCAACAGCACTGCTCCATTGCGGTCATCATGTTGTTGTCTTTTCATAAGCTCTTTCCCATGCTGATCAGATGGTAAAAGTTTGATTGTCAGTGACCATCGCCTTCTTCTATCTTTGCTCTAGACGGAGGCGAAAGACTTACAATTTTCTCTTGGTGAAGGCAAGCCACCATTTACTTGGCTTTCCGTCAATATAGATCTTTTCGATCAACCGCAGTGCCAACTCTTGCCTTGCCTGCGTCAGGTATGCTCGAAGTTGATCTACGAAGAAGAGGTAGGCGTGTGTGTATGTGTGTATGAGAATAGGGAAGAGAAAGAAAGCTTCAAACGTTTCCAGTCGTAGAATAGAAAGCATGATCACTTACCTGCTTCCATTCGATTCGCAGGTGGCTGATAGAGATTGTTCAAAGGGAAACCAGCATCGCCTGGGAGATGAAATTGATCCACCGCTGTTGTACTCAACTGCTTGATCGCTTCATTTTGACTCATTGGAACTCGAGAATTGTTAATGATCGTTAAACATTGTGAGATGAAAAGAATGAGATAGATTAAGAGTCGATCCGCTCCGCCTTTGATCTCGAAATTACGAAAGAAGCTGTTTGCTCGGAAGAGATCGATTGCCTCGTCGATAATGTCGAGTTCTTCAGGATTGGAAGTGATACTCAGTGGTGGGGGTGCAGGTCCACGAAACTTTGTTCGGAACGGCAGGATAGAGACGGAGCCAACGGAGGTCACTTGATCTGAAGGTAGGTCATTATATGCAGAATGATAGGCTGGCATCTTGTGCGTCGCTTTGAGGGTGTTGAGGGTGTCAGGCAAAGCCGAGTGAGTGAGTGCGTTTCCAAGCTGCAACGCCAATGAATGCGATGATGAAAGGATCTACGTATCGGAGCTCAAGGGTGAGCTGGTGTCGAAGCGCCTCGCGTGGCCGAGAGCGCTCCACACCACGGAGAGGGCGCTTGGACCACCCATCTGTACCTCCGTTTCACTGATGGTAAAAATTAAGTTCTCCTTTCCAACTTCCACTCGTGGAGCTATGAGAATGGGAAGAGAAGACTGCTCGCAATGATGCTGAAGTGTATATGCATCTACCTGGCACTTTTGCAGATAGCTGGTACTTTAGGAGTTTGTTCAGATGAAGGCTACCGCAAGCCAGAGTGCCGAAGCGAGTACTCTGCTGCTGCTGCTGCCACCACCACAGGAAGCGGTATTCACATCTCTTCCAAGTGGACTACTATCGGGCCATTCCCAGCAGGTATGCGAGAGCATCAGCTTGGCACCTTTCCAGTAATTCATCTTCATTCGCTGCCAAATCTGTTCAACGTCTCACACCCCGTCAAAGTACCATCGACGTATGGTAAAGATGGGCTAGTAGAGGTGAAGGAAATCTACTCTACGAACCTTGTCGGAACATCGGGCGGACCAGGTGCCAGCATTAGTCGAAGGATCACGTTGTCGTATCCAGATCTTGAATGGTCGCTCCTGCGAAAGAGCACTGGCTGGGCTGGTACGCAGTGGCAAGCGATGCTAGTGTCGGACTTTAGCGTACATGGAACTTCAGATGCTGCAGTGGGCATTACTCTTCTAGATGGAGCAGAGTTCACTATATTCTCAGAAGATGACTTCCTACGTTTCGACTGGGAAGATCCTTCTGCTCACACAAAATGGTACAATGGCGACATGTATCATTATAATGGAGAGAGCGGGACAGTAGGATCAGAGGTGCCGATGCATTCAGTACATCTTACTCCTGGAGAGTACAAGATTCTCGTCAAGAGCGTGTTCGAGATCAGAATATTCGGAGACAAGGTGGACAACAAGCCATCTATTTCCTTTGACATTGTCTTTCGGTCCTTCGATATACATGAGAGAGCAAGTCTTCGGGCTATTACCGCAGCGCCGTTTGGCGTTGCTCCTGACATCTTGCAAGGTAGGTTCGCAGGATGGGGGGTCTCGTTTGCACTTGCCAACGGCGGAGCTTCACCCATCGATGTTCTTACAATGGAGCTTGTGGGCGAAAGCAGTGAGGTGAGGGAGAGAGAGAGAGAGGCGCACAGTAGCTAGTAAAGGTCATATCGCTAATGTTCTTCTCGAAAAGTTTCTCGGAAGCGAAGATGTCAGCGTTCCTTTCCGCATCGACTCCTTCCAAACTCGACCTGCAAAGCTTAGGATAGTTAATTTGAAGTCACTGCCTCCGCACATCGAGTCTCTCGATATAAAGGTCACTTATGGGCCATCGAAGTCGACTTTGTCTTCATCTATCGTTGCTAGTCTCCCCCTCTATCATGTGGAAGGCAGCAGACTGAGTCGTTCCAAGAGATTGCAGGGCACATCGAAGCAAGTTCAGTTCTGTTCTTCCTTTCAAGGCGATCACGCATCAATCAACGACGAATGCCCCGCATACAAATTTACCTATCTCGATTCGGACCAGACTGTACAGTACGCTACTGCCATACCGCCAAAGCACATAGAGTCTCTCGACACAGAAGATTTAGAACGACCAGTGGTCATATACCTCCATGGAGCAGGTGCAGACATCAGAGGCTGTCAGACCCTTCAACAGAACCAGAGTTGGGTCATTCAGCCGATGGGGCGGAGTTCGTGGGGCTATGATTGGCAAGGAGCGAGTCATACTTCGGCCACCACCGCGTTGATGACATTTGCTCGCAATCTATATGGCCTTTCAGATAGTGTCAAGGCCGGAGCTGCTAAGCTAAACATTGACAAAATCATGATCGTGGGTCATAGTAACGGAGGGCAAGGCGCACTTCACTATGCTACTCATCGACCCGACAAGATCGTCGGTGCTGTGATAGGGGCAGGGTACATCTCTTTGGCAGAGTATGTGGCCATGACGTGGCAACTAGGGAGGCATTACAACGACGCTTCCTTGAATGGTATCTTGAGATCCTCTTTGAACGCGTTTGAGAACGACCTCTTTGCTAGCAATGCTGCAGGTCTACCGTTCTTATTTAAGCACGGGAGTATCGATGATAACGTCCCAACATGGCACTCAAGGGAAATGGCCAGTCTTCTTGCGAATTGGAACCGTCACTCACTTACCTCGCAAGATCTGGTGCAGTAAGTAATAACGTCTGTAGGACCTTTCTTCCCTTCCTTGCTGACTTACGAAAGCTTTCGTGTGAACTCCAGACTATCAGAAGTGGCAAACAGAAGCCATCATTGGCCTGAGTTCATGCAGGAAGCCGATGTTCAGAAGATGATAGAGTCGAATCTGTTTCCAAAGGATCAAAAATCCTCACCTCTACAGCGATTCACTCTAGCTGTGCTTAATCCTGAAGATAGTGAAAGCAAGCAAGGCTGGAGGATAATGCAGGTCGAGGTCCCTGGTCGAATAGCACGCCTGGAGGTCGGATACCTGGCTGATCGTGAGAAAATCAAAGCAAAGACTTCCTACGTAGTTCGGGTGCAAGTCAAGATCAGCCCGGAGCGGAAGAGGTCAAAAGCACTACAGCTTGAGATCGATGACTCGAATCTTGACGTCGAGATCTTTGGGAACACTGATGTCATCAACTTGAAAAAGTCTCAGGATGGCTGGCGCCTGGACGACGAATTCTTTGAGAGTAGCATGCGTCCCATGGGTCCAATGATTCGGTTCCTTGATTCACCAGGACCACTTCAAATCATCATACCGACCAATTGCCCGACCAGTACGACCGATCACTATCTATCTATAGCTCGACGATTCTCCACTGACTCATATCTCTACGGTAGGATCGACACGGTCATCAAATTTGACGAAGAGATCATAGATGAAGGCGGTCACATGTCTTTGGGTCACTCCAATGTACTATTCTTGGGTGGGCCCACCGTCAACACTGCCGCAAGAGTGGTGACATCATTGCAGACCGTGATTACGTTCCTCGATGGATCCAGTCAATTTAAAATAAGAGATCGACTGTATGCTGAAGCAACAACCCTCCTCACGCTCTTCCCGCACCCATCACAAGGACGACATCAATACAGCAAAAATGAGGAGAGGGGAGAAGTGCGCAAACAGCCAATGGCTCTACTTCTTCATGGCACCGATTCTTTAGCCATTGAACGTGGATCCAGTCTGCTGCCCGTTCGGACAGGTACACTCTTACCAGAATGGATCGTGGTAGATAAGACAAGTGTATGGAAAGGGTATGGAGGCGTCGTTGGAGCGGGTTGGTTTGATCAGGCGTGGGGTTGGTCAGATCCCATGAGCTATCTCTCGTAGCGGTCAATCTCTCTCCACTCAGCGGTAAAGAGGGGGGGACGCGCCCCCTGCCTGATCTGCCACACCCTCGCTCGACAAAGTCCCGCCCGCGCTCAGATCAGCCAGGGTACAGCTTTCTCGTGCAAGTCTCCCCTTGTTGACTTCCACCCCTGTTTTCCATGTCAGAGAAGCTACAGCAATGGTCAGGCGTGGGTCTGCTACTAGTCGACATACAGAATGACTTCATTGATGGCTCGCGTGAGTTGAAGCGGAGCATTTCCTACCCCGAAGAGTGGAATCGTCTCACTGTCTTCAAGTAATGACGA
Source organism: Exobasidium rhododendri (assembly GCA_026210745.1). Taxonomy (NCBI): domain Eukaryota; kingdom Fungi; phylum Basidiomycota; class Exobasidiomycetes; order Exobasidiales; family Exobasidiaceae; genus Exobasidium; species Exobasidium rhododendri. The sequence goes on from CP110630.1 coordinate 2,318,413, forward strand.
TCATCTTCCTAGTTGCTGTCAGGGAGGCGAAGACGATACTTCCCGCGGTGATGCGACTAATTAACGAATGCCCCTTCCAAGCCATCTTCAGCAGTCAAGTGAGTAGAGAAGCGGGAGACTGATAATACTTTCGATTGAGGTGGTTAAGAGAAGCACACTGTACTAAATTTTAAAACACTGCCCACTACTTCAATTATTAAGGACTACCACCCTCCTGCTCATGTATCTTTCGCCTCTCGACATAAAGCAGAGCCGTTTCAGCTCAAGCCCTTACCACACCCCATCGCGTTCAAAGCAGCTGCGGGTGAAAAGATCGATCAGATGATGTGGCCAGATCACTGCATTCAAGGAACGAGAGGAGCTGAATTTCAGAGCGAGATTGCTGAAGCACTCAAAGCAAAGGAAGTGAAGGGTGGCCAGACTTTTGTGATCCAGAAGGTGGGTGCAAGATTGCGATTGATACTCTTTCTTGGTGGAGGGTCCTGACTGACGCTTGACCTCTTCCGGCCTTGAAAGGGGAGGGATGTCAACATAGACGGGTACTCTGCCTTTTCGTAAGTCCTATGTGGGGCCAAGGTTCACCACAGTGTTACAACTCAACAGTCATGATTGTTGCTTACTGGATCTCATTCTTCCCCAGTTCGAACAACTACCTCGGCTTTACAGAGCTGCCGAGGCTTCTGTTTTCGCAGCATCCACCGATACACACACTGGTCATTGTTGGCCTAGCCACCGACTACTGTGTGATGTCTTCTGCAATTGACTCGATCAAATTTCAGTTGAGGACGATTGTCGTTCAAGAGGGAACAAGAGGTGTAGACGAAGATACAGTGCGAAATTCTTGCTCAGAAATGAAGAGTTGGGGAGTGGAATTTGTACCGAGCGACGCAGACTTGCTCAAACTACTCTCCTAGTCTGGAGTCTATGGTTTCATAGCGAAACGCTGGTTCTACTTGAAAGGACAAAGATTATATGGATCCGGCATAAAGAGAGCTTCGATCTGGGAGCCAAGACAGGGTCATGTACACGGAGGAGATATCTATTTAAGCTTCCTGGCTTTTTGCAATAATTGCCTTGTCCATATCTCAAAGTAATCTTGTCAGACCAAGGAAGAGTAAGGCAACGTCAGTAAGGATCGAATCGAGCGTACCTTGCTTGTATCTCTGCCTGTCATTCACCTCTAAAATAGAATAGCAAAGCCTGCGCCAAGACTGCCTTTGTAATTTGAGCTTGCATGCCTTGATACCATCCACTTAATCCCTTTTCCTTTGCGATCGTTGACAAGACATCAAAGGCGCCCTTGTACTTTGTGTCTTTGGCTTGAAGTCGGACTTTGGATAGAATGTAGGGAAAGGTGACAACTGTGGCCAACGTTTTCGACACTGCTCCGACCATAAAAGACTTCCAAGGTGTCATCTTGCCGTCCACAGAGGCAGCTAGAATGATGTTCTTTACACCTATTCAGTATTCAGAAACAAAGGGGGGAAGGGGAGGGCAAGGGCGTTGAGCACTACTCCAGCAAGACATATACTCTATGGGGGAGGCATACTCACGTTCGTAGACTCCATACGTGATTGCTGGATTGACTGTCAACACTAGACTAGGCTTGAGACCTCTCCAGAATCCAGTGATACCGTCGCTCTTCATGATCTCACGAGCTACTCCCACGAAGCTGTCTGGGTCGCTTGTATCGACAGCCGCTGCAACAGCCTTCCCAGCTGACTTGTTAGAAGTCGTTGTAGCTGCACCAGATGAGCCTCCGCCCAGCTGTTGCCTAGTCGCAATAACGCTGACTGGTATCGTAAAGATTTGCGCTATCCCACCGGCAAGAGCACCTAGCAAGAGCTCAATGGCAGTGTTGAGTTGAATTGCACCTGCCGTCGTCACGGCTCCGCGGGCTGTCAACCGCTTGACATAGAGCGTGCGAACGACAGTGTACCAGTAAAAGTATGCAAATTCTGAAGCACATCGAGGACACTCTTGAGCTTAGAGACTTGCTTCACTGGACCTGTCCGACGTCTCCCTCTACTCACGAGTGGAGAAGGTGTTCACCATACTTGCACCGAACCCTCTGTACAACCCCGTGATACCTTCCTTTGACCGGGCAATGGTCAAGACACCGGCCAATAGTCCATCGTTCTTGTGCACAATCACCTTCGCTCCCTTCTTCTCAGATGATGCAACAGCCTTGCCATCGGTATTTGCGGGACCAGGACTGGAGTCAGCCTGAAGACGGGTCTTTACCCTAGTCAAGAGAGAGAAATGGCAACAAGCAGAGGCAAAGTAAGCGGCGATCAGCTACTGTGGGAGGGGGGGGGACGTCATGTGACACTCTCTAGACACTCACGTATCGAGTGGATATATGACGGCATTCGAGAAGACGCCTGTCGGATTTTGCGAAGGAGAGGTAGGTCAGTCTTCCTTCCTTGGTAATTAAGATCTCTATAACGTTGGTCTGCTACCCCGCTTCCTGCCTTCGCTGACTACAGCACCGGATTTTGCGGTGATCTGTGGAAAGGACTCACCACCAAGAGCACCTGCCAGTGCATTTCCGAAAGGGGTGAGTGCTTCTTCTGCTGCCATCTTTGCACGATGTGTAAAGCGTGAGAGCAAGGACGAGTGATGGAGAGCTTAACGAGGAGGAGGGTCGTGAGGAAGGCCAGGCTCTAGCGTCATGGACTGCCTCGCTGCTATCTGTTAGTGCAGTGCAATACTACTGCAATCCGGAATAGAATGTACCCCGAACCGGATTATGCATACAAATTGCTATCATTCAACTTCAAATGGATCACGAGCGCAAAGCTTGGCTTTGTACCGGCCGGTAGTGGCTCTCTTTTAAAATTATAGAATTAAATTTTTTGGACTTTGGTGATCATCTTCCTGGGAAAGAGCGGCAAGCATTCAAGGGCTATAGAGGATCAGTCCACCCAACGAGCACGGAATGAATCGAGCGATCACAGGAGCCTGGGCAGCAGGAGGAGGTGGATCTGGGGGAAGCTCTTCCAGGAAGTCGAAAATCAGTTTGAACAGCAAAGCAGCCACGACTGCCAGTACGTCTCAATCGTCTACTCCAGCTCCAATGACTCAAACTCTGTCATCCTCAAATAACGTCGTTCAGCTCTTAGGCAACTTACCAGTAGGATCGGCCGCAGCAGCGGCAGCTGCAAGGGAAATGGAAGAGGCGATATCTCCGATGGCTAATGATCAGGAAAGTGGGGCTTTGGCAGGACCATTGGAGGAGTCCATAAAGCAGGGATCATCGGAATTAGGACACGTAACTCCCACTTCAGGCAAGAGAAAGGCAAGGGTAGCAAACTCTATTGCAGGCCATGGAGCTGCTTCTGGGTCAGCTTCCAAGAGAAGGAAACCAGTGTCAAAAGAAGGGCCAGTACCTGGAGCGAAAAGTGTTGAAGCGACATACCCAACAGCACGACTGAAGGACTTGGGAGGCGTGTCAAATGCTCTCGATAAGATCTTGGAGCTCATAGCTATGCCGCTGTGTCACCCAGAGATATACTCGCATACAGGTGTGAAAGCTCCCCGAGGTGTTCTGCTTCATGGTCCGCCAGGTTGTGGTAAGACGATGCTGGCTGGTGCATTAGCTGGTGATCTCAATGTTCCACTCTTGAGCATTTCATCGCCGACCATCGTGTCAGGAACATCTGGGGAATCGGAACAGACTCTGCGGAATTTGTTCGAACAAGCAGTCCAAATGGCGCCATGCATTCTTTTCCTCGATGAGATAGATGCCATCACACCAAAGAGAGAGACGGCACAGCGAGAGATGGAAAGAAGAATCGTGGCTCAGCTATTGACTTGCTTGGATGATCTCACTTGGGATAAAACGGACGGCAGACCAGTCATGGTGATTGGAGCGACAAATCGACCTGATTCACTCGACCCGGCGTTAAGAAGAGCTGGTAGGTTTGATCACGAGATTGCTCTAGGAGTTCCGGATGAGGCAGGAAGAGCAGAAATCCTCAAGATACTATGCTCTAGCTTGCGTTTGACTGGTGACTTTGATCTGAGAGCCTTGGCGAAGGCCACACCAGGTTATGTTGGAGCGGATTTGGTAGCCTTGACTGCCGCTGCTGGTATTCGAGCAGTCAAAAGGATCTTTAGTGAGCTAGCAGAGGAGGTCAAAGATGACGTGCTCATGGAAGATGGAGATGCTTTCATCGAGGAGTTGATTGAGCACATCGACACACAGGAATCAACACAGAGGGAGGATAGAGTCGACGAGGCAGAAGGACCAGATCATGTTGCTCAGGGTACAGGAGTCGAAGAGGACACTTTGGTGCTGGAAGGGCTCTCCAATAACTATGCAAGGCCTTCGATGTCGCTTTTCGAGGCTCTCCCTCCCTCTCTTAAGACTTCTGCTATCGCCGTCTTCTTGCGATCCAATCCTGGACCTTTATCTACTGAGAAGCTTAATCGTCTCAGTATCACACCAATGGACTTCACTGAGGCATTACCTTCGATTCAGCCTTCTTCTAAACGGGAAGGCTTCGCCACTGTTCCTGAAGTGACCTGGGCGGATATAGGGGCTTTGGAAGTTACGAGGGAAGAATTAGAAATGACGATTGTAGAGCCGATCAAGCGACCGGAGCTCTTTAATTCGATTGGAGTCACCAACAGCGGAGGAGTCTTGCTCTGGGGACCACCAGGATGTGGAAAGACTCTCTTGGCCAAAGCGGTTGCCAACGAGAGTGGAGCCAATTTCATCAGTGTGAAAGGGCCGGAATTATTGAACAAATACGTAGGCGAAAGTGAAAGGGCTGTGCGTCAAGTGTTCGCTCGAGCTCGAACGTCTTCGCCTTGTGTGATCTTTTTCGATGAATTGGATGCTCTGGTGCCACGGAGGGATGATGCGTTGGTGAGTGCATCTCACGTACGACACCCATACACTACTTGATGCCGACGCTAATTCCACCGTTCCTTTTCTCCACTTCCTATCACTTTCTCCAACACCAGTCTGAGTCTTCCTCGCGGGTCGTCAATACACTACTGACTGAACTGGATGGTTTGGAGGCAAGAGTTCAGACGTATGTCATCGGCGCTACTAACCGACCAGACATGATAGATCCTGCAATGTGTCGACCGGGAAGATTAGACAAGATGCTGTACGTCGATCTACCGAATCAGGAAGAGCGAGTCAAGATTCTCAAGACATTGACGAAAAAGACACCATTGGTGAAGCAGTCTAGCAGTGATCGACAAAGTTGCATGAATGGCGCACTTACCCATCCAGATGCCGTTGTTCAGAGAGAAGATTATGCATGGTTAGAGGGAGTAGGGAGAGATGCGAGATGTGAAGGATTCAGTGGGGCGGACTTGGCGGCTCTTGTTCGTGAAGCAAGTGTTTTGGCGCTGAGAGAGAAACTTCAAGAGCATCGTCAGGAAGAGCAGCAGCATGCTAATGATAGTAGCGAACAAGACGTTAATCAGTCACACAATGGAGATAAAATACCGGGTCAGAGAGTAGACTTTCGGGTCGTCGTCGATATCCAACACTTCGATGCTGCTCTTGACAAGGTTCAACCGAGTGTCGGCTTAAGTCAGAGGAAAAAGTACAATTCTCTTCGCAGTCGATTGAGTGGATTTCCCAGTGGACAAAACAGAGAATTGAGGCCGAACAACGACGAGAAGAAGCCCGACGAAGAAGGGGCGGCCGCGGCGGCGGCACAGTAGGAAAGGGCAAAGATGAATTCGGCTGTCCCATGTATTTTACTTGTTACCGTCACTTTGAAAACATAGAGACACATCTTCTCGACAGCAAGAAGAAAGACCATTCGTACGTCTCGTCAAGACAGTATGTTGTCGATTGGAAGAGGAGAGTAGAGTACAAATCAGGCAGCGATCTGGGAATGCTTTCCTGTCGCTGAATCAGAACCGGGGATGCCGCCATCTCTAGGGCCAGCACTGATGCCAGCTCTCGACTCTATTAATGAAAATAACACGGATGGGCAAGGGGTCAGTTGTACGGAGACTTTTCCCATTCTGCTGATAGACTCACCGGCAATAGTGTCAAGGATGCTCGTGATGCTGCTCTCCCAGGTTGACAGTCGACTCTCCAGAAACTTCCATTGTTCTGTCCCAAAGGATCGGTATACGCTCTTGTAGACTCGTAGCGATTGCTTGATCTGCGAAAGCTTGCCCGAGACGAGGCCCACTCGGATGACGTCGATCACCCACACTTCCACTTCCTCAATGTCCACCTCGAGCGTCTTTGCCATTTCTGCATAGGTGACTTCACTCGATACACTCCTTGAGCAAAGAGCGGCCAAATCCAGCAGTCGAATCTTCCTCTCCAAAGCAGAGGCTGACAGTTGCAATCGTTCAATCTCGCTTCCGTTGGAGCTCTTCCACGACTGCCAATCCCTTGTGTTTCCCTGCGTGAAAATGTGTAGCAATTTACCGATCGGTTCTCCTTCTAGTTTCTTGACAGCCTCTACCTCGCTCAATTCTTCGAAATCAAACACGTTGGCCAAGTCTAGTGCTGCTACTATGGTCTTTTCTGCTGCGTCTTTTGTGTCGGTTGCATTGGATCCTTCCCCTGACATGGATGGGCTGCTCAAGAATCGCAGGTGAGTCAAGAAAAATTCGTACGCTTTAAGGCCTTGGTCTGCTTCCTGTAGTTTTGTTGCAATCGAGTGCAGCAGAGCAGCCTTCTCTGTCGCCGGGACGTTCCACTCGGAAAGCCAATTTGGGACAGCGGCGATGGCATCAGTGATGGTGTCGAGCTCGTCGTTTGCATTGGCTAAATTAAGCAACGAATTGAAGACGGTGAAGCGATTTGCTGAAGCTGCAGGTAGTGAGTTGAATATATTGGACAGTCTGCAAGAATGCGGGAAGCAGCGGGCTAGTCAGCTTGACAACGTCCATTTGAAGCTTCCGAGTCTTTGGCAACGTACATTCTATATCGGACGAGTGATCTGTCCACTGTATTTCCACTGCTGCTCTCCCCCACAACCACATCGCTGACCAGCTTCAGAAGTGGCGTTGCGTCTTCATCCGAATAGTTTTGTAGGATCAAAGACGAAATGAGGTTGAAGATCCCCTCAAGTTCTATCATAACGAAAGAGGGGGGTTGCAAAAGATGAGTAGGATGCTCAAACGCCCCACCCAAACCCTTTCCGTTTCTTCTTCGCGCTACTCACCTCGGTCATTTCCGTCATTGAGTGCAGTCAGTTCAGCCAAGACTTCCCTTACTACTATCTTGCGCTTACTCGGATCTTCCTCGGCCTCTGTGGCTCTCTGAATGAAGACGGATCTCCTCTTCTTTTCGGCGTCGGTCACTTGCTTTCCTCGCGACGCATACTCAAACACTTCGTTGATCTGTACAATGGAAGAGGCCAAGATCAGTTTCTCCTCCGACAGTGACGTTCTTTCCTTCTGATTCTGACCTGCTCTGGGAAGCTTGACTCGCCCAATATTGTGACAAGATCGCTGGACATTGTGTGTCTTGCGATGTGCTGTTAGGCAAGACAATGGATGAGAGCGAAGAATCCTTAATCGACTGCTTGCACCAGAACGGCCGAGAAGAACTTGAGAGGAGAAGAAAAATAAATCGTTTCGCAGCGTCGATAGCGCTCTGGTCGCGCACGTGTCGCGACAGGAGAACGCGAGAACACATCAAAACGAGGGGAGGAGGAGGTTCAAGTTGCGTTCGCGTAGGCTAGGCTAAATTGCATCTTGACAAATTAGTGCTTGTGAGCGCGTTTATAAGTGGGCAAGCGTTGCAAGGGAGACAACTGGCTGCTCTACCTCTACACTACCAAACAGAGGGCGTCTTGTCCCTCTCCTCCTTTGATCCTTCTATCCGTGGACGATAAAGGGTGGGGGAACACGATGGAAGAATATCAGCAGCACGGACTACAGCAAGATGAAGAGTCTGCTTACTCCATCTATCAGCATGTCGGAAGACCCAATATATATTCGCCATCCTTGATAGATCGACAGCAAGAAGGCATGTCGATATCGAGAGAAGGCAGCGAGCATTCGGGACACGTGGGCAGCCGCTCTCCTGTATCCCTATCTCCTTCCGACTACTGTCAAAGTGCTGCTGGCGAGCAGTATGCTGGCAGCTCACAAGATTTCGATGCTGAGGGAGAGATCGATGGACAAATGCAAGAAAACGAAGAGGAGGACTTGAGCAGTGAGCCACCCCCACAGCGTAGTGATGGCGTGAGTCGTTGGGTGGAGAGAAGTAGACCGATCTACGCATCACTCACTTTGATCCACTCTCAGGAATGGGATCGCATTGGAGAAGAAGTAAGAGAGATGGAGACCGGCGTCGTTGGCATGTCTCAGTATGAGATTGTAGACAAATTGGGCGAAGGTGAGTGATCAGTGAAGGGGGGTGAGAAAGTGATCGAATCGAATTGACGATCTACTCATCTACACGGCAGGCACCTTCTCGTCGGTATACAAGGCCATTGACAAAAATCATCACTTGTACGACAATTATGTTTGGACTGGCAGATTGCCTGGCCCACCTCCACCAGATCGTGCTAGAGTCGGTTTACAAGCGAAGCGTGTGAAGACTTCGTATGTAGCTCTCAAGAGAATCTACGTTACAAGCTCTCCAGCGAGAATTCTGAACGAGCTCGAAATCATGGAGGATCTTCGTGAATGTCAGCACATCGCCTACCTCATCTCTGCCTTCCGTACAGAGGATCAGATTGTTGCTGTGATGCCATACAGTCGTCATGCTGATTTTCGAGTAAGTGAAGAGACTGTGAGCCGTCGGAGGATTGCTGTTGGTCGAGACTGATCGCTTTGAGTAGGAGTACTACCGGATCATGCCCCTGATGGATCTCAGGTGCTACTTTCGATGCTTGTTCAGTGCCCTTGACGGAGCTCATGCGGGCAACATCATTCACCGAGATGTGAAGCCAGCCAACTTTCTCTATGATCCTCGAACGGGTCAAGGGACTTTATGTGACTTCGGACTAGCAGAGGTGAGAATGTACTGTCCCACACTTTGACCCAGCTGTCGATCGCTGCATTACTCAAACCCTTTTCTTTTTTCTTCTGCAGCGATTCGACCCTCAAGAATGGCGAGGCAAATGTCACCATACTTGTCCCACAAAGGAGCAACCTCATGGCAAGGTGGTTGCCAATCGACACGTCTATAGCGTTCATTTGGAGCCTGGTGGTGCACTGTACGAGAACAACAAGCACTTGGGTGGCAGCGGTCGTAAGAAGAGCATGGGACCACCAGAAAGAGTGGGCGTAATGAAGGAAGACATTCGGTTAGTCGTATCTCTCCCCGGGGCTGATGTCCACGATGTATAAAATTTGCTGACCAAGATCTTACTTCTCCCTTCTCTCAGTCCAAGTGTTCGAGCAAACAGAGCTGGGACTCGAGGCTTCCGTGCTCCGGAAGTGCTCTTGAAATGCCAAGACCAGACGCCGGCCTTGGACATTTGGTCGGTGGGCATCATCTTACTCGCTTTCTTGACCAAACGATTCCCTCTCTTCAACTCCAGTGACGATACAGAGGCCATACTAGAATTGATGGTCATTTTCGGAAAGAAACGTATCAATCAAGCGGCCATTCTTCACAACCGAGTGCTACACTGCAACGTGCCGTTTGCTCAAGCAGAAGGATACAGACTTCCCGACTTTATACTGAAACTAAACCCTGGCCTCTTAGAACCGCCGGCCAACCACCCGGATAAAGATGTGTACCTCAGTGAAGTTCACCAAGTCATGGATCTTTGCCGAGCTTGCCTGCAGCCAGACTTGACAAGGCGATGCACTGCAAGTGAAGCACTCAACCATCCCTTCCTACTCTTGGACGACGATGAAGTCTTGGCTAATGCTCACGAGTGATAGGGGCTCCATCTCCCCTCTCAACCTTTATTTTTGTCTCTCTCCCTTCTTACACGACTTCATTCCCTCCGCACCAAGCATCAGTTCATCTCAATTAGGATACCTCAGCATCAGCATATAGCAATCATCATCATCTTCGTCATCGAATCAATAGAACTATCTCCATCGTCATCGTCCTTCTCCGTCGCCATTGTACCCCTTGTCACTCCTTTCCTGATTCACAGAAGCTTCCAATCCTGTGACGTCATCTCTCGGGCACAAATTACACAAACGAAATCAACCGTGATCAATTCTTATTATGTACTAGTGTTACAACAGGAGGGAATAGTGAGCGACGTGCCAATTCCTTGCACGATTAAGAAGCGGAAAATATATAGAAAGAAAGACAGGTGAGACGCAGGAGAAAGGTGAGACGTAAAGGACGAACAGTATGTTACAATGTTGGAGGCTAAAGAGTGCTAAGATAAGAATAGTATCAGCTTGCCCTGACGGCAACCATGTTTCCATCCAGATCAATGACGTTGAATTCCAGACTTCCCCAAGGCTTCCATTCCATCTCTTCTACTCGCACCTCACTTTGAGAACTCCTTGGAGCTGTAGGGAGCTGCGGATGAGATTGAAAGTCCGCTACTCTTCTTGTCATGGTGGCATGAAGCTGCTCTAAATCGCAATGGCCTTGCTCTAAAGCGATACAAGATCGATACATTGTCGAAGAGACGACGGACGTCTTCAGACTAGATGATGCTGGAGATGGTGTGTGAGATCGGATGAGTAAGCAAGGTCGTGAAGTGTCCTGGTGGGCCATAGACACCTGACCATGTTGCCGTTGATCTTGGGCGACCTTTAAATCGAAGATTGTCCGGTAGAATTCGACACTGCATTCGATGTCTTGACACAAGACGATAGGCATGATGGAGCCAACGACTTGCGACGAAGAGGTAGGATTCACTTTGCTGTGCGTTGTCACCTTATCAAAGTGGCCGATAGCAGGCGGTGGGAGTAGCGGCGCGTAATCCTGATCGAGTCCCGAGGTAGCGTATTGCTTCTGCGTTGATCGAAGAAAGGGACTGTTGCCTGCTCCTTTGGAGGTGTAGGCGTCCAAGGAATTCACTCTATCAGATTGCTCATCTGATTCTGGTAGGAAAGGATTCGTTTTAGGACTTCGAAATGGATTCCTTTCCACGCTCTTCAGCGGTTTTTTGGCATCATCTGCGGGGAGTATCTGCCCCGAAAGTTGTCTCTGTAAAACATGTTCTTGTGACCTTGCACCAAATCGAGCACCTGTGCTACTGTAATCTTCCACATTTGCTAGAGACATCGGATTAGAAGATGACGACTTGAGAAATTGAACAGCTTCGTCGACAGTGGCAAATTGGCGAATGATTGGACCGGGGAAGCCTCTCGTCTGTTGCTCTGCCTCTTCAAAGGAAGAAAAGATGCCCTTCTTCCACCCCCTCGACACTGTCCAAACAGAGTCGAAGCCTCGAAGCCTTTCTTTGATTTTGTTGATTTCATCGTCACCGTCATCGTCTACTATCTCGTCATTGCTGCTTCTTACAGCAGGCCAATAGCCATGAAAGGGGGAAGTTTGATTGACGGGAATCGGACTTTCTGTCGCTGGCTTTGCACGCGCCGTGCTTGTAATGCTGTTCATCTTTGTGTGTCCGCTCGTCTTGTAGCCTGCTACCGGTCTTCTCGAATTAGTTCGACCTACGGTAGACGATCGCTTGAGATCTGGCTCGAGTCTGGGGACAAAGTCGAGCGACGAAATGAGCGTATCGATGCTTCGTCGCTTCGAAAGCGTCGGTGATGGTCTAGTCACCTCTGTAGCGCTAACATTACGGCTGATTGGAGGAGGCGATACTGCATGTCGCGGGGGCGAAAGATTCTGCGCTTGCCTCCCATGTCTCCCCTTAGACTTTGATTGCACCGGACTGGACGTGTCGATGATGATCGGACCGTCGTCGACCAACTCAACGCCTTCCACCTCTCTGGAAGTGAAGCCATTGACGTTGGCGGGAGGAGGTCCCCAGATGATTCTTTCCTTGTTCGGTCGATGTGGAGATGCTGGAGAATACGTCGAGCTTGGTGCCCGATTGGGCGTCACTAGCTTGTACCCGTTCGATGATGTGGAGATTGCAGTCGAGCCGATCTCGCCGCCACTGCCATACTTACTACCTGTCTGTCTGTTATCTTTTCCCCTCCCTCCCCTCGAAAGATTCCTGACCAAGCCGATCAACCCAGTCCTACCTCCCTCTCTGACACTGCTCTGTGTTCGAGCAAGCGCGCTACTTTCGGTCATGGACGCCACGGCGCTGCGGGGGAGATCGTGTGGGCGAGTGGACAGTGTAGCAGAGGAGACAGTGAAGTAAAGAGACCTGATCTCATGAGTCGTAACAAGGCGTGACCCAAAAGAAGGCGGCTTCCACGCATGCCTCTAATTTAATCTTACGTTCTTCTCACTTAGTCTATTTTGGCTCCTCGACGATGCCTCCGTGCATAAAATTAAACATCAAATATTTCCTCGATCTCGGTCGATTCTCAGGCCCACGTGGCCTCGTATGTTTCAGGTGGCGTTATCTCGGCTTACTTCTCCCCTTATCACCTTCAGCTCGATTGAACCACGGCAAGATGTGATCGCATAGACATCCAGATGACTCTTCATATTTCGGTGTTTCATAGAGGTGGCCAGAGGAGTGGTTGTGGAAGTGGGAATTCATTCGACAGAAGAGCGCCTCATTATATATACACGGCGCAACTCCTGACGAAGAACAAATTCGATCGTAAGTGCGCCTTAATCTGACCATCGTACGAGCCAGTGAAAGGGAGCCAAGCTTCAATGATCGGCACTGGAAACACTCAATGATCGGCACTGGAAACACATGCTGTCGTGTAGTGCATGTAAGCCATTTTGCCCACTTGCAGCTGGAGATGCCCACCTGCAGCAGGAAAGTGACGATCATCTCCTTAGTGGAAATAGATACATGCGTCTTGGCACCCAAGAGGGTCCCCTCATCTGGACGACTTGCAATAGACAGTCGACTGGCAAGGGAGGGTCACTTGTATTACTTTGCATCATGAAGCAGCAGATTCTAGTCCCATCTGGATGCACTGCACCTCACACACACTTACATATGTGGGCACTACAAATGTTGTGATCTTAGAAAGAAAGACGATTTAGGCTCTTCTCCAAGGAGTACACGAGTAACACTTTCAGACCAACACTTCACTACACTCTTCTTTGACGCGTCGGGCCGCTTAGTGTCGTGTTGATTGCGGACTTTAATAAATCAATCAATTCCTGACTGATCTTCCCTATTGCTGTACCAATGTGTTTGTTCTGTTGAAAAATTAAAGCAAATGTCACAAAGTAAAAACAGAGAAAGGATACAGTGCGTGCATCTCCTATCCTTTTTCATCTGCTGAAGTCACTGCAGCAGCAGCTCCCTTTATGGCCCCTTCGCGGCTCTGATGTATGGGGGAGGTCCCATTGCTAGGGCCTGCGGACATAGGCGCGCAGTCTAGTGCTCGAAAGGCTCTGGGTTGGTCGATCCCCTTTGTCGTGCTCAGATATCGGCATGCAAATTCGACCCTTACCCTGCTACCGACTTTCGCACCCACTTTCTTGAATCAGATCACCTTCCTCCCGCTGAATCGGACTTTTCATCGCTGCTGTCAGGTCCACCTACCCTTGCTTTCGGTCTCCTCGCATCGCCCAGGCTGTGCTGCGGTGCCGACCCACGTCAATTGCCTGCTCGCTCCGCCAGGTACATCTTAATTCAATCCAGATTGAGGTGGAGTTGAGCAGCAGGTTCAACACTCGACGCCTTTAGGTGAAAGGAGGCTTGACGAAAGCTTCACCCGATATCTCCTTTCCCTAAATCTTCTATCTCTCTCACCTTCGCTTTGGAGGGCGACGCAGGAAGTGGCTAGAGCAGCCCCGTACCTTGCTCCAATCCACCTTTCAAAGTCGCTTCAGCACTTCCAATGCAAGCATCAAAGTCTACTCCGTAATATTGACTAGCTATATACTTTCTTCCTCCCATCCTCACCCGATTTTCTACCTTTCGGTGTTTGTTCTCACTCGGGAGCCTCACATTCACCCCTGCTTATTCTTCCTCCCGACACATCGATATCGACCGACTCAACGCTCAATTTTTGGCAGCAAGGCTGGACATCGATAACTTTAGCTTGTCCTGACAGAGACTCTCGTGATTCGTTCAAAGTTGTCTGCTGTTTTGCAGTCTCAGTCTATCTAAGCAACAGGATACTATGGCCACCTCCTCCCGACGAACCTCCATCTCGACTGGCTCACAAGTGAACGGATCCCGGCCACCACCGAATGGAACGTATATCACTTCATCACAGACTCATCCTTTCAACTCTCGAGCGTTAAGTTCTCAATCTCATCACCATTTCCCTCTTAGCAATAGTAACCCTGCTCTGCTCAACACTGAATTGCGTGCTCAAGCACGCAAAGAGAGGGAAGCAACGAGGGAGCGGAGCAAAGAGAAGCTTCAACAGCCATCGTTAGCGATATCGGCATCAGTTTCAGTCCACAGCGGCTTCAACAATCGAGAGAGGAGCTCTTCAGTGGTATCGAGCCAGCAGCATGGGGACAGAAAGATGAGCCCAAGCAGAGGCTTGTCGAGAAAGGTCATCAGTCGAAATGCAACGTCGAGACTTGGTCAAAGGAATTCTACTGCGGGTATCAGTAATGAGAATCAACCTCCTTTCACTGCTCAACAGCATTTCGGAGAAGGCCGAACGCCTCTTCAGGCAACTTATGCTGCTTCACAAGAGCGACAGGGCCTCTTCGCCATGGATGATATCATGTCTCAGCGGCAACCTTTTGGGAATCTGGCTAGTCGCATACCCAGCCCGCCAAAAGGAGACGAGAGAAAGGTGAGGAAAGAAAAGAAGCTGCTATTCATCGCATTTGTGTGACCTGACCAATCATGGTCATCTGCTCCAACCCTTGTCAGTCTGAATTTGACTCCTTGCAGACTGCTTGCTTTGTCAAATACTACTATGACATGGTCGAAAAGTGTCATAGTTGGCAGAAGTATGCTACCAGTATGAAAGCAAGGGTGAGGCAACCGAGCGACTTGACCTTCTCCTTCTCTCAATGAGGCTGCTAACTTTTCCTGTTGATCGACTCTACAGGCAGAAGCACTTGAGATCGAAAATCGTGTACTCAAGGATATCAACGAGAAGCAGGGACGGGATATTCAATCACTTGAGTCACTTGTCGCTTCTCAAAGTGTGTCACACCGAGGTGAGGGCATGACCAGCGCAAGCAGTAGTTGCAGCGAGGTAGACAGTCCCAACGGCTCCATCAATCGAGGAGAGAGCGCTCTTAGTGAGACGTTGACGGTCACGAGGGAACACACCGGAGAAAGCTTCGAGCAAACGAGACGGCTTCGGAAGGTAAGTATAAGCCAGCAGCAGCAGCTACAGTATCTTCAAGCACGTATCCACAAGAACATCAATACAGGACAGGGAAATTTCACAAGTGGCTTGTTCGACAGTCGACCTAGCTCTCGAATGAGCAACTATGGAGGAGTGCGAGGAAAGCTGAGAAGTAGAGCCGGCAGTCAGACGGTTCACGACTTGATCCCCATAGCGATGGACGACGTTTTCAGTAGTCCAGGTGATGAAAGTGACTCCATCAAGCGAGCAGAGTCGATGCCTGCACTAGCCATGGATATCAACAATAGTCACAGTGGCGTATCCGATCTTTCCGATTGCAAATCCGGCGACGGTAGTTCACTCGCCAAGGCTACTTCCGCGCCACAAGAGACGATACTTTACCAGCAGCAGCAGCAACAACAACAACAGCCGCGGGAAGCCGATCAATCTGGCTCCTTTACCGACTCTGATCCAAAGGGCGCTCATCGACGACTCTACATTCGACTGAGGGATGAATTAGAAGCGGCTGACTTGGTTCGATTCGAGCGCTACGTCCATCGATATGACGCTCTGGAGATTGGAATCGACGGTTCAAGAGGTATCATCAACAGAGTAAAAAGATTGTTGCTGCCAGAAGAGTTGGTACGTTCAAAAGCACCTCTAGCAGAACGGTATCGATTTCGAAAAGAGCTGGCGAGGGAGTTTGAAAGGATCGTCAGAGAGGATGCCATACCAAAGGAAGGCGATAGCGACTCCTTGCAGTACTCTGCCTCCGACTCAGGCTTCTAGCGCTCTTTATTAGCGCAGCAATTGTACACATCGTCCTTTCTTCCCACCCCTTCATGGCGTCGGTCTTGTTGAAATTTCCCCCTTCAATCTCCCCCGAATTACTCTGGTCAGCTCTTCTCGCCTGCCACTCAAACGATCTTTTCTCTCCTTCCCCCCATGAGCATCCTTATGTTCACTTTTCCCTTTTTTTTGATAATTATTACACATGCACAACTTCCTCTTCTGACAGGCTCGCGGAGTAGGGTGTATCAGTCCATCTTACTGGCGTGCCCTCCTGCCGCCTTCTCTGTTCTTCACACGAATGAAAGTGCCATGACGAAAAGCACCCTTCGGAAGTCGTCGCTCGTGAATGTTGTCAAAGACAGTTGTATTTGGGTACAGAGAATACCTGCCACGGCAACAGGATAGGGGAAGAGTGAAGACAGGGGGCTGTGAGTGGGCAAATAAGATTACAACAAAGTGACTTGGGGCAGAGATAGGAGTGTTTGAGTATAGGGGGGAGGATGTATTGAGCCTTCACCGTCTTCCTTTGAGAGGGTGACGGCAGATTAGAAAAGGGTAGAAATAGGAGAACTTGCTTCAGAGAAGCTTGTCTCAACCATGCCTTGCCTTTTGCAGGTCCATCTCGTTCAGGCTATTCGTCAGCTATGTAAATTGACATTGACAGAGCTTCGTAAAGTTCTTTCAGACTGACAGCCGGCTGCTAGATGCTGGATCGGAGTGCTTAGAACTGAGATGTCCCATAGCCTTGAGCTGAAGAAGAGGTGACGACCAAAGAAGGCTTGATCGACTCGGAAGAGTCTGCAATCATTGAATGCTGTGGTCGCAGTCTATTTGTGGTTGTTTAGTGTATCCTTACGGCAAGAGGTGTTGGCGGCTCCGTCAAAAGGGGTCACTTGTTATTAGGCTCAGAAGAGAACGTTGAGGAGGTGAATGAGAACGCAGAGGCGTCGTCTTTGAAAACCGTATCTTGATTATTTGATACGAGAGTCTCCAAGCTGTTATTCTTCCGACCTAGTGCACATTTAATGCTCGAAGTTTCTCTTTGACAACAGGCTCTTTTGGTGTCCTTGTCTCGAGTGGTGGTGTTGCAACCATCCATAGCGAATCCATTAGCATTCTTAAGAGACTTCTCCACCTCGGGTGAAACGACAAAATCTCTTGCAAATTGATTTTGCTCAGCAGTAGCAGTGGTAGTCTTCCTGTTCGACTTCTTACCCTTAGTAGAAAGGTAGCCACCATTCCCAAATAGCGGTCGAGCACCGGGAGCTAAAGAAAAGTCCCAGAATTTGGTGTTGCCTTCGGAAGACGACTTGGAGTCACTGACATCGACTGTCATTGTCATCGTTTGTTGCATTGGAGTAAGCATGTTAGTAGGATGTGTGTGTTTGTGGGGCTAGGGAGCTGACTTGTATGAAAGGAGTAGCGGTAGTGATGGCTCTTATTGTGTGAGGACCGGTCACAGCATCGAGACCGAACGCTTGTCTTATATAGATGTCATCCTTCTCTGCCCCCTCTCCCTTTCCTCTCCCCCTCCCTCCTCTCATGACCGAGCACCTACTGTGTCGTCTACATCCTGTGCTGAAGCTGAGTCACACATTCACGCATACTTGGTTTTGCGCTGCCCACTTTCCCAGGAGACAATTTCAATTCTCTCTCTCTCTTGGAACAGCCTGAATTAGAACGACTAGAACGGCGAAAGCCACTGCTCCTAGCATACGCTGTCAACATCAACATTTCGAGGTATGACTCTTCTGCCCTCATTCGAGTCATAGGGCGGTCTAATCCTTGCCACTCGACTTTCGTTCAGGGTTGATATAAATATACTAGTAAACTTTAAACTTCGATACAATTCAGACCGATCGTCTTACAGCGCGCTTGAGTATCTCAAGGGGTGATTTTGGCCCTTAGCGCAGAAGCTGAGTCGAGTCACAAAATCTTCTTTACGTAAGGTCAGTTGCGGGGAGTACGCATCATATTCTATCTTCCCTTGCGCAGCAGCCGGAGCGTAGACGGGGAGACGGGGGGAAGGGGGGGGGGGGAAAGTGACATACAACAAGTAGAGCAATCGAGATCGGGACTGGGCAAAGGGTGTCACGTCAGTCCACCAGGCCTGGCTTGACGTTGAGAATCTTTTGAGGGTTGTTGGTGTCCAGCACTCGTGTGACAGCCTTGGTGAAGTTCTTCATACTATCGGCCGAGGTCAACTTTGACTTGAAGTGTCCGATGAGCTCTTTCGCTGTACGAGCTTTGCCGTTCCGAACCAAGTTTATGATCTCCATCTCTAGCTCGCTTGGCGGTGCAATGGCCGGATTCCGTCCACCTGGACGAGATGGTGACGCAGATCGAGGCGAAGGCGAGGTAGATTGTTGGGTCGACGTACGAGGTCGCTTGCCGTTGTTGTTGTTGTTGTTGCTATTAGAATTGCTACTCGAATCAGACTTCCGCTTCAGAGACGCCGAGGTGTTTGCATCTATTGGACTACCAGACCGACTGTCTTTTCGACTGCTATTAGTGCTATGGCGATTGGGACTCGTCGCCCTTTGAGCTGCAGTTGCGTGGCCAGCTCCTGGTCTGTGGAGTCCTTGACTGTTTGGCAAAGGAGCTGACTTTGTCGTCATGGAAGAGGGAGTAGAGATTGCTGCTGGACTGACCCCTCTAGACTGATCATTGGACACGTCACCTTCTGTCTTTACCACGCCATTCTTTGCCGCTTCCTTCGCTTCCCTTTCTCGTTCTTCTCTCACTCTCCGCAAAGCTTCCTCGGGATTCGCCATCACACTATTCTCCCCTTCGTCGGATGAATCTTCACTTCCGTACGGGTTCCGGTCCTCGTCATCATCATCGTATACGTCGTTCCCTTCCCTTCTTGCCAAGGCCTTCATGATCTTCTTCATTTGCTTTCCGCTTCCAGTCAAAGCATCATCTTCTCCCCTGCGATTTCGACTTCTGCCCCGTTCATCAAACAGATCGTCATCGTTGTCATCTTCCTCCTTTTCTTGCTCTTCTGCTCTTGCCATTTCACTTTTGATCTTTTGCTCCAATTCCTTCGTCTCTTCTTCTCCCATAGCATAGTCATCTCCCTCATTCCTTTCTTCATCATCGGCAAAGTCTTCTTCAAAAGCTAGCTCTGCATACGTTCCTTCTTCTTGCTTGATTCTCGTCCCTCTTGCCGAACTGCCTCCCACAGCCATCAAATTGTTCCTTCTAGCATAGCTATCCCGATCGTACATGCTCGCCAAATGAAAGTTATTGCTGCTGCCCTTACTGCCTCGACCTTTAGAGCCCGGCAGGGAGATTCCCCTGCTCTGTGAGAGTGAAGTGATGAATTCTTGATCTTCTTCTTCATTCTTGGCTCGTGTCTGCCGAGACACAACCGGCCCCCTTCCGTCGACGTTTCGCGACAGGTACTTGCTAATTCCTTCGCCTGCCTGTGCCTTTTGATGCCTTTCGTACTGCGTTGGGGTGCGAAAGGAAAAGCGAAGAAGGTCAGCAAATAAGCCCTCTCCAGACAGTCCGTGCGAATCATCATCAACAACAACACTCACAGCCTTTTCGGCTTCCTCCCAGCTGAGATTATTGGCATAAGCCGGCTTTTGCAGGAACTTGTACATTCTCCCAACGGGCACTACTCGAAAGCCACCCTGGTTCCGCTCATCAAAGATCAAGAGAGCATGCGACATTGCACCTCCGGAAGACGTACTAGCACTTGCATGAGCTTCTCCTTCTAATTTTCCAATCCAAGGCGCATGATTATGCTTTGTTGCACTGTCTTTCTGCAATTCCTTGTCTTCTTTCTCTTCTGCCACTGTCTCTTCCTTTTTCACTTCGTCTTCCTCCTTCTTTACAGTAATTTCACCCGCTTTTGATGATCTACTCGGAAACTGACCACCTTCTTTTCGAATCTTGATACCTTCCTGTAGCGCCTTGATACCCCTTCTAGACTCTTTCCTTCTGCTTTCCCACTCTTTCCCAGTCTCATAGTCTTCCAAGATCCAAGGAAGAAGCTCTTCATTATGCGTCTTTCGTGCTACCGAAGAAGATTTGTACACTTCCCGAACTCGTTTCTGAAATAATCCGCTCTTTGCCCTAGTCGCAATATTCGATGTATTGCTTGGACCGATCAGAGAGGTGTCAGCGGTAGGAGCTCTATAAATGCATGCACAGAAAGAAGGAGACCGGACAAAGGTCAATAGCTGCATCATCATCATCCTCCGCCTCCACGATTGATTACAGCCTTTGGCACTTACTTCGGACCTTCCAGACGAGCCAGCAAACTTTCCACCTCGTTCACATCGTCATCTGGTCCTGGCCACA
The DNA here is from genome assembly GCA_026210745.1 of Exobasidium rhododendri. Classification (NCBI taxonomy): domain Eukaryota; kingdom Fungi; phylum Basidiomycota; class Exobasidiomycetes; order Exobasidiales; family Exobasidiaceae; genus Exobasidium; species Exobasidium rhododendri. The sequence goes on from CP110630.1 coordinate 2,338,771, forward strand.
GCAGAGGAATCTTCTTCCTTGCTTCTGAAGGGAGTAGACTACTTGGAACATTCAGTTCCGACCCATCTTTTCTAGGAGGCACCAAAATTGGCTTTCCATATGAATCCAAGACTGGATCACCTTGAAGTGGTAATTCATCCTTAAGTCTGGGTGGCCATTTCCGGTTCAATTTAACGGGCCAAGGAAATTGTGTGGGATCTGAAGGGTCAATTTTGGTGAATGATGCTATCTTCATCAAGTGAAATTTGAAGTCATCCTTCAACGCAGAGCTGTATAGTGGAATATCTCGAAATGTCGTCGGTGGTGGGGGCGAAAGTCCTCGAGTGTTGGTCGATGTAGCTGCAATTTTGCTGTTGCTGGTGGTGTTACCACTGCCACTGCCGCTACCACCTTCTGCGCTTGCACCATAAGTAGCTGCTGCTTTGCTCAGATTGTCGCCACCCTCTTTCTTCACCATTCCCTCCGACTTAATACCTGTGCTGCCCGCAGTCTTCATCTTCGCAGACATGTCAGAAGCCGACGACAGTCTCTTAAGAGCTCGAGTCAGCTCTCGAACACGGAGACTAATCCCATTCTCCCCCCGCGCTACCGAACAAGAATCACCACTTCCAGAGGACGATCATTTAAAACACGTGCTCCTCAGAACTATTCTCAACTTCAACTTCAATAAGACACTGGAGAATATTGAAGGATTCGAGATGCTAGATTAAGTGCTGTTCATGAAAGGTAGTGTGATCGAGAAAGGTGAGAGGATTGGAGAGGGATAAGTGTGAAGGCGGGCTTGATAGGATTATCGAAACAATGAAGAAGAACAGAGAGAGAAAAAGAAAGACACACGAGATCGACGAATGAAAGTACAGTGTGAATGATCATGATCATGATTTTGAGTTTGATGAAAGGGTTTTTGATGACGAGAGAAAGAAGGGGGGGATAAGAAGCCATAGTATATTCATGCTCATTTTTGTCGATGCGTAGCTGTATCACAGCGTCTAGAAGCCTGACATTGCACCCGAAAGTGTATCATCGATTGCCTTGTTAATGGTGGCCTTTCTTTCCGGCAGGTCTTGTGCGTTGGGGAAGGAAGCAATGACTGCTTCTCGGACATTGCGCTTGGAGACCTGCATGAGGTCCACCTGACTAGCCAAGAACTGCCTGACTGCGTTGAGCAAGTCATCGTCAGATGGATGCTCCTTCAGGTTTATGTTGAGAGAAGGTCCTGCTACGCCTGCAACGGCAAACGGATTATTGTGCGCACCGCCGGAGAAGTTCAGTAAAGTCGAGACAGATCGGCGGGCCATGTGTCCTGAATTGGGACCCCATGAGCCTCCGGTCATCTGTTGCTGGAGGCGGGCAGGATCCAGATCCGAATGGGAAGGGGAGTGATGCCCGAAATCGAGTGGTGTTTGCATACCGGCGGGCATCCCGTAAAGACTCGGTGTCTGCTGCATGCCAAACATCGAGTTGGAGCTTAGAGGCATTCCGTACATCGACGAGTGCGGTTGAGGAGGCGGCATACCGTACATGGAGGTCACAGGGTACATGGGCATTCCATACATCGACTGAGGCGTGACGGGAAGAGCAGCCATAGAGCCAGGCGTGCCAAGCAGATTCGTCGCCGAGCTTTGTCGAGATCGAGGTGCGAGAATGTTGGTGTTTTGAAAGTAGTCGCCACCGCCACCATTATTGCCCCCGTAATCAGAGCCAGGATTAGAGCCGGCATAGTAGCTGCTCGGATACTGGACATTGGAGTACTGTACAGCATTGGCGTTGCTGAAGGGTCCTTGCAAGCTGTTACTTGCAGTGATACCAGATCGAATAGAGCCGCCGGTGTTCGTCTTTGTCAAATGGCCTGGCTGCTTCCAAATGTCCCGTTGGTAATCACTGTACTTCTTCAAGGGAATCATGCTGTCGTCGTAAGGCTCTTCGTCTGTTCCTGCCACAATCTTCTTGTTTCCCTTTTCACCAACGACGATCCTGGTGTTTCCCCAGGAAAAGTCGTCCATGTGCCAGAAGGAGTAGATCGGCAGGAAGAAGGACCAGATAGGGTACGCCAAGAGATAGATGAGCAGCCATCCCATGTACTGCCACTGCCGCTTCAAGAGGAAGATGACCATCTGTAGTCCATAGACAGCTGCAATGAGAGCGATAGAAATGTACGGAATCGGTGCACTACCCGTAGCAACCACGATGACCAAGTAAACGAGGTAGACCGTGGTGGCCGGTAAGATGATCGTACCCAGCAGATCGATAAAGACGATGAATCGCATGGAAAACAGGCAGAATCCACATAGCTCAGGCATCAAGACCAGCTCTGCCAAATTATGAACGGTAGAGTTGATCCATCTTCGCCTTTGAGAGAGCAAGATTCCCCACTTGTCCGGCGCGCTTGTCTGAGCAGTAGCGTCTGGGCTGAACTTGGTTTTGTACGAGGGGAAGTTCTTCAAGATGAGCGTGGTAAGGAAACGATCTTCTCCCAGTGCAAACAGGTTCTTCTTATGCAGCGTGTCGACTTTATTTTCCGAGTACTCGTCCAGGATTCGATTGGAGATGAGCAGCGGTCGACCCTTGTCGGCACTTCGAATCCTGTACAAGGAGAAGCAGCCCGGCAAACATGTCACACTACCAAAGAGCGACTCGAAAGCCTTGGACAAGTGATGTGAAATGTAGTACTCGTACACTTGAATCATTGTCCACCACGAGCCTTCTTCGTTGTCCAACCTCGTCTCTCCACAGAGGGCAATGATCTTTGAGTCATCCGCGGCCACAGCGACCAGTCTGTTCAGCCCTTCTGGTTCGACACTGGTGTCTGCATCGATGGTCAAGATGTACTCATAGAAGGCCGGATCGATTCCAATGACGTTCTTCATCTGGTGATAGATCTCCAGCTCCAAGGGATACATCGGTGCATCGAAGTGGACTCGATTCAGGTACCGCATGAGAAGGATTTGCGTGTCTCTCTTACCTCGATTACCTGGCTTTGACCGTTCCGACGGTCTGCCCACTTTCACCACCACGATATACGGGACAACGTGTCCTTCAAACTCGTACAAGCCAGAGTAGACTTTGCCGTAGTTGAGCTGCTTCGATCCATCGGCGACCGACTTGAACATGAGTGGCTCCGGATTTATCTTGGGGTCCACTCCGAGAATGTCTAGGATGATCCGAGGCGTGGGCAACTCGTTTCCACTGCCGACAATCATTCCATCACAGATCATAAAGATCAGCTTCCGCTTGTCGTCGTATTGGAGCCCTGCTAGGGAGTCAATCGTCTTTCGAAGCTCATCTTCCCCCTCGGTGTAGCACGGCACGAGACAGATGACAAACTTGTCCTGCTGCTCCGGATTCCTCTTTGGCGACAACTGCAGCGCGGCCAAGAATTTGGAAACGATCGTCACGACAAGCAGGATGCTGAACCCAAGCAGCAGATAATTCTGGACTTGACATCTTGCATCATCTCGGAAATCCTTCTTGCCGGCATAGAAGACATTGTCAAGACAAGCTTGCGTAGCTGCCTTTTCGGTGGAATTGAGTGAATTCATGGCATCCTTGAAATCGGAAGTGATGTCTGCTCCGGCTTGACTACTGAAGAGATCGCTGACGCCCGATGGCAGAAATTGATATGCACTACTGCTCGTGGAGAGAGAGTTTGTCCAGACGTAGTTGCTCAAGTCGTACACCTTGCTGTCCACGATAGCCCAATTCTTGTCGTTGCCCTTACTCGCGACGTCCTTTTTGGAAATGACAAAGGAGCCCTTGTAGTACTTTTGCATGTACGGCAGGAAAGTGTCGGGATACCATTCAATGTTGGCTAGCTTGCTGGACGGAAAGCCGGAAAGAGGCCCGCTGGTGTGAACAGCTTGTGTCACAGTGGGAGTGTAGTCGGTCGAGCTCGTGTTGGTGGACAGTACCAAATTCTCGTCTGTCACCAAGCCAGAACAGCCAACGGTCAAGGGGATAGGAAAGTAGGCGGTCAAGTCGAGACCGGCCAACTCCATCATCGCATCGCTGGTCACCGAAACGCTTGTGTCGGAGTGTTGCAATTTCCAGAACTTGCTGATGTCGTACACGTTACCACGAACGGCTACATAGAAGTTGTTGTCTGCGGTGTGCTCTGCCAGCTGTTCCGTGTTCCATACTTTACTTTGACCGGGACAGATGATCTTACCGAGTCCGATGATGTAGAAGAGGATGAAACAGCAAGCGAACAGGATGAGCGAACAGATTGTCACCTTTTCCCTCCACGCCATTTGCACGTCCGGCCTCTTCATTCCACCACAGCGAGACAAAAACGACGTGGGAATCCACCAAGTCATCATCCAAGTCAGTCGGACCCACCATCGACGAGTGGCAGTGATTGGCTCTTCTTCGACGGCATCAATGCCCCTTCCTTCCATCCCCTTTCCATCCTTTTCAAGTAGGCCGACGTTCCTCGAGATGATGTTGGACGTGCTGCCGTACGCTTCGGCCTTTGTATCCCACTCATCTGTTCCCCACTCGCCGTATTTTGCTGCTGCTGCTTCCTCTGCTCCTTCCCGCATCATAGTCGAAGGCATCTCACCATACGACTGAAAGGGATTGGAAGCCAAGGAAGCCCGTCTGGAAAGCAGTTCGTCCGATTCATGATAGCCAGTGACACCTCCTTCTCCTCCTCCTCCTCCTCCACCCGAGCCACCTCCTTCGTCAACAGGTACAGGGGGATAGCGTGCCGAGTCACTCAGATCTGAATACTCCCTACTCATCAAAGGACTAGGAGCAGCCACCACTTCTTCGCTAGGCTCCTTGCTTCGTAATCGATCTTCCATCCGTCGCCATGGTCCGTAGTTCAACCAGACCTTCTCTCCTCCCATGGCGTAATCCAGCGAGTCCCTCCACGCATTAGCAATAACGAAAGCTTGCACTTTGTCTCTTGCCTCTGAAACACCTGCTATCGTTGCTGCCTGCTCCACACCCTGGCCAGCATATCGCTTGCAGAAGTCGCTAAACGTCATTCCGGTAATGTATTCACATCGTTTCCTAGCTACCAAGTTGGGCAGATTCATCGAACGGACCTGCGACTTGACTCGTCGAACATCGAAAGAGTTGGCCTGGTCGATGTCGTTGGGCCGAATAGTGTACACCGTCCAGATCGTCTCTGCCGAAGAAAGGGTGGAGAGCAGTTCAGACAACGTCGAGTTGAGCTGTCTCGTGACTCCGTATGGCTTCTGTGGGTCCAAGAGTGGATCGACGGGGAGAGTGTTCCTCTCCAATGCGCTGAACTGTCGTAAAGGCCTGATGGAGACCTGAGCATTCACAATCACGTTTGCATCCATCGGGTGCATCTCCGCAGCTAAGCTAGGACCGGCAAACAACTTGGCGAGAAAAGGCTGATCCGATTGACGAAGGAGTTGCACGAAATTGGAGTCGAAAATGTCTTGCTCGTCCGATAAGAAGGATTTGACGTTGTAGGAGCAGCTTCCCTGATAGTGATTGATCCCAAAGCCTCGACGAGGAGGCAAAGTGCTCGTACTCGTGTTGTCAAGCGCAGAGTACGAATTGTGGTAGTTGTGACTGTCCAGTTCAGAGGTGAGAGCGGCTTCGTCGTCTTCCGAGATCTTTCCAGTCCGGACTTTGTGCAGAATTCGATCGATACTGCCAAGCACACCGATTGGTTTGCGATCGTTCTTTGATGTGCTTCCTACTCGTGCGTCACCCCGCAGTAATTCGACGCATGCAGTATTGTCGCCCGTCACAACTTCCGGCAGCTTTACACCATCTTGGAGAATCTTGGCAGTGAATGAAGAGCCATCGTCGAACGCGAGTTTCTGAAGCCAATTGTGAACAGTCTCTGCGACAAAGTTAGTAGCGAAGTCATATTGACCGAGAGGAGGAGAGCTTTGAGGAGGTGCACTTCCAACGCTAGCCCCTGCTTGCATTTGGCAGCCGATAATATCCACTTGAACGATCTGTGTGGCAGATTCGGACTCGTCATTCAGTGGTGCTACTTTGTGGTTGGCAGTTTCGACAACGTAGGCGAAAAGAGTAGCGTATAGATCGCGAGCAAGCGCATCTCGTTGAAGCGCCGCTGCCGACTGGGAAAGATAGGAGGAAACGACTTCCTTGCGAATCATTCGACTTCGTGTCGTTAGAGCTTGTTCCAGATCTGCAGATGAGATTCCGAGGAGCTCTGCCACGTCTTCCAGCACCAGAGGATTCGACACTTTGGCAGCATCTGTCGAGGCGTCGTTGGTACCGGGCGCAGTGAAGGTGATGTTTCCGACCAGCAGAATGGCAGACAACAGACTGAAGATGGCTGTCAATTGCTTTTGCCTAAAGCCTAGAGTCATCATAGCCGCACGAAAGCTGTCCATCGCTATCGAGTCATCACTAGAGGGACCTCCCGATACCCTGTAGCAAGCAGAGGAAGCCAGTAGAGCGTACGAGGTGACGTCTTCCAAATGAAGACTTTCTCTTTCCTCGTGTGAAGCTCCCGCCAAGAATTGGTAGAAGATGTGGAAAGACCGCTCTTCTGATCCAAGGGGATTCTTCAGTCTTGATTTGTCCAGACCGAACGTCAACAATTTCGCAGCTTCTAGTCGTCCCTGAGTGGAAAAGTGTAGCTCGAGGTAGCGATTGACTCGACTTGCGTTGCCATTATGTTTCGTCTTGGAACATCCAAAAGCATCGACGACGGTCTCCAAGGCATGAATCTGATCTGCCAAGTTCTTCTCCTTCTTGGACGTCTGGCTGGCGACTCGCAGTAGTTGAGCAGTAACGAGCTTGGACATAAACGACTTGCCTGAATTGGTGGCACCGCTGAAAGGAGACGGAAGGGGGTAAGATCAGATGCGCTCCGTGGCATAGAGGGGTCACTCCAGCTCACCTGTATACAATTGCTTGTGAAGCTTGCGTCCTTTTCATACGGTGATACGTTCTCAGTGCTAGTTCGTAGGGGTGAGGGGGCAGGGTTTCGTCGGGATGCTGTGCAGCTTTTTCCTCCCAGTCGACATCTGTGTAGCATTGCTGGAGGTATGCTTCTGCGCTTACGTCGTTCAAGTTGGCCAACGTTCGAAGGGGATTGACTGCGATCAAGGACGTCGCACCGAGTCGAGTGTAATTGAGATCAGATCGGAATCGTGACTGTAGGACTGTCACTATTGCATCGTCGGAAGGATACACTGTTGAGCTAGCATTGGCACTGACCAAGTCCACCAAGTCAGACGGACTTGACCCCGACATGGTAGCTGTCGCAACTCAAGGCAGAAAGGGTAGGAGAGCGGCGAAAGAGGATAGAGCCCTACCCGAATCTTGCGCAAATTCGAGCAAAGAGACAGAGACCTACTCCTGACAAACTACTCTCGAGCAAGTCCGATCTTGTGGATGAGAAACAAGCTCCGCCTACCCTTTTGCGCTCAACGAGGTGAGGGGAAAAGGCGTTGCAGAGTTCGTAAAAATGACGGCCCATGCCTGTCCCTTCCATAGCCCTTCTGTGTCATCATATAATTTTGCCTGTTCCTTCCTCCAATGAAGCATGCAGGCAAATTTCAACGAAGAGGAGAATGATGTAAATAATTTTTATTAGATTGTAACTATTTTTGGGTTTGCAGGAGGGGTTCAATCACAAAAATTAGCCTCTGAACGTCGGAATAGCGCGTCTTTCGGTTGTAGGGCCGTCCCTCTTCTCGTGATTGGCGCCGCTCCCCGCCATCGATGGGGACGAGGCAGCCTTTCCCAGAATGTCATGCTGACGACGACGACGAGATGGCTTCTTCGTAGCATTGGAGCATCTCCCTTAGGCAGGTTGTATGTTCTACTGAAATGTCGTCCTGATCACCCTACATATATGTCTAGTCTTCCTTGCCGAAGAGCACTTCTCTAGCTACGTTCATTACCCTGACCGCGGGATTCTGACCTGCTCGCGTGATCTTGCCGTTGCCGTGCTGAGTGCGACGAGGAGAGACCAAATTTCACCCTGAACCCACGTCCGCCACGCGAAGAGAAGCGCGCGTCTTGGATTCACTCTCTACCGCTTGCGTTGTCGCGCTTTTGGTGTCTGTCGTATTGATGCAAGTTGGTTTTGGTACTGGAAATTGCTCGAGCCACGCCCTTTTTTCTCCCTCTCGCGCTTGGCTGGCGTTAGTTTGATAGACCGGCACAACTTTCTTTTCAATCTTAACCAATCCATCCACATCTTCCCTTTGCACCGTCATCAAACTTTGACTACTTTCACCTCGCACGACAGCCACATCTCAACAGGTGAGTACAGTGTACCATGAATGTTGACCTGGAAAGTAGAGGGGATGTCCGGTAGGGGAGTACCGTGGCGGGAGATCCAGCTTATCAGACGCTCTCAAGATCAGTGGATGGTTTGGACTCGGACACTTATATAAAGGAGAAGCGTCCCAAAAAGGCACATCTCCTTATATTGTCTGAAGTTGCACAAAGGGAGCGGGAAGAGGACAGTCTTTGCTCGTATCTCCCAGTGCGATTGCCCTTGCTTGCTTTGCGATTGTGTCTCTTTCGGACACCCTTTCTTCCCACTGTCGCGCGTAATTCTGGTTTGAAAATCAGATAGACAATCACGCTTACATCCTATCGTCTTATCCTTTCTCTCCTATGCTTTTGACAGCACTTTCATTGATCGCTACCGCTAGTCATAACAATGTCTGAAACAAGAGAAGATTCCGTCTACCTCGCCAAGTTGGCTGAGCAAGCTGAACGATATGAAGGTGACTAGTGGCCTTAGAGCGGCGCAAGTAGTCTATTGCGAGTGGCACGGTGACTTACTCCCCCCCTCCCTGAATCTTCATCACACAGAGATGGTCGAGAACATGAAGCGAGTGGCTTCCTCTGATCAAGAGCTCACTGTCGAAGAGCGAAATTTGCTCTCTGTTGCCTACAAGAACGTCATTGGTGCTCGACGTGCATCGTGGAGAATCGTGTCTTCCATTGAACAGAAGGAAGAAAGCAAGGGTAACGACTCCCAAGTCACTATGATCAAGAAGTACCGCGAAAAGATTGAAGCTGAATTGGCTCAAATCTGTGAAGATATCCTTGATGTCCTTGACAAGCATTTGATTCCCTCCGCCGCTTCGGGAGAGAGCAAGGTGTTCTACCACAAGATGTGAGTACGCGAAGAAGCGCGTTCTGCTGTGATGAACGCAGTCAACCGTGTTGTCATCTTACTCAACATCGCTCTTTGCACCTTCCTCAACTACAGGAAGGGAGACTACCACCGATACTTGGCTGAATTCGCTACTGGCGACAAGCGAAAGGACTCTGCTGACAAGTCACTCGAGGCTTACAAGGCTGCTTCAGATGTAGCTGTCACTGAGCTACCACCAACACACCCCATCCGATTGGGATTGGCGCTCAACTTCAGTGTCTTCTACTACGAGATCCTAAACTCGCCTGACCGCGCTTGCCACTTGGCCAAGCAGGCCTTTGACGATGCCATTGCCGAGCTCGACACTCTTTCCGAAGAGAGCTACAAGGATAGCACTCGTGAGTAATTCTCACACTAGCTCTTTTGCAAATAGGGACGGTATAGTAAGATCTGACCTACTTTACTTTACCTCTTTCAGTCATCATGCAATTGCTCAGAGACAATTTGACATTGTGGACCAGCGATATGCAAGACTCGGAAAGCAAGCCAACAGATGCTGCCGCCGAAGCTCCAGCAGCCGAAGCAAAGGGTGAAGAGGCCGCATAAAGAAAGTACACCAGGTATCACACAGTAAAGAAGGCGGGAAGGGGAGTGGTGGACCTTGCATTGGTTTGCGAGAGAGGAGAGACTTCTTCAAGCTTTTTGGTCAAGTTGATTTAGATTGCGGGTGATTGTGTCCCCCCCATTTTCCCAATCCCCTTTCCCCCTTCCCTCACCATCATCGCACTCTTGTGTCTCTTGTCTTAAAGGTACTTCATCTTTCTCTTAAATCTCCATCTTTTCGCTTTTCAATCCATTTCCCTTTTTGTCCCACTCTTCTTTGTTCTCATTACCCTCACATACACTGAAAACGCTCGCCAGATCCCTCTTCTTTGGCTGATCTGCTATTCGTGTGCGAAGCATGGAGAACTGCTCCCGAAAACACGCATCTGTCCTACACTAATGGGACGGGATCAGGTCTGACTCTAGGGAGAAGTATGCCAGATTCCTTTTATTCTACCTTGTCATGCCCACCATTCAATCGCCCGGTCGAGACAGCTGCATGCGAGACTAGGGACAGTCAATGATGCGCCGCTTCCTTGGCTATTGTGGCGCTGCAGCATGCTGAAGAGGGGATCTCGCTCGAAAGAACAAAGGGAAGTCTGGGCGGGCACTAGGGAAGTTATGTGCGCACGCGCCAAGTCTCCAATTACACCTTCCTCCTCCTGCCTCCCACCTCCGCCCTAGCCCTCTTCCACCTGCCACACGCTCCCGCATCTGCCTTGTAGTTGCTCGTGTCAGCTTGCTCACTTGCATCACAATCTTCACGAGTCGAATCGGTCTCACTCCTTCCTCCATTCCCCATTTTGCAAGCAAGACCGAGCGGCAATAGCGATCCGAAAAGCCTCCTCGACCGGGAACAGGCCAGCACAAGATGGCGTCTCAAAATTCCATGAAGGGATTGGTGCAATACATTGCCGATCTCAGGGCATGTAGAGTGAGGGAGTTGGAAGAGAAACGTATCAATCGGGAGATGGCACACATTCGTCAGAAGTTCAAGGGTAAGTAAACGTAGAGAATGGTGCCTGTAATAGATAGGCAAGCTCACTCGAGATTTCTTGGTGGGTCGTGGAAACGGTAGAGGGCTCTTTGGATGGGTATCAGAGGAGGAAATATCTCGCCAAGATCATCTTTACCTACATTTTGGGGTACAGTGTTGAATTCGGACACATGGAAGCAGTCAATCTGATCGCTAGTACCAAGTATTCGGAGAAGCAGATTGTGAGTACTTCCCGGCTTGGGTTCGAATGAAGAGAGAGCTTATAGGAGACAATTTGAACTGATGGCCTCCTCCTCTACCAGGGCTACCTTGCCATCACACTACTTATGCATGAGAACTCCGACTTGGTCAGGCTGGTCATCAACTCGATACGAAAAGACTTGGACGAGTACAATGAAGTTAACAATTGTCTTGCTTTGCACGCTATTGCTAATATAGGAGGGAAGGAAATGGCAGAAGCTCTTGCCGAGGATGTCCACCGGCTTCTCATATCCCCCACGTCAAAAAGTTTCGTCAAGAAGAAAGCAGCGTTGACGCTGCTGCGACTGTATCGAAAACATCCAGAGGTAATTCCGGCCGATGAGTGGGCCAGTCGTATCGTCTCTATCATGGATGATACGAATCTAGGTGTCGCGTTGACAGTGACAAGTCTGGTGATGACACTGGCACAGGATCATCCCGACGCATACGGAATCGCCTATCAGAAGGCTGTCGATCGATTGGCCAAGATTGTTCTGGAAGAAGACTTCACCAACGAGTACATATATTACAAAGTACCGATCCCCTGGCTCCAAATCAAATGCCTTCGATTGCTGCAGTATTACCCACCTTCCGAAGATCCCACTGTCCGCAAAACTATCGACAGTGTGCTAGAGCAGATTCTGGACAACTCTCAGGACACGCCCAAGAATGTACAGCATAACAATGCTCAAAATGCAGTGCTGTTCGAAGCGATCAATCTTGCCATCCATCTGGACACCGAATCGACTGTAGTGGCCAAGTCTTCCGTCTTGCTAGGCCGCTTCATCATGTCTAGAGAAACGAACGTGCGCTACCTGGGGCTCGACACAATGGCTCACTTGGCAGCCTGCGTCGAGAGTCTAGATCCGATCAAGATGCATCAGGACACCATCATCCTTTCGCTCAGAGATAAGGACATCAGCGTGCGTAGAAGAGGACTGGATCTTCTGTATAGTATGTGCGATGTTGGCAACGCCAAAACGATCGTGGCCGAACTGCTCCGATATCTTCACATTGCTGACTTTGCACTACGAGAAGAAATGGTGCTCAAGATTGCCATCTTGACGGAGAAGTTCGCTACAGAGTACTCTTGGTACGTCGACACGATCCTGCAGCTGATCAGTTCAGCGGGTGATCATGTCGGAGAAGAAGTTTGGTTCCGAGTCTGTCAGATTGTGACAAACAACGAAGATGTGCAGGAGTATGCAGCTAGGAAGGTGTTTGAGCATCTGAAGTCTTCCTCTTGTCACGAGAATCTGATCAAAGTCGGTGGTGAGTCTTTCCCCCTTTTCTTCTCCCCCCCCCCTTTTGAGCCAGTCTGTCTTTGCATCGCATCACTGACTTTCTTCTTCGTGATTCTTTTCATTGCCGTCAGGGTACATCCTGGGTGAATTTGGTCATTTGATCGCCAATGAGACTGGTGCAAGTCCCATTGAACAGTTCCATGCCCTTCATTCGAGGTCGCATCTTTGCTCTCAGCCAGCGCGCGCTTTACTGCTCTCGACGTACGTGAAGTGGCTGAACCTGTTCCCCGAGATTCGTGAACAGCTCCTCTTTGTCATGAATCGCTATCGACACGTTCTCGACGCAGAACTACAACAGAGAGCGTGCGAGTACGTTGCCTTGGCCGAATTACCCACCGACGACTTGCTGCAGATCGTCTGCGAAGAAATGCCGCCATTCCAAGAAAAGTCTTCCCTCTTACTAAGTCGACTGCAACGAAAGCACGGTGATACAGAAGACAAAAGGACGTGGATAATCGGTGGGAAGGAGGTGAATAGAGATCGTGATCAGGCTCGTCAAGAGAGTCTCAAGAAGGGCATCGTCAATGGGGGAGCCATGCCGCAAGGACCTGCTGCCACTCTCATCTCGGCTGACAAACGAAGGGATGTAGTCACTGCAAATGGAAACGGAAATTACGCTGCTCAGAACGGTGAACAAAGTAATGGACAGGAGGATCTTCTGTCCGACTTGGAAGGTCTGGATATGGGCGGGGGAGGTGGAGGAACGGGAGATGGCAGTGGTGCCCTACTTCCTTCCGAAGAAGCAAACGATGCCGCCATGATTTCCTCTTCTAGGCCTTTGATAGGCGAGGGGGACGGTAGCCTGGACTCGCCACTCTTGCCGCTTGCTACCGGCACGAATTCATTTCCCACCACCATCACCACCAACGGCGGCGGCGGCGGCGGCGGCGGCGACACCACCGTCACTCCCGAGGCTGCTTACACGCCAGGCTTCACTCGTCAATACCACCGACTGTGCTTCTCCAACGAAGGCATACTCTACGAGGATTCCCAGCTGCAGATCGGACTCAAGTCGGAATACCACGGCAATCTCGGTCGCATTGCCCTCTACTTTGGCAACAAGATCTCCGTCGGCTTTACTTCCTTCACTTTGACGGCCAAGTCGCAAGACTCTGATGCGCTTTCCGTGACGATGCCAAAGATGCCGTTCAACTCGTTGGGTGCCATGACACAGGTTCAGCATGTCATCGAAGTAGAATGCAAGCATCCATTCACTCGGCCGCCGCTCTTAAAGATCTCTTACTTGGCCGGTTCGATGCAGGAAATCTCCCTGAGACTGCCGGTCATCTTGACCAAATTCATCGAGCCTGTGCAACTAGCCTCCAGCGACTTCTTTGAAAGGTGGAAGCAGATCGGGGGACCACCAAGAGAAGCACAAAAGATTTTTGCATTCAAGCTGACGAAACAGGGTCAGGTGGACATCTCACGGAATAAGAAGATCGTCTCAGGCGCAAGAGTTCAGGTGTTAAGTGGAGTTGATCCAAATCCTGTCAACCTTGTTGCGGCAGGCGTGTTGCACACTTCTGCATCAGGCAAAGTAGGATGTCTCCTGCGGAATGAGCCAAACAGCCAAGCAAAGGTGAGCAACGAGAGCGGACCTCGAACGAAGTCTACTTGTTTAATCGGGAATTGACTTTCTCCTCTCCCTTCTGTTCTCTCTCTCTCTCTCTCTCTCCCATCCTCCCCCTTCAGCTTTGCCGACTGACGGTGCGAACGACAAACGATGTCGTCTCGGCTGAAGTTCTGCGCCTATTGACAACAGTCATGAGTGCCGAGAATCAAGAAATCTAGCGAACACACGCATATCATGATTGCTGCCTACTGTCCCCGCGCCCACACCACCGGAGTCCATCCCTCCTCTCTCCACCGTCCCCCCCCCTCAGCACCTTGTACATCAGGATACGCGCTCACGAATGACATGACGTCGAAGAAGGAATGCTGTCACGACATTTATTTGCAAATCTTCCCCAGATGTTATACCTTTTACACAAACTCATTGACGAAAACTAAACACCTGCGAGGGAAACATCGGCTCTCGACTCGACTGCCTAGAAGTTGTTGATAACGGCCGAGGTGAATTCGTGTGTCTTTGCCTTTCCTCCCATGTCTGCTGTTCGTACTTTGCCTTCCAAGATGACCTTGTAGACACTGTCAGCGATCTGGTTGGCATGCGCGTCGAGGCCCAGGTGTCGGAGCATCATTGTGCTGATAGTGGAAAGAAGCGTAGAGTAGATCACATTAGTGTCTCAATGCCCCAAAAAAAATAAGGATTTTCGGCTTCTCTCACCACCATACTCACGAGCTCAATAGGAGGGCAGCAGGGTTGGCAGTTCCCAAGCCCATAATGTCCTTTGCGACGTGTCGACATCCCGGCTCGTATAGAGCGTAGTCTCTTCCGATGTTGCAACCAGGCACGGTACCTGGACCACCGACCAAGGCTGCCCCAATGTTGGTGACAATGTTACCATACAGATTCGGCATGACCATGACGTCGAATTGTTGAGGTCGAGATACAAGCTGCATCGAGGTGTTGTCGACAATCATGTCGTCGTACTCGATTCCACTGTGTCCGTACTCAGCTTGAGCAATGTTACGGAACGTGTTGAGAAAGAGACCATCACCAAGCTTCATGATGTTGGCCTTGTGAACGCAAGTCACCTTCTTACGACCATTCTTGATGGCAAAGTCAAAGGCAAAACGAACAATTCGTTCAGCTTTTGCTCGAGTAGAGACCTTGAGTGATTCGACTACTCCGGGGTAGGACTAAAGCGGAAGAGAAACGATCAGTAAAGGGGACCGTCAGCCTGAAGCCGAAACGCTTCTCTTCTGATTGAATGACGACGCACCTGATGTTCCAATCCACTGTATTCTCCCTCTGTGTTTTCTCGGATAATGGCAAAGTCAACGTCCTTGTGTCGGGTAGGGTAGCCAGGCAATGTCTTGCAGACGACCAATGAGGCGTAGATATCCAACTTCTGCCTCATGGCTACGTTCCAGCTGTTATGCGAGGCAGTATCGATGGGTGTGAAGAGGATTCCTAGAAAGAAAATGGAAGAAAATCGTTAGATAACGAGTTACCAGCTGTGTTTTTGAGACTCTACGCCGTAATGGTCTGCTCACCCTTCAAACCGACTCTATTTCTCCTCAAGCTTTCCATGGCTTCCTTGAAAAGTGATTCACTACCATGCGTCTCACCAGAGACGTTGAATTGTTCCCATTCGACCGGCACATTGAGTGATTCGAAGACTTCCTTGACACTGTCGGCGATCTCGGTTCCGATACCATCACCAGGAATCAAGGTGACTGTGTAGACACCACCAATTTTCTGCAATGATGTAATGCTCAGTCAGTCTTGCATCATTGCGATCGATAACTACCGACATACAGCGGGCACTAACCTTCAATCCTGTCGCTCGAGGTGCAGAGAGAGTCGTGGCATAATTTCTGATTTGAGAGGAAGACGCCGAGAGCATCTTTGGCGAGGCGTGACTGCTCTGAGCCAGCCTCGAAAGGTTTGCAGCCGGTCGAACGATTGATCGAAGGACGGACATGATCACTAAAGAGTTACAGGAGAAGCGAATGATGTGGTCTTGGTATACCGGGAAGAAACTAAAATGCTTTCTCTCCCCTTTTTTTTTACCTTTGCCTGTCCCGGCCTAAGGAAGATTGATGTTGTCGGGTTGCCTAGACCTATGTCAACGCCAACACGCGCCTCCGACTGGCGCCGAAAAACTTGAATAGAAAGTCCAGCTTGTCCCAATTAAAGAGCAAAGAAGCAAAGAAATCTCGGTACCAATCTTCCTGTTCACACTGCTCTGTGATCGTCCTTAGCATTTCCCTCACTGGACCTCCCTCCATCTGTACCCTTCCCAAGATGATGACACCTTTGGCTCGACGTGCTGCTCAACCTACACTATTGGCGGCCAGGTCACTCCATACCTCGCCTGCTGCTAGGATGGCCATGCCGATCACGACTGCTCCCACCTCAACCTACTCCAAAGACAAGCAAGCGAACGGCAAGTACCTCGTTACCCTCATTCCCGGTGATGGTATCGGCCCAGAAGTGAGCATATGGGTGGAGTGCTATTGAGGGTGACAACTTAAGGGGTAAGCAAAGCTGACTCTCTTTGATCGTGCACAGGTATCGGAAGCTGTCAAGGAAATTTATCGCGCTGCCAACGTTCCTATTGATTGGGAGGAAGTCAACGTTACACCGATGATCAAGAACGGAAAGCAAGTGATTCCCGACGAGAGTGTAGTCAGTATCAAGAAAAACACTGTAGCGCTCAAGGGACCTCTGGCAACTCCTATCGGAAAAGGTCACGTCTCGATGAACTTGACACTTCGAAGAACCTTCTCACTCTTTGCTAACGTTCGACCGTGTCGGTCTATTGCTGGGTACAAGACTGCTTACGATGATGTCGATACAGTCTTGATTCGAGAAAACACAGAAGGAGAATACAGTGGTATTGAGCATGAGATTGTGGATGGCGTAGTACAAAGTATCAAGTTGATCACATTGGAAGCAAGTGAGAGAGTCGCTCGATATGCTTTCCACCACGCCGAGCAAAACGGAAGGAATAGAGTAACTGCTGTTCACAAAGCTAACATCATGTGAGTGTCTTACCTTCCAAGGTGATCGACAAACGGCGCTGCTCACTCGATACTTACGATCCGTCTTTACACCTTCACGTAGGAAAATGTCCGATGGAATGTTCTTGCATGCATGCCGACAAGTCGCCAAGGAATACCCTCACATTGCCTACGATGAAGATCTTTTGGATCGAGCCTGCCTTCGTATCGTCCAAGATCCAAGCCCTTACTCGGACCGTGTCATGGTGATGCCCAACTTGTATGGAGACATCTTGTCTGATATGTGCGCTGGCCTGATCGGTGGTTTGGGATTGACCCCTTCAGGAAATATTGGAAAGGACGCTTCGCTGTTTGAAGCTGTCCACGGAACTGCCCCGAACATTGCCGGAAAGGATATGGCCAACCCCACAGCCCTACTACTGTCGAGTATCATGAGTGAGTGAAAAAGTGGTGATGTGACCTGGCAGAGCGATGATCTCTGACCCAATCTTTTGTGTGATGATGAATTATACAGTGCTGCGACACATGTCTCTCTTTGAGCATGCTGATAAGATTGAATCGGGAGTCTTCGCTGCTATTGCCAATGGAGAGCGAACAGGTGATTTGGGAGGAAAGCACGGCACTCGTGCGTTCACCGAGGCTATCATCAAGAGACTCGGTCAAAAGTCGCCCTAGAAGAGGAAAGGGACACACAAATGACGCTCGCAGAGGTGAAGTTCAGAGCGAGGGGCAGGTAGGTCAAGAGAAACACAATACTGTTGTATTTGTGGGAGGTGCGGTGGAAAATGCCCATGATTGATAGACATACCTGCGTGAAATATAATGACATGTAAACGGGAGACAGATGTATCTAGCAATGTTCGTTTCCACCCCCAATGATCCTCCCCTCATACAACCAGATAAGAGAAAAGTTGACAGATGAAAGGTTCTAACATTGCATTGAGATGAATGGCTTAGAATTTACCAAAGGTCTTTTCTTGCTTCTCAGCAGCTGATCGAGCAATCTTCAGCAGGTTGAACTTGACAGTCTTGGACAAAGGTCGACATTGACCGACGACGACTTCATCACCAACATTGACTCGGAAGGCGGGGCTGACATGTACGGGCAATTTAGAATGTCGTCGCTCGTATCGGTTGTACTTTGGCACGTAGTGAAGATATTCTCGTCGGATGATGATTGTTCTGCTCATCTTGGTTGAAACAACCTTTCCGGTCAAGATACGACCTCGAATCGAGATGAGACCAGTCCATGGACATTTCTTGTCTGCAAAGAGCAAACGCCAGGCACAGCATTGTCAGGTTATGCACCCACTACCCTCTCTACGTGGTGTGTCGACTCACCGATATATTGTCCATCAATGGCAGCACGAGGGGTCTTGAATCCTAGACCGACTTCCTTGTACCATCTCTTGGTTCGGGTCGACTTACGAGCCGCCTTTGGGTTTTGGAAAATAGGTTGCTTCTGGAATGCACGCTCGCTTTGAACGGTCAGCTCAACTCCTGTAGATGCCATGGTGACCTGTGATAGAGCAAATCAGGGAAGTAACAATCGGTCGATCAGCGACTTGCCTCTAATGAAATACCATTTACCACTCTGCAATATCAAATCGCTTCGCAGTCCTCTCCGACTTCTTCCCTTCCTTCCACCTTGACAATATGCACACCACATGATCGTTCGATGTCCCGTCCCTGCTTGACCACGATCTACTATCTTCCCTACCCAGGCCCCTTCCATCGTTCCTCTCATCGTTCCAGCAATACTCACTTATTGACGATATCGAGACTGGCTTGAGGTGTAGACGAAAGACTGAGGCTTGAAGGTTTCTGTAGGAGGACCACGTACGAACGGTTTGCTTTCGAATGCAAAGCCTAACTTTCCGTCGCGTGGGTTTGTAGTGATCTGAGGAGCGCGACAAGAGCTAGGAAGAAAGCTGCGGCGGCGTCTTTTCCATCTTCATGAATAAATACAAAGCCGAAGCACGTGAGCTGTTATCATCAGTACAATTTCACCGACTGACCGTGGTACTGACTTTGGTACAGCTGATCTGCGGTTCTACTCACCTCAACCACTTACTCATTCACAGTATAATACCAGGCTGAGGTCTCGCCGTGCGATCCATCGAAGAAGCCCCACGAATCTTTTCCATCACCAGTAGAAGAGCAAACTAGCCGACAGTATGTCTGACGTAGAAGAAACACCCGCCGATGTCGGTGAAGTCGAACAAGTCGAAGAGACCGAAGCTGCACCTGCCAAGACTGGTGCTATGAGCATTGAGGAGGCTCTTCAAGAGGTGCGGTGATAATGATGATGTGAGGTATGGTGGATCCGAGCTGATCGCGCTTTTGTGCCTTACAGGTTCTTAAGAAGGCGCTCATCCACGACGGTCTCGCTCGTGGTCTACGCGAGTGTGCCAAGGCTCTGGACCGAAGACAAGCTCATCTTTGTGTTTTGGTGGAGACTTGCAGCGAACAAGAGTACATCAAGCTCATTGAAGCACTCTGCACCGAGCACAAGATCGACTTGCTCAAGGTTTCTGACCCCAAGACTCTTGGAACGTGAGTTCATCCAGTGTGGGATATACCTAGATCGACGACTAATCATCCTTCTTCACACCACCTTAGCTGGGCCGGTCTTTGCAAGATTGACCGAGAGGGAAACCCAAGAAAGGTCGTCGGCTGCTCTTGCGTCGTTGTTCGTGACTACGGTGAAGAAAGTGAAGGCCTCAACGTCCTACTTTCTCACTTCAAGTCTCGTTAAAACAGAGAACAGATCTGTAAGTCACCATAGCATAGATGCAGAGGGAAAGAGAGGAAAGGGCAGGGGTCACTGCTTGTGTTGATGACAGAACAGGACTCCCTCAACTGAATAATACATTCGATGAAATCTCCTAATCCGGAATCATTATTATACGTCTGAACTAGAAAGACTGGAAAATTCAGAAGGATGGCACTTTTATTTTTTTGCCCTTTGGCGATCGAGACGCTGACTGTACACTCTTTGCATCTCTCGTCTCTTTACAGGCACATCTCATTGTACACCAGTTTGAAGGGAGTGTAATGTTTTGATTCATTGCTGTGATGCTATCTATATTCAGAAAGATCATTGACCGTGTGGGAAGGAGAGGAGGAGTCTAGGATGCGAGAGACTCTATCTTCACAGAGGACGATCATATTCGAGCTGACTTTTCAACCATGTTTTGAGTGCTAAGTGCCCCTGTGTGCTGTTGAGCAGCTGACGACGATTGTGAGGCACAGTGACGACATTACCCTGTAGATCAGGTGCGACTCGATCGTCCAGCCAACCATTGTACTGACATGAACGATACTGTAGCGAAGAAAACGAGCCACTTGCTGCTTTCAGCAGTCGAACGTGTATATTTATCGGCCTCGACTCTTTGTCCACGGCAGCCAAAACTGCAGCGGGAGCGCCAAAGCTGAAGGGGGTAGGGACATGCTTCAGCAAGAGTCTAGCGGTTACTTCTTTGTGCAACCTCCGATGATCTCTCAACAGACCGCTGTTGGTTTCAGACGGGGACGGCGTAGTCGCGGGAGAAGGAAAGGAAGTCTCCTCCCGTCGTTCAAGTTGAACGGGTGAAGGTCGAAAGCTTGGATTGATAGCATCGAGAAGAAGGACAGATACAGTTCTTGCCGACTGACTTGTCTTTGAACTTGTACCCTTGCCCTCCCATGACTTCGTGAGAAGGGCCGCCATCTCCCGAGCACACACACCGCCAGAGTCCCAGCCTGCGAAAAGATAGGGACCCTGAGACTGGACCTTGCGAACATGGTAATGCAAGTATATCCGAGCCATCTGTGTGATGCTCTTGAATCGATATCCATGACTGAAGTAGAGATTTGAAATGGCATAGATCGTGCAGGGTGGAAGCTGAACTGAAGAGGCGCCATCGCCATTCAGAATGCAGTTGTACTTTCTTGTACAGCCGGAGGAGGCGTGAACAAGCCAAAGTATCGGTCCATCACTAGGGCCTTCCTGTAATTTTACGATCACGGAAGCGTTGTGTGGAATACTCGTACGATATCCTTCTTCGAATGCTAATT
Organism: Exobasidium rhododendri; assembly: GCA_026210745.1. Taxonomy (NCBI): domain Eukaryota; kingdom Fungi; phylum Basidiomycota; class Exobasidiomycetes; order Exobasidiales; family Exobasidiaceae; genus Exobasidium; species Exobasidium rhododendri. Next base: position 2,359,649 of record CP110630.1, read on the forward strand.
TGGAGAGAATGCGATGGCTGATCTGCAAGGCCTGGACTTGTTTTGTTGTGTATCCTGCATGATGATTGTGAGGAGAGCCTCGTCCCATTCCCGCACTGAGAGTTTGTAGCAGGTGTGCTGACGAGGGCGGTATGCTGCGATTCCCACTTGATGAACTTGATGGAAAGCTGAATGCACTCTTTGGTGAAAGTCGATATGGGGAGCAGAGATCTCTCATCGGTGTTTTTGGTGTGCCGATGCATGGTCTTTGACGAAGCGTGGCAGAGAAGTTTGAAGTGTCCAGAGTCAAGTGAGCAGTTCTATTCGCTCTCTTGTGAGCTGCTGAGCCTGCAGATGGCATGATGGTACAAGATGCAAGGTGTTTTGAACAATTCGAGCTACCAGCGCTTCGTATTATTTGACTCGAGAGCGAAAAGAAAGCAGTTACACGGTTTATAGCGTCCAGCGCTTGGAAGTAGGGGAAGATATAAGGGAGATCCCCCCGACTGAACAGCTTGATATCTTCCTTCGAGAGCGACAGGCATCGCCTGGTTCGGTCAGATAGTCGGCTTTCCTTGAAAATTATACTGCCAGGTATTAGACGTAGACTGCAAGTGTCATACAGGTCCATTTCGGGCCCCAGTCGTCCATACCAGAAACGTCAAACAAGCTCTGCCCATACAATATAAATGGGAGGGCATAGAGGCTGTAACGGCGCAATCTCGATCAGTCAGCGACGAACTCGAATTGCCATCGAGAAGGCTGTGATCAACCAATTTGAACCGTGACGACCAGTGTCGAAGAACGACCCCCCAAGTGAGATTGAAATTCACAGTAGCAGCAAGCTTCAGCCAGAGGAGTGGGAAAGCGCGTCATCGGGCGAGCCTAAGATATTCTCATATTTGTGATTTTTTATGTTCTGCGCCTATCATTTTGGGCGTCGTCTTTTGGGATTAGCAAAAAGGTTGGAGGCGTTGCAGGATCAATACATCCTTTGGCACATTCTCTTCATCGCCTCTGCTGATCGCCCTGCCTTTGCACAGCTGGCTCGAGCCTCGGTCGATCGCCTCCCCTCGCCCCCTCATTCAGACTGCTACTGAAGTCGGTCTTTTGGTTTGTGGGGCAGGCAGGACGAGTGGACGGGCGTAGCTGGTAGCAGCACTCGATGGGAGCGTCACAGTCCTCAACCTCGCCAGGTGGTGATGGTGGTGGTGGTGGGAGACCGAGGACGAGCGATGGTATAGATGTGCAAGACTATTACGCACTATTGGAACTGTCCGACCCAAACACCTGCACGAGCTCATCCGAAGAGATTCGCAAGGGCTATCGAAAATTGGCACTACGATATCATCCCGACAAGAACCCGGATAATGTCGAGGAGGCCAATAAGCGATTCCTTCTCATTCAGGCTGCATATGAGATTCTCAGTGATGATCAAGAGAGAGCTTGGTATGATGCTCACAGGGAGCAGATATTGGGTGGAGCAATGGATGATGATGGATTTGGTGACGGCGAAGAGGAAGGACTGGACGAGGAAGCCTTTCAAAGCTTTCGGAGTGGATCTAGAAAACCACCACCTGCACCGACGGGCTCTTCTTTACCAGGCTTGACGACACGTCAGCTTATGCGATTTCTTGATGCTACGCTGTGCATTGATGTGAAGCCTCCCTCTGCAGACGAAGTCGGCTTCTTCGGGACGTTTAGGAGGCTGTTTGAGCGATTGCTAGAGGAAGAGAAGAAAGCCGCACCTTATCCAGGAGAGAAGCCATCGGAATGGGAAGAATTGCCTAGCTTTGGCTACTGTCATACCCCATACCTGCATCCAAAGGGAGAGGAGAAACCACTTCATCAAGATCAGGTTCGTGACTTCTACACTGCCTGGGCTTCCTTTGCCTCGAGGAAGGGATTCCAATGGAAAGATGGTCATAGATTGCATGACGCTCCAGACCGCAGAGTGAGAAGAGCGATGGAGAAGGAGAACAAAAGACTAAGGGATGAGGCAAGGAGGGAATACAACGATGTCATACGGTCTTTGGTCAGCTTCCTTCGAAAGAGAGATCCTCGTGTGAAGGCCCACCTTGCAACGCAGAGCACCTTGGCAAATTCAAGCGAGGAGATGCAAAGGAGAAAATTGGCCGCAGAAAGGGAGATGAGAGAACAAGAAGAGAGAGCAAAAGCATTCAGGCAGCAAAGCTGGGATGTATGGAATGATGGACAAGAGGAAGAGAGTGAAGACGACAGCGAGGCATCGTTCGGGGAAGAGGTAGTGGGGAATCAAGAGCGTGGAGAGGATGCGGCGGAGGAAGAAGAAGAAGATGATCAATCTGATAATCTTGACGTGCTAGAGTGCTTTGCGTGCGACAAGACGTTTCAATCATTGCCTGCATTCGAGAATCACGAGAAAAGCAAAAAACACAAAAAGCAAGTCCAGCAAATCACTCGCCAGATGCAAAGAGAGGACAAGACTCTTCGAGACTTGAATGGTCAGACGGAAGAAAGCCTTGTCATCGTTGGTATCGAGGAGGAAGAGACTGAAGCGAACGGTGAAGAGAAAGATGAGATGGCAGGGCTGAGCAAGAAAGCTAAACAGAGGCTCAAAAAGCGTCTCAAAGACCAGGAAAAGTCTGCCGCTAGCACGGCTCCTACGTCGGAGAATGAGCAAGACGGGGTAGACGAGAAGCCAGCCGTTGTGGCGGAGATGAACGATGACGGTAGTGAAGGCTTACCATTAGAGCGAGAAGACGCAAACGGAATTGCCAAGTCTAGACGGTCAAAGAAGGACAAGAAGAGTGGAAAGACAAAGGAGCGCTGCAACGTATGCTCGGCTGGCTTTGATTCGAGGAGCAAGCTGTTCACCCATGTCCGCGAGACCAATCACGCCCTTTCCTCCACCACCAATCCTGCAAAGCGATGAACATGGGCGGCCCTCATCACTCTCATCAATTTCCATTCCGCTTCTTTGTCGTCTCTTCTGGGCCGAATACTTGCCATTGTCATCATTACGGCCCGCATCTGCCTCATCATCAACCGCATTTCGAGATGGTAAGAAAGGAGCGTAAAAAGTAAAGGGAAAAAGCACAAGAAGGCGCGCTAAGGAGAAGCGCGAAGCGAAAGCGGTCCGAGCGCGAATTGAAATATAACTCTGTGCAAAGTAACAAAAGGAACAGGGAAAAGCGGTCACCCACCTACTCGAGCCCATTCTTCTCTTGCGACTCACCGTCTGGGGCAACAAATCTGTTGCGAGGAAGGATCAGTCCCCTCCTTTTTTCGAGAGCACATGCAGCTGTTCATCCACAATATACCAGACGGTGTCGATGTTCGTAAGCTGAGGAGTGTCATTGGCCGTTCCGTGTATAAGATCGACAATGTCAAGGTAAAGTACAAAGTGATTCTCAAAAAGAGGAATCAAGGGAGCAGAACGGTGGGACATGGAAAGATAGTGATAGAAGACAAGCACGACAGATACGCATTTGATCTAGTCAATCGTCGGATTCCAGTGTTCATCAACAACGTCCAGTTGAAGTTCAAGTTGGATGATCGCGTGGATGAAGAGCAACTCTACTGGGATCAAAGGCAATTAGAGGCTGTACGAGGCGAAGATGTAGACTCGGATTACGAAGAAGAGAAACCTTTCAAGGAGTTGCGAATGCGTCAAGTCAGTTGTGGAGCGTGGGATAGCGAAGGTCAATACGTCGATGCTTGGAGACGAGGATGTGATTTACATAATCCTCACGACTGTGTCAAGATTGACGAGGAGCGGGGCCGATTGATTCTCACCTTTGGACAAGCTGAGATCAGGATTCATCTGTACAACGTAAAATATTCAATTCTTGATCGAACTTCGCAGCACCTTTACGTTGTCTTGCGCTCTTTACCTACCTTTTTCAAACAAGAGATAGACCGCAAGATTCGTGTCTCGAGCTTCGGTAACGCTCACAGACATTGTGCAGAATATTGCTACGTCTATAGAATTTTATATGATCCCACCACACTCCAACACTTTCTGCAATCTCATGCAAAGAGGCTCATCACTCCCGATCAAGTCAATATCACACTCTCGCCTATCAAAATACTAAATTCAAAGGCGCAGGAGGATAATCTAGACATCTTCTATCGAACGTTGCCTTTCGATACAGCTTTTCAAGTCGAAGCTCTTATTACTTCTTGGCAACTCCTCCCTGTCGAAGTCTACCTTCTTAAATCGGCAATCTTCTCTTTGGACACTACTTCAGGAGCAGATCGAGTGAAGGCTTTGGCGAGAAAGATCAAATGGAGAGATCCGAGACCCGGCAAGATCGAAAAGTTCACTCTCCAAGACATTCATCGAATGTTATTGGAGGGTAGCGAACAGATCGACGATGAGATGGAACTGGACGATCGACTTTCAGAGGAAGGAGCAAGAATGGCTTTTCATCACAGTCGACAAGAAAAGAGGAACGAGGAAGCAGTCTATGTCCATTGCCTCACCGTTACACCTTCTGGTAAACAGCTCTCTGGGCCTTTTCAAGATACAGGTAATCGGATACTGAGACAATACCCCGGTCTAGATAATCAATACCTCCGCGTCTCCTTCAAGGATGAGATGGGTGAGATGATCAAAGAAGAATTCGGAATCGATAGCCAGGAGGAGATTCTGCTCAAAAGATTTCGGAACTTCTTGGAGAACGGGGTCGTGATCGGCGGCTTCAAATTTGATTTCTTAGCTTTTTCCAATAGTCAGCTGAAGTCTCACGGTTGCTGGTTTGTTCGATCTCCGCTCGTGGTCGGAGGAACAAAAGTTCTCTTTGCCAAAGATATTCGAGAAAGTATCGGAATCCTTTCTGGTCTCACCAATGCTCCTCTATATGCCGCAAGATTGGGTCAAGCGTTTACTACAACGTTGTACAGTATCAAAGTGCCTGTGAGTCAAGTGTACAAAGTGGAAGATATCTATTCACCTTGCAAAAAGTACAGATTCTCGGATGGAGTAGGACAAATCAGTTCTGAGATGGTAGCACTGTTGAATGCAGCAGCAAGAAAGAAGGTAGGAGGAGCAAAAGGGAAGCCGTCCAATGTGTATCAAATTCGATTAGACGGTTGCAAGGGCGTACTAGCTTTGAACACCACATTAAGAGAAAAAGTGGTCGTCGTTCGCTCGTCTATGATCAAGTTTCGATCCACCAGCTCGGAGTGGGATCTAGCCGTGGCCACATCTTACTCGCAACCACTGCGATTCTACCTCCATCGACCCCTCATCGCGCTGTTAGAGACGCTAGGCGTGCCCTACAAGACCTTTCAAGATCTGCAAGAGGAGGCGTTAGTAAAGATTGGTGCAGCAGCAAGTAACACTACTTCGGCGGCGAGGCTTTTGCAAGAATTAGGTCTCGGTCTCACCACTAGAGTTAAATCGACCCTGATGACATTACAAAAAGAATTCCTAATCGACGCCATAGCTGAGATCCCTTTCTTCAAGGAGGTCATCCGGACGGCGGTAGCTGCCTCTCTTCGTGCGATGAAGTACAAGGCAAGAATCAAAGTACCTAATGCATACACCTTGATGGGAATCATGGACGAGACTGGATTGCTGGAGGAGGACGAGGTGTATGCCTGCTTGCAGGAGGGCTCCAAATCAGAAAGGTTGTATCTCAAAGGAAGACACCTCATCTTACGCTCCCCTACGCTTCATCCTGGCGACGTCCAGTATGCCAAAGCGATCGGAGAAGTGCCTGTAACTTCACCTCTTCACGTTCTCACTAATTGTTTGATTTTCTCAAAGAAAGGGAAAAGACCTCTCCCTTCCATGCTTGCCGGGGGAGATCTGGACGGGGATCTGTACAACATCATTGGAGACCAACGACTCTTTCCGGAGAAAACGTACGTCGCTGCTGAATACCCACCCGTCACGCCAGTCAATATAGGAAGACGAGTGGAAACGAGCGACGTGGTTGACTTTTATCTTCAATACATTGTGAATGATAAGGTTGGCATGTTGGCTAATAAGCACTTGATTGTCAGCGATCAATCCAAGAGTGGAGTCCTTGACCCCATGTGCATTGCATTGGCCCAGAAGTATAGCGTCGCTCTCGATTATCCAAAGACGGGCGTCCAAGTCGATTTGAGAGATATTCCTCGAACGTATGGTAGACCAGACTACATGGAGCATGAATATGCAGTAGAGGAGAGAGCCGATCATGAGGAGGACAAACGACTTAACCTACTTGGACGAAGGAGTAATGAATATTACAAGAGCAACAAAGCACTCGGAAAATTGTTCCGACGCATCAACGTTTCCCGTCTACTTGAGGAGTGGGGTCTGGAGAAGAGCAGTGCCGAGTCAGTCAATGTTGGCAACGATTGGGAAGTCAAGCTGTTGAAGCAACTGAAGCCAAGCACAAATCGATGGGTCCGCTACTTGCCTTATCAACGTCATATGGTCCAATTCTACTATGAAGGAGAAGAAGCGCTAGCCGTTGGATTTCATTCCGAAGGGAGGATGGAGACGCTACACTCGGCAGAAGTCTTCCTTGGTTGTATTTTGTTAAAGAGTCCGTTTCAAGCAAGCAAGAACCTCTATGAAGCCGCTGAATCTCTTCGTGGAAACTTTAGAGAACTGGTGAAGAGATTCATGGCAGCGGCTAGTAGTCCACCGGAGTGTGAGCCACTTGAGATCAGTCAGATGATACGGTTGCTAGGCAAGATGGAGGAGGTGGAAGATGAGAGGCAGGACAGCCATTACTACTTTGATGACGACGACGACGACGACAACACGACGGTTCGAAGTCAAGATTTCATGGAAGAAGATCACATTGAGAGTTGGACTGAATTGGGGTCTCAAATAGACTCTTCCGATCGGTCCAGTCAGTATTACGGGGAGGAAAGGATTGCAGAAGAGTTACATTCTTCCCTTTATGCCCTATTCTTTGCTGCCTTAGAGGCGCAGAAGCACGATCCTTCGAAGATGACTTGTCCTTGGATCGTCTATCCTCGACTCTTGGCTGCGAAGAAGAATGTGCAAAGACTGGAGCTTTGAAATGGTGGTGATTGTCTAAATTGTGTGTAGTCCCCTTCGTTGCTCATATTCATCTACCGTTGTGTAGTGTCCCTCCATGTTGTACTATCGAAAGAAGGTTCTGCATGTCATATATTACTTACATGCTCATAGCATAATGTAAGGTAAGAGCGACAGACTCTTCCACCGACAGAGGTGTCAAGCACAGTAGTACCTTGATCATGAGCTGTAATCTGACTTAATTATGTGGGGTATCTATATTGTAAAGCCAAGCTTCGGCTCGTATTGTGCCTTCTTGGCTCAGTGGTAGAAGCGTCTGCCTCGTATTAATGCGCAAGCAGAAGGACAGCCGTTCGATCCGGCTAGGAGGCATTTTTTTATCTTTTTTTTTGGTGTCTCTAATGCGACGAACCGCCAGTCCCTCCACCAACGTCCTCCCTGGGTTCTGAATTGTCATTTTGGCGTCTGTCTCAACGTTGCTCTGACCCTTGGAAGTGCATGGTCCACTCAGAGGAAGAAGGGTCTTCTCGATCCGATACGACAACGTCGTTTGCTGTCGATGTTGTTCGTCGACTTGGATCGCAGCTAGACGCTGTCCAAGAAAAGCACGATTGGGCAGTCGGTAAAGACAATGACAGTGTCACTGTGCAAGCGCAGAAAAGGGAATCGTCTTCATCACCCTTGCCTGACATAGACGTCACCAATTGCACATCTCTGCATTCCACCAAGGAGCTGCAAGCTGCTCTTTCATCTCTTGAGAAGGACAACGTTGTCACTCTGGCAAAGGTCACATACGCAGCTTACGGAATTGTGCTCGACCAGATACTCAAGGACGCAGAGAGGGTCAACAATCAAGCCTGGTTCTGGACCGAGGTCGAAGAAGATGTCTTTCAGACCAGCTTGTATCTGGTGCAAAGTGAGTCCGAGGGAGGAAATGTCAGCCATCCAAACGAAGGAAAGGTGCACCCTCTGATTGACCTCTCTTTTTTTCTCTCTTTCTCTCCCTCCTCGACTTCTATCGCAGCTTTTCCCGCTCGTGTGCTCAATTTGGGTAGAACTCTGTATCGTTCCTTGAGTCACTCCGCGACGACATCTGCGCAGCCTCTCAAGCTGGACAGCGACAGCTTCAAGCGAGCTTGGCGACTAGCTCGTGACTCTCCCATCCTTGTCGTTGGAGCGATCTTTCCATGTACTGTCCGAGGAGGACAACATGAAATCATCACCAACAGCCAACACCCGCAAAGTCTTCTCGTAGTCGGAAGAGCACTGTCTCCTCTCAGCCTGACCCGTCATGAAGCTAGATCGAAGAGGAAACACCTGCTGAAGCAGAGAGATGCACTGGCTACCAGACTAGGTTCATTGGCTCAAAGGATGGACAGTATACCGCAGGAAGCAGAGGAAGGTCGTACAGCGATGCTTCAAGAGCTCCAAACGCGAATCAACGACATGCACCAAGCGTTGAATGCACAGACGACACAGGTATCATCAGCGTCAACTGCATCGACTGATCAACTCTCATCTTCTTTGAACAATCTCTTGTCTTACCATATTGGCGCTCAACAAGCTCAGACCGATCTGATGCTGTCCTCATCGCCAAGAGGGAGTGGTCCACCTTCAGCTGTTGCGAGATTGTGGCCTACGATGGTCCTTGTTCCCGTCACTACCATCATTGTAGTGCGAGTAGTGACGGCAAGCTGGGACACGATCGTGGAGAAGGCAGTGGAAGCAAGAGAGACGATGATAGGATTCGCAGTCAATTGGGTGTATGAGCCGTGTCTGAAGTTGCTGGACACCATTCGAACAGGCGACCAAGAAGGTGTCATCATGTCGAAAGAAAGCTTGAATTCCGACTTGCAAAGTCTCGAGAGGATGGTGACGGAATTCAGTGCTGAAAAGTATGGACTTCGCGGTGCAGAGTTGGACAATGTCACTCAGAAAGTCAGGGAAGGGGACATGACCACCGTGCTGAAGATTTACGAGAGCGAGCTCAAGGTGCGTAGTAAGATGGGGGGGAGAGAAGAAAATGACATCTGCGACAGGCGACGCTCTCTAGTCTTTCATATGTACTGACATTATTACTACTCTTCCTTGCCTGGGAATACGCCTAACCAGTCACCGCTTAAGTCGGCCATCACTGGGTCACTCATTCGCTCGCTCCTCATCCAGATTCAAAAAGTGAAGGTAGACATTGCCGTAGCCATGCGTGGAGTCGATCAACTCCTCAAATCACAGCAACTGCTTTTCGGAGCTATCGGCATCGCACCTGCTATGGCCATCACATACTTTGTCGGCGGATTTCTGAAAGAGGAAGTCAGTGTAGCTCTGGGCAGGCAAGGAAAAGAAGTGGGGACAGGTACAAGATTCCGAGCTTGGGAAGCGATGAGGAGGATCGACAGGCTACTGGCCAATCCGGAACTCACTTCTGGACCTTTGCCTCCGCTCACGCAAGGGCTACTCCTTCTTGATCTGTCTCTACTGCGCAGTCTTTCGCCCCTTCTCTTATCGCAAGCTTCTAAGGGCAGGAAGGGGACGGCAAAGCGACTGCGAGTGGAATTCTTGCAAGATGTTCGAGACCTGGAGTCATCGGGCATCTCAAAGCAAGGCATCACTTCTGGTGCTTCAACACCATCTACGATCAATCAGGTAGGCCTGGGCTGGCACGCTCGACGTGCGGCAGTAGATCGAATGTGGCGAAGTTGGGGAAGTGTTATGAACCTGGTGGATACTTGAGATTCGCTTCAACAGACTAAAGGGGAGGGGGGGAATTATTTTTGGTGACCATTGTAGTGTTCAGTCAGGTTATCAATTATAGATCATGTACCATCGCATGACAAGAAAGGGGAAGGATAAAAAGCGAAGTTTTCGACCAGGAAAAGAGGAGGCATTATCGGGTACAGATGGTTGCACGCACAGCGACGAGGGAAGAAGACCAAAACAGAATACAAATAGCCAGTGGTATGAGAGGAGGGGGGGGAGACTTTGTCCTAGGGAAGCAGAGGGAGGGGGCAAAGATGGGTGCGTACATGATCAGCCTGACCATCGATTGCTGTTAAAGTGGGATTGTTTCTTGGCGGTGTTACCGTCATAATGAGGATTGGGGCGGCCTTCTTCAGCGACGTCAAAGTCAAACGGATCGCTGTCCAGATCTGCACCACCGTACGCCTGACCGACAGAGTATTCTGTGTTTGCCATCGATTGACGAGCGTCGTTGCCCCGTTGTAGATTGTTGTACGGCGACAGGGTCTGATTCCCCGTGGCACCCTGTAGAGCGGCAGCATCTAATCCCTTGACTGCCGGATTGGAATATCCGTACGGCGCACTGCCATCGTACTGCTGTGGATAGTTTGCGTCATTCTCAACGTCTTTCCGCGGTTCCGTCTGGTTGTGATCGAAGAAGGATCCGTGTGCGACCTTGCCATCCTCGCTGGCTGTAGCGTAGCCCCCTTCTTCACCCGTTATGACGGACTGAAGATGATTGCTCTCGTCGCTCCTGCTGTCCATCGGCCCTGCATTAGCAATGTTTGTCTGACCGTACCCGTTGTACGCCGCATCTGGGTGCATCAGAATGCCATGCGGTGCTGCTGCTGCTGCTGCCATCTCTTCTCCGTCGACTTCAAAGGTTTGATGGCGGTCGTTGTCAGACGCATTCATACTGCTGTTATCGTCGTCGTACTGCAGTTCGCCGGCGATGATTGCTTCACTGATCGGTCTGTTGTCTGGCCATGTAATTTGATCGTCAGCTCCGTCATCGTCGACATAGTGGCCCTCGGATGACTTTCGATAGTCGCTTCCACGGCGATTCCTTGTAAAGACGCCGGCGGATGTGAAACCTAACGTACCGGTGGTAGCTGCAATGAGATTCGCTCTCGAGGAGATCAAGTGTGGCTGATTCAACTCTCTCTTCATTGATCTTCGCTGTCGCCACATGAACAAGGCAATCAGTAATCCCAAGGCGACCACGCCAGCAACGACAGCGACGGGAATGATGACTTTGTCGTGGTTGGACGAGTTCGACGAGCTGTTGTCGGTATCACTGCCCGAAGCCGGCCCGTAGCCACCAGGCGGTACGACGATGCTAGACAGGGCAGGGGCGCTATTGATCGAAGAGGCACTGATGATGGCAACGTTGCCGAAAGGATTCGTAGTCGGATTAGGCGCAATCGAAAGCACAGAAGTTTCAACACTTCCGTCTGCAGCTGTAATGAGCATGGTGGTGAGGACGTCGGCAGAAGAAATCGTTGGAACAGTCGTGATTGCAGATGTGACAGTGGCAGCAAGAGTGACAGTGGAAGCAGAGGCAGCAGCGGCTGCAGCCGCGGCAGCAGATGACGAGGCCTCGGCAGGGGTGCCAACAGGTGTTGTGGCTGCCCCTGTGTTACCGGAACCACCGGCAGTTGTTGGAGCGGCTGAAGCGACCACGCCAGCATTGGAGGAACTTGCGGGCACCGGGGAAGCAGAGGCACCTCCCCCACCCGCTCCCGCTGCTGTGCTGGAACCGCCGGATGCGCGAGAAGTTGCAGCTGAGCTTCCAGACGACCCTGCGCCAGACCCAGCACTGCTTGCTGTCGCAGACGAAGCAGAGGCAGTGGTTGATGTCCCAGCACCGCCCAAGATACCTCCTAGACCAGTGAGGAGGCTGCCAATCCCATCGCGTTGCATTATGTCCTCATGGTGTCTTTGCCTTCTGACGTAGTGTAGGCCGCTGTTGCTCACCATTCTCGATGTCGTGGAGGAGCAGCTGTGGGGATAGTGATAATGGTCTGGTTATTGAGTCGACGCAATGAGTAGGGGTCTTGTCGAAGAGTAAGAAAGTGTACGAAAGATAAAAAAGAATGTCCTATTGAAGAGTATTAAGAGAGCTGGGTCGTTGAACAGGGAGAGTGATGTATGTGTGTGTGTGTGCGTGTGCGTGTGCGTGTGTGGTTCGGCTGTAGAAGCAGTGAGCGAGCGTGTTTAAAGAGCGTAATGTTGTAGAGTAATGCAAAGGGGGTGGGGGATGATGACAAGAGAGTGATGATGGTGATGGAGGAGGGAGGAAGTGATGCACGGCAAGACCTGTCGCTCCCTTAGGTGATCTCTTTTCCCCCCTCTCTTTCCAATCAGTTTTCCAATCAATCTTCCCTCAGCGGGATTGGCATTTGACGGAATCAACAACTCGCGTCGACACAACGACTATGTGGGCTGAAAGCACGCTAAACAAGTTCCTTGCATGTTCTTTGGAACACGAAATAAAAGTGTCGCGTCGAAATGAACAGTGAAGCCGTCCGACGACTGGTGGGCTTCTGAGCGCGTGTAGAAGAGCAACTCCAACGTATTCTATTTTGCATGGCAGATATTTCTCACGCAAAAGGGGACACCACGCGAGCCATGTCCGGGTAAAAAGCCTCTGAGTGGCTCGTCTCTATCCTCGGCCCCGTTGTTCTCTGTCGGCCGATGGGCCCAAGGTCCACACGCTGAAGAGGAAGAAGACCAACACATCATAACTTCAAATCACGCAGACATGGCATCATCCTTCAGGCAAAACGGCCGCAAGATCATTGCGTGAGTGGGCAAGAGTGCAGAGAGAGAGGGAGAGGAATCTTGTCCAATTCAGCTGTTACAAAGAAGCTGAACATATATACATGAACTCTCCTGTCACGAACCAAAAGAATCGGGCGAAATTACGCCGATCACGCCAAGGAGCTCGGTAATGCTGTTCCTAAATCACCGTTCTTCTTTCTGAAGCCAACTACATCCTATGTCGATGACGGCGGTGTTGTCGAGATTCCAAAGGGCGTCGACTGTCACTTTGAAGGTGAGCAAGACTGATCAACAGCACATGGCACAGGAAAACCAGCACTAATGCGAAAATTTACGTTGATAGTTGAACTTGGCGTGGTCATCGGTAAGACCGGTAGGGACATCAGCAGTGCAGACGCAGAGGATTACATCGGTGGCTATGGTGAATATATTTTCCTTGTAGGGATCCACGGGTAGAGGAAGAGGCTATCCGTTGAGACTTCCTTTTCCTCTCCTTCTATCTACAGCTCTCGCCATTGACATGACCGCCCGAAACATGCAGGAGGCCGTCAAGAAAAAGGGTCTACCCTGGAGTGCCGCCAAAGGCTTCGACACGTTCAATCCCATCTCTTCCTTTATCGGGAAGTCGAGCATCCCAGACCACTCCAATGTACGACTCTGGCTGAAGACAAATGATCAAATTCGTCAAGATGGCAACACAAAAGATATGATCTTTGACATTCCTCAACTGATCAGCCACGTATCGTCTATCATGACAGTCGAAGTGGGCGATCTGCTACTTACAGGTACGTGAGAGAGGTGGACGATGTTTCCCTCCTTTAAGAGATGAAGTAAAGTCTCACTTTATGATCAATAGGTACACCGAAAGGAGTAGGTGCTGTCAAAGCTGGCGATGAGATCCATGCAGGACTCGAAGTAGACGGCAAGGGTCTGTTGGCCGAGCTGCGAATGAAGGTGAAGAACCGAGAAGGGGGATACGAATTCAAGGGGGAGTAAAGACGTCGCAGCAGGCGCTTCTCAAAGTTCAACAATGTACACAATGTTCATTGTCCTCCCTTACAAAAGCCATCGTTATTGAAGTCAAGAAGAGAAGAATGTTATAAAAGAAGATGAAGACATGAGTGTGAAGTCAGAAAGCGAGAGTGGAGTAAGGAAGGGAAAAGGGGGGAAGGGGGAAGGGAAGGAAGGGGGGGGGGGATATAAGCAACTGTACCGAGGAGCCGCCCATCAACACATTTCTATCTCGAATGTCCATCGAAAGCTGTCGTCTTCTTTAATTCCCTCACTACTCTCTACGCAACACAGCTGGCCAGTCGCCGCAGTGCTGGGACAGAGATGTATGCGGGGCAGTATGTTTCGATTCCAGTGACGAGTCGAGGGAGGGGACTTTCAAAAGGGCCGGCTTCATCAACTTCCGGAGGCAGCAGTAAGTGGTCGTTGCGGTCGTTTGGCACCACTCTCGCGGCCACCGCTTTGAGAATCTCGGGCGAGATTGGATTCTCGTAGTCAGCCACATGGTAATGACTGATGAGCTTTTGTATTTGAGTGGGCGTCAACATCCAGCAGACGTCGTAAATGATGTCGATGTCGGACAGGGTCGCCTTTTTCAGTTGCAGTAGCTTTGTCGCCTGCATGAGATGCTCCAGCTGCAACATACCTTCCGGCATGTCGTGTGACTTGCACCATTCGTCTATTCGCATAATGTTGTATTGAATCTGCATCGCTCTCTTCCACGAACAGAAGTTTCTTCTCATCAAGATGTCATTGAAAGCTGTCGTGCCGATCAGTTTGAGCAGCTCCGTGATCACTTGTTGCGTCACACTCGGTTCGACGTAGTAGCTCTTCAAGGCTTTCGAGACCTTGTTCAAGATGCCAAGAATGTCGTCCATCGTGTAGGCTGGGGTAGAAGCACCGGAAAGCAGTCGATTGAACAGTCTACCTCCGGTGTCGCTGGTGACGAACCCGGGCAATGACTGGCTTTCGACCAACGCGGGAATGACCATCTTGTGGAGTCTCTTCTTGATCTCGGAGATGGCCGTGTGGAAGAGGTTGTAGCTGAGTGATTCCAGATCGTGCTTGACAATCGTCACCAGACGCTCGTACTCGGAAAAGACCATCTCCCCCGCCGATCCGTCCACTCCCGGTCCGATACCTTGCAGCATGTCGCTCTCTGCAATGCAAACAAAGCTAAAGATTTCGTGAACGTTGGAAAGCCAAAAGAAGCCGGGAATAATGGCATCGTCGCCGGTGAAGCTCATAATGTGCTGTTGGATCGTCTGCATGACGTTGGCCAAGAAGCGTTCACTCTCTCGTACCAGTCCGTACTTCCAGAACTCGTTTGTGCAAAGAGAGATTAGATGAGCGGGAAAGAGGACCTCCTTTGGTGAAGGAGGATTCTGCAGACTGGGCGCAGGGATCTTCAGGTATCGGATAAGACCGTTGAGGACGTCTTCATCCAACTGCTCCTCATTCTCCAGTATGCGAATGACTTCTTCACTCTGCTCATCTGCATCCAGCTCTTCCCCGTATTCGCCATTCCTAGAGCCAACCAAGCCAGGGATCTGATCAAAAGCAGCGACGGATACATGTCGATTAGCATTAGCAGCACTCTTCTTTGCTGCAAACATCGCTTCTTCATCGGCGTCTCTTGTGCCAGCAGGTCCATCACTCCACGGTCCCACCTCTGAGTGCCTCCTCGGCCTTCTTTTTGCTTGCGATTGCACAGCACCGTTCTGATTTCCGGTGGCCATGTTGAATGTGGGCGTAGCAGCACTTTCACCTCGCTGACTGTTCTTGGAAAGGGTGTTGAGTGCATTGGAGCGATTGAGCTGCTCTCGTAGGCTATTCACTTCCGTCCGTAGAGCAGCCAATGCACTGGAATCTTCTTCTGACACATTCTTCGCACTGTTCAAAGCCATGTCTCTCGCTTCCAATTCTTCTGCTTGCTCTCTCAACTCCCTCTCCAGGTCGGCAATCCTAGTCTCATGTTCAGCCACCCTCTTCAACGAAGCTTCACACTGGGCGTCAATCTTTTGCTTTGCCTGGATTAGAGCTTCAAACTCGACTTGCGGCACGGATGGCTTGGCCAGCTCCTCTTGAAGTCCGCGAGACTTCGCATCGATCTCTTCATGCTTTCCTTGCCACGTCTTCACCTGAGCCTCCAGCGCTCGAATCTTTCCGCTCAATTCTTTATTCTGCTTCGTTCGACTTTGCAGATTCTGCGTCAATTCGACCACCTTGTTCTCCAACTTGTACGTCACCTCACGGTAGTGCGTGGCTGATTTCGCTTCTTGTCGTCTTGCCACCAACTCTTTCTTTGCCATCCGCCTTCGGTAACAGCTCTGCAAGTGAATCACACCCTTCTTCTCATGTAAGAATTGACGGCGAGAGAGAGCACCTCGGAGAAGGCTTTGCAGCTGTGTGGCAGCAAAGGCTGCTTTGTCGGCAGTGAATGTGGATCGGATCTTGAGTCCTCTTGCCTTGCTTTGAATGGCAACGATGCTGACAATCGCACGTCTGTACGCCAACCTTGCCATCCACCCTCGTACGGCCACTTGAATACTGGTCGCCGCCTTTGCTTGTCTCATCCTTTGAACCATCTTTCGCGCCATCACCATTCTCCACCAGGCTTGGACCTTCACACTGCTACTTCGCATGTTTTGGTACTTGCGCTGATAGTGGACTCTTCTCGAATTCTTCTGCATGATAGTGACCAAGCTGTTCAGTCGGTCAGTTCGCTTTTGCTCGAAATGTGCAAGCATGCCAGCTCGGAAAAAGATCTTGGTCAGGCCGACCTGATACTTGTCTTCATCCTTGATCATCGCCTTCAGAAGGTCAGAAGCCAGGTCTCGAGTCGACATCTGCCACTTGGACGAGTGAGCCAGTAGGTAGTATCGATTGCCAAAGTCCTCAAACGTCCATCGGGAGGGATAACCGGCGCAACTGATTCGAATCGTCTCCAAGACACCACACGCACGCAATTGACCCAACACATTCTGCGGCTCGACCTCCCACGCCCTCTTTGCTTCATTCGGTTTGATACATCGGATGTAGTGGACGTTGGTCGAGTCAATCGTATGCATCAGGGACACCAGACTTGATCTGAATTGCGTTCCCAGCGTCGGCTTCTTTGCCATGCCCACACCTCCCAACTTTCGCGGGGGGATGGGCTTCTTGTCGCCATCTAGCACAGCAGCCAGATTGCTCTCCTTTGCATCTTGATTCACCCTGCTGGCCGTCTCGAACACGCTCTTGAGGAACGTGTTACTGGTGGCATGCAGCAGAGCCAAGTGTTCGTCAGGAACAGTGTCTCGGTTCTTTTCCAAGAATCCTTCAATCTCGTAGTTGACGTCCAAGGCATAATGACAGACTGTAAAGCTGCTCTGGCCGAATCGGGGCTTCTTGAAGCTGTTCTTGTACTCTGGCTTCTTGTCCATTTGCGTGAACAATTTTTGCAAAAAGCTGGTGTCCGAGCCCGACGGCAAACGTGACTCTTCGTCTAGCAACGACAAGACACCCAACTTTCCCTCAATCATGTCTATCGTAGGCTGATTGTCGGCAAAATCGATAAACGTCCACGAGATCTTTTCCTGCAAATACTCTTCTTGCTCGAGCTTGAAGACGTGCCTGTTGAATTCGTGCTGTAGTCGCTCGTTTGCGTAGTTGATGCAGAACTGTTCATACGAGTTCACCTTGAAGCGCTCGAAGCCGTAGATATCCAGCACGCCAATCATGCTTTGACGCGTCTTTGCACTCCCCAGCGCCAAGCTTTCGTTCATCTGATCGACTAACCAGTCAAACAACGATGAATAGATGTACTTGGTCACAGAGTCTCGCACCACAATCGCTTGCGCTTGCGTCAAGTTTGAAACAATCTTTTCACCCCTCATCAGGATCTGCCTCTTGACAATCCACTTTCGAAATTCGGTCGAGTCGATTCCAAGCATGTCGGTGGCCAGCGATAAGCTCCTTTCTTCATCACCCAACACGGCATCGTTTCGGCTAGCATTGATCTTGACGTTTCCCAAATGCAAAAGAGCAGCCAAGAGACGAAAGATTGCCCACTGCTGCTCAATCTTGACACCCACTGTACTGAGCGCCTTTTGCGTAGCTTTGAACTCTTCGACGTCATTGACACCTGCGATTTGTACATTTCCTCCCTGATTAAGGTAGTGGAAGTTTGCAGCGTCATCCAAACCAAGGTCTTTTCTTTCTGAAGAGGGCGCACCGGCACAAAGCTGGTAGAATATGTGAAAGTTGCGCTCTGCAGAGAAGAGGAGGGCTCATGGCGTCAGCCAGAGTGTGAAGCTCTCGACTTGACGTGAAAGTGATACTCACCCCCAGATTCAGCAGGCTGAAACACAATTCGTGACCTTTCAAGAAGGTACGTTCTGATCCTTGCTCCCACAATCTCATTCGTCTTGTCAAACAAGATTTCGATATATTTGCCGAATCGTGAGGAGTTGTCGTTTCGTGTCGTCTTTGCGTTTCCGAACGCCTCCATGATAGGATTTGTTGCTAAGATCTGCTGTTCAGTGACGCTCATCCCACTACTTTCCTTGCTACTCCCTTTACGACTACCTGGTCGAGTGGGGTCTTCTACTGTCGCAAAGTATCTCATTATGAACTTTGCAGAGACGGTCTTTCCCGCACCACTATAGCAATGCAAGGAAGTACGGAGCGTTGGCCACTGATGGTCTCCCCTATTCATCCGTCCTGTCACTCACCTTTCACCGCTGACCACAATCGTCTGATCTTTTTCATCTCTGATCATGCATCGGAATGCGTCCTCTGCGATAGCGAATAAGTGTGGTTCCAGTTCACCCTTCCTTTTGCCAGAGTAAGCTTGAATAATCTCCGGGGAGTAAAGGCTGAGGGAGTCGAAGGGATTGACTGCAATCAAGACAATTCCAGAGTATGTGTAAATCAGCCTCTGCGAGTATCTGTTCAAGATTGCGTGCAAGACTGTAGGGGCCAAGAAGCATGGTACGATCGATCAGTCAATGGAAGACAGAGCTCTGAGTCGACACGCCTAACGCACCTGCAGGCTCATTCAAGTAGCTCAAGTTGGTGAGATCATCTGTCGCTTCCAACAAGGGAGGATTTCGAAGTGGTGGTAAGGCCTCTTCTCCAGAATTGCCCTTTTGCTGTTCTATTTTTTGAAGTGTAGTTGTGACTACTCTAGGGGCGCCTGAGTCGTCTATTGTGAATGATAGCGAGACTTCCCCTTTGTCAGAGGTAGAGACTGGCTTTATGAGAGTCGCGCTGATCCAACCCGCATCTTTGTCTGTGAACCAAGCCTTGGTGCCCGGCACATACGCTGATAAAGGGTTCGAGCCAGTGATGGTTGACATGACTGCTCTCTCTCTCACACACTCTCACTCTTTCGACGCACAGCGTCTTAGTATGAAGAGGAGAAGGGTAGAAGCGTTGGATTGTTGACTGCTGCTGGGATCAGGAGTGGTGTGCGTGCTGATGAAGGGAGGAAAGGGTAACGTAATGGTCCCTCTAGGGGAGAGAGGGGATGATTGGTGCAAAGAGATGTAGAGGTAGACGAGTGGAATTGTGGAACAAAGAAATGGAAAGAGGGAAAACGGGCACAGCTAACGACCTGCTTGAATGACTGGTGTGTCTCTCTAGAAAGTTCAAATTAAGCAACCGTCTAAATTTAAAGCAAGCCCATTTGTTGGCGCCTCCCCCTCAAAAAGTGCGACACTTTCGAGTCGGTAGCGCGTCTTGACGCTCGGTTCTTCCTTCGAGCATTCGCCACGCGAGGCACTTCAGCTTTGGCTCGTTTCTAGAGGGAAGCGCTTCTTCTCTGCTTCATCACCGCAACGTACCGTTGAAGTCGTCCCTTCTGTGTGTTGAGATGGTAGCGAGTACCATGCATCGTTGATGGTGCGAATCTCTTGACCTCTCTCCAGCCATACCCGCAAGTGTCAAGGATGTGATGAGTGCTTCAGCATCCTGGTCGGATCGTGTCATCATAGCTCTCGACCTGGATGCTTTCTACGTCTCGGCAGCCAGAAAGAGAGACCCTTCTCTGATCGGACTTCCGGTAGGCATAAAACAGAAGGGTATCTTTGCGACGATCAGCTATGAAGCAAGAGCGAAAGGCGTCAAGAAGCTGGCGACAATTCGGGATGGCCTGGCCCTCTGTCCTGACATGCTTCTGGTGAATGGCGAAGATCTGAGCTACTTTCGAAAGATCTCCATGCAAGTATTCAAGTTGGTCTCCTCGATGATCGAGTCTGGTAAGGTCGAGAAGCTTGGGATGGATGAACTGATATGTGATTGCACTGAGATGATCGAAGCTCAGATGGCTGATCTGGAGCTCCATCAGACGTCGGAGGCCGATACGAACATTCCTCCCGTCGGATTCATATTACCACTCGAGACGGGCGAGAGGGTGCAAAGCCATCCAGACCGTATCCATCGCTTTGAGAGGCAGACTCGTATGCTGTTTCTCGCTACGCATCTAGCACAGCGCATTCGTAGTCGGATTGCAGAAGAAGTTGGGCTGACTTCCAGTGCCGGCGTTGCAACATCCAAGTTAATTGCGAAGCTTGTAGGGAATGTTCATAAACCAAATCAGCAGACTGTGTTTGCCTCGATGTCGCTAGAGCGGGCTTTGCCGGACGCCCGCTTTTTCTTGGATCCCTACCCCTTACGATCTCTTAATGGATGTGGATCAGTAATTGTGGAGAAGATGTGCACCTTTGCATCAAAATCATTAGGGCACCAAGAGGAAGTCATCCCGTCAAGTCAACTTACGGTATCATTGGCTCGTCAGATCTTTGACTGGCAAGCTCTCAAGGATCTCTTTGGAGAACGACTTGGGACTCGACTTTTTAAATTGATTCAAGGTCAGGACGATGAAGCCGTTAGCAAGGCTCCCGAATACCCAGCCCAAATCAGCGTGGAAGATACGTATCGTGGTTTGCAAGGTCAGGCAATCTCAGATCAAATCTTCGTCTTGAGTCAAAGTCTTTTGAGGCGACTAGAGACTGAATTACTCGAACCAGACGACGCTGACCGCCATAAATCGAGTGCAATACCGGAATTCGAGTACACTGAAAAGCCCGTCATTGTCGAGCAAGTGATTCTGCCGGGCTACAAAGTACGGGACTACCGAGAAAAGGACGAAGAGAAAGAGACCAGTCCTTCATTTGCCTGGAAGCGATACCCACTCTCCGTTCGTCTCTCTGTTCGTCAAAGGTGGCATAATCGAGTCAGTCGACAAGGAAGAATGCCCGTCGAGATATTCGACCTTTCTACTCCTCGTCGAGATCGAGCCAGAGTCCTGGCTCATGGCCTGGATTCTGTATTGAAGGCCATCTTTGCAAGCGAAGGCTACAAAGGTCAAGAACTGAATCTTGTCAGTATTGCAGCTCTGGATTTAAGTCCAAATAGACCCGCTCAAGCGATCGGTGGCTACTTCAGGAGTAATGCAGTCAAAGCCGTAGTAGCACCAGCATTTTCACCGTCTACGGGAGCAGACGCGATCGATATTGCCTTTCTCAATGCGTTGCCTCCTGAGATGAGGGCAGAGATTGCGGAGGAGTACAACATTGTATTGGATCAAGCTGATACGGCAGACGACGATACCCAATGCGAATGGTGCGGCCAGCCTCAAAGGAGCTGGCTGCAGCACGATCACGCCAGATGGCCTGACGTCGGTCTACCTGCTGGTCAGACAGATGCCATAGATTGGGGCTCGGACCTCGATGAAGCGGAGGGAGGAACCGAAGAATCATAATTGGCATGTCAAAAGTAATTTCGATAGAGAAAATGTATCAGTGCTGTCTTTCCTGTGGAATAATCATGATAATAGTACACTTTCTTGCAATCTCTATCTCAGATTGAAGTGGCACAATCGATTGTTCATGTTTGATGTGGTCATAAGCTTGTCTGATCCTGCTGTTTGGCGTCCACTTTGTCTTCGTCCCAATTATCCCAAGCGTCTTCCTCTTCGTCGATGGCTGCATTTGCGATGCCCACCTGCATCGCATCTCGTTTCGTCTCTTCATCCGACTTCTTTTGCAATTGCAGAGGTGGCGATACTACCGTTGTGGCTCTCGTTGCTGCCTCATCCTTTGCTACGATCTCGCCTATCCGCTCCTTACTCATGCCCCTTTCATGCGTCGTCCCTTTCTTCAATCTGTCCAACTGACTGAGAGAGGAAGAAGTAGAATGAGGTGGTGGATAGGAATGGTTGTCGTCAACATCGTCTTCTTCCTCCTCTTCCTCTTCACTGGCGTCACCAACCAGATGACTTCGAATCTCTTCCTCGTGTCTGTTCTCCCTGCCACGATTCCACCAGGGACTTCGACCCTGACCTGTTTCGACATCACTAGCTGTGGTGACATCGCTCGGTCTTGAATCACGAAAATTGCCTCCATCAGGCCCTCCAGAGCCGTTCGCAGCTGCCTCTGCTTCCTCTTCATTTCTGTACTTTGACGTCACTGGATTATGCCGGAGAAGCGAGTCGATGAGCCAGAACTGATTATGATAAATTTTGACAAGATGTGAGTAACAGTCACAATCAAAAAAAGTACAAATATGAAGTATCCGATGGTGCACACTCACCTGTAATGTGTTCATGGCTAATGGAAACGCAGCCATGACAAAGAAGACTTGCGCTTTTTGGTGTTCCCCGAAGAGATCCAACACCCAGCCTCCGACGTCATAGAGGAAGGGGAAGATGCCAAAGAAGATGACGACCATGACTTTCATTAGGAAGAGGGAGAGGAGATAAAGAGATAATTGTCTGGCGAAGAAGGTCAATCTTGGCCTCTGCGTCTTTTTGGTGCTGCTGACAACGGCAGGTGCTGAGGTGGTCCTTTGTATGTTTGTTGCGGTGTGTGTATCAGAGAGGACATGGTGAATGTTTTGATGATCTTGTTCTACTGTCGGCGAGAATGATTCAGAAGTAGGACTCATTTGTTCATCGTACGTGGCTTCAATGCTTCTCCCTCGCCTCCTTCGACCTAGCACAGTAGGTGTACTTGTATATTGACCAGATACAAAGCCAGGCCATCCGAGAACATCGGTAAAGTAGTGTGTTAGATAACGCATGCTGAAGTAGATGAAGAGCACGCCTACTGTCGTGTCGATTGCAATGTTGAGAAAGTACAGGCTGCAGGGGTTATTTTCACCTTCGCTAGCTATGCTTCCTATGTAGGAAAGTGAGACGTTCAGTATGTGCACAAAGAGCTGGCCGAGCATCTGCTTTGAGATGTCCAATGTCCTGGAAAGGCCAGCATACGTAGAATACTGGTCAGCTCTCCGCTACGCAAATCAGAACCCTTCTATCCGCTTGCTGTATTACACTCACCAGATCTTCCATGGTCTCTTTGGCTTCTCTCTTTGCCTTTTGAGTACCAAAGTGCCCAAGACCACGAAGCCCATGATCGCTTGAACAAAGAGAGCAAAAGGTCCCAGTAGCCGACAGTTACGATTCGCCGAATCAGGATCATCTGGTATGCTGGGAAAGGGGTAGCCAGGCGAGGTAGGCTCCCCAATCATGCTGGTGATGCTTGACGACATGAGTGAAGTCACGAATCTGACCAACACTCCAAGGGAAGATGGCCTTCAGATGAGAGTAGTTGGCTGTGAGAGACTCGTTGGCATGCTCGTGATGGTGTAAAGGAAATGCCACCACCCGTCCCCTCTCCATACAGCCAGGGAGTATCATGCCCTCCCCTCCACTACTTCGACGCGCCTTGATTAGCTCTCGCCCTCGGAGAAATTTGGGCTGCACGCAATTACCCTATAAAGGCAGCAAGGTTGCTCTTCATTCATCCTGGAAGGCTGAGCCATGGATCACTCCTCCCGCAAGAGGCCGGCACCCGCCGCACAAGATGATCACTGTCGTCGTATCTTTCGAAATGAGCTCAATGGGCAATCAGCTTGGGATCGTCACAGGACATATGTCTCGAGATACCTGAAGGTGTATGAAAAGGATGGAGGAAAGGCGAGGCAAGCTCGACTGGACGCAAAGAATCGAAATGACTGGGATGTTCTCAAAGAGCGACACCAGTTTCTTAGAGAGGACGACCAAGAAGGGTACAGACACGCTGGCTCCAGCGGAGAGAGTGGGTACGAAGATGAGGTTGCTAAAAGGTACTACAGACATCTCTTTAAAGAGTATGCTATTGCTGATACGAAGCATTACAAAAGTGGCAATCTGGCACTACGCTGGAGATCAGAGGATGATGTAGTGGATGGAATAGGCCAATTCAGTGAGATTCTTACGCTATAGCTCATAGGAAGCGAAGGTGGAGCTGACAAAAAAGCCCTTATCTCCAGCATGTGCTAACACCCGGTGCGAGCATCATCGCCAGCTGCAATCTTCTTCCACAAAGTTGACGCCATACGAGGTCAACTTCGCTTACCAAGAGCCAAGTCGGAAAGGAGACGAGATCGGCACGGAAGCTACCCTAGAAAGCAAGAGTGCCCTAGTGAAAATCGTCCTTTGTCCTCGCTGTGCTCGCAAGCTCAAATACAAAGGAGAAAAGGAGAAGATGTCCCGGCCAGATATCAGTCCAAGGAGGCAGGACAAGAGTTGACAGTCTCTGGGCCAGTCTGGTTCACCCATTGCCGAGGACTGCGAAACGTGCTCGGCAACGCTGTCGTCCATTTAGTGCAGTCCTGACGCCCTAAAGGATCCTCACGGAGATGCCGCCTGGGATGTTCTCCGTTGATTTCTTTTCCTCTACCCGCAAGCAAGGTCACCGAAGGAGGCCTAAGCCGTTCGCTGTAACCTTGCCGATCTACACATGAATGCTGCAAGTGGAAATTGACTTAGTGTTGTTTTTGTATACATAGATGGGGGGAATGATGTGGTTGTGTCCTGCAATTTTTAAAGCAAATCTCTCTCTCTCTTAAGTGTCTCCTCCCTTATCCACCCTTTCGGACCCTGTCTTGCCTCTCCAAATGCCATCAGAGTCGACTCGACCGTACAGACCGGTTGATTGATTCTTCTTCAACCCAGCATCCCATTCAGCCACTATCTGAGCGCTGTCGACCATGACATTGATCTCTTGCGAGTGGAACCAGCTGTGATGAAAGAAGAAGAGAATGCGGCGAGGAGAGAAAGAGAGAGCGAAAGCAAGAAGGTTGTGAGCGATGGAAGCCGCATTCGTAGCAATCCCAACGTGTACCCTCTTCTCACCTCTGAGTGTCCATGTTTCCACTGCCAGTGATTGCGACCTGACCATCGAAGCTGATGTACTTGACATGACAGTTTCGCTGCTTCCTTACTGCATTCAGTGGTCTAGTCATATCTTTGCCAGTGTACCCTGAGGGGAAGAAAAAAGAAAGATAAAGTTAGACATCGCGCAAAGATGGAAAGTATGTCCCTCTCCCCTCCTTGCTACTCACAATACACCTCCAAGTACTTTTCGTCTCCTCTACCTTCTCGACGCAGCTGCCTGTATAGCTTGGTCACGACACTCTCGTTTGTGCCTCCTTGGAACGGCATGCTTTCACTCTTGTCGTTGAATCCGAGTCCGAGGTAAGCTTCAATCCGAACATGTCTCCGAGCTGCGTGAAGGATGGCATGTTTGATAGGAGTCGCATTCAATGTTGGCGTCTGCAAGAAGATGTGCTTCTTTGCATAACGAAATCCTGCCAGCCACGCAGCATCTTGAGGATTCCGAATGTCAGAATGACCAGGGGTACCGTGTGGTCTACGATTCACCAGTGCCATGGGTACCGGTTGATGGTGGGCATGGAAGATGTAGGGGTTGAACAAGAGTACATCCGTCCCGTCATCCAGCGCTGCTTGTGCATCTTGGCCCAACTTGATCTTCATGGCGGCCAGCTGCTCTGCAGTGATCTCCCCCTTTACTTGGGATAAGTTTGCAAAGTCAAGTGATTTGGTGATTTGCGCCAATCTCTCCGATGCAGATGCTTTGGACAGGGTCGAGAGGGTCCGTCGATGCCTTTGCTGATACGCTTGAGCTCCAGGTGCGCCCTGACGCCCACCACCGGAGTTGGGCCCAAGAGGAGCTTTGCTTCCATTGATGAGCGAGGTTTTTTCCTGCCCGCTATCTTCGCTCGTCGGTGCAGAAGAGTCTAGATGGTGTTGCTTTGTCCCTTCCTCATCAGCATCATCATCATCAGCAGCAATGACAGTTGCCACAGAGGTATCCAGTGCAGAATTCGATGAAGGCGGCAGGGAAGTGATTGCATTGCTGTGCGTGCTCTCACTCCTCCTTTCGCTCTCCCCTTCGTGTCCGAGATCCTCTGGTCTATCGCCCTTCTCTTCTTCCAAGACGACATCTGGGATCTGCATTGTGCCCTGTCTTGCCACACCCTTACTTCTCTTGGCTTCGTCTGATACGTTTCGACGACTACTCGGCCCTAACCCAAACGTGTCCAGTGCTCCCTCTGCCCACAAGGCCGGCTTGATGCCTTCTTTCTCCATCAAGCCAGAGACTACATCGGCAAAGTGTCGCTTATTTTGCGTAGCCGATCCACTGTGATCATTGACGAGAGTGCTCGTCGGAGAAGAGTCTGCGGAAGTAAGGTGGGACGACGATGGGTGGAATCGCTCCCCAAGTACCTTTCGCGCCCAATCTACTCCTGCGTTTCTTGCTGCTCGGTCTACTTCAGCACTGGAATCGAGTTCTCCCTTTTCCTCTACATGAAAGCCATTCATTGCACTGGTATGTGTACTGTTGGGGGCGACAGTGGCTCCTGCATGTCCTCTATGCCTTACACCGTCCACTACGTCTGCAAAGCTGAGCTTTCTCTGACCTCCAATCCAGTGATCCCTCGAGCGCTCTTGTATATCTTCCGTTTCTTCGTTGTCCTCCTGAAGCTTCTTTCTTGCGACATTGGCAAGCTCTCGAAGTTTGGAAGCTGTGATGTTGGGTAAAGTGGAGTCTGCCGCTCCAATCGAGAAAGCTGCAGGCGAGGGTATCTTAGGTGCAGGCGAGCCGAGACAAGGTAGAGGCGGATTCAGAGAGTTGCCCCAAGATATGAGAGCGTGGTCATAGACGGAGTTCACAATATCCCCTTCCAGTCGAGTGCACGATTCAATGTTGGGTCGATCCTGGATGTTGTTGCTGTTGATGAGGGCCACCTGTCGGTCTACAAGGAGCAATTTGGCGTGAAAAGTACCCATCAGAGGACGATGATAGTTTCTGTGCAAGGTGTAAGAAGAGACTCAGCCCAAACGTAAGCCTCATGTGCGTCTGCCTACTGCAGCAAACTCACATTATTTCCACATTGAGATTAGGAATTTCGTCCATTGTTGGTAGACCATTTTCCTTCCACATATTCGGCGGTACTGGTTTCCTGAGACGGAACAAGTCTGCTAGTGTCTGTGGACCTCTATCCCACATTAATTTGACAATAATCTGCTCTTGTAGTGTTGGCTTTGACGGCCTAAGGACGGCCTTTTCCGTCTCCTTGTCCTGCCCGACTGCCTCTCCTTCTGATTTTTGCTCCTTTAAAAGGCGTTCCTGCCGCCTTTCTGCATGCTTTCTATCGAGCACACGAAGTGCATCCGCTATCCTTTCGACATTCTTTCCTCCCTGCCAATAATTAGTCAAGAGGATGACTTCTTCTTTCGCGGCAACAATGCAATCGTGATAGTGCTGAATGATGTCAGGGCCAGTTGAGAATACGGAAAAGGGAGCGATCCCCGTCGTGGCAAGTAGTGGGGGTGACACGACGCCCGACATTGGGTTTCGTGGAAGTGGCAGAAGTGCATCTGCCAGGATCTAAGAGGAGGGAGAGGACAGGAGGAAAGTCAGCTCAAGAGATGACACCTGGGCTTCAGTCTCTGTATCACCCACCATGATATACAGCTTCTTAGGGCCTCCCTCAGCCTCTGATTTGTAGCCATACTGAGCTCTAACACTTTGTAGTTCACCTTCATTTGGCTCGATGTTCGTCTTATGAACAGCTCCCTTGTGCCAGTTCCACTTCTTGCCCCTGCCTTCTTCGAGCTCTTCCTTTATTTTGAATCGTAGAATCGCTCGCTTCCACGCAGGAGGATTTGGAAACAGTCTTTTCGCAGCTTTTGACGGGGCCAAAGTGGGTTCAGCTGCTAGAGCGGATGTGATTGTACCGGCATGAGATTGTGGAGGCGAGGATGCAGATGCGACGGCGTGTGATTCGGCTTTCTCCCTCGTCTGCTCCGTCTTAGTGACGAGCATGCCTGCCCTGGCGCTGCTGTGATGATATGAATGGTAATGTACAAGATGTGCAAGTGGACCTCGTGCAAAAGGTGCGAAGAATCGTTTCTACTCCTTTCCGGGTGGTCAAAAGGGGGAGGGGAGGGGGGTATAGAATAGGACGTGGGAGGAGTGATGAGAGCGTTTGCTTCCATCTATATGCGGTGCAATTCTTTATGTATGAGATTCGAAACAAATACTGTACCACGCACCTTCCTGTCTAAATTTCCACTCGCCACAAGGCTTTAAAGCGCGTGAATTGAAATTTTAAACAATTTACCCTGACTGTCAAGTACAGAATGTCTCTAATTGTCACCGGATACTGTATAGGGGAAAGCCTGGCACTGCAATTTGGAATTCCGCCGGCAATGAAGCTGGGACTCAGTTTTCAGAGAAGAATAGAAAGGAAGGGAACATAGGTAGATAGACGCTACGAGACACGACGACTTTTTTGGCGCCTCGAGAACACACAGGACGAATACTGAGGCAGAACAATCATGACATTGCAAGACAGCGAGTCCAGCTAGACGCCAACACGGTCGTCGGTAGCCTTGAATCAGAGCTTAGATCAGGCGACCGACGCCCAATTCATCTCGACGAGAGCGTGAATGAGGGTCAAAGTAGGGCACTTCTCCGAGGGAGACGGCTCTCACTCCAGCACGATCACCCAAGCCTTCATAGTCGGGCGTGGCTGCATGGAAGACCGATCTCTGAGGGATACATTCAGACAAGGTATAATGAAATTTAGTCGAGATCACTGCATGCTCTTTGCCTCTCCTGCCACGGAACGACTCACGTTGTCCCAAATAGCGAGGTCATTCACGCCCCACTTGAAACGAGCTTGCGCAGCATGACTGCTTGTTACCAACTCGATAATGTAAGCTTTGATGATTTGAGATTCCCTTGGAGTAATGTTCTCAATCTTCTGGAAATGCGAGCCAAGGCCAAACACACTCTTCCACCCTGTGACAGGGTTCGTTCGAATGAAAGGGTGATGTGCGTCTAAAGCATCACCGACGTTCTCAGGGGCTCCACGAGGTCCAGGATGTACTTCAAAACCACCATCCTTTGCAATTTGATTGAATCTTGGTTGACCGTAGTAGCCGGTCAGGGTATCAGCAAAAGCTTTGAAGGGAGCTGAGAGAAGATCATATATCTCATACCCAGAGGACCAGAGAGTGTCACCTCCCGTTGCTGGTAGTGTGTGTACCTTGAGAGACGTATAATCTGAAGGAATTGGCTCGAAAGTGATGTCACTGTGCCATTCATCCGCGCCAGATACTCGAGGGTTATTATCGTAGTAAGCCGTTCGACCTTTGGATGAAATGACAGAAATGGTATCATCTTTGTTGGCTGTTCCTTTTTCGTCAACGGCTTGAAATGCCGCATCTCGAGCCGAATTGATGATCGGGTGGATGTGCAAGGTGCTAGATTTAGGTTTTCCAGCGGCTTTACCTATCTTATCCGTGAAGTCCTTTTGCTCGTCGGGGGTAAGATTTTGACCTCGGAAGAAGACGACGCCTCGACGGGAGACTAGAGGTCGATATAGTGGGAGGAGGAGAGTCTGCTTAGCTTCAGAGGTAGACACACGAGGTACCGATATGGAACATCATCACTCACTGACGATAGCCAATTCGCGCAGGAGCTCTTCGGAATTGGAGGCTTGGAGCAGATCTCGGATCTGAATCGTGGGGTACTCTCTTCCTATCACCGGTGTGCTGTCGATAGATTCATATTTGTCCAAGATTCCACTGAGCTGCAAAGGAGCAGGATATCGAGTCTCTGCAGGAGCGATCTTCGTAGTCGATGCAATTTTAGATAATTTAGCAGCATCGACCGGAACAGCCGCGGCTGGAGCAATGGAAGAAGCTACTGGTGCCATGGTGAGGGTACGCGGAGAGAAGTGGGGAATCAAAGAGCTGATAGGAGGATTCTCCGCTTATAAGGTACACACAAAGAGATCCTGTGGGTCTCGCAATGTGTACCTTCCTTATCTGCAGACGAGAAACACTACCGTACCTCATTACTGCTCTGTATTTCGTGCTTTGGTGCCTGAGCAGTAGCTTCAATTTCTCTCCACTGGCTCAGCAAATTTTGATTCTAAGTGTGCTGAGATCTTCGCTTTCCCGTGCTCTGCTCTTCACTGGCACCGATCGGCACTAAACGCGAGCGAAATAGACTGAAGAAGGATCTCAAAGCAGCATGATGGAGGAAGTGCTAGATGGCGAGAAGAGTGGCCCGAGCGCGCACTCTATAGCTTCGAAATAAAAGCTTAAATTGCGTATTCCGAGTAAGTTGCGTGCTGGGAGGGCAAATGGTGGAAGCCCACTGACAGCGCGCCCATTTACAAGAAGAGGAGATGCTGCAGTGATAGGGCGAATCTCATGACAATGTCGTGCTTGGAGCATCTCCCTCGTTTGGTGGCATTCGTTTGTCGAGCTAGTGACTGCGCTTCTCTCCCGCGTCGAGAGAGTACGGCCCATGCTATGCCAAGATGAATGCGCTCGGCTGCCATCACGCAATGAGGGTCGGTAAAGTGGATCGAAAGCTCACGCTACTCGCTGCACGCTCGTCTCCCTCCTCTCTCATTTGCAAAAGATAGACGAATCTGCCGCATCTTTTGCTAAAAGTACACCTAGTGCTCGTCTGAGGTCGCCTTGAATTGATTGCTGCTGGGTACTAAGCGCCGAAGAATGGACTTGCCAAGGTGAGAAGATCTGATGATGCTTCGAAGTGCTCGTCTCACTGCTGAGTAATAAGCTGAACCCTTCCTCTTCTTCCTTCTCATGACCTCCTACCACCTCTCCTTGCTTCCCACTCTTTCCTGATATGGCGACGCAGCTGAAAGCACTCGACAGTAAAACGCCATTCGACTATCATTCAGCGATTGACGGTCCTTCCTCGCTATCATCAGTAGACAAAATCTCTGCTTCTTCTGATGAGGATGACGATACAGGAAAGCAGACGTCCTTCGAAGAGGAAGCGAAGAGCACTTCCAAACAGCCTCTCTCCACTCATGTTTCTTCGCCATCCAAGCTAAAGACGCTATTCTCAAGAAAGAAGAAAGCAGCAGACTTAGATTTAGACAGTATAGCCACTCAGCCTTCCGTTTACGATGACGACGATTTCGCAAAGTTTAGTGCTCCACATCCTAAATGGGAAAACTTACACCGTTTTGATCCTAACTTTCGATGGACTTGGCGACAAGAACAGAGTCTGATTCGAAAGATGGACTTGAGAATCGCTGCCTGGGCAGTCTTGATGTTCTTTTGTCTTGACCTTGATCGAGAGAATATCTCCCAAGCGAATGCAGA
The DNA here is from genome assembly GCA_026210745.1 of Exobasidium rhododendri. Classification (NCBI taxonomy): domain Eukaryota; kingdom Fungi; phylum Basidiomycota; class Exobasidiomycetes; order Exobasidiales; family Exobasidiaceae; genus Exobasidium; species Exobasidium rhododendri. Next base: position 2,390,641 of record CP110630.1, read on the forward strand.
CGATCTTCTGGAGGACTTGCATCTCACGACGAGTGATTACAATCTTGGGAATACGTTATTCAAAGTAGCCTTCCTCTGTGCCGAATTGCCTTCACAAATGATTAGTAAAAAGGTGGGACCGGATCGTTGGGTGCCTACCCAAATGGTAGTCTGGAGCATCTTCTCAGGCGCACAATTCTGGATGAAGGGCAGATCTTCTTTCTTGGCATTGCGATTCTTTATCGGATTGTTACAAGGCGGTTTCATTCCAGACGTAGTGTTGTACCTGTCCTACTTTTACACGAAGAAGGAATTACCTCTGCGATTGGCCTTCTTTTGGGTGTCGAATTACCTCGTGAAGATTGTTGGCCCTTTCTTGGCTTTAGGAATACTGCGTTTGCGAGGTACCCATGGACACGCCGGATGGCAGTACTTATTCCTCATCGAAGGAATCTTGACTCTTGTTGTTGGCTTACTCACTTTTGTAAACATGCCTGCTAGCCCGACGCAAACAAGGAATTGGTTCTGGAAGGACGGCTGGTTCACCGTCGAGGAAGAGAAGATTATCGTGAACAGAGTAGTTCGCGACGACCCGTCCAAAGCATCCATGCACAATCGACAAGGAATCAATTTGAGAGGTTTCAAGAAGAGTCTGGCCGATTACGATCTATGGCCCATGTACATCATTGGACTTACATTCTTGCTGCCAACATACCCACTGGCCAATTACTTGACTATCCAGTTGAAAGACTTGGGCTTCAGCACAACCGTCACTAACGCACTTTCTATTCCTGCTCCAGCACTAGGCCTAGTCCTACTAATCGTCGTCACCGTCGTGTCAGAGTCAGTCGACAATCGTTCCTTCGTTGCCATGTCACAAAGTGTTTGGAACTTCCCCTTCTTCTTTGCACTTTATGCGCTACCTGCCGATGCGAACCGCTGGACGTACTGGGCCGTGGCAAGCTTGCAACAAGCATATCCATACGTTCATGCCTTGCAAGTTGCTTGGGTCTCGCGTCAGTCTGGTTCAGTAAGGACTCGGACGATCAGCGCAGCAATCTACAACATGGCTGTTCAAGCGTCTGCGATGTGAGTTGCACTTCCTTCTCTGAAAGATGGGAATTATGGTGATCAATTGCTCACTCCGATTATGCTTGACAGTATCGGAGCAAACGTCTATCAACAGTCAGATGCACCTCGTTACTTGAAAGGCAATCTAGCCATGGGCATCTTATCACTTTGCGTCTGCTTCTTATACGGTGAGAGCTTTGCGCCCAAAGAGGTGTAGTACATTTTGACACCGGCTAATCCATGATGCGGTCCTTTTCTGTCTTAAAGTCTTCACCTTTTTCTACTACCGTTGGCGTAATTCCTCCAGAGACAATACTTGGAATGCCATGTCCAGAGTAAGTAGTAGAAGGAATAGTACTGCGATCCTTGACAACTTGCTGAGTCGAAACGAAATCCCTTCCCCTTATGTAGGACGAACAGTTGCACTACTTGCAAACGACGCCCGATGAGGGTAACAGACGATTGGACTTTCGCTTTGCCTATTGAGCGCTGCCGTGCTGTGCCATGGTACTGTGCCATGGAGCTAAGGCCACTGCTTGACAAAGAAGACTATTGTACTCATGGTATAAAGGCAATGTGAATACAACCATGCTCTTTCCTTTCACCACCCCTGCCTCATCACCATCTCCAATCTAAGTCTCCCTTGAGCAAATTACGAACGCCCTTGGACGGACGAGTGCCACTTTCATTGACAATCTCGAGCGAAGTGACCTTGAGATCTGCTGCACTTTTAAGAGGGACCACGAAGCGGCATCTGATGGCGCTGGATAATTTGGGAGCAGAATCACCCTTGAAAGATCCAGACAGTACCAGTGGCTTCTGTGAATTGCTCAAACGACTGATGCTCCATCTGATGACTCCACTCTTCGCATCGTGTTGAACAGTCCCTTTGAGTGCGTTGATGTCTTCAATCGCCAGACCACTGCCTTGACTTCCTCCCGTAACAATCGAGTCAAAGGTGCATCCCTTTTCCTGGACATCAAAGGAGATTTCGAGTTCATCTACAGAAGTGTTTGCCCCTACTTCAATCTGAAAGGTAGTGCTTTGTAGTCCAATCTTTTCTTCTCGACGACAGTGAATCCAGATCGGCACTTGCTTTTCGAGCGAATTATCAACCTTCAGGTCAAAGTCGGCCAACACGAACGAGCCATCGGGTGGGATGAAGCTGAACACCCCTTCTCTTTTCCACCTCTTGACCCTTACACATGGATGTAGACTGATTGCTCCCATCACTTTTGTATCGTTGAAGCATAGTGAGAGGTCAGGCGTTCCGTTCAGCTTACTGTTGCATTCGATCGCACCTGTCAAGCACAGATTTGGCAATGCTCTAGGATGCAAGCCTCGAGAGAAGGAGCCCTGAAGAGTTTCGACGACATCGACGTATATTTCATTTCGACTCGTTCGCTGTGTTGCTTGGAGCGGTCGTCGCCATGGAATATCAGAAACGTGAGGTGGTGGCGCAGAGCTGCTGAGACTGGAGGTTTTGCATCGTCAGTAAAAAGCTTGCCTTAAGAGGATACAGACTTCAGCAATGCGCATCAGTAAGAGCATATATAGTACTCTTCAAACCTGTTTCAGTATGAAACAGATCAGACAAATCACTTGAGTGGAGTATATAATCGTCATTCGAATCAAGGTTTGAATGGAGCACGAAAGACTCACCCAGGAACGGAAGCCATCTTTCCCATTAAATTTTGCATCCAGCTAGGCTCTCTGACGATATCTCGAAGGGCGTTGTATTCAGTATTGGCAGGCTGACCGGTCTCATCTAGCATTTCTTCCAGGAGTTGGTAAACTACGTCGATGTTTTCGCGAATCGAATCTTCAGTGAGCGGGTCACCTAGGTAGAGTTTCAAGATCGATAGCAGCGTATGGAGAAAGGAAAGCGGAAAGAGCGGATCCACTGCAATGCCTCTGTCAGCAAGGTGAACTAATCGATCGCATCTATGCATGTACCACACTTACGATGCTTGGAGAAGGTAGCAATGAATCGAAGCTTTTTGTGCTGTATATGGACCAGAGCAGAGCCCTTCTGAGGGCTGGCAAATCTGCTCCGAAGCTCCTCAAGGCTCTTTTGACCATCTTCGCTTTCGTTTCTGTCATCAGATTCCTCTTCTTCGTGTGGGATGCATGGGATCTTGTCTGTGTAGGATATAGGCAAAATTGCATCTACAGAAGAGGCTGCCTCTAGCTTCTCTACCAATTGATCAGCGTGAAGGATAGGATAATTGGGAAGTGGATGAAGGAAGTGAGAGTGTAGGATGGGCTCGTTTGTCGGCGACAGAACGATGACGCCTTCGATCGAGCCCATGATGCGTTGCAAGGCCGGTCATGTACAAGCGACTTCGGTGCGAAAGCCAAACGACGAACGGGGGGAGGCCTGAGAAGAAAGCCTAAAGCGCGCTTTCCCTCCCAGTGGATCTTGTACCCAAGGCACAAGGCAGCGAACGCGCTTTCTCTTCATCTATTCTCGCTCATCTAGTCAATCACAATGAGCGAAAGTATACGAGGGAGTAATGCAAACTACTATTGGTATTATGACAGAGTGAGGTCACCCTAGCCGGCTAACAAGCACAGGGCTGACCTTTGAGTATCTCGCTAGCTGTTACAATATCCGAATAACTGAGGTCCACTTGGGGTCCATCAAAGCAGATCTCTCGAGGTTGGACCACGTCTGACACGGCGGGTTCTGCTGCAAAAACCGGTGGAATGGCTGACACCATTGGCACTTCATCAGCATAATCTTTGCCGGCATCCTTCCAGTGCTCTAGCTCCAGCGTCTTTTCTAAACGAGCTAAGCCTTCAAGCAGTGCGGGCCTTCGCAGCGTGAAAGTGAGTCGGAAGGTACCATTGCGCGGATGATGGTAGTTGCTTCCTGGTGTAAGGGCAACACAGTTTTCCAGCGCCTTAGCCCAGAGAGCGCCTTCACGCTCAGAATTGGTCAGAACATGACCTTCAGCACTGTTTGGCATGAATCTGGTATACAGGCGCAATACAGAGTCAGAATAGAGGGCCAATGCAAATCAGCAGCAGCGAAGATTCTCTGGCTCACCTCTTCAAGTCGACTAGGATGAAGTGACCAGCATTGGCAGGCGTGTATCGTATACCGTGGTGTCGGCACCATTTGGTTACTAATTGATAAGCCTTGCCCATCCTTTTCTGATTGGTTGCCACGAAGTTTTGATAGAAGGTCTGATCACAAAGCAGAGCACTAAATAGGGCATCGGCAGGTGCAGAGACCATGTACAGCTTAGCGGTAGCTTTCATAGCCCGAATTAGCTCACTGCAGAGAAGGGTGTGTTCAGTGTGAGGTAAAAGATCTCTTGAGGGCAAAGAACGAGATTGTCTCTCACCTGTTGGCCTGGCTCACCAGAGTGCCGATGCGGAAGCCATTCATGCCAAAATCTTTCGAAGCACTAGACAATACATGCACACGAGCCGGATGACATCCTGCTTCGACGGCCCAGTCGATATTGAGGGCAGAAATGAAAGCTTGGCGAGGCTGCTCGTCTTCGATAGCTTCAAAAGTTGATAAAGCGTAGATCTGCAGGGAGGGGAAATTAAATTCAGTCACTTCCTTCCGTTCTTCTTCGAACCGTCTGAAGAGTGTCTGGATGTGTTGCTCACTTCATCGAAAACAAGATGCAAGTCGTGCTGCTCGGCAAAGGTTCCGTAAGCAATGAGGGCGCTTCGATCGTAGCATCGTCCGACAGGGTTGTCTACCCGAACGAACGCAGTCAGGAAGCTATTCTCGCAGTATCGCCACACTTTAACTCCACTCACTGGGGTTGCATACAAGAGTTGCCCTGATCTTTTTGTCACCAGAAGTGCTGTTCCAGGCACCAAGAGCCTCGTTAAAGCCTCGCATTGCACCTCTTCCCTCGAAATTGAGCGATCCGGTGCCATCATCGACACTGCTGTGTACTGGAACGCATTTGACGGCACTTCGACAGGACAAGTCGGCTTCAAAGCCGTTGTAATAAGGCGCCGCAATTAAGACTCCATCACCTGGATCAGCTAGATGCTCAAAGATCTGATCGAGAAGTGGTCCGCAGCCTGGTCCGGTCATGATGTGCTCAGGAGATACGGACGATACGGGTGAGAAAGCCTTTGAATTGTAATGTAGACACAGCGCTCGAAAGAGTCGAATCGATCCAAATAGACTGGTGCCGTACGTCAGATCAGATGGGACCAAGCGAAGGTTGTCATGAAAGAAGTCGAGCAGTTCTGGTTCCATGAGGAAATTGTTGGCAATACCCATGTTTATGAAGCCCTGTTGTACAACGATCTCCTACTCAGGCTGGCTTTACATCAGAAGACGAGCTACGCTGATTCTACTCACCCCCGTGTTACTCTCATGACAGTAGGCGTTGCCCAACATCTGATCAAAGATACTCCAGAAGGGGGTCACTTTGTCCCTGTGACTCTGACCGCGGGAGGAGAGGCCTGGCGATTGCAACATCATCGGATTCGATAATCGAGCGTGTTCTTTGAACTTGATTGAGTCAGGAGAGGGGTGGCAGACGGTAGGTTCAGCCACCAAATTAGACGGCGTCACGCACAAAGGGCCGGGGAAACAGGCAGGCGCACACGACATCGGAGAAGAGTCGAAGGTTGCAAGTGGACTGTGTAGACCGGCTAAATCCCCTTTGATTATGGGAGAGTGAGGAGAGTAGGACTAGATACAAAGATGGGCTTTTGGCAGCCAAGTGTTCTGCCGCTAGATTGCTTCAGGCACCCCCTTTCTCTCCCCTCCTGTGATTGCGCCCGTATCTTAGAAATGCGCCGTTGCTCCAATCTACACCTTTTAAGCTACACATGTCAAGAAGTAAACCCACCCGCGTTGACCGCGCACAATACTCCGATCGAGGTCGCGTGGGCGTAGGGCTATTTGGTGAGAATGTAGCTCACGTGGGATTTAGATCGCGATCCTGGCGACCGACAAGGCAAAAGAAGAATCGCCATTTCCTCTAGTGATGCGATCACCCCACTACAGCATAGCAAATGTCGACAGTGAGTGAGACGTGGGCGGGTAACGTTTCGCTGGTTGAGAAGACTGACTAAAAGATCTCGGTATTCTGTTGCAGTTTCAGCCTGTGAATCCGAAGCCCTTCCTGCAATTGCAGACCGGTAAGCCCGTGCTAGTCCGGCTGAAGTGGGGAATGGAATACAAGGGTTTTCTAGTCAGCACAGACAACTACATGAATCTGCAGGTGCGTGCGATGTCGCAAAGGGAGCAAGGAAGAAAGAGTTCTTCAGTCCTGCTTACCTCCATCTTACACCTGCCATTTAGTTGGCCAATACGGAGGAGTTTCAGGACGGCAAGTCGAACGGAATGTTGGGCGAGGTCTTTATTCGATGCAACAACGTTCTCTATCTACGGGAATTGAATGACGAGTGACCTCGCACCCGTGTCAATCACATCTCAAAAGGAGGACGAATCACAAAAGTCACAGAGGGACGGAGTAGAAGCAAACGATACTGTACATTAGCACACACACTGGAATGTTTACATACATTCATACGTCCAGGCACAGCTTCATCTCGTCAGTGTGCAGTTCGGGAGCAGAAGAAGAAGAAGAAGATTCTCCTTCAGTTCGCATTGGCTGCAGACCAGGCATCATTCAGTACAGAGAAAACTGCTCCGCCGATCATGCGTTCTTCGATGGTGTTGGATTTGGGTGTGAGCTGAGAAAGTGGAAAGCAAAAAAAAGGAAAGAGAGGGGCAAGGGAAGAAAGGAAGCTGGGGGGTGTGAGAAGGACGAAGAGATCTTTCATAAGATAAAGCAAGGCCAACGTTCTTCACTCACCTTGTCAGGATGCAGCTTGCCAATAGCTCGCATGTACACACGTTTGACCTGGTTATCCATGACGACTTCATGCATTCCAACCTTTTTCCACTTCAGGCCAGACCAAACGACATTCTCCAGACTGGCCAATAATGCTCGCACGTTCTTCTCCTTTCCGTTCTTCCAAGATGCCACTCTCTTATCCACAATGTCCCTCAAATTGTCCTTTTCAGCTTCTTCCGCTGCCGCTACTGCATTCTCTGCCCGAATCCGCTCCTTTGCAGCTACTTCCGCTCGTGCAATCGCTTTGACCGCTGATGCGTGTACTGTTCTTGTCGCTGGTATACTCGATTCGACGGTCTTGCCTTGGAGCATCTTGCTACATCGTTTGTGGCCATCCTGTGCTGCTCTCAGATTGATGATGCCCGCTTTCCCACTTCCTTCCTCTTTCTCATATCTTTCCAACAAAGACCAAACACTTTTGGCTGGATCCCATTGCTCCAGCATCTCTTCTGCTTGCGCTCGCTTCAAAAGTGCCTTGGCATACGCCTCTCGAAGATTGACACCTTCATACTCAGGCAAAGGCAAGGCGTGCTCTTTGGAAGGCCTGTATAGTAAGAAGGGGGATGGTTTTTCATTCTCTCCAATCACAATCAAGGTCAAGACTTCCTTGGTGTCCTTTATAGCACTTCGAGCGTCCCCGTTCTTGAGTCGCGCACTGGCTCGATTGTTGAGCAAGGCTATCCGACGAAGAGACGTCGGATTCTCCTCCAGAGCCAACAATCCGGAGCTGTAGGCCAATTCTGCTTCACCGTATGCTCCTCGCCTGAAGAGTTCATTCCCTACATTCTTGTGTTTCGAGCTGGTTTCAACAGCCGTTGCACCATCTTGAGTCAATCGGCGATGGATTCTTTCTACTAAAACTTTTCGTGCTTCAGTATGATTCCTTGAGGCGCTTTGTGGGGCGGGTCGACTGGAAGTACCCGTCTCCTTTGCAGCAAAAGGACTGAGTCGTCTAGAGACTTCTGGTACTGCCAGTGGAGTGTCAACGCTACCATTTGCATCATTCCACAGCTCTCCGGTAGGCATAGCTTGCGCCCTTTCTTTCGGCTCAATCTTCTGTGCACCTTGCTTGCGCTCAAGAAAGGAGGAAGCGGCAGCTTGCAGCTCATCGCCAGCTCCTTCCTCGTCCTTGAATCCACCACTACTCGCCTTGAACTTCACCGCTGCATCATCGCCGCCTTTCACTGTCTCTACTTCATTCTCTGCGTCTGTCATCCACTTTGGCTTTCCTTGCCATTCTCTTCTTTGACCTGCTCCTCCGTCTCGCGTTCCAACTGCCCATCGTCTACTTTTTGCTTTATCGCCAGCTGTAGAAGGACTGCTTCTACCACTGCTCTGTCCTGACTCAATCCCTGAATTACTCCTTTCGTCAATCGCACGTTGCGCCTGAGCCTTTGCTGTACTCCAGAATGCGTTAGCCTTACTAAACATACTTGCCCCAATCTCGGAAGCTTGTGAATAAATTTGATCGGCTTGTTTCTGCCATTCAGGTGGAATGTCAAGGCCGCTAATTGTGGCGCTTTCCTTGTTCCTCTCTCCTGCTTCAGCTTCATATCTATCCGCAGGTGCTCTTTTCCTTCTTCCCTGTACCTCTCCATCCTCCTCCCGCTGCAATCTCACGGCAGCTCTACGGTCTCTCTCCATACTATCATTGCTTTGCTCATGACTGCGCTGCATGCTTCCACTTGCCTCACCCACTAACATCTCGATGGCGGCAGAAACATCTAGACCGGAGCTCGTTGCTGCTAACGCCTTTCGCGCTTGAGCTGGCGAGAAGCCCATCTCCACGATTTGACCAAGAACGTGAGGAGGAGGGGAGGCGCTCCTTGCTGGCTTCTTCGATGGAGAGACACTCGATTGGGGCGCTGGAGCTTCAGTTTGTTGCTGCCTCGTCATGGAAGGATCTAGACTGCCGCCCAACGAGCCAAGGATATCATCGTCACTAACATCCGGAAAGCTCTGACGCGAGACATTGATCGATCGTGTTGGGGTTGCACTGAAGTCGTCCATCCCTCCAAGTGCCGAGCTCTGGGAGTCACCGGGGTCTTCGAATGCAGAGAAATCAAAAGGATCTGCGACCTTGGCAGGCTTCGAAGAGACAATCTTGCTTTCTTGCTTTCCTTTCTTCGCTTGTAGATTTATAGTGCTCTTACTTATTGGTGCCGACGAGCCACCAGCAGCGAAGTTCCAAAGATCGTCGTCGACATCAGAAGCTTTGGGCTGAGAGGAAGCTTTGCGAGCCAGAGTATTTGTGCTAGTGGAAGATGGAGATTTTCAGCCTTTGCACACGAGTCAAAATCTACCTTGAAAGGAGACGACTCACTTAGCCGTAGCTGTCTGTTGCACTTTTGAACTACCGAGCAAGCTGTCAAGACCTTCCCAGGCTGAATTACTCATGTTCGTATTCGAAAGCTGGCTAGTCGATGAATTAGAACTAGAAAAGCCTAGCTTCTGTTCCTGTTCTCTCTTCAATCGCTCCGCCATGCTGACTTTACTGCTTTGGGCCGCTCGCCCTGACATCGTGCTGCTGTCAAACCCCAGCAAGGAAGAGAAAGCATCAGAACCGTTGGTGCTACTCTTTGTTGCCGGCTGCCCGCCTTTCATGCCGGAAGCGCTTGCATTACCACTGGAAGTGTTGGAAGGTTGCTGCGTCGGAGGTAGAGAACGGGTGAGAGCGTCAAAGTTGTACGAAGATGACTGGCCGTTCCCATATATAGGCGATGGCTTTTGCCGATTAGATGAGTCCGCTACCACCTTCTTGTCCCAATCCAGGTCCAGCAAGTCGTCCATGATGGCGACAAAGCGACAGGCTGAAAAGGGCAGAGTGAAAGGGACAGTGGGAAGTGTTGATTGCGCTTCTGGAGGTCCGATCAACTTCCAGATTCGGCCGTGTCACTCCAGTCTGGTACGCGTGGTCGGCCACCTAAGTTCTTGCTGCTCCACTTTCCTCGGTCAAGGTCTTCCTATTACATTGCAAGCCTGCCTCCTCTCTCATCCTTCTCCATCTACGAACGCGGTTTTCAGTACCACACATCATGGCAGCCGCTCCAAGGATGTTTAGTCGAGCAATAATACTCGGAAACTCTCGCAGGGTGCTGTCGTTGCCTCCTTCGATAGGCCTCTCCCTCCAACCTAGCGTGTCTCACCGGACGGCACAGAGTTTAGGCCGCCGAACGACATCTAATGGCTTCCATTCAACTGCACTGCGCTTCAGTAAAGATACCACCTGGGCAGACAAGGGCACAATCCCTTACAAGGAGCTCAAGTCAATCTCCGAAGCACCGACGGGAGAAGTTACTATCATCGATGTTCGGGAACCTGACGAGGTGTCGGCGGGAATGATCCCCTCGGCAGTAAACGTACCACTTACCCAGTTTGAGAAGGCTTTCGCCCCCAACGGTGGCGCAGACTTTCAGGAGAAGTTTGCCTTTCCAAGACCATCGTTCAATGATCGCCTTGTTTTCTATTGCCGCAGTGGCAAGAGAAGTCAACAGGCTTTGCAAACGGCAAAGAAGAATGGCTGGGAAAAGTGAGTGTGCGAGGGAGGAAGAGGGAGGCAAAAAGGAGGAGAAATGCTGCTTACTCTTTTCCTCCATTTGTTTCTCGCCATTCAGTGCTAGGAACTACGAAGGTTCTTGGCTCGACTGGGTCCAGCAGGAAGAAAAGAAGTGAACGAAATAGTGTCAAAATAAATGTCGTGCTAAATCAAAATTCATGCTATTTGAGACATGAGAAGAGAGAGTACAAATTTATGTGACCTTTGACGTTGGTGTGAGGTTGACATCTTCAAGGCTCTATTTCGCCCAGCAACATCGTCTTGTCTGTCGAACAGGAGATGACTATCGAGGTGGTGAAATCAGTTTCGAGCATGCATGATGAAGGCTAGGAGCATGTACTGCAACTCACTGATAGGCTCCTTGGGATGCAGTGAAACTGCTGTGCAAGTACCAGTGTGGCCCGGCAATTTGTAGAGGATGGTACCATCGTCGGCGCTATCAACAGGATCATGGTATCAGTGAATGGCGGCTTCACCGTGGCTCTTCAGCCTCTTGCTATGAGAGATACTCACTTCCACACTGTACAAGTCCGATCTCCCCCTCCCGTCGCTACTTTTCTGCTATCGTTACTCCAGGATGCTTTGATCAACAGGTTCTCGTACCCGCTCATGGCTCCTGTGAGTATTCGTTGCAATCGCACATTGCCCGTCTGACCCGGCGCTGGTTCGGGTGCAAATGGCTGGACATCCCATATTCGAACACTGTCGTCCATCGACGTCGAAAGAAGGTGCGATCCAGAAGGGGACAGAGAAAGCGAAGTGATGGTATTGGTGTGACCTCGCAGTGAAAAGACGATCTCTTTGCGCATTAGGTCGTACACCTGGATATGCAAAACTTGTGTCAGGCGTCATGATCATCGACTTCAGCAGATAAGCTGGACCACTCACATGAACATCGTTGTCCAGACCACCAACATAGACTTGACTGCCATCGTCCGAAAAACACACTGCTGTGACTGGATACCCAACATTAAGTATGTCCATCGCATCTCTCTCTTGTGGATCCCATAACATCACTTTCCCATCATCTCCGCCGCTTACGAGCACCTCCCGACCGCCTCTCGTACATGAGACACAATTTACGATTCCCTTATGACCCCGTAATCGCCTTTCTTTGACTCCAGTAGCCGCATTCCAAACAATCAATGTGCCATCTGCTGAAGCTGAAAACAGTCTAGGTGAAGAACGAGAAGCGCTTGGGGACCATGCAATGGATGTGACTGCCTTGGAATGCTCTTTCAGTATACCGATATTACTATTCTCCCCATATGTATGCCACAAAGCTGTCAAGAAAGAAGGCTTGTCAATTTCTATCGGTGCGTGACGATCTTGTATGTACCTACAGATAGTTTTATCCGTCGAAGCAGCTGCTATCAGCTGACCATCTGGTGAAAATTTGACATCCAGGACTTCTCCACTATGTGCTCCGGTCAGGGAGATGATGGGCGAAGCTAGACTACTTGTTCTTTTTATGCTACGAATGAGTCCTTTTGAGCTTGAATTAGTCGAGGAAGAGATTGCTACTTGCATCAAGCCATCGTCGTCGTCTACGGTGGACTGCTTTTGGCGTTTGATGATGGATGTAGAAGCTCCGCCCGAGTGAGAGGTTGATCCATTGGAGGCTGGTGGCGACTTACGCTTGTCCGCCATGGCTTCTTCGTCTTGCCAAGTCAGTCGTTGCAAGAAGGCTCTCTACTATTTTGCAGCAAGGAGCGTGTCAGCGCTTCAGAAGGACACAAAAGAGATGGACTGTCGAAAGTAGAGGCGTGCTTACGTAACCACTTCTTCCAAAACATTTTGGTTTTTTGGATTTAAGGGAAGCTGACAACTTAGGACATAACAGTGTGACACTGTGCATCGCTTCCACCCTTCATTAGGAGGTGCTGATTCTTTGCAACGATGGCTGCTCTGCGAAAGCCACAATTCTCGTCTGCATCGGCCAATGTACGATGTGCGACTTTGATGGGCCATGTCGATCATGGAAAGTCGTCTTATGCCGACTCGCTTCTTGCTGCCAATTCCATCATCTCGGCTCGTCAAGCTGGTAAGCTGCGATATTTGGACTCGAGAGAAGATGAGCAAGAGAGAGGTATAACGATGGAAAGCAGTGCAGTGAGCTTGTCGTATAGAGTGAGGCAGATGCAAAGTGATGGCAGCCCTGGAGAGATTCAGGACTTCATGATCAATCTTATTGATACGCCTGGTCACGTCGATTTCTCCAGCGAAGTCTCTACCGCAAGCAGACTTTGCGACGGTACGCTCATCATCATCGATGTTGTGGAAGGGGTCTGCACTCAGACCATCACCGTTCTGCGACAAGCATGGGACGAGCGTCTTTCACCAATCTTAGTGCTGAACAAGATGGATAGACTCGTCACTGACTTGAAGCTGTCACCCAACGAAGCATTTCACCACCTCACTCAGTTGATCGAACAAGTCAACGCTGTCATGGGATCCTTCTTCTCCATTGAAAGGATGGAAGACGATCAAAGGTGGCACGAAGAGAGAGAAAAGAGGATGCAAAAGAAGAAAGCGGCACAGGATGATGAGATAGTCAAAGATCTCAGCAATGTAAACGGGCACGAAGAAGCGAACGAGGGAGCGCAAGGACTGGCAGAGGAAGAAAAGTACCAGGAGCTGGACGATGAAGACATTTACTTTGACCCTGGCAGAGGCAATGTCATCTTTGCTTCTGCCATTGACAATTGGGCTTTTCGACTAGACCGATTCTCCCACCTTTACTCCAAGAAGCTCGGCATTCAAGAAAGGAAGTTCCGAAAGGTTCTTTGGGGTGACTTTTACTTTGATCCAAAGGCAAAGCGAATCATCGGACAGAAGCAGAAGGAAAAGGACGGACGTGTACTCAAGCCAGTGTTTGTCCAATTTGTACTGGAAAACATCTGGTCAGTCTATGAGAGTGCTGCGAATCGAGATCAAGAAAAGCTAGAGAAGATTGTGAAGACATTGGATCTCAAGGTACATCCACGAGATCTCAAGTCGAAAGACACTGCCACCCTGGTCCAGTCCATCTTCTCTCAATGGCTGCCCCTCGCATCTTGTACCTTCTCCGCCCTCGTCTCCAACACGCCGCCTCCTTCCAAAGCACAGACGGTGAGAATTCCGAAGATGCTTCACCCCGACTTGAATTACTTTGGCAAGGCAGAGCCGAGAACGGCTTTGGAGAGAGACTTGTTTGATGCAAGGATTGGTCCGGGAACAAGACGTTGCGCATACGTCAGCAAAATGTTTGCCATCCGAAGAGGTGACTTACCTGAAGCGAAGAGAAAGGAGTTGTCTGCCGAGGAGATGCGACAACGGGGCAAGGAAGCAAGAGAAAGGGCTCAAGCTGTTCAGGCAGCATTGAAAGCGACTGGGGCTAGTGTTGATGAAGGCTCGCATGAAGTACCTGTCGAGAAGGAAGTTCAAGTGAGGCGCTTGCCCGACGAACTAAGCGACGAAGAGAAAGCACAGGAAGTCGTCTTGGGCTTCTCCAGGCTGTACAGTGGAACACTCAAAGTGGGCCAAAGTATTGCAGCGCTCTTGCCAAAGTACAATACAGCTCTTCCACCTGCGCATACGTCGAACGTGAATCACTTTCGAATTGTCACCTTGGACGGTCTGTACATGATGATGGGACGAGATTTGATTGCGGTTACAGAGGTACCCGCTGGAAACATCTTTGCGATTCGTGGCTTGGAAGGGATTGTGATCAGAAATGCAACACTCTGCGGATTGGAGGAAGGTGTGAGCGATCAACAAGACGATTACGTCAACCTAGCTGGAATCAACAAGATGTCCTCCCCAATCGTACGTGTGGCACTGGAGCCGAAGAATCCTTCTCACATGCCAAAGCTAGTCGAGGGACTACGATTGCTTAATCAGGCAGATCCTTGCGTAGAGACCATGGTCCAAAGCACAGGGGAGCACGTAATCATCTGTGCAGGCGAAATCCATCTAGAGCGATGTCTGAAGGACTTGAGAGAAAGGTTTGCCAAGTGTGCCATCCAGGCATCTCAACCATTGGTGCCGTTTCGAGAGACGGCTATTCGAGGAGTGGAGATGGCGCCACCAAAGTCAGAAGGTCTGCCTCGAGGTACAGTAGAGTCTCTCGCATCTAATGGCGCAGTGAAATACAAGATTCGAGCTGTTCCGCTGCCTTCTTCTATTTCTGAGTTCTTGCTCATCAACGCAAGGACAATCAGACGGCTTTTGCAGCGAGATCGACAGAACGACTCGACGGCAGCAGCTGACGAAGAGGAGGATGCTCAAGCGCAAGGCAACGGACAGTCTCGTGAAGTGAGGATGGACGTGTTTTGGGAAAAGCTGGGAGAGGTGATGAACAAGAATGGCTCCCAGTGGAAGAATGTGGTCGATCAGATTTGGACGTTAGGACCGAAGAAAGTGGGACCAAATCTACTTATCGATGCCCGCGGTGCGAGGGCAACTCATTCTCTTCGAAAGCGAACAGAAGCAATGATTCATCGACATCGAGATGCTTCGCTTCCCGTTGTTGATCTTGCTGAAAAAGTTGATCTGCTCAGCGTCGGAGGGAAAGACGAAAATGGCCACGACCGGGATAGAGGCATGACAGAAGTAGAAGAAGCAATCGACACTGGATTCCAGCTGGCGACACTTCAAGGTCCAATGTGTGCTGAACCGATGCAAGGAATGGCTTTCTTCGTCGACAATGTCGAGATGGTCGCGAGCGAGAAGGCAGAAGGAGGGGCCAATGCTGCTCATTTGAACCTTTCCCAGTTAACGAGCTCTTTGATCGCCTCCGTTCGAGAGTCTTGCAGAAACGGATTGCTGGACTGGTCACCCAGGTTGATGCTGGCCATGTATTCCTGTGATATACAAGCTTCCACCGATGTATTGGGAAAGGTTCATGCGGTCTTGTCGCGAAGAAAGGGTCGAATAACATCGGAAGAGATGAAAGAAGGAACTTCTTTCTTTACAGTGGGATCGCTCCTTCCTGTGATTGAGTCGTTTGGGTTTTCAGATGGTGAGCTCTCATTGTGCACTTCGATCTACTTTTATTGATTGGTTCCCCGTACCTCTTGCTCCTCCACAGAAATCCGAAAGAAGACGTCAGGGGCAGCTAGTCCGCAACTAGTTTTCAAAGGGTGAGCACAACTTCCTTGGAAAGAAGGATGTAGAAAGAAGAGTAAAACGAGCTAAAGGTACTTTCTCCCCACTCCTCTTCCTTCAATATGCCAGCTTTGAGGTATTCGACATTGACCCCTTCTGGGTGCCCAGAACAGAGGAAGAATTGGAAGACTTGGGAGAGCACGGGGAACGTGAAAACGTAGCGAAACGTTACATGGACAAAGTCCGAAAGCGAAAGGTGAATTCTTCCCTATACCCAAAAAAAAGAGACTTTAGAGACAAATGCTCACCATCGCCCTACACCTTTCCTCGCTAATTTCAGGGCCTCTTTGTCTCCAAAAGGATCGTCGAGGGAGAGAAGCAGCGAACATTGAAGTCGAATTAAGCCTCCTTCTATTGGCCCCTTCCCCCTTCCGTCTTGTTCATCTACTATACACCTTCGTTTGTAGAGTTTTCTGCACGAAAAAGTGCAAGCGTTCGACACACAACATGACTCGCAGCTCTTTTTCGACTCTTTTTGGTGGAATAGCACTCTTGCCACGGATGTCGTCACGCTACTTTTCACAGTCTTGCTGCGCGTGTGAATCGGACACGGCTTGGCATGCGATCCCTGCGTAGAGGAGTAAGGGCCTATGCGCACGTCTGTCTACTTCATGCACCGCAGACTCCCCCCCCCCAACATAATTCACTAAGACATTCGTGATCAGGTATGAACGGGACCACTTCCACGCTAGGTGTACTCTATGTAGCACCTGACACCTTGAGCATCGCCTGCCACTTGCTTGTCTCCCCATTCTTTCTTCATCCCACCCTCATTTCCTCCTCTCCCACAGGAGCCTCTGTGCCACCAGATGCGCACTCTTTTGGGGACGCATGGAAATGCTCGCAGAACAGAATTCTTCAGACTAGGTGGAGAGGCTACTTTGTACATTAGGGAGGTACAGCGACAAAGGTGTGGACGATAAATCACTTTTCCCCTTGGCAAACAAAAGAAGAGGCCGTCTGGAGGGGAATCTTTAAAGGGCTCAGGGCCTGTGTGTCGTATAGTTGCACACCGACCTATACAGCCCTTGAATACTTCTCTAAAATAATGCAAGAGCAACCTAAGACACAAATAAGAGAGAGAGAAAAAAAACAATGATGAAAACACCTTAGCGTAGCTTACGTGTTTAAGCACAATTTCCCGACAGATTATGTTAAGCTCATCATGCATGTAAGGTTCTCCTACCGTGTATTTCGAGGACCAGATTTGTAATTCCCTAGTAATAATCTGATTTGAATTTTCATCAGAGGGAACAACTAAGCGGGGATTCGAAGGGGAAAACGACGCACTGCACAGGCAAGATAACACAGATTACAGCCATGGCCCACAATTAGTTCCTTTTATTTCCTATTCTCGGCGGGCATCTCTCTTGCTCATGTATACACAGCTCCGTTTGGATCAGAATTTTGTGTGCAAGGTCCTCCTCTTTTCCTCAATCACGAAACACAGACACAGAAAATGATATAAAGCTTGTCCTTCTGCCTCCATCCACTCTTTGAGCCTCGATCCCGTTCCTCCAGAAGGAAACGACAAATTATTCCCTCGCCAATCGACCGTTCCCTTGCGGTCTCTCACCTTTTTCACTCTCTGCCCTCTCTCACTCCCTTTCTCCCCTTTTGCTATCAGGTTTTAGAGTTCTCTAAAGTGATTTCCGAAGACTAGATTCACTACGCAGAAAGTGCAACTTTGTAATGGCTGTAGACGACAAGCGCGACTCTAGTAGAGAAATAACGCCTACCAATTCTAATATCAACCTGCCTGCGGATCTACCACTACAACAACAAAAGAATACACTGGATATCAACAGGAAGCAGGACAAACTTAAATATCCTTTCCTTTCCGAGCCACACTCCCCCACTTCTACCTACCCTACCATCACTGCAGCATTCCCGACATCATCGACTTCATCAACACTGAGACCGACAACACCTCCCAAGTCAACGATAAGAACGAAGAAACCTAGCAATCTCGTTTTGATCAAGACCTTTGCACGACGAACTTCTAGTCTTAGTTCGACAGAAGCAACGTCTCCTCACACACCACCGCCTGATCAACCGCTACCGCCCTTGCCTTCTCTTTACGAACAGCAAAACAAAGACACTGCAACTGAACGCAGGATGGATATGGACGACAAGCTCGAGGAAGCTCTGAATGCAGCATCGCTAGAACAGCCAATCTTCCCTCCTTCAGGGGAGTCAAAAGCGACGAACAGAAATTATACGTGAGTAGCAACGACGTTGTCCTAAGCTTCCGGCTTTTCCTCCTTGTTTCGCGGGCGGTGCGATTTGCTTTTGATTGTCTCGATGGGCGTGGACAGTGTCTCCCTGCATGCATATTACGTGAAGGGTCTGACCCTCCTTTCGAGAAAAGAAAGGCCGAGGGATATTGTGCAGAGGATGAGGTAAACGGACAGGTCTTCATGTTCGCTTCTCTTTCCTCGTCGAGATGTCATGCAGCGGGCTGTTCTTAGCAAAAGGTACAAACAAATCCCGGTGCATGATATACTGGTAGGGACCGCCCTTTGCTTGAATACTATACTTCGTCGCTAGCTTCCCTTACTAGCGCGGAAGATCCCAATCTCTGAAACAAAATCACTCTAGATCGTTCCTCTCACGGATGAGCGCGGCTGACACTACTTTTCCTATCCTTTTTTTTTTTACTTTTTATATTTTCATTTCTCTTCCTTCCTAATCGCGAATGCCGGTACTTCACGACTATGAATCATTCTTATACGCGCATTTCAAATCCTCTGGCGAATCTGTCGGTGCCGCGTCGACGGTGGGTATTGGAACATTTAAAGTGCCACGAAAGGTGGTGATACAAGGAAAGTGGAAGGACAAGACCAGCAACAACCGCTTCATTCGCCTTACTTGCAATCGAATGTTGTGGATCGGCAGCTGAGCAATGGGAACGGGGTCGTGAGAGGCGACTTGAACGATGCAGGAAGTGTAGGGCGACGTGGCCCGGCTAGTTCCACGACGGCTTCTAAATCGACGGACACCTTTGGAACGTTTGGAAATCGACCTCGGATCGCTAAAGGCCAAGTGGAGTCCGTGCTGCCGTCCATTCCCAACGGATACTCTTCGCAAGGACCTGCTAGAAAGGGCGTCAGATCAGATAGCGAGAGTGCAGGGAAGTCTGACGATGAATTCTCCGACGAGTACCCATACTCTGATTCTGACTTGGAAACAGAAAGAGCACCTCATGGTTTGACAAAGTCGTTTGATTCAAGGGACACAAACACTAGCGCTTTGTCAAGGCATGGTAGTCGCGGTGGTGATAGCCACACGAAGGAGTCTATGCGGTCTCCAGCGAAGACGGACTTCCCGAGACCTCCTCCGCGAGATGATGCCTTGGCGAGCGTCGTTGAATCAAAGCATAGCATGGGCGGCCTAGGTGCGGACTCGACAATGCTGCAGAGGGGAAGGGGTGGGGTAGTATCTGTGAACAATACGTACGGCGTAGTAAAGAAGGACATGGATGATGCTGCGTCAGATGCAGGCTCCGGAAAGAGCGTATACCGCACAGCAGGCTTACGATCTGACTTGGCAACGTGGGCCCCTTCCGCTAAACCACCCATGGAACAATGGAGCGGCATTTCTAACTTACCAGACTGGTCTACTTTGCGAGGAAATGAACCGACATCCATGCCAATCGTTCACGTTCAGCGCGATCTAGATTGGTCCATGCGACGATTGCTCAATGAAACCGTGTTTGAGCAGCTCGTCAATGATCCACTCGGCAGACATCGATTCCGGGAACATCTAGCACACAAGACTGGAACAGAGCACAAGCTGGACATGTACTTTGATCTCTGTCAATACACCAAACAGAACGAAGCAATCCGAAAATCAAGTGAAGCTCTGCACGACATCTATCTGGCGCAAGATAGCGACGGACATGTACCGCTGCCTGCCGAGATGAGTGAAGACTTCTACGAGACGATCAAAAGGCAATATGAAGTTCGAGCGTCTTTGGGTTCGATTCAGCAGCATTTGCTAAAGTCGCTCTACAAGACGGAGTTCCAGACGTTTGTGAAAGCGCAACTGATTGAACACAACAAGGTGAAACTTGGCAGTTTCGCAGATGAAGATGTCACCCGATCAGGACTGGGAGATTGCTTTTGTCTGACGAATCCGAGACTACGAGAGAATCCGATTGTCCTCGTATCACCTGGCTTTGAGAAAGTGACGGGTTATCCGAGACAACAAATCATCGGAAGAAATTGCAGATTCTTGCAAGGACCGGGCACAGCACCGGACAGTGTGCAACGTATTCGAGATTCCCTGAACGCTGGCGAGTCGTCTACCGAATTGATCCTCAACTATACTCGGGATGGCACACCGTTCTTCTGTTTGTTGAACATAATTCCACTTCGAGACGCTACAGGAACATTGGTGTACTTTATCGGTGGTCAGACAAACGTGAACGGTCAATTGGCAAGCTCCAAGGGACTCAAGTTCTTGATAGGAGGAGGAGCGACCGATCCAGGAGAAGGGATGATCACGCAAGGAAGCATCGTCAATGGTGTGGAGGTGTCGCCCACGGTAGCTCGCTACTTTCAGGGACTGAACAGTAATTCTGGTAATGCTGACGGTTCCTCCATCAGTCCAAGCGGATCAGACAAGTATACGGGAGACTCGAGGGATGTCCACAGTCGAAGGGGTCAAGCGGCCGGCTCTTATGATCCTTCCAGCAGAAGAGGACCGGCCAATACATTCGACGCTTCATCGCCCGTACAGGACTTGATGTTTGATAGGCCTGTCAAGAAAGGCAATGCAGTAAGCAGATTGTTCGGTCGATCGGCCGTCAGCAAGGCGAAGGGTGGATCGAACAGCCTCGGACAGTCGTTGGAATCGCCTTCGCAACGATTGGCAGGCGCAGAGGGTACGATGAGAAAGGACCACCATACTCTGGCCGATCAAATGGACTACTTCACCAGCCTCTACAGCAAAGCAATCATTTTTAAGCGCACAAAGAGAGAGATCATCTTTGCCACAAAAGAGTGCATTGCTTACTTTGACCTGCCAATCGATGCTTGGAAGGACATCTACAATTCTCCCTTGATTCACGCCGATTTGCTTAGTATCATCGAAGGCTCCGACAAAGAAGAGACGAAAGCCGTTCAGACTTCCATACAACAAGCTGTAAGGAACGGTGAGAGTATCAGCGTCCATACGGGCATCCGAAGGCCAAAGCAAAAGAGGAGATTCTTGACAGCATCAGCAAACGATTGGATCGCGGGCATGGACGGACCGAAGTTCACCACCATCCACATTACCCCGTTGCGAGATCGCGACAATTCCAGTTTTGCCTTTGTCGCCATCATTGCTTGAAGAAGGGGGACAGCTTTTCATTGCTTGCTGCTGCTGATGCCTCACTAGATGCGTGTCGTTTCTTCTTCTCACACCGTGCCCTGCCCCTTCGTATACACCGACATCTCTTAATACAGAGGAGAGATCATATAAATGAGTGAACGATGTGTGTGTGTGTGTGTGTGTGTGTGTGTGTGTGTGTGTGTGTGTGTGTGTGTGTGTGTATGTGTGTGTGTTGATTCTGGTGGGTGCTGCGAAGATTGCGTAAATCTTCGGGGGAAGCGCGGCTGCTCGTCGGCTGACATCTCAAGGGAGTACCAGAGGCGCTCTAGACAATTGTCCTATTGCATCAGAACGCCGAATGCCCTCCCGAGATTCTTCCCCCCTTTCCTTTGATTTCCTCGAGCAGTGGGTCTCCCTAGCATGTTGTCACTCTACCTGTGCATTGCCTGGTTCTCTTCTGCGACCGCATTCAAGACACACCCAGACCGACACTGCCACGGGCGGGCGGCGTGGCTCTCTCGTCGTGTTCCCCGTAAAGTGGCCTCAGCCTTCCTCTCTAACCGTCCATACTCTTATAAATGGGCGAGCTCGTCTGCGCCCTATCTTGCTCATCACCCTTTTTCTTTTCTTTCTTCATCTCTGCGGGGGACTCAATTGCGCTGGACGCTAAGATCAAGACACCCTCTCGTAGATTGTTTCCTTCTCGGGTATTCTCTCTAAAGTGGCCAGATCTCCCAGAGGTTATGGTCGGCCTCAACAAGTCAGCAATCCTTCTGGCACTGGCGCTGGCAGCCGGGTGAGTGATACAGGTCCCCCCCTCCCCCCTTACGCCGAGGCTGATCAATTGGCTGACATACACTTTTCAGCATTGCATCGTCGACTCCCGTTCCCCAGGCTACTTCAAATGGCGATTCTGACACCATGCGCCCGTCCAGTATAGGTTTGGTGCTTCTCCTTGGCCCTAAAGCAGCGACCACCTACGAATCTACCGTCAAACCATCAGCAGTCGCTGCAGCAGATACAATTTCCGAAAATGGCAAGTCCCATCCACAACAGACAGTGCCGCACCAGCCTTCGCCAATGGCAATGTACAGCTCATCTAGTCATCAGGAGTTCAAGATGGTGTATCCTCCTCAAAAGCGAGAGAATAGCGATCCGCCACTGAGCAAGAGGGACGTTCCGCGACTCGTCTCTAGACCACCCATCGAAAGATTCACTCATCAGGTGAACAGAGCAGGACGGACAATAAAGAAGCGTGTCGGAAGGGGGACCACGCTTGTCCGAGAGCAATCTACAAAGGTAGTCAAGTATGCCAAGGCTCGAAAGGAGAAGTACAAGGCGAATCGACATTACGAAAGAGCGGCTGACAGATATCAGCAGAGACAGTATCAACCACATGGAACGTATGACACTGCTTCGGGTGAATACACCGACTCCTATTTTCCCTAGGCCATGTACTCTAAAGCTTCTTTCTCTATCATCCTCCCTTCCACCTCTGTGCACCACCGTCTCACATCCTGAGATTACTATCATTAGGTCCCCCTTGCACTCTCAGAGACAGAAAGGATGAAGAGCAATTGTGGGAAGGTATATTGGGTATTCGTACGAGGGAAAGGTCTGCTGATACTTTACATCATTTGCTTGACTGCTCGAGCAGCGCCCGCTAGTCGGCCTTGCTGGAGGTGCAGTACCGCATCGTAAGGGTAGTGCCTTCCTCTGACGGCTCAATTGCACACGCGACAGGTGCATCACCTTCTTCGTATGCTGCTCGTGGGATGCTGTCCAGACCATCGGATTTTAATATCGCCACGACACAGGCCTGGCTTCAAACGAAGTGATCCTCGCAGGAGGCAGTCGATGCTCTGCAGGTGTAGCTGTGCTGGCCACGGACTGTCGCCTTCGGTGATCTTCGGCCAGATAAGCGACGTGCGGGGACACAGAATCTAAGTTTCCCTTTAAATCGATGGCACATGAAAGTTTAAACACCCTGATCACACGACTTGCTGAGCTTTTCTGGTGTTCCCTTTCTCGTTGGACAGGACTCTCTCTCCCAGATCATATCATGACACTGTCTGATCAGGAGAATGACATTGCTATGGTTGAGATGGAACTGCAACAGCGAGTAGCAGGCTCGTCAAAGCTGCTGCGTCGACCCTCTTCCTCCCTGCAGAAGCCCGACTCGTCGCGCTTCCCAACAGGCCAAGGAGCAGCAGTAGAAGAGGAAGAGGAAGAAGAGGAGGAGGATCCCTTCCAGGAAATCACAGTCGCCAGCAGTAAGGGAAGAGCAAACAGTACCGTTCATCGGAACAAGATCATCGACAACAGCAGCGATCAGAACAGCAGTAGAAGGGTGTCAAACGACCCATTTGCTTCAAATCATGCTGAGCCAAGCACTCGAAATGTACAAAGTCGACCGACCGAGATCCCAAATTTGCTAGCCGAGATCATGTTCATTCTCGTCTGCTCCACTGGCCAGCTGCTCTTCGGCTTCTTGACGGGAAACGTAGCAGGCTTGCAGCTCATTCTCGTCGACTTGCTCGACATTCCGTCTTCGCAGACACCATGGCTGCTGGGTTCCTTTCTTCTGGCCAACGGTCTCAGCGTCATTGTGTCAGGTCCCGTGGCCGACCTCTACCGACCGAAATACCTCATCTGTGGCGCCTTTGCCTGGCAAACAATGTGGAATATCATCGGGGTCTTTTCTCTACATAACAAGTATCTCTTCTTCATCACTCGTGGTGGTCAAGGTCTCAGTGTGGGCATACTTGTGTCGTCAAGTATAAGCTTGCTAGGGAGAATCTATCAGCCGGGCCTGAGAAAGACTAGGGTATTCTCCATCATGGCATCCATGGCTCCGCTAGGGTACTGGCTTGGAAATCTACAAGGCGGTGCTCTGTATCACTCGCCAAAGTGGATCTTCGCTTCTTCTTCCATCATATCGGGCATCTGCTTTGCAGGTGGAATGTATGCAATCCCCAACATCCTGCCAGCTTTGCAAAGTCCCGGCTTTCGAAGCTTTGACTTTGCTGGTTCCACGTTAGCAGTCACTGGTTGCGCTCTCCTTGTCGCTGGTCTGACTCAGGGTCCTTCTGTTAATTGGGCGCCCTACTCGATTGTGATTGTCGTCCTTGGTCTTGTATCGTTGACAGCTTTCTTCTTTGTCGAGAGGAGGGTCCAGCGACCGTTGCTGCCTCCTTCCTTGTGGCGAGTACCGGGCTTCACCCCTCTGATCATCTCCTATTTGTGAGTCTACTTCTGTGCGTCCATTAGCGTGCTGATGCACTGCGACTGAATCATCGGATTGACGTCTCCCGGCGCAGCATCGGATTCGGATCTTTTATGGCATGGCAGTTCTTTGCTCTTCAGTTTTGGCTGAAAGTGCAACACGTCTCCCCTCTCACCGTCGCTCTATACCTCACTCCCAATGCAATCTTTGGTGTACTGGCGACGTTCATCGTCAGTCGGATTGCCCATCTAGTAGCAGGACATTGGATACTGGCGGCTAGCATGATCGCCTTTGCCCTAGGACCGGTCTTCTTCCTCCCTCAGTCGGCCAATACCATCTACTGGGCGCTGTCTTTTGCCGGTATCAGCCTTGTCACGTTTGGTCCGGTGAGTGAAGACTCTAAAAAGAATAGAGGTGACGATCTTAGATGCTGACAATGCACTTGCTCTACCTTTATTCCTCCTTTTCAGGACCTGTCTTTTGCTGCCGCCTCCATCTTTGTCACTTCGAGCGTCGCCAAGTCGTATCAAGGCTCGGCAGGCAGCTTGTTAGTCACTGTCCAGAACCTCTCGGGAGCCATCATGATCAGTATCTCTGAATCCATCGGCGACAAAGCTGCAAAAGGAAGCGACTTGGAGCGTCTACACTCTATCTGGTGGTTTAATTTCGCCGCTTCCATATGTGCTGCCGTCATCACTCTAGTCTTCGTCAGAATGCCCAAGACGGAGGAAAAGGAACATGAGTCGTAATCAAGGGGGCTCTTTTCGATTGTCCCTTTTGCTACGTTGACAACCAATCTCCCTTTGCCCACCGGGTGAATCTTGAAGAACCTAACCACGCACCGCAATTGGTCTGCGCAATATTCACTACTTCTTGTAACATACTTGCCGCTTCATTCATGATGGCATGCTTGTCGTCCTCTCTTTCCTTGAGCTTCTTCGCCGACTTCAGGTTTCCCTTTTCTTGTCGAATCCTGTCCAGCACTTTAAGGGTCGCTGGTGCACTTGATCCAAAGCGCTCTCTTGTCTCTTCGAGTGTTCTGCTCGTGGCATCTACCGTCGCTTGTAGATGTGCCAGGAACGCAGGGGTGGTCTGTATCGTCGGAATAGGTCTTTGACCATCCCATCTAGCAGGTCTATATCTTCTCAACTCTGCATGGACCATTGGGCCTCGGATCGGCTTCGGTGTCACTACCAAGGAAGGCAATACCTGAGCTTCTACCACGGCACTCATATTTGATGAACCCGAATCGTCAATTTGAAATGAATCCAAACTGGACGACTTTGCAGCCTTCTTTGTTTGCGTTGTTCGGCGTCGACGAAGATTGTTCGCGTCTGTACCACCGATCCTCCTTTTCTTGTTGATCGGCTGCATTCGAGTGTAAGGAGATAAGTGATGGTAGCAAAGTGAGCCTAGATTTCCTACAACACGTCGTGCTCTTAAATTCTCTTTAGTGGGTTCAGTCTTGCTTCGAGAGGATGCTAGGTAGAGGAGGAGGGTGCCACCAGCTGATTGTTGGATTAAGAGGTGATTGAGCTCGTCGTCTTACCTCTACACTGGCAGACTAAGGCAGGTCCCAGAACTCACCCTGCTTGGCCATGGCCTCCGAGCTTGTCTGCAAACGAAGAGCATTCTCATACTCGTCTCTTACAATTCTTCTGATGTTCTTGGTTGCAGCCTTTTGGTATCTGACTGCATGAGGGACTGCTCGAAGCAGGTGTCGGTATACATGTAGTGCTTCGCTCGCCATGCTTCGAAGTGCTTGTGTGAGGAATAGATCAAGTGGAGCCAATCTGCAAGTGAAGGCGAAATCCTGGATGCAGCAACAACGTATCCCTGCGCCGAAGAAGAAGTCGACGCGTTGTTCTAGCTATGAAGGATGTGACTGACTATAGCTTAAATTCGAAAACAACAACAACGACAACAACAACAACACCACCACCGGCAACACGAAGCTCGCCTCCTTAGAAGGGGCACGAACCATCACCACCTCCGCCATGTCAACTTTCACTCCCAGCACACAGATCAGTGCAGCGACAAGTCCTAGAGACTGGGCGTATGAGCTAGGTAAGTGCAGAGTAAAATCGGGGGCTCGTGAGAAGGTGGGACAGTCCCCCCTGAACCTACGCACGATCTTTCGACATGCAGGACGTCTTCCTCCTACAGCTTCAATCGTCTTTACAAAGGCAAGCCTGATTGAATTCCTTAAAACGCATGGAATTGAAGTCGGTCCAAACAACACTGAAATAAACAAGCTGCCAAGGTGAGTCTGGCGAAAAGAAAAGCTTGAAAACGCTTGGAAGCGAGAAATAAATTTGGAGAGGCAGTCTATTGACGCTGTCATGATGCCCATCAAAGGTATGCGACCATTGGCAAGTTGGAGCAGCCTGACGCCACAATATCGGCGACACAAAAGAAAGTGACACCTCCTCCAGCTTTCGCCGAGTCTCCGAGACCATCATCCTTCGCCGCGCCTGCCCCTAAGCCTATCGACGAGCCAAGATCAGAACCCCTCGCATATCATCAACCAGCCGCTGTGTCCAAAATAATCCCTCAGGAAGATAATAAGTCCCTCATGGCTGATCGCAAGATGGACCGGAAGCAAGAGATTCAAGTGCGTACTCCTGACGGGGAGGTATTTCGCCCAACACGGCGGGTGCGAGAGCCAGTAGGAGGCGGATCGGTGCAGATTGGTGCACTCTTTGGAGGAGAAAGCAACGATTACGATGAGACTGTAAGGGAAGCAGAGAAGGAGCAAGCAAAGCGACGTGGAATAGCAGTCGATGAGACTGTCCCAGTCACACCACTTCGTCCCATCGAGAATCAACAACAAGAGGAAGTAGAGGCCCCTTCAAAGGCCAGTACAGTCTTTCGACCAACAAGAAGAGTCCGGTGAGCTGCCGAAGAAGGAGAGTAGAAAATGCATAGTAGTCGAATGCTCACGTCTTCTCATTTTACAGAGATCCCGGTGGAACCGGTGGCCAGTCAAGCATTGCATTGGGTTAGAAGTACAATGTATTTCTCGATGTCACCTACTCTCTTCCATCACCGAAATGTCGGACCACAAATCTCATGACTGAAGGGGCCATATAGAAGCACCAGTCTTGGTGTCCTCCACTTTGGTGATGAACTGTAAAGGTAAGGAACCAGTGTCTGCTTTCCCACTGGTCAAGACGGCCCCATTGGACGCCAGAAAAAAAGGTATCCCATCCTGGAGGGCGGCAATGAGGTCGATATGGATGATGACAGAAGAAGAGTTTCGCATGCCTGCAGACGATGGAGCAAGATGTGAAATCAGATCTGAGGTCAGGGAGGCAGTGCTAAGCGAGAATTCTTCACTGACCACTGATGACGGAGTCTGAGCCCGGCCTTCCTTTCGCCAGGTGGATGTGGTTTCGCTTCATCTTACTCAGACCCCCGCTGCCTCTTATCATTTCCCACGCTTGAACATTCGTACCATGTAGGATCTCCACTCCTTCAGGTAAGCTTGATTGCTCGTTGGCTTGCTCTGATGTATCGGAAGACAAGATCGACAGATTTGACAATGTCAAGGGGCGGTGGTCCAGAGAAGTGATCTGAGAGGAAAGATGTCAAAAGACGGACAATCAAACACTATTCGAGCTGGACGAAACGAAGAGTGAAAAGCGATTAGCAGCGACTCACTTCGGAGATAGAGTGACCTTGTACCGCTCTGATGAGCAGACTGTCATCTTCGTCTCGACTGACTTCAAATCGCTTCTTGTCGTTGCTGGCGACTACTTGCAGAATATCATCCTGCGTTGGACTCTTGCCATTTTCAAGCTTCAATTTTGAAATCTTCGGCCTTGCTAGTACCGCAGACAGAAGAATATACCCATCTGGACGTATCTTTAGACCTTCTTTTGCTGCTCCATGTCGTAGGATGTAGGAAAGCGCTTTACTCAATTGAACTGTAGGTGTCGCTTCTCGTCTGGCACCGCCCCGTCCGTCCTTTCCGCCCTTTCCTTTTGCGCTGCTCCCTGCACTGGTGGACTCAATCTGGCTCGTTGAAGCACTGGCTGTGTCACACGTCTCTGCTGTGCTCATGAGGGCGTAGTCTGCAAGGGGAAGTCTTTGTGGAGACTGACGATCAGCCTCACTCAATTGATTCTTCCCAAACCCAAAAATTCAATGCAATGATCGCTGATCTAGACTTCACGTGTACAACACATTTCACCCACCACCACCCCGCCATCACTTTCTTTTGACCTCATCACCATCTTCATCATCCACCCTACCTACTCTATAGAAGTAGTAGGGTCCAGGCAAGAAATGAGCTCGCAAGCAGAAAGTCGACAGCAGAGTCGAATGCTCTTTGTCAAGAATCTGAATTACAACGTACAAGGTGAGTTGGCAAGGCATGGCGCATGTATCATCAGGCAGGTAAGAATACCAGCCAAGGTCTCGAACGTCTCTAATACTGTCATCCTCCTGCATCCCTACGCATATCAATAGGTGCCGATCTATATGAGCTGTTCGGGAGGTATGGGGCAATCAGACAGGTTCGGATAGGTGATCAAGCCGGTAAGACAAAGGGCACAGCGTTTGTAGTCTTCGAAGAAATCGGGGATGCGAAAAAGGCAATGGAGCATCTCAATGGTTTTCATTTGCAAGAGCGGTACATCGTCGGTGAGTCACTAGTACTTGTAGAGGGAGTAGGGGAGATTGTGAGCAAGCCGCTAACGTGTCAATCATATGGCTATAGTCCTTTTCCATATACCCTCCAGGACAGCGGCGAAGGCAGACCTGGCAAAGAGAGAAGCTGACTTAGAACGACTCAAGCAACAGCACGACATCAAAGACGAATGAAGCACACGACACATGTATACTAGAGCTCTTCCACCATGAAGGATAAGGAAAACGAGAGAAAGGAGCATATCATCAATTACATTTGTATTGCACTACCCCGTCGGCCAACTCAGTCTACGTTGTCTAGTGTCCTTTGCAGTGCAACGATGAACTGAATTGTATCTCAAAATGTATCAATAATCATGTCTTTGCTGCTGTGCTGTTTGGTCCTGGTAGCCGTATCTGCCGTCGTTGTGCTCGTAGGTATTGTGGTAATCACTCTCGTAGCTATCAGGATGAGGAGCCGCACCGGTGTCGTAGCTAGAGTACGGTTCTTGGTAGGGAGCGTGTGAAGCGTCGTTGTAGTCGGCAGCATGACCTCCATAAGAAGCTTCCCGATCTCTGGCGGGCCCATCGGAATGCGTCCTGTAAGTTTCCGCATATCCTCTTTCGTCTTGCTGAGCTGGCCGGAATGAGGTTATCCCTTCGTCTGCATCATCCCACACATCGGACCTACGATTGGCTAAGGGTATGCCTTCTGTGTTCATCCCGTTGTAGCTAGATTGACGGGATAGGATCATCAGTCGATAGCGCCTCGAATCGACAATCACTCAATCACATCTACTCACGACTTTTGGTCTTGGTCTGCCCTTCTCATACTTTGGCCATACACTCTTTGGCAGTAGCACATGTAAAGCTGCAGGAGACAGGTGTGAATAAAAAAAAAGAGCACGGTGTGGCGAATTATGTCTGTTCTCCCCGCTTTCTCCTGACTCACCTGGGTAAGGCCGATAAGAGCGATCAGCAGCCCCATGCACCCAACTTGGACCCAAATGAAGATGTTGCAGATAGTCTCTCCGACA
This sequence comes from Exobasidium rhododendri, assembly GCA_026210745.1. NCBI lineage: Eukaryota > Fungi > Basidiomycota > Exobasidiomycetes > Exobasidiales > Exobasidiaceae > Exobasidium > Exobasidium rhododendri. The sequence goes on from CP110630.1 coordinate 2,420,461, forward strand.
CCACTCAGTTCACTCGAGCTCGTCGACGAGCTTCCTGCAGGTGCATTTCCATACAATGCAACACAACTAGTCAGTGCTGCGCTATGCCTTGCCGCGGAAACTGCAAAGAATGCCAAGGTGACCAAGATTGTCACCAGCGTCAACAAGAAATTGATGCGAATGTACGTCCGGTACAATCCAGTCTTCTCCTTCTTTATAGAGACGATTCCGACGATTTGCCATGCAACTACGACGAATCCCAACACGCAAACAATCGCCCTTGGCCACCCAGAGGGCAGTGAACCGGATGAAGCTACAATGGAAGGAGGACCAATGGCAAGTAAAGCAACGCAGAGGGCCACAAAGATGAACTCCAAACAGATTGTGTAAGATCCAAAGTTGATGAGCGGAATAGCCTAGGAGCGACGATAGCAGCTTGTACGTCAGTCATCAGCACTCGCCTTCATACCCACACATGACACCATGCTCACACAGCAACAAAATTCCAGACCTTTGCCTCTGTTTCTGACAGTCATGTTGAGGTGATCCAGCCAGATGGAAAGACGCTGAATGACCGACTACGATGTGAGCTTGAAAGACGAGAAGTGAAAATATCACTGCACTTCTATGCCCAGCGTCGATTGCTTGCAAGAAGAATAGTTCGGTGTCTGGCTATGTGTGGTGGAGATCGATGTAAGAAGAGGTGAAGAGAGGGCGACCAGCGCTTCACAGAGCAGATTCCGATATCCAAAAAAATAATTGATAGCGGAGTTGGAGTGACAATTCAAGGAAGATAGATCTCCTTACATCAGTGGGGGGGGACCGGCAATTGTCCACTTTAGCTTTCTTCATTTCTGTAAATAGACACACACTACAAACAGTCCTCCCCCTCCTTTGTAATTCAAATTCGCCGACGCGCTCTCTCTATCCATCGGGACTGGCTGGCTCAAGGTCAAAGATGGTCGAATCGTCCGCGAAGATCTGATCCGTCTGCAGTCGAGACAAGGTGGGCAAAAGAGGAGACACAAACTAATATTGATTGTTACAAAGTTGAGCTGTTCGGCTCTGAGAAGGCCCCATCACCGCCGTTGACGCTTGCCTGCATTGCCCTTCTTACGTTTACTGATGTGACTACTTCGACCTACATCTGTTCGAGCTTGTTGCTACAGGGGCAAAGCAATCGATATTTATAAGTTAACTCCTCGCAGCCTGCACAAGACGCCCCTGACGAGACTCATACTCACCTCGCTAAACTTCCTCTTCGTATAGGCAGCATTTTGAGCGTCTTTCACCAATTCGTCAATGACAGTCTTTCCTCGTTCTGATCTTGTCATAGTGGAAGCTGGCTCTAGATTCGAGGAAATGATCTTGCCCATTTGAGCAAATGCTGGCATCGACTTGTCACCAGCTCCATTTCCACCTCTGAAGAATCGCTTTGGATCCATAGCGTTACGAAGTCGAATGGCTTGTATTTCCTTCTTCATCTCTTCGGCTGTAGGTCCACGAGAATGAATATTGTTGTTGCCTTTCGTCAGACTGCCTTTCTTCCCAGCAAAAGATTTGGGAAAAGCGGGCAAGTCAAACCACTTGGAACCTGCCGTTTTCTCCCTTTCTTTTTGACGCTCTCGTTTCTGGTAATTTTCGCTCCTTGGCCGATCCTGTCCCAGCTCATCTCCTCGTTTCAGCCTTTCGAAATAAGAGTCAAGCTCTTGCTGTGTTTGACGGCTGCGAGGGAGGGGAATCCAGCCAAGTCAGACTCTGCGCCTCGCATTCCGAACACATCGCTGCCAGACTCACCCCTTCCCTTTGCGGTCGGCCTCCTTTGCTGCTTCCTCCGTCGCATTCTTTCCGACCACACTATCATCAACGAATCGAACCTCATCTGCATTCATCTCAAAGGCTGTCTCGTCATTCAGTGTTCCGCTTAGTACTGCCTCGTCCCTCGCTCGACAGTCTCGGAGTGATGCTTGAAATAGCTCTTCGAGATCGTCTTCGGCTGAGCTGTCATCCGAATCTGATTCGTCGCTGCTACCAGAGGCACTTTCATCTCCGTCGGTGTCTACGGAAGAGGACCCTGAAGTTGAGGCCACCTCGCTCCCACTTTCTTGTATGTTGCTGATTTTGCGTTCTACTTGAGCTTTATTACCCGCCACTCCTACTTCCTCCTGTTGCTCTAGTTCGGCTTGTCGCCTCCTTGTCAGAACCATGATTCGAGGTGATGTGTCGACCCTCAGTGAGCTCTTTTTCCCTTAGACTCCATCCAGGAAGTTATTGACTTAAAATTATCAAATTTCAATATATTCCACAAAAAGTTCACTGCACGTGGCGTCAATGGTCACTGAACAATGATTCAACACCGGCACAGACGACACATAACCACGGTCCTAAAAAAAGATAATCTGCGATTGCAAGACAAGACCAAGAAAGGACGTAGTGTCGAGAGAGCGTCGATGAACTACAGAAACGGAGTGTGAATGTGTTTGGGGGAAGTGACCAAGAAAGGGACAGAGGAAAGAATTTACTAATTCAGGGGAGGATCGAGAACATGAAAGCGTACCTGCAAAAAGAGCTACTCTTCCTCTTCCTCTGCAATTGCTTCTTCCCGGATAGGTGCTGGAGCAGGTGCAGTCTTGCGACCAGGTAGGATGAACTCCTGAATAGGTAAAAGGAAGATGAAAGCCATCACTGCAGCAAAAGTGATGGCAATAAAGACTTGATGGAAAGCCTTTTCTATAGCGGCGACCGCCAATGCCTTTTGACTCTTGTTGAGGATTCGAATTACATTGACGTCTTTTCGGATCGCGGCAATGACCTTGGTGGGAAGTCCAGAAGCTCTTAGGTTCTTCTGTAGTCCATTTTGTAAGACTGCGTTGGAAAGGGAGATTCCCAAAACGGATCCAGTGGCTCGGAAGAGGTAGGTACTGCAAGTGATGGGAAAGAGTAGCTGCGTCAGTTCACCTCTTTGAGCGTACTTTCAACGTATTAGCAGTCTAACTCACACTCCAGTTGCAGCTGCCATCATGCTGGGCTCGATGGAAGCAATCAAGGCGACCAAGCTGTGAAAAATAAAACACATGATCATTAATGTGAACTCTTTCGCACGCAAAAGACGGGACGAAAGACAAGGTACCCACGTAATAGTCAAGATTCCTCCATAAGCAGCACCGTTCCAGGGCATGGTGAGCCAGTAGACCCATTCAGAAGTGTGTCCGCTCTTCCAGAAACACATGATTAAGGGACCGACGAATGCGCACACACCGAATCCAGTCAACATTGCCTTGTATCGACCGTTTCGAGCCATGAGCAGACCGGCGGACAGACTGCAGGCAGAAGCTACGACTGCGTTAGGAATGAGGTGAAGTCCGGCGTAGGAGCTGCTAGTCTGTTCGACGGCAGTGAAGTAGAGCGGAATGTTGAAGATGATGCCGAATTGCGACATGGTGATGAACCAACAAGCCAGAGCAACGAATCCAGGAGTACGAGTGAATAAGACTTGCATAGGCATCAAAGGCTCTTTGGCGACGTATTTTTCGACGTAGACGAATGCACACAAGATGATGAGACCTCCAATGAGAGATCCAAGAACGACCTTGTCAGTCCATTCTCTTTGATTTCCGCCCAAGCTTAGTGCAACGATGATAAGAGTAACGGATCCAACGAGAGTCAATGCACCAAAGACATCGATTCGCTTGAGCTTCTCTACCATGGAGCCCGGTCCACCTGGAATGTTGACTTTCCAGCTGACTACGGCAAAGTGAATCATGCACAGAGGAACTTGAATCAAGAAAGCCCATCTCCAGCCAATTCCAGAGTCGACTAATAGACCAGCCAAAGGAGCACCACCACTTGCACCGGCAGCGTAGACGAGGTTACCGAGACCTTGCCATGTTCCTCTAGCTTTGAGACTGACCAGATCCGAAGTAACGATGGTAGACATGGTGGTAAGACCACCACCACCAATACCGGCCAAAGCACGAGCTGCACAGAGCTGCCAGAAAGACTGGGATAGTCCACAAAAGAGACTGCAAATGTGAGAGGTGGGATGAATTTCTTGTCAGAAACACAACGTGCATCCCACTTCCGGGTCTTCCAACGATAGCCACAATCACTCACCATCCAAGACCGAATGTGAAGGACGCAAAGAGCGTAGCAGTTTTTCGGCCAAAAATATCACTGAATCGTCCATACAATGGTTGGAATGCAGTTTGAGTCAACAAGTAGGATGTCTGGTAAGGTAGGGGAAGAAAGGGTAAGCTGCTGTCAGGCCGTGAAGAAAGGTGTCAATCCAAACTTGACACTCACTCCAAGCCATTGAATTTCAGAAGAGACTTTAAATTCACTTCCGACCGTTCCTAGGATACTTGCGACACAGGTACCGTCGATAGCAGCCAAGGCAGTACCGATCCACATCGAGCCCATGATGATGAGTAGGTCAGGTCTCTGAGGCTCTTCAGCTGGCTCTTCTCCCACCTCAGGTACACCAGCCAAGCCGCTTGGGCTGATGGAGAAGTGAGACTGATCAGGAGGAGGCGCGAACGCTGAAGATTGAGGATCAACACCATGAGCTGCGTCTCGAACTGTGGAGGAAAGAGAAAAGGTGCAAAGGAAAGTGTCAATACGCGGTAATGATGTTGAAGAGGGCTATCTACCGAATAGATGAGGATGTGGCATTCACCCCTACTCACTAGCCGAGAAAGCAGATTCGTGAGCGAGCAATTCGTCGTCACTCATCTCCATCGGTGGTCGAGACGTTGACAGACCCGAAGGTCTGCCGTGCAAGAGGGGGGTTCTCTCGGTGGACATAGTAGGAGGTGGTTTCCAGGTGTGAGTGATGAAGGGAAGGGTGAAAAATTGAGAAGATTAAGAACGGTGAAAAACGCGAATTCACACTTCGCACAGTTCCTACTACGATACCCATAGCGACAGCCAGTGAAATTATATTCCACGCTAAATAAAATTCTAATTCTACTTCTTGCTCTAATTATTTTTGTTTGGAAGGAGGGAAATTATTCGTGCAGCAGCAGCATGTATACATATTCTGAGCGGAGACTCCAGTGGCGAAGAATCCGTCATGCCGCGCTTCATCTCCCCGTCGCGCTTCTCACCATCGCTTTTTTACCTTAAGCTTTGACATCTTCGACAGGCTGACAGAAGTATGGACGCTTCAGAGTAGGTGGAGAAGGAATGAGCGATGGTGTATGTCCACTGCAGGTACTCATTGGCAACACTTTGTTCTTCTTCTTCTTCTTCGCAGGCTAAAGACCTACGAGCAGCAGTTGACTCAGGTTCAAGGTGCGCTGGTAGCAGATAGCGACAACGAAGAATTAAAGAATCTCGAGGTCGAATTGAAGAATTTAATCTCCCTTACCAAGCAGCTACTGGGTCAAGCAGAGTCGTCCACACCGTCTTCGTCCAGCGCAAGCACCAGTGTAGTCAGCAAGAAGGATACGCCTAAGCCCGCTACGACAAATGCAGCACCCCGGGCTTCAGATGTGAAACACTTTGCTGCGGGCGATGAATGCCAGGCAAAGTATGCGGTGAGTATCGAGTTGGCTGATGGTCGTATGTCAAGCAGCTCCTCAAAGGTCATCGTTTTCGCTCTTTGTCCTCAGGGTGACGGAAGGTGGTACTCGGCGCGGATTGTTTCTGTTGGTGGATCGTCGACTGATCCCAAGTATTCAGTCCTCTACAAAGGCTATGACTCTACTGAAATAGTCACCTCTGATTCTCTTCGTCCACTCAAAGGCGTAGTAGGGTCTCATGGGACAAACATCACTACATCCGGACAGCCGGCTGATACAACGACTAAGAGGTCTGCATCAGCGACTTCGAAGCTGACGCCAGAAGAGACAACAGAAAGGGAGAGAAAAAGAAAGCGAAGTGAAAAGAAAGCAGAAAGGACAGCGAATAAATCAGCAGAAGCGAATGCGTTGCAAAACAACTGGCAGAAGTTTGCGAAAAAGGCAGAAAAGAAAGGAACGCTTAAGGGTGACAAGAGTATGTTCAAGACCCCAGAAGATCCATTAGCAAAAGGCGAGTAAGTCTGTAGGTGAAGCAGGTCGTCTGATCATACTGACGATACTTCATTGATGGTCTATGACTATCACAGTGGGTGTGGTGGGAGCTGGGAGAGGTATGACACATTTCAGCGATCGTAAAAAGCATGTCTACGATGCAGATTAGAGGACTGTAGGAATATTAATATTGATACTCTTTCGATAAAGGAGCTCGAGGATGTAGCTGGGCAGATGAGGAGAGACAGGCTGCAACAATTCGTAGTAGAATAGTAAAAAATTTCACACCCTACAAATGAATGAATACTGCAGGCTTCTTTTAGTCATGACAGATGATCAAGCAAGGCAAGTCGTGCTTGGAGGGTGGACACGCAAGGACTAAAGCAAGATGACAAAGCCGGTCAAAGTGAGTGCACCGAGGGCAACTACAGCAACGGAAGCAGTCCTGCCACTGGCAACGCCGTCAGCGCTGGCGCTTCCTCCTTTCGACGATCCCGTTGAATTCGTTGTCGATGTTGCTGATGTACTGTTCCCAGAGGCTGATGCTCGAATGGACGTGGGGATGGTCCCTATCGAGCTTGTGCCGCATTTCTGAGTGAAAATGGAGCCCAATTGAGTGGTGACGTTAGAACTCGAAGACTTGAAAGAAGGTGCGAACGTAGTGAGGAGTGCTTTGTTGCAATCTGTGCACAGTGCAGTCGTGTTAGCAGCAAATGCGGTGATGAGAGCCTCTTCTGAAGATGATGTCAAAGCAGTCAAGGCAGAAAGAGAAACGTTCATGTTGGTGGTCGTTTGTAGATTGCTGTCAAGAAAAGAAGGGTGTGAGTTCCTGTGGATCAAGAATCCTCGATCCCCGTTCTTCTCACCTTAAAGTCTGAGTAAGGCAGAGCTGGTTGCCTTTTGTCGTATCCTCCAGGCAAGCAGCCGTCCTGAAGGTATCGTAGTTGGTGAACAGGTAGACCAGTACCTCTGGTACAGTGGCGTTGTTTTCACTTGCAAGATCAGTAGAGCAGGCTTGTACCACCGACGTGTTGGCTGTCTTCAGTGTAGACGAAGAGCAGGCGGCATTAGGACAGATCTGACTAGAGAGATATGTGTTGAGAGGGTCGACCAGAGAGTCGTTCGATCCGGCTGCTCCAAAGGTCGTGAGAGCCTGCGTGAGGTGAAGGCACGAATTCAAGTCGCTGTTTGAGAGAAGCGATGCCACTCCACCGAGACAGGATGTGCTGAGATTGGAAACAAGACCGGAGGGCAGCCCACTCAACTGAGCTGACGCACCAGCGACGGCAAAGGCGAACAAGGATGCAGAAAGAGTAAATCGCATGATGCAGTGCAAGGGTGACGTAGGGGCTTTGGGCGAAATGGGGCGTTGGCAGTAGAGGATATGGCAAGGAAAGAAGCAAGGACAAGTGGGGGAAAGAGTAGCAATCTTTTTCTTGGTGACGACTATCCCATATATAGCCTGGGAAGAAGAAGTAGAATGGTTGGGTGGCACCAAGAGGGCGGGATCCGAGTGCATTCCAGCACGGGACGCGGGTCGAGGCCTAAAGGCTGGAGAGCTTATCCCTTGGTCTCCAAAAATCCACCTACAGTAGAACCCCCTCTAAACCGATATCGTCGGGATCGGGCCTTACATATCCAATTAGAGAGGAGATCGAAATAGAAATTCGAATTTTCAAGTTTTGGATTTCCTCCATTCTGACGTCTCACTAAATGTATGCCATTCACAGAGTAAGCCAAAAGCTTTGATCACCAAGTGGCCACCTTAAAAACGTTAATAATATATTCGAAAGATGTCCAGATACAAGAATTGCACCAAAAAGTAACAAATTACGGCCACGTGTAACCTCTCTAATCCGATATCAGACTGTACCGGTAGAAAAATGCCAAATGCTATCTGAAATGAGGGGAGAGGGGAATAGCCAAATATACTAGGTCCCAAAATGGGACCGACCGATTTCTATCGGTTTTGAGGGGTTATCCGAATAAAACGTATCTAAATAGAGGGGTTCTACTGTACCTATTTGATCGTCTAATCTGGGCTTTCGTTTTCTTTTCTCTCTTCCTGCATTCTTATGAAGAAACGTTCGACCGGAAGGGTCCACTTGTGATCTTGTTAAATTCTGTAGTAGTACTTACTATACTGTATTTCTTTTTCCAGCAAATCTGGGCAATTCGAAAAGCACCAGTGAACTTCCAAGCCACACACCCTCGACTTTGCAGCGTGATAGAACATTTGCGGGACGACGCATCGGGATGGGGGGGGGGTGGAAACGTGTACCCATCTGAGAAGCTAAATGATGCAAGAGTCATTAATACTTTCAAAAGTGTTAACGCGGGTAGAGAAATAATACAATTAACCTCTTACTCCATTTGACACCTACTGTACTAGAAAACGCTCGTTGTGAGAAGACAGACGTTGTGTAGCCTTTCACAATAACGATTATCAATGACAACCATCCGACAGTCTCAGTGTATCATATCACTCTGATGATGGTGTTGATGCTGTCAGATTGAGAACATTGTACTTGACTTTTGACAAATCTAGAGGCTCCCCTTCAAAGTCACGGTCAAGAATTCAGAATTTTGCACGTGATCAAATTCTGAGTGTATTTGTAGTAGAATTAATTTTGTAATGATTCGAGCATATTTTAGCTTCTCACATAGGTACACGTATCATCCCCCCGCATCGGTGAGTCGACGTAAGATCGGCACTTGATCACGAAGCTTGGGCATAGGCCTCTGCCACGTGGACAAAAATGACCCGGCTGCTCCAAGCACGCGCTGTCAGTCACGGCGTAAGGGCGTCCTTATTTCCAAGGTAAAGCTCTACGGATCACAACGTGGCTAGGGGGGGGGGAAAGAAGCAGCGAGCCAACCGACGTGTTACCTTCTTATTTTGACAGATTCCTTCGTACATACAACGACAGCGACTGCAAGGAAGATCACGACTACTCCAAAGGCATCCTCAGCTTGGCGAGTATAGCAGCATAGTTCGACGGTTCTTGACGACTATTTGCGGCAAGACCAGCAATATCTGCAGACGTCACAGCGACTAGACGTTGCACGCACTTAGACACCATGAATATCTTTCGATTCTTTGGTGATCTCTCACATCTAGCTTCCATCTTTATTCTCCTTCACAAAATCACACTATCCAAGTCATGCAGAGGTGAGTGGCAGCGAGAGCCTAGATGGTTGAGTTGAAGGGTCGCTCAATCGTCTCATCGTACTTCTACCACTCTCACTAGGCATATCCTTCAAGACACAACTTCTCTACTCTGTGGTCTTCATCACACGCTACCTGGATATCTTTGTCGAAAGTAGCTTCTACCGCTTCATCATGAAGCTATTCTTCATTGCTTCATCGATTTACGTTCTCTATCTCATGCGGATCAAATTTAGGTGAGCAGCATCTGTGTCTTTAGCATCACTTTTGCTAGCCTGCTTACTGACACGTTCAATGGTGACATGAAATCATAGACCAACGCACGATCCTGCTATTGACACTATCCGACTCGAATATCTTTTAGGACCAGCTGCCTTGCTTGCACTCATCTTTCACTACAGGGATACCCACTTTTCATTCTTGGAGGTAACCAGGGAAGTCTTCTGGGCATTCTCAATCTATCTAGAAGCAGTCGCTATCCTCCCCCAACTTTTTATGCTGCAAAGGACAGGAGAAGCCGAGACCATCACGACACACTACCTCTTTGCTCTAGGGGCCTACCGAGCATTGTATATTCCAAATTGGATCTATCGGTGCGTGCCATGGCGGTTACATCGCCTTCCTACTTTGACTGCTCTTCTGATTGCTCTCGATTTCTTTCATTTTTGCCTGCAGATACTTTAGCGCAAGCGAGGTAGATCCCATCTCGATCTTAGCTGGTCTAGTCCAGACAGGTCTTTACCTTGACTTCTTCTACAGTGAGTATCAGTCCAGAACTCCAGGTCTCGTGCTGTCTCCCGATTGCTGACTTCTGCTCAATGTCTCCCACCTCATAGTCTACTTTACTAAGGTCATGAAAGGGGAAAAATTCGAGGTGAGTGCTGGTTCCTATAAATTCTCGCTCTATCACGACTGCTCACACACACACACACACACACACACACACACACACACACACACTCTCTCTCTCTCTCTCTCTCGCTCGGACCCTACAGCTACCTGCCTAGACAATCAATGTATTCCAGACGCAATGAAGGATGGTTGCCCGACACTAAAAGAACGAAGAGGCTAATAGAGTAATAACGAAATTTCTACGATTGTGACCTTGCATGGGTGGGAGGAAGGTGTCTGGAAATAACATAGACGGTATCTCATCTTATTGTCTCTCGGTTTTTTCGGCGTTCGGCCTCTTCTTGAAGTAGTTGAAGCAACTTGGTCTCTCGTTTCCTCTTGGCTGTGATGTCGGTGACGGGGCTCGATCGGCTAGTGACGTTGATGGCACTGGAAATGGGCGATGTCGGAGATGCAAGTGGAAGGCGATAGGAGACCTTTTGTCGTAGAGGAGTGGATGTCGGGATCGGCAAAGGAGGCGTGGGCTTCGAAGGTACAGCTTTGATTAGTGGAGGTGGATGCGGTGATGGTGCTTCGACGTCATCTCTGCCCATGCTCAGCGATAATCGTTTTACTGAAGTAGGTGCCGGTGTATCTGGATGGCTGGAATGCGAAGACAAAGACTGAGATCGTGAGATCGTAAAGGGTAGACTGTGTTGAGAAGGTGAGGAAGGCTTGCGTGCTGTGCTAAATAATGCTTGTAAGTTGCGGACTTTCTACATAGCAGAGTAAAACAAAGGTCTTCCTATCAGCTCGATCTATCTGGTGTTTTTCTATGAGACCTCATGCCACACGATACCTACCTTTGGCGTCGTGATCAGTCTGCCACTCTCCAGCGCCCTCTTTTGCTTTGCTTCATCTTCTTCTCGTTGTCTCTTTCGCACCTCTTCCTCAGCTTCCTCTACTTCCCTTTGCCTTTCAATTTCTTGATGGCTGAGTAGCTTATTAGCCCTTGCCTCTTTGTACTCATCCTCCGTAAGGTAACGCTCGACATGAACTGGAATCTGAACTTTCGCATCTGGATGCCGAGAGTCTTTCGGCATACTTGGATACTTCAGCCTCATTTCTACAATCACAGCCTCTCTTCGGATTTGTCCATCTTCTCCCATCTTCCATTTCAATCCATTGAGATCCGTCCACTCTTCTCCTATTTCTCGATCTTCCGAATCGTCGATCGTTCGCTTTCCTTTACCTTTGGAGGATCCCACTTGTCTCAAATCTTCCTGACGCTGCTTCTTCTTTTTTTTGCTGCTGCTTGCCAATTTCGTCGATGGCGAGTCTTCATTGTCAATGCGAGCGGACTTGGCTTCCTTCTTTTTCTTATCCTTTGGCTTCCTAGCTGTGTGCTCTCGAACAGTGCCATCATCCGAAACGTCATCATAGGTACTCTCGGCCTCTGTGCCTTCTTCGACTTCGATGTTGTCCCTCTTCTTTCCCCTTTTCCGCTCTTTCATCTTTATCATGTCCCAGTCCGTCTCACTCTGCGCGGTCTCCTCTCCGCCCTCTTTGACCCTCTTTGGACTTCTTGAGACAGTCGAGGCGGGTCGTGCATGCTTCGTCGGGCGAGTTGTAGACATGATGTCTCCCAACGACAAGCAAATGAAGCGTTAGAGGTGTGATGAGGGACGCAACCGAGAGCAGAGTCGCCTAGTAGTGTCAGCGAGCGAACTAAATCATCTTGACTGGAACAGCGTCAGCCTCCTTGAACCTTCTTTACGACGCGCGACACTCTTAAATTGCTGTTGCTCTACTCCCCCTTTTCAAGTGACACGGAGGGAGCAGAGAGGCTGTAAAGCGTAGATGGATGGAAGCCTAGGGAGCGGTACAAGCCCTTCCACTTCAATGACTAGTCTTCAAGCGCTCCGTCTAGCCAAAAAAACGCTTCGAAAGCAAATGGCAACAAAGCTGTATTCATTGAGTCCAGCGTCCATTGCTTTTCAGTCTTCCCAGATTGTGCCCTTCATCATCGGCCTCCCGTCCTTTCAGAAAGCCGAGAGCGTCAGCATATACGTCAACATGAACAAAGGAGAGGTTCATACAGAAGAATTGTGCAGACAAACGCTTGCGTTAGGCAAAAAGCTTTACGTACCCAGGTTTGCTTCAACAAAGGTGGACAACAACGTAGCCACATTTGAAACTGAAATGAGAATGCTGAGAGTTTTTGATTGGGCTGATTTCGAAGCAATGTTGACGAATAAGTGGGGCATCAGAGAGCCGGAAGACATGCTAGGAGCTCACAAAAGAGAAGATGGTGAGACTGCTTTCTTTTGTTCGTCCATGAAAGTATGATGACGAAACATGAAAAGTTGATCCTGGAAATCTTTCCTACTCCCCAAAGCTTTAGAGGCCGATACCGGCGGTGACGGCCTGGACTTGATTCTTGTGCCAGGAGTGGCCTTCGACAGATACAAGGGAAGACTAGGGCACGGCAAAGGGTACTACGATCGCTACATTGCAAAGTGTGGAATGTTTCAAAAGGAAAGGAGCCGCAGTAGGCCGGTGACAAGTTAGTAAGACTACAAGCCGAAAGTGATAATAAGAGGCGGTGCTGTGGTGCTGACCTTCTCGATGTGCTTGTTTCAACTCTTCACAATTCCTATACCTCATCAGTCGCACTGGCGTTGAAAGAGCAGATACTGGCCGAACCGCAGCGAGTGCCTTCCGATGACCTGGACCAACAATTAGACGGTGTCGTCACATTTCAAGGTCCTCTCTAGTCTCCGTTTCGATCGTTACAAGAAAACGACCCAGCTTCATCGGCACGATCTGATCTTCAAATGGACTTCTTGATAGTAGACCAGATGCAATAGGCGGAAAAGATGGCGAAGGAAAGGAGGGGTGTGCAGACCACGTCATTCGAACTGCGCTCTTTTGTTTGCAAGTCTAGCTGATTCGCCCGTCTTGCTCACCACCCTTCACAAATTTCTTAAAAGCTTCTGATCCTACCCTCGCCCACTGGAAATATCCTCACCCTCCAAGCACATTGATAGAGAAGAGAAAGAGGAGCAGGGTCAGGAGGAAGAGGGAAGGATGAATGGCATCCGGTGGCTACACCTTGCTTCGCGAGACCCCCCTTCCTCCTAAATTATTCTCCATCGGGGTTTCATTTTTCGTCACACCGTAGCAAAAGCAATACAGCGAATCACGACTTCAACGCAGCGGTGCCGAATCTGCCTGCATGATAGCAGCGCTCCATAATCTTCGAGTATGCAATTGTGACGGAGTAATATCCATTGTGCACACGTAAAGCCAGCCAGGGGGGGAGAAGCCCCAACCTCACAGGCAAAAGGAAGAAAAGGAGAAACGCAACACTCCTTCCATTCGACCTCGCTCTCTTTCGCCTTTCGCCACTTTCAGGGCCCTGTACCTCGTCCTAATCACTCCTCCCTATATAATCTTCTTCACTGCCTCACTCTGCTTGACTTACCTGTGACCACGCTCATTGACATCGTCATCCCCTTTTCTTCTTCTTCTTCTTCTTCTTCTTCTTCTTCTTCTTCTTCTTCTTCTTCCTTTTTTTCTCCTACATCTTCTTCCTCCTTCTCCAAACTCCCCTTTCGCGCTTTCCAATCTCCTTTCAGAAAATGTCGCCTTTCTTGCCACCACATCTGCAGTACGACTTTCGAGCTATCAGCACGCCAGCAACCTTTCACTGTGATGAGGTAGAAGATTGCGCAATGTCAACGTCTATCCTAAACTCGCCCATTCTTCGATTCCAGGAAATCGTACCATCCGAAGTGGAATATTATGCCGACAAAGGCTTGAGTACGGCGACTTGGCATTCACCACGAGATCCACAAGAAGCGAACGAAGGAGTGGACGCTACTCAAAAGACCACGTCGAATCGATCGCTGGATTGTCTTCTTCTCCCACGGAAGCGTGCATGTACACTGATCAGCTCACACAATAGGAATCTCAATCGCTACGACAGTAATCGAGAAGAAGCTGCTCGACGACGACGTGTAGTCACGGAAGGAGCACAAAAGGAGCCACTCTCGAGAAGGGTGGGCAAAGACGGAAGAGAAGATCAAGTCATCGTGACGGTGACACCTGATCGCTTCAGTGCATGTATCCCTTGTCGTAAGAGGAAGATCAAGTGTATTCCTCGTGGCGATTCACACCGATTCTTTCTCAACGGTACCAACACTGGAGTCTGCGCCACTTGTGTCCGACGGAAGAAGGAATGCTATTGGCCAAAGATCGTTTCCCTTTCGCCACCTTCGGCGACACCGACCTCAGCATCGACAGAGCTCATTCAGAAAGAAGAAGAGAAGAAAGAAGAAGAATTTTTGATAAACGACGCTGCACTTGGAGAGTCACTCGCCAGGGAGGAAGGAACGAGGAAACAAGTGCCGCCGATCGACAGAGAACTAGTCAAAATTGCCAGTAGCAAAGAGCCTAAAAGCACCGGCACCTCTACCGTCTACAAGACTGAGGAGACAGCGGACCAAAAGGACATCGTCAATAATTTTCACGATGATTTTGCGCAATACCCATTGACAGAAGGTTACTTTGAACTCCCACACCAAGCTTTTGGTCGCAATGGATTCAGTCCGGGTCTTTCTTCTTCTTCTTCTTCATCCTCTTCTGCCTCCTCTTGCGCTACATCCCCCTCTCTACCAGTCTCGCCGAAAATGGAGGCCGACTTTCCGTCGCCAGACTACCTGCTGCGCCCATTGGAGGAGGATAAGTTTAGTTCACATTCGTCGCTGCAGGCCTCCGACCAATTCAAAAATTCAGCCTTGACTTCTGGCGTCTCTTTCTACTTTCAGTAATCATAAATGCACACATACACCCCGGCCACCTTCGGGTTGGCGACACTTACTCTAGACGTTTTCCCCGTAATCTTCTCACTGCTACCTCCGCTCTCTATAGCATACCAGATCCCGCAGTAATGAGACTATCAAGCCAATTTTGAATGAAGAACCACTCTCGCTTATTTTACACACACACACACAAGCGTCTGTCACTCGTGTGGTCACAGCGCCGCTTGCCACCCATGAAAGATCGAAGCTAAGTTGCCTGGATCTTGAGCTTGCACCATCAAATCATTCACCGTGTACTCCACACTCAGCGACGTTGACAATTTCTCCATGACGGTCTTGATGGCTCTTTCGGCAAGTAGTTCTGCCACCTCCCTCGTCTCCGCATTGCCGTTGTTCGTTGCAGTGTTGGTGGCACTACCAGGAGTGGACATTATGCCCTGCTGGTGTTGTTGAAACTTATGTGAAAGTCTTCGGTGCACGTTGTCAAGCGTCGAATTAGACGAGGAAGCAGCCCCTTGACTATTGGCGGCAGCAGCAGCAGCAGCATCATCAGCAGCGGCGTACGCTTGAGCTCGGATCACCTTTACCGGATTCTGCGTCCAGTCATACAGGGGGTCGTACTTGAAGACTTGTAAGACAGTCTGTATCACACTTGCCCCTTCTCTCATCACTCGGAGCGTCTCTTGGCAACATCTTCGAAACACTCCTTCTACTCCATTCAGACCCATGCCATCGACTAGATCTCTCGTCAATCGAAAGGGAACTTGTTCCGGGATGGGCAGGAGCTTCCCCTGATCAAAAGCTATCCCAAAGTCTATGTGGATCACTTCTCCTGTCAGATCATCGAGCAGGATGTTGCTGACATGACGGTCTCCTAGGCCGAGTATGTAACCTACAATGCTGGTAGTTGCCACACTTCTCGTGTACTGGAGTCTGTTTGTCAGCAAAGTTATCGGCACACGATGTCGTTCCAGGAAATGGAAGCGAAAGGCCGGTGGGAATCTTCGACACATTGCTTCGAATGCGGCAGTCTGCTCGACTCTCTGCTTCCCTTCCACGGCAGCAAGTTCGTTGCGTGCTTGGTGGGTAGTCAGTTGATCCTTGCGCCTGTACTTGTGATGCGTTTCCATGAACGGCGTCCCGATCGGTTGTGTGTGTTCGACAAACTCAAGCAAGCCGTACTGTGGGCCGAGTGGAATAATAATGTACGTGCGGACTCGCAATTGCCTCCTTTGAGCAGCTCGATCGACGGAAAGCAGTGTGTTGAGAATGCCAAAGACCTGTTGCATGATGGCGTCTTGACGCAGGTCGTCCTTATCCTTGAACAGCTGCTTGTAGTCGTTCCCATCACTTCCAAGACATGC
The DNA here is from genome assembly GCA_026210745.1 of Exobasidium rhododendri. Lineage (NCBI taxonomy): Eukaryota > Fungi > Basidiomycota > Exobasidiomycetes > Exobasidiales > Exobasidiaceae > Exobasidium > Exobasidium rhododendri. The sequence continues at coordinate 2,436,644 of CP110630.1, forward strand.
CGTGATCTTGGGCAGGTGCAGTCCTCCCGCGGTGGAAAAGTGATCGCTGTACCGTACAATGGACGTGATGTCGTCGTACTTGGTCGTTGGGTCGACTTTCAAAAACTTGGTCATGACAGGCACGTCCACATCTCGGATCCTCGTGATTTGAAGGTTGAACTTGGCCTGAATAGGGTGACTTTTCGCTCTCAAGACTTTTGATTCGGGCTGGTGGTTGAAAACGTCGGGCATCTGCACCGACAGATCGAACCGAGCCCACTCGACACAAGCATGACAGACTTCTTCCCACTCCCGTATCCTCTTCCTTTGCGACGTCTTCAGGGCTACCTGATGAACGAGCTGTGCAGCTGCTTCTTTTCGTAATTGTTGAGCGACCGACATGCTACTCTGAGCAGGCAAGGAAGTTCTAGCCGCCCCAGCCCCTCTACCCTTCGAGCCTTGCTGACGACCGCCTTTCACGTCGTCAGCTTTGGTCAAGGCAAATAGAGCATACAAGGAATGAAAGGGGTGATCGAAGCTCATTCGAAAGACGGTCTCTGTGATGTTCCTTTGGAAGATTGGGCAGGAAGTCAAGGTAGAAGATAGCGGCGGCACCGGTGCTATTGCTGTTGCTGTTGCTGTTGCGTTTGGTGTTGCCGTCTTGGACGAGCCTGAATCTGGTCGGAGTCGAGACGAGATCTGATGAACGAACGGCAGAAACTTCCACGACGCAATCTTCCGGAGCCATGCATTAAGATCGTCGTTGAGACCTACGTCGTTTGCATTCTCAAACCACAACGAGATCAACCGAATGATGGCCATGTCATCGTACGCTTCCGTGGAGCTCAAAGTAGAGGCGTACATTCTCGTGGCCTCTCGTCGGAATCGCTTTTTACTTGCTTCAAATCCGTCCAGCTTTTGTCGATCTAACTCCATGAGCTTGATCGCTTTTTGTTTTGCACTCAACAGCTTCATGTTCATCGGTGTCTTCGGGATGGTTGTCTTGACAGTTTGTCCCGTGCTCGTCGACTTTGCATTCGTCTTGATGATCTGCGCTTCAATTTGGTCAACCTCCTCTAGTCTATACCGGATAAACGCTGACAGATCATCGCCTTCCGTGGACTCCGACAGGGTCCGATACTGCTCATGCGCAAAGGTCGCATACTTTATCAGTACAGTCGCCTGCTCTACGGTCGAAAGAGATGACTTGGCAAGTGCTTCGCGGGCAGGAATAAAGCACTCGTCTCGAATCGTCTGAGGTTGGTGCGATCTTGCCGTAGCCCTCCACTCTCCAAGCCGGGCCAAGGCAAGCGGCAGCGAATTCTTCACCTCTTCTCTCTCACTCGACTCGACTGATTTACCCTTTACAATATTGCCAAGTGCTTCGATTGCGATGGCATGATCGCCGAGATCCCACAGCAGATTAGAGAATTCTTCTTCCACACCTACTTCGACACGATCCTCAGTCAGTCGTTGTGCCTGTGTGATTGAGTTGATTGCAATCTGGAGCTTGCCATTCATTCTAGCTTCCCGACTGAGTGCTAAAAGGGCAAAACACTCGTTTCTGATCGACTCGCTCCCCTTCTGGTTGCTCGTAGACGCCAGTAGAAGCACCGATTCTAGTTGCCTTCGTTGAGAGCGCATCAAGGACAGACGGACAGAGGCTATCCTCTCGAAGTCGGCAAAGTCGAATCGATTCACCATCTCCGTCCACGACTGCTGCCGCACTGACAAGTCAGGACTAGCGATACACAACCTTACCTCACGCAAGCCCAGCAGATCTCGAACACTGTTCTGAGCAGCTTTGTTCGCTTCTACATTGGCGCCAGCAAGTCCGCCGTACTCTGCCTGGAAGGCCTCATCCATTGCCCTTTTGTGAGTCGTCACGTCTCTTTCTCGATGGATAACTCGTAAGGCGGAGAAGAGCGTTTGTGACGTACCAGGCTCTAAATTCTGCACGGGCAGATCCCACTTTTCAGTCTTCCACGCTGCATCGTAGGCCGACTTCTGGCCTTCATCTACTTCCAGTGAAAGTCGGTTGAAGCCTTGAAGGTGAAGAGATGTGGCAATGCCGCAGGAGTGTGCTTCCGACGACTCGTGCTGTGCCGCATAAAAATCAAACAGTCGATCCCAACGGCCTTCGTGCTTCAATCGATTGACGAGAGAATCTCGAACGTCTGGATTCGTGACGCCGTAGAAGCTGTCAGGGTCCTCGATGTTGCTGTAGACCTCGTACTGCAGAGCCAACTTCACATGCTCATCGTCTTCTTCCACCGTGACATCCGCCTTGCCATGCTCACGCTCCAACTCGGCGAACAGCAGTGCAGTAGCGTACAACTTGCATTGCGCAGCCCTTCGTTGCAAGAGAAAGTAATCGAGATCGACGATCCACTCGTCGCAAGCTAACGGTTCATCGCCTGGGGAGTCGTTACGGATTTGCACGATCGCTTTAATGATGATCTTCCACACTTTCCTGTCCGTCTGACTGTTCCGCAAGACGGCCAGGAGGTGAGAGGAGAGAGCCACTGTGTCCAATCGCTGCTCTGCTTTGTTTTGCAGGTCGCTACGTAAAAGAATATGCAGCAAGACTGCAAATGTGACCTCTGCGAATTTGGCATCCCTACTCACGAGCGGAGAGAGCTGACAACATGGAGCGCAATCCAGCTTGTCTGCCGTCAGATCACAAATCCACCCACCGATCCAACAGATCCAGCTTGAGAACTTCTGAGCTCTCTGCAATCCTTCTTCGTCATCCGCCGCATTGCGATTCCCTGTCCTGCTCAATAGCGGAGAACCCGGAAAAGCAGTTAGGAGTCGCAAAGATTCTGCGTCCAGCGGAGGCCAACTAGCCAGTGAACCACCGGCGAACTGCGGTTCTTGCGAGAAGATGGCTCGAAGGGCCGTGATGGCCGCTTTCGCGTTGTGTAAGTCCGTCGATCGAGACAAAGTAACCAGTTGACGGGCCAGCCAAGACTTCAAAGGTAGCAACGGTTGGAGACCCTTTGGATCAATGTCATCGATAGCTTTCAAGGCTGACTTTCGGGGCGTCATTTCTTGCTGACCTTTGGCGCTAGAAGGACTGGACAGATGGGCATCACAGTGGTACAGCAAGTCTGCTAGAGAGGCCGCAAATTGCCCTTGCTCTTCCTTATTCGGACTTTCGTCCTCGAGACGTTCCAGAATGGTCCATATGGTGGTGGAACTGAAAAAGGCGACCTTCTCCCTGCTTGCCTTTTGCAGGGCGGACACGAATCGATTGAGAAAGGCAGCTGAAACGATCGAGGTAGCTCGAAGTGTAATAGTCAATTGTTCGATGGAGATTTCCCACCTCTTCTTGGTGAGAGACAGAGGGTGTTCACCTGGCCACGCACAGATGATGTCCGTCGCCGCCCTCTTCCCTTCCTTTGTGCTTCTGAGCTGAAGGACGATCCTGCTGATCCGTTCGAGAGATTGCGCTCCAGCGTGTTGGAGTGAGGCATATTCACTCTGTATGAATCGGCTGGTGTGTCGTAGCATCAAGAGAACAGAAGAAGACAGGCCTGGAATGTCCATCTTAACCTGATCGACAGTCCATTCTACCAGCGGCCACAAAGCTTCAACAAGGTCAACTTGCCCAAACAAGATGGCGCAAGAGTTGATCAAGAGTCGTATGATGGCAGGACTCGCGTAAAAACTCTTGTGGGCTAAAGCGACGTATAGCTGTAGAGCTTGCAGATGACGAATTTGATCGTTGACGAGCCTCTCTTGCTGTATCAGAGTGACCACTCCGTGTATGACGCAGTAAACAGTCGCCGGCTCTAAGGTCGCATGGACCTCGTCGGCTAGCGCTTGGATCGACTTGTACACTGTCGCTCCTTCGCAAAACGGTCTGTGTGGCTCGTGAGTCTTTGCGTCGGTCGTTGCCGTTATTTTAGATAAGACAGCAGCACAGGTTGCATCCTGCGACTCCACGAAGTGCTGGAGCTGTTGCCCATCAGGTTCGTAGTATAATTTCAAGATTGCTACGGTGATAGCATCCAGCTTCGCCACGAGCGCTTTGGTGATCAAACGGGACGGATTGCTACTACAATTTCGAAACCGGGCAGACATCAATTCGTTCATCTGAGCAAAGGTATGGCTCTCTTCCCCCGCTTCAAGGAGATTTTTGAAGTCAGTCGTCACAAGAAAGGGTATGCATTCGAGCAGAGCCTCCTTTTCGGTCTTATCTGACAAGATGAATAGCTGGCGAAAGTCTTGCGAAGCCGATTCCGTGTTTATGGCGACCATCATGGAAGCTACTGGCTGAAAAATGTGCCGCAGCATGTCCTTTTGACTTGTATATCCCAGTACTTGTGGAGGCAAACTGCCGATCTTGAAGCCCATCTCTGCCAAGGCCCAAGTAAGCTGACTGGAGAAGAGCACAAAGAGACTACTTGTGTCGGGAAATCCTAGCAACCGAGAAGCGTAGTAGAGCACTGATTCGGTGTGGGTCTTGTACGTTTCATCGACCAGTACTAGCTCCAAAAGATTGTAGAGTGCGAGGTAGCGAATCTCGGAACTGGCTACGAGAGAATTACTAAAAAAGAGAATCCGGCTGACCATTTGCTCCAGGAAGTCCGTGTCGTTTGGGAGCAGACCTTCTGCGTACCTGTAGAGCTCGTGAGAATCTTCGCCAAGCTGCGACCATGCTTGATACAGCCTCGCACTTCTTGTCGAGGAGTCACAGCGTAGTCGCATGTCCGCACGACCGTTTAGGAGCAGGAGACTTCGCACGATTGCTTGGGGTGACAAGGAGGTTACTTTGATATCTCGAAGTGTGCTACTGTCCAGCAAGGTACACGTTAAGAAATGTTCAAGAAAGGTAGCCAATCTTGCTTCAACTCTCCACACCAGGTTTCCTTTATTCAGTTGCTTGATGAAGAAGGAGCAGACTTTGAGAAAGTCCTTGACAAGTGAGGTGTCGGGTATAGTGGACCACTGTGCTAGAGTGGCATCGAGGAAATGAATGGAGAGAATTTGCGCCTCCGCGTTGAGTTGATACGTATACTCTGCCAGGATATCGTTACCGATTGTTTCTAAAATATGCATGAGCTCCTCGGTACTGAATGTGAGCTTGCCTTGACCCGCTGCCTCAAAGATAAGGCCGCCAGAATGCAGCAGCGTAGCAAGTTCAGAGTCCGGCCGTGAGGCGAATTCTTTGACTTGACTGCTACTACCTGCAGCATCCAAACCCGTCCAGCCAGGGATACATATCATGGCAGAGATGCAGACGTCGGCCACAAAGATACGGTCGCCTTCTTTTGTCAGGTCGGTAAGCGCCTGCTTGGAAGCACCGCTTGTTGAGATACCGGCCCACAAATCGTCCTCTTTCTCTTGAGCGGTCCGTACATTGTCTCCTTGCATAGTGCGACTGACTCTATCATACACGGCTCTCAATGCGAACAAGATTGAACGTCCATCTGCCGATTGCCAGATGAGCTTTGCCGCGCTCTGTATCCGTTGACGTTGCTCGGCATCTTTTGCCATGCTCGACCCTATTTGTAGCAGTACTTCGCTTTGGATTCCCGACTGCTTTCCTGGCATTTCGATGGCGCTGCTCACTTTTTGATCTACTACAGCCTTCTCCGATCGCCCAAGGAGAGGTGCAAGGCGTGACATCACCTTCGCAATATCAGAATCACTCCAACGTAGGTGTGAGATCTTCACAAGGACAATGTCAACGAGCTCAAACGCCAATCCAGTCAAATGCTTCTGAGACTGGATGTTGTTCATCTGAAAGGTCGCATCAAAGAGCAGACAGAGAACAGCAAAGTCCAGAGCTTTCCCAAGTCGTTCTTCCGTGACCTGCTCTACGTACTCCGCATGACTCATTTCAAGTACGATGGACTTCAATCCTTTCAGGAGAAAATTGAGACATCGGACCTCTAGCAGTCTTGGGCTTCTTGCGGTGACGAGTCGAGGAATTGGAGCACAGACAGTGGGTGCCCCATCAATCCTTCTCTGCGGAAGGGAGGCTGTTAAGAGAAAAATTCGCACGCTGTTCACCTTCCTCTCTTCTTGCGCTCGATGGACGGCGGCAGCTGCAGGCAGTCGAAGGACGGCCCGCGCCCAAGGACCTTCATCAGGGAATTCACATATCGCTGTCAGGATAGCAAGTATGTCAAGAGGGTCCTGTACCTCGCTGCTTGCCTTGCCTCGAATGAAAGGTGACGGAGCTCCGAGGGGCGACCAGGTGCCTTGCAACCATGCGAGTACTTTTTCGCCGGGCTGTTGTTTCACTGCTCCTATATCTTTGCATAGTACGCTCACTGCGTCCTTGAGAAAAGAGCAAACAGACTCGAAGGGATAAGAAGGTCCATGTGACTCTAAATCGTTGAAAAGGCTTTCGAGCTCGATGAGAATCTCCTTCTGCTGCAGTGCACCAATGTCTAAGATTGCTTTGCTTGCATAGGAGGCCACCCTACTAGTCCCGGGTTGAAGCACCCTTCTACAGATAGTAGGCCATAGTTGTTTGCATGTTGCCTTTGCAGCCGGATATGGCGCAAGGGCAGCCAAAGCGAGAAAAGACCAATTCTGCAGCTCCAGATCACTGTGGCTAGACAATTCGGAAAGCGAAGGCAAAACTTCCGAAACCCATCGACTGTCTTGAACCGAGTCTCTCCCGTGACGGAGCACGATGAAGAGAAGGATTTGTAACGACCAGACCTGCGACACACCGCCGTCATGGCCTCGTCTGGCACTGCTTGCACGATTCATCACTACTTGGATTGCATTGTAACAAGATCCCACAACGGAAGCCCCCTCATCTTTGCGTCTTTTGCTGGGTCGACTGTCAGTCTCTGTTATGGTTACCTCTTCTGATCTAGTGCAATATAAAGATCTGGAACAATCGGCAGCTAATTCGAGAGCAAGCCAAGTGTGTGCGTCGCTTGAATTGAAATCGCGTCCGGCTCGTAAGATGTCATACTGGAAAGCGTCTTCATAAGAGCTGGAGCAGAGCTCAATCGATGTGAGTGCCAGAGGTTGCATGGCAAAGCGTTGTTCTGGCTCTTCCAAGATCTTCTTGTGAAGCGACGCTACCTTGTCTACATACTCGACTTTATTGTCGAGAAAAGGCAACAGGATGCGAAAAGAGATCAGCACCTGCTCTTTCAATTGACGAGACTTTGTCGCCCATAAGCCGATCAGCGACGGCCAGACTCGCACCGCAAAGGCAGTCAAGCTGGCAGACTCATTGATCTCCAATTCGGCCAAGACGTGATTAAGCCCTTGAAGTGTGGGTAAATGCGCTGTAGTATCACTAATAGAGTTGAGCAAAAAGGTGCTGAATTTAGCAAGGATGTATACTCCTAGTCTGCCTTGTCCTACCAGAGGTGCATTTGGTGCTGTGATCAGAATTTGCAGACAACTTGCTACTTCAGCATCCAACAACCTTGAGACTCTTTGTGACGCACGAAGACAGTCGCCATCTTCATTAAAGAGATTCTCTAGTATGCACCCATCCAACTCTTCTATCAGATCGTCATGGAGAAGGATATTGAAGCATAGCGAGGTAGCTTCTTTCCAGGACTTGTGATCAAGATGCTCAATGTGAGGCTGATAGGAGAGTAGAGTGCGGAGTGCCTTTAGGTAGTCGACTGCAATCGGCTCAAAGAGTTGACCTCCATAACTCAGCATTTGAGTCAGATGGGAGAAAGCTGCAAAGAGTACTGGCTGTGCGTAGTAGGTGTGCGTTTTCTCTATCATCCATTGCACCACTTGAGCGCTGTCCTTGAGTCTTCGAAGGGCGATTGGTGCAGCATCAACCCACGACCCTCTCTTGATACAAGCACTCTTGTCATTGACGACGCAATTGAAAAGAGCCTGCAAAGTGCGCAGCCATCGTCTTCCATCATCATCATCCCTGCTTATATCACTCAAGACGGTCTGATCTTGAAAGATGTCTTTGTACTGCTCGATCCCCTCGGCCCTCTCCTTTGCCTTGTCGCTACTGATCAGTCGGACTGCTTCCTGCAAGGAGATGATCCGTGTCGACATGAGTCTCCTTTGACTCAGAGACTGGCCTCGAAAAGCCGATGAACGAACACCACCACAGACAATGCATTCGCGCCCTATCTTCGAAAAGAAGAGTCTGGATGCCGCAAAATCGAGGAGAAAGGAAGTAAGTGCTTGCTCGCAGTGGACGACCTGGCAAAAGGAGGGGCGCATAAATTGGAACGCGCTCAGCAACTAAAAAGTGTTGATCTTCTTCCTTCCAAGATACGGAACTCGGGCGTGGTCAATCCCTCTTCCCTCGACTACATCGACAATAAGCATGCAAGCCTCGTCGTCGTCGTCCTCCAAGAGGCTCATGATGGGCGATGAAGAGGAGAAGAAGACAGTGGAGATCGGTATCATTGGCATGGGTGACATGGGCAGACTGTACGCCGCAAAGTTCAAGGAGGCAGGCTGGAAGTGAGTCGGGAATGCTGTAATACTCTGTGATACTCAATGCTGCTGTAGCTAATACACGACCGTGCCAGCCTGAATCTCTGTGATAGATCCGAGAATTACGAGAAGCTGAGAGAGGAGTATGAGTCAAGAGGTAGTGAAGAAGATGGCTCGAAAGGTGAGTCTCGATGTAACTCTATCATGCCATAGTGAGCTAAGACAGTATACTCATCTGAAGCTGAACTTACTTCAGGCTCGACGATCAGAGTCTTCAAAGATGGCCACTATGTGTCAAGGCGGAGTGACTTTATCATTTATTCTGTGGAGGCCGCTTCGATTGATCAAGTCGTTGCCTTGTATGGTCCATGTGAGTACCACGAGAAGCTGAGCATAGTACAATTATAGCTCATTCTGATCGGCCTACAGCAACGAAGATGGGCGCAATTGTCTCGGGTCAGACATCCGTAAAGGCACCCGAGAAGATTGCTTTCGAGAGACATCTTCCCTCGGACGTCTACATTGTATCCTGTCACTCTCTCCACGGTCCTAAAGTCGACACTGCGGGTCAACCTTTGGTGCTTATCCAGCATCGGGCACCTGATGAAGCATTGGCTTTTGTGGAGCGAGTATTTGCTTCATTTCAGTCTCGCTACGTCTACCTCAGCTATGAAGATCACGACGTCGTCACTGCTAATACACAGGCAGTGACTCATGCAGCATTCCTGACAATGGGCACGGCGTGGATGTCTTCGCAGGCATACCCTTGGGAGAGTGGTTTATACCCCGGCGGAATCGAGACTGTCAAGATCAACATTATGCTACGGATCTACTCTGCCAAGTGGCACGTCTATGCTGGACTGGCGCTTCTGAATCCTTCGGCAAGAACACAAGTCACACAATATGCTGACAGTACGGCCGATCTCTTCAAATTGATGGTGGCAGGCAGCGAGACGGCGATGCTTGAACGAGTCTTGACAGCTAGAAGAGAAGTCTTTGGGTGGGCCGATGATGAAGAAGGCACGGGTGGTGCTCGAACTCGCGGTGAAAGGGGAAGCAAAGGAGCAAGGGAGAGGAAGCCGATCTTGTTGAGTGACAAATTGTTGGATCAATTCCACCTCGTAGCAAGAAAAGCTCATATAGACATGGAAGGCGGTGAGGGAATCAATGCGAAATCGTCTCCTCCTCCCCCACCACCACCACCCAATTCTCATCTGGCGCTACTAGCTATCGTTGATTGCTGGCATCGACTTCAGATTGACCCCTATGCTCACCTGGATTTGGCTGCTACGCCGGTATTTCGGATCTGGATTGGAGTCTGCGAGTATTTATTTCAATCATTGGCGAGAGTCACTAGTTCAGTACGAGCCGCTATTCACGACCACGAGTTCAGATCTGATGATACAGAATTCACCATTGCAGCAAGAGGATGGGCTCAAGCTGTGCAATTTGGCAGCTTTGATCTGTACAGGTGGCGATTCGAGCAGACGGCCGACTTCTTTGCGTCTCGATTTGAGGAGGCAAACAAGGTCGGTGCAGAGATGCTGAAAGCGGTCGCGGTAGAGCAGACGTGAGAAAAGCGTGGTGTAATGTGGAAAAGTAACAAAGTGCATATCATACCATAATTGTCGAAGACAAAGACTTGTGATCCACTACTGTGTTTGATGAGCTCCACCTTCCAAAGCTTCCTTGGTTAGTTCGTAGGCAGTAAAGGTGGCTGCCGCAGCTGGTATGGCCCTCAGAAGGGTGGGAGATAGTCCTCGAAATAAGATCTGATAGCCCTGCTCTCGCACTATCTGCTGAAATTCCGTGACTATATACCCTGGTCCTAGCTTGTGAGATGTGAGTTGTACTCGAGACTTGACAACGTCGAGAGGGTAGCATGCGAGCCAATTACAGACACCTCCAACGGATCCGCTTGCCATCAAGCACCATATAGGTAAATTTTCGCCTGGTTTGAGATGAGGATATGACCTCGTTCTGAACTGTTCCTTCGTGAATGTGAACCCCGAGTAGAACCCGGCGTAGGCGGGGACTTCTCTGGCTACCGTTATCTGCATGTGTGCAGTCTCAGCGATCTATTTCTGATCACCATGTCGCGGAAGTCGACTCACCCAAAATCCTCTCATGATACCGCGTCTAAAACCGTGCTCTCTCCACAGATCAGACGCCACTTGTCTCAGCTTTCGATCCTTTGCACCGCCGTATTGCGACTGCATCCGAATCTTGAACAGTTCAACAGGAGAAGCCATGATACTATTGACCCCTCCGGCTATGGCACCGGCTGCCATTGTCTGATAGATTGTAAGATTAGGTGTATCCGAGACAAATCTCTTGGAGGTCTGGAACGCAGTGAAGAGGAGACTGTTCTGGGCGGCAATGCCGAGTAGCGGGGATGCCATACCTGTCGGATGGAACCAAAGTTCTCAACATTGGGTCCTCCTTCTAGCAGTAGTAGACACGACATACACACCTTTATAGAGCGCAAAGAAGCCCTCCTTCCTGATCGTCTGCATGAGAATATCCATCGGACCCTTGAACATCCCCGGTGGTGAAGTCTGCGCTCTAGTCTTTATGGTGTCGAGAGGCTGCCCTACGATGACTTGAGCTGCGCCGCCGACACTTCCTGCAATGAGATCCGAGAACGGAATGGCAAAGGGAGGCCATTTTTCACCACTGCCACTCATGTTGTACGATGGGAATCGTCGTCGCTTCTATGCAATGTTTCAGTTTTCCCAGTGCACCGCGATCTTCTTAATTTCTTTTTTCCCTTGACGCGGCGGCGCTCTGGACGGATTAAAGGGTGAATTAGAAGTGGCCCCTCCACCACCGGCTTCCACACTGCAACGTCGGCCGGCCTGACTGAGTGTCTCTGTAGTTGGAATTATACCAGGTCGCGACGTTGAAAAGTCGAGCTCTAAACTTCCCCAGGTTTTCCTGCTTGGAGTTTTTTTCTCCTTCTTGTGTCACTCCAGCAACAATGTCGATGTCGACTCGTCTGATTAGACAATCACTTGGACGCACGCTGAAGGTCTCATCATTAGCGAGATCGTCGACGTCCAGACTACCGTCGAGCCGGGTATCAGCCATGCGGACCATGTCCAATGTTGCTTCTACGTCCATCTATGCAGCACCAGCAGCACTCAGAATGCAGCCACCATCCGCGAAAGAGGAAGCAGATGACTTCAAGCGGGCGTGTGACGAGGTTCAGAGGTGGTTTGACAGTCCGAGATTCAAAGGCATCAAGGTGCGTTCCTTTGAAGTGACAAATTTTGAAAGGGTGGCATTCCTGCTCACCTCCTTTCCTCTCCCTCTTCTCATAGAGGCCTTATGGACCGGCCGATGTAGTTTCGAAAAGAGGCTCTGTACCGGTTCAACCTCCTCAATCATCATTGATGGCGGATAAGTTACACTCTCTCCTAACTCATCGATTCGAGGAGAGGAAGCCAGTGCATACAATGGGTGCTATTGATCCTGTTCAGCAATCTCAGATGGCTCACTTTTTGGAAGTGACCTATGTCAGCGGTTGGGCATGTAGTAGTGTGCTGACAACTTGCAACAATGAGGTAGGGCCAGATCTAGGCGACTACCCTTATACTACCGTACCAAATCAAGTTCAACGCCTTTTCAAAGCCCAGCTCCATCATGATCGCAAACACTACGAAGAGAGGTATTTAATGACGCCGGAAGAACGGGAAAAGACACCTTATACCGATTACCTAAGGCCTATCATTGCAGACGGAGATACAGGCCATGGAGGGCTGAGTTCAGTCATGAAGTTGGCCAAGCTTTTCGCTGAGCATGGCGCTGCTGCAATCCACTTTGAAGATCAACTACACGGAGGGAAGAAGTGTGGGCATCAGGCAGGCAAGGTTTTGGTGCCTACTTCAGAGCACATTAATCGACTGAATGCAGCTCGTCTTGCGTGGGATGTGATGGGATCGTCGAATATGGTGATTGCTCGAACAGACAGTGAAAGCGGAAAATTGATCAGTAGCAACATCGACGTTCGTGATCATGAGTTCATAAAAGGGGCGTACAATTTGCCAGCAGGAACGAAATCCTTGGCAGAGACGTTGCAAGAAGCCGAGGGAGCAGGCAAGAAGGGCAAAGAAGTAGATCAGGTGGAGAAGGAATGGATGGATCAGTGCACCCTGGTCACTTTCAATGAAGCAGTTGCGCAGAAGAACGGCTCTAATTCTAGTGGGTTGGAACGGTATTCGGAGAAAGTGAAAGGTGGCGTCAGTACAACGGTAGCTCGCTCGATCTGTGCCGACGTTTTCGGAGCAGAGAATGTGCCCAAGTGGGACCCAGAAGCACCTCGAACGAAAGAGGGCTACTTTCACTTTACGGGAGGATTAGACGCCGCGGTGAAACGGGTGAATCTGTTCGCTCCTTATGCCGATATGTTGTGGCTCGAAACAAAGACACCAAGCGTGGAAGATGCCACCGGATTTGCCAAGAGGATTCACGCCGAGCATCCAGACAAGAAGCTAGTGTACAATCTGAGTCCAAGTTTCAATTGGAGCACTCATGGGTACGATGACGACGCCTTGAAGAATTTCATCTGGCAACTTGGAGAAGCCGGCTTTGTCTTGCAGTTGATCTCTTTAGCTGGTCTACACTCGAATGGCTTGATAACGCACGAGCTTGCCAAGGAATTTTCTACAAACGGCATGGAAGCGTACGTACGACTGATCCAAAGGAGGGAAAAGGAATTGGGTGTGGACATCTTGACCCATCAGAAGTGGAGTGGAGCTGGGTATGCTGACAGGATGATTCAAGCCGTCTCAAGTGGAAGCTCGGCGACCAGCGCTACAGGTGGTGATTCTACCGAGCACTCCTTCTAGGCTTGCCCAATTTCTTCATGTGTACTAGCCAATAGATTCTATCTGCCAAATGATTAAGAACTTCATCTTCCGAGACTAGTTCTCATTTTCAGAGTATAGAAAGAGAAACAAGGGAGGAGCACGAGGCTCTTTGCACGCTTACGTTCACACCTTAGATTGCCTCCCTGAATGATCCTTACCAGGGCCCTGCGTCTCATCAGAGCAGGATCGTTTCTGAGCTTCTAGCACTGAGTCTGACAAGACAACAGGCGACAGGAAATATTGATGAGGATCAAATACACTGCAAGAGATAATGTATACTCTTCTGACATGTGAATAATGCAAATAGCAAGAAAGTGTATGAGGTAGTAAGTGAAGTAGTAGTAGTAGTAGTAGTAGTAGTACGGCGGATATCGTATAGAAATAAAGGGAATACTTTTGGGAAGAAGAGCGAGAGGGAGAGGGGCTTCCTAAACAGCTCTTCCGATGTGGTGTGCGTTGTTTGCTTCCTGCATGGGGTACTGGTTTAGACTGGGTGCCTCTGTGTTGCTTGTCATTGAGTTGTACGCAGCAGCATCGTGATTTGGGCTCATGTCTCTGGCGATAGCATAAGGAGCCATCGGTCGATGTCCTTCCCCAGCGGCCTCTGCTCTTGCAGGATCGTACACCATGTCGCCCTTCTCGGTAAGACCAGCGTCTGCTCTCTTCTTTGCTGGCCAAAAGTCGACAATGTAAGTCAGGAAGAAGAAGCTAAGAATGAATGCCATGACCCATTCTGCTACTCCGGCGGCCGAGACAATCTTGTCGCATTTGTTGTCACCAGGGTAGGCATTTCCGTCGCAGTCGGCATATGTTCCGATAAAGACAACAATAGCAATGACGGCGACCACCAGCAAAGTTGATTTCGTGATTGCCGATGCCTTCAAGTGCCACAAGTAACGTTCATGAGAAGCCGAAAGACTGAAAATCTCGAGCGTTTGCAAGAGGACCGAGATCGCTACTGCAACGACAAAGACGACAGCCATCGACCAGTGCACAGTCGAGTGATCGACGTCGTTATAAACACTCAAGATGATGAGTGCAATCGCTCCGATGATGGCGAAGAACACGGAAAAGTAATCTAAAACGGATTGATGTTTTCGTAGACTTCCTGGAATCCTCCTCAGGTGACGAAGATGTCTTTCCAAGAACACCGTCAAGAGGTAGAAGGCGGCAGAAAGGGACGAGAAGATGATGAAGAATGTTTGATGGGCAGCTCCAACGTCACTGATGAAGACGATGCTTGCATCTGATCTCTGGTATCTGGGGAATCCATCGTGTGCCCACAACCCTAGCAGACCAACGACATCACTGGAGGGAAAATGACAAGATGTTTAGTATCGGCACGTCAAAGGAACTTCCGTTCTCTCCTTCGTCAAGCACTCACGTCAACCACATCGCAAATGCAATGATTGGGGCGACAAAGTAATACCCATGAAGGCCTTTAGACAGAGCCATGTTGCGGAAGAAATTCAGCGGAAGAAGGGGCGGTAAAGAAGATTAAGATGGTGGTGTAGGGAGGGGATAGAAGATCTTGTACACAATAATTTGACCGAATTCGAAGAACGGATAGCGAACGCACAGCTTTCCATGGAAAAAGGTGAGGGAAACGGCGACAGTGGCCTTCCGCTTCCGATGCTGCCTCCCCCCAGGCCGTGGATGTTTGATAACGCGAAATCTCTCCACCGGAATTTCTCTTACGGCGATCTGGGCTAGACTAAATGCGCTCGGGGACCTCCCGAATGTGTATTCCGCTGACAATTTCAAAATAAAAATCCGTAGGCTTGGCAATTCCCGATATTGCTAGTCATTAGTACAGTGCTCGTCATTGCGCGTCATGAGTAAAGGGAACCATATCCGCGGGGGGGCCTTGCTATATCTTGCGGAATAGAAAAGGGGAAGGGTTTTGCCGTTCTTTGATAGTGGCTTGATCGCGTCGGTTGTACCAAACCACTGTAAGTAAGGATCGGTTTCGAGCGAGATGCTGCCACACAAATCTTGTCACCCTCTCCGGATTTTAAGCGGAGATAATGTACTAATCGACAATATCATAAGAAGGACACAGCTGTCTCCACTTTGTTCTGCTGCCTCGTGTGTCAGTTTGCAAATTATCAAGAAAGCATCACATATGAGATTCAACAATACCATGCCGATACCTGGCCTTACTTCTATCATTGAAATGAAAGAGCCTATCTAGATTGTGAAGAAAGTAAGATTGTGATAGACCGGGGGAGGGGGGAAATTCTACTGAGGAATATCATAAGAGAGGCGCACGCGAGTCAACGAAATCACAGTCTACGAGCCAGCTGCTTGAGGATTAGCAGCCACCTTGCCGCTGTGACGCTTGTAGTCTTTGCCCATCTCATGACCAGCTCTCGCCTTTGCCAACACACGCTCGATTCCATCTAGACCTCGATCTAGCTCTTCCAATGGCGGTCCGAAAGACAATCGAACGAATGCTTCACAAGGAGAGTGAACAATGTTACGACGGTGAGAGGGACTGGGGGGAAACATGAAGAGCTCACGGTCAGCATACCCAGATATCTTCTGGTGGTTTAAATTCCGAAAAGGACTCACTTGATGTCGAAGAAGATGCCCGGCGTGACAATGACCTGCTCTTTGAGACACTCTTCGAAGAAGGCCAAGCCAGAGTTGAGGGGAGCAGGCAGATCTTGCAATCCTAGCCAGATGTAGAAAGTGGCTCTCGGTGGCACTTTCACCGGTAGTCCCATCTTTGCCAATCGATCCAATACATGCTTTCTCTTCATTCGGAAGTGACGTTGAAGAGCAACTCGATCTTGTTTGATGCGATCAGAGTCAAGCATCTCTAAAGCCAAGACTTGCATTGGATGAGAAGCACCACCATCTAAGTAGGAACCAGCCTGATTTAAAGCAGTGATCAAATCAGCTGGTCCAACGACCCAGCAGCAACGCCAGCCTGGGCATCTCCAGTTCTTGGTCAGGCCATCAATAAGTATGACGGGGCTGTCATTGACATCTTCTATGTACTCGGAGGCAGAAACAGCGCGGCCTTCCTCCCCTTCATGTAGGTACCAAGAATAAAATTCATCCAAGATAACGGTAACGTCCATTTCGTGAGCCATGTCGACCAGTTCCTTCAGCTCTTCACCTTCGATGATTTGACCGGTAGGATTACGTGGATTACTAAGAAGTACCGTCGTCAGACCTTGATTGCGAATGGTACGTCGAAGATCTTCCAGCTTAAGTCGATACTGATCTTCTTCAGCCAGTTGAGTGGGAATAGCAACAAGATTCTTGAATGCTCCCAGCCTGTAAAGTTGAAAGAGAAAGAGAAAGAGAAAGAGAGAGATGGATGAGCACTTGCTCTGAGCTTCTTGGTTGATCTGACATCCACCTCCTGAACACACGTACATAGGCTCGTAGGCTGCATAGTCAGGTAGCTGGTAGCCGAGAAGGATGTTGCCGATAACGGAAGCGATTCGAGAAAGACCAGCTCGACCGCCTGGCACGATGCAGATATTATCCGACGTGTACTTGCTGTCCCACTTTGTTCGATATGTGGCATTGTAATACTCAGCCACCTTCTTGCGTAGCTCAGGAATACCAGTGGTAGGACCATACTCGTGGATGAGCGGTCCGTGTTTGCCCATGTCCAGCGTGGTTGGCTTGGGAACGGCGCCGGGAATATCACCTGTCTCTGGTGCGCCCTTTTTAACGATGGGAGAAGGGAGTGGAGGGAAAATTGAAAGCGTCAGAGCGGTGGATCACCGTAGTATCATTCAGCACACTTGCTCACCTGACCAAAGTTGGACCAGCCCTCAGCCCCGTAGTGGAAGCCATCTGAAAGTGCGTCGATGGAGATTATGAGCTTCGTTGAGAGGTATCGTACTGCCGCCCTCTCTCGCGCACTCACTTGCCATGGCGCGGTCCATCACGTAGATGACTCCTACACTGCCAGGATGCTCGATTCCCGGTACCACATGCGTGGACTTCTCCGTCTTGGCCTTGTGGCCGGGCTGCTCTCGAAAGATCTGATGAGCTTCTGAGTCGTTTTCATGGCTGCGGACAGGGAGGGTTGGGAGGGGAAGAGAAGCCGTCAGCATTTACTTGTCCCTGTGCCGACTTGGCCATCAATATTTGTTATGCGCTTGGGGTTCCTGACCTGGAAATGTGAGACAACTCCATTGCATACCTAATACCATCTGCAACTTGATGGCCGGCGCTGCTAAGAAATTTGCTTGCTGACTCCATGTTGTATAACGTGAGAGAGAGGAGACAGGGAGGGGAGGGGGGCAGGGTTGGATTTGTAGGGCGGCTCCAAACGTTATTTCTAGTAGCAGCGCCAGGTCAAACAAGTCACAGAAATTTTAAAGCAGAGACGCCAGCGACAATGAAGACAATTCGACGAAGGGCGAGATGAAGACGGAAGTGTGGGCGTAAAGAGAGTAGGGGAGGGGACCGAAGTCTTAGCAGATGAATGATTCTCCATCTTCTTAGCCGCACGCTTTGTTGCCTTGGACCGTGCACTCCGTCCGACTCTTCACCGCCGGCTCGAGGCCAAGATTAAAGATAAATAGCAAAAGGGCGTCAAGGGAGAGGAGTGGGTTTGTAGTGCAATCTAAATGGCTTGCTTTAAGAACTGTTCCTATTTCTGAGTTGAGCCGAGAGCGCTTTGTCGATCGACAGGGCTTCTTCTTAAATTTAGACTCAAGACTCTCCCTTGAAGAAGCAAGAGCTCTCTTCGAAAGAGGAAGTCGGCCTGGAGGGAGCATCGACTGCGTGGAATTACTTGCCATGCTTGAGGTTCAGGCGGCAAGTCCTTGGTGGTCATCGCTACTCGCTCGCGCCCAAGCACAATATGATCTGATCCCAATCGATGCGACCACTGCGACGTTTGCAGCATTGGGGCTCGTCACTCTCCTCATCGCATCATCACTCCTCTCTTCATCGCGTGAAGCTCCTCGTCCCGTCTCTGTTGAGCCACTTGCACAAGCACAGTTGAACTGGAAGCCGGAGAAGGCTCTCGAAACTCCTTCAATTCACTCAGACAGCCGCGAAAACACCATCGTAGCCTATTGCCCTGCGACTGGCTCTCATCTAGGCGACATTCCGGCAGATACGGAAGAGACCATCAATAACAAAGTTGACAGGGCAGCATTGGCACAACTGAAGTGGAAGACATCGAGCTGGGAGCGCAGAAGGCGAGTTTTGAAGACGATCAAGCGCTGGATTGTCAAGGATATCGATATTATCGCCAGGACAGCGTGTAGAGATACTGGAAAGACGGTGGGTGATGCCTGAGACAGAATAGTGTGTTCGAATTCCGGCACTGACGTCCGCACCGAATCACTTAGGCTGTCGATGCAGTGTTGGGCGAAATACTGACCACCATTGCTAAAGTCAACTGGCTCATCAGCGACTGTGAAAAGGTGCTCAAGCCACGGACTCGATCAAACAACATCCTCCTGGCACATAAGATCTGCAAAGTGCACCATGAACCGGTCGGTGTAGTATCAGCATTGGTATCCTGGGTGAGTTGGGAGATTGGAGAAGTGGCTAGAATTTGTATCTGAAATTGTCTTGCCTTCCTTCACCCACGCAGAATTACCCCTGCCATGTGAGTCTGACAGATGGTAGACATCAGCTCCTTATTCAGTGCTGATCTCAGTCTCTGTAGAATGCCCTCAGTCCAGCATTGGCTGCTTTGGCATCTGGAAATGCAATCGTGATAAAGGTGATGATCGGGACGTAATTTCTGTGCAACGAGAATTCTCAAAGGCTGACTCATGTATCGCAGTGCTCCGAAATGGTAGTATGGTCGAGCCAGTACTTCATCGCAGGTCTACACGCATGCCTTGTCGCTTGTGACGAATCACCCGACCTAATCCAGCTAGTCTGCTGCTTTCCTCTTGCCGCACCCACGCTCACCAGCCATCCCAAAATCAAACATCTGACATTCATTGGCAGCGAAATCGTAGCTAAGCATATCGCTCACGATGCAGCAAAATCACTCACTCCCGTGTGTTTGGAGCTGGGTGGGAAGGATCCGATGATCATTCTCCAGGATGTTCATCTGCGATTCTTCATTCAAACATGGCTACGAGCTGCTTTCGGTGCAGCAGGTCAGAATTGCATTGGAGCAGAACGATTCATCGTTTCCAAAAAGATACTGTACAGGTTTATCGTAGCGATCGAACCAAAGGTACGATCTCTTCGACTGGGCAGCTTTCTGGACGAAAAGGAAGTAGACGTGGGGGCCATGATCAGTGACAATCGCTTTGGCACGCTGGAAAGCCTGATTGCCGATGCTGTAAAAGGAGGAGCAAGACTTTTGGCTGGCGGAAAGAGGTATCGACATCCCAAGTATCCTTCTGGTCACTACTTTGAGCCTACTCTGATCGTCGATGTGACTCCGTGAGTAAAAAAAAGTGTCCTGCTTCTTGGTACGGAGCGTCGTGCCAACTAACTTGTGCTTTTGAACGCCTGTCAGTGACATGGCAATTGCGCAGGAGGAGCTCTTTGCACCCGTCTTCCTCGTTATGACCTTTGACACCATCGAGGAAGCGATCACGCTGGCAAACTCCACCCGTTATGGGCTGGGATCTTCTGTCTTTGGAGGTGATTCTGATGACTGCCACATGGTAGCCGATCGATTGGAGTGTGGAATGGTCAACATCAATGACTTTGCTGTATCGTACCTTAATCAAGGTCTGCCCTTTGGTGGCGTGAAAGCAAGTGGAAATGGCGGTAGATTCGGAGGTCCAGAAGGGTTGCTATCACTCACCACCACCAAGGTAGTAACGGAAGATCGATTTTTCACCTTCGTCAAGACGTCGATTCCAGGCCCGGTCCACTACCCCCACAAAGACCCTCAGAAATCTCAAGCGTTCGTCACCGGTCTAGCAACTTTCTTTGGAGCTTCCTCATGGAGGCAGAGCATGCGAGGTCTTGTCGACTTGGTCAAGGCAAGCATGTAGTGCTATATCGTGCGACTGAAATAAAGATGACTTGCAACAGAGAGTGGTGTCGCCTTCCGTCCCTCAAACGCCCCTCTCGCTTCCACTTGAGCGGTATCGTCATGACATGCATCTCATCCTCTTACTTAGATTCCCCTCTTCCCTCCACTACTAAAAGAGACATGTCACAGTGCATGTGATTACGATTACCGGGGGAAGGGGAGGGGGGGTGACGGCGGTCTATGTAGACAAGTCTAGTCGAAAGACCTTTCTCAAGGATACACTGGCGAGAATTCCAACGGCTGTTCGTCGAGAAAACGAGTGCAGAGGAGTTAGGAATCCGTGCTTGCTTTCCCGCTCATCTGTCCTCCCACCACTCACCACTCGTGCTTCTCTCCAAGCGAGCCAGTCGCTGCTTTCTGTTGGCAAGAGACCCATACTCCAGCATTTATAGATGCCCAATCCCATACATGCCAGCTGACAAGCGATGAAAAGAGCCTGTTGCGGTAGAATCGCCATTGGTTGTCCAGGAGTAATATAAGGTGCAAAAGCTGTCATAGCGAGCAAAACCCAATGCATCAGTACGACAAGGAAATCCAGCCAAAGTGCTTCACAAACGCACCAGACTTGATAGAGAGAATGGCCTTGATTGGGTTGGTGAGGAGCATCCCTACGACCATCATACTGAATATTTGTACTCCAGTACCCGACATGTAGAGCATGAATGCATTCATAGGAACTGACTTTGCAGGTGCCATGGCTACATCCCAAGCCTTCTTTTGCTTGAGTGACTCTACATCAGCTGGAGAGGGGACGCTTCGAACAGCTGCTGTCGTCTTGTGGGACCGCTATAATGATTGGATGAAAAGAGGCAGGATTAATACGACTTCCTTTCCTTCTTTCACGAAAGGTGGTCAGGCTCACTTTAGACGAAAGAGAATGGGATTCTGCCTTGATGTAGCCGGGTGGATCGAGGGTCAAGGCAGACGAGGAAGCTCTACCGGAAAGATTTGAGCTGACGGAAAGAAATGATTATCTACTATTTCTTTTGTCGCACTCACCTCTGTGTGATACTGGTCGATGAGGAAGGAATAGAAGAGTAGTCGAGCGACCAGCTTGAAAGACCAGATCCCGGTGCCATGGTAAGTGTGTGAGAAGAGATGCGTTGTCGCGCAAAGTATCAAGCAAAGAAGACGAGGGTACGTGTGGAAAGCTAAAAGATGTTGCGGAGGAGGCCTTGGCCACACAGAACGCCAAGACGCGCGTGACGAGGTGGACTACGATGCTCGATGCTGCAAGGGTGGAATCCGACCTCGAAGCTCGTTGATGATTAGCTGCTATGCCGCACTACCAGTCTGACTTGATCAATCTCACATCGTACAAAAGTCTTGAGGGGCCTGTTCGTTTCGACGCAAGTGGAGAGACAATACTGCGCCTCAATTTGCTATGAGGACTGGACTTACCATGTATGGTTGTCAATCGACTGGTGCCCTTACCGTCCGTGCGAGCGTGGCGTTGTGCATAAAGTCGTGCACACTGAACTCTTATGCTATATGTTCTTCGCCCCTTCCCAGTGGACGATTTAAGAAGAGATCGGTAAGCCATGTCGATATTCAGCTCTTCCCTTCCCCAACCGCCTCCGCAACCCGCAAAGGAGAGTCTCCACCACTCTGAATTCGCAAGTGACGGACATGCACGACCGCGTAGTACACCAACAGAAAGTGATGATCTCAGTAAGATCAAGATACCCATGGCCGAGGTTGGCTTAGTGAACAAGAGAGCACAAATCAAGGGGACTGTGACGGGGATCACTTGTGGCTTGCTCTTCGGTGGGTGACTTTCTCGCGCAGATCACAAGGATTGCAGCTGACGAAGGGCGCTCCTCGACTGCTTTTTTCTTTGTCTAAAAATAGCACTGGTGACTCGCAACGTCCTTCGGCAGTCAGCCAATGTGACTTTGGTGACTGGATTGGGTGAGTGGCATTCTCCTTCGTGTTTCAGTACATAAGCCCGGATAGACTGACTCCTTGTCTGTGCTTCCTATACTGGACTCCTCTTCGCTTTCTGCAGCGACCGGAACGAGTGCCGGCTACTTCTCGACAAGGTCGAATTTAGACTCCGGTCTCCGCCAACTGCAAGAGCAGAAACGAGCCTTGAGCACGACTGCTTCACCGGCAGATCGCGAGAGAGAAATGAACAAGCTCGACTTGAGAGCTGGCAATCAAATGACTCATGAGGGCGGAGTGGGAGGCATGTATGAATGGAGCGATCGAGGTCACAGCACGCGAGGAGATCATTAATGTCCCATTCAGTCAAGACAAAAGGCGGAGGTGGAGAGGACATGATCAAAAGGTGGTACGGAAAGGGTAGTATACTTGAAAAGTGCTGTCATGGGGATTGATGCGTGTTCGGACACGTCGTCACTGGTACAATAATACAGAGGAAAAGGGAGAGTCATAGTAGCGTCGAACGTAGCGTGATGCTAATGTGGAAAGCCCCTCTATCGATCCTCGGCCCACTCATTCTCCTTCTTGATCTGGGCTTCTTCTTCGGGAGTGAAGTCGTTCTGGATATTGAACAGCTTGCGAATTTCCTCGGGAGTCTGTAGAGAGAGCGGCGAAGGAAGAAGAGGCCATTAGTATGCGGCGGACCGGAATCAAATGAGTCCAGACGAAATACTACACACCTTTCCCTTGATCATGTTTGCTCTGAAGAAACGAAAGTAAGAGAAGAAAGTGTAGAGACTAGTGTCAGTGAACCGAATCTGCCAACATGCCACACTACCACTTACACAGTCTTGCAGCCCACGTCGAGAAGTGGCTTGATGTCCAAGTAGTTGGCAGCCAAGATAATTTCAAATAGCATCTCTTGATCGACGTTGATGAATTTCTGATCCCAGTCACCGATGTCCGTCGTTCGCTTTCGATTCTCTTCTCCTTCATCAGCGGGAGGAGGAGGGTCTGCGCGATGTTGAGCGCAGTATTCTAAGACCTGTCCGCCACGTAGAGGTAAAGAAAAGGACAGTGACCGTACCAAGAAGGAACAAAGGGTAGGCGGGCACAGAGTGGGAAAAAGGCGGTCAGCTCTGGACCGAGACACACGATAGTTGCCCTACTCACCTTCTTGAGCACGTTGGAAGACACGTTGACCAACGGAATAGGAGCGTCTGAATCACCCAAGTCGTCCAACATCGTCTTGATCAGAATTGAGCGTTCAGCGACATCGCGCTCGACCGAAAAGACTTCACTGTCTGATGTAGAGAGTTGAACCATGTTGTGCTGCACAGGGTGGAAAGCGCCCCGGTTAGTGGTTCTTCTGTAATCGGTGGACAAACACACAGACACAACAGCATCGTCTGGCTTACTCACCAGATAGCTTCTGGAAGGACAATTCGGAGTGAAAGATAGAAAGCGATGATGGGCGGAGAGGGAGATCACTACCAAACTGCAGCTGTAGTCTTGACTGTCAGACGCACTTCTTCAGCCCTTTCAACAGAGCCACGCGGTGTCGCGGGGTCGTCGAGGTTAAATCACTCTATCTAAAGATAAAGTCGCGCTTCTCGTTGAGAACATTGGTGCGAGGCGTCGGTAGGCGAGAGAGAGTGCGTTGACGCTCAGAAGTGCTCTGAAAAGGCGACAGCTAGGAAGGTAGGCAGACAGAGTGTGTCATCGCGCTTCGGAGGAAAGGCAGGCCAGCAGCATGTCCAGTTGGGCAGAAGTGGGCCACATACTGGCAAATAACGGCCCGCTGGGAATACCGACAAGTGCAGTCCAATTCGACTCCAACAGCGAAATACTTTGGACTGGGTCAAGTTCAGGCCAGGTGACTTCTCATTTTGGACCTGCTCTGCAGAGATACACCAGCTGGAGTGCACATCCACTCACCAATGGAAGAGCAATAGATTCGCAGCCGGGAGGGGTCAAGGGGATATTATGCGATGAAAGGGCTGTATACAGTGTTGGAGAAGAGGGAATAAAAGCAGCCAACAGGAGGGGCACTGTGCGATGGAACATGGCTTCCAGGTGAGAAATGAAAGAGATACATTGGCTTTGTTTGGTCATGATCGGGAAATTGTTAGCTGACACTCTAGTGCAATGTAGCAAATTGGAACACCCGACTCTCAAGTTGTCGTCGATGTGCTTCTCACCCATTGCATCGTCAGATATTGTTACGGGCGGTGCTTCTACCTCTGCCTTGCTTTCTGGGCATGTAGGCAGTGATGATGCTGTTCTATGTATCAACACAGGAACAGGCAGCGTAATTCGAAGGTCACCTTCCGAAGCACCGATTTCGCACATCAGACGCTCGGGAAAATACATTTGTGCTGGAAACCTGGCTGGTCACATTCAAGTGCGGGACCCAAGATCGTTAAACATTGAGCACCGTCTGCATGCTCATCCTGGCGGCCTCGTCGACATGCAAGCCGATGGACATCATCTGTACTCCGTTGGTTGGACAGTGCGATTAGGGCACCCAATGCCTGAGCCGTTTGTCAAGGTTCACGATCTTCGCACGATGAGAACAATGGCAACCGTTCCCTTTGCGGCTCAAGGTGGGCCTGCTCTCTTGGCCATTCATCCAAAGTTGTCTTCGACTATCGTAGTTGCTGCCCCCTCTGGTCAATTTCAGATAGCCGACATAAATAATCTAGGCGAGGCCAGCTTTTACCAAGTGAACACTTCCACTTATCTTACTTCCATGAGCCTCTCGCAATCTGCCGATTTCATTGCCTTTGGAGAAGCAGATGGATCTGTTCGATTATGGGCGTCCTCACAAGAAGCATCTCATTTCAACAATTTTACTACGAATCATCTGGAGATGCCAGACATTGCCGAAGTGCCTGCGCCGGTAAATTGGACTACGGAGACGTCACTATCCTCGATAGGATTGCCTTACTACGACACCATGCTCCTCTCTTCCATACCATACAGCGACTATACCAGCGAATCCTCACCGTTATTTAATCCTCCCAAGAAACTGGATCATTCCGTGCTAAAGTCGATGAGGACCGTGGACAACATCTCTTATGCTTCCTTGCCAAGACATCTGAAAGGCAAACGTAATGTAGTGTCTGGACTGGGTCCTGGAGGAGTGTCTCTGGGAGGCGCTGCAAAGTCGGCGGCCAACGGACGAAAGCTCGAAGACAGAAGAAGGGTAGGCATTCCCCTCTTCCGCAGTGAAAGGGAAAGAGAAGCAGCTAAGCGAGCAGCAGACGGGACCGATGAACCCGATGAAGCAGAAGTAGCAGTCAGCAGTCCAAGCGCAGCAGCAATCGCAAGTGGAACGATGCCAAGCTACTATCAAGTCAAGACGATTCAGTACAGTAAATTTGGTGTGGAAGATTTCGACTTTGGCTTTTACAATCAGACAAAGTACTCTGGACTCGAGACACACATTCAGAACTCGTATGCCAATGCCTACTTGCAGGCACTACACTACCTGCTGCCGTTTCGTGATCTGGCCAAAGTCCATGTTTCGAGTGTCGAATCGTCATCTGGTGGGACAATGAAGCGTGGGTGCCAGCGAGACAATTGTCTCCTTTGCCAAGCTGGATTCTTGTTCCGAATGCTGGAAGATGCGCTCGGTGCAAATTGTCAAGCAACAAATTTCCTGCGTGCTCTAGGCAGTTCAGACCGAGCTGCCTCGTTGGGTCTTATGGACAAAGACGATTCACCGAGCGCAGACGTGGCCTACAGTAACCTGATACAGACATTCAACCGATTCATGTTAGACACCGTTGCCGTAGAAGCCACCTCTTCTCTCTCGATAAAAGGAGAGGGCCTGATTGCTCATGAGCCAGACGGTCGAGCGAACAGACACCAAGACGAGGAGGCAAGTCGTATCATTTCAAGGTTGTTCTGCAACACCGTCTCTACAAAACATACTTGTGCCACATGTGGACATGTCTCCAAGAGGGACAGCGGCAATACTGTAGTGGATCTCCTTTATCCACGCAAAGCGCTCTCAAACGAAAGAGAGATTCCTTCTGACTTTGCGACTGTCCTCAAGGCTTCACTACTTCGAGAAACGCAGACTAAGGCTACCTGTAGAGCCTGTCGCACTCCTTTGTCCATCATTCGTAGCAAAAGAATGCTGCCTAGTAACGAGGAACTTCCACAAGCGCTCAGCGTCAATTGCGCGGTCAACACCGGCGATCAATTGCGCTACTGGATGGACAATGCCAATACCCTACGGTCGTATCTACCTCCGATGATATCGATGAACTCAAGTGGTGACGATGTCATCGTACGAGAGATACGCCAAGATGAAGAACAAGAAAGAGAATCAAAGCGTGGAAGTGCCATCTATACTTTGCGATCGTTGGTTGTTCAAGTTCAAGCCGATCAAGATATACCCCATCTGGTTGCCATTGTCAAGGTTCCTCGCATTGCTTCGAAAGAGGAGGGAGAAGAGGGAAAGGGAGACCAGTGGCACCTGTTCAATGACTTTCTGGTTCGACCAATATCGTCCCAAGAAGCGTTGAGTTTCCCTGCCTCTTGGAAAGTGCCCGCTATTCTACTGTGGGAGAGGACTGATCGAGATGTGCTACAGTTACAGTCAGAATCGCCACCAGAAGAAAAGAATCTGGATCTACTCTGTCAAGATCTTTCCATCTCGAAGAACCGACGCTTGTCTCTGAAGCGACACACACCTCTTCAATCTTCAGAGCTGCCCCTGAAGCCAGGTACAATCATTGCTATTGATTCGGAATTTGTCGCTTTGAATCAGGAGGAGCTTGAATTGAGCAGCGACGGGACTCGAAGGCTGATACGACCAAGCAAGTTGACTTTGGCTAGAGTATCTGTCCTACGGGGCGAGGGCGAGCAAGAGGGTCTGGCATTCGTAGATGACTTCATCTGGACAAAGGAGGATGTGGTCGATTACTTGACTCAATTCTCTGGCATCAAACGTGAGTGGCGGCAGTGCGTCGAGACGGGAGGGCTCTACGTGCTGATCATTCCTTTTTCTTTCTCTTCCTTTCCCTTTTTTTTCAATAGCGGGCGACCTGAGTCCGGAAACGTCGAAACACACCCTTGTACCCCTCAAAGTAGCCTACAAGAAGCTACGAATGCTCGTCGACGTTGGTTGCGTCTTCCTTGGGCACGGTCTTAAGAAGGATTTCCGGATCATCAGTGAGTCTTGCATTTACGGGATCTGCGCGCATCGCTTCATCTCATCCCACTTCCCACCACACTCGTACTGCAGATATCTACGTTCCTCCGTCGCAAGTCATCGACACTGTCGACTTGTTCCAGTCAACTTCACACCCTCGAAAGCTCTCTCTTCGATTCCTTTCCTGGTTCTTGCTAAAGCAGGACATACAGAGTGCCGATCCCAGCGAGGGCCACGATTCGATCGAGGACGCCTTAGCCGCTCTTAAACTCTACAATCTCTACTGTCAATTCAAAAAGGATCATCGACTGGAGGATGTCTTGGAAGATCTGTATGAAGCCGGTAGGGTGCATGGCTGGAAGCCGCCGAATGCACGTTGATGGAGCAACACTTTCACTCTCCACACAAAGCCCTGACACCCTTGCATTCAATGTACTTTTGCCTTCACTCATATACTATGGTTGCTCATTCCCGTTCCACTTAAGTACCACTGAAGAGAAGACTAGCAAGTCAGCAAGGAGCGAGGTGATAGTTAAGCTTTACCTTCTCTTGACTGATGTCGGTTGATGTCAAACGGGTTGAGTGCCGACTCACGTGGCGCGGCATTTTTCCCACTCCATGTCTTTGATCACTCTAACCTTTGGTTAAAAAGTGTTACAATGATCGAATTAACGCCTCCCTATCATAATTCATCACAGCAGTCATGCTGGCTACTAGAGCACTGGCTATGCGGTCGTCAGCGTCTAGGTCGATGAGGCCGACGCAACAAATGATGTTTCAGGTGACGAGCCCACAAGCGCTTGCCACACCCATCATTCTCGTCGGTGCTGGCTTGATCGGAGCGTGAGTTTCAGAGTGTCAATCTGATTGGCAGATATCAGGGAGAAGGGGAGGTGGGTATCTGACGATCACATCGATTCGACACAGTGGTATTGCAGCCCAACTTCTAAGAGCTGGCGGCTCATCAGCACCTAGTGGGAAATGGGTAAAAGGCGGCTTTCAATCAAAAATGGACAAGAAGGAGGCAGCACAGGTCCTCGGGCTAAGGTGGGTAAGAAGACTTGGCTCCACTGGGCAAAACAGACTGGAATTGTCTGTGTTGCTATTATTCAATTTTCTCATCGATTACCCCTTCACCACACAGGGAAACAGCACTGACAAAAGTGAAAGTCAAGGAGGCACACCGAAGAATGATGATCGCCAATCATCCAGATCGAGGTGGAGCCCCCTTCCTCGCGAGTAAAATCAACGAAGCCAAGGTGAGTGTCTTCTTAGTGAGAAGAAGTGGATGTCTCTCTGTCCATACTGGAGCTCACGTAATGATTTTGGCTTCTTTGCAGGACTTACTCGAAAAGACTGTTCCGAGGTAGCTCGTATCTGTACTAGATCAATCACCATTCAAGTTCCCGCCATTGCAATTACCACTCCTGACGACTACGTACACTTTTGAGCAGGAATGAGAATGAAAGAGGAAGTGCAACTAGGTAACATAAAGCGGACCTAGCCAGAATGTGCGACAACTTCGCTTGTGATAGATGTACCGCTTGGTCCCAGTTGATGCCTCAATTGTTCTGGTAGTGCAATCTCCGTGTATTCGCCATCTTCTGCACCTGCTTTGGGTATGCTGACGTTGATGGCACTGCACTTTGCTGTGATCAGTTCAACGTTCTTGGAAGCCTCGCTCAGATATATTTGACCACTGTCGCATGAATCGATGAGGATCGTCGGCACCGATCCTGTCACCTGCACTGTAAAGCTCGGCGAGAGTGTCAACTCGAGAGAGGACACAAGCGTATCGAGTAGAATGGACGTCTTCGTGCAGGAAATCATCTGAATCGCATTGACCTTGCCTTTGACTTGAATCACTGTGTCCTTGCAACCATACACATTGACGGTCTGGCTCAGCGATGTGTCCTCAATCACTATGCCCTTCTCTCCCTCATGGTACTCTATGGACCATTTATTGCCCTCTAGTGCCGTCTTTGCCGGCTTTTTAGCCTTGAGGAAGCCAGGCTTGGAACCCGGTCGAGGCGGCGCCGTCTTGCTGCTGGAAGTGTCTGCTGGTGTAGTAGTAGCAGCAGCT
This sequence comes from Exobasidium rhododendri, assembly GCA_026210745.1. Lineage (NCBI taxonomy): Eukaryota > Fungi > Basidiomycota > Exobasidiomycetes > Exobasidiales > Exobasidiaceae > Exobasidium > Exobasidium rhododendri. The sequence goes on from CP110630.1 coordinate 2,466,031, forward strand.
GGAGAAAAAGTACCTTGACGTAATTCTGGATTCTTGTGTGTCATTTCACTCTTGTCCACCCTCCGCAGTCCACTGGTGATGGCTTCCCCTTTGTTGAGCTCCCCAAAAAGGGCACCCATTCCTCCACCGGCAACGGCGGCAGCTGCAACAGCTTTTGTTGCGGAAGCTGGAGCTGTCGGCGGTGGAGGAGGCAGGGGAAGAGTTGCCGAGGAGGCAGTAGCCGCTGTAGCGGACGCAGAGAACGCAGCAGCATCACCGCCCTGCCAGCCAAATCAACGAAAGACATCAGCAGAGCTCTTATGTAGTAGACTAAAATTCGCCTAATTTTCTCTCACCTTTGCATTCCAAGACAGTCCAGTCGTGTGGTACTTCATCACATAGCTCTTCATTTCATCTAGCAGCAGTGTAAATGACCTAGACCACTCTACATGCGTCTTGTCTGACTCCTTGAATTGCTTGATGACTCTATTGAACCAGAATTGACCGGAGTTCTTCATTTCTTCGATGTAAGGGCCTGGCTTGGGTTCGACTGTTACCCACCCTACCGCAGGTAAGCCTTCTGCAACGGCCGATAGATGGTTGAAATGGTCTTTGTCTCCTCTGCTCTTGTCTTTGAGTTCAGAAGCATCGCTCAGCGCCTTTTGTATTGGTTCTAGCAATTTCAGGAAGACGGGAGAGGGTGCAGAAGCAGTTCCGACCGGTTTTTGGCATTGGGCTGCACAGACAATGAGACTTCGTACCGCACTGAACGCGGCAGTCACAGAGTTTGTCTGAAAAAACAAGAAGACATGTCAGAGAGCCGGCAACATGCTGCGTATATTGTTTGTACATTGTATAACTCACCTGCTCGGCAACGTTACCGCCAATCTTCTTACTTAGTTCGGTGAATGCTATCAATTTAGGAGATACTAACTCGTCCCAAGCTTCTACTGCTGGTGAAGCTTCCCCTGCGGCGGAAGCTGGCAGAGCTCCCGATGGAGCAGCAGTTGCTTCCTCGGTGGCAGATCGAGTTTGCGTGCTACTGGTGGACTGCTGCTGGACTGTCATGTCCTCTAGTCGGGACGTCGCTGCCTCTAGACTATTTAGAAGAGAGCTCCCTTTATTAGCAGAGCAAGCCTCAGCACATCTGATAGATCACTCACCGCTTTATGAGCGTTGAAAGATTCCCTACCCCCGCAGCACTCATCTTGACTCTTGCCTAGGGAAGGTCTGGGCCTGTACGGTGTGATTGTGTGTGTGTGTGTGTGTGTGTGTGTGTGTGTGTGCGTCACCACTCAGATACCAATCTTTGCCTGCTCTCGACACCTTTAGGCATTGCTCCAGTGAAGTTGAATCGTGTCCAACCTGACCCACGTGTGTTGTTCTTTTTGACGCACAGACCATTTCGCTGCCCTCCAAGCTGTACGCCAGAAGGAAAGGAAGGGGAGAGGGTCAGGGGAAAGATCGAGGACAAGTGACGGCGTGTAGAGGTTGGAAACTGTGGCCCTGTGATAGCCATGCCGAATCTTGCCTGGGAGGAGGCAAGACCAGAAGAATCTCTAGAGACGTTTCTGGCCAAAAATGCACCTTCGAAGACTTTTAAACCGGAAAGCGGAGATGGATGGATCTGGGTGAGGAGTGACAGAGAGAGCGAGGTCGAAGGAGAAAGTTCATCTCAGTCACTCGAGGTAGCTCGAAAGGTAGTAGACGGGCTCGTAGACAGGTATCAAGACATAGAGGTGAGCCACCCGTCCCTGCATACAATGCTTAGCTCGCTGACGGGAGCGCAATCATTACCAGGACAATGCAAAGATTCCAAAGATCAAGAGTAAGACGTCCGGTCCCAGCAAGAAGATGATGAAAGACCTTGCTGCAAAAGAGGCAGAAGAGAGGCTGAGAAGCATTGGAAAGGAATGGCCTTGTGGGAAATGGTGAGCTGCAGAGACACCTCCTCGTCAGGCCTAGTTTCCTAGACTGATAAAATTGGACACCATCGATCCAGGCTATTCTACGAGCGTGCTGGCTTTGTAGACAATGTCTTCTCCAAACTGGCAAAGTCGATAATCGATGGTCCACTCTCCAAGCTCAAACATGCAAGCTGCCACACTGTGAAAGTCTCTACCGCGGACGGCCTGTTCGCAACGCCATCCCACGATTCCAGACGAGAAGCCACGTCACTCATCTGCCTTTACTTCAACGTTGTCTGGAACGCAGAGCATGCGAAAGAAGTGCTCGAGTGCATCGTTAAGGAGCACGGCGAGATACCGAATTCAGCAAAGGCAGATCTCTACACAGCGACTCATATCGACAGTCATGTGAGTGAGGAGACGAGATTGACATGACGTGTAGCGACATGATCAAATTATTGTCTATCATTCTAGCACCCCTCTAAACTGCGAAGCACGCTTTATCGACCAGCAGAGCTCTTCAACTATGATCTGCTCAAGGAGTGGCAGGCTGAGTTCCGAGCCAACTTGAAGCGAGAACCAGAGAAAGGAGAGAATGGCGAAGGAAGTGTAAAGAGAAGAGCTCTGAGCGATGGACATGGTGTTCCAGTGAAGCCGGAAGATTATTGGTCCACGAAAGACGACGACGACGACTTTGAGGAAGTCAGAAGTAGCGAGAAAGACACGAAAGTAGGAGAAAGAGCCTCACCTTTGAAGGAAAATACAGGATCGCAGAATCCTGATCGTAAGCAAGATCGCTCCGTCGCAAAAATCACCTCAAGCGGGAAGGAAGGCACCAGGACTGCGGAGAGCGATTCAGATACCGAGGATGAGGACGAGTTCATCATAGAAACTAGGCCCCTCAAGAAAGCTACTTCCCTTTCGCCGGCGGCAAAGGAGAGTCCTTCGACCGCTATCCCAAATGAAAAAAGGAACGCATCGCCAGACCCAGGCATCAAGCAGACGATCCTGCCTATTCCAACTACCCTTTCCGCCAAGAAGAGAGACCGATTTGGTCGCACAGACTTCTAGGACCATCGCTCTTTCACACCACCAAGCCACTCGAAGATCCGGGAAATGCCAGCCATCAATACTAAGCACAACCGTTTCTGTATACATATGGTATGAGGATCCTTGATTTGTCCTCTTTGAAATCAATCGACACCTCCCAAAACCTCCCCATCAGCAATGAGAATTTAATCTACCAGATCTTGCATCGGTCGTTTTCGCTGCGAGCCATGCGATCTACGCCTGCCTTGCAACCGAATGCTTGCGCGAATTCGGGCATATTGGAGAGTGGTCCAATGACCCTGTACTTTGTGGGAGAGTGTTCGTCTGTTCTCAGTCTTCGGATCGCCTCCTGCGTACGAATATTTCGGGCCCATCCTCTCGCATAAGCAAAGAAGAAGAGCTGTTCTCGAGTAAGACTGACACCGGGTAGCAGTGCATTACTTTCCAGCTTGTCACCACCATTCGCGAGATGATCCTGCCAAGCACGATAGCTTTGAGCCAAGCCTCCTGCATCTGCCACATCTTCCCCAATCGTAAACCTCGATCGAAGGTTCTCCTTTCCTCCCTTTCCATCTGGAATGGTGAATTGTGCATACTGATCGATGAGGCAATCTCTTCGTTCATTAAACGCAGCTGCAGTGTCGTTTGTCCACCAATCTTTCAATCTTCCCTCCTCATCGAACAATCGACCGCTTGGATCAAAGGCATGCGACAACTCGTGACCAGACACACATCCGAAAGCGCCAAACTGCATGTACGTTGGCCAGTATTCGGAAAAGTATTCGGGTTGCAAGATTCCAGCAGGAAAGACAATCTCATTTCCGCCAGGATTGTAGTATGCATTCACTTCGGCCGGGAACATGTCCCATCTCCCTCGATTGAGCTCCCGCCCTACTTTCCGCCATCCCGTCTTCGATGCTCTAGACCAGCTTCGAACGATGTTGCCAAAGTAGTCACCCTCTTTCACATCCAGGTCTGCATAGAATCTTTCCACGTCGGAAGCGTCGGTGGTGTTGGGATACGAGTCTGGATAGGCGACTTTGATATTGACGGCGTCCGCTTTCACTTCTGCTTTGGCTCTTGTTTTCGAGTCTAGCCAGTCCAATTCAGGGAGCCTCTCCTTGAAAGCAACAATGATGGCGGCGATGATGTTCTCCGCCACCTTTTTAGCTTGAGGAGAAAAGGCCTCTTTGACAAAGAAGCGACCAGCCAAGAATCCTAGGTGACTGTTGAGTGAATCTAGACAGAGTCCGGCTCGATCTTCCTTTGCATCTGGCTCGACACCTTTAGAACGTCGATCCAGGCTGTCGATCGGTCCTCGTAAAGGCACATTAGGACCAAGTTGTAGTCCGGTCACTCGAAGTACACTCCATGCAAAGTAACCTACTAATACTTCCGTCTTTGTTCTACTGACCAGCGAATCTAGGCTCTTCATGAACTTGGGCGATTTAACGATGACACTCTCAGGCGATCGGATAGCAAGCAGCTTCATGTATTCTGACCAGTCGATCGAGGTGAACGAGTACGAAAGTGACGAAATCTTGATGGGATTGTAGGTGAGCAAAGGATCCTCCAAGTCTTCATTGTCCGGCGTGATCTTGGCCAGATCCTTCTCGAACTCTACAATGAGTTTCGCCAATTTCCTCAATGATGACACAGATGCTCCCTTGACGTCCTTTCCCTTCCTGTCTTTGTGGTGCTTCTTCTCTGCCTTGTCCAGTAAAACGAGCGAATCAAAGATGACACTTTCATAAAATTCAAGCTCGTCAGCGTCTGTGTAATATGCTTTATTAGGGAATCCAAGTCCGGAGGGTGCTAGATAAGCTGTTCCTAGATTTGGATCATCGACTGGTTCGCCGTCAGTGTACCACTGAAATAATATTGGCAAGCTCTTCGTGTGTGCCCATGCCAAGGCTTGCGTAAAGCCCGTTTGTCGGCCTCCCAAGGGGGGGAGGGGAGAAGGATCGGTCGTCGGCGAGTGGTGTTTGGGTTCTCGGGCCGGAGGCCTGTTGGGCGGTACAGGGCCATCATCGTAGATTCCATGATCAAGTTGAATAGACTCCGACAAGGCAAAGGAGGATAAGAGAGTAGTATTAAAGTCTTCGACTGTTCCACGAAGACGACCACTTAATTCATCTACCATGTCCAAGACGGGTGTAGCGCCCATTTCATCTTGAGTCTCCCTGTCCATGCAAGACTGGTAGAAATTGCGAAGCTTTTTCAGGTTGCGCTCATCTACCTTTGCGCTAGGTGCGTCTTCAGAAACAACAAGGTGAGACGGTGTATCTTCCTGACTCTCCAACAAGCGCCTAATAGATCGAGCATTGTTTGCCGTAATGTATTGAGCCATGCCGAAGAGGCCTGCATCGCCGGGAATCGGGTGATCACGAAGCCAATTACCGACAGAGAATTGATAGAAGTCATCGCAAGGATCGACGGTAGTATCGAGCGAGTTCAAGATTCCACTAGCTGTCAAAACACAGTGTCGAGTGGTGCAGGGCAGCTCATCACCTGGCATACCTGGCGAGCCAGGCGGTGGTCTCAAATGGCCTAATCTTGACTTTGCTCCAGCATAAAGACCGACAAATGCCGCAAAGAGAAGCAAAAGAACGAGTGAGACAAGCAGGAGAGCCTTTTCTAGAGGTCGCAGTGACTCTGGATGCTTGAGAGGTGTCAGAATTCGTTGGTAGAAGGGAGTATCATTCGCATCTTCATCTTCTTGTTGACCGAGAAGGGGTTGATCCTCGTTGGTGTCGTCGATCGACGGCCTTCCTTGACTACTCATGTCTGCACAAGTCCAATTTCGACCTGGAACGCGGATGAGTGGTGATCGTTAGGGCAGAATCAACACTTCCCTGTGGACTATGTTGCAAGGTTCAGAAAGGAGAAGCAGATCTCGAAGCTTAACAGCCGAACGTCCGTGCACGTATTGAGTAGGAAGGCACGCGAGATCCGCGATCTTCGCCCGGTGGGAAGAACACATGGCCTATGGTCATTAGCGTGTAACCTTTCACAGAAAGTGCAAGAAACGGGTACGACCTACAGCCGGAGAGAGGCCAACTTTATCATGGGGAGACAGACGGTCCTACTCCAGGAAAATTAAGGCTGCTTGGTCGCTCGAGCTTTCGAGACGTGGTCTTCACGCGCTTCTACCTGCTTACCTCCTCAACATCAGCTATCTAATAGATCATGTCCGCTCTTCAGCAGGTCATCCTACATCCATACTTGTCTCAGACTGTGAGCAGCAAAGCAGGCCATCTTCACACGTACAAGTGCTAACTCCCCGCGCTCTTTCCCAGCTTCGATTCTGGAGTACTACTGTGGGTCGTGATAAGACGTACCGTTCCGTGCAGTATCTCGCTCGATTTCTGGCCTGGTATGAGTACAGAAAGGGCGCGACCAAAGAGACGGTAGCCCGTCTCACCAACTTGAAGAGCAGCATCGGTTTGAGCCGAAAGTGTGAGTTTCATATGTGTGTGCGTTGTCAAATTCCAGGAAAGAATGACTGATGCAGGCCCGGTTGCGTGCGACAGTGATGAGAGTGGGCAAGTTCCTAGAGCACATGCAAGCTGCACTCAAAGCGTCTGCAATTCAAGATCCGTTTGTGTCCTACACCGCCATTGGTCGACAAATTGGCTATGCATGCTACTTGATTCTAGACACTCTCCAGTGGGTTCATGGATCAAAAGCTTATCAGTTCTCACCAGAGACGGCCAAAAGAATCAGCAAGAACGCCGCCCGATTCTGGCTGACCGGTCTGACTTTCAGCTTGATCTCTGGATCCTACAAGACGTATGTACTTCGTCAAAGATTGGCTTCTGCTAAAAGGCCAAGAGCTACTGCCGAAAAGGAAGCCGAACGCAAGATCGAAATTCAACAGCTTCACACCGAGCAAGCCGGTGTCAACTTCCAAATGACGCAGGATTCTCTCGACTGGCTACTACCCGCAACAGGAGCTGAATTCTTAGATCTTGACGAGGGTGTCTTAGGTTTGGCTGGTTTGGCCACCAGTCTGATGGGCGCAAGAACGCAATGGAGAGCAGTCAATGGTCCAGCAGGCGCTGCCAAGAAGTAAAAGGATTCAGATGTTGGTGTAGAATTGAATGCGTGTTGTTCAATTGCAATGAGTCGTTGTTGTTTTCGATGTTGTCTTTTCATACAGATGCCTTTCGGAAGTGATGATTCTTGGTGATAGTATACAGGGGAGGAGCAGGGTACTAGTACAGATCTGCAATTAAAAGAGAAAGCGCTGCAGTGCTGAATAGAGCTTTTCTTTAGCTCTTTCTTGCCAAACTTTCTCGACTTCTTCATCAGTCTCTCTTTCAGCATCCCCTCGTATCCCACCTGTATCAAAGACTCTCGCTGTTCTCGCCTCTTCGCAAACGCCCTTGTCCGCTCTACTTTCCTCCAGTCGACGCAAGGCAATCTTCATCTGTGTCAGGTCGTTGAGAAGATCCGCGTTTGTGGCTGAGATGCCACAGTTGCGCAGGTGTAAGACTCCAAAAGGTGGTGGAGAGTAGACGAGGCTAGGCAGCTTGCGGTATGGGCTCAGATTTCTTGCATCTAGTAGCATGGAATCAGTCGAGATTGCCTCTGAAGGCGATGCAGGCGTCGCTGGTGAGATGGGGGTCATGTGAGTCGAAGTAGATGAAGTAGGAAGAGCAGCTATCGCGGAACCGTATAGATCCAGCAAGGAGTGGACCACATCTATGTGAGGGGTCGAGCTGAGTTAGCAAACTTCAGTGGCTGATCGCAGAAAGGATCCTCACCTTCGACGCTGTCAATTGTACAACATAACATCACTTCCCACTCTTGCTGTTGTCGCGATGTGCTTTGACCCGCCAGTTCAAATCGACGCATCATGTCAACAGCTCCTGCAGATGGTCGATTGCACCGAAGCGAAAGGAGCGATGCAGTGTATAGACTTGCAGCAGCTATGGTGGACGGGGGAAAGCTGAGAGGAGCATATGTTCGATGACTAGTGTAGCAAAGGAGATCATTGAGCGTCTGTACGTGACCGCACGCCAAACTCTACGACACACCTGTCAGCGGCTACCTGCCAAGCCAGTCGGCCTACTTCCTTTTCTACCTTCCATCTCTTTGCTAATTTCACTGTATAAAGCAGGTTGTCACTTGATCGTACGTTGAACTCAAAGGCGATACTTTGCAGGATGAGACTTTCCAACGACAGTATTCTCTTTCGCTCGGTGTCCAAGGCAGCGATGTCAATATCACTCTCGGAGATTACCCCCAGACCAGTGACGGAGGCTGGACAGATAGACTTGAGGCCGGTTTCTACTGTGTTCGAGCTTCCGTTGTAAGGTGTGCTCTTGGCCAAGGGCACACTTCGGACTAGCTCTGGATATCGTAGCGCCCAGCTACTCAAGATGATTTCTCTACTCTTCTTTGGTGTATCGTTCACCTTTGCAGCCACAACCAAGCAAGCAATGGCAACTTCATGTGGGATAAAGTCATTTGGGCTGTAGAAAAGATGAAATCGAAGGTAGAATAATTGAGCGGTCGCAGTAGTACGCTGAGGAAAGCCAATTCTAGACGAAAGTGCTTGTAAGAATCCGAGTACCTGACCTTGTCTCTTGGCTGATGTGGACGAAAGCAAGACTCCGGTCTTCAGTGCAAGCTGCTCAATCTCAGTGGGAGTGAAGAAGCTCACTGCACTGACAACCCGCATCCTGCCATGCAAAGAGCCAGAAAGAGAAGAGTGAAGTGCCTTTGAAATGCCTCGGGTGGTGTGGCCTGTGAAAGGAGCAAGACGTCCACCATCGCGTAGGGACTTTCTCTCTTCCAGCCTCCACCGACTTTAATTTTTGGGCCGCCTCTCTGAATTAGTGAGATTTGGCTTGACAGAATATTGTCAGCGCTCTCATCTCTCCTTCTCACTGAACCCTCAATCGATCACCCATCCAAGACATGAGCTTCGCTCGATCGTTGTCGTCGGCGCTCACAAGGAGTCTCGACTCGGCCAGAATATCTCTAGCTTCCGCTTTGCGTTTTGAGGTCTCCGCCCCAACAGCTGCCGATGACTCTCGACTGCTGCTGTATAAATTTTCCTCGAGTGCAGATGTGAAGCAGATGGCCACAGGTTGCGACGCCGATATCGGTGGCTTGAGTAGCATGAAGATTGACCTGGACACTCAAGAGGGTAAAGGAAGATTCTGGGGGACACTCAGCAATGAGATCCCTCGAAATGCAAAGATTCAGAGGAGTGGGTATGCTGGATTCAGGAACAAGAATAGACCCACTCTATTTGGAAGTCAAACTTGGGATACTACCATGCACCCCTATCTCTGCCTAAGAGTGAAGAATAGAATGGCAAGCCCAACGTCAAGATCATCGTCACCATCATCGACATCTTCTCCATCACTTCGATCGGCTCTTTCTTCCTCTTCTTCCAGTGGAGCCACTGTAGCACAACGAAATGCTATTCATGCTCTTGGCCTCAATCTTCCAGCAACGGCAGGTCCTAAGTTCTACGTCAATCTACAAACAGATGGTCCTGTGACCAGTGATCTATTCCAACACCGCCTTTTCCTTGATGAGAGTAAAGGCAACGAATGGCAAGATGTCGTGGTGAGTCGTTTTAAGGGGGGGGGGAGCTGGACGCCTTCAAATGAAGATACTCACTTCTTTTCTTTTCTTGCTCGGGTAGATCCCATTGTCCGACTTTGTTCTCCTGAACTCTGGTCAGGTATCTCCCTCACAAATCAAGATGATGCGAGAAAAGATCCGAACGGTAGGCCTCAGCACTATGCTTGAACACCCTGCCTCGGTAACGTATACAGCGGGCAAGTCAGCGGAGATTGTCGAGGCCAATTCACCGCCAAACGCACTAAGATCAAAAGGAGGTGTAGAAGATGACTTTGGATCTGATGGAAACTTGATAGGAGAAGACGACAGACCCTCCCGAGAGACAGCAAATGTAGGAGTCAAGAGAAGGGGAGCATCGTACAACTTCGATCTTGGCATCGAGAGTATCAGTGCTATCAGTGAAGAGGGTCTATCCGAAGGGGATTAAGAAGGGCGAAGGAGGGAGGGGCGCATGTATCTATAATATCATGACTTCAGTTGTGTAATACAGACAGAACGCAATGGTTATTTGCTACAGTATATTCAATCGTTGCGAAAGGGTGATAGGAGCATCAGTCGTCGTCCCAATTAGGATTCTGAGTAGGCGCCTTGATACCGGCAGGTTTAGACTGTGCGATGAATAGTAGAGAAAGGCATCAGCATGATCCTACGGGAGAAGGCGTTAGGGGCATGCAAAGAAGTCTTACCATGATTATCGAGTCAATATTGAGCACGCTCACTGCAGCACCCGTAGCGTAGCGCAATGCCCACATCTTGGCAGCTAAGACATCGAAGATCTGATCTTGAATCGTAGACAAGGTTCCATCGACGTTTTCTTGTTCAATGTCTACACCTATGTCAGCTCCTTTGCCTCCAGCGTGTCGAGCTTGCAAGGTCCCAACGACCTCTGTTGCGTCTAGACCCGCGTTTTCTGCCAACGTCCTTGGCACCACTTCGAGAGCTTCGGCAAACTTTTTGATTGCATGTTGATTCAACCCACTTGTCTTTTCACCCAGCTCCATCACTAGCCTTGACAGTTCAATATCAGTTGCGCCGGCACCTGGGATCAGTCGGTCATCCTTCGTTAGTGCTTTTATGACGTTGACACCATCGTCGATTGCTCTCTCGACATCATCAAGATGATTCGACGTGGCTCCTCGCAAGACGACCGTCGCCATCTTAGGCCTAGCTTTGCCACCCGGTTTATTGTCCTCCTGTCTGAACACCGTCACTCGGTCGCCTCCGACTTCGGTCGTGTCCACTACGTCGATCCAACCTGCTTCTTCTGGCGTTGGAGCACCAAGTCTTGCCAGAGGAGTTGCTCCCAACAGCCTACACAACCTTTTAATTTCGAATTTACTCAAGATTTTCATGACGAGGATGTCAAATCGATTGAGGTAGTGCAGTGCTAATTCACCGACGCTGCTTTGAGTAACGACGACCTTGACACCTGAATCGGCAATCTCCTTTACAACCTTTTCGAGCGCTTTTTCTTCTCCTCCAGAGAAGGTGCTCAATTCTTTGGCATTGTGCAGCAGTACTGTTCCCTTTGTCTCTGTTTGGCTGATGTCCAATCCACAAGTGAAGACGGCCACCTTTCCTTCACTCATCTTCTTGATGATTCCCTCTGGTTCTCGTCCAAATATCATTCCCCGTACCACTCTAGAATCAGCCAACGAACCGCCCAAGATCTTGACAACTCGCACATTGTCGACATTGAATTCTTTCAGACTAGTGATTCCAGAAGAGGACGAAGGCAGTACCAGAGCGACGGCCTGTGCAACCAAAGGCGCCAGGATATCTTCATTTCCATACTGCTTTGATGCAAGCGAAGGTCGAAGGGCCAGGGCAAGAGATTCAGGCGTAGGAGGACTGCTCAAGGTTGCCACAGATAATTTCTCCAACTCCTCCAAGGCTCGATCTCGAGCAATTTCATAGCCTTGAATGATTTCAGAAGGATGTAGGCCCATTGTGATTAATTGTTCCGCTTTCTTCAGCAATTCTCCTGCAAAAATGAGTACCAGATTGGTGTTGTCGCCCATTTCAGCTTCTTGTTGCTGACTAGCCATAACGAGTAGCTTGGCGGCTGGATGAACGACTTCGCTCTCTCTGATGATTGTCGCAGCGTCAGAAGTGACAAAGAGCCTCTCTAGGTGGTTCACTATCATCTTGTTGCGTCCATTGGGCCCGTAAGACGTTCGGACCATGTCCGATAATTCATTCACGGCCTGAATATTCCGCAGCACTGCCTCTTCTATGCCTTGCATGTACTTGTAGCCGTCTTTGAAGAGGGACATCTGCCCCTTTGGAACCTTCAGCATCGTGGCGATAGGTACTGAGACTGATGGTAATGGTGCTGAAGAGATTGCTAGTCAACTAAATCGCAAAAATTACTGAAATCAAAACCTTAGTCGATGAGCTTCTTCTTCTTTTTAGGCTTCGTCCTTCCTCCCTTTGGCTCGCGTCGGTGTTGGCCTCGCGCGCGTGGACTTTCGCTTCGAGGGTAGGGGCAAGGCGTACAAAGCAGAAAAGGGAGGAAAGGCAAGAGTTTAGTGTTCGAAGTTTTTTTTTTTTCCGTTCTTGCTTTTGCTAGGTCTGAAGCACTAATCTTCTTGGAGCTTCCTTGCCTTCTCCGCAGACTCTCGCCGGAATGTCGTTGCAAGTGAGTAAATTTCAGTGATAACAGTAAGAGGTGCGAGAATGTCAGCGGTCTTACTGACGGCAGCTCTCCATTTCTTCTTATCTGTAGCCACAGTTTGTGCAGCAGCTGCATCAGCTACTACAGCAGTCCAATGTGCCCGACACAGAAGCGGTCAGAGCAGCCACGGACGCCTTGCAAAACACATTCTACAAGAACCCCAACTGCGTTCCAGCGCTGTTTGAGATAACTTCGACGTCGCCAGACCTGGCTGTCCGTCAGTTGGCGTCTGTTGAACTGAGAAAAAGGCTAGCAAAGAGCGGCGGAAAGGCGTGGACCAAGCAAGCTGCCCAAGTGAGAGAAGGCATCAAAGCTAGGTTGTTGGAAAGTGTCATAAACGAGCAGAGGTGAGTGATCTCGGTAGAAAAGGGTTGTGCATGCTCCGAGAAAACGTGTCTGACCCTAGCTCCTTGTCTCCTCTACCATAGCACCCTCGTTCGAAATGCTCTTGCTCGAGTCATTGCAGAAATTGCCAAGAAGGAATTGCCGTCGGGGACTTGGTCCCAGCTACTACCATTTCTGTTCCAAGCGTCGAACTCACCCACTGCAGCACATCGTCAAGTCTCGATTCTGGTGTTCTTCATTGTCTTAGAGACCTTTGTCGATGGACAGGAGAGCTTAGAAAGGTATCTTCCTCAGATCATGCAAGTTTTCAGTAAGAGCTTGCAAGACCCTGAAAGCCTGGAAGTTCGTGTGACCACTGTCAGAGCGCTTGGAAAGGTTGCCGAGAATTTGGACGTGGATTCGACGACAGACTTGGCATTGGTACAGAGTGCGATTCCGCTGATGGTGCAAGTATTGGATCAGACACTCAAAGAAAGTGATGCGGAAGGTATCCGTCACTGTCTCGATGTCTTTGAGTCAATTTGCATGCTCGAGACCCCGATCATTTCAAATCACATTCCTGACTTGATACAGTTCTTCTTGGCAAACGGAGCAAACAAGGAGTTGGAAGATGATCATCGAGTAATGTGCTACAACTCACTCATCTGGATCAGTCAATACAAGAAGTCCAAGATCCAAAGCTTGGGCTTGGCTCGACCCATGCTCGAACGCCTCATGCCCGTTGTTGTCGAAGAAGATCCGGAAGATCCAGATGAGGACTCTCCTTCCCGATTAGCGTTGCGGGTCATCGATGGCTTGGCAACAGAATTGCCACCCAGCCACGTCTTCCCACCTTTGCTTGAACAGATGCAGGCTTACATGGCCAATCCGGAACCTCATCATCGTAAAGCAGCAATGATGGCGTTTGCCGTCTCGGTGGAAGGATGTTCTGAATATATACGACCGCACATGGAAGAGCTATGGCCCTTTGTAGAAGGAGGACTACGAGATCCAGACTTGGTTGTCAGAAAAGCGGCCTGCATCACTGTTGGTTGTCTTTGCGAAAGTCTAGACGCTGAATGTGCAGCTCGACATGCGACTTTATTGCCTCTGATTATGGACTTGATCAACAATAATGACACGCAAAAGAATGCTTGCACCGCTCTCGATTCTCTCTTGGAAGTCATCGGTGAAGATATCGCGCAGTATCTGCCCGCCATCATGGAAAGGTTGTCGAATCTTCTCGAAACGGCTCCGTTGCCCGTCAAGGCGACCGTCACTGGAGCCATTGGAAGTGCCGCCCATGCTTCGAAAGAAGCCTTCTTGCCCTACTTTACTCAGACTATGCAAAGGATGCAACCTAATCTATTACTCAAAGAGGAAGGAGACGAGACTGACCTGCGAGGAGTCACTATGGACACTGTAGGCACATTCGCTGAGGCGGTGGGAAAGGAGCAATTCCGACCCTACTTTTCCGACCTGATGAATTTGGCCTACGAAGGTGTCAATTTGGACAATCCTCGATTACGAGAGTGTTCCTTCATCTTCTTCTCGGTCATGTGTCGAGTGTTTGGAGAGGAGTTCTCACAATTCTTACCGGCGGTCGTTCCCAAATTGTTGGAAAGCTTCCGACAGAGCGAGCATGCACCCGTCCCGGGTGCTGTAGGCGGCGATGGAGTCTTGAATGGACTGGGAGTCAGCACAAACGATCAGGGTGCTTTGATTGCTTCGGGCTCCGGTGGTGGAGGCGTTGACGGAGATGGCAATGGAGACGATAACGACGACGACTTTATCGACTTGGATGAAGTCTTTGAGAATCTGCAGAATGTAAACACTGCTGTCGGGGTAGAGAAAGCAGTGGCCGCTGATGCCCTGGGGGAGATCTTTGTCTACACCAGAGAAGGCTTCACGCCCTTCCTTGCCAGTTCTGTCGAGGAACTGATCAATCTGTTGGACCACTACTACCAAGGAATTCGAAAAAGTGCTATCGGGGCACTCTTAGTCTTTATCAATACTCTCAACGACATGAGCAGTCCGGCAGAATGGCAGCCTGGGCATTCGGCTTCACCGCCCCTCAATTCGGATGTTGCAAAGCTGGTCGAAGCCGTCATCCCTGCCATCATGGATTCATGGGCCGACGAAGATGATCAGTGAGTAGTCTTGAAGACAGAGCTTGTCGTCCGTTTAGGTAGAGCAAAGCAAGGAAGCGGGAGAGCAGAAAGTATGGCAAAGTGATGAGACAATCTAGTATCTCAGCTCACAATGACTTCCATGAGACCACCCTACGTTGGTCATGGCTGTATGACAAGGAACCTGTTCCCTATTACCTGATTGCCACTCCTTCCTCTCTCCCCCCACCCCTTTTCTTTTGCTCGTGCGGGCTGCCAGCGAGACAGCGGACGATCGCCAGTAGATCCAAGTGTGCTTCAATTTGCTTTTGCTGACACTGCTTCCTCTCTCCTCGTCTCTTTCCTTGCGGCGCACAGAATGACACAAATCGAAATCTGCCAGCAGTTGGCAGAGTGTCTTAACAAGAACGGACCTCGCATCCTTACGTCGGAAGCAGACAGGACGTGCAGCTACGTAGTCGACATTCTCGATCAAAAATCTGCCTGTCAGATCGACACGGAAGCGGCCGAAGCGGAAGAAGCCAACGTCGAGGACATTTCAGAGTACGAATCGGTGCTCATCTCTGCCGCAACTGATCTCGTGGGAGCCATGGCGAACGTGTATGGCGCCGACTTTATCGAACCGCTCAAGCAACTCCTTCCCAAGATCACGAAGTACTACTCGCCCAGTCGCTCGACATCGGATCGAGCTACGGCCATCGGAAGCTTAGGCGAGATCATCACGGGAATGAAAGCAGCGATCACACCATTCACAACAGAGATTCTGTCGATCTTGTCTAGAGCATTGCAGGACGAAGACGTCAGCATTCGATCCAATGCTGCATTTGCATCCGGCGTCTTGATTGAGAACTCACAAACGAACCTTTCCGAGCACTTTAATGCGCTTCTGGGAGCCATTCGACCTATGTTTGACATTACGTCGACGAAAGACGAAGCTCTGACAGCTCGGGACAACGCTTGTGGATGTCTTTGTCGTATGATTACAAAGAATCAATCTGCTGTGCCCCTGGACCAAGCGCTGCCAGTCTTGCTAGGCGCGCTGCCGTTGAAGAAGGACATGGTCGAATGGAGTCCTGTTCTCAAGACATTGATGGGTCTTCTCCAAGCCAATGAACCAAATGCCATTGCCAACATTGACACCATCTTGCAGATCATGGCAGCTGCTCTTCAATTAGACGGGGACGACGCTCTGGGCGGCGTCATGAGGGGCCAAGTTGTCGCCTTCATCTCCGCCATTAATGCAAGTGCACCAGAGAAGATCAACGCTGCAGGACTGCAAACGTACCTAGTCTAAGTGAGAAAGACATTTCTCTTTACGATCTCTACACCATGTCTCTCGCTCTCCACATACCCCGATCCTGACATTGCTCCCACACATGTAGTCTTTTCCTGATTCACCACGGCTTGTGTCTAGATATTATTCTTGATAGATTTCGGTCACGCACCCACCATCCTCTTTCCTCCTCCTCTTCCTTGTCTTTTCTTCTTCTCATCCGGCTCTGATTCCACGATCTGATAGAGGAATGACGCAGACATTGTAGAGCGTTTGGGGGGGGGAAGGGGGAAGGGGGGGGGAAACATCTCATAATGAATTTTACTCTCATCTTATTGCGCCCGAATCTTGGTATAACACAAACGAGGTCCCAAAAGAGGCACCGGAAATGAGTGAGTGGTAAGGAGAGGTGCAGGGCAGTCTGTGAAGCCCGGGACGAAGGGGAAGAATGAGAAGAAGAAAGAAAGAAAGGAAGAAAAGGAATGTGTGCAAAGGAAAAAGAAGTGATGCAAGGCGTCGTCAAGCACGACCATACAGTGACACCATAGGGACCTATGAAAGGAAGAGATGGGGAAGGAGGTATGACGAATGTGAAAAGATTCAGTCCTACGATGATTCGGCGGTGTTTACTTCCTGCGAATCTTCTTGGAGAGCTGCAATAGCACCGAGAGTGCTTTCGCCCATTTCAGCGCTTACATCTCCCGCTTGACTTGACAAGTACATGTTTGGATTGGGAGAGTGGGACCCGTTGCTGCTCATATTGGCGGCATTGAGCGAGTTCGATACTGCTCGTGGCGCTGTCGTCCAAGATCATAGAAGAAGAAAGGCGGTCGGGAAGGATGGTCAGCTGCACGTCCCCTTCACCTGACGAGCGCCTCACTCATCATGATTCACTCACCATTTCCACAGCGATCCTTCCCTGCTCCAATGCGTTGATTCTTGTAGTCAGCGTGGTTCTTCATCGCCTCGATTGCCTTTATCGCATTCTGAATGTTGCAGAAGTTGATGAAAGCACAATTCTTCTCTTGTAGCGTATTGACCAGCTCGATTTCTCCGTATTCACTGAAGTCTCTCTTCAGCTTCTCGATCGTGTGAACAGAGTCAAAGTCTTCCACGTTACCGACGTACACATTCCTGCTGCCACCGGCTTGAACTGCCATGGCAATCGCAGGACTCAATGGACCGGAATGCTTTCCCCATCCAATCTTGAGCCTTCGTTGATGAATCATGATGCCCGAATAGTTTGCCAAGTGATAGAAGGCCAAAGCAGCATTGCTATCGACAAAGGTGATAAAGGCAATGTGTTTTTCCGTAATGTATCGGATGTTCTGCAGAATGCCACCTCGAATATGATTGCAAATCTCTTCCGTCGTCGTGTCAGGATGGATGTTGCCCAAGTAGACTGTTCGATTTCCCATCTGCTGCAGAGCCGAGAGTTGGTTGACTCCCATCTGTCCGAACATGGTGGCAGATCCGCTTGATGCATGATTCGATTCGTCCATTTGCCCTCCTCCTGCTCCTCCTCCTCCCGACAACGATCCACCGAATCCAACATTGGGAGGCGCACTAAGAGGTGCAAGCCCGCCAAATCCTCCAAAGGTAGCAGAGGCAGGGGAGAAGGCAGTAGGATATCCCAGAGAAGCAGCAGCGGCCATTCCCATAGCTGCCGCTTGATTGTTATGAGCCTGGTTCTGCTGTTGACTTTTGGGAACATAAGCACATCGATCTTTGCCGTAGTGAACTCTTTTGCCAGTCCAAGCTGGCTCGGTGGGCAGTATGGAGACTACCTTCATTGCTGTTCCGATTGATAAGAAATGCACAAACCCGATATTCTTATCCTTTACGATTTTGACTTGATCAATGGGTCCGAATCTAGCCAGATCATCTCGTAAGCTTTGCTCTGTGACCTCTTCATCTAATTGACCCAGGTAGACGTTTCGAGTCGCCTGATTTTGTTGTACGGCCATCAAGATAGGGGTCGGACAAGCACTAGGTTTTCCCCATCCGATCTTAAGCTCCTGATTGTGCAGTGACATTTTCTTGACAGAAGCATCGGCATGAAACGCAGCCGCCATTGCACCATCTAAAAAGGAGAGGAATGCACAGCTCTTCTCGGGCAGCACTCGAACGTTTTCAATGGGACCAAACTTGACCTGGTTTAATAATTCATCAACTGATGCGTCCGCCGGTAGGTTGCCAACGTAGACTGTCCTGCCAGCCGAATCATTCTGATGAGGCATCCCAGCCAACATCGCCACGTTGGGCAAGAAGGCGCCCATCATTGCTCCCCCTTGCATTGCTGGATTTTGAAAGCCAGGACTGTAAAGATTGGCTCCCATTGATGATTGCGGACCGAGAAATGGAGCAGATTGGGGGCCCCCGGGATGCTGTCCATTTCCTCCACTACCTGACATTGTTACGTATTGATGACTCATGTATGGTGAAGTTGGCGTTGGCAGTCCAGGCATCATGGCACCATTGCTCATCATGGTACCTGAAAATGAACGAGCGGCACCACCATACGAAGGCTGATGAGGCGATTGCTGCTGCTGAAGGTGCTGCTGCTGAGATCCGAAAGACGAGAGTGAGCTGGCATTGAGATAGCCAGAAGGTGCTGATCGAGGAACTTGTCCGTAGTATGCATCACCGTAGTTCATGGCTGACATTTGACCTTCTGAGACAAATCTTCCCTTCTTGCTCATTCCATCAGCAGCTAATTCGCCATCCTGTCCATGACCCATTCCTTCCAGTCCAGTCAAAGATCCTCCTTGTGCTCCTGCCAAATTGACCGTTTGGCCGGCCGCGTCTCTGTTACTGTTGCCATTCAATGTCGCTCCATCAAACGACTGTGGAGAATTCCTCTTCATTACGTCCATGATGTGCAATGACACGTTTTATGAGCGATAATACGGATGCTTCCCTGTAGCGAAGTAGCGAACTTAGGTGGGAAGACTATGCGAAGGCTGCTATTCGGCAAGTTGAGAAGTAGCCGAAGAAATTCGTTGTATAGAGCTGGGGTGGGGAGAGAGAGAGAGAGACGAGCGAGATCAGTAATGGGCAACGGGAAGGGTCTGAAAGGACGAAAGAAGGGATTTGGACAAGCGATTAACTCTTGACAGTGAAGCACGGCGATTACCAAGAGTAAAAGCACTCCAGGCGCTACAATGCTGAACCTATCCTCGACAGTCAACGTACAGCAACGCCGTTCTTGACATTTAAACTTGCGAGCACGCTTGTACCAAAGACGAACTTGCATGTCGCATGCTTCCGCAATGCCCACCTCTGCTTCAGGCCTTCTACGCCGGCCACTGTCCTTTCCAAGATCCTAGCCGAAATACTATGCAAACGGGATTCAGCACGGGCACTCACTTTATCGGATATCACGATCACCAAGGTATCAGAGTACTGAAAGTGCTACGACTTGGTTGCGTTGGTATCGAAATCTCAAGAGCACTGTCCTGTACACCTCCCCGAGATGCTGTATGTAGAGTCTTATTAAAGAAGATGTTCTAAATCAGAGTACCGAGATTCAGGTACGTTCAGGAACGGAACGTACGGGGCCGTTTCGATCCAAGATCGTCTAGGTGGGAAAAGATCGGCGTCTTGAGGGATGTGGGAAAGGGAAGAGGTCGAAGAGAGGTAAAGAGGCTGAAGTGAGGAGAAAGCTAGACTAAAGTAGAAAAGAAGATGTACAGAGCTCCACCCCTCGCCCTCGATTGAGGAAGAAGATAGGGTTTCAATCGCAGAGTCGTAGCCGAAAGAAGAGTAGAGGTGATAAAGCAAGAGCGATGGCGGTCCGTTGGAGGTGACAGTGCTGTTAGTATACGGAGAGAAGAGGGGTCAATGGAAGACCGGAAAGAATCAAGGATGATAGCCCCTCCCAGTCGATCAGTTAGTTGAATTTCCGACAGGGCAGTGGATCTCTCTCTCTCTCTGTAGGTGCACTCGCTTTGCCTCGCGGTGTACTGTACTGCTTTCCTGGCTTCTTAGCTTCTCTCGGTCCAGTTTATACAATGCCGCATTAACAAGGAGGGACAAGTAAAGCCCATCAATTTAAGACTTACAGCGATAGTATCGATTGTATGTATAGTCGCCCCTTCCCGAGCAAAAAACCCGTAATTTGAGAAATACATCCACGTCTCGCCTCGCCTAAAGATTCGCACAAACAACTAAGACTCCGGGAGATAAAGTTTTAATGGTATTGCGTGAATACCATTTCTATGAAGACGCGACGAAGAGAGGTTAGGAAATGAAGAAGAACTCAATCAAACCTTCGATTGCGCATGCACGACATTTAAACTACCTTCACATAAAGATACTAGCGTTGGAGGTGCAGAGCCAGCAGCGGTCTAATGTATTATGGCCAAGGAAAAGCAGCTAGCGACATTGCTGGGACTTGCACTTACTTGCACTTCATTTACCTTGACATTGCGAGAAACAATTTATTCCGTAGCACCGACACAAGATAGGAGAGATCTCCTACATCTTCTAGAAGGTCTTCCTAGTGCGGGGTGTGGAGCGTACCCTTGCGTTCGGGGGGAGATCCATGTAGGTACACGACATCACGAGCAAGGGAAGCTGCGAGGAGGTTGACGTGCAGGGTGAGTAGCATACGCCCAATGAGGCGTACTCGACGAAGCGCTTGAAGGAGGAAAGCACCAACTGCTTGGCTGCCTTGACTGACGTGCAGGCAACAAGGTCATCCCAATTCTGCTGGCATGATAGTGTAAAATACATATGTTTCGATAGCCAGTCACCACTCCAGAAAAGCGCCTCATTTCGCAGACAAGGCCTTGACAGCATCTTTGAGGTCCTTTGCGTCGCAAGCAAGAAGGGAAGCATTTAAGTCAGTAATCATTTCACCTCTTCTTTAGTGGACAGTAGAAATAGCTAGACACTCACCACACTCCTTGGATCGAATTGCAGTCCCAACTCGAATGCCTCTCTTGCTTCCTCCTCTCTGCCCAGACCTTGTAGTGCTTGACCCTTTCGAAAGTGGGCCTTGCTCCACGGCCTCTTCAATTTGACACAAGCTTCACCATCACAAAGAGCTCCTATCCAGTCCCCAACAGCTGCAAAGGCTGCACTTCTATTCGCTAGGCAGAGCGCTAATTCATCACGCGCCATCTGATTGTTCTCCCAAAGAGGTCTTGAAGCAGCGACATCGATGGCCAGGGTGAACAATCTAATCGCTTCTGCATACTTCTTCGATCGAAAAGCGGCGTTCCCATCTTCCTTCGCTTTAGTGATAGCGAGACTGCGTTGAGGAGGAACGACATTTGGAGGTGGTGGAAAAGGGATTTGTGGCGGTAGACCTTTCAATGATCGAATGAGAGCATTTAAAACAGTCAAATCGTGCGTAGGCGAAGCTAAGAGCTGTGTACTAGGATCCATGGCGAGCGGAACCTGACGAAAAGTGGAATCGCTGAGGGCCATCTGCTCCTCTGTAGGCCCCGGGGGACCTGCATTCGGATCTTGATTGACCATGATGAAGTATAAGGATAGGAGGGATTACAATTACCAAAATTATGAAAGTGACAGCAATAGCGACGAGAGGCGGAGCGAGCATGAAATTTAGGTGAGCCCCCCACGTGAACAACTCTCTACCAGTATTTTGATCTTTTGGGCTTGAATTCGAGGTGATCAGAATGGAGCGCGAGATCCACGCACCTTCTAGGAATTATCGATGGACACAAGCGATAGGCTTAACATCTAGAGCCAACGCCATGGTCGAGTCGCAGTCTGGCCTTGCTCTCCAGACCTCGGTTGCTCAAAAGCTGGCAGAGAGCCTAGGTCTGCAGGCTCCCAATGAGAAGTTGGCTACCATGGTAGTGTCAATTGCTCGAAGTCTGCCTACCGAAGTTGCCTTTCGATCCGCTCTGCAGTCCTTTGGCAAATTTCCCCAGGATTTTGCAGCTGATCTGCGAGATGAAATCAGATCGCATGAGAGCAGCAACAAAGCAGACTTGAATCTTAGCAAAACAATCTCGGAAAAGGAAGCAACAAGCGCCATCAAAGTCGAGCAAAGCGAAAGAATGGAACCAGATGCACCTCGAAGAGCCGGGTTAGCGACTGCTAGTGAACAGCGATATGTATTTAAGACTCCTCGATCATCCTTACTCGGACTCGACCGATTGGCAGAGGAGAAAAAGGACCGCAACGGGCAGGAGCATGTCCGCAAAAAGCCACGAATGGATATGTTAGATTCCACAGCAGAGCAATCCACACATAATTCGACGCCGAAACCTCAATTTCGAATTCCCTCTAGGCCTGCCAGCTCATCGACCAATCAATTGCGAAGAAGGGAAGAGGACACTCCATCACATCCGGGTGGTCTCCCAGAGACTGCTAGGCAGAGGTTGGAATCGTACAGAAAGTCAAGGTCGACAGCTACAGCAGACTCTAGAGGAGGCAGCCAAGGTGGAGCTGGAGCTTTTGATGCGTTCAGAGAGAGACTAAACAGAAACGTTAGAGATGGCGGAAGGCAAGATGCAGGATACAGTGATAGATATGAAAAGCGAGAAAATTCTGGTCATAGCGAGGAGCGTCGGAGCTACGATCGTTACCGCTCATACAATGACACTCCTGGCAGCTCTACAAGTCTACCTAACAAGTCCTGGGATTCCACACCGCGGCGACGAGAAGATCGAGATGATGAGACACCCATTACTGCTAGAAAAGGATGGGACTCTACGCCTCGCACTGTTCGCGGATCGAGAGGGAACGATTCTCGCTTGACGTTAGCTGGGAAGAATTGGGAGCCCGACGCGGAAGAGTCGCAAGCACTGGACCGGGATTGGTATGCAATGGAAGAAGGTGGCGTGGCAGGAGACGAAGACAGTAATCCGTTTTCAGGCTACGAGGAGACGACACTGGTACCTGCCAATGCAGCGAAGAAGATGAATGCGAAACAGCTTGCCCGGAAAGCCGATCAAGATGCATGGGAAGACGATCGACTAAGAGCTGGAGGAGTAGGAGCAAGAAAGATGATTGATCTGGATGAAAATATGGACGACGAGAGTGAGAATCAGGTTCATCTGCTCATACACGATTTGAGGCCCCCTTTCTTGGATGGCAAAACTGTCTTCACAAGGCAGATCGAGCCGGTGAATCCGGTGAAAGATCCTACATCTGATTTGGCCACTTTTGCACGCAAGGGCAGTCGCCTTGTCAAGGAAAAGAGAGAGCAGAAGGAAAGGCAGAGAGCGGCTGCGAAAGCAATGGCACTAGGAGGGACTACGCTCGGTAATATCATGGGTATCAAAGAGGAGGAAGAAACAGATAGCCTGGGCAATAAGATTTCAAGTGCAGCAGATGGTGGAACGGAAGGCAGCAATGGCAGCTCTTATAATCACAAGAGCGATTCACAATTTGCTAGTCACCTGAAGAAGCAGGACAAAGGTGCCTCTGAGTTCAGTAGAGGTAAGACGCTGAAAGAGCAAAGACAGTACTTGCCTGCCTTCGCTTGCAGGGACGACTTGATGAGAATGATTCGAGAAAACCAAGTCATCATCGTCGTAGGGGAGACCGGAAGTGGCAAAACGACGCAAGTAGCTCAATTTCTACACGAGGAAGGCTACACGAGGAATGGATTGATAGGCTGCACTCAACCGAGAAGGGTAGCGGCAATGAGCGTCGCAAAACGAGTCAGTGAAGAGATGGAGGTGGAACTGGGAAGCGTAGTAGGGTATGCCATTCGATTTGAAGACTGTACAAGCGACAAGACGCTGATCAAGTACATGACCGATGGAGTCTTGCTTCGAGAATCGCTGAATGAAGGTGATCTGGATCGATATAGCGCCATTATCCTAGATGAGGCCCATGAGAGGAGTCTCAGTACCGACGTTCTGATGGGCCTGCTGAAGAAAATCTTGACTCGACGCAGAGATTTGAAGTTGATCGTCACCTCGGCTACTATGAATGCAGACAAGTTTGCAAGGTTCTACGGCGACGCCCCTACATTCACCATTCCAGGTCGAACGTTTCCCGTTGATGTGCTTTTCAGCAAGACGCCCTGCGAGGACTACGTGGACAGTGCGGTGAAACAGATCCTGTCCATCCACTTGTCTCAAGGACCAGGAGACATTCTCGTCTTCATGACGGGCCAAGAGGACATCGAAGTGACTTGTGAAGTAGTGGCGGAACGGTTGAGCCAACTGCAAGAAGCACCGCCACTTCTCATCCTACCAATCTACTCGCAGATGCCGGCTGACCTACAAGCCAAGATATTCAATCGGTCAGAGAATGGAGAACGCAAAGTCATTGTTGCCACAAATATTGCAGAGACTTCACTGACAGTTGACGGGATCATGTTTGTCGTCGACACTGGGTACAGTAAATTGAAAGTGTACAATCCCCGGGTGGGCATGGACTCGCTACAAATCACTCCCATAAGTCAGGCCAATGTCAATCAAAGGTCGGGCAGAGCAGGCAGGACGGGCAGTGGAACAGCCTATCGCCTTTTCACAGAGACCGCCTTTCAAGAAGAGTTGTTTGAGAACGGCATCCCTGAAATTCAGCGAACCAACCTTGCCAATACCGTCTTGCTGTTGAAGTCACTAGGCGTCAAGAATCTGCTCGAATTCGACTTTATGGATCCCCCTCCTCAAGACAATATCCTGACGTCCATGTATCAGTTGTGGGTCTTGGGTGCCCTGAACAATGTCGGCGACCTGACACAAGTAGGGAAGAGGATGTCTGAGTTCCCAATGGAGCCAAGTTTGAGCAAGATTCTCATTGCTAGTGCGACGGATTATCAGTGCAGTGCCGAGGTGCTATCAATCGTTGCCATGCTTTCGGTGCCTTCTGTATTCTATCGGCCAAAGGAGAGGATTGAAGAGGCTGATGCAGCAAGAGAAAAGTTTTACGTTGCCGAAAGTGATCACCTCACCCTGCTACACTGCTACACGCAATGGAGGCTGAACGGATATCGAGATGCCTGGTGCGCTCAGCATTTCTTGCATGCTAAAATCCTTCGAAAGGCGAGAGAGGTACGAACCCAATTGGAAGACATCTGTAAAACACTCAAGCTAGACATAGTAAGCTGTGGTACCGAGTGGGATACGGTTCGTAAGTGCATCGTTTCCGGCTTCTTTCACCAAGCAGCAAGAGCAAAGGGGATAGGCGAGTATGTCAACGCAAGAACCGGGGTGCCTTTACAACTGCATCCCACCTCGAGTGTCTCAGGTGCAGGTATTCAACCGCAGTACTTGGTCTTCCATGAAGTGATCCAGACAAGCAAGACGTACATGCATACAGTCACAGCGGTCGAGCCTCATTGGCTCGCAGAATTAGGAGGAGTCTTCTACTCTATCAGAGAAAAGAACGTTTCAGGCGTGCGATCTAAGACTTTGAGAGACACTGAGTTTTCCCAAAAGTCAAGTATCGAAGCTTCTTTTGCAAGAGACAAAGCGCAAGAGATTCAGAAGGAGCAGAGGGCCAAAGAAAGAGAAGTCTCTTCTACACCCATGAGGATGGCCACCCCTGGTAGTATGACTCCCAGGAGAGGCAGGCGCGTAGGCTTATAAGTGCCCATGACGAAGGTCCCTGCACTGACCTTGTAACAATAGACGATGCATTGATATTTCTTTTCAAGAGAGCTGTCTGGTTCCAGATATGGACGTTTGTACTCCTTCCTGCTTTTTTCTTCTCTCTCTCTCTCTTTTTCTCTCTGTCTTTCTCTTTTTCTCTCTGTCTCTCTCTCTCTCCCCTTGACAGCAGCCTGCAGCATCTCTTCTGCGAGAGAATCGTTGTATGCGTTCATGCAGGGCTTAGACTGGACGACCATGCGGTCTTCATCCGAGAGCTTGCCATGCGTGGCACCTGAGCAGCGGGAAGTTCTTATTCGGAATCTGCTTATTCCGCAACGGAAACAGGAAACAGGAAGATACAAGGAGCTAGATCGCGCCGCATGATATTTAGTAGTCTCAATAGTCCTTTTTGAGCTAGTATTTTGACTTTATATGTACCGAGTTGCTGTATTGAGTTCCTTGACGGGACGCGGTGATGATCCTGTATGCCATTTTGCTCTACCACTGGCAAATTACCACTCTACCTCGTTCATATTCTTAATCCCAGATCGTGCTCTTTCTCACGCCCATTCTCTTCTCTCCAGCCCCTTTCTTTCTTGCCGCCGTGGCGACCATGCCGCCTCATCAACATTGCTTGGTCTGTCTTGGAAGAAGGTACGACGATTTGGAGAGAACCGATGCTGGGCCTTCCAGCGCGCCTGCGTCCGCACATGCATTTCCAAAGGAGCAGCGCATTCGAAGGCGGCAGCGTCTCAGCCAATACTTCTACTCAGGCTTAGCAGCAGCGGCAATAGTTCTCACTCTTCCCGCTGGCATAGCGGCCACTGCTCCATTTGCTCATACTGAAGATGTCCTTTCCATCGAACCTGTGGAACACAGATCAGGCTCCCCTTCGTCACTCGGTTTTCTCTTCCGCAAAAGGAAAACGAAGAAACGGCAATCACCATACGGAGCCAATCAAGACCTTTCCTTTAGTGTCCATGCTACACCACCAAGGACATGTCAGCCGATGAACATCACCTTCGATCCTAGAATGGGCACACCACCGTTCACGATCTTTGTCGGCTTTTCTACATGGTATCCCTACACAGTTTCCCTGCCTTCAACATACGCAGATGCAAGCCTTCCGACTTGGTTCTATCAGTTTGATGTGCCTGTGTTTCGACCAGTCGTGACTGGCTCAACCGCAACGCCCAGCAGTGTTGTCGTTGTCAGTGACAGCACAGGAAATTTGATGAATTCTTCTTCCTTTCAAACAGTCATCGAAGACGATATCTCGTGCGCCGAAGTGAGCGGAAAGTTGGATTTTTCATTCTACAACGATCCACCCAGTATAACAGCGTGCGATCCGGTATCATTCTATTGGAATTTTGCTGCTCCTCAGATTGGTTGGAAGGATCCACTGGATTTGTTCATTCTGAGAGAGCTCGCACCACCAGTCCATATCGCTGTCACTAATTCAAGTGCCAAGACATTGAATTACACTGTCGCACTAGCGCCAGGCTCGAATCTGATGTTTCTCATGACCGATAACGGGGGTAATGGGGGTGTCAGTGGGCAGAATACAGTAGGAGGCAGTGAATATATCGGCCAAGCCTGTCTCTCACAAGCTGCGACCTCGATGGTACCGATTGCCATCCCGTCCCCAACTACGGTCCTGAATAGCGCAACCATGGCTGATTATACTGCCATTGTTTCCTCTACCGTGACATCAAATGGAGTCGTGAGCACATCGACAGCGATACAAACGTATCGAAACGGAAGCTTGTCCTCCGCTTCGACATTGGGAAAGGGAAGTATCGCGGGAGTGGCAGTCGGGGTACTCTTAGGTGCTACCGTTCTTGCCGCAGTGGTGTCATGGTGTATGTGGAGAAAGCGAAATGGGAGCAGGAACTTGCGCTGGGATGTACCTCGATCTGCTGAGGAACATTTGAGTAAATTGAATCCCAGCGGGCCTATTGATGAAGGCTTCTTGCGCAATCAAAGGAAAGCGATGGGCAGATCTGGGTCAGGAGTACAGATGCTTTCGGCGACATCACCCTCATCAGAATCCAACGACGGAAGAGAGCAGCAAAATCGGAGGATCGTCTTTGAGACATCTCCAGAAAACAGCTTTGTGGATACTCCACAAGACGAAGATGCTTCTCCTCTTCGAACTCGCAATAGTCCACCGTGGAACAACTCTTCCTCACTACGATATGGCAATGTAGGACCAGGATTGACGCAGTATCAGGAAGTGTACAATGAGGGTAACTCGCCACTTTCCGGTGGTGGTCTTGCCATGGCTCGACGACTGTCGGAAACGGACAGCATCGTCAGCAACCCCTTTGGAAATTCCCACGCTGTCACCACTCCTCGTAATATGCGACAACCCTTTACGGATTACATTGGAGGTGGCGGAGGAGGAGCAGGGGCTGAAACAGAAGGAGAATCTTTAGCTATGACTGACACTCGATACCAATCATCAGCTCGAATGTACTCTGATCTTTCAAATGCTTCGCCTTACGAGACAGAGCAGCGATTCGGAAGCAGAGGTTCATTGCCCAGGAGCGCAAATCCCACGTACGTTCAACACAGCGATGGCGGCCTCCTCATGGATGACAGTCTGGAAGAAGAGGATCTGGGTGATCACATCGAGTTGCCACCTCAGTACGACGCCGTGCCCCGTCGTGTCAGGCCGGCAAGCAGACCTGCAATGTCTCGGCCGAACAATGCAGAGGAAGCGGAGACGGATCTGGCAAGAGTCGAAGTCTTGCGACGAGCAAGTAACGAGGAGATCGGGGACGCAGATGAGAGTGAATTCTGGAAGTCTCCTTCTTCGAGTCATCGTCCCCTCTCTTAAAGTCATCCTCCCTAGTCTGTACTATTTTATCTCATTATTACATCTAACATGATCACTCTTTGCATTGCATGTACATCGTATACATCATATACATCATATACATATGACTCTGCCTTGTCAGTCAGATCTCGTCCATACACCTTCTCCATGCAGCCGCTGTGAGTAAGGTGGAAGTGTGTGGATGGGTACGTGACGCAGAAGAATTCCCACCCTCTACACTCACATCTTCCGGTATATGAACATCAATCAGGGCCTGGCACACGGCGGTACCACTCCATTCTTCCAGCACTTTCACCTGCTCTGGAGTGATAAAGTCGAGCGTATCACGATTGGCAAATCTTCAGGGGAAAGGAAAAGAGAAAAGACAAATGACCTTGAGATGTGGTCTCTCTCTCTGTGTCGTCTTCGTGTTCCCATGCACACTTACACCATCTGAGCTGCGCCTACTCTCATCACACCATTGCGACCAGCTTTAGCATCCTGACTTTCGTTTGCAGCCTTTGCCAGGTGGTTCAGCATGAATGTTTCCATCTCGAACGTCTGTGCTTCAGGGTGCTTTTCATGAATTCGAGCGATCAAATCGTCGTTTTCATCCAGAAAGGAGGTCGTAAGTCGACCTTGAGAGCCATAAAAGCTATCGGTACTTGCATTCGTGACATTGCCAATCGCTTGGATTCCTTGCGAGCCGAAAATTGACACCTCTTCCGAACTCGTGGGGATACTTCCCTGCAGTGCATTCAGGAGAGCATCATGGATCGCTCTGTCGCATGGTAACTGCGGAAGATGTAGTGCGTGAGGAGAAGACGACTAAAGAAAGCAACATGGCAGAAATGACTCACAAATTGTGTTACATTGTACGGTGAGGTACCCTTCTCCTCACGTATGAAATGATCATAATTTCGAGTCACTCCAAAAGAATTGTATGGTACCACTACAGAGCCTATCGGAGCTGTTCCGGTCATCGTCCCGCACTGCACTCGAGTGTAGCATCGCTGTCAAGACTACACAGAGAGTTGTAGCAAGGCATAGAGACTCACCGATCCTATCCTGACCACTATCATGTCACCGTGCACTACTGCTCTACACTCGCGAATGAAAAAGTCAACCAGCTGCATTGAGCAAGCAGAGGTCAATCAGGGTATATGCTACGTTCTTGCTTCCCAAGCATCTTCCTCGCTTTCTGTTGCTGCTCACACTGAATCCCATCCCAATCGCCACAACAGTGATCGGCACACCTTTGTATCTTCCGGTGAGAGTCAGGAATTTTCGTTGACTTTCGTTCTCAAATATGGCTTTGCCTCCATCGAAGCTTTTGCTGATTCTGTACGCTCTACTGAAGTCGCCGACTGTGATGATTCGATTGGCAACTTCGCCTGGCTTCGTTCCGACATGATATGTTCGACCGTCTGCATCTCGAGGAAAGTTTGCATCGGATATGGTGTCTTTCATGACTGCTAGCACTTCAGTCTTGACGGCTGTGTGATTCTCTCTCAATCTGCAATCTTGATGAGCTCTAAAGTTCTTTCTAGTAGCGTGTCGTCGTGTCGCCCACGCCCAATACCGGTACTGTGGTAATCGGCCCTGAGTCGGTCTATCGGCCGATACACTAAGTAAGCATCCCTACGCCCGCACAGCATTACTACGCCATGGCACAGCCATAAGACAGACGAAAGGTATATAGTCAGAATGCCGTCAGGTCAATGTAACGTAGATCCATCTATCCCTATGTCGAATATGATATCATTCCGTGTCATGGCCATCGATATACATACTACTTCCGCAGCCACTGTACCAGAGACAATGGAACGTCGCGTGGTCTGAAGGGACACGCGGGTCAGATCTCACATAGGTTATGAGCCCAAATAGGATGCTACGCGGAAGCAGATGGCATAATCGAAGCCTACAAGGATGAGACCGTACTGCACCGAGATGCAAAACCGGAGAACTAAGAAAACGAAAAATTGCAATCGAAGAAATCACAACCGAAGAAATCCAAACGAAGAAACACCATACCGTAGAAGCTCATACCGAAAAAATCGAAACCGAAGAAAAAAAAAAACCCAAGCTCTTAACAAACGATGCCCGAACGAAGAACCCCCAAATATCGTAGACCCCCCCCCCCCAACACCGACCAAACTCTATGCAAGACCCTGTAGAGGAGCATACCCCACCCTACACCGACGAAAGGCCATACCAAAGAAACCTAACATACGAGTCGTATTGGACCATGCACCGTGAATCATCGAAGCCTACGAAACCGTAGGAAACAAGCAACGATAACATCGAACGAGTCTTATCGGCGTAAAAAGACAGCCTACCACCGTAGCCTACGATCGGAGCGTCTGAACACCGCACTCACAACAACGTCACGCGGAAATCACACAAGGCACGGAAGAAAGAAAAAAAAAAGATGAAATTGAAAAGAAAAAATTACAAGTACAAGAAGTCGTAGCGGCGCTACGACTTCTTCTTCTTCTGCTTTGGACCGAGATCTAAGACCTCCAGTTCGTAGCCTTGGTCTTCGAGGTCCCCCTCGACCATATCCGCCGCACAATTCAACCTGGCAAGATCCCTCCCATACATGGCTGCCATCACCCGAACCTCCCGCCTCCAGCCAATCATGGACTCAAAGTCTTTCGGCCTCCTCTCCAACAACCTCGCCGCCTCCGACATTGCTACCGACTGATCCTTGAAAGCCTCGACACGATCCGCCAACTCCTTGTTGATCATTCGCTTCCAGTAGGGGTTCGCTGCACGCAAGTCGACGTTGACCCTAGTCGGAACCCAGTCCAGATACTTGCCGCCTTTCCGTTTCTTGCCCTTGTTCTTGAAGGCATAGACGGCACGACGAATGTCGGCCTCCAACTTGCCGCGGACCCCGTTCCCATCCTTGACTGCACAGTGACCAAGAATGTTAGCCGCCATACTCGTAGCCTACGGAATCACCACGACTCACAAATTTGATCGGCATTGCACCGTGCACGACCACTCTTGTTCTTGTCGCAGGGAACACATGGCCGCGCCGGGTTGTTCTTGAACACCATGCAGACCTTACCCTTGTCGACGCAGGTATAACAAGCGTACGTTGCCGGAACATACTCAGGCTGCGTAAAACACAAAAGATGAGACGTCAAAAGGCTCGCCGCCCACAATACCACATCGAAGTCAACTCACCAGTTTCGATTGATCAAAGTCGCCAGCTACGAAACCACCACGGAAGCCAGTCGCCGCAGTCGTATAGCTAGTGACACTACCAGAGGCTTTTCCCTTTCCCTTTGCCTCAGAACGACTGTCATCATCGGCATCGTCATCTTCGTCGTCATCGTTGTCGTCATCGTCGTCGTCATCGTCGTCGTTGCCGTGGTAGTTATCGCTGTCACTATCGCCATCACTCTCGTCGCCGTCATCGTCGCTACCGTCGCTATCCTCGTCCACGTCAATGACTGGCATCTTACCTTTCCTCCTAAGCTGATCGAGCGGAATCTGCGATGACCCCTGCGCACTAGCCTCATCACCCCCAGATTCCGATCCCGCAGCCTCCGACTCAACCCGACTCTCCTTCGGTACCTCCTGTGACATCGCTAGAAGAAATGAACGGGTCGTACGAAATTGTTAGCGACAAGCATACAGACATAGCCGACAAGACAAATGTACTCACCCTTTTCGACCTCCTCCGACTCACCCAACTCCTCGTCCACCTCGCCGGAACCCCGTGTAGATTCGTTGGCTACGAACAGAAAGATAAATCAACGTCAGCAACGTCAAACACGATAAGACCAAACCCCACTCGCACTCACCTCCACCATCGCCACCGCTCGTAGCTTTTGATGGCCCAGCCTCACTTGCAACAGGCCCACCACCACCACCACCGCTCTTCGAAGCGGCCCTGCTAACCCTCCTGGCAGCGGCAGCCTCCCGCGACGCCGCCTTCTTTCGCGCCTTCTCTTGCTTGGCTTCTAAAGCCTTCGCGAGACCCGAAGCTGAACCAGGCATAGTAACAAGTGTAAAAAGGGAAACGGGAGAATGGGTAAAAAGGGAACGGAGGCAAGAAGAGAAGAGATGGTGGAAGCGAAGGGGAAGGAAGAAAAAGGACGAGAACCGAGCTTAAGTACCTTCACAGAACCCAAGTTTTCGAGCCGAAATGAAGAAGAAACTGTCGAGAGACCACGCCGCAGCTACCACGTTGCCCCCAACCGCTTCGTGCCCCAAAACGGTACGTTACCGGTAAATGACGACGGCACCGTCACTTGAGAAAGCGTCAAACAACGTCAAACAACGTTGCACGCAAAGACGGCGACGACACGGAGTAGCGCACAGACCCACTGAAACGCGTCAAACAACGTCAAACAACGTTGCCTGCAAGGATGGCGACGGCACCGCGTGACACACAGACCTACTGAAACGCGTCAAACAACGTCAAACAACGCTGCCTGCAAGGATGGCGACGGCATCGCGTTACGCACAGACCCCCCCTCCAGGAACTTCCAAACCCCAAACGCGTCACGCGACTTAGGCGCGCGCCGGCTTACCCATTACCGAGCCGGCCGGTATTAGTAGGACTGCGCAGCGTACGAAACATACCGCAGCCTACGATTCTGGACCCCCCCCTCCTTGGCACCAAACCGTTTGCGCTGTATCACGCGAGTTGCCTCCTGACTTTTGGCCTATACCGCTCCAGTACGCCTTGACACTCATCCAACACCACAGCAACGCCCTAAACACACACCGCCCTGTATCATCGACCTACCATCAGTGCGCAGCTTGCGATACGCCGATACGCCCCCTCCCTCGCCCCAACACTCAAACAGCATTGCCGCGACGCCCGCAATGACCGAACCCTGTGCCGACCGCCCGACCTCAGCCCGCAGCCTGCGATATGGCGTAACATTCCCAACGCCATGGATGAAATGGCAGGGAAGAAAACCGACACCGCCGCTACCCACGCCAAAAGGTACATAAACCTGCCTATCTGCACAACATCCCCCTCTTTCCTCCACCCACTCTATCTCTTACAGACGTACTCTGGTAGTATATCTCACAGACTTCAGCTCGAAACCAAAAGACAAATCCGTATAAGACACCCTTCCGCAAACGACTACATCGTCAACATGTCCTCATTCAACACGATCGACCTTACCGAAACGGAGCGTTCCAAATTCGCTGCCGACGATTGCGCCTTCTTAGACAACATCGACATCGGATGCCTTAACGGGACCGACAACATGGACACGGCCGCGAAAGCGACAATCAACGGGACCATGCTTGAGACTGACAACTTCTCTGCCTGGTACCAGGAGATGCATGCCCTCTTTCAAGGAACCGGCGAGGAACGCGCCCTCGATATGCTCGAAGGGAAGGCTCGCGCTTCAATCGAAGCCTACCAACGCTACTTTGGTACCAAATGCCGCCCCGACCATCTCGGAGGCCCCGATTCCAAGCCAAAGGGCCCCTTTCTACTCTCGGCCACCCGTGCCCAACTTCGCCGAAAGAAGGAAGAACAGCACATCCGTATCATGATCTTTAACACACTCTCTCGTAAGGTCAAGGACCTCTTCAACCATCTTCGCGCCTCCCCATTACCGGTCATTTGGAAAGCTATTGAAGATCGTTACCGATCTTCTGCCCGAGACGCAGCAAGGGTGCTCGACTATCAACTGTCAGCGTACCACCCAAATGGAAAGACAGTCACTGCCGTAGCCGACGATCTTTGTCAACTGTTCGCCGAACACCTTGCTTCCGCCGATTCTGAAATCCCCAAAGACAAGAAGACCAACTTCCTCTTGCGAGCACTCGAGGAACTCGCTGAGTCCAACAGACCACACCTCAAACACGGCGTTGAACGTTACCGTGAGGATCATACTAAAGCTGAGACCCCATTTGATGAAGTCTTCCGTAAGGCTAGGGACCTTGACGAGAAGGAGATGAAATCTGCCTCCCGCAAAGGCGCCCCGAACATGTTCAAGATCGAACAGCCGCAACGCTCGCAGCCTCCGATCCCGTACAAAACCCACAACAAAGAACGCTACAGTAACAACGCCGACCAAATGAAGCCGGACTGGCAACGGTGTAATCACTGCGGAGAGCTAGGCCACTTTGTCCGTGACTGTCACTCCCGCCGAGCCGGACAGAAGGCTACAACGCGCTTCGACGCAGAAGGGAACCTGGTCACTAAAGACAACATCATCATTCGCCACCACTACCAGAACCGCCTCCCACCTAACCGGCAACGCCCCTCGGCACCATACCAACAAGGCGGCCCTAGCACCCCACACCCCGGTTACAGCACTCCACCCCACCGCCCAGCACTTCGATACGTGACGAATGATCAACAAGACCTAGCGCAAGGTGCTTATTTGGAACACACCAACAGTACAGAAATTGACCACCCAAACTAGGGATTCGCCGCGGCTGAACATACGGAGAACAACATTGTGGTCCACGATCATATTTTCGGCCGCATCGGCATCAACGAATCAACCCGATCGAGGTGGATCCTCGACTCTGGCGCTTCGACTTTCTTCGTGAACAACAGGGATTTTCTTCTGAATGAAAGCATTTGCGACGGTATGATCACCGTAGGGGATGGAAGCCAAGTGCAGATTGAGTGCATGGGCGACGTCGCCCTCAGAACAAAAGGAAATGACACCGTGTTCATCCTGCGAAATGCACTCCTGTGTACCAAACTGACGGTCAATGTCCTCTCCACCAAAGGGATCAGCGCCGGTAATATGGGATACATCGCACCAAACGGCAGCCTCACATATCCCAGCCCCGACACCCTCCTGACGAGATTCAGTCTTGGATTCGGTGAGGTCGTGGTTGGAAAGACCGCCAAAACACTCATGATCGCACCATTCGACAAAACCCTTCACGCTTACTCGCCCACAATTGAATGTTCCTCCTCTCTCGTAGGCAACGAGTTTCGATCGCAGCGTGTCGCCGCCTTACTCCTGAGTATCCGAGAGGGCAAAGACTCCGTGCTTCGCGAATTGACACTGTGGCACAAACGTCTTGGCCACCCGGGAATAAGTCAGATATCGATGATCGCGAAAAGGACGCCATCACTACCCAAAGCCTTACGATCAATCGGCGAAGGATGGAAAGATCTTCCTCCTTGCCGAGCCTGCGTTGTGGGGCAGCGACAACAAAAACCCTTTGGACGAAGCAGAAAGATAGCCGCAGAACCCTTCGACGTCGTCCACATCGATCTCAGCGGCATTCACGCATACAAGTCTATCTCCGGCAGCCAATATTTCATGGTATTCTTGGATGACTGGTCACGTATGACTTGGGTCTACTTCATGCAGAAACACGACCACGAGACCCTCCTGCCCATCCTCAAGAAATTTCTATCCGTGAAAGGTCCAAAGGGAGAGAAGGTTAAGAAGTTCCATGCCGATAACGAATTCAACCACGACTGGTTCCGAAGTTTCTGTGATAACGAAAACATCGAATACTCCTTCATCCAGCCCCACACCCCACAGCACAACAGCCGCGTCGAGCGTATGATGCGCACGCTTAAGTCGCCCGCCCGGGCGATGCTGGGAGCATCGGGACTCCCTCTCGCCTACTGGGAATACGCCATCTCAGTTGCTGCCTTCATCCGGATCAGACTGCCGCATCGACGTTTTGGAATCGCACCCTACAAAAAATGGCATGGCCGTCCGCCGAATTTAGCCTTCCTCCGAACTTTCGGATGCCTCTGCTATCCGTATTACAACAAAGTCGCCCGACAACAAGATGGTCTCAACGCACCATACGACGTCCGGGCTTGTATTGGGATCTTCCTCGGCTACTCTACCCTCACGCTCACCTATATCGTCTACCTTCCACAAGAACACAAATTCACGGAGTCAAGAGACGTTGTATTCAATGAGTCTGCATACTGGACGTGGTCAAAGGAATCAGTTCTCGAGCATCGAAGAAACTGGTCGGCCTACAATCTATGGCCGGAAGACGCATCCGAGGCAAGAATTCGCCAAGTTGAGGACATCACAGACGACAACATCCTTGAGCACAACAAAAGCAAGATGGATAACTTATCGGAAGAGGAATGTCACGACCTAGCTGAACAGACAACAAAGACACTCCAAGACGAACTCGCAGCCTCCGAACGCCACATCGAGGTACGACGGGAAGAGGAGCAGGAACGAGACAAGATCGCAGCCGCCGAACTCGAGAAATCTAAAGACGCGAAGGAAAGGCAAGAAGCGGAACTGAAGAATTGGGAAGAAGAAGCAATCCAAAGGCAAATCAGACAACTAAGAGAGGAAGACAATGAAGACGACGTGAGAGCAACTGATTTGACTGATGTCTTGGCGAGACAAACGGAGCAGTGCGAAGGATTGGAAACAAATGAAAACGAAGAATCGGAAGTGGCGGAAGAAGAACCTCCCACATCAAATGCAACGAAACCTGCTCAATGCACAGAAAACAACCCCGCCGCCACGACCGTCACCACCAACCACTCCCCCAACCCAACCACCACGAATATCACCGCCGACAACAACCCCGACCCCACCACCACGACCGTCGCCACCGACAACACCCCCGACCCCACCACTCCGACCGTCATCGCCGACACTATCGCCGACCCCGACAATCAAGAACAGAACCGCCTCCAAAAGGCAAACGACCGCGCAAATTGACGACGGGAAATGGAAAGAAAACTCGAACTTGCGAAAGCAGCGATCGACGCACGAAAGAAGGCCGAACCTAAAGGGAAAGAGAAACCTGCTTGGAGGTACGTCAGCAAATCATCCATCGACGAAGACAGGAAGCGGGCCGAAGACGCAGTAGACAATGTTCGCCTCGCATACGCCTACGACATCAAAGCAGCCGCCGCCAACGAACGATCCCTCCTGATGACAGCCGAGATAATCGAAGCCTGCGAATCTCTGCCTCAAGACTTCTACTCCACACATGACAACTTCGACAAAAACAAAATCAATGAATCGTTGGCAGCCATGCACATGCTCCAACGACAGCCAGCGACGCGAGCCTCCCTTGGAGGACAGCCTATCAGCATTGCCGAAGTAAAGAGGTTATCAGACTGGCCAAAGTGGAAGGACGCCATGACGGAAGAATGGTGCACACACGTCGAAATGGGTACTTTTGTGCGCACAGAACTTCCACAAGGCAAGAATCTCGTCGGCTGCAAATGGGTCCTCACGGTCAAAATGGACCTCCTCGGAAGAATCACTCGGTACAAAGCAAGACTTGTGGGACAAGGCTACACACAGGTCCACGGAATCGACTTCGAAGAGACGTTCTCCCCCGTCGTGAAGCTCACGGCTCTACAAATGATGCTGGGTGCCGCCATCATCAAAGGGTACCGAGTGAAACTCATGGACGTGAAGACAGCATATCTCAACGGCACAAATGAGCATGAAATCTACATGACCATACCGATCGACTTCCGAGACCCTACGGACGGACCAAACACTGTGCTGAAAGTGATAAAATCCCTCTACGGATTAAAAGCGTCGGGACGCGAATGGTTCAAAACGCTCTACTCAAGACTCGCAGCCTTCGGATTCCGCCAATCAGACTACGAAGACAGCGTTTTTATTCAAGACCGAACGAAGGCCATCCTACTCACCTATGTGGACGACCTGGTCTTACTATCACCCACAGAAGACATCGAAACAGAGGTAGCCAACATGCTACGATCTCAGTTCACCATGACCGACAACCCACCAGGAACGGCGTTCCTCGGAATTGCCCTCGAGCCGTTGGTAGACGGTCGCAGAGGCTATGCGCTAAGCCAAGAACATTACATCAAGACCATATTGAAACGTTTCGACCTCGAAAACGCAAAGGTAGCGACGCAGCCGCTACCAAGCAAGATCGACCAAATCCACCCATCGCCGCCTTCGATGACAGCGACAAACGAATCGAAGTCGGAATACCTCTCGAAGATTGGATCTCTGCTATGGGTGTCACAAGTCACCAGACCTGACATATCGTTTGCAGTAAACTTCTTAGCAAGATTCTCAGCGAACCCGTCCGAGTACCACCACCAACTCGCAAACAACGTCCTACGATACCTGAAAGGTACAGCAAGTCACACCCTCGAAATGACACCGCTCTCGACCAAAGGCCCCGATGAGAAGCTCTACCTTCAACTACACAGTGACGCGGACTTTGGAGGAGACCGACAAAAGGGAAGGAGCACCACAGGGTACACGGTGTTCCTGAACGGGATGGTTATCGATTGGAAGTCACAACTACAGAGCACCGTTGCCCTAAGCTCCACTGACGCTGAAATGATCGCTCTCTCCACCACTTCCAGACGAGCGATCGGACTCAGGAACTTGCTCAAGGACGTGTTCGAAGGCTACGACCAGGAAAACATTCCCATCTACACCGACTCGGCAACTTCGCTTGTACTCAGCGGAGAATTCGCAAACCACGAAAAGATTAAGCATCTGAGGCAAAAGGAGCAGTACATTCAAAAAGCCAGAAAAGACGGAGAAGTCGACATCATCAAGATTGCCAGCAAACTGAACACCGCCGATTACTTGACAAAGTCGAAGCCTGCTGCGGACATTCAGCGATTCAAGCAAACCATTGGGCTAGGACGACCAGCGAGCAAGAGACAGGATCGCGCCAGGTCGGAATCAGGAGGAGAGGGGTTAAGGAGGAGCCAACCCCAGGAGGAGGAGCCAGCAACTAAGAACGACTCTGAATCGTAGGCCACGGTGTGCGGGCGAAGGAGATGAGGAGGAGGATGTGGTAATCGGCCCTGAGTCGGTCTATCGGCCGATACACTAAGTAAGCATCCCTACGCCCGCACAGCATTACTACGCCATGGCACAGCCATAAGACAGACGAAAGGTATATAGTCAGAATGCCGTCAGGTCAATGTAACGTAGATCCATCTATCCCTATGTCGAATATGATATCATTCCGTGTCATGGCCATCAATATACATACTACTTCCGCAGCCACTGTACCAGAGACAATGGAACGTCGCGTGGTCTGAAGGGACACGCGGGTCAGATCTCACAGGTACCGGTATGAGCTTAAATCGCATACACGTGCACCTCCACATTTAAAGTTTTCGGTCCGCGAATCGCCTTAACTTCAAAGCTACGATTACCAACCCTTTCACCCCAGCTGGATGATGTGTAGAAATTATTGCCTTCCGCTCTGGCAAATGCTTTGACCTGCTTCGCCGAAACGAGCAGCGGGGACAAAGAGTGTGTGATAGGAAGCACTTAAAGAGCAAAGGAAAGATGAGCTGTTACAGTCTCACACCTTCCGAGCGATGCAAAAAATTAGCAAAGAAAAGCAACAAAGCGACAATCAGACCCCTCGCCATCACATACATCGACGCATCGCACTTTGCTTGCCTCTCGTGGCATTCGTGTCTCTTGCGTGGGCTCTGAAGTTCCAACCACTGCAATTCATCATGAAGACTTCCTCTATGTATCCGGCTCTTGCTGCGATCGCAGTAGCAAATGAAGTCGTCACTGCATCACGACTGACTCCTGCTCAAGCGAGACGTGAGGCGGCAGTAGACCCGTACGGAGGGGCGTCTGCGACCATCCTGCAGCATCCCGCAGACTGGTCTCGCGATGTGTATCCCATTCCCGTTCATTCGCACAACGACTACTGGAGAGACGCTCCCGTATATGATGCCCTCTCGAGTGGTGTGCGTTCGATAGAATCAGACGTCTGGTTGAATCCGGATGACAACAGACTCTACGTGGGACACGATCCCTTTGCTCTCTCCTCTGAACGAACATTTCAAACACTGACGCTGACGCCACTACAAAAGGCGATCGATCAAGCAAACTCGGCGAACCATGTCCACGCCAACACTACATCATCGCGCTTCTTTACAAATCTCCAGAAACAGAGTGCACCGACTGTCAATGAGTCTACGCCTCTGGTAGGATACTTTTCTGCTGGTGTCGGATTGTCAGCTCCTATCCAGCTCCTAATCGATATCAAGACGGACGGTGACGAGACGTTTCCCTTTGTTCTGAAGGAGTTGCAGCACTTGGCAGACGGTGGCTACCTCACACAGTACAATGCAAAGACAAACATGACTACGCCTGGCCCCTTGCTTGTTATTGGCACTGGCAACACACCAGCGACGACACTAGCAGCCATGGAAAAGCGCTTCATCTTTCTAGACTGTCCGATGGGCAAGCTGGACACTCGTCTGACCGCCAACGGAACCGAATATCCATACGATCCATCGCTGTGTGGTGTTGCAAGTACCAATTTGATCTCCATCACCGACTGGGAGGGTGTCGAGGATGCCACCGACGTGCAGCAAGACAACTTAATAAGCGCAATCAATCAAGCTCATGCGCTCAACATAAAGACGAGGATATGGGATACTCGTGAGTCTCGTCCATCATACTCACTACGCTCTGCCTTGCATCTGACTGAAATCCTCTCTCCCTGCTTGCTCAAGCCAATTGGCCCATCTTTGCCCGCAATAATGTCAACAGACTTCTCTTAGAGCTTGGTTCAGACTGGATTAATGCAGACGATCTCGGTGCCATTTCTGGCTTCTGATTACCGTACAGCAAGAGGATTGAGCCACTCTCTTTTCTGATTTGATTCGTCCTGTGTGATCTTGATCAGGCGCTGCCAGAAGCTTTCCGTGTGTAGAAGATCGTCGTGATCACCCTATGACGTAAGTCACCAAGCGAAAAGTATGAGTACATGCCAAAATAGACATTCTACGCACTCACCTTGAACGAAGTTAGATCCACAACCGGTTCGAGGCCTTTTTCCTGCAGCAGTCTGATACCTTGCGCGTTGTAGTCGACGTTCAAAAGAGTGTCTTCATGGCTGTGTATGATGTAGATCTTCGGGTTGAACCCTGAGGTATCGTCGACTGGCCACGACTCCAGGCCTGCTTTCTCGAGCTCCAGATCAAATGAGCCCGGCCGAACTCCAGCAGGGTAGAAGGCTGGTTGCACGAATGTAATATAATCGGGGTATGAACGAACAAGATCGACTACAGAAAAAATAGACTCCTGTAGAAGTTATGAAGGAGATTAAAACCTTTCAGCCCATCTCTCCACTACAATGTACGCAGAAAACACACTTACGACCGCTACGAAGGCTCTGATGGAATGACGAATATTCTCCGATAGCGAGGGCATATCCCGAATGGGTCCATCGTGTGAAGTCTGGCCCTTGTCACTCGCGAGAGCAGCTGCAAGCGACATGTATCCTCCTGCAGAGTGGCCTGCCAGTGTGATCTTTGCGTTGTCATAGCCGAAGGTAGAAGCGACTGTGCTGTCAAAGACATAGTCTAGCGCTTTATAGAAGTCAGAGACATGATCGGGGTGATAGACGCCGTTGCCCTCCAGCGACAAGCGATACTCTATCAACACGACTGCAACATCGGACGTCTCCGAGATGTAGTCTGCCAGATCGTGGTGGTCGCTCGTTGAACCACTTCGCCATGCCCCTCCATGAAGGAAAATCAGTAGTGGAGATGGTGTACCTTTACTCCCATGCATAGAAGGATACACTTCTATGAACTGGCGATCAGATCTCCCGTACGCAATCTTCTTCCCGAGTGTCATGGCCGATACATCAGTAAAGCAATGTCACTAAAAGATACTTTTTTCTTCTGGATGAGGCGCTATTTTCGGGTCAGAATAGGCAACGGTGGCTCAAAGTCAAGTACAGGACACTTCTCACCTTTCTCTTGCGATTTTCTGAACCTCCAACAGTGGGCCCAAATCGACCGACCCTCTCTTCGCCAGTAATTCACGACACTCGACTTTTCGAGTCCGCGTTCGTATCTCTCAAGTAAAGTCCTCAGGAAGTCACTCGACGCAAAGCATGTAACGCAATTCTATGCACGGGCCAAGTGTCCAATGATTTTCCCCACCATCGAAGAGGACATATTTGGGAGGCAAATCCGAACGCGCGGCTCACCCTCTTCTGGCCTTCGAACA
The DNA here is from genome assembly GCA_026210745.1 of Exobasidium rhododendri. Lineage (NCBI taxonomy): Eukaryota > Fungi > Basidiomycota > Exobasidiomycetes > Exobasidiales > Exobasidiaceae > Exobasidium > Exobasidium rhododendri. The sequence goes on from CP110630.1 coordinate 2,508,288, forward strand.
CACCTTCCCCTTCTCTGCATCATGTCGCTGCTCTTGGACCCGTCTGCCCTGATGGAGCAGCTTCCAAAGCTTCTTCCTACAGTCCAAGGTCAAGGCTCGACTATCCAATCTGCTCAAGACGCCATTGCATTGCTGAGTCATGCACTCTTTACTCGACTTTCTTTTCGCTTGACATCACTCTCTGATGCTACTTCTCCACCGAATGAAGTCTTCTCTAATAATACATTGCCAGCATCCTGGAACGCTTCCGGACCTTCTCACTATACCTTCCGATATGCTCATGAGCAGTCTTCGCTTAACTTTCTTGTCAAGGTCATTTCCTTAGGTGCTAGGATAGTGATACACGCAACTGCTTTAGAGTCAAATCGGACAGAAAGTTATGAGATTGAGTTGGATCGATTCACCTCTAGATCTTACTGGCCTTGGAATAGTCAGAATAGTCAGGCGGAACCGCTTGTGAATGGATTTGTATCTTCCACGAGGATCTCTGATTTTGTGTTTGGATTTCAAGTCAAGATCATTCAGAAGCTTGTTCCTGGTCTAAGAAAGGAAGGCTACGAAGAGTTCACCGACACCGACCAGGGCTCTTCATCAACGTCGTCTGCAGCAGCAGCAACCTCCTCCTCCTCCTCCTCGCAAAGGAACAGGCAACAACCGCAGCCAGTCGCACCAACAGGACCAGACGATGAAGACTTTCCTCGTCTACAGCAACCGCCATTTCGCAATCCTCTCATCATAGGCGATCGCGACCTGGATCCACTGGGAGGCAATTTTGGCCCTCCATCTCTTTTCGAAAACGGTGGAAGAGGGAGAGGTGGTCTTTTCCCTGGAGGAGACGATGGGGGTGGCATGTTTGTCGGTCCGAATCATCCCATCTTTCGAGATCGTTTCCCACAAGGAGAAGGGCAAGGAGGTTTTGGGGGAGGAGGCATGGTACCACCTGGTGCTCGATTCGATCCGGTCGGACCGTACGGACAAGGTCCCAGGGTACCGGGACCAGGCAGAGGAAGAGGCAGGGGCAGGGGTGGGGGTGGGGGATATGGGCCAGGGGGGATGGGAGACCCCGACTGGGATGACATGGCCCCTCCCGGTGGTAACGTGAGTAAGCGAGCTTGGAGGAGATCCGCATATAACGATTTTCGGCAGACAACTGAAAGTATAGTTTGTCGTTTCCCCTCAGAGTGACTACGATAACATGTTCATGTAACAGGCCAATGATTGTATACTTCTATGTAGACACACAATGAGCGGCGGGGAAAGAGGGAAAGAGAACACTCATCTCGCGATGCTAGGCTATAATCGAATTCTAATACCTCTCGTCTTCGAGTACTGCCACCAACTCTTTACATCGAAGGTATGCAAAAGCTCTACGACTTGTCTGCTTCCAAAGTCGAACCAGATCGGACTGTGCCCCACCCGACTAATCTCCAATGCTTATCGATTCTCCTCGATAAAGCAATCTTTTCCCCGATTTCTGTGCATGCGGGTGAAGTAAGACGAATCTTTGCCAGGTCTGCCTTGACTGACATGACTACGCCTCCCGTCGAAGTGGAGCCGATATTGACCATCAAGATCTCCGACTTTGTTAATTTCTGCACCTTTGTCTGCTTCTTGTCCCCGGTCGCGACACCGAGCAGCCTTCGAAGCAAAAAGTAGTTGATCTCTAACTCTGTGTAAATCTCCGGCAACATGCCTACCTCGCCGAGCACTTGACCGACCAATCTGTCGGCTCGACAGAGAGTGGGGTCGATCTTTGTTCCTACACCAATCAAGCCTCCTGGAACGGCAAATTGAAGATCGTTGTGCTCTGCAAAGAGAGTGGCAATCTTCGAGTAGATTGGCTTACATCGCACTTGGCCCTCCTCTTTTGTGACAATTCCAGGTCGAACTTCAATCTCTTGACCTATTCGCAACACCCCACTCAAAATCGAACCGCCTGCGACACCTCCTTTCAGATCGGCTACTTCGGCACCAGGTTTATTGACGTCGAATGATCGAATGACGATCAGCCTTGGTGTAGAGGTAAAGTCTCTGATGGGTATGGGTACTCGCTTGACTATGTATTCGTTGACCGCATCGATGTTGTACTTGAGTTGCGCAGAGACCGGGACGATCGGTGCCCCGTCGGCTACTGTTCCCTTGACAAATTTGATGATGCTGTTCCAGTGTTCTTCTGCAGCGGCCTCTCGAATCAAGTCGACCTTGTTTTGTAGAATGATTATGTCTTTCAATTTCATGATCTCAACAGCAGCCAAGTGCTCCGATGTTTGGGGTTGAGGACAGGGTTCGTTTCCAGCAATCAAGAGCAGTGCTGCGTCCATGACTGCTGCTCCGTTTAACATGGTGGCCATCAAAATGTCGTGACCGGGACCTAGAGTGAAGAGTTACTAAGTCAGTCCAGTGACTCAAGAGACGTTGACAAGAGCTCGAGATAATGACTCACAATCAACAAAGGACACATGTCTGTGGGGGCACCAGGGGGCCAAAAGAGCGGTCAGAGTGAAGCAATCTTAGCACAATCACAAGTCCCCGCAACGCACCTTAGAAGCTTCATCCTTGACTCGCATCCTGGGACTTCACAAGGTGGATTATCCTCCTTGTTTGATGGATATGAGCGATAACATTGAGGTCGAGGGCATTCTTCCCTTTCGCATTTATATATCTAGATCAATTGGCCCTAATGTAAGTGCCATCAACTTTCTCAAGTCTGCACAGATTCATCTTGTTGCTCACCTTTGCGTTGGCGTAACCCAATTTGATTGTGATGTTCCTTACCAATTCGTTCTTGAATCGAACAGTCTGAACACCTGAAATAGCTTTGACGACAGTCGACTTTCCGTGCGCTACGTGACCAATGGTTCCGATGTTGATTGTTGCTTGCTTCGAAATTACTTCTGGACTTAGAGGATTTAGTTTGGAAGTATCGATAGAGATGGACTGAATTCCTTCAGCGAGCTTCGACACACTGCCGTTTTCATTGGCGACAGGGGCCTCAGTAGAAGCCATGATGCGCACGAGAAAGGTAGCGATGAAGCAAGTCCGATGTGGAAGGCAACGGCAGGATGGTGATGGATGATGACTCGAGGAGAACAATGCCGCCAGCTTCCTTCTCTTCAGCTTAGGGTTTTTTTTTTCGCCTCTCGTGTGCAGAGGGACGTCAGGCTGAACGCGCGAAAATACGAATTCAATTCTTATGAACAATACAATCAATTCTCTTACATTACAGATACAGTGATAGTCCCTTCTACAGAGGTGGCTGGTGGGGGGGGGGGGGGGAGAGAGAGGAGAGAGAGACCTTTGGAACCATCATTATCATCAGCACTGCGTGCAAAGCCTGAGGAGTGACAAATTGACAGCTCAGGGTATGTGAGCTGGGAAGGAGACGATTCTTTTTCCGACTCTGAACTGTATTCGTAGGAGTTTCTTGGCCATGAGATTGTACACTGCCTTGTTGGCCAGGGAAGCACTGCTGTCGTCGATGTCGGCAGGCTTCTCTCGGCCCTCTGATGCCTTTTTCAACGCTTCACATCCTTCACCAGCCCACCAGGCCACTCCCACCGATGTCAGATCGTCGAATGCCATTGCATGGGGTGGTGGTGAAGTAAGTAGAGTGAACAGCAATCTCGCTGCGATAGCAGTCATAGATGAAGGCGGTCCTGCATTCTCAACTTGTGTGGACGTAGAATTGGTGCTACCAGAGGTTGCCGCTGTGTCTTGACTTGCATTACTGGAGCTGGCCATGCTAACGTCTCCTTCTCCTACTTTGCTACTTGCCCCTCCTACACTGAGATCTTGAAGGATACGAAGAGTGTCTCGATAGTTTGCCCCCTCCTGTTCCACAGCGACGTACCGCATCGCATCACCAAACAGAGTCCAGATATTCTCGCAGATTCTTTCTAGCTCGTCCGATGACTCTGGTTGAACCAATGCCAGCGTATCATTCAGCGATTCTTCATCTAGTTGCGCATATTCTGCTACGCTCGAAGGATGTTGCAGTGTGGTATCATTTTCGTCACTTTCATCATGCCCCATTGTCAACTTCAGATCTGTGGCAGACGTCTGCGAGCTAGCTTTCATCTGCGCAGCTTCTGGCCTTTGTGAATAGACGTGAGTGTTAGATTTGTCCAGCATCTCACTCGAAGACTTCTTGGTGGATATTGTGACTCTAGGTGGTAAGGTGCCGGCACGAGGAGAAGACGAAACAGTGCTTCTTGTGACTGACGTTCGAGCCTTGCCTCCCAATTGCGATTTTGCTTTCTGCGTTAATTTCCTCTGACGCTGAAGCAGACGTAATGCAACATCAGTCAGCTGCCTCTTCTGTTCTTCCTCGGACACGACCGAGTGCAGCTCTCTCACCTTCTCCAGTAGATCTTCAGTCGTCTGTTCGATCGCAAAGATTTCCATCTGTTCCCTCTTGATGCTTTCCTGTAATGTACGAATTTCCTCGTTGGGATTCACGAGAGAATGGGGCTTCTCGGACACTGAAACTACCAACTCTTTCCTCGACTCTGCATGCGACAATCTGGCAATCAACGTCTCTATTCGAGATAGACTGACTTCTTGCTGCGACATCTGCCTCTCCAGCTCGCTGTTCTGTTTTAGAAGGGCCTTTACATGTTTCCTGGCTCGAGGTGCGTGGTGGCTGAAGTACATGTGTGCTCAATATCAGACATCCTACGGCTTGCTTTTGCCCTCAGCGCCACTCACTAATTAGCAAGCAATCTTTGAGCAGCCTTCAAGAGTGTTCTCGCATCAAAATGTACCAAACCTTTGGCCTCGGCCTCCAGCACATTCTTGCGAAGGGGGGTAGGTGGTATGAATTCCCTCGGTTCGGGAAGCCTTGTTGTGACAGCCGAGACTACGTTGTCCTCGCTCCATTCTGCCTCTGCCTTGTTCCCACTACTTGTGCCTGGTAGAGGAGGATACCAAAACAGGTTGGACTCTACCTGATCCGCGTCTCGAATGTAGTCTAGCACGTCCAGCTTATACGTGTTAAGGACGGCGCAAGTGAAAGGCCGATAAACGTTCTTACTCGAGGAAGGTGCGCTTGCATGAAGACGTAAGATAGCGTCAAGCGTGGATCCGATTGTCGTCAGGTGTGTCTCCATCTTTTCGCTTGAGTAGGATAAGTCTGCCCTTGATGACGACGGCAGTTGTGTGCACCGAGCGGGTCCCTCAGTGAGAGCTAAGAGAGGGAGAGAACAACACTCAGGCACGCGTCCGTCTCTCCCCTCTTGCCGATGTAACTTGATCTGACGGGTTGTACAAATAGACTATTTGGAATAATTAATGGGGGAATCAGGTCGAGGCACCTTCAAGGTCGGCCAAACTATACATCCGTCGCCTCAAACAATGCCTGCAATTGCTCTCAATGCTCATGCGGGGCTAAACCAGCCTTCTCCGATCAGATCCCTGAAAGAAAATGGAGAAGTGTCAGCTACACAAGCACAGGAGAGAAGTGAGAAGGGAACACTCATGCTCCGGATCAAGAGAAAGAGAGGCACCGAACCAATCAATGCACTTCGAATAGAGACTCTCTTGTCCGAGGGAAACAATTCCGATGAGGTGGAAGGGCATACAAAGCGCAAACAGGACGCCATCCGGGATGACAAGACAGAGACAGCAGTCAAAAGGCGTCTTACTGATCGAGGTGAGCTTGCGTTCGTCTGACAGCCCTGTACCGGATCACTGACACTTCATAATACTTTGCAAAGGTGTCTTTCGCCTAGCAGAGACGGTTTCGGTCTCGTCTTTTGCGGATGCTAAGTCAACACGGCAATTGGAGCAGCGGATCTCGGATCTGAATAATACAGCCAATCTTGCTCCCACAACATCACCCATTCCACCTACCAAGCATTCCGACTCTAAGGAGATTAAAGACAATACGGACATCTCAAAATCGATTCCTTCCTCGACAGACTCTTCGAATTTTCGATTCAAGATCATTAAACCAACCACAAAGAACCTCAGTAGACAAGCCCTTTTGAGAGCTCACAAAGGCAAGACCAGCTCGAGTAGTCTGCAATCCCGATCAGCGCAGGCAAGGCGTGGTAGTCTTGCGAGTAAGGGCTCTTCTGGCTCGCTCCGCAAGGCCTGGGATGCGCGCGGTAGCAGTCAAAGGAATGCTACATATCCAAGCAAGCTTCGCTTTATCGATGCTGTCATGGAAGAGAGTGGACAGGGAAGAGGTGGTAAAGGGCGAAGAGAGGCAGGCAAGAGGAGGAGTCGTTCGAAAAGGACAGAAAGCATCCAGAGTGATGATGCTGAAATGGAGCTCCTAGACAGTCGCTTTGCCGACCTCCTAGGTAACTACCTACAAGACAACGACCTTCAACCTCCCCGGGATCTGTACAAGTCAACGACAGCGGCGCACAAGCCAGAACTTCAGTCTGATAGCGACTCGGCGGAGTCCGAAGACGGAGACTACGTATATGATATCTACTATCGAGAGAAGGAGACTATGTGGGGTTCAGGGCCAGGGGGAGCATCTGATGCAGGGCTTCGACCGGCTAAGGTAGCTGGTCATGAGGACGTTGGAATACTGCCTGGAGTAGAAGCAGGTGAGAAAGCCTCAGCTGAAGCGCAATACGCAAAGGAGCCTATGGCTACTCTTGTAGGATTTGATAATGAAGATGATCTCATAAATCAAATGGAGGCTGCCAGTCAATCGTTGTCGCAAGAAGGCCTAAATGACAGCTCTGATGACTTCGACGAGGGAGAAGACGAGGACAGCAATGATGAGGGATTTTATCGAAACGACTATCCTGAGGATGAAGGGCAAGAGGAAGAAGAATTCAATCAAGCTGGCTGGGGATGGTCTGGCCCTCGTCGAAGGCGTCAGAAGGCAAGCAGCAGCGATGAAGAAGATGATGATGAAGGAGAAGATGATAGCGGCGAAGATAGCGACGACCTGCACGCCTGACAATGGCCACACTGCTATGCACATACAACGCGGATTCCCCCCCCCCCTCCCATTCCTTCAACACCACACACATTCAATGTACCATACAGATGTGGACTTGCGCTAATGCCCGCTCCTTGCAATGTCCTACCATCGTTGACATCCTGTTCGCTCACATTTGTACTTTAGTGTGTTCCAAGAGTAATTGTCGCATTGGCCCGAGCGCGAGCCTTTCAGAAGAAATGTACTTCGCAGTCCTCTACTTTCCTCGGCGAGCGTGCTCACTTCCATTCCTCGATCTCCCTCGATCTTAGGACCCTCTATGGAAGATTTGAGGGACTGGAAGGATAGGGTTGAGAACGTATGTCTACGACTCACTCCTCCTCTCCTCTTAGCCTCTTTCGATAGCTGGTACTATCCTCAAGGGGATTCCGAAGACGATCGCAAGGAAGCGACGTCTCGAATCACAACAGTAAAGCGATGGGTGGATGAGGATGTCCCACTGAACCTCTTAGAGCTGCTTCGCCTCTTAAATGAAAGCGACCGTCTGGTGAGGGATGAGATAAGCTTGCAAACAAGGAGTTGCATTGTCCTCGCAGCAGCGGTCTACATCAGCCCTAGGAAGGTTTCAAATTTTGATGATGGAGACCTCATTGGGCTCTCATCAGACTCGAGAGAGCCATGGATCACTGCTATCAACACCCAGCTTGCTGCGAGAGTACTGTCACACTCTTTATTAAGCGCTGTCTCGACAGAGTCTCCAAAGATGGTACAACTCGATATCGGCTTGGTGACACACCTTTTAGAATGCTACCTGAAGCCTCTCTTCAGCTGTACACCTTCAAGTAGCATAAATGCCTCTACTGGACGAGCAGCCAAAGGATCTTCAAGATTTGTCGACAGCACTGACATATCATCAAGAGCAGCTCTAATGGAAGACGAGATCATCTGGAAGGGTGGAGACGTAGAATCTGCTGCCAAGAAGGATCTCTTTGGGAGTAGAATTGTCTTTGACGTTGACTGTAAGGCTGGCATTTTGCAGAGAAGGCATCGTGGTCTCGGGTCCTGCAATGTCTTGTACATCTGTTGTTGCAGCATACAAGCTCTAAAGATTGGTACCTACAATTCTTGGGAACAATATTGGCCCCTTGTCCTTCCGCCTTTGTTAATTCTACTGGAAGATTCGTCTCCGATCTACCGACTTTTGGGCTCTCGCATTCTAAATACCACTCTTCTAAGGGCCAAGAACAATACGATGACGACAGGGACCTTATTGCTCCGCAGTGGTGTGGCAACGCTTTTCCGACAGAATTTAGAGGCCAGCTTGACATTCATCTCGGCAAAGCTATCAGCACCGCTACTGCAAAGTGCGGCAGAATCATTGATCCTTCTAAGTCAGTGCACTACAGCAGACTTGCGAACGAGCCTTTCGCCTTCCTCCCACGTTGTTCAAGATGGGGGCAGAGAGAGATTTTCACAGCTCGGGAAACTGATCGACGAGGGGGTTTTGCGGGTCTGGGCATACGCTCCTGCATCGTTGTCGTCACTTCAAGAGTCAAGGGAAGCGCCGACTGAAGCCCTACTAGAAGACGACATCGAACTCAGAGAGGCCATCGATGTCGTAGATGCATCCATAGTAGTGATCTCTCGTCTGACTCAAGATGACGCATTAGGTATTGGTGTGGCTCGCTATCTGGATGTCGGACTAGAGTTCCTCACTGCTCAATTGATGGGTCTCGAAAATAAATTGGAACGACGAAAGGACAGCAAGCGAGGAACGGTGTCACTACAACGAGAAGTGTACTCGGCCAAAGCCATCGAAGCTTTGTTGGTCGTCTGCAAGGCGGCGCCTGGAGTTCGAATATGGTCTTCGCGATGTCTTGATGGAGTTGTTCGTTGCTGGACCCTCTTGCAAGATCGGCAGATCAACAATCAAATTCGACAACTCTTTGCACACCTTGATGGTATAGTTGCAGCCTTGTCAGAAGCACAGCCAGATCTGATGCAAAAACACTGTCGAACCCTGCTCGATCTGGATGAACACTTCTTTGCGCCTCTTGTAGGGAAAATATTGTAGACGATATGACGATCTAATTTCTCTATAATATTACAGTGCTGATGCGTTTTGTGTATTCTATTGTTCTCCCTTTCTCTCCTCCTAACGAGCCAACTTATTTCCAATAGTTCTAGCCCATCCTCCAACGTTTGCTGCCGCTTCGCTCCAAGGCAATCCACCCAGACTCGTAGGCTGTGTCCAACTTGCGATTCCTCCTTCAAGACCCGATCCTACCCCCGCACCAATAGAAGGGTGAGCGCCGGTAGAATTGACAGAAGCTTTCCTAGCTCTGCTGATGAGCTGGACAGAAGTCACAATGTCATTGATGTTCGTCTCGAGCACAAGCCCACCTTGAATGATCTCGTTGAGGATGGCATGAACCTCATCAAAGTGGAAGATGAGGTCCAGCTCACACACATTCTCAAAACATCGATCTAAAGATTCTACAAAGACCTGGGGTGTTCGAGATCATTTTCGCCTGTCAGTCTTCTTCAATCCTATTACTTCTTTCTCGCTTTTCCCGAGTGATCTCACCTGTATCAGATCCAATATCCCCAATTCACTCTCACTTTCATCTACGACAAAGACAAAGTAGAGCGTAGCATAATGCCGATAGATGACTCGCAATTGATCATTTTCACCAACGCTACTCTTGTCCTTTCCGCTAGATGGTCTAGAAGATGGGTCGAATGCATTGCTACCTACCTCTCGACTTCGATTAGAGGGAGGTGGTAGCAGAGCTCTTAGCTCGGGGGCATCCAAAAAATTGCACAATTCCCTGCCATCGTTTTCGACTGTTCTTTTGTGAACCAAGGCAAAGATTCGTTGTATCAAGGCTTGTTGCCGTGAAATGGGTAGCTGAGAATAGAAGCGAGTCAAGCGAGGTTTGCCATGATTGTTGAATATGAGCGCCGCTCGTATCGCCATCTTTACAAGAGAACAGGCATTGCAGAGGACAAGGGTGAGAGGGAGTATTGCCTACCAAACAATTTCCAAATGAACTAAGTGTACTCCTTCTCAGGCTAAAGCGACAACTCAGTCGAGGCTTGGCGCTCTGCTCACACTCCTCCCTGCTTGTCACGTGCGTCGAAAAGAGGAGAGATGGAGTTGCATGAGGGTAGAGAGAGAGGTACATGATACATAGGGATACAGACTGCTAGCGCAACACAATGGCCTCAACCTTCGGTCCACCTTCCGACCTCTACTTCACAGACATCATCGAACCAGCTCGCACTGACGCCTGACTTTTCTTCGTTCAGAAAAGCGAGTTTCTGCCATTCTTCCAGCACTCTCTCGCGTGTTCTCGCCCTCAACTTCCTGACTTCCTTGCCTCGATCATCATCATCCTCGTCATCCTCGCTTGACTCCTCTTCCTCGTCTTTCTTCTTCGTCGTCAAGGTTCTTCCTTCCTTTTTGTTGGCATTCAGCCCTGGAGCACAAGTATCTTGCAAGAGATGCCTATTCAGGCAGTGTAGATGCTCTGTTTGCAGCACGTAGCGAGAGGTCAAAAGCTGTAAAGTGTCGACTAGCAGAGCGGGAGGAGGGGAGAAAACTGATAAGCTTTGCGATCAACGAGTCAACACAACCTGAGAAGCGTCTCACCAAACCTCCCCATGCTCCAAGTCACCCACAGCCCCTCCTCAAAGGCAAACTCGGGCCCTCTTGCTCTTGTGGCCTCTACAAGCAGAATCTCCGCGGCTTCACTCAAACTTTCTAGCTTGCTGACTGCCTTGCCTATCTTCAGCATGTCTTCCATCAAGTTCTCTGTTTCTGCTTGCAAGCCTTTCAGGAGCATAGCCATCTCGTCCATTCTTCTCGCCTCTACTTCATCCTTGTTCAGATGTAGAACGCTCGGCAAGTCGCTGCCTTCTTCTTCTTTCTCTCTTCGTTTAGCCAAGACTTCATCAAGAGAAGCGGAGAGACCAGCTATGGCTGCTATTGTCTTAGCACCTTCACAGCTCGTGATGTCCTCCCACTTCTCCGTTGCACGGCTATGATCCAGAAGAAGATTTCGCATCTTACGATGAAATGTAGTCTCTTCTTGACGTGGTAGAATGCCAGTCCCGTCAAAAGAGCGCTCCTTTGATGGCGTTGTCACATTGGAAGAGGAGGAAGCTATTCGTCTTTTCGACGATGAAGCAGGTGTCGCGTTCTGTGGAGACTGATTTGTAGGTGGTGAAAAGGGTAGATTTCGAGGCGGAAGCGTAGGCATGACCAAGCCCCTGCGACTCAGGAAGAAGGGAGATGGAGTTGGAATTTTCCTGTAGTAGGAAAGGTGACTTTCCCAGGTCGGAATGGTTCATCTCTAAAAAATGGCGCACGTACCCAGCACTTTGAGTGCCACGGCTAAAATCAGAAGTCAGATTGTGTGTAGATATTTGCCTCGGGCCAAGTGTCGATAATCGGATTGCTTTGCCTATCAAATTTCTTCCCTCACGAAAGCACTAACGGTAGTATAAAACGCTCCCATCGTCGCTCTTTATCTTCTTGCCGCTCCTCCATATCTCCCTGTAAACTCCCTCCAATCTTGCCCTTCCTCTACTGACGACGAACAACATGATATCTGACTCAAAAGTCAAGCCTGGCTCAGACACAAACGCCGTACACGGTCAGACGAACAGTGATCCCAAATCACAAACATCCTCATCCACCCAATCAAATCCTTCCCCTCTTGATCGCCTTTCTTCGTTGGCTTCACACCTCACTCCTCATGGAAACAATGAATTCGACTACATAATCATCGGCGGAGGTACGGCGGGTGCCGTCTTGGCTAATCGTTTGACTCAAGATAGAGATGTCAGCGTCGCCGTCATTGAAGGTGGACCAACTGACGTCGGCCTGGACCGGTGAGTGCAAAGTGCCGATCCATTACTTGTTGATTTGTCTTGGTCGCCGGGAGCTTACGATGCTCTATATCCAACAGCGTGCTGGACCTCAAAAGGTGGCTTGAGCTGCTGGGCTCAGATCTGGACTACGATTATCCAACAACAGAGCAGCCTATGGGAAATTCGCACATTCGGCATTCAAGAGCAAAGGTACTAGGTGGCTGCAGTTCACACAATACGCTGATTTCTTTTCGACCTTTCAATGAGGACTTGGATCTGTGGGCAAGTCATTACAATTGCCCTAGTTGGTCTGCCAGTCAAATCCAGCCGTATGGTGATCGTTTGAAGTTGAGCATTGTCCCTGTTGCCCCTCAACAGAGGAACCAAGTAGCTAGAGACTGGGTAGAGGCTTGCACTATTGCGACTGGGGCACCTCTGATCAAAGACTTCAACTCTCAAATTGTTCATCGAAAAGGCTTCCAGAAGGGTGTTGGTTTTTTCAATATTGCTTATGATCCCTATGATGGAACAAGAAGCAGTGCCAGTGTTGCCTATTTGCACCCCATCATGCCTCATGGGCCTCATCGCCGAAATAATCTACATCTCTTCCTCGAAACTTGGGCCAAAACCTTGACCTTTGATAAGAAGGATCCCAAGCACATTCGCGGAGTAACTGTAAAGTCAAAGTTTGGACTAGAGAGGACTTTGACAGCCAGAAGAGAAGTGATCTTGTGCGCAGGCGCCATTGACTCACCCCGGCTACTTATGCTCTCCGGCATTGGACCTGCCAAAGACCTACAAAAGGTCGGCATTCCAGTTAAACACGACTTACCAGGTGTAGGTGAGAATTTGCACGATCATCCCGAATCAATCATCATCTGGGAGACAAGAGAGACACCTCCTGAGACCGTCATGTCGAGTGACGCTGGTCTATTTCTAAAGGTTCTCAAGGGTAAGGAGCCATTCGATATGGACAATGTTCCCGATCTTATGTTCCACATCTATCAAGTCCCTTTTACCGACAACACCAAACGGCTAGGGTACCCTTCACCCGATCACGCCATCTGCATGACACCAAATATCTGTCGATCGCAATCAAGGGGTAAATTGAGTTTGGCAAGCAACGATCCAGAAGAAAAGCCTCTGCTCGACTTCCGATACTTTCAAGACCCTGACAACTATGATGCTAAGATTCTCGTAGAAGGAATGAAGTGGGCTAGGAAGATTGCTCAACAATCTCCATTCAAAGAGCATCTCGTCCAAGAAATCGCTCCAGGTCCCAAGATTCAATCGGACGACGAGCTTTCCGAGTACGCTCGAAAAGCAGCTCATACCGTCTACCACCCTGCAGGAACGTGCAAGATGGGAACACCCTCGAAAGATTCCAGCGTAGTCGTCAATGAAGAAGACATGCGTGTAGTTGGTCTCAAAGGAATTCGAGTCGTCGATGCAAGTGTAATGCCAATTTTGCCTACCATCAGTGAGTATTCCTTCGTTGGCACTGAGTTACTCAGAGCAGGAGACTTACTTTGTCATACCTTGTCAGACCCAATGATCACTGTACTGCTCGTCGCAGAGCATGCTAGTGACCTCATCCAGGCTGACGCTTGGAGTAAAGGCTTAAGAAAGCACCAGTGGGATTGAGACATCCACATCATCATCATGATATGACAATTGTATGAGTACTCGTAGACCACATAGAAATACGAGATAAGATCAGTAAAAGGCGTGACTTCTTCAAAACCGCCGGCAGGCAAAGCCACCACATCATAGAATGCCGGACAAAAGAACGCACAACTTTTACATCGCCTCCGAACAAATAAGAATGGCTTTCGTACCAACAAAACGACTAGAAAGCCAAACATTGGTGTGACCCACTCTCTGATCTATACAACAAATTCTCTTCTTGCTTGCATGCACTACTGCATGCCCAAAAGTGGCAGAGAGCGAGATCAACAGGACCAAAAATAGAAAGTCGGCTGCAAGGGGGTGTGCAAATAGAACAGCGAGGTCCTTCCATTAAGCTTTTTTTTTGTTTGCGTACTTAACGACGATACTTGTATTAACATGCCAGTCTTTCTACAAGTTTGGCTGGAATGGACGGAGCTAATCTTTAAATATAGTGGTTTCGAAAGGTAAGTCGCGTTCGATGTTTGTATCGGAGTGGCTCCTATGCATGCGCGCTTTGATATTTGTCTGTTCTAGATTTTGAATTTAGAACTTTCTGTGTCGCTCACTAATAATACTAAGAGAATTTAACAATGGCCATTGAAGCTAAAAGCAATCCGTTTGATACTGACTGACGCCCCCTCGAGCCATCCTTCTTGGCCGCCTTCTCGACAATCTTTAGCTCCTCCGTATCCGCTCTTCCTCCCTTTTCTTACCATCGTGTGTCAGTCATACAACACTGCTCCTTCTCTTCTCCCTCCTTTCTCTCCCCTTACTTTCCACAGTCAGACTACCTGGTATTTCTGCTAGTCAGGAGCCCCCCTTTGCACTGTCCTTCTCCCAGCACAATTCTCCTTTCACGGGCGGCCTCGACTCTCCTCAATAGCATCCGTCTACACTTTCTTTTCAATATCCACCGCCATCAGTCCGCTCCCGGACTTCACCTTCCTTATATCAGTAGTCAATTCGGCTCAGCGTGTCGAGTCCAGGTCTAGAATATACTTTTGAGAATAGAACACCGGTCCAACACAGGATCGTTGAATGAGCAGGAATTTGGACCTTGAAGACAATAACTGTACTATAGCGACGACTGCCAACGGCGGCCATAATCACACCACCCTCGCATACACGGGAAGTGAAGCTGACACAGTCGAGTCTATATCACAACAAGACAACTCCTCGACGGGAGAAGTATTACTCACTAAAAAGGTCTCATCTTCCAGCAATACCTACTCCCAACGGGACTCGCGAGTCCAATCCATCTACGATCATTACCTCTCTCGACAAGACAGCAGGAGCACCCGAACACTTCCTTGGCAAAACAAATCACCCAAAACAACAAACGTAAAGAGACTAGACAGTATCAGAGAGATGTCTTCGACGACAGCATCGCAAGCTGCACCTGGATTCGATGGAAAGAGACAGAGCAGTATTCGTTTCGCAAAAGGAACAAGAGGAAACAATAGAGAATCTCAAGCATGGGCAGGGATGATGAGCGGTAACCTGTCGTCTGATGACTCGGATAGCGACGAGTCAGACAGCGGAAAAAGAGCACGAGCTCCCGCCAACTCCTCCAGCGCCGCTCCAATACAACCGACCCGAGCTAGCTGGAGCTCGAGAGCCGCCGCCGTTGGAAGTCGACCACCCGACAGCGCTTCTCAAAACCCACCGACGCTAAAGCTGCTAGGTCTTCAAAGCGTCAGAGAAGGAGGTGCACCACTCGGTAAAAGTGGAAGCAACCAAAGCCTGTCACCAAACCGTCCAAGCGCACAGTCGTCTCGAGAACGAGCAACGAGTCCCGCCTTTGACATGGTTGACGCACGATCGAGGCATGATAGCTCTGTCAAGAATAGAATAATCAGCACAAGTGACTACGGTGATGAATTAGATCGTCATGGTAGCTATATCGAATTTGGAGGAGCGGACGGATTCGGAGATAGCCGAAGTTCAAATTTAAACGCTCGAGGTTATCACTTGGAAGATGGGCCGGTGAAAGCGGCCTCGTCTTCGCTCCAACCGCCCAATCAAACGGTTCAGCCTCTTAGTCCAACGACTGCTCTCACGCATCAATTGGGCCTGATCACCCCGCAGCCACTGCCATCGCCAGCTCAATCGGCCAAGACCATGGTACAAGATAGTTACTTTCCCCCTGTCATGCATAGTAACGCATCTCGTAATCTCGTGGGCGACAACTTTATAAGACCGCAGCAGCAGAACCAAGCAGCCCCGCCTCGAGGTATGGCGCCTCTGTTCATTCCTCCTCCTGCTGCCCAAGCCATCTCTCTTCAACGTGGTCAGCCTTCTCCAGGGTACGCTGGTCAAACCTCTCCAGGGTACGCTGGTCAACCTTCTCCAGGGTACGCTGGTCAACCTTCTCCAGGATTCGCTCCTTTGCCATCTCCGTTGCCACAACAGCAGCAAAGTCAGCAATACGCTAATGGGACTATGAATGCGAATCAGCAAATACCACCGTCGATGATGGCGGGTCAAAAGCGACCTCTAGGCGGTCCTGTTCCGGGTCCCATACCGCTTCCTTCACCGGTGTTCGCCCAAGCCGGAGCACCAAGAATGAACCACAACGCACCACCTCCATTTATTGGCAATCGAACGGGTGTAGACTCTGCCTTTTCTTCCTTCTCTAGTCCTGGCTTCTCTGACTCACATCAAGCTGGGGGTCGAATGCAGTCAGGAAGGAAGCCAAGCTTGCTACGACGAAGTATGGCATTCATTTCTGGTCAGACCGCAGATGCGCAGCAGCCATCTTTAACCGCGCAGCAACAGCAGCAGCCACAGCAACAGCAGACACGGCAGCCACAACAGCAACAAGCCGGCGGTCGGGGCTTGTTCCGTCGATCGATGGCCTTTTTGTCTGGACGCCCGCAGCAGATGCCAGTTCCCTCCTCTTCTCAGCCACAGCAACAACAACAACAGCGTCCTACTGATTCGATTGCACTGGATGACGAGGGCGATCAAGCTACGCCTAGAGTTCGTGGCTTTGAGAACGAGGAGAAGCCAAAGAACCGAAAGAGCGAATACCTCGGCGCAAGTGGAGTAGGTGATGAATGGGATTATAGCGGCAATGGTGCCAAGTTCTGGAAGAGATTCAGCATTGCTCAACGATTGGAGTCAGAAGGCAGGAACAAAGATAGTGAGAAGCTACGCCTGAAGACGGAGAAGAGACGAAAGTACGTCATCTGTCTCAGTCTGCTGGGAGGCGTGATCATCATCGGTGCAGTGGTTGCAATCATCATCTGGAGAGAAAGCGTGACGACTAGTGCTATACCCGGAACGCTCGATCGACAGGAAAATGGCGTTGAGTCGCTCACAAGCAGCAGCGGAGTCAAATTGAATGCAGCTACCAGTCAGAGTTCCATTTCCTCCACTCCAGTCACAGATTCCAGTACAGCAGATGTGAGCGAGACTGCCACAACTAAGACCAAGAAGCATCATGATTCCAACAATGGCCGACGAGACATGATCGCAACGATGAATGTCGTCGAAGCGATCAAGAGAGAGATTGAAGACTCGCCCTACAACGGCGCCGTGCACCCGCTTCCTCGTCATCAGCTAGAAAGTCAGATGATCCGTAGGAGAAAGCATGTTGGTCGTCAATCTCCTGACGCTCACGCCACGCCAATCCCACACTTCCTCGTTTGATTCGAATGCCAATCTCGTCTCTACCAGTCCCTCTCTCCCCCTCCTCTTTCTCTACACGCACCTCACATCCACTTTCTTACGACGTCAGATTTTAATGATTGCTCCCTTTCAACGCTACTAGACATACTTTCATTTCATCCCCCATTCTCTTATCACTCTACACTTTCTTGATACATGATCATCATCATCAGCAGCAACAACACCAACACCTTCTTATCACTTCATATTCGAAAACTTCCCTTGCTGCATTCGCAGATGGAACATTTCTTCTCTCTCATTTTGTGATCGCAGAAAAATTACATCCGTTCTTCTCTCATTCGCCTCTAATGACAGCGCACCAACCCAGCGAGCCTGGAAATATTCAATCCACAAAAGATCTTATTGCAAGCGATCTCGTCCTCTCTTTTTACGATGTGAAGATAGTATACAGTAGAGAGAGTCCGTTGTCCCCTTCACGCTCTCCTCCCTCCCCTTTAGTCCAACTTTGCCTTCTTGCTGCTGTCGGCTTCTATGTCTGCTCCTGCTACTGCATCGCTTGTTCCCTCCTTACGTTTGCCATTGGAAGTCGTCTCTCGGCTACTGTCTCCGTCGGGCTTCTTCTTCTTCTTCACCAAGGAGCTGAGGTCGTTGACTGGTGCATTTGGATTGGTGAGTGGCGGTGCACCTAAAGCATTGGTGCTTGAGCCCAAGAGAGCTTCATTGATTGCTTGTTGTAACGTCTCCTTTGCGCTTCTTTCCTTGCCGCCTGATTTCTGGCTAGCAACAGTAGTGCTACCTTCTCCACTGACGTTGGCGGCATACTCTTCCAGCTTCAACTTCAAATCCTGTATCATCTCACCGACGTCCTTTCGCTCTTTTTCCAGTTGATCCCAATCCATAGCAATCACATCATCCTTTTCCAATTGGCCTGTTCTCGTTGCGGCTGTACGATTGCCGATCCCTTCACCATCAATCACCCTCTGGGCTTTCTCGTTCTGCAGACGCTCTATACCCTCAAGTTCGGCCTTTTCCGCGCGAATTTCCACTGCTGCTGCTTCTGCTCTTGCAAGACCGATCTCGCCGGTCTCTCTTTCCTTTTGCAGAACTCTTTCTCTGGCTTGTAAGGCTTCGAGTCGTTTCTCCATCGTGGTACATGCGCCAGCCACATACTTTTCCGCAGTGGCCTGGCGTGAGGTGTCAGGATGAAATTCAAGTGCGAGACCTAAGCGAAGATATGCGTCTGCTAGTCTTCTCGAATGAGGCTGTAAGAGCGGTGTCAGCATCTCTAGCGAGGATTGGTAGTCGCTCGATGCCTGCTGAAAGTTCTCTGGCATGGGAGAGAGAAGGGATCAGAAAACTAGTTGGTTGCTCTTCTTGCGCTACAAGGAGCGACCACTCACCTGATTCTAGACCAACGTCGGCCAGATCATTGAGAACTTCTGCCAGCTGACCCTGGATCATTGTATGGCTCCAAGGTTCTCCCTCCAGAGTCTTCATAGTGCCGGCTTCGCTAGTCTTGAGAATCTTTTCATAGCGAACCCGAGCTAATTCCAAGATGGAAAAGGCAAGACTTAGATCATCGTCTTCCTCTCCATCACCTTCACCTTCTCCTCCACCGTTGGGCTTTGTCTCGCCTTTGCCGGGCTCCTCTTCTGAATCAGATTCTTCTGCATCTCCGCCAAAGGTGAAACGAGGATCGTGAGCTGCCTTATCGGACACTTTAGAATGCGAAGCTGAAGATGAGGAGGCTGTTGGGCACGAATGGAAAGAAGAATCAGCAGGTGTGTTCCTCTCTCTTCGTGCATTGCAAGCCTCACCTTCGCCAAGCGCTTGTTCAGCCTTTTTTCCCGCTGCCGAACCACCTGCCCTAGCTGCTGCGACCGTTTTCGGCTCAGCAGTGAACGCATCCTTGCCTTCCCCTCCCCCGCTCCCTCCTAGCGCACCCGAAGTTGCAATGGCATACTCCAAGAGGGCATGACCATATCGATGGAATACTGGAGCAAAGATCGCATCTTCTTCGTCGTAAACTTCACGCCTGGATCAGCAAAGTAGCGTAACAGTCAGCTCTTCGCTCGCTTTTCATTCAGACGGGCACTGCAGACCACCTTTTACGCACATCGACTCCAACACTTCGCCATATTTATCAGCAGCTTGACTCCATTCTTTGAGAGCGTAGAACCTCTTGGCTTCCTCGAGCTCCACTTGAAGCGTCTGGGACCCTTCGTCATCTTTGTGGTCCTCCTGTTTGTCGCTCATCTTGAGCTCCTCTGGAATAGACGTGTGTTCGAGATCGAGGATGGAAAGAAGTTTGACGCAGTTCTCTTTATACATACAATACATAGTTGTTCTCACCTCTCTCGCCTTTGCATCTTACGCGCTTTCTGAACGCGTTGCACTTAAAGATGCTGTTCAACTGACCTAGCGCAATCCTTATGTCAGCAGTACGTGCTGCTTGTCCCCTCTTTCTATCAACGGGTCTGTTTTAGATCTGCTTCAATCCTTCTCAATTCGACTTATTCTTACACCAGGTAAAATCTCTTGGGCGCTCAATTAAAGCCCTCGCTGAAGGAAAGAGTGTCACTGCCTAGCATGCTTCTTGCTGGCATCTCCACCGGGAGATTGGCACCTAAGCAGGCCACCTCTCTTTTTCGCATTACGCCGTCCAGTCAAGGACAAGGAAGAGCAATTGCCTCGTCGTCTGTGTCGACTGCGCCAAACCGTTCATCGCGGCAGTCGAGCTTACCTAAAACGAGCAAACCTGCTCTTTCCTTCTTCTCCCCATCTCGACCACGCCCGGTACTCTTCTTCGATAGTACTCGTCTTGCCGACCTACGATGGGCCTCTTCCGACTCAACATCAACGACGGGAAAGAAATCCGCGCAAGAATCAGAATCGCGAAAGGGTCCAGTAGGCTTGATAGTTCGACTTCGCGATCAACTGCTCAAGAAAGCTTCTGAGAGTGCCTCTAAAGGGGCTGAAGATGGAGCAACACCAACTCCGACGTACCCCGATGTTCGTCGCTTGTTCCACATGGCAGCTTCTCAACGCAAGACACTCATTGTAGCTCTTCTATTACTTGTCATTAGTTCGTCCGTCACACTGACCGTTCCTTTCGCCATCGGCAAGGTTATCGATTTCTTCACTAACTCTCAAAAGGAGTCCAGCGACGGAAAAAAGCCGACGTTGTTCGGTCTCACTTTTGGAAGTGTCGCTGTGGCTTTGCTACTGATCTTTGCCATCGGAGCGTTTGCCAAAGCAGGCAGCAACATCATGCTGGAATTGGCAGGTATAAGATTGATTCAACGAATGAGAGAGCTTGCGTATGGCAGTGCACTACGACAAGAAGTCGAATGGGCAGACAAAGGAGCCGGGGATGTTGTCAGTCGTCTAAGTGTTGACACAAATATTGTAGGAGAAGCCATCACTTCGGATATTGGAGACGGTCTTCGAGCTGGTGTCACTGTCCTCTTTGCTGGCTCAGCCATGTTCTTGATCTCCTCCCAGTTGACATTGCTCATGATGGCTGTTGTTCCACCCGCAGCTATTGGAGCTGTCTTCTATGGTCGATACTTGCGAGACTTGACGCATAAGACGCAAGATGCAATCGGTGCTATGACAAGGACGGCTGAAGAGAGACTATCCCCTCCCGCTTTTCGAACGATTGCCGCACACAACACGCAAGACGAGGAATCGCAAAGATTCAAGAAACGTGTAGAGGGCATCGTTCGCTTGCAAACAAAGGAAGCCTACGCCAGTGGGTTCTTCTATGCCGGCACTGGATTCGTAGGAAACTGCGCTATTCTTACTCTGCTTACTTATGGTGGCTCTCTAGTAGCAAAGGGCGTCATCAGTGTCGGTGAACTCACGTCTCTGCTGATGTACACTGCTTATTTAGGAGGTGGACTTGCCAGCTTGACTTCCTTTTTCGCCTCGATCATGAAGGGAATAGGTGCCGGTGCAAGAGTGTTCAGTCTGATGGATCGAGAGCCGAGCGCAATCAAATTGGGGCAAGGACTCGATCCGTCTACTGATCATGGTGAGATTAGATTTGATGAAGTCAATTTTGCCTATCCTTCTCGACCAGGTCAGAAAATTCTGGGTGGGGTCAATTTGAAGATGAGCCCTGGTGAAAGTGTTGCTTTGGTAGGAGGCAGTGGAGTGGGAAAGAGTAGTGTGCACGCCTTAATGTTGCGCTTCTACGATCCAGACACGGGCAGCGTTACCTTTGCAGGTCAAGACATCCGAGCGTTGAAGCCGGAGAAGCTTCGGTCGTTGATCGGTGTTGTCACTCAAGATCCTACACTGTTCGATGGCACGATTGCCGAGAACATCTCGTATGGCTACAAGGAGGCCACAAAGGAGGACATCGAGCAAGCCGCCAAGAAAGCAAATTGCTGGGACTTCATTCAAGAGCTGCCGGATGGCATCAATACACACATTGGCGCAAGACAGCTAAGCGGAGGTCAAAGGCAGAGAGTCGCCATTGCAAGAGCGTTGGTGAGGAAGCCTAGCATCTTGTTGCTGGATGAAGCCACGAGTGCGTTGGATTCTGCTTCCGAATTCCTAGTCAATCAAGCGATTGAATCGATCATCAAACAAGGTCAAATCACTGTCTGGATTGTTGCGCATCGATTGAGCACGATCAAGTCTGCAGGCAAGATCATCGTCTTAGACAAAGGGCTCATTGTGGAGAGTGGGTCATTCGATGAACTAGATCGACCCGGAAGCCGCTTTCGAAGCTTGATGGCGGCGCAATTGGAAGCCAGTGCTCCGAACGCGGTGGAGGAAGGTGGAGAAGAAGCAAGTAAAGAGACAAGAGAAGCGGTAGAGGCTGAGGCGAGTGACTTGTCCAGACAGTCTGGTCAAGGCAAGGCGAATTCGTCATCTGCCGCACAAAGGAGAAGCTACAGCACGACTGCCAGAAGGACATACTCCGACGAGGAACTCTGCATCCCATCGACAAGCACCTGGTCCGTGTCTGACTTGATGTCTACCTCTAATGCGGTCAGTCTGGACGAGGAACGACTAGCAAAGATGTGTCAATTGGCAGCGCTGGAATTGCCTTCAGACGCGGATAAGAGGGAAAAGCTGCGGTCTGAACTGGAAGCCTTGATCGGCTTGGTGGATGCTGTACGATCGGTCAATGTCAGTGCCTTGCAGGGCGACGATGAGAGGACAGTAACGACAATCTGGCCAGAGGGAGAGTCCTTACCCTTTGCTGACGAGAAAGGGACGGACATCCTCGATAGAGAGCAATTGTTAAATCTGGCGTGGAGGCGAGCGAAGAACTCTTTCGTAGTTGACAAGGATTAGGCAATTCTGTATCAATTTTGTGCACACCCACCACCACCACCACCACCACCACCACCACTTCTCCCCATGAAGCCTTTCTGTTTCTTTACTAACAAGAAGAGGAACTCCTCACATGATCTCTCTATATATCTATACATTGCAATGCATCCTCTTCTACGACATCAAATAGCACATGGGTGGATTTGGTGCGCTCTTGTCTTGCTATGGGACGCTACTCTATAATCCCTTGTTGAATTCAAAGGTTTCTACTGCTTTGCCACTGTCGTCCTTGACGCTCTGATATGCTGCTTCCACTTTAGAGGCTGGAATGGTGGCCGTTTGAGGGAAAAAGGCGATTGCAGGCGGTAGGAATGCAAAGAGACTGACGCCGATCAGACCTAAGTCAGCCGCTCTCGACCAGGGTCCACGTTGAGGTACGATTCTTCGCTTTTGAAGGTACAATAGAGCCAGTGGTGGCAGGATCATAGTAGGAACTGTGAAGGAGGAAAGTACGTCCGGTCAGAAAGGGGGCATCGAAAGAAGAGCATCCATGCCTCTCCCCTGCTTCCTCACAACAGGGAGGTCGCGGCCAGAGCATACACTCACTGTTGGTCATCACTCTGCTGGCTGCTGTCATCCCGACGGCTCTTCGTCCAGCAATTTGACTATCTCCCACCTTGACCTTATCACCATGCTCATCTCGCTTAAAGAGACTGACACCATCGCGAATCTCCTTCCATCGCATAAAGCTGACATTTACACAACCTGCTGAAGCCACACTGACGAATGGCACAAAGCGAGAAATGAGGGTACCGGCCGGGACGAGTCGAGTGAGACCCACCGCGATTCCTACAGCAGAGAGTGTGGCAGCCGAATATGCTATGCCTACTTCCTTCATATCCATGGGAACCGACTTGTTCGCATTGCTGATAGTCAGTTGAGTGAAAAAATATAGTGTAGAAAAAGGTGAGCTGGGAGCCAGACAGACTTCTTGTTCCTCGTCCACTCACCTGTAATTGACCGCTACATTCAAGCTTTGATTGACCCACTGCCAGAAGATGACCGCAGCGAGAGTGTTGTTCGGGCTCAGCATTCCCCCTACGACCAACAAATTCGTCGGGACAAATGCAGACATTCTGAACGGAAGTGGGATGACCTCGCCCGTGTCCGGATGCACGCTGCTTTGAACTAATTGTTGAGCTTTCCAGTACTTTTCAGCCTCTCCCTGAGTGACCAAGTAGGCCTTCGATTTGTCTCTAGGAAAATTGGCTTCTACGGATTTGACGTACTCTTGTGATTCCTTCAATTTTTGACTGCCGGCGAAAAGAGTGAGCGGCGACGTGGTGGTGTAGAAATGCTGAAGACGTCCTGCTGAGGAGAGAAAGTAAGCAAGTGAAAAGGGCGGGATTAGAAAGGGGAGAAGGCTATGAGCTGCGCTGCTCGAGTAGGATACTGAGCCAGTGATCGAAATAATTGCTCACAGAAAGTCGACAGGTCAAAACGGCCCTTCGCTGCACAATGAATAAAGTGTGTGAGTGTCCTGCGTTTCCTCGCCATGAGACAATCTCTTCTGCATTGAACTGACAGATGTCTACCTTGCCCGCCTCATTCTCGTTGACAGCGTGGATCGGGTAGAGAGACGACAGCTTCTCATCGCGTTGTTGTACACTACCAAAGCCGACGCCCAACCCCATATTTGCTGCTCGTATGAGAAAGTAAGGAGGTGGTCGCGGTGGCTCTTGTGGTGGAGGGAAGATAACGAAGAAGTAAGGGAGGAAGAAAGAGCGGACGACGTTCTTCTCGCACTAGAATTCTTCAAAATCCGAGGTGGAGGAGGGGCGCATTCTTACGACGTGGGGTTTTGCTTTTTGTTACATCCATGTATGGCGCTGGGAGAGGCTTTCTTTCATTTCGAGGGTGATTAATAGTACACAGCGAAAAGGCAGCAGATGAGTCGGTAAGGAGGAATTGCCGTAGTCCCAACCGCCGGACCAAGTTTCAACCGCCGGACCATAAGAGCATGTTCATCTTGCACATAGAGTGGTATGCAAGTCTGTCTCCTGTTCGAAACACAGTGGCTACAATAGGGTTGGCAGAGGCGAGTGCAAGTAGTGAGCTCATCCAGTCTGACTGGCGGAAGAAGGGCGGAACACACTGTCAGAAAGCTTACCTGCGTCTACGTTAAGAGGGCTGTCGGGTTCCGGAGAGTCGAGAAGTGCAATCACTGCTGTGCACGCTGAAGAAAGATTCCATGCCGGCGACCACTGAGCGCTAAGCACATCAAGACATATTTCTCCAGTCTGTTATCAAATTCACTCCGTCAGATGCTGTTGCTTCTTCTGATGATGACATCTCTCTAGCCCTACAATTATTCTCTTAACTCACCTTCCACGACACATTGGGATGCCACATCTTGCTCTTGAAATGTATTGATGGAGGTTTGATAGGATAGGTAGGGGGAACAACGATTTCCAGATTGAAAGTTCCGCCTGGGTATATCGAATGGCGTATGTTAGCCATCAGCGCACAAAGTCACCATGAATCTGCTCGACGCTTCTCCGCCTTACCTTCGTAGAACCCTCCGACTGGACCTCTTATGACTGCCCTCCACTCTAAGAGATTTAGTGACTCTGTGTCCTTCGGGCGTAGATCTACGACATTCTCATCTCGCGCTGCATGCCTTTTGAGTGAGGATGAAGAGGAACTTTCTTGCTGCTGCTGCTCCTGCTCGTTTTGATACTCTTTCATCAAACGACGAAGAGTGGAAGTGGAAGCGGTAGACGCCATCTCGTCTACAGAGACAAAATTTGAGCACGTCAAGTACCAGAAAGGTGGATGCAAAGTGCACGGCAATTAGAGTGGATGCAGAGCTGTGAGGTTGCGGGGAAGGAGTCTTCCAAAGGACGCGTAGCACCTAACCCTACCCATTTGACGTAGTGCGAGACATCATCCCACTCCGAAGTTGCTACTCCTGCCCGACTTGCACTGTACATCATCCCTTGCTCATCAGAATTGCACAGTCACAGTCGCCAATCCATCGCAGAGATAGCAGTCGTAAGGAGGCTGATAAAAATCCAGCAACAAGATTAAATTACGGCAGTAGCACTTTTACAAACGAATTCTGACTCCATCTCAAAGTCGTCGTCCTCTTCTGACTCCTTGATTTCACTGATGTTTCCTCAAGAGTACATCCTGGAACTCATTCGTCTTCATCGTAGAATTTCCTCAGCACTGCTTCCGCCTCCTTGTATTGTACCTTGACTTCACTCAGTGTCGTGGTCAGCTTTTCCTGCGCAACTTCTAGTGACAGTTCTGTTATTCCATCTTTATCTGCCTTCTTGCCGTAGTGTTGCATGTATTCACAGCTGTCTCTGACTCGAATGACACCGACGGCAGCTGAACTACCCTTGAGAAAGTGTCCAAGTGTCGAGAGCTCGAGCAAATTGTCAGCAGCGCTACAGGCGAGGGAAGGGGGAATGAAAGTGAATTTAATGGAAGCAGAGGAAGAATAATACTCTTGTCAGGCTACTGCCGCCTTCATTCCTGCGCTGCGCACTCCACACTCACAGAGCTTCATCCATCTTCTCGAATGTGTTGACAGCCTGATCGAAGTAGTTCCAAACAATTTCCTTTGAGAATTCTCGGTCGTCTTCGTCGTCCATTTCCAGCAATTGGCCAAAAATGTCCATATCAATCACGTCCGGCGACATGCTGTGCACATCCCCGATATTTGCGTCAGCCGACACGTCTGCACCCGCCGTTGCGTCGTCTGCCCGAGATGCCTTCTGGAGGACGTAAGGGAAAAGGTGAAGTACTCCTCGTCAACGTCACGTCTCGGAGGTTCTTCCAACCGCAACTCACCTCTCCTGCCTTCACGTCTGCCATAGTGCTCTATTGAAGTGTCCTTATGTAGCTTCAAGTGATACAGTCGTCTTCCTCTTTGCAATAGCAACACAATAGAGCAATCCCTGCAACACTTGCTAGAAGATGAGAAGATGAAATATCTTGCCTTTCACTGATTCTCCAGTGTACAGTCGCTCGATCAGTAGGGCGTCTGCGACAATGCTCCTTTCCAGTCGCCGATACAGATAGCAGCAGAGAGCGCTACGTGGCGATGGCGAAAGTCAAAAGCTTGCCTTTCCCCTTTCGCTCCCTTTCGACACAGCAGATAGGATTCAAATGCCGACAAGTTGAGTGTCAGTCGAAGCCGTAGTGGTGGGTACCGACAACTCTGGCGGGTGGTGACGACTGATACTGAAACGTTAGAAACGTAGAAAAGGAGAAAAGAGAAGGATTTACAGTCACTTTTTTGTGGCTGATATACAAATATTATTGAGATCTTACTTTCTGAAACACCCTAGATAATGCCTGTATGCGACAATTATTCACCACAAATGAATTTTTACGAATATGACGGAGACAAGCAGGAAGAGTTTGTAGCCCGACTGTTGGTATGCTGATGCTGCTGTTGCTGCTGCAGAAGACTGAATTCCTACTCTGCTTCTCCTTTTCTAGTACCGTAAGGAAACAAACTAGCGTGTGCTTTCGAGCAGGAATGCCTGTGTGAAGGTGTAGGGACTCTCGCATATACTTGATGCCACAGGATAACCTGATTAAGAGTGTGGTATCCCACGTGGCGCCGTCGCAAACTAGGAGGCGGGATTACGCCGCCTGCAGGCTTTGGGCCACCATAATAACCTTTTAGGTTGAGCTTTGATTGCAGACCTTCCACGTCAGACGACAACGCGAAAGAAGAGGTCAACAATACGATGGACGAGCTACGCACCACTCTCGAGGGTAAGATTGTAAGTATCGATGCGTAACCCAATGAAGTCATTATGAGGACTGAGCAAATATACTATTACTACCACTTCAACAGCCCTTTCAAGGACAGCGGCTAGCAGACCGCATCAATCAAGAATCGTTGGTCTTGAGCGCGGTGAGTCTACCAAGGTGACATTAAAGCTGTTTGCTCTTATACTCATTCGGGAAGTCCTCACTTCTCTAACTCTCGCAGGTAGTTGCATGGTTGGCGGGCTATTTTACCGATAGCTTGTACCTCTGTATGCTCATCTTTGGCGCTTCGGTGGCAGTGACGCTTGTCGTGAGTAGACCAACGCATTGTTCATGAGCTCCAAAAGACTGATATGGTTCTATTTAGGCCTGCGTACCAGCTTGGTCCATTTACAAAAAACACCCTGTCATCTGGCTTCCCAATCTTCCATCAAGTGTAGAACAGGAAGAATCGTCAAAGGGACAGTAGAAATCTTCTCTGGGCACAATGCGGTCCAGACCGCTCAGATCACACCTGTACACTAAATCACATAATGCGAGGTAAAAGAATTTTGTTTGATTTGCAGCGAAAAGAAAGGGGACAAATGGAAAAGAACGGGGGGTGCAAGTGAAAGGAGGTATCGGAGAGGATGATGATAATTCTAGCAAGATAAATTACCTAGCAGATTTGAATCAAGGCGAGCCCAACTTGCGGGTCACCTCGACACTGTTACCATTGTGGCCTTCTTCCAAGAGTGAGGGAGCAATGGAGCCTTCACCTTCATGACTGGCGAGTGATCTTTCCCTTGCAGCTGCAGCGGCGGCATCAGCTTCAGCTTCCAATCTAGCGATGTGGGCCTCTTCTTGTGGGTTTCTTCCCAAGGCGACACCTTGATCTTCGCGTACTTTGGAAAGCCAGGTGTATAGAATGCTACCCAAGATAGCGACACTTTGAAGCACCATAGCCAACACGATAGCTGCGATGATTTCGGGCCTTCGCTTGTGAATCGAAGGCGTGTCAGAGTAAAGCACGGCCAGATGCAGGAAGATTCCACAAGCTGCCCATGTAAAGTCCATTGAGGCGAAAATCCAGATGGCACTGAGAGCTCCCATGCTTGCGTAAATGAAGAAGGAGGGCCAGATGGCCTTGATGGCGTCTCGATGATTGTCACCAGTCCAGTTGAGAGCCATGAAGAGTTGCTGTGGAATATCGATGTGAAGGGTGATGACCAAGAACATCTTGATTGGTACATGGATGAACATCCAGTCTAAAGGTCGGGAGCTGCTAGGCGGGTATGACACACCAAGGATCAGAGCAGTGACGAGGAGAAGGAAGCCGATAATGGACAAGATTACTAGACCAGCAATGTATGAAGCCCGGTTATTGACAACCCAGGTGATGGCCCATACTCCCAATAGGACATTGGCCAATGCTAGACGTATGCCGACTCCATTCACCAGGGTCCTCTGTTCGTGAAGAGAGTGAGAGAGAGAGAGAGAGAAGATGTGTTAATCACGAAGGCTACATACAAGTTGATCGTTATGCATCTCCCTAGACTCACCTTTGTGAACTCCTTCTGTCCCAACACGACAAGGATAGCAAAGCCGACCTGAAGAAGGAATAGAGTTGCCCAGTAGATGAGAACGAAAGCTGGATTTGGGGTGAATTGAGTCCAGTGATGGCTATTGATCCATCCAAGCGTTGGAGTTGTCAGGATTGAGCAGACAGCCAAGGATGCCACATTGAGCAATATAGCGAGTGGAGTGAGCACTTGCACCTTTGTTAGGTAACGTTGAATTTGAGCGTCCATGGCGAGCTTGTGGGGATCTTGCTCTGTGTTGCTTTCCTCTACGTCCTGCGATTCAATTTGGACCGGCTGATATATGTGATCTGCGAATGGTTCAGGTTGGGGTGCTTCTTCGTGACGACTGGACATGAAAAAGGAAGAGGGAAAGTGGTAGGACCAGGGTTTCCTATGTGTGCGCAAGTGAATTTCTGCTACCCAAGGGTGACGCGAATTTCCAAGAGGCAGCTAAGAGAGGCGCTGGGAATCAATTTCTTGGCTAGGCCAAGTCAAGTACGTCATATACACCTGCAATTGTGAACTTAATCAATCCGCTACACGCGGATCTCGAAAATGCACTACTGCTGTATATAGACTTGGCATGGCGGATGGAGAGCCCTGGCTCGATTCACAGCCTCAACAAAGCTCGCAAGCATCAAGGATGGGCCGGAGCAACATATGGAGCGAGCTTAATTTTTGACATCTCTCTGTAAGTAGTATGAAAGGTGACATGTCATAGTACATTCGTTCCCTTCTTTGCCAGACACTGTCGAAACCCATGAGATCCCTCCCCACCTGTCATGTTGCTGCACTGTGCGTCACGTGAGACACGTCTCCGCGGAGAGAGCGCTAGCCCACCTCTCTCGACATCCTACCGCTGTTGGAGTTTCCTATGGTCGTTTTGAGACAATCTCAGCTTCCAGTGTTGTCTGATTACAGCGAAAGCAGAAGCACAAAGCCCGTCCTGTGAAAGAAGCTGGACAGACTCTTTCCTTCTCTCGACATCCGCCTCCTCTCGCACTTGCGTGAATAGCAGGAATGCTTGACCACTTTTCGATCTTTACACGTTCGGGACTGGTGCTCTGGTCAAAGAGCTTCACGCCGGCCATCCCTGCCAGTACCACTGGGTCGTCGTACAGTCATCCGATCGACTCTCTCATTCGCTCCGCTTTCTTGGAAGACCGACTCTCTTCTGACAGGTACGAAAAGGAAGGCTACACACTTCAGTGGACGCTGGCAAATGACCTTGAACTAGTCTTTGTTGTCATCTACCAAAGAATCCTGCAGCTCACCTATATCCCGCAACTGTTGTCCACTGTCAAGGAAGTGTTTCTAGAATTCTTCAAGCCGTTTGTTATCGCTCTTGGGGAGGCTACTGGATCACACGGTCATGGGAGTCTTAGCTCGCTATCAAATGCGAGAAAGTTGAGAATGGCGTTTGACTCGAGACTGAAAGAATGGGAGACGACGTTCTTAAAGACGTTGCGGGGTCTAGAAAGGGACGCAGCGCAGAACAACAAGAAGCGTGGCAATGTCACAGCAGGTCAATCCAGCGCGCAGGCTACTTCCCTCACCAACGGCATCAACGGGCATGAGGAGGCGCAGGATACACCAAAAGCCATTCAAGACGGCAAAGAAGGAACAACAGATGGGCAAGATATTGCGAAGAATGTGGAAGCCTTGCGAAATCGACTGAAGAAAGCCGAGCTCAAAAAGGGGAGCAAAAAGTCCGGCAGCAAGGACTCGCCGGCAGGTAGTGGTGCAGACACACCAGATGGGGGCCTGAACGGGAAGAAGAACAAGGGCCCAGCAAAGGAAATGCGAAAGTGGGAAGGTGGGAAAATTTCAAACAAGGACATGGCAGCACTGGACTTTTCAACGCAGTCAGAGGTAGGCACGCCAGAGGTAGAAAAGGAGGGCAATCTGCGAGGGTGGATAGACGAGAGCAGCATGGGCAAGACCAAGGATGGCATGTACGAGATCGCCGACGTGGGTGACGATGAAGAAGAGGAAAGCAGCGACGACGAAGACGAAGGAGCGGTCGATGGAAAGGAAGGAAGTGCTCTTGCCAAGGGGGGATTCCTCTCTCGTTTCGCTCTGGCTCCCGCCTCGGCCAAGGAGAATCGGTCGTTCTTCTCGCGGTTGACTGGAAATTCACCATTGACGGAAGCTGATCTAGCTCCTGCACTTGTGGCGATGCAATCCCATCTGCAAACGAAGAACGTGGCGGCTGACGTTGCTTCCAAGCTGTGTTCTTCCGTGTCCAAAAGCTTGATAGGCAAGCAGCTAGGATCGTTTGGCAGTATACGAGGTGAAGTGCGCAAATCGCTAGAAGAAGCGATCACTCGAATCCTGACACCAAAGAGCAGCACCGACATCTTGTTGGAGATCGCTCAGAAACGACAGAGATCACTTCATCCTTCCTTTGTAGCAAAGCAGCAAGAGAGCGTTGCCGAACCTTACAGCATTTGTTTCGTTGGGGTAAATGGGGTCGGAAAGTCGACGAATCTAGCCAAGGTCTGCTTTTGGTTGTTGCAGAATAAGAAGCGAGTCCTGATCGCCGCTTGCGACACCTTCCGCAGTGGTGCAGTAGAACAGCTTCGGACCCACGTTCGAAATTTAGGGCAACTAGAGGTAGACGGCGAAAGGGTGGGCGACGGAACTGTTGATGGCAAGCAAAAGATTGAACTTTATGAAAAGGGATACGGGAAAGATGCGGCAGGGATCGCAAAGGAAGCCCTGGCTTATGCAAAGAAGTCCGGCTTCGACGTCGTCTTGATCGACACAGCAGGACGAATGCAGGACAATGAACCGCTAATGAGAGCGCTGGCCAAGTTGGTGGCCGTGAACAGTCCAGACAAGATCATCTTTGTGGGAGAAGCATTGGTCGGTAACGAAGCTGTAGACCAGTTGACGAAGTTCGATAACAGCCTCAAGGACTTTAGTGGAGTCAGCAGACCTCGAGGTTTGGACGGGATGCTGTTGACGAAGTTTGATACGAGTGAGTGAGCGAGCATGCGCGTACTCCTTCTTCAATACAAGGGGGACCTCACTTGGCCTCCTGACTCAATTCTTTTACTCCTTCTTCTGCATCGACAGTTGATGACAAGGTGGGAACATCTTTGACGGCAACCAGCGTCACCGGTCTGCCAATCTACTTTGTAGGCGTTGGTCAGACGTACACCGATCTCAAGCAATTGCGAGTCAAGCACATCGTAAACGCTCTCATGCGAGATTGATCTATTCTCCAGCTTCGGGTAGAAGGGGCATAGATACGAAAGGATGCTTATTGTACAAGTGTTGTAGTGACTACATGGTTTACTTTATCCGGGAGAAACGAGAGAATAGCATAATGAAATACTCCTCTGCTGCTCATTTTGGGGCTCCTTGACTGTTCTGTAGCAGAGCAAGCATTTGTGCACACCGTCTTCGTGCTCGAACAATACAAACAGCAATGACTTCTTCGTCCTTGATCCTCACTCGACCTCCTTCTTCGTCAGAGCCATTTACCGATGCATGAATCGCCTCTTGTGATGTTATGAGCGCTGTGCAGACGCCGGTGCTGTGAACGTAGACGACATCATCATCCTTCGAAGGTATTCGTAGTGCGTCGAGAGTGATAGTGATGGAGGACGATACAAGGGATGCCTCGAAAGCGTCAATGTCAGAAAGCAAGTACGTACTGATGCGAAGATGAAGCATAGAGACGTCAGTCAAGAAGCTCGCCTAACGAGCGACGCTCTTCCTAGACACTCACCCATCTACGATCCCAAAGGAGCATGAAATTGGACATGTTGTCAGAGTTAGTGACTTGGAAAGCGACGGATCCGGTGAGCATACGATCTGTTCTGTATCCTCATTGAATGAAGCAAGAGGCAAGCGGGCTGGGGAGAGATAATCGTAAAGTGGGACGCTCTTCCAGTAAGCAAGAGTGTAACTTTTGCTTTCTTCCAAGAAGAGAAGCTCACCATCTCTCAAAGCTGCATTGATAGCTAGTAGTGCCGCATCGAAGGCGTTGCCGTCATACGAAAGGCACACCAGATCCACATACAGGCACCAAGACGACACTCCTTTTGATATTACCAGGGAAGAGCATGACAGGGGTGGGCAGCTAAATTTGTGAGGCAGACAGGTAAGCTAAAAGTTATAGAGGCTGCGAACGTATGATCGTGCTTACCTTTCCAGAGCACTCATCAACCGACTTGTCAATACTTGTGACTCTTCTCCCGGTGGCCCTGATTTGAATCGTGCGCTGGCCATTGGACTTAGCTCTACACCTACTACGATCCTTTTTCGATCCACAGGTCCCAGGCCATATTCAAGCTTTCTATCTTTCGTACCGTCGTCAAAGTCTTCGTCGTCGGAATCCTGATCCTCTTCGGTCAGGTCGAGTAGTTCAGCTTTGACGCCTGCGACCATTACTGTTGAGCCTTGTCGAACGATGCAGCTCCCTTCTGCAGACTGGATAGACGAGAGTGCCAAAGTGCTAGGTCGGAAAGCGTCAAAGGACCGACCATCAGGTCGAATATTGGACGACAAAAAGCGAGAGAGGTAGGTGGCAGGATGCAGTCTTGCAAATATGGCAGAACCAAGCGAGGCGTCTGTGTCTATTGCGGCTGTCATGGCGCCTCGAGCTGCTCGATCGTCAGTTGTTTGAGGAAGGAAGAAGAAGCGCCAAGCAACTGAGAATCTGACTTTGAGCTCGAGGACCGACCGAGCGTCTAAAAAATCATTCAAGAATAAAGAAAATCCACGGCCTGACAGACGCGAAATAGTAAGATTGAGCAAAGGAGAGGATAGGTAGGGTTATGGCGTTATGCCACCATTGCCCATCGCGATCCTGCCATCTATCTACCTGGGGCACCGCAAGGATGCCAACAATCTGCCCTTGCTGCACTCGCTCAACATCGCAGGCATCATCATCATAAAAGGGCAGGCAGCATCGCCAATCTCATCGACACCTGTGTTTCCTCATGTGTTTTCCTACCACATCATCGATTTGATACCTATGCTCCAGGATCCAGTCACGATAATAGCGGAAGTGCGACGCTTTGTTGATTATATCACAGAGGAGAAGTGTGGCCAAGTCCTCGTCTACGATGATGGTGAACGTTCTGATGCGCAGCATGTTTTATCGCTGTAAGTGTGATCTCGTCCCGACGTCTCAAGTGTGCGGAAATGCTTAATGTCAATCCTTCTACCGGCCTCAAGATATGCAATGGAGAAGTATCGATGCCCAATTGATATTTCGTTGGTACACACTCAGCAGATACCCCAAGGAGGTAGGACACTACAGGACTCCTCCCAACGAGGGCCGATGAGAGTGGTAAGCCTTTCTCAGGAAATATTTGCAAATTAGCAGACCGCTAACACCATACTCCTGTCAGATGCAGGAGTATGAAGGGGCACGCAATGCTCTAGACACTTCGGCAAGGCAAGGCAGTGGTGTGTTCCACAGGGAGGGCAGCACAACATTGAAGCGGCGGAGAAGGGCAGAGGAAGACTGGTCAGTAAGGCTTGGTAGAGAGTCTCAAGTGGACGTGTCTCTCATGCCACTTTCTCCATGCTCTTGGCAGTGACCTCAGTAGAGATAGCAAAGGTCGTCCAAAAATCGAAAAGAGATCAAATACAAGTATGAGATGATCACGACCATCAAAGATCAAGATGGTATTGCATTGCTACGCTCGGTTCGTGTTTAGACACGTTCAATAACGATTGCGATACCTTGACCACCTCCGATGCAAGCTGCGCCAATGGCGTACTTCTTGTCCAGTCTATGCAGGTTGTGCGCCAAATTGGCCATGATACGAGCTCCCGAAGCACCAAGAGGATGGCCAAGAGCTGCAGAATAAAACGATGCGAGAAAGAAAACTATCAAAAACAGGGATCTGAGAAAAGCGCTTTCCTCTCCCTCCACTCACCAATGGCACCACCGAACATGTTCGTCTTTTCGATAGGCAATTCCAGCTCTTTCTGCACACTAAGGAACTGGGCTGCAAATGCTTCGTTGACTTCGATCATATCAATATCTTGCATCGTCAGTCCTCCCGCTCGAGACATGGCCAATTTGATCGCCTCTACTGGTCCAATGCCCATGATGGAAGGTTCACAAGCAGTGACTCCGTACGAAACGATACGGGCCAAGGGCTTCAAGTCGTATTCCTTGACGGCCGATTCACTCGCTATGATGTTGGCAGCCGCACCATCACAGATACCACTGGCGTTCCCTGCAGTGACAGTACCCTCCTTTTTGAACACGCTGGGTAGCTTTGCCAAGGATTCAATGGTAGTCTTGCCTCGCGGGTGTTCATCGACTGACATTGACTCAGTTGACTGCAGGAAGGAAGGGGGGGGGGAGTTTCAAGAATGTCAGGCCGTTGATCTATTTAAAAATTACCCTTTTCTTTAATCGCTGCGTCTCCTACCTTCTTCACTTTAACTTCGACAGGGACAATCTCATCCTTGAAGGCGCCAGCCTCGGATGCTTCCTGCCATCTTTGCTGCGACAAGAGGGCGAACTCATCACACTGCTGCCTCGTGATGCTGTACTTTTGTGCCAAATTCTCCGCAGTGATGCCCATCGGTGTTGGTTTGGGGTAGACGTCTGTGAGAGCTGCTGCCAAACTGTCGACGAGCTTCAAGTCCACACCGAATCGAGTGTTACCGAATCGAACTCCATGTAGTGTGTACGGAGCCATACTCATATTCTCTGTTCCACCGGTCAATACAACGTTTGAATCACCAACTTTGATCTCTTGAACAGCATTGATGATGGATTGAAATCCAGATCCACAAAGTCGATTCACATTCAACGCAGGTGTCGTCACGGGTAGCCCAGCATAATGACCGATATGTCGAGCTAGATAAGGTATGCTGTTGTCTGAACTGTGAACATTTCCAAATATTGTAGCATCAATCTTTGTCTCTGAGGGCAATTCGGCGAGTGCTGCTTTGGAAGCGATCCCTCCCAACTCTGCTGCTGTGAGATTGGCGAGTTTGCCGCCAAAGGCACCGAACGGCGTCCTCTTAGAAGCGACAATGAAGGAGTTAGTAAGAGTACGATAGGTGGCGTGCATGATGGCAGGGAGTGATGGGGTGGGGGTTCAAAAGGACAAAGGAGGACTGTGAGGGTGTGTGAACGAACAGCGGTCGATCCTTCGGCTTTTCCGGGGAGAGGAGATGTTTCGCGTCCGGGGAAAAGAAAAGAAAAAGAAAGCTCCGTCTGTGAAAAGTGTTAAAGGTTGATTTGGTATATATGATAAATGTGCAGTTCAGATGATGAGTCTTGGAAAGTAATACAGGAAGCTGTACAAGTACATGTTGATGGTGAGTTGGGGGGTTAAGCGCAAGCACGCTGCGATCGCCTCTAAAAGTACACACGAGTCGCTTGAGATATAGTCGATTCGATTGGGCAGTAGGGGCACTTGACTCGGCTGTGGAGAAGAAAGAAGGTAAAGAGAGGCGTCAGCGAATACAAGGTAGGAAGAGAGGGACCGTAGCAAGTCTGTGTTAGATTACTGCTCTTACCCTGAACCCTTCCCTAGTCTTGCGATCGTCTCGAGGCAGAGGACATGGCCACAATTGAGCATGGTGGGAGGATTTCCTTCTGTTCCTTGCTCTTTGGAGACGGGACAAGCAAAGGTGCTGTGGAATCGCAGATGAGCCGGCAGAGGAATTTCAACCTGTTAGGAGAAAAATGAGAGAGGGAGCGTCAGACGAGAAATGAGGATTCAGTCAAGGTTATTCTTCTTTCGCTGAACTTTATCACTCACGGGAAGCTCATCTGCTTGACTCCACTCGTTACCCTTCTCCTTCATCAGCGATCGCACTTTGATGATGATGTTCAGGGCGCCTCCAGCCCCTACCTCGACTGCAACTTTCAGCGGCGCTTCCCTAGCCACACCTTGTCGAGCTGTGTACTCTCGCTGGAACAGAGGAGCAAGTGTAGGACCGTGCATTTGATCTTCATCTAGAAAGTAATGATAAGCGCTAGGAATGCGGAGCAGCAATGATTCTTTATCGAATGGCGTCTCAGCACCACCATGTACGTGAGAGTCGGGTAAGAATAGCAGGAAGGTAAAGAGACGTTTTATCTCTTCCAAATGCATAGGTTGTGTAGGCCTAAGATGTTGCCGCCCGTACAACAGTGCTGCTTCTGCCCTCGAAGTGGTGGGAAGGTCCCCATCTGCATTGAGTCTTTTGCGAGCGAATTTCGTACTTGGACTGGCGTCTCGTTGAATGTACTCTTCATCCTCCATTGCCTCTCCATCAGGATCGCTCTGTGTATCGTGATGTTCCTTTGCCTCCATGAATTGGTCGTTGCTGGCCTCGCCTTCCATGTCATCATCTTCATCCATCTCGCCTTGATCGCTCGTCCTCTCCTTGCCCAGGGCAATGCGTAGGAAACGACTTCGATGCAGAGCAAACTCCAACTGACTAGACCGAGCTTCTAGGAATGCAGACTCACGTTCCGTCCAATCAATAGCCGTGGACAAGTGACCTGATCTTATGTCTGTCAGGGTAGAGTGTAATGCTTGGAAGTCGCCAATGTAGGAGGGCGGTGTCTGAGGGAGCTTTGATTCCTGCACAAAACACAATGGAGGCAGAAGTAAGAATGTGAGCCTGGAGAGAAATGGCGATGCCGACTCTCACCGCTTCAAATCTCTTGGCCGCCTCCCACTCTCCACTTCTCATCAAGTGATCTCTGACCACCCTGTTCAACGACGTCTGTGCTGCTTCGCTTTGAAATAGACTGTAATCAGCCACTCCATCGATTGATATTGTGAACTTTTTGTCAAGTGATTTGCTCAGCCTGGTGAGTGAATTATAATACTCCTTGTGTTTGTCGTTGATTGTCTTTGAGCACTTTGCGACCTTCTTTTCTAGCTGGTTTGCTAGGATAGAGTTTGGCAGTGTGCTTTGCTTTGCCTCTTCAAGAGATCGTATGAGCTCATCTAATGCGTCAATGACAGTCTCCTTTGTGTTGCTAGTCTTTGAAGGTCGAGAGGAAGAGCCTGCTTTGTTCGTTGCAATGGTAT
This sequence comes from Exobasidium rhododendri, assembly GCA_026210745.1. Lineage (NCBI taxonomy): Eukaryota > Fungi > Basidiomycota > Exobasidiomycetes > Exobasidiales > Exobasidiaceae > Exobasidium > Exobasidium rhododendri. Next base: position 2,546,042 of record CP110630.1, read on the forward strand.
AGGGTTGCGGTATGCCCAAGCCAGGCGCCTTCTCTAGGACTCGCTGGACCTCCTTCTGAATGCCCTCCATGTTTAGGCGAGAGGGCTTAATAAAGGCCTGGGCGATTGAGATGAAGAAGACAGTGACGTGCTGATCTTGTTGTATGGCCAAGAGCGCAAAGGAGTTGAGGAAGGTCGAACAGCAGCAGGACAAAAAGGGGGAGATGGTGGTACGAACTCGAAACACGACCGCTGACCTCGTCGCTAGGACTAAAGAGCAACTCGGCCGGTTATCTGGCGCGATCTGTGGTCTTTTAAACTCAACTCCAAGTGGAGCGAGCGTCGTTAGCCCTTTCGCGACTGACTGCAGCGTAAGCTCATCAAGCTTCTTTCACCCACTTTGGAAGGAATGGCGACGGCATCGGCATCGCTCATACCACACATTCATCATGGTAGGTGATGCGGTGCTTCACTCGAAGGCGGTGTAGTAAGACTTGCTCATTTTTTTCCTTTGACTACCCTTTACATAGAACGGCAAGAAGAAGGCTCAATGTTATGTGCTCAACACGCTCTAAATGCTCTTTTACAAGGCAATTATTATGACCCGTCGCAATTGGCGGACTTGGCAAGGCAACTAGATGACCTGGAAAAGAGTCAGCTGGACGAAGAAGCATGGCGAAGTAGAGATGTAGCAAGTCTCAACATGGACGACACGGGTGAGTGAGAAAGGGAATCCTGCTTCAACTACCTCATCGTCCTGATTTCTTCCCTTCCTTTGCAGGATACTTCAGCGTTTCTGTACTGGAGAAGGCGTTGGAGGTGTGGGGCTTAAGTCTGTTGCGATGGCGCAGTGAGGAGATGAGACCTTTTCAATCGAGACCGGAAGAGCAGTTGGCATTTGTCTTGAATTTAGACTCACATTGGTTCACTATTCGAGGCTTCCTCGGAGGATACTGGTGAGCAGGGAACGAATGGCATCTAAATTGTGGGCATTCGTGCTGACGAAGAGCGGTATGCCTTCTTGTTCCAATTCAAAGGTACAATCTCAATAGCTTTCTGCCACAGCCAAGCTGGGTAGGACCATCTTATCTGGGTGCCCTTTTAAACGCTGCCGAGACGGAAGGCTATTCCGTTTTTGTGGTGCGAGCACAGGATGATTCTAGGGGCATCTTCCAGAGCTCTCTAGCGGACGAGTGTGCTGCGACACTCCCGAATGCCTCTGTGGCGGGCGGCCAGGGTAGCGAAACGCTCGATTCAACTGTTTCCGCGCAAGGACTGCGACCTTCGATAGCTTCAAAGTCGCCTTCGACTAGTGCTAGTATCAAGGAAGGTGGTCTAGAAGATGAAGAGGCGGATATCCAGGCAGCTCTGAGAGCAAGCATGGCAGGCGCAGATCTAGGAAGCGGTGGAAGTGGATCAGCTTCTTCTCGCATGCATAGCCCACTAGTGGTAGGTCAACGTCGCTTTCGCGGTGGCAACATCGGGGAAGAAGATTCGTACGAAGACGAGGAGGAGACGGATGCGCATGTTGATGCCATTGCACCCAGTAGACGTCGTGCGAGGGGAATGGGACCAGGTGAAGGATCAAATCTGGTCTCATCAAGGGGTTTAGGAGTTCCTTACGTACTTCCGAGTGCTAGCGGAGGAAGGAGGAGAACAAGTCGATTACAGACAGAAGAAGAGGAGAGAAATACGACCATGAGAAGGATACAGAGGGCGATGCGCCGACCCAGCGGCAGTCATCAGCACCCGATTGCACTGGACGATGACGACGAGGGCGAAGACGATCTCGAGGTGTTGGGAGCCACGCGTACAGGCAACGAAGAGGAAGATGACGAAGTTGATGATCTTGAAGGTCTGGACATGGCTACCTCTACTCCTCGCTCGCCCTTCTTGAACCCGGTACTGATGAACTTGGCAGGAGGCAGTGGAAGCAATAGCGACGATGACTTTCATTCAATTTCGAGTGGGGAAGGGAATTTGGACGAAAGTCGGGTGGCAGCAGATGCAGCGGTCTTGCGTCGACAGGCGTTGATGAGCGATCGTAGCTACGACGATGAAGATGCACAGTTACAAGCAGCACTCGCCGCTTCGATTCGAGATGCTGAAGCCGGGGAAGAGACTATTCCGTCCACGGCGAACTGGATCAGTGAAGAAGATAGCAAGGCAATACGAGAAGCTCAGACTGCCAGTTGGACTAGTACGATAGTCCGACAAGATAGCAGCGAGACAAGGCCCCCGCCGACCGATGTGGCGAGGATAGCAAAGATGAGGGCTGAGGCAAAGCAAAAGGAGGAAGACGAAAGATTGGGCATCACCAGAGACGAGTCTATGAATGTTTCGGAAGGTGGTGTCGACGATGAGGAGAGCGACGAAGAGGACGGTGAGCCCCAAATGACGGCAGAAGAGATGAGAAAAGCCCGACTGGCTCGATTTGGGAGTTGATTGTACTAGAGAGTGGGAAGAAGGCTTGTACAAGATCACATTGAGAATGATGATAGATGTCACATACTGTTACATTGACGTCCGCATCCAAGGCTGTTTGATAGAGACGAGGGGAATGGGGGAAGAATTACAAGGGTTGAGAGGAAGCCTCGACGAATTCATAAGCGTCATCTTGAGTGATGGGCTGTAGAGACGAGACTTTTTGTGCGTTGAAGAGGACTGTGTGTGTGCGTGTGAAGAGAGAGAGAAGACAAGTAAGCATGGCCACGTCTTGTATCCACTAGCTATGCGGTGCGAGACTCACCTCCGTAGTGCTTTCCACCTACGCCGACTAGCTCTGGTCGAAATGTCGTGGTGATGAACTGAGCTTCGGCGCTGAGTTCTTGGATCAAGGACGCTACTGCAGTTCGATATTGAGCGTCCAGATTGGCATCGATCTCGTCAAAGAGGTAGAAGGGAGCAGAATCGCACTTCTGGATAGCAAAGACAAGAGCGAGCGCCACCAACGACTTCTGACCGCCTGAGAGCTGCTGAATTTGGAGACCTTCATCGACTTTTGAATTGAAGGAAACCTTGATCAAGACACCGATGTAATTTTCCACGTTGGCCGTCTTTACCTTGGCCCGTTTCATAGCGACATCGCCGTCATCATCTCCCTCTTCTTCTTCTTCGTCGTCGTCGTCGTCGTCGTCGTCATCCTCTTCGCCCTCGCTGCTGTCTGCCCCGCCTTCTGCGTTCAGATCGGCCCGCTTTTCAATAGCAAGACTGCCTCTGCCCACCGGCACCAGTCTCTCGAAGATCTCAGCAAAGTTCTTTTGCACCTGCTTGAAGGTTCTCTCGATAGCCTCGTCCTTCTGCATGTCAAACTTCACGACCAGGCCTTCGATGCTCTCCTTTGACTTCTCCAACTCTGCCCGTCTGTCCAATAGTTCGTCTCGCAGCTTAGTGAAGCCTTCGTACTGCTCCACCGCTCTCTTGTTCACATTCGAGTACTTCTTTAGGGCAGCATTGATAGCGTGCAACTTCTTCAGAATACTTTCTGCCGTCTGACTGGTGTACTTGTTGTACGACTCGCCAGGGATGACGCCCAACTCTCGAATCTTTCTTTCGGCGTCCGACCTTCGATTGGCTAGCTCTCTCGTCTTTGCCATCACCCTCGTCACGACCTTTTCATGCTTCTCGAGCTTGCGTGCTTCCTCGGCTTGGACTCGAGTCATTCGATCCACTTCTTCCTGCACTTCCTTTGTCTCTGCTTCCGTACTCTCTACTTGCTGTTCCAATCGGTCGAGCGCTTTTTGACATTCTCTCAGCTGCTTCTTTGCAACACCAAGCTGCTTCTTGCGAGCGCTACTACTCTGGGCATTGCCGCCCCCACCGCCTTCTCCCATGCTGGCCATGTCTTGACTAAACGTCGTGCCCTCTTCCATCATCTCCAGCTGAGTGGTGATCACTTCACGAGCGTTCTTGAGGCTGCCGTTCAGCTCGATCTCCATCATTGTCCTTTCGTTGGTCAACTCCATCACTCGCTTGACAAGCTGAGCCACTTCCTTTTCTTGCTGGTCGATCGACAACGTCAATGTCTTCAGGGTAGCCTCTTCTTCCGCCTGCAAACCTCGTCTTAAGGGCGACTTTAGCTCCTCCTCCAATGCCCTTTTCTTCAACGCACAGGTGCTCAGCTCTCTCTCGATCTGCTCTTGCGCCAATCGCAGACGTTGGAGCTTCTCCTGGCATTGCGACTCTTCCTCTCGCATAGACTGAAGCTCGCTCTGGATCAAGTGACGACTCTGCATGATGCGATGGCTTCGATTCTCCAGTTGCTGCTTCTCGCCGGTCAAGACGGTGATTCTTTGATCCAGATTCAAGACCTCCCCTCGAATCTCTTCCAATCGACTCGCTTCCGAATGATAGAGCGCCTGCCAAGTAGCAATCTTCTGCACCGTGTCCAAGCGGGAGTTTCTAGGATTGTGGAAACCACCGGTCAGAGCGCCCTTTCTCTCTACGCGATCGCCATCCAGTGTGATTCCGTTGACACCGTGGCTCTTGACATACGACGAAGCGATCTCAAGGGTGGGACAGACGATAGTCCTTCCAAACACCTGATCCATGGCTAGCTTGTATCTTGGCTCAAAGCGGACCTTGTTGATCATGAGAATGGCATCCGTGTTCTCCTGAAAGGCAACCGTTTGTGGCTTGATACGGTTGAGCGGAATGAACGTCACTCTACCGCTGCTCTCCTGATTCATCACTTGGAGCAGCCTGCTTGCCGTTTCGTCCGTATCAACGACGACATGGAACAGACTCTGGCCTGCCGTCACTTCCACCGCCGTCTTGTACATGTCCACGACGGTGAACAGCTTGTAGAGCGGTCCAAAGACGCCTGGCAAGCTCAGCCTCTTTGTGATCTCTTCCACAGCTGCAAGACCTCTCGACGTTGATCTGTCCATCATACTGGCCAGTTGCTTCACTGCGGTGTCCAACTTCTCCTTTGCAATAGAAGAACTGCCTCTCAATTTTTCCTCCTCTTTCCACAGCAGCTTCTTCTTTTCCGTCAGGTGATCTTCCTGCTTCTTCAGCTCATCCCACTTTGCGCTTCTCTCCTCGATGAACTTCTTCCTCTGCTCCATGGCTTCCTCCTTCTGCGTCACAGTCTCTTCGATGGCCTTCACCCGTGCTTCTACCTGCATGGCTTCCTCCTGCACTTCTTCTCTACTCCTTCTTTGCAGCGTCTCATACTCTCCAAGAGATTGTAGCTCTCCTTGCAAGGCTGCATCTCTTTGCGCCTGATTCTGGAATTGATTGCTTCTTGCTTCTTTCGCAAACATCAGTCCCACCTTTGCATTGGTGTCATCCAGCTGTGCTCGCTTGTCCGCTAAATCCTTTGCCTTGTCTGCGAGAAGTGGAATGTGACCCATCAAGTCGCCTTCGACTACAGCGATTCGTTCGTCCAGTTCTCTTGCCTTTGCTTCCAATTCTGGCCTCGTCAGACCGGTCTGTTCTGCTCGTTCTTCGTCGTCGTTGATTTCTGATTCCAGTTGCGCTTGCTTTCGAGCCAAGTCTCCACGTTCTTGGACGAGCGCATCCCTTTCTCTCGTCTGCATCTGCATCTGAGCAATCAAGTTGCTGAGCTTCTCTGTCATCGTCTGTGATGGCGACGAAGGGATTTGGCAAAAAGGTCAGTACGCTTGCCCCTAGAACCCTCACTCCCATGATCAATCTCTCTCCACGCACCAAGAGCACTGCATCCTTCTCCCAGAACATCTTCGATGCAATCTCCATTCGGCCTGCATCTTCCTTCTTCCTCGCTTCTAGATCTTCCATCGATCCGAGGACATCCTGCAGCTCCTTGTATGAAAGGGCATACTCCAGGCCTCGTCTCTCTTTATCCTTCGTGAGGTATTCTTTCAGCTCCTTCCGCTCCTTGTCCAAGTCTGCCTGTCGGTCTATCAATTCTTGCAAGGACGTCTCGACTCTTTCTGTGCTGAATTTCGTCTCTTCTAAGATCTGCAATGAAGCTGCTCTTCGGTCCACATAGACATTGGCCCCGGCAATCTCCTTGAGCAGATTCAGTCGATCAACATCCTTCATGTTGGTGAGGCGAGCTATCTGCGATGTTTGTCGAGATGTTCAAATCAGCACGCTATCAGAGCCTGCACCTCTTTTCCACCTTCCGACTTCCTTCCCACTCACCCTTCCTTGCGGTACAATATAGTATGGATTTGATCTGCTGAAGCCGGCCGCCTCCAACATGTTTATGACGTCCCGCTTTGTGACGCTCTTTCCATCAAGAGTGTACTCATCCTTCTTGACTCCGATCGTTCTTCGCAAGGTAAGTTCAGAATTGGAGCCGTAGGGAAAGCGACCGTCTGAATTATCAAAGACAATCTCGACGAACGCTGACAGTGTTGCAGAAACAGAAGCGGAGGAATCGTGCAGGAGTGCTTGACGTTCTTCACGAGACATGGAAGTGTATGCGTCCGACAAGACGAATCGAATCGCTGCAAGGGAAGGGGACACAGGCGTAATTATTTAAGCGTTTGTCGACTAGGAATGAATGCCATTACCTCCTCATCTTTCTCTCATCTTTTTCTCTTCTTTTTCCTTGTCGGCCAACACTACTTACCTGCAAAAAAGTTGCTCTTTCCACTGCCATTTCGACCCACGACGACATTGTGTCCCGGGCTGCGCGCATGAATCATCAATGATTTCTGCGGTCAGTAAGTGCCACCCCCTCCAAGTAAATCGACACTTTCCATACGCACCTAAACTCCTCGACAGCCGTCTGATCTCGATACGACTTGAAGCCCTGGATCCTCAGCGTCTGCAATGGAGAATCTTACTCTTGATGAACATTTGCATCTCTTTCAAACAACACCACACGTCTCTCGACTCACCTTGATGTGCATTTTGTTCTGCCGCTTCCAAGAGACGCAACGGGAGGGGGGAGGACTGGAGAAGACAAGGGAAGCAAGGTCGAGGGTGAAAGTTGGAGCAAGGGCGCGGCGCACAAACCAACACCAAACGCGTTGCACCTATTCTACGCGATGCGAGTAAAAGACGCGTCGTCGGTAGGTGATTGCGCGACAAATAAGGTAAAATGTGTGTAATAAAGGATGTGCGTTTGATAATCAATCCTTTTTGTATACGTAGGAAGAAGGGTAATGATAGGTAAAAGTACAGAGAGAGGAGATGACGTGCCTCTCAGTCAGTCTGCGCAATGAACAGCTTCGGATCCAGTCGCTGGAGGATAAAGAGTAGAGTATTACATTCATCAGAAGTACGCTCTTTCCGTGCGAGATCATGAAAGCTGACACTCACCATTTTGCACAGTCTGGCCATCAGTCCACCCAGCTGAATGACTGTCGAGACTCCCTCCAAGATGCGCATGTGGGTGAATCCGATCTCCTTGATGAAGTCGAGCTGAGTGTGCCAAAGGGCAAGAAGCGACATCAACTTTTTTGATTGCTAGAGAGTCCGCTTCATCGGCAACACTCACCTTCATGGCTTCAGGAATGCTGTCCATCGTCTTGACAACCCGAAAAATGGTCGTCACAATGTCTACAGCAGCGTACCCTTGATTCCAGACATCGTCTAAATTCTCCATCGCCTGGTCTACGTCACCTTTATAGCAAGCGTTCAGCATTGCCCGAATAGTGATCGGATGTGGCTGATCGCAGACCTTGAAGACGTTGTCCGGTGATACAAAGCCAAGACCAGTCCAGGTCGACTGAAGATTGTTGATCGCTTGCCTCATATCCCCCTCTGAAGTAAAGACTAGCGCTGCGAGACCATCTTTGCTATGCTCGACCTATTGAAACGAACCTTTTGTTAGCTAATGAGGTAGTACTGCATTGCTCCGATCTCTCCTTTCACAGTTTACCTTTTCGAATTCACAGACCTCTATCAGACGCTTCATGACCTCTTCGTCGCTCAATTTTCCATATCGAAGAATTGCGCATCGACTTTGTATCGGATCGATGATTTTACTACTCTGATTGCAAGCGAAGCAAAATCGAGTCGTATTGGCGTATATCTCCATAGTTCTTCGCAGCGCTTGTTGAGCGCCAGATGTCATGCTATCTGCCTCATCGAGAATAATGATCTTGTGTCGACCAGGTGGTAAGGAGACTTTCTTTTGTGCAAAAGTTTTGATTTTGTTCCGAACAATGTCGATGCCTCTGACGTATGTGGAAGAGAAAGAGTCAGAAAAGAGCGCACCTCTTCTGTACGTCTCCATTTCCCTCTCCGCTTACCTGTCATCAGAGGCGTTTAGTTCCAAGACGCCCTCCTTGTATGCGTCTCCAAGCAACGCATGTGCAAGACAATGAACGCTGGTCGTTTTTCCAATTCCAGGCAAGCCCTGTGGAGAAGAAGAAGGAGTCAGCCACAGATAGCAGCGGCCTTAAACATTACCACGCACGGATATCAGCAAGTGAGGACAATTGCCGTCTTCTTGTATCACCTTGAGTCTTTCGATCGTAGCTCGATTCCCAACAACGTCGTCCAGTTTAGTCGGTCGATACTTCTCCACCCTGAGTGAAGAGAAGATGAACCGGGTCAATACATTCCCACACAGGGCTCAACTCCTCTTGTACGCACCATGGTAGCTCATAGCTTGCAACTTTACCGTTGGAGGCAGTACCGGTGCCAGTGCTGATCGCCATGCCTCACCAGAAAGGAAAGGGAAAAACAAGATCGGTCAAGGAAGCGCGTTTGAGCAACGCGGCGAGCACATTCTGGCTCTTTAGCCTGCTTCATCTCTATGGCTTCTGTGATCGCGTGGCACAACACCTATTCGCAACTCGTCGCAATGGTGAAGTTGCATGGCACAAATGAGAACGGCATATGCATTTTGAGCTCGAGGGAACTATCACATGAGACATGGGCTTATATAGAAGGTACAAATTTGCATGTCCAGATGTCCAGTGATGTGATCTGGCTCTTTTGAAGGGGCAAATGCGCCTGCAAGGCACAAAGATGTGACTCGATTGAGATGTGCTCCAGATCTTCTTCAGTGTTCTTGAGAGCTGACGATTGTCGTTGTTGCAGGTACTCTTTTGCAGCAAAGGTGGCCGTATCGACCTCCCAACGACCGTCGTGCAGCTCTGGTTCAGGCGTTAGAGTGCTTTCGTGCTCTACGGTCCAGCCAGCTGTGTTAGCGAGCCTTTTAATTGCTAGAGGACTCAGGGGCAGTCTGACGTTATTGTGGGACAGCGCCTTATTCGACTGCAATAGCACAGCCAACATGTGCGGTACGCTACTCTTGCTTTTACTGCTTAGATCCCACTCAGCTATGAGCAGGTGCTTGACACCGTTCCTACGAGCAGCAGTGAACGCATCGAGAACTTCCGTTTGACTGTGAAAGTACCAAAGCGAGTGAACAAATATGGCCGAAAAGTAGTAGTCGATCTCATGGCATTCCAGAGCTTCCTTCGCCGACTGATGGGACTCGAAGCAGATATTCTTGGCAATCGGGCTGTTGAGCAGATACGTCTGTGCCTCTTTTAGAGTGAATGGTGCACCTACACGATAGATTATTGGAAGAGGTAGGGCCTTTAGTAGGCAGTACGGGCCACTCTTGCCGAAACTACACACCGTAATCAGAAGGAGCAGGATCGATGCCGTGGACCACGGAATTCGTCAGATCTGGTACTTGACCCATCAAAGCAGCAATAGCAGCTGTCTGATCGCCTTGTCCACACCCCATCTCAAGAACTTGACCTTGCAAGAAACTCCAATCGAGCCCATTATCTTCGATGTCTTTTTGCTTGCTAGACCTTGCCCAGACCTCGAGTATGCGTAGTCGGTGAGCACTCTGAATAGCCTGTAGACTGTCGAGGGTGTTCTTGGTCGCGTTGTCGTGTTCTATGTGACATGCTGCAAGGGTAAGTACGTCGACGCCGACGATGTGCGAGGTGTTGTGGACCATCGCAGTATGAGGAAGATCGATTGACGGCACGTTTGACAAAAGAAATCAGGAAAAGAAAGCGAAATCTCTCAATGGGGATCTTCAAAGGGGGAGGGCGGGAAGAATTGGAACGATTCCTGTGTAGCTTTATATGCTGTTACTTCCGGTACGGGGATGGTTTTGTAGTAGACCTCCCGAAGTTAAGCTCCGAATAAGATTTCCTTGAACGCACCCCCCTTTTCCACTACCTATCTAATCTCCTACTCTGGGGAAAAGTCTGACTCGGAGGACGGCATAGTATTTGTTCCTTAGATTGTCACTTCTACAAAAGTCCCCGTCGAAGGAATACACTACTAGGAAGCAGACCTGCAGGATAGATTGTGGAAAAGTTTAGCCTGTTATCTTCGTGGACGAATAAAGGTTAATCCGAGTCACAGCTGCTGAAGCCACGCGCGTAGACCACAAATAGTTCACCTCGTATAGATCTCCTCTACCTAAAGGGTGCAGCATCTGAGAGCGATGAAAATCTAAACCAAATAGTATAATATTAGAAGCGAACACATTGCATTTCGTCGAACAGGATGTCGGTTGTGGCGAGGGTTCTTCTTCGTGCGAGGACGGTGTCCCTTGTGGGCAAGGATGGACGCAATATGATGCGAGTGGGTACTTGCCGTCGAATGTTCAGTCAGAATCGACCCGTAGGCGCTATATCGACCACGACCAATTCCAGTTGGAAGGATCCAGCCTTGGAAGAGTCACAACGTCAACTGGAATTGGGCACAGTAGCGCTGGAAGCTGGAAACATCGGACAGGCGAAAGGTGCCTACCAACGATCGATTGAGATTCATGAGACACCCTCGGCACATTTCAATCTGGGCGTGTGTCATTACCACGAAAAGAATACAGACAGTGCCATAGAAGCATGGACCAATACCATTCGTCTGGACCCCGAATCAGCCGACGCTCACACGAATTTAGCAAGCGCCTATGTCATGAGCACACCCAGCAGACCCGACTTGGCTGTGGAGCATCTCAAGTGAGTGTAGTGTCATTGACAAGACCCTCGTCAAGGCCAGGTGCTAATTGCCGTCATGATTGTCCCCGACCTCGTAGGCTGGCGGCCAACATTACACCTGGTGATCCAGAAGTACAGTACAACCTAGGTGCTGTACTAGAGGCTTGCGAGCAACTGGAGGAGTCAGTCAGAGCATATGATAGAGCGCTTAAAGGAGGCATCGAAAGGGCAGAAGAAAATCTAAGGGTGAGCGAACTCGTCTTTCATGGTAGTCCCTCCTCCCTTCTGACTATCCACTTGTGTTCCCTTTCCCAATGTAGAATGTCCGAGCAAAGATTCTGTCTATTAGACTAAGGCCAAAGCTAGAAGAATTGGAAGGCCTAGAAAAAGAAGAGAAAAGAAAGGAGCAGTCGTAGACGACAAGCTCCATCGTGAGATCGGAAATCATTCAGAGCTCTTCAAAAAGGAGCCCGGACTCTCATCATCCACGGCAGTGTACCAAAGAAACATAGAAGTATAAATGTCACATACTATCACACTGATCGAGATTTTGTTTACAGAGAGGATTGCCACAGGTCGATGGCTGGCTGATAAATTTCTAAGCCTCCTCGGTCCAAGAAGACGTCTACTCCACCTCCTGTTGTACATTCATGAGCCCAGAAAGCGGCTCTTACCCAGGATACTGCATTTTCTTCTTCGTTGCTGTGAGTCAGCAGGGTGGCGATGAAGAGCATCAAGTCTAGGGCGGGACCAAAATGAAGCTTCGGCAGCTCCACAAGTGGCTGTGTCTCGTTGTCAAGGTCGACGACACCACCGACACAAGCGAATGCCTCTATTGCCGACTATAATATGGGCAATGCAGTCTTTTTTAGTTGAGAATCAACCTCGAGCATGAGAGAGTCCCTTATCCGCTACTCACCAAGATAGCATCATGCATGTTCTTCCTTGCGAGATGCTTTGTTCGAGCAGTCATCACCACAAATAGATCAGGCCTGAAAGTTCTTTCGATTGCGTACGTCGCTCGTATCCGATCAATCAAGCTCTGCAGCGAACAAAGAACATCGTCGTGAGCTTCCTCAATCTTGTCGCTCTCCCTTACCATGCTTGCCATTTGCCTGATACTGATATTCCTGAGCAGCGTTGTACTGCGATCCAGGATAGCCTTACTCTCGCCTTGAGTAATCTGAGCCCGAATGCTGCACTTTTCCATCCCATCGGCTCGATCCATGATACACAACGGACAAGCACATTCGAATCCGTGCTTACTCAGTTTGGCACTTCGAATAATAACCGACTCTTCTCCTCGAACGTACTGGTGAACGACTTCTGTGCCTGTCGCAAGGTTGGTCAAAGCTCGAGTGATGACGATGTTGGAAAGGAAGATGGAGGAGGCATTCGGCAGACAAGCATGGTTGATGATGGCAGGAAGTGGGTGCGACATGGTAGACTTTTCGGAATCTTGCGCTCCCAGTAATGGTCCTTGTGCCTTTGGTCGCACGCGAGCGGGACCGAAAGCGTTGAATCGCAAGACACCATCGATGTAAGCAGCATCGACGTCCGCTCTTTGCGTGTGATCTAAGTCGGATTCAAGATCAAATGATGTACGAAGTGGATACTCCTGCGAGACATAATCAGAGTAAGGTGTGGAGGGTCCGGCAGTGAGACCCAAGACCGGCAAAGCTAGGTCAGCGCGGTCTAGTGGAAGTAGAAAGGAAGGTAAAGGCAGGTCAGTGGAGAGCAGATCTACGCGAGGCATCAGTCAAAGCCAGTCAGACGGAAGAACTCACCAACAATCGCATGTATCAGCTTTGTCTGAGCTCGGACTTGACTCGTGGTAGAAACGACGCCATTGTCCAGGTTGAGACGCAGGAGAGGTGCTCCCTGACACTCTTCATCGTCGGGATAAGAAGCACAGACAGCTTTGCAACATAGGAGTACTTCGCCAGGTTTCACGTCTCGAGTCGTGATCAGACCTCGGCCAGCACCTGGGATGTTGCGTATTGCAACGGGTCCAATGAAAGTACTCGCATCGAGAAGCGTCACACCATCGACAGTAGCAAGATAGATACAGCGCAAGTCTTCGGTTGACAGGCCTTGCGATGCTTGCGACATACGAAGCTGACACCGAAGGCTAGCTTGGCTGTTGCTCAATTGCGTGATGTTGATGGAGAAATCAGCGGCAGCCGCCATGTCTCGTGCTTCGCTGTCGTTCCTTCCAGCTTCCAGCTCTTCCTTGGCTTGTGCAAACACTTCCCTAGCAGCTTCCCATGCGTCGAGATGGAAGAGCACAAGGCCCTCGGTTCGCTTGCTGACCAGCACACCCTTTCTCTTTTGTCGGCGAATCTCTCGATAAGCTTCGCCTGCCCGAATCACAGAGAGAAGCCTCTCTACTTCTCGTTCAACTTGCTCACTGCTGGCCGCCTTTCCGGCCCTAGACAGGGTAGAAGAGCTGAGCCAGTCCGTTGCTGAGGGTGCTTTCGAAGGAGATTCCTCTCTCCAGCGTATGTCGCTGCAGTCTTCCTCTTTGAGGACTATGATGTCGGTGGGACTGTCGACTTGTACGCCTTGATCTCCTTTACTCGAGCTTGGTCCTGCTTTTGCTTGGTGATGTACGGAAACGAAAGGTTCTCTGATAGCTAAGATGGTGCCCAGTGGTAGAAGCTGTGAGACCTGCTCCGTGCTCAAGTTGAAATTCGAAGTGAAGTGAGAAACCGAAATGGGCACTGCATTCCCCGAAGGATCTTCACCGATGCTGGCAAGAATAAAAACACTCTTTGATTAAGCCCACTGATACGCTGCTTTTTCAGCTACGTCACGACTCACAACGTCACACCTGCGTATAGCAACAAAGGAGTCACCACCTTGCAAAGGAGGTAGCGGCCTAGTGTGGAAAAGAGTACTTGTCAACATGAATGTCTTTGCCGTAAACTGCTTTCCTATCTGAGCTCACCTTGATACCTTTTGGGAGCCTCAGTAAGTTCCAAGCATTCCATCCGCGTTAGCTGTGATAAGCTGGACGTCGAATAGAAGGATTCTGAAGTATCGAAAACGAGTCTTGGCCTCCAATCTGGCGACTCCACAGTATCCCTCTCGGACCTCTGTATTGCCGCCGTTTGCCTAGCAAAGAGCGCCTTCCTGGGCGGCCATCTGATTTTCTTCGGCTTTCCGTCCTTCTCGTTCCTGACAGCTTGTTGCTGTTTTGCTATCGTCTTTCTGAAGTTATCCAACAAGGCGGTCACTGCTTCTTGCAGCAGTTCATGACCCATCAGGGCTCCTGCTCCCTCCCCTCCCCCTTCATCAAAGTCCTCCCCTACCGAGCTCAACGCCAGTACTTTGACGAGCTTTTCTTGGACTTGAGCATCGTCATCTATCAGCTCCAGCAGCTGCGAGGAGTCTGGCGGCTTCAGTCCTAGATTCCGGAGAGATCGCAACAAGTCCTCCATCCTGGCGAAGCAGTACTAGTGCATTTAAACCTTCCCCCTTGAGAAGACACCCAACAGAGGAACTTCCAAAATCACATGCACGTGACATACGGCCGGGAGGTCCATCGATGTCGCGCTCTTGAGTGTATAACAAGTTCTATCGTACCGGTAAGCATTTTTCTAAAGTGATGATGTTAGTCATAGCGACTAACAATTTAATGAAAATGATACAGAGATTGGCGGCACATTTCTTTTCTCTTGGGGGTGCATGTACTTTGACAGTCCTGGTGAGCTGCGCAGCCCAGGCTTTTCGCCAACCCCTCCCACTTCTATCTCTCTACCTGATTCCGACTCCGCAATTGCCCCACCCCCGCGACCCCATCTTTTCCCCTTCCCCGAGCCCCTCACCTCCACATTTCTCCACATTCGTGTCTCGACTCCGAGATAGAATTATAATGAAACACAGCTTTGGCTTATCTTTTGCGCGTCTGATTAGGAACCCGCACATTGTAAAACTTGTTTGTGTTGGAGAGGAATTGTCATGCGCAGTTGCAAATCAGGAATATGCCTCTTTCCCTTCCCCCTCAGATTGTCTCGACTGGAGTATCCCGTTCGCTCGTGCCTTAAAGAGCAGCACCAAAACGAAGTGAAATAAAGACATTCCGTATCCTCACTCCCCTTCTTTTTCCTCGTCCTTAACATTAAAGATGTCTTCAGTACCAATCTTGGCTGTCGTGGCAGCTCTCCTCATTTACTGCCTTACTCGATTATTCTCCGGCCCCTCCCGCAACCATCTTCCTCCTGGTCCGCCTTCGCATTTGTAAGTGTTAGCATGTGTGAGAGTAGTAGGCGGCCGATCTAACTATGACGCTCTCTACTGCAGTCTTTTCGGTACGAGCATACCAACTAAGCACCCTTGGCGGCAATTCAAAGAATGGACAGAAGAGGTGAGCTAGCCTATTATTGAGGATCGCTGGAGATGGAGCTTGATCAGCTTACCAAAGCATCTTGTTTGTTCGATCGCTCGAAGTACGGTGACATCTTTACCATTCGTCTGGGTCCCAAGAACATAGGATTCGTCTTGGGTACGGCCACGAGCGCTAATGCCATTCTAGAGAAGCAAGCTGGTGTTTCGGCAGATCGTCCTACCCAAACAATGGCAAACACGTACATGTCGGGAGGCATGCGTACACTCTTAATGCGTCACAATGACGACTGGCGTGAGTGGTCCCTTCGCTTTTCTCTCTCTCTCTTCCATCAAGACAAGTGTCGCTGATGTCGTTGTTGCTACTTTACAGGCATCAATCGCAAGATCTTACACGAGGCCCTGCAGGACAAATCGGCCGCAAATTATGAACCAATTCAATTGAAAGAATCCAGAGCGACCATTGTAGCCTGTGAGAGGGAGAAGAACAGCTTTCAGGATCAGTTCGGGAGATACGCTGCTAGTGTGATCATGACGGTACGTGTTTTTTATGAGGGCATGGAAGGATACAGTGGCTGATTGTCTCTTCTCTTCACGTATCCTCCTTACACAGGTGTCATACGACTATCCTGTCACTTCACTTAATGATCCGCTCCTGAAAGATGTCCAGTACTCGCTAGGACAGATGGGAAAGTGGGCTCGTCCAGGTGGAACAGCTCTGGATCATTTTCCATTTCTTACTTACCTTCCTCGAGCCCTGAATCCGTGGAGGAAGATCGGTGACGAATTGCACAAGAAGGAATTAGGTCTTTTCTTGGGTGAATATTTGAAGGTAAAGAAGAGGGCAGAGCAGGGCAATATCCAGAATTGCTTCAGTACCTCGCTGCAAGAGAAACAGGCAGGAAATAAGCTGAATGATAAGGAGGTGAGTGATGATGAGTGCACATGCGATATTGCTTGCAGGTTTGTAGCAAAGTTTTGAAGCTTGAAAATACACACCCCTTACAGGCTTCGTATCTTGCCGGGTCGCTATTCGGTGCAGGAAGCGATACAACCGCATCAGCATTGTCCGTCTTTGTCATGGCCATGATACGCTTTCCCGAAGTGCAGAAGAGAGCACAAGAAGAAGTGGAGAAGGTAGTAGGACCCCTTCGAATGCCCACTTTTGACGACATTCAGTCCTTGCCTTACATCAGAGCAATGATCCAGGAGATTGGCAGGTGGAGACCTGTCAGTGCCGGTGGATTCCTGCACGCTCTCTCAGAAGATGTCAAATACAAGAACTTTGTCCTACCAAAGGGAAGCTGTGTCATTGGAAATCACTGGTCTATCTCGCTTGATCCCAAAGAGTATCCTGAGCCAGACGTATTCAAACCAGAACGATTCCTGGATGCAGACGGCCAAGTTCACGGTACATGGTTCAACAAATCCAGAGGAAACGTTCAATTTGGGTTCGGTAGAAGGATCTGTCCCGGTTCACACGTTGCAGACCGATCTCTGTTCATCGTTACCACCAGTCTCCTATGGGCCTTTAACATTAGCGCTCCGCATAAACCAGAAGACACGGACACCCTTGCCTTTGACAGTCGAGCCAATTCGCACCCGTTGCCGTTCAAAGCGTGAGTTGATTTGGAGAAGCGAGCAAGAGGGGAACCGCAGTAGCGAAAAGAGATCTGTGAACACTCACGCCTGCCCATCACACACTATTCACAGTGATTTCGAGTACCGCTCAGAAAAGCGCAAATTGATTGCAGAAGAAGAGGTAGAACATACAAAGGATCTTCATGCGGCGTGAGGATCTCCCTTCGTGTCGTGTATTATACTCTACTCCTTACCGATAAGGAAGTTAAGATACCTTTCTGGTGTGACCTTGCCGTCTCTTTCCAGAGAGCAAGCTCTGATGTAATTTGGATCGGAATGACATCGTTTGACCCACTTTTGAATCTGTGGTCCCACGTGCAGTCTGAGTGAGTCTCTCCACTCTTGCGGTTGTAAAGAGACGAGGATGGTAAAGAATTCGACGCCGAACAGATTGGCGAACTTTTGAGTGAAGAACATATGCAAGAAGGAAACGAAGATCAGTTTTTCTTTTACGGCACACAACAGCGTCAAGGTAGCTCCGACTCACATCAGCAGGTCCTAATTCGCTGCCGCCCGCTAGCGTTCCTTCATTTTTTTCCAACGACTTCTCTATGAACATCAAGTCATTGAACAGGCCCCTTGCAATCGCCTTTTCCTGCACCGAACTTCCATCTTTCGTGTTTGCCTTACCCTTCAGGAGGTAATTAAGGGGAATCAGATGAAGCATCACGCTCGCTTCGGAAAAATCAATCCAAAATCCCAGATCGATTGCTGCTTGGGTCTTCTCACTTGTTTTACAGGATTTCGACTGTTCATCGTAGTGTTCCAATATGTACCTGATGATATTGCCACTTTCTGCTAAGTGTAAACCATCATCTTCCAGGATCGGAGCTCTTCCGATAGGGTGGATTGCTGCTAGGCCTTTCCCAGAGAACGGCTCTGATTCAGCTAGCTTCGTCGTATGATCTCGTGGGTATATCTTCAGCTTGTAAGGTGCTTGTAGGTATTCGAGAAGCCAAAGAATACGGATGGAGCGACTGGCTTCCAGGTGATGCAGTGTGAGGACCATATCGATTATTGGTAGATCTAAGGGGAGAATTGCATAACGGGCCTCCAAGTAGTAATTAAGGTCAATGTGGAGTAGCTCTAGAGGTAGCGTGGCGACTGAAAATGAGATCTACTACTCTACAAAATGAGTGGGCGCGAGCAAATGATAGTTAAATACAGTATTACTTCGAATCATATGATACAATATCACATCGGATACGGGGCCACGACAAGACCGGAATCCTAAAAAGACCGGGGAAAGCGCGTCTGGTGGAAGAATGGACCGTACGTTGAAAAAAGGTTGTGTCTTAAGTAAAAGAGTGCCTGTAGCTGAGCTAGCTGCGACGTAATCTCTTTCACTGTGCGACACAAACATTCCCTCCCATCTCCTTCCTCTCACCTCGTATTGATTGATAGATACAGTATGTCTCTCCGAGCATCGACTACACCGCTTCTGCGCACTGCACTGCGCTCTGGATCTCGTGCAAGCTTCGTCGCTACAAGTGGAGTGAATGCTAGTCTGGTCAATAATGCTTCACTCGCCCCATCTTCGGCCCTGATGAAGACTGCTCACGTCAATCGAGCTTTCTCCTCAAGATCCCCTTTGCTTTCAGAGTTTGAAAGTCCCTTTGGAATCAATTCTTTGTCAAAGTTGACAGAAGAAGAAGAAATGCTGCGGGAATCTGTTCGCAGATTTGCCCAGGAAGTCATTCTACCGAAAGTAGAAGCGATGGATGAAGCAGAATTGATGGATCCAGAGGTGATCAAGGGTCTCTTCGAACAGGGTCTTATGGGTATTGAGACCAGCGAAGAACTTGGTGGAGCGGGGTGCAGTTTTACCGCTGCTATCATCGTAATCGAAGGTGAGCGACTTTATATTGAGCAAGGGGGTGCGTATAATGGTGGCTGATCTTTATAACCTTACCAGAACTTGCAAAGGTAGACGCTTCCGTTTCAGTTCTATGCGATGTGCACAATGTGAGTGCGCCAATGTCCTCTTTCGTCTGACTTGGAGCTAGCCCTGACCACTGCTTGCCTCCTTTAGACCTTGGTCGACACTGTCTTGCGAAAGTACGCATCCAAGCATTTGCAGGAGAAGTATTTGCCACGGTTATCAACAGACATGGTGAGTCGTGGAAGGGAAACGGCGGGAAACATAACACACGCTTACTGTGTAACCGTTTTTATTGTTTCTTCGAAATTTCTGCAGCTCGGCTGCTTCTGCTTGTCTGAGCCTGCCTCTGGTTCAGATGCGTTTGCGATGAAGACGTCATGCAAGAAGTCTGACGACGGAAAGCACTGGATTATAAACGGATCCAAAATGTGGATCACAAACAGCAATGAGGCCGAATTCTTCATCGTCTTTGCTCAGGGAGACCCATCCAAGGGCTACAAGGGTATAAGTGCTTTTGCACTCACAAAGGATATGGGAATTGAGGTGGCAAAGAAGGAGAAGAAGCTGGGTATCAAAGCTTCTGGCACCTGCACTGTCAACTTTGATGAAGTGAAAGTACCAATCGAGAACTTGATCGGAGAAGAAGGAAAAGGGTACAAGATTGCTATCGAGATTCTCAACGAAGGACGAGTGGGCATTGGTGCTCAGATGGTCGGGATTGCTCAGGGCGCCTTTGACAAAGCAGTCCGATATGCCTATGAAAGAAAGCAGTTCGGAAAGCCAGTTGCTTCATTCCAAGGCATGCAATTCCAGATCGCAGAAGCCGCTGTTGAAATTGAAGCGGCCAGGAATCTTGTCTACAATGCAGCCAGACTCAAGGAAGAAGGAAGGCCCTTCACGAAGGAAGCTGCCATGTGAGTAGGAACTCGCTCATGACAGGCTGCACGAGCATCGACTGAGACTCCCTCTCATCCTCTCCTTTTTCTCTTTTTTCTCTTCTCAGGGCTAAGCTATACTCATCCAAGGTTGCCCAATCAGTGTCTGGAAGTGCGATCGAGTGGGCAGGTGGGGTTGGATTCACCAGGGAGACTGGGATTGAAAAATATTGGAGAGACAGCAAGATCGGTGCCATCTACGAAGGTACTTCCAACATTCAACTAGTGACGATTGCAAAGCTACTCGAGGCTGAGATGGGTCTCAAATGAGAGCAAAAGGACGATGTGCCAAAACTACTTTGTAACCAACTGCAGGGTAGTCCATCCATGTTTTTGTATTACTTTCTAGAAAGTGTCAGCCGGTGGTGACACGATGACCTGACCCGTGTGTGTTGCTGTGTAGAAATTTGCTAAGGATTGAAGAATTTTCATTCAGGCTGCGGCCCGGCAGGAAAATGTGTCGATCGAACCATAGGTTTCGAGAAAGTCTGATGAAGGAAACCATGCCTCTGATAGAGGTTTACTCCCGGCGGATCTCCCTCCAATGCCAAGCGAGCCTTTGGAGCGTTTTCATCTACCTGCTTGAGAAGCAGCTTCAAGGTCTTGGCGCCTAGTCCCTTTCTTTGAAATTCCGGTAAGATGGCCATATCGGTGACGTACAGGAACATTCCGTCTCCGACGATTCTTCCCATTCCAATCACTCGCTTCTTGCCATCGCTTGCATCCCTCAACGTGACACAATACCATGATCTCTGTAGTGCATCTTGATTCTCTGGACGAGGCGGTGGGGTCAGTCCGGCTGCTTTTCGAAGGTCGTAGTGCTCTTCTCCGGTCGGCGTCTCTGCTAAGAATACAATGTCGTCTATCCTCTCTAATACTGCAGCGCCCATAGTGTGAGATGTTGGTATGTGTGAAGAAGGAGAGGAATGCTCAGCCAGCTGAAGAGAGAATTCTGTGTAAAGTGATTAGCCCGACTGCGCTAAGTATTATTTCCAGTTGAGCTGATGCATGCGATGCCCCAAATAGAGCGATTCACACACATCCTATTTCGGGTCTGAATCAGTGCTGGCCGGCCACATGAGTCTCCTCAAATCGAGGGAAAAAGAGGAAGGAAGAGCAAGGGGGCAGAGATACTTTTATTACCATGTGCTATGAGCTGTATTTACAATAGTCTATCAAATTGCTATCGGTCATCTTACGCCAGAAGCGATCTTCTTTACTGTGTCCAACGCCCAAACCTTGGTCGTCGGTCCAAGATCATCGTTGAGAGTCAACGCGACGACCGCATGACCATCAACTGGACCAATGCTTTTTCTTATAGAGGTTGCCTTATTCAGTGCGTCTGTCTCCCATCGCACGTAGTCACCTCCGAACTTTTCCTGCATATATTGTACTCTAGCTTTCTTTGCTTCTTCGGCCACTGATCCGTCTTCAGTAGATCGAATGGGGACAGGTGCATCGTCCTCTCTCCTCCGAGGTCTCGCAATTGGACTGGGATCATGCGAAGGTCCCATTGAGGTGCCCTCTTTTCCAAAGACCTTGTGTAGCATGAGATTCTTTCTCGCCTCCTTTAATGGCCGATATTTCGCCGTTTGAACTCCCTTTCGAAGAGACTCCAAGGTCGATGTAGGGATCGTGTAGGGGACTCGGGCGACACCCTGAGCAGCAGAATTTATCGCTCGTCTCCAGTTGGTCGTGGTGGTAATGCTCTGAATGGCAGCACCTGAAGAAGCTGGGTCCCATTCTCTACCCTCACTTCTCACGGGAACTCTTGAACCGAATGATCCTCCTCCCCCTCTTCCTCCTCTCCCTCCTCTTTGACCTGAACGTTGATTCCCGTCTCGACCTCGACCACTGGCTCCTCCTCTGGCTCGTGATGAAGCCTCGTAACCTTCTCTAGACCCTCTTGCATCCCTGCCTCTAAAATTGCTTCCTCTGCCCCTTCCTCCCCTCTCACCACGCCCACCTGCTCTAGCTCCTCTCTCTCCCTGGTTCCGCCTATCCTGAGCGCTATTTGATCCACTTCCACCACCTCCACGATTCTGTCCCTCCATTCTCTTTCGCAGAGCAGCCGCATTCACTTGAGGTGTAGATGAAGAAGTCGTTCGAGCAGGTGCTTCTTCCAGGCTCATCGCGCTACTCTTGATTCCCCGAGTCGCAACCACTATAGAAGTATGTAAATTCTTCATCATCGCGACTGGCCGACATGCTGCAATCATCTGTGACGGATTTTGTGAGCTGCAGACGGATACTTGGGATACTTCGGGTGGTTTCGTCTCTGCACCATGCGAAAGTGGCAGAGTCCTTTCCATCCCTTCTCACAAAAGCATCACGTGAGTCAAATAAAAGCATAACCCTAACCCTACATCGTTTGAAAAGAATCCAGCTCTCCTAAATCGGAGAGGATGTATTGCTACTGGCTGCATCGCTTGATGACTCTTTGCACGTTGTGTGATCCATATACAGTCTTCTCTGTCAACACGATATGGCAGTTTTGGTTCCACAGTCATACCTTGACTGTGTTGGTGGCTTATCAATTCGCCTGAGTCTCAGACTGGCACAAATTTTCTTTCCATTTTTCGGTGAATATTTTTCATAAGTGATATCAACTTGCGCGGTTGCGGAGGCCTCCCTGGGAAGATCAAAGGCAAAAGTGGGGCAGGGGGCCGCACTCTCTGAGGAGGGGATCCACTTCGGTGACGTTGATTAGTGGAAAGACGTACGGATACATGTGATAGAAGCCTTTCAAGATTCTGCCAAGGGCGCTAAACCCCGCTTTTGCCCCCCCCCCCCTTTGCGACTGCAAATAAAGCGAGCTAAATTTGAGACGTGCATCCGCGGTGTGAGGTCTACAAGGCGAAAAAGGAGAGAAAATCCTGCCAGAATAGGAGTCATTTGGCATTGAAGAGGCTTTGATGTAGAAGCGTTCTTCCTGACTCCGCGGTGCGATGAAGGGAAGGACGCTAGACGGGACAGCTTTGGGAAGATAGGACCAAGCAATTGTCGTGAAAGAAGGAGCATGCTTGACAGCTACTTATAGTGAAGGGCACATCTGCTACGTCCACCTTGTCCCTCCCTTTTATCACCATTGCATCTTCCTTCCAAATGCACTTCTCGCTCTTAGTCCTGTCTCTGCTTCCTTTGGCAAGCGCGTTGAGCCCCTTGCCAGGCTCGAATGTCGATCCTGGGACAGCCGCCTGCGCAAATCTCACCACCTTACTTGGCACATCGAAAGTCATCACTAATAAGCTTGATTTGACCTACATCTCCACCATAGCAGACTACTGGAGCAATCGCAATTCTGCCTTGTCACCTGCATGTATCGTCTTACCGACAGTCAGCAATGACGTTTCTGTCGCTGTAAAGTCCATCACGGCGGCCAAGTCACGATTTGGAATTAAAGCGGCCGGTCATAATCCAAATCTAGGCTTCTCCGCTGTCGACAAGGGTGTCTTGATCAGTCTCGCCAACCTGAACGCCAAATATTATGACAGCACGACCACGCTTGCCACCTATGGACCCGGTACGACCTTTGGAGAAGTGTATGATTACTTTGCTCCCTACAATGTCACTGTGGTCGGAGCTCGTTTGGCAGAAGTAGGAACAGGCTTGGCCTTGGGAGGCGGTCTGAGCTACCTTTCTTCTCAGTACGGCTTGGCAGCAGACAGTTTCCGTGAATTGGAAATAGTGTTGCCCTCTGGTGAATTGACCACAGCGTCTGCCACACAGAATGCAGATCTATTCCTTGGCCTGAAAGGTGGTGGAGGGAATGCGTACGGCGTCGTCACAAAATACACGGTACAATCGAGACCCATTGGGACATTCTACGGTGGCAACTTAATCTACTTTGCCAATCAGACCATCGCCGTACTAGAAGCCATTCGAGACTTCACGCGGTATAACACAGACCCTAAAGCGGCCATCATTGGGACGTATGAGAAGCTGATTACTCCGGGACTAGGTCTCAATCTAGATGAAGCCTGTCTTATGTTTATCGTGTACGATGGCCCTGATCCAGGCACGCTGTTCAACAACTTCACAAAGCTACCTTACCTGATCAACACACTCAAGGGCGGTCAAACGTACAACGACATTGTGAACTTACCACTACCAGGTGCAACAAAGCTGGGAGCAGGTAACAACTTCTTCCGAAATTCTGTCCAGCACATCGACGATGATAGCTACAAAACGTCAATAGCAAATTGGCAGACATGGGCTGATGCAAACAAGGGGGACTATACGCTCACCTCGATCGACTTTCAGCCAGTCCCACGAAGCCTGACGGATGCCAGCAAGCAGCAGGGTGGTGACGCTTTGAACTTGCCCGATGGACCGTGGTACTGGCTAAATTATCTGATTCAGTCACCACCCTTGCAAGGAAATGCATCGTACACTGCTGCTCAAGCGCGGTTTAAGCAGATGGCTGAGAGTGTTCCTAGCGCTACAGACTTGCCACTTTTCCCCAACGATAGTGGATACGATCAGAATCCTCTCAAGACTTTCACAACTTACACGCAACTACAAGCTACAAAGAAAAAGTACGACCCAACAAACTATTTCTCAACTTATCAAAATGGATGGAACTTTGCTGCATGATCCAGTCGCAGTACGACTCCTGCAAAGAGGTACCTACTCTACACTCTCCCCAACCCTCATTCTGCCCCTTTTCCAATTGTATCACTGATAAGAATGCGGTTCTCCGCGAGGTATGCAATTAAGGCGACATTTTTGCACGTCCATGCCGAGTGATCAGATTCTTTTAGTAAGCAAAACAGATTTTGACCTCGGATCATATCGTCATCTTCGTCAATCTATTGGTAACTACACACTTGTTGCTCTCCACAATCAGTCATTCGGCTAAGGGAGGGGCCATGGTGAAGAGCGATGGCAGATCCGACTAGTAGTTGCAATTTGGACCTTGGTTGACGCGCGTTCTCGCAAAATGCATATAAAATGATCTCTCCTCCCCCTCCACCACCAGCAGAGAGGAAACATAGATTGTGCCTATCGATTGACGACGATGACCAACCAGAAGGATTACATAGTGTGCGTGAGCAAGTGACAGCAACGTAACGAGAGGTCCATCATACTCATCGGAACTTCTCCCTTTTCCCAACCCGCTCCTCTTCTCACTGCAACAACCTGTAGTATCTTCAAGGATGACGCTAAGCAGTCAGCCATCAACGAACAGATCGCAGAAGTCGAGAAGGCCGGCGGAAGTATCACTCAACGATACGATTCCGACATTATGAAAGGCTTTGCTGCAAAGATGCCAGTCGAGAAAGCACAGAGCTACGAGGTGATGACCAAGGGTGGAGCCCATCAGGATATGTGAGGAACGGGCTTCCCCTTGCCGGCATCGAGAGCTCACAACGCTTACTATGTCTCTCTCCCGCTTACCCCTAAATCAGCGATTACATTGAGCCTGATCAAAAGGTCTCGACTCAGCCAGTATAGATAGAGTCAGACTAGACCTGATCGGGGAATGAAGTAGGGAACAGAGTAGAAGGAAAAGAAAACCCCACCAGAACGGAGGAGGATCAGAGTGAATGATTGTAATCACAAATAGAATAAGTCTACTCTCGGGATGAAGCCCTTGTACACATTCTCTGCTTCTACACCTCCACAAAATAATGTCTGCTCCGAACGATCAATGACCTTCTCTTCTTCTTGGAGCTGATTTGAGAACATCATCAACTCGAAGGATCAATTCGCTGGCTTCACTTGCCGATAGTACCACTTGACGCTTCAATTTGTAACTCTCTGTAACGCCCGTCTCTCGCATCGAAATGATCTTGCCGTTGTTTAGATCTAGCCCAGCATCCTTGTCACCTTGCTGATGTGCGGCTCGAAGTCTTGCAACGAGATCCGATGAATCCAATCCAGCATTATTTGCCAAGATTGTAGGTAATTGTCGTAGAGCTCTAGCAAATGACTCAGTTGCAATCGCCTTCTTGCCTGGCGTCTTTCTCGCCTCTTCATCCACCACTTTGCTCATGCTCATTTCTGCGCATCCACCTCCCAAAACCACCCTAGTGTCCTTGACAGTCTGACTTAGAACACTAAGAGCATCGTGCAAAGATCGTTCGGCCTCATCTACCATCTGCGAAGTGGCGCCTCGAAGCACGACGGTGCAGGCCTCTCCTGCTGCAACGCCCGAGAATTTGATGAGCTGGAGACATTCACGAGTAGTAGAGGAAATTGCGTCAGCTTCAATCGACAAGATCGACATTCTTGCTTCACTCACTCGGTCTTCGCCAATGATGATTTCCTCAATCAAGTCGCAATGGCCAATCTTGACAAGATCAGGTCTATCAAACGTGCTGGCAATCTCTCCTCCCGTCACCAAGGCCAGCCTTTCCACACCTTCAAAATCGGCATGTTCGATGGTGAGAATGCCGGCGTCCGCCATCAGTGACTCGGGATAATTGTAGATGAGCTGTCGATTGATGAAGCAGTTGATGCCATGGCTTTTGATCTTTTCCACCTTTCCCTTCATCTTCTCTCGCTCTGCCCTCTCCATTTCTGCCAATTGACTCGTTCCCTCAACTCTGACTCTAGCTCCGAACACTTTAATCTTATCCGTGTCCATGGACGTATTGGCAATCAAAATCTTTGCATTTTCCAGTCTCTTTGGACAATTTGACCCGATTCTCTTGTCGAGAATAAAGCCTTCATCTAGATACGAGTCGGTCAGCTTTCCTCCCACTTTCTTGATGATCTGAATATTTTCCAGGTTCGTAGATCCCTTTAATCGTAGTACAGCATCGACGGCGAGATTGGCGAAGTAGTCTTTGTCGGCAGAGAGCACCTTTGACGAGAGCGTGGTTCTCGCAATATTGAATAGATCTAATTTGAATTGTTCCTTGTTTGCACTGTTGGTAGACGGCAAAGAAAAGGACCCCTCTTAGTAGGCTCCAGACGAGAGGAGGCACCCCCTCCGATGTACTCACCTGTTGTCTGTCGCACTTTCGTCCAACGCTCTCAGTGCAGCCGTGCTAGCAATTCTGTAGCCTTCTACGATTGTTTGAGGATGAATTCGCATCTCGATCAATTTCTCTGCTTCTCGAAGTAGCTCTGCTGCCAAGACGCAGACACTAGTGGTGCCGTCCCCGACCTCGTCGTCTTGTACCTTGGATATATTGACGAGGATCTTGGCTGCTGGGTTGTCAAGGTGGATACTTCTGAGAATAGTTGCTCCATCGTTCGTGACAGT
This sequence comes from Exobasidium rhododendri, assembly GCA_026210745.1. NCBI lineage: Eukaryota > Fungi > Basidiomycota > Exobasidiomycetes > Exobasidiales > Exobasidiaceae > Exobasidium > Exobasidium rhododendri. The sequence goes on from CP110630.1 coordinate 2,572,907, forward strand.
TATTTCGTTGGTGCCGACGGACTGTAAGATCTTATTCATGCCCTTTGGTCCTAGTGTCGTCTTCACTAAGTCGCCCAGGGCCAAGGCACCAACAAAAGAGGACAGCCGCGCATTTTCTGCTCGCTCTTGAGTCGCCTGCGATAAAGGGAGGAAGGGTGTGCAAGATGAGTACTCATCCTCAGGCGACGTCTTTGTGAATACGCACCTCTTGCGCAAATATAGGGGCCGACATGGTGCAATTTAATCGTTAGCAGGAAGGCATTCGAGCTCTAAAAAAAGAATTTAGACGTATTCCTTCGCCCGCCTTCTCGAGCCCCGCGACTGTCACGTGCCGTCTTGATTCTGAGGGCCAATCTCGGAAGAATTACCACCTCGATGCTCTCTGAGCTAAACAAGTACCCAAGAAGCTATCATCACTTCCCTCCAGCAAATGGCTTTTCTTGCGCCTACCTCTTCATGAGTCAGCTTGTCTCTGCAAGGCTGCTGATCGGCGCTGGAAGGCTGAGGGGCGCCGTCTTTCGACAAACTCTGTCTCGACGCCAAATATCAACGGCACGCTCGTGGGAGCAAGGCTTCTTTGCACCATCTTATGATGTTCGGACCACACCTTCTCCCTTTCCTATTCGATCAAATCTCAAGAGATCCTTCTGGGCATCCAAAAAGGCTACTCAAAGCACTGTTAGCGCTTCAGCTTATGCCCCACAATCCGATGATCCTTCTATCACGTCACGGCGGACCAGTGTTCTGTCCGATCTTTCCCGTGGATCACCATCAATTGGCAGTCCCACATCTTCATCTGCAGCTCTTGAGGCTGGATATCGCCCAGTCCTTAGTCTCAACAGATCGACACTTCCCAAAGTTTACCGTCAATTGGCAAAAGCACAATTAACTTTTCTTGTCACCTTAACTGCGATGGCAGGCTATGCAATCTGTCCCACAGCCCTAGCCACTTCCACTTCAGTCATCACGCTCTTGGCCCTCACAACAGGAACAGCCCTTTGTTCTGCTAGTGCCAATGCCATCAATCAGTTGGTGGAGTCCCCATATGACGCGCAAATGCCCCGTACAAGGAATCGACCTTTACCGACACGATCCGTCACCCCTCTACATGCTGCTACCTTTGCTGCTGTCTGTGGCACCGCCGGTGTTGGAGCTCTTGCTGCAATCAATCCTTTGACTTCTGTCATTGGCTTGGCCAACATTGTCCTATATGCAGGCATGTATACCCCCTTGAAGCGGATTAGTATCAGTAATACCTGGCTCGGCAGTTTGGTAGGAGCCTTACCTCCCTTGATGGGTTGGGCCGCTTGCACAGGAACACTAAACTTATGGACAGACATGCCGGCTTGGACTCTAGCAGCTCTTCTTTTCGCATGGCAATTCCCTCATTTCAATTCACTCTCCCATAGTCTTAGTAAGGAGTATGCAAGAGGAGGCTACAAGATGATGTCGGTCACCAACCCTGACCTGAACAAGCGAACGTCGTTACGGTATGCGATTGCCCTCTTGCCCATTTGCAGTGTTTGGCTACCTTGGACTGGCGTTGTGCACTGGTCGTATGCACTCCTTTCTGCGCCAGTCAACGCCGGAATGATCTACGCTGCTTATGGTTTCTGGAAGAAAGGTGGAGAGAAGCAAGCAAGATTTTGCTTCTGGGTCAGTCTCATCCACCTTCCAGCCATCTTACTTCTCGCAATGGTGTGCAAGACGGATGTTGTCGAAGGGCTTGTGCGATTACTGCGGGGCAGCGATTCAGAGGAAGAGAAAGGGCAAGGAAATGAAAGGGTGGGAGATGTAGCTGAGAATAAGATCGCAACACCATGAACATAGATGTACTATTTCCTGGTCTCGAGTCGAAGAACCACAACTCAATGTACCATTATGCCAGTATATCTCCGATATATCATTACAATTCTAGCAACATCCCAAGTGTGAATTCCATCATGGTCTTCCTACCATCTCGTGTCTAATCTTGCTCAACCCAGGCTTGATCCAGTGCTGTTCATACGGCCCTCACCTATTGACCTTCCCTTCCCCCCTTTCCATCAGTGCGTGTTTTCTCTTTGGACCGATTCGTCGAGAGCCATAGGGAAACTGAATGCATGCGCTGACCTCATCTATCGCCAGAACCAGGAGCCACCAGTCAGACCCGGTGCTGTCATCTGCCCCAATAAGGACGCAAAACTAGCGACGCCCAGAATATGTGCTGAGTGGATGACTGTCGAGGAAAGAGAAAGTTGCAAACGAAGGAATTGTGTGAGACGCCAAAGGGGAAAAGAAGAGGTAAAATCGACCGCAAACTTACGCCATTTACGCTCTGGATGCTCCTCGGCCGCTTCGAAGGGGTTGGGTAGTCCCATGATGTTGCAGAATATGTGGGCGACAAAGGGAGACAGGATGCTACCAGTCCTAAGAAATAGGAAGTTGGCATACCAGCCAAAGACGCACGTATACCCGAACTGTACCGATGAGATTAGCACACTCTTCTTCAGAGCTTGTTCGGTCCTTCCTTCTTTGACGTATAGTTCATATGCGTGATGAAGGTGCGCTGCGATGGAGACGCGATTACGAAGGATAAGGGGAAGCGGAAGGCACTGGTAAGTGAGTTGACCGTAGATGTGAGGTGCTCTCTCATCCTCTCTCCCTCTCTCTTGTACGTACCCAGACCAAAGTAGAGAGGTGTGAGAAAGATCATCTGCTTCTTGCTGAAGCCAGCAAGAGAGTGCAGTGCCAAGATACAACCTCGAAATACGAGCTCTTCCGTCAACGGTCCAACGATGTAGTTGCGAATACCCCATATATTGTCGAACTTGGATCTGATGCTTGACTCATAGCTAAAGTTTCTTTGGAAAGGAAGCTTCTTGTCCAGATAGGTCACGTACAGGGGTCCCAGAAATAGAGAGGACGTGAGCAGGAGTGGTAGTATCAGCGATGGTAAGACATGGTGGAGTGTGTACAGTGTAAGCGACGGTTGAAATGGGAGTATGTTAGAATGAAGTAGGCTCGGCACAGGAAGTGGGACCCCTAGCACACGAAGTGTCGATAGTGAAGCAAGTAGAGGATGATCCCTTGGAAACGCCACATGACGAATGAAAGATCCAGTGAGAAGCAAAGAAGCTATCGTGGTGGCAGTGACTGTTTGAAGTCGACTTTTCACAATGACGGCATCGTCCTTATTGAGTAGCGCGCCATCTTTGCTTCGAGCAGCTCCAATTCTTGTGCGAGTGGAAATGTATAGACCTCCGACGTATGACAACGTCAAGAGCGATGACCCTATCCCGCTTTCAAGAGCACTGATGGCCGGCAGCGGCACTTGATCATCAATGAGGTGGAATATGGTCATTGCCTTTCGATCGGGGAAGAAGGAAAAGAGTATTGGGACAGGTAAAGTGCAACACTTTTTTCCCCCCAGGCTTTCACTTCACCCTTTACACTCTACGCGTGCATCGAGCGAAGTTTAATTTTATATAAGATTTGTGACACTGTCGATACTTCGAAGTTGCCTTGTAAGGGGACTCCCATCGCTCTCGCTTCTTCTCGTTCGGACGCCATGGCAGTGGTGGGCCATTGCATTGACTTGACGCACAGCAGTAATGACACTGTCATGGAGGCAGGTCAGCTACAAAGCAGTGGAATGATAGCCGTCCCTCCACCACTTTCCCCCACGACAAAGCCCGCTGTTGCGCCCTCCGCTTCCTCTCAGTCGTCGTCGTCGTCGTCTACCAATCTTACTTTCAATTCATACGAGATCAAGGCCCTGTCCTCGTCTCGAATCAGCTACACACGTCTACCTGATATCCTGCAGCACGATCAAAACAAAAATGTCGTCAACGATTCTCACGCGAAGATCTTCAAAGGATACATACAAGAGTTCGAGGAAAGTTCGGCGCCCTTGTCGGTGACGAATCACATTGACCCTTTTGTCCAGCCATGTCCGTCGGCAGACTTTTGCTATACGGACGGGTATCAACTCACTGACACACTGGAAAGGCCTACTCGTAGAGTCAGTGCGACGACTTTAATTCCTAGAGGATGTGGTTGCAATAACGTTTCAGGCATATGTGACCCCCGGACTTGCAAATGCTATGCTTTGCACGAACAATTGGCTCCGGGCACTTGGCAGGATAAGGACCTTTCTGGTCATTTCGCATACAGTGGCGGGAAACTGCGAGCGAATGTAGTGGAAATGCCTGGAGCGCCGATCTGGGAGTGCAATTCTTACTGCTCTTGTACCAGTGAGTGCAAGAATAGAGTCGTGCAAAATGGAAGAACGGTTGGATTGGATCTATTCAAGTCAGCAGCCAAAGGCTGGGGTCTCCGAGCAATGCCAGTGCAAAAGGAAAAGGACAGAATCAAGAAAGGCAACTTCATCACCGTCTATGCCGGTGAATTGATAGGCTACGAAGAAGCAGAAAGAAGAGGCATTGAATATGGAAAAACAATGACTACTTACGTTCTTGACATTGATTCGCATCACATCAAGCGAAAGCTGATATACGAGCCCTACCTAAGAATGCAAAGAAACAAAGGAGTCAATCTTGATGGGGACGACGACGACGTTCAGCTTCAAGCAGAAGAGTGGGCTACTGAAACAGACACGGCACTACTGTACTCTATCGATGCAGGTCTCTGGGGAAACTTGTCGAGGTTCTTCAATCACTCTTGCGAGCCAAATCTCGTCGTGTATCCTGTATATACCGAAGAAAGGGATCTTCGACGACCCTTCTTAGCTTTCTTCGCAAAGACAGACATTCTGCCAGGCGAAGAATTGACGTTTGATTATGGCGGAGATCTGGCAGCAGACGAGGTACCATCTTTAGAGGTGGAGAGCTCAGCGGAGAATATGAAAGCAGCAGCGAAAGAACAGCTACAAACCCGTCGCATGGGCACTGAGGTTACGGTCAAGGGACTTGATGGGAAGTTGACGCTCAAAGGTATGAAATGTGGATGTGGAGCAGCAAGATGTCGAAAGACGATCTTTCATTGAAGGCCACAGCGGATCCTCTAGAGGGAATGGTAAAGAGGGAGGAAAAGAATCAAATTACACGTATCATACACACAAGATTGCGCCGTCCTGTCGGCTTTGTTCATCATCAATAGCGTTTCTAATAAGGTGGACTGAGATTTCCGCTCAGCCCGATCTGCCGTCTGATGCTGCCGATGCTAAGAGCTACGACAAGGCCTTTCTCATCTCTTCAATAGTTAGCTTAAGTCGGCCAGTATCGCGCAACAATCGCTCTGCCGGTATCTTCCATTGAAGGGCTGATGTCCACTTGTCTTTCAACAAAGTTTCTGCTTGAATCTTTGTCGACTTCTTCGTCAATTCCGTCGCCACAAGTCTAGCGTTCTGCTCTGCTTCTTGTAGCCATTCCAAAGTCTCGACATGCTTATCAGCTTTTGATCCCAGACCGATCGTATTCTTTAGGGCTCCGAACGTCGAATGGGCGCTTCCTTTTGATCCAAGTGCGTAGATGGTCTCTGCGATATGAATGCAAGCCAAAGCATCATGGTGAAGTAACCAAAGTGAATGCAGAGAAGGACCGACCTGATCTTGATTGTCAGATAGGGATAGCCGCTGCTTTTCTACTCGAGCCAAACGAAGGGCACCGGCTTGGAATTGTAATGCTTTCTCCATTTGAACACGATTGTCAGGTTGAGCGTAAAAGGCAGAAAGGGAGAGCAGGGTCGAGATGAGTGATCGAGTCAAGGCAGGTGAAGGTGCTTCTGCTGATAACATGCCGATCGACAGAGGTACAGAAGTAGTCGTCACATGTGGTGGCAGTTTCTCTCGTCGACCATGAAGTGCGCCATCCACTTCCCTGATCTCCTCTGGACTGGGCGACAAACCACCCTTGCCGGCAACGATCTGATTCTTTACAATACCCACCCTTCCCGTGTCTCCAGTAGAAATTTCTGCCTCATGACCAGCCAAGCTGATAGCATGCAGTAGCCACCTTTCTGCTTCGTCTCTTCGTCCAAGTGTGTGATGAAGATCGCCGACCTTCGTGGCCAGCCTTACAAGCCTTTCCGTTCGAATGCTGGGTTGACCTGATGAGTGGCCCTCGCTGTTCATGCTCTCATTGGTAGTGTTCAAGCTTGAGAGCACGTCAAATACTCTCGTATAGCCTGACAAAGCTCCTTTCAATGATTCCTCCATCCCTAATCTTTCTCGGACCGATGCTAGCTTGCACTCCAGTGAAACGGCAGTCAAGTCCAGCGGTTGCCGGGCTGCGGCTGTGTTAGGGCTTTTGACACCTGCTCTGATTGCTGCTACGTCTGGTATGCTGATCTTTCTATCTTCTGCGATATTCAGGGTCTCTTTGAGAAACCTTTCAGAATAAGCAAGTCCTTCATCGATAGAGAGATACGATGAAGAAGAAGACGACCGTTTTCCTCCGATCGTCGGTACCCCTGCACCGGCAGAAACGAGCGAACTCGGCGATATACCCCCTCCCCAATTAGCACATATCCAAGCGCTCCGAAGAGTATGTCTGCCTCTGATACCAAGTCTTGAATCTGTTCCTTTGCCTACTCCCCAATTATGCTCTTGCAATTCCTCCACCCAACCCCAAGGGTCGTCGTCCTGACTTTGTATTTGGGTTCTCGGCATTGCGATATGTTCGACATACTGATGGACCCCTTCAAAAGTCAATGCACCTACTGTCATGACACCCGCACTCGTCAACAAGATCATACGAGCGATGCTGGAGATGGTGTGAACAAAATGAGCGAATGGCCTGGAGAAGGAAGACACCAGATAATCATCTTGAGGTGACGAGGCGTACATTCTCTTGGTTGTAACACTTTGAGGTAGACGACCGACCTGAGACATCTGGAAGCGTAGGCCCCTCGCTGGTATACCTGGCCGTGAGATGGCAACCCGAGCTGCCTGCATGCTGTAGCTCAACTTGCAAGTGGGGCAGGTATCTAGAGTGTCGACGAAATGCTCCAGTGTCAGATTTTTTGGGCTTGGAGGAAGCTCGCTCGTAAGCGTTGCTTGCTTCATTTAGCAGCACCTCATCGAACGCGTGAGCAAGGTTAGGGAATAAAATTTATTTTTATTTTTTGGCTCGATCCTGCCTCATCCCCTCCTTCACACACCGCAAGAGTATCGCTGTTTGGATGCAAGGGGGCAAGACATGCCAAAGCAGACTTTCTACGATGAGATCGAGCTAGAAGACATGTCATACGATGAAGATCGAGACTTGTTCCACTACCCATGCCCTTGCGGAGACCGGTTTGAAATAACTCGAAAGCAGCTTAAAGAGGCAGAGGATGTGGCAACTTGTCCTAGCTGTAGCTTGATCATTCGAGTCGTCTTTGATCCAGTGAGTGGAGTTTTAAGACGTAGAGGACTTGGTTGCATGCAGATAGACTGATCCAGCCGGCTGCCAATAGCTCGACTTTGAGGAAGACGACGAAGAGGACCTAGTCCTAGAGAAGGCAAGCATTACGCCCCTCCCTCTTGCTGTATGAGGTGCCATCAGGCAAGGCAATGTTCCTTCAACTTCAAAATGATCAAAGGGCGACACGATCTTCGCACATGTGACCATCACGATACAGTGTGCAGGTTCGTATGATTGGACGTATCGTCTCTTTTCCATCTTGAAGAGCGAGGCATCCATATCATAGCTAGTCTTCAACTATTTAGACTCAGCGATAGCTCTACTGCAAACCAAAGCATCATGATTCAGAGGATGTGTGTGTAAGCTCGCCTGCATTTGGAATCATGTCAAAATTGGCTTGCTCTGGTCAACCATGATCGTCCTCAATTGCGAAAGCCGGGATCAGCTGTTGGAAGAGGAAATGGAAGAAAGGTTCACTCGGATGGTTCGTCAATTCAAGGCGACGGCAAGAGAGGTCGGTCTTCTGCTTTGTCTCGGTGATAAACGCTCCTTTTAGCTGAGCTCGCTGTGGCTATGCTGGCTAGCCGCAAAGCAGATCGCTGCTGCTAGTGACATGGTAGCAAGGTGCAAGGGGGAAAACTCAAGTGTCCTCGACAACAGTACTGTTACCGCTCCATTCTGTAGATCCAAAGACTACTGTGATTGCAATAATGTCCTAATAGTATTGTTGCAGAAAAACTTGATGATCAGTATGCTTTCCATGATCACATTAGAGTCTTTCGTATTCTTTGAGAAACGCTGAGAAGAGAATTCGTGAGCATGAAGAGTGCGTACCATACTGAATATGAGTCTTCTATTTAATGAGGTTGCGTCGTGGGTCACTCTTCTTGAACTCACGTGACTGTCAAAATTTGTGTGGCGAAGGAATTTTGGTTAAGGACCGCTTGCTGCTAAATGTCAGTGTGATAAGTCCCCTCCTGATCCATTCACTACCTCTCGCTTTTTAGGCATGGAGTACATCACCCCTACTGCCCCACAACAAGGTCTAGTGCTATGTGCAGACTGTGGTACACCCATCGCGCCCAACAATGCCAATCTATGCTTGTCTTGTCTACGAGCTAGTGTAGATATCACCGAGGGAATCCCAAAGCAAGCAACTGTGAACTTTTGTCGAAATTGTGAACGTTACCTGAATCCACCTCAATCTTGGGTACCTGCTCAATTAGAAAGTCGGGAATTGCTAGCCATCTGTCTTAAGAAGCTGAAGGGTCTCAACAAAGTGCGACTGATCGATGCCTCATTCATCTGGACAGAGCCTCACAGCAAGCGACTTCGTGTGAAATTGACTGTTCAGAAGGAAGTGCTTACATCGACTGTACTTCAGCAAATATTCGAGATCGAATACATTGTTCAATATGGTCAATGTCCAGACTGTACTCGACAGGCTGCAAAGAATACTTGGAAGGCCACGGTACAGGTCCGACAGAAAGGTGAGTCTGCATGAGGAGGCCAGTCTGTCCTGGCAATAAAACTGACCCCTCTTCTCCCACTCTCCCAAGTTCCCCACAAGCGGACCTTCCTCTACCTCGAACAGCTCATCTTAAAACACAACGCACACAAGGATACCATCAGCATCACAGAGACGCGCGATGGCTTAGATTTCTACTACTCTCAACGATCACATGCTGTGAAGATGTGCGACTTTCTATCGAGTGTGGTACCCGTCAGGATTCAATTCAGTAGTGCCGTCATTTCCATGGACATCCACACTTCGACGGTGAACAATAAATTCAGCTACAGTGTAGAGATTGCACCGATCTGCAAAGATGATTTGGTCGTTTTGCCCAAACCTTTGGCCAAGAATATTGGCAACATTTCTCAATTGGTACTTTGCTCGAGGATCAGCAATGCTTTCAGGTTATTAGATCCAGCAACTCTTCAGATCGCCGACGTGCCTGCTGAAAGGTACTTCCGAGATCCTTTTCCCAGTCTTTGTCAGATGCCAGAGTTGGTGGAGTTCCTGGTGCTCGACATCGAACCGAGTGGAGTTGCAAGTCAGGATGGAAGGTGGATGACTGCGGATGCTCAAGTTAGTCCGCTGAATGCGACATCGTTTGGCGATGCCGATGCTGTCTTCCATACCAGAACACATCTAGGAGCGCTCTTGCAACCCGGTGATACTGTCCTAGGCTACCACGTCGTGAAATCAAACTTCAATTCACCGCTGTGGGACTCCTTCCCTGAAGACAGGAAACCAGACATTGTTCTAGTGAAGAAGTCATACCCCGACACCAAGAAGAGACGCAGTAAGAGAAATTGGAGATTGAAGAGCATGGCAAAGGTCGAAGGTGAAGAAGATAACGTCAAGACGGCGGTGGGCAGAAAGAACGGCTTGGACGGTCAAAAAGTACAAAAGGACTACGAAATGTTCTTGAAGGAACTAGAGGAAGACGAAGAAATGCGAGCCGGCGTGAATCTATATCGTGATCCAGCCGCCGAGGAGAGGAACAAGAAGCGAAGAGAAGACAAGGCGAGATGGAGAGCGAGGAAGTTGGCACTGGAGGCAGAGAACGCTGAAGAAGGTGGAGACAATGTCATGGCAGACGTTGCTGGTCAACATCAAGATCAGGACTTTGATGGCATGACCGATGATGGCTTCACAACGGACGGTGACAGTGAATTCGGTGATGATGATCTGCCTGGTGTCCGATTGGACGAGCTTCTCGACGATATGGACGGTGAGTAGTGCGGCGAGCAGAAGAAAGGGAAGAGGACGAGACAGTGGTCACCGGACTGATACCATCTTTTCACTCTCGCGACATCAGAGATGAAGCTGGACGACGAAAACAAGTAAAGGTACGGAGGTATCTAATATAATTTTACAGGTTATGCTATTGTACAACGAGTCGAATTTGCAGCGAACGATCACCCTTGCAAGAGTACTTGGACCCCTTCTTGTTTCTCTCACGAGGAGATCAGAATCGCGAGATGTCGTATGCGGCATGATCCATCCGATTGGTGCCCTCCCCTGCTGCTGCTGCTGCTGCTGCTGCCCCTTCTCCTCCGCCGTCGCCTGCTGCTGCGATTGATTCCGTTGCTGCCGCCTTCATACTGGCTTCTATCTTGTGTCTCGCTCTTTCCAAATGATGCAATCGGGAGACCCAATTACTTGTGTAATTGTACGGCACTCCCGATTCCTGACCATTGGTAGCGGCCACGAAGATCTGACTGACCAAGTTGCTGTTCAGAGCCAAGATTCTGACAAAATTGGCCAGATTTGCAGCAGAGATCAATTGACCATCGCCTACCGGTGAGAAGCTAGGCAGGCCTTCGATAGACTGCAGGGACACCCGATCTGATGAGAGGAGAGGATGATAAGGTCAGCGCGACTTGTCGAGGGAACCCCCAACCCACTATGCCGTACAGAAAACGACACTTACAGAACAAAGTATCTTCCGCATTGACGCTTCCCAGCTCTCCACCACCTCTTGAAGTCGGGTTTATGACAATGTTGATGAAATTGAATTGAGTCTTGATGGTGTCAAAATTGTATTCCTTGCCGGATTCATTCCACACAATGCGAACCCAATCATTTCCTATCAACGCTTTCTTGCCGCTGTGGTTCGCATCTTGTGCAATATTATTCGGCATCAGCGTGGTGATGTGATAGACGATCTGACTAATGTCGTTTTCCCAAACATAAGCGTACTTGCCCTGCTCATCGTTGCGGATGTCTAAGCCACCAGTGTAGACGTCCTGCTGTCCCTTGAGTGTGATCAAATCGCCAAGACCGGCAATGAAGTTGGTGTAGTTGCGTGAACCGGATCGATTACCGAGTATCTCCCTCTCGCTAGTCTGACCGGCACCGACGTAGAGGACACCAATCTTGTGGAAATCGACTACAGGCGTAAGATCGATGGCGCGGATCATCCGTTGCGTTGCTGGTTCGTTTGGCAGCAAGACGGGACCTCGCTCACCTCCCACCATATCAGGAAAGGAAGACAGTTGCAAAGCGAGAAAGCCAGGATCCATGTGAAAGTCTCGAGGGGCAGGAGGAGAAGAAGAAGAAGAAGAAGAAGAAGAACTTTCGGACACTTTCTCTTCTTCCGTTTTGCTTTCATCGCGCATCTCTGACCCCAAGATTTTCCTAATGGAATCCTCCACCGAGTCTGTCTCGAAGCGAGGAATGGTCTTTTCCCCACCCAGGGAAGTCTCCTCTCCGTCTTGAGCAATGCTGCTGCTGGTTTTCTGGTTATCCCTCGGTGGAGAGTAGCCATCTATCTCCCTCTGCGTCACTCTGAGTACACTACCTTGCCCGTCCACTCCCTCTGTAAAAGACGCAGATCTGGGCTTCTTTACTAATCCGAGACTGGCAGGACCTCTAGCGTGGTGATTACGAAGATGATCGCCCACCCTCAATTGCACTTGAAGTCTGTCCTCCATTGTACTGCATCGAGAGTCCGACGAACGCAGATCTCTCCTATCCATCATGAGCGAAGCCGGTAAATCTATCTTTGTGTCGTCTTTCCTTGGCAACTGGCTGACAGCGGCATTTTCTAACTTGCATAAAAGGCCAATCGTACCCGACGACCGTCTAATCATGATCTCGGCCCAGCCTGATTTCTTCAACGAGGTCACCGTCACCAGCCCTTTGCCGTAGATGTACGTCTTTGAGTTTGCATTGTACTCCTTTTCCAAATTACTCGCCTTGACGATCAAGTTCAAGAATGACTGCTTTGGTCGTGGCTCAGCATTGCTGTAGGTAAATCTAGCCAAAAAGTCAAAGCATACCTCTGTCTGGTCCGACACCTTCTCTCTGCCTTCATTTGCCGCTAGCAGACCTTTTCTGATATTCTCCACATATTTTCCACGGTCGTTTATCCGAAGCGACATGAACCAAAGCGACAGGTTGTAGTATGCCAGCATGATGACGTACTGTGAGAGGGTAAAAGAAGTTGCGTTGAAGCTCTGTTGGCTCTGTTCTCGATTCATCAGGTCTTGATTGTGATACTGTATGTACTGCAAGGCAATTCCAAAGATGCGTCGAAAGTCCGTCTCGGTGAAATTGGCATACAAATTCGGCAAGTGACCGATAGCAGCGATGAGCTCCAAGATGTGGACACTCATCACGTTTGACGACATCACGGTCGTGAGCTTCACCAACATTTTCGGCAGGTGTCGATTGATGCTCTTTTGCAGCTCGTAGCAGGCAACCGAGAGCGCGCGAACGCAAGGTTGAGCAGTATTGCTCGACTGGTTGAGCCCGGCCATGAATGCTTCGACCAGCTCGTCCTGTTGCGATCGGCTGAACAGAGCTCGGTAACTGATCAAGGTGGTCAAAGTACCATACACAATAGCGTAGACATCCGACTTCTTTACCTTGTCAGGCAGCGTGACCTGGTTGACAAACTTTTGATCCAACACTTTCGTGGCCAACAATTCGCGCATGGCCAGGATCTGTACCTGCGCCTTTGGTCCACAGAACAGGTGCTTGTTCGCAAGTTGATGGGGCAGATGGCAAAGGAGATAGGAGACCAGGTCCCAATCTTTCTCCTTTGCCAAGAGGTTGATGCAGGTGGCCATGTATTCGGATATCGGTAAAGGGGTCGGAATGGTCCCTCCTTTCTTCATGATATGACGACCTTGGCAATCACTGCCGCACGAAGAATCTGCTTGCCACTCCGGATGCATGTACGTGTACACCACGTCACTCCTCAATCTTGATCCAGGTACTTCAAATTGCACTACGTCTGGCAAACTCCAGAGAGGCGGAGTATCGACGGTTGGTGCTTTTCGAGTCGAAGCAGCAGCAGCAGCAGCAGCAGCAGCAGCAGCAGCAGAAGATGAGCCGGTACTCCCGCCACCATTATTCGTCCCTGCAAATCTGTTGCGACTGGAGCTACGATCCCGAACAGTACCAATCCGAGGCGACTGATCACTTCTGCCCCGGTCTAGAGAAGCGTCTCTTACGCGAGACATGGATCTTTCTGCTCGAGAGATGCTCCTTTCTTCTCTTCCCGCCCCCTCTTTACTCAGTAGTGATGACGACGCCGGACCTTCGACAGCCTTCCTCCCTGCACTGCGTGGCAATCTTTCATTCGCAGCAGATGTTGTGTCCTTTGTGTTCGTCACCGCTTCCGCTTTAACGGCAAGACCTCTAAGGATCGAGGTCGCCGCCGGACTGATCAGTTCGTCCATGTTCTCCGCAAAGTACACGCGATGTTGCCCGTCAGTTCGAAATCTGACAAGCCATTGAAGGATGGTCAATCGCACGACCGTAGAAGCTAGCTCTTCCCCTCCAGGTTGAATCAGATCGAGCAAACGTCGAAAGAGGAACAGACAAGCTTTCCTGGCACTCTTCTCCCACACTATGCGGTTTTCTTCGAGGTCCTTTGCAGCGTAGAGGGAGAGCAGGACCCAAGGCGAGGAGAATGCGAGTCGGTTGAAGATGGCGATCAGATCCAGTGCCGATCTGCTCTGCTTGCTCACTCTGGCTAGTGTGTTGGTGGAAGCAGCAGCAGTGTTCTGAGCTTGAGATGGCCCAGAAGGCTCGCCACTTATGCTGTTCGTTCTTGAGTGGACTTGATTCGACGTGCGATGTTCATGCGAGCCAGGCGGATCGATGAAGGAAACGTGTGGCTGACCCGCATCTTTCCCTTGATTCGTAGGCGGCCCCGATCGGGACGTTGTCAGGAGAGACGGTGCAGACCTCGCTAATTTACAAAAGAGGTCGCAAATTTCATGGAAGATCTCTTGATCTCTCTTCGATACTCCGGATCCTGGATCGTCATCGTCCGTCTTGGATGCCGACGATTGGATGTGACTGACGGCGTTAGCTGCTGCTTCAACGAGAATATTGCGAATCGTCGCGTCCACCAGGTCGTCCGTCTCCGATCCCAGAGCGGATTGAGCCAAGGGTAGGATCACATCCAAGAGTAGAGTACATCGGTAGTCGTGAAGATCTTGAATGATCTCATAGACGTGCTCGAAGATCAGATGGACCAAAGATCGACGAGCTTGAGGAGCAGGGGAGGATCCAAAGTCCCTTGCAATCGATTCGTGTCGGTGGAAGCAGGCAGCAAGAAGAGATCGAATGTTGTTGATCCAGTCTGGTGTACACGGCAGACATAGATCTTGCGACTTGTAGAAGAGAATGAGATCAGTCATCATCTCGTCGGACAGCAAAGGAGCCAGAGACAAGAGCAGAGTGGCCAACTTCATCGTCCATGGCAGACTTGCATCTTTGTCCATGCTCGTGGGGAAACCTTCGTCAGACCTGCTCGGTGAAGCTAAGCGAAGACGACTCAGCAGTTCTAGCATACCAGCGACCAGGATGGGCGTCTCCTTCTCTTCCTTTGTTGCCTGCGGAGAAGGCTTCTTCTTCAGAGAGTCACCATTGGTGAACATATCGGCGCTGTCACCTTGTACTTTCCAGCCTTCTATATGTCGTCGAGCGACCACAGTAAGGTCCAAGATGGAGTCCCAGTCGTCCTGCGTGAGGCTACCGCAAAGGAGAGGAGAGGACGCCTTTTGGCTTTCTTGACCACTTTGATCTCTCGGGGACGTCTGGAGAGGTAACATTTCCGACACCAGACGAAGAATATGAAGGTCCAAGACATCGACGTGGCGTTGCAATGCACCCTGCAATGCTGGTAAGAGCAAAGGTAGCGATAAAGTCGGTGCAAGAGCATCTTCTGCAGCATTACTGCTTCCGATGTCCACCGGGTTCCGGCCTTCTTGCAGTCGGAAGAGGGACAGTGCATTACGTACAAAGGCAATGGCGCCTAAGAGAATGACTACCTGATCATTCGGGACTTCCTTTGCATTCATGAGCATGTTTCTGACAGATCGAATAGAGGCATTGGCACAATGACCACGTAAGAGGTTCGCCATGATTGGCAGAACCAAGCCTTCCCACTCGTGAGTTCCTTCGTGACTCTTTCCAAGATGTGAGGAGGACGAATCTGGGTAGCCTAAAATACCACACAAGATCATTGTGACACTATCAACGCTCGCCGAAGGTATACTACCGAACTTCATGATAGCATCGATGAGCATTAGGACGGCTCGGACGTCACTACCTTGCAATATTGGTTGTTCCACAGGTCGCAATATACCAGAAGCCAAGGCGCTGCTGGAGGAAAGAGGTGCCAAGGTTGCCAAGGCAATAGGCGCCACAGCAGTCGTGTCGACACCTCTTGGACCAACTCTTGGCGTACTCGAATGTCTCGGTGTAGCTGATAGAACGGGAGAGTGTTCCACAGATCTATACGAATCTAGACCGTAGTAGTCATAGCCATCCAACATGGGTTTCTTTTCTTTGGACTTTGATCGACTTCTACTACTGGCTCGAAGAAGGGGACTCGCAGGTGCTGATTCCGCTGTCGACCTTTTACTGTTGAATGCTGGCCAAGTCCCCAAGAACATGCTAGCGATTCGATTTAGAACCGTCTCCACGTAGCCAAGATCAAGAATGGGAAAGCCACACTTGATGATGGAAGTGATGAGCTGAATAGTGGCAGACATGCTCCATTCTCGTTCCGAGAGCTGCTCGATTAATTTCATCTCGTCTTCATCGTTCACCGGCAGTGCCTGACCCTCACCGACATCCTCCTGCCTAGATCTGTGTATCCTCCTCAAGAGCTGCAACTCTTTCCAAATTATCTCCAACGATTGACTGAGAAATTCTAGAATACCAGGAAAGCTAACGACGTCCCTTCCTCCATAGGAGAGCACTTCAAGAGCCTTCAGCTGAACGGGCAAAGCAGGAAGCTGACTTTGTTGCCAGCTATCTTTTGTCAGGACTTCGCCTTCGTAGCCATCGGACAAGTGACACACCAAGTCATAAAGTACTGCTCTGTCGATATTGGCCAAAGGATGATCAGCATCAGCAACTTTCGAAGACTGAGATCCAGGTGCCCCGCTCCGAGTCTCCCGGACAGCCTTTGTCCCCGTGTTTGCTCGTATGTCGGATAGCTTCACCGTTGCCGTCGTCAACTCGCACACGCCCAGTCGAAGAGGAAGTGGAAGCACCCCTTCTCTTGCCTGGACGAGAAGCTGAAGGCACAGCTTGAATACTTCTACTTGAGGTGGGCCAGACGAAAAGGTGGACGAGGTGATCTGCAGAGTATCTCGTTCGATGATAGCAGCTTCATCTTGCGTCTCTTCTTCCTTGATATTCTTGTTGACGGCGAGTATCAGGATCTGGATCTTTTGCATTCGATCTGACAGAATGACTTCTTCCTGCTCTGTGCCACCTTCAACATCGATTGGTATACTAAGTTGATCAATGTAACCTTGATAATCTTTCAAGAGTAAGAATTCCGATTTTGCCAATAGAGGAGCATTTCGATCGAGAATGTCTGCCGAACTAAACGTATTGACGGCATCGTTTCCTCCGAGTTCGCTTCTGAAGCTATGATCGATCGGCGCTGAGATCGGTGATGCCGTAGTTGATGAGGTGAAGGGAGCAGCGGTAGTCGAAGCCCTTGGTCGAAACGTTCTAAGAAATTGCTGACTTAGAGATGGCTTCCCGTTGCTGTTTGCTGGTCGATCCATACTGAAGAGAAGGACCGAAGCCTCCGGGAATGAGGTTCAGGACCTTGCCCTTCAAGATTGAAAAGATTGCCAGGCCCAGGCGATTGAATTACGGGGCAAGACAGGGTAGTCAGAGGGTATATGGATCATGGATTTTGGTGGTAAAGAG
The DNA here is from genome assembly GCA_026210745.1 of Exobasidium rhododendri. Lineage (NCBI taxonomy): Eukaryota > Fungi > Basidiomycota > Exobasidiomycetes > Exobasidiales > Exobasidiaceae > Exobasidium > Exobasidium rhododendri. The sequence goes on from CP110630.1 coordinate 2,589,959, forward strand.
CCCAAATAAGGAAGGGAGTCACAATGTCAAAGTCAGGGCATGCACGTGAGTCGTTCGTGTGTCGACGTATGACATTAGGGTTAGGGTTATCTCCCTTCTTGGACACACGATAAGCACTCGAATTCGACAATAAAGCAACAGAACTTCGGCATTCGACTCGAGATTTTCGTAGCCAATGGATAGCAGCTAGAAATGAGAGCATGTGGAAAACACAGTATGCGAGTCAAAATGAGAAGGAAAGGATGGCATGGTCACGTCGTCTGTTTGTCACGAACAGGTAAAAGGTAACATGCAGCGTAGGTGAAAATGATCTCATTGACAAAAGGAGATTGTGGGACAGAACCACTTGTAAAGGTATCATCAATCAAGGAAAACCACTAGCTCTTAGCCTAGAGGAATGAAGGTTGTATGAAGGGAAAAGTAAGATGACGTGCTACAACAGTGCCGACATTCAATAAACGCACCTTGGTCTCGTCAACCTTGTCACCAGCTGCGTCCTTGGCAGCAGTTGCTCGGGTGCTGAGGCTGGCATTGTCATCCTTGCTGATGAGATGAAGGCAATGGGGGTGTTTGAGACAGTCAGAATTACGGTACCAAGCTTCCCGCCGTAGGTTCGTTGGCACTCACGCAACAGACTTGTTACCCTCTTTGCTGGCGGTCGAGGTCGCTTCGGTAACCTTGTCGCTGACAGCGTTAGCGGCGTTCTTCACTGATTCCATGTTGTATTACGGTTAAAAGAAACGGGTGATGGGATGTAGACGGAGTGATTTGAGATGAAGGTGGGATAAAAAGAATGATCTGTCTCATGAGCCGCTATATGTACCCCTCGAAATTCCCTCTTCTCCTTCTAAGCGAGACACCACTGCATTCCCGCTCCGCAAGAGCCAACGACGTCGCAGACAACTACGTAGCCCACACTGAACCCTTGCCTTTATTTGCACGCCGCCTGGTAATGTGGGGGCCCTGCTATCGCACAGAGGGGCGAGAATGACAATGTCATCTGCAAGGCACTTGGCCTGTGCACACAAAGTATCGACTTGGTCCTCTGCTTTTCAACTTCAAGATAGCCTTTCCGCCCTTTTTTAGTGTTTGGAAAGAGGCACTTATACACATAATTATAGTGGGAAGGGGAAGCGGCCGTTTATCTTCTGATAGCTCGACAGACCCTGCATGGCAGATGAAAGGAAGGGTGGCGAAATGCGTCATTGATACCAGGGGGTTCAGAGCAGGTGATGTATCTCTAGACACTGAAAATTGCGAAGAAGACGAGCTGCAATGATAAGATGTTGTCTAATTATTCGTTGGCGTACAAGTACAGAGAGAGGGAGAGAGAGAGAGAGAGAAGAAGAAGGGTTCGTGCAGAAGGCAGGGGATTACCGGGACCACTCCCACACTGTCATGGGAGTGGCTACTGGGAGAGATGGAGTCGTTCTATAAGGTGACTGCGAAGGAGACTCTGCGTTTGTGACGCACCAATGCGGCGCAGGTTTCCCCCATACTGATCGAAAAAGGTGAGCGGAAAAGCGAGCTCGAGGGGCGGTGCGGTGGCCAGAGAGGCTCTCCGATTCACGGAGATGCGAGACATGGCCAAGCCTAGAAGGGGTGATAGAAGTACTATCCAAGACGTTCGACAACTCCGCCCTTTCCAATTCCTTGTCCTTTTCACTAGACTGCGATTGGTGTTTGACCGACGAGTAGCCACTGATGTTGGCAGACGAAAGCGGTGCTCGACTTCCCGTTCCTTCCCGTGTCTGTGTAACCCTTGCAATGCGAGGTTCTCTAGACCGCATGGAAATCACTGACCCGTTGGGCGAGGAGGTCCCGGACACGGGAGTGGAAGCTACCTTTGCGTAGGTGAAAGGTGACTTTAGGTCTCGAATCCTCGATGAACCACTCGCGCTGCTCGAATATTCTCTCGCGTTGATGCCTTGTAGTCTCAACAGAGGATTTGCTGTTGATCGCTGAGAAGAAAGGGATGCATTCAGGTGATTGGTTGCATCTCGAGCAGTGTAGTGCTGGGAACTAGCTTCGGATCGCTCCTGCTCATCCCCTTCACTGTCTTGCTTTTCGTCGTCTGCCTCTGCTTGCGCCTCTAGCTTTCGCATGAGGAAATTGGCTCGAGCCGAACGACGTACAAAGAACTCCGCCCCAAGAGAGAGAGAGAGAGAAAAGTACTCATGTCCTTCGTCACTCCATTCGAGTCGTCGTGAGGGGGATTGATCGATTTCGGGGTGACTAGACTCGTGCTGAAGTGTAACATGCCGCTTTCGTCTTCGTCTTGCCAGAGGCGTGGAGAAGAGTCTCTGTTCTTGCTCTACCCCGTACTGCGCTGTCACCCTTGTAGTATCGTGATGAGAACAGTAGAATCGACTGAGCCAGCCATTTTCCTGATCCGGCATTCCCCACCCATCTTGCGCTTCTTCATTCTGACCATCACCAGGAAACCGCCAGACGATGCTAAAGTCTAGGTCCAGTCTAGCACTGCCGCCATCGTCCTCGTCTTCACTGCCTTCGAAGAGAGCATGCCATGAAGCGCTTCCGGTATCGAACTGGAGTGTAGTCGAGGCGCCATCGTACCCTCGATATCGAAGCGGTATGATATGAACGACAGGAGCCATAGCATCCTGGCCTATACACGACGGCAATTCGTCTTCTAGAGTGCCTTCACGAGAGAGGATAGCGCTTGTATAGGCATCTTGCGCCAGCCTTAACGCTTCTGCAGTGTCTTCATGGCTATCATTCTCCGACTCGATCCTGCTCTGGAGGCGATGCCAGCTGGCACCCGGCACCTGGTCACCTTCCTGCCCAACCAGCCCACCTCTCCAAGCTCGCCCTACCTTTGGCTTGCGTGTAATTCGGAGACCGACCCTCCATCTTCCCGTATTGAATTCTTCCCTCAGTAGATTATCCTCAACCTGGTACTTCCACTGGCGAGACAGACAGCGCACCGAAGTGTACAAAGTGTGAGGGTCGACTTCCAAGAATATTTGCGAGAGCAGTTCTGATGGTAATTCGGGTAATGGTGGGATCGTCATCACTGCAATCGTCTCCTCCTACTTGTCTTCTATTCTGCTGCTTTCCAGGTATTCTTCTCGAGCTCCTTTTCCAATTCAGCTTTGAGCCACTCTATACGATCGGACCGAATGAGGACGTGCGTATCGTCCAGATCTTCGATGATGCACTTTTCCTTTTCGTCGAGTGCCAAGACGATTTGCTTGACGGGAGGGTCACTTTGAAAGGGGGAAACGAATCCGAAGGGACGTATCACAGTCTGCACGTCAGCTCGTTTGCGAAGTAAGGCCGACAACGTTCACTCACCAGCTGATTAGTGTTCCCTTCGTCGCTTTGATACCACGATGACGAGTTGCATTCATCTATGACCTCACACGAGATGAAGAGAAAGGCGGCAAAGGGGATCAGATCTCGCAAAGAGGTATAGTAGTAGTTCTTAAGCGTGCTCCGATGTGGGGAAAGTGAAATGCCGCCGTATCGCGCGCTTTTTTGAGTCCATTTCATTGGTCTAAGAATTACAGAAAGAAATGACTCTGAGATCTGGTAAAATATACTAAAGTACATTAGGAATACAACTCTGCCTGCTCTGCGCTCTAAAGAAAAGGTGAGTAGTCTACAATAATTCAGAAGTTTGATAATTCAATTCGCCTTGCAGGGCGTCTGCCACCTCTGCTTGCGCCTGCTGTTGACTCTGGAAGAGGACATCCTCTGCTAATTCCGAGTTTGCCCTGATCTGTTCGGCTTGGAGGTTTCTTCCTTGTAGTGTGCGACTAGTCCTCTCTGCACCGGCGTCGATCCCTCCCGCCTTCAAGACCTCTTCTGCTCCTATTCTTGGCGTGACCACGATTCCTTCGTCGTCTACTTGGACGTCAAGCCCAGGCAGATCCACCTTTTGTGTTGCCAAGTCGACTTCCAGAAAATGCTCATGAGGCGGTCTGCGATTGTTTGCTGCCCTCCTGCTTTCCTCCTCTTGCATTGACTGATACAATGCCGCGCTCTCTTCACTAATGTCAGCTCGCCGCCTTTCCACTTCTCGAAGGCGGGCCTGCTCGATTGCTTGGTATGCGTCCCATTTCGCTGCCTTTTCTCGTAATGCGTCGTCTGTCAACTGGTTTTGCGATACGAGCAGATGGAGTTGCGATTTAGTCGCATCCAATTTTGTCTGTAATGTTCTGATGTGTTGCTGAGAAAAGGAGCGAACTGTGTCCATCCCCTCAGTAAGCTGCCTTTTCAGTGACTCCACCTCCGATTGCAACACTTCAGCTTCTCTCGCTGATTCAGCGGCCGAATTTGAAGCCAGCCTGTACTGCTCTTTCAAGAATTCGTTGGACTCTTGTGTCGTCTGCGTAGACTTCATTGCAGAGTGACATCTTTTCTCGCTTTCATCCTTGGCTAAGACTAGACTGTTATTTTCTTCTTGAAGTTGCTGTATCTCAGCTTGAAGGATGCTCAGTTGCTCATCATTGACTTGTGTGCGTACGAAGGGAGACGATAAGCTTGACTCGTGAGACCGACCTTTATTTGATGATCTATTCTGATAAAGAATCCCAAAAGGATGACCATGACAGTCAAACCAGGGATTAGAGCGAAGTTCATTTCTGCTCATCATCAGTGGCTCTCGATCCACCATTTGGACACCATAGATTGATCCGTTCGAGAAGATATGCAGCACCAGTGTCTTCTCATGCTCTTCCACCTTTGATTCCAACTTCATTCCGGCCAGAATGGCGCCATTGCCAGACCAACGAAGCAATTCAAACACCCAGAACGCCTTTGTCTTTAGGTATCCGTCCTCTTGAGTGTCACTGTCTGATTTAGACCCTTGACTCTGTGTACTTTGATCTGCCTTATTGATGCACCTTTGTATCTCTTCCTTGAGAAAATCCGGTATCAGGGGTGATGCTTGCGCATAACGTACAAGAGCATTTCGCGATTCTTCATCATGAGGTTGATTCAAAATACTGTCAAGACTTGCTAAATCGGTGGGTTCTATCTCTTCATTCATGTCTTGTGTAGCCTTGCGACTGTTCATTGGACTTTGTACTGGAGCTGATTGAGTTGTAGGCTCTGCGACAGAGGTGTAGGACTGTCCTTCCTGAATACCCCTCCGTTGTCTCTTTGCGAGGGGGGGAGTCGACGATTGCGGCAATCTGGAAGGTGTAAAATCCAGTCCAGTAGCACTACTTTGCGATGGCATGGAGGAGGCTACCTCTTCCTCTTCAAGTCGCTTTCTTTTTATAGCTTCTTCAACACTCCTTTTTTTCATCTCTTTTTCCATCGTGATCAATCGAGCAACCTGCTCCTCAACTTGATCGTCGTCACCGTTTGGATCGATATCAACGTCAGCTGCTTCTCTTTCCCGAATGTCTGGTACTTCCCATACGCCTACTCGTATCTTGCTAGGTGCACTTCCACCGTCCACCAGGCTGCCACTTATAGACTCTCTCCGGTCTCCGCTTTCAACGGGCACGTCCCCCGATGTTGCATCATTTGCCTTTGAATTCGACACGACCTTCTCTGGAGAGCTGAATTCCTCCACTGGTGAGCTCAGGTCTACTCTCGGCGCGGCTTCTCCCCGCTCGTGCCTATCCGAGTACGAATGATCCGGCGAGGCGTGCATATCTAGGATTCGCATAGGAGGTGTCGACATAGGCTGCGAAGAACCTATCGAATTGCTTCCACTCGATACAATCATCGTCGAGCCCCATGTAGGAGGAGGAGCGGGTGAATCATCTCTACCCATCCCTCGTTCTCCCATATATAGGTTACGAGACGCTGATCGCCCACCCTTCGAGACGACTATACCTCGACTATTCCTCGCGGCACACTACTCGAGATCAAGTTCTCCCTATGGATTTGGTCAAGCGTTCTTCTGATCAAGTTCAACTGCCTCACACGTGAGATGTATGCACGGCCCATCCACTCTTGCGAATTCTTTGCTCGACTGGAAATTGTGATCAGATCTTATGTATATTTACACACCATCCCAGGTAATCTTCAGCCTCCTGTTGGGCTATTCTGTCAGTATGTCTCTAGCAAATCTTATAGATAGAATATTTCGACAAGCTTCCACATCAGATGCCTCTTCACCCTCTGCTCTCTTGTCGCTTATCAACGAAGCACAGGCTCAGGCCCAGTCGTTGTCGCTCTTCTCTTCCAATGACACCATCGACGACCTTCCCACTTCCTCCCTCAGAGCTGTCCTTCTGGAAAGCCTACACGCTCAAACGCTGTCGAGATTGCAAACGAGACCCGGAGATTTTGATGCCCGCAAGAGTCTGCTCAATCAATCGCAAGTAAGTCCATGTATGTGGCGTGCTGGGCGGAATATCACTGACAATCTCTGCGCCACCATGACCTGCCTTTCAGAACATCTACTTGAAGTTCCTCTCGCTGCTGTTGTCTCTCCGAGTGCTGGATCGAGGCTCGCGACTCTCATATCACTCCTTGCTTGCCAATCAGTCAAAAAGCGCCGTCGATAAGAGAGGTTCACCTTTCCCGACCGATGCTACCAATCGTAGAGCTATCAAAATTGCTGCGCTAAAGCTTGAACGAGCCTTGAAGAATGCCTTGTCAGAATTCAGAGTAGGAGCTCGAGCGAAGGCAAGTAATCGTAGTGCGGTGAAGTCTACAGGTCAGGGATGGAGCAACGAAGTAGGAAGTGATGCAAGTACAAGCACCCTTCCCAGAGCGGCGGCGGCAGCAGAAGAAGAGATGGAGATCGAGTATGATGTCCTCATTCTACCCAAAGGAAGTTCTCTTCAGGATGATGAAGAAGACGAGGAAGATGAAGATAGAGGGGAAGCGTTCATAGGCGGCACACAGACTCATGATATGGAAGTCAGTACACCATCCTCGTTGCGATCATATCTCCTCATGCTTTGCCATCTTCACGCCCTGCTAGCCCTCAGCGCTCTAGACTCGATCGTAATGGAACTGACCCTTCTGTCCTCGATGCCTTCTAATGCACAATCACTGTCTCAAGAGAGGGAGGGTCGGGAGAGGCACGAAGCAGAAAAAAGACAGAATGAAGATCAAGAAGAGTGGAAGCTGGATCAAAGATGGGGATCTTCCAATACAGCACCACTACTAGACGCAAAGGGAAAGCCCAACAGACCCTTTACCATTCTGCCTAGCGGGAGTAGTGCGGCCAGTGGACAATCGTCGATGGGCGTATCTGCCACACAAAACCAACTAGACGCCCGAACTAGACTTAGAGAACAAGTGTTCCAATCTAGCCATCGATTGCCCACGATGAGTATCGATGAGTTTTTGGAAGAAGAACAAAGGAGAGGTAACATTATCACCGGGGGAGGTCAGGCGTCTGCAGATGCACCAACGTCCAGTGAACTACTTTCTCTTCGATCTCAGGGTCATGGAGTAGGGACCAGAGAGGCAGAAGATGCCGATGATCAACAGAGGAGGAAAGCAAATGACTGGGACGACTTCGCAGAGAGCAATCCCAAAGGAATGGGCAACACGATGAATAGAGGTTGAGGGAACACATGTGTTAGATTATTGATACAACGACTTTGATGTGAAAATTTTCAGAACAAGGATGGCTTGGGTATAGATTTGCATTCGAAGATGTGGAGAACTTCATGGATGTCACAAGACTTCGACTTGTCCCCTCTCGATGAGCTGTTTTATGGTCTTGTATCGAACAAAGTGGATCGATCCTTTGGAGAACATGACTAATTCTTCTTGGCTGGTCATATACGATCGAGATGATGATGATGATTATAAGTGAGGAGTGTAGTAAGTCTATCGAGTGCAAAGAGCTCACCCTGGAAAAGAAAAGGTACCACAATCTTCCAAACAGCGAATAAAGACGGGTCGATGCAGGTCTGGTCGTGTGACTGTTCGAAATTATAAGGGGGCGGGGCAAGAGAATATTTGAGCATGAAGGGGTGAGATTGTATTCACATTCAGGACATACCCATATCACCTCTACCGTCTGAACCACTCTCTGCCTTGTCATGAAGCGATCTAAGATTGGCCGGTAAGAAGTCGAGGACCGACATTTGGTAGTGTTGGCTCTGAAGTTGCGTGAATCTGTGCCGTGTCGAAGAATCATTAGGCCAGAGAAGAGTAGTGGTAGAGGAGAAGACAATCAACTCACTTCACACAGTATCCTCTCTCCAAATCAGACATTTTCTGCCTACTCTGTGCGTCTTCTTGCAAGAAAGTCGCATGTTGTTCAATCTTATCAAGACGACAGCGTATGTAACTCTTCAGCAACCACCTAGCTCTCTCCACATCGAGCTCCACTAAACCTAATCGTATATGTTCCTCCTCGGCAGTCGAAGCATCCGACGCAAGCGACTCAATGATTGTCTAGATTAGGTTTCATAGATTAGAAAGTAATCGCAATCACTAGTGATTCAGTCATCTTCGTCTACTCACCATTTGCTCTTCGATCTGTGAGCAGACATCGTCAACAGCAATGCCTTTCCACGAAAGGATTTCGGGTGCAGCTCGCTCCGTGATCCATGCTCGTTGCAGCTGCTTGACAGGTGCTTCATTCTGTATCGCTCCATTTCGCCCTATATCGAGGTGCGACCTGGTCCCATCACCATGTATCCTTGACGTACTCTCCCTGCTTCCTTGGTCTAATAAAGAAAGGATTGGATTTGAGGAAGAAGTGGGATTCTGGTGATTGTGCGGCGCCGCTCCTCTCTGTATTTGGGTTACTGAGGACGTACCAATCTGCGCACCCTCATCAGAAGGTTCGCCAATCACATCGTCCTCGTCATCGAGCGAAAAGAAATTCGACATAGTCTTTGATCAATTTGAGGTGATTGAGGTAACCCTACCTAGTTCAACATGCTTCTCCTCTCGGCTTTGAAGTTGACTACAAGCGTCGCGCTCGTGCACGCGTGCGAGCCACAATTCATGATCAAGAACAACGACGTTTCCTCTCGATTGCCCTTGACCACTGGAAAGCATGACTGAAAGGGCGCCTATTCCTGCGCCGCTCAAGCTGGACGAGCAAGGTCAGTCGTGATTGGTGCAGCCTTCAAGCTGTGTTGAACAAGCAATACTAATGATGGAACGCATCACATACTCTTCCACTGCATTCCCTTGCGCATACAGATGCCGTCCTACGCTCGAGGTTGGCCTTCAATGACCGGCCTCTCAAGCTACTTCTTCGAAAATTGACCCAGATCGTCAATGCGAAGGGTGGTGCAGAGCTGTGAGTATCACTTGTATTGACGTTACTGTATTTCAAAGCTCACTTTTCGATCTGCCTACTGCAAGAACGCAAGCAATGACCTCCTTCCGACTCGACCTGGATTCCTACATCTTGCAACTTCAGAGAATAGAAGCCGTTGCCCAGAAGACAACAATCCATGAGGTGAGGGCTTTCGAAGAGAAAGCAACATCGATGGGGAAACAGAAAGTGGATACTTTAGACTCGATAGAGATGCTAAAGAAGGAGCTGATCGAAGTCCAGCAAGATCGGAAGAATAAACTTGAATATGACGCCTTGGCCAGTGAGATTATGAAGTATGGCACCCGAGAAGAATTGGAGGATCAATTGACGAAATTGAGAACAACACTCAGCAACCTTTCTGAAGAGTCAAGCAAATACTCAGCAACCATGGCTCAGTCAAAGATTCGTTTCGAAGGTATCGCAGAACAATTGAAGAAGCTTCGAGCCGATGTAGGATTTGAAGTTGGAGAAAGGGAGAGGAGAGAAGTGGAAAGAGATGGCGAGGGGGATGCAGAGGAAGAATTGAAGTCAGGAGAGGAAGCAGTAGAGGAAGCAGCTGCAGCTGTAATTGCCGCAGATGTAGGTGATGAAGAGGAAGGTCAAAGTCAAGGCAAAGGTGATAGAAATGCTCTCAACCCATCAGCAGTCGTCTTCAAGCCGACGAATGCCAGCAGAAACTCCACACCAGGAATGCCAGGAAGCGCCAGAGGTTCAGTAAACGGTGCCTCGACGAAGAGAAGACGGTCTGCAAGGAGGTCAGGGGGGGAGGAGGACGAGGAGATGGGAGAGTCGGGGAAGAAACGGTCTAAAGAAGAGGGAGAAATGAGCGCAGGAGAGGCAGAAGAGGAGGAAGAGGAAGGTGCTGCCTGATCAAGAATCGTCGTGTACTCCATATACCATTGTTAACATAGTTTCCAGCATTACCCAGTGTCATCGATACGTAAAAGCCATCGTCTTCGTTCACACACAACCACGTGGGATTCGCAAGCACACCTGCATGAGAATCGAGATGGCGGGAAAGACGCACACCGTGTTACTATATTTATTAGATCATGAAAGTGCTTAAGCCGTGGCTCCTTACTTCTTCGCGAAGATTGTCTTTCTCTGCCTTCTCAACCAGATCACCGTTTTTGGCAGCCATGGCTTCAAAATCAGCCTGTTCACGAGCGATCAAATCTGCTATGCCAGAGAGCTCTTCTTCTCGATTGAATAGTCTTGCGAAGAGTAGTGCTACGAGGCAGCGTCAATCGATGTCGCTACTGCCCTTTCCACCTGCTCGACGCTTGATTTCCACTACTTCAATTGCCCCCGTCGCTTCTCAAGGTGAAGCGGCAGCGGGAACACCAAAAAGAAGGCAGATCGATGACTCTACAAAATTGTCAGGCTCAGACAGTGCCACCTCTAAAGCGGAACGTACGTTGAGAAGATTCTGGAAAAAGGTAGACGTAGCTTATTATCCAAAGTCGACGAAACCACCATACCCTCACTTGCAAATACGACTGGATGGTAGAAGTCTCAAGACTCCAAGTGGTACATTATTAGCTATTCCAGAAGACAGGTCTCTGATGGCAAGTTTGATTGCAAGGGAATGGGCGGAACAAGACAAAGTTCTCAAGACACATAGTCTGCCAATGACCTCCCTGGCAGCAAGAGCGATTGACGGCTTGAGTGAAAAGGATACAAGAGAGCAAGTATGCGATGAACTGATAAAGTACCTAGAAACGGAAACGATCTGGTGCGTCAGAATTATCGATGGTTCCCCTGAGGAGCGATCGTTTGACATGGTGTTGACCTTTTCCCTTCCTCCCCTTGCAGCTTCCACGAGACCGAGCCGCCTGTGCTTGTTGAATTGCAAAGAAAGCATTGGGACCCGACTTTACAATGGACTTCAGAGTATTTCAACCTACCTCCTGTTCGTGTGTTTTCCGACATTCTGGGGGTGAAACAGGATGAAAAAGTGACTCGGGCGTTGCGCAATCACATTTCAACGTACGATGCGTGGGATCTGGCAGCGTTGGAACGGATTGTCCGGAGCTCAAAGTCTTTCTTGATAGGAATTCGATTCCTCGAGTCAATTAAATCAGGCAAAGAAGCTGAGTTCGGTGTAACGGAGGCAGCAGAGGCAGCCGAAGTAGAAGTCCGAAGTCAGACGAACATATGGGGAGAAGTGGAGGACACGCATGATGTAGATCAAGCCGATCTGCGAAAGACGATGGGCAGCGTGGCGTGCACTGTCACCAAAGATGACGCAGAGATGGCCAAAAAGGTAGCTAGTGAGATCATCGAGAGGTAGAAGAATGTCAGAGGATTTGTTTTCAAACACTGTCTGTATCACTAGTCATGCGTTCGTCACTACCAAAAAGGGGAGAAGTGTCTCTCTCTCTAATTTCACACGACAGCCGTCTTTACCGCTCGTACAAAAGCGTGAATCTTCTGATTATCCTTCTCTCCGTCTGTTTCGACGCCGGAGCTGGTGTCGATGATGAATGGCTGCACATGCGCGATTGCTTCCTGGACGTTTTCGGGCTTAAGTCCGCCTGCTATCATGATCGGTATCCTCCTTTGCTCTACACCATGGACGCGGGCGGCAATAGGATCGTAATTGGAGATGTGCTTTGCGACAGTCCAGTCGAATAATTCACCCCCTCCTCCTTCTTGACCTTTCACCTTGCTTGCCGTGTCGAGTGCGATAATGTGATGGTAGCTTTCCCTCGTGACATCAATCAGATCACCTTGACCCAGAACACCGTCACTGGCTACGTGGAATACTCGAATCACAAGGACGCCTGGTAGGAACTTGCACCATTCTATGTTCTCCATTCGCCCGTGCAGCTGAACTGCGTCTAGTCGAAGCAATCTACTGGTCCTCACCACCTCCTCTAGTGGCTGATTACGAAACACTCCGACGATCAGAGGCTTGTGCGGGTGACTTGTGACAAGGGAAGCGTGATACGTGAACCAATCGGCACTGCTCAACGAAGAAGAGCCGGACGTAACGACGCCATCATCGGCCAAGCGAGCACTACCAGCAGGTTGATTGATGTTTGTAGATCGCACAGCATTGATAATCTCAGCAGCTTGAGAATGGCTGACAGTTCGCTTTGTATTGGGTGCAAAGATCATACCCAACATGTCTGTTCCGGCCAAAGCAGCGCTTTTCGCTGCTTCTACCGTTTGGATGCCGCAAATTTTGACCAGCGGTCTTGGCGTGAAGGACGGGACGGTCTGTTGGTCTATTCCAAGTAGGCCGTGTATGAACGCCTTTTTGTCTTGTGCTCGCATCAAGGCTTCACCGACCAGGACAGCGCCCACTCCCTCTTTTACATACTTTTCAACGTCTGCTCGATTAGTGATACCACTCAGTGCAGCCAAGATGACACCGCCTTCCTTTGCTGCGTCTGCCAGTCTGCTTGTCGTGCTCATGTCGACGTTGAAATCGTGCAGATTCCTGTTGTTGACACCGACCACTTTAGCACCAACGGCCAAAGCTCGTTTCATCTCTTCCGGATTATTGACCTCCACCAATGGCTCCATACCAAGCTTGACACTATAGTCATACAGCGACTTCAAGTGCGCATCTTCAAGCATGGCAACGATCAATAAGACGGTATCAGCTCCTGCAAGACGTGCTTCCTTGATTTGATAAACATCGATAATGAAGTCTTTCCGCAAGATAGCAGGTCTGTTCGGCATACCATCGACGGCCTTTCTAGCTAATGTCAAGTCGTTCAGTGTTCCTTTGAACCACTTTGGCTCTGTCAAAACGCTGATTACGTTAGCCCCTCCTCTTGCGTATGCCAACGCTTGTGCTCCTGCATGAGCATCAGCGTCGATATTGCCTTTGCTAGGACTGGCTCTTTTCATCTCTGCCATCACCCCAGGCCAACCCAAGTGGGCATTTTGAGTTAGTCTAGCTGCAAATTTGATCAAGGGTGGTGCCAGATTCATTTCTAGAGCTGTGTCTAAGTCCCGTGATGAGAAGCCAGGGACTGCCTTGGCTTCCTCTATATCTTTCAGTCTTTGAATGTGAATCCGCTCCAAGATGGTGCCGGTGGCAGTCTTGGGTGGCCCTTCCATGACGGGTGAAGGCTTTGAGACATTTCCCTTGCTTGCTGAACTGTCGGCCAAAGCTGTTTCAGCCAATCCAGCACCTGCTGCTCCAGTGACAGCCATGGCAATGATTGGCTCCTTCGTTCCCTCTGCCTGAAGCATAGCCTGTTCATCGATACCACTTTGAACATTCTCTTGCCATAGCCCTCCCTTCCACAGCAGAAAGTTTAAAAACATCTCCTTTCCGCCCTTGCTTAGGATGCTCTCTGGGTGGTATTGAATTGCCTCAATAGTATATCGGGTGTGTCGAATGCCCATGACGATTCCATTGGCAGTCTTACTGGTCACCACAAGTTCTCTTGGTAGTGAGTCGATTTGGGCGGCTAAACTATGATATCTAGTTCCTACAACTCCGTCAGCAGGCAGTCCGGCGTACAAACCTTTGCCGTCGTGTTCAATCACACTTGTCTTTCCATGCAGGATCTCTCCGGCAAACTCGACAATACCTGTATAAGCAGCATAGATCGTCTGCAGACCCATACAAACTCCTAGTATTGGAATCTTGCCAGCAAAATGCTTGATGCAAGGTATGGAGATACCAGAGTCATTAAGAGGGTGACCAGGTCCAGGTGAAATGACAATTCTCGAAGGCGAAAGGGCTTCTAGTTCTTCCAATGTCACTTCATCATTTCGGTAGACTATCAGATCGGCGCCTAATTCAGAAAGATACTACGTTTGGCAAATGTGTCAGCTGGCTTTGATCGAAATCTATAGCGGGTCTTCTAATATGACTCACCTCGACAACGTTGTAGGTGAAGCTATCGTAATTGTCGATCAGTACCGTCTTTCCCGACGAAGCCATCGACTTGGAGGAAGATGCAGCAGAGGAAGAAGAGTCTATTCCGTTTGAAAGTGAGTGCCCATTCGTACCGAGCTCCGCCTTGTACGGCGATATATACTCAGGCATGTCGAGGAGACTGGGTGTTGAGAAAAGAGGAGAGAAGAATACCAAGAACGCGGCACTGGCTTGCAAGTATAAGAAAATATATTCGGAATCCATGAGGCCAAAGTCAAAGATCTACTCACTCGCATCTGAAGAAGAGATATTCTGCAACTCTATTTCGCTCTTGCCGTGTATGTAATTAAGGTCGACCCTGCAACCAGATACGTCTCTCAGAGCTCCTCCAATGCGGTGACGATACAGGAAGCATCGGAAATGCAGGAAGACAGGAGTGTGCAGTAAGTGGCTGCGGAGAGGGGATGGCAAGGCCATAGTCTGACGTGAAATTCCTGCCACTAGCTCCTTGCCGCTCTCGGAGAAGGCTGCCGGGAAGCAAAGAGAAATGGCCATTGTCATTCCCACCATTACTATTTTTCTTCCTCGAAGCTTGTCGAAACGCTTGACAAAATACAGTGATGCCAATCTGTTGTTCGGCTGGTCATTCCCAGGAGGACCGACGGACGACAAACTCATCGTCGTTGTTGCTGGACTCGTATCTCCACGAAAGGCCGCCATGATCCCAGTCCATGCAGCACGAATAACGAAGGAACCAAAGACAACGGCTGGTATCGTGGGAGAATGCAGCTTTGCATTCAACGATCTCAGGAGGAGGAGACCATCATACAAGCAAGGCGATCTCTGGTTGGAGGTTGGCTTGCCAGAAGCACAAGAGTCGACAAACCTGCCTCGAGTTCATAGCATCATGTGCCCTCTTATATGCGATCATCGAGCGCAGTGTGCAATCAATGTGGTCTTGTACACAATCCCGAATGCGAATAGGATGAGTTTCTTAAGCTTGGATCCGCTAGTCCTCACATCAGCGTCATCAGCAGCGGGCGTGCTAGATCGTCCGAAAGAAGAGGAGAAAATAAGAAAGGAAGAGACGGGCCTGAGGAGTAAGCTCGAAGATCTCATTCGACTGGATCCTTTGAGACATGAAGAGCTTTCAAAAGACTACCCACTTGGAAGAGCTCCGGGGGAGGGTTTCCACAAAGCAGTAATACTAGTGAGTTGCGTCGAGATTCGCACTCCACTCTAGAACTGACATTATTCGACTCCTTCATCGTAGCTAAACTATTGCAGCTACTTGAACGAGAGCATCACAAAGCACGACTTCTCCGATTCAAGCAGGAATATCAACAAACAAGCTTGGCCGTCCTATGGAGTCATACTTATGCTGTGGCGAGTAATTAGATCATCGTGTCAACGGGCAAGATCTGTGCTCAACATCCGTATCAGGGCAAGATCCCTCACTGACATTTCCGCGGCTGGTGAGTGATTCTATCTAGACGAGGAGACGAGAAAGGATGACGAGACGTATGGCTGACTAAGATGTCACAGCTTGTCAGCTAGAGTTGCGCTTAGGACAAGGTGTCACTTGGCCTT
This sequence comes from Exobasidium rhododendri, assembly GCA_026210745.1. Taxonomy (NCBI): domain Eukaryota; kingdom Fungi; phylum Basidiomycota; class Exobasidiomycetes; order Exobasidiales; family Exobasidiaceae; genus Exobasidium; species Exobasidium rhododendri. The sequence goes on from CP110630.1 coordinate 2,605,624, forward strand.
CAATAGCACTTCAATTGCGACGACAACGCCGCAAGGAATATGAGCCGGCCAGTAAACTTGCGCCTCGCTATATTGCCCTCTACAACGGAGTTTGGCTGGTATTGAACGACTTGATACTGGGCCAAACGATCGGAAAATGGCTATGTGATAATCACGAGGCGGTAGGAAAGACCATCTCGAGTCTGCTGCGACCTGTTCTTGTGAAAGATCTGATCGATACCCTTTCCTGGCTCGACCACTGGCCACTCGGTCTTAAACTCAACACGCAACTATCCCGCTTCTTTTGCGATCTATTCGTCGGTCTCGCAATGGCTTGGGATGAAGTGGTCATTACCAGATTGATTGCAAACGAAGGCCAGAGTCTAGGCAGACTGATTTACTGGCTTGGCATCTCGTCTCGATTGATGGGCCTAACCATGCTGATCAGTATCCTGGTCGATCTGCTTCGACTCTTGACCTTGCACTGGTCAATCTTCTATCGAATTCAGCAAGCCATCTTTCAATTCTTTACGTCGTCCATCGCATCCTTGTTCTATTTGTTCCGTGGAAAGAAACGTAATCCGCTGCGCAAGAATCGGACGGATGATGCTGTTTACGATCTGGATCAACTGCTCTTGGGTACCATTTTCTTCACGCTCTTTGTCTTTCTCTTCCTGACAGTGATCGTCTACTATTTCTACTTCAGCCTCCTTCGATTTGCCATTGTAGGGATCATCACCGTCTTGGAAACAGGGCTGGTATTGCTGAATCACCTTCCCTTATTTGCTCTGATGCTGCGCGCCAAGGACCCGGATCGGATACCTGGAGGGATCGAAATGCGGCTCCTGGACGATCGAAGCAGAGCGCACAACTCGCTCGCGTGCACCTACTTTGAGCTACACACGAATCCACTCACACTCCAGGACATCTTTCGAGGTTACAACGGTCACTTACAAGCCATTCGCAATCTACCGCGTCTATTTGGGCAGCTACTTTTGGGACGCAGATATTGATTTGTAGGATGCTACTTCGGCATTTCCGTATTCAATTACATCCTCACAGTTGACCGTACGACCAGTCCATTATCTCCTTCACTTTGACGAAGCCTGCATTGAAGATCGGGTGTGTTATACCGACTCGGTTCTGGTCACCCCCCAGCACGCATTGTATTTTTGTATCAAATTTCCATCCCAGCATGGAGGAATAGCAGCATCTTTTCCACTCTTCCAATTCATCGCCTTCGAACGTCTTGACCTTGTATTGTACGCACAGTCGTCTCCGTACGGAATCATCCAGCTCGAACAAGTGTTGACACAGTGACAGACCGCTGAGATTGTAACATGTGTGATAGGCATCCGAATTCTTTCCCGGCTTGTCACGTAGACCTCCCTTTGGTGATTGTGCAATGACCAAGATGTATTCTTGCAGGGCTACACGATCAAAGAGACATCCATCTGACTCAAAATTGAGTAGAGAATCGCTTGCAACACTTTCCCAGTCATCGCTTGTCCCACCGTCTTCCTTTTCCGCCCTCCCGATGGCGACTTCTTGTCTTTCTCCTTCTCTCCACCACTTTCCCTGCTGCAACTCTACCAAAGCCCCCAAGATTGTCATGATTCCCCCTCCGCTAAACCAGCCGTAACATCCGTCCACGAGCTTGTTTGTTCTACCTCTGAATCCTCCACCTTCGATCGGAATGCCTTGCTGAGAGATAGCCCATCGCAAGGCTTTATCGATGTCTAACTTGGCACTGCAAGCGGACTGTCTCTGAGTCCAGGAAATACTCTCCTCCAATCCATTCTTGCTCGAGCCACTTTCACCAAAAGGAGAAACGGTAGGATTCCTAGGGTCTGGTAGAAAGGAGAGGCTCAAATGGGTGGCCAACGCACAATAAGCATAGCCGCCGTGTGCTTCGCCAAGCGTGGCTCCTTCAAGGTCATTGTCCGATGAAGTATGACTGGCAGCCGAAAGACCCCCTTCGAATGTTTGGCAGCGGGCCACAGCCTCGCCGACGCCTTCAAAGAGCTCTGGTGTAGCTATGCCCAAGATTATGGAGATACAGGTGACGCAATACGTTGCTCTGACATCTATCTCTCCTTCTCGATGAACGGTGAATGAGCCGTCTGGCTGCTTGAGTGACAGCAGAAATTGATAAAGGAGAGGACTGATGAAAGAAAGATGAGAAGCCAATTCAAAAGGCAAATCACAAGCTTGTGCTCACCGATCAATATCGTCCCAACCACCTTTTCCAGAAATGTGGTCCACCGAATTTATATCTTCCTCATCAGGACATCGACCAGGACCTCCCAGTATAGTCATCGCCATGATGGTCGCATACGTGGCCATGAGGTGACCGATCTGACCTCGTCCGCTTCCAAATCCACCATTTTTCGTGTCTTGAAAATGAAGCAAAGTCGATATTGCTTGAAATCTGAGTGAGCTTGGTAGCTCCTCTCCTAATAGGAAGTACGAGTGTGCCACCCAATAGATCAACCAGCAACGAGTGCTGTCAAAGGCCACGTATGGAGCAGGGAGAGGATCAAGGATCTTTTGCAGGAATAGAATGTGCTGTGCCTTGTTGAGAGTAGGCACGGGAATGCTACTGGCCGCAGCAATGGCCTGAGAAGACGACGATGGTGATAATGACGATTTCAACGGAGACTGTTGGTAGGGAAGCAAGATGGACTGTATGCTTGCCTCTACGTCTTCTTGCTCCTCGGATGTCGGTGTGAACAATCCGTCTAAGGGCGTTGACGTCAATGCCTGGTAAAATATCGACATTACAAGGTGATGTTGGTGGAAAGTCAGTATACGAGCGAGAGTTGCGGACGCAGTGATGGTGTTGGTAGTAGTAATGAAAGTAGTGGTAGTAGTGTACAAGGGAGGTCAGTCATAATGAAAGCAAAAGGAAGAAATATCGGAACAATGGCGACTTTTTTTACCTTCTTCCCTAATTGGCATCACAAAAAAAGCGCACGGACCAAGCCTGTCGAGGACAAAGGGAATGGAGCAAAGACAATGAATGCATTGTATACACTATACGAGTAGGGCGGCAGGCCCTTAAGAGAAGTGGACTTGAAGAATGATTCGAGCAACGCCCCTCTCGCTTCTCCAGACGACTGTGCTGCTTGCTTTGTGCTTTGCGAGCTCCTCTTGAAACGCATTAACCCCGCCGCCAACGCCAAAGTAGAGGACCTTGGCTGCCACTAAGCACAAATCCTGTTTCGTGGTGACCTCTGCCCTGCCCTTTGTCTCTGCCAGTGTTGTCTTTTGCAAAATTGCTATGATCGATCCGCTACAGGCTACGCCTAAAGTCTCAACTAGCACAGGTAGACTTTCTATCGAGTAGATTGTCTCTGAGGTCAAGACTACATTGCAAGTCGTCCGCGTACAGTCGAAAGCTCCGGCGTCGTGGAGGCCATGCCAGGGCCCCGAGAAGAGATCGATTCTAATGTCAAGAGCCGTCAGAGCCAATGAAAACTCATCCAGAACATCTTGAGTGACTTCCACATCCCCATTGTCTTCTAATACTCTGTCTTTTGAGCTATTGAAAAACCACGTCAGAAGCATGTTGGGAAATGTCACCTGCGAGAAGGACGATAGCGTCAATTTTAGTAGAACAGGCCGGTATATAGTGATTCACACTCACCAGACGAAGAACCTGCTCATTGAAGTCGCACAGCGCAAAAGAGCAATTCCTTTTCGTCAGACTATCGGTCGTCAATAGGCGAGAGAAAAGGTACATGCTAGGTATAGCTGTACCGCAGCCCAATTCTGTTATCCTCTTGTTCTGAAGCCAAGATGAGCTGTCTTTCTCCTCATGTAGCAAATTGTGAAGCTTCGTTGTGAGATCGAGTGAGCATTCCCACGTCTTGAAACCCCCCTCGTATACACCTGGTATCAGATCTGTGTCAGCTCCTGCCGAATAAGTCTCCCAATCCGTCAGCTTCTTTGCCTTTTCTTCCTTGGTGTCGCCGTTCGTGTTGCTACCTTCATCGCTATCGTCTTCGTTTATGAGCTGGAAACGTGCATCAAACAGATCCCGTCGAGGTATTCTGATGCTTGAATCTTGTATAGGAATAGTTAGGGTCGAGTAGGATAGCCGGGAGGGAAGAGCAACTAGTAGTTCCTGCAATGTATGCCGCTTAGCTGGTGTGCGCGTTTTGGGCACCGACGGTCCTGAATGGTCTGCTCCTGTTTGCTCTACTTTACCCTTGGCCACGCTTGCCGATGACCTGTACTCGTCGTCCAAGTCCTCCTCATCGAACTGAAAGCCGAACGACATCTTCAGGAGTAGTGTGCACCAGTGGAACAGACAAGACGGATGGTCATCAGATCGTTGCTTGTGCCTAAATTCAGTCTCGACCTAAGAAGAAACAATTAAAAAATATTTCCAAGAAAAAGTTGACGCCGGGAGTGTTCCACGCTAGAGTGGTGGTGATACTCCTGCAGTCGAGCAGCGAACATCAACACTCTCCCTTCTTCCCCTCCTAGAGCGTTGATGTCTAGCACAGCGCATCGAAGACTGCATGCCAACGTCTACATTTGCGAGAAAGACGTCCAATGCTCAAGGGACCAGGCTTGACAGCTCAAGTAGCTCAGCTGCAACCAGCACAAGCACTAGCCAAGTGCAACCTGCGATGCCACTAATGAGCGCGACGACGAACACTACCAGCAACCACATCAACATGAATGCTAATGGATCATCCTTAGCTGGATCGCCTGCCTATTTCGCAGCTGCTACCAATGGAGGAAGTAGCTTGAGCGAGTTTGGGAGCGGCGGTGGCATTGCAATCGGATCCGGATCAGTAGACCGGGCGAGGGAGGATAGCAGTAGGGCTACCTCGCCTTTCTTTTCTCCGACTCTAGGCGGCGGTAATTCTACCTTTCCATCAGGATCGAATGAGGCCAATCAAGGCCTATCTCAATCGTTTCCTGCCTCTGCTGTGGACGCCCAGAGTCTACATTCTGCAACGCATTCTACCTTTGCAGCTTCTCTTTCCTCGACCTTTGCACCTTCCTCTGTCAATGCTGGGCAAGTAAGTCGAAAGGGATCAATGACGCAGCAGCTCGTATTTGTTGCTCACACCTTATACCGTCCAGCACACCGAGATGTCACTGAAGGATACATTTTCACGTCGCATACGATGTCTCGCATATGTCAAAAGGTGTCTCTCTATCGTCTCAAACCCGCCAACGCCTCAAAGTATGAACACAGCCAATGCGCCGGCTTGGCTGGATGTCATAAAACTGTCCAAGAGAGATCTAGAAGTCATTTACGACTCAGAAAAGATGAAGAGACGTACAAATCGGAACCACACCCTTGGCTGTTCTATCGCCCCCGCGTTAGATTATAGCAACAGTGCCGAATTCGCAAGAGCACTCTTGGCCATCTTCAACGAAGTAGAGGTACTAGGAGAAGGCGGAGATAAGGACAAGGCGAAAGTGGTGAGCAGGAAGGAGGTCCTTGATACTCTTTTACGAAAAGCAATGTCTGTATTCTCACATATTCTGCCCCCTAGCGAAATTTCTTCAAGACCTCATCGATGCGCGGGACAAGGAGGGGCATGGCTGGTATAGAATGGGATGGTAGTGCGGGTAACACTGGAACGGTGTCAGGCATGAGTAATGCTGACTTGCTTGGAAGTCAAGTGGTGAGCTGAAGGCTATTGAAGTACTCTTTGACTGCTCTCACGACATCTCATCGTTTTCATTTGTAGCCCTTTCCACTAGATTTCTTCCAAACGACAATCACCTTGTGCGACATATTCGTCGAAATGTATCACAAATCTACTCTGTTCTTAGTAAGCGGGAGAGACGCTGGTACCTGGAACAGCTTCCCGGCAAAAGAGGACAGTACTTCAGAAATACACCACACAGCCGTGACTGCGTCAACCCTCGATCTTCTACACAAGATTGATGGGAAAGTCAAAGTGAGACAAGACGCTTGATTGCTTTAGTAGTCTTTGAGGGGCTCAAATTCACTAATGTCATGATACTGCTCTCCTTCTCCCACAGAGACTGCTTTCACAGACTTGCAAAGAGCTCGATTCGCTTGCTCGACACGTCATACGTGAGGAGCTGGCTTCGATTGACCCATTGATGGCACGAGAGCTCGGACTTTTCGAAGGCACCGGTGGAACGGCCGGTATCGAAGGAAGCAATCATCAAGCTACTGACTAAATTTCGGAAACACCCAGTCGTTTTGGAAAGATTTGGAGCCCGTGAAGAAGGAGAGCTGCACTGTAATAGTATGGAGGGATACCTTGAATAATACTCTAGAAATACAATTGAAGGGGATTTTGCTTGCAACGGTCTCCGGTCTCTACTCTTTCCGGCTTCTTGACGGTACGCTGGGTTTTGACAGATTGCCAAAGGGAGATGAAGCCGCTGCAGCTGATCCAGTACTCGCCATAGACCTCGCCTCAAAAGCGGGAGGTATCACCGCCCTTGTCGTCGGTATGGCTGAGCTGCTGTTGGTCTTCCATGGGGCTCCTGTCGCTGGCATTGGCATCCCATTCCCCAGTCTGGATATTCCACCCATAGGTGATGGAATCGATCCAACCGCCTTCCACGGTGCTGCAGTCATTGGCAAGGCTGAGTGAGTCTGCGATGCAGTTGTAGCCCCTTCAGCTTGCACACTTTTCGAGCCTCCCTCCCATATGAAAGCTATTGCGCCGAAAGGAAAGTGCTGAATGACTGGCAGCTTATTTAGACATTCTGCTTCCCACATCTTCATCATTCCACTATGAACTTTGACCCAGTTTGGAACCGTCAGTGACACGTCGTACAACAAAGGTGAATGCTCAGAGAAGGGACCTCTTTTGAGGGAGTGTATGCGAGCGATCGAAGTGGTATACAAATTGGCAAACGGTGGTTCACCAGTCGAAGCGGATCTTCTTGATGATGAGTCCGATGGGCCGGGTATGAATTGTAATAGCCGATCGATGGGTAGCTTTGGAGGGTCTGGCTTATGATTCGCGAGAGAGATGGCCGATGGTAGATAAGAGCTCTGGTTGCGGAGTTGAGCTGCTCCGATTGCATAAGGTATGAACTGGTAATCATCTAGACCCCAAACACCATGACTGCCAGCAGGTTCTAGACCGTATCGATCTTGTAAACCCCAAACAACTTCGAGGTATTTGGGAATGATCTCTAAAGCTATTCTTTCCTCCGATTTGGCTGCCAAAATCTCACCATCTTCCGGCAGAAACATTCCCAGTCTTGCAAGAAAGCACAGCCAAGCGAGGAAGCTAAGCTCGTGACCTGACCCGTAATCCAGTCGAATCCAGGAGCCAAATCCTCCCAGAAAGTACGTCTCCAGCTCAGGTATGACAGGATGCAGTGTCGAGGGAAGAAGTTGTCGATGCAATGCAGTCACTCTCTCTTCCAATCGCTGGCCCCAAGAACGAAATGCTAGATTGCCAAATCTTTGAGGGGATTTGAGAGGTTCGATTTCCTCGGTCCAATGCTGTAATTCGTCCAACAGATCCCACACACCATCCAAGAATAACTTGCCTTTGTCCTTTGGCAGTGATTCATTGACTCCCCTGACCCTTCTCTGGGTCCCCTTTCCAACAGCACTTTCACATAGTCGTGCCAAGAAGAGCGTGATGACTTTGTGTGCAGCACTCTTTCGCCAAAGTACGACGTCTGATTCGGAGTGTATGCACTTCACTGCTGCAGTGCTTGTCTTCCGCTGTGCCGCATCAATCAGGGGAAGCAAAGGCAGCTCTTCGGCTGCTAATGTTGCCGTCACCTTTGACGACATCTCCAATGTCGCGGGGTAAGAGCGGCAGTGGCAAGGTGGTCGACTCTAATTTAGGCAGTGGAGCATGGAACAATCTACACGTGGATTTAGACACGGTGAAGGGCGCTCTTCTAAATACAGTATAGTGATCTCTCTTGCTTTGCCTTTCGACACCACGGACGACCATGTCTGCTGCTACTATTGAAGAGTTTGACGATGACACTGATGTGAGTGAGCTTGTGACGACAGCGATCATAAGATTGGCACATTTAGCATAAAGTCCATCAAACACAGTTCGCCCTGCCAGTTGTACCCGCGACTCCTGCCGGTGGATCGAGTGGCATGGCAGGGAATGATGCTCAAGCAAAGCAAATGCAAGAATTCATGGCAAAGATGCAAGGTGGCGAAGGTAGTGCAATGATGGGAGCAGCCAGAGGGCAAGAGACAGAGTTGAGCGCCGAGGCTAAGAAATGGGTCACTATTTACCCTATCTACTTTGATGCCAAGCGGAAATACATGAAGGGATGCAGAAGGGTTGCATATGACAGAAGCTGCCTTTGGCCAAAGAGCGATGACATCCAAGCAGCCGTTCAACGGCTTGATCTGAAGTATGCCCACGAGGTGTGTACTATTCTTCTTGTGATAAGTGAGCCAAATTTTGAGTACTGACGAAGTTCTTGTCTTGCCATTGTGTAGCCTCGCAAGACACACCCTCAGGACTGGGAGAACCCAGGCAGAGTCAAGGTTCAGCTCTTCGACGAAGGTGGAGCGGCAAAGAAGAAGCAGATCGAGAGCAGTAAGTGAACGTTCCTCACAGGAAAATTGTTACATCCTGCTGAATGACATTCTCTGGCCTGTGTCTTTAGAAAAGGCACTCTTGAACGCCATTGCTGGGCTTGTGCAGTCTCGTCGAGGGGGTAAGCCGCCGTCGTTGGTCAAGTCTGTCCTTGTGGAGAAGAAATCGACAAGGAAGGAAATCAAAGAAGATAAAGTAGTCAACAACAAGAATGCTGCTTCCGGGGCACTGCGAAAGACGAAGAGGATCTCAACCCGCGTGAAGCCTGAAGATCGCATCAAAGGGTCTCGACCACCTCCGTTGAATAATCGATACCCTGTCTACTCGCCGGCAAGAGAAGCTGGTCTCTTGAATGCAGACCTGGGTGGTATGATGGGAGATTTGCAAGGGATGGGGCCGCTAGGAGCCATGATGGGGTCGATGGGATTGGGAGGAAACGATGAAGAGGAAGACGCTGAAGAGGAAGAGAAGAAGAGAAAAGAGGAGGAGGAAAAGCAAAAGAAGAAGGATCCCATGGCACAGCTAGGTAGAAGACAAAGGAAAAGAGTCGTTCGGATCGGCCGCTGATGGTTGGGAAAAGATGTATGGTGTACCCGGGCAGTCTCTGCTGCTCACGATGCTCTTGCTCGTCAGATATATCAACGTGAAATACATATAAACTTGAGCCGATTAGTTGCCATGTCCTCCTTTGGCGCCTGCGAACGTGGACGACAATATCGGTATTATATTTCACCCCCCGCTGCATTTCCCTTCCAATTTCGGACTCACCATCGACGTACATATTCCTTGTCGCACTGGGTAGCTGCGCAACCATGCCGTCTAGCTCTCGTGTCAGCTTGATCTGACATCCTAGCCTCGAGCTTTAGATGTTAACACCAATAGAGGGTCCTCGTCAGCATGCTCCAAGTTACTCCTTGCGAACTCTGTCTCCGTTTCGCACACTCTCTTTCCCACTCACGTATCTGTCAAGCCGAAAGCGAGATCTAACATATCGTTCTCATCATCGCCTGGCTCTTCCATCTTGTCGTAAATTCTTGAATCCAAGATGACATGACAAGTCGAACAAGCAATCGAACCTTCACAAGCGCCTTCTAAATCAATGTCATATTCATGTGCTATACTCAGCAAATCATCTCCTTCGTTTGCCTCGACTGTTTTGATGTCAACTCCTTTACTATCTCGAAAGATTACTTTTATTCCTTTGCCTGGCTCGGGGCGTTCAATACCCCCATGCTGTACTCTGGCCGATGTTTGGAAGCTTCTGTTGGCCGACGCTCCACCAGCGAGTCTATCACTGCCTTTGGAGAAGCATCTACTGCTATTCAGCAAAGACGGCGAAGCGGAGGCAAGCCTTGGTCGTGACGAGCATGCAGCAAGAGTAGTCTCCTTGACTGCATGCTTGAAAGAGGCCGCGAGGAATGACCGTTGCGGGGCAAGCGCCATAGTGGGTGGAGATGCTCCTGAAGACAGAGCAAGTAGGGAAGATTGGCGTGTGCAACAGGAAGAAAGAGGCGAGAATGGCTATAAAATTGCAAATCAATCCTGAAATTGTTACGCGGAGAGGCACAATTGGTTCTGTTATTACATAATCGGCAGCATCGTCATACAACGCCCCAAAAGTCTTCCAAGGCACAGCAGAACTGGAGTATTAAAGAAGGAAGAGAAGGAAATGAATGGGTCAGTCGCTGCGGCTTTCGCCTTTTCATCTCGAAAAGGACATGGCAAGCACACTCACTTTTCCACAAGCCACACTAGCACTCAGACTATACTCGCTGATACTGATCTTTTCGTCCACAATGTTATCGGCAAAATTATCTTTACCATGAGCCATGGCACCGACAAAGACTGCCAAAGTGTGATCCTTCGGAACAGTCGGCAGGTAGGAAGACAGTCGCTGTACTTGTGCATCAAAGGATAAGGTGATCTTGTGTGTGTTGGGAGGAAAATGCTCGGATACGGGATTTCTGATCACCTTGAGAAGCTTCTCGCTGCCCTTGACACTTCTGATAGACAGCTTGTGAAGTAATTGCACCATCAAACCACTGAATCTTTTAAATGTCCTGGGGATACGAACGTGTGGATTGACCTCGATCAAAACACCTTTGGCAGTGTGAATGTACACTTGCAGTAAGCCAGCCTTGTTCAAGGGTGAGTCAAGCAAGGTCAACAAGCACTTCGAACGAGGAGAAAGAAGAGGAAGAAGAGATCACGTCTGTCAGTCATCTTTCATGCTTGCGATCAAATGGCTACTCAGTTTCATTAATGTCTCAAAAGGGAGACTCACTTGATGAGTGATATCTGGCCGTGCCTCGGCAATATCCCGACCCATCTTTGCCAAGACTCGCTGGTGATCATCACAGTTTAACAGAGCATACTTCTCCGCCCCTGGGTCCTTTCCTTTTCTTCCATTCGGCCCGCTACCGCCGCCTTGACCACCCGCAGATGAGCTGCCACTAGAGATCTTGTAAGATTCCAAGCAAGCTTGTTCAAGCACGACGATCAAGTGAGGTGTCTTCCCTTTTTCGACCTGTGTCTTTGGCACTTTGGGAGCCTGTGGTACGAGAGAAGAATCGACTCGGACTCTCTTTTGAGCAGACGTCTCCTCTGGTTTGATCTCCATTCCGTTTTTCTCAGCGGGCGCGTATGATGTGGATGGTTTGGGAGGAAGAGCATGCCTCATGGTCGTCTTATTGGCGGAGGGCTTAATCTCTTCGGACTTTTCTCCCTCATCATCCAATGAATCGGCATCTTCCATTGTATCAGCGTAACTTGGCTCTAGATTTGATTGTGATCGTGAGTAGCTCCTAACGTTGCCTGACTTTTCTCCGACTGATCCTCCGCGAACTCTCTTGGTCTGCGTGCCAGAAACGGCGGAGGGAAGTGGTGCAATCAGTCGGTATGAAGTTGATGCGGGCGCTGAAGCTGTTGAGGGCGCTGGTAGGATGACTTCATCGTCGTCCGACGACGCATAAGCAGAAGATGAAGGTGATGCCATGCCGTACAGGCTTGGATATAAATTTTCAGGTGTGGAATAGTCCTTGCTGCCGCTTCTTTACTGGCTATCTCTTAAGTGACGTCTACGAGACGCAGTCAACAAAATGGTGGCATCAGATAGGTCCAACTCAAAAAGAAGGAAAAAGATGGCTTGCCATACCACGTGTGTACAAATTTTGACAAGGCCGACTCTAAATTTTGTGACAGACAAGAAAGCAGGTACTGTCTTCTCGTTAGACTTCATAGCAGCCAAGCTATCGACTGGAACAAACTTTCACCATGGGTGTACAAAGCCGCTCGAAGAAAGGAGATGCTGTAGCTGTTCGATCAAGACCTTCCAAGAGTGGAGGGGAAGGCAAGAAGAAGAAGATTTTCTCTGAGACGCTGGGAAAAGATCATATGATTGAGTTGTCCAACTCCATCGCCGATTCTTATACTTCAAAGTTGCAGGAGAGAGTAGATAAGGCGAAGGGTAAAGCTAAGTGGGAGAAGGAGAAGAGAGTGGAGAAGATGAAGAGCAAAGCTGGAGTGAAAGATTCGGGAAATGACGTAGTCACAGCACCAAAAAAGGATGAAATGAAAGGGAAGAAGCAGCCGCTAGTGAGTTGGAACGGGTCGTGACGCTATCTCCTCGGAGTGATACTGAGTCGAGTCTATCTTCTCCTTCGTAGTCAAAATCAAGCATTCGAGCAAGCTTACTGGCCAAGCAACGGGAGAAGGCGAAGCAGCGAAAAGATGCACGCAAGGCAGCCCTAAAAGTAAAATTGCAGGCAAGCACCACTACCGCCAAAGGAGAGAGTGAGGTAGAAGCAAAGCCTCGAAGGAAACAAGTGTCATTCATCTGATGAAAGGCCTGCAGTGGCTTCCTTGAGGATCTTGACCACAAGACGTGAGCACGGTTTCGCCCGGCTACAGGTAGCTTCACTATGTTTAGCTTAAGACGTCTCTTCAAGGCCCGTCTCTTCGTCATCCGACCTGCCTAATCGCTCATCTCCGCCTAGCAAAGTCCAAGACTCTATTTCGCGACCTTTTCCATCATGGCGCAACATGATTTTGCCACCATCTCCTTGCTCCTTCCAGAGAAGCTTTATGAATGGTGCAAGAAAGGGAAAATTTGAAGATCAGAGTGAATTCACTCCCTTCACATCGAGTCAGCGCTTACCTCTCGTGTTCTGTTCAAAGACTCAATGGCCGACACTCTGTCCATTACTCTTTCCAACTTGTCCTCGTATCCGTCTATTTCAGCTACTCTCCTAAAAGCTCGCAAGAGGGGCATCGAGTCTGCACGAATATGATGATGGCGATCAATGTGGATCAAATTCAGGCGGTCCAATTCACTTATGAAGTCTGGCCTCGTCATGATTTGCCTCGTCTCGCCCCATGTCAGATGAGGATTCGGCACGTCTCTGCCTCGTACGTCTTCTACGATGTCTTGACTAGGATCGACGACGGATCTTAAGGCTCCACTGGAAGGTAGATGCAATGGCTTTTCTCCTTCTGCACTGGAACCGGCGATGTGATTGTGGTGCAACGGAAGGCGGTGACTCTGTAAATTAGAAGCTTCCAAGGCTGCTTGACGCTTTGCCAATTCTACAAAGAGCAGCCAAGAGCAAGTAGACCATTCTGTTGGAGCAGCGACACAGGTCAACTTGAAGGACTCTTACTGCAGCCCTTTCCCCATGCTTACTTTGCTCATCCATGACCTGTAGTCAAAGGTAACGTACCAAGTCAATCATCTTTGTCATGTAGCATTGTCCTTTTTGCGACTTTCAGACCTACTCACATCGTCATCGTGATCTTCGATCAGTCCAGTCTTGATGAAGGGGGTGGGAAAAGTGTGGTTAGAGGCAATATTGAAACAAATCATGACACTGGCCTCACCTTGCTGAGTATCCACTGCATGTCATCTTCGACCATCTGATTCACTGCATTGAGCAGTCTTCGCCGCCTAGCAGCTGAGTTGATCAGTCCCACTCTTCCCCCAAGAACCTCGTATGCCGCCTCCAGGATTCCTTCTTTTTCTTCTTGTGCAGCAACGTCGAGTCCAAAGTAGAATTCCCGACATCGACGTAAAGTCTCGATGGCCTGACAGCGATTCAGATCCGTGAATGTGAGCGTATCCATCCGATTTGAGTTTTTCCGTAGGACATCAAACACCCAGTAGTCGTTCGAAGTAATCACAAAGGTGGCAGTACCGGCTGAAGCCCACTTTTCTGCTCGTTGTTGGAACAGACTGAGAATAATCTGGCCATCGCCATCGTTTGGCAGAAGATGTGCACTGTTCATCACAATGACCGCCGGTCGACCTGCTCGTTGCGAATAGCGTATCAGTGCCTTTTCAAGTTTGTGAAGCGCTCTTTCAACCTGCTGGTATACGCTCATTCCACTCAGATCTGACAAGCCTAAAAGATTTCCGAGATAGTCTCTGTTCATGCTGAAGAAGAGTGGCATCCAAGGAGGTAAAGCGGTCAAACTTTTGTATTCGTGGAGAGGAACCTTGAGACTCCGCGACTTACCTGAAATTTATAGCCTCACTGAAACGGTCGACGACGATGCTGGGGTCTGGATGGGCTTCAAAGAAAGCACAGCCTTCAGCCCTATGTCTTGACATTGCCTGTATAAGCATCGTAGTCTTGCCTGAACCTTTGCTGCCTAGTATCAAAAAGTAACGGCCCCTCTCGTTTCCTGAGATGATACTGTCGATTAGATCTTCTTCCGGTCTGGGTGGATGGACATGTACGTATGCCATTTCTTTGCCGTTCTCTACTAGCGCCAAGACTGGATCATATCCCCCATCGAAAGCTGCTTCCATCTTCTTCAAGACTCGAGCTTTGTAGAAAGCTTGGTAGAGTATCGCAGCGCCTCCTAAAAGCAAAACACCTAGGGAAGCTCCCATAGCAGTCTCGAATCCCGTGCTATTGAAGAAGCTTCTCGCGGATCCAAAAGAATTGGAATCGTCTTCAGCACCACCTCCTGCCTTACCCCTTTCTCTGCTCTGATCGGCCTGTGTGGATGCATTTCGAGCATTGTTCACTCGACTGAGAGTCCTTTGATTATGTGTGGCTATCTCTTGCAAGACTGAACGCTTGATCGAGTACTTCAGCACCGCTTCCCCACCCCTGATCTCCCTCGCAAATCTCCTGAACAACATTCGCGGGTGAACAGGATGGCGGTCAAGCAAAGAAGAAGTCGCCTGCCAAGCATTCAAGTAGCAACTTAAAATTAATTTCCACACAAGACTCCTAATGCAAGAAGCACCGCCGCTTGGCCCGTGCGTAAATATAAGTATTCGGCCGATACATTTTTCCAGATCCTTGCAGACCTCTCGCCTCAGTTCAGAGTGACAGTCATCTTCTCGAAGATTTGCTGACAGACCCCATACTCGCCATCATGACACTTGCAAGCGCTGGACGTTGCTTGCGGCGACAGGGTTGGACTAGCTACGCGCAATGCTCGAGTCGCTGCTTCGCATCTACCTCTCAACCCGGTCCATCGTCACCCTCGCCACCGCCATCAATCGACTCGACACCGTCTCCAGGTGCCCAAGAAAGAGTAAAGGCTCAGTCATCTCCATCCCCTACTTCGAATACACATTTTGGCTTTCGAGATGTGCTTGAGGACGACAAAATTGGCTTGGGTGAGAAAGGAAAAAGGAGGCTCGAAGCTGCATTAGAGCTTGTAGCTAACATACTTAATCTCCCCATCCTGGTGATCTTAGTCGGAGGCGTGTTCTCGTCGGTAGCTTCTTCCTATGACGTGATGAACGACGCAATGTCATTAGGGATTCATCGTTTGTGGAAAGATCAATTTGTTAAGCGTCTCAACCCTAGAGGAGGCATAAATTGCCTCGACGTTGCTGGTGGTACTGGAGATATCGCAAATCGAATCCTGGATCATGCACGAACTCAACATGGAGATCGCGACACCAAGGTCACCATCTTGGACATTAACGCAAAGATGCTTCGAGCGGGCCAAAAGCGAATGAAACAAACAATGTACTGGGGAGGATCCCAACTAGACTTTCAGCTCGGAAATGCAGAGCAGCTTTGGTCTTCAGTCCCTCCCACTTTCGGTGACGCCCCTCAACAAGTTCAAGCGAGTGACGTCAATGCCAAGCTACCCAGCAATACATCTCCTCTGCCTCCTCTGCCAACGATTCCCATCCCGGACAACAGTGTAGACCTCTACACAATAGCGTTCGGTATTCGAAATTGTACTCACATAGACCAAGTCCTTTCCGAAGCTCATCGGGTCCTCAAGCCGGGCGGCATCTTTGCTTGCCTTGAATTTGGGAAGGTCAACGTTCCCCTCTTAGCTCAGTGAGTCGTGCTGCTGTTATCTTAGTATGATCAAGCTGAGAAACTCTAACATCCTCTACTGTGTTCTATCAAACAAGATTCTATCGCCAATACTCCTTCAACGTAATTCCCTCCCTTGGTCAGGTCTTGGCCGGTGACCGAGAGTCATATCGATACTTAGTGGAGTCTATCGAGCGCTTTCCAACTCAACCCAATTTTGCCCGCATGATGAAAGACGCCGGCTTCCATCTAGCCGGTAGTGCGGAGGCCAGCGAGTGGGGTCTCACTGACCTAGGCGGTCGATCGGAAGCACCACAGGACGCAGAAGTCAATGGCAGTTGGCAAGACTTGACGTTTGGAATTGCATCCATATGGCATGGGTGAGTGCTCTTCCCCTGCTTGCTTGTGAAGATTGCCTGCTGACGACGACCTTTACATGCGTCTAATCCTTGTCAGAATGAAGCTGTGATGTGGCTCTTCCACGACTGAGCGACACTCAATGTCGATCTGCAACGACACGACCGTCGACTGTATTTACTGTGCGCTTACACACACACACACCCTTTTCAATCCCCGCGTTGACCAGACGACGCGTAATGGAACAAAATGTTTGATTTGATGTTCCTTCCATCCCGCAGATTGGCACTCGTCACTTTTTTGACGCAAGCCGCTCGAAAGGGGAACTTTTTCTGCAAGTAGACTGTGAATTCGCCGTTCCCCTCCCTTGCCACGTACACCGTACTGCCCTGATGCTTGTTGTTTAAGCTTACATAGATTTGCCGGCCGAAGGTGCTATTTCAGGAACGTTGCAAATTGAAGATGGAGGGGTGGTGGTAGAGTTTACCGTGAATCTAGGTACAAAAAGGTGGCGCCTCAGATCGGTGAGCCCTGAGCTTCACCTTCGACTGCCACTTCTTCGGAGGTCCCCTTCTTGTTGTTCTTCTTGTGCCGTGTCTCGTTTCCCTTTCCCCCTCGTCTTCTCTCTTGCTCCTCCTTCCTCTTCATTCTCATCAGGCGCTGGTAGTCTTTTTTACTCTCACGAAGAAATCGGCCGGACCGACTTCATTCTTTTTCGACTGTTTGCTATACTATCTCTCATACCGCACTTTGTTCCACACGATGAAGACAGCGCTTCCTTCTTCGATGAAGCTGCTCTCACTCGTCACCCTTTGTTTCCTTACTCTGTATGGTCAATCCACTCAAACCATGGCAGCAGCCGTACCGTCCAGAAGACAAATAAGCATTGGAGGAACAATCTACAGCCAGAGCGAAGGGATTCAAATAGTAGCTAGGAGTACGAAGCAGCAAACCTTTGCCGTCCAGGACACAAGTGAATCATGCGAGGTAGCGGAAGTAGATGCGACCGACAAAACCTCGACAGCGTCAGCCGCGAAGAGTTCAAGTAAAATCGTCAGTAGCAGCAGCAGCAGCAGCAAGACAACAGCAAAGACAGTCTCTCAATCGACCTCTACCACAAAGACGGCTGCCTCTACGAAAGCGGCTTCTTCCACTTCAAAGTCCACGTCCAAATCAGCCTCTTCCACAAAGACCGCCTCTTCTTCCGCGTCTTCGACTCCTACTGCGCTGGTGCTCACTTCCAATTCAGCTTCTTATGGTGAGGCTGAATTGACGACTGATCTCAACAAGATCCTGAAATGGGCCGGAGACGAAGACAACGTCACAAGTGATCAACAAGAGGAGATCGTAGCGGCTCTTCTGTCTGCAAGTGCGCGCTACTACCCTGAAATGCCAACTCAAGCGATTTGTAGAATCATGCTTGCCGATATCAGGGCAGAAAGTGACTTTACTCCTACAGAAGTCAGTGGTGCAAGATTGGATTCTGGTTCTTCTTGGGGTTTACTTCAAGTCTCACCAAACGGAGACAGTCAGGAATTGGCATTGTTTCAAGATCATGCAAACGTAGTGACTCATAATTTCACATACGGCGTACCGTCCAGTGCAAGAGCAAATGTTCGTGGTCCTCTACTGGACTATGAAACAGGTAAGATGATTGTCATGTCCAACTTGACGAAAAGCGACCTATTCCGTCCTTGGATCAATATTCATGTTGCAATGTGGATCCAAAGTAATTTGGCTAGGTCATCATCTCAAGATCCGTACAATTGGTCAGCTATGAATGACTACTCGTGGGCCTTGAAGCAAGGAAGCCTGACCATCTTGACAAGCAAAGTGGCTTCCGAATGGAAAAGTTTGATCGCAGGAGCTTCCATTGCCACCACGATCAGGACCGGCTTGGGTTCTTGGGTGGCTGGACCAGCAGCGAGTGCAGGTGGTTACTTGCAGAGTGGTGATGACGTCAGTACTGCCTACCTCAACAGTATCATGACAGGCGTACGATATCTCTACGGAGTCACTGATAAGACGCTGATGCCCAAGGCTTGGCTCGACACATACACACTCAATGCCGGACTCGTCGACTACGTGCCCTTCTAGTAGGATCCTCGACGTGAAAACTCCGTCTTCTGGCATCTTTTCTCGTTGCACCACACACGTTGCGCTTTTCATCTGTAATAGACATATATTGACAGAAGAGGTAGATATATCCCTTCGTTTCACTTCATATTCCCCTTTCATTTTGCATTCAGAGCAAGGTCATTTGTACTCGCGACTCGTAGTAGGCGGTGGGTATCATGGTATTACACTGTTACATTGACAAGCGATCTTTCAGTAGTCATGGTGAGATCGTAGGGTCCTAAGATGATCGATGAGGCAAGGAAATGTGAGAAAATCAGAATACAGTTATGATTTGCCCCGCCATCCAGCCCCTCCCTTCCTCTTCACTACACACCTGCAAGACCACAAGCAAGTACTTGTCACTTGGTGAGATCATCATCTCGTATTTCTTTGTCCGAATTCTGAGAAACGATAATGCATCTCCTACTTCTGATTTGGGGATGTCCTCTTCCAATCCTACCACCACGTTCCTGACCATTTCAACGACTGATTTCAGTCTCATGGCTCTTTCTCTTGCACCTGGTCCACTTGGTTCAAAGAAGGCTCCACCGCTTCGAATCACCAGCGCTTCCGGCCTTGAAAGGATAAGGACTCCAAATACGTTGGCATGGGACGTCAATTTACTGAGTGTCGCTTCCACCTCTGCTGGAGGTGAAGGGATCGGCGCTGTTGCGGCACCTTCTTGTTTGACAGATCCACTACTCTTCTGTTGTGCACCGCTTCCCGTATCATCGATCGTCATCCCACTGTTCTGATCGATTTGAAGCTTGTCAAAGTCTAGCATATCTGTGCCAGCTGCTGTCAAAGTGGCCGTCGGAGGCATGGGTGACTTTGGAAGCGGCGGTGAGAATTGATGTGGTTTCTCCGAGAGGGACTTCAGTGAGATATGTGCATGAGGACTAGGAGACGCAGAAGCTCGCGAAGACGTCGGTATCGGAACAGCTACCGCTACTGGTTCTGTGGGTCCATCCTGTACGGCAGAGAATAGAACAGATGCTTAGTGGGCAGGACTGCGATGTTTTGCCCCTCCTTCTACTACGCTTCCTCAACGTACCGCAACCATGTCTCTCGTTCTGGTATCAGTCTGGCTCGGTCAACGTCCAGCAAAGCAGGGTGTGGGTAAGTCTGAGATAGGACGTGGAGTGCTTGTTTATTCCTCTCGAGGTGGGTCGCAGTGTTTGTGTGAGGAGACTGCATAGAGAGCACAGGCGTTCGTCCCTCGCACTAAGATAAACAAAAACACAATCTCTACATTATAATTCCACACTAGCTTAAATCGGTTGGTCTAATCTCACGCCCGATCGGATGGGACCATAGGATGATGACATTGCTGCTACAGGTTACTATACTCAAATATGCCGTTCTTTGCTATCATACAGGCGCACTCATAGATTTATGGAGAGGATGGAGAGGAGGTGAACATGGAGGACGCCCTTTCTTTATAGAGCCCCCCATCTTCAGGTGTCCGTCTAGCTTTCGAGAGGTATCCGGAACGTGTCTTGGAGGAGAAGGAGAACAAATACAATGATGTAGAGTGTGTCGGCAGGTCATGATTCAACTCTGTCGGACAGGTTGAGAAGCAGCGTAGCAAGGCAGCGCTTCGTGATCTGAAGGAAGGAGATTACTTCAACATTGCCTGCCGCTACAATGACGGCATCGCGCCATGTATAGTCCCAGTCACTCACATGGTCGTTCTTGAGCAGTTGAGAAAAGGTGGCATCTCGCAATGGCCCAGGTAGACAGGCACGGAGAGCCTCTCGAGCGCTGTACAAACGGGCTTGTTTTGTCAGATATGATTTTCTATGCAAGACTTCGACTGGCTGTGCACATACCGAGGATTGTCGCTGAGTCGCAGATAACACCTTACAACGTGCTTGAGGAGTCGGACAGCTTGCGACTCAACAATCTGTGCTACCATGTTACTCAGGACCGTACCAACTGCATAGAATCGTTCGTACGTCTGGCATATATATGCTAAGCCCATGTCGTCCAGAAGGATCTTCTGCACAATGAAAATGGCGACAGTCTTGCTCAACTCGCTTCCCGTCTCCATGATTCGCAAGCAGAGAGGAATGATTTCGGTCGAAAGTAAAAAGGTGATGACGTCGGAGTTGTCATTCTGCTTGACAAGGGCTCCGATCACTCCGAGCGATGTCAGTCGAAGATATTCAAAGGGTCTGTTCTTGGATGTAGTGTTGAGGAATGGGTAGAGAAAGAGTGGAATGTGGGCTGCCAAAAAGGGGTTGATCTGGGTCAGATGATCACAACATATGAGAAGGCACAAAAGAGCCGCCGGAAGGGTACTCACCATTCAAAAATAGACCTCTCGTCTCAGAGTGGCTTGCAACGCATTGAAGTAGAGCAAGGGCATTGCAGACTCGATTGGAAGCGTGTGCGGTCAGAGTGGGTGGTGAAAGTAGCGGGTAGACTGAGATAATTTCTTGTAGCAAGGAAGACATGACGCCTGTGAAGAATTTTCTGTGAGCCTTCAGCAGACATGCCTCGAATCAACACATTAGACTGTAAACGTACCAAAGCTATGCCACAAGACTAAGGCCAGATCTTCATACTGCTCCCTCTTCTTGCTCAACTCCAGCAAAGCTGTTTCTCGTTGGGTAGAGCTGCCAGCCAAAGCTTCAGCACCGATTGCATTCATTGCCGGTAGCTGGCCCTGCTGGGTCGGTGCGATTCCTTTTGCCGCACTAGCTAGTAAAGCAGGATCCGGACGCTGGCATAGTTGCGTGAT
This sequence comes from Exobasidium rhododendri, assembly GCA_026210745.1. Lineage (NCBI taxonomy): Eukaryota > Fungi > Basidiomycota > Exobasidiomycetes > Exobasidiales > Exobasidiaceae > Exobasidium > Exobasidium rhododendri. The sequence continues at coordinate 2,626,662 of CP110630.1, forward strand.
TAGATGATAGACGCTTAAAGCAGTGGTGGGTGTCCCGCCTGGACCGGTCCCGGCTGGAATACTTGGACCTGAAGTTGCCGCAGGTCCTGCAGCAGAAAGCATCGATGGTCCTAGATCTACGCCTGCCAGAGAGCCACCCATTGCAGATCCAACACCTCCAGAATTGAAGTGATTGCCTCCGCCTGCAGGATTGGGGGTGTTGGAAGAGCTTGATCCAGATCCGCTGCTGCTTATACCATTATTATTGTCCTTGGACCCCTGCATGGCGAATCCTGATGGAAGGGCGACAGCCAGTCAAGGCAAGTCAGAGGAAAGGGTAATACAGTGCAGGACAAGTATCGCTCTCCTGCAAAGACGGTCGACGAAAAGGCTGTTTGTTCTACGAGCTTGAGCTTGCAGGGGTTCGCTATCCTGATCGGCACCAAATTGCCTGTCCGTAGGTACACGAAGAAAGGAGCCGCTACCGTACCCAAGCCAAAGGACCGTGTCGAATACACGTGACAAAACCCTGTCTCCACCTTTCGCGGGCCGTCTTTATTTGTTTGTACTCCCCCTCGAGCGTCCGGGGCAGCTGCCAATCAGAAAGGATTAATCCTTCAGTGAGCAAGCAAGCTTAGACAGCGACAAGAAGAGGTCAATCACGGGGAGGGTGCCAAGAGTAAGCATGGCGGCTAGGGGAGTGGTCTCTTCTGGAGGATGCATCTGGAAGCGCTGCACGACCACCAGAGGCTTCTGCACTTCAATCACCAGAAGATGGCAGGACGGAAATGTCATCGATACGTTGGCTTCACGATCTCTCCTCGCTCAAGTCACTGCACCCACTTCCCTTCGAAAGCACCTCAATGGTGTGGAAAAGCGAGCGGTGTACGTAGGGGTAGATCCTAGTGCTGATAGTCTCCATGTCGGCAATCTTCTGCCATTAGTTGCTGCCCTGCATTTCGTTCGTCATGGTCATCAAGTGGTCATTGTCATTGGGGGTGCGACCGGTAGCATTGGAGATCCTTCGGGCAGAGATTCAGAACGATCTGCCCTGTCTCGAATCGAGCTGGAACGCAATGTGAGCAAGATCACAGTGCAGATCCAAGACTTTTGCGCAAAAGCAGGCAACCTCCTTCTCCGGCGTAACTTGTTATACAGCGGTGATCTACCCACATCATCCCAAGACGGTCAGGCGGGCGAGATTGAGAGCGGCACTCCCATGCAGGAGGCTGCACAAGCAAGTACTATCACTCAAGCCGAAGTCGCCTCTGAGATGGCAATGAACGAAGTGACAGGTGCATCAGGAACTCAGACAGGAGCAAATACTGACATCGGGATGGGGCAGGGGAATGGTCTCTCCAATGTTACCGTGGTCAACAATCAGTTTTGGTATCAGGACATGAACATCCTCACTTTCCTCCGGGATGTTGGCAAATTCGCTAGGGTAGGTACGATGCTAGCTAGAGACAGTGTCAAGTCGCGCATGCAACCTTCTGATACTGGAACGTCGTCACAAGCATCGGCGGGACTTTCGTTCACTGAATTCTCCTATCAACTTCTACAAGCATATGATTTCAGCGTGCTACATGGCGCTCCTTGGCATTGCACAGTTCAGCTCGGTGGATCAGATCAAATGGGCAACATCATGGCGGGAGTCGATCTAATAAGGAAGCAAAAAGCGATTCAGGACAGAGTTGAGCCAGCCAAGGACAGCGATGAAGCACCTGCCTATGGTCTTACTTTACCACTTCTTACCACTTCTTCGGGTGCTAAATTTGGCAAGAGTGCTGGAAATGCAGTCTGGTTATCTGCTGAGAAGTGCTCCGACTACGACTTTTACCAGTTCTTCTATCGCTCAAGGGATGATGAGATAGAGTTGTATCTCAAAACGCTTACCATGCTTTCGCTAGAGACGATTGAGAGCATACTCCGAGCTCAGAAAAGTGACCCATCCAGCAGGAGAGCTCAGAAAATCCTAGCAAACGAAGTAACCGAATTGGTCAGAGGAAGAAAGGCGGTAAAGAGAGCGGAAACAGCTTCAAAGATCTTGTTTGAAACGGAGGTAGAAGGGCTTGAAGTATCAGACGTCCTGGAAGCTTTCAAAGGTGATCCAAGACTACAAATGGTGGGGAAGGATAGCTGCATCGGTGTCGACTTGAGGGCTGTGGCCGTGGAAGTCGGCTTGACCAAGACAAAGAGCGAAGCAAAGCGAGTCATTACTGGTGGAGGCTTCTACATCAACAATGTATCCGTCAAGGACGCCAATCGAACTATACAGCAAGACGACCTGATCTGTGGAAACAAGATTGTCGTCCTGAGAGTTGGCAAAACCGAGCATCGCATTGTGTCAGTGCAGTAAGGGAAAAGAGAGATGAATCCCTCCTCGAACTGGCGTCACCCTGTCAATGCAGCTGCTCAAAGGCTGCGACATTACAGTGAGGCATCGCATCTCCTGCTCAGCGATGAAGGACATTTTTCACCAGAGCTCTGAGCAGCGAATAGCGCCTCGGAGTATCCATGTGGTCCACGAGAACCCACATGCAAAGAGGGCTAACAAAGACCCACGCCGCGTAACTTCAGGTGACAGCCATATCTGCCAAGGAAAGGCTAAATCGGATTAGACCCGATTCTCAAATGAAATACTATATTGGTCCCAGGGGGGCGCGCATTTTGATCATCATTTTCAACTACAATTCTGGAAGTTGTATCGTCGAGTCCATATTTTTAATACTTAAACATTGATGATTCTGTATATCTCGATGCATGCCAAGCCTTCAATAAAGTTACTTTTGGTTCCTGCAAAGCATGACTGAAGAGGATTCATGATGGGCGATCAATGGCCTTGTCTTCCTCGCTTCGAATCCTCTCCAATGTCATAACAACCCCCGTTTCACTCCTCTTTCGTTCGTCAATCAGACTCATACCCTCTACTTGCCGACGACTGTCACCTTACACTATTACAGGACTGCCGCCATCACAGAGTCTTTGTGCTCCCCTCTCACACTCGTTTCACTTTGCCACGGTGAAAGTCCTACCAGCCTATTTCCAAGGAAGAGGATTCAACACACAAAAAGAATAAAGGCCTTTCCATTACAGCACATGCCCTTGTCCCTCTACCTTGCCTCTCCTTTGATTTTATTACTTGCAGCGCCAACTGCACAAAACAACACAGCACAGTAAAGATAGTACGATGAAGGCATTCAATCTTGCTCTGACAGGTGCCATTCTTGCGGCCACATGGACCCTCGCCTCTACTTCAGAAGAGCACTCGGGATTCCCTTCCTCTGTGGAGAGAAGATCACGTCCCTCTCGAATGCTGCATGCGGCCCCTTCAAAGAGATCGCCGGCGACTGATGATGTGCAAGCATCGATTGTCGCACAAGCTGCAGCAGATCCAGTGAATGCGGCGATCGCTGCTCAAGGAATGGACGGAATAAAGGATAATACTGATGGCGGAGATTTGGCAGAAGGAACGTTGATAGATGGGGACAGTGAAAGTGCAGCAAACCCGCAAGACAATCAATATCCTTGGAACTACGATGTTACCTTTCTTCCAAACAGTGATGCAACTGCAGGAGTAGGGGGCGATCAGGGATGGGTGGCACTTCCTGCTCTCTCAGGCTTTGATCTGGTCCGTGATCAAGCCATCACTGCGAATGCCACCCAGCCGTTCTACATCACGAGCAACTACACGGCTTCTTCCATCAAGAAGGCGGTCATTGTGATGCCCGGTAAGCCTCGAGATGCGTGGAAGTACACGAATTTGATACGCAACGCCCTGTCGATCACAGCACAAAATTTTCCTGATTTACAAGTGACCACTGATTCGGTTCTGATCATTGGACCGGCTTGGCTAAACGAGGTCGATCAGGAATACGGCGCTGCGCTATCCACGGACCTCGTCTTCCATGGATCACAGTGGCAATCCGGAGGGAACAGCCGTTCACCCAATCTGACACACTCCATCACCACGTACGATGTGCTCGATTGGTTCACCGACTGGCTCTTCAACACGACCATCTTTCCCAACCTGAACGGTGTTACTCTGGCCGGTCATTCTATGGGTGGCCAAGCGGTGGCACGTTATGCGCTGTTGAAGAAACAGAAAAAGTATGATGACAACATGCAATACTGGATCGGTAACCCGGGTTCATGGGCCTGGCTGACAGATGCAAGACCGACGAATTCGAGCGGCTGCACGGATTTTGACGACTACGGCTACGGCATCGGAGGGAACACTACACAGATTAGTAAATACGCTCGAAAGGATGTCATTGCAGACAAGGCTGCCGTCGTCAGTCGGTACAGGAAGAGAAGCGTTCACTATTCTTTTGGTCTGCTCGACAATGGTCCTGGTGACACGCACTGTGAAGCGGTGATGCAAGGAGGAAATCACTTAGACCGTGGTTCGAACTTCGTCCAAATGTTGGGCGCAATGGCGGGAGGATTCCCTACTGGCTCACAGACACTCAGCTTTGTTGCCAATGCATCCCATCAGGATTACGCCATGATGTCGGCCAACAGCTCGTTACAGAACATCTTCAAATCTGGGTATGACATTCGACTGCCTGATATCGTAGCTTCTAATCCAAGCGACAAAAACGTCTCCAACACCACCGAAGCCAATCCGAATCCACCAGCAAGAGCTTTTGCCACTCCTGCACACAAGATCATCAGCTATTCACTGTTGGGAGGAAGCTTTGCAGGCATCGTCCTCGCCTTCACCCTCTTACCATTCCTGTTTCCTACCAACGTTCAGACATGGGAGCAAGAAGAATGGGAGAATGATAGCAAGAGGAGGCTGCTTCGAGATTAGTCTGCTGACTTGTGAAGCCCTGTCTCCCCCCTGGACAATTTCTCTCCCTTTTCTTCTCGTCTCTCAAATAGACAGATATGCTGTCTTTTCATTCTTCCTGTGGAGACTCACACTGTCCTCCTTCCTGCTGCATTCCCCAATACTGTTCACCAACACGAACGTAAGACAATCTGTATTTACTATCTAGGACATAAGATGAATGAACACTCTATTTGCTGGCATTCCTTGTACCATCGGCGAGGTAGTGCCGGGAAGGACAGGCTCGGATTTTCGCTGCTGCTTGTTCGGCTGTAAGGTCTCGTTGAGGCTCGCCTAGGAGTTCAAATCCAACAAGAAATTTCCGCACGGTGGCCGATCGCAGTAGCGGTGGATAAAAGTGAATGTGAAATTGGGCATAGTCACCTAGATCTGCCACTTCTTCGTCATGAGGACAAGTGGGAGTAAAGGAACCTTTCGGGACAGGACGCTGATGGATGCCCATGCTATAGGCGAAACTGCATTCAAAGACGTTGTCCAGTCTGCAGGTCACTTTCCCTATGATATCGGCCAGACTCCTCTTTTCCTCTTTGCTCATCTCAGCCAAGGAACAAATTTGACGTTTGTGAGGTACGACGAGCACTTCAAAAGGCCACAAAGCCCAATAAGGGACCAAGGCAACGAAGTCGTCATTCGTTTCAAAGACCCTTGGCTGGTCTGATTGTGATAGTTCCAACTGGGCATAAGTAAGGAGCAAGCTCGGCCTTCCACTTTCATCCTTGGCACAGCCCATGTTGATTGGATCATTTGCATATTCTTTCATACTTTGCAACTCCTTCTTCGGTTCCTCTGGGATGTAGTCCAGGGACCAGACTTGACCGTGAGGGTGAGGATTGGAGCATCCCATCGCACTACCTTTGTTTTCGAATATCTGAATAAAGCGAAGAAAATCGTTTTCTTTGATAATGTCTTGATAGATTTTCGTCCAGGTGTCTATGATCGGGAGGATGTTCTCTTGCGCAGTATAGGGTGCAGTTGTGAGCTGTGCGATGGTGAGGTTGTGCGAAGGGTGGAAGCAGATGACATAGCATCTGCCTCTTGCAGGGTATGAGCGAAGCAAGGGGTGTGCGCTGCCCTCTGTAGGGTATCCTTAGGTCAGAAGCCGCAAGCCACCGCCCAACATTCGCTTGTCAGCTCACCTTCGCCTTCTTTGATCGCAGCCACCTTTTCTGGCTTCAGAGCGGCAAAATCATTCTCAAAGATCTGCATACAGAGCGTGCTGTTTAGCTGTACGCCTACTAACATCGCTACTGATGACTGCGAGTCACTCACAAACGTGCTGGTGTACTTTTCATTCTTCAGATCCCCACCAGATCGAGCATTCCCGGGACAAAGGTAGCACTTTTCGTCGTAAGATGGCAGATCATTCTTGGGACTTTCTTCTTGTGCTCCTTGCCAAGGCCTCTTCGTCCGGTGGGCTAAAGGATCGGCATTCAGTCACATGCTGCGTCGCTCTGCCCTTTTCAAATTCACAGCACTCACGAGAGCATAGCACAAAAGATTTATTCAGAGGGTTCCATCTTCGGTGAGGGTGGTCAGATGGATCAAAGCGTACCCCCTCTTGGGCGGAGGACATGATATAGATTTGGTGCTACGCGGTCGCGGATCGAACTAGAAGCACTTCGTCGATTAAGGTTGCTGCCCCCAACTTCTCGCTCGCAAGGAACCTCGTCGTGAGCAGCACGTGGGAGGGATTAGCATGTCACTGCCCTAGAAGTGTACAAGCAAGAGGGAAAGGCTGCCCTGTGCTCATTCTAGCATACTGTAGTCGGTATCAGCGTTCTCAACGGATTGTTGCAGCGGCTGTTCGCATCGAGTGACATGGAGTGGTCATACGGGAGACGTGGATTATGATGATACATGCTGCTGCGACATCAAAGTGCCCTTAACATCTAATTTACAAACGGCAGATCACAATTTGGCATATGCGCTTGATTCGCTCACGCATGTTCTCTGTGTCTTTCTAAAGGTGGTCCATCAGCAGAGCAAGAGGTTTTCCATTGAACAAGACTCCTGGTGACACCAATCTCGAATATTCGCTAAGTTCGGCTTGTCCTGCGCCTTGAGCGAAGTGCTCTATCTTGTACTTGCCAGCGCTGCCGCCGCTCGTTGTCCTTCCACACGTCGAGCATTCACGGCAAAGAGCTGAGTGTGTGCGTACTTTGAATTTAGTTCTTGCCACGGAATACTTTCCTGCTCCTAAGACGAACTCACATGATAAATGACGATCAGCACCATTCCAAAGCTACCGAGCCAGTTGCTCAACGCGGCTAGTTGCACATCGGTGATCATTCTTCCTTCTTCGCCTATAGTTCAAGGTAGGAAATCGATGTGCGGAACGCTATTTCCCCTGACGTTGACCGGATGCACCAGATTCGCTGCTTTCGTGTGAGGGTGGGTTGGAGCGATTTTGGCACACAAGGTGAAGCGGGTGCTAAGAATAGCTTGTGCGGGCACTCCTTCTCATCATCGATCGACCGTTGGATCTCGCTGTTCTAACTCCAACACGTGTGAAAGCGCGCCGTCCGACTTTGATATCGTCCGTGCATCCTCTCGTAGGTTGTAAAGTGAGAAGCGGTGCTGACCCACGCCAATGTCCACCACAAGTGTCCACATACACAGTAGAAGGTGGTAGCATCACAGTGATCAGAGGAGCCACAGTCATGTCTCAAAGGGCAGGCGTTCCACGCTATGGCACTCGACATCACCGGCTCCAGCAACAAACACCTGAGCCTCGCATCCCTCCACCCCCACTGCTACCACAGGCAATGACGGACATCATCAACAACTTGCCTCCACCGGCGGAATGGCCTTCCAAAGTGTTGTCATATGTCGTCGTAGACCCTTTGCTTGCTTTGGCAGGACTCTTTCTTGACATCGTCATTAGTCCAAGGACGCACCGCTTTGTCCTACGAATTGGGGTCCTATCGGCAATATTCTGGACTGCATTCGGCTTGGCGCTCGCCGCCTACGTCGGCTTCTATCGAGCTTGGGTGCCGAGTATTGGCGTTCAGACCGATGTCTGGCTCCAGTATGGCTTTGAGAGTCCTCCCTTTGCTGATGTCAGTCTTCGGAGCAACGACGGCCTGAGGAGCATCTTTGCAGAAGATCAAGAGTACGACGTCAGCTTGGATCTAGTCGTCCCCCTCAGCGCAGCAAACATCGACTTGGGCAATTTCATGGTCTCCATAGACCTGGTGTCACCTCAGAATCAGACCATACATCATGTCAGCAAGCCAACTATCATTGTACATGAGTCTGCGCCAGTCCGTGCGATGAATAATCTTGCCTTCCAATTGACTCGTAGCACGCCAGCCCTCTTGATGCCAAGCTCTTCCCTGCCAGTCCAACTCATTTCGATACCTCTATTTCGACGCTCCGTCTTACAGCCGCTCAATTCGGCACTCCCTTTTGGTGCGTTGGCAAGTGCAAGTGTGACTCGCGCTCACATTAGTGTGGGACGGCAAGATTCACTCAAGTATTGGATGTACGGAGGTGGTCACGGAGTAGGAGGCGTACTAAAAGAAAGTGGTGGGATTCTGAAAGCAGCAGCAGGAGGAGAAGGCTTCCGAAGCAGAGGAGAATTGCAGACTCATGGTGCTAGTCTACGATTCGATGCTCATCTCAAGGGATTGAGATACTTTATGTATCACCATCCGCTCGCATCCTTTCTTGTCTTCACCGCACTATTCATGTCCTTTGAATTGTTGTCTGCCCTGACGCTGTGGGCGCTAGCTGCGCTCTATACGTCATCCTTGACGCAGCCTTCACTTGCGGTGGAGAACAATTATATGGGAAGGGGACTGCAAGATAATTCGAACGATTCTGACACGACGACGAGAGGGAATAGACGCCGTACTCGCGGCGTGGAGGAGGGAGAAGATGAAGAAGAAGAAGAAGAAGACTCTGATACGATCACCGGCCCAGAGAGTGAAGTGGAAGGCAATGCGCAAAGTCAAAGCCAGGCCAGTCTTCGAGCTAGAGATGCACAAGAGAGATACGAAGCGAGGCAAGCGGAGATATTGCGAGATGAAGCCGAGGGAAGGCGAATGACTGCTGTTGATGCACCGAGCCAAGGTAGCGGACTGGACGACTTGGAGTTGGTGACGCAAGGTAGAAGAGTACTGGGAAGACTAGACGAAGAGACAGAGGAAGAGACTGACGTGGCGCTGAGTGAAGCAAGTATAGGATGGGAAGATGTGGGAGGAGAAGAGACAGAGCAGGGAATCTACGGCGAAGAGCAACAGCAAGGTGAAGGCGGTAATGGACTACGAAGGAGGAGGAGAGGAGACGACGATGAATCATACAGGGACAGCACGGTAGGTACCTCCAGAGCCCCTTCCTCTGCGCCGTCCTACGGAGGCACTTCGCTGGCATCCTTTGCAGGGAGAGCAGTCTCCTCGACTGCCCCTAGCACGGTATACAGTCGTTCACAGACAGAAGCAACCCCAGAAATCAAGCAAGAAGAGGACCTCACTCCTGACGCCGAATCTTCGGATTGAAGGTGATGTTTATAACTACAGATGCCGCCAGTGATGATTGAATAGAAGTACATTAGCGGAAGGAATCTATCCTACTGTTGAATAGCTTTGACCAGTTTCCGTTCCTGCTCAATTTCAGCCTCGGCCTCCTTATCGAGCAGCGAATGCTCCGTCTGATCTTTCCCCTCATTCTGATTATGAAGTAGTGCTGGCCGGCTCAGCTGTGACAGTCTCTTCTTTTCTCGGTATAGAGCTTGAATCCTTCGATTGTTAATGCGAATGGCCGCTTCCTGGACCTTACGAATTGTGCCTGTAAAGAGGAGGAGTGACATGTAGGATTCAGTTCCACTCGGCTGCTGATGGGTATACCATGAGACTAAGTGTGACGACTTACCACCGCAATGCAGAGTCACCAGCCTGACTGATTTACCTTCCCATTCGTTGCATAAAGTCAGTGCTCCCCAGACCTCCTTCACACCGACTCTAGCGCACCGAATGATAGCGGTGCGAGTTACAGCCGAGTAATATTTTATGTTGATGGAGCCGCCCAGAGCCCCAGCTGCTGTATCGCCAAAGTTATCTTGAAGCGAAGTACGGATTGTGCGCAGAAGTGTCAAGGTGCTTGAAGGATTGGGGGTGTTTGGGGAAGCACTTTGTTCTGATTTGCACTCGAAAGTGACGTCAACGAGCAACCATCGATTCTGATAGTAGACGACGTGCAGAGGTATGATCAGCAAACATTGATCTAGATCTAGGGCGTGGGTAATGAAGTGCACAGCTAGCTCACCTTGAAGCGTACCATGCTCGGAGGTCTACACTAGCATTAGATCGACGGCGCTGCTCCATTCTTGCAATTTCCCCTTCTTCTCTCCGTGGCTTTCACGCGAAACCGCCTGCCTTCTCCACCCTGCGCTGCACCCCCGACTTGGCCGGTGCGCACCAAAGGCATCTTGGAATTCTCTTGTAACGCAAGAAAAAATAATCGATCATGTACATCCCTGCAACTTGAAGTTTCTTCTTACTCCATCTTACTAGCCACATCGAGCGTCACTCTCGCCTCGTCCGAAATGTTAACACACGTCGCAAGACCCGCTATTGCTGCCACCAGCAGGGTCGCCCTATCATCCTGCAGCAGGAACGGCACTAAAGCCTTTTCCTCGTCACTGCTACGAGAAAGAGAGATCAAGAATGTCACAGTGTGAGTGCTTTAAATAGTCTCTCCGTCTTCAACGCCTATTCTTAAACACGATCCCCCCTCTCTCTCTCTCTCTCCTGGTTCTCTAATGAAGCTTCGGTGGTGGACTTATGGGCAGTGGCATTGCACAAGTGTTGGCGAATAAGGGAGGCTACAACGTCACACTCTCGGATGTCTCTGATAAAGCCCTGTCCACCGGCCTGTCCATCATGTCTAAATCATTGAGTCGAATCGCCAAAAAAGCAATGTCGGACAAATCACCTGAAGAGCAAGAACGTTACGTCAAGGGCGTAGTAGATTCTATTAAGACTACGACAGATGCTAGTGCAGCAGTGAAAGACAGCGATCTGGTGATCGAAGCCATCATTGAGAATGTCGGAATCAAGCAGGAGCTCTTTAAGTTTCTGGATGGAAAGGCACCAAAGGATTGCATCTTTACCAGCAACACGAGTAGCCTGAGCATAAAGGACGTAGCCAAATCGTCAGGAAGGGGTGATCGCTTTGGTGGTTTCCACGCATTCAACCCGGTTCCTCAGATGAAGCTGATTGAGGTCGTCAGGACAAGTGAGACAAGCGATGAAACTTTCAATTCATTGATGGAGGTGGCCAAGAAGATGGGAAAGGTACCTGTAGCCTGTGTCGACTCACCTGGCTTCATTGTCAATCGACTTTTGGTCCCATACATGCTGGAAGCCATTCGTCTTGTTGAGCGAGGAGATGCGACTGTCGAAGACGTAGACACGGCCATGAAATTGGGTGCTGGATGTGAGTAAGCTACGACTGGGACAGCTGACACTAGGTACCCAGGACCCCTAACCATACTTCCTTTCCTCTTCCTCCTTCTAGATCCGATGGGCCCATTCGAATTAAGTGACTTGGTCGGACTCGATACCTTATCGCACATCTCCAAAGGGTGGAGAGAATCGCGCGTAGAGACTGGTGAAATCAGTGCAGAGACTGTCAAGGAGAGCAAGCTTCTAGAAGATTTGGTCAAGCAAGGAAAGACTGGAAAGAAGGGTGGAAAGGGTGGCTTTTACCCCGCTTGATCCTTCGCATGTACTCTACAGCTCCTGCCACTACCACTACCACTTCCCCACAGCACCCATCACTCTTCATTGCAGGTCGAATAGTTAAAACGCGCCTTTCCAAATAACCTTTTAAATAGGGACCCCAAGAAGCGTTTGTGAGATTCCCAATTAATTCTACGTACTTCCTTTCCCTTTTTCCCCTTCTTCTCCCATACGCTCAGTCACATACGCTCCTGCTTCTTGCAATCGTGTAGCTATACAGAGGAAATTGGCGGCCATGTCACACAGCGTAGTGACGCCGGAGATGGCTGCCCAGGCCATGGCTCCTGCTACGAATCGCGCTGCCCAGGCCATCTACCTGGATTTTCATCACAATCACTTGGCCTTCGAATCGTACCTGGCCACGACATCTGCCGCCACTCACTCGCAATTCAACGCTATCAAGCTGACAAATGATGCACAGCTGTGTCCTCGTCATATCGCTCACTTGCAGTCTCCTGCTTCTCAGCCACCTTGTCCTTTGGGCAATCGGTGTCCTTTCCGACACGAAACACCTTCATCACTCAATTTTGGTGGTGCTGCCAGCAACGGTGCTCACACTTCGCACGGCTATCGAGATCAAGGCAAAAGAACAGTGTGCAAGCATTGGCTTCGAGGGCTGTGCAAAAAGGGAGATAGTTGCGATTATCTACACGAGTACGACTTGAGGAGAATGCCGGAATGTCGTTTCTTTGCTACGTTCGGATATTGTAACAGTGGAGATGAATGCCTCTACCTGCATGTAGACACAAAGGCAAAAATTCGCGAATGTGAAGATTACAAGAGAGGGTTCTGTCGCGATGGACCAAAGTGTGAGAAGAAGCATGTCAGAAGACCAGCTTGCCCTCTTTACATGGCTGGCTTTTGTCCCAATGGCCCGAGCTGTCGATTAGGTCACATTAAATCAACATTTCCATCGCCAGCTTCTCGCTCAAATTCGCCCGTACAAACCCATCGACCTCTGACGGCAGAGGAAGCATTCGGTGGAAGGGATCGAGGAGGAGATCGAGGGGATACAAATAGGCCTAGGTATGGCGGCGGAGGAGGAGGAGGAGGACGCTACGATGGAGGGGAGAGCTATGGTGTTGGTAGACCGCAATATCAGCGCAATGCTGCCGATACTGAGGGAGATGGGAACAGACCTAAGAAGGACCTCAATCAAGTCACATGCTACAAATGCGGTGATCGAGGTCACTTTGCAAATGCTTGTCCCAATCCAAATCGACCGGGCAATAGAGGAGGAACGGAACGCGGATCTGGTGGTCGAGAGAGAGGCAATGGCCGACCTTATTAGAGCTGGCATTAACTCGAACGTAACAACAAGTGTAATTCTATCAAATGCAAATGTGATTTTCATCTAGGGCGAGGACGGAGGAGGATGGACTTTCTTCCAATGGTCTGCGATCTCTTCTCTTGTCGCGACCCAAACGTCCCCGTTACGTTCCTTTTCCTTGACGTATGCGACAAAGTCTTGGAGCGCCTTGAAGCGACCCGGTCTTCCTACCACCCGACAGTGTAAACCCACTGACATCATTTTGGGCTCACCACGCTCCCCTTCCTCGATGAGCACATCAAGAGCATCCTTGAGGTAAGTGCTCAGATCGGAAGATGTCGAAAATCCAGGCGAGATGCCAAATTTCTTTTCACAAGAAATGGAGGATGCGTCAACGTTTAGGGCCAAAGAAAGCGTCACTGTAAATTTACTCACCATATCGTTGTTATCCAACGTATAGGGAATGACGAGCAGAGGAGGCGACGGTTTGTCTGGCGAAGGCGATGGCGACGACACGTAGTAAGGCAGATCCTCATCGTCTATTGAGACAAGGAGACAGTAGAGACATGCCTTAGATCGCCGTGCTTGACAGTCACTGACTACACATCGTACTCACATGCGTCAGAATCGTAAAGGTAGTCCAATAGACCCATCTCTCGATACTCCTCATACACTATCCGCCTCGTTCGCACGCTTTGTCTTCCTGTGTACCAACCTCTCGGGATCTTTCCATCCTTTGAAGCACTCTTGAGAGCATTGATTGTTGCCCGGACGTGTTTTCTCTCTTCTGCTTCGTCTACGTTCCAGTAGTCTATCCATCGCCAACTATGGCTAGCAACTTCACACCCAGCTTCTTGCATCAATGGAACGACATGAGGATTCAGTTGTACCGCTCTTCCGATTGCCCAAGCAGTGAAGCGTAGATCACTTCGTTTGAAAAGAGACAAGATCCTGTGAAAGCCACGATGGCTGCCGAATTCATATCCACTCTCCGTTCCTAGATTTCGGTCATTCCTTGCGGCGAAAGGAACACTTGCTGCGACACCAGACTCCGTCAAGAATGTCTCGGCGTGTACGTCTTTGTTGTAGTTTGAGTCCGACTCTCCTGTATTGTGCTCTCCGCCCTCTTCATAGTTGACTACAAAAGATAGGCATACTTTGGCGTTCTTGGGCCAGTGGGGATTGGGTGGTGTAGCTCCATAGCCTATCAGCTCCCGCCTGGAGTGATCCCTGCCCAGATCAAAGACTTGTACCGACGAAGAGGAAGCGCCACTCATGTCTCTTGCCGTTTCGAACAGTGTGTCACTTGCGAAGGCGAACAAGGCAGGCTTTAAACTTGGGTAGACAAGACGCGGCGGCGCCCTATTTCCTCTCGCACGTAAAGAAAGAATTTCTTGGATCAAAGCGAAGAAAGTGTGTGCGATTCCTTAAAAAGGCGAGGAAAAGCTAAAGTCTTTCGGCAAATGCACGGACGTCTGAGAGGTGCTTCCCTGTGTGTCTCTATGTGTCTCTGTCACTCTACGTTTCAATGTCGACCAGGAGCTGAGGTGGCCGTGCAAGCTACGCAGAGGATTCAGTCTTGAGGCCAAGTGGATGTCAGAGAAGATGTCAAGCTCAACGTTGTCGTGCGAGGAATGTCATCGAAGGAAGCAAAAGTGTGATAGGAAGCAGCCGTGTCAAAACTGTGTTGTGCGAAGAAAGGAGAGCGAATGCCGCCCCCATGTTCAGCATAAGCGGACGAAGGACATTTTTGTACGATTGGAAGCACTAGAGGAAGAGATGGAGCTGTACAGATCGACTTTGCGGAAGCTTGTGCAGGATCAGAGCACGGGTCTTTCTGAGGGCGAGACTGTGAGGGGGAAGGAGGGAGAAGGCGTGAAGAGCAATAAATGGGAGGCAGCACATTCAAAGGCAAGACCGGACAAGCCTTCGCTGGACCTGACAGCCTCACAGAGCGGTATAGGTGAGCAAATCGAGAAGATACAGGTTGGCAGAGTGCTGGATGATGTGGATGTAGATCAATTACCGCTACTCGAGGCTACACTGTTCCATGAAAGTCAAACGACCGAAATGGCCTTGAGGGTACATGGGGCTCCAGCGACGTGCCTTGTAGACTTGTTGTCAGCCTTGCCCTCCCGATACCTGTGTGGACTCCTCGTTTCTCATTTCTACGACGACGTCAATTGGATTCGTCAACCCTGGCCTCGAAGCAGTCTTTGCCAATCATTTTCTGCTTTTTGGAGCACTGGACCGGTGTTGACTGGCCAGAATTTGAATACGTTTGCGTTACTCTGTAGTCTCTGCGCAATTGCTCGTCTTACGATTCAGCACGTCGACTTTGATTCTAGTGCTGATGAGAGAAAGCTGGATGCTCGTCGTCTTCACTACACCTCTCGACATGCGCTCATGCTTAGTTCCATCTTCAACCAAGAAAGCTTGGATCAAATTATTGCTTGGACGTTGGCGTGTCGATTTTTGGTGTTGGAGAAACGCTATGGAGAAGCGTACACTTGTGCAGCTCGGACAGTCAAGGCAGCTTATAGCATCGAACTCCACCGTGATGGTCTCCTCCAAGGCAAAAGCAGAGAAGTGACGGAAGCTCGTAGAAGAGTCTGGTCTGCGGTGTACTACTTTGATCGGACGATTTCCATCTTCACAGGACGCCCTCCCGTGATAGATGATCGATACTGCGATGTTTGTGCCCCTTCTGAGGAGGGAGACTGGAGTGACATCTATACACTCCCTGACACAAGGAATCTGCGGCTTTCGACTGATGCTAGAGGGAAAACGACGCCTACACCCTTTGCCTACTGCGTACAAAGGCAAAAGATCTCCATCTTACAAGGCCAGATGATTGCCACACTGCTTCGAGTTCAGGGCAAGTCATCGATGGGAAAGGAAGTGGCCTCGATTGATCAAGAATTGCACGCGATAAAGGCGTCCTTTCCTTCTTATCTTCGAGTGGAGCTCACGCACAGCAACACTCTCCAATTCGATGATTCTTTCGACGAAGTGTATGGATTCTTACCTATCCAGCGATTCCTTCTGCAAAGTGAAGTAAATGCGCTTTGCATTGACCTACATCGGCCATTCTTGCTGAATGCAAGTAGCAAGGATGCAAAGAGCCTGGATGTATGCGTGAATGCTGCCCTGTTGGATATTGCATTACACAAGGACTTCAGCAGTAGTCGTGGCTCGATCTCACAGCTAGTTTTTGAAGTCTATGTCGGAACTCATCGAATGTTCCATGCGATCTTGCTTTGCGGAATCGTGCTATTAGCACACCCACAATATGAGAAGTCGGAGGATTTATTACAAAGGTTGCAAGAATTCATCGACAAGGACAAGACTCCTACTCGATCTGCTGATTTACCTTCTTCTTCGATGAGAATGAGGGAGATTCAGATTGTAAAGATTTTTGTCAGAGAACATTACGGCAGACAGTCGACAGGGAAAAGAAAGGCAGGCTCAGATACTTCTGCGACTAGTGGATGCGATGGTAGAGGAGGAAAGAGGACAAGAATTGAAGACAGCTACACGGCAAACATGGACAGGACGAACGGTGAGATCGAACATTCTCCGGCGAAAACTCGCTCAACTTCTGTTGCAGAATTTGAATGGAACGGTCAAAACGAAGCTCAAGAATTGCTAGACTCTTTATACGCAAAAGCAAATGACGACTTTATTCCCTTTTTCAATCAGCAAGCAGGTGTGAGCAGCGATGACGCTTCTCACGTTTTCGGTAGTGCTCTTTACCTTCCGACCGAGAAAAGTGCTGACGGTACGGGACAAATCGCAGACTGCGACTCTCTTACTCTGCAAGACGACGTAAGATGGGGCAACAAGGGTCAGGATATCGAATGTGCGCCGGCCGAGCACTCAGATCTCTCAAGACAAGTCAACACGTTAAGCAGCGACTTTTTCGACGGCGATTTCTGGCATACTCTGATCAACAAGCTTTGAGCGCGAATCGTGGCCTACGAGCTCCTGCCGGGGGAAGAGGTCATTCAGACTCGGACATGATCCGCCGCCTTTAAATCGGAATATCGGACGCTACCCTCCGAAGTACGCGTTAAGGGAATCTGCATATATAGAGACGCAGACACACACACTCTGGTCCTCCACACAAAATTAAAGTTGCATAATTTACAAGCCTCTTCCCCCTCCTCTACACACAGAGCGATCACCACCAACAGATGACTCTGTCAGGCACACACAGTCGTGACTCCGCCGCTCCGGACTTGGAGAAGGGTGTGAGAGAAGATGACGTGGCGCCATACACAGTATCGAATGATAAAGCAGGAGGGAAGGTAGGCGGGGCTCATCATACCTCAGACCCTGCAACGGAAGATGAAATTGAGGACGCAACCACCAGCATAAAAGACAGGAAAGCGTTCGACCAAAAGAATCCAGCAGCGAGCGACACCCGGCTTTACCGAGCAAAGAGGGAGATCCGACGCATAACTCTACACTTCACACCTAGTTGGTTCAGTGTCAACATGGGAACCGGAATCACCTCCATCCTACTCCATCAACTGCCGTATCAATTTAAAGGTCTTGGCGTTATATCCAATGTGGTCTTTGGTCTCAATGTCTTCCTCTTTGTACTCTTTTCGTGTGTCAGCTTTGCACGCTACACCATCTGGCCAAACATGTTCTGGACGATGCTATTTCACCCTACTCAATCTCTTTTCCTCGGCACTTTCGCAATGGGCTTCGCCACCATCGTCAACATGTGTGCTCTCTCTGCTGCACCTGCATTTGGACCAAAGTTCGCCATCTTTACATGGATACTTTGGTGGATCGACGTGGTCATTTCCCTTTTCATTTGTATTGGATGTCCCTTCCTTCAATTTACCCGTCATCAGCAATCGCTAGACAAAGTCACAGGTGTTTGGTTCCTGCCCGTCGTCTCCACTATTGTTGCGGCTGCTAGTGGTGGCATTGTTGCGGAAATCTTGCCCCCAGCTCACGCTCGCCTGACTATCATTGTGTCTTATATTCTTTGGGGAACAGGATTTGGATTGTCCATCATGCTCATGACGTTGTACTACGCTCGACTGGCCATCTACAAGATTCCACCACCTACCTTGATCGTCAGTGCCTTCCTACCCCTAGGACCGTGTGGTCAGGGTGCATTTGGAATATTACAAATCTCTTCCGTCCTTTACAAGATGAGCAAGAGCACTGGACAAGCACTCGCTGCTACTTCTTCTCCCAACTTCACCATACAAGAAGCACAAACAATGGCCACGGCTATATATGCTGTAACAATTCCTATTGCTCTCATCATTTGGGGTCTTGGACTCGTTTGGTTCGTTCTGGCAGTTGCTTTCCTCATCGATTTAGCCATCGTACAAGAATTGCGCTTCAACCTGGGATGGTGGGGCTTCACCTTCCCCTTGGGCGTCTTTTGCACTGCGACCACTCAATTTGGAAAGGAATTGGACAGCGATGCGTTCAAAATCTTGGGCACAGTCCTGTCTGTGATTGAAGTAATCCTCTGGCTGTACATTGCGGGCAAAACGACCATCGGTGCATTGTCGGGCAAGCTTTTCTTTTCGCCATGTCTAGCTGAACAAGGGGGTGAGCCACCCAAATTTGTAAATCCAGCACGCAAGTATGCGTACGAACCTCGTGAGAAGGGAAACAGATTAGTAGGTCTTCGAATCGCCTCGCCATTTAGGAAATCAACTTCTGTTTCGCGCGGTCGTAGTCCACGCAAGACTCCGATGACGACCACGACAACGAGCAATGCCAAAAAGGAGATGAGCTGAGAACTCTACCTATTGTATCACCACCTGTATTTTACCTCTTATTGTACTCTACTGCGCTTATTAATCTCACACCAGCGGATCATCGCTTGTTTCTCCATTACCTCTTGAAGACGAGTAGTTATCAAGTTACACGATCGAGGTCACTCAGAGCTTACCACCGTAGCAATCATGTCAGGTGTCTAGAAAAATAATCTTACCACCTTCGAAGCTGAACATGGCAATGAGATCGTATTTTCGTTGTATGAATGTCTCGTTTACAAATCGCCCGTCGGTGACATCACGTTATGCTGTACTTTGGACCACCACCTCCCTCCGGCACACGCCACTCGATGGATGCGTCAGGCACCTTGATGCTGCATGTCTTACAATGGATGCAATTCTGGCTGTTGATGACGAACTTTTTGCCTAAGGCGTCCTCTAATCCACCTGCATCTTCCTTGTCTTGATACTCGTACACGGCAGCAGGACAAGCGCGAGCCAGAAGACCGTCGTATTGACCTACGTTCCTCTCCGTGTGTCCAGCAAAATCTCCTCCCTTGACGTGAAGATGTACGGGCTGATCCTCAGCGTGATTCGTACCGGTACGACTAACACTGGTCAAGATATCAAAGGAGAGCTTTCCATCTGGCTTGGGATATTCGATCTTTTCCATCTCCCTCGCTGGTTTGGTGTAGTGTCGATCTTCCTTTTCGTGATGGAAAGTCCACGGTGTTCTGCCCTTGAGGATGAGCGAATCCAATCCACTATAAGCAATCCCTCCATACAAACCTAGTGGATTATGGAAACTAGGTCGTAGATTCCTCACTTCTTTCAACTCGGACATGATCCAGCTGTTGTCCAACTTTGTCTTGTAGTCTACCAAATCGATTGATTTCGTCTCTTCTGACTCGCCGCGTTGACCCAATGCATCTACTGCCGCCTCTGCTGCCAGCATGCCGCTCTTCATGGCGTTATGCGTCCCCTTGATCTTGGGCACGTTGAGAAATCCAGCAGCGCAACCTAGCAATGCGCCACCAGGGAAGTTCACCTTTGGAATACTCTGGTACCCTCCTTCATTCAGCACCCTTGCTCCGTAAGCAATGCATTCGCCCCCTTCGAGCAATTTTGCAAAGAGCGGGTGATGTTTCATCCTTTGGAACTCTCGGAAGGGGCTCAGATAAGGATTCTCGTAGTCTAGACCGACGACGAGACCGATCGAGACCATCTCATCCTCCATGTGGTAACACCACGACCCACCATATGTTTTGAAGTCTAGTGGCCAACCTAGGGTGTGAGTGACGAGTCCAGGCTGGTGGTTCTCTGGCTTGACCTTCCAGACCTCTTTGATCCCGAGTCCGTATGTTTGAGGGTCTGCTCCCACCGCTTCCCTCAAGCCAAGCTCCTTGATGACTTTCTCAGTCAAAGAGCCATGTGCTCCCTCTGCAAAGAGGGTGATGGGTGCGTGGAACTCCATACCGGGTTCGAAAGTGTCTTTTGGCTTGTCGCTCTTGCTGAGTCCAATCTCATTAGTGACGACTCCCTTAATTCCCGTCTTCTTGCCTGCTTCATCCGTCTCCCATAACAGATTAGCACCAGCGAAACCAGGATAGATCTCTACGCCCAAAGCCTCTGCTTGTTCACCTAGCCATGAAGTGAAGCGCGAGAGGGAAACAATGTAATTGCCCTTGTTCGACATTTGGGGAGGGTGTGGCATGGGGAACGAGCTGGATTCCGTCAAGAAGCGCATGTGATCCTCCAAGGCTGGTTGGTTGAGTGGTGCTCCCATCTCCTTCCAGTCTGGGAGTAGCTCTTCGAGTGCGTTTGTCTGAATCACTGCACCTGACAAGATGTGATTTCCGACTTCGCCACCTTTTTCAAGCACAACTACTCGAATCTCTCGCCCCGTTTCTTCTGCCAGCTGCTTTATCCTGATGGCAGCGCTCAGCCCTGCCGGCCCACCTCCAACTATGACGACATCTACCTCGTCTGCTACTCTTTCCACCTTTGCAAGATCGAAGGGGTTGTCGACATCGTCCGCTGGTACAGCTTGTCTCCGACAGACTGATGAGCTGATGGCTCGCGTCTGAACCGGGAGAGGTCGAGCGGCTGCTATCCTGACTCCTTGGGAAAAGTTGCTACATCGCTCCAGGCCTCTTGAGGAGGTGGCTACTGATCTCTTTACACTGCTGCATTTACTTTGCTGCAGTCGCTGTGCAAGCCATCTGGATGACCTTGCGCCACCACTGCTCGATGAAGCAGCTATACGAGGTGCGATCATGATAGTAGGGTGGTGGTAAAGGTGTAAGCCGATTAACGATGTACGGTTTAATGATGTATGGTCATCTGGAAAGGGGGGGGCCGAATAAAGTTAGAAATGACTAAGTGTTTGTTGCTTCTTCTATTCTACGCTTCCAGTACCGGTGACCTCGCAGCCAATCGCTTCCTAGTCATTATTACGCGGCGAATGACCATCTTTCACACGCATTCATGGCCACGCGAGAACAGCTGTATTAATCCGGAGACGTATACATACTTTAGGCCCGAGAGCCGTAGAATGTACAGAATGAGGGGGAAACGGCGGGAGATTGCCCAAAGAAGGAGAAAGTGCTATGCAGACGGTTCCCCGATCTTATTATCCTCTCTCCTCTACGACTCACATCCAAGACATACACACACAACCCCCAAGCAGATAAACAGTATAGCTACCCACCATGCCTACGCTCGCCAAAGGAAAGCAAGCCATTCTCGCCAAGAACGACGATGATGGTGAGTGCGCAGTATAGCTTCCACTGTGGCAGATTAGACCGGTGTACTGACCCTCCATGCGCCACCCCCTTCACGTCCTGCACTACAGTCGTCATCATCTCTGCATTGAGAACTCCCATCACACGAGCAAAGAAGGGTGGCCTAGCGCAAGCCTGCCCTGAAGATATGCTCGGACAAGTTCTAAAGGGTGTCATTGCACAAAGTAAAGTTGACCCCAAGTTGATTGAAGACATCGCCGTCGGTAATGTCTTGCCTCCTGGTGGAGGTGCTACAGTAGCCCGAATGGCCGCTCTATGGGCTGGAATTCCTAACACTGCTGCAATCAATACACTCAACAGGCAATGCTCATCTGGTTTGGCTACTGTCAACCAGATTGCAAACGAGATTGCCATGGGTCAGATCGACATTGGTATCGGTGCTGGAGTGGAAAGCATGAGCCAGAATTACGGTGCCGGAGTCATGCCAGAGAAGTTCTCAGATGCAGTCATGGAGAACGAAGAGGCTTCCGACTGCTTGATGCCTATGGGCCTTACTTCTGAAAATGTCGCCAAACAATTTGGAATCGATCGAAAGAAGCAAGATGACTTTGCCGCCAAATCTTATCAGAAGGCATTCAAGGCTCAAGGAGAAGGCAAATTCAAGAGCGAGATTGTCACTGTCAAGTACACCGACGACGATGGTAATGAACGCACAGTCGACAAAGATGATGGTATTCGAGACGGCGTTACCGCTGAGTCTCTTAGCAAGCTCAAGCCTGCCTTTGCTAAAGATGGAGCAACGCATGCGGGAAACGCCTCTCAAGTGTCCGATGGTGCCGCTGCTGTACTTTTGGCTCGACGAAGTGTGGCCAAGAAGTTGGGTCTTCCTATCATTGGCAAATTCGTTACTGCTGCCGTTATCGGTGTTCCGCCCAATGTGATGGGAATTGGACCTGCCTACGCTATTCCCAAAGTACTCGAGCTGACGGGCTTGAGCAAAGAAGACGTAGACATCTACGAAATCAACGAAGCTTTCGCATCGCAAGCTGTTTACTCAGTTGAAAAGCTTGGGCTCGATTACGCAAAAGTGAACCCATCTGGTGGAGGTGAGTACTTACTGGCCTGGAGCAGCGTCTTTTCCTCATCTCACTGACTCATGTTATACACCATTCCTCTCCCTATCCCACGCTCTGCAGCTATTGCTATGGGACATCCTCTAGGCGCCACTGGAAGTAGACAAATTGCCACCATTCTCGCCGAAGCGAAGCGCGAGAACAAAAAGATTGGGGTGACCAGTATGTGTGTCGGATCTGGCATGGGCATGGCCGCGGTCATTGTCTCCGAGCAGTAGACGTCTGAGCTCCACATTCCATTTGGATGTACGTTGTAGATAGTATAATGAGTTTCACATTCCCTCATAATGTCTTCGTCTCATCTCTGGCTCTTTCCACCTCGATAGTAAATGTCGAATAAGTTCTCTCTGCCTTGATTCCTCGTTTCGACCCTGTTTGCTTGCGGCTCTCTACGCGTCAAATCTCTTTAGTGGACGCGGTGCTCCAAAAGTCCAACACAGCTCTTCAAGTGGAAGATGGCAAGCAGCCCTCTACTTCTCTCCTCCTCACGCATGAACGCCGCTTCACCCTTTCGTACGTCTTTAGACGATCGAGCCCGCCCTCTGCATGTGACAGATTTCTGCAGTGTTCCGTATGAAGAAGGTCTTCGACTTGACTGGAAGACGCCAAAGCTGAAGAAAGCGGTCAAGATAGTACCTCAAGGTGGCATAGGAGAAGAAGATGACGACGACAACGACGACAGCTCCGTAGTGTTCCCTTCCTTGCCAACCTTGAGTTGGAGAGCGCCCGCTTCCTCGGTCAGATCAGAGCCACCAGAAGTGATGAATTTCTCAGCCTCAAGTCCACGAGAGTCAGGAGGGGAGCCGTCTTCTTCCTCATATGCGTACGAAAGGGATGCGGAGGAAGCCTCACAATCTAACTCCGTCTTGCAGGAAGACGAGATACAGAAGATCCCACCACATCGTCTACATAGATCAGAGATAGGGCTATCAGTGCTAGATGAGCTCTTTGGCTCCGAGAGTGGTGTTTGTGATGATGAAGAGAGCAAGAAGATGGGAATGGCACCCGGACGTATATTGGAGGTGGCGGGAACGCCGGGGAGTGGGAAGACGACTCTCTTGATACAGATTGCTGTTCTCGAACGTCTGAATGGTATACTTAGATTGATGGAGTCAGCAGAGGGCAAAGGAAAGATGAAGGAGGCGACGTGGATGGCATTAGGTGACAATTCACCGAAGGTTATGATCATAGGTGAGTAAGGACGTCAATGACGATCGAGATGTTTCTCACAACTTAATCAGACTCTTTCTCTCTCTTGCTTTGTAGACACAGAAGGAGGTGTGGGTATGGATAGAATTGTTGATATAGCAGAGCATCACATTACAGTATTGACTTCGACACCGACACTTTCGCCGTCACACAAGACAGATCTCCTGCGATCCGTTTTAATCGGCATAGAGTACTGCCGCTGTACGACGAATTACGAACTACTAGCTCTTTTGATAGCTTTGATGCCCAACTCAAGACCCATTCCTATGCAAAAGGGACGACTAGCTGAGGACAAAGAAAAAGATGAGAAGCAGTTCTACAGTCCCTTGCTTCCAGAGCGGACCACCCTTGTTGTCATCGATACGATCAGCAGTATGGTGAGGTCTCCAATACCTGATGAAGCTCCACAGCTTCGTAAGCAGCGAAATCATCTGATCAAGAAGCTAAAGCAATTTTCGGAAAGCTGTAATGCTACGGGAATCAAGCTGATCGTTTCGAATCAGATGAGACTTACCTTTGTCGACAAAGATGGCCACCCTTCGAGACCTGGCGAGAAGGGCGCACAAGGTATGTTGGTACCGTCACTGTCAAGCAAAGAAGAGAGCGTCAGCATTCTAGGGCGTGACATTTGGAGGCTGTTGCTGTTTCGAGACGGTCCTCAGGGTTCAGGGACTTGCAATAGATTTGCTCATATCATCAATCACCCGCCCTTGATTCGCCCAAGGGAGCAAGACCAGGAAACTTGCATGCAAATCAAGATCGAAAGCGGAGGAATCAGATCACATTCTTATTAGATCGTTGTTATACATGTATACTGAAGTCATAATGTACAGATACCGAAACCAGACTAACTGAGAATGATGAGCTCTCATAGCTTGCACGGCAAAGTAGTAGCCTTTCACAGAAGAAAGAAAGCGGAGGTGAAGATTAGGATTGGCCGGTGAAAGCTGCTTTGCCACGGCCAAAGGTAAAGAAAGGTACTTTGTTGATGTTGGCTCAGTCTGCAGGGCGTAGTATAGCGTATGCTGGGATAGGCTTGACCTTTGTGATAGATGAAGGACAGCTTCGTAGCAAGCGCGATGATTGGGATGCAGAGAAACGCCTCCGCGGTCGAATGTGATAATCTGTGGTGACGAGAGACTAAGATCTATTGAGCAAGACGACCAGAGTAGTCTCTACGATACCATCACGTACCGCATCAAAGGGACCGCGTGAGTGTACCAGATCCATGATGTGACTGTTGATCGATTCTATACTCCACTGTATCGCCATTCCGTCTTGTAGCCTCCTGCAGCGATACGACTCCATCAGCTTGCTATTTTCCTCATCTCAAATTCGTGTTCGACCAGTCATTCACTCACTCGTCGTCTATACTTTGAACATGCTGCGCTGCTACGCCCAAGGAGACATAGCTATCGACCAACTCTTGCTTTCTGATCCTTCCCAGATTCTCTGCATTTCCGACAGACAAGCACAAAGCGTGCACTTGTACACCCAATCCAACCAGGGCCAAGATGGTAGGAGCAAAGAACATGACTTCATCATCAGGGTGAGCAGTGACAATCAGAACAGTCTTGGGCTGTAATAGAGGCATACAAGGAGAATCTCTCAGTCTTGCAAATCCCATTCCCTCATTAATAGCTAACGACCATCTCTACATCAGCTCACCAGCCAGCTGTGCGAACAAAAGGTAGAGCTATCAGCCATGAGCGTTCCATTGACAGGGCCGGTACATACCTTCCAAGATTGTTTCCAGCCAATAAGACATTCAAGGCGATTAGAGAGACGACGAAGCAAAGGCCGCATCTCAAGAAGACTCTCCCTCTTCTCCTACCGAAGAGTAAGGATGGAGTACTGCATTGTAGCTGTGCAGCAGCTGTCTCTCTTCGTGGCCTCGCAGCCATCACTCATTCGGAAAGGGTGAAAGATTTGCCCTTCTGAAACCAGACGGAAACAGTTCTCAAGCGCTAATGCAACTTTGAGTGAACTTTTGACAGAAGCGATCTTCGGCCCTCGACCAGATATCTTCTAGATACGCCCGTGCTAAGCTGTTTCCACTCTACGCGCTCGCCGCTCGCCAAGCTCAGCGGACAATTTCACATAATCCTACGGGCTAGCTTCGGGCTAACTTTATCCACTATCTACGGAATACTGTATACTCTTCCCCTCCACCACTTATGTCTAATCATGACCTCACACTATTACCGACCCTGGTAATTTATTTTATATAACTCCATGCAGGTTGAAAGTCGCACTGAGCAACATTTAGCAGAGAGATCCCGTTACTGTACCTGGGCTAAATTCTTAACGTTTTTTTTTTCTTTTTCTTTTTTTCTCATTCTCATGCGCGATGTCGAACGTTTGAAAGCACTTAAGTGTGCACAGGTTTGAAGATACGTGATGCCGATCGTATCCACTTCCCCAGACAGATCCCCACAGATTGTTCTTCCCCCTTCACCAACTCCTCACTCATTTACAGACACATCTCCTTCTTCACTCCTCTCTCTCTCTCGCTCTGGCTTACATTATTTTCCTTGCACGTCCTATCTTTCTTAACATATCATGCCGGTGGCAGCCAAGAGGAAGACCGATGTGAATCGCAGTCACAATTGCGTCGATTACCCTATCCAATTCTACCTTGCTTCTAGTGCTCTCAATAGTGGGTAAGTCATCTTTTAGTAGAGCAATGCGGATGTGTCAGATGTGTACGTCGAGGTCAGCTTTGCTAAGAGATTCTGTCCTCTACTCAGATCGCTGCACATGCCACGAATCATTGCGGCTTCTACCATTCACTACGGGCCTGGACATCCTCTCAATCGCACCGAAATTTTGTCCCCAGACTCGGATGGGTACATGCCAGAGAACTCTTCTACAGGTCCACGGATGAGCATTATTGGTCGACGTTCGCTCCTGCTCGGGCTGCTCCAAGCTCTCGTTTCAGCAAAGGACATTTACAGGGTCGGCCGAGCACAGACTTGTCTCCATATATGCACGTCCAGCCAGTATCTTGATATGGTCTGGAATGAGTGGTTGCCAGACTGGGAAACAAATGGCTGGCCCGTCCAAGAGATGGAAGGGGAGGGTGGGATTGATGCTGACGAAAAGGCTACTATTCGCTCTACTTCGACATCCATTCGGCAGAGTAGCATCAGTAGATCGCATGACAGGAGAATGTCTACAGCGTCTGCAAGTGGGTACAGCATTGCCGGATCTACGCAGTCAGCAGTGACGGGAGACGGTCATCTGATCTACGACAAGGATACCCACAGACTCGTTAATGAAGATCTGCTCCGTAAGGTCGCGATATTTCGACGAAACTTCTTTCTGAACTCCAACGCAAACGGGAAAGGGGCTGCATATATAAGACTGATTAACTACCGAGAAAATCCAGCTGACAGACTGGCAAAGGAAGCTATCAAAGCTGCGTCTTTGAGCATAACGACTAGATTGCCACGTCGAAATAGAGCATTAAGTAATCTCAGTAACGGATCGACTGCTCTGAGTGGTGACAATGCTTCAATTCGACGATCAAGCTTTCAGCATTCCCGAAAAGAACCTAAAAGCGAGCCCACGTCGCCCACCACTTTAGCATCGCCAATCACACCGATCACCGAGATTCTGGAAGTTTCAGAAGCTGCGCCTGTGGTTGCCACGACAACGCCTTCAAAGCCTCTCATCGCAAAGCGCCAATCAGCACCCTCACTTCCAATGCAAAGCAAAGACGTGATAAGCGAGAATGGAGCGGAAACTGACATGGAAGATTTCGACGATGCTGCTTCAACGTTATCGGTAGAAGCGCCAGAACCAGGCATGTTGGCTAAGCTAGTTGCTCTGCCGACTGCTGCAGTTGCGGCTACTGTGGCTGCTATCATGGAGCCTGGCGTGACATCAGAGCCTGCCAAAGCAGAGCCAGTTGAAGTCATGCCAGTCAAGGCAGTGCCGGTCAGAGCAGAGCAAGTCAAGTCCGTGCCAGTCAGAGCTGAGCCAATCGTGGCAGCACCTGTTTTGAAGAATAGAAGCTCCTTTGAAGAAAAGACAAATGAAGCTTTGGCCGCCGTCAACATTCCCTATCCGATGCAAGAAGTTCCTGTCAGTCTGCCTGAAGACTCGAAAGGAGAGGCCGTCCAGCGAGATGTGAAGCGATCTTCTTCTTCTGCCGCAGCCGCTGCTGCTCCTGCTTCTGCTCTTCATGGCGAGAGAAAGCAAAGTATCAGTACAGTAGAGAGGACGGCTTCCGCTAAGTCAGGAAAGAATGGCATGAAGAGAGATCTTTCCGCGAAGAAGGGACGACAGAATGGACTCCAAAGAGACCTTTCCACCAAGTCAGCCAAGGGTGGTCTCGAACGAGAGATTTCCGCTGGAACAGAAAGCAGTAGAGTGCAGCCATCACCTTCGATCAGATCCACGATGCGCACGATGCGACAAAAGTCCATAGTGAAACCATCAGAGGCACGTCGAGACGAAGTAGTCTCTGAGCCAAGTCCACCCAAATCGATTCGATCAAAGCTACCCTCTTTCCTCTCGTTCAGCAAGAGAAGTAAAAGTGACAAAGTCGTCAAGCCGATCGTTTCGACCGCTCCTTCCAAACCAGCAACAGATCGATTGATCGACTATCGACCGCCCCAAAGTGGACACTTGCGAAGTACACGTCGTAATCAAGCGTTCAGAGATCTGTCTACCGCTGGTCCCGACTACGTCACCGACGCAGACGAGAAATACGAAACGGTGCCCGAGACAAAGAGCAGGCGATCCATCTCTCTTTTCCGAACCAGAGCTCACGTCCAGGAGATCTTCGGGTAGTGCCCCTTCCAAGCTGCATCGCTCTTTTCATATCGGATGACTTCACTCCGCCGTCCGTCCACCGTCTTGTCTCTATCTTGATCTCTCTGTCTCTCTCTCTCCTCCTCTTCAGTGTGGCACACAGAGACGTTGATCATAGTACATTTAGACCAATCACTGCCCTCAAGTAAGCATACATTATCAATTTCCTATTCGGTGACCACGAGGACGATCTCATCAGCGGTTGAGAAGTTGTAGCCCTGTAAGTCTCTCTCGAGGTTGTCCATTTCGTACGCGATTCTTTCATCAGAAGGTGTTTCGTTCGGTCTGAGCTCCTCACGAGTAGCTTCTGCGACTGCTTGTGTTGGATCGATCGCAGGACTGAGGAGTGCCCAGATAGAGTGTATCGACTTACCGCCTTTCTTCAGCGAGAAAGCGCGAGCAAGCTTACTCTTCAGCAATCTCAAAGGGATCGTCGTGAGGAGATTGAGCTGTACCTCTTGTGCGGTAGGAGGAAGATACGGCGGACTCGATCGTGGTGCATCGCTGGAGAGGCTGACCTTGACGGAGAGCAATTTACTTCTTAATGTTCCACTCATGCCATCTGTAGCGTCACTGTCGCTAATCGTGACATCGTGCTTTTGACTGAGAGAGGACCAGCGAGGATGCTCTTTGTTTCTCTCCGCTTCGGTAAGGCTACGAGCTTTGGTGACTTGTGAAAGATAATACAATTCAGCGTCCCTCCTTTCCAGCGGTCGGATAGGAGCACTGTTGAAGGTTGTCAGGTCGGCGAGTCGAGCAATGACGGTCGCCCTCGCGTCTTGCAGAGACATGCTTGATGTGAGACTACAAGCATTTCCACCCAGCACAAGACTCTGTAGTCCTCCATTGCATTCGTCCAAATTGTCAAGATCGGACCAGGAAGTGATGGGATTATCCCAGAGGGAGATATGTTGCAATTTAGGATGATCTTTCTTCCCTTCTACCCTTTCGATTTTATCGATCTTGTTGGATGACAAGATCAGGCGTTCTAGCTTCGGAAAGGCGATCATGGAAGTCCACACATCTTGCCAGTCGTCGAGAAGGTTGCCTTCCAAATTGAGAAAACGCAGCTGGCCGAATCTTGCGCTGAGACGAGCTCCACCAAGTCTTGTAAGGTGATTGGTCCCCATCTGCAGGTTTTCTAGACAGGGAAAGCAGCTAGAGAGGGCCATAATTTCATGCCATTCAACTCTAGTGCCATCCATTCGCAGATCAGAGAGCCGAAGGAAAGCATGAGGCAGCGGCATGGTTGCGGCCGAGACTGCCTCGAAACGATTAAAGTGAAGTAGCAGGCTCTCGAGAAGAGGCAGCTCGCAGGTTATCTTGGAGAGCTCTAGCCAGGATGGGAGCAGTGATCTTGACAAGTCGAGCCCCTTGATATTCGGGCATGTCTCTTGTATCGTCCCCTTCCCTTCTCCCATTCTACGATCAATCGCCACAGCCACTTCCGCATAGCTCTCGGAGGCTGAGATCTGCTCATCTAGCTCTCCCTTCCTCTTCCAGCCTCCCAGGCCCACTTCTCTTAGCTTGTGTAGCTGTGACAGGCGCTGAACAACACCTGCCATGTTCGGTGCCTCTACCTCAATATCGCTTAAGTTCTTTCTCGTGTAAGTTTTGCTATCTGCTCTTCCCGGACTGCCCTTCAGTGGCTCTCCTACATCTGCAACATATTTGACCTTCACGGCCTGCAAAAATGAGGATCCAAACGACAGGTTTGCAGACGGCCTAATGAAAGAGCCAGCATTGCGTACACTTTTCCATTCACAGCACCTCAATCGTCAGCTAACGCTCTGAAGTGACCTGGCAGCAATCAATCTCTCACCGACATGTAAAGTAGGCAACATCCCCATGGACGCCATTGTGCTTTCCTCTGCTTGCATCATCCCACTCTACGCCGAGCCACGTACCGCTCGTAGGCGGTACCTCCCCTACATACCGGACTGTACCTCTGTACGCGCCAATGGAAAAGCGAGTGCCGGGTGCTGGTAGGGAGGAGATGTCCATTCCAGATGGATAGATGCCCAGTCTGCGTGGTGTATGAGAGAGAGCGTCTGACCCAAAATAAAGAAGGTTGTGAGGAGGCTGATCTGAGCGAGAAGTAAAGCAGGGCGCAAAGACGCGAAGGATGGGAATAGGGGAGAAAGGCGAGACCTCTGTGATCTCCCTTCCGAGCAAGGGAGCATGTTGCAGAAGAGATGGGGACATGTCTGCAACGTCTATAGCACTCTCTTCCTTGAGCGCGCGGGTGCCCCTTCACGACCGTCGACAGGATCAATAGCACAGGCCCGCTATGCCTCCTTAAGTCACCAAGCAGTAAAGCATGTCGATTCAGAACCCTTGCCATCAGACTGGCAAGCCGTCATTGGCGTAGAAATACATGCTCAATTGAAGTCGAAGAAGAAGCTTTTCAGCTCTGCTTGGACGGAGAATAGTAAAGCAAGTCTGTCAGATTCGGAGAACACCTTAGTAGCACCGTTAGATGCAGCTTTGCCAGGAATATTGCCTTCCTTACAAAGGGAGCCCTTCCTTCTTGCACTTCGAGCTTGCTTGGCGCTAGAATGTCAAGTCGCAGAAACGATGACCTTCGACCGAAAGCACTACTTCTATCACGACCTTCCAAGCGGCTACCAAATAACGCAAAAGTACGGTGAGTAGGGTCAAGCTTGGGGCGGAAGTCAACGTGCCAAGGAAGCGAGTTACTTAGGTCAGAGCCATTTCCAGCTCCAATGGCTCGCAATGGCAAGGTCAGGCTACTTTATGCTGATGGCTACCTACCCGAAACAAGTCAAGAGACAACAGTGCGGATCGAGCAAATTCAATTAGAGCAGGTAGGTATCTCGTAGCAATACGTGAACAATCTCGATACGAATATTGACGATAGATACTGCAGGATACAGCAAAGTCAAATCATCATTCCACTCATACCAATAACTCTACCACCTCACTCGACTTAAATCGAGCTGGCTCTGCTCTCGTCGAGATCGTCAGTGGTCCAGATATGAGAACAGCAGAGCAAGCAGGCGCATACATTCGCAAGCTTCGAGAGACTGTTCGCAGACTAGGCGTCTCGGACGGGAACATGGACCAAGGCTCGTTTCGTTGCGACGTCAATGTGTCTGTCAACAGGAAAGACCAGCCTTGGGGTGTACGCTGCGAAGTCAAGAATCTGAACAGTATACGATTTGTGCAGAAAGCGATTGGTGAGTTGGGGATGCAGTGTAGTGTAGTGGAGTGGTGAATAGTAGTAGCACTTTTCTTCAGTACTGACGAGGAGTATCTCCTTCAGGTTACGAGATACACCGTCAATACAGACTACTTTCTTCCAACGACAAGGTCTTGCAAGAGACCAGAGGATACGACGAGGGTACTGGAGAGACATTTACCCTGCGAAGTAAAGCAGATGCTCCAGACTACCGATACATGCCTGACCCGAATCTGGCCCCGGTGCACATACCGAAGGAGTTGCTGACTTCAATACGGGCACATTTGCCCGAATTGATTGAGCAACAGCGTCAGAGACTAATAAAGCAATACAATGTCGCTCTTCGAGATGTCAATGTTTTGGTCAGAATCGGTCTGGAAGAGGATCAGGAGCGACCGAAAACCGGCACGGACGCAGTAGCATACTTTGAGGAATTGTCTCAAGGTCGTGATGCAAGGGTGGCTCTGAACTGGATTGTACAAGTCCTCCTTCGCGCTCTCAACAGTCAAGACAAGACATTTGCAGACAACGTCCTTGAGGCCAAGCACTTGGGAGAGTTGATCGACCTTGTCGAAAGTAGCCAGGTCACCTCTTTCACTGCTCGGGCCTTGATCGAGGATATCTTGCGAGAGAAAGAGACACTGCAGACCCACTCTTCTGCTCCCAATCCAATCTTCGCCCTTCTTTCGGAAAGAGGTGCTTTAGCCCTCGACTCTGGTGATGCATTGACCATCGCTTGCCAAGAAGTCATTCGAGACCTGCCGGTGGAATCCGACAAGGTTCGAAAGGGCAATGAAAAGGTGATCATGAGACTGGTGGGAGAAGTCATGAAAAGAGCAAAAGGTCGGGCAGATGCTCAATCGGCTCGCGGGATCTTCCTTGAGTTGCTAAGAGGGCAAAAGCAAGTGTAGAGTGTAAAGAATTGTAATTTACGATCGATATATATATATGTAGAAGACATCCGTTGCAATCTTCAGCGGATATACACTGTCTGACTGAAAAGGTCAATGCTGTATGTACCTAATCAAATCACCTTCATATCCTCCTCTTTCCTTCATGCTTGGCTCTCCTCTATTTCTCGAGCGAGACGAGGTACTTTTCCAGGTCGAATTGCGGTGATTCTGGATCACTCACCACTGCACGATGGGTCCACGTAAAGTAGTGCATCAGGCCAGCTATTCTTTCTGCTGAACGAAACTCAACGACATTATCGCACTCACCACCACTTCCACTGGTATGAACAGCAGCTAAAATCTTCTGGTCCTGTTCCTTTCGCTTATTCTCTAGCAGCTTCTCTTGATACTGTTTCTCATGATTAGCTGCTCTGACATCTTCTCGCTTCTGTAGCGTTCTTTGGTGGACGATGCCATATCCGATGCCTCCGACTAGTGCAGAGTAGCGTGCGACCTGTGGAACCGGGGGGGGGGGCGAGGTGACTGGGATCAACATGCAGGCCTCTAGGCAAGCCCGAACCATGCTCAATACTGCAACCCACATTGACTATTGGGCTTGACATGATGCTATACTGCAGCGCCAGCGTTTGTGTAATAAAGGTCGTGACAAGTAGGAAGAAGGAGAAATTGCTCGAGTCAAAGGTGATCAGTCCTTGCTGAAGATCTCGACTCCGATACTGCGATTTTGTTGCTATGCTCTTTGACTAAGTGATTTTGATGCCCACGACGAGTATCAAGGAGGTGACGTGCTGAAGAAGAGACGAATGCCGCAGAGTCGATCTTTGGAGATGGTCAGAAGATGGATATCGCTGCAAATTCCTTAGTCCTACTTCAGTCTCGAGAAGAATACATCTCAAGCTGTCTTGCAAGCCCGCCAACTTCCGGCCGCGAGGAATAGCGCGTTGGTTGGCCACGTGTCGTAAACCCCTCTTTGAATTTTTCATCGATCTTAAACACTCGCCACTATAATTTTTTTGGTAGACTGCATTCTCGCTCAAATTTCCTGGAGACAATCTCTGCTTTCGTTTTAAGGAATAAGGTCTTCCTTCACATCTTGTCAGCTGCACCTCCTTTCATACTGAGACCAAGATGCCGCAAGTGAGTCAGCACATGTGCTTGCAGAGACAGAAGGAGGAGTGTGCACAAACGCTGATCTGGCTTACTTATCCCTTCTTAGAATGACTATATTGAGGAGCATCAGCGCCGACACGGAAAGCGTCTCGATCATGAAGAGCGAAAGTAAGTGCTGAAAGAGTGGGAGCGTCCTCTCTCCGACTTTGTGAGCTTACAGGGTCTCTCTCTTTACCCTCCTATAGGCGCAAGCGCGAAGCTCGTGAGGTTCATAAAGCCAGTGCGGTAGCGCAAAAGACGATTGGTCTCAAGGCAAAGATGTTGAACAAGAAGAGAAGAATCGAAAAGATTCAGATGAAAAAGACGATCAAGCAACACGAAGAGAGAGACATCAAAGCCGCTTCCACATCTGCTCAACCAGATCAGGCGCTTCCTACCTACTTGTTGGATCGTGAAAATCAAAAGGATGCGAAAGCTCTCAGCAGCGCTGTCAAGGAGAGGAGGAAAGATAAGGCAGCCAGATATAGTGTACCTCTGCCTCAAGTACGAGGTATTGCGGAAGATGAAGCTTTCAAAGTGATGAAGTCCGGAAAGAGAAAGTCAAAACAATGGAAGAGAATGGTCACAAAGGCTACCTTTGTAGGTGAAAGCTTTACCAGGAAACCCCCGAAGTTGGAGAGGTTCATTCGGCCCATGGGTTTGCGATACAAGAAAGCACACATCACTCATCCCGACCTCAAAGCAACCTTTCAACTACCGATCATTGGTGTCAAGAAGAATCCGCAGTCGCCAATGTACACACAATTAGGTGTCCTGACCAAAGGAACCATCATCGAGGTCAACGTCAGTGAATTAGGAATGGTGACTACAGGAGGAAAGGTCGTCTGGGGTAAGTATGCGCAAATCACCAACAATCCAGTGAGTAGTAGCGGCAAGACTGATCATGCCTTGTCATTTGATTTGGAGATGTGCTGACGACTTGCTCAATGATTCTTACAGGAAAACGACGGCTGCATCAATGGAGTCCTGCTGCTCTCCTCTTAGGCAATTTTTTTCTGTTCTTCGTTCTTCTCTTGGTCTGTACAATAGATTTTGATATCATGAGTGTTCTTTCATCGTAGTGCATCTATTCGGTCCTCTGCTTTGCTTCCGCTTCTGCTTTTCTTCTCGCCACTCTACTCGTGCGAGAGTAGACGGACCATGCTGCCATCAGGACTCCCACAGGCGGGACGAGCCACTGAACCAGAGTACGCAGCCGTCCGAGACCCTGACTGCGCTCTCTCTTCCATCTTTCAACGACTCCTTTCACCTGTTCTTCGAGCGTCTCCGAAACACCGTCGGCGTTGTCCAAGACTATGTCAGCGTACGGCAGCTTCTTCTCCAACGATAATTGGGATGACAATCGGTGATTTGCGTCTTCTTCGGTGAGGCCTTTATCACCATCCCTCTTGATCATGCGGGATAATTGCGTTTCAGGAGGGCTGTAAGATTCGAAGTGGTGTGTGTCAACAGCAACGCCATTGAACGATTCCGAGTCTGCACTCACCACCAGACCACGATCATTTCTCCGCAGAACTTCCACAGCCCGGCCTCGACAGCCAAGGGAGTGTCTATGATGACAATGCTACACCCCGTCATCCAGTACTTGAACAGTCTCCATGCCATCCTCTTCCTGATAGCGGTGTGGGTATACTTGTTGAGCACCTTTCGATTGCTTTCATTTTCCGTCCCAAACGTTAGACGTCCCAACGCTGGCCTGTTCAGTGTCCCGTCAGGTTGTAGAATAGACTCTCCAAAGTGCCTCACCAATTTTTCGAGTGTTCTACTAGCATCGTTTGGCTGGACCACCTCTCGAGCCACGAGATCCAAATCTATCAGTGGCAGAGCATACGGAGGAGAAGAGAGCAGTCTCGACGTGGTTGATTTGCCAGAAGCAATTCCGCCCGTCAAGCTGACCACTGTAGAGAGGGGCAGGATACAGATGAGTGGGATGCCATAAGCCTTCCCCTCATTCTACCTCTTCTCGAGACTCACCTAGCATCGTCTTTATCAGTGGCCAATGAACGATAGAAGCCTAAAGGGGAAGAGAACGGACAATGGAAGACACTGTGGGCGGCCGGTAGTTGGTCCGCGCGAGAAAAGATAATGCACAGACTCCCAGACTTGGACATGCAGGCTCACACTCCATTTTTTGTATTTCCCCACCACATCATTCGGACCTCGCATGTCAGCTGCTTTGTTTGTGAATGACACAATCGGCGACATCAAATCAGCAAAGTACGGTGGTCCGGACAAGAGTCAGATCCCCAGATTCCGACGAGTAGGTGGTGAGTACGCTTCAGGAGCATGTAAAGGCAGTAGTACTCCTACTTCAAGATGTACTGACGCAGTCTCTTCCTTTCTATCCAGCTGGTCGAGTGCTCGGACTAGACGAGAGCTTACGCATTGTACAAGGAAGCTCTTCCAGGGAAATAGAGATCACGTCCGGAGGTAGAAAGGTGAGTTTTCGTGCGTAAGAGAAGGGGAGAACACTGGGCTCACTGCGAAAGACCCTTGCATTCCTAGCGAGCGAGGTACACTGATGTGGAATACTTGAAGAAGCTTGGCTCACGGGGCCAAGAGAGGTTGAAGTCAGGGACATCCAACTCGAATAGTATTGCTTCATTTCTTCCTTTTGAAAGCGAGAAAAAACCGAACGACGACAATGACTCATATCTAGGTCATGAATTTGCTGGTACAAATAAGAGTGCGCTCTCTGACAACGATGACGCCCACCACTCGGGAGATGAGTCTGCCAGTGGCGCAGAAGCATCACCTCAAAGCGAGGTACTAGAGAGATTGGGAGCGCTGAATGCCAAGATACTTGAAGACGCACAAGACATTACTAGCTGGCTTTCTCTGTCGCTCATACAGGAGGAGGTCATAACTTCGGCCCTAGCGCAGGACAATTCAAAGGCAGTAGAGGGAGGCGGAGGACACGGTGTGGGCAAAAGCCAAAGGAAGTTGCGACAATCAATCTCAGAAGTCCAGCTTGCTGTGCTGGAAAGAGCAAGTCGAGCCCACCCATCGAATGCCCTTTCTGTGCCCCTCCGGATCGCCAAGTTGCATTCAGCGGCCTTGAGTGGGATGTGGGATTTTGAGCGAATCAAGCAAGAGTGGGTCGCAGGCATTTCGACTTGCTTGAGCAACTACGAAGCTGCTGTCGAGATGTTGCATGCATACTTGGAATGGAGGATAAGCGACGGCGATTCATTCGTGCTCCACGACATTCTGCAAATATTCGCGGATGCACTTGAAATGTTTCGACATCATTACTTTCATGATACTGGATCCAAAACTATACTTGAGAAGGAAGTCGAATCATTGCGCATGATCGAGTTGCTCGTTCAAGTGATGGTAGATGCCGGCTTTCCAGAGAGGGCGAATGGTCTACTTCAAGCATTGTCAGAACTGACTTTCCGTCGTCCGCCCCGTCTTTCCATTAAGACCGAAGAGGATTTCAAGCATTCCTGCGCTCAGCTAGAAGAATACTGGGACTTGAGAGATCATCGTATAGGAGAGAAAGATTCGGAAGGCTGGGCGAGCTTCTACAGCGGTCTTGACAAGCGCTCCGAGGTCACCTCGAAAAGCAAGACGAGCGAAGTCACAATGATGACATTTGCGCCTGTTCCAAAAGACCTTAGCGACCAAGATCCAATTGTCCGTTGGCTTGCATTAGAGAAGGCTAGAGCTGCACTTCGAAGACTGCCTGCCAAGAATGAAGAAGAAGCGGACTGGACGACGGGAGAGTTAGAGGTAGACTGCTTTTCAGTCGTTCTCTTTGACGATATTGGTCAGTTTCTAGTGCCAATCGAATCAGAAAGAGGAAAAGAGACACTTGTCAGTATGTTCCTGTCTTCGCTTGGCGTTCCCGGTAGTGGTATGCTAGGTAGCATGGGGAGAAACCATCGACACCTGCTTCGGTCAGAGCAATTCTGGCCATCTCATCTTCTTCACCCTCCGCATGAAAGCAATTGGGCAGTGATTGATGGGGAACTGATGCAACGACCTAGAGCGTCTGCCCTACAAGACCCCTTTCAAGTGCCAATCAAGACGTGGTTCCCTCGCTTGGGTGAAATGTTCTCCATTCAAAAAGACAAGGCGAAACCGTGGTTTGCCTTGTGGGATTCAAGTGAAATCGAAGAAAACGGAGGCAAGACAGCGAAACTTTATCTTGAGCAACTAAATGATTTTTCCACAGCAACAGCATTGAATCGTCTTGGTTTGAGCGATTCGATTCAATCACACAAAGCTACTACCAAACTAGCAAAGCAGCTGCTGAAAGGGAATCAGGATGACATCGATCTCTGGCGAGCTTTTGCACGAATCGAAAGGAACAACGGCGCCGTAGAGACTGCAAGGACTGTGTATATGAGCTTGCTGACTGGTGATGGTCCTGCATTGCACCTGCATTTTGTTTGGGCAGATTGGGTGGAGATGAAGTGGGAGACGGGAGACCGTGTCACTACCTTGCATCTCCTCTCCCTAGCAGCAACGCATGGACTTGGACATGCTGGGCAGGTTTCCTTTCAGCCACTCCACTCTGGTACATCGATTTCACCGATGGAGATCCTTCGAAGCAGGCGCACCTTTGAGCAACTCCTTCTGCAGCCGACATGCAGCGGTAGCTTGGTGTTCTGTGCTGCCTTGTTTCAGTATCTATCCGGAGATGCCGAGGAAGCGTTCGAGAGTGCATCACGAGTCTTTACTGAGTATCTTCAGAAAGAAGGCGTGCCCCCTGATGATCGACAGGAAGCTGCTCTCACCCAGTGCAAATTCATCTGGCGTCATGTCAAGGGGCGATCCGCTACCTTTATACCACAGGAAATCACTACTCTTTACTCAAAGTATGCCATTGAATTCTCCGACAATTCAGCGTTCGTGGCTCTCCTAGCTGCGTTTGAGACGAGGACGAAAGTGGAAAACGTTGTGCGTAAGGTTCTGGAGGGAAAGATGCAACGACTGGGCAAGGAGGCTAGAGAAGAAGATTGGTTGCTCTACATCTACTGTGAACTGCACCTGAACCTTTATTCGGTCAATCAGAATGCAGTCAGAGCACTGTTTGAACGAGCAGTGCAGGCGAGAAAGTGAGTTGTGCAAATGACAGCTATAGCATCGTCGTGGATTTTGAAGTAAGTAACTTGAGTAGTGCTCAGACTTGTCCTTTCTTTTAGCACGGCCAATTCGAGTCTTATATGGCGGCTCTTTGTGCAGTTCGAGAGCCATATCTGTCGAGGCAAAGAAGTACTCGCAACGCTGTCAGAAGAGAGTGCAAAGCAGGACAGAGAAAGCAAGCAGATTCAGGCGCAGGGAGCCAAGGCGGACAAGAGACGGAGCAACGCGGCTCTACTGCACGCAAAGTCGATCTTATTCCGAGCCATTCGACAAGTGCCCTACTGCAAAGGTGAGTAGCAGAGTGGTCTCGTGTGCCAAATACCGAACTCAGTACGCTAATCTCGACTTCTCGCAGACCTTTACCTCGCTGCTTTTGCCCCTCCACTGCGATCAGCATTCAGCACAGAGGAATTGCTGTCACTCGCGCAGACAATGCAAGAGAAGGATCTGCGCTTCTTTGCCAATCTGAGCGCATTCACCGAGACATTGGAAGCAGAAATAATCGGTGACGAGTCTGATGCGTCTTTGCAGCCGTCACGTTAAGAGGAGCAGTGTCACCATGTATTATTTAAAGACTGAATACCCTCACATAAAAAGTACTATCTACTACTATCTTCCATCTACAACTTGGCCTTTTCACCGCCTTGCTTGGCCTCCAGTCGAAGGTGTAAATCCCGCAGTTCAAGCGCAGCTTCGTTGATGTAATGTCGTAGGCGGCTTGCGTCTAGTTTCATCGACGTCAGTGCAAATGTGAGAGAAGTCTCCTTGATAGCGTATGCACATCCGAATCCATCTGGTGTTACTTCACCGTAGCCCCAAGCATCGAAACTTTCACTTGAGATTTGACTGGTACTCAATTGCCAATTGCTAGACTTTGCGAATGCTTCATCTTTATACAATTGAGGCACTTCTTCTCCCTCTTTGAGAAGCTTCTTCAAGCCGAACAGGTGTCTGTCGACTCCTTGACCGTCGGCGGCGGCAGAAGCATACGCCAAGTGTTGTTTGGTAGCCTTTTGAAACTTTTCAAACCTTTCTTCATCACTGACGCTTCCGTCTTCCATAGCCAGGACAAACTGATTACTTTCCACACTTGCACTTCGAATCGTCTCTGTTCTTCCCCACTTGAACTTCCTCGTCTGAGCACTCTCGTATGTTGCACAAGCCTTTCCGAACATCTTGTAGTAAGCCAATTGGATGACCATCTGAACCCAAGCATCAGGACTACACTTGAACTTCTTGATACTTGCCTTGCCGTACCCGGAGAATTCCAAAACAGCCAGATCGTGCTTTGCTTTGAGCTGGTCAAAGTCAGTAACGGCTTCTTTGATGTGGTCCTCCACATTCTTATCCAGTGCAAAAGAGATTTGCTTCGGTGTCGACAAGTCACTGCGGGACGATGAACCAAAGTCAATCTTGTTGGCAGCAATAGCTGAAAGCACGAAATCGTTCATTCGAAGGGTGGGTGTGCCGTCCATTGTTGAATGCTCGCCGACATAGCCACTCTTGCCGTTGTCATTCACGATCAGCTGTTGCTTGTCGTAGAAGCGATTCTTGCCGTCTCCAAACCACAGATTCCAAGACCTTTCTTCTGTCGTTACTGCCTTTACATCGTCCAAGCAGAGGACAATGACGCTGCTCTGAATTCGTTCCAATGCTGCCTTGTTTTGAGCACCGCCGTTTCCCTCCACATTGAGCAGAGCTTCTCTCGAATGGGTCCACTTATCTCGATTGTTGGAAGTGAGAGATCCTACGGGATATGCGTCAGCGGGAGGCGCTGATGCTACAATCTTCTCTAGTTGGCTCTCGATCTCGCCAGCGCTCAATTCTTGTCCATTCTCATACAGTTCGAATTCGAAAAAGAAGCCATTTCGAGCGACGACGAGGTGGTTGTATGTATTCGAGTCATACTTCTTTGCCTGGTCGATGGGAATCACAGGGAGTCGAGTCGCATTGAACATCCAGGGGTATGATCCGGAGCACATTGGACCAGATTTGGTCTTTTCTGGAGCCAACTGTTCACTTTCTAGCATCTTTCGGAACTGCAACATGGCCTTTAACTGACTTGCTGCTCTTTTTGTTCCTGTCTTTCTTGACTTATCATCGCGATGAACGTAGAAATAGCTCACGTACGGTACCACTGGATCTCGATAGCCCATGTATGCTGCATCATTCCACCAGGCTGCTAGCCAGTTCCCGTCACTCTCTGGATCCTTTGCTCGTTGCAGTAGACGCTCTTGCAATTTCTTGAACAGTGCTGCATCACTTCCATCAAGGGCAGATTGAACAGCTGATTCTGTTGCTTTCAGAGAGGTTTCAGTCTGGTGAGGAATCGTCGTTCGCAGGTACTTCTCCAGCGTTTGCTTCAGATCCGGTACAGGCAAGGAAGGCAAGGAGTCCTGTCCAGCAAAAAGAGGTCCTTTACCACCAGCTGCTGTCGTTGCTCGCAAGATCATGCTTCGAACTTGTTGTTGTGGGATGGATGGAGAGATGGAAGTCGGTGCTCGTATGTAACCTCGAAAGCCACTGTGTTTTGGCAGGCGAAGTAGTACTTGCATAGGGTGCGCTCGATAAGCAAATCCAAGGCAAGGGCGACCGCAACGGAAATGAAGGGGTAGTTTTGGAGGAAGCGGTGCTTTGCTCAATCACAGACGCAGGTCAAGAAGAAGTCGATAGTGGAGCGTCCAGTTGCAGCCTTCCCAAGCTTGTCTATTTAATCTGCGGCCTCTTTCCGTCGACAGCCTGCCCCAGAGTTCATCGAGCCTCTCCAGGAAGTACACGAAATGCGCACAAAGCCGGCTTCTCCTCGGTCCGCCTTCGTTCTTCAGTCTGTCGCGTGGCGCGCAAGTTTGCAGATTCTCATCCCTCAACTTCCCCTCTTACTGTCTCACCGATCTAGGCACAAGGCATGGAAATGCAGCGGAGCGCAGCATCTGAAGTTAAGGGACTTGATACATACACAAGCAGCCTTTGTGGTAACTCATATGTTGCGGCTGATAATAATAATGATACAAATGGGAAGGATATCGAATGTAGTGAGGGAATATAAGTGTGAGTGTCAACGATAGGAAATACAATTGATTGTGTGTGAGGGACAAAGGCCATGTTGAAGAAGCTTGAGTGGGCTAACAGCGCGAAAAGTCCAGCTGCATGTTTTGCTCGTACGTCCAGCCGGCGTTATACTCGGAGTCGTCGATGCTTCTTCGTGATGAGCTTCTGCCTTTCGGTGATTGGAAGTGCATGGAGGGTACACTGTCTGATAGTGTTAGTGACCGACCCAGTCCGAGGCTGTTTTGTTGTAGCTTTGACTTCTGTGGCCCGGCCAGCTGCGATGCATTCACAGTCTCATTGCAGATCTCTACAGCTCCTGCTCTCTTTGCCAACTTGGTCTTCTTACTCTCCCTGTTGTCTTCGCCGTCATTGGGGTGGAGAGCTAACAAGGCTGCGTCCAGCTTTTGGACCAAGTCCTCCTGCGCTTCCGAAGCGTTTCTTGTATCGTCTGCTGGTGTCGTCATGCCAGTATCTGCACCAGAAGATTCGCCATCGTCCGTCGATGAACTTCCTCGCCGTGATGAGTAGGGTGTAGATGCATGCGACGATGAAGGTGTCGATGCGCCCTGTGCAGCCTCCAGTTCGAGCTCCACCGTAGCAGGCTGTGGTTCCTCGGCGTGCTTCTTCTCATCCGCAACAGCTTCCTCCACTGTATCCTGCCGTTTCGTGGCGGCACCCTGGGGCATCGAGCTCTTCTTTCCATCTTTGCTAGTCTTGCTCTTCTTTGCACTGCTGCACTCTTCCGACTCTGATGATGCGACTGAGAAAGCGCTGTCTGTAATATTGATGAAGCGATACCCTTTTGGTCCACCGCGATATGTGCCGATCACATGATCGTCTAATCCACCGTACAAATGCACAGTAGGATAGCAGTACCGCTTAGGTGCCCATATTAAGCCACCTTCTTCCCAACCCACTTCTTCGGTCCGAAGTGGCACATACAGGCTATTTGGTCCAAGGTCTTGCTCGGGGAGGCTGGGAGCCATGGCGGGTCGGCTGTCCGGTGGTGTCAATCTGATCGAAGGAATGATGTGACCGCATCGAATTACCACCGAAGGCGCTGCGGCCGATGATGCTGCACTGGAAGAAGCGTCCATGATCACCCTTGAAGATCCGCTCGCTTGCTTTCTTGAAGAAGAAAAGAGCAAGAAACTACACCTATAGCGTTTCTACGAGTGTACTGCGAAGTAGAAAAGACACACGCAGAAAGGAAAGGGGCCAGACACGGATGGAGAAAGGCACGACCTTATGTAGCAATGCGTGATCTCCTTAGGAAGAAAAGCCTGCGTCGTACTTTGACGTCGCCTGACTGGCAAGCGCTAGTCGCGAATAGTGATGGCCAAGAATTTTTGGCGCGCCTCCCTAATTTCGGATTTTGATGC
This sequence comes from Exobasidium rhododendri, assembly GCA_026210745.1. Classification (NCBI taxonomy): domain Eukaryota; kingdom Fungi; phylum Basidiomycota; class Exobasidiomycetes; order Exobasidiales; family Exobasidiaceae; genus Exobasidium; species Exobasidium rhododendri. The sequence continues at coordinate 2,669,982 of CP110630.1, forward strand.
AGCCGTGCTTCCTTTAGCAGCTGTTTGCCTTAAAGTAGGGAGCTTTGTTCGCTGCAGTCGAGCAGCAGGTAGATGAGAATAGCACAGAGGAGGTCTGAACAGGATAGGAGGGCGTAGGGGGGGGGGAATTTATCCTGAGTGAATCAGTCTATATACTGCGACACTTCCAGCACTTGCTTAAGAAGAACCCTCTCCTATCGAACGAGTAATGATACTCTTTCTACAGGACATTTAAAAGTAATTGTGGGGAGACACCTTTCATTCGCGTATACTATTGACAGTTTCACTTTCTTCAAACGCTGTCAACGGTTGGTCAATCTGACAAACCTCCCAAAATGCCGGATGAAAACCCCTTCCTGGATGACGAAAATTTCTGTGGGAGTTGGGATCCTGCGATCTGACTCAGGCTACTTAGTCGGTGTGTCAGAACGAATGAATCGTGAATCGAGGTCTTCATGCGGGCTATTCCTCCTTTTTTTTCTTCTTTTTCTTTTTTCTAATCTACGATCTTCAAGATCCTTTCAATGTAAAATCGAGATAGTGAAACCTACCAAGCCATCTCTACCTTTCTTACCCAATGATAAATACAAACCGATAGGAGGAACCGATGCAATGACGCGTCATTTTGCTCACCACTTTACACCCTCATTTTGATGGCCGATGGGGGCTTTGTCGCCGCCCTTAATGTTTCAACCGCTGAAAGCTGCATTAGCTCGGGCTAGACCAACCTTCATCACACGAGGTGGTAAAGGACTGACTCAATTACAAAACGCCGGCTAAACAAATCGTTGGTGGGAGAAAAGCTCGCGTGGCATGATAGTCGGTCTACTCGTCGAGGCAGATGTTGCCTCTCTTATCTAGATACTGTGTGAGTGGAGAAGGAAGAAGGCAATTAGATTCCTCGGACCCATCTGTGAGGGCGCGTGCACCGTCAACTTCCTCTCTCCATTCGCGACATGTCTGGACGAGGACGACCACGGGAATGACCGGCAGCCCACAGCTACCTCTGGAAATACTACCCTTAATATTAGACCACTTGCAATGGCGGGTTCGAGATCTGCACGCCTGCTCGCTCACGTCAAAGACTTGGAATCACTATGCCACGCCAAGGCTGTATACTAGGCTGTTCCTGAGAGATCAAACGAGACTTATCAAAGTATTCAAGACCCTAGAGAAGAACGACGCTCTGGCCAAACTCGTGAAAGTGCTGGAGATCAGGGTGTTTCCCTTTGGACTGAAGGCTGAAGAGCTCGAGAAACTAGAGGCAAGTCTGCTGGCTTTCCTACTCAAGGCAACGAATCTGGCAGAGCTGTATTGGACTAGAACAGGCAGCTTGACTGATCGGGTACTCCCCTTTCTGCCGATTCTACCTTCCCTTGAGACACTCGAACTGACTGGATCATCTCGATTTTACTCGCCTTCGAATGTGACAAAGTGTCTCCTCGCTTCCGATAAGGCGCCAAGTCTCAAGCACTTCTCCATCCTGCTACCTGATCGACAAGTGTGCGACGAGCTGCCACGATGGGCACGCGAACTGGGCTCAAAACTGAGGAGCTTCAGCATTCTGTGCCAGCATTCTCCAATCGTGACTGACAGCGTCCTGAGAGATGTGTCGCAACACTTGACTGGCATCACAAGACTTTCGATCATCGGCGCCAAACAAGTGAGCTGCGAGGGTGTTTTCTCCCTTCTTCGATCGGGAGACGTCAAAGAGTTAGCCATTGAAGGTCTTGCAGTACATCCTTCCACTTATCATCGCCTGTCAGCTCGGCTCATCAATCTACGATCTTTGACGCTCACGTTTCCGAAACATTCGCTATGCCTACCACACGAATTTTGGCAACATTTGGCGAGTTTTGTGGAAGTCCTCCCGTTCCTCACCGAATTCACACTCTATCGTTCGAGCTGGAACACATCTCGTTTTGGAGAGCCTGATCTGCTCGAAGACACCTTTGATGGCCTTGATGCTTCTACCGGAGACTCGCACGATCTTGAGCATGGGGTGAGCGAGACTCAGCGACAAGTTGGCGAGTCAAACGCCATCCAGGAGGGTCAGAACTTCATCCGTGAGCCTCTTCTGTCCTCCTCATTCTTGAGGCGATTGCTGCTTTCGAATGGCCCTTCACTCCGAAAGCTCAGGATTCACGGGATCGTTGCTACATCGGAGCAGGTTCGTGCTGTTTGTGAAACCTGTTACAATCTGCAGGATCTAGTTCTTCACTTGTTCGAAAGCGACAATGTGAGTGTTGTTCTGGCCCATGAGAATGATCGCGACTCAAAGTACTGACAGTTCAGAACTGCACCATCACTAGTCGTCGATCGAGTCTTCACTCAAACAACTCCCAAACCTGATCTCGCTTCACATTCTATCCCCTTTGAACAGCGCCATGTTTCTCAGCGAGCAGGATTTGAGAAGCTTAGCTAAACGGTGCAGTACGACACTCCGACAGCTCGGCTTTCGAAACAGGGTGTGGCTCGTTGATCGGGAGGCGACAGACGGAGAGAATGGTGAAGAGGTCAGTGAAGAGCTACTGGAAGATGGTCGCAAAGTCGTTTTGAAGAGATGGGACATGAGCGCTGGCATCTTCCCCGAAGTGCTACTTGTCGTTCGAGATTGATGAATACTGCAACGAGACTGACACCATAGATACTGTCGTGCTCTCATCCTGCTGCCATCTGACTAGGCAACACTCAATCTCATCGAGACAGCTACGGCTGCTCAGCCGTTCCTTCGCTCGATGTCTACTGCGCCTGCGTGAGGGCACATGCGATAGGAGACCCTCCAAAATTGGAACGTCCCTTTGAAAATAAAAAACACAACTTGTACTATAATACATTGAACATCAGCACCATTATCACAGAGAGAATGTGAGTGTGAACTCCTCTCCATTCAGTCCCACTCTTCATCGTCGGGTTGATCGACTTCCAGCATCTTGCTCATGTAAGGTCCGTCAAGGTAGTAACCCAACTTTCGATAGTAGTCCCTCGTTCCAACACCGCTGATGACGGCCAATTTGGTGCTACCGTGCTCGTCTCTCGCTATCCTTTCCGCCTCTTCCATCAACAAGGTTCCAAACCCTTGATGTTGAAAGTTGGTAGGATCGCGAGTATGAACGGGAACAGAACTTCCATACGTGTGCAACTCTCGAACGAGACTGGTCTGGCCTGCCTCGAGCAATTCAGGTCGATACGTCTGATCGGAGCACTTTCTCAATCGAAGCAAAGCCACTAGAACATCTGTTTGAGGATCTTCGTACGCTAGAAAGGTCTCCCACCCTCCGTTGGCGGTGTAATCTCTACGTATCAACTCAATCTCAGTAGGTCTTACTTTGTCCTTTATTTCGTGGATGCCGACTTCTCGACTTCGAACGTCTCTGCACTCCAATCCAAAGTCTCGCACCCGATCCTCAGCCAGTTGATGCAGATTACCGTGTTCTACACCTGACGTCACCAGGGGCATAGGAATGTCTCTTTGAACACGATAGACTCTTGTCCATGGTGGAATGAGCGCCAAGATCCTCGCCGTCAAGTCGATGAGGAAAGAAGGTGTGTAGCTCTTGTAGCGCCCCGTTCTCCAGAGCTCATAAAGTCCAGTGCCACGAATGACGAGCGTCGGGTATAATTTCAACCCGTCTGTCCGATACTCTGGATTTTCAAAGTACTCGATGAATTGAGCCATGTCCCGCTCGGCATCCACGTTCATCAAGTTTGGCATCATGTGCGCTACAATCTTGTAACCGGCGTCTTTCGCTAGGTGAAAAGTCTCGCAAGTCGCCTTCACTGTATGTCCTCGATTGGTATCTCTTGCTACGTCCTCGTATACAGACTGCACTCCAATCTACAGCACGGGAAGAAAGAAGCTATATCAATACTCATCCAATCTCTCCGTTCTCAATCACACTGTACACTCACCTCCAAGCGTGTGCAGCCGTACCGTAGCATCTGTGAAAGATGTGGCTTTAGGCAGTAGTCTGGCCTTGTCTCAATGGTAATCCCAATGGCTTTCGTTTTTGCTCTTTCTGAGTATCGAACAGCTTCATCCAGGTCAGTCGTGCTGTGACCACTCAGACTATTGTGCAGCTGGGCGATGAAATTGTTCCGATACTCGTCCGATAGACTCATGAATGTTCCCCCCATGACGATAAACTCAACCTTGTCGACTGTATGGCCCAGCTCTCGTAGCTGTTGAATACGACTTCGACTCTGTTCAAAGGGGTCGTAACGTGCTCGAATGGCTCTCATCGACGTGGGCTACATGCAAAAAAATTCACATCAGTCTCGTGCTTATACTGCAGACAAGGAACGTAAGATAGCGCAACTCACTTCGTAGCCAGTATATGATTGCGTCGAGTATTCAAAGTCTGAGTCGGGCCCACCAGGACAGTAAACGCAGACGTTTCCAGTCAAACTGATATGAGGGCACCGATGTGGTTTGCTCATCAGCGCAACGACTGCGATCCCACTCGCGCTTCGAATAGGTTTCGCTTTCAAGACCGGCATTAGTATCTTCTTCTTGTTCTCGGGTATGGCAGCGATGATGTCGGTGAGTCGAGGCATGCCACCGTAATGATGCTTCTTGCATGCATTCTTCCGCGCTTTGTCCACGTTCATCGGTTTTCCGTTCTCGTAGGCAAAGATCAGCTGCTGAACTACATCACCGCAGACCCGTATCAGCGTCTCTGCCGATTGACTGGCTGTGTTTCCGGCTCCCATTGTGATCGTGGGCGGATGGCGGACGAGATAGTGTCTCGAAGGAGTGAGGTGGGTACGTTATATCGGTGGAGAGGAAAGCGCAACACAAATTTCCAGAAAACCAAAAAAAAGCAAGGAGGGACGCATATTACGTAATCCAGATTTTTGACTGCCGCGAAGATAGGTGGGAAAGAACGTCAAAATTTAAGGACTGTTGTGACATTGAAACCTTCTGCCTGGTTCATTGCAAAAGGAGTAGAAGCACGAACGTCAAGATGCCCGCAGCCAGTATGGTTCCAGCTCACCTAGAGTTGCTGACCTTCTTGACCGATCCGAATGCTCAGGTCAGGCAGGTGGCACTGTCAAACGTCATAGGCTACAGCGCCAAGACGAGCTCACAGAGAGTGTTCCTCATTGACAAACACAAAGGACTCGATGGAAAGCCACTTTTGGGGAGGAATGGCAAAGAGGTAGATACGATAGAGGATCTCAAGAGCTTGTGTCAAGACCAGCCTGTGGGTGACATTGAACTCTGAGGAGCGGAAGCCCCGCACTCACACTTATCTGGCATTTTTTCCCCCTCCCACTTGCAGATGACTGCTCATGACGCATTTTGTGCGCTCATCAACCTTTCCGATAGCCTGATAGTAGCGAGGCGAATCGGAGATGCGGATTTTCTGAAGTTCCTGGTGCGGTATATTGCTGACCCGATTTCCCTTTTGGCTGATCTGGCTTGCATGCTCCTCTCAAATCTGACAAAGTTGGAATCTGTTGGAGCGATACTACTCACACTTCGACTGCCCTCTCGGCCATTCTATTCTTTCATGTCGAGTGAGGATGCTAATGCTGCCATCGATGCAATGGAAACAGAAGTCGACGACCCAGAGTACGAAGAAAAGAAGCGGAAAGCAGAAGCGCATAATTTGAAATTGAAGGAACTTGCAGCAAAGGGAGAGGAAGACGTTCCAGCGATGAGTAAATTACTAGACGCATTCGAGGAAGGAGCAGATGTAGGCGGTGGTAAGTCTGAAGCTGCCACGATCGAAGAGATGAGGAATAGAGCCAAGGAGATTCAACAGCAAGGCGAAGAAGAAAAAGCAAAGGTACAAGTCGGTGCTGATGGTCGACCTATCATCAAAAGGAAAACAAACTGTAACTTCTTGGCTAGTGTCTTTGCAAACTTGACCATCATCCCTCGAGGGAGAGAGTTCTTCGTTACACCATTGTCAGCTTCATCGGCTGCTGCATCTGCCACTGCTCAGGCTGCAGCAGCTTCTTCACAACAAAACGGTAATTCGGCACCACCGGCAAAAGAGTACCCTGTTGCGAGAATCATGGTCTTCACCGAACATCCTGATCTCATTCGACGAGGAGGAGTCATCAGCTCGTTGAAGAACATCTTCTTTATCAAATCGGCACACAAACTTCTGATTGCTCCGCCTTCCATCGACACTCGCTCACCCCATCACGACACCCATCTTGCCGGTGCACTTCGAGCAAGTAGCCGACCTGCGTCTTCGATCGACATTCTACCTTATCTTCTCCTGCCACTCTGCGATGGTCAAGAGTTGAGTAAATTAGACATGGAAGATCAAGAGATGCTGCCGGAAGAATGTCAACTGCTCGATGAAGGGAAGAAAAGGGAACGAGACCCAGCTTTGCGCTTGATGCTCGTTGAGTCATTGCTGTTGCTGTGCACTGGATTGTACGGAAGACAGTGCCTGAGGGAGAGGGGATGCTACATTGTTGTTCGAGAAGCCCACCTACAGGAGAAAGACGAAAAGATTGCTGAATCAGTCTTGAGGTTGGTCAACATCCTCAGAAGAGACGAATCAGAGGAGTCTATCAATGATGAGGGTGAAGGAGAAGGCGTCAATGCAGAGACGGTCGAAGAAGAGCCCACCGCGGACGACGAAGATCTCATCATAGAAGAACTATAATTGTAACATAATAAGATAACATTGGAGAAAGCGGCCGGGAGGTCTTTGTCTTACTACATGGTCACGCCCAACGTCTTGAGACGAAGTCGGACTGCGTTGGCGTGTGCTTCTAATTCTTCGCACTCTGCCAGATGCACAACGTGAGGCCCCAAAAGCTTGAGACCTTCTGATGTCAGACTTTGACTGGTGATGTTCTTTTCAAAGGTAGAAGTGGACACTCCCGAATATTGGCGAGCAAGGCCGTACGTGGGCAGTGTATGGTTGGTACCGGAAGCGTAGTCTCCGCAGCTCTCTGGACTCCATTGACCGACAAAGATACTGCCAGCATTGATGACACCCTTGGCAAGCTCTTCTGCGTCTTCCGCTTGGATGATAAGATGTTCCGGTGCATAGTCATTGCTCCACCTCATCGCTTCTTCCCGACTAGGCACGACGATCGTCAGACTCTTTTCAATAGCTTTGCGGACAGTGTCACATCGCGGTAGTGCCTTAGCCTGACGATCGAGCGCTTCCTCGATTGCCTTCAACTTCTCCGTCGTCAGTTGGATTCCTACTAGAACGACTTGACTGTCTGGGCCATGCTCTGCTTGACTGAGAAGGTCGGAAGCCACAAAGTCTGAATTTGATTCGTTGTCTGCAATCACCAACACTTCGCTCGGTCCTGCTGGCATGTCGATGCTGACCAACGCATCAGTGTCATTCTGGACTATCATCTTTGCTGCTGTCACGAATTGATTGCCCGGTCCCACAATCTTGTCCACCTTAGGCACGCTTGCTGTTCCGTATGCCATTGCCCCGACTGCCTGCGCTCCACCTGCCGCCAAGATACACTTTGCTCCCACCTTTTCGGCTACATAGAGTACCTCTGGTGTGATGCTGCCATCTGGTCGAGGGGGTGTGGCAAGGACTATGGTAGGACATCGAGCAACTTGTGCGGGAATCCCCAGCATCAGTGCAGTACTAGGCAAAATTGCGGTGCCTCCAGGTACGTATAGTCCGACCCGCTGAATTGGTCGAGCAAATCTTCGGCAGACTACGCCTGGCATCGTTTCCATCTCCAAGACTGCATCGTCCTCCTCTTCCCCTGTACCCTTCTTCACTCCTCCGACACCAGAATCACTGGCCTTGACATTCCCGCCCACTTTCTTCTGCGCAGCGTGAAAGGCATAGATGTTCTTGTACGCTTGATCGATTGCTGCTTTGACTTCAGGTTTGATCTTTGCGATGACACTAGCATTGGTGAAGGGGGGCAGGAAGACGGGGGACTTCAGTTGAACTTTGTCGAACTTGGCAGTCAGCTCCAAGATAGCCTCGTCGCCCCTCTCCTTGACAGCTTGCAGTATAGGTCGACATAGGTCCATGACTGCTTCGGTCTTGATCGAAGGTCGTTTCATCAATTCTTTGCGCTGCTCTTCCGACACATTCTCTAGCTGATAGGACTGCATCAGAATGGGATCAGATCCCGATCGAGGCTTCACCTCTTCCACTGTACTGCCATTCGACTGGCTTTCCTTGGCGAATTCAGGTTTTGCGTCACCTTTCCTCCTGCTGATCTTTTTCGCTTTAGCGTCCAGGCTCCTCTCTACGTCCTCCAATGACACACCTGCTCGGATGCACCTGGCCAAAGCAAAGTAAAGCAAGTCTGCCATCTCAAATGCTACATGATTCTTGTCACTGTCCTTGGCCTCTACCAATTCGCTTGCCTCCTCTCGAATCTTGGCCTCCAGTAAAGATGAATCGGAGAAAATCCTCGCTGTGTAGCTGCCTTTAGGAGCACTCAATTTCCTTGACTCCAGGGTAGACTCCAGCAAGGCAAGACCACTGATCTTACCAAAGCACCCCTGACGATCGGTGAGATGGCAGAAACCAGCATGTTCTTGGCCTACTTTCTGTCGAACAGTGAATTCCAAGGCATCCACGTCACAGTCCATCCTCACTCGAACTACTTGCTGTGTCGCACCGCTGGTCTCGCCCTTCCTCCACAGCCCGCGGGTTCGACTTTGATAGACGGCCGATCCTGTCAATAGCGACTCTCGAACAGATTGTCGAGAGGAGTAGACGAGTCCAAGCGACGTATTCAAGGAGGAGGCTACAACAGTAGTAGGGAAGAGGCCATCTGTTCGGTCTGACTTGAGAGGGTTAATCAGCGCCGCAATCAGGTCAAGAGTTCCTGCCGGAGCTGCAGATCCCTCCTCCTTTACCAGCGACAGCTTTGAAGTCCTCGTCACTAGAGTTGCGCCCAGGCCAAAGACGTAAGCTACATCTTCGAGAGTAGGGCTCTGTACGTCAGCTTCAATGAACACTGGTCGACCAGTCTTCTTCGCACCGACTGCTTCCACAAATCGAGCAATGAGATCTCCAGATTGCGCATCTGTCACTGCCAACGCTTCAGGAAGGGTGATGTATACTCCTCCGAGGCCCTTCTCGGCAAGCGTTGGTAGAGACGCTGCTGTAGATGAATCGACCTTGAGGATGACTCGTTCATACGGCAGAGCGGGCGTTTCTCCATCGAAGATGTTTGATGCGTCGTTGGCAGATACTACAACTGCTTCTGCACCGTTGTCGAGAGCGTCAGCAGCGGCAGCAAGATAAAGGGCTGAGGAAGACAAGGAGACCACATAGGAGAGCGTTGGAGGTAGCAATGGCGCGACAGTGGCCAGTTGTGTGTCAGAAAGTAGAAGGCAAGAGCAGCGAGAGAGTACGGAAAGCAATTCTGCTTCTGGCTTTGAGCTGTCTAGTGACGCCAGGACAGGCAGCGACAAAGACGCCATGATGATTGTGGGTGGGAGGGTGTGGTGTGTCTGCCGGGAGGGTGATTTGTGCAGGTGTAAGAGAAGATTAGGAGCTAGAAGAAAGATGACGCCCAATCAAGTCTCCCATGAGAAATTAAATAATAAGAGAGAGCCTTGGGCTGAAGGAATTACGTAATGGGGTCCTTCGCGCTCCTCCTTGAATTCGCGAGTAGGGAAATTGCCTTAAGCCTGACAAAATTCGCTGAAGGAGCTTCAACGAGCAGCGATGTACACAAGAGAATGCTATCAAGAGCGTCACATTAAATCGAGTGAGCATTGTTTGATCAATTCTACATTTGAGTCATTGTTTACTATGGATTTTGTGCCTCTATCGCATTCAGCTACGCCACGATTCCGGGTCCAAGTGTAAAAGTAGCATCGGTCTTGTCCTTGACTTCCTGCAGAGTGGCTCCCTCCATCAATTCTATCAGTGTCAAGCCCTTGTCACCTCTGATGTCGACTTCAAAGACACAAAGGTCAGTGATAATCAGGCTGACGCATCGGCTTCCCGTGAGGGGCAATTTGCAGTCCTGGACAATTTTACTTCTTCCGTTCTTGTCGACGTGATCGGTCAAGACGACGACCTTGGTCGACAAGGGACTGGATACAAGGTCCATAGCACCACCCATCCCTTTGACCACTCGATTCGGTATCCTACAGCCCATTTCAGAGCGTTTTAGAGCATTCCAGAGCATGGGGGAAGGAAGTTTTGAAGAAATTTTGGGAACAGGATAGTTAGGGTTAGTAGGGTTAGGGTTAGCAACTAGTACGGGAAAACAAGATCTCATCACACCGTAAAGGAAAAAAGCCTACTCACATGAAGTTAGCAAGATCTCCATTGGCTCCAACGCTCAATGCTCCTAACATTGTTACGTTCACTTTGCCCCCTCTGATCATGCCGAATGACTCAGAGGACTCGAAGACAGCACCTCCAGGCAAGAGGGTGACGGTTTCTATATGAAGGATTAGTAGGGTTAGAGTAAGTAAATGGAAATGCGTGAGGTCTTTTGCGAAAGAAACGCACCTTTGCCGGCATTGACCAAGTCTCCGTCCACTTTATCCTTTGTGGGATAGGGTCCCATTCCTAGGATACCGTTCTCACTGTGCAACACGACATCCACTCCTTCTGGCAAGTAAGAAGGAACTAAACTCGGCATACCGACGCCCAAGTTGACGTAATCTCCATTTTGCAATTCTTTGGCAGCTCTCTGTGAGATCGCTTCTCTACGTCGACGTGCTTCTGACTTTTCCTCCTTCTTGCCAGATGAGCCTGACTTGTCTTCTGCAACAGTCACTACTTCAATCAGCTTCTCTTCTGTTGCCTTGACGATTCGATTGACAAAGATGGAGGGCAAGTGAACTGTATTGGGGTCTAGACTTCCGACCGGCACGATCTCTTCTGCTTCTACAATCGTCATCTTGGCGTTCTTGGCAAAGGCAGCTGCAAAATTACCAGCAGCCAGTCGAAACATACAATTTCCCATCGCATCAGCTTTCCAGGCATGGACAATAGCTACGTCGGCGTAGATGGACTCTTCCAAGATGTAGTTTCTTCCGTTGAATTCTCGAACCTCTTTTGGCTTTGTGTACTCTTTTGGCTTTGGCGCTTCTTTGCTACCTTCCGCCCGCTCTTCGTATCGCACGACCAATTCTCCCTTCTGGACAGCTGTTCCATACCCAGTAGGCGTGTAGAATGCAGGAATACCAAAGGCACCAGCCCGGCACTTCTCAACCAAGGTACCTTGCGGAGTCAGCTCAAGACTGACTTTTCCGTTAAGGTATTGATCTTCAAAGTATTTGTTCGATCCGATAAAGGAAGAGAACATCTTGCCGACTTGCTTCGAGTGTAGCAATCTTCCTGTTGATAGTGATCATCTCTCAGTCGGTATTTCGAGGGACCCCGAACAGCCTGAAGTCTACTCACCAAGTCCCTTTTCACCCACTCCAGCATTGTTGCTGACGCATGTAAGGTTCTTTATGTCCTTGTTTTCACTAATTGCCTTGATCAAAGTCTCTGGGGTACCACACAGACCGAAACCAGACGACAAGAGGAGGGAGCCCGACTTGATGTCCTTGACAGCTTCACTGGCGCTGTCATACAGCTTGCTGACTGATGGAGCCTCTGTCGAGGCGAGACGAACGGAAAGAGGCGTAAAGATGGATGATGACGATGGTAATGCTATTTGTCGCCTTAGGGCGGTTCTTTGAAGTGCGGTGAACATGATGTGACTGATCTGACAGAGTTGATGCGACGTAGAGGGAAAAAAAGGATGGCGTATACAGAGTTGCTTCTTCTGCCTGCGTATCTCTAAAATAGTGCCGAGACAGAATATAGTAATGACAATTCCCGCCCGCTCCGATACCACGGAACGGACTCCACAAAGGCAACTAAGATCCCCAGATCTTCCAAGACGTGGGCCACGCGAGCTGCATGCCGTGGCACACCCTAAAGTTGGAATTCCATCGAGAAGAAATACACATCTGGTGGTGTGCTTCTCGATCAGATCGCTATATCATCATGAATGAGCTGTATAGTGCGACATGCTCGGCGCCAGTGAACATCGCCGTCATCAAGTATTGGGGAAAGAGAGACACAAAACTAATCTTGCCAACCAATGACTCACTCTCGGTGACACTAGATCAGGACCACCTGCGAAGTGTGACGACAGCCCGTGTGGACGCTTCCTTTGAAGCGGGTGATAGACTCTGGTTGAATGGTGTCGAGGAAAGTATCGGAAAGGAAGGGAGATTGAGGACGTGTATAGAAGAATGCAGAACGGTGCGGAAGACAATGGAGAGCAAGGATGGGAGCCTGGCAAAGGTGATTCACATACACAGCAACAGATCGCATAACTCGGGCTTTACTGACACAGCTCGATCTCTCTTTGCTCGCTGCAGATCTCGTCATTGCCCTTGCACATCTGCAGTGAGAACAATTTCCCTACTGCTGCCGGACTCGCCTCTTCTGCATCTGGATTCGCCGCTCTTATTTCGACGCTGTCAGCACTCTACTCGCTGCAACCTACGCTTTCTACTTCTGATCTGAGCCGCTTCGCCCGTCAAGGTAGCGGTTCAGCATGCCGATCACTATTTGGGGGATTCGTGGCCTGGCAATCAGGCGTCGAATCTTCAGGCGAAGACAGTCTAGCACTAGAAGTAGCTCCTCGCGAGCACTGGCCCTCTCTACAAGCGCTCATTTGCGTGGTCAGTGATGCGAAGAAAGGGACGCCAAGCACAGCAGGAATGCAAAGAAGTGTAGCGACTTCACCCTTACTGCAACATCGTATCGAAAAGGTTGTTCCTATACGAATGGAAGCAATGCGAAATGCAATCAGGTCGAAGAACTTTGACGCCTTCGCCGATCTTACAATGGCTGACTCGAACAACTTCCACGCTTGTGCTCTCGATACTTCACCTCCCATCTTTTACATGAACGACACCAGTCGAGCGATCGTCCAGCTTATCGAAGAGCTCAATCGGGCCAGTGAGGAGCAAGGACAAGGCAAAAAGGTGGCCTACACGTACGACGCCGGTCCCAATGCAGTCCTCTACACGGAAGAAAAGGACATGAAGGTGGTCCTCGATCTGATTCGACACTACTTCCCCAATGCAGATTTCGATGATACTGTGAGTGACTCCTGACTAGGCTCGCCATCTGTCTCTCCTGACGTACTGACGTACCGTCACCTTCTCAGTTCAACCTTCTAGGATCAGGCATCAACAGCTCCCATCGAGGCGCTCAACCTGCCGCTGCTCTTCCTTCTCTGCCTCCCACCTTCAACGAGGGCGTCATTCCAGTGCAAGAACCTGGCTCAGTGAGACGTCTCATTCACACCCGAGTTGGTGATGGTCCCCGCACACTCCACGTCTCCCATGGCACTGCATCTGCAGGCAAAGCAGAGGAGAGCCTCCTCGACTCCTCTGGCCTGCCCATCCGACTCCAAAGGACCAAAAAAGCTTTGTAGCTGATCCCACGTCAATATAAATCAGACATTAATACCATTTACAACTTTAAAATCTATTTATTTTCTTTGCTTGGCGTGCATTAAGTAAATGTGAGAACAAAGTGCGTCCACCTTCCAAGAGCTCATCACCATCCCGTCATCGTCCTCCTCCTTATAACGATGGCCGGTCCTAATTTAGAAATCTTCAAGTTCTCAGTCTACCTATTCTTCCCATGGGCAATCATGGTGCACTATGGTGATCCACAATGGTATCACGACAATGTTTTGCCCATTCGAGACAAGTTTTGGCCTGATGAAAGTACCCTCTACGTGAGAATTTTGATGATGTGTTGCGAAGAAGATCGAAAGTTGTAGCTGAACCGGATTTCGCCCCATACTTGAAACCAGGTGCCTCCGAGAAACGCAGCAGATCTCAAGAGTGAGCTAGCGGAGCTCAAGGCAAAGAGACTGACAAACAAGGAGAGAAAGGAGCAAGGTCTTTCACCTCTGCCGATGAGAAGCAGCAAAGCGAGCACAGACGTTTCTCACGTAGAACAAAGCTTACCTGTCAGCTCGACCACGAGATCACCTATATCTCCCAGCTTACGAGAGGGAGGATCGTTGGGTATTACTTCAATGGAGCTGGCAAGGCCGCTTACAGCTTCGAGGACGAGCACTTGGAGAGAAAGTTGGAAGGAGGCAACAGAGCGTCATGTGGTATAACGAGACATGATGACAGCAAAGCAAATGTACAAATACAAATGACGAAAGACACTTTCACACTACGCGATTGGGTCGTGGCGAGCAGGATTGAGCTGATAGACGACGCCCTGGAAAGAGGGGAAAGAGGTGTAACATAAAGTCAGATGGATAGATTCACGTCGGCAAGACCCTACAATATTCCTAAGACTCACATTGTCAGACCTCTTGATGACATGCTTGGCTGTGACGAGAGCAATCATGCACTTGTTGATCTTTGCCTGAGGCAGATCAGGCATCTTTACGATCTCGGCAACTGCGTAAGAGTTAAGAAAGAGATGGGGTTTTAGGCGGAAAACGTGCGAATGAGGACAATCTACATCAAACTCACTTCGTACTCCCTTCTCACCGGCAGCGATGAGAGCCAGGATGACACTCTTGGCCAGCTGACCGGGTTTCTAGTCGCGAGGTCCAAATTAGCAGTAGAAAGAAGGAGAAAATCGCGATGAATGCTGCACTCACCGGATCACCTCCGCGATACTCCAAGGGCAACGTCTCGATAATTTCAACAGCTTTTGCCTGCATTCATCGTGGTGAGTCCCTGTGTTGCTTGAACTGTTCGACGTCAACGAAATCAACCACTCACCTCACGCTTTCTTTTCTCTGCTGCAGTGATCCTGCCCTTTGTCGGTCCGGCCATTGTCGCTGCTGGCTTGGTCGCCCTTGCTGTCGTGGACGCGGCATCACTTCCCGCCTTCTTCAGAGCCGACTTTAATGGTTGCTTGGAGGCGTTTGACGTGCCTGAGACGAATGGCTTCCTCTGCATGAGCTCTGCTTCATCTTCGTCTTGAGTCATGTACGTTTGGTCGCCTGCTATGCTCATGCCAACATCAGCAGTAACGGTCTCATCGCCGAAGCCTGCGGTATTCTGACCCTCGAGCAGGTCCATGTCTCCGCGTCGTTCTGTTGAAGATGCTCCGTAAGGAGACGAAAAGACAAGCTCCACTATTACTCTCTCTCACTCACCTTTCCTTTCCTTCAGCCTCTCGAAGTTCTCTTCTCCTGGAGCCTAAGAAGAGGAATGGTGTATCAATAAACTAGCGACTTCGCGCCTTTACTGCTTCATACCCACCTCTGGCCATTCTACGCAAAATGCGTTCATTCTAAGACCATAGAGAAACATGCTGAAGCTTTCGTCGAACGTGAGCAGAGCGTTGTCGATCTCTTCGATACATTCTAGGTTCGAGTGAAGTGTCGATGTTTCGTACGATAAATCTGACATGGCCTGTGTCAAAAAGCTCAGGGGTGTGACAGCGGATCCTGCACCTGACACAGATGCTCGATGATGCGATGAGATGGAGCCCCTCGACACTCTCCGGATGGGCGTAGTAGGTCGAGAGCGGGACATTGTTGACTGGCGAGTATCACCCCGAGATGGTGAAGAGAGTGCAACAGTGTTGGTTCCTCTCCATGTCATCAACGCGTCTATGTCGCCAGAAAAGGGAGTGGCTCGAGCTCACCCACGCCTTATGAGCTCCACGTATCCTACTTTAGAAAGTTATTTTTTCTTGTTAGTGAGGCATAGAAGAGATCGGCACTGATCCTTCTCGCCGCCACAGCCCTCCACGACCGATCGGGCCACTCGACCAGCGCTCTCTGTCTTCAAAACTGCAGTATCACCACTAGGGAGGAAAGGGAGGTACAGGCCAGCTTCAGCTGTGCTTTACTTCTGAGTCGCTGCTTTCGTCATGCGGGGACACTCGTCGCTTCTATGTTGGGCAAGACCGAGCTTCCTCCTGATAGCTGCTGTACTTCTCGCTTTGTCACTTAGCGCAAGCACATCAGCTAATGCCCTCGACACAGAGTCAGCAGACTTCAGCCCCAGAATCCTCTCGTATGAGGAATTTCCGATTGTTGGATCTCCACAGGAGGCTTATGATCGAGCATTGACGCTTCTTCGATCTACCCTCGTCAATCCGTCTGGCGTGTCAAAGGCAGGCAGTGAAGCATATAGAGAAAGACCGGGCAGCTCGTCGAAATATCAGAAAGAGCAAGATTCTTCCATAGGCGGTACTTTACGATCCTTCTGGGAAGCCCTCAAGGCATGGTCGCCTTGGGGGATTGTAGAGCGACTTTTGAATCGAATCGTAGATCTTATTCGCTTTCACACACCCCTACGAAGACTATTCAGAGACACGCCAACGTCACCAGCTGCGAGGTTGGCGGCTTCGCTCAAAAAACGAAAAGCGGTGTGGGAGGGTAGCAGTCTCGTAACGTCTTCACAGAGTTTTGCTGCCGGCAAGGACCCAGTGGAGGAAGAACAAGCTCTCAAGTTTCCTGGAGCAAGAAAAGAACAGATCTGGCCAGAATGGGATGGAGGCGATGACGTCTTCTTTGGGCCATTTCATTCTACAGTGGTAGATGAGAGTAGTTTGAAGATCAAGGGAATGTCAAAGGTGGAAGAGAGTTTCCAGTCCGTGGTGGGATCAAAGGTGCAAGCCTTGAAGAAAAAGGCTTCTTTTAACGCAACGTCGTCCAAGAAGAAGAAAATACTACAGAAGAAGAAAGTGGCAGATCGGAAGAGGGCAGAGGCAATCGCGCTACTCACATGGGCCTCAGGCTGGGGTGATGCAGAGGTAGTACAGGATGAAGCGTCTTTACTGGGCATGCCTGCTTCAGTCAATTGGAGTCAAGAGGCAGGAAAAGGAGCTTTGATAGGTTCGCAATCTAGCGAATCTTACATATCAAGCTTCTTTGCCAACAGCGAAGAAGCGAAATCTACAACAAACCACAGTCGACCGCATGCTGACGCTTTATGGGTCTTGGGCTTTCACTCTCTTTGGGGTACACATGGTACGACACCGAAGCCTGCTCGGGCTAAAGCTTGTTTTGAGCGACTGGCCGCCTTGAACGGTAACGCGACCGCCCACAATAAGCTGGCATGGCTGGAAGGTGGAGCTTGGGGAGAAGAAGGATGGAACCTGATGGGAGTCATCGATGCAGGCATACCATCCAATGAAGAAGAACGACAAGCCAAGGCACTTGTCCATTATGCTGCTGCAGCCCGAGCAGGTGATACGTCGGCTCAAAACTCATTGGCATTTCGATTTCAAGCTGGTATAGGAGTCGAGCAGGATTGCGGTGCGGCCTTGTACTGGTACGAAAAGGTGGCAGAAGATGGTGAGTCTCTTCTGCATCGTCTCAGTCTTTCCGCTTCTCGCTCCTTACACAACACTCTTTCTTTCTTCCTGTGCAGCGCATCAAAGATTTACATCCGGTCCTCCAGGAGGTCTGACGCTTCCTTACACCCACCTGAGGCTGTCTGATATTTCGGGTGGCGTCTATGGACCTGGTTCATCCGCTGCTTCGACTGGTCTGGCCAAACATCGGCCTGCCATTCAAGCTGCCTTGCATTCCTTGCCTTCCGATGGCTCTTCGGATGGGAGGAGGATAGAAGATCTTCTGGAATTCTTCACCTACCACGCCGACAGGGGATCTTCGAACTTTGCCCTTCGTCTAGCTAGAGTGTATTACGGTGGTAGCGTCTTGGGCTCCAGCGAAAGTGCTGCTCGAGTACAGCGAGATTATCGAAAAGCTAAAGAATACCTTTTGAAGATCACTTCTGACGTATGGCCAACCGATAGCGCCATGGTACGTCGAGGTGGGCCTGTGGGTCAATTTGCTAAGCAAGGTCAACGAGGTGAGGATATCAAGCTAGCAGTGGATGATGCCCTTGCTGTACAGGCAGGCATCGCCGCTGGTATGATGGGCAAGATGTGGTTACGAGGAGAAGGCGTACACCGCAACCACGCTCGAGCATGGGTTTGGTTCTCTCGTGGTGCCGATCAGGGTGATCCAGAGTCCTACAATGGTCTTGGTCTCATGTTCAGAGATGGTCTAGGGATTCCTAGAGATGTGAAAAAGGCAGCAGAATACTTTGAAGCGGCTGCGGGAGCTCACAGCGTCGATGGTTGCATCAATCTAGCCAAGTTTCACTTTGAGATGAAAGACTTTGCCAATGCTGCAAGGTGGTTCGACGTGGCCTTGAAGCTCGGCAATTCCTTTGAAGCGTACTACTACCTCGCACAGATCAACATCAAGTCGGCTCGATTTGCAAAAGATCGAGCGAATGAAACGTACAAGATCGGACCGCCAGGTACTGCCGCGTTTGAGCGATGTCGAAATGCAGTCAATGGCTACAAATTCGCTGTCGAACGAGCTGACTGGAAGGACGGGACATTCACCAGAGCAGAACGAGCCTGGAGTAAAGGGTTCAAGGCAAAGGCACTTCTAGGTTGGGCAATGGCAGGAGAGAAGGGCTTTGAAGCAGCGCAGAACAACGTCGCTTGGGTGTTGGATCGCGACAAACAGAGACTCCGAGTGGATCTCATCGATGCACCAGAGAACAACCTGACAGATCGACTTGCTTTGATACATTGGATTCGAAGTGCGGCACAGGACAACGTGGATGCGTTGGTCAAGATGGGAGACTACTACTTTCACGGCTTAGGGTTAGGTGAGCAAACGTCTTTTGCTTCCGCTTCTTCGCCTTCACCGCCAGTCGTCACGACTGCTTCCTTCGACAAAGCGGCTGCATGTTATTCTTCTGCAGCGGACAAGCAGACCTCTGCCCTTGCTTACTGGAACATGGGCTACCTTTACGAGAAAGGTTTGGGTGTTCCCAAGAAAGACTACAACCTGGCCAAGCGGTACTACGACATGGCCTTGGATCTCAACCCACAGGAAGCCTACTTGCCAGTCTTCCTTAGCTTGACGAAGCTGTTTCTTATGGCACTCTGGGATGCGTTTGCTAATAAAGACGCCAGCGCATTAAGTTTACTGAACGGCTTTGCATTCAGGAGCGGGGGAAAGCAAAGCAATATTCTGGGAAGTAAGACGGCTGGTCCTTTCACCGAAGCAGACGAGGCTGCTCTTCGAAAAGAGGCAGAAGAGATAGAGTCGGAGATCTCAAATTCAAACGACTACTACAACCAAGGAGGCAGCGGAGAAGAAGAGGGACTGGCAGATAGCAACCTACCAGAAAGCTACAGCAATATTGGGGGTGAAAGGCGAGGCAAAGCGAGAGGAGAGCATGAAGATTCGGATTACGCTGAGTTTGACGATGAAAACCTCGATGACACAATCGAGGGGCTGATGATCGTCATTGGTTTGGCAGCGCTAGCCTGGCTCTTTTACGCCAGACAAGGCGTGCAACTGAGATTGGAGAGGATGCGAAGGGAGAATCAAGGGGAAGCAACAGGTGATCGTGTCGCCGACGAGACGCACCAACAGGGCCCTCCAGCGGTAGACCCTAACCAGCCTTTCGGGTGGCCGCTCAATGACGGTAATGCCTACGCCGGCCTATAAACAAGATGTTGTACAGTATAGTAATGAATGAAAGAATAATGGTAATTATGATAGAGTTGCTCCAGAACAGAGTCCGGCTGATAGGTATACATGTAGCAATGATGGTAGGTGGATTAGTGGGGGGGTAGAAGGGGTCAAGACTGATGTTAGGACCGTGGATTCCCTAAGATGTGCTAAGGTAGTAAAGGGGACATACGACTACTCTCATCGCAAGGAGTGTAGCTTCTTGGCGCCTGCTTTGTTGTGAGACCCCAATCCGCTCGAGGTAGCAGTGCTCGCCCCATTCTTCCCCTTTTGCTGTTCCTCAATCACCTCAAAGACTCTCCAGAACTTGAGGCTTTCATCTGTGCTACAAGTGGCCAAGACCTGACCGTCCGGACTGAGAGCGCTATGCAACGTTCTACTCTCGTGTGCTACGAAACTCACTACCTTTTCGAGAGAAGGGTAGTTCCACAGGTTGACATAGGACGGCGAACAGCCTTCGGTAGAGACTGTTCCGTGACAGGAAACGATTTCCTTGTATCGTTGTGACCAGTGCAAGGCTGTGATCTGTGCGTCGGTCTGGATAGACTGCAATCTAGTACCTTGTGTGACATTCCAAAAGTGGATCATCTTGTCCATCGTACCACCACCCGTAGCTAGCAAAGACGAATTCATCGGAGACCAAGAAAGCGCTCGAACAGCAGCTCGATGTCTTTCCTTTTGCATCTTTGCCGTCGTCGTTCGGCGATCCCACACCTTGACGACATTGTCGTTACCTCCGGTAGCCAACAATCCGCTATCTGCGCGATACTTCATACCACAGATGCTCTGGGTGTGGGCGTTGTGAATGTCACGAATGATGCTGTTCCGTTGTCGCAAGTCGTGCTCTCGCAGTAAGCCACTCCAGTACCCTAGCGCTAGCGTGCCATCCTCTGCCCACGACGAGGTGGTGATAGCAGTGTTGTCGGCTGGATTATTCCCGTCTGGGCTTGGCTTGAAAGTGCGCACCCTTTCTCCCTTTTCTAGGTCCCAAATCTGCACGTAGCCTCCTTGCGTGCCAATCTGGAGCAGCGTGCCTGACTCGTCCCAGGTCAAAGTCTTCACGTACGATCCTTCCCCACCTCCCAGCCTTTCGCTAATTTCTGTCAGATCGCAGACTTCCGATACGTCACCGGTGTTCCCGTTCCATGTATGCACGCAAGAGCCCAGAGCGACTGCCACTACGTTCTGCGTACTCCAGCACAAGAGATGAGAGTAGAAATCATCTCGCATGTCAGGCGTGTCCAGTGTTTTTTCCGGCGTCGTGGCGATCCTTCTCCTACCTCCCGATGTCAGAGAGGATGGAAGTAGCTTAGGTCTGGGAACGGCATAACGACTTCTGATCTCAGGGGCAGAAACGCTATCGGGAGCCATGGCATTAAAGCTGAGGATCTGGTGACTTCTCTCCATCTGAAGTGCTTCTCCCAAATCGCAAGGGCCGTGATTCTCAGAATCTTCATCCGCTTCCACCACTCCACTCGAATTTATCGTGAGGTTCTCGGAAGGTGATGAAGCTCTTGTACTATTACTGCTATTCGAAAGTGCCTCGCCTCCCATAGAGTCGCGCAGGTGATCTGCACTGAGATTCGCTGAACGGGACATGTCTCGAACTGGAATGTATCGATCACTGCGTCCGGTGACCAAGTTCTGACCACTGGAAGTCCTCTTTGCTACTCTTGTATCGGTGGAGGCTGTCCCCTCCCAATCTTGAGTCACGTCCACCCGGCCAATACGATGAGAAGGAAGGACGTCATCCTCGAATCGATGACTCTTCCGACCTAGTGATCCCACCTTCCCTCCTCCTCCTCCTCCTCCTCCCTTCTTTCCGATACTGCCACTCTTGGATGCTCCTCCTTCGCCGGTGTTACTCGAAACCTCGGCTAGTGTCGTCTCTCCTGGCCGTACCATGCTTGCAGAGCTGCAGAGTGGGTGGTTTGACTGGTGCCTTGCCATTTCTCGGCCTCTTGCCTTATGTTGCTCTCCCTGCCTGTTGATCGAGTGTCCAAGTACAACACTAGCCTGGTTCAACGCGTTCAGCCCACGTGGTTTCCTGTGATGTTCTCCTTGTGTCAAGAACTACGTCTGCATTCCTGAACGGTGAATCTTGCGGAGAGTCGGCGTCCCCCACGTGTTTATGCCGCAGCGCGCTTTACATCATTAAGTTGAGATTGGCTACAGAGTGTCAGTGGCTCGAGGCTACTGCAACCACGACAATTGACCGACGACGTTTCAGAAGGTGGGTAATTGATTGGTAGAATCTTTCCAATCTCGATCTACAACGACAAACTCATTCTTGACTCCATTCCACAGCCAAGATGGTCAACGTTCCCAAGACACGCAGAACCTATTGCAAGGGAAAGCCATGCAAGAAGCACACGTTAGTATTGATTGCAAGTCTAAGACAGTGGTCGACAGGCAGGGCGCGAATGATGGGGCCCTTACGAGAGGGGGAAAGGGTGGAATGAGGGTAGGAGGAGGACGACGACGACGAAGGGAAGACTGAGAGCTATCGGGCTGGGAAGAGATAGATTAGAGGAAGTGTCGTAAATTAGGGAGGCAATGGATTGGGGGGTCGAGCTGGAATAGAACGGCGAGTAGTACGGAGAAATTGCACGGCCAGGACTGATCCCTGTCTACATTTTGCTCTCACAGCCCCCACAAGGTCACACAATACAAGACCGGAAAGGCCTCTCTGTACGCTCAGGGAAAGCGTCGTTATGATGCCAAGCAAAAGGGATACGGTGGTCAAACCAAGCCCGTTTTCCACAAGAAGGCCAAGAGTGAGTGATGACGGAGCAAAAAATAAATTTTGTAAAGTCCTTCTTTTGCTAACGTCAATGTGTCCATCCAGCCACAAAGAAGGTTGTCTTGCGACTAGAGTGCACATCATGCAAGTACAGATCACACATGGCGCTCAAGCGATGCAAGCACTTCGAGTTGGGTGGTGACAAGAAGACAAAGGGTGCCGCTCTTGTTTTCTAGATGTTCACACTGTATCATCAATTCGATCACGCTCTCTTACTCCATGCAGATCACATCTTTCAAATCGCATAAGGGGATGGGAAGGAGCAGCATACGAACATGCGCATGAAATGTACCATTGCAAAACATTCTATTCGTGGTGTTTCCTGCGTGTAGTTGAGTTGTTTAGTACAGAGGTGAGGAAGAGGGGGGGGAAGAGGGGGGGGGCAGGTCGGGTCTAGCCATCACTTTCGGACACGAGCTTGGCGACACTGTTTGCCAGACTATTCAATTCGCCGGCTAAGCTCGTCTCGGCGTACACTCGGACGCAATCCTCTGTTCCACTTGGTCGAACGAAGGATCTCGCATCTTTGTATTTGCTCACCAAGTCATCAATCTTGGACTGCAAACCAGGTGGACTGATCAGCTTCCTCTCTGCATCTTCCGTTTTGAAGATACTTCGATCCTTGACGTTGACTTTGAGGAGTTTGTTGGGCAGATCCTCGTAAGCACCGTCCCATTCCGTACAATCCCACTGTCTAGAGCGCAGTATCACCTCTACAAAGAGCATGTCACTGATCGCATCCCCGACTGTCTGATTGATTAGATTCACCAGACCGGAGAGTTGAAGTAAAGCTTCTTCTGCAGCAGGAGATTCTGGCGAAGCTTCCCGAATCTTTCTTCGGGCGGAAGGTGAAAATAGAACGGTGCCATGACCGTTTGCCTCAAAGTAGACGCCTACTTCGAACGATTCAGCTGCATGGTGAAGGTACTTGACTCCAGTCGGCGTACATGAGACAGGTACTCGCTGTCGTATGTCAGGACTGGAGAGGATTAGTCTTCTCCTGCCCTTCAGACATCGCTTCCCAACCTACTTACCTGCTTTAGATACTTGGTTGAGCTGCCGTTGGCATACGCCGTTTGGACACATCCGACGTTCAGTTCGATTCCTGCCTTCTTCACCAATTCACTGATGAAATCTGTAGCTAGACTGGCGATCTTGTCTCCATCTAGCAGTCGAAAGCTTTCTTTGTGATTGACGTTGCCTCGCAGGTAGTAATAGATGATTCGATCGGCATCACCATCAAAGGAGCAGATCCGATCACCAGACTTTATCCCGTCCTTCTCGAGGTTCAAGGGCAGTCTTTGGTTGGTCTTGACATAGTCCGCACCACATCCATTGTTGAGCGCTCCAGGTGTGGTAGTTGACGTCCTCAAGACTCGGAGAGGAAGTTGATCAGAAGGGATATACTTTTGTAATGACAGCAACGCATGAGCTCCAACACCATTAGCGCAATCAACAGTCAACGTTCCTACCGCTGGCTTGCCGGCCTATTGATGCAAGCACAAGCGATTTCAGCACACACTTTCGTCGTTGGGTAGATTGAGCGTCACTTACCACCAGCTTGCTGAAAGCACTCGAAAGCTTCTCGTAGTAGCCTTCCTCTGTAGGCTCCCCGTACTCTTCCGCGGTGCCTTTGGTGTTGTGTGCGAGAACGAGGTAGTGTAGTTGAGGTGTCGTCTTCAGTCCGGCATCAATCATGTTTGCTCCCATGACTGCTAAGCCTTCTGCAATAGCTTTCACGAGCGATGGAGAAGTGGGACGTGTATCGCACCCGTATATGACACTTGCTGTTTCGTTCAAGTCAATCTTTGCTGTCTTGATCAGTGTTGTCAAGACAGAGATCAAGTCGGCAGTCGTCGTAGCATTTGCAGCGGCTGTGCAGTATGATTCCCAAGATGCTTCCATCATTTCTCCTTTGGGGTCCACTGCCTTGAGGCCGTTGTCCTGATAAAGCAAATCAAAGTAAAGTAGAAAAGAGTTGAGATACTTTCGTCAGGGCCGAAAAAAAGCCAGTAGAGCAGCCGTACTCACCTCTTCAGGATTGTGACTGGCAGTCACCATCATGCCCACCATCTTGCCTTGCATCTTCTTACTTCGAAGGGCACTGATGAGAGCAAGTCGAAAGCAGGTGCTTTCCAAAATGTTGCCTCTAAAATAGATAGATTAGGAAGAAACATTTAAGGAGAGCAGCATGCTCGCTCGGCGCACCACTCACTTGGTACGTATACCGGCGGTACCGTAGGTGAATGTGATTCCCTCTGGTTTTGGGTACTCTTGACTTGCCACTTCGATCAGCTTTACTGGCAGTCCATCGGTATGAGCGACAGCCGCAGAGATGCCGGCAGGTGTAGTCATGGCTGGTGTCTCTATGGGAGGAGAGAGATGAACTGTGTGAAGGGGATGTACGAAGAAGATGTTGTTTCTTTCTCGTTCGGCTTTCTCTCATGCGCTACGACACAAACCAACACGGTCGCGACAATCTAAACTCCACTTCCAAGCAACACTGCTTAGCCCCTCTGATCTTTTTTTTGAGAGAGGGCAGTATCGCGATCTACCTCATGACATTAGACGTGGTTCGCATCTCCTTTGCGCGGATCTTTTACACGAACATCTTGGGCATATTACTCGTGCATTCGATGAGGCTCTGTACTCATCCACATCCGCACATTGAAAGGATCACTTCCTCAAACCCCACCTTCCAGAATACGGTAAGAATGGGGGGCATCTGACGTCGGAGAAGATCGACCAGACAAAGCACGTGTGGGTGCGCCTGGAAATTTTTTGAACCACCCTAAATCAGAATGGTAAAGTGAAATTTTTAGGCACCAAGCCCTTGATCAATTACTGTACGATACCCTAAGAATGCCGGCGACAAAGAAGCGACAGGCGCAACGGGCCGAGAAGACGTTGGAGGTCAAGTCAGAGATACCGCTGGGGAAGTACCTCGTAAGCACTGAGAAGAAGATTCGCGATGGAGCGATCAAGTCCTTGGCCAGCTTCTTGGCCAACTCTGATGATGAGCCTCTGTCCGAAGCAGAAATGGCCAAGTTGTGGAAGGGCATCTTTTATTGTGAGGTGCTTGTCGTTGTAAGATACTAAAGAGGGTAGTCTGCTGACATATTCCTCTGACTTTCTCTTGAAGGCTTCTGGATGTCAGACAAGCCCAGGGTACAACAGGCTCTAGCACAAGAGTTGGCCGATCTACTTCTAACAATCAAGGCGCCTTCCTCATCAACCTCGAGCTCATGCAGGCCCGCATTGCTTTTCCTAGAGGGATTCTACGATGCGATGGTGCGCGAATGGACTGGCCTTGATAAATGGAGGGTAGACAAATTCTATCTTCTGTTTAGACGTTTCACGAACGCTGCCTTTCGACTTCTGGCAAGACAAGGATGGGAGGAAGAGGGGGTGTCGCAATTCACGGAAATACTTCTCAAGGAAGGAGGACCCCTTTGTTCCAACGATGTGAAAGTGCCGGACGGTATCACATATCACTTGTCCGACATTTACGTAGAAGAGTTAGATAGAGCAATGGAGGTTTCTATCGAAGCGGACGATTATTTGCACACGGCTGTTCCAGCACTAGTCTTGCTGCAACCCTTTATAAGCACCATGGCTACTTGTCACTCTCCGCTTGTCTTTGATCGTATCTGCAAAGCAGTCATTCTTCCTTTCCTGCAAGACTGTCTCAAGCTACAAGAAGGGCAGGAAGAGAGCAACAGTGGTGGAAAGCGCAAGGCAGGTTCTCAGAAGGCAAGCAGCAAGAGAAGAAAGGGTGATGATGGAGAGTTGCAAGAGTCAAGTAGCGACGACGATGATGACAATGGAGAGACGGATGGGTGCCAGTTCGCTTTCCTGATGAGTCACTTGGCATCTTCAGGGAAAGAGGTGAGGAAGTTGACATTTGAAGCGATATTTCGAGCAGCCAGTGCAAAGGAGTCCATCGACGCTAGGAGACGACGGTTGTACAAATTGTGCAAAGAGGAGGAAGAGCGACTAGAAGACGAAGAGGACTAGAGAAATCATTGAGGATGGCAATACAGGTTTGTGTATATCGTGATTTGTGTGTGCAGCGAAAATCTGGCCAGGTGTCCGGGCCCACCTTCAGTGAAGCAATTCAATAGGCTTGCCAGGTTGCCATTCCCGTGCGGCCTTGTCTATATTCGTCCAATAACGTAAGCCAACAGCCGCCTTCTTGGCCTTTTCCACGTCGACTGGCTCAGCGTCGAATGCTGCTTTGAGATGCTCTATCGCTTGGTCGAGATTTACTGAAGGCAAAGGGAGGATTCGTCGTAAGATGTTATGCTGCGAATCAACACCTCCCCGTTAGAGACCATAACCGTCGGACTTACCCTTGTTCCTTTGCCGCACCGCTTCTGCTTCCTCCTCATCAACTGCACCTTCCAGATCTTCTCGCAGCTCCATCACTTCCATCAATACTTCTGGGTCCTCCAGTGAATCAGACTCGGAAGGTGCTGCAGATGAATGCTTCTCCAGCTGCCAGTGATGCGGAGCTACGTTAGGAAGAAGCAAAGGTTGCAGATACAGTCGCTTGAATCTTTGCTCACCAGTAAATGAGCCCTCTGCAGCGGTTCTCTCAATGTTTCGTACGCCTTGTTAATCAGAGCCGATTGTTGTGCGGCAATCTGCTGTTCTTTCTGTAAGGGAAGGAGAAGCCATAAATTTGCTGCGTCAATCAATACTCTTCTTTTGCTTCTGCTGCTGCTATCCTAAGTTAAGCCTCTTGACTCACATGATCCTTTCCCCCCATTCGATCGGGGTGACTTAAAGCAACTCTCTTCCTCCATAGCGCCTTCAGTTCTCCGAGGTCAATTTGCCATCCATTGGACTTGATAGCGGCTACATCGATCCCGAGTAAGTCGTACGCATTAAGATCAGCAGGAAGAGGCTGTAAGGATCCACAGGCAGCACACGCCAGATCGGATAATGAAAGCGGTTTGTGACACTTCATACACGCCTTCTGCTTCGATGAACAGCTTTCGTTTGCAGTAGAATACGTCCGTCTATGCTGATGCTGTCTATGCGGAATGGTTGCCCGAGCGAGCGGAAGTTGGTGAGATACGTCTCTCTCCGAAGTAATACAGCTTTGACAGACTGTCAAGCAACCACTTCTGGCTTTCGCATCAGCGCTTCGATAAACGAGCCTAGCACCTCCCATGGCATGGCGTCTCATCATACAAGGTCTGGGTATGATAGCCTAGGATGATGTAGCTCACCATCGTTCAGGTGGTGGAATCGGGGGACACAAGTGGAGAACTGAGAAACACGTGATCAACGTCGAGGCTGAAATTTGAAATTTGACAGACGTCGAGGAAGTTTAATAGAGAAGACACAGGCGCTAGAAGTAACCTCGCCCTACTCACTTCTCCAGTCGACAAGCAGAACCTGGGAAAGATGCCGGGGGTGATAGACTTTCTCGATGATGACAGTGGCACTGCTGCATCTTTCGATATCACCGAATCCCTTCTTGGACCATCCTCGGGGTCTAGACAGGGTGGTAAGAAGCGTCAAGACGCTGTCGAGGACGATGGGGATGATGCCGCCTTCATCAGTGCAGCTATCAACAAGCAGAATAAGCGAGCGGGAACAGAAGTTGTCAAGAAGGCGACAGCTGCCAAGAACAAAGGGAAAAACAAGGCAGCGAGCGGCACGACCAGTGGAGGCGGTAGTTTCCAAAGCATGGGTGAGAGACACTTTCGTCGGAGGTAGGTGGAGAAATATTGCCCAGAAGCTGACGATCGAGCTTGACTGTCTTCTCACCGAAAAAGGGCTACACCCATCCTTACTGCGATCACTAGTACTACGAGGCTATACAACTCCAACCCCAATACAGAGACAAGCGATTCCGGCAATCATAGATCATCCACCGAAAGACTTGGTCGGCATGGCGCGAACTGGTTCAGGAAAGACGCTTGCTTACTTGATACCTCTTATTCAGCGACTCAATGGGCGGCATTCTTCCACTTTCGGGGTCAAGTCTTTGATTCTGTGTCCTTCTCGAGAATTGGCTCTTCAGATTTTAAGAGTGGGAAAAGAGATTGCTAGGGGATGGAAAGCAGACGAAGGCGGAGAGGCAATTCGCTGGGGCTTAATTGTTGGAGGTGAAGGACTAGATGAGCAATTCGCTTTGATGGCCACCAATCCTGATGTGATCATCGCTACGCCTGGAAGACTTCTACATCTGACTGTGGAGATGAATTTGGATCTCAAAAGTGTTTCTTATGTGGTATTTGACGAAGCCGATCGACTGTTTGAGATGGGATTTGCTACTCAATTAGAGGAATTGCTGGTTAGGCTACCGACTGCAAGGCAGACCTTGTTGTTCAGTGCCACCTTGCCCAAGTCTTTGGTCGACTTTGCAAGAGCAGGGCTACAGGATAATCCCAAACTGGTACGATTAGATGCCGACAGCAAAGTGGCGGAAGATTTGAGAATGGCTTTCTTCAGTGTGAAACCGTCTGAAAAGGAAGCGGCCCTGTTGTTGCTTCTACGAGACGTCATTGGAGTACCCTTTGGTCAATCTACCGGACATGAGGATCGAAATGAGAGCGGAAGAGGGGATGACAGTAGAAAGCGGAAGCGGTTTCAACAAGCTGGACTGAGTGGTGCCGACGAACTCCTGCCTCACCAATCGATAGTCTTTTGCGCCACAAAACATCACGTCGAATACCTGCTTCTTCTTCTCACCACCGCGGGCTACTCTTGCAGTCACATCTATTCTTCACTCGACCAAGCGGCCAGAGGCTTGGAGATGAAAAAGTTCCGCGATGGACTGTCTAGTCTT
Organism: Exobasidium rhododendri; assembly: GCA_026210745.1. Lineage (NCBI taxonomy): Eukaryota > Fungi > Basidiomycota > Exobasidiomycetes > Exobasidiales > Exobasidiaceae > Exobasidium > Exobasidium rhododendri. The sequence continues at coordinate 2,699,048 of CP110630.1, forward strand.
TTGATCGTCACAGATGTGGCAGCGAGAGGTATCGATCTGCCCGTCTTGGAGCATGTCATAAATTACGACTTTCCCAGCAGTCCCAGGGTGTTTGTGCATCGTGTCGGTCGAACAGCGCGAGCGGGAAAGAGAGGTTACGCCTGGAACTTGGTGCAGCAATCCGAATTGCCCTTCTTGTGCGATCTACAGCTCTTTCTTGCAAGACCTTTGCTTTCGTCTTTGAGTCTGAAGGAAGACGCTGCTAAAGTAGACGCTCTGGATCTGCACGACAAGTTGGTTATCGGCACTTTCCCTCGAGAGGCCTTGGACAATGAAGTAGAGTACATCAGTGAAAGCTTGGGAAATGCAAGTAGCTCGGTCGCTGTTGCGCTACCGGCACTCAAGCAGGTGGTCGGTAGAGCGACGAAAATGTACCAGCGAAGTCAAGTCAAGGCGAGCCAGGAGAGCTACAGACGAGCCAAAGAGATGACCAAGGAGACCAGTGCAAAGGAGTGGGCACTGGCCGGAAGCATCTTGGAGGAAGATGGAGTGCACGATGTCGTAAAGAGGCCTCAAGCATACGGTCTCACTGCTTCACAAATCACCGATTCGAAAGAAAGTATGGGCAAGGTCTCGAGACCAGCAAAGGACAGCAAGGCATTGGCTGTAGAGGCAGCCGAAAGGGCTGCTCTGCTCTCTAAGGTGAACAAATTTCGCCCAAATGAGACAGTGTTTGAAGTGGGTGCAAAGGGAGCGACACCCAACGCCCTTTTGATGAAGGATCGTCGTCGAGTACTCGCTGGCAAAGTGCAACGGGGTGCGCAAATCGAAGCGAGCAAGGCAGACAGAGAAGTGGGAGAAACGGGCGTAGATGAGTCGAGTAAGATGAACGCTTCTCTCTTAAACGAAGCTGACGAAGAAGACATTCAAGACGTCTTTGATGTAGCTGGACCGTCGAAGAAGTGGAAGCAGAACTTCAGAGATCCTACCTTCTACATGGATTACCAGCAAAAGGATGCCCATACGGAGAAGGGCTACTCTCTCAACAACAGTGACTCTTTCACCGAGCAAGCCAACCGAGCCACATTCACCCTCGCCAACGATGAAGGCACCATGGGAACACAATCACAAGCGCCCAACAGCTCCAGATGGGATGTAAAGAAGAAGAAGTTTGTGCAAGGTGACGGCACGGGATCTGACAACAAGAAACTGATCAAGACAGAATCAGGCAGAAAGTTACCGGCAAGTTTCAAGTCTGGTCGATTCGATGAATGGCAAAAGGAGCAGAGGGTCAGCTTGCAAAAGGTAGGAGAGAGAGAGGACTCCAATGTGGTGAGAACAGCGAGAGGACTAGTGGAGAGAAGTCGAGGTGGAAGGGAAGGTGGCGGTGGAAGTCGTGGTGGTGGAAGAGGGGGACGAACATTCGTACACAACCAAAACAAGCCTGGCAAGAGGCCCGATAGATTTGAAGACGATTATCATAAAAAGATGGCTAGGTACAAAGACAAGAACGAGGAAGGTTCAGGATCTAGTACACGAGCTCCTAGAGGCAGTGATTCTAGGGGCCGAGGGCGTGGTCGTGGTCGAGGGGGATCGACGATGGGTGGTAGAAATACAGGAGTGAAGGCGAGAAGCGAACTGAAAGATGCCAGACAGATCCAAAAGGACCGTAGCGTGGCAAGCAAGAGGAAGGAAAAGAATGCTAGGCCTAGTCGAAAAGGGGGTAGTAGTAGAGGAGGTAGCAAGAAGAAGCGGTAGATAGGTCGTCCTCCATCTCTTGATGAGGTTGTGAGAGGCTCCGTCATTCACGACTTGCTTCATCGCTTAGTCCGGCAATAGTCAGCAGGGCCAGTGGATTCGTTAGACGGTCGTTCAGACTGCTTGTGACCCCAGACTGCACTTCATTGCGCATCACAGACCAATTAGAGGAGTGTTGGATGGCGCTGATGTGATCGAAGTCTTGCACCCTTGGAATACTATGAGAGGCAGTCAAGGGAGCAAATGTAATGTCTTTGCAATGCTCAATCGTGGCCACCGAATTTGTCGAGAGAAGAACAGCCATTGCGTGAGACGAGTGCATGCGAAACTGGGTGGACGAGAGCAAAGGGCGTGATGAGATAAATCGACCAAGACTTTGAAAAGGCGACACAGCAACGCACCTGTCTGCACTCTAGGACTATCACGCATTCGAGACAGTCGTGAATCATGGTACTTCCATCAATCGTTCCGCAGAGAATGACGCAGCGACGGAGATCTCTGAGCTGTAGAGCCAGGAATGGGCGCCTATTGCCCAAGTCTCGAAGGTCGACAAGGCAGTCTACCAGATTGATAATGTGAAGATCAGTAGCTGTGCTGTTTTCCGAGGTGGGTATTTCATTTGTGGCGATGGACCGGCCCTGCTTGTCCCGTATAGACAAGGAAGGGGACAGAGACGACGAGATGTTGGTACTATCGATGAAGGAGACGGGTGATGATGGAGACGTCGATGCCACTACATGAGTGTCAGATTTCGCCTTTCTCTTGAAGGCGAACTTTGGTTTGGGAGTCAGCTGCGAGCGCTTCCCGCTCAAAAGCTCATTCACTTCTTTTAAATGCTGTCTTCACAGGACTTCCTTTTAGTCACTTCGACCTTTGTGTAAAATGAGCCCTATGTATCATCATCACTTACCAGCTCATATTGCTTTCTATCATAGGAAGGCAGCTGATCTGTGTTATCCGTCAATGAAACGCGAGCTTGCGAGATATCCTCGAGTATGAGGTTCAGATGCCTCTCGTCCTTTGCTACCTCGATCCGCTGTCTGATATCTGCACAACTCCAGAGGTGTTGAAATGAAGTCAGCTCTTTAAATCGCATCGCAGGCTTTCATCAATTGGGAACACTCACCCTTCAAGCTCTGACTAAAATCAGCGTAGAAAGCCTGTGCCTGTAGTGTGCTTGTCTGTGACTGTGCACCCAGCGATGAAGTCGATGCCATGCACGTCAGCGTCGATCGGAGGTGGGTAAGGCAAAGTGTGCCCCCCCCCCCCTCTAAGAAGACCAAGGACAGGATAAGTTGCGAGGATCGCGTACGTCCCATCCAGCCAAAGCTGTAATCACGCGACGGAAATTTAAACATTTTTCCATTCTCCGTCCTCAAGCACGGTACACAATCTGACCTTTCTTCTCGTCGTCTACCGCTCAACACTTTTCAATCTCATCTTGCCCTGTCAGTAGCTATGGCTGATCCGGTCTTGTTCGACACGCAGTTCACGGTCAATGCTATCGATCCAGATGGCAAGAAATTCGAGAGAGGTGCGTAAGAGGGATGATCGTTTGGGGAAGGATGATAGAGCAACGTGTATGCTGAGGCAGGAGGAGTCTCTCTCTCTCTCTCTCTTTAGTCTCCAGGATCATAGGGCACTCTTCGTCTCTAGACATGAAGCTCTCTCTCGATGTTGCTGTCGACATATATCCCATCTCTGTGGCTCAAAACTTGACGTTGCAGATTGCATCATCGCTGGGAAGGAGTACTGGAGAGGGCGAAGGAGGAGAAAACGATCGTGATGCTTGGAGACTGGAAGGCGGTGGAGGACTAGCAGACGAATTCGACTACGTCATGTATGGGAAGGTGAGACGCACTTCTAGTCTTCAATGAGAACTGCACTTTCTGATTCTGACTGGATCTCGCAGATCTACAAATACGACGACTCGCCTTCGGAAACAGTGACTGTCTATGCAAGCTTTGGCGGACTCCTAATGGCACTGACTGGGTCCTATCGACATCTAAGTGGACTGACAGTGGGCAGCAATGTATTCTTACTGATACGATAGACTGGGACCATGGCATCACACTGGTCACGCGGACATCTTGTACTTTTAGCGAGTCGATTGACATCAAGAAAATGATGGAAATACTTACGCATTCACTATTCTCTCTCGTGGCCTAAACCTTGGCTTACTGGGCATGCGGAGAACATGCAAAGGAGCCTAAGCGCACCTATGTCCACCAAAGCCTTCACCCTCTCATCTAGAATTTGAGCTTAGCTTCTAAGTATGTATAATTGTGGTACTTGTCTACTTGAGAATCCAGCGAAGATCAACAGACACTGTCTTTCAACTCAGAGATTCTGGACTGCGTATAAGGAGTCACGGGTAAATACACACTTCAGGCGTTGAGAGGAGTCGCACAGTGGGCCGTTGTGCTGTCGGAGTAGAGAAGTCTGCTTGTGGGACCACTGGGAATGCCAAGCGGTCCCGTTTCTTCTACAGGGACGAAAACTGCCAGATGACGAAAGGGAATACCAATTAATGCATTTTAGGCCTCCCGCGCTTGTTCGTTCTATGAAAAGATCAGGGCGACATTAAAAATTACATTTTCGCGAAAGCGCACCTTACGTGGGCTGCTTGTCTGTCCTTCCAGAAATCAGATGACAGGAGAGGAGAAGAAGATGATGGTGGATGACATAAAAGGGGGATGATGCTCTGGCAGGGGGAAAACAGGTAAGCCGCTTTCCTCTCCCCCCACACTTTGCCCAAAAATGTCGTCCTCTTTTTGCATCCACTCGTGGACAAGACTGCTGGCCGTGATCGTCATTTTAGCCTCCTTCACATCCCTTCAGGTATGGGCTCTTCCGTCCAGCAGCGAAGAGACGTCGCTGCTTGCTCGCTCAAAAGCCAGTGCTGGCTCTTCTTGCAAGCACGACAGCCATTGCTCTAGTGACGTATGCTACCAGTCCAAATGCCTTGGTGAGACTGGTCGTCATCTCAAGGCGCCCTGCAAAAAGAGCACACAGTGTAAATCCAGCTACTGTGGTCACTCTCAGTGTGCTAAGAAGGCGGATGTCGGTGCATCGTGCTACAAGAACGCCGGTTGCCTGTCTGGCTTTTGCAATAATTCAAGTAAATGTGCCAAAGCTACGTCAACAACGAGTACAACAAGTACGTCTTCCACATCCACCGCCACAGCCACTCCCACCAGCACTGCTTCCGCAGATGGCAGCATCGTAGTTCGAGGAGCGTTTGACGATGGTACACTTGGCTCTTTTACCGCTTCAGATGGAGCTGTAGTCATTCGAGACCCGGGCGAAGCTGTATCTCCACCCTACTACGTGACCATCAGTGCCGATGGCTCTTCCTCCGACACTTTGTCGCAGACTAGCTCTACCACTACCGCCTCCTCTGCCAATCGTCGTGATAAGCTAGAGAAGAGGCAGAGGACGGATGGCGGAATCAATCACCAGATCAACTACTACTTCCGTGTCACTTCATTTGTCGATCAGACAGGCACGAACCAGGGCGGTTGTGCAATGCAGCCATTCGTCAATGGTCAACCGATCTACAGTCATGAAGTCGACTCTACGAATTTCCCTAATCCGGACTGGACTTCTGCAAGTGTTATATATGGAAGTACGATCAACCAATTAACGTTCCAAATTGCATGCGGTGCCAATTCATTCGCAACGTTTGCGCTCGACTCCATCTCTGTATTCGATACCTACGCTACGACGACTTCCACTCTCCCATCGGCAACTGCGACTTTCACAGGAACGACCACGGTCACTTACATGCCCACTTCGACCGCGTAGAGGGTGTCTTGATTTCTGGCTTTGTGTCTGTATCCCCTTCAGAGGGGCTCTCCTCTGGTCTAAAGAATCGAATCGGCTACTTTTTCATCCCCTGCTGGTAGAGAAGGGTCGTCGGACAGCGCTGTGCTCAATAGGATGAATTGAGACACACGCTTCTTCCCCTCTGTATTCACGATGAGAAAGGTAGACTTACTCCTGATTGCGATGTTTTAAGATTGGTTTGGTATGGTGCGGTATAGAATGTGGTAGAAGTACAATGTGTGCCTGATTGAAATTCTGCTGCTCTAAATCCCGTGCTCGCTTCTGAGCGTCTCTACAATCCTCTGGGCAGGCAGAGCCTCTGCACCGCTGCCACTCTCTCCTGCATCGCTGCCGGCACCGGGAGTGCTGCTTCTAGTTCGCCCGTTGCGTTTCCTTGTCGACTTCTTGGACACTTGACCGTTCGGACCGTGCATAGAAACGCCTGGAGGTTGAAAGTACGTCTTGAGCACTCTCTTTGCTTTGCTTCTTGGATTCGGTGCATAGACGTTTTCGGTGAGGTAGAATCGACGCAGTAGCATTATTGCATCTTCTCTGTAGTAGCCTCCCACCGCTTCGTACGCTGGTGCATTCCTGAGCTGAGAACTGTGAGATGGTCATCAAGAAGAGCAAAACTCGGTCAGCACTTCCCGCTAGAGTCTATCCCTCTACCTCTCATGCACCCACCTCATGTGAACAGGTAGGACGCTTCCATTTCCTCCGAATCTCTCATTGCCGGCTCCGAATACTACTCTCTTGATACCCACCTGTCTTAGCGCAGACGCACACATGATACATGGTTCGATCGTCACATACAACGTCGTTTCTGCGAATGGATTGTCACCCTCTGGACAGCTATGTGGCGACAGGGGAAAGGCAGGCGTCGTTGGAGGATGAAGGGTCAAGATGTAATCGATTGCTTCCAGTTCAGCATGCCGTGTCGCCTGGAAGAAAGCAAGGCGGTCATCAACAAGAAGTGGATGAGTAAATGCATTCAGCAACTTGCACAGATTCCTCGTCTGTCTCTTCACCTTCCTTCCCCGTTTACTCACATTCATAAGCTCGTTTGTACGATTTCTCGCCCTCGCTATCACCTCTCCATTCCGCACAAACACGCTTCCCACCGGCACTTCTGCTGCTTCGAAAGCTTGTCTTGCCATGATCAAAGCTTCCCGCATCCACTTCTTATCCTCTTCCGATTGATCAGCAACAGCAACGTAGCGGGTCATTGCAGTATTCTTTGGTGCTCTCCGGGATGTGTGACGGGCAGGACTGAAGTTGAGAAGATTGTCAATCCTGGAAAGGATTTAAATTCAGTAAATTAAGACAGGCTAAGTACGTATCTCACGTGGAGGCCAATCATCACCATGACGACCGCCTCTGGCCGTTGCAGTTTATAGGACGTACCCAAATAGGGAGTGTCAGTCTAGGCAAAAGAGGCTCGAGGGGGAAGAGTAAAGATGCTGTGGGGACGGTGGCAGCTGTCAAGGCTTGATCTCGTGAATCGTAATGTGCAGTGAAACAATCGTGGGCAGATCAACCTTTCCGGACGCCCGGCCTTTCCTTCGTGCTCTTTGTTCAGTGAATGCACAGTGGGGCAACGGATAATCTGGACTCGGAACGATGTCATTTGAAGTACTGAAACGGGACTCGCAAGCATTGATTGAAGGGAATATAGACATTGTTTTTACTGCTCAGAAAATCACATCCTCGTCTTTGCCTTCGCCGAGCATATCACCACCACCGCCTGCCTTTGACTCTTCATCTCCTTCTACTTGACCGCTTCCTTCGTTCTGTAGTTGCGCCGCTTTCTTCTGGGTCGCTTCCAATTCTTGATTTCTCTTCTTCTTTCCTTGCACTTTCTTCAGTCTAAAGAACTCTTCTCGATCCATCTCATCCAACTCCGAAGTGATGTATGAGATCGTGTTTTCCAATTTGGGGATGATGACATGCTCGATAGCATTCACACGTCGATTGGTCATGCGGATTACTTCGTCCAGAATGACGAAAGCTGTTTGTAGACTTGCTAGTTCGACAAGCGTGAGCAGCGCCTTTGTGTATGTCTCTCTCGCCTTTTGCACTTGCTGACCTCCTCGAGACAGACCAGTCAGGGAAAACTCTAATGGTGGGGGATCAGAAGCGAGGTCAGTGATTGGCGCTAAGGGCACTCGAACGACATCTATGTTCACACACCTGCTGAACCTCCCTCCGACGGTTTGGCTTCGAATGCTGGCAAGAAGACACCGCTGACATTTTCTTGCTTTGCTTGCACTCGGAAGCTTGCGTTCTTTACACTTTCCTGAATGACGTAGCTGATGTCTCCGGTTGCATAGTTGACTTCAGCTAGACTGAATGCTGCTAGTTGCATCACTCTGCCCATCTTTCTCTTTGCTTCATCGATCTTGGCGGTAATCGTCCTGAAGCGTTTGGTCAGAGCATCAGCCTTTCGCTTCAGCAGTGAGTGTCCCGTCTGAGCACCCTTGAGTCGACCCTTTGTCGTATTCAGTGTCATACGAGTGGGGAAAACTGCTTCCCTGGCACCTTTACCTGACATGACGGGCAATCAGTAGATGCGACTACGTAGGACGGGAAGTACGTGGAAAGCGTCGGATCGGATGAAAGGCAATAACAGTCAGTCACAAAGGCAGCATCGCTCGCGTAGAAAGATTGGGCAGGACCCCTTTTAGGGCAATCGTGTTCTCGCACGGTAAAAATTCTCCTAACAAGATAGTAGGATTATTAGAAGCTAGAAGTGCCGGCTGTCCTTCCTTCTCGCCCTCTAATGAATGAGTCGATTCCGCCTAGACCAAAGAGTCAAGCCAAGCTCATCGACACAGACGACCCATCCTTACCAAGGTTAGAGAGTCGACTAGCCGGTCTTGGCTCTGATGATGGCACCGTTCGATGGGTCGCGATTGGCACCTGTCTTGCTCATTTTGACTGCGAGACTTGGCTGCATGTAATGCGTCAGCTTATCGTCCACCCGGAGAGGAACAGCTCCAACATTCTACGAGCAGACATACTGTCCGAGAAGAGTATGAACGAGTCAGCGGCACCCTATGTGGACAAGACCATCATCGAAAGGATGATCCTGCCCCGTCGACCGAATCTAGATGCTGCACTGAGACAAACGTGCACGATATATCGAGATGAGAAGAGCAACGCACTAGTCGTATACACACCACAAACAGAGCATGCGTTCCCTAGCGAACCGTCACAGATTCCTTTCTACCACCCTAAAATTCGTGCTATAGCTTTTCAATACCGCAATCGGACGGACACTTTGTCTTCCTCGTCCGAAGAACATGTCCTAGCAGATTTGTTCATACACGTCGTGCCTTTCCCTTGTGACGACGCCTTCAACGCAATACACCAGGCCTCGCATCGACTATCGCGCACAACGCTCTCACTTCTAGACACACAAGCCCAACACAGCTGGGGAAGCAAACACAATTATCAAAAGCGGGTCATTCACGACACACTTGTTCCTCGCGAGGAGTACATGGATCTGTATATCTTGTTGAAGGAAAAGTATGCAGGTATCGTCATCAAGAGCTGGGTGGAGAGCACGGATCCTAAAAAGCACGTTTTTGAAGACATCGGGATTGCCGCCTTTATCATACTGCTGTGGAAGGAGACTGAACGATCCGGAGGAAGCATGCCGACCAGCTTCGTCGATGTGGGATGTGGAAATGGCCTGTTGGTGTACTTGCTCAACGCGGAGGGCTACAAGGGGTTCGGCTTTGATCTGCAGCTCAGGAAGAGCTGGGCGGTATGGAAGAGCTTACCGGGTGGGGCTGATCTGCGTGTCATCTCCCTGGACGCACCAAGTATGGTTCGAAATGGGTCCGACATCTTTCCACCGTCGAGTTTCCTCATTGGGAATCATGCTGATGAGCTGACTAGCTGGCTTTCCCTCCTGGCCCATCGAACACCGAGCTGCACGGGCTTCATCAACATTCCCTGCTGCGCATTCTTCTTAGATGGGGCCCACTTTGGCAACACCAAATTCACCTTTACCGATGAAGAGCTCCAGCATCTGCTGGGGAGGTCGAGTGAAAGCGCGGTCTTTCTGAGCACCAAGAAGGAGTTTGACAGGGGACCACCCACCCAGAACAGCAGCACTTCCACTCGAAATGTAACATACTTGAAGTACCTTTCTCATCTGCATCTGCACACGGGCTGGCATCTTGAAAAGGAGGCACTCCGAATTCCAAGCACAAAGAATTGGGCTCTCATTGGAAGGCAACGAGTTTGGCAAACGGTCTCTTCCGTCAAAGGAGACACTCTGAGCATAGACACTGCCAGGAACCTTCAACGGAGCGTCGACGAAAACGTGCAACTTCTGACAGAAGAACACGGCTCTCGATGGGAAGCAAGGCCACCGCCGGGCAAAGGCATTGCTTCCGCTTCTCATTGAAGTCCTCGACGTATGTTTCACCCCAATATGAACTGCAACGATCTCATTTGTATACTTATTGCATCTTCCATACAATCATGCTTCGAATTTCCCCGACGCCCACGTCTTTGTCTTGGTCGCCATTCTGAAGGAAACGTGGAGTAGGAAAGAAGCCGTTGGTCAGCATCCTGCTACGGAGTCGTCCTTGAGCTTCTACTCACTCTACTGCCGCGGTACCCCAGTCTTCTCCATGATTGTGCTTGTTTGCGCTAGTACCCAGACCGCTTCTCTCTAGAGCTTGCTCTTCGGTCAGAGCAGTGAGGACTCCCAGTATGACGGGGGTACCCGTATCCAGACCAACACGCATGAGTCCGTGACAGCAAGAGTCTGAGATGTACTCAAAGTGCATCGTGCTGCCTTTAATCAGTACGCCAATCGATATGACAGCATCGAAAGGCTTCTCGAGACTTGAAGTAGAAGGCACCGTCGAGCTTGTCAACTCCGCCAATCCACCCATGAGATCGTTAGCGAGTGAGGACGATTGGATCTGTGAGGCGGAGATTAGTCTGATGTTTTGAATTGTTTTTTTTCAGTGTACGAAATTTATGCATAGCCTCTTCCTCACACACGCAGACCACACACACACCTGCTTGTAGCGATTGGAAGCTCGAAACTACCCGGCACACTCTCGATGATGATGTTCTCCGTCTTGACACCGGCCTTCTCCATGCTCGACACAGCCCCCTTGACTAGAGCTTCTATACACTCGGTGTTCCATCGGGCGTGCACGATCCCGATCCGGAGACTTGAAGCGTCTGGGAAGGAAGTGGGAGCGGCAGCTGGTCTCTTCTCAAGCATAGTGTCGTGATGATCGTAGGTGAGGAGAGGGCCCGAAACGAATTAAGATTACTTGGACCTTGCTCTTTTAGGGTTTCGGCCGCACACACCGTCTAACCCTACGTTTCTCATGGCCCGACTTCCAATTGGGCCTCGGCGAAAAGGAGACACAACTCAAGGACACGTCACGTGCCTCATCACGTGAGATGAAATTTTTCCAATGCGCAACTTCGAAACGAAGATACAAAAGGGAGAGGGACGGGGCGATCTCAAGGTTTGTCTCCTTAGACCAACTCTGTAGAATCTCTTTTTTAGTTATTCTCTTGGTCCAACGACTCGTTTGAGCCACAATTACCAACACTGATGATGCAGGACAAGTCCCGCGCAGTCTCCTGTCAACGAGATCATGGGCCATTGTCGCCTCTTTGATGACTTGCATGTCTTGGTCTAGTCGTCGTTGCTGCCCTTGTGGCTCAGCGACCTGCCTTGACGTGGGAGGACGCGGGCAAGTCTGAAGTGTCTTATCGAATCTCTTCTTTCTTCTTTCAAGCCTCTTCTTTCTTCATTTGCTCTTACTTGTATCTGACGTTGACTAGCAAGGCTATTCGTGTTTGTTCGATTACGATGGCCTCTTCTTCTGTCGAAGTCTCTCGCTCTATGCAATGCAATTTTCTTGCTTTATCTTTCTCTCTCTTGCTCCTCCTCGAGTGACTGATTGGTCTTCTTGTGGCTATGGGCGTCATGGCGGAAAGTAGTGCATCCCTTGACGAAAGGGGCTCTGTCGGGTTAAGGCCGCTCTTCACCTCCTTTGATCATAGCCACCCCTTTTCATCATAGCCTCAACTGGTCAGCTTTAGTCTCTGGCTCTCCTCTCTCGACATATCGCTATTCCCTCTATCATCCCTTTCATAGCTACGTCCTCCGTCTATCGACTCATCTTGAGTTCTCGACCACTGTCACTGACGATGGACACAAACCTTGCAACACTCTTGTCAACGAAATCTAGGGCCATATTCGCCCCTTTGATTGACTTGCACAACTAGCACGCAAGCGAGTCTGAAGTGTTTGCTGTATACATACCTTCGATATCTTTGCGTTTCTTTCAGACTTATGTACTGAAATCAATCTTCTGCCTGAAACAATATGTGGGTGTCAATGTGGGTGTCAAGGCAACTCGCCGCGAAGGGTTGGAAGCGCAGAACGACGGATGCTCATCACGATGGAACTGGGCTGTTTCCTGCTTCCTTAGGAACTCCCGACTCTACCCATCACGGCAATTCTCAGCGTAAAGGGTAGTGAACGAAGGTGAAGAAGAATTGCATCGAGATAGTAGTACATGAAAAATGATAGTAAAGTGGACGTCAACGAAAACTCTCTACGACGAGTCCTGTGTCTGCCGCTGCCCTGCGTCCGTCTGAATCTGCATCTCAATCTCCTTCTCTTCGCCCCTGTTTCTCTGTTTGTTGTCAACACCGACTCCCGCCGCCAAGTAGGACTCTTCCACGGTATATGCCTTTTCCTCTCTCATCCTCTTTGCTATTCTTTTGTGTAATTTGCTCTTACTATGGACGTCCTTGTCGACTTGACTTGGGAAGTGTCGATCGCATTCGACGCAATAGAACAGCCCTAGGCCAGGCAAGTCGATGTCCAAGTGGTCTGGCTGCGTCAGCGCTTCGTATTTCTTGTTGTCTTCTAGGTTGGACTGGATCTGATCGTGATCAAGCTTGCGGGCACGAGTGCGAGCGCCTCTGGAGATATCTGAAAGGAAATGGCCAGTACAGTTTGCTTCCACTCAGTGTCGAGAGAGGATGACTCTTTCCTCTTTTCATCTGCCGACAAACTACTCACCTCTCCTCGCATGGTGGTTTCTCTTGTGTCGCATTCGTGTCATCGTGCTTGTATATTTCTCGGGATGGGATCGCTGAGGAAAGTGCGACAAAGCCAGATGTGAAAGGTGGGCGGGGGGTTGAGGAGCTGTCAACTATAAAGTTGAAGCTGAAGGTTTAGAGAGAAATTCAAAATTCTAAATCACATGCATCGCGCGATGAGGGAGAGAGCGAGCGACCTTCTCAGACCTCTAAAACTCTCTCTCTCTATTCCTTGCATCCTACTCCTTGGTCCAGGCAGTGTCGTAACCCATACGTCGCATCGACAGCATGGCGGCAAGGTCAGCGATGGGCCAGCTCATAGCAGTCAGGTCTTCTTGTGCTGCAGTAGCACCCAAAATCGCAAAGCCTTCACTACTTCTTCGGTGTGTCAGGTGAGTCGATCCTGAAGCTGACCGATTAGACGCTTTCGTGATGCTCAAATCTCCTTTCCTCCTTTGTCTTGGCTCATCTAGCTCCTCACCTGATAGGGCAGCGCAAGAGAGTCCATCGGAGACATCGGTCGCTTCAACAAGCACCTCCAATACGCCGTCTGCTATCTCGCTCCCGTCGCCATTTGAGCCGGCCTTATTCCACCCTCGGACACATAATCATCACGTCGCCTCTCTTCACTTTCGAGCTCATGGTCCGGGACAGACACTACAGAATCTCCAATTCTATTGTGACTTTGCACTTCGAGCAGGCTATGCACTTGGGATTCCCTTATCTGGAACTGTATCTCTCCCAACAAGGACATCACTATGGACCGTACCCAAAGGGCCTTTTGTTCACAAGAAAAGTCAAGAGAATTTCCAAAGAAGAGTTCATAAAAGACTGATCAAAGTGTGGGATGCAGACATTGAAGTAGTCGACAGGTGGTTGCACTTCCTTCGAATCAATTGTATGGAAGGTGTAGGGATGAGAGCGGAAATCTATCGATATTTTCCTCTGTCTATTGGATCAACTCTCTTGGCTGCTTCGACATCTCAATTACGATCACTGCCCGAAGGATCTGCCGAGGGAGACGACGCAACGTTGAGAGCAAGTGAAGCGGATTCCGATCAAGTGGCTAGGCTAGCCAGGGCGATCATCGAAGAGGAAGTGGCAAAGCAAGATGCAGAGGATGAAGCAGAGAACTTCCAGCAGCTTAGTCAGGGACCAGCGGAAAGCAAAAGGGGCAGTGAAGAGGCAACAAAAGAGGTGAGCGCCAACGAGGCCGCCACAGAAGAGGGAAAGACAGAGGAGCAGGACAAAAGCACCCAGGACACAGAGGAGGCAAACGAGCAGGTCAGAGAAGAAACGAATGCAGAAGAGGCAGCGGAAGAGAAGAAGAATTAGAAGCTACCTGAGGGAACGAGCACTCAAGCTCAGCGTTGAGAACGAGAGGAAAGGTGTCGTTGATGTAGGACCATCTCCCTGCCATAGCGGTTCACAATTATATATGCATACAAAGGCGGAAGAGGAAGTAGCTGGCTGATATGGTAATGTACAATGTAAGGTGGCCGTTAGTGCTTGAGAGACTATTCAGCCTTTCTGTGCCTCTTCTTGCTTGACTCTATCGCCTTGGACGCTTTCCGAAGTGCCTTTTCTGCCTTGACGGTCTGTCGTTTTGCTTGTTTACTCGTTCTCTGCTCCCATCCAGGTGAGTCTTCCCTGCCTACATTACTTTCATCCTTGTTCTCTCCCTCTTCATTGGTTCCCGCGTCGACAATTCTTTCAACAGAACCATCATCGGCAAATATGGTTCTTTTCCCGCTCGCTGCTGTTCCCAAGGCATGCCTTAAGAATCGTGCTACCTTTGCGTGATCTACCGGCGCCGGTTTGTCTGCTCCTTTCTCATCGTCAGCCTGGCCAATCCCTCTCTTGCTGATATTATGCACCTTCGTCAAATATTCTTGAACTCTCTGTAGATCTGCAGTGACTGGATGCGAGACAGGATCAATTCCCGATACCTTCAGTAGGATCCAAACAAGATCTAGAACCACGTAGGCCATCGAAACGTATAATTGAGCCGACTGCAATTTTCCATCTTGATTCGCCTCTTCTATCTGCAAGGTCAGCGCTTCAAGGGGTCCGTCTATGACGGGATCCAGCGATTTTCGAAGATTCTTCAGTGAGACCTTGAGTTGGCTCAGTGTAGGTGCTGGTGATTTGAGTCCGGACATGGTCCAGGTTGCCAAGCTCTCGAATGGGGGGCGTGCAGTGGTGAATGACTGTGAGGAGGCTGCTTTTAGACTCGAAATTTGGCTCTCTCTCTGCCTTGGAACTTTTCTGGCTTCACGTGGATAGAAGCGCACCGACCATGTCGAAGTGTTCCAGTAACACTTGCCATACAGACCACCTTCCCCCTTCACCATTGATACGCCGCAAAGCTCATGCATTCGCATGTGCATCCCCTGCGGAAATCCGTCTGTCTCTCTACATGCCGAGTGACCAAGTTCACAGCAAAAACAAATATCCTCATCCAAACATCGCGGAAAGAGAAGGAGAAACGATCGCTCTAAGAGAATTGTCAAGCAGGGCAGATCCAGACGAATCGGGACCTTCAATGGCAGACGGAAGAGGGCAGGCAGGACCTTCGGCAGGCAGGAGAGCGCGATTTCCAAGGCTACGAACAAGCTTGTCTAGTGATGGTCGCAACGATGAAAGGAGGGGGCTACTGTTCGGAGGGGGAGGTGATGAGGAGGAGGACGACGACGACGACGACGATGACGACGAGAGGACCGACGACCTCGTCGAAGGAAGCCGTCGAATATCCCTCACAGGGACAAAGATGTTGCCGCCAACGAAGCTAGAGAAGCGCAAAGGTGGTTTCCGGAGCATCTTCAGCCATCACAGAAGCTCGGGACAGGATCATAGCAGAACAGTAAGCTTTCTAGAAGGAGAGCGTATCAAGTCTCGGTATCCGGCCAACATTGTCCGGAATCAAAAGTACAACATCCTCTCCTTCCTACCTCTAGTCCTATACGAACAGTTCAAATACTTCTTCAATCTGTACTTTCTGCTCGTAGCGCTAAGTCAGTTTATACCAGCTCTCAAGATTGGCTTTCTAGCAACGTATATCGCCCCGCTTGCTTTTGTGCTTTTCGTGACTATAGGAAAGGAAGCGATCGATGATTATGCCCGATACAAGCGAGACCTGGAGAGTAACAGTACTCCATACGACACTCTACTCTCTACGACTGCATTCAAAGCAACGAAAAAGCAACGCCGACGCGGTAACACAGATGCAGAAAGACAGGAGGAGAACAAAGTACACATCGTGTCGAGACCCAGCTCCAAGATTCGAGTAGGCGATCTGATACTTCTGCACAAGAATCAGAGAGTGCCAGCCGACATGGTGCTCCTCAAGACTACAGCCGGTGATCACTCTGCTGAGACGAATCCGAGGAAGGATGACAGTGGACCGCTGAATGCACACCGCGATTCTGAAGATCAGTTCATCCTGGGGGAAGATGAAGATGAGGAGGGCCCGAGGACGCCACGAAAGCAGCAGTCAATTCAGAGCACAGCTAACAAGAGCACAGCTAACAAGATAAAGCCTACTATGAGCAACGACAGTCGAGAAGAAGGAGGTACGTGCTTTGTCAGGACAGACCAGCTAGACGGCGAGACGGACTGGAAGCTTCGAGTGGCCGTAGATCTGACGCAAAAGATGACAGATGAAGAGGTGATTCGATTGCAAAGCTCAGCTTCAGTCTATGCTGGTCCACCCATCAAGGACATCCACACCTTTGTTGGTACTTTTACCATCGAACCGCATCCTTCTGACGGTGTAGCTTCACCGTCCGAGCCAGCAGTAGGAAATCTACTAGGATCAGACAATCTCGCCGAGTCACAGCACTCTTCTTACCCTTTAAATCAACAGAGTCAAATTGCGCCCCTGACGGCGGAGAATCTATTATGGGCAAATACTGTGCTGGCAGCGGGCAGCGTCATCGGCCTGGTCGTTTACACTGGCAAAGAAACAAGAGCAGTCATGAACACCAGTCATCCCTCCACGAAGATGGGAATTCTAGACCTCGAAGTGAACAAATTGTCAAAGATTCTTTGCGCCTTCACCTTTGCATTGTCAGTTGGAATGGTCGCTTTGAATGGCTTCCGAGGTCAATGGTACATCTACATTTTCCGATTCCTCATCCTCTTCAGTTCCATTATTCCCATCAGCCTGCGGGTCAATCTGGACATGGGCAAGACAGTCTACGCTCGACAGATCATGACAGATGCAGAGATTCCAGGCACAATCGTTCGAACTAGCACACTGCCTGAAGAACTAGGTCGAATTGAGTACCTTTTGAGTGACAAGACGGGGACGCTTACGCAGAACGTCATGGAGCTGAAGAAGCTGCACATGGGAACCATGAGTTACGGCTGGGACACGATGGACGAAGTGGCAAGACAGTTGGCATTGGCGTTGGAACAGCAGCAGAGGGAACAGAATGCTGGAAACACCAGTGGACTGTTGAGCCCTTCCTCGACGAGCAAAACGAACAGCGTAAGTGCCGGTGCCATGTTTGGAGCAAGGGGGAGACGAGACCTTAGTGTTCGAGTGAAGGATGTAGTACTAGCACTGGCCTTGTGTCACAACGTCACACCCGTCAACAACGAAGACGGTACTGTGACATACCAAGCAAGCAGTCCGGATGAGGTGGCGATCATCAATTGGACTGAATCGGTAGGACTGGCCTTGATCTCGCGCGATCGCAATTCGATGAAACTTCGATCGGTGGAGGATGAGCATGTTCTGGAATTCGACATTCTTGAAATGTTTCCTTTCACTTCCGAAAGCAAGAGGATGGGAATCGTGATTCGAGATCGAGCGAGTGGGGAGATTACATTCTATCAGAAAGGTGCCGATGTAGTCATGGCTAGTATCGTTGCACAGAATGATTGGCTGGACGAAGAATGCGGAAACATGGCAAGAGAAGGGCTCCGGACGTTGGTGGTGGGAAGGAAGCGCTTGACAGAAGATCGTTGGAACGCTTTTCAAGTGGACTACAAGAATGCGAGAATTCAGATTCATGCGAGGAATGAAATGATGAGTAAAGTTGTTGATGAGTATCTGGAGAAAGACTTGGAACTGCTGGGAGTGACGGGGGTGGAAGACAAGCTTCAAGAAGATGTACGACCGACGTTGGAGCTGCTACGGAACGCCGGTGTGAAAGTGTGGATGCTGACGGGTGACAAGATCGAAACGGCCACCTGCATCGCTATTTCCAGCAAGTTAGTCGCTCGAAATCAGTACATTCACCAAGTAGCCAAGCTAAAGACGAGAGACCAGGTACGAGACATGCTCGATTTCTTGTCATCCAAGCTGGACTGCTGTTTGGTCATCGACGGCGACTCACTGCAGCTGAGCCTTGATAATTATCATGTGGAATTCATCCAGCTGACTACTCAATTAACAAGTGTGGTAGCCTGTCGATGTTCACCGACGCAGAAAGCTGACGTGGCCAGACTGATACGATCATTTACCAAGAAGAGAGTGTGTTGCATAGGAGACGGCGGAAATGACGTCTCGATGATCCAAGCGGCTGATGTGGGCATCGGAATCGAGGGAAAAGAAGGCAAGCAAGCGAGTCTCGCAGCCGACTTCTCCTTGACGCAGTTTAGTCATTTGACCAAACTGATCGTTTGGCATGGAAGGAACTCGTACAAGAGAAGTGCGAAGCTTGCTCAATTCGTCATCCATCGAGGTCTTATCATCTCCATCATCCAAGCCGTCTTTTCTAGCGTCTTTTATTTTGCACCTCTGGCACTGTATCAAGGCTGGCTGATGGTCGGCTATGCCACTCTTTACACCATGGCACCCGTCTTCTCTTTGGTATTGGATCGAGACGTGAGCGAAGACATGGCTCTACTCTATCCGGAACTATTTCGCGACATCGGAAGAAGTTTGAGTGCCAAGACATTCACCGAATGGCTCATCATCAGCATCTATCAAGGTGGAGCGATCATGATCGTTAGCTTGATCGTATTCGAGAGGGAATTGATTCACATCCTAAGCATCAGCTTCACAGCCTTGATTCTTAACGAACTCATCATGGTCGCGTTGGAGATCAACACCTGGCACATCTACATGGTCCTTTCGGAGATCCTCACGCTGTGCTTCTATTGCATCAGTATTGCATTCTTGCCAGAATTCTTCGGTGAGTAGTTGCAGGGGGAAAAGCTGGCGAGACTCGTCTATGTGTGACGGCAGCAGGGCACGGCTAACGCAACCAAATGGGTCACCATCCTTGCCTCCGCTCAGACTTGAGCTTTGTCACTTCGGCAGCCTTTCTCTGGAAGACGGCAATCATCGTTGCCGTGAGCAGCCTTCCCCTCTACATCATAAAGTTTGTTCGGCAGAGATTAGCCCCGCCCTCGTATACGAAACTGAACATCAATTAGATTGTATGTTGCGTTGCGCTCCCTTTTCAGAATGGTCACTTCACCCTTCTGCTATCTTATAGCACCCTACGCCAGCTTTTGCACTCGTCATATGACTCCGCCGCGATCAAGTCGAGCACAGAAAGAAGAGAATCAGTCTACGGCTCGTGTGCCCCCGCCCCCTCCACAACTACCCTTGGCACGATGATTGCAATAAGCTAAGTGCGCTGTAACTCATAATTTGGACAAAATTATTATGTGCCAAGACGCGCGACATTCCTTGAGGACAGAGCGCTTAATTCTCCAGAGGTCCATTAATTGTATTCATGTTACCGCGTCGTATATAGACTTCGTGAGACAATATGATTCAACTAGACTGATTGTATTGGGATGTACTCGATCCTAAAATAGGTGGCCTTGTTAGATTTCTTTCCTTCCACGCATGACTTGTTGTTCTGTGAGAAGCATACCTTCCAAAAGCACGCCTAGCACAGAACTTGCTTCTGCCTATCTAAAGGGGAATTTTCATTTTGATATTATTCTAATCTAACGCACGGGTTTGCCGTAATGATGCCTAGAGGTCCTACATATTTCGTACATTAATCTGTTTGCCGTGGACTGGTAAGAAGAAATTCTTTGAAAGATCGCCTAAACCCAACAACGACTCTGCCTTGCCTGCTCTTGGCATTTAGTGAGTAAAAGAGAAGTTAGTACTCATCGTAGTAGAGGAAAGGTACTCAGAATGTACGTGCTACCGATTTAGACTGCGAAACGCAAGTACAATCTCAGCGCCAAAACGCCGAATTATTCTGTTTGCAGAACGGCAAACGCAGATGAGCTCACTTGCTTGTTCTTGCTCTTGGTCTCCGATGCACACTCTCGCCTAACTGTAAATCGATAACACTCACTTTCTTCCCATTGAGCTCCGTTCTGTCCAAGTCCACCCCAGATGTACACATAGGTGAAGAGCATCTCCTTTTCTTTACCACCACGACGCTCCTTTACCCAATATCACGACTCATCGCACAGTCTTTCCATCTCGTCACTCGTTCACCCACCTCACTCCGTTCTGTCGACGATACCGTCCAAAGAACTCATTGCCGTCCTACGCACTACAGATCAAGTCCGGCACTGTTCTCCCACTCAGCTAAGGACTGCCTCGAATCGCTACATCCATCATTGTCACCGCAAAGGCAGTCTTGATAGTAGTGAAAGGCACACACGACACTGACTCACAATTCGGATCAGCTCCTAAGACGCCCTTTCCTAATATCTCAACGTCTAGCGAGCCTCTCTCCAGTCCTGCTTACTCTCACTTGACGCTTTGACATAGGGCTGTTCACGATCACATTATGCGATCATCATCTGTCCAAGTGGTTGCAACCATCGTCACAGCAATCTGCATTTCATCCATTTCCACTGCTTCAGCACACTTTTCACCAACACATTACAGGCGAAGCACGAAACTGCCAGTAAGGGACATCAGTACCATCATGTCTGGTCTTGGCCCTGCCAATAATGAAGGCGAAGCTCATGGTGAGATAGTCGCACCCAACGGATCTACCTTCACTAGTGTTGATGTTGGTACAACGGGAGAATCAATTGCTGCCTATTGGACAGCGAATCCAAATAACGATAATGCCACGCAAGCGTTCATCATGATTCATGGTAAATTGAGAAATGGAGATACTGTGAGTATACATATAGGTCACATCAGCGAGGTGTATTAATAAACAGGCACTGATGACTGTGATTTTAGTACTGGACCACCATGAACGATGCTCTCGAGACTGCCGTGGACGACGATTACCCTGGTGTGGATAGTGACGCAATTGTTGTTGCCCCTCAATTCTTTTCAACTATCCTGAACTCTGGGCAATACTCCTCCGATGAGTTGGCATGGGGTGACGTCAATGCTTGGCAGGCTGGTGATATTGCGACACACCCAAACAACACCGTCTTGACTTCCTTTGACGCTCTCGATGCTCTTGTTGATAATTTCAGCAACTCGACAAAGTATCCCGCTATGAAGAACGTCACTGTTGTCGGTCACGGTGGTGGTGGGCAGCTCATTTCGAGATATGCAATGGTAGCAAAGGTGAGTCCTTGAAATTTATTAGACGAGTCTTGTATCCCCCAAATCACACAGTCCACTCACTGACCCCTCGTCTGCCCTCGTCTCACAGGATGCACCTGCCAATCTACACGTCCGATACATTCACGGCGACCCCTCTTCCTGTGCCTATTTCACCACGGATCGACCTACAGCGATGAGCAGCGGCTACGATCTGCCATCGCCGTCATCGTGCGATTATTTCAACACTTGGCGATATGGCTTTGACAACTTCACCGGCACGGCACAGGGGCTCAAGTCACCGCAGCAGTACTTTCAGCAATACATCACAAGGGATGTGATCTCCATCGTCGGGTATCAAGACGTAGAGACGAACGGTGACACCTACTGCATGGCCAACATGCAGGGGGGCAGTAAACGGAGAGATCGAAATCTTTCTTGGTGGCAGTACGTCAACACGCTGGCGAGAACGAACGAAGATCTGACCGGGTTTCCTGCAACGTTTTCCAACCTTCCCGACTGGTCCAACATTAGTGGGAATGCTATCGAGATGCAACTCATTGTTGTAGAGGATGCGGATCACAATGCTACCCTAGTTTTCGGTAGCGATGAAGGTCGTGCTGCTTTGTTCTCCTCTGCCCAGATGCCGACGGGCTGGAGACCGCAAGGATGGGCTCCAGCTCCTCCGCTCTCTCCACACAATTCCACTACAGGAAGCATGTCGAACAACGCCACAACCGACAACACCAAATCCGACAACGCCTCCTCAGCCTCTCCATCCACGGCAGCCGCTTCCGGCGCTCTTCCTTTCATCAACCCTCCCTACCTTTTGCTCGTCGCTGCATCCACTCTGTTGCCACTTCATCTCTTACTATAACTGTATCTCCTGCAAATACTCCACGTCATCATCTGTATATTTCACACATTGTTACAAGCTCTTTCGATCAATCTTACAAAACGAATTCGATGCAATGCAAATTATTATCATCTCTTCAATTCTCCCTTGTCTGTCTTTGCTCCCTAGCACCGCAAAAGGTCCCGAAATGTGGAGATCATGATGCTATTATCAAGACGGACGAGAGCAATGCTTACAATGTCGGGAAGTCTCGCAATTCACGATCCTTGAGATTTTTGAGAGCTGCAATGTTCAGCTTCTCTTGCTTTGCCGCTTCTTCCTGTTCAACCGTCAAGTTTGCCTGTCTCTTACTCCACCTCCTCATTCGGTGTTTGAGACCCATCTTGTTTGTCAAGTCATTCTCCATCAACAACTCAATCGGCCAGCCATCCACCTCTCGCTTCGAAACACTTTCCAGCTCTCCCGTCCTGGTTTCCCTCTTCGTATTTCCAGATTCCGAAACGATCGGCAAGGCATTCCAGAGACTGCTGGAAGGACCTTCTTGTGGCGAGATGTGTAGGTAGTCCATTGCGGCAAATGCCTTTCCTCCTGCTTGTTGTCGAGTCAAGACAGGTGGAGTGTGCAGCCAGTGACTTCGATCTTCTCTCGCTTGCCAAAGTTGCTCAGCTGGTGTTGGAGCTTGTGGTAGGGCAGGTGCTTTCACCCCTCTGATTGCGAATCCTGCATACGTTCCTTCTCGATCCGCTGGGGCTGCTTCTGCTGCAATTTGCTTCTTTTCATCTTGGACTTTTGTATCCCTCGTACTCTGCCTTTGAGATGCATGGAAACGCTTCAAAGCTTGTGGCGAGGTCCAACTTCGCTGTGATAGTATTCTGAAAGGATCTGATGGATGCCAGGGGATCCACGTCTCGCTATCGACCGTCTTGAGTAGTGTCTGATTGGTTCTACGTTCTTTTTCACGAGCTTCTGGTTTCCTCCAGGGAACTTCGATCTTCAGCACACCACCTTTGGGCGATTGTACGACGGCGAACCTCTTCCATTCATACATGCCAAGCCTGTTGTTGTAGTGTACCTTTGATCGAGTGATTCTGGAAGCATATACACCTGATTTTAGATTCAATTCCGCGCTTACGTCCTTTGGCAAGTTGAGATCACTTGGTAGCTTCAGCTTTAAATTACTGTAATGAACTGGTCTGACCACATAGGCAGTGTTTGGTGAGTATCCTGCTTCGATTCCCTTGTCTGGATCTTTGAGCCTCGGTAGGATATGTTTGATATTTCGTGGTATTCTACTTTCATCTTTTGCATCGGCAGCTGCCCTTAGCCATACCAGATTCCTTTCTCGATCTATCGAACCTACGATTCCTTCGTAAGGGATCTTTTCCACTTCTCCACTTTCTTCATTCTTCACTTTCCTCGCTCCGACTGTGACAATCACTTCATCACCAGGAGCGATATTCCAGAAGGCAACTCGATCTTTTGGTTGAACAAAATTCGGACTAGTCCTGGCAAACGTATTGCTCTTATTTGCAAATTTTCCACCTTTCACTTTGGGCAAAGGTTGCACATGCCGAAGAGATCGAAGTGCGCCTGATATCGTCCCTGGAGAGGGCAGAGTGAGCGACATGGCTGAAAGGAGCGAACAATCTGGTAGGGTACGCCGGATCGAAGTAAGAGAGAGCAGTGACCGAGATCTTTTGAGCAGATCGAGAAGAAGAAGCGACGATCTAAGAGACGCGCCACGTGGATTGAGGCGACGGGTGGTCGTAGACCAAGATGTTTCGCTCAAAAATCACTGCCGTGTCAGTGCTTGGGTGGGAAAATCACGCACACAAGTAGGTACGGCGTCGGACGGAAAGGTATGAATTTCTACGCAAGCAATATGTATGGGAGCCAGATGAGACGAGAAAAGCGGCATGAGAAATGTGAGTAAAGTATACAACGGCGGCGATTGAAGAGAAAAGGGAAGAAGTTCGCTATGAAGTGGGAAATTGTCCAATGATGTTGTTGTCTCAATATTGAGTGATCAAGGGCGACGAGGGAGTAAATGCTGGGGAAGAAGTGGGAATCGCCACGAAAGAAGCTCTTGATTCTGGTTCAGTGCTAGGCACTTGCTGCCACCGGTGATGCTTGCATGAAGGCAGCAGAGGGGATAGACGGTTCCTTTTCGGCGATTAGAGGAGGCACAGAGTCGAGCTCTTCTTCGATGGGCTGTCGTGCGATTGTCTTTTGGGCCATCGTTTTCTTGCCTGCATACTCTTTCTTTGGAAGGGAGCCACCTTTCTTGATTGCTCCTTTGAAGCTGACACCCGATTTCCTCTCCAATTCGGATATCCAAAGCGATTGAATCAAGAATTGTGGTAGCATGTAGTACTGCCATCTTCCCCAGCTGAAGAAAAGACCCACTTGCTCACTGCGAGTAGTAACGTAATCGGCTGCAGCAGTGAGAACAAAGGAGGAACGGAAGAGGCCAACAGGAATAACGGTGAGCACCTCTTCATCATCAATTCGTACGAGGTCGAAACAAGACATACCTTGCATATTCTTTCGTACATCTTGGAACAGATCAGTCTTGTCTGTCAAGATAGCTTTCACTCCCCAACGAGTTGCTTCGATCATTTCATCCTTTCGATTCACCGTCCACACAAACACGTCTTTGCCTTCATCCCGAGCTTGTTGGATGAAGCTCTGACCTTCAGTGCCGACAAGACTGGGGAACCACATGCTGAAACCATCGCAGTGATTCCAGAAGTAGGTCCTTGCGGTGGTAGGACTTCCACCGATGTGAACTCTCCTCAAGGAGGGAACGTGTTCAAGTGCCGAATTGAGAAAGACTGGATGCCACAGGCCCAAGATCAATCGAGGCGACAGTTTGGTAGCAAAGTCAGGATATGATTCGACCGTTTTCTTCATCAGTCGGAATAATCGGTCAGGATTGTTGTCGGCCTTGATGTCGATCTGAGGAGAGAAGAGGAGAGAAGAGGCCAGAAAGTCACGTCAGTGGTCAGCTACCGTTATCGACGTGGCTGTCGACGAATCTGTTGGAAACGGTGTGGACACTCACATTAAGCTTCACATGCATATTTTCTGGCCGCATGAGCAGATCGCAGACTTGGTGAAAGGTTGGGATTTGTTGCCGGGGCTCTTTCATAGTCTGCAGGTTTTCAATGCCACCGCTCCATGCTTGATCTCTGATAAAGCCCTTTCCATCAGTCGTTCTCTCGAGGGAAGGATCGTGAAACATGATGATGACATCGTCCGAGGTGATGTGAACATCTGGAGGGGAGGGAGACAGAGCACCGTCGAAAAGTCAGTATTATTGTATATCTCCCACTGAATATCAAGTAGGCAAAGGACCGACTTCCCCGACCAGAGATCACGAATGTACCTTGCTAGAGCAAGAAATGCAGAGGTCCGAGCGACGGCCCTCTACAGTCTGCGCAGCCGCTTCACATTCCTCTACTCGAGAGACCAAGTGAATTTATTACGGTGTTGACCGCGGTTCCGAGCAGCGCGACCAAATCGCCTCCTGATACGCCCGCGACGCCAAAAGCAACGCTCGCACTCACCACTTTCTATGCCTTCAGATCCATCTCGAATAGCACGCTCAAACGAAGCAATGGTGTTTTCTGGAAATGCTGCAGAGGCCTGGAGAGCGGCGGAAGGCGGACAAGAGCGCACAAAGGGTCAGCTCCACATACGCTATCACAAAAATAATTTTCCTTGGGCTACGCGATTAGTCGACTTACTCCGCGATGACCCCAGCATTCTGGCATAGGGGGCTCAAGGCCGGCCAGTCGAAATGACTTTACCCAAGGCATATCGTAAGAGGAGTAATGGGAGGGAGAGGGATGGCGAGAGACGGGAAGGGGGTAAGAGGAGGAGGAAGGAGGAGATGGTAGTGTCAGTCGTGGAAGCTCCTAATACGTGTCTGAGCGGACAAGGCCCCTGTTTGCGTAACCCAAAGCCCAACATAGCACACGCCCAAAACAAGGAGCTCCCTTTGGCTGACTTCCGTGTCAACTCAGAATGTGGACGAACACTCACCTCCAGGTACGCATCCTTTGGCTTCATGATGTCCACGTGCGCTAGAGGCAGCTTGTAAGGTGATAAACGTTCTTCGATAGTGGAGCGCACGTTGGCATACAACTTGGCAGGTATGATGCCTCGAGGGAGGAGCGCTATAAGACTGAACGCTTGAGAGGTGGCTAATTCTTTCTTGTACTTTGTACCCACTTCTCGGAATCTTCCATACAAGAAGATCAGTAACGGAATCGCACCTTGTTCGCTCAGCGTTGACATGCACTTTCGGAGCGGTCAAGAGGGAGGTTCAAGCAAATGAAAGAGATTTGCTCCAAATATGTGGCCGCGATAGTGGAGGAGAATACGGATCCGCTTGAGAAGGTTGAGACGGCGCCGTCGCTAAGGACTTGTGATGGCTACAATATCACACTGGAGAGATGATGATCCGGTGAAGACAATGGTGTTCCGCTCGAACGGTATCCTGATCTATAGACGGACAATCGAATAGTTTGAGCGAACGTGGTCGAAATCGTAAATTTTGCTGCTTCTGATTCCAACTTTTCTGTGGACGATTAAGCTTTCGAGATGGGAGTGACGGGCGTGAAAAAGGAGAATCGAAAGAGTGTCGACGTCTAGAGGAAGAAGGAGCAGATGAGACGCCCTTGCTCTTCTTCTTCTTGAAACTTCTCTCGAGTCAGACGACTTCGGGGAAAGGTGTGATCTGCACCACGACCACCCTCTACAGGCGTGTAGATCACTAAGAGCAGGGCAGTAGTAAGTCGTTTCACCCCTTTGCCTCTGCGCTTCTGCTACCTACGCAATGACAAGATAAAGGCCGACGCGCCACGACCCGCTATTGGCCTTTTCTACAACCCGGATTTGTAGTGTGATTACTCTATAAAATTGTATTGCTTTCCCTCACCCACTGTTCAAGTGCTCGATCGTCAACGTTTGAAACAGAAATTTCTCAGCCCTTTCAGATTCTAGTAAAACATGACACCGATTACAATTTGGCACATATCAGGCTGAGACGAGATGTTAACCATGGGCACATCATCATGAGGAACGGGGATCTCAGGACAAGCGCCCCTACATTTTCCTCTTGCATAAATCTAAGTAAGAGGGGCCGCGGATGAAGACTGGGCGGAAAACAGGGTAGAGACAAAGACCTTACTCAAAAGGACGAGGGTAGAAAAGAGAGAAAAAAAGAAAGAGGTCATCGATGGTGATTATCAGGACGTTCGATTAATGGTAGTATGTGTATATAAGAAGGAGCAGTGCTGGTACAGTTCTGGTCTTTTACATCTTCGACTCGGGAACGGAGGGAGGAAGGTAATCGCTGAAATGCCTTGATCGGACCTTTGCCAGTTCTTCCTCTGTTAGACGTCGACAGTCGTCTCCGAGATTGTATCCTAGTCGATCTGTGGAGGTGCTGCCCTTTTTATAGAAATCAGGTCTTCGCAGGATGCTCACTACACAGCTCCCGCCTAGTCCGAGATTGTGACTGAGGCAATAGTTGACATTGTCTGCTTGCAAATCGCCTGCCTCGCCTCGGAGTTGGTTGACGAGGTAGAAGATCATACCAACGCCTGTAGCGCCTAGTGGGTGTCCTTTACTCTCTAGTCCCCCCGATGGGTTGATGACCCACTTTCCTCCGAAAGTATTGTCACCGGCGTCGATCAGCTTGTGACCTTCGCCTTCCTTGCAGAGTCCCAGTCCATCGTATACGAGCAGCTCATTCGCCGCAAAGCAATCGTGCAGCTCAATCACTTGGATATCTTGCGGTCCTACCCCTGCTTGTTTGTAGGCAATCTGAGATGCTCTCCTAGTCATATCTGCGCCTGCCAGTTCAATCCGACTGCGATCTTCATACAAACGAACACTATCGGTAGAAATGCCCAATCCTGCCAGTTCAATCGCTCGATCTTGAAGGTTGTGTTTCTTGATGAAATCTTCACTGACTACAATGGCAGCTGCTCCACCATCGGACGTGGGACTGCACATAGGCAGTGTCAGTTCTCTCGTAATCTTTCTCGATTTCAAGACGTCTTCCCACGAAGGCGCAGATCGGAATTGTGCATAGGGATTCTTTACGCTGTGTTTGTGGTTCTTTGCTGAAATCTTGGCAATGTGTTCTAGCTTGGCGCCGTACTTCTCCATGTACTCCAGTCCGGCTGCACCAAAGATCCTTGCGGCAAAAGGACCAAAGTCCTCGACGGAGTATTCCTTCTCTCCCTCCAACTCGAACAACTGTGACATGACACCTTCCATGGGGGGAGCACGATCGTTCCAAGCGGAACCTAGTGATCCCGGTGCCATCTTTTCAAAGCCGAGAGCAATGGCGCATTCAGCTTGCCCAGACATGATGCTGTTGGCAGCAAGGGCAAAAGCAGACGATCCAGTGGAGCAATTGTTGTTCACGTTGACAATAGGAATGCCGGTCATGCCAAGCTGGTACAGTGCACGTTGACCACAAGTTGAATCGCCATAGCAGTATCCGACAGCGGCAGTCTCCACGTCGTCGTACGTGATGCCTGCATCAAGCAGTGCTTTCACGCAGGCTTCCAAGGCGAGTTCAGGGTAGTCTCGCTCTCCTCTCGGCTTGTCGAATTTTGTCATTCCGGCCCCGACGACTGCAGGATGGAGTAGGAGAAGGAGGGTCGAGAAGGTAGTTAGTGGTGCCGCTCACTGACGGTAAAGAGACGCACTGACGCACCGTACGCTTTTCGAGCAGAAGGATGTGACATCTTGATATGTGGCTATGGTGGGATTGAGCGAGAAAAGTGAGGGTGTTGGAGAGTCGACAGGGTATGTGCATGGATAGGGTACTCACTTATAAGTCTTCCCCTCTCACATCTTTCGCTACTTTACTTCGCTTGTGCGGGGTATACGGCTAGAGACTAAAGCGCGACCGGTCTGAATAATGACCGGTAGAAGAAGCCACGCGACAGTGGCACAGTGCTCAGTCGACGGTGTGTTCATGGGAAAGGCACCGCCGAGCGCAGTCTGGGATGGTGGTTGCTGCTCCGTGGGGATGTGCGACACGCCGGAGAAAGGGAGGAGAAGGTAGGGATTTTATGTGCCGGACTGTTTATTGCAGGGCAGATGAGGTTAAACACGGACAAATCGTGCAAGCAGAGTGGATGCAATAGCAGATCTCCAAACGTGCGCGA
This sequence comes from Exobasidium rhododendri, assembly GCA_026210745.1. NCBI lineage: Eukaryota > Fungi > Basidiomycota > Exobasidiomycetes > Exobasidiales > Exobasidiaceae > Exobasidium > Exobasidium rhododendri. The sequence continues at coordinate 2,728,209 of CP110630.1, forward strand.
GTGGGATGGGAGAGCAAAGAAGGGGCGTTTCGAGATTGATTAGGAGTACAGATGAGATGTGAGTTTGCGGTACAATGTGGGAAGGGTGCTGCAAGTGAAGATTTACTTCTGCCACTGCAAGGATTAGAGGAATTCTAGGAGCGTATTGGTGGGCCGGCTAAGGAAAAGGCGGCGTGCAGAGGTACTATAATGTATGGGCCATTCTCTTCAGTGTATGGACAGGGTCGAGTGGTAGGCTTGCGAGTCAAGACCGGACGGAGCATCAAACGAGAGGGTGGAGCCTGATATAGTAAAGCGAAAAGGGTGAGGATGGGGTTTGGTAAGTACGAGGGGAAAAAGCTACGACCATCCCGTCGGTGACACACTCACTGCCGTCGCTGTTCAGGCTCTGCTTCGAGATCTCCATGTTGAGATAGGCCAACTCTTTTGGGTCTTTTGCTTTCTTGAGCAGGTCAATCATTTCATCGTCGCTCAAAATCGACGAGTCCAATTCCGGATGCTCTTCCAATCGATGATCGTGTAGAGCAACGAGAGGGTCAAAATCTCTCGTCGACGAGCTGTTCGTCGATTGACTGAAGGATGAGATGCTAGATTGAGACATGTTATGTTTGTCGTGCAATCGAATGATTTGTGTGGCAAAGCAATGAGATATGTTTGTAGAAGGCAGTGGTGGAAGGGAGTGAAGGGGAATCAGATCATACATGGGACACTAATGCATAATTCGACGCCCTAAATCATGAGATCCTGGATATCAACCTTACCCACGTGGCTCTAGATTTAAGGTTTCCAAGCCATGATCCATCTATAGCGCGAAACACACAGTACGAGCAGGGTGGGGGGAAAGACCCCTATCTGGCACTCTCGAATGCTTCCATGTAGAAAGGAGAGCATTCAGGGAGCAAAGTATAAGACATGACAATATGGCTGCAGTGATTTGCCAGTCTGCACACTTCGCGCATACTCTCGACTGTCTGATGCTACCCCAACGCCCTGCTTAGCTGAAGGGGGATCAGGACAGCAGCAGATTTTTACCGTATAAGCTCTCCACCGTCTAGACATTGCAGCCATATCCAACCTCTCGTTCGACGACCTGTACACAGGCAGACAATTCTTTCACGCCGCTCACCTCTATACTCTATCTACCTTACGTATTGCGGGGTAAAATCAAGATGATGTCACGGCAAGCCAACGCAATGGTGTGCTTGCTCCTTGCATTGATGTGGCTAGGCGTTCGTGCTGTGCCTATGCCTGAGCCGATCCAGGCTGCCCCATCTTCAGTGCAAAGATCTAGGCTGCTCTTTGCAACGCCTGCACCTCGATCACCCGCATACAGCCTATCTTCCAATCAGATCTATGAAATCTACAAGCCAGCACAGGCGTGGGCCGAACAAGGCATTGCGAGGAGCGACAATTACGTCAGGATTGCGGACGTTGATGGCAGTACTAATCTCATCCAGCCAGGCAACGCATCTAGAGAGCGATGGGAAGCCAGTCCAGTAGTCAGACGAGGCGACGTACCAACTGTGGCCATAGCAGACATGCCATACCCGACCTTCCCGGCCGAATATGTCAGCTGGTGAGGAGATCTGGTCGAGTTTTGCGCACGAAAAAAGATTCTGACTTCCATGCTCTTTACTTTCTTAGCAACATCTGTCAGCAAAACTACTCCTCGCTGAGCAGTTGCATGGAAGCTAGCAGCGTATTCGAGAATGCCACCAGCATCTTTGATTCCCCTTTGAGCTTCATCAGTGTCATCAAATGCGCCTGTACCGACACGTTCCAGGCAGTGTATCCACAATGCCTGCAGTGTTTCCAATTAACGAATCAATGCCAGTACTTGGGTGAGTAGAGCATAGACTGATGTGTAGCGTTTGAGGTCCTAATTAGCCTACCTTTCTACAGGCACCGACCCAGTCGGTACAGGCGCGCCCGAGATTGTGACCAACATACGATCTATATGTGCGCTGGGAAGCTCGTTGCTTGGAGGTGCGGAAGCGGCTGATTATCCAGACTGGAACAACACATACACCCCTTCTACTGTGCCTGGCTACGACGACGTCACTACGACGTGAGTTCCGTGTGCAGTGTAGCTGATGACTGTTGTGTCGCTGATTCTTTCCTCTCGTCCATTACTTTCGTCTCCTCCTTTTTCTTTTTCTTTTTCTTTTTCTTCTATTCTGCAGCGGTGTGGGCTACGACGATCAAACAACAGGGTCCATCTTTGGTGGAGCCAAGCAGATATCGGCTCCGAGTGCCCTACCTATTCTCTCTGTCTTCTTTGCTGCCACGATTGCGACCATTCTCTATTGTTAAGCATTCTTTATCTGTGGCTCTCCTAGTGTGTACATTATGGGATTTCATGTGTGGCTTACGCGCCTTGCGATGCTGTGACGTTTGTACAGCTTCAAAATCAGAACGGAGACGTACCTACAGCAGAGAAGGAGCTCCATCTGTACTGCGCGGCAGACAAGATTCAGTGGCTTTGAAAGTTCCGAATATACATAGGTCGACGCGCGGGAGAACCACTTGAATGAGCTGGTGTGATCGTACATAGAAGCGCAGTACCTCCGAGTCTCATGATGACAGCAATAGCTAGTACCGTTCAGTAAAGGAAGAACAGACATGCCGCTCAAAGAGCAGTCAGACGCAGAGGCAGGGATGACTATAGAAGTACAGAGGACGATGCTTTCCTCATACGCGATCTGCTCATCTGCGATTTGCTCATCTGCGACCTCGATGTCCAAGCTATTGGAGGCTACGTGCAATGATCATTGAGTGAAGTGAAAAGGTAGAAGTACAGGTAGCCGCGTATTTAGTGTGTGTGTGCGATTAATCGCACGCGTCTGGCTGTGCGAATAATCGCACAGTTGCCTTCTAACACCCCCCCGCTGACCAGCCATCCTGTGAGGAGGTAGAGTGAGAAAGAAGGGTGGTCAGGGTGGAAGGCCAGAGAGGCCAAGAATGGAAGCACAGTGCTGAAGGAGGGGCCGTGAGAGCGGTTTGGTGAGAATGTCGGCAGCCATTTCACCTGTGCGGATGTCGGTGATCACAACTTGACCTTCTTTGACCAGTTCGCGGATGAGGTTCTCATCAATGCGGATGTGGCGAGTGGTTGCATTGACTTTACCATTGGTGGCCAGAGCCTCAGCAGCTTTATTGTCACCGTAGATCACAGTTGCATCTGCAGGGGGAAAGCCAAGCTGGGTGAGAATGGAGCGGTGATAGACAGCAGAGTTGCCAGACGAGGAGAGGGACAGGTACTCTGCTTCTGACGAGGATTTGCAAACACGCTTCTGCTGCTTGCTGGACCAGTCAATGGCAGCGCCGGCAAGGAGAAAGGTGTGACCAGCAGTGCTGCGGCTGGATTCCACATCATCAGCATGTGCAGCATCAGAGTAGCCAACAAGCTTGGTGGAGCCAAATTTGTAGAGCAAGCCTGTGCCGACACTTCCAATGAGGTAGCGGAAAACATGGACGATAGCTTTCCAGTGTTGAGGGGTGGCGTGACTACTGAAGCGGGAGAGGAGGCCAACAGGATAGGCAAGGTCTGGGCGTGTGCCAAGCATGGCATACATGAGGGAACCCAGTGCCGACAGGTAAGGTCGGTCAGTGACTTCATTGTCCTGGCTGGCCCGAGAGAGCTTGCAGCCGGGAGGAAGTGGTGTGGCCAGGGGTGCAGAGCCGGTGAGGCCAAAGCGGGCAATGATGTCTTCTATGTATCTTTGCTGATTGAGAAGGATGTCACCATTGCTGTGTCGATGAACTTGCATGCCAAGGATGTAATGAGCGGCGCCAAGGTCTTTAATGCCAAATTGTTGGTGAAGCGTAGCTTTGAAGTCAGTAATGGAGGCAAGATTCTGGCAGGCCAGAAGAAGGTCGTCAACATAGACAGCAATGAGGAATGCAGAAGGTCCACTGCCTTTGAGGTAAAGGCATTCATCACCATGACAGTTCCGAAAACCGAGGGAGACAAGAAACTTGTGAAGGGCAGCATACCAATGCCGACCAGACTGCTTGAGACCATAGAGAGGCTTGAGAAGCTTGCAGACAAGGCGGGTGCCATTGGTGTCATATTGAGGCGTCATCCCAGGAAGAGGTTCCATGTAGATGTCCTCAGTGAGGTCGTCACCAGCAAGATAGGCAGAGTCAACGTCACACTGGTGCAAGTGCATGCCGTGAGCTGCAGCAAGAGCAATGACGGTGCGGAAAGAGGTGAAGTGCGCAACAGGACTGTAGGTAGCTTGGTAGTCCAGTCCATGAATTTGTCGATGACCACCAGCAACTCCTCTTGATCTGTACCGTTCCACAGTGCCATTGGCTTTGTATTTAGTCTTGTGAACCCAGAGGGAAGGGATGGTCTTGCGGCCAGATGGCAGCGGTACCATCTGCCAGGTCTTACGTTGCACAAGTGTGTCAATCTCACGATCCATGGCAGTCTTCCAATGATCTCTGGCAGGATGTTGCATGGCGTCGGCATAGGTGGAAGGATCAGTTCCAAGTTGGTGGACCATGGGGAAGGCGTGGAAATCGGCAACATGGGAGACAAAATCTTCATATTGGCGATTGGGGACTCTTGTCCGAGTGCTCTGCCGAGTTGGAGGTTGCACTGCAGAGGACAATACTGGCATAGTATGAGGAAAGGTGGGCTCGTCTACCTCAGCATCATTGTCATCAAGATCAGACGCTTGATCATCTGTGCTGGGAATGCTGGGGCCGGGAGGTTCGGGGGAAATGGTGGTAACAGGCGGGGCCAGGACAATGATGTCAGTACCGCTGGACGAGGCAGGTGTATGGGTAGCAGTAGATGTCTTGCAGGGGAAAATGTCCTCCTGAAACTTGACGTGGTAGCCAAGTGTGATCTTGTAAGTAAGAGGGTCCATGAGCCGCCATGCTTTGCTTGTTGCAGCATACCCAACCATGACAAGCGGAGATGCGGTTGGGTCAAGTTTCTCACGCTGATGATTGTTGATGTAATTCCAAGCTCGACAGCCAAAGGGCCGTAGATGAGCAACAGAGCAAGGTTGGCCTGTGAAGAGGGATTCTGGCACACCTTCACGTCCAAGAGCTTTGTGAGGGGATCGATTCTTGGTATATGCCAGAGTGACAGCCGCTTCAGCCCACAGTGATGGTGGTAGCCCTGAGCTGAGAAGCATGGTACGCACAGCATCAAGGATAGTCCTGTTAGGCCGCTCGGCCCTACCATTCTGTTGTGGGTTGTATGCTACGGAGTAGTCATGGCGCACACCTGCTTTCCCAAGTGTTGTTTCCCACTCTTTCCCAGAGAATTCTCCGCCATTGTCAGAGCGGACTGCTTTGAGCTTGAGTCCAGTGCTGAGTTCAGCTGTAGCCTTGAAGTGCATGAAAGAACAGTGGGTGTTGCTCTTCCTGGCAATGGGATACACAAATAGCTTGCGAGAATAGTCATCAATGATGGTGAGCAAGTAGTTGGATCCACTGACGGACGGTACACCAAAGGACAAGAGGTCACAGTGGACCAGTTCAAGTGGAGCAGAAGCTCGAGAACAGGATGAAGGGAATGGCATTTTGTGAGCTTTACCAGCTAGACAGTCGGTACAGGAGAGGGAGTGGGTGCCTGTTTTGAAGTCAAGGCCTTCAACGGTTCCATCTCTAGCAAGAGTGCGGATGTAGTCTGTGTTGAGGTGGCATAAGCGGTGGTGCCAGGTTGTAAGCGTTGCTGCAGAGTAAGCAGAAGCAGGGTTGCCACTCACTGGTTGGAGCTGGTAGAGGCCATTGGCAATGCGTGGCGCAGTGAAGACAGTCTTCCGGGTGACTTGATCGTACACATTTGCATTGTCTCCACAGTCAACATTGAAACCAATGCTGTTGAGTTGCTGAACAGAGATGAAGTTCACTGGAAGTCCCTCGCAGACTCTGACATTGGAGAGCGTGATCCATCTGTTGCAGGTGACTTGCAGACAGAGCGTGCCACATTCAGTTGCTTTGATTGTTCCTCCAATTCCTTTGATCTCTTCTAATGGGATTGGCTGGACGTCGGAGAGAAGGCGTCTGTTGCCAACAATTGACCAGGTGCATCCACTGTCAATGTAGTAGGCACCGCTCCTGTTCACATGGCTTGCTATCCAGGCGTAGCCTGAGTTGTTGGCCTTGTCGGTAGGCTTGGACGGAGCAAGGAGGGCCTGAGAAGTCACGCTGGACTCATTGACTGCAGCTGCTGCAGTTGGATACTTTTCCTTCTTCTTCTTACGATAGGCAATTCCATCTGGGTGCTTGCAATCAATCAGCCAGTGAAAACCTTTCTTGCAGCCAGGGCACTCGCGTGGTGGGAGTCTTTTGCTTTGCGGACCTTGAAAAGTAGGGGCTGCGGCAAGTGCTATACTTGCGCCTGCTGGATCCTCCTTATTGATGTGTCGGGCCTCTGCCCTGATTTTGAAAATGAGCTCATCCACTTTGGGAAGAGCGGCAAGGTTTCCAACAATAGAGCCGAGTGTGTTGAACTCTGCTGGTAGGGTGGAGAGGAGATGGGCTGAGGAGATCCATTCATCCTTGATGTCAATGTTGTGTTGTCGAAGCATATTGAGCTGCTTCTCGTATGCGCGCAAGAAGTCATCCACTGCTGTTGAGGAAGCTGAAGTTAGCTTGAGTGCAAAGTACTGCTTTATGAGCGACACTTTGTCAAGGTTGGAGTCCGGTTGAAAATGATTCTTGAGTGCAGTGTACATCTCATGAGGATCGTAGCCACACTTGTTGAGGAGGTGGGAGTGTTCTGTCTTGATGGACTGGATGAGGACGGATGTAGCAGCCTGGCGATCTCGCTTCCATTCTGCTGCTGCCAGATCTTCTTCTGGCTTTGCCACTGGGGCAACAACTTGTTTCCAGGCATCTTCTCCCAAGATGTACTTAATGTTGAGCTCCCAAGCAGGCCAGCTCTCCGTTGAGTCAAGCATAGCGTCTTTGTTGAAGAGTGCAGGTGACATGGCTAGAGGTGTAGCCAGTGGTGAGGGCAATGTTGTTGACTTAATGTGAGGTTCACTAGGGGTACTAGGTGTACTTGGGCTCATAACCTATTGGAGGCTACGTGCAATGATCATTGAGTGAAGTGAAAAGGTAGAAGTACAGGTAGCCGCGTATTTAGTGTGTGTGTGCGATTAATCGCACGCGTCTGGCTGTGCGAATAATCGCACAGTTGCCTTCTAACACAAGCGTCATAATGGTATGGAAAGGTTATTCAATCAAGTGAGAGCTGCTTCTATCACCTATCTCGTGTATCTCATCGATCTTACTCGTTATGTAGCATCACGCATGTTATTGCTTCAAAGGATCGGTAACGATCAGAAGCTCGAAGCATTGTGTGACTAGCGAGGGACAATACTCTCGAATCTCAAGCCGACAATCGTAGCGCCTTGAAGTACACCCGTGCGACTACTACATATAATAAACTCTGTTTCTTCCCAGCACAATTGGTCCATTAGTTCAGTTGGTTAGAATTTGGTACTAATATTTCAGCTCGTCAAACAGTTGTCTTTACATGCTACGGTCGCAGGTTCGAGCCCTGCATGGACCAACCTTTTTGCCTTTTTTTTTCTTGATTCATTTTCCCTCAGGCACGGTGCTCCGATACCTTCATCGCTTTTCCCCACTCCACACCGCCTTCTTGTCACCAGCACGATGCGGCACTTTTCCATTGCAGGCCTGTGCCTGTTCTGGGCATCCTCTCTTGTCTTTTGCAAATTGGATGATGCAGCAGCCCAATTCGACTATCGCGGTCATCATGATCAAGCAGTAGCAGCAGACAGGGCATCACGTAAGGAGACTCGTTCGGAAGGGGGACGTGAGGCGCCGCGATTGAGGGCGAGAGCATCCCCAGACACGCAGCTACCAGAGAGGTGGTCCCAATTTGTGCCGGTGGAAGCAAGATTTTCTGCAGCAGAGTCAAGTGACGCAAAGAACGCAGAAGGAGTGAGAGGAAAGGACGATGATGGAGTCGGATCAGTGGAGGCAAAGAGGCAGAAGAAGGGGAAATCGCAGGACTCCAAAGGGAGAGGCACAAAGCTGTCGCCGATCCTGCAGGGAGTGGAGAAGGTCAAGTCAGCGACGAAGACGACCGGAAAGCGTGCTCAAGCAAAGGTGAAGCAGCTTCTTACTGACGATGAGGATGATGATGACGAATACGACGACGAGGATGTGGAGAGTTCCAGACGTAGGCGAAAGTCATCGCAAAGTGGCGTCTGGCCCCGCATGTGGTCTGCCATAGTATGGATATCAGCGTCCACATGGAGCACTATTGCCTGGTCCGGTCGCAACATATTGTGGAGACCAGCTGTATATTTTGCGGGAGCTGTCCGATGGACCGCTTACACATCATGGCAGGCGACTCGTTGGACAGGGGAGAAAGCATTCATAGGGCCAGCACTGACAGCTGGAGCGCCTCTTATTTACCTCGTACAAGGCTTGCTGTTCCTCTTCGTCTTCGTCCCTGCTCGTGTAATCGCCGTGCTCTGGAAGGAGCTGTACCCAATCTAGTGAGCGAGCTGTGCGGTTTTGGGTAGTCCTTGCTACGTTCTCGTTCTTACTGACGACGACATCTCTCTGCTCACCAGCGTCTATCTCGGAGCAGCTCTCGCCGTTGGAACCGCCATGGGGATTGCTTCTGCCCTGATCCTCTACGTTGGCTCATTCCTCCTAAGCGACACTTCGATTGTGGAGAAGAACCTCTCTCATCGAGCAGACATGATCCCGAATGACCTGCAAAAACGTCTTCGGCAAGGAAGAAAGTCCGCGTCAGGGAGAAAGTGGGCCAGAAAGGGAGAGGGCGTCATCGAAAGAGCCATGAAAGAGAGCGCAGAGAGGGGAAAGTGGGAAAAGCGTAAAGAGCCAAAAGAAAGTCCCATGACAGCGGATAGCGAAGAAGACGACGACTACTTTGGCAACTCTACCAACAGACCAGGGAAAGATAGAGCACGAAACAGCGATGTCACTCCCACGGGCCTGGGCCGACAGCAGAAGCCAGTCCACTTTGGACCTCCATTGCCCGTGGGAGCGACTAATCAAGGCGGTTGGAACACCTCTCGGGGCGACTCCGCAAACACCTCTCCTGCCTCTTCACCCATCTCCATTCGAGGAAGCCTACCAAATGCATCCTCATCTGCTTTCACGTCAGCAAGAAGCAGCGCCAATCATTCTCCTTTGTCAAGCCCTGACATCCTCCGCTCATCTGACCGTCAACGTCGGGGCATCAACAGCTCTGTGTAGTGAGGCCCCCTTTGTCGTTTCGTTTTCCTTGTAAGACAGTGTCTGCCTCGTGTATAATATATCGGAAGACTGGCTAATGGTACAAATCCTTAGATAGATTGTCTGCGTTGAAATGGCATTCATGAAGTTGTTGGGTCTTCGCCTATCGTTTGTGCAGCTTCTTGGATGGCGACAACCTGGCGTCACATAGCACACCCTTTAGCAAGAATACGGCGCATTCAACACACCTAGACAAATCCCACTCACCTCCAATCTCTTTTTCTCGCTCCTCAAATTGATATCTTTCAGCTGCCCTTCAACTCGCTTTCTGTCGGAGCGTATGGGAGAAAGTCTCGTCAGCTGAGGGGTATCATCCACTACATTTACCGTACTGACATTTCACTTTGGATAAACTCTATCCTCTTGTCGACGTTTGTTTTGGCTTCCAACTGCTCCTGTCTTAGGAGGACTGGCCCGACCATCTTGTATATCACATTCTCCGGTTTCAACAAGGCAAATTCCTGGTGCGAGACATTCGGAGGTTTCCAGGAAGAAGTTGTAAACAGTCAGATTTGTGCTACAAATACCACTACTGCCTATTTAAAGGTCTCATCCAACCGACACCAAGCTGTCTTGTCTTGTCTACTCTGTCTCACCTTCTTCACTTGATCATTTTCATTGAGCTGGGAATCCAGTCTCTGTCGTACTTCTACAGACTTTTGCAGCTCCAGTTCAATCTTCTGAAGTTCAGAGCCTACGATCTGCATCCTTCCCTCAAGCTCCTTTTGTGTGGCAGGTGCCATGCTTTCCGACTTCGAGCGCGAGGAGTGATGGAGTGTAAACCGAGCTGTGGCCAAGATGGTGTTCCTTTCCTATGCACGCACGCCCTTTTCGACATTTTGACTTTCAAAGGAGCATGTCTTCTTCGCGTAGATTACGTAATACAATTTAGGCTCATACTGTTGGTGCAGTGTCGGTACAGTCGATGTCCTGGTCGTCGTCTGGCATTGGCTTGTCCACAAAGCACCGGCAAAGCGTCGTCCACCGACGAACAACATACACACACAAACACACACATCATGTCGTACTACTTTTGCATCGTGGGAACACGAGACAATCCGATATATCAAGCGGATCTGGCGTCTAAGCCAACAACTTCGAGTGGACCAGCGTCCTTCTTCAGCTCGAATAGTAGCATGGCAAATGCGACGTCTACTGCATCGTCCAGTTCAATGGCCTCGTCTGGGCCCGGCGCTTCGTCTGGTGATCAGCGGGGAAGTATGGAAAGCTCGCAGAGCTCTCAAAGTGCTACCATATCCAGTGGCGGTGTCTTTGGATTTGGAAATGCTCTTGGTGCGCTTGCTGGAGGTCTCGGTGCAGCTAGAGAGGCCAGGAACACGTATGGAGGAAGCGGGCAAGGGCAGGCATCAACAACGACAGGGGAGGGAAAGGGACTGGGTTTCGGGAGATACACTGATAGAGACGTCTTGCAGATGATCGCGCACAGTTCGCTGGATGTGGTAGAAGACAAGCAGTTCGTCAATCAGGCGATGTGAGTTTGGACGCAGGGCTGAAACTATGAAAGGGAGAGCAAAGACGGAAAAGGGCTGATCATGGACCTCGCTCTAGGTACCTCAAGGCCATCGATCGGATTAACGAGTGGACTACTTCCGCATTCATCACACCAGGAAGTACGTCTCCGAGCAAAGTGACAGCATTCGCCGTTGTATGCTGAAATTCTGCACCTACACACACGCAGATCTCAAATTCCTTATCCTACACGAGCACAAGCATGACGATGGCATTCGCAACTTCTTTTTTGATGTCTGGGAACTCGTTGTCAAAGTGAGTTGTGGGTGACAAGTAAGAGGACTTTTAAGTGACGGCATACTCAGTAAAGGTTGCTTGCCAGATCATGATGAACCCCTTTCATAGCCTAAACGACCCGATCTTGTCGACCTCATTCGACAGCAAAGTGAAAGCCAGCGCCCGCAAACATCTCTGAGAGCCAACAACTCATGTATTACCAGAACGATTGTAGAATCATCAACAGCAACCTCGTGTACAGCAATCAGTCCGTTAGTTGACGTTGCCATACCTTGACGACGCCGTCCGCACCCGCTGTGACTACTCGTCCTCCTTCTTTCTGTGTGGCCTCGATCCAGAGAATCGCCTTGGAATGTTCGCTAGATGCACTGTTTGTAGTGAATCTTTGCGCCTTTCCACTCAAGACGTCCCAAGCTCGGACCCGACCTTGCTCATCTCCCGCAAGGATGGTGCCGTCATCCACCGAGAGCAAGGATCGGCATCGGTAGTGGACGTTGAGACCTCCTTCGATCGTCTGCAGATGGGTGCCATCGGACAGGTCAAGGAGTACGTGATCAGCGTTGGAGGATCCTTGTCGTGCTAGCAGCGAGACAAGAAGTGACGAAGCGTTAATGGTTGGAGTGATGGATGTTATAGCGCCTGAAGGGTGGGGGGAAGATGTCAGCTGCGATGGTAGATCAGGATGGGTACGATCGTGATCCTCCTCCACTCACGATCCATCGTGTCTTGCTGTAGCTGACCCGATCTTATATCATAAGTCCTGACAACTCCATCCACAGAGCCAGTCCATATGGAGGACTCTCTGACTGCCGCGCAGAGTATGGTGTCCTTTGCTTCCTTGCACTCCATGACTGGTTTCCAAGCTCCTCTGGCTCGCAAGTCGTAGAATCGCAGGGTACTATCGAATCCGGCAGTGAGGAGAACGTCGTTCGGGTTCCCCTGCGCTCCACAATACTGTACCACCTGAATAGCGCCAGTATGAGCAGAGAACCTACGAAGAATGGAGCCGGCCCCTACATCCCATTGCAGCACGTTGCGATCTTCCCCGCCAGACACAAAAGTACCATTGTTACTTGCTATATCTATGCTCAGTACACCACCAGAATGAGCAGAGTATGACTTGATTGTTTCCGGGGTGGCAGACGATGTGACGTTGAAGAGATGTATTTGACGATCAGCTCCAGCCGTCAGTAGGTACCTTCCCAGGCTGTTCAATCTGGCGACATGGACGGGTCCCTTGTGTGGAGTGAGTGTGTGGCTTAGTGAGACTGGCAGGAGATCATTCTCCCTCTTGTCCATTGCCTTCACACGGAACGAAGAGTCCCTCCCTTCGTATCTTGTCTGGCCTGTGGTCTAAGCCAGGTCTATGCTGTACCCCACCGCTCCGCTCCTCTACTCGTTCCTGCACTGGTATCAAAGTGGTAGTAGCAGGTTCCGAGATTGAATTGGAGACGCGACCAAGGGATAAGGAGATCCCCCCCCTCAGGCTGTGAACAAGTCTCCGCTCTTCTCCTTTCCTGGTAGTGTTGATGTCAAGCCCTTGCCTTGATCACACACTTCTCTTCTCCTTGCCGACTTTTTTCGCATTCCTCATCGCAGTCACTGCGCCCACAAGATATGGCCTCTGACAATAGCACAGTTGAGTCAGCGACGCTTTCTGTTAATCTCTCTGGGGAGGGCTGCTTGAACGGTGACTGCTTTCCACTTTGAGCAACCTTTGACAAAACTCGGGCAATACACAGAACACTCTGTAGCTGACCTTCAAGTAGGTACAGACGGCGTGGTAAGCAGAAGTAGAGGGAGCGGACCGACTTGCTCAAGAGCTTCGAAAGGCAAGCAAGAGATTGCCCAGGCACCGGCGCTGCACACTCCTATCTCATGCGTGCCGTCAATACAGCTCCGATACAGCGCCTCTTGCTTTTCTCTTACCAAACACTTGCAAGCCACATACATTCGTACGGTGTAGGGACCTCTTCGCTTCTGGCTGTAGTCGTGACCGCCGCATACCATAAATATGCGTCGTTTCTTCTAGCGACAATCTCCTTGTCTTTCCTCCTGCTTTCCTCGTCCCTTCTTCCTGCCTTCTTTCCACCCTCCCCTCCTCTACAAGACGACTACTGACGCCATCAGAGAACTTGCCATACACTACTTTCAAGCTTGTTGGCGAACGGAGCATTCATATTGCTGCATTTGGCGAGCCAGCCCCCTGCTTCCTTCAGGCTTAATCTTACAGTCATCAACATTTGGCATTCATCTACAGGACTAAAGAAGTACAAGGTGAGGCTTGAAATACTGATCATAGAGTCGAGACAAAAAACCGCTTCCACTGCCCCAGAGGGGCGCTTAGAACTTCGGATCGTGCCCGATGTTCGCTAAGAACTATGTACTGCCTTCATGGCAAAGAAGATGAGAGAAAGCTAGCTGATGCTCACCGTAGATCTCCTGTTCGACGAACGCAGTCGTAGGCAAGGCCCCCATTCAAAGGCAACGACGCCAACATGAACTTCTACCTCTGCCTCGCTGCCTTCGCTCTCTTCAGCTCCGCCTTTGCATTGCCCTTTCCCTCTGGTGAGTGTGCCAGACAAGTGGGGGCGCATGTGACAGGTCTTCGAGCGCTCACACTGAAGTAAATTCTCTCTCACGACACGATTTCACGTCCTTGCCGATTTCCAGTCAAAAGTGAACAAGGACTCCCCAACTTCTCCTCCTTTCAATACAAGAAAGGAGTTGACTTCCATGAGTCCGACACGATCGAACGCAAGAGAAGTGTGCACGGTGCCATTCTTCCCAGATCCCCGTCATACGACCTCCGTGAAGCCAAGTCAGCTACACTAGCGAAAGCGTTGACTTCTCCTCGTATTTCCGATTTGAAGAAGAAGGAAAAGAAGATCAAAGAGCAAGAGGAAGATGAAGACGATGCTCCTGAAAAGCCGCTGATAAAGGAATGGGCCATGGATGGCAGCAAAGACAAGCTATTTTGAAATTTCAACTTGTATATCTTCCTCTTCGACATACCGTAGCTTGGCTTTTGCTACCCTGCGATGTTTGTTACCTCTTTACTGGCCCCTCTACCCCTGACTCGTTTTCCCCCCTTCCATTTCATTTCTTCTTGGCACTGTATCTCGAACTTCCTTCGATCTGGATATACTTACTTTATTTCAGCTCTAGCATCGGTAGTCTCGGTGACTTTCAGCGAGTGTGCATAAATCGACCTTTGAATGGCTGGAGATGCTTTATGAAGCTTCCATCACGAGAGGCGGAGGGAGAGGATCTCGTATTGTGTAGTGAATAGTATGTCGTTTCAAAAGTATTATACAGTGTGGTCATTGTAGATTGATTATGCTTCATTATTACCGTCTATCAGTCGAGTCCTGGCATTGAAAGGGTAAATTGAGTCAAGGAGAGGGACATGAGAGAGAAGCAGAGAAAGGCACGCCTCTATCGGTAGCTCACAGGAATGCAGGCGTCGCAAGCAGATTTCTGCCTCCGCTCTTCACTTCTCGAGGCCATATGTCCACGAGAAAGTAATCTGTATCAAGAGAAACATAGACATGTCAGAGGGAGGAACAGAATACAAACGTATCTCTCTTTACACACTCACATATGTGACCTACTGCGATACCTAACAAGTCGCCTACAGCTGCCTTATAGCTGCCCGAGAGTACCCAGCTGAATGCTACGAGCGCCCAGGGAAGATACGGCGCTGTGATGACCAAGACTCCAAACAAGCTCAAACGCACATGTCGATTCCTTCTACTCCAGAGGTACACAAGTACAAAGCCGAGCGGACTGCCTAAAAATGGCAAAGTGACCAACGGGCTCAACAAGACGAGAGCAAACGATGAGAATAAGATCAGATACACAAAATCGGCCTTTTTCCCGGCATAGTGATTTTCTTCCAGCATCTTCGAATACCGAGTCGCAAACAGAAGGTTGAATAAGAAATCGACGCTGAACGGGCCAAAGTATGCCAAAGAAGTCGGAATCCTCCAGAGTTGACCTCGAAGAACCAGGCGAAAAGAAAGAAAGAGCTGCAGTGACGACACCAGTCCAACATGCTCAGCCAACGCCAAAAGCAAAGCTGACCCCGCCCAGACCTTCGTTATGGGAGGTATGGAGTCGAGATCCATGCTGACGACGAAAAAAAACGTCAAGCTGGTGAAGTGGACAGATGGAAGGGTAGGCTAGAGGGAAAGGGGAGGCTCCTACAAGTCTTATGGGATCAGAGCTCGTCCTTTGGAAGGCAACTCTAATTCCACGTGGAGGGGTGCACACTCAGATACCATGCGCTACTACTATTAAATACACGTGGGTTTTTTGACCACTATCGAATACGCCGTGTACGACATGCTGTATCACCATGACCGCTTGTCCAATGTAGAATAGCTCCTAATGAAATGGAATTGTATAAACATTCGCAGCAAACTTGTCTGAAACAAAAAGTGTAAAACATGCCGTTTTGAGTGAGCTGCTCTAAGTGTGAAATTTTATTAGGCCCTAAAAAACCAGTCAAAAAGTCCCGGGAACGCGAACAACATACACGGTGTATTGATGGCCGCCACGATGCTACCATAACGTTGTTCAATGAGCTCGAGACTTTGATACAATGTAGAAAAGTTACAGTATTATATATATGAGGTGTGAAAAAAAAATGAGAAGATACATATGAAAGAGAGGAGATATAGGGGTATTGAGCCACTACGCCAGAAGGGTCAATACTACAAAAAAAGTCATGGTCACGGTACAAAATTTACGCGAAATTAGCTCTGCTGCTCCGCGCAACAGCTTCAAGCTCCAGTAAGTTTGAGTGAATTATTAGTTATCATATCTAGCACTCCATTCATTTAGAATGACCGTTGTTCTCAATAAGGTGTGTTGGTACAAGTTTCTCAACCTCACTTTAACTGACCCCCAAAAACAGACTCGACTTCAATTATCTCCTTCTTTTGTCACTATAATATATTTTAGGACTTAGTAAGTGTTTTAGCTATATATCATAGCAACATATGATAGTAATACTATTTGCCCTAAAAGAGCCTGCTGGTCACGCAAATGAGCTTCGTGGATGGTAAAATGGTCAAATTTGGGTCATTATGGCAGTTTCACGGTCCTAATATGAGCCAATTTTGCTATCTTATCTGATAGACGTCGTGTTGGGTTCATACTATACAAATATATGCGAAATTAGTGTGGAAAAAAGATTCAATGCTTAAAAATGACCATTTATTTATCATGTTGACGAGTAAATAGCCTTTGTAGCATTTCAGGTCAATTTAATGGTTCAGCCCATTAGCATGATTCTGGCTTGGATCACTCCAAAAGCATTTGGTACCTAATAAAAGTTGTTCATTACTATCTCCTGTATGTTTTGTCTTTTTAAATTTGTATATTATTAATTAGAATATGCTACAAAGCGAGATTCCGCTGACACCATGGTGCAAATTTCTAAAAAATGATGGCGTAGTGCGTATTTTCAGTGATAGCTTTTTGGACGCGCACAAACCGACAAACACCATCTTCTCTTATAGGAAAACTTCATCAAATTCCATGAGAGCGTCTAAGTTACATAGGGGGGGTTATCCGATAGGAGTGCATGGTCATGCCTGCGGCGTCAGAGGGCGCAAATAGGGGCCAGGAGAGCGTCAATCGGGTGTTTTCACGTTCCCGAAATCACGTGTATTTACTAATAGTAGCGCATGGTACTTCCATTTGGAGTGAGTCTTGATGGGCATGTCAGGGTGCGTCCTTGCGAGTGACCTCCGTCATACAGAATACAATGAGCTCTTTCTTCGATAGATTGCAGGGCGAGGAAGCAAGTCTACTAGACGCAGTGAGTGTATGTGATGACCACTTGAATCCTTCGTGTCCTACTGACGGAAGCATGATAATCTTTGTTTCCCCCTCAGATACACACGATCCTGCTCAGGAATCCCCTCAATACAGCTCTCGCATTCGTCATCCTCTACCTCTTCGTCTCTTTGCTGCTCCCATATCGCATCGCGAAGCTCACACCATCTCTAGGGAAAGCACGTTCACCGTCATGCAATCATACCACATCATACTCCTACTTGCCCGAACATCCACCCGTCATTGTATGGAAGAAGTACACCCCGCGCACCCTAGCCGTGCACGATGGCAGTGATGTTGCATTGCATGGAAGCAAGAAGGCATCGACAAGCGAGGATTCCAAGATTCTTTTGGCCATCTCAGGGAATGTGTACGACGTGACAAAGGGTGCTCACTTCTATGGACCAGGTGAGTGCATTGCTGGGGTAAATCCGTGCAATTGACTTAGCTCAAGTACTCCTTCTTTAAAAAGGGGGGCCTTACGGAAATTTTGCTGGGAGGGATGCCAGTCGTGGGATGGCTAAGCAGTCTTTCGACTTAGGTGAGTGCTCCAGTAATATTTAGCATGAGAGGGCGTATCTAATCGTCCCTTCTATTTGATTGCTCCAGACACGCTCACGCCGCTTGACCAGCCCATTGACTTGCTTCAAGACCTCACGCCAATGGAGATGTAAGTGGATGTGGCGGATGTTTGGTTGTCGGGCAATGATCGACAGCTAAGCGAAATCATGCAAACCTTTCCCTTTCCCCCTGTAGCTCTGCTATGCGT
Organism: Exobasidium rhododendri; assembly: GCA_026210745.1. Classification (NCBI taxonomy): domain Eukaryota; kingdom Fungi; phylum Basidiomycota; class Exobasidiomycetes; order Exobasidiales; family Exobasidiaceae; genus Exobasidium; species Exobasidium rhododendri. The sequence continues at coordinate 2,745,862 of CP110630.1, forward strand.
GAATGGGAGTCCCACTTTACATCAAAGTACGGAGTTGTGGGAACGTTGGTCAACGAAGGCGAGGAAGATTCATGATTGGTATGCGCTAAGCGGTCTGTATGTTGTAAGCCTCTAGGTGAATTCTAATTCATCAGACTCGATCAAGTCATGCAAGAAGGCACAAAATGAGAAGAGAGGGAAGCCAACGACGTTGTTGAAATCGCCTTCGATAGATCGGATCAAGATGCTTGCCTTGCCTTGGATGGCGAAACCGCCGGCTCGATCAAGTCCTTCCCCTGAATCAACGTATGCTTGTAATATCGGTGCTTGATTTTCTGCAAAACGAACAATCGTCTTTTCCGACAACGACCTTGCGACGTAACCAGGTGATCGAATGGTCGAGTGTACAATCGTTACTCCTGTGACTACCTCGCACTGCGTAGGAGCACAAAAGATTATCGCTCTGCTCTGCTCTCCTCCCACTAATTCTAGTAGCACTCTGACTACACTCTCACCTTGCCATCGTTGAGCTCAGCGAGCATACGAAGATTGTCCAGCGCATCGATTGGCTTCTCGAGAATTTCCTCGTCTTTGATCACCACAGTATCGGCTAAATCGGTTGACAATAAAAGCAGAAGCGTGTCAGGCGGCAAACTTCAACGTTCGGGTGACTATCACGTATTCTCCTCACCTGAAATCACCAAGTCCGGTGGATCTTCCGGAGACTCGTTGATCAGCCTCTCATACACTTCCAGAGCCTTCCTTGCCGATGTCTCGACAGGATACTCGAAGGCGGCCTCTCCAATGAATTCGCTCTTTGGTAGATTCTCTTCAAAAGTAGAAGGAATGATCTCCGGCTCCAATCCCTGTCTCGGAGATAGTCGTGAGCGTACGAAAAGGAAAGAAAGAGAAAAGTATACACGACCTGACTTACAATAGAGGCCAGAATCTCCTTTCTCCTGGGACTGTTACTAGCCAAGATGATACGCTTCCCTGTTTAAGAAGGGGTCGAATTAAGCAAAAAAGCACATAACTTTTCCCCGATAGGAGGACTCAACTTTGTTCACCTACCCTTGAGCTTTTCCAGTGCCGGAATGGCGAGGGCGTCTTTTCTCACCGCTTGTGGCCTGCCGATGGCACCTTTTGTCGTTGTGCCGGGTCCCATCTTCACCTCGACTTGGCCGTAGTTGTTGGTAAAATATTCAGGATCCACAAACCGCGACGCTTAGAAAGGGAAGATTTAATCGCGGTCGAGCCACCTTCAGACGGAAGTTAGGGTTGACGTTTCCTCCCCTTCCCCATCCCGAAAACACAACCGGAGACGCAACGATCGGCTCCAATGAAGGAGAAGAAGAGGGGTTCGGCACAACAGTATCGCTGGAAATGGAACGCCGTCGTATTTTCCACACTGCTGAAGCTCTCGCTGATACCGGCCTATCATTCGACCGACTTTGAAGTACACCGGCATTGGCTAGCCATCACCAACTCACTACCACTCTCCCAATGGTACTTTGACGAAACATCGCAATGGACGCTGGACTACCCACCGTTCTTTGCCTACTTTAGCTGGCTTCTCAGCATACCAGCAAAGGCGTGGGATCCCAGGATAGTCGACCTGACAGACGGCTTGGAATACAGCGACTTCAGCTGCGTCATGTTCATGCGTGTGACTGTCATTGCAACCGAGTTGGTCCTGGCTTCTGCTCTATTCGCACTTAATAGACAACAAGCTTCGCACGCCGTGAACAAAGTACCGGTCGTAGTAGCGATTGCACTCCTTCTACATCCTGGTCTACTGATTGTCGACCACATACACTTTCAGTATAACGGCTTCCTCTACGGCATACTGCTGTGGTCTGTATGGGCAGCAAGGGAGGTGAGTGAGGGAGGAGCAGCGAGAACATACAGAACATATGACGCTCATCAACATAAACAGAGCCGATACTTGCTGTGTGCGTTTTTATTCTCCAGCCTCCTGAATTTCAAGCATATATACGTCTACATAGCGCCTGCATACTTCGTTTTCTTGCTTCGATCCTACGTCATCAAGGGGCCCAGCATAGTCTCTTATTCTGATTCTGGCGAGCGACTCTTCACCCTGGCCACCGTCACATTGCTACCATTCGCCATCAGCCTCTCACCTCTTGCTTTGTCAGGGCTGGGCAGTACCGCCGCTGCCAGCCCCATCGGCATACTTTCTCAGCTGCTCTCACGACTCTTCCCATTCAGTAGGGGCCTGAATCACGCTTACTGGGCTGCGAACATATGGGCTATCTACACCTTTGCCGACAGAGTCTTGATCAAGGTTATGCACGCCCGACTAGAGGACATCGGCGCCAACAATGCTTCTCGAGGTGTCATTGGAGATGCACTCTTTGCCGTGTTGCCTCAAGTCACAGCCGGACATTGCTTTCTCCTTACATTCCTCTTCACAATCATCTTCTCTGTTCGGCTCTTCTTCAAGTCGACACAATCTGGATTCCTACAAGCGATCACCCTTTTCGGCCTGACATCCTTTCTGTTTGGCTTTCACGTTCACGAAAAGGCGATACTGTTGCCCCTCATCCCCCTCACGCTTCTCGCTCCTCTCAATTATTTCTTCACTCGAATGACATTACTCCTCAGCACGGCAGGAGTTGTCGCCTTGTTTCCGCTACTCTTCGAAGCAAAGGAAACACCAATCAAGATCGTGTATTCACTCCTATGGTTCATCGTCACGTTCAGAGCTCTCTTTTCCTTGCATTTCCGCCCAACACCTTCAAACTTGTCTCTCCTACTTCACACATTTGAGAACCTCTATCTGATCGGCTTCATTCCTCTTCAACTTTTCGTCTCTCTCGTTCATCCGCTTTGGATCTCTGCTCATGTCAAGGAAGCCACTGTACAGACCGCCGAATCTGTGCTCTTCGGCGGTAGTGCGACCATCAACTCTATACTATCACGGACCAGCGCATTTGTCACATCTGCCCCGTCTTCGCAAAGCACTGCGATGCTGTCTACTGTACTGGATTCATGGACATGCAGCAGTGGCAGTGAGCCACTGAGCTCATCGGCGATGCATGCAGTGGGGGCAGTAGGTAGTTCTATTCCCAAAGTAGGAGAAATCGTTCAAGAACAGGTTAATTTAATGGTGAATACCCTGGTAGAGATGACCAACAGCAACATCACAAACATCACAGATTTGCCACATCTCGCCAATGCTACCGAGCTTCTCGACGACCGGCCACACTCTCACACACTGGAATTCCTGCCACTGATGCTGACGAGCGTCTACTGTGCCGTAGGTGTCACATGGGTGTGGTTTAGGCTAGGCTACTACTTCATGGCACAGGGCGAGGATCCTCCTCTTCCTCCTGAAATGCAGATCAAAGTCACAGACTCGACTCCCAAGAAAGCTCGCTGAAACAAAATACCATTACTCTTTGCTACGTCACAACCGGACAGAGCCCACTCCTCGCTGTCGTCGGTCTGATGTAAACACTGACTATATCTTTTGCCCGAATGTCGAAAATCATTTTCTTTCCGTTTCTCTATTCCCATCAATCTTCTTGCATGCCTCCTTTGGTGCATGTCCGCAATTTTCTTTAGCGCACAAAGTGCTCAGCAAGATATCATCTCACTGCCTATTTTTCTGGTTCCTTTTTCTCAGAAGCAGAAGACTTGCTGCAAAGCCACCGGATGCAAAAGTGGTCAGTGTCTCCGTGATTTGTCAAAGGGAGATTAAGCTCCAGGAATCCTCCTGCGTCTACTCACATCAGGCATCTTGCTGACGGTGTTTGGCTTTTCATATCCGATTTCCTCCAGATGTTTCTTCATTGCATTGATCATAGGCGGTGGTCCACACATGAGGATCTTGATGTCATCAGCAGGGGCAGGCAGTCTTTCTTGGATGGATTCCTTTGTGACAAATCCACTTCCGCCTTGCCACTTCTCAGGTGGGTTGTTCAAATAGTGCAAGACGTTGAATTGTTGAGGGTATTGCTTTGCAAGATTGTCCAGTTCTTCACGAAGAAGGATATCGTTTACATTGACGTTTGCGTAGATCAAGTCGACCTTTGTCTTATCCTTTGGATTCTTGACGATGGCACGAATGATCTGCAACATTGGTGTAATCCCAGTACCACCCGCAATCATGCCGATGTGCTTTGCCAGATCGGGTGAATACTTCATTTGACCCTTTGGTCCTTTGACTTGCAGAGGGTCGCCGATCCTCAACTTGCTAACGTGTTGCGAAATGTTTCCTTGGGGATAAGTCTGTAAGGCGATAGTAGAGAGGTGAATTCAGAACCATTCAGCAAGCGAATGAGAGTGAAAGAATGAGATGACGTATCAGCAACGTACCTTGATCAATAGATCGAAAAAGCCGCGGTCGTCATCACTGCTGACGGGGGTGTAGCTCCTCATGACGTTCTTTCCATTGACTTCAGCTTGAACACTGATGTGCTGTCCAATTGGCAAGCCGAGGATTCCATTCTCGCTGGGGAGGCGGAATCGATATTGAGCAGTGTTCTCAGAGATCTGCTTCTTTTCTACGAGCTTGTAATCTTGCCAGTTCTTTGGGTCTAAGAATGGCTTTGCCTCTGTGAAGGAGGAGGGCAAAAGAAGACGTGGAAAAGATGATGAGCTAATCTTCCCTGAACAGAAGCCAACAGAGGCGCTTTTCGAACAGAAAAGAGGGATGGCTGACTCACTTCCGGAACTGATGTAGATAAGGACTCCAATGCTGGCTACCAGACCAACAATGAATGCTAAGATCGTGTTTGGATCCATGATGTTCGTTGCTGCGTCAAAGTCGGCGAGGACTTCAAATTGGTTGGCGCTTGGAAGGAGGCGAATGCCAAGTTTGAGAAGAGCAAAGCAAGTCAAGAAAGTGCCAATAGAGGAACCAAGAAAGAAGAATTGATCCAAGAGCATACACTGAGCAGAATTTTCCTGCTTTATTCGTGTGCGTGTGCGTGATTCTTATCGGTTCACGACTGTTGAAAGGATGAAGTAAGACTGTGCGGGGCCAAATGAGATAATATAAACGAAAACCTTTGCCAGGCTTCTCGATTCTCGGCCAGAGCCGTCGTAGTGCAAGGTCGGCTAGCGCGCGTCATCATATACGACGAGGTATCTGAAGGCCACGCGAGCAAAATCTTGGCGATGTGTTTACGGGGATACAACGAGGCGACTTAAGAGTGGAACGGGAGTGTCATCGTATCGAGACCGCATGTGTGTATAGCATGCATTCAGGTGCAATCATGTACTACGATGAAGATGTGTTGCGGATACAAGTGTTAGTAGGAGAAGTGCTAGTAGGAGAGAGGAGCAGGAAAAGGGAGGAACTCTATAGATGTAGGTCATCCGTGCTCATTCCCGCCATGAATTGCCAGACGCCCTCGACCGCCAAATCGTGTGGATCTTCCTTCAATTCTACTACTGGTCGGCCATCTCCTCCCTCGACGGGTAGGCCTTGGAAGACCATCTTTCCCAGTCCCAAACTGAGCTTCAGCATATTTCCAGCTGGCGTGTAATGCTTCAGGTTCGCGTGTCTTTCCTCTTCAGTGGTGGCCGTCCCTCTCGATTGTTGCTCAATGTCACTGATGATGTTTTCCGCTGCTACATCGGCCATACTCCAAGCTTGATAACCAGCATTGAGCGCTCCAAAGCCATCCGCCACATCTCCAATTGCATAAACGTTACTGAGGCAACCCTGCACGACTCCCTTTTCGACCTCCTCTTCTCCTCCTTCTGCTTTCTTGTCTAAGAAACAGTCACAATCTCCACAAGGAGGGGTAGGATCGAATGGTTGAGGTGCCATTCCATCCTTTCCGGTGGGCACTTGAACCTGCAGTGTTCGTAAAACTTTCACTAGCCTCGTCCTTGAGTCAACGCTTGTTGGTGCCAATTGAGCCATCAGAGAGGAATTTGGTTGCTGGCCAGTACAGAGGAGAAGGAGATCGCACTCGAACTCTTTGCCACCAGTTGTCTTGACCTTCTTGCGTCCATCCCCGATACAAATGCCTTCTTTGTGCGCTTGAGAGCCTTCTCCCTTGGCGTCACCAGGAGTACAAACGGCTGACTGTTCTGCTACCGTGCTACCTCGTGGACAGCCTTCAGTTAACGCTAATCTTTCTCCCAAGACTACATCCACACCCAGTTCTTGTAGCCTCTTGAGCGCTACTTCGTGCACCTTTGCATCGAAATTGGGAAGCAACTGCATTCTCGAATGGATCAAAGTAACCTTCTTGTCGGCGTACACACTCTTGATGTCCAATGCAAATTCTACTCCCAAGGCACCACCTCCGACCAAGACAATCTCTCGGCTCGCCTTGATCCTGTTCTGAATGTCTTGCATCCACTTTACGCCCTCCTTCTTCGTCCTCGCCTCTGTGCGTAATGGATCGGGTAGATGAGAGCCTAAAGCATAGATCATGTGCGAGTACGGAATAGAGACACTGTCGACTGACCACAGCTTCTTATTTCCTCCCGTCATTTCTGCGGCAGCTGCGTTGTTGGACTGCACTACGACATGTGTCGATGTAATGCTGGTCACTGTCGCTTGCAAGACCACATGAGGACTTGAATCCTCAAACCCATGCGCCGTGTCTGCTGTAGCGTCGGCAGATTCATCTCCCTCCCCGTCCAAATCAATGCCCTTCCTTAGAGCGCTTTCCAGATTCTCCACTTGGAGCTCTGGTCGACCCAGCTCTTCTTCATCTCTAGCAGCACCAGACAGGGCTTCTGTTGCGATAGCTCTCTCGATTACTTGACGGGCAGCATCGCTACCTGCTGCCGTTTTCCCATCTGTCGACTTCTCACCATGCCCTTCAGAGAGAGGCTCTGTGTAGGATGACGAGAACGAGTTCGCCGTTGTCTTCACCGAGCGAAGAGAATCCTTGTCGAAAAGTGATTCGCCTCCAACGCTCGAGGACCGACTCCCGGAGCTACTCTTTCTATGCCTTGCTCTACGACTACTCCCACTTCCATCGGATGTATCGCTGCTGCTGGATGCAATTGATCGTACTGTGCTTTCATCTCTGCCGGCCATGGATCCCATTCCGAGCATTTCTTCACTCTTCGAGGAGGGGTTAGAGGCAGTGAAAGATGGTCTCAGAGTGGTGGACGGCCCAACATTCTTTATGGCGTCTTTTCCAGATGCTGAAGGCCCTTTCATGGGACGCTTAGGTGCATCCTTGAATATTGACTCGTAAGGAACGAAGGCCTTGTGTTCGTGCCCTGGTAGTGTGCTGAAACGAGGAAAGACGTATAGATCTGGCAGAAGCAAAAAGGAGAAGACAATTGCTCATGAGTACTTGGTGGTCACACAGGTGTGGCAAAGTATAGATGTTTCTACTCACGATTGAAGTGGCTATTCCTTTCAATAAGTATCACTCGATGCGACGGTGGTAGGCGCTGGGCCAACACAGAAGCAGCATGCATACCTGCAGATGTGTAGTGTTAGTTGAGCAAAAGTCTCATGTCGGTCCCCTTTCTTCCCCGACAGATCCTCACTCACCACCGTAGCTGCCACCTAAAACGACAACGTTTTTTGTATGTACGGCGGATCCAACATCGTCTGAAAGCGGGAACTTGTGCGTAGAGGAATGGAGGTTGCTTCTTGGAAGCCTTACAGCTAATTTACTGCCGCTTTCTTGCAAGGACATAATGAACGAGATAGGAGAAAGGAGGGCTGGGAAGAATCTCTGAGACGACGACAGTCGAATTTTGTTGGTGACGAAAATTTTGTGCAGAGCTTGACTTGTCGGGCTTGATGATAGAAGTATGTGTGATGTCAATGAAACGTCCAGTCAACAGAAGGGAAGTGTCAATTGCCGGCAAGAGAGAGCAGATGTTTCGATTGTCGGCTGCTTGTGGGATGATGGCGCGGTGTCTAGTTGCCTGACGAAGGCTGCTGAAGATGCGACTGAGGCTGCATTTAGTACGGTATTTAAATCATCGATTTGTAATTCTGATGAATACACAGATTCAAATCGGAACGTGTTTCTGCTATTCAATAGCGTGGACGGGTAATGTAAGAATGTCTTATCAGATTGCTGCAATCATAAAAACCGACGGAGACCCCAAGTCTAAAACTTGCCCTTCACGTGCTTGTATATTTTGGCCGCTTCTTGACTTTTGGTCTGTACGATCAGTATCGATTGGGACCCCCTCCATCGACACCTCCGTCCACTCACACGAGAGACTAGGCCAGGGATGGCAGATCGTCCAAAGCATGTAGCGTCGTTGTCAGACAAGATTGCTGGACTCAAGTTCATGCAAAGGGCAAAGGCTGTGCAGGAGAAGAATCAGCCTGCGCCAGACCAGACTGTAATAGCATCGTCGTCTTCTAGGACAGAGAAAGATAGAAAGGGAGCACAGAGGAGAGATACGGTAGTGGTGGACGACAATGATGCAAACGAAGAGCATTGGAGCTTATCAAATCCAGTGTATCATCCGCAAAAGAGATCCTCCACAAATACCAGCACAATCTCACACGAGCCCGGCTGGAATGCATGGCTAGACGAAGTTGATGAGGAAACTAGGACAAGCAAGAGCAGAGGCGAAGAGGATGACAACGTCAGCGTTAGAAGAACCTTTGGAGCTTGGCTCGGAAAGAGGAAGCAGCATAAGGAGATTGAGGGTAATGGTGATTACGACCGAAGTTCTGAAGAGGAAGATCAAAGGAGCGACGATGAGGTTGATAGCGAATCTGAAGTGAAAAAGCGACAGAAGGGTGCAAGTGCAGAGGTGAGTGACAGCATTGGTCGAATGCATTTAGACGTCATATTAATAGACTTCGGAGTAATTCTTGCCTTCTCAGCAGCCTGGTAAAGGCAAATTGAAAGGTTTCATGAAGCCCGGATTCCACAAAGATGCGAAATCCGAGAACTCGAAAAGGAATGTTGCAGAGCAGACCAGCAAGGGAAGGTCGAAGGACGCAGCAAGCAAGTATAATAGACGCAAAGACGATGGCAAGAAGCAGTTTGTTGGAAAAGGTGATCGTAGTGGGTCATTGAAAGGCTTTCCGGAACAGACACACCCCTTGAAGAAGAAGAAGAAACTGTAGAATTCGCCATTGCACCTCCATCATTTGTATTATTATCTATATCATGTACCCGCATTTGATTCACCAATCTAGCGTAGCACACCGTGGAAACGCTGAAGCCTGTGGTGCTGTCTGGAGCTTGGCCGTCGCGATAGCCTCCTCAGAGCACGATTGAATGCTCTTTGGCGGACTGATGCAAGTGATCGACGAGACAAGTCGAGCAGAATAGTCCGAAGACTCTACCGCGTGGCTTCCCTCCAACTTTTGACCACTCAACTTGACGCGCGTCTTGTAAGGCTAAGTGGAAGCACAGACCTTTGGAGGCCGCAAAGTGGTAGCAAGCATCCTTCTTTCACGACGACGCACCGCTTCAGCACACAATGTCAAGGTCCTACGATAGAGGTGAGGCTGACGAAAGGAACACACTAAGCGAGGACCAGCAGCACAGGGCGATCTAATTTTGACTGACCTCCGCTATGCAGCCCTGACGGTCTTTTCACCTGATGGCCATCTCTTCCAGGTCGAATATGCTCTAGAAGCCGTCAATAAGGGTACTTGTGCTGTCGGTGTCAAGGGCAAGGATGTGGTCGTATTGGGAGTGGAGAAGAAATCTGTGCTACAGCTTCAAGACCCTCGAACGATACGAAAGACGGCTATGCTCGACGATCACATATGTCTGGCATTTGCAGGTGCGTTCCTTGAAGAGACGTGAATTTGAGGGGGCTAGAGATGTTCGCAAACGGCTGACATGAATCGTCTGTCGCTAATCTGTCCATCAAGGTCTTACCGCCGATGCTCGTATCCTCATCGACAAGGCCCGTATGGAATGTCAATCGCATCGTCTTACCGTAGAGGATCCAGTGACAACCGACTATATTACACGACACATTGCCGGCATTCAACAAGTGAATGACGCACGATATAGCGCTGAATAACGCAAAAGAAACTGACGAGAACCTTCTTGTCCTCCTCTTCTCAGCGGTATACTCAATCAGGAGGAGTTAGGCCTTTTGGTATCTCGACATTAATCATTGGATTTGATCAGAGTGAATTGTCGCCGAAATTATACCAGACGGAGCCCAGCGGCATGTACAATGCATGGAAGGTGAGGAAGCAAGCCCTGGCGGCGACACTGCTAGTGGAAGAATACTAACGTTCTGCGACATGCACACACTCGTAGGCGTGTGCGATTGGCCGATCAAGCAAGACTGTGCGAGAGTTCCTAGAAAAGAATCACGAAGACTCGATGACAAAAGATCAGACGATCAAATTGACCATCAAGAGTTTGCTAGAGGTGGTGCAAACAGGAGCTAAGAGTGCGTGGACTTCCGGCGTGAAATGGGTAGCGAAAGAGTGGTCGTTGTGCTGATGCAAACTTACTTCATTCTTACCGAGCAGATATTGAGATTGCTCTCATGGAAGGACACGGCCAGGTTCGAAATTTGGAACTGGCAGAAGTGGAAGCAGTAGTGAAAGAGATTGAGACAGAGAAAGAAGCAGAGGCAGAAAGGAGACGAACGAGACTGGCTGCTACGGCAGGAGCGCAGGCATCCATGATGGGAGGTGGCTCGTAAAGTATTTGTAGTATCCTCCAGAGCAGCACTACTGGCATGGCACGGACGATCTGACTGCAATGCAAGAAGTCCGCTTAATTTCCACGAACCACGTCTTCCCTTTCTTTCTTCTTGCCCGGCTGAATGAGGTCATGCGATGATTTGTTGTTACATTGAGATTACAGCATACGATAGAAGGGGAGAAGGGGGGGGGGTAAAGCTTGGCGTTGATGAAAAGAGAGAAGGAAGCGAAAATTTCATTGATCTTTGCCCTCGCCCTTTTCTTGCAATTTTGGCTGCCGGAAGGCGTCCCCTAAGTCGTACCGCTTGATGATGCTGCAAAAAGAGCCGAGTTGACATTCGTTAGCGCCGTTCTAATCCTTTTCTTTTCACTCTGGATCAGCTTCTGTCGCAACTCACTTATCTTCATGTGGATGCTCTCCATCAGGAAAGACAAGTAATCTCTCCAGCCTACGTTCGCGGAACTTGTTCTTGGGTAACATGCCCGAGACAGCCTTTCGGATGATCTGGTGTGATTGTATTCAAAGAGAGAGTTGGAAAAGAGAGAGAGAGAGAAGACAGGTAAGCCACATGAGAAGATTGATGCCCCACAACCTACTCTCTTCCCAATCGCCATCTTGCTTACCTCCTCTGGTTTCCTTTCCAACATTTCCTCGTACTTGATCTCTTTTAGTCCACCTGGGAACATTGTGTGATGCCTGTAGACTTTCTGTTGACTTTTCTTTCCTGTGACCTTGATATGTCTTGCATTCGTCACTACGACGTAATCACCGATATCTTGAGATTGGTCAAAGATCGGCTTATGTTTTCCCATCAATAATAAGGCAACTTTGACAGAGATCTTTCCTAAGATTGCTTCTCGAGCTGATAGGTGATGCCATGCTCTAGCAACAGCGAGCGAGGTCTACACAATCACAAGAGTATCGCCAGTAAGACACTCTTCTCCACTCCGTCTCACTCATAGCGTCACACTCACATTTCCAGCGCTCTGCGACATCGCTTCCGTTGTGTGCGCCTGGGTATTGCGCGATGATGAGAGCTACTGACTGACTGGGGAGAAGATGATCGCTCGAGGGAATTTCCATGCAAGGTGCGGTAGGCACGTGATCTGTGCTTAACGTCTTGCCCCGCTTCATAACCCTACATTATTCTAGCTCTATGTCACTCCGTATTGCTTCTGATGAAGCTTATATTCTAGTATGAGAGGCATTGACTTGTTTAACAGCATGATTTGAGCGCGAGAGAGGAAGAGAGAGGGGGAGAGATCAGGGACATCAAGAGAAGCTGGTGTGGCGCGCTTCTCAGTAGCGAGATCGGTCTTCCTTTTCCACCGCCTCCTTTGCTCATGTACTTTCGTTGCAAGTCGCTCAGAATACGTATCGTCTCCCCCTTCACTTTCCCACTCAATGATGAGATGAAGAGGATGCACTATCGTCCACACTGATACGCTGAAAGAGTGGCTCTTGCTCCAGTTCCATGGCATGCTTCTCCATCTCGACGATGCTGTCGGCCAGGGAGATCTGACTTTCCAAGCGTCGATTGTTGCGAGAGGCACTGTAAGAAGAAAGTCCCTGAGTAAAGTAAGGATTGTTTTGGTCGTCAAAGTGGCGGGGAGTCAGCTGGTTTTCAAGCATGTGTCCTGCCTTCCAAGGGGTATTCGCAACGTAGCTTTTGCCGTCCAAGGCGCTTTCGCTGCTTTCGCGAGCGAGAGCGGGATGTTCACTCCCAGAGTCACTGTCTTGTACCCTCTCCTCTCCCTCCTCCGCTTCCCCATCGTACTCTCCATCCACGCCCTCTTCGTCACTGAAGACCACGTCATACTCTTCTGCTCCACCTTCATCATCCTCGTCCAACTCTTCGTCCACTGCCCTTCTCGCAACAGAGAACAGATAGATGAAGATGCCGATGCACAGGCCCAGACCGACAAAGCCAAAGATATGCTTGATAGTCTCGGCTGTATGGGAAGCTGTGGCATCTTGAGCCTTTCCACTTCCAAGCATACTTTGAGAATCACCGCCAGTCGCATTGTCGGACTTGTCATTAGCTTCGCTGCCTAAAGGAGACTGTGTAACGGACACAGCACCGTTGTATGCCGCAAAGTTCTTGATGGAAGTGCCAAGAGCGCAATGCACGAGCAGCTTTGGAAGGGCAAGTGCAGTGCAAAGGGTGTATGTCTTGAGAGTCAAGGTCGGTGAGCTTGCCAGCAGAGTGTTCATAAGGTTGTATGGGTAGGGTGCCAAGCGAACGAGGAATAATAGTTTCGGTCGCTTCTCAATCGCACGAACCACCTGCCAAAAAACCAATCATTTTTTCCACGACGTCAGTAATACTCCTCTCCCATGGCCTTCTTCCCTTTCAAGCTGGAGCAAGAACACCCACCCTTTTCAGTCCTCCACTCTTGTTGAGCAGGTCTACCATCCAACTCTTGAGGAAGCTTCGACTGAGCATAAAGACGACAATAGCACCCGACAAGGCGGCAATATAGCTGATGATGAAGCCCTGAAGAAGGCCGAAACTGAAGCCACAAAGAATGATTAACGTCGAATAGAGAGGTAAAGGCGGAAATGTGGTCAGGAAGATGAGAAAGCCTAGGGCTAGGCGACCGACGAGCCCGAGATCTTGCAGATAGATGGAAAGCCGATCCAACGCTGTCACACATGACAGATAGTGAGCACATAGCGTCAGCAACACTACAGAACAGCTTACCGAGCCATTGTGCAGAAAGTGGCACTTTGCTACTCACCCTGAAAGACCTGTGTGTGCCAAATGAGTATGATGATGGTGCTGCTGAGACTGACCACCAGCCAGACCAGAAGCGGTATGTACGCACTTAGCCATGACGGTTTCCATACCCTCTCTCCCGTTCTCGGATCACGAAAGGACGAGTCGAAGTTCTTGGCAGACGTTTGGATGTGTGACTGACAAGCTTGTACGGTCTCCATAGGACATCGTATCACACTGACAACCAACGACGAGAATTCCAGTATCTGCTGTCGCAGAGGCTTCTTGTTGGCCTCTGCAGCCAAAGCAGCAGCCTTCCTCCGACGAGCAAGAGCGGCCTTCTTTTTCTGACTGTTCGGTCGTAGGTTGATGGCACGCCTTCTTGCTTGAGGGACGATTAAAGGTGACGAAAGACTGGCTACTGAAGTTCCCATGTTCGTCGATCCCGGCAATCCACTGCCGAACTGTGCGTGCATTGAAGGGTGCCTAGAATGTGTAGACAAGATTGGTGAGGTCTGCAAAGAAGCATGACGGGACTGCATCGATAAAGGAGGCGAATTCATCTGAATCGAGTGGGATGAATTGGAAGTGGATGAAATTGAAGCTTTGTGAGCATGCGATAGCGGATGAGTGACTCGATGTGAGATCTGAGAATTGGGAGGATAGTAGTCGGCTGGCCGATTATAGGAGACACCCATGTTTGCTCTTTCCAGGTCCTCGGAAGGTCGATACTTTGCAGGGGTTTTTCTTCCCTGGACCCCCGCTTGCCTGTGAGAAGGCTGCATCTCTTCCTCGGTCAGCTCCGCAGGGTCGGTGTGGGCCACGGTAGTAGAAAATGCTTGTCTTGAAGCCACTGCTGGGTTGTTGTTGCTCACTGGCGAGTCACGTCTCTTCCTGAAGCTGCTCAGGATCGTCGGCGTCCATCGACCAGAACTTTGCCTCCTATTCCCATGACCCTTATCTTGCTCGTCGTCATCCTCCATCTCATCGAGGCTGTAAGGGAAAGAAGCAGCTTGCTGTTCGCTATTGAGTGTATCGGCTGAAGTGACATGTCTCTTACTTGTTCCGCTCGTCGAGTCTGGTCGAGCAATGATGTAGGCAGTTGGCTGAGGCGTGCTGCGCCCAGACACAGCATCGTAAAGCGTTTGAGCTGCATGCGCTGCCGCTTTTCCTAAGCTGTTCTGGCGGATAGGGGTGCCGTGTGCAGCAACATGAGATCGAGCAGAGGAGGTGTGCAAATTAGAAGGACTGGATGTACGAATGAGACCACTCGAAGGTCTTCTGTTATGCGGGGAAGTGGAATGACTATAGCGTGCTGAAGACGAAGAGGTCGGGGTAGCAATGCTGACACTGTTGAAAAACAAAGAGGTTTAAGGAGTTGTCCTTTTAGAAAGAGAGATGCGCTTAAGATGGACTTACTGAGGACTAATCGGTCGCTTCGTGGTGGCCTCGTTGATGCTCCGCTCCTTCTCTTTGTTCGCCAGATTGATGTCAATCTTGGTAAGAGAGAGTCGTCTGTTTGTATGCACATTCTGACTGGCGAATGTGGTCGGCAGCCCGTCTAGTGGATCAGACGAAAGCTCAAAGCATGGAGTTGCTGCAGCCATCATGGCCTGCTGACCACCAGACCGCCAATGGGAGAGTCCTTGCTCGGCCTGATCTCGGTACGGACTGGCAATGACGAGCGCTTCTTGCCCTGGTGGAGAACCTCTTGATCTATTTCCCTTTCTGCTGCCGTTTCCAGTACCGATTTCATCCAGTCCGACATGGCCTGACCATCTCGCACTGGAAGACGGATTGGCCATCGATGGCAAAGAAGGTCTCTTGGGGAACGCTGCAGCAGGTTGCCAGTAGCCAAGGAACAGAACGCTTATCTCTTCCTCGCCGGATGAGCTCTTGCTATGTCGCAATGATCTTCACGATGGAGAGAAAGTATAAATTTGAAATACGCAACCTTCAATTACAAAGTTGGTGGAGGCGTGTCTAAGGGAATCCTGGTGCCGTCCACAGACAAAAATAGATCAGCAGCAGCAGCAGCAACGAGCTTCACGATGCCACTGCGCTGGTGGGGTCTGGACAGAAGTTGAGGGCAGCCTGGCTAGTCGCAACAGGTCAGTCTTCCATTGACCATGCTCGATGAGGATCATTATGGATGTCAAAATCTGCGAAGATCCAGGTCTTTTTTTTCATAGCTCCAAGAAAAGGCGTCAACTGGGGATTGTGAGCGAAGACGGGACAGGATAAAGAGTCCTTACCAATTTAATTTGACTTCGGATGCACAACAGAGGAGAGGGTGTTTCGAGGTATAAAATGACGAGGAGGTGGTAGTTTCTTGTCGGGTGACGAGAGAGTAGACGTTTTGAAGAATCTATGAATGCTAAGTATAGATGAGAGTATTGTCATGGAGGAACGAGCAGGTCTAGTGGGTGTTCTGGCAAGGGAAGAGGTGTCTTCCACAGATGAGCACATCAGGATGTCGTCTTTTCGGAAGTGTGGAGACGGAGACTAGATGCTATCACAGCAGCAGCAGCAGCGGCGGCAAATGAAGGCATCGTCTAATTTTGCTGAGCTGGAATGGGAAGCTTCGATCCGCTGTTCTTTCCACGATTAGACTCCCGTTCACCTTCCTCCACCATCTCTTCCCATTCCAGACCTTACACACAGAAGCAGCACAAGGATAAAGGGAACAAAAGTCATGGCATTCACGTCAAGACAGGGATCATACATACAAGGCAGCAGCAGCGAATGGGAAAGAAAAGGCAAGGAAAAAATTCCCAAAGGCCGAAGCACAGAGGAGTGTAAGGAGTGGTTATTTGCAACCAGCAATGGATTGGACTCAGTTGGTACCTAGGGAAAGGGTGAGAAGAGGAGTATCAGCATCAAATGGGACCAGCACAGGGCGACAGACAGAGGACTCACTTCACTGTCTCAATCGCAAGTCCATGGACAAAGATGAGGGAAAAGGAAGGAGATGCGCTGTTTCTTCTCCTTTTAGACCCCCTCGCCTGCCTGATCACGTGCCGATACTTGGGCCCCAAGGCTCAACCAATAGTAATCACCTTGGGTACCTATTACAGTATCACATTTCTGAAATGCTATATCAATTGTGATTGTAATCTAGATGCACCAGTCGTCGAGGCTCTCCATGAACTAGAAATTGGTAGAGAGAGGGTTCGTTACTCTGAAACGCATTCACTTAAACGCAAGTGTGCTCTATCTGTCGTTCATCGCATCGTCACTCTGCAAGTCGGGAGGAATTCGATCCCCTTGCAGGTACCAACTGAGTCCAATCCATTGCTGGTTGCAAATAAACCTATCCATAAACTCTTTTGCGATTTGGATCTCCTGTATCGCCTCGTCTCACTGTAACAGTAAGTTGTCAAGACGAGGATTTGTTCCAGGGCTGCTGAATACACCTCCTCTTCTGATGTTCTTCTGCTCACGCAATCTCATCGTTCTTGTGAATTAGCCACTAGCTCGCTACTAGTGCTCCCGATCTACAGGTCGTTTCAAGTGATCGTTCAACATGACATCTGTTGCTGCTCAGGCGGCTGATCGGACACTTATCGCACTCATCTCCGACGAGGATACAGCGACCGGCTTATTACTCGCTGGGATTGGTCACATTTCTAGTGCAAATACAGAATCGACATCTTCGTCGTCAGGCGGTGGTACGAAAGCATCCGCTTCTGGCAATAAAGGTGGTCTAAGTGCCGATGATCGAAATGCAAATAGCGCCATGGGATCTCATGATAAAAACTTCTACATCGTAAACTCTTCAACACCAGTGTCTGAAATCGAAGTGGCCTTCAATATCTTTACAAAGGAAAGAGGCGATATTGCCATCCTACTCATCACCCAAACTTTAGCAGAGAAGATTCGAACGTTGTGCGATCGTTACACACAGGCATTTCCTGCTTTGCTCGAAATACCGAGCAAGGAAGCTCCGTACGGTGCGTCATAGGAGCGTGTCCAGTACACGATGGAGTCGCTAACCTTTTGCTCTCATCTCCCACTCTCCGCAGACCCTTCCAAGGACTCAGTGCTAAAGCGCGTTCAAAAGGTGCGTTTCCCACCATCAGACTTCAGGAATATAGACTACTAGCAGCACGTACTGACATCCTCATTCTCCTACCTTTTGTCCTTTCTGTCCTAAAAGCTCTTCGGAGAGTAATGTAGACAAAAAGCACCTTGAAAAGCCTGCAACACTACCTCTCGTCCTCCTCCTCCTCCCCTTCTCCCCTGTCTCTTTGTCACCAGTCAAAGCAGAGAAGAGCAAGACGATGCAACAATGACATTGTTCCTTGTGAAGGACCGTAGGACAGCAGGATTGAACGAAATAGAATATGGTAGGACAAACGACGTGAATATGGGTACGAAAGTACGAGAACGAGAGAGAAACTAATGGTGACAGATGAATAGCTAAGAGTGTATGAGTGGGAAGTGGAATAATGCACAAATGAGATGGAAGGCAGACTGGGGAGAGTGGAAAGAGGAAGGAGGGCAGGGCCGGAGAGAAGTGCGAAGGGGAAATAAAGGGCGAGATTCACCCAATAAGGTCGTATTCGCTGCCGCTTTCATAAAATTCACTTGCAGGACTGTCGTATCCGCTCGCGCCGTTGCAGTAAGAGGAAATGTCGGCAAAGGATGCTGGAGGCGAGTGAGAGGGTGTAGTCGTGTGTCTGTCAAGGGGGTGGAGCTGATAGGGGCGAACAGAGGGTCGATTGGACATGTATGCCTGCTGATGCACCGGTAGGGGAGAAGCGGAGGAGGAGGATTTACTACCATCTGGACTAGAGTCCGGGCTAGGACTGGTGTGAATTAATGCTGGGGTATTTTGGGAAACCGACGACGGACTGAGCTCGGTTACTGTCCCATCGGTGGAAGTCGAATCATTCACACTTCTTGCCGCCACCTTGTCCATCGTCCGACCGCGTGATGCTTCTTGCTGTTCGCTTCTATCGTCGACAGAATTACTGGGTAGGAGCATGGCATTGTCTGCTTTCGAAAGGCTCAAACTATCCTCGTAGTCGGGAACCGTACTACTGGAAGGGTTGGCACCAGGCAAAGGTGGTGGAGGCTTGCTCAAACCGAATCGGCTGATCATCAAACTTGAGTTGCAAGCACCCGGCGTCTTCAATCCTCCGTTGCGCAGTTGTCTTGGACTAGTGCCACCGGAGCCGGAATAGCGAAAGCCAATGCCCGTCCCAATGCCTGCCATTCGACAAGCTCGTTCCCTTTCCTTCTCCCTCTCCATCCGAAGATGATCGGCAGGAGAGATGGAGGAAGCTGTCTCGCTTGTGAAGCGATTCTTACAGAATTGACTGGGTGAGGAGGAAGAAATCGAATCCGCTCGCTTTCTGCCAGTGCTCGGTGAGGGAGACGGGGGTGTCAACAGATGCGGAGGATTGCTAGGGTGATAGAAGTTTTCCCCCTCGCTTTCCTCATCTTCCGTTGTGCTTTTCCCTATGCAGGCAGCCGAGGCGGCCCACTTTGCTTCCAGTATCCCCAATTCCATCTTCATCTCGCGGAGCTCTTCCACATCCATGGGACTGAGTCGATTGCTGATGGGACAAGCCTTTCGATCATACTCTACCGGACTGTGTGCTCGGACTTCCATAGGTGGAGCCTCTGAGAACCGTACCTTATTCCGTCCCCGCAAAGGAGAACTTTCGCTATTCGATTCGCATTCGGAAGAAGATTCTACTTTCTTGTACGTGCCAGTATAAGCAGACGTTTTCTTCCTGAAGCATGGTCGAAGTGGTACTTTTGGTTTGATCCTCGTTGGAGAGGAAGCTCGCCTACCCCGTGACGTTTTGCGAGAAAGGTCACTAGATCCAGATGAAGTAGTGGCCAGCTTTGAGAGTACTGCAGGAGTCGATGCTCTAAAAGCGTCAGGGCTTGTAGGTGTAGGCGAGCTACTTTGCTTGTCTACTTCAGGCGTCGCGATCTTGTCCCCTGCACGAACATCTTCAGCCGCATTTGTGTCGATCCTTTCCTCTGCCGTCGCAACAGGCTCTTCAGCATTCAGACAGACGCAAAGTGGGCTCGAGATGACTGGCACGGTCTCGCTGGGACTGACGCATCGGATCGGTATCGCCGGTGGTCCAATGAATTCAAAGTCGTTCCAAGAATGACCCGTAGAATACGGGGTTGGTGTAGAAGGCGAGCGGGTGGCTTCCATTTCATCTCTTTCGTTCTCCGTTTCCGTCTGCGAGGGGTGCACGTCATCTTCGTTTGCAGTCAGGTCTCCTCCTCCAATTGTCGTTTCTGCATCTTCTTCCTCCCCCTTCTCCAGGCCTTTACTACCCTTTTGCTTTGGAATCTTCTTGGGCATCGGAATCACGTTGATGGGCTCTGCTGCTGCCCCTCCCTCTTCAGCAAGTTCTGCGATGCGACCCTTTCGTCTTCTAGCGGCCAAGTTAGGCGGTGCTCTTAAAGAGTAGCGCGACACATGAGACAGACCATGACCACCCGCTCGAGGGGAAAAATGTGGAAAGGAAGGAGGGGCATGAAGGCCGGTGGGAGGCTGCTGGCCGGATGAATGATGATAGTGATGCTGATTGGAGGCGTGGTGTACATGGTGATTATTAGAGACATCGTTGAATTGACCTCCCACTCGAATATTCTTCTGACGATGTGTGCTTGTTTCATAGTTGAGACCAAGCAATCCCATCCTTTGATGCTTCAAGTCTTCGTCGGAATCAAGATTCGTGCGATCGCTACTGCTGCAAAAGCTACTGCTCTCCTCATCCATTTCACTGACAGTCTCTAGTTCAGGCTCACCACCGGCTCCTCCATCTAGCTCCAAGTCATCGACATCTTCTAGGTTTCCTTTTCTGCCTCCCGCCCACGAGTTCCAGGAAGACAGACTGCTAGGACTGTCGGGTTCATGCTCGTAATCAGAAGCACTGCCACCAGTGCTGTCGGCCAAGCATGGAGAACATGAGACGGTGGGTGACGTTGAAGCTTCGAATGCAAATCTCCGATCCTGCTCATTCCTCAATCCTCGAGCACTCCTGACGGAAATGAAAGTGGGAAGGGAATGCGGATAGATACTATCTGACGGTTCGTCCGAAGGCGCTGTAAGAGATTCTTCCGAAGTGAGACTGGCAGAAGCTACAGGTCTTTGCAAAACACTCTCCATGTTTGTGAGAATTGTGCTTCCTGCGGCAGTGATCTAGGAGTGTGGTGCTAAAAAGAATGGAGTCGGACGTTTTCGTGTGTCGTCCTCGGGTGGGGCAAGCTGATTTGATGGTAGGATATAGAGGGGAATAACACTGCGATGTAGCACAGCAATTAGATGGCTAGGAACTCTCTCTTGAATTGGGGGCGAAGGCCTATATACTTGATATTATGTCCATCGTACGATTGAAGAAATCCCTGAGAAGAAGTTGTGTATGTTAGGGTGAGTCTGGGAGGTGTTGTTCAGAGAGCATCGGCACGCCTCAAGGAGAGGAGAGTGATGGTATAATGCGCAAAAAAAGCAAGATCGTGCCCGAGAACAAATTCTCTAAGGATCAGGTCTTCACTAATTGAGGTGCTTCAGGGGAGGGGAAATAAGAGCACTATGCGAGATTTCGAATCGCTGAATACAATCTCCTCATCACAAATAGTACAGTGTGACGCCATTTTCTCTCTGATTACAATATTTGAGAAACGCGGGTAGAGGGCCGTCAAACGGATTGGGTACACACCACGAGGGCGCGGTCCCGTATCCGTCGACTTCCCTCGAGGCTCTCTCTCCAAAGCTGTGATGCCATACTTCTCCTAGCCATCATTCTTCACGTTCAGGAATTTGCGTGCAAGCAGGGAAAGCAGATTGTGATCCATTCAGGCTTTGGCTCTGCACCGATGGAAAGCGGTGCGAGCGGCGCAATGTCCTCCTACCAGAAATGGAGGGGTAAGTCCCTAAAGATCGACAGAAAGGGGAGTTCTTTCATTCGTGTTTAGCCTTTTTCAAATGGAGACGCGTCTGGTGGTCCCTACTTTTGTTCTGGGGAGGGATACTTTTTATTTGGGGGTCCTTGAAGGGAGTCTCTACAGGACCATGCGACAAGATCCGGTGACGCAGGATACACCCATCCTCTCCACAGGTGGGGGGCAACACTAAAAGCCGCCGGATACAAGGATCACTTTTCACTGTCCACTTCACCTTTCGTGATGGCATGCACACACAATCCGCAGACGGCATCCACGACAATGCGAGAGATCTGTGGCACACGCTCGAGTATGTACGTTCACAAATCCAGATCGTGTTTTGGCACGCCTAATTTTCCTCGAGAGAAAGAAGGAAAAACATCGACATCACAAATCGTAGCACACAGTTCGCCACGATGATGATGATGATGACTACTATAGTTGATTGGTGTAGTGGAAGCCGAGCATACCGTTCTTTTGTTCTGCACATGACATGTAGAATATATACTTGACCAGGAATGCCCGCATCAGTGTGTGCGCGTACTCCCTCTCTACATTCTCAAGAGGCCCATGGGGCGATGATATAGCTAAAAATGGGAATATCTATCTACTAGGCGCGCCTGTTCTGATCGAAGCGTGCAGCCGTTGTTCTTTCGTCGTATTCTTTCGCTTCTTTCCCGTGATTCATTACAACATTCGCCTGGTGCCATGTGTAGCTCGACATTACAAATTTGCTATTCGCGTGCGGCGTTTGTATGTCATATAGCAGCATTGGCTCTGTTCAGCTAGTGTAACATTCTCTGGAAATTCGAACTTGGTGTCGATTGAACCTTTTTTTTCTTTCTTTTCTTCCACTAGTATGAATGCATCTTTGCTTGACATGGCTCGGGGATGCTGTGCGCCATTACGACACTCGCTTGCGGGACACTGCAGGTCGGCTGCTCAGAACAAAGGGTAGAAGACCCTGGTATTTTGACCATTTCATCATGTGTTTAAGTTTGTGTGTGTGTGTGTCTCTCTCCGATTCAGTCTGTTTATAAACCCACCCTCTCCAGCTCGTTGCCTTCTTTCGATCCTCATCCACATCCCTTCCTTCCCACTCTCTCTTCAAGTCTTCGTCTCATCCCTGCCTGCTGCTCGTTTCCCCCATTCTTCACCAACAGACACTCACCTACACACTCACTTGGACTCCATCTCCTGACTTCGCTTACGTCTCTGCCCAATTTCACTTCAACAACACTTCCTTCTACCGCAAAAACTTCCAGCTTCTTCTCTTCCATCACAACAATACAACTTAAACATGTTCAAGCAAATTGCCCTCCTCGCCGTCTTGGCCATTGCCTCCGTCAAAGCAGACTACGATCGTGAGTGTCGCGTCCAAGTCTTGTACCGTGTCGCTGTGAGAGCATCGTTCTGACTGTACCCCTAATCATTCACAGCTGCCAACTTGCCTGCTAAGACTGACTCCGCTCACGGTCAATACGGATACAATGACTGTGTCTCTCGATACGGTGCCTCTAGTCAAACGTCTAAATGTCAAAATGCGTTCCTCAACAGCGTCAAAGACTTCTGTCTTTGGGCACCCCACTCACCTGACCAGACCATTGGAGCATCGGAAGCAGTCGAAGTTGCCTGGTGCATGAAATCTGGATACGGTACTCGGTTGATTCCCAACGGTGCCATCAAGGGAGCTCACTTCCTCAAGACACCTTCATACGTTCAAATCACCGGAGAGGGTGACTTGACCAAGCTTAATATTCAAGCCAAGGACGAAGGTGGTGAACTTGACCCTCACGGTGCTACCGGTGCTGGTAACCCAGTAGGAGGTCTCGTGTTCACCAGGGCGTTCAGTGGTCAATTCCAACAAATCCACGAATGGCAAAACTTCATGTCATCTTCCGAGTTCTGCTTCCGAGGATGCATTGGAACATACGCAAAGGAATGGTGTCCCCACATCTACGATGTTATGGGATGCTACTGGAACGAACCTGCCAACTACGCAAAGGGAGTCTTTGAACAATGCGACGGTACCGAAGGTGAATGGCCCGGTGTTTACAACGGAAGCACTTTCTACCAAGGAAACAAGAAGACACCTGCTGCTCAAGCTGCCGGATCCAGCAGCGATTGCCGATCATACGCTTCCATCTCAACTGGACCAGCTGCCAAGGTCCCCTCCAAGAGATCAATGCAAACCGCTGTTGCACGATCACCAGAGTGGGTTTCCGACGAGTAGGAAGTGAAATCATTCAAGCTTTTTTCTCAGTAGGGAAAGAAGACACATGATGTTCCTGTATAGTGTACGGTAAAATACTCTCCCTCTCCCTCTTATTGTTTTGTTCTTCGGATTTTGCAATTTTTCCTTTCCCGGTTTTCATCTTGCGGAACACGCAGATCCACGCACGAGCATAGTTACGAATTGTCATTGACTGCCACCATTCCATCCATGTGGCCCCTCATTTTTTTTTTCTCTTTTTCAATAATCATTTCATTCTTTCCTTTGTTCGTCGTTGTGTTTTAACTTGTCGCCAAGCTGGGGCTAATCGGTTCTTTCTGCCGTGTTCAAATGTGTGAGCTCTGTTGACGGACCTGATCACCCTTTGTGTGAATCAAATCTCTAATGTGATTGTATACATATTCCCGTGCGTGCGATACAGTACAGGCACAGCGACGAACACAGTGATAGGCTGCGATGACCTGGATGATAGGCAAGGGGCAGCAATGTAGAGGAGGGAATCGAGTGGCGAAAGCAGACCATTTTGTACGGTCGCCTGCCGTAAAAAGCGTGTCCTCCCCCGCAAAGATTCATCAATTGGATGAAACGCTGCTACATCGAAAAGAGAAAAAATTGAGCATGTTGGTATTGTTACAAGACTTGCGAAATAAGTGGGAAAGGGGGGGAGAGGATGTATGTTGAAAGGACGGAGGAAGAGAGGAAGGGAAATCGGAAGAAGAAGGCGTTCATTTCACAACGTTATTTTTGATTCCATTCAAGAAAGCCTTGACAGCTCCTTTACGTTGCTTGTTGGTGGCAAGCTTACTGGTGCTACTTGAGGCGGCTCCTCCTCCTCCTCCACTGATACCAAGACTAGCACTAGAAGTAGATCCCACCTGATACGAGTCGCCGTCGAAATTGGTGGCGTAGTGAGGAGTGGTTGTAGCGTCGCTCTGTCCAGTGGTCGATCGTAGATCTTGACATGACTCGTTCTTGTTGAACAAGAGTCTGGATGACGAAGAAGGACTCGTCTGAGCGGTAGAAGTGTGAGAGGATTGTGAGAAGACGTCGTTGCTAATTGCACCACTTCGGTTTATGTTCAGGTTGTCGAGCGAAGAAAGAGAATCTGCGGTGGTAGGTCGACGATTAGAAGACCTTTTCCGGCCACTGGAGTGCGGTCTGGAGGTGTAAGATTCCGAAGGTAACAAGACGCTTGTCGGACTAAAACGAGACGGATCAGCAGGCAAGGATAGAGCGACACTTTGAGCTGTGGTATCGGGCAAAGAAGGCGGAATACCACCGTCGTCGTCATCAGCAGTCACCTTCTCGAGTCCGTCTTTGCGGTGATTCAAACGGAAGTTCATTTCCTCCGACCAAGGTGACTCTACTTCCCGATTATAATTTGAAGAAGCTGTGTCCCCTCGTTTGTCTTGAAGCTCTAGCTTGTCGACCATCTTAGGAGAAATGGATTGGTTTGATGTAAGGGCAGGTTTAGGTGTGGGAAGTTGACTTGACGGGAAAGTCGATCCACTTTGCTCTGGTCAAGGAAAGGCGAAGGACATGAGTAGAGCAGATGAGACATGGATTTTGGTGAGACAAACATGGATTTAAATAAAAGACCATCGGGCAGATACGTTCCCCTTTACTCACCAGTAAAGATTTCCTTACCTCCACGGAAGGGCACGTTTGGACGAGTGGAAGGAGAGGAGCGAGAGAAGTTGGTAGCACTCGACTCTGCTCTCGATCGTCTCATCTGAGGAGAATCAGGTGGGGTCGAAAAGGGTGTCAGAGATCCCGGAGTGACTTTATTCGAAGTTGCTGACACGGACTCCGAGCTAGAGGGCGTTTGAATGTGTTCAATAACGCTGGGTAGCTGGTGATGTCTCGAGTGACTACTCCCAAAGGAGGCAATACTTGCCTGTTTACGGATTTTTAGCGTGCTCGACTCCTTCCGTTCTTGAGCAAGTGCTTCGCCGTAGGATGCCAACATCTGAGTTAGTGTGATTGTTGTACCGTCGACGGTTGTGGGACTGCTGCTGTCTCCCTCTGCCGTTCGTAGAATAGCCTGAGCTTGCTCTTGAGCGGTCGAGCCGTTCCCAAACAAGCTCCGCTTTCCACTCAACCGGTAAGTCTTTCGGATAGGACTAGGGGGTGGAACAGCGCTGCCATTCACTCGTCTCTGAGTACCGCCCAACGAAAGCTCTTCGATGGAGTCAATCGATTGATTGTGAGATGCCGTTGGTGATCGAATTAGTAGAGTTGTGCGAAGTGGATTACTGGGATGAGATGCTCTGTCAAATTTGGTAGGTAGCGAAGGTCTCCTCTTTGACTGTCGAAGCTGATTCGGCACCGTCGAAGAAGACGAAAGTGACTGAGACGGCAACTTTCTCGTACTTGCCGCCAAATCGACATCGGAAGGTACTACAGGCATCGGTGGAGGCAAGGGCGGTGTCGTCATAAAGGATGGATTAGATGTCGATGACTTGAGGTTCGGGTTCGAGCACACTTTTGCCAACGCTTGCTTTTTGTGATTTCGAAGGGTTGCCTTGACACCTGCAGCAGCAGAGCTGAGCTGATCAAATGATCGCTGACTTCGTAGTGAACTGGCTGTGAGAAAGTTGCTCTGATCTTGAGAGCAAGAAGAAAATGTGGAAGAGCTGGAAGTCGTGAGCCCTGCTAGACCGTTTGGTCCATAGGAAGTGATCCAGAGTCTCAGCAGCGATGCACAGGCAGAATGTCCTTGCGAAGAAGCCAAAGCCTCTGGTGTGAGGCCATCCTTGTCTTTCGCAGTAGGTCGAGCTCCTGATTCCAGCAACAATCGTACAACGGCGAGGTGACCATTAGCAGCAGCAAAGTGAAGTGGTGTCGACCCTTCTGTTCCAGTCATAGAACCCATTCCTGCACCTTTGGGAGTCTTGACCCGTGTTGCATTCACATCGGCTCCATAGTTCAGCAACAATCGCACCACCGCTTCACTCCCACCCGAACAAGCAGCGTGCAATGGTGTCAGACCATTGAGAATGCTGGTGTGCGGCTGCCCATTATCCAAGGCAAATTTCACCAAACCAAGATTGCCAGTCGCAGCAGCATTGTGAAGTCCGAGGTTCTGGTGCAGGCCCGCGTCATTGGCAGTGTTACTGGGCCACAAGCTACTGACAGCACCTACACTGCCACTCCTAGAGATCAGACTGCTGCCATTGGACGCTCCCGTCGTGGATGCACTAGCGTTGCGGAACTGTGAAGTGCTCTTCGCGCCTCGCAGCATGATTCTCAGAAAAGCTTGCTGTGCCTTTTGAAGTCCTCCAGATAGAAATAAGGAGCCATTCAGGTCCAGGATAAGGCTCGAGAGGTGAACTCAAAGGCCCGTTGCTGCAGATGGAGGCAGTCGCTATGGTAGGCAGAAACGTCCTGTCGTCGATATGGATTTGTCTCACTTTGCAGCACGACGAGACTGTGGAAGGCTCGGGAGCTCGATCAAAAGAGCGCGATAGTATCTAAGATGGGACAAGTAGTTCAGAAGCTGGATGTATGGTGCAACAAGCTGTACTTACTCACCAGCTCAAGCTGATCTTCAAAAGGAGGCAGTATCGCCTACTACAGTCTCTCCTATGTTGTGTGGAGGATTGACGGCAAGGAAGAAGCTGGTCGCTGCAGCTTTAATTCTTTCAGCATCCACGCTCTAGAGGAGATACGGTCGCTTCTGTGTTGTGGGCGCCAAAGATGATGAGAAGGGGGCGGAATGGGTGGTAGAGGTTCAAGAGGAGATGCTGCACCTCTTGCGTAGATTCTCTACACCTTGGATCAAGATGTACTCCCGTGTCGATTTTGATGTGTTATATTATCTTTGCTCAATATACTTCCGGTAATAGTAGTCGTACGCGATTTTACAAAGAGACACCACTTATGGCCTGCTCTCCACTAGCTTTTGACTTATCTTTATTTTCCAAAGTTCACACGCCTCTCGTCGTAGCAAGAATTACGCTTCCGGCCACGTGTAGAGAGAGCACATGTCGACAAGCACCTCACAGGTGAAGACAAGGCCCTTTGAATACCCCTCCCTCTAAAAGCAGATGCGCATATCACTTGTGATAGCGCAGTATCTTGAGCGTAACGTCGGAATATTCGTACTCACACCTTCCTCTTAGTCTGCATCTTTGCAATATTACTGAGAAGGAAAATGACACCTAACAAGGTCATTGTCATTTTCGGAAGACGGGAACGGAAGCTCGGCCTCTTCTGCTAGAAGTATACGTAGCTGGTGTGCCCTCGAATGACAGTTATTTTGCTCGCCTTACCTGCTCTAATGCAATCATCATCATGTGCCAGATCTGACG
This sequence comes from Exobasidium rhododendri, assembly GCA_026210745.1. NCBI lineage: Eukaryota > Fungi > Basidiomycota > Exobasidiomycetes > Exobasidiales > Exobasidiaceae > Exobasidium > Exobasidium rhododendri. The sequence continues at coordinate 2,773,633 of CP110630.1, forward strand.
GCCCTATCCCACCCTTTTTGTACACCGGGCGCTCTCTTGAAGCTTTTGTCTTCAGACTCTCTAATGTCTTGTCACTTCCTGCCGCGCTTGAAATCAGGTCTCTTTGGGCCGCGTACGAGCAGCAGCAGCCTTGTTTGGTAAAACGGTTGAAAGAAAGGACGCGTTAGCTTCCTTTACATTGGTATAATTTGTATTGATCGTATCTAATATCGCCTTCCTGTACTGACTGTCCTGTACGTCTAATGATTGCCCTCAGCTTTTCGAAAAAGAGACTGCAGGAGTGCCTGGACACGGGGGCGGGGGAATGGAAAAGGAAAAGCCAGACACAGAAATGAAACGGTGCAGCACAATCGACCTTCCCTCACCCAATTTCAAAGTTCAGGCGTCGCTCGCCCTTTCCTTGACACGCCACGCTTTCTTTTCTCCTTTTTTTTTACACTTTCTCGTCTCCATTTGCTTGCTGAAACGCTTTCAAACGATCACCATCTTTCTCACCCGAAGCACGGCCATCCGGGCTCTAGAAAACACATTGCACTTCGTTGACTCTTTCATCATCCAACTCTAAGCATTCCTTTATCTTATCCCTTCAGCATAGATCGCGCAACCCTCCTTCTCTTCTTCTCACGTTACTACAACTTCCGCCAACATCTATACCGATACACGTCCCGGCCGAACTTGTAGTGTGAAGATATAGATACAGCCCGTAAAGTGGGAGAGGTCCGAGCACAACCGACAGCATCTGGGCGTCTTTCGACCACTGATCTGGCTGTCTCGGTCTGCGGGGATCTCAAGACATCGAAGACTTCTGCACTTCACTTGGCCACGCAAAGCCGAACCCAAAATCTGCTGCCACTGCTATATACGCGCGCGCGCAAACAACAAACGCCATCCTTGAAAATTACTGAGCGTGCGTGCGCGTCTCGATTGGCGTTCCCACCGCAGTGACTGGTCTTTCGGGAAGGGAGTTAGTGACCTTGAGGTAGCAGACATAGTATTTTCAGTGGCTTTTCCTCTGTGCATAGAGAGAAGCCCAGCCACTTTCCGTACCACCTGCAATGTCAGCAGCAGATTCGTCTGCTGCCGCTCGCGTTGGGGTAGGGACATCGAAGAGCTCTACAGCAAAAGCATCAATGAACAATCGACAAGGCATGACGAGTGGAGGAGGGGGAGGAGGGGGAGGAGGTGGTGGTAATGGTGGGACGGGCATTGCTTCTGGTGGTATTGCAAGTGCGAACAAGATAGCGGCAGGCGCATCCGATTCTTTTCAGCAGCAGCAAACATCTTTACCACCCGCGCAGAATCCTTGGGGCCTGCCCCCTAAGGAGTGGAGAGACATGGACGCCCGATCTGCTCCTTTTCAAGCTGGACTGGGCAATCGAGAGACAAGTTCACCGAGACAGCCTTTCGCCCTTGCAGCATCTTCATCTGCATCATCTTCGCCGCCTAAAGCAAGTGACACTTATACTTCACCACCCGCTCTCGCTGCACCTAGAGCCGTGCCACCTTATCCCAGATTCACTTCACCTACACCTCAGGAGAACGTTACTGCGCGATCACCATCACCGTCAAAGCGTGGAGGTCCACCATTTACTTTTGGAGGAGGTTCGAATGATGCTAGGGAAAGATGGGCAAGTTTGGGTCAAGCTCAACAAAATTTTGTTTCTCAGCAACCACCTCTTTCGACGTCGCAACAAGTCTCTTCGCAACAGCGACAACAGACACAACAGCAACAATCCAATCCTTCCGACTCTCAGCGGAAAATGATGCCCCCGCCGGGCTCGTTTTCCAAGGAAGTGTTTTTGGGGTACAATGACATTTGGGGAAACGGAGGAGGTCCACAAAGAGGGTCCGAGAGATCTTCTCAAGGTCACTCTGAGCTTGCCGGACCTGGTCATGGACAGCGTTCGTATACGATCTCCTCCTCCCATCCGTCTGACTTAGAGCAAATCAACACCCGTTTTGATCCGTCCAACTTAGCCTTTGGACGAGAAGAAGGGCCTTACAGTGGCGGTGGTGTCATGTCGAATGGAGGAGTCAATCGTAGCAATGAAGATGCCTCTCGAGCTCCCTTCCAAAATATGCCAAATATTCCTGCTTCCGGAAGCATGAGTCCCCGGAGCCTGCTACACTACCACCAACAGCAAATTCAAGCTCAACAAGCTATGGCAATTCAAGCTGCTCAACAAGGTGTTGGTGGCTCAAACATGAATCAAAACAGTCAAGGGCTAATGACGTCTGCTTCGAGCAATGAAGAAATAACAACTGTCTTCATCGTCGGCTTTCCAGATGACATGACAGAGAGGGAATTTGCGAACATGTTTCTCTTTGCGAAAGGATTTGAAGCTTCCACTCTCAAGATACCTAGTGGTGGGCCGACTGCAGGACCAATCGGTGTAAATCAGAGACCAGGGGAAAGCGGAATGGGTGGCCCTGGTGGACCATACAATGCTGTAAATCTACCCGGATCCAATGTGTTCGATCTGAATAGTAGCGGACCCCCCGGTGGATGGGATGAACAAAGTCTTTCCCTAGCACTCTCGCGCACTGGAACAGGTGGTGAAGCTTACAATACCTTAGGAGCAAATCTAGGCAGTTCTTCTGCAAACAGTGGTGGAGTAGGAAGTAACGCAGGCGGTGGAATTGGTCAAGCGACGGGACCAGGAGCTAAAATCAAGCAAATCATCGGATTCGCAAAGTTCCGTACTCGATCAGAAGCACTTGAAGCTAGAGACACCTTGAATGGCCGAAAGATTGATGCAGAGAGGGGTTGCGTGTTAAAGACGGAAATGGCCAAGAAGAACCTACACACGAAACAACGGCCGATCTTGTCAAGTAGCAACGCGATCGATGGAAGCTTCGGTGGAGGACAACAAGGAGGAGGCGGTGCTCCCACTACTCTTGGAGGATTCACTAATGGCGGTGGAAATGTGCAACCTGCCTCTTCTGCTGCTCCACCAGCAGTCTTACCATCTGGTCATCCTCTTGCTCTGAATGGCGGTGGCAATGGATCGAATTCATTGGAACGCGAGATGGCGTTTGGACCTAGAAGTCGACCGGATGGTGGCCCTATCATGGGGCCTGCTGCTTTTACTGCGATGAATGCATCTAGTCAGACGAACGGCTTTGATCCGTTTATCAATACTGGGAATAGCATTGGCCCTACACCTCCTGGAGTGCCTTTGTCGAATGGCCTTTTGTCTCCATCCCATGAGTCGGTGTATGGCCGTGGGTCGGACTTTTTTCCCAGGAGTCGAATTGGTCACGAGGAATCTCAGGGTTCCGAACCGGGAAAGGTGACAAATGCGGCCAACGACGGTAAGCCAAGCAGCAACAGTGCCGCCGCCACCACGAACACGACTGCTGGTGACAAGTGGACACCGTTGGGCCCCTTGGACTACTATGACGGTCTGCAACAGCGCAGTCAGCAACACCCAGGAGGGCAGCAGCAACAGCAGCAGGCTGGTCCTCCTCCTCCAATCGTCTTTCAAGGCAATGGTATTCGAGGACCAGATTGGGCTGCATTGGGATCTCCTCCTGGCTTGTTTGCATCCGCTCGCAGTAGCGAGACTAGTGGCTTTGCAAGTCCGTTGAGTCCATTCGGAGAGCACCCGCCTCCTGCCCAGCAGCCTCCGCCTCAACAAATCCCCTCACAACAACAGCAGCAGCAGCAGCAGCACTACCCGACTCATTCTCAGCAGCAGCAGCAGCAACAACAACAACAACAACAACAACACCAACACCATCAGCAACGCCAACAGCACCAACAAATGATCAGCAATGGCGGTAATGGGAAGCAACAGGCGGAGGATTTTGGGAAAGGGGAGTCGACGGTAGGGGGAACGGTTCCAGTAATGAGCCCAATTCCCTCACCGCCTCTGCTTGGGTCTGAGAAAACAAGTAATGAAGTGCCTAGTACGTTACACAATGCCGCTAGACCACACTCAAGAGTGTCGTCGAACACTCGATCGCGACATGGCTCTCGTACCACTTCACCAGTCAATGTTACCACTTCAACTTTTGTCCAAAGGTTTGGATCTCTCAGGATCGGCTCCCCCACTATCAATCAACCTCGACCATTTTCACCCAATCAACAGAAATCTCCCTCTGGTGAGAGCAATCTTTCTCATCACGGTGTCTCTATTCATCCTCCCAACACCACCTTGATCACGTCCACTGCAACGAGTCCAACGAGTCCACTCTTTGACTCTTCCAATCATCTATCCCCCAGTCCGACGTCTCGAAGTTTCAGCATCGACGCCAATCCACCTGGCAACACTCTCTTCGTAGGCAATCTTCCCGGTAGCATCAACTCTCCACCGGCCACTACTCTGCTCGAAGAAGCGCTGCGTAAGATTTTCTCCCAAAAGAAAGGGTTCCGACAGATGAGCTTTCGCGTGAAGAGTACAGGACCGATGTGCTTTGTGGAATTCGAAGACGTCGGCTGTGCCGGCAGAGCACTAGGAGAGGCCAACGGAGACAACGTAGACGGCACCGTCAAAGGTGGTCTTCGATTGAGCTTCAGCAAGAACCCTTTGTTCAAGAGCACCTTGGTCGAGCTGAATGGGGTGAGTAGCACGTGAGAGCGGAGAAAGAAGGAGGGGCCGGCGAGTGAGGAAAAAGAGGCTCATTCTTCTTGCTCTTCTTTTTCTCCTTACTCTTCCTCCATATTGCCCTGCTCGCTATGAAATACGCCTCCCTTCACCTCATCGCGTCCTTCGCTACTTGACGTTCAGCAAGGCGCAGATGGAACAGCCTCTACCAACAAAGGAACCTCCCTTCGACCTAGAGCAGCTTAACACACTGGAAGAGACTGCTTACCACGCCGGTCTCTACGATGGCGAAAGGCATGGCAGATTACACGGCGTCTTTGAAGGCCGAGAGCTTGGCACACTGAAAGGATTCGAGATCTGGGAAGAGATTGGCCAGATGATTGGTGTTGCACGGTTTTGGCTCACGGTACTCTCGCTGTCTAAAGGTACGGACCGGAAGCAAGTGAAGCAAATACAACAATTGGAGTCTCTTTTAGACTTGATCGACACTTTGCCGATGGAAAACAGGGAGGAAGTCAATCTCTTTGGCATGATGGAGAGGATACGAGCAAAGTATAAATTGGTCAGCTTTTCTTTGGGTCTACCTGCTGCTGTCAAAATGGATGTCGGAGGGGGGCAAGCCTCCAGCAGCGGCGGCAAAAGTAACAAGGTCATCAACAGCAACGACGTCTCGTCTCAGGCACGCGTGAATCGCAGCACAACCCAACTCAATGGCAGAGCAGTGGACACCAGCAAGCTCGAATTCTAGGACACTTATACCACAAACGACACACTACCACACATTGTAGACGCGCTCTCTCTCTTTCGCTTCCGGTCTCCCTTTCTCACACATATGCACCCGGATGTGCAGAAATCATGCGCACAACGATACCCTCGCCCTCCAATGGATCGTTCTCTCGGCTCTCTAACTTACATCCACCAATTCTTTTGGTACCTTTCAGCCGTTTTATTTTTCCCACTTCTCCCAAAAAAGGAAGGGGGCCATTCTGCACTCTTCTTCGGCTACATCTCTTCTTCTTTCATCCTCTTTGACTCAACACTCACACCTCTCTCCCCGGATTTTTTTTTCCCGACTCAATCGCAACTGTCTTCTCTATCATTTTTAAACTTAGAAACCGCATTTTTCGTCAATAAGCTCTTCAATCGCAACTCTTCGGGACCCATCTTGCACCTATCATCATTCACCTTGTCACCAACAACAGAAGCCCATCGAAAGCAATCTCTTCTTCCATCTACCAGGTACACTACTATTCTCATGCGCGCTCCCTTTCATCCTCTCTTGTCTATCTCTCCTTCTATGTTTTTAGCCAGCCTGCTCTCGTTTGGCAGTTGGTGTCGCACGCTACTCTCTCTCTCGTCCTTTCTTCCTTCTTCTTGCTATAAATCATACATATATTCTCCCCTGATGTTCGGGTTTGACTGGGATTCGGGGTCATGGTATATATTCGCGATCGCAGTTCCTTAGTCTCCTTCACCTTGGTCGATGACGCTTGTCTTCCTCTGAGCATAGCCGGTCCAGCTCTGCAAGAGTAGAGTATCATTTTATAAAGGCAGTACAAAGGTGTGAGTTTCCAGGCAACATTCGATCGTCTGCTGGCCCTTGACTGCAGGTACTTACTTCGTCGTAGATGGCGCTTTCAATCCCCAATTGATTCAGACTGAGCCAGATTACGGCAGCCGTCATGCCACTTCCACAGGTATTGGTGGCCGCTAACTCTCCCGCTGAACTCGCTTGACGAAGGCTGTCCAGTTTTTCCATGCCTCCCAGAGAATCGCTCAGAGTCCTCCATAGATCAGTCTGAGACTTCAATGTCGTAAACGTCGTCTCGGGATCGGTAGGATGAGGATGCGTATCTAGCAAGGTAGAAAAGGGCAGCGTAGTAGAAGACGGTATGTGACCAGACGACAAGCCAGGTCGTGGCTCAAGAGCTTCTCCAGTGAACCTTAGAGGAAATGTACTTCAAAGTCAGCTGCATCTTCTTAATTCCACTGCATTCACTTGTCTATATAGCTTCAACCCACCTCTCTCTCGGTCTGGCATCGAGTACTGTCTGACCTCGACTTTTCATTCTAGCATTTGCCATCATCTCATCATAAGATCGTATGATGCCCGAACGTAAGGATGAAACGTTGTACTCGACAGGATCAAACTTCTGTACAGACGAATCCCCAGATTCAGTCGGCAGTCCTTCTGCTAGCCAGCCTGGTAGGCCGCCATCCAGTATGGAGATTCGACCATGACGAAATGCGTGGAAGGTGAAAGCTGTTCTGGGGGACGAAAAGATTCCAAGAGTGTCATATATAACGACATGAGTATCATTGCTTATTCCTTGGGAAGCTGGTAGGCCGATAGAGGTACGCAATAGGTTAGTAGTATGAGTTGTCAGTAACACATGCGTTGATGTTTACCCTTCCTCTCACTCACAAGCTGCCTTTGCAAACTTCTCTGGCGAAGGCATCATATGGCCCAAGCCTAATGGATTCAGACTGTGCCCATTTATATCGACTTCATCCTTCAAAGAAGCGACCGACTCGACATCCCAGAATGTTGATCTTGGAAGGCGGGGCCCTCTCGTGAATTCTTGAAGAGCATCTCTTTTGACGTTGGGCATGAACCAAGTAGCATCCAGGACACGAATGCCGTTCTCTTGACCCCTGGAAGCTGCTTGTGAAAGTAGAGAGGCGAGACGTTGAGGCGTGATGAGAAGTGGTGTTGCGTTCACAGACATGCTGCTAATTGAGCGCACAGCGTATCGAATCTTCGAAAGAGGACGTCTTGGGATAGAAGGCCTCAGGCTCGAAAGCATCGCTCTGCAGTCAGTAAGGATATAGGTTGATGACAGTACTTGCTGAACGAGTTCCGGCAGCCTTGGTAAAATCGACTCGCGCTTTCAATCCTCCACACCAACTTGGCATCTGGTGGTGCCTTTTAGAGTCCAAGAGGTAGAGGAAAGAGACGTACACTTATGTGGAGCGCGTGGCCGGACTGTACGCTAGGTGGGACAATTGGAAGGCGTGGATGGGAGGTCCGAGTTCCACTTGGTTATGCTCTCCACCAAAACAAGGCGACAGGAGAGACGGTGATCCCGATCCCACTTCCTGACCAGCGTCGAACCGCCGATACTTACTTCGCCGGTTGCAGAGGGCTCGTGTGTGTGTGTGTGCGCTGGTCAACCAGCCTGTCACTTTTCCAGCAATGGGCGCCTCCTTCTCTAGTCTCTTTAGCTCACTGGCGTTCTGGTCGAGGAACAAGGAAGTCAGGATATTGATGCTAGGCCTAGACAGCGCGGGGAAAACGACGATTCTTTACAAATTGCAATTGGGAGAAGTGGTCTCCACCATACCGACAATCGGCTTTAATGTAGAGAGTCTGGACTACAAAAATATCAAGTTTCAGGTCTGGGATTTGGGTGGGCAGAGCAGCATTAGGTGATTTCTAGAAGGAGGGAAGGGGTCTGGAGGGGTAGGGTGAGGGGAGAGGGTGGGTAGACTTTACTGACGCTGGTGCCATCTGATCCGCAGACCATACTGGAGATGCTACTATGCTGAAACAGGAGCTATCATCTACGTCGGTGAGCATGCGTGGTCACTTCTGTAGCTGCATTTGGTGGCCGTCTGACAATTTTCATCTCTTGACAGTCGATTCAGCAGATCGTGAAAGATTGTCCACGTCTCGTGCGGAGCTACTCTCTATGCTAGCAGAGGAGGAACTCAAAACGGCGAAACTTCTAGTCTTTGCGAATAAGCAAGATCTACCCGACAAGGCCAGTGTCAGTGAGGTCAGTGAAAGTTTGGGACTAGATCAATTGAAGGACAGGAGTTGGACAATACAAGGGTGTTGCGCAACCAAAGGCGAGGGCTTAGAGGATGGACTAGACTGGTGAGTCGAGCAGCTGTCTGACCGTGCTTTGGGGAGAGGTGCAGCAGTCTGACTGTAGCGGGGAGATCTCTCCTTTCAGGCTCGTCAATGCGATGCAAGAAAGTTAATTTCCGTCCGGCCTACTAGAACTCGACACAGCACAAGGATATTCGACTCTCTAGAGTGTACACTACTTATTCGCACACCATCATACCTCCGTAATGGATGTGCATATATTGACGTAACGATGCGAAGAGTACATTACTTTGGCGCCCATCGATCTCTTCATGCAGAACAAGTGATCGTATGTAGTACAACTACAGCACCTTCTTGACCTTCACATCAGGTTCTACAGCAGCCGCCCGCTTTTTCAAGTAGCTATTCGCATAGAAATTGACGAACAGAAAGATCAAAGGGACCAGATAACCGACGTTCAAGGCGACACCGAGGAATTGACCAGAACTCGACAAGCAGGGTGCTCTTCCGTGATGATCGAGTGATGTGGCAATCTTTGCGTCAATGTTCCTGTTGGACAAGGCAGTGCCATGCATCGTAGGTGAAGTCAATAGCGAAGCATTACCAGCTAAGATACTGGTGGCTTCGTCCCACCCATTTGAGTAGTCTGCTACTCCTACTGAAGGCCGAACGTGAGTCGGGAAAGATGTTGGAATGTACGTGAGGAAGAAGTAGGAAGCAGCGACGAGCATTCCAAAGAAGAGTTGTGCGATCTGAAGAGTCGTGATTCCTCTTTTAAGCACTGCTGGGATGTGTAGCTTGAGAGAAGAAGCAGCGTAGAAGAAGTACATCCAGGTGTGTACGAAACCGTTCCAGGAGGCAAAGATCCAGATTGGGGAGGCACTGTACGCAGCTCCTGACCACATCGTTAGCATGGCTCCGGAGTGGTGATACACTTGCAGGTTGGAAACTCTCTTTCCTTTGAGTACTAGAATTGCCGAGTCTATTACCTCGTAGAACTTGGAGTAGTAGAATAGGACGATGAAACGATGTAGACCGTCTCGAGCAGCATCATGCGTTGGCACAGTACAGTACGCACATAGAAGACCTTCGATACCACCCGTCTTGAAGCCTTGCAGAGTGTAATTAGCCACTCGTGCAATGACATTGACCGACGTCCAGCATGAATAGATCCCAAGCAAGAGATTGTGAGCCAAAACAATGTTCTTGAGAGTGGGACTAGAATGGATCAAGTCCTTCGATTTGCCCACTTGAGCTTTGTTCCTCGAGTTTGCCCAAAAGACGGCCAGCAGATACAAGGCCCCAATAGTGATAGGTGTGAGGGGGTGTAGGGATGCCTTGTAGAGTCGAGGTGAGAGAAAGAAACCTTCAGGGCGAGCTGGAAGAGGCTGGTTGAGAATTTGCGTCAGAAAGGACTGGCGTGGGAAGTCGAGCGGAAACGACATGACTTCTAAGCCGAGAAAGAACAGAGGCTTGACTGGGGTGTGACAATGAGGAGCAGGAGGAGGTGGAGAAGAGATAGAGGGTTCGTACAGTTGTTGTGGGGAGCAGGTCTCTCTTTATCTTATATATACATACACACAGCCCACTTCGTTTGGTCTTGGACCCTCTTCAACGTAGCGACTCTCTCGTTACAAAGGTGCAGTCCCACTTTCATCCCATGAGTAAATTGATTGCTAGCATCAAAGGCATAAAACTTCTACTCAGGGCCCCTTCCTTCTTTCTTGATACCCACTATCGCTACTTGGCGTTCTGTATTGACTACTCCGGGTCTTACGCTTACTTCCCGCCCCACCTCCCCAACATCCTCTTCTTCCTGGCCTGTCAAGAAAGCAATCCAAAAGTTTTGTGTCAATTCTTCTTGTTCTGAAAGTTAGTATGAGTTCGCTCTAGATTGATCTTTTACTTTTTTTGACACCGGCTGCGTGGTCACACACTATTGACTTTCACACCTACTCGTCATACCTTTTCGACTGATTTAATTATCATAGATAGAGCGACGGCCGTTTCTTTTGTTGGGGGCTATAGAACTCAAAGCACGCGCGGGGTAAGTCCAAGAAAGCGAGAATCGTAGCAACTGGCGAGTAAAAGTCCTACATGGATTATGTATACTGTATATACGTATCGTTCTAGTCCTACCTAAACTATGTATATATACGTATCGTTCTATAACCTGCATATAGAAATCCTTACTAGTACATCGGTTAGTATACCCGCTTTTCAGTTTCAGGCACATTTGTGTTCGATCTGGCCGCGGGCGAGCTGGGTTCGACTCCCAGGTAGGGAAATATGGTTAACTTTTTGGTGTGTCCACTTTGGGGACCTTTTCTTCTTCTTTTGCGTCTTTTTGAAGCACAGCTCTCCAGTGGTCAGATTCCAACAGAGTCGGATCTGTCGTGTACGGCCAAGAGGAGACTGTAATTCGAGGTAACCGCTCTGCACTTTAATCATGATAGGCGCTAAAACTACTTTATGAAAGAAGAAAGAAAAAACATGTCAAAATCCGAGAAGAGAAGTCTATCTACAGATCAGAGGTCTTTCGACCTGGTCGAAGGCTACGAACAGTCTTTCCTGCTCGCCACATCTCTTGGGCGTCAATTGCATCCGTCTCTGCCTTGAAGTCTTCTCTGTATGTCTTCCTTGAGGCGAATTCAAGCGTTCGCTTGGTCTCGCTGCCATCTCGAACGCTCTTGTAAAGCTTCTCAAAGACGGGCTTGTTGGCGTCCTTGAAGATGGGGGCCCTGGATAGCATGATAAGAAGGGGTCAGAACGACAGTGATGAAGAAGCAGTGCCACTCTCCTTTCACACGACTCACCAGTCCAAGGCGCCTCTTCGGGCGGTAGTCGAGCAAGCTCGGAACATGTAGTCCATTCCATTCTCAGCAACCAAAGGGTAGAGACTCATGAGGGCTGCCAGTGGAATGAAGTCGTGTATCAGCGGGCAAGGAGCTTATATAGCACACCAACAGGGAACGCACCTTCCTCGCAGGTCTCGTTGAATGCTTCTGAGGGAGAGTGTCCGTTAGCACGCAACACCTCGTACTGGGCAGCGAACATTCCTTGGAGCTGGGATGAGAGAGAGAGAGTGGAAAAAAGGTTTGTCATAAGGCGGGTCAGAGGACCGCTGCAGTAGCACACTTTATACTCTTGAGACTCACACCACCCATCAAGCAACCGCGCTCTCCGTACAGGTCACTGTAGACTTCCTTTTCGAACGTCGTCTCGTACAGGTATCCTGATCCTACAGCGATACCCATGGCGACAGTCTTTTCCAATGCCTTACCAGTAACGTCCTGGTGGACAGCAACACTTGAATTGATACCGGTTCCAGCCAAGAAGGAAGTTCGCACAGTTCGGCCACTGCCCTTCGGTGCGCAAAGGATGACGTCAATGTCCTTGGGTGGGATTACACCAGTCTGATCCTTGTACACGACGCTGAATCCATGGGAGAAGTAGAGAGTCTTTCCCTTGGTAAAGTACTTGCTGAGCCATGGCCACGATTCACTTTGAGCTGCGTCACTGAGCAAGTTCATACAAATGGTACCCTTTTCAGCAGCTTCTTCAATGGTGAACAAGTTCTTTCCGGGAACCCAACCATCAGCAACGGCCTCTTTCCACGATTGACCATCCTTTCGGACACCGACAATGACATTCAGACCGTTGTCTCGCAAGTTGAGACCTTGACCATGTCCCTGACTACCGTATCCTAGCTGCAATAAGGTTCGGTCAGAGAAATTTTGTCAGGTCTGGCGTAGACGGCTTTCTCGTGCTACTACTACATCTCCTCAGCTCACCAAGGCAAAGGTGTCGTCCTTGAAATAATCTTGAAGCTTCTCCAAAGGCCAGTCAGCACGTTCGTATACGACTTCCTTGGTGCCGGCAAAGTCAAGTGTCTTTACACCTCGTTGCTGAACGGCGAAGGGCTTTGCGATGGAGCTGACTTCAGCTTGCGACTTGGAGGAAGGTCGAGCGACAGCTTGTGACAACAGCGAAAAGGAGCGAGCTGCAGGTGCTCTGCTTGAGGCTCGCAAAGAAGCTCGGAGAGCAGATCGAGTAGCAGTAGGCAAAGACATGGCGAATAGAATGTAGTCTATGTGGTTGTGTGGAAGAAGAAGGAGAAGTAGGGCCGTCTGGAAGTCGCACACACAATCTGAACAATTCGGACCAAATGACTAGCAGCCTGACTCGATGTCCCGTTCCCCCGATTCAAGAAGAAGAAAAAAAATTTGGTCGACCACATTCAACTTCTCCAGGCTGAGAGGCTTGCGGCCAAAGCCACGTGGGGCAACGCGATCAAAGCACTGATCTTGACGACTTCTAAAGCTTGACAGGGCCGCCCCCCCCCCTCTTTCAAAATCTCACTGATTAGCTAGCCTATGCGCCTCTCTGGAGTGTTGTTCGCTTTTTTTTAAGTTTTATAGTAACACCGTTGAAACGAATATAGTCATGTACCCAAGGAGAGAGAGAGAGAGTGAGAGAATAAGATAGCTTCAAGTGCTCGACATTGGCTACTAGCCCCAAGCCAGCTTAGACCAAGGATGTCCACCTCGACCACTGTGTATTCCGCTCGACTCTCCATCAAGCTCGAACAAGCGAATGCATCGTAACAGGACACTCCCGCTTCTCCAATAAATTCCCTTATCCCTTCGTCATCACGCAGATCAATGGCAATGCATAAGGTTGCGCGGGTTTTGCCGCCGAAGGATGAGAGTGTAGCAGGACACGAGAGTGCCGACTCTCGGTCTGACTTAAGCGATCATATCAGCTCGATCACCAGTGGCATGCAACTGACACAAAGGAGCGCTTTTGCCGGTGCTACCCTTGTGCAATTTGCGGCAGGCTCAAGTTAGTACTCGCGGCTTTTTACTGCATAGCGTTTTGAGACTCTTCAAGAGCTCACCACGGCTTTACCCCTCTCCCGCAGCTCTACTTCCGCAGAATGTAGCAGAGATGGTCACTAACTTAGCTTTGCTAGCTCGCGTATCGATCAAATCGACAGCCTTTTTCATCGAATTGATCTTGGAAACAGCAAAGTATGGGACCGGCACAGGACTGGGACTGACTCGAAGAGCATTAATAAGTGCGGTGGGAACAGCAAGGGCAGTGCACGCATTGAGGTACGGCGAAGAATGGGATGCAAGAGAAGCGGGAAACTCGTCCGTCACAGGTGTACATGCGATAGCAAGACTAGATCAGTGCGTTCTGCTTGTGTCTTGATGTGATGTAGAGGAACAAACTTAAGCTGTGCTGATTTTGAAGTGCCCCCCTCCTTCAGGAAAGCTGCTTTCTTGTCTGTCCTGGATAAATACACTGCCTTAGGGGTGTATCTGATCCATCACACGTTCACGTTGGCAGAGCTCTTTGCCCAATCAGGATTCTCCTTGGTCGATCAGTCGATCAAGGCGGGTTTGAGCGCCGCTGACGAGTCTGTGCGGGTAATCGATGGCATCTTTGGATCCAACGAGACAAGCCGGGCACTCTCCTGTTTCATTACGATGGTCAAAAGCGAGCTCAGTGATGATGAATTGTTCACAAGACACACAGGTGGCGGAATCTGGACCATCACGGCGTTGACCAAGGCCCTTACCACCTTTGCGGTTCTGCAAAATGCGACGTTTCGTAGAACAGTCAAAACACAAAAGACCCGCGTTATATATGATTGCCTCGTCTTGGGAGAAGCCGAAGTAAAGAGTTGGAGGTCACAGATTGTCGGATCTGGCAACTTCGTCAAGAAGAGCTTACCTGCATTGCCGACTTCTACACCTACCCGGACACCTTCGTCGCTACACAAGGCCTACAATCCTACGAGAACGCGACTGACTTCGACTCCCGGTAGTGTCCGCTCAGGAATGAGCAGCATGAGGCGTTCAAGATCTATCTTTGGAGTGGACGAGCCATGTATCACGGATCTAGAGGAAGTCACACACGAGGGGATCCTGCTCTCCGATTCGGGAGACGAATCACGGACGCTCCTAGATGACCTCGACTACTTGGTCGGAGCCGAAGAAGAAGATGACGAGGACGAGGGGTACGATGTCACGCCGACAAAGAGCAAGGTGTTCTACTCCTCTGAGATTTGCCATGATGATCTTCCTAAAGAAGTCCGATCTAGGCTCTCCAAATCAAGACCTGACGAGGTGGAGCGAGGCGTACTTATTTCTGAGGAAGGAATTGGAGGACCTAGACGAAGAGACTTGAATCGAATAGTGCGACGAAAGAGAGAAGGCGGCAACGGAAATTCTGCCATGTACGAGATTACGACTGAAACGACTGAAGTGATTGAGGAGACGACGACGACGATGACGACGACATCGATGAAGAGGAACACAGCAGCACAGAACAAAAGCAGACTAGCTGGCGAATCAAGCACTACCAAAATGAAGAGATTTCCCAATCCATTCCAGGCTTTCAAGCAAGAAAGAGAACTGATCACATCAGCCAGGGAAGAGGAGGATTGGACAGCAGTCGATGCGAATGCGACCTCATCGGACGGAGATGTGAAGATGGGTGGAATACCCGAGGTGCCCAACGGACGAGCTGCCGCGGCTACTGCACACTTCAAATCGGTGGCAACATCAAAGAAGGATGCCAGTCCTCGACCGGAAGAAGCTCGTCAAACTGTGCAAGAGGTAGTTCGCACAATCACCAAGCGACTTGTGCAAAGAAAGAAGACGATCCGACAAGTTCAAAAGGAAGATGCCGGAAGCGATGAAGAGATGCTGGACAATCAGCAAATGGCCGCCGCCGCCGCCTCCTCTTTCAAACGGAAAGGGACCGACACGCCAAAGAGCAGCAACACACCAGCATCGGACGTTGGTAGCGACACCGACTCCAATCTCCAAAGGGTCCTAGGTAAAGCCAAGACATTGATGCCTCTACATTTGTCGAATCGTCTGAACGAAGTGAACAGACTGACCTTGCTCCAACAACAGCAGCAAAGCGGCAAGCAAAAGGAACAACAGGACAAAGACCTTCCACAGCTACCATCACCGATCAAAGATAAGGGTGGATCCGTTCGTCGCAGGCGTCATTCGAGAGCGCAATCGATTGGCTCCATGAGATCCTTTGCTTCCCACTCTCGTTTCCAAGTCCACAGTACCCAGACTACTAAAAACGGGCTGGACATCGAACAGAGAGACAGTCTAAACGGCGCCCCTGGCTCTTTTCCCCGGCAGCACCTCGTCATGAACCTACGTCGATTCATGCGGCACTCAAGTGCTGCCTATGGTCAAAACTTCATGAGAGTCCTTGGTATAGGCGACACCCAATACCTATTTGCCGACACGAGGGAGAGAAATGCCAACATCTTTGCGTACGCGCATCACGTCGGCATTCCACCGGATGCAGTCTTGTTGAGCTCTTACTGTGAAGGAGCGAGCCTGCCATTTCACTCGGAAAAGATGGCACCGATTGTAAACTACATTTCGCGTGACGACGTTTCCAAGGCCATCGTCTTGACATGCCGAGGAACGCTCGGCTTGTCCGACATCTTGACGGATCTGACCTGTACTTTTGTGGATGTACAAGTGGAGGATGGGAAAGTGGATGAAAGCTATCAGGTCCATTCCGGCATGATGGCTTCAGCTCAACGACTTGCTGCTCCTGGTCATACTGTGCTGGAAACGCTGAGAACAGCATTGGAGTCAAATCCGGACTACGGCCTCGTGTTGACCGGTCACTCTCTCGGAGGCGGTGTAGGCTTGCTCTTGGCGATGCTGTTGTCTTCCCCTTCACACGTCTTTCGAGCAAAGGTATCGAAACGTGGGAGCGATGAGGGCTCAGGGAAGATACGACATCCTACCATCACCACCCCCTTTGTCACAGGACTAGATTCAGGACTACCGCCAGGCCGAGCCATCCACGCGTACGCCTATGGCCCACCCGCTGTTTCCAGTGCTGATCTTAGTCGGTATTGCAGAGGACTATGTACAAGTGTTGTCCATGGCTTCGATGTTGTTCCGACGTTGTCCCTCGGCACTTTGCACGACCTCAAAGCAGTCGCTTGTAGTCTGTCGGACGAGAAGGAGGGTACTGTAGCGCAAGAGATTGTCGGAAAAGTCGTGGGCTTGTACAAAAAGAAGAAGGAGCGGCACAAGAATGCATCAAGCCCGTTGCTGTCGAATGGCGACTTGGAAGGCGGTGATGACGGTGAAGCGCTGAGAACGATGCAGATACCGCTGCACGAGAGAGAGATCCACCTCAATATAGAAGAATTGGCTCAAGGATTCACCAAAAATAGAGCGGCAGATGCCAATTACTTAGACCCGAATTACAGCGAAGAAGACAGATCACCCAAACAGCCCCAGCAGACACAACCGCAGAGTGGAGGAAAGAGCGACAGCAGTAGTAGCAAAGACGAAGACGACGAACAAGATCTCAACGACTGGTTTTGGAGTCTGATAAAAACGATGCGAGCTAGTATGGATCATGACAAGCTGTACCCGCCCGGCGAAGTCTACCTGATGGAGATGCAGCAAGTTCACGTCACGGCCGAAATGTCAGGTGATCAACACGATATGTTCATGAAAGCAGGCAAGAAGCAAGGAATGTCGAGTAACGATCGAGTGGAGGCAGCTAGGGTGATTGTGCGCCTGGTCGAAGATGTCACTAGTCGATTCCGAGAGCCCATCTTTGCCAGATCACTGTTTCGGGATCATCTCCCCACGAATTGTGAGTTTCGATTTCTAAGAGGCCCCACATGTACAGGAAGGGTAAAGCAGGGGATGATATGCTAATCCTGTGATGGGGAAATCTCTCACTCTCTTTCCCGCGTTCTCCTCTAGATGAACTCGTCACTCAACTTCTGTGGGAAGCCATCGTGCCAAAGGAAGAGCAGGAGCGAGTGAAAGAAGACGAAACTCAGGCCGCCTCTTCTAATGGTTGACACATATCACCACCGCCGCAACTATGTATAAAGCAGATCTCTGCGTCGCACCGAATGTATGTATACTATTGCATCACGAGATGTTGTAATCCATCTTACTCTCATGTTGCTTGCTTTCCATCACCTTTCGCGCCGCCTTGATCAGATCATCCTGTGTCACGTAATCCCGATCGTCTCGAATCGCATGCATTCCTCCTTCTGTGATGACGTTTCGAAGATCAGCGGCATTGGCTCCATCGGTCAGCTTGACAACAGCTTCGTAATCACTGCAGGGAGTAAGTCATAAGCGTGTGTCAGTTCTTCTTCTCTTCTTCTTCTCCTTTCCTGGCTTCGCGTATTTCAGCGTCTCTTTGCTCACAGTTCGTCCCTCTTCGCTACTGGCTTCGCATGGATTTTGATAATCTCTAGTCGGGCAGCATCGTTGGGAAGGGGGATCTCAATCTTTCGATCGATACGACCAGGTCGCATCAAGGCCGGGTCTAGCGTGTCAGGCCTATTAGTAGCAAAGATGATCTTCGTCTTTCCCAAGTAATCGAATCCGTCCATCTGATTCAAAAGTTCCATTAGAGTTCGCTGAATCTCTCGATCCGCACTTGTTCCTTCGCTGAACCGTCTTCCACCGATTGCATCAATTTCGTCCATGAAAATAATCGTAGGTTCATGCTCCTTGGCATACGCAAACATCTCTCGAACCAATCTTGCACTTTCTCCGATATACTTGTCTACAATCGCACTACTGACGACCTTGAGGAAATTAGTGTCTAGTGTTGCTGCAACCGCTCTGGCCAGCAGAGTCTTGCCTGTACCGGGAGGACCATACAGTAAGACTCCCTTGGGAGGCTTGATCCCAACACGCAAGAACAATTCTGGATTCAACAAAGGCAGCTCGATTACTTCTCGTAATTCTCGAATTTGTTCACTTAGCCCACCGATACCTGCGAAACTGGCTCCTGCCGGATCTTCCATACTCATGTTGTACACCAGCGGGTCAACTTCTCGGGGTAGAATTCTCATGATTGTCAGTGTCGTCATGTCCAGCGAAACTCGTATGCCTGCCTTGAGCTTGTGCTTTGGGACTGTGTTCCGAATTCCGACTAGATATCTGGGACCAGAGGATGCTTTGACGATGACTGTGAGGGGTTTGGAATTATGTTTAGGAGTCCAATTCCTTGTTCTTTTGACTTTCGAAAAGCAAATATCACACTTACATCGCTCCTCGTCTAGCTGCTTTAGAACCTCGCCAATGATCTGGCCCACCGACTGAAGTGCTTTGATGTCATCTTCCGTCTTGTTGAAGTTCAACTCCAAATCCTTCAGATCAAATCGCACTACCCAAGGTGAGAATTCATTTTGTAGAGCGGTAAGCTTCCCGCCATGAGCACCCTCATCGTCGCATTAAAAGGAATCACTCACACTTCTTCACATTCGACGAGAGGTCTTCGTGGTTTTTGAGTGCCTTCTTGTATCCTTCTAGAGCTAGGTTTTTCCTAGACTCTTCCGGGCTTAGTGATGCTCCTGCATCTGCTGATGTCGAAGCTATCTGCGCTTGATCAGCCATTGTTATCGATGCCGGAGTGGAGTGCTAAAGGAGGCAAAGATTTAATGAGTGCGTCGGTCCAGGCGCCAGGCCGCGCGTCAAGAAATGCCTGTAGCTTCAGCTCACAAGCACGCGAGTGTGTTGGTAAGGTGCCGCCTTTCATTCGCACGGTCTGGAAGGACGGATTGTCCGTCTAAAATTTGGATACGTCGCTTCTCTCCTTTCATAGATCAACTTGAAAAGCGACCTTGAAGATGTCCTTTACACGCCCTCGCTCGATAGTGACGTTCGGCTCAAGCAAGTTCTTAAGGAGAGGTCTGGCCAACAGTTCGCAGCGACCGGCATCAGTAATTGACCATCCGATTGCTTCCTCTTCCACCACGACATCATCGACGTCAGCCGATGCCACAGCCAACGAGCCAGCCCCCCTGCGCCAAAGCGTCCACGCTTCAAAGGAAACACTGGAGGCAAAGAAGAAACTCAAGTTTGCCGAATATGAGCTCCTACTCAATGAAAAAGCAAAGCGGTACGTTGACTCGGGTGTCCGATTTACCAGATATTCTATGTTCATATTTTGATGTTTGATGATGTTGTGCAGCGAGGGGTTTCAATCTGTCGCTGAAATGAGAGCTAAGCAAGAAGAGCTCAGATTGGCTAAAGCGAAAGTCAATGATGCCAATAAGAGCACTGCATCAGAAGCATTCAATCACTCTCAGCACTCTGGCATGACGGCAGCAGATTCGAAAATTGCAGCAGAAATTCGAAGGAGGGCAGAGATTGAGGCCGAGAAGAAAATAAAGTCGGGCAATTTCACAAGTGGGCCGGGCATCAAGGTGAGTCAACCACAGTAATTTTCTGTCGTCGACTTATCTGCGAAACGTGAAGTCTGACATGCCTCCTTCCCTTTCAGTCTCTCGCAGATATCATTGACATCAGCCGAGTAGAGTCCGACTCTCCTGCCAAGATCAGCCAGCTTTGGACTCAGTATCACACGTTGAAGAACAAGATCTCGGCCGTCATCCCAGCCAAGCAATATGCAGAGATGACTCAGAAGGCTCGGCAATACCCGCAATTCCTTTTACCTCTACCTAGAACCATTGTTGGGTCCTTGCATGAGAGCGACACGGCAAATGTAGCACCAGGTGAACGAAAACAAGGATACGAGATGCAATACATGCAGTGGTCGTTCCTTCCACCACCACCGCAAGAAGCGATCCCGTTGACGCAAGATGAGACTGTCAAATTAACCTCGGAAGAGAGGCAACTAGTGGAGAAAGCGGCGCCAACTACAGTCTTATTCACACCACTGGCTGAATACAAGCTAAGACAGGAGTATGCTCAACCGGTCCTGGTCTTGACTCACTACACCGACCTGGCCCTCTCCAAAGGTATTGTCCTTCTGCGAGGGGAAGTGACGGGTGCAGAAGAAGCAGCAGCGGCTACTACTGGAATCGTTGCCGCTCAGATCGCTGCTCAAGGCGGAGAAACTTCCTCGGAGAAGCTAGACAAATTGAAGAAGCCATTACAGAGCCAGGGCAAGTTATCACCACAAGATGCGCAACTTTTGACAGTCACACTACAACGATACTACATGCCCAAAGTAGGACAGACGACGAGCTCCGTGCCAGGTGAAAAGGAGAGACAAGAGCTCTTGCATGCCTTCCACAACGATCAAGAAAAATTTGACCTCGATCAATTGTGCACATTCTCACTCCTGACTTGAGATTGTATGCTTTAATGATGCAATCATATTATTGTCTTTAGATCAATAGATACACTCTGTGAGGATTTCGCAGGAAAGTCGAATTTGAGCACGCCTATTCCTTGACCCATAGCTAAGAGAGAGGGAGAAAGAACTGTCAGTGAGGATGTCAAAGTCTTGGAGCCAATTCCCGATCTGTACTTACATCAATGAATTCGTGAGCAGGCATCGAAGTAAGCTTCTTGTGATCTGTGATAAGTTCCAAAAGCTGCTCCTTCTTGGCATCGTCAAAGTGACCGTCCAAGTGTTTTGCCAATTTGGCCGAGATGAGAGGAATGGCCTCTTCACGACGCCTGGCGTGTCCGACAGGATAGTCCATGGCCACCTCATCCAACTTGGATCCGTCGTTGAATTCGATGGTGACTCCGTTTCCAATCGATCGCTTGTCTGCTTCCATGTATTCCTTGGTGTATCGCTTGTCTTCTACACAGTATGTCTTTTCACGAAGGGCATCGATGCGAGGATCAGCTGCAAAGTCATCGTTGTACATTTGTGGTTCAAGCTTTCCGTGAATCAGGGGCACGGCAACCATGTATTGAATGCAGTGATCTCGGTCAGCCTGGGAAAGGGGGGGGGGGAGAAAGACACAAGTGTGAGTGTCAGGATGCGGAGGTACTGTAAGCAAGCTCAGACGAAGGTGAGAATGCTACGTACATAATTGTTAAGCTTTCCTTGCTTGCTGATGATTCGAATGGCGGCCTCTTGTGTTCGAATGGTGATCTTTTTGATGTCATCTGACGTCTTTCCGGCTTCAGTCATGGTCTTGTGCAGGATGACAGCGGCTTCGACGGCGGTCTGAGAGTGGAACTCGGCAGGCACCAACTTGAAAAGAACATTTTCCATGACATAGCTGGTGTAAGGTCGTTGGAATTTGAATGGCTTTCCCTTGAAGAGAACGTCGTAGAATCCCCACGTCTTTGCAGTCAAGACGGATGGGTATCCCATTTCACCTTTCTGGACAAGCAAAGCCAGGTTGACAGCTCGAGAGCAGGCATCACCGGCAGCCCACGATTTCCTGGAACCAGCGTTAGGAGCGTGTCTGTAGGTTCGCAGACTCTGACCATCAACAAAGGCTTGAGAAATGGCGTCCACAGTTTGATCGCGAGAGTTGCCGATCATCTTTGATACGACTGCGGTACTGGCTACCTTGACCAGGACAACGTGATCCAGACCAACTCTGTTGAAGCTGTTTTCGATGGCAATATTTCCCTGGATCTCATGAGCCTTGATGGCAGCAGTGAGCACATCTTGAATAGTCAAAGGAGACTTTCCATTCGCAACGTTCGTTCGAGAGAGCCAATCAGCAACAGCTAGGATTGATCCCAAATTGTCGGAAGGGTGGCCCCATTCTTCGGCGAGCCAAGTGTCGTTAAAGTCCAACCATCGAATGAGAGCTCCGTTGTTGAACGCAGCTCGGATTGGGTCTAGTTGGTAGTTGGTACCGGGCACCTACAATTGCGTCTGTGAGCTCCAGGTCTCTTCACCCGCCTTGGTCGATTGCCTGTTTAGAACTCACCTTTGCTCCGTTTGGTACAATTGTTCCTTCGACGACGGGCCCGCATACCGCTGCAGCAGACGGGAATCGAAGAGCTTCCATATGACATCCAAGGGAGTCCATCAAACAGAGTCGAGCGGTATTGTAGGCGACATCTGATGTGATGTCGTAGTCGTGCACATAGTCGGCGATATCTTGAATGACTCTGCGAAGAGGAAGGGGGGGTTTACAAGATATAAGACTTCACCAGTGTATGGACAGTGAATTGCGATCGTTCCGCACTCACTTGTCGAATGGGGGACGGACATTGTCCTCCCCAAGACCTTCACCACCTCCCATGACTGCAGCAGAGATTGAGAAAGGGCGAGCAGTTACTCCTACTGAAGGACTGATGCGGGATGCGGTCGCTCGAGAAACTCCGATGCGGGTAACAAGCGAAGATGAGTTCCGAAGGCTAGAAAGGCAGCGAGTCGAGGATTGAGAGATTCTTAGAGCAGCAATGGATGAGCGAGCGGCAACTGTGTACACCATTCTATGTGCGTGACTGGGCAGGTAAAGACGGATCAGCTATCAGTCGACCGACACTACGATGATTCTCCACCCACAATGAAGTCAATACGTCGTCGAGAAGGGAGAAGCAGTCAGTGGAGCACTTCTTCACTTTTCACGATGTCTAGGTGTGCCTTTCACTGCTTTTTAAGAAGGAAAATATGCACCAGATCGCTTGACACTTGTTGCACACCCTTTCCCCTCCGCGACTTAGTGCCTCCTCGCATTCTTCCTCTCCCCGGTCGTTCAGACTACCCCGCGTGCCGAAGCCGGACCCTCGCTTTTGATCTGCTTTTCTTCCCTCCAAATCCGCGCGCGTGTTCTTCCTATCTGACTTGTGTGACCCCTAGCTTACGTAACCAATGCTTCTGCCCTACCAAAATTTCGACTCGACGATCTTTGACCTGAGCAAGAAGCAGATAGCGGCAATACCCTCTTGTTTTGAGTCAAAGCTGACTGCATACACCGCTACCGAGAATGAGCAGAAGGGGAAAGGAAGGATCGAGTCGGGAGGAGAGGAGGAGCAGCTCTGTAGATGATGATACTAGTGATGAAGAGTACAACGATGAGGACACGCTGGCGGCATTGGAGGCACACTTCGCCGAGAGCTATGAAGTGCCCGCAGTGAGACCCACGAAGGCCTCAAGAGAAAAGAAGAAGCATGGACCGAGCCAGATCAAGGAGGCAGGCAGCTCTGTCGATGGTGCTGTTGATGTCCTTGTGGCAAAGGAAGAGAAGAGTGCCAAAGCAAAACAATCGACAGTGCAAGCTCTCCAGAAGAGGGAGCCACAAACTGTGGTGTTTGGAGGCGGCATTGACGGTGGGTCTTTGTCGAATCGTGGCGAGACGAAGGGCGATTGGAGAAAATTCATGTCTTCTAAGGTCAGAACGAAGACAGAAGAGGAGAGACAAGTGGAACTAGCAAAGAATCAAAAGATTCCAAAGACAAAGAAAGCAAGGCCGGAGGGTGAATCAGCACAAGATCAAGAAGACGAGAGGCAAGCAGAAACCAACGATCGAGCCCTTTCCACGCTGCTCAGTACAACCCTGTTCGCTCCTGGAGGCTCTGGTGCCTCCACGACAAGATCAAACGGCAGACCAAATCTCGGGTCAAACGACACTCTGGCGAGACTACTAGAGTTGACAGCACCAAGTGTGACTGGGAATGGAAAATCGCAGGGAAGAGGTCTAGGAGCGGCCATGCTGAAAAGTCAGGACATGTCAAAGATGCCGGCGACGATTCGACACGGCATGAGACGAGTCGAAATGGAGAATCAGGAGAAAGAATTACAACGGCAGAAAGAATTGGGAAATTACCATCACACGATAAAGGGCTTGATCGGAAAGAGAGACGGCTTGGACCTGATCATGGGAACGAAGGAGAAAGATCGAAAGAAGAGAACGAGAGAGAAAGGGCTTGCGATGGGGGTGGGCAAATTCTCTGGTGGTACATTAAAATTGAGCGACGGAGATGTCCAACGTATCAACAGTTCCAGTGCTTCCGGTAGCAAGAGGAGAAAACCATAATAGTAGCAGGGGGCCGAGGTGGGTCTACCACACCATTGTACAATACCATCATTCAGAGCGAAATTTCAGTTCCGACTCTTTATACATTGCTGCTCAGATCAGACATGAGCATTACAGTATCGGAGAAGTTGCTTTTCTGCTTCGGGCATTCCGTCTTGAATCTCCAGCTTTTCAAGACCCATGGAACGCCGTCCAGCACTTGTGACAATGTCTCGCGCTGTTCCTCGTCCTACATGTCTGCTCTCACCTTCTCCGCCAGGGAAATCGTTGGGTGGTATACCTTCGATCAGACTCTCCCGTTGAGAAAGAATATAGTCAAAGTTGGCCATGGTGAGCGGTATGATGGGTATGTAGAGGACGCTGCTGTCCTTTCCTGCTTTGCCTCGATGTTGACTCTCCACCGCGTGAACCACATCACAATGCCAGAAGGCGCAATCGCCCGGCTCTACCCTTGGAATGCTCGTCATTGTCTGGCTTAGTCTGAGGTGGGGATGAGTCTCGTCATTGAGCTCAATATTCCTTCCAAGTGAGCAGCCTTGAAAATGAGCGTCACTGACGTCGAATACCCAATTGTCTGCTTTCAGATATTCGGCTCCCTCTCCTCTACAATCCTCAAGACTCTTCTTTGCCTTGAACAACGGTCGAAGAATGATGTAGGCAGTAGCTGACTGTAGAGCGGATAGGACTCGCAGAGTGCCTTCACTTTCCCCAGTTGATGACATGCTCAGCCACCCCTGCAGTGGTCGAAACACAGAACAAGCTCCTGCACCACTGTACATGTCGGTATTCGCACCCAGTCGTTGCGCAAGAGGCCCCAAGCTCCAGCTATCGTGACTCTTCCAGTCGACGGTCCCATTTGAATTCAATTCAAGAATGCTAGACCAGACCCCTCTGAAAGTCTCATCTTCCCACCTCTCGATGCCACCCCCGTCAATGTGTGGACCAAGAGCAAAAGCGCTGTCGCCCGGAAGTCGGATGCGCAATCGATCGCAATAGGTCAGCGGATTCGATAAGGAGACCGAAAGTGCTGTGGGAGGCACCGCTTCGAAGTCTGACTCGTGTTGTGATTGACTAGGTGCGTGAAAGAGTGAGAGCAGTAGCTCGGACACCTTGAGGAAAGAGGGATGACCTGAGAGAGGGGTTATACGTGAGATTCCTGTTCCAATTCTATCGTAAGGTTGATCTACATACTTCTGGCAGCCAATTGGGCTTTGGACCAGTACAATTCATAGACCTGTGGGTCATCTGCTGGGAAACCCTGCAAATTTCATGACGAGAAAGGGATTTGGAAGTCAGCCACAGATGAGCAGATGGTGTCCTCAGCAGACATCGGCTACGTATGCACCTTTACTTTGTGGATTCGCTACCACATAATCTCTTATGACCTGCTTGTACTCAAGCGCTTCTTCTGCTGGTAATACGCCCTTGACAATGACGGTACCGCGTCTCAAGATACTGTCCATCGTTTCCCTGCCAATCCAGTCCTCCGAGTTCTTGCCCTGAATCGCATCTAGGCCGGGATAATGAATGACTGGTATCAATGCTGACCCCTTCTTTATGATCTCTTCTGTCTCCGCTTGCAGCGTAGCCAGTACCTCCTTCCATGCCTTTTCGAGAGCTATGGCGTGATCTTCCGACGTCACCAGACTTGTCTTTAGCGCTCCAAATCGAGCTGGCAGTGAATTGCTCAAAGACTCTCCAGACAAGGTCGCAAAGACATTGGCAACTGTGCCACTTTCCTTTGCCGGCTTGCTCTTCGGGCGTCTAAGTGGTCGTGGCCCAAGACTAGTCGAATGATTGCCATCGACGTCAGCCACAGACGCAGCTGGCCTACAGACCGTCAGCGTGGTAGCGAATTGTCTAAGTTGATGAAAGGTGAGCATGCGCCGTGATTGTGGGCGACACTTTCGGGCTACAAGCATCTTGGGCCGATATGCAAGCAAGACAGCAAAGACCCAGCCAATTGTTGATGTACGTCAGTGATGGGCTCCAAGGACAAAGGCAGTTCACCAAGCTCGGCAGACCATTTCACAAAGCGACCGCACAAAATTGAAGTGCCCCCCACGCCCTCGATCGTTACAACTTGGGGGGTTCAGCGCATTCCCCCTTCCCCCAATCTTAGAGTGTCAGAGTCTAAATTTCATCTCGCAGTAAAGTGTAAGATTGCCCGATTACAAAGATTCACAGTACTGTACAGACTTGTCGAGGTAGAGAGGGTCAGGCCCAGACATTGAGATTCTCGCGTTGTTACACGCTACGCGTCAGCAGAAGGTCAAGATCAAAGTCGGTGGAGGGCCCTTTCTGCCACCCTGATTGATTAGATAACGAGATCGAGGATTTCAGATCTTCTGGCTGACACATTTGTTGACGTCAACTGCTGACTTGACGTGTGTCTGGCAGTGTCGCTCTGACAAGTCTGAGGGCATAAAATTGTCTAATCAATCGATATAAGTAGGAGGACATAGAAACTTACCCAACTTACTTTTCCTCCCTAAACAACATTTACTCCTCCTCCTCTGAACAGAATGACAGACGCTACAGACTTGAACAAGGGAGATGAGGTGACGTGGAAGTATGGCTCGGGTCGTGAGTCGTGATGCGGTGAGAAGACGAGGAGTGACTGTACCTTCTTACTGACTTTAGGGAACCGTACGTCCGGCAGACCCCAAAGGAAAGGTCATCGAAGTTGTCGAAGGTGAAGCAAAGACAACGACCAAGAGCGGCAAAGAGATGACTGTCAAAGGTGACGAAGACGATCCTGCTGTAGTCATCAAAGCAGACTCCGGAAGTAATGCCATCAAGAAGGTGAGATTCTTTTTGAAGATGGAAGAAGAGATACGAGTATCTGACGTTGCCCATTCTCACATCCTACAGGCTTCTAAGATCGACGGCGTCGACCCCTAAGATGGGAAGCTCTCTTCTGTCCACACTAAATATTATTCTGTCTTGATTCAGATATAGTACAGGATATAGTACAGTGCAGTGTGTTTCCTTGAGCGGATGCCCCTTCCCTCGACCTTTTAGACCTTCTTTTTCCGCTTAACACTCAGCGTATTTACAGTGGTAGACGGAACAGTAGCAGTCCCAACTTCGTCCTCTAGCTTTTCTTGAGACTCCTTATATCTCTGCTGCGCTGTGACAAGCTCCTCTTTCGTCGGGCCACAGAGTATGACATCGGCGTAAACGACGTCGCGACCAAGTTCCACCTTTTCTTCCACCTGACTTGCTCCTCCCTTTCGCTTTATTGCTCGCTCTACACCATCATCCCACGCCCTTGTCAGGTCTCGACTACCTTCCGCTTTTGACCAATCGCAAGCATCCTTCATCAGATGCTTCCTGACGAGGTCTGGCAAGGTTGGATGAGGCAAGGCAAAAGCTTGGCTACGCATCAGGACCTTCTCCAGCTCTCCTTCCTTTGATGGTTCATTGATCCATCCAGCTTCTTGCTCGTCATACCTCGTGAAGAGCGTCACAAACACTCCCACTGCATTTCCGGCGCAACATTCTTGCCTGAAACCCATCCTCGTCCAGAACTCATCGGCGCTCACCTTATTCAGAGCGCCCCTTTCTTTCATCGCTTTGTTGATGATCGAACTGACGACAAAGGTAGACTCTTTGCTCGCGGCGTCGCTAGAGGTCTTTTCCTCAGCAGAGTCTTCGATACGTGCCTTCTTCTTACCATCTTCCTCTTCTTCACCATCACTGCTTGGAAGGGCTTTTCGCTTGGTGATTGCTGCATGCTCGTACGAATCTCGGGCTAATTCAGCAATGAAGCGACTCTTAGGATCATCTGGAAAGTGAGGTAGAAGCATGGCGATCTGCTCTGGATCGAAAGCTGGGTTGTTCGTCGTCGAGAAGGACGGTCCAGAGAGAGGAAGAGGTGGTAAAGAAGATGTCTCTCTATCGAGATTTGCTCCCTTGTAAGAATACGGATGTCCGTACACCCACCCTGCCTCTGCCAGTACTTGATCTCCTGCATGGAGCTTCTCGTTCGCTGAGGAGTGCGTGCTTGAGGATGGAGGGAGCGGCAGGAGTTCATGCGATTCTAGACGATCATAGCCAGGTATCAGATAGTACGGCCTCGCTTCTATCCTGAATGCGTTCTTCTCCCTCCTCTTCACCCCGCAGACGACAGAGCTCATCAAAGACCTCCACCACTTGATGAGAGCCCCGTCAGACAATACGTGCTTGCCTTTATTATCGTTCGATGATGGAAATAGATAAGCTCCTTGTGATCTGGCTAAGATGTGTATTGAGATATGTCGAATGGCAGGTAGGTTTGTATCCGACCAATGCGACAAGCTCGCAAAGTACGACAGAAAGGCTCGGGTTATCATACGAGTGATGCTGGTGCTGCTATCCCACGAAGAATCTTCCTGTCGATGGGTCAGATAGGCCTGCAGATGCCTTGGTATGGAAGAAGGGCCCCAGCCGGATGAGTCCAATTTGGACACGTAAAGCAATGATGATCTTTGCCCTGGCAGCGTGTACAGAAAGCATTCCAGTGCATACATCATGCGGCCCTGCTTGATCTGATGATGCCTCTCTTCTGAGTCTTCTCCTTCCTCCCAGCTCGCTGTCATGATTACATGCTCAACAAATGCTTCCACGGGGTTCTCTTTCGTAGTCTTTGCTGCATCTTTGGCGTCGATGTGAGCGAAAGGATACAGGTCTTTTGCAATTCGAGGCGTGCTGAACAAGACGTGAAGTCGAATCTTCCCACGACTAGAGTATGCGGCAGCAGAGTTTGATAGAGAATCTTTCACAAAAGTGAGAAGTGACTGAGATTTGTAGGTGCTGTGGGGAAGTGTCGGAGCTGCTTGGATCTCGTCAGTCATGTCAGAGCAGAGCTCACAGAGCGATAGACAGGAACAGATCAGAAGGAACGCTGCCTGAATCTTAAATTGTGGCCCTTAAAAACACGGCCTTGGCCGAAGCGCGTCGTTCCTCTGCAGAGACCCAATCTTGCGACTGGAAAAGAAGACCGAATCCCGTTGAGACGACTGAGTGGGAATTTGAGTCGCTCTTTCGATCTTTTTACTCTTCCTCCCACCTCTCCCTTTTCCATTTGCATCGCAGAGGACCGGTGACATCGCCCCATCATGACGACGACCGGAGCATCTACAAAGGCGGCGATCGGTGTCAATGAGCCTTTCGACTTGATGAGACTGTCAATAGCTGAAAGGGTCTACGTCAAATTACGTGGAGATCGAGAATTGAGGGGGACTTTACATGCATACGATGGACACATGAACCTCATCATGAGCGAAGTCGAGGAGACAATCTACGTCGTCGAAGAGGAAGACGATGTGGCAGGAAGTGGACTGGATAATGTCAAGGTTAGTTTGCAGAGCAGGATGGGGATAGCTAGCTCCCCCTTGCCGCTAACTCACACTCTCCTATCGCTACTACGTCAGATTGTCAAAAAGAATAGCGAAATGATGTTTGTACGAGGTGACGGAGTCATCTTGGTGAGTGACGCTCTCGGAAGGCAATGACATTAAATTGTGGGGATACGACATGCTCAATTTCCGCAACAATCTCTTACAGGTATCCCCGCCATCACGAAGCTGATATCTAGAAGCACTCAAGCAAATGTAATATTCTCATCATCTAATACGACAGCATTGATCCGTATTTCCTCCTTCTTTAGGGCACAATCTCTAGTAAATCTCTGCCATGATTAGAGCCACTGTCGAGGTCCAGCCAGTGAAAGGGTGGCTTCTTTGACCTTTGCCTGTCTCAGGATCGTATTGCTCCCATGTGAAGCCAGTCTGCTGATATTCCTGTAGTTGGAAATTCGAGGGTGAAAGCGTCAGTGGGGGACGGTGAATGGCCACGCAGCCACTTTTGCAACCTACAGCGAAAGTGTTTTTGATGATGTTGTCGCGCAGTTCCTGATAGATTTGCGCAGCTCGGACTTGCTGAGGGCCGCTTTCTGCAGCGTATTTCTGTTCGGAGTGGAGAGAAGGGAGGGAAAAAGTTGTTAAAAGACTGACATTAGTCTATTGGAAGGGAGAAGAGGGAAAAGAGAAGAAAGGAACTCACCGTCTTGAGGGCTTTCAAAGCCAAGTAGTTGATTGGGATCCAGATCGGTCCTCGCCAATAGTTTTCACCCTTGCCGTACAGGGGGTGAGTTTTGCTCAACGATCGTATACCATAATCGGACCAGAGGTGATTGGGATCTCGCAATATGTCGAGTAGCTTTTCCAAATGAGGACTGTCGCTAGGCAACAAACCAAGTAAGAACGGGAAGAGGGAAATGTATCCTCGATGACAAACGTGGAACGACTCTTCGTTTTCGTCGATAGATGCATCACAGAACATCTGCTCTTCTTCGTTCCAGTGCAGATCATCGATGTTTTGGATGATGCCACGATGACTTCTTCCATACTCTTCCGCATCATCGTCTTCTCCTATAGCTCGGGCTAATTTAGTCATCGCTTCAGCAAATGCACCCATCCAGGACAGCAGGTCGATATGAAGCTCGCCCACATGCGGAGCGACTGCTCTTGGGTAGTCGTCCAACCCTGAGGTCAAGACATGGTCTTTCGTTCTGCCTCTCCATCGGAAGCCTTCCCCTCTGGCTCGAGCAACTCGATCCCATTCACGAATCTGTCCTCGTTGTGTACGTCTCAGCCACAAGTAATGACGACGAAGTTTAGGGTAAATGCCGGTCAAGAATGATCGTGCTAAGAGTGGATCCTCGAGGTAACGTGAAGAGGTCGCGCCGTCGTTCTTAAAAGTAGTCTGACTAGTATCGAACGAGGCTTCCAGTGGGAAGATGCTTCCGTGTATCGCTTCAAGCCGATCAATGAAGCTTGTCACTGTCATGGCCAGAGTGGGTGGATTGGCATAGAGAGGATACTGCGTCTGAAATTCACTTGGGACTTTACTTCTTGCTTCCTCGCCTAGAATTTGCTCGCGAGCTACCCAACCGTCTTCGTCCACTAGGTCGATCCAGCTCTTTAGGATCTCCAGTGACAAATCATTGTCCCACACTCCAATGTGAGCAAGATGGAAGCCTTCATCCCAGTAGAAGCCTCGTGGAAACTTGCTTCGACTTGGCGTTCCAGTGAGTAGCTGTTGCTCTTCTGTAAGCTGAGGATCTGGTTCACGGTCTCCAGAATTGGCGTCCGTCACACCTCCGCCCATTGCTTCGTCATACTCGAAGTTGAAGGATCGATCAACGATTGACTGCCCAAAGTAGTACCCAATACTCCCGACTATCTGACTTGTCAAATCACGAGCATACTCTATCATGCGCTCACTTTTCAGCTTCTCGACGGGCATGATTTGTTCGAAACGCTTCTCGTACGCTCTCTTGCTGGCCTCTAGCGCCATCGTCAGCCCTTGACCATCTAGTAAGGATCCCTTTGGAGTGTCGTCGGAATCGTAGTACACGTCGATGCTGAAATTCCCCTGAAAGGACCTTTGGAGTGCCACAAAATTCGGTGAGGATCGAACTTCATCTGGCAACGTGAGAAGGTCAGCGAAAGGAGGCAAATTCTCTTGACCGTACTCTTCCACCGCCTTCTTGACAGAAGTCGAGATATCGGAAAGGACGACATCTGTGGTCGTTGGAGGAGATATGCTTGAGCAAGTCTGCCTTACGAATTTTGACAGATTCTGATACCGCTCACCTTTGCCACGCCAAATCAAAGCCGAAGGAATCCGTGCTGCAAAGTAGTGCCAATTGGGTCGACTTGCTGCGAATTCGTCTTCATGCTCTTCTCTAGCTACGTAGGGAGTCACTGGCTTGTTCTCGGCGCCGGGTGTATCTTTGAATCGCACGTTGAATGATGTCAAAGCCTCGCTGGGCTTTGTGCCGGCAAAGAAGCGGCCCGCCTTTATGTCATCGCTGTCGCTTGCATCTGGGGAAGAGGGAAGCCCTTCAGGATAGTCTTGATCTTCGAACAAGGGTTCAAAGCTGCCGTGTTCCGACTCTTGAGAGAAGTACCAGATGGGGGACAGGACAGCTGGGCGATCTGGGCGAGCGGAAACGGTCGTGAGTCTACCTTGTCCACCATGTCACATCTCCGCTGTGAAGGCTTACCTGCGTCAATTACACTTCCTTTTATCCTTGCTGCCCAGCTACCAGATGATCCCTTCGATCTTTCTGAAGCTTCATGGCCAGTCTTGAGCCAACTCGTCTCAATCATGTAGTTATTCTCTACGTCTTTGATTTCCTGTACAGCAAATGACCTTCCATCGTGGTACTTGTACCCATATCCTTCAATTTTGTCTCCCTCGTTGCAGTCATGTCGAGCTTGCAGGAAAGTATCGAACCGTTGAGGTGAGAACCAGATCAGCCCGGAGAGGAAGGATTCTGGCAAGGCGGACCGAATCCCGAAATAAATCTGCGGTCGGTATGTTCCCCAGATCAAGGATGGATCGTCGAGTGGCTTGCCCTGTTCGTAGTTCACTTCATCATCACCTGCAGCAGCCACAGTGAACCAGTTGAGTGCCGTAATAAAGAAGACTGACGAAGCCAGCAGCACTCTCAACAGTTTGTGAGAGCCTCTCATGCTTATTTCTTAGTCTCCCTGACTGCCTGAAGATGAAATGTAGGGGCGACTGAGGTGCTTCAGTTCGTGGCTCTTGCTGCTCTTTTAAAGCTTCCTGGGATGGCCAAAGCGTTTGTTCCCTTTTGCGTTTCTCGCGCTTTCGAAAGTCTTTGACGCGATTCCGAAGTCCACGCAAGAGCAACCAACACCTTTCCTTAGGTGTTTCAGGCGATCCACCAAAGAGCGACTTCGTTTGTACCTTTGGGCATGACTTCCACACTGGATATCCGGAACAAGTATCCTGACTCAAGTCCTCATCATGCTCGTAGAGTGCTGCGGGATGCATCCCAGAGACTTTCAGAGCGAGGATTGGTGTCTGCTTCGAAGTGGTAAGTGGTGTGAACGAAATGTGAAAAGGTGGACAGCAGGATATGAACTGACCTTCTCGGGGCTCCACCAGGGCGCTCGAGCTTCTCATCTGTGTGCAAAGGCCAGAACTAGATGAAATCAAATCACCAAAGGCAGTCAGCCTGGGACTACCAGGAGGGAAGTACAGCTCTACGCCATCACAAAAGCTGTACCCAACACAATCAACACCTGCTTTGAATTGGGATAAGAGCCAGACACCTGATCTCTCAGGCCGCTTTCACAGCATGAGAGTACCAGCAAGCCCGTATGCAGATCCTGCCAAGATAGATAGAGCAGATCAGAACGAGGCTTCTACTTCTACTACATCTGCGCATGTACATTTTGCTTCTTCGGCTGATGTATCGATACTCAGCTCTGATGAAAGTTCCCGTTTCAAGCATGGAGGCGGTCTCAACTATGAAGAGAACTGGGGTGAAGAGGATGAAGACGCATTTCTATTGGCTAAGAATCTTTTCGATCACCACCAGTGGGAGCGGTGTGCTTCCCTCTTGGAGAATCGCAAGGTACAAGGCCCAAAAGCTCTCTTCTTGAAGCTATATGCTCAATACCTTGTAGGTGAAGCTGGAATTTCTGTTGTGCGATATTCCTGATCTGATTTTCATCTTCTTTCAGATACTAGAGCGAAGGTCAGAGGAGGTCTACTTCCAAGTATCTAGTGAGTCAATCCTAAGCGATCGTGGCACTGCAAGTACGTTCTATCTCACGACTGTATTTGCTGCATCCTTCCCAGAGAAAGCAAAACAGAACAAAGTCTTGAGGAAAGAGCTCATACCTCTGCTACGAGACCTAATCGATCCCAGCGATCCGTTCCTGCTTTTCTTGTCAGTGCCTGGAACGTCATGAGAGTTTAGCAAGGAAGTATTGACTGTAACCTTCTTCTCTTCTCCAGGAAGGGCATCTTATTTCGCAAATTGAACAAGAGAATCGAGGCAATGGACTGCATTCTGAGAAGTCTGGAAGTATTCCCTTACAATTGGAGCGCTTGGCAAGAGCTGAGCACCACACTCGAAGGGGGCCAAGCCGAGGTGTGTGGGGACCAGGCTCGGAAGAGTACGCATGCTTCATCTCACTCACGCCCCTCCTTAAAATTCTTCTCAGCTGCAAGAGATTGCACCGATGCTCCCAATTTCGTTCATGACTTCCTTCTTTTGCGAGCTTTTTGGCCGCAGCTCGGCAGGCAGGATGATAAACCACGACTCTCTTGATCGGATCGATTCACTGATGCAAATATTCCCGAATGCACCTTACCTCTTCGTCTGTAAAGGGCAGAACCTTCACTTGATGCAGGAGCTCGAAGCATCAGAGGAAGCATACGAGGAAGCAAGAGCGATCGATCCCTTTCGACTGGAAGGGATGGCAGACTATTCCAACAGTCTGTTTGTGCAGAGCAAGGAGGAAAAATTGGCTCACCTGACACACTCTCTTGCCGAAGCGGGACGAGAAGATGCGGAAGTGTGCTGCGCCGTGGGGAACTATCATACCCTTCGAGGAGACAACCATCGAGCTGTTGAAGTGTTTAAGAGAGGTGTAAGACTCGACCCAAGCTGTTCTTCTGCTTGGATTCTTCTTGGCCATGCTTACATCGAATTGAAAGATAGCATTGCTGCTTCTGAAATGTACAGAAAGGCGCTTGAACTTAACCCAAGAGACGTACGAGCTTGGACAGGACTGGGCAATACGTACGAATTGAATTCAGCATGGGCTTATGCACTTCACTATCACAAAAAGGCAGCAGCCAACAGTCCGTACGACTATCGATTCTGGGCTTCCATGGCCAATTGTTATGAAAAGTTGAGGCAGTACACCAACGCAATCGAATGCTACAAGAAGATCTTGACGCTGGAGGACAATTTGGAATCACAACTTGCCGTCATGGACAACATCACTCGATTGTTTGAAGACGGAGAGTTGGGAGACATAGTCAAGGCGTGTATCTGGCATCGAAGGATTGTAGAGCTGATTGAGAAGAACCGCTTGGAGGGTCACTCTGACATCGAAGGGAATTCTTCTCTAGTGAAAGATCACGTACAAAGCTACGTGATCGCCGCTCGATGGGAGATGGGCGACATTTCCCTAAAAAGAGGGACAGTAACGGCAGGAGAAGAAGAGGAAGGCGATGAGGAGGAAGACGACGACCTAATGCAAGTAAATGGCGAGGACTACTCGGATTTCCTTGCTTCGAAGCATCGACGACGAGAACAGCAGCAGAGTCAGATTGGGAATTTAGACTTAGCAAATGATTATCTGAAGAGAGTCATACTAACGGGAACAGAGGCAGCTTTGGAAGCAGAGGAGCTACTGAGTCGTCTTGCTACTCGAAGAACGTGAAAGGAAGAGAAATGGAAAGTCGAATTTGCCAAGTCTCCGTGGAGTGGATACAAGCACCGCTGTGATAGTATCTCAAGGTCACAGGCCCAATTTGCCACCTTTCTTTTCGGCCAAGAGAGTCCTGTACGTGCTCCAAACGGCATCACCGTCAACGTAGCAGCCTGTGTGTGAGGAGAGAGTGAATTTTGAACACGATGGCAGAGAGATTGACCCAACTCTTTCCCTCATCAAACGCACCTTTGAGCCATCTTTTTACCTCCTGTCCTCCTGTCTCTTCCCTCCTGCTCCATTCAAATCCCCTCCTTGAGTGTAGCACTCTTCTATTGTCGAAGATGACGCACTCTCCTTCGCACAATTGTCTCTCGTATCGAAATCTGTCCTGGAGGGTGAGTTGAGAGAAGAGTTGTAGGGCACGATAGAATTGGGATTGCTTCTCAGCGCTCATAGATGGGTAGAGCGGCAAGGGTGATTGGAAGGGGGGCGAGTAGTTGACGGCAGTCAGACGAGGCATCTCACCTGCCTGACTCTCAGCAGCTGCATGCCCTGAAGTTGGTGATGTCAACTCGAACGTTGGGTGGGTGTAACGATAATGCCGATTATCGTTCTGATAGTGAAAGCCAACCGGCACATCTACCAGCGCTTGCCACAATTCACGATGATTTGCCCACATCTCTTCGGCTACCTTGAAGGAGTCAACAAAGATGCTTTCTCCTCCCAGTACTCTATTACGTAGCATATGTAAGAACTGAAATCGTGGAGGATTTTGAAAGTAGCATAGGTCCATGTGCAATCCCAAGTCAAGGTTGGTGTATGCGATATTCTTCGACTGCGAGCCGAGTGAACGGACGTTCCACAATGATCCGTAGAACGTATGACGAATTTCACCCAGCTGGAGGGGGATAAGTGAGGTAAGGGCATCGTTAGTGTCTCACTCCTACAGCCTTCTCCTTTTTATCCCCATTTCTTTTACACGCACCGATTCAGCTAGTCGTGCCAAAGATGGAGAGCTAGGGACGCTAGGATCCGGTGAATCTCCCACTTTATCCGTGGGCAGCTCCGTGACGAAAGCGATCCCGTCCCTCATGAGGCCATCAATCAAGGCGAAATTGGCCTTCTTAGCAGACTTTCCGTCACCCAGTAAAGCGCTCCAGGTAACGCGAGAAGGTCTGGCTAATGCCTGTTCTCTGTCCCAAGCTGTTCCGATAGTGACCTCTGAAGAGTGCGGTGGCTTGGAGCTTTCAGGAAAGGTGGTCAAGTCTGAAGCTTGCCAAGGTTGAGCGACACCCCCGATGTCGCCATGTGACGAAGCATATAGGCCGGGGAGTGCATGTTCTAGGAGGACCGATAGGGGAATGTTTGAGGTATGTGGTTCAGTGCTTGGAGGTGGAGCTGAAGAGAAGGCGGCTGAGAAGGCGTTGGTGACAGCATGTATTGGTGAATATGCGAGCTGCAGTGTGGGCAGAGAGTCACTATTCTCTATCAGCTTGGCGGGACTCGAACTTGCGTATGCGAATGCAGAAAGAGGGATTTAACAAAAGTGAGCGATGGATCGCTCAGCCACCTACTCACCCGTGCAACAGTCCGTCTTTTGATGTTGGGATGAAGATGTCCGAAGTATGAAAAAGCTTCTGCCTAGTATCTTTCTCAACGCTGTTTGCTTCTGGACAAATGTCACGCAGCCAGACGTGATCAAAATGGAATTCCTCCTGTAGACCATGTGCAGGACATTGTAGGGAGAGTGAAGTTGCATACACCTTGATAGTAGTACCAGACTGCTGATGAGATAGCTCCTGGACGACATTCCCCCTTTCTTTCGAAGGAAAAGGAAGAGGCGAAGGGGTGTGTGAAGTTGAAGTGTCGTTGACCAGAGCAGCCTGTGTGGACGGCCGTGACGGAGAATACAGGTGCCTTGCTAGAGCGTGAGACTGCCGTCCAGGTCTACAGGGAGCGAGAATCGTACCCAATAGCCTCGCTTGTCCCCTTCTAACAGACATCTTAATACGTTAAGGAGCCTTTCCAGGGTTCGAGAAAGTAGAGAGGAAGATCTGTGGAGTTCTGCAATGTGTAACATTCACGTATTCAATGTATCGCACATGAGCGCGCTTGGACCATCTTACGAAAGATGGAGTCGAAGTGGAATTGGATTTTGGCAGTCCTCCTCTCTCGACTACAGACGTTCCTTTGCTACAGAGCTACAAAGGCGGACATGAGACTGCTACTCGCCTCGTTGCTGTGCTGCTCGGTATTGTCATCGTCGGTGCACAGCTGGG
This sequence comes from Exobasidium rhododendri, assembly GCA_026210745.1. Lineage (NCBI taxonomy): Eukaryota > Fungi > Basidiomycota > Exobasidiomycetes > Exobasidiales > Exobasidiaceae > Exobasidium > Exobasidium rhododendri. The sequence continues at coordinate 2,811,306 of CP110630.1, forward strand.
GAGAAACGCCGGATGAAGGTGAGCCCATGGGCGTCCACTTCTCACCTCATTGACGCTTGACCTTTCTTCGAATTTACTGACTTCGTATCTCTTCATCCCCTTTCCCTTCATCAGTCGCTCAGAGATCTCGATCACTACTCACTGATCCAACGACGTTTGGTGTCGGCATTCTCTCCACAATCTACCCTGACGACTACTACATCAAAGATTTGAGGGGCTTTGTGACGAGTGGGTCAGATTACTACGGTCCCTGCTATGCCAATGGAGACTTGCTCGTTCTCGCGCTACCAGTGTAGGTGTGATGTCGACTGCGAAGACGAGCGAAAGGAGTCTGTTGATCGATGTCTGATGTCTTTTTCGTTTTGTGCTATGTCACAGGTCGCAAAACTGGAAGAATGCACTAACATCACCCGGCAAGAACGCTACCATGACAATCGTTTCGAATGCCGATCCTAGCGTGCCCGACCCTCGACATGAGACTCCTGAAGGGGAATGGGAACCTTCGCGACCGGATTGGAGAAAAGGAATGTACAGCAAGCAAAGGTTGACCCTCTTTGGACACTTGGAAACGCTAGAAGATCTCGAGAAGGAAGACACCAAAGTACAAGGATGCTACTTGAACTATCATCCCGATGCAAGTCACTTTGCACCAGGGAGCAAAGACAGCCCACACTTGGCGGTATGGACCAGGTTTGTCATAGACAAGGTGTATCGGGTGGGCGGTTACGGGGATGAGAGTCAGATTGGTTGGCTAGATCTGACTAGGTGGCAGCAAGCTGTAAAGAGCCACAACAGCAAAGGCGGATGGCACAAGCCCACTTCTACTATTGCTCAAACGAACAGAGGGGAGCTCGAGGGTGATTTTGATCGTTACCTGACGCTCTTTGGCGATAACTCGATGGAGAGAGTGAGCGGTGACCTCGTCTTTCAGGCTTGAGAGAAGCCTCTCCACACCTGGGCACTCTATTTGATCTTTCTACCGCGTTGCACACATTTTGTACTTGACTGTAAGATCTTTCTGGGAATTTGAATGTGAGATCTATTGCCTTCATCTTCGAAAGCAACACTTGACCCTCGTTGCTCACCCTCGAATCTCCCGCTCCCTCTCCCCCACCCTGTTGATCCAATCAGAAAGACCACTATAACATCCCCTTCACGGATTTGGCTTGTCTTTTGGCCGAAGCTTCCGGAGAAGATCGTCGACAGGGATGGCGTCTCTTGTCCCTCGAGCCGGTCGACGAGCCATGATCCGCCAGTCGCCTTGCGACTTACGCTCCGCCTCTGTCTCGCCAAGTAGCAGTAGTGGGAGCATCATCTACACACCTTCTCGATGTGCTACTACTAGTAGCCAGACCAAGACAGAGCAGCCCGCGCTCCTAAAGAACAAAGTTGACAGTTCACGCAACACAGAAACGATCTCGTGGGCAAAGCTAGAAGCATCACCCCTTGTTGACGAAGCATGCTTCATTGACTATCCAAAAGTACAGCTCGGTAAGCAAAGAGATTGTGTAGGGCTCTAACTTTTTCTTCTTGTCTACGACCTGATGAATATGTCTGCTGTTTGCAGATTTCATCGCTATACTCCCTTCGGAGATTGCAACGTACATATTATCGCTACTCCCACACCACACTGACGTACTCTCCTGCTCTCTTGTCTCCAAGAGCTGGAACACACTATCGTATGACTCACAAATATGGTTTCGTCAATTTCTCAGTCGGAGGGAAGACGGCTGGCGCCTGGTCGATAGATTGGACGTTGCTTGGCGAACGATCTTGAAGAATGCTAGTTTGCGTGCTGGCGAAGAGCCTCATGAAGATGGTGAGAAGGAGGATCGCGGTGATATTGAGGTAGCCGACCTCATGTCACCTCGTCGAAGTAGATGTGTACGAGTGGATGATGATCCCTTGTCTTCTAGATTTGCCTCCAGAATGGGAGATATCAGTATGGACAGTGCTGATCTTGACCTGACAAGAGCATCTATCCAGTCTGACGTGGATTACGTCGAAGGAATTGACTGGTACGCCCTCTATCAAGCCAGGTATCTTTTGACGAGACGCTGGTCACTGGAGGACGGACACCCTGATGCCTCAATACTGGAAGCAGACGCCGGCTCAAGTGCTACCGCTACTTCCTCCCGCAGAGGGAGCGGGGCTGTCGATGATCCGGACGAAGATGACGTTGCCACTACCGAGCAACACAACTTGCGATCAAAGCCCTTTGAATTAGTAGACAAGCACCTGACAGGCCACACCGATAGTGTATATTGCGTCCGGTTCGACAATCGCCCGTTCCAACTGCCGCCGGACATGACGATGGCATTGTTGCAAGAACATTGTAACGGTGCTTTGTACGACTCCAAGACGTCGTTAGGACTGGGATCGTACGGAAAGATTCTCAGCGGTAGTCGAGATTGCACCATTCGAATCTGGGACGGAGACAGTGGCCTTTGTTTGTACACTCTCAAAGGGCATGAAGGCAGTGTTCTTTCTCTCGAGTACGACGACGAATATCTGTTCAGCGCTAGTTCAGATAAGACTTGCATTGTATGGGACTTGAAGTCTATCGAGAAGGGCAAGACGCCGGTAGCAGTCAACCGCCTTCGAGGCCATGCAGCAGGAATTCTGGATCTTGCCATCAACAAGGAGTGGCTGATAACATGCTGCAAGGACAAGACGGTGCGAGTGTATGATCGCACGAAGAATTGCCAGCTTACGCGCATATACACCCAGCATTGCGGTCCTATCAATGCCGGCACACTGAACTACAATCCGGCAGATGGCAAGACTAGAGCTGTCACTGCTAGTGGACAAGGTGGAGTGCAACTTTGGGACGTCGAAAGTGGTACGCTGATTCGCAACTTTGAAAGCCAGGCTACCGGACTTGCTTGCGTCAAATTTATGGGCAACCGGATCGTCACCGGTAGCAGTGACACGACTGTGCGAGTTTGGGATGCAGAGGCCGGGGATTGCTTGTGCGTCTGCAAAGGTCATGAAGATCTCGTCAGAGCAATTGGCTTTGATCCGAAGCGAAACGTGATCCTGTCCGGAGGATACGATGGCAAAGTGAAGCTGTTCTACGTCGGGAAAGAGTTGCATAAAGATGCAAACCTGCCCACCGGTGGAAGCAGCGTTCGCGCCTTTTTGAACATCAACGCCGGTCATGAAGCAAGAGTGTTTGATGTTCAGATGGACCTGACTCGAATTCTGTGTTGTGGAGAGGACAAGAGAGTCTGCGTTCGTGACTTTGGACGAGGGTCTCCCCTCATGAGACTCTTCACTTGAGTTCTACCTAATCGCCACACCACGACGAGTAAAGGCAGGAAAACTGCTTCCTCCATACTGTATATCAAGGCCGTCATTATTCCGTCATTATTCTTTCCCCCCCCCCTCTTCAACAAAGCCTTTATCTCCTCGGGCCCCCTAAAGCACAATCTAAATCCAAGCTCCTCCGTTCATCAACTGCTTCCGTCTAGACGCACCGCATCTTATTTCCTCTAGAGAAACAATAATTATAATTTTAATCATGCTCTTTCTATTCATGGCAGCGCATGGGGTGTGGCGTTCACCGCCAGGCCAGACAGCACAGCGAAACACAATCGTATAACACTGCGATGCTATTATAAGCTTGCCTTGGAGGGCAGGGACATTTTTGTCTCGTCTACGACTGGGTTTGTCATGGAGCCGAGGCCATGCGAGCCAGAGATGGTACAGATGTCGCCGTGTTTAAAAAAGACTGGAGGATCTTGCTTGAATCCTTCGGTAGGTGGTGTTCCCCTGCGCAAGAAAGGAAAGGAAAGCCATTGTCTTCAAGGTTCAGTCAAGACGATTCCTCGTGCATTGCTTCTCTGACCCGGTCTGTTTCTCCCACTCACATCGAAATTATAGAACCTGCCTCTAGTGTGGTACTGGAAAATTGAGAGTGGCATGGTCGTTGTAAGTACTAAGCCCACCCACGCACAGCAAGCGCGAATGATGGTGGTATCAAATTGAACTCACCCTTGACTGAGCCATTCGATCGTCTCTGCGCATCCATATAGCATGTCACGAGTGTTACCCACTTGCATCGTCTTCCCGTTGACAACCGTCTTCAAGTCGACATTGTCAGGGTCAGGAATGATCTGCGACGCAGCACTGACGATGCAAGGTCCCAAAGGTAGGAATGTATCAAATGACTTCCCTACCGTACGTTCCGCAAGAACAGGTCAGAGAACAATGGGGGGGGGGCAAAGGACGAATCAGCATCAGGCCACCTCCCGATCTTATCGAAAGGAAAAAGGGGAAAAACGCACCGAGACCCCACTGTGGAACGGCAAACATGCGCTTTCGAGAGCTGACGTCGTTGGACAAGGTATAGCCTAGAACGTAGTCCAACGCATTCTCCTTCTTGACGTTCTTGCAAGTCTTTCCAATGATGACGACCTGTTAAAAGCCACATCAACTCAAATTTATCAGTTTCAAGGAAGGAAACAATCTCAGCACCCCTTCAACTCTGCCCCTCTTCTCAGACTCACCAGCTCGACTTCCCAATCTGTCTCACCGACAGCTTCTTTTGGCAATCGGATGTCACCTCCGAAACCTGTGATTGCTGTGTTTGGTTTGTAGAACACGATGGGTAACTTCGGTCTCTTTCCAACGCTCTTTGCTTCTGCTGGATTTTGACCTGGCTGAGCAAAGTTGGCTCCTAATGCTCTGATGGAGGAAACATGACTACGAGCATCTAAGGGAGAAAGCAGTCTTTGCACAGTCTTGATGGTGCTTGTGAGTCGCAAGGTGGTGTCTAATGGATCATCTCGCGCTAGAATGCGTGCTTGAAGTGGAGGGGAACCCTTGAGAAAGGCAGCACCAACGTCAGCGGTCGGTGGCAGGAGCGGTTCACCACTGTATGTGAGACCGTCTTCGATGGCAATGAATCGAATCAATCGAGACCAAGCAGGAGATCCGAGTGCGGCTGCCATTTTTCAGGGAAAGTGCTAGCGAGCGGTTGAGGTGTGAAGATCGTATTTCACCTTTTCAACACGAGAAGCTGGTCAGTCCAGGAAATGCATCTCGCTCCTCTGCGTTCTGTCCTTCCGGTGGAGGTGGGGTAAGGCATATTCACTCACACGGGGTTTAGGAAGACATCCAATCGGGCTTCGAATTCTTAATTTTTCATGCCAGGCTAAGTAGACAAGACACGTGCTTTTGAGAAGTAGAATATATTTCCCATCGTTTGACTTTTCGTTTTGACTGGCGCGCGCCTCGATCTTGGCCCTGGATTTAGACTTTGAAATCACGAAGATTCTCGTGTTCTCGTGACTTCCAAAATCACGAAGATCTTCGTGATTTTGCAAATTTTTATTTTTTGACTGGTTGTGCGCGCGTTGAACCCCTTTTTTAGATTGGGCTTTTCCCCCCTACAGAAGATCTCATCTCACCCCCCCCACCACCACCCTGGCATTGGTATACCATAATACTATGCCTTTCAGACCTAAGAGACTTGACACAGATGCTGCTAGGAAGAGGAGGGAAAGGGTAGAGGTGCAGAGCCGCAAAATTGCCCATCATCATGAGCATCCACACGCCTACATTGATCTGGAAGACAGGACTAACATTACCATCAGTGCTGGCCATAAGACCATTATGCAGCGCTTCTCTCCTACCTCAACAAGGTCAGCTGCCCGTCTCAACGAGATGTACAGGGAGGGATGGGAGCTGAAGGAGTCTCTTTACAAGTCAGCGCTGGAGAATTTAGATGATCCTGATCGTCACGGAGCACTGGTGGTTCATTTGGGGATATGGTACAATTTTGGTCGGCAGATAGGTTGGACACGGGAACACATCAGATGCAAGCCTGCTTCAGACAAGATGCTTGACTGGATTCATTCATTCTTTATGTCATTTGTCATCATCTTGGACTCCCTACTTGCAGAAGACTTCAGAGAGGAACTGGACACTCGGGAAGAAGGTTTTGAATGGATGGAATCTCTCTTCCCCGCTGGTGATTGTAGTCTTCTACATCCATGGTATGCACTGGCTGCCGTCATACAAGGCTTCTCGACAGAGAGTCATAGAGACAGCAGGGATTCAGATCCAACTATCCTCATCAATTTTGGGTGTAAGGTGGTCATAGAGGTGGAAGGGTCGGCCGTATGTCTCCACCCGGGAGATGTCCTCTTCTTCAGAGCTAATATGGAACACAAGGTCAGACCAACGGATGGAACTTCAGAAGAAGACATGGCAAGGAGATATGCAGTAAGTCTGTCAATGAGACGGCTGATAGTGCTGAAAAAACAGCTCCCTTCCATGGAAGTCCGAGATGTAGAAGGTGCTGGATCCTCAACAAGGATACCCCGTGTAAGAAGCAAGAAAGCTCATGTACCATAATTAGACCAATAGACACAATTTAGACCACCCCAAAGGATGTTCAACGGTGTGAGAAAAAAATTTCAAAAAAATCCTTACAGGCATCCGAATGGATGAAATGAATATTTTTCTGCCACACACTTTTTTGAAAAAAATCTCTTACAGGCATCCTAATTGTAAACACTTATTGTGAGCCACTGAGCCATGCTAGAGACATGTTTGATATCATTTTAGAAAGTTCAGAGGTAGCATATTTTGTGGTTTGAAGCGTTTCAAGAGAAAAAGGTAGGTGTCTTGTACACAGTCTGTTGAACATTTGCGTTTTTTTTTTTTTCAAAATCCTTACACGCAAGGACAATCTAGAGCCTGACGGTGACTTGCTCAGACATGCTAGAGACATGGTTAAGGACACTATCAAGAGATCAGAAGGAGCATATTCTATGGTCTTAATATTGTGTCAATTGCATGATACAAATTCATCTCATAATCTGTCAAAGAAGTGTTGCTTCAAGAAAATTAGGGCATACGTGAGCAAATATTATTGCTTAGTTAGAGCCATGTAAAATAGGGAATGGGAGCCAAATGCTTGCATCTCAAGGTAGGACTACGCTTGATGATGTTTTGGGAAGTTCATAAGGAGCATATTATGTGGGTTAAACAGTTTGTCAATTACATGTCATGTCACTGCTCAGTTGTACGTTGGAAGATACAGATAATTCAGCCTTTTTGCACTACTCGTATATCTTTTTCTTCAGCCTTTATTGCATCAATGTATCTACGCAATGTCAAGCCAGGACCACCATATGCCTCATAGAATGCCTTTAGATCCTTATTACGCTTGAGATACCCATCATAGATCTTCTTGCGTAGACTGTACACTTGAGCATTTCCCCCTTTGTCCTTCTTGCGCATAGCGGGGGTCCAACGGCACAAAGCCAGAAGGTTCTGACTTGCATTGCCCAATTCCCATTGCTTAACAACCTCCTCTACTGTCTTTACAGATGGTATTCTCAGTGGCAGCGGCCTGCCAGGAGCTATGTGCGGCGTCCCACTTGCCAGAGCAGAAGCAGCGTTGGCACCAATAGCAACTGCTGCAGAGGTGCCGGCAAGGTGTTCCAGTTGACTGTTGACGCTGTTGACTACACTGGGTGTTGCTGCTGTGTTTGCGGTGCCAGCCTGTGCCTGCACTCTCTGTGAACCCTGCAACAGTGCTTCTACAAGGCTGACGTTGGTCTGCTGCATTATACTGAGTTGTTTCTCGAGCTTTCCAAGGGCGTACTGGAAAGACTCTATCATGCGGTCCTGTCCTGACATTTGTGCACCTGCAAAGTAGCTACCTCGGACGTTGTCTCCACCTGGATCCTCCATATCTCCATGATACTCTTCTTGCGTAGCAACCTCTTCTAAGAGGTAGTGAGCCAACATGTTGGTACGCTCCCCTTTAGACCAGCCACCCCACCACAGGGCACGCGTAATGGACTGCCTCTGTTCTCCATACAGGTGTGCGTGTAATACCGCGTCTTGTGCTCCGCCGCGTCGGAAACAGTGAGACGTAAATTTGCCCTGCTGATTCTTCAGCATACTGTTGATATTCTCTATCTGACCCAACATTAAATTGATCTGTGCTGCTTCCATCCTTGTGCCAGTCTGCAGACGGCCCACCTTCTTGTCTGGTGCAGGAAAGATGTGATCGGTTGGCCTTGGCTCATGTCCGCAAACAAGTTTCCAGTAAGCATGCCACCGTTGATATGATGAGACAGCATCTACCAATGGCCGTCCAGGCAGGAAGTAGAGCTGGTATACGTTGGCTTTGTTCAGTTCATACTGATTTGTTTTGCGGAATGCAATTGTCACTTCCAGATAGGGATTGTTTCCCGGAGAAGAGAATTTGATTGTTGAATGTATGTGACGCCATAGCATTGAGCAGATCTCATCACAACGTGCCCAAAGCCTGTAAGCCAGGATCATGTAGAAATGCATGAACTCTAATTGTGTACGCTCACTTGTGATGAGATGTGGTGTTGCGTCAAAGGCAAGTAGCTTTGTCTTGATGTCCTTTAGGATGACGGACAGATACTGATAAAGCATTGGTAGAGAGCTTTTGCTTGCAACCAGAGAGCGCTTCACTTCACGCATCTTGCTTCTGAATAGGTTCAGATACCTCTTACTGAAGACAGGATTGCCCGTCCATTCTCCTTCTGTGGTCTTGTGCCAGCCAGTTTGCGGAGCACTATCACAGTTGTGTACAGTAAGGAAGTGCCATTTGAGCGCTGCGTGCATACTTTGCAGTGTGCTTGAGTTGGCATCGGCCAGTCTCACACGCTCTTGTAACCAGGCGCGGCAGAGCCTTTCACTGTGCTCACCAAGCATGTCTAGGCCGTCTTTAAATGTACAAGAGCTGCCTAATGTTGCAATCCATTTCCTGAAGCGTACAATATTCTGCTTGTATGATTTAATTGTTCCACTCGACAACAAATGATCTTGAACGTACTGATCACCAAATGCATCATCCCATTCATCTGCAATCTCTGCGTTGGGCATTGCTTCTGTTGTATTATTGATCTCTGCTGACTCAATGTTGCCAACGGTCTCTTTTGTGCTAGACGGTGCAACATCATCTTCCATATCAATGACCATTCCCAGCTGCAGATTAGCTTCTGCCAAGAAGTGCTCAGCGGCACGAGTAATCCTTCCTCTATGATTGGACATGTTCTGGTGTGACGCTTCAGCTGATTGCGTTGATTTCCCTGCCTTCTACCAGCTATGGTCTTGCTTATTATTGTGATTTGTGAGACGGTGGAGTTCCTCAGGGCGCACAAAGTCAGGTCAATCCAGTCAAGTAGTGAAATGAGACGGGTCAATCCAGTTTCTGCATTAAAAGTCAATCCTGGAGGCATATGCAGCATATTTTTTGGCCTGCTACGCAGGCATTTTGGGAAATAAGCACATATGCCCTGTTGGATTGACTTTGCATTTTGAAGTGGCAAACATCTCCCAAACACTCTGACGCGTTCAACATGGCCCTTTTGGCAGGGAAGATTTTGCAAATTTGCGGGCTCGGCTCGGATTGACTCACGCGTCAATTGCATCGGATAAGTTGCCCAAGGCGGGAAAGCACTTGTGTGGTGACGGCTAATCTCCTCTCCCCCTCGCATCATTACATTCGCACATACATCAAGTATGAATTCAGTAAGTCGGTGAGAAGAGAGCATTCAGGTGAGCGATGACTAAAGAGTCGTCACCCTTGCACAGTGTCAACCAATTCGTAACGACTTAGCGGCATGTTTGATGCAGACTGATTGTGTCCAAAAAGATGGAAAGACTGGTCAAGAGTGCTTACGGGATCATTTGGCTGAATTACCATCCGATTGTCAATTGATCTACAAAAGCTACGTCAGCTGTAGGAGAGGACTGTTGGATATGAGGAAGCGCTTCCGAGGTAATGCACCAACTGCTTCTCGGGAGAATAATCCACCAGGAGGGACCACGATAATCGATTCAAGTGTTTCTGTTGACGCAGCCTCAAGCAGGCCCCTCGATCCCTCGAGCGGTCTCGGTCCTGATCAGTCCGACATATGAACGTCTTGCACCGAAAGCCAGTAATCCCTTCAACTAGACCTAAAGGGACGGGCAGCCCTCGAGAGTGGAGGTGGAGCGTTGTGCAGACGAGGCACTGGCAATTCCTTGTCTTGCGTTATTGCATTATCAGTGGGACGGCGTACCTCAAGGAATATGACACTCGGCTCTTCCTTTCCTTACTACACCTGCTGTCTACAGCCATACCTTTCATACTTTCTCCACAACCATCGGAACCTCAGTGGCATTCATTGTACAGTACTACCATCTGCACATCTTCACCGTCAAAGCAACACATCGCTCTTCTGACCTGCATAGCTACACACGTGAATTAAAATTTTGATTCGAAGATCTTGATTCCAATGGTGTACTGACTATGTTTTGTTACAATCCCTGCCTGTCGTCGTCTTGGCCATCCCAAGCTGGAATGTCGTTTCGATCTTACACAAACAGAAAGAAGACATCGACTACCAATCTTCCTGCCACACTAAGGGAAGAGCTCGGCATCGGTGAGAATGGTCGCACAGTGGCTAGTGATCGAGATGGGCAAAGTGACACTAGAGTAGGAAAGAGAGGCGGAGGGGACTATCGAAGGGGCCGCGTAGAGGGAAGAAAAGAGGCGAGAAAGGCCGAAAGAAAAGACCGCAAGGCATCAAAGGTTCGAACCGTTCCCAGGAAACAGTCCCAAGGATCTTTTCGTACCGTGATCTCTGCTACACAAGAAGGGTCACTACCAGATGCACGAAGACCGACCCCACCTGTGCGAGTTCATAAAGGCAAGGAAAGAGCTGTCGACAACCATCACGCAGCAGCTGAAAGACCAGCTCATTCGAGTTCTAGCAATAAGCAAAAGAAGCATGTCGATGATAATGTACTCACGCCTTTGCAGCGTCTGATGTCTCGTGGAGGAGACGCATCGGATTCGAGCAAAGCGGCAACAAATCGAGGTCAAGTTACTAAGAGGCGTAGAATAGAGGCACCTCTGACTACTATTGAGAAGCAAGAGGAGGACGAGATAGCCTGGCTCGAGGCACACCTTGGCGGTGAGATATCGAAAGAGAAGAAGAAGCCAAAAGTATCTTCTTCTAAGCGGGCGAAGGTGGAGGAAGAGGAGGGTGGAGAAGACGATGGAATCGACGGAGGGGAAGATGGGCTGGACGACCTTCTCGACGATCTGGATCGCTTTTACCCAGGCATGTATGATGGATCGGAGGGGTCAAAATCGGAGGGGTCAGGATCTGAAGATTCAGAAGGACAGGGTAGCTCCGAGCACGGAGAAGATGAGGAGGAAGGGGAAGAAGAGATCTCAGATGCAGAATTGGAGGGAGAGGAAGAGGTGGAGGAGGAGGTGGTGGATGATGAAGAAGGTGTAAGTGACTTCATGGTAGAAGGGGATGACGAAATTAGTGATACAGACACGAAGACGGAAGAGAAAGGGCCAGCCAAATCCGAAATGATCGAGCAAGGGATTGCTGAACGTTATGTGCCACCTGCTCTGCGGAGAAGAGCTGCCGAGACAGGGGCTGACGAATCAGAAGAGATGCAGAAGCTTCGACGACAAGCAAAAGGATTGTTGAATCGTCTAGGCGAAGGCAACATCGAGACGATAGTCATGGAGATCGCCGAGGGTCTCTACCGACAGCACAGCAGAGCCAACGTGACCAAGGCTCTCACCGACATAGTCATCCAAACTATCAACTCTAGTAGCAACCTGGTGGAGACATTCGTAGTCTTGCATGCTGCATTTGTTGCCTCTCTTCATCGGTTGATTGGCGTCGAATTTGGTGCGTACTTTCTTCAGAACGTTGTCGAAAGCTGGCTCCGGCATTACAATGAAGCGAGAGGAAGGCAGGAGAACGATATTGAAGGAATGGAAGACATTGGAAAAGAAAGCAAAAATCTCGTCGTCCTGATCGCGGACTTGTACAATCTGGGAATGTTGGCTTGTCCCCTGGTGTTTGACATCGTAAGACTGACTCTGGGTATAGAGGAAGGTAGGAAAGTGAGAGCTATGACAGAACTCGATGTGGAGCTACTGCTCAAGGTTGTCAAGACGTGCGGACCTCAACTACGACATGATGACCCTACATCTCTTAAGACGATAATCCAATTAGCACAAGAGCAGCAATCGGATGATATCGGCGGCCAGATGTCAAGTCGGGCCAAGTTCATGCTGGAGGCTCTGGACAACCTGAAGAATAATCGAACAAAGTCACTTCACGCGCGAGATTTAGAACAGCAGAGCATCGCTCGTATGAAGAAATACCTAGCTGGCCTCGGACGAAAAAGGACGGTGCGGAACAACGAGCCACTGCGGGTAGGTCTGAAGGACCTTCGAGAAGTCGACAAGAGAGGAAAATGGTGGTTGGTCGGAGCTGCTTGGGCAGGCTACGACTTTGGCACGAAAGCGACAGCTGACAGCGCTGAGACTGTACAAGAAGAGCGAAAGGTCGATGTCGTCAAAGAAGACGCAAAGGAAGAGAAGCTACTCCAGATTGCTCGTCAGCATGGTATGAACACCACGATTCGCCAAAGCATCTTCGTCATCCTGATCAGTAGTCAGGACTATTTGGAAGCATTGGAGAAGCTCCAATTGCTCAAATTCAAAAAGGACAACCAGAGGAGAGAAATCATTCGAGTATTGTTGCATTGCATTGGAAGTGAAGCCAATTATAATCCTTACTACGTCATCTTGGCGACCAGACTGGCTGTTCAAGACGTTGGGACTCGCTTTACGCTGCAGTACTGCCTCTGGGACTATCTACGTAATCTTGGTGAAAGGAAGGTGGGAGGTCGATCGGTGGTCGAGAGAGACGACGACGAAGAGGATAGCGAAGGAGATGCTGTCGATGATGAACTCTTCTCGAAGGACATCAGCGACAGACAGATTGCAAACGTAGCTCGAGCTTATGGTTGGTGGTTCGCCAAAGGTGCTATAAATTTGTCCGCTATGAAGGTAATCGACTTTACGAGCCTCAAGAGGAGAGGGGTGGCGTTTCTACAGCAAATTACGATTCATCTTCTGCTGTCTTGCCAGACAAGTTCGCCTGCCTTGAATTTAGCGTTCAGGGCTGCAAGCTCAGACGGCAACGGCAAGATGTTTCATGGACAAGCAAAAGAGGTGGATCAAGCTGCCAAAGAGTCGATCGAGAGTGTTTTCGTCAAGGGAACACTCAACAACGTCGCCTTAGCTCAAGGTCTTCTCTTCTTCTTTGAGCGCAATCTGAAGGCAAAGGAGTGTTCATATATCGCTACACAGCTTGGGGCAAATGTGCAGACGCAGAAGCAGCTCGTGTGGGCGCAAGGGATTGCAAAGCAGATTCTAAAAGTAGGATCTCACTCAAGTAACGTTGACAAGCTGCTTTGAAAGGAAAAATGTACTGTAAGAGGCGACCAAGAGTGATCATGATTTTAAAGAGGACAATGAGGCTTGGTTTCTCTAGTTCAGTCTGTGCTTCCTATCTTACAATTTTACACTACCTTCCTCTTTGTATCCCCTTCCTCCCTCCTCTTCTTGCTGGCTTGAATCATGTCTCTCCTCTTGTTCGCTTCTTTCCTACCAAATGTACTTCCCGCCACGACTTTGATATCTTGCCTTTCTGGCGCCTTCCTCTTCAGCGATTTCTTCTGTTTGTGATTGGCAGTCTTCATCTTTGCCATCCATTCAGGTACCTCGCAACCCGACTGACGCATGACGTTGACGACACTTTTAAGGTACACGGCATCCTCCTTTGTGAAGAAAGTGATTGCTTTGCCTTTCCTGCCTGCTCGACCTGTTCTTCCGATTCGATGAATGTAGCTTTCTCTGCTTTGCGGGAAGTCGTAGTTGACAACCACTTCCACTCCTTTGAAGTCGATTCCTCTCGCTAAGACTTCTGTGCATATCAGAAGCCATACGTCCCCTCGTTTAAAAGCATTGATGACGCCTTCTCTTTGCACCTTTGGTCTCTCGCTGTGAATGACGTCTACATGCAAATCGTCGTATATCAGCTCCTTGAATAATTCTTGTGCACGTTGGATACTTTGAACGAACAGCAATATCGGTGGCTTGAGTGCGCCTTTCTTAAGATAATTACGAAGACCGAGCAATTTACCATCTTCGCTACTGACGTACAATAATTCTTGTGTAATGCTCTCGACTGCTGCATCCTTTGCTCCTACTAGAATTCGAACTTCATCAATCATGAAAGTCTTGCAAAGCTCTTCAATGGAAGACGGCAGGGTAGCACTAAACATGGCTTTTCGAAGTGAAGAGTGGGTGCAGGCAGCGAGAATGGCATCAGTCTGTTCTAGGAAGCCCTCCTCTAACAATCGATCCGCTTCGTCGAGTACCAAGTTACGAACATTCGATAGGTCTAATTCGTTTTGCTCAATGGCATGGACGAGCCTGAGCGGTGTCGTGATAAGTACATCGTACCTTTTCCTGAACCGAGGATCTTGCAACTTTGATCCGTCTGAACTCCGCGTGAGAAGATTGAATCTCCATTTCTTGCCTTGCCCTAATTTGTCGAGCTGTTCATATATCTGTAACGCTAGCTCTTTTGTTGGACACACTATCACTGCCCTCAGCCCTCCACCGTCTTTCTGTGGTCCTTTCAGGTGGTGTAAAAGTGGCAAAAGGTAGGTCAAGGTTTTCCCTGATCCAGTGGGTGCACCTACAAGACAATCTCGATTGTCTAGTAGCACAGGCATTGCTCCACGTTGCACACTCGTTGGATTTGACCATCCTCCTTTGCTCAAATTCTTCAGAAGCTGTCCTTCCACTTTCCACCTCGTCTCGAGCTCTGACCACGATGCTAATGGCAAAGAAACGTCTGTCCCGGTCTGTTTGATCTTATGTTTCTTGAGGTAAGAAGACAGTCCTTGTGGTGTGACTGGCGATACTTCCTTTTCATCTTCTTCATCCATAGATGTAGTCTCCTCCCTCACCTCTAGTGGTCTCACAGGCAAATGTATGTCCCTCTGTCTTGATTCGCCAAAGAAGTCAAGCTCTTTAGGTAAGGCCTTTGTAGTCCCTGTAGAACGTTGATCAAGAGAATCTCTTGACGTAGACGCTTTCTGTGACTTCGACTGAAACAGCTGCATGTCATCTTGAAATCGCTTCCTATCGAAGTGGGCTCCCCCACCTGACAACGTCTGAAATATGTCCATCCTGAGTGAAGCAAGAGTGTGAGTGAGAGTGATGTTGAGTAAATCAGCTTCTTCCAAGGACTCCAATTCAAGGTCGACCAAAAATTTCAATTCACGTGAGTCTTCTCTCTCGCAGGGGCGGAAGAAGAATGGCTCGCCCTGAAAGTTGGTAAATTAAGCCTTGGCGATTCCGAAGGTGGGCAGAGGAAGAAGACGTTCTGAATTCTCCAGTGACTGCTACACCACTAGCTCCTTTTCGGGCCTCTCCAGCTTTGCAGGTGTGCCTCACTCTTCCACCTACTGTTCCCAATCCCGGGCGGCTTGCAGCCTCTTGCTGGCATGTCAATGCTATCGTCGATTGCCGTCACATTTGGTCGAATAACAACATTGCTCCAAGTCATTCTCTATCTACCACTCACGCTGGATGTCGCCGGACAAGACGCTTTCCTCGCTCTGAGCGCTTCTTTAGCAGTCTACTATGCTCTCCTCTCGACGCTTCGAATAGCGACGAAAAGGACTCAATTGGCATGGTTTGGGGACCTGGTAGCCGTCTTCCAATTCGTAGTCGTACCAGCATGTCTTTTGATCGTCTTTAACGTCTACAGCCCGCCTAGCGAAAGCTACTTCAACCGAAAAACCTCGGAATTGAATGCGAACATGACGGCTACGTCGTCGACTCTTCGACCAGGCTTCTTCTCTTCTCGCTTATCAGATGCGACAAACACTACAACAAGTACCATTGACAGCTTAAGTACGGAGCCATACTTAGGAGACACAGCACAGATGATACTGCAACGACTTGTTTCGATCACATACTTCTTGGCAAGGAATGTTCCACCCTGGTGGCATATGTTCTTACGCTACTCCTCACCCGTTTTTAGTCTACTAGAAGGCATTGCCACTCTGCTCGTCATACAAGTCGTCGGGAGCTTCTCCAGATGGCTCATTGCGCGGAGTCTGAGTCGGAGACCACCAACGCCTCGCTTGTCTTACTTTTCTTGGATTCCCGCCTTGCTCTCTTCGCTTACCTCTGCTGAATTCTTGCAGCTCTTCTTCCTCTTGATCGCCGCTCTCATCTATGTTTTCTCTGCTTTGGCTCTCTATGTCAGCTTTGAGGGCGCTACCCGCGATCGACCAGGCACGGCAGCGGCAACAGGAGTGGCAGTCAGCTCAGCACTTTGGCTAACAGCGATTGCTTTTGCCGTTCGACGAGGTAATGTAGTAGAGACCTCTCTTATGTTCGCCTATGTCGTTTGGAATGTGTATCAATTGAGTGACTCTCTCTCCTTTGGTAGCGATCCGCTGTCACTTATCCGATCGTTCAAGGTATTGGATAAGAGTACTGGATCGACTTTGATGAGTCTCTCACCACTCTTGGATCAATTACCGCCGGTCATTGTGGCTCTTGTTCATCTACTGTCCAACGCTCTTGGTCAAAGTGCTCGGTTCATCGCAGCGGCGACTGCTGCTCTGCCGAAGAGTGTCATTGTCTCCTTGATATATCGACTTATGGTCCTCTATTCCGCCAGTCGCATCCTGCCGCTCTTGAAACGAGGAGGTGGACCCAAGGGTTGGGAAGGAGACGGATCAAGCTGGGGAAGTGCAAGCAACACAAGTAGCAGCAGCAGCAGCGACGATTCCAGCGTGTTCACGGAGAGTGAGAGCGAAGATGAGGCGGAAAAGGATAAAAGGAAGCGGTCACCGAAGAAAGGCAAGGACAATACAAAGGGATGGCAATCCCATCAATTAAACGTCAAAGCAGATAGCAAGGGAAAGGCAAGGGTCCCTACAGAGGAAGAGAGACAACGTGCTAAGCGTAGGAAGAGAGAAGAATTGAGGCTGCGAGAGGAAGAGCCCTTTGGTGCCTGTAAGTGGATGAATGAAGGAGTGGAGCATGCTCTCTGACTTGCGCTGATTTCTTTGTCCTTTGAGGGCAGTCATTTCACTCATCGTCTCCTACTCCCGCCTCATCCTGATAGCCGTTTACAGTCATCTGTTGTGTACGTGTGCGAAAAGGTGTTTTTTTTTAACTTGTTCGTCGAGTTGCGAAGCTGACTCTCTCTGTACCTCGCCATCGATCAAACAGTGCTAGATCAGTCACACATGGTATACTGGAGGTTCCTTACCGTCGGCATTACCCTCTTTGTCTGGGCATTGGAACTGATACTCGGCAAAGATGAAAACCCAGACGCAGCGCTATGGTAGTGGACGGTAGAGTCAGGCTCTCTCTCACTCTGCAAATAATGGAAATACCCTACAGGAGAATCACACCAATGGTCACATGGGAGCATGAGAATCGATGACAGATTTCATCACTTGAGAATTTGGTACAAGACGATCACAAGAAGTACAACATGAGCGGTGAAGAGAAGATACAACTGGAAGGAAAAGCGGATCATCGTCGGTGGTCTGATCTTCTCATAAAGACAATCTCGCTCTTTGTTCTCACCCTTTTCGGTGGCACAACATCATAGAGAGCATGGCAGAAAGACAATCACTTGGCATTCTTGGGGTTCTTTGAGCTCTTGGCCCAGGTGGAGGCGACGAGCTTGAACTTTTCCTGTTGGCAAGCATTGCGTTCAGCCACGTAGATTTACCGGCAAGCTCCTTCTCAACAAGAGAGCGACTTACCTTGTGAGGTCGAGGGTCAGACTTCAACTTGGCGAGCTCCTCCTTCATGTACTCGTTGTAAGCGGAACTGAGGTAGTGGAAGAGGAGGACGGAGTATCAGTAACCTACAACACAAACACAAAAGGTAGGCTCATCACATCCTTCATGCTTGTTGCCGCCATCACCCAAGAGCAGCACGTAATGCAACGTTCTCATCAGGCTACGGGTGTTTGTGTTGGTACACGCGTGTCAAAGAAGAACAGAGAGACGCGCCGCGTTTCCTCCCTAGCTTCTTGCTCTACGTTGGTGACGACGACGACTAGTGTGAAAGATGGAAAATAGGCAACAGGTACTCACCCTTTCTTCTTTGTTCCTGCACCGGCGGCAGCGGCAGCTTTCTTGGGAGCCATTATGAAGATGGAAAGTGGTTGGGAGGGGGTAAGTTTTGGTGGTAAAGTAGACGGGTAGGTGAGAAAGAGTTCAATCTCAAAGGGAGGTAAAGGAAGTGGGGGGAGTCCTAATGAAGCGCAAAGAGGCTCTCTTATAGTACATTAGTAGAGCGCTTTGACAGACACGCGTTTCCCTTGTTGGACATATAGGACACGCATAGATCCTACCTCTTTCCTTAGTGACATAGCCTCTCTTGAACTCAACCTTAGTATGTATTAATGATACCATAGCGTACTAAGTAAAGTGGGATATTTTCACGATTCTATTAAGGGCAACCTAAGAGCTCATTAATTGAGTCGCGTTGTCCACTGCTCCAGCGCCTAAAGTTGACTGGGATCCCTTGATCACTTAGTCGTTAGTAGAGATACAGTAGAGATAGATAGAGAATTGCTTCCCTCTTATTACAACAACCCCTTTTGAGACCCGCCATTTCTTCGACGTTGAAAGTTTCACTGCTACTCAGCCGGAATGAAGGAAAAGGAAGGACAATGAAGGTATTCATTCACACGGACCTTTTGTGTAGGATACAATGCAACAAGGTGAATGACTGAATTGCACTCACTACACCTCCCCCTTTTCCCCTTCCTCTTTCGGCCAAGACAATGCCCAAAGCTACACGGCTCTGTTGCCTTACGATTTCCTAACGCAGGACTAGGAGGAGACGGCTTACGGCTTTGTACGTACGTACAGTACAGGTAGCCTACCTCACTTTTCCCCGTTGTGAGGATCCTCCCTACCTTGCACAAATCCATTATCTGCAATGCGGACACTGTAGGTGGGTGGCCCGCGCGCGCGCCTTGGGAAATGGAGGCTTGACTTTTGTGATCTCTAGCCAACGGACGCCATTTCCTCTGCGTGGCAGAAGCGTACCATAGTCTACAGAACGACGGGACTTTGCCTAGGATAAAGAATTTGGGCGGCAGCACACACGGAGTAAAACGTTCGTGATGATCCGATCATATTTATTCGCCGTGCTCAATCGACCACGCTGTACGTCGGGCAATTCTGAAGATCATTAACACTCTTAGCTCAGGCTTCTTCGTCGATGATTACACGGCTAGTCTTGTCCTTCCTATTGCAGTGATTCCTCGCAGCGATGCATCCCTAATTCTATCAATTTTTACTCACCCCGAGTGATACCAACTCAGTGGGAACACTCTGTGAGAGAGGAGCTGACGACAGTCTCGAGTCAAAGTGTCGCACTCGCGCTTTAGTCCACGTGGCCGCTCGCACAGACTCTTTATGCATGAGGAAGAATTGTCATGACCTCAACATGATATTATTTCCAGTTTCTTGACTACTTGAGCATTTTAGGTCGTTATGGCGAGTAGAGTTGCCATAAGGTCACTATGGATAAGCAGTGCAGCATCGAGTAGCTGGCTGAGATCAAGCTCAGCTCTGCCTCGTCTAGAGCATGGCTCGGCTTCCTCGAGCAGAAGGCACTTCAGCTCGCAAGGGACGCCTTCTCTGCGGAATGCAGACCTTTCGACTTCATCTGATACAAGTGCTTCCACCTCAACCTCAACACTAGAGACGCTGGCAGAGAAAGGCAGCGAGAGTAGTTCAGCAATCATGGAACCGCTTGTACCATTCATTGAACATCTACCGGAACTTCTCCATCTTCCACCATCAGCACACAACTACGCAATTTCCATTGTTCTGCTGACCGTTCTGCTTCGATCCGTCATCACGCTCCCCGTCACACTGTGGCAGCGAAGAAGAACACAGCGGATGATCGAGCTAGTTGTACCAAAGTGGGACCTTTTGAAGAAATCACTTCCTGAGTCAGTAGCGAAGAGAAGTAGGAGGCAAGGGAAGAGTTATGAGGCATACGAGAAAGAGTTAGGAAAAGAGGTGAGTGCGAAGACTCTTCCTTGCTCAAGTCACGCAAGCAGGGCTCATATATCATGCCCCCTCCTTTTCCCTTTGAATGTAGCTCAAGACGCAGCTACGTGCACTCACTACCAAATACAAGTGCAATCCTACGGCAACATTCGCCGTACCCCTCTTGGTCCACTTCCCCCTCTTCATCTCCGTCTCTCTCCTGATTCGAACATCGCTACTAGCAGCAGGCTCACCGCTCTCTTCCGAAATCATACCCTGGTGGTCGCCGCCAGCTGAATTGACGTCCAAGTTTGAAACGAGCGCAAAGATGCTACTAGATCGAGGCCTGGAAGGAGAGTCACTCAAGAAATTGACAATGATGCATGGCCCAACGTTGAGCGAGACAGACAAGACAATGCTAGGACCGATTGGAATGGGCGTTCTCACCACTGCCAATGTCGAACTAGGGCAATGGCTACGAAGAGGCATGACGACTGAAAAGGAAGAAGAGAGAAGACACATTGAGAAACATGAAGTGCAAGCAGAGAAAGGAAAGCCTTTGTCAAAGAGGATCGAAGTCAACATAGCTCCGATCAAAGCCAATGTTCTTGGTAACATTCTAAGAGCGGCTGCCATTGGCTTTGTTGCTGTGTCGAGTCAAGCGCCTGCAGTGAGTATCACACTATGGGAGGATCTTTTTGTATCTGTCGCATACAATGACATTCGCTAAATCCGCTTCTCTTGCCTCTTTAAGGGTCTCGTGGTGTACTGGCTTACGTCTGCAAGCTACACCCTCGTCCAGAACTCCACCTTTGCCCTCATGGATCGTCAGCGAGCCATCAAGCTTAAACAATTGCGGGATGCAGACTAGTGTGTATCTCCAGTTGATCACGACCCTAAATTACACTGAGAGGAAAGGGGAAGAAGAAGGGGGGGGGCGGGGTACTAATACAATCTTCCTATCCATCACTCATTCCCGCCTCATCAAATATCATGCTCCTCCGCCGTTGTCGCTTAAAGTGTAGTCTTACGTCCAATGACCTTTGTATAGTATTCGTATCCAATGCTGCCTTTAGAGGTTTCTTGGACTTTCTTGGACTACTCCTGATCCTCATTGTCACTTCACTTTGCACCTGACTTGCTGTTGGACTAGGTGTACGGTTGATCTGCTCTCGTCGCTGTGCCCGTTTCTGATTTAAGAATGAGGAAGGCGGTTCGGAAGAAGCTTCCGCCTCTTCTGCATTCACCTCTTTTCGTGCAGACTGATGTAATGTCTGCATCCAACGCTGTAATGCCGGTGTTGGTGCCGCTGCATCGTTGTGACGATCTAACTCCAACGGAACTCTCCTTTCCCTATTGTTGCTATTTCTGCTGCTGCCGCCGCCGCCGCCGCCGCCGCCGTCGATCATCACCAAGTCAGACTCTCGAAGCGATTCTTGCCCCTTTTCTGAATTGGACAAGCTCAATGGCATTCTCTTCAGCATAGTAGGTGTGACGTTTTGGGTCACTTTGTGACGAGACTGCTTGGTGGGAACAGGACTTGGACTGCTACTGCCGAACCCTCCATATGGGTTGCTCATTCCCCTCTGATAGAGGTAAGCTGTAGATCGTAATCTCGCTGCAGAAGGACCCCCAAATCTAGCCGCTGCACGAACAGCTTTCTTTGCCCTAGCTGCGGCGGACCAATGCTGAAAGCCCTTTCTTTGCATCGATTGCTTATCCCATCGAGTCGCTTGATTTTCTACTCGAACCAAAGGCAAACGTTCAAGCCAACGATAGAAGGTGTGAGACTTGCTCCGAACATGATCAAATCGAATGGCGGGCAGCGAAGTTGTGCGAGATTTCCATCGAGTAAAGATGAGTCTCTGTACGATCTTCTGTCGTTGTAGCAGCGCTTCATATTCCAGTGGCCGCAGACTCGACTCTACATAGCGATCGTACCATTGCGTCACCGATTTCTCCAGTGTGATCGTGCGTTTCTCTCGCAAGAACTGCTTTGCGAGTAGTTTCCTGTTGCTCTCTGCTCGAGCAAATTTGACCCATGCTAAGAATGTACGACGGAGCTGCTCTTCTTTCTTGACATCAATGAAGCTCTTGCTCAGATTCAGCATGTCTTCGTGTCGTAGACAGGCATCAATCCACTTGAGCCAGACACTTCGAACTATGTATGCGTCCCTCTTTTCTCTTGCTTCCATCAGCACACTCTTTCGCTCAATCACGGCTGCAGTCCACTTTGACAGGCTCTCCCGGCGGATCCTGCCTTCAATCGTCTTTTGTATCGCGTCGATCTTCAGCTTCTCTTGCCTTCGTTCGGTGAATCTAGCTTTCCAGAAGGTCATTGTAGTACCCATCAAGGCTCGATTGCGACTGCGTCGTAAAAGCTCTACCTTTACCTCAGTATGCCTCGCCATCCATAAAGACCACATCTTACGTTGAAGTAGAAAGCCGTCTATCACCGTGGCATGCTGCATATCTCCACGCTTTCCTTGCACAGCTTTCATCCAGCGAATAAATGTTTCCGTCTTGATCTTTCGACGGTCTCTCTCACCTGCCAATCGTTGACTCATTACAATCTGCTCTGTCGTTTCTCTCCACATATGAAAGGCAACCCCTAAGGTCTTTCCTTCAATGCGACTTGTGAGAGTATCCTCCAGCTTTGTTAGACGTAGGGTGAGCTGATCGTACCTCTTGGTCCACTTTGTAAATGCCGTCGACATTACCCTAAACACATCGACCTTTTGAAAGAGCACTTCTCGCCTTCGAGCTCTCCAAATTTTGAGTGTGCTTGTTAGTAGTACATCGACTTGTCTTGCTTGCAGGTCGTTGGCTTTATGCTCCTTTCTCCTCACACCAGCAAGACTATGCTGCCACGACAGTAAAGCACTCCTCTTTGTCCTTCTCGCTCGCCATCGATCTGCTAGAGCTTCCCTTCGACGCAAAGTTGCCTTTTCCTCCCTCGTAATCGTCCAATCGAGGAAGAACTTTTGCAACAGTCGGTGTCTGTGGAATGCTTCCGCAAGCCTGTTCATATTGTTCATACGACACGCTTCCGTCCACTTCTCCCAAGCACGAGAGATAAGTTCATCTTCAATTTTACCCTTTACCACGACCTCTTTCGCACTCAGGGTTATGCTACGCCACATGTGCAGCTTCCAAAGACTGAATGCGCCTCGGACAAGATGCTGGGTTCGAAAGTGAGTCGTCCGATGTGTCATGAGCACCAGCTTCCAGTGCAGAAAGCCTTCTTTTACGATTCTCTGTTCCACAATCCTCCTAGTCAGGGTGTAAGCACCCTTCAGTCGAGATCTCTTTTCCTCTCTCCGCTGAGTGCTGGCTTCCTGTAGTGTACGCCTCCAGACCCTCCAAGCTCTCAATTTGCAACGAACATCATCGACTTTCGCTGCACCTCGTAATCTCGACTGCCTCTTCGTTGTACTTGATCGCCATGCTTTCAAGACCTTTCCTGCTATGACAACATCCCTTGCCTGTCTCGCTTCTTCCACTTTCTTGTTACGTTGCAATGATGACGTCTTCCACCAAAGGAAGCATTTGCACTTTAAATGGTAAGAGGACAGCTGGTCTGCCTTCTTGAGTAACGGAAAGAGTCTTGCTTCTTCTATCGCTTCTTGTTGGTCTTCTTGAGCACGCTTTTGAGCTTCTCTTTCGTTGCGGGATCGGGCTACTACTTCATCAAATTGTCTCTGTGCCGCCACTGGTCTCAAGTCGTCTACTGAAGGAAATTTGTACGGGCGTAGAGGGACACGTTGCGTTCTAGCATTCTCCTCGTCACTCGCACTTTCCACCTTTGTTGCCTTCTCATCACGCTTGACTATTTCCTGCTCTGCAAATCTCAATTGGCGAGCACTCCCTTTTACATTTCTAGACTTTGCTGACCTCCTTTCTTCGTTGCGGGTCACAAAACTCCTTTGTACAGCGTGAGAGACCTCGGGCTCTGTCCTTCTTTGAATCGTACCCACTAGGTTACCGGCTTCAGTTGTGAGAAGGGCCATCCTTCTTCTCAGTGCTTCGATCTCTGCTCTCGTTGTACTTGGTCGAGATTCTTGCATAGCAGGGCTGGAAGAATCCCTCCCACCCCCCTGCTCCTTAACAGTGTCGCTCTCTGACGTCTCCTCTTCTTCCACTTCCTCCTCTCCTTGTCCATCTACCCCATTGTCTCGCTCCCTCTCGCTTCCGCTGCTTACTCTCGGCTCAAGACCAATTGCCATCCGAACAGCATCCCATCTCTTCGCCCAGTCCTTTCCTCGAACTTGTATCAACTTGAGCAGGGTATCCCAAAGAAAAGCATCTTGTGTTTCGTTGATGTAGTACTCACTCTCGCCTCTTAGCTTGTTGTACGCCCTCTTCAAGGAAGCAAAATCATCGGCACCGGGTGGTAAGAGGTCGACAATTTGGTCGAAGAAGTCGATGTCATGCGCATTCAGGTTGACGAAGGAAGTAGAAAGGCTGAACTTCGAGGCACTCGTTGCGTAGGTCGATGCAGATGAAGCTACTGAAGGCGATCTGTTCATCGAAACATTGCTGTATTGTGTCGTTGTGGATGAGCCAAGGTCTGTCGAAGTCGGTCTGCGTTCTTGTCGTCTACTTGCCGCCGCCGACGAGATGATATTGCGAGGGCCGGCTGATCTATCTGACTTGGCATGACTGCTCATCATTTTGGAACGTAGTATATTGGCATGCCGGTGACAAGTGTGTTCAATCAGAGAGGGTGTCGCACAGTCATCCCTTTCCACCCAGCATGGGGCACAAGCAGCTAAGCACTTATGATAGTCACAGGTAGAAAGAAGGAAGGCACGCCAAAAATTCCGTTCAACCAACACTCTTCCAAGTCGCGTAAATCACATCGTGGGCTACACGCCGAACTCTAACTATACACGGCACATAGATGAAGTAGACAAGAGAGAGAAGGTACACTGGTCAGCGAGCTGTCACTTTGCCTTCGCTCGGGGCGTTGATCAATGTTGATATCTGATCTTCCTCTCCCATCTCTGCTGTCTCCACCTTTGCATTTGTGTCAGATTCGGCATCCCTCGAAGCGTCTTGATCACCCTGCGGGCTCGTAGGTTGCTGCTCCTTATTAGCGTCGTCTTCCACTCTTTTACTGACATCGGCGTGATAGTCGTGATGAACTTCAGTGCCCTCTTCATCTCTAGAGCGATTCTGTCGTAGCTGGGAAGAGGACGATGCCGGATTCGATGGCCTCTCCTCAGCTTCCATCTCTGGTCTTTGTCCTTCGTCCTTTCCATCACTTTCCCATTCCCTTCTGAAAATCCTTGTTCGTTGTCCAGCTCGCAGTGCCGGATCACCTCTTCTTCTTTCCCTCATTCTTTCTCGTTCTTCAGCTTTGCTGTCTTCTACAAGGATGTCGACTACACCAGCAGGCTTGCTAGATCCTTCTCCTTCCCCTCCTCCTCCCTCATCCCCTACCGTCTCACTCTGTCCACCACCTCCCCTCTTCTTTTTCTTCTCCCTCTTCCCCATCGCTCTTCCCAGTCTTTGCTTCTGCCCTTTCCGCTGTTCGTGCCTCTTGAGCATATCCTCGTCATCTTTCCATCGTTTAGATCGAGCCTCTTCTTGTTGAATGTCTACGTTTGGAAACGCATAATCACCATGCTTCAATTCCCGACTAGATTTGTACAATCGCTCGTCTTCTCCGGATTGATCCACGTCTGAAAAGTTGACCAAAGCATCCTCTTCATCTGAATCGAACTCTTCTGTGTCTCCTGCATTGAAGTATTCGAGCCCTGCTCTCGTTTGGTCTGAAGCCCAATTTCCTGCCTTGTTGACCAAAGCACCCGGCTTCTTCAATGTCTCCTTGTCCATGCCGATGTGTTTTAGTGGACCAAAGAAGGAGGAATCTTCGTCTTCTCCTGCTTCCAAATCCGGATCAACGTGCACCACATCTTGTGCTTCCGTGCGCAAGAGCGGCGCATAACCTTCCCTTTCCATCCGTTTCTTGTCCAGCCAACGTTCAAACGTCTTCCCGGGTCCTTGATGTCTGGCTCCCGCATCCCCGTCTCTAGACATACCCTCGGTCACCCGGATAGGCAACCAGTACTTTGCCTTACCGCCCTTGGTGTACCTTAAGCCTGCTCTGCTTCTCCTTTCCCTCCCCAAGCCCTGATGCATCACTCCTTCACTTGGCTCAAAAGTCTGGTAGCCGTATCCTGTACCTCGGATCGTTGTCAGACTGTCGCTGATGACATCAAACATACCGATTGAGTCCCTGACGGCATAGTAGGCCGGTAGACGAGACTGAAAACTTGAGAAAGGGTCAATGTAGTCTTTGGAAGAGAATGCATATGCATGACCCAAGGCAAAGAACGGCATTTCCAAGCATATCAACATGTCTTGAAGAGCAAGAGACATGTACTGCTCATCTCGTACAGGACCTATCTGGGTGATCCAATTCGCTGCGACTGCAACAGAGATAGCCAAGCCTTGCCAAAAGCTGAAAAAGATGATGCCCTTGATGCAGAGAAACTTGCTCGAGACTCTAAAAGGCGCCAGATCTTCGCTCAAGCCAGACCAAAACATGCCTAGACAGTAGAGCGAGAGGAAAACGGAGATATTGTACGTCGCACTAATCCATGTGTATCCATTATTCACCGCAAGCTTTCCATCGTGGTACTTTCCAAAGCTTTTCAGGACAACAGTAAGGACGGCAAGGATGGGTTTGATCTGAACGTATTGCAGTACCCCTCTTTTTAGTCCAAGAAAGGTGTAAGGATCGGAGATGTCCAATGGCGAGAAGAAGAGGCTGACCGGAAAAGGGTGAGGCACTGGCTTTCTGCCATGAACCAGGATTAATAGACTCCGCTCGCCACCCAAATATTCCACCAACAAGGAAAAGAAGGACAGAATGACAAAGGCCTCGTAGATGTCCCTTACCAGATCGATCACAAATGCTGCGTCCAGAGAAAAGAGGGATGCCAAGGAAGAAAGACTGCCGGATGGGATCCTGTGAGCCTGCATGTAGACGTTAAGTTCGTGACAGATAGACTTACGAGTAGATGGGCACCATGACAAGAAGTCGAACGACGTAGCGCTGAAGGGCTGGTTTGCGGTAATTTCGCAATTGTAAATTGATAGAGTAAATCGATATTACGGTAGCGAACAGCGCACTAATAGTGGATGCAATCAAAAGACTGTTGGGCAAGGAGCGACCCGAGCCGCCTCCTATAGGACCCTCTTTCATCTGGTGAAGCGACATTGCCTTTTGCTGAATGAAAGAGTGTGTGCGCTCTTTGGTGATCGGAAACTGGTCCGGCCTGTCCAGCCCAGGCTTGAAAGGGTGTAGAATGAGGCACAATTCAATCCAGGTTTGCTTACCTGCTTCTCATGCTAGACAGCCCAGCTCCCGATGAGACGGTAATTGTGAGAAAGCAGGAGCAGACGACCAGACAAAGCGTTCGTACGTTGAGGGGAGCAGAAAGAAGCGCAAGAGCTGAGTTCCTGAAAGAAATTTGGAACAATAAGGGTGCATCTCATTAAAAAAGCCTTGCCCAAAAGCCACTGTGACGCGGTTTGCACACATCTACATATGTACCTCTAGATCTTAAAATCGGGTCACTGTCTGTCTTTAAACTCGACAAGTCACACGCTCATACCAGGGTTCTCACGGTGCAGCAAGCTGCCAGTCCACTTAGGGCGCATCGCTGAGCTCAGGCCGTTCAATGAGAAGCAGCAAACAGCAACAACCAAGGCTAAGTCATGTGCAGTAATGTTGGGAGCAGGGTATCAAATATGTACAAGTAGCAGGGATCAATTGTGATGATGAGCACGGAGACCAAGCCATCGTCGGACTCGGGTGCTCACTGATGTCTGAGGAGATAGAAGAGGCAAGCCGGTTGTCAAGCCAAGGAAGCTGTAGAACGCCAAATTGGCATGTCGACTCACCGAAGTCAAAGCGTCCAATAGGTGACCTTTCTGTTTGCATAACAGATAGAATTGCAGAACATGAGCTGAGACAGTGCCTTATTGAGCGTTTGTGAGCAACTGCAACTCACGAGAATGAGCTGCTTTCGAGCGTGCATTCTACCTTCGCTGCTGGTCGAGGGATTGTTCAGAGCAGCCTACATATGAGGAGTGCCCTGTCAATATTCCGCGGCCAGACTTCTCCACGCACACAACAATCTCTCACTTTGTAACCTGCTAGGATTCTTTCTTTGGGAACCTTCCTCTTGTGAGATCGATATTGCGCCATGACTTCTCCAATGTGTCAGTGATGCTGAGATGGTGAATAAGAAGGCCGGACATTGTGCTGCGATCGCTGCCCTTTCCCCTTCCGACAACTCTATCCCACCTCAGATCACTTCCATACCTTCCCCTTTGGGAAGTGGAGAGCGTGTTTTCTTTGACACAGTGTCAGACACGTGTATCTGTCGAAGGACCCTCGCGTCAAAGCCAATGGACGAGAAACTACCTTAAAAGACAGCTGCCTGTTTCTTCTGGATTGCATTCACTTCTCAGAGAAAGGTCTCGGGAGTCCTTTCACTAGAGCGCTTCTTCATCGAGATGCCTCCTAAAGGTGAGCAGATCTTGTAGGGATGGTGATTGGTAGTATACGTCGCTGATTGAAGCCTCATAAACAAGATTCGACAAAGGTGAATGGGGCTAATTCCGCCTCAGAGTCAAAAAAGCCCCGGGCCTCGCAGATGATTGGAGCCAAGGTCGCTAGGAAGACACCAGAGCCAACTCAGAAAGCTGTGAAGAACACAACACCAAAAGCCAAGGAGAGATCGACGCCAAGTGTCTCTGCAAGTGGAGGGGCCAAGCGTAAAGCACGAGCTTCGACATCGGAACCTCACAGCCAGGATACCATCAAAACGGAGGTCAAAGATGGGGCTCTTACCGATGCAGGTGGTTCAGCACGGGATTTGAAGAGAGCGCGAAGAGGAGGTACACCTGGAGTGGGTGGGTCTCGACCGGTAAAGAGAGAAGTTCCAGGCTACGTCATCAAGAAGGGTATCAATGCACTTACGACTCCTGTTCCGATCATCACAAAGTCGATCTTGGAGGCGGGATTGGCCTCAACAGCAACGGCTGCCATCTCAGCAGAGCCGATATCAAGTGTGACAGCACTGCTTGGTAAGGGAGAGACGCTGATGAGGGAAATGTTTGTCTTTGGCAACGGTGACATGGGGCAGCATGGTTTGGGAACGGAAGCGTTAGATGAGATCAAGCGACCGAGAAAGCATGTGTGGGTGACCAAAGCCAATGAAGACGGAAAGCTTGGCAGTGGTGGTTTAGAAATGGTAGCAGCAGGTGGTATGCATTCTTTGGCTATTGATTCCACTGGCAGGGTGAGTAGTGTTTTGAGGAAGACAGACAGACATTCCTCCAATCGACGTACTCATCTCAAATTGACACAGATTCTATCCTGGGGCATCAACGACAACGCCGCCCTCGGTCGAAGGACTACTCGAGAGGCAGACATTGAAGCAGAGGTATTTGAAACAGAGCCAATGCCAGTCGAAGGTCTTTCACCATCTGGTGTCGGAATCGTGGGAGGACCTGCTCCAGCAGGCGGAAAGCAAGGTCAAGTGGAAAAATTCAGGGCGACGAGAGTGGCAGCTGGGGACAGCGTCAGCGTTGCTTTGAGTGATCGTGGCGAAGTACGAGTCTGGGGTAGCTTCAGGGTTAGTAATTGTATCAGAGACACAGTGCTTAAGCACCGACACTGACGTACTGTTGTCCCCCTCATGCAGTCGAACGACGGTCTGCTAGGTTTCGACGGCACAGTAGGTTCAGATCGAACACAATTCTTACCCGTCGCTCTGCCTGTCTTGACCAAGCATAGTTTTGTCCAAGTTGCTTGTGGAGACGACCATGTCGTCGCACTTTCGACGGATGGAATCGTCTTTACCTGGGGCAACGGCCAACAGGGTCAGCTGGGACGTCGAATCATTGAGAGACGCAAGATCAACGGTCTCACGCCAGAAAGACTCAGCATCAAGAACATAGTCACGATTGGCGCAGGCGCATACCACAGTTTCGCTGTCGACGTTGCGGGACATGTCTGGTCGTGGGGTCTCAATAGCCTGAAGCAGACTGGTATCGATACGGACGAAGACACGATTCCTGTGCCGAGAAAGGTGGTTGGACTGTCGCCTAGTGATCTGGGGGGTGCCCGAGTCGTTGAAATTACTGCAGGACAACATCATAGTTTATTCTTATTAGACGATGGCAGGGTATTCGGAGCTGGTCGATGCGACGGTTTTGAATTGGGAATCGATGAAAGTCATCCAAGTATGAAGAAAGTCATCGAAGCAAGGAACGCCTGGGCAGCCAAACGTGAAGCAGAATTGAAAATCGAAATTCCGGCGTGGGAAAAGAGAATGGAAGCAAAGAGGGCTTCACAGGCTAGTGCCAATGGGGGTCAGGCTGGCTCGATGGATATGGTCATCTCGGAAGAGGACATGGCACCAAGAAAGGGACCTCCTCCGGATGAGTATGTCTCAGAGCCAGTTCATATTCCTTTCCCTAACAGTGCAAAGATCGTCAGTCTCGCTTGCGGTGCAAGACATAATTTAGCAGTCGACAAGGCAGGGATCGTCTACTCCTGGGGATTTGGTGTAAGTAGTCAATTAGGTCAAGGTGATGAAGAGCAGATGGAGACGCCTACACCTGTCAAGAGCAAGCAATTGTCGCCCTACAGTACCGTCGTGGCGACGGCAGGTGGACAACACTCTATCCTGTTGGCCGTTAGCAAAGGAGAGGAGGCTTCCACTTGATAGCATGGAAGGAAAGTAGGCGGTGATGTCGTCTCTTCTTGTACCTGCTTCTGCTTCTCACTATTCCCTAAAGTGATCGTTGCCATGAAATGAATGTTGAGAAGACCGAGTAAGATTCAATTTGGTCTGCTCCTTTATGAATGAGTGACATTGCGTGCTGTTACGAATACAAATGTAGAAGGAAAGATGTGACTTGCTATGCCGGTGAGCATTGATCAATAGTAGTGAATGGAATGTAGCAGAGCGTGCGGAAATCTGTTCTGGTGATTCTCTATGATAGAAGAGATGTCGTCGTCTAGTGTGGTAGTCGCTTCGATCTGGCGCGGGGGAAGGCGAGATAACAATAGCGTCGGCTAAGCGCTCAAATGATACCTGAAAAGTAGAGCGAATCTGCACTCACTGATTTTGCCAATTCAAGTATCGCTTTACCTGCTGCTAGTGCGGATTGATGGTCGTCGCGAATCTCGACATTGATGACATGAACGGGACGATTCAATTCCCCGTTTCTTGCCAGGAGGTCTTCACAGACGGCGTCGAAACAGCGCTCTTCGCACGTAATGACGATGTCGGCAATATTCCTTCCCTCCTGGAATCGCTCTGGAGCAGACTTGACCCTTCGATTGCGGTCCAACATTGGTAGTAGCCCATTAGCCGAATATCTTTTCATATCCCCGAGGCAAGGATCAAAGTCAGCGTACATCTGGCATGACTGCGTTCTCGCTCCTTCTTAGCTCCTCACAATCGTGTATCTTTCTCGGCGAGATCTTTATATATGGTGTCGTAAGGTGTTCCAAAGGTGTATATGTTAGGCTTGTCCACTGCTGGTCCTGGTAGACGTACAGCGCTCCCTGTGCCTGCGGATGTGACATTGTAACCAGCGTGTTGAAGAACGTTGTGGGCTTCCATACTACGATTATTATTTGAGGCACAGACTACACAAAACATTGACCCGTTTGCTTGTTTCGCATACAAAGGATCGATTGTTGATCCAGCGATCGGCAGGGGAGGAAGAGGAGCCCCACTCTGCATCCTTGTCGCCATTGTCGCATCCATCCCGCTCAGATCGTGTTGTAATTGCTCCGTTGGACGTCGTACCCTTAGGAGCGCTTCCTACTGGGAGAGGGAAAGGCGGTCGCGCCAACCCCCCCCCCCCTCCCCCGTCACGAGATTTAGACTTCCCAAAAAAAACGATAATTCCAAAAGAATTTGCAAAACGCAGGGCGAATCGATAGGTGCTACACATTCTTCTTAAAGAGGAGCAACCTGCCACACAGCGCTCCAGCATGGACAGCAAAGCAGGACCCTCACGGCCGCCGCAGAAGAAGCGGAAGAACACGATACACTCGGCAGAAGCACTAGAGAAGCAAAGCGTTAGCATCGATCGTGCCACTCGACTCCCAAAGTCATTGGAGCAAACGACGCCGTTGCCCGATGCCAAAGGACCAAAGTCACTTCGACGCATCAAAGACAAGAAGCTTCGATCACACCTCAATGACATTCATCTGAGCCAACGGCGAGCAGCCGAACATGCCAAAGATGTCGACGAATACCTTTACGCTCCTGCGCTAGGAGAGGAGTCAGGGATGCTCGAGACAGAAAACGCACTGGAGAGGACAGCTAGAGTGACACAAAAGGAAATACGTGACGGTATCTCTGTCGAAGCGGCCAAAAAGTCATTCAGCTTGGATCTTTCGGGTGGGAAGCGAAATGTCGGAATGGGACCGTATCGATGTGATTATTCATCCAATGGGCGACACCTACTCTTAGGTGGTAAGAGAGGCCATTTAGCAGCAGTGGACTGGCAAACTGGTAAATTGATGTGTGAAGTGAATGTCAACGAGACGATTCGCGATGTCACTTGGCTTCATAATCAGAGCTTCTTTGCTGCAGCTCAGAAGAAGTACACGTACATATACGATAGCCAAGGAACAGAAGTACATCAATTGAAATCTCACATTGAAGTACAAAGGCTGGAATTCCTTCGGTATCACTTTCTTCTCGCCACTGTAGGCAATGCAGGCTACCTCAAATACCAAGATACATCGACCGGTGCACTTGTTGCGGAGCATAGGTCTGGCTTGGGGCCATGTTCGACAATGGCTCAGAATCCTCTGACTGCTGTCATCCATCTTGGTCACTCCAATGGAACAGTGACACTTTGGACTCCCAATTTGTCCTCGCCTGCCCTCAAGATGCTAGCTCATCGAGGTCCGGTCAGCGGTATTAGCATTTCACGTTCCTCGGGAGGAAGGGAAATGGCGACAAGTAGTTTGGATGGTAGTGTGAAGATCTGGGACTCCAGAATGTTGGGAAAAGGTGCTGTTCGAGAGTGGCTAAGTCGTAGACCAGCCAACGATCTGTCCTTTAGTCAGAAGGGCTTGTTAGGTGTGGCTTGGGGAAATCACGTTAGCATCTACGATACAAAGAAAGCGCTTGGACGAGCACCTCCAGGGCCATACCTCAGCAACGGCTTCCCTAGATCGGAGCCAATCAGCATCAATTTTTGCCCCTTCGAGGATGTCCTGGGCGTTTCGCATGGCGGTGGATTTGACTCTATCATTGTTCCGGGTGCTGGAGAACCTCGCTTTGATTCAAGTGAAGCAGATCCCTTTGAAACAAAGAACAGTCGACGTGAGAGAGAAGTCCATTCGTTATTGGACAAAGTCCAATCAGACACGATCACGTTGGATCCAGAAATGTTGGGTCAATTGGACGTTGCGCCTGCAGAATCTTTCGGAAGGGAGAACATCGATGATAGTCGCGGACTCCCTAGATCGGTGGATGGACGGCCGTTTGCTCGTCTGACTCGGATGGAGAGATTACGACTGCAAGGAAAGGCAGACGAGGGTGTGAATGCCGCTGTACAGGGCGCAGAAGAAGCAGACATGGTGGCTAGCAGTGATGATGGTAGTGACGATGACGATGACCATGATGCTAGTGCAAAAGATTGGAATCAAGCCACAGCCATCGGCAAGGGCAGCGTCAAAGAAAAGCACAAGATGAGAGGGCGAAACGCTGCAGGCAAAAAGTATACCGCCAAGCAGCGAACCAACGTTGATACCGGGAACATCGCCGCACTTCGGAGCAAGAACGAGGCCCAGCAACAAGCACAGAAACTGGAGAACAACCTCTCTGTCAATGGAATCAATGATCAGCCTTCTGAGCCGCAGTCAGCCCTGGACTACTTTGGAAAGAGGTCGCGGAAGAGGGCAAAGCCTGCAGTGTAAATGTGATTCTAACTCATGATTGTAATGATGATGATGCTGTTGATGATGATGATGATGATTACAATGACACTGACGATGGTGATTGATATACATGTATATGGAGTGACGTGGCGAGGGTTACAGTTGTTCTGCTTCCCATCGATCCATCTCGTCTTCATTGACTTCCGGCAGATTCCAGACATCTTCGCCGTTCCCTCCCAAGAAGACATCGAAGAGCTTTTGATAGCAGGGCGTGCCTGGGGTGTTGAAGTGACGATACGGTTCATTTGGGTCCAGTCTCGTTCCGCAACGATAACAAAGATGAGTATGACAAGACCTGCAAGTCATGTGATTGCAGCCCATGCTCTTCTCGATTCGAACGGAACAACATGGACACCTCTGCGTGTGACTCTCGATGTACTCCTTATTTTGCACTTCTTCTTCGTGATTCTTGACCATCCTTTCTAGATTGGACTTGCCGTACTTGACTTCCATTTCCCTGCGAATGGTACTTCCTTCTTCTGCTCGTTGATACCTTTCGATGAGCGCAGTCGATGACATGAGGTTGCAGGGTGATTTACCATGCCAAGCTTTGTTGCAATAAAGGCAATACGTGAAGCCGCAATCGCACTCTCGCATTGATTCGTACATTGTTCCTACATCCGTCGGATTTCCCCGCACTAGTTTCTCGCAGCCAGGTCTTGGACAATACCCAGCAGTAGGGTCAGTGGAGGCAAGAGCTCTGTCACGTAAGTCAGACAACCGCTTCACCAATTCAGGTCCAACGAATAGAAGCAATTCTGCGGGTGTAATCGAGCCAACTTGTTCACTCTTTTTCTTCTCTGTCCCTCGAAGATGCTCTGCGTCGTCCATCTTTTCGGAAGCGACTCTTGTCTTGACACATTCGGGATCCGGGCAGGCTGCTGCTTGGCGAATGTATCCTTCGCGTATCATGCTTGACAAGTAGCCAGACAGGCACTCTTGACAAAAGACATGACCACATTCGGACACTTTCCAGCATTTGCCGCCTCTCTTCTCTTCCAAACAAATACCACATCCAAATCTCTCTCCTTCGAATTCTTTGCGCTTGCTAATAATGTCATTTGATCGTAACAGTGTGGCCAAAGGAGACTCGAACTTTTTTCGACCAAAATCACTCTCCTCTTCTACGACGTACTCTTCAAAAATCAGTGTGCCAGGAGAGGCGACAAAGGGACATTTCTTCATTGTCGATATGTCTTGCCATAGACTTTCTTTTAGATAATCGTGCCATGTGAACAAGACTTCTTCACTTGACCAAAGCTGCATGAGCGCTTGTCGCAGCCATTGAATCAGGGTGGCACGTAGAGAAGCAGCCGCCGAGGAAGCTGCGCTCTGTGCTTTGCGACTGCGTTTGCTTGAGCTTCTTACATTGATACTGGTTGCACTGACATGTTCTCCAGCGATCTGAAGTATCTCAGGTGCAGAATAGGTAGGATAATCTGCGGGCAACCGTATCAGGAGTCGAAGAGGTGGCAAGAAAGTAATCCCCTCTAAGAGAATATCTTCGACTCGGACGTTTGTTGATTCCTTGCAGTCTTGCTGCGTCGCACCAGTCACTGTCTTCGATTGTCTTGCTTTACTTTCCAGACTACACCCCTCTCCACTTGTCTCCTCTATTGCCGAGTGGATGTGTGAGCGGACAATGATCCTTGTCGAGCCCGACAGAATGGCCGGCACAACAAGTCGAACTAACGCTGGCGATGGAGATGCATCTGATGTAAGGGTCAGTTCGCTCGGGGGCAGAATTGCTTCCAAGGCCATCAACTCGTCCTCTTGAAGTTGGGCCTGCTCCATACTATCCCCTTTGGAGCAAGCGTGAGATCGACTCATCTTGCCACCATGATCTTGGTCTTGGCCTTGATTTGGAGAGTGCTCTAAATGCTACTTTGCTTGTTCCCGATTCTTACCATCTTTTTTCTAATTCAAAATTGAGAGACTCCACATCACAACCCACGTGGCGCGCTTCGTCTTATTCTCGGTACCAAGTGGACTACGATTGCCATTGCGACGCATGCCGTCGCAGCAAGGTGGACCAATATTAGTGCGAGCGATCTGCTACTTCGTGTGTGACAGAGCCTTCCGCCTGGTCGTGATGGATGTGCACGAGTGTCTATCAATGGGAAGTAGGAGCTGAACTCTCCGATATCCTTGCCTGGTCACACGATCTTGGCGAGAAGCGGTGTTTAATGAAAGTTTCTTTAGTGTAAAGTTGAGCCGCGCACTACACCCTGGACTTATGGGAGACAGTCACGCTAATGTAAGATTCGGTTTCAGAATAATTGTATTCAGATTCGAATCTACAAAGTGCCAAGGAATCTGACGACTCCTCGCTCTCGTTACCATCATCCACTGAAGACCCTTCTTGGCCCTTCCCATACCATCGCAAGACTTGCTCAAGCACACGCACACCGCAACTCACCTTCACGATCCGTCCATCAGATTACACCACTGTATCCAACGCATGGTCGATCCTCCTGGTATAGAAAGCGATCGTACACCCTCACTCAATGGCAGCAGTATCTTCTCCTCTCGCCCTACAAAGCCCTTGAAAAGCAAAGGCGGCCACTCGCTTCCATCGACTCGAAAGGAACACAAAAGGACTCGATTTCTTTGCCTGAACAAGTCACCTTTACTTCTACTACTCTTCTCCCTTGCTATCCTCATTACTGGCACGCTCAGTCATGTCTTACCAGTCGATGTTCACAGTGGCACCACCACCACCACCGCCGCGGTCCGCTCAGCCAGTAAGCACAGCCCAGACCGCGTCTTCGATACATCCCTTTTGGAAGCAACGTCCGCCTTGAGCAATAGAAAAGATGAAAAAGATTTACAAGACTACATCCACTTTGCGCCTGCAACGCATACTCGTTCATTCTCTTTGCTCAAGAAGAGACACTCTTTGCTTGGAAAGCGGGACTCTGAAAAGTCCAAAGGTGTCACGATCGGCTTTGCATTCATCATCATCATCTTGGTGCTGTTGTCTGGTGTATTTGCCGGTCTGACCCTTGGATACATGAGCTTAGATGAGACGCAACTACAAGTCCTGATGACCACTGGTGATGATGCGCAAAAAGCTCGAGCGGCAAAGATCATGCCTATTCGACAAGATGGACATCTGCTCTTGACTACGCTGTTGATAGCCAATATGATCACGAACGAGGTGAGTGAAGATGACGAGAGCAGGTGTCAAGACCATGCAGCTAACACGTTAGCCACACTACTCGACTCATGGAGACACTGCCAATCATTTTCGATCAACTTCTCCCTCAAGTTCCCTCCGTTGTCATCTCGACGGTGCTGATCGTCATCTTTGCCGAACTCATTCCGCAATCTACCTGCTCCCGCTATGGACTTCAAATTGGAGCCTACATGGCGCTTCCCACTCGTATCATTATCCTCATCCTTTGGCCTGTCGCTTTCCCTGTTTCTCGAATCCTTCATTGGGTTCTTGGACCGCATCATGGTATCGTCTACCGTCGAGCAGAACTGAAAGAGCTCGTCAGCATGCATGCTGCTGCCGGAGGACGAGGAGGTGATTTGAAAAGAGATACTGTCATGATTGTTGGGGGTGCTCTTGATTTGCAAGAGAAGGTCGTGAAGCAAGCCATGACCCCGATCGATCAAGTCTTCATGTTGCCGTTCACTGCACAGTTGGACTATCCCACTCTAGAAAAGGTCGTTCGAAGTGGACACTCGAGAATTCCAATTTACCAGGAAATAGAAGTGCAAGTGAATCAAGCAAAAAGTGGGACGTCAACGCCAAAGAAGAAGCTACCTCTGCTGGCTTCCTTTACTCGTAAGATCAGTGACGACGCTAACGCCAAGAGCGGCTCTCCGAAGCTGGACGGCAAGGATACTTCGAACGGCGAAGGAGAGGGGTCAAAAACGGTCATTCGAAAGAAGATTGTAGGTACACTTTTGGTCAAGTCGTGCGTCTTGCTCGATCCAGACGATGCCGTTCCCGTTTCCTCGATGGTCATCAATGCCCTGCCCACTGTGCCTGGTGATGAGCCGTTGTTGAATGTCTTGAACGTCTTTCAAGAGGGTCGCAGTCATATCGCTATTGTCAGTCCACGGTCTAGAAGGGGTATGTTGAATTCTGTTACAGAGATAGGCAGCAAGACTAATCTCTGGCACAGCAATTTAGGACCTCCTCTGGCTCCAAGTGCAAGTATAGCTCCTCGAGTAGATGGACTTGGGAACATCGACGAAGAAAAGCAATTGGACGGTGCCCACGAGCCCTCCCGCACTGACTCAGCAGATTCTCACTCCCATTCGGACGGCTCGACGAGATCGAGCAGCAAGACGCATCACAACGGAGCGTCTACCAAGCGGAAACACATTTGGAGCCGTGCTTTTGGGAAGCTTGAAAGCAAGGATAGCATGGAGCAGACTGTTCCGTCGGATGCTACCATCAACGAGAGGAAAGTGTCTGAATTTCACGATCTTCGCAAGTGGGACTCGCAGCAAGCGACTGACGGGCAACCGGACGACGAGAGTGGTCTACCTATCGGTATTATCACGTTAGAAGACGTACTGGAAGAATTGCTAGGAGAAGAGATCTTGGACGAGTATGATGACCGAGGCAACGAGGAACAGGATTTTCGGAATTTGATTCCACCGCCTAGTCCAGACCATGAAATGACAATCATGCAGGAGAAGCAAAGGTCAGAAGTCCAAGAACAGGTGGCTGAAAAGGAATTGCAGTTGCCCGCTCCGTACCTGGATCACCACCAGACGAGCGCTCCTCTTCCTCCTCCTCCTCCCCCACAAAGTGCTACACAAAATCTTTCTGCTGCTACTGCTGCTCCACATCCACAGAAAAAGACCATGCTTACACGCTTAGGACTTGCGAAGCAGAAATCTCAACGAGACTCCTCTGTCTCCTCCGTTCCTACACACGTCTCTGCTGACGAACCGAACAGCTTGGATCAAGACATGGGCGGCTTCTCCACACCTTCACCAACCTTGGCGTCTCAACAAGGTGGCAGCTACTTTGACAACGATACGGCTGACGGTTTGCAAAGACCGCTTCGATCCTCGAGTGTACCCCCCGCTATGGACCGATTGATGGTGACGACTGAAGAAAGTAGAGGTAGAAGCCACTCTAGGCCCCAGACGCCAAGCGGTGCTGCTCTTGCGACCTCTAGTCCTCTGCTCTATTCACCACAAGCCAACAGACCGGTCGTGATACGCACTCAAGCGCCAGGAGGAGGACAGATGATCAGTATTGCCAACGAGAGCCTCCTTCGTGGCAGGCAACCGAGCTTGCCATCCAGCAGTGCTGCTGCTGCTGCTGCAGCCGCCGCCGCCGCCGCCACCCCCACACTACGCAGTCAAACACCTGCCGGTCCCGCAGCATTTGCAAACGCAGCCAGTACCGGCGCAACCAAAGGCAATCGCTTCAAGAGTCAAGCGGCTGTCGGCGTGGGTAGTGTTGCAGTCGACTTACCTGCCAGAAGTCGCAGTCAAGTGACGCCTTCCACGCAAGATCTGTCTGCCAGCATCGGTAGTCTCATTGAAGGGCAGAGCAAGGACGACAATGCGGACAAATGATTCTCCTTTCGGGCCTCCCCCCTAGTCTATCATCTTCATGTCATTACTACTCTCTTCTCTTGTCATCTGCTCCTCATGAACGGCCAGTAGCAGACTGTCAACTATTTTTTTCAGTATTGAGTGAATTGTCGGGAGGGACGGGCGTGCTGTGACATGACAAGGAGGGGAGCGAGTAGCAGTCTATCACAGCGCTCAACGAGACGGGGCAGAACTAAGGCCTTTGAGGGAGAGAGAAGGGGGAAGGGAGGGGAAAAGGCGACTGGCCGCTTCAAACAAGTGCACTGGTCTCCTTGACTGCTTCGATCTTGATCTGAGTAGTCGTTGCTTGTCCTTCTTTGGCGCTCTCAATCTCAAACGTAGGACCCTGGGTCACCCTTTCCACTTCGGCATGGACTGTAGTCGATTTCTCTACGTGGCCTTTCTCCTCGTTTGACGTGCTCTTCTTTCCCGAATTCGGCCTACCAAAGTAGCCAGACACTCGCTTCTTCCAGCTGGGCAAAGTAGGAACCCTTGCGTCTGTCTGAACCTCCTCATGGAGATGTATTTTTTTCTCCATACCCTTTCGAATGGCATTGAACACAGCTTTGGTGGGCGACTCTGCCTTTCTTGGAACTTTCGAGCTAGTCTGGTGGTCCGTTGCCTCACCCGAAGTGAATTCTTCGCTTCGCTCCTCGACGGTCTCGTGTACGTCAGTAGCTTCGCCAGTGGGTTGATCAACCTCATGACTCGTCCTGCAGACGAGCTTTGTGATCGACTGCAAGAGATTCTTCGACTCCTTTGCTTTTCCCTCTTCTCCTCCAGACTTGAGGGCTGCGTCTTCCGCGTCATTTGCTGCTGATGTGACCACCTCCGTCTTTAAAGACTGCTCGCTGTTCTGCTCTCTAGGTGTAATAATTTTGCTGATACTTTCCAATAGAGGTGTCGACAATTTCGAAGAGTGCGTTTCCTTTTGAGTCACCGTCTCGGTCGTACTTGTTGCTGTAGTCTCTGCGACCGTCTCAGCAGCTGGCGGTGCAGCATCACGATCGGGGATCTTGGAGGCATGACCAAGAGGCTTCTCTGATTTGAGAACTCGACTGACCAGCTTAGTCAACGGGCCCTTTGCCTTGCCTGATTGACAATCTCTCTGTGTAGAGCTGTCCTCTCTGATGGGAATTGGGGCCTCTTTCTCATTTGCAAATGTGGAAAGGCGGCGATAGATCTTGGAAATTACACTGAGACCGCCGTTGTTGCCTTTCTCGCCTGCTAGACCGTCTCCCGTACGCGGGTCTGCCTCTTTAGCTGTAGCATTCTCGTCGTGAAAAGAAAGCTCTGCCACAGTCAACACTTCCTGTCGCTCGTCTTTCGGTGGAACAGATGGTGCGACTTCCTTCACTTCGGACCTGGTTTGAGTAGCAGACGACACTTCTGCTACCGCTATGGGGGGGGGGGGTTCTTCATCTACATCAACGAGGCGACGATTCAGCTCACCCAAACCGATCACTCACATCCAATACTATCCTTGAGGTTGACAATTGACATTGCAGGTACGGTGCGTGCTATAATTTCGATAATGAGTGAAGGAAATCGTCGAGAAATGGATAGAAGTGAAGGTGTGTCTGAAGGAGGCAGTGGGAGACAGAAGGGTAATTCTGTGTCACAGGACACCGATAATGTCCGGCTGCAGGGGAGGAAAAACTGTATTCAAGCGAGTGAAGTCGAATAAGGGGCGATCGAAGTGACACACTCCAGGAGAGGGAAGATTGGGGAGAAAGCTTTTAAGGGGAGATCGAAAGTCATCTCTGCCAAATAATCGATCAAGGCGTTCATCTGCATTCTCCACCAGCGATGAGGAGAATTTAGCGACAGCAGGAGTATAGAGGTATCCGAGCAAGAGCGGAGAGGCGCGGTGCCGCCCTGGTAGCCATCCAAGGTCGTTTTTGTGCAGCAGACACACTCCAAAGACACGTCATGACCGTGGCGGGCCTCAAATTTACGGTCCTGCTCCTTCGATGCACGGCAACTTACGTCTTCGCGCGAAAAGGGAGCACTTCTCAGAAGCTTTCCTCTCTCCTCCAATGTGTGACCCGTCCACTTGCCATCTACAGAAGAGTTCGACGAGGATAGAAGGAGTCGTTCTACCCATCCCTCCGGAACAGACTCTTGGGTTCTTCGGGACAGATGTATATTGCAAGTTTGAAACTTGACAGCAATGATTCGAAAACAGTCTCTCCACACTGACACCCTAACCAACTTATTCATGGCAATACAGATCATGACGTGTCTGCAGTCACGCCGCATCATCGCACGATGGGAGTCGTTGCTCGCCATCAAAAGTTCAGCATCGCTACTACTAGCCCGGAAGGGCTCCCGAAGTCCCCGTCAAATATCTACGCACGCCCACGCTTGATCGGGTCCTCTGATTT
This sequence comes from Exobasidium rhododendri, assembly GCA_026210745.1. Taxonomy (NCBI): domain Eukaryota; kingdom Fungi; phylum Basidiomycota; class Exobasidiomycetes; order Exobasidiales; family Exobasidiaceae; genus Exobasidium; species Exobasidium rhododendri. Next base: position 2,853,201 of record CP110630.1, read on the forward strand.
CTTCTAGATCTATTTTCATGCTATTCATTTTCCCCCCCTCGCATCCACCCTTAATCCATTGAAGGCCGCGGTATTCAATCCAAATATTCTCTAGCAAGCCACAAGTTTTCTTGGAAATAAAGATTTTATACTAAACCCATCAAAGACAATTCTAAACCAAGTTGTAGCGCACCTGTGCAAATAAGAAGCAGGTATAACCTTCCCAGACTTTAAAAGCAATTTTTTTCTTGTTTATTTATGTTTATCCTCTCATAAAAGTAGGGAGAAAAGGTTTCAAATGGTCGGCTTTTAATGCGGAGTTCGAACCTTTACGATTAAGAAGTAATAGACCCATGCCTGAAAGTAAAAAAAATGGTAAGCAAATACCCACAGGTACAGACAGCAACTTAGAGATTTTTTTGGGACGACGTGAAGGAGATCGATCGGTCTAGAAAGGCCGGGCATACGGGAGACGAGGGACCCCTGCTCTTTGCCCTTGATTATCAGCATTTCCTTTCACTGCCATCCTAGCTTTCACTGCTCGCCATCCCCCCTTCCCCTTTACCTACAGATCATCGCGTTGCTCATACAGGGTCCATTAAGATCCAGCGCTGCTCTCTGTCCTGCCCTCTCACGCCTGGTTGCATTCCGGATCTCAACGGCATACGACGGCAGATTCCGACGTGGTGGGTTGCGCGCCACTCGAATAGCTGCGTCCTTTTTCGCATCACCACGTCCCGCACAACATCGCGATAGAGAAGACTTTGCTTGTCGAAATCTTTTTCTAAGAATCGCACGCCATGCCGAATTCACAAGTGGACTTGCCTCTCCCGTCTGCTATGCGAGGCATTTCGTCAGGGAGCTCAGCTTGTTCTACAGCTTCTATCACCCGTCGTACAATGCTATACAACAAGGTACCAGAACAGCCAGATGAAAAGGATCATGCGAAATGGGCCAATTTTTTAAAGGCATATCAGAATGGGGACTGGCAATCGACGGGGTCTTGTCAAACAGGCTGCTCAAAAGCGACGAGAAAGGTGCACACCAGCGAAGGTGACAAGCTAGACAATCATGGTACGTGCCAATGCTTTTTACCCAGCACCTACACAAGTTTCAGCTCACCTTACTACATCTTCCCATTACTTTATTGAAAAATAGACTTCTTCCTGAAATACAAGTACTTAGCCGCTCCTCCTGTCCCAAAGGAGAAATGCAAAGTCAGAGATGAAACTTTGTGAGTTTTTGGCGTTGTAAGCACACAGCGAAGCAAAAACAGGATCGAGTCTTACACTTTGCCCCTGCTTCTAGATCACGATATGGCTTTGATGACCAGAAGACGAAACCATTCATTGATCGCTACGTAAAGCATGCGAAGGTGAGTAATAATGCCAAGAAGATGCGGTACTCTTCACCGTTCTAAACATCGGACCCTTCCATACAGGTTGTTTTCAAGTGTGACTACGCATCGGTCTCGGTCGCCTGCACTGCCAAGAGATCGGTCCAATTTCTTTCCAGCTATGGAGCGCCTTCCGATGCGGCTAGTGTTGCTACAAACACGCTTTGCGATCATGCCATGCTTCTCAGTGCTGATGAAATCTTCGTCATACCAGACCTGTTAGAGGATTGGCGCTTCCAACATTTTAATTTCCGAGGTAAAACGGGGGATATTATGCGTTTCTACGCCTCAGCTCCCATCATGCTGTCAAATTCGGAAAAGGGACGTAACGAAGACAATGAAGTTCAAGTAGGACGACTCACAATCATGAGAACAAATCCTTGGCATGAATTTGGCGAGACAGAGGCAGATTTGTTAATGGACATTGCAAAGATGACGCAAGAGGCACTTGAGAATGAATTTCTCCGAACTCATGCACTGAAGGCCCAGAACATGCAAAAAGAGGCTGCTAATCTATCATGGCACCTAAATTCAGCGGCAGATGAAGAGATGACGCAGGACACGGCCAAAGATAGCAAGTTAGGAGTCTTACTGTCACCACAGCGTATGCAAAAGGTGGTAGATCTCTTACAAAAGATGGTCAATGCAAGCACAGTAGTTGCTATTGATGTCACTGATTTTCATTTGTTGAGTCTCCGGTCAGATACATCATTCTCATACGCAGCATCACCGAGGAGTAGTACATACAGCGGTACTTACCCATCGATGCCCTGGTTGAGCAACTCTTCCTCCGGCACTTCTCAAGATTCAGATCTAGGATTTCCCCCCTTCCATCGTAGGCAGTCTGACCGGGCTAGTGATGGGTACCCCTCTGCAACCACTTCACCGTCGGAATACATTGGCACGTCATCAGATCCCATTTCTAAAGCAGCATACAAGTTTCCTCACAGTCGATCGACATCTTCCGCCAACTCTACGGTAGAGACCGAGAGATATGGAAGTCTCCCAGGAGGCTCGATCAACATCATTGCGTATGCTGGAGGTGAAGCGACGCTTCCATCGATCTCCTCACCCACTCAAGTGCGAGACGTCGGCGCACTGTTGACCAAGACCCGCCAGAACAAGAAGCTGAGCAAGCCGCTGATCTACCACAATATCAACAAGGAAGATCTTTCTTCCGACGACGACGAAGATGAGGACGAAGAGAGCAAAGACAGGATTGAGAATCCGTTAGCTTCCTTGATGACTTCTCGGACCAAATCATACGGCACCCTTGCCGTTTTCGCTAACGATCAGATTCAGCCACTGTTCCTATTCGTGGTCACTTTTGATCAAAAGAAGACGATGACAGAGGCAGAAAGACTCTTTATGTACTCGATTGGTCTCATCACTGCAGCTTCAAGTCTACGTCAACAGGCAAGAGTTGCCGATCGAGCTCAATTAGACTTCATCCGATCTGTTCAACACGAACTACGGACGCCTCTGAATGGAATCTTGGGCATAACAGACTTCCTTCGTCAAAATTTGACAAGCGGGCAAATGACGGAAAAGCTGGATCTAACAGAAGAAGGACTGCTGACAAGTCTACTCGAGTCTATTCGATTGTCCGGTGTGAACTTGTCGACGATCTTAGACGATGTTCTCGACTTTGGTAGACTGTCGGGTCTTCGTGGACGAGACATGTCCATTCAAAGCGTCGAAGAAGTGGACTTGGTGCGAGAGGTAGAAGATGGCTGCCTCGACGACCTGGAACACATTGCAATGCACGAAAGGCAAGATCAGACAATGAACATCTATCGAGGCTACTACGCTGTGCCTACCATGGTGATCAAGGTGGCACCTGAACTTCAAACTCGCTTCCGAACCGATCGAGCGACTTTAAAGAAGATCTTGTCGAAGTTCGTTGCTAATGCTCTCCGTTATTCTGATGAAAAAGAAGTCGTCGAGATCAGCGTTGCTCCGACTGTTTTAACAAAGGAGGAAAGTGAACAGATAAGAGCAGGCGATCGATGGATCGACTTTGTCATTGCCGACACGGGCATGGGAATGAGTCAAGAATTCCTGTCGAATTCCCTATTCAAACCTTTTTCAAAAGCGGACTCGTTCAGTCAAGGCGTGGGTCTGGGAGTCACGATTGCGGCCAGTCTTATATCACAGATGGGTGGTCGACTACACATTCAAAGTACACTGGGTAAAGGTACGACTGTGCAGGTCTCGCTGCCTCTTTGTCAAGTCCCCGACGTATTCTCCCACAATTCTCTTCCACAATTACATCTTCCCTTCCAAATAAAGAAGGCTTCTTTCTTCGGTTTCAAGTTGAAGGGTCAATTGAAGATTGTCGAGCTAATAAAGGAGAGACTCATTCAAAATGGGATACAAATAGTCAGCGCAGATCAAGAAGCTGACTTGGTCATCCTGAAAGAGACTGCGCTTCCTGAAAAGGTGGGCTCAAGCGACGATCAGCAGCAGCAGCAGCGGCTCGACTTGGCAGCTGTTGAATCTACTAGCGCTGCTAATGACGTCAATCCGCCCTTACCAGTAGGGCCCAAAGCAAGGGTATTGGTCGTCGCAAGGAATGCTTTGCGAAATCGGGACATCAGTATTCTCGAAGGTCTGCCTATCTGGCTATTCCGACCTCCATTTGGACCGACTAGCTTGGATACAATGGACGAGTTCCTACGAGAAGAGTCGCCCGTCGTACTGAAGAGCGTACCAACACCGACAGATGCTGCAAAGGAGAACATGAAGAGAGTTCGAGAAAGTCAATCAGAAGCCATCAAAATGGACGACGAGGTAGCCAACATGGCACGAAGGACTGAGAGGCTCATGTTTGCCTCCAATATAAAACATCCAAGCGCTCAGATTGCAATTCCTCCCAAGATTGCGTCTGGCGTCTCGACAACTGTGGAGAACGGCGTCGGAGGAGTAGCATCTCAGAAGGAAGTAAAACCGTTCCGAGTCCTGGTAGTGGAGGACAACTACGTTAATATGCGACTCATCACTGCCGTTCTTCAGAAAGGTGGCTATTCCTATGTCGAAGCAAAAGACGGAGTGGAAGCAGTGGAGCAGTACATTGCTTTCCAGCCTTCCATCGTTCTGCTAGACATTTCTCTACCTTTGATGGACGGCTTCGAAGCTTGCATTCGCATGAGAGCTCACACCTTGGTCCACTTTCCGAAGATCATTGCCATCACTGCCTTGAGCAGTACTGAAGACAAGATCAGAGGATTGGAAGTCTGTGGCATGGACGATTGGAGAACAAAGCCACTTAGTATCAAGACTCTACGTTCCGATCTAGTCACTTGGAAAAAGGACTGGGAGCAAACTTGGTCACCTACAGCTCGCAGCATCGACAATTCTAATAGTAGAGGAAGTCCCTTGATCCCAAGTAAAGCACCAGTCCCTCTTCCCTCATCCTGACCGAGAAGCATCCACGTCCACATCTATTCATCCACAACATCCTCGACAACAACATCCTCGACTACAGATCTACCCCTGTTCCGCCTCCCCGGTTCTCCCCCCTTTTCCTCTCTCTAGTCATCGCTCTCGTGGATCTCTTCTAACCCACTCTCTTCAGCAATTCTCATCATGCCCTCGCAAGAACCTTGATTCATAGGGATGCAGCCATCCTTGTACGATAATGTATTATCTCCCCCATTCTGCTTCTCTGCCAACGCTAGCAGCTCTTCATCCCGACCCATTTCCCCTTCTACTCCCGGTTTATCCTCTTTTCTTTGCACCTCTGTCACCTTGTCTCTTCCCCCGTTACACTCCCTCTCCCTGCACAGATATCTGGTTATACATGCAAATTGCCACATTTCTTAGCTACGTCATGTCTTGGCGTCTGGTTCTAAAAGTACAGGAATGTGCTACGAAAGGTGGTACGTCTGCTTCCGTAAGAGTATGGGAGGAGGAGGAGGAGAAGGAAGATTAAAGCAACAGCAGCCCTGCCCAGCTCATGCTATCTGATCTTCACCGTCTTCGTCAGGAATTCGTCTAAAGGCAGCGAACCACTTATCACCTTTATTCCTGATGACTTTCTTTCCTTCCTCCGTTGCGTTCCACACAGCCTCTACACAGACGTCGCCTTCAAGGTCTTCCTCGGTCAGCTTCTGGAAGAGCGGGAATGCGTCCAAGTGTTTGACCATCCACAGGTGAAGATCTTCCACGTCGGTGATCGTATAGAGGATCCCGCCTGGTCGCAGAATGAAAGCGTACTCTGCCAGTAAAGTCGATGAGATGATTCTATTCTTGGACTTTCTTTGCTTGAAGTGAGGATCGGGATGCAAGAAGAACAGCTTAGACAGTTGTGCCCTTTCGAAAAAGTTCGGCAAGAACTTCATGGCGTTGACCCGTAGTGCTGAAATGTTGTCGTAGTTTCCTTTAATTTGAGGTGCGTCATTGATCAACGAGGAGTTGATTTCAACTTCGCTTTCTCCATCTATTTGCAGTCCTTGATTCGAAATGGTTGGCTTCTTCTTGTTGCCTGCTCCTCCACCCGCTACGTTGTTGACCTGACTAGCAGCTCGAAGCGCTTGTACCTTGTCATAGACATATTGAGTGACGGACGTTCGTATTTCCATACCTACGATCAGCTTTTCCGGAAACAGAGGCGCCAGATAGAAGATCAAGCCGCCAAATCCACATCCTACATCGGCAAACTCCACCTTTGGAGTGTCTTTGAGTGGTCTGTCGGCTGGCACTCGATTCGGGAAGTGAAAGTGCCAGTCCATTTGGGCTGGTGACGGGGGACTGCGGGGAGATGCGTAAGAGTGCTAGTTCGACTGGGCCATGTCTCTATCCCGACTCTCAAGCACACTCACTACACTACACTATGATCCGAGAAGGGATTCACATGTGGTCTTTGGCGATACAGCTTCTTCTGAAGGGGGTTCGCACGAGCGAGTAGGACATGGAAGAGGGGTACTTTCAGATGCAGCCCGCAGGAAGAGCACATTGATAGCGCATCCCAAGGAAAAGCGACTCACCTGTGGGATCACGATAGCCCCCATGGCAGCTTGTGAATTAGGATGCGATAGTATCTCATCCATCAGCCTACGTTTGTCTTCGTCCATTTCCTCATCGTCGGGTCGCTTATGCTTGCGCTTCCTCTTGTTGCCCCCCATCGTAGCTTGTGAAGGAACAGGGCCCAGACAGTATATTGGCGACGACAGCGTAGCTCTAGCCAGCCCACTCTTCAGAAGAAACAGAATCAATCTCCCTGAAAATCCAAAAATATCGACGGAAATATCTCTTTACATTAGTGCAGTACCGCATCTCCTTTGTATTTAAAAATAAATAGTAAAACAACACCTTTCCGTTTGTTTACTGGATTGGGGGGGGGGGGGGCAACTTTTCGACTGTTTCACTGTGCGGGCATATTTACGAGGTTCGACATAGATAAGTGAGCAAGCGGACAATTAGGGTTGATTTGCCTCTAAGTCTGATGAAGAGGAAGGCTAAGCAGGCAACATCAACATTGTGGAAAGTACAAACACATCGACACACCCTTGCCTCCTTCCGCCTATCATAGAGCACCAGACAGCATCAGCCCAGGCTATCGGAAGCACCCTACCAACTCGCATCCCCACAAGTCACGAATCAACAACATCTGACTTCTACTCATCAATTGGCTTCAAGAATGTATCTCTTGGGCAACTCTACGTTGTGACTTGCGGCGATTCTCTTCGTCCTGTCACCCACTGATTCAATCCTACGATGACTGAGCATACAAAAGTCGGTGAGGTGAGCCAGCCCGTCGAGCTGTCAGCCACGTCGATGCGGAGCGGGATCATGTCAGGTCGAGAACAAGAAGGCCTACCGCCAGTGGCAACGTCGGATCCCACTGCCGCCCTTCCAAAGAACGTCGATGTAGACGACGAGACGCAAGATGCAATGGCAGAACCAGAATTGCTAGCACTCATCATCGAGCTCCGTTTGAGAGTTGGAAGGACCCCAACGAAAGAACAGAATCTCGCTAATGGCACCAACAACAACAGCAGCAAAACAACCGCTGCAACATCAAGTGCAGTGGACACCTTAGACTTGTGTCATCGAAAGATTCAACACCTGCCCTACGAGATGGTAGATATCATAAAGGATGATGTGATTCGGTACGTATCTCTAGCATCGACAGGATAGAGTCACACACTCGCTGCTGATCGTAATGCTTTCTTGCCATAGCCTCGCGCTGGGGTACAATTCCATCACCGCCCTACCATCCTCGTTCACAGATCTCTCTCGTCTTCGTTACCTCAATATCCGAGCCAACCTGATGAGCGTCTTTCCAGCAGTGCTCTGCACATTACCGTCTTTAGAGATTCTTGACATCAGCCGGAACAAAATCAGAAAGCTGCCTTTAGATCCGGGTCGGCTTGTAGACCTTCGAGTGTTGAGTATCTCTAATAATCGACTTAAGAAGCTCCCACCATGGCTGCATCGCCTGAAACACCTTCGTATACTGAAGTTGGAGGGCAACCCTATCAGCTGGCCGCCGCCACACATTTCTGTCATGCCGCCTTTGGATAAGGCAGGCGTCGTCGATCAGAGTGGGACGCAACGTACCATCACAGACGAAACAAACAAAGATGCCGTGGAATTTGCTAAGAAAAAGTTGGAGGATCGCCATATGGGTCTTTGGATCAACAACCTCCAGACCTGGATTTCCGTTAACAGAGAACCAGCCAAGAGCAATCAAATGGACGCAAAAGCAAAAGAGGTTGCTCAAGAAAGTGCCGATGGCAGTGTCGCCGAGCGACCAAATCTCGACCACGTAACAGTATCTTCACCTACTCTTGAAGACACCACAGAGGCGGCCATCAGTGATGCCAAGAAGAGCACCACTGTCGACAAGGCAGAGAAAGCAGCAATGCAACCCCCGGAGACGCCAGGAGAGACGAAGAGGAGCATAGGCGCAGCTTTCATGAGTATACAGAGCGAAGCTGCCAGCGATGACGAAGGGGAAAAGATGGATGAAGTAATTGCACTTCCGGTAGACCTGCCCTCTGAGATTCATTTGCAAAGCGCGCAGAATGCTTCTCATTCGCCAAAAGGGCCAAGCAGTACGATGGCGGAAAAGCCCTCTGCCATTGATGTTGGTGCGCAAGACCTAACGACGCCCCCCCTTCCCAAGCCGAACCTTCTCATGCAGATGCGAAAGGGGAGGGAGACGGGCAAGTCGTTGGATATGAGTACTTCCATGGCGTTGCAACGTGCAACTCTTCAGGATACTGGACAGCTCGGAGCGTCTTCTTCCATGACTTCTATCCAAGGTGAAGGTAGCACTGACCCGTTTCCCGCAAATACTCCTACCAGCGCTTCGCTCGTGGGCGCAGGTATGGCCACAAGCCTTCGCAGAGGGCTGAGAAACAAGAAATCCTTGCCAGATCTTCGACAGAATCATAGTGCACTGATGACAGAGAAGAGAGAGACAACCGATGCCAGTTCTTTGCCTGTTGAAGAAGGTGCCTTCGCGACACAGCGACAGAGACGACCAAGTGGCAATGCCTCGTCACGCCGGCCTCCTCTGCCAATCTCCAGCAGCGAAAGCCTAGGCTCCCTTGCCCATTCTTCGCTCTCTTCTAATAGGGCAATTAATGGCGAGATGCTCGAGGACAGCAAGAAACGGCATAGTGCTGTCATGCGCTCTGTGGACGCTGTACCTCCTTCGATCAGCACAGACGATTCAGTAGCGTTGGATACGCCAGATCAAGCACACCTTGCCACCGATGAAAAGGCAGCTCTCGCAGGAGCGGGAGTGGTGATCGAGGTCGAGCGTAACAATTACTTCCGACGATTGTCGACATTGCCAGTGTCGAGCATTTCTCAGTCGATTCCTGTTCCCGTCCTCCAATGTGTCGATGCGACTCGGGGCATTCTGTATGCTCTTTCACAGATGCATACAGCTCTCAAGCAATACATCACCTTTGCAGCCGATGAGCGGATGACTTCCCAACTGAGTCGAGCCCTGGACTTGGCCAGTTCTTCTTTGACGTCGTTCATCAACTCTTTGGACCGATTCGACTCTCTCTCTCGCACGAAGGCTGGAGCGTTGAATCCGACGATTGTGCGAGAAGTACTGTCGTCATCCAGTGAGAGCGTCGTGAGCTTCCGTAAGGTGATCTCTGTCCTTCAACTGCAACTAAAGTCACTTCAAGGAGTGGCAGATGTCCGCTACACGAGAACATTGCTCTTGCTTCTCTACGGCACGTTGGCAGAGGTGGGCAACAGCTGGCGGGTGATGGAGCCGCTGTTCGTGCATGTCAATCCTTACCTACAAGGTCAAGATAACAACATCACACCTACGATTGCCTCTGCTGGTCATGTCAATCCCTACACTCTTCCGAGTATCGCCGAAGCATCCTCGCCGATCTCACCTGACAATCCACGCTTCAATCATACTGCTGGTGGAAATTCTTCTTCCGCTCGACCGACGAGGCGAAGACATGCAGGTTCCTTTAGTGCTCAAGATGTCGCCCAGGGTGCTTACATGGTGCCGACTGAACCGCTACCCACTCTCGTGAACAATGAAGAGAGTCGCAAAGGACAAAGGCCAGCAGCTCTAGGTCCTATTCCCACCTCGGCTCGAGCTGCTCTTTATCAGATACAACAGGGAGACATCGGAGGTGGTGACCTGAGCATTGCAAATGATTCGGCCGTGGGCGGGGCGATGGCTACGAGCAGTCTTGCCGATCCCCAGACGCCCAGGGATCGCCTTCAATCAGCTTCAAACGGCCTGGACACCCCCTTGACGAGCAATAGGACCATGTCAGACACTAGTGCAGGCAACAAGGAAGCATTCAGCAGATCAGAAGCGGCAACGCCTACTGCCACGTCCTTGTCATCCGCTTTTGCCTTAGAAGTAAGCGGAAAGACTGCGGTGGATGATCACCTGATTCTGCTCCTCGTCCGAATCACCTCTATTGCCTACGTTGTGTGGTCGAGTATCAACGACCACCTGACGATGCTGAAGATCCCTCTCACCGAAAAGGAAATCGTCAATGGGTCAGCAAAGTCCAAGGCCTACACTACACCAGAAAACACTCCAGCCGTCGATGGCGGTGCCTTTGAAGACTCGCCTCGAACGCCAGCTAGGAATGGCAGAGTAACGGAAACGTCCTCGTCGTCCTCCATCACGATCCAACAGAATCAGTCAGAAGATCTGATGAGTCCAGCGAGTAGCGTGGGCGGAGGAAAGAGCAACGCTCTGCTTCAGCAGCAGTCGCTTACATCGAGCGCCCTGAGCAGATTGCAACAGCTACGGCAGCTGACCAACCAACTAGTGGAGCAAACTCATCAACTCGAAAGCTGTTGCGAAAAGGTGCAAGAGAGGAGTGGACCACGATCGCCACCTCCGTCCTCGGCTGTGCTCGCCTCTTCTCATGAAGCGTTCGCACAGCTTTACTCCGAGAGCAGTGCTTTCATCAAGTCGATCCTGCACATTTCTCACTTTCTGAAGAGCCTTTCGATCGAGCACAAGCTGCCAAGATCGATCAAGTCGAACTTAGGCCAATTGACGACCTGTGCTCGTGATTTGACGCTACATCTGCACTTCTTGGGAGGTCCGCCTCTATTATCGGCCTCCTTCCTATCATCATCAGCGGCAGCATCCTCATCTTCATTCAACAATTACTTGCAATCTCCTCCGCCTCAGACGAGTAATGGCGAGGAATGATGATACTCTCTACCTAGTCTAGTACTGTACCATTACGCCATACTCTCTCCTCGTCCTGACATCTCGTTGGGCTTCCCTTTCTTGTCGCAAAGACGACTATCCTCACCATTAGCATTCATGTATCACTACACCTCATCCTTCTCAATACGCAGACCCCTCTAATGAGCTACTAAACGTTTTGACCCTGCATGAGGCGAAGATAAAAGGACAGCATTCCGGGGGAGAGTAGGACGGAGACCAAGACTTCGACGGAGACTGAGCAGACGACGAGGAATCTACAGTGAAAGTAGAGTATAGCATTGCTCGAAGTAGTATTGGGTACATCACTGCACGGTATCACTGTTGATCCCTTCTGCTGCTTGTTTGCCTTTTTGGGACGGAGTAGGACGACTCTCCTCCGAGTTGGGCGCTACTCCATCGTCCAGTCTTACCTCGTCATTCACAGGGAACACGCTCAGCGCCCTTGTCAGCTCCTCTACCAGTCCTCCGATGGCTCCCTCCACTCGTGTCATCAACCGGAGTCGCTCTTCTAAGCCTCTTCTACTCTTCTGTGACAGCAATTGCAGTTCCTGTGAATTCAAGGCCAACAAAGTCCCGATTTCTTCTTCGATTGCATCATTGCTGCTGACGAATGTGTTGCTACGTGGCAGTGAGGGTCCGTTACCCACTCCTTCGACTAGTGGGAAGGGCAGATGAGGAGCAAAGTCCGACGCAAAGTTGACAATCTTCGAAGTGTCAAACAAGGGCAGCAGTTGCGGATTCCCAGGCAGCTCTATCGTCTTCTGCGACTCTGTTCCTTCGTCGTTCTTTCCAAGAGTATGATCGTCAGATGGTCTCAGTGGCGACGGTTTCGACACCACTGGCGTAGGCTGATGCGAGTGAGCCGCAAATCTTCTCAATGCGGCTGCTCTTGCCGCTTCCCTTGCATCAGCTGGATCGAGACTGCTGACTTCTTCATTCGTCTTCACCTTGGCTGGAACAGTCTCCGACGTCGGTAATGGCATGTTCGTCTCATGAGCATTTAGGACCTGCGCTTGTGCAGTAGCGTCTCCTTGCGCCGGTGGGGATGCAGGATCATTCGAAGAAGTCTGACGAGGGTTTGAAGCTCTATCGGAGCTTGTGATCGCCCTGTTCGGCCGCAAGGTCCATGGTGCTGGGGGGACTAAGCTAGCGATGAGCTCGTCACGCTGATCGGTTCTGGCAGTCGTCGTCGATGGCGAGTCATTTGTACCCACGTCTCTTCTGCTATTGATACTACTGCCACTTGCGTCCGTTTGACCGAACAATGAGCTGATCAAAGGCTTGACAGCATTCCGACTACTTCGCGCCGAGGAGCCAGCATCTGCGGCGGAGTGGTGTCCATGTGGTGGAAGAGGATGTGCGGGATTTCGCATCGAGGCTATGTTTGAATGGGCAGGAGGCGAAGTTGCTCTGGGTGTATGCTGACGATTTTGCTCTCGGACTCGTTGAGCATCTGTTTGAAGTTGCTGCAAGAAGCCTTGCAAGCGATCTCTCGCAGTCTGGGATGCATTTGCTGCCGTTGCTGGACCTGGTCCGGCGTTTGTGCTATTGCTATTGCTATTGCTGTTTGCTGTGCTGCCTGTGTTGGTAGGGCCAGGTCGAGTGATATCTGCAGCTTGTTGACCATTCGTGCTTGTATCTGGCTGAGTGGTGGGCGATGAAAAGACTGTACGCCGGCATGTTGGACAGCTTTGTTGCCTCTCTAGCCAAGATCGCAGACAGTGAAAGTGGAAGATGTGACCACAAGGCAGCTTCTTTGGCGTCTCGTTGAGCCCGCTACTGCCAGAGGTTTCCTCTCGAAGAGGTGGTGGTGGTGGCGGTGAAAATGATGCTTGCGTCGTACTCTGATCTCTGCTTTCGTTTCCTGCTGACGGCGCTTCCTCGGTCGCCCTTGCTACCATTTCCTCCCTACAGATGATACAAGTTCCGTCACTGATTGCAGACAAGTCCTGCCGAGTAGCGTCGGGGAATCGAGTGTCCATATTCTTCGTAGCCGCCCGGTACTTGATAAAGTCTCGAAGTCTTCCAAAGAAGGATCTAGCCGTCACGTAGACATCCCGAATGATGTTGAGCGGCAAGCCGTAGAAGCTCAAAATGAGACCGAAAAAGGTCAAGTAGGTCATCAATTTGAGGAAATCGGTCGCCAAGTCGACGAAGAAGACGTACATGCTCTTGCCCTCCCATGGTTCCTCCGACCTCATGTCTTGCACATTGATGATGTACTTGGCGACAATGGAGAATAAGGTTGCCGTCAAGATCACAAATTCGCTGGCAAACATGATCATGATGCCCATCTTGTTCTTGTCCATCAGCAACACTTCGACGGCAAACGCGACCAGGAAAAGATCCAGGCCGAACAAGGTCCATAGCACCGAGCACATTCGAATGTGGAACAGTCGTGAAACGGAAGGTGACTGTTCCATGAACTCGACTCGATCGGCACTGAGCCAATGGAAGACCTTGAGGAAGAGAAGAGTTCCAAAGAGGAGAACAAAGTTGGCACCAAATTCGTCGCGAAAGATGGTCATGGCAAGTAGCGTCTCTGTGATAGCATACCACGATTTCTCGTAGAGATGCTGGCAGAGGGTGTCAAGGTCAATGAGTCAGGATTGGTCTACAGGACTTTCAGACCAGACGAAAGAGCACGAACTCACCTCTACTTCCGTTGCCCTCAAAGGCCCAAAGAAAACCTTCTGACACAGCTTCCCCAAGCAAAGTGTCAAGAATAGTCCAAAGTTAAATAGTACCATCATACAGCCATTGCTTCGACCCAGCATTACAGCGGCAGAGTAGAAGTTGGAACGCTGTCGAAAGGCCCCCAAGATGACTCCCAAGGCGGCAAAGGTCGAGAGGAGGCCGTACGTTGCCACCTTTCGAGGTGTAAACAGTGATGCTGCACCTCCTGCGACCGGCATCTTGCACCACGAATGCTATGCAAAAAGACTCTAATTCTGCTTTCCCTGAATGAGTAAAAGGGGCTGTGGTGGGAGTTGACAGGTATTACACCAACGACAGCAAGATGGCGGCCCACCTAGGGGGATCAGATACTCAAGAAAGCATAAACAAAATTGTCGTCGTGGAGGAGCAAGGGCTCAGGGAGTCCAGCCACGCGGGATTAGAGCGCATGCCTCGCATGGGCCGTGACGCTAAATTTAGAGCCCGAAGTGGTGCACTGGTGCCCTGGTGCTTGCTACCTACGTACTCAATGACACCATTGGGTGCTTGGCCGGATACTTTTGCCAGTCAATCACGATCGACATGTCTCTCCTGGATCCCGACAGAGCTTACTACCTCTCAGATGTCTCTATAAACCGTCCAAGTGAGGTAGAGACTGAAGGCAGGCCACCCAAAGTCATACATGTCAAGCTTTCTGCCCTCCTCCTGGAGGAGATACTCGCTTCTCAGAGGAATGGTGTCTCTATGCAGATCAAGGCCTTGGAAAGCAGCGAACCTGTGAGTGAGACGTCCGTGTCTTTGTTCCTTTTCGATCGTCTGCCCACGTCTTTCTCTCTCAATCTATGATATCGTGACAGCATCTCTTGGTCAATGAAGAGAAGCACACGCTTCAGTCGATCGCGGAAACCTGCCCGAATCAGCTTTATGCAGTCGCATCAGGGTCATCATCTATGAAATTGATTGGGAACGTCGCAACGAAGTACTCGATACGTTCCGATGGGCAGCAATATTCATCTGCTGCGAGCCGGCTTAAGCAAAGGAGAGAGATGGAAGAGATTCGAAAGGCTGAGCATCGGACTGTCCTCTTAAATTCTGCTCCTACGCCAGCTCAAGTACGTTCGAACACATCCACCTCTTCGCTCAAGCTACGAAAGAAAGGACTTGCACCATCTGCCATCAATAGTCCTCTCATACAATCGAGGGCAGGCACACCCAACGACAACTTTAGCGGCTTAGCGGAAAGTCCCAATTTGGGAGGGAACCAAAAGATGGCAAGAGTTCCTTCCACTTCTCAACCGTCTACGTCAAACCTGCACAAGACTTCGACAAAGACGGATGCAAATGCTGGAGTGAAAGAGGCAGCATCTACCTCTCCTACGCTCTGGAAGCGACTGATACAATTGCTGGCTAAAGGGCCGATATCGAGGAGAAACATTGTCACCCAGTTGCATCACCCTGAATCTGCCATCTTGACCCTACTACACCAAGTGAGTAATGTTGCGGCAGAAGGTCTGCAGCCTCGCCTCGATGCGGCCAAGAAGTTCAGTGGACCAGTCAACCGGAGAAGCTCATCGCAGCTACCAGCCAGTAGCAGTAGTGGAGATAGAGGCGCAAGTACAATGTACGTCTTAAAGGACGAACTGTATCGTCAAGTCTCGATCAAGGATTGGGGAGAGTACGACAGCAAAGAAAGGCAAAGTGTGAGCGAGGAGATGGAAGCAGCTTTGAAAAGACTCGGGGTACGTAAGGATGCAGAGGAATGGAAGAGACTGTTTCCCGACGGACCATCTCCCGTTGAGGGAGCAGAATCTAGCAACGAAGAGAACGGAGTATCTCGCCCAATGGAGTCGACTTCAAGCGACATGAGAAGGAGAGAGGCAGCTAATTCCTCTTCAAGCCTAGAGAGTCTGTCAAAGCTGGACATGAACGATGAGCCTGCAAGTGCGAAGGCGACGATCAAGAAGAACTCGACCATGGATCGACTGAAGAAGGCTGCAAAGGGAAGGACTTCAGGCAGGACCGGGACACCAGTACCGTCTGGACAGGCCACTGCTGCTAGGAAAACGAAGGAAAAGGACTCAGACAAAGACGCAAAGAAAGCAGCCCCTAAAGTATCAGAAGAGCCCACCAAGACCAACAAGGAAGGCACGATTCCTCGTGTGACGCATGCAAAGGAAACTCTTTCACCTGTCATGAATATCAAGGAAAGCACGACGAACAAAGCTACCTCTGCCAAGTCCAATGGTACGAAGAAGAAGGTGGTGATGGCACCTAAGCTTGCCGCGCGAAAGGATATTGAATATACTGACTCTTCCGATGAGAGTGACAATCGAATGGATGTAGATGATCAAAGACCCTCACGATCGATGGTACCTGCGTCTCATCTTGCTCCCAGGAGTGCTTCGTCAATCAGCAGCCATAAGTCTGTCTCGACTAGTCCAGAAGGAAAACGGGCAAGGCATGGGGTCGGCGGAGGGGCCGCCTTTACCAGTGAGCCTTGGTTGGATGTCAAGAGTCGCCGAGATTGGAATAAGCTGGCCGAACGATTCAACAGAGTCTTTGAAGAATATAGTAGAGATTTGACTCGACTACAGCAGGAAGAAGAAATGATCCGAATAGACTTAGAAGGTGCTCGAGTGGAGGAGGAAGTCAGACGGGTACCTACTCCGGTGGAAGCAAGTATGCGATTGGAAGTCGAGCTCGATGAAAGAGAAGAGGGTGAGGCGAGCCCAACTCTTGAAAGAGACTCGACTTGGGGCGCTTCTACTATCAAGACGATCGACCCTTCTCCTTTCACCAATGTCGCTTGGCGTTCAAAGACGAGGGAAGGAAGAGACCTAGGGACTGTCGTGCCGATGACCTTGGACGAGATTAAGGTACATTTGTCAAAACTGCGAGAGACCGAAGCGCAACTAAATCGAATGAAGGGCACTTTGCAGGCCTCGAAAGGTACATTGGAGCTGGTAACAGCCTGACAGAACCCCAAGGAAGGAGAATCAAAGAGGAGAAAGGAAGCTTACATCGCCCCTCCGAGCACGGATATAGTAAATGCGTCGTCACGATTCAGAAGGAAGGAAGAGACAGCGGCGTCACACCGAGAAGACTGTCCCCCAACCGTTGTATTACATAGTCAGCACCACATACATTGTCAATCCCACAATTTCATTGTTCCGTCCCAACTTGCGGTTATGACCTTGGACTAGAGAAGCGCGAAAAGGAGGAAAAAAGGAGTAGAAGCGTCAGTCGATTCTCTGTAGTGGAAAACATGAAAAGCGCTTTCTCTCTCTCTCCTCCCACTCACTGTCTCGTGCGGCAGCCATTCGTGTGAGATGACGACTTGTTTGTGAGCTCGAAGTCTCTTGAGTAGCCTGCCACTCTTCCAATCCCAAATTACTAGGTTGCCTTCACCATCACCGGAAGAGATGAATCTACCATCGGGTGAAAATCCAATCTGACAGGCATAACCCGCCACACTGTGACCCTTGAAGACCTTCTTTCTGTTTTGACGGAATGAATCGGAAGAGAATACCACCACCTGGTTGTCTAGAGACTGACAAGCCAGCCATTTCTTGTTGGGGTGAATCGAAACGGCTGGCATGGAGTGCATCAATGGATCTGCTACGTACTTGATGACCACGGGAATGTCGTAATCCCACACTCTCATTGTCTTGTCGTCCGAGGTCGATATGAACCGTCTATTCTCATCCACAAATGTTATCGTGTTCACTGGGCCTAAATGTTGATCGTACTCTTGCGTCATCTCGCCGGTGTTGGTGTCAAATTGTATGATCTTCTTGTCGCTCATGCCTGCCAAAAAGACGTGCTGCTTGTCTTCGTCAGGGTGAAATTTGACGACATGTGGAATCTTTCCGTGTGAAAATGCAGAGATACATTGACCTGTTTCTGTGTCCCACAGCTTCATCTGACGATCGTATCCTGCCGATAGAAAGCGCCGACCATCGTTGGAAAACGTGACATCCTTCACTGCTTTACTGTGACCGATGTATGTCCGGAGGCATTTTCCTTCGTGGTACACGTCCCACAGCTTTATCTTGCAATCCATACTACCGCTCAACAGTAGATGGCCACTCTTGGGAAATAGTCGCATCGCACTGACTGCCTTTGTATGGCCTGTCCATGTATGAATGCATGCTTTTGGTAGGAATGACTGTTGCGAGCCTGATTCGCCGTGCAGATTCGTGTCTGTGTCGGTCGGAACATGCATGTACGTCCGACCTTGATAATCGTACATCGCCTTGCCATGAAACGTACTCTTTTCTGAGCCCCGTCCTTCTTCCCTTGCACGCTGATCTTGCAATTCTTGCTCTTCCTGCTTTCGAAGCGTGCTAGACTCTTCCGCTTTACGTATTTCCTCTTCGGATGGCCCGACAAGTTCCTTGTTTTCTCCAGTCCAACCAGCCCAAGGCCCCATGTAAGCTCCCTCCCCCTCCACAATGCCTGTGTCCTCTCCACCCTTCTGCCTCTTCTTTTTGAGCTCCTTTGCCATGCTACGATATCCTATAGGTCCGCCATTATTCCTCATTTCCACTGCACTTGCTCCTTCTAGTCTCTGCGCCTTTTCAACGTCCCCTACGAACTTTGATTCCGCAAATTGACTGGGGTTTCTAGCATACCCCAACGTCTCAAAGGTACGCTGCTGATTTCGGAAGTCAAAGTCGCTCATAGCTGCTGCTTCAATATGTCCGCTGAGATTGTTCTGCTGTGCGCCTAGTCGCTTCGTCGAAAATGGATTCTCGGGACCAGCCAGAGGCTTCATCAAATCCTTGTAGGGAATGTTGACGTGCATCTCCGTGTCGTTTGGCCGAGTCAAAAGTGACCTTTCCGCCTCCAATGTCTGCATGATAGCATACATCAATTGTAAGTCATTCGCTCTCTAAGCATTCTTAGTGTACTCACATCATTCGAAAGCTCTGGTGCTGCTCTCACGAGAGCTGACGAGTCTCCCCCCGACCTCGTTTCGTTCTTCTTCAGCCCATTGAGTCCAAAGACGTCGCTGGAATCCACTACGTCTTCCTCCTCCTCGCTCGCATCCGCGACTTCCTCCACTCTTTCCCTGCTACCACTTGCCTCTCCTATCGATGCGCCCACCTCTTCATCAGAATCCGAGCCGTAGCCTTGAACGGCGTTCATTATAAAGGACTCTTGCAAGGACGTCGGAAGCTTTCATCGGAAGCTATGTATTGGAACCATGCCCATTCCCCCCCATGCTGATGAGAACCTTTAATCACGCAACACGTGAGAGCGGCGAGAGCGACAATCGCGGTCAAAGGTCCAAGCGCCAAAGTTGGTTGAGGCCGAGAAAATTGGAAGTGACTCGCATCGACTTTCGCAGAACACAACGACGATACTTTGCTCCCGAACAGATGGCGGATCCAGCACCTCACCCTGTTGCGTCCTCGGCAGAAGGCCGAGACCCAGCGCAGGCACTGACCGATAGTGTAGAACAGATTGCCATCAATGATAAGAAAGCAGGCAATGCAAAGCAAGCCCCAAAGAAGGAGAAGAAGTCGAAGGCTGAGAAGAAGGGAGGAGAAGAGGAAGGGAGCAAAGCTCCATTAGAATTTACACCCACCCCTGACTTCTTTGCAGAGAGGATGTCTCTCTTTGATACACTAAAGAAGGAACAGGATGAGGAGAGAGAAAAGAAGGAGAGAAAGGAGGTAGAAGTGACACTGCCAGATGGAAAGAAGAGAAAAGCAGTAGCGTGGCAGACGAGTCCCATGGAGGTAGCGAAAGAGATCAGCAAGAGCTTGAGTGAGAGAATCATCATATCAAAGGTGGGAGATGTGGTAGCAATACGGTCCAACGAGAGCTTCACAAGTTGCTCATACCATTAATTCCCTTTGACAGGTAAATGATGTCCTTTGGGATTTGGATCGCCCAATCGAGGAAGATTGTACGATGCAATTCTTCGACTTTGAGACCCCGGAAGGCAAACGAGTCTTTTGGCATTCTTCGGCTCATGTACTCGGTGAAGCAGCTGAAAGGCACTATGGCTGTCATCTGTGCATCGGTCCACCAACGGAAGATGGCTTCTTCTACGAGATGGGCATGGGTGAAAGCGGTGACCGGGTGGTACGACAGGAAGACTTCAATTCGCTAGAAACCATCTTCAAGAGTGCGATCAAGGATAAGCAAAAGTTCGAGAGGGTGATTGTGTCAAAGGAGAATCTGTTGAAGATGTTCAAGTACAACAAATACAAGCAACACATCATCTCCAGCAAGATTCCCGATGGAACTTCTACGACAGTATACCGATGTGGACCCATGGTCGACTTGTGCGTCGGACCTCACATCCCTCATACAGGTCGAATCAAAGCGATGGCTATCCTCAAGAATTCTGCATCCTACTTTCTCGGTGATCAAAAGAATGATTCCCTTCAACGTATCTACGGAATCTCTTTCCCTGACAATAAGCAGATGACGGAGTACAAACAATTCCTGTTGGAAGCTGCCAAAAGGGATCACCGGAAGATTGGAAAAGAGCAAGAATTGTTCCTCTTCCACGAAATGAGTCCGGGCTCCTGCTTTTGGCTACCTCACGGTACTCGTATCTACAACACACTGCTTGACTTTATGAAGATGGAATACAGGAAGCGAGGCTTTCAAGAGGTCATCTCGCCAAACATGTACAACAGCAAATTATGGGAAACCTCGGGTCATTGGCAGAACTACAAGGACGACATGTTTGTGCTTCCGGTGGAAAAGGAACAATTTGCCCTCAAACCGATGAACTGCCCAGGCCACTGCCTCATGTTTGCAGCACGAGATCGAAGTTATCGTGAGCTGCCGATGCGTTATGCTGAGTTTGGAGTGATCCATCGAAACGAAGCCAGTGGTGCCTTGAGCGGGCTGACAAGAGTCCGACGATTCGTTCAAGATGACGCACACATCTTTTGCATGGCGTCGCAAATCGAACAGGAGGTGAAGGGCTGCTTTGACTTCTTAGACGCTGTCTATGGCAAGTTTGGCTTTACCTTCAAGCTGGAGTTGAGCACTCGACCGGAAAAGTACATTGGCGAGATCGCGGTGTGGGACGCTGCCGAGAAGGTGAGTGTCGTGCTTGGGACGACAGAGGGAAGACTGCTCATGACATTCCTCCTTTCACTTCTGACGATGATTTGCAGCGCCTCGCACAAGCCTTGGAGGAATTCGTGCCGGGCAAGTGGGAATTGAATCCGGGTGATGGAGCGTTCTACGGACCCAAAATTGACATTACCATCTCTGATGCTATGAAGAGACAATTCCAATGCGCTACCATCCAGCTGGACTTTAATCTACCAAATCGGTTCGACCTCAACTTCAGAAAGCCAATCTCAGAGGACGGGAAAGAGTTTGAGAGGCCCGTGATGATTCATCGCGCCATTCTGGGAAGTCTGGAACGGTTCATCGCTATCTGTACGGAGCACTTTGGTGGCAAGTGGTGAGTTAAGGGAGTTGGAAACAGCAACATTGCCGCCCTCGTACTGACTCTGTCTGGCCTTTGGCTCTACAGGCCATTCTGGATGAGTCCACGACAGATCCTCATCGTTCCCATCACGCAGTCCATCTACGATTACGCCGAGGAAGTTCAGGCTATTCTCAGTCAGAAGTACAACTTCTATGCTGACGTCGACTTGACTCCAGAAACACTGAACAAGAAAGTGCGAAAGGGCGAGACGGGTGGCTACAACTTCATCTTGATTGTCGGTCACGATGAGAAGGAAAAGAGGGCGGTCAACGTTCGAAACGGTCATGGTACGCAAGAAAAGGGCCGAGACGAAGTGGTCCCTCTTGAGGAGGTCTGCCAACGTCTTGTCACGTTGAGAGACAGCAGACAGCTGCTAAATGAGCTGTAGAGGGCAAAGAACCAGCTGTATCTTTTCAACCAGAGATGAATTTATACATGGAAAGGCTTGACACCTGATCACGGAAGCAAAAGTATATCCTGCCCTTTTCAGTTTTTTCCTTAAAGACGTGTTTGTCGTGATGGTGTGTGAGCTGCATAAATTATGCTTTCCTCCACCTTTTTCTTTTTCTCCTCGTCCACAATGAGCGCTCCCGATCACATCAAGGGCGACGATGCCTTGACCACTGTCTGGTCAGCTATGAATGCGATAGGTCGGTGTGGGATGGTGTGTGGTGTGGTGTAGACCATGTGGTAGTGCCAACTCTGACTCGCAGTAATCGTCACATTGCAGCGCCGCTTTCTTTGGCCGAGACTAGTTGGGATAATGTGGGAATTCTCCTTCAAGCGCCGGCGCCCGAGCTCAACAAAGGCGGGAAGATCATCCTTGCTGTCGACCTGACTACTGATGTGGTGGAAGAAGTACTCGGGGATGGTGGTGCTGCAGTCTTGATCGTGTACCATCCGTGAGTGGGCCAACGCTTTGCAGTGTTCATTTGCTGGTCGTCATGCTGTGTGTGCTGATGAAGTTGGTGGAATCAGCATCATCTTTCGAGGTCTCAAGTCGATAACGTTGCAAGATAGTCAGCAGAGGAGTCTCTTGCGACTTGCGATGGCTAACATCAGCATATACTGCCCGCATACCTCGCTGGATGCTTGCCGAGACGGGATCAACGATTGGCTAATAAGGTTGTGTACCCTGGACCCACTCGTTCGGAGTACTGCCATCCAGCCTGCTAAGGGTCCTCCTTCCGATCATGAGAACAGTGGCATGGGTCGGCTAGCTCGATTGCAAGACGGGAAGATCTCCATTACCACTCTGGTGGAGAGGGTCAAGAAGGGTACTGGCGTGACGCATGGTGAGACAGATGTGTAACCCTCAGACTTGCAAGACGTTTGTCCATATACTGACCCATTTTGCCTCCGGTCGAATTTGCCTCCGAAGTACAAGTTGCGAAACCTTCGAACATAAGCTGGGACGATCCTACCATCTCCTCTATTGCCGTATGCGCTGGCTCAGGCTCCTCTGTTTTGAATGGCGCACGGTCCGATGCATGTGAGTGAGGGAGAAGGGTTGTGCTGACCGAACAGAGTATACAGTGCTGAACAGATCCTGCCTCCTCAACAGATGTCACTGGAGAGATGTCGCATGTGAGTAGAGCAGTGTGGCCCTTCTCTCCATGCCGCAAAGTATACGCGCTGACGTCCCTTCATTCTGTCAGCACGAAATACTCGCATACGTCGCTCGTGGTGCCATCGTAGTATTGACGAACCACAGCAACAGCGAGAGGGGCTACCTAAGCAGCGTCCTACAACGAAGCTTGCAGGGAAAGATTTCTGAGCAGGGAAAACCTTACGAAGTTTGTGTGTCGAGAAGCGATCGTGACCCCCTCGAGACGATATAATATACATCCGCCAACAAAGCACACTTGTACATGTATACATTCACAATGATGGATTTGTGAAACAATGAATGAGATACAATACACTGCTGAAGGAAAGAGCCTTTACACGCTCTTGCTCCTCATGTAGAGCGGAACTTTGGCACACCTACATCCCAGGGTCCTCTTCTTCCTTGTTTCCATCCTTGAGCTTTTCGCATCCAAGCCGGACAGACGATACTGAGAAAAAGTACGGTCAAGAGATTGACGATGGCTGCTGTGGTGGAAAAGGCGGCCAAGGAGTAGCAGCTAGCGAGTGTGACGAACGCCGTGTAGAGGAGCGAGAATGTTGCTCTTCTGTTCTGACTCGGATGATGTCGCCGCCGCTTGAACCAGAGAGGGAGAAAGGCAAAGAGGAAGATGGATGCTAGCATGAGAGAAAATGCTTGTATGGGGCCGTTCAAGCGAGACGCCAAGACTATGCTGGAGCACAACGATGCATTCAGCGATAGTGTCGCTGGTAGCTGTGTCTGTCGCTCTTCGGAATCTTCTTTGTCTGGCTTTGATGAGCTGCTGTAATCGGCCAGTGTGAAGCTAAGAAGGAAGAGAGTAGTCGAAAGAGCGGCGATTGAATCCCCCGTCGTTGCTTCCGTCAGCGTTTTGAGTAGAGGGGAGAGGGCGAGAATGACGAGGCAAAGCAATGCGTAGGACAAGGGCTGAGCGAGAGGTCGTGAAGGGGTGCGGTGATCTCTAGTCACCTCCTTACTAGCCAAAGTGCGAGTGTTGGACGCACAAAGGACGATGGATATGGCACTGCCGGAAGCCAATGTTTCCGGCAGGATATGTCCGCTTTCCAGTCGCAGAAAGAGTCCTACGAAGAGCAGTGTCGTGCTGAGATGCTGACTCATTGGCAGGGAGTAGATGACCAAGTCTTGGAATGTTGGAAGCCGGCTAGAAGCTATTCAAGGTGGGCATCAGCATTACGTTTTCCCAAACCTTCGATCATACCCCACTAGACTTCCACCACTCACGCCCAGACTGCAGCCTTTGCAGGAAGTCGCCTGGAACATAGTTGTCAGGGAAGGGCTGACGAGTCCACAGGATCCTCCGCCAGGGCTGAAATGTATGATCTGGTGATGCCATCCATCAAATCACAGGAAGAGATGCCGTCCTCAAGTATCATATTGGCGCTGAATCGGAATCCGACTCCGACTCCGTATAAGTTGATTTTGGGGGAAAGGAAGATCATCCTTACCCCATACGCTAGCAGGTCCGCTGCAACACCAATAATACTTACCTCAAGACTTCAAAGTCTGTATTCACTTCTCCACATTTACTATATTTGATTGCGAGTTACTATCGCAAATGCTCAGGCCGTCTTGGATTCTCGCTTTTTTTCCTTTTTCTCTCTTTTGGCTGGAATCTCGTTAGATCGCCTTTGCCGTCTTCTTGTGTATATTCAAACTAAGGTACCTGTCTGCTTTCCCCCTTGGTATTTCCTCCCTTCACACATGCTTGGTATCGCCACGAGACAATCCTCTTGCTTGGCTACTTGTGCTCGATCATCGACTCGATTCAACTCTCCTTCCCTGGTGTGCAACTCGCATCGACTTCGCACAGACTCTTACGTATCGACAGCGTTCTTATCCGGTCGTTCCTCTGCTGTAAATAGCTTCCGACTCTTCTCCTCTTCGACACTCAAAATGGCACCCAGTGAGTCTGTGGTGCTACTGTGAGACGTTCCTTTCAGCAATGCTCACTATACTTTTCTCGGCGCAGGTAAAATCAAGGTCAAGGGACCCGTCGTCGAGATGGACGGGGATGAGATGACTGTGGGTGGCGGATGGCGTTGAAGAGTACACCGACCTGCCGCATTGACAAACTTCCGCCTTCTCGTCCTCTTCTCTGTGCAGCGTATCATCTGGCACAAGATCAAAGAGGAGGTAAATCTTCAGGAAAGGGCAGGAGTAAGAAGGGTAGCTGCAAACAGGGTCTGACTCTCTTTCTTCCTTTGCCCCGTGTCCCTTCAGCTAATTCTCCCCTACTTGGACATTGACATCAAGTACTACGATTTGAGCGTCACGAACCGAGATGCCACTGACGATCAAGTGACTGTTGATGCAGCCGAGGCAACCAAAAAGTATCAAGTTGGTATCAAGTGCGCGACCATCACTCCTGACGAGCAACGAGTGGAGGAGTTCAAGTTGAAGAAGATGTGGCTCTCACCAAACGGAACGATCCGAAACATCCTGGGAGGCACCGTCTTCAGAGAGCCAATCGTGCTAGAGAAGATTCCCAAGCCTGTCCCAGGTTGGGTGAAGCCCATCTGCATTGGTCGACACGCTTTTGGTGATCAGTACCGATGTCAGAACTTTGCCGTTGCCAAGGCAGGAAAGTTCACGATGCAGTTCACACCTGAAGACGGGAGTGAACCGCAAAAGTGGGACATCTTCAACTTTCCGGAAAAGGGAGGTGTCGGTATGGCAATGTACAACACAACAGACAGCATCACTGGATTCGCACAAGCTAGTTTCCGAATGGCGCTAGACAAGGAGATGCCACTCTACCTCAGCACAAAGAACACCATCTTGAAAGCTTACGATGGTCAGTTCAAGGACATCTTTGAGGCCATCTACCAAAAAGAGTACAAGGCTGAATTTGAAAAGAAGGGACTATGGTATGAGCATCGCTTGATCGATGACATGGTCGCGCAAGCTATCAAGGGAGACGGTGGATTCGTGTGGGCTTGCAAGAATTACGACGGAGATGTGCAATCTGACATCTTGGCGCAAGGATTCGGTTCGTTGGGAATGATGACCTCTGAGCTTGTCACACCGTGAGTTGCCGTTGGGCCAAGAGGGGGGGGGGAGGGAGCCAAGGCGCGGTGTTCCTGCTATACTGATCTCAGAACCTTTTTCCTTTTCGCGCAACAGCGACGGCCTCATCATGGAATCAGAAGCAGCTCATGGAACAGTTACTCGACACTACCGGGAGCATCAAAAGGGCAATGAGACCAGCACTAACAGTGTCGCATCAATCTATGCCTGGACAAGGGGCCTAATCTTCAGAGGAAAGCTTGACAAGAACCAGGAGCTCATCACCTTTGCACAGACGCTCGAAAAGGCTTGTGTTGATGCTATCGACAGGGATGGCATCATGACAAAGGACTTGGCACTCGCCATCCATGGCAAGAACATGAAGAGAGAACATTACGTGACGTGAGTCCTTTCACACAAAGAGAGGGGAGACAGGCGAAGACGTGTGAACAGGAACCTCTTATCATACTCTATTCCCTCCCATTCACAGCACCACTGGCTACTTGGACCACGTCCGCGACATGCTCAAGAAGGGTCTCGTCGAATCGGGCATCTCTACAGGCAAACTCTGAAGCTCGAAAAGAATCTACCATTTTCCTCCTTTAGACTGACTGTAGAAGAAGCTCTAGACGATGCTGATAAGTTCATAATTGCGGTCACCCCCCCTTTCTTCTAGGTTGTGTTTTTACAGATGGATATAAGACGTGCGATGATTGGAGAGATTGCAATCATGTCTGGAATTTGCGTTTTGTGGCTAGTTCGTTGAGGAGAGTGGCTAGCTGAGTTTCGTCCTTTGGTGCAAGGCTATACCGCAAAAAGGAGGTAGAAGTCATCATTTAGTTGCGAGTGATGAAGAACAGAGTGATAGTTCCTGACACTCACGTTGGTATGAGCACTTTCGCTTCTTCGACATCTTCACAATTCAGATTAGCCAATTGAGCCATTTCAAATCGAGACAAGCGCATATGATCGTCGTCTGGTGGGATCGCGTTGCCTTCGTCGTCCACTTGATCTAGTACACCATATTCTTGCAACTCCTCTCTAACTTTTCGCACCATATCCTCATCTTTGTATTTACTGAACATTTCACAGTACTCGAAACATTTCTTGAAGACGCTGAAGAGGCAGAGGGGCAAAAGCAGCAGCGATTTGATTTCAGCAATCGATCGGAGAACGTCGCTCCACAATTCCAACGTTGAACCTACGGGTTTTGCATAGCATCTCTAGTCCCTGCCGCCTCTTCTTTTTCCTGATTGACTGCCCTCACGAGTAGCTGTCTAGCCTCTGATATGGTCATGGCACCTCCTCCATCCCTCTGCAATTTCTCCTCGTCAAAATCTTGTGCAAAAGAAGAAAGATCCGAGTACTATTCGTTAGACGGACTTTCTCTCTCGACGCCGAAACGAGATACTGGCCACTCCACAATCTCACCTGGCCCAAGCTTGCCCTGTGAGGCATCTACCTCGTCTTCCCTCCTATCACGTCGTCGTCGTTGCGGCTTGGAAGATGACATGGTGGAACGTCACACCGAAGGTCTTATAATAGCGTGGCTTTGGGACAAGTCGAGATCGTCAACGATTGATCGCTGCTGTTCACGTGTTCCTTGTATCTACCACACAACGGAAAATGGCCGTGCGCTTCCAGAAGCCATCAGTAACCGCTCTCTACGTACGACACTTTGGCTGTTCTCCTGAGTAGCGTCGACGTTCCCAGGAGGATCTTACATACCTCTCATCTACTCTTTCCGCCTGCCAACTGCCGCAAGGACCTCTACAGCTCCTTCCGAGTGTCAGGCCTCTTACCCACCTTCTTTTCCATCTGCGGATCATCGACGAATCCCCTGTCTCATCCGTCGAAATGCCCTCCGATCTTGCCTATTGGTTCATCACAGTTCCCATTCAAAATCATGACCCTCATGCCATGATGTCAAGTGTCAGCCATGCACTGCTCAAAGACAATACAACAACGGCCGATGAGATTGGTATCCTCTCGCTCCCGCCTTTGAAGACTGGCACACTGGAGTCCTTGATATCTCTATCTGAAGATTTGCCCAAACAAGACACAGCATTCACCGGAGTAGTTGCGAAGATCGTCGATATCTTGCGTAATTTACTCAACAATGACGCAGATGCTTTGAGCCAGCATGTGCAAGTGAATGAAAAGTCCCTAGATGATTATATTTTGGGGTGGGGTTGGAACGGGCAGAAGTACAGAACAGATCGAAGTTTGAGAGAGATTATGGAAACTCTAGGCAAGGTGTGTTGTACTTCAGATAATGACCGAGGACAGCTGAGTGGATGCACCTTAAGTACAATCACTCACACGCTCGCTCTTTGTCTCAATAGGAAATGACGTCGATTGACAATGTCATGAAGACAAAGCTGAACAATTACAATCTGGCCAAAGGTCAACTACAACAGCTCCAGCGGAAAAAGACGTGAGAGAGAGTGTCAGCATTATTCCAGGCTCTGAGTGCGTTCACTGATGAGTGGGAAGATCCATCCTCTGCAGTGGCAATCTCTCCGTTCGCTCTTTGGCAGATGTGGTCCACAAGGAAGATTTTGCCGATACACACTCGGAATACCTAGAAACACTGCTTGTCGCCGTTCCAAAGTGAGTTAGGGTAGCAGCAAACTTCGAGAGTTGCTCAATCACTGATCTACATCACTGCGTCAGAAACAACATCAAAGACTGGCAGTCCAAGTATGAGAGACTTACCTCGATGGTAGTTCCGCGATCGTCAAAGTGAGAGCACGGAACTTTACAGCTAGAAAGACCTCCGTCTAAATACTCCTCTTCCTTTCCAGTAAATTGGCTGCTGACGATGAATTTGCGCTCTTCAACGTCACTGTCTTCAAGAAGGTGAAAGAAGAGTTCAGTCAAAAGTGCAGGGAGAGCAAGTGAGTGTGCCGAAAGGGAGTGGGAAAGGAAAAAGTTACAGAATGTGGATGTATGGCTCAATCAACTGAACTCATACGTTTCTCCTCCGCTTCAGATTCCAAGTTCGTGAATTTGTCTGGGACGATCAGGTAGCTGAAAAGCAAAGGATAGAGTTGGAAGAAGCAAATGTGTCTGAGAAGGAACTCTGGACCGAATTATTGCGATTGGCGAGAACGAATTTTTCAGAAGCATACATGGTACTCACTCATTTGAAGGTGATTCGAAGCTTTGCCGAAAGCGTACTACGGTATGGTCTTCCGGCAGAGTACTTTGGGATCGCTGTCAAGGTGAGATCTGTCCGATGAGAATTACTATGATGGCACAGGTAACTCACTCTGACCCCTCTGTCCTTCAGCCGAACCCAAAGAGGAGCAAAGCTGTACTCTCCGTTCTTGTCTCGCATTATTCGTACCTTGCGGGTTCTTCTACCGTCAAGAAAGACAAGGGTACGGGAAGCGGCGAGACACCCGGAGAATATGCAGCATTACTGGAGCAGGAAGAGTGGCCCTTTGTTCTCACAGAGCAATTCCTGGTCGCAGTCTAGCTTTCTATAGCTCTTATACATCCAAAGTTCACCGTGCCATTTCTCCCCTCTTTCCGGACCGTCACGTTCGTGGGTGTTGTCTGCTTGCATTGACCATTATAGTACGCCCCTCTTCTTGCCTTTGCTGTAGGAAGCCTCACTATGTGGCGAGGTCAGGCACTCATCTCTGTGGCGCTAAATTGTTCTCGTTAAGTCGGATGCATAGCAGGGACATGGCAATTGCATGGATTCAAAATATTAGAAGAGAAGAGAGAGAGAGAGAGCGAGAAAGACCCGGTATATATAAACATGATCGGAAGAGAATGGCGACGGTCTCGGGGGTGAGGACTATTCTACAGGAGTTGTCAAGGGGTGGTATGATCATGGTAAAGTGGTGACGGAGTTTTCGAGAAGGCTTCGGGGCAGACGATTTTGACCGGGCGAGATGTGGGGAAGGAGTCGTGGGAAAGGGAAAGGATGCCAGATAAAGATACACGGTGAAGGGAGTATAGAGGGGACGGGGGAGCAGAATGAGCCTGTGAGAAATCGCGGCGTGACAAGACGCAAGAGCAGACCGAGAGAGAGGCTTCCTCAATACTTGACAAGAAGCATCGAGTCGGTTGTCGCGTAAAATGAAAGAAAGAAAGAAAGCATCTCCAAGTAGAGGCGAAGAAGTCTACGATAAGATAGCCCAGGGCTGAGAGGAAACGGTCTCATCTTCATGAGCTTGATCCCACCAGCCTTCGTCGAGGTCGGACGAACTCCTCGTGATTGGTGCATCGGTGTTGTCAAACTTGAAATGATTGGTGGTGGCGGTGAGCGGAAAGTCGGCGGAGGTTCCAGTCAACTTGGAAAGAGCGTCTTGATAATTGTCACCTTTCGATCTTGCGGCCCTTTCTCCTTCCTCTGTAGGGCTTGTCGTACTCCACGGTGTGCCTCCTATTTCCAGTCCGATCAAGTTGAGCTTCTTGTGGAGCGAGGAGGATGTCGTACTGCTGCTTGCTCGCGAGCTGTCCACCAGCTCAGGAGTATCGCCGGGACCACAAGACGAAGAAGAGGCGGCGGCGGCAAGAAGTTGATCCAGCTCAGCTTGAGGATCATCTAAAAAAGACTCGGGTGCCATTGCCTCCTCGTCGATAAAGTCGAACAGGTCGATCTCTACTTGACTATCAGCATCTTTTGTTGTTGTCGATGTCTGCTGCAACGTAGACGTGGCATCTTTCCTGGACGGTAGGACCGCCTGCTCCATGAATGTTGTTGATTCGATTGGGAACGAGTTCTCTTCGTGCCCCAGCAGAGTGAGAATGGACTCCAGGTACTTGCCGTCTGCTGCACCGTCTGAAGTAGAATCGACTGAATGCAAATTTTGACTCCTTCCATTTCCATCGAATGCAACAAGCTCTTGCCAGCTCGATTCCGCAAATGCAGCCGGGTCGCTTTCCGCCACGTTCGCCTCGTCAGCCAGACTATAAAGTTCCGTTTCATTCCTCGAAAGACCTCCATCATCGAGCGGCAGGGTGATGATCTCATTGTCATTCTTGACTCGAGCAGCTTCGGCTATCTCTGCCTTTACTTCCATCAAGATATCTTGACTAGTCTTTGCCTTTGGTTTTGGAGTGGTGGCAGTAGGTGCAGCGGTGCTCGGGACATTGCCTGCTGCCTTTTTCCCCTTGCCTTTTGCCGGCGCTCGCTTGCCCTTCACCGCCGTACCAGTCTGGCTAGGAGATGCCATAGCAAGTTGGGGAGAAGTGTGGTTCTTAGTTGCACCGACGCTTTCGTTATTGACCATCCGAGAAGCGGTTGCCGGACTTGCATCAGGTCCATTTTTTCCCTTTTTCACAGGTGGCTGCTTTAGGTCTTCCATCCGTAAGCCTCTTTTGATGCCTAGCAAATTCGATCCATCAGAGGCGTTGCTTCCCATCTGTAGCTGTTGACTCAGACCTTGCTGCTGCTGCTGCTGCCAGTGTTGTTGTGGTTGTTGCATTTGCTGTTGATGAGCAGCCTGTAGCTGCTGCTGTTGATGCTGCAAAAGCTGTGCTCTCCTGGCTGCCGTCTCCTTCTTGTACTCTTCAATAATGAAGTTCGAGATGGTCGGATTGCTGGTGCGGACGTAGTGAATGCATCGGCTCATCTGCATCTTCAGCTTGTCCAGATCTGCTTTGCGAAGGATACATTGTCGACTTGGTAGGAGGTCCAGTTGATCTCGGAACATGTACGCCATAATCTTCAACCTCTTCGCTGGTTCTAGATGATTCTGCATAGCGTAAAAGACTGGCAGAAGAGCATTGACTGTGTCCAAGACCCATGTCAACTTGGACACTTCGTTGAGTACCTCTTCTCGCTCAGCTTCTGGCATAGTCGTGTTCACAGTCAGCCTCGGCCGTGTACGGCTCAATTCTTCATCGATCCTTGCCATCACTGCTCTCGCTTCCTCCAGTTGTTTTTCCGAGACAGGTATCAATTTTGGTTCCGGATTGAGACCATCACCGGCTTCAGGAGGTGGTCTAGAAGTGGCGCTTGACCCAGACGCCTGATTCTGTTCGAGTTTATTGAAGCCTTGCTGCTGAGCTTGTTGTGGAGGCACAGCGGAAGAGAGAGGCATCTGTGGTTGCGGTGGCAGTTGTTGCTGTTGCGGCACTACCGGTCCCGAGAAGCTGTTGAACTGATTCTGCGAGGGATTCGACATCATCTGAGACTGCTGCTGCTGCTGGTGCTGCTGGTGCTGTTGCTGAGTGACTTGCTGCTGCTGTTGAGAAGTCTGCTGGTTCATCGCATATGGAGGTTGACCTTGCTGTTGTGGAGGCAGTCCTTGCGCTGCCTGCATCGCCAGTCTTTGCTGATGTTGCTGTTGCGCAATCTTCAACTGATTTTGGAAGTGCGAAATCTGTTGTTGACGATAGTAAGAGGCATACTGTTCTTGGGTCTGGTTCAACGCTGCTAATTTCTCAGGCGGTAGAATAGGAGCTGCGGGGAAATTGATGGGTTTCCCGTTGAAATTGAACGTCGAGTTCGCAGGGGCAAGAGGTCTCTGCTGATCTTGTTGCTGTGGGACAGGTGGACGGGCAGCGGGGAATGATGCCTGGCCTTGCTGAATTTGCTGCTGAGGTATTGGCCGCTGCTGCGAATTCATTCGCGCCATCAGCATCTGGTGTTGTGCAGCCTTCTGCCACACTTCTTCGAACGGCGCCAGGTAGTTGCGATAGGCCATCTCTAGCTCATGCGCTAGCTCATAGCATTTGGGACTCGTGGATGGTGCCAATTCCATGGCAGCCACTATACCTGCCCACATTCCTTTTTTGGAGACAGCTTCGCTACCGCCTTGTCCTTGCACTGCTTGATAGCAGCGGAAAAGGTCCAGTCTTTGATTGTTGATGATCGGAGTCGTGGTAATCGGTTGATTGCGCTTTGCCATGACATCGTTGAGTGCTCGGATGAACTGCTCTGGCTTTAGGTTCATCGAGTTACTCGAATGAAGGGGTCGCACGACTTGTTGATTAGGCATCGATTGTTGCTGTTGCTGCTGACCCAAGCTCAAGCCAGGACCAAGGTGGGGAGACTGATTCAGAGTAGCAAACTGTTGCTGTTGAACAAAGCCTGGTGTTCCGAATACATTTGCGCTTCCCGGTCGAGGTGAAGGTCGCTGAGGCTGGGAAGCTTGCTGTTGTTGTTGTTGTTGTTGTTGTTGCTGCTGCTGCGGGGTCGGGGGTCTCGTCGTCCCCATGGACGCCTGGTTTTGCTGCTGGTGCTGTAGCTGCTGATGCTGATTGATGTGTTGTGTCAATTTCAGCGTCATGGTCTCCAGCATTCTCCTTGCTTCCACCAGCTGATTTTCCACAGTCTGCCTCTGCTCGCCTTCCACCCCTCCCAATCTTCCTTCCAACTCAGCGACCTTGCTTTGTAATGCTTTATACACATGCAAAGGGGTGGCGACCGGAGCTCCTGGCGGTCGATTGGCCTGGCCGCCAGGCTGCTGTTGTTGTGATCCCTGTCCTTGTTGCTGATTTATTGGGTTTGGCGGCCTCTGCTGCTGCTGTTGATGTTGTTGCTGTTGGTTTTGGTGTTGTTGCATGGCTGGTTGCTGTTGTAGCATTGGAGCTCTCTGATGTCCTTGTTGCTGCTGTAGCAAAGAAGCTCCAGTGGTCGGATTGGACTGGGCATTCTGACGATGAGTCTCTATGAATGCTCTTAATTGGTTGGCTTGAGTCGCTGATAGCGTCCCACTCCTGGCCATCTCGAAAGCTTGTTGTAGATTCACGGACATCATCGATCCATTCAAGTCACCACCTGCCATTGCCGTATTAGACTGAATTCCTTGCGGTACTTGCGAAGGTGTCGCTTGGTTCAAGTCAGCTTGCTGATGTATTTGTTGCTGTCTCGTCAAAGCTGCGGCTTGTGAGGCTGCTGCCGCTGCTTGAGCACCCGAAATCGCACCACCCTGTTGCATGTTAGGGAAATTGCCATTGTTTCCGGCTCCTCCTTGTGTTTGCATCATGCTCTGTCCCATCATACCAGCCTGACCTGGCGTACCTATCCCGTTACCTGGTCGAATCCCCATCTGCATGCCGGACATGTACTGCTGCTGCTGATGCTGCATCACATTGTTCTGTTGACTAGCTGTAAGTTGCTGCATCATAGAACGAAGCGCATCGGGATTGACACCCGGAGGCAGAGTAGAACCATTTGGCCCAACGAACTGTGACCCCTGCCCTTGCTGAAGCTGCTGCTGAGGAGTAGTATTTTGACCTAATTGCTGCTGAAAATTTGCGTTGCCCTGTTGTCCTTGGAACGAATTAAAGAAATTGGCGAAGTTGTTGTTCGACATCGTCGCTATGCCCTAATTTTAGAGGGAAAGGGATTTGATAGATAAAAAACGGTGTCAAAAGCTGGTCACAAGCACCAGATCTGTAGGAGGCCATTTGAGGCGCTTTATCGTATACGACTCACCAATCAGTGTCTGAAGCCGTCTGCCCCTTCCATGAGCTGCAGTCAAGAGGCGGGCGTACAGGGAGCTGTGTATATAAGCTTGCGGGCGTAGGAATGAGAGGGCGAACGATTATTTTCCCAGATTGGACACCGAGGTAAGAAGATTATAGCAGTAGATAATGGAAGGTCGAAGTTGTGAAAGGGTGAAATCGAGGTTGAGCTGATGATCTGGCAGGGAATGGATAGACTGCTCTCACTTCTCAGCGTTTCGCTTTATCACGTCTGAGGGCGGAGCGTCAACTAAGCGATAAGCTGGGCAAATCGTCGCGGTGCGAAGCAAGCAAAGAAAAGATGGGAAGATATGGTGATCGGAGCAAGGGAAGCACCAAGTTCGAATGCTCGGTGGGATTGGCAAGAGTGCTGTAGAACGAAGTGTCGAGAGCGCGCAAATGCTTGATGTCAATTGAACCTTTGAATGTTAGGGTATTGGGCTTGGTAAGTCTGGTACGAACAATGACCGACTTGTCCTCAGACGGGCTGGCGAGATGTGGGAAGCGCCCGGGATAGACGATGAGCGCGGCTTCGATGACACAGAGCGACGACAACAAGCTCGGTAGTAGTATACTGTAGTATGACTTGAGTGAGCAAAGCGCACGTCGAGAGAAGTCCGGTTTGGCGCACGCATGCTCGAAAAGTTAAATTAAAAAACTCATAAAAAATAAGAGGTAAAAACAAAAGAAAATAATACATAAAGAGAATTGTCATCTGTGAAGTTAGACATATGCAGGCATCAGAGCAGCGATACTCGGACTGACCTTATGTGTGGTACAGAACTAATCTAAAGAACCAACTTCTTTGATACTGTAAAACGAATCAATAAAGATCAAATCCGACCTTATCAAAAAACACGCTTGAAAAATAAACAAGATGTAAGAGTCCGTTGAATGAGATCGTATTAGACTATGTATACAACTCGCTAGGTGCAAATAAAAAAAAAATGGAACCTCCCCGTCCCCATCTGGAGCCTCTCTATCTCGACGAGACGGGAAGCTTCCGTAGTGCTGTGCCCTTTTTTCTTACACACGGGTCTCATGTTCGTCAGATTACAATAATGGAAGGGAGCCATGCAAAGAGACCTTGCAATAGTCTGATGATACCTCGGGCTGTCAGTGAGGGTATTGGAAAGGAGCGACAGAAGTGATGCGTGCTAAGACCAAGATCGTAAGACCTTGTGGGGAAGTTGTAAACCTGGGGCTGGTATCCGGAGACAAAATTCGAGAAATGTAATGTCGATAGATCCGGTGCCGCATTTCAGCGTTTGGTGTGACTCGTGCCAGTGTATGGACTGGTCCTTTCGTCCCCAGACATTCGGAGCATCTGCATACACGCAAATATGATCGATCGCGCAGGAGAGGCTCGTTGCGACGGGCGAAAGGACCATGCCGAGAGCGAGGTGTCCAGAGTTCCTGCCTCACATATATGGCTCAATGGGATCGATTCGAATTAGATGCTTTGCAGTAGAGTTCTAAGCTGCTGCTTCAAAGTGTTGTATGTGCGAATGGGACAAGACGAGACATATTCATAGCCTGATGCTGTACCTCTCTTAGCTACAACGACGCCAAGCCAGACTATCCAAGCCCCCCGTCGCTTGATTTCATCTAGGCGCGCGTCACAACTCGAGAAATGTGCGCGAAATTCAGGCAAAGAAATTGTGTCTATCACGTTCTATTTCTTGACACCCCACCATGTCTGCTCGATCGAAAAGTACAGTCTACATCGGTGGCATTCCACCCCAGTGCAATGAGAGCATCATTCACTCCTACTTTCAGCCTTTTGGTGAAATAATGGAAGTTCAATTACCCAAAAATAATCAACAAGAGGGCATGAATCGAGGCTTTGGATTCGTCATGTTCGCAAGTGACAACGAAGCAGAGAGCGCCATCGACAATATGCACCTCAATGAAGTAGAAGGGGTGAGTGGAGAGATCGGCTTTGATCCGCCGTCATCAAAGAAGAAAGAGTGGGATTCCGTCTACCTTCTATACTAACAGTACGTTTATCTCCCTTGCCACAGCGAATTGTCACTGTCAATCTTGCCAAGCCACTCAAGAATGCCACTGGAGACAATCGTAAACCGATCTGGGAGAGCGAGGTAAGTAGGCGTGCAGAGCAAGAGCATTATCCTGTCAATGCTTCTGATGGACGATCTCTCTCGCATGCAGGAATGGATTCAGCAGCACGGAAAGGGTGAAGGAGAGGGAATGGATGATGGGCCAATGATAGCGCAAGCAGCTGCTGTCTAGGAGTAGCGTCGACGAAGCAAGCACAACGCACACGCACACACACACACACAAACAAACACATGTGTATCAAGTATTCGCTCTGCAACAACACTGGTCTTACTCTAGTATATACAATAATCATCATCCGGCCACACAGTCTACTTGCCATAGCGCTGTTCAGAGCGGGAAAAGGAAGCAATTGCACCCTCGAAAGACGAGGGAGAAAGAGGGGAGTAGGGGGATGCATTCTGGTCATACGCGATCTCGCACAGTCTTGTGAGCCAGGGCGGAAAGCCATGTAGCGCTCTTACTCGGCGAGGACCGCCATGTATGATGAGCAGTTCAGGCTCGGAGGGATAGTCTTGCGCTGAAGAGGGGAGCAAGGTAGAGAAAGGATGCCCATCATTATTTTGCATCCAGAACCTGTATCAAATGCAATATATCCCTCTACTCACAATGTAAGACATCGTCAATCGTCTTGACGTCAATCACTTTAGGCTTATCCTTCCGTGCTGCCATTATCGAAGCTGCTCTGGCTAGGGCACCTTTACCATCTTCTGGGCCCAGAAGATTGACTTTTATCTTTGCGTGGTGTCGGTGAGCATCAAAGGAGGAAAGGCCATTAACGTTTTTTCGAGCCTCACCGACCTTCGCACTCGCAACCTCTTCCAAATTTCGGAAGGGAACATGAAGAGAAGCTGACACAGACAGCATAGGCTGTATAAATGCAAGCAGAGGTTGTACCTCTCTCAGATTGCTGAGACTGACACTCGATGGTTGGCTTGAGAGCGTCGGAGGAGAGTCCAATGCTGAAGAGAAGGAAGGTGAAACGGAAGAGAAAGATTCACTTCGGGGTGTCTGGAATTCATCGCTGGGCACCTCTTCCTCTCTCGGGTCCTCCCAATCCTGATCGAGAGGCCATTCCAGAACCCAGTCAGGCTGTCCTTTACGCATTACTTCTTGCTTCATTCGACCAGCTTCATCGTAGATGGAGACCTCTTCAATACCTGCCAAAGCGCAGCACCTCAGGGCAGTCTTTACGCTTTCCATCGCATACTTCACCTGTTCCTCCTCCTCCCTCCCTTCTCGCCAATGACGTGTGAACTCCTTCCCTTGGTACTTTCCGCGACTACGAAGGACAGAATGGCAAGCTCGAAAGAACAAGGACCTCAATCGTTTGGGCCTACTTGCGAGAACAAGAGCTAAGTGTCGAGGGACGAGCATTTTTTGATTCTTGGCCTTGCTACCGGCACCTTGCCGTCCCTCCACTGCCACTACCCTTCCGACAGACCTGACTATGTTTCCCCTCTTTAGCAGTCTCTCCTCTGAAGCTCTTTGAGCAGTATATGAACCCACTTTGCTTAACCGAAGACCATCTTTCCACGAATTCAGGAGATCCTTTGGTCTCTGTCTTGCTTGTGAGTAGACATATCGCTGCCATTGAATGTTGGCTATCAATTTGAGAAAGAGATAGTATGAGGCGTGAAGTAGGATGAAGAGGAACAGGAAGATTGGGTAGGCAAAGAGGATCAGTAGTGTCGTCAGGGGGTCTCTTGTGGTTGGAGCATGACGTTGGCCTCGAGCAGAGGAAGGCATGTGAAGGTCTCACTCCCCCTCGAAGGTAATGAGGCTTGGGTTGTGTCGCACTCGAAAAAGTATACGGTAGAGGGTCCCTATCCTTCTTCTATGACAGCTTTGACTTCTTGGAAGGACTCATTATTGCTATAATATTACTTTCGCGCTCCAAAATTCGCGGTAGTATACATATATAAAAAAACCTCTACGCGCTCGCCGAAAGACACACACTCAACAAACCTCCACCCTCGGGAAAGCCTCAAGTCACGGTGAGGATGAGGACTGGTGAGCAGCTTCATCATGTGAATTCAGACAAATCGTTAAAAATTGACATTATACTGTACAGGTACTACGAGACGCATGAGTTTGCAAATTGTAGTATAAATGACGATGGTGAGGATGCAGGGAAAAGAGAATACGATGCTTGATGATTAATCGAAGTGGTGGCATTTGAAATGGATGAGATGGTGCTGTTTGTAGTCGGAAACAAAGGGAAGACGGCAAGGATCCTCTCAGACCTCAAGGCTCCTCCTTTATGAGGGGAGTTGATTGCTTGGAGATCTTACTGCCGGTCTCTTTCCCCTTGTCATTCTCATCGCCGTCCTCTTCTTCGGCCTTTCGCTTCACACCTGCAATGGAAGGGGCCTGGCTTCTCTCCTCCGTCTTGATCTGATGTACTCGCGTGCTCGATACCTTGGGGGATAGTGTGTCTATGAGCGGCGTACCTTCTCTCGATCCACCCGATTGCTGCAGCTGCTTTACAGAAGTAGAGAGCACCTTCGCAGAGTAATGGCAAGAACCGTGATAGTAAGTATCATTCACTTTGACTGCGTTCTTCCATATCCATTCTTCTTCATCCTCGCTCCACTCCGATTGGAAGAGCTCTTTACAGATCGGACAAGGCTTCGTCATCACACCCGGATCATCACTGGGTGCAATCACGAAAGCTACAGTGGCTGCTTTCAATTCCATTTCTTGTGCTGGTGTCATTGCTACTGCTGCCCTGCCGCCACCGGTACTACTGTGACCTTCAGCTGCTCGAGCAGAAGGGGTGTCGTCATCGTGCCCTCCTCGAACCCATTCTTCTAACCTACTGAACCATGATCGACTTTGACCGCGTGCGGCACTATCTTTTGCTCTTCTGTTTTGTCGAAAGTGCCAGTCTAGATGCTGATCCATGCTTGCTTGACCTTTGACTCCGCTGGGATATCGATTAGCACACTGTCGACATTGCAAAGGTAGTTCTTTGAAGTTGATCGCTTGTAAGGAACCAAGTGGAATCTCTCGTAGCATGTCGGCAGTGGTCAGCTTTATGTCGAGGCTCATGATCATGTTGGAATATTCCAAATCTTGTTGATCAACTTTGGGCAACGGTGGTGCAATCTGAGAGGATGAGGGAAGTAGTCCTGCCATGCGTAGACTAGCGATCAGATTTTCCGCTGATGCTGCATTGCCAGCAGCAGGATCTGGAGTAGATGCTTCGGTTGTTGCAGCAGAAGCGACAAGAGACGCTGGACGGTGGCCGACCGGTGGAGTCGACGAACCCATGCCCATCTTACCGAGATTGGCAAGGGCACCCGCCAGTGAAGGCGGTATATTTGCAGGTCTTTGGCCATTCAATCGAGGTGACTCGACTGTTTGAAGAAGGTGGTGGTGGACAGGTTGGCTGTGTTGTTGCACTGCTGCAGTCTGTTTCCTGGCTTCAAACTCAGCTTCCAAGAGATCCAGCTGTGAGTGAATTTGCCTCAAGTCCTCTCCTGACAATGTGGTTTCAGTGACGAGTAGTCTAAGTTTCGCGAGTGCTTGCATTCGATCGAGATCGTACAAATGTGGATTATGGTGCTGATCATGCGAGCCAAGGGCCAAGAGACGATCAAACCTTTCAATCGTTCTAGCGATGAATTGTTGGTTTTGATCAAAGTGGAGAGAATTGATGTTTGATGCTTGTACGGGTGCTTGGTGAAAGGCCGGTGTCGCTACGGGCGGACCAGCATTGCCAAAAAGGGCACGCTCGATGTTGTACTGAGCTTCATCGCCGAATAAAGGCCTACCGCCTGCCCCTGAGTTTCGCCAGGTTGATAGTAGCTCCTCCATTCGACCCTTGACGCTATGGTCTACGACACGATACGTCTCCATAAACATTCGAAGGATGCGATCAGACCACATGATTGTGTATGGCTGTCCTACGTTTTTACAAATCGAATCGATCGTGTACAAGGCCGGTAAACGGTATGAAGGTGAACACTACCGACATTTAATACAATGCAGAAGAAGAAAGGTAGAGAGAGCAGCCAAGTGAATGAGGGAGAAAGGGAAAAAGAGGAGACATAAGGGAAATAATACTTGAGTGAGGATACGCTCACTTTCGACAGGAATTTCCTCACCGCGAACTCACCGTAAGGACATGCTCCTCGAGGCAGCGTGCAACGACTTGCGACATTCTTTGGACATGTTCGTGGCTGAGGATGGTCAGGTTAGTAATGATCGGTTTTGAATTAAAGGTGAGTGAGGCCAATTGTGCTTTAAACATCAGAGCGAAGGCATTTGGATCTGTAGCAACCTGTAGCGCTGGATCCGGTTGCTGATAGTAAGGCGCAGCAGGAGCGGGTGAGGGGTAGAATTGAGGTGCTGCCTGCACGGGTCCTCCATAGTTGGCAACTGGCGGCGGAGGATACGAACCTTGCCCGTATGACTGATACGACCCGTTGTACATCTTGGAGACTTGTCGAGATCGCTACCTGCAGAACAGACAACTTGATCGAATACGGAGGGACCGAAGTTGATCAAGGCGAAGCCTTTCTTTCTTGTCCACTAAACAGATACAAAGGTCCCACAAAGCGAAGACAAGCAGATGAGAGGTGCAGTGTATCAAACACAGAACCTAGCGCAAGAGGCTCTTCCTCTTAGTATGAACCTGTAAAGTAGCAGTCAAGCGTGCTCTTCTATGCCCCTTACTATGCGCGCAGCCAACTAAGCCTGCCTTTCCTCCTCTTTTCCTTACTCTTACGAAAACAGCGTCCCACTCGTAGATATAGATGGAAGTGCGAAGCTAGTGTAAAGTGGCGAGCGAATTACAAAGGAAGGAGTGGGAGGAAGGCAATAGATTGTATCTCTTTCGCCACCTCGGTATACGTGCCTCCCTGTCAATTATTAATTCTGCCCGAAGAAGGTGAATAAATGATGGATGAAGTCGGATGTGGTAATAAGAGTGGATGAGCTTGGAGCTCCAGCCGTATTATTATGACAAGCGCAGGAGGGGGCTTAGGCGCGCCGCCAACATTTCGGTTCTAGCATTCAGCCCGCTCATCCACATGGCTGATATCGGAATTCGGATGTAGTCATCTAGCAACACGTGGTTTGTCCGCAGCATTTAGTTTCTGTTGTGTTACGCTGCCATTTCTCGCGTCTCTAGATTTCACTAGGCTGGAAGCCAAGAAATTGAGAGGCTCGATCATTCAGGTAGTAGTCCGAAGTTGAAGCTGTCTCAAGTTGCCGCGCTCCCAAGTTCATCCCTACATCACCCACTCGACTTCAAGATGCTGCAAATTTACAAGGAGTTGGAACTCGTGGTTCCCGCGGAATGCTCAGTAAACATTGACTCTCGACTCATCACCGTCAAGGGACCAAGAGGCGAGCTCTCAAAGGTGAGGATATGATGAGACGAGAGGATAGCAATTAGGCGCAGGGGAAAAATGAAAGTGGTGGGATTGTTTGGAGGGGATGAATGGTGGATTCTTTTGCGGAAGGGAAGACATGGAGGAGTCACTAAAGATGCGCAATCTCCTGGACGACATGCTTGAAGACAAAGACCTCATGCGTTTGACTGCGTTTACGACCGAGAGTCAGGAAGACTGGAAGCTGACTATTCACATCACATTCTACCAACAGAACTTGAAGCACATGAACATGGAGATGCGAGTGATCAAGTCACCAAAGGGCACAAAGGTCAAATTTGCTGTCTGGCACGGAGGACGAAAGCACGTTGCGCAATTGCGAACTGCCAAGGCTGCTGTCTCGAATATGATCAAGGGTCTCACAGTTGGATGGCAATACAAGATGCGAGCTGTATATGCCCATTTCCCTATCAACGTTATCATCGCTGGTGACTCTCAATCGGTAGAGATCAGGTGAGTTTCATGACAGATGAAGTGGAGAGATAGAGAGAACAATTTCACTGAGAAGTCGTAACTTTTCTCCAGAAATATGCTGGGATGCAAGCAGGTTTTCAAGGTTGCCATGAGAAGTGGAGTCGTTGTCAGAGAAGACAAGACTGCGAAGGACACCATCTTTGTCGAAGGATCCGATCTCGACGAAGTTTCGCAATCAGCTGCTGACATTCACGGAGCCTGTCTCCCTGCCATTCGACGGTTCGACATTCGAAAATTCTTGGATGGAATCTACGTTCAACAAAAGGACACGATTGTCAAGTCTGAAGAGTAGATTACTGGGATACGACCACATTTGTCATTTCCAACTTGCCAAAAGGGGTGATACCTCTCATTCACCACTAGCATGTTACCCTTTCATAGCGATAACGTGCAATTGTATATCTCTTACAGAAACGTTCAAGCATTATCACAGCTGTAGAGAGATTCTGGGACACATGTGTGATGATCGAGTCAGACGGAAGAGGTCGGAAATGGGCAGTAGGGCATGACCATTTGCAGTGAAAGCTACAGACACCGGGTGACACGGAGAGAGAGAGAGAGAGAATTTTCTCAATTCATAGGATAGGGCCCTGGGGTGGATGACCTTGCGACCCCGCGACTAGAACTCCGTTCTTTTCGGCATTATTGACCTTGATGACCGCGAGCGAATTTGAGCAAAGACTCCAACTTTCACGTTGAAGACAGTTGACTATTTCAATACTGCTATAGCATGCGGTGTATTTTATTGTCCTGAAGATCTCCCAGTGATTTTGCATCTATGACGTTTCCGGATGAGCTTGCTGCCTGGATTTGTGTGCCATTCGTTCGTCTTTCCAGCAATTTGTCCCACCACGGTATCAGAAATTCGGACGCAATCAGCTTGAACCAGGGCGTAAAGGCATCGGCTGCAGGAAATTTCATGAGACGTATTTAGTAGCAGCAGTGCCATGATTCCTAATCGCTCGACTCACGGTCCAGCTCATTCATAAGCGTCTTGAGCTCTGATGAGTCGACCCATCTTGTGTCGCAAACTTCGTTCTCGTTTGGTTTAAGGGTTACCGAAGCTGTTATGAAGAGGATATAGTCGACTGAGGAGGTAGAAAGCAAGCAACCGATGAAAAGGCTGTCAGAATGATCCTCACTACCGAATTGACACTTCCTTCCCTACTGGATTTCTGACGACTACTACTCACTTTCATGCTCGCCCCACAGGCCATCGCTCGGTGCCAGATAATGGATCCTAGTGAGGTATTGAAAGTCATCCAAGGGTACTTGCTCGGGAGGAATTCCCAGCTCATGATCTAGCTTCCGTTGAGCCGCCCGCCTGACCCCTAAATCCAGACCCATCAACCAATTCAGCTATGCTTTAGCATACATGAATATTCTTCATTACTGTCACTCACCGATTTGTTTTGCCTCCTCTAATTCAGACTTCACCGACAGTGGATGGCTGCAGCAAGTGTTGGTCCACATATTAGGGAATGTTATCTTTTCTGGGGCTCTTCGTTGGAGTAGTAATTTCCCACTGAATGGATCGAAAAGGAAGCAGCTGAACGCTCGATGAAGTAGTCCTTTGTTGATGTTCGTCATCAAATGACACTCTTTCTTGCTCCCATCCCGTATAGGTTCATCATCATAGGAGAGCACTATACATCGTTCCTCCATCAGTCGTATTTGTTCCTCATCATGACCCTCCAGTGAGAA
Organism: Exobasidium rhododendri; assembly: GCA_026210745.1. Taxonomy (NCBI): domain Eukaryota; kingdom Fungi; phylum Basidiomycota; class Exobasidiomycetes; order Exobasidiales; family Exobasidiaceae; genus Exobasidium; species Exobasidium rhododendri. Next base: position 2,897,145 of record CP110630.1, read on the forward strand.
GTCCGTGGACGGTTGCAGCACTCCCCCTTGGCTACTGCTCGAGGCTACTTCAGTCGTAGTGATGCTGTTCGACATCGTCTCTCTTTCCTGGCGCGGGACAAGATGGGAAGATCTACAAAGCAACAACACAATCACCGATCTTGGAGCACAATTCCAACTCAATTCAAAAAAAAGACAAACCTTTTGACGTTGCCTCGGCCATGTGAGGAAGTAAACCGAAGAGCCTATTTACTGTACGGTAGATAAATGCAGGATGTTCCCACAAGAAGTGCCTTTACGATAATGAAAGATTACAATTATGAACACTAGCGCGGCCTTCCGCCTAGCGCCTCAAACCGTCGAAGCTGTCAATCAGTCATGGCATTCCGAGCTTGAACTTTCGTCTTGGCGATCTCTTGGCTCCGGATAGATGAGCATCGCCGTGGAATTTCGGTCCCTGAACGGCTTCAAGCACATCTAAGTGCTGACTGTAGTGGGAAGATCCGCGAACGACTGTACCAATGTCAGACGAACCTCCGATCATGAACGAAGCGACTGCTCCGATTGCTCCTAGCGTTCCTACCACGGGCTCAAGCGCCCCTGCAGAACGTCACCTTACCCACGAGAGCGCTCACCATTTAAAGTGGGGAGAAATTCAAGTCAGTGGCTTTGCACCTGATGCAACGAACGACGGTGGCCTCTCCGATGTCGATGGAGACGGGGATTCCCTTACCACTCGTAATAGAGAAGACCGTCGAAGGAAAATGACCAAAAATCGATCTGAGGAGCTGCTTCACGCTGAAGCCAGAAGGATTCAAAGCAAGCGACGATACCTCTATCGAAAGCCTAGAGCCTTGCAATACTTTCGAGGCAGTATCCTGGTGCGGTCGAACGATGAAAGAAGTAGTGGGCGACTGGAACTCTTCTTTGATCTCACTTTCGTTGGCATCATTGCTGTGTTGGCAGAAGAAGTCATCGAAGAGCCCACGGGGGCAAGCTTAGTCAGATACCTGATCACCTATACTGCTGCTTACTTAGTCTGGCAGTAAGTCGGAAGCACAGCTTTGCACATCCTATCACTAAGGTCATGACGCTTACTCTTGTCTCTTTGTTTTTTACTCCCTGGCCACGATAGATGGATGAGAGAGATTGTGAGTGTCGATCGCGCATGACTCACCCTTTTAACGTTCTTCACTAAATGAAAAATCCCCCTCTGTCAGTTCAACGCTTTCTATAAAGATGACCTCAGTCAGAAGATCCTTGTCCTATTTGTGGTAGCATGCCTCGTCATATACGGCAACAATGCGCCACAAGCTCAACAGAATCTATCGCAAGGTCCTGCTCGAGCCGCTGCTATTGGAAGCTACTTGCTTGCCGAGTTTTCTCTCTTCGCTTCCTTTTTCTACTACTCGTTCCACGTCAAGCCCTATCGAGCTCAACTCCGGGCTCACTCGTTTGCGTGGCTGCTATCAAGTGCTATCTGGATTGCGTGCATCTTTGTCGACGTGAAAAGCGCGATTATCATGGCTGTCTTTGCGTTAGCCTTTGAGTATGGGGCCTGGCTTTTCTGCTATACCATTGCTTTCAAGAAGCTCTTCCGATTGCGATACTCAAGTGCCCTGAATATCGAGCATGAGATTGAACGATTCAACGACTTCTTCACGTTAGTCATTGGAGAATTTCTGTATTCGATCGTCTCTAGAAGCCCGGCTCGACTGGGAGTTCACATAGCAGCGGGCAGAGCGATTCTAGCCGTCATAATCGCCTTCTGCTTTCAGGTGCGTATGGGAAGAGGTGCCCGTCCAGACAATCACTCGATGCCGTGACTGTGCTCGCTAATTACCCCCACTCAGCTTCTATACATGCAAGGCGCAGGCTCCAATCGGATCACACACCCAATTCGCTATGTGAGTGTTCCTCTCCTCTTTTAGCGCAGCAGACGACAGACCTCCTACTTTACTGAGTATATGTCCTAGAAATGGCTCAATGGCATCCTATACTTTACACTACACCTACCTCTCGTGTCTGCAATGACACTCTGCGGAGATTCGATGGCTGACCTGGTTCGTGACGAACATGTCAGTAATTCGATTCGCTGGATTGCTTGCGAAACATATGCGATTAGTATGATAGCACTTTGGTCACTGGCCATGATCGAACACGAACGTGATGCGAGGGGAGAACTATGGCTGCCAAAGGTATGCAACTGAGCAGCAGCCCGTCGTCTTCGGTACCCCGTTTCCCATGCTGACTTTACTGTTGTGATTTTCTCCCTTGGACTTGCCTTACCGTTCGCAGCTGGCTCGTCTAGCTCCAAGACTAATCGCAGGTGTCGTGGCCATCTTCTTACCCTTCACACATCAAGGTTCAGAAGACGAAGCAGCAGCAGCAGCAGCAGAAATTGGCGCAGAGGGGATTGCTCGTCTCGTCATCCGGGTCGACGAGAGCGGCGTGGAGGCATCAGGTTCAAATCGCGGTATCGACATCAACACGACAAGACTACTGGGCATACTCGCCGCCTTGTCCTTCTTTACCATTCTTTGGGAGCATGTCACATGTTTAGATGGCCCGAACGCTGTCGAAGAATGTGCCAATGAAGACTTCTTGAGTAAAGCAGACGATGGACATACTCCCAAAGCAGCACTCTCGACGCCAAAATGGAGAGGTGATTGCGACAACCGGGAAGGAGACTACTTTTATTTGCTGTCGCTAATATCTCCCTTCTTTTTCTCCCGGCAGGCTTTCCTACACTGGTCGAGCCTGGGTCCGGCAGCTTTGATCGGACCCATCAGCGTGAACGTCGTACTACTGCGTCGGATGGGAAAGATATTGTACACACAGAGTCGCTAGAGACCTGACACTCGTCAATTCGCACTACCACCACTACTACTACTACTACTGCTTCTATCATGTTGCGGCCAATGCTGTGCTGTGCTGTACTATACAAATGATGGAAGGGAGAGGACGACGACGACGACGAATCTGGATATATCTCTCACGCGAGCAATACTTCAGGCTCCTGCTACTACATGTGCACCTACCAACCTGACAATCGATTGCACAGCATCGAACATGCCAAGCTTCGTCTGGAGATTACTTTCCCATTCTTTGATGGTCGTTTGTAAGTCTCGCTCGGTCTCATCCCTTTCTTGATGCCTGCCGAGGTGATCAGATAGCCTTGCTTGAACGTACAGCACATCCGATAGCTCCTTCACCATGTGGCACTCTTGGAAAGCCAATTTTGCTCTTTGCAGCCAAGGAAAGATACTCTCCACCTCCATCTTCTCGTGCTTGTGTAATGTGAGTAGTATCCTGGCATACACCCACGCTCCCAATCCCCGCATCTCTACGCTGCTTTCAACGAGAAGTTGAGGCATGATGCCATCCATGAGCTCTCTCGACCGTGTGACATTCCCCAAGGCTAAAAGAGACTCTGCACACTCTACTACACCCTTTCTGTACATGGGAAAGAGATCAGAATCTGCCGCTCTTCTCATCACCTGCGCGGCCATTTGCAGAGATGTCGCCGGTTCCCTTCCATCCAGCCTAATCTCCCGTGCTTCTTTGAGCTCGCCTAGTAGCTCTTGACCGAGCGTCGTACCCTGTTTCCGATCGAAGGAGGCTTCATTTGGCTCTGAAAAGACCTCTTCATCATTCCAGACCTTTCCCATGTCTCCTTCCACCTCTCTAGCAACTTCTGGTCGCAGCGCTCGGATGGCATTCATAGTCTTTGCCGAGTCGACGTGCAATGAAGCGCTATACAGCGCTCTCCAAACTTGAGCTTGCCAGGATGTGAATCCAACCATGTCAAGAGATTGTAGTAGCCGGTTTTGAAGGAGCGTACTAATGGCTTCATCGTACCTGCCTTCTTCTGTCAATCTTTGACTTTGCAAGATCATTGTCGGTAAAGCAAGCTGTTCAGACTCAGTAAAGGCGAGCATCCTCCTCTCTTCAAAGCAAGCTTCTTGACAGGCGGAAGTATTACTAGCAACACCAACTCGAGACCACAAGTCCGCTTCACACAGGCAACATTCAGCAAATTCCTTCGAAGGAGCGCCTTGATCAGTGTCGATCGCCTTTCCTTTGCTCTTGCTTTTGCCTTGATGTATGAGCTCTCCAAGACCAGCTAGAATAGGAAGAAGGGGTTGCCCTGCATCGACTAGACTCTCCAAGTGCCAGAGATCTTGTAAAGAGAATGAAGGCTTGCTTCTCGACAAGATTACATCGTCGCCTTGATGGTAACCACGGACATCTTCATGATCGATACGTCGAAGCAAATCATCGCAAGCTGAAATGCAGGACAGATCATTGACACCTCTTGAGAGGCGGAGAGATTCTTCTAGCGATGATCGAGCTGATTCATATGCCTTTGTAAGGTAATGAAATGTGGCATTTCTGAGCAGGTTCTCCTGAAGAGAATAGTTGCTGGAGTCTAGCGGAAATTGATCAAAGAAGCCTTCCAGTTCTGCTCGAGCCATGGAATAGTCTCCTCTTTTCAGAGCTGAAGGACCCAGAGTCTGCTTTTGGTCCCTATCAACCCCGCTTGTAGAATGGTCGGATTTCCCCTCTACCCACCTTTGTAACGCCCGCACCACTTTTGCGAATTCGTCGTCTTCAAGGGCAAAATATTGCTCCAAGCAATGCTGCAAATAATGACCAAATGGAGATTGCTCGTCAATCTTCCTCTCGGCGGGCTTGATGGTCACATTGTGCACCTCGTCGTAAAGCTCTTCGGTCATGAGTAAACGCTCTACTTTAGTGAAGAATTCGTGAAGTCCTGAAAATGAGCTGCTTTCACGCACAACATTCTCGATACGTTGTGTCCACATGCTGACCTCACGATCACTGTCAGGAGCGTGGTCTTGATTCAGAGCGGCCGAAAGTATTGAAAGAAAAGATTCCAGGCTGGGGCTAGGTGCGTCTACGTCAAAGATGAGCCGGGTCGTATGACTTAAGAGACGAGAGAGCAGTGGTCCAGCTTCATTCAGCGAGTCTTCTCGAACGTAAAAGTAGAGGAGAGCGCATGTAGCCACGCTGTGACTCTGTATGCTCTGCACGGACTGCTTCGCAAGATTGGACGACGTCATTCCCACGCACAGTCGACCGGCTACTGGGCCAAAAGCAGCAGGGACGAAGGACTGTGTCGTTCTCTCAAGATGGCCGGGAGAAGAACACAGGGATTCACCACAACAGAAACGAACGCGTAGCTAGCTCTACGTGCAACTGACTAGTCTGCAGAAAATTAGACTGGTCTGTGCATCAAGTCTTGTCTTGTCAGTGAGAACATTGTTGCTTCTCTTTGAAATCATCCCCAAACGCCTAGAAGTGGAGAAAGACTTTGCCTGCCCACTTCCTTCTCCAATAATGCCGCAAGAGACCCTCAACTTTCCGCCTCTCTACTGTGCTGTGGGTGCATACAGACTCGCTCACGATCCGCTTCTGTGGAAACCAATGTGGGCAGATTGTCGAGATGCGGCCAAAAAGGCGGGATTGGTAGCGGTCGCTTGGGCAGTCCTGACCTGGCCTCTACAGAAGTTGTTCGTCTATTACTTTATGCGAGGTAGTGCTAAGGTCTCGGGCATGTCAGCGTGAGTGGTGCATGTGACTAAGGTTGGCAATGCTTGGTGGAACTCATTATTCCGTCTGCTTTGATCAATGCCAGGCTGTATCATTCGGTCAGCACGACTGCGGATAAGATTGATGGCAGGAATGACTCGCGCTTCTTGGGATTTGGCTTGCCCTCGCTCACTACATTTGCAGCTATGATGTTTGTCTTGGGGCAATGCCACACCATCATGGAATTCTGGATGCGAAGAAAGTTGAAGGCGTGCAGAGGTCGAGCGTACGAAGCTACTGTTCAGTCGAGGGGAAAGCCGGCAGAATGGTGGACACCTTACTATGAAGAATGGGAAGAGCCTCCGTACGACAAGGCCAAGAACAACACTCAAAAGCAGAAACTATACATGAGACTCGCATCGCCACTGATTCGAATCTTCATTCTTCGAGTAGCTCTGCTGCCGCTTGACTTCGTGCCCTTTCTTGGTCTAATGGTTTCCTCGGCAATCCGATCGCTGACAATGGGCAGGCAACTTCACACTCTGCTGTTCGCTCACAAGAAAATGACAGCTCTACAGATAGAGCTCTGGGTAACGGAGCGCCAGTTCCAATACCGTGCTTTCGGTTTGACAGCTTCTCTCTTGGAAAGTTTTCCCATTTTGGGCATTGCTTTTAGCATCAGCAATCGAGTAGGCGCAGCAATGTGAGTTGCAGTGGTATCACGCAACGCAGCGAGAATATCTGAATGAAACTCTTGTGACTCTCCGCAGGTATGCTCATGATTTGGAAAAGAGACAACAAGCAGTCCGATCTGGTACTATTCAGAAACTCCCTCGTAGCGAGACACACTCGTCTCATCCAAAATTGCCCTTCACACCTCAAGAGAGTGACGTCGCGTTTCCTGGAGGAATGTCATCCTCTACAAAAGCCCCTCATCCTGATGCTCCACCAGCATATTCCATATCAGAAGCCACCGAAATGATCGGCGGTAGCGGCGGGCCAGCAGATCAAGTGAATGATGTGCCAGCACGCAAGCAGGAGACTGATTTCAGAAAAAGGAAGGTTCCCCCCCTTCCAACGAGCAGAGGGTGAGCGGCATTTTTTTTTCTCGCTGAGAAATGCGACGAACACACCTAAAATCTGTCATTGTCTATGAAATGAAATGTTATAAAACTACAATGCAGCTTGAATGTCTAATGTACAGTGAGGCTCTCATCTTTACTGTCAATCGAAAGCCAATTTCCTTGCCACTTGTTTTCTCTCCTCGATTGTGGCAGGACTCGCTTCCCCGTGCCCTCTCTTCCTTGTCAGGTTGGCTGCATTCAGTTGACCGGCTGCAGTGTCAGCGATTGTTCTGTTGCGATCCTTGACTTCGCTATTGGACAGAAGAGGATGCACGGTAGAAGAGTCAACTTCGTCGCTGACATGTCGTGGTAGTTTGCTGAAGTGAGTAGGGACGGGCGCTGAACGGAAATATTGGTGATGCAAGGCTTCCCGTGCGCCTATTCGTCTGTTTGGGTCAAACTGCAGCAGCTTTTGCAGTAGGTCAATGGAGTCCGGCGAGGCAGCTGGAAAGACGGATCGGAGAGGACTACCAGGATTCTGCTCCAATGGCATGTAAGTCGGAAGCGATTTGTGACCCGGCCAGTCTTTCTCTGTAGGCGTTCCAAGCAACTGACACATCATCGAAATCTGTTGTATATCAGATTGACCTGCGAAAAGCGGCACTCGAAGTAGTAGCTCGCCCATGATGCACCCGACAGACCACATATCAATCGCTGGAGAGTAGAATTTTGCTCCAAAGAAGAGTTCCAACGGTCGATACCACGAAGTCACGACCAACGAAGTCATCCGAACACCAGGATCCGCTAATTCTCGAGCCATGCCGAAATCAGCGATTTTGAGCTCACCAGTCGGAGAGATGAGCAGATTGTTGGGCTTCAGATCTCGATGAAGAAAGAAATGACAATGACAGTATTCGAGACCTCTCAGTAGCATAGCCATCCAACTTTTTATATCGGCCGGCGCAAATACAATTTCCTTGTCTTTGATCAATCTCTCCAAATCGGTGTCCAAGTATTCCAGCACCAGATTGAGGCTGGGGGTGTTGGAGCCCGATGAAAAGCAATCTACCAATCGAATGACGTTGTTGTGCTGTAGTTCCCTCAACACCTTCACTTCTCGGATGGCAGAGATGTCCATCCCATCACCTGAATTGGCCACTTTGATCTTCTTGATGGCCACCTTCTCTCCCGTCTTTATGTTCTTGGCAAGGAAGACAGCCGCATATGTACCTTCTCCCACCTTTGCCAATTTTTGATACGACCCTCGAATAGCATTGTTGCTCTCTGTGAGCGACAGCATTGATTTGGTGGGCATCGCCCCACTACTCCTTGGGAACTCTTGGATCTGCAGCGCGGCACTCGAAGGGGTTTGGAAAGAGGGGGTGTGCGCAACGGCAATGCAAGGTGGAAATGTGAAGGTGGCTTTCGATCACACGTGGAATCAAGCTAAGATCTTCTCAACTTTAACGGACTATGTTCCTCAACGCGCCTCTTTTATGTATACTTGCGGTCTGGCCTTGCGTTTGGTCCTTACTCCTCCCTCCCTCTGCTACACCAGCTCAGCTTTCATTCAGACGTCGTCATGGACAGGCCTAGACGATCAGCCAGAGCTTCGAATGCTCCTCAATTGGGGTATCCTGCCCCGGCTTTCACGTCTCAACCTCCCCCGACATCCCGATTGTCTACCTCGTCTTCATCGTCGCGTCTAGCAACTCCCATGGCAGGTAGTGGTGTTGGAAGTGCTGCGAGTGGTACTAATTTCAACTACAGCAACGGGGTGCCCCCCAATGGATCTTCTCAGTTCTATGGTACACCTCCGCTTGGTTACGGCGCTGGTCAGTCAACTCCTCCGATGGGAAGTAGAAACACTCTCTCCTCGTTTCCTATCAGCAAGTCATCTGCCCCGGTACCTCCTCAAGTTCGTATAGGACCTGGTCAAGCTCGTCATACTACGTTTGCTTCTCGAGCTCGACAAGGTATCAGCACGTTGATGCAACCATTACCCACCGGTCCTGATTTCAACGATCCCCTTAAGATTGGCAGCTCAGGGCTAGGTATGGACTATGGTACAACGGAGAGAACTCGCGGTGGTGGGACACGAAGAAGAGCGGCTGCGGGTATGACATACTACGGCGAAGACGGCAGTGACTTTGAGGAAGAAGAGGAAGCGGATACGAACGGTGCAGGCTCCCCATCCAAGGGCAACACTCCACTTGCAGCGGAAGAAGAAGAGGAAAGACCAGGAGCATTGCTAGGCATGCCACCGTCGGGCAACAAAATTATAGCGAAGCGAGCGCATCGAACTCACCCTTTTTACGTGTCTGAGGGTGACTTGAATGAACAAGCAGATCTGCAGGAGTTTTTGATACCCATTCGAATTGAACTCGAGACAGAATCGCATCGTGTCAAGGATGTGTTTTCTTGGAACATGCGTGAACACATCATCAAACCAAAAGACTTTGCTCGGGTCTTTGTTCGCGACTTGGATCTGCCTCCAGATCCGTATACCAGCCTGGTAGAACAAGCAATCATCGACCAGATCAAGCTTGCAGAACAAAGTGGAATCGATCTCGTCGATATTGGGCCGGCTGCTGGAGGACCTTTTGCCTCCAGAAAGGATGCGAAGAGAAAGCGAGATGCTCGAAGTTGGGACTGGGGCATCAGAAGACGCAGGGAAAAGGTCAGAGAAGATGACGCTTTGGAGCTGAAGGCAGCAAGGTGGGACACAGAGGGTAAATTTGGCGACTTTGAAGACGATATCAGGGTCATCATTGACGTGAGTGGGGATGAGGGTGAAGCCTTTAAGACTAGAATGCTAACGTGCTCCTGATTACGCATGAACAGTACGATGTCCAAATCTACAAGCATCATTTACGAGATCGATTGGAGTGGGATCTGTGCTCACCTTTGACGCCAGACGCCTTTGCTGCTCAACTTGCCAAGGACCTCTGCTTGTCTGGTGAAGCGCTTCCAATCATTTCGAATGCTGTTCGAGAGCAACTACTGTACCATCATCGCTCGGCTATTGAACTGGATCTCATCGGGAAAGGGACTGAATACGCTCGATGGCAGCAAGAGATTGAAGATGCCGAAAGAGAGGAAGCAGAGAACGCGAGGAGACGATGGCTAGGGCAACCGATCCTATCCCTCAAGCCTCTGCAGATGATGCAAGAAGAACAAGAGGAAGAGAGTGAAGTGTTGGGTCCAAGGAGGAGAAGAGCAGTTGGAGGAGACGAGCTACTTCCGGTGTCGTCTTCTCAACAACTACAGGACGAATCAAGAGTCGTCACACCAACGCCCACGCCCAAGACAAACGTGATTTTGAGGACTCCTGCTCAGAGGAAAGGGATCGCAGAGTACTTTCAACATCAACTAACGGAAAAGGGACCAAGACGACTAGAAGGCGTTTGGAGAGATTACTACGATTCGAGAGAATTTGGGCCTTTGATTGAGAAGCTGACTGATGACGATCTGGAAAGAATCGAGCAAGAGGCCATTCGAGCCAGTAGGAGAGGCAGAAGAGATCAGCAAAGGAACGTCGGAAGGAGGAGGAGGGGCTGAAGTAGCAAGTGCATCCCTTGAGGCAACGTCTTTCTCTCTAGTGTACTTTTCCTTTGTCTCTCTTAGCCAGCATTCGAACGAAAAATGAGATGACACCCTACAAATCGATTGAATCAGGAAGAAGTGCGTTGTATGAGATACGGTCGAGATCGGGTATGTGTATTTGTGATGGGGAGAGAGAGTTCGAAAGGAACAAGGAGGAGCGGCAGGGAGGAAAGGGAGAGGTAAGAATAACCTCTCTGTGTGCGTCAGTGCGTGCAAGGTCTTTGAAGAAAGCATCTTCAAGCTGCTACTCGAGGGGCGGAGGCGAGTTTCACGCCTCCATTCTCTTCGGCCACCCCAACTTTCATGCTGTCTAGAAGTCCACCGACGCTTCCGTTGTTGCCCGTCCCGTTTAGCTTGATAGGTTGACTTATCTTGCGACTTGCCCTACGACTCGCACGCTTGTCTGTGTCTGTACTGTTAGCGCCGTCCATATCGCCGTTGATGTTACTTGCTCTGCTACCATAGCTACGAGTTCCTAATGCTTGCCTGAAGTCGTCCACTCCCACTCCGCTCCTTGCATCGTATGAAGCAGTAGTGCCATTCAGAGAGGATGTCTCCATCTTTGACCTTTCCGAGAACGGCACCAATCGATTCGACTTGTTGATCCCTTCTTCATCACTCGAAACAAAAGGTGAAGCGCCAACGAAGGAATCGTCAACAGCAATCTGAACATTCCAGTCCCTAGTGAACCAATTCTGAAGTACCTTTGAATCCAGACCTGTGACCGATTGAATTTTGTCACTGCTCGATAGACTACTGACAACAGCGCTGGCATTGATGGCAGTATTCTTGTCCATGTATGCCGAGGTAGATTCAGAGAAGATCGCAGGGCTTTGTCCGGAGGGAGCGGGAAATGTAGGCAAGGAGCTCGTTTGAACTCTGAATTGAAGCTGTGCGACACCCCAAATAGTACCGATACGGGAAAAGGCGGTCGACAGAAGGATTTGAACGGCCTCCTTTCGCACTGAGGGCAGGCTGCTCGAAGCAGCATTGATGGCAAGCAATGCAGGAACAAGGCCTAACAACGATGCGATTGGGATCTGCTCAAACATGACTTCGAGGAGCTTGATAGCGGCCGCAAAATCGATAGGAAGAGCAGACTCGGTCACCGAACCAGCCTCTAGCCTACGCCCTTCATCTTTATTTGATCGAGCGACGACCGGGAGTGCTTCAAGAGGGCTGTCTTTGACTGAAGTGGGAGCGTAGAGAACCTTGCTGATCGTCAAGACGTAGAGAGCAGCAGAAAGGGAGTGGATAAACCCAGTAGCCTCGACACTCAGCTTGGATTCTAGACTGTCTGACAAGGGGTTGATCCCGCTTACCGAAGTAGAGCCGACTTCGGAAGAGAAGAAAATGAAGAGCGCTTCATCATACGCTTGTCGAACAAGGTAATCCGGGGAAGCCAGAAGACTAGCTGTCTGATGCCAAGCGGAAGTCGATATTTGATTTCGAGTACCAGCTTGGGAATGATGTACTTCTCCTGTCTGGGCTCCCGCCTCCTTTGTTTCTTTGCGCCCTTCTTCACTAGACTTGTGCGAAGTTTTCATGAGCCCAACGAGGCAAGCCAATAATACTCGAATGCTATCCCGCGCTGCTTGTCGGTCCATGTATGTCGACATTGACCCTGCCTCTCCGTCTTGCGCCTCTGGCAGCTCCAGCGCTGCTATACGAGCGGTGATTTCTTCTGCCATGTCATTGAGCTGATCAGCATAATAGATGTGAGTAGCCAGGGAACTTATGCAACCTATCAAGGAAGGCAAAAGCTCATCGCTTGAGGATACGTAGACTCTTCGAACTACAAATCCTAGTAGATTGTTGGCAGTATCCGATGTGGAAAGTCCAATCATGCTCAACTTACTACTAAACAGAGTAGTGATCATGGCGATCAAAGTGAAGTGTTTGTCTTGAACAGGTCCTTCACAGTCTTCTACCAGATACTCGACCAAGTGTGTCAAGACGACGAAGCGATACTGTAATGCGGTCCAACTGCAGATAGCTTCCACGATCCAACAACACCAGTCTCTATGCTCCCATTGTCGTGGCGAGCTTTGTTTGCCATTCAAGTAGTCGATAAAGACGCCTACAAAGGCCCGAATGTGGGTTGCATCTCCGTAGTGGAGAATAGAGTGTAGATTACCGATTGCTGCCGATGCCAAATCTGAATAAGAGACACCTTTTTCGCCATTCAGATTGAAGTCAGGGATCGAGCGAGTGGCAGCAGTCTTCCTCTTTGCACTGTATTCTTTATTGGAAGCTATCCCGCTTTCCGCCAGCTTCGTCGCCTCTTCCTGCAATATCTGACGATAATTCAAGTATGCAGTGGCATCGATGTTTTTGAGCAAGGAAGGAAGTACGCTGGTGAGTTGCTCAGTGTAGTTACTGTTGTAGAAAGCATCAGAGCTGATGGCCCCGGCAATAGAGCCCATTCCTACAAGTCTTGCTCTGAGCAAGGTGAAGGACTTTTACGATCAACTTTCTGCTCGATGCGGTCCGCCTAACCCGACTCTACTTACTTTGTCTCTGCATCTGCGTCGGATAACTTTTCGCTTGCCAATTTAGAGAATTGTGATAGTAGATGTGTGTATGCTTTCCTTGTGTCTGCGTCCGTCGAAGCAGTTGATGAATCGATATACACAGAGAAGGCATAGAAGGTACTGGCCGCTCGACAACTGATTTCAAGATCCCTAGTCCCATTGGCACCACCCCTCCCTGCTGCCTGTAGTGCTGATTGGATGACTGCTGCTGCCGAATTGGTAAAGTAGTTCAGCTCTCGCTGACATTCTACGATGAGATCCTTTGTGATAGCCAAAGTGACCATGAGGGCACTGAAGACGGATTGTGGGGATTCAGTACGAGGTCCAGCAACGAAAAGAAAAGACACAAAATTGTGCATCTGACGCTCGCCTTCCTCACTTACCCTTTCGCCTTCTCGGAATTCAGACCCGTGCCAGTGACACCTTTCGCCTCTGATGCTGCCTTTTGCTGTAGCACACTCCCCACTTTGGTCAACTTGGCTGGCTTCCGGTTTGCATAGTGCGTCAGTCGGCTCAGCTCGTTGCTGTTAGCCTTGTACTCTGGGCCAATGCCTCCCAACAACTTTGCTGGCGGATAGCACTCATTGATGAGAGTTTTGTGGTTTGACTTTGGAATGCACATTCTTTCCTGGGCAGCACGACTCTGACACTCGATGAGAGCACTGAAAGAGAGCGGTGGGCTAGGCGATCGACCGTTTTGACGAAGATAAGACGCAAGTGAGGTATGAAAAGGGTGGTGGGAGTAAGGAAGGTGGGTGCGAACAGTTGAAGAGTCTTCCCTTCCCCTTTTGGTCTCTTTCTGTATGATCAGCGCGTGCGGGGGTTTATTGACTGACGCACGCTAAAGCGCCGAGGATGTTGAAAAACGTTGCTTGTTCGAGGCTAAGTGTAGTGAGTACTGTGCATTGAAAGCCAAGGGTGTACTATAAGTATAGATGCAGAAGTAAGACGCCGTATGTCTTTGGCTCTCCCTGATACCACTGTTGCGCCATGCCTCTTCGTCTGAGCAGTGCCTCCAAAAGACAGAGACAGAGGCACAATGATCAGCCTAGCGAGCGAGTCAACCCCTTGAGAGAAGTTTGGTCCGTTTATCAAACCTTTTAAGAGATGTGGCGATATACGGTGGGAGCGCTTGAATGCTGACTTAGTCCTCTCCACCCTTTTCCTGTTCCTCTCGAAGCGGCGAAGATGCCATCTTGGACAGGCATGACTTTACAGAGATGAAAGGGAGGGTAAAGACACCTTCAGTGCTCTTGTATGATCCCGAAAAGAGACTTACACTCCCTCTCAATCAGCCCCCTCCACGCTCTACCATCCTTCAGCGATTCATTCAAGCCTTTCAGTGTGCAAATGAGAACAACGTTTCTCGATTTCGACATCGAAAGCGTCCATCTGCATTGAACTTTACATCCGCTGCCAATGAACGAAATCTACACAGTGGAAGATATGATGAGGAAGGTACACCGCAATGTGATATCCTCAGCGAAGAGAGGTCAATTGCTTCCAGCAGTGAAGGAAAAAGGTGGGGAGAGCCAAAGATGAGAAGAAAAGTTTATGGGCCATCAGCCAAACGAAGAAAGCATGAGAATGACGATGTCCGGAACACAACTGCCTCCACTTCAAGTAAGGGCGGAGAAGAGGCAAGCTATACGGCGAGCTGTAGCGGAAGAGACGGGTCGACGTCAAGTTCCGTGCAACTTTATGGAAGTGGGAGAGATCCTCTGAGTATTATACAGCAAAGTCTTCCTCGTTTCCTATCCGACATTACGGTACCCACCAGTGAGAGCTATGCCGAAGAAGGACATCAGCAGGAGAGAGGAAGCACGCCCTTTCCCACACCACTCTTCCCTCTGTCTTCGCCAACATCGAAGTTCAAAGCTTCCGCGACCCACCCGAACTCAACGTTCAGAGACAACATATGGTTTCGTCAAGAGGGCCGGTATGGTTGTAGCATTGGAGCTTCACCGACGTATCGCTTTCGAGCTGGACACCATGATGCTAGCAGATTAGGACATGTTGTGACACCTCTAGGAGCCAGAGTCGGACAGCCTGCGCAGGAAGCAGTCAATACCGTCTTTGTCAAGTTGGAAAAAGGGGAAGAAGGATCATACGAGAATGATGATTGCTCGTCCAGCGACCTCGTCCACGATTGCCACAATTCGCCCGACTGGCTCGGCGCTAGCAACGAAGGGAGACACTTGAACAGTCTAGGAGATCTTCCATCCGAGATTAGATCGAGGTTCTCCTGGCAAGTGGACGACGGAAGAGGTGAATCTTATCCCGGGGCTAATATTCGTCATTCGAATACAGCTCTCAGTGACATCTCACAGTAAGAGGTGCAATGTCCTACGGAACCTTTGACTTTAGACAAGATAGCCGTATTATTGAAAAGATCTAAGGGAGGATGCTTGTGCGTGTGCTTTTGGGTGCTAGTGATACAAAAATGAGGTGACGAGCGTGTTTGCTGCTAGTGTCCATACCTTACGGAGTGGGTAGCACAAAAGAAGACAACAGATGTCAAGAAAAGGCTTTGTCGGTCGACTGGATCACCGGCTTCATCTCCAGCTCTTCGTGATCATCTGCCATTGCAAAGCCGTTACTGGCTCCGGACAGACTTGGTCTTGAAATGTGCATCTTTGTCTGATGTGTTTTGGTGATGCGAGGTGAGGACTGGATGGGAGGAGTAGAGTGACCCAGTCGTACGTCACTCGCTTCTGCTTCGTCTTCCTCTGCTGCCTTTTCCGGCTCTCCCACTCCTGTTCTTGTACCCCAGCCGGTCTCATGAAGGGTGAAGAGCGCATAAAGCTTCATGAAAGCAAAGTAGTAAGTGAAAAGGATACTGAAGGATGTAGATGGAGGGTCAGGTTTTGTTTCCCCAAGATAGACACTGCACTAGCTCAATCCTTGATACTCACAATGCAGGAACATATATGATGTCTTGCGGTCTGTACCACAGATGGGGGAGCAGTTTCGCCGTTCGAGTGGCAGCGACCCAGACAAAGTAAGATGCAAGGATATTCCACACCGGCAAGTGATACCCACCATCGCCCGAGGATTTAGTCGACCGAACGCAGAGCAGGATCACCAAGACCGGTCCGATCAAGAGTGTGAATGGGTTGATGAACTTATCACACATCATGTACGCCACGTACGGATGAGACGTCCAAATCTTCCTCTCTTTGAAGATTGATCGAATGTCTGATCTCCAAGTGTTTCGAGTCCAGCGCAAGACTTGCTTCAAGAATCTCCAATCTGGCTTCATCGTGCTGAGTAGTTCAGCTTGAGGACAAACTTGGATGTACGTCTGCCAGTTGTGGTACACCAACCAGCGAGTCAGGAATTTATCATCACCGGAATTGAGCAGATACTTTCCCAACCAGTAGTCGTGTGTGAAGCCATGTAAGAAGGCAGGGTCTTTCAGTATGATGGTTCGGTAGGCCGCCGTTCTCCCAGATAGACAGGGCACCCCTCCGTCGATGTGAGTGCTTGCTGCAATCTCAAAATTCCTTGTCGACAGTCGGAATGCAGCCAAGACTTCCCACAGCGTCATTGCGTGTCCTTGTGGTTTTACTCTCTGGCTTGTTCCGACCCCGCCTACGCCTTGATCTTCAAAGCAAGCCAACAGCCATGTCAGCATTGTCGGTGGCCAGATGGCATCATCATCGGCAAACACGATGATATCGGTAGTTGTGTGCTTGATGCCATGTGCCATCTGAAGCCTTTTGTTTGCCTTTGGAACTGTCAATACCTTAATGCGGTTGCCATCAACACTGTCAGCCAGCGCTTGTAATGGTTCTCTCATCTTGTGCTCTGTGACGATGATGATCTGGGCAGGGTTTCCCACCAACCAGCTATAGGCAGCCTCCTTGAATTCGTCTCCTGCGTCTATTGTTGGCACGATACTGAATGAGAGGGAGAGGGGAGAGTGATGCAAGCTACAGCGTCAAATTTCTACTGCTTTACCCTCAGAGTCGCTCGAGATGCTCTTTCTCCAACTCACATGGTGACGTCTTCGCTAGCTATGTACGTCGGGTTACTTGGCGGAGGAATAGGTCTGTATACCATAGCCGCGGACAATCGTATGAGCCACCAAAAGTATCGATAGAAGCCAATGATTCCGAAGGGTACAACTGTGCAAGAGGACGGTGCGAGGTCGTCAGTCAGCCAAAATAAGAGACTTTCCTTCTCTACTTCCTTCTGATTCTCCCCCTATCATGCCTTTTGGAGACGGCTAGATGTGTGACTCACAGACAGGAAAGGAGTCGGCAGTGAGGTAAAGCATCTTGTCGGCACCTGGAATTTGCGTTCTGGTCTCTCAGGGCGATGCAATGGAAGCCGGCTGGCGACGCAGCGTCGTCGAGAAGATAGTCCTTCCAGAAAATGAAGGACAAGCCTATTGACAGCTCTCGATGATCGTGTCAGTAGTGTGGGTGTCGGGTGGTGCGAACAGGCGAAAGGGAAAAGACTTCCAAAAACAGTAAAAGCACTTCTCGGCGTTGACGGCTGAAAAGAAGGCTCAATGTTGAATCGACGTGAACAGATCTTCGAAGAAGGAGGCGTGCAGAGCTGAAGAGGCGTAACGGAGCTGTCCCATTAAAGTGACGCTGCCGCCAACGGAGGTCCGCTCTGTATGTGTGTCCTGAGCGAGGGAGAGAGTGAGAGAGTATACTATAAAGTGCACGCCTTGTGAGTCTTACGAGAAAGTGTGCAAATATATACATAATTATTGGATTCCTCGAAAAAGATGACATTGGCTAGCGTGGATAAAAACAATTAGTGTATACATATCTGTCCAATCTCCACAAGTTACCGGCATAAGGGGTGCACAGTGATGATTGCCGCGTGTGCAGGCCAGTCAGACTCAACACGGTGATGTATCATGTGATGTGTTGCCCATGGAAGCACCAGCACGTCTAGTCAGTATGGCAAGCATGGCCAATATTTAAAAAAAGGTAGGCGTACAAATAGCAAGGTGTACAAAGAGGAACGAGACGTGAAGGAGAAGCGATAAGAAGAACAGAGAGTGCAGTGTCGTATATCGGCCAGTACAGAAGTGTATAGCGTTACCCTCCTACTGGTCAAAGGCTCGCATCCAGTCTACGAAGAGAAGGAAAGAGGAGAGCAGAAAGAACGAAAAGTAGAGATGATAGGTCAGACATCACTTCGAAGAAGATAAGGTGAGGGAGACCAAGGCAGTACTCACCAGCATCACTCCAAAGGGACTGCATATTCACCAAGGCATCCAGAGGGTCGACTGAACCGATGCCGTTCATGGCTTGTGGATCAGTGACACCCATGACATCTTCGCCACTGCTGTTCAGACCTTCCAAGCTGCTGTTGCCGCCATTACTAAACATGCTGCTACTGCCTGGTGTATTGTTGAACATTTCGAATGAGTTGTTTGGCATTCTCCCACTCAAGAAGGTGTCTAGAGTTCGATTGGTAGGGTCAAAGATTGTCGAATCGATCTCGTTGTTGTAGTTGACATTGGAGGGTGCTGATGGGTTGCCACTCAGGAAGGGCACTTGTCGATCCTGTGTGGTATTCTGTTGCTGGAGATATGATTGCTGGAGAGGCCACTGCTCTCGATTCATTGAATATAGATCCTGTGTACCGTCATTCATCCTTGTTCCCGAATCGTTCTGTCTTGCAGGGATCTGCGTCGAATTCTGGTTCAAAGACGGCATAGACAGGTAGGGATATTGAGAATGGGCAGTATGGTCGAGATTAACCGAATCTGGTGAGTCAGAGCTACTGAATGCAGATTGTAGTTCCACGGTAGAGAGGGGAAGTTGAGAAGAAACCCAGCTTGACGGTAGATTGCGGATGTTTCTCTGTGTGCCTTCCATTCTTGTTTGCTCCTGTTCCGATGTAGAGGCGAATATCGACGTGTCATCATGCTGGTTGTGCTGCTGCTGTGGAAGGGTAAAAGGGGCTGTCCTGTCGTCAAAATGTCTCTTGTTGGAATGCTGAAGCAAAGCTGATGATTCTAGAACGGGCAATGCACTTCGATTGATGATCACTCGCATGACAGCTGCCATGTTCTTAGCCACATCGAATCTCTTCTGCATAGACTCGAAGATGTCCAGCACCTTGCGGACGTCCCCCATGAGTGATTGAGAGACTCGAAGGTTGGAGGAGTAGGCACTCCAGCAGATGAACAACAGCATGCATCCAAAACTAAACGAACGGAAACATAGATCCGGATTCGTCTTGATCAGCAGTCCGCGCGCTCGAAGGTTGTGCATGATGTGTATGGCGGAACGAGCAGCGTTTGAGACAATGGCAAGTGATTTGAATGTCAGGTCAGATTTGTTCCATTTCTCGCTCTGAATGAAAGGTCGATGGATGAGTGTTTGTATAAAGTAGTATTGCACGAACAACCTTGAGCTTTGCAACAGGATGTCCGTGTCTTGCTCTTCTGGATTGTACCGCAGATGTGACGGTACTCCGGCCAACCAATTGTTGAGCGACTTATCAATGTCCGCCACCACAAGCGCATCCCACTTCCTCCCGACAAATCCTCTGCTGATTTTTGATTTGGAGATGGCATAGATTGTCCTGAGCGTCCTGCCGATGACCTGACTCAAGCGAGTCGTCTGTAGGAATCCTTCTAGGTAGCAAATTTTGCCGGCAGGCTGAACGGGTTTCGTGTGATTCTCGCTAGCTTGATAGATGTATTCGTCGTCTATCAAAAGGATCTCGTCTAGATCAAAATCTTCATCTTGGATGGCCATCGGTCTGCCCAAGTCGGCGCTCAGTTGTCGGTCAAGGACGTAGGTGGCCCACCAAAGACGCTTGTAGGTTTCTTCCGTCAAGAGAGACCAGCCCAGTCTCTCGGCAGTGAATTTGCGGTGAGCTCCACAGTCTTCTAGCATTCGCACCACTGTACTCAAAGACACCCAAGCATGGACGAGGGTGGATTTTGGAGCAGCCGATGAATCTGATGAGTGCGTATGCGTCAGTCAGAACCCCACCTCTTCCTTTTCAAGAAAAACAGTGCGCCGTTTCAAGTCTGTCGAACGGACGCTCAACTACTCACATGTGATAGACATCAGAGTCGACTGAATGTACATGACCGCTGTCCCATGCTGATGGAAATCTTCCGCCAGTAGGGTCATCTGTATCTTGTGCCAATGTGTGCCCATCGCGATCCCGTCGGATCCTGTTAGTCGATCATCTTCCACGTATCGACTAGCTATGCAAAATACTCCCAACGCAATCAAGAGACTCCGACCATCCTTCCACTCCCACGTCGGTTTACTCAGCAGCTTGCGACTGACGGTCTCGTTGAGAATGGGTATGTCTCGATTGTGTCGCGCAAAGTAGGCGTCAACGAGCGTCTGTCGCAGATCATTAGCGGGCCAAGCAAAGTCGAAAGAACTGTAGTCCTTTCCGTCCTCCGTGGGGCTACTGCAGATCATCTCAGCTATAACTCCGGACGTTTCAGCGGCAATGAGAGGAGTAGTGGCCTTGTTATTAAGCGACATTTTCTCCAGCAAAGGGAGAATGTGAAACTCGGACGCTCTGCCAAGGAATTGTCTTGGCGCGTCGAGAAATTCATCATCCTTTCCACCGCTGTCGAAATGCGAGGCATTCAGTGCAGACGTTGCCTTGGTGTCCGCTCGAGAAGAATCTGCGTACCCTTGACCTGTCGTTTGAGTTGCAGACGACTTTGGCAATTCCAAGTTGAAATTGTCTAACGAAACCTGCAAGTAAGCCGCATCTTCATCATCCTCCAGCTCGTAATTGTCTACATCTTCGCCGATAGCCTGGTCACTAGGTTGTCTGCTTCTTTGTATGTGACCATCTTGAAGGCCAACTAAGGTGGGATTCAGTGGTGGACTGTCTGCCTCACCGTCCTTCTTATCGCTTGTGAGAACAGGCATAGGTCCAATGATGCTGTCTAAATCGAGGTAGGGTGCCAATTGACGTATCATTTCCTCCGCCTTCTCCATGCGAGCTTCCAATGCTATGACATAGCTTCGAAGTAGAGAGAGATAAGTCAGAGGTGCACGGTGACGGCCTCCTTTGGCTCTTCTCAACTCACCTCCTTGGTGGGGCTCTTCTCTTCACCGCATCGGCAAAGGTGCAGTCGTGTCCATATGTCGCGCTGGAAATTGTGGGTTGCGTAAGTTTCGCTGTGAGTTTCGTTGCTTGCTCTCCTCACTCACCAGTTGCTACATGCTCCCTTTTCAGGTTGCAGACCATCACATCGAATCTTCTTCTTTCGACAAACCTGTAGATCTCTCATCACTGTCAGCGTTCCTTCGACTTAAGCCCGGCATAGATCGATGCATTTCACTCTTCTCTAGAAAGAAAGTGGCAGATACGAGGGACCTTCCTATCGCACTCACATCGCACGCTCGTGTGACTCTTTTCCTCTTCCTCTCAGCATCTCCGTCTTCATCATGGGTCATGTCATCGTCCGGTCGATCTTCCCCTTTCATTGTATGTCGAGATCAAATGCAATGTGAGAGAGCAGTAGGACGTTTGTGCGGCGTGTGGTCGATATCTTTGACCTGCTGAATTGCAACGTTGCAAAAGACCCAAGAGGGGGAAGGGAGAGCGAATATGTAGTTTGTCGTGCTGAGTGCGATCTTGCAAGATGTTGGCAAGGTCGATAGGAGAGATGGTCGCACTACGAAAGCAGTTCGCATGAAATTTCACATCTACAGTACTGTTGGCTGCAGCAGATCTGCGATTTAATATACTCATTATATTTGAATTGCAGATAAAGTACAGTAGTCCATTTGTGTATACATATGAATCTGATCGAGCTTCCAATATCTTTTTCCGGTACGCGTTATAGATATGAAAGAGGCGAAAAAGACAGGCGCGCCGCACGTCTTCCCACTGGGTTAGTAGCAAGCAGCGACAGAACCCAAAGCGTCTGCTTAACAAATGCGATTTCGTCGTTGAAAAAGCACGGTAGGGACGGGCAAAAAATATCTGTCCGTGCATTTATCTATGAATTGTGGCGAAATTTCTTTGTCGAAAGGCAAACGCTCTGCGGGCAAGAAGTCACTCTCTATCTTGCTAAGTTTGCGAGAAAGATCAGGGACGAAGTGACGAGGAACTAAGGGGACAATGGATCAAGCCTTCAAATCCCTTAACGCGCGAAGACAAGAAGAAAATGGGTAGAGGAGCTGCATGCCCTTCTATAGAAAGCGGAGAATTTAGTTTTAGTCGAGATTAAAGGAGAGAGAAATCTTAGGTGTGCTTACTTGTATATTTTGTATTTCATTAAGGCTGTTCATGCAGTGCAGTATGTTTACATCGTGGTCCCGGCGTTGAAGCGATCTCGATTTTGATTCTGCGATCTCAGTCCGATACTAATGCTCGTCTTAACTGCTTGTTTGCTGATGAGCAGCATTCGCATAATGAAAAACGCCACATTTGACGCTCGACCTATTCTTTTCAGTGGAAAGTGCACAGTGACTAGGTGTGCAAGGGCCGAGTGTGAAGCGGGAAGAGATAAGGAAACATCCTTGAAAGAGGGCGCACAAGTTCCTCGAGTGAGAATATCTATGGCTTGGGCAGACTTGGCTTCACGTTTGTCACCATCTTGATCTGAGATGTGATCGCCTCAATGGAGACGTACAATTGCTCCAGCTCAGACACTCTCTTTGTAGCTAGCGTTTCCAACCCTGCAGCTCCCTTCAAGCTCTGTGCTCCAACGACGTCTTCGAAAACATGATCTAGATTGGACTTGAGTAGGAGAAAGGTGAAGTATAAGTAAGTGTGTTTTGAACACTCGGAAGTGTCTCAGTACGTTCCTGAGTCTTCGAGATCTGACTCACCCTCAGATCATAATCGAGTCCATCGGCGATTCTCTCCCAGTCCCTCCAGAATCGTTTCTTGGCGCGGGTCCATCGACTCTGCAGTAACCAGACCGAGAACAAGCTTGCAAAGGCAAATGTTGCTGCAGCAGTGGATGCTTGCATGGCAAGAGGTGACAGGAAAATTGGAAGGCTAGCACCGAGGGGACCACCTCCTATCGCGCCTACGATGGTTGCAAGACCTGTAGTGCCAATGATGCCAAGAGTGAACAGGACGCTTCTCTGTGCTCGCAGACACAGCACATCGACGGGTCCACCAAAGGCGAGTAGCTGACGTCGACGCTTCTCGATAGGTAGCGTGAGCAGATCACGACGAAGGACCTTTTCCACCTTTTCAACCGAATGCTTTCGAAGTTCGTTCAGGAGGATAGGTGAAAAGAATGCGCTTCGGAAAGTGCCGTGATCCCGTTCCAAAGAGTCCAAAGGTCGGTAGGATCTCGGCGAAGAAGGGTCAAGGACTTCAAACACAGAAGTTGTTCGCTTCTGAAGCTTCTCTGCGACATTCAACAACTTGCCCGTTTCAAACGTCAACTGTCGTTCGGTGTTCCTTGCAAAACTGCGATCAATGGCAGCCTCCGTCTCTGCTCGAACATCGTCCACCTTCCATAATATCCTCCACCAAGGTAAGCGATCAGCGAATGCCGTTTCTACAAACCTGTTTGAGTCTCTCGTGACCGCTTCTCTTGATTTGCTTCGATCTCCCGCGCGCACATGCACTTTCGAGTCACCATCTTGCTCCGCCAAGGAGAACACTTCGTAGAACGTCTTGAGCTTTACCGCTTCCACTTCTTCCTTTAGCACTCGTGCTGCTCCCTGCGCTTGACGGACCTCATCAATTTCTGCTGAGATTCCATACAGCGCTTGGTCGAGTGACTGTCTTATCAGATAGCTGACTGTTTGCAATGCGAGGGCATTACCATTTCCAGTGTGACTTCCCGTGTTGCTTTCAAAAATTCGACTGACAGGCATCTGCTCCATCGAAGATTTGACGATGCTCATGCCGGAAGCAGTATAGAGAGATGTGAAATCAGACCAGGCAGCCGCTGACTCGCCGTAGACTGCACCTTCTTCATTCTTGATAGGATGTGAAAGTGCTTTTCGAAGTGCATCACTGGCTTGAGAAGCTTTCTCGAAAGAAGTGTGCACCAGGACGCTGGCATTGGAGCGATCCGCTGGCGTCGAAGATCTTCTCGTCTGCTTTTCCAGAGACGTAAATGCCTCTGTCCCGATGGCTATTTTAAGCCCGGAGAGATAATCTGCATTGTCAAATACATGTGAGGTGAGATGATTGACGATGACTCGAGTAGCCGGCTTGTGAGCAAAGTACCGCAGCAGCTTCAAGGTAGGACAGAGCTTCAGATCATGAGGATAGCGTTTGTGCGCCAAGAGAGTCAGGTCGTCCGTAGTGAAGAGTACCATGTCGCAGTTGTACAGCTCGTCCAGTGTGGCAGAACTCATCGTCGGATTGGTTATCTCCACCACCTCGAGATTGCCTTCCCGCAACCACGAATTGGGTATGGTGAAGTCAGCGTCCTTCGTATTTAATCCCAATTGTGGGCCGTACCTGTGCATCGTGAATAGCATTTAAGCACTATCTGTCATGAAAAGATGTATAGTACACCTGCGATGACTTACCGAATAGTCAACGGCCTATGCTGGAGCTCGTCTCTGTTCTTGTATCTTAATTTCAGAGTCTGCATTTTGGTTTGGTTGCTGTAAGAGTCAGCATCATCTGCTGAAACACTTGGCTGCACAGATGCGTCGCTTAGTGGCTCATCCAGCAGGCTTGTGATGAGGTCCTCTGTCCCTGAAATTATCGAGCCGACGACTACAGGAAGGAAAGTAGGAAAAAATCAGCTCATAGTACTGGACTTTAGGGTGTACTAAGTTTCTTTCCTGACCTGCTATCCGAGTTGGCCTAGGACCCCTTAATTCCAGCATCTCTCCCGCCTTTCGCAATCGATTGGACCACACAATAGACCGGAGGGGAGTGTCTTCTTTGAATATGCGCGAGCAGGACAGTAGAATGCGGTTGTAGTCGGTTGCAGTTGCTTGCGAGGTCGAAGTGTACGATGGGAGAGGTGAAGAAGAAGTACTGGGTATACTGGAGTCTGTCAAAGACGAGCTGATTTGGACATGGCTCGCCGTTTGTACCATGCGTATCCACCCAGGAGGACGACGACAAGAAGTTGCTCCACACAATGCCAGCCGCCCGAGGCTGCTTCGTGGGAGCATCGTTAACGTCTTCTTCTCGTTGTTCTTCAAAGCAGAAAGTATAAGTCGAATATGGTATGTATTGCTGAAGTCGGTCGACGTGGGGGGGGGGACGGTGAAGATCGACTAGCTCTCTTTTGGCTAGGAAGCCCGTGCTGCACAACCCATCGAGCCGCCCATCAAAATGCAATCCCCATCTTGTGCCTTTCTGTTTTGACGCGTTTTGGGCGCGACAAAGGTCGAAGACATAGAGTGGTTGCGACCTCGAAGCGCTCGCGTCAATCCTTCGCCTTATTCATACGATCGATTACCCCTTTCTTTGGCAGTGACGAGCGAGACACAGTGGTGGAAAAGCGAGGGAATCATCGCCACACCGTTCTCTATGTTTCCTTCCGCATCGACCTCCAAGGTCGCGGCAGGCTCAAAGCGAAGCAGACAGCAATCCATGCAAAGCCAGATGTCTGAAATGGGAGCCGAAGAAGAAGATCAGAGCATCAATCATAGCGGGACAGGGTCACGTAGGGTAGTGAACAGGAGCAATCCACAGATGAGTTACGCATACGGAGCTCCCTCCGATGAGACAAAAATACTGAAGAAGGCGAGGACCAGTGGCAAGGACATCAGCAGCGAATTGGAGTTTCCTCCTTCTCCACCACCGACTTTTGTCAAGGAAGAGGTCTTGGACGCTGTCAGCCGGTACGCGGCCAGAAGAAAGAACCTAAACGAGCAGCAGTCGCCAAAGAAGAAGGCGACTTCAAAGATTGAGAGTGTCGACTCACCTCGAAGATCTACCAGGCTGAGCGCTTCTGGAAGCCAGGACGGAGTCCTACCGCAGGACAGAAGGAGAGCAATTGCTGCCATCGAGGTAGATCAAGCGGTCGAAGAAGAAGAAGAAGAGGAAGAGCGAGCGAGCTCATCAGCTTCACAGCAGCTAAGGAATCGACTCTTAAGTCCAGGACAAAGTCGCAGTGTCAACACACACGTCAGCAGCTTCTACCTGGATGCCCATCGAAGTACGAGTGATGATGATGGGGCATCGAGAGGAGGAATGAATGGATTCCCTACATCTCTTTTACGTGGTGCACAAAGACCGCCTCATGAGCATGTATCTGCTGACATGAGCGGGTTTGGGATGCAGAGTGTCCAATCTAGCGAGCTCGGCGATTCACGCTCACA
The DNA here is from genome assembly GCA_026210745.1 of Exobasidium rhododendri. Taxonomy (NCBI): domain Eukaryota; kingdom Fungi; phylum Basidiomycota; class Exobasidiomycetes; order Exobasidiales; family Exobasidiaceae; genus Exobasidium; species Exobasidium rhododendri. The sequence goes on from CP110630.1 coordinate 2,923,116, forward strand.
CGATTACTTGGAGGAGGAGAGACTCGCTCAAATGCTAGATCAAAGTAGTCATCAGGCTTCTATTTCTGCATGGAGTCCCAAAGCATGGTTCAAGAGCAAGCCATCTCAGGGTATCAGCAATGAGAGGAAAAGCGATGCAGAGGGGGAGAAAAGTGCGAAAAGCAAAGGGAGAGATGCTGGAGATTTGACTGGCAATCAGCTCTTACACTCTAAAGTTGAAGAACACGCAGAGAGCGATTCAGGTACCAGTATGGAAGGAAAGAAGCATGGTCATCACAAGAAGAAGTCTGGTGTCACAAGTGGAGAGAGGGAAGGCAGGAATAGTAAGAAGGCAAATGATCGACGTGATAGTAAAAGGAGCTCGAGAGATGGAATGGGCGAAGGAGAAGCGAATGGCGAGGTGGGCGAGGAGGGAGAAACGAAGAGCAGACGAGGTGCATCCCCCTTTGCAAGAAATCTTAAGAAGCTTCCAGGAGCGATAGGCACAAGTCTCGGGCCCTCAATTCCCTTTTGGGCCCTCCTTCTGAGTGGTTTACTGCTTCTAGGATCGCTCGGTCTTCACTTGCAAACGAGAAAGAGTGGTACCGGACCATTCTCGTCTTCAAGGAACGGCTTTCTCTCTTCGATTTCTACACTTGACTCTGTACCTCAAGCTTCAGAGCGCATCGTGAGACTTGAATCAGCATTTGAAGCACTAAAATCAGCTACTATCGACACAGGCAAGGAAGGAGAGCGGCTCACTGCCCGCCTGGATCAACTGGAAAAGGAGTCTGACAAAGCGAATCGCCAATTCTCTTCTTCTCAAAAAGCAATGGAGCGTCAGTTGAAGGGAATCGAAGCAGAGTCCAGTAAGATCAAGACAGAGATGGATACACTGCAGACTAGATTAAAGACGATGCACGCAGAGTCCCGATCTGAGGATTTGGCTGCGAGTAGCGCACTCAAGAAGCGTCTGGATGCTCTAGAGAATCGTATGAAGCTGAGCGACAAGCAAACAAACGAAGCAATCGAACGAGCAAGAGCAGCGGAAAAGGTGGCGACCGAGGCAAAAAGCAGCCTTGATTGGTTGGAGAGGAAGCTACCAGCAGAGGTGGCTGTCCCGGTTCAATCCAAGTCTGGGAAGCCTTTGCTAGATGCGACAACCTTGCAAGGACTCAAGAAGCTCTTCGTCAGCAAAGAGGATGCCGACTTCCAGAGCAAGAATGAGGAAGCAATGCGATCTCTATCACTTGAAGCCTTGGAGGGTCAGATCAAGACGGGTGCAATTCTGGGTCGTGACGACTTCCTCCAGTTGTTGTACTCTGAGTTGGACAAAGCCAAAAGCAGCATGGAAGCTCGATTCAACAGCAACGTCGAAGGGATGCAAAACGAGATACTAGCAAAAGTCCGAACGCAACAAGACATGTTTGAGAAGTCTGGCAGCTGGAAAAAAAAATCGTCATCTCGTCAAGAGTCAGGCTCTTCACTGGACGAGCTTTCTGTTGGAGCCACTTCGAAGGAAGCAATCGTAGCGCTCATCGAAGAAGCATTGGAGATCTATTCGGCTGATCGACTTGCTAGACGGGACTTTGCATTGTACACGGCAGGAGGCCGAGTGATACCTTCGCTGACTTCGCCGACATACAACTTGCAGAGCCGGTCATTCTTTTCCTTGGGAGGTAATCGGAAGCAAGTCGAGAAAGTCAAGCCACCAGTGATTGCGCTGCACTACGAGACCTCTCCGGGAATGTGTTGGGCATTTCAGGGGGACGACGGTCAACTCGGCATCGGTCTGGCTCGAAAGGTCATTGTGTCGGACATCACGCTGGAGCATGTCTCTCCCTCCATTTCACTCGAAGCGGGCACCTCGGCACCTCGTGATGTGACAGTCTGGGGGCTCGTAGAACGACAAGAAGACCAGAGACGACTCGTAGCATATCGTCTGTCTCAACAGCAACAGCAGCAGCAACGTGACGAAGATCACGACCTCTACGTTGACTTTCCTACCGCTGCCCCGCCTTCCAATCACCACTTGCTACTCTCCTCGTTCACGTACGATATCGCTTCGAATCGTGCTATACAGACCTTTCCCGCATCCAAGGAAGCAAGAACACTCCAGATACCAGTCAATATTGTGCAAGTTCGAGTGACGAGTAATCATGGAAACAAAGACTTCACTTGCTTGTACAGGATTCGAGTGCACGGCCAAGAATGGACTGGCGAGGGAGATGAGTGAAAAGCGGTGTGCAAAATGGCCCTTACCTCAGAATATATACTACCCACACCCTCTTACGTTTGTACCTAACTGCTTGCTACCTAACGCACAGCCCTGCTTGCTTAATGTATCAACACGCGCATGCACACACACACACGCAGCGTCTCTCTCTCATCGAGCACGTCTATTTCCCTCGTCTTCTGAGCGTCAAATTTACGTGATTAGATCTTTCTAAGTCTACTATCTACATTCTCTGAAGCGGTGGGATGGTGAGCAACTGAAGAGCGGCACCCAAGACGTTTCGAGCGCTTCGATACATCATCAAGCGAGCCAAAGCTAGATCCCTTTCTTGACCCCGAACGATGACGATTTCCCATGCACTGGAGACGGCGTGAGTCAATCGGAAGCAATATTGGACTACCGTGGAGGGTTGGAAATCTTTCATAGCAGCCTTCACTACATCCGGCCACGTAGCGAGTAGCATAATCACTTCCCTGGCCTTTGGTTCCACGAGCAGGTCCATTTTAAGAGTCGAAAAGTCAATAGGACTGGATGGCAACTCTAAGCCGTCAGTCTCCGCTACTCTCCTTTCCACCGAGCATAGTCGGACATGATTGTACTGTAGGTAAGGCCCGGTGTCCCCTTCGAATGATAACATTCGATTCCAGTCAAAGTTGTAGTTGTTGATCCTCTTTCCGCTCATGTCTTGAATTTTGACAGCGGTCATGCCGACGATATCGGCGGTCAATTCTTTGTTCTCCACCTGGGCATATTTTGTTTCGTTTTTCTTCATGACCTCGTGCATCTTTTCCTTTGTCTCCTCCAGGATGTGATCTAAGAACACCGCCGTTCCCTTACGAGTCGACATGCCAAGGACCATTCCAAAGTTGATGTGCTGCAATTTCCCAGCACTTGGCTGAGCCCAGTCGTACTTCATCAATTCGAGTACCTTGAAGAACTGCGCAAGGTGTAAGTCTTGCTGAGAGGCAACAATGTACATCATCTTATCAAACCCTTTTCCCTTTTCCTTGCACATCTTGTCCCATCGCTGTTTCGCTTCCGCAATGTCTCGAGTGATGTAGAGGGGCGTCTTGTCTGCTCGCTCAACAATAGCCTTTTCCAGCTTGTACTTTGTCAGATCGACCAACAAAGCATCGTTCTTCTCTCTTTCGACAAAGTCAGACTTTCGTAAGATGTCCATCGCTGTGTTGATGTTCTCCTTTTTGACCTGTGATTCTCCACTGTAGACGTCAAAGTGGATATTCAATCGAGCGTACGTCTCGATATACTTTTTGATGCTCAGTTCTCTGAACTTCCTCCACAGTCCCACTGCCTTTTCTTCTCCATCCTCCATGCTTTTAAAGTAAGCACGAGCTTGTTCGTGGATCGCCTTGTCTTCTTCTCCGTCTTTGTTGATCCTGACATACACATCGTAGAGATGCGTGACTGCATCTTCCTCCAGTTTCGCGTCATCACCGTACTTTTCCCAGCCGACAGCCAAGAGTCCAAATTGCTTTCCCCAATCTCCCAGGTAGTTCCATCGCTCTACATACCAGCCATTGGCCTCAAAAAGATTAGCTATGAATGCTCCAATGATAGTACTTCGCAAATGGCCTGCATGGAAAGGCTTGGCAATGTTCGGTGATGAGAATTCCACGATAGCATTTTTGCCCTTTCCATCAAAGTTGGTGCCGTACGCAGACGGTTTTGTGCTGATGGGTCCGAGCGACGAAGACAGTTCTGAGGGACTCAAAGCATCAATTGTGGCTACCGTCAGGTTCGTCAGCGTACTAGTGACGACAGTGTAATGAAGAAAAGCGCCTTTCGTGTCAAGCTTTTCGATGTAAGCATTTGGCTTGAACTAATACATTGAAGGTGGGTGAAATTTCAAGGGGGTCTTAGCAAGGCATTCTGCAAGGAGTCCATAAAGATCAGATATCGCTGCACTCACCGCTGTAGACACTCTCTCTGCCAGCTCGACGGGTTTCGTTCCTGGGACTCGAAATCGCGGCATGGGAACGGAAAAGTCAGTGCCCTTTGCAGGCATCTGTACGCAGGGATAGACATCGTCTAGCTTGAGCTCTGGGATGGCCTCCACGATCTGGGCGGCTATGGATAGACGAAACGCATCTAGTGGGTTCCTTTTTGGGTCAACCCCCTCCAAAGTCGGCAGCGAAGGCAGCTGCGAAAGGAGCGAGACTCCATTAAACTCTGACGTTGAGGACGCCATTGTTCGTCTGTGTGCGATAGCAGGAGCAGATGTAAGGATGAACCTTTGATGTATTCGTGCAGCAGTCGCACTTCTGTTCAGCTTTACGATGGAGCAAAACACTGTCGCAAGTGGTCGTGATGTTGGTGGGCGGGTTGCCAGGTCTTTCCCAAGAAAATCAAGCGTCTACAATCTTGCTGTTCTGAGGCCAGGAAGAAAGTGCTCCGAGTCATTTAACACCATCGCGCTCTTCGTCCTTAAACTTTTTGAGATTTGTCTGATCGTCACGTGGACAGAATTAGCGTGGATGCATCACTTTCCCTCGAGTTGATTAAGGGCATGGAGGAACTGCCTTCCATATATTCAGACGATGGACTATGCTGGTGTCTGATTGGTATGAGAATTGTCTCCCTATTTAAAGCAATGAAATGTCGCCCCCTCGCGAGACGATCAGAGACGAATTGAGAGGCGTGAGAAAGGAAAGGAAAGACGTGGAAAATGCTATGCTTCGACTATTTTATTTACAGACACAAAGGATCGACACGGTGACGAGTCGGTGTGCTCAACGAAGAATACCTGCTTCATGTCAGTATTTTGCCAAACAGGGGCGTTGCAATGTCTTCATCGTGACCTGGGATGATATGAGCAGCCATCGTCTTTTCCATGCGAAGTAGCCTTTGATTCGAATTGAACCAGGCCTGATGATCTCTCGACAACCAGCCTTGAGGTACTCCTGGCCAGATGTTCTCTTTCACATGTCCGTGGCTGGCAGGGATAAGAGCAGAGAAAAAACGAACAGCCAGTAGAAGTCAGCAGAAGACATTTTACATCCTCTCATAGCGGCATGCGACTCACTCTGAGACAAAAATGTATGTTCCGGAATCGATCAAATTGATCTGAAGACCGCAAAGACCAGCGGTGTGTCCAGGTAGATGGTGGAGCGTCAAGCCTTGAGCGATGTCATTAGTACGCTCATCAAAGGTCTTCCAATTGAATGCTGTTTGCATGTAGTGGGGCATGTACACTCCTGCGTCGGCTCCGGTAGCGACCGAATAAAAGCCAGATAGGAGTTCTTCCTTGTGGACCCAGATGGGGATGTCGGTACCTGTGTGTAGATGAATGCTATAATCACTATGCCATACTCAATCGGATTGAATTAGTTCAAAGGGTGCCTACCTTCGAAATGCATCAGTCCTCCGGCGTGATCCAAGTGAAGATGACCCTGTTTCAACGTGACGATGTCATTTAGGTACAGCATTCCTAGCAAAGAACACGGAGCCGTGATTACTCACGACGATGATCATCTTTACGTCCTTGATGTCGTAGCCAACATTCTTGATAGCAGCATCAAGCTCATGCACTGGTTCATACCTGCTTCGGGCAAATATGTCATTTCTGTTGTCGGAGGGGTGTTTTGTTCAGTTCTGTGTCAATGCAACTCCATCTTCGGCAATGCAGAGTGCCAATCACTCACATTGGGGCTCCCCAGACCTCTACGTAATTCGGGCCTGAGCCTGTTTCCCATAGCACAAGTCCTTCGACTGGATGGTCCTGGGTTGGGAGCAAAAGATGAGGAAATGGTGAGGTCACGGAGGAAAGTCTGGGCTCGCGACACGGTGCAACTCACGATCAAGACGACGTACATGACTAGTGGAGGACATAAAATAAAGCCAAAGCGCAGAGTTGAAGAGTTCTGCATCAACAACAATGCTCATTATGCCCTCTTCCAACACTCCTTTGCAGCCACTCACCCAAATCTCTTCGTTCAGGCTTCGATGGACCGTCTGGATTCGACATGAGCGACGTGTTCCCACCCCGAAGAAACCACCCAGCGTCGGCTTGAAGGTAACCAACGCAGAGAACATGGACTTTTGTTCCTGGCGGACAACGGTTCAAGACCTGCGTCAATACCTGAGAAGGGAAAGATGATACAGACTCAGACTATTGTAAGATTGACGCAGCACTGTGCCTCTCACCACGCCGTCCTTCATTTGGTGTTTAGTCAGATAGGAATCCATGATGGTGAGTATGAGATGGTGAGGAAAGTGGCTCGATCCGATCCACTCCACTTCATCGTCACGACCACCCATACACACTCCACTCGTACACTTTCATCACAGCGTCTGTATATAATTCATCAAGGCGGGGTTAAGCTTTTTCTGGTCATGGGATCACTGGGAAACCAAGCTAGAAGAAGACCGACTAGTCGCCCCGAGGCTAAATTCTCAGCCTTGGTACTTGTCGTACGGCAGAGGTACGATCGGACGCGTGCAAGATAAAGCCACGTGGCTTCACAAGCCTATTTTGACGCTAAGCCTTTCCTTGGATCTTGATCTTTGTTTGAGTGTGATGGATGTGCCAGTATAATGTGTACTTTGTGTACTATTGAAAGGTCTCTCAAGTCCTTAGTCAAGGTAGCTTAAATCTAGAACGGGTTGCGTCTAGACTGGCAGAGTGCCCTTCGCATTATCCCACCTTTATTATTCCTCCCCTTAGCTCCTCTTTTTTTGGATTTGCCAGCCAAGGAGCGCACAAAGAGAGAGAGAGAACTTCCATTGTCCAAGGGCTATTTCCTGGCAGTATTTTTAGTCCACGATCAGAGGAGCATCTCCTTGACGAGGCTCTACATTCACACTCAGTTCGACCTCCAGGATAGTCGCATCCTTGGTGCACCAGTACAATCCTTGGACTTCATTATACCAACGTCACCACAAAGCCTATCTTCGGCACTCTCAACAAATCAGTACCACTACATTTACAGGCATGCCGCTCTTCAAGAGTCTCCGCTCCAAGTCTTCTCGAAAGTCAAGCGCCTCGGTCTCGAGTGAGGTCGACAATGCTAGTGACTTTGGGCCAAGATCAGCATCATCTACTACCTATGATAGTATCAGAAGCACAAAGAATGGAGGCAGTGTCAAGCCATCCGACAGCAAGACCTCCCTCGCTAAACTTCCTTTGACACCTTCTTCACCTCCTCGTACTTTGCCACGATACCAGAGCAGTACATCTATTCGGGCTGCCAAGAGTGCGTTGGTTGACGAGGGTGAGAAGACTCAGACAAATCTCATGGAGACGCTTCCCGAGGTCAACTCTTCCCCTGCTAGCACTTTCGATCCAGCTATGAATAAGACCAGACCCAGTGACCTTTTTGCCGGAAAGGGAGTTCAGTGGGATGCGGTGAAGCTTGCAGGTCCTCAGGCCAGCCCAGCTACTGCTGCCAAGACCAATACAAATGAGGACATGCAGAATTTCCTGAAGATGTAAGCGACGAGGGACGCAGTCGATGACTAGAGCATCATACTGACACTGTAACGTTGCTACCTCTCGCAGGCGAAGACAATGGAAACCCACCTTTGCTACCGAGAATGAAGACATCAACACCGCCAATTTCCAGCCACCAAAAGATCTATCGCAACTTACCTTTGCATCTGGTGATAAGATTCAATCGCAGGGCCTGATGAGCTTGAAGGACTTAGATGAATCCCATCAACGAAAGCAACATCTGTTGAGCAGCGCACCACTAGGTGGAAGTCTGTGGGATGAACCAGAGACGAGCGAAGCAGCAATCAAGAGAGCTTCTAACAATGAAGTAAATCAGAAGGGAAAGCCAGTTGCTACTAGAAAGGAGAGCAGCAAGGGAAGAAAGTTTCTGGGAGGGGAAGAAAAGGTGACATCACCAGCTCCACAAGTAGCAACGTCAAAACCGACCCCTACCGACTACTTTGAACAGGGAAAGACTTCCAAGGTCATCGCATCAGATACAAAGGAAGGAGTCAGTACGCCTATGCCTCCGGGAGGCTTTGCCGCACCGACGGTTGACGAGACTGTGCAAAGCACTCCAGCTGCCGTGCGAACATCGATAGAATCGAGTGGGAATGGCTTTGAGACACCAACCGAATCTTCCGCTGAAATGCTGGATGCAACAAAGGACGATGACAAGACGTTGACTTCAAATGGTAATGGCCATTCGGAAGAGAAGGTCGCCACAGTAGAAGAGAAAGTCAAACATATGACGGTAGACACGGTTGCTATACCCGAAAACGGTTCAGCTAACGTTGATCCATTCACACCCCGACCTGCCGTTGAATCACTTGGAAATCGTTCTATCACCCCCACACCACATAACGGAGAGTAAGGCCTCACGTAATCCTCTGGGATTTCTGAGGGAGAAGCGCCACAGAGCCACGTAATGATTGGCTTCAAGTAATTTTTCTCATTTCCCGTTTGGGGACCCCCCCTTCCTTGGCATCTACGCTCCCTTTCGCACGAAGAATCTCTCTTCCTCTACTCGCTCGCTTTCTTCTTCCACCCATTCCAAGTGTAAAGTTCTCTCCATCCTCCACGCCTCGACAACATCTTGTGTTTAATCATCAAAGATAGAAAATTACCTTTTCCTTCCATCGTGCTGAGCGACCAGAATGTTGGAACAGTCGTGTAGTGATACTGGTGCTCAATATGGAGAGGCTTATAGGTACATGGATGTTTGACACGACGTCTACGAGAAGGAAGGAATACTCCTAGCATGATGCAATCAGAAGAAAAGAGCCTTGCCTACTTCTTATTACCCTTCTTTTTCCTTCTTCGAGCCGCTCGATTCGGTGTACCAGTCTCATTGTTGGTGTTTTCCGCGCCTTCCCCAGCTTCATCGTCTTCTGCACCACCATTCTGAGGAAAAGAAAGGCGAGAAGACGTCAGATATAAGTTCTCCGCTCGAAGAAGCTGGATGACACCATCGGAGTCCGCTACGACCTGCTCACCTCTTCGTCATCTCCAACTTCTCCGGTACTAGAAGAGGAGTGCACTTGTCCATTCGAGGTTGCTGTTCCATTGGTGACTGGAGGTACAGACACCGAGGCTGAGGCAATTGCTGGACTCGGTCCGGGTCCTAGCGTTATACTTGTCCCTGCTGGAGTTATGAGCGGTGGCAGCTCGATGCTTGGCTGTGGAACGGGCCTCCCAGCCTCGACAAGCTTTTTGGCTTGAGTGGGGGAGAAAGAGGGATGAAAGAGTGTCAGCTCTGTGAACCATTCCACAAGCTGACTACGATTTACTCACTTTCCTCTATCCTTTGTCGATGTATGTCATAGTAGACCTCCTTATGCTTCAAGTGGGCTACCATCTCACTCGCTGATGGAAAGATGAGCTGACCCCAACCTTCTTTGAACGTATTTGCTTCACTGACCACATCGAGGATCTCTGCTTCCAATTCCTTCTCAGCCATAGAGAAGCGAGACATTGTTTCGTCTCCAATCGAGCCCTTCTGTAGTAGAACGTTCAACGCTTGCTTGTCGTCCCTCATCCTTATGATCCTTTTCACGTCCGTCATTGCTCTATTCAACAAAGCGGCCTTGAGCACTACGTCAGGAATTGCGGCAGTCGTGCCGTCTGCCGATAACGAAGAAGCCGCCGCCTGAACTAGCGTTTGATATATGTCTCTTTCCGGGTGACCTTCTGGAAACCAAGGATTGCCATGATCCATCGCGAGTGCCATGGCCGTCCTCTTCCTGTAGATCTTCGAGAAGATGGAAAGTGAGACGATGAGGACGGTAATGTACCCTATGGGTACAAAGATGGACAAGGCCATCGTTTCGGCTTTGTCCTATTTCTCACTATAACCTGTCGTTGTCTCGAGTTGAGACACGATTGCAGTGAGAGGTCTTGCAACGGCCAAGAAATGGAGTCGTACGTCTGTGCAAGAGCTTATTATGGCAATCCCCTCCCTTATTTTAGAGCTTCCTTTCCTAGCATAGACGGAGGGCGTGTTCGCATGACAATCTGGAGATAATTCTTGACAGCAAAAAGGTGCAGTCACGTGTGAAGGCTCATCTGCGCGTTTGGGCAAAGCAACAGAAAAAAGGCAGTTGCGAACAAGAACGCCTTCATTGCGAGTCTAGTGTGGTGTACGTAAATCCATTGCCCTGCACCTGCAGACCGAAAGGAAGCCCTAGTGAACTTGAAAGGAAAGGCCAGGCGCGCCTCTTTCTTTTTGGATAACTTGTAATTCCTCTGGCTTTCTACCCGAGCGAGCGCCTGGACGGGGGGGACCACTGCAGCCAAGCGGACGTTTAGTAACCTCTACTACCTTTCCACCCCCACGACCGGAACTCATACCCTCGGACACCGACTCCTCCCCTGATCGCGAGGTGCTTCTCTCATCAATACTTCGATACCTAGCCTCGGCAGATCGGAGGCACCATCTCGACAGGACTGTACGAGCAGCAGAGCCAATCCTTATCAGGCCTTTGTATACATGAGAGAGTGACACGCATTCTCTTTCCTCTTTCTCAATTTACGACTTCAGCGGTTTCTTTGCCCATCGATCGCACCACGTTCAGACCTTTCATCGCACTATTCAACAAGGAAACAGCCAGCAACACCGCGCTCGTCTCTACTTCTGCGCATAGCCTGATTTGAACTAAGGGTGCCAGAATTTACTCATCAATATCGTGCCCTCTGACCACGTTTGGAGCTTGACTTGAAACGATACACAACATCCTGCCGTTGTCAAAAGGATTTTCGCCTCCTCATCAGTACGACTGTGCGCGCTTCGAATAGCTGCAGGTGCTGCAGATCGAACTGGACGTCATGAAGGGGCTCAAGAAAGCTATGGTGAGTGGGCAGACCAGATAGGACAGCCTGAGCGATCGTTTACTGATTGCGACATCTATCTTTTCATTCTTTTAAAGAACCTTTCGAGGTCAAAGACAACGGATAATGGCAATAACAATACGAATCGTGGCAGTGCGGGAGGAGGTTCGGTTCCTGTCCCACCTCCAAAAGGAAGTACGGTTCCTGCCAATTCTACCTTTCAGGGATCCCTGAAAAGCGCCAATAGCGGTAGCGCATCTTCACCTTCGTCCTCGAGCACATCACTTCCCAGAGGTAATTCTGATTCTTCGGCAAATTTTGGAAGATCAGGTTCTTCCTCTTCATATGCTGGTGGAAGTAGTAGCGGTTTGGCTTCGGATAGAAGGAGCGGGTCCAATCTGGCAGACAAGACGTCTCCCGCACCTCCCATCGTGGTCGTTTCGTCGGAAATGCCTGCGGATCCTATCCCATACCCTCAGCATATGGGTTCGCCTAGCTCTCCACCGCCAATTGGAGCACATGTGCCGTCACTGAGCGGCCTTAACAGTGGGCCAGGCCTCGGCTCTTCGGATCTGGGAGGACCTGGTCAGCCACCAAAAGCAGGAGCGTTGAACCGTCTGCGACAAGGCATGCCTACAGGACCTAAAGACACGATACCTATCACCAGCAAAACCCCACCAAGGAAGCAGAGAAGTAGTCGTTTCCACACAACAGAACATGTAGAGATTGAAAAGTTGCCAAACTTTGGAGGTGAGTATAGTGTGGGGGTTCCGCAGGAAAGAGACCGAGCTAATCTTGTTGCCCACTGCTGTAGAGGTAGTACCGGCTGACCGACCAGAATTGTTCGTGCGCAAGCTGAGGCAATGCTCTGTAGTGTTTGACTTTAATGATGTCAGTCAAGAGCTGAAAGGAAAGCAAGTCAAAGCCCAGACGCTACATGAGATGCTAGACTACATCACCAGTCAACGAGGCGTCATAACCGAGCAGATCTACCCAGAAGTTGTTGCAATGGTGAGATGGAATGGGAGATTGTGTAGCAAGACTTGGCTCTGTTGTACTAAAATACACCCTTGCCCTTTCTGCATTGACAGTTTTCTGCTAATCTATTTCGATCCATTCCTCCTCAAGTGAATCCTACAGGAGACGCTTTTGATCCTGAGGAGGATGAACCAGTGTTGGAATTGGCATGGCCTCATCTGCAAATCGTATATGAGTTCTTCCTGCGCTTTGTCGAGTCGCCTGACTTCAACACCAACGTAGCCAAGAAGTTCATCGATCAGCACTTTGTGCTACAGGTGAGATGCTGTTCGAGAAGGGAAATATTTGGCACGCCAGAAAGTTGACTCTCTCCTTTCGTTGCTTCGCTTGCTCTCTCTTTTCCTTGCTTGCCAGCTCTTGGAGTTGTTTGACAGCGAGGATCCTCGAGAGCGTGACTTTCTCAAGACGACGCTGCATCGAATCTATGGCAAATTCCTCAACTTGCGGGCTTTTATCAGGCGATCGATCAACAACGTCTTTTTCCAATTTATCTACGAAAGCGAGCGACACAACGGCATTGCTGAGCTGTTGGAGATTCTGGGATCTATCATCAACGGATTCGCGTTACCGCTTAAGGAAGAGCACAAAACATTCTTGACCCGAGTCCTCATCCCACTACATAAAGTGAAAAGTCTCGCACTGTATCACCCTCAACTGGCCTACTGTGTAGTGCAGTTCTTGGAAAAGGACAGCAGCCTAACAGAAGAGGTCTTGCTCGGCTTGCTCCGATACTGGCCAAAGGTGAACAGCCCAAAAGAAGTCATGTTCCTCAATGAGGTAGAAGAAATCCTAGACGTGATTGAACCGACGGAATTCGTCAAGATTGAAGTGCCGCTCTTCCAGCAACTCCAAAGGTGCATCAACTCTCAGCATTTCCAGGTAGCAGAAAGAGCTCTCTACTTTTGGAACAACGAATATATTGTGAATTTGATCGGAGAGAATGTTCAAGTGATCCTGCCAATTGTATTTGCCAGTCTGTACCAGAACTCAAAGAGTCACTGGAACCGGTGAGTCGCCATAAGATTGGGGGGGGGGGTGCATCCATAATTAGCGGCTACTGACTGTGGGTCCCCATACGTCTTCTCGATTGCAGGACTATTCATGGTTTGGTCTACAACGCACTGAAGCTGTTCATGGAAATCAATCCGGCTCTCTTTGACATGTGCACCAACGATTTCAAGTCGCAGCGGCATCAGTGAGTAGGAGTGTGATGGCCTGTAACTGAAGGGGAGAGTAGTGGCTCACATTCTACTATTCTGCTGCAGGGAACGTCAAAAGCTGAAGACACGCGACGAAGCATGGAAGAAGCTTCGGGACTCTGCCCTGACGAACAGCAAGGCGATCGGAGCAGTGGCGCCGAAGAACTTGATCAACGAAGAATTGGCACCACGATCGACTACGACGGAGCTGTATAATCTGTCAGACAGCGACTCGATTGGTGATATGACAGGAGAAGAAGAGGAGGGCACTGCCCGGGGAGCTGGCAGCAGCTTTCTAGAAGGAATAAATCCAGCACTGAACAACAACACCAACGACAACAACCCGACGACAAAGAACGGAAGCAACGCTGCTCGTTCCAACCCGTTGGATTTTGAGTTGGCGGGGCAAGACGACGATAATGAGATTGGTCCTGCATCATCCAGGTCTGATCCGTCTACTCCGCGAGCAATCAACGATCAAATAGATGACATGAAGACGTTTCCTGAAACGCTTCGAAGCAGTGTAGCGGCAAAAGGCGCAGAATCACCTCATGTGAGGCGCAAATCGACCATTCCTATCGATGCAACAGTGATGCAGGAATTGGCTCATCACAAGTCTCTCGACGAGGCTTAGGGAATTCCACCAAACGGTCCGGACCCTCCAGAGGCTTTATCAAACTTTCTTACACCGCCCATCCGTTCCTCAAATCCCCCTCACCCCCCCTTCTATTTCCCTTTTCATCCATCATGTCTTGCTTTCCACATTTCTGATACTTTTTTCCCCTTCCTAGATTATAAAATCGAGGTTTCTTCCTCTCACCTCCTAGACTTCCTCCCCTCGCCCCCACTTCCGCACAGCTATCACCTTTTCGCCGCACCTGTTTTACTTCAGATATTCCCCCTCCTCTCTCTTTTCCATCTCCTCTTACTGTGTCAATTAGTGTCCTAGATCGAGAAATCTGAAGGCTACTTGCTTCTCATCTTTGTCCTTCTTGTTGCCTCTTTGCGCTCATCTGCAGCGGTCCAATTGCAATCAGATCTCATCTGCTGTGCGTGACCTTGCAGTACACACGCCCAAGCTTTGCAAGACCTTCGCTTTTCGTTGCCCAGAAGTGAGATGGCGCGGATCGGGCCTCCACATTGTTTAGTGTGCTCTCGAATCTAGAAATGTCTAATTTAGCTAAAACGACCCCTTCCCCACATCGTGCCCAATGGGAACAAGTCATTTCCACCCGGAACCACAGCATCTAAACCACACCCTTCGCGACTTTGCGCCTGTCCTTCCCACGTTTGCAGGCTGCTGTCTACGGCATTAAGAGCTGGGTCAAATTGTGTTGATTGCAAGCCGGCACTGGTCTCACAGACATGGCGAAGAAGGACTTCTCTGTAGCGCTGGTTGGAGGCGGGATTGGAGGTCTCTCCTTGGCTATCGGCTTGCATCGTGCGAATATAAGTGTAGACATCTTTGAAGCCGCAGTGAGTGGGATTTTCCTTGGGAAAAGAGGAATGCAGTCCGACGGTGCTAAAGACTCATCATTTCCGATTCCTTGACAGCCCGCATTTGCAGAAAGTGAGTGTGAATGAAGCTCCCCGCAAAGGAAGGTCATCTGGCGATAAAGTGCATGTGGTGGGAGACTGACGTGTATCTCTTGAATCTGCAAAAAAAGTCGGAGCAGGGGTCGCTTTTGGTGAGTGGACATGACAGAGCACAAGCATTCAAGAAGAGAAAGGAGTCGCCAGGGAGATGAGTGGAAAGGGTGGAGGTATTGGGGGGCCATTCGACAAGAGAGTCTGTTGCACGTTCCGCGGTCGAGGTGTCTGACCTTCTTCCCCTCTTCTTCCCCTCATCTCTTCTCTCTGGAATGTTCAGGGAGCAATGCGAGTGGAGCGTTGGTCAAATTAGGACTAGGCGACGAGTTTGACCACATTGCTACCCGGCTGCCGTCGTCTGTCTATTTCGAGTGGAGAAAAGCCGGAAAAGACGACGAGAAGCTGATTGCCACAGTAAGCACCTGAAGCAGACTTGACGTTACCTCTGGCTTTTAATGGTCGTAATCCTTCACCGCTGATCTTTCCCCCCTCCCATTTCCCTGACCATTCATTCAAAGACCAACACGAAATCACGCCTGAATGCGTATCTCCATCGAGCAAAGTTCCTCGAAGTGATGGTCAAGAACGTCCCCAAAGAAATTTCACACTTTGGAAAGAGACTGACCAAGATCGAAGAGCTGCCCGAAGGTTCCGCGCATAAGTTGCAATTGATCTTTGAGGACGGTACTTCTCATGAGACTGACCTTGTCATTGGGTGTGACGGCATACATTCAAAGGTCCGAGAGCACATCGAGAAGATTAACAAGAGGATAGACGGCGAAGAAAGAAAGCTTCAGTGGAGTGGCTCTTGGGCCTACCGAGCATTAATCCCGGCGCAAAAGTTCAAAGAAGTCGTTGGAGGGGAAAAGGGGCAACATTATGCCGATGTGCCACAGATGATCTTGGGGAAAGATGCTCACATTCTGTGGTTTCCTGTCGATCATTTCGAGACGATTAACGTAGTCGCTTTTACGACGGACAGAAGTCAATGGCCAAAGAGACCCGGTGAGCAGGACTGAAGGATGTCCAAACTTCTTACGTGCAGGATCAAAGGACTCGAATTGACGGCAGCCTCCTTCCCATGATCGATTGTAACAGAATTCCCACAAGACGAGCCCTGGACTCGGACCACTTCAAAGGAGGACATGCTCTCACATTTCAAAGGCTGGGGAAAGACCGTCGAGCACATTCTCGAGGTGAGTGTTGGTGGGGAAGGGGGAAGGTGTTGGAGCAGCTCTTGACATCCTTTCTCTCCTATACCGGTGGCGCACCACAGTGCATAGAAAAGCCTAGCAAATGGGCCCTTCATCAGTTGATGCCGTCTCTTCGGACGTATGTCAGTGGCAACATAGCAGTGATGGGTGACGCGGCGTGAGTCGGAGTGCTTCGAAAAGGGGTAAAGAAGGAATAGCGTCTGATTGCAGAGCGACCTCTCCAACTCTACCATTACAGACACGGGGGAACACCACATCGTGAGTAGCGAGGGTGTCAAAGATGTACATTTTATCATACCTGGTCTGATTCTTTTCACTCTTGTGTTTACGCAGAGGGAGCTATGGCCGGACAGGCAATAGAGGACGCCCTTTTCCTGTCGAGGCTTCTCTCTCACCCCTCCGTCAAGGCTTCAAATTTGCACGAAGCCCTGCAAGTGTATGACAAGATCCGACTTCCCAGAGCCAACAAAGTTCTAGAGTCCAGTCTAGAGGCAGGTGACACGTACGAGTTTGCAGGAGAAGCTGGAGACGATGAAGCCAAGTTGAAGCAGAACCTGGAAAACAGGTTCGACTGGATTTGGGAGGTGAGTGCATAAACGGTGTCCAGCTTTGCAAGCAGAGACGATGGTCTGATGTCATCCCACCGCGCTCTTTCAGCACGATCACGATGCTGAATTTGCTAAAGCTGTCGAGGAAATGAAAGCTAGAGGCTTTGTATGACGAGGTGTGCGTAATATTATTATCCGTATCATTCGGTTTTTCAGCGGCCAGACTGCCTGGCCCACGCATGCTCACTCGCAAACTGTGAGGTGGGTGTAGTAGGCGAAGTCGAGCGAGCAACATCGGTAGCTGCTCCTTGAATGGCCCCACCTCCCGTCTCCTTTGGGAAGAAGTCGCCATCAATGGAGGTGTTTGCGCTGAAGAGCACCATATCCCTTTCATCTTGCTCTTCGTCAGTCTCGTAGCATGTGCTGTATTCGAGTCTTTCTTGCAATTTGGCATCTGCCTCTCTCAATTTGCAAAGAATGGCTTCGACCTCCTCTTGCTTTTCAGACTCCCAAATCTCCCTTTCTCTTAGGCTCTGATCGAGCGTTTCTTGTTGCAACTTTTCGAAGTCTTGCTCCCGAGCAACAATGTGCTCCGTCATGGTGTGCAATTGGCTACGGAGGTGTTTGTTCTCGTCTTGCAAGTCACGTACGTGTAGTCTCGCTTCGCCTAATTTGGCTCGAATCTCCGCAAGCTCGCTTTGCTGTGGATGACGGTGAGAGGGGGAAAGCGAAAGAAGTAATGAGTCTTCTACTCTTTCATGCAAATATTCATACACCCACCTTCTCTCTCCATCCCTGCTCCAGTCGATCAGCAAGATCTCGTATGCTGTTGATGTCCTGCTCTGTCTTGATAATGTGGCGGGCATCAGCAAATCGGATCGCCTCTTCCGCCAACTTGGCCTCATTCGCACTGTAGGGCAGACGAATGCTACCGTCTAGACTTCTTTCGGCACTCGAGGCGCCGATCGGAGAAAGCATCGCTTCATTCTTCTCACCGGCAGTCATAGTATGTCTGCGAGTGTTGGTCGGCCAGACGGCATTAAGATTCGAGAACGTGATGAAGCTGTGACGCTGTCGAGATTCTTCGGAAGGTGAGGGATCGATGTCTGTATTCTGCTGCTCTTCTTCCTCTGACGTAGAGGTGGGCGGTGAAGATAGCGTCAATAGTTGTGATCCTCTCAGCATGTTCCAGAGGCTCCTCTTTGTGGTCAATCGTTGGGTCGGTACTGTTGCTACTGTTTGGTTTACGCTGGAAGGGGATGCATAGCTTGCCTGTGAAGTATCTTGTGTGCTATGCATGCTCTTTAGCTCGAAATTTTGTGGTTCAGCAGATTCATGCTGAGGAGAGCTTGGAGTAGCCTTTACTTCCTGTTCTTTCTTGCCGCCACCCCTCAGGTCTGGCGATACTACTGTTCCTGAAGAAGACAAGCTCAAGGAAGAGTCGTTTTTATGAGTGAGTAATGCTATGCATGACATGTGGCCACCTTGATCAGGGATGCGATGGATGGCGACCTCAGACGTTTCACCGGACCCCCCTTGAGTCTTAATTACGTCCTCACTGTCAGTATGGTGCGATGATGTGATACTTTGGGGGACTTCTGTACCTGAGGGAGATGTTGCATCCGTTTCTAGGGAAGACATTGAGGAGAGACTAGCTCTGTGTCGTTGCAGCTGATGATGAAGCAGTAGAAAGGGGGTGGGGTATAGCGTCCACCCGCCGGTGAAGAGGACCCAGCAGCAGGTAGCTCTTTATAGCATCTTATTGTTGCATTAATCCCGTGTGTGTCTATGCTCGTGTCTGTCAGCCAGCCAGCGCCCGCATCAGCCTTCCCCCAGTCGTTGTGCTGCTTCCACGTAGTGTAAATGCGCCGACACAGCACGCCTAAAAGCTGCATCGTGGGCGTACCTGTCTACGCGGACGATAAATGTATGTGGGAGTTCGATGATCACATTGAGAGCGGGTGTGATGACTGCTCGAAAGTGGCACATGTCAAGCTGCGTCGTGGATATCAGCGTCGGTCTCAAAGGGATAACCTCTTTCGAAGTAGAGCCCTACCTCTCAAACTTGACGCCGCACAACCCCACGCGCGAAGAGCCCCGTATGCAGAGCCTTGCGCACACCAGGTACTTGCACGACAAGCATTACTTTTCTGGATTTTGATGGTGCAGGATGTCATTTGTGCGCCCCAAGTCGAACACATTCTGTCAGTCAAGTCGGCCAAAGTATTGGAGGTATGCACATCACCCGTGCGTTAAGTCCGGAGGGGCAACTGCAAAGTGGAGGAGGACTTACGAAATGAAGCGAGACGACGTGGGCTTAGCTTAGACCCGTTCTGCCTCGAGTGGGGAAAGGGGATATATTGGACGCAGAGGTTTTGTCCCCTCCAATCTTCTGAACCCTCATATGGCCCTACGTCGCACAACTGCACTACTCCAGCATTTCAAAACACCCTCCAAAATGACTCTCAAGCCAGTTCAACTCTACACCGCCGGCACACCAAATGGGCAAAAGGTGCACAACTTTATTGAAGAGCTCAAGGAAGCCTACGGCTCCAAGACCGGCTTTTCATGCGAGTACAAGACCATTGACATGTCTGCCAACCAGCAGAAGGAAGATTGTGAGTTGCCAGGTACGGTGCCATACTTTATTCAGTCTGCTCAATGTTTCTAATGCGCTACTTGCCATTCGTTGCCAGGGTTCTTGAAGGTAAGATGCGATGAAAGGCAACAAGAAAAGGCACACACTTTCTGGAAGCTTACGACTCCTTCCCCACCTTCAGATCAATCCCAACGGTCGAATTCCTGCCTTGGTCGACCCAAACATCACTCCAGCGTTCAATGTCTTTGAAACGGCTGCCATCCTTCTTTGGTTGGAGAAGGAGTATGATCCTGACCATCTCTTCTCCTTTTCATCTTCGGAAAAAGATGGTGAAATGTACAGAAATGAAGCACTTCAGTGGATGTTCTTTGTCCATGGAGGTATCGGACCGATGCAAGGTCAATTGAATCACTTTGGTCACTATGCTCCGGAAGACATACCTTACGCCAAGACTCGATACCTCAACGAAACGAAACGACTTTACTCTGTTGTCGAAAGCAGGTTGGAAGGCAGAGAGTGGTTGGTGGGACCTGGAAAGGGCAAGTATGGCCTTGCCGACATCAACGCTTATCCTTGGATGGCTTGGGGTCAATACTCTGGTCTTAAGTATTCCGACATTGGTCCAAACACCATGGCTTGGTTGAAGAGAAACGCGGGACGATCAGCAGTCAAAGCTGGTATGAGCATTCCGAAACCGAGCGAGCTCTTTGATGATCTTCTGCAGCCCGACTTCCACGAGAAACACGGAGAGGCCATCAAGAAGCGATCCGAGGCAGGCCGAAGCTGGATTCTCAAGGGCAACAATCAAGACAAGTAAGATATTTTATCTAGCCATTTGGAGCAACAGTAAAAAAAACGTTTTAGATTCAGCCGATTCTACTCTGTACAAAGTCTCGAACTTTCTTCTGTTGAATCTCATTCGTGCCTTCCATTTCTAGTGGTCTCTGGCCATCCTGATTGACTCGATCGCGATCTGCTCCCCCCTCTTCGATCAACAAGACTGCTGTTGATCCATGACCGGAGTCTGTAAAGAGTAAGAATTCGTTTATTAGTGACCACCCCGTGCTCGAATATAGGCAGACAATGATACGTACCCATTGCCAGGTGTAGTGGAGTGTTGCCAATCCTGTCTGCGGGGCTGAGATATTGGAAGCGTCGGATGAGCAGTGAAGATTGGGAGGTGGTTCCTTTGTACTTACTCACTTTACCCTCGTCTTTTCTCTCGTCGCACCGCTTTTGGGTGGTGGTGGCTGGAGTAGAAGTCTGATGATCGCATCGTTGCCCGTCGAAGCTGCCCTATGTCTGTTGCGATGAATTGATGTTCATAAGCGAATCAACACTACGAAAGTTTATCTAGTCTCCTCCTCCAAGACCGCTCACATCGGACATTGTTTTGCCTTGTCTCTCGCATTCACGTCTGCTCCTCCCTTGCCGTTGACAATCAGCGCTTTCGCCACATCCAAGTGACCTTTAGATGCCGCATAATGGAGCGACGTCTGTCCACGAGGGTTCTCTGCTGCCGGATTGGCTCCTCGATACAGCAATTCTTCCACCACCTGGCCTCTTCCAGCACTTGAAGCAATCATGAGAGCTGTCCAGCCACTTTCATCCTTTAATTCAAGATCGGCGCCTTTGTCACACAGAGATCTGACTACCTCTACTAACCCCATACTACTGGCCCACTGTAATGGCGTTCTCTTATCTTTATCGGCTCTGTTCACGACGCTTTTCGCATTATCTAGATTGTCCAAGTATCGAAGGATTATGTTGGTGTTACCTGGAGATCGCAGGTAGCACGGAGCTCAGTCAGATGCAGCGTTTCAAAAGACCTGACGCTACTGACTCTGAAAGGACTCACCTTCCAAGCAAGCCTTTCCGAGATCGAATGAGTCGGACATGGCGAGTCTGCGCTTGGCGTGTGAGGATGCTACTGAAGTTGAGGGTCAAAACTAAAGGTGGCATCTTCAGATCTTCCTTCTCCACAACGCAAAAGTCAAATTAGACGCCTTGACGCGCGTCTCGCAGGAGGTGGGCCTTCTTATTTTCATGCCCGGTGGAGGGGAAGTCTGACGAGAGGAGAAACCAACGTCGACGAAGATGGAGCATCGAGACGCGAATAAGGTAGCAGCCCTGATTTTATCAGATGCTCTGTGCTTCGAGCGAGAGACCGCTATCTCTGTGTTGAGTTCTAGAATCGTTTCGATAACGTGGTATGGTACAAGAGGGGGTCTGGTAGGGTGAATAGGACTGTTGCCCCGTGCTGGTTCGGCTACTGTCAAGCTGATGCATGCCATGTAAATCTGGACGACAAGCAAAGTCAGCGTTTAGTGTGAAAGTCTACACAAGAGCCAAGACTCACACGAATATCCCACAAGGCAGCTCAAGATTCGCAGACTTACCCTTGAATTCGATTTGAAACTTCGACTTCAAGCAGCTACCCGTGCCCTCACTCTCCCTGCTATGTCTGTTGAGGATGAGGATACTGTGTATTGATCGACCTTTCTCGTCGACGTCAATGAATCGAGTAGCTCGAAGCAAGGGTCGACCACCTGATGTTGTGCTATTCACGCTCGTCATGACAACACCTTTCGTGCCACGCTTTGGTGACGTGCGGCCACGTATCGCTTTGCTGAAGAGTTGGATGGCATTTACGATCCCGTTTGAAAGAGAGTCGTCAAGGAAACTACTCAAGTGAAAGACGCTTCTTGACTGTAGCACTATGTAAGGCGAGTGCGGTGGCGTTTGTTCCTGCTCGAGCTGCTGCGAGCGCTTCCGGCTTGGGCAATAGGCACCGTCGAATAAAACACCATGTCCTTCGAATGATCCAAGATTCAGTATGTCGAGTACTTCTTCAAGGTCAAAGAGCGACCGCAATGGTGGCCCTGGAAAGTCTCCAATGGGTGGAGTATCATCATGCGAAAATTGTTGTCCACCTTTGCTTTCGAGTGGGAAGATCCTCCTCGCAGAATCAAGCATCAGGTTGAGTAATGCGTTGGCATAAAATGGTCTTGGCTTTTCACGTACAGGCTTGACAAGTCTCTCGCCGCCTAGATGGGCCATTACATCACCATCTATTGATCTGACATCGTCGATCAATTGCCTTTTATCTCCTTCTGAGACTGGTGCGTACCCGCGGGGACTTGAAGTGAGGAGGCAAGGTCGCTAGGGCATCAGCATTTGCTCTTCGTAACCTCTTTGTTTCAGCAACCGCACTCACTCCCTCTGTATGCCGTCATCAAAGTGGACGCCGCTAAGTCCAAGGCCTCCCTTTGCTAGCCATTCATCGTCCTTACTGAAGCACATGTGAAGGATGTTCCAATACGCCTGGAGCTGAGCTGCTTTTATAGTCATCAGAATAGAGACCGAATAGTCAGATAATCCCACTGTCAGATCCTCTACTATCTGTGATACTGATTCATCCTCGACTCTGATACTTGTGAGCAAGGAGGCTGTTCCTCTCGTACTGCCGTTTGTCTGAACAGGAAGAATCTTTTCTAGGAATGCAATGTGGAGACCCGTATGTCTCAAACGGTTCTTGCTGGCCGGCGAGACACTCCAGCCCTCGTTGATGACATGCTGTGAAGGAGCGTGACTTTTCCTTTGCTTAGTAAATGGATCATTGCTTGGCTTGATCGTGGGCTTTGGGGGTATCCACTTCTTGACAGGGAGCGGCGCGTTGTTCCGCAGCTCCTTACCTCCTGCCCGAGGACTTATGTTGTTGACAGCGAGAGGAATCGGAGGTCGCTGGCGCTGAATACTTTGCTGTCTAAATGCAGGAAACGATGCTGCCTGAGGTGGTGGAGGCCCATTTCTGAGCACTGCTCCAGGTGGCACGGACTCCTTTGCGAAGCTCAAAGCCAAAAAGGAGAAGCAGGTGGCTATTCGAAGGAAGGTAAGTTGCATCTTGAAGGACGGTAGACAGTGGGAGAGTGCGCAAGGGAAGGTGCGAAGTAAGGACGGAAGGTGAAAGAGATGCCTTTAAGCGTCTCAGACTCTCCGTCGCCCCTCGAAAAGGCGTAGCAGTATCCTTCATCTTTGCTTGATGAAAGCCACACGAAAGCGGAGGTATCACCGCAATATTGAGGACAATTACAGTCCCCGTTCGTATCCCCCTTTTTCACTACATCTGTCAAGACTACAGCTCAAGCATGTACTCTTTGATCCTACGCAGTGTGTGATTAGGACAGCTTCAGTGATCATCTTGCTTTTCAATCTAGCGAAGGCTGCTGAGGAAGCGGTGTCCTCTGTCCTTCACTACGGTCTTACAGATTGCAGTGAGGCTCTGGCAAAAGGTAATGAAGGAACCCAGCCTTTCAGAAGGGGACTCCAGTTGGGCACAGCGTGACGGAGCAGAATACGTGGACTGGCCAAACGATCGCAACATTGCAAACTATGCACGGCGTTCTGCAATCGACTATGCGGGCGAAGTCTGGAAAGTGAGCCTGGCTCTGTAGCATTGCTTAGAGGATCCGCTATCAAGGCTTGCCTACTTCTCATTTCGATCTCATCGTATTCTTACTGGCGAACTTTGTACGTTAAGACTCCCTGAAAACAGCTTTTGCAATTCTTCAAAGCACCGCAATCAACGCAAGTGAGACTAGTACGAGACGGGTGGCAGAAGCTGTATTGAGGAAAGTAGAAGCACCGGCCGAAATGGTAGAGCCGTTCTCTGGGGGGTGTCAGATTGGGATCAGCAGCAAGGAACACAGGACATTTCATCTACCTTCTCCTCTCAATCACGCTACTCACGAGGGTCTTTAGAGCTGGCAGCGGTGTCGGTCGACCCGTCCTCCTTCAGTTCCACTACAGTGGAAGAATTGCTGTTGCGGTCCAATGGCGTGATGGAAGAATGTCCGGGAGCACCAGCAATGATGCTAGGTGCGATACCTGTGTTTCCCCGCGCCGGGTTCTCGTCCTTTGGCTTGACAGTAAAAGTGGCCGTCTGTGAAGAGAAGGGACGAAAGCTTAGGAGTGAGACTGAGAGTCGTGCGCGACCCCTGGACTCACGGTCGCGATCTGTTTCGATATATCAGTAGGATCATACGCTCGGAGAAAGTAGCTGCCGGCTGCATTGAGAAAGGCAAGAGAAAGACACCGCAAGTGATAAGACTTTCGTTATTCGAAAGGTACCACTCGGCGGCTCGCTCACCTTCCACCGTTCCCAGTCGAGTCCTGACAGCACCTTTCAATGTCTCGACTTTTTACAGAAGATGCTTACCAGTCAGTGTAAGTTTTCGTCCTTGCCCCTTCATTCTCTAGCTCACCATCGGCACGCAGAGAGATACCCGAGGCGCGGACGCTCGAGTCGATGTTGATGATCCTGAAAGATTGTATTACTTCAGCATCGATACAGGCGCTAATGTCGACGGCTCAACTGAACAGCGATAAATACTCACTGAAAGGCGAATGTTGAGGGTGTAGTTCCCGTCCAAGCAACGTCTACCTTGCTGTCGGCGTACCTGCAAACAGAAGGAGTAGATTTACTTAGCTTCGCGAAGAAGACGAGGGCTTCTTCAACATTTCCCCACCAAGTTGATGCTTCGGTGGGATTGGTGATGACGATGTCGGACGTAACTTGAGTCGAGTTACCTGCTACATGGAAGACGGCGGCTTCCGTTTGCGACTGAGCGTCTGGTGTTGCGGACGAGGGCGTTTGAGCATAGACTGCCGTGCTAGCCAAGCTGACGAATGCAAAGATGAAGGCAGGGACGACGACAACCATGGAGGAAATGTTAAATGAGCGTGATTGGTGACTAAGGGTAGGACGGAAGGAGCGTTCGATCAGTATCAAAGAAGGGTTAGGAAGAGGTCAGACCAGAAATCGAAGATAACAGAATGAAGAAAAGGAAAGGAGAAAGAGGTTGGGGGTCAGCCACGGACAAGCAACGGCCAGTCTACGGCGCCGTTCCGAGACGCCCCCTATACATGCATGTTGACCCTTGCGTCCAAATGCTGAAGCTTGACTACTCCGCCACTGAACACAAAGGCTCAGATGCTAGGACCGCGTCGACCTGTTGCCCACTCTCAAGGGCGTCTCTAAAATTCCGAAGGGACACTAATGAGTTCACAGATGCTTATGCTCATGTCGTGATCATCGTAAGTAAGTTATCTTGATAAGGAGGATCCTCAATCGCACGCATCCACGCAAGTTTAAAGAGGACCTACAAAGCGGCATACGAGCGATGTGCCATGCAATATTGTATCTCCAGAGGAAGGAATACGGTCACAATCACATCTTGCAACGTATAGATTGTAAGCGTGGTGTCCCAGTCGTCGTAGCAGGCTTGCCCTTGACACATAGGTGGTTCAATCTGGCTATCCTCATCACAGGTTCTCTTCGTAGCTGCCACCGGTGTCGACCTTACCAGGTGTCTTCTCTCAGAACATCATCACTGAATACTGTTCCTGACTCGTCAAATTAACACAATTCAGCCCAGAAAAAGGTGAAGATTGTGGGACAGCTCTTTACCACACCTAGGCCTAAACGAGGGTGCACTACATTCAGTACGATTCATTCTCCTCTCTTTCGCCAATCGTAGTGGGCCCAAAGAGGATGATGGCATGAGGGCGTACGTGAAAATGCTCTCAAGCTCACCCTTCACCTTCCTCTCCTTTTTCTTAATTGTGCAACTCACGATGCAGCTATTCCCTCATGTCACTCTTGCAATCATTTTCGTTCTCACACCTTCTGTTGTCTGCAGTCTCGCACCACCATGCCAATGGATATGCACCTCGAGATCCACGAGACGCACCGACGGTAACTTTAGTGACGATCACCCACGTCAGAAGTGCGATCTACATAGCTGGCCAATCATCGCTGGACCAAGCAACCCCGTCGAAATCAGTACAGGCATTGTGAAGAAGTGGGAGATCGCTCACAGAACTCGACGCATAACTTTCCACGGTGCTACATCCAAAGACGGTGCCCTGTACTTGGCCGCAGGTAAAGATTTAGACTCGGTCTCTCAAAAAATACAAGACCACGCAAACTATGCAGTCGGGTTGAAACGATTGGATAAATCTATTGATTGGTATTGGATCGAGGGTGGGTCTCAATGTGAGAGCTTGCGACGAATCTTCGACGGGTATGACACGTTGGTGAATGTAAGAGTGGTGGAGAAGGGCTCCGATTGAATCGACAGAGAAGACCCGTGTGAGTGGCATGGAGAAGAAGAGCAGGTTTCATCGCACCCTCTAACGAGCTCCTCTCCAATTATCTAACGGACCTCCCCTCCACCTCAGCCCCTCGCTTCTTGCTCTGTATAATGCTCATTCGTGAACGATTGTCGTATCTTGCAGATGCCCCCTTTCGTTCGCCCATTTTCACTCTCCCTCCAACCTGCTACATGTTTGTCGTTGTCTACTTATTCCGCTCTAATGATGTACACCGCCGACGTTCCTAATCAATGACAATGCTACCGGACAATCACACCATCTTGTCTCCTTACGACGATGACAATTTTGATTTAACAAATGCCACCATGTCCTCAATCTTGACTTCTTCCCCCTTTCCTTGACCTTCCTCTGATTCCTTTCCTTTCTGCTGCTTGATCCTCACTGTTCCATTGTTGTACTCTTCCGGTAGGATCATGACGGCAAGTGGTATGGCGTCCCTCTCGATGGCAGTCCACTGGGCCGGTAGCTTCGGTTTGTTCTTGTACAGGAACTCGGCCTTACCATTGCACAAGGAAAGAAGGGAGGAAGATTGGATGAATTCAATTCTGCACTCTTTTTCTTGCCCACTCAGCACAGTACCCGCACACACTCACTATGATTCCTGCATCCCAAAATTTCTTTGCAATCGTCATCCTCTCCTTCAGGAAGCCGTCGCCGCCGATGCTCATGACGAATACGTCAACCTCCTTACTCCGCACTTCTGTCTTTTCTCCTAGCTCTTCTTGCTCCTTCAATTTGGCCATCATGATAGCAAAGACCCTCTCTACTCCAATGCTAATTCCAACGCATGGCACTGCATCTGGCTTCTTACTATTGGAGAACATGCCCACCAAGTTATCATATCTTCCACCAGCTGCAATCGAACCTACACCTACTTTGCTCTCGTCTATTTCTTCTTCTCCCTTTTTGCTTTTCTTCAGAGGGGTAGCATCCGCAACCGTGCCCTTCTTTGCCTCGTCGACAAAGCCTGGAGGTGCAGAAGCGGCTGTGACTGCTTCATAGATGATGCCAGTGTAATAATCTAGTCCTCTCGCTAGACTGAGGTCAAACGACATCCGATCGGTGATGCCGTAAATGTCCAGGTAGTCGAAAAGAGTGATCATGTCCTTTATGCCCTCGCTAGCCGCCTTGTGCTTTGATAGCTTCTCATCAGTCTCTAGTTTTTTCACTAATTCCCTACCCCCCTTCTGTGACACATAAGTTCCAATTTCATCGGCTATCTTCTCTTCTAGACCTTTGTCAATGACCATCTCTCTCTTCACCTCTTCCCAAGGGCTCTTGTCCAACTTATCGACAGCGCTAGAGATCGATCTCGTCTTGGAGGCAGGAACGCCGCAGACGTCAAAGATACCATCGAGAATCTTTCGATGGTTGAGCTTGATGGTAAAGCCTTCCAGACCCAGCGCTGAAAGCGTCTCAATGACAATCAAGAGAATCTCTGAATCAGGTACCATCGCATCGTATTGACCTGCAATATCGAAGTCGCATTGATAAAACTCCCTAAATCTGCCTTTGCTCATGGCTGGTTGATCTCTTCGATAAACTTTTGCAATGTGATATCGTTTGATGTTTCCATTCTCGGACGGGTTCATTGCAACGAACCGAGCAAATGGAACAGTCAAGTCATATCGCAGACTGCACAGTTCTCCACCTTGGTCTTGTAAGTCATAGATCAACTTGCTGTCTTCTCCATACTTTCCAGACAAGATTTCCTTCAATTCAAACACTGGTGTGTCGATAGTCACTGCGCCATGTCTTTTGAAGACCTGTGTTATCGTGTCGAATATCTTCGCTCTTAGAGCCATACTGAGTGGCTCCCAATCTCTAGTCCCTTTTGGAGTCTTCAGCGAGAACTTCACAGCAGTCTTTGCCGCACTACCACCACCCTGCTTGCTCTTCGGCTGGCTATTGCTTGCTGGCTTGTCGTCGAGACCCAATGCTGCCATCTTCTCTTTGATGGCCTTGAGGGTCTTTATGTTATCATCTATCTCTTCCTTTGTGGCTTTGTCTGCCTTGAGCTGTCTGACTTTGCCAGCTTGATCATCGAGCTCCTTTTGCAGATTTGTCGACGAAGAAGAAGACGCATCCTTGCTTCCTGCTCCATTAATGGTCGTCATATGAGCAAAATTACGAGGTGAAGGTCGAATGCGAGCCGTAACGTGTTTCCTCACTGGTGTGAGAGCAGGGCAGACGATTCGAAAAAGGCCAGGAGAAGCACTTCTGATCATCAACTTCTGCAACGATCAGTGAGGCGGAAGATCTGAAAGTACGCCCAGCTTAAGAGCGGCATACCAGAACTGCCTGCACTCTCTCTCACTCACACGCATACTTTCTTCCCTCTTTTAGCATTTTTATTTTCTACCCATTCACTCAGCGCGCGTGGCCGGTGAAAAAGAGTCACCAGTCCACGCCCTCAAAAGTGAATGTCATCCTGGCTATCGACTCAGACAAAGTGCATGGCTGCGCAAGAAGACAGACGATCGAAAGAAAACAGTCGTTACAATGAGAATGTTTTTGACGAGAAGATAGGGGCACAATGTACAAAGGTGGCATTCAAAAGAAAGGTCAGGGCACTAGACGCAGATTGTAAATCAAGCCATGCCTGATCCAACATGAGCAGTAGCCGTCGTCTTTCCGCTCGTCACACTTTGCGAGACGTCAATGTGACCAGCAGCCTTGTTGCCGCTTGCATCACGTTTCTGCACCGAGAGAGAGGTAGAGGTTTGATTGATCAGCTAAACACATCCATCGATGAGCAACGGCAGAAAGGAAAGACATACCTTTTTGTAATCGCGGATAGCGCTCTTGATAGCATCTTCGGCCAACATTGAACAATGCAACTTCACTGGAGGTAGACTGAGTTCCTTTGCAATCTCCGTGTTTCGGATGGCTCCGGCCTCTTCTAGCGTCATTCCCTTGACTCGCTCCGTCATGTACGAAGACGAGGCAATAGCACTTCCACATCCAAACGTCTTGAATCGGACATCTTCGATAATGCCGGCCTCGCTCACTTTGATGCAGAGCTTCATGACATCTCCACAGGCAGGTGCTCCAACAAGACCGATACCAACGTCGATGTCCTTCTTGTTGAATGAGCCAACCTTATGATGAGAAGAGAGGGAAGCGCATCGAGTGTCAGTGTCAACTCGAACATACGTGCAGCAGCGATTTGTTCTACACCGTCCCTTCTGAATACAAGACGCCCACCAGAGGCTCGCCCATGATAAATCGACCATACAGTGATTAACAATGTTCAATCACTCAGTTAAAAGCACCTGCAATTTCCCTAGCATGACCAGCACATAGTAACCGGGTATTGTTCGGCATTCGTCATGAAGTGAAAGTAGCATGCAAAGCAGTTCCTGACCCGAACTGCGCCTGACCTTCCGTCGTCCTTCAACTCGAACCCTCCAGGCTAATTGCTGTAAATCCTACTCACATTCCTTGGATTCTCATAGTGATCAATGACCTTCTCGTGATAGCCTCTGCTCTGTGTGGCGATGGAAGGGAGAATTGCTCGTGATTGCGAGGCCAATGATGGAATGGCATTTGCAGCTGCTACTCGAGAGGAAGAGGCAGCGCTCCTTCCTACTACTGTCGCGGCGTATCTGAATAGCATTCTCGTCGATTGATTATAGGGGAGGGTGAGTGAGAAATGTGGTGCAAATGTGGATATGGAATACAAGAGGAAGAGAAGGGAAACTCCAATTCGAGTGGAGTACTACGCTCTCTTCCCTATCTGATTTGGATTTGCAACCAAACAAATTAGACAGACGGCCTCTCGCCACTTGCCGTCAGCCCTGCTAGAAGATAAAAGCCATGTGGGGGCAGCTTCCCCGTCCCAGAACTTTCGGCCGATAGTACGAGAAGGTGGCTCTTAGTAGACGCGCGGCGCACTGACTGCTTTGGAAAGTCAAGGTGAGCAAGCCAACACTTCCAATCGCAAGCTTTACTACTTCACATTTCAGCATCTCAGCATGGCAGGAGCTGGTGAAGGAGCTTACAGGTGAATCTCGAGTTGGCTCTTACCCGAAAGAAGAAGGGTCGAATGGCTGATAGAATCTCCCACTCTTCAGCTTCTCGTTAACAACATTCTCGCCGAGTGGAAAGGTGAGCAGAAGAAGATGCCGACAGAGTTGTGTCATGCTTGCTTTCGCTGACCAAACTTCCACTCTTGCCTCCAGCTTGTACAAGTGAGAAGCCTAGACCAATGCGAGAGTTACGACAAATACTCACCTTGATTAATTTACTACAGATCGAACATGCCTTGGCTGCCGTGAACCAAGGAGCGACATCGCTCGGAATCAAGGGTGAGGATTCGACCTTCATGAGCTGCTCTAAAGTACACACCAACTGACTGTCGTGTTTATTCGCCAGCTTCTGATGCCATCGTCATTGCAACAGAAAAGCGACCTCCCTCATCCCTGGTCGATGACTCGTTCCTAGAGAAAGTGTCCATAGTCTGTCCCAACATCGGCATTGTCTACTCTGGAATGGGTCCCGATTTTCGAGTATTATTGGCAAAGGCAAGGAAAAGTGCACAAGCGTACTGGAAGATCTATGGAGAATATCCTCCTACCAGAGTGCTGGTGCAAGACGTGGCGACGATAATGCAAGAGGCGACTCAGAGCGGGTGAGTGGTGTTGTGTATGAGCTCGAGAATGGCCCATGCTATGACCATTTCGCTTAAAATATTCATCTTCTGCAGTGGTGTTCGACCATTTGGGGTATCATTGCTGGTGGCAGGATACGACAGCGCAAGAGGACCATCGCTGTATCAGGTGGATCCATCGGGGAGCTACTTTATGTGGAAAGCGAGTGCGATCGGTAAAAATATGACGAATGCAAAGACGTTCTTGGAGAAGAGGTATTCCGATGAGATCTCGCTTGAAGATGCCATTCATACTGCTCTACTCACCCTCAAGGAAGGTTTCGAAGGACAAATGACAGAGAAGACGATTGAGATAGGCATAGTTGGTACTTCCACAATGGCATCAGTAGGTCAGAGCGCCAAGCAAGTACCATGCTTCCGTAGATTGACCGAGGCCGAAGTGAAGGACTAGTGAGTGTGAAGGAGAAGGGAAGGGGGTGAAAAAGGGGGTTGGGAGCCATCTACTAAATGATCCTTTTCCCTTCCTGCTCTTCATCTTGGCAGCTTGGCACTGTGATGTCACTATGGGACTTTTGACGACGATGACGATGATAATCGATGTAGACTAAGGCATACAATTACATTACGGAGTAAAGGAGACCATTTGTGTTGGGTGGGGGTTTGCGCGAAAAGAAAGTTTGCAGACTTCACATCAGAAGGTAAGATCCAGTCCAGCCGACGACCTTTGATGCGGTGTATGTGTTAGTTCCACTTGCGCTACCCCACCAAAGAAATCGGTGATGCGGACAGAGTCTAGCGGACGATGAAACAATTCGCTTCGTACACCAGGAGTAGAAAAGATAGCAACTGGGTCGTAGCTGTCGAAGAGGTCTTGCATGGTCGTGGAACTTGTCTTGTTTATTCGCTCCATGTAATTGAGTATCTCCAAGGTGTACCTATCGCTCAGCGCTACGCCCAGCTCATGGTCGGCACCATGCTGTCGAGAGCGGATACAGACACGATCAGGAGAGAAGATAAGTAGGTAGTAGCACGTAGAAGGTTCGTGAGCAGGAAGATTATCATATACGCACCGAGTACGAGTTCTCGCCTTTCGGACTGCTGCCAGTCGCCAAGACATTAGGACTGTATATCTTGCTGTACATTGTGTTGGCTTGACAGGTGTCGATCATGAAGAAGAGCTCATGATATCTGTGCTTTGAGCAACGTCAGACAGCCACCCCTCGCCGCGACCCGGATTTAGGTATACTCACCGCCTTTTTTCCCACATTTGTTCAATAGCGTCGGCTAGCATGGTTGGGTTGAGGGGACCGTCAGGTATATCATCAGTGTAATCAAATCTCTGCTGTTGCTCACCCAAGTCAAAGGCACTGATCTCCTCCTGATCTTGGAATTTGAGAAATTCGTCGCCTCCATGACCAGTCATGTAGAGGAAAACATTAGACCGAGCGTCCGACTCCAGTCTTTTCGATCGGGGCGTATGAGGCGGAACTCTTCCTGTCAACACCCTCAGCAGCCCTTCCACAGTCACTTCGTACCCTCGATAGTCTACTTCAACAGTATCACCATACAGGTCCAAGATACGATTCGAATCCATCCAGACGTAGCCGGGCGACCGATTTCGAGAATTACATGCGGCATCATCTGCCAGCATGAGGATGATGTTTGAATCAGGTATTCCAAGCCTTTTGACGGTTCGGTACATTCCCAGCGTGTTTGCCATATGTCGATAATTGAACCAGAACTTGGAAGCACAAACGAGGACTGCCCAATTGTTTGTATGACCACCGGACTGACGTCCAGACTGAAAAAAGGACTGGACCTGCTCCACCTGTGATGCACTGACAAAGAAGGATGGTGCCAGTAAAGGAAGACTTAAAGCAACTCCAAGCACGATCATCACACCAAGGATTGCAAAGGTGACACCCCGTCTCAGGCGACCTAGTGACGATCTCATGCTGCCATGTGTTGTGAGGCGAAGAATCTCGATATCGCAAGAAGGGAAAGGTGATTGAAAAAGTACAGACCAAAACGACCACTTTTACACTTTGGCCGTGCTTGCAACCTTAACGCGTTCCAGAATATCGAAAGCAACACCCTCTCAACGGTCGCGCGCGCTTTCTGCAAAACTTCTTCCTTTGCTACACGAATTCTGCCTGCCTGTCATGGCGCCCATCATTCCGGGCAGGCCGCCAGGTGCTCCACGAAAGCACGGCCAGCCTCAGATGCCATCGACTCTCAGTGCGTACAGAGATCGGCACAGAACCAGCGTCGAAGAACAATCGGCGCATGCGACTAGTAGTGCTCTGCCGACTGATAGCGAAGCGTCCAACACTGGTCTTTTTACCATGCCGAGAGTTCCAAGCAGCAGTAGAGCTGCTTCAGATATGAGAGAACAGACGAACTCTAACCAACAACCTAGAGAGGGCACTAGCAGCTGGATATCACAAATACCGCCTGCTCCTCGCGAGCATGACCCCAGCTCGTCCGCTTTCATCGACACCCCTACCGGTAGACAGATCTCTGGTCCGAGTCGCAACGTCGCATCGACCAGTCAGACCTTTGCAACACCTTCCCTCGCTCGTCCAGCATCAAGTCGATTATATCAGGAGCTCACCAGAGGGATAGCAGCTTCTCGTCGAACAAAGCCAAGTTCACGCATTTCGACGGCATCTAGTGGGTGGGGATCGCCAAAGATGAGCTTGGGGCAAGGGATACAGTCTTGGACGAAAGCAGATCTGAGCTCACAGCTGGATTCCGACATACACGAATCATCAAGAGGGCCCCTTAGAATACCCAATGGCGTATTCGATACTCCAAGAACCCCTTCCGGCGATCATGCTCACCTCCAGATTCCAAGAGCTCCAGGCCACCACTCAGAAGCAAGCGGTGTCAATGCCGCTAACCTCTTCAATCACGACGGCAGCTTCAGTGTTGTGCGAAATGAGGGAGACGCAAACAATTCTGGTCTACTCGGTATGAGTCCTGCTGTTCGACGTAACAATGGTCTTGGACTGGGCATCACGCCTGCTAGACATCTGAACAAGCCCCCCAGCTCTTCCTCTCCCTTGCAGCTAAATGGAGTCGCATCTGTCTCGCTGGGTCAATCTTCTGTAGACAGCTTGACTACGCAGGGCAATCAAAGCATCATCGAGCATTCTTCCAACGTGGGCATGGGAGGTGATCAGGGTGATATGGAAGCAATGCGAGCCAGATTACTCCAGGTCGATCCATGGGACGAACCAATGGGAGAAGATCGATCCGCTGTCATAGATTTGATGAGAAATTGGAGAGAAGATGCGATGAAACATCATCTTTATGATACAGCTATTTTCTGGGGTGATAAGATCCTGAGTCTAGAGTGTGAGTTTTTAACTTCAATGTCTCTGTGGAGTGATAGATGCGTGGACGTTTCCTTTTCTTATCCTTGCGATTCGGCTCTTTCTTCATTGCCACAGCACACAAGGATGCTTGGAATGATGCATACAATCTGGCGACTGCCTACTTTCTTACTCATCGATATGCGCAAGCGGAACAACTTCTGACGGCACCTTTGTGTCTTGCTCGCAAGCCTGTCTCTTTCTCTCCAGAAGGTGTCGAAGGGTCTGATGCAGACGAGGACGAAGAAGATACGCCTCGACAAGGCGACCGGGAGTGGAATGATCTAGACGAAGCAATAGCAGCCACTCACAAGTCGAGCACTCTGCCGTCTTCGATGTTGGCCAAGATGGATGGTGTCGATTTTGTCGCTCATGGACCAGATGAAGAAATAGCCGTGACATCGACCTTTGCGGGGAGAAAGAGAAAGGATCGTCAATTCACTATATCTGGTACCGGAACTGGCAGCGAGGGGACAAGTGGAGAAGGCGGTAGCAACAACGAAGAGTGCAAAGAGAATGACGGAGTGGATCCCATGGACATGGGCGAGCAAGTCATGCAGGCTTGGAAAGAAGAACAGCGGGTTGCCATGGACGAAGTAAGGGAAAGGGAAATATTGCCGCCAGATAGCATCAGCTTGGTGAAGGTGAGTGTAGCCTGCAAGTACTTGGCCGCTCAGTGTATGGCACGACAGGAAAAGTACCAGGAGGCTCTAGACGAGCTGAGCGGGTGGAAGAACGACCACGAAAATCAGATCGCGATGAGCTATGGCATCCCCTCGAAAGACGGACTGATCAAACTGGTCAGCTCTATCTGGCATCTTAAAGGTCTGATTCATCTCAAGCTTCGCAATATCGACGAGGCCAGGGAAGACTTCATCAAGAGCCTTAGCTTGGATGTCAAGAATTACGACAGCTTTGATCAACTGATACGAGGCAATCTTCTGACGAGCAGCGAACAATGGTCACTCATTGAAGGGCTGCAGTTTGTCAATCAAGCGGGCGATGACCCTGTACAACTAGAGGCGCTTCTGTTCCTCCAAATGATGTACAAGACTCGACTAGACAAGACGGGAAAGCTTCACGCTCAACAGGCTGCTGCCGCTAGAAGGCAACTTATCCGCATGTACGGCTTGAACAGCAATGCAGACGTCTTACTTGGTCTGGCAGAGGAGATGTTTTCTCGAATGAAGTATGAAGATGCATATACTGTGGCAAAGAGGATCATGGAAGTCAGCAAGGACCATGAAGCATCACTGCCGATCTACATTTCGACCATGTACATGATTGAACGACTTCGACCGACGCTGTTTCTGGTGGCTCACTACTTGACAGAGGTAGATCCAAATCTAGCCGCAGCTTGGTATGCCGTTGGTTGTTGGTATCTGGGCACGAAACAGTACCTAGAAGCCAGGAAGTATTTCAGCAAAAGCGTCCAGATGGACCCGAGATTTGCGCCAGGATGGATTGCCTTTGCGCACACTTTTAGCTTTGAAGGTGAATCAGATCAGGCGATTGTTTCTTACAGCACGGCAGAGAGGTTCTTTAGCTCCAATCACCTGATCAAATTGTTCATCGGCATGGAGCATCTCAATCAAGCAAACCTGTCGTTAGCCGAGATATATTTGCAAGGCAGCGCTCAATTGTGGGAAGAAGATCCACTGAGCAGGAATGAAAGGGGTGTGGTGCAGTACTACAAGGGAAACTACGAGGAAGCCATCTCACTCTTTCAGGGTGCCCTGCAAGCTGCCAAAGACGTTCAACAGCCACAAGCGACTTGGTCAACGACTCATCTCAATCTAGGCTTTGCGTACCGAAGACTGAAAGAAACACAAAGGGCAAAGAAGAGCTTCTTGCAGGTGATTGAACTGGATCCAGATTGTAGCACGGCACACATGGGACTGGGGATGTGCTATCATCGAGAAGGGAATCTGTCAGAAGCGATTGATTGGTATCATCGAGCCTTGACGATCAACACTACCGACAAGCAGACGAGCGAACTGCTTGGGTTTGCACTGCAGGAGAGTGCGAAATCGATCGACCTTCCTGATCTGATGTCACAACAAGAAGAAGAGTTGGGAATTGGCAGCTTTTCTCCTGGCAAACGCTATCATGACATTGCACGCGAGGGCGAGTGGATCGCAAGCGGTGAGAAATCAAACGAGTCGCTGAGAAGTGCGATTATGGATGAGGACTTGACGGCCAGTGCGGAGATGGAGGAGGAGAGTCTTTGAAGGGGGAATTTGCTGTGTATTTCACTTGGCGCCACGAAGGGTACAAAGACACTTATATGTATACGCTTCATTCTTCTGGGGATGTTCTTTTGTCGCTTTGCCTGATAATCAAGCATTCATTCACCGAGCGCGGAGAGATGTGACTTGGTGGCAGTCCCCTTTTCCCTTTCAGCCCAGAAGAGGAGGACTTTTAACCTTGCGTGATGATGAGTGAGAATTCGCGACCTAGAAAGCACCGTCTCGATGCGGGTTCTCACCATCTACAGGGCGTGAGGGAGAAAAATCCAATGCAGGCCTATCAGTCTAGCCCATTCCTTCCTCACCCTCTTTCTCCCTTTCAAGCCCTTCTCACAATTTCCCATTGTAACCAAAAAAGGAAGAGGAAATAGAAACAGCCCTCGTTCAGCTCACTCTTCCACCATGCAATTCTCTGTGAAAGTATCACTTATCGCCGTCACCCTTGCCCTGGCTTTGGGTGTCACATTAAGCAAGGCAGCCGATGGAGCACACCAAGCTGCAGGACTGAAACCCTGTTCCCTCGCTTGTATCACTACCCCACCGAAATCCTTTTCGGACACTACAGGAAGAATGTGCCATATGGACTTCTGGGATGAAGTCGGTCGTCGAGTGAAAGTCACTGGACATCCAGGTGATCCCCAAGATCTGACCATCGTTCACAAGAGCGAAAAACACAAGAACATCTATTGGGAAGTAGAAGCTGACTTTACCGGGGCAATTTCCATCGGTGCACGTCAGCACATCGTGGATAACGCCAACAAGGACCATGTACAGGATGACAAACTATATGCGGTTGGCTTTCAGGCGGCTGAAAAGACGTATTGGTACTGGATAAGAGGAGGCGACTATTGCAGCAGCAACATCAACATTTTCCCAGACTTCAAGGACTTGGCCGACGTCAGAGTTGTCCAGTCCGATTGAATAGCGCGGACACTCGAGCGTATTTCCCTTGCCTTGCGAAATACATCATTCTTTTAAAGATCGAGAAGTCTGCCTTTCTTTATCGAGCGAACTTGTGCTAAATCTTCCTCTTGTCAGTCGCTTCGCTTCTCAATGTGTGAAGTCGAGATAGTCGCAGTCGTCTTGAGAGGCTCATTTGTAGCTGGAGGCGCTGCTTTGGCGCGTGATGCACCAGCATGT
The DNA here is from genome assembly GCA_026210745.1 of Exobasidium rhododendri. NCBI lineage: Eukaryota > Fungi > Basidiomycota > Exobasidiomycetes > Exobasidiales > Exobasidiaceae > Exobasidium > Exobasidium rhododendri. The sequence goes on from CP110630.1 coordinate 2,960,849, forward strand.
CGTGGCTTCTCTGCTGTCCCTTGCCTCAGCATCAAAGGCACAGCAGTATTATTTCGCATATCATACATGCGAGACATAGGCGATTGTCGGCCACGCTGTGCTATCTGATGAACGGCTCCACGATCTTTGATATTTCTTCAGCACTTAGCATTCCACGATTGCGCATCACGTCAAGTGCGCCCGGGTAACTCTCGGAATTGGCTCCCGTATTACTACCTTTGACCTTGTCTGCCTGTTCGAGCACCTTGCCAACTGCAATCACATGCTTTGCTTGACCTGCTCGCACCCAGACATACCCATTGACACCGACAGCTACCTCGAACGGAAAGTGAGACGCTAGACGGGCCAAGAGGGGATGCGCAGGCTTCAACAGGCTAGACTAAAGATGTAAGCAATATACTCGTACTGGAGACAGACCTCGTATCCTAACGCACCTCTTCGCAAGCCCACATGATACGCTCCACAGCATTGCGATATTCCCGACCGTCTTTCCTTCTTGCTCTTCTTCAATCTTAAGCTCTCCATAGCCGTTGCTTTTTCCTGTATTCTGATCTACACAAGTCAACTCAACTTCCAAATGCCGACTAGCGGACAAGACTTGGGCATATAGCAGGGTCCCAACTTTAAGATTGGGTTTATTCCTCTTGGTCGCTCCTTCAAATGCAAAGCCAGAAAGGGTAGCCGAAGTGTAAGAGTTGAAGAGCGTGACTTGGTAGGATTCTGTTCCTCGGTTGGTGATTTGACAGATAATTTGGTCGTGAAGAGCGGGAATATATCGCTTGCTATTACTCTCCACCCAGCAAGCTACCTGCTCTCTCTGTTGCTTACTCGAGTCCTTTTCGTCCACTTGCATCTGATTGCTCGCTTTCCCTTTGCCCTTGTCGCTTGCTACTTGACCAACGAAACCAGGGAGTGTGACGATGAACTCATGCTGCGCTTGGGTCTCTGCCTCTTCACTCGAAGGAGTGGCCAAGCCAGGACCTAGCTTGACATTGGACGAAGATGGGATTGAGACACGATCACCCGGCAATACTATCATTGACATGCTTGCTTGGAGGGGCCCCAGCTGATGGTGCCGCGAAGCACAAACGCTATTTGTCGCTTGGGTCACCAAACAAAATGAGAAAGAAAGGAAGAAGTGGTTAGAAACACACGTGAATTCTAAATACCCAGCGTAGCGGCACCTCTCATTGACCACCTTCCAAAAGTTCCCAGTCATATAGGCCGACACACACACACACTCTCTCTTTCTCTCATTTACAGATGACGACTGCAGCGTGAAGAAGATCTAGGAATCGTCCAGATTAATAGAGTAAGCTGACTGCCGATGGGGTGTGTGTGATGCGGCGATCACCAACCACGTTCAACTGGTCTATATTTGGTCAACGATCGCCTAAGTCGACTAAATTCGCATCTACCAGTAGCAGTGTAGCAGCAGTCTCCGGTGAACAAAGCCGGCACTTGATCAGGAGCAGCAGCGCAAAGGAGCTCCCTGAATGGGCAAGGTCGTTCTCGTCTCGTCGCTACCTGCATTGTTGTGCCATAGATCGGAAGGTGAAGGACGAGTCGACTTTGCACTCGATTGACGTCGCTTGGCAGGATGCTTCAGAAAGGGGGGAGCACAGCGATAGCAACATGCAAATGCTGGTGGAATGGAAATTGTTCAACATTCGACTATCAGACGAGCTCTTGAAACAGGATATGCATGCACAAGAACAGCAGTATCGGCCGCCTCCAATACCACCACCCCCGTTACTTTTACCTTCATCCCCCGCCCTCTCTTCTAGCTTCTTCGACACAAATGATTCGATCAAAGCACAGAACATCAGACATGAAATAGCATCCGAAAAAAGGGATGACGTATCAGTGCTATCAGGAAAATCAGTTAGATCGAACTCCTGGATAGCAACCCTAGATGTCGAATTTCTCAAAGCAGCGACTCGTCAGGCGATGCTCAGTGTGCGGGCGGGGCAGAGAGATTTGACTATCCTAGCAGAGGCAGTCCTGTCGAAATTGAAGTCGGAAGAGAGTGCGTATGAATGCACACCAAAGGAAGAGATTGCGAGATTGACGGAACTACGACTCTTTCTACTTTCACAATGGATTGCGAGGGCCGATGTCATCCTGTTCGAGAGCAGTCCAACACCCGCTACCATCTCTCTTTGTCAGGACATTTCTTTACAACTTTATCAGTCACTGAGTAAAAACTGTGATAAAGTGCTTTCGACTTATGCAAAAGGACATAAGCACATCAGAGCGTTACATCTTGCGACCATACATCGCCTCTTCAGTCTCGTATACCCTCTGACAAGATCAAGATTCTCGACGAACAGAAATCTTTCCTTTCAAGCCCTGACAATAGCAACCAAGGTGCTTGCCGACACTCATATCAGACCAGCCCAAGCTCGCTACATTTGTCGAAAGCTACTTCTTCGAATGCGAGAAGTTTCCCTACTCAGACTATCATCTCAAGAGGAAAGCGGGCCATTCTGGGAATTGGCAGTGGAGACGATAACGACATTAATTCAGTCCGGCGTCGTGCGGCCTTATGATGTGGATTCGTCGCAGAAAGATTGTGATGTCGATGTCTTCCTTTGCCTACTATGTCATGCGATCACCAACAATCAAGTACATGAGAATCTTGCCAGAGCAGCAGTGCTAAAAATTGTACACACCATTCAGCATTCAAATTTTCAACGATCTACGGAAAGACTTCCAAGGACAAGCACGGTTGGAACCAGCTCGTCGGAGCAGCAGCAGACGGACTCTCTACATTTGCAGCCCTTTGCTAGTGCAGTAACGCTAGAGGAAATGACAAAGGTGCTGACCATGCCCGGAAGATACTTATTGGCGAGAGAGATCGTCTTCATGGCGCCGATAGAGCAAAGACGGATCCGTGTCCTCACGTTCCTCATGCGCAAATGGTCCAACGTTCCTCCGGACTTTAGTCCGAGTGAGATGCTCGACCGTCAAAGAAGAGAAGACATGCATAGCCATCGAAAGTGCAAGATCAGCCAACGTCTTTGGGTGGAGGCAATGCTCTTGCTCGATGCCAATGACGCTCGTTATCGTGACAAATTACATAGCATCTTCATTGCTAGGCTTTCCTCACATGCTCGCTCGAGAACTCCTGGTTTAGTAATGGCTGACCTGAAAGCTCTTGGAGAATTGAGCCCTGGCAAAAGCAGTCCTCTTGAAGCACTTTTGCTATTGCACCCTAAAGCACAACTCGATGCCATTCGGGCTTTTACGCGAGCAGGCAAATTAGCCAAAGGAAAGAAGCTGGCCCAGTCGCTTCTGGTCGCTATCGAAGAGAAGAACATTCACAGGTCCAACCCGCAGCCGGAATCACTCAAAGATCTCGGCACAAGGATTATCAACGTCCTTCTGGTAGCATACTTTCGTTTGAAACTTCGCAACAAAGTCAAATCACGTAGGAAGATAGCTCTGATGCTGCGACGGGGAGGTCTTGTGAAGGCGCAGAAAAGTGTTCCAGGTCAGACGATTAATCGCTACCTTCAAGGTAAAAGAGCCATGGTCTTGCGCAGATACTATCGGCACTCACACGTCAAGAATCGTCAATCTCAGCTCGAATGGGCAATGTCCTTCTTGCAAGGTTTTACAAGTCGTCATGGGATTGTGCCCAACGAACAAACTTCCATCATCATACTCTCTGCCATCCTTCGCATGAGTTCTTACAAGGTTAGTGACGAGAAACTTCAGCAAGCTAAGTCGTTGGTGTGGGATTGGACATGTAGAGGCGTGACTCGCACCCTAGACGAGCTCAGAAGAGTCCTCGACGGGACGCGAGTAGAGACCGAGGCTAGGCAGGACGTTCGTACAGGCCCGTTTCACGACAGAATGCGTCTCATGATTGATTCTGCCATCGAAGAGAGAAGGAGGAGGAGCATGTCAGACGGTACACACGAAAGTAATGGACGCAAAAAAAGAGCGAGGCAGAGTTGATCTCTCGCACCCATCTTGTCGCGAATGACCACGCCATACCACACACACACACACACATACACCCTGTACTAGTACGACTAATCCAGCACAGACACCGCATAGATTGATCATAGCGTAGCATAGAGATGTGCAATTGCTCACTCGTAAGCCACTAAGAGTAAGGCAGGAAGATACAAGAAAGACAAGGTAAACAGACTGCTGGGACACTAGCGCAGGGGAAGAGTGAGATGTTTATCTAACGAGCCGGTCCTCGACAGCGCGCTTCTCTTTCTTTCTCCTTGAGAGACACAGCGACGGTCTATGCGAATGCGATCCTGGCCAGCGTGTTGACGACACCTCCGACACCAACAACGTGTGCGACGGTTCGAAGAATGTCCAAGTCAGCATAGTAGCTGATGGGAAAGATGACGTACCTGTTCATGAAAGAGGGAATTGAGACACTTCCCTGTCAGTAGATACAAGGATATTGTAAGCCGCGAGGCAATGGCAGACTCACTTGACTGTTGCTATCAATACAAGCTGATTGTCCAGGGAACCTTTGGAGTCATACTGAGTGGCCAAGATGGCAGCAGCAGCAAAAGCCGAAAAGAATTCCAGTAGATTGTCATGCGTGCTTGCAAATCTACCCACTACACCGGTCAATTGTCTCTTTTTTATTCTTGGTTCTGTGTTGTTGTAGCCGTCTTTGTTGCCAGCTGCGTTTGCTGCTACACTACCGACAGCGGTAAAGATGAAAGTGACGGCTGCTCCGGCCACAAGAAGTGCAATCGGAAGCTTCCCTTTCACAGGCGTGCCTAATCGTAAAGCGGAGAAAGCTCGAAGCCAGATGGGCAACAAGAACCTTTGAGACAAGCCGTTTTCTTGACTCAAGTAAGGAGCGACGTGTGTTGCTCCAAAGATGTACAGCGCTGTGACTCCAACGGCACCCTTTAGAGCGTCACTCTGAGGGAGGTTCAGAAGAGAGGATCGACTGACATGCGTGAGGTCTTTGCTCATCTTGTCGTGCTAGTTTGTCTCGATGTGATGAATGTCAACGTAGCAAGGGAAGAATAGAGAAGAAGGAACGACTAGGGAAAGTAAAATGGTAAGAATTGCCCTTGTCGGGCCGTCAATGTAGTGTCGCCCGGTCCTTCTCCCGAAGAAGAGTAGCTTAAATGTAAACCGTCGATGTGTGTGGGGTATGCACATCCGGGCGCCCATGCCTGCCCAGCCAGATAGAGTGGGCACAGACAGACACGCGAACTGTTGAATTGACGCGTTTGAGAGGAAGAGCGACTAAGAGGCAATCTTTAGATCTCGATCATTGATTTTTTTAATTCGTCCAAGTGCCACAAACGCCTCTCATCGCCTGGGCATTGGAAGGACGTGCAGCTGCAACACTGCTTCATGGCTCGCTATGTCCGCGGCTCGTAGGCACAGAGATGCCAATAGAGGCCGCTCCCTACAGCATGTAAGGACAAGCTTAGATCCAGATCTGTTCAATCAGCCTGCTCAAGTTGCTCCCGCAAGAGGCCAAAGGGCCGCTCCGTTAGACAAGGGGAAAGGCCGAGCTGGTACTGGCAGGCATTGCCATGAAGGTGATGGTGCGGTCAGTCATCACTACAAGAGCTCGAGGCCCTTTGCTCGTATAACGAGCCTTGATATGACCACTGATTCACCGAGAGTTGTTCGGAATCCAGCTCCTCCCGCCACTCTTAGCGACAGCACAGGAACGGCAACTACGACATCATCAACTTCCCACTCGACTATTGAGTCGTTTGGCACGAGCAGACCGGTGGCTGCATCTCCTATATATGACATTCTCACAGGTGGAGAGACAGAGTCTCGACGATCGATCAATACACGGAACAGAGGGGGTTTATTGGATGACATGGAGAAAAGGACGATCTACGGCAGCAAGCGAAGGCGTCTGGAGAGAGAAGCAAAATTAACGGCGAGGGCATCGGAACCTCTGCCTGACGATCATTGTAAAGGTCCACCCTCACCCATCAATAGCGACAAAGGATCGGCCGACCTGCTCTGGAAAAGTATCTGGGGAAGGTGGGATCAGGGACCATCACAGCACACGCCTTCGCCCCAGGCGACGATCCCATCACGACGAGAGCAGCAGCAGCAACATCCGAGAGATGAGACACGGGCGGATGCAGAAGACGGGCTATCTCTTTCCCAAAAGTCGCATCTGTCCACCCAATCAGAAGATGGACACTTTCAATCGCAGTTCAGCTTCTACCACTTTGAACCAGAGAGTGGGAAGAGCAACGGATCAACGAATGAAGACACATTCGAGCAGAGGACTCCCGCTCCTGCTCCGGAAATCGATGATACAAGTCGATCACGCATAGATATCAATTTACTGACGGCGAGCAGTAGTGAGAGCCTGGAGGACGTAGAGATAGAAGCAGAAGTAGAAGGAGACGTGTTGGGGCCTGACATTCAAGATCGAATTGACATACTTTGCGAGGATCCTGGAAGTGGGATGCGCAGCGTAAAGCACTACATCTTTCGGGGGAAAGCCGTGCAGGGTGAGTGTATTCATAGGGCATTGAGAACGACACCTTGCTTACGAACAACTCGCTCACTTTCTCACAGCGCACTTTGGTCCAGCATGGGACGGCTTTCAACCAAGGAGACGCCCGCCTAGCCGAGCACTTGTGACGCACTGGGGCAGAGACCTGCGGGAAGAAGGCGATCTGTACGATTATGGTGATGATTTGGGCAGCGTTACTCATTGGCAAGATCAATAACGATGGTTTCGTCAAGCTGTTTGTAGACGTGTGACAACTCATGTACAAGAAAGGTTAGACACCTCTGGCCGCTTGAGCGTGTGATAGCCTTGGGGTCTGTTCCTGCCTGGAGAGGGAAATCTCGTCTTTAGAACCTGGGTAAGCTTTATCGACGGGATTTTCTTGCTGATGCAGGGTAGGTGTGTAGCCTCCAGACGGACCCTGACCTTGTATTTCATGCCTGCCTGCTATTTCGGGTGTGTGGTGCTGCTGGAAGTCTTCTCTCTGAGCGAAGAAGTTTGTCGCAGAAGGTGGATCGGGGTCGTTGTAGGCAGAAGGAAGAAAGTCCTTGTGAGATCGTGTCGGTGAAGCGGGGACAGATCGACCAGGAGTGTCCTGACCATGTCTGTATGGTTGCGTGGTGTCATAAGGTACCTGATTGAAGAGCACGGAGACGCTTTCTCCGTAGTGAGATCGTCTAATTGTTTCGGCCAGGACGTGGCTGATATCGATCTGATTACAAAAAGGAGCATAGCTTCAGGATATTGCCTCAAGCTAACGTCTAGTCTCTCCGGCTGCACTCACGATTTCGATCTTGGGACAATTCTGGACATTCACGCCTTGTGGGATCGTGTTGGTCACTATCAGCTTTTCCAGACTGCTGTTCTGTATCCTTTCCAGCGCAGGTGGACTGAGTATACCATGAGTGACGATAGCAATCACCTTTTCCGCTCCACTCTCCTCCAGTCTTGCAGCTGCCAATTCCAGAGTGCCACAAGTGTCGGCCATGTCGTCCACTAAGATGGCCACTTTCCCTTTCACATTACCGACCAACACCATTCGAGAGACTTCGTTTGCCTTCTTTCTCTCTTTATGGAAGAGGGCAAAGTCCACCTCCAAGCGATCAGCCAAGGAAGTCGCCCTCTTTGCTCCTCCTGCATCGGGTGAAACAATCACTGCTTTGCTGCAGTCCACCATTTCCCGGATGTACTGTAGAGCAGCTGGTTCAGCATATAGCTAGAGGGCGAAGAGATCATAAATGCAAGGTGAGCTATTATTGAGTAACAACCGGCCTCTTACTGCGTCACGTACGTTGTCAACAGGAACATCGAAGAAGCCCTGGATCTGAGAAGCATGCAGGTCCATAGTCTATTGGGGGAGAAGACCGGGTGCCTGAAGGTAAGCAGCAACACTTACTTCAATTTCATACGAACTTCAAGTACGTACGATAACATGGTCACAGCCTGCGTTCTCGATCATATTTGCGATCAATTTCGCCGTAATTGGGGCTCGACTTTTGTCCTTTTTATCTTGCCTTGCATAGAAAAAGTGAGGGATCACTGCAGTGATCCGTTTCGCACTGGCGGTCTTGCAGGCGTGTATCATGATCAAGAGCTCCATCAAGGAAGTGTTTGGTGATGCAGGAGCTCCATTGGGTGTCGGCGAAACACATGAGGTGTTTATGATGTAGACGTCATGCTCGCGAACCGATTCCGCTATCCTTACAATCGACTCGCCAGCTTCATTTCGTGTCACTGTCGCTCGGCCCAACGGTTGTCCAAGTCTGCAAGATTAGTGATCCTCTCGTGAGCCAGGATGCTCACTCATCATGTACTTCACACACACACACACACACTCACCGCTTGGCAACCAGATTTGCGAGCTCGGGATGACTGGTGCCTGGCGGTGGACGAGAGTAAAAAGAAGCCAACGTCAGAAGAAGAAGCCCCTAGATCCCCCTTCTTTTCCCAATCGATTTCCACCCACCTGAGAAGACTTTGATACCGCCTGAGAGGTGGGACATGGCGAGGCAGTCTTAGGTTCTTCTTGAGGCTAGACGATGCACGATGCAAGAGGTCTTAAAAGCTGCCAGAGAGCATCGAAGAAAGGCGTACAAGGAAATAAAGTATGCTATCTCGGCTCAAAAATTTGTACATTTTTATCCGGCGCCTTCTCGCTCAGACAAACAAAAAGAAGCACAGGACCCGGATTGCTATACCACGTCAGGTCGGCCGAGTAGAGAGGAATAGCTTCTGTATTCTCCACCCCGCCGCCCAAGGGAGGAAAACAAAAATGGATCTGCACAAGCCATCTATGCATTCCTTCGAAAGCTCTCTCGGTTTTGTAGAACTTCTGGACTCGATCCGTCCGTCCCATTGCATTGAAGGACCGGGTCTTGGTCAAGAAGTCTGCATCATCTGAGCATACCTGTGCTCGATACCAAGATACTATTCTATCGTGGACTTGATCAGCAGTGGAGGCAGGGTCTGATGTGTTTACTTCTCCCTTCATTGTCGCCCTTCTCAGCAAGAAGAATATGATTGAGCAGTTTTCGCCGAGTCTGTCTTTCGTCTACTAGATTCAGCATATCAGATCGCCAGAGCATTTTCTCTCAGAAGAGACATGTCTCTGCCAGAATCATCGGAGCATGCGTACGATGCGTCGTGGAAGTGCAATGAGGACCTCCGATGGCAGCGGAACATGATCGGCGGAGAGCATTTATTCTTTTCAAAATTCGCAAAGGGCGACTCAGTAGGGCAGTGAGTGGAGACCAAGTCAGGGATCAAAAAAATACTCTGTTCGGTGTGCTGATGTGCAAAGCTGCAATAATGACAGCATACTCCCGTCGATCTTAGTCAAAGTACAACGTCCGGTGGAGGTGAAAGATATATCTCGACGATTGAAAGATGCCTGGCGAGAGCTGCTATTCCTGATACCAAATTTGACCTTTGACGGCATCAGAAATGGCGAGGGACCCGAATGCGTGGTGATATACGAGCAGAGAATCGCGCAGGCGGAGGTGGAAGCCTGGTTGCGTCATAGCTTGGAAGAGAGCGTTGCATCCGACGGGGATATTGCTAGCCTGGCCAATGATCTCGCCGAGACAGTCACGAAGATCTCCGGCAGTTGCTGTCGGAAGATGCAAAAGCGTCGATATGGTCTTTTTGTTAAGTACTACCAAGGTACGGATATGATGGTGACGCATCTAGGAATAGTCGGAATCGCGAGCCACTCCTTCTTTGATGGTGTCGGTGCGTATCTCGTCCTTCACATGCTCCTCAAAGTGACCGTCGCAGGCAGTGAAGGCGGTGATGCCATTGACGGTGAGGCACCAGCCTCCTCTTTGAAAGGCGGACCTGAGCCATCCATCTGGGAATGTGTTCCAGCGCATCTTCGGGAGCAGGACCACACAAGGATGGTGGAGGACATCCAGAATATGGCGAAGGTCACTCCCGTGAGCTGGATTTTCGACGATGTGTAGAAGGCGACTATCTTGAACTCACTTCTTCTTCCGCCTCTTGTCAGAATTCTAAAAGGATATGTCCCGCTACTACTGTCAGTATTGAGGGCAGCGCCTTCGAGATGCACGATGCTAGGTATCGTTTCAGCAGATTAGAGACCGCATCACTACTCCGACAAGCAAAAGCCTTGCACCTCACAATTACCCAAGTTGCCATGTCCACTTTCTTCCTTCCCATGTTCAAACGATTGCCCGCCAAGGCGTCTGATCATCTCAGCTATGCCTTGCCGATCAATGTTCGAGATCAGGTGGATACTCGGACATCTCTCTTCTTCGGAAGCGCAGTCGCACACCACTTTGGCAAGATTGACTGCTCCTCCTTAACACTCACAGCAAATCTCAGGAAGGGTGTCATATGGGGCGATGAAGATAAAGAGAAGCTGTTGCAATTGGCCACTACTTTACAGAAGAGGATGCAAACGTTCCAATGCACACCTTTGGACCACTTGACAGCATGGTACAAGGAGACTGAGTCAAAATTACTGAAGGACTCGCTGCTACCTCCGGCCCCAGGCTCGCCTCGTCTACGAACTGGATTTGTGGCCGATGGCAAGTTGGGTCGCTACCTTCAGCAAGAGTACGTGGGGAGCAGCGAAGGAGAGTGCTCATTCGAAGTACTGGACGTGCATGTTCGATGCTACGATCCGTCTCCTCTGCTCAATCCTCGTGTTTCCACCTTTGCCGGCCAGCTATCCTTAAGCTATGCCTTCAACAATAGTGCATGGCAGGAAGAAGACGTCCGAGCCATGATAAAGGAGTGGGCCGCTGCTGTCGAGCTTGTGCTGCATCAACGTTGCAACCACTGAAGCCTGACGCCAAGTTTGCTGAGCGATGTTCCAAAGCACCTTCAACCATTCAACGTCTGTAGCGTTGGCTTAAAGCGTCATTGCCTTCTTCACTTCGCATCAACACCTCTCGCTAATTTCTCGGACAGTTGAAGGGCTTCTGCACTGTATCGACACCGCTTCCGTATCTGCTCGCCCCGTCGTAAGAAGAGGTACGGAAACGGCATAAAAAGGAGCGCAATTGCACCTGCTATGGCTGTAGAGATGTGGCGTCAAGATTGAGCGTCTTCTTGATCCTCTGTCTTCTTCCTTCCCCACCTTTCCGGACAAGACTCACCAGGGCCAACATGAATGCCACAAGATTCCTTCGGGCAAGAGCCTGCCGGTCCAGGCTCGTACATGAATGGAGTAAAGAGTGGAAATGCCTGATAGTTGTTACCGTCTGGGAATCAGCGCAAGTGCAAAAAGGAGGGAGAAAACGTCGCAGCGAGAGACAAGTAACCCCCTATACCACTCACAGCACCAAGAATAGACCTCAGAATGGAGTTTGCAGCGATCGCCGACGCAGCAAAGACCATGTAAGAGTCGACGAGGTAGTTCTGCACAGAGACGTAGATGAGGACGATGGCCATACCAATAAAGGAGGCAAAGATGACTGGGACCTGTGGGATGGATCGGAAGTGAAAGAAAACATCAGTGCTGCTTCTTAGTGTAATCTCCACATCATCTCCGAAGAGTCACTCACGATCCACTGGATAGTAGGAGAGTCTGTCGCTGCAAATCCCGCCAATCCGACAACAAATAGAGGAGCACCAATGAGACTCGGTAGCAACCTTACTTCAGGCTGCAGGGCAGGATCATCCTCCAAGCGCCTGACGTACTTCTTATTCGCAACAAAGATGATGTACGACAGACCGATCAGCATGCCGACCAAGATACCAAGGAATGGCAGTCCACCAACACCTGGATTCCAGCCACGGACTTGTTGAAAAACAATCGGAAATGCTTCGAAGAAGCTGTACAATGTAGCATAGACGAAGCCGATGTATAGACCGAGCAGGGAGACGATGGGCTCGTAGTAGAGCAGCATCCATGGTCTTCCGATGCATCTCTTGAGTAGCGTGCTGAGGCGGACGTCTTTGCCGACATCGGTAGACGAGATGTAGACTTTTCCGGTGCTACGAGAAAGATGACGAGCCCTCTGTCTGAGAAGGACGGGCGCATATGTCTCGGCAAAGAAGAGAGCTCCGATGAGCGCCAGCGTTCCGTTGAGGAAGGCGAGAAAGGCAATGGTCCACTTCCACCCTCCCCTCATGCTGATGAAGCCGCCGATAATAGGACCGATTGCCGGCCCCATGAAAGGAGCTGCAGCAGAAAAGCACATTGCAGTGCCTCGTTGTTTGGCATTGAAGAGGTCCGATATCGTTCCGCCGGAATTGGTCAGTGATGACGAGCCAAAAGCGCCGGCTAAGAAGCGAAAGACCATAAAGGAAGCGTAATTGGGGCTTGCAATCGACACCGCACTCCACATTGCTAATGAGGCATAGCTGATGATGAAAAGATGTCGACGACCAAAGACTTCCGAGAGAGGCGCCCAAAAGAGAGGGCCGCACGCAAAGCCCAGTACAAACACTACGAAGAGAAGGAGGTGAGGTGTCAGACAGGGAAAGGACACACGCAGCGCGTTCAGAGAAACGGGTATCTAAGAAGACAAGCTCACAAGACAGTCCCAGTGTGACCAGTGTTGTACTGACTCCAAAATCTGCACGTATAGAGGAGGCAGACCCGGTATAGGCTGAAGAGCATATGTTCGTCCTGCGTAAAAGTGTCGAAATGATGAGCTCCTCATCGACCGAAACGGAGCCGTCCTTCTCGTCGCAGAGAATACACTCACGCCATTGTCGCAAAGCTGATGAGGAACGTCGTCCACACCTTTTCATGCATCGGCATCCTGATGGGATTCTGAGGATCGCTTGTGATCCACGAGACGTGGTAGGGATCATCCCGAGTGCCTGCACCAGGATATTTCTGATCCAACAGGACGTCAAATGCAATCACATGTCGCTTCCAAGGACGCCAGCCTGGCATCGAAAGGGCGGCATTCTTCTCCATCTCTCATGAGCTACAGTCACTGTGCTAAGCCGATGTCAGCTTTTCGATGGAGTCAACGACGGCATGGCGGTGACAAGGCACATCTATGCGGACGAAAAGAAAAACGTCTTTCATCGAATCTTGTCGGTGCGCGACGCTTAATCTAGAAAAAAAGGAAGACGCTCAATTACAGCCGGCAACTAAGAGAAGAGGATAAACATATATGTCTCCGCGGAGAATTGAGTTGCGCGACTGCTTCCTTTCACGCGAGCTTTCTCCTCCACCTCCATCTGTCGCCGTCTAGATAGTAGGAAGAAAGAAGATGGGTGAGACGACAATGATCTCCTTGTGATTTTTTGACTTTTTTCATCGACGATACCAAATGGTGAGTGACACGACATGTCCTAACGCCTTGTAATATTCCTCTGCAAGTCAGCGGCGGTCTTCACTGAGCTGCTATGACCACTTACAGCATCCTCTCTATCTCCTCTGAAGTGAAGCAATACCTCGTTATACTTGGATGGAGTGGCGCAATGCAGAAACACCCCTGGAGCCGGGTTCTTCTACTCTTTGCTATTCCTAAATGTGACATGACGACGGAAAAGAGTGCAAATCGTTTGCCCAGATGCTATAGAGGTCTTGCAAATGGCGAAAGTCTGCTGATATTGTCTCTTGTTGTGCTGTGCTGTGCTTGTATGAAACTGCACTCGGTAAGAAGGCTGTCGTCTTGTCTAGCTTGCTGACCAAGCAAAATAAGTCTTCAAAACCCCAATGAATGGCATCCAACGTACTCTCGCTTCAATATACGGGGCCTTTTCATCCCGATCACTCTCGCGCGATTGAAATCAAAGATCGGACATGGGAATCCTCATCTCACTTCTCGATTGCAACCCGTCGGAATTAGTCTAAAAGTTGCCACCGCCTTTTATTTATATATGCACCACCACGTAGAATCATTCCGAGAAGCTCGTTTGAGATGCGGGGAAGCTTCACGCATATAAGAGCGCTCGCTGTGTCGCTTTGAGCGGGCATTCCCCCTGACTCCACTATCTTGCCACGTCGTTCGACTACACCACCACCGCTCGACAGCATCGTATCCCTACACACGATGGTCAGCAAGTATAAAGTACACGAGCAAGACATTCGCTTACATTCGCACGCCATCAGCCCCGACATCACCATCGAACGCAATGTTCGCCTACCGATGCGCGACCATGTCACGCTGAGTGTGAATGTCTTCCATCCGTCGACAAAGGGTCCCCATCCTGTCATACTTGCTGTCTCTCCGTACGGTAAAGACGACGCTTCGCAGAATGAAAGGTTTCGTAAAGTGCCGAATGCTCACCTAGGCGAGATATCTATCTCAGACGTGGTTGCTTTCGAGGCACCAGATCCTGATGTCTGGTGTAAGTTTGGCTACATCGTCATCCAAGGTGATACTCGAGGCCAGGGTCTCTCTGACGGCGACACCGGTCCATTCGCACAGCAAGACCAAGAGGACTATTATGATCTTATTGAATGGGCAGGTACTCAAAGCTGGTGTACCGGTGCGGTAGGCCTCTTGGGCGTCTCTTACCTCGCAATCTCGCAATGGTCTGTTGCGCCTCTTCGCCCGCCACACCTCAAGGCAATCGTGCCGTGGGAAGGATGGAACGACTTTTATCGTCGATTTCACTTCGGAGGCATTCCTGAGACTGGTTTTATGCCGTGGCTGTGGGACTATTCAGTATTGCCCGCTCATAATCCAAAGTCGGGCTTTGTGCAGGCTAGATACATCGAAGACGCTGCAGACCACCCGCTTCGTGATCAATACTGGATTGATAGAGAGTACGCCCTCGAGCGAATTGAAGTTCCTGCGCTCATCAATGCAAGCTTCTCCGATCAAGGTCTTCACACCCGCGATACGTTTGAAGCCTTCAAAACGATCGGATCCAAGGACAAATGGCTCGTCACTCATCGCCAACCTAAGTGGGAGTCGTTCTACAGCACAGAGGCACGCAATCTGCAGAAGCTCTTCCTCGACTTCTACTTGAGAAACGAGGGGCCCGGTCTGTCCAATCAACCAAAGGTCACCATTCGTGTGCACAAGACAAGGTCGGAATATACTACTATGACGGCCGACAGCTGGCCAGTGCCGTCAACTTCGTACATGAAACGATATGTGAATCTGAACGAGGCCACATTGGATGCTTCCACGATCGAGCACGAAGCCGCTGCGAGTTACGTAGCGAACAGTGATCACGGCATCACACTCGACTTCCGTCTTGATCGTGCTATAAAGGTCGTTGGCAACAGCAAGTTGAGGATTTGGGTGTCATCCGAGGAGGCTGACGACATGGATCTCTTTGTTGGCCTGAAGAAGCTCGACGCACAAGGCGAGGAAGTGCTCTTCCAGGGCTTTGGAGGAGTCAATCCGAACGACGTGGTATCGAGGGGCTGGTTACGCGTGTCTCATCGAGAGCTGGACCCAAAGCGCTCCCGCCCTGAACAGCCATTCTTGCTTCACGAAAGGCTTCTCCCACTGTCGCCAGGGGAGGTCGTCCCGGTCGATATCGAGATACTACCGACGGCAACACAATTTGAAGCTGGCAATACCCTTCGTGTCGTGATTCAAGGACAGCGAATCGAGCCCGATGCGCCACTCCTCGCTTTTGATCGCCCTGTGAACAAAGGAAAGCACATCATTCATGCAGGCGGCCGCTACGACAGCCACCTGCTCATTCCACTCGTCGAGTGATGGTCGGAAGGTTTTAGATTGCAAAAAAGCTTGTCAGCAGCTCAAGCGTGTAGCTGAGTGCGCAATGTTCCTCTCCCACACATTCTTGCACGCATACAGTTTGGTAAACCCTAGTCTAACTTCTGTATCTACTTTCTTGAGGAATCCACTAAAAGTGATGTCATTGTCCTTGAGTAGTGTTGCGGTCAGTCTCAGCGAAAGCAGCCAAGACTTCTGCCCCTCACAATAAGATGAAGGTGTGTCTTTCGTATCGAGAAGCAATGATGAAGGTTTCTGAAATTACACAGCGCGTCTTTGTGGTACGCTTGCTTCCCAATAATACATCCCACATGCGAAAGCTACCTTGGTTATAGAAAAGTACAATTTCTGGTAGTGATACTATCCGGGACACCTTGTTAAGTATGCGACTATAGTATGCGACTATGATCTCGAGTTACACTCATCTACATTCGATCGTTCTCTAAGTCGAGACACTGCCTCCCACTCCTCGAGCTGCAGTTCAGCATGTCTCACAATTGAAAGTCTCTGACGAGATAGATTTCTACCGATCCTTGTTCAGAGCATCCTTATGCAAGAATTTAATTCGACATGTGCAACTGACGTCTCGATCCGTCGTTCCAAGAGAGGAATCAATTTACTACACCTGCACACTTCTGTTTTGCGGTCCCTCTGCAATATAACATTCTGATTTTAGGGTTCCACGTCTGCTTTTCTGGTCCACAAGGTCGACAGTCCATAGTGTCGAACCTAAAATTATAGTTCGCCAAGCTGATCCGATGACACTTCTCCCGCACTCTACGGATGGATTTAGGGACCCTCTGCTCTGGTCCTGCGCGTACGCCTCGCTTTTGGCACAGGCCTGAAAGACATAAAGAGCCAGTGCCAAGATCGATGACACGAAGTCTGCTTCTCACACATCTTTTCTCTCTGATTCGACACAGCGTCATCAGGATTTTCCAATTTTGAAGACGCTGACAAACTTTCGGAAAGGACAATCACCCAAAGTGAATTAGTTCTTGGGCACCGAACTTTCCTCACTTTCCCTCCCAAATCGCATGCGAGGAAGCGAAGAGACTATCTATCAAAAGAGAGTGAAACACGTCCTATTCGCCTTGGGAGCATTCTGGCTAGCAACATTCATACCGGAGCCCAATCCCAAAGCTGAATTGTTCAAGGCTTTACGTTCGCCCAAAGGCCTCTTCATCGGCACTACATTATCTATACACCTTTTTTCGACCTGGAGAGATGCAACATCTAGCAAGAGTAATGACCGTCTTGGTGGTGGTGGTGGTGGCAATGGTGGCCGAGACCACCATGGCGAGACCATCACAGATAGCTGCCAGACAAGATGAAGCTTCGTTCATGGATCTCTGTGTTGTCAACATCACCAACAGTCGACTAGCGACGTATCTCGGTGCTACTGAGGACAACAACTACGCAACTTTCGATAATTGTGACCAGCTGAATTCCATGCTCGCCATTGCTGATATGCATTGGAAGGAGAGCAACTATACGGAGGCAACTGATGCTTTCTACTCAGTGTATGCTCCAGAAGCAGATGTCACGGAGCGAGCCGCCGTGGTCGACTATCTTCACGGATATGGTGATGCCAGCAACGACACTACAAGACAGAAAGACACTGGTGATGAGACCGGGGATTACATCGCCAATCTTATATTTGGAAGATAGACCATCCTTACCACCGAAGATAGTCCTACTAAGACGCTTTTTTCCTGAAGTGGCTTATGTCAAAGTCTCGCCAAGTAGTCAAAAAGTCAGCTGAAAAATTACCATTCTCCCTCGCGGACCACCACCAGAACATGGGAAGAGAAAGTTATAGCCCCAGGTCTGTCTGAAAAGGTGCATGCCTATCTTGGGCTAATGATCCGAGCTTCGTAACCGTGGGACAAGCGCCTGATGTAGTAGGGCCAGCCTTGGGGTCTATAGCGGGTAGCGCAATAAGTGGACGGTCATTTGAGGACAATAATGAAGTGCAAGAAGTTTGGTGCTTGGGCAACTGTGCTAGTGATTGTATGTAGATAATGATATTCAGAATTAGAGACGGAAACCCTTGGGACATCGAATCGTCGGAGCTCGAGTATCACCTTAGGCAAGACTCTGAAAAGAGGCTACAGAGTGTACAGTATGGTGGGTACTTTCACACCCTCCGCGTCAAATGACACTCCTGCGACTTCTCAGACACCTTTCACTACAAAGACTGTTGTCCCGCCCCGCCATTACAGCTGTTGAAGTTCAGAGCACTCAGGCCGAGCAGGCTGTTCCCAGTCGAGCAATCAGCCGATCCACCTGCAGCGTTTCCGCCATTGCCGCTCAGAGCATTGCCGCCTACTTCAGTGACGCTGGGTTGCTCTTGAAGTACTTGGGGCTGCGGGTGTAATCGTCAGCTGATCGACATCCCTCTCTGGTCGTAGCACTTTCATCCAGTCTCATGTCTTACCTTCAACACCTTGGCAGTCTTAGGCTTTCCCTCGCCTTTTGGCTTTCTTTGAGGCTTAAAGTGCTTGGCAGACTCCGGGCGTGGCACGGGGTGAGGCTTGGTGTAAGGCTTAGCCTGTGACTTCGCTTGAGGCTTTGCTTGAGGCTTCGCCTTAGCCTTTACTTGAGGCTTAGATTGGGGAGTCGGTGTGTAGTGAGGCTTCGTTTGAGGCTTGGATGGACCGAAGTCCTTACACTTGACCAGGAGACCGGTGGGGTCTTTGCAGAGGTTGACGCTAGCTCTCGCTCCGGTGAGATCGTCTTGCACTCCGGTGGCGAGCAAGGGATCATTGTTAGGTCTGGAAGGGGTCAAGGAGAAGGTCGTTGTTCAATACAAAGCTGACGAGCCTACTCCAGCGACAAAATATCACTAGCACTCACGGTGATAATTCAAGATGGAGCAAACCTCGTGCGAGATCAATAGGAGCCGCATCGACAAAAAGTGTAGTACCGAGGGTCAATGCAAGAGCAAGGATGGAGAAAGAGAGTTGCATCGTGGCGTAAAGAGAGTGGGAGTGTGTGTGTGGTTAAGAGAGCGTGTGTGCGATTGCAGGTTGTACGTGGGTGAGAATGAAGGGGAAATGAGAGGAGGGATATGGACCAGGGGGGGTGTAAAAAAGGGAGGAGAAAAAGAGAGAGAAAGAGAGAGGAGAGAAAGTGAGCGAGAGGGAGAGGAAAGAAGGAGGTCAGTTGTAGGTGGAGTATGCCTTTATACTCCCCTCGTTTCCACTCTTCTTGTACAGCGAGGAAACTCTTTCCAATTACGATTGTTTTGGTGATCACGCTGGGTTGGCACTTTCATCCCTTGCTGCTGGAAGCGGATCCTTTGTTCTGTCCATTGTGAAGAGTGAAGCTCGTTCATGTAGAGGCCGTCGCTGTCCCGGCCGCCCGAAGTTGAAATTGACAATATCACAAAAGCGGCCTGATTGGTCCATGCTTCATAGCGGACAATGACAAGAGGGCGCCGCAAGGTGCTCTCCAGTTGTTCAGCATATCTCGCATTCACGCTACCAGCAGACGTCAGCCCCCTCCTCCCCTTTTGACGTATGCAGAAGCTGTAGGTTCCAAATTCCAGGCCAAGGTAAGATAGAAGCATTCCATCGGACTATCAGCTACTTACTAATGGAATAGGGGTGACCAAATTAGACCCTAATACATCTCTTGGGACAGCATCTTTTGTACACAGTGCGCCGAATGCCAATACGCACGCTAGATTACCTTAAATGCCAGTCAGAACCAGATCAGGAAGACTGGGCTGAACTTGGGAAGACCAGCACCTGCGATTCGTTACATGCCAGATCAGAGGAGGAGCAAGATGTGCCCGACAGTGAAAGGGGGAAAAGGGGCGACAGATTTCTACAGGCAAAATGTACTTTAGTTGTCACCTTTGACTGCGCCTCCTAGAGCAACGTATCTCGCGCATCGTGTGAGTGTGAGTTCCAACAGTCCACAGGCCACCTGCTGAAGAAGTGTGTAGGACGCACAGGAGCGGTCTGCGCGGACATCATTGGTGGTCCACCCATGCAAGGTGACACGGAAGATGCAAAGTCGTGGCGACGCGTACCCTGTGGACTTGTGACTTACTTGATAGCCAGCTTCCTGGAGATCGCTGATCGCTGTGGAGGATCATCACGTCCCACTTTTCGCCCTCCTTGAGCTTCCTCACGCAGAGCCAGGATTCACTCGACGAGGTTGAAAATTTTGTATTTCTACCACACAATCAAGAGATTTAGCAGCAGCGGCTCTTAGCCATGTCTCCCCCCTGTCCAATAGCAGAAAAGAGTCATTTATCGTTCCGGCGCCCAACCTTTTACAGAGCACTACAATATTCAGGTCAAGATGCACAGGCAATTAACGTTCGCGTCGCATTCTCCAAGAACGAATAATATTCTAGTGCTTGCTGTGTGATGCTGCACTGTGCTGAGCACCCAGACTGCGCATGAATGCAGGGCAAGGCCGTGTGAAGTCTACGTGCTCCGAACGTATGCCATCTCCGAAGGCAGGATCACGACTAGCGGGGGCTGGTGTAGGGGGGGGGGAACATGGCACCCGTACGACGCGCAGCAGAATCCGCGCAGGGAAGGAAGCGGGGGGAATGAGAAGCTTAAATTCCCCCTCGCTGAAAGATCACCGTGACTGCGCTTGTACTTCGATGCGTATCTAGTCATTGCAGATCGACCAGTGGTCTTCGGTCAATGTCTGCTTGACTGCAGAATTCCATCTCATCGATACAACAGTCACTCCTTCTCGACATGGCTTATTCTCTCTACGATGCTACAGTCGTCATGGCGCAAAGTGCACTCACGTCGCTCAATGGCATTCTCACCGAATCAGAAAAGCACCTCGACTCGGACAGGATCTTGAGTGCCCGCTTGACTGACGATATGAAACCTTTTCCATTCCAAGTTCTCTATGCCGCCTTCCAAGCCCAGTCACTTGCAGCGAGACTGTCTGGTGGAGAGTATGCCGAGCCTGAAGAGAAGGATGTCGACAGCATTGGGAAGATGCACATCATCATCGAGGAGGCTCTACGGACGCTGCATCTTCTCGAAAGGGATACCGTCAATGCCCTTGGAGAGACCAAGATGCTCTCCCGTCCTGGTGCCAAGGAAGCAGAGGTCTTCGTCAAGCTAGTCGTAGGACTAGTATACATGCCGAACATCTACTTCCACGTGTCTATGGCGTACGCCATCATGCGAAAAGAGGGTGTTGCCCTCAAGAAGAGGGACTGGAGTCGACCATTCGTGATGGAGTACATCTGAGCAGGCTTCGTTCTCACACTACGTAGAGTGATGATGTAGTCCATCGCCATGCCTATGATCACAAAGAGGCCCTTAGGTAGACGTAGCCCTGCCTTCAAAAGATAAATTCCGCTGAAGATGTGCGGCTCTGTATCGGTTTACCATTGATGGGAATTACAGAGAGTAGAAGCACTTTCTTTGGCATCAACTAAGTAGCATTAGCTGATATGACAATTGCAAGTGATATGGAGAACGAGTGGGTGCGTCATCTGTACATCTTCAATTTAATCGTCTGGAAGAAGCTGCCTTTGATCGACTCGTCTGCATACATCGTGCCTATCGCTTTAGACTTTGGTGGCTTCGATCTGATAGAGACTCTCTCCTCCTTCATCCTCGGAGCTGGTGCTGGATTGGCAGACCTCACCAGAGCCTTCTGTGGCTGTGTCTCAGCAGTGCCATTCACGGCCGCCTTCGGAGCAAGTGCAGCCTTAGCCTCCGGAGGCTCGCTCTCTTTGAGTGTCTGCTGACTTGCAGATAGCTCCTGATGAGCCGTGCCACCGTTTGAAGTCGGTGCAGCCACAGGTACCGCTCGCTCTACCATTAACGCCTTGGCTGTTATCAGTGTCTCTGGACCCAGAAGTCCGATCACATCGATCAGGGCAACAACTTCGTGGTCTCCATCATAGACTAGCTCGCCGTTATTGTACCCTGTCGGAGGAGCAGGCAAATCGTCACAGGTGTTCTGTTGTCCCCCATTTCCCTCCCTGAGCAGGTGACTCGTTCTGGCTTCCACAAATTCGTCGGAAGCGCCCACAGAAATCTCCTGCAATTCTCGGATGACCGACTTGCGGCTATCTTCGTGACCGAGTATCTGACGGATCTTATCTCCGTTTGCCATGGGGTATTGAAAGCGGACGATGCCAGGGTTTGTCAAGGGTAGATCACCATTACGATGATGTACCTACTAGCCCAACGAGTAGGACTCTTAATAATTGTGGCGCAAGTGAGGTGAAAGATTGTGAGGCATTTATGAATTGGCAAGTAGTAGTGTTCACTTGCAAGGTTACCTTCATCAACTCTTCTGGGTGATCTGTGGACTGTACTTTGGCGTGGACTACGGGGTCAAGAAACCATTTGACAAGATGTCAAGCTCGTTGAAGGATCCAAGGGGCGTGCCGGCGAGGCAATCCTCTGGAGCGACTGGTGTATGTCTCGTATGCCTGAGATCTGGGGCGAAGACTGTCTCGAGTTCAAGCCAGAAAGGTTTTTAGAAAAGGGTGAAGACGGTCGATCCCGAGTGAAGGAGTTCAGCCAATTCAAGTTCCACAGCTTCAACGCAGGTCCACGCATGGTGAGTAGAAGGTGTGTGCTTCTTTCCGACTTCCTTTCCAGACTGGCCAAACTCAAGCCATTTTCTTTTTACTTTTCACAGTGCCTTGGTAAGACGCTGGCAATATACGAGGGAATGGCAGTGACCGCTGCGATCCTGGGACGGTGAGTCTCTTTCTACCGTCGTCGAATTCAGATCTATCTACTCAAGGCCTCTGCCACCTCTACATGCAGGTGTGATGTCCACTTTGATGACAACCAGATGCGTAACGATCCCCCAACGTACGGTGACAGCCTCACCCTCCCATGCAGCCCTTATTCTGTGCGATTCGAAGAGCGTGCTTGACCGTCTCTGAAATGCTATACTCTTGACTGCTTTTAAAGATCTGTCCCAAGAGAAGTATACTGGATCAATAAGAGTAGCCAAACAAAATCGACGGTAGAAAATCAATTCGAATTGGATGGCATGGCAGTAGGGCGTCCAGAAGGAAACGTGAGTACACATACGCGTGAAAGGTATGGATGTATGGGAAGCGTATGGCGGAGAGATAGGGCATCAAGTACGTGAGAAGAAGAAGATATCGCTATTTTGTGCTTGCCAGCTCAGCTGCATCTGTTCATCCTATGTCCATCGATAGTCCGGTGGACCGTCTACACTGTGCAGCTTCTCCTCTCCATAACGATTCTTTCGATATGTTATAAAGGCAAAACGTCAGTAAAGGAAGTGGGGGGCAGACGGTGTTGCTAGACGTTGCTACGCACTGGACTACTTGCCACGAACGGAGGAACTGAGCTGTAGTAGGGCTCACGCTGCTGGCATCGGTGACATGAATTCATCACATCTGTACTGGGAGCGATTTGATTCGTGTGACCTTGTGTCGTCTGATTCGTACCTTGTTTGCTTTGATGGTGCTTCTCTACTTCCTGCGTGACTACTTTCGCAACCTTCAGCAGAATAGCGCCTTCAATGCCTTTCTTGACGAGACCCATTATGAGGTAAAGAGGATGCTTATGGTATGTCGAGGGAGTCGAAAGAGTCGAAAAGGTTTGTGAAGATGGGGTCCGTTGAGATTCTGTGAAAACAAGACTCGTTGAGAGGTCGAATTTGGCAGTCCTTTATACCATTTCTCCCCGTCTAGCAGAGCAAATGACGGTTGCTAACGGCCCCATAGCTAGGGTGAGTCTTGGTCGCGTCCTTTGCCTTCCGCCGGAAGCTAGTGTACTTTTTTCCTCTTCCAACGGAAACTAGCGTCATTTGTCTTCACCGACGGAACGAGACAGCGACCATGCATTCCGAAAGGGAGTGCTTATCAGTTGTTGGTCCACGCTTCCTGATCTTCTTGTGCGCTAGTGAGTACATCGACATACAGCGCTGTCTCCATAGTCCTTTCTCAAGTGCGGTGCAGCATGAAGATCTCCCCATGATGCATATAAAGTCGGGGAGGACTGCCCAGAAGACAACTCTGCCTTCATCATTCCATCATGTCCATGCAAGCAAACAACCCTTTACTCCTGTCTACGGAGCACATTTCAAAGTCGCACTCCATTGCATTTGCAGTGGTCTTTGCACTCTTGACAGCGCTCATGCTCTTCAAGTCTCGCCGTGTGAAGTCTCTACGACTGTCTCACACGTTCATGCTCCTCCTCTGTCTAGGTGAGCCGAAGGAAGGGGATGCTCACTCTCCTCGCTTATCAAGCCACTTATCCACAATATCTTACTTACTTACAGTGCGGACGGCGACCTACGTCGTCAGAGCCGTCATCTCGTCCGTTGACGACGTATCAGCAGGCACAGCTACTGCCGCAGGGATACTAATCATTGCAGGATACTTGTTCCTACTGGAAGCGGTCTGCAATGTAGTGACTTTCTGGTGAGTAACATGTGGAAGCGTAAGCCGAGACTGTGCTTTTGCTGACCGTCGTTGGTGTTCCACACTAGGATGTTTCACAAGAGTAAGAGCAACGTTTCGACCTTCATGTTCCCTCTACAGTTGGCGCAGCATGCCGTTCTGAGTGCAGTCTCAGTGATTGGCATCATCGGTGCAGTTCAGCTGTCACATGCATCCACGAATAGCGAAGCCTCAAGCGCAAAGGACCTTCGACTCGCATCAGCAGTGTTGTTCGTCGTCGTTGTAGGGCTCGTCGGCCTGACCATTGTCGTCGTCACCATACTTCGACGTATGCGCCAACAAGGTACGGTTCAAGGAGTCGTCTGGATCCTCGTTTTTTTTGTGGCCTGCACGGCCGTTGAGTCTGCGTATCGAGTTTGGTCCTCTGTTGCAAGCTCTAGCTTCATCGTAAAGGAGACTGCCATCGACGTCTTGATCTTCATGCCCGAGGTCATCGCTTGTCTCACCTGGCTGTTGATTGACTTGAACGACATCAACCGGATTCGGTGGGTACTGAATAACAAGAAGCAGTGGAGCAGCAAGACTAGCACTCCAATTGCAAAGGCGGATGAACGACAAGATTCGAACGGCAGCGCCATCGTGCTCTCTCTATCCCAAGAGACTAGCAAAGAATGTGTCTAACGGATCGTTGGCCCAAAAGTTGTCCAGATTGGTCTCGACATCGACCGAAGCGACTTGCGGATACTGCGTGCTGTGTGTTCCCTGTGGTGTACGTGAATCTGCGTCCCTCTTCCGCTTGTAATTGCGTTTCCAGTCGTGCACTACTTGATTCATCTGGGCGATAATGTCGCCCGTCACTCTATAGAGCCCCGTCTCTTCTCCATTCTCGCCACCAAAGTCAGACGTCGCGAGACTGATCTGGCTCAAGAGTAGGTCCCATGTCCTTTGTCGCGGAATGATGCCGTTGAAATGCTGAAGGGATGCTGCTTGGGTCTCCATGAGGATCTTGGCCGAGCCTACCAGGATGGAGCATACGTTTGCACGCGGCAGCAGGGTGAGTAGAGTGGGTGACAGAGCAAGGAAGATGGCCAGTGACTCTTCTGCTGCGTCATTTCTTGAAGAGGCGAATTTGATTCCCATCCTCGCGATGGGGTGGTCTTTTCGCTTGACGATAAGCTCGATGATCTTGATGGGAGTTCGCAAGACGTCCACCTTGAGCCTCAAGGCTTGCTCGTCTTCTCTTGCGAGAGGATCATTTTGCGACAGCGATACGAAGCCCTCTTGCTTGGTCAACGGCCACGACAAGGCTCGGTAGACCAGTGTGTAGAGTTTGCATTTGTGAGCGCATAGCTCCAGTTGAAGGTAATCGTGAATACCGTCCTTCTTGCAAGTCAAAAGCACTGACATGGAGAGTTGTGTCAGGAATGGCAGAATGACCACACAACACCGCGACTACCAACATCGTCTTGCGACCTGCACACTCACGACGATTGCTCTCGCTTACCGTCTTTACGATGGCATCTTCTGCTACTCGGGCCACTGCTTCAATATCCCCCACATATGCCTCGTCATCATCTAGACCACTTCGGATGTGTCGCTGTCTCGTCTTGAAAAACGCCTCCTTGGCATGCATGACACTTCTTTGGAGGTCCGTCCTGCACTGCAATATTCGATGGCCGAGCAATCGGTACGTTTCACCATCTCCAGCGACCTCGTAAGGTGTTGATCCTGACCCGACCAGAGGGCAGTCATCCAGAAGCGTCATGGCATTCAACTCAACGCTTGCCAGTAACGATGCTGCTTGAACCACTTCCTCTTGAGTGCTGCCGATGCTCGCTTCTCTGCTACGTCGGAAGTGTGAGCAGAGATTGCTACTCATCATCGCCTCGCCTCTAGCTTTTCCGTACCTTGCATGCTGTTGAGATGCATCCTCACTTTCAGCTCGTCTCCTCTTATGAGTTGCAGATATGATACGATGGCTTTTGAAGGAAATGTTCGACGCAGACATACTTTCTGATAGCGGGTCGTATGTGCAGATGAGATCCAAGGCCATGATTGCGTGTGAGTGACGAGGAGCCTCCATCATACATTGTTGCTTCAGCGCTTCCATCAGTGCTGCTGCCCGCTGTAACTTCATCTTGTAGTCGGGTGATGCTTCTCTAGACGGCGACGAGTAGAGAGCGAGAAAGTACAGCACGCTCATTAGAAAGGCGGTCGATGTGCTCGGATGCTTGCGGTATTGCGAGGTGATGCTGGCCATGTCTGGCAAGTATGGGGCAAAGAGCGCAAGTCTATCGAGACTGCATTGCGGGAATCAGCCAACAATGACACGGAAGAAGCATTAGCATCTACCAAACACTAACGAATGCTGCATATTATCCTGTAGTGGACTGGCGAACACTGCTGAGAGGTCGTCGACATTCCATCCAGAGGAGTTCATTGGGCGGCCGAGACGTATCGTCTTTAGCTGGGCATTACCCAGCCTCTGCAACAGATCTAATGGCTGAGCAACGATGTCCAAGCATCGCCAGTATATTTGTCTTTCTACCTCAAGAGCAGCTTCTGAGGCGTCTTCAGCAGGACTCAAGATGTTGCTTAGGCCTTGCGTTGCTCTCGTGCGGCTGAGTCTCAAAGGCAATGCTGGGAGAAGCGAATGGCTCGGAAGAGAAGAGAGAGAATTGATCCAAAGCCTTTTCAGCTGGGATGCCGAATGCTATCGGACATTCAGGCAAGAGTTGCTTGGCTGCCGGCTTGGATGGGCGATGCCTGCTGCCTTCCACGTAACAGTCGATCTGGAGAGTGCGACAGCGATGACACGCCTTGCGTGTATCGAGGGGTGCACCTTGCTGACTCTGAGCTTCAACGTCTGGCAGCTCACATCGCACCTTTCGCTTCTTGCATGTAGTACATGTGCGCACGGCATGAGTGCGCTTCACTTCCATGCCGTCTCCTCTGGACGTCTTTCTCTGGACACCATGTTGTGGAGACGATGGATCAAGGCCAAAGGGATATGCAGGAGGCGCCTGTCAAGAAAGCTAAATCGCGTCCCTGATCTTTCTTAGCGTCGGGCCACACTTCAATGTAAAATTCTCCTTAAGATACGCTCGGATTGCCACGTTTTCCTCACGCTTTTTCGATCTCGAGACCGTGAGGATGTCGACTAATCCGGTGTCTTGCTGAGCTGCTAGTAGAGTCTTGATACTAATCATGCTGCCAAGAAAGAGTACGGAGCTCTTTTGCAGACACAACCCTGGTCCTACTACTATCGAAACACTCCGCTCGACGTTGTGGAGAGGTTCTCGCTGAACAGGGTCTGCACCATCCTCAAGACTGAGCAAAATTAAACGTGACTCGACGATCCGAAGAAACGTTCGCATCGAATAGGCTGTGGTAGTCAACGATACTGTAGAGTGAATAGAGGCATAAGGCTGATGAAGGCAATCAGAGTGTAAGCAATTGACTATCCCCAGGCAAAGCCGACTGTGATAATTGCATTTCACGCGATGGAGATATTTTCCACGATTTCTTCAGAGAAAGCAAAGGTACAGATAAGGAGTCAAGCTCTTCTCATGACAGGTGTAGAGTCTTCCAGGCTGACGAATCCAATTTCTTTAGCATCTTCGTGCGGAGAGCGGGTGCAATCACTGTCGCTCTGCACACTGTTGCCGCTTTCGGTCCGTGTGACCGTGAAAGCAAGGACAGTAAAGATGATGACGACGAAACATTCGACAAGGTCTTGACAGACCAAGTGGGCCCAGACGTTGTAGTTGGTCAGCTGACTCTCTTGTATACGATAAGTAGAGTATCCGACCCGAATACACAAGAAAAAGATTGCAGCAAGGCAATAAGCCAAGATAGTCCGAGCAGACTGTTCGCTGACCTTCCTGATGAAGAGTTTGTAGATTATGAGAAGACCTAGAACGGCGGTAAGGAAGCAGTACAGATACGATCCTGCTTTGGCAATAGGCTTGACTGATCCGCCTGCGCCCTCATCGGCATTGAAGAGGCTCGCGCTCCCTGTGATACCGACGATGAGCAACACAGTAGACAGAATATTCACCAAGTGTAAGAATTGTATCGGAAGGGTGTGTATTCGTTCTCGATAGTCTTTTCTGATTGCTCCATCCTGTACTCAGGAAGCAGATTGGCGTCAGTCGCTTGTCCAACCAACCCCTTCTTCTCTGACATCGAAGTGATTTGACTCACATAGAACCATAGCGTCGCAGAAAACAACATGCTGTAGCCAATACTTTGCATGACATATCCTCCGGTGTACAGAGAATTAATTGTGCCGGCCTTGCTGGCAGTAGATGAGTCCTTTTCCGTTTCAAAGGCAGCGACCAAGAGTGCATCTGCAACGATGCGCACTTGATCAAAGATGACGAGCGAAAAGTATGCCAATCGTTGCATTCCCCTAGCTTGACAGATGAGATTGAACATGTTCAAGGCAAGGAACGGAACATAGACGACCATGAAAGCGATGTTAATGTCCCCTTGGGCATCGGAGGAGACCATGCTTATTTACGAAGTAGAGGTTCACGGTTCTTACGAAGGAAGCGGGGTTGTCTGAGGTGAGGGAAGAGGATGCATTCTGCGTTACCATCGCCTCCTTATATGTGTTGGCGCAGCACACGATCCCTTACGGCAGCGCAGATTCATGAGACAGCGCAGACTGCTCTCTCCTAGTCCGAAGAACAATCAAAGCCTGGCACCTTGTCCACTCAGGGTAAATCTCTTTTACCTCTCCCACGCATCGCGCTCTCGCCTGCCTTTTCGCAGCCGGCGTTTACTTTAGCACGCTTCTCGACATTGACTACCTTATCTGCGCGTAATTACGGTTTTAGCGTAATTCGTACGGGGACGTGCGTGAGGTCCCGCCGGGGATTTGGGGGCGAGGCATGCCCACCCCCGGGCCAATGAAGCAGCTTTCGCGATTAAGCATCTCAGGTACGGTCCTAGCGTGCTTTCGTGCGTAAAATCGAGCGCGGGAGGGGCAAGCTTGGAAGAGCGGCCCCCCAAACTTCTCTCCCCTTCCTGTTGTGATGCTCTTGACCTGACCAAATTCCTATAAAAGAAGAGGTCGGACGCCCTCTCGACAGGTGAGTCTCCACAATACTACCCACATGATGGAAGCGCCACCCGCATATGCACAACCCACTCCTTCTTCTGCGCCGATGTTGAGCAATGAAACACTCGAGCAACATTCGTCAGGAGACCGAGCCAAACAGTCACTTGCTCGCTTTGGGAATCCATATGCCACCAATACTACGTGGTCACCCTCTACCCGGGATGGTAAACTTCGCAAGCTACCCTCTCTGGATCTCACGATGCGTCTTCAACAAAAGTTTGCTCGAATGTCAGGCGACAACTTTAGTCCATCTAGTCCTTCGATGCGACGACCCGTGCCCACAATCGCCGTCATGGGGACTGACTTTGAGCCGTATCAAATCCAAGGAAAAGGTGACTTGGCATCGGACGGTTTCCAGAGTACCTTTTTGGGTGTGATCATGGCAGTCAGAGACGTCTCTTCCGCAGACTGGTTCTGCTTTGTACAAGACATGACGGTCGCTAGCCGTCTCTCTGTACCTCAAGAAGCCTTGGCAGGTATCACACCCATCACAAAGCGACTCTCGCTACCTGGTCACCTGGTTACCAAAATGATCCGATACACCGTAGTACGAAAGAGAGAGCCTTTGATATTCAAGGTTGTAGAAGAGTGGAACGCTCGATTCTTTGCCTTCAGAGGTATCGACGTCTTTATCCATAACGGCACAGAGCGATTGACGGCTACTGCGATTGGAGAAGCCATACCACCCCTTGAGTCAAAGTATTGGAAGAACCTGCAAGGCTACCAAGACGATGGGAGGGTGTCAGCGAGATACCTCGAGAGAAGGACGAAGCAACGTGGACATCAGAAAGAACAGCAAAGTAATGCAAATTATTACAACAACAAGAAGGCAGATATAATGATGCTGGTCGTCGCCCATCGAGAAACTACGAGCGGATCAGGGCCAGCTGCCCTTGCGCAAGCAGTCCTGTCGACTGAGAACGGTCCATCACTTCCGCCAACGTACGACGAACAGGCCCAGAGGCACGCGATGGAGACGTCTTGTAAAAATTGATCTCATCAATGTATACTTGTGATTCCTTCTGTTGTGCTTCCATGCTTCGGAGATTCGGCAAGTCCCACTCCAGCGTGATACTACACGATTGTAAGATCTCTGTGTCGATCGTATCATCTCGCGCACCCGTGCGATAAATGCTCGAGACTCACCTCCCTTCTCGAGTCCGCAGTACAGCCCTTTTGCACGTTATTCACTATAGTCTGCAGTGCCAGGAAACGAATCTTTTGCCATGTCTTGAACAGCCGATGCTTTGTCTCGTTGTGTGGTATGATGTCGTAATCTTTATTCAAAGATTCAAGCCACAGGGACACTTCCCAACAAGCCCATCCACGAATCGATTTCTTCGTCGATCCGTGAAGGCGAAAGTGAGGACAACGGCAGTGGCCAGGAAGTAGCCGCGACTCTTGCATGGTGTCCCGTAGTTGCAGCAGCGTGTGAGTCCCGAGACCTTGTCATGGTGTCGTCACGATCCTGTCTTGGTCCCCCAGAAGAACTGCTCAGGGTATGGGCAACGTCCTCCGCTGGCGCATTAGTTGCAGACTCTCTCAGACGATCGGGAGTCGTCAACGGCGCCCTTGAGACTGTTCTCGCTCTTTTCGCACTGGGTTTGTCTGTGCGCACTGATGGCTTCGCCGTCTGCTCACGAAAATTGGCGGGGACGATGCTATGCGTCCGTGTAGGAAAGGACGAAAAGGATGGCGAGAAGTTGGCTGACTCTTGAAATGCAAGAGAGCCCTGTCCCGTGCCTCGATTCCCGTCTCGCACCTTGGCATACTGTGCATTAAGAGTCTGGGTTAGAGAGTCCGCTTTGATCTGAATCTCGTCGATGATCTTGATGGACTTTTGCGGTAATATTGTGTGAGACGGTGCGCTTAGCAGGACGCTTTTCATTCTTACGGCCAAAGTATGACACTGGTCATGGAATCGCAGCAGCTCAGTGACACGCAATAGAGACGTGCTACTCCCTGTTGATGGACTTGTCGACTGCTGTCGATAGTGCGAAGTGCTGTTATGTCTGTTGTCATTGTCAGAACCTGCCGTCGGCAGACGAGCGAGCTCTTCCCTTGCAGCCAGCATGTAGATAAGAAGGAGCGAGACGACAATCTCTGTGGGTATCCACGACAGTTGAAAACAGGCTACGAGGTTGTCCGACGGTATGCGGTAGCGGAGTGTTTCTGCAGCTTCTACGGCCATGACTGCGGCTTCGTAGCAGTGCTTGCAGCTCTGCTCTAGACTTTGCCGATCTTCTAGCGAGTCCGTCCTCCTACCAAAGAAGCTCAGTCGATGGATGAGGACTCTTGCTGAGCAGTAAACAAGGCGAAGCATGGCTTCTGGTATCGTCTGTGAGCTGGCGGGGCGCTCCCCAAAGTACAATGTCACAGAGACAAGATACTGCTGCCAGACACCTGTAAGTCGCCTCTCTACCGCCTCGATCTCCCGATAGGACGTCGGGCCCTGTTGGACGAGGTCATAAGCGTCGCCGAGAACGTCGCCTATGTCTATAAGTGTCCGCATTGCATCCACGTTTCCCTCGACGTGGACCGGCTCTCTTGTTTGCACTTTGTCTCTGAACGTCACAGGAAGTCCGTAATGGGCAGCATTGATGCTGTGTAGGGGGAAAAGGACAAGGTCAGACTACGAAATGTAGACTCAGACCAGCGCTTTTCGTCTGCGTACGCACCGTTCGAGGATGTAGTACTGATAAAACAGTCGACGGCTGCGCTCTACTTTCACCTCATCCGCTCCGTCAGATGTATTGCCATCACTTCTGTATCTCGAATTCAACAGACGGACGTCCCTCGGTGCGTCGATCAGGTGTAAGCCGGCAATTTGTACCAGCTGGGCAAGTTCGTCCATGAAGATTGCGGTGCCTCCCTCTTCACTGAAGCGCCCTTCGTTTTTGAGGTAGGGAATGTGCAGTAGTGCAGCTCGAGTAGCAGTTTCCAGACCGGGCTCATGGTCGTCCTTGTTGACGTCTGTGATGCTGTCCACCTTCTGTGCCACTTGCAGGACGGCTCTGAAGTGCCGTTCCAAAGCCGTCATCACTGTCTCCCTCGTTTTGGGGGCGACACCTGCTTCGCTGCTTGCCTCTCCCGACAAAGGGTGACCTTCGTACAGCAACACTACCAATTTGGGGCTTGACAATTGCACCACACAGAGAAAAGCAGAGAGTACGAGGCACAATTTAGACGCATCTCCGTTCTTCAGTTGACTTTGCCGCGTACCTGATCCCGATGAAGGCTCCCTCCGATGACCAATAAAGTGGCCATGATGAAGGTGTTCCGAGGGTCTAAGATCTGGCGAGCACTCGTCGTCAGGCTCACTACTAGGGTACCATCGTGGAAGAGCTTCGCGAGTGACGTGAGCCAACGACTCGTTGCACTCCATTTGACAATGAAACCAGAATCCCATAGTGTTTGCCTTCTCGAGCGTTTGCTTTGTATGGATCAGACTTCTTGGCAGGCTTCCGATTGCTTTCCTCAAAAGGACCTGCACGTCCAGGCAGTAGCTCTCGCTCACTTCTGAAGGAGGGGATGGTACATCAGAAGTCTCCCCATCGCCCTGGGATGGCCATCCGTGTTCAAACTATGTGGTGGGGAAGGTTGCGTCAGTGAGGAACTTAGCCGAAAGCTCCTGTGAAGTAGGCTCACCGCAGTCAGACACTTCTTGAAAGCACTGCTGGTGGAAGGATAGGGCCGAGGGCGGGTGCTGCTCTCGTCGGGAACGATGCGGGATGCAAATTGCTGTGCTAGGATAGGAAGATCTGCGGTAGAAGGCTCGTAGTTGGCATGTTGCTGTATAGACGTGCTATTGCGAATAAGGCCCGATGACAAGAGCTTTACTGGCTCTCCCGGTACTGTCGATTGCGAATAGTGGCACTTTTCCTCGCGACCACCAACAATGCATGACATACATGGGAGTGTCCGGCTGCACTTCATATGCCGTTCATGGCAGGGAATGCACGAGGCGTATTGTCGATTGCGCCGCTTCTTTACCTGCCGAGGTGCATCGGCAAGCTGGCTGTTCATGCTAGTAAATCGCTGCCTGAAAAAGACACGATGAAGAGGTGGACGCTGAGAGGGGCAGACGCAAACTAAAACATGTCACATCGAAAGCGCATAGCCACGATCTATCTTTCACAGGTGATGCTGGCGAGTCTACCTTGCGCTCAAGCACGCCAGTGATGCATCCCGTAAAGTGACTGACGACTAGGACTAAGAGAACAACTAAAGTCAAATTGAGCTTATCTGGAGATTGTCTCGGTCGCTACCCCGGTCTTTCGTGGGGGGGGGGGGACACGCGATTCTGCCACTTCCTGCTCGCACCTTATTTGTATATTGCGTTTAATATTCCAGTTTGTCTAATTCCTCAGACTATTGCTCATTGCTCATTTATACAACATGCCAGAGACTAATCTTCCTTGTACATGCTAGAGGCGTCTATGTGATGGGGGCAAAGCATCTAGGTTCTTCTCCTCCGACTTCAGGTCCAAGTAGATGGACTGGCCATGATCAAGACAAGCAACGACGAGAGGTACTCGCTCTTCCACTTCCAATTGCTCAGCATTCCTCGCATCCAAGTTTCGCACAAAGTTAGCCCCTTGACTTTCGCAGGAGGTATAAAGGTCTTGCATTGAGGTTCGGACTTCCTGCAGACCGCTGACGAATGTGCCCCAATGAATAGCGACGACGACACCTTGACCTGAGAGCGGACTCAAGGCACCTTTGTCTGAACCTTCCGTGTATCCTCGCATGATCTTGGCAACTCGGACAGCATCGGAAGGCGTCAAATGATTGGCAGCGGTCAACCCTTGATCCAGTTGAGGCACGACGCCCAGCCAGTCGTACGACTTAATAAAATCGAAAGACGCACCAACAGAGATGGGAAGGAAGCTCAAGTCAGGTTTTCCAAGGCAGCTCACAATCTCGGTGAAAGCAGGACAAGTCGGGTATTCCACCTGTGAAGCGGGCGAATGAAATTGAAAGCCAGTGTCACCACCAAAAAACACTCGGTAAGTGCTGCCTTGAGAAATGTGCTCCAACGTCCAGCTACACCAAAGAGTTCGAGAAGCATCAATCCCATATCGACCAGAACCATGTTGCGAAGGAGTGCAGACGACCCTTAGCATCTCTTCCTTGTCCACTTTGCCCTTCCCGCTCTTCTGGTCCAACCATGTTTCATCCCACCAATCTAGCTCTGTCACGCGATCCTCTTCGATGCCAATGTTCAGACTGAGGAACCATTCTCTGTTACCTAGAGGGACAAAAAATTGAAGATGGTCTCTATTCGCATGCCAAAGCTGCACAATCGTATCATAATCGAGGTGGTCGTAATGCGAATGACTGATAAAGACGATGTCGATCGGAGGAAGAGCAGCGAGAGAGCAAGGTGGAGGGTAGTATCTCATCGGGCCAAAGTATTGCGTCGGAGAACATCTGGACATCGATAGAACACAAGAGCCGTCAGAGTAGCTAGAAGGTCCTGGCTTTGATTGCTGTTCGTCTAGAGAGTGGACTCACCGCATCGAAAAGATCGGGTCGAAAAGCAGTCGGAGAGGTTTTGCAGAAATTCCCGAGTGGAGCGCAGGAAGCTCCAGCAAGACAGAGGCATGTCCCAGCCAGGTAGCCTGTACCACTCCTTCCCCTCCATCCCCAAAGACCGGCTCTACGACCTTCAGATCGGCACAAAGCCCGGCTTTGGACTCTATGTCGTCTCTATCTTGGGTCTCCTCATTACTCAGTAGGTCATCGACTTCTGTCTCTCCCACATCACTTGTCTCTACCATCCGAGTCTGCTTCTCGTTAGAACCCCAGCTAAGACCGTTCCAGATCTCTCCTAGAGCAGGTTTATGCCAGCTGGTCCACGGGTTACAGAATCCAGTGCGGACATATTCGGGATTCTTTGTCGAAGTACCCGAATGCAGCAGACCATCTTGGGGTGCTGGGCCAGCATCTACGAAGACAGACGTTCTTGTGGAAGAGTACAAGTCCTCGTGTGAAGTTGGGTAGAGATAGGGAATGGAAGGAAGATGATTTAGCAGACCTGCTTGTCCGGACACTGTAACGACATGATGAGGTGGAGGGCTGGTGTGGTGACGTAAATGGATATTATGCCGCAGTGGAGCGCTAGGACTGGCGACCTCCTCTGCATTTGTACCTGGTGATTCACTTGTTAGTGACATCTCAGCAAGCTTGCTAGACCGAGGAATGGAGAGCAAAGGCGTCCGCTGCTTGGTACGATGGAGCTGTGGTGATGGCCCCTGTGTAGTAAACGATCGAGCCAGCCTATGCGAGCGAGGGATTACTGGCCAATGTCAGTTCAAGATGCTGAGCTGCTTCCAAGGAAGGGTCGATGTGTAGAGCTGGGTCATTTGGATCAGAAAACAAGCAGACGATGGATCGGATGACGTTTCCTTGCTCAACGCAGGCAGTTGCCTTCCGTTGTTCTGCGTTGGTGTGCGTGTGTGTGTGTGACTTTAGACCAAAAGACTGTGCGGTTAGAATGTCTTTTTTGGCCCTTTGTGTGAACTCCGTCTTCAGAGCGCGCCGCGTCTTTAACCTTTTTTCATAAGGGCGCTAGGAACTTCTTGTTCGCCTTCACACCTTCTAAAGCGACACAGCATACAGCGTCTCCTTTCTGCCGGCATTGTGAGGAGTGCCGCCGCCAGGGATGGGCAAATTGAAGAGGAAGAAGCTAGCAGTGTCGGATGACGACAACAGTGTAGAGAGTGGCAGTGATGGTGAGCGATCTTCGCACCGGCTTGTCAGAGCCAAAAGCGCAAAAAGCACAAAAGGAAAATTGAAAGTACGACGTAGGGATAGCACTCCCAGCTCTGAAGAAGTCGAAGAGGTCCTGGTCGACAACAGTCAAGCAGGCCTGTCTAGAGTCAAACCAGCAACTGGCCGAGATAAGGGAAAAGCCAGGGACATCAGCGAAGACGAAGACGAGAGTGACAGTGACAATGATGATGAAGACGAGGAGCGCTCAGGAGCACGATCACCAACCCTCAGCGCGGGAACACTACATGGTTCGGACTCAGAGCCTGGCTTGGGAAGGTGGACTACAGAAGATCAAGAGATCTGGCAAGATCCAGACGACAACATTAGCGGCGTATATGGGGTAGACATTGTTATTCGTTGGAGATGGCATCAACGTCGACACTTTCCACAGTATCGAGCCAAGTGGGAAGATTACAAAGACACAGCCAATTCATGGGAGCCAGCGACGAATTTTGATGGTGACCTCGTGGAGAATTTCTGGAAAGACATTGAATTTGCTGGAGAGGGCGTCAGACCAGACGGTTGGAACAAAGGTCCCAAGGCGAAAGACAAAGAATTGGATGAGTACGACACTGCAACAGAATTAGTGTCACCCGACGCCGAGAGGCGAAAAGCAGCTCGGAAGCGTAAAAGGCGAGACATCCGAATCGACAGAGTGGAGATGAGGGATGCTTACAGAAGGAAGGGAAAAAGGGAAGCACACGAGAGAAAGGAAAGGGAAGAGAAGCTGGAGAGAGTGGCCGAAGAAAGGCGAAAGAAGAAGAGACAAGAGGAGGAAGACAAGAAGAAGAAGATTGTCACCAAGAATGTTATTACGGTGGGTAACAAGGTACGACCTACAGCTACTGGACAAGCGAAGATCGCCTCGTCTTCAGCAGGGTCATCATCGAAGCCGATTGCCAATGCCTCTGAGAACGACGTGCCATTGCAGGACAAGCCCACTATGACAGACGAACAACGGCGAGATTTCTTGAGACAGTACGCCATCAGACCGCAGCAACAGATTGATAACGAACGAAAGAGAGCGAGAGTCGGAGAAGCTGCTGCTTCTTCGTCCATATCAGCGCCTGCGATCAAGAGCACTGCGGCAAAGTCGAGCGCGGAAACAGGCGTGCAACATTTGCCGGGTAGTACTGAGTTGTTGACGATCACGCAAGCACCAACCAATGACAGCGCCGATCAAGCAACAGCCGAGGCTCCGTTCGAGACTGAGGTGACAGCTCCGCTTTCCCTTGTAAACGCATCACAAGCGAAGAACATCAAGAATTCTAAGGGTGATGGGAAGCCGAAGGGATCTTTCAAGGGAGCCCATAGAGCCGTTCCAAAAACAAAGATGCTGGCGCCTACTTGGGATCCATTGAACATAGGCAAGAGCAGCAAATCAGCAAGTACGTCGAGTACTGCTACCACGAATAGAGAAACAGCTTCGAGCGAAAAGCATGTGGAGTCGTGGGATGACGAGGTGCTTGTCGTGAATGGTAGTACGAGCACTGGAGTCTCCTCGTATGCACCTGTTGCCACACCATCCACAGCGACGACAACGTCGATAAGACCGTTGCCGCCTAATGTGAATCCGTCTGCAGCGTTTGTACGTTCACAGCTTCTTCCAACGGCGACACGAGGAGCCATTCAACTTGGACGTGATCCCAGAAGACCAGATGCTGCTCCTCCCCTGCTATCTTCAACAAAGTCACCAATGTCGCCTTACGAGATGGGTCGTGGTCATCAGTCACCCGTGGCACCCATGACAAACGCATCACCGACTTACCATGCCAACGCTGCTTCCCCTTTGCATCCTGCCTTGCAATCGCCCCAAGAACCGGGTGAGATTGCGTCTACGATCGTTGAACAGAGAGCGAACGAGTCGTTGAAATCGCTCACTCCAGCGGATGAGTATAGAGCAAAGCAAGCAATCAAAGCATGGGGAATTGGTCCAGAGCTGCTGGAAAGAATGCGTCGATCGTACAACTTTGTTCCTCCTATACCCCCGCTTTCGTCAGACCAAGACAGAATAAAGGAGAAGAGGCAAGACCTCGATCGAGTCATCAAGTACACCGGTGGCGGAATGACTACCACTATTTTAGCAAAGCACAAAGAACCGCAGCGAAGGAACCTCTTGCTTTGGATCCCCAACTTCATCGTTCCATTTGGTCAACTGGAGCGAGAGGCTCTAGAAATTCCCAACTTCTCCTTTTTTTGCTACGGCAGCAGCGGAACAGAGGAAATTTGGCCTTCCGGATCAGGGAAGCTGATCATGTATACCTTTGGTGCCCTTTTGCCGAGACTGGTAGAGCAGTGCTACGGAAAAAAGGAATCTTGCGCTTGGGAAGGAGAGGAGAGAAATTCGTTGATCGTTGTCCACCCGTGGCAGAAGAATCTCCTCAGTCAGCTCATCGACGCGAATCGAGTAGAGGAACTCTTGCGTCTTCTGTTGGCGTCAAGTCAGACGAACGATCTGGGTGACAAAGACTTTGCGATTGTCGATGCAGGCATGAAAGTGATGGAGGACTTTGAAGAGGTGCCTTTTGAATTGACATACGCTTCTGCCCAAGATTTCGAACCGCCCGACATTACCGCATTGGATCTCGAAGAGGCCATTGCGCTGGTGGACAAGGAGGTCTCACGAACACTGCATCGGTTGCAATATGAGTGGAGACTGAAGCGAAGGATCTTCTCCTTGACGATGGCAAAGACGAGGCTGGAAGTTCGAGAAGTGAAGACGATGTATACGATTGTGTGAAGAGATGGATGGAGTGAGGAAGACGGGAGGAAAGCAGAGGAGGAAGAACGAAGAAGCAGAAGGGCGAAGAAATGTGGTAAGGCCAACACGAGCCAGCAATGTATAGTAGACATTAGATTGTCATCCATTCTACCCCCCCCCTCCTCTTCAGACCACACCATTGTGTCCGAGAAGGAGTCAAATTGTACACATACATCCATTACAATAGCAGCTTCAGCCTACTCAAGAGTGTCAAACAGTCAGAATACAGTAGAGTAGACCAACACGCAAACGTCATGTAATGGAATAGGGTGAGATAGCATAGTCTTGATGTACTAGAGACTAGGGGCCAACGATCAACATTTGTGTATAGTGTAAACGAGGTTGTCGAGGTCGAGAGCCGTCAGTGTCGAAGGAGAAACAGAGAAATCGACCTTCTGAAGTCCTGTGAATCCAGAGTGACATGAAGCATGGAACGGCTTAGCTTCCGACGGACTGGAAGACAGACCGGTAGGAGTAAAATTGAATTCTTGATCAGCCTTTTGGATACCGTTCGAATTGTACCCTGTGACTGTCAGGACACAGCTGGTGGCGGTGGTGACTATTGACGTGGCGGCGTTGAGCGAGCACCCAAAGTAGAAAGAAGAAAAGTCAAAAGTGCTCCCGGATGGCGTTACGACGTATGCAGTGCCGTTTGTGAGTGTCTGCTCGACTCCAGTAACGATCTCGTTTGAGCCGGAATGAGGTAGCGTACCACCTTGACCAAAAACCGACTGTGACACCGGCAAAGGCATCGTAGGTGAGACCGTCGTACGAGGTGATCGTGTTTAGGGATTGCAGCACCAAATTTGGTCGCGAAATGCAGTGGTATTTCAGTCACTCCAGCATTTGCATGGACTGACGAGGACCACAATCCCGTTTGACAGTCCCGTTTACGCGGTACTTTGGGGAAAGGTGTCTAGATGTATATACAAGTCAGTCTTATCCGATTACCGATCTCTCGGTATCTGGTACTGACTATTCCTCTCATTCTTGTCACTCGTTCAGAAAGTAACACCACCCCGCTTGAAATTTCGAATTTGTTGCCACTTACTAGCCTGAATCTCTATTTTCGTGCCCTATATTTACGCGCTCTGAATTCGAAAAAATCCTTCCGATGCACAATGAAATCTTCGGGCATATATTTCACTATCTCGCCCTGGGATTGCCAAGCAAAGTCGACAGAGCGAATGGTATCTTGGAATAGCTGGTTTTGCATGTTGCAATCGAGGGAGGTGGACGTCACCACATTCAAGAGAGAGAGAGAAAGACAGACCAATGAAAAAGCCGCAAATCTGTCATTCTGAGAAAAGCCAATGCATCACCTCGTTAATGCTACTGACGATCCGGAAAACTTATAAAGAGGCAAGTGTCTTTTTAGCAAACAGGCAGCAATCCTTCCTTCTCTTCCACTCCTCGGGCCTACATTGCGCACGATGGTGTCTCTTCAGTTTTCTACAGGATCAGAGAACGTTTCCGCTTGGGTACTTAGTATTCTTCTTGTGACTTTGATTGTGTATGCCGTCTTGCGATCGTTCATTTACTCCAACTTCCGTTCACCATACCGAAATCTTCGAAAGCCACCACTCAAGGGAGCATGGTCTTTCGTGGTAGGACATTTGCCAGAGCTACAAAAGGGAGGCGCCAGCGAATGCCAGCTAAGATGGTCGGTGAGCATGTTCATCGGAATGTGTGTGGATATCGTTGAGAAGCTTTTGGTGCTGAAACGATCCCAAATGTCTTTCTCTCTGATCCTCTCAGAAAGAATATGGTCGACTCGTCGTCTACAGGGGGCTCTTCTGTCAGGAGAGGCTCTTCACCACTGATCCTGCTGCTCTTCGACACATCCTTATCTCGAAGCCATATCTATATCCCAAGGTGAGATTGTTTCAGCTCGTCGTCGTGTGTGATTATGTTGCGAATGACAGAATCTCTTGTCACCACCCCCCCCCCCCAACGTCTAGCCTGCAGCCATCCAATCTGCCTTGCAGAACTTTGTCGGAAACGGTCTCCTGACGGCAGAGGGAGACGTACATCGTCGTCAGAAAAGGGTCGTCGGGAAAGCGTTCACAGCCAGTGCGGTCAAGCAATACTGTCCGCTCATTCATCGAAGTGCGTCAAAGCTGGTCTCCACACTGAAGGAGAAAGTGGGAGGAAATGTCGATGTCCTTCACTGGTGTTCTCGGACTACTCTGGATGTCATTGGAGAAGTCACTTTGGGACAGGAACTAAAGTCCATGGACAAGAAAAAGGATGGAGACGTTGTGGCTGATTCCTTTACCAGTGAGCTATTTCAAGGACGAGTGCCATTTTGCACGCACATGAGAAAAATCGTGACTCAATTCTGGGCGGTCCTTTTCATCTCGCCAGATATGATCAACGAGATCAATCACATGTCCCTCTTTGAGAGAGTTCTTCTTCACTTTGACCACTTGCCCATCTTTGATCCTTTCCGACCTCTTCCCACGCGTATCAACAAGACGGCTGGAAAATGCCGTGCAGTATGTGAAGCAGTGGCCAACAAATTGATGAACAAGGTCACGGTGGATGAGGTGGAAGAAAGCGATAGCTTAGTCACCAGTCTGTTCAAGTCAAGTAAGCGTCCTTCCGACGAGCAGGAGAGAAAAGAAGATGTACTCCAGAATAGCGAAATAGTCGGTCAAATCACGACGGCTCTTTTGGCTGGACATGAAACTACGTCCACTGCGCTGTCATGGTCGCTCATGGCTCTTTCACAAGACGGCGATTTGCAGGCACGTTTACGAGACGAAATTAATTCAAGTGTAGGTGTCGATTTGGAAGATATGACGCCAGAAGACATCGATGCCCTTGCACTTTTGGACAATGTCACAAGCGAGGTATTGCGATTGTATTCCCCTGTTCACAGTACCAACCGAGAAGCAACGGAAGATGACGTAGTACCTCTCTCAAGGCCGATAATGGACAAGAATGACCAGCCAGTGCACAATTTGATCATTCGCAAAGGTCAAGCAGTCATTATTCAAATTGCTGCCTACAACCGTTCCGAGGATGTCTGGGGTCCTGATGCATTGCAATTCAATCCAGCGAGGTGGAACAATCTACCCAAGACAGTCACAGACAGCAACATACCGAATCACCATCTGTCCTTTATTGCGGGAGCGCGAACGTGTGTTGGCTACCGACTGGCTAATCTGGAATTCAAGATCATACTCGCACACCTGATCACAAAGCTTAGTTTTGCCATCGATCCGACGCAAAACAACATGACTGCTAAAGAAGTCGTCGTAGCTCGCCCGCTCGTGGCTGGAGAAGAAGAAATGGGGTCGAGAATGCCTTTGACTGTCTCCGCTTTGCTTTAGGCGCGCAGGAAGGCAGAAAAGAAGACTCTTATAAATCGCAGACGGCCTTCAAAGCTTGTCATGGACGCGCAATGTGGGACTATATGCGCGCAGGTGACGACACACAATCCTGATCTCAAGGGTCCCCTTCCATAGAATCTCGATGTACCAATACAATCATTCGTCGTACCAATGACAGCTTGACAGCCAGAACAATGTTCATGTGTAAAGTGACACTTTGAGGAACTATCGTCTCCGGCTTTAGATACAGGGACCTGCCAAAGCGAACCACACGTGGAATCTGAGCAGTACCATTGGATGAGGCAATGAGGGACGGAAAAGTTGCTCAACAATGTACTAGATCGATATAGATCAGTCCGTGGCGAGACTTTCTGCATCTCTGTATGAATACAAGCAACCCTCTCATTTCCCTCGCTGGGTGGGAATTTGTCTGCCGGGAGAGAATTCATACGCAACAACGAAGACTTGCACAGAATCGCACTTTCACGAAATCGAGACCCAGTCCAGCTGGACCTCCCTCAGGCAGATAGATAACGATGATGGACGAAAATAGTCAATCATTTGCAATTCGAAAGCAGGCGGAAGAGGGGAAAACATATACATTGCCACTTCGGGTAGCAGAGTCCCTTTCGGAATCTCAGTATGGGGTGTAAATCAGGAGGCACGATCAGCTGTCACTACATTGTACGAAGCCATCGTAGCTTGCAGCACCGGTGTGGGTCACTGCAGCACAATACTCTCCGCTACTAGTAACATATACGACTCTGTCGGCGCCGGGTGAGACGTAATTGTCGGACGAACTCGTGTCTTGGACGGGTGGAAGGAGTAGGCATAAGTAGATGTGGGGGGGACAGCGAAGGTGGACAGCGATACTCACAGGCGTACCCTTGCTCTAGAGGGAATTCTGAGTAGGGACCACTGCTACTGCATGACAGGGTGATGTCTTCGCTGGCCTCATCATAATACTGATGAGGATCTGCGGCAAGCAGGGGCAAAAGGTAGGTAGAGATGAAGCGTGAGGTTGGCAGCGAGCACAATCACATCCACTCTCCAGCACTACTCACAATTGTCCGGCAGATTTCCGCTGCTACTGTCACTTTGAGCTGCACTGATTGCAGTTGAGATGTCGTCGGAGGAGTAACTTGTACCTCCACAGTTGGTGCCGCCGGGAAGGTTGCTTTGGGCAAAAACAACAGCGACGAGGGCGCTCAGGATGATTGCGAAGAAAGTCTGCATTATTTTCCACGATATAAATCAGGAGAGGATGAAAGAAGAGGAGAAAGGAGGAGAGAGATGGAGGGGATCGGGGTCTCTATTAAGCCCACAACTGCCCGCATACAGTCTTCCTATATGGTGCTTCGACTTGCTTGCCCACAACCGCCGGCCGTTTCCTTTTCCACACGGTAGTCTAATCTTCTAGCGCCAATCGGGATTTAGCCAAAAAAAGAAGAAGCGTG
Organism: Exobasidium rhododendri; assembly: GCA_026210745.1. Lineage (NCBI taxonomy): Eukaryota > Fungi > Basidiomycota > Exobasidiomycetes > Exobasidiales > Exobasidiaceae > Exobasidium > Exobasidium rhododendri. Next base: position 3,004,329 of record CP110630.1, read on the forward strand.
TTCTTTGGATTAGAATACCGTCGTGCAGATATAAAGATAAGTAACGAAGCGTTCCCCAATACAAAAAGGCACGCTTTGCGCTACTTCCAACTTTGTATTCGGAGTTGCCCGTTGCACACGTTTGCTCTATGCGCCGACCTTGTGGTCGACGACTCCTGTTTGCGCTAGCTCTGGATCGAGAAAGGAAAAAATGAGAGCACGGTGTGCAAGTATCAGTCTCGTATATCAATTATGGCAATGATTTCAGTCGCACAAACGAGAGTAGAGAGGCGTAAAAATAAAAAAAGGAACTGCAGCACCCAGGATTCCCGCGTGGTCCCCCACCGCAGTACTGACTAGGCGATATCGTGCTTGACTTCGCAGATCGGACGGGATGCGGTATTTTCACGATTCTATGGCCGCAGATGTTATGACGAGTGTGACTTGCATCCATAACTTCTCATTTCTCTGACTATCGTAAGGACTTTCTCGCGCGGAAGACAGGTGCAGTGTCCACGTCTCTTTCCTTATTTTGCTTTCAATATTTCTCGCTAAGCGACTATACGTCTCGCTGCAATGCCGGTAGTCCTATGACGCTACCACGGCATCCTTTAGTCTCTTGTTCTGCACTTGCCACCTCATCAAAGGAAAGGTGACGCTGCTAAGTTGCCGATCGACATGAAGTGTCCGAAACGAGGGAGCACGAGCCTCTCCACCTCACAAGCACAGCGATTGAATGAGATTGTGTGAGATAGGAGCAGGCAGAGTCAGATGAAGTGGCAGCTTGTGCACCGTTATCGCCCCGGCTTCGCACAGTCTTTCATTCGCGTCGCTTCTCATGCGCTTTCTGTGCTGGCTGGACTCCTGTCGCCTCACTCAATATTGCGAAGGATGGACCCCCCTTCACTTTCGCGAAGTTCTTTCTCTGGACAACGACCACTGTCGCAGCGTGCTCACTCATTAAGGCTTGAAGCGCAAATGAGCCAAGCATATATTTGGCAAGCGCTGCAGGACTCTTGGCCACACTCTCAAAAGCACCGCAAGATATCGATACTAGCGTACAGACTTCAGCTTTCCTTCATCTACAGCACACCAGATCTTGCGTCTTCATTGGAGAATTCCACCTCTATACTTGGCGAGCTGTGTCATGTCGTCTCCCGGTCTAATATGTCTTAGATTAAGGGGGCGCTCATGCAAACACTTAAGAAGCCGATAGGGTGTCGAATGAAGACTGGCCTGCACTCAACCCTTCCCTACTTCCGTTCTCCTTTTCACTTCTCTTGATCAGTTCACTTGATCACTTCTCTGCATCTCTTCGACGCTCCTTCTCACATCGCACGCAGCACTTCATCTCGCAGCAAAATGGTCAAGACACTTTCCTTCCTTCTACCCCTCGCAGCTTTGGCCGTCTCTGATGTAGCGGCCACCTTTGGTCTTCTCTCCGGCGCTTGTTTGGCTACACTGAACGCAGCCGAAGGCATCTGTGGACTGGTAGCTCCTCTGGGCTCAGTTGGTGGTGGAGCTAGTATCGGTGTCAGTGTCGACCCCAGCGCCTATGGAAGCGCCGGCGTAGACTCTTCCATTGGCTCCAGTGGCTACGTAGGCGGTCATCACATCATTGCCGGTCCAGGATGGCGTACGGGTGGCCAGAGCTCGGACGACGAGGACGATGAGTACTCTAGTGGAAGTGGCGGCAGTGATGGCAGTAGCGACGGTGGTGAACAGGGTCAGAGTGACGACACTTACGACGATGATAGCAGCAGTGGAGGCAACGGTGGTGGCGGCGATGATGATGATGACGACAACAACAGCTCTTCCTCCACCACTGGAAGCAGCGGCCAGGGAGGCAGTGGTAGTGGCAGCGGCAAAAAGTCCTCCACCTCCTCTTCTACCACCAAGGGAAGCAGTGGATCCAGCTCGTACTCCAAGACAACCACCACGACCACCACCACTTACATGACACAGACTGACATCACCAAGAGCTTCCTACAGAACATCAACCTCGAAGTAGGAGGAAAAAAGATCTGTCACGGCAAGAACTTTCAAATGGCGAGCGATGGATCGCACAGTTGCAAGTGTGATGACGGCTACACTCTCGCCTTGCCGACACATTCGTACGGCTCTGATGGTCAATTGACCTTGGACGACTTCACCAAGAAGGACTTTGCCTTTGAATTGAGCAAGAACGGCAAGACGACAAAGATCCCATGTGGAAGCCCCAAGAAGACCAAGATGCGTGCCGGTACACAGCTCACGTACAAGAAGAACTTCGAGTGTTAGTAGATCTTGGAAGGTTTCTGTCGATCGTTAAATCAAGGACAGTGCTTTCCCAGTGGTCCTTTCCCCCCGCTTCCTTTCTCCCTAGACGCTCTTTCCCACACATCACGCATGTAGTGCGCTCGTTTCAATACATCTCATAACACACAGACTCTTGCCTCACTCGTAAGGAAGTCTCTGTCTCCTACACGATCATCCTCTTGACGAGCTCTCGAGAGATGCAGCCACGATCATATCGCGAGATTGTAAGGATCTCCCCCTTCGTCTCAGAGAGTCGCTACTCCGGCCTGCTCTGTCTCTGACGCCTTCGTGTATTTGATGTTGAGGCCACGACCAGTTTACCTTGCCGATGATCATAACGAACATCCTGACTAAACAGAGCATGTAACAGTCAAAAAGCAGTAGTTTCCTGCATTGCAGTGTATATGCGAGAGCAAGCTTCGAGAGGCAGGCGTCCACCTCTATGCCGATGGTCGAGAAGCTCCCACCGCATCCTTTACTTGACTTTACACCCCTAGCGCATGTTTCATCATACAGTCGATTGGCAGCTTCCAGTGGGGGTGCATGCGTTCTCTGTACAGATGACGATTGAAAAAGATCGAGACAGCAATCTCAAGTACCGTATTCGTGAGAGCGGTCCGATTCACTGCAACACATCACGAGGCTGCGAGAGCTCATTCTTTTTGAGAAGGGGCTCGTCAAGCTGATGAGAAAGGGCCAAAGCGCGGCAGTTGCAAATTTTCCTGCTTACCTTCTCCAGAGCGGCCCCTGAGCACCGGTAAAGGAAGGAAAGGAAAGAAAGGGTGAGGATGCAGTGATCCGCTTCATTATGGAAGGCATGGTCTTCGTCCTCTCAGTAAAGCGGCTCGGTTCTGAATTTGTATGTCCAAAATAGAACACAGGCGTGACCGTCCATCGCTCCGGCATGTCGTCCTCCTCACTCGCCTGTGTATGATGCCGACTTCCAGTCAAATGAAAGGCTCGTTCACTAGGCCTACGATGGGAAGGGTTGGTGATTTGCAGGTCATTGTCATCACTTCAGCTCGCGGAAGAGGTGGGAACGGCAATATCTTGACTTGCATAAGCATCGGAGATGAAGCGCACCCTCTCCTTTCTGTTTAATTTTGGGGTCTGGCCGATGACTGACGAGTTCCGCTGGCATTCTTTGCAGGCAGCAATGATGGATATGAGCAAGCTTCAAGGTGCTACAGGGGAGGTTGCATCATATCAATCGATTGACTACCTCGAGTCGAGTAAGAGATAAAAGGACGTCCATCTCTCGAGACGATCAACACTTTCTCCATATCCACTCCACTTCTTCACATTCTCTCCTTCTTTTTCTCTCTTTCACTTCATCACAACAGAAGCTTTCTTCCCCTTGCAACTTTTCATCTCACTCAACATGGTCAACTCTCTCATGATCCTCGTCCCAGCCGCGTTGGCTTCCCAAGCAGTCATGGGCGCTGCTTTGCTTCCCCGAAACAGTGTCAGTGGCAGTGCAAGTGCTAGCGCTGAGATTGACTACTCCTTCGGCTGCTCCCTTGCTTACCAAGTGAACCAACACGGTGTCTGCCGCAACTTTGGTGGTCTTGACTTTGGAATCTCGTCCCAAGCCTCCTTTTCGCAAGTGTTCGGTTCGGGCACTAGTTTCAAGGCTAGTCAGAGCTTCAGCTATGGAGCCAATTCGGGTTTCCAATCGGGTAACAATGCCCATACTCACATCAACAAGCAGAAGTGCGCTCAAACTTTCCTCGACTCCTTCACGATCACGATGGGCGATGCCACCTGCTCTGGAAAGGATGCCGTTTACTCCGACAAGGGCTGGAAGTGCAATTGCTCTTCAGGTGGTGTGCAGAACGACTACGAGCTCTACTTGCAGGCTGGTGATGACGTTACCGTCAAGACATTTGCCTCGTACAAGGCCATGGCAAGCCAAGAATGGGACTTCCACTTCTACGCCAGCGCCGATGCCGATGTGCAAGTCATCACCCTTGACAAGCCCACCACTGACGGGTGCGGTAACGGAAAGTCGTGCACCATGAAGTACAACAAGACTGGTCAATGCCAATCTTAGGTAGTGAGCAGCACCCGCCGCGAACAAAACCCAGCACGACTGGCAGCATCTCATCGCTTTCATCGAGCGACTGAAACGGACCATTTCTAATATAAGCGTGATTCTTTGTTCTTATCCCCTCAATTTAATTTAATACCTATTTTCCCCGCCCTCTTCGTCCTTTCGGTACAATTGACTGTTTTCATTGCTTGAGGATGGGGAATGGGAGATCCGTCGAAAGAGGGGAGTAAAAGGACACTCGAGTTACTTGTTGAGCGTCCTTGCAATAATTGAGCTGGCTTTTCGCGTCTTGTCCCCGATAGACGGCGACGTCTCTGTACACCACTCACAAGCACGATCTTCGACGCTACACTGGCACAAGCGCGTCGTTGTTGTGATATCCTTCTCCCTCCGTGTGTCCATATCTACCAGTCATTCTAGCCAGTCATCCAAGAAAGGCGTAGACGCTTCCTGTCCTGTCGGCAGAAGGCCCCAGACCTGTTGATCGAATGAAGCGCAGTATCGCAATAGCATCATGTTTCTTGTACGCTTCTCAAGCCTCTGCATCTTCGGCCTACAGCATCAAGGAAGACAGTCTCGGCTTCTCAGGGTGTACTGTGGTCATGGCGTTTTAAGCCGGAATAATGCACGGTTGCGCACTGGCGATCACTGCCAGCATACTATTCGCAGGAGAGCTGGAAAGTGATAGAATGTGTGCAGCTCACACAGGCCTCCTCGAGAATATAAACAGATCCTACGCGTATTTCCCGAGCTGTGACCCCCTCCGGTGAAAAAGAATAAGGAAGCATTGAAGGGGAAGGCCTGAAGGCGAACAGCGCTCACGAAGCACTGAGACACCGACGAGTGTGCAGAATTCAGAGTAAAAGAAGGAAACAGTGAGAAGGGGTCCGCAATTTGCAATAATGAGACGAAAAAGTTGCCGCGTCCCTGTGATGCGCTTGCTTCAGTCTTGAGTCCACTGCAACACGCTCTCCATGCTCTTCTTTTGCATCGTCGGTCTTGCACAGCATGCAGATCAGGTTGCCGAGAGAATGTTCCAAAAGCTCTCGAACAGGTTTATTTTCGAACACCCTGGCATCGTATCCCATGCTGCCGACGATCCTCACCGTGCCTCTGAGGATGTCGAAAACAGATAAAAGGAGACGAGATTTCCAGAATAGAAGACTCACTTCCCATCACTCCAGTCCACTTCACATCTCCTCTCTTTATTTCTCCCTCTCTCCTCACAAAACTTCACACTCCTTTGCGCTTTGCTTTCATCTCTCCTTTCCAACATGGTCAACACTCTTATCTACCTCGTTCCCTTCTTGGCTTTGGCATCGCAAGCTGTTGTCGCACATCCTCGCATGGAGAAGCGAACGACTTGTGGAAGTGTCAGCAGCGGAAGCTCCGCCTCCACTGACAACGACGTCACCAGCTCGGTTTCTGCCTCCGCCAGTGCTGAAATCGACTACTCCTTCCAATCTTCCTTTGACCTTGACATCAACTCAAGAGGAGTATGCACGACTTTTGCCGGTCTGGACCTTGGAATCGGAGCGAGAGCTTCCCTCGGAAGTATCTTCACCTCTGCAGGTGTTGCCGTCTCGTCTTCCTCCAGCTCCATCGGTAGTGCAACTTCCGGAATCAAGGTGTCCCACAACCAAGTCACTCAAGCTTTCCTCGAGACTTTCAGCATCACCTTTGGCAGTGCTACTTGCGTCGGAAAGGGAGCCTCCTACTCTTCCAAGGGCTGGAAATGCCCCTGTTCAGGTGGTAGTGCCGGCTACGAGCTCTACTTCCCGGTCTCAGAGCAAGTCACTCTGGAGACCTATGCTTCTTTCAGCGCCATGGCGAGCCAAGAATTCAACTTCAACTTCTACGCCGAAGCTGACGCCACTGTACAAGTCATCACACTAAGCAAGCCTTCCACTTCTGGAGCTTGTACCAATGGAAGCTCTTGCACCATGAAGTACAACAAGGACGGCAAATGCCAGGGTTAAGCTTGAGCAAAGGTGAGTTCGAAAATTGTCGCCTCTTGCTCATAATCGTTGTGTAGTACCGATGGCGCTGATTGTTGCGCTCTTGCCTTCCTTCCCAGCAGCTTCTACATTGTTTGTATGCCAAGCGAGAGCGGCGTAAAGGACTATCTCTAAGAGTTGTTACCGGTTATGAAATGTGATCTCATCTGTTTACCCACCGCTTCCCTATCTCGTCCTTCTTGTTCGATGCGTGTGCTCTTCCCTTGATACTTCTGGAGTGCTTTGTTACGGGGAATGCACGACAAGTACCGTTTCCTACTCTCCTAGTCCTACGTACCCTACTCTTGCTCAAAGTTGCCCACGTCCATGTCCTTTGGTTCTTTGGGCTCCTCGTCTTCGCCGTACTGCATCGAGTTGTCAATATGGCTGAGCAAAGCGCCTATTGATTCTTCCGAGGTCAGGTCGAGTGGATGAAAGTTTATGAGGGAAAAATCGTCAATCTATTCGCTCACAGAAGTCATGAAGTACGCCAGAGGTCAGCTATGGAAGACAGGATACTGCCCCTCTTTTCGACACTCACCAATTGAACGATAGCCTTGTTCAGATTGTGAAACTTTGGGTTGCGAGAATTAGCTTCGGAGAGAATGAGAGAAGGATCCGGATCTAGAAACCTATCTAAGTCTTTGCCAGTCCTTCCTGTTCTTCCGATCAAGCCTCTTGACGTTCCCGTCTCGCCCCTCTTGAGCAGGTCAACCTTGCTCAGGACGTTAATCATAGGCACCTCTAGATTGATCATGCTGCTCATTGCACTGAGCGTGCCTGCAAAGTATTTATTGACGTCATCGATGAAGTTGCTCTCCAAGAGATAACATGCCGACACCCGATAGTGGTATGTCGTTGATAGAATGTTGATGAATCTCGAAAGTAAAGGTGTGTGCGTGTAGAGTTCAATTTGACCGGGACAATCAATGATGAGATAGTCATCTGAATACTCCGATAGCTGGTCAGAGAGCCAGTCTAGATTCTCCATCAAGTATTCAAAGCAGTACACCAGCCCTCCATTAGGCCCCAAATTCATTTCGCTCATGACGTCTTCCAGGCTGATCAAGTCTTTGATGTCAATCGAAGGCGAATACTCAAAACGTTCAGCAGCCGGATCCAAGTTGAACAGGTGTACATTCCTGCCAGTCGATTGCGCATGTGTGATAAGAGCAGCAGCTAGTGTCGACTTTCCCGAACCCGCTGGCCCAGTCAGCAATGTCGCATACCGTCCCATCGATGTGATTGTCTACTACAGAGGACTTCCAAGAGATCTGCAGCAGTATCCATTCCATTTACACAGAAAAGATAAATCGAGGGTGAGAGGGAAGTCTAAAATGATGTGCATCACGTGATTAGTCTGTGTTCTTCGACGGTGGCCAAGTATTCCACCCTCTTCTTCTGTTTAAAGTTGGTTAAAGTTTATCACTACTGCCATCCCTCATCACCTGAAAATGGCTCAGCTGTTCCACAAAGATCCACGAAATGCGGGGCTCTTTATTGGGGGGGAGCGGATGTCTGGCTCGGAGATCAGAGATCAGAATGTGCTTGCAGCGCAGTCAATCGCCAACATTGTCAAATCATCTCTGGGCCCGGTTGGGCTGGACAAGTGAGTCTGGAAAGGGGCACTCTTGAAAGAAGAATCTTTTTTCTCTGCGTTGGGTCACCCTTTTGCTGACTGTCTCGTCTGTTGCTGTTATCACATTGCATAGAATGCTGGTAGATGATATTGGTGACGTGACTATATCCAACGATGGTGCGACGATCTTGCAATTGCTCGAGGTAGATCAGCCCGCGGGTCGAATCTTGGTCGAATTGGCTCAACAACAGGACAAAGAAGTCGGAGATGGTACAACGTCGGTCGTCATTATTGCTGCTGAGCTACTCAGAAGAGCGAATGACTTGGTGAAGGCCAAGATCCATCCCACAACGATCATCACCGGATATCGACTTGCATGCAGAGAAGCTTGCAAGTACATGCAAGATCAGCTGGCCACCAAAGTAGAAACGTTAGGCAAAGAGAGCCTGATCAACGTCGCCAAAACAAGTATGGCAAGCAAGGTGATTGGAAGTGACGACGATTTCTTTGCAAAGCTGGCCGTCGATGCCATGCTAGCTGTCAAGACCTTGAATCCAAGGGGAGAGATAAAGTACCCGGTGAAGGCTGTGAATATCCTAAAGGCGCACGGAAAGTCGGCTCGAGAGTCCATGTTCATCAACGGGTATGCTCTTAACTGCACAGTAGCTTCACAGGCTATGAAGACAAGGGTCAAGAATGCAAAGATTGCGTGCCTGGATATCAATCTGCACAAGCAAAGGATGAATATGGGCGTTCACGTCACGATTGATGACCCGGATCAGTTGGAGAAGATTCGTGCACGAGAGAGCGAGATGGTGCTAGAAAGAGTAAGGAAGATCCTGGCAGCAGGTGCCAATGTCATTCTTACGACCAAAGGAATCGACGATTTGTGTTTGAAAGAGTTTGTTGAAGCGGGCGCTATCGGTGTACGTCGTTGTCGAAAAGAAGATCTACGAAGAATCGCCAAAGCTACTGGCGGTCAATTGATCAGCAGTCTTGCCAACTTGGAAGGGGACGAGACTTTTGAAGCAAGCAGTCTAGGATCGGCGGAGGAAGTGTCACAAGAGAGGATATCCGATGATGAGTTGATTTTGATTCGAGGTACAAAGACGGTCAGTTCTGCTTCGATTGTTCTTCGAGGAGCGAATGACTACATGTTGGACGAGATGGAACGAGCACTACACGACAGTCTTTGCGTCATCAAGAGGACTCTAGAGAGTGGAAGCGTCGTGCCCGGAGGAGGAGCAGTAGAGTCAGCGTTGAGTATCTACTTGGAAAACTTTGCAACCACGTTGGGCAGTCGAGAACAATTGGCGATTGCAGAGTTTGCACAAGCACTTCTTGTCATTCCCAAGACGTTGGCCGTGAATGCAGCAAAGGACAGTACAGACTTGATTGCCAAGTTGAGAGCTTATCACAATGCCGCTCAAAATGCTGGTGTCGGTGACCCAAAGAGAAACTTACGATTCTACGGATTAGACTTGCTCAATGGCCAAGTTCGAGACAACCTAAGAGCCGGTGTCTTGGAGCCGACGGTGAGCAAGGTAAGGAGTCTCAAGAGCGCGTTAGAAGCAGCGACAGGTCTGCTACGAATCGACGATGCTATTCGAGTCGAGCCGCCTCCGCAACAAGAAGATCCCCACGCACACATGTAATTAAAGTAGATGAGACTGACACATGCTTCGAATGTATTGTGGACATGTCAGTGGTGTTGTTGCAGGGATTTCGAAGGACAACGAAGCTACGAGGGGTAATTATTTGTGAGAGAGTGCTTGCGTCAGGGAAGCTTGGCTAATAGTGATCTGGGCTGAGTACCCTCCCATCGAGACGGTCGCTCTTGCCTCTCTTCCACCTCTTCGTCTTCCGCCTCGGAGATGTTCCTCCAATCACCGTCTTCGTGCCAGATAGGATTTCCCCCGGTACTTGCAGCGCGAGGCTGTGTACTTGGCACCGACGTCTTTTCTGCAGGCAATCTTTCCAAGTCAGACTTTTCTTTATTTTGAGATTGCTTCTTCTCGTTTGACTCTTCTTCTGCCCGGAAGAGGAGTCTGTGAATCGCGCCGAAAATGTTGCCGGAACTTGATTCGGGAGGGGAAGCTTTAGTGAAGCTCTCGGGGTACCTTCTTCTCCCCAGGTTCATCCATATCAAAGACCAAAAGAGCATAATAAACGATGAAAGAAGCACGATCGGAAGTACTCTCCAGCCCAGTCTTTCCACTTGACTGTTGGTAGCACAAAGGAGGGCAGTTGCGCCACCGGGCGGATGTAGAGTCCCCGTCATTGTCATCACTACCAACGCAGTAGCAGTAGAGAGTGCACCAGCTAACCAGACTAACGACGTGCTCGTATCGGTCAGCTGAAGGTTGTAGTTTGAGCTTAGTCGGAACAATCTTGTGACGCAATAGCCACTCAGAGCTGACAGAAACTGTCCTCCCACAAAACAGCGTGGCTGTCCCAAAGGGCTGGACGGCGCCGCATACAACAGCACACTGGAAGCACCAAAACTTCCAATGATGATCGGTGAAATCCAGGAATGAGGTGGTACATCCACCGATGAAGTGAACACCGTCGGTCGAGAGAAGATGAGGGAGATTGCAGCAATGCCAACGAACGATCCTACCCATGTCCAAATGAGACTTTCTAGCATCAGAGGTATTCGATGGAGAACGGGGAACAAGCTTGGGTAGGGTTTCACATGCTGATAGTTTGGATGAATTTCGCTTTTCGCTTTTCGATGACCGAGGAAGTGCGGGATGGGATGTGGAAGTAAACGGACTATTGCCGGCTCCTTGGTGTCGAGCCCGTGCTGACCTTGCTTTTCGCCCGCCTGCTTCCCCTTCTCGACATCTAAATTCTTGTCAGGCGGTCCGGGAAAGGTAAGCTCTTTAATAGGATATACAGTTCTGCCACGACTGACTGATCGTGCAAGATCGTTGCCATCGTCACCACGAAAAGCATCAACGCTGCCACGCAAAGTTCTGCTACCGCTTCGCCATCTTGTTCGACCTGCGCTTTGGTCTCGGCTCTCTGTGGTGTCCTCTCCTTCCGCACCGAATCTTCCTCCTCTACCCCTGTGCGGCGTCCTGCTACGATTGCGAGATCGTGAAGATGATGACTGCGATGACGACGACGTAGGCTCAATCAAAGTGCCTGCCGGAGAAATAGAGGCCACTCTCGTCTGACGAATGCGCGAAAACTGATGTGGCGAAGCATTCTTCCTTTGTGTTGACATGGCCCTTTCCTAATCCAATCCTAATCAGATGATGGTAGAGAGCAGTCAAAGGCGGGTACGCGCGAATGATGCTTCAAGGGGAGAAAGGGAATGTGGGTAGCGAGGGAGAAGAAGAAGTGGAGATGTCGATCGATTTCTTCTTGCGGATTTAAAGGAGGGGAAATAAAGTCGCCCCACAAAACCCGCCCTGTCTCTCCGCCTCCGCCGGCCAAGAGGAAGAAGTGGAGGCAGGACGCGTCTGGTCTCCCTTTCTTTTGGCGCTGTAGCACCTCTCGCGCTTCTGCCGTGTGAGATCTAAAAAAAAAAATAAGAAGAGAAGGATCTTGTGACGGAGGAGGCACTTCGAAGGAAGAGTGGACACCCCCGAAGAATATCCTGCTTAGGCAGTCCGTCAATCTGATGGACTGGCCAGTCTCTGGTATCGCGTTTGTCATGCAGCTCTGCATTGGTTATCGTTCGCAGCGTGTCTCGTTGTGACTGTTCCAAAACGTAAAGTGTCAATCTGCATGTCACGAATCAAGTACCACCCACTCCTTCACTTCTCACGTCAAATTACACTTGAGACCGCAAACCCGCTCGTGACATCGGAGACAGCGAATATCACCCCAGTAGCCACAGATGGAACACAGCGGTCGTGCACTACGATGAGCGGGCTCAGGAGCACGAACCTGTAGAGCCTGTACGAAGTTGTTACTTGCAGCTTTGAAGATTGGCGATGCTGCCTGTCAGATCCCGGCACAGAAGTAGAGGAATTGAAGTCAGGAGATAGCGAGAAGGAGCAGATTGCTTCGATGTCTTCTAGCCTCGGAAGGTAGACTCACCGCATCCTCTAGCAATAGCTTTAAACTTCTGCGCTGTGTTAGCAACCTCCGAAGATCTGCGCTCTGCTTTCGCTTGGTCCCTGCAGGCACTGTTGGATTCGTTCCCTTGGCGAAGACGTCATCCAAGGTCTCTTCCTGCTCCACTTGCCTACCTGCTAGCAAGCCGGCTATCGCAGCGGCAGAGGTGGAAGCAGTAGGTACACTGAAAAGACTGCTATTCTCATTCCAAGAAGAAGCTGAAGAGGTAGCATTACCTCGCTGCAGGGGTAAGGGGGAGTATGAGAGAAGATTGCCTAAGTCACATCTCCTCCCAAACCCTCTTTCCACCACTACGCACCTCCAATTCTTCCAGTCTTTGCTCCTTTCGCTTTCGATCCCTGACGAGCTCTCTCTCCGCTCTTTCTAGGTCACGTTCGTCATGCCTTGTGTCACCATAGGAGAAGCCTTGATTTGCGACTTTGGTCTGCCGAGCGCTCGTTCGTGAAGAACTTCCGACAGCTGCAAGAGTACGACTACTCTGCACGGAAGATAGCGAGGATCGCTCTGAGAAGAAAATGGGAAAGCTTCCCCAAAATTGTGAGCTTGTTTGCCGATAACATCATTCTGATCAAAAATGCCGCTCGGGCATTACATGTAGTACTCACGCTTTCTCGTAGTATTTGACATGACACGAACGGGCTTGTCCCTTCTGTGCAAGCCGATAGTAGCAGTAGTAAAATAGTATTGTCCGTTGATCAGAGAGTGGTATCCCTTCTGAAGGCGTGTTGCTTTAGAAGAAAAGAATTTCCGTCTGCCGCTGTCGGGGAAAGAAGGATTTCTGTATGGATCTATTTATTGCTGAGGCGACTGTGATATAGCCCACTCGACTGGCTGACTTTCGTTTTTTTGTCGCCTACAAATCAAACAGATTCAGCAGCAAACTAATCTATTCCAAAGCGATTGAAGTCATAGCACTCTTTGTCTAGCTAACTGGCTGCATGTGTTGTTCGCTAGACGACATGCAAGGAGAAAGGTCGAAGCGCTGCTGCTTTCGCTCTCGGAGGAAGGCGTGCACGTAGGTAGGGTCCTTGGAGCAATGGTCACACACTCAGTCAGGATCTCCGCCGAGCCACACGTGATGCAGACGCGAGTAACGCGACCCGGGCGTGCCACTTGAGAAGAAAGTGTTCGAATTGTGACTTTGTGACGTTTGTGATGAAGATCCTCTTACCGCTCCGGGAAAAGGGTGAGAAAGTCCACAATTGGCATGTGCTGCTATAAGAGAACACTGCTTCGGATCCCACCCCCAGTGCGACAGGCCGAAATGCAGGAGCCGAGCTTGTCCATTTCCCATACAACATGGACGCACAGACCAGTCAGCCCTGAATGTGTTGCGTCGTCTCACCCTCCATACAGCGAATTTGGACTAAGAAGAGTGCAAATTTCCTGATACACACGACAAATTGCCTACCAGGGGCCAGCTCACTCCCGCTCCTTCAAGGGAGAATAGCTACAAGGTGGAAAGGTTGACCCTACCCGACTTCAATGTCAGACGGGTATTGTCCCTGTTCCCACTCACACATGCGCAGTGTATTCCCATGCACGTACGTACGTGCGCACTGGTATTGAACATCTCGTTCTTCCTGCAGCCCTCCCCCCCCCACCTTATTCTTTTCTTCCTTTCTTTTGATGTAAAATAAAGGGGTGGGAGAAGGAAAAAGAGGAAAAAATAAAGTTGGATGCGCGTTTTGTAGTCGACGGCATTACTGAACACACAGGCTACATCAACCCTGAATAGGGAACAAACACTACAACAAGCCTTGCAGAATTTTCAGTGGTCCCCCCCTCCTTTCCCAGTCTAGCCTCGATTGCACACAAAATGTCATTCTGCACCCACCCCGTCGGCCTATCCAAAATGACACACGAGATTGTGATAACTCATTACTGACTTGGAGTTCTGCGAGCGGGTCAATTGTGTCATTCGCTGTTATTGTGAAGTGGATTGTTTTTCCATTTTTCCTTTTTCGCCGTATGTACGTACTGTTGGTTGCTATCTGGTCATGCCTTCTTCTAGTAGCTAGTAGTCAATCCTTTTCGTCGCTGTATCACTTTCTCATGTGCTTGGCAACAGCATCGTATGCATAGCCGCAAATCGGTACTGTTCTTAACTTAGACTTTACTGTGTTCTCAATTTATATATACATTTCTATTGGATTTTGGAATTCAAATTAGGCCCTCGATATTGTCGATCATACCAGATAGTTGTTACTCTGCTGCCTCTCTGTTTCTATGTTGCGATCTTGACATCATTCTGTCCAACCTTGTCCTTGCTCTAAACAAAGCAGCGACTTCCAGCGTTACTTCTTTCCTTTCAGCTCACATCTCACCGACCTTCACCTTCCGCCTTTCGCTCTTTCCTTTTTCCCCTTCATTTCCTCTCTCGTCAACAAAAAGGGGCGCCATCATCGAGACCGGCCTCCATCACAAGTATAGCTCAGAGAGACCTGGATCATCGACGTCTTCCAGATTGCACCGCTTTAGAGACCGCCGCTACAACCCCCAATAAACAGATATCCCCACTTGACGACGCTATACCCAAACGACTTCATCGTCCGACATCTGCTGCTATTACTACCTGCTCGGAGCGCCAAGCTGGACCACTGCAGATCACCCACCTTCTCGACTTACCGCTATTTGCCATACTATCCAAAAGAGTGCTTCTACAGTTCAGATCGATCAGTCTATCCTTCGATTGCCTTGCCCTAATATTATCTCACAATCAAATTCAACACAGACTACCTCTTTCCTCTATTTGCTAGCGATCAAAGAAAAACCAAGTATACCCTTATCAACTCTGCATCCTCTTTCACTTAAACCGCGAAGCCATTGCTGCTGCCAATTTGCACGATCATCAAAGGCTCATAAAGCTTTGCAGTAGAAGCGGATACAGTAAAAAAAAAACACTTCATTGACCATAACTCGAAGCCAGTCAATATCCAAGCGACACCAAATTTTTGCGGACCGACTCCTGTGCCTGGAATTGTGTGCTTAGGATCGTAAAGTCACACATCACTTTCAAGACACGCTTCGGCTAGGTTACCTCGCAATTTCTCTTCCTCTTGTCGCTGCTTTCTTCGTTTGCGTTGAGCCGAGAATTCCCTCCAAAGGTAAATCTCTAGCTTACAGTCAAGCTTCGCTCGCCAGTCCGGCAATATGGCTCAACCAGCATTACGGGTGAGTGACATTTTTCTGCTGGGCATTGCGACACAGCTCTTCAAGAAGTGATTGTATCACGAGCCACTGCTGACTTCTTCCCACTTCTCTTTGCGTGCTCAGCCCACCAACTCTCGCTCTCGATTGTCGAGTAGATCGGGACTGACTTCTTCTCGAAGTGGCGAGCGTTTGCATTTGGGCGGGGAGAACTCGCATTCGATTGGAACCGCCAGAGGCAAGCTCGTTCGGGCCACCACCGCAAACCCGACTACAGGCTCCTTCAGCAAAGTTACTACAGGGAACGAAAAGAAGAGGCCAGCTTTGATCGACAAGACAAATTCGCAGGTAAGTCGTGCGGTAGGCGTATATGAGTATCACAAGGAAGATATACTGACGCAAGTCTTGTTTTGTCTCTCTACAAACGATCAGACTGCCACTCATGAATTGAGCGAATACAGCCAAGGAAAGCTTCATCAGGAACCGTTGCTCAAACACAAGGCACCTTCTTCAGTAGCTCTTCGCACGACTACAACTACGGCCAATTCCAAACCAAGATCTGCTTCAGTGACATCTCACACTTCCATCGAAGCGTCTGGCAGCAGCAATTATAACAATGCTCGACACCAAAGAGGAGTTTCTTCCTCCTCGGCTGTCAACGCCGTCAAGAAGAGCCGCGGAGGGGCACTAAAGACGAGCAGCGATATGAAGATGGAGGTAGAAGATCAGACCATTTCCTCAACACAGCGATCCTCCATTGCTGCCAATGTAACAACAACGACAAAGAGAGCTTCTGCTGGTAGTCGAAGTACGATGCAGTCTATCGGAAACGGAATGGACGTGGAAGATGCCGCTTTGTTGTCCCATCGACAGGAGCAAGGAGAGAATGACCCGACTGCCTCTCAAACGGAATTGTACGTAGGATCGTATACAAATCTAGACGAAGACATGAGCGAAGTAGAGTCGGATTGGCCATCCAGCAGCGCTGAAAGCTCCAGCAGGCGACACAGCAGCAAAACAGATGCAGAAGAAGACGACTTTGGCATCAAAGCTACGGTCATGAATCCGGATGAAGAGATCGAGGTAGAGGACGAAGAGGAAGAGGGAGAAGAAGAAGAAGAAGAAGAAGATGACGAAGACGAGGATGACGACTCGGGAGCAGAATCCGTCATCCTTGATAACTTGGACCCAGAATGCTACGTGTCTCTACCACCAGAGATGGAGCTGCTGGCTCAAGCAAAAGTCGCACACATTTGCGCTCGATTTGAAGAACTCGTCTTGAGACCAGCTATGATGAAGCAAGCGGTAGAGAGACAAGCTGCCATGGAACGGGGAGAGATTGCACCAGAGATTGCTGCTCATGACGATGAGTTGGCACTGATGGGATTGGATCCAGATGAAGTTCGAGATACGAGCATGGTAGCGGAGTACTCCAAGGAAATCTTCGAGTACATGTCCCGATGTGAAGCAAGGACGATGGCTAACCCCAACTACATGGACTTCCAGGGCGAGATCCGCTGGTGAGTCTGTTTGACTTGTGAGAGCTAAAATGCTTCTTCTCCTGACCGATATATATTCCATTCTCCCTCTTGCGTCTGACTGACAGGCACATGCGAGCTACACTGGTAGACTGGCTCATGCAAGTTCACATGCGCTACCATATGATGCCAGAAACGCTGTGGATCGCCATCAACATCGTCGATCGCTTCTTGTCTGCCAGAGTCGTCTCTTTGGCCAAGCTGCAATTGGTCGGCGTGACGGCGATGTTTGTCGCTGCAAAGTATGAGGAGATCCTCGCACCAAGCGTGGACGAGTTTGTGTTCATGACGGAGAGCGGCTACACTCGAGAGGAGATCCTGAAGGGGGAGAGGATCGTTCTCTCGACACTCAACTTCAACGTCTCTTCGTACTGCTCCCCGTACTCTTGGGTTCGAAGGATCAGCAAAGCAGACGACTATGACTTGCAGACTAGAACATTGGCAAAGTTTCTCATGGAGCTGACTCTGTTTGATCATCGCTTCCTACGGGCCAAGCCTTCCCTGATTGCAGCAACTGCAATGTACCTGTCCAAGAAGATGCTGGGCGGTCAGTGGAACGAAAGCTTCGTCTACTACAGCAACCTCATCGAAGAGCAGCTCATTCCCGGTGCCAACTTACTTCTGGAGAAGCTCATCGACGAAAACTTCCTTGACTGCTTTGTCTGCAAGAAGTACGGCAACCGCAAGTTCTTGAAAGCCAGCATTTACGCTCGTGACTGGGCCCTTCGCAACCATCAAGCTATGGGAGCTCTCTTGTCCAGCACACACGTCGACAATTCCCCGGGACAGTGAGGGGACGGCGTTAAGATCAGCATCAACCCTTTCTTCGATTGCACCACCCCACACCATCATCCTTTTCTCTAATTCCCCTTTCTTTTTTATCATCTTCGTTCCCAGTTCTTTCCTCCGTCGCCTATAGAGAAAGGAGAGCTTCTCCAACCTCTTAGCAGATCATTACAACCTTCGACTTCTCCTTGACATCCTCTTACTTCACCGGGAAGCTACTACTCTAGAACAATTCATCGTGCTGTCCTTGCACTTCCCCTTCCCCTTGTTGTCATCGTCATCGATTGCTGTGTCCTTCTTCGACACATTCTAGCTACCCCCCACATATTACCATGAACCATTCTTCAACATCTCACGACATCAGGCACACGAACACACGATATCAACACGAACTATCTGCACACGCACGATCATATCACGAACATCCTCTTCATCAATCTCCTGCTTTCTTTAATTATCTCCTTTTCTCCCTTTTTATTTTCCTTCTCCCATTCCTTCTTCTTTTTTTCCCTCTTTTCGTCCTCCAAATACACTTGACTCTAATATATTCTTACGGCTCTAGTGGAGTGACTCTCCTTTCTCCTCTCTCTCTCTCTCTCTCTCTCTCACACACACACAACGAGTCACGCACAGCAACAAGGGAGGAAGTGGTCATCGTGGAAGTGCTCAGAATGATTTCATTGAATGGATGAGTGCTAGTGATAGTGCGAGCCGCTTTGGCCGGAGGAGGGGGAGGAAGAGAGAGAGAAAGAGGAAGAGAGGGGGCTACGCTTTCTTCTTCTTTGACTTTACCGACTGTGGAGTCGATGCTCTGCTATCGGCATCTCCATTGAGGAAAGAGTCTGCTCCTCTCTTCTTTGCTCCTTTGCCGTTCGTCTTTGCTCCGTTGATGGGCATGTCGTCGTACTCGTCCATGTCCTTCGCTATCAACGTTAGTAAGGTGTTGCAGCGCCGATTGAGTTCCAGTGACGTCCTGCTTCGAATGAACCAGTCGAATCTGCAGAGGTGTGAAGGAGGGAAGGAAGGAAGGAGGGGTTTAGCTACACCATCGCTCAGTCTATATTGCCAATCAAGGACTTGCTACTGACCTGAAAAGATCTTCCCTGGAAACGTCACTTCGAATCTGATCGTAGCAATCCTCCACCAGGCCATACTTTGCCAGACGAATCAACAAGAATCGATCTTCATCTTCACTCCAGCCTTTTCCCTTGGCGGTGCCGTTTCCATAGTTGATCTTCAACTGTTGCTGTGGCAGTCTATACAAGCCAATCTTCCTCTTCAACATGGTCTCCGTCTTGGAGACCTTTTCTCTCTTCTTTTCACCTTCTTCGATTCGTTGCAGAATCTTTTCCGAGTCGTGAAGTTCCTCCAATCGATTCCAGAATACCTTAGAGTACGCTTTAAGGTCCCGCTCCGTCTTGGAAGCGCCGACTTCCTCTGTGATGGAGGTCAGATCATTGCGCCCGTATCGTTCGCAGCCTCGGACAAAGGCTTGGAAGTCCCTTCTGTTCCAGTCTTGGAAGCCTTCCAAGGCCAGTATTTCCTTGCGAGCAGTCTCCTCCTCTGTGAGTGCTTCAGCAGTGTCAATGAATTCTTGCTCCTTCTTGCGCTCTTCTTCTGCAACCTCCTCGTCAATCCCATCACCACTCTTGCTGGGCACTTTATAGCCGATACTCTTTTGGTAGGCGGCCGTCTCTCTCTTCTGTAAGTCGACCAGCTCGGCGGGGTAGAATTGGTAGTCGTTGATGATGATCTGCTTGGGCGCTTTGGGAGCCTTTGGAGCACTGGGCTTCTTTGTACTCATCGCCTCTCTGTAATAATCGTCGACACTGTAACTGACAGCAGACTTCCTCTCCCTCTTGCTTGGCTCGATCCAGAAGCCTCCCCTACTGGCCACGCCCTTGTTTCTGAAATCTTGACCCTCCCACTCCAAGGTTGACTCGCTCTTGAAGTTGTGAAGATCATCCAAATTCAGGGACTGGTACTTGTCTTGCAGCGCACTCGTTCTAGATTCGCCCTTGCGAATGATCTCGTCGATATCTTCATCGATCAGTAGATTGTACTCTGACGAGATAATCTTCTCCGCTCCATGCTGAATCATGTCGACAAGATCGTCTTTATTCTGCTGACTCTTGTTTGGCTGCGATCTGCCTTGCTGAATGACCAGTTGATCGAGTCGCAACTTCTGCGCCGCCCTTTCCAAAATCCTCTCCTCGACGGCATGCTCCGTGACGAAGCGGAAGACATACACCTGCTTTGTTTGACCGATACGGTGAGCTCGATCCATCGCCTGCAGATCAGCCTGTGGATTCCAATCACTATCGAACAAGACAACGACATCGGCAGTGGTCAAGTTGATGCCCAAGCCACCTGCGCGCGTGGTCAGCAAAAAGACGAATTTCTCGCTTCCGGGTTTGTTGTAGTCATCGATGGCTGATATTCGATCTTCATGCGCAGAGCTACCATCGATTCGGCAGTATTGATAGTCTCGAAACATGCAGTAGTCCTCCAGGATGTCCAAGACTCGACTCATCTGACTGAAGATCAACACCCGACTTCCCTTTGCCTTCATCGACTTGAGTAGCTTGTCCAGGATCACCATCTTGCCAGAATTGAAGACGAGGTGCTCATCGGTGGTGTATGGTGGACCGGGTTCTGCTCCATCGAACAGGTAAGGGTGATTGCAGCATTTTCGGAGTTGCATGACTATGTTCAGCAGCCTCGTCTTGCCTTCCTTCTTAGATCCTACGCCATTCACGGCGTCGATGTCCTTCTCCAGGATTGACTTGTACCACTTGCGCTGCATGTCGGTCAGACCGACAAAGACGTTGATCTCCTTCTTGGGCAAGAGACTCTTTTCAACGTCAGCTTTGACTCGTCGCAGTAAGAACGGACGAAGAACCTTGTGAAGTTGCTGAACTACCTGATCTTGAGCTTCGTCTCCCTTTCCTCTGAACCACGATTCGAAGTCTTCCGACTGGGAAAAGACGTCCGGGAGCAGGAAATTGAGAAGACTCCAGAGCTCCATCAGATTGTTTTGAAGTGGCGTACCGGTGATCAAGAGTCGACTACGAGAGTTGAACGTTCTCACAATCTGACTCAACATCGAATCGACGTTCTTGATACGGTGTGCTTCGTCGATGATGATGTACTCCCATGACAATTTCTTCAGCGCTGACTTTTCGCGCAAGCACATCTCATACGTCGTCAGTAGGACGTCAAAGTTTTGAGGTAATATTTGTTCCTGTATCATGTCCTGCCTGTCCTCCTTTGCTCCCTGCAACACCACGATCTTGAAGCCGGGCACCCAGTGTTCAAATTCTCGCTTCCAGTTGTCAAGAGTGGATTTAGGCACAACGACCAGATGGAATCGAGGGATGTCACGATAAAACTTCAGCCACCCCAAGAATGAAATGGTCTGCAACGTCTTTCCCAGCCCCATCTCGTCGGCAAGAATCCCGTTGATACCGTTTTGATATAGCGAAATCATCCAGTTGAGGCCTTGTACTTGATAGTCGCGCATCTTGCCACCTTTGACATACGAAGGACTCTCGTCAAAGATGAAAGCGTCCCCTTCATCTTCGTCGCCCAGCAGCTCCTCGTCTTCCTCCTTTTCCGTCTTTCTCCTCCTGGTACCTCCATCGTCTCCACCAGATCCTTTCTTCCTTCCCCGTACACTCTTTTGTTGGCTTTCCTCTAGCAATTTCTTGAACTCTGGGTCCTTTTCTTTCTTGATGTCGATAAAGTGTTGGAACAGTTCAGTCTGACCAAGAAGGTAGCTAAACCTCTTCATACTGTCTGCTAATTTTGATTTGTTCAAGTCGTCTCGAGTGGAAGTGAGACCTGCCTCTCGCTTTGCCTTTTCACCCTTCTTTGCCTCTCGCTCGCGCTGCCTCTCTAATTGACGCATCGCCTTGCTAGGTGAAGCATCCATCGTGGAGACATCGCCATTGCTCTGCTTGTCATGCTCCTTCTGATCATCATCGTCGTCGTCGTCGTAGTCGTCCTCTGCCACATCCTCCTCATCATCATTTTCAACTCCTCCTCCTCCTCCACCCTCTTTGCCAATGCTTTCAGCTTCCACGTCACCCTTTTCCTCGCTTGGTGCTTTCGACGGCACTCGACTCAGATCAGCACTGACGGGTAAGTAGTCGGAAAGTGCATCTTGATCGTCGTGGTCGCCATTGGCACGAGAGATGGCAAGTGCAGGAACAGCCGGCACTTGGCTTTGACTGGATGCCATATTGTCACGATCCCCTCTATGCGCGCCCTCCAATGATTATACCCCGGGTATTGAGAAAGAGGAAATGCACCGATAAGTGAGAGAGATCTATCCGGAAAGAGGACGAGACCACTCGTAAAGAATCGTAATGGGGTGCAAGAAGCTAAAGTAGGAGCTTCCGACTTGTCTCTCGAAAACGTATTTTCAGTATCAGAAAATGGTCCAAAATGATAGCGCAGTCGATCAAGAAAAAGAGCCTTTGGTGATCTTTGCTACTTCGTGTCTTTTAAAGGGCAGTCGTACGGTGGTGGGTCGATGACAAGCAAAAGACTAAGAAGTCCCCATCGAGGGTCGGTCAAGTAGTTTTCCTTTATGAATATATTCCTTTTACATGGGAAGACACAGTAACGCGACCTAAACCGTATCGCGTCGTGGATTACATAATCCCACGTGTACCACTTATGAAGTTTTTGGACGCACTCGAGCTCATCGGCGAGTTCGCAGAGTGCTCTCGAAGCTTTAAGCTTGTTCTACTACTCTACGTAGCACCGAAAGAAGAGATGAGTGGCTATCAAGGCAAGGGTGCGGCTCTTTCGGGAGTTAATAAAGTGGAACCTCCCATGCAATACATCTGCGCAGGTGCGTCTGGATCAAGCTTAGAGAGAGAGACACCGACGGGATGATCAGTGTGGAAAACGAGTGATCGCTGACATGTCTTGCTCTTTCCGATGTAGAGTGTGCCGCCATAAATGAGATTGCGGCGAAGGATGCGATCCGATGCAGAGAATGTGGACATCGTATCATGTACAAGAAGCGAACGCATCGGATGGTGAGCGAGGGGAAGGTGGGCAGTTCCGACAGTAAACTGATGGCTCACGTCTTTCGAATCTTCATTGTTCTTCTGCAGTTGCAATTTGAAGCACGATGATAATAGTCCACAAGAATCACTGATATCAACGCTTTGTACTACTAGCTCAAGTCGACGAGAGGTCGCACTCCCGGACTTTGTCTTTTCAATCAGACACTGTATCCCATTCAATTTTGCGGTGGCTGGAGGGCGGGAGTGATTTATGGGAGAGAGGGTACACAGAAAGGGTGAAAGACTATTGACGCGAGATCGTGCCTCTTGTATGGGAGAGGATGGGGAGAATGGTACATGCCACGCTAGTGTATGGAAGTGCTGCTGACTCGATCTGCCCATAGTGTCTGGACCGCCTTATTGAGGAAGGGCTACCGCGCCACCAAAGATGCGATTGACCTTACTGTCGGATCCGGTAAAGAGAAAGGCATCAGCAGCTAGCCCGCCAACGAGGGCGCCAGGAATGGTCGAAGCCCAGATGCCCCAAGACCAGTAAGCCGAGTTGTGCTGTAGAGAAGGATGTGCACATCAGCGGGTAGGCCTGGTAGGTTAGAGCGGAAGTATGCTCTCTTCTCACCGTCCATATTTCACTTCCGTAGCCAAGAACAGTCAAGGCCAGACGAGGTCCAAAGTCACGGGCTATTGTGCGATCAGGATAGTCTTGTAAGTGTCATATAAGTTTGCGTTATTTGACGTTCACATACCGGGATTGATGGCAAAGCCGGTCTGGGAACCAAAGGCAGCAGCGATTCCCGCGACGAGAAGGAAGACGGCAAATGGCAAATTGGACGGAGGGTTGAGGTTACTGTCGGTAAAGACGAAGATGTAGCCGACCAAGATGGCCGTACCAAGGAACTCGTCGAACCACGCTCCGAAGGGAGTCAGACCATCTGCAGGAATGCTGATGAAGTTGCCGGCAGCCGAGCGTGCGTCAAGGACATTGTGACCAGAACCATGTTCCATGGCAGCAATGGCGCTGGAGTAATTTTGATACACGACAAAGGTGGCAGCCATGCATCCCAGCGTCTGTGCAATTACATAGCGGGGAACCTTTGCCCAGGACTGGAGAGGGATGCACGAATCGACAGAGCCAGTAAACCTACCAAAATAGCCACATTCGGTAGTACGTTTGGACTCACAAAACCTCGAAAGGCGGCCAGAGCAACGGTCACGGCCGGATTTATATGGCCACCCGATATGCCACCACTGATGTAGGCTCCTAAGCTCACACCCACGGACCAAGCCTGATGTACACGGAGTAATGGGGGAGATAAAAACATTGTACTTATGCTAGGATCACGCAGCAACTCACAATGAGGCAGGTCATATTCTGGGGTGGACAAGTGGGCGGAGCATCAGCATAGGTATTCAGTCCAGTCCAATCCAATCATCACAAATACTCAACGCTTCCTGCATGGGGGTAAAGTTGAGCTTGACACTGTGCACCAGCGCCAAATAGTATGATGGTGAAAGCGCCAAAGAACTCAGCCATTTCTTCCTTGAGGGTGAATCTAGACTAAAGAGAGGAAAGGCGGCGGGGCGGAAGAGGGAGTAAGCGTATCTTTTTATCGCATCTGTCATCTCGTCTGAAGGTACCGACCATGATGATGATCTTAGCGAGAAAATAGTCTTCGTTAAAGAGCAATTTGATGGGGTTTTGAGAGTGGAGAGAACGAAGTAGAGAGAGGACAGTAAGAGAAGGAAGGGGGGGCTTGATTCGATCGAACTGCTGGCAGCGAGCCCATGTCCCCCGTTCCGCTTCGTTGACAATCATACGTCCATTGCACTTCAAGACGTCTGATAGGTGCGCCAGCGCCCCCCTGCAGCGACGCTGCACTCCGACATTCTGCCCCTTCATGACACTTCGCGGACAAATGCTATATTTTGGCAGCACAGATCAACCGACTAGTCAGTCACTCTCTCTCGCGCTCAAAAGGAGGAAATCCCTAGACTTAGCGGGACTACCGATCGTCGCATGACTTCAGAGGTGTGAAGGACGCCAGAGCGAGTGACAGACTTCATTTACTATGCTGTAGCATCAGCCCGTGCTCTCGATCCGAGATGATGCCTTCCCCAATAGGAAGCTAGTTCGAGACAAGCACCTGAAACACCACAACGCTTCCCTTGTCTCTGCCTGCCTCCTTCTAAGCTTGGCTCGAGTGTCCTTGCAGATAGCAATGACTCAACGTTACTGAGACATTGACATACAAATCAAAGAAAAGTGTGTTACAGTACTGCTAATATTATAACGTGTGTGTCCACCACCCCCATCTACAGTAGTCTTTCTCTTTGAGTCGCGCCCAGACTTTTTAATCCCATGCACGCGTCGATCGGAGATTGAATTTTAGATAACGCCAGGAAGTTCTTTTATACCTTAAGTTTCTTTACCTCCATCTCATCATTCTCCTCCCTTCCCGTCATCACTCTCTTACAACACACGTCCTTCAGTCTACATGGTCGCTGACATCAAGAGGATCCTCGTACCCGGAGGGGCTGGTTACATTGGTAGCCATATCGTGCTTTGCCTCCTCCTCACTCGACGTTATAAGGTCACTGGTGAGTGGTAGTAGCAGCAGCAAGTAGAAGCTCTGATCGTGAGAAGTTGAAATGGTATGCACGCACCTCTCTCTCCCTCGGCCAGTCATCGACACGTTTGCGAACTCCTTCCCGGCTGCCATCACACGAGTAGAGCAGATTGCACTTGACGAACTACCAAAGGATGCCTCCCAAGAGGAAAGAGACGCTTGCAAGATTGATCTGATCAAAGCTGACATGCGAGATCGCAGCTCCTTCAAGGACGCTTTTGCCAAATACTCTGGAGCCGACGCTATATATGCAGTCATCCTCGTTGCGGCTCTCAAGGCTGTCGGCGAGTCGGGAGAGATCCCCATTGAGTGAGTCGTAATACGCTGGATGAGATCGGCTTTGACGATGCTCAATTGACGCGAAAAAAAAAACCATGATTTAGTTACTACAACGTCAACGTGACTGGTCTGATCAATCTTCTGGCAGAGATGAAGGACGCAAACATTACCCGTCTCGTATACAGTAGCTCAGCGACTGTCTATGGCGTGCCCAAGCAGATTCCCATCCCTGAAACGTCTCCGATGCAAGCCGAGAGTGTTTATGGAAGGACGAAGCAAATGAGCGAATTGATACTCAAGGACGTCTGCGATGCCTACCCCAAGAACTGGAGGGTGATCAGTCTTCGATACTTTAAGTAAGTCGCCTTGTCTCACACGTGTCAGTGTGTGGTAGTCTCACTGACGACTCCTGCGAATCAGCCCTGCCGGTGCCCACCCTTCAGGCTTGATAGGAGAGGATCCTCGAGGAAAGCCAGGTAATTTGCTTCCCTTGCTAGCTCAAATGGCAGTGGGCAAGTACAGAGAGCCCGGTCTGCAGGTCTTCGGAAACGACTACCCCACCCCTGATGGAAGTGAGTGGAGGAATGGTCACCCTGATCTCGTTTGGTGCTGGTGCTCATACTGCTACCTTTCTATCAGCTTGCGTGCGTGATTACATTCACATCATGGACTTGGCCGGTGGTCACGTCAACGCCCTCGACGCTCTAAACAGGGATGAGATTTTCAATGCTGAGAACGGACCTGGGAAATACAAGTCCTACAATCTTGGCAAGGGTATCGGCATGAGTGTGTTGAACATGATCGAAGCGATGAAGAAGGTATCTGGCTACGAGTACCCATACAAGATCGTGGGAAGGAGGCTGGGAGATGTTCCCGATTTGACAGCCGATCCCGCTCTCGCCGAGAAAGAATTGGGCTTCAAGGCCAAATACAATCTCGATGCAATGTCCCGCGATCAGTGGAATTGGCAAAGCAAGAACCCGAATGGGTATGAAGGCTAGGATTGAGGAGGAAAGTTACGGGAGGTGACGTTCTATGCTTGGTCATACCTTCGTCGCTCCCCAACACTCGAGAGGATCATGCTGCTCCCTCAAACTTCTTTTCACACCTTGTACTCTCATGCCTATTATACGTACCTTTTGTTAATGTTTAAGTGCTTGCACCATCCTTTGTCACAGTACCGCACCAGTCAGAGATTGATTGACTCTGCTCCGTCGACCATCCTCTGGGAAACGGTGTTGCTGTCAGGCCCTCTTTGAGTATTATTGATGGGCGCGTCGAGGCGAAAAACTCAATTCTTCCTTGGCTCGCGATACCGTCTGTGTATCTATAGATACTGTACAATAGTTCCCTAGGCATAAAGTAAGCTACGTGTAGTAGTAATTAGAGCGCTGCAGTCAGGTCTTGGGACTCGGCGAGAGGCACCGAAAAAGAAAGTGCGTCTTTCCAGACGAACACCTGCTTGGAACTCTCGACACTAATCCCTGCCCTGTCGTCACTTGTGCTTTGTCGATCAGGACAAATTGACGACACACTTTCCTTTCTTTTGCAGGAAAATCACCGGCTCCTTGTGCTACAGCCGAACATCCTTTATAACGTCCACTGCTGGTAGTTCAATTGGAGCAGTGACACTGCGCTCCGCCAAAAGCAGTTTTACTCCGAAAAGGAGTCGTACTAGACGACCGGAGTCTTGTCTCGTCGACTTGGCCTCCCTCGCCCCTCAAAGGATATGGGTGATGATGATTTCAAGCCAGACTTGCCCACCGCTGGCACTTCTATCCTCACTGGAATACCCGTGCAAGAGCAGCTGGTCAGAGAAGAAGTGGAAGCTGACGGGTCGCTTCAGCCAGAAGAAGGAGATGAGATTGCGACAGAAGATGGCGTCACCGCTGCCTTCGAGGAGGACGATACCATAGAGCATGTCGATGTTCCAAATATTTCCATCTCTAGACCTTCTGTCTCATCAATTACCGGAGCTCTGGATTCTGAACGAGAGAAGCTGGAAGAGGGTAATCCGGAAGGTGAAGGTCAGCAGCCGGTGAAAGGAGGAGAAGCAACGCAGGAAGAAGTGCCGCCTACACCTCCAAAGGAAGTCACAGATCTGTCTGATGTAACAGCACCGAACAATGGAGGCGCCTCTACCTCCTCATCACCAAAACTAAAAAGAGCATCAAGACCGGAATCTGAAATGTCACAGCCAACCCTAGAAAGCTCGGACGCTTCGCGAAGGTCGTCAATCACCAGCGCAACATCGACAACTGTTCACTCCAGATCATCGCTCTCGTCTCTAAATAAAGGCAGTGCCGTCTTTGTCATTTCAGCTTTGGAGCAGATTGGATCTAGCAAGGAGGCCAAGGGCAGTAAAGCTGGTCCCAAAGCCTTGCGGGAAGCTTCATCGAAAGCTTTGGAAATGGTTCGAAATGCTTCGCAATCACAAAGCACCTCTTCTCAGCCACATCCAGGCGCTGAATTGGACCCTCGCGTCGTCTTTGAACCACTTCGACTGGCTTGTCAAACAAGAAGTACATCGCTCATCATAACATCTCTCGACTGTCTTGGCAAGCTTGTCTCGTATTCCTTCTTCGCCGAGGACACACCCAATGTCACGACTGAGGATGGAGAGGAGGCACTAGCAGATCTCGTCACTTCCACAGTCTGCGACGCATTCTACGATGGGCTCGATGAAAGGGCTCAATTGCAAATCATCAAAGCTCTCTTGGCTGTTGTACTCTCGACTTCGGTCCATGTGCATCAATCTAGCTTACTCAAGGCTGTACGAACAGTCTACAATATCTTCTTGATGTCGAAGAGCGCACCAACGCAAGGCGTTGCTCAAGGGGTGCTCACACAGATGGTTCACCATGTCTTTGGTCGCGTGCCCAGAAGGCAGTCAGCACCGACACCTTTGAAGGGTATGTCAAGTGCGCCGTCAAGAGAAGATCTTCACAGTACACCGAATAAAGCAGTAACGAGTAGCTCTGTTCCAAAATCAGAAGAGAGTGACGATAAGGAAGGGGGAGAAGAGGAAGCGAACGAAGAAGTGCCTCTCGGAGACGAGCCTGACAAGACAGAACAATCTAGCCAGACAAATGAGCTTCAGGAGGCAAGCGAGGTACCACCAGCCACGCTTGGCAGCAGGGGGCGAGGCGAGAACGATGGAGAAGCAGGAAGGGCTACAGAGATAGAGAGGGTGACTTTGCGCACATTGGAGAATCGAGCATCATTCGAAGGAGCATCGGAGAGGGACACTGCTGCCAGCTTGATGCAGCAATCTAGCATGAGCCAGGGCGAGTTATTTGTCAAGGACGCTTTCCTTGTCTTGCGGGCGTTGTGCAAGCTCAGCATGAAGCCGTTGGGAGCAGAGAGTGAAAGAGACCTGCGATCGCATGCAATGAGGTCCAAGTTGCTTTCCCTCCACCTGATTCTCATCATTCTCAAGTCTCATCTTAGCGTCTTTGCAGATTCGGCAGTCATCATTCACAGTGCAACAACGGGTGAGCAGACTCCCTTCGTTCAAGCAGTCAAGCAATACCTCTGTTTGAGTCTGAGCAGGAACGCCGTCTCGAGTGTTCATCAAGTCTTTGAGTTATCTTGCGAGATCTTCTGGTTGGTACTGAGTGGCATGCGGACAAAGCTGAAGAAGGAAATCGAAGTTCTGTTGAATGAAATCTTCCTTCCAATCTTGGAAATGAGGACTTCTACTGCGAGACAAAAGTCGACCTTGCTGAATGTGCTCATTCGACTTTGTCAAGATCCCCAGGCTCTAGTAGAGATCTATCTGAACTACGACTGTGATAGAAGCGCACTGGACAACATCTACGAGCGCCTCATCAATGTCATCAGTAAGATATCTCAGTCCGTCGTTGCTCCAGGATCCGCCAGTGCCGACAAAGATGCAGCGTCGTCATCGTCCGCCTCCTCCTCCTCCCACAGTGCGACGACGCCTTCTTCCAGCCGCAAAGGACCTAGCATCCCCCCGACGCTCAGCACGGCCTATGCCTCCGAGACTGGGTCGCAAGACAGTCAGTCCAGCTCGACGAATCAGTCGACTGAAGTTCGATTGAAGAGACAAAGTCTGGAGTGTCTCTGCTCCGTCTTGAAATCACTTGTCATTTGGTCTGGAAAGGCGTCGAATGTGTTGGATGCGCAGGGAGAAGGCGTGATGACGAACGTCGCCTCACCAAGACTCAGTGAAGACACTCGCTCCAAGGAATCGATTTCTCTGGACCGACATGGCCTCGATCCCAGCGTGGAAATGTCCAGTCTGGGAAATGGAAACAACTACGACGCTGCTTCTTCTCGAGTCACTACACCGGATCCCTCCTCGCAAGATGATCCTAGTCGATTTGAAAGTGCAAAGGAGCGCAAGACCATGCTACTGGAAGGCATCAAGCGATTCAACTTCAAGCCAAAGCGCGGAATCGACTTTCTGGTCTCACAGGCCTTTATTCCTTCGCGTGATCCACAGGATCTTGCTCGGTTCTTGCTGTATGCTGATGGATTGAACAAGGCGCAGATCGGCGAGTACCTCGGGGAGGGGGATGCGGAAAACATCAACATCATGCACGCCTTTGTCGATCTGATGCACTTTGAACGGATGCCCTTCACGGACGCCTTACGTCGTTTCTTGCAAGCCTTCCGACTTCCGGGTGAATCGCAAAAGATCGATCGATACATGTTGAAGTTTGCAGAACGATACGTGGCCGGCAATCCTAACGCATTTGCCAATGCGGATACTGCCTACGTCTTTGCGTACTCTGTCATCATGCTCAACACTGACGCTCACAACAAGCAAGTGAAGCATAGAATGACACTTTCCGATTTCGTCAAGAACAATTCTGGAATCGATGATGGCAAGAGCTTGGCGGAAGAGTACTTGAAGAGCGTCTACGATGAGATTCAGAACAATGAGATCAAGATGAAAGACGAAGTCGTCGTAGCAACGCCAACGTCTGCCACACCTACGAGCGGAATTGCGAATGCGTTGGCCACGGTAGGAAGAGACTTGCAGCGGGAAGCTTATGTTCTACAGTCGGAAGGGATGGCGAACAAGACGGAAGCCCTGTTTCGAACCATGGTGCGCGCTCAGCGTCGAATTCATCCTCATCAACGAGCCGCCGCAGAGCAATTCTACTCGGCAAGTCACTTTGAGCACGTTCGACCGATGTTTGAAGTAGCCTGGATGGCCTTCTTATCCGGCATCAGCGGACCTTTGCAAGAGAGTGAAGATCCGGAAGTGGTGATGCTGTGCCTTGAAGCATTCAAGGACGCCATTCGAATCGTCTGCATGTTTGGCCTTGAACTGGAAAGAAACGCGTTTGTGACCACCTTGGCCAAGTTTACCTTTTTGAACAACTTTGGAGAGATGAAGAGTAAGAACATCGAAGCGATCAAGACGTTGCTGGGTATAGCGCAGACAGAAGGAAACTACTTGAAGGGCAGTTGGAGAGAGCTGTTGACTTGTGTCTCCCAGTTGGAGCGATTCCAGCTGATCAGTGGCGGCGTGGATGAAAGGTCGTTGCCCGAGCTAGGGCGTAGGACAGGGGGAGCAAGCAAGACGAACCCCACCTCGTCCTCCTCCTCTTCTCGACTGACGATGCCATCGGAAGATGTAGTGCAGGCAGGCGCCTCTTCGGGCGTCACAGTCGCAGCAGATATGGTCTTTTCCTCCACTCCGCATTTATCGGGCACGGCCATCGTTGATTTCATCCAGTCGCTTTGCGAGGTGTCTTGGGAGGAAATCATCTCTAGTGGGATGACATCGGAAAATCCTCGATTGTTCAGTTTGCAAAAGTTGGTGGAGATCAGTTATTACAATATGAACCGGATTCGAATGGAATGGAGTAACATCTGGACGATCCTGGGGAACCACTTCAACGTCGTGTGCACGCACTCTAACGGCAGAGTGTCCAGCTTTGGACTGGACTCCTTGCGACAGCTTTCCAATCGGTTCTTGGAAAAGGAAGAGCTGAGTCACTTCAAGTTTCAAAAGGACTTCCTGAAGCCGTTTGAGTTCACGATGCGGAACAATCCTTCCTCCGAAGCAAAGGAGATGGTACTTCAATGTCTGCAACAGATGATCGCCAGCAGGATCCACAATCTGCGTTCAGGCTGGAGGACGCTGTTCGGAACGCTCGGAGCTGCTTCCAAAGCTTCGGAAAGGGTGGCTTCGTATGCCTTTGAGCTGGTTCGACAGCTGAACACCGATCATTTCGGCGAGATTCTGTCGGCTGGCTCTTTTGCTGACTTGACAGTCTGCCTGACGGATTTCGCAAAAGCTTCCCACGCCCAAAGACTGGCCCTTCAGAGCGTGTCGATGCTCCGTGGTATCGTGCCCAAGATGCTCAGCGTGCCCGAATGTCCACTCGATCTCGACACCGATCCCGGACCAGCTGCCGTGACGCCCATGATCGATGACCCTATGGTTCGATTTTGGTTTCCTTCCTTGTTCTCTTTCTATGACATCATCATGAATGGCGATGATCTGGAAGTTAGGCGGGTGGCACTGGATTCGCTCTTTGAGATACTGAAAAAGTACGGCACCACGTTCCGATTAGATTTCTGGGACACCGTCTGTCAGGAGGTTCTCTTTCCCATCTTTGCCGTTCTGCGATCAAGATCGGATGTGACAAAATTCAGCACACAAGAAGACATGAGTGTTTGGCTTTCCACGACTATGATTCAAGCTTTGCGGAATCTAATCGACCTTTGGACGTTCTACTTTCAGACGCTGGAAAGGCTACTACCGGGCTTGCTCGATCTACTGTGTGCCTGTATATGCCAGGAGAACGACACTCTGGCTAGAATCGGAACGAGCTGTCTACAGAATCTGCTCGAGAACAATGTGCGTAAATTGAGTGAGCAGAGGTGGAGCCAAGTGGTGGATACTTTTGTGCTTCTCTTCCGAACAACTACAGCCAGTCAGCTGTTCGATCCTGCCTTACGATCAGAGCAAGTAGCCATGAGCCCATCGGCCAGTCGAAGCAGCATACCGATGGCAGAAGCTCAAACCACTGGTGGTGAAGTGCAAGTGCAAGCCTTGCCTTCTCCTTCGGACGACTCTGGAGCTGCTGCTGTTGCCACTCCGGCACTCATGACACAATCCGAACGAAGGAGGATTTTCAAGCAAATCATTGTCAAGTGCGTCTTGCAGCTTCTTTTGATCGAAACGACGAATGAGTTGCTCAGCAAGGGATTGGTGTACGACTTGATCCCGTCAAAAGAGCTGCTCCGTTTGACTGGAGTGCTCGAAAACAGCTTCAAATTCTCACGCAAGTTTAATTCAGACAAAGAGTTGAGAACGGCACTTTGGAAAGTCGGATTTATGAGACAGCTACCGAACTTACTCAAGCAAGAATCAAGTTCTGCATCTACTCTGATGAATGTCCTGACAAGAATGCATCGGGACACAAGAGGTAGAATGAAAGTGGCTGTGGGGGAGAAGCTGATACCGTTGAGTCAAGATATCTTGATCTCTTATCTGCCCTTGGATGTGGAAACGCAGGCAAGAAACATCACCGCTTGGACGCCCGTCGTGGTGGAGGTCTTGAGTGGGGTGTGTGGCTTGATTGAGGCAGCCGTGCAGGAAGAGGAAGATCGTCAAGAAGAAGAAGAAGAAGAAGAAGAAGACGGTCGTGAAGACAAAAGGACACACCCCATCACCAAACACTCTCAACAGAACACAATGAGCAAGGACAAATTGATACGAATGTTCTATCCTCTAGCGGTGGACTTGTTGGGGAGAGAAGGCTTATCGATTGACATTACCGTCATTCTCCGAGAGTTCTTTGGACGCGTTGGCTATGCAAATTCGATCATGACGAAGGAAAGCGAACTGGAGAGAAAGAAGAGGATCTATGAGATGAGAGAAAGGGAAAAGGTCGAACGAAAAGCGGGAGATTCGAATGGACTTCAAAGCAAGAGTAGCAGAAACGAGAGTAGCGCTGTAGACAACAACAGTAACGGACACCAAAGCAATGGCGCAAGCAGCATTGGCTTTGGCGCTATCAAGAGCAGTACCGACAACAGTCTAGCGCCCACACCTCCTATCATCTCCGACACCGTCCAAAGCGATCCCATGGATGCAGTCGTAAATTAGCCACCCCACATCTTCTTCAATTCTCCTCTTGCCACTTTCTTACTTTTATACTGCTACTTACTCTCTGTAACGAATCGTCTTGCTTCTTCTATCTGCATCGCTTGAAAAGCTCTATGGGGATCATTGTATTAGAGCGTCTTTGTGTAGTGAAGAATGTGGGGGAAGAAGTACAGTATGATGTTGGATGATAGTGCTAAACGGAACGGGCGATGTGATGGGAGGAACGTGGTGAAAGGCGCCGACAAAGAACCATGGTGCGGTTGGGTTTGCTTCTGTTTGTCTGTGTATCCTATCTTGTAAAGCGGACACCTCTTCAACCTTCGCCTGCTTCTAATTTGATTCTGCGAATGATTTTCCTGTGCCTCTCGCGATGCAATGTCAAGTCGCAGCATAGTCGATGCCAATTTCTTTCTTCTTCCATCCCTGAAGGATTTCGATTCCAGCTATGCGAATCTTGCCACCGACTAAAGTATTGAAGGTCTATGTTCGTCGGATGATCTCTTAAACTCTTCAAAGCTTGCCGTTTACGACTCTCATCTCGAAATTGCAGCAGCCTCAAGTGATACGTCTTGCAAGTTGAAGAGATTTTGATCTGGAAAGGTCCATTGGTGCCTTGCAATTGAAGAGAATACTTGGATGAAAAGTTCTGTACTTCTTCTGTGCTTATTCGATGTGGCGAGGAAAGAAGTATGAGTCGCTCAGAGATGAAATTTTCTTCCGCTGCTTTGTTATTCGAGTCATGCTTTCTTCCTTCCTCGTTGAATTTCTCCAAGGCAGACAATGTGGTCTAAAAGGGAAAGAAAGGGATGGACGTAGAGTAAGTGTATGAAACGGGGAAGAAGGCCTTCGCTTTACGCCTTACCTTAAACTGATCTGCCTCTTTTTCAGACATTCTTTCCTTCGTTTGCCGATGCAGAGCCGCCAGGCTGGAGAGAACAGTGTCGTTGAAGAAAGGCTCGTGTATGCATTCGGAGAGAGGTCGGAACGTTGCATTTTTACTAAGCCAGATTCTACTGTCAATGACTTTGTCCAGCAGAAGTTTAATCTTTGGAAATAAGGCAGACACTCTGCTCAGGGGAGCCGGAACCTGTTCAATGACGCAGTTGTTTGCTCGTTGAAGTACCTTGCTTATCAGCCAGGATGGACGAGTCGGAAGGATCATGGCAGCTGCCGCACAAAAGTCGTAGGAAGGCCAATCGGCAGAACCGTTGACGTTTGCGCTCGAATTGCCAAAGGTGCGCTGATAGAATAGCTCAGCTAGAGCGTCCTGCACTTCTTCGACGTCTTCGAGTTGATGATACAGGTCGAGAAAGACCAAAATGGTCCCGAAAGAAGCTCTCCGGACACTGTAGTCCGTGTTGATCCTGCCATAGGCTTGATAGAAAAATTCGTCAAATGCTGCATACAAGTGCTCGATTCGGGCAGCCTTATCGTGATTGTCTCGCAGCACATATGACTTGATCCAGCTGGAAACGTCCACCGCCCACAGATCAGGTGGTAAAAGGTCTAGCCTTTGCAATGGGAAGAGCTTTGGAATCTGTTGTCGAACGACTTCTCTGATGCTTTGATACTCGGCTTTGATTCGCACAGAGATTGCGTCGATGCCCGAGCCTAATGGGGATGCGTGTTCGTTGGACTGTTCAGTTGTAGTGGCTACACCACTAAGTTCCTCGTCGGTATCTTCATCTTTGATGACGATGGCTTCGGAAATGCCGTCGCTGAAGTTGGTGATTCTGTCAGCAGTAGAGAGCCGCCTCTGTGTCGGTCTCAAAGGTATGACTGCCGGTGGCTGAGTGCCGCTGGTGGCCGTACTAGAGATGTTCAGATCAAAGAGCGCGTTTTCATTAGCGACGAGCTCCTCTCGACGAACGCTGATGCATGCATTAGTCCTCTGGAGGTGGGCGGAAGCTGTCCTTGGTGGCCTGGTCGGTAAAGCAGCATTGACATTGGTTGTGGTAGAACGTGCTGGTGAATCTACAGCAGGTGAATTCGAAGAAGCCGTCAACACTTCAGGCGGCATGGCAGTGTTGCTACTCCCTCCGGCTGGACGGCTTCGTCCAGACTCACTCCAAGACAGTGCGGATCCTCCTGCATCCCTCGTTGACTGTGCAGTATTCGATGCTGTGATTGTATTAGAAGCCCTTGCTCTTTCTGCATGAGTAGCGTAGGGATTGTGGTTGTCGATCCTCACCGGAAGTCGTTGACGAGGCGGAACAGTTCGTACCGGCGGTGGTGAGGCACTTTCCGATGACGAACTTTGATCTTGCACTGCTGCGCTTCTTTTGCCATCTCTGCTCTCCCTCTCCTTGTCCTTCTTCTTCTCTTTCACTACCTCTCTCTCAATTTCCCTCCTCTCCTTTTCCTTCCTCTCCCTTTGTCTCCTCTCCCTCTCCCTCTCCTGCTCCCTCTCCTCCTCTTCGGAGTATTCGCTACTACTACTCAAGTCTGTGTACTGAGGATTTTGCCTCGCTCTGTTGGTCTTATGGTTTGTTCGAGGGAACAAAGCTTTGAATTTGACTGGCACTGAATGCCCTCTGCCCATTACGAGAGCATCTTTGATTCTATTCCGGATCCTCCCCTCCAGTGCAATCTTGGTTCTACTCGTGCTGTAATACTTCCTTTGTATGGTGGAAAAAACTTCGTCTCTTTGCTCTTGCGTGTAAATCACATCAGGTTTTGGCAAACTTTCCACTTGCTTCAGAAGTCTTTTCCAGAGGTCGTCATCCTCCTTTTCACTCCAACTCTTCCTGCCAATTTGTGAGGTATGTCTTGTCGAGACTCCATTACCGCCTGCTAGGGAACCCTCTGCCCTTGCCACTCCCTCGGACCTTCTTCGTTGCACGGGTCGTGCGTGAGATCTAATGGTCATTGCAGAGTCATTGCTTGAGTTCAGATCGTCAGCATCTTCCGTCGCGACCTTGCGCTTCCCTTGCGAGCTCTTGACAAAGGCATAGATGGGCACTTTCCTAGCGGCAAAGTCCACCCAAGCTTCGTTCGCTAGCACAGCCTCAACCAAGTCCCCTTTAGGACCTCTACTGATCTTGAAGACCAACTGTTCTACCGAGCATCTAAGCCTACCTGCCGCTGTGTCCTTTATGGTCTTGAGATCGCCAAGGACTACTACACGCTCCTTCCCATTCAGCACCAGAGTTATGTCGAGCATCTTGATCGCCTTCCTCACTCTTGACCCTAGCGACGACTATCGTGACTCAAAAACATGCGAATTTGCCGATTGTTCTCATCCCTCTGTAGATGTGGCAATTGGTAGGATGAAGGAATAAGAACGGCTAGCATGCGCCAAGCTTGATTCAAGCTCGGAGGGACTCTGGCAGCTTTTTCTATCACTTGGGTTAAGTAATTTTTCACGTGCCCCAATCGCGTTACCCAAGGTCCATCGCGGTCGCTCTCCAGACCAACTCGCTCCTCCGTCAGCGTCATGAGTCGAAGGTCTCAAGGAAGAGGTAAATTCGGATCCGGCAGGCTTGTCTCAGCATCCCGTTAGCCCCTTATCGATTCATACACAAGAGCAGCGCAATGGTGAGTAGTGACGCTGCATTTCCGAGCG
This sequence comes from Exobasidium rhododendri, assembly GCA_026210745.1. Lineage (NCBI taxonomy): Eukaryota > Fungi > Basidiomycota > Exobasidiomycetes > Exobasidiales > Exobasidiaceae > Exobasidium > Exobasidium rhododendri. The sequence goes on from CP110630.1 coordinate 3,041,409, forward strand.
CTTTACGTCGTCCTAATTTTCTCACTGTTGGATACTCTTGCTAGTCGCTGCCTCCTCAGATTCTTCGAAAGCTGACGCGAGAGATCACCAAGCTGCAACGATCACCGCCAGAAGGTGTTGGAATTGAAGTAGGAGAGCAGGACATGCTTGACGTTCAAGGCTGGATTCAAGGTCCTGGTAAGCTTAATACGAAGCCCCTTCTCTTCTCAATGGGACGATATTGACTCGTCCTCTTCCTCAGCTGGAACGCCGTACTACGGAGGTTATTTCATGGTCAAATTTGACTTTCTGGGAGTCGACTTTCCAGCTGGTCCGCCAAAGTGCACAATGAAGACGAAAATATTCCATCCTAACATTCATTCGAGCGGCGAGATTTGTGTTTCAACGCTTAAGAAAGACTGGTCATCTAAATATGGCATTGAACACATTCTACTCGTGATCAAATGCCTTTTGATTTCACCGAACCCAGACTCAGCTCTAGATGCAGCAGCAGGAAGGCTTCTACAGGATGTGAGTCCCAAGGAAAACCTGCATCTACTTGACTTTCTTGTTGATGCAATTTTATTCTTTTCTTCTCCCTCCTCGTTGACAGGCCTACTCTGAGTATGCTGCTACCGCATCTATGTGGACAAGGATACACGCCAGCCAATGTCCCACATGTCTCACCCCTATACCCTTCTCCACTTCGACGTCGTTGCCTTCATCATCATTGACATCAATAGCATCCTTACAGGCGGGAGGGAAAGGTGATAGCGAAGAGGGACCTAGCACAGCCAGACCTCTGACTCAGAGTGACGTGACAAATCAAAACTTGGCCCACAAGGCATCCTTTGGAGTACTTGCTACAGCGACTGCAATGACAAGAAAGTCAACGTCCAACAATGGGGGCAATCTACACAAGAGAAAGAGCGACGAGGCATCTCAACCTGCGGAAAAGGCGACGAAGAAAAGGCAGTCTGTCGTAAAGAGGGGAATCAAGCGTCTTTGATTCAACCCTGCTCACCATGAAGAGCACTGTATAACTCAATCGATACCCCCTTTCCTCCAATAGTATACACCCTTTTGCATTTCTCTGCTGCGTCTAGACTCTTCAGGAGGATATACTTTGTACAATTGCATTCGAGCAGCAACAATCAAAACATCGAGACCGCATCTATATATATATATGTGTGTGTAATCGAACAGCGACTAAATGCCCATAGATCGCTTCATGCCGAGCCAGACAGCAAAACTGATACTGGTCATGGGCACCACCTTCAGAAACCCAATGGACAGACCAACGTAGAATCCCTTCCAGCCACTCGTCCTCCAGATCCACAATGCTGTCTCTCTCATCCCCAACATGTTACCTGGTCGAATGATGCCACCCACTTGCTGCCTTCTTCGAATGACTTCAAATGGGTACGCCGTTGTTTGACTGATCGCACCCGCCAAGGCTCCTGAACCTAGATCGATGGCAGTCTTCGATGGCCACCACCACTGTCGAGGACCGTCTACGTTGCTTTGTGGGAATCGATCTTGAAGAAGCGTTTTGCATCTTCCAAAGACAAGAAAGGATGTCCCGGCGTATGGTATCATGCCCATGACAGTGACAGTGAAACCTCGATAGAATTTGAGCAATGGGAAGGATTGAAGGAGCTTTTGGGTTTGCATCGCAGCCGTACTTGGTGAAGGGGAAGTTGGTATAGGACTAGAGGCTGTGGCTCCGTTTGCAATCGCAGCGTCTTGAACTGCTGAAGTACTGAGTCTGGCTGTAGCACTCGACGCAGCTGTCGAAGCTAGTCTATTACCCCTCTTCCTCGCATCTACACTGAAGGGCGCTTCTGTGCTTCCCTCTGCGTAGATCTTCGATACGATGCGAGCCAAGCTTCCCTTTTGCCTTTTCCGTTTCGTTTCAAATGCCAGCCTCACCCTGATAAGTTCGAGCGGGTATGTCATGAATACTGAGAGCACCCCGGATGCTGAGCCCGCCAGAAACAATCGCGACGAAGTCTCAGAAGCTTTTGTTGGCATTAGTATCTGATCAAGAAGGACAAGGGGAGCAGGGATAAGCAAAACGCCCTCTCGTATGCTTGGACGGGTCCCACTCACAAAATGTAGCTTATCATAGGCCATGTACTTGATGGCGGCATACGGAAATATCCTGAGAAGGGTAGCGCTGTGGCCTTGAAATAAAGCTGTAAAACCCTGACTGCCGACGATGTCTCTTCCGGCTGTAAAAACCCCTAGCCACTTTCCACTATACTTCTGAAACTCTGGATTCTGTGCTTGAAAGAGGATCTTGACTCGATCCAGTGGAGCGATAGCTGTCTTTGCTATGCATCCTGCTATACCGCCTGCTACCCCGCTTCTTACTATGTAGTTCCAACTCTGTTTGTCGATCGGCTGACTTGTCCCTTCATGACTAGAGGTGGCAGCCTGCGCCGAGGTAAAATCTGTCTCGCATACAGGCGCATGCTGACCTTTTCCTACGATGCTCCGCTCATCAGGGGAGATTTGTTGTGCTAAAGCCGAACGATCGGCATACTTCTTTGTTCCCCACTTTACTCTCTTAAAGCGACTTCCCCATCCGCTCAGTGAGGCTGGATCTGGCTCTTGCCGCCATGCGCCAGAAAACGGTAGTGAGTTGAGTGTACAGGCCGACGTTGACGAGAAGCCGTCAGCTTGCCAGGACAGGGACATGCGAGGTGTAGGCAGTACCAAGGGGGAAAAGTGCAATTTCTGGAACTGGCTTCTTGCTCGCAGGCTTCCCTCTGCAATTTACATCATCGGTAGCAGGGATTGAATTGCCTCGAGCGCCGATCAGTAGGACTCACGCGCCTTTCCCTTTTTCCGAAACCCGTCTGTACCATCTTCTGTTAGACATCCGTCGTCGTTCTTATTTTATGTATTACAGCTTCTCGTCTTCTATCTTCTTATGAAAGAAGCAGAATTACTCGCAGTAAGAAGATCGGTAGCTCTGCAATACTTTGCCCAGATCGCCCCAAAGACTGCATCATTCCAGTGGCCGTCTCCTCTAGAACTACTTGAGATACAGGACTTCTTGCTAGATGATCTGGCACTTGAGCAAAGTCAATCGAAAGAGGGAAGTGTAGGCTACGAAAAGGTATTTTTAAAAGAATCGATTGCTCGTCTTGAAGCGGCGGTAGAGAGTGGAGGTAATGAAGAAGCAGTGAGTATGACGACTTGTCGCAAAAGTCTTCTCTGGCGCTCTATCGAAATGAAAGAAAGCTCATTGTTCACCTCTTCAAACAGGAAGTCAGCGGAGATATACTGGAGGCGTACGCTTTGTTGATGGCCAAGTCAGTTAACGATCTCGCTCCGCCTCCTCGTACAATTACATATTACTATCCATCCTCCAAGCCGTCAGATCAAAGAACGGACGATGGTCTTTTTGCTCAATACGCTCGGGTCAGGATTCGCGAAGAAAGTTCTCTAATATCCAGAGGCACAACGGGCTTGAAGACTTGGTGAGCTAAGAATTTTGTTGTGTGTGGTCCAGCTACTGATCATACCTCATTTGCATGAACTCTCGCCATAGGGAAGCAAGGTCTGTGTCAGGTAGAGAGCATCATGAGTGGTGCAGCTGAACTGACAGATGGTGTCACTATGAATGCTAGCATACGACTCGCTGCTCATCTTTTGTCCGTACCTGAAGTGCTAGCCCAGCCTGGCCTCCGCATCTTGGAGCTGGGGAGCGGGTCAGGCCTACTCGGCGCAATACTAGCAAAGGAGGCAGGTCGAGGTCAAGTGTTTCTGACAGACCGCGAAGGTGTCGTGCTGGATCGACTCGTTGAGACGATTCAAGAGAGTTAGTTGCTGCGCTGCGATACGATGGCCCTTGACAACTTTTGCTAAATATATTTCTGCCACCTTTGTTTCCTTAGATTTTTCTGAACCGACGCATGTACACATCTCAGCTCTAGATTGGCTTGATGTGGCTGACCAGTCTTCAGCGTCCTTCCAGCACCTTTGCAGTATTCGACCTCAATTGATACTTGCTGCCGACGTCGTGTATGATCCTGATCTGTTCGACGCCTTGTGCCAAGTCCTCTATGTCGCTCTCAAGCCAGCAAAAGATGATGACGATCACGACAAGCCTAAACCCTTTGCCCTGATAGCTAGTACAATGCGAAACGGAGACACTTATTCCCTTTTCCTCCAGGCCATAGGTGAGATATATTCAAACAGGATGGATATCGATAGGAGCTGCACTACTTACTACAGCGTCACTTCGCAGGTCGGTCTGGCTTATCAGCACGAGAAGAGACTTTGATCACTCCAACGGTAGACTTACACAGTGGAACGATCGTCAAGGAGGGCTCTACCTTTGACCTTCCTCTCTTCCCGACTAATCATGTTGCACAACAAGACGGCTTCGTGAAGCTGATCAGGGTCACCGCATGATCGGTTGTCAAAGCTATACGTCAAAATTGTAATTATCGATCACATTCAACTTAGTGTCGCTTTGGAGCACCTTGCTTTCCTGGACGTGTCAAAAGAGTGAGCTTGGACATTCTTCCACGGCAATTACGTAGATATATTCCTCCGGCTAAAGAGATCATTGCTTTGTTTAACCGACAACTTCCAAGAGCAGATCGGGCTTCCCGTGCCAGAGATTAGAAGATTAATATCTCTCAATTGCAATTCGCGCACTACCATAGCTTTCCGCCACCCTTTTCCCCTCCTCCATCCCCCCCTCCTCCCTGGGGGCCCCCGGCAAAACAGCAGCAGACAGTCCACATACACCCATGTTCCACACCAGAGCAGCATGACACTTCGTCGCTAGGTGGAGAGGGGCAAACAGTTGCATCTTCTCTCCCATCCCGCTTCCTTTAGCGCCCCCGCCTGCTCCTTTTGTACCCTTGTCAGTCCACGCTAAATTAGCAGTCAGCAGCATAAGCAACTAACACTGATGTAAAGTCTTTTGATCACTTTAAGGGACCCTGTGCTGCATGCTTCTCTGTCTTGTCTTCTTGGAAGGAGTAAGGCATGGAATGCCAAAAACTGTCTTTCCACATGTGTGTGTATAGCGAGAAAAGGCGGGACGTCGAGGTGCGTGTGGAGACTCCTTCGGCCTTTTAGAACGCCGTGCACATAAGATACACACGCCTGCTCGCATCCCGCCCCCCCTGCCCCGCACACTCAATACGAAGACGTGATATGTCGCCGTTGGACTGAATGTATCTGATAGCTATCGTTCTGAGAGCAAGTCAGAGAGCAGGTCAGGAACCAATGATTACTGCTCACTCTTCTTAGCGCTAGTTCAATCGTGCAGTATGGTCTAGATCTGCTATCTTGCATGCCATACGCCGAAGCAGCAAATCTTCCCAAGCTTTGCCAAATATGATCCCGTACATGTACATCGCGCTGAATCCGCCTGGCCCATGGGAGGCACCAAGACAGTGTGTGAAAGGACCCAGGCTCTATTCAAGTCCCAACACGCGCGCGAAGCACGACTTTGACAATTCAATTTTGAGGGCTAAATTAGCGTCCCTCTGGATCGTAAATCGATGTGTGTGTTTCCTTCTCTTTCTGTCTCCATCAGTGTCAGTCATTGTTGCAGTGGCAGCCATAGTGGAAGAAAGGCCAGCAGCGGGCGGCCTGCAGGCAATATGGAAAGGGCCCAGAGGCCGACTTTTTTCCATCTGTCCCCCGAAAACTCTCCTCAAGCCAAGCTTTCACCTTTTCACCTTTCCTTTTGGTAGCGTCCCGTCTGTGTGATCTTGCTTACCACTGCTCACGCACGAAACTTGTAATGTAGACGACAATTCCAGGGGAATCGCGCAACGGGCTTCCTCGCAACAAGATTATCGGCTAATGGCTATTCGTCGAACTGGGGCGTTGCAGCTATCGAATATTGCCCTGAACCTCTGCAGGTGAAACAATGCAATGTCACTGGTGGTTTTCTGATGGAAAAGCGGACGCGCGAAAGAGCTATCACGAGAGACAGTCTTGTAACACAAACCACATGCGTTGCCTTTGTAGCAGTAGTATATAGTAGTAATTTGATGAGAGAACGTAGATCTGTGCAGGGCCAGTCCCCGGAAGGATAGAGAGAGAGAGAAAAGGAGAGAGGAATTTCAGCACTTTAAGCTCGGCTGCGTCTATAATCGCCCCTCCTTCTTTTCTATTGTCTTTGATCTTCTTTTTCGCGACACGCAAAAAAAAGGTACAGTAGAGGTATCGAAGTGTCCGAATAGGATAGTAATGTATATCATCTCCCACCCTTGCCAGGCTAAAAAAGGGGGAGAACGAGCAAAATTTAAAGTTGCCTTAGCTTGGACCGACCGACCATAATAAACTTTTTCGGGATTGTTATATTGAAAGGCCGAAGTCTCTTGACAACGAAGCACAGTGTTTATATACCTATTAATAGTAGGTGATTCTTCTGCAACTGGACAGCTGCTGATAAGCCGGATACTTTCTTGCAGGAAGCGCTAAGGGCCAAGGTTGGGCGATGCATTGCAGTGCTTCCATTGATGTTCAGATAGGGGACTTAGGCAGCAAGCAAGTGTGTATGTGTTGTTTCCCTCAAGAGGAAAAGAATAGCATTCTGGTCGAAGCTTTGGAAAAAAAATCAAAAAAGACTGGGGAAAGGGAATTAAAGGATAGGAAGTAAGACTATGGCGAGAGCTCTTTCTTCTGTTTCGTTTCATTCACATTGCACAGATCAAAAAAGAGGGTGAAAGGTATTGTCTTTAGCCTTTTTAGTTGCAGGAGGATGCAGCGTGTACCCCTAGTGATGATAGCCTTTTCCCTTTTTCCCCGAAGACCGTTCGTTGCGTGTGTCCTTCTCTGACCGTTGCAACCGCTTCTGCTGCTAGCAGATAGTCCCTTTCTACCATTTGCCGGAAACAGCCGCCCCCCCCCTTTCTCCCCAGTCTCTTCCCTCACCATCGCTCCCCCTCGTTCGATTGTCGGTAGGAGAAAAAGGAGAAGCAGTGACTATTGTCCTGTTTGACTTGCCGCAAAAAAGCTCTTCACCCCGGTGTCCTTGCTTCTCCATCCTTCACACGCCCCTCGTTGTGCTGGATCAAGAGAGTTGCTTCGGACACCACCCTTTGACTCGCTTGCGGATCTCAGTCTCTCGTCCTCGACTGGTCTTGTAATGTCAGCAGCTCTTGGAAAGGGACGATTTCATCATCAGCAGCAACATTCGTATCCAACTCACCTCCATCAGCCTCTCGAAAGTATGAACAATTGGAACAGAGACTACGCTCAAGCTCCAAGAGATTCATCCCATCGAGCAGATCCGTCCAACAGCTCTTACTCGGACACGACCTTGCCCAACATAAGCAACTACGGTCTACCACCCTCTAGCTGGGGCGCCCCTTCCTCCTCTTCATCGTCTGCCAACACGTCCCAACTTGCTTCGACATTGGACACCAGTAGTGACTCGGTGGAACCATACTCTTCATCGACAGGCTACCGTCGTTCGAATGAATCGACGAACCTGCCGACAGGCACACACAAGAATTACGTCTCGTCAGGACTAGCATCCTCGTACGGATCTGGACCGGCTTTAGGCGCTGCTTTCAGCACTCATGCAGCTTCCTACCAACAACGTCTGCCTTCTCCGCACTATGTACAAGCCTCGGTCAAGACGCCAATGACAGTGTCGTCCAATCTCCCCGATCAAATGTCATCGGCTCACCACACGTTGCAGAACAGAGAAACGCGCCCGGATACTACAGTGCTGCAGAACCACTACGCTTACGGCAATCCCTCCTCGAGCGCACAGCCGCAGCAGCAGCAGCACCACCAACAACAGCAACCACAACAGTTCCACCACAATCATCATTATTCCCAACCAGTCGATGACTACTTAGACTTCCGCACACAGTACTTGAATCCTTTTGAAGTCAAACATCGGAGGAGGACGACTCGAATGCAGTTCAAAGTGCTAGAGACGACCTTCAAAGAGAACCCCAAGCCTAATGCTTCAACGAGGAAAACATTGAGCCAACAATTGGACATGCCCGTTCGAGCAGTTCAGATTTGGTTCCAGAATCGTAGAGCAAAGGCGAAGACAGTGGCTAGAAAGGAAGCCAATCAGACACTCGATGTTGACGAAGAGAACGACAAGGGCGAAGACGAATGTTATCAGCATGACAACCCTGATCACGCTATGAGTCGACCATCGACGAGTGCAGGATTGGAGGACGTTTTAGATGGAGATGAGGACGGAGATTCTGCATCGCCACCCTCTCCGTTTCGGCCTCCGGCCGCTGAAGCAGGGCACAGCTCCCACAGAACGTGGATTTCTACTTCTTATCCTTCGGATGCTGCACCTGTACACTCGGATGCCTTTAAAGTCCCCCATCGTCCCCTCAAAGTGGAAAGGGAAGCGTCTTCTTCGAGTCGTAGGATGACGCTAGACTCTATGCCGACTGCGCACACTTCTACGAACAATGCCATCAACTACGCCACCACCAATGACAACAGTACCTCCTACCACTCATCTCCCTTCCAAGCTGGTGGTACAATGTCTTTTACCTCTCATCCTTCTCACCATTCCGCGTCGACTGCCTACTACGATGGCTACTCTCGTCCTGCCAGCTCCTCATCTATCAGCAACTCGTACGATGATCGCCACCGAAGACCCACTATGGCTTCCTCTTCTTCAGACCACCAGGACAGTACTCAAGCATCATTTCCAACCCTTAATTCGTATCGCTTCAACTCAGCAGCTCACGGGATCGACATGCAACTACCGCACGCGTATAACGGTGCAGATCTTAGACGTCTTCCAACGTCGTCGGACATTGGATCATCTGGTCAAGGTCAAGTGGATGCGGTAAGAGATCTAAGCACTTCACAGTATGCCCATTATTCTCTTCAAGATTCCCATAATGCAGGCCAATCTCACGAAGGCGTTCAGTCAAACGACTGGAGATACTAGGCGAGCAAATCCAATGTCTCTCGTTGGTGTTTGACGTTGTATCACATTGTTTGCAAGAAGATGGATGACTCTCCACCAGTGCCGCCCCTTCCTTTGCATTGCGCATAGACGTGCTAATGACCAAATCACTGTGACAAGTATCGCATCTCCTACTTCCAAATGTCGGCGAATGCATCATTATTCTGACTGAATTTTTGCCCAGTGCTTGAGCTTGCCGTGCCGTTGTTTCCGCTGGTCATTTCGCCCCATATATCATTATTCGTTGACGGTGCGGCGGGTGTCGATGTTGCAGGTGCGCCCCAAACGTCCTGAGTGGTAAACATGTTCGTACCTTTGATGGCGGGAGCAGCAGCCGATTGGGTTGCGCTCAGCTGTTCAAAGCCCCAAGGATTACTTGCACTGTTGTTGCTCTGTTGTTTTTGATGATGCTGTTGCGGCTGCTGTCCACCGAGACTAAGACCGCCAAAGGCGTCCAGACTGGATCCAGAAGCAGGAGGTGCAGCTGTTCGCGGTGACGTAGTGGCAGCAAAGAGAGAAAGGATGTCATTCTTGTTGCCTTTGGAAGTGGGCGCAGACGATCCGGCGGGAGAAGCGGGGGCCGCATGCCAGTCCAAGTCAAAGAGACCACCACCGCCACCAGCATTCTTCTCTGATTTGCTGATCGTACTTGTAGACGTGTTGCTTGTTTGTGTTGGAGCAGCAGATGTAGGAGCTCTAGGTGCAGACGAAGGAGGAGCATCATCGAGCAAAGATGATTGACGCGAAGTCGAAACGCTTGTCGTTGCTGCACCTGGGCCTATGTCACCTCCCAGTAGGTCAATAGCACTCGTCGCAGTACTTCGCGTCGACCGAGCTGCTGACGTTGGGGGAGAAGAGGCGGCTGCGTTTGAAGAAGCTGCTGCTGGAGATGCAGAGCTGCTCTCGTCTAGTATGCTAGGGTCTGACGGCGGAGGTCCTTCTTTTGCCCATCGTCTTGTCTCATACTTGCTCCGAATGAAGCTCTCTACTTTGTGTTCTGGAGGAATATGACCCGCCTTGAGATGTGCTTCCCAGTATAAATTGCATAGTTTATTGCCCCATTGCTGTACAGATGCCATCTGCTCTGGTGTCCAGATATCCAGATCGATTGATTTCACTTTTAAGGAAGCATTCCGTGAGCAGTGCGTCTTCATGTAATAGATGACCATGCATCCCACTCACCCTTACTAATGTGAGTGCCCATACTTCGATGAATGCCCGAGCAACGAATGCAGAGAAAGCATCCAATGTTCCATGAGGCCCATCGAGGATCTGAGAAAGCTCAGCGTCATGATCAGAACAGGGTGACGTACTATTACTGGCTGCTGGATTCGCTCTAGAACTCACCATTGCGTTTCTGACAGGGTCCGTCGAGAGGTGGAAAAACAGCAACTGAATCAGTCCTACGTCCGTCCTGTCGTGCCCATATTAAGACAGCGACTTACACAATCTACGCAGACTTTATTCTCAGGTAACTTTACTAACGCTCTTAATGTCTTTGCATTGGCGTCATTCTGTGCCTTTGATTGCGCCTGTCGATTGTAAGACATGGTCGAGGTATTGAATGGTGATCAGTAGCAGCGCGAATATTTCGTTGCTGTTGGCTTGATCCAAATGCGAGCTTTATCACATACAACACCACACTACGAAATTTACAGACTCGGTCGCGTGGCTTCGCAAGGAAAAATCCAGAAAATCATCCGCCAAGAAGGGGGGGAAGGTGTAATTCTCACCTTGTTGAAGGAGGAGATTTGCTTGCACTTCCCTCCTCGATTGAATCTCAACTGAGTCAAACGAAATACCTGCTATTCTTATTGAAGCAATAGGCTCTACAGCTCACTCGTTCTATCAAGACAGCACTCTCTCGCACTTTTCTTCCCAGGTGGACATAAATCGAAGACTTATTCCCGCCCCTGTTCTATGACCGCTACGCCCCCGGCCCATGCGCCTCCTACTAAAGCTGAAAAGCCTACACTAACTGGATCACGCATCAAGCAACGCAAGGTAAGAGTGGCAAGGACTTGTCTGGATGGCGTACCGTTTCTGTGCATATTCAATTGAAAGAACTTTTCGTTGCTTTGCCTCTTCTTGCTCTCTTCCTTGAACAGGGTGTCGTCAAGTCACAAGCCAAATTTGAACCAGAAGGTCAGTGTAGACGAGAACGAGAGGAGGAAGCTTTGCCTTCGAAAGATCGGAGGTCTCTGACAGGACTTGCCACTTTGCCTTTCAACAGTCTTTCGCGATCAATTGCTCAAATTTTTCGAGCAAGTCCCTGATCATGACTACGAGGGGCTCTTGAACGCCCTTGACAAGGCCGGCAATACCTTAGATTATCGCAAGTACACAGATCAATTTTTTGAGATCTTCATCACCGGAGGTCTCCTCGCTCCTGGTGGGTCCTACCTGGATGAAAATGTTCCTTTGACGAAATTTTCAATCTTTGAGGCAAAGAGTGCCGATATCGATCATGTCAAGCCATTTGTGTCTACGCTGGAAAAGCTAATCAGACGTGAGTAGGGACGATCTACTAAGATGTGATGTGATGTGTCTCGCGACTGACGACGAGATTGAGACTTACCCAGGATACAAGTTTTTGCAAAAGCCACTCGAAGAAAGCAACCTGGCTGGTATCATCCAGTACACTTCTCGTTTCACCCCAGAGCAAAGGAAGAAGCTCGCGATTGCTACAGCTGTCATGATACAAATTCAATTGGTATCAGCCAGTGTTCTACTAACGTTGCAAAAAGACCATCTAGTCAAAGACGGTGAGTATCTGTCAAGCCCCCCTTTTGCGTTTTGTCCGTATGACTCGCTAATGAGATCAAGCGTTTTCTTTCCTTCTACCTCTTGCTAGATGTTGCAATCGCATTCATCGACGTCGTCTTCCGCACGTATCTCGGAAGCGAGAACTCCATGGATCAACTGGGATCTGCTCTTCGCAAGGGAGGAATCAAGGAGCCTTTACTCTTTTTCCCTCAGACTCGGCGCTCTCAACCTGGCCTGGTTGCTTCCCACTTCAGAGGAGAAGGCTTGAATCAAGTAGCCGACTATTTCCAGAAGCGGGCCGCAAAGGAGGCTAGAGACGGAACCGTTGCTCGTCTTCGCGATATGAGGGGAGGACAGGTCGAGGAAGTGGAGAAATCATCAGATGAAGATGTCATCGACTTCCTTCGGGAGCAAAGGGAAAGGAGTGGAATTGCTCTTGAGGAGTTTGCTCCTATCGTGTGGGAAGGTCTAATGAACTCGGTCGATTGGAGTCAGAGACAAGATCAGATTGAGGCGCAAGCCTTGAAGGAGGTCAAGGTGAGTCGCGACATGTTGCTGACGGTGTGATGGAGGTTTGCGTCTTGCTACTGATGTGTTCGTTGCTTTATTCTTTTCTCTCCTGCCCCTCTACAGTCTATCTCACCGATCTTGGAACCGTTCTGCCCCAATTCAAAGTGCGAATTGGCACTTATCAACACGATACAGATCCACTGCTACGACGACGCTCGTCTCATGAAGACTTTTCCAAACATTCTCAAAGTCTTGTACAACGAAGACGTCATCACTGATCAAGCCATCCTGTACTGGGCTCAAAAGGGTGCAAAGCCGCAAGGCAAAGCACAGTTCCTCAAGGCCACAGAACCGCTCGTCAAGGTGAGTAGCTGTAAGCGTGATCTTGTGCCACGCAATGGAGGCGCGAAAGTTGACAATGCGGTCCACAATTCCCTTCCCTCTGTTGGTTCTTTTTTGCTCTGCTGCCCAGTTCCTCGAAGAACAGTCGGACGACGAGGAAGAGTAAAAGGGCTTTGCACCTTTTTCTCTAGAAACCAGAACGCGGCGTGCTTGTAAAGTCACCTCTTCATTGCTGTAGATCTTTTTGTTGCAGGATAATTGCCACTTTTACTTGCTACACGGTATATATACTGTGAAAGGGGGCGGTACAAGAAAAAGAGAGTGAGAGTGTGTGACGGGCCGGAGAGGGGCCATCGTAAGTGGTGCCGACTTGTGCTGCGTCAAGATTACTGGCATCACCCTACTTTTTGCTCGATACAGACTCTTCGGTCGAACAGTGCATTAACCGTAGCGTCGGAGTTTCGATGCCTGTCTCCTCCTCTGTATTTATTCCACAAACAAAGATCAGGCGGTGTGTGAGCGATGTATAGTATTGAAATGAGAGCATGCAATGCAGGCATCGGAGTCAGCCGACTCAAGATGAGACGAGAAGATCTGCCCCCTTACCCAGTCCTTCCCCAGATCGCCCAATCACAGCTGGCCATCTTTCCCTTTCTCTTGTAAGACGATGATGACGGGTTTCAGATCGACAATGAGAGGCTACATCAAGATCGCTAAGCGCAACTTCACAGGCCTCTTCACCGGCGACACCCATGAAGAGGTCATCAACGCAGCAGGTCATAAAGTCATCATCATCAACGAATTTCGTCTGCCAGAGAACCCCTTGCCATCGCTTAGAGCTGTCTCTCCGTCCGAGTGGCTATACTTCTTCTGCGGCTATTGCATCCTCTTCGTCGAGATTCTCAATTTTACGTCCGCCACGATTGAAATTGACAAACTTGTGCAATACTTCGGTTCGACAAAGGTGAGTCGTTAAAAAAAGCAGTAGTAATTTGACGAAGTGTACAATGACCACCATCACCACCACAACGTCACCATGAACAGGCTCAGGTCACAATGGCTGTCACCTACTCACTTTTGACCAAGTTCGTCGGTGCCTTCATCTTTGGCATTGCCGCCGATTCTATGGGTAGAAAGTATCCCATGATTATCAACTGTCTATTGCTTGGCTTCTGTCAGCTCGCCACCACGTTCACCACGTCCATTAAGAGCTACCAGTTCTCGAGACTCTCGGTAGGCGTAGCGATGGGAGGAATGTATGGCAACGCAGCAGCTACAGCTTTGGAACATTGTAATTCCGGAGCGAGGGGGTTCTTAAGCGGCCTCTTTGAGAGTGCCGCAGGATTCGCTTTCCTTGCTGCGAATTTGATCGCTCTGGCTGTCGGAGGAGAGGTAGATACTTGGAAGGTCAGCTTTTACGTATGTTCTTCAGACCGCCCGATGAGGGGAAAATCACTAAAATAGCGAAGAGCGAGGAGAAATGAGACTAACTTGTTTCTTTCCCTATCAATGCCAGGTTGGGTCGGGCGCTGCCTTCTTTGTCGCCATCTTTCGCGCTTGTCTGCCAGAGTCATGCCGCTTCTTCAAGAAACACTACGATCAAAGCGATGACAATCAACAAGAGTGTGAACTTCCAAAGGTGCGGATCAGTATTTTTGTTCGTCAGATTATATACATGATCCGACACAAGTGGCCCACGATGCTGTATCTGCTGATGCTCGTGTCCTTTGTGTGTGGTGTAGCGATGAATTCGGTGAGTAGAGATGACAGGAAAAGGAGTCAACTTTGCGAAAGATTTTATACTCACGGAGAGGCAATCCTTGTGTTGCTATTGCAGATGGACCCTTACGTCATCTTTCTCATGACCGACAAGGGCATGTCCAGCTCGGAAGCAAGGAAGGTGGCTATAGTCGTGAGCCTCGGTGGCATACTAGGCCCTGTCGCTGTTGGCTGGTGTTCGCAGACGATTGGAAGACGAAGAGCGATTATCTTCTCAGGCATCGGTATCTGCGCACTGATCCCATGGACTATCCTACCAAACAACCATATCTCCCTGGCCATAGGAGGTTTCCTCATGACTTTCTTGTGAGCCACGACAGAATTTGCGATCAATTGGATGCGCACGTCGGGGACTGACAATGGCCTGTGATTCTTTCTCCCTCCTCCGTTTCTTTCTTGTAGCAGCACAGGGATTCTGGGAGTCCTGCCGATCCACATGAACGAACTGTCAGAGCCGAAATTTCGTACCCTAGTCCCGGGCATCATATTCCAACTCGCTTTCACAATCGCAGCTCCCCTTCCTCAGCTTGCCATCTTTCTGGCGGAAAGAACGGAATCGAACGCTTCCGACGGAAGAGTGGGACAAAATTACGGCCCAATCATCGGTGCATTCGTTGCTCTGTGTGGTGTGCTGACTATCCTTTGGTCTGCAATCGGACCGGAACGTCGTGGAAGCCAATTCGAGATGATTGCACCGGCTGGAATTGATGAAAGCAAGATAGATCCAGAGCCGATGAAGACTGTCTTGGTGTTCGGCAATCGATCGGGAAACCAGAGCGACTATTGCTAGGTCGTTTGTGTCGGAAGCGTGCTACCGTATACTCCCTCACCACTTTTTCCTTGCAAAAGGACGTCTATCACCTTATGGTCCTGTCTCTGTGTCTCATATCACGGCCCGTCTCTACACTCGCTCCAAATAGCTGGTAGTCCTTATGGGTATTCTGTTATCGGCGAGAAGTGGCTACAGCATGAGAAAGTATGTGTATCTCAGGAGACACCTCTGATCGCGGGAATAGGTGAAACACTGAAGGGAAAGATGACGAAAGGAGAACGGATGCTATTGCAATGCTGTGTCAATGTCTCGAACCTCCTCTCCCTCTTCCACCGCCACCTCCCCTACTCGAGCCTCGGCCTCTTCCACCGCCACCTCTGCTGCCGCCTCTTCCCCTCCCTCTTCCTCCTCGGTTGCTTCTCGGCATTCCTGCCTCGACAACATCATCGTCTCTGTCCATATCACCGCCCCTTCTCCTCTTCTTCGACGGTTCCACACCCATGTCTGTTCCTCTCCCCTTTCCCCCAGTGTCCCTCATCTCTCGAATAGCTTCCCTTGCTGCTTGTCCAACCCTTTCTTCCAAAAGTCGTACGCTGTCTTTCTCACAACCAGGAAACTCCGTCAACTTTTTCCCAATCACCACTTCTATCCTTTGAAGAAGTTCGACGTCATACTGCGTAACAAGCGTAACACTTCTCCCACTTCGACCTGCTCTAGCTGTTCGACCGACTCTGTGAATGTAATCTTTGCTGTGCGTTGGAATGTCATAGTTGATGACCAAGTCGACTGCAGGAATGTCAAGACCTCGCGAGGCTACGTCGGTGGCGATAAGGATATTTCTTCCACCTCCTTTGAATTTACCAAGAGCACCCAATCGTGCACTTTGAGATAGCTGACCGTGCAGCGGGATGGCTGAAAAGCCCAGCATTCGCAAAAGTATGGCCAATCGAGAGGTGTCATGGACGGTCCGAGTGAAGATGAGGATGGAAGAGCCTGTTTGATCGTTGACAATCGACACCAGATGCGTGTCCTTCTGGGCAAAAGGACAAAAGACATAATGCTGTGACAAGGTCGAAACGGTGGCATACTTTGTCCCTACTTCGACCCGCATCGGGTTCTTGAGACTGGCTCGTTGAAGCTTGGCGACCTTCGTGGTCATTGTTGCGCTGAATAACATCGTCGTCCGCTCTCTTGGCATGGATTGAAGTAGCTTGTCAATGATCGGACCAAAATCCATGTCGAGCAATCTGTCCGCTTCGTCCATCACCAAATACTTGAGGCCACGGAAGTTGAATCCCTTTGTGTTCTCGAGATGATCTTGCAGTCGACCTGGCGTGGCAACTACGATGTGTGGTCGTTTTCCTAGCGCTATCGATTGGGACATCATATCCATACCACCAACGATCGTGGCACATCTGACACCGATAGTCGATCCCAGTGACTCCAGTTGCTGAGTGATTTGATACGCAAGCTCACGAGTCGGCGCAAGTACACAGGCAAAGAGAGGTCGTGGGTCGTCCCACAGTGCTTGCAAGATGGGGATTCCGAATGCCGCCGTCTTCCCACTACCCGTCTGAGCTAGACCAATGATGTCTCTGCCTTGAAGTGCTTCAGGAAGCGACTGTTCTTGGATCGGTGTTGGCCGCACAAAGCCCATTGTTTCGCACGCTTGGCATATCTGAGGATGTACACCTAGAGAGGCAAACGTTGCCTGAGTCGTTGGCTCCTCTTCGCTTTCTTCTACGCCTGCATCAGATCTGACATCTTCTTGAGCCTCAATTACAGAAGATGAAGAGGACCCTGCACTCGACTCGGCTTCTGCATCGGAAGCTGACGACATGATGTGCTCAGAGCTCTCGATAGGGCAAGCAAAGCTGCTGTGAATTCTCCGTCTATTTTCCTCTACCAAAATAAGCAGTGAACGAATCTCAAGAGTTTTGATTTCCCCAAGCAAAAAAGTACAGGGTCACGTGTGCGCCGCCTTATCTCCGCGACTGTGCCGGCACGACAGTCCTTCCCGCCGGGGGCCCAGGATTGCGCTGATGAACATTTCTCATTCTGCGACTTTCTCATGTGTGGCCTAGTAATAAGACCATGTCCTTCTTCGGATTTTTTGTGAACGAAACGATTGGTAATGCAAGTTCTTTGCGGGAAGGGCGACCGATAGAACACACAGCCATTTCTTCTCGCTCTGATGTGTAAGGAGGGTCTTATACATACAAGGCTAGTGTTGCGCGTCAATGCAGAACATTCATTATTTGAAAATAGTGAGAGCAAATGCCAATCTTTCCTTCGTGCCCTCTTGTCAGTAGCACCACGTTGAATTCCAGTCCAGGCTTCTCGACGTCCTCCTGTTCAGCGCTCCGACAAAAAGCTTGTGGGAGGTGTTTTGACGACCGAACCAAGCGGATCGTCGTCGTCACCTTCGCTTTTTCTGCGAAGCCGTCGATTTTTAGCCAATGGGTCTCCTTTCCCTAGGAACGCCTTTGCCATGGCCGGAAGCAAAACCCTTGGCTGACCATGTCAGGGAGCATGGAATCACTCAATTCTTGTCGCTGTGGTCTAAAATAAAGGACCGCAGAGGCGACAAGTTGCTTTGGGGTGACGAGATCGAGTACATTGTCATAGCTTTCGATGAAAAGGGTCAAAATGCAAAGCTCTCTTTGCGACAGGAAGAGATTCTCTTGGTCTTGGCCAAGTCGCATGAACAAACAACGAGCGAGGCACCAGAAATACTCGACGAAATCCCAACTTTCCATCCAGAGTATGGTCGTTTCATGCTGGAAAGTACTCCGGGGAGACCTTATGGATGTAGCCCAAAGGAATTGCGACTTGTAGAGGCCAACATGAGGCTTCGTCGGAAGATTGCAAGAAGTCACTTGAAGGACAATGAACTGCCCATCACGCTGACGTCCTACGCTCGATTAGGCTGCAATGATGTTCCTTTCACCGATCCACACCTTGAACCGAACGGTACTTCTAGTCGAAGCATGTTCTTGCCCGACGAGATCATCAATCCCCATGTCCGATTTCCCACCTTGACTGCCAACATTCGGATGAGGAGAGCAGCAAAGGTCGCTATTAATGTGCCAATCTTCCACGACACTAATACGCCTCGACCTTTCATCGACCCTACCATCCCACACAATCGAAACATCTTTCCAGAAGATAAAGAGGCAGGAAATGGAGCAGCTTTGCCTGATCACATTTACATGGATGCCATGGGATTCGGAATGGGTTGCTGCTGCCTTCAGGTCACTTTCCAAGCATGCAGCGTAGCAGAGGCAAGGACTGTTTACGATCACTTGGTACCAGTTGCACCACTCATGCTGGCTCTAACGGCTGCTTCCCCTGCCTATAGAGGATACTTGGCCGACGTAGATTGCCGCTGGAACGTCATCTCGGCTGCTGTTGACGATCGTACAAGGGAAGAGAAGGGTCTGGAGCCGCTCAAGAACAGTCGTATGAAGATGCCCAAGAGTCGTTATGATTCTGTAGATAGCTATATTTCCAACGACCCACTCCTTCGACCAGAGTACAACGATAATCCCTTGCCGGTGGATGAGGGCGTCAAGGCTAGACTGGAGAAGAGTGGGATCGACCCTCTTCTAGCCAATCATTTAGCACACTTATTCATACGAGATCCGTTGGTCATTTTCAGTGAAATGATAGAGCAAGATGATGAAGTGAGCATGGATCATTTTGAGAACCTTCAATCGACTAATTGGCAAACATTGCGTTTCAAACCACCACCACCGGGAGGACAGATTGGATGGAGAGTAGAATTCCGTAGCATGGAAGTGCAAATCACCGATTTCGAAAATGCAGCCTACAGTGTGTTTATTGCTCTCCTGACTCGTGCCATTCTAAGCTTTGGTCTCAACTTCTACATTCCCATCTCGAAAGTGGATGAGAACATGAAGAGAGCTCACAACCGGGATGCTGTTTTGAACGAAAAGTTCTTCTTTCGAAAAGACGTCTATCGAACAAAACCTCGACATCATGCTAGAGAAGCTTCGGCAAGGAACCGCTCAATGACGCCTATGGGCAGTAAAGTCAATAGTCGAGCCACTTCGCCCATTCGACATTCTACAGCTGCCAATCATGCTATTTCACCGAGCCCTCGAAGAATTTCCCGAGCCCCCAGTCCTGAATTGGGACCAGTAGAGGACGAATATGACGAGTATACACTCGATGAATTGATTAATGGTGCGGGGACAAGCACAGAAGATGGCTCGGAAGGCTTCCCAGGTCTTATTACTTTAATCAACAACTACTTGGACTCGCTCAACGTCGACGTAGAGACACGATGTCAATTGGGACTTTACTTGGATCTCATTTCAAGTCGTGCCAACGGATCCTTGATGACAACGGCTTCATGGATGAGGAAGTTCATTCGATCGCATCCTGACTATAAGCAAGACTCTGTTGTTAGTGCAAAGATCAATTACGACATGATCAAGACCTTGGATGACATTGAACGCGGTGTGGTGGAAGCGCCTGGCTTTCTCCCATCTCACTACGCAAAGAGGAGGCGAGAAAGTGAGACACAACACTAGTCGGATGCGCAAAATCAGTATATACTCAGTCTTCAGTCCAGACCCCTTAGATGCGTGTAGAGGGAAGTGTATTAATGAGATGTATGCTTGTTCTTTTGCTCTAGAATTACAGGAGAAGGGGTGAGGTTGTTACAAGCGGGCGCCAAAGGACGTAAGGTAAGGAGGATGGAGCAGATATACTGTGTTCATTCATCGTCGTCATCGTCGCTATCGAGATTAATGACCTCCTTCTTTTTCGACGTACCGCCCAGCCTCTGGCCTTGACTGCTGCTTTCCTTCTTTGCAGCGGATGTATCAGAGGGCTTGCTCCGCGGCGCTCTGCCTGACATTGTCTGTCCCGAACCAGAAAAGGCAGTCTGCGAAGGGGTCACGTAGCAATTGCTTCTCAGTCTTCTTCTCACACTCTGGTCATGTTGTATGTGATAGTCACTCACGATCGGCGCCGATGCATTGTCCGCACCTTCTTTCCCACCCACTGGTATCACTTCATATCCAAAGAAGAGCTTCCCAAACGGCAGATTCAGTGCCGCCGGAACTTTCTTATCTCCCAGTTGGGTATCGTTGGTGACGATTCTAGGTTGATCCGTTCTTCGAATCAGACTGAATTTGTCAACTGCTTCAATGCCCTTGTCCTTCTTTCCTTTGGGCTTCTTGCCACTCAGACTGTTGCCTTGACCCTGGAATGGCAGCTTGCTTGATGCTGCTGAGCCGCTCGCATCGCTGCTGCCTCCTGCCGTAAGGCCTGCTCTGGCGCCGCTTGTCAGAGGGAGTAGAGTGCCGTCATTAGATCGAGGAGTCGATGTGCCGCTCGGACTGATCGAGTCGTACCTCTCAGTGTCAATGTTCAGCTTGGAAGCCATAGTGGGAGGGGCTGCCTTTTGAGGTCGCTTCGGTTCGACATATCCTTTCGGAGGTGCAAAGTCCACTTCCAAGTCGGTGTCGATGATGGAGATTCCCTCTGCATCTGGTTGTATTTCCAATATGAGAATCTCAAATGTAAGGCAATTATAGCTGATCTCGATGATGTCGCCTTTCGTCAGGGTGGAGAAGTTCGACAGCGCTGATTCTAGGACAGCCTTGGGATCCGAGATTTCGAGAAAGTCGACAGTCTGTGGTTCAATCTTGACTAGCTTTCCCTTTGGAAGAGTCTTGCCTCGTAGTCGGATAGGATCTCCCTCACTTAGATGAAGTGATCGCATCATCTAATTCAGACAAAAGAAAGGAGTGTCAATGTCGTAGATGCTTTTAGATGATCGCAAAGAACACTCACCCAGGCAGGCAAATGGACATGGCCTTCTTCTGCAATGAATTCAAGCACACCAGTATGGGTGACCTTGTGATCGGCCAGATTTACTCCCGTGTTCGACAGTTCAAATTGCCAGGGTGATTCAATTTCCATTTGAGCTGCATTAGAACAAGCAGTATCCTGGTCAGCAGGTGACAGTACTGCAGCAAGGCAGCATCTACTCACTTAAACGGGCTAACGCGGAGGGAGGCATCATGACTAAAGTGGGAGAGATGCACACACACTTCATCATCAGCAGCAGCAGCAGCAGCAGTCTTCGCTTTTCACACTTGCGCCTCACTTTTCCCTCCGTAGCTGACCTGTGCTCTCTCCTTTCCTGGTAGCATAGCCATACTGTACGCCTTGAAAAATTCATCGTAGTGTTCTGGTCTGGCTCCGAATCGGCCATCCTCGTTCATCCCACCCATAAAGCCGGCCAATCCACCGAACGCTCCGCCAAAACGACCACCAAACTGCGCAAAGGGAAATACAAGAGACTCTAAGTGTGAATTTACAGCCACAATTATCTGCTGCCCAGTAGCTCACCATATCCATCTTTGCTTTGACTGGTCTTGTGGAATGGTCAGTGATGGGTCTACTATGTGTGGCTTTGCTATTTGTCCTGAACCCCGACTTCCCAACTTTAGGTACGCTTCGTCACCTCCACTCACGTGCCAATTCGCGACCCTGAGCCAGGACGGCTTCCAGAATTAGCACCGCTATCTAGGTCGAGGGTTTGTAGAGAATGGAGGCACTGGTCGGCTCCCTCAGGCTTCAGTGCCATGATTGCAGCGTCGGTACGACTTGCCAGTCGACTCACATCGAAAACGGAAAGCACCTCGACTATAGCATTTCGACACTTTTCTTGCGGATTGTCTCGGAGTAGCGGACTGAAATCAACCGTACCTAGCACTAGCAAGCCCGAGACCAGCAGTGCTTTGCGAAGTCAAACGTCCAAGGATAATGATGGAGATCGGGGCTATTTAGCGTTCACTAAGTCGTCGCTCTTCAAGTGCGTAGACTCTATCGATGCTTCATATTTTCCTTTGTACAGCCCTTGTACTGACGCCATTCGCTCACATCTACCAGACTGACTCTACCGTTGCAACCACCTGCAAAAGACGCAAACTCGATAGACTCAAAAGCGTCCTCTGCGTTTGCAAAGGCCAAGGCCCAGTCAAATCTTAGCAGAGAGCAAGAAGATACAAAGAAAGAGGCTGACGAATCTGCGACCGAAGAGACGGAGCCGTGGGAGCTTCGTGCCGATAAGGGCGAGAGGGTATCGCAAATCGACCCTCAACTAGGCTCCGCGTCCTCGGGTAAGGCGGAGAGTAAGAAGAAGTCGAAAGAAGAAAGTGATGATCCCAAAGAACGACTGTCAGGAATGGATGAAGCTGTTGACAAGGAATCATCTGAATTCGATGCAAAAGCGCCAGCTCATTCTGTTATCTTCTTGCTCCATAGTGCACAGCCACTGTCGTACATTAGCAGTCTCATTGAAGCAGAAGGACCAGGATTCGGAAGTGATAGTGGAGTGTCGCCAAATCGGATCACCTTCCATTCGAGGTCAACAGACTCAAAGAGATGGAGCCCCTCTACTTCTATCGGAGATTTTCTCCAGGATGCCGCGCGCATTGGTTCGTTTGCCATTCGTCTGCAACCACCCAAAGACATCAAGGATAGCAATTCAAGCGAGGCAGAGAACGTCGATCCGCGTAACATACAGATATCAGTGCCCTCTTTTGAGGATCGTACTCGATATCTACGAGCCGCTCTGTACTCGAAAACTGCACAGATTGAAGGCATGGCGAAGCTGAAGGGGGAATGCGATGCGTTGGCAAGAGCTATGACTCGAAGATTTGCCATTGCAGGAGGAGTAGGCTTGCTTGGTTGGTGGTGCACGATCTTCTCCATCACATTCTTCTCGTCGTATGGGTGGGATCTAGCTGAGCCAGTGACGTACCTGTGTGGAACTGCTGCTCTGATGGTCGGGTACACGTGGTTCTTGGTCCACAATCGTGAGGTGAGCTATCGATCAGTTCTCAGCGAGACAACAACGAGAAGACAGCAACAATTGTACATCGACAAGGGGTTCAACATCGAAAGATACGAAGATCTGATTGAAGAATGCAAAGAATTGCGCAAACAGATTCGAAAGGTGGCCTCTGATTATGACCTAAAGTATGATCAGTCGAACAGCTCCAGCGGTCACTACAAGCGAGCGATCGAGATTGTTCAAAAGCGGGAAGCGCAAGAGCACCAAAACCAAGCGCCCAAGTCAGAGGAAGAGGAAGAAGATGAAGCGAACAAGGAAAAAGATAAGAATTCAACCGAGGAGTCAAGTGAAGAGAAGGAAGAAAAGAAGGTCAGCGGGTCATGAGTCAAAGTCACTCGAATAGAGCTCGTGTACCTCTCCACGTCTGCCTTTCCTCTCCTCTCCTCTTCTCCAACCTCTCGCGCCCTCTCGAACCCATCTCACGGCAAGGATCAGCAACAACACATATATGTATAATCTTTTCATTGGCTTCAATTCAGAAATACAACGTCATTTAATCCATGGCACTATGCAATCATGCCACAATCATCTTGACAAGTGATAATCTGTTGCGGGGAAAGGTGATGGATCGAGTCAGCACACAGTCGAATTCGAAAGACACCGAGAGACTCACCATCTATTCTGAGCAGCAGGGAGACCGTCTCTGTGGCTAGTTCAATCGCACTCGTATTGACTAAGAGCGGTTGCAGGACACTCTCCTCTAGGATGTTGGTGATTTGTCCTTTCCTCACATTGATTCCTGCCGTCCGCTCCCCTAAAGCGTGTCTGTTTCTCAACTCCGTCACAATGCTGATCGGATTCAAGCCTGCATTCTCAGCCAAAGTAGTCGGGATGACTTCCAGTGCCTCTGCATATGCTTGGAAGCAGTACGCTTCCATGCCGCTCAACGTTTGAGCATACTCTGACAACAGTCTTGAGACGTGAATCTCCGGACTACCACCTCCAGCTATAAGTGCTCTCTTCTTCACTAAACATCGTACAACACAGAGAGCGTCGTGCAAACTTCTCTCGCTTTCACCCAGAACCAGTGCGTTGGCTCCTGTGCACAAGATACTGACCGTCCTTCCCATATTTTTGATGCCTGAGATTCGACAGTACTTGGCACCGCTTTGGTTGACTTCATCGACCAAGTCAGCACTACCAAGTTTGTCTTCTGTGAAATTTTCGATATCGGCCACTGGCTTGCAATTGAGTGTCTTTGTCACAAATTCGATTTCGTCCCTCTCCACATTGGTGACCACTAGAATCTTTAGCTTGGCCAAAAAGTGAAGTGCGAGGTCGTTGACGGCGTCTCGCAAGATGGACTTTTGAATGAGTAAAACGTTGCAGCCAGTCTTCTTGATCTTCTTGCACATGTTCAGCAGGTATTGTCGCTCTTCCTTGAGGATCTTGTCCATTTGTCGGTAATCGTTGACGACAATCTGGTTGTCCATATCAGGTTTAGGGCTGCTTAGTTGAAATTGGCAAACAGCAATCCTTGCCTTTTCCATCCGCGTAGGCCCGCCTCCTCCACTGACTACATTTTGCTCCAAGACAAGACCTTCTACCAATTCTGTATCATCAATCGTACCTCCTACCTTCTTGATCAGTCGAATGTCTCTCAAGTCTACATTGTACTGCTCTTCAGGTGCGGCGATGTGCGATGAACCATGTGCACTCAAAGAAGAGAAATCCGAGGATGATTTGGAAGGGATTGTTGACTTGGGGTCCAGGAGGCGTGTGACTGCATTGACGGCAATAGGTGCTAAGACTGAGGAATATTGCGATACAATCTTTGAGTTGAGACTGGTACTGGCAGCTCGAAGAAGACTCTCCTTGTCGCTTAGTTCGATGGGTGTTGCAATTTCTGTGAGATATTCAACTGACTTGGTGGCTGCACGCTGAAAAGCCTCGGCGATGATGGTAGGATGAAGTCCCTTGTTCAGCATCTTCTCTGCTGCAGACAAAAGAGATCCTGCAATGACGACGACAGAAGTCGTACCGTCCCCTGCTTCAACATCTTGCGCCTGTGACAATTCAACCAACATGCGTGCAGCAGGATGCATCACAGCCATATGCTTTAGTATGGTCGCTCCATCGTTCGTAATTACAACCTCTCCCGAAGCGGTCTGAATCTGTAGTACCGCATTAGCAAGGTCAGTACATGGTGATATCCCTCGCCGACCTCAACCTAGAGGCCACCTCGCTCACCATCTTGTCCATCCCTTTGGGCCCGAGACTCGTCCGAATTGCATCACTGACTGCCTTTGCTGCGTTCATGTTAGAGCGCCTGACTTCATCGGGCTTGTCTTGTGTCTTGAAAGCTCTCTGCTGTCTGGGCACACCACCCATGGGGCCTGCTGAAGCGGCTACTGGCCCACCAACAGTCGACATTATTGGGCAGATATGAGGTATGAATGGCAAACTTAAAAAAGGCTAAACGGAAGGTCAAGGAATAAAAGGCTCGTCGCGAGAAGAACAGAGCTGCATGTCGCTCTCACGTGGCGCCAAGGGCCCAAGTCTCGCTCGCGGGTCAGGAAGCCAGTCCTGGGTTAGGCATCATAGAGAGGGTTGTGACATTATTATACATTTAATTGAAACTGGCTTGAGCCGGCACTACTGCCACAATTACAGGTATTACTCCTCCACCACAGGACCGCGCGATACACCGGACCGGTGGAGCGACGTGCCAACTGCAGTCACCCTCCTCTTCCATCGTATACATCTGACTGTTCTTTGCATTGGCTGTATAGTCCGGAACGTCTTTCCATCATCATCTCTGTCTCGCCCATAGACGCGCAGACAATCGACCTCCATCCACCTTGCTGACGCGTTACCTCTTCGGCGAATCGCCTTAGCAACGGGCAGCTTGCCGACCTCTACTCGAAGGAGATCCGCCTTTGCTCTTCTGCTGCTTCTGCAATAGTCACTTTTGCGACACAAAGAAACGCACCAAGTCCTTTCATCGACCTGTCGATTTCGCTTGAGTCGCTCCATGAGCGCTTTGGGACACACCATGTCGTCCATGACTCATGGCGGCAAGGCCGTGGCGACGAGCGCGACAGGAAGCAGCAACGGTAATCGTGGTGGTGATTTCACTGCCAATCATGTCAACAATGCTGCAACAAAGGATAAGGAGAAGGGACATAACCTTAATCATGTGGGTAGAAGTGGGTGTGAAGCTGTCAAAAGCGAAGAGCTTGTCTAATTTGCCTCCATCTGCAGCTCATGGCCTTCACCTTGCCACCACGCCTTGCACCTCCAGCATCGAATGGACCGGCTCGAAGAACAAGGCGTGGGGGAGGTACTAGTGTGCCATTCAACAAAGAACGATATGTGAACGCCCAGTATCGATTCCTGGTGAAGCCTACCGGAGACTATACCGTCTATTTTGCCGACTCGGATATCTATCTGAATTGGTCTGACATTCTCACCGTCTTGATACCTACCACGTCCGCTTTGTCGACTGCTTCTCACACCAGTGCTCTGAGCTTGTCGTTGCAGCCTTCACTAGAATTGCACGAAGGCGCTGCTTGCCCGATCTGTTTATCACCTCCAACTGCGCCAAGAATGACAAAGTGCGGTCACGTCTTTTGCTACCCTTGCATTCTACACTATCTGAACATCCAAGACGCAGATGCAAGCTCCGGTACATCCACTCCAACGGCTTACAATCATCACGTACGAGCCTTGGCCACCACAAATACAGTGAACAGTGCAACGCCGAAATGGAAGAGGTGCCCCATCTGTTGGGACGCAGTCTACGCCAAAGACCTCAAGGCTGTACAATGGTGGGATGCGAAAGGCAGAGCGCAAGAATTCGAAAGGGAAGAAGAAGCCAGGACCTCTGTCCCAACACAGCATAGAGACAAGTTCCTGTGTATGCGCCTCATAGAGCGACCTCACTTGACGGCGCTGGCTTTGCCACAATCGTCGACATGGCCGAATGCAAGCACTTCGTCTCTGGACCAGCCTTTGATAGCGCAACACTCGGCTCCTTGGCATTTCCAGCCAGATGTCATGACGTTTTGCAAATTCATGCTTGCCACGCCGGACCAATTGGTGAACAATCTTAGCTCCAACTTGGCTGAACTAGAAGAGGAGAAGAGACTTCTGCAGTCGTTTGGTATGAAGGACGAGATGGGACTGCACTTCATCGATGTAGCGGAACGAAAGGTGCAAGAGCAGATGGAAAAGGTCATGAATGAGCTGGAAACATCGGGAGTCCAAAGCAGGATAGGCTATGCAAAGAACGAGCTGAAGGAGCATGCTGAGATAGAGCAGGGCATCAAGGAGCGCAACGAAGATGCGATGAGCAAGAGAGAGAAGAAAAGAAGGGAGCGAGAAAGGAAATCGGAGACATTCACGGAAGGCAAAGGAGAAGGTCGAGAGGATGCCGGTGGTGCTGATTACTTCCTGCAAATGCAGGCTCAGAAGCAAGGTGGAATCGTTTCGGAGAATCATGCAGTCGTGGAAGAGGAAGTGGTGGAAAGCGACACGCCGTCACACACTGATCGCAAAGAATCAAAGTCGACGGGAACAAGGATGAGGAAGAACCTGAATCCACCTGCACCCTCCACTTCGTCATACTTTTTCTTCCAAGCATCGTCTGGCCAAAACATCTTCTTGCATCCGTTGGACATTAAGGTGCTGTTGTCCATCTATGGAAGCTATTCTGCCTTTCCTCGTGTGCTACACGTCTGCGTTCAAGGAGCAGACGAAGGCAGCATGAACGATGAGATTAAGAAGAAGTGCAAGTATCTCACACATCTGACCAAAGGGACCGACATCGTCTTTGTCGAAGTGGACTGGGATGTCATGAAGAGAAGCGTGGAGGACGATCAGCAAGGTGGGATAAAGATGAACGAAGACGTCATCAAGCTGTATGATCAAGCGCTGAAGCAGCGAAAGAATCGAAGAAGAGACCGAGAAAGGAGAGAGGATCGGGCAAAGTTAAAGTGGGAGGAGACGGAAAAGGCAAGTCGACCGATTGGGATTAGCAATCGAGGAAATGTGCAATCGAGCGCCGATGAAAATCGGTCCCACAGCTTCTCCGCCGGTGAGGACCTGTTTCCAAGCAGCTTTGGTAGTGCCCACGCTGCGTCTCCATCGTTTCGAGAAGCGGCTCTCGTGGGTGCTGAACAGCAATTTCCCATTCATCCTGGCGCCGTGTCGAGTGAAGATGAGTTCCCTGTGACTGTGGCAGAGAGGAATGTGACGCCACATCAACGCAGTAAGAAGACAAACACTCCAAATCACAGATCTACTCCAACAGCATCGAGTGGAAGCAAGAAAACAGTCTGGGGCACACCTGCCGCTCAAGATCGGAGCTTTGTCAATGCTCTTCACAGTAGCTCTCGTCTTGATGATGGATCTCTTGAAGACCACCGCCCTGATTGGGATGCTTGGCTCGAGCTCGAAGAGGATTTCATCGTAGGAGCTCGCAGCGGGACAAGTGTGCGAGAGGGGAGAGGGTTGAACAAGCAAATCAAGAAGGGGACTTTGGGCGAGTCTGCCTCTGAGGGAGGTGGAGCAGGAGCAGCATTACAGCAGGAAGAAGCGCAGCCAAGACAAGTTCCTGGCGCAGCACCGACGACTGGATCGAGCAAGCCAAAGAAGAAGAAGCTCGTTTTAACATCGGGAGGAGGAATGCGAGGAAGGTGAGACCGAGGAGGACAAAGGAGAAGGAGAAATAGAGGGAGAAATGGCAAGTGGGAAGTGAGGGAGGAGAAGCCCCCTTTGCCAGGAAGCGCACACGCACACACACACACACACACACACACACACACACACACACACACACACACACACACACATATATATATATACACATACATACATACATTTACCGCACGATGCAATGCCAAATTAGACAACACTACGATAAACTATAAAGTAGAATTAAAGGACACCTTTCTGCTCTTTACTTGGGCTCGTCTTTCGAAGTATCCTTGGTAGGACTCGATCCGAAGCTGAAGCCAGTGGAGCCGGAAGTGCTGCTGAATGGGCTAGAGGAAGAAGGGCTGCCAAAGCTGATCTTACTAGAACCAAATGAGAACCCGCCCGCCTGACTGACCCCACTAGTGTTGGCAAAATTTGAGCCGATCGTCGGCGCCTTTGACGTTGCAGAGGCAGAAGCTTGACCTTCTTCCGCCGCTTTGCCGTCATCTTTACTTGTGCCACTTCCGAATCCGAATCGGAAGGCATTACCGCTTGCAGATTTTGCAGCAGGGGATGAAGAGGCAGAAGTACCAAAGGAGAATGGCGTCGAACCGAAGCTGGAGGGGCCAGAAGATGCCGCTCCGAACGGAATCGGATTTGTCGAGGGTGCAGAAAAGCCAAATTTAACAGTAGTATCAGGAACGTTTTGCACACTCCGCTTGTCCCCCTTTTCATCTTCCACCGCTCCCTCTTCCTCTCCCACTGCTTCAGCGTCTTCATCATTCTCCTCTTCCTCCCCTTCTACATCTTCCTCTTCTACTTTTTCATCATCAGCGTCTTTCCCAAATTTAGCAAAGAAACCTTTAGAAGGCAAGGAAAACGTTGGCTGACCTGGCAGTAGCGTCGTAGAAGCAGCAGACTTCGTCGTCGAACTTGAAGGAAACGCCGACCCTGCAAACGCAAACCCTCCGCTCTGAGGAGCTTTGGGTAGGGTAAATGATGGCGTTGAGGCCTTCGCTACTGGGACTACTGCAGGTTGGCTGACAGGCAAAGGCTTCTCGGCAGTTGATGCTGGCAGAGAAAATGTATGGGTAGTCGAGGTAGTAGACGAAGCGGTAGTTGAAGGAGCAATAGAAAAGAGAGGAGCGCTTGCTGTTGTTGCTGCTGGCTTGCTCATTTGTGGCAGGGAGAGCGAAGAGCTAGTATCGGTCGAGCTTTGTGTCTTCATCTTCCTCTTGTCGTCTATCTCTTTCCTGAAGTCGTTGTACTTGGCTTGTATACCTTTGATCGCCTCAGACAGATCAACAAATGGATCTCGACCAATCGCAGATCCTATCGCATCTGTGATTTGAGCCTTGAATGACATGTTGAGGCCCCTCAAGTTGCAATAATGTTGCACCTCATCAGCGATACCGGCTGCATCCTTCTTACCATTGCTAGTTGAGGGTGTATGAGGTGCGGCTCCCCCATTCGATATCCGAGAGGTATCTGATGTGGCCGCACTCCCTGCCGCGACAGACGGAATAGATACGTTTGCTTGTTGAGGCGGGCTGTAGGGAGATGGGGCATTGAAATTGGCAAACGTAAAGGGCGTGGGAGTGGGAGACTGCAGGGACAGAAAGACGAGAAGAATGGTGAGTCTTTGATATTTGACATTCCTTGCGGATTTGCTCTCACCTGAAATAGTGATGGGGCCACACTCGCTGGCTTCTTTTTGGGTAGCCCTCGAATACTGTGGCGTAGGGGACTGTTCAGCTTGAGTCCCTTGCGGAATAATCATACAGTTCACTCACGGTCTGTCGGCAGTGTTACGAGTCTGTCATTGAGGTCAGTAAGGTGGCCAGATTGAAGATGCAAGAAATCCACTAGAATGCACTCACCTCGCCTTCGTTCGAGGGATCTGTTCCACCTTCACCCCCAGCCCCTAGCGAGTGTGGATCTTCGCCGTCTTCCTTCTGGATTTGCCGCTCCGCCCCTCTCTTCATTGACGCCTTTAGGGATACCGAAGAAGAGTGCTAGAAAAACAGGTCCCGCACTATTCACCTTCCTTTCCAACCTCCTATAAATGAAATTTGGGTGGATTTGTCGTTCTGCCGATCACCTTCACCAAGGGAGAGGCAGATGCATCACGTGCTGAGCCATGGAGCTTCACCATCAGATCTTCTCTCGACGTTCAAGCTGCTGCATCTAAGAAGAAGCTGACAGAAACCACGAGCCAATCGCCTGGGATATGCCTGCATCCTCTTGTGAATGATCTGTGTTGCGGCTTGTACATAATATCTCGAGAGAGCGACGTTTCTGCGCCTCACTCGCATGCCGCTCCTAGTTGCAACGAGAGATACAAGCAACCACCCACGTCCGCGGATGCATCCGAAATTAAGCCTCGGACAGCGTTCATTGATCAACCAGTGAGGCACAAATTCACACAACGTATCTCGACACAATAGCGCATCTTGGTACCTGGTCTCGAATCGCGACTTGCTCTTGGGAGCAGTGTTATATGAGCAATACCTTTTCGCGGGAGACAGCTGTAGCCCCCCTTCTCCGCTGTCTCTACTACTCTCCTCTTTTCTATGCTCGAGAGCTTTCGTCGCTTCTGTGACGATATCCGACTATAAGTCATGAAAGTCTTAATCAGTGGAGCAGGTATTGCTGGAAGTAGTCTGGCAACGCTTTTAGCCAAGACAGGCGCATCCATCACCGTCGTTGAAAAGGCTGCGTCTCTGTTACCGCATGGACAAAACGTAGACATTCAAGGTGCGGCGGTGACAGCTGTACAGAAGATGGGCTTGTTGGAGCAAGTTCGAAAAGCGAATACGACAGAGATGGGTACTAGGTTCGTCGACACGAACGGAAAGCAGTACGGGATCTTACCTCTCCAAGCAAGCTCTGCCAATGCAAGCTTTACCTCCGAATTCGAGATCCTTCGGGGGGACCTGGCCAAGATCCTTTACGAAGCAGCAGACAATAATTCCAACGTCAACTTTCTGTTCGGGACAACGATCGGTAGTGTACTCTCCAACACAGAAGACGACGTCAACGTTAGCTTTAGCAATGGCAAGACGGAGCATTTCGACCTCTTGATACTAGCAGACGGCCAGTGGTCCAAGGTCAGAAAGCAAGTCTTCCCTGTGGAGAGTGTCAGGGTGAATGACTTGGGAATGTATGTCGCCTACTGCACCGTCCCGGCGCAGCCGGAAGACAATCGTTTCTGGAACATCTACGTAGCTCTGAGGTCGAGGGTGGTGACAACAAGACCAGATCCATATGGAACAATTCGGGCCATGTTCTCTATAATGCCTCGCAATGACGAACAGAAAGCTGCGTGGCAAAGGGCGTCCAGAAGTGATAGACAAACACAGGAGGACTTACTGAAGAAGGAATTCACAGATGCAGGATGGCTGTCGCAGAGATTTCTGAGAGATATGAGCTCAGCGCCAGATTTCTACTTTCAAGCAATTCAACAGATCAAGATGGATGCTTGGTCTGAAGGTCGTATAATATGCCTGGGAGACACTGCGTATACCCCGACACCCCTTACCGGTATGGGCACATCATTGGCTATCGTTGGCGCCTATCTTCTAGCAGGAGAATTGAGCACAATCAATGACGGCGATCATCCGAGAATGGCTTTACAAGCTTATGAGAAGAGTTTCCGTCCTTTTGTGGAGAAGATGCAGAAGATTCCCTCCTTCGTGCCGGGTATAGCACACCCCGAGACTGCGTTCAGAAGATGGCTGCAACGAGCATTTCTGACACTGTTGTGCAAGGGTGTGCAATTATACTCGGCTCTCCCGTGGCTGACAGACCGTTTCAAGCAGACCAATCAGGAGAACGACGACGGGTTTCCCTTGCCTTCATTCCCAAGCCTCGATGAGAAATTGCATCACGCTATCAAAGCAGGGGAGCACTGATGCCAATCGTCATCGCAGAGAGAGTTTGTTGCGCGCTGTATGTAGATGTGTTCACACGACGAATGAACGTCAATGGTATGAAAATGATCCGTGTCGAGATTTGCAGCGGCTCTGATGTGGAGGAAAAAGTGGTCCTCTGTGCCGTACGGTAGGCTTTTTTGTTTTTTTGAGGAGGGGCTTAGTGGAGTAGTAGCACAGAGCTCACGTTAAGGGACAAGCGGGCCCGAACGAATTGCAGCTAGCTACGTTCGAAGGCTGAGCATAACAGTCGCCTTCTTACCACAATCGCACTGCTGCGCCATGGTGGGTCACACCGAGTATGCTATTCCTATACCTGACCGGAAAAGGCCGACAGACTGGATCCGGACGCTCTCCTTTGCACTATACTTCAACTATGTCATCATTGCAACGAATTGTGCCCAATTTGTCGCTTTGGCCTTGCTCTATCCACTGCAAGCCACAAGACCATACTATGAGACTTCAATATCGTACACGAAATTGATTTTTGGTAGACTGATAATCACCCTTTCTCAACTATTCGCACCGACAAAGCTCATCGTCAGCTGTTCAGATGAAGATGGAAAGTATCTTGACCCGGAGAAGTTTGTCAGACGCAATAGCAAAGGCCGCATCGTGGAAGTGTTGCTACCTGAGAGGAGCATCTGGATCAGCAACCATCAGGTATATACAGACTGGCTGTACATCTGGTGAGGATGAACTTGCGCAGTAGCTCTTAATCAAGGATCCGTTTTTTTTTGACGCTCGCTTCCTCAGGTGCTTGGCGTACTATGCTAATTTGGCAGATGCTATCTGTATTATCCTCAAGAATGGCCTCGAATGGATTCCTTTCGTCGGTTGGGTGTGTAGTCTTCCTTGTGCTGCCGATGTTGGAAAAGCCTACTCATGTGCTCTTCTCCTCCCACCCCCTCCTCTTCCCCCAATCATCACACAGGGCATGCAATTCTATCGCTTTATATTTCTAAAGAGAAATTGGCAGAGCGACAAGAAATTACTTGCTGGACATTTGGCATACATGGCTTCATTTGGTCGTGCGTCATTAGACTCACCACCGCTGCAAAGTAGTACGACGTCAATTCGAGGCGCTGCCAAGAAGCTTCTTCTTTTGATATACCCAGAAGGTACTCTCGTCTCAGTACAGACGAGGCCGACAAGTAAGAAGTTCGCCGACAAAGAAGGCATACCTGATTGTACAAATCTACTTTTGCCACGAAGTACTGGACTGCTGTTTTGCTTGCGTAGTCTCGCAGCTGATGTGTCGGACCTGAAGCTTGTCGTGAGTGCATAAGCATGATATAGGATCATGACAGATAGTGAGACGGCGATTCTGACCCTCATGATGTTTTGGAATATGTATAGGATTTCACGATTGGCTACCCGGGTATCCCTCCTGCTGGCTATGGTCAGACATGGTATACACTACGATCCACATTTATGCAAGGTGTGGCGCCTCCTGGTGTTCATATACACTTTTCCATTCTCTCCATCAACAATCCCAATTCGGACGCTTCTCCGCCACTGGGACAGAATCTACCCGAGAGTGCAGCTGCAGCTGCCTTGGACTCTCAAGATTCCAGTGAGGAAGAGAAAACAAAGTTCCACAATTGGTTGCTGAGGAGATGGAGGCAAAAGGATGAA
The DNA here is from genome assembly GCA_026210745.1 of Exobasidium rhododendri. Classification (NCBI taxonomy): domain Eukaryota; kingdom Fungi; phylum Basidiomycota; class Exobasidiomycetes; order Exobasidiales; family Exobasidiaceae; genus Exobasidium; species Exobasidium rhododendri. The sequence goes on from CP110630.1 coordinate 3,075,611, forward strand.
CGGCTGAATCAATTCTACAAGAACGGCGACTTTGTAGAAGGTGATACAAAACAAGCAGATCATACAAGCAGCAACAGCGAAGGTTTCCGACGCTTCGTGGAGATACCAGTGCAGCTCAAGTCACACGTTGAATTTCTTGATGTCTTGTTATATGGTGCTCCCATAATCATCCCCTACTTCATATACAGACTTTGCCAGTAGACTCGGAAAGGCTGCTCATGTTCATGGCTCTGCTGCAAATATGATGAATGTAGTCGTAGAAGGAGACATGGAAGACATTGTACAAAAGCGGTAGGCAAGGGAGGGGAGAAGCTGGCTAACCTGCGTTCTCGTCTAGGATCGCCTCGTTGAGCTCTGCCAAAGGGGCCAGCTCCTTTGTGTCGACGAGGTGGAATTCGTTGATAAAGAGCAGAAAGTGTCGATAGCTTGTGTTGAGATGTGCTGCAAGGAGGGAAGAAAGAGGGTGAGAAGTCGATACGATTTGTGACGCAAGTAGCACACAGAGAAAGTGTCGAAAATATCAAACCCACCTTCTAGGCTCAGTGCACAAATCTGAGCGAAGTGGTGATTGTAGATGTGTGCATAGACCCGGAATAGTCTTCTCAAAATCGATTTCACTGTAGCTTGAAAGTTGTCCGGGAACGGGACGCCTGCAAAAGGATGATTGAATCATGTTAGCATTGCTGCTACATCGAGGTCGTCAGCTCCTCTTGTGTGCGTCCCACTCGCCTACTTTGGAGGGGAAGATTGCTTCATTGTCTAGCATTCCTTGCGTCCACGTCATGAGACAATCGACGTAATCGGGAGCGCTCATCTTTGTTGGTTTGCGGAATTCACTTGAGTTGCTGTCTTGCCAATGGTATTCGTATCGCATCCCAGCGCTCATTGTAGGGCACTGTGTTACAGACAAGTATAGTGTTAAACATCTGTCAACTCATCTCGAGGGACTGCGTAGAACTACCTGAAACCGCTGTTGAGGCACTCACCTCTGAAGGGATGCAAAACTCCGTAATCGTTCCATATAGCATATTGAGATGGTTGAAGAAGTCGACGGCTGTCGATAGGTGAAAATGAGGAGGTCAATCTTAAGAGGGAGAGGAGAGAGAAAGCCGAGGTAGCGCTTGTACTCATTGCCAACTCACTGTTCACTGCGAGCCACTCATCCAGATCTTCACCATCTGGGAGGATCACCGCTTGCCTCAGGTTGCCAGAACCGAGTGTCGCTTCCGCATATCTCTTCAATTGACTGGAGGGAAGGAGAGAGACACAGCACTGTATCAGTCCAAGGTCGAGCTCGAAAAGAAAAAGCTTACTCTAACGTACTACTGCTTCGTGCCTTCTGGGATGTTACGCTTCGGTTTGAATGTGCGGGTCTTTGAGAGACCAAAGAAGGACGACATGGTGAATGGATGTAGCAAGACGAGACCCTCTTAAGTTTCGAGATACACCTCTGTTGGGCCTTCTCTCTAATGCAACCTCCGACAATTTGGCCTTTCTCCTTTGAAATTTACCCCTCTTTCCCTTTGAGCACCGCACCGATATCAACTAAGGCTATATTACAGCCTAGGGGACGCACAGATACGAGTCCACTCTGGAATGAGAAACGCGTCGTGAACACGTGTTGAGGTGTTGTTCCCACTCTCGCACGGATCATCGTGAATTCCTTTCGCAAGTAAAGTCAGATTGAGGAGTAAGGGAAGATGCAGAAAGAGCCAGTCCAAGGGAGGATTGCCGCTGCTCCTTCTCCTTGCGTCGTTGGTTTCTCTGACGGGCAGGAATACGTTCTTTCCCTCCATTCGGTTCGTCGCCCCGTCATGTCACTTCGTCTTCGGGATGAGCCGGCTCCTGCGATGCGATTCCTCTCTTGTAAGAATTTCGAGGAAGCTCTGATAGCACTGAATAACGAGGAAAAGTCGAGAGAGACGTCGTATCTGCTTGTCCAATCGCATGGATCGCAGATAGTAGAGAGGAATACAAAAGAGGTCATCGAGGAGCTGCAGCGGAGAAAAGATAGCTTGTCAGAGGTGGTCATGCAACTAAAAAGATCGGTGCTGGGAACGGACAGGCGCCCGTCACAGGGAAACAGTGATGAAGTTGACTCAGTTGCACATAGAATGGAAGCGTCGACGTCTTTATGGAGCGGTGGACCCATCAGCCTTCGTCGTGTAGAGCTCAGTAATTTTCGTTTGGAGATGGATGACCTGGAGAGATTGGGAGAGTACATACATGGTAGTGCTTCAATGTCTGTCCTGTCCATGAAAGCCTGTGAAATATTAGTGAGTAGGCGGCATTCAGGGTGACTTGGGTCATCAATTGAGTGCGGTCGCTGAACCCCCTGACCTATCAATTGCTACAGCCATCTACGTTCAGTGTGATGCACAATCTTGCCCGTTCGGTGAATATGTCCAACTTGAGAGTATTGGAACTCGCTAACAATCCTATTGGAACTCGGTCTATGGTGCAACTGATCGACAACCTCAACACACCGTGTCTAATTCGACTGGTGTTATCGATGACAGTGCTGAAGAGCAACCTACATCTAGATCAACTGAAGAATCCACTTTGGCAAGAGGGAGATCAGTCTTGGAGGAACGAGCCTATCGACGCCGTATGGAATAGAGAAATACAGAAGGTGGGAAAAAGCTTTGCAAATCTCATCTCGAGCAACAGGGAAGGAGGTCATGCCCCTCGACTTACCATGCTTCTACTGAGTGCCAACGATCTAGGTTGGAAATCGGTCAGAAAGATTGTCAAGGCGGTGTTGGACGGTAATAGGAGATTAACAGCAGTAGAATTGTTCGCCACCATCACCTCACCTTCGCAAGTCAACATCGAAGGCGAGAGCGATGATGATGATGATGATGAAGAAGAAGAAGCAGCAGCGGTGCCATCACTAGCAAACGAGCTGACCAGAAGCAGTAGCAGCAGCGATCTTTACCTTCGTAGTAAGCGTGAAAAGACAAACGTTCAAAGAGATGTGAATTTCACTCCTCCGCGAGCGTCACAAGCAAGCAAGAGTCAATTCAGCCCAGTGGAGAGACTGACATCGACGAATTGGCTACATCATCTTGGACGATATCTGTGGGCAAACAAAATTCATCGGACTGCCGTCAAGGATTCCAGTAGGTACATCTTGGCAACAGCTCGAGTATTGTCTTGTCGATGTCGGCAAGGTGAGGAGACGAACAGAGACACGAACAGCACTGCAATATTTCCTTTCACAAAATTACCTCCAGAGATTCGACGAAAGATCATCGGCCATCTAGATGACAAGGCGCTGCTTTCAGAAGAGCAGATGGAAAGGATTATCAGTTTTGCAAGCGATTCTACCACTCTCGGTTTCGGATCAAGCAGCAAGAGCTCTGGCTTGAGTGAAGAGGCTTTGCGTCACATTTCCAGCAAGGTACGTGGCACGCATAGTCAAGAAGGGTATGGCTTGCTTCCCCATCGAAGTTGGCATTGGATCACTCGTGAGTATTCTCTGCCGAGAGACTGGCCAGCTTTAATGATCGATTCAAGTGTGTCGAAAGCCACGTCAGGACAAGAGGAAGACTTTCCAGACATACACGGCCCTGGTGGAGGAGGTCCAGATGGATATGGTGGCAGTACATATGGTCAGATTGGACCCGATCCAGCGCGGCGAAGGTGGTTGGAAGAACAGAGTGGCTTGCAGGCTTTCTGGGAGATTGTTTGAAGTAAGAAAGGAAGTTTTAGGCTCATCACCACTCCTCCTGTGAAGCCTTTGATCCTCTCTTGCTGGGCGCCCTCTCCTTTGTGCGCATGTCGACTTGAAACTTACTAGTCGGTGAAATGTAACCATGATCCCATTCCTCTCTACGATACTTTACATCATATACTTCCCGATTCTTTCTAGTGATTTGATCCTGATGACCTCCTTCAATCAGCTTCTTGTAGAATACTGCAGAGGGACCTTCACCGATCTCGATCAACTCCAATGCCAACTCGATCCATCGAGGATCGTTCATTTGTAGACATCGATAAGCAAGGCTCAAGTAAGCAGATCTTGTTGGAACAAGTTTCCTCTTCTTGCATTCCTCCAAAAGCAGGAAACCCGGTTGATAGTCGGTCTTGAGCAATGCCTGTCGAATGCCCAATTCGTACGTTCTCTCATCGGCTTTCACCTTTTCCGTGTTCATGAGAAGATACAAATTCTTGGCTAATTCTTCGTCTTCCAGTTGAAGAGCACAGTACAGGAGGAGGTTGTAGCTTTCTATGTTCGCCTGAACTGTTTGAATTGCCCCCTGTTCAGTCGTTGTCGTAGCCTCGCCAAGATCTCGACTTGATCTTGCTTCCTTCATGTCTTCGATGCGGGGCAGAGCACAGTCGATCGCTGAGTTTTCGTTCCGGATGAAATGCCGACTCCGGAAGATCTTAAACGCCATTTGCGGCGACTTTAACCTTTCAGCGGCTAGGAGAATATTGTTGAAGATGCTGACGCAGATTCCGCCTTGATGCGAACGATCTTGTCCGACAGTCAACATCGCTTGATAGGCTTCTTCTAGTCTCTCCTCTGAAAGGGAAGCGTGGTGTCTCAAGTCCATTAGAGCGGGAAGTGTCGGGGGATTCAATTTCGTGATCCTAGCGGCAGTTTGGAGGGCAGCAACAAAGTTGAAGTCGGCACATTGCGACTGGAAAAGTGGAATCAGATGCCACTCTTGCAAGGAGGCTTCGATCTTCTCCAGTCTGGCTCCATGAAAAGCCAGGACTTTCTCGATAAATGCGGTCTTGTTAGCTCGGGAAGCAGCGACAAGTATCAAAACAATGCAGCCATCGTCTGGTGCAATGAACCTCTGGACTACTGCTTCCTTCCATGCTACTTCTATACCGGGAAAGTAATGCTCTATAGCACAGTATCTTAAGATTGTCATCCAATTATGAGCACTTAATCTTCTGGAGCCGATGATATTGTCCATCCATAGTGCCAACTCAAGCATCAAGCGAGGCTCCCTGGCGTGTGCAAATGTCTCCAGCAGATTCGTGACCGCATCTCTGTTGAGGACAAGGCTCAAGAAGGTAGCTTCATCGCCTCCTTCTTGCAGCCTATGTGAAGCGGATCCCAATAAAGAAAGAGCGTACTCGCTCGTGGCGTTTGCATGTCGACAGAAGGAGAGGAGATGTTGGTACGTGACCACTGTCCAGTTCTTAGTCCACCCTTTCGATAGGATCGGACTGTTACCGCCGCCACTCAGCGAATACTTGAGAGAGTCCGACGTACGTTGAGTCGCTGGATCTACGTTGAAATTCGCAATCTCCTCCAAAATGTTCTCTATCTCTTCAGCATCCATATTCACTACAGCTGCCTTCAAGACATAATTCAGGATATCGACATTCACTGCAACTTGATTCTGCTGCATATCTTCGATTACCGCCCTACAAAGCTCTACTTGACCTGCTGTGGCGAAGCGCTCTAGTTGCATAAGAAAAACAAACACTGGTGGTCTTGGCATCTTTCCATCGACAGAATGGTAATCTCGTAAACGTTTCTTGATCTCCCTACAGGCTTCTATAGGGAAGAAGAGACTGTCTTTCCCATTCTTCGGCTTCTCTTTCAGAAGTCTATAAAGTCGGGACAACGTCTCATCTGACATAGCCTGGGGCGTCTTGATAGCAGATGATAATGCTGCTTCTACGTTGTAATTTTCCCCCCGACTCGAAGTTTCCGCAGAAGAGCCTCTGGTCCTGCTTTCCCCTCCTACCGTTTTAGGTCTGGAGATACTGCTGGCGAATAGTGACGATCGAACGTTGGGTCGTGGACGGGAAGCGGCCTTGCTGTCTTTGTACAGAGGTTGCGTTTCTTTGCCCTTTCCCTTGCCATTGTCATTCGTCGAGGTGGCTGCAGACATAGATGTAGGCGTCGAATCACTGCTCTGAGTAGCCAGGCATCGTCTAGCAAGGCCGCTTCTGATTGCGACCCTCGACGAGCTCGATGCGATGTTCATGTTGCAAGGCCTCCTCTTTAGATGAGCAGAAATTTGAATTGTGCGACAACTTGCAAGTGTCAAAACCTCTCTTGTCCAATATTTTCTTCGCACTTTCTTCCTCCTAGACTACGTATCGTGCGAGAGGGAAGAAGAAAAAAAGGAAGCGTCGCGCTTTTTATAGCAGCATATAGACGGCGGGGACAGACAAGCTCGATCCATTTCGTAGCACTGTGCTTTTTTCGAGATCTGCCACACCCTCCGTCACCTAAGACTAACGAGTCAGACGAGTCACAAGAACAGCATTGCAGATAGGATTGAATTAAAAAAGGGCGGACAAGCAGAAAGACAAAGCAAGGCAATGAGGGGTAAAGTAAGTGGAAAATGCTGACCGGAAAGTTGTGATATGTACAGAAATGAGAAGAATAGCGCCGGGACATGGGTAGCAATCAGCGTCGCACAAGGCATAAGGATAGCAATAGGCAATGTCACTGGCCTGCGTCAAAGCCACTCCTGCATTTAGACGGTTTGCGTATCTGTGTGGTTGTAATATGTGTGTATGTATCTGTGTTTTCGCGATAATGTGTTGTTCTATTTGTGGGAAAGAAACGTTGGTTGATCAAGATAGCGCCAAATCGGCCGCCAGTTCGTTTCTCTTCTTGTGTGCAGCTTCTACTTCGAGAGACTCTTCACTCCTTTCTTCCTCCGTCGCGGCTTCCGCTCTATCCTCATCCTCTTCATCAGAACTTCGAGATTTCCCATGAGCGGCTCCTCGATCAGGCAATTCTCCTCTCGCCCTACGTCTTTCGATCTTGGCAAACGCTTCTTGCTCCAGTGCAATCTTAAGCCTTCTTTCCACTTCTTCTTTCTTCTTTGTAGCCCTTCCACCTAACCAAATGATGAGGCCGGCCACTGCATTGCAAGACAGTGAGCATGAGATGATGGTAGCTGTTAGCGCCGTCGGTCGATGTGTGTACTTGATTCCCCACGTAGTACCACCAAGAGCGCCTTGCAGGATACTGTGGCAATCCAATAGACATGTAATGACAATCATCAAGTCTAGAGGGAAAGCTCGATGGGTAGCTGTCTCATGGAAACGGTAAAAGGTATGAGAGGCGTGGAACTTCCTCTGGTGATGTTCCAGTGTTGCTTGCTCTCCTTTAGTCAAGACGACTACATCTTCTGTATCTTTGATCAATTCACTTTGGATACTCTCATTCCGCTTCAACGGAGCAAGCGGAATTTCCCTTTTCTTCTCGCCATCGCTTTTATCGCCGTTGAGATGCTTCAGCTCTTCCGCTTCTCTTGCTTCCTTTGCCGCGGCTGCAGCTGCGGCTGCCTCTGCCCGTTCTTGGGCCTGACTTGGCAGGATGACCTTCTTGTTGAATTTATGACCGATGGATTCCTTGTGCTTCTTGGAGTGGTCATGCAACAGCATATGCTTACTGTCAGTTCCAGTCCTTGTCGGTGCCGACAGCTCTTCCATTCGCATGTCATCGCCGACCTCGTCTGCCCTTTGAACTTGGTTGGAGCCATCCTCCTCCGGACGGGGTAGATCGTTCGGATCATTCAACTCATGTAGTCCTAGCACTTTTCTTCTCTTCCAAGTAAGATGATGATAGTGAGCAATGTGAATCATTCGATACGTGTCCACTGCACGGAAAGGAGCGAATCCTAAACCGACAGCCGAGAAAAGAGCGCAAAGAATTTGATCACAAATTTCGATCCAGTATCGTTTGCGATGACCGACATGAATCCACCCAAAGATGAAAAGCACAATCGCTGTTCCCCAGAAAGTGACCAGAACACCGTACAATGTCATGATGAAGCCCATCGGCGTTTTGACAAAAGCCCAGAAGCCCTTCGCTCCACGTCGAAATTTGGACTTTTTCGTCAACAGCATCTTCACATGTTCGTCCAATTCGTCCCGCTCTTCTTCATCCATATCTCTCCAATTCTTGATGTGTTTTGTGAACTCCTCTTCATCTTCATCTTTCTTACCCCAACCTACGGCAGATGACATTCTAGTCATGACTGATCGAGAAGGTATCCTGGTAGGCTTCGCTCCTAATCCTACGCCGGAAGATAGAGCAGGTGCTCGACCTTCTTCCAAGGCTCCATCTGTTCCTTGTGAATGTCTACTTCTACTAGATATGACTGAATCGCGTCGACTGCCAGGACGAACAGAAGACACCGATGCTCCTCTTTTGCGATTTGTAGGTAAAGAATGCGATGGCCTTCGATCGTACAGCGCAGGGATATGTGGCAAAAAGATGGAATTTCCAATGTTGGAAAGGTAACCGAGAGCTCCAACTTCCGGATCAATCACATCCAAGTAGTCAGCCACATCATCAGTGTGATTGACATCATCGTAGTCTTCAAGGTGCTCGTCGTGAGGCTCTTCCTGGACGGGTGTTGGAATCGAGACGCTACTTATCTTCTTTCGTAGTCGTTCACTGCGCGACAAGCCCGATTTTGAGGGTGACGCTCCCTCTTTTGGAGGATACAGACTTGACGATGTAGATGTGGCTTGATTTGGATCGTTGCTCAATGTAGAAGAGCTTGTACCATCAACCACTTGTTTCGACGGCACCGTATTGCCCGAGGGAACAAAGGAGAGAGAACGATTGCTACCAGATCGGAGGCGTGACGAGCGATCAGCGTCTGCGAGTGGATCTATTGCAGGAGCACCTTTGGCTGGAAAATAGTCCTTTTCGAGCATACCTTTCGTCGATCGGTCAATGCTATGGTCTTCTTCTGCTTCTTCCTCGTCTTCCCGGATAGTGGCGGGATAGTCAGCGGATGCATCAACAGGCTGTCCTGTGGGAGTAACGTCCTCTGACACCATAGATAAGCCAGAAAGAGCCCCGTCTGTTGCTCTGCTACCTCCCATTCTCTGCTGGCTGGACGCAGGCTTTTCATTCGATGAGGCTGCGGAGGTGGCTGCTCTTCGGTCTGACATCACCAACTGTTCTATCGCTCCGGAGGATCTTCTTACAGGACCGAGACCAGGCCTCTTTGCTAGGGCTGGAGTTGCACCAATCGCCGGTACGGTCTCCTGCTCCTTTCTTTCCTCTACGTCGACGGGTCGACCATGATCTTGGGACTTGCGCGGCGCATGACGTTCTAGGAAATTGAACAAGCGAGAACTCTCATGTCTTCGTACTCTGACCGCTGATGGCATTCGTTGTTTCGGTCGATTCGATTCCGAAGTCATAGCGGTCGAGATCAACGGCGGGTGGGCGGACTGAAGAAGATTGTTGTGCCCCCTGGAAGCGATCGTAAAATTCTTATCTTTCTATGCAGCAAATTGGCATCGTCCAAAAAGAGGAGGAGATGCTGTCGATACGATATAGGGGATGAAGAGCCCCTCTGTTTTGTCCCTAGCAGAAAACTTTCCTCTACTTTCAGGAAGACACGATGCTTGTAGGGAGGTGCTTCTAGTAGACAGTTGCAGATCGACTGGGTAACGCAATTTTACGGGACTAAGCTGTGGTATCGGGAGAAAGAAAAGTCGGAATTGGGAGCAAGTCTTGGAGGGATAATAACACGATGTACTGTACAATGTTCGAGGAAAAACTGGGCAGGCGAGGTCTAGGCGTCTCTAAAGAAGCTATAATTATCCGCCCTTTCTCTTACTGACTGTTGTAATCAAACGATGCGTACAATCTAAAAAAGAAACATCGGAACAAGATTTGCTACCAGGCCTTAGATATAAAGAAGTAGGCCTACTGAGATTAATTCAGACTAGTGGGTCTGAAATGATAAAGTTGGATTTTACTTATTACTTTGAAATTATAATCGTAATTTGTGTATTCTTACACACTCTTTTACCACAGGAATTATAAAGCTAATTCATCCAGCCCCTTGTCTGGGATATAACACGTACGCGCGCGATACATTTCGAGCTGCCTACTTTTCCTTTCTTTTGGAAGATTTCTGCCTTCTTCTACTGCCCAAAAGGCCAACATTACCATGATCCGATCTCGTCACATTTTTTAGAATCTCGAATGCGCACACCAACAAGACTCTAGTGCTAGGCTGCATTGTAAAATTTTAAATCTACCCAATGACTATTTCGGCCAATGTCCTGGTGTACGTGTTCCTTCCCTCTCTTTGACGGGCTCCTTCATCCGATCGGCCGCGGATCATTCGATAAGACAAGGGCTGCGTGAAGCGCAAATAGACACTAGCACTCGCCCTTGCAACGCCTCATGAATGAATCGGCCGAGTGCGTTTGTGGGATGCGATGTGCCGGCGCGCCAAAATCCCCATGATTTCGGTGACATATCGACCTGCCTTGGTTGGAAATTGTAAACGGGTAACTAAATGCAACACAAGGATGTGGAGAAGCATGAAATTGGTCTCTCTCTACAATGTCCTTTCGCCTTCATCGAGGCCCAAAGCTCTTGACAATCTTGTGAGTGTAATTAGACTCATAAGAATGAGACAGCCATCTTCGAGGAGAGACTAAAAGTGCTCACTTTTCCCCTGTCATCCAGCCATGATGCCTCGTCGCCCTCTTCGCAGCGGGTCCTTTCTCTCTTGCAGGCTAGAGTCAGACCTTCCGGACAGCAAGATTCGGTCAATGAAGAAGACCTGAAGTCGCCAGCAGAAATGTACCTCAGATCTGCCTCTTCTCAGCAAGCTGTACCGACTGCTCCCTTTGAGCTCGAAGTAGTCGATAAGAGAGGCGCAACGAGTGATCAATGGAACACAATCGGAGCGTACCTGCAAAAGAACAAACGCAGTCAAGTTGAACAGCTTAAAGACGAAGAGGGTGCCTTGGTCGTAGATTGGGACGGTCAAGTGCTGCAGTCAGAAGAGGAAGTCAAAAGCTTCTTAGATCGACTAACAAAGCAAGAAGAAACTCAAAAGGGTAGCTCATGCATCATCATTTGAAGTTGATCTTCACACTGTAATAGAGGGGGACCCCTCCTACAGACTAATACAAATCGCTTGCGCTACGGTCTGAGCGGGAGACCCTTTCGGCCCACTCCTTACTTCCGACGCTTTCAATGGCACTCAATTTGTGCACCAACTTACCGAGAGTGCGAACATAGAGACTGGACTCCTGCACCTCATCTCTACTCTCTGCCTCCTGTTCTCCCACTGTCCAATAATCCGTTTCGTCCTCTTCTTGGTCGTGTCTAGCAAGAGACAGCAATTCTGGCATGTGCGGCAGCTCGTCTCCAGCAGACAGGGAGGAGTGTCTAGTGGAATGGCGAGCTTGACGCACATCCTCTGGACGAGTGGGGCGGACATTACCATCGTGAGCGCTACCCTCACCGTGTTGCTCCTTTTCTTGGTAGCTTAATTTGGCCAGGAAGTCGATTCGATCCTGCTGATCTCGCTTTCTCCAATCACCTTCTTCGCGGGCCGTTGCTTCAGTCTGGCTTCTTGACACTAGACTCTGCTGACCCGCTTCCACCTGTGGATGTGCTTGCCTCACTGCAACGTGTCTATCTCGTATTTCCCTCCCTTCCTGCGATGGTGTTCGTGTATATCGAGTGGGAGGACATCCCAGAATGCGGCCATCTTGTTCCCAGTCCTCTCCACCGTAGTCTTCTGAGTGTGGACCACTGCCATCGTGTTGAAACCAGCTACGAACGCCTAATCTGCTAGGCTGCTTCTCATGCGAGGGTGTAGTCCGTGAAGATACGTACTCAATGCCACCCTCTTCTGCGCAGTGATTGCCAGAGAATTTGTTGTTCTCCATTTCTTGTAGAGCGTCCCGTCTCATATCCTCTGGGCCCCAGAAAGCATTCCAGACATGACCAACAATGCCGGCGGACCATGGATCTGCGTTGGCGGCCTTTCCGTAATGCTGGATTGGTGTGATACCATAATCTTCAGCGCCTTGATTGTCGTCAAAGTGAGATGTTCCATCATGCTGCCAATTACTTAGATCCGATCGAGGGTGGGCAGCTACAGGATTGTAAGCTAAGTCATCACCCGTCCTGATATCTCCTTTCTCGTCTTCATACCCATAGCTGTACCTGCCTGGTATTACGAAGTCGTCTTCCTTGAAAGCCGGCAAACTTGATAACCTTCCTTCTTCTTCTAGTAATTTGTGCATCTCCGCGCTTTCCGCTATGTACCCGTCTGAATAATCAACGACAGCCAGAGTCTGATTGTATCGTGCTAGACAGAATAGCCATAGGGAGCAAAAGATGACAAAAAGGGCCAGTCTCACACCTCCAGCTATCAGGTAGGCTTCGAGTGTCTTGGAGTTGTCATGAGTGCAGGTAGAAACAGTGTCCGAGTCAGACTTGGCGACTGGGCTACTCTTTGCCGCACTCCATAGAATATCCAAGTCCCAAACTCCGTTGCAACGTAAGGAAACGTCCCTTGTAGCTGCGAAGCTGTCGTTGGGACTCGCCGCGTACTTTCTATGCCAAATTGCGATGAGAGCAAGATTGACTATACAGAGTGCGACGTTCGTGATGGCGCTGAGGATAGCTGCGAACCAAACGATCCAAGTGCCAGAAGACTTTTGTCGAGAGAACCGAAGATAAAAACCACTAGCCACAGCTCCAAGCGCTGACACTCCAGCGGCACATACGCCAATTAAAGCAAGAATGCGCAATAAGGGATCAGGGGACGAGCGTGTACCAGTGGCCGAATCGGATAAAAACCAATTAGAAGGCGAAAGTGATAGAAAGGCAAGAACATACTGTGCTAGGACATACGAACATAAACCCAAAACAGGAAGCATTGATGTGCCAGTGAGAATTCGCCAGAATCGCTTAGTAGCCTTTTCACGTCGGTGGCGAAGTCGATTTAGTTCTCTATCGACCAGTACTGCATTCTCGCCTTTGTACACCGAAGGTGTTGCTATCCCTTCCAAGCGTGGTCTGACCTCCGTTATTATCGTCGCATCATCATAGTGAGTCATCTCATCACCATCATCAACGATGTTGTCTGTATGTGTCAAAGTCGAAGACGCCATGACAGCCGGGTGAAGCTCCTCAGGCATGTGGGGCAAATCATCGCCGAGACTTTGTTGCTCCGGCAGCTGGACCGTGGGAGTCAATGCACTTTCTCGGTGACTGCTGCAGTTATGGTGGAGCTGTTGTCGTCCTACGGCGGTAGCGGAACTGCTACCTGTTGAGTTTCTTCGTGAAGCGTCATAACGTAAAAGAGCTGCCCATTGATCGGATGTTGTGGTGGTTGTCGTGATAGAAGGGGATGAGACGATAGATATCGGCATAATGAGGGTCGATTATGTGTGTATATAGTAGGAGCGATGCAGGACTGATGCATGGGATATCAAAGTGGATGGTGCTAGTCGTTAGTGTCGTTAATCTATTCTAGTGTTCATTAGGGCATGAAGGAGGGTGGGGAAGAAGAAGGCCTCATGATCTGATCGTCCGCTGGACTTAAGAAGGAGAAGTTCTCTGGACCCCTCCCTCCCTGCCCGGGGATAGATCAGCTTTAAGGGCCCCTACTTGCAAACGTAAATAACGACATTAATCAAGAGCCCCTATCGCCTTCCATTTCAGCACAGAAGTGCATCCAAGGAACGGAGCGCGAATCAACGCGGAAGTTGAGTGCAGAGAGAGCGCGTTCGTTGATTTTGAACTTATCGGCCGATTGACAGGACAGGGCTTCGAAGATAAAAGCTGCCAGTCCAAGAAGCAGAAGAAAAGTTGAATGTTCTAAGGAGAGTAGATTTTTTTGGTCGAGAAGATTGTGAATTGTACCATCATTCAGTGGGCCGGCGCATCCATCATGGCAAGCTTCGAATCATGGCAGTCGCCCCTTTCAGGGCGCTACGCATCCAAAGAGATGTCGAGTCTCTTTTCCAACGCTACACGATTCTCAACATGGAGGAAACTTTGGCTTCATCTGGCTGTAGCTGAAAAGGAACTGGGCCTAGACATCCCTCAAGAAGCTATCGATCAGATGAAGGCTAATTTGACGTTAGATGACAAGCAGATGAAACTAGCGGCGGAAGAGGAGAAGAAGAGACGACACGATGTCATGGCTCATGTGCACACTTTCGGTATCGTCGCACCCGCTGCTGCGCCTTATATTCAGTGAATATCGGCAAGTGAGAATAGCTTCATGGCCCCTGCTGACACCGCCTCCCTCTTTATCACAATCACAGCCTCGGTGCAACATCGTGCTACGTTACAGACAATGGTGAGGATCGGTGTTAGCTTTCAGTGCTATGAGAAGGATTTGTACTCACAGCTCTCCTTCCTTGCTAGCTGATTTAATCTTCCTTCGATCGGCTCTCGATTTGCTGCTTCCAAAGCTTGCTGTCGTAATTTCCCGACTGGCTTCTTTTGCGGAAAAGTACAAAGGTCTCCCTACGCTTGGATTCACTCACATGCAACCTGCTCAATTGACGACTGTGGGCAAAAGATGCACCCTCTGGATTCAAGAATTGCTTTGGGACCTCCGAAACATCAAGAGAGCTCGAGACGATCTAGGATTCCGAGGAGTAAAGGGGACTACAGGGACGCAAGCTAGTTTCTTGTCTTTGTTCGACGGTGATCATGACAAGGTGGAACAGCTGGATGAAAGGGTTACTGCTCTTTCTGACTTTCCCTTTGCTATGCCTGTCTCCGGTCAAACCTACTCGCGAAAGATTGATGTTGACGTGCTCAATTCGCTATCTTCCTTCAGCGCTTCCGCTCTCAAGATGGCCACCGACATTCGACTACTGTGCCACTTGAAGGAGATAGAGGAGCCATTTGAGAAAGATCAAATCGGTAGCAGTGCTATGGCCTACAAGAGAAATCCAATGAGAAGTGAGAGAGTCTGTGGTCTAGCAAGGTGGCTCGGCAATATCAGTAATAGTGCAAGAGAGACTGCCGGTGGACAATGGATGGAGAGGACGCTGGATGACAGTGCAAATAGAAGACTTACCATTCCAGAAGCATTCTTGACCGCAGACGTTATTCTCTCCACTTTGCAGAACATCTCGGAAGGCTTGGTCGTGTACCCGTCCATCATACAAAAGCATATTGCTGCCGAGTTGCCCTTCATGGCCACGGAGAACATCATCATGGCCATGGTTCGTGCGGGTGGAGATCGACAAATATGTCACGAGAGGATTCGAGTCTTGTCTCACGAAGCGGCCAAAGTCGTGAAAGAAGACGGAGGTGACAACGATCTAGTGGAAAGAATACAAAGAGACATCTACTTTGCGCCCATCTCGAATCAGATGGACAAACTCCTGGACCCAAAGAGTTTCGTCGGTCGAGCACCTCAGCAAGTGGACAGCTTCTTGGAGAAGTGGGTTCTACCTGCTTTGAAGCCTTATCAAGCCGCTCTTCAGGGAGTCAAAAATGCGGAGCTAAGTGTATGAATTATCTAGAACCTTCTACAAAACTATTACAGCGGATATCTGGTTATTTTTCGATCTATTCTTTATTTGTACATTGCGAGGCAGTCCTGCGCAGCTCCCGTTGGGGACACTGCGGAGCACCTTGTTGTGGCTTTCTTGCTGTGCCAGGCGAATCACTTTCTTGTGTGTTGCGTGACTTCATCATCGGCTGTCGATCTGCTCCGTCCTAAGTGCCCTTCTGCCAATCCTATGAACGCTTCCTCTTCGGCGTCAGGGACATGAGCCGACTCTGTACTCCTGACCAAGTCAATCGGCGACTGTAGTTCTTCCCTCATCAAAATAGAGGAGCAGACTCTTTGTGCATCGTCGAATTCGTCTTCGTACCCTAACAGCTCGGTCATCGAAGTACCACAGGAGCAATCTGATTGATCTAGATGAGATTGCAGTCTTCCCTTGATCACCGGTGTATCGATTTCAGTAAATCTTTCCTCGCAACTTTTCTTCCCGTCTGGAACCGGTGTTGGGTCAAGTTGGCTGTAGTTGGGCAAGTTCAACGATCTCCATCGACATGTGCATGAAGGCAGGATGAATGACCAAGCAGCTCGATGGACTAACGGTTTTGCCTTTCCGGATCCTGTTCCTGTCGGATCAAAGGTGGTACAGACTTCCAGTTGGTGATTCAAACGAATAGCTGCGTCCGTACTGCCTTGAAGCGTACTCGGTCTCAATTGATCACAAAACGGTATCCTGACAATCCAATTTCCTTGGTTGGTAGCTTGCAACATCTCCATCAGCTCTTCACCCTCCACCGTCAGCAAGTTTCTTCTCTCTGGTGGGCATTCTTGTACTACGCCTGGTCTCTTGCGACTGTGCAATGTGGTAGTTTGACGAATGAAGATTTCAAATCTGAGAACCTTGCATTGTGCATTGAGCGAAGGCAAAGACAGACCGACTCGAAGGTAGCCACCGACCGTGAGATGTTGTGTTCGCATGTGAACAGCAATCATTCCCAATCCTTCAACAAATCCTCGATGCGTTCGAGCATAGTCGAGGAGATTAGAAGACCTTGGAATACAGGTCAGCCAAACATCTCTTTCTACTTTCAGGTCTTTATATTTTGACATCCATGATTGATTCGACCAGACCAATTTGACTCTCATCTTCTGGAACACTCGTCCGAATCTCATCCTCTCGTATGGTGTCACATCGTTTCCGAGATCGACAGGTACTTCCCATCGGTAGGCATTCCCGGGCAGCAATTCTGCTTGGCAAGCTTCTTCTACCATTTTACTTGCGTACGTGAGCACGTTCTGTTCGAAAGGTCCATTGGGAAACTGTGTGTGGAAAGAGAGAGAGAGAGAGAGAGAGAGAGAGAGAGAGAGAGAGAGAGAGAGAGAGAGAGAGAGAGAGAGAGAGAGAGAGAGAGAGAGAGAGAGAGAGAGAGAGAGTGTGTGTGTGTGTGTGTGTGTGTGTGTGTGTGTGTGTGTGTGTGTGTGTGTCGGTAATGGGTCAGACGAGTGTTTCTCTCTCTTCTCTCGATATGCGATCCACTGAGTACTCACGCCTAAAGATTCTGACGCTTCCAGACGAACTGTCAGCGACTTTATTGGTGCTGGCTTCGGTGCTTCGGCGGGTATTGTGAGTATGATAGAGACGATGACTGTTGGCCTGCCTCGTGGATTGAACACTTCCAAACTACTGTCGATACCGGCATTAGGGTACAGAAAGACTACATTATTGGCGACGTAGACTGACCTGAAATGTTCGTGTGAGGATGGGAAGAGAACGGTGATCAACGACCTGGCACGGTGCTTTCGGTCGAAAGATACGAGAATATACGCACAACTCAATTGGATTCTTTGCAAACGGCAGCGACCCTGCCGTGCTTCTGGCTACTGACAGGCTGGTTGGTAGGGATCCCATTCTCTTGCCCGCAGTCAAAAACTTCCTACCGACGCTGCTGTCGAGAGCGTATGGGGGTGGTCTTGGAGTCTTTCTACTGACGGAAGAGGACAAGAGGTACGGCGGAGGCGGGCTGTTGTAATGAAAAGACATGTGCGATGAGTTGAGGATGAGTGCGTTCACGAGGGAGGGTATGAAGACTTTGTATGATGATATGTACCTACCAAGTAGCCTGTCTTATACCCAATTCTGTCTTGACAATCCTTTGACGTATGCACGTATCACTTTCATGACTCGACTGTTCAGCGCGTTGACAGTTACGTCTCGGGACCCCCCTTGTGCTAATCCGATCCCATCAGCTTTCGTCCGTAAGCCCTTTGTTACTGCGAGATGCGAGCTGCTCTTCCCGCACCCTTCTGTTCTGACTTGTTCTCCCTTGTTCCCTCGGTGTGTAAGATGGAAGTTGCGCCCTATGGCCCGAGTCCGTCGTGGCGGATCGAGTCATGAACTGCTAACGACCACCCTGGCGACATTCACAATTGTACACTACTTGAACTACAATCTCTGAAATTCATTGCATCCAAAGATATGCACGTCCGAGTCAGAAGCGCACACGCACACTCTCTCTCCGCACCGCTCAAATTGTGCCTGCTCCCTATAGATAGACTACGCGCTCTAATCTGCCTACCGCTAGCGGCGTCTGAAGATGATAATCAGAAATCCGCTCCTTCAATATCACTATCATTATCCTTATCACCAACGGCTTTTTCTATGTCGTTACGCCCGTAAGGCTGGTAGCATGTGCTTCTCCGAAAAACATCATGTCACGTCGCAATTTCCGTGCCGTACCTGGTACCAACATGACATGTGTGACCTCGCCAGATATACCTCGAGCCTGGTTGACTTGATTTGTACGTTTTCGGATACCCTTCGGTGCAATTGCCATGAGATTGTGAGGGCGGGTATGCTCAGACGTCAGATTCAAGTTCGGATCAAGGCCGAAGCTGTACACATGGACTCACGACTTCACACTGAGCCAATTGGTCATGGCTGTGATTAGAGACAGACCACGCCGAGCGAGGTCATGTCTGTATGATCCTCGTACGCATCTGCACAGAGGAGGCGTCCGCTGACTTCTCTCGCAAGGGGCAAACATGGGGCAGTGTGAGCGGACTTGAAATAGGCGTCGTCCTTTGACTGCTATTAGACACAGGGCAAATGCATACCCCGTCAAGTGGCAAAGCTTAGTCTACTCATGCTGCCACACTACCAAGTCTCCCCTGCTGCTAAGCTTTTCTTTCGAGAGAGATGTTCCCCTTCCAAAGAGATATGAACTGGCGTTCGCTTACCGTCAAAGTCATAACTTTGTTAATGCTTGCTCTAGCTGTGGCGGGTGAGCGACAATGTCCTGGATCCTGCTGCCAAGCTGCTTCAAGGTGAGTAAAAGTGACACAGTGTGCAGTGGCCCTAATATCTCAAGCGCACACAAAACGGAATTCTAGTCTTCCCAGTTTTCCTTCTCGTTGCTCACCGCCAGCATGCACAAAGATTGCTCAAGAGAGGTGTGTTCGCAGAGAAGGCAGGAGGGACGTGTGAGATAGGCCCTTGACTAGTGAAATGCACAATTAGCCTTCCCTTTTGCTTCATAGAAATGGCACCGTGCCCGGACTTCCTCCTCAAGGTCGACGACGCTTACTGTGGTGGACGGCCGCCAATCTCTATGGGGATTGCCGCTGAAGCAGTAAATGACGTTGGTGACGTTTATGACGACGACGATGACGACGATGATGATGGTGATAGCGCACGAGATGACAGCACAGGACGACATGCACATCCACCTCACCATGGTCAAGACCACGATCACAATCATAAGGAGAGAGACCAATCGGGAATGGATCCTTCTCTCGATGTAGGAGAAGGGCACCACCACCTTGGTCGTCATCATCGAGATTATGACTATTACAGCACAGGCGCTTCATCTAGGAGCTTTGAGCACCGTTACTGAGCAAGACGAATGAAGGCGGCAAGAGCTTCAACATTGTCATTATCTCTATCGAGTCCATCACCTATACATCCCTACTTCTATCCTCTGGTCAGAAATGCACAAAAAAGTATTCATTACTACCTGGCGTATTTGACAGCGGTGACAGTGGAGTTTTAATTTGGCAGAGGGCCTTGGCTATAGCCGGGCAATGTGACGTTGTAGATGAAGACCTGAGTGTTTCCATCCCCGTATTGAAGAGCGTAAGGGTCTGCGTAAGCTTGCAAAACGTACTTACCGTTCACCTCGGCCGCTTGATGTCCATTGGCCGTGATAAAATCGTTGTCACTGACTACGAACAAGAGCTGATTGTTACTGTTGGGGATTGGTGCAACAGCAAGCGACTCCAATTTGCTGGCGATCAGATTGTTGTCGAATGCGCCACCAATGTGCAGGCCAAACTTAGCTAATTGAACCGGATCAATGAGGTTGATGAAAGCAGAATAAGTGACGGGAGTGACTGCACTATTCAAGACTCCACCGGGTGCGACTGGATTGGCTGGTTGATCGAATGGCGTGTTTGCAATGTTAGTAGCTCCCTTTGTTGAGATCAGATCAGCATCCTTGAAGCTCGTGTCAGACGAAGTGTCGCCAAACCCGTTGCCATCTCGCGACAAGATTAAGACTGTGGCGATGACAAGTTCAAAGGAGGAAGGTAGAAGTAAGGTAGGAGGTCATATAAGCATGCTGTCCGGGAATAGTATGCTTTTTCTTGTCACTTACAGGTGGTGCTGTCGACAATGTGTAGTTCTGAGCTAGCCCGAGTAGCAAGCTTCTTGCTCTGAGGCAGCGGCACAACATATTCACTAACGAGTGTTGGCTTGAGCGGATTACTGACGTCGTATCCGAACATCCTTGTGTATCTGTTCGTAGTTTTGCTTCCTCCGACTGAATCTTGGATGGTTGCACTTTGCAGCAAAGCCCAAAGGGTGTTTGTATTGTGGTCCAGAGTCAAACCTTCAAATCCTTGATTGGGCGCTCTACCGGTATCAGGATTCACTTCAGAGGTAAAGTTGATCTTTCCGCCGATCATAGGAACGATGGCTGGCGGAGGCGCTAGAGTGGAAAGCACAATTCCCGTAGTCCTATCAGTGGTGTAGATGTACGGACCATATTCGTCGGACAGAAACGCGAATAGACCATCCTTAGAAAAGGCAAATCCTTCCTGGTCAAAGCTGACGTGGTTGTCCGATGGTGCTACGGGCAAAGCAGGGCTCAAGAATGTTGCCGCCCGGACCGCAGAAGAATCAAGCCCAGTCGTGTAATTCAAATCAGCCCCTATGCGATAAAGAGTAGATGAGCCGTACTGAATAGGCGTCGTCGAGGAGATGGAGGCACATCCTTCAGCGACGAATCAAGACCATGAATGCAAGCCACCAATACTCACCTTCAAAGCAACATTTTCTGCTGTAGAATTGCCGACGGTAGGCTTGAAAGTGAAGGAGAATTCATGACTTCGAGAGCGGTAGTCTGTCGTGGTCTGAGTGTTGTGACCTCTGTCAGGGTTGAGTCGAATGTTACCAGCGTACGATCCATCCCTTTGCACATTGAGACTTTCGAGAGCAATAGAAGAACCTATACCACCCAGCGTCTCGCCGTAACTGTCCACTGCACTGGCATTTATGCGACCGAAGCCAACGAGTCCATGATTGACGAATGTTCGACCATCAAAGGTGACAGATGTGTCTCGCTTGACGAGTTGATGCGAGGGCACGATTCCCGCCTGAGTGCTAGCAACAAGCAGGGAGGCGAGAAGGGCAAATTGCCTAGTAAGGAGCATAGTGAATGGCACGGTGACGGTGTTGTATCGGCATAGTTGTCGGAGAAGCAGGCATCCCTCTTTAAGTACAATTTAGGGGACGAGCACAGAGGAAAATATCATGTCGCAATCCTCGAACGCAATTTGTCTGAGAAGAAGCAGAAGAACTTCTGTGGGGGAGTGAGAGTAGTAGTGCCTGTCTCGGACGCGTGAGAAACCCTAATCTTGCAATTTTAAGCAGTTCCCAGCGTAATTGATATACGACACGTTCGCAGGTCCGATCAAGTGACTGGCTCAGGCTGCGAAGATGGAGAAGGAGCACCGTTGTTTCCCGCGCTAGTCTGTTAGTGGCAAAGTTTTGGTCAAGCAATCAGCAATGTCAAGTCGATCTTCTATCGGTGATTCGATTTTGTCGCGGGGCCTGGAAGAGTGGAGAGAAGATCTACAATGATAGAAGGCATGGTGAGCTCTAGAACGTGGACAGGGAGATCGTGTGAAAACCCAGGACGCAGCGGATGGCTCCTACAGTGGAAGTAAAAGAAGGTATGCGATCGGAAATATCCTTGTTGAAACTATTGCACATCTAGTCTCGCTCGCAAGGCTGCTATATCTGATGACGTTGCTTTGCAGCACCCGCCTACGAAGCATCCGCCCCAAGGTGACATGCTCCCTTTCGCCACTTTTGCTGCTTCCATTACCAGGTCACACCAGGAAAGAGTGGAAGACTCGGCATTCTCCTCTCCGCCAGTCCACACTCGGTTGATGCCGTCCCAGACCAGGCCACCATCAGGGTAGAGCTGCAAAAGGGATGAAATCCTTACGTCAGCTCTCTTGGTACTTCCAAGCATCACAGACGCACTGCATCTACTCACGAAGAGATAGGACTTCTCCGACCTCTTCACTTGAGCTAGAGCAGAAGTCATGTTAGCCACGAGTCTGTTCAGGAACCTTGGCTTCGTGCAATTGATTCCTACACCATCCAAAGGAGAAGGCTGGCCACTTCTGTCATCTCCAAGTACTACCTCGAGAAGGTGTGCCATGTCTTGATCAGCATCTTCGTTCTCTTGCACTGGCCAAGGCAGATGCAGGCCTTTAGGAAAGACAAAGCTTGTATACGACAGCTTATGTGTGTACTCTCTGAAGAGTCGTTGCAAGGCATTGCGAATGGCAGCAGCTTCATCCAAACGTGGAATTGTCTCAAAGGCGATAACATCGACACAGGACCAGACAGGACTAGAAGCAATTGTACGCAGACGAGTGTAGTGGAAATCTTCTACATCCCTCAGCGAGGCCGCAGGTCCGTCAAAGATCCTCCTGTCCACATCTGGCACAAAGTAGTCTCCTGTGTCTGTTCGCAAGGAAGGGGGGAAAGGGAAACATTACGATCAGCGCTCGCTCCTTGATCAGAGACTATTCAGGAAAAGGATATGTGACTCACATTCGCATCCGTTCGACAACGCAGAACCATATGGTCCCAAGCTCAAGAGCAAGAGGGGCTTACCAGCAGACGGTTGCGAGCGTGCATAGTCTTCTCTGGCTTGTTGAGCAAGCTGCACAGACTTTATCAGCAATCTCTCCGCCCTTTCAGATGTCTGACCTGCCATTCGAAATGCCAAATCTGATGCTTGATACGTCGAAGTCGATACGACATCGGCACCAGCTCTTAAGAAATCCAAATGTGTCTGTATAATAGCCTTTGACCCTTCCTCAGATTCAATCAATGATGCTGACCATAGTGACGAAGACGAGATGTCCTGGCCCAATGCATCCTCCAAATGGGTTGCCTATTAGTTCAGATAGAAAATTAGGTCGAGCGTGATCTCGAAGAATCAGCGAAGGAACACTCACGAATCCCCCATCCAGTAACGCTAGTCCAGAGGTGCGAAGTGAAGCAAGATGCTGCAGCGTCTCATCCCACCCGCTGTCCGATTTTCCGGACCCCATAGGAAATGCTGCAAATAGAGAAAGAACAAAATAGGAAAATTGGCAAAAACGCAAAGCAGCGGTAATCTTCCTCATCTTCCTCAACTCTAATAATCGTTCTCTCGGTAATCTCTCTCTCCGGTTGACAGGCGCCATAGGAAGAACACACGCGACATCGAGGAAGAATAGACTGCGAGCCGAAGGAAATTAATCGAGACCCCGAATAAGCTTGTTGCCAATTAGTCGGTGGTCAGGGTGGGGGAGAAGGGGCCAACCTTACTCTCTCCTCCCTGCTCCCTTCTCCCTCCACCCAGCATCACAATGTCGCAAAGTGCCGAGACTTTGGGTCCCATTGGACTGGACAACTCTATCGCAGTACCTCCTGCCGACGGCAACCTCTCCCTGCTCCTCGAGTCGGTCAAGAATGTTTCATACCAACAGAAGGAAGTGGTGCCTCCCTTGCCGGGACAGGTGCAAGTCAACATCCGACAAGTGAGTCCCGCCCTGTACCATTCCCTACCTTATGTCGCTGTGCGATCAGACGAGGAGACAAGCGTTAACAGAGGTTTTATCCCTGGCAGACCGGCATATGTGGTAGTGATGTCCATTACTGGCAGCATGGCTCCATCGGCGATTTCGTGCTGAAAAAACCCATGGTGAGAGTGTAGATGGGAGAAGTATGCAGGAGGAAAGTGCGACTAAAGCAGGGTGAGAGTCTCGCAGATTCTGGGTCATGAATCAGCCGGCATCATCACGGCGGTAGGAGAAGGTGTCACGACACATAAAGTCGGTGACAGAGTGGCCTTGGAGCCGGGCCAACCTTGTGCGTACTGCAAATATTGCAAGGGAGGCAATTACAACCATTGCCAGGACTTGATCTTCGCTGCCACGCCTCCGTATGATGGCACTTTGACAACTTACTACTGCATTCACGCATCCTTTGCACACAAGATACCCGATGATATGACGCTGGAGGAAGCCAGTCTGATGGAACCGCTCGGTGTCGCCGTGCAAAGTGCCATTCGACAGGGCAAGGTGCAGCCTTTCCAGAGCGTTGTCGTCTTCGGTGCTGGTCCTGTAGGCCTATTGACCGCAGCAGTTTGTCGAGCAATGGGAGCAAGAGAGGTGTGAGTAGGCCGTCAGTCATACGCGGATCATCCATCCCCTTTCGGTGCTGAATTTTAGTACACTTCCATCAACTCTACAGTGTTGTCGTCGACATTATTCAATCCAAGCTGGATTTTGCCAAGCAATTCTGTGCTACGTCTACTTTCAAGCCTTCGCCCCCCAGAGACGGAGAAGACAAGATGGCCGCTTCCGAGAGGAACGCCGGTCAACTAATTCTTGAGATGGGAGAGGATGTACTGGCGCAAGGTGGTGTTGATCTTGTCTTGGAGTGCACTGGAGCGCCCCCTTGCATTCAGATGGGCGTCTTCTTGTGTAAGATTCGAGGTAGAATGGTTCAAGTGGGCATGGGACCAAAAGACGTTCTCATTCCTCTCTGGAGGATCAACATTCGAGTGAGTGGTCTGCCCTTTCATGTTTATGTGCGCCAGCTCAATCGCGATATTGATGCTCGTCTGCTCTGCTCCTGTCTTCTCTTCCCTTCACCAGGAAATCGAGATGACAGGAAGTTTTCGGTACGTCAATTGCTACCCTATTGCGATTGATCTCGTAGCCTCAAAGAAAATTGACGTGACGAAGATTGTGACACATAGGGTGAGTGGTGTGGCAGAAGAGAACTCACCCCTGTACAGAGATGACGCTCATTCGTATACATCTTGCTCCTGACTCGCAGTATCCCTTCAAAGACGCCATGAAAGCATTTGACGCCACGTTGAAAGGAAAGGGTGAGGATGGCAGGAGCACGATCAAAGTTCAGATATGTCAAGGAGAGGCAAAGTAATTTGCATATGTTCCGATTCATCAGTAACTGCGATAGAGTGATTCACATTGAGAACATCTGAACAACCATGGGATAGCATCGTAAATGGGAAAACAAGAGGTAAGAAAGAAAGCGAAATCAGAGGGACAAAAGCGTAGAAAAAGTATTCCGAGTGGGAAAAGAAGATGAGAGAGGAAGGAAGTTGTGCGAAGGAAAAAAGCAAGAGCAGGACTCCACAATTGAGGTAAGGGACCGCTAAGAAGAAAACAGACGGCTGGTAGTGTGAGGAGGGCTAGTAATAGAATGAAACCCGAGGAAGGGGAGAAGGGAGACGACGACGAGGGGAGAGAAGAAAGATTACTAGGAAGGTGACTTACAAAGACAAGGCTTGAGGCTCTCGGTGCCGTTGGTGACGCGCAGACACGACACGGAAGAGTACGTGAGAATAGTGTAGTAGAAGAAGGAACATGCTAGATGTGGTGTACGGTGTTGCAGGTCGGATGCCGAGCCCGTTCCAACGCAACGTCGTTGGAAGAAGCCACTATAGTGTTGATACAGTTGACGTGGAGAACAGAAGTGCGAGAAGCCCTTGCTTCATCTTGTGTCGGCAAAGAGCTGGAATTTGTCGGCCGTTGAAAGGTATTCGCGCAGGTCGTCGTCATCACTCATTCTCATCATGACATTGGCGCCTGATTCGGGGTCTTTGTAGCGTAGGATTGAAATTTCTGATCCTAGTCTTTCTTTCACCTTGTCCATTAAAGAGGCGAAAGTGACACTGGGAGGCACTCGAATAGCGACAAGATCATCGGTTGCTCTGTTGAAGATTTTAATCTTGATAAAGGCTGGTGCTCCTGCGCTTCCTGCGCCTCCTACTCCTGACATGGAGCCAGCACCACCACTGCTCGGACTTGGTCCTGTAGTATGTGGTGACTGAGCTCTAGCTCCCATCGAAGCGGAACTCCTCGAGTCCCTCACTCCAGTCGCGTTACTCGTCGACTTGGAGATAGAGGCTTGTGATCGGAGCAGATTACTGTCTGATCTACTGTGTTGTCCATTGTTGCCTTCTGCAACCTGGAGGTTTCCCAAACTCGAGCTTAGCTCTCCCACACTCTTTCTACTGTCGTCTTTTTCACTCTGCGACCCAACAGGAGCCTCTTCTGAATACTTGCTCGTTCCGTTGCTGTAGCCGTTCAGCCCCGTTTGCGTTCCCGAGAGAAGAGGAGCGGCGGTCCCTGCTGCTGCTGCTGCTGTCGTCGATACTGACGACGGTGCGGGTGCTGGCCGGCTGACGATCGGCTGAACAGTGCAATGATCGCCTGGCCTCGGTTCGAAGAACAGTCGAACCAATTCAGATGTCATGATGTACTCGGGCAAGGCACACAACTCGTTGATGTACGTATCGAGATCATTCCGTCTTTGCGAGGTAATCAGGTCATCCACTTGATCCAATGGTCCAGGCATCAGAGGCAGAATGCGCGTATTCTGCACACCACCCTGTGTCTCTCTTCCTGCTTCTCTCGGGAAATGATCGAGTAGAGCGATTTGGAACTCGTAGAAGTCTTCATAAAGTCGATAGAGGATCAAGTCCCTTTCCTCTCCGATAGGTGCGATTGGTGCTTGAATAGGCGCACTGGGAACGTGGCTTGAGATGTGTGAAGCCTGAATACGAAACCAGTAATCACCCTGTTCGAAGTGAAACGAATCGACCTGAGCAGATGTGATCAAGCCAGTCGGGAGGGGCTCTCCCGGTGGCATACCCAGTGGAAGCTCCGAAGGCACCAATGCGGAAGACATCGACTCCAATGCCGAGGACGATGACGAGGAAGGGTATAAATCCTTACTGGGTACCATGGGAAGATTGACCGAAGAGGAGCTGCCAGCCCCCGAATTGTAGTATTGCTGTGCTGCTGAAGAAGATGGCGGAGGCATATTGGACCCTTGACTGCTCTGACTGGAACCAAGGCCGACACTGCCACCGCCGCCTCCTCCACCGCTCCTGTTCTCAAATTCAAATCTACCCAGTGGAATCGTGTTCTTTTTGTAATCGGCCGTCATTTTCTTCCATTCTTCCACCTTTGGGATGATACCTTTACTGATCAATTCATCCACATTCTCCACCTTTTGACCATTCGTGACATCCTTTAATTCGACAAACGTTACTGGGATCAATCCGGGGCCACCCAATCTTCCGATCGGTTTCGCAACGAACCATTCAAAATTCGATTGAGCAATCACAATAATCGGTTCCCCTGCACTCGCTTCCAGTTCATCCGCTCTTTCAGCAACGAAATCAAACTTGACAACAGCGTAGAAACCTCCTCCAGTCTTGGCAACTACAGATGATCCTGCCGCTGTTCCCGTCACTGGCGCAGCAGAATTGTCGAAAGTCGACGACACATTTGTCCCTGCAGGACCAGGTACCCCACCACCAAGAGGAGGGCCTGATCGTCCACTTTTACTCAGAATGTCAAAGTAAGTAGCTGGGACGAGACCTCTGGCATTGGTGAGTGGATTGGTCGCCTCCAGCCAGTCCGGGTTATTTGTTTCGTCACTCAAAACATGAAAGAAATCGCCCTTGCTAAAACTGAGCTCTTGGGGTGCTCTTGACTTGTAGTCTCGTGTAGCTCGAATGACTTTCTTCGGAGGCTGAATAGATACCGCATTCTTGACACCCATGAACAAGGCTGGCGCTGCCGCATTTGGTCTGCTTTGTCCGTTGGAATGTCGATCTTTGTTGAGCGATCTTCTGAAATCTTTCAGGCCCTTCATGTTGAGGTTTTACTTCGAGTGCAGCAGTCGCAAGTTGGTAGAAGAATCTTGTTACCTATCGAGGTACGAAGAAAACAATTCGGAGAGCTCGATGGGTCCTGCCTGATTGTGTGGGAGTCCTGCAAAGACGTGTAGATACTCAAAGTGTTTGATCTAGGATCTGGCGAACAATGGAACCAGAATGTATCGAGGGCGATAAAGTGTGCAACGTCGATTTTTAAAGATGCTGCCGGAGAAGATGAATTTCCAAGACTTTTGGTCTGTGCCGGATAGATCAGCGATGAGGATCGTCTATTATCTCTGGACCGTTGACCACTTGCAGATGTTGTTCGCGCTACTCTTTCCCACCTTGTCTTTTTCTCGACGTTCCAGGAGGCCACACACAGTCTCGGGCGCCACTTCGCTAGCCTGAATAGTCGTGTCGAATCTGTAAGACTCTTGTAGAGGATGTATGAGTCGACGAAAGCAAGTCTATGCCTTTTGCTGACGATCGTGCACTCCTCCTCGCCTTATCCTGCGGTTTGCAAGTACCGGAAAAGAGAGACAGAGAGAAGCGCCCTCCTTTTTTTTTAAGATTCAGACCTCGCGATCCAAAGCAATAGAAGATTTTTCGCGTTCCCTCTTCTGTTATCGTACTGGCTACTGCTACCCCGTGTTGTCTCGTCGTTTCCTCCTTCTACGTTTTCGTCCGTCTGTGCCTGGAAGCAAAAAGTAGCGCAATGACAGGAAGGTGCGAAAGTGTGTAGAATCTACCACGGCGACGCCAATGTTCGTCGTCGGAAGAAACGCTATGCCGGCTCAAAGCTGCGATTGTTTTGATGGCGGGTGTAGATGGTCTAAAAAAGAATCGTCGTGAAGGGTTAGGACAATATGCACGCCAAACTTTTTTTTTTCTTTCCTTTCAAATCATTTCTAGCTCACAAAAGAATAATGTTGTAATACAAACTTCAATCTCCCCCTCACCTCCTTAGATCTAGAGGAATTAATCGGTGCATATAGATATCAATTGCGTCAAGAAAGCTATCCTTTTCTTTTCCACTTGGAACATCCTCCCCCCCACCCCCGAGACGCGCCCTTCGAATTACCCAATGCACACAGCGCAGGAATAGTACGGTACTGTAGCTCCATTTAAGGGATTATAAAAGAAAGTCCAAGTAGAAAAGGACATGTCACGATAATGGTTGCAGATGATGCAGCCCAAGCAATGAAGTCCTTGACGCAGAAAAGGTACCAGCGCGCCGCTCTTCGCAAAAGAAAATAACGGCAGCTCTGCCGTGTTTATTTGATTAATTAATTTCAATGGCAAA
Organism: Exobasidium rhododendri; assembly: GCA_026210745.1. Lineage (NCBI taxonomy): Eukaryota > Fungi > Basidiomycota > Exobasidiomycetes > Exobasidiales > Exobasidiaceae > Exobasidium > Exobasidium rhododendri. The sequence goes on from CP110630.1 coordinate 3,104,437, forward strand.
GGCAGTTGCGGTGAATAATAGAGAACGTGAAGCGCTAAGAAAGTCACGCTGTTGTGTGACATTTCATTACCCATGATCCGGACGTCGAAGTGTAACAGAGAACTTTTGCCTTGTTCGTTCTGGACACTAGCTTCGTCTTTCTCGCTCGTGATGGCGCGCTCGGAAGCGGCACTGCTCACAAGAGTTTTCGACAAGAGACTCGACCTTTGACGGCCATGGAGAGAAAGACTTTCAGATGGTCTAAGCCTGCGAGATAGACAAACTCCTTCGCTTTTCCACAGCTGCGAGAGGAAAGAGGAACGAGGAACACACTGGCCACAGCACCAAATCTTGGCTTCCAATGCGCCAGGTGGCATCGATTACCAATAATTTTGAGACCAAGGCTCAAATGTACACAGTCCAGAGAGAATGAAAGAGGGCTGAGATCTCATGGCCTTGACGGACGCTGCACAGCAGCAAACGAAGACAGCATGAGACGGGAAGAGGGAGGAGGAAAGAAGGTGAAGGAAGGAGAGGGGGGATAGGTATAGGGAATTGTAGTGAGAAGGATTCTTCCAAAGAAGCAGAAAAAAAGTACCTGCTTTCGGCTGATGGGAGCATCAGAGACCAGCTTGAGTTCCGCATCAGGTTTCCCTCTTTTAGCCACCTTTCTCTATATAGTCATCTAGATCGAGGCAAATGAAGTGAAGAGCGAGGTTGGGTTGCTTCCTTGACTAAGTCGGTTGACATCAGAAACTCCTTGAAGATTTTGCATAACACCAAACGGAGCATAGGCCTTGACGTAATCTTGATCCTTCACCCAGGCCATCATTTCAGTCAAGAATGTCTTAGCAGCGGCAGCAGTGCATTGAGCTCCACCGTTAAAGTTTTGACAGGCTGCTTCGGTAATCCAAATGTCCTTGCCAGTAACCTCGTGGTAATTCGCTACGTAGGTCTTGAAGTTTTCGACGTCGACATCATAGTAGTGAACGGCAACGGCATCTAGTCTTTCAAAGACGTCGCTGCACGAGCTCATGAATTCCTTGTACCAGGTGGTGAGACCAGTTGGATCAGAAGTAGTCGAAGGTCCAATAATGTACCAGTCGTCATCGGCCAATGGCATGATGTATTGCTTCATCAAAGTGCAAGCGTGTGCGGGCGTCATGTCTGATTGGCCGACTTGATTTACTTCATTCATTCCCATGACACACTTGTACTTGTTGTACGTTCCAGTAGGGTCCTGAGTGACCTTGGTGTTGAATTCGTCTGCATTGGCACCTGAACCGGTATCACCCCAGAGCATGGGGCAGAAGACCTTGTCGGTAGGGGCAGTGCTCCAGCCAGGAGTAGCTCCCCAGGAGTAGTACCAATCAACGTTGTCGACCAGGAAATTAGAAATGTCCATACTGTTAGAATTGGGCCAAGCGAGACCTTGCTTGCCTGAGAGGGTCAAATTCTTTCCGGAGCCAGAATACGTCGCATTAGAAGATGTAGACGACGTTGTAGACGACGAAGATGTATCCGTGGACGAGGTGCTGTCGTAATCGGTTGAATCACCGCTGTCGGACGACGTCGACGATGAAGAAGTAGAAGAAGACTTGGCAGACTTGTTGTCGCCGTTGTTATATGTCTTTTTACTTCCTTTCTTGGATGTAGATGAAGACTTTCCCTTCTTAGAAGAAGATGAACATTTTCGTTTTTGATTGTGAGGTGTGTTGCGTCGTAGTGCGGGAGCGTGTACTTGTCCGTATTCGGAAGCTGCAGCCAGTGCAGAGCTTGCCAAAAAAGCAGTAGCAAAGAGGGTGAATGCGAAAGATTTCATGATGAGAGAAGTGTTGTGGGGGTGCAGAATTCCTTCGGTATGCTGGGAGATGGAGAATGGAAGGGAAAGATGTGTGCAGAAAAGGGGGGTTGCGATTACTTGTTGCTTACAAAACTGACAAGTAGAAGGCTAATGAAGGTCGACTCGTGTGGACGTGAACCGTGTGTAGATTGTGTGTGGTTGACAAGAACGTCGCGATGGAAGATGTTACGAGATGAATGCAGGCGATGTGCGGGAAAAGGGGAAGAGGATTGGAGAGAAAGGATGAGAAAAGAAGGGGAAAGTGGGAGGATGAGATGATGGGTGCAGCAGTAGTTATGATTTGCAGGAGAAAAAAAAAGGGGGACAAGAGGCAGCGGACAGGATTGCTTGGTGTGAGATTACAGTACTCGTTCGGCTCACACGGCAGATGCAAACGCACACGCCAACGTCGGAAAGCAAGCAACCCCCTTAAAGTCGCCCGTTCCCTTTGTTCTAGTGCCTTGATCTTTCGTTTCCCTGCGCGACCAGTCCCCAAATTCGATCTGCGTAGAGTAAGTTGTACTTGCACTTAATACAAATGGACTCCGAAGGAGTGAAGACGCGTAATTCCTTTGTTGTATCTCAATGAATACATTGTTGCAAGAGCTTTGTTCCCCTGGAAGAAAGAAACACACCGTTTGTAAGAAGAGAGGAGAGAACATTGCTGAAGAAATTGCAAACAAATAGCAGCGCACACGGGAGCGCACTGCATAGCGTACAACGTACTTGTATCCTTGTTAATTAGGGGACCAAATCTTGATGCAACAATCTAATTCTGGGATCACCTATATTTAGACAATCGTCCGCAAGATGGAAGGATAGCAGCATCATCGCAAAGAATGGATACACTTCGATGTGTGCTGGTATGGAAGAGATGATGCTCTAGTGTACATGGAAAGGAAAGCACGCAGGAAAGAAGAGGTAGGAAAGAAGACGGTCTGCTGCTCTTGCTTGCGGTCGAAGTTCTTTAAGGTGGTCTCTCGCATTGCCGTATGCGGTTCGTTTCGATCGATCGTTCTGCATCGTGACGACTCTTGTGTCATGCAATGCACTGGAAGAGTCAAGGTCGAGGCGCAAGCGTAAGCCAGTGACTGCTCTCGAAAAGAGGCGCAAATGGCTTGGCGATATTGCCCACTACGACACGATCCGACCGGCTCATGATAGAGAACAGGCCTCTACAGCATTGGGCCCCTCTAAGGAGCTCATGAGAGAGACAATAAAGTGAAGATTGCTGGCGGCCTGTAATAGTGAGACAATGGAGACAGCGATGTGTATTTCTCGAAGGCAAAGGATCCTTCTTGTTCTATTTGTACCTCTCTTTGGAGAAGTAAAGAATGTCTCGTCGGCCTGGCCCAGTATGTTCCTGATCTTCAACGCCAACTATCGAGCATAGCCTTACCGACGTCTGACCACACTCTTTCTGATAAGCTCTGCAGTTCGGAGACGATCAGCATGCTCCTTTTTGATCTCACGTTCTAATCTCGATATTCTGGATAGCATCATGGCTTCATTTGCATCTTTACGGCTAATCTCCCTCTGCAACTCCAGCAATCGAGTGACTTCTTGATGTAGATCAGCTTTCAAGTCCTCGTTCCTTACTTTGAAAGTGCTCACTTCGCTTCTCGATCGCTCTAGCATGTCCAATAAGCTATCGCGCTCAAGGTTGTGTCGTCTCTGTAGCGCCATCATGGAAGCTGGCGGCGAAAGCTCGCCTTGCATTTTGTGCTTTGATTGAGATGCATAGTAAGCACCATCTTTGTCGACGATTTCCATTAGAGACCCAACTCTTGTAGGCATTTGAGAGGTAGGAGCGATGTCGACATACTCCTCATTGCTAAATCCATTCCCTTTGAAAGAACGATGAACAGGACTGGAGGCTTGGTAGTATTGGCTGACCTTAGTGCTGTTGCTTCCCACACTCGGACGTCGTGGTGGTGACTCAGAGATCGCTCGACGTGATCCCATAGAGATATTACTACTTCTTCCCCTCAACCGTGGCTCGTCTGTCTCTCGAGGCAACTGTAGTTGTGAAGATCTACTTGATGCGATTGCACGAGCCAATGTGTCGCTTTCTCGCAGTAATTGTTGACGAGCCGCTCTGGAGGACGAAGTGGAGCCAGTAGAAGAGGGTACATGGGCAGCACTTTGCGTACGACTTCGATCCTGCTGCCTCGGTACCTTTCTATTTGGCGACGTGAGATAATGGAGATTTCCTTGTCCTTGCTGACTTACTGATGACACTTGAGCGTGAGTGCTTCTTTTCGCCCTCGACTTGACATTTGGCATGGGAGAATTGGCGTCAATGCCAGCCGCTGTATCCACAAGGTCGATCATTCTCGCATATGCCTCTTCGACGTCTTGCATTGATTCCTGTCGTACTCGTGCAGCTCGGAGCGGCGTTGATTCATCCTGAGGTAGCAGTGACATCTGCTGAAGTTGTGGTTCTAGCGACCTGGAATGAGCAAGGTCAGAAACCGATTCATCTTCATTTGGAATTTGAGGTAGATTCGAAGAGCTTATAGCTCGACGAACCTGCTTTATGGCATCAGCAATGGCCACTTCCTGGTCTGGCGGTAGGGTGATGCGTCCTTCTGCAGGCACAGAAAGCATTTCAAAGTCGTTCAGTTCAGCTTCCGTGACCACCTTTGTGCTCATCATAGATGTATGTCTAGGTGCCAAAATTTTACTTCTTAGGCTCAAGGGATTAAGACTGCCCTCGAGACTGTGATCTTGCAGAGCTGCTTCGACGGCTGCTAGATTGTGCTCGATCTCTGACACACTCATGTTCCCAACAGCTCTTCTCATCGGTGGAGTGATGTTTCCATGTCGCTGCATTGTACTTGCCAGGTTGTACTTTCATCGATGTGGGAAGTTGGCTCCTCAAATCTTCCTCCCTTTGTCTTCGACTGTGGGTCGTATGATGCTGGGCACTGCGTGGGTTGCAGACGGCGCTTGGGCGAGTCTGTCGGGTGTTGTGCAGGACACTCTCTGCGGGACACTTTCTACAGGAGATTGGGAGGAAGAAGATGCCACTGTTGCCGGATCACGTTGTTGGGCTTGGAGTGCGACTCGCACTGAATATATTTTCGACTTCACGTCAAGAAAGAAGAACCAGACGCCCAATCGAAGAAGTGAATTACCGCATACTACGCTTCAAGCCCTGATCAGTACACGACAGGATGTATCGTCATGAAGTTTTATCAAGGGAAGTGAACAGACTGCTCTTGATGCCCTCGTGCGGGCAGCAGCATACTGCAGGATGAGGAGGATGTGAGGGTCTAGCCTCGCATGGGAACAGAATGAGAGGCACGAAATGACTTTGCACGTCGGTGTACACGCTCTATCATTCCCCCCTCCACTCCCCCACTCCCTTCGGTCTTGCGGAAGTCAATTCGTGCTCACACAATCTTACAAGTTGCAGGCGATCGAGAAAATCCAAAAGGGCTGAGCTGGGATACTGAAGGGAGCTCGATGCTGGACTATCTTGCTCGCAAGATTACTTACGCTCTCTCCAAAGGTCCTGCGTGCTCCTACGCCCGCTTCCCGTCTCTCCTTTCCCTTGAACCTCACAAACTTCCCCTTCAGTGTGATAAGTAGTGGTGTGATTGAAACATGTGGTAAGTCGTACAACAGAAGCATGCTATGTATAGGTCTGTAGTCCACCTCGTCTTGGCTCTCTTTTGCTTTTGTGATTATTAGTTTGCATCTATCTTCTCACGAGATCGGAAGGCTTGTTGGTGGCATACTTTGGGTCTCAGGGCTGGACAAACGAAGAGGAGTTTCACTATCGGTAAGACAGTACCTAAACACACTTCTATTCTGTAGACTCACATGATTGGCGCAACTGGCTTATTTGATTCAGCCATGAATCTCTGCATAAGCACTCCCATTCCTTTGTTTTTAGAAGATTTCCATCACAGTCAGTATGATGCATTTCCATTTCCCCTCACCAAGAACGAATTCCTACTCACCCTCGAAGCATCCCAGCAGAATACCACACATTATGCCTGACCCTACTGCCGTCTTTGGACCAGCTACGGAAGTCACCATCACGTTGGCATTCAGCATATATCTCTATACATCAGCTCTGCCAGGCTTTCCCTCACCTCGAATGGCTAGACTACCACCAGTCATGAAACCCGCTATGATAGAGTTCCAGTGATCTTCCTTTTGTCGGATACCCTTTACTGTGCAATCATATGTCGAAAACATGGTACCCCAAATACCGAAATTTCCACCCAACACTGGCGCCCTCGCCTTTATTGCAGAAAGTGCTCCCGGCAGTCGAGCTCCCTATTTGTTTATAAAAAAAAAGAAGACAAGGTCAATGCTCTCGATCGATCTCCTCTCTTTGCACAACATTCAAGCGCTCCTTTCAAACTCACTCTTGGTGAATTTCTGCTTCCTTTGATTCCATGCCAGATGGTTCCACCTATAGCACCCATACTAAATGCGCCACCAGCATCGTTCAGTATCACCCAGGGACATGGATCTCTCGTTCTATCGCCGTGAGCCATGCTGTGTCAGATGCTGCTGTGTTGAACACGAGGAAGGAAGAAGGCGATTGCGTCACCGTGACCGTTCCAGAGCTCTCGACTGATACAATACAATGGTATTCGTAGAGTGACAATCACTGACAAAGGAAAGCATCAAAATTCCATTGGGCCATGTCACGTGCATGCAAAGTCCGCGCTCTTTTTCTGATTTCAACCTGGGATTTGAAAGGTACTTGCTTCAGATTCATCTGAGAGGTCGGGAACGACAGGTCTTGGTATGCACAGAGTCAATGGTGCTTTTAAGCATTCTTCAAGCAGGCGAATTTTTTAGATTTTTCATTTCTAGCGGAGAAGGAGGAGATTTTGGCTTATTTTGTGTGCGGGATTTGAGACAAAGGAGTATCAATAAAAAAGGGAAGAAATGAGGTTGAGGGATAAGGAAAGCGGAGGAAGGGCGCATGTCAAATGCAGAAAAGCGAGCAATTTCTTCTACTCATCATCTTCGTCCTTTGCAGTGGTGACTTTGCTTCTCTTCTTTACGTCTTCCTTTGGTGCAACGGCAGTAGACTTTGCTGTAAGTGATGAGGGTCCATCAATCTTCTTTGCAGGCTTTGGAATCGCCGTTGTGGAAACTGGCTTGGATCCACTTCCCGCAACTCCACCTATAAATCCGACCAGTCCGATCAGACCCATCACGGCAGCACCAATCAACGCTGCTACACTAGGATTTTCCTTTACGGCACCAAGTGGGTCTACCTTTGCTGCTTCGGCAAAGTTGAACAGCTTTTGCTTCATCAATTCAAGCCCGTAGGGTCCCTCGACGGCCTTGTCATCTTCAATTTTCTTTGCATCTTCATCCTTCTTTTCTAGATTCTGTTCGATTGCTAGCTTTTCTTCAAAAGTCTCTCTTGCCAATTGGCGAGCGTCTTCGATGCTGTGTCCCACGTAGATGTTGTCGAAAAGGATGTCCTCATCCATGGTCCAGATTTCGAATCCGATTCCGGCAATCTTTGAGAAGTAGTTGGGGTTCTTGTCTTCAAAGTAGCTTGGGTTTGCAATCTTCTTGGGTGCCCATTCACCTTTGTACGCTGGGTTGTCAATCAAAGGAGCAGACCACTTGCCCTTGTACTCTGGATTACGAATCGTCGGTCGAGTCCAAGGTCCGCAACCGGGTGCTTCCGAGCACTTGGGGTTGGGGACGGTCGGGGCAATCCATTCACCGTCTTCCTCATCTTCCCATTCTTCTGGCTTAACTGCTTCTGGATCAGAGACAGTCAATGGTTCCGTTTCCAACCATCCTTCTGGCATGATAGCAGCTGCATCCGGGATCTCTGCACTTGCATCTTCATCCCAGTCATTCGGCTTGACAGCTGATTCATCCGGGATACGGGCAGTCTCGACCCAGTCGGCTGGCTTCTTGTCTTCGGGGTCATCTGCAAGAAAAATGGAAGTATTTATCAGCACGCAATCCAGTCACCTCCTCGCACTGGTAGTACTGTACACTTACCAATCTCCTTTTCGGGATTGACCGCAGGTTCAAAGGTCTCCAACAAAGTTCCATTCTTCTTTGAGTCGTTGTTGATCATGATGTCAAATGTGTTGTCCGGTCGCACAATCAGGGTGTACAATGTGGAGAGCTTGGAGATCTTTGCGTAAGGAGCATATTTGACATGCTTTTCTTCAATTTCACCCGAGACCGGATTGGTGTGTCGGAAGATAAAGTGAACCTTGTTGGTGGAGCCACACTGGTGTTTTCGGAAGGGCGTGTCAGTAGCGAACGCAGCACAGCATATTAATCAAGCCTGACACCAAGAGACTCACCTTGTCAGGACCGAACATGATGGTGTAGCTGAGGAGAGGAAAGCACACGTTAGCATGATCATTTCCAAAGACCTTCACATAGAGACACTGATCCACTCACGGAGTCTTATCGGAGAACTCCTTTGCTTGAATGCCATCTGCACCCTCAGTCAAGAGCTTCATATAGGCACCACCGCAACTTAGACTGTTCTGCAGCTTGACTTCGTATTGAATGACAAGTGGTTTCCCTTCCAAAGCAGCGGCTTTGGCGTCAACAGCCTTGGCAAATGGTGCAGAGATAGCGTGCTGGGCTGCTTTGGACTTGGCAACGAGACCTGCATCACCAATCAAGCCGGGAAATACCGTTGGTTCCTCTACCGACCATTTTCCGACGTACGAAAAGACTTCTCCCCCCGTTTGCTCCTTGGTCGCGCTGGAAGGAGTCCATCTACTTTCCCAATCTGGCGTGAACTGCTCCAAGAAGGGAGCTGTGATGGTGGTGGGCTGAGCATGATACCATAGGTAAGCAACTTCAGTATTCATTTTCTTCTACTGTCCTCTAGTTCTCCGTACCCCTCTCCTCTTGTCTCACCTCAAATGTCTTCCGCTCTACGTCCCCATGGACAGCAGAAGCAGCGAGGGCGAGACCTAGAGCAGCTTTCGCAACGTAGTGCTTCATGATTGTAAGAAATTGACTTCAATAAGAGTGAGTAATATGATGGGACAGCTTTAAAGAAGGAAGGGCAGATAATCTACCGTCGATAGCAAGAAGAAGTGCTTCAATCGAAACAGGCGGAAAGGCAGCGTCTTTTTCAGGAAGATTGGCTTGACGATTGGAATCTGCTGACGTGGAATTGCCCGGTGCGCTTCACTGCCCAAATTAGAGCTTTTCCTAAGGCGCTAAAAGAAAGACACAGGTTGCATAAATTTGCACGTGACGTGTATCGTCCTCTTCCCACCCCCCCCCCTCCTTCCACCTTTTACGATTCAAGTCCATACGCCAGGAGAAGACTGTCTGGCTGCATCAGTCGTATTCACTTCGGCGCGGTACTTTTCCAGCCTCCTCTCTCGTTGATTCACCTTTTGCTGCCTTCCTCAGAGGAGGTATCAAGTAGGAGCTTCTTGGCTAGAGAGAGATTGTCAGCTTAGTTCATACTCGGCTAGTGATGGAGGAGCAGCAATATGGACTCAATGCTACGCCCTCACAAACACGATCATTCATTCACAATTGCTTAGCTACTTGGGAAGAAGGAGGCAAGGAAAAGGTGTAAGTCAATCTTTGGAAGAGGGAGAAAAGCAAAGGCAAACAAGGCCCATCTTGCGACGACATCGGCTCATTTCAGTCACTTACCCCGCCGCTTCTTTTCTTCTTCTTCTTCATCTTCTTCTCTTCTTCTATTTTGAATGACTCAGGCTCGTGGCTCTTCGTTCCGGTCTGCACTCGCTCTCACAGTCTTCGCAATGTGGGCAAAATTCGCTTTGGACACTGGTGCATGCCTTGCTAAGTGAACATACACTGCAGCCAATCTTGCCGTCATCAATCTTTTCCTCCCTCTTGAGCCAGCTCATCCGGGAAAGTCAAATCAATGACACGTTAGGCGATGAGCCGAGAGCAAGCTCAAGCAGAGATGTGTCTCCATCAGATACTAGTAGCGAGCAAGAATTATCGGACTCACTCTCAAAGGTCATACTCGATGTCATCTGGGCAGTAGACTACGAGATTGATTCTCGAAAGGAATTTGCGCTTGCGAACACTTGCACGACTTTGATCGGAGATAGGGAAGGTGAAAGCAGTGGAAATAACAGCCTCGACGATGCTTTCAAGGCAGCAAAGTCTGCCCTCGTCGATGTTGTCAGACATCTTATAGTGAGTAGAGGATAACGAGAAAAGCCGATGTAGAGATGTCTCTTCTTCCTCACCATGTCAATTGCATTGCAGTCCACGAACCTTTTGACCAGATTAGCAGTAGCGGAGCGACTAGAGACTGGATTGCTAGCTTTGATTGGTCTAATCGATGACGAGACGGGATTCAATCGAAAGTACGTTCGACTCAATACTGCCAATTTGTACAAGCAGCAAAAATTCAACCTACTCAGGGAGGAGAACGAGGGCTACTCGGGTCTGATTAGTGAATTGATCGATGGGATGGGCCCTCCTATCAGAGGAAAAAGGACGGCGGAGGCTCCTTTCCATCGTGTGATAGAGCAGGAAAGCACAGAGAAGAGAAATATGCGAGCAAAGCGGGTGATGGACAATGTTTCTGCTCTCATAGGCTTCTTCGATTTGGATCCGAATCGAGTGCTGGACATAATACTTGACGTCTTCTCCACCAATGTGATCCGACATTGGCCCTTTTTCCTGGCACTTCTGCAGATTTCTCCCTGGAGCACTAGGAAAGCAAAAAGCTCCGAACGATCGTACGACAACAGCAATGGAATGGACTTGGATGTGCCGTCTTCAAGCGACGATGTATTTGGAAATGTTGACATGGACTTGAAGGGGGACGACGCAGGTCACAGAGTGTGCGCTCAAGTGTTGGGCTTCAAGTTCGGCCACTATCAGCAACCAGACGTGTCGGAGCCAGTACCGGAAGGACTCTACCTGATGACTGCCATTCTCCTCCGGGAAGGTCACATTTCCTTTCTCGATCTTTACAATCACCTCAGCGCGGATGAGAAAGGTATGTCAGCTCTGCACGAAAAGTACAAACAGTCGATGAGTGATAAAGTCATAAGCGCAAGGGGCAACGCTCTCTCTATGGCCGCGCCCTTGACAGAAGAGAGCAATGGCCTTGGCGGCAGTGATGCGATGAAGGACGGCGGTGGGACGGCTGGAGCAGATGCAAACTGCGAACTCCCCAATCAAATCTTGGGTCTACTCAAGGCGATGCTAGGAATTGGTCTGATCAAACATTCACTCGTCATACTGGGAAGATATCCGTGGCTGTGTGGAGCGTATCCTCAAGTGGCCGATCTTTACAGTCGATTGCTGGACGTTGTCATAGAACCAGCCTACTCCAGTATCTCACTCGCGACGCAGGTTCCCGTCGTTTGCAACCCATCGATAGCCGTCACCAAGATGCGATACGATACAAAGCGGCAAGAGTTGGTTGCAGCACCACCACCTCAGCTTCGAATAACCTCGTTGGCACCTGAACCACTTCCGACCTTGACGAGTTACTTCATCTACTTCTACCCTCTTTGGAAGGAGCATCTGCCCCGGTGCTCGACCGGCAACTTGCTCCATGATTTTGTTCCTCTGCTTCGAGTATTAGGCCCTCATCTTTGTCGAAATCCGACGCTCTTTCAGAAGATTTGCCGGCTGGGAAAGATTGCGATGAAGACGGCCTCCAGTCAATCAGAAGATCAGATCGCATGGCTCGAGATTGTGAGGAACTCGTTGTTGCCAGCGCTGACAATGACGACTGGTAATTCTGGCCTTGTATCCGAGGTGTGGGCCATCTTACGACAGTTGCCTTACATTGATCGATACAACTTGTACGGCGAATGGAAATACTCCTTGTACAGGCGACCCGAGCTGCGAGCAAGGCAAGCCGAGACGGAAAAGGAAGCCAAGGGGATCTTGAAACGGATCAGTAGCGACAATGTCAAACAATCAGGTCGAGCTCTAGCAAAGTCGTCTCACACCAATCCCACAATCTTCTTTACAGTGGCCTTGAATCAGATTCAGTCCTATTCGAACCTGATTGCACCCATTGTAGAGAGTGCAAAGTACTTGACGCACTTTGAATACGACGTCTTTGGATTCAATCTAGTCGACGCTCTTAGCAATCCAGAGAAAGAGAGAACGAAGCAGGACGGAACGAGCACCAGTATGTGGTTGCAAAGCCTGGCCGCTTTCACCGGAACTCTCTACAAGCGTTACGCCATGATGGATTGCTCCCCCGTGCTGCAGTACATTGCAAATCAACTCAAGGAAAATAACTCGAAAGATCTCGTCATCATTCGAGAACTGATCCTGAAGATGGCTGGTATCGAGCCGCTCGCCAATCTATCCGACAGTCAGATAGCGGCGTTGAGTGGCGGCAGATTACTACGGATGGAAGCTATGATGGTTGCCAACGCATCTATTGCCACACCAGCAAGGGTTCAATTCAAGAAAAGTGGAGCAAGATTACTCCAGGCCCTGATGGAAAGTCGAATGGCCATCCCTCTGCTGATCCTGATTGCTCAGCAAAGACAAGCCTGCATTCACCTGGTAGCAACCAGTGAAGCCCACTTGAAGTATCTGGGCAACCTGTTCGATACTTGTCAGGAGATCCTCTTTCAATACGTGGAATTTATCCACAATCAGCTGGAGGCGCAAGCTTACTCTGAGTTGATTCCAAGCATTCCTGATCTGTGCACGAGATTCGAAGTGGAACCTTCCATTGCTTTTCACATAGCTCGACCGAGACTGCTGTTGAACTTGCGCACGATGGAGGCAAGCGAGAATGAAGAAAGGCTGCGCAAAGTAGTCTTGGCGAGCAAGTTGAAGAGTAGCGCTACGAAGAATTTTTCACCGCAACCGGCAGAGGAAGATGAGACGATGAGGGACGTCGATGAGGTGACTGTGCCAGAAGAAGCGGTGGAGTCTGCCAAAGGAAGAGTGGTAGAGACCAGTCCTCCTGATGCTGCTGGTGCTGCTGCTGCTGCTGCAGCTGTCGACGACTCAACGCCTGCAGTGGATGCTGTGGCTCCAGTGACGCCGGAAGGACCTATATGGAAAGCCGGACTTGCAGAAGCTGTTGCAGTGGCAGAGGCAGTCTTGCCAGAGGAAGCAAAGGACATCATTGGACTGCACTTCTACGCCACCTTTTGGCAACTGGGTCTGGCTGACATAACCGTTCCGACGGAAAGGTATGAACAGGAAGTACGATCTTTACAGCTGATCATTGATCAGAACCCAGAGGGGGGAAGGAAGTCCATCCATAAAGCTCGCATTCAAGCTCAAGATATGCACAATCAACTTCGAGCCGAACTACGCGAGCAGACTCTATCTCATGCCACTACAAGGAAGAGGCTCTTGCTCGAGAAGAATTATTGGTTTGCCGACCAGCCCAATCGATCCGACATTGTCTTCAAGCTGATGCAGCACTGCGTTGTACCTCGGGCCATTCTTTCGCCCACCGATGCAATCTTTGCGGGAAAATTCATTCGTCTGATGCACCTTAATGGAACGCGCAACTTTTCCTCCCTGACGGCGTATGACAAGATTGTCATTGACCAGGTTGCGCCGTTGATCTTCTCCAGCACTGAGAATGAGATTCGCAACTATGCCAGGTTCTTACAAGTCGTCCTGGCAGATCTAATTACGTGGTACAAAGACGAAAACAAATTTGTGAAGGAAGCGTACGGAGACAACTTGCCCGGCTTCCAGATGAGGTGGGCCGATCGACACGGCGGAGAGGCGATCCCAAGAGGAGATATGCTAACATTTGAGAACTTCAAGACGGTGATGAACAAATGGCAGAACATGCTAAAGTCGATCTTTTGCGAATGTCTTGCTTCGAAGGAGTACATGAGGATCCGCAACACGATCGTGATCATGACCAGGATTGCCAGGCAGTTTCCCATGTTTGAATCACATGGGATCGAGCTGGTAGAGAGTGTGACGTTGATGAGCAAGGAGGAAGATCGAGGCGATCTCAAGATTCTAGGGCAGGGGCTACTGGCAACGCTGAAGAAGCAACAAAAGGGATGGATTGCAATCAAGAAGAGGGTGGTGGTCGTAGACTCTTCCACACCCGCGACGACGGAGAGAAAGGGCACAGCAGCGACACCAACAAACGAAAAGGCAGAGTCGACAAGATCAGGTGCGGCCACGCCCATCGTCGCAGAGAAGGAAAAGATGGAAGCGGCAAGTAAGGCTTCGCCAAGCGATCCTATGAAAGTAGAAGACAACGTCGCCGGAGGTAAGGGAGATCAGGTGGAAAACGGCAGCAATGGGCCAGGAAAGGTCGAAGGAGAGTCTGGGAAAGCAGAGTCCCATACTCAGGATACATCAGCAAGCTCAAATCGACCGTCCCTCGACCGGAAAGCAAGCGCAACACCGACAAACGTACGAGGTAACGGACCACGATCTCCGAGTGTATCGGCTGCTCGACAAGCTGCTCTGGAGAGCTTGAATTCCGGCATGAATCCACCTAGAGCAGCGGCGACGACGGCAAGTGCCCAAGCCTCTCGAGCTCGTCAATCTGGCTCACAACGGGAGAGAGATCCTCCCGGCTCTTCCACTGTTCCCACTCGACATTCAGATCGGGACAACGAAGCAAGCAGAGCTCAGCGCTCTCCCCGTAGTGTCACTGCTTCAAGAGACCCTTCACCGAGTAGGGCACCGAATAGCGTGCGAAGTGGGGTGACCGAATACCATGAATCGAGAAAGACTAGTCGAGTGGGAAGTCGCACTACCAGTCGAGCGGGGAGTGAAGAGGCTGTCGCCAAGAAAGATGAGGTAGGCAACAGCAGCAACAGCAGCAACAGTCGCAGTGAACGAGAGAGAGAGCGGGAAAGAGATCGTTCATCATCCAGTCGACGTGAACGAGACTCTAGAGATCGTCAAGTGAGCAGTCGTGGTGAAGATACGAGAGAGAAGGATCGAGAGAGGGACAGAGATCGCAGCCGCCGCCGAGAAAAGGACAGCAGGGAGAGTGGTAGCAGCGGTAGTGGAAAGGGGCGAGGGGAAGATCGAGAAGCAGAAAGTCGTAGCAGTGATCGTGATCGTGGTACTCGTGAAAAGGGTGAGCGAGAGCGAGAGCGAGATCGTGACTACCCCAAACCACACGATAGCAAAGCCGAAGACGACCGTACAAAGCTACCCCCAACCGGACCAAGACTCGGCTCAGACAACGGCAGTCGGAGGAATAGCGACTACACTCGTGATCGCAAAGACACCCATCGAAACTCTCCCAGGCAATCTACTCTTTCTCAGCAGCATGAAGCGCAGTCAGATTTGATAACACGCAAAGGCCATGCATCGACGGTCCCTACTCAAGGACAGAGTGCTGCGCGCGAAATAATGCCTGAATCGAAAGAGGAGACTGGCGGCCATAGTCCTCCTTCATCTGGGAGGAAGAGAAGCTTAGCAGATAGATTGGCATCCATCAACGGTAACAATGGCTCAGCCAGTCCATCTCCTCTCACGATGAACGAGGACGAGTCAAACAAAAGACTTAAAACCAGTCGAGACCGATTCGCTGAAGAGGTAGAGGCAAAGCAAGACTCTGCCAATAGCGGCAGTACTGGCAGTGGGGGAGTACTTGATCAGCACGCAAGTCCTCGCCTCGACACATCAATGGAGCCAAGCCAAACACAGCAGGGCATCTCGATTCATGGGCAAGGAAGGAGTAGTGCGTCACATAGCTATGCACGAAGAGACACGGGTCGAACAACTAATCAAGGTCGAGGAGGAAGCAATGTACAACACGAGCATCAGCAGCAGCAACACGAGCCACCTCGTCAACCACACCATCAACATCGTCCACAGCAAGATAGCTATCCTCCTCGCCATGATGAAAGACGTGGCGGCGATCGATTGGTGTCGAGCAGTGGCGGGCGTGGGGGCGGTAACAACTTCAATCGAGGAAACGGTGTAGAGGGGGCGGAGAAGGCAAAAGACCAGAGACGTCGAGAAAGGCGCTCCGGGCAGGACTACTAAATTGTGTACTTTGACCTTCTCTGCTCCTAAATACATACTCTTCTTTTGTGATGTTCTCTCTCTGCACTGATAGTGGTAGTCACGGCAAGGCTGGGCTTTGCCTAGGACTATGAGATAAGGATGATCTATTTCTATTTGTGTCTAGTCAGACTGTGTGGTTTGTGTGATACCTTCTATACACGCCATCTATAAAGTCGAATCTACGTCATGCGACCTTCTAACGTCTCTAGAAGTGGTCTCTTTCTTCTATGCATGTCCATCTCTGACCTTTACTTGCTGTTTTCAATCTCGGCGCTGGTGGCGAACACAAACGGTCGACCACCATCAGCGGCGGTTTCGAAAGCTTTGAAATTTTCAGCAGGCACTCCCAATTCGAGAAGTTTGCCGTACACCTTGCTGAATTCGTCGAAAAAGTCGTCTTCCGATTTCGCATAGCGTACGACGTGCTTCTTGAAGCTTGGGTCTTCCACGAGTGCCATGTCGGTAGCTGCAGAGGTGGTGGAGGTCCAAGAGTCAGTGAAACACGTCTAACGCTTCTCGATCTCTATCCCGCCCCCCCCCCCCCCCGCCCCCTTTCCCAAACCAAACACGATAGTCAAAACTTACTCAACATCATCAGGCCACCGGTGCTCTTGTCTTGGTACTGCTTTGGTCCAGCCCACTTCCTGAAGCTCCATTTCTCATTCAAAAGAAGATTGTAGTACTCGTTGGTGAAACTGGTGGGTGCGTGAGACCAAGGTCCATCGAAACCTGATCGATCAGCGTGGCACCTTCCGAGAGCGTGAGCACCACTGAGTGCAACAATCTCCTGGTCATTGAAGCCCATTCGATAGAAGATGTGTCGGAGATGATCTGGTCCCTTGTCACCGTCAGGCAGTCGACCATCAGGTGTGCAGTGTTCTTCGAGCTTGTCAGAGCGACCCGGGCGCCAAGGGATCTTTGGTCCACCCATCTCTTGAACGGCAACAATACCACCCAACGTCCAGAGGTCAGAGTAGGTGATCCAGGGGTGTTTTTTGTGTACCGTCTCCATGAATTCACGAGGGTGAATGAGTCCCGCATTAGCTCCATGGTTGGCTTCGGGAGCAAATCTCATGGTGGCACCATTACTACCACCCGTGTTGGTGTCCTTGCAGTATGTTCCGGACGCATGCCATGCCAGTCGAACGAGAACAGGACCAAAGCTTCCATCGTCGTACTTTTCGTCTCTCTCCAATTCGTTGGCAATCTCGTTGTAGACTTCTTGGTAATCTGCAAAAGAGCCGACTCCGGTTTGATTGGCTGATTTAGCCTTGGCACCACCCAGCTTGGAAGCACCTCGACCAACGCCTACGTCGAGCAGGTCTTTCTTTCCATCTTGATTGTAGAAGTAGAAACCAGCGCCACCAGCAAACAGGACACCAGCGGCGACGAGTACGTTTGTGCCGCTAACCTTGGAGCCGCCGGAAGTGCCACCGGAGGGTGCGGTGGAATAGGGTCGCACAGCAGGCAAACGACGAGGCAACGGTGCGACGTGTGCATTCTGCTTCAATGCTAGACCGGCGTTGGCTCGGAGTCGCAATGGCAGGGTTGATCGCATGGCAGCCATGGTATTAGGGTGAGTATGAGGTGGTAAAGAGAGAGGGAAGAGATGATGGGGTGATTGGGAAAGCACTCCTCCCTTTTCTATTCACGCCAACGCCAGGCTCTATCTACTGCATCTCCTTCCCTCCTCCCTCCCTACCTCTCTATCCCCAAAGTACACCTTTAGTAATTCTCAAAAAAAAAAGGAAAAAAGGATGATTACAAATGACAGGAGCTCTCGGATAATATGGGAACAGCCTCTTATCTTTTTTCCGATGAGAATTCCACTATGCGAACGCGTCAAAGTGAACCTCTTTCATATACTTCGTCTCATGCAAATCTTGTAAATTCGTTTCGGCGTAGCTGACGGCGGAAAGGTACATGCAAGTGCGTTCGCCGTCGATCGCCGTCCAAGAGTAGAGAGCGAGGAAGATGAACTTTCACTAATGCCACAAAGATTAGGAGGCATCTCCTCCCTTTTCAGAGAGCATGAGTACTTGCGAAGAACCTCGTGGTTACCACGACGGTCTGACAGGTACTGCGACATCTAAGCGCAACCTTCACTGCGATTATCGTGGAGTGCACGACGTGGGAGAGATATCGTCCAGATCTGCTGTTACTCGTGCGTAAGGCCTCCAGATGGAGCACGCCATTCACAGAGGTCGACCACGTGCGCTTCTCTGCTCCTGGAATGAATTTTTGAATTCAAAAAGGTTGTATCTGGAATACCAAGAACGTAAGAAAAGAAAGCTACCCTAACTGTACAGTATTGTGACAGAAGAAGGTACACCGCTCGGTTGAGAAGATTGAAGAAGATCAAGAACCAAAAGCCAGACAAGGCTAAGTTGTTGACTAGTCTCTCCGGCCTGCCTCACTTTCTTCATCTTCTTCCTACTCGATACTCTTGATAATCTCCCTCTCTCAATCGGAATCGATCAGCATGGTATCTTCTCAAACTGCCCCCGCTCGTGCTCCTCTCCCAGAGGGTCAATTTCTCTTCACATCGTGAGTCTGGTGACGTGGTGGAGATGGGAGAAAAGATTGAAAGGAATCTAAATGCAGACCCTTGATTGTTTTTGCTCAGCGAGTCTGTCGGTGAAGGACACCCCGACAAGATCTGTGATCAAGTTTCTGACGCTATTCTTGTGAGTGTCGTATAAACAACACCTCTGTACGTCGTAGCACTGACAGTGCTTGCTGTGTATGTCAGGATGCTTGCTTGGAGCAAGACCCCAACTCCAAGGTTGCCTGCGAGACAGCTACCAAGACGGGTATGATCATGGTCTTTGGAGAAATTACCACAAAAGCTCACCTCGACTACCAAAAGATCATTCGAAACAAGATCAAGGACATTGGTTACGATTCATCTGACAAGGGTTTCGACTACAAGACTTGCAATGTCCTTGTTGCCATTGAACAACAATCGCCCGACATCGCTCAAGGTTTGGATCATGGTGATTTGGAGTCTCATGGTGCAGGTGATCAAGGTATCATGTTCGGTTACGCAACGGATGAGACACCTGAATTGATGCCAATGACATTGATGCTTGCTCACAAGCTAAACACTGCATTGGCCACTGCCAGACGTACCGAGACGCTCTCATGGCTTCGACCCGATACAAAGACACAGGTTACCATCCAATACAAGAAGGATGGTGGTGCCATGATTCCCCTTCGAGTCGATACTATTGTCATTTCCGCTCAACATTCCGAAGACATTACGACTGAGAAGCTGAGAACTGAAATCAAGGAGAAAATCATCAAGCAAGTCATTCCTGCTAATCTCCTAGATGAGAACACTGTCTACCACATCCAACCATCTGGTCTCTTCATCATTGGTGGTCCTCAAGGTGACGCTGGTTTGACCGGACGAAAGATCATCGTCGATTCCTACGGTGGATGGGGTGCTCACGGAGGTGGTGCCTTTTCAGGAAAGGACTTCTCCAAGGTTGACCGATCTGCTGCATACACTGCAAGATGGGTGGCCAAATCACTCGTCGCTGCTGGTCTTGCTCGAAGAGTACTGGTTCAATTGTCTTACGCTATCGGAGTCGCGGAGCCCCTTTCCGTCTTTGTTGACTCTTACGGAACCAGTAGCAAGACTGACGACGAACTTGTCAAGATTGTTCGAGCCAACTTCAACTTGAAGCCTGGTGTGATTGTTCGTGACTTGGGTCTTCAGAAGCCCATCTACGCAAAGACAGCATTTGGTGGTCACTTTGGTCGTCCCGAGTTCAGCTGGTGAGTCTTGGCGAGAATTTTGTAGTGTTTCTAACCGTCAAACTTACTGACGCAACATCACTTGACTCACTACGTCGCGGCCTGACAGGGAGCAACCAAAGAAGCTCACTTTCTAAAATCGAGCTCAAAACAGTCTCCGAATCGATTCAACATCGATCAGTAGTCGGCCAAAGCATGCTTGGTGTGATATGAATTAGCTCTAGGTTGCTCTTGCCGCCAAAGCTTCTCATCCTCCCACGCCACATTGCATCTTGCCCTCCATGCTCTCTCGATCCCTTGGGGATATTCTCTTCATCCTCTCTTCTCTGTCTCTTCTCTTTCTTGTCTTTCTCGGATATATCTGCACTGTGGTTCTCTCTCTCTCTCTCTTCATTTGTATTTGCACTTCACACGATTCAACATCGACGATCAATATGATCCTCCTAAAAATAATCATCGGCTTCCGTGCTGTGAGGAGATAGACGTTGCGGAGCGGGCTCACTGAAGTGGATGCCTTCAGATCCTCCCCAGTGACGCGACTCATCACGGCTCATCAGAGGGGCGTGCATACAGAGTGGAGGTTGGCAGGCTGGAGAAGAGTCGACAAAGGGAAAAAGCCCCGAAACATCAATGCGCGTTAGTAGTATCCACTGCATCGAATTGGGGTGCTTGTTCGTACCACGACATCGATGTCCGTCGCTTCCCCAGCAGGCAGAGGTGCAGCAAGACAAGCTTCAAACCTCTGTCGATCTGCCCGGCTCCAAGTGTCAAACACCCACAATTTTTGCTCTAGCTTGAAGCAGGAGCGGATCCGACACGCTTCTAGCTCCCGCATCCCTGGATCATCTCGACCTTCTCGTGTTAATCCAAGGCCTATTCACAACGACAAACACAGCCATGCACACCCTCGTAGGGAGGCTGAGATCACTAAAGAAGGAGAGGGTGATGCAAAGGTCGGATCTCGTAGTTTCATGGAGACGAACGGTGCAAGTAGAGGTGATGAAATGAATGCGGGGCTTGAGAGGGTGGAAACCGAAGTGGCGACGCCGTTGGGGCTCGAGTCAATCTTAGGGCAGGACACTCTTGTAGTGACGAGACAAGTGGAGATGATGAATATATTTCTAGGCTTTGAGCAGGCAAATCGTTACGCAATCAACACAACACAAGGCGAACCAGTAGGGTATCTGGCCGAGACTGAAAAGGGGCTCTTGGGTGGGAGCATCCAGAGACAGGTCTTGAAGACACATCGACCTTTTGAAGCTCAGATTATGGACACCAATGGAAACGTTGTGTTGGTCATCAAGAGGCCTTTCACTTTCATCAACAGCACAGTTTCAATCTTTTCGATAGACCCTGAGACGAGAGAGGAGGTGTTGGTGGGAGAAATTCATCAGGTATGGCATCTTTATCGCAGAAAGTATGAATTGTACATCAACAGGGGTGGGAAAAGGGGCCAGGAAGATTTGGAGCAATTTGCAGATATCGACGAGGGTCTATGGGCTTGGGACTTTGTGTTGAAGAACGACAAAGGTCGGCCCCTTGGTGCTATCAGCCGAAACTTCAGAGGGTTAGTAGAGGCGACAGTGGTAATGTGAGCATTTGTCTTCTGCGTGACGCTAACCCATTCTGCATTACTCTCTGTAAAGCTTCGGAAGGGAGATATTCACTGACACTGGTAAGGATTTTGCCCATGCCGACGGCTCGTAAAAGATGCAACGAGTGACGGTTCTTCCCCTCTCTGCAGGTCAATACGTTCTGACATTCGACCCAAGCACGCCGACCTCTGACTTACGCCTAGAAGATGTGAAGAAGAGTGAATCGCCAACATTGGCGAACAGCACGGCCGGCAGGGAACTGATAGAGTCAGGACCTTCACGACAGCTTACGATACAAGAGCGAGTGGTGGCACTAGCTACAGCCATTTCCGCTGACTTTGGTGAGCGCAATGTCGAGGGAGTTGCAGTGAATGTCCATCTTGCTGAAGGCTTCCACAATCCACATCTACATTTCAGATTACTTTAGCAGACACTCGCAAAATAGCGCTGGTGGGTTCCTGCCTTACTGGATGATGAGTGGAGGTGGCTCTGGTAGTTCCGAACCCAAGCCTGAAGCCGAGGGCTCGACGTCGCCAACCACTCAGGGACAAGATTCTTCGGGAGTGCAAGCGCCTCCGCCTGCTCCAGGCTCTACTGGGACTGGCGCAGATGCAGGCACGGCCGCAGGATTCGGAATGTTTGGGGGTGGGAGGGATGGTAGTGATGTTCAGACGGGTCCTTCTTCCTCATCACCGAGCACATATGATGGCAGTGAATTTGAGTCATCAGCGCCGCCTGCAGATGATTTCGGCCAAGGACAGGAGGATGTGTGGGGGAAGGATGATCCATGGGCAGAACAGACTGGAATGGGAGAGTCAACTTCAAGCTGGGATTGGTCCGATGTATTCGGTGGTGGGGATTGATCACATGTACTAAAGCAAAGCCACCTTCATCTTGTAAATATGCCGTTCGTGTGCTTCAGCACTATATGCACACAATGCTCAGAGACAGGCGGCTCCCAGAGAAGGGGGAAGGAGGGTGGTGCCACACACCACGTGAGTGACAGAAGCGCTCTCCCTTCCACTTGTACGATTTAGGGTGTCGCATTTATATGTTGAAATTGGAAAGCGGCCGGATGTTCCAGCATTGTACATCAAGAGGGTAGAGGCTTCCAGACTACTACTCTCTTTCCCTCATTTATAGCCCCTCATGGATGGGATCAGCACTAACTTATTTCATAATTCTTCCGCTCCCACGTCTGTTCATCCCCCTCCTACCCTTCCAGTAGCAAATGTGATCGAAAGGGAAGGAATGTCGGGAGTAGAATCACCTCTACCGTCTACGGTTGGCGCTGTACATAGCGCAGCAGGAAAGCACCAGCGGGAGCGGGAGAGGCGAATAATGCCAGCAAGACTACGTAGAGTGTCCAACTTGCTAGCGGGTAGTACTATTGAAGATGAATTGTCCGGGACCAACTCGAAATTAGGTGAGTGATCCGGCTGACAGTGTAAGTGTATGGAGCGTTGGGATGAACACTGCATGGTTTTCTGTCCACACCCCCCCCCTTCAGAGGCATACCTCTTACCACCAACGATGCCTCTAGCTCTTAACTCCTTCGAAAAAGCTGACTACCATGTGATCGAGACATCCATCTTCGATATCGAGGGAGATTACTTTTCTGAGCAGGATATTCACAAGGCGAGCAGATCTACTCATCTGATCGAGACGCCCGAATTCAGGACGCGGGATGATACGGAAATGATGGGAAAGACGAGAACCATACGGTCCGAGGTGAGCACGACTCTACTACTATGTGCCGAAGAGCGAAGAGTACTGACCAGATAGCCATATGATCTCCTCCATTCGCTTTCAAGGAAGACACGTCGGATGCTGCATACGAGAGACGACATCGAAAACCCGACAACCTGGAAAAGAAGCAGCGTAGATTGGAGAAGGAGAGATTAGTTCGTGATCGTCGAAAGCTAAAGGAGCGAATCGATCAGTTGAAGTTGGCCGACCCCAGACTACTCATGCCCATCTTGACCGCTCGAGAACAGCAACAGAGGCACACGGAAGGAGACGCTCTGACTCCGATGTTAGATACGGCAAGTCCACGAGGAGCAGAAGCGGCATATGGTTTGGGAAAGCAAAACATGAGTGCAGAAGCTGCTCAGACGTTATCCAAACTGGAACTGCTACGTACGGAACTATTAGAGGAAGCGCACGATACCTTGAAGAGATATGATGCTCTGCTTACCGTGCCCACCGAAGCTGTCCCACCCATCCATGCAACAAAGCGAAAAGCCGGTGAGAACGACACTGATGAAGGAAAGGGTGCGGGCAAGTCTGGGAGGTCAATCAGTTTGTCTGGTGCGTTTGCCAACAAGAAAATCGCAGGCGGTAGAAAGTCTGCTTCTGCACTTCAAGGTAAAGCTGCCAGCGACCTCAAAGTCAAGCGCAGGAATTCAGCAGCAGCTGCGAAATCCGATTCTCCCTCTGCATCGAAAAGGTTGAGTCTAGCAGTCGAAGGACCAAAGTCGCCTTTGCCGTTCAAGCCCGAGGATGGAACAGTTCGGGCCGAGAACACCTACGCCAACATTCATGCAAGGACGTCTGGAGGTCGATTTGCCCCGAAATCAGCTTTGTCTGGCGAAAAAGGTTCCACCTCCAAGATCAACACCAAAGGCAAAGTGAAGCCGGAAGGACAAGTTTCACAGAAAAAGCGATCGAGCTCGAAAGTGCTGAACGCAGCGAGGGCCAGGACGAAAGAATCAGTTGCTTCAGCTTCTCGTGCCATCAAAAGTATGATTGACACCGCACCCTCGTCAGACACAAAGCCAAGAAGAGTGAAGATTGTCATCAACAAGAAGGACAGAGGACGCACAGGAGCAGCAGGAGCGACAGGAGCTAGTAGTAGTAGTCTGCCATCTTCGTCGACTACCACTACGCCCTTTGGCGATACTAACGATGCAAAGGAGGAAGATGACGACGGTGAAGAATCGACACAAATTGTTAGCGATTCCACCCCGCAAAGAGCAGCGAGATCTGCTCTCACTCTGGAGGAAGCCCAAGCTTTGCTGGCAAAAGCTATGGAAGACGATGACGATGATGATGAAGTGGAATGGGAAGTCAAGCGAGAGGATCCAAATAGAGGCGAGGCAATGTGAAACCTTTCTCTTTGTTGGTAGCCACAAAGAGCCCTCATAGGTGCCTCACTAGCAATTTCACGCTCACACATCTCCTACCAGTCTTTATGCCTTTCTTTACACACGCAAATAATGTCCTTTATAATTTATCATCTATTCACTGTGTGTGATTCGCAACATTACGATCTCTTTTTCGGTTGAAGCTGCAATCTCTGGCCCTGTTGGTCTGCAGATAAATCGAGATCCCTCCAGCCTGTGAATACAAAGGGAAGTTTATCCGGGTGAAGATGGGGGAATTCTGCAAAGATGGCAATACGTATAGCCTGATCGGAGAGTCATTGAGCAAAGATTTCTGGTCAGTCTTGTTCCATTAGTCTTGTTCCATTAGGTCCCCACTTACTTCAAAGGCGACCTGCAGATACCGGGCAAAGAAGTCTCAACGTCAAGACACGGCCTAGGACGAGACAGACACAACACAGCTCACCTTGTACCCTGCTTCATTGATATGAAGACCGTCCTCCACCAAGAGCGAGGCCAGCCCTCCTTCGACTTTCTTTGCAGCGCTGATGAATACTTCGTTCATGTCTAGGACGGCAATCTTACCGGCTTCTCCCTTTGCTTGTCTGTCCTTCGTGACCTGCTTGGCAACCTCGTAGAGCCTCTGTCCGTACTCTTTCATTGACTTGTCGTCTAGATGTCCCGGAAATCTTCCAGGGACGACTGTGTGAGGAGTGACAAGCAACACGTCTGACGATGTGAATTGACGTACGACTGTCACCAAGTTCTTCTCATACTCGTCTATGGGGACCTTTGAACGGAAAAAGTTGAGAAAGCGTTCATCAATAGACTTTCTGCCACATTCTTCTTACATATTGATTCTGATCCCTTGCAATGGAGTCGTTCGTTCCAAACCAGATTACACCCAGCTTGCACTTCGTGCCTAGCTCACTGCTACCGCTGGCGAATAAAGTGGGACATAGCGTGACGGCTGCAAGGGCCGAAGGAGGTTGTCAATGAGTTATGCTGATGGCAAGTCATTCGTAGATTGGAGGCAAACGAGACACAGCATAGCACTTACCCTGCCTCGAAGTGTAGCCGCCGAAGCCCCGACTGACGACTGTGTTCAGGATGTGTGAGAATGTGTGCATGACCGTCAATTTCAGAGCAAAGCTTCTCGTTTGTGTTGCTATAAGCTATCATCACACGCACCCTCTAGTCGTCTCTGGTAGAGATCTTGCAAGGACGCAACGAATCCACCGACTTGAGAGGCTTTTTCCGTCAAGCTGTCGCCAAAGCAGATGAGAGTATCGTAGATCGGCAACGCATGCATTGCCTCTTTCAGATTCGGATTCGTAAAGTGAGGGAGGTGTGAGGGAGCTAGGTGGGGATCTTTCACTTCTTCTCACACGCTTCTCTGAACCGTTCTAATTCTATGCAAGATTTCGACCCTCCACCTCTTTCGACTTTTATTTAGTACGGTACTGTAGATCGAGTGATTTAAGCATGGGCTTATCTTTCGTGGGGAGAGAGGTCTTACTCCCTTTGATCAAAGCATCGCACACTGACAAAGTACATGTACAAAGCAGTCATTCTCAAGAGGTACCTGGCTGGCTTTTCCTTCTGTCCCGAACAGAGGTAACCAACAAGTAGGAATAAGATGGAGGTTCGATCAGTCCCTGAACTTCCCCAAAGCTGCAATGCTGCCGCTTTCTCCTGGCACCCACGTGGTGTTCGTGAGGAGGAGGAGGAACGCGAGTTTTGTGTTGCTCTTTCTCTCTGTTTGCGATATTGCACCTCCTTCGCAGGTGTTGAGGTTCTTCTTGACTTTGCACCTCGTTGTTGCGCTTTCTTACCCAACATGTCGAGACAGCCAGAAATGGCCTCGACGCCTTCTTCCTCTCCTTTGTTCACTTCTAGGAGGTCTGGGTCAACTTCACAGGTAACACCACAGGCCAGCAAGACGACAGATCTCCGGTCTAGGAAATCGGCCGCTTTAGACTTCGGAACTCCTTTGAATTTTGAAAGCACTTCCCCTTTTCGCACGCCGAATAGCTCCAAAAGCTCTTCATTCCTTTCAAAGACTCCCTTTGGAGCTACGAGTAAAGCAGGTGTCATACCAAGCAACACTCCAGCAACGTCACAGCCAGCTACCACCCCTTCGCAGCCATCAAAGCCGCTGACGGGAAGTGCCAAGCTGACGGCAAGATTTCGGTCTTTGTGGCTTGGAGGAGGCCATGCGACAACAGCTTTGCTACAGGCGAAGAGCTTCCTGCCGTATTCCGGGCTTGCAAAGGTGAGTAGAATGTGAACGGGCGTTCCAAGGCAAGTCCTAGAGATGAGGCAGCAATCTAACGCCGGTGCACTGTTTCATGCTTGTCCGACCTTAGCTTATGCTCCAGACCAACTTGGATCGATTCTACGCCTTGTCTCTTCTCTCGATCCACATCTTCTTATCTGTCTCGCTCATTGCGCCACTTCAGCCTGTTTCTTCGCTGCTGTTACCGGTACGACCTACCGTCTTTCTTCTCTCCCTTGTTGCATTTTCGCTTTCTGTTCTGCCTCTGATATTTCTGCACAGGGCAAGTATCACAGATGTCAAACCACTCTCCAAAAGCATAGCAGGCACCGGGCAAGACTTCAAGATAGCGGGTGTCACCCTACGGTCTGGCTCACCTGCTGCGCATTACTATGCTGTCATTCGTCGTAAAGAAACGGCGCTATCGACTGGAGTGTATGCTTTGTCAGGCTTTTCCATGGCAGCCTCACATGTTCTCGGATTGATGCTCTACTCTTCGAACTCCGGTACCTGGGCACCTTATCAGTCTGTTTCCTTTCGAAACGCTCAAGGTCTTCGAGTCTCTTCCTTTCGACCCAACGAAAGGCTTTTCTTTCTTGTGGGCTCAAACTTCATCATTGGAGCTCTGTACACGCTGTATCGAGCATTGTCGCTTTCGGCTGCTTTGTCCGATACTTCAGCGCCACTTTCTGCTCCCAAATTTGAGCCACAAGGGACGGTAGAGTCACTGGGATCTCGCTTGTCCGGTAAGATTCGTCGACGACTGCCTAAAGCGTTTCTGGTCGGAAGTATCTTGCCAAACATTCTCTTGCTATCGTATTTTGCGATACGGAGACCTCTCTTCCGAACAATCTTATCGATCATCGGACATCAGTCGACGCTGCGACCATTTCTCATTCCTTCCTTTCGACTGAGATTCTTGACGGCAGAACTGGCCTTTCGAAACACCGCCATGGGCATCTTCAGTACTTTGACGTGGGAGGTGGTCAATATTTTTTGGGAGGTCATCTTCACTCAACCCTTTCTCGACGTATCTGGAGGCCTAAGCCGGTTCTCTCGAGAGCCTACAAGATGTTTGATCGAAGGCCTACAAAGCAGGAGAGCAGCCAATGCCAATGAAACAGGGATGGGATCGACGGAACGAGATTATTATTCTCACTTTGCCTTTGCCGAGATGGCTATCGTATCATCGACAGACGTTGACAGAAGGAGAGCCATCTTTCGAGACGTGGGAAGTATGAATGCTAACGCGTTTGAAGGAGCTACCAAGAGCGCTTGGGTGTCGATTGCACAAGAGTGCTTGAAGGTTCTAGAGGAGGAACGAGTGT
Source organism: Exobasidium rhododendri (assembly GCA_026210745.1). Taxonomy (NCBI): domain Eukaryota; kingdom Fungi; phylum Basidiomycota; class Exobasidiomycetes; order Exobasidiales; family Exobasidiaceae; genus Exobasidium; species Exobasidium rhododendri. Next base: position 3,132,300 of record CP110630.1, read on the forward strand.
GCTTGAGCAGACGAGGTAAGCAGCCCAATGCAAGCGTCACCACGGTATCGACACAGAGTAACGCCGCCCAGCCTCTCAAAGCGTTAGATGCGAATCACAGGGTAGTGATGGAGAGTGTTGGGAGTGTGACCCAGAAAGGACCAATTACAATATGGGATCGGTTAGCTTCTTCTGGTCTTCCTGCTTCCTCTACCCCAGTGGCATCGCCTGCGGTCTCGACGATTAGGACGACCTCATCAGCAGGCGCTTCTGACGGTCCCAATAGCATCTTTCACCTTCTGGCTCCTCCTCCTCCTGCTGAGACCAAAGCGGTCGCAAAACCGGTTGTCACCTCGCCCGCCACAGCAAAGAGCAGCGAAACAGCCTCAACTCTTCTCGCCTCCTTCCTCTTGAACTCTTCCGGCAGCATCATCAAAAGCGTTGTGTTTCTCATTCCTTCCGACCTTCGACACGTCCTGCTTCGTCTCCCCGTCATCCGATCCATACCTGCCTTGAGGGACTATCTCTTCACGCCATCGAATGAGATGATCCTTTACATTGGCAACGTCCCACGCGAAGCAGCTCTAACTACGTGGAGCATTCAGATCCTAAGTACATTGCTCTCGGCGAGTGTAGAACAGGACGAATACGGTACTGTAGCCTTGTCAAGCAACCAAAAGCTAGGCGTGGATGATGTTCTGGAAGAATTGGCTAGCCTTTTACTAGCGTTGAGTGAATGGGGCGCAGAGATTGCGGCCGAGATGCAGGGTCAATCTGATTCGAAGAAGCAAGAATTGACGCATCTGTGGGATCGTCGAGTAGCACCAATCGTGATAGCTTCTCGGTCAGCCTTGAGCCTTGTCTTGGGTGTCTTTGAACCGACAGGCTTTCGATTGCAACCAAGAGTGCAAGAAAAGGTCGACAGGGCCATGGCGGCTGGGTGAAGGCATTGCTGCCATTGAAGGAAGGCACGCAAAAGCCTGTCAATTGAGAAGATTAATGTACCAATAGTCGTTCAACAACGAGCAAATCAATTAGAGTATGGGCAGTACAATTATGCTGTATGATTGCCAGATCGATATATAGTGACGCCGTAGATCTAAATATTCGCGATGGATGGTGATGTTACAGGATGAACTGTGATTCTGATCTCCTTCTCTTTCCTTCTTCTTGCGCTGATGTCGCCTCTTCCTCTTCTTCCCCTCCTTCAAAGAAGCTGCGCTCAAGTTCGTACAAGGGCAGTACGTCCCCCGTCGGACTGTAAGACATGGAAAGATGACTCTCGATCGAGGTTCTTGCTTGGTCCACCCTTCGAAGCTGAGCACGTCCGGAGGCCACCATTGTAGCTTTCTTATCCTCTGTCTCCCTCTCCGTCACTGATCTAGCTATCTTCTCGCATGAGACGCGGCCGAGGATCAAGGCCTCATGGAAGTGTGGTATGCCAGGATACTCTGAAGCACTCCAACGCGAAGAAAAAGTAGTCGTCAAGTCTATCGGTTGATGTGCGATACTCTGATCAGCCGCGCCACCTGCACCTGTGGCATCCGTGTCGTGGATCAATGCTTTGTGCGGCGCACCGCCAAAGCCACCCGTTAAGCGCTTGCTGCGCCTACTGTCGCTGTCACAATCACTACCACCACCGCTACTTGTGCCGCTACTTGTGCCGCTACTTGTGCCGCTACTTGTGCCGCTACTTGTGCCGCTACTTGTGCTTGGCTGTTCGTAAGTGGATGATCTTGTGTCAGTCTGGCTCTCTTGCGAACTTCTGGAAGAGTAGTAATCTATTTCTTCACTGTACGTATTCTCTTGCACAGCATCCACGCTGAGAGATTGCTTGAACGAATCTCCTTCAAGCGCTGACGTCAAGATGAGATCGGGTTGACAATCAATCCATGTGGTGTCAAGGACGGCTACTACACTCTTGGCTGGGATTCGAACTAATCTTGGCTTTGGTCGAGATGGTGAACATCCGTCCTGATGTTCGTCTTCGTCTTTCTCACTTGACGTTGAGCTCGATCCATCAGCCGCTCCTAGTCTGTCTTGGTATTTGTCGTCGCAAACACTCCCAGTGTGCACCATCAGCTGCCCCAATGATTGCCACTCTGCGAACGAGTCCACACGCAAGCTCGACCTTTGATGAGTGGCATCCATTCCTTGCTTTTCGTCACTGTATGTGTCATGTGTGTCGTTTGAGACATAAAGTACTGGTGACGACTGATTGAGCTCGTCGTTGAAAAGCCTTTGCTGAGACAGCTCCGGTAGATCGCTCCACTGCCCCTCGCTAACAGTACTGTCGAGACTCTTACACGGGATGTGCAAAGTCGGATCCAGGGATGACCCCTGTTGGAAGGATCTGTTGATTACATTCTGCTGGATCTTTTCAGGACTAGAGCATAGCTGAGAAGCAAAGGTAGCCTTCTCGAGTCGACTAGGAAGGTGGAACGCGAGCCCCTCAACCTGAGTCCGTTGGCGTTTGGGCGAGGTCTGCAACAACCACATGCATCGCACCTTTGAAATGCCGTCAAGACCTGAAGACGGGGGTACGATTTGCTTTGGACACCTAGGAAAGGATTGCTGTTCTGTTTGTACAGGTGGTGTCCGGGAAACGTCTACGTGCTGCTTTGTCAGCGTTCTTTGCACAGCAATAGAAAGCTGTCTTGCCCACATTTTCAGCAGATCCTTGAGAGTCACTCCGTCCGACCCTTCGTGAATGGAGAAATGCTGTTCTGGATTTGGTAGTGGCTCTTGAGCATTTTGATCATCTGACTTTCTCGCAGTGATAGAAGAGGTCATCTGCACGACCGTGTGTGAGCATTTGGCAGTCTCGTTTGGCCTATCTTTAACACTCTTCCGACAGTGGTCAATTGTCTGTGGGGTCGACTCCACTTCAGGTGGTCGCCCTTCCTCTCCATTGATGCTTGGAGAGTCGCATATTGCCTCTTCGGCGCTTCCTGACACTGCGAGGCTGTCCGTATGTCTTTGACCGGTAAATATCTCCCCATCTTCATCTCTATGACCATAAAATATTTTCTCTGACGGAAAGGACTCTACTGTTGCGTACTGTTCCTTGCAAGGGGAATGTACCAGGTCAGACGTCGTGATTTCAGAAGTAGCGTCGAGGCTGCTTTGACTTGACATCTCGCCAGAAGTACTGAGACCAAGCCCCAATGTGCTATCTTGACGACTTTTACCCTGATGAGAGCTGCTGCTTGGCGATGTGGCCGATGCGCTTGTGTTGAAAGTATCTGTTCTCGACAAAAGTGAAGATGATCGCAGGGTGATTCTTGTGCTTTGTGCCGTCCTAAGATAGTCGAAGGAAAGTTCAGAAGGAGGAAGCTGAGGGGAAGGCAGAGCCGTGTAAGGATTTTTTCTTTGCTTCAGAGAACAATCCAGATCCCTCTGGGTCTCCTCAGCTCTGCCTCCTAGATCTTCTGTCTGCTTTCTCCCCTTCCAATGAGGAGGGGAGGAAGAGTACATATTGTATTTCTGAGACGAGCTAGAAGGCTGCAGTGCTGGGCTTGATAGTTCAGGTGAAGATTGAGACGTTCCCTTGAAAGGAGTGACAGTATTCATGTAACGATGCTCGGATTTGGTCCTAGAGAGTACGGTTCTGCTCGTCCAGTTCCTTGTCAGATTAATTTCTGGGGTTGCTGTTGTGGACTGCCGTTCGACCTTTGTTTGACACTCATCTGCTTGTCGCTCACCTTGCACTCGACTCTTGCTGGGATCGAAGAATCGCCAAATTCGGAAATGATAGCCAGCAATAGCAAGTAAAAACAACGCAAGTATGCTGAGGACGATCGCTACAATGTGTGGCCCCTTCCAGCTGTCAGTAATTTCAGAAGAGAACGTTCGCGATCCCATAGTTGTCGTGTTGACAGCTGCGAGGCTATTCCAGGGCAGGTAGTCTTGCCCTAGACTACCGCTAGTAATCGCACTTGCAATGGCGTGAGGTGATGTCTCCCTGCGCGTGATCTTCTTTGCGAGGCTCTTGTCGAATAGTAGGCGCTTGAAAGCTTGAGAGTGATGACCATTAGGAGAGTGATTGCGATCGTACCTCTGTGCAGCCGTCATATTGAGCAAAAAGAAGAAACAGCTCTAGCCTTCTTAAGTTCGACAGATCATAAAGTAGGATGTGGCCGGAAAGATGAAGAGTAGCCAGAATATCTTAAAAATTGGAGGGAAGGATGTTCTAAATGAGTGTCGTTATAATGTATAACTTTGCCGAAGCCTGGAACGATAGCGATGATTATAGGAGGATGAGTCCTCGAGTAGACAGGGCGTTCGATGATGAAAGTGAGACTGTGCTCTCCGGTCGTCCAGAGCTTCTCGAGTACGCTCAACGGCCTGTGCGCAACTGGAATGTTTATGACTCAACTTTTTTCGAATCTGCTGCAAAGGAAAGGGCTGCCCAGCACTACAGGAGGTTTACTGCTACGTCTTGTCGGAGAGACAGACTAATCTGAATGTGCTATATTCTCGACGCACAGGAGCTTATTTTTACTCATTTTTGAACGGAGACTGTGTTGTCGCATCGGTAAGGCAGCCATCACTTACCTGTCGCTCGTCGTAGTAAGCTTTGTCTCCCAATATCTTGCTTTGATACGTGGCAGCAATTAAAACAATACTCATCCTTCGACACAATTTTGTGTGGCAGTCTATTTCGAACGCAGCGAGTAGGACGGGTAACTTTTTCTCAGCACCATGCGAAGAGACAGGTCATCCAACACGGGGATGTGTGGTACAGTTGCACTGTGATCAAGTCTTCTTGCAAAGTCTCACAGAATCAAGCTTATTTCTACTTTAGCGGCCGCCCAAGCCACGTGGCGCGTTATTTTAATCTATTTAGGTAGGTACCGTAAAAGGAAACGGGCGTCGTTGTAGTGCCTCTTGGCCTGGGCAGCACCTGGAATGGGACAATCGCATTCGCCCAAAATCTATCATCACACACGATCACACCAACAATAGACTGACCTTTTCGATCTTCGCTGCATCAAACCTTCATATTATTGGGAAAGCTCTTGTGATCAAATTATTGACACTGTGAGATCGCATCGCCGGCAGAGACGAGCAGCATACAATTGAGCGAAAACAAGAGCGGAGGAAAGACTAGACAATAAGCTATAATATATCCACATCTGCGCCATGTCGACCTCTACACCTACTACGACTGAGTTCGGGCATCCGCTTCGCAAGTTCAAGGTATGTGCACATGTGTTGATGCGCAATGGTAATAGGCGTGGTCCCAAGGGCTTGTGCTGATGATTTGTGATCGGACCGGAAAACAGCTCGTCTTTTTAGGCGAACAATCGGTCGGTAAGACTTCACTGATCACTCGATTCATGTACGATACCTTTGATAATACCTACCAAGCAACAATCGGCATCGACTTTCTCAGCAAGACCATGTACCTGGAAGACCGCACTGTCAGGCTGCAACTTTGGGATACGGCGGGGCAGGTACGTTGTGCATCGACTGCTTTCGTGCAAAAGAGGAAGCAAGTGTCTTGAGAGACAACATCGCCTTACACGTTGCTCCCCACCTCTGCAGGAGAGATTCCGATCATTGATACCATCATACATTCGTGACTCATCAGTGGCCGTGGTTGTCTACGATATCACAAGTAAGAGAATGGGAGAACTAGTACTCGACCCGGCTCATATCTGACCAATTTCCGTGGTTGACTCTTTTCACGACAGATCGCGTTTCATTCCAGAATACTTCAAAGTGGGTCGATGATGTTCGAGCAGAGCGGGGTAATGATGTGATTATTGTATTGGTGGGGAACAAGACTGATTTGAATGACAAGAGACAAGTCACGACCGAGGAAGCAGAGAAGAAAGCGCAAGACTTCAATGTCATGTTCATCGAAACATCAGCAAAGGCAGGTCACAACGTGAAGACGCTGTTCAAGAAGATCGCACAGGCACTGCCGGGTATGGACAAGGACAACGGACAAGAGGGAGCAGCAGGTAATAAGAGTGAGTCTTTTGCCGGCATCAATCTTAACTTCTTTTACTCTCTCGGGCTGACATTCAGTTTTGCTCCTACCAGTGATCGACGTCTCGGCAACACCTCAAGCGACGACAGCAGAAGACGGGAGCTCGTGCAAATGTTGATCGTGTGTTCATTAGACAGGAGAGGATCAGTGTGTCACTTTCAAGGCTCTATTGCTTCCAAATGTAATCCAAGGGTGCTTTAATTGAATGTCGTTATTACATTGTAGAACATTGAGGGGAAAGTGAAGTGTAATAGGTTTGAGTGATCATTTGGACATCTATGGCGAGGGCTTCTCCCTTTTCGTTCCTTGGTCCGCCACCTACAGGAGTAGCATCTCCACCACCTTCACCCGATTAGCCATGTCTTGCAGTAGCAGCGAGCATGCTTCTATGTGCTTCTTCAATAGTCCCTTCTCCCTTTGCCCTGCTTCGTCGTCATCTTCGTCGTTGCCGTCGTTCTTCATCTGTTTCTTTCTTTCCTGGACTCTCTCTTCCAGGTTCGTGCAAGTTTGCTCCATTGCAGCCAAATCACTGCTACCGACTTCTTTCAGCCCAGCTAGACACAGACTTGCAAGCTGCTTCAGGGCTTCTTGACTACTCTTGTTGCCCTCGGTGTACTCTTTCACACTTCGTAAGATTTTGACTATCTCACACTTTAGATGAAACCTCTCTGCCATCGCACGCATCTCTGCCCTCTTCCAAGATGCTGCAAAGACCAAGTGCTTCCATTTATGTGTCGTCGTCATTGGCTTCTTCAAGCGACCATTTCTGCTCCTTTCGCCGCCCTTTGTCTCATCTCCTTCTTCCCCCAGGAGCACTTTCACACTTCCGAGTCGCAACAGTGAATCGATCTCGCCGTTGCTTCGATCATCTTGACTTTCCACGATCGATCTTTCTATGCCCTTCTTGGGTTTAGCACGAATCCAGATGGAATCGGCAATCGCGTCGAGAAGCACACTGACTTTTCGTGGCAGGCTGTCATCATTGCCAAGGATCTCGATGCAGTTCTCGTACTCGCTACTGATGGCATGCTCTTCATCTTCTGCAGTGCTTTCAAGACACATAATGACTGCTTCACTCAATTCGAATTGATATCCACCTTGTCGCAGAGACTGCATTCGTACGACACAATGCCTTTTCATGTCAGCAACGCCTTTTTCGAAGGTCGTTTCCAGAAATCACTTACTTCGCAGAGCACTTGCTTTCCCAGACCGTCACATTTGGCCAATAAAGCGGCCGTTGCTCTCAATATTGCTTGTCTATCCAAGTGAGCCAAATCAACAAGATGATAGAGCTGCGGTTGTAGAGATCCAATGTCAACATAGCAAGATCCAATTCGACTGGCCGTTCTTCTCTCACCTCTACCACAATGGCAGCCGCAACTCTACCTCTTGCATGTCGCTCTGTCAGCCTTTGCTTTGCACTCTTGCCATCCTTATTGTCCGGCCTAATCAAGGAAGTGGGCATCAGCCCTGCAAAGATAAAGTCCATAGCTTCTCCTACGTTGTCGGAAGGCCTACTCTCGTCCTTAAGTCCGACATCATCTCGCCTGTATTTGCGTTTCCGATTCTGGACATCTACTTGTCTCTCAAGATGCGATGGTGTGCTGAAACCAGCTGAACGAGTAATGACCGACGTAAATGATTCGATCGTACCCTCTTTGCAGTATACGCAAGCGGAGACATACCTTGCAACTTTCGGATCTCTGTCTGCCATCCTCTCAGCAGCACACTGGCAAGCCTCCATACCGCTTCTCCGTCATACTCGCTTTTACAGAGCAGACTCTCGTCCCCCTCTCTTTGATTTTGCACTGTTACTCTCCTATTTTCTCGAATAGTCCTCTTCGCTCGAACATTTTCCGCATCCATCATAGAGCCCAATGCAAAGACTTCCCACACATTCTCACACTCCGTCACTTTTCTTGAAAAGCGCTTCGACGAGCTCAATTCAGAGGATGAAAATAGATCGTCTTCCGATACCTGCTCCTCGGCAGGATCGTTTACCTCCTTGCTTGATTTCTCCTTCTCGCTTTGCGTTCTCGGAATAGTGTCGAATAGCACCCGATATGAGGTGAGGTCGCCAAACTTTTCCAAAAGCTTAGTGGCCTCAGTGATAGTGTTCGCATCAGGTCCATTGGCTTCTGCTGTTTTGTGGAGAGTGTCTTGTATGCCAGCTCCGCCCTCAGATCGACTGGAGCGACTTGTAAGTGGACACAAGCTGACAGTCAGGAGCTGTCTCAACAAATTGCTGATACAAGCAATGGGTCAGACGGCAATCCACTGGTCGAGCTCATACACTCCTTGACACTGACCTGGTAGGATGCCAACCCAGCGAAGCCAACTGACTCAAAGAGGAGACGCCAAGATCATCTATTCCCAAGTTCAGCTACAGTCGTCCAGCTCTCTCTTTCCTACGTAAACGTTTTCGAACGAAATATGAATCTAACACTTACATTGCTCTTCTTCGAATGCATGCTCAGCCAGTTGCACAAGTCGAAGAGAGGCAGGCTGCGTCAGGCATATTGACATTGCCCACTACCGAAACGGCGAAGTACGAGGCCTGGTGATGGGATACGCGTGTAAAGTTTAACCTCACGTCAGTCCTCCCCCACTCATTTAATTCAGACGTGAACAGTAAGTGCATTGGGTATAAAAAGTATGCATGCAAAGATCTCGTTCCCTACACTGCCAGGTCATCACGACGAATGATGGAAACGGTCCCAATTGGATAGGAATATCTTGGCCGCCTCAACGTATCTGTACTCTTGACTCATCTGGCCTGTAGGCAATCTGTCGCCCAGGACGTCTGCTGCAAGGCGGACCATCTGCCAGCATTTCACGCCCAATTCTTCGGCTGAGTGATAATCGCTCTCTATGAGCAGTCTCGTAGGATCGCAAGCCAGAAGCTGATCATGCAAGTCCTTTTGCCTTTCATTGATGGCTATGGAAAAGGAAACGTAGAGATTGCGGTGCTTTTTTTGAAGTTGAGAGATCATCGTCGGACTAAGAGTGCAGCTATGTAGATCTACATTGATGTCTTCAAAACATCTATTCTGCATCCTAGTCGACTCCGCGATATCCTCCTCGTCTCCTTCCTTTGCTTGATCGTTTTGCAACAACCTCCTTTGCTTCTTGTTCAGTCCCTGTTCCTTACTAGGAAATTCTTTCTTGAGATCATCAAAGAGCGAAATTGTCGCGCCGCCAGCTCGGACGCTGTGGAAGCTGATGCTCCTACCAAGCTCGATGGCAATAGCGATCTGCTTCTTGATGACGTATATTTGGTGATACATGGGTGTATTAAGATCGGTCAAAGGTCTTTCTCGTAAAGCAAGGGAGTGCGTGTTGGCGTAATCGTCTGGCCCTCTTGTCCAGCCTTTGGGATTGCAAGGCAATCGAAATGCTCGATCGATTCCTACTTCACCTAGAAGGGCGTTGGGATGCTTTTCCAAATTCGAGCGTAAGTTCGAGAGTATGTTTGATAGTGTAATTGGCTCCGGTAAGCCAGGCAAGAGAGCCTCCAGTTGATCGGCTGCCTTTTCATCCTTGAATAGATGTCGGTAGTGGTCTTTTGTGTCGACATACTTTTGATCCGATATTAGGTGTACGAACCATGGGTGGTAGCCAAATGCTGGAATGACCTTGTGAGGCAACTGTGTGGCCAATTGAGACACCAATACTTGATCGCGAACGCAAGTAGACATGGCGCAAATCTTTCCTATCTGTAAATCTGACAGCTTTTCCTTCAGCACATCTGCATTGTCCCATGGGCGTGGATCGTCGGTGGGGTGGCAGTGTGCATCGATCAGTAGCGGCCATGCTGCTTCGGGCGGTTCCATCCTGCCTTACCACGTCTAGCTCTTCATGCTGCTTGAGGTGCCTCCTGGTGGCGTGGAAGTGATCGTGTCGATTTTGAGTTCTTGGCGTGGAGTAAGCAACTTTTGTTTCCCTCGCATCTTCTCGAGCGCGTTGTGAAGTTGGGGAAACGACACTGCAACTTTAAGCTTCCACAATTCCCAATCCTTGGATAGCGACTTTGCATGTCATCAGCTACTTTGCGGCAGGAGGACCGCATTAGAGAGACAACTGCTGGTCAGGGCAGGCAGAAGAAGCCTACGTCGAGTGTTAGTCCTGCTGATGTCAGCGGTAGAGCAGCCCACTCCTCTTCGTCTCGATATCAAGCTTCCACTTCGACGTCATCATCATCAAATGTACGACGTTCCTCTCTGTTCGGGACGGACGATCGAGTGGTCTTGGATATTGGGTCTCGTGTGACGAAGATTGGATTCAGTGGAGAGGCAAGACCGAGAGACATATTCTTCTCAGTAGAAGAAGCTACGCCCTCCACGAGTCAAACTGGCAATAAAGATGGGGTGCTGTGGAGTACAGATCTCTTGCGATGCAGGAACGAAGGGGATCGTCGCTTGATAAGGTTGCAGCTGAAAGCGAGGCTTACCGTCCTTTTGCGGTCCATTTTCTACCAGTGAGTGGCCAAGCATTGGCTTTTGAATAAGCTTGATCAGGTGTCACTGATCACGACGTCCTGCTCTTCTTTTTCCTTTCCAAAGACGTCTACTAGTCGACCCAAAGCAGCGAAAAGTACTCGTGGTGGAAAATGCACTGATGCCGACGATAGTGAAGCAGTCTTTGCAAGAGATCCTGTTTGGGAACTTGCAGGTCTCGTCGGTAAGCTTCCTTCCTTCTCACTTACTGTGTACTCTCGCCATTGGGAGGACGAACTCATTAGTGATGGACGTCGGGTACCATGAAGCTACACTTTTACCCATCCAATTCGGTCGAGTACTTACATCTCCTCACCTCTTGACAAGCCCCAGGGCTGGCAAGAGGCTTTCGATGAGACTACGTGCTCTACTGCTACACTCTGCTACCATGATAACTCCTGCATCAATTAGTATTGTCTCGAACAATCATAGTGCCTTGGCAAGTTCGCGCATGGGTAAAATCCCAGCGCAGATCCTGACACCGGACTTCTTGGATGAAATTAAAGCAAAGACTTTGTTTGTCGGAGACATGCAGGAAGAGGTTGAAGACCGAACGGATACAATCAGTCAACTGCCAGAAAATTCCTCAGCCTGGATCAGCAGGGTGTCGTCTGGTGTATTGGATGAAGAGAACGACAAGATCCTGATGACACTACTGGAAAGCAGGTACAAAGGAAGATCTAAGGCAAAGGACATGGTGATCAACATATCCTCTGAGGAGAGAGACGCAGCAGTTCCCGCTACAGTGCCATCTACGATAGGAGCACCGCTACATTCGACGCTTTCGTGGAAAGGCTCGATCCTCATTCCAGGCTGGATCAGGGAAAGAGCGGCCGAGGTCCTGTTCGAAGGAGGGGACGAGGATGAATTGAGCCTGGTCGAGATGATACTGAATGCGCTTGTCAAGGTAAGAGAGCGTGAGGTAGCGTTGAATTTCTCTTATGGCCAATCTACTTACGATGCTGCTCTTGTAACAGTTACCAGTCGATTTACGCATACAGCTTGCTGCTAACATCTACATTGTAGGAGGAACAGCCATGCTACCCGGGCTTTCACACCGCCTTCGCATCGAATTGATCAGCAAATTGATCCAGTCGCAAGGAGATGGAAGTGCGGCGAGTAGCAGTGTTGCTCTATCTCTTCCACGAGTCGGACCAACCGAGCATTTCCACGGCAGATCGCCTTCGAATAGCGTCGTCACCAAGAAGAAGGCCTTTGACACCATCAACGAGAGTGAAGAAGGTAGCGGTGATTCGACGATAAGCTCGAGAAGCGCTCTTGTTGGGTCAAATGACAGACAAGCTTTTACCTTGGAGAGTAAGGCGATGAGAATGAAGAGGAGGAAGAGGGAGGAATTCTACTACGGCCCTATCTCTTCTTTGGCAGCCCATGTAGCCGTTCTCGATGACCATGCACCGCGGATCGATGCCGACGGGCAGCCAGTAGGAGGGACGGCCCCATCATTCACCGTCAACCTCTCCAGCTGGATCGGTGCCAGTCTGCTTGCCTCGCTTCATGTGTCGTCGATCGATGAAAAGACGCGAGACGTCTGGGACGAAGAGCAAGAAGTGATCGAAGCAGCAGCAAAGAGTAAGAGCAAGTCAAAGGGTCAAGCTTTCTTGGAGAGACCTGGATTAGGTGCTGGGAAGGGGAGTTTCTTGGGATCCATGAGTGGTCTGGACTTGGGCACTTATGGACCACTCTCGGCCAGTGCTCGCAGCAAATTTAGCAGCGGGAGCAATCCACGATCACCCCCTCCACCATCGTGATCTCATGTGTCGTTCGTCGTTGTTCATCAGCAAAGCTTCTCGCCATGCTTGATATAAGAAATTGTACTAATGAAAGCTTCACTTCGTTACACGAAGATGAATAAAATATCTGTAATACTAAATGGAAACCTGTAATAATACTGAACGGAGGTGTTGAGTGTTGTTCTATACAATGCAGGGGCGCGTATGGTGCAACAGTACAATCAACAATAGCCCGGACGAGAAAAGCCCCTTTTTTTAGAAACATTCATTTCACGCATCAGGGACAAGCAGCTCGCTCGAACCTCCATTTCTCTCGTTGTTACTCTACCTATACACTCAAACGGAAGGTCAGCGGAGGAAGAAACTTTACGATGACATACACTACATCAAATGACATGACAGCAGCCTGGTACGCTGCTGCTCCTGCTCCACCGCCGAGCTCATTACCGAAGAAAGCTTCGACCCGATCCTCTACAAGCTCGTTCCAAGGGATGCACAAATCAAGCTCGTCCACTCTTTCATTAGGATTCGATAAGATAGCCAGAGGAGACAATTTCCCAGAAGACTCACACTCGCCAGAGCCAGAGAGACCTGTGAGCAGGAACGCAGTGGCGAAAGTCAGGGAAAAGGAGAGGCAGCGAGCTCGAACCAACAGTGTCTCAAGGGAACACCATCAAACGGGTACGTCTTCAGCCAATGCAGCGACATACACTCCAGACCAGAACACTTTTCACCAACAAGCAGCACAAGTACAAAGGGACAGACATGACTCCGGTCCTGTGACACATCCACCATGGTCAATGTATGCTCCACCACCGAGTCAAGAGCATCCGCAGCAGTCACCTCAAAGTGCTTACCAACAGCATCCGTATCCTCAACTGGCGCATACTTGGTCGCATGCTGCTGCGAATCAGCCTGTTGTATATGGAGCACCTCCATCACAAGCCCCTCACGGGTATGTCAATCTATCCTGGTCATCAACCTCTGCCGTTCCGATGCCAACTACGACGACGCCTTTGCCTGCTCCTCTACTTTACAATGGACATCCTATCATGCAAGCCCATTCAGCACAACAGACTGCATGGGCAGGACAGAACTATCAGGCGTCTGTCCCATTCCCGACCAACAATATGTCTCCATCTGCGGTTCCTGCAACTTATCAATTTCCAGCGAGAACGAAACACACCTCAAATGCCACGCCCAGCAGCTCTCGCCCGCTGCCGTCGCCGACCCGCTCGTCCTCTCAAAGCAGCTCCGTAGGGACAGGACCCGGCTCGCCCTCATTGGGATCAATGTCAGGAACAGTCAGGAGATCACTACCTCAGCCGCCTAGCAAAATACTTGTGCAGGTCACAGCGACAGATCAAGGTAATCCTTCATCACCCCTAGGACGACATGACAGCGTTCGAATGGCAGCAGAAGAAATGATGTCGAGAGGACCACCTCGTCGAAAGAACATCAGCGCAAGTTCGAGGTTCGCCACGACAAGCCCCACCATTTCGAAGAGTGAGGGAACTATCGGACAAGACAGGCCACAAGCGTCAAAAGATGGGGGTAGAGTCGCAAGAGCTGAATCAGCAAGTTGCTTGGAGAAGGAAATGAGAGCACTCAAGATGAACGAGGAAAGGAGAAAGTCAACGTCCTCCAGTCATGGCACCGTAGCACCAACACCGCCTCCACCGCCTCCTCATCAGCGGATCATTCGAGCCGTTTCACCAAGACCAGTCCGAGCAGCGCCACCACCTGCGCCAGAGGTGTCAATTGCAGCTCCTATGGAAGAAGTCATCCCTATCCGACCAGTGTCTCGCGGTCCGAAAGATGAGAGAGAGAGAAAGCGATCATTACCGACGATCAAAGCGAGTGCAGCGCCGATTCCGGTCATTTTCAGTCCTCCACCGGACTGCAAGCCACCGATGCCAAGCTTTGCTTTTGACGAGCCTATAGACGTCTTTCAGCCGGGCATGCCGAGCATCGTACTACCGGGAGGCGATGACGGCAACAAGGACAGCGACAGCGTGCCAGCCATCCGAGTGGATGAGCTACCCTCTTTTCGAGTGAATGACTCTGAAGCGCCCATGATCCACGTCAGCTCGGATTTCAGTGAAGATAGTGAGGGCAGTGAAGGGACGGCACCAACAAAGCCGAGCATCAGCATCTCCGTCAGCTCAAGCAGCATAGCACAACGTTCAACAACGTCGACGACGACGATGACGGCGGGAACAGCGACGGGGTCTACCGATACCACTCATCACCATCCGCAGACTCACCCACGCGGCCAGCCTCGAGCAGTAGCAGCACCTGCCTCTGCCTCGTCCATTGGCAGTGGCGCTTCTTGCGCTACCTGTCAGAAATGGATCGGTGGGAAAGTCGTTCACGCAATGTCCCATACGTTCCATCCCGACTGCTTCATCTGCTGTCATTGTTCCGAGCACCTGGAGCATGTCGCCTTTTACGAACACGAAGGCAGGCCTTACTGTCATTTTGATTATCACGAACTCTTCTCAAAGCGATGTTTCCATTGCCGGACACCAATCGTCGATCAACGATACATCACCATCAATGATGTCGATCTGGTGGGAGGAGACAAAAAGAGAAAAGGCCAAGAAGAGGGACAGGAGCAGGAACAGGAGGAGCAGCAAGCCGAAGAAAGATGCTATCATGACCTTCATTTCTTCTGTGCCAATTGTGGAGATCCGTTCTTGGACCCCAAGGTCAGTAGCAGTGCTGCTGGATCCGATCCAATGGCCGCAGAAATGATGGAAGACGAAGATGGAAAAGTTCGATTTGGTGGTAGGGAATTCATCGTTCATCAAGGGTATCCCTATTGTGAGCACTGTCATGTCAGGCTGCACAAACCGAGGTGTAAAGGGTGCAAAGATCCCATCTTAGAGACGGAATTCATCACGGCATTGAAGGCAAAGTGGCATCTGAACTGCTTTTGTTGCAATCATTGCAGTCAGCCCATCACGTCGCAATTTTACGTCAGGGAAGACAAAGCCTACGATGAAGAATGCTACAAGATCAAGCTTAGGAGTGAATTGTAGCCGCTTCTTCCACCGCGCCTTCCCCTTTTCTTCGTCTCTCTAATTTCTCCCTCTCTCTCTCTCTCTCCTTTCGCTGACCCAAAGTATGAATAGGCCCTACGCCGTGTAAATGTGCTCGCTAGTCAAAGTGTACAACAAAATTCTGAACAGTGTTTTCGTCATTTCATAAAAGAGTGGGAAGTAAGGGAGGGGTGACAAGCGTATAGGAGGAGGAGGTATCAATGGGGCCAAGTCATTGTCCTGGCTCGCAACGGAGAGGGGCGGAAGAGAGGGAAAAGAACACAGCGAAAACAAGGTAAGGACAGTGATGTAGCGCAGCACGTAGTAGAGATACAGGAGAGACAGGAGGAGCAAGTGAGAACAGAGGAAGAGAGAAACAGAGGAATATAAATATAGTGTCGATTTGGAATTTATTCGGGAGAGAGACAGAGAGAGAGACAGACAGAGATAATGTGCTTTGCTGTGTGTGTGCCTGTTGACAATCGCAGTTCTGGGAGAGGGTATTATTGTCAATGCTGAAGGATGTTGTTGGTAGGTTGCTGTCACTATCATGAGTGTTGTTGATTTTGCTGCTGCTGCTGCTGCTGCTGCTGCTGCTGTTGCAGTTGTTGTTGTTGTTCTGCGACACCGACACTCTTCAAGAGTTGGTCCATCCATTCTTGCGTTGAGAGTTGGTCCATGTTCAGGATGCCATTCTGGTTATTTGAATTGATAAAGTTCGTCATGTCGTCGGTGGACATCATTGGCTCCTTCTGTTGCTCAAAATTGGCAGGGGATAGGAGCGGTCCGCTGGGGATTCCCGTGATGCCAAGAGCAGACGTGTTTCCCGTCGAAGCAGACGACAACATCAAGTCGTTCGAGTACGTCGAAGAAGGAAAGGAGGATGATGGACTGTTCGAAATTTGGAAATTGAATTGGCTTTGCATCGTGTTGTTTCCACCGAAGGAGGCTTCCATGGGAGAATGCAAACTTTGGCTGTTTGCCTGGTGATTCGACGTCCAAGCCCTTGCTAGTCGGTCTCGGTTCACCTTGCTGAGTTCATCGTTGCCGTTCATCATAGGGGGAGGCTCCTGAGGAGTCTGAATCATCTGTGGAAACGGCGTGACGGGTGTTTGCATGCCTCTTTGTTGCATCAGGCCCCAAGCGACGGGATTGTGTGTCAAAGTAGAGTTCAGGCTTGGACTTGGCGTAGGTGGTTGCGAGAGGTGGGGATGACCTGAGCTCAGACGAGAAGAGTCTATGTTTTGCTGCTGCTGCTGCTGCTTCATTGGCGAGCCTTGGTTACTGTACGCATTCACATATGATGGAACAGGAGGGATGTTCACCATCAGTCCAGGTCTATTGATCGATTGACCACGCTTTCGAAGCAAGGAGGACTCGACGCTGGGAAGGTTCTGTTGGTGCTGCTGTTGAAGGTTGTACTGATATTGCTGTTGCTGCTGTTGTTGCTGCTGATGTTGATGAAGATGATGATGATGATGCTCATTAGCGCCCCACCCACTAGAGAGAAGAGGGGAGGGTTGCGTATGCGTCAAAGTAGGAGCAATCTGATTATACATCATACCGTTTCCATACTGTGTTTCGTTATTTGGTAGATTATTGCTGTTGTTGTGCTGAGGAGATGGCTGCAGGACAGCTTGTTGACCGTGCGGAGAAGGTGACAGTCGAGTGGCAGCCGTCAAGATCGACACGGTAGGCGTACCAGGCTTGCCGCCCAAGGCTTCTACACACTCCAAATCCCAAGCAATCACCAAGACCACGTCTCCAATCTTACTTCCCGGACTGAATTGACTGGCATTGTCGGTATTGACGGCGTGATTAGCCGGTTCGCCAGCCATGTTCAATGGCTGTCGTTGCTGTTGCAGAGCAGGTGCCTCCGCCTGATGCTGAGAGTTGCCTTCATCGTTCGCAACTACAAATTCTTGGATTATGGTCACGCCAGAAACCGCCATGCCCAAAGCAGCTCGTTCACTCGGTTCTTTGCCAAAGGATTGCATGTTGTCCATCTGATTGTAGACATTCATAGGATGATTTCGACTCAAGAAGTCTGCCCAGAAATCAGTAGCGAATGGAGCTTGATGCCAGAAGCGATGTCTGGCATTGCTGGTCGTTCCGTTTTGGGAAGCCTGAGAGTCATTGCCTACGAGCTCCAGTTCGCTTGCATTAGCTCTCGGAGAAGGACAACTACCGTTGCTCTTGATACTGTCCCCGCTGGGTCGACCAGATATACGACGCGGTACCTCCAGTGGCTCTACAAGCGAAAGGACTCGTTTCCCGTGCGAGTAGACGGTAGTGACACTGGTCAACTTGGATCCTTGCAGACTGGTAAGAGAAAGCTGGGTGCTGAAGTGATCGTATCTGGGTAGCAAGACGTCCGATCTTGGGATGCTCAGCGGAACGTGAATGTGCAAGAACTGGCACGGAAGATGGTGATACATTTCAGCCAATCTTGGAAATCGAAACGCGCCGACTTTAGTGGAATCGAGTGCCAGTCTCGGCAGAGGTGTGTTGCTCTGGGCGCAGGAGGCCATCTCGTTTCGATCCATGCTCGTGTAGATGTGCTTTTCCTGGACATCCGAGCAGTGAACCCACATGCTGAAGCTTGCAGGTAGGATTGGACAGGGAGTCGACATTGTCAATTTCGGGTCTGGCTGCAATCCGGTAGCAGGAAAGTGCATCGCATTCATGGCAGAAGTCAGTCCAGCTCCTGCTGACAATGGCGGTGGTGCGTTGATGTCGTAGCTTTGAAAGTATGGTGATGCTGTCAAAGAAGCCGAGGGAAGAGGTAGAGGAGTTGGAAGTCCTACACTGTTCTCGTAAGGCGAGAAGAGCGTGCTGTTGCCATTAGGAGCAGCAAAGATGGCACCAGGCCCACCTAAGCCACCATAACCGTACCCTGCAAGAGTTTGAGCGTACATCATTCCGCCGGCTGGGATGTAGAAGTCTTCCTCCGTCTGAGGTTCAGCAATCAACTGTTGAAACTCTGGATCGTTCTTCTTGATGTTCTTCAACACTTGAATGTGACTAGACACCTGTTTTCGAGTCCTCGTCTTGTTTGTCTTTCTCTCAATGTAATCGGCAATCAACTCGTTTCTTCCGCAAGGCTTTCCGTGAACCAACACCTTGCGTCTCCCCAGTTTCGGTATAAGGCGTAGAGCTGCAAAGAAAAGGGGAAAGTCACGGTTCCAAGAGTTAACATCAAGCATGTCATATATCTTGTCAAAGTATCTCGGAAATCTCACCTTCCCAGAAAGCAACTTCTACATCATCAGGCCAAACGTCTGGCCCCTTTGACTTTTCCATCTTGCTATCTGATCGCTCCAGTCCACTGGAAATCTTGCCCGGCTGAGATCGAGAGTACTCCATCGACACAGCTCTAGGTTGAGGTGTTGTGCTCTTCTCCGGCGAGCCGTACGTAGAAGGGACATCTAGTCCGGCAGTCAGACTGGCAATCTCACTGATTCGATCTCCAGAGAATGACGACCTTCTCCGGAGACTGGAAACGTCTCCTAGACTACTACCTCCACTTTCAAAGATGGAAGAGCTCGTCGTGGAAGTCGTCATGGACATTGGCGTCCGGAAGATTTGACTAGAGGCAGCGGAACTCTGAATACTGGAAGCGTGAGCTTGCATTTGAGTCCAATTGTTTGGAGGAGTGTGTTGCATGATAGTTTGAGCAGACATCGGTCGCTGAGGAGTCTCGGTCACGGCAGAGAGAGCACTGGTTCGACGTCGCTTGCTCTCCTCCTTTTCCTTTGCTGCCTTGGCTCCAGCGCTCTTGCCCTGCTCAGCATTTGGAGCGACATTCAACGTCAATCTAGGCGGCGAGAGCAGAAAGTCGCTACTCTGCATCGTAGACATTGCCAAATCGAAATTGAGGTGCTCCGTCTCGTTCTGCCACAACTGTAGGTCATCCTCAAAATTGAGCTCCTCTTTGACATTAAAGGGGGAATTGGAAATGAAACTCTGTTGGAGCAGTCGTCTCTGCGATTCCTCATGTTCGGCAACAGAGGCAGGCATGACGGATGAAATGCTGTGCCTCCTCGAGATGGATGACGTGTTGCGTGTGTGACCCAACCTCTTGCCCAACGTCTTTGTGGTAGCGGCAGTAGCGTGCGGGGAAGAAACGGCACCATCGACAAACTTCAATGCCAATGCTCCTTCCAGGTCACCGTCTTCACTATCCGTCTTTGTGACCATGTTGAATCGAGCATTGGCTGCTTTCACGTCCGCCTCTCTCTTCATATCGTGGTTGGGGAGTGCTCTTGCTAGATTCTCCGGAGTGAAGAGCGTGGTATTGTTGCTTGAAGACATTGATGAAGACGAATAGGTGGGTGATGGATACTGACCAGGTCGAGAATTGTCTCCGTTGGCGTCCGCTTCCATTGCAGAAAAGAATGCCGATTTTGCTTCCTATTGCTGAATCAGGGAGGAACGATGCGATGAAATGGGGAAGTCCGTCGGTGAGACCGATTAAAGATTCAAATGTGAGCAGTGTGCTGTCTCGAGCGTGTAAGATGTAAAGGTGGCAGGAAGTGTGGGGATAGGAAGTAGCAAAGCGGGAAGGGAGGCGAGAAGGAGGGGAAGAGAGGGAGAGAGAGAGTGGAGAGTCGAAGATGAGAGACGGGAGGGGAAAGGGAAACAAAAGTCACCGACACAAGCTGATGATGAAGAGAAGAAAGGATTCTCGAGAGTAGACCAGCCACGAATGAATGAGTATCCGGTAGCTATGTGTTCGTAGCAGAAGGAAAGTTAAGACCACCGAAAGAGCGGCTTCTTCGTGAAGCCCTCCTCCCCCCCCTTTAAGCAGGAATGTTCAGAATACAGCAGAGCAAGTCGGCTTTGACAAGGGAAGGAGGTAGGAGGAGCAAGGGGTAAGTCTTTGCCGCACGATAAGTTCAAATCTTCATAATTAAAAATATATTTTTAGTGCCTTTGGACCCGTCCGCGCAATTGAATTGCCAATACTTCGTTCCCAATACAGTACAAGAATTCGTATTTCGCAAAGTATAATCAAATTCAGCAACGGAGGGAGGGACGTAGCAAAAAAGCAGTAGCACGCGCATTCGAGATCGCAAAGAAATTGTAATGTTTGACGGTTGTAGAGGATCCTGTCCTCCTGTTCTCTCGGAGCGCGAGTGAGAGGGGTGAAGGGGAACTTTGTAATCCTTAAGCGATCAAGAAAGATGAGAAAGTACGAGGAGGGTCGGATTGAGGGCTTACAGGCTTACAATGTGGTGCGATGGAATAATAATAGAATCGACTCTATGGACCTGGATCATATTCATGTAAGAGGCGGATGCTCGCTCGCGATGGACTGTTTATAAATCGTTTTTTTCAAATACAGTATACTCTAGGGCTTCCTCCTTCTCACGCTCTTCAAAAGTGTTGGTCTCGCTGTGACCAAAACAAAGAGACGCGTTCAGCGCTCCAGTGCCTGGCGGAGGGATGGGAAAGTAAAGGCTATAAAAACATGAAGAAAATCATAATTGCATGACGGACGCGCACACCCTCATGGCCGCTGCTGCAGCCATGTAAGGCACGGGGTAAGGGGATCGCATATCATAAGAGGGAGAAGTTCGGAATCGGTTTATGGTTCAAATCTACTAGACGGAGAGAGTACAGTACTCCAATAAGACGGAGAGGTGAGCAATGATTTCTACTGTCAGAGATCGTGACGACCTTTCAAGATCTGCAAGCGAAGTCCAACGATTCAACACTAACGGGCGCAGTCTGGACCTCTCGCCGAGGAGTGACGTCGGTCGTACCGCGCGCTGTGCTGATCACTGCAAGAACACATTGCGATGCTTGAAGCGGAGAATATTGTAACAACTACTGTATCTTACATTGAAAAATTTACTATTCTATACATCGGAAAGGCGTACGCAGAGGGCTGCATCACGACGTTTCTTCTTCCAGCCTCGCAGCCTCGCCCAGCTGTAGGGGGACTATGCTATGCTCACTCAGTAAGTCATGGCCGGCGTCATCTTCTTGCTGCGCCTTCCCATTCAAGATGCGTCTGTCCTGGGGTGTGTTTGATCCCAGCGACTGCCTTTCCTCTTCTCGAATCTTTGCGTCTAGTAATTGTACTTCCAATTCTGCGATTCGCTTCTTCATTCGCACCTTTTCGGCATCCTCTCTTGCCAAGGATGCAGATGCGAGAGAGGAGGACGAGGAGGACGCTTCCATTCTTCCCGTCATCTTCAACTGAGATTCTCTCTTCTTCAAGTGAACGATTGTCTGATTCGCTTCCTCTGTCTTACGCTGCCATTCTCTTATATCTCTCTCTACGGTATCCATCTTTGCTCTCGCTCTGTTCACCTCATCCTCCCCTGCTTCCACAAGCATCGTCATCTCTTCCCATCGACTCAACAGCCTCCTCATCTCTCTGCTCTGCCTTTCAAAAATTTGCATGTCCTCATCCCAGAATCGTAGACATGTCTCTAACCTTGCAATCTTGTCCTCGTATTCTCGAATTGCTTCCACCTTCTTCACATCTTTCTTTGCCTGCTCCCTCAAGTCGAACAACTCCCCCGCATTTTCATCCAATTGCCTCTCCAACTTCCCAATGAACTCCTCTCGGTCTTCTTTGTCGATCTTCAGGATTCTGACTTCGTTTCCCCACGCTTTCTTTTCTTCTCTCATCGCCTTCACCTTAGCAGTCAAGTCTCCTTGCCAGCTGGCTTGTCGATTCTTGCTTTGACGTGCTTCAGCTCTCGACACCTCGAGTTCATCTTTCAATATCTTCAACTGAATTTTCTGCGACTTCACAGAGTGATAAAGGTTCTGCAACGCTTCATCCAGGGCTGTGTCTTGGACTCGCTTTCCATGAATCGTCCCAATGTGTCGAAGCAGCTGATCTTTTTGTCCAATCTCGTAGTTCAATTCATTTCTCAATTGCAGGTTCTCTTGCTTTAGGTAGGAGATCTTTTCTTTCTTCATTGCTGTTCGATTGTTGCCGCCCGAAGAAAGAGCTGGAGAATCGAGCAGACTTCGATCGCCGTTCTTCAAGGGTGAAATGACGTGAGACAAGGAATCGGAATGAGCTCGACTTTCCTCTCCCGCTTCTGGTTCCGTATCGTTTGAAGGTACGACTGGGCTCGAAGGCACTACTGCATTAATAGAGCGAGCTAGACCACTCGTAGGACCACTGGAACGATCTGGCGACATGACGGTGGAAGCCATGGTCGTCCGAGAAGTGTTGAAAGAACGCACGGCGCCTGAAGGAGAGGTTCGAGATGACCCAGACCGTTTCGGTGTCACACTGCCAGAGGAACTACTCCTCACCCCCACTAATGGTGAGCCAATTCGGAGTGCAACGTGATTACGGAGCTGATCGTCTTGGTCAGCTCGATCCCACGTCGAGGGATGACGCGGTGCTGAAGGAGGGACATGCTCGTCACCTTCAAGAGGCCTGAACTGGATGGGAGGTAGTAGAGTATGGTTGTTGGAAAGTGGACTTCTGCCAGACCGTCTTCCTACACTTTCTGAGACCGAGCGCTGACGTGAGAAGCGGCGTGTGGGTGACAAGGTAGACTGTGGCACTTCTCGCCTATCTAAATCATTCTGGGGATAGTAAGTGTGGCTCTGACCTAGATTGATTGCCGTCATTGCCGAATCTGAATCATGGAACGTTGAACCAGAATAATTTTTTGATTGGAGGATCCGTCTGTCTGCGTGTTGCGGGAGAGTAGGTGAGAAAGGAGACACCGCCGGGACGGCACCGGTACCGATGAAGAGAGACGCGCAGTCTGCCGTGGTATTGGCTGAATCGTGAGCACTCCATCGCTGAGTGTCTGTGATTTCCCTTTCTGCAGTCATTTCGACCAGTGCAGGGTGTAAGACATGACGTCGCAAGATCGGAGCAGACTTTTGCTGAATCGACGTCTCGTCAATGATGTCTTCCCATTCCGCTTCAAATGGTGAATGATACTCTGCTTTGCGAAGGTAGTCGATCGGAGCTCGCAAGAAGCGCACGACGTTGCACGGGAAGATTCCATACAACACTGTGAACAAGCACTCGGCATTAGGACGTTGCGAATGAATGGTGTCGTAGGTGGATTCTAGTCGATTCCACTCTAGACCTTTTCGCAGCTTCAACCGTTTGGATAGACGCTCCTGCCATTGTTCTTCTTCTTCGTCGTCGTCGTCGTCTCCTAATGAGCCTCCCACAGCATTCGAATTGCCCTCCCAACCTGGTGACAATTTCTTCCAGTCTACTATCCTTGCATAAATACTAAGTAAAGCTGGCAGACCCCCTGCCAATCCACTGGCTAGTGAGTTTGGAAAGTGAGGAATCAAGGTGACTAGAGCTAGGATACCCAACGAAGTACTAGTCTTACTGGTGTCGAGTTGCAAGCTCAGTACGAGTAGTCGAACAAAAGGGGTATGGACCACATGGTAAGCATGAGAGGAAGATAGACGAAAGAAGATGGTGAGCAGTAGGAGAATGGGAACCCTTGACGTAGGCTCCAAGAAAGAATCAGAGAGATGATGGAAGAAGGCTTTCGAACGTTGTTCTCCAAATGTAAGTATGATCGCTTCCAAATTTCCCTTCCACGTAGGTGAAACTAGATCGAGATCGACACCTGCAAGGGGTCCATCCTTGCCACTTTTGCTCCATTTCCTCCTTGAAGGCCGCCTTTCATCCTCGTCGTCATTCTCTTCCCCGCCACTCCCATCAAAGTCTTCGATTTCGTCGTCTTCGACTGTTTTGGAGCTCGCCGAAGAGGCTTCCGAAGTATAAAGATCAAAGATTCTCTGCGTGAATCTTCGCATAGGGTCGGTGGGGCCATTACGCTTTGGTGTGGTGGAGTACAGAGATGCGAATCGTGCTTCGCCATCCTCCGATGATTTGGAAGATCTAGACTGTGAGATAGAGCGAGTTGAAGAGGCCGGGTAGGGCGCATCTCCCGGCTTACGACTAACTCTTGGTGCCGCTGCTGCTACCACCGAGCTTTGATCAGGTGCAGGCCAGACTGCAGTAGAGGCTTGCTCGTCGACATAGCTTGACTGTGGAGTGGCAGACATTGCCCATATGACAAGTTGTTGCGCTTTGCGGGAGACTACAACATTGCAGTAGGGATCCTTTAGCATAGGCCGAAGAAGAATATCCCACCATTGCAATACCACACAGTGCGGATCGAGAATCGGGCGCAAAGCATGAAGAAAGCTGATCAGCAATTGGCGTCTTGATTGCGAGTCTTGGTCCATTGCATCACTGAAGAAGTCAAATAGTGATGTATCGAGTACCGTCCGTACCTGCTTCCCAACTGGCACAGATACCCCGTCACTGGAAGATCCCATCGCTGCATTGGGACCATCGCTAGACATCACTCTCCCTCTCGAGATCATGCCCTTGTGTGTATCATTTTCTCCTTCGTAATGTAGATCAGTGCTGTCGACTAGGATTTTTATCGCCTGAAATGCTTTTAGAGCAGTCGATTGTGACACGGCTTCGTCTTCTGTGGTCAAAGCGACTTGGATATATTGCAATGCCGCTCTGACATTAGCTCGATATGGTTTGGGCAAGTCTGAAGGTGTGAGGACGGAAGCATATTGCTGAACTTGCTGAGGATGCTGTGAGGAACCGGCTGCAGCGCTAGAAAAGAGAGGCGGGGGCATCGTTCGAGAGATTGCCAACCTTTCAAGTGTGTCTCTCGGATACTATCCGCTCTCAGATGAGGACCCGTGCTATTTTGGCAAGACAGGGATTGGTGAGCATGTCATAGTACTACTGATGAGGGTTGAGTGTATCAAGAAAGCCGTCAAGCTCCTTGTTTGCTGGAAGAGAAGGCTGTCCGCTTGCAAGAAGAGAGGGGAGAGTTTCCAGAAGAATGAATGCATTTGAGCAAATCACTCTAGATTAACCTTTGAGAGAGGTGGAGTCACAGCCTCACGTGTGCAGGTTTTTTACCATCCTCATCGTTGAGCCCAATCCCCTGTCAGTGCTCACTTTTCATAAGTGGATGCGGATTCTGGCGAATGCAGCCTCTCATGTCCTGCACACGCATTCGACGTTTTGCAAGCAAGCAAAGCAGCAAAGTTGTCGGCTTCAGTCATGCCAAAAAAAAAAAGGGGGGGGGGGGTCGACAAAACTTCGCGATTGCTGAAAAGCTTGAAAAAGGGCAAGATTCAGCCGTATTTGAGTAAAATCACATGAGAGGATCAGTAACAGATTGCATTACCTTGAGGTCAATTCGACAGACAAGGATACTACATCACAGAGCTGAGCAGGGAGCTGAGACCGCTGCTGGAGCCACCACCCATCATTGAGTTCATCTTGTACTTCATCATCAACTTCATCACACTTTCTCCGGCAGAATTCATGGCATCTTGCTTGTTTCCTGTGGCTTGTCCGGAAGCTGACTTGTCATCAAACATCTTTGAGGCTTGAGCCATTGCTAATCCAATCATCTTGGACTGCATGTCACCACCACTTGATCCGCCCCCGCTACTTCCTCCAAGGACGTTCTTGATAGAACTCAATGCGGCCGCGTCTCCAATTTGACTAGAGTGAACTTGCTCATTAGAGTTGTTGACAATGTTGTGGTTCTGCATGAGCTGCTCGTCATCCACATCACCAGAGATATTTCCTTGTTGAGACTTGAGATAGTTGGCAGCTGCGAAGCGTAACATGTCGTGGCAAATCAGAACAATGGGGGTAAAACACTCTCCAATCGGCACACTTGGACACCCACCTTCTCCAAACATAGCGCTGTTACCACTTCCACTCTGGTCGTTGTTCTGTGCGTGTCCAATCAAACTAGAGATGGAACCAATATCGAAGCCGCCATTACTGTTACCCCCTTGCTGCTGTCCCCCACTTTGACTCGACAAGTATTCCTGGCCCATCTTAAATAATCCTTCCTACGAGGTGTACTAAATCAGCATTGTGGTAAAAACAAAGGCTCCGCACTATTGCTCACCATTGTATCGTTTGGTGTGTGTGTGTGTGTGTGAGAAGATGCTGGTGCTACGAAAGAGTGAATAGGAGGTGTAGTGGAAGGAGCGAAGGGCTGTTGGAACTGGGAAATTTGGTTTAATCAGTCCATGTCAAAGCTGCTCGACTCGGCTGTGAGGAGAAATGATCTGTGCGCATCTTGGCGTTCACGCGGCTTCGACGAACTGCATCTTTAAGCCATCATACTAAAGACATCGGCATTCGACCTAGGAGCTGCCTCAAAAGAGCCCCTCCCCCTCTCTCAATGGCGCCCTGGAATGGACCCAGAACCAAGGTGCAGCTCAAGCTCACTTCGCAGCGTTGCGTGCTATTGCAAGAGAAGAAATATGCATTGGCCAAGAAAGCACGAAGAGAGATTGCCTCTTTGGTAGACCAGAGGAAACTAGACAAGGCGAGAATCAAGACTGAAGGCCTCATTGGAGAAGATCTGTTGATCGAACTGCTGGAATTCATGGAGCTGTACGTAGAGATGCTCATCGTGAGTTTTCTCTTCCATTCCATCAGCACAGTGGATATTCTTAGTGTGGAACGTACTAAATTGCCCTTTGCCTGATCCTCCTCATAGTCAAGATTTGCGTTGCTAGAGATGAATTCCAGGGAGCCAGATGAGGCGATCAAAGAACCACTCTGTGCAATCATACATGCTGCTCCTCGAATCGAGCTGCGAGAAATGCACGCTCTACGAGAAATGCTCATGAATCGATATGGAAGAGAGTTTGCGCTGGCAGCGATGGAGAATACAGACAACTGCGTGGGTGATCGGGTTGTCAGTAGGTTGAAGATAGAGACGCCGAGTAAGGAGCTTGTCGATATGTGAGTGGAAAAGGTCGTGATAAAGAAGCATCAGATACAAGTTGTCTGACATTACATTCCATGACATGTGCAGGTACATTGCCGAAAGTGAGCTCTCTGAGCCGACGTTTAGTCAAGTAGAAGGACGCTGACTGCTCTAATGTCAACAGTCTGCAAAGCGTATGATGTCCCTTTCTCTTCACCTTACTTGAGCACAAATGATCTTTCGGAGTCTGTGAGCTTGTTCTTTCGCTACTCCTCACCTACAGAAGTTGACTGCTTACCTTTCGACCTTTCCCTTACCGTAGATTCCATCTTCAAGTCTTAATCCAGGTGCTGAAGACCCACCTCCTTCCGCACAGCCTTTCAGCGACGACGTTGCCACGACAAAGTCCGACAAGAGTACGACTGCACCGCCAGAGGTGGCGAAGGATTCTAAGGGAGCACCAACTTCCGCCGGCGAGAAAGAGAAAGCAAAGCAGCCAGATGCCGTCAACTCCAAATCTGCTGACGAGGCAAGGCTGACAGATTTGGAGGCCAGGTTTGCTGCCTTGAAGAAGAAATAGAGGAAAGGAGACAGGAAGTGGCAATATGTATAATTAAGGATCGCATCGGGAGAGTTCACATGAAATTAGCCGCTTCTTCAAGGCCAGAGTTCGAACTTAAGATCCAAGCCCCACTGCGGTTGAGGAATGGGACGTCGTAAGCAAAAGAAGGGTCAACGCTAAATCTTTCACCGGCACACTCACTTTCGGTTTGATGAATCGTTGATGATGACCGTCTTTCTGGTAGAGTTCATTGATGGTCTTCATATCCTCTTCACTCAATTCCACAAGTTTCCCATTCGAAATGATTCGAGAGGGAGTTACACTTTTAGGCAAGACGGTAACACCTCGTTGAGCTTGCCAAGAAATGATCAACTGACCTACATCGATGCTCTTCTTCTTGGCCATCTCTGTAAGGACGTCGTCTTTCAACAAGGGACTGTTGGTACTTCCAAGAGGCGAGTATGCTTGGCACAGTATGCCTTTGTCGTGGCAGAAAGTGACCAACTCGTGCTGGGGCAAGTAAGGGTGCAGTTCAATTTGATTGGCGGCGGGCGTCACCTTTGCGGTCTTGAGAAGCTCTTCCAAGAAGATCTGAGATACGTTCGACACTCCAATGGCTCTTGCTTTTCCACTCGAATGTATCTTTTCCATGTCAGCCCAGGTGTCGCTTAATTTGCGATCGGTGTCCAATGCTCGACTACCATCTTCGCGAAGAGGTATCTTCTCTTCACCACGATATTCAAGCGCGACAGGCCAGTGGACCTATCGTGAGACCAATTTCGGGAAAGCATGTTCAGTCTCTCATCTCTTGCTGTATTGCGTCGTGGAAGCAGAACATCCGGACTCACCAAATAGAGATCAACGTAGTCCAGTCCCAACTTCTTCAGAGAAATGTCTAAATTCTCTTCGACTCGACGATGGTAGGTTCCCCACAACTTAGTAGTAATGAAGATCTCGTCTCTAGGTATCCCAGAAGCTCTGATGCCCTCGCCGACCTCTTCTTCGTTTCCGTAAATCCAAGCACAGTCCAAGTGTCTGTAGCCCTCTTTCAATGCCGTCTCGACTGCCTTTTCGACTTCACCTGCTTTGGACTGCCACGTTCCGAGCCCGAGCGACGGAATGCTGGCCCCTGTGTTCAGTTTGAGCGACTTTGTTCCAGCTGGGACAGAGGGATAGCTTTTGCTCGACATGTTGCGACTTTGCCTAGTGCAGTGTAAGAAGGGCGAGGGAGAGAGAGGTAAGCCTTGAGTGCGGGAAAGTGTGACCGTTGTGCAAGAAAGTGCTGATTTGAACCTCCACATGGAGATGGGAGACGGTGGAGAAGGAGAAGTAAAGTGAGGAGATGAAGAAAGATGCCGCTATATCGCCTAGCGCGCTTTTGAGTAGAGAGAGAGAATCACAAGGGTGGAGGAGCCCATCAAGTGCTCTCTACCCCGACAATCGAGATCAATGCTGCTGCTGCTCAAGGAGAAGGTGTGCACTGCGGTCTCGAGAAATTTACTAGTCTCTTTGATGTAAATGCGTAATCTTCGCACATTCTATATTTGATCTCCTATTGTATCCTTCTATACACCATACTCATCGGCTAAGCCCTCTAATTTGTTATACAGTAAGAACACTATGCCACTGGAAGGAGCAGACCTCAGACAGGTGACTGCGCAGCCGGCATACAAGCCTCTTATTCCTTTCGTCTGGTAGATTTTCTTGAAGGTGGTGAGAAAGCCGCTCTTTTTCCAAGCACTTCCATCCATGTTTGCTTTATTGCCCGACAATTCTCGATCTGTCTGCATAGTTGACTTGACAGAGTCAGCCGGGAAAAGAACGATATTATAGCTGATACCTGCCAGTGCACCGGCTCCGACTAGCTGAACACTGGAGAGATCCTTCTTGCTTAAGTTGGACCGCCCACTTTGCTGCCTCTTCCGATCTAGCATCGTCCTGCATGCCCATTCAAAGCCCAAGAACCACGCTATTCCACCTCCTGTCTCTCTAAGTAGTGTGCCTGTCTGTCCGACCCACAATCCAGCAGGTCCTTCTCGTCTTAGGGTATCCCTGAATATTTTGACGGGTCCATCTAAGCCAGAAAAGTTCTTGGTAGAGACGGGGCGAGCGGCAAGAGGAGCTCTACTAGACCCCCTTCCTCCTACAGAAGCTGCTTCTGAAGCAGTCTGGGCTAAGAGATCCATCTCCCTAGATACCATCTGGACTTGCATCTTACATTTGAGCAGTTCTATCGGCGTCAAGACGAAGCTCGTCACTAGACCAGCAATGCCAGCTGCAATCGATAATTGCTTCATTGAGAGCGGATTTTCCGCATCAGCCTCTATTGATGACGAAGAAGAAGAAGAAGACGACGAAGACGAAGACGCCGCCGACAGAGATTTTGAAGCTGAATGGTCGTTCCTAGCATTCATCTCACGAAGCTTCCCTTGGACAAGATTGTAGGTGAAGAAAAGTGTCGCCATTTCCATCGTCGCACCAAAGATCGGCATCGAAAGACCCTACGGGAGATCGTTCAATAAGAGACGTCAGCATCAGGCTGTAGCAGTACAGAATACTGAGCCCTAGGGCAATCTCACCCTGAATAGACCACGAGTCCCCTCCTTCATATACGTCTGACGAAAGCAGTCCAGAGCACCACTGTACATGATCGGTCGATCCACTGACTGAGTCTGTAGTCGTACTTTGACCAAGTCGCTGCAATTGAAGAGCAGCATTCGCAGTCTTAGCATTCTGCTCGAGTTCCCACCCCTTCCTCTGGTCACACAACACTACTCACAAAGGATGCTCGAATACTTTGGCCACCATGCCAGACACTGATCCGAACAAGATATCTTTCGATGCTCGGCTCAATTTAGTTGACGCTTCTTCTTCCAATGGCGAGTGGATCATATACGCCTCAAAGCTTCCCTGCGCATGAGAGGTGATCATGCTGCTTGATGCCTCTGCTTGTGGAGAGGTCATCGTAGGGTCTAGCAGGATTGACGATCGCTATCTACAAGCATGCATCCGCGCCAGGGGGGGAGGTTGCACCAATGTAGAGTGGAGATCCACGTTAAGTCATCCTCAGCCAGCTTAAATGATCTTGCGAAGAACTCAAAAAAAAAAGGAATCAAATGTTAAATTTCAGGAAAGCTTCCCCCACGCTAAAAAGCTTTCCCCTAGGCAACAAGCCCACGGCAACACCTGCCTGCGCCCATCTCACCAGACGGCAGCACTTCGAAGGCCTTGCGCGTACAACAACAACGTGTGACAGAGTGGAGCGGATGTCGATTATTCAGTTTCTATCGATATGGTGTGTCTTTACATGCGCATGCTAGAATGGTATTCCATCTTCATACCTCTCTCCTTTTCTACTTCGCTAATCATCTGCTGAATCATGGCAGGATCTCTCCATGATCTCATCAGGACTTGCAAAGCTACACTGCTGACGAAATCCCTCAATTGGAGCCCAACATTGCCCAGTCCAGGCAGAAGAGACAACGATGGTCGCTCTTCAATCTTCTGCATGTCTCTCCACTTTTCCCTCCAGTTTTTCTCTTTGGGATACTTGATCAAGCGTAAATCAGTGGCAATCGAGACTGTTCCATCCGGCCCAATTTCTCGTTGACATCCTGGTCGAATGCTGTTCATCGCTTGCTCCATCGTCTTTCCTCCTTTGACGAGCTCGTCGATCTCCCTCTGTAGGGCGAGGGACATGGCTAAATAGCTAGCGTCCCAAATGCCACCAATGGAATCTATCAGACCACGTCCATAGGGTCCCAATACTATCTCTTCTTCTCCTTCTTTTATCGTCTCCTCTCCTGGCTTCGCTTTTCCTCCCATAGACGCCTCAGCAGCTGCATGTGCTTCTGAGGCCAGCCTGCCATCCTCGTCCACGATGTCTATCTCTTCGTTGACGGAATGTGCAGCGATTCCACGTCCCACTAAGCCTTTCACCGTTTTGTTGCTCTCCTCTTCGCTTGCAAACTCGGCCAAGATCTGTTTAGTGAGTGCTTCTTCATCAACGTCGCTCCCCTTTTCCGGGGAAGCACTGCTAGTCTTGCCGGAAGATGTTGGTGTTGCAAAGACTGCCTGTATTCGATAGGTGCTCATTTCACCGTCCCTAGTAACATCCGTCGTCTTCCAATCACTCGCCATATTCACAGCCTTGCTCGTCTCTGCCTTCCAGTCTTTCAACTTCATCTTCTCTTCCATGCCTTTGGACACACTTGTCGAAGCGATATCGTCTTTAGTCGTCTCTTTCTCTGGATTGCAACGCACCCACGCCGCGAGTCCCGTCCAAACTCTGCCTCCTGCCAACTCCTCAATCACATCCTTTGAGATCTTCCTTCCTGTACACACCTTCTCTATGAAGGACTCATACGTCTCATCGATATGGAGTGATTGCCTTTCCTTTTCTTCCGCTGTCAATTCATGAATGCTACTATTCATTTTACTACCTGTGAATAGTGTCTGAAGCGTTACGCCTACTCTGTCGAATACTTTTTTGGTGATGGTAGGTCGTAGACTTGCCACTCCAATCGAACCGGTAATCGTTGATTCACATGCTACAATAGCATCGGCACCTGCCGAAGCATAGTACCCTCCTGAGGCACTGGCATTTCCAAAGGAAGCCACGACTGGCTTCTTGTGATTCTCCTGTACTCTCCTGACAGCATCCCAGATAGAATCAGAGGCCACTACATCACCACCACCGGAATCGATACGAAGCACTATGCTGGAGATATCGTCATCCTCTCCAGCCTCACGTAATCCTTTGATGACAGAGGAGGCGGTGAAGTCACCTGGTGCGTTCGAAATCGTACCTCGCAGGTAAATGACAGCCACGTTGGACCTTTCATCGTCCGACAGCTTCCGATCTAATGCTTGATCTGTTATTCTCGAATACGAGGCTAGACTTTTTAGTTTCGGCTCTTCTCCCAACTCCTTTAAGACTTCGCTCTTGTACTTTATCCCAGTGATAAGACCTTCCTTGACAGCATCCTTTGCTGAGAACGGTCCTCTCTTGGTCAATTCAGTGACACGATCTGCCGCTTTCTCTGGATCCATTTCAGGAAATCGATTCACTCCTATAGCATGAGCCAGACCTCTGCTCAACTCTCCCAGCAATCGAGCTTCATCCTGAAGTTGAGCAGGGGGAAGCCCTTCGCTTTCGGTAAAGGTAGAAATCATAGACTTGAATTCTCTCCTCGCTTCGGCATACACCTTGATACCTATCCAATCTAATGCTCGTTTCACGAAAGGGATTTGCATTGCAACACCAGTCAACGGAACTTCACCACTCGGTTGAAGGTAGACTTGATCGAATGCGCTTGCCAACAGATACGAACCTTGACTGTCAAACGAATCAGCCCAAGCAATCGTCGTTGTGGGTGGCGGAGGAGAGTCCTTTTCTGCCTTTTCCAGTTTTTCACTAATTTCCTTGGCCGTCGCTTCTGCCTTCTCACTTGACATTTCCCCTCCTTCTGTGATGGCAAGCAATTCTTCTTCGGGAACGGCCTGTTTGAGATAATACTGTTGCTTCTTTCCCAGTTTGAATTCGTGCTGTTCGAGATCAAAAAGCATCTTGTCAGCCATCACAGTAGGCAAAGCATATTAATGCAACCAGCAGGACAGCCACTCACAATCGCCTCGACCAATTCTTCCAGCTGCGCCATTCCCAATGCTTCAGAAGACACACTGGTGGGTATGTGCAACCCTCCAAAGTCAGCAAAGATGCCCTTGATCCGCTCATCTCTCGTAGCCCACTTCAAAGCTCGACAGACTTCAAACAAGTCCATCACCTTGGGTGGTAAGTCCTCTCCAGCACTAGGAGAGCTCAGTAGAGCAGCGAGGCCAGGGTTCTGCTTTGCTTCTACGATACTTCCCGGATATACCTTGAGCACGATCCATGAATCAGGGTGAATAATGTCTCGAATGTACGCATCTCTCTTGAGTACTGCATAGCTCAGTATACCGTAAGTGAGACCGATCCCAATGAGAATAGGCCTGCGCCGAGTCCATGCCATAGCTGTCATCCTACCTGCCCTGGTGGAAGAATACTTTTGAAATGTGGCGGTAATTCGAGGAAAGCGCTTGCCAAAAGCGCCTGCTGGGACCGCATTCTCAGCATTTGCGCTTGCACTTGACGTAGTGGGGCCGCCCTTGTCAATAGGGGGAGGAGGGGGAGCCATTGCACTTGAGAGCGCTCAAGATCAGTGTCAGTCGATTGCGTAGGTCAGCAGGAAGAAAGGTTCAAAGAAAAAGCTTAAGAAAGCTTCGCGTCCCGGCGTCGCGTTTTAAACTTTATAGAGTAGGTTGTCAAGGTTGGTGGGGGGACTGAGAAGTACGACATTTACCTTCAGGGAGGTTAACATAGATGTACATGGTTTTACACGGTGATTATGCCGCCCCTTTGCTCTTGGGTTTACAGTCTTCCCAAGCATATCTGATGTGAATTGCGACGTTTCCTACTCCGCCTTTGCCCAATTCACCCACTTCACCTGGTGATTCTCCACTGTGTCGAGTATCTTCGATGTTTTCAAATCCACTCGCAGTTGCTAAGGTTGCTCCATCGGATGAAATTGCGCCACTCGAGAGAGGAGAGACCATCTTTGGATACTGTCTGATTCGCTTCTTTGCCAGAGGATCCCATATGGAGATTATTGCATCACCTCCTAATGAAGCAAAGGTGGCATGTACAGGGTGAAAGGCCATGGCATTTACAGGGTACACTGTGTCGATGCCATCTATGATTTGTCGATGACATTTGAAGGCGTACTTCTTTGCTTGTGACTCACTTGAAGTATCGAAGAACTCAACGGCAATACGGCCTTCCACTGAGGAAGTAGCATATCCATCCCCACTAGGCATGCATCTAATATCTCTAACCATAAACTTGAGACTGCTTTCTCGCTTCTGCTCTGCATTCCACACTTGCTCATCTTCCTGTCCTCCGGCCTTGACCCGATCAACTTCTTCTCTCCATTTGGCCAAATTGTAGATGTGAATGTGTCGACCTGCCATACCTACGACAGCTCGCGGTGTAGGATCGATGATGCTCACGCTGGACTGGTCCGGCAAGGAAGTGTGAGGAAAAGGAGGTGAGAGGTCCATGGCCAAGACTTTATCAGGCAATGAAATTGTTCGTAGCAGGGTCGGGGATGGGATAAGGGGATCCCAAACCTTGAGTGATGAATCCCATGAGCTCGATAAGAGTAGATTGCTGGTGCTGCTATACTTTACCCGACTGATTGCAGCGTTGTGTTTGCCTATGATGTTACTTTGGCCTGTCTCCAAGTTCAGCAACCTGACCCTCCGGTCCAGGCCACCACTAGCTGCGAGAGTGTCACTTATCCAACAGACATCAAGCACTGCAGCTTCATGTTGGAAAGTGTGAACCAGCTGAACTTGCGATGTCAACTGCTCCGACGATGAAGACGCTGCTTCGTCAGACTTGACAAGTCGATAAAATCGCACAGTCTTGTCCCAGCTTGCCACTAAGAGTTCGTTGGCCTTTGCTGGATTAGGGTTGAATGTCAACGACGATACCGGGTCATTGGGTGGATCAGGCAAGCTGTACTCGGGATATAGCGACATGTCTGCGCTACTGGAGCGATGTGACTAACTTTGCAAGGGGAGAGGAGAGTGTTATTCCTTGAAAGTGGAAATTGAAGCAAGCCTAGGGGAAAGAGAACACGTGGTTTTTCGACAAGCTGTAATGAGAGCATGTCGACTTATCGCCGGCAGGCTTTAACCAGTCTTCCCTCTTTGCCATCATCATCCCCCATCATAATGACCACCATGTCCGTCTCGCCACTTGCAGAGCAGCGAGGAGCCGCTCGCTTGACAGAGCAGAATCGCTTGTGAGGAGTCAGAACATCATTTCGGAGCGTACGGAGAGACCGACTGACCACTTACTTGCCTTGCAGGATACCTGTAATCGTGAGGACTTTTGCCCCTCTGCCACCTCTGCTCTCAATTGTTCTCCCTGCCAGTGCTACTATCGACGACATTCTGGACGCAACAATACAGCACTCAAGGCTATCCGGCACAGTGGCTGGGCTTTTACGGCTTAAGCGAATTGGAGGGCAGAGCATCACACCGAACACCACATTGGGAACTTTGACGGGATCATCAGTCATAAATGCACAAGGACAGAATGTAATAAGTCCAATCACATTGGAGGTTCGGGTGGGTCTCAAGGGGGGAAAGGGGGGATTTGGAAGCATGCTACGGGCGCAAGGCGGGAAGATGAGTTCAAATAGAAATGGAGAAGAGAACAATGATTCATGTCGAGATCTCAATGGGAGAAGACTAAGTACAGTGAAGCAAGCCCGGCAATTAGCAGTCTATCTTAGCAATGAAGCTGAAAGGGAGAAGGAACTCTCGGAAATACAAAAGAAAAAGTATGCAAAGCTGGAGAAGATGCTCGGGCGAAAGCCAAGGGGAGAATCAGATTTTGTGGAGGCTGCCCAGAAGTTGCATGAGCAGGGTGGATCACTGGAGGATGGCGATGGCGACTTTGAAGACAAAGGAGAGGGCTCTTCTTCTGTTCCTTCAACTTCTCGGACAAAGGCGGTGCCGAAGGATGCCGAGTACAAGGGAAAGAAGAGGGAAAGAATTGAGGATTCAGAATACATCGAACAGAGTCG
Source organism: Exobasidium rhododendri (assembly GCA_026210745.1). NCBI lineage: Eukaryota > Fungi > Basidiomycota > Exobasidiomycetes > Exobasidiales > Exobasidiaceae > Exobasidium > Exobasidium rhododendri. The sequence continues at coordinate 3,168,510 of CP110630.1, forward strand.
TGAAATTGTTGACAATGTGCGAAGTGCAGTAGCATCGGCTATGATGAAGAAGAAGAAGAAAACCCAGAAACAAAAGGCAGTCACACCATCAAAGGGCGAACAGAATGTCGCAAGCGTAGCTGCCCAAGCCGCCTAAAGAGACTCGTATTCCCAAGAAGTCTCCGTCGATACTCAACCGGCCTCGTTCGCCTTGCCCTAGTCGACTCAAGTGTATCTCTACTAACTGTCTTCTCAAAGTAACATTTGAAAGTCAACCATCTTAAAACAGGCTACTGAGCGATGTTCTTCCTCGTGATGAGCGCTTTTCGGCCAATGGAGTATGCTTCTTCGGCTCTGAAGAAGGAAAGCGCAAGGAATGCCCTTGAACACCTTCCTAAGTAACAGTATTTCTTTGGACTTCGTGTGATACAAAGGTAGATTAATATGCTAAGATCTCTATCTACGAAGGCAGCAAACGAGCAAGAGCATCCATAGCTTGGTTGTTTCGCAACGGATGATGATCTGCAGGAAGGTAGCTATACGACGAAGCAGATGGTGGTGGTGGTGGTGGTGGTGGCGGCGGCGGCGGATGTTGCTGCATGTACTGATAATGGTTAAGGTCATAAAGCAGAGGAGGGGGAGGAGCTCCATGATGATAGCGAAGATCGTAGCCAGGCGGTGGTGGTGGTGGTGGTGGCTGAGTCTGATAGCCGCGATACTGAGGAGTCATCTGTGGTGGGTAGACGATGGAATGGGGAGGAGCTGGCACAGTCGACACTGGTTGCTGTGGCTGGAAAGAGAAAGAAGACGATGATGGTGGCGGATGAGGAGGGTGAAGTAAAGGTGGAGCGGTGTGATATGTGTCCTTCTGGTTGTTCAGCAAAGCCAGTAAGGGGTTCGGGGGTGACGCTTTCCGTGGGGGCGATGAAACTTGACTGAATTGTTGTGCAGCAATGGAGGAGCAGTAAGCAGGGTGCTGTAGCGGGTAATTGTGCTGTTGACCGTTATTGCTGGGTTGCAGCAGGGACATCAAGCTCTCCTCTTTGCTTCTGGTCGCGGCCAGCATCGGAAGCGAGTGAGAAGAAGGGTAGACAGGTTCTTGCATTAGTGTCGGCGGTGCTGGAAATGATGGGTCCAGCGAAGACGAAGCCATCAGATTGCTCAGCAACATCTTCCTCTGCCTTTCCCGTTCCAGGTCCTTTGTGTTTCCTCCCCCAAACGTCACAACGTCTGCGGCAGGACTGATCAACTTCAGCAGATTCTGGCTCTGAGAAAGTTTTTGCGCTTGAGGTGCTGGAAGGGGAGACGACGTCCTAGCAGAGGATGTCTTCTGAGCATCTTGAAACGTATCACCACCATTTAGCATGGAAAGCAATGCAGCAGAACTGCTGGAGTCGTTCATCGACGGGGGCATACTTGACGCATTGCCGGCTCCTACATTGAGCGCCAATAGTAAGGCAGCCGTTCCTCTTTCGCGTTCGTCCATGAGCAGAGGCTGAGGAGAGGGTGAGGCAATGAGCTTCCCTCTCTCTTCTAAACCACTCGCTGTGGATGTTCCACGAAGCAAGTCGAGCAGTTGACGACTTCGGACATCGCCCTGTTCTTCAATCATTTGCGCACCCTTACCCTCGATGATCTGCGGCTTACGATGGCCTAGACCTAGCAACGTCTTCAAGTCGTCGCTTTGAACAGCAGGCTCCTCTGCTGGTGCATCTCCCACGAGTGCACTAGCTGTTTCGCTTGGGTTCGAAGGATCGGTGGTGTTCGTCGCTTTCTGCTGTCGATTCTCTTGAATCCACTGCTTCAGCTTTCCGATGAATGGCGAAATGAGGTAGAATTTCCCGCCCATTCCTTGTGGTGGGGCTCGGTTCTTCTTCCAGGTTGGTAGATCGGAGAGCTTGAACCACGCAATTTTCTTGCAGAGGAAGGCAATGAAGATCAATGTGAATAGCGCATTCTTTTAGTAAGACCTACGACAAGGTTTCTCCTGCGTGCAGTGAACACTCACTGAGATCTCTTTCCTAGTCAAAGTCTCAAAATGCGTACCCTCGTCTACACCCGGAACGATGTACAAACGAATTTTTTGTTCCCTCATTGTCAATTCCATGTAGTCACTGGAGTCAGGCTTCAAGAGTGATCCGCAATCGAATCCCGTCTCTTCTAGAACCTCACGAACTGCACAATCTCGTTCTCCCTCTTGTTGGTTTATCTTTCCTTTCGGGAACCCCCAAGCTGCACTCGACTTCCACCCCTTGACCAAGACACACTGTGGGAAGGGAACTCCACCACACATCAGACACTCTTCTCCCGACGCCCAAATGCAAGGCCTGCAAATTACACACCTTGTCCCACTTTCGATTAAGCATAACGACACCGCAGACCGGTACTCTGGTCTTGTACTTCATGAACTCATCGAAAGCTGCCTCTAGATCTTGCTGGTCGTTCTTCTTGGAGGATTTCGAGATGTATCTTTGGATCAGAGGAACTGTCAGAGACGATGTATGGAGGAGATACGAAGAGAACCTTCGTAGCGAGAAAGAGGCTAAAGAGGGATTTAAAGGGCGTAGAAAGTCCTCGTAGAACCAGTGTCTGCAGCATCATCAAGTAGGCAGGGCGCGAGAATGGTAAGCACACGACTTGAGACGGGTGGGAAGAGCTTCACTACTTACGCCTGTTCTACCTGGAAGCAAATCCTTTCGATACTTGCCAACTCCTCTGCAGGTAGATTGACAATGAAACGGCTACTCAGATCTTCCAACACTTCTTCAAAGGAGAGTTGCGTGAAGGTCGAATTGGAGTCATTGTGGCTGCTGCTGCCGCCCAGCTGTGATGACGAAGTTTCCTCTTGGTTGCTCGCATCTATAGGCGCCTGTTTACTCTTCTGCCCCATCGTACGTGATGGATGCAGACTGGTTGCGGGGAGGGAAGTGGGTCTCTTTGGATGGCTACTCCTTCGCGCCTGTGAGTCATGTATAGATAGTGTTTAGAAGGGAGTGTGAGCGTCACTTTACATTCATCTCATCTTTTGTGCGGCTCGCTCTAATCTCCACACACTCGAGTGCGGAGACACGCGCACTTCAGATCTAATCGTTTCCCAACGGTGAGCGAAAGGCGATTGTGCCAGACCTTGGCTGAATATGTTAGCGATGATACAGAGCAGATTGCATAGATAGAAAGGCGAGAGAGGGAGAGAGATGAAGAGGCAGAGGGTATATTATCGACTACACATTCGTTTGGTAGAAGGCGTCGAAGGCGGACTAGCGTGCCAGTGTGACGAATGAGGAGGATAGATGGCGTTGCCATAGCTCCCGTTACTGGAGCGTACATCATAAGGGTGGGCGCCTGGATGATCATGCGCTGCATAGTGGGCGTTCGAAATCGGTATCTTTCGAGATCGGAGTCGAAAAAAAGACAGCGTCGAATTTGTAGCACCGACGATGATAATCAGCGAAAGCATGGTAAAGAGCTGTCGAGAGGTTGTCAGCTTTTGCAGATACAAGCGTGCAAAGAAGCGAAAAAAAAGCATGACTCACCATGCTCTTCCAGCTCACGACATCGACGAATCCATTGACGATCTCGGCTACTGTCTCCGCTGCAACTCGAGCACGACCTACAATAGCAGGGTCTTTTGCTGAACACTTTTGCCAAGAAGCACAAGCGGTAGCTAAAGCAGGGACTGCGCCCTCAGTGCCACATTTATTAAGGTGATAGGAGTGGGAGCAAGCCTCGATTTCGGAGAGAAAGTCTGAAGAGATAGAGAGGACCTAGTTGAGCAGGACATCTCCACTCCAGATGCATCATCACTCACCAAGTTCATATTCTCGCACTTTGTCTGCTACATCCCTTTGAAGTGTTCTTACGACTCCCAGAATGAGCCACAAGAACCCAAGTAACAAGGTTGAATTAAATGCGAATTGGGCCATCCCAAGACACCACTCTGGATCCAGCCAATTGGCATATGGTTGTTTCCCAGTCCGTGCTTGTGAACTACCTCCAAAGACGTACTGTATGTTCATCGTATCACCCATCTTCCCGCTTAGTGATTTTGTTTCTTCAGTCTCTTCATCTTCCCATTGATCTGTCTGCCCACCCGATCTCCCTTTCCTCCTGCTCCTAGCTCTGTGTCGATTTTGAGAGCCGGACCGCGATGGTCTGCTCTGCTCAGCAGACAGAGCTGCCCCTCGTTTCTCTCCCGCCGCTCGGCTTCGAGAGACTCTTGTTAATGCACCAGTAGAGATCGGCCTAGCTTGAAGCTCCTCTTCTTGTGTGACTTCTTCCCTTTCCTTCTGTGCCCCGCTTGCTTGCTTCTTTGGTGTCGTCTCACTCGACATCTCCACATCAGGCCCTGCTATTGTTGGGGTCAGCGGTTGGTGAAAAAGAAAGGCGCCCGAGCTGTTCGCTGTACTTTCCTTCGCCCCAAAGGAGAAGACCGCACTGCGATCATCAAGCAAATCCCGAGGTCTCTTCCTGTCGTCTTCGGAAGTGAGCCAAGAAGAAGAAGCAGAAGAAAGAGGATCTTCTCTTTGCGGTTGATCGTAGGAAAAGTCCATGGGCGAGTCCTTCAGCCGATCTCTTACATTATTGGAGTACATCTGCTGCTGCAAAGGCCGAAAAGGTGTTCGAACAGGACCACTATCGTAGTCCATTCTGCTTTTTACACGCCAAGACAGAGCCTATTGGCAATCAAATGGCAGGCGAGTCCGTGTTCTCAAGCTTGCGAATCAACACATCAACATCTCCAGAGGTCAGAGGGGGGGGGGGGAACACAAGATATCACGTGATAATGAGATCTGCATTTTCATCATTGCACCCCCCACTGAGTGCTTGTTACTCTTTCTTCCTCCCTCCCCTCCCTCCGTAAAGCGGCCTCACTCAGTATGGACGACTACGATGAGTTTGGAAACTACATCGGAGCGTTGTCTGATTCGGAAGATGGCTCCGATCGTGGTGGGGAAATGGACGACATGCCTCACCTGGATGGTATGGATGACGACGTGCCTCCTCCCTTGGAAGGGTACGACGACGACGATGATGATGATGACGACGACGCTCAAGGGTTAGACGACGGGGGTGCAGCTAGACTGAGAAGGGCTGAAGAGGCGGGCATGCAACTAATGCAGGTGGACGAAGCACCTCAAAATGCAGTGGTGCTGCACGAGGACAAGAAGTACTACCCTACTGCCAATGAAGTGTACGGAGATGACGTAGAAGCGCTTGTTCAAGAGGAAGACGCTCAACCACTCAGTCAACCGATTGTAGAACCCGTCAGGCTGAGGAAATTTGCGATAGAGGAGAAAGATTTGCCGCAGACTAGATTTGATCGAAGCTTCATGATGAACTTGATGAACTTCCCTCAGATGGTGCGTAACGTAGCTGTGGTGGGGCACTTGCACCATGGCAAGACTTGTTTGATGGATATGCTGTTGCTGGAGACGCACAAGATGGATGACGATGTAGACGAACACATTCGTTATACTGATTCACATCTACTGGAAAGGAGCAGACGGATATCTATCAAATCATCACCTCTTTCGCTCGTCTTGACTTCGACAAAATCAAAGTCGTATCTTGTCAACCTGATCGACACACCTGGACACCCAAACTTTCAAGACGAGGTGACCGCTAGTGTCAGACTTTCAGATGGTATTGTACTGGTGGTGGATGTGGTGGAAGGCGTGATGGTAGGGACAGAAGGAGTCGTCAAACATGCCATCAGAGAGGGGTTGCCGATTGTCTTGGTTCTAAACAAATTGGATCGTCTTATCCTCGAACTCAGACTGCCGCCCAGTGAAGCTTACTACAAGATTCGTAGTGCCATTGACGAGGTGAACAATCTCATCGCTACGCACGATACAAATCCGGCCCGTAAGTTGGGGCCAGAAAGAGGGAATGTTGCCTTTGCAAGTACCGACATGGGATGGTGCTTTACCTTGAGGAGCTTTGCGAAGATGTATGCAGATACTTACGGCGGAATTGATATAGACGAATTCAGCAAGCGTCTGTGGGGGAACATCTATTTTTCACAAGAATCGAGGAATTTCACGAGAAAGGCACCTGATGCAGAGAGCAAGAGGAGCTTCGTCTACTTTATTTTGGAACCACTCTACAAACTATACACGCAAGTGTTATCAAGTGACATAGAGAGTCTGCGATCGACACTGACTACGTTGGGGATTCACCTGAAGCCTGCCGTGTTCAAGATTGATGTCCGAGCATTATTGAAGTTGGTTCTCAAGCAGTTCTTTGGCGATAGTGCCGGCCTGGTCGATGTGATCGTCAACAATGTTCCTTCACCAGTGGATGGCGCATCGACCAAGATTGATCGGATCTGGACAGGACCCAAGCAAGGATTGCTGTATGACTCTATGATCAAGTGTGACAGTGAAGGGCCTCTAGTTGTCGCCATCTCCAAATTATACCAGACAACAGACGCCCTGGAATTCCGAGCGTTTGGGAGGGTGTTGAGTGGAACAGTCAAGGTTGGCGATCGAGTAAGAGTGCTCGGCGAAGGATTCTCACAGGATGATGATGAAGATTCTGCTCTGACGACGATAGAAGGTGTTTGGGTGCATGAAAGTCGGTATAGCGTGGAGACGGACGGTGTTTCGGCTGGATCCTGGGTTTCACTAGCCGGTGTAGATGCCAACATTACAAAGACAGGTACGGTTGTAGATGCATCGATGGACATGGACGAGCTCCACATCATTGCTCCCTTACTCCACATGACTCGCTCCATCCTGAAGATCTCCGTCGAGCCACTGGTTCCGTCTGAGCTTCCGAAGATGCTCGAAGGTCTTCGGAAGATCAACAAGAGTTACCCGCTAGCGGTGACAAAGGTGGAAGAAAGTGGAGAGCACGTCATACTTGGGACAGGCGAGCTATATCTGGATTGCATCATGCACGATCTTCGAATTATCTTTGCCGAGATAGAGATAAAAGTAAGTGATCCTGTTGTGCAATTTGCTGAAACAGTGGTGGAGACAAGTGCCGTGAAATGCTATGCCGAAACACCAAACAAGAAGAACAAGATCACCATCATTGCTGAGCCTTTAGAGAAGGGTATCGCCGAGGACATTGAATCTGGTCGGTTGAACATTCACATGCCACCGAAAGAGTTAGGAAAACTTCTACAAGAAAAGTATGGATGGGATCTGTTGGCATCGAGGTCTGTCTGGGCATTCGGACCAAACGAGAGCGGACCGAATATATTGGTAGATGATACCTTACCCTCTGAAGTAGACAAGAAGCTGCTCTACAGTGTCAAGGAGAGTATCAAGCAAGGATTCCAATGGGGGACGAGGGAAGGCCCCTTGGCTGATGAGCCTGTTCGAAATGTAAAGTTCCGAATCTTGGATGCTCAAATAGCTTCGGAGCCTATTGCACGCGGAGGAGGTCAACTGATTCCTACTGCGAGAAGAACATGTTATGCAGCCATCTTGTTGGCAACACCTCGCCTGATGGAGCCAATCTATTTTGTGGAAGTTCAAGCACCGGCCGATTGTGTCAGTGCTGTCTACACTGTCTTAGCCAGAAGGAGAGGCCACGTCACACAAGATATTCCCAAAGCGGGCAGTCCTCTCTTTACTGTTCGAGCTTACATTCCCGTCCTGGATGCAAATGGATTCGAAACCGATTTACGAACTCACACTCAAGGTCAAGCATTTTGTTTACAAGTCTTTTCTCATTACGCAGTCGTGCCTGGTGACCCGTTGGACAAAGACATCAAGCTGCGTCCTTTGGAACCCGCTCCACCTTTGGGGCTCGCGCGAGATGTTGCACTCAAGACGAGGAGGCGAAAGGTGAGTATGGAAGAGAGGAGGAGGCGACAAAGTAGTAGCGATATTGACTACATACTCTTTCTCTTCCCTCCTTGGCTCAATTCAGGGCCTTGCTGACCAAATCTCTGTTGCGTCGTATCTCGACCCAGAGTTGGCGGTAGCACTTGCGGCCGGTGGATTTGATCTTGCGTGATCACTCTGATCAGCTTTGTACTTTTACCCATCCCTGCTTGAATAGATTTTCAGTGTAAGGGACGACGGATCAGCCCATCCACAGTCGTCTGATCATTTCCCCTTGGAAGCAATGGGACCTTGACGATCAGAGCTCGCCTGTGCGGAGGAACGCTCCTACTTGCTCTATAGTCAGAGTGGAGTTCTCGTTCTCTGCGCCATGTTGTGCTTCAGCTCTCTTTCTCTTCTTGCCATTTTCAGCATTTGCCTCTCCTTCAACTCCTACATCATCGTCGTCATTATCATCGTCGTTTGTCTCTTCCTCCTCGCTGAGTTCATCAGGATCCATTCTCATCTTCCAGTCATATCGCTGTCCCAGCTCATCGGTGGCCTCTCTCGCATGTACAAAGCTTCGAATTGCCTGTCCTGCAAATGTATCATGTTCCTTCATTTGCTTTCGCACTAATTCAAGCCAGTGCTTCCCGTCTTCTCCTATACCTGACTCCGGTTGAGCAGAGGAAGAAGAGACCGCCTTCTTTTCCTTTGATCTTTCACCTTGATGATGATCCGTCCAAGTCTTCCACCTTTTCTCTTCCTGCACTACTACCTGCTCCTCAGGCTTTGGAAGCAGAAGCGAGGGTAGCATGAGCTGTCCCTTCTCTCCCTCGAGAGGGAAAAAAGGATGAGGAGCCAAGCGTCGCAAGCCGTTCATTTCGTCGGTGTATTGTACCTTCACGAACTTGTAACCCGACTCTCCCTCATCCTGGCCATCCATCTTCTTATTTCCAGAAAACAGTACATCAGTGGTGGTAGTAGCAGCAGCAGCAGCAGATGATGACGCTGTAGCACCGCTATCTTGGGTGTCGGCAAGTGCGAACTTGTTGTTCTGGATGGCATCCGTGGTAAGACCCTCGTTGAAGCTGGAAACCTGAGCGTTGTAGACGTTTGGATTCGAGAGGGCGAGAAAAGAAGTAAGTGAATTGGTCTGGGAAGCCAGAGCGAGATGGCGACTAAGCAACGATGGCCTGTCGCAAGGAGGGGAGGAGCAAATGTAGCGTGAACTTCATCAATTGTCATTCCTCGTGTGTCTCCCTTCTGGCTGGAGACTCACCATTCTTCTAGAGTTTGAGCAGTCGAGACGTGACCTTGCAACTCAGCGAGAGAATTCAGGAGATGAGCCAATCGACGTTGAATCTGAGTCAGCTGTTCAGTCGGCAGGCTCGCCTTGGAAAGGACAGGAAGGGAAGGATTCGACGCCGAAGCGGGTGCTCGCTGCATGATCTGCTGCTTGGTGGGACGAAGGAGAGTCAGAGTGTAGATGCTGCCGCGTCTATTCACTACACGGTTTACGTCGGCGGGAGAAAGAGGTACAGTATCATTATACAGATACAGTACAGTACTATGAATACCAAGTGTACGTGTTGGGAAGCACAGCTGCAGGATCATATTATAGATTCGATCGAGCTTAGGCTACATGTTCTAGAATTACAGCAGTGCGTGTGGGAAGAGGGAAACATGTCAGCTCGACGACAGCTTCACGCCTACAATGATGCCAAAAGCAGCTACAATGAGCGCTCCAACGCTGAGAGTCATGACGGAGATTTCCACTCGACTGGGCGGAAATTGACCTTGTATGAGATGAGATTGGACGATGAAGTAGCGATAAGCGCCCATCATCAGACACACGGCACCCAAAGAGATACACGTAGCTCCCAGTGGCTTTCCCCTTCAATGAAAGCACAAGAGGAGAGTAGGGGGAGTTAGATGTAGTAACAAATACGCTTAATTCAGCGAGCCATTCCTCCGCCCTACACTCACAGCTTCTCCAGACTCTCTAGACGATTGGCAGATTTATCGAATAGGAGCGTTTGTAGGGTATTGGCGTCGGTCCACGACATTGAATCACTGCCGCCGTCCTTGTAGTCTTCATCTGGCTCAGACAGCTCTGGTAATTTGAACAATTGCGCGATGGCTATCCCCAGGCTGACGAGTGAAAGTGATGTCCGAAGCCAGGCTAGAAATGTTCGTTCCCCGGCCAAGTGATCACGAGCTACCGAGCCCTGTAGAGACGGACAGTAAGCGTGACTTCGCCATCACCTTAGCCCTTCTGCAGATAGCAACACTCACCTTGTTTTCCAGCTCCACCGATAGCGATGGCCTCGACTGCCAAGCTCGCTTGACTCGATCCATGCCTGGTCTGCGACGATGAGAGATCTTGGGTCCAAGAAGAAGCTAAGATTGTATGTAAATAACTTTTTACTCTACACGGAATTTGGGCGCGGTTTGACGTTCTCTTTTATTATTGACTGTCTCGTCAAATGGAGATTTAATCTCTGGACGCGCCTTTTGGACATTTGTTTCAGTCTTATTCTCCCAGACTGCCCCGCGCCCCCCCCCCCTTTCGGACTTACATTACCATGTCTTGTATGTATATAAAATTTTAAGGCGTATAAATTAGTCCAGTAATTCACCATCACCTTTCGCCTCTGCCCAGAATGATGCAAGAGCCAACGACTCACTCTGCTTGACTGACATGCTTCAGTTGACCTTGCAACATTTCCTATCTGCTTTTCTCGTAGTATCAAATTGGGGAGGCATATCAAGCCATCAGCAACGCTTCTTTCAAACTGGCGGGGAGGGGACAGTCTATGAACGGCAAACGATAAAGGATGACTGCCTCGAAAGTGGGTCCACCGCCCTCTGAATTGCCGCATATCGTAGACTCAGGCATCATCGACGAAGGAGACTTGGCCGATCAGCAGCACTCTTCTGCGAGTCATGATGCAGATGACGATCGGAGCAGGGCGAATAGCGAGGAGTACGACATGTCCAACTATGGCAGCTCGGAAGACGAGGGGAAAGCACCGAAGCTGAAAGCCGGATTCACCAATCTATTTCGATTTGCAAGCAAGTGGGATTTGATCTTCAACTTTGCAGGTATACTGGCAGCATGTGCTGCTGGAACTGCTCAACCTCTCATGACACTCATCTTTGGCGATCTGACGACTATATTCCTTCGATACAGCAATAAGGTCAGCGAAAGATCGCTACAAGAGCTCCTTCAGAGCAATGTCAGTGAATTCATGATCACTGGCGGCATGATTGACGCTACATCCGCAACGATCGCTGAGCTTCGTAGTCAAGCTGAACAAGAGCTACGACATGGTGTCAAGCACTTTTCCTTGCATTTCTTCTACATTGGGATCGCGATCTTTGGCAGCACGTACATTTACATGTCAACATGGGTCTACACGGGTGAGGAGATCACAAGGCGCATCAGAGAGGCATATCTGTCTGCTGTCCTCCGTCAAGAGATTGCCTACTTCGACATGGTGGGACCGGATGAGATTACTACACTGATACAGAACGACATCCAATTGATTCAAGATGGAATATCGGACAAAGTTCCGATGAGCATGATGTTCATTGCCACCTTTGTCGCCGGGTTTGCAGTAGCTTACGCAAAGTCATGGGAATTGTCGCTCGCCATGAGCTCCATTCTGCCGTGCATCGTTGGAGCTGGTGCTGCCATGAACGTCTTCATCACAAAGTATCAGCAAATCGAACTACAACACGTTGCTCAAGCAGCAAACATCGCCGAAGAATCGCTGAGTGGTGTGCGAACAGTCAAAGCATTTGCCATTGAACAGAAGTTGGTAGACTTGTACGACGAGTGTAATGCGCGAACAACCAAGCAAGGAAGGAAAAAGGCCGTCATCCAAGGTGCAGGACTCGGTATCTTCTTCTTTATCATTTATGCCTCTTACTCCTTGGCATTCTACTTTGGATCCAAGCTGTTGGCAAGGGGAAATATCGAGAGTGGTACAGTGATGACTGTCATCTTTTCCATCTTCATTGGTGCTTTCTCTCTGGCAATGCTGGCACCCAACTTTACCGCACTTTCCTATGCCCTGTCAGCGGCAGGGAAAGTCTTCGAGACCATTGATCGAGTGTCTGAAATCGACTCTTTCGACTCGAAGGGGCTTCGACCGACGGAGTGTAGAGGTGACATCGAGTTTCGCGACGTCAACTTTCGGTATCCGACTAGACGTCATCACGCTGTGCTTCGAAGCTTTTCCATGGCAGTAGCTGGCAACTCAATGACCGCTATAGTCGGCGCAAGTGGAACGGGCAAATCGACGATAGTGTCTCTTCTAGAGCGATTCTACGACCCTGATCAAGGTCAGATCTTGGTAGACGGAGTGGATATCAAGGATCTGAATCTCACATGGTTGCGACAGCACATCGGTCTCGTGTCGCAAGAGACTGTGCTGTTCTCTGCCACAATTCGAGAAAATATCGAGTACGGCCTGACACACGCTCAACGGGAAAGCAGCAACAAGGCAGAGAGGATCGAGTTGGTGGTGAATGCGGCCAAGCAAGCCAGAGCTCACGACTTCATTACTGCGCTACTTCCTGACGGCTACGAAACGCTGATAGGTGAGGGAGATTGCATCTTGAGTGACGGCCAGAAGCAGCAGATTGCTCTTGCGCGAGCTGTCGTGAGCAGACCACCTATCGTCGTGTTGGATGAAGCCACATTTGCTCTTGATTCCCTCAGCGATGAGACTGTGCAAGGTATCATAGACGACATCGCAAAGGACCGCACTACGATCATCGTTGCTCATCGTCTCTCCACGATTAAAAAAGCAGACAAGATCGTTGTGTTGGGGAGAGGTCGCGTTTTGGAGCAGGGTAGACATGACGAATTGGTCCTACGCACGGACGGCCCATACTCTGCGATATTGAAGGCACAGCAGATCCAGGTCAATGAAGCGAAGCAGAAAGCATTCTTCTTTGCGGAGGAAAAGAAGCGATCCATGGCAGCCGAAAAGAAGGACGGCCAGGACACGCACACGGCAGCCGAGAGAGGGAACTTGTCTGCCGCGAGGGCGTCGAGTGACTATGAAAAGACATCCACCTTGATCTGTCAAAGCAGCAAAAGCTCAGTAGCAGAGAAGGGCGTACCGCACAAAAGTAGAGGCATCTTCTACCTCCTCTATCGACTGGCCCTGATCAACAAGGATCACATCTGGACCCTCTATATTCCTGGCATTATTGGCAGCATAGCTTCCGGAGCAGTCTACCCTGCCTTTTCCATCCTGTTCGGTCGAGCGTTAGAGGCTTACGCGATCTGTCAAGAGGAGTACGCTCAGGCTTGCCCACAACCAAGACGTCATGAGATGCGACACCAGTCGAATCTGAGCTCCCTCTACTTTTTCATCATTTCGATCTTGGCCACCATTGCGATTGGAGTGCAGAACGGCAACATGATTCTAGCGTCGAGCATTCTGATGGAAAGACTGCGAAGTCTATCTTTAAAAGCATTGCTTCGAAGTGATGTGGATCATTTCGACAAGGAGGGCAACAGTAGTGAAGTTCTTACCGCCCATCTGGCGGAGAACAGTCAAAGAATCAACGGCTTGGTAGGTGTGACCTTGGCCACCATCATCCAGAGTGTCAGCACACTCGTGATTGGGTGGATAATTGCCATCGCCTACAGCTGGAGGTTTGCTCTGCCCATGATCGCAACGAGCCCTCTCACGCTCTCTGCCGGTCTGTTTCGCCTGATCTTGGTCGTGCTGAAAGATCAAAAGATCAAGAAAGCGCACGAGAAAGCCTCTCTTTGCGCTTGTGAAGCAGCTGCTTCTATTCGCACCGTGGCTGCTCTGACGAGGGAAGAGGAGAGTGTTCAGCTATATAAGGAAAGACTGAAGATTCCTGCAAAGATCACGTTCCGAACAGCCATGTATGGAAATGTGATCTATGCGATCAGCCAAGCGCTGGCGCTACCGACCATCTCTCTTGGATTCTGGTATGGCAGTCATCTCCTACTGAATGGTCAGCTTCAGGTAGGCGCCTTCTTCACCGTCTTGACCGCCACCATCTTTGCCAGTCTTCAGGCAGGAAACGCCTTTAGCTTTGTCACGGACATCTCCCAAGCGCAAGAAGCGGCAAACGACTCCATTCGATTGCTGGACAATGTGCCCCTGATCGACTCGCAAAGTAACGAAGGCATCATCCTGAAACACTGCCAGGGAAAGATCACATTTGAGGATGTTCACTTCTCCTATCCTGGCACCACCGTCAACGAGAAGAAGAACGACCCAGCCCTACGAGGAGTGAGTCTGCAAATCGAAGCGGGAAGTTTCTGCGCCCTTGTTGGCTCCAGTGGTAGTGGCAGATCGACGGTTCTTCAACTCATCCTGCGATTCTACGATTGCCAAAGAGGTAGAATCCTAATCGACGACCATGACATCGTTACGCTTCATATCAAACACCTTCGAAAGCATATCGCTTTGATCAGTGAAGAGCCAGTGCTGTTCCAAGGCACGATCGGCTGGAATATCGCACTGGGGGCCGTCGGTCTACAGGAGGACGACGAAGATCAGGACCACGAGACTGTCGACATCATCGAAAGAGTCACAGAGCAACAGATCAGGAAAGCGGCAAGGATGGCCAACATTCTAACATTCATCGAAAGCTTGCCCGACGGTTTCGAAACACGAATCGGAGGCGAGAATCTCATCGACGGTAGTGGCATCACACAATTATCGAATGGACAGAAGAAGAGAATCACGATTGCAAGGGCTGTTATTCGAGATCCAAAGATCTTGCTGATCGACAGGCCTACCTTTGAATTTGATGTCGAAAGTGAAGAAATCGTTCAAGAGGCGTTGAAAAAGGCAAGTCGAGGGAGAACGACGATTGTCATAACATCGATAAGAACGACATCGAACAGTAGTTACCATGGCAGCAAAAACGATGAAGATGACTTGACCGGGAACAATAGTGCGAGTAAAGCAGATCAGATCATCTGCCTAAAGGATGGGATCGTGTTTGAGCAAGGCGACCATCAGACTCTCATGGCAGCGAGAGGTCTCTACTCGGAGCTAGTGAACTTGCAAGACCCACACAAGGTCGAAGCGAAGGAGGAAGAAGGAGGAGAGGAAGAGGAAGAGAAGGAAGGAGAAGAGGAGGGGCGATGATACCTCAAGAAGAACACAAGCCGTCACACACCAAAATAATCTATGAATTTTACTTGTCCCCTGCTTTTTTGCCCTTTGTACATTGAACGATACGTCGTGCTTTCCCATGCTTCATTATATCCATCCCCTCCAACATTGCACCATCATAGACTGATACGAAACGATGACGATTGAATTGGGTTTGACTATTAAATACAGTAGATTGGCAGAAATACAATATAAAGCAAGAGTATCGAGGACGAATGACTGACTGAAAGTGTGATTTGGAACGATTGTAATGGACAAATGAGTGAATGGTGGTAGTAGTAGTATGTGATGACAGTATGAATGAATGTGCTTAAAGAATGATTCGTATATGAGGTGTAGTAGGGGCGTCGTTGTAGATGCCGTGCACGGTTGCAGTATGATGGTGATGTTGGAAGATGGGGCGTTTAAGCGGATGCATGCTTGGGAAGAAGAGGGGTGGGGAAACGACGAGAGGGAAAGAAGAGGAGCCAGCTTGCTGTACTAGGCTTCGGAACTGTACCTTGCGGCAAAATCTTCGGCAGGGGAGATGCGTGGACTTGCATGCAGTGCTCCTTTTGCAAAGCGCCGACCAATGGAAGAGGCCCAGTCTTCTGCTTTGACTTGACTGCGTTTGCGAGATTTGGTGGAATTCGATTGAGAATTAGACGTTCGAGCATGGGAGTGCGGGCTCCCCTGTGGTGAAGCATTAGTGGAAGTGGGACTGCCCTTTGTGTAAGAAAGCAAAGATTCCGAATGAGATGTGGTAGAAGAAGAAGAAATCGATGTGGACGTTGAAGCTGTACTGGCCACCGAGTCTCGAGTCCTGACTCCCTTGCTCTTTTGCAAAGAAGAGCTTCTACTGGGACTGATGGGACAAGTAGATGAAGCGAGTACTTCTCGAGAAGGACTATTGCATCCCTTGAACGAACTCTTGAGCGAGGACGTGGTAGAAGCTCGTGGCCGAGTGAGAATCTGATGTGATTTGACAGTCGTGTTGCCTTCCTCTCCTTCTTCCTCGTCCACTTTACCGACTTGTGCAGCACCTGTGGCGGTAGACGAAGAAGCAAGGTATTGAAACGCACTCGAATTGATCGTGCGGATTGGTGAGACATTGCTCTTGTTAGTGTCAAAGATAGTCGCAATGTGTGGGCTCGTTCGATGACCGCTTCTGATAGTCATGACCGGCGCTTCATTTCGGTAGAGGTACTTTTCATCTCGTTTGTTCACATCCAACGCATACGGCCCCAAGCCAGAGAGTAGGTTCTCCTCCTCATCGGCCGTCATCTCGACCTCTTCAGCAACACCACATCGGAGGAATGAG
This sequence comes from Exobasidium rhododendri, assembly GCA_026210745.1. Classification (NCBI taxonomy): domain Eukaryota; kingdom Fungi; phylum Basidiomycota; class Exobasidiomycetes; order Exobasidiales; family Exobasidiaceae; genus Exobasidium; species Exobasidium rhododendri. The sequence continues at coordinate 3,184,754 of CP110630.1, forward strand.
TCTGGAACGTTTGGCAGTCCCATGTACCTTGACACGGGCGTGGGAGGAACTGAGGACATGCCAGAAGAAGCACCGGAGTCCGAGGTTGCAGAACCAATAGAGCCACGATGGTGGCATGATGAAGTGGGCGAGACAGCTGCAGAAGATAGATAGTCTTCGGGCAAAGGTTGACCTGCCGATCGAGGCCATTGAGAAGAAAGCGGAGACATTGGCTGAACCTGAGATCTAGGCGACTTTCCACGATATAGTTGCAAGTTGGGAGGAATATTCTGTGGTTGTTTCAGCTGCGGATCAAGTCCTCGTATAGGTGCGCTGACTCCTCTGGGCGAATGTACTGCAGGTCGAGAAGGTCTGTTGAGAAGCGAGCTGGCATCGTGGCTAGTCGCTCTTGCCATGTCTACGGGTCGATGATGAAATTGCCGAGTTCCTGCTGCTGCTGCTGCTGCTGCTGCTGTATCGTGGCTTCCGACTCTTGCCATATTTGCCGGTCCTGCATTGCTATGTTGATGGTGAAAAGTGCGGTTACTCGTTCGAGCCCAATCGGGTAAGTTCGGAACAGGAGCAGAGGAGAGTGTAGTGTTCTTACCACTGGCAGGCATTGCATGCGACATTCCCGTCGGTGCAATTTGTCCAATGCTGAGACCATGAAGAGACCCAATACTTTCTGCTGTAGCTGCTCCACGAATAGAGCTAAGAGCCACGGCTGACCACTCTTCCTTTTGCAGTCGTCGACTCTCTCCCAACGTGTCTGCACTTCTTCTTGATCGAAGGAGTGGTCTGAGGTTCGCTGAGGCAGCTGTTCCTTCGCAATGAGATGTTGCACTTGTGGTACTCTTGAAGCGTTGAATGTCAGATGGTCTGGGGGTGACACTTTCTGTTGTTACGCTGGGAACCGGGCTAATATAGCTACTCAAATCTAAAAAGTGGGGTTTTATCTTTGATGTCTTTGCTAATTGCGCTTTCTTCTCGGCCTCTTCTTTCGTCTTGTTCATGATTGCCCAAGCTCGCGATTCTCTTTGTGAAAGGCCAGTTTTCTGACTTAGCTTCTTGAAGATGGTGTCCAAGAATCGCTGTCGATTGCTGCTCTCCTCATTGCCATACTCCGCTCGATCACGATGTTTTGAATCGAATTCAGCAGCGGAGGAACATGTGAAGGATGAAATAGATCTTGCGTCATCGTCAATGGAATCGTTCTCCCAGCTTCGACTGTACTTGTGCTTGGTCGAAGATGCTGAGGAGGCCACCATGGGTGAGGCACTTCGTTGCATTTCTCGAAGATCTTTACGACTGGACTTCGATTTCAGCGAGCGGTGCGAGTCTGCTGACTCTGCCCTAGACATTTCTGAAGATATGATGTTCTTCTGCTGATAAGAAGTAGGTGAGCTCATCAAAGTCGCATTGGATGAGTTCGGGTATGAAGCCAAAGCTTGTGTTGTCTTGGCGCCGCTTGCCTTATCCAGGTGGAAGGAACTCGTTGACATGTTTCCTCGATGTAGCGATGGTCGCAATGGGCCACAAGCAGGGGCTGACATACTATGCGAATCGTTCTGAGGACGTAACGGCGGTGGTGATGATGGAAGGAGGTGTGATGGTGGTGGGGAGGGTGGTACTGTTGCTCATGGACACGATAGGGACAGAGTAGGCGCTGTGAGGGCTGACCCCGTGCTGCAACTGCTATTCTCCTCCTTTCCCCTCTGGACGAAACTTTGTTCTCAACGAAGTTTGTTTGAAGCAGCAGTGTTGATCAAGATCGAGGTGGTCAATTGAGTGGCTTGAGGTCGATTCAGTACTTCCACACAAGGGAAGTCTATCGATGCGTCTTCCCTTTAGCTAAATTGCCCTAATCCTACTTTGTTTTTTCTCCTTGAAAAGAAAGTCACGAAGTCAGAATCTGCAGCATTTAATTAAAAGGGGTGGAAAGACAGCAGCACTGCCAATGGGGCCATGAAAAGCGTGATGACTTCACATGAGGGGCCCGACGCTATTGCCGCTGATTGACCCGGTTCACTGCCCTTTTGCCCGCTACCAGTGCGTCGGTTGGTATGACTCTTGAGTGTCCTGATAAATGCAACTACTGTACAGATCGAGGGGGGGGGGCTCTGCAGTACGTAAAAGCCCTTCCACCCGAGCCAGAGGGTTGCTACCGCGTCGATGGCCACACATTCATAAAAAGTCTCGATGATTCCTTACATTGTCTTCAGCGGTCAGCTTGCTACTACTGGCCACCCCTGGCTACTGTAGTGCTACCGCGTGTATCTTCCCAGGTTCCCCTCCGACACTGCAGCATGCATGCACCCTTGCTAATAATTCCCCGGCCAATTAAGTGACTGACTTTCGGTATCATATCCAGGTAAATTATATGCAAGCGGACTGGTAAGGTGATTTCAGTTCTCAACAAAAATTTACCCAAGTGCCTGTAAAGCGCCGCCCCTCACTCCCTGTCCCAAGCCCGCCGCCGCTCCTTCTCCCCCTTGCTTCTTGCCTTTGAAATCGCTCTCATGCTCGACTGAGCCACGCGTCGGATCGCGTCGTAGCACGTGAATATTTAGTCGCGGCTTCCCCCTCGGCGGCGCGGGTACACTACAACGTGGATGACGGCAGGGCGGGATTAGAGTTGGATGAGAGGCGGCTGCTTCGGGATTGGATGTCGTTCCACCACGAGGGTCAGGTGGCATTGGGAATCACAGACCTGATGAGATAGCGTGAAGTTGAACTGTGCGGGGAAAGAAGCCGGGTTTGACGGCTCTCACTCAGATAGCGCCTGCAATAATAGTGTAAGGGGCAAGGAAAGTGGACGGGCAAGACATTGAAAGCGGCTTGGGCGACTGACGGCATAAAGAGCATCGTCCCTCCTCCACAAGAGAACTTTTCTTCTCACCCCACTCCTCTTTACCTCACTTGCATTCTCCCCCTCTCTCACATAAGATTAACGCATAACATGTCTGGCGTCGAAGGAGTTCGTATCACAGGTGAGTACTGTGGACGGTGGTATAAGAGTCGACTCGGACGGTCAAGAGTGGAGTAGGAAAGGGAGGAATTGCGTTGCATCGTGTGGATGATGATTGCGTTGGCCTCGGCTTTGCTGACACCTCTTCTTTCCAATCGACAGGAAGGGTGGAAGGTGAACACGCCAAGATCCTCACCCCCGAGGCTTGCCAATTCCTCGCTTTGCTGCACCGAAGCTTCGATGCTACTCGTCTAAACCGACTCAACAATCGAGCACTACGACAAGCTCAGTTTGACGGAGGTGCCCTCCCCGACTTCCTACCACAAACGAGACATATCCGAGAAAATCAAACGTGGAAAGCAGCCCCCCCTGCACCTGGTTTGAGAGACCGAAGAGTAGAGATCACAGGACCAGTCGACAAAAAGATGGTCATCAATGCGCTCAACTCAGGTGCATACACATACATGGCAGATTTTGAAGACTCAAATTGCCCCACCTGGGCCAACAACATGGACGGGCAAGTGAACATGAAGAACGCTATCCATCGAACGATTGACTTTACTCAAACTGATACTGGCAAGTCGTACAAGCTAAAACCTTTGGGTGAGACTGCCACTCTAATCATTCGACCTCGAGGATGGCATTTGAACGAAGAGCACTTTTTGGTAGACGGCAAACCAATCTCCGGAAGTCTATTCGATTTCGGCCTTTACTTTTTCCACAATGCTGAAGAGTTGGTCAAAACCGGATACGGTCCCTACTTTTATCTCCCAAAGATGGAATCGCATCTAGAGGCACGTATCTGGAACGACGTCTTCAACCTTTCACAGGACTACATCAAGATGCCTCGAGGAACGATCCGAGCAACCTGTCTGATCGAGACCATCACTGCCGTCTTTGAAATGGACGAAATCATCTACGAACTACGAGATCACTCTTCTGGCTTGAATTGTGGTCGATGGGACTACATCTTCTCGTTCATCAAACGTCAAAGATATCACCGTGGCTCCATTCTTCCTGATCGATCAGATGTGACAATGACTGTGCCATTTATGAACTCGTACGTTGACCTGCTCATCCAGACTTGTCACAAGCGAGGTGTTGCTGCCATTGGAGGTATGGCTGCTCAAATCCCCATCAAGAACGACGAAAAGGCTAACTCAGCCTCGATGGACAAAGTTCGAGCAGACAAGCAGCGAGAAGTGGCAAAGGGTCATGATGGTACTTGGGTGGCTCATCCTGGTCTTGTTCCCATTGCGCTGGAGATCTTCAACAAAGGAATGGTCGGACCAAATCAGTACCACGTTCGAAGAGAAGAGGTCAGCGTTTCAGCTCTTGATCTCTTGAACGCAAGCATGCCCGGTAATATCACCGAAGCAGGAGCGAAAGCCAATGTCGCCGCCTTGCTAGGATACTGCACCAATTGGTTGAATGGCGTCGGATGTGTCCCGATTGCAAACTCTATGGAAGATGCCGCCACTGGAGAGATCAGTCGATTGCTGCTTTGGCAATGGGTTTATCACAAGCAAAGTACAAAGGAAGGTACCGCCGTCACTGTTGAATACATCGACCGACTGTTGGATGACGAAGGAGCCAAGTTGCAGAAGCTGGGACCAAAGAGCGTAGACCTCGCCAAGAGGTTTATTAGGGAAGACGTTCGCGCTAAAGCACCTGCTGAATTCCTGACCTCGGAGCTTTACCCCCACCTACCTCACAACAAGGCTCCTGCTCGTATCTAATTCTAGCACTCTTATCCATCCTACTTTTGTCATCATATCTTATCAATCAATGAACATATCCGTTGTGTATATACGAAGTGCCGCATCGTCAGACTCTCAATAGGCAGTTCGATAGCATTGAGCAGAACTGGGTGCGTAGAAGTGAGTCGGGCGAATCATGCTTTCCCTTTGGGCTTTCCTCGCCCTTTCTTCGCTTTTTTCCCCCCCCCTCTCCATTCATTTATCAATATCATGGAGTGTGTACTGCATTTAAATTTCGTTGTTGTAAAGTATCACCCAATTTCAAGGCTTTGTCACATTTCCAATTGGAGTAGGGGCCAAGAAGACAAAGCAGATGAGAAAGAAAGAAGGGACGATGTTGATTGTGGTGTCGAGAAAAAGAGAGGGACTGGGGTCACAACAAGCAGAACATAAACGAAGGAGACGAAAAGGAATGGATTAGAATGTTGTTTTACATACATAGAGGAAGAACCGCATCCAACTCGACGATCTTGACCTCGAGGGCTTGACGAAAAGATGGACAGGCGAGCGGAGGAGATGGAGCCAGAGAGTAGGTGAGTGAGGCGAGATAAGAAGATGAAAGGCAAGAATGATAAAGGTAAAATCAAGAGTAGTAAACAGCGACGACATAGCAGCAAGAAAAGGGAAGGGATTAAAGGATATGCAGAAGAAGTCGCATTCGATTGAGGGTGAAGACGGGAAGCAGCGAAAAACAAGCGCGAAGATCGAATGGACAGCATAAGACGATCTTGGAGGCAATACCCCAAATTAGGTATTCCTTACCCCCACCCCCTCCCCCTTCTAATTTTTTTGAACAAGATATTCAGGCCTTCATCTTTTCTTGCCAAGGGCGCCGACACTACGTGGCCAGACGTTCATAGCTCCATATTCTGGCATTGAAGTCGCCTGATCCACTTGCCAGTAGGTTTCCAGCTGGACTTAGGTTGATGGCAATGACAGAGTTCTTGTGACCTTGGAGGACAAATTGCGCTTGCGCTGTTCTAGGATCCCAGAATTGCACGCCGCGATCTTTTGATCCAGAAGCGATCCACTGACCGTCTGGTGAACAAGAGACCGACAGAACGTAGTCTTTGTGTCCCAAAAAGGTCGTAGCACAAACGGCGTTGTGCATCTTCTCTTCGTCGGAGCCGTCGAGCTCCAATGCTCGAACCGTGCCAGAGAGATCCCACACTTTCAACGTCTTGTCCAAGCTACCACTGACCAACGACCTGCCATCTGGCGCAAAGCTGACACTGTAAATACTATCCTTGTGACCTCGTAGCTTCTCCAATTGTTGACCCGTCCTAGCGTCCCAAACACGCACCAAGGTGTCTAAGGCGCCGGCCGCCACCAATCGATTATCAGAGCTGATACTAACGCTCGTGACACCTGCCTCACTCGGGCCTGATTCCTGACCAGGAGATGTATAAAGAGTATGCAACAATTGACCACTTTCCACGTCCCAAATTCGAACGGTCTTGTCACCACTACCGCTTGCAATGATCCGACCATCTTTCGAAAAGTCAAGCGAGTAGATCTCTTGCTTGTGACCGGTGAACATGTGCTTTACCTTTTTTGTTGCGATGTTCCAAATTCGAATCTGTCGATCTTCTGCTCCGGTGGCGAGGTAACGTCCGTCCGGTGAGAAGCAGACGGACCGAATGTATAGATCGCCCTTGTGATTCGGCGGCTGATCCGTCAGAACGCAAGTCTTTGCACCGGTCTTCGTGTCGTAAATCTGTGCACTCTTGTTGCATCCAGTGGCTAAGTACTTGCCATCAGGTGAAAATCGAACACAGCAAACGACGCTTTCGTGCATCAACGTGTGGACTAAGTTCACATCCAAGGTGCGCTTGATCTTGGGATTGAAGATGGCCCACCAATCGCTTCCTTCCTTTTTAAGATCTTTGGGAACTTCCTCCGGATCCATCTCACTCAGATTAGCCAGACTAGTGTTGCCCGCTACAGCTGCTGCATTAATACTAGCCGAAGATTCGTGCGAAGAGAAGGCTGGTTGAGCATGTGAAGGATAAGGGGATGGTGCCGTCGATTCTTTCTTCGTCATTGCTTGTCTGCCTTCTCTTTCTCGATCCATCATGGGACTAGAAGGTCCACCGGGATATCGACCTTCCCTGTCTCTTTCTTCCATTCGAATCCTTTTTGGTCCAGCTCCTTCTCCACCATTGTTGGGTCCTCTCTCACGATCGTAGCCATTTCTGTAAGAATCATGGGCACCTGGAGGTGCTCCAAATGGTGCAGTCGTTCCGCTTCCACTGGTGCCAGACTTTGAACCTCCCGCCGCGATTGGTGGTGGCCCTGTGTTGGATGCAGTCGGCAAGTGAGGCGGTCCTACTGGTCCTCCTTGACCACCGGCTCCTCCTTCGTGAGCGCGAGAGTCAAGAATTAGTCGAAGTCTTTTGATTTCTTCTTCGTACCTGCCCAAAAGTTCAGATCAGTAAGTAGAGGTACTATAATTCTCATCTCATTCTAAAGGTCATTCTTCTTTTACGAATGAAGTAACTTACTGCTGCGCCATTTGTGAATGTCTTGTCTCTAGATCCATGATGTGCTGTTGCATCATTTGTACTTCGTTGACCTGTTGACCAACTGAACAATTTACGGATGCATTAGCTCACCCTTTCCTACTCTTTAGGGAGATCCTACATGATTTCTCACTACTCACTTCTATGCTCAAATTCGTCTCTTTGTACTTTGAGTGTGGCTGCATCATTGCCCACTAAATCGAATTCTTGCCGCACAAAGTCCAAAAGGTCTGCCAATCGAGCAGCCGAGGCAGATGAAGGGGCAGCACCGACCGACGCTGGACCGTTTCCCACATTTGGACCCCCCAAAGGACCTCCCGGACCAGCATTGGAAGATGAGACTTGAGACATGGCAGGACCTCCATTCGAAGCTGCACCAGAGCCAGAATTCACGCCTGGTCCGGTATTGGGCGGTGGAGGAGGACCGGAGCTAGAAGGGCCCGACGCTCCTCCTGCTGGGACAAGCGAACGATGATTGGCGTACATGCTAACCGCGCGCGCGTCTTAGACCACTCTTTGCTTATGGCTACCGTTGCTGATCGAAAGAAGGAGAGGAGAAGGAGAGAGACCCTGGCTACAGTGGAGCGATGGATGCTAGGCTCGAGCGTACGATAGACGATGTGTCGTATGAGCAGAAGCCGGCGAATGAGCTCCCGACAGGATAGGTGTCCTCCCTTACTTGCTTACAAGCAAGATGTCGATCCACAGCGAAGGAAAGAGGTGCAATTCGCTTTGCAGTCTTGTGAAGTGGGACAATCGTGTGTGCATCCACTCTGTCAAGCTGCCAGATGGATCTTCAGCAACAAAATTGGGGACAACGGATCGAGATACGTCGCGTTTGAGATGGCGACAGCGGTAATCAAACTTGGAAAATAGAAAGTGGAAAAAGAGAGAAAAGAAGAAGTTAGGCGGGCGAGAAGGCGCCAAGAGGGTAATTAAGCCTGTACGCTCGTTTCTACGATTTAATTCTGAGCCACACCACCGCTGCTGCTGCCACATCTTTTACCGCCCACCTCCATTCAGACTGACCGGATCAATTTCAAGGCCCGCCGCGCGCGTTTTAGCTGCTCGGCTTTTCTTACGCAGACTAAGGAGCTCAATCTGTCTGGATACGTCCATCATCTACATCGTATCTACTTTTTACCTCCTAGTCTATATGCTCTAACTCAAATAAATTCTATCAAACCTCGCAAGTACGCGATTGCGCGGACAACTCTGCCTGTCTTCCACGTGGGTGGGATTTATGCTCTGCTGACCACGCACAGCAAGGTACGGTACCGTAAGGGCACTCGCTCTTCACTTGTTTGTCTGCAAGATTAGAGACAGCACACGAATGCCGTTGCCCTGTCTGCAAGAATGTTATGACAACGTTCATTGTTGGCCAGCTCAGTCTGTTATTAGATACTCGTATATCGTCATCACTCTTCCGATTCGTCTCCTCCCGAGGCTTTTCTTGACAGCTCGGTTCTAGATGATCTTCGACGACTTCGATCGAGCGAGATTATGCTATACCTAGTCCCACTGCTCCTGACACGTAAGAATGCGCGTGCTGGCGTCACGTGGCATCGAATCTTTCCTTCGCCCCCGCTTAGCGTCCTCAGCCCTTACCACGTATGTGTCTTCTAATCGACTCGCGGAGACAATATCATCCTCACCGTGCGGCTTCAGCGAGTTCTCGTTCCTCCTGATTAGTCCTATTTCTAGACAGTAGAAGAGGTCAGGAGAACCACATAAAGTGTGTAACATCCCTCTCTCGCCATATTAGGTGCTCGCTCGTCACTACAAAGGAGACATCAAATCTTAGGGGAGGAAATATAATTTCAGAATACACAGGCCATCTCTGACGACAGTAATTTCGCCGTCATGTCGGCAAATCCATCAGCTCCTCTGCTCCCTCCAGGATGGATATCACAATGGTACGTAGGCTTGTGTATGACAGCATGGCAAGGTGTCTGCTCCATCTGCGACGCTATGCGATAAATGATTTGCTTACTACTGCGCATCCTTACAGGGACCAGAGCGCTGGAAGAAACGTTTTTATAGAAACAGCAACGGGCAGAACCAGTTGGCAACCGCCGACAGCAGCGTCGCCACAACAGAGACCAACACACCCGACTGGTCAGGCTCGTATGTCCATGCCTCCCATGGCCGGTCCACCTTCCATGAGGGCCCCCCTGGCAGGAGCACCAAATTTGAATATGCCGCCTTCTGGGATACCGGCTGCGCTTTCGACTCCACCACCTCCTCAAGCTACGCCTGGTGGTGGTTCTTCGAGGAGGAGAGCCTATCCTACTGCGCATATGGCGGCAAATAGTGTAAGCTTCAGTGGAGGTTACGACACCGGCGCTCCATTTGGAGGAGCACCAGGAATAGGACAAGATACTACCGCCCCACAACTATTTACTCCAGGAGCACCAGAACCTGCTCAGCAAGCACCCACTTCCCAAGCTTCCGTATCGCATTACGGCGGTCATCAACATACCCCTTCGGCAGCTCCTGCTCTTTCAAATTATGGTCAAAATGGGCTAGGAGGCGGGGGCGGAGCAGCAGCTCATGGATACACAGGAATGTCTGGCTTGACTAACCAGATGTCTGGAATGGGCGTTGGATCAGGTCAATCGAACATGAAGGGAAATCCTTTGTATACTGTCAATCTATCTGCTAGTCAACCAAATGTCAACGACTTGGAAAGACCACCGCCCGAAATCAAGCTGCCACCGAATGCTTGCATTTCCACCAACCCAAAAGCCAATGCGGATCCATCTTATCAACGATGCACTCTCAATGCCATTCCTACCACTGCTTCCCTCCTTGCAAAGTCCAAATTGCCATTGGGGCTCATCCTATCACCCTATCGATCAGTACGAGAGGAAGACGGCGATGAAGCAGTGCCAGTAGTGAGCGATACAGTCATTGCTCGATGCAGACGTTGTCGAACGTACATCAATCCCTATGTGCAATTCATCGAAGGAGGCCAACGATGGAAGTGTTGCATGTGTAACATTTCCAACGAGGTGCCACAATTGTTCGATTGGGATCAAGAGAACAACAAGCCAGCCGACAGATGGTCAAGACCGGAATTAAATCATAGCGTCGTCGAATTCATTGCACCGAGGGAATACATGGTACGACCTCCTCAGCCACCGGTCTACGTATTCTTGATCGACGTCTCCATCACAGCAATCTCTTCAGGTATGGTTGCCACCGCTGCACGAACAATTCTTGAAACGTTGGATCGATTACCGAATTCTGACAGTCGAACGAAGATTGCCTTGATTGCAATCGATACTTGCTTGCATTTTTTCTGCCTTCCCGCTGGTGTAACGGAAGCCGAGATGTTGGTTGTCAGTGACTTGGAGGATGTCTTTTTGCCCAAACCAAACGACATACTAATCAACCTGAGCGAGTGTCGAGCTGGCGTGGACACTCTACTAGGAAGACTAGGAGATATGTTCAAGGACAACACGAACACTGGCTCAGCTTTGGGCGCTGGTCTGCAAGCGGCGTATAAGCTAATTTCTCCCATCGGAGGCAAGATCCTTACTCTGACTGCCACCCTACCAAGCATTGGACCAGGATCGCTCAAGGTTCGCGAAGATGCAAAATTACTGGGAACGTCGAAAGAGAGTTCACTTTTGGGAGCAGCGTCGACGTTCTACAAAACGTTCCCCATCGATTGTTCTCGAAGTCAAGTGTCCGTCGACATGTTTCTCTTCTCATCAGCTTATACGGACGTGGCCACCTTGAGTTGTCTTCCTCGTTATACCGGTGGCCAAACATACTTCTATCCTGGGTTCCATGCCACTCGCTCGGAAGATGCTCTTAAATTTGCACACGAGTTCGCTGAAGTGATGGCCAGTCCGATTAGTTATGAAGCCGTGCTACGTTTGCGTTGCACCAAGGGCTTACGAGCGACTGGATTTCATGGCAATTTCTTCGTTCGATCCACAGACTTACTGGCCTTGCCTTCTGTTCCTTTGGATCAAAGCTATGCCATCGAATGCGAGATCGAAGAAACGATCAATGCACCATTTGTCGTCTTTCAATCAGTCGTCTTGCACAGTACAAGCTACGGAGAAAGAAGGATCCGAGTCGTCAATTTGGCGCTTCCTACCACCAGCAGCATGTCTGAAGTCTATTCGAGTGCCGACCAGATGGCCATCATTACCCTCTTGGCGAACAAAGCTGTCGAGAGAAGTGTTCACGCTCGATTGGAAGATGCGAGGGATGCGTTGCTGAACAAGGTAGTCGACATCTTTTCGACGTATAAGAGTACCATGACGAGTGCAGGAACAGGTGCGAGTCCACAATTGAGCATTGCAAGTAATATGGCTCTCCTTCCTCTGATGATGTTAGGCCTGTTGAAACATGTTGGAATTCGGAGCAGCTCTCAGATACCTTCTGATCTACGAGCTTATGCGCAGGCGCTTCTGACGACGTTTCCATGTCAACTTCTTCTACCTTTCATTCACCCCAACTTTTACTGCCTTCACAACATGTCCCCTGAGGCAGGTACCAGATCGGATGAAGGTAAAGGGCCCCTTGTCATGCCACCCAAGCTCAACCTTACGTCCGAACGCTTGGAAAGGCACGGTCTCTACCTTCTCGAGGATGGTCAATCAATTTTCTTGTGGGTGGGAAGAGATGCGGTTCCGCAACTCTGTATGGACGTCTTTGATGCCCCAAATTACGCCGCTATACGAGGTGGCAAGGCGACGCTGCCACGATTGGACAATTCCATGAACGAGCGAGTGAATGCTATCGTGGAGCGAGTCAGAGCTTCAAGAAGAGGACCCTACCGACCACACCTCTACATTGTCAAAGAGGACGGCGAACCAAGTCTACGACTATGGGCTCTCTCCATGCTTATCGAAGATCGATTCGAGCAGTCTATGTCCTACCAACAACTCTTGGGTACATTGCGGGATAAAGTCAATGGGGGTTCGTGAGCACTCCACCAATATTTCAACTTACCCAGACATCACGACTTCATCTCTTTCATACTCTGTCCTTCTTTACAACCTTCCCCCACTCCCCATCTCTCCTCTGATGTATGCGCTGATGGGAATAGACACAAAGTGTACCTGAGCAAATCGCAGCTCCTGTCTGGCGCAACAGCGAGTGGAGCTGGGAATGGCCGCGAGAACAGTATGCAGGTGAACCTTTCCTTTAGCCTGGCCGGCCGCCTTCACCACTTGCTGGCTCCCAATAGTCACTTGACTTTTTCCTCGAGAGCGACTAGACTTATATCCCCACGCGCGCGCGATTCCTTCTTCCTTCGGTCTTTTGTAGAGACGGAAGTCGATATTCAGACAGTTGGTCTTTAAGCGCTCATCTCTTCCCACATCAAATAACTGCCTGACCTCACAACACAAGGCCTGTCAAATCAGCTTCAGCGCGCAAATCTACCACCATCTTATCGCTTTTTGAACTCTACAAGGCAACAATAGGCATCTCGCTCCAAGCACATCGACTCAGAACAACGTCTCTTGAGGGATACAATCTCTCTCTTTCCTCCGCCAACCTTGCTTCTTGCGAGATCAATCAAACTTCTGCAATCTTCACACAAGACATATCACAATCAGTCAATTTACATCAGCACTCTGAGTCACACGTACGACAGACTCAACCCTCATTCTCTCTCTTGTCTATTATTGATAGCGCATTCTTCTCTGCCATCGACTCTCAACTGCGTCTTCGCTGATCCAATCTCAACACACACTCCGTAAAAGCATTGGAGTAAATATTCGGACAGAGCGAGTAATTTTCCCCCCATAATAGCGACTCGGTCCAGAAGGCCCAGCGTACTCTCTCGATCTCTGGTCTCCAAGAATCGCTTCCAGGATCCTACAAATACATCTCGCACCACTAGGCTCCACTTTCAAAGCTTTCATTTTCAGGGTATTCTTCAAATCCTCTCACTCACTTTCTCCTTTCCTTTCTCACCCCTTGCTGCATAATCATCATGTCTGCATCAGGTCCCACCGCAGGGCAAAGTGAAGCGCAATGGCGTCAGGAAGTACAGTCACGAGTGGTAAAGGACGAGAGACCACAGACCGATGATGTTCTCAAGACAAAGGGAAATGATTTCGAAGACTACTTCCTCAAGAGGGAACTACTCATGGGTATATTTGAAGCAGGATTCGAAAGACCTAGTCCTATCCAAGAAGAAGCAATTCCCATCGCATTGACTGGCAGGGACATCTTAGCGAGAGCAAAGAATGGAACAGGAAAGACGGCAGCATACGTAATTCCAACATTGGAAAGACTATCGACAAATAAAACACACATTCAAGCTGTCCTATTAGTGCCGACAAGAGAACTAGCACTTCAGACCAGTCAAGTCTGCAAGACGCTGGGCAAACATGCAGGAGTCGAGGTTATGGTGACTACGGGAGGAACGACGTTGAGAGATGATATTTTGCGACTAAGTCAAACGGTTCACGTACTGGTCGGAACACCCGGAAGGATACTGGATCTGGCCGGTAAAGGCATTGCTGATTTGAGTCAGTGTGCAACGTTTGTCATGGATGAAGCTGATAAACTCCTTTCGCCTGAATTTACACCCGTCATTGAGCAATTGCTGTCCCTGCTACCGAAAGAACGTCAAGTGATGCTGTTCAGTGCGACGTTCCCACTCATCGTCAAGGACTTTAAAGACAAGCACATGGTCAAGCCATATGAAATCAACCTCATGGATGAATTGACACTACGGGGAGTGACGCAATACTACGCTTTTGTGGAAGAAAGGCAAAAGGTGCACTGTCTAAATACTCTTTTCAGCCGACTTCAAATCAATCAATCGATCATCTTCTGCAATTCCACCAACCGGGTAGAACTGCTGGCCAAGAAGATCACTGAATTGGACTACAGTTGCTTTTACTCTCATGCAAAGATGCTACAAGCTCATCGTAACAGAGTTTTCCACGACTTTCGAAATGGTGCTTGTCGTAACCTGGTCTGCTCTGATCTACTTACTCGAGGTATCGACATTCAAGCGGTCAATGTTGTGATCAATTTCGATTTCCCCAAGAACGCGGAAACATACCTGCATCGTATTGGAAGAAGTGGACGATTTGGTCACTTGGGTCTGGCTATCAATCTCATCACTTACGAAGATCGATTCAATCTCTACCGTATCGAACAGGAATTAGGAACAGAAATACAACCTATCCCTTCGACGATTGACAAACGACTCTACGTTGCGCCAAGTCTGATCAACGACGAAGAAGATAGAAAGGCGGCCGTTGCAGCTGCCAATGGAAAGAAGGGAGCCAATGGTACTTCGACATCTTCTTCTACTTCAACAGCCGGTCAAGCAAATCGACATCAACAAGGTGCCCCCGTCATTCCACCAACTCAAGCGAACTTCACAAAGACAACCATTGCGCAAAACTACACGGAAACGAATAGAAGGCCGAGACAACAGCAACAACAGCAGCGACATCACGAACAAGCCATGCATAGAGCTTCGTGAGGGTGGTGGACAGCCCTGCTTGGCCCCCGTTCCTACATACGAACCACCCTGACAACCCGCCAAACCCCCCTTACCTTACATCATTCTCCAACTTCCCCCTACTCATCTACCATCCTCGCCCTCTTTTCCTCACCACCTCTCCTTCTTGTATGCTCTCATCACAGCCGACGGAAGTAAATATGATCTCTAATCCCACCCCCCACTCTGGTCGCTCTCAGCACCATGACCTGCTCCACATATCTTTCGAGACATCCACGTAAGGGACTTTCTAAAGAGGGAGCACCGGTCTGAATTCACAACTCCTCTCGCGCGCACTTCCAGTGACATAGCTCTCATGAGTCCGCCTGCATGTCCTTTGCAAATTTTTCCATTTTTGCCTTATTGAGAAAGACAACAATTTGTGTCTCTCCGTTTCTTTCCTTCCATGCTTGGCCCTCTCTGAGCAACTACGAAGGGAGGTCATCGAGCAGCAACAGTGAAGGACACAACGTATTCCATAAGATTGCACCCGAATAGAATTAGGTGAGCAAATAAAAGCTCTGAGAGTGTGACTGCTACTCTACCCAATCTGTTCTTCCCATTCTGACAATATCAGCTTGCTCTAAGGTCCAAAACTTTGCCGGTGCCTTGCCATCCACAGCAATGAGCGCCGCCGCTACAGCTGCTCTGCCAATGACTGTCTGATCCTGACCTGCAGTGTAGCGAGAGTGTGTATGTGAGTGCTATCAGTACATCTGCCTCATTGCATTTCTTCGCTCTTCCGAGTCTTTCGACAAACCTAGCATGTCCTGCACCCCTTGTCCTATTCTATGCAAATTTTCAAAGACCTTTTCCAACCATGCAATCTTTGGTTTCTCTCGGCCAAGAATCATGCCTGGTCTTAGTATGATTGCGTTATCAAAGTTGAGCTCTCGAATCGTCTCTTCTACTCCTACTTTCATCTTTGAGTAAGGAACGTAACCTGCTACAAGACCTCTAGTCCCACCACTAGAGATGAAGATGTACGTCTTCACGCCTGCTCTCTTTGCCGCTCTAGCATTCTCCACACACAGATCATGATCGATCTTCCATTGATTTGCAATACCACCTGCTGTCGCTCTCGTTGTTCCAACGGCATTGAAGACAATTGCAGGACTGGGGGATAGCGAAGAGATCATCTCGCCCCATTTGGACGTTTCACTCTCTTGTATGGCTTCGAGTTTGGAAGACTGCGCAGTTGGTAAGTTTCGGGAAATGGTCTTGATGGATGATACTGAGTCGATTGTGACCAGTGAGGCGAGAATTTGCGAGCCCACTGCTCCTGTGCAACCGAAGATCGCTGCAGTCGTCATGTCTGGGGGTGGATGGGGCCCAGATAGGTGCGACTCGGGCTGGTCTGCTGCGTAGGATGTTCTTTGACCAACCTTAATGACACTAGCGACGCGAGTCCTCTTGGGTCGTCAGAAGGACAATGTATCGATGCGCTCCTCTTTGTGATCTCGCACGGTCTCCACTTGGGGAACGAATTCAGTAGCGCTCTTCACGGGACAGACAGACGAGTGAGGCTTTTGCGCTGCCTCACCTTGGAAGGAATAGGCACTTTGCGAATGCGCCGGAGCTACCTCTAGGGAGTCACTGTCATCGAAGACAGAAAGGCAAATTACCTTGAGGGGATTATGCACACTACCCACCAGAACAGATCGCTTTTTCGTCTGACAGAAACTTCTACTTTCGAATAGAGGGCCAGGTGAAGAAAGCGTCCTGCTGCAGCGGCATTCAACCATACCGCAACAATCCCTCTCTGTAAAGCTGAGACAAGATATCGATCGACAAGGGTACAAAGGCGAAGCTGACAGTGGTTCTGCATTCCATTCTTATTCGATGTAATCTCTTTTTCTCTCTATCTGGGGGTCACTCTGAGACGTCTTACCTTTTCTGAAGCAGCTGCCAAAGGAAGATGAAGAACCAAATGAGGCTCTAGTCGCTCTCGATCACGCTGACTTGGGACGGGAAGTCTGCACCCTTTTCATATGAGAAACGAACAGATTTCAACCTCCTCACTGCCCTTGCCGCGTGCTCAAACTTTAACACCACGGTAGGGAACAATTTTGTCTGCTCTTAGACGTCCTAGGATGACAGAGAATAGGGCAATAATACTCTCGATAACACTCTCGATGCTCAGATCGCTCTCCTCCATGTTTTTGATCACGGCTCAGTGTAAAACGTAGTTTAATGAAGATTAATGTGGACTAGACCCAGACGGGGATTATATACAGAGGAAGTGGCCGGTAGCAGCAATCTAAGTACAGCCCCAGGCGCTGATACACAGTCACAAAATGGTCGGACACGCCGTCTCCTCATCTTCTCTTTGAGTGTCAGTCAAGTGTGAGAAGAAGCGGCCGTGAAGGGGATAAAGGGCGGCGCGGCGCATACAACGACCAAGGGACTGATGTTGCTAGACGAGCTAATTTAGCTTCGGCGCCCGTACCCAAGCTCGTGCGAGGCAGTGCTGCTTCAGGCAAAACCTAGGGCAACGAGCTTCTGGAAACATTACAGGCGCGTCTGAAGTTCTACACACAACAGTAGCCTGGCAATACAACAGTGCCATTGTTGCCGCTAGTGGGGAGCTTTTGTAATAGTGATGTGAAGGAAAAAGACCCTAGGTGGCAGGAAACCTAAAGAGGCGCGCACGCTCGACGTCATTGCCCACTAATGCAAGACCCAATCGAGCTGTCAACATCCGCCCTTTTTTTTTTTTAAAGTCCTCGATCCAAGGAGGATCAAAAGAAAGATAAAAAAAAGTGGTTGGAAAAGAAGGCGGTGACCTTGTTGAGCTCGATGAGGGATAATCATAGCACTTGCCTGGATACAGGGAAATGTATAAAAGGCAGGAAAGATCAGAATGAAAACCACCCTACTATCCCCATCCACACTCCCTTCTGAATCACAACGCAACAAAAAGCCCGCCCAATTCACAGACCAACCAACATCATTCATCATGGGTGCCGTCGCTAGCTGTCTGTCCTCGGTCGTTTCATCGATAGGTGCTGCCATCATGGCCATCTTGAATGGGATTGTAGCCATCTGCGGAGCAATGTGAGTATCGTAGAGCAGGAGATGAATCTCGAAATCGTGCTTGCGTGTTCTAAACTCTGTCTGACTCCCCTCACCAGAATCAACGCCATCTCAACTGCTCTCATTGCTACATTCAACTGTATTGCAGACGTCATATGCTGTCGATGTGGTGGCAGTGGTGGTGGTGGTGGTGGTGGTGGTGGAAGACGCTCTAAGGTCTAGCCAGCTAGCTTGAATGGCCTTAGACCTTCCCTTGAGGCCTTGCCAGGAAAGACAAGGCAACCATCGCGCCCATCTTCCGCCATGGCCATCGCTACGGAATGATACAAAAGATACCCAAACGTCTTCCATACACGACTTCTTGTGCTCTCACATATCCCTTTCTGCAATCTGAAACCTTACAGACTTCGTAACAAGTGTGTGTGTGACTTCCGCCTTGCACGGACATTCATGGAAAACTCGTGCAGGCCTTTGATCTTTCACTACTGATCCTGGCCCTGATCTGACAGTCAAGAAAGAACGACCGCATGAAAGTAGTGATTGAACTTCATCAGATCTGAAAATACATATTGAGGTCCTATTCGTCTATTCGTTACATTTCTAGTCTTCTCCGATGAAGAAGTAGGTACCCGCTGCTTTTTGTCTGTCAAAGAGATAAGTGGGTCAGTGTGACAGATTCAAAGACGAGAACAAAGAACAACTTTTGACTCACTCCTTGTCCTTGATGGAATTCATCTTGTTGACTCGTGGTCGGAAATTGGTTGGGTCTCGCCTCATGCTGACCTCCAATTTTGCCAGGAAAGAATTCATACCAGTCAAGAGCGACTCTGGCGACCTGGCAGTGGCACTGACAGAGGGGATACCGTCGTAAACAACAACTCGATCGGCCAGTGAGACAGCCATGACAATGTCGTGTTCTATGACCATGGCCGTCTTCTTGGAATGCAGGATGAAGCGCTTGATGACCCGACTGGCAATGATTCGCTGCTCTGAATCCAAGTAGGCACTGGGCTCGTCGATCAAGTAGATATCCGCAGGTTTGCCCAGTGCCAACACTAGGGCGACTCGTTGCAGCTCCCCACCACTCAGTGTCTGAACGTCTTGATCAATGATAGCGTCGAGTTGCATTGGCTTGACGACATCACTCTGGAATTGAGGGTGCATAAACGACATTTTGATCGTCTTGAGTAGTAACATTCGAACAGTGCCTTGGAACTTGGGTGCAATCGTCTGTGGCTTTAGGGAAACGTTCAACTGAGGAGGTTTGTTAGCACCGGGGTCTGGTTCCAGCTTGCCAGCCAGCATTTTTACAAATCTGATCAGGTAAGGTCAAGAGGGCAGACAAGAGAAAAAAGAGAGGTGAGCCAGAGCAAGGGACGATGACATGTGCTTCTTCAACAGGCACTCACGTCGTTTTTCCCGTCCCATTCTCTCCCAAGAAAACAATGATTTCCGAGTCACTGATCTGTCCCGGTTCAATCTCGAGGGAGAAGTTGCCCAACGTCTTCTTCATTGCTGGATATTCAAAGCTGCGTACCCTTTCTTGGATCTCTTCCTCTGCTGTGTCGGCAATCTTGAAGGTGAGAGATTCGGCTCGGAACCTCATATTTTCGGTAGGGATAAATCCGTCGAGAAACATATTGATACCTGCGAAGCAAGCAAACAGATTAGAGTCAGCGACATGATGGCAGCATACAACATCACGATCATGTAACGCACCATCTCGGACTGGAGCTGCAGCTGTGACAACACCGTAGACACTAGGTACTCCATACAAGCAACAGATGAAATCACTCAGGTAATCAAGAACGCTCAG
The DNA here is from genome assembly GCA_026210745.1 of Exobasidium rhododendri. Classification (NCBI taxonomy): domain Eukaryota; kingdom Fungi; phylum Basidiomycota; class Exobasidiomycetes; order Exobasidiales; family Exobasidiaceae; genus Exobasidium; species Exobasidium rhododendri. The sequence continues at coordinate 3,204,330 of CP110630.1, forward strand.
ATCATGTTCGACGGCAATGACGTAGGTTGATTCGTCGAGGATGCTTCGAATCATTCGTGCCGCATTCAAACGCTGCTTGACATCTAGATACGATGACGGTTCATCGAACATGTACCTGTGAAGAAATTGAGAAAAGGGGGAAAACCACAGCGTGAGCAACAGCATACTAATCAACAAAAGCGCCTCCGATCAGTGCGACTAACATGTTGGCCTTCTGTACACAACTCATACCAATCGCAAATCGCTGCAACTCTCCACCACTGAGTTGCTTCACGCCTCTGTCCAGGACCGGCTCTAGGTCTAGTGAAGTGACAATTTCGGCCTTGTTATCCCTCTCCATCTTTCCATCGAGCATTTCAGACACCGTCGCATGTCCCTTTATCGCTCGAGGGATGTGATCGACATATTGTGGCTTGATGAGCGCCTTGATGTTCTCTTCCAAGACTTTTGTGAAGAAATTTTGCAGCTCTGAACCTCGGAAGTGCTTGATTATTTCTTCCCAGTCTGGGGGATCCTGTACGAGAGAAAAAAAGGAAAAATAAAAGCGACAATCAGCAAAGGAAAGTGCTACGTTTCTAAAATGGTCCCTCTTGAACTTACATCGTATCTACCCAAGTTCGGCTTTTGTTTTCCTGCCAGGATCTTGAGTGCTGTGCTCTTGCCGATTCCATTTGTTCCTACCAAACCCAAAACCTGATTCACCCTCGGTGTTGGCAGTCTATGTAGCTTGAAGCTGTTTGCACTATATCTATGAGTCGTCTCTGTTTCCAGGTTAGTCGGCAGCTTGATGATGTTTATCGCCTCGAACGGACACTTTTTCGTACATATACCACAACCAATGCAAAGCGGCTCTGAAAGGAAAGCGATCTTCGACGTGGGTGTCACTTCAATACATAACCGACCTGCAGAAGATGTGAAGTCATTGTCAGAGAGTACGTCACACGAGATCTCTCAAGGTATTGAACTCACCCATTCGCACTACTGGACAGCTCTTCTTGCATTCTTGTCTGCATTTCTTTGGCTTGCACTTTTCAGGTGCGACTGAGTGAGGGGGAGGTAGTAGACTCGTAAGCTCAATGCTGTCTATAGGCTGCACATCCAAGCGCCTCTGATGCTAACCTATGGCAATACGGGTCTCTTTAGAAGCAGGCGCAGTAGCGGTGGGAGCCATGGTGGAGTCGATCTGATCGCCTGATGTTGCACTCTACGTCGATGGAGTCAAGAAAAAGGTGAGAAAAATGGCAACAAAGAAGAGCCAATAATTCTAATCCTTGTCGCGCTGCGTTGAATTTGATTTCGAAGCAATTGAGTGCCGGTCACGAGGCTGGGAAAAGAGCTGAGCCCCCCTGCCAAGTCGATCTCGGCCGGAGGTAAAGATCACACTTCGGAGCTCCACGATGACTCAAGGGTCACTCATGACTGTCCTCATTCCGGACAAATAGAGAGCATCACTCTTTGCACCGTGGTGGTATATACTCTGTCGGTGTGCTGGAATGGCTCCTGTAGAAGCGCCACGCTCAGGCAGCGAGCAACATATGGTCTCTATTGCTCCGGCTCCGGCACCTAGTCCGGCTACGACCAACGCCAGTCGTCAAACGAATGGTAGCCATCTGCCCTTCACCCGTACTACCAATGTCGGAGAATCCAGTCGCCAGGGATCCTCGCAGAGTAGCGACCGCTCTCGCTCTTCCGTCTCGCCTAATCGACCAGAGCTCTTGGGTCAAAGTAGCAGCTCGTCGCTCGCGAATGCAAGTGCCCACAAGAATCCTCGCATAAAGAAGACTGTAGCGGATGCTCTAGCTACACAGCAAGGTGTCACACCACCTCGGAAAAGGAAAAGAGTTCATTACAGCTGTGCAGAATGCCATCGAAGGAAACATCGCTGCGATCGTAATATTCCGTGTCAGCCCTGCCTAGATCGTGGACTGAGCGATTCCTGTCGACCATTTCAAGATGGCGATGAGTTTGGCGATGAGAGAGACAGGCTTAAGAGACTCGAAGACCTGGTGGAGGGATTGGCAAGGGCTCATGGTACCCTTTCGGACGATGTGGAAGCCATGAGAAAGCAGAGCGGCATGATACGTCTGACAGAAACGCCTGCAAAGGTGGAACCGCTTTCCAATTTGGCAGAAGGACAGGGCGAGGCGACGACAGATTCAGAAAGCAAATCCTACAAATCCTCAAAGTGGTCTCGTGTATTGCAGACGCCGATTGACTTGGAACGAGAAGAGTTGCGAAAGGGTAGCCTTCTTTCTGTCGATCCAGGCCACACCACTGCCTACGGAGGAGCAGGAGAAGAGATGCTAGCAGCAAATAACACGCTGGAAGGCGGTCTGACGAGAGAGGGAGACAGCTTTTATGGAGCGTTGGCATTGCCAAGCGTCAGTCGAGGTACAATCGAAACGCAAATACATGGCGAGAGACTCGAGTTGAGCGCAAATTTCCCACTACGTTCCGCCAGTGTGAAGGTTCACCGACTCATTCAAGAAGGAGGGGCACCACCAAACGTCATTGACGAACTGATGAGTTGTCTGCCATCGAGAGAAACGTCGGACGCCATGCTAGAATGGTACTTTCGAGACATCAACGATACTAGATTACCGCTGCACGAGAGGACATTCAGAGCAAGTTATGAAGAGATCATGCAGTGGAAATGGGGTGGATTACAGGTAGAGGAAGGAGATGATGGAGCACGACATATTCCCTTTCTATCCTTTCTCTTTGTCATTCTTGCTATTGCAAAGAGGTCAGAACCGGAAGACAGATGCTCCGATGAAGAAGCGAGAAAAGGAGCCCTCTTCTTCTTACACTGTGCAAGACGATCAATGGCCATCGCAAGTGCTGTGCGAGCCGATCACATCGACGTTCTCCTGGCTGCTCTTTTTGGCGCGAGACTGCTGATCACTTTGCGTCAAAGTGCTGAAAGCTGGAGCATACTGGGAGTAGCCATTCGAGCAGCGCAAGCTATAGGATTGCATCGTGATGGTACCAAGCTCGGATTGGATGCTGTGACGACCGAGAGGAGAAGGCGTCTGTGGGCGCTCATATACTATCTAGATCGGACTACCAGTATGCTGCTAGGAAGGCCACAGGCAATCGACGACAAAGTCAGTGACTGTCTCCCGCCTTGCGATGTCGATATCGATGTCTTGCCAAGAATGGGACCGGCACCTACACCTGAGCCATTTCCACCCATCAACCCACCTTCGACTGAATCCCTGCAGAAGCCTCCCGGTGTTTATCAGTTCATTGCCATCCGACACGAGTTGGCGAAGCTGACTGGTCGAGTAGTTGATCACTTCCAAGATCTTTCCAAGCCCAGGAATTACGCCGATGTTCTTCAAATCGATCAAGATTTGCAACAATTCTATTCCGCTTTTCCACCCGCCTATCTTTGTCAAGCATTACGAGGAGGGGAGGCCAATCGATCATTTGACAGCATCTGTCCTTGGCTACCCATTCATCGGTATCTATTGAACTTAGAGTTTCATTATGTCCGCATCACTCTTCATCGTCCGTACTTGTTACGATCGGATCGCTACAGACAATCACGGGAAGCTGCCTTCGCAAGTGCAAAAGCCGATCGTCTAATTCGAAAGGAATACAAGGAGGAGGTGAAGTGGCCGTCAAATCGAGCGAGGAACGCTCATCTAGGAGGAGTTTATCGTTTGTTCTCAAGCACGCTGATAGCAGGAATCGAACTACTCCTGGATCCAAACGGTAGTAATGCCACCGAGTTGCTTGAGATGCTGGACGATTTTTTAAACAATTCGGGAAAAGTGGCCGATCCAAGTCAATGCACCAAGAGGGAACTGGCTATCATCAAGATCTTCAAAGCAAAAGCAATTGACCCTTCTTGGTGTGCGGCTACTGCTACAGGGGCCAAGGGAAGCAAGAAAGGTCAAGTGCAGTCAAGCAAACAGAAGGCGGGCAACTACAACACGCAGTCAAGTGCTGCTTTGATGAACTTGGCGCGGCGCAACAGGCATCAGGCTAGCATCCTCCCCAGCACCGACACGGACACAGCGATGAGTAATCCCCTCCATGGTCAACGTAGTGATACGAATGAATTGGCGCAGTCTTTGCTCGATCGACTGGGTGGGCTCGAAACATTGGGCACTCTGAATCAAAACCAATCACCGGCTAGTAGCAGCTCAAATGCACATGAATTAGGCCCGTCGAGTCTGGGGATGAACATAGGTCTAGTCCCGAACTTCAATACTATCGGCAACGATGGCTTATTTGATGCGAGTGCAAGTACCATGCTCGCTTACAACGTCCCGAACTTGGATGGGTTTTTCGATTCTTCCATTACTGGCTTCGAGAGTCAGGAAGGGGATTGGGCTTCTTTCACGAATGGAATACCTTCCGCCAGCTCGGAACTTTGGAATAGTGCAGACGGCGCTGCGAATGGCGAAGGAACTCCGGGTCAGGGCGAGAACTCGAAAGAGGACATCGATAATTTCGCTGGCTGGGGAACACTGGTAGAAGCCATTGTTTCCGGTCAGGATATGAACGAACAGCAGCAACAGCCATCACAGGCCGCTTGAATCTGAAAAGGAAGCAAGAAAATTTTCTCATTCCATACATGTATTATACTTGAATGTAGGACCTCGCACTTTTAATCTCTGTTTCATACATTATTGATTATTGAAAAGAGAAAGAAAGAGAGCATCAATATAGCCGGTGAAAAAGAGCTTTACAGATGAATCCATTAGAAGGTGTGGTTCGTACCGGCAAAGCCAGCAGCTGCAACACCCAAGGAGCCTAGACCTGTTAGCGAACTCAAACCACTAATGGCGGTAGCAGGTTTGATGCCTGATGAGCTAGAGTCCGAAGAGCTGGCATCTGCTGTATCGTCTGCGGCATCATCTGCGGCATCGTCTCCAGCACCGTCATCTGCATTGTCGCTGGTAGATCCACTAGACGAGGCTGCGTCGTCTCCAGCTGTCGTCGTGTCGGCAGATTCGGAAGTCCTTTTTTCATATTGAAGGGAGTAGAGACTTCCATCGTCGCTTCGAATTTGTAGAGGCAACTTCACTTGACTGTATCCTTGACGCTGTACTCCGTTTGGTGCGCCACTTTGCTGTCGTGCTGGAGCGGAAAGGGCTGAGCCCACCATGACGGACAAGACAAAAGCGGTAATGAGTTGGATTTGCATCGTGAAGATAAGTGTAAGAGAGAGGAGAGGGTGGTGGTGCTTAAATGGTGGTATGAAGTGGAATAAGAAAGAGCAAATGAGTAAATCGCAAACAGACCAGCTGAGTGCAGACACAGAAGAAGAAGAAGAAGAAGAAGAAGTAGAGAGGATGGGGGACAATGGAAGAGAAAAGCGGCGAAAGGGAGCGCCTTTATATGTTTCACTTGCACAGAAGAGCGCACTTGAATCACTATTTGTCGAATATGAGTGGCGTACGGTGTAAGCGAGACATCAGATAGCATGCACATTGCGCAACAGGGTGGTCTTTCAGGGGCGGGAGGAAGAATGGCAGAGGATGAGAATACACCTTCCATTGAAGGTTCTCTACTTCTCACTGCTTCGGGATGGCGCAGTGAAGCTAAAAGTCCCGAACGCCCATCCGTACAGGTTTCTCAAACAGGACCTAGCGTAGAAGGAGGCATGGAGTGGCAAGCCGAAGACGCCCAAAGTGTAATGATAAAGTGAACGAACGTTCAACATTCAGACAGTGGGATAGGCTTGATTTGATGTTTCGTGTAAAGCTCACATCAGCAGTCTAGTAATAACTTCCGCCGAAATTTAGCTTCCTTTTGTAATGGACCCGAATCGAGGTCGCTCGTAGTTTGCTGGATGTAGGCGTAGCGCTAGTCAATATATGAATACGCCTTGATATTCTATGGGAAGCATTTCAATCTATTCTAAGAAGTGTAAACGTAAAGAGTAATGACGTTCTCTAGCTTGCTTCCCCCCGTCTTCTTAAGCTCAGCCCAATCCTACCGGTATTCCTACCGCACGTTTGTGTGACTCGTGCCTTTGTGCCGGAATTTGCTATCGTCTCATCACCCGCAATCGTACACACGTGGACACAAGCCCAATGAAGGGGGGGGCATATTCTCGAGGGCAGTCTCGACTACATGGTGTTGATGGAGACGATGGCGCTTCAATTTCTGCGCAGAAAGTGAATTGATGACAGAGAGAGAGGAGGAAGAGGTTGAGGAGGTGGAACTCAGAACTTCCAGCAGTAGTAGACGATTTAGTATAATTGCCATCAAGGGACGGAGAAGTTCTCTCAAAAGGCACTCCACGGCTTGTCAATCATGTCTAGAAGACATCAAGAGGTCGGGCGATCACTACACCATCTAAATCTTTAGGACCTGGGGCTGATCTGCTCAGATACCTCAAAGAGCGTAGACCATATCTCACTCAATTCCTCTACTTCAGGGGAGAAAGGCTATGGGACAATGATACGCCAGGGGCGATGAGACCCTTCTTGATGCTGACACCAGATCTTGCATGTTTTACTACTACTGATCGAAATGACGCTCTTCGTTTAAAATTTTTCGCGTTGTATTCATTGCTTCCACTTTTTGCTTACAATGCCCTTTCGAATTCTATTCAATCTTTCTGCCAAGCACCTCTCAATAACATTCGGGCCAACTTTGCTTGCCTCTTGTGATGTATAGATACTTATCTTCTCTACTCATTAACGCTACTACTGCTATAAAGAGGCCTTCGCGACTCTAATTACAGCAGCAGACGACCCCACGCTCGTGTGGCTCACTCCATCGAATACACTCGACATATATATAATCTTGTTAGTATTATTCACTGTGAACTATCTTTTCGAATTGATATGTCCTTTCGCCCCAATTGCCTGGCACGACGTATTCACAGACTCGCGGTGATCTGGACCTGAACGAGAGACGTACATGGCTGCTAGCTGGGATGGTAGAGGAACCATTCAGTTCGACCACTCGAAGCCACACTCACTTACCACCAGCACCACAGGCAGCACGAGCAACATCAAGGACACATTTCCTTCACTGCCGTTGACATTGCTGCGTCAGAGACGTGGTGCGGACAGCAGGGAACCATCGTCCAGTAATTCGTCAGAGGATAAGCAGTCGCCAGGATCCTCAAACTCGATAGAGGATCAACACTCTCACTCCACAAGTATGATGTCTGATCGTGATCAGGAGCTGTCGGCCTCTTTGCTTCCAAGAGAAACCCGTGGAGCCAGCGGAGAGTCTTCAAACAAGAGGCCCCATTTCCTGTCCAGAATCACTCGACATAGAAAGTTCATGGCAGTGATTTGCATCAGCACTTTTCTCTCTTTTCAAGTATGGATCTGGGGCCCTGATATAGTTGGTAGGGATAGAATTGAAGGTTGGAAGATGGCATTGGAGGGTGAGTGATGGCGGGCTTGGATCTTTCGTCTGACGTTGCGGCTAAACGGTATGTTGTGCTTTCTAGCCTGGCAGCCAAATGGAGCACCACCGCGGCATGATCTATACCCATATCCCCCATCGTCGCCACCACAATCACCAGCACCGCAATACGATCCGACGTCTACAGATCCATTAACTTCATCGCTTTCAAGCCACGTCAATTCTAAGCCGCTGCCTTTGGGATACGAAGAAGCGCTGGACGGATCCGAAGACCCCCTCTTCATCACTTCTGACTCCTTTCCTGCCATAATCGCTCCCGGGATCGAAGGCCTAAATCTTAGCCAAATATACAAACACGGAGACCCTCATCAAGGTGTGATTCCTCCCGTATTTCTGGAGATTCTCGATCGAGACATCGTCAATGTGCCACCACCCAGACCCGCGGATGTGCCAGAATATCCAGACAACCGGTACAGCCCAAACAGTGGCTGGTCTGCAGCACTGAACGGCTCCAAGACATCATACCTTGATGCTCTCAAGCCAGAAATTCAACCAGTAGAGAGGGAATGGCGCGGCAAGCCTTTCGATACGTGGAAGCCGCCTCTGGAAGAATTTGCTGAGAAGAAGCATCCGATCATGCCCAAGATACAGTATGACTTTCCTGATCCAAGTCGATACAGTGGTAGCAGAGATGACCCTGAACGAGAGAAGATTGTACAATATCGGCAAAAGCTGGTGAGGAATGCCTTTCTGCACTCTTGGGAAGGGTACAAAAAGGTGGCATGGGGGCACGATGAAATGAGGCCAGTGAGCGGAACTCCTCTAGACCCCTTCAATGGATGGGGGGCAACTATCGTCGATGCCCTCGATACGCTCTTGGTCATGGAGCTCCCCGATGAGTACGACCTGGCAAGGCAACACGTTCGCGATATCGACTTTCGTCTGATTGGGGGAGACAGGAGTGCGTACGGCAGATCAGACGGTCGAATACCCGTCTTTGAGACAGCGATCCGATATCTAGGAGGCTTCCTGTCAGCTTATGATCTGTCGGGCGATACTCTGATGAGAGATCGAGCAGAAGAATTAGCGCAATTGATCCTACCTGCTTTTGATACGCAGACGGGAGTTCCGGTCGGCAGGATGAAGTTTGACTCAAAGGCGCATCTAGCCATGCAAGGAGGCGGCGTGATCTTGGCAGAAGCAGCAAGTATGCTCTTGGAGATGACTAGATTGTGGCAAGTGACGGGAAATCGGACATACTTTGATCGAGTTCAAAGGACGACTGATTGGTTGGATCGGAACATGACAAAGACACCCGAGAGACTCGGCACACTCTGGCCTACTTCCCTCTTTCCAGAGAGGGGCACGATGTATGGTTGGTATACATGGGGAGGCATGGCGGACAGTGCGTTTGAATATCTGATCAAGGAGCATCAACTTCTAGCCGGGCATCTAGATCAGTATGGTCGAATGTTTGCAGATGTGATGGACAGCGCTCGACAATGGCTGTTGCGGCCCATCACGACGGTGCCGAGCAGTCATCTCCTAGTGCTCGGTCAAAGCAACGGTAAGTCATTTCAAGCGAAGTTGGAACACTTGACGTGCTTTGCAGGAGGAACGATGGGCCTGAGTGGGAAGCTCTTACCTGGAAGAAGCATAGACGTGGAGCATGCCAAGAAATTTACGGAAACTTGTTGGTGGGCCTACAATTCGACGTTGACTGGCATCGGACCGGAAGAGATGACGTTCTACAAGGAGAAAGACCTTGATCGCTACCTCAGCAATGTGCTCAAGAATGGCACTACGAGGAGAGGAGCTGCAAGGGGAGCGCCCATCGTTGGCGTCCGGAGTGTCACTCCAGATTATCGGAATCGACCTGAGACGATCGAAAGCATCTTTTACATGTGGAGAATAACGGGTGATCGCATCTGGCAGGAGAGGGGCTGGCAGATGTTCTGCTCTTGGGTGACACACAGCATGACAAACGTCGGGTTCAGTTCGTTGAGTAATGTGCTTCATGTCCCTGCCATGCAAACCGACTCGATGGAGAGCTTCGTGTTTGCAGAGACATTCAAGTATTACTATCTCCTCTTTTCACCGCCCCAAGTCATCTCCTTGGATGTGAGTCTGTGGAAGGTTGCGCATACTGATGCGGCTCCCCTCTTTTCCTCTTCTTACTGACACGAGTTGTTTCTTCTCACCCTCCTGGCAGGACTACATCTTCACCACCGAGGCACACCCTTTCCTGGCACCCCAAAATGGCGTATGGGCTCGAGCTGGTTCTGGTCCGCAAAAGTTGTGGGATGAAAAGGCCTCCCACATTCCCAAAGATTCTTCTGCCTATTCCGGTGGTGAAATGGGCAAGGTTGGCGGTCTGACGTCAGTTCAGAAGCTCACTATATACGAAGCCTGGCGATCAGAGGTTGCACAAAAGGAAGCAGAGAAAAAGGCAAAGGAAAAGTCGCTACTGAACAATGCGCTACTTCACAAGGACGTTCTTCTCCGAAAGGTCCTCGATCATACCCGAGACTTGCTCTAGAAGGGGGGGGGGGAGAGTAGGAGGAGCATACGCACTCTACCCCGTCGCCCATTCTATCTCCCTACCGTTCCCCACACTAGTCCATGTCACTGTTCTCATTCTCGGGTTAATGTATATCATTTCAAGTATACAGGCCGAGTCAATGCACTAGAAATAATACCTTCGACTCTTCTTGCGCTATCATTGAGCGGTGAGAGCGGTGACAAAGTCCTGCAGGCAGTGATGCAACACAGTGAGACTAGGCGGCAAGTGTCGCATGCGATTCCCTGCTCAACTCACTCTTTCTGCACGGGACACGGCATCCTTGAAGTCCTTGATCTCTGACCAACACTCTAGTGTGTGCTCGGGCTTCTTTCTAGAGACGAATAACGAGAGAAAGGAGAGAGCGCTAAGATCAGAAGCCTGCCAGGTATGATCGATGAAGGGGGGGGGGGGAACCGACTCACTTGTAACACTCTAGCACTTTTTCCCTTGCTTGCTTGACTCCAGGCGCCTTTTCTACCTTTGACTTTCTTTGATTGTGCTTTTCAATCTTTATCCTTACGTCTTCCAGCTCTTGATGCAAAATGATGCTTGACTTTCCCTTTGCACCTTTACTTGATGACTGGGAAGCTCGATCTAGATTCTCCTTTTCTAACGCTTGTTCGATTTGTTGTCGAACTTCTGACTCTTGCTTTCGAAGTTTACTCAGTTCTTCTCGAATTTTCCCTTGGATGGAAGAGTCCAAATACTGCTGTCTAGGAAGCGAGACATCCTTTTCTTTTTCGCTGGTGAGCAGAGGTGTATGGTCTTCCAAGCGGTTGGTCAGTGTTCGGTTGAGTTGCTACTCGATTTAAAGTGGAAAGAAAGGACAGAAGAAAGAGACCCCCTCCAAGGGTCAGTATAGATCACCCAAAGATAGATAGAAATTCGCAGAGAAGTACCCACCTGAAGCTTTTCTGCACCACTAGCTCCCGAATCCGAGGCATTGGAGCCCGATTGAGCCTTGGAAGCACTAGCACCCATTTCTGATAAGGATGATGCCAACGAAAGGAATGGGGAATGGACTGGATCGGGATTGTTACTCACTGCAGCGTATCAGACTCGAATAAGGTGCATTTCAATCAGAGCGGACGAGATCGTTAGACGCCACGTGATGTCCTCGATGCACGACTTGCCCTTTTGTGAAGCTGAAGTTGAGCCGCTCCGCTTCGCATTCGTCTCCCTTTGGTCATATTGGACTTATTCGTCATTCATACACACGCAGCAATAAAGGTCCAAGCGTCTAAGAAAGGGTATCGCTTCACTGTCCTCTGATTACACTTTGCCTCTTCAAGTCATCTACGATTACCTTTGCATCCACCTGCCATTCCCAGTCGAGCGCCGCACATCTCCAAGCGCCCAGGAAAGTCCAAGCGCGCTATCGTCTTGACCGTCAGCCAACACCATCACCGATCGCCGGTAACTTGCGCCGAGTGATTTCGAGAAGGACGAGGGTCGCCAAAGTTTAGAGATAGAAGGGGTTTGCGAGACTTTCCATTCAGCCTGCGTTCTCCATCGTCACCGACAGCGACCACACTGCCAGCGAAGGACAAATAGCCTACGTCATCGGAGGAATCAGATCCTTGCTCAAGGTAATTTGCCAGAGAGAAAGAGAGAGTGTGTGTGTGATAACAACGCTCCACTGACAGCTCGTGCAGCACTTCAGAGAAAGGTCGTCTACAACTCTTGGCCTCACGATTGGCAAGATCATGCTGCTTGATTGCTCGACTCCCTCCATTCTTTCTTCATCGCCTTTTTTACCGCTCTTGTCGTCGTGATCGCCTGTTGCACCAATATAGATAGATAATGTATCCGTCACCTTCACCCTCACCTTCGCCCTCTCCAGGACCGGCCTATCTCTACCATCATCAACAGAATTCGAACGGGACTGGAACGAATTCCTACAATACAAATGGGGCAAATGGCAACTCTGGTGGATATCCTTCCAATGGTCGATACTCTTCTTCTAATGTAAATTGGATCTCAAGGTCGCATCACACGCACCATTCGCATCAACAGAACCCGTCTCTCTCTTCTCTCCCGGGCTCGCTCGGTCACTCTGGTGGCGCTTCAGGGAATAACAATGCTCCCTCTTCGCCGGGCTATGGCGCTTTGACAAATAATCACCACCATCATCATCACCCTACACATGGTCCCTCTGGACTTTCACAGATACCGTCACCAAGCGCCATGCACTCGATGGGCAATTCCTCAGCTGCTGCTGCTGCAGCCAATGCCTCACCCCATTGGCAGCAACAGATCCTGAAGGCAGAGGTGTGTGGAGAGAGTTGCTCATGCGTGAAGAAGAGGGAATAGGTTCACTCATCGTTCGTCTTGTCTTTCTTTTCCATTAACCTTTTTAGATCTCACGGCAATCTGCTTCACCCCATCACCATGCTAGAGCTGCTGCTCTAGCTGCCAGGAGTGCCAGTAGTTCTGCAGTCACGATACAGGATCCTACAAAGGGAGGAGGGATTCACGTTCCTCGAATGGCTGCCAACGGCCTTCATGTAGGACCAGCGTCAGGAAAGAAGGAGAACGGATTCTCAGTAGAAGAGGTAGGAGAAGGAAGCGAGTCAAAGTCAAAGGATACTCAGACGTGGACGACGATTGACATGGGAGGTCTAGGGTTGAAGAATCTAGCAAAGGAGTTGTTCCGTTACAACTTTCTCACGTCCCTCTTCATCAACCACAACTCACTTACCTCTCTTTCTCCCGACATTGCTCAACTGCGTAACTTGACCATCTTGGACATTTCTGGTAACAAGCTGTCTTCCCTGCCGTCGGAATTGGGCATGTTGACGAGCCTGAAGGAATTGTTTCTATTTGACAATCTCTTGGTGACTCTTCCACCAGAATTCGGTACACTTTGTCAGCTGGACACACTCGGAATCGAGGGCAATCCGTTTGCTGACAATCTTCGACAGATTATTCAGAAAGAGGGAACACAAGCCTTGATTGCCTTTCTGCGAGACTCCTGTCCAGTGCCTCTCCCTCCACCAGAACGAGAGTGGATCTCTATTGAGCCGGATTTAGCGCCTAGAGATTCGCCCGAAGAGACGGAAGCACCGATTGAGTCATTCAATGTGCTCTCATACAATATTCTGTGCGACAAGTATGCTACACCTCAAATGTACGGCTACACGCCTTCGTGGGCTCTCTCGTGGGAGTACAGGAAGGATTTCATCTTGCAAGAAATCATGAGCTACGGAGCGGATATCTGCTGTATGCAGGAAGTAGCCTCTGAACAGTATGAAGATTACTTTTTGCATCACTTGTCTCAGCAAGACTATGAAGGTGTATACTGGCCAAAATCAAGAGCGAGGACGATGAGGGAAGATGAGCGAAAGCTGGTCGATGGTTGTGCGATCTTCTACAGATCAACAAAGTTTGCCTTGATCGAAAAGCAACTCATCGAGTTCAACCAACTTGCTCTACAACGACCCGACTTCAAGAAGACGGAAGACATGTTCAACCGAGTCATGGCGAAAGATGAGATTGCCGTGGTGGCTCTTTTCGAGAACAAAGACAGTGGCAGTCGTTTGATTGTTGCCAACGTACACATTCATTGGAACAAGGAGTTCAGAGATGTCAAGCTGGTTCAAGTGGCCATGTTGATGGAAGAGATCGAGAAGGTGGGCGCCCGTTTTGCAAAGTATCCTGCAAAGCTTGACGTCAAGGAAGGCTACCCACCTGCACCAAAATACAACGACGGTCTGAAGATTCCTACCATCGTCTGCGGAGATTTCAACAGTGTGCCTGGAAGTGGAGTGTATGAATTCTTGAGTAAAGGAGGTGTTCCAGGTGATCACGAAGACTTCATGGATCACATTTACGGGAACTACACCTCTCAAGGTCTAGGTCACAAGCATCTCTTGAAGAGCGCCTACGGCAATCTGGGGGAACTTCCATTTACGAACTACACGCCCACATTTGACGGCGTGTTAGACTACATCTGGTACAACTCCAGCACGCTTGCCGTCACCGGCCTGTTGGGCGAAGTGGACAAGTCGTATCTGGACAAGGTTGTTGGGTTTCCCAATGCGCATTTCCCTAGCGAGTGAGTGTTTGGGGAGTGAGAAAAAGAGTGTGTGTGTGCGGAGGGAGAGACATCGCGTCTGAACTTCGTCTTTTTTTTTCCCTTCTCCTCAGCCACGTCTGCATTCTGGGTGAATTCCGTGTCAAGCATCCTCGTGAAGTGACTCGTCCAAACGTCGGCTTTGCCGGCCCTCGTCAAGACCACAACAGTCGCGGCGATAACAACGGGGGCAACTCTCGCGATCGACGATCGTAGACTACTTCAAGATTCAGAGCTGAGATCAAAAGACGGAAGGAGGGGGTGGAAATACATACCTTCGTCGAATCTCAAGTCTTTTCTTCCTTTTAACATTTCACTTAGTCTTCGCTTCACCTTCTCCTTACTCAACACCTCTCTTTACACCTCTACATTTCCGCTTTTTTCCTTTCTTTTCCCTGCATCACATTTCATGCCCTCGTGTGTTCTTTCTCGTTGTTTCCTCTGTCCTGAGCTTTGCTCGAAACGATTATGTCACTTTAACTCATTTGCCTCATAATTATGTCAAAAAGTTCAAGCACCTTCCTCGCTCGCTTTGTGGGTGTGAGGAGACCGCCTCTCTAGTGTCGAGCATTCGCCCTCGTTGATCCTTGCGTGCACATGTCCCTCCTCCTCCTACTTCTCTGTCCTTCCTCTGCCGCCATTATCATGGGAATGGAATCAGAGCAATTGCTGACCTTGATGTGGCCGCATGCTTTTCAATCTGATAGCAAAGACCTCTCCCCCTCCACAGGAAGGAGTTACATTAAAGAGACCTCTAGCCATCATACCCTGCACTAACTGCTTTGGACAGCAGCGATACATTCGATCTCAATCAAGACATCTCGCGGCAGGCGAGCGACTTCAACAGCGGATCGAGCGGGCTATGCATTGTGGAAAGAACACAAGTCGTAGAAGTTAGATATCATCGACGAGCCTCGGGATACTCTTTTCCATACGTACCTTGTATGGTGCTAGAGCCTAGATGAGAGGAAATCCGATCCCAGAAAGGAAAAGGAGGAAATTGATGAGCGGGGATGACTCGTCATTCTTACACACACTCGACTGCTTACCTTTTCGTAAATGGCCTACATGGAATAGGGACGGACACATTTGCTGTGTCAATTGCGGGTCATTCCACCTCTTCAATTGGACCCTCGGAAAGTCACTCACGTTGACCTTTGCAAAGTCTGACATGTCTTTGAGGAAGACGGTAGCTTTCAGTATGTGACTCTTACCGCTCCCAGCAGCTTCAAGGACTCCAAAGAGGTTCTTGAGCGCCTGTTCCGCTTGAGCCTCGATACCGCCCTCAATCAGGGTCATCGTCGAGGGTACAAACGGAATACAACCGGAGACGTAGGCCACTCCATTGTGGACAGTGGCCTGCGAGTACGGTCCGATTGCTGCTGGAGCATTCTCGGTGGTGATGATTTTGTAGGGCACCTCAGAAGACATCTTGTAGTGAAAGGCAGGGCGACAGGTCGTGAGCAGTCTAGTAGTGCTTGTGGGTAGTCGGGTGGCTAGAGTACGTAGTAGCATGAGAAGACACAGTCACTATTTCCCACCACCTTAAAAGCTCTAAATGTCGACTCGAGCATCGCGCCGAGGCGTATTCTTGCAGGCCCTGCCTGAGTCACGTTTGCGCCCAGTGCCTTTCTTCTCAGGGCCCCCTACCTTCCCCTCGCAGCGTCGTAGCCTAGGCGGCTGCACCTTGATATAACACGTATAGATTACGGCCTAGCGGATCTTTCGGGTAGACAGTTGAAAGTGACGCGCAAGGGCGGAGTCGAAAAGGACTAGACAATAGGGCCGGTGACGGCAATTGTCAAAATTGCAACACTTCTTCTCTATTTTCTGTTTGCAATTTTTTTTTCCGTAGATGTATAGCACCTTCCCCACCTTTTCTATTTTCTTGACGTCTCTATCCTTGCAGATCTCTGTCCCTTGATCCCTTTCCTCCCCTCTCACACCCTCCTCCCTTGCATTCTCGCCATTTTATCAGGAAGCAGCTCTATAACACCCCCCCCCCTTTCATACTATAGAAGCATACAATGTCTGATGTGAATGAGTCAGATCTGCTCTTGGAGGCACCCAAGAAATCGGCTACTTCCTCCCTCAAGTCTTTCCTCTCAGGAGGATTTGGTGGTGTTGCGGCAGTTCTGGTAGGTCATCCTTTCGACTTGACAAAGACAAGACTACAAACTGCACCCAACGGTACCTATACCGGTGCAATGGACGTAGTTCGAAAAACAATAGCAGCCGATGGAGTGAAAGGCTTATATAGAGGGATGGGACCACCTCTTATTGGAGTCACTCCTATCTTTGCACTCTCGTTCTGGTCGTACGATCTTGGAAAGAAGTTGATATATGCTGCAACACCGCAAAGGACAGACAAGAACTTCACATTGACGGAGTTCGCTGCTGCTGGTTTCTTCTCGGCGATTCCTACAACATTGGTTGCCGGCCCAGCTGAGCGTGTCAAGGTTCTTTTGCAAGTGAGTGTTCCCTGTGCCTATCTCTTTCCAGGCTATGCTTGGAAGGGAGAGAAGGAAAGAAAAGGGAAAGAAGAGGGACTGCTGGAAGAGTTGCTGAAAAGATGGCGACGTCACTTCTCCAAAGCTACAAGGACAAGCCTCCAACGCCGGTCCCACGTACAGCGGGCCAGCCGACGTAGTCCGTCAGCTATACAAGGAGGGAGGTCTTAAGTCAGTCTTCCGAGGTACTGGTGCTACGCTGGCCAGGGATGGTCCGGGAAGTGCAGCGTGAGTTTACATTACGAGCTGCTTTCTTCTTCCTGACGAGATCTAGCTGAAACCCTCGTCCACTCCTTCGATTTAAAGGTACTTTGGTGCATACGAATACATCAAGCGTAGTCTTGCACCAAAGGGCGCCGATGCTGGTGAGCTCAACCTTCTCCATGTTCTCACTGCTGGTGGTCTTGCTGGAATGGCCATGGTGAGTCAGGTGGCTCTCAAAGAGAAGAAAGTCTCTCGTGCGGTTGCTCATCATCCGTGTCTTAATGTTCCCAGTGGTCCATTGCCATGCCGATGGATGTTGTCAAATCACGATATCAGGGAGCTCCTCAAGGAACATACACAGGCTTCCTTCAATGCTTCCAACACACCGTCAAGACTGAAGGTCTCAAAGGTTTGTATAAAGGCTTCAGTCCCGCCATGCTACGAGCTTTCCCAGCCAATGCCAGCACTTTCGTGAGTGGAAATGTCCCTGTTCCTTGAGTTATGTCCTGCCCAAAATTCTGAATCTTGCTTTCGATCCGCAGTTGGGAGTCGAATTGAGCATTCAGATGATGGACAAGCTATTCTGAGGGGCTCACACCATACTCCTTGAGACGATGTAATTACTGGATGTCTTGCTACCTTTTCGTGGCTCATGGAAGAAACAGTCAACACGCAATTTGTGGTGTGACTTCTATAGACTTCTTTCGAAATGCGACAGATGAAGGTCAGGGCTACTAAGAAAAAGCCAAGGGGAATTTCCGAGCTGTAAGATCAGAGGGGGGAGGAGTTGTTCCTTTGCGTGAAACCATGCGAGAGTAAGGGAAAAAGGTTCTCATCAGAGTCAAGCGCCGTCTGGGCAGAGGAAGGTAGGGCGCCGCCCCCTTCTCGTGTTCTCTCACATCTTTTAGTACAGACGACCGTTTTCATTCTAAGATACTAAGATACTAAGATACTGACTGGAAAGGAGTAGGAATATGTAGGGGTTGAGCCCGGGAAAAGTACACTGGGAAAAGGAGGGGAAGCACTGAGCAGAGGAGGCTACAAAGTCGCACAGATGAAGGCGCAAACCTTTTTGCATCACAGAAGGGGGGGTCACACGGAGCAAATCAGAAGAGGCCGACGACCTGTCCATTGTCATCCAGATCAATGTCAAGATAGCCAGGTCGGGTGCTGTTGGGTAGAGCGGAGGTCGTGAAAAATGATCAGTCTACAGTCGTTCGTGCACTGGTAAAGGGGTTTGGAACGGCACATCAACTCACGAAAGTCCTGGCATGGTTTGCATCGCTGAGGAAGAAAGTAGCAGGAGAAGAAAGGGATCGGGGAAAGACACGATGACTGTCAGCGCTGCGATGGACCCCACTCCCTCTCCCCTTCACCCCAACACTCACCACCACAAAGAGGATAGAGGAAACCTGACCCAGCAGACAATTTGATCGATCGAATCGGAACAGTGAAACCGCTTGGCGCGCCTTTGAGACTGGGATCGTGACTCAAAGAGAGCTGGAGGTCGAAAGAGCGAGATAATGACAATGTCAGTACACTTTCATCCCTCCCCTTCACATGCCCCAGCATACCACTCACATGAGTCTTTGCCATGCAGATGGGAAGGTGGGCATACCCTTGCCTCGTGTACGTCTCGATCTGCTTCTTTGCAAAGTCAGAAATGTCGATGCCATCAGCGCCGTACATTTCTTTTGCGATGATTTCGATTTTTTCTTCGATCGGCTTTTCGACTTCGTACAAGAATTTGAATTGAGATTCTTTTCCTGCCAGTGTCTCGATGATCTTCTTCGCAAGATCAATGGCACCTTCACCACCTCTTGCCCAGTGGTCTGCGGATACAGCAGCGTCTGCTCCAGCGGCCAGGGCCTCTCTAGCTACCAATTCTAGTTCTTTGTCAGTGTCTGTGGTGAACTTGTTGACTGCAACAATGACCTTGAGACCGAACTTCTTTGCATTTTCGATGTGTTTTCGCAGATTGACACATCCTTTTTGGAGGATCTCCAAATTCTCCTGCAGATACACTTCCGATAATGGCTTACCCGGCGTCACTTCGGGGCCTCCACCATGTGTCTTCAGAGCTCGAACGGTCGCAACCAGGACGACGGCATCGGGTACAAGTCCACTTTCTCGACACTTGATGTCACAGAACTTCTCCATGCCAATGTCAGCACCGAACCCAGCTTCTGTGATGACATAGCCGGCCTTGTCATCGCTTTCGCCTTCTTCCAAGCCTGCCAACTTCAAGGCCACTGCGTCTGCAAGAATCGACGAGTTTCCGTGCGCAATGTTGGCAAACGGTCCGGCGTGGACAAAGACCGGTGTTCCCTCCAGGGTCTGCATCAGGTTTGGTTTGATCGAATCTTTCATCAGGACGGTCAGAGCACCGCCAATGCCAATGTCATCGGCCGTCACAGCATCTCCCGCTCGACTGGAGGCGACCACCATTCTGCCCAATCTTTCTCTCATGTCCTTGAGATCCTTGCTCAAAGCGAGAACAGCCATACATTCACTGGCAACAGCAATGTCGTATCCTGTCTTTCTCTCCTGACCCTTCTCCGTGGCAGCTTGACCAACAGTGATCTCTCGTAAGAATCGATCGTTGGTGTCTGTCACTCGATGCCATGTGATGGTCTCTGGATCGATATCGAGTCGCGCCCACTTCTTCTTCTCTTCCTCCGTCAAGTCGTCCGGGTTTGTCTTGTTGATGCCTAACTTGTGCAATCTTCTGAACATGACTGGTGCAAAGGTACGAACGCCCTTCTTCTTAGGACACAGTCTATCGAATAGCGGTCCATCCTTTTGCGTGGCTTCATGAAACATTCTCGCGTCAATGGCAGCCGCGAGGAGATTGTTAGCAGCTTGCACGGCGTGATTGTCACCAGTCAAGTGCAGATTAAATTCCTCCATCGGAATGACTTGACTGTAACCACCTCCAGCGGCACCTCCCTTGATGCCAAAGGTGGGTCCTTGACTAGGCTGTCGAACGCAAGCAAAGCACGACTTGCCCAGGTGAGCACCTAATGCTTGAGCCAGGCCAATCGTCGTGGTAGACTTTCCTTCCCCTAGCGGAGTAGGTGTAATGCCGGCAACGACGATGTACTTCCCATTGCGTCGATGAGCTAGTCTCTGCAAAACACTCAAATCGACCTTTGCTTTCACATCTCCGTAGGGCTCAAGCTCAGAGCTCAGTAGTCCGATCTCCCTGGCAATCTGAGTGATGTGTCTTGGCTTCTGGCTACGGGCCACTACGATGTCACTCGGCACATTGTCCAGAATGTGGATGGGGTTGGGCGTAGTCACTCCTCGACTGAGTTTCCCGTTTGCTAAGCTTCTCTCAGCAGAGATGAAGCAATTCTCCATCAACATGGCGACAGTCATAGGCCCAACTCCACCAGGTACAGGGGTAATAGCTTGAGCAACATGAGTGGCGCCTTCGAAATCAACGTCGCCAACCAATCGTTGACCGCTCTTCTTTGTCGAATCTGGAATGTAGTTTGTACCGACGTCAATCACGACGGCTCCCCTCTTCAACCAATCCGCTTTGACAAATTGCGCTTTTCCCATGGCTGCGACGACAATGTCAGCCTCTTTCAGATGAGATTGCATGTCCTTTGTTCGTGAGTGCACCTGGGTAACGGTGCAGTTCCTAAATCGAAGCAAGCTCATGACGGGGTTGCCAACGATATCGCTTCGACCAATAACAACGGCTCGCATGCCAGACATGTCCTTGATGCCGGCTTCTTCCAACAATTTGATGACACCGGCGGGCGTGCAGGGTAGAAATAGAGGGTTGCATGCTTTCGAGGACAGATGACCAATATTAAGAGCGTGAAACCCATCCACGTCCTTCTCTGGGCTGACCGCCTCGGTGACTCGACGCTCTGCATCTGCGTTGATGTGCTTACCAAGAGGTAGCTGGACCAACAGTCCGTCCACTTCCGGATCTTCGTTCAGCAATTTGACCTGCTTCACAATTTCCTCTTCCGAGCATCCTTCTGGTAAATGTATGTGTGTGAATTTCATGCCGCACTCTTCCGCGGCCAATCTCTTCATTCGGATATAGGTCGTCGAAGCGCCATCTCCTCCTACTTGAACGATGCATAGGTTTGGTTGGAAGTTTGGGTGCTCGACCTTGATCTTGTCGATGCGATTTCTGACGCTTTCGCGGACCGATCTTTCAAGACAATTCTTGTCAGTGTGACTTTATGTAAAGGGAAAGGGAGAAGAGTGGCCTACTCACTTAGCAAGAGCGGTGCCGTCAATGATCTTTGCACCACCTGGAGCAGTAGCCATTGTCGCTGAAATTGCTGTCGAACGAAAATGGCGTGGAGAAGACGATGGAGATGAAAGCGTCGATGCCAGCCCGTTTGTCCGCGTGCGAGGTAAGAGTGAGTTCCTTGTGAGAGGATGAGCAAGGCTTTGTAGAGAGCAAGGAAGTCGATAAGATCGTGTAATCGATAGCCTGCCAATTTGAACCACTGGTGGCATGAGAAGATCTCTCTATGAGAGCTTTGAGGCTAGGGCTACCGATCTTCTCCTTAGGGTGCTTTCTGCTCTGAGAAGAAAGCCGTCAATCGTATACATATCTACACACTAGCGACTTTCACGCCTGTTCGAAGGGAGAAAAACCCTTTGCAAAAAGCTCCCAATTTTGTGCTGTCACGTGGAAGGTCCCTGGCACCTCTCTTGACGTTGCTTATTTGCGAGCCCATACGACCGACCGGCAAGCAGGATCCCAGTCTCGTCGGACCTGTATTGAGACATCATCCTCACAGCTCATCACTACGAGGAGTAAACAAGGAAGGCCACTTCATCACGACTAGGGGAGTGAGAGTCTGCCTTCGTCACTGCCCTTTTCTTCTTTGCCAGACCTAGAATAATTGACCTCTGCAACCTCCTCAGAGGACCGATAGCACTGCAGAAGAAGTCAGTTTTGGCCTGTCCACTTTCTTTCCATCAACGCTCACTCGAAGCATTCGCATTGCTATCACTTCTATGCATTGATTCTTCACTTGATCCGGTACTCGTTGGATTCACCTCACACATCAATTTTTCGACTCGATACGGCTCTCCTATGCAACGCTCACATCACTAAAGCAACAACCTCCATCTCACACATACTTTTCCATTCACCTCTCAACTTTGGACTGTACCCCATCAATCATGTTTGTGAGTCACGGTGATAAGCTGAGCTGAAGAGTGAGGATATTGACTCTCTGATTTTCTTCTTTCAGTGGCGCTTCGGGTTCTCTTCCACATCATCGCTTGATACCTTGCTGGACAAACCAAATGTCACCCTAGAAGAGATCCTCGACGAGGACGAACTCCTGCAGGAATGTAAGACCCAGAACTCAAAATTGGTAAACTACTTGCAGCAGCCCAGGGTTCTTAAAAGGCTATTTGAGCATGTCGTTGGCACAGCAGAAGTAGGAGGTCCGGGAGGCCGAGAATGGGAGGAGAAAGTTCGATTCAAGTAAGTGACTGAACGCCCGACTATTCTGATAGTAATTATGCTGACGACGGACTTTTGAATGATCAGATACCCTTATATCTGTTCCGAGATCCTCTCGTGCGATATCTGGTCAATCATAGACAAAGCTTTGACTTCAAGTGATGAATTGCTCATACCCTTCTGGAACGCAATTCTCACTTCTCACCCAACAAGCAATCAGACTCCGCTGCCCCATCATCTACACCCTCTCTTCTCCTCACCACCAACCGAGCCGTCTTCACCCAAACTCAATGTGGCGAACTTGCCGCAAGTTCCTGGTGAAGAGCGAGATGACTTGGAAGATTCTACTATCGGCGTACTGGGAATTGAAATGAAGAGAGAAGACAAGAAGCGGGTCACATCTGCTAGTGATAATGGTCCTGGCAAGAGCGTCCTGGCTGGTTACTGGGCGAAGGTGAATGGAGTCTTTTTGGACAAGAAACCAAAAGAGGTGAGTCGCCAATTCTTTATTTTCCACATCTTGGGAGAGGGATAAGGTACAGATTATTAATTTTTTTGGTCCCGGTCGTAGATGCTCGAATTCATACGCAGTCAGCCTCGTATACTGGAGAGATTTGTCGCCAATTTGGAGATCCCTGCTGTCGTTGATCTGCTCTATCGGATCATCCAGTGTGAAGAATCTGTTCCCAAGGCTGATGTGGTGGATTGGCTGTCCAGTCAAGATCTCATACCTAGTGTCGTTGATCTCTTATCGCCAGATCACTCGGCGGATCTGCATAACACCGTCTCGGAACTGCTAAAAGCAATCATTGCACTATCAGCACCATCGCCTGCCAACCTGACACAGAATCAAGGTCAGGAAGGTTTTGGTTTTGGTTCCGAGGGGTTCGGAGGGATGGCAAACAACTCAATCTGTGGAGTGAACAATCGATTGGTACGGGAACTTGCTAGTGAAAAGATGGTACGTAAGATGGTCAGCTTCATGCTGGATGATGATCTTTCTTCGCAAGTAGAAAAGTTGGCTAGCATCTCGTTGAATTCTGATGTGATTCGAGTGGGAGGTGATGCTTACAAGCTCAGTAGTGCCTCTTCCGCAAGTGGGAAGACGAACGGCATCCAAAGTACGCCCGGTGATTCATCTGCTGTGGACGATGAAGAGCTCGACGAGTACAATGTGCTAGACAGGAAGCCCTTGAGTCCAAGTGAGACACCTGCAGGCGAGCAAACGGGTTCTAGCCTGCCAAACCTTCATCGTGATTCGCCGTCGAAGCACATCAAATCAGAAGATGGAACAACACCACCTGTTCGAGCTCCTCAAGTCGCGATTACGCCAGAATCTCGCACTTCCACACTAGTCACCTGCATCGGTGTTCTGATCGAATTGATCCGAAAGAACAACAGTGATTACTTCGAGCAGCATCTCTTTCACACGCTTCGAACTCATCTCCTGCAGCGACAACAAGAAATTGCAGAGAAAAAAGCGCAAGAGAAAGGGGAAAAGCAGGCAACGCAGAGGGACAAGGAAGAGGACGAAGAGGCTGAAGATGAAGATGACGACGAGATGGAGGGCATGGAAGAAGCAATGGCGGAGCTCTCAGATAAGCTGGGAATTGTCCACCTCGGACCAATGCTGCGCATCTTGTGCGAGAGATTACCCGACTTTCAACGACTCATCACAAGGCCAAGACTGACAGATGGCCCCCCCACCGCAACAAATGCGGCGCTCACTTTCGAGAGGTATCGAATAACAGAACTATATGCAGAGCTCTTACATTGCTCCAATATGGCTCTCTTGAATCGAGCCAAAGGAGAGGGACCACAGTACAACCAGGATGGCGTGCTGCAAGGCGGTATCGAAGGTCTTCAGATTCTTGCTCGGACATTGCAAGGGGGTGATTCAGCGTCTGATTCAGGTGATGGTGCACCAAACGAATCTACTGTCGGTGAGGTCTCTCTCAACGAGACGTTGGCAGCCGGCGGCGCTATAGACGAGAACATTACGAAAGAACCAGAAGCAGGAGACGGAGCGCCCTCTTCTCGATCTCATTCCAGGGATGCGACTAGACATGTGAGGGCTCCTTCTTCGACTGGAGTGGGATTGAGCAACGGATCCGAAGACACCGATGACGAAGCATTGCTCAGCGAAGTGTCCCTGAATGAAACGGACGGCGCCGTCACTACCACGATAGAAGATGCTGACCCCTTCGCAGACACTGCTGGCAAGGAGGTGGGCGAAACGGAGGAATTGGAAGACGGAGAGAAAGAGGAAGACGTAGAGATGGTGTCCGTTCATTCTACGCAATCTATTGCAGATCGGGCTTCTATGGCACCCTCTATATCACCTTCACTCCTGACGGACACCACGGAGTATGTCGTAGGTGATTTGCTGAAGAGGTTGTTCTTGGAAAGCAACGTCATTGCGACAATCTTATCCCTCTTTTTCGACTATCCCTGGAACAACTTCCTGCATAACGTTGTCTACGACATACTACAACAATTCTTCAATGGCAGGATGGATGTCGGACTGAATCAGAGGCTTACCTTGGCTGTCTTTGAGGAGGGAAGGTTGACGGAAAAGATTGTGGAAGGCCATCATCGAAACGAACAGTCTCTGCAAAGTCCTCGCAGGATCCGAATGGGCTACATGGGTCACATGAATTTGATTGCAGAAGAGACGGTCAAATTGCTGGAACGATATCCAAACGAGATTGAGCGTCATGTCAAGGATCACATTTCACCTGAATGGCAAGCATATGTCAATGAGACGCTGAAGGAGAACAGAGAGAAAGAGGCGGCACCGTTGGCGGGCGGAAGACCTCAGCTCGTACATCCTCTAGCTTTCCCGAACCATCAACTGGGACGGGGCAATGGTAACGGGGGAATGGAAAACGATCACGGAGGAGAAGGGGGCGAGTCTGACGCCTTTGCTAATTACTTGACCTCGCAAATGGGAGCAGGAAATACTTCCGATGATGATGATTCCGACGAGGATGCCAGCTGGTTGTCTCAGGACATTAAGCAGAGGGGCCAAGGCGGTGTCGGCGGCGGAGGAGGAGGGGGAGGGAGGGACACCGGATTCGATGACGCATTTGAGCCATCGTCGTCTCCATCTACTTCTGGATTGAGAGCAGCTGGTAAGCGGACCGGACAGGTAGAGCAAGAAGAAGAAGAAGACGACGATGATGATGACGACGATGACGATGAGTGGGGACCTTTTGCCGATTCTTCCGAAACGATTGCGTCTCAGCAACAATCGCAACAAGCTTCAAGCAGTGCTCAAGCTTACCTGACATCCGCCGACTGGGCTTCTGACTTTCAACGTTCCACTACTGCAAAGGAGGCTACCGTTCAACGATCATCGACACTCTCAGAACTAGACGACGAAGCGAACGGTAGCAATGGGGAAGAAGAAGAAGGCGAGAGAGAAGGAGGGGAGAGGAGGAAGAGCTCGGACAGCGGTGATAGTAGCGACTCAACACCGTTCATTGACTTGCTCGATAGCAGTTCTTTCAGGCAGACAGACGCAGTAGCTGCCGCTCATGCCCGTCGCCCCAGCCTGGGTCAACATGAAGATTTGAACAGCGACACACGAGAGGACAATAGAAGAGCTTCCTTTGGCGCAGGATCTTCTGATCCGAGTGCTGCTCAAGCCAGTGATGCAAAGGAACCTCTCGGACCAGGTGTATCTGCTGATGCAAGGTCAAACAGAGAAAGCGGCATGATCGAAAGGACAATTGATGGACATCAGGTCCGCGTTCCCTTGGACGACGTCGCTCTCATGACTAATCACGTCTCTCAAGAGTCAGCGATAGAGGGAGACGACTTGGACACGGCAGCCGAATAAGGAATTCTCCCTCCCCTAATTTCTCTCTTCTTATCTTACGATTATCAGACACAGCGCAGGATTCGTAGCTTCTTTGGGCCTCATGCAGAAACATCAGAGGAATCTCCATCGTCCCGCACGTATAGATAGATGATATACACACGCTGCTCTTTCCCCTTCCAATCTATTCTTGTACGCAATTCATCATCTATTTCAACTTTCTTTCGATGGTGGGTGGGACTTCCGTTTGCGGTCATTTCTTTGCAACTCTCTGATGATTCCACAATAACGGCGAATATATCTCGCAGAAAAGGCGTTTAAAGAAGCGGAACATTGAGACATCGGAAAGAGTGCACATTCGCTCGCGATTACAAGAATTCCCTTTCTCCCTTCTGTACTCTCTTGAGAGATAGAAGCGCGATCTTGCATTTCACCACTACTAAAATCACTGGAGATAGCGCACATACAACTCTTATTGTCTGGGTAGCTGCAGCGCCTGCGTCATTTTCCACTGCCATCGGGAGCATTGCATCCGCACCTGCCGTACCTCCACTACACATTTCAGTAACGACGATAGCATTTTTTAAGCTTACACACCTCTTTTTTTTTTTTTTTTTTTTTTTTTTTTTTTAAATTTCTAGCAGAATATTTAAAAGTAATTCAAACGAGAATCGGCACCCCAGATGCCATCTTGTACTGTATACTTAGATTACTTTTGGATTTTCCTCCTCGTACCTTTTTTTCTTTTCTTTTGGCCTGGCTGTAATACTACGCACAGGCCGTCGAGCCGGATGGCAGTGACGAGCCGACAGAAATGGAGGGAGGGAGGGGAGCAGATACGATCAGGCTTGATCACCGGTGCCCGTTTCGCTCATAAACTGAGCCGTCTCCCTCCTTAACCATTCTCCACCCTACCAAATTCCCACGTCCTTACAATTCAGTGCATCGTCTCTCAAACTCTTTGATTTGCGTTTCTCCTTCCTGCTAATCGTAGCATTCATCCTCCTTTGTAGTCTCGAAGCTAAATCTCAAGCAATCATACTAGGACCTGCCATGAGGACTGGTCACTCCGTCGTACCAATTGGGGGAGCTCCGTTTGTTCCTCCTTATAGCAAGATTCGATCCATAGACACAAGTGTGCCATCCGCCTCCTACGCTTTCTCGTCATCGGCTTCGTCTTCGGGCAGTGCAGCAGCCATGTACTATCCTCCACCCACATCATCGACTCTCTCTCCTTCAATAGACGCTTCCTACCTTTCCGAAGCTCATCCTAGAAACAGCGGCTGCTTGTCGCCTTTTTCCGCGAGCAGTGGCTCTAGCACTGGCAGTGGTAGGGATAGTGGATCAAGTCCTCAACTCGAAGCAGCTCTACGATATTCCTACGCCCTTCACGAACATACAAGGAAGATGTGGGAGAACGAAAGGCACAGCATCGAGAAACTCCGATTCGATAGTAGTAGTACTAGTAGCAGCAGTACTGCCGCTGGTAGTGGTGGAGGAGGCAGTGACCATAGCAGTGCTTCACCACCACAGGATGGGCCCAACCGGAGAAGTAGTCTGAGCGCCAGTCTAGGTGTGGATGCATTTTGGAATCGAACTAGAGGCAGGCACACGAAGAACTCCGCCAGCATTCACTAGACCGTTCCACTTCCTCTCAGAATGGCGATCCTCGCACATACAAATGTCTCGCTAGGTCTCCTTCATGTCTCTCTCGCTCAAAGACACTGACCTTCTCCATCAAGCCCCTTTCTCTGTAATGCTTCGTTTTCAACGCGGTCGCAATCTCATCTCGCTTTCTTCTTCGCGCATAATATCTTCTCGATGGCCTCCCTTTCTGTATCTGTACTCAGACTTTCATCACAGCTGCTCCTAGCTTGCATTCTATATCAATCAACATTCAGATGGATCCCTAGTCAAATGTCTGCAACTTGCAAGGGTATTTGGCGGTGTGTTGTTCTCGTTTAGGTGGGGTTCAGGGACAGATCAATTATGAATGGGGTACTGACACGAGAACTTCCGCTTCACCGGTGCGAGGCCTACCGGCTGCTTCGTCACATCCGTAGCAGTGTGGGCATTTGCGTGTCCTGTCAGGACATTGTACGTCCCGTCAGAAATCCTGCTCGCTCTGTCTTCACTCAAGATCGGCTACTGCAAATGTAGCAAGATACACGGAGAGAGGAGAGCGCGCGCGTCGTGGAGAGGGCGAAAGGTCTTTATTTCGCAAACTTTGATACAATGAAAGTCGAAGGGTAAAGAGTATGATCTTAGAATAATTGGGGGGAAGACGGTGCAAGAGGTACATCGACAAACGTGATCGAGGGTCAACTTCATCCACCGTTGGACATGACCAATTTCCACCTAGAGACCAACGGCAACGACACCGGCCAGAGCCAAGGACAAAGCTCCGACGGCGTTGATGATGAGAGTTGAGGCGCCATCCGATCCAGTCTTGGTTCCACTGGAAGAGGAGGTTGTGGTAGTAGCAGGGGCGGTAGCAGCTTCAACGCCATTGGTTCCATTAGGAAACGAAGTGGCAGTTACGGTACAGTTGGAGCTGGCAGCCAAGGGGCAGTTGGCAGCGACGCAAATAGACTGCGAGGCGTTGGCGGCACCTCCTCCGAGAGAGGTAGGGGGCAGGCACCTGTAGTCGAAGGCATTGGTCAAGGCGGTTCCGACGGCAGTGGCATCTTCCGTGGTGACACCAAAGCTGGTGGCAGACAGACCAACTTGCTCAATGAAGTAGGCCATCTCGTACTTGTCCAAGTTCATGAATCGGTGTACTTCCGACATGGAAGGGTTTCCCTGGTACGACTTCAAGGGGGTGGTGGCATTTTGCATGGAGCATCCAAGCAAGGATCCAAAGATCTGGTACAAGTGTGTAACGAGAGTGTACTGATTAGATGTCGTGTTGACTGCGGCGGTGTTGTTCATGAGAGGGGCCGCACCGCCTCCGTCGAGGAAGTTGACAGACTTGGGTTGCCCGTTGTCGTTGGTGCTCATCAGAGAACCGTTGAAGTATTGGAGGAGGTCGACGGCTGTTCCGTTAATCGTTCCGGGAGCGAGGATTCCTGCAACAGCGTTCTTTGCTGGACCTGCAGGATTCGTGTAGTTGCCGATCAAGGCAGTGTTGACGATGAGGGTTAGTACGGTGGCTTGGTTGGCGGCTGTATTTGCGCTAAGAAGCGCCGTGGTGTACTTGTCGCAGATGGAAGTCGCTCCGGCAACGGCAGCGACGCCGGTAGCCATGAGGGCAATGGGGGTGAAGAATTTCATTATTTACTGAGTGTAGTAGGTAAGGGAGTGGATCTGGTGAGGAGGTATCGGGATCGAATAGAGGGAAGAGGTGGTTTGTAGAAAAAGAAGGAGACGAAGAGGTAAATTGCGTGTCAATGGAGGTTATAAGGGAACGGCCAGCTGGAAGGGGGGATCCAATGACCTGATTCTATTTCGCATAAATCTGTCCAGCAAGCGGCTAGACTAGGTGAAAGAGGGGGTAAGAACATGCGAAGGCGGCGGCAATAGCTTTAGCTTTGTTCTTGCCTCGACTGTCGTTTGTTTCGAATCGGCTGAAAGTGTATTCATAGATACACTACGTAGAAGTGAGCTGTTCGGCGGACAGACGGTCGAGCCATGTAGATCCTTTTCATACTAGCACATTGCGGAGGCTGCCGCTCTGCCTGGAATGGAACAAGCAACGGGCGGGTGGGTAGATGTAGTGGGGTCAGACTACACCAAGCAAAAAAATACACTATCGGGGCTGCAAACGTTATTGGCCCTCGGAAGCTCGAAACAGGCAGGGGGGAATGACAAAGCGATCGCATGTTTCCAAACGGTCACCGGTCATTGGCTGTCCCCACTTTAAACAGTCTGAAGTTGAGCCTGAATTTGTAATGTAGTGCAAGCTATAGTACTACAGAAGCGCTACTCTTCTCCCTGACGTGTTGGATGCATTCTATTCTTAGCGCAAAAGTGTCGAAGGGGTAAGAAAGAGGACTAAATTTTCGAATTAGAGAGCGGGCAGATGATGAGATTTGAAATCAGACTCGTCCCAGGCCGTAGTGTATATACGTGGCGCAGAATGTGGTTCGATCTCGTTTGAGCTTTACAGATGGAATCAAAGAGGAATAGAACAAACACGCGCTTCTCTTTCTGACCTGGACGGAATCAGACCACTTTTTTCAAAATAGCAGCACCCAACCTCACTGCTGCTCCGACATCACACATGCACTTCGGCTTGATTTCTACATTGATGATTGATTCCTATATGGTACATTGACGAATTTGTCTTATCTCAAGAAGCAGAAGAACTCGCACCACCGTTTCGAACATTCTTGTGCAGAAACTCAAAGAGGCTTGTCCCGGCCTCTTTCCCTATCAGGTGATGGACCTCTTCTTGACTCCAGTCGCACAACTCGGTCAGATCTCGGAGAGAATTGCTGATCAGGCGGTAGTTCTTGACAGTGATACCTGGCAGGGAAAGGAGAATATCCTGAGGGGTTAAATTGTAAGAATTCTCCGACATGACGGAGGATTCTCCAGCGGTGGTGCTTTTCTTGTCGGTTAGGCTGTTGTTGGCGTTGCTTTCATCGAGACCAATGGCGGCCACTCGATCCACCTCCGGTTCATCGTAATTCTGTTTCAGTTCGGCAAAGATGTCCGATGTTGAATACGGTGAACTTGACCAGATCACTCGCAGTCTTGGAAAGGCAAGGGTGAGTAGGACGAGCTTGGATTGAATATCGATTTCGCTTGGCTTTGTACGATTTGTTATGATCGTTTTCGGATTCGCTTTGCTTTCGTTGATTGTTTGCAAGGAGAAGGACTTTCCTCGGTCGAACTCTATCAGCAAGATTGGATGCTGGTAATGTATAGACATGAGTTCACACTGTGTGTACAATCTTCCTGAGTTGAAACTTTGGACCAGATCGGGAAGACTCTTTCTCTCTACACACATTGTGTTTGTTAGGATGTAGTCTCCCACTTGAAGTGTGCACGGAATCACTTGCATCCCAGCTCCATGAAGCATGGAAGGCAGGCTTGATCGAAATTCCCTCATGTCTACGATGACCCGCGGCGGCTCTGAAGTAGCGGTGCGCTGACCTCCAGCCAGTCGACTATTGATCGTCCTTAGGAGCCTTTCGTCTGCACTCTGTTCGGCAGGTCTGCCATCTGCTTGTAGAGGTAGTGCCATCATTGCCTTCTCTCGAATGAGCCTTTCAAAACTTTCCTTTTCTCGACGTAGATTGCTGAGATATCGCTGCTCTTCCACCGATTCGGCGTACATGAGAAAGTAGACACGTACATCGACAAGAGGGTGTGTTGTCCGATAAACTTCTACCCTTCGAACAAACGCTGGCTCGGGATCGTACATGATGATGAAGCGTGGTCGTAATTCTTGCAAATTCTTGTCATCATCGTCACCACTGTATGGTCGGACTACAATCAGATCTTCCATACTCAACAGACCAAAGTAGCTCTCAAATTCGACTTGTGTGAAGTTGTCTGCCATAGAGGTGGGCAGTGATCCGCCGCCGCTTCCTCCGCCTTCCATGTCTTCTTCGGGACCAAAGTCATCCAAGCTGTGTTGTAGAGCATTCTTCATGAATTCGGCAACCTCGCCAGCTTCCGCTTCAAGATACTCTGGCGCGCTCTGAGGGTCTTTGCGACGCATCCCACTGGCATTTGCTCCTCCTCGTAGTCTCCTACGTTTGGCCGAGATGTTATCCTTTCTCTTCAACTGATCACTCTCAAACGTCGATTTTGAAGCATCACTCGCTCCACCCCCACTACCTGGCTTACTATGAACAGCCCCCTTTCCACTCATGGAATTGAACGACCCACTGCGTAGATTTGTACTCATGTTGCCCAGATCAGTCTTCCATCGAAAGTAGTCTTTCAGCTGATTTTCCATGACTCGTTTTCCCGGCCGATGGTCCTTCACGGCATTCTTTCCTATAACGGAAGTGCTCATAGTCGATAGAAAGTCACGAATCTGAAAGCAAGTACGCTCCGATTCAACCATGATCAAGACGGTGTTGTTGGGCTTCTTTGTCAAGTCGTTGTTTGACCAGTGAATATCTTGCTCGATCTCATCAAGCACCTCACGAAGGAGGTGCCATTTCGGTAGCTCTTCAAGTGTAGGTTCGATGCCGGGAGGTAGCCACCAAGGTCGCTTTTCTTTTTCAGGCTGCACATTTCTTCTATTGCTACTACGACTACTAATGCCAAAAGCGGCCTCTTCCTCATCAGGGTCGATACCATCATCCACTGGAGGAGGACGACCAGCAGAGGTGTTACTGCTCACCGAAGGCGCTGAGCTGGTCGGCTTCTTAAAGTCTCCAGTAAACACTCTTGCTTTTGCTTCCGAGAATATCACATTCGCCGCATCCATAAAGAGCCACGGACTCTGGTTCTGACGAATCAATGGGTTGGCGCCGTTGGCCGAGTTGGTTTGACCTGCCAAGATCGTCTCTAGATACTTGTGATATTTGACAGCGTCGTAGGCGATCAGGTACCTGCACGAAGAAGTATATCAGTATGGCATGCCATACCTCTACACCACTCTGAACTCACGTCAATAGCATTCGTAGGTCATGAAGGTCGCTGACCAGTCGTTTCGTCTTTGTGCCGATGCGGTGCCACACAGGATCCAATTGACGTCGTACCACCGATTCGAAAGCCTGAAAGATGGCATTCTCAATCGTTGCATCTTCTATTTCAACCGATCCGCTTCCACGTTTCAATTCGTTCAGAGTTGCATCCAAGCATTCTACTATAGCGTTCTGTATCCTCTTCATCGAGCTAGACAGGGGCTGGTGTAGCTCAATGACGTCCGCTTTCCTCTTTCCAAGATCTCGAATGACTGATTTGTGAAACCTTGGCCAAAGCTCCACTCTTCTGATACGGAGCTGACCAAGCACAGTCTGCAGCGGACTCAAGCCCATGGCAAAGAACTCTGGTGAATCCGAGAATGCCTTCAAGAAGCCCTCTTTATTCTCTTGTCGAAAGATTCGGGCAATGAAGCTCTCGACGCATGTGGGATCGATCCTCTCGGCGTGCAGGATGACAAGACCAGTGATGATGTCGGTCGGTATCCTCTTGCTCAGCATATCAACGACCAAGATTCGAGAAGTGATGCTTATAAGGCCACCAGACAGGTACAGCTCCTGTCTGGCCTTTGCATTCGTGTCATGGCCAATGCTCCGTAGTCCCGGCTTCCTTACGCCCATCGTCGTTAGCTCCTCTCCAAGACCCATCTCCTCTTCAGCTGTCGCATTGACCAAGACAACCAAATGCGATGGGCCGTCATACAGACGCAAGACACTGGCGACAATCGTTCTCAGTCCCAGCCCCCGGGCCAGTATCAAAAGAGCATCTGGATCGTTGGCGTCATCAGACGAGCTGTTTGCATCGCTGTTGTTTCCTTGCTCAGGACCAGGAATGAGAGAATGTATTATATGTTTCTGAAAGGGCAGGAGATGTGTGACTTTGTCCAGCGTGCCCAGGTCTGCGGCCCCATCCGATTCCAGGGCCATGCCGTGGATGCTGGGGGCGGCAACTAGATCCAAGACCGCCGGTGTGATTGCTTGCTTCAGCAGCATTCATCAGTGGGAAATTCCACGACCATGATCGATGCAGCACTCCACATGTACACGTGACTCCGCCCACGCCTGCAAAGAGCAACTTGTATTCGCGTTGCTTTGGCGTTGATGGGTGTAGAAGAGGCTCCTTCTCAAGAGTAGGGAAACGACACATCAGCTCGGATCTCCTGTAGTCTTGCAAGCAAGCTTTTTCTTGCTCCACTTCACCTTTGTCTATTTGCTGGTGATGGCGTCTAGTGCTGGAGCACCGACGCAGAAGCACCTGGGTGTCACACCACCGATTGCGCTGAACGGTCCTACGCCTCGCGAGATTGAAGTGACTGACACCTTGCTGACGGAATTGAAGAAGCAAGGCGTGTTTGAGACGGCAGCAGAGGCAAAAGTTAGGTGAGTAGCTGACGCTGATCGGAGCACTGCGTGTGATTAGCAACGGCAAGTCTCGTTTGGTGTAGGGAGAGCTTAATGTCGCTACTCGATGTACAGGGAGGTGGTTTTGAGTAAAATCGATGGCATGGTCAAGGATTTTGTGTACAAAGCGTCACTATCGAGAGGTCTCTCTCAGTCGATTGCTTCTACGTCGGGTGGTAAGATATTCTCCTTTGTGAGTTTTCCCATCGCAATATACGGAGCTCAGAGTCGTGCCTTCGTTGGTTAACCTGTATGTATCCGTTTCTGTTAAAAGGGTTCGTATCGACTGGGAGTACACGGGCCTGGATCAGATATCGATACGCTGTGTGTTGTACCGAAGCACGTTCAGCGAGAAGACTTCTTTACAATATTCGAAGGCATGCTACGTGATCGTGAAGAGGTGGGAGAAGTCGCAGGAGTAGCAGAGGCTTTTGTACCAGTGATCAAGGTCAAGTTTATGGGCATCTCGATTGATTTCACCTTTGCAAGGCTGGCAATGCCTAGAGTGGAAGACGATTTGATGTTGGCAGACAATAACCTTCTCAAGAATCTGGACGAGAGAGATGTTCGAAGTCTCGGTGGTGAGTCTGGCGATTCAGTGTTTCTGCTTCAAGATCTGTGCAGTCTGACCTTAACTCGAATACTTGCCTATACAGGTTCGCGAGTGACAGACGACATTCTGCGTTTGGTGCCCAATGTAGAGGTCTTTCGGCTGTCTCTGCGGTGCATCAAGCTGTGGGCGCAGAGAAGAGCGATATACTCAAACGTTATGGGCTTCCTAGGAGGAGTAGCATGGGCCATGCTAGTGGCTCGGATCTGTCAGCTGTACCCGAATGAAGTCGCAGGAGCCATCGTCGGCAGGTTTTTCATCATACTGTACCAATGGAAGTGGCCTCAACCGGTGCTGCTAAGAAACATAGAAGAAGGTCCACTGCCCGTCCGAGTGTGGAATCCGAAGGTGAGTCCCAGTACCAACACCAGAAGGACGTGCCCTGAAGACCTTCTTGATTACTTTTGCAGCTCTACCCACAAGATCGACTGCATCGCATGCCCATCATCACACCGGCCTATCCGTCCATGTGTTCGACACACAACGTCACGCAATCGACACAAATGATCATGACGCAAGAATTCAAGAGGGCTGCTGAAGTGGTTGATCGGATCGTGATTGGCAAGTCGCAATGGTCGGAGCTGTTCCAGAAGCACGACTTCTTCCACCGATACAAGTACTATCTACAGGTTGTAGCGAGCAGTGGTAGTGCAGATCTGCAATTGAAGTGGTCTGGAACGGTGGAGAGTCGTGTGCGACAGCTGGTGATGAAGCTGGAATTAGTGCCAACGCTGATGTGTGCACATCCTTTCATCAAAGGATTTGATCAAGTTAGTCTTTGCTATGACGATGCTGAGGTACGTATGGTTGCGACGGGCAACGTTCCAGAAGAAGTCGCCAATCGAACAAGACAAGAAGATCTACCAAAGGAAGGGTTCGGGATAGAAGAAGTCAAGATGAAAGATGATGAGGCCAAGAAGGAGGAAGAAAAAGGCCATCGAATGATTTGGACAACGACGTTCTACATCGGCCTGTGTGTAGAGCCAAAGAGTGCACAGAAGGCTGCTAATGGAGTCAATGCAGGCCCGAGGAAGCTGGACATCTCCTATCCCACCAATCAATTCACGCAGATGGTCAAACAGTGGGATCAATACGATGAGACTTCTATGGGTATCAGCGTTTCCCACATCAAGTGGAGCAACTTGCCATCCTACACGATGGGTGACGAGCCGAGACCGTCCAGACCGAGCGGCAAGAGGGACAAGTCTGGAAATGTGAGTAGTAGCGAGGGTTGCTATTTGGAGAGGAGCTCCGTGATTGACATTGCCCCGTCACCATTGCGATTCCCCCCGCAGACCAAGAATGGAGAAGCAAAGACGAATGGAGCAGTAGGGATCGATGCTTCAGAGTCGCCAAGCAAGAAGAGGAGGCGAGTAGTCACAGGAAGAGAGGAAGAAGACGAAAGAACAAAATTCGCTGACTTTCTTACCTCCTTGCACAACAGATCGTCGATGACTAATGAAGTGTCGGAGGCAAAACCCGTGACGAATGGTGAGCTGCCTGCTCTACCAGTCCAGCCGGGAGGAGGCGTTGCCGATGAGATGGATCGAATTAAGGAGGCTACCGGTGCCTTGCCCAAGGTGACGACAACGACGGCCACTTCCAATCCAATGTAAGCGAGACAGAACATCATCATCAAAGCGGCCACTTCGGCCCTTTCTTCCCTTGTCCACCCTCCTCCTCCCCGTCTCCCTCCCCACTCTCTTGTAATTATAGAAAGGCATTAAGTTACACTGTGCAATTAGCATGATTAAGTCAAAAATTACGTGATGTGTGCTACTAAAGTACAGGCTCAATCAGGGCGTGGTCTTCCAAGAACGACATCCAAGAGGACAGATATTCATCTCTCGATTCTCCGATCGTTCCACTATCGCCTACAATGCAGAGCTGTCTCTTCGCTCTCGTCATTGCCACATTCAATCTCTTCTTCTCAGCCAAGAATCCCACATTCTTTTGCTCGTTCGACCTGACCAAAGACAAGATGACGACTTCGTTTTCCATGCCCTGCATCGAATCGATACTTCCAATGGTGATCTTCTCATAGTCACCCTTGAGACCTCTCATACGATCAGACAGCAGGCTAACCTGCAGATTGTAAGGGGACAGGATGCAGATCTTGCCGGGATCTAGGCCTAAGTTGACGAGAAGTTGCACATGTTTCGACACCACTTCGATTTCGTTGACATTGCTCTTCGACTGTTGCGATTGTAGAGTGGAATTGCTGCCTCCTTCATTCGGAGCCGCGCTCTCAAACATCTCTGTTCCAACCGTGTCGTAGAAGACCAAAGGCGCGTTGTAAATTTCTTCATCTGGCGTCTCGCTTTCTTCTTCCTTGGCTGCGAACCCTTCCAAGTCGAGAAGACGAATGGAAGCACAGCTGGCGTCCGCCTTTATCTTGTTATCGTATAATGAAGTGTTGGGAAATCGCATGATCTCTTCATTCATACGATATTGAGTGTCTAGCAACGCTTTGCAGCCAGGTCCGTACAAGCCTAATAGACGGCTGAACAGCGTAGTCTCTAGTGATTGCGGTGGACGAAGATACGTCTTTTTCGGTCTAGTTGTCAGCTCTGCAAAGGCTGCCGCTGCATCGTCTTTGTCGTCGTCGTCATCATCATCATCATTTACCGCTTCTTCGGTTCTGTCATTATCACCTTCGTCGTCGACCTCGCTTGAAGGTGACTGCATCGAATCACCAGCAGATCTGGCACCATCTTCTGATCTGATGGACTTCTGCATCTTTGCATCCTTCTCTTTCCTGCCTTTCTGTTGGGAGTGTCGATAGCCCTTGACCGTCGGAGGCAGTTGCAGATGGTCGCCAGCCAAGATCAACTTACCGTCTGGCTTCGCAAGCGAGATAGGTATCCAGCATGACGCTTCGGTAGCTTGACAAGCTTCGTCAATGACCACGACGTCGAATTGCATTCCATTCAATTGCCTACCGCCAGCTCCATGGCATGTAGCAACGACTATGCTCGCCCTGTTCAGCACAGTCTTGACTAAGCCCCTCTCTCTTTTCCGATACTCTCTACGCAGCAATCTAATTTCTTCTCTTCTCTCCTTCCTCTCACTGCCTTTCAGTTTTCCTTTGCCGGAAGCTTGTCCTCGAGAAGAGGCCGATTTATTGCCAGCTGCTGCTTCCTTTGGTCGTAGAGAGGAGAGTGCCTGCTCCAATTCTTTTCGAACGTCTTTCATCAATGACCCTTCCTCGGAATTCTGCGCTTGGTAATCAAGTGTCCTTGTCATCAACGACTTGAGCACCCTGGCCGGGTCTGGTACAGAGAAGAATAGCATTTCGAGTCAATTGAGGTGGTCTGTCTTCAGACGGGAATGCATAATTAGCTTCTACTCACGCCCTAATCGAGTCACGCCGATTCCACTCTTTGCGAGCATATCCGAGCCTTTTGTGACGATCTTTTCCAGCAGGTTATCGGCTGCCAAATTACTAGCTCCGCAGACGAGAACCCTCTTCTTCTCTCCTACAGCTAGTTGAAGCACCAACTCGGCCACCGCAGTGGTCTTGCCGGTTCCCGGAGGGCCATGTATCAGAGCAAAGTGGTTTGTCCGCAGTGCAAACTTGATCGCAGCTATTTGAGACTCGTTCAAGTCGGCATTGATGAGCGGTATAGGGGTGCTTTGCATCTCTTCCGACCACGTTGGCGGGGATTGAGCCAGTAGAGCGGCCACTAGAGGTGAGGAGGAGCTTGACGACTCTCCCTTGCTGCTAGACTTTTCGTCCCCTTCACTCTCTGAAGATGATGCATTCTCTGCCGTCTTTCGAGAGGTCGTGACGGAGACATTCAGCTGTCTGGAAAGGCGAACAAGAAAGTGCTCCATTCGATCAAATGTAGCTTCATTTGCAACCTTGACTACTCGGATCCGGTTGGGTAGTTCTGGCATTTCCCCGCCCTTGCTCCTATGAGAAGTAGCAACGACAATCTTACTATCTAGAACCCGATATACGACCCCAGAAATCGGATCCGCTGCTGTTTTGCCCTTACTCTTTGCATGCGAAGGGTCGAAGTCATGATCTTCCAGCTGAACTATGTCGCCAGGTCGGAGGGAGTGAGGTGGGAACAGAGCTGTAGAGTGAAATGCTAAAGGTCTCTCCAGCTCGACAAGACTGAGAATGAAAAACAACGAAACTGTAAGAACACATATACTCTCTCCTCTATCGAATCGCTGCACTCTAGGCTTCGCTCGCTCACATCTTGCCGCCCAATCCTACCGCGATAGACAGCACACCCAGGCCCAAAACCGCAACACCATTTCTTTCTAGTTGCTTTGGAGGGCATTTAGACAGCAGTAGACGAGTCTCTTCTTGCTCCTCCTTTCTTTCCGCTATCAGTAGGTCTGCCTGCTTTTGTAACCATTTCTGAAGCAAAGCCGACGAAGGCTTCTGAGCCTGGCAGAGCTCTACCTTGGGCATGATGCCATCCAAAGAAGGGAGGGGAAGTGCAAGCACGGGAAAAGGTGCTCCACTCTTGGAATCGGTATGTTCGGACTGGCCACGCGACCAGTTCACCGGTCAAATAATACAGAAATACAGAAAAGTGACTCGCTCCGACGGTCGAGAAGATCTCTTAAGTCTGGTGAGATCGTATCTTCTTGTCGGGTTCCCTTCTCCAATCTCACCTCAAACCACAAGATGGCGATCCCTAGACTGGCGCCTTTTGGCAAAGCACTCCCATCACCTGCAAATATGCTGTCGCGATCCATCCGTAGAGCTCCTGCTTCTGCACGGCTCGTGGTACCCGGTACATCTCGAAGCCAGTCTACCTCTGCCGCATACACTGATCCCATGACTGGCGAGACGACGGGACACAATGATATCGATGCTTCTGCTGTCATCATTGAAGCCACAAAATCCCCAAAACAACCACCTCAAGCCAGTACCTTGGTCTTTGGCCACAGTTTTTCGGATCACATGCTCTCGATACCATGGAATTCAACTTCTGGCTGGTCTTCCCCCAAGATCCACGCTTACTCCCCTCTTACCCTTGACCCATCAAGCGTCATTTTTCACTATGCTCCTAGTCTGTTTGAAGGAATGAAAGCATACAAAGATGTAAATGGAGGGGTTCGCCTTTTTCGCCCGGACATGAACATGGCGAGGATGAACATATCCGCTTCGCGTATTGCTCTGCCGGTAAGTGCCATGTAATGGCACTCGACACCATTCACAGCTATACTGATCAATATCATCACACCCTCTACAGAACTTTTCCGGAAAAGACCTGACAAAGCTGATTGCCAAGTTGGTTTCCATTGATGCATCCTGGATTCCCTCTGAGCCAGGACACTCTCTATACCTCCGCCCTACTCTCATCGGCACACAAGCTGCTCTAGGAGTTCATCCTACATCTGATGCTCTCCTTTTCGTCATCACATCTCCCGTAGGACCGTACTACAAGACAGGATTCAAGCCAGTTGCACTTGAAGCGGACCCAAATAAAGTTCGAGCTTGGCCTGGAGGGACAGGTCAATTTAAGCTGGGCGGGAATTACGCTCCAGGTATTCGACCTCAAATGGAAGCTGCTACCAGAGGATACCAGCAAAATCTGTGGCTCTTCGGAGAGGAGCACTGGTTGACAGAGGTAGGGACGATGAATCTGTTTGTCGCTCTGCAGAAAGATGACGGTAGTGAGTTTCAGAATGGATAGAATCTGCGTACGTATCCACCGCTGACAATGACCCTCTCCAAACGTTGCACAAACAGCCACTGAGCTTGTTACGCCTCCCTTGAACGGAATGATCTTGCCGGGCGTCACTCGAGACTCCATCTTGGGACTGGCTAGGGATCATGCGAGCGGTAAATGGACAATCGAGGGCCTGCCATCGAAGTTGACGGTGTCCGAGAGAGAGATCAACATGGCAGAGATAGAAAGGGCGTCCAAAGAAGGGCGATTGTTGGAGATCTTTGGTGCTGGGACGGCGGCGGTAGTGTCACCGGTCGATAGAATTGGTTACATGGGAAAAGACATCAACATTCCCGCTGGCAAAGACGGAGCTGGTAACATCACAAAGGCAATGCTCAAGACAATGACTGATATTCAATTGGGTAAAGTGGAACACCCTTGGTCCGTCCTAGTAGACGACATCATCTAGTACTTTTCCCCCAGTGGAAGGAAGGCCTAATTGCATTTAGGACGCTAAGACGAAATTTGATCCCACATTATGTCACCACATTGTATGAACAGTAATGCTGATGGCTTTGACATACCTGTCGAGGCCTTGGAAGGATCCTGCCTGAACGTGCGATCACCACGGACTCTGAACGGACTCACTTCACTTCCCTCTGCCTCAAGACGCAATAATAGTGGATCTAAGTTGACTCTTTTGATCCCAAGACCATCTCGCACAGATCAGGTGGAGTTGCCCGCGCAGCGTCCTCGCTTCTGATCTTTTGACTTTCCTTGGAGAGACCCTTACCTACGCTCTTGATTCCGCACCGCCTCGTCTTGCCCTTTCCTTACTGAACGACAGTACGGCGTGGACCAAGATAATATTTCCACTCTGATGGCCGACGATACTTCCCCTCTGCTCGAGAGGACTTCGCTCGACGAGGGCGATGATGAGCAGAGATACCAAGAAGCGCCCTCTTTGGCGCGAATCGCAGGAGCACTGGCGCAGGGCAAGCTTCCTGACAACAATCAACTCTTCACCATCTTCCATAAATCGGCCGCTTTTCTTGACGGCATCAGCACTTCCATCAACACTTCCACGCACACCAACGGAGATTATGGGAATAATGACGATGAAGAGGGGGCGGGTGTCTTGTCGGACGACACAGCAATGATACTGGGCACACTACTAAAAGAAAATAGTGCACTATGTCGACTCCTGGCCAAGTGGATCTATGGAGAAGAGCCCAAAGACGAGCAAGAGAAAGCCGCCGATGGTGATATGAAGGGAGGTGCTCGAGGAAATGAAAATGAACAGATTCAGCGACTACTCTGGCATTCAGCTCGTGCCCTCTCCTTTGATACCAAGTTGCCAGTCGACGTGAACGTCGACCTTCCTGTAGATGTCCAGAAGGCGAAGGAGGGCATACAGGAGGGGGCCAAGCAAGTCAATGAAGATACTCAAGCGAGCGGTAGGTCGATTGCCCGTCTCGTCAGCTTAATCATCAGTAGTGAAGAGTAAGTGACATTCTTTCTATCCTCCCCCTCCCGGCGGCGATTACATTGCTCATTTCATTTCATCTCTTCTCTTTCTTCTCATTCAACCGATCAGGTTCCGTCGTATCCCATCGGACATCATACGGTTCTTGCGGTCATCTCTAGCAGACAAGGTGTCGGATGTAGGCGACCGAATCGACAACGTAGAGGATGCTCTCCGAGGGCCAAGCGGTCATGGTGGAGGCGAAGTGGCGCCAAAGAAAGACTTTTCTGAGCCGGATGAAGCTTTGCGAGAGGCAGGCTTGGGCGTCCAGTCTGTTATACAAGGTGTCAAGACCGACAAAGGAAAGGGAAAACAAGCCGACGAGAAGGTGGACGTGGAGAATGACATACGAGAACAAGTAGTGAGCCGTGTTGCTCGACTGCTCGACACGCTTCAATCCGACGAACAGTATCAGAATGCTGTCCAGACATTGCTTGCCGTGTCGGGAAAGTATCTGAATCTGTTGGACAAGGCAAAGGAGAGCGTCTCGACATCGATAGAGAAAGCTGACGGAGACGACGAAGTGGAAAAGGTCCAAGCATTAGCTTCGGAAGGGATAGAACAGGCAGAGGAAGTTATAATGACCCAGATTGCAACGACTCACTTCGAAGCGCACATTTCTGCTCAAGCTTCCCATCACTTTGTAGAAGCTGTCAAAGCGGCAAGAGAAGTCTTGGAGGGTCTGGCGGGAGGTAGCAGCACGGAAGATATAGTGAAGAAGATGCAGCGGATCAAAAGTGAATTCGAAACGGATTCTGCATTGAAGGATTGGCTTGGTGACGTCAACGACTTCTTAACTAGGAGCATCGGAGGCAAAGACGGTTCTTCGATCATGAACATGAATTCAGAAGAAGTGAAAGACGAAATGAACACCCTGTACGCTCGTCTGCAAGAGCTCATACAGTCTCGACCCGAGTTCCTAGTTGCGATTGATGAATTCAAGGCCAGCTGTCGTGCCTTCTATCTCCTCATTGAGGGAGACGTCGCTCTGCACCGCATTCGAGCAAGAGTCAACAGAATTGTGCAAATGACGACATTGACACTTTGGGAGGGGGTCAAAGATATCAAGAGCAAAGGTTCGCAGATCGTGTCTATGCTGATCAACGCAGTCATACCTAGCATCGGAGATGTGCTTGGCAGTGTGCCTATACCGAGGGTGGAATTCACATCCGATAACGTGGATGCTGTTGTGGAAGATGTCGTGATACCAGTCGTATCGCTGCTTCCCGATACGATCAATCTGACGACGATGACCGATTGGAGTTGGAAGCGAAATCCGAGCCGAAAGACGACTCAATCGAATCTCGACACAAACTTTGTATTGAGCATGCGAGGCCTTCGACTGGCAGTGACAGACGTTTCATTCTATGTTCAAGAGCGCTTCACTGCTCCTTCGACTGGTGCCTGCTTCTCTTGTTGCTCGTTTGGAAGATCACAAAGCAAGTGGTGCTTGTGTCAAGGTCCGTCCTCTTGGCTCGCTTACACTGAGAGCGCTCTTCTTGATGTAGGGTTTTGGAGGAAGGGCTTGGGTGTGACATTGGATCTCTCTGACGCGGGGCAATCGGAGGACGATGACCGGAAGAAGACGGCGAAGAAGGGACGAGGAGAGGAGGGCGTCATGTGGGACGACGACACAACGAGCGAAGGGAAGAGGAGGCATTTCTTTCACGTCAACAAAGTGGATGTGCAAGTGGATGATTCGTTTGATTTCAAGCTGAGAGAATCAAGGCATTGGATCCTGAATGGACTACTGCGAGTAGCAAGCAAGCCTCTCATCAAAATTGTGATGCGGAGAATCGTATCTGCGCAAATTCAGCATGCCTTTGAGTCGGTGGACGGTAAACTCTGGGACTATCACTATCGCGCAAAGAGACTGGCCCTAATAAGAGATGAGCAGAACCAGAAGTGGGAAAAACAGGGTCTGCCCGAACTGAAGAGAAAGGACATTCATCCAAGTGTGTGGGAGTACGTTTCTGTTCTTGTGAACCCAAGTGCAGGAAAGAGTAAAGCGAGATTGCTGCTGGAAGAAAAGGAGATCGAAGAAGCAAAGCTGGAAAAGAGGAAGGAGGAGGCCGAGGCCAACGAACAAGCGGCATCCACGGCGACGCAAACGAAACAACCAACAGAGATCAAGAGTATGGAAATCAAACCTACAAGCATCATCAAGAACGACGTCGATGGAAATTACAGTCTATCGATTGGACTGGCTCCTAGGCTGCTGGACAAGTCGAAGAGTGGACCAAAGACGAAACACATCCGCTTGCGAGATGACTTGGTGGAGAGAAATTACCGTAAGTTGGCTGATCGACCTAAACAGAAAGTGTTGGATGTCTACCAA
This sequence comes from Exobasidium rhododendri, assembly GCA_026210745.1. NCBI lineage: Eukaryota > Fungi > Basidiomycota > Exobasidiomycetes > Exobasidiales > Exobasidiaceae > Exobasidium > Exobasidium rhododendri. The sequence goes on from CP110630.1 coordinate 3,248,428, forward strand.
GAAGTAGACATTCGAGCCGCCGCCACTTCGACTCTGGAAGAGGTTCAAAGAGGCTTCAGTGTAATCGAAGATACAATACACGGCACTCAAGCGACTAGTCGAGTGGTGGCACACGAACAAGCAGGCAAGTATGAGGACGACGGCTGGAAGAGTGAGGCTTTCACGTTGTAGAAATTTGTCGATGAGGGACACTAACGTTCGAATGTAACGTACCACTACGACTATGAAAATTACACTACAAGTACACAATGAAATGAATAAGTACGTAACAAAACACCACCCTCTCTATCGCTCTCTTGCCTTGCATTAGAATTGCACAGTCTGCGTCCCTATTTCTTCATCGTCGTCTTCGTCGTCGTCGAGATGTTGCGACCGTCTTACGAAGTAGTTGCGATCCGAGGTGGAATAGAGCGACAGAGGTCTTTGTATCCTAATTGTTGGCGATCGATTGGCCGAGACTGTCGGCGGAACGTTTTGCTCTCTCCTGTTCTCCACCTCACTCTCACTCCCGCTATCACTCTCCTCTGCAGGGTGAGCCCCGGTACTACGCACGCTCCCTCTCGTGGAAAGCTCTTCATCTTCTTCTTCCTCTTCTCGCACGTTATTACTGTTCTTCAAATTATTGAGCTCAATCTCTCTCTTAAAGAAATCCTCTCTTTGCCGCCTCTCCAACTCTTCTTGAACGACGCCAGGATATTCGTTGAGCACCTGATTCGAGCTGCTACTTCGACTCAAGTCTAGACTTTGCTCTTCCAAGTCTTGTGGATTACGACTGTCCACTTGACTGAAAGCCTGCCCCAGGTTGTCCATGATACTTTGTGGCTGATGAATTGGCCTGGGCAAGAATGGATATTGCTGATTTTGATGTTGCTGCTGCTGCTGTTGTTGTTGGAATAGTTGTTGCTGATAGTGGAGATAGTCTTGATTCTGTAGTCGATCTAAAAATTGAATGGTGGGGTCTCCTCGAGGGATCGTATGCTGTTGAGTCGTGGGCAGCTGACCACGTGTACTACGATAGCGGGAAGCACCTGCTGCATGGCCGTTGTCGATGTGTGTCGTGTCGAGGGGTCGTCTTGCAGCATCTTGCTCAGCTAGGAGAATGCGTACCATGACAGCCGCTTCAATCATCGTGATAGGTTGGTAAATGAATGCCACGCTTTGCAAGCCTCGCCAAACAATCGCTAGAACAGACAATAAGAAAGTGATAGCGAAAAAGAAAAGACTGTGGTTTCGCATGCTAAGATTGGAAAAGTAAAGTAAGTACCTTTTCTGCGATTCAAAAACTGCCTACTCAGTTGGACGGCGGCTCACCCGTTGATAAATTTGGAGAAGCCGGTCGAATTTATGGCAAGAAGACGTAATGCCACCAGAGCAATGACGAGACAGACGAGATTAAAAGTGATCGTAACAACGTAGAGCCAGAGAAATGGGTCCCTAGCATAAGAGTAGCCTGGAAATGCTTCCACATGATACATGATCGGCCTCACTGCTTGACAACGTCCGAATCGAACTTCTGGCATCCAGTAGAGCTGTCGAATGCTAGCCCAAGTTGTACTGAAGACTATGACGAAGACTTGTGCGGCCACCAATAAAGAGACAAAGAATTGCATCCACCGGATGGTACTATGGGCTTGGATGACCCCCCTTGCAACTGCCTGGGCTCGCCAAGCTATGGCAAATGCAATGACAGCATTCAAAAGGCCCCCTGATGCCACAAGAAAGCCTGATGCCACCTTACAAGCTGCGGCTGAAGGCATTGTCGAGGACCAAGCGATGAAGGCGTTTGTCACAGCAAAGCAAAGTATCAAGTATCTCAGCGCTAACGTCGTCCATGGCGCGAAATTCGCACGGCCGGGACGCCCTCTCCCAACAATTCTCTTCCACCTGTAAGTCGAATAGCATCGTGAGCTGGAGGTGTTCTGTGACGAGGCCGTGTCTACTCACAAAACTATCTCTGCGGGCATAAAGGAGCAAAATTCCCAAAGTCCAAGAACGACAGTGACAGATTGAGATACGATGAACCTTGTGATCAGGGAAAGAAAGGCATCTTGGGTTCCTTGAGGTAACGGACCTCCGCCGTTGGGTCCATCGCCAATAGTTGCTAGAAGTTCGGCATTGCTTTGCATGATGGCTCAATGATGAGTAGCAGAGAATGTCAATGATGAGTAGCAGAGAATGCAGAGAAAACTTTCGATTCAATGAAGCTCCATTCTGGCTGTCTCCTGGATTTGCTCGCTATGGTATGTGTCGGTCACGGTGGGCAGCCTAGCCTTGATACGGTCAATTGAGGCGGGAAGAGTACTCTTGGTCGATTGGGCGCTGCCACCTGCTTTACGTGCGGTAGTGCAGGAGCGATGTGTATGCAGCAAATGTGATCGTCATGTATGAACAATCGCCAGGGTACCGAGCCCGCATAATGTGAGACTGAGATCAAGCTAAGTGGGAGAGAGACACGCGCTCGGATCAGCCAAATCTAAATTTTGTTGTAGCAGAATCCGATTAGGATGAAGGGGGGAGGGGAGTCCATCGTGCTTTTCTTATCTGTTGCTTCTTGATTCTGCGCCCCGCGACCTCTTGGCCGAGCACCGACCGGCACTTGCGTGGAAGGGTCCAATTCTGCACATCGCAGAAGCGGCATATGATGACCACAGGAGTCAGATGTCTCTTACAGCACCAAGTCCAGCAAGGGCCTCCCCCCTCTCTCTGCACTTCTTATTCACACATAGATCTCAAGGAGAGGACCACGCTGTTTAATCTATTCCAATTTTGCTCTTAATCTTATATATAATATGGAATCAGCGAATAAACCCGGAGAGTGAAACCGTAAAAGAAGTTGAACCGCGAGGTTCGTAGCGTAGTCTGCTGCGCTAATTTTTTTTTTCTTGTGATTATTGTTCGATAGATGCAGCCTGTTCACGATGGTAATTCGTACATAAAGGCGCCCCCCCCCACAAGGATTGGCGGCGGCTCCCTCCCTTCGCTCCTTTGGACCAGTCTCATGAAATCTCTGGCATGCCCTCGAATGGGGCAGACTGAATCTGAATGTCAGCTTTGAAGAAATCGATTGATAGTCTGTAGAGGAAGCTGTAAGGATAAGTCAGGACGGCAGATCAAGCGACACAAATCACTCATCCTCTCAACATGCTAAACGACGAGCTCGCCAATCTTTACTCTCGCCCATTATACCTCACGAGCGATTACGCATCGGCCACATCATCTCTCACTGCACCGCAATGGGCTCAGCAAGAGTGGCTACCAGCCATATTTTTGAATCTTGTCGTTGCTATGGGCATTCAGTTCATGATTGCGTACGAGCACGTCCTGCACATACCAATGGAATGGGGCATTTGGTCAAAGGTCCTGCGAAGGAAGAGGTTGACCAAGGCGATCCTACCTTGCTCTACTCTATGGCTTCGCTATACGACCCTCTTCTTAGGCATCATGAGTGCGTCACCAACACGTCGGGAGGAGACTGGGAAAATTGCTGACCACCGGCCTTGCTCTTGCCTATAGTTCTTGTGTCGATGTGGGACAACCATCAGAATCCACAGTCGTGTAGGAAAGTCTACGTTCCCATTATGTTTGCATTGTGAGAAGGTCTCCAGCATTGATGCGTCATTCAGTCATCTGCTCAGTGACACGATCCTCTCAGTGGATGCGTGGTCTCCTTCTCTACAGGTTTAGTGGCTGCTTGGAGGTCGAGAACGATTGCTAGAGCTGCTCTCCCTTCGGCGTATTCCTTCAACGTGGTCAGACTGGTCTGCTGTCTATGTCTGGTAGCTCGGCTGACGTCTCAAATCATCGCATTCGGGATGCAAATCGAAGTGACCAACGCCGTCAATTCACAACTACTATCAGAAGATGCGTACGACCACGCATCCTGCTTTGCATCATCACTTCTTCTGGTAGAGCGAATACAAATGAGAGACCGGGCAGTACTGAGGCCGCAATATGCTTTTATCAGTTTATTAGCCATATCATTTGCGACAGACATGATCTTTGCAAGTATCACTCTTTTCTGCGTTGCCAAACTCAGGAAGAGCGTCAATAATTACAGTGACCTACTGAATGCTTTCTTTCGCAATTCAAATATGGTGAGCCTTCATCACCTTTTTGCTGGCTAGGATGAGTGCATTCACGAGATCAGTGACTGACTTACAAAACATTTCTCGTACCACTTTTCTTTGCGAAATTCAGCTCTACGCTCTGCTCGCTGTCACTGATCTGTTTTGCTTGATCTTGTATTCAGTCACGAAGCAGCCCAATGTGGTCTTGTTGATGATAAGTGGAGCATCGATTCTTATGATTCGAGTGTTGGTAAAGGAGCAAGAGTGTATTGTGGCGCACAACCAAGCTCACAAGAGCTCTATGAGGACGCCTTGGCTGACACTTACTCGAGATCTCGAAAAGCCAAGGAACATCAACATCACCACCAACAATCGCAATAACAGTCATAATCCCTTCTCGCAAGCACTGTGGTCTCTTCGTTCTACAAAGCAAAGAGCGAGGCATACTATCAACAATCCGGCAAATATACAGATAAGGAGAAGAGGTGCTGGTATGACAGATATCGAGAGAGTGACTTTATATAATCAGAACAAGAGTGCCGCCAGCAGTGATCAACCTGGAGTGGAGTCATTCATCGCAGAGTGGACACGGGCTGTAGGAGAAGCGGCATTAAAAGGAGATGATCGAGATGAAATACACCCAGCAGGAACAGTTCGTAATCCGTCTGGATCGTTAGCGCAAGAGTACACAGGGTCCTCCATTACGGGAGATGGAAGGATAGAAGAGGCAAAGTACTCGGAGGAGGAGGAAGAGGACAAGAGTCACTCGAATTCGCCTGTAGGGATCGCTGCCATACCTTCGCTTGATCGACTGGCATCGCTCGCCCCAGTCCGATTCTCCAGAACCCGTTCTTCTAGCTTTCACATCGGCTCACGACATATATCAGCTCGAGGAGGAGCAAAGACCATCTTCTGACCGCACAACACGAACCAATTTAACAGAGCAGATCCCCGTCAGTGTACTTGTTGAGAAATGTATAATGAAGATGCGTAAGAGAATTGGTGTGCAGATGATTGTGGTGATGGGAAAAATGGGCAAGATGGGAGACTGATGGCGTGGACGACAAAAACACGGATTGAGTATGTCACGTTTGGCTGTGAGAAGGAAAGGAGTATCCTGCTCAGCCACCCCTATCTTTGCTCTTTCTGTAAAGTCCTTCTCGAGACGGTACTTACTCTGCCTGGAGTGTAAAGGGGCATTCTAGATCTGCTAGTTGAGCTGAAGTGCCCTTTGATCCTATCAGACCTGCAATATCCATTGTAATGGAGAGTTGCAGGCTCAATGCCTGGCGAGCCGTATTCGTGTCTACTCGAGATGTGACAACAACGTGAGCAAGTTCCCCTATCGAGACTCTTCGAGAGAGACTTTTATCACTCACACTTCGGTCCACAAGCATTTACCCAATGAAGCCAGGTAGCATCTCCGGTCGCATTGATGCTTGCATATGCGAATGAAACGGGAAACTGGAATGTCTTCTGCTTCCGGCCTGGAAATGACTGAGCATTCATAGTCCCCTCTCCTACTAACTTTGAAGTTGTGATGTCGTATACTTTCATGTTCATCTTGTTGACTTTGGTGGCAATCCACCCGCCCGTGTTATCAGCTCGGAGATTGATCTTCATGTCCATGCTGTGTGGACAGATAGGAAATTTAGAGTGATAAAGAGAAGCAAAGATCACCACCCGGAATCAACAATGACTCACCTGAAATTGGTTGGCACGAGATGCGTCTCCATGCTGCCCCCATCTGGAACCGCCACCAAGGGAGTGACAGTCTGTACAGCTATGGTAGGCACTCGTGGAATGACAAAGTACAGCATGACTCCCAGAGCTGCCAAGCTGCCGAATATCATAAAGATGGCTAATTGAGGACTAAGACAGCCAAAGTATCGATCGTCTGACTTGATCCACCTCTGAGCTTTTTCGCGAGAATGGAGAGCCTTCTTCCTTCTTTTATGGGGCTTTTTCATCGCCTTGATCTCCTCAGCAGTGTACTCGGCACCAAGAGCTGGAACAGTAATCAATTCGATGTCCGTCCCGTCCCTCGGTTCATCTTTGAGTCTGTCTGTGCTATCGCTGTAAGGAATTGTTGGACGCTCAATGCCCGTAATGTACTGTGGGTCACCGTTGCGGACGTCAAAGCCAAATGCACTCGAAGGGATGAGCGTTTGCCGCTTCTGCTCCTTTGAAGAATCAAGAGCATGTCTACGATCATTGGAGGCATCCAAGTAGCCCATACAGTCTCCCGTGCTGGTCCTTTTCAGCATTGTGTCTCGCTTAGAATTCATCGTTGACGGTGTGCCATTTGCGCTTGAGCGAGCATTGTTGAAGTCGTCGTAGACATTCCAGTCTGTCGCGAAGCAAGTACTCATTAGATGCTGTGATCTACTAGAGGAGCCTGCTATGTAGCCTGCGCTCACCTTCGCTTCCATCATCGTCGTCGTCCACAACCTCTTCCGCTTTGTTGTAGTAACTTCTGCTCTCCATCTCTTGTCGCTGTGGAGCGATGTCACTCAAGATTGGTGTCGCCGATGGCGATTGACGGGGTGAATATGCATCGGCGGAGGAGGAACTTTGCGTGTATCTATACGCCATCTTCAACTAACTTGACAGAAGGCAGTGAAAAAGTTGTCCTTGGTGCAGCGTTGCTACTTCCATGTATCCCGAAATTTCACCTCGAGAAAAGGGGGTCCGGCATCGTACATGGGGATCCGGACCCCCGCCGCCGCCCACGCGAAGGAGAGCATTCGTGAAGCTCCTTCCTTCATTGTGGTCGGCTAAGCTTTCATGATCTCCCACCATCGCGCAGTCGAATGCGAAGGTCGGCCACTGCTCTTCCCTTGGCGGTCGTCCTGGCACCGCTTTAATCGCTTGGTACCGCTTTTATCGCTGATCATGACATGACCTGCTATGTTGCACCAAAGACGATTTTCGATAGCCTCTCTCAGTTGTCCTCTGAAATATCCTTACTAAATTTGCCCTTCGATTAGAGTGCTGTATTAAAATTCAACAGTCCAACTAAATCGGCGCGAGAATGCACGGACCAGCACCGACACCGACCGACCTACAAAGTAATCTTGAGTTGCCCCCGGCAGCCTCACTAATACCTCGACGATCATACTGTACTGCGCTGTTTGATAACGAGCCACATCAACGTGATGGATCCTTTTGCTCCGGACTCGGATGCAGAGGAAGAGGGGACTTCGGTACGACTTGCAGGGCCGAGTCAGAGGACGCAAAACGGCACGGAGCACACGGCTAGGCAGCACTCCTCGACAGACCCAGGTGACGAAGACCTTGAAGCACCCCTTGGAGAAGATGATGATGATGAGCCCCCTCCCAGTATCGTGTTGAACGCTCAAAGAGACAATGCTCGGAGTCAAGGGAAATCCGACAAGGTCTACAACATTCCGGGCAACTTTCAATTGCAACGAGAGGCACAAAGTGAAGCGGGACCGTCCCATTTGAGAGAAAGTGTGAAGCTAGATGACCTCAATCGGAGCAGGAAGAGCCCAAGCATATATCAAGACGACGACGTACAGGGATCTATTGAGGATGAAGAGGGAGACATGGGAGAGAGGGACGAAGAGGTGGGTTTGATGGATCACCTTTCGAGGCCGACTAGTTCTGCCTCTTCATCCTCCAGCACCAGGCGCAAAAGGGAGAGAGGCTTCTTCCAGACTATTACTCACAAGGTCCGTAAGAGGACAAAGCGTATGCAGGCGGAGAACGACTTGCTTGGTGGCAGAAATGCTACGCGAAGTCTGAACCCCCGAGAGAGAGCGTTGTGGGAATGGGGAACATTACAAGACATGGATGAATTCTTGCAGGAGGTGTATGCCTACTACAATGGTAAAGGACTTTTCTGCATCGCCTTGACAAAGGTATTGAATCTCCTGTGCGCTGCTCTGTAGTGTGACACGAAGCTCCACGATGATGCTCACTCCACCTGCTCTCCTTTTGACAGGACTATCGCATTCGTCATTGGCTTTTCGACATTCTTGGTAGGCTGTGTAGACTATTCGCAGATCAAACACGATGGGAAGCTGTCCGATGTCATTGTTGACCGATGTTTTTCTCGGTGAGTCGAGCAGTCCATACATGCGCCCTGATGGTACTGGGTGCTGGCATTCTCACACAATATCACGTAGCTTTTCGGGACTATCGTTCTTCGCCTTGGTGGCCTTTGTGCTGGCTTATGGTTTGCAAGTCGTCCGCTTCGGCCTAGGGTTCTCCAAACTCGTTGCTATGAGTCGCTTCTACGGTCATCTGCTCAACATTCCAGATGTACGTCGCGAGAATGGGCGAGTCGAGCTGGCGACGGTCAATTGACCGGATGCAAATTTCCCACAGGCCGATGTTCAGTCGATTCCTTGGCATGAAGTCGTTTCAAGACTTTCGCATCTACGTCAGACGTATCCCAACACTTCCATCTCCTCTTCTAGGGGTGGCATCCCTTCCACAGAGAGCAACTTAGATGCGCATGATGTTGCTAATCGAATCATGAGGCAGGAAAACTATCTGGTCGCCCTATTCAACAAGGACATTCTCAATCTTAATTTGCCCTTCTTTGGTCTGCAGTCTCGACCACCACAATTGACGAAAACATTGGAGTGGAACTTGGCTTTCTGTCTCCTGGGCTTTCTTTTTGACAGCAAGGGCCAAGTCAGGAAGGAATTTCTCACTGAACGACACCGGATGGATCTGATCGAAGGGTGTGTCCTGCCTCTGTATGATTTGGGGGATGTCTAAGATCTGCAATCCTGGCTGACACCCTTCGTTGATGCATTTTTCTTTCCTCAGACTCAAGAGGCGGTTCATATTTATGGCTATCGTGAATGCCGTCTTCGCGCCTTTTATCGTCCTCTACCTCCTCTTCTACTCCTTCTTCCGATACTTTGAAGAGTATCACAAAAATCCGTCCACACTAGGATCTCGACAGTATACTCAGTTTGCAAGGTGGAAATTTCGTGAATTCAATGAACTTCCTCACTTGTTTCGACGTCGATGTCACAACTCGTACCCGTTCGCTCAACGCTATATTGACCAGTATCCAAAGGAGCGAGTCGCTATTGTAGCGAGGTGAGTGGGAGAAGAGCTGGGAGAATAGGAAGAAGAGGAGTGGAAGAGAGCGCTCTCCATCGAAGCCTCCTTAGAAAAGCTCATCCGCTTCCTTTGCCATTACACAGATTCGTGTCCTTTGTAGCAGGCTCATTCACTGCCGTTTTGCTGCTTGCGTCTGTGGTAGATCCCGATCTCTTCATCCATTTCGACATAAGTCATCAACGCAACGTTCTCTTCTACATTGGGGTGTTTGGAGCCATCACAGCAGTGTCCAGAGGCTTAATGCCAGACGAACAGCAAGTGTTTGAACCTGACGTACTCTTAAGAGGCGTCATCGAGCACACACACTATCTTCCCGAGCAGTGGAAGGGTCGCTTCCATTCAGCCGAGGTGAGATCCGCCACTCGCGCATGCGAAGGACGAAGTATCTACTAAGAACGTCGCCAACTCCTCACACAGGTTCACGCTGAATTCGGCTCAATGTACAAGATGAAGATCTACATCTTTCTTAGTGAGATCATGTCTGTCATTATCACTCCTTTCATTCTGTGGAAGTCGCTGCCTACCAGTGCACCCTCCATCATCGACTTCTTTCGCGAGGTGAGAAGGGAAAGAATTGAGATACACGGACACAGACTCACGCTTTCTCTGGTGATCTCTTCGCTTCCAGTTCACCGTGCATGTGGATGGACTGGGCTACGTGTGCTCCTTTGCCATCTTTGACTTTCAGAGGCACGGAAATGCCAAATTTGGGGCGCCGGAAGGTATTCGAGATGAGAGGCTCTCGTCCAAAGAAGGGAGTGAGTGGCACATGAGGATCTTTTGGAAACAAAATAGAATCATCAATCGCAAAAAAGAGCTGATGCAGTAATTCTTTCCTCATCCTGATCCAGAGATGGAACAGTCCTTGCTCGGATTCCGAGCGGCAAACCCTACTTGGCAGCCTAGCGATCCGTCTGCGTCCCTGTTCCTATCCCGGCTAGCTTCTTTCGATCCTTCCTCTCCCAGGGCAAGAGGCACTGGAAGCGGTGAAGTACTCCCGCCACCGAGCAGGGCTGTGGGGCATGCCTCTCATGGTACGAACATCAGCAACAACATGGTCACTTTCACTCCCGCCAGTTCTACGCTGGCTCAACGCAGCCAACTCTATAACGATGCATTCGAAAGGAGTATCTCTTACGCAACAAAACCAAGCAATGCTATGGCCTTGCAAGCAAGCGCAATCAAAACTGGCAGTCGAAGTGTAGCTGCCAAGACACTTCAAGCGGTGAACGAAGATGACAACACCGAGGAAAGACAAGGTTCTGAAGTGGATGAAGACTTTGATCCCGACTCCCATTCAGCTTACGAAGATGCAAGACCAGACGTTCAGAGGTTGCAGCAGCAGTCCTCCGTGGAGATGAAGAGCCAAGATGAAGTGAATCTTCGAGGCCTATTGCAGCACATTGGGTCTAGATGGTGATAAAGAATGGGTCAGGGGGGGGGGGAAAGGCGCAAGCTTGTCAAAGGAGGGCTATTAAATGATGTGTAATGTAGTTTGAGTCAAATATAAAATTACAGATGCTTTTCTACTCGGTGAAAAGGGGACGGACTACTGTTGGAAGCTCATGCTCTTGCCACCTTGTTGCTCTCTTCGATCTCTTCGGACTGAGATATTGGCGTACCTCGCTTTGTCCTCTTTGCTGTTGGCTGCTTTGGATACTCCCTCCTTCTTACTCTTGTCTTGTTTGTCCCTCTTTTTGTTCTTCGCCTTGCCGCTCTCATCCTTGACAGGGATGGTAGGCTTTGTATCTAAGACTGACTTTGCATTGGAATAGTCGAATGGCTCGACGGTGGCAGCGTCATTGCTTTCCCGATCCTTCCTTCGCTGTTCTTTTTGTTCTTTCGTCCATTTAGGCTTCTTTTCCTTCGACGAGGTAGTCTGATCATCTGTAGCACTCCTCTTCTTGGTGTCCTTTTTTATCTTGAGAATTCTATCGTTTTCTCCTTCTTCTGCATCGGCGGCGGATTCTGAGCGCTCTTCTAGGATTCGTCCCACGTTCACTTGGTCTTGTGCAGAATCGAGCTTGAAAGAATCTGACTGTGACATGTCCGCAACCTCCTCCGCCACGCCTTGGTCATCATCGTTGCATCCCTTCTTGCCCAGAATGCCTCTCAGAGCAGAAGCAAAGTCTGACTTGATGCCAGTCATGATCTTGAGATTGGTCAACGTCTTGGGAAGAGGAGCAAACAATGAAGACTTTCCAATCTTTCCATCCTCTGCACCTGCCTCGCTTTGGTTTCCGCCAAAGAGCAAAGAGGCAATGGCGGACTTCACCTGACTAGACGACCTACTTGACTCATTCGCTGGCCAAAGACTCTGCAATGCAGCACCACCACCAACATCGCGATTGATGACTTCGCCCATCTCTTCATCTATTTGACCTCCCCTCGTGCCCTTCAACTTTGCTCTTTCGCTCTCTCCTTTCTTCCTTTGTGACTCTTTTAGCGCTTTGTTCTCCGCGCTGATCAACTGTGCTACATCAGCTGCCCTCTTTTTGAAAGCGGGGCCAACGCAAGGAAGGACAGCTTCCGGCGTATCTGGCGCTCTCGACGATAGATTGAGCAGATTGTTCGTCGGTAGAATAAATCGAGCGCTTTCATCCTCCTTGCGAGCTACTTGATCTCTCCAATCGTGCAATGCTTGAAACAATCTTTCAGTCTTGTTGAGACCATCGACACCTTCCCTTTCCCACCTTTCATCGACTCCGACAGACTCTACACCCCCCATCCTCTTCCAGAGAGATTTCCAGCCTTCTCTGCCTTCACCGCTAGGGTCCCATTCCTCTTTTGCATACGTCTTACTTGCCGTTCGCTTGCTCAATTCAAACACCTGCTTGATGCCGTCTTCACCTTCCGATTTGGCTATCTCAAATCGCAAGCAGTCGTACACGTAAATGAGAGAGTGCGTATCACTTCGAGCGTAGAACATCATCTCATCATTCAGCGGCCGTATCCTCCAATCGGCAAGTTGATATCGTTTGTCTGCTTCGAAATGGATATAGCGAGAGAGTAGGAAAGCCAGACTATGTTGAGGAAAGTTGAGAACGTTGGTAGCATGATAAGTGTCGAACAGTCCAACTACGTACAGCCCCAAATCTCGTTGAAGCCATAGAATGTCATGCTCCGCTCCATGCAAGATCTTGACTTTATTCTGATCAGCAAAGACTCGATTCAGTCGCTGGGAAATGTTGCGAATGACTGGGCTGAGTGCGTCAATGATGAAGTCCTGCCATCTTGTAGAGATCTGCACAAGACAGACCAGTCCTTGAAAAGACCTGTAATTATGATGTTCCACGTCGATTGCCACTTCCTTTACTCTCTCTTCCATGAGATGATCAAAGAGAGTCTCAAAGCTGGTCTCGTCGTCGACCCAGAGAAAAGGGATTGCGCCAGAAGTCGGCTCGGCTTTTTGCAGCGGAGGTGGTGGCACTAAGTCATCGAATTGGGGCAGCACTTCGACGGAAAAGTTTGGCGGCTGATAGTTGTTGATCTCAAAGTAGTAAGGATTGTCTCGAGGATCTCCTTCTGCACAGTACATCCCTTGTCTTGTGCCGATAATAGGACTCGGTTCACCAGGCGCTGGTGGAGGTGTCGTCCAAGTCAGCGGTACCTTTGCATGCGGTTTCTCTACCAGATGATGCTTCCAAAGCCTTTCCCTAGAGTTGTCTGGTTTCTTGCTGAATTTCGATTGAGGCAAAGGTTGTATGTTAGCGTTGAGAATGAACGGTGGAAGTGGTCCGATTGATGGCACCGTGCCGGAAGCATCACCCGACCTGGACTTCTCAGCACGACTCTTTGTGTTTTCTGACGCCGGCTTTGTCTTTCCTTGATATTCATCCAGTCTTGTATCGGCCTTTTCCAGCAACGTGTCGACGATGTCTCCAAGCTTCCTGCTAAAGCTGTTCCCATCTAGTAGATCATCCGCTCTGAGATTCCAGCCATCGTCAGCCTTTAATTTTGAGCTCCCCTTTGTGCCTTTACCTGAAATGCCGGCGAGTAGAGAATTGAGTGCTTCAACAATCTCTTCCCTGCTTGAATCAAGCTCTTTCACCAACGAGCGATCCAAAGAGCGATGAAAAGACAAATCAGAAGGACCCGGTAATTGTGCTGCTGTTCGAGTGAGTGGTTGAATGCGAGATTGGAGTTGAGCGAGATATTCTATCACCGATTCCAATGGAGATGGCACTACGTCTTCTGCTGTGGATTCTTCCGACATTGTGTAACGCAATGTTCCTAGTATGCTCACAACGTTGTCAGGAACCTAGTGAAGTGTCCAGAGCTGGCGGCTATACATTTATAGTGCGAGCACCAGATATAGTTCCAGGAAACTTGCAGGCGCAACTTTTTTTTAGAGTTCACGTGAAGTATTATGCTCTTTGGTCTGAGAATTCCCTCTTTGACGCTGCATACGATGGAGGCATATACCGAAGATAGACCTGGCGAACATGATAGGATCATGCCTGTTCAACTGTGGTGCCGTGCTGCCTTTCCCTGAAAATGCGTTTTCTTATGTTCGTGTGGTACCCCATATCGTATCTTGCGAGCATCACCATGCCACAAATCCTTTCCCTGCTCTCGCACGCGCGAAGATATTTATGTTCAGTCGGAGTTACGAGTGGGAAGTTGAGTAGCGGTCGCTCCACAAAGTGACAGACAAGGAGACTATCTTAACCTTTCGAGAAGGGATAGCCTGTTGCGGTGATATACGGTGGACTACTCTCGGCGACGACGGAGGCCCTTTCTACGACCATCTTCTGAGTGCAAGCCCGTTCGTCAGCTGCATGTCAAGACGATTATAGAACCCGTGCTGCACAATGGATCGCTGGACGCCATTAGCACCTACTAAGCGAGCATCAGGACTGTATGCGAGAGCAGACCTTAGTCAAGCGAGAAGTACTGATCTGTCTCTAACAAAGTCGAAATCGAATACTCTAGACACTTCCATCTCGAGGAAGAGTCAAGGCAGCGAGAATGTCGATAGGACGCCATTGCCGCCCTCTGACCCATTCCCACCAGTAGGCGTCCTTCCCAGATTCGTCGCCTTGCACATCCTTAGCTTTCTACCTTTGGCAGATCAGGTCAATTGTGCTCTGGCTGGGAGGTCCTTAGCTAGTGCAGTAGCAGATGAGAGGAATTGGAGTAGAAGACTTGATGCACTGGATTGGTGCAGAGTGGATGGTCTGAAGGTAGACGTTGAGGAGAGAGGTGGTGAGGAGACAGAGAGGTGCATCGGAAGGCGGAGGAAGGGCAAGGGTCGATCCAAAGAAGAGAAGAAAGTCCCAGACAAAAGGGACGCAAAGGGAGCAGCACACTTCAAAGTAGCACAAAGAGGGGTATCAGATATAGCAGAAGAGGACGACTTCGGAGACTTCACATCCACCACCAAAAATGACTCATTTAGTGATTTCACTCTGGAAAAGATACCACTTGGGGGATCCTATGCAAGCGGAACTGCGAGCGTAGCTTTGGGCCGGGGACAGGCGTTCCAGGACCAGAGCTCATTTTCCTCCCAGCCATTGTCACCTCTGAAACACAATCAGAGCGTGGGAGCTGTAGCGTCTGGATCTGCCTTGTTCTCCTACTCGGCAGAGACGAAACTTCCACTGTCTTCTGCCTCAACCTCCTTCCGCAGGCTGCAATCTTATGCAAAGGCTCTCCGACCCTACCTGAATTCTATCTTGGATGTGTCCGCACCCTCGACCAGCTCTTTGCTATTCACATGCGACCTGGGTCTTTCGGCACAAGCAGCTCTACTGTCCAATCTCTTGCGCTTCATCTCTACAAGCGTAGGGGGCTACCGGAGACCAGTGAAGCGCCCAACATCAACCTTTACCATCGATGACGAAGATGACAATGATAAACAAACTACGCTAGTCTCTCGCAGCCAAGAGGCTGCTCAACATCTCGCTCTCACCTTACTATCTTCTTTTGAGGGAACCTTGGCCCGCAGAGGAGACGCCGTCAGAGCAGCTACACATGGAGCAGATACAACAAGGGCCATCCACAGAGCAGAGGACGATATGCAGACACATGCCAATGGGATTTGGGAGCTTGGCAATGCCCGTCTTGCTCTGGAATTGAGCGAAAAAGAAGAATTTTTAGATGAGAAGGACAACTTTGGGAGGATGAAAGCGGCTCGCTCATATCTGGACCACCTGGAGATCTTCTCTCTCGGATTGCGAGGTCATGACCCGCTTGAAAATGTAGCGTGAGTCTGCAAAGAAGAATGTCGTGAGGATTTGGGAGTGCCATGATATGCGGCTTTTATACTGACTTCCGCTTCTAGTTCTCGACCTGCGCTTGATTTCACACCCATGGATGCATTCATGGCAGAGATCTTAGAAGCCATGAAATCTGACGGTAACATCATAGCTCGAGTGTTCCCTCCTGAGCAAGACGTCTTGCTTGCGTATGCGGATCGAGTAGCAAGTGAGATCATAGCCGAGTACATCGCACGACTGTTGGATCACACCAAGGCTCTGTCCAGACACCTGTATCTCCGAAGCTGTGCAGCTACTTTTGCTCAAGCTTTCAAGGTAGTCAACGTGATGCTCGGAATTGAATCAAGGGATGAAGACTTTGTCAGTCAAACAAGGTGTGAAGATGTCATCTACCGCATGTGGGAGTCAAATATGGATGGGTACCTGGAGAATGAAAGGAGCTGGGTGCGTGAAGAGATGCAGAAAGTGGTAGAGAAGTGGGAAAGTGATGTGAGTGCGAGTGCCTAGTCTCCCAGTAAGAGACAGGGAGATGACTGGGATGATATACTGACATTGTGTTACGTCCCACGCGAATCAGCGCGAGAGTGAAGCAAGTGCTTCTCGAGTCGATGCTGCGTTTCTCAACTCTCAAAATCCTGCAGCGGTCAAACGGTCGGTGCTGAGTGGTTTCAAAGATGTTTTACTACTCCCCGTCACTGTTGTCCCGCGTACTGCCGGCATTGTTGGCGGTGCTGTGATACGTACAGCCGGGACAGGACTGTCTTCGCTGAATCCGAGGAGATGGCAAGCCGGTGGGGCCAGCTCAGGTGTGAAGAGGAGTAGCAGTCCAAGCAACACAAATACAGGCAGCAACAGTGCGCATCCGACAGCAACTATCCCCCGCTCGCCGAATGAGCTCAACGAAAAAGGGTACATGGACTTCAGTAACGGCGCAGTGGGTAACGGCAATGGCTTCGGCCTTCACGACGGCGATGATGAGGACGACGATGACGACAACGACGGTAACAACGACAGTCTTTATGGCGACAAGGATCTCAATGAAAAGGATGAATGGAACCAAGAGGTAGAAGCGTGGGGTGCGATTGCCACTGCAAGACCACAAGCAGAGAAGGCAAAGCCTGCTGCGACAAAAGTGGTAGCAACAAAGAAGGTGCCGGAGATGTCCACCATGTCGTCTCGCTCTGCCACTCCCACTACAGCTCCGCCTCCCAGTACAGGCAAGACTATGCTCACGCAGATGCAGCTCCTTCTCTCTCTCGATACCGCGCTTCAGGTGATCCACATCAACCGAGATTGTCTAAAGAGAATCGAGACGTTTCTCAAGTATCCATCACCGCTTGGGGAGAAAGTCAGAGCCCTTATTCAGGAGGTGTCTTTGCTCTGCTTTCGAGCGCTAGGTGAAGGTCATATAAACCCGGGTTTCGAGAAAGCCACCGATCAGATTCGAGACTGGAAGCCCGAAGAACACGTCAGGGAAAGTGCCGGTGAAAAGGAAGAAGGAGAACAGCAAGAAGTAGAACCACTGGTGCACTTTTTTGAATTGGTCCATGTCGGGGACACGATTGCTCAGATGGTACAGGTGTACTATGATCAGGAGTTGTCCAAGCACATAGATCGAAACGATTTCATGAACGCCGTCGTCAAAGGGAAGAAGAAGTTCGAAAGTCACCTTGATGAATTGGTTGCCAAAGGTTTGAATGCTGGAGTTGACTTGCTACTGAACCAAGCAGAACACATTGTCACTACTAGGCAAGAAAGGAGCGACTATTTTCCAGAACAGGGGCTCTTGACAGACTTGAGTCCCACCAGAGCCTGCAGAGAGGCGGTCCAGTGTCTGCAGCTGCATTGCAAGATGCTGATCGGGACGACTGACAAGAACGTCCTCGAAGTCTTTTACCAAGAAGTGGGCATACGACTGTACAGTGTCATCTGCAAACATCTAAAGAAGCAAAACATCTCCATCGACGGCGGTTTCAAGGTCATTGCTGACTTGAATCATTATCACGCTTTCATCTCCACGCTCAAACAAGCGAGCGTCACAGCAGACTTTGAGTCGTTGAAAATGTTGGGCAACATCTTCATCATTGACAATCCAAAAGAACTGGCCAAAATTGCAAGAGACGCAAACATGTTCGGAGGCACACTCAGTCCCGAAGAATTGTACGAATTCCTGCATGCTCGTAGCGATTTCAAGTTGATCGAAAAGGCAGTCGACAAAGAGATGTACGGCTTCAAGATGGCAGAAGATTGCAGCATAATGTAGAAGCGGCGCTTTGTAACACCATACATATTTCTCCCCCAAGACATTTTTATCTCTCGAGATCGGAGTGACCTTGTCCTTGCACTCAGTCGTGACCGATCCCGTCTCCAGGCCAATCGATCCAATCGACAGCGATTGCGACACTGACGCTCGTTAGAAGGAGGACGAGGCCTACGCTGATCCACATCCATGACTTTTCCCTTGCGGTTGTTGTTTCAAAAACAAGACCGGTACGTCTCATGTCATCGCCATCACTATAGTCGTCATCATCATCATCATCATCGTCGTCATCTTGGAGGTCATCCTGCGCTTCGTTCTTGTAATGATTCTCATGAGATAATGAGTCTAGGCTTTTTCCTTCTTGCGGCAGATGCTTCTTCGATGACGACCATGCAGCCGACTCTTCTTCAATCGCAACTTGACCCCCCCTTGACGCGCTGTAAGGATCAATTCGTATCGGAGCTAGATCGTTGTTCTTCCTATGCTTTTCCTTATTACCGTGCTGCGTTCTCAATTGAGCCTGTTTTGACTCTGGTCTTGATAGTCGATGATCGCCTATGAGCGTCTCCTCATCCATCATCTTTCCATCGTCACCCTCTTCTTCTGCATCTGAATTGTCAAAAAGAACGATCGCATGAGTGTCGGAAGGGCTAGTCTTCAAAGTCGGCGACCGAGGCCTCTGTGTACTCGATCTGATTCCAAGTCCCAATCCCGGACCGAGACCACGCAATTCGATTGCTCTATCTTTGTTCAGTCCCAGAAGACGAGGTTGATGGGCAAGACTTCTCCGAGGCATATGTGTCATATGAGAGGACGACGAAGAAGAAGACGAGCCTGCCGAAGTAGGAAATGTTGCTGAAGTAGAAGGTGTCGCCACCATCGGGCTTTGGTTCTCCTCCGTACTATCCCTCGTCATTTCGTTTGGTCGCAGATTCGCCTATGGGGGCGTGCAATGGAGGCAGAAGGGCGAGGGAGAGGAGGAAAGCCGAGAGATGATGTCTAGAGTATTGCAAGATGGCATATCCACGAGCCTCGGACTCTTGTCTGGATGCCTAGGTAGTTCTTGACTAAGTCCTCAGGAATCTTCTCCTCTCTCTCTCTTCAAGTCCTATATAGCCTTTCTCGTGGGTGATCATCACCAGGATGAAGTGGCAGGCAACAAAGGATAATTGCTTCCCTTCTTGGCTCGAACCAAGAATAGCCTAAGGCCATTTTTTAATACGACCAGACTATGCACCCACCACGTGGAGAGAGCACTGCATCTTTTTCTCTCTGATATGTGCCTCAGCTATCCTAGATATCAATTGGTATGAATTTAGACCGTCGGTGCTTGCATCGTCGGCTTGTCTCTGACTCGTCACTGAGAGAGACAAGGGCGAGTTGCCTTGGACGAAAGGGAACTTCGTTGAATCTGCTCCAGAACACAGATCAATCGCGGATCTTCTTGCCGCGGAGGAGAATACATGTGCAAGCGCAATTTCCACTGCACCGAGCGGCTTTGGCGTCGTCAAGTCAAGCTGACTCGTAACGGCTTCATTGTCGAGCTCAGTTCCTCCAAAAGGATACGACGCTGTGTCCGCGCACGAAAGAAGAATGTGAGCAAGTATCGCATGATACAGACCGTGACTGCCCTCAGGTGAACATGAAGCAGGGAAGCCAGGGCGGAGTTCGACGGAAGCACCAGAGCGTGCAGAGTCAAAGGGTTGTAATGCACATTCGATTACTTTGTACAACAAAAAGGTAGACTCGTCAAGGTGGCGTCTTCACCCGAGCCCATCTCGATTCTTCTTTGCTCCTCCGCTCTCTTCCTTCCCTTCCTGTCATTCTGTCCACTATTCGAGCTCAGACTGGCCCCCCTTCCTTCCTCCCCTTCCTCTTCCTTCGATACACTCTCGACTACTTGGCACAACAGTCCCATACGATTCTCGTCCTTTCCCATCCCTTAAGACGCTTCTGTGCTCCTCTTTGTATCTGCATAGACCAAAAAAAGCAGAGACCTTTCATAGTCCCCTCCACGAGAAAACCAGCATCGACATGCTCGCGTGTCGCTATGTTCTGTCGTTGACGTTGATCATGGCCAGCGCCTTTCTCGTTGTTGCTTCGAATCTCAATCCAGTTTGCGGAGATGCCGGTGCCGACGTAGCTGCTGACTGTAGCGATTCATGGGATCGAGTGAGTGCCTTACGGATGTCGGTAGGAGTCTTAGGACATATCGCGCATATCAACCTTTTCTCCTCTCTCTTCGCGCCATCGACAAGCTTTGGGACATCCGCTGGAAGGTGTGAGTGTCCTTACCAAAGGCGTAGCATTTGTGGACGATAAAACAACCAACTCTTTTCACCCTCCTTTATAGCTGTAGCGACCCTGAAAAGTTTGGATTCAACGGACAGACTTCCCTCAAGACTATCTTTGTACAGAATGCAGACTGCCCTGGACGAGGTATTCTGTTTGGTAGTAATAAGAACGGACATCTTCGTCATTGCTATGAGGCCACACGAGTAGTCTTGGAATCTTGCTTGCAGACTAGCACCTGTCAAGGCGATTGCTATGCAAGTGGTACAGTCGTCACCAAGGGAGGTGGGTGATGGAGGCAAACGGAGGGAAAGAAAAAGACGGTGGAAAGTCACGATGATGAGTAGTCGACTGATACTTCTTCTCCTCCACTACACTCGCATTCTCGTGTAGAGGTGTACCAGGTGAGTCCAAGAAGAACGACAAACGGAGCGAGAGTCCCGTTGTGTCGAGATTGAAACCTATTCCTTTCTTGGCCACAGCCTGTGCGCTATCTCCTTGGAGGCAAGGAAGTGGGCCATCCTCGTCCTATCAGAGGTTCTCTCAGACGAGGTGAGTTCACATTTCCTCACAAATGTCGGCGTTTGTTTCGAATTTGCAATAGAAGTAGCAGCTGAGCGAAAGCGTGCTCTTTCCACAGACAATGTCGTCCACAGCTCAGAAGGGGGATCGATCGAAGTTGTCGACGTGGTCTACGAAGGCCGTCGCTATTAAGAAGCTCTGCTTCTCGTCTTTTGGTCCTGTCGTAACTGTCTTCCTACGACAACCCGATCTTCCCTCTTCTGGTCGCTGTTGTCCTCTTCCACACACCCGAGTCCACTCCAGAAGCTGTATTGAGAGGTATATATTGCTCTCGAACGAGGTAAAAACGTACATTGGAACTATCTCTCCTGCTGTGCTGCTCTGCCGTCGGCCAATCGTCTCAAGCTTTGACTGGCACTCCTGGTGGAGCTGGAGTGATCCTCTTCTGGCGCACCGCTGCCGTCCGATGTAGCATTGCTCGCTACTTTTGACCCCGATTTCCTCCCCAACGTCCAGTTGCTTGTCCAGGAAGAAGAGCTGGAAGCGGACGGATTCAGGCGTCGAGTAGAGGCACTTTTCGACAAGCTCCTGGTGAAGAGAGGGTCGCTCCGATTGACTCCATTGTTTTGTGACGAGATACCTGACTGTTGCGAATTTCCATCGTCCGTGATCTTGTGGCCAAAGGAATTGAAGCCTTGCGCTACCTCGGTACTAGGACTCAACGAAGGTATGGCACGGATTCGAGGTGTCGCTAGGTTAGGAATCCCTCCTCGGAAGTTGGAGAAACTCGACGAAGAAGACTCTCTACGTGTCCGTGGGAAGACGTCACTGTTGTTTGATCGTTCTGCTTCCTCCTGCAGCTGCTCCTCTGTACTAGGATGCATTTGAGGCCTCGATGATCGCCTTTCGATCTTACCGAAGTAGTCTGGCATGGCAGACGCCGTGGCTGGGGTAGCTTGAAAAGGGTTGATGTTAGATGCAGTATTATCCATTCCTGTTCCAGTCAACAGATCGTTGCTCGATGGTCTTTCGGGAACACTGATGGGCATGATCTGTTGGCTTGACTTTGCCTGCGCTAACGGTGGCGAGAGCGGTCCACCAACGCTTCGACTTTGCAGCATTGCCGTTCCGTACCCACCTGATGCAGAGGACAGCCCTATCCCGAGCTTCTTTCGACGCCCACCGAACGCAGGTGCCAGGTTGTCCATCCCTATCCCTCTTCGCATGGCTTCACCGGCAGCAGCAGCAGCAGCAGCAGCAGCAGCATTTGCCCTCTCACCGCCAACGCCATCGCCACCAGAAGCATCCCCGTTCTTTGGCGAGGAGAGGCTGGAAGACATGCTCTTGTCAGGGACGGAGACGTCTCGCTGATTCTGCCCCTCGGAAGTAAGTGACCATGGTGTGAAGCCTGTTTGAAGGTGCTCGTTTGTCGGATGTCTAGAATGACTCCTCTTCACTTCTGGTGAGGCGGATCGATTGCGTAAAGAGATAGCTATCCCGCTTGGCGAAGAAGCACGAGACGGTATCATCGGCTGCACCCTCGGAGCAGCAATCACCGGCACAGGAGAAGATTTCGACAAAGTCTGTATTGCTGCAATAGAGCTGGCACGACGTCTTTGTGGAGAGACTGCCGCCTCAGATAGCTGCATGCTTTCTTCGATATCGTGACCTTCTTCAAGGGAGGTGTTTGCCACGATGATTTCTTCAACGCCGTTCTCGTCATGAGAGGCGGATGAAGTGTCTCGTTTCTTCGATGGTGGGGACAAAAGATGATTGGTAGACGTACTGTTTCCAGTGCTGAACGTGGCTGAAGCACTCTTCTGTCTCGTCAAGGGAGCCAGGCTCGTACTCCATCCCTCGACATCCAAGAGATAAAATTTTACTCCTTCCGGTAGCTGAAAGGGATTGCCGTCCGGTTCGCCTGTACCCTGCTTGCCTGCAGTCGACACCCTGCATTCAATCTTGATGATGCGGGCCACGATCCATTCTTTCGTCTGCAATGACTCCTTTAGTGACTCGTTCTCCTTCGTACCGGTGAAGTTCAAGAAGAAGTGAGGAGAGTTGATATTGAAGGCGGCCCATGGTTTGCCGCTATTGTTCCTGGTAGGCAAGAACAGGGCCAAGTCTCCAATGGCAAAGTTCCGAAAGGTAATCTTCTCCTTCAGCATGTTCTGTGACTTGGTCACCTTCTCGAGTGTGTGCTTGTACACTTTCACATACTTTTTCACCACAAGAGGGAGTCCCTCGATCTTGACGATGACTTTCTCCAGCAGCGCAAATCTAGAAAGACAAGTTATCAACTCTACGATGCTCTCGACAGCGCCTACTTCACTTGTTACTCTCTGGAACACCTTGATCGCCGCTTCTTTCTGGGCGGACAGCTCCGGGTCCACTGCTTCCTCCGCTGGCAACTCCTTGATGTTCTTGGAGCCGTTCTTCGATGAGACTTGAAGGATCGGCATGTCCCTGTGAGCGTTGTGAAGGTCGATCAACTTGTTCATCAACGGCTTCAACTTCTCTACAATCGCCTCCAAATTTCGATCGCTTTGCCTCTTTGCCATTTCTGTTTCCAAATTGATCTCACGAGTGCTCTCAAGCTGGCGCACCAATTCCTCGTGGGCCTCGTCTGCCGCAACGAGCTGACCTTGCAAGTTCTTGACACTCTCGAGATACTCTCCCACTTCCCTCTCCTTTCTTTTCAGTCTCTCTTTTGCTTCTAGCAGACTGACATTCTGACTTCGCAGCTTTTCCTCGAGAATAGCCCGATCTCCGTCTGCTTCTGCGCGATACGTTCTCATGGTCTTGTCCCTCGCCGTTTCGGTCTCATACTGTGCTTCTTTCGCTTTCCTTTCCTCTACTCTCGCTTGACTTAATTGATCGGAAAGCTCATCTATCCTCTCTTGAGCGAGCGAGATCTGCTTCTCTGCCGTGCTGTCTTTGTTCAGGAGCGCTTCAATACGACTAGAAGCATCATTTCGAGCATCCTTCGCCTCTTTCAACTCAATCTGAAGATCGTGTAAGTGGGCTTCCAGGTCGTTTGCTCGCTCCACTTCTTCGTTCGCTTCCACCTTGAAGTCTAATTCGGACCTTCTGGCATCTTCTACATCTCTTCGTAAGCGAACAACTTCTTCCTCCATGTTGATACGGCGAGCAGCTTCCAGTTCTGCGTCGGCGATCCTGCTCTCTAGCAGTCGCCGTGTCTCTTCATGTTGGGCCTTTTCACTCTCGAGATCGTGCTCAACGTGTCTCCTTTCAGCTTTGAGCTTGCTAATGTCTGCTCGAAGCGTCGAAATCTCTTGATCATGGGCTTCTTCTACCGCCCTCTCTCTTTCGCCTTGCTTCATCTTCATATCTTCTACTTCTTTTTGCAGTCTTTCTTTCTCGACCTGGTGACTAAGACCGTTCTTGTTTCGTCTGTCTAGCCGCGTGGTATTCTCTTCTTCCTCTTCCGAATCGCTGTCCTCTTCCGGTCTTCCGAGTAGTCCAGTCTCGACCAGCTTCCTAAATTCGCCTTCCGCTTCGTCGAATTGATCAATCAAGAGTTGCAAGGATGTCTTCACTTCGTGGATCGGCGTGGTGGCGTCACTTTCCAGCAATCTTCCTTCTACAAAGTCCAAAGTTTGAAACATTTCATCAATGTCTGCCTTTCCGATGTCGATCTCATCCACTCCTTTGCCATTGCCTGCAGATATTTCCAGATTGGGGGTGTTGTCGTCCATTCCTTTGATCTCCCACGGCAATGCTCCTACAACTTGACCCCGAAAATCGATCCTCCTCCGCCTTTCAGACGCGGTCAGGTTGGCCATCACTTCGGCCAACGCTTGACTTCGAAAAAGGAACTTGTTTTCAAACTCTTTCCTCCGGTAGATCTCGATCAAGGTCGATCCGTAGGCCCACAACATATTCTTGAGTCTTGCTAGGTGTCGAAAGCCGTCAATTCGGTTGGATTTGAAATCAGCATCTAGTTGATTCAATTCAATGCCCAGATCAGCGTAATCTGATTGCAAGCTGCTAATGTCGCCAAGCAAATGAAGACTTCGGGCGATCATTTCATTTTTGTCTGCTGTGAGTCGTCGAAGCGATTCTCGAATGACCTCATCTAAGAGGACCAGCTCTCCCATAGCTTCGTGAACTTTCTTCATCATGGCATCGTCATTGGCTAATCTGGCAGCCGCTGACCAACCCTGATCATCAGGCGAGCAAGTGGCCATGATGAAATCGCACAACTCGCTGGCTCTCAATAGGGCTTGTCTGCTTTCCTCGAACGTTTCCTGACTAGGACCGGTATTCGTCCCCTCTACCTCGATTCGCAGTCCCTCTGTGTCTTCAATTAGTTGAGAGCCGCTATATTTAAGACCCCTTGCACTCTCCTCTAGTTCGCTCTGAACGTTGCTGCATGCTTGGAAGACTGCTCCCATCTTGCTCGGTGAGACGTAGTCACCCAATGTCCTCTCCTTTGGTCTGCTTTTGGCTGAATCGGGAACACTGAGGAGCTTCGGATTGATCTGAACGAGGGAAAGAATCTTGAGGTCCGTTTCGTGACCATTTAGCAGGCCTTTCATCCTTATCAACTCTTTCGTCGATGTCTCGTCGAACACTTGACCAGTCTGCCGCACTGAATGCGAGTGTGAAAGCAGATTGGAGAGGGCTATTTCAGTGCTTCGTTGTATGATGGATAGCTGATCGAGTCTTTCCATAGATTGAGTATTGTGTATTGACATGTTGGAAAGCAGAACAGCACACCAATCCACCAGGGCTGTAAGTGATCTAGGGGTTGGTGGTGTTGCCGCTTCTACTTCTTCCAAAGGAGCTTCCAAGTCTGCCACTTCTTCCAGCTCGGCAACTAAGACTTCCAGATCGGAATAGAGAAATTGACGATGAAAGACGAACAGATCCTGCGAGAACAGACTTTGGCATGAGTACCACAAGTCCTCGTTGACAGGCTCAGGTCTTCCCACCACCTTAGACACGTCTACTCACCATATCCTCAACACTCCTGCTGCTGACGTCCTGCATATTTTCTAACACTTCCTCGTTGATCTGCTGACCGATCTTGGTCATACAGATAATGTCATCGCTTGGCACCCCAGTAGTCAAGGAGACAGCATCGAATAGGTCTTCTTTTGACTGGAAGTGTGACAATGGCAGGTTCACGTCGAACGATCGACCATCGTAGGTCCGATGTATCCTCATGACAGGAGCTGTTCACAAGGGTGGCAGACAAAGCTGAGCTAGACGAGCGAAACCTTAATGGCAGCGTAAAGGCTTGCTCTTGACTGTAAAGTCCATCTTCCTATTCCTTATAGGATTGAACGGTAGAGACTTATCTTGGAGGCTGCTAAGAGGTGGCACAGCTCTTTCTTTCTCGCTCTTCCTCGTCAGGTGGAACGGGGCGGAACAAGAGTTGGTGGTCGTGTGTTAAAATTACACATTGAAGGAAGCCACCCGCCAAGCGTGGAATATAAATAAATGCACTGGCCACTTTTTTGGACTCGGTGCTGATGTACCTCTGTCCCTGCCATGCATCCCTTCGCAGACTCCCTTTCTCTCTTCCTCTCTCTTACTTCCGACACTTCTGATGGGAAGCGAGAGCAGCTGAGGTTGAGCTCTTGATAACGGAGGGCAGAAGGTCTGGCGTCAGCATCATAATGTCCACAGGCTTGGGGAATGATAGACGTGGTAAGCCATGTCAAGTCGGTACCCTCGGCATGTTCATCATCGATGAGTTCCAATTCGAAGATGAAGTGACTGGAGACAATCTCGGGGATCAGGGCATGGGTAGCCACATAGGAGGTGGTGGGACATACTTTGCCATAGGCGCCAGGATGTGGTGAGTCAGCTGTAAAGGAGCGCCATCAATTCACATACTCATCTGTTTGCCCCCCCCCCTTGCCGGGCTAAAAGGTTGCCACCCTCAGAGGTGCTCATGACCATCGACAGAGGCAGCGATTTTACAGCGAAGAATCAGCAAAGACTAGACATGTATTCCCAATCAAGAGAAGGAGAAGGGCAGGGCTCTCATTCGCTATGGCGGTACAGAGATCGACAAGAGCTTACGACTAGAGCTGTAAATATCTATCGAGGTCAGGAGAGGGGATTTGCCTACCTGACGCCGAAGCTACGACTTGATCCTATTGATCTGTTATCCGACTCGTTTTCATTCTTTCCATCCTTCCTACACTGTATCTGCTCGCCTGCGAGAGCGATAGATATCTGCGATCAGATTGACCAACATCGAGAGCTGTGGTATACGGGCAAAAGGCCTCGAATCGTTTGGGAGCCAATACCTGACAGTGCAGTTGTGAGTCAAGGCGGGGTCTTAATCATAAGCAGTCCTCTGCTTCAGTCCATGCTGACATCATGACTTAGCCTGAGAATTTGGAAGCGTGTCTGCGAGTCATTGGTCGAATCGACGTCATTAGTCCTAATCACGAAGAAGCTGCGAGCTTTCTTTCGATACACAAGGCAAAATTGGGGGTGGAGAATGCCCGCACCATGATTAAAGAACTTCTTCTGGACAATCTATTTCGTAGGATATCGCTTGCAAAGATAGAGAATGTACCCATCGTATGCATCAGATCTGGAGCTTTGGGCGCTCTAGTAGCACTTAATGAGGAAGAAGCGGTGTGGGTAGACGCATATCACACTTCCGCTGAAGTCGGTCGAGTGATTGATGTTACCGGAGCAGGCAATGCCTTCTTGGGTGGGTTCACAGCAGGTCTAGCGTTGACAGACACGAAAGGATCGAGACAGTCGGCGACTCCTCTCAGCTGGACACTGCTAGAAGCACAGAGGGCTGCTCAGATGGGCTCTGTCTCCGCTTCCTTTGTCGTCGAACAGCAAAGCTTGCCAGAATTCCACGTAGACGCCGAGGGAGCGGAGAGGTGGAATAAGGAAGCTGCCAGCACTCGTCTGCGTGAGTTAGAAGACCGATCGAATTAACCAGCGCGGAAATTCCCCGCAGACGATCTTCAGACCGTCTGTGCTTCGCTCGGAATAGAGATGAAAATGAATGTGTATAGCTCTGATGTAACAATTGCAAACAGTATTCTAGGTGTACATGGAAGGCGTCGTGACGATCAAATGACATGACTCACGGTAGGGAAGAAGAATAGAGGAATTTAAAATCTGTGTGGGAAGTGAGTGAGACGGTCGTGGCTTCTCAAAAGCAATTGCTGGCATCGTAGGCGCCCGCTGCGACGCAGAGATTCCTGGGTGTAAAGAAGATGTCCAGCATTGGAGTCTTTTTGGTATAATAGATTGAGATGCAGTCTGCGCTCGATGGAGAATTTGCATCGATGGAAACTTGCAGCGTCGACGAAGCTTTGTTTGTACTTAGCGCAAGTGACGACGCATGTGGCTTGGTTGCCGTTGAGGTGAGTGGGATCATACCATCCGATACGCTGCTGGCACCGTTGGGCTCCACGATTCCTCCGTTCTTCGTTGACATGCTCGTCGTTCTTGGCCCTCCCGCTCCTCGGATGTCCCAACAGATTACTTGGCAGTCTGCTCCTGAGCTGACGAGTAGTTGACCATCGGTACTGAAATCCATGGAGAGAACGGGAGCTTTATGACCCCACATTTTCTTGATTCGACCACCGCTCCCCAGATCCCACAGACTGATAGCATAATCGTCACCAACTGCAGCAGTGTTGGAAGGTGCGTTGCCTGCACCAGCTGACACCAAGTAGCGGCCGTCCGGGCTAATCTTGACGCATCCGATTGCACTCTGATGACCAACGAAGAGACGAGCACAAGCGCCTCTTTGCACATCCCACAAGCGACAAGTCTTGTCCGACGAGCCGGTAGCCAGGTATAGGCTGTTAGGATGGAAATTCAGACAGTCCACATCGCTCAGGTGACCAGAGTACATTCGAAGTGGGTTGATCCTTTCCGTACTCCACAAGCGAGCCGTTCCATCTGCACTGCCTGTGGCAAAGTATATCCCAGTAGGGCTCCACTCCACCGACCAGATTGGTTGTTGATGCCCTCGATAAGACACCAAGGCAGTGTACGTTTCCAGACTCCAAAGACGAGCAGTGCCATCTCCACTTGCACTGAGAAGATGCTTGGGTGGCGCTATACTCCCGCCACTAGGGTCGAAAGACACATCATACACGGGTCCACCATGACCGATCAATTTCCGCGTTGAAAGCTTCTTCTTTTCTCGATGCCGTTCAAGACTCTGCTTGTCTCTAATTTGTGATAGTGTAAAGTCATTGTTGAATCCTTGCAGACTCTCGCCCTTTAAGCTCCAAATCTGAACATAACTCTCTTCGAAGCCAGCGGCCATCAGAGTCAAGTCTTGCGAAAAGTTGGAACTCGTCAAACCATCGACGGCATCGTGGTATGTATAGGCACATACACTGGGAAGGCCAGCTATGCGAGCAGCTTTGGCGCCTTCCTCTCCCAAGCCATTGATCGTGGCATCTCTGACTCCACTTAAGAAGGAGGGACCACTCATTCCTCCTCCTCCTGCTCCTCCTGCTGCAGCAGAATATGCATCGACCTTATTTGAATTGAGAGACAGGTCAAATCGCAGCGCTTTTCTTGCATCTCGCAATCGACCTACTTCTCTTTCGATGTCTACTGTTCGATAGACGGGTGCTTGTGGAGGCAGGTCTGCATATTCCGGCTGTAGTACTTTCTTCTCGCTCGTTTGGATGGGAAGTGACGACGAACCCCCCTCTCTCATCTCCTCTGCCTTTGCTTCCTTTTCCACCTCTGCTTGTAACTTTTCACTCAGAGGTATCTTTCCTCCCAACTTGAGGCGAGGTCCAGCAGCAGAAGTGTTGTAATCTCCCACAGCATCTCTTTCGGACACGACACCTGCTTCTAATCCGGAGGTCTGCTTTGACTTTGATCCTCGAGAAGAAAAGCTTGGTCCAGTTCCAGTCAAGCCTGTACCTTCCTCTAACATTGCTGAAGTCAGCTCTTGCGGCTTCACATTCAGTACCTGGATTCGACATCTTTCATTGAGGATCTTTAGCATCGCCTCCCTACCCCTTCGATCCTGGTCATCTTTCCCTTCACCTTTTATCCCCTCTCCAGCACCGGCACCTCCGATAGGTCCACCTCCGTCGGTCAGCCAGCCAAGTAGCAGCGAAAAGACTGTAGAACTCATTTTGATGATATACCTCTCCGTCCGGAACCTTTGGGACAAAGCATCGCTTGTCACATGAGAAGGCAAGGAAAGGGACCTGATCGAGCTCAAGAGAATAGTGTGATGAGGCAGAAAAGCGAGTGAATTGTTTGTGTAGAGTGCTGCCGCTGTGAGAAGAAAGCAAAGGCGTCACCTTCTGTACACCTCGCTCACAAGCTTGACGGTACTCACCTGCCGCACCGTAGCCCATCTCCGTCAAATCTAGGTAGGCATGAACGAACAAAGGGAGCAAAAGAGGTCGCAGCTCAGGCTGATAAATGTCCAAGCTACCTTCACACCAATTTCTTAGCATTCGAAATCCTCTGATCCTGTCAGTCGGATCTAGTCTTAATGCTTCCACTGCTGCCTGCTCCAGTGGTCCGATTCCAGACTGACCTCCACCGTTCGAACCGTTCCCATTCGCGCTACTACCCCCGCCTGGTGCAGGTTCTCGAGGGGCGCTCTTGGTTGCTAGATCGTATATGCTGACCGTGGGTGTACCAAAGCGAGAACCTACACTGTTTCTTGCTTGACTAGGCGTCGCCCCATTTGCTAGAGCTTCAATTTCAGCTTTCAGTGAATCTTCTGCTCTTTTGAAGCCCCTCCTCTTGAAATAAGATAGTACTGCTGCAGTCTGTGAAGCGTCCATTGCAACTGTTGGTAAAGTAGCAACAGCACCACCATTGACGGCAGCATTGCCTAGTCCGACTTGATTCGCTCCTGCCTCCCCTATCACATCGGCTGGTGATTCCTTGCTGCTCGAATCATCCTTTCGTGCAGGCGAAGCCATTTATGCTGTTGCTTCGGGTGAATCAATCTCCCTTTGCAACAGGGAAGTACCGCGCTCTTGACTACTCTCCTCCAGATGGTAGTACTGTGAAATGAAGAGTTCTGGAGAGGAAGCAGCAGAGCATGGAGGAGCTTGGCGTGGACACGTGACGCGACCTTCGACTGCCTCTCAAGTTCAGGACAATTCTTCTTGGCAGCATATTGGGGTGCTTGGTTATCGATGCCCACTCATCCCTCGCACTCGCGACCCGCTTGCACTAAAGGGTGTGTCTTGTCATGGCTGGCCAGACAACTTCATCCAAAGCACTTTTGTACCTTTCAGAAAGGGTAGAAGATGCTACCGAAGCTGTCAAAGGCCTTATAGGCGGATCAGGCTCTTCGAAGTATCTCGACACTTCGGATGATAAAACCTCCGTCATTTGCTCGCAATTGGATTCAGATCGAGATGACTTGCGCCTCGAGGGACTCCAAACAGTCATTGCACTAATTTCGAAAGGCAGGAATGTCGAAACCTACTTTCCACATGTGCTCAAATTAACGAGCAACTCTGATCTGGAGATTCGCAAGCTGGTATATATAATCGTCAGACGATGTGCTAAGAGGCAGCCGGACGTTGCTTTGCTCGGCATCAATTCATTTCAGAGGGATCTTTTGGACCGCAGTGAAGTTGTACGGGCAATGTCTTTAAGAGTACTGAGCGGTCTTCGACTCGATATGGTAGCCAGTATAGTGGAATTAGCGATAGCGAAATGCGTCAAGGATCCGCACTTCTATGTGCGACGAGGAGCTGGATTGGCCATCATCAAATGCTATCGTCTTTCACCAGACATGAAGCAAGCACTCAGAGGCCATCTCTCTACTCTCTTGAAGGATCGTCATCCTGCTGTCCTTTCGACTGTGCTTGTGGCCTACGCTGCAATATGGCCTATGGACTTCACTCTTCTTCATCCTCACTACCGCAAGCTATGTCATGCCCTCTCTGACATGGATGAATGGGGCCAGCGGAACGCAATCGAAGTCTTAGGACTCTATGCTCGTCGATGCCTTGCAATGCCTTCGGAGAGCACGAAAGCCGACAAGGATCTCGAGCTTCTCTTCTCGAAAGTTGAAGATTTGCTGATGAGTAGAAATGCAGCAGTGAGTCTCCTATCCATTCCTGAAAGGGAGAAAAAGGTGCTGTCGCCCAGCTGACGAATATGAACATTTCTCTTCCTAGGTCGTCACTGCTGCCATCCGTCTTCTCTTGAACCTAGCCCCGTCCTCTCGACATGCGGTAGTTGCTCGACCACTCCTTAGGCTAGTGAATTCAGCGCCCGACATCTCCTACTTTGCGCTCGTCAATTGCTACCTTCTCTCCAGAACGTCTCCATCCCTCCTGTCACCACATGCGGCCATGTTCTTTGTGCGTTCTTCTATGCATGAAGCAAGCTACGTCAGCTGTCTCAAGCTCAAAATATTGGTTCAACTGAGCGACTCATCTAGTAGCGAGATGGTGCTGTCGGAATTGGCTGAGCAGGCACGTTACAACACTGATGAGCAAATTGCAAAGACAGCCGTCGATCAGATTGGTGTCTTAGCTAGCAGGTATGCTAGGAATGTTCGGCCTTGTACAGAAGAGCTGCTGAATCTGTTGAAGAATTCAAACGATCGAGATGAGGTGGTGGGAAAGACAGTCAGCGTGCTGAGGAAGCTGATGGAAAGCTGCTCTGAACAAGAGACTGCCCTCATAGTGTCCGACATTTCAAGCCTCTTATTCACGACTCCAAACAAGAAGAGTACTGCCAAGAAACTGAAGCTGGTTGGAAAGGGAACAGTAAAATCGGGACTAGCGAGAGGGTGTATCTATTGGCTCATAGGTCAACATTGCCGATTGGAGATTCAAGTGCGACGCAAGGAAGGTACAAAGGCAGCATCAGTAGGAGCTGAAGGAGGAACGCACCTGAACACCCCACACATGCTATCTTTAGCACATTTGGTCGGAGCCGACATCTTGCGCAGGGCGGCTAGCAACTTCACCAAAGAAGTCCTGTTTGCAAAGCTTCAGATCATCACTCTGTCCACAAAGCTTTATACCTTCTTGCCAACGACTTCATTCGAGTCCTTGAACACCCTCAAGTCGATACACAATCTACTGCTTCAAATGGCTCGCTATGACGAAGACTTTGATGTTCGTGATCGAGGTCGGTTCTGCAAAGCCCTGACCGATCGAATCGACGCTGGTTTTGCACATCATCTGACGAAGAGCAGGAAAGGGGAGCAGGAGAATGGTGAGATGGAGGAAGACGCGGAAGGGGAGGCAGATCAACTAGGGGGCGTCATGTTGCGTCGTGATCAAGTACTTCACATCCTTTTTGAAGGC
Organism: Exobasidium rhododendri; assembly: GCA_026210745.1. Lineage (NCBI taxonomy): Eukaryota > Fungi > Basidiomycota > Exobasidiomycetes > Exobasidiales > Exobasidiaceae > Exobasidium > Exobasidium rhododendri. Next base: position 3,281,186 of record CP110630.1, read on the forward strand.
AAGCAAATCATGACAAATACAATCGATGAGTCGAGCAAGTTGGAAAGGAAGCTGGATCACAGCCTTGACAGTCTTTCCTTTGCTTTGGCTGGTGTTGACATGTTGACAGAGACGAAGGAAGGTTTTGTACATCATCCTTGGGCATCGAAGGAGGAATTGCCGCCCACGTCTGTGCGAGAGCCTGAAGAAGTTTCTCAACCCTCCTCTTTCAAGCCTGGCCTTTTCAAAGCCGAGTCACAACAAAGCTTTGGCAGTGAAAAGAACGGAAGCATGGAGTACAATAGGATCAGTCTTGTATCCGCATCCACACCCACTTCTGAAGCTGCTCGGGGCGCTAATGCCGTTGTAGCAGCCTCTGCAACGAGATACAAAGATCTAGATGCCTTTCTCGACGAGGAAAGCGAGGAAGAAGAGCAGATGTCAGATGGAGAAAGTGGGGAGGAGGAGGAGGAAGAGGAGGAAGAAGAAGAAGAAGAGGAAGAAGAAGACGAAGACGAAGAAGAAGGGGAAGGGGAAGAAGAAGGGGAAGGGGAAGAGGATGAGGGAGGGGAGGTGGGAGGAAATGACGACGTCAGAGATCAAGGGAAGGTGGAAAAAGTACTCCTCATCAATCCACCTCCCGTGGAAAACGAGTGGACGAGGTAGAAGGGACACGGCCTTACTACATCAAATCTTCATCTCCTTATATTGTAATGTATGTAATATTTAATGACGGTCTATTGAACGAAGGGGAAGAGGCAGAGGGACCTTGAAAGACTCCTAAGACAATGGGGAGAATGAGACGAGACAGAAAGACTGGCATGTGAATGAGACGGCAAGATTGACGACTACTGTGACTTGGCCTGCGAGGGGTAGGAGGGTGCTGTAGAGAAGGAGGGAGCGCGGGGGATAAGATTGAGATCAACATTGAGAGACACAGGCGAGTAATATAAAATACAGTACAGTAGGGAAGGAGTAGGAGAGAAAAAAGGGTGCGAGATCATCTCGGTGGACTAAGCCCTGATCCAAACTTTGACTTTACTAGAAGAGTATTGCTACTATTAGCTATGGCGATGCCATTCTTGCTCGGACTGGGACTGACGGTACGTCCAATGAGTCCCGTACCTACACCCATGGGAAAGGGAGCATGATGATTGCCTTCGTTATTCTGCTCAGATCCTCGTCGGGGCATTCCGATTCGATTGATCGGTGCGCTTGTCGTTTTGCCAGGTGAAGAACCTAATCGATGCAAAGGAGGCGCTTGTTGATGGGTGCCACCGACTCCTCCGACGAAGTTAGGAGAAGAATTGTAAGTAGGTGGATTGGTGAAATTGATGAATTTAGAAGGGGCTTGTTGAAGAGCTCTCTTGCTACTTCCATCATCCACCGAGTTTGGTGAAAATTCAAGACTGACTCCCGGTTCTTTCTCCAGATCAAGTAGATGAACGAATTTCTTCCCAATCTTGTTCACTAGGTCGACATCCGTTTTATTACGTATCCAAAGAGCTATTCGATCACCTTTACTGCGAGTCGAGACGACTGCACCAGTGACGTCGTCATTCTCATCTAATTCTTCCCCGATCAAGGCGAGAACGAGCCACATCCAACTCCTGTCCAAGAGCGCCGAATTGGTAGTCTTGATTGTGATGATCCACTTACCACCTTTTTGATTAGCAGCATCTTCCCACATGGGTTTGATCCCATTCTTGAACAGATGATAATTGCTGTTGCGTTCCAATTGGGAAGGTCTTCTCAACGTGCTGAAGATGGACATGAAAGCTTCTACTGAAGTGTACACGCCCAACATCTTCAAGGCAGCCTCCCACGAATGCGCTGTCGATGCGGGTAAAGCTGAAGGTGCAGTGGAAGATAGCGGAGTGTCCGGGATCGCTGCTGTTGAAGACGTGTTCGTGGAAGGATTCCATGACTTCGAATCAAAGTACATTGTCCACTTGTGCTGTAGAGGGTGACTTTTGTCGTCTTCCGCCTTGATAGAGGTCTTTGGTTTCGATATGTCCTTACTCGTGTTTGTCTCTTGCTTTTCCGGAAGGGGTACAGACTTGATGGAAGATTCTGATCGTTTTGCTGGTATCTTGAATGCGCTCTCCTGTGCTGCTGGCGCGGCGGAAGAGGTTTGCTTCGCCACCGTGCCGTTACTGCTTCCTACGTCACTACTACTGCTGCTGGCAAGGCCCTTCTTGCTCATTCGATCAATAATATCTTGCAAGCTAGGCATCTCTTTGTTCATAGACGAAGACGCACCCAGCGCCTTTACTGCACCTGCCTGAGAGGGTATAGATGTGCCTGAGGCTAATGCTCTTGCGGGTATCGCTTGCGGTTTCGTAGGGGAGGCTGAACGAGAACGACTAGCAGCCTTATCTCGCAGCGAGGCAAGATTCTCATTCCTTCCTCTGGAATTCGTGGGTGGCACTCCTACTGCGATAGGAGCAGGTGGTACAAATGCATGGGACGAGTCACTGCCTTCATTGACATTCGAGCTGAGTCTGCCAGGCAAAGGCAAACGAGAAAGTCGGGCTGGAGATGAAAGTTTGACAAGATTCACTTAAATGGCAGCTCCATGCTTTCCACTGAAGCGACTACTCACCCCCGTCTGCATCTATTCCCGAACCGGCTTCTGAAGTTGCATCGCCTTCAGCCCTTTCGCTCATATTCGTCTTCTTCATTCGCGCTGCAATAGCATCCAAAGTCGGCGCTATACTCCTGACCTTATTGGCTGATGTATTAGCGGTCGCAGTCGAGCTGGACGTTGTGCTCTTCGACAGTTGACTGCCGGCCTTGGACGATGCCTCGCTCTTTACACTTGTGCTGATAGACGAAGTAGGCGAGATGATGGCGCTCGAGTTTAGATCTTGCGCCCCCGTCTGCGACATGTTTTCCCTTGGCTCAAGTATTCCAGAAGCTGAATTACTGCTGCTTGCCAGTGTACTGATCATGCTCAGTGGTCGAGTTCGTAACACAGGAAGATCACCGGACGAGGGAAAGAAGGAGGCTCCAGAAAGAGAATCAGTGCTCTCAACAGACTCTGTGGCTAGAGAGAAAGAGAAAAAAAGTGAGTATCCCAATCTACTACACCCATGACTTTTTGAACCTTGAAATCTCCTCGCGTTGCAATGCCCCCCCCCCCTCCCTTCTCCCAAAAGGCAAGCTCCGCATAGGATTTCACTATCGACATTAGAATTGCATTTACTATTGTGTTACTTTGGGGTGCACGAAAGCGCTCCGAGACGCGCGGAGAAGTGCCCTCGCCAATAAATCTTTAAAAAGCGTATACTGAGGAGAGAGACCCTCGACAGATAAACACCGATCTGATGTGTTATGTCTACTGTACATACTTATCTTACGCCCAACTTGCTAATCGCATCTTACCTAGCGGCAAAACGCCCATTTTATTTTATTTTTCGCACGGGCAGTTCCAGCAACGCCTTTTCAAAGCTTGTTGCCTTGCGAGTCGTGAGCGGGCGCCTGCCTCTCTCCTTCGAGTGTATATAGTGATCGTCTCCACTGTCCACGTCGCACAATACTCGCACCTGTTTGGCCATTGGAGGATAGTTGATGAGGTAATGGAACCGAGAATGCTCACGATTTGGAACAGGGTCGAATCAATCAATTTTTGACAGTGAACTTTATGGAAGAAAGCGACGCCTGCCATAACGGCAGTAGCATCTGTCTAGATATAATGTCGTTCGCCACTGATTCGGTCAGACTACGTATACGCCCGTGTCTGTCGCAAGAAAGTAGGATCTTTAGCACGGGATCAGAGTCCTCGATAAGACTGCGCTCCCAGATCAACGGCACATGCATGTGGAGGGAGGGGCTTTGCAATTCTTTTGTGAAGCTGTGAATAAAAGGCAGTAGCTGCATGGGAAGTGCGGCGCAAGGCTCTGAGTCTATGACTTATAATGTCGATAAGAACGAGAGGATGATCGGACCTACTTGGCAAATTGCCGAAGAAGGCCTCCTTTCCGCGCAAACAGAAACATGCACTCATCCTCGTTGGCCTTTCTCTATTCTTCTCCTGTGCCTTTCGGTCACAAAAGTCTGCCTTACGAACAAGATTGCCACGAGACATGCATGCACACTGTCCTATGCGCTGAGCCTGTGACAACACCGTACTATCTTGTACAATCGATATCATAATAAACAAAAAAGGGGGGGAGAATGAAAGAAAAAAATAAACAGAATTTGTAAGAGAAAGTGTCAAAGGCCATTTTGAGTATTGACAGCCGCTCCAAGATGATAATCTTCAATGTGCGCTCGGCGACATGGTCCAAATAAGGGACTGTTATGAAAGAGAACGTCTGGTCATGTGTCTGCTCTCAAGCCTCAAATCCAGCTTGAATAGAATCGCCCGCGCCTTCCGGCTTTTCGCCCACATCGATCGGCATGCTGCCTTCAGGATGAGGAATTCCATGCTTTTCTCGCACGCTCTCAAACGTCTTCAGCATCTTCCTCCTTGCACCCAACGCAGCAACTCCTTTCACCTCCAAGTCCTTGTCACTCATGACCACAATTTCTTTCCAATCAATGTGCTCAAAGTTGGGTGTGTATTTATGGAGACGTAAGACTCTCAGCCAATTGGGGATGTCTTGAAGTAACTTCAAATCCGTGACGTCTTCTTCACCGTGACCAGCACTTGTTGCACTTTGTTGACCGCCGCTACTACGAGGAGGAAGTGGTAATTTGGAATTACTTGCCGGGCTTCTTCTACCAGCGGTGGTAGGCATCATGCCGCCTATGTTTGGTGACAGATTGTGTTGAAAAGCAGCGCCAGACATGCCGCCACTTCGATTGCCAGACGACATGGGCTGTTGTTGTTGTCGGAATTGAGAAGTATTCATCATGTTGTTGGAAGGTGATTGAAAGTTGCCAGCAGCTAGTGCAGCGATTTGTTGTTGATTTTGAAGGATCTGTTGCTGCATCGTCAAGAATTGAGCGGCACTCATGTTTCCCAGACCACCCATGGCAGCCATAGAGTTCATCATTTGCATGTTCATTGGATTGCTCAATCCTCCACTGGGTGATTGAAGTCCTGCTAAGCTGTTAGGGCTCATTTGCAAGTTGAACGATCCGCTGTTGGCACTGCCAGGTAGAGGCGACGTGGTGGATTGAGCCATAGCTTGACGCAAAAAGTCATTCTGAGACGCATTCCACAAGCCGGGCGAAGAATTAGCACCAGCAGCGGCAAGATTAGGAGAGGCCATTGGACTACTCAGTCCGCCACCGGGAGGAATTCCACTCTTTCTTCGGTACTTGCTAACATCTTGATCGAGCAAAATGCCTCTGCCGTCCTGTCCTACACTTGCCAATTGTGCTGCAGTAGCGTCCAGCAAAGCTTGTCCATTCGCCGTGTCGTCTCCAAACATAGGCACAAGAGGTGTGTTGACCATACTTGCCCAATTGCCGTTGTGCGTGATTGGACTAAGAGTATCGTCCAAGGGTCCACTAGGTCGAGGACTTTTGGAAGCAGCGGAAGCCAATCCGTCAGTCGACTTCGGTCTCATGCTATTGCTGCTTGATTCCATATTCGGTGAACGACTTTCTTGGACTTGATCTAAGTTTCCGCCAGAGAAATTACGATTGTTGTGATCACCTGCCAGAGTTCCTGGGGCAGAAATTCGATTTGCTTTTAATTTCGCTCGTTGAGCAGCCAGCATAGCAGCAGCGTCATTGTTGCCTCCATACAAAGCAGCAGCATTGGGCGAGAGAAATCCAGTCGCATCGGAAGACTGGCGGAAGCTGCGAGCCCCAGGTGAAGAAGCAGCCGCACTTGGTGATTTAAGACCCAGAGACGCCATTTTTGCTTCCATTTGTTCTGCCATGATACTGTTAGGGTGACTAGGTGACAGTAATGCGCTCATAGGATCACTTCGAGCCATTTGTTGAAGAACGGTGATAAAGAAACGAATCTGTACCTGTGTAGATTCCTGCAACAGACTGTAGAGTGCCGCCGTACGTTCTGCCTCGGACAAGACGCGGAACCATTGCTCAATTGCGCTCAACTCTTCTTTGAAGTTTTGATCGAGAGAAGCAGCCGCCATTTCCTCCAAAGTAGCTTCATAGTGTTGCAGGTCTTCGAACCATTTATCAATGGCATCCGACTCTGGCGTCCCTTGATGCTGCATGCCGACTAGTTCCGAGCTAGGTCGCAGTCCTCGAGAATTGGGGGAAGGCAAGACGTTGTTGCCCATGTTAGGGCTCTTCATTAGACCAGCTCCGGCGGAAGTCTTTCCCACAGAGTATCTGGAAGGATTCATGTTTCCCACCGGGGACGTGCTACGCCCGGACGGTGAATGAGGGGGTCGCAAAGAGGTATGGTAGTCAGACATTTCTGCGAGAGAGAGAGAGAGAGAGAGAGGGAGAAAAGGGAATGTAAGATGTCAAGCTGCCGAATCCTCACGCTGTTGCCAGCATTTCAAATTAACAAACACTCACAAGGACAGCGTGGAAGAGAGATGCTCAGCAAAGGAGAAGGAGTGATGATCTTTTGGTGTAGGACTTTGTGGAGTTTGGTGAATCGCTAGCTCGACTGGCGATCGTATGAAAGAGTACCGAAGAGAAAAAGGATAATTGTAGAGCTGGTGTCGTCCTTCGAGGCGAAGCAACCTTGTCGACAGAACACTCTCCGGTGAAGAATGGGGTGTAACTGGGAAGAACCTTTCAGTGTCTTCTTGTTCAAGTGGAAGGGCAAGCTAGAGGCTCTTCCGCCAAACAATTATTCGTGGGCTGCTGAAAAGGGAAGAGAAAGAAAGCGTGAGAGAGAACAGAGTGTTGTGAGGCGGCAAATTTGGTCCTAATGACGACGTCGAGGGACAGGTGTTTCAATTGGAGCAGCGGCCGGCGCAAAGCTACGAGGGCGCAAGGAATTGGATTCGTGGTTGTGACGGAAGCCGAAAAGCCAATTAAGAGATCAAAGTAGGGAAAACATGGGGGGGAGGGGCGCCCAATTTGTCGTGGCGATGCACAAAATGGCTAAGTCAAAGCACGCGTACCTTGGCAGATAATCAGTCACAAATTAATATTACACCCTAATCCAACGGCGGCAGACCACAAAGAGCTCGATAGCAATCTCGTCAATCATGTAAGGGTTTTGCATCATACGCTGACGTCGATGTTGCAGAATATTTGCATAGCTCTCAAAGATGCATACCGCTTTAAAGGTGATGGGCTGAAGGGATATCGATCAACGTCATCATAAAGATCAAGATTGAAATGTACCGGGGGGGGGGGTTCTTGCACCCTTTCTAGACTTGCGATCATGCAAATTCAGATTCTCTTGAGTACGTCGACGATCTCTGGCACTCGAAGACAACGACTTGGGTCTATTCCTCTTCCGTCCAGAGTCGTCATTCATGGTAAGTAAGTCTCGTCTGCGTGCAAAGGTTGAAAAAGATCGTCATTGAGGAAAGGAGAGGGAGGAACGATGTCACGTGCAAAGCAGAGAAAGGAGCGAGATTGATGCTTTTATCGGTGGTAGAATCGTACACGCCTGGAGCTACGTAAGTGTGGCCAGGAATGAAACCTGACCGAGTTGAGGTACTCACTCTACCATCAGCAGTGTACGTACGTCTGGCCGCTTTTATCGACTCTGCTTGGCCTGTCCACGGTTGGTAGAGCTTAGGAAGAAGTTCCAAAGTTCGAGGTGACGTGGGAGAGTAGGATTTAAAAGCCAAAGACTGGCATTGCATCACAATTGTACAACATTGAGCTCATTCCGAGCAGACCGTCTGGTTTTCGCCTTGGAGACATGTCTGCCGTCGGCAATCAGCCGACGGAGACATATGCAGACCTGAGTGTGAGGAAAAGGAAGGCATCGCCAGGGATGGAAGTGGTCGTTCTTGTTTTGCTGACACCACCACGCATATGTTCGTACGAATGAAAAACGCAGGCGATTATCAGCCTCGTTAGGAAGCGTCTGACAGTACCGCCAATAAAGAACACCATCAAGCATATCAGCGACTCGCATACGATCCCTGGATACTTTCCGATTACGGGACTCAAGCAAGAGCTGATAGATCGGCTCATCAATATCTTTACATCACTTAGAGACCAGAAAATGCCGGAACATTACCGAGAGGCTAGGAGGATTCTGGAGGAACAGACAGGCTCTCGAATTACTGTCAGGTGAATGGAGCAGATACGTTTGAGATGCCATAGATGGCTGACTGCAAGTTTCCATCTCTACAGCTCCGCTCCAACCCCCAGCTGGCGGTATCAAGCCCCTCCCCAACAAGCTAGTTCGACTAGTCACCACCCTTTCGCGAATACTTCCCTTCCGGCAAAAAGTAATACGTACATGCACAGCCCTCATCAATCGTACATGACCCCGGGCATGGCAAGTACGTCCTCAGGACCTGCTGGATCTATGCAATACCAACGTGCGTCACTACAGCACCTTGTTTGCTAATGAAATTTTCGCTCACGTATTTGGTTTATCTCCTGATTAGCCCTTCGCCGACCGCACTTTCAAGAAACACCGTTCCTCCAACTGAAATGTTGGGTGAATGGCGCAGTTATTTGTCCAGGTAAGAATATCGAGTATGTATGTGCGACTCCGAAAGTTTCAATCCCCTAAAACGATCCGACTGGCTGTCCGTGCAGAGGCTGCCTCCAATCAGAGAACGTTAGCGACATACAGAATGAATCTGACGCCTAATGATCTATCGTTACTGAAGCTACCTACGTGAGTATTCTCTCAAGAACAAGAGACTACTACGAGGCATCTTTTCGAAGCTGAACACCCTTTGGATACGCTTCAAGCAGCGCCGTTCATCAATTGCGCTTGTTTTGTACGACTAAATCTGCCTACGACGCCGCGTTGAATCCGTCGCATGCCGCTGCTCTCGAGTTTCCTATTTCTTGCGAGGTAAAGGTGAACAACAAGCCTTTGAGTATCAATCTTAAAGGAAATAAAAAGTCGGTGAGGGTCTTGGCTCCGCACATCAACAAGGATAATGCTCTCTACTTTGGTGGTCAAGAGAACAGAATCGAGTTCTTCTACCATAACACGTCACAAAAGTATGTCTTGAGCATTGCCGTGTGCGAAGTTCGGAATGCGGACACCTTGGCAAGAAAGGTTCGAAGAGAGAGGTCTCGAAGCAAAGAAGAAGTTCTTGGAGCAAGTGAGTGCCAATTTAGTCGTGTGAATTGAAGCCGAAGAAACGCTCATTGGCTCTGTTTCAATTGATTTCCGTGCAGTGAAACGAGCGGCAGAGGATGATGACATTGTGATGGGGGATGTTTCTATGGGGTTGAAGTGTCCAGTGAGTATCCCTACTTGGTCAAAGGAACGGCTATCTGGAAAATTGACTACTAATGTTGACCCTTCCCAAAGTTGAGCTATATGCGACTCAATACTCCCATTCGATCCAGCTCTTGCACGCATATGCAGTGTTTTGACGCCTTTGCCTTCTTCTCTCTAAATGAGCAGACACCGGCGTGGGTTTGTCCGCACTGTTCGAAGAAGATCAAGCCTGACTCGCTCTTTCTGGACGGGTGAGTGACTTCTGTGGCGGGGCAGGAGATGTGGAGTGAAACGGTGGACAAGAGATGATGTACTGAAGTCTGGATGGCAATGACACAGATATGTACAGGACATCTTGGACAGGGTACCGGAAGAAGAAGAAACCGTGCTTGTGGATGCTGACGGACGATGGTACACGCCTAACAAGAAGTATACCTCCTCTGGTGCTGTTGAGCCTGCCTCGTTGTCCAAGGAGTCGGAAGGGAATGAACAAGAGGGAAGGGAAGGAAGCGCGGCAAAGAAGGACAGCGCACAAAGTGATGCCATGCTTCCACTTGGATTCCCGGTACCTGACGCTCCACCTCAATCAAAATCGGCAAAGCCAATCATTGAAGTTTTCGAGATCGACAGCGACAATGAAGAGGGAGAAGCTTCCTCGGTCGTCACGAAGAGTGACCTGAATGGTTCAACGGCTTCTTCAAGAGATCAAACCTATCAGGCGCACCACGACGGCGCCGACAATTACCTTTTACCAGGACGATCGCCGTACACTTCCTCTTCGACCCTACAATCTCGCGCCTCACCGTTGCCGATCACAAAAAGCAGCTCGGAAAAGCCTCAGGGAGATGTAATCGATCTGACGCTTTCCGACTCGGAGGACGAGGATGCCGCTCCTCACAGATCAAATGGTGCGTCTATCGCTGCGGCGGGAGATGTCCATCAAATCAACGGCAAAGCAGTTCCATTCACAAATGGTCAATTCGGCAAACATGAGAACGGCACTTCTTTCATTGATGATCGCGCAGGTAGCAATGCACACCTGACCCATCCGTCGAGAGGTCCACGTCCTGGGCACGCCTTTCGAACGGGCGGTACGCCGACCTTACCCCACCGACCAGAGAGAAGATCGAACTCGAACGCGGAAGAGGACAATGACAATGACCTCGAAGATCAAGATCCAGATGACACCGGCCCAATTGTCCGTCATAGAAAGAAGCGTCGAAACAATCGTCCTGGAGAGGAGGAGGAGAAGGAGGAGGAGGAGGTGGGGGAGAAGGGAGACAGTCTCGAAGATCCCAGAAGAAGCAACAGCGAAGGGCTCTATGAAGATGAAAGGGCTGGCTTGACGTTGAAGAGCTGACCCTGTCGTACCTCCTCTCTCAACATACACTCACACATTCCCAAATCTGCTCCAGTCTACAACATACCACGGATGTCACCGATTCCCCGCATCTCCCCCCCCCCCTTCCGGCTCTTCCTTCATTGTACTATAGACGTCACAATCAAACTCTTTCATCTACCACCAGCGACATATCCACCCATTGCTTACTCTCTCTGACACGCAAGTGAGGTGTCTGGAATTCTATTGTCAATGCAATTTATACAGATGCGATTGTTACAAGATCTTTCTTCAAAAGGCCAGCACTCATCTGCCGGCTTTGCGAAGTAGTTTTCAGCTGTATGTGCCTCTACTGTCGACCCACCGATCCCAATCGAAATGTGAGATCTTGTTCTCATACCAAAGATCTTGTCCGTGATCGTCTCGGACAACGGTGCCTAATTCAAATTCGATCTCAGAGAGTATTTCGTTGGCGAGGTAGAGGGGACAATTCTCTTGATTTGCAATTTCCAACGTCGTAGCACCAACGCTCCAGCTCATCGGGTGATCGCTATTCAAGCCGCCACCATCTCCTTCTTCTCCTTCCTTTCGTCCTCCTCCTCCTACGTGATCATGTGTGATGAGCTTCTCCTTCTCAGCGAGAAAGGACAGCATCCGCACTGAAAAGCGAGAAGCTTGATACTTTGAGGTGTGAAGGACCCGAATGCCCGACTGAAAGGTCTTGCAATCGATGCAAGGGGCTGTGATCGTCGGTAGGATCTTACAGACTGCGAGTAATGTCTTGGGAGAAACAAGAGCTACACCCCTCGCCCGATTCCACATACACCACAGCTCGTCCAAGGGAATGATGCCCTTTCCAGTCTCTCCATTGAGCTGCTGCGGCTGCTGCTTTGTCACAGTCGAGGAAAGAAGCTCCTGACTTTGCTTTGCTAGTACTCGACCCTTGCCCATCAATGGAGAAGCGCCAGAGTACAACAAACCTGCCAGCTCTTGCGCTAGCTGCAAGTTATACTCCATCTCGTCCTTGGCCATGTCCAGCGTGATGGCCGGTGTTGACAGTCCTAGTCTGACCAAAGAGGAGCGAATGATATTGGCCGTCTCATCCTTTCCTCCTGTTTCTCTCCCAGCGGCGTCAGCGGAAGCTTCCTGTCTTGTCAGCTTTGCATTCAGAAGTTCTGCTAAGTCCACCATCTTCTTGGCTTTCTTCATCAACGCTTCCAAGTCTCGGAAAGCATCCTTCATGTCGTCGGACTCTTCTTGTGCTTGCAGATCAACTGCAGAGAAGATTCCCTCGATTCCGACTCTTTTAACTGTGCCAGTCTCACCATCTTGTTGCCCATATACAAGGGCAGAGGAAGCGGAACGGCCGTCTATATTGCGATGCTGTGACGAGAATCGACTTTGACTTGAGGGGCCAAGTGTTTGCAAGGAGATTAAATTGCTCTTTTGCCAATGCTTTTCTTTCAGGATTGTTTTTAACAACGAGTAGAACTCCTTGTCTCCTCCCTTTCTGAAGCTCAAACGAACGCTATCGTGACGCTCCAACGCTTCTTCTTTTGGCACCGGCGTATGTCTACGACTCTCGGAAATCTCTTCCGATCTTGTAGTGGCAATTGTAGACAGTTTCAACTCTTTCGGATTGATCGTACCCAGAGGTGTATCACACATCTCACAGCGTGACATGGAAGGGTGATTGGCAAAAGTGCAGATCGGACAGGAGAGACCGTTCTTTGAAGTAGTAGATGCCTGTGCTTGATTGTCACGCTGGGCAGAGCAATTCAATTTTGATGCTGTCTTTGTCTCCTCCATCACCAAATCCTTTGACTCGCTTGCGACTCCGCATAGCTGACACTTGACTGTGCTGTTACTGCTAGACGGGCTCGATGACTCTAACGTATTGCTGTATGCACAAATTCGACAGATCCAAGTCTTTATTGCCAAGGTATGCCCTCGTTCGTGATCTGGGATAGCGGTGTTCTCCTTCCGATCCTCTCCAATAAGTTTCGACTTCCTGTTATTTGCGATGGAAGCCGAGACTCTTTCTTCGCCTCGATCGCTTGCTTCGCTTCTTTTTTCGAATCCGAGAGTCACTTTGGGACTACTCTTGAAGAAGCCTGCATAGTATTGCGTCTCTCGGACCAGATCGAGTGTCAGAAAGCAGCTTTGAGAATGCGAATTCGTGTCATCAATGTAGAAGAGTCTATGCGTCGTCAAGTAGACTGTTCCACCAGTGTGCTGTAATGACTTGTTGGGGCCGGAATAAAGACCTACGTTGCCCGTCAACAAAAAGACTTCTTCCGAAGGGTAAAGATGTGCGCCAAGGGAAAGATTGGTGATGGATATTGCCTGAAAACGATCCATATTTGCAATCGCTTTGACATCATCCACGCCTGTACTGCACCTCGACTACTCTATCGCCGCTCTTTGCCTCTCATCCTGAGGTTGCTAGGCGCGGTGAGGAAGGTGATGAAGTTGCAGGACAGGAAGGTGGTGAAGCTCCACCTCATAATTGTATTTCACACTCGAGACTCGCGTTTGAGCGCGGGCCACGCACCAAAGATGCACACAAAAAGTAACGGAGTCGCTTGTTTCCCGTTGACTCTCCTTCTGCAGGTCATCGTCGCCGCCAAGAGGTATGGAGACACCCGACAACATCTCGCTGATTCTCAGGCTAGCCTTGATCGAATCACTGACTTTAGGTGGATCACAGCAACGCACGGAAAGTGTATCGACAACAGCGACACCAGTAACGCTACTTCCACAGTCAAAAGAGACGCTCCTTCTTCGATCTCAAAATGCACAACTTCAGTTCTTGCAAAGTATCGAGAGGCACAAACCAATTGTTCAGTTCGTGAACGAGTACAAGGAGAATCAAGCATATCTGCAGCCTGCCGGTCTGGTAAGCGAGGACGACAAGAGAGAAAATGGTGGAGATGTCGAGCAGAGTAGGACACTCGATGGAGGAGAAGGGGTGCCTCTCTTGAGCACTCAGTCAATCATTTCCTTGCTGCTCGAATCAGAGGCAGATATCAGACAGCTCAGTAGAGATTTAAGGAGGTGTAGTGACTTCCACGAAAGGGGTATCGCAGGCGCAGGCAAGCTAGCAGGTGAGGGGCGCACGATAAGCTTTTCTTATCACCTACCAGAGAATTGATGAGATGTGGGGGGTCTACATTTGCAGATCATATGGCTCTTCTGCCACGATTGGATCGTCTGGCGAGCGAGACGGATGCAGCAAGCAAGCAAAGAATGATGACGGAGGAGCGTGCAATGCAGCTCATGGAGCAATACAGTGCCCAAGTGAGTGTGATGTCTGTCAGACTTGCTGTCAGGGTATCGATCCTCACAATCTCTCAATACTCCACAGGTCGATGTCATTTCGAATCTTTTCATACAGTGGGATCAGATCCTGACTCAGACAGAAGGTGTCCTGACCCAGCTGGAACGGTCAACATGGTAGAGGTGTGAAGAAATAATATAGTAATGTACAACAAGCGATACTTTTGCATCGATGACGAACGTCTATGAAGAAGGTGATCGTGTTGCGATGCTATTCTACAGAGCAAGCTTTAAAATACGTTGCAAGGCAATGCAAAGGAAGATCTTCAAGATCACTTCTTCCACGCTTCGGACACTGTGGGCGCCTTGAGCCCACTGTTTGCGAGTCTTCCCGTCTGCAGAGTACTACTGACGCCGTTCTGGAAGGGGTTCTTGGACTTTGTCTTTGTGGTCGTTTGTTTGTTCAACTGTCCAGAAACTCCTTCGGCCGTCTTTGGATGCTTGGACTTTTGCGTGGAGTTTACTGCAATAGAAGTCGTCTTGGTCGATGTCGGTGTATTGGCGAGTAGGTGCGGGTACTTGCTTTGAGCAGAAGCAGAACCTGGGCGAATGCTACTAGACGCAGTAGGTCGAAGTGGACTGACACTCGCCCTGGAGGCATTCGTTGATGGCTTCCTCGACACTTGACCTTGATGGATGGCACTTTGAGCAATAGCACTCAATCGATTGAATCGACTGGGCGTCCCACTACCGTCATCTTGAGAAGACGTCGTGGGTAGCCGTACTCCCGGTCCCTCGATTCCCATTCTTGCATTGTAACGATCGATCTCGACTTGCTTCAGTCCATCACGACTCCACGTCGCACTGGAACTTCTTGGCCTTGCCCTCTTGGCTCGTGCTTGATCTGTTTCCGGCGGTAGGATGTCGTCGATTGGTACGACGCCATGAGGGATTCCAAAGATGGCATCAGCGTCGATTGTGGCCTGTTCCTCCAATGCCTTGGCTAGCCCTTCTTTCGTCTCCCACGCTTTGTGTTGCTGTCTTCTCTTTACTGTTTCCTCGTCGTCGCTGTCACTGTATGCGCTGTCTGGCTCTTCCAATTCAATATCTGCTGTACTCGGGAGCGGCTGTTGTTGCGTTGATGTCGACGTCGATGACGATGGCACGGCTTGCGATGGAATTTTGGCTCGTAAAGTGGACGTGATCACCAGTGCTGCTTGTTGTTGCTGTTGTTGCGCTTTCTGGAACGGATTATTGTTGGCCATAGCTGGAGCAGCAGACACCTGCTGCAATTGCTGCTTGACCACTTTCACGTTCTTGCTCTGAGAGGTCACTTTGATCGAGGTGGGCGCCACGACCTTGACAGATGCGGCAGCAGTCTTGACAAGAGGGATAGCGGGAGCAGCGACAGGAGCAGTGGCTTTGATCGGAATCGGAACAGAGATCTTGGCAGGAGCTGCCTTGACTGGCAGTGCTTGTTTGACAGTAGGAGGAGGAGGAGGAGCAGATGTTGCTGCTACCATCACCTTGGGAACGGTTGCTACGATAGCCGCCTTGAAAGAGGCTGCCTTTGCGGGTGATTTTGGACGACTGATCAACCCAAGCTGGCTAGATATCGGTTGTCTTGAAGGGCTGCTGTTGTGCTGGACAGGTCGTGGAGGGCTTTGGCTGTGGATCTTTGGTGGTGAAGGACGAGGAATGCTGGACGCAGGACGAGGAGCAGGCGAAAAGATGGCTCGAAAACGATCTATCCGCTCTCGCAGAGATGGCTTAGGCGCCGAGGTTGCTGAGCTGCTCGAAGGCGCAGGCTCAACTTCGCCTTCGCTGATGATATCCTCACTACGTAGTGACTTTCTGTCGAGGCTGGTGAATGATTCGTCGATGCTGTCTTGCGATAGACTATCGATATCTTTCGTCCCTTCAGTGCTTTCCGCGGCGATAGGAGAGATACTTCTAGCTACGTCCACTACCTTCACATCTTCCACTTCCCTCACTTCTTCCTTTCTGATCTCTATGCTTACATTTTCGTCCACCATATCTTTCACATTGAGTTGAAGATCTTCTGCTATCACTCTCGAGACTTCCTCCTCGTCTTTTTCCATCTCAATCATGGAGATCTCTTTCTCCTCTTCCTTTTCCCCCCCTTTCCCTTCATTATCTTTGTCCTCACCCAAATCCTCCATCATCTTCTCTTCTTCCGTATTCAGTACAAATTCCTTTAGTGCAGCAATCTCCTCTTCTTCGTTTGTGTCATCTATGACGATGATCTCTGTGACGTCTTTTGCAGGCCCCACCATCTTCGGCACCACTGAGCTGCTTCCATTGGCCTCGCTTACGAGCGTCTTTGGTATATCTTGGATGGCCTCTTCGGCATTCTTTCGCTCCTGAAGAACCTCATCGTCCTTCTTTCGTTTTCTTTCTGTCTCTTCTCGGCTTTCTTGACTCTTTCTTTTACGATCAGCACCCTTTTGAAGTCGATCTTCTTCGATGGTCTCTTTGCCCTGCTCGTAAGATTCTGCTGCCATTTTTGTCAGGGTGAGAGTCTTTGCCTCCGCTGCAACAGATTTTATCGCTTTGACAGGTGAGTTTATAGGAGTAGACGACTTGCTCTGGATGCTTGATCCGGCGATAGGGGCGTCGATGTCTGGGACAAATACGCTTGACGGCCGCTCGTACTTCTTTATCTGGGATATAGACGCCTCAGGCTCCTTTTGTGGAGAAGGTGCAGATGGAGATGGACTGGAAGTACGAGAAGCTAGAACAGGTTTGGTGTACATCATTTTAGGCGGAGTCGATGCTTTGGGCATGCGAGACTTTTTGAATGGTGATGTCTTCTTCGATGAAGTGGTCTTCTTTGCTTGCTTCTGCTTATCCTTCTTAGGAGATCGCAGGATATTGACGTTCATCTCAGCCTCAGACACAGCATTAGAGCTGTGAGATCACATGAAAGACGTGTCTGAGTGAAGTAAAACGATTACCGGTGACGACGACTAATGACGACTCACATGTGATCCTGGTACGTATCCCTTGCATGCTGTATTATCGATTCGACCCAATTGATCCCTGTTTGGTTCATGACACTTTCGAGTGATGTCAACTTGCACCTTGCTCGCTGATCGTTGACCATCTTCAGAAGCCTTTGCTGTCCCTCTGCGTTTGCGCTGGTGCTGCATTGCGAGGCCATGGTGGGCCGCTGCTTTCCGAGGGATGTATGCAAGAGCAAAAGATTACTACTACTCAGATGACCCACCCTACTATACCTGCTCGGTGTGTTTCAAATGCGCGCCCAGAAACCTCGACGCGCACGTCCCACGTGAACAACAACATTTGGTGCTGCAAAGACAGATTTGGGATGCCAAGCCATAACATAACGCTGCTTCTCGCCTTTGCAGGTATTCGGAGTCGCAACGAATTCGAAGGGGAAGGCGATCATCAGCACGAGCAGTACACTGAGCGGACGATGTCTGCGAGCGCTCCACTACAGTCGGTGACTATCACAAGAGTCGAAAGTCGAGCCTTGCCTACACCTCATACCGTCTACGCGCTACTGGTCGTCTTACCGGTACGTTCGTGGACAGTGTTTCGCCGCTACTCTGAATTCTACTCCCTTCATCAAGCTCTCTCCGAGGGGACTGATGGTCTTAGCCAACCCCCAGCACCATTTCCACCCAAGCATACGGCACGTCGTACTCTCAAGACCATCACTGGCCTAGGTGGACTATTACCCCAGGGAGAAAGCGCAAAAGAAGCAGACGAACTTCAGGCACGAGAGAGGAAAGACGGCCTCGAGAGATTTCTGAGGGCAATCGTAGCAAGCACAGACAGTAGTTGGAGAGAAAGTGAAGCTTTCAAAGACTTTATCGAGCTGCCAAAGAGTCAAACTGTAGCCTCAACATCTCGGTCGTCTACTTCTCCTACCGCAAGTCGATACGTTCCTGGTAGCTACTCTTCTCCTCAACATGAGAGACAAAATGCTCGAGCAGATCAAACCAATACGGTCGGAGGTCTGACCACCAGAACGCTGGGAAAGAAGTTGCCAGCCAAAGAGACAGAGGCGACCAAGTCGTTGGACGAGACTGGCCTGATTGCTTCTCAGCAAGCTCAGATGGATGCGCAAGACTCGCAACTAGAAGACTTGGCATCTGTGCTCCGAAGGCAGAAAGCTATGGGCTTAGCCATCAATCACGAGCTACTGGAACAGACTGAACTGCTTGATCATCTTGATCAAGAGGTCGAGCATACACACAATAAAATGACTGGTGCCGAGAAACAGCTGAAGAGATTGGGTGGCTAATAGGGCAGCCGGGAGGTTTCCTGTAGCAATTTCGGAACGCGGCGGTAAGTTTGTTAGTCAAGAATATACTACATACGTTCTTTCTTGAATAGCATCACAGCGTTCTCCACGCTCTCAGACTGGTGGACCAGGCTTACCGATGTGGGTCTTGGGTGTCTCAGGCTGGAAGAATAGTCGCTCCTTGGCAAACATGTGCCTAAGGCAATTTCGGAAGTTTCCAGAGTCATCACGGAGAATTTCAGGACCTCCATCCTCTGCTGTCGTTGAAAGTCGGCAGAGTCCATCAACAGTGCGCAAAGCTCCAAACTGTTAGTCCGCTGGCAGAAGAGGTGCAAGCGTATTTGTTGTCGACTGAGAGGATAAGGAAGCCAAGGTAGCACCTCGATGAAGATTGAAGGCACGGATCCTCTCCTTACTGTTGAGAACTTTTAGTACAGAAAGTGGAAGGGACGGCAACGAGGCATCAAGGCTGTGCGTCTATTTGGATGTGAAAAACGAAATAGATACTCTTTCCAGGCGGCACCGTAGTCTGAGATTGAGGTTTCACCCAATTAAAGCCCTGTCACAGGACGACAGTCGGACTCGCGGCAACGAGCTGTCTTGACACGAGTTCAACATCCCTCAGCTCCTGCGCCTATAGTGCCTTCAAGCACCGGATCAGCTTCGAGTGGGGTGATTTGCCATGTTCTTGCTCCTGCTGCCACACGGTCGGTTCCAGGTCTCCAGCACCTTTCGCAGACCGTCCGACTGGAAGCACACCAAACAGTAACTTTTACAGGCTTGCAAAGGGACACTAGACACAATTGTAAGCAAAAGTTCCGAATTCGTTCAACACTTGTGTAATTGAAATGTGAAAAGTCGCAGCGGTGGTACGAAGGGGACTGTGCGCGATCCTCAATGTAACGGGAATGCTATCAGGTCACTGATCCAACTGTCTCGGCGGTCTAAGGGTCTTGGTTGCTTTTCCCCCCGATATGCACGGCACACATCGAAAGCCTAGATTGCACTACTTCTCGACAGGAAGGAGAGCAAAGGTCTGTGTCGCACTTAGCCAGAAAACACGACGAAAGGAGGCCCCGAACCGACTGAAAGAAGAGGTAGTGGTAAAGTGAGGAAAACTTAAATATAGATAGATAGAAGAACCAAATAAGTTCCGTTCCCAACGAGCCATCTTTACGTTCCCCAATCTAGCTTGTCAAAATACCAGATTCGTAAGAAGAGCAGCATTACAATTTTTTTTTCCGCATTAGCTCTCAGATACCTCTTCCGAGCACATATCTTTGTTGATCAGCTTTGCGTCACGGTTTGAAGACAAGAGGAGGAGGTCCGACACGAAGACCTACTTTGAGATTCCTTACTCGACACATAAGCCCAATCGTTCTATTTTCTATCTTATTTTTTCTCTTGTTTCTCGCCCTCCCCTCCCCCCTCCCTTTGTTCTGGCGAAATTTAGCAATAGTGATAGTGATTTAGAATAATAGAATTTATGGAAGGTGTACGCTTGTAAATAAAGAAAAAGAATAATCTCGAAATCGGGACTATCCATACCCCAGTCAAGGAGAATAAAAAACCAGTGAGAGAGGAGAGGAAAAGCGAGAAAGAAAAGTCGTCCAAGGAGAGATATTCGTACGAATTTCATTCTGAGATAGAGTGATAATCATTGTTACAAGTGAGATAGTATTGCAGGTCTTTGCACCAGGGTGGTCAGACTCCCTCGGGAAGATATAAGGAGGAGGTATTGCTCTCTCCGTCAGAGGATCCCAACTCAGATATATTCCCACTCCTCCTCACAACTTTGCCAATACTCGTCGTGCTCGGTCTTTGTCCCCTACCCCCTGATCTTCCCCCATATCTTACCTTACTCGACTGTCTTCCTCTTTGATAGCGCAAGACGTCTTCACGAGGTAGTAAGGTGCCCTACACATTCTAATTCTCACGCCTGATCGCCCATCACACCTCCAATCTACGTCGAGACCCCTCTCTGCACCAATCATCCACTCTGTCATCTACCTCACACCCTCTTTCACCTCAAACACTATGGATATTCTAGGTGAGCAAAGGCATAGCATTCCTTCTCCTTTGAATCTACTAGACGTCTGGCTTACTGATCACTATACTCTTCCCTACCAGAGCTTGTCCACGACGACCAACGAGCTGAATCTCGCCCATTCCAGTGCTCCTACAAGAATTGCCCGAAAGCTTTCAGCAGGTGAGCAGCCATTGTTCCAGGCATTGTAATTCACTCTCGATGCTGACGATCATGTGCCGCTTCTTACCCATCACTCTCGACAGACGATCGGATCTTGCACGGTAAGTGAAGCGGTTGAGTAGACCCTTGATGGCGTTTTGGCAATGCAGGGCATTTATTTTTAGTGTATTGGTGTGATGACACGCGCGCTGCCAAGACTACTTTAAAATTTAGGGAAGCTAGTGGAGCTGGGGCGACGCGCGCTGTGCCCTCGTGAATAACCTCTTCCGTGTTCTTTTGTTTGCAAGAAGCGTCCTGGTGCCGAAGGGGGGGGGGAGGAGAGACATAGAGGGCAGCGGTGTCACTGTGGCTCATCTGCACGCCCTCGCTGCAACATCAGAGGCCTTCTCTCCTCTCGGGAGGCGCAAGCAGCAGGCATTTTGTGGCTGGAAGCAGGATAATGAACGGAACAAAAGAAAGACATGTCGGTCTGTCATTGTTCGTACTTTTGGTTCGTCATTGTTCCGGTGTTCCAAAGGGGGACGCGATCGGTGGGCTTAGCCTTTTCCTGCGCCAGGTGCATTACACTTTTGCTTCCGATTCCAGAAACTGTGGTAGTCTATCTTAAATCTTTTTATTGCGCCCACGCTTACACATATTACACTTGTCGACTCCCTCGCACGCACACACAACAGGCACGCTCGAATCCACTCCAACGAAAGACCATTGTGAGTGAGGACAGCGGAGACGTACATTTGATGTACAATGGATCTGTCAACAATGCTGACTCGTCTACGCCCTTCTTTGTGTTCTTTCTTTCTGTGCAGCGGTTGTCCATACCGAGGATGCGGCAAGACATTCATCCAGAGATCAGCGTTGACTGTTCACCTTCGAGTCCACACCGGTGAACGACCGCACATCTGCGAGACTTGCACAAAGGCATTGTGAGTCGGCTCTTCTGTTCCTTTAGCGTCATTAGCTTGCTGCTCACGCCTATGTTCTACTTCCCTTTTCTCCAGCGCCGACTCGAGTTCTCTGGCTCGCCACCGTAGGATTCACTCGGGGAGACGACCTTACCGTTGCCTGGTCGAAGGATGTGGTAAAAGCTATTGCCGGAAGACGACGCTTACCAAGCACACCAGACGGAATCATGCTGCTGTCATCAAGAGCACTCACGCTCGAAACATCGCAGGAGCAGGACCTCTGTCTATTTCAAGCAACTCTACCAATCTGATGGGAGGTGTGACTATGATGCGACATTTTTCCGATGCAACTTCTCTCGGTGCTAGACTGCCTCTGTCTTCCAATGGAATGATGAGTGATTCAAGTCCGACGAGTCTGTACTACCCGGAGGAGGGCTCTCGACGGGACAGCGATGATATTCAATCATCGTGCAGCAACAGTCAACCAGTCAGTCCGGCGGAACAACACCACCATCAACTGCAATTACAACAACAACAACATCAACCCATGTACCCGGTCTACCTGAACACGAATGACTTTCCCCCCTTTCAGTACCATACCGGACAGCAGCAGCAGCAGCAGCATCATCAGCAGCTGAACAGTCCCATGTCGGCGGTAGGGCCTCCCTTACCGTTCCAGTACAAGCAAGAAAAGTCCGATCACGACAGTATGTCGTCGATGGCGCTAGGAAACGTCTCTCAGAGCTTCCATCAACCGTCTTTTGACTCCTTCCAAGCGGCATCGACAGGCAACAACAATTTTGAACCAATCTCGTCGATGCAAAGTAATTCATTCTACAATCAATCGAACCCTTTCCCATCGTCATTCAATCCACCGTTGTTGATCTCTGAACAACTAGACCAGCAGCAGAAGCGCTCTACGATGAGCACTCAGCTTCAACAATCTCAGTCCCAAATGATCAACTTTATGAACCACAATCAGACGAACCACCAGACGTCATTTCCGATCTTGAATAACGGCTCACAAACCGGCTGGACCTCTTCAGAGTGAGCCGTCGTGACCGCGATGTCCACCGTCCCACTACACAATCGGGACCGATCAAATTACGATACTCGCCTGTCCAGCAACACCTCAAATGATCATACTCTCCATACATAATCATCTACACATCACCATACCGCGTCACCGAAACATGCTGCTGTACTCTTAGAGCTGCCCCTTTCATCTTCATCTTCTATCTCACTACCACGACAAAATTGCCTCTAATATCTCTTTAATTCGCTGCTGGAATCCCTCTCCTCCATATTGTGCTCTCGATGCCCTATTTGCTCAGTTGGATGTGGCGCGCCCTCTCTATAATCTTGGACATGTCCCTACGATCGCCACAAAGTAAAAATGAAATCTGCACAGTTGCCCACATGACTGCCAAGGTTTGAGATTGCGGTATGCTCAATTGACTTTTATTCTCGCTCATTACTGATACAATGCTTGTTGACTTTTCCAGACCTTTTCACACCCAGAGTCCGTACTTTCTTCCCGGCCAAGTCTGCCACAGTCGAATGGTACCGTCTTCACTTCCGCTTGCGACCATCTCTCCGTCGGGCGAGTAGCTTACCACATGGGCAGAACCATGATGACCTTTATGCAGCTCTCTTTCTTGACCACTTTCAAAGTCATAAATCCGTACCCATCCATCGTTGGTCGCTCCGGACACGAATCGATCGGCCAGTGTTGGATGGAGGGAAGCACAAGAGGGAGCTTGCGCTAAGGTGTGCTCTTTGCGCAGCTCTCGTCTGAGGGGTTGGCGCACACAGAGAGTAGAAGAAAAGATATAGTAAGAAGAAACGTCACTTCTTTCCTTCTTGAGCCTTTCACTCTCTCGGCATGCAAAGCACAAGCTCACCCATGAAGATCGATGAAATACACCTTCTTGCCAGAAGTCACTGTAAGAAGTTCGCCAAGACTGCCTGAAGATCTTTCCATTGACGTGATCGGGTCTTCGAATTGAAGCTCACTGGACTTGCTCATAGATCGAAGGTCCCACCATCTTTGGTACGGAGGGGTCAACATGCTGCTTTTCTGTTCCGCCAAGTTCTCTTCAAGTCTGCACTCACTTGATGATCCTATCTTCGCCGGCACTGATTACTGCTCCTTCCCCCTCTCCTCTCTGCCATACGACGCTCTTGATGTTGCCATCGTGAGCAAGTCCACTCGCTAGTGTTTTATCACCCAAATAGCTTGCCTCTTCGTCTGGTCTCGACAGGTCAAACAATCTTAATTTCTTCTCGTGCCCTCCTGTAAGAACTTGTTTCCCCCTAGAGTCGATTGCTACAGCTCGCACAATGTGATTATGTGGGAATGTATGTAGGCAAGTACCGCTGTAGGTATCCCAAACCTTGCTAACGAATTGAATCGTGCCCGTCAGCTTCTAAAGTAAATCGCAGCCTCACCTCTCTCTCAGCCAGAACTTACGCAGAAAAGTCGGCACTACCAGTGACTGCTCTCGCTGCATCCCCTCCTGATAGCTTACCGCTCCAGACAGCCCCTTTATGTCCCAGAAAAGTGCCGATCCAGTCACCTAGCCAGTCTCTCAGCCTGGTTTCATAGTGAAAGTCATGCCAGGCGTCAGCTCGTGTTTTATCTCCGGTCTACCTTGAACATGATACGCACATAGGGTTGCCGTCTTTGCAGCTTGACAACAGCGTGTAAGTTCCGTCATCTTGCTGCTCGGAAAATTCTAAATGTACAACAGGACGAGTGTGACCAGAGCAGGTGAGTGGAACAGCGCGAGTTGGTGCAGGTGAAGACATGAAAGAGCAGAAGCCAATCGTGAGGAATCGACAAGAACTTCTTGGCTGCACAGAGTATCAAAGAGAGTGGACGAGAGAGGTAGGCCGAGGTTGGTGTGCTCGAGGGGCTGAGGACGAAAGCTGAGACAAGATCTTGTTCTAGTGCTGTGATAGTGGTCTTTACCGAAGCAGTGTTGTATCAGATGAGATACTTCGGTCAGAATGTATATCGTGTGAGGGCGTAATATGAAAGGGTTGGGAGTCTAACACCCCGTCCGCCTAGTGTAGGAGACCGAGCAAGTGTACAACGACGAAGGAAATCTGATGAGAACTGAAAAGAGTCGTAATTGGAAAAGCGTTTGCGAGGGGAAGATGAACGAAGAGTCGTGGAGGCGGAAAGATAAGGTGAGAACAAGACGAGAGGAGAGAAGATGACGGTCCTTTTTGGCTTTGAGAAGGTGGTGGGGGACAAAGAAAAGGAGGCGAAAGGAACGGAGAGAATGGAAAGAGGAAGAGAAGGAGAGAAGAGACGATCTCGAGCGTGTTGGAAAAACGCGCGTCTATTGAGGTTTTTCCTCTAAAGTATTCAAAGTCATTTCACAAGGGGTTGGGGTCGAAGACTGGAGAGAAAAAAACGCCATCGTCGAATTGTGCATCAACCTCCGGACCTCAGCTCTTTGGGGCCAATGACCACTTCGACTACAGCTGTGCCCTCGCTTGCCTCTCTGACATCACTGCTGGAGAATGTCGTTCGCCGGTATGAGAGTGCGCTCGAGGCTCGATCAGTCAACTTCTATCCTTCTCAGTTGACGATCGCGCCTCAAAAAATCGCAGGATCTTCCAAATCGTCTATCCTTCCATGGACGGTCCGGTGCGTACCAGCATTGCTTGACAAAGCCAAGGAAAAGTCCACAAAGGACGATCAACAAGAAGCTCAAAAGGAGGAAAGCAGCAATCAACAAAAAAACATCGATGTTTTTGCGCCACCCTATCATTCTGATCTGCTCGTAGAAGAGCTACCGCAACATACTGTCTTGGTAAGGAGAATTGGCAGATCGAGTACCTCTATGAGATCCTGCATGTTCTGATAGAGTTGCGCAATTTCCTCTCTCCGGCTTAGCTCAACAAATATTGTGTCGTCCCACGACACTTTCTGCTCGTCACTAAAGGTGGGTGTGTCGCAAAGAAAGAAGAGCGTGGTGGTCTCGCATCCTAATTTCTCGAATATCCTTAGAATTTCAGCCACAAACTTCACCGCCCTCGCCCGACTCTCTTGCTATAGCATATCGAATCCTACATGCACACCAGTGCAAATCGATGCAAGCATCGTCAGAGGTAGGGCAAAGTAAGGAACTACTAGCCTTCTACAACTGTGGAAAAGTTAGCGGTGCCTCTCAACCTCATCAGCACATTCAATTTGCCGAGTTGGGTGGGGAGGACACGGTCAAAGTCAGTGGTAGTAATACCACGTCTCCTCAGTGTGCCATTCCAATCGAGAGTTTACTGGAATGTATCGCCAAGGATGGCAGTGAAGAAGGTAAGTCTTTCGACTGACGACCTCGGCGTGAGACCTTGCATTGATTGTGAACTGCCGCTGAAACTGGTTGGCAGAGCATGTACATGCCCTCCCCTTGCCCTACCAACACTTTGTCTGTCTCTTAAGTAGAGCGCCCATCGATGACGATGCCCGTCTCAGCGACTATCTGGGCATGAAGCTTCTTTCGCTTCTCGATGCCCTCTTCAAGGCAAGGATAAGTGCCGAGATGTTGGGTGGAGTTTCGAAAGATGCACCGAAGCGACGCTCTTCCCCGAGCTGGAACTTACTCATGACTACTAGAGCTATACATCTTATTCCCCGACAAGAAGAGAATTTCGACGGCCTGAAAGGACTGGTGAAAGGGGAAGATGGTGTAGATTCAATGGGCGTTCTGAGCATCAACGCGCTGGGATATGCTGGTCACCTCCTGGTCAAGTCGCAAGGCGAGTCTGAAGCTCTACATAGTTATCCTGGAGGCTTCGCCGAGATTTTGCGATACACAGGCGTCGCACCCGTCGAAGATGTAACTACTTCTGCTATCTCCTAATCGATGCAGCAGGATCCACAGGGAAGATCGTATCGCCAGAGCATCAACAAAATAAAAACGTGCACGACTGGGGAGCCCTCTCCTTCAATACGTGGGCCTTCTGCCGAAAGCAGCTCTCAACTTTTCAGCAGGTATCTTGAATTGGCGGTCTTGCGTGAGGATACCGTTGACTTCTTGCTGCAAAGGAAGACGAGAGAGAAGGAGGGCAGATGAGTAAAACGTGTCTGTGAACGCAAAGATGAGCTCTGCACCAGGAGACGTACCTCGGTATCGGTTGTCTGGGTGTAACAGAATCCCTGACAGATGCCTCCATCAATCACGCCATCGACCAATGTCTGAATGCGATGCATCAAATTTTCCTCGTCACCCGCCTCTGCATACCCCCAGTGACCTTCCTTGTCCATGCCGTCCTTTGACTTGAGGGAAAAGCCACCCATTTCAGTGAGAATGATGGGCTGTCCTTTGTACTCGTCTCCCGGTAAGATGACATCTCTCCCAGCTTTTGGCATCAGGATCCTTTCTACGTTCGCTACCGTGCCTTTGACGGCATCCGGGTCGCCGTAGTCATGGAAACCGACGATATCAGTCGGATCACCTTGCTCCCAGCCATCGTTTGTGATAACAGGCCGAGAAGGATCTATTGTTTTTGTCAAGTAATAGAGCGATCGAAGAAAATCTCTCTGGGTCTTCGAAGTCGCCAGCTTGGGCACACCCCAAGACTCATTGATGGGCGTCCAGGCGATGACGGACGGGTGATTGATGTTTCGTATCACTGCTTCGGTCCATTCTGATTGAAATCGAATCAGACTACTCTGGCTGAAATCGTAAGCATTGGCCATTTCGCTCCAGACCAAATACCCTAATCTGTCTGCATGATAGAGAAATCTCGGATCTTCCACTTTCTGGTGCTTTCTGCACCCATTCAGACCTGCTTCCTTCATCAGGATGATGTCGCGTTGTAATGCTTCATCGCTGGGGGCGGTGAGACCGGCTTGCGGCCAGTAGCCTTGATCCAGAGAGAGTGCTTGAAAGAGCCGCTCATTGTTGAGGTATATCTTCCCGTTGGCAATGTGTATCTTTCGCATACCCGTGTAGGTATCGACTCGATCAAGTACCTCTCCTTGTTGCGAAGACATGCTAAGCCGCAGAGTGTATAGTGTGGGATGATCAGGGCTCCACAAGGCTAGTCCTTCATGCCATGCATCCCTCTTTACCTTTGAAAGTATAGACGCTGGCCTCTCCAGACCATTCACCAGAACGCTCAGATAGACCGCAGCCTGTGCAGTATCGTTGGAGATCAAGGAGCTAGAAGATGCAATAAAGACACCATCAATGGCTACGTCGACCGTCATTCGAGCACCTTGAAGCTTTTCCGCTGTTGTACTTCCGACATTAAGCAGATCAGCTACCACCGATATTGTACCAAGATCGACATTTGTGGCTACCGTCGCTCGGTTGATGCGACTGTAGGGTACGTGCTCCATCCAAACTGTCTGCCAGATCCCCGTCGTCGGATGGTACCAGATCCCTTCGATTTTAGTCTGCCAGTATTGCTTTCCTCTCGGTTGTGTGACGTCGTTTGGTGGGTCACTTGCCCTCACCACGATCGAGACGTCCTCTTCATCAGTAGAGCGCAAGATGTGGGTGATGTCTACATGGAAAGGTACGTGTCCACCAGTGTGTTGCGTGACCTGATAGACAGACAGGGCTGGATATCACTAGCGAGCTTCATGCCGTACAGATCTTCCTGTTGCTCACCTGGTGCGAATCAACCCAGACAGTTGCATGGTAGTCAACTGCTCCAAAGTGGAGCAAGACTCTCTCGTCTGTTTTCAGACTGGCGGGCACTTTCACAGAACGACCATACCAGACTGCGATGTTGCCCGTCAGCGATGCGCTCGGGAGGCACCACACTCTTCTCTACTCACCGACCTCGTGCGGCTGTCGGTCATACACACCGGACAGCTCAGTCTGATGAGCAAATGGGACGACGATTGTGCCTTTATGTAGGAGAACGAAGTGAGAAGACTGTAACAAAAACAGCCCTTCCGTGCTTCGTCCACACTCACGATCGAAAGGCTGCTGCTTGCTGACTCCCTCCCTCCATTTCCACCAGCCTTCTAGCATGCCAATATCCTGATCATCAAAAGCAAAATGCCACCTTCCATTCAGGTTCTCCCATTTCTCGTCAGGTCGCTTCCAGTCTGGTCGGGGATGCTCAGGTCGAACAGATTCTTCGCTCATGTTGTCTGGATGGAGGAGCGCGGTGTATGTCTCTTGAGCTGATCAATTGGCCCCAGGAAGTGACACATTTCGACGCTTGGGCCACACTGACGCACTGAGTATACGCCTCTCCTCTTCCTCTCCTCCACACTCGACGAAATTTAGAGTTGCAGGCAATCGCAGCAAGCAGAACGCGGAGGAAATAGTCGTACAGATAATTTGGTACTGATGCAGGCTCATATGACAGTCACATCGCCTCAATTTGATGCTCGATAGAATTGAATAGGAGCATCAACACGATGAAGACGTACACTCGGAAGATCGCGATCCAGAACATGCTGCTCGCTCGCCTCTCCTCTTTATTAGTGCTGCGCTTAATATTCGATCGTGATACCCTCGCTCGCTGCCGATTAGAACACCGTCCCATCGCTGTCAATGTTCTTTGCAGGGATCAGAATCAGGTGTTAGTTCATTCAGCGCTCCTGAAACTGTAAGGGAGAATGACGCGGAAAGCGACTCACGATAGGAGGACACCCTTTCGCCTCTGGTCTCTTCTCTCGAGCTATTTCTCGTCCTCCTTTCCACGTCGCACTCTCGAGTACCTGCTTCAGATTTAACTGCTCATCAGCGAGACCCATCTTTGTCCGAATACCAGCAGCGATTCGATCCAGTAAGATGACTGTCATGGCTCTCCACTCTACCACGGCAGGGTGAGAAGGCTCAAGGAGAGGCAAAGCCTCACGGGGCCCCTTTGATGCTGCTATCAATCTGGCCTTGGGCTCCAATACGCCTGTATCGATAAGGAGACCGCCATTTCGATACTCTGGTAGCCCAGTCTGATGTTCGCCTCCGACAAATTCCCAGCCTAGGGTCTGCTCCATGGGCTCCATGATAGAGTAGCAAAGCCATTGACTGAGCTTGTGGAACGGTACGAGGGCTTCTTGACCGACAGCACCAGCCTTCTCCAGAGCATCACACTTCCAGACATCACCCATTATCTTGCCATCAAGTACGACTCTACCTTCGGAAGGCCAGACAGGAGCCAAGCCTTCGATGAGAGCCTTCCACAGCGTAGGAACTTGAACTTTGACTTTACCACTCGCATCAGTGACTGTTGTTGGATGCGACGCAAGGTAGTCTACGTGATGAGAATAGAACGATCAGTTAACAGTGTGGACGTTTGATCAAAAGGTAGCAACAAGTCCTTACCGACGAGAAATCCAGGCCTCTTAGCTGCTCCATCAATGTCTTTCACTGGACCTTGAAAGTATCCACCAGCATCTTTACAAACCACGTCACCCAAGCGACTCAAGAGCCCGGCTCTACCAGCAAGGCCTTCCATTGGATTACTTGCAGGGTCTACTTGAAGCGATATGCTTAATAGCTCTGGCGTGATTCTGGAGAGCGCTTTTGCCTCGCACTTTTCCTTCGATCCATCGCCGCCTTCGTCTTCTGCTCTTGCAAAAAGGCCAGACTCAAACATGTCCAATGACGCAACCGCTAAGCCTTCGCTACGCCCTATCTTCAGTCCAGTCCTTAACTCTTCATACGTCCATGTAGGGCCGGCGCCAGCATCAAGTAAGACACTGACGAGAAACAAGTCTACCAACCTACGTGCAGCTTCCAGAGGGGAAGTCTTATCGGCATGAAATTTGGCTAGCAAAGTGGTGATTCTGGGCAGGCCAGCTGCATCGAAGTGTCTCCAGCGACCATGGGGTGGAATCGATGCGACATCGGTGCCGAAATCTCGCTGTACGGTGTCAGTCTTCCCACCAGATCATCATTCTATCGTGCTTCCTCTCTATCAGCAGCTACTCACCTCTATGATGCTAGCGCAGTAGCTGATAACGTCGGGCTCTTTGTTGGCATGGTAGGTGAAATATTCTAACTTCCCCTGTTGACCCAGAGCAAACACCTTCGAGCATCTATCTCTGATTGCTGGAAGGGTACGGAGGTAGTCGCTTGTCGACATGCTGCTTGTGGATGGGAGGTCTTTGCGGAGATCTGCTGCCGATCTTTACTCCATCAGTCATTGCGTAGCTTTTGACTTTCCACTTTTAATATTTAAAGACCAACACGCCAACGAGCCGCCAAGCCAAATGCCCCCTGTTGGTGATCCATGCCAAGTCCGTGCGAAAGTGAATCTTGGTTGCCTCCTCTTCTTCTTTTCGCTCTTTCGCTCTACTCGCTCTTCGTGACCCACCCGCTTTGAGAAGCATCCTCTGGCTCGGATGTCAGCTCCCCCTCCGGGGCCGCCGCCAAAGCCTCCGATCAAACCAAATAACTTTGAGCCCGTTGCAAATACTGCACCTCCAGTCGTACATTCCGTCAAATCGATCTCCAACGATCCGCCTCACCCTACTGCTTCCTCATCGAGAAATGTAATCACACCTTCCAGTGAGCTTCCTGATGATCCGGCAGAGATGGAGAGATACCTTTCGAGAGAGCGAATTGCCTTTTTCCAGGAGCTTGAGATGGACCGGATACTGAGCGCTTTCAAGTTAAATCCTTATGATGTTCTCGAGTGTCCTCTGGAGGCGGATGAGAAGGTGATCACCAAAATATACCGCAAGAAGAGTCTTTTGATACATCCAGACAAGGTCAAGGATCGTGAGTGCCTCATTTGTTTATGTGAGATGATTGAGCTCATACGACTGTCCCTCCTCTGGGATCGTGTAGCTCGGGCAGAAGCTGCTTTCTCGCTTTTGAAGCAAGCGTCTGTACAGTTGTTGGACGAGGAAAAGCGCAAGAGTTTAGATGAGACCGTCATGGCAGCAAGGATTCTCTGTTTGAAGGAATTAGGCTTGCCATCCAGCATATCGGCAGATGACGAACGATTGAAGGATGTCGTACCATCTATTGAGGAGAGGGTGCGAAAGGGAACGAAAGAGATCATGATCGATGACGAATTAAGAAAGAGGAGGTGAGCTACGCAAAAGACGACAGAGCGGGTGACAAAGTGGACTTATTCTCCGAGTCTATCATCTAGAGCGATACGTATACAGCATGCAGCGGAAGGGGAAGTGGAACGAAAGCGCGAAGAAGCGACGGCAGAAAGAAAGCGTAAATCAGAAGAAAGTGACAAGTGGGAGAACACGAGAGATGATCGGATCAGTGGTGAGTCGGGGGAAGGAGCCGTATTTTCCAAGTTGAAGTACTCACTTGCTCTTGAAGATTGGAGGAGCTTTCAAAAGGGAACAAAGAAGAAGAAAAAAGGGGGAGAGGCAAGCCTCAAGACGCTGGGCTGACACTCTTTCATTGAAGCTTGACTATCCTGCGAGACCACCTCCAAGCGTAAAACCTCCAAGCGTAACACCTCTGTCGTCAATCTATATCCTGCCTTTGTTTAAGAGGACATTGTAGGTATTATTGCTACTCTTCCGAATCAGATGTGCTCTGCAAGGTAAAGCCACTTCTTCCTGGAGGTGTCGCCTAATGAGACTGAACAGATTGAACGCGTACGATCTGTAGCTCTTCAATTTTTGCTTTTCGTTCTTTTTCCTCCATTTGCTCGAGCATTCATTCTTGACGAGCTTGTCTCACCACCAATTCCACTCAATCAATTTCTTGACCATGGCCGACGCAGCATATCTTGACTCGGCCGCCAAGGCGCTAGGGTCTAGTGTGCTGGGAACAGACAGCAGCAGCAAAGCATTAGTCGAAGAATGGGTAACCAAGATCAAGAGTGGTGCAGCCGAAATTTCTGATCTTGAGGTGAGTCTGCAACGTTCCAATTAGGAAGAAGTCTGAGGGAGTGAAAGTCTGGAAAAGGGGAAGCATGAATGGAGTACGCAAAGATCTGTGCGATGGTATGGTCTCTGATCCATCTTGCCTTTCCATGCCAATATCGTTCACGTCCCTCCTTCTTTCCCTAAAGTGGCGGCATCGACGAGGCTACTTCACTTGCTCCTCCCTTCCTCGCCGCTTTGCTACCTTTGCTGCGATTGCGAATGTACTCGTCCTGACCCTTGCATCTTCTTCTTTTCCTCTTCTTACTCGTCGCACAAAGCATCTCGACAGAGAACTATCACCGCGAACTTTCCTGGTCGGAAACCAACTCACCCTGGCCGACTTGGCTCTTTTCTCTTCACTTCATTCGACATTTTCTTCCTTGCCAAATTCGCAGCAGTATTCATACTTGTCTGTGACACGATACTTCTCTCATATCTCGCATCTTGCAGCAGAGAGGCTGCCACACGACGTCGCATCGAAATATTCAACTTTTGATCCTGCTTTTGAGGGGCAACCGCAAATCGAAAGAAAGGATCCCATCGCAGCGAAGAAGCAAGAGAAGGAGCAAAAGCAGGCAGCTACTAGGCAAGAGGGAGAATCAGTAGCTACAGGAGCAGAAGGTGCTGCAGCAGCTGTTGCGGGAGGTGGCAAGAAGGAAAAGAAGGAAAAGAAACCAAAGGAGGAAGGAGGACGTAAGAAGGAACAGACGCCCGCTGCTCCATCGATTCCTCAACCCTCTCAGATTGATTTGCGAGTCGGTAAGATTGTCGACATTGAGAAACACCCAGATGCAGACTCGTTGTACTTGGAGAAAGTTGACTTTGGCGAGCCGGAAGGACCGAGAACAGTTCTTTCCGGCTTGGTGAAATACGTACCAATGGAAGAGATGAAGGGTAGATGGGTAGTCGGTATCTGTAATTTGAAACCTCAGGCAATGCGAGGAATCAAGAGTCATGCCATGCTTCTGTGTGCGACTCACAAGGACGGTCAAGACAGTGGGGTAGAGCCGGTCACACCGCCGGAAGGTAGTGTGCCAGGTGAACGAATCTTCGTGGAAGGCTACGAGGGACTAGAGCCCGATGCACAGCTGAATCCCAAGAAGAAGGTGAGTCCTTGTAGGCAAGAATGAATTTACACATTACTATTGTTCGGCGTTACTCATGGTGACGATTCCACTACAGATTTTCGAGGCAATCCAACCGAATTACACGACAACACTTGGACGAGAGGCCGCGTGGGTCGGCCCCCTGCCAGGCGAGCCAGAAGGAGAGAAGAAACCTCGATTCATTCGAACAGCCAAGGGCATCTGTATGGCACCACGCTTCACCGAGGCGAAGTTGAGCTAGCATCGTCATTGCATGCATTCCCCATTTCTCTAAAAATTTGCGTGCAGGAGGACACCGTCATCTCATCATCACATCGACGTCGCCTTTCCCATTTGTGAAAGTTCCGCGCTGATCTGTGCTTTCATCGATTGTAATGTGAGCAATTTCTTGTGCTGTTGTAATTCCTCCATCAAGAAACCCAACCCTCCATCCACTTCTCCCTCCAAGATAGCCCCTAGACCATTTGTAGAGACAGGAATGCGATGATCAGTAACACGATCTTGAGGAAAATTGTAAGTCCGCACACGATCGCTTCGCTCCATTCCAGACACTTGAAGCCTTCTTGTACTCCGGTTTAGTGATTCCTCCTCCCTCATTCGACGATCTTGCAATCTACCTCGTAGTATCGCCCAAGCCTTTGTACGATTTTGATGTTGAGACCGGGAATCCTGCATGGAGACGCTGATCCCAGTAGGTTCGTGCGTCAGTCGAATGGCTGATTCTGTCTTGTTGACATGCTGTCCACCAGCACCTCTACTTCGCATCACCTCAGTCTTGACGTCCTTGGGATCTACCAAATCATCTTTCTTGTCTACGTCAGACGTATCCCCTGGGCCTCCCCCTGGTAGCACAATGACCGCAACCGTACTTGTCTGCAATTTGCCAGTATTCTGCGTGGCAGGAACCCGTTGGACTCGATGGACGCCTGCCTCGGATCTCAACAATCCAAAGGCCCCTCTCCCCTTGACAGACAGGACTACTTCTTTGTATGCATCGCTGGAGGCCACTACATCTGTGGGTGTGAATGACAATTCTTCGACTTCGAATGCCACTCTTCCACTCTCCTCATCCACCAGCCGCTCGCAGTACTTGGCATACATTCGATAAATCTCTGCGACAAACAAAGCGGATTCTTGTCCTCCCACACCAGTTCGCACCTCCAAGATTGCGCTCTGCTCATCTATAGGATCCTTCTGCAAGATCTCCTTTGAAATGAGCTCGTGCAAGTCATCAAGACTTTCCAGAGTGATCTCAGCTTCTTCCAGTGCCAGGTTTCTCATCTCTTCGTCGGATTCTCCCTCTGGCGATGTCATCTTTAGCAGATTAGCAATAGACTGGAAAAGCATACGGAAATTCAGCAATCGATGATCGCACCTCTCCAACCCGATGCTTTCAAACCACCACATACGCTGTTAATTGACTGCCACTCCCTGTGCAGCCTGAGAAGCTCATCTAGATCACTAATCTCCTTTGCCTTTACATGGTCAATAGTGGAAGTCTTGCCTCGAAAATCGACCAATTTGCTCCTTTTCTGGACCATGAGCTCCAACACTTCAATTAGTAGGTCTTTGTCTTTCTCATTTACTTCTCTCTCTTTTCCTTTTCTTGAGGTGGTTGTGAAGCGACGGCGGCCGCTACTGTTGATGGGGGAGGTATTGCCCACACTGGCACTCGATCGTATCAATGGTGCTCGCGTCGTTGTACATGAATGCGCAATTATCGCCGCTCTGGCTGTCCTCTGGATGTAGCTACACTCTGCCACCGCTGCCTTGACCACCCTCCCGAGCATGACTCTGATGATGGCCTGCCTATGCAACAACTCGACCGCGTCTGGAGGATGATTTTTTGTTCTTTTAAGTATGCAATCTTCTAGCTCTATCCTTACGTAAGCCGTTCTTCAACGTGCTAAAACACCTCTATAATTACTCAGTCGAGAGAGTGTTGCGTCCATGCAGACAGCGAGGCGAGAGTTGTGAGATCTGTTTAGTCTGGAAAGGTGCACTTTTGCCTCTTTCCTATTTTCCGATTGCTACCCTCAAGTCCTGTCCCCCTGTCTCCGTATCGGCCAGATGTCGACGATGGACGCTTCTGCATACACCGTCATTGCTCCTCTTGACGATGGCGACGAGCTACAGCCATCGGATCTGCGTCAAATCTTGCAAAAGGCCGATGATGAAACCAAGGTCGACACTTTACGAAGGATCATCATCTCTACACTCAACGGAAGTAGTCAACCAACATTACTCATGCCCATCATCCAATATGTTCTACCTAGCAAGAACAAGCAACTGAAGAAGATGCTTCACTTCTATTGGGAAGTCTGTCCGAAATACGACGAGCAAGGAAAGCTGAAACAGGAGATGATCTTGGTAGTGAATGCCATCCGAAACGACCTACAACACCCCAATGAATATATTCGGGGATCGACACTACGATTCTTGCAAAAGATCAAGGAGCCAGAGTTACTTGAGGCTTTGATTCCATCAGTCCGCTCTTGCTTGGAGCATCGACATTCATACGTTCGGAAAAATGCCGTCTTTTGCGTCTATCAAATTTACAAAGCCCATGAAACGATGTTGAGTGACGCACCAGAAGTGATGGAGACTTTTCTCGCGGCCGAACAGGACGCCACCTGCAAGAGAAATGCTTTTGTTCTGCTATGCAATGTCGCTACCGACAAAGCTGTGGAGTACCTGATGTCAGTGTACGAGAGTATACCTACCATGGACGAGCTCATGCAATTGGCAGTCATTGAGCTCATTCGAAAAGAGTGCAGACCGGATAGTCCTAACAGAGTGAGTGCACTGGATCCGTTCTAACAAGAAAGAGGCGCTTACAGAGTAGTAATGTCTACCTTCCAATCTCCAGTCTAGCTACATTCGTGCCATCTCAGAGTTGCTCTCCGCGTCTTCGCACGCTGTGAAATATGAAGCAGCCATCACTCTAACTTCCCTGACACAGAATGCTGCAGCGGTCAAAGCAACTGCTTCTGCTCTTATCGATCTCATTGTCAAGGAATCCGACAACAACGTGAAGCTGATTGTTTTGGCCCGATTGGACGGGCTTCGTTCAAGGCACGACCATGTGATTGATCCGCTTGTGATGGACCTCTTGCGAGTTCTTGCGAGCCCAGATATGGATGTACGAAGGAGGGCACTGGCTGTAGCTCTGGAAATGGTCTCTTCACGAAACATTGAAGAGGTTGTTTTATTCCTCAAGAAAGAGCTCATGAAGACGGTCGATGCATCGGGCGGTTACGACAAGAACATTGAATATAGACAGCTACTGATCCAGTCTATTCACACCTGCGCCATCAAATTCAGCGAAGTTGCCTCCAACGTCGTGCACGTACTGATGGAATTCTTGGGAGACTCTTCTAATCCTAGCGCCGTCGACGTCATCAGCTTTGTTCGTGAAGTGGTAGAAAAGTTTCCAGACTTGCGTTCGAGCATCGTCGAGAAATTGTTGAGGACTTTCGGTGATATCAAGAGTGGGAAAGTCTTTCGAGGAGCACTTTGGATTGTCGGAGAGTATTGTCAAGGTCTAGAAGATGTCAAAGAGGCCATGCAACAGATTCGAAAAGTGATCGGAGAAGTGCCTATCCTAGCGGCAGAAGAGCGATTGCTGCAACAAACGGAGAATGGCGGCGGTGAAGATGAAGAGACAGCGCGTAAATTGAAAGAAGAAGCAACGGCGACAGTGACCAAGAGTACCAATAGCAACAAAGTTAGAGCAGACGGAACCTATGCCACCGAGACGGCCTTCTCTTCCGAAGCAAATGCAAGCGCCCGATTGGAAGCAGTCAAAAATGCGTCCAAGCCGCCTTTGCGATCGCTGATACTATTGGGCGACTTCTACACGGCCACAGTCCTGTCATCTACGTTGACGAAGTTAGTGTTGAAGTTTACCGAATTGAGCAAAGACGGAGGCGCCAAGAATGCTTTGCGAGCAGAAGCCATGTTGATCATGACAAGTATTGTCAGGGTGGGGCAGTCTAAATTCACACAGGCGCCAATCGACGAAGACAGCGTTGAGAGGATCATGACTTGTGTCCAGACGCTGGCAACGACGAGAGAAGAGGACGAAAAGGATGAAGAAGCGATTGAAGTCTTCTTGATTGACACAAAGCAGGCGTATGCCAAGATGATTGTCGCAGAGGAGAAGAAAATAGCAGAGAAGCAGGCAAAGGAGACCAACGCTCTCAAAGTTCAGCCTGATGATGTGATCAGCTTTCGACAGCTGTCGAAAAAATCTGCGACGGCCACTCTTGTGGAAACCAACGCAGAAGATTATGAGACCGAGCTCAACAAAGCGACCGGGTCGACTAAAGTGAACAAGGACGATTTTATCAGCAAGCTGCAACGAGTCGTCCAACTGACTGGCTTTTCTGATCCCGTCTACGCGGAAGCATACGTCAATGTCCATCAGTTTGATATCCTCTTGGACGTCTTAGTCGTGAATCAATCTGCCGACATCCTGCAGAACTTGACGATTGAATTTGCGACACTGGGAGATCTGAAGCTAGTCGAAAGACCGGCGAACTACACTCTCGCACCTTATAGTTTCCAGTCGATTAAAGCTACGATCAAAGTCAGCTCTACTGAGACTGGGGTCATCTTTGGCAACATCACGTACGAAGGAGCTAGCGGAACAGGCACTGCATCTAGTGGTGATGCAAAGTGCGTCGTCTTGAACGATATTCACATCGACATCATGGACTACATCAACCCAGCAACCTGCACGGAAGGTCAATTTCGAAGTATGTGGACTGAATTCGAATGGGAAAACAAAGTCAGCGTCAACACGAATATCAATGGATTGCGAAAGTACCTGAATCATATCATGAAGTCGACCAACATGGCTTGTTTGACACCCGAGGCTTCCTTAGCCGGCGAATGTGGCTTCTTGTCAGCCAATCTCTACGCTCGATCATTATTTGGAGAAGACGCATTGGCCAATCTGAGCATAGAGGAGTTGACCGATGGCAGCATCCAAGGTCATGTCAGGATTCGCAGTAAAACACAAGGAATTGCACTGAGTCTGGGGGACAAAATCACACTAGCACAAAAGATGGCCGCTCTGGAGTGATTGAGAAGGTCAGATGACGATGAATCATTTTGTATCGATACGAAAGGGCGTCAATTATTTCTTAATAAGATCGGAATTGACTGTGTTCGATGATGTGTGTAGTTGTACAGATGTTGGCCAGCCGCGGTATAGAAAAAATACATGAGCCTGTGGGTGGGGAAGTTGGAGGGAAGAAGGGCAACGCTGACGATGCGCCGTCATTGGCCTTCTTTTCGTTCTTGCGTACCATCGACGTAACCTTTGGCGATTCCTATTCGTCCAATCTCGAGTGTAGCAGCCTCATCCATGCCCAGTCTTGGCTCAAGTCCTCTCCAGGATCGTGAGGCTACGTGCTCGCCGCCTGCGCTCTCCATCACGCGAGTCAGGGTGCCGTTCTTGTCCCGCACAGTCACTACACCCAGACCGGCATCTCCATTCTGATTCAAGGTAGTGCCTTTCCCGCTGCGACTTGTTGAGCGATTAGAGACAAGTCCACCCGTGAGAAGAGAAAAGTGCGGGTCTTCGTCTTCTGAGTCTTGATCCCGGCTGCCGTCCCTTACGTCTGTCTCCTCTTTTTCTTCCGCTCCTTGCTTGAGGTCGCCTAAGACAGTCTCCAAGTCCAAGATGTACTCCCCACTCCACTCTCGCCCCTTGAAGGCTGTCAGGACTTCAAAGGGAGTGACGATGGGTCGAAAGAATTCCCTGCTTCTCTGAGCTTCCTTGGCTTCCACCAGACTGTTTTCGGGACAGGCTACCAAGACGAAGACATCGATTTCCTGGAAATTGGCCAGCTTTGCGGGATTCAACTTTCCGACTGATATCGTGTAAACCTTCTTCTTCTGAACTCTTGTTAGATGATCTCGAAGTGAAGCCAGCAATGGAAGATACGAACGAACGCCCAGCGTTCCAATCAGCAAAGCGATCGTTTGTGCATCTCTTGCTTTCTGAACTGCAAAGTAGCGTCTCTGAAGAAGCTTGTTGGTCGAGCCAGTCTCAATTCGGGTCGTGCGGGCAACGGCATCGTAGCTGATCACCTCCGTCGACGGACCGAGTCGTAGGATCAGGTTAGTCAACGCAAGTGACTCGGGTCCAATGTAAAGCACAATTGCGTCGCCAGGAGCAATGTTGTCGGGCAGACTGTTCTTGCAAGTTGATGGATCCGCAATTGGCGTGTCTTTCTGTGTATGTTCTTCAGCAACTAAAGAGGCCTCTTCATCACCCTGTTGACGTTCCAGAAATCTTTCGAAATTGACACTCTTGTCAAGTTGTGACAGATGCACATCCTGCTTTAGGATTTCCTGCATCCTGTCTCTAATTTCCTCTGATGCATGCTCATAGCCAACGTCGTACATTAGAACAAGCTTTTTGGATGCATTGGAAAGAATGCTGCCGTTGGCACTTGCAGACAGCGACTGCGAAGTATGCTCCACGTCGATGGGCAGCTTGTGAAACACATATATCACAGGAAGTCTAGCAGTAAGACTTAGACATGCATGTCCAAAATGAATGACGAGATCTGCATCGATATGATCAGCTGCCACTTCATCCACACAACAATTGCCATAGGAAGTGTCAGCCAGGATGAAGAGACTATGGGTGGTTTCATTGGCCGTTGCTGATGCCGCGGCGCTTTCTGCTTCTCTCAATTCTGCTTCAAGGCACCATAATACTTGGCTGCAGTCAGAAAGCAGCTCATCCGGGAATTGTAGTGCTATACGTCGGAATTGACCTCGAAGGATCTGTGCTGCGAGTGAAGGAACATCGTACAAGTCACGTACAGGAATCTTCCGAGACGATGAAGTCGATGATAAGGTCAGCTCGGACAAAGCCACAGTCGCGGTGAGTATGGCTTCATCTGGCGCTGAAAAGGGTGTCGCCATCGTCACGGAGACGAGATGAAGTCGGGTCGGCTGTCTCCTTCTTCCCCTTGCACTCAATGCTCGAGACGGGCCTAGTACCGGTAGTAATAGGGCTCCCTCTCCAAGACCTTTTCTTCTTCCCTTTTTTTTTTTTTTGCGCCGATCACGTTTCGGA
The DNA here is from genome assembly GCA_026210745.1 of Exobasidium rhododendri. Taxonomy (NCBI): domain Eukaryota; kingdom Fungi; phylum Basidiomycota; class Exobasidiomycetes; order Exobasidiales; family Exobasidiaceae; genus Exobasidium; species Exobasidium rhododendri. The sequence continues at coordinate 3,321,486 of CP110630.1, forward strand.
TTTTTGGCTTGACGTGAAGCTGAGACTGAAGCTGAAGATGAGAAAGACTTCCACCCTCCTACTGAAAGGGACTCCCAAGACTTGCTGACGGCAGAAATGGCAGAAGCGGGCAACACAGAGAAGTCAACTGGCTCAGCTGCAGCCTCTGCCTCATCGAGCAGCATGAAGGAGGCTGTCAAGAAAGTTCCCACCCCACCTCGAGAAGTACCTCCGTTTTTGCAACCTCTAACATTTATGGGTGTACCAAAGTCGATCTTAACATGGCAACCAAGATTACCGTCTAGAAATTGGATGATTTTCCTGAGTGTAACAAGTACGCTGACTACGCTGTACGTCTATGATCGCAACCAGAGTAAGAAGATCAGGCAGGAGTATAAAGACAAAGTTCGCTTCTTGGCCGAGGAAAGCTTGCATCCAAGGGACTATACAAGGAAAGTCATGGTGTATGCGGCGAAAAGTCCAGGAGACGACGACTATGACAAAAGTCTTCTCTACTTTAAGAAATATGTCAAGGTGAGCTTTCTTCTTTCTTCTTTCTGCGATGCCGTGTGAGATAGTCTTCAGTGGCCATGACTGATCGAACTTTGTTCCACTGCCTTGCCGGTACTGCCAGCCTATCCTCATTGCTGCTGCGATTGATTTTGAGACGCTCAACGGAACTCGACATGGCGGATTAGCTCGGGAGATACGTGAAAAGATCTACTCGAGACGAAGACAATTTCTCAATCTCGAGCCTTGGGGTACGCCTCCTTCTACCTCTACCTCTTCGGAACCGGATCTTCTTTTGACGGGTGTCTTGCCCTTCAGTCTTCAACCGGAGCAACAACTCGAACGTGAATTGAACGGTGGTGTAGTCATAATGGGGCGACCGGCGTTCAAGGAGTGGGCATGGGGTCTTAAATCAGGCTGGACTTCTACGCTACCGCCAGCTCGACAAGATCTAGACGAGGGCTTGGCGAGAGAGTTGAGTGAAGATAGTGCTTTTGACGAGGTGGATGACCCCACTGCCAAAGATGAAATGGTCAAATTTGATGACAAGGAAGAAGCAGATGGGGCGGGTGCTCCACTACTAAGCAAGCTAGGGACATCACTACCACTATCTCATAATCCAGCTTTCCAGATGGGAAAAAACGGCGGTTCGTCAAGGTCGCAGCAACTCAAGGCGTCAGAAGAGGCAGGACCAAACGTCGATGCGCACTTACTTGAACCACCGACGCAAATACCGGCTCAACCACCTTTGTACTTTGTCGACTACACCAACTTGATCGGATTTACAAATACTCCTAGAAAGATTGTTGGCTTCTTTAATGAAAGGAAAAAAGTTAGACAGGGAGGTCAAGCTGCTCTAGCTATTGCATTAGGCGACAAAGCGAGTGCGAGAGAGATAGAGATTTCCACGTCAGAAGACGGAAATCTACTAACGACGTCGCCACCGCAAGGAGGAGATCTGGATTGGGGTTTAGACTCGGAGTACTTCTACCCCGACAGGTTTGCTAAAACACTGTCTGATATTGAAAAGTCCAAAGCGAGCTTCTACAAGGAGCTGCCGAAGCGACTACAAGAGACTCGGTCGTATGTTCGCGGTGAAAGGGAACTGACCGTGACAGAAAGAAACAATCCGCCGAAAAGTGAGGGTGAACTGCGACAGGAAAGATTCGCAAAGGAAAAGGATTGGAGTCACCAGACAGAAGCATTCAGAATTCTCCGAAAGGAGAGCGGTGTAGAATGGCACCCATCTTTCCGCGGTAGTGTTAGAGTGTTGCAAGAAAGGAGCCTGCATGACAGTGACAACCAACAACCAGCGTTGACGTGAAGAAACCCCTCTCATCTGTAATGTACAATCAAACACCAATTTACATGCCGTGCAAGAAGTAGAATTATCCCGTGTCTCCCTGTTGTTGTGTCGTCAGGGATGCAGCGGTAGGCGAACAAAGAAGAGCACTTGTATCCACTGAATTCTCAGTCCGAATTACCGCCGTAGACTGCCAAGAGAGCGTCCCCTACTCCCGAAGGTCTCAGTGATCCTACATCGGAAAAAATGAAAGTGACGAGATCCGGCAGTGTATAGTCAACCTGTAGAGTGGACAATTTTTTGACTGCTGTCAGGACGCTACCTAAGACGTTAAAAAGTATACACTTACTGAAGGATTATTGTCTTCCATCTCCCTGGTCATGATCCCTCGCTCGTCTCTCTCCTCCTGTGTATTATCGGCGTTCTTTGCAGTGTCCTCGTGTGGATCTGCAAATTTGAGTGTCGGCCTTGAGGTAGGTAGGTCGAACTGTGATAGAGGAAAGATCCTCAAGAATTTGTAGCTGCAGAGAGCAAAGTAGTCCACTGTTCAGCATCATCAAATACTAATCACCCCACGAAACATCATCGTCGCTCACCTCTCTGCTGCAGCAAAGAATGGTTTGCCGTAGCTTTTTGCTACGAGCGCCAATCCCAAAGTTCCCACTGCATTAAGAATTCCGCCGCTCTCGCAAACACCCTCTGCGCCTACTAGAACAAAATCGATCTTCTCCCCAACATATGCTGCTGCTGAATCGCAGATCACCGTTGTCGGAATACCCGCAGCAGTCAATTCTCGATATGTCTTGAGGCCCAATCCACCCGGTCTCGATTCCGTCACAAAGACTTTGATGCTGTTGCCGAGCTTGGCCGCTCCTAGTAAAATCTGCATGACTACTCTAGAATAAGAATGCGTCAGGATGACTGCTTCGTCGCGAATAAAAGGCATGGCTAAGTCAACGATCTTTTCTCTACAACTTGGTACCGTTTTCACAGCAAATTCCCTTGCCAGATCTACTAATTTCCTCTTTTGAATCTCGAAGTCTCCTGACGCATCCCATTGCATTGTGATGACCAGTCGAGCAAACAGATCTAGACCAGCAGTAGCAGGTACTGGATTATTCAGTGAGTTCTTCAAGATAGAGGAGTGTGTGTCGAGCAGGGTGATAAGCTCAGAAGTGGTATTGCTTGGAACTTGAGTGATGAGATCGCAAAGGGCAAAGATGGATGCTATAGGCATCGGAATCGACGACGAAGATAGCAAGTGCGAAGTGTATGAAGCAATGATGTCGAACGACGTGCTTCCGGAGCCTTCATTTGCCGCCGCCGAGGACGCTAAGGTCGAGATCGCCATTTCTGGAGGAGTAGCTTTGTATGTTGGCCCTAGAAGAAACAAGCCTGGCACAGAAGAGATGATTCAGATGTAACATCCCAATTTTAGATGCTTGTCTCCCTCTCCGACGCGCCCTCCCGGTGTGTTACTTTTATTCCGAGAGATCGACGTCGACTAGTGCTCAATTGTTTCTTTCAAGGTTTACTTCCATGGCTGCCGAAGTATACTTTTGAGACAATTCCTTCATGGACTTATACTTCGACGGATGGAGCACCCAGAAGATCAAGGGGCTCCTCGGTCAGAGATCTCCGAATCATGGTCGTTTATCATTGGCGCGGGGGTGATGACCATGGTCGCACTACACATTGCCACGACTGGATCTGCACCTTGGCCTGTCACCCTTTCCTTGTCCCGTAGTTCTACGGCCATCCTCATAGTCTTCCTAGTGATAATCGCGGGTCCACTTTGGATTGTTAGCATCTTCGTACTACCACTGTGGATAGCTTGGCTCACCGATGCGAGGCCAACGCCGCATCTGCATTACCGTCAAACTTTGCGACCAGCAAATTTGACCGCATCCCGCCACATGATGCAAGCAATTCAGCTCGACATCAAAGACGTCAGGTCGGCTATCCATCCTTCGTCAGATGCTGTTGGTACTGCGGTAGATGAGCTCATTGCTCTGATTATGAGAGATTTTGTCGAATCGTGGCACGCTTCTCTTTTATCTGGGTCCCCCCCTCAAGCACCAGCAACTCATGATCAAACACACTCGACGTATTTCCCCGCCATCGTGGAGTGCACCATTCGAGATGCATTGGCTAGTGTCATTCAACTGGGGTCTGCTATCGACATGCCCGAGATGGGGGTTTGCAGGTTGCTTCCTCTCGTGACGACCCACTTGAAGCTCTTTGAAGCGGCAGAGGTGGAATGGAGAGGGAGTGGCAGCGCGGCAGTGATTGCGGGCGGAGAAGAGGATGACATTTTCATGGCGGCAGTATACAACGGTGGACATCTACATCCAGCAGTAGGAAATGTTGCAAGTCCAGATACAAAGATTACCGAATTAGAACACCTTCGCAAAATTGCGTCCAGATTCGTAGAGCATGTCGTGCCAGAACGAGAAGCAAGGAGCAAAGGTGTGAGGATTGTCGTAAGGGAATTGATAGCCTCTACTATTCTCAAGCAAGTGATTGATGCTTTGAGTGACCCGGACACCCTGAATGCACTCTTGGAAGAGAAGGCTACAGAGGCATTACAGGAGCAGAAGCTTGTCAATCGACTGCGAGAAGCGCTAGACAAACAAGGGCTTGACGGCGATGAAACAAGGTCAGTCCCTGACATTAGAGGTACTGCATCTCCCTCGGAGACGACCCCGCGGAGAAGAAAGGAGGACAGCAAGTTCAGTGCAGCATCTTACGACACTTTTATGGACGATATTAGCAATACCAAATCGATTCTGGATGCGAGAAGAACGAAGAACAGTCTGCTCCAACAGATCCGAAAAACCAAGAATTCCATTGCCGCAGGAGAAGGGAGCGATAAGTCAAGTAAACAGATGCGCATCTATCTTGACCGCCTCCACGCAGCTTTAGAGGCTATAGATCGACGCATGAGCCAAATGGGCACTCTGCCTGTGCTGGAGCACAAAGACACGCTGCTTTCTGACTCTCTGACTGATCTGACAGACACAATATCACTGCGGGACGTTTTGATGAGTCCTACCGCCGTCTCACACCTTCTCGAGTTCACAGAACGGAGGAAGCGTTCTGTCTTTGTCCAGTTTTGGCTATCGGTCAACACGTTCAAGAATCCGCTGGAAAACGCCGAGAGTGACAGTGAAGATGAAAGCCTCAAAGACGTGCGACCCACCTTGCAACATCACTCCGCTTCCTCTCTTCAGCTAGCTGGGGAGGAGGAAATGAAGACCTTGAAGGAGGACTTGCTCTTCTATGTCAACGGCTATTATCGATCTGACCGAGTTCTATCAGTCGTGAACCAGAAATACGTCGACACAGCAAAGCGATTCGTTTGGTCATGCACCGAGGCCCCTTCCCGCACAACACAGCGCGAAGTCAAGATGGCGAGGAGGTCTGTGCTACACGCACAGAGACAGATATATGATGAGATGGAGGAAGAAGACTGGCCAGCCTTCCAGGGCAGTCAAGCTTGGCATCGCACCTTGGAAGATCTTCAGAGGGAGAGCGTGTATAAGGTGGCGGTGAAGAATACCGTCGTGCCATCGTCCTCTTTCCTGGAATCGGACTTTTTCGAGAAGGATAGACTCGTGCGACCCGTGGCGAATCGTGCAGCATCTCATGCTCATTTGTTTGGAGCAAATCTCTCGCCCTTGGGACGAGCGAATATCTCTGCAACAGGGCTCTTTGGCGAGGAAGCAGGCTGGGCTGATCCTGGAGGTTTAAAGTCGCCAGGTGTACGGTCAAAGACCTCGTTGGATCAATTGATGGGTGGTATGGGAGGGACGTTCGATGGCTTGAAAGGTCGGATGCCTCTGTTTCGCGAAGCACTCTTCGAAGACGAGGACGCACAAATGGACGACGAAGAAGGAAGGCAGGAAGAGAGTGGAGGAATGGCACAAAAGGAGACGGCGACAAAAGGGTCCGTCGTGCGTGTAGAAAAAGTCGATGCGATTGAGAACATCTTGGCGTCCATAATCCAGGAGGATCTACCGCTCGATCGAGGTGGAGAAAGACGTCCTTCCTTTCGGAGGCAGACAACGTCGAATAAAGTCATCTTCTCAAGTAAACTCCCTGTCAAGGATGGAGAAGCAGAAGACGATGCAGCAATTACAGCAGCTCCCAAGGCGTCGCCGCTCTTCAAATCAGAAGCGAATGACACGCAAGAGCTGAAGAAGAACCGCTCACCAAGCACGCAAATCGATCTCGCTCAAATTGAGAGGAGTATTGAACGACTTGATAAGCAGGATGAGCTCTTGTCGTCTTTGATCCGAAAAGCTGAATTGACGGGATCGAGTGGGAAGGAGATGAGATTGCTAGAGAAGAGCAAGACGACGATTGCGAGGGAACTACGAGAGCTCCGATTCGAAGGGTCAGCGATCAGTGCTATGAAGAGCAAGGAGGACAGTAGAGTAGATTCCATTCTGGGAAGATTGCGCGTCCAGATACCCCATGCCAATTTGAATCAAAATAGTGACGGAAAGGAGTACGCTACCTACTTGATCCAAGTGAGCAATGTAGCCTCGAACGTTGCTGCGCCAGATGAGGAGCGAGGGGGCTTGAGTGCAGGGAGTGGTTGGGTGGTATCCCGGCGCTACAATGAGTTCTACGCTCTTCATAATCGTCTCAGAGACAGGTTTCACCAAGTGAGATCGCTGGATCATGTATTCCCCGGAAAGAGATTGGCTGGCTTGGTCAATGCCGCCTTCATCGAGAGTAGGCGAACGAGTCTGCAAAGGTATCTGCAAGAGATTGTCAAATGGGAAGCGGTTTGCAGGAGCCAAGAGATGAAGAACTTCCTCTCGCAATCTATTCACATGTTCTCTGTCGAAGCTGTAGATGATGTCGGCGTCGACGATCAAGATTTTTCACTGAATGTTGTGGCCAACTCTACGTTGGTGTCCAAGCTGTATCGGGGTGTCACTGGAGTAGCCGAAGGACTGGATGAGATACTGTTCGGTCCCAGCATGTTTGAGATCATTGTCAATCGGCTGTCGAATGGAGTGGTGGATCTAGTTGGTTTCCACGAGATGGAGAAGATCTTAGCAGGTGCAACGACGAGCAGTGCGGCTGAAATCCGTGAAGCTACCCAAGTCACCAACACACTCTTTATAGGATCGATTTGTGACGCTGTGATTGAATTGTTCCAACTGAAATTAGATGGAAACTGGTTCCGAAGACAGGCAATCATTGTGGTCGCACAGCAGGCTTTAGGTGGTACGATTGAACGCAAGGTGAGACAAGCGATAGGAGCCACGTTGGAGCCCAATGCACTTCTTGGCCACATTGCTATGGTCAAGTCGGTGTTGTGGCCGAACGGTAGATTACTAAAGCAGCCGCAAGCCAAACGAAGCGTGGAAGAGAAAAAGATGCGGAGAGAGAACGCCCTGAAGAAGCTGTCGACGCTGATACCTAGTGAGTTCCAGAAGCTCTTTGTGCTATGTGTTTGAGGTCGCTCTCAATGACACTCTTTTCAGGCGTCGCTTCGAATCTGATCGGTCGAGATAACGCTAGACGTGCTGCTAGACGATCTTGGGCTGTTCTGCAGAACAAGAGACTGAACAAGCACATCATATATACCATCTTGGACCAAGTGTTGGATGACATGTTTACCCATGGTGAAGCTTCTCAGAATTCCATAGACTAGGGCTCCTGCAAATGAATATGTGTAGTAGTCTTAGAAGAAAGGCAGCCAATAGTATACCCCATTATTATACGAGATTCCCGAGAGTCGTCCGTGTTTTCAAAGTCCCTCTTCTACCTCCTCTTCCCCGGCTTCGTCTCCGTTCCCTCCTTCGTCCTCATCATCTTCATCTTCCAATCCGTCTCCCTCTACATTATCACCTGAAGAATTGACTTGACTCCCTTCATCGTCTTCTAAGATTGACCCTCCCACAGCAGAACTCCTTACATCGCCTTGGCTCCCTTGGCTCTTCATCTTGTCGAGTTTTTTCAGCGAGGTCCAAATGTTCAGCTTGAATTTTTCCTCATCCGTCATCTTCTTTCTGCCAGTCTTCTTCATTGGCGCTGCGTCCACTTCAGGCTGTTCTGAAGCTTCTACTGCTTTTGCATTGTCGTCGGCAACTTCTTCATCGTCATCTAGCAAGTTGAGCTGATCCTTCTTGATCCACCCTCTGCCGCGCTTCCAAATCCATCCACCTTTGTGGCTTACAAGAACTACTTTGGACGGATTCGCTGGGTCTCTTAAAGCTTGTTCTCTGGCAGCAATGTTGGCAGCAGGTCGAAATTGGATCCTTTTTCGAGTCGTACTTGGTGCTCTGCCAGTCTTTATGTCGGTCTCCGTAGCAGGTAAAGGTTGAAAATCATGCTGCAGAGAGTTCGACCTTGATGGATCTTTTTCGTTTCGTAGAACAATTTCCGTTCCTAGCAATTGATCCCAATGTCCCTTGAAGAGTACATTGCCAAGTCGAAAAAAGGGCGTTGCGCTCTCCAGTCCAGTAATGGAGTACTGATGAGACATTTGAAAGAGTCTCTTGGATTCAGGTCCAAGATCCAACGTCACCAATTCTTCCGTCTCTTCGTACTCCCATTCTGATCCTGATCCCGATCCTGATCCTGACCCTTCTGCCTCACAACCCTCCTCTACTTCCATTGTGTCATTACCCTTGCTGCGTGAAGATGGCCCGGCTGGGTCAAAGTGATCGACTCGAGTCCACGATGGATCCAGCAAGCGTTCCACAGGCATGCTTTTGTTCTTCTGTATGCGAGTAGCAAGGAGAGGCGTGGATACTCGGCAGTCTCCTGGAAGGCATCGCGTCGGGCATGTCGAGATTCTTGCAGTGGCCCTGTGCTTTAGAAAAGATGCAGAAAGCTTAATTTCACTGTGCGCGCAAGGTGATCATCATCACACGCGAGCTCACGAAATACGGACTATCCCCACACGCAACGGGGTCAACGAGAAGACTTCAGGGGGGAGGAAAAGCATGTATTTCAATGGCCAAGAGACGAAAGTAGGTGACAATGATTTCAGAGAGGAGGAGGGAGTCATCATCATGTGTTGCTGTGGACTGGAAGCAAGAGTGGAGTCATAGCAGGACGTAGTACACGACAATTGACCATTTGTATCAATCCAAGGATCCTTCATGTCCTCCTCCAGAATGTACGGACACACCATCCGATCTGGATGCGCGTCCATAGGAAGCTGTATAGCAATGCGACAAACGGTCTCGTCCCTAGCATTTGGACAAAGATTGAAGAACTCTCAACAGTGTTGTCTTTGAGCATTCCTGTCAGTAGTGTAATTGGCGCTTCTGGTGTGAAAGCCGTCACTTTGTTCCACATTGTCTCTGCTTGAAGCTTTGCTGCCCTGGGGAACATCTGATTCTCGTAGGACTCTACTGCTTTATCAAACGTGATGGTCTCGTGTTCACTACAGCACTTTTCGATCCACTCTGCCAACTCGAGGCAATCTTTCATGGCCTTATTGACGCCTTCTCCGCTGAAAGGCGTCATGAGACTAGCAGCATCTCCTATGAGCGTGTAGCCTTGCTTGTGGTCCCATCGTGTTCCCACGGGCAACTCGTACAGGGTATAGCTGTGAAGTCCGTCCACATCACCTTGCTTGAAGAGCTCCGTCACTTCAGGAGCCCAATCGACGTACATTTGCAGAATCGCCTCTAGTGTGCCTTTCTTCCCATGCTCTTCCAGAATTTTCTTTGCTTCGCCTTCTTGGAAAACATTCCAGCTTCGAACTTTAATACTGTCGTTTCCCATCCTTTGAGCGCCTAAGAACTTGCAGTCCGATAATCCTATGAAGCTACCTCTTCCCACCATCTGATTCACCTGAGGGCATGTTTCCGAGGGTTTGGCAATCTCCAATTCGAATCCACTTATTCCAGAATACACTGGTCTGACGTCGCTCAACCTTTCCCTGACTTTGCTCCAAGCTCCATCTGCCCCAATTATCAGATCAAACGGACCTTTCAACTCTTCTTTTTGATCGAAACGCAGCATACCATTCTCCGTTACCTTCTTCAGACGATGATCCCATTCCACGATCTCAGGTGGGATGCTGTCCAGGAGAATCTCCTTTAACACTTGGCGATCTATCTCTGGACGATCAAAGGGACTGCCTTTTTCAGATACTTTTCCGGCTCCTTTGTGAATGATCGTGGTAGCGTTCTTGTCTACTAGATAGAGCTCCTCCCCTTCGTACCGTGCATGCTTGAGGAATGTTTGCCAGAGTCCGCACTTATGAATAGCTGCAAGTCCGGTGTCGGCATGCAGATCGAGAGTGCCACCTTGATCTGTACGGGAGGAAGGTGATGCATCGCGTTCAAAAATCGTCACCTTGACATTGCTCGTCTTTGAAGAAGAATGGAGAAGGCTAGCGAGAGTCAGACCACCTGGTCCAGCACCTATGATTGCTATGTTGTAATGTGGGGCCATTGAACGATGGAGTCGGAGTAGGATGTCTTGCTGACTTGCGGATGTCCCATTTTCGTCAAAGCGAACCTCACCTTTATATACTTTTCCACAAGCAAGGAAAGGGGTGGGAGCAAGCACTGCGCGCAAAATAACATTCAAGCCAATTCCACTACTAGACACATAGGCTAAGTTGACGAAGTTGCGCGCACACGTCAAAATATCGAGCAGACGGGGCGGACTATTTACCTGGCTTACACTGCGACACCCACGGACTAAACCCGCTACCACCACGGCTTCTCCTTCGTCCAAGCAGAGTATGCCCCCACAAAGGTCCGAACCGTCCAGTCGGTGCTTTTCTTGCCAATCGTGTTATCGCAGAAAGGTGAAATGCGTCAAGACAGGTAGCTCCTCATGCACCTATTGCGCTGAGCGTCAGATAGAATGCATACCATTGGACATACAAGGACGAAAGAAGAGATTCCCCGAAGCAGAGCTCTTGAGCAGAATCAAGAAGTATGAAGAGGTCTTGCGTTCATACGGGGCGGACATCGAAGCAATTCAGCGCAGCGACATTGAAGTCGAAAATGCCGATTGCAGCGGCGATACTCCTTTATCAATCAAAAGCACGCCAACTTCGACAACAAATCCTTACCACGAGATAGACCAGGTTTTGGGCGTCCTCGACGACGATATGGGCGCAAGTGTCAATACTTCTAGCTCGGCAGACCGATCAAGAACCATAACCAACTTTCTAGATGAAGTGTTTGAGGACGACGGCTCATCCATGTTCCTTGCTGTCGACATGAGCAATGCTCCCGAACACCCAGCGCCTTTTGACATATTCAAGTTCTGGCAAATATACTGCGACAATATTCACCCCCTCAACAAGACTCTTCACGCTCCCACATTCCAGCGGAAGATCTCGTCGTTTGGTTCTCACTTGCATCTCGCTCCCGCTGCTGATCAAGCCTTATTCTTCGCCGTGTACGTGGCTGCACTGTCTTCTCTCTCCACGGAAGAATGTGAGGCAATATTCTTCTCCACGAAAAAGACACTTCTAGAGAAGTACCAGCGTGGAACACAATTCTGGCTCAGGCAAGCAGGTCTTTGGCGCACAACGAATCTGACCGTTCTCCAAGCGTTTGTACTCTTCCTCTCATCACTGCACAATGAGATAGACCCAAGGACGCTGGCATCCTTTACAGCTGTCTCCGAACGCATCGCTCGACGCCTGGGGCTTCACCGAGAATCCAAGTCATGTTCTCCGATTGAGCAAGAAATTCGAAAGAGGTTATGGTGGGAGCTCATCTTGCTTGACGGCAGAACGGCAGAAAAGGCAGGAATGGGATCGAGCTTCTTGGCGACCAACTGGAGTACTACCTTGCCTTCTGAACGAAGCGACTCTGACCTTGACAGCCTGACAGAGACCAGTCTCGCACGCAAAACATCGCAGCCTTCCTCGGAGATGGTCTTCTTTCTGATCCGATCGGAAACTGCTCAATTTCTCGCACGCCTCCGCCTCAGGCAGGGTATGCAAGATGCATGGTCTGAGTTTGCTACCTTGCAGATCACCACGGCTCAAAAGTTGAAGTCGATCGACGAGTTCGAGGCAAGAATTGCTTCGTTATACCTCTCTGTCTGCGACGAAAGTTTGGCACATCATCGCATGACCATTCACTTTGCTCAATTACTCATTGCTCGGATGCGCATCTCAACGTACATCGTCGAAGAGACCTCCAAGGATGTCGCGGCACGTCCCTCCGCACAAAGAAAACTTCTAGCCCAATGCACCTTTACACTGGAACAGACGAACAGGATCCGCGAAGACGCCTCTTTGCATCGTTTTCAGTGGTTCATACACCAACACATGCCTATCTTTGCACTGATACATGCACTCAGGCTGCTTCAAGTGCCAGTATCTGGTCACCTCTCCGATCGAGCCTGGCGAGCGGTGATCACGTTCAGAGAGGCGGGCTTGAGACTTCCGATTGATTCTTTGCTTCTGAGGGCCTGGAAGATTAGGGAGTCGACTGGATCTTTTTCGGGTGAAGAACCTCGTAGCATCAAAGACATCAAAGCCAGGCAGGCTGCTTTGCGAACGAAGGAGTCGGCGCAGCAAGAGAAACATACTAACAACAAAAACGACACCAGGACACTGAGAATCGACAACGATGCTTCGTCTGATTCAGACTATATGTCACTCTCAGCAGATTTGTTGAGTACCTTTGACTTTGACTTTGACTGGTCGACTTGGCTCAACGACACTATCACAAATACCGATGCCACGACTTAATCTACACTAAAGGAAAACACCGAGATACCCTGCTAATGTCCGTGTCGCCTGCGTTCTCATGCGCGCAACCCCACCTCCACATTTGTGGAGGTAGTGTCTGTTCAATTTCGCTACTGACCAACACCCCACTTCACATCGAGAAAGGGAACGGTCGCCATATAAAGCCGCTCTACATTAACCCCATTTCCTCCTAAGCTTTTACTCGCACGACATCATCTTCCAAACAGCATCAGCAATTATGTCTTCCTCTGACGCATCCAAGCCTTACATTCCCCTCGCTGGCATTCCTGCCGGCGGTTACTCGAAAGAGGACGAAGCTACGGCTACTTGTTATTGTGGTGCAGTGCAGTTGGCTTTCGTGAGTTAGCATTCTGTGTTCTCACAGGAAGAGCGGGTGAGAAGCGCATGCATTGATGTCTTTACCTCCTCCGAATCCTCTTGCTATGCGCAGCCAACCAACAAGCCAGGCCTGGTGGAAACCTTCCTGTGTAACTGCAATGATTGTCGCAAGATCACTGCATCGATGTTTGCCTCGAACTTCATCGTCAAGGACGACTACTTGAAACATCTTCGAGGAAAAGAGACCTTGAAAGTCTACGAGCAGAAAGAAACGATTGCTACTGGAAACTCGATGGCAAATTCATTCTGTTCCAACTGTGGCACGCTCATGTATCGAGTCAGTTCTGGATTCCCAGGGGTCAGCATCATGAGGATCGGCACAGTGGATGATTTCCACCTCCACGAAACAAAATTAAAGCCAAGAGTAGAGCAATTCACGAAAGACAGGGTGTCTTGGTTGCATGGCGCACAAGGCGTCGAGCAAGTAAAGGCCAGCGCCCTGTAAAAAGGAAGAAAAGCTTTCGAAGGATGTTGCGAAGAAATCTGTAATGTTCGATTTTCTCATCTTCTCGCAATCACAACTTTTTCCAAGATCGCCTTTGTAAATTGCCACTATTCTTTAATGACTGATCATCATCCTACTGTACTGTATATGGCGCAAAGAAGGAGTGCCATTTCTAACTATTGTGCCACGCGGCTCCACGCCCGCCGACCTCCACCAACTTACACTCGCGACCGGCCCTGTTTGTCGGGCCCGTAGAATCCTTCTCCACCCAACCTCTCACCATCGAATTCCACCGCTCCAACATGATTCGCTCAGGCCTCGCTCGTATTGCTGCTCCCACCATTGCACGCAGATCAATCTCTGCTGGCACTGCTGCTAGCATCACTCGCAGCAAGCACACGCTTCCCGATCTTCCCTATGACTTTGGTGTGAGTTCTGCAGAGTGTCGTGAAGAGTAGAAGGCAGGAGGATGTCGCTGAGTGCTCGACAATTGCTCAATCTTCCTTTCTGCCCCTTTCCTTGGAATTGCGACAGGCACTTGAACCAGCCATCAGTGGTCAAATCATGGAATTGCACCACCAGAAGCATCACCAAACGTACGTCAACGGTCTCAACACCGCCGAAGAGCAATTACAAGAGGCTCTTTCGAAGAATGACGTGAAGGGAGCCATCGCCGTTCAAAAGGCTCTCAACTTCAACGGAGGAGGTGAGCGAGCAGACTGCACTAATCCTTTTAGCATCGTTTCTACATCGTGCTCACTCTCCTGTATGGTCTTCTTGCACACAGGACATGTGAACCACTCGCTCTTTTGGCAGAATCTGGCGCCCCCTAAGTCCGGGGGTGGTGAACTGTCGTCTGGACCACTTAAGGAAGCCATAGAGCGTGATTTTGGCAGTCTCGATGAGCTCAAGACTAAGTTCAATGCGCAAATCGCAGCAATCCAAGGAAGTGGCTGGGGATGGCTTGGTCTCAATCCAACGACTGGAAAGCTAGACATTGTCACAACGGCCAATCAAGATCCTCTGCTGTGTGAGTAAGGGTGGGGGGGGGGGGAGAGTACATTTAGATCCTCTTGATGAGAAAACTCACCTCTCCTAAATCTTTCCCTCACAGCCCACGTACCTCTGATCGGTGTGGACGCTTGGGAGCACGCCTTCTACTTGCAATACAAGAACGTAAAGGTGGACTACTTCAAAGCCATCTGGCAGGTCATCAACTTCCAGACAGCCGAAGAAAGACTAAAACAAGCAAAGTAAAAGATTACCGATCCCGGTCTTATATATAGTTAAAGTCTAACGCTGAAAATGATGATACATTCTGAAGTGAGCAACGGATCTTCCGGGCATGGCAGAGCATCACCCTTTCAATCAAGCAAAGATAAAAGGAAAAAAAAATTAAAGCGCCAAGTAGGTGAAACGTTGGCTGGGAGGGAAGAGGAGAAGACGGGTTTCGTAATAGAAGAGTGATTGGCGAGAGAAGAGGTAGGTGAGCGTTAGGAGACAGCGTTACTCCTCCTTTTGCCCTCACAACGAGTAAAAGCGACGAGCCAATCGAGTGCGAAACTCTAACGTGGTAGCTACAAACGACTTGACAGAAAGATAGACTGATCAAGGTTCGCTGCCGTCCTAGACCGCCCGAGGGGACACACGTTGCTACGAGTCGCCTACCATCAGAAGGCTAGGAGTAGACACTGCCTCCTTTCCTTGCCCCAAAGATCTTGCTATTCTCCTCTATTAGAACCCCTCCGCGATCTCAAGTCCACGAGCACTTCTTTCGACCTATGGCAAAGCAAAGATCGACATGATCTTGCGCCCAATGTCTTACATTCCGATCCTTTCCCTGACTTCACCTGGCAGGCGCACACGACACGAAAAACACTTGCAAAAGGTAGTCCCACCCTTGTTACACGTCACAAGCCATACTACACGCCGTAAAGCTAGAGCCTTGAGCAGAAAGAGAATAAGCGGCGAAGGGGAAAGAGGATTGGGCGAGAAGGACAAGTAGATAAAGCGCCGCGTCTGCTCTTTGTAGGTTCCGTTGATTTGTCTATTTTTGATGAGGTGGACAAGGAAAGAGCATAGTTGTTTGAGAATAAAGAAATCAAAACCACCGGTGCCGCTACGAGCACTTTTTAATACGATAGGCCGCCAACGAATGTTGAGCGCAAGTGTGCAGAGACGATTAGACCAAATCGACAGTCAGAAAAGGGGAAATAAATCCCAGTCCCAAAGCATCGTTCAGAAGAGATCAATCGCTGTGCAACACTTGCAGTCCACAAGACTAATGTAGGGTTAGGATCGTTCAAGTCACAATGAGGCAAACGATCAGATGCAGACGAGGACTCCAGGTGATCCAGCCCCAAACGAGCTAGGACCCACACCGAAATCGACCCGCTGTCCACCCAATCTGCATGCTCTATTGGTCTTTGAATCGAAGTATATTTGATAAGACGACCATGCGTTCTTCCGTCTTCTGTCCATCCCCTCATCCTGTCTCCGTCGTCAATCTCTCCCGGAGCCCCAGTAACGATAACCAGAGAGAGATGTCCCCCTCCAGTCTGGGAATTGAAGCCTGTCAAGCTCGCTTTACTTTCCTCGACGTGTAGACATAACATTGGACACAAGATAGGCGGTGACTTGTAATCTTGCGATGAAGCGTAGCATGTTGTGACGACTACCAGAGAAGTTGAGCAGGGAAAGGAAAGGAGGCCTTGTCTGCGACCGGGCAAAGGGATCACTCGTTTGATGATGGGGGGGGAGGGAAGGAGGAGGCCGCCTACGTCTTGTTGTAGCCGTCGATCGCGTCCAGAGTGTGACTCTCGCGAGGGAAACACGTGTAGAGTAAGATTCCCATATGAAAGTCCTGCACTCTAATCCAACTTACTGGTGTTTCTAGTATCAAATTTAAATGGTCGTCTGCGCCCGAATGCAGGCACTGCTGCCTTTCTCGTTCAGGCGGCTTCTCTGTTTCCTTCTCCTGCGCTCGCCATGGCGAGTACGACTGGGATGGCCGGAAAGACGGAGTGGCCTCAATCGCTCAAGTGAGTATCTTACGAGGGGCACTTATGCCTGAGCCTTGCAGTTGATGTATCTCCCTGTTTGCTTCATTCCGTAGAGATTTTGCCAGTCGAACATTCAATGCATGCACGGATGTCAATCGTCGAGTCGTACAAGAGGAACTCCGAGCCTTGATCTACACATGCTACACACAAGGAACAGTGGAGACGACTGATTGGGATCACGTTGAACTGGAGAGGTGAGTGCACGATTTTCCACGCAAAATCATTCTGAAAGGTCTCAGGCGATTAACTTCACTCGTGGAACAAACACAATCTCCATGAGCAGCTTGTCAAATGGTAAGAAGCAGAAAAAGCGTCCCGTACTCTCAGGAACACGGGAAACACTGGCCGAGAGAGATAAGAGGGAGAAGAGGGCACGACGATTTGATCAGGAGAAGACAGCATTTGAGAATTCTGAAGGGCAAAGTACGTCCGAGTACGGCAATGGACATTCGAGTAGCAGTGGCAATCTTGCTGGTCGGCTTGGGGCAGTATCTGTCTCCTCGACTCCTGCGCCACTGATGAAGCGTTGGGGAATCTCAAGTGGGAGCACCAGTGTAGTGCAACCCTTGATGGGATTGAACGACAATGCAGCACAATCTTCATGGAGAGCTGTCAACACTGCTGTAGGAGGTGGGGCCAGGAAATGGGGCACAGGCATGCAGACTGCGGCCTTTGCTGACGTAGAGGTGGCCGATCCAGTGAGTGCGAACACGGAATACTGCACAGGACGAATTGTCATTACTGATTATCGCCCTTGTCCCCATCGCAGAACGTCATCGATTGGGATCAGGACACGGTAGTCGGTCTGTCTACGAAACTGGAAAAGCCATACCTCCGACTCACCTCTGCACCCGATCCAAAAACAGTACGAACCTTGCCGACACTGATGCAAACACTAGAGCTGCTGAAAAAGAAGTGGAGGACAGAGGGCAACTACAACTACGTTTGCGATCAATTCAAGAGTATGCGACAAGATCTGACTGTTCAACGAATCAAGAATGACTTCACAGTAAAGGTATATGAAATTCATGCCCGAATCGCGCTGGAGAAGGGTGATCTTGGAGAATACAACCAATGTCAATCTCAGCTGAGAGTGCTTTACAGTCATGGCTTGCCAGGGTGCTTTATGGAGTTTCTGGCCTATCGAATCTTGTATCTCCTGCACACCAGAAATCAGCGAGGTGAGTCGATCGGAGGCGATCTCCCCTCCTCTCTTCTGGCGCCACCCTTTCGCTCTGATCACATGGTGGGAATCTCACTGACGAAGTTCCTCTTATACCGCAGACGTCAATGCTCTCATGGCCGAACTCACACCGGCGCACAAGGTGGAGCCTGCGGTTGCTCACTCTTTGCAAGTACGATCTTCTCTAGCGACTGGCAATTACCACGCCTTTTTCTTGCTTTATGCTGACGCTCCCAACATGAATGCTTACATCATGGATCACTTCATCGATCGAGAGCGAGCTAATGCTCTACTGACGATGGCAAGATGGTATGTTTTTTTTTAGGCTCAGGCATAGAAGAGGGTGTGTGTGTACTGCATCGTCGATGACTGATCTTGAACACGCCTCCCTTTTACTTTCAGCTTTCGACCTTCGCTCCCATTGACTTTCTTGACCGCTGAACTTGCCTTCGCAGATTACGAGGAAACTCACACATTTCTTACAAAGCACCAGGCTGCGAATTACATTGAACCGTTGCCGGAAGATGGTAAAGGCAGTAAACGAAAGCGTCTAGTCGAAGTGCCGCTTGAAAATCGACAATGGGATGCCAAAGTAAGTCAGGCAGCTCTCCAAGCGGCGAAGGACAGACTCAGACTAGTGGACGTGAGTGTCAAGGTCGTTCATGGTGAAAGATGTATAGAGCAAGACGAGGTTTTGCTGATCCATCTGCTGTCTTTCATTTCTCTTCTCTCTCAGATCAAAGGCCAAATCTAACGAGTCTCGATCGGAGTCACCTGCTGCAGATGGTGCTTTCCCCACTTCTCCTCATCGTTGTCATCATCAGTACCATCATCCATCCCCCCCACCAGCAGCAGCAGCAGTCGTCGAATATTCCCACCTTTAATCCTCACTGTATAACAACAATCGACCCTATGAAATTTATATAATGTAATCTCTTTGTCTACACAGATATTTCCTCTCCACTTCTCGGTGTACATTACTGTGCTTGTGCAGAACCGGAGTAGGATTGAGACAGGCGCATGGACACTCTCGTTGATCAAAAAATATGATGTGATTCGTACAAACATCACTGCAAACAAGTGCGAGCAAAACAACAAGAACAAGGGGAGCATTGAAGGAGAATAGGCTTACATTGAGAGGCGGGACAGGGCAGATGATGATTAGTGTAAGGGAGGCAGAGGGAGAGAGAGAGGCGCATCAGAAAGGGAAGTGATCCGGTGAGAGGTATGTTGCCGTGGGAAGGGAGAGTACGAGTGATCCGGATGATTACGATTCCTTTGTGTACGTTGCTCGGAAGATTTCGCCGTTCAAGTCTCTCCCTAGCCCTGCTTGACCTCTTGAGCTCTTCCTCGTCATGTCTGATCGATGAGTGTCACTCTTACCCTCGATTGCGCTGCGTCCGCTAGCCGGTGTTGTTGTTGTCGCCGTTAATGGAAAGGCAGAAGAGGAGAACGAGGGAGTAGGTAGTATCGAAGGAGACGGCGCAAGAGAAAGCGAAGAGGGAGACAATGTAGGAGCCCCGTGCGAGAAGCTTCTGGGGGACAATGGCGGACGACTGCCTCTCAGAGATGTCTGCGACGGTATTCGCATCTTGGACATGTCCTCTGCGGACGATCGTCTTGCCGAGATCAACGAAGCAGCCGCGCTAAGAGCGTCTCCATTTTTGTAGAACAAAGACTCTAGTTGCTGTCTGGAGGAGGAGGCAGTAGATGGTGGCGTTCTCAGTTTCTCCAAGACGGCGTCGTTGAGTCTACTGCCGGAAGTTGCCTGCTTCTTCGCTTTGGCCTTTGGCGTGCTGGCCTGGGTGAGTGATAGAAGCTCATCGTTGTCGTCATCGCTGCCGCCGCCGCCGCCGCCGCCGCCGCCGCCATCATGAAGGGCTACACTCATTGCTGGATAGCTCTTCCTGTCGTCCAAGTCCAACGAGACCGTCTCCTTTTCCCCTTGGACATGAACGGCTTCGTTCCATTTGATCGTCGAGGAGGAAGAGGCTGATTGGAATCGATCCATACCGATGGAGGAAGGCGCCGTGTCGTAATAGTTTTGATGATGACTGTGGTTGTAGTGGTAGACCGAGGAGTTCTTGGGCGACTTTGGAATCTTGGAGAATGTCTTTGCCACACCGGAACGAGCCTCCTGATCAAAGAGCCACTTACAGAGTGTAGCTTCCAATGCTGGTCTCTTGACTGGTTTGGCAAGGTAGTCGATCATCCCTGCATCGATAGCCCTTTCTCGATCTCCTTTGATGGCACTCGCCGTCAGCGCAATGACCGGCAATGTCCGTATAGTGAAATTGGTCGATTGCCGTATCATCTTGGTAGCTTCATACCCATCACACTCGGGCATCTGACAGTCCATTAAGACGGCATCATACGTATTTTTATTCAGCTCCTCCAGTGCTTTCAGTCCATTCTCGGCAATGCGACAGTTGAAACCCATCCTCTTGATGTTCTTGGAGGCAATCTGAGCATTGACGGCGTTGTCTTCGGCTACCAGGATCCAGATGTCCCCTCTTGATCGGGGTATTTCGTTCTTCTCACCGCTGCCATCACCACCACTCCGATCACCACCATCACTGGTATCGCTCGCGCCTTGATCGGACGCAGTCATGGCAGGCGTGTGCACTGTTTCCGTCATACCGTGGTCTTCCTCCACCAGACCCGCCTTGCAGAACGGAATCACAAACCATGCGTGACTACCTTGACCTTCGACTGAATTCAGCCCAATCTCTCCATTCATCAATTCCACCAAATTCTTGGAGATGCTCAAACCCAAGCCGGTCCCACCGAAACGTCTGGCAGTCGAAGGATCCGCCTGCGAAAAAGGCTGAAAGAGTCGCGATAGCGCTTGAGAGCTGATTCCGCATCCTGTGTCTCTCACGTCGAATCGAATCATGATGTTCGTCTCATCTTCAGACAGTTCAGCCACCTCTAAGCTGATGTAACCTTTTGCGGTGAACTTGATGGCGTTGGTGAGCAGATTGGTGATCACCTGTCGCAGTCTCCCCACATCCCCGATCAGTTGGCCCTTGTAGTCGAGCTGAACCGAATCTCTGAAATCTAGGTCCTTCTTTTGAGTGGCAAAGCTCAACATCCTCTTTGCATCTCGAAGCACAACTTCCAGCTTGAAGGGTGCTTGTTCCACCTCCAATTTCCCGATTTCCACCTTGGAAAAGTCGAGGACATCGTTGATCACGGTCAGCAGGCCTTCCGCTGATCTCTGAATCGTTTCTGCATAATCGCGATGCTGCGCTGTCAGTCCTTTCTCGTCCAACAGCAGCTCAGAAAGACCAATGACACCGGCAATAGGCGTGCGAATTTCATGCGACATGTTTGCCAAGAATTCTGACTTGAGGCGACTCGCCTCTCTTGCCGCACCCTCGGCTGCCAATGCGCGCGTCTTCTCCAGCAGCGACTCTTCCATACTCTCTTGGGCTCGTTTGCGATCAGTGATGTCCATGGACGCGCCGACCACGCCGATGATCTCTCCTCCTTCTTCACTTGATTCTCCCTTGATGTCGTCGTCATCATCCCCATGCCTACTATTGTCGTCCTCCTTTTCACTACTTTCCATAAATTCGTCGACAGCCGTGGAAAGAGCTCGTAACGGCGTGTAAGAAGTACGGAACCATCGGCCGTCCACTTCCATCTCTTCCACGACCGTTTCTCCCTTCAGCGCCTTTTCCATCGAATCTCGAATGTTTGTCGAGTCCCAAACACTGTAGATCGATCTACCAATCATGTTCCTCTTTGTCGCACTAGTGTGACTTGCATTTGTGCTATATTGATGTTCAGATCCATGATCGCTGTGTAGTGAAGCAGCAGTGTTGTTGTTGGCGTTGGCGTTGCTGCCACTCGACGTGCCGATGGGAAAGCCTCCTATTTGGTCTCTTTCTGACACTGGCGTACCCGGACCTGCCAACTTCAACTGTCGAACACCGGGACCTTCGGCAACTGTAATCCTCCCGTCTCGATCGACTGCCCAGAGAGTCATTGCAGCATGATTGATCACGCTCTCCAATTGACTTTGAGCTCTTCTGCTTGCCGAAAGCGCTTCTACCTGATCGTGAATGTCGGTACACGTCCCGAACCACTTCTTGATGTTTCCAAGTTCGTCTTTCATGGGTAGAGCTCTGCCTAAGAACCACCTCCAGACACCGTCGTACCGCTTGCATCGATACGCAGTCTCATACAACTCTCCTGTTCGTAAGGAGTGGCTCCATCGACGACCTGCTTCGGGCGTATCTTCTTCGTGAAAGTAGCCTTGCCACCCTACACCCTGACATTCATAGGAAGAACTTCCAGTATACTCATACCAACTGTTACTGAACCATTCATGGTAACCTGTAGGCGAAGTCACCCAGACGAGTTGTGGCATCGCATCACAGGTTTGCTTAAAGTACAAGTCGCCTTGTTGCCTTGCTTCCTCCCGCAGTCTTGTTCGCTCCGCAGTGATGTTTCGAATGGTGATGATTCCACCAATATGCTCGCCGTATCCATTGCGATCTCTCATCGGTCTGCCGGAGATTTCCAGGAACATTCGTTCACCCGTCGCCTTTGACTGAATACCCATGATGACCGCTGGTGCTACTTGCCCCAGAACGGAGCATTTGTAGATCGGCCAATCGGATTCCAGGAAAGGCTTCTCGAAGTTTTCATCGAAACAGTCCATCACATCATGAATCCAGGAGAAGTCAGCGTCCACGTTCGTACCTTCCTCATCCTTTCTCGAGTCATCTGCAGGTCTCACTTTTCTACCAAACACCGACAAGACTTCATCACAGGCCTTGTTGGCAATGGCAGTTTTCCCGTCCTTGCTCGATGCCAGTACGGCCGTGTTCAAGTGGTGCATGATGTTCTCCTGAATAAGCTCAGTAGCCTTGCTTGATACATTCTCTTTTATCGTGTTATTCACGTCAAGATTGGAGCTGCTTGGCACGATAGAGATGGTGAACAGAGCTTCGTGTGGAGGAGGCGCATTCTGAGCCGAGGGCAAGGAGACATTTGATCGAGTGGAAGTATCTTGAGTAGACGGGGAGCTGGCAGGATTGGAGCTGGTCTCTGAAGATTCTCTTCCAGTATGACCCCTTTCGGTCTCAGCGCTGAAAAGTGTGTCTGTCGGGAACCAAGCGGCGATCGACAGTTCTGCCCACGTAGACGAGTTCCCTCTCAAAGGCTGGAACATGACTCGAGTATGAACAGGCGTAGCCAAACCGGAAGAGGTCTTTGAGAAATTTTCTGATGCTTCATTGAGTGACAATGTAAAGCTGGCACGACAAGCCTGTGCGACGTAACGTTCCATCCTTTGGCCCGCACAACTGGCACCTCCAATGCCCAGAACTAACTCGGCCGGTCTGTTGAGCATCTTGATGTTTCGATTACTATCCAGAACAATGAGGGGTACTGGCGCAAAATAGATGGCTCGAAGTGACTCATCCAAGTCCATCATAGCAAACGAATGCGTTGATCGGTGATACGGTCCGTCTGAATACTTGTTGAATCGACTCTGCAGAGACGAAGAGCTTTGCAGTCGACCAGGATTGGACGAGACCGAATGGGCATGTCCGCCATTGTTGCTATTACCACCACTACCACTCCCGCTGCCGCTGCCGCCATTTCTGTTCTGCTGTGGTGATTGTAGGGGTGGGACGGCGCCAGGTACATTCTGATGTCTAGCTGATTGGGGGAACTTCGGCGTTGGAAACGCTGTCGAAGAGGGTCGAAAATGTTCGGAGTATGGATTGTCTGTAGCATTGACCGCAGGGAGCATTGGGTGGTCACCACTCCCAATCGCACTAGGAGGCGTCACTGAATAGTCCATCGCATTGTCTGATGTCAGCGATCCGTCCGTGCGACTTGTGTTCCCACCGCGAATGTAAGGTTTGGGTGATGTAAAGACACCTTTGGCCTGTCTCTTTGATCCACCCTGCCCTTCACCCGGATGAGCAGATGCTAGCATGGTAGGTGATAAATTCGGACGACCACTGGAGCCTCGACCCACACTTGGAATTCTATTGGACTTAGCCACTCTGTGAGTCTGTCGGTGTTCCTGGGGGAATTCCTCCAACGTCACTGCTTCATTGATAGGCGGAGGTGTAGAGCCTTGAGCGGGAGAATTGGATACTGATCTTTTTCGAGAAGACATGCTGTGCTGCAATCGTGTGTCCCGGTCCAATTACAAGGGTGTGTTGCTGTAAACCTGCGTCACTCTCTTAATGGAGAAGAGCAAAAGTGCAAACGTCAGTCTATGATGTGTGGTGTACTGTCAGTAGCAGGGCAGTCATGTGGCAAGGAAGCTTTCCGGCGCGGTCTTGATGGCAGTGGAGCGCGTATGCTGGCGGAGGTCGAGCAGAAAGTTGGGAGCAACGTTGAAAACTTGGTGAGCACTTGGATGTCGGAAGCAGGCAGGCGGACAATAAGAGAGAGAGAGAGCGCAGAGAAGACGGCACTGCAAAGCACTTCTACCTTGAAGGGAGTAATGGCTGGTGCACAAGGGAAGGAAGGGGGGTGCAAGAAGTGACCTCACCCCAATCGACCTGTAGTACCTGGATCCGAATTATTCATCCGCCTTATGCTTTAATTTTCCCTCTCTTTCCTCCCCCTCCCCTTCCCTTACTAAGGCTTCCCAAGTGAGGCCACAATTATGGTGGCTTTTAATTTCCTATCCTACCTGTAAATCAAGCTAGTCTTTGGAATCTATTTAAAGCAGACGCGACCACTTGCAAAAGCCCGATATACTACTGTGTATAGTACAGTAATCATGCGGGAAAGAAATAACGGCGTCGCGAGACGAAAACTTAAGGACAAATAAATCGACACAACGACACGCGCGCTAAATCAAGTTCTACTTTGAAATGCGACTCCGCTTCGGGCGCTGCACAGGTGCGATTCTTTCTCAACTCCTCAGATCTGACCGTGCGTGTGATGTCATGCGACGGCTACAGTGCGACAAGAGATGCAAAGAGATGAAAAGAAAACATCGGAAGATTGTGGCTTCTTTGCAACATCGGTCTCTCTAGATTTCCCCTTTCATCGGATCATATTAACATCAGTGAGATAGACTCCTGAAGAAAGAAGTTGCAAAATTTAGGTAGGTACATGTTTGCAACTCGAGTGGCCCAAATCGACGGTTTAAACGAAAGACGGATGGGTAAAGTGAGATTTGCAAGAGTGATAGTTCTTGACCCGTCATGAAACCCCACGAAGCTAGAATGTTAGGCCATCGAAGGGTGATTAAAGGGTCGTAATAGAGGGAGAGGGGGGGAGGAAAGAGGAGGTGTGGAAAAGGGAAAAGAAGCGAGAGCATGCATGAGAAGAAACCCACTTACACACTATGATACAATCATCTTTGCATTCGAATCGTCGTCCATACTGATACACTGTTGTACAAACCACTCTATTTGACAAGCTTGCTGCAGCTGGTCACTTGTCGCTGCTTGTTGCTCGATCCTCATCACACTCTTGCTCCCACGTCATCCCCTTTGGATGATGCAGTCCTTTGACAGCATCAGTGAAAGCTTGTAAAGTGCAGTACTCTGGTGCACCTTCTAGATGGTTGCCGACCTTGCTGCAAGCTGGCAGCTTCAACGTCTCATTGCCGTATCGCATGCGTACGTCTAAACGAGTGATGAGTGGTAAGCCCTCCGTTTAAAGACATCAATGCTATCGCACAACCCCCTCCCTCCCCCATACTCACAGTGCTCGTCTTTCTTTAGTCCCAGCCGACCAAGGATGCCTCCACTGCCATCCTTTTTGCGAAACAGTTCCAACCCAAGACTAGCGGTGAAAGCTGGCCAACGATTGTCAAAGACGTCGAGCGTCGACAAAAGACCAGCGAGACTCGTGTCGTGTGCAGAATAGACGGCTAGCTTCAGTGGGGTGGAAGGCTTGTCTGCCTTTTCGTTCAGACGATGACTCAGATCATCCAAAAACCTTCCCATGGCTAGACGACGATATTGTTGCCGGGTAGCCGCGTCTTCTGCGCGATATCCAATGTACCACTCATCCACGACTGCCTCTTCCACTTGTTTCATCACCTTTTCATCTTCAAAGACAGAAGGGATAACGATGCCGTGTGCTTTGCTGGCTCGGACAGTGTCCAAAATACCATTCAGCCTTGGGTGCCCATCGACTCTGGGTAGAGCGCCTTCTAATTGAGGTGAAAGGATGGCATCCAAGGAGGAAAGCCGAGGGTTGTGGATATGAGCAGCCAATTTGGAAAATTCTCGGTCGAGATCTCTCAGTCGACCACATCCAAATGTGTTTGGGAGTAAGTTTTCGGAGATGCCGTTTCTGTCAAAAGGAAAGGAGATCAAAGCGCTCGTAAGACGGTGAATGTGATCCTTCACAGGCGGCATGTACGCACCTGACTAGAATAGTGGGAATGTAACCATCGACCGATGTGTCTAGCGTTTGAGGCATCAATCCTCGAATAATACTCTGAAGTGACTCGACTGTGCGACTCATATTTGTGCTTCGAAAGTACAGTGTAGAATTGTCCTTAGGATCTAGCTTCTGGGGAAGGAAGCCTAATTTATCCGTGTATAGACTACGTAACCTTGAACCGATCAAGTGAGTTGAAGCTCTGCCCAGGTCAGTCAATTCACCGAGAAAACTAAAGTAAGGATGGAAGGATCAGCAAGGTCCCTCTCCAGCGGCCACTTTCGAACACAGCACGCACCATTCTCCCGACTCAAGAGGTAAGATATTTTCTTTGTCGTTGGTCGCTTCTACTCGTCGTTTGATGGGTATCTCCTGACGTGCACCTTGAAAAGCTTCTCCTTTCCAATTCCTCACCTGCACGTCAGAACCTTCACCAAAGTCAACGATGGCAGCTCTAAAGTTTTTTCCAGCATGACACATGTTCCATCTCGCTGGAATGGGAGGAGATGCTTTCAACAATCGAGTCCGGACAGGTGTCCTCTCCCCGTGTCGGATTAGGTAATGGACTTGGGCCAACTCGAGGGAAGGAGGAGGGTCGATCCAGCCCAGCGTCGAATCCGTGCTACCAGAGGTGCCAACTATCGCTGCACCGCTAGGCGGTGCCGTCCCGATAATGGTAGACGACGCCATAGCCTCAGAATTACGACGGCCTTTGCATGGGAGTAAAGACGAAAGATTTCTCAGAGAGCTGCTTGCAGGGAGAGGAGAAAGCAACGAGGAAAATTCATGGAGCCATAAGCGAAGAAATAGAAGGCGTCACGTGCATCGACGACTAATCAATCTCACAATTGGGACCTGCAACAAGGAGAATTATAAGATGCACCGGTAAAACGCAGCATTCACTCGCTCAAAAGTGGCCGTTTCAAGACACATCTGAGTCGTAGACGAGGGGTGTTACAAGTGTGGATTGGAGGCACATTGAGTCCCGGCAGCTAGATGCTTCGCTTTGCAAGCAAAGGATCCCGTGGCTTGAGTATCCTCTCGCACAGATCTAGTCGTGGATCAAATCAAAGGCAGATTTCTTCCGTGCCTTGCGACAGGGCAGAGATGTCAGTGAATCGTGGTTCATCGGCCTTTGTTCTCGATACATCTCAACCTTCAGTGAAGCAAATAATCTTTGATGACGACATTGATGCAATCTTTGCGAGCGTGCCAGAGGAGCAGTTGGACCAGGCATTTTATACGAAGTCTGCCAAAGAGACGCAAGCTTCCAACTTGCGTCGACACGAAATAATCGATGTAGACGATTGCGACTCCATCTATGAAGAAGACTCGTCACTTGATGAAATCTTTGCTTCGCTGGACGAAGATGTCGCTGCTAGCGGCCAAATAACCACCTTCAAGAGCAATGCTCATGGGAGTAGAGATGATGTTCTCACGAATGCTTCTTCTCGTCACCGTCAAATAGCACAAGACGATACCGGGAATGCGGGGAAGGGCTGGACTGCTACGATTCCTATCACTAACGACAAGATCACACGACACAAATCTGCTCTTCAGAAGGATATTTTGAATACCATATATCCAAGCAAGACTAAACAACCTTCGCGAATTCGACAATACTCGACACTGCCTGAGCCCCATGCCGCGAAGCCATACTCGAATGCTACGAAACCCAGCTGGAAAGCATCTCTGGAGGCAGAAAAAGCTAAAGAAACGAAGAAGCAGGAGCTTGAAGACGGACTTGCGTTCTACAGCTATCTGCGACCCGCAGGAAAGATTTCCTCGATGCGAAAGGGTGAAGAGGAAGCGCAACTGGATTTCGCTGCAAAATTGAAAGAAGTTGCTTTGCACAGCGTTGTGGAAATCACAGTGAGCACACATCGTACGCCTTCTCTACGAGTGCTATCGGATGCTAGTATTATGGAACGTGAATTGAAAGTGATTCAATCAGGCCAGGTTCTTTCCTTTGATATGGAGTGGCCGGCGACGAGGGTAGCGGGTCGTCCGCAAGGAAAAACGTCTGTTATTCAGATTGCTTCCCCTACCCATCTCTTCATCCTGCAAGTTGGTGGCATGAAGATGTTGCCGGCAGAGATCACTCGAATCGTCACCGATCCTTCAATTGTAAAGTGTGGAGTAGCAATCCGAGGGGACGCGATAAAATTGAGAAGAGACTTTGAAGTTGCAATGACGAACATGGTAGAGTTGAGCAGCATGGCAAAGCTAGTGGATGCCGATCTGTGGAAAGGGATCTTTCACCTGATTTCACTTCGTGATTTATGCCGAGTATACCTGAAGAGGAGGCTCAAGAAAGATCTTAGAGTTCGAGCAAGTGCCTGGGGGTCGTCCCTAGATGAGCAACAAACGGAGTATGCCGCATCGGACGCTTACGTAGGTCTCGAGATTATACATTCCATGGCTGCGATAATTGTCGGCAAGAGCAACAGTGTGGACAGCAGCAGTAGCAGTGGAGCGTTCAGCCCGTTTGACCACGCCGAGGTGAAAGAAGCAGTCGAGAAGTCGCAGTGTCCGTCGTTACACGACATTCCGTCTCCGAGAGCCTTGAATGGCACGAAGGCAAGCGCAGCTTCTGTACAAAAGGTGACTCGTATCGATGAGCAGGAGGGAGCGGGAAAGCCGTCGGGGGTGGAAGATTCAGTCATGTTGACAGCTACGGCGGAAAGTAAAGCGAGGCCATCTTCACAAGAAGCGACAGCTTTACCGGTAGGAGACGTAGACGCAAGAGAGACGCATGACGACTTTTCAAAGATGGGACGGTTTAATGCAACGAAAAGGAGGAACGCCATGGGCAAACATGGCGTCGAGCATGCCATGCGTAAGCAGAACGGAGCAGCAAGCAGCGCAACAGAAAGTGACCTCATTAAAAACTTTGAGCAGAACTCGGAGGGATCCAGCAGCAAAAAGCAAAATCCTCGCAAACATTTGTGCAAGGAAATTATGGAACTCTCGAGTGCATTCAAAGCGATAGACGAAGTCTTTCGGGATGGACTGGGCAAGCAATCTGATGCCATGACCACGGCAGACGACAGCAACGCAAAGAAAGACGTAACAGTCGTTAACATCGACGTGCAAAAGAAACCTGACATCGACAACCTCCGCACGCAGGAGAGGCGGCGGACAGTCAAAGGTCGTGGGCCACCATCTCGCGTCTTTGCAAAACAGCCGGAAGGAAAGGATCGCGAATCTAAACAATACGATCTGATGTCGGATGAAATACGAAGGAAGTGGCTAGAAGGAGGCATATACACTACCCAACTAGGAGACGAGTACGATATACACCCCACCAGCGTCATGTTTCACATCTTGCGAAGTGCTTCACGGGCTAGGCTGCCGCTGACAGATACCGAGAAGGCAAAATTTACCTTTGCATTGCGCTATGACTCAAACAAGCATCTAAAGGAGAAATTTAAGTGGTACCTTTCGGAACAGAACGTCCTCAGTGAAGAGGATTTTCTCCGACTCCGAGAGAAGAAAGAAGGAAGAACAAGAGTCGAGAGTGAGAGCAGCACTACCAGCAACACCAGCAATCTGTCGTATTGAAGCAGTGCTGCGGTGTATCTGCCTTTGTAATTTTAATCCATTCCCCTTTCCCACCCCCACTCTCTCATTCATACCTTACGCACACCTTTATGCGTCCAACAATGCTCCGTGTATTATGTAATCATGTATCTTTCCTTTCTATTCACCACTCTATGTGCTTTCTGCATTGTTGGATGGATTCCACTACCTTCCCGATGGTCTCTTGCTTATTGAACATTGACAACAATGAGCTTGTTTTCCATAGCCAATCACTCGATTCATGGCCAGGCAGGTAGATACCTGAGGCACTCACTCGTATACCATGCTAGACTTTGTCCGTCGGCGCGGTTGCTTAGCACCACTACCCATGTCGGCAAGAGTAAGAAGTCATTCGCTACCGAGCCACCCCCAGCTACACCTGCTGATGTACCGGTGATCAAAACAAAAGGAAAGGGGGCAAAGGGAGCTTCAAAGAACGCTCGTGGGCCCAAGTCAAAAAGGGGAAATGCTGAGGAAGATGAAATGCAGGACGAAGATCATTATAAGTCCAGTACAACAAATAAAGACCTGCCAGGAGAAAAGTTTGATGAAGAAGGTCTGAGGGCTAACATGGAGAGGGCAGTGAAGAGATGTAAGGATACGATAAGTCAGAAAGTAGTAGGACATGGGAGAGCTGATCCAGGTAAGCAGAAGCATGAGGTTGTAAAGAGAGGAAAGCTACTGTTCCTCGCTGGTTGACATCGACCTTTAAAAAAATGCTCATGACAAACTGCAGCGATACTTGATTCTGTGAGGATCACCTTTTCGGGGCAAGGAGAGACGGCTGGTGAATCGACATCAGGATCGATTTCATCGGCGAGCAAAGACGGAGGCGGATCGCAGTCATACAGTCTGAAGGAATTTGCGACAATCGGTGTCAAGGATGGCGCGCTCCTCATTACATGCTTTGACGTAGAGTCGATGAAGCACGTTGAGCGAGCAATCTACGAGTCCAATGTCGGGCTCGCACCTCAGCAAGTTCCTGGCACTGAGGGAGTCCTTCGTCTACCTGTTCCCAGGTGAGCGTCCAGATACGGGCAACGAGGCCTCTTCTCCTTTGCGTTCCTGACATTCTTCTGCACCTAGAGCAACTGCAGAGACAAGAGCGGCACTGGTCAAGGAAGTCAACAAGATCTGCGAGAATGCCAAAGTGTCGATTCGCGCAGCTAGACACTCTGCACAGAAGCAGATTAAGAGCGATGAGAAGCAAAAGATCATCGGAACCAACGAAGCAAATGGCGAAATGAAAAGGGTGAGTGAGCCAGACACAGACGCCGCTTCGCTGGAGAAAGAAGAGGCAGGGCGATCTTCTTATACTCCCTCAACATCTTCTTGCTTACTGCAGATGGAAGAGGAAACGAAGAAGAAAACAGCCGAAGTTGACCAAATATTCGAGCGGGCCAAGAAACAAATCGAACAAGGGTAAATGGTATATACTTTCCCCAGCAGCAAAGTGTAATCTATCGAGAGGTAGCTGTGTCTATGATCATATTCTACCAATCCGCCGGGCGAGCATGGATTGGTGTTGTCCAGCTAGAAGTCGCTGACGTTGCAGGAGTATAAATAGTCCAATGAGGGCAAAGATGAGATTGAAGCCCTGCGAATTGACTGATGCATCAGAAGGGAAGGCATCAACTCCCGCTCATATTCGAGACTTCTACTTACCACAAACTTTGAGAAATTCCAAGTCGCTTGAGCTTCATCCCTACCACACACTTGAAAGCCTTTGTATATATCACTGCCCAAGATGGTCTCCTGACGAGACCAGAGTTGATCCTCTATCGCGTTGCTCCAATTTCTCTCCTTGCCTGCTTCTTTTGGTCTCCCGGGCAGAATTGGCATTTTGCTCTTATCCATATCCATGTGATCGGGTATCGTTGGCTTCGTCATCGCTGGCAGAACGGTAACTGGTCTGCATTCAATGGGAGCTCGATTGCCATAGGGTCGACAGTAGGGGCGATAAAGCTGCGCGCGAAGGTAGTTGTTGCACGTAAGGCACTTTCAGCGCAGGTATCTATAACGTCAACTGAGACTTCTTCGTTCTCACCTCATCAGAAGGGCATGCAGTACACCTTCCAGTGCTTTTGCACATCCAACGAGGCCTACGAAGCGGACTCGATGACGAGGAAGCAGAGCCAGAGGAAGACGACCCGGCAGAAGGCCCTTGGCCTACGTTCCAGCCGACGTCACTCTGTTGCTCCCAGCTATCTTCTGGCTTTCCGAACACTGGCCAAGGTCCTTCGTATCCACGAACAGGTACTCCTGCTCCGGCCCCTTCCTTTTTGTCAAAACTTAGACCGCCTGCGAATATGAAATTTTCCTTGTTGGGCACAAAGCCTTTTCCGAACTTGCTGGTATCGATCGACGACATGCTGACTTTCTCCCTCCGACAACGGAAGTAGAGCAGGCGATGTCGAGCAATGAGTCTGAAAATCTTCTCCCACCCAAGACTCAGACGCGGTTCATTTCTCTCTTACGCTTTGTGTCGCACGGCCCTGCTGCAAGCTGCGCTCTCCTACGCCCCTCAGAACTCCTCTTTATCTCGCTCATCTTTACACCACCGGGACTGTCAGCCTTTTCCCTTGGACTTGTGGTACACCGCTCACGAGGAGAGAGGTACTCGATCAATCTTGGCGTGGTCAGCGTCAGTCATGGATCATGGCAACGGAACGTACGAGCTAGCCCAGGCCTATGGTGAGTCCTGCGTCTGTGCTTTTCGCTCCACGATTGCCAGCGCCTTGGTGCAGGCACTTTTAACGATCTTTGTCCCCTCCCTCACTTGCAGACTTCCTTCTCAAGATGATCATAATTGGTGAGTCCATGAGCAGACAGTCTCGAGTGTGCAATGCGGAGAATGCACGTTATAAACAAGTATGGTCTGTGTTCGACAGGAGATTCGGGCACCGGGAAGTCGTGTCTTCTACATCACTTCATTCACAATCTATACAAGGAAAACTCAGCGCATACTATTGGCGTTGAGTTCTCTTCCCGAATCGTCAAGGTCGGCAACAAGAACGTCAAGCTACAGCTGTGGGATACGGCTGGGCAAGAGAGGTTTCGGTGAGTGTCAAAGAAGGTATTCGTGACACGAACGACTACCTTCCTCCTGGCTCAAAAAACAAATTCCCACCTGCATCTGCATCAGATCGGTGACCAGAAGCTATTATCGAGGTGCAAGTGCTTGCATACTGGTGTATGACATTACAAAGCGATCTTCCTTTGAGCCGCTGGGGAGATGGCTGGCCGACGCTCGAGCTTTAGCCTCCCCCGATCTGATCGTCGTTGTGGTCGGAAACAAGTTAGACAGAGAGGAAGAGAGAGAAGTGGGGTACGTCGAAGCCAGTCGATGGGCAGGAGAGAATAGTGAGTAGATGATACAGAGTGTGTGCAGCCATTAAGTTCGCGTAACACTCAACAGTCAACATCTTGAAAATGTACCGCTAGATGCCCTCTTCTTGGAGACCTCTTCCCTCACCGGTGAGAATGTCGAGACACCGTTTTCGTTGGCTAGCAAATCGATCCTGCTGGCAATAGACTCTGGTCGAATCAACCCAGAAATCTCGGGAAGTGGAATATCGTATGGTGATCGAGGTCTACGAAGAGTCGGAAGTAATGGTGGACTCAGTAGTAGATTCAGCTTCTCTGAAATGATGCCTTCAGGCAGTAGAGTCGGCTCAAACGGGAACCTTGTCAACATCACTAAGCAGAAATTCGACGGTTGCTGTTGAATTACTTCGTCACACCACACTCTTTCTCCTGCTCTACATAAGACGCGCATATACACCTTGTGTCACTCTTCCTTCTCCTCTCTTACCCTTTACCTCGTCTATAATATTCTCCTCTCAATTGTAAATTCGCTACATCATGCCATCAATAAGATTCGAATTAGCTCTTTCATCCTTGTCTTGCTGTGCAATATGCCACATCGGAAGAACGCTGCGTCATCGTCCTCATCGCTACCAGGCAGGCCACTCACCGATTCAAACGCCAAGGCGAGGAACGCTGTGAACTCCTGATCAAGATCAATGTCAGCAGAAACAAGACTTGCGATGTACAAGAAGAAAAAGTGAGTATCAGATAGTTAGTTTTGCCTCTCGTGGAGAAAGGGCATTTTTGTTAGTATGGATCGAGTACAGGCAACAGAGGAGACACGAAAAAAAGATTTTTCCTGCTTGTCACTCCCTCTCTGGATCTTGCAGGGAAGCATCTTCAAAATGAGCCAGAGACAGAGAGAGGGGTTTTTGGAGGAAGCGAAGAGGGAGGAAGGAAGGTATAGGTGAGGAGACGAGGACAACTGCACACGCTGAGGGTTTGGTCTTTTTGCTAGATCTCTCTGAGCAAACTCTTTCAAGACTGATAGCCAACGACAGTAGCAGCAGCAGCAGCAGTAGCAACAGGTTGACCAGCAGCTGCTTGTTGTCGATAGTATCTAGTAGAGGGAGGGAAGAAGAGGGTGAGGTCAGAAAATGCACCTTTCGCCTACATCAATCGCGCATAGTGTGGTCTCACTCTTCCCACTCTTTCGAGTAATCTTGCTGGCTTTGACCAGCTTGACTCTGCACCTGTTGTGGTTGCGCTTGCGGTTGCTGCTGCTGCTGCTGTTGATCTTGTCCAGTACCGGCAGCTGCAGCGGCAGCAGCGGTGGCAGCAGCAGCTGGGTCCATTCCTTGTGAGACATAATACTGAATCCAAGCTTCACGATAATCTGGCTGAGCTCCTGATTGCTGATGTTGATCATAGCCCTGTTGCCCGCCTTGTTGATAGTCATACCCTCCTTGCTGACCACCCCACTGTTGTTGACTTTGCTGCTGTTGAAATTGACCACCTTGAAAGCCTCCCATACCGAAACGTTGTTGTCTCGGTGCGGGAATCGTGGGAGCGTTCCACATCGCAGGATCTCTCCAGGGTGGTATCTTCTTGCCATCTGGTCCAAGAGGACGATCTGTTGCTGGTCCGGCTGAACCAGGCCCGTTCTTTCCGCCTTCTCCGAGTTCTGCCATCAGATTAGCATATTCGGAATCGAAAGGAGATCCATCCTGGCCATTTCCATTGCCAGCACCTCCTTGCATTCCTCCTCCAGCCAGTCCAGGAGGACCACCAGGTCGACCCGAGCCAGGCCCACCTTGAGTACAATCTCTGGCCAAGTGACCTTGTTGACCGCATCGGTGACATACAATGTGAGCTGTCCAGTTCCGTTGCTCTGGACACTCGAATTTACGATGTCCCTTTTCACCGCAATTCTGACAAACTTGATTTTCATCATCTCGTAGTGTTCCATTCAAGGCAGCCAATTCTCGCAGTTGATTTCGCTTGTGGTCGTTCTGAGCCTCTGGAGTAGAAGCAGCTGTCTCAATCACCAGATTGATCAGCTTCACACATCTCTTCACCTTGGTCTCATCATCTGCCGCAACGACGCAATGCATCTCTTCTTCTTCTTCATCTCCCATCCGACCTTTTCCTTCCTTGACACTTCCCCTACCACGAATACTGATTTTGGCACCGCTTTCCTTCTCCATCTTCTTCAGACTGTTACCTCGTGGTCCTACCAGCAAACCGAAAAAGTTGATTTCTGGAAATTCCTTGATGGGCAGGTACACTTTCTCTTGTGGCTTAGAGTTCCTCTTCGCTGCAGCATATTCGGCAGGTGGACGATAACTTGGATCTAGCTTTATCTGCTTGTCCACCAATCGTACTCGTTCATCTTCGAGCCTCTTCTTGTACCTTACTTCCCTCGTGTTTGTTCTTCTACCCTGAGAGTCATACGTGGGTGGAGGTGAAGGACTCCTCTCCCTTTCTGGCGGTACAAAGTCGCCTGTGCGCAGCTTCTTTGCAATCTCATCAAGTCGAACATTCAGCGCATATCTTTCCAGCTCAGCCGGTGTTACGTTGGACCCGATCGCAGTCGCAACTCCGGGATCAACCTTTTCGTCACCCCACCTAGACTTCCTTTTCCTGGGCGCTGTAGAATGGTGCACAGTGTGAGTGAGCTGGCAAGGACATGTTTCAGTGTCCTCCATGCACTTACCTGACCCGTCTACATTTGCATTTGCAGCCGCTGCGGCAGCCGCAATTTCTCTGTTCCGCGCTTCTGTTGCAGCGACTTCAGCATCGTTTTCCTCTCTTTCTCGCTTGATTGCTCTCGAGATCGGATCGGATGCATCATCTACATTTGAAGAAGAATAGGATGGGCGAAACGAATTGTTCGTGCTGCCTTGACTTTGTCCAAAATTATATCCACCACCTCCACCGCCTCCCCCTCCCATCATGGCTCCCATACCTCCGCCTGGAGGTCCTCCTCCACCATACATGCCCTGGCCTGGTCCACCACCGCCCTGAGTTGGGGCTGGTCCACCACCACCACCGCCCCATCTTCTAGAATTTCCGAGCGGTAGTGCATTCTCTCCAGTCTTTTGTTGATTACTTCGCCAAGACATGGCCGCCGTATCTTTACGAAAGAGGTGACGACGGTAACACGACCTGTATGCTGCTCTGCTGCACACACACTTTCTGTGATAGTTACGGAATGGAGAGAGAGAAGGAAGTGGTCGAACGAGGATATGATGAGGCTTGCTTCTGTCTGTGTGAGAAGATCGTATACCCACGTGGATCTGCGTTCTATTTTGACACACGCGCCCATCTTCTATAGGACTGGACGCAACTCTTTCTACTTTTTTTGGTGACTAGGATCTTCTCGGTCGCAGTGTCACTTTCAAGGTCCAAGTCAAGCGCACTGTCATGCCGACCGTCAGTGTAGACAAGGAACGCTTCTATGCAGCGTTAGGCAAGCAGTACTGTGAGTGGGCGGAGAGGCTGGAAGAGACTTTTCAAAAGGTATTGATTTGCAGCTTCAACAGCCACAAGAGAGTTTGATGAGCTGTGCTTCCAATTTGGCATTGAACTGGACGAAGACGTGAGTAGACATCTATTGTGCAGATCAGGTCCTGTCTGGACTTAGCTGAAGGATGCCGTCCCCCACCAGACTACGGAAGAAGCCAAAAAGACAGGAGAGCGACCAGTGAGTTGAAGACGTTTCAAGTGGTAGAAGATCTCCAACGACGCTGATCACTATAGCCGTTCCCAGTCTCTCAAGATAGATATTCCCGCAAATAGGTGAGGCGAGATGATCAGACAAGCAGCAGACTTGATCATCATGCTGACCTCCACACCCGATTTACCAGATACGATCTCCTCTGCCATGAAGGCATCTCAAGAGCACTTCTGGTGTTCCTCGGCAAGATCTCTCAGCCAAAGCTCAAGCTGTCACAACCTGCCGAAATGATTGAGCTTAGAGCAAGCGCCAGTGTACGTATGCGGCGAGCAGTTCGAGTGAGATCGTACAATACTTAAGTCGATCTTTCCGTCTTTGGCAGGTCAATCAAATTCGTCCTTTCGTGTCGGGTGCTGTCCTGAGAGGCATCAGATTCACTCCCGAGAACTATGCGACTTTCATCGACCTTCAAGACAAATTACATCAAAACTTGGCAAGGCGGAGAACGCTGGTTGCCATAGGAACACACGATTTGAGCACAATCGAGGGGCCGTTCACATATGAAGCACTACCCCCGAAAGACATCTCCTTTGCTCCGTTGAACAAACCAGGTCAAGTCATGGACGGTGAAAAGTTGATGCAAGTCTTGGATCACGATCGACAATTGAGCAAGTACCTGCCGATCATTCGAGACAGTCCAGTCTACCCGGTCATTCTCGACAAGAATCGAACGGTCTGCTCGCTGCCACCCATCATCAACAGCGACCATTCGAAGATCACGCTCCAGACTCGTGATGTCTTTATCGACATGACCGCCACGGACGAGGCAAGATTGGAGAGTGCTTTGAACATTCTTGTGGCCATGTTTTCGGAATACTGTTCTGAGCCTTTCACAGTCGAGCCAATCAAGGTGGTTTATGCCGACGGTACCTCGTCCATTCAACCCAAATTAGCGCCTCGAAGGACGACGGCTCGACTATCGTACATCAACTCCTGCACCGGTCTCTCTCTCGATACTACGCAAGTGTCTCGATTTTTGAACAGAATGGGTCACGAAGCGAGACCGTCAAGGGAAAATCCGAGCGAGATTATCGAAGTAGATGTCGCCTGTACTAGACCAGATGTACTGCACGAGTGCGACTTGATGGAAGATGTGGCAGTAGCGTACGGTTTCGATAATCTACCTCGACGCTTTCCAAGTACCAACACAGTCGCAGCACCGCTCCCCATTAACAAGCTCAGTGACCTCATTCGAAGGGAATGCGCTTACGCTGGTTGGACAGAAGTCTTGCCTTTGATCTTGGTGCGTGCCCAAACCCTCCGTCTCATTGATCTGCTTGCAATATAGCTCACACTTGACAACGACGCTCTTTTCCCGGCAGTGCTCTCGAGCAGAAAACTTTTCCTCGCTGCGCAAAAAGGACGACGGTAGTGCGATCACCCTCGAGAATCCCAAGACGGCAGAGTATCAAGTCGTCCGAACATCGCTTCTCCCAGGAATGCTGAAGACGATTCGAGAGAATAGGGTTCATGCTTTGCCGATGCGAATCTTTGAAGTGTCTGACGTTGCTTTCAAAGACGAAGAGACTGACCCACAACGATGTGCTAGAAACGAAAGACATGTGACGGCCGTCTATGCGGATCGAAGTGCCAATTTCGAAATCGTCCATGGTCTTTTAGATCAGGTGATGAGAGCACTGGGCGTACCTCGAATAAGCAAAGGAGACGACACAAAGGTCAAAGGCTACTATCTCGAGACCTCCTCCGATACGACCTTCTTCCCAGGTCGAGCAGCGACGATTCACTATCGAGCACCACCGCAAGCACCTCTTCACTCCGACAATGTTCCTGTGTCGGACTCGAATCCACTATTGGATGCTGCAGTAACATCCAACACAGCGACAGAAGTTCCGACTCCTAAAGAGGAAAGTAGCGCTCCTAGCAAGGTCACCGACGCACTAGCTACCACTGCAGCCTCAATGGGTCGAGTACTTGCTGACATCCTGGGTGGTAGTGGTCAAAACTCCCTCGCAAGACGTCTCAAGAGTGTTGGCGGCAAAGGCGACATTGTGATTGGTCAGATAGGAGTGCTTCACCCAGAAGTCTTGTCGGCTTTCGAATTGGACTTGCCCTGCTCTGCGATGGAATTCGACTTGGAGGTGTTTTTGTAGTGTAGTGAATATCAATCAAAGGGTCAAGATAATGAGAATGACGTATTTACCACATCAGAGGATGATCGT
The DNA here is from genome assembly GCA_026210745.1 of Exobasidium rhododendri. NCBI lineage: Eukaryota > Fungi > Basidiomycota > Exobasidiomycetes > Exobasidiales > Exobasidiaceae > Exobasidium > Exobasidium rhododendri. The sequence continues at coordinate 3,360,267 of CP110630.1, forward strand.
GGCTTTCTGCTGAGCCGGGAGTGTCTGCGTTTGGACGAACGTCAGCAGCTGTGAACATGCTTTGGTGCACAGGACACTCCCGCCCATCCCACGCGTCGTCGGTCAGGATCCTCGTCTGGCACACGTATGCAAGGATTCCATCGAGCTCCCTCTTGCTGCAGCGCTATTCTGAGGTACTTTTGGTCGATGCAAGAGGTTTCTCTTCGCTCTTGTCTTCCTCCATTCCCCATCCCTTGCATCTATAGCCTGCAGTGATAAGAGTATCTAGAGGGCACTTTGTTAAAAAATGTGCAACGATGCAAATTGCAGCTGGCCAAGACTGTTCCTGCATTCTTCCACTTCCCAACCATCATCATTGATCCTTTCTCTTGCTCTACTCGCCCGCGTTGATTCCGTCGACTGCTTACTGCTCGCATTGCTGCCACTCTACGCCATCTACCTCTCACCGTTACACTGCTTATGAGCACGTCTGTCCATCACCGCCTAAGCCTCGTCAAGGCGTCTCCTTTGAACACATTTTGTGCCTTTCAGCAAGATTACTCGACTTGTTCATTCTTCTACTACGGGAAAATGCTGTGCAGCTCGACGAAGCAGCATCAGTCTATGTGGCATGACATTTCTCTCTCCTCTCATGACTACTCACAAGAATGTCTAATGCGGCCCTTTAGCAGGATGAGATCGCAATCAGAGAATAAAAGGCAAAGCGTCCGGGCCACGAATAGATCGATGAAGGCGCGATTCCATCAGAACGATAGATTCCCACGAGGAAGGCAAATAGTGCTCACGTCAAAGTACTACAAGTACTACTTTAGGGCTGCGTTACGGTCTATATGCCATACGAGGAAAGCGAGGGAGGCGAAAAGCTATTGGAATATGACTGCTCAGGATATGCTTCCGGTTCTCGAGCATCAATTCCTGACCACCTCCGTTCCTTCATCATATTTGCTTCCTTATCCCCTCTCTCCCTTCATCCTGCTTCGCTACACTTGCTGCCTCGCACGCACTGTTCATCACTACATCTGCTTTATCTCCTCACTGCGTAGTATTCTTGCCATGATCTCGGAAGCCGTGCAAGGTAAAAGTTCTTCCCATTCCTTCTTCTTCGACTCTCCTACTCTCTACTCGGACGAACATGATCTCCTGTCCTTCGATCATCCTTACAATTTACAGCACACTCTTCAGCCTCTCACGGATGAAAATGCATTCGGTATCGTCGCTGATGATGCTGGCGATACTTGGACCGATGCGCTTGTCAGTGCCGATCAGCAAACCTCATCTACAATCTGGGATCTTGACACGTCAAAGACACCGAAGTCCATGCCAATGAATACTACCGTGCAGCTGTCTAATTCAGTAGAGCTGCGACAATCAAGGACAAGGTTTGTCGACGACTACATTCAGGAAATTTCGGCCGTCGGAGATCACGGTCAATGTAATAATTGTGATATTGCAAGATCGTCTCCTAATCTGAAGAGCTCGTCTCCACTTCGAACAGAGCAAGATGAAGTGCACGGTGACTATCTGCAGGATTTTCACCATTATGACGAAAGACAATACCCGGAGCGAGATCATACCACTTTCACGGTGAATCCAAGAGAAGTCCTGACAATCCCAAGCGAGTTGCAGCAGTCAAACGGGTACGATGATGCTGACAGTCACACAAGGATGCTGCAACCACCGAGACCCTTTTCCTTTGCTATAAAGACGGAGGATGAGGAGGAATCCCACGAGAAAGGGCAGGCGATTCCCCACATTTCGAGAACGCCTCATGATTCGTGGAGTTATCACTCCCTGCCTGGCAATGACGTAAAGAAGAAAAAGGAAGGGCTCGCCGACGACAGCTTTGACTACGACTATGTCAGCGACAGCGATCGAGAGTATGAAGAGCACTTTATTATCCGGAGCAATCTCTACAACGAAGCTATTTGGGGCTCGTTTCACGGTGTCCAGCCCTCGGTCAGCTGCTCTACAGAAGGATCGAGGGGCCATAGTTTCACCTCCCCCGTACAGCACAGTATGCCGAGTACACAAGCTCTAATACCTCTCGGTTTCACAAGTAGATGGATGGACAAGCGTGGGGAAGCTCAAGAAAGGGTACCAGACGCTAAGCTTGAAGAGGTAGAAGAGAAAAGAGGCGAAAGGAGTGTATCGAAAGTGGGAAGGGTAAGCAGAGGTGGCAAGCATCGCAATCGAAATGCTTGCACGTTATGCAAGAAAGGAAAGACTGGTTGCAGCGGTGGAACACCTTGTGAGAGATGCAAGAAGGTCAACGGCAACTGCATCTACGAACCGGTGAGGACACGTGGCTTAGGATTGAAGAACAAGAAGCGCAAGTTGCTGGCCTTACTAGAAGAAGAAAAGGGAGCAGACAGCAAGGCGTCCCTCTTCGGTAGCATCGCTTCCTATGCACCTCCAGTCAAGCAGCAAAAAAACAGGTTCAAGAAAGCGAAAACGAAAGCATGAGCTTGCTCTTTCTTTTCCCTCCCAAATCGTTCCCTCTTTTCACAACCTTTTACTTATTTGTACGTCTGCTTGCTCCTTTTACCCCTGCACATTCCGTCATCGTCGCGTCAAATATAAACCCTATAGTATCGCTGATCCCCATCACAACCATATGAACGCAACGTCGTCACAATCCCAACAATCTAATACTATCTTCTTGCTCTCCCCCGTCATCCTCCTTTCTCAAATCAGCCGCGGGCCTTGTGTGCTCATTCACTCTCTACGAGGGTCTTGAGCCTCCCAGCAATGACTAATGGCTGATGATCTTGTTCAGCGAAGAGCAGCTCGCCTTTCCCGTGCTACCCTACTACAGCTGCAGGGGCATCCACAAAAAAATCGTGTGAAAGAGGGGAACAACAGACAGTAATCGATCGCAACACGTTAGAGAGTTGTGCTCGGAAGATCATGATAACGTGCTCCCAATGCGTGCGATTATCGATCAATCTCTCTTACAGAAATGCTCCTTCTCATCTAAGATGTATTTCATCAAAGCATTTTGTTTACAATTTTTTGGGGGTGACTGTGAGTCTCTTTATGCACCAATGTTGACCAGGTTCTTTGCTTGGAGTTCAGGGTCCTCGTGGAAGACGCTGTAGGAGAAAGGGGAGAGAGAAAATCAGCGCCAAGGATGTCAAGCACGTCGGAAACCTTGCAACTCACTTGATCGACCAGACCTGGGGCACGGAGAACGGATACATGCGAGGAAGAGTCAGTGTGGCTGACGTAGATAAGCTGCTACCGAAGCGACTCACAGGCTTGTAGTTGATAGGAATGTTGAAGCGGTGGTGGCTTCCGTGTTGAACGAGGAATTGAGACACACCGTTGTAATCTTCGTCGCTCAGCTTGATTTGCTTAAAGTTACTTTCGATTCTTGATGGTGTGACAGACTTGGGAATCACAGAGTAATTTCTGTGTCTACCCCAAGCAATGAGAACTTGACCAGCTTCGGCGTCGAGCTGTGAGGATGCAAGATAGGAGGTGAGAACGATGCTACACACTGATGCAGGAGGAAACAATAAATTCACCTTCTTGGCGATTTCTTGAACTTGCTTGGAACCGACAATGTCCTTTGACTTGGCATCATCACCGTACCCACTGGCATTTCCCAGAGGCGAGTACGCAGTGATGTGAATGCCTTTCTCGTTGGAGAATTTCACCAAGTCTTCTTGTGGAAGAAGAGGGTGTGCTTCAATCTGATTGACGGCGGGGGTGACACCAGTCGCTTTGATGATGCCCTCCAGCATGGATTGGGTGAAGTTACTGACGCCAATCGACTAAGAATAGCAAAGGGAACAGTATGGATCATTTTGAGCATATACTTGTTGAAGAGGAAGACTGCATAACTCACCTTGACTTTGCCACTCTTCTGCAAAGCAATTAACGCCTTCCAGGTGTCGACAAGGGAAGTCTTGAGGTCTAGGTCTGCATGGCCCGTTCCGTCGTCTGGCATGAGCGTCTTGTGAGGTTCGGGGCTGTTGAACGAGACTGGCCAGTGAATGAGGTACAAGTCGAGGTAGTCCACACCCAGTTCCTTGAGGGTATCGTTGTACGCTTCTTCCACCAATTCAGGCTTGTGGGCGGTGTTCCACAGCTTCGAAGTGAGGAAGATGTCCTCCCTTTTTGCGATTGAAGGAATGACATTCTTGAGACCTTCGCCAACTTCAGCGTGGTTGCCTGTGGATAGAACAGTCAGAGGAGAGACAACAGCAGGTCCACCATTATTCTCCTTGCTCACCGTAGATCTTGGCCAAGTCAAAGTGGCGGTATCCGACTTTCGCGGCGGTCTCTACAGCAGCCTTCACCTGACCAGGCTTCGAGAGCCATGTGCCAAGACCAATAGCTGGCATCTTGTTTCCGTCATTGAACGTGATGGTTTCGTGGAAGCTCATGATGTGCAGAGTGTGCGGTTGTTGTCGTGGGTTGGAGGAAAGAAAAAGAGAAACGTTTCTTCGTAACAACCAGGAAGTGGAAGAACTGAAAGCCTCCACTCGTATCAACGTAATTGCGTGCGTAAAAATCTGTTGGCACAATCTTCCAGAAGTCGAGGCGTCAGGGCAGCCTAGAGGCGAAGAAGGGTCACGTCATTCGATCGAAGGAGCGCACTGGGCCCGTGCATTCTGGTTGCACCGTCAGGGTGGAAAAAGACGAGACGCGTATTATTACTTTGGCTGATCGGAGCTCGTGGCAGACAGCGTCGCTCCGAGTTTAAGGTTAGGAAGGAATCTTCGCAACAAGGACGGTCCTTGCATTCGCGATTGATATCTCTCGTACGGACGGCGGGGAGCATAGAAGTAGTGTGTTGTGTAGAGCCAGACGAGAAACAATCAATGGTGGGGATGCTGTATGAGAAACGAATAAAAACATGAATGGTTTGCGGTGCGGGATGCATTCGATACAAGTATCGTTGGCAGACTGCCCCTGGGCTACCTCTTCTTCTTCTTGCTCTTCGTGACCTGAGAAGATGACTTGGCGCGACGCTCGACGCGGAGGGTGGTTGATGGCCTGGCTCGAAGGTAGGCCAGAAAGCCCAAGGCATTCCCAACAACGAGACCTAAACATGAACCCAATATGGGAGGCACGGGGAAAACCTGCTCGAAGTGGCAGTGACGTTGATCAACAAACGTCGGTCTAGGAGAGGCGACGAGGAAAGGGAACTACTCACTTGCCATGCCTTGTCCCAATCTAAGAGGAGACCTGCTGATCCTAAGACAGCTCCCATGAAGGTACAGAAGGTTTGCGTAGCCAGTAGCTTGAATCGTGGATTGGTACGTCCGTCGCTGGTTGGTGCTTTGGAGAAGACCGAGTATGCCTTGATCCATTCTTCTTCATCCGTGCCCAGAAGGATGAACGCAGGTAGAAAGATGAGGACGGAGAGATAGAATGATAAGATGAGCGTATCGAGATAGTTTCTAGGAAAGCGGAGTGTGTTCTGTGAGCTGATGAACAAAGTCAGGAGAATTCTCCTTGGCGCAACTCACTCAGTCACTGGGGCACCGCAAAGAACGAGGACGATGTAAATAACGATAGTAGGAAAGGGTAAGGCGAACGTGGTCATGGTGACATTCTATTCCAAGCGGCATAAGATTCAGCCACTCTTCAATCTTAAGCGGAGATATGTTCTCAGGAGACTCACCTCCATCTGCTTGCCGATTCCCACCCTTCTTCTCTTGAGCACCTCCTCTCGATCGCCTCGCTCCATAGCTTCAGCTTCATCCCACCAGCCTTTGTATCGAGCAACGAACCACCCTTGACTCAACACTACTGCAGCCAATGTTGACCTGAAGATGCGCAGGATCCAAGCGACAGCGACCGTATCCTTCTTTGCGAAGCTGAAAAGAAGTCGAAAGGCTGTGAACAGGTTCGTTGCTGACGTCGAACGAGAAGTAGCATTCAAGACGGCATCAAGTGCAATATCACTAAGCACAGCTGGCACGTTGCTACTGATCCCATTTTCATCTGATTGCTTGCCTTGCGTGACGAGAGAATGCTGCTTGAGCGCTCGTCGCCAGAGGAGGTGAGCGGGAAGGACGTAAAGACACATGAGCAGAAGAAAGCTATTCAACGAGAGCATGACAAGGACCTGTAGCGTATGAGAGCGAGACAATAGTGGAGGCCCCTTGATGGCCTTATCCGGCTTGTCATTGTCTTCCTTTTGCGGTGCGGCATCTGATGACCTCGACGAGACGACGGCCGCCGCTCCCGAGGTATTCCGCTGCATTTTTGTGAAGTATATACGTCGTAGGAAAGAACGAGCGCGCTCTGCTGAACCCAAAAATCCCTTGAATTCTTTTTTTGGTTTAGGGTTGCGACTTCGCCCTTGATCTTCCCTGGCTCCTCCACACAGTGGATATTGCTGCAGGACTGCACGCACGCTGTTGATGATCTTGGCAGTCGGTGCAAGAACAGCCAAGACGATTTCTGAGGCAACAGTCAGACGATGCTTCAGCACCACGTCACGCAGGGATGCCACTCGCTACTACCGATACGTAATTGACGTCCATGGTCAGCTCTTCCTACATGACACGACGCCCAAGAACCTTACGTCATGTTTCAAGAATCCTCAATTTTTGGACTTCTTCTTTACGAGAATCAAGCCGAATGTCGGTAAGGTGAACGGAAAATCGTCTTCATCTGCTGAATCTGCATCAATCAAAAAGAAGGGGGCAGAAAGCGAAGAGGAGCAACATTGGACCGAGAGGGAAGGACTCCACTTCGATGAAGCTTCTCGAATCGCATACTCTGAAAATTATCGTTGGGTGAGCCCTTGTCAAGGAGAAAGCAACTTTATCAGAGCAAGCAAAAGCCCCATTGTATTTCGAGAACTGGACCAAGATGGTATGTGATGCTACTAGAAGGGGAAGGGGGTCTTATGTCTCTATACGCCGCTGACACTGAAAGTTCGTCCTCGACAAGGCATGCTGCACTGGGCAGGCACATTCACCTGTAAGTTTGAGCCTTCAAGCCTAAGGGTCGACTCAGAAACTGGTTATGTCTACCATCCATCACCGATCCCACCTCTAAGATCAATTCAAAAGAAAATAGAAGCAGAGGGACCGACAGCAAATCCTTACGGTGCATACAGTCTACTTTCGTCTGCCCTTGTCTTGCAGCGCTTGGCAACGGGACTGGATGTAGACCCAGATGCATTCGTAGATGGCGAAGGTGGCAGTATCGAGTGGGACTGTCAAAGGTGGAGAATAGGCATCATTCAAAAGGACGATCTAGGTTAAGGGTGACGACGGACCTTTCTTCGGGTCCACCTCTGTCACACTAGCCCATGCTTGTATACCCTCTGTCTAACTTGTTACTCATACACTCCTATTCGTACATCGGTGGGGTAGCAGCATCGAGATGGCTGGCTTCAATCTAGCTCTAGGTGAGGGCAATGTAGAAAGGCAGGAAAGGAGTTCCCTCTATCCCTTGCACCGTTCAAGACCAGCCAGACGAGATTTTCATTCCTGTTGCACAGAGTTGAATGGTAGAAGTGAGAGGATATAGTTCTCAGTTCCATCTCTTGTCGACGATCAAGGCAGCTGAGCAAGGTTGGATGGAGTGCGAATTCCAACAAGTCGGCTTCGGTCATCTGTGGTCCCATCGCCTTGACGAGGGTGTCCAAGGTAGAGAAGACATTCTGAAGGAGGGTGTACAGGGGTGTGAACGGTCGCACGGGCTGGAAGGCAGGCAACCGAGTCAGAGAGGTAGAGACTTCGACCGTACTCCTCGAAAGCTCCTTCAGAACAAAAGTATTTTGCGTGCTTTGCTTGGCGCCTTCCCTTCCCTCGCCCCTTTCCAGGATCTTCAGGAGGAGAAGTAGCCGAGGCACAGCCTGTCGCAATAGTTTCTTGCTGCCGAGATAGTCGACTAAGAATCTAGCCAAAGTGGTCACCAGCTTGGCCGCTTCTATGCAAGTGCTAAAGTCCTTTTCCGAAAGATCTTCATAAGCGGGTACAGCTACTCTGTCAAAACGTCGAAGCGACAGAGAAAGACTGAAGCCCAGTCGACTCATGATCGATGGCCATGCCGCATTGATGACTTGTAAAGGTTCGATAGTCCTCTCTTGAAGGCACAGCAGCTCAGTGCCACGGTTCAGCAAGCGCAAGCATCGTATTCGAACAACAGCAGAAGAATGACTCAAGAAGGGGATCGCCTTCTCCAAGATAGACACTACCACCAATTGACCTGCATTGGGCTTTTGAGACTCGCCATGACCTTCCTCACCCGTCTCCTCCGTCGTTTTGTCGAAAAGTGGTGCTTCGGTAGAGTCTGCTCGACGGTCATCAGGTGAAATTTTCCGGTCAAGGTACCATCTCTTGAGCTCTTCCAGGTCCCTCTCTTCGTTGGGCTGAAAGGCGATCATGGCCGCATTGGATGGTGTATTGGGTATCGTGCGCCCGCCCTCTTTCTCCTTTGTCTTGCTTCGTTCGTCAATCACCATCACTTCGACCAACCGATCCAGGACAGTCAAGAGATTGTCACATATAATGGAATGCAAGTGAAAGCGGTCAATGGCGTCCAGGACTTCATCGATCGCATCTTGAATCAACGTAAGCGCTTCCCCTCCCAGCATCCGAATGATTTCTACCAACACCAAAGGCGCTGATTGAGCACTGATCAGGGGGACATAAGTAGCTATCACTCCTACGCTCTCACGCAAAGACAAGGCTTGTAGTTCCTGTCCTAGCGTCGAAATGAGACGATGGCTAGCTATCCCAAGCACATAGTCGGCATGATCAGATACGCAGCCTTGCACACTAGCATACCCTGCCGATCTTGCCATCTCTTCCATCGCCTCCACTGCCGTTTCGCCAATCATCGTGGAGTGCGAGGCTATACCGCAGATGACAGGGTATAATATTTGCAGCAAAGCTGGTTTGAGAAGAGGACCTAAGATCTTGCAAGTGGAAGACAGTATGCTGAGCAGGAACGCATCGGATCGATCTAGCTGCGCTTTGGCAGTCTCTAGAACCTGCTGATGGGACAGTGGCAGGACTCTCGTGCCTTTCCTACTCGTCAACGAAGCAGACGAAACAAAGTCAAGCTGAAGGGCGGGCCCGAAGTTGCTTGGTCGCTCAAATGCAGTGCCTTCTTGCCCACTCACTCCCCTAGAGTACTCCATCTCGGTGTGTTCCTGCTGCCCTGGAGCGATCAATCGAGTCTCCTCCTCGGAAAGTACTACCCTTTCTTGCTCGAGATCAGTCTGTAGTAGCTCCTCTTCATCTTCTTCCCAAAATTCAGTAATCCTTTCGAGTAGGTCCTTTGACAATCGATGAGCCGACTTTCTCAACCTCTTTCCCCCCTTTGTCGTCTCAAGAGAGAGCAAGGAATCGTCCAGAACTTCCGCGATTCCCTTCATCATCCCGTCAACGACGATGAGAGCGCTTTGTGTAAAGTGGCGGTTGTGCTGTGTCGTGCTCGATCGGTCCATTTCAGTAGAGCGGTGAGAAGCAGCCTGGTTCACAAAGTACCACAAGAGATGGAAGGGTTTGCTGAGCTCACTTTTAGCATAGCAATCTTCTTTGAGCACTCGAGCAGAAGCACGACCAAGCTCCACGAACACTTCCAAAACAGCCTTACTAGAAGCGGCGGCTAGACCTTGCAATCGAATCGACGTCGTACCTTCTTCCAAAGGCTTTCGCTCATCGATCTGGAGACTCCAGAGAAGCGTCGGTCCCCACCTTTCTACACCACTGCTCGGATGCAAGAGACCTTTGACGCCTTGCAGAACAGGCATAGTAGAGTCAAATCCAGAACCACTCAAGCACAAAAGGAAGGCCAATCTCTTTGCGTTTCGTTCGACGTCTTCATCTTTTTGCGATCCCAGTAGGCGGGGAAGGGATCGCACCAGGCTCAGCACTTCTTCTTGAACTGCCGCTTGATATGCGTCTCCCCTCCTCATTTTGATTGCAAAGAGGGAGCGGAGACTGCTCTCAGCCTGCTCCTTTGCAACCGACGAGCTCGAAGTGCTTGCGACCACGTCCACTATCCATCTCAGGAGCAGCCTCGTCGCATCGACTGATTCTAACCCTTCCTGTCCCGCTTCCTTCAGTGCTTCCCTCTGTAGATCGAGCATCATATGACAACGTGCTAAGAGATTGTAGGCCAGATAGACGATGGTGACCTGTACTTGCGAATGTGTGCGATGAGAGAGTGGATCGAGTGACAGCAACCCAATGACGATGTGAGAGATTGTATTTTCCAGCCAAGCTCTGTTGCGTCCAATTGCCTCCGTCTCTCTTGCTTCTATCTTTACTTCTACATCTCCAATCGTCGTCGAAGTGGGAGCTCCTGCCGTATCATACATGTTTTCTCTGGCGACCAGCTCTTCGATAGACAATGGCTGCGATGCGACTTCTTCACCAGATGCTTGCATCGAGGTAACGATCTCTGCAATCGCATCATCACAAAGGCACAGCTGTAAGATGGTGTCGAACGACAAGAGTGTTTGACATATGACTTCCGATTTTGTTCTCTTGGCTGTGGCAGTGGTCAGGATGCGCACCATGGAGCTGACACAGCCGGGCAAGAAGATGGCAACTCTATCAGCTTGAGTGATAGAATGGAGAAGTGTGCTGCTTTCTTGTCTGTCACTTCGCGTGGTCATCTCTGCCGCGCTGACCTTCCTCCAGAGTGACGACAATTCGTCGATCTTAGGAGTACCTCCCGCGACCCAGTAGCCTATCAACAATCTCGCAATCTTGACTGAGGCTATTCTGTTGGCTGAGGAAGCTTCATGGTCACTTGCAACATCCAGACTGGCGGTCAAAGCGTGGGCTATCGCTCCTCGACAAGCAGCGTTCGCATAATTGTGTTCTAGGTGGGCACTGCAGGGGTATACTTGGCGCAGAATCGCCGTGGCAGCATCAATCTCTTTGGACAGCCCTTCCCTTCCGTTATTTGGCCCTGATACTCTTTGAAAGTGGTCAAAATCATCCAAGGAAGGGAGCTCTTCCTCGCCGTCCCACTCCCACTCGGTTTTGGGTTTAGGTTCGAATGATGATGACGATGCTGGTGGTTTCGAGACGCTAGACACCATTCTCGGAAGCAGCAATTCCTGCAAGAAGCTGCTCACAGCTGCTTGTGTCTCGTCGCTGCTTGTGCGTTGCGGCTTGGTCTTGCCATCGGGAGGCCCACCTAGAGCCACTGCTCCGAGGATCAAGAGTTGCTCCCACACCTTCCACTGCTCTGTTCGTTTTGAAGCATCTCCAGATTTCTGGACAATACACTCCGTCCATATCCGCCACCAGTCGATGGCCAAGAGGGTGAGAATTTGGAAAGTCGCATGTCGAATTCTGTCTGGCAGTTCTGCTCCTTCTTTAGGATTTACACGTAGAAGCTGAGCGAGAGGGAAGAAGATGTAGTTGATCAAAGAAGGCGACAGGGGAACACTCTCCGGAGAAGTCGAGACCAGATCCGTCAAAGCATCGTAGAGTCTCTTCAGCGAGCCGTGGGTGGCTTCCAAGCTATTGGCCGGACTGCTTTGAGGCGTGAGACGGCCTAGCAGCTCTACGCACAGTGGCTTGAGCTGCAAGAATACTATCATCAGACGCTGACACTTGAATCACGCCTCCAGTCCAAGCAGGCATCGACTACTCACTATTGCAAATCGCACGCTATTTTCATCTTGAGGAACCTGCCTTCTCTCTCTTGATCCAAAGGGAGATCCAAAAGGAGAGTCATACTTCATTCCGACGTCATCGTATGCCGTCAGAAAGTGTTGCAGAGGGGGAGAGCTGCCAAGAAAGGAAAGAAGAACAACACAGTTCCACGTGAAGTGTGTTGCTTCCCACTCTTTTCTTTCAATTGCGCCTTCATTTATTTATGAGAAGTAAATTCTGAGGAGTAACCACTTCACCTCGTCATGCCCTAGTCCGTCTTGAAATGTACTACGACCTCAACGTGCTTTGGCCCTCGCAGTTCGAGGCCTCAGGATCATCGCAGAAGCTTCCTTCCAAGAAAGAAAAGAAAGATGCTCAAGCCAAAAGTCGTGCCACTGCTTCGACGCAACCAGATGCATTGAAGGGTCTGTCGTCAAGTCAGACGGAGAAGATGAGAGCTCTGACCGAGGACTTAGGAGAACGTAAGTGCCGAAATGATCGGGTGTCTGGGGTAGCATGGTTGCTAACAGCTCCCACAGTCGGCTACAGAACGATCGCTTATAATCACATCGTGGAGGGTAAATTTGACCCACTGCGGCATCGGAACCCCTTTGCATCTTCTGAGCAGCCTAGCCTATCTCAGCCCCCCTTTCCTGATCTGGACACTTCAAAAAATAGCTTGAAGCAAGCAAGCACCAAGGTAGTCCAGCTAAGTCGGATGACACTTGTTCTCAATGAAGCCTCTATAGGAAAATCTGGCCATGGCATGACGGCACCTAGCACCTCTGCCTTGCTTGGTTACGACTTACTGTCTGCCCAGCCTTTCAACGACGCTTCCTTTGTGCTGCTGTGCCTTACCCTATGCGAGCTTAAACCAGGAAGCGTGGATATAATATCTCTCGACCTCGCCACCTCGGCTCGACTTCCTTTCTTCCTCAAACGATCAACAGTGAACGCCGCTCTAGCCAATGGGGTCGTTTTCGAAATTTGCTACTCGAGGGTAGTGAAGAGGGAAGAAGGGGAAGAAAATCATTCAAAGATCCGACGGAATATCATCTCTGCAGCTCGCGATATACTCCGAGTGACTAACGGGAAAGGTGTCATCTTTTCCAGTGGAGCGGCTGATATTTTGGGCTTGCGTGGTCCTTACGACGTCATAAACCTGTGAGTGTGTACCCGACGCGGGCATCAAGGAGGCATGTGTCACCTTTTGTTACAATACTGAAGTCGGATCCCATCTCAGTGCGGCCATCTTTGGTATGAACCAAGCGGCGGCAAAGGATGCTATCTCGTCCACTTGTCGTTCACTACTAGTCCGTGCAGAGACAAGGAAGACATTTCGAGGTGCTGTCTCCCTACCAGTCATTTGCCCCAGCAGCGTCTCAACGCCTACTTTGGAGAATATAGGGAAGCGAAAGCAGACTGAGGAGGCCATCGTGGCCACTCCGTCAAAGAGGACCAAATCAACAGCGTCTTGACATCATTCCACTGTACTATAGGAATGCAAGTAATAGATAAGCAATACCACAGCAAGAGAATTACATTCAAATTGTACAAAAGGCCAAGCACGATTAGAGCAGAGCAAGTCTATTTCAGTATGGTGTAAGAAAGATGATTGAACGTGAGAGATGTTGCATTAGTCCGCCGTGTTTTTGGAGAGGGCGCGGATCTTGGGGCCATACTTGATCAGGATGAAGGGAATCGGAGCCAGTAAGATAGACAGGCCACCTAGAAGAGTACAAGCCCACTTGACTGTCAATGTGTCGAACATCTGAACGGTGAACAGTGGGAAGCCAGCACCGAATGCACTTCTCATAACTGTGTTTCCGGCCAATGCACTTGCTGCTAATGGCAGATAGGCGTCTACTATATAGTTGAACAGTCCGACAAAGATATTGAGCACACTGAAACCAAGCAGACTACCGGCAAGCATCGGTGACCAGAAACTGATTGATCGGAACGAGGTCCAGCCCATCCAAAAGAAAGAAATGATCAAGCAAGGTGCCGCTAGACAGACAACTTTCAATCGCTCTTCCGGTGGAACTCTCCCCTTCTTCTCCGCTGTGTATTCGTCGAGCTTGCGAACATAGGACGGATTGAAGACAAGAATGTATACAATTACCCCCAGAATACCCCCTAAGAAGAGAGGGATGAACATCAGTCCTCCGACGAGCGAGTTGAAGCCATGAATTTCTTCGAAGATGATTGGATATGCGCCGAAGAGGAGATAGATGATACCGTAGACGAACGACAAGTATAATCCGATTGCCAAAAGGATCGGTTCTTTAATGAGTAAAACGAAAGGGAAAAGAAAAGTATCGTGAAGCAATGATTTCATCACAAGAGGCGTCAGGTCCAATCCTGATTTGTAGTTGTTGTTTCCTGTCTCCTTGCGGATTCTCTTTGCTTTCTTTTGCAAAATCGCAGGTGTAAAGGTTTCTCGGACGGTGAAGAGACAAATGACGAAACAGACGCCCGAGAAAATCGCACAAACCCAGTAGACCCATCTCCAGCTAGTACCGGTGACTGCGATCGCTCCCGAGACAATCGGTCCTAGAGCTGGGCCAGCAAAAGGTGCAACACTGAATAGCGACATGGCAATACCTCTTGCTTTGGCGTTCCAGACATCGGCAATGATTCCACCCGAGTTTGTCAAGGGTGCTGATCCAAATGTACCCCCCAAGAATCGAAAGACCAGAATTTGTGCAGTGTTCTTTGACAGGGCACAGGCGATATTCCAGATGGTGTACATAAAGACACTTACAAGAAAGACCGGTCTTCTGCCGAGTCGTTCTGAGAGCGGTCCCCAGACAAGTGGACCTAAGCAGTATCCTGCTACCCAGAGTGAGATGGTCAGGGTCGCCACCTCTTGACTGAAGCCAAAGTACTCTATCTGTTGTGTCAAGACCCCATTTGGCGCAGACGAAGTAAACGTACTGTTGAGAACCATGATCGCACCAAAGACAGTGAGATATGTCTTGTAGTATTTGTTGAAATTTTGTGGATTCTCTGGATCGTCGTCCCCTTCCCAATTCACAAGGATCGGCTCATCGTCCGTCGATTTTCCTTCCTTTTCATTCCCCTCACGTCTTTCTTCGTACTGATCGAGAGCCATTGTAGTCCTCGATCGAGAGAGTGAACCTCCGAAGATGTTAGTATCATCCTCTTCTGGTTCTCCCTGAGCTCGCCTTGAGAATGTTCGAACCACACTGTGATCGCTTGCCGTACGAAATTGTGGTTTTTTCATCGGTGCATGCGTGGCTGAAGCCTCCCTCCTATGAGATTTCTTTTCCATCGGGGAGGCCTCATCAGTCAGCTCTTCATGTAGTTCTTCTGAGCCCGAGGGGGTCGTAGCAGCATCCAAACCTTGCTTTTCAATGTCAGTCATGATGAAAAATACTGACCCGAACTTTGGCGATGTAGTGTACGAACTGGCGGCTTGTTGACAGATCTGTTGAGCCGCTCCGACGTTTACAATCTTCTTTCAGGTAGAGCGTTGTGCACTTGCCAGATGGAGGAGCCAGAAAGCAAGATGTGCTACGCTCGCGCGGTTGATGGTGAGGCAAAGAAAGCTGATCGGATCCTTTCAAAGAGTACTGTTTCTAGACGGTGCCTCTCTTTCGTTTCCAACAATCGGCCCGTAAGCCCGCTTGTTATTTCCTGCTGGGGTGGTGGGATAAATACGAATGTTACCACCGCCATCTTAAAAAAAAAGGTGTTTTGTCATATTTTCTTACGAAATTTCCGCGGCCATAGTCTCATAGCCTCTCCTCCTCTGTCCCTCTCCAAGAAAGAGACGAAGACAGCTTTCGACTAATCGATTAGAAATTAAAGACAAAAGCAGCCTGGAGATTAATAGTCTATGAAACTTGTGTATCTGGTACGGATGAATTTCTACGCGACCCACATTCCTTTTGTTTTAGCGTTAACTCCGCCGAAAGGAGATAACTACTGCATACAAAGATAGCTGACTCAAGTAAAGCGAATAGAGAATCATAAACCGCTACAGATCAGCTATCTCCTAGCATAATCAGCCGCGACAGGAACAGTATTATACTGCACCCTCTCAAGTAAGATTCTATTAACGGTGTCGTGATATCGATCCCACCTCTATACCAGATGTGCTTTATCCGGCTGTGACGCAAATCAAGAAATAAACACTTTTATTTATCTCAAATGTGGACTGTCGAGAGTTCGAGGAAGCCAAGGTATTGTCTCTTTGACTTCTCCTACAAGTCTTGCTGCGAAGCACTGCTCACACTTATCTCTCTGATGTCTACGTTGATCCACACACAGTGTGAACAATAAACAGCTCTACTCATTCGCGACTTCAGCGAGGAAAAGGGGTAACCTGAAATAGATACCTAAAAGCGAAAGGCTTTAAGACCTGGCTGAAACGGCCCAGCGCTTGAGGCTCTCCACTCAGTCGCAACTTCAGCGAGGAAAAGGGGTAAACTGAAATAGAAACCTAAAAGCGAAAGGCTTAAAGACCTGGCTTTAATGGGCTAGCATTTGAGCTCCATTGCCCTGCCGGAGCTGAGCTGGATGAACGCCTGAGACGTGGAAGAGTAGCTAAAAGATTATACAGATAGCAATAGGGGGAAAGAGACTGGTAATGTGGATGGGAGGTGAGAGTTACTGTCACCAGCAAGAGCAGCGTCGGCAATTGGGGATAGAGGGGCAGGCGAAAAGGATCTAAGAAGAAGGCTGAGAGGCGCGGAGAAGAAGCAGGAAGCAGTAGCGATTGCTTAGAGCTTTCCACGTGCGGAAGTCCTATAAACGTTGCTAAATTTGCTTGCCAGCTATCCCTTCACAGAAAAAGGTCTCATCCTAGTCACTGACACATACTCAGGTACGCCACTCATTTTAGTCTCAACGTCGACGTGGCCTTGATCTGCTGAGTTTGATTCATCATCGTCAAGACAGGGCAGAATGACAGAACGTGCCAACGAAGCCGACCATTAGGAGCGACAAACGTCGATTAGTGCTTTCCTGCGAAAGGTTTTCCGCGGAGAAGGGCAAATTCTGTTCATCAACAGCTTGTAATAGTAATAGTACAATCATCGCAAGCTACTATTCCGCTCATTCCATAGAGCAAGTCTAGAGTCGTGTCAGAGTGGATTGGAGTCATGGTTGCCCAGGATCCACACTTGGTCCGCGAAAGAGCCCTGCTATGTTTTTGTGATCTTCGTACAATGGCAAGTGCTTGGGTGCGTAAAGTTGTCTCTCGCATGGTTGAAGTACCGATGCCGGCCGCGGAATACCCCGAATTTGACATGCTTATTCTGAGAATATTCCCACTAACAATTCTGTCGAAATGTCAAAAAAGACGAAAAATAGAAACAAAGAAAAAATAAAGAATAGCACTGAACTGTTTTTGCTTCTCCGACTAATTAGATAGACACGGTGTCATTTTGTGTGCGTCCAACGTGTGATGGAAATAGCAACGCTGCGAAAGGCGGTGTGGTGCATGACTTATGAGGAAGGGGAGGGGCGGGGTGATTCTAAAGTTGAAACAAGAACACTGGGGGGGGGGAGCAAAGTCTAAATTGTAATAACCAATTTAGTGCTATGTGCTCGTCTTACACTCCTCCAGTGGGCCTGCCATGCTACTGTCTAATTTGACATCACGACAAAAAGCAAACGGGGTAAGAGAACAGACAAGGATCTGGCGAGGCCTAATGTCGACTGAAATGGAAATAGATTTGCAGTGCGGCAAGGGACAAGGGCGAGGTCCGCAAATCCTTAGGCAGAAATGGGCGTCATAGAGCGGCATGTCCTCGAATGTTATAAGCACAAAGAGTACCTTACGGTCCAGCGCCCTGCATCGCAATCCCCCTTGGACGCTGGAAGCGAGCGCATCACTGCTTCTTTGCACATCCCACTTTCCCGTGTCTGTATTACGTCGAGATATGGCAAAGACCAACAAGTATGCCTTGATACAGCAAGATGAAGGTGAAGCCGTCTTCAGCCAAGCCAAGAGCTTTTCTTACCTGCCTTGGCTACCGGTCACCACAGCCGCGCTGCTCTTCTTCGTCTTTTCCATAGCATTCGGCATACCCTCGACCCTATTTGTATACCTGGCCGTCTTGATCGTGTACTCGACCATTGGCGTATTCTCGATCTTCAGTAGAGCCTTTGTCGAGCAACAGCATCGACGCCTGTCTTTCACGCCAATGATGGGTATTGCAATCACTTTACTTGCTCTTCCACTCTGCATTCCTTCCTCGACATTGCCTAGTTTTCCGCTTTCGAGAACATCGTCACAGCAATCACATGGTGGAATGGTTCTCGTTGCTGCCAATCTGTACAACTCCGAAAAGATTCTGCCACGATTCACCGCATCGCTGCATGGGCTGGCTGAATTAGTAGGAAAGGACAACATCTTCATCTCCATCTACGAGAGTAACTCGGACGATGCAACAAAATCGATACTTTCTCAGTTCGACAATGAGCTGACTCAACAAAAGATTCCGCATCGAATCATGATGGAGGACACTCACAATCACATTGGTGTTCAGGGAAATTACGATAGGATTGAATTCTTGGCTCATGTGAGGAACAAAGTGTACGATGCTTTAGATACGGTAGAAGGGCTGCAGTACAAGTCAAAGGTGACTCGAGTAATCTGGCTGAACGATATTATCTTCGACCCGAGCGACGCCCTTAAACTTCTTGATACGAACGCTGGAAACTTTGATGTGGCCTGCGCTATTGATCACGTACCATTGGGCTTTTACGATACGTGAGTCCGCTCGAAAGATGGAGAGGCGAAGAGAAGCCTTCACTTTTGAGACAAAGACGCTGAAACGGTTCCCCCTTCTCACCTCAGATGGGTGTTGCGTGACTCGAATCTTAATCGAGTGAAGCCACTGTGGCCCTACTTCCAGGATGCAAACGACGTCATGAGCTTGCGCAGAGGAGAGCCAATTCGAGTGAAGAGTTGCTGGAATGGCATGGCAGCATTCAGGGCAGACTTGCTCCTCGACGACCGACCAAAGCCATTCAAGAGCGAATCAAAATATAATATTTCCTGGCCTCTACGGTTCAGAGGAAGTGGACCATGTCTGGCGTCGGAGTGTCTGTCGATTTACCACGATCTGCACCAAATGCTTGCAAACGATCGAGATCCTCTCATTTACATCAATCCAACCGTCAAAGTCGGTGAGTGTGCTTATGAGTGTGTGATGGAGAGAGAGACACCGTAGAGAACGCCGTGCTTACGCGACTCATGATTGGTTTGCTATTGATCAGCCTACGACATTAGAACTTTCTTCCTTTACAACCGACTGTCAAGGTGGCGGATAGTGGACCCATGGCAGCTTATTTGGCAAGACTGGATCTCAAGCCGAATCTTTGGATTCATTACGGACCTAGGAAGGAAGCCAGCCCCCTGCAAAGATGTTCTGTCTCCTGGCTTCCATGCGTACGAAACGGGGCTACGTCACTTGTAAAGCAGGCGATAGAAGCGTGCACAATGTATGTATAATTTGATACGCTACTATAGATCCTCTTTTCTTTTTTTGTCTCTCTTTTTCTCTCTCGTGCGTGGTGTAGTAGTCGCCGCTGAATTTTGTACGAGAGAACTACTGATGAAGAGCTGTGCACAGGAAAGGAAATGGCAAAGCAACAGTGCTGTGGACATTATTGCATGCAGAACAGGCAAGAATTGGTGAAAAGCAATCTGACTCGCTTACGGGTATCTCTCTCTTTCAAGTATAATACACAGGAATGCCGTAGACGACGCAAGCAGCCCCTGTCAGATAGGGGAACTTGCAAGCATCCCTACTTTGAGCGATCGCCTTCGCAATTGAAACGTGGGACTTCCTTCCCCGTTTCTCCTCTTGTTGGCCGTCCCCGCCTCTCTCCCTGTTGACGTTTTCTCGCAGTCCCATCTTCTCGAGAACACTCTCACTTATCCCATCCAACTCTTTATCCGTTGCGTCCCACAAATTTCCCAGCAAGCTTGGACAACCTGCCATGAGGTAATTCCACGGTGTTCCACTTCGATCAAAGTCACCCAAATCACGGAGCGAGCCACTGCTACACCCCCATAACATGGCAACGGCACAACTTTTCAACGAGCGTACTTTAGTAGGTCGAATGTACTGCTCACCCCCTCCATGACCGAAGTAGAGAACCAGATCGTTGCTTTGTAGTGCGGTCGCCATCTCGTCCATTAAGGGTGCACGACCGCTGATCCCAGTCCACTTGCTCGTGTCGCTGCTACTGCTACTTCTGCCGCTAGTCTTGCTCTCTAGCCAAGGTAAGAAGCGATCTTGTGTACGAGTGAGATCCTTGCCAGGGTTCAGTAGATACCAAACCTTGGCCCGATCAGAAGGGATGGTGAAACGTCCAGATACGGGAGTGGTAGTCGTCAGATGTGACGTATTCCGATTGCGGTGACTAAGATGTATTCTATCTTGCAAGAAAGCAATCGAAGGAATACGGCAGACGGCTTGCCTTCGAAGGATCGGGATACTCTCCCATGGAATCCCGCAAGTGTCCTTGTCGAGTAGTAAGAAGATGTGACGATCGTCGTCGTCGACGTCATCGTCTTCCTCCGCCTCGGCTCCCTCCTTTGGCGTAGGCAATCTGGCTCGATGTCCTTCCAAGAGACTCCTGAGATCGGTGACGCAGAGATCCAAGTCAATTTCATCTACGGCGACAGGAAGACCTTGGAACTGATACGCATCCATGACAAAGTGCACCAAATCCTCCAACTCTTCATCGGTGCAGCTGATCTGCGACAATGCGGTGAAGCATCGGATGATGGTGTCATGAAGCTTCGCTTGGGGGGTCTTTTTGCTGCTGCTGCTGCTGCTGCTACCGCTGCAAGACCTTGAGAAGAACGCTCGCTGAAAGATGGCATCAAATGCATTCCGAAAGTGGAGAAATTCTTCTTCGTTCACTTTAGGCGGGGGTAGGAAGATGCTCTTGAAGGCACCTAGCCAAGTCGTCTCTACTCCTTGCAACAGTTCCTTGACTCGATTGTCCGCCTCTCGTCTCCTTGTCCACCATTCTTTGCGCTCTTCCATCGTGGTCAGGTGTTGCGCCGATCGAATGGACACATTTCCGTCCTCGATGATCGTCTTCAATTCTTGCAAGACGGCGTCCATGCCCATTGAATCTTCTTCCTCTTCTCCTTCCCTCTTGTTCTGTCGATCGATGGGCAAGCTGAAGAGGACAGGCTCGGATCCATCACCACTCCTTCGAGTTAGCACGAAGCGGTTCTGTTCTCGAGCCAGCGTGATGGAAATGACCGTCCAGTTGGACGGTAGATCGATGTGCCACGTTTCTCCTTCATGTCGTGCTCTTGCCTGCGTCCAGAACTCAGAGTGCCGCTCCTCCTCTTCTTCCTTTCCCCCTTCTCCTTCGCTAGAGGATAGCTCTGATGATGACGACCTTGCTTGCTTTCCTCTCCGCGGCTCCTCCTTGCCGACAGGCTGGTGCCATCCACTGACTACGGTGGATTCACTCCTGCTGCTGCTGCTTTCCAGTTTCACATCAATCACCTCTAGCATTTCCCTTTCCAACGACAGGGAGTTAGCACGATCCAACAAGCCGGTAATCTCCTGCACACCCATGGTAGAGACGCCACTCAGCATCGAGGAGAGCGTAAGAGAGGTAGCTAGGTTGATGTAGGCATCTCGAAGGACGATACTATCCAAACAAAGCCTCCTCTTGTTGTCGATTCCTTCCTTTAATAGCGTCTGAGCTAGATGAAGGTAGTCCATGGCCGACTTTCTTGGACCGTTGTGAGACTTCTTCGCCAGAATCTTGTTGCTTCGACCATTTACTGCCTCTGTCCTACTGCTCCGTATCATGGGCATGGAAATGGCAGAATCGGAGAGCATCCCCATGACTTGATCCGCCTTGAGTACGCTCAGCGACTGTTGCACTGCAATCTTCCCTTGATAGATGAGATTCTCAGTCCTGCACTCCCCTCTGGACAGCAGGACTGCCGCTTGATCCATCGCCTCTTTGCTCTCTTGAAAGCGTTCGAGTAGTTGGAGAAGCCACGCCTGCTTTTGCAGTACCCTCCCCTTCATTTCTGATAGCAGGGACTCTTTACTGGTGGCAGCAGCAGCCTTGGCTACCTTAGGGCCGTTCTTCCTGACCTTTTGAGAAGGAAGAATAGTGTCTACTTCGGTATATTGTGTCACGAGGACAGCGAGAAGCGTCTTACCTCTTTCGAAGAAGTCATAGGCAGCCTCCCACGACAAAGCCATCATCTCTTGCTCGCCTCTGGTCACAACCAGTTCTAGTCCTTCCATTGTTTCGCTCTCCTCTCCCATCAGTCTCACTGCATGACCAAGGTCTGCCAATCCTTTCTCCCAAGCGTTCATCTGGATTCGAATGCTGCCTCTTTCCACAAGAATCTTCGACGAGGTGAGCGGGATGTTAAGACTCGTTGCAAAGTCGACGGCTTCACCGATGAAGGCCTCCGCATCTCTCGCTGAACCACGAAGTCGATAAAGACGACTGATCCGCCTGTACGCCGTTATGAGCACTTTCACAGACCTCCAGTAGACTACTCCAGCAAAGAAAGTGCTTAGACGAGGAGGTGGTGGTGGAGAAGGAGGAGCTCGCACGTCTTTGCCATCGGATGAAGCACCCTCTTCAGGCTTGCTCATTTGGATGAACGGAGAAGTGCTCTCCTCACTCGGGTCACCGCTCTTTGCACCGGAGTGGGTGCTAGTCAGCTGGGCCAGTATCAGACCAGCCTTGAGTGCCCTTTTGACACCGAGTACGGAAGACTGAAGTGAACGTATTGTATCTCCTCGAGCAAATTGAATTGAAGCGATTGTTTCGGCGGCTAGTGCCTGTCTTTCGCTAGCCAGGCATCGGTGTATTCCACTTTGAAGGCTGTTCATACGACCTTCCGGTTCAATCTTGCAAGCAATCTGCACAGCGGCGTGGTACACTTCCAAGCTCTTTTCTAGCCGTCCAGCGTGGCAATGATATTCTGCACTGGCAAACAGATAGCGGCAGATTGTGTCTTCCGGAATACCTTTCAGCTCTGCCTTACTGTTTATTGCAGCAACGACTTGATCAGCTTGCAAGGTATCTCCGAGTAAAAGGTAATGACGAGTGAGAGTGGCCGAGAAGCGGACGTGGTAGTCTCGTCCGACGCTGTCTGTTCTTCTTGATGTAAGCTTTGTCGCCACTCGAGTCAGCTTCACGGCTGCCAAGGAGTGTCCGGACGCACTGAGCATTTCAGTAGACAATTCAAGCAGAGAGTAGAAGCGGGGTGCATCATCGAGTAGACAAGACACCTCCTCCATCCTTTCTGTCCCTTTTGGGGCGGCCGATTTGACCGTCTTTCCCTTTGCAGGTGTGATGGGCTCAGTCGCCACTGATTGCTGTCTAGAGGCAGATATCATTTTGAGGGTGCTTCTAGCAGTGGTAGGGGATGCGGCGGCAACATCGGAGGGCACCTTCTGCTTCGCCACCTCATCAAGCCAATGTGTCGCTTCTTTGGCATGATGTA
Organism: Exobasidium rhododendri; assembly: GCA_026210745.1. Taxonomy (NCBI): domain Eukaryota; kingdom Fungi; phylum Basidiomycota; class Exobasidiomycetes; order Exobasidiales; family Exobasidiaceae; genus Exobasidium; species Exobasidium rhododendri. Next base: position 3,383,358 of record CP110630.1, read on the forward strand.
GTAGACGACTGTCCACCAGTGGAGCGGAAATCTGCTGATCGAGAAGGAGCTGTAATAGGTGTAAGCTTGTCCGGTATTGGGGTATAAAGTGAGCCAAGTCTTTGTCCAAATAATGCTAAGCAGCGGAAATCGTAGTATGTAAGTTGAGCGTTGCAGTAGGACGGCGTGCGATAATCCCGCACCCCTTGCTTTCTTTACTCACATTCTTCTGATTCAACAGGTTCTCTGCTTCATTGGGCAGATGCACGAACGATTCCATGTCTTGACCCAGCTGCGGTTGCATAGCAGTCAGCTCTAGCTTACGGATGAGAACTCTAGCTCTGCGCAGCGGCCTTTCGTTGGAAGAGTAGAGCTCAAGTAGGTTGTCAATGGTCGTCAACGCTGCCTTGGGACCTTCCTCTTTGTGCATCGTGTTGTCCAGCGCCAAGAGGCAGCACTCAAGAAGGGTACCTAATGCGCCAGACGGTGTGCCTGTCCCCAGCAGTCGATCATACACATCGTCCTGTTCTCCCCTTTCGTGAATTAGTAGATCAAAAGAGGCAATTTCAAAGGCAGATTTGGCCATGGTAGCCACGTCGCTGATGGATTTGCTCGCAGAGTCTGATGGTCGCTGCCTGAAGACGTCGTTGATTGCGCATCTCGATGCTCTTTCTTCGATAGTGTCCCATTCCGACTGTAGCACCGACGAGAGTCCGTGGAGGTACGCCTTGTAGGACAGTCTTGCCTGGCTGGTGAAGCGATAAGAAACGGCGAGGTGCTCCCACTTCTTCGCGACTCCTTCCGGTCGTTTCCAGTCAAGTCCGGCCTCGATTGATTCTCCCCTCCTGTTGACCTGTTCGTACAATTCCAAAGACCTTTGAGCACACTCACAAGCAGCCTTGATGAACGGAATTGCCAAAGAAAGCTTCTTATCATTGTACAGCTGTCCGCCTATATAGTACCAACTACTGGAAAGGAGGCGAAGCTTTCCACATCGTGCTTGCTCGCTGATCAATATCATCTTCCCTTTGCGACTTTGCAGCATCGTATCACACTTGCTAAGATAGCCAGCTGAAGCTGCATGAGTAGAAATGTCCGAAAGAACAAAGATGGCATTGGCTAGCGATCTCAGGACAAGCAGAAAGTCTTCCAAGATGGCCTGATCGTTCTCCGTCTTGCCTTTGCCGTCGGATTCAAGGTACCGTTCGTACTGGCGACAGATGGCAAGCAAAAGGGGTGAGACCGCATCAACTCTACACTTACCCTCGGCCAACAATCGTAGACCACGCCGACGCAATTGATCGAGGACTCGAAAGTACTTTTGTAAGGATGCATCACTCGACATAGGAGTCAAATCTAGCTTGCAGTTGATGAGATCCTCTGCGAGCTTCAGATCATCTCCCTTGCTGTTCAGATTTGCCTTGCCTGCTAGAATCTCATCAAGCGAGATGACTGCTTGGGCCATTTTCGCGCCGGTAGACTTCAATTGGTCATTGATTTGCTCTACTGTCAATCCTTCCGCACCTTCATCTTCCTTGCCAAGCCCAGAAAGCTGTTCAGCTATGTAGTTGATAGCCTGTGCTTCGCCTGCCCTTTGCGCCAGGTGGATCCACGATTCGCAGAAAGTAGAGAAGGCCTTTCCTCGCAGACTAGCCTTGCTCGGCCCCCCCTTTCTCTCTTCTCTTGTGGCTCTTATCTGCTCCGCCCTTCTCACAATATCTCGAAAAACTTCGTCAATCGACTCGAAAGCTGCTCTCTTTGCGATATCGGAGCAGCCCTCACCACTCGCCATGGAGCGGTAGTGGCTCGATCCTACCCTAGCTGCTCTGTCCCAAAAGGCGTCGACGTCCAAGTCTGTGACAAAGAGGAGAAAGTAGAGGGAAACCTTTCGGCACTGCAATATTAGCTTGTAGTCCGTACAGTTGGGCCTGCTACATAGATATTTTGTGATGATCCTTTCAATCGAATAGGCATGTCGATTCGCACTCATGGTGCTTTCCTCTGATGCCTCCCTCCGAAGGTAATGCTGCCATGAAAGCGGTCCTTGCGCATGGTTGACTACGTTTGTTAGCACGTAGTCCAAATGATCCGACGGTTCAGAGTAGAGTGTACAACTGAGAGCAAGAGCTTGTACCTCCAAGATCAGATCTCGCACTTTGAGTGGCAGTGTGCTGCTCGGTATGGCAAAGCCGAAACGTGTATCTTCATCTACCTTCTCATCGAGCTTTACATGAAGCGCTTTTCTCAAGCTCTCAATCTCGTTTGACACATGTGCGTGCTGTTGAGCGGTTTATGAGAGGTCAGTCTAATCTTGGCGGCGACACAGCCCTTCTCCTTTCGAGAGCTCACCAAATTCAATGCCAGCATCTTGCGAATGATACTGCTTCGAATGCTGTATAGCTCGAAGTCCTTTGTTGACTGCGTACCTTCTATTTCGTCGGAAAGCTGTAGGAAATAGATTGCTATCCGAGAGCATTCAAAGATGGCAGTAATCTGGGATTCTGTGATTTCGTCACTTTCGCTGCTAGAATGTGATGATGGATTTGTGACTGATTTCCCAGTCCGCTTTGACGATGCCGTAGTAGAGGATCTGGAGCTTCCAGCTCTCGAATTAGAGCGTGAGGAAGCATTGGTCTTGTGCAATTCACTTTCACCCTTCGAATTCCACCCTTTGGATACCAAGTCATTCAAGGTAACGATGACAGCATTGACGACCTGCTTAGCCAAGTATATCCTCTTTGGATCGGAGAAAGATGGCGAAGAGATTGCCTTCTGGTATGTGTTGTTCTCTGATATTGGCTGTGTCTGCCGATTAGATGCTGAGGTAGCTTTGAAGCTCACTTCGCTTTTGCTGCCGGATGGAAAAGATGGTGAAGCAACATGAAGGCCAAGATGGCTAGCACTCAGACCCAAGACGCTCAGGAAAGAGTCTACCGTATCTCTCTTACAAGTCCTTGGACTCTTTATAGATGCGACAATAGCTTCGTATTTGCCCGTAGCCGCCTTCACAGGTTTCATTGAGCTGGAGGAGGCCTTTGCAAGCGAAGATGCCGCGCCTTCTCTGGTAGCTACTGGCGTTCGATGGGCTCCCCGGACCGATGCTGTGGCCTTGCTTGGCTTCGGAACAACAGCAGTACTTGCTGCTGCCGAAGGAATCGTCCTGGCCGGCATGGCACGCTGAGTTGGATCCGATCGTCAAGATCTTTGTTTCGACGACGCACTCAAGGTAGAAAGTGCAGCGGAAAAGAACAACACCCTCGCCTTGATTGGAGTCCACCCTCTGAGTGGCCTCGCGAAAGGCGTGTGGTGTCACGTGTCATACCTTGCTTGCTCTTGTGACACACCGTGACATAGTCGACACAGCTAAGGATGACCACACCATTACTCAGCAGTGTTTGTGAATGGCATTGGATGAGAACGGGCATCCAAAAGTAAGGAAGATACCCACCGCCTCTAAATGAGTGCTTGCCCATCATTGCAGATGGAACATGTTTTACACGGTACAGATCCTTGGACGTGAATGTGAGATTGGAGATGTGAATGCGGGCCAATTCTGACGCGTCGCCCCTCAGTTAGCCAAAAGTCAAATTCTGCGTCGAAAGTTGCAGCTTTCTGAGAAAACTCCCTGACGTAGCTGCTATCCTTCAGCTCTCTTTCCGTTTTGCATCCGAGCCTTTCCTTCCTGCCCTCATCGTAATTGGCTTCTGCTGCTTTACCATGTCTCGGCAGGGAGATTATGGCACCAGCTCAGACGGTTCCCACTCACAGTACCCCTACTATGTTGGTGACGCATATCATGATCCAGTAAAGAGGCCAAGCATCCCTCCCAATCGGGTAGCATACCCTCCAGCCAGGAGGCGGCCAGACAATCTTTCATCTACATCTTCCACATCAAGTACACACTTAATATCTTCTCCGCCTAGAAAAGCAGCTCGAAATGACACTGACGCTAGTGCGGTCGATCGCAGAAGAGTCTCCTCATCGATGGGTGTACATGGTGAACGCAAAGCACAAGATCATGCACAGGAGACCAGACGGGCAGTCCCAGTCGGCCCTCCTGTCTTGAAAAGGGTCCGCAGACCAGACATGCAAGTGCTAGCTCAGAGACTTGTCAGCTCTTTGGAAGCATCGCAAGATTTGCGCAAGCAGACAGTCGATGCTGAGACGAACAGCGCAAAGTACGATAGATTTCGAAACAGGGATGATATCTCGAAGGAGAACAAAGCAAGGGCCGACGAGGCACTCAAGGAAGTAGCACTTACGAAAGAGAAAGAGCAAAAGGCAAGATTGTCCCTCATTACCCGCCTGCAGTCAATTTTTGATGAGATTTTCGACTATGCTGGTGAATTGAGTACGGCCCATCGAGAGAATCTTCTGACATTTATACAAGAAGGAGGAGCACAGAAGAGCGCTGAAGTCTTGCGGCGATCAGACCCTCGCGTTGTGACACCGCCAAGAACCCCTACACAGCCAGGAGCACCATCACAGCACACAAGTAGTGCCTTTGTCAACATTCCTTTGCTTCCTAAGTCGGTTTCGAACGATCAGAGTAGTCGTGCTATCGTTCCCGCCGACGGAGGAAAAGGAAAAGCAAAGGAAGAATTACTTTCAAGACCAAAGTCGACGGCTATGAAAAGACTAGAAGAGCTGGAGAACATTATAATGGACGCCAAATTGGAATCCGAAGAACGAATGGATCAATTTGAGTCCGTTGTCCGGGAAATGGTCCAAGAAGAGGTCGAGACGCAGATGAGAGATGCGAGAGAGGAAAGGGCAAAGAAGAAGGCAATGCTGACAGAGAAGCACGACAAAGCACCAGCCACGCAGGGTGAGACAAATGAGGTTCCAGTGACGAACCTAAATGGACAAGGTGATGGTAAAGAAAGAAGCGGGAATGGCGAAGCTGTAGAAGAGGGGGAGATCAGACCACCAGAATCGACAGCAGCACAATTGCCGTCGCGGCAAGATCGGTCTTTGAGGACAGATGCTTCGACGACGAAAGATTCATTGTCGCCACAACTGGAAGACGTAGATCCTCCCGTGTCGAGGGAGCATGTCAATGCGGCTATTCAGTCACTGCGAGAAGAGTTTGATACGAAGCTCTATGCTCAGGAGATGTCTCATCGACAAGGTCTGGATGAATTGAATCGATGTTGGCAAAGCACCTTTCGCACAGTAGACAAAGACACCTCGCTCGTCTTACACAAGCACTATGGCGTTCTCGAAAATCATGGTGAAATGATTCATCGTCATCAGGCCTATTGGCAAGGCACTCAGGGCGTGTTGGCTAGCGTTCCGAAACCGACGAATTCACTTCCAGCTTTCAATTCTTCTTGAGGCAGCCATATACCTTAGCTAATACCATGCATTGTACGTAACTGTACACAAGTCTGCTCATTTTCCACCATTCCCTATGATGTCGAGCATGGCGGCAAGATGATAGTGAGGAAGCTGTAAAGGGTGCCTTCGATCTTCCGTGTTCATTGCTAGTAATATCGCTTGCTTGTCCCTGCTTTATCCCCCTATTTCTTACATTGGCCCCCTTTTCATTCGAGTTGATCTTCAGGCACATCACCTCCATCGTCACCTAATGCAGTCGTGCTCGGCTTGAAGATCTGCAAAACGTTGTCTTCTGCCACTGTGGCCATCGTCCACTCTGCTTGGGGAGACCAACAGATATCCTGTCGAAGGCAGACGGAAAACTCCGATCTCAGGAACTGCTGTACAACCTTTGAACTTTAATTTCGCACTCACCGAGGGTCGAGCAGTGTGACCGCCGTGGACAAAGAGAAGCTCTGGTGGTCCATCCTCTGCATCTTCCGGCGTCTGTTCCTCTCCAATTCTGGAAAGATCCCACATATTCACTCTGCGATCGGCAGACGCACTTGCCAGACTGGCGATTCAGGAGAGGATAGATGTGGTGAGACTTTTCACATCCATTCTGAGGAAGAAAATACCCTCTCTCGGGACTTACATCGTTTCATTGTGTGGCGACCAAGACAATTGCAGAACTTCATCGGTATGCGCTTCCAAAGAATGTAGCTTCGCCTTTGTATTCCGCATATCCCAAAGAGCGACCGTCTGTCGGGCGCGCAAGAAGAATGGAGAATGGAGTAAGACAGTCAAATTTTGTCACCGCCAGCGCTGGCACGCTCTAAGAGCTCCGTTTTCCTTACCGAAGACACTCACCTTGTCGCTCGATCCAGTACAGATGATGTATTCGTTAGCAGGACTAAAGACGACAGCATTGATCTCTGCATTATGCGCATTTTCGACGCGGTGAGAGGGATTGGCTGCCTTCTCCCTGGTGTCCCAGCTGCGAACGAGGAAAGAGATGTTGGTTTCAGAGTGAGAGTGTGAGGACAGGTAGACGGGGCATCGTTACGCACACGAGCATCATCCGATCGTCGCCTACGCTAGCAAACGTGTTCTCTTGTAGGTTATGCCAAGCGACATCTCCAACGACAGAGGAGTGGCCTTTGTATGTAGTGAGTGGATCCATGTTCGTCTCTCCCTTCTTGTAGGCTTGGAGGTCCCTAGAAATAATATACATTGGCTATTTGTTAGCAACCTTCCACACGCACATCTTATCGCCTTCCACTCACCAGTGGCACACAGTCTTATCTTCTGATGCTGCCAGAATATGCCCTTGCTTGACGGGGCTCCAAGAAAGTCCGTACCTGACAAGCACTCAATTGAGTGAGTCTCCTTTCTCTCGATGCTTAGCCTTGCACCGTTTGCTTTCACTCACCCCTCTTCTTCTTGTCCTGTCAAGACTATGTCTGGTTTACACTTCCCATCGCTGCTAGGCTGAAGGCTGTGCTTTGTTCGATCGAAGATGAACGTGGAACCCATCACAGTCCTTGTTGCAATTAAATCAGGGTTTTGAGGGCAATACCGAGCTCGATTAACTTCGCCGTCGTGATTTATCTTCTGGTGAATCGTCACTCTGGGTACAAATCCACCATAAGAGCCGATCTCTTAAACAGTCGTACGCTCACAACCTTGTAAGCTCTACGCATGCATAGCTTGGTATCGCACTCCTGAGAACTTACCTCCCTTGTCTTCGTCGTACTTTGTTGTGTCCAATGCCGCCTCTTCCCCTTCTGATGTGGTTGGAAGCTGAACATGCGCAATCTGTAAGTAGTTCTGATCCTGTCCAGAGGTATGAGTACCGAGTAGAAGTCGGTGCTGCTCGTAGCCTTTCCCCGCCGGTCTTTCTCGATCAGGAAACCATTGACATGTGAGTGTTGGCCATTCAAGAGCATGTGTGACGACTAGGTCATACAAGAAAGGTGAATTCTTCTTCCATATCTTGTACTCCTCGTTGGAGACCATGACAGCATTGACGTCTTCCTCCTCCATGGTGTGCTGTTGATGTCAAGAGGTGCGGTGACGATGACGACAATAAGAAGAAGAAAGTCGTCTTGTTGGTGCAAGTAGAGGCGTCGGAAGTCGCGTACAACTCTGATTTCCGATTTCCAAAGCGCGATAATGTGTATATGTAACTTTGTATATTCTATAGATGTGTTCATCCCAGGAATCTAACGGTGGATGGCTTAGCCCCCATTTGCGCGTGAAGGATCGCGCTGCGCGTAGCAAAAACCCCCCCAAATTTAATTACCTGCAACCAACACAGGCCCAGGTAATTCCTCATCTGTACCTACTGAACCCTCCCACTTCATCTACATTCTTCAACGCTCAGCATGTCTCAAGTTGATGCCGAGTCGCCGCCTCCAAGCACTAATGGGGAGTCTGTGGGAGACGAGAATGCGCTAGGGCCTATGTCTATCATGACGTTGCAGGTGAGCGAGATGGATCGTGAACAGCACACACATCCAGCGCAGTGGCAAATAAGGGGAAACTCCTAACTGATCTGTCCCTTGATTAGCAACACAACATTAGCTCAGCAGACTGCAAGAAGCTGGAGGAGGCCGGATACTTCACCATCGAGAGTGTTGCTTTCACGTCCAAGAAGCATCTCTACAACATCAAGGGTATCTCGGAGCAGAAGGCGGACAAGATTTTAGACATAGGTGCGAATCGAGAGGATGTCTGGAAATTCCGAGTCGAAGATGCTATCGCAAGTGAATGCTTAACGAAGAATCTTCTCCTTGACAGCATCACATCTGGTACCGATGGGCTTCACCACGGCGACGGAATTCCATTCTCGAAGAGCCGATTTAGTCTTCATCACCACTGGATCACAAAATTTAAACAACATCTTAGGGGGTGGCATTGAGACCGGAAGCATCACCGAGCTGTATGGCGAGTTCCGTACGGGCAAGAGTCAGCTGTGCCACACCCTGGCAGTTGCATGTCAGGTGAGTATGTAATTGCGGAACTTGACGGAAGGGTGACGAAGCTCATGGCTATGCTCTTCATGAAATTTGCCTCAAAAATAGCTTCCGATCAGTATGGGCGGAGGAGAAGGAAAATGCCTCTTTATCGACACCGAAGGTACCTTTCGACCTCAGCGATTGATGGCTATATCAGAGCGCTGGGGTCTTAGCGGAGAAGAAGTGCTGGACAACGTTGCTTATGCACGAGCTTACAACGTTGATCATCAAATGCAATTGCTGGTGCAAGCTAGTGCCATGATGTCGGAATCTCGTTTCAGTCTGATCATCGTTGATTCGCTCACATCGCTCTACCGAACCGATTACTCTGGACGTGGAGAGTTGAGTGCTCGTCAAATGCACTTGGCCAAATTCTTGCGTGCTTTGCTACGACTTGCCGATGAGTTTGGAGTGGCGATTGTTATTACCAATCAGGTAGTCGCTTCCGTTGATGCCCAGACCTTTGGTGACAAGAAGACGCCCATCGGTGGCAACATCGTCGCTCATGCTTCTACTACTCGGTACGTTTGGGCTGCTACTGCTCCTTGAGTCTCAAGCTTGTAGGCAAAACTGACTACCTTCTCCTTCCTCCGTCCTCCTTGTTCAGACTCAGCTTTAAAAAGGGAAAGCAGAACACTCGTATATGCAAGGTGATCGATAGCCCCTGCTTGCCTGAAGCAGAAGCGATCTTTGCCATCGTCACAGAAGGTGTACATGATCCTGTACCCGAAAAGTGATGTCTCTCCGTCGCTTCTTCTTCGTTCATGTGTACTTGTAGATCTGTGTAAATCAACAGCTCAATATAATTTGAAGCGATTGACCAGTGCTTGTGCTGAGTTTGTTGTTTCGCCTCCTTGATCTGCTCGACGTTTGCATGCAGAAGTGGTAGTCGACTGAAGAGCCGGATGTACGATTAGTCTCAAGTAATACGTCAAGAGGGCTGGCGTATGCCAGTTCATACGATGCAAAGGATGTCATTTTTCAAGGAGAGTACTGTGACTGGCTCGAGTACGTCGTTATACCTTCTACTTATGGATGATGTATATACAGGTTGTGGTGAAGAGAGCAGGAAACGATACGGATAGGATCAAGTACACAGCATGCTCGACAAAATTTTTCTCTTGAGATGGTGACCGATAGGCAAGGAGGTGTGAAAGAGGGAGAGGGGAAGGATGTAAGTGTGAACGGGGAAAGAAGTTTCGTGATGACAAATGTAAGGTGGCGATGGAATGAACATGATGTGGTGGAGGTGCAAGGTGGATTAAGGGGGGTTTACGAAGACTAGATGGCGTTGTATGGAATGTGCTTGTAAATTGAACGTGGAATGGAAAGTCTTGAAAATTAGACGGGAATGTAGGTGGTGATGATGAGAAGAAGACGAATAAGTTCGTTATCTACGTGCAAGAGAGAAGAGAGAGGGAGAGGGAACGTCGTTATGCTGTCCGGACAGGCTCCATGGCAAACGGTAGTCTGGCTTCCATGGCAGCCTCTCGCAGGGTGGCCCGTCCGAAACAAACGATGAGAGGAAACGGTGTGCTGAAATCCAGTGGCCAGACCCAGCCATTGAGACTTGTTGCCAAGCCAGCGTTGTTCTGACTCGAGAGTGGATCTAGGCTAAGGTTGGAGTGGGAATTGGGATCGGGATCGGGATCGGAATTGTAGTTTGGATGGGGATTGGGATCGACTCGAGAGGCCAAAGATGCTTGATCTGTTGCGTTCCACGGTCGATTTGTCATGCTCTGTTCGCAGAGATCCGCTACTCTTGGATATACTTCGCGAAGATAGGAGAAATTGAGGATGGAGGATTTGGCTTGCTGCATGAGCCTTGAAGATCGCTCATTGTCGTTCACGATCCTTGTCATCGTTTCGCTGATCTCTGTTAGCGTGTGATGCATACCGTCTGAAGGGCTGGGAGATGGAAGCGTCATAGATGCGGGGCTTTGCGCGCTCGGCGTTGCAGCGAATGATTCGACAGACTTGCCGAGCCGATGGTTGATTTGCCTCAACTCATGATTAGCCACATATCGCAGTACCACGGCTTCTAGCAGTCGACTGCGAAGGGAAAGGGAGGGGGCGGAGAACCAGAGGCATGAGATTTCCATGATGGTCAAACACCGTCGTCGCCATCCTACTTCTCACTCACCACAAGCCAGCTAACAACGTCATCTTGTTCTTTTCGTGATTGAGGTAGACGTACTTGAGCAGTCCGTAAAGACTGGTCCAATTCGCTACCACGCAACTTCCATTGAACGCCATGTCCTCGCACCAAAAGCCATACATGTAAAGCAAGAGGGCATCCGTCTGCTCGAGCGAGGCAAGGAGCAGTTCCTTCTCAGGTGAAGACGATGCCAAACGCTTATTGGTAGAGACATCTTTCCTTCTCTGGTCGCCTCGGTGCTTCAGCTCCCTGCCTCTTTTCCGGTATCTATGTGGGAGTGGTGCTCGCTTTGTGAGTCTTTCCTACTCTGGCTAGATCTTCAGACTCGCTTCCTCCGTACTCACGCTAATGCTACTTCATAGTAGAGTTCTTTCGACCATACCTTTTTGGGAGGTACGCACCACGTCACAGAAGAGGAGTCGTTTAGTTGCAGGCCCAGACCATGCTCATGACCGGAAGTGGTAGTCTTTGCTTGGCCTACTACCGCGGAGAACTGCTCGCTCGGTCTCCTTTGGAAGTGGTGAGGAATGGAGGGGTGTGTGTCAATATCACTACTCTCGTCCTCTTGATCAGTCTACTTGGTGCTCACAATTTCTTAGACTGCCTGATGTGACTACCTTCGTCACTCTTCTCACTTAAGTAACCAGCGGCATCACGCTTCTTGCTTGCAGTGACTATCTTGCTAGGAAGCTCTGGCGTCCTTGGGGGAGTTGGCAAGTCACTACTTATCGCAAACTTCGAGAGACCAGATAGTAGCTAGTGTGATACGGCTTTGCATCAGCAACGAAGATCAAACACGAAAGAGACATCCTTACAATACTCACCTGCAACCTGCACTCAAGCTGATCAACAGAGAGGTGAACGGCATCTTCAGTCTTCAGGACGCTCTTGCCCTTTCCGTTCATGAGTATTAGGCCCTTTTGTCCACTGAAAGGGACACCTAGACTTGTGGCGAGCGAGCTACCATTCAAGAGCAAGTCAGGTGGTGTGCGAAGACTACTAGCGGTTGACGTCGTCGATGAAGACGGGCTTGGTTGACTGGTGGACATGTTGCCATTAGTACTTGCAAAACTGCTCCCACTGCTGCTAGTCTGATTGTATGAATTACGAGCATACTTTGTCCTGCGGTTATCGCTTCCCATCCCTTGGTAGGACGATGAGATCTGTGAGGCGTTCCAAGTCATGGGCTGAGGTGCTTGTCGTCGCGCTGCAGGCTCCCGGTGATGAGAGTACGACTCGTAGCTGGATTGTATAGGCTTTGCAGGAAGTTCAACCATGGCGAGTGGGAGAGGATGAATGGCCGTCTGAGAGTTTGAAGCAGTGCAGGTCTGATGTATTCTCAACTACGACAATTTGATGCCGAAAGTCCTCGTCCTGGTCGCACTTCTGCGTCTAGTCTTTGGGACCGGTGTTTGGAACTGGTGATCGTATGCGCAGTACCCTTCCAAGGTGTGCTGAAGAGATCGCAGCAGTGTTGTCAGATGCCAGTCAAAGACGACTGTCGAGTGAAGAAGGACAAATTGCAAGGCGAAGTGCAGCGAAGAGGTCAGACGCTTTGACCCTAAATTCGGAACTTCCACCAGGAAGGGGTTCGTTCGTCTGTCAGCACACACAGACAAAGTAGTTCTAAACGGAGTCTGATCGGGGTCTTTTGGCGAGCTAATCCGACACAGGCGCCGATGGGGGATTATGGCGCCTCTAGGTAAGAATGGAGAAGATGGGTCGTAGGCTAATGGTGTTGTGCAGTGGTGTGATGGTGGTCCGAGAGTTCTCCTCTTTTGGTTCTGACGATTGCCGTAGAGTCAGAATGACGAGGTATTCGCGCTGATGTGACTTTATGGAGCAAGCCGAATTAGGGCGCATTTCATTTACTTATTTTGCCATGCACTATTTCAGATGTCTACTGTATTATTTACCAAATAAGTAACGTATCTATAGTGCAAGCATTTCCCATACTTTTACTCCCCTCTATCATGCCTGAATGAAAGAGGAAATGGCATCATTCGAATCGATAGATTAGAGTTTGAAAGAAGGTAATCTCGTGTTTATTGCCCATTCTGGAATACAGGAATACAGTAGACATGAGTGATTTGTTAAGCCGAGACGCACCTCTCTGTAGGAACATCGAGGGGCAATACAGTATATTTACTCTCGGATCTTAAAGCTCAAAAGGAGGGGGGTGGGTGATACCAAAAGGGAGGGGGTAAAAAGGCGATTTTTAAATGTCGTATAGCAAGAAATGGGAACCCGGACTATTGTGAGTTGAGTGGGGTGCTCCTCTCCGGGGACGGGCATATCGATCGATTTTGCAGATACAGTACACGGAACGACTTTCCGCAGGACATCGTGGCACAGGATGCTTCGCCACCCTCCTCTCTTTATAGTGAAAGCATTGAATTGAGAAGGAGAGAAGAGGAGTTTCATGAAGCAACACACACAGAATATTGTACCTTGGTCGCACTAAGAAGCTGCCATCCGTAGTCATATCCTCCCCTCCGATGTTGTTTGGCACACAAATTATATGGTCGCAGGCAGCGCTCATCCAGCATTGCGCTCTCTATGAGAAGGATAGGGGCCGAACATCCTCTCACTCCCGCAAGTGAAGACACCGTCGGAACGATTTAATTGAGCGTGTGTGGTTGCGTCGATCTCTCTAACCCTGAGTCACTTCCTGTGCGCCGCGAGATAAGATCCCCAAGATCCTTCCCCTCCCCCCCCCCCTCCATCACACGCGCCATGGATGCCTGTCTATCTCCGATGAGCACAAAACGTGCCATTCGCCACGCGCCATATTCTGATTTCTATTTTCGTATTGCCCAGAGCTTTCGCAGTGCCATTCGTGTCGAAGAAAGGTAATGGGGAATTCCAGGACGGAGTGCCAAGACGTCCACTAGTCGATACTCGAATACATTCTTAATGACTTTTATTTCAACTTTGAGGAGTCGAGCAGTGTATTGTTATCGACAGTCAAGAAAAGGTACAGTGCTGCGTTCTATGCATGTACTTCTGGATGGTATCTGGCAGTGCTTGGCAAGGCTGGAGGGACGTACAGCATGCTCGAGAAAGGAGGCATAGAGAAGAGGTGCAGGTGTTTTCTCCCCTTTCCTCATGAGAGCAAGATCTTTCGGCTTGCCTGCTCTTCTAGCTTTGACCGTGTAAAACTCCCTCCTTTCTACTCCGACCGTCATTTCACAAAAAAGAGCGCCCGACGCTTGCTTGTTCACCTTCTTTTTCCTTCCCCCTTCTCTCACGCAAGCCTTTTCACTGTCATTTCAACGTTCCCAGTACAAGCTCTTATTAATTCGCTCCATCGTTCCTTTCCCACCATACGTACTGCCTGCCCTTTCTCAACACAAGCCTCGACAGGCATCCACAATCTAGTGAATCTTCACAGCTATGCAGTTCTTCTCTCATGTCTTGACGGCGCTCGTCGTGGCAAGTAGCGCAAGTGCATCCCTTTCCAGGCCCGGCAGTCATCCTGCTGGCCATTTATTTGTCAGAGGCGCCCATGAACGTGGTCGACCGGCTAAGTTATATCAAGGCATCGATCCACAACTTCAAGATATCGGCCCTAGAGAGCCTGTTGTGCATGACTCTACTGTGAAGCGACACTGCCAGCACGACATTACTCACTTCGCGCCTCGACACCTCATAGATGAGCATGGCAGTCTTCTTCAGAAACGACAATCTTCCACCACTTCACCTGGAACGGGTACGGCGTACCCAGCAGCTGGATCAGACCCACCAGCTGCCAACACCTTGCCTCAAGCATGGGTAGACAAGTACAACCAAGTCAAAGCTGCCGGCCTCATCCCTGACATCGGCATTGCTACGGAAAATGCTGCCGGTACAGTTAGTTATCCTTCCGGCACTGACATGACCAAGGTGTGCAGTTGGACCATTCAAAAGTGCAATGACGGGAATATCTTCAACGCACCTGACAACACCGTTGCTTTTGGTATCGATGACGGTCCCACTCCTGACGGAACGCCAGATTATCTCGACGTTTTGAGCTCGAACAACATTTCTGCCACACACTTTCTGATTGGCAGTGCAATCTACTGGAACATGCCTACGATGCAGCAGCTCATCGATGCCTCCCCTTCTCAACATCTCGCCGTTCACACCTGGTCTCATACGCTCCAAACAACAAAGACAGACTTGGAGATTGTGGGAGACTTGGGCTGGGTCATGCAAATCATCTATGATCTCAGTGGCAAAATTCCCATGTTCTTTCGACCTCCCGAGGGCGATGTGGACAATCGAGTCAAGGCCATCGCCAAGTATGTCCTTGGCTTGCAGACCGTTCTGTGGACGTGAGTTGAAGAATGATAGAAAGCATACTGTGGTGCGTTGAGGCATACGACGGAACACTTACTTTGCAAGCCTCCTTCTTCTCCCCCTCCCGCGCCCCTCCATCGAAGTCACGATGCCGATGATTGGTGCTTGCGAGAAGGCACCGGTACTGCCACCAGCATTGCCAGCTGTGTTGCCTCTGCGCCCAATCTGGCTACAGTTCGAAAGGCTCAACAGTCATGGGCTTCTCCAAAGACCAACAATACAGGTTGGATCACCTTGAATCACGAAACTACTGATCAAGCCGCGAAGGCTTTTGCGGCCATGATCAAGGCAGCGAAGAAGGAGAATTGGGATATTGTCGGAACTATTCCAGACCTTCAAGCTCTGCCATGGTACAACAACGCTTACGCATCCTCCGATACCCCCGCCAAGCAACGTAATATTCTTCCAACCAAAAACTTTGTCAACGTCACCAATCCTACGGCTGCAAAGGGCAGCGCAGACGCTCCTAAGCTTGGTGACTGGGCGAAATCGGACGCCACTTCCTCTACATCATCCAGCAGCGCCGGCACTCAAGCTTCCAAGGGCAGTAATAGCACAAACACAAGCCTGAGCGGCAACAGAACGACTACATCAAGCGCATCGGCACTCTCTGTTACCTCTTGCGTCACAGTGCTGAGCGTTCTCTCGACCGTGTATGCCCTTGTTGTCTGATATAGATCGAGCTCGAAGAGAGCTTCTCGCACCCTCGATCATCAGATCTCACACAACCCCACCACTTCTTAAACGGCACTTCGACACATTTTCCTTCCCTCTTCCGAACCAATCTCCCGCGAATACTTCTCCAGTCACTTACTATCCCAATGAAGTAGTGCATCTTCCTTTTTCACTACTAAATGTATCTCTCTCATGCCCTTCACATCATTTCATCGTAGAAGTAAATCATATCATCGACACTTCCAGCGCTCGTTACTCGTTAGATTTGTGTGTGTGTGTGTGTGTGTGTAAATGTTGCCTAGCAGACCCTAGCGTCGCGTCAAAAGCATTAGAGTGGTTGGGGCGGGGTTAAGATGCTTTGCATCGCCTTCGCAAGCCAGGGCAACGTTTAATTAATTTTCCTCCGACGTTCTGCCTTCTTTGCGTAACGACCGGCAGTATATACAGTGCACAGCGAATCCACCACTCGCAGCCAGTGGCACTACAGAAGGTACATCAATACAAGAAGCGCAAGACACAGGTGTACAGCAGTACTGAAAGAGCTGCCGACAAGCAGAAGCCTTGGCCTACCACCTCCTTCCTTTCTAGTTCTGACGACCCACTAATGCCTGCGAGTGGACGTGCGCCTCGACAGACGCCTTCAGCTTTGCCAACAGACCCACCCCTCCCTGCTCCATTAGCGACGAGCATCACTGCACAAAGTACAGGAAAGGAAAGGTCCAAGTTTCCCGTCACAAATCAGCCGCCAGCTCTTCTGGAAGAAAAGAAGGGAGACCATTCGCTCGTTACGTCTCGATTGTGGGCAACAAAGAGCAAAGACTCAGTTCGACTTCGAGAAACGCTGCGGGACTTGGAAAGATTCTTGACTGCGCTTCCGTTTCCTCTCATCAAGATAACCCCAGTCGTAGTAGCGAGAATTGTTTGTCGAGCTCTAGCCACTCAAGGTGTTATGCCGACTAATGTGGTAAGTATTGCTGGAGTCCTTCTCTGAGAAATGATTAACTTATGCGCAAGCCTATGCATCGCCTCTTGACAGGCCTTCGACATTGCCCTGCTATTCTGGCGGATGATCATCAACATCTTCTTTCGATCGATTCAGGTAAGAGCTTCTTTATCCTCTGCTTTTCAGTGAGAGAGAGACTTAAAAAGAAAGATGATTTGGCCCTCCCTTTCCCGCCGCGTTCAGCCAAGAGGAGCTTGGAGGATTCCTCGACCAGAAGAAGGTCCAGTCATCTTTGTCGGAGCTCCTCATCATAACCAAGTAAGTAGAGGCGAAAGGTAACCTCAGATCTCGGTTGCATTTGCTGAGCTCCATATGACAGTTTCTTGACCCGCTCTTGCTAGCATCGGAGGTCAGACGCGGTTCTGGACGACGAGTGGCCTTCTTGATTGCAGAGAAGAGTATCAAGAGACGTTTCATTGGTGCAGCAGCAAGATTGATGCAAAGTAGTAAGTGGTGTCCTGAAAGAATTTGGGCAAGTCCTCCAATCTCACCTTTGTCTCTCCTTGACAGTACCTGTCGCTAGAGCAGCAGATAGCTCGAAACCAGGAAAGGGCGCACTCTCCCTGCACGCTTCTGGAGATCCATGCTTAATCCAAGGTCATGGGTCGCAATTCACAAAGCAACTGGTAGTCAAGGGCCAAATTGTGCTCCCCAAGGCAACTGGACATGCTTCAGCAGAAGTTGTCGAGGTCATTTCAGACACTGAAATACGTATCAAGAAGGAATTCAAAGACCAAAAGGCCCTAGATGCACTGAGAGGCGATGGGTGCTTGTATCACTGCCTTCCCTTTGTAGATCAACGGAAAATGTATGCCAGCGTCTACGAGAGTCTGTCAAAGGGTGGAAGCTTGGGCATCTTTCCCGAAGGTGAGTAAGCATGAAGGCGTCAGGTCTGACATTACTCACCGCTGACCACTCTTTCCACAATGATTCTTTTGCTGTTTGAACAGGTGGAAGTCATGATCGCACTGACCTATTACCCCTCAAGGCAGGAGTAGTCATCATGGCATTAGGAGCCATGTCTGCTAATCCGGGCTTGAAAGTCCGAATCGTCCCTGTCGGGCTTTCGTACTTTCATCCGCACAAATTTCGTTCTAGGGCCGTAGTAGAGTTTGGAGCACCAATGGAAGTACCGAGAGAATTGGTGGGCCTTTTCGAGCAAGGCGGAGACGGCAAAAAAAAGGCTGTCGGTGAAATGATGGACATAGTCTATGACGGCCTAAAGAGTGTTACCATGCGAGCTCCTGATTACGATACCCTGATGGTCAGTAAGACGGTGCTTTTTTCCCCGCCTGGTCTTGTTGCTGTGGGACAGACTTGAATGTTGACTGTCTTCTCACTCGTGCCTCCTCTAGTTTATCCAAGCCGGTCGCCGCCTTTATACGCCTCCAGGTGCACATCCAAGTCTGAGCCAAGTTGTAGAGCTGAATCGTCGCTTCATCCTTGGCTACTTGCAGTTCAAGGACGAGCCGCGAGTCATCAAGCTCAAGGAGAACATTCTCAAGTACAACAAGAATTTGATCTATGCCGGCTTGCGAGATCATCAAGTAGAACGAGCTACCAGAGCAGGATGGAGAAGTCTTGGTCTCCTTGGTTACAGGCTGGGATTGTTGGCAATGTGGGGAGCCTTGGCCTTACCTGGCGTGATCCTGAATAGTCCGGTAATCATCTTGGCCAAGATTATCAGTCGTAAAAAGGCAAAGGAAGCTTTGGCAGCTTCCCAAGTGAAATTGGCCGGAAGAGACGTCATTGCGACGTGGAAAGTACTTGTCTCGCTCGGATTTACACCTATTCTCTACTGCTTTTACGCTGGTCTGGCGACGTACTTGGCTCATCGCTTCAAGCTTCCCACTCGTCATCAACTCTTTATGCCGTTCTATGCAATGACGGCACTTCCTACGATTGCCTACTCTACCTTGAAGTTCTCTGAAGTAGGCATAGATATCTACAAGAGCCTACCGCCCCTCTTTGTGAGCTTGATGCCTGGCAACTACAAAGTGATACAGAAGCTGCAAGAGACTCGAGCCAGTATTGCGTCTGATCTTCATTTTGTCATCGACGATCTCGGGCCAAAAGTATTCGACAATTTCGATCAGCAAAAGATGTTAATGAAGCCGAATGCTAGTGCGCCACCACAACCGAGCACACCTGGAAGAGAAGAAAGTGTCATTTGGAAAGAGAGAAGAAATTCGGCAATCAATACTACTAGTTATCTGACGCATCCTTTGGCATGGGCAGATGAAAGGCTGTTCGGTTGGGGGACCGACGCCTCCTCGTCGTCTGCCAAGCAGCAAAGAAAGTCGAAAACAAAGCGTAATGCAAGTGCAGGAGGAGGTCAGAACCGGATCAATGATGAGGATAGCGAGGCAGAAGATGCCACTGAAGGGCTCAGCGAGATTGAAGACGACGCCGAGGAAGGAATGAAAAGAGAAGAAGAAGAAGAAGAAGGAGACTACGAGGACATCTTCCGCATGCTGAATCCAGCTCGATTCTTTGCCGCGGAAGATCCAAAGTCACCAAAGCACGATCGAAACAGATCAGGCAGTGGTGAAACGTTTTCTGAAAAGCGAACGAGGAGTAACTCAGATCTAAAGTCCCTCCTGCACCCCTTTTCGTCAATAATGTCAACAAGTGGCAATAGTGGTGGTGATAGCAGCAGCGGCGGTGGTGGTGGTGGTGGTGGCGGCAATGCGGGTTTCACGTCTGCATTGGGAAATTCGCCATTAGGATTGGAGCCGAGTAACGGCGCAGCAACGACGCTTCAGCATCGAGGAACCGGTCACCGTCAACGGACTCATAGTCTCAAGGAAGAAATTACTACCGCCGAGATCAAAGAAGCAGGTACTCCACTTCGACGACAAGACTTTGAACAGGCAGGCGTGGAGCTGGAAGAAAAGAGTGCAGAGAGCAGAGGCGGTCAAGCTGGCTTAGCTCATCGTCCTGCATTGCAAGAGATGAAAAGTGCAGAGACGACACCGTCTACCAAACCAAGCACGCCAGAAGGCTGAGATGCGGGGTCATTGTCAATATTCGTGAATCACTATGAATTACTACTATACATTCTTGACGTTCGTCGCAGAGTGAAAAAGTATACATACTTGGGGTGAATTGCCTCGCGCCCTCATCGATACAAGGAGTTGATGCCCTTTTGTCTTGCGTTTTGGATCTGATGTACTCGTTCGCTAAAGGAAGCCGCTGATGATGACGGTGCCACTACATTCTTTGCCATTTCGTGACTGGCTTCGTCCCCCGCCATATTTGCGTCGTTGAATTGAGCACCGAATTCTGTAGCGCCGAACCAGTCAGAGCTGTTTGCTTTTGCAGTATTCGTGCTGAGGAATTTGGTCAAGGGATCGCTGTTCATTGCTTTTCCTCTAGAAGATGAATTTATCGTGTTCAGACTCAAAGGTCCCAATTGAGGAACAGCCGATCCGGTGAGTTGCAAGGGACCCCTTTCTGCCTTTGATCGGACCTTCTTGGGAGACGACAGTGGCTGTGATGAAGTCGTCGTCGAGGTGCTAGACCTGGATCGTCGCCCCTGTTGTTCCTGTCGATGCTTCTCTTGACGGTGAGCCTTGTGAGCGAGCAAGCCAATGTCGTGCTTTCCATCACAGCAAGCTCGAACATTGTCCAATCCTTCGTATCCGCTATTTTCATCATCTTCCTCCAGCATCTCTTCTGCCGTCATGTACTTTGCGTCCCTCTTGTGCGGTTGCTTTGACGCAGTTGTTGACGTCGCTGCCGCACTCATGCCCCCAAACATTTCGTTTGCCAGGCCACCGCTTGGCCGGGCGGACTTCCTCATCGCGGTAGGCGTGACGGTGGCATTGCCTACGTCTTCTTCATCGACGTTGCGATTGCTTCTCGCGGCGGGTGACCTCTCTCCAAGCCTGGCAACTTCTTCCCATTGTTCTAGAAATTCTTTGGCTGCAGTGTTCCTCCTCTGCGTTCGGGACGTCTGACTAGCACTGTAGCCCCTTCCTGTCGGTGTACGATCTCGATCGAGGGCGTCGATGGACGGGTTCTTCTTAGAGTAGCTTGCAAAATTCCGCTCCAACGTCAAAAGGCTTGCTTTCTTTCGAACGGAGCTCACAGACCCACTCGTCTGTTTCCGCAACCGCGCGGCACTACTGATCGACTGTCTCCATTCACTCGGTGCGGCAAGCGTGCTGCTGGTCGCCGCGTCCAGCTCTCGATTGACCAAGTAATTGAGAGCATTGATCCAAAGGTCATGCTTTTCCTTCGTCGGCGCAGTAATTTTTACCTCTCTCGCTTGCGTCATGACGAGAATGCTCTTGTGATACAATCCTGGTGGACTGTTGTTGTGATCGTCCACCGTCATGACGTCTTGGATAAAGGCACTCTTGTTGATGGCCTCGGTGGCAGCTGCTTCAGAGGGTGCCTGCAGTGTCCAGTAGAGTGTTCTAGTGTACGGATGCACCCAAAAGTACCTTTGATGACGTCGATCAGAATGGCCTGATCGGCCTAGACTCCTTCGAGTGTACTTGTACAGATAGTCTCCAATCATCGTCTTTGTGATGGAGCTCAAGATGATAGGATCCGTACTGACTGCTTGGCCACCTGGTCCGACTATCATTGTGCGATTCTGAGAGTAATTGTTGCCATCCACACGGTAGTCTGAAGCTCGAGAAGAAACGCCCGACACTCTACTGTAGTCCGAGTTCACCTCAGAAACATACGACTGAGCAGAGGGCGCTCGACGAGAAGCACGATCACGACGCACACTGCCTCGAGAAGCCACGCTGAGCGCATCGGTGTCTCGCTTCGTCGTCCCTGCTACTCCCCCATGATGAGCGTCGTCGTTTGCAAACGAGCCCCGAGGAGTAGAAGGCAGGAGACCTTTGTTGTTGTTACTGCTGCGTGTGGTAAAGGCGCTGGGAGGTGGACCTGATACACGGCTAGAAGGTCTGGAGCTGGCTTCAGGCACTGGCACTCGTAGCTTGGTCTGTGTCGTCTTGGCGAGGGAGGTCTGTGCTGCTGGAAGACTGGAAGTGGGAACATGCTCCTCCGTGGTAGGATCTGTGACGACAGAGGCAATCGTTGTGGCGACTAGCGTCTGCTTCGTCGGTATCGTAGAGGGTGGTGGCATGCTTAGAGGTGACGTCGCGTGCACTTCTCCCGATCCGACCACACCAGAGAGAGGGGCGGATTGAATGTTTGACATTTGCTCGTCGTCAGTCTGTGCTCCGTTCTCCCTCGTAGGATGCACTGGCGCTTCATCCGCCTCATCCTTTGGCAATGATAATGTAGACACAGCAGGAGCATCTCCCTCGGCCGCTTCCCCGCGAGCAACATTTCCAATCACCTTGATCGCCTCGTCGTTGTCCACGACGCTTTCGCTCCTCGGCTGGACCGCTTGAGCACCTTCACTGGTCTCGATAGCATCCTGAAAGTCGTCCTCCCCTTCAATGGCAATGTCCTTGGCAGTACCGGTCGTCATCGCATTCAGCCTGCTCTCCATAGCAGCCTTCTCCACCTTTTCCACTCGGAGTAGACTCTGCATCTCCTCCATGTTCCGACTTTGTACGGCCGCCGTTGCTTCGCTGCTTTGCGTCTTTCGTCTCAGTCCCTCTACTTCATCCTCCAGCGAATTCAACCGTTCTTTCAACGAGTAGATTTCCCTCTCCTTGACGAGAATGACGGCATCACGTTCGGTCACGGACCTGTGGTGTGCATCATCCTTTGCCTTGTAGAACATCTCGTTTGTCGTCTCGCTGTCCTCCATGTACGCCGCCAACTCTTGGTCCTTCTGCAAGAGATTTCGATCATGTCGGGACTGCAATTGCTCTACCTGCATCTCATGGCTTCTTTGTCTCTCCTCCAAAAGTCGCTTGTGATCCTTCTGTG
Source organism: Exobasidium rhododendri (assembly GCA_026210745.1). Classification (NCBI taxonomy): domain Eukaryota; kingdom Fungi; phylum Basidiomycota; class Exobasidiomycetes; order Exobasidiales; family Exobasidiaceae; genus Exobasidium; species Exobasidium rhododendri. The sequence goes on from CP110630.1 coordinate 3,405,721, forward strand.
CGCTGGACAGTGTCGCCTGAGCTTCCTCCCGGGCCCTACTTAGTGCCTCTGCGTGTCTCTCTCTTGCATCCGCCATTGCCTCACTGTGCTGCTTCGACTGCTTCGACTTCACCTCTCGAATTCTTTCTTCACTCTGCTCCTGCAAGGTCACAATCACGGCTTCATGTTCTTCATCGCGATTGGCCAGTACTTGCGCATGGTTGACTTGCAGCACAGACACATTGTTGGAGTGTGCAAGAACGGCTTGATTCAACGTCTGGACGTGCTCCTCCTGAAGCGCTTGAGCTTGACTCTTGTACGCTTCGTCTCGGATAGTAAGGGCACGCTGATGGGCATCGTCTCGCTGTGCAATGGCAGCTTGATGAGTTTCGTCCTTGTTGTTCAGTGCATTCCGGTAGATGGCGTCCCTCTCCTGCAGGATCACGTCGTGCTCTTCGTCCCTTTGCGTGAGTACAGTCGCGTGGACCTTCTCCCTTTCAGAAGTGGCTGTCTCATGTTCTTTGTCCTTTTCAGCCAGAGCAAAGTCCATCATCGCTTGATGATCTTCTGCAAAAGAGTCTTCAGCATTCACGCCTTCCACGATGCTACTATCCTCTCCCTCCTCTTGTTCCTGCAGATTGGCTAGCTCATCTCCCAGTAGGCCAGGCTCAAAGATCGTCGAGGTAGGTCGCTTCTTACCACCAATGTCTACCTCTTCGTCGCTCTCATTGGAAGGCAATTGCAATTGTCGAGCTAGTGGACTGCCTTTCGATGCAAGTACTTGCCCGCTGCCACCATACGCAGACCGTCGCTTCAAGGCTGCTTTCGAATCGACTCCCGTACGAATCGTTGGATCGGCAAAGTGAGGATCAAAGCCATCCAATGAGCCTCTAGTAGAGCTTTCGGTCATGATGCTGGTATCGTCTTCCCCGTACGATCGATCTGCGTTCTCATTGCTTTCCTCTTCTCCCCAGCCCAAAGAGGTGGAGCGCGGCTTGTTGTAACGTTGAATGCCAAATGCGTCACCCATCGTCTTTGATGTCTTGCGATTGCCGGCACCAGACACGACCCTTGACAAGGCCGAGGTCGTTCGCTTTCGGATCTCTACCCCCTTGGCTGCTTGATCGATCCAGATGTCTTCATCCTCATCGGTCGAATCATCGTACTCTTGTTCCTTTCGTCGACTGTCATTGCTCATCTCCTTGCGTTCATCGGTCCACTTCTTCCTGTACTTGAGCGCCGCGCCTTTCCACTTGGCAACCTCGGCTTCCAAGCTCTTGGTTGCTTCACTGGGTCGCAATCGATTCATCAGTGATTCATCAAGAGAAGCAGACGGCGTGAGTGCCTGATCGTAGCTGCCGTTTCGCTTTCCTGCCTCTTCATTCGATCTCATCATCATCATCATTTCCTCTCGGGTGTGGAAGGAGTCCATAGAGCTATGATCGAAACTTGCGTTGTTACTAAGATTGCTCATGCTGGCAGGAATTTTGTCCATTGTCTGTCTTTGCTTGCTTTCCAGGTCACCCACTTGCGTCTTGAGTCCGTTAATGGTGACGAGATCAGCAGCCCCTTTGGCTCGCAGCGTCGCAAGAATTCCAAACGTCTCCTCTACCTTCAGCTCTAAATCCTCGTTGGTCACTTTGAGTGACTCACTGGCGTCCGTCCTTTCATTGACCTGCTTTCGCAACAGTCTCACTTCATTCTCAAATTTCTTCAATTGACGAGAAATGTCTTCGTTTTCCTCCCTCACCATCGCTTCCTTTCTCTCCGCCTCGTAGAGATGAGCATCCTTGGCATCCTTTTCCGTCTCGAGCTTCTTGATGCTTGCTTCTTGCATGGCTTTAAATCGAGTAAATTCTTCCAAGCTTTCCGCCATGGCCGCGATCGTCTTTTCCTTCTCAGTGACTAACGCTTGCAGTCGTCGCAGTTCGTTGATCAGTTGAGCTTGGATATCGTTCACTAGTGCTTCATCCTTGTTGAGATTGGGTGCAGCCGCATTTCTCTGCCTTCGTAGCTCGCGAGCATTGTTAGACGTGGGCTTGGTAGGTGTCGCAGATAACGAGTGGAACGAATTGCTCTCCGACATCACGCCGTACGATGAAGACGGAAGAAGACTCTCTGCTTCAAATCTGCTTATAGAAGTGACACCAATCGCTCCCAAGCTGGTGTTACTGGCCTGTAGAAGCTCTCTCACCAGGTCTTCCTGCTCCTGTTTCATGTGAGTAATTTCCTTTTGCACCACCTCTAGCAGAAGATGAGAAGCCGAGTCGCTTGTACCTTGATACTCCTCTTTTGTCCTACTCTCGAACTCCTGCTCGGACGTATCTTCCAACTGCTGCATCAATCTCCTCATCTGCTCTTGTTGATCAAGGAGCTTTTGACCCAATGCACCAGCCGCGAAGGAGCCGCTGTGAGCATCTTCCATCAGCCTTTGCAGAGCTTCACTGGCCATTTCAATGCCTCCCCCTCGAGAAGCTTGCGGTAGGTAGATCTGTGAGGCGTTGCCGACAGAAAGAGCAGAAGGGACAGGCGACGCCGGTCTCGAAAGCTCATCATCATTGCTACTCGTCGAATTTGTATCCGAGTCTTTCTTCGACATCTGCTTTCGCATGCTGACATTTGAGGTAGCTTTTCGTAGATGGTCTGTACTCCTCTTACCACGAGCTGGTCGAGAGAAGGTCATGGAAGTGCCGATATTTCGAGGCGCAGGCGATGGTGTAGATGGAGCATCTGTGTAGATGTCTTGAGCGGACATCTCGATTGCGCTCTGTGAAATGCAGGCTGCGTCAGTTGTTTACAGTGCGCGCTGACCTGAGTAGGTGACAGCTCTAACTCACCAACTTTGTTCACTCTTCTCTGCAATCTTGTGTCTTTCAGGAGGACGTCTGTGGTCTATCTTGCCAAAGCGGAGTAGGCTGTGTCAATCGATCGATACTTGCTTGTGCTTTTTCCCTTAAGCAGCCTCTGCCTTGGTACTTGAAAACTGCTGACTATTGCTTGATCAAGCTGGTGAGGATACTGTGAATGTAGCTGAAGTGTCCTTCTACAAGAGGTCAGAGCACGCTACTCTCCTATTGACCTTGTCGAGACAGCAGGTGCGCTCGATCTTCCACTGTGATTCGAGTCGAAGGGTTTGCTGTTGTTTGGTTATCAGAACAGGAGGGAGGGCGGGGGACTTCTTTTGTTCCCTCTTCCTTAATCAAATTTTGCGCTAAAAAGGAAAACACAAGGGCAAAAGGACATGGCTGCAAGGTAGACAATCGCGTCAACTTTGTTCGATCAGTACCGCAACTACCGTACACTACATGCATCGCCGCAGAGGGTGTGGCTACAATGAGAACAACGCTACAGTCTCTCCACTTTGAGACCCAAATTAGGCATGGTGATACTCTCATAATTTGTAAGCGTGTCTGATAAAATGTGGATAATAGCCAAGGCAGAGAGATGCTCAAAGCGGTCGGAGGAAGTGTCGGAATGGCATATACACACAGTACCTCCTAGTTGGGTGTGTGGAACGCCCAAGGCCAAGCCAACACGCGTAGCACACACGTGAGCTTGGGCACAGTCAAGTTCAATTCCGACTCCAACCTCAATTTCGGCGATATTTGCTTCCTTGCTACTGAGATCAGACCGTCGAGGCCGTCATTACCCTCACCATCGACGTCCGCCTCCGCCACACAATTGGCGAATCCTACGAAGCCCTCTAGCCAGATCAAAATTCTGTAGTTGGAGCTTCTCGTAGGCGTCAGAGTCGTTTCGCCGAGCTTGGAACATCAGTCGGAGAGCACCAAGTGATGTCTGCTAATCCATTTGCACCTTTGGCTGCTGGTGTGCACGAAGCTCAGCAAAATACTCGCAATGGTCGAAGTGGGAGAGCTAGAGCAGGCGGCATTGCTGGTGGTGCCTTGAGAAAGGCCGGTCTGGTGGATGAGGACTCGGGTATGCGAGATGTTGGCTCCTCTGGGCCCAGAAGGGCGACCAGAGGCCCTGAAGTACGGGGTGTGGGAGGAGGAAGGGTCGGCAACACGCTCTCTGTGAGTGTTTGAGAAAGCGAGATCATCCAACATATGACGTACAGCGCAAGGGGGGCTGAGACTCCTACCCTCTCACTCGTTCCCTGTTCAAGGCAAGAATGGGCGAGAGCTCATCCACAGCACAGAACACCGGTCAAGGTGGTCACCGAGCAAGAGATCGTGCTAATCCCATGGCAGGTCGAGCAAAGCCACCACGAAACACATGGGACCCTACAGTCACTGGTCAAGCATTTGGAATTCGAGGGGCAGCCTCGAAGGGCAAGATCAACGCAACCATGCCGGTAGCAGATCTGATACGTAATGGGGGTGCAAAGAGAGGAGGGAGGGTTCCAGGCGGTGGAGGTACGAACATGGCTACTACTCAAAGGACGCACAATGGCCCTTTGCAAGCACCTACAGGGAGATCGATTGTCACTATGAGGAAATTTCTGACGTCTCGCTGGATGGCAGAAAGTCAATTTCTCAATCTAGAAGCGATGGCAGCAGACACGATCCTCCTTGAAGAAGAGTTGAAACCGCCTGGTGCGCCGGGCGCCCACAGAGACTTGGGAAGTGTGATGTGGAAGCTATGCAGAGAGCTATTTCCCAATGTAAGTCGTTTCTGGTCGGTCATCAAAGCGAAGAAGCTGTACTGATAAGTTTGGATGGGTTTTTCTCTTCTTATGATCAGGTCACTACCATTAATCTTGCTAAGAATGACTTCAAGACGCTGGTCCCCGTTGCTACCTTGGCAGAATTCTTGCCAAATCTTAAGAATCTGTCCTTGGAGAGCAATGATATCAAATGGGTGCGCGATCTCACGTTTCATAGCTCCAAGGGACGATCGGCACAGAGCAAGTTCAACGACCTCAACGAATTGATTCTGACCGGCAATCCAGTTCACGATAATGCTATGGCAGCCGGAAACGAAGAAGGCTATCGAGCAGAAGTCTTGGCTCGATTTCCACAATTAAAGATGCTCGACAAAGCGCCAGTCTCTCAGACTGAAAGCAGCTTCGCCAATTTACCGAGTAGCAGCAAAGGCAAAGCTTCTACGATTGGAGTCGCTAGAGGTGCAGCAGGCGCCGGAGTAGAAGTGAGGGAATTTCCCCTCGCCATCCGAAATAAAGGTTTCGCCGATCATGAAGCCAACGGCATCCTTCCTGCATTCCTGTCAAAGTGAGTCGGGGTGGGGTGCATTCCTGCGTTTGTCTTTCTTCCTTCCCTTTACGCTGAACTCTTCTGCTTCATGAGCCAGATACTTTGAAATGTTCGACACCAATCGAGATTCTCTGCGAGCCGTGTACTCTGCCAATGCGACATTCTCAGTCGTCACTTCATCTAATGTCCCACCCAAGGCCAGATCAGCCGGCTACCACCACACGCTTCCTCGTCAGAAGGATCTCAGTTGGAGGGCGTACAAAGAGATTCCCAGTCACAACATCATGACGTTGGGCGTTCGTTCCGCCGCCAAGGGCTTCCCAAGAGGACCAGGTGCGATTCTCAAGACGATTCTCAAGTTTCCAAAGACAACACATCCCCTCACCGATGCATCAAAATTTGTCGTCGACGGATGGATCATCAATAATGCCGTCGTCGGTGCCAATCTGGGGGGCGCTGACAAGGCTGCTGGCATTCCTTCGAACAAGCCGGATGCTCTCCTCTTTATCTCTGTTCAAGGCGAATTCCAAGAACACCCGTCTTTAGGACTTCGATCGTTCAGCCGAAGCTTTGTGGTTGCACCAGTCGTTCCCGGCTCCACGGCGGCAAATCTAGGATGGCCCTGTGTCATCATATCTGATCAACTGACTGTTCGACAGTACGCCGGAACAAATGCTTGGAACGTCGGTGCAGAAGTGGCCAGTGCAACAGTGGCTGCTGGGGGTGCCCCGACCATCACACCAACGTCTGGGAACGCCGCCACCTCCCTCGACTTGGCTTCTTTACCTCCTCATCTGAGAGGCATAGCTCCAGCGCAAGGACTTGTGCGTATATGCTTGGGTCCCTTTCTCTTCGTCCATGGCGTCCACAATACTTACTTTGCCTATTCCCTGCCCCCCAAACCCCCCCTTTGATCAGAGCGAGCAACAACACAGCCTCTCCATTCAACTGGCTGCCCAGACCAATCTGACATACCCCTTTGCCGTTCAATGTCTGAGCGAGAACAACTGGGATCCCACTCAAGCCTTCAACAACTTCCAAGCCCTGAAGAGCGCGAATTCTATTCCAGTCGAAGCGTTCGTCTCTTAGAAGGAAGCGCTTTTCTCTCTCTCCCAGTCTTAATCATACACTACACTATCTTCTTCTTCATCCATCAATACACACACACACACACCCTTGTAAGAGTTTATTTCTTGCATGGAAATAACATCAATGCCCACGGATCTAGATGTAAGAAGCGCTGAGATAAGCTAGGCAGAGGCCGTACGTCACCCACACGCCACGAGAGTACGTGGATACACCACCCTTGCCTGACTTTGCATTCTACCTTGACTTTGGATGTGGAGGAGACCATAGGTTGTTCCGCCAAGTCCGACTGCAGTCATTGGTAATGCAGGAAGAATCTGATTTGACAAACTTCAATTCCCGCAAAATCACCCCCTCGCTTTAGCCAGATTTTTTTGTGTTGTGAGCGCCGGCTGCGAGATTGCTGATTGGGGACGATTCTTTATATTGGAAGATTTCCCCGCAATTCCGAAGATTACCGTGCCCTACCTCTTGCCTCTCCTCGCACACTCCCTACCATCTTATTACTACAACTAACATGTCCGAGAAGATGATCTCAGCCGACGAGGTCGCAAAGCACAACAGTAAAGAGTCTTGTCATGTCATTGTCCATGGCCACATTTACGACGTCACTGAATTCTTGCCCGATCACCCAGGTGAGTGTTGAACGAAGGACGGCCCTTTGGGAGAAGTGGCGAGTGCGAGGTTGCTCATAGTTATCTGATTCGGACCTTGATTAGGTGGAAGTGGAATCATCCTCAAGTATGCTGGAAAGGATGCAACGTGAGTGCTACTTCTGGCCCTGCCGCTTCGATGACTCAGAGACGATACTGAACGTGCGCGCCACCCCCCTTGAACAGTGAAGCATACGACCCTATTCACCCGCCCGGCACTTTGGAGGAGAACCTGCCAAAGGAAAAGCATCTGGGAAAGGTAGATCCCACCACAGTCAAGAAGGAAAGCAAAGTCGCCTCCGAGGAAGACAAGCAGATTGCAGAGAACTTCAAGTCAATTCCCTCCCTCGACCAATGCCTGAATCTGTATGATTTCGAGGTAGTCGCTCGACAAGTCCTCAAAGGCACCGCCTGGGCGTACTACTCTTCAGGAGCAGACGACGAAGTCACAATGAGAGAGAACAATACAGCATTCGGTAGGATTTGGTTTCGACCTAGAATCTTACGAGATGTGTCCAACATCGACTACTCGACCTCGCTCTTGGGACAGAAGTCAACTTTGCCCATTTACATCACAGCTACTGCATTGGGTAAACTAGGACATCCCGATGGAGAAAAGAACCTAACAATTGCTGCAGGAAGAGAAGGCATCATTCAGATGATCCCTACGTTGGCAAGCTGCAGCTTTGACGAGATTGTCGATGCTCGAGTCAATGAACAACAGGTGCAATTCTTCCAACTGTACGTCAATTCAAATCGAGCCATCACAGAGAAGATCATCCATCGAGCAGAGGAACGAGGCATCAAGGCTTTGTTCGTGACTGTTGATGCACCACAACTCGGAAGGAGAGAAAAGGATATGAGGATCAAGTTTGAAGACACCGGAAGTCGAGTGCAGAACGATGGGAAGGACAACGTAGATCGTAGTCAAGGAGCTGCCCGAGCAATATCCTCCTTCATTGATCCAAGTCTAAGTTGGGACGATTTGCATTGGCTTCGGAGCGTCACTAGGATTCCTATTGTTCTCAAGGGTGTTCAGACGTGGGAAGATGCTGTTCGCGCTGCCGAAATGGGACTGTCTGGAGTGGTACTCTCTAACCATGGTGGACGTCAACTTGACTTTAGTCGATCAGGAATTGAGATCCTGGGTGAAGTAGTCCAGGAACTCAAGGCCAGAAAATTGTTCTCTCCCATGTTCCAGCTCTTTGTTGACGGAGGTATCCGAAGAGCGAGTGATGCGTTGAAGGCAGTCGCGATGGGGGCTACCGCCGTAGGAATCGGAAGACCTTTTCTGTATGCCTACTCCGCCTACGGCCCTGATGGTGTTCAACATGCGATCAAGCTTCTCAAAGCCGAGATGGAGATGAACATGAGACTAATCGGAGCGCCTACACTTAAGGATCTCGTACCGGAGATGGTCGATACAAAGTCTCTCAGCAGTCACAGCGTTTTCCCAGATACAAATGCTTCGTCTGTGTATGAGAGGCTCAGCACTGCCGTTGGAGGACCAAACGAGCCCGTCGGTAAACCTTCCATCAAATTGTGATCCTCTTTGTACTTGCCATCATCTTTTCCTTTTTACGATAATGTCATCCCTCTTACTCCCTCCATGTTTTACGACAATGTAGAGATGCTTCCAATGAGGGATGTTTAAAAAGAGGGCGGGCAATGCCCACGCGACTTTTGGTAGGTAAGCGGGCGGGGATTTGGCCTCTGATTGGCTCCATCCTACTTGTTCCGCCGCGCCTATTTCCATCGGCTTGCATCTTTTCGTCACCCTCTTGCATCCATCACACCATCATGTCTATGCCTCTCACTGTCCGAGGTGTGACCGGCGCCTTGGGTCGCCATGCAGTCGTCGCCTCAAAGCAGCAGCAACAACTGCCAGCCGTTCTGTACATGCGTCACACCTTCGCCGCTGCTCAACGCCGACAAGAGCAGCAACAGTTACTTGCTCGATCAGCTAGTACCAGCGCAAGAGCACCTACCACGCTTCTCAGTGAAAAGGAGGCAATGGAGCTGCTCAACAAACAGAGGAGTTTGCGACCAAACAGTCCTCATTTGACCATCTACCAACCTCAATTGACTTGGTACGGCTCGATTGCTCACCGAATTACTGGTGTCGGTCTCAGCGGTTGTAAGTTCTCCCCTTGGCTGGCATTAGTGTGGGGCCATTCCATTCATTGACGATCGTTTTCCACCACAGTGCTATACGTATGGGCCATTTCTTATCTTGCACTTCCATACACACCGATTGGTGAAATCGCCTCGTCAGCTAGCTTGATTCATTACGCTTCCTTGGCACCTTACTGGCTCAAGTTGACTCTCAAAGCTCCTCTGGCGTTTGCAGCTAGCTACCACACCTGGAACGGCTTCCGGCACTTGGCATGGGACTACGGCTACTGTGAGTCTATAGTGCTGCCACTTTCGAACGTACGTGTCATCTCACACGTCTGTCGGTCATGCTTGCTGCACACAGGTCTTTCCATGAAGGGAGTTTACGCTTCAGGCTACACTGTTATTGGCGTCTCAGTCCTTACCACCATTGGTCTTTGCTTGATGTAGCAGCAGCAGCAGCAAAGCGTTGATTGGATCGTGCGTATGATATAATGTACACTTATTGTGAAGCAAGTCAGCTAGCAAAAAGATTCCAATCTTTGATCCGAAGGGTTTGTGCTGCCTTGAGGAAGGTGGACTTCGCTTGCTCTGATGAAGCGGGAGTATTGGTGGAGAGAATAGGCTCATTCAGGCTCAAGACGAGGTCTACATCCTTTGCAGGAGTCAGTCTCCAGAGAGCTAGATAGATGCGCACTCGATCATGCGGCTCCTTTTCTCTTCCGAATTTCTGGATCGTTTGCTCGCCTACCACGAGCAGTGGGATGGGCGTTGGAGTGTTGCTGTCGACTGACGACTGATTGAGTGGGGAAGGATGTGTGCCTGGAACCGAGAGTATCTCAATGATCTCAGATGAAGTGGCAGAGTTGTCGTGAGCAAGAGAATTGAAGTGGAAACTGCAGTCGCAGGATTTGTGATTAAGATCTTGTGCGAGTAAGAAAATGACGAGCAAACATCGCTTTCTGACTCTCACCGGATAGCGTCTTCCAGATCGGCTTTCGCACTCCCCTCTTTGACGCTCTCCAGCACCTCTACAATGATGGTAGTGTTATCATCTACGCCCAGCAGCACCTCTTGATTATCGGGCACCTGTCTAAGATCACTGCAGGTACCAGATGTCGTCTCAGTCGATGGAGTTGCTTTATATCCACTTTCTTCTCGACAACTCCTCACCTAGCATCTATGAGCTTGCCTTCTACTTCTGCACTGATGGCACCTCCGAACAATTGGCGGGTGCTCATTTGCAGGAGAGGGGGGATATCACGATGAGGATCAAAGGATCGATCAGTCACTCCGAAGCTGCACCAGGGAGAGTGGAGAAGCGCAACACGTGACGTGGCTTGTTCTCTCGAGCTTGAAATTTAAAATTTGGGAAGGATTAAAGGACATCCTTTCTGAGGTGGTCCTCCTCGGCTTTGAGATCTGCTATTTCTACAGAGACTCAAACGGTCGAACACACTTTCCCAAACATCTCAATTGACACTAAGCACACACCAGTCATGCCTGGCTCTTCGAAAGCTCCGAGGACGTCTGCAATCGAAGGCGGGAACTTTAAGCACATTGGCAACAAGCATAAACGGCAAGATCTATTCAAAGAGCACCGCAAGCACAAAGCGCAAGAGAAGCTCAAGAGGCGGATCGCGAGAGCAAAGGACGAGAGGGGGGAAGAGGGTGCCAAAAAGAAGAGGGTGAGTGGAAGAAAGGTGTTTGAGGTGTTGGATGAAGGGAGCTGATGTGCTTATTTGCGGTTTAGGCTCGGCTTGATGCAAATGTGCCCAAGACGATCGAGAACACGAGAGATTACAACCCGACAATCATTAATGCACCCAACACGCACCCAGGCCCAGGTCCATCTGCCGCCTCAACAGCGGTGATGGCAGGTCCGTCGAAGCTGAATGGCGGACTCGAGACTGATAGCGAAGATGGAGACGAGGATGAGGAGGATGCTGAAGCGGAGGAATCGGAGGCGGGTAGCTCGGACGAAGAGGAAGACGAAGATCCACACGCTCCCCCTGCTCTTCTCATCACCACTTCGATGCCATCAAACAGCACTTCACCGCATCTCTCCTCTGCCAATGCTCGATCGCATCCAGCGGAGAGGGTTCGGCAGTTTGTCGATGAGTTGCTGAACATTTTCCCCGGTGCAGAATATCGTCCGAGGGCAAAGGCGAGAGGAGTTGGACTAGGCAAGATTGCCAATTGGGCCCGAACTAGAGGCTACGGTGCTATGCTGATCGTCGGGGAAGATAAGAAGGAGCCTTTCAGTCTGACTGTCATCGGACTGCCCCATGGTCCTACTGCTTTCTTCCGCTTGACGAGCATCTCAATGGGAAAGGAAATCTACGGACATGCGCGACCGACACCGCACACGCCCGAGCTCATCCTGAACAACTTCACCACTACGTTAGGTCATCAAGTTGGATCGTTGTTGCAAGGACTCTTTCCCAGAATACCTCAGTTAGAAGGACGGCAAGTTGTCACTGCGCATAACCAGCGAGATTACGTCTTCTTTCGACGACATCGGTACATGTTCAAAAGCGACGAAAAGGCCAAACTGCAAGAGATTGGGCCCAGATTTACACTAAAGCTGCGAAGCTTGAAGAAGGGCTTGCCAAAGGGCGCAGGCGTGTGGGATGGAGAGATTCACTTTGACGGAAAGGAGAATGAGGTGGCAGAGGACCTTAGCGGATCGAATCTTGCGCAAGAGGCAGGACAGCAAGAGGGCAATGCTAGCGAGAACGTCACGTCATCGAAGCCATCCCAAGCAACGAAGAAGAGGGCAAGGCCAGACGAGGTGGTTGAAGGCTACGACTTTGAGTGGAGAGTGAGTGTGACACGGGTGTGGTATGGGCAGTGGTGTGGTGGAACCGGTGACTGACTCTCTCTCTCTTCCTCCTCGCAGCCCAAGATGGGCGTGTCCAGACGAAACTTTTACCTGTAATTGCTCATTCGCGTACCATCTCGAGCGCTATCAATGTAATCACACTCGTATCGGCAAGCTGACAGTGTATTACGAGGCCTTGTACTGCATCGGGTCCCTTGCAGAGTAGCAAGCATTGTCACGTCCCCTCCTTGAACCGCGATCCTTCATCTCCACTGCGAGACTTCTCGACCAAAGAGGGAGTTCTACCGCTTCCGTGCAGTACATGCTGTGGTGCGCTTCTCTGCAGCCAAGGACGTGCTTGAGTCAGCATCAGACGAGCTTGACGTCCGTCTTTACCGCTTCTTGGCCTCCCGGTGGCGCTGTCGTTTTTGTCGTTGCTGCTCCTGGGCCTGTGTAGAGTGATCGAGGAGCAGGCGTCGAGTTCCACCATCGAGTGGTCACGTCCACCAAGGAACGACCTGCTGGTCTCAATGCCGCATTCTTCGGATCCGTCTCCCAGAGGTAGTATGCAAAGACGCCAGTCGCAAGACCGAGCACCGGGTCGGCAGCGCTGTTCAAATTCAAGATTATTAGCACGACAGTCCCCCCCCATCGCTACACGAGAACGCAGTACGCACCGGCCCACAAGATACTTGACCATCTTCCTTGATGGTGGTGACTGTCTCTAGCCTTCTTCCTTCGCTTGTCTCTCGGCGGACGCGACCTATCATCGGAAAAAATCAAGAGCCAAAAATAAAAAAAAATAAAAAAAAAGCAAAAAGGTTGGAAACGACGGGATTTGAACCCGCGACCTCTCACAGAGACGAAACATAATGTCGGCATGCAAAGCGAGTGCTACTGCCCCTGAGCTACATTCCCATCCGTGGCAAACGTGAGAATAGGGAGGTTATCATACACTCCCCGGTTGTCGAAGGAATCCTCGCGACAAAAAGGTATCTGATAGGCGTAAAGGAGAAAATATGCGCCGAGCAGGAGGGAGTGAAATCGGAAAAAGAAACAAAAATGGAAACAGGGGGGATCGAACCCCCGGTCTTCCCATGTCAGCAGTGACAGGTGTACAACCTGCGACTAGTGCGGATGGGACGCTTTACCACTTTGCCATGTTCCCAGCAATCTTGACGTGGAGGAGCCCAATAGGTTATGTAGGGCCCAATAGGTTATGTAGGGCTCGCACTTGAAGAGCGATTCTTGCCAGATGATCGTGTTGAAGCGTCACTAGTACTGCTCACCGGATGGCCGCAAAGAATCGAGCTTCTTGCTACGATGTATGCTACACACGAAACAGAGATCAACCATGTCTTCGACTTGCACCGATCAGCAACCTTTTTCGGGCTTTTCGCCACCACGGCAAAGTTACTCCCTTGCTCGACGAGGTCTGGAGAGGAAAAGAGAGAGAGAGAGAAGAGCGCGCGCGCGCGCGACGCGAAGGGAAGGCGCGTGAAGGTTGTTGCGTCTGCGTCGACTTGATCGAGAAAAGTCCAACAAAATTAGGCTTCTTGACTGGGGTCCATACACAACCTACGCACACTTCCCATGACCTTCTAGTCCCACCAGCAACAATGGCACCGAGCACGTCGAAAGGTAAAGGCTCCACACAGCAATCGCTGCTGGGATTCTTTGCAAAGTCATCCGCTACGACCAATTCCGGCGCCAGTAAGACCAAAGTGACGACACCCCCTTCCACTGCGTTGCAACCTACCATTTCCGCCTCCTCCTCCTTCTCTAACGCCAACGAAGCCGATGATGACAGCAGCCTCACTCCTCCTCCCACGATCCGCAAAGGAGTGCAAGCCGCACAAAGCAACGGACAGCGCTTCTCTTCGCATTCGCAGTCACCCACAGAGCTTCGAGGCCCGCAAAAGAACACGAGCCAGGCAAACGTCCACTTGCCGCGCCGCACCAACGAACTTACTCCCCCTTCCAGTTCACCACCTGTCGTGGATGATGGAGAGGAGATGGAGCTAGACAACGAAGATCAAGTGACTCGCTTCCCACGACGAAGAGCTGCGCTCAAGCGCCGAATCAAGTACGTAGAATCGGACGAGGAAGGACTGAGCCAGAATGGAGGAGACGACGACGACGGCGACGACGATTGCTTCTCACCAGAGGAGGATGACCGCCGATTGTCGTCGAAGAAGAAGAACAAGAACGCAAGAAATCGTAGCCCTTCGGAGGAAGACGACGATGATGATGAATTTGACGATTTTATTGTGCCCGATGAGGAGCTTCTCGGTGGTGAGTGACAACGATTGTGCGAGTGTGAAAGCACTACCCCTTCCTCATCGTTCTTCCTCTCCTTTTAGCACTCGAGACGGCAGAAGCAACACCACGACCTCGCAAGCAGAAACCCCCACCAACAAAGACGACCAAGAATAACGTACCCTCCACCTCATACAATGCCCCCGAGCCAAAGGCTTCGTCGTCTGCCTGGTCGAGCACTTCCAAGCCCTTCCCGGGCACTCTTGCCGCCAGGAATTCAGCGAATGCGAACAACACCAAGCAAAAGGGAAGCAACGAAGACCTGCCGTACGACTTCCTCTTGCATCCGTTGGATGAGAATCGCAACGCACCCAACCATCCTGATTTTGACCCCAGGACACTTTATGTGCCAGAGAGGACGATGAAGACCTTGACGCCCTTTGAAAAGCAATACTGGGAGATCAAGCGGAAACACAATGACACCGTTCTGTTCTTCCAAAAGGGCAAATTCTTTGAATTGTACGAAGACGACGCACTCATCGCCCACCGAGAATTCGGACTCAAGGTGACCGACCGTGTCAAGATGAAGATGGCCGGAGTCCCAGAATCAAGCTACACGACGTTTGCCAACAAATTCCTCGCATTGGGCTACAAGGTTGGCAGAGTAGACCAGACCGAGACAGCCGTAGGAAAGGACATGAGGCAATCGGCTGCAGGACCCAAGGCAAGATCAGCAGCAAGCTCGGCTGCTGCATCGGACGATAGTGGCAGTAAGATTGTGCGACGAGATCTGCGCAGCATTATGACGAGCGGTACGATTGTCGACTCGGACTGTCTGCCCGACGAAATGAGCAGTTATTGCATCTCCATAAAGGAAGTCGTGGATGACGTGCACGCCTTCAGTGCATCTGGCCTGACAGGGGGTGACGATGAAGAGAGCCTGCAAGCCCGGATCACGTTTGGAATCTGCATCTTAGACGCCGGCGTAGCGCAGTTCAAGCTGCATCACTTTGTAGACGATGCCACTAGAACAAGATTGGAGACGCTGCTACAATCACTGCGCATCAAGGAAGTCATCTACGAAAAAGGCCACCTCTCCAAGCGAACGCTACGCATCTTACGCAACACGGTAGACTCGGCTTGCAACATCACCATGCTGAAGAGCGAAGTGGAGTTCCTGAATGAGGAAATGACGATGAGAAAGTTGAATCTCATCTTTAACAAGGACTTTGCCGATCTCGATGCCACGACGATCGACCTGGAAACGATCGAGCCAGTGGATCCAGCTCTACTACCCCCTGCGATTGTGCAATCACTAGACAAAGCAGAAGCAGTGAGCGCACTTGGGGGTATGTTGAGCTACCTGACACAATTACGTTTGGAGAAGGACATCTGTGCGAGCATGAACTTTGACATCTTTGATCCACTTTCCCGCAACGAGTGTATGATCTTGGATGCACAGTCACTCACTCACTTGAACGTCCTCATCAACGAGCAGGGCGACGGTGAAGGAACGCTACTCCAGCTTGTCAATCGAGCCGTGACACCGTTTGGAAAGCGACTGATGAAGGTTTGGCTGCTATCTCCCCTGGCCAAGATCGAATCCATACAGCACAGACAGGATGCGGTAGAAGAGTTCATACGAGACAGCACGTTACCGGACACGTTTGATGCGTTTGCAAAGTCGCTACCTGATATCGAACGGATCATGCCTAGGATCGCTGCGGGAAAGTGCAAGTCGAGAGACTTTGCCAAGGTGCTCAAGTCGTTGAGTCGGATGGACAAGCATGTGCAAAGCTGGAAGGAGCTGGCAAGCGACTACGACAGCAGCGTGATCAGCGAGATGTTGAATGAGATGCCCCTCGTCTCGCCTCCGGCCAAAGAAATACAAGACAAGTACGAAGATGAAAGCTTCGAGCCGAGAGCAGGGATGGATGAGGGTTATGATGAAGCTGTAGAGTCCATCCGACAGATTGAAAGGCAGTTGAACGACGAACTGAGGGCAGCAGCAAAGCTTGTGAAGCTACCGTCAGACAAGGTGAAATTCAAAGACGTCGGAACGAACGAGATCTACCAAATCGAAGTGCCGATCAAGACGGCAGTTCCGGAAGACTGGGCTCTCACGTCACAAACGCAAAGCGTGAAGCGGTACTATTCAGCGCAGATACGAGCACTCGTCAAGCGACTAAAAGAAGCCAGGGAAACAAGAGTGGCCGCGTTGAAGTTGTTCCAAGCAACGCTCTTTGTAGAATTCCAGCAGGTCGGTGAAGTGTTCTTGCAAGCAGTGAAGGGGATCGCTGAATTAGACTGCCTGATAAGTCTGTCGAAAGCTTCCACCGCCATGAATGAACCGACATGTCGAGCTGAATTTGTAGAAAGCGAAGATGCGTTCCTCGACTTTGCCGATTTGCGACACCCTTGTCTCGCCAATGCCACTTCCACGTCTGAATTCATCTCAAACGACATTCAGCTCGGCGGGCAAGGAGGGGGAGGAGAAGAAGAAGAAGAAGAAGAAGAAAAGCCGACGGTGACGATTCTGACAGGAGGAAACATGGCAGGAAAGAGTACCACGGCGAGAACGACGGCGACTGGCGTGATTCTTGCTCAGCTGGGATGCAGAGTGCCTGCCATCAGTGCCAGACTGAGTCCGATTGACAGAATTGCCACTAGGATGGGAGCAAACGACCAGCTGTTCAGAAACAACTCGACATTCATGGTAGAGATGCTGGAAGCTTCCCGTATCCTCAAAGACGGCACGCCGCGATCATTGGTCATCATGGACGAGTTGGGCAGAGGAACTTCAACGTTTGATGGACAGGCAATCGCCTACTCTGTCCTGCACTACCTGATCGGTCAAAGTCGCAGCTTGTGCTTCTTCCTGACGCACTACACGCAGTTGGCTTACGACTTTGAAGGCCACTTGGGCGTGCGGAACAAACACATGCAGGTCTTGGTCGATTCGGAGCACAAAGAAGTCGTCTTTACCTACAAGCTGATCGACGGCATTGCAGAGTCGTCGTATGGAACAGAAGTCGCCGCTCTTGCCGGGATTCCTGACGAGATCTGCGAAAGAGCAAAGTCCATCTCGAGCAAGTTCCTAGAATCGACCCGGGAGATGGAACTTCAGCGGAAGCACAACGTGGCAAGCAAGTTGGACACCTCGATGATCAGTGATTTTGTGCACTTGTTCAAAGCTGGCATGTTGGCAAACAAGAGTGCTGAAGAAAGCGACGGGGAAGCCTTGTCAGGAAAGACGATTGCGTTTATGAGAAGGCAAGCAGAGCACCTCATCGCAGGCATAGACTCGAAAGTCGCACCTACCTGTACGTAGATTACCTCTTGCCTTCCTATACAATACACATGTTCGACCGTCCCTCTGATCTGTCGCTTGTTTCCTTCCTCCTTCTTCTCAAATACAGCAGCGGCAACAACAGCAGCAGCAGCAACAAGTCAAAGGAAACCGGCTCAGTACAGTCGCACGTCAAAGCGGCCTCGACTCGGTGACGACGTGGATGCGGTAGATGACGACGACGACGGCAACAACAACGGTGCTGAGATGGGAGAAAAGAAGAGGTGTGATGCTCCCTTTACGAAGAAGGGATCAGCTAGGAAGGCAGAGCAACTGGTCTTGGACTTAGGCCAAAAGATGCAAATGACGTGTCGGGATTGTGGTATGTCCTTTGATCGGAGTGAGGAGGACGATGTCCAGACGCACGAAAAGTACCACTCCCGCTTAACAAGGGGCATCGAATGGACCGGAAAGCAACTCCTGCGCCAGGCGAGACAGCTTTCCTTCACGGCTGGAGGAGGCAAGGCAGGTGGAAAACCTGACAGCTTCGTGATCTTTGCTTATGACGATTGGAGTCCCTCATTCTTAGACAACCACACGACACAGAAGTTGCAGGAAGTACAAACGATCATGGAGGAGGCGCTGGGGGCGAATCCGTTTCCTACTTCGCTTCGACAAAGGACAAAGTTCATCGTCTTGGTCTCACAGGGAAGGGTACTCGGCAGCCTCATCGCTGGCACAACGCCAAAGGGCAAAGCTCGTAGAGTAGAGGAGGCAGGAGGGACGACTGGAGGCAGCAACGATGCAGGCTCTATGCGGTGAGTGAGAAGAAAGAGAGAGTTCCAATACCGTACCGGGCGGTCTATTTAGATTATATCATCTTCACACAGACTGGGGAAGCATCTCGCATGTGAGGACACCCCACCATTGGCCATTTATCGTATCCATGTCCTTCCTTTTGCGAGGAGGAGGGGCGTAGCTACAGCTATGCTAGACGCCGCCCTACAAGACTGTGTCTATGGCATGTCGACGAGGGCGTTAATTGAGATGCATGGTGGGAAAGGCAACACAGCTGCATTCAGTCAGCCTACTCAAGCGGGGAAGCGACTGGCTTTAAGCTGGTTACAAGACAAGGAGAGCGATCCGAGTCAACAAGTGACGCAGCTGATCGTCTTTGATGAAGACGAGGACTGATGAGTCGCACGAGTCGGCGACCGTCCGCGTTCGCCAAGTCGTGTCACTCACACTGGAAGCATGTCCACATCCCCTATGCATTCTGTACGACAGATACATGGAGATCTGACCAACACTATGCAACGCAAATCAGCGGTATGATAGGACGAGGCGCTCACGTCGGAACATGTAGTATGAGATCTGATACTGCGCCGTGTCTAAGTAGTATATAAGGAAGGGGTGATCGGCATTTCTCCTGACGTGTCTTGGAGCTTGCCTTGTGCGTGGAGGAGTGGAGGGGCTGACGATTAAGGTTTTATTGTATAGCGTTTGTAGATTTAGAGCTTAGATCGTGCTCCTTGCCTACGGAGGTGACCCCACAATCTACACATGACCTTAGCTTCCTGTCAAGAAAGCGAGCGCCTCGAAGTGTGTGTGAATTCCGTCAGTCCAGTCGTGTGTACAACGAGGCGGGTACGCTCCGCCTTGGCCGACTGCACACTCTTTCCTCACCTTCCTCCCGCCGCCCCCCTCTCCCATTTTTTGACTATCAAAACGAAGAAAGATGAACGATTCCATCAGCAAGGTCAAGTCCGACTTCCACGCTGCTTGTCAGGATCCACAAAAGATTGCCGGATCTATTCTTGCCGTCGTTGATCGCAATGGCACTCTACTACTTCATGAGAGTGCAGGGCTTCGACAGGTGGGATCTTCCGAGCCGATGAACAAAGACGGTCTGTGTTGGATGGCAAGTTGTACGAAGATGATCACAGCCATTGCTTGCTTGCAACTAGTCGAGCAAGGGAAGCTGAAGATGGATGAGCCGATAGCGACAATCTTACCGGAGATTTCTCCCTTGGAGGCGTCGTACAAGACAAAGACCACGCTGAAGCATCTCTTGACACACACAGCCGGACAAACGTATCCCTTCTTCAATCGTGCCACACACGAATGGTTCGAAGAGAAGGGAATGACTTCCTTTGGATGTGCACGTCAGTCTCTGATGGCTCCTCTACAAGCTGAGCCAGGCACAAAGTGGGAGTACGGCTCAGCCATCGATTGGGTCGGTCAAGCAGTAGAAAAGGTCTCGGGACTTTCGCTGGACGGATACTTTAAGAAGTTCATCTTTGAGCCTCTGGGAATCAGCAACATGACCTTGGCACCAGAGACAGGCGTAAAGGGAGGAGTGAAAAAGACGTTGGCGGGCATGAATTTCAAAGCAAAGGATGGAAAGGTGACCCCAATGGAACATGTGATTGAATTGGACGAAAGTAAGGTGGAGGTGCAGTACGGTGGAGCGGGAGCATATGGAAATGCAGCAGAGGTAAGCCTGTCATCATGAAGATCTGGACGCCCCGGAGTCGATGCTGACTCGACACCTCGTCTTTTCCCTCTCTCAAACGCTTTTTTCCCCTCCGCTCAGTACGTCCAAATACTCGCGACTCTGCTGAACAAGGGTACCCATCCAGTGACGAAGAAGCAGATCCTAAAGCCGGAAAGTGTGGAAGAGTTGATGAAGGATCAGCTTGAAGAAAATCTCACAGCGGGTCTCTACGAGGAGATTGCGGATGCTCAGCCTGAAATTACGAACAGGTGAGCAGAAGGGCGACCGTAAGCTTCAGACTGACTCGCTCGAGCCTATCCTAAGTAATACTCTTTCATTCCCTTGATCAGCTTCAAGATCCTCGAGGGAGTCCCTAAGAATTGGTCGTATGGTGGCCTGAAGATTCCCGGCCTATTGTGGTGGGCAGGTAAGTAGGGGCTGAACAAGTGCGGTGGAAGAACTCTGTATGCTGATCCCAACTTTGCCTCCCACTTCATTCGTAGGCATTGCTAACGTGAGTGTACAGAGGGGGGGGCAAAGAGAACAACAACAAACCACTAATATTCTCACCACTGCTACCTTTCACACAGCACTACTGGTTCTTGGACAATGACAACGGTGTTGCAGCCATGATTCAGTGTCAAATCTTCCCCTTCTTTGACGCGGACGTAGTAGGGTCAGTATTTAGACGCGGAGGAAAGGGTGAAGCGCTTGGCACTCGTGCTCGTTACTGACGACGTCGTGTACCCACTACCTCCTTCCCTCTATAATACCCTCCAGCCTCTTCTTTGGTCAAATCTTACCGGAGCTCCAAAAGGGTGCAAAGGCCGCCTAGGTGTCACAACGTGTCTGCGTGATGTAATATGATGTCTAATTTAACAAGTAGAGAAGTGCTACAGTACGGTATATCGAGCTTAGTCCATCTCTGTCCTTCATGTGGTGACTACCAAGCCGGCTCGACTGACCGCATACTCTCTCGCTACCAAATGACTCGTCGCCTCTACCAAGTTTAGAAGTTGAGTCATGTCGTTCGTCCACAGGTTCAGCTTCTCTGCATTGTCCTTCTTCTTTTCAAAATTGACTAGCCCGGCCGGTCGATCGATCTTGGCGTGGACTGTGTGGTTGGTGACGAGCCCTGACAGGGAAGTCTCGGTGACGTCTTGACTTAGATCGAGTAATTGAGAAAGTCTTTCCAGTGTGATCCTAGTGTAGTACTTTGAGATGACTCGAATGTTGTGCTCGACGACTCGCTTGTGCAGCTCTTCCCATCGATAGTTGCCCTCTTCGCTTTGGTCAAACGTAGGCGTCACTCGAAGAATGGGCGTGTACAGCGTCTCGATGCCGGGCCACCGCATCAGCTCAGGCGTCGTAAAGCACTTGAGCAGGTTTTGATGCTCCGGTACCTTGTCCAAGTCTTCTAGTTTTCCCACTCGAGCCATCAGATCGCTTTGCTCGTTGTCAAATGGACTCAGAACCAGGTAAACGATCAAATTTCGCAATGCTTCAGATGCCTTTGGTGTGTCGTTCTTGATCATAGGAGTGTCGTAGATTTCATAGTAATGCTTGCAAACGTCTAACGTCTTTCGTGCGTGGAGGGAGAACTCGATCATCAAGTTGTAGAATCGTAGCTTGAGATCGTGCTGCTTGACGTCTATAAAGAACTTTGTGTTGATCTTCTTCCCGACTATTCCCATTCGCGCCCAATCACCGCGCAGCTTGTACAGCCGCATCTGCTCCATAATGATCTCATGCTTTTCCCTCCGGTCCATACTGCCAAACGTTTCCACTGCCAGCTCTCCCAGCTTATCTGCAGCTTCGGCGAGGTTCCCTTTCGCCTCCAGCATTTGCGAAAGAATCAGAGTCGACCTAGCACGAGCGACTTCCACAAAGATCTTTCCCTCGGTCACTTGTCGAATCGTCTCGACCAGCTTCAACCTCATCTGCTCCGTCACACCGGTATTACCCACCTCTTTCGCCTTGTCCATGAGTATTCGAACCCCTTCATTCTCCTTTCCTTCCCCCTTGTCCTCTGAGGCTTCTTCGACTGCCTCTTTCATCTTTGCCTTCTTCTCGTCCTTCGCTGCGCCAGCGGATTCCCCATGCTTCTCCTTGTCTGCTTTAGTCACCCCTTCAGCGACTGCTTCATCCTTTGTCGATGTCTCTACTTCGACTTCTCTCATCTCTACCTCCTCTTCTATTTCCTCCTTCCCACTTTCACCAACACCAGGCGGATGGAGGTAGCACATTGCCGCACCCACCATCTTTGTTATAGCCTGCTTGAGTTGCCCATGTTTGCGTGAGAGCGATACGATGGTTTCATTCAATTGCTCCCAGTTCGGCGATGTCGGACTTGGTGTCGTTCGAAGAAGGT
Organism: Exobasidium rhododendri; assembly: GCA_026210745.1. Lineage (NCBI taxonomy): Eukaryota > Fungi > Basidiomycota > Exobasidiomycetes > Exobasidiales > Exobasidiaceae > Exobasidium > Exobasidium rhododendri. The sequence goes on from CP110630.1 coordinate 3,427,968, forward strand.
GCAAGGCGAGTAAGAGAAGTCGAGTCGTACTAGGAAGATCAGCAGCATTTCTAGCCTTCTTCTCCAAACCATTCACTTGTTCTAGAGCCTCTTGCAGCTTGCCTGAGCTTGCCAGCCTTTCCGCGGTAATGACTAACGCATCAACCTCCTTAGTATAATCGGCCTCCTGCTTCTTTTCAGCCGACATGCTGGCGATATGTGTGAGTGAAGTGTGTGTGACAACTGCTAGCTAATAGTTAGATGTGCACACCGGTCGTCTGTGCCACTTTCCACAGGAAGGCTTGCGAATCGACACGTGTATGCCTCCCGATCGCGACCTGCAGATGCGAGCCTTGTAGATTCTTTCTTGTGAGTAGAGCAGGAAGAAATTGGAGGTGCACTTTGGACGCCCAACTATGGAAGCGCGAACTCGAAGAAACGCGCTAAGAACAGAGTCGGCCATCACTGCCAGGCGGGGGCATTTTGGAGTAGAAGGAGGGCAGCCCGACTCCGGAAACCCACTCACCCTCACCAGGGTAGCGCGGTCCTAGAGCCACAGTAAAGGGCCAATTGCCTCCGCCGAGGCTCACGATTTGCAGCTGTGGGAGGCAAGAGCACGTTACAATTCCGGTCCGGAAGATGTAGCGGTCATAATATGTAGACTCCTGTTCAAGTTTGCGTCCCTTCATTCTCCCCTTCCTTCGAGCACCACTTGCACACCAAACGCCACATTCTTCTCCTCTATCTCCGTTAAGCACAGTCCATCACGATGCACCACGATCATCCCACGCAACGTCCTGTGCCTCGCTCCAACATCGACATGATTGGCTCCCCCTATCACGTTGTCAACATCTTTAAGATCCCAGCCGTAGCGACGCAAAGAGATGTTCGAAAAGCTGTTGGTAGGCGAACCTACCATATGCGTCGAGACCCTCCCGTTCGATTCACCGTTGACGTACCTCGTACGAATGGGCGAAACATCGGCAAGATCATCTTTGCGAAAGCAGACGATGCCAAAGCTTGGATTGACAAATACGGAGACCGCTTTTCTCTAGACCCCGTTGAAGTACACGGTGCCCAGCTCAGCTTTACAAAGAGCCTGGAGCGGGTTGATCCATTCCAGCTGCGAGCGATCCAGGATGTCGACTCGGAAGAGATTGACTCTGACTATGACGAGGAAGGCGATGGTCTGAGTCATGAGAAGCTCCTGAACCTGCGCAGAATTGAATGCGGAGGCTTTGATGACAACGGAAGCTTTTGCGTAGGTTGGCACAAAGAAGCAAAGTCAAGAGCGTCGGCCGTCTCTTTTGATGTCGACGAAGCTCGTTTGAGAATTCGATGTGAGGATATTGTCATTCAAGCGAGCATCTATGACATAAAGTGGATATACTCGGACGATAAGCGAGAGAGGCTCTATTTTGAATTCAGACATCCTCCCATGTTTTTGCAAGACGAAAAAGGCAGCCGTTCTGCAGACTCAAGCGCATGGCTCGACTCTGCCCCTACCAACTTCAGTCGACAGGACGAACAATATAAGAGAGTGTCTGCCTTTGATCGCGATCACGCCCACTGCGTCCAGTATGGCACGACCTATCGTGTCCATCTCAGTCGATCGACTGATTTGATTCCTTTCATAAAGAGTACAAAAGGTCGTCTGATTCTGCAAGCGAAAGTCAAGGAGATGCCAGATGGACGTGGCGATGTCTTTGACTGCTCAGGGGTGGAAACTATGCTGGAAAAGCTGGACTTTGTCGTGGCGTTTCAAGCGCAAGCTCTGCTCGGTCCGCAAGGACTGCTACCGAAAGATCTGATAAACGTGCGTGGAGAGGTGGTACAATTGCAAGCGAAATTGGGTGCCAAAAAAGCCTCGTCAGTGCTGCGCAATCTCAAGTCTGATCTTTGCGATCGAGGTCCCCTAGCTAGGCAGGAAGGAAGACCTCACTTCACGTTGAAGCAAGTAAGAGAGCGTCTCGTGCTAGCATCTAACATTGTCGTCAAGAAGGAGCTCTACAAGAAGATGGAACATCGTGACCAGATGATGATACACTCCGTCTTTATCACTCCCTCGTTTGGTCTTCGACTAGAGGGACCTCATCCAGATGAAGGAAATCGGATCTTGCGACAATACCCAGGTCAAGATGAGAACTTTATCCGCGTCCATCTTACCGAGGAGGACTGTTCCACCTTTCGAGTCGTACACGAGTACGGAAGCATTGATTCGGAAGAGATGATGCACGCTCGATTCGGTGTGGCTCTTCGCAGGGGAATCATGGTGGGAGGGCGAAAGTATCATTATCTGGCTTTCAGTGGCAGTAGCCTACGGGAGCATTCTTGCTGGTTCGTCAGGGGCTTCAAATTCGGTGGTGAAAAGATCAAAGCCTCCACGATTCGAGACAACATTGGCGAGTTGACCCATCTCCGGAATCCTGCTCGATATGCCGCTCGAATGGGTCAAGCCTTTACCGCTACCTCAAACAGTGTTTACGTAAGAGAAGAGGTTGTGCAAACACTACCAGACATAAAGTCGACGGATGGAAAGTACGAATTTTCCGATGGAGTTGGCAGAATGTCACAAGAAGTCTGCGACAAGATCAATGGAGTCATCTTTCAAGATGTCTCTTTCACCCCAACCGTTCCTCCCAGCACGTTTCAGATCCGAATGGGTGGAGCGAAGGGAATGATCTCGCTCGACACTAGATTGCAAGGAGAGCAAGTCCTGCTGCGTGAAAGCATGGTCAAGTACAAAATGAAAGCCAGGGATGGCTTGGTACCACTGGAAATCGCGCACTTCTACACCAGGCCGGTGCCCATGTTCCTGAATCGTCAAATGATCTCCCTGCTCGAAAGTCTCGGGGTAGAAGCAGAAGCGTTTATGAACTTACAACGCGACGCTCTGCAGGCCTTGGAAGAAGCGACGCTCTCTCCAACTGCCGCCATTCAGTTGCTGCATAGGAGTGGAGTAGGACGAGCTTGCAACATGGAGGGCATCATCAGTATGCTTCATAAGAACGGCATAAATGCAGTCACTCAGATCCCTTTTCTTCACGATGCTAATATCAGTCTCGTCGACTTTGCACTGCGGAACATGAAGTATCGCGCGAGAATTAGGGTGCCGTATTGTCACACGCTGGTCGGCGTGATGGACGAGACAAACACGCTCGCAGAAGGACAGATTGTCGCTTGCATCAACGAACCAAATCATCCGATCAAGTATCTCAAGGGAAGATGCTTACTTGGCAAGAGTCCGATGTTGGCGCCAGGCGACTTGCAGTATGGCTATGCAGTCGAACCACCTCGAGACCACCCCCTACGAGCCATCACGAATGCCGTCATCTTTTCACAAAAGGGCAGCCGACCACTGGCAAGTATGTTGAGCGGAGGTGACTTGGATGGCGATCTGTTCAACATCATCCAACATATCGACCTGATGCCCGAATTCACCACCGATGCAGCTGATTATGCTAAAAACACCATGATGGAACTGAAGAGACCCTGCACGGTGGACGATGTGATCGACTTCTTTCTCGACTACATCAAGATGGACAAGCTCGGACTTATTGCCACTCGACACTTGGAGCTGGCGGATCGAAGTAAAGAAGGAGTGCTCGACCCAGACTGCATCAAGTTGGCCGCAATGCATTCGATTGCCGTTGATTTTCCCAAGAGTGGTCTCCTACCCGAGATCCGTGCTATGCCGAGAGCACCTCGACAGAAGCCTGATTTCCGAAAGCCAGAATACCGAAATGAAGATCAGAGTGAAGACTTCCACAAGAAGCATCCACGATCAAAGGACGTCTACTATCCGAGCGTAAAGGCACTGGGTCAGATGTTCAGAGGAATCGATGTGTACAAGCAAACGAGCAAGTGGAGTAAAGAGTCGTCGAAGGTTTTGCAAGATTGGAAGGAGGAGATCTGGATGATCTTGTCCCGGACACAACCACGATCAGATGGAAAAGGCAAAACTTCAAAGACGTGGAAAGCTCATTTGAAAGAACAACGCACTTTCATTGAAGAATACTACTCTCGGCTGCATGTGATAGCGCAAGAACACTCCCTTGAATCAAAGAGCACCAATCGGTTGACGGAGGAAGAAGTGTTCCTAGGACATACTATATGTCGAGGTCCGAATGGAAGCCGATTGAGTCGATTTGACGCGACGAATAGACTGCAAGATGATTTCCAAGTGATCGTTCAAGATTTTCGAAAGAAGGTATTGTTTGAAAAGCGCTTCTTACGAGAGAACGACGTGATGCCGCTGGAAAGGAGAACGATTTGGCAATGGCTGGTCATTCATGTGGACAAGACGATCACGAAACATGATCTAGAGCTGGTGGAAATCGAACAGAGGGGTGACAGTCTAGAATGTGTTGTCAAGCAGCTTTACAACGCCATCGAAAGAGGTCTGGCTTGGACCAAGATCGCACTGGAAGTAGATGACGATGATAGTAAAGGACGGAGCGCGGCGTGGATCATCATACCGGCACTCTTGAAGGCCAATTCTTGTTTAGATGTCCTGGAAGACTTCCTTAAGAGAAGTGGGGAGGCCCGAGCAGAAGGTGACGACGGCGGTGACGACGGCGATGACGATGACGACAACAGCAGCGACCAAGAAAAAGCAGGCGGAAATGACGACGAACAAAGCAGCATCAACGGGGCATCAAGCGGAGCCACAACTCCCGAAGTAGGCTCAACAGGATGCCCAGTCGCTGTAGAAGATTCGCACGCAAAATAGAGCTTTTTTTTCACTCCCTCTCCCCCCCGACGTTCATCGTCGAACACAGTAGAATACCACCCCTTTCCCTTTTTTTTTCTTTGACTGTCAAAGTAGCATCATCATTTGTCCATTAAATTTGATCTGTCTACATTCTTTGCTTTATCGTAGCGATTTCTTAGGGGTAATTTGAGCGTAAATTGGCTCGACTTTCTGCAGAACATCTTGGTGAATATCACTAATGACACTTTTTGATTCCTTGCTCCATTTCTCCCTCCAGAAATGAATGCCGGCGGGTTGAAGAGAGTGCCTCTTGGCAAAGGATTCTAGGGAGAAATGTTCCCTCTGTGGAACTTTTGAAAGGCTGAGAGGTCCACTTTGCTCCAGCACGATCATAGAATATCGGTGATACTTTGTGCCGTTCTGTGGGTGAGGTGGGATGTACGGTAAGGCGGTCTTTGCTTTACTAGTGTCTACAGCGGTCTGCTTGAGTGAAAGAGGAATGTCGTGGCTATTGGTAGGGGTGGAAGATTGGGGGGGGGGAGGCGTAAGTCTCAAGTAAGCGAAAGCTATGTCGAATCCTCACATCATCTCGCACTCACACAAGCCAATGAGCAAAAGAGCCTAACCTCTGCTCCATTTCGTAAGGAGCGTCCACATCAACAAGAGCAAGCGTGTACAGCCTTTCTTCAGAATGCGATGGAGTAGCTGTGACGGCCGGTACCTCGTACGTCTGATAAAAGCGCAAAAGTCAGAGTCATCAGCTTATAGCAAGGTCGCCTGTGCGGCGGCTTTGTCTTTCTCACTTTATTGGCTTCAACAAAACAGCCTGGCAGCACATCCCCTCCTTCGCCTCCATGATCATGGAAGCCTTCCCCTTGCCCAAAGGCGACCTGTAGATCTAGCACTGGCGTGATGTGTGAGATGGCGTCCGGTAGAACATTCATGAGACGAATCCTCTCCAGCAGTCTCGGCAGTCGACTTGTTCTCCACTTCTTCTCTCTCAGGTGAGCAAATACGGGGTTCGTCAAAGGAGCTGGAGGACGTTGTAGAACAGAGAATATTGTTAGGGTTCCTGGACAATAGCGAGAATGAATGCCTCTTCCTTTTACTCACCATCTTTTTCATTCTCAAATCTCCATCGTATTTCCGGATCGTTGATCTGACTTGCTACAAGATGACTGTTCAATTTGGCTTCTACTATCCTAGCCTCACTCGAGCCTGCTTCGTACTGCTCTGCCTCCCTTTGTAAAACAGCAATCTGTTGCTTTAGCCGAGATTGTTGCGTGGAAATATACTTCAAGGCCTCATCGTATGCAGGTTCTGTCCCTGGCTCGATCGGTGGCTTCCAAGATGAAGATGATGACGCTGCTGATGAAGAGGAAGAAAATGAAGAAGAAGAAGGCGAAGGCGAAGACGATGTAGACGGGATCGACTGTGATGCAAAAGTACGGATCGTCGACCTTGTGCGGCTACGGAGAAGTGAAGCTGCACTGCTCGCCATGATCATGTAGTTCTTTGAGAGAAGAATGCCAACTCCATAGCAACCACCTCTTCCCAATTTTCTTGACACGGCTCTGCACATCTTGCAACCCACTTCAGTCAAGCTTGCGTCACGTGTGTGCACTCCAGACATTCATGGCGCTCCCTGCGAGAAGTCTAACCAGCAATGCAACCAGGCGTCATAACTAGCAGCTATTACAGGAACACCAAGGGATACGTCCATACACAGGGAGGTTCACACGAGCATCAGAGCGTGATTGTTGCTTCTCAAGACGGGGAAGCCTCTGGACACGAAAGGTTGTAGTCATTCTGGGAATAGGCAAAGTGGTCATACAAGAGAGCAAAGTGTAACGCATAATCACAGCAATGGACTCGGCAGGCGGACTACAGAGGAGGAGGGCAGGAGCCGGCTTGACGTCGGCGACAGGTGGCAATGGTGCCAGTGGATCATACGACGACGAGGATAATCTGCCTTCGAGGACAACATCGCCTCATCCCTCTACGTCCAATGGTAATGCATCGACCTCGAAGAAGCCTAGAGATTCGACATTATCTTCTTCTGGCATCCAGGGCAATGGAGCCGAGCTGAGGGGTGGAGCTGGAAGTATCACAATGACCAGTCAGGGCGGGCATCGAATTGCCTACGACCCTCGCGATTTGCAAGACGAGGTGGAAACTGCTGATCATCCCCGACTGACGCTAATGGAGGAGTGTCTATTGCTCGGTCTGAAGGACAAGCAGGTGAGTGATGGTCTTCTACTTTCTGTTTACAGAGGTGTACCGAGGCAATCACAGTCTTCCCGCTCTCCACCATGATACTCACTAATTCTCTCTCTACTCTTCAGGGCTACTTGTCCTTCTGGAACGACAACATTTCATATACCCTGCGCGGCTGTATCTTGATTGAGCTAGCGCTACGAAAGAGAATAACTGTCTCAAAGGACTCATCTGCTTCTCACCGACCGCGGGGGGTCGGGTCCTTTCCCGTCCAAGATCGCTTGATTGAAGTCATAGATGGGAAGATGACCGGGGAAGTACTCTTGGACGAAGCATTGAAGCTGATGAAGGCGAGCGAGAGGATGAGTACTGCACAGTGGGTGGACCTACTCAGTGGTAAGTGTATCGTTTGTACCACGTAAACAAGGATCACCTTTCTGAACTTTCTTCATTGACCCTCAGGCGAGACTTGGAACGTCACAAAGATAGGTTATCAGCTCAAGCAAGTCCGAGAAAGGCTTGCGAAAGGTCTTGTGGACAAGGGCATCTTGCGAACAGAGAAGCGCAATTTTTTACTCTTCGACATGGCGACACACCCAGTAGCAGACAGTTCGGCAAAGGACGCAGTCCTTCGACGAGTCCTGTCCTTGCTCACCTCTACCAACACCACAGTTCACTCTCATCTGCTTTATCGAGAAGAGAAGAAGCAGATCATATTCCCAACAATGAGAGCTCTCTGTCTGCTTTGGTGAGCAACCTTCTTCGTGCTCTTTACAAGAAAGGAATGTCTTGCTCATTCTCCTCCCTTTCGGTGCTTCGGTCAAATCGAACAGCTGCAGCTTCAGTGCAAACGTGCTTGAAAACGCACTGACGCACTTATCATACGATGCGAGAGAGACTGCGTTTCAGAAAGTGGACGACCTTTTGAGCGAATTCGCATGCTGGCCGTGAGTGGAATAGCTTGGGGGGGTTGAACAGAGATGTCGAAAGGTGCAGAGTGATGCTCAGAGGATGGATGTTCTGCTCCCTACCTAGTATGGCGCCAAAGAGTGGAAACGTGACAAGAAATGCAGGGCAAAGAATAGGGGAGGGCAGTATGTTGTCACCTGGCGTGGAGACACCTGGAGCAAGCATCAACGAGCTGGCCAATGCGGTTCGCGCAGAGATGAACGGGGACCCCTCAGGAATCGCTTTAGGGGCCTTTGAAGCGATTGCCGGCGTCTTACACACGTAAGTAAATGGGAAAAGGGTGGAAAACAATGAGAATGGAAGGGATACGGGAACGCTTACCATTCAAAGCCTTTCCCGTTCACCAGACTATCAAGAATGGACAGTTTACTCTAGTCCCCGATCCTCATCACGCATGTCTCCTCGTCTCTTTTCTTCAGTCTTCTGCTTCCATTGGTGTGCGCCGTTGGATCTTGTCACATTCTGCATGGGTAGTAATAGTATCGTATGCGAGATACATTTGAGCTGGTGAACAGGAGCAGTAGTGGGAGGGGTTTAGTGGAAGAGAGAAGAGGTATACGTAGCTGTGGTGGTAGTAGCAGCAATCACGAGGGGCTGGTGGTGTACAGTGGGTGGATTGTATCGGCAAGCGATGGAAGATAGGAGAGGACAGACGTCAAGCGTACTGTTCCAAGTCGAGTGTCAGTGTCGCACTCGAGTTGATCTGCTGATTTCGCATGACTCCTACCAGCGCAGAGCTTCTTTCATAGAGGGAAGCTTTATGAGAGATGACGATGAACTGCAACTCATTACTCGCTCTTGAGCGAATGTAGTCTGCTACCCTCTGAACATTGGCGCTGTCCAGAGCGGCATCTACCTCGTCGAGAATGATAAACGGAGCCGGGTAGACACTTTGAATGGCAAACACCAGTGCAATAGCGGCCATTGTCTTTTCGCCACCACTCAGGTTATCAATCCCTCGAAACGTCTTGGCAGGAGGAATGGCGGAGAATTGTAAGCCACCCAAGTACGGCTCCTCGATGTTCTCCAGGATCAAGTAAGCCGAGCCACCTTTAGGGCTAATCTTGGACTTTGTCAATTCTTTGTACGACTTGTCAATCTTGCTTGTGATATGGTTGAACGCTTTGTGGTACAAATCGCAACGTAGTTTCTTCAGCCGCAAGAACTCGTCAGATGTTCTCTTGACCTCTTTGCGAGACTTTTCAAAGTCTACGTCTACTTCGGCCAGTCTTGACTCCGTGTCGGTGAGTCGCTCGTTTGCTTTGATGTGTGGCGACAGTCTGTCCATCTCGTTGGTCGCGACGTCGATTCGGTCTTGCATCTCCCTCGCCATTTCCTCGCTTGCGTTCTGCTTTTCTGCTCGACTCAGGGTGGTGAAGTTGACCTTGATGCCGTAGTCTGGTACTCGCAGCGTGAAGGGAGCTGTTTCGTCCAAGTCCATTGAATCGTCGACATCATCGTCCCCGTCCCCGTCCTCGTCCTCGTCATCCCCCCTTAATGACACTTTCTTCTCGAGCGGTACTTGATGCAGCTCCTTTGATCCAGACAAGAGAGGGAGTGTGATTTCTTCCAGTCGGCACCGTCGATACAGCTTCAGTCGTTCCGTCGAGACTGTCTCCATCTCGAATTGCAAGGACGCCACTTCTTTCGCAAGGCCATCCAGCGCACCTTGAGCCTCTCCCACCAGCTTCCGCTCTCTTACCATCGCTTCACTGGATTGCTTTTCGCTTGCTGCCAATTCTTTCATCACTTCCTTCATCTCATCGACTTCACGAGTGATGCTGTCCAACACTGCTTTCAAGCTCTTCCTCTCCTCCCGCAGCTTCTTCAGTCTTTCGCCAGCCTCGGTGATCGTCTTGTCGTGGTATTCTATGCGAACGTCCTGCGCTTCTAGTTGACTCTGGGCGAACTCAATGGCAGTCTCAAGCCTCTTCAACTGCTGTTCGTACTGTGCTCTTGCGTCGTTTTGCTGTTGCATCAGCTTCAACTGGCCTTCTTCATACTCTCGAATGTCTCCTACTCTGATCCGTCGACAAAAGTCGGCAAAGATGACATCGTCTTCTGCATAGACGGCCCTCTCCAGCTCCGTCTTCTGCTTCACGAGCTCTTGCACTTCCTCCTTGCTGCCCTCGATGCGAGGTGCCAAGGTGGCGCTCTGCCTGTCCAACGCCTTGATCTCGTCCCGTGCACCTGCCAACTGCTTCACAATGCTGCTCATTTCATCTTGGAGCGCCGCCAAGTCGACTTCGAGTCTCGCCACCTGAGCCGCACCGTCGTCTCTCCTGTTCAACTCAATCTTCTCCCGGCCTAGTGCCGTCAATTTTGCCAGACAGTCGTCTCTCTGTCGCTCTAGCCCTTCCACTTCTTGATCTGGCCATCGCCTTCCTCGCGTCTCGCCACTTTGACCACCAGAAATTAGGCCACTCTTGTGGATCACCGTCCCTTCCAATGTGACTGCTTTGATTTCTTGCTTCTTGTCGTAACAGATCGTTCTTGCAAGTGCCATGCCGTCACAGACAATCGTGTTTCCACAAGCATACTGTAGTGCTCGTTGTAATTTGGGATCGAATTCGATAATGTCGATTGCAAGTCGAGCTCCCGTGGCGATACTTCGCAGTCGATCGTTGATCTCCTTGACCTGGATCGAGCTCAACGGGATGAAGGTGGCCTGGAACGATCGCGAGTCCTTGAGGTATTGAATGCAGTCTGTGGCATCCTTCTGCGTCTGCACAACGATTGCATCGGCATTCCTTCCCAGGACGGTGGAGATGGCCGTTTCGTACTTACGTTGAGTAGGTCGACACAAGTCGCCTAGTCGGCCCAGAACGCCGGGATAATTTCTTTGCAGGGTCTGGATCGTCTCCTTTCTCTTCACTTCTTGCTCCGTTTCCCTCTTGTAGGTGGATGCTTCCAGCAGTTGATCGTGACACTTTTTGAACGTGATCGTGATGTCTTCCACCTCGGCATCGATCTCCCCTTTCCTCTTCTCGGCCTCCGAGATGGCAGATCGAACAGCCGAGAGTGACTGATGTGCCGAATTCTGCTTCTCTTGGAGCTTCGCCTTACGCTCTTGAAGTGCTGCCTCTTCCGACGTAAGCTTCTTCTTCTTCGTCTCCGCCTCGACCTGCTTCTCTTCCATCGATTGCAACCTGCCCTTCTTTGCTTTGATGTCCCTGGAAAGCAGCTCTAGCTTTTGCCTTTCTGTCGTCGCTTTTGCGTTCGCTTCTGCTTTGAGTTGATGATACTTTGTCAAGTCTGCTTCGCTCAGATTGAGACCCCGAGCAGTAGAGGCGCTTGCATGCTCTTGCGCTGCTTCATCTGCCCTCGCTCTGGCATCCGTCTGGTTTCCTTCGAAGCCTACAATCTCGGTCTTGAGCTTCTGCACAACCGGCTCGATTGCTTTTTTTAACTTCTCAGCATTTGCAATCTTGTCCTTTGTCATCTTGATCTTCTCCTCGATTGCAATCAAATCTGGTTGTTGCCTTTCCACTTCCTTCTCTTTGCTTCGAATCATCTTCTTCTGCTCCAGCATTCGTCCGGCCAGTTGTGCATGTTCCTTTCTCCTCTTGTTGTGGCTCTTCTCGGCGTCGTTTGTTTGTTTCTGCAGCGAAGGTGCCTTTGCATCACCCTCCTCTAGCGCCTTTGCTATTCGCTCAATCTTCTTCTGTTGATGAAACAGTGTCCATAGCACCTTGTGCTGTACATGTGAATCTCGATCAATCTGCAGACGCTTGAACCTTTCCGCTTCGTTTTTTTGGCCTTTGAGCAGGTTCACTTCGGTGTTCATCCCTTTTCTCTTCAGGAGCGCGTACCGTTGTGCTTCGAATGCCCGCTCCTGAGCAACCTTTGCAGCCTCGTAGGCCTCTTTGTATTCGAGCGATCCACTGATCTGATCGACCAAGAGACTCAGCTCCTTTGGGCTCTGTGATGCAATAGACTCTACATCACCTTGAAAGACGAGGAAATTCTTCGCTTTCACCAAGATGTTGAAAGCTTTAAGTCGCTCGTTGTAAGCATTTGCAGTGAGGACACGGTTGTTGACTCGGTACTCGCTCGCACCGGCCAATGTGATACTGATGATGATGATGATGATGATGATGATGAAGATCACATAGATGTTATCAAGGTGGGGAGAGGGGGGGGGTTGTCAGCTCCAGAGCATAGAGGAGGGATACACACTCTTCCCAGCACGATGGTCACTCACCTCCGCTTGAAGAGATGCTCCTTCTCGTCCGAATCATGGTACACGGCAGTGACGCTGGCTTTCGACGGATGTGCGCTCTCGTCATCGTTCTCGTCATTGTCCTCGTCTACAGCCGTATAATTGTTGCCACCCGACCCGTGACGATATATGAGGTCTTTCAGCTGACTGCTCCTCAACTGGAGACTCCTGACACCCAGCACAAAGCTGATGGCGTCCATCAAATTTGATTTTCCACTTCCATTGGGCCCGATCACTGCGCTGAATGTGTGAAACGGTCCAATGCTCTGCTGACCTCGATAAGATTTGAAGTTCTCCACCTCGAGACGTATGAGCGGCATGATGACAATGCACCCAATAGGCGAGCAGAGGTTTGACAAAGGTAAAGGAGACACCCAAGCTCGGTCAGGATCACGATGTCACTGCAGAGGGAGTGAACAAGGGGAGCAAACTTCGCGAAAGTACGCCCTGCACAATTCCTTTGCGTGGAGCTCGCGAGTACAACAAAACGCGTCGACGCGAGTGTACGCGACTTTGGCAGTGGGAGGGAGGGAGGGGGGGGGGCGAGAAAAGTCTATTGCCTCCAGAGATGGTAGAAGTATCGATACAGGAAAGGATCTAAGTGACGTGGGGGGGACTGTATAGACGGGTGGGAGCCGATGGCGTCTTTCTAATCATAGTTCGTCAGCAACTCCTCCAGGTAATCAGGATCGAAATCATCGCTTTCGATATCTGGCAGAAGAGCAGCTGATGAGTCTGCATAGGTGAGTGCGTCGTCTCGGGCGGACATATTGGATGAGAATGGTAGGGAACAGCTGTACTTGTGTGCTCTGCCTTGTCCGGCAACACGGTCTACGTGCGTGTATTCCCGAGCGTCGTAGGAACCGCTTTGCGCAGTGATTCCAATTGTCGTATCGAAGGTGCTTTCACGCTCTTCTACTGCTTCTTTCCATGGATTTTGCTTCTTGTTTTCTTCATCTTTTCCTTCCTCTTCTTCTTCTTGCTTCTCTTCGGGCTGGTACCATTTTGCGTGTAAAGTGGACTCAGCTCCGTGAGCCTGCTCATACGATCCGCTCTCTTCAGCAGGGTAGGTGTCTTGATGGCCCCAATCAAGGTAAGAGTCCATGCCGTTATCACCGTACCCTTCTCCCACCTCTTGACTGTATTCAGTGCGAGCACTATCCTCATTGTTGTAAGCAGCTGTGCCCGACCTGATCGTTTCCCACCCTACTTCATCCTCTTCATCTTCTTCTCTGCTGTCTACACTAAGTTCGCCTTCCCCTTCGCTTTCAGTGTCGAGGACGGTGTATACTTGCTTCGAGGCAGCTTGAATCCTACCAAGAGGGGTGGGCTTCCGTTGACTATCGTGTTCAGACTCCAAGTCTGATTGAAGCAAGGAGGGCTCATTGCCGTTTCTGACTTGGCGTGGTGGAGTGTTTCTTCGGGCTGCTCGATCACTGACAGGTGTCTTGTCGCTAACGTGCTGTGTGCCGTAGTTCCAATCATCTGGTCTGAACTTCTTTCGAATGAAAAGCGGTACATCGTCAAGGCTATCTTCACCTTCACTGCTCTCCTCTTTTGATGAATCCACCTTGCGACGATGAGCCGCGCTATTTCTCGTCAATTCCTTCTTCACACTGTCACTTTCAGCCGCTCGTCTCTTCTCTTCTGCGTCTGCTTTTGCTTTCTTTTCCGCTCTGCACTTCTCGTTGTATCTTTCAATCTTGGCATTCATCTTGATTTCTTCTGCCTTTGCTTCTCTGGCTTCCTGCATCTTTGTTGCTTTGTCCTTGTAAGGACGTTTGACTGCTTTCCTTGTCGCCATCAAATTCAGAGTGTCATCGTCTGCTTCTATCATCGACGTCCTTGATCGGAATTCATCATTATATCCACCACAGCACGAATCAATCTGGGCTAGAATTTTGCTTCCGGTCAGGGAAGAACGTGAATTCTGCTCACTCGCTCCGCCTTCACTAAGATCTCTGGCAGATATCGATGCGCTTTCTTCGCCTCGAAGCACGCTCAGGCGATCTGACGGCTGTAAAGATGAAGAGCAAGGTAAGATAGGAATACGGTCTGGTCGATTGGCAAGAATCAACGGGGAGCACGACTCACTTCGTTGATATCGGCCGGCGTATCGACGGGAGGATACTTGTGTCTAGGGCACATGCTCTTCAATCTGATTTCGTTCACTCCGCCTGCTAGAGCATCACAGGCGACTATCAATATAATTTGCTCATCTGGTCTTGTCAACAACACCTTCTGCTGAACATTCTGTGGTCCTTTGAGGGTAGACTCGATCCTAGAAGAGAATCAGATGCCGACATTAGTCTTGATTGCTCTCTACCCTTGTTCTGAGCGTCAATCATCCTGAATACTCACTTTGTCCTTACGAAGAAGCATGTGCGACTCTAAAGCAAGAGCAGAAGTGGCTTGAGAACATCATCAATTGCCGTCACTCATTGCACTAATCGACTTACCTCTTTGTTCGTCGTGGTGATCAACGCTGCAAGGTGATACGGCTTACTATCTGCATCCTTTAGGAACAACTTCTTAATCTCCTTTTTCGGATGTCGCAATTCTACCAGAATCTCGACGTTGCTTTCAACACCTTTCTGTTGGATGATTTTGTACTCTATCTCTTTTACAGATATGTTGAAGCGTGGAAACCGTCGAGCTTCTTGTATCAGCTTCTGGACTTGAGTAGGTGTCCGATTGAGAAGAAGTTGCACTCGATTGACGTTCGCCTGGGCCAGATCATCAATCGTGACGATCTTGGCTTGTGCTAGTGTTTGCATATAGGACGGGCCAATGCTGCACCAACGCAGTCAGGAAAGCTGACCCAAGGTACGGGTGCAGTGCTGAACGTACTCACCCATTTATTTGTCTCAGCTCCGCCGGCGTGTTCTCCCATGCTGAGCCACTAACGCAGCGAAGTCTGAATTCGAGTCTAGATCAACTAGTCTTCTCTACTCGGACGCCAAGCCATTCCGCACTCACAGCTCAAATACATTTCTCGCCGTCGCACCATACCGCTTTTCCGTGACGACCTGGAGGAGAGCTCGAGTGCTGCAAGAAATCAGATTAGAAGGGCGCGCAACGCTGTTCTTGCTTTCCTTAGTCACTTACATCTTCGGAGCATGGTCCATGATCAGATTGGCGTCGGCTTTCGGATTGACGGACAATTTTCTTCCAACATCCTTGAGCATCTCGTACAGAGGTAGGCCTGCTAATTCGGCTTGTAGAATGACCGAGATCTTGTCTGCTACATTCTCGATTGAGCCAGGAGGAAATCGAATATCCTCATGCTCTCGAACTTCCTCATAGAGGCCCTTTTCACCGGATCGAAGGAGTACATCAGTGAATTCGTGTGCGCCAGAGATCACATGGACCTGTGTGGTAAAGATGCATAAGGTCAGTGTCACTGTAACATATGGCAAGTCTTTTCCCTAGACTCTACCACTCTCACCAAGTCTCCTACGGTAGCCTCATTGGTCACTTTCATCAATATTTGCATGGTCTAAGGAATATATATAAATGAGCATCCAGTCAAGCTTTATGTCGTTAATGCTTCTTTCATTCTCACTTCGAAGCGAAGCCCAAAATTGGCCATTATCGCTGTCGAGAAGCGGTGGTACTATTGTTAGTCGTGTGTCTCTCTCTCCCTTTCGACACTCTGCTCTCGCGCCTCTCACAGCCGAACACTGAGCTATGGACTTGAAACGTGTCGTTGTTCTCGATGTAGTCTTCAATCAACCCATGCTCGCTCAGAACCTTCATGATATCTCGACTCGTAATGTAGAGCGCCTCATTAACATCCTCTACCGCCTCGCATCCCGGCAATTTGTAGTACTCCTAGTGTGGGACGGAAAGAATGTTTGACAAATCTACTTCGAGTGAAAGCCCGCCCGAAGCATGTCATACTCACTGGATGTTTCGAAAGACGCACAGAGAAAAAGGTCCCGTGCAGCCAGGTCTGTATATCTTGTACGGAGCAGCCTTGTCGGATGACAATCTGAAGAAAGTGTCCTGCATCTTAGCGACCTTCAGGGATGAGGGGGTGATATTCGCATCCCATTCTCACCTCGGCATTGGCGTGCTCACTGGAGAGTTTTGAGAGTGTGAATATGATCGTCACATCCCTGAGTCCCTCGCATACTCACATCAAATTGTGCTGTAACGTGCTTTCCACGATGGTCTCGCCTCGCACTAGATCTGCCCATCGCGCCTTGTGATTCTGTTCGGTCATGATTACACAGACACCCTCCGTGTCAAATTGTGGTCTTCCTGCTCGTCCGATCATTTGAAAGACATCGAGGTCGCCGTAGTCTCGCTATAGTGACAAGAAGGAGCCGTAAGCAGGACGCTGAGCAGTGAAACAGGCCTCTCTTCGTTTCTTACCCATTCTCCATCGTCGTAGATCAGTGTACCGCGGATGATGACCAGATACCTAGTATACGTCACGCCCAACTTTTGGTCAATTCAAACTTATCTCTCACGTTCGCCTTGACCACCACCACCAATCTCACGCTGGAAGGTTGACGCCAACGGCCAGACTAGAAGTGCTGCCTGAATTGCTCGAAGGAAGGGTGTCAAGACTGGAAAGAAGCAATTCTCCGCCTCAACAATCAATCCTTTCCTCACAAAGGACGTTCAGATGACCGTCGTAGAAGGCTTGTTCGACTGTCCGTCGATCGTCGATTGAGAGTCCTGCATGGTGGAAGCCAATGCCGCTAGAGTACAGTGCTGCGAAGAGAGACCAATGAAAACGGCACGGTCCCATCAGCAGAAAGCCTTGTTTAGCGAGAGATACACTGAAAATACCTTGCAGATGAGGGTCGTCCGTTTCGATCTCGTGAGGTCTTGAGCTTGACAATTCCCAAGGCAGCTCAGACTCTTCTTCCTCTCCTTCCTGTAGCTTTTTATAGGCTTGCAGTAGTGTCTCTGCTGCCACGCTTGAAATTTTTCTCGTCGGACAGAAGACCAGCGCTCCTTTGTTGTTGGAGTGACTCTTTATGACGCCAAGTAGTCTGAATAGAAGACGAGGAGGAAGAGTAGATTAAGACGGTTGCCTTCCACGATGACCAGGGCTATCGAACGCCCTTACTTGTTGTTCAGCTCTTTGTCGAAAGCCCAGAAGTCTTTGCCCGGATTTCGATATCCATACACATACTAGGAAGATAACGACAAGTAGACGCAATGAGAACAACGTTGAACTTGTAAATTAGATCAGCGGCGTCTCACCTTCTTCAATGGACACGGTCGAAAGGCTTCTGAGAAGGTATAAAGCTGGGCTGCTTTATCTGGTTCGTCCGTCGTCATTGTACTACCACTGATTATCTTAGGTTCGCTTTCTCGTCTGCCGATCCACAGTGCGAAATCACAGGCGTTAGGAATAGTAGCAGATACTGCCACGAAACGAATCAAGTCAGAGTAGGCTTTCATCCTGGAGACAAGCACTTCCATGACGGCACCTTTGCAGACATAGCCGGAACAAAAAAGCTGCTTAAGTCGTTGAGAGGAAAGCGGCATCACTATCTTTCACTCACCCCGCCTCATCTCTCTCAGGATATGGACCTCGTCAATGAGGAAAAGTCGCAACGAGGTCATGAGTGCATCGCTATTCGATGCTCTTCGCGTCATTCTGTCCGAGAAAAGCACTTAATGTCGATGTCTCTCCCCTTATACCACGCCACATCTCTCTCACAGATCCCACTTCTCCTGCAGTAGTACGAAGCAGAGGACGTGAGCGATGTCGCTGTTCTGATGAAAACTTGCCAAGCCTCCGTTCCTCTCCCTTACCGGTGTTGCCACAATCAAGCGAGCAGAGTGTGCATCGGACATCTTCACTCGTGTGTCACTCTAGGGCATGCACAGCTCGTTAGAAGGAATTCAAGAAGGTCCTCCTTTGCTCTACCCTCTTACCGTCATCATCAGGACCTTGCATTTGATCCGCGAAAGTCTCTTACTCCAATCTATATATCGCTCACTACAAAGAGCTTTCGTAGGAGCCAAATAGACAGCCTGATTTCACGTCCAAGATCAGGTCCTTATAGTTTCTTGCTGCATCGGAGCGACTCACCTTACTAGTAGCGTCTTGGGTAGACAGCATGTGCAGGAATGCCAATTCGAACATACACGTTTTGCCAGCACCAGTGGGGGCAGTCACTACCACATTCTTGTCCGTCTCATACAGATCTCGGAACGTTATAGATTGTGCCTTGTTGAACGTCACATAGTCGAAGATGGCTCGATGTGGTGGAGCTGAGAGGAAGGCAGGTAAGAGATCAGCCAGTCCTTTGGTCAACGCTCTGTCTGATTTTGACCCACGCAGGCGATTCAACGGCAATAGAAGCAATTTACCCGACGATTCAGAATTTGCTGCCGTGAAAGGACAAGGTCGAATTTCAGCAGAAGCAGGCGAGAAATCTTATCCGGCCATTGCATACCTCTACTTGGATCCATTGGAGCGTAGTCGCGAGGAACGGTGAACGTTAAATGCAGGGGTACGGAGATTGGCTCAACTTCAAAAGCATGGGTATGCGTCGGCTGAAATGGTGTACTGGTGGACGGGGATGTCATTATTCGCTCCTCATGATCTCGTCTTTGCTTTGCTGAGCTCTGAGAAGGCTCTATGCTTTGAGTTGGTTTGGAGATTTGAAAAGACTGTAGTCTTGTCTGAAGCGTTGAAGGTTTCTTTTCATTATGGCGTGAAGGTGTCCATTGGGTCGACAAGGCAGCATTTCGGTTAACACTGCACTCCTGTAGCACACTCCTACCTTGCTCTTCATTCGTCGTCATCGTATGCTGCTGAGAATGCATGGACGGCATCTGGCTCGCATTCATCGGGTCACCGTGCATGTGAAAATATTCATGGTCGTGTGGTACATCATAGTGCTCGTGCTCTTCATCGCTAATGCAGGTATCCGATCCCTCTTGATGGTAGACATTCTCGTCATCGTAGTGTAGTGCATTGTCTGACATCGCTTCGTCAGTAGGATAATTATAGTAAGCCAGTCTGTCCGGAGGAAGCCGTGGGGCTGGCGCATGATATTCTTCCCTGACTTTTTCGCCAAAACGACTAAGCAATGATGGTCTCATCACTCCCAGAAGAAGAAAAGCGTCCCTACAGAAAACTCTAGGAGCAGTGACCTTTGTGCAGATGCTTTCTCTAGGCTTGCAATCAAGTGGTGCGAGGGAGAGGGAGGTGAAGTTGTGCGAGACGCGCGCCTGTCACTCTCCGGAAGATCAGAGCAGGGGTATAGGGAGGTGATGTCCAGAGTACACCGCTCTCCCTATACCCTACGTGGGTATTAAATTTCGATAGTCTTCTGCCTGAGATAAAATGCGACCAGGCGAGCTCTAATTCCTGATTAGAGTCCTGTACTGTTTGTGCTTGTGCGAGGCGGGTTTTCTTGCCCTTCGAACCTCACCGGATGCTCGCAACTCGCTGCAGAGGGCCTTTCATCAGTGCTTCTTGGACTTGCCCGCCCCATGGGGAGAGATCACGAATCTCCTCCCCCCGCGCGTAATAGGGGGTTTCACGCGTTTGCAACCCGAAACGTGATTTACAGCCAATCGCGTTTAAATTTGAACACCCCACCGATCTCACTTTTTAACTTTGTACAACCATCACCACACCTGGTAAGTGGTAAAAGCTGGCTGACTGTTGTCCTGAGCCTTTTGGGTTAGCTAGAGAGCTTGGGAAGGGTGGAGGGGGCGTCTGGGAGACAGCTGCCGGGTCCCATTGCCACCTTGGCTCCCTAAAGCTGGCCCAAGAGGTAAAGGGCAACTATTGGCTGGCCGATGGGAGGTGCCAGGAATATGGGAGGTCATGCCAATTTTTTTTTACTGACCATAGGACTTTTCTCTTTGCGCAGCAGCACGCATGCCATTTTACACAGCTCTGTTGCACTCTCTTTGTATCCACACACAGGAGTATGGTGCGCCACAGTTACCGGCAACAACAGCTATCAGCAGCATACAGCTTTGTGTCATACTTTGTCACTTCTTCACAGCTTCAATATCTTTTGCAAAACAAGATTGCCGTTAAGTACAATGGCGGGACGTCATGGCCTTCTTTGTATCAAAAAAAAGTAAAGGTTGAGATTTTACAAGCTATTCTCCAGACTATTGATGACCTACAGGCAAAGCGCTACTTCCGCAAACGTATCACTGTCCCAAAGACAGAAAGAATGATTGACAAAGTTGGATACTTTGCAGTACATAACCACCATCGCTACAGAGGATTCATGCGCATGACACCAGCAGCATTTGATGACCTTGCTGCACGTCTGAAGAAGACTACGCCTTTTCTTAGGTGTAGCAACAGTACATTACACAAGCGGCTTGCCGTGGCAATGCACAGGCTAGGCAGGGCAGGAAATGGCGGAAGTGTTCGTGATGTTGCTTCTGCAAGCGGCTGTTCAGAGGGTTCTGTTCACAATTGGACAAATATGGCTGTTGAGGCGCTTAATGAACTTGCAGCCTCTACAATTTTGTGGGCAAGTGAGTTGGAGCGAGCAGTAGCCAAGAAATGGGTGGCCAACAGATGTGGTGTTGATGAGTGGGAGAAGGGCTGGGCAGTGGTAGATGGTACACACATCAACCTTGCATTCAAACCTGGCCGACATCACCGCGAGTACTACAACTACAAACGCAACTACTCAATGAATGTTCAATTAGTAATGTTGCCGCATTCACTACGTATCATTGAATGTGTCATTGGCTTTCCAGGTTCTGCACAGGACTCAAGGGTGTGGGCTGCAGGGAGCAAGGTGTTGCGTAAGCCACGTCTCTATCTGGATGAAGGTGAATTTATCTGGACAGATGGGGGATATGGACATAGCGCTTTCACACTTGCTCCTTATACAAATAGTAAGGCTTTTGGAGTCAAAGACCTTGCAAGATTCAACTATCAGCAGTCTCGTATCCGTAGTAGAGCAGAACATGGAATTGCTTATCTCAAGAACCGCTTCCAGGTATTGACAGGATACCGAGGAAATTTATACAGAGAACAAGACGAGATGAACTTTTCGAAAGTGGTTATGGCATGCATTGTGGCACATACAATTGCATCGGCACATGATAAAATAGCTGATATTGAGACATGGCTTAATACAGACAACATGGATGGAAGTCTTTTTGAAGGGGGTCTAGGTGCGGCTGCTGATTTAAAAACAGCTACCATTTGTGCTGCCCCTCTTATTGACAAAGATCTATTCCTGCATCGACAACAAGCTCAGCAGGCATATGAAGAACAGTCTAATCTTGAGAAGGCACAGAGAGGATCAAGCAGTTTTGATCATCTCAGAAAGCAGAGAGCACTTGATCTTCGAGAGGAGATGCACTTGGCGCTCTTTGAAGCACATGATTGGGATTTTGTAGACACTGACAAGTCTTCACGCAGGAAAGAGCGTGCTTGCTAAAGACAATCTTGAGATCAAGGATTTGGTGCAGAAAAGTGCTGTTGTTGGGCCCCTCGTGCTAGATCAAATAGAACTTGCATCATGTTTTGTCTTTCCCTTGCCAAGTCTTCTCTCTCTATACGTCTCTCCTCTTGTGCAAGTTCAATTTTCTTTCTCTCAAAATCCAATTCAAGTTCACGCCTCTTGGTGATCTCACGCTCAACTTCTGCTTGGTGTTTGTATGTTCCATCCATGGCTTGATGCACGGTGTTTGACATCATTTCCTGCGCTGACATATCTTTCCGTGGCGTGCGTCCACTTGTCTTTCTTTTGGTAGACACTCTTGTCACGCTGGGACTTCTTGAGGCTTCCATTTGATCATCCTCATCACCAATGTCCTCCTTGTTGTCTAGCCAAGATGAATGATTGTATTGCAGCCTCTCAGCTAATGGATCATGCTGAGAAAGATTTATAGAGCTTTCCAGACCAGAAAGACCTCGACCATTCTGCAAGTTGGTATCGCTGTCACTGTCATCCACTACATCAGCCACATAGGTAGACAAAGGTGGTGCATGCTGCAGAGCCGGCGCATGTGTTTGGCTGTTGCTGCTGCTTG
Source organism: Exobasidium rhododendri (assembly GCA_026210745.1). Taxonomy (NCBI): domain Eukaryota; kingdom Fungi; phylum Basidiomycota; class Exobasidiomycetes; order Exobasidiales; family Exobasidiaceae; genus Exobasidium; species Exobasidium rhododendri. The sequence continues at coordinate 3,450,071 of CP110630.1, forward strand.
CAACAATGCCGTCAATCTCATTGTCACTATCTCCTCCATAGCCAGCACTTGTTATGAGGCTTGTTGGTCCAACATCTTGTTGGTCAACCATCATCTAGTGCCATGTCTCCCACCAGGGCACTTTAAGCAAAAGATGCTCTCGTTGCGTTCTCAGCTTTGTTCCTGCAGTAAGCTCTTCAAGACGCAACCCTTGTCCTGTCTGGTCAAGTCTATCCCTCTCCTGCTTGTAAACCTTTTGAAGTGAAGTAATCTTGGATCGAATGCGGTCTGGATAAGCTGATGAAGTGTTGGGCCAAACCTCTCTGTATACACGTCTAAGTAGTGTGGCCTTGCTTGTTGAGCCAATACGTGTACCTTCTGGATTACGTCCTGGGAGGAGAGCAGCTTGCAAGGCAGGTGAGGTATATAAACAATTGACCAAAGAGTCTACTTCTGCATCTCGCCAAACATGTGCGCTGCGGCGTGGACTGTGAGGTGGAATCATGTTATAGGAATTTTTATAGAGGAGATGAATAAGGAAGACGTGAATCGCGTTTTGTGCCAAACAGGCTCTTGAAGCTGATTCGAGCCAATCGTGATTGGACTGAATCATGATTCACTTTTTACAGCCAAAAACCACCAACACGTGGCAAAGTTGAATCGTGATTCACTTGAATCGGGTTTCAAACACGATTCGCCTCAATCGTGAATACGCGTGAAACCCCCTAATCGACCAAGATTATCACAAAAGAGGAAAAGTGTAATTTCAAGTCGCCTTCCTAACGAGCTTAATTCTTCTGTCTGCACCTTACCCAACGCACCTATATCAAACATCTTACCTCCTTCTACCTTCCTCGTCTGAGAGATCGGCTACTATGCGAGCGCTTGTTTCACGTTGATCAAGATCGCTCTTCTTCTACCCTGTTTGAGTTTAGTCATCGTTCTACAGCGAAGTAAACGGTGCTCGTCAGGGTCATGTCTTCTCAAACACATGGTAATTTCACCAGACGACCTGCAACGCATGCCAACACATTAGCCGACCTCAGCCCTTTCTCTACCCTTGCATGTCAGGTGGAAGCGACGAATACATGGAGAAGGGACTTGAAGAGCTTGTTCGGCAAGGCTAGTGATAGATTTGCCGACGTTTGCTGGACACCGACTGAAGACGGAGATGAGGGCATGACAAACGGAGACAGGAAAGTGTCAGCTTGGGGTAAGTCGTCTCCCGTCAAAGAAGGAGTGATATGGGCACACAAAGGTATGTAGCGATATGCGTTCTACTTTGGAGTCAATGCACGGTCTAACCTTTGCTGTCGCAGCTATCTTGTATGCCCGCGCTCCCAATACATTCCAGGCTAGGTTCTTACTTCTTCAGGCGCCCGCTGCCAATCTTGGCTCGATGGCAAGTGGTAGCGCTGTCTCTCTACCCTCTCTGCGTGTTCCATCCCCTAGCTTGTCTTCTGCATCTCGGACCAGCTCCACTGCTCACAGTACAAAGCGAAGAACGACTCGAGGGGCGGCTCCACCAAGCAGCTTCAGCATGAACAGAACCAACTCAAAGAACTCAACGCATGCTAGCAATAGCGACGGTGAAACGGAGAATCTGACGAGGCCCGGGCTATTGAAGCGAAACAGCAGTAATTCTTCCATGGGCTCTTCGTACATCAGTCGACCTATGAGTCGGGATGGAAGACGTCTCTCGCAGCAGACTTCTTACGACAGCTTGCAGTACACTTCCACGCCTTCCTTAGGAACCGAATCCGATGCCCTCTCTGTCATCAGCACCACTAGTACAGTGAAAGCTCCGATGAGTCTAGATGGTGTCAATCGGGTCTTCTTCGAGGCAACATTGCAGTATCTCTACACTGCTGAAGAGAGTATGAAAGAAGCCTTTGAATTCTTGTATGAAGATCGAATAGCAGCTGACGAAGGACCTGAAGAGAGACTAGAGAAATTACGACAAGATCTGGTCTTTATGTGGCGGAGCCGACTATACTCGGATGTTGAGATTGTACTCGGAGACGAAGATGAAAGGACGACAGTGAGATCCATCCCCGACATCAACGCTTCCGTCACTTCTTTCAATCTTCCTGATGCAGCGGAAGAAGACGATGAAACGGCTTCCTTTTCTGCCCATCGAATGATGTTGGCTTCGCGATCTCCTTACTTTGCCGCTCAATTACTGTCGCCTTACTCTGACGCCAACGCTCGAGTCATTCGTCTTCCCAGTCCGCCTTTTACCCCTGCCGCTTTGCACTTCACGCTGGGCTTTATCTATACTGGCACATTGTTCTTCTCGAATCGCACGTTTGATCTCTCGACTGCTTTTCAGCTGTGGCGATCAGCTTCCTACCTTCAAATTGACACCCTCTCCAGTCTGGTCAGCAGCCTCATCATTCAAGACTTTTGTCATGGATTTACTTGCTCGCCGCCCTGTAAGACTTGCGTAAAAAGAGTGCCGCGGACGTTGGCTTTCGTGTCATGTCCTGACGTCAATGATGCTCATTTACAAGGACTGGCTCGTAACGCTGTCAGTGGCGATGATTTCGGTCACTACTGGTCAAAGGAGGTGGGCAATTTGGACTATGCCATTCGAGGGGCTCTTGTCTCTGATCTTTGCAGCAGAATCGACGCAAGGCCGGGGTATGCAATCTACGCCCTTCGACAGCTCTCCATGATCGGTACACGAATCGACACTGAACGTAGCCATAGATGGGTTGACGCAGTGAGGTGGATGTGTGAGTCGGTAGAGAGTCATATATGTGTCATCATGGAGACCAAGCTACCGGAAGTGGTCCAATCGAGAGAGTGGAATGGCTTAGTAGACGGGGTTGGATTTCTCAATGACATTCTGGAAAAGTGCTTGTCGATCATTGTCGATGGGCTCACTGAGAAGAGAGCGGCAAAGGTGTACGAAGTAGTGGTAGGTCAAGTTCTTCTTCGTGAAGATGGCCTGCCCTCGAATGATCTTGTCGTCATGGTGGAAAAAGCACGCCGAGCTATCATCTTCTATCTTCGCAAGCGATGGGTCAATATTCGAGCGAATGCCGGCTTCAATGACATAGAGAGCTGGGCGCTGAAGGAATTGGCTGACGAGATAGATGTCCCTTCGAGTGATCTGCTCTTGTCCGCACGCAGCAAGTCCATCACTGTTCCACCAAGGAGCAAAATTGCTACGAAAGCTGGTGGAGTAGCTGTCGCTTCGGTTCCCCATATTGTCGCGGAAAACAGCGCAAGAAGCGGGCAGGTCTCGGCGGCCCCAGGTCAGGCTTTGCATGGAGAACGAGAAGCAGGACCGATCCACCTTCGTGCAGCAATACTGAATCGCAACGCAGCTCGCACTTTTGTTGTAAGTGGGAATCGATCAACTGATCAGGTCCGCAGCAACAGTTCGCCTTCTCCATCGGCCAGGGAAGGAAGCTACATGATGAACAGACCGAGACATTCGACAGGTCGCGCTTCAAACGACGCAGATTCGATCGACACGGACACTGCGCGAGCAAGTACGTCCAACACAGCTGCTCGGTCGTCTCTTCAACGGCAGGCTACTACTTTGCCTTCCCATACTGATGCCTCCGTCACCAGCACAATTTCTCCACCATCGGTAAGGAGAAAGGCGAGCGCTTCATCTTCTTCCCAGAGAGTGGCTGTAGTCTCCTCCTCCTCCACCAATATTCCACCAGTCTCCCTTCGCTCCGTCGCCTCATCTTCGGCATCGCAAGTGGAAGAAGAGCAGATACCGAGGAAAGGTGTCTCCCCCTCTGTCGCTGCCTTTCGATCCAAGATCCAGCAGGAGTCGCGATCGAGTCAAACAAGTACGCCCGATCAAGTACCTGCCATCCCGCAAAGCCGTGTTGCAGGACAGGTAAAGAAGAGGACGAGTGAAGCTTCTCTTCCAAAGCCCTCTCTGCTGACTCAGTCCCCTTCGGCGGCAAGTACATCTAGAACGCTTCGAATTCGACAAAAGAGCGCTTCCTCGATAGCGTCCACCTCGAATGCTTCGCTGCGCAAGGTTGAGACATCGGCATCTACTGCTGCTATCGCAAGTAAGACACTTCGAAAGGAGTCATACTCAAGACTAGCACAAAAACGCAAAGAAGAAGAACATCCTCCCATGCCCGTCCGTTTGTCGACTGTTCTGAGGGACTCGTCTTCGAACTCTCGTGCAATGCAGTTCGATGACGACGATGAAGAGGCGAAAAGACATCCACCTGCACTCTCCACTTCTCTTGGGACGCAGCTCTCCAACGGTATACCTTGTGTCATTGCGCCAAAAAACACACTCGGAAAAGCGGTACGATTTCGAGCAGTAGTCAAGTACATTGGGCCCGTTCTGGGTCAGGATGTTTCCCCATATGTAGGTGTTGAAGTCTCGCTACCTTTACCTGCCGGGGTCGATGAGGGTGGGTACGATTTCCATGATGGAATATACAAAGGAGTGAAGTATTATGACTGTGGACTTCCCTTGCGAACGAACAAGCCTCGGCATGAGCTATCTCACAAGCCAGAGAGAGAAGCAAGACGCCTTCGCATAGAGCAGATGATGCAAGGAAGACCCTGGACAGAAGCAGCTGACCACGGACATGAAGGCGCTCGAGCCAGTGCAAAGAGACGGAAGGATCTGTTCGGTGCCAGCACCTTGGATCAAGCCTCTTCTTCGAGCTCGCGAGGCCTCTTTATCCGACCCAATGAAGTTCTCTGGGTGGTCGTGTAGACTTGAAGGGTGATTTCGATGCAAAAGCCGTCTCGTACATTCCCGTCAGATCCCTTCATCTGTATTATCTACGCATTGCCAAATACCGTACCAATTACCCCTCTCCCAGCCTGAAATTTCCAGGTGGACGATCACTTCTGGCATCTCACGGGCCGCATCTTCTACGAGAGACTCAAGCTCTCCTTTCTCAAAAACGTGGTAGTCTACAGAGACAGAGAGTGGGTGTGTATGAGTGATAATTGTGCCTCTCCGAGAAGGAACCTGCAATACTTACATCGTTGGAACACCTTGTCCTTGTCATCCCCTGTTTGCTTCTCTGCAGTGTTTCCTGGGTCCGAGCTCTTCAAGATCCAAGGTACGAGCAAGTCTCGACCTTGTTCATCGTTGTTTGGTGAGATCTGCTCAAATTTTCTGCGAGACTCGCCTCGTTGTTCCAAGGCCCATACGTAGATGAGGAAGCGACCTGTAGCTTGTTTTGCCAATTGCTGGTATGCGTCATTGTCGTCATGTGTGTCTACCGTCTGTCGCTGTCTCTTTTGCTCTTCGCCGTGTGAGAATTGCAATGACGAGATTGGCCGCACGATCCTGATGATCTCTTTCACCGCTTGGACTCGTCGCAAAGCCGTGGAAAAGTGATGTATCGTCGCGATACTCAAGGCAAAATCAAAGCATTTGGACCGATAGAATGATTGGAGTGCGTCGCCCACACAAACCTCATTCTGTATCGACAGGCTTGCCTTTCCTACTCCTCCTCCTACTTCTTCTTTTTCTTCTTCTTTTGCCACTTGGCTCACCCTTTCCCCCACTACGACGGTGTTTTGCGCTAGGTCAATCAGGTTGAAGCTCCGGTCAAGTCCCAGTGTGATGATATCATTGCCGGCCACAATACCCTGTTGCTCTACCTTTCCAGTCACAACGCTGCGTAGACTCAGGTACTTTCCGTTTCCACATCCCAGATCCGCTCCTACCGAGCCCGATGGGAGTGAGTTGACAAATTTAGGTATCAGAGGCCAAGGCTTGTATCGTGTATTGGAGAAGTGGGATGCTATCGATTCGTAAATGCTGCAACCAAGCGGCAAGATAGATGTGCATTAGTACCCACATCGCATGCCGCTGAAGCAATCGTCCTCTTCACTGTTTTGCTTTAGGCTACAACTGAATCGCCTCACCTGTGGACATTGCTCTGTTCGTACACCTCAGCGTCGAAAGCGCCCTCGCCCTCGTGTATCTTAGCGTGCTGTGGGTCGCTCGCCTTGGGCATCGAAGTCATGGCCGTGTCTTCTTCGCCCTGGAGGGAAAACCTCACTCGGCATTCGCAAGTGCAAATCCAAACAAAAAAAAAGGGAGGGAAATGAGGGAAGAATAGCCTGTCCGCGTCAGTATGCGCGACACGTCTGAACGCGATTATTAAATTGCATAGTGTTGATGTCCGAAGCTCTTTCCCCTCTCTCTCGAACTTGCCCTTACCATCCGGTCGAACAGCCTCCCCCCTCGTCCCAGCTTCTGTTTAGCAAAGATGGCTGTCGCAGTCGCTCTTCCTCCCGTAAGACCGGCCCCTCTCTCAGCAACGATGGACCTCGATGAAGACGACGCCGACATGGATTCTCTTTTTGCTCGAGTAGACGAGAAGAGGTGAGTAGAGAGACACGATCGGGATGTAGACCTGATTCACTACAGGCGCTCACCTTCTCGTTCGTTGTCTGCTTGGCCGACGACAGGCTGGAAGAGCAAGAAGCGTCTGATCCCATGGCCTATCTAGCATACTACAAATACCTACTGCCCTGGAAGACAATCTTTACATGGCTCAATCGCACATATACACCTACTGCCACCACGTCGTCTTCAGCTTTCCCATCTTCGGCCTCGTCCTCCTCCTCGTCGAGCAACATCAGTCGAAATTTCACACATCGAGAGTTCACTTTCACCCTGCAAAACGAGGCTTACTTGCGTTACAACTCCTTTTCGACACCAGAAGAACTCAAGAGAGAAGTCTGTCGACTGAATCCCGCTCGATTTGAAATCGGCCCAGTGTACAGTGCCAAGGTGAGGGTGTATGCGTTGGGATTTAGGGCTCGAGAAGCGAAAGGGCGGAACCTCACCTCCTTTCTTGTATGTCTAATTAAATATGCAGCCCAAGGATCGGAAGACTGTTCAGAAGACATCGTTCCGACCAGTGTCTCGTGAGCTGGTCTTTGATATCGACATGACAGACTACGATGAGATTCGAACGTGCTGCTCTGGGAAGGGCATTTGCAAGCGATGCTGGGCCTTCATAGCTGTGGCTGTCAAGGTGTTGGATGAGATGATTCGATGTGACTTTGGGTACAAACACCTTCTCTGGGTCTATTCCGGACGACGTGGTATTCATTGTTGGATATCTGATCAAGAAGCTTGCGAGTTGAGTGACGACAGCCGACGGGCTATTGTCGGTTGGATAGACATTATCAAGGGCAGTGCCAATCAAACGAAGAAAGTAGATGTTGGTGCCTCTTTTGCAGGGACGAAAGAGAATCGTCGATTGCACCCGTCTATTCAAAGGGCCATGGGAGACGAGAATAGACCGGGACCTCTGAAGACTGCCTTTGTGGAGATCATTCTGAAAGATCAAGACTGCTTCCGAGATCCCAAGCAAGCGGAGACGTTGCTGTCACTCCTCCCTGCGTCTGAAATCGAAACGATTGCGAAGCTTAAGCACTCGTGGAGTCGAGATGTGAACAGATCAAGCTATCGAAAATGGACCGACATACAAGAGGCGGCTTCGAAGAGTAAGAAAGGGACAAACGTGTGGAAGAATGCGATGGAAGACATCATACTGCAGTACACCTATCCCAGAATCGACTCGGAAGTGTCAAAGCATCTCAACCATCTGTTGAAGAGTCCCTTTGTCATTCACCCGGCAACTGGGAAAGTATGTGTACCGCTTCAGATCAGTACGATCGAAGATTTCGATCCCATCAACGACTGCCCCAATGTTGCTCAATTGCTGCGAGAGATGAACAGAGCGTTGAAGAAAGCAGGTATCTCGACGTCACACGAGAAAGGTCAGCTGTCCAGTCTCAAAGCGTATTGGGACCAAACAAGCCTCAAGCCGTTTGTCGAAGTGATGGACCGACACTGTCAGGCCATCCTCAAAGACGATCGAGAGGCCAAGAAAGGTGAGTCGTGCAGGAGTGTGGCTGCGGAGTATAGCAGCTCGCCTGACCTTCCCACTCTCTTCTCAACAGCTCTTGAGTCAAAGTCGTTTGATTTCTAGTCCGCGTCTAATTGTTGCTATGGTGGTACAAGAAGAGAGACTGTGTGATGGAGAGCGAAAGAGAGTGTGCATGTGTGTGTGCCAGAATGAGGATCAAGGGTATCGGGAAAGCAGGGTAGTCGCTCCCGCCTTTTGTGGTATTGTGTTGTAAAGCTTGAGAACATTCGCCGTCAAGGATATCACCATGACTATAACGCCGTAAATTGCAAGAATTTGAGCTCTTTTCCTCAGATGACTTCGATGCCCTTCCTTGTGCAGTGAGCTGAAGAGAATGCCGGGAAGCTGTGCAGGGGTACTCTAAGTTCGAGTGTGTCTCACGCAGCCACGAAAAGTACTGTCAAGACTCACAATGAAGGAGATCGAAGTCGAGCCTACACTGCCGACGAATCCCAGGACAAGTCCTAGATCGTCGACCAGAATGGCAATGAGAAACGTCGAAACTAGGATCAGGCAAGTCAGTATGCAAAGCTTTTGCAGTGACATGTCCTCTTCTTGATGTGTTGTCTGCCCTCTCTCTCCAACGACGCCAGAATCTGAGTCGACGTCCTCTCCTGCCGCTTGCTCATCATCGCGATAAGACCCCTCGCCAAGACCGTTTCGTGCGTCATTGGCGGCGTGCGTTGTTGAGTGCCGAGAGAAGATCTTGTCCAGAGCAGCTCGGCAGGGGTGAACCTTCCCGTACGGAACGGAAGACGTCTTTGTTAGCGAACAGGACATCAGAGAGGTCCGTGAAAGAAGCACACACACACACACACACACACACACACACACACACACTTACTTGCAAGGGATAGCTGCACAGCGTTAAGACAACTATAGAAAGCCGTCCGAAGCAAACGAAAAAGCTTGCAGACGGGTACATTGTGATGATATTCGCTCCGACATTAGAGCCAAACGAAAGGTAGCCTAGCACACCTATCAGCTGTGAAAACAAGGCAGGAAAAAGGTGTCTTAGTTCGCCAGACTAGCCCCCAAAGTACGATCAAAAAGGACGGATGAGACACTCACTAGGTAGATGCTGCCGGCCAAGGAAATACTGGTGAAGATGACTTTGCGGGTCTTTGCAAGGTGATCCTGCTTCCTCGCTTTGATCTCGTTGTAGATCGGCAACATGTTCTGTGCACAGGTAAAGGCGAAAACAAAGATCGGAAATATTGACAAAAAATGGTGACCGTCGATGTGAATCAAATGCATCGGTCCTGGCGGTGGTAAATGTGACCTCTTGCTCGGAAGGCTATAAAAGATGACGATGAGGACAAGGTAGAAGACTGCAATCATACTGGTACGGCGAAGACGAAAGCGAACGTCAGGAGAAAGCTAAAGAAGATGCTACGTGGTCTGCTTACCTCAGGTAAGAGGTGTGTCGCAGCGAGTCCAGTCGCCTCATAAAGCAAAGTGGCATGAGGAGCAGCGTGAATGCAAAGATCCAGAAGTTGCGATCCAGCAATAACGGAGACAATTGCTCATGCCGATGTAGTGCTTTTGCGAAGGAAGTCACTACTTGGGGCATCAGCTGTCCACAAATGATCAAGTAGGATATCGAGACTCCAAAGCACTGTGATATGTCAGGAGGGACCGCCTCTCGCGACGTTATTGAACGCAGCTGTCTACTACGGCAAACTCGCGACTTACCTTGATTGCGATCGCAGCATCAAACAATCGAGCTCCCTTGGGAAACGTATGCATCGCTATGCTATTGAAGCTGTTCTTTCTGCCGCCTAGTGTGTCTGCGCATAGTGTCAAGAAGAGCAACCCGGCCAAGGCAGTGAATCCGCAGAGGAAGATCAAGAAGATACCGGGTAGTAGTCCTGTGTATCGAAATGCGCCTGGTGTTGCCAGCATTCCAGTGCCGATGATAGTATTACAGAGATTAGCTGTGGAGGCCTTCAAGGTCATCCGCCCTACTGCGTCGTGAGGAGTCATTCTGCGGGGCCGCGAGGTTGTTAAGGAGTGGGAGGAGGTAGGGTGAAGAGGAGGAGAGATGTGTTGATTCTAAAGCTCATGCGCGTCATCCAGCGCCTTTCCGCGGCCCCACCACCTAGCGCACAGATCAGCGAAGAAGGAGGAGAATATTGCTTTGGTACAGTCCTCGTCTTTCGTGTGCGCGAAAACAGAATATAGCAGACGCTTTCTTACGGGTGACTTCATGTGTAGTTGCATGTCAGCCATGGCATTTGTGCGCGAGTAATAGGCTACCGGGAGGCGACTGATGATGATGATGATGATGATGTGCTTCTCCCTTTCAATCTTGCAGAAGACCAAACCTTCAACCGTTCTTTTGAGAATCCGCTCGCGTGAGATAAGGAAAGTGTTAAAATTTCCCACTAGTCGATCTGCATCTCGCATTACAACATTCTAGTGTTGATTATAAGACACTAATACTGTATCTCTATTCCCTTTCTTAGTTTTATTTAGTACAGTAACCCCTTTCATTTCATGACGTTCGCTTGACACTTTTGCCAAGAAGAGCACCACTGACAATCTCCAAAAAGAAAGGAAAGCTGTGCTACAAAATCTTTTGGGAACCTTTCTTATTGCATCGTGGACAGAGGAGGACCGAGCAATAATGCCTCCTCAGTCAGGCCGCAATATAAGAAACGCACTCGGGGAAACTACTTCATCTCTCCCCTAAACTACCATCTAACTTAAAGCGTCTCCATTTCCGCCTTCTCCCTCACTTTCGCAAGAAGCTACCAATTCTTACGCTCACACAATGGCCTCAGTGAGTAGTGTAACGAGGATCATGTCCACCATTTCCTTGATGCAAATAGCTCATATCTTCTTGTCACTCCTTTCTTTTCTACTGATAAGGCTCAACCCGCCGCCGCTGCTCCACAACAGGATGCTCTTGACAAGGGCATCAGTGGCGTTCTAGACAAGTCTGGCCACCACCAACAAGGAAGCACCGTCGAGAAGATCTCTGATGGCTTTCGAAAGGTCTTCAAGAAGATTTCCGGCAAAGGTGAGCGCTGCCGGTGTGACTTCTTTTGCGACTCTGTTTGCGTTGGCACTGACCACACAGTGCTCCTATTTCTTCAACTGCTATAGATGTTCCCATCGCGGACAAGCAGTAGTTTCAAGGTCCCTATGCTGAACGCCCTTCCAATCTGATACCCACCCGTGTATGCCGCCTTTCCTCAAATACCTTTCAAAACATCTTTTCATGTCGTCGACCTTTCCTACATGCCCGCTATATACGTGTGTGCCGTGTGACGTTGCGCAATCGACCGCTCTCACCAGTAAGAAAGCCTTCTCCTTTTTCTCTTTTTTTTCTATTTTTTTCTATACAATTTTTTTTTTTTCAATCTTTTCGACTCAATTTTTATTTGCGAGGACGGTTTTTTTCTTCCCGCGGCTAAACGTACGCTCGCCTCCACTCGTAGCTTTTCGGCTTGATTGGGGAACGTCGCAGCCTGTTTCTTCCATGGTCTGCACCTCTTCTGTGCACAAGCATCCTGCATTGAGCCGAATACACGATGACAACGGTCAATCGACCTGCACCAGCGCTGCCCTCCCATGCTGATTTTCTCCTGGCCCAAATACGATCTGGACTGGCTCATCTACACGCTTCCTCCGATCTGGGCGACAAGACCTTCCACCAGGTGGAACTGCTACTGACCAAAGGCACAAGTGAGGAATCCGCCACTCATGCAAAGGCCCAGGAGCAAAGCAACGAAAGCGAAGAAGAACGGCTAGGAAGGAACAATGCCTGGCTGCGGAAAACACTGCTAGAGACAGATCTACTTTGCAACACGGTCGAATTGGCCATGAACATCGCCGTACCCAGTGCTCTCCTCGGTGACACGCAAAGAGACGCCATTCTCAAGCTCGTCCAACTGTCACAGGAGAGGATCGCGAATGCAGTGACCGATCCTACGCTTCAAAATAGGACGAAGAGTGGAGCTCGGATAGGCGCAAGAGGGGCACAAGTCGGTCTCCGGAAAGGATGGAACTTGGCAGGTCAAAGTGTGAACGACATTAATCGAAGGAGGGAAGAGGCAAGAATGAAGGCAGAATCGAAAAAATCAGACAAGCAAGATCGAAAGATCATCAAAGAAGAGCTCAAGAGGGAGAGAGAGGATATCATTCGGAAGCGGCAGATGGCTATGCTGGGTGGGTATGAGGCAGGGAGTAGAGGAGCAACAGAGTCTGACACAAGCCAGGATGCTGCTGCGGATCGTGGAGGGGCGACGATGGTTAAAGCAGTCGACAGCCCACTTGATAGTACGCCCACCAGCAGCAGTATAGACCCAATTACACTAAGTCGCAATCAATCCGTGACTTCTGCCGAGACGTCGCCCTTGATGAGAGGCGTAGACGGCGAGGCCATGGTCAGTGTCTCGTGCACTCAGCTCACCCCTCATGGCAGCGTTGCCGCTACGACGACATTCTCGCCATGGTCAGGTCTACTGCTGTCGAGCACGATTGTAGCGACAGTTGACCAAGAAGAAGAAGAAGAGCCTCCTCGAGAAGCAGGAGGAGTAGGTTTGCTAGAGCAGGAGGAATTGAATATACCTGAGTCAAGACCCCTACCACCGCCACCTTCTCGTCGTGCTCCGATCAAGTCCAAAGGGGTGACGGAAGAGCTCAACACCTTCATCTCCCCCACCACGCAAGGAGTAGTCGTTGATGTCACAGACGGAAAACAGAAGACCTGGTCGAAGAGATTAGGATTATAGGGAGGTACGTGACTGCTGCAAGGCAGTAATCGTGATAGCATCTGCGGCATTGTCATTAGTCTCAACGACCTTGATCCACGCTCGAAGGCACGTTTGCCAAATGGCGTCATTAGCTGGCCTGGTCTCCTGTGCCTCGTAAGCGTCCAAGGAGCCCTTGATAAGCTGCATGGCGTCCATCGGATTGGAGTGACTTTCAAGCCATCTGAGGTATTCGAGTCGACTCCATCTGTGCAATTCATGAGGAAGTGCGATGTTTTCTGATCGGATGATGATGTGTTGCGCCACCAACACTGGACGCAAGCCACTCCATTGGGGCAAAAGGTCTGCTTGCGCCAGCTCAAGATTATTTTTGAAGAGCAGCGATCGAAATGATCGAAGCGCTTTGAAGTCTACGTCAAGATCAGGCATCGTCAGACCCGAAGATGGCACACTTCCCAGTAGCTGTGACGTAGCAAACTCTAATTCTGTCATGTCTGATGTCAACTTCAGCTTGCCGCCTTCTCCAAGTGGTCGTACCAGAGACGCATGCATGACAAAGGAGTGTAGAGCATGTCTGGCGATGCGGAGTATCCTGCAAGGAAGTGATGTTGCATCAGCGTCGTGTCAATACTTTACACCACTCTCTTCTCACAGCTCCCCTTCTGCTCACCATGTCTTCTTATCTCCTTCCACACTGTAATGCACCAATAGTTGTTCCCGTACGTACCACAGTCGATCGCTAAGATCGCTCATGTAGGCACTTCCTCCGCTACCACCGATCACCGCATCTTGCTCCACCCCGAAATCGACGTAATGCATTCGAGCGACAGTTTCTGAAATCTCCTTGACAATGGCCAGCAGCAAAGGCTCGACAAACTCGACATTATAAAGGCGCTCGACTTCTTTCAACACCTCGCTGGTGCTGGGCTTTCCTTCCTCTGGCCCGAGTTCTAATAGCTTTTGCAGACCGATTCGTAGCGAGTAAATTGCATTGGTGAGGCTAGCATTCGACAGCTGACCAGGTGATGTAGAATTTCTCTGGAGACTGTTGCTGCTCGCATCGTTGTTGCGCTGTTCTCCAATCGTGTAGACGAGCTTCAGAAGCCATTCTTTGACCATCTTGACGACACTGCGTAATAGGATGGGGTCGAATTGAGCGCGATCCAGCTCTTCCCAAGCCATCTGTGCAGCGGTGCTCCCTTCTTGAGATCCTGCTGTTCGCTGTGGAGAAAAGGACGAGGCTAGATAGCCGTCTAGTCTAGCTTTTGATTTCAGTAGGTAGCTTTCCTCCAAGTGACGTAGAGCGTCGAGCATCTGCCTCGTTTCTGGACTTTGCAAAGAGGTAGAGTAGCTGACTGCCTCGGTATAAATGGCAATCTTGTCGAAGAATTCATGGAAAAGTCGTAAGAACCGCGGGTAGGATGTGGAAAGAGTTTGAGAGAGAAAGGAAGAGGCCTTGGTCCACTTTGAGCTCTGGCTTTCCACTGCTTCACTGAGTGTAGACCAAAAGATGGCACTGGGTCGATCACCCAACACGCTCATCGCTTCGTCCAAGTAATTTATACCGGTGAGTCGATCACTCTTGAGGCTCAGCACCTTCTCTAGTGTGTATACCTTGCTGCAAACAGCTCCCATTTCTCCCACTATCAGCGTTTCCAGCCGCATCCAGAGCGCTGTACTCCACTTCTGGTGTAAAGTAGACTGCGCCGTAATATCGTTCTGCGTCTGGCCGCGCTTAGACTTGTATGATGTGTATGAGGACGCCTGAAGAAGGCTTGGCTCCCGTGTCCCCAATTCCCTCGACAGAGACTGCATGTCAAAGGCAGCAACAACTCGATCTCGAATCACATCGTTCAAGTCGGCCAGCAAGTCCCGCACAAGGTCGGCCAACTGTCCCAGATTGAATGCAGTCTGCAGAGATGTGCTTAGTAGTGTCGGCGACTGTAGTTGGGAGCCAAATATTGTTAGCCAAGGAGGAAAGCAGCTCTCGGCCATGGAAAAGATGACGGCCACTCACCAGATCGCGAAGACCTCTGACGACCATATCTTCCATGAGATCAGTCACTCGCTCTCTCGATTCATCCACAAACGGCAGCATGTCTTTGACAAAGTCGAGATTAGACAAGAGAGCCTCCCCATGTCCTTCCGGCGCTTTGCCCGGACCTAGATCGATTGCCAAATTCTTCGGCCTCACTCGTTGCGGCTCGACTAATGTTGCTATTTCAGACAGTGTGAGAGCTGCTCTACTGAGGCCTCTGCCCTTCTCTTCTCCCAGGTCTGTGTCGAGCAAATCATCATTTGGCACTTCCCCCTCCCCCTCGACTTCTTCCAGCCTATCTAAGCGGTTGCGATCGTCTACCTTTTTATCTGCCGTCTTCAGACTTTTCATTTGGCCTTGTAGCCTTCTAACCAGACGAGTCAGCCTCTCCGAATCTTTGACCAAGCTTTGAGCGCTTCGTATCTTGGACAAACGGGAGGTGTGTGCTGTTAAGGTAGCTCGAGGCACAGAGACTCGCTGCGTGAGCTTGCTTTGCTGCAAGTTTAGCGCTACAAGAGCGTCCGTAAGAATGGCTAGATTTGGTCGTAATGCAAGTAGGGTCGTGGTGTGAGATAGAAGGTCGTGGGCATGCAGTGTGACCTCTTCTCTGATCAGCCGATCCACATCTTCGATGGCTAAATTAAGCCTGCTCAAAGCAACGCTGACATCTCCTTCCACATCGAGGTCCTTTCTGCCCGTCTGTGGTAGCCAGCTTCCGGTGGATGGAGTAACGACGGCTTCGCCGCCATGTGAAGATAATAATACTGCTGTCCCAGGGGCTTCAATGATCTTATTTGCATATTCCTGAGGATCAAAGTCATCACTGAGGAATGGAGTTGTGTCTGAAGGACGTTCAGATTGTAAGTCTGGCTGATGATCCCTAGCTCTCATCACTCTCAAAAACTTCTCCGCGCTCTGCTCACCTATCAGCGACAAGCCGTGGGCTTGATTCGACGACAGTGTATCAGCCAGCAATTTGTTTCCTTGAGCCATCTCCGCTCCCCTGAACGCTACTCAATGACGTGAGCCTTGCTGTCAGACTCTGATCATGAATGTAGCCGGTGGTCACCTCTAAGAACTTCCGTGCGAAGTCGCGCCCGTCTTTTTGACTTCAGTCACATGCGCCCAGTGACTACATTCTTCTGTAGTCATCTTCCAGAAGACAACAACCAGCCGATCTTCCTGAGCGATATCGCCGCACTTCATAGCTGGAAAGATTACCTCACTGGAACGCTCACCTCTATCCACGCTCACAATGTCAGCTCAAGGAGCTGCTTTGGATAGCGTTATATCCTCACTCAAGGCGCTATCTGTCTCGACAGCTGATGTGATCTCCCATGCTACTACTTCTTCCCCCGACACTTGGAAGGAGGCTCTCTCGTCTTCAGTGACATCAATGACAGGTAACTTTCATTACACAAAGACGCTTGTCTTCAAGCCGAAGACGGCAAAACAAGCAAAACCAGTACCTGTCATCGTAATTGCTAGACTGGACACCGATACCAACACTGGTGCTCTTGGCAGAGAGATTGGTCAGAAAGACTTGAGATTGGCTGCTCCAGAGCTCTTGACAGAATTTCTTGGTGCTACTAAAGATGATGGTGAGCCAGTAACGATAAAAGGCTTAAAGAAGCCCTTGCTCACCCAAGTCTCATTCGTGCAGTGTCTCCTTTGTCCATCTCAAGCGCCAACGCTGCGGAGGGTATAAATCCTGTCCTCGTTGTTCTGGACTCGTCTTTGGCTTCTTCCATGGAGAATTTTGCTGTACACGCAGCCTCTGCCGACAAGACCATCTTTCTGACAGGTGTCGATATTGCAAAATACATCCAAAGCACAGATACTCAGACGAAAGTGATAGACTTTTCAAAGCTGGCGGCAGCCGGTCCTGCGTGAGTCTGTAAAGTGCCGTGCGTTACATGATTCGGTCTCCACTAAATCTCCTCTCTGCGCTGTACCCTGGCAGGCCAACACCCAAAAGCGGCAACCCTACGCCAGCTTCAGCGTCTGCTCAAGCATCCACAAGTGATTCGATAGCCGCTAAAAATAAGGCCACAGCTGCTGCAAAGATCCCTGAAGCAGAATTGATTGGAATTACTGTGCGAAAGGATGGTGATTTCCCTGAATGGTATCAGCAAGTCCTGAAGAAGGGTGACATGCTGGACTACTATGATGTTAGTGGTTGCTACATCTTGAAGCCTTGGAGTTACTCTGTCTGGGAAGCGATTCAATGTGAGTGGCAGCGAGAGAAAGTCCTTTTCCCTGTCGTAGTCTACCAGTATTCATGATCTGCCCCCAATCATCAAGCCTTCTTCGACGGCGAGATCAAGAAACTAGGAGTGGAGAACTGCTACTTTCCCATGTTTGTCTCTTCAGACGTACTAGAAAGGGAAAAGGACCACATCGAGGGATTTGCTCCTGAAGTTGCCTGGGTGACTCGAGCGTGAGTGCCTCCAGCACATGCCACAGACTTCCCTTTGAAAATGCTGAACGTCATCTCTTCACCTGCAGGGGCAACAACGACCTGGAAAAGCCTGTGGCTATCCGTCCCACTTCAGAAACGGTCATGTATCCTTGTGAGTAGTATGATCAAAGGAACTTTTGTGCGACGGCGGACGCTGAACGATTCTGCCACTCTCCTTTCCCCAAGACTACGCAAAGTGGATTAGAAGTCATCGAGACTTGCCCTTGAAGTTGAATCAATGGAACAGTGTCGTGCGATGGGAGTTCAAACATCCCCAGCCATTCTTGCGTACGAGAGAATTTCTCTGGCAGGAAGGACACACCGCTCATCTGACTTTGCCAGAAGCAGATGTAGAAGTCCGACAAATTCTCGATCTTTATCGTCGAGTCTATGAAGATCTTCTAGCAGTGCCCGTCGTTCCTGGTGTCAAGTCGGAAAAGGAAAAGTTTGCAGGAGGATTCTATACGACGACTGTGGAAGGATTTGTGCCTACGACGGGCCGAGGTATCCAAGGAGGTACGAGTCACTGCCTCGGTCAGAACTTTAGTAAGATGTTTAATATTTCCGTTGACGATCCAAAGGCAAGCGAAGAGGCGATGGGAAAGCCAGAAGGCCGAATTCACGTCTGGCAGAACAGCTGGGGTCTGAGTACACGAACGATCGGTGTCATGGTCATGGTGCACGGTGACGACAAAGGGCTGGTGATGCCACCGAGAGTGTCACAAGTGCAAGTTGTCATTGTTCCTTGCGGCATGAACCTGAAGAGCACGCAGAAGGAAAAGGACTCTATCCTCGACGCATGCCAACAGACTGCCAAGACCTTGATTGCAGCAGGCATCCGAGCCAAGGCGGATCTGAGAGACAACTACACGACTGGATACAAGTTCAATCACTGGGAATTGAGGGGTGTGCCGTTGCGTATTGAGATCGGACCAAAGGACCTAGAGAAGAACGAAGTCGTCACTGCTCGAAGGGACACTGGCAAGAAGGAAAGCATCGATGCAAGCTCGTTGGCCAAGACCATTTCAGCACAACTGGACGTCATCCACAACGACATGTTCAAGAGAGCTGACGACATCTACCGAAGTCATCGTGTCGTCGTCACAGAGTGGGCTGATTTCACAAAGACGTTGAATGGAAAGAATCATGTGGTCATTCCTTGGTGTGAGGTGGAAGCCTGTGAAGATGCCATCAAGGATCGAAGTGCGAGAAGCGCGGTAGAAGGTGAAGCACAGGACGAGCGAGCACCTTCGATGGGCGCCAAGTCACTCTGCATTCCATTTGATCAGGCACAATTCCCCGACATCAATGGCAAGAAGTGTCCTCAGTGTGGACAGGCCGCAAAACGCTGGACGATGTTCGGTAGAAGCTACTAGAATGTGTGCCAAATTAAGGTGTGATAATGCTGTAGTAGTATGATACAAGATTGAGCCAGGCACGCCAGGCTAAAGAGGGAGCAGACAAATGTTTACAGTGCAACGGAGGGAAGGGTTGCTGAGAGGAAATCGCATAAGAGAACAGGTCTACGGCAGTGGGTGTACATTAGCATAGTCTTGCATCACCAGTCCAGACTGAGAGGCGGCAGAGGGAGCGTCGATGAGAGATTGCGGGTTCCTGAACAAGTTGGTCGGATCCAGTCTCATCTTCAAGTCGGTCAATCTAGAAACTGCACTTCCGTAATACAATTCCTTCCAGTTCTCCAGAGTGATGTCAGCGTAGCAACTATAGCTTGCTCTTTCTAGATTGTCCCTCTTGAGCGCCTCGATGAGATCTGAGTCGACTTTGTTGATGTATTCGTATCCATCGTGCGGCATTCCCCCTTCGGCATACGTTCCAACGCTTGCCTGAATAAGCCAGAGAGCATCCCGGTGTACCATCGAACTCTGTCGAACCAGATCGGCATCTCGATGTCTCGCATTCGTGCCACCGAACATTTCAAAGTAGATGTTCCATGAAAAAAACTCATTCGTCGCTTTACTCGTTTTGCCTTGGCTTTGTAACTCGGCTCTCTGCCAGAAGGTGGTAAAGACTTCTCTGAAGCCTCGTGTTGTCAGACCACGTTGGCCCATGGAGAGGGAAGTCCTCGCCAGGAAGTTGTTCCTCTGCAGTCTTTCTGCTAACGTGTCTAGCTTGTCACCAGCTTTGCCAAAGTCGTCCCACTCTTCAAACATCTCCAGGTAGGACATCTCCTTTTCCACAATAGCATCCGGTTTGACTGGAGCTCCCCGCTTGCTCAGCTCTTTCCACAGTGGTGCAATGACCGACTCCTTGTACTTCATTACCGGTCCTGCATACATTCCTCTCATACTGACTGAAATAATGCCACCAGGTGGGTCGGCGGCGTTGGGAGCCTGGGTCTGAATGTGCCAACCCATCTCGGCGGGCATGTCTCCATCTGTAGCAAACGACTGCACGCCTTCCATGATCTTAATGATGTCATCAACGCTTTCCAACGACTTGGTCCAGCGATATTCCAGGAATGTCATCGGGCTCTTTGCATCGAATGTGCTGAAGGTAAACTTAGTCACAATACCAAAGAAACTTCCTGACCCTCGCAAAGCCCACCAGAGCTCCTCATTTTCGTGCTGAGAGGCGTGTACAATAGTTCCGTCAGCTAGGACCACTTCTGCCTCGATGATGTTGTCGGTGGCCATGCCCCACATGCGACTTGTAGGTCCAAAACCACCACAAAGCGCATGTCCCCCCGTTCCAACTGTAGGACAAGTTCCGTGAGGCATTCCACGTTTGTCAGCTGCGAAGAGATCTTTGACCACATCACCTAGACGAGCGGCTGGGCCTATATGAGCTAATTCGTTGGCACTGTCTGGGACAATGCTGTTCATCTTTTGCATGTCGATGATCAAAGCACCATCTTGCCCTCCCGATCCAAATCCAGCGAAAGAATGACCCCCACTACGAGCTGCTACTTGAACATTGCCAAAGTCTCGTGCACACTTGACAGCTCTGCTGACCTCTTCCGAATCTTTTGGGTATGTTATGGCGATGGGGTGAAAGTGGAATCGAAGGTTGTCGCTTTGCGAAGCCTCCCAATACGTCACACTGTCATTTCGGACAGAGTCTACAAACGGCACCTTTTGCTTGACGAGGCATTCGGAGACAACCCCGCCTCTATTTCGCGATCTTTGGAGTATCGGCCCTGCCTCTGCGTTGTGTATCAGTGCAGCAGTCAGGAGAATGACTATAGCCGTCGAAGGGAAGAAAAGCATGACGAGGTTTTGGAGCGAAAGGATGCGAGGGTGGCAATGGCAATGCTTCGTCCTCTGGCGGAAGCTATGGAAATGCCTTGTACTGCGTCGATCTTCTATGCGACTTGTGGTGGTGGGAGGAAGGTGGGTGGGGATGGGGAAGAGATCGTGAGCTGTTGTGTGCAAAGTTTATAGGCCATTCTACCCTGCGACCTTGGAGGAAGACTGAGGGAACTAGGAAGCGCAAACGGAAACACCGAAGCAGCGCTATTACAATTCTTAAGAACGATTCGTTTTTATTTTGAGATTAGATAAATGCAGGAAGAGAGTGATGAGGTGCGTAATGTAATTCTAAGAATAGGCCGATCCCCCTCTACTGTACTAATCTGCACTAGACCCCACTAGCGTCCGATATTGGCGTCATTGCGGCGTCGTCGAAGATGAAAGAGCAAAAGCTACCGATGCCCTGTCAATCGGCGCTCGCCACCCCCGCGAGTCATGTGGCCTCCTTAAGGCTGAAGGTGGGAGCGTGCTCCCATCATGTGCAGGTAGGGGAGGGTGGACAACAAGCCTGACGGGGCATGGTCAATCGTAAGCCACGCTGCCGTTGCGTATGCAGCCTGCCTATCGGACGTCCTTTCGAAAGGTGCTCCTCCTCGACGAACAGGCTAGAGTCTGGATAACACTCTGCTGATCTCGACATGGGACACGCCATAGGGATCTTATCTTGCCGCGCTTCAGCGATATCAACCTGGCTCGACGAGGTCACGACAGCATTGAGATTCAGAAACCCTAATGCGGTACGGGACTGATGAACTGAGCAATTTACATAACTGTACGCGTCAAGAATTCAAGTATGCATATGACGCAACTGTTCAGGTCATCAAAAAATTCCATGCGCGCTTGCCTCGAGTTGGCCAGTATCTGGTAGTGTATCGCACCCTTCCTCTCCCAACTCCTCGTCACTGGCAGCATGTTTCATGCTGCGTTGGATCCGTTTTACCTTGGTCTGACAGCCATCTTGACCATCGGATGGCAAGCTCTGGGGTTTGTCATCGTCTTTTACATTATCAAGTCCGATAATCTGACAGACTGCTGGTCTGCGCTTAATTTCTTCTTTCTCGCTTTGATCACCCTAACGATTGGAGATGCCAGCAATGCCCGTAATATTTTGGCAAGTGTTTTCGTGATGATCTGGGCTATTCGATTAGGAGGCTTTCAAATCTTCCGAGTCACAAAGATGGGTGGTGATACTAGATTCGATGACATGAGAGGCAAGTTTCTCAACTTTGCCGGATTTTGGCTCGCTCAAGCCGTGTGGGTGTGGACCGTAAGCTGTGAGTGTTTCATAGGATCAGCGGGATGGTTTCTTTGTACTTGTCCCAGAGCGATGTCCTTACCAACTCGCGCCTCACTTCCACAACAACGATGTACAGTGTCTACGACCATATTGAACTCGCCTGCAGTCAGTCGTACACAGGACGGCTACGGTGGGGTCCATGTGGATTTCGGGACAGGTTGCGATATCGCAGGAATCGTTCTATGGGTGATTGGATTTACCTGCGAGGCACTTGCAGACGTTCAAAAGTACCGACACAAGAGTGTTCTCAAGCCACCGAAGGGGGCCATTTGCGATACTGGGATCTGGTACTTCTCTCGAAGACCAAATTACTTTGGTGAAATGGTTCATTGGTGGGGAATCTGGTTGCTCTGTGTCTCACCAGCTCTTTACAACGGCGATGGGCGAAACATTTCCCATAGAGGTCATGACGCACTTTTGGGCGCATTAGTCTCACCTTTATTCACCATGATCTTGCTGTTGTTCGTCAGCGGAATGCCGACCGCGGAGAAGCCGTCTCAAGAAAAGTACTACCTTATGAGTCATGGCGTCGATGGTGATAAGACACTCGAACCGTTTGGCAAGACTCAACGGGAAGCTGATCCTTGGAAGAGAATGAAGAACCACAGAGAAAAGACAAGTATCCTCTTGCCTCTACCACCACAGTTGTACAAGCCTTTGCCCAGTTTTATCAAAACAGGTCTGCTGCTCGATATTCCCTTCTATCGATTCGACGAGAAGAAAGACGGTCCCAAAGCTATCGAAAAAGAGAAGGACAAGAAGCAGAGGCAAGCCGATGAAAGTGTCTGAGCTCGTGAGCCAAATAATGTACAAGCCTTTTCTCTTCTCATGCTTTCCCTTTATCTCATATTCCCTGTGTAGCCGTGTAACCTCTATCTATAAAGTAAGTGCAATGGATGATATTATTGGACAGTTCTGCACGTAGACTGTGTTCGATCCCTCTCCTCCTTTCCCTCCCTCTTTCACCACACGCCCGGCCTGCTGCCTCGTGCCGATCAAAGTGAAGCATCCTCTACCTTAACTTTAGACTGCGGTGATTCTTCCGTCGAGGCAGCGGATGCTGTCGACTGTGTTCCTCTTTCCCGAATCAGCTTTCGAAGGACTCCACTTGCTTCTCTGCCCAATTCCCACCTTGAACCCCTGCATATCTTCTCAATCAACTCTAAGACTGCCGTACTGTATTGGTGAGGAGGTTCAAAAGCTTCTTCATCTTCTGGGTCCGACTCGATCACTTGATGTAAGTATATACTCGCTTCTCGATTGGCCTTCTCAAGCGACCCTGTGTTTCGAGGTACACGCTTCGACAGGGCGGCGTGGCTCCCACTAATCTGTAGCATGGTAGAAGAAGAGGATGAGGATGGTGGTTGTGGTGGTTGTGCTGCTGCTGCTGCTGCTGCTGTCCCTGTCGCTGTCGCCCCGCTATGGCTGTAAGTAGTGTCGTCATCCCCGCTTCTTGGTCGGGATAGAGGATCTCTTTGTGATTTTGGTGGAAGTAGGGCTTGACTGTATGCCCAAATGACGAGAGCACAAAGGTATTGAACCCATTGATGATGCAACAGATCGTCAAAGCCGATATGACTGCTCTGATTATTGTCGCCTTCCGCATCATCCAACAGGGTCATCTTCAAGAAATTAGCAGCTAGCCAGACCGCCAGTCTCGCATCTTCTCCTTTTGCCCATTCCTTACAAGACTTTCTTGCCACACTAAACGTATGATGATCAATGAATCTTCCCAGCACGGTCGGTAGGCCAGCGTATATTTGAATGTCTACCGCGTCGACATGCAATGCGATTTGGGCCCACAAGACGAGACTCTGAGAAGCTCGAAAGATGGACCTTGAAGTCTGCGACGTAGTATTGTACCATCCGGCGTCTAATCTACCTTTGCATGAGATGTAGCTCGCTTTGAGTGTATCCTTCCAATTAGAGATGCTCTCACTAGTCTCGGGCGCTGCCAATAGGGTCTGTTGCTTCCACTGTAAGTCGTAGGAGACGCTCATGAGTCCATGTAGGAGGATGAACTCTTGGAAGCTATCCGTGTTGTTCGCAGC
The DNA here is from genome assembly GCA_026210745.1 of Exobasidium rhododendri. NCBI lineage: Eukaryota > Fungi > Basidiomycota > Exobasidiomycetes > Exobasidiales > Exobasidiaceae > Exobasidium > Exobasidium rhododendri. The sequence continues at coordinate 3,473,791 of CP110630.1, forward strand.
AACCGATGGACCATGTTCAGTCGAAAGCGAAGCTTTCAATGCAGAGATGAAAGTAGGGGGTTCTGCTCTCCTCTTGGAGAATTCTTTGAACCAGTCCTGACTGTTCTTTGCTTCCCAGAACTCCTCGTCACAGGGCAGTTGCAAGTGTATTTGAAAAGAAGAAAGTGCAGGAATATGTCGGAAGATGATAGCGTGCTGACTGTCTAACAAAAAGGAGAACAAGGCAATCCTCTTCTTTTCTTCCTCTCTCGACCAGGCTCTCCATCTGTCTTCAATGGCGGTAGGTAGGGTGACCTTGGACGGCGAGAAGACTGCATTCCTTCTTGCCAATGTCACGATGAAGTTGTGAAAGAGGTGAGCAGTCTCATGTTGCGGTCTCGTGCCCATGGTTTTGCCAAAGACCTCTGTCAAGAGCATAGCTTGGAGCATCGGTAATGTTGCTCGAGCCGGTCGGAAGTCCTCAAAGGAGATGAATGCACCCCACAGTTTCCTGCCGATTCTTTCCGCCAAGAAATGGGCAGCTTCATCTGCGAAATGAGCTCCACAGACGATCATAGCCGACAGCAACATGGGATCGGCTATCTTTGCCGAGAACGTTGGACGGTGGATCAGTGGGTATATGGTGTTCAGCTTTGCGAAGAAGAGGTGCAGGTAGCATCGCAAGGCTGAAGGCGCAAACAGAGGAGAAGTCGGCAATTCCTGAACCGACGATAAAAAGTGAAGAAGGCGAGAATGAACGGTAGCGTCCACATCGAATGCTGGTTCATCTGGTATTTCCTAAGGAAAATGAACACACGAGAGGATCGTCAGTGTACACTGGCTCAAGGTGGCTTCGATCTACGATACACACTCACCCTCTGTAGTATGGCAAAGAATGCCAAGTCGTGTAATGCGCCTGCTTCTCCTCCTTGCCGATCCTTGCCCTTGTCATAGTCACTGCCGTCCTCTTCGCCTGTTTGACCACTAGCGGGGGTAAAGTTTCCGTTGGAAAGGATAGCAGAATCCTTGGAAAACTCATTGTCAAAAGCCAGACTATTATGACCCGTTGACGCTTCGCTGAGGACGTTGTCTGATCTCTTCGAAACCATCAAAGGATTGGTTCCATCGAAGAGCCAATCATAATCGGCAATGTAGTCGCCTGTCTGTGGATTGGAAAAGGTAAAATGAGATGATCCTGCCACACTGGATGCGAGGAGAGCTGTTCCTTCATGTGTAGAAGAGGGTAGATTCGGCGCCAAAGACTCGTAGCCAATGACAGGGCGATCCAGGGTAGGATCTGAAGTCGTAAATGACTTTTGCCATGGGTCGTAGTTGGGAAGATCATACTGCATCTGTGTTTGTCTCTGGAAAGGATTTTGTTGATCTGAGACTTGATACGATAAAGGTGGCACAATCGATGTGACGTTGTCTCGTAGTGGCGTGGCAATCTGATGCAGGTTGGCCCCTGAAAGCATCTCGTTGACGTCAGAATATTGAGCTGGAGGAGGTGGCGGCGGGATTGTGTATGCAAAATTGTTGTCGTATCGACCGACTAGAGGCTGATGTAGATGCGAGGATGAGGCCATTCCAGTCGCCATATCCTGAAAAGATTGTTCTCCTGCTTCTGAGTACCCTTCTTCGTCCTCTTCGTCATCGTCATCTCTTTCCAGACCTTGCGAACTCCCTATCGACAAGCCGTCTCTCTTTCTCTTTCCGCTCCATCTTCCCAGCGTTTTGCCCCTCAAAGCGTGCCTTTCCAGATGCCTTGCTAAAAGATCTTGACGAACAAAGCTTATGTGCAGATTACTTTCAGCAATCGCAAAGAAAGATACCTTTCCCGGGTGGGACTCACGTTCTTTCACACTGATCACACGCCAAGACCTTTTCGCGATCGTGATTCAGCTTGTGCCGCAGAAGATGGTCCGGTCTAGAGTAATGCTAAAAAACAAAGTAAAAAGAAGAGGCAAGTCAGCGTCTCAAAGGTGATGCTGTTCACATGTCGTCTCTGCTCACTTTGTTGCACCCAGGTCGATCGCAAGCAAAACGCTGCCCCGGCGTCGTTTCCTTGCGTGTCATTCCTCGCGGCTTCCTCTTGGTCACCCGAGAGCTTGTCCCTCTAGTTATCGCGTACGCGAAGGTACTCAAGGTAACTAATTGCACAAGGGCCCCCCACGCTTATCTCTAGCAAATTCGTGGGGGGTATTCGACAATCAAAGCGTCGTCCGGTCCGCTCGCTGAGGAAGGCGATGGGTGGAGGCGTTGAAGCTTTATGAATGACTACGTATCTGCTCGTCGTGGAGGGAGATAGTAAGAGAAGGAGGCAAGCCCTGTCGACGCAGGGAGTAAGGGCTTAAAACTTAGTATAAGAAACAGTGAAAGTGTGGTGTATCTTTCAAAAATGAAATTCTAATCGAGCGCAGAGCAAAGCCTGTCTAAACTCCTCCCATTCGGACTTCGACGTTGCACCTTTGGAAATAGAGCGCATTGACAAGATAACACGTGTCAGTCGCGCGCCTAAGCCCCGACTGTTACCTAGCTTTATTCAATTACACCTCCAAGAGGGGGGGGGTTCATCACTTGAGGTAATTGCAGTAGAGTGAGCCCTTCGAAGTCTGCCAGTCTAGCCATTCGCTCGACATCCTCCTGATCAAAAGTCTGCGACTCCGGACTACTCTAGCGAGGAGATCTTTATTTGACTCTTTCGATACTTCTTCGCACGTCAGTCTCTCTCAATCTCCAAAAAGATTTCGCCTCGCTGCAGAATTCGGCTTCTTGTCGGCTGAATAGATTGAAAGCTCATCATCGCTTTGCATGCACGCCTACAAACATCGAACAGTGACATGTCCAGATTGTCATTGCAGAGGCTACACTCAGAATCAGATAGCGACTTTAACCCGAGCGACGATGATGAAAGTGTGAGTACCGAAAGTTGATCATGAGGTTCCATGCTGTCTTGTTCGGCGAGGAGGCGCGACGCGTTTGGAAGCTCCGCCTGGCATACCTCCCTCTTCACTGAACGTTCTGTTCAGCACAAGCAGCCGGGGGCAGGGCGGAGTAAGGGCAGTGGCAGGAGTGCACAGCCTTGTGTGACTCTGGCAGTCGATGGGAAGGACTGCGTGCAAGCATTGCTGACAGGAGGCGCTCTCTCTCTCTCTGTCCCTCTCTCTCTCTATTCTCATCTGCTTGGACTTGTCAGGCTGTAAACGACATCATCAATTCACGCGAAGAAGCAAAGTCGACCTCCAAGCAATGGCTTCAAAAGTCAGATAGAGGCAATCGAAGCAATCCCAGACAATCGAGTGCCAGTAGAGGGAGGGCTGTTGACGCTGAGCGATTGTCTCCATCAAAACGTTCCCCAGCTCGCACGACCTCTGAAATGCAAAGAAAGCGGTCCAAGCGTGATTCAAAGACAAGCGTTCAAGGCGAAGGATCAAGTAGCCGCACAAGACAGCATGATCAGATAGCCCCCTTTGTGGGACCGGCTCCTAGAGCAGACGAATGGTGTGCATTCTGTTTTGGCACAGTCTCCCACAATCACACGACTAGTCTGCCTGAGGAATTGATCAGTTGTGTCGAGTGCGGAAGTAGCGGTGAGTACGACTGCTGGTGTAGAGGAGCGGCTACACGTCAGGAGCCTCTATAACGTCTAATGTACACCTTTTCACAACACTTGTGCAGGTCATCCCAGCTGCATGAAATGGGGGAGAAATCAGCGGAAGATTGCCGTTACCAAGGAATACAACTGGCGCTGCATGGAGTGCAAAACTTGCGAGATATGCTATCAGAAGGGCGATGATGTGAGTTCTCTAAGGCAAAGGCAGATTGTTGTACGAGCGTTTTCCTGAATCGCAGTTTGCCAATCCATCACGATAGTCTAAGATCATGTTCTGCGATCGCTGCGATCGTGGCTGGCACCTATACTGCCTTCAGCCCCCTCTCGCCAAACCTCCCAAAGGTGAGTGAGGACCGTCGAAGTGTGCAGGCACAAAAGGGTCACTAACCCCGCTTCTGGATTACTAGGCGTATGGAACTGCCCTACGTGCAAGGAACTCGAAGGCCATATACTTCAGCATAAGATTGCTAAGACATCCTCTCACTTCTCGCCTGTTGTTGGTTCCCCCTTGGTTTCCTCATTTGGAGCCTGGGAGGCAGGAGCAAACCATGGAAGTGCAGCATTAGGAGGGAAACGACACGAGACAACTTCTCCCTTCAAAGGGCCAATGAAGGCCAGTGCTCCGCTACTCTTTGAAAATCATCATTTCAACGGAGATACTTCAGCGATGCCGTCAGCAAAACGGGAGAACGGTGAGACGAAGATGGGAGTGGGACGAAGGATCCGCAAACCGACGGATCTGGATCGTAGCTTTGAATTTAGTCGAAGCCCTCATGGTTCCAATTCACCCGGTACAGCCGTTCTTTCTCGATCCAACAGCAGCGCTAGCATACAACGAGGCGGCGAGGAAAAGCGGGGAAGAGGCAGACCGCCGAATGCTTCCAAGCAGAGAATCATCGTTCGCCTGAAACGGGGTGCGAATGCAGCCGGAACAAGTGATGACAAGCGTCGTATGAAAGCTCGAAAAGCTCGTCCAAAGTCATTGGTACTGCCTGTTTTTGACTTTATGGCGGGCGAAGGAGAGGATGATGATGACGATGATGACGACGACGACGACGACCATGATGATGATGATGATGATGATGATAGCAGTGACTTGGCATCGTCATCAAACGCTCCCACGCCTCGTGCGCTTTCCGTCTCAGAAGAAGGAGATGACGATGACGGCGCAAACTCAGAAGAGGAAGATGCGTTCGGTGGCATCTTAGCAGAACTGGAAGCCGACACTTCCAAGACGATCCCCACAGCAGAGGACAAGGAGAGGTTTGAACGGAGTAAATTGTCTGCCGAGCAAAGGTTGGGCGGATCAGTGTCGAGTCTACCAGGTTCGACGAGTGGTCGCATCATCAAGAAGCCAGGCACAAACTCTCTCGAGACAACGTTGTCAGTGCCGAGTGTTTCTTCTGCCAGTGGCTACTTTGCTGGGTCTCCTTGGGCGGGGACTGGAGCTGGCGGGGAGAAGGCGAGGTCTAGTAGAGGAGCAAAGGGAGTTCCAAAGACCGCCCCTCCCTATTTTGAGCCGTCCGCCCCAGCAACGCCAGACACACCACTGATCGAGTACTCGAAGGCAACCTTGGCAGAAAGCGGAAAAGCAGTCCCTATCAAGACGATTCGGTTTGGTGGCTTCGACATTGACACATGGTATCAAGCTCCTTATCCAGAAGAGTATAGTCTGGTCCCTGACGGCCGGTTGTGGATTTGCGAGCACTGCTTGAAGTACATGAAGAGCCGTTTCATGGCGACTCGACATCGGATGAAGTGTAAGATGCGCCATCCTCCTGGCGCTGAAATCTACCGTGACGGCAACGTCTCCGTCTTTGAAGTCGACGGTCGAAAGAATAAGATTTACTGTCAGAATTTGTGCTTGCTAGCCAAGATGTTCCTCGATCACAAGACGCTCTACTATGACGTGGAGCCGTTTCTGTTCTATGTCGTCGCGGAGATGGATGAATTAGGTGCACACTTTGTCGGCTACTTTTCCAAGGAGAAGCGAAGCCCGCTAAATTACAACGTCAGCTGCATCATGACACTTCCTATTCGACAGAGAAGAGGTTGGGGTAACTTTATCATTGACATCAGTGAGTAGCCTCTCTTGGGGTGGGGAGTGAAGCGAAATTAGGTGAGAATCTCACTCTTGCTGCGTCGTTTAGGTTACCTTTTGTCGAAGAAAGAAGGAAGGTTGGGGTCGCCGGAAAAGCCGTTGTCTGACCTGGGTTTGCTGAGCTACCGAAACTACTGGACTCTGGCCGTCTTTTACTACCTACGATCGAACAATCGACGCGATCTGACCTTGGAAGAGATCAGCAATGCAACGTCCATGACGCTGGAAGACGTCTTTTACGTGCTTCGAGAGCAGGATATGATTGCTGTCCTCGACGGTCACTCTGGCAGGATTCGAGGCTCAGCGACGTCAAAGTACAAATCGAGAGAAGAAGCCAAATCGGGGACCATTAGCGGTAGTAACGGAATGATCCGACCAAGAAGGGAACGGCCGACGTCCTCTTCAAGTGCAGGGAAAGACAAGGATTCCGCCGCTACGACCATTCCCACCGAGTACGAAATTCATGTCGATCCCGACTACATTCGCGCGCATCTTAAAAACTACGAAGCGAAAGACTACCTGCAGGTGAAACCGGAGCATCTCCACTGGACTCCCTTCCTGGTTGTTCGAACGCTCACACAGGCGGCCTTAAATGCAGATGACGTGGAAGCAAGTGAAGTAGGCCCGCCTCCGTTGTATAGTATGGCGCCGAGGAAGGGTCAAGAGCCAATAGAAGCAACGCAAGAAGCAAACGAGGTAGCGGCCCATCCCACGTCGGCAATCGAAGCAGTGGAACGCCTCGAGACGGGAGGCGCCGAGGCGCGCATCAGTGGCAGTCAATTGGTCGATTCGAGGAAAGCGAGTCAAGATGTAGAGATGGAAGAGAGACTGACAGCAAGCAGCGTTCAAGCTCAAGTCATGCTCCATGAGCAAGGCCAGCCGACTGTCATTGTACCTGCGTCATTGGACGTAGAAGAATTCGAAGAAGAAGAAGAGTCCTTGCTCGCCGATACAGAAGAATCTATAGAATTGAACACCCCCTCCCCCACGTCAAAGTCGAGTAGAGAGAAGAGATCATCACCTTCTCCGACCTCGACTGCTATATCCACGCCCAGTAAAAGGGCTCGAACGCTACCTCAACGTCGAAAGGAAGAAGAAGAGCAACAACAACAACAACAGCAACAACAACAGCATCGCCGTCATCATCATCATCATCATCATCATCAACCTTCTCTTAGTCGTGGAGGAAGCACGAAAGGGATGAAACCAGTGGTAGAGATTGCGTCCAAGATGACAACCCTTCAAGCAGCAGAGATAAGGCGGAGACTAGCGCAAGGAAAGATAAGTAGTTTTATGGGCGAAATGATCGAGGACGAGTACAACTGCAGCGATGAAGATGCCCCAGGGTCTGAAGATCCCTCTCTCCAGTGAAATGTGCATGTATGCAACCTACGTTCTCTGTCCTTCCTCCTCTCCTCTGTCGTTTACGATGTGAATCATCTCACCTGTGTTTGTACCATTGTGACCTTAATTCAATCAGATAGCTACTATAGCCGGCAGGCGGTGGCTTGAAAATGGCGCGCTGCATGTACCGTCTAAAACATTGTAGACGGCACGCGGACGGCCGAAGGAAGCTGAGCGCAACCAAAATATATTTCAACTGTGGAGGGACTGAAGGAGGAAAGAATAAAGTTCGCGAAGGTAAAGTAAAGTACATCAGTCTGTAGCAGCAGCGGTGTAGGCTACTGCACTTACTCTACTCCCCAATTGTAGGCAGCGACAAGGAAGCAGTAGCAGCTCTCCTCCGCCCTACTTGCATCGCTCTTTCGTGCCTGCGTTTTGAGAAGCCATGCCGCCCTCATGGCTACGTCACTTGGGAGAGACCCCATCGAAGGTCCCAGCTGATCTGGAGAATGCAGATTGGAGCGGCGGATTAGGAATAGGCAGTAGTAATGCCAATGCTCCCATCTTTTCGGAAGGACTCCTCTCAGCTTCGAATGTGGCTCTTCAGGGAGAAATTTGCGCTTTTGCGGTGGAGCCGATGCTGGGCTACATTGCAGTTGGAACCACTACTGGGAGCATACACCTCTTTGGAAAGCCTTCTGTCTCCATATCTTGGACATTGAGGCCGGCAAACAAGGTGCGACACTTGCTCTTCAAGAGTGGAAGTCCTCTGCTCATTGCCATAGGTGCGTTGATATGACTTTACTTTAGATCAGGCATCTCTTACTCACGTTTTTTATCTGTCTGTACATGCAGATGATCGCGATAACCTGTCAATCTTTGATCTGTCTAGGAACGACCCGCAGATCAGAGCAAAAGCCTCCGCTACCACCAATCCCTTCCTGCCCTCGCAATCAACTACGACCGGGTCCGGGCCGAGCAATCCAACGCACACAGACACCCCGATGAGAGTGGGAGCGCATAGTGCCAGAAACAGTGTCATCTGCATCGAAGTGTCACCTTTACACAATCACTTGTTCCTGGGTCTGAGGGATGGCACAATTGACACATTCGAGTGAGTTGCGAGAGTATCCTCCTCGTTACGGAGCACTGACAGTCATCCCATCTTGTATTCCACAAACATCAGCCTGGAGAGATTCACTTCCAGTCCTTACAGAGTACCGAATCTGTGGTGGGAGGAGGAAGAGATCCTACGCAGATCTGGAGTACCGGATGCGCCCAACCGAAGGCATGTGCCTCTCATCATCGACATGAAGTCACACCCAAAGGACTTGAATCAGATGTTATTGGGTTATGAGGGTGGCGTCATTCTATTAGACGTCAAACAAAAGACTGTACTGAAGACGTACCAACTTCGTCACTTACCTGGTGTAGTAGGCTCAGGCGTTGGTCATCCGGACCTGATTTGGACGGAACGATCCTGTCCAGCGACATGCATTGCTTGGAGACCCGATGGCTTGGTGTTTGCATGTGGCCACGAAGACGGCTGCATTTCCTTTTGGGACGTGCTGGATGATTCGAAGCCAGTCATGGTTCGTACGCTGGAGCTGCTTGATGTGGACAGGCCGGTCGGTGTGCCGGACAACATCGTTGGCGGTCCTGCGAGGAGCAGGGAGCCGATCTTCAAGCTGGCATGGTCTGGGTTCCCAGAGCAGTCTTGGCTGGACTTGGCCGCCAATGCTACGAGCAAAGTTCAGCAACAGCAATATCAGCAGAGTCATGCCGCTCAGCAAGACCTCACGTCAGGCAGCATCTTGACAGTCCTGGGAGGCGCAACAGAACGTCAACCTCCTGGCCTTGTTTGTTTTCATATGCCACCTTTTGCATGGTCTTACGCCTCCTACTGGAACTCAAAGACGCCAGAAGCAGCTCACAAAGCAAGACAAGCGCTCAAGGCATCGTTGGACACCACACTAGAATCGAGATACTCGACGCCGTCAGCGGTTGAGGACTTCTTACTCATACCCAAGAACAATCCATACTACGGACTTACCTTTGATCCGACGAGCATCATCATTCTCGAGTCCGCCGATCCACTGTTGCCTCCCCTTCCTCCTCCAGCCGCTACAAGAGGTCTCTCTGCATTCACCTTTCCTCCTCCGTCATCGTCATCTGCAACGCTCATGTCCACGCCTCAGCCAGGTATTCAATACACGTTTGCCCAGAACAGGTTGAACTTGCCGCTTCCACTTTCCACAGCAGGATCTGGAGCTATCATTGGCGCTAAGATGATAGAAGTATCTGTCCATTCTTATCGTAAATTAGCAGGGAAACGGGATGTTGCGGCTGCATACACGACCCTTTCGCCGGGTAACAACTTTGCAATGGAGGCGGGCACGGCGCGTGAAGTGGAAGAGGATGTAGTCCTTCAAGGTGGTCTAGCTATCCCGACTGTCGTTGGTGGCTCTATTGGATTGGAGAGGCAGGAAACATTAGAGACAATGGCCAAAGCAGAGAAATTTCGCATCTTGATCACTTGGCACATTGATGGGACTGTCAGATTTCACGATGCCAGTCCTCACTTGTTGTTGTTGGGCGGACACGGTCAAGGCCCCGGGGAGACACAACCAACGAGCGTACTGGGATTGCCTGCCTCGCTGCAAAGTTCGCCTCCGTTCTCTGTGAAAGCCGGACAGCTGGAAAAGGCGTTCCCGTCTCCGTTGCCACAGCTCACGATTGACATCAGAACCCTTGTACAGAATGAGCGGCATACAGGACAACCCACATTTGAACGACTGAATGGCGATTTGACTCGTCTTCAGATTGCCAAGGTCGAATTTGCTCCAGAAGCTCTGGAAGTCGTCATAGCGCTTCGATCAGGCCAAGTCTTTCTTCACAAGTTTGGCTATGCTCGCTTCTCGGAGACGGAAGAGATAAAGGAGGCAGTAGCCGATGAAGTCCTACAAGATGAAGAAAGTGCAGCCGACTTTGCTCAACTGTCACCATCCACCTCGCAACACTCCTCACAGCATCGACTTTCAATGTCACAACTGGACGGGGTCATGGCCGGTGCGATGCGAGATCTCGACGTTGGTGCCCTCTCGAATTCTAGTAGCCACGCATCAGCTACCGGTGGACCAGCACCTGCAAGGCCAGCGAGAGATCCGAAGAGGCTAAGTATCGCTCGGTTGGGAGGCGTGGCTCCTCAGCGTGGAAGTAGAGGGCAGCCCGGTGAAGGCAACGTTGGTGAAGAGATGCCCAGTCCGCCTCGGGCCTCACAGCAGCAGCATGGATATCACAACGCATCACAGCAGGCCCATCAAGCCGCACCAAGGCAATATACAAGCCACACACCGCAACAATATCATTCCGGGCTGGTGGAAGAAGTGACTACGATCGGTCACTTGGCGACTTGGCACTCGGACGGCTTCAAACCCAATGTTCTGATCGACCTGCAAAGAGGAGAAGTGACGACGATCACCACCAGCGATGTAGGGTTTGTAGCTATTGCCTGCGGACTCGCATTGGCCGTCATCGATATGCGTGGGCCTGAATTGATCATTCGAGAAGGATTTGGGGATGATGAAGCGAGCCACAACCGATCTTCTTCTCATCGAGATCGAAAGGAAGAGAGGAGGATAGTCGAAGAAGAAAACAAGAGTCCGATACGTCTGCTGAAATTCAGTATATGTCGATCTGAGAGCCAGCCCATGCTGTCTCCAACTCTTCTAGCAATAAGAGAGAACGGGTACATCACGTCGTGGACTTTGATCAAGAGCAGTCTGGATATGTGGATCTGTGAGAGAAGTTATGGTGGCGTGATGAATGAGCTGCGTCGTGCAATCTTGGTGGAAGTCCTAGACAAAGCAGGCAATCTATGTCCTGCTGTGGGTGGTGAACTGCAGAGAAGTTTACGAGAGCAAGGAAGAGGAGTGCAGGACTGGCAGCAACAGCTACTTCATCATCCTTCTGATATCAACATTCTCTTTGGAGTCGGACCACGGACACTCTTCCTTCGAGTAGGCTTGACTGGGCCGCTCCTGGCAAAGGTAGACGTGGAAGAGGACATAGAAGGGGCATGTGTCGTGGATAAATTTGGCGAGAAGATCTGTATGACGTTGAGTAGCACTTCCATTCGTCTATACACTCTCCCTTCTCTGGCGTTGATCACCAGGGTGCAGAGGCACAATCGTAACAGGGAGGAAAGGTTGAGCATTCAAAAGGTCAGTCTTAGCTTTGATGGAAGTGGAGATTTCATCGAGGTGATGAACAGTTTGGACGTTCGAATGTGGACGATCTTTGCAACATTGCCAAGGGCTGGACCCCCTTCCTTGCTGCTCTACCAGCCAGTGTCGATGCCGATGGCGCCGACTACGTTTAATAACATGGCTAATAGTGTGGTCAACTGGATCGGTGGGAAGAGTAGCGCTATCACGACTGGCGCCCAATTTGATGAAGCATTGGCGGGTAACAAGAGACCACCACCCCCGAAATTGCCCGAGCAGAAGTACATCGAGGTGAGAGTAGTCGAACTGGCTATTCGTGAGAGGGAAAAGGCGGCAGCAGCAGCGGCAGCTTCAGCTTCAGCCTCAGCGACGGGCAGGGGTACAGTGTCAGGGGTGGGGTCAAGCTTTGAGACCTCTTCGATTGCGCCCTCGCGTTTCTCCGCAGACAGCTTGTTCGCTCGAAAGAAGGAAGAGAGGAAGGACATTGTCCGTGAGACAGATCAAGCAGCCAGTCAAGGGTCATGGAACATCGATCTAGCAAAACAACGGGGTGAGATGATGAACAGCCTGGAAGAAGGACTAACTTCGCTGGAAAGGGGTGCAAAGGGGTGGATGCAAGGAGCCAAGGAAGACTTTATCAAGCAGGCAGCAAAGGACAGACTGTCAAGATACTTTTGAGCTTCTGCCTTTCACCTTTACTCGAGCGACGTTCAGAAGGATGAGCATCTCCATGTGTTTCCCCTGTAACAACGAAGAATGTCCATGGGATCGTCTTTGCATGAGTGTCGTTATGGGCCGCGGCTATGTTCGTTCCTTTTCTATTGAGAACGCGAGCATATTCCTTACGTCATGAAGCCATGTTCGGTGAAATAAGGCGGACTAGAACTTCACTTGCTAACCTTTTTACAAAGCCTGTTCCCAAAAGATAAGGCTATGCTACTGCAAATCTTCTATTAGACATGATGTATGAGAGCAATCAAAGTCCAGTGCTCTTTATTTTTGCTTTTTTCCACGTCTTCCGGACATATTAAAAATTGTACTGTAAGTAGCGTATGCCACTGATCTACATTCAAATAGCAAAGTAAAAAATACCTTACCCCTTCCCACTTATGAATATTTGAAGTGAAGGAATGATGGTTCCGGTCAAGAGAGTAGGAGAGCGCGTTCAAGAGCTCTCTTCTATACGCCTGGTATGAAAAGTAAGGCAAGGCAGGCATTCATTCGCATATCAATCTGTGGCTTGTGACATTGCTTTTCAGGAAGGTGCCAAAAGCGGACTGGGCCATCCTACCAGAAGCCGGCCACTACTTCTCTACTTTTCGCAAGGTGTTCTTGGCTAGTCCTTTGCATCACTGTTTCTCGACAGTCATCACCATTGCTCTGTCGATCACACTCTTATCTTTTGCAGTGCCACCATTTCAGTCTCTGTCGCAAATCGACTTGCATTCCCTCATCAGAGGCGCGCTTTGTGTATTAAGGAAAGGCGTCCCTAACACCACGCTTTTGCCGCCAAAGGATTCACGAAGCAGTGAAGCTAGAGTTCTTCGTGAACCCCTCATACGGACCGGTAGCTTCGTTCAGATCCACACATCGACGACTTAACCCACTGCTGCTCATTCTTCAACTGCTCTGATAAGCACTGCTCTTACGCCTACGCCCGCTGTCTTCCCCCGATTCCTATTTGTTTTCTTCTTCTCTTCCCCTCACTAATTTCCACCCCACCACCGACTTCATCTCCCGCTTTCGACGCCCACTGCGACAAAAAAGTATTCAATAATCACCAAAGACACGCTCTGAGAACTCTGGCCAAGAAAGGAAAAGGCTGTGCTTGCGTACAACCTGTTACCTGATATCACTCTCGCCCGTCGTGATGGAAGTGTCAGGACATGGTCATAATCGGCACTCATCCGGCTCAAATTTAAGTGATACTCGGCCTGCATACCTAGACAGGTCAGCATTATCGCCGACTGAATACGGTCTCTTCTTTAAATGGCTTGCAACTATAAAACCTTCAAGAAGTGGCAAGGCAGATTACCTAGACGAGCAGGATGCATTGCGATTCCTGAGGGAAGAGTGTGGAATAGAAGTACAGGATGAAATTAAGGTAAGTGATTCAGATCCTTGATGAGCGTGGATGTGGGATCGTCGATTGCTTCTTCATTTGGACGCTGGTGCGGTCAGGACTTCCTAGCTCTGGATCATGAAAGTAGCTGACGCCGACGATTGATCCCCGTTCCACTCCAGATCATGTCCCTCTTTGAGAGGTTCCCATCAGGTCTTTTGCCTGGTCACTTTTTTGCCTTGCTACGACTGGCTGCGTGGGTGCAAAGAGGAGAGAGCCCATCGAGAACGATGCTCTTCATTCAAGCGTCGCCGCCAAAGACTGGATTGAAGAGTGGTGAACCCATTCTTCCCCCCACACACCATGCCGCGAAGTCGCCTCGACAAATAAGTCACAATTTCTCTTCACCAAAAGCAGTATTAGCACCATCTAAAGCAATCGAAGTCATTGCCAGATCTATCATACAGAAAGATGACCATGTCAGATCATCATCGATTCATGTGGACGATCGCGCTCTTCCACCTATACCAGATGAAGGCAGCAAGCCGCCAAATCCCTTCCGACAAAGTGCACCACCTCAGTCTTCGAACAGCGGGATGTTGGGAAGTGCCATCTTCGGCTTCGATCCTGCACCCAACCCATTCAAGCAATCCAAGCCAAAGCTAGTTCGACCTACGCCAATCGTTGCTGATGCTTCCACTTCAGTTTTGGGAGCTCCATCGATGCCAATCGTCAATCCGTTCCAATCTGGTCACTCTGCTTCCTCGTCTGCGTCAAATTCGCCTATGTCAGGAAGATCTTTGCTAGACGCTGGCCAAGATCCTGAGCACGATCAAGAGCAAGGACCACCACTACCCCCTAGACCTCTCGAAGGAATGGGTATGGATCTGAGACCACCACCTCCCTTGCCACCTAGACATATTTCACCGCTTATCCAAGCAGGTCTCAATGCTAGAAGTGAAGTGAAGAAGAGAAAGGAAGCATTACCACCAAAGACGTTTACCGTACTGCAGAGTACAAGTGACAGGCACCACCCTAAAGAAGCTCCCAGACTGTTGACTGGTCAAGCTGCTCCCCCGGCTCTACAGAAGAGGAAGAGTCTTCATGGGTCAGAGCATCGAAGGAGTATCACTGAGCTCTACGGTTCAGCGCTGAGTGCAACTGGAGGTGGTGGTGGAGCTCATAGCACCAAAGTTCCGATTCATATGCCAGCAGGACTACCGGCGCCTCCAACAGTGGTGATCGCACCCACACCTGAACCACACCCCTCCAGCGAGCACGCTCCAAGCAACCGAGTAGGACCGCTACCGCCTACGATTGCTCCCAAAGCTAGTTATGGTGGGAAAGGGAAACCTCATATTCCAGCGTGGCTTCGAGAGCAGGAAGAATTGCAAAAGTCTTCCTTGCTTGACCATCACAACACCGGTAGCACTGCACCTCGAGATCAGCTTACTCAATCTCATTCATCGCATCACACTCGACCGAAGAAGAGAACGGCATCAGCAGCGCAAAGGATACAATTTTTGGACGACGACTCGGATGAAGAAGGAGATCACTCGGAAGTGGAAGATGGAGCCCTGAGTGAAAACGCTAGAAGTGCTGCTTCCATCGATCGACATCATCCATTCTTTCAACACTCTCGAGATGCGAACAAGCGAGGTGTTGATCTCAACGAGACACTCAGTAAATTAGTGGTAGAGAATGCAGTGGCGAAAGCGGAAAGAGATTCCAAGTACGGTGGAAGCAAGGGACATTCAGAAGGTTCTACAGCTCAAGGCAACTCCACAGTCGACAATCGACCATCGGGCAGAAGCAAGACTGTCCGAGACAGCTCAAAGAACGGCACGTCGAATGTGCAAAATGGTCCTCCTGTGATCCCACCTAGACGGAAGGGAGAAGTATTCCAGTCGACGTTTGCATCTGGCACTTACCCTGGCTTTGGCAAATCGGCCCGTGTTGAGGGACCCACTGTAGGTGGCTTGCGACAGACACCAGCTAGTAAGAAGGCAGACGTGGGTATTCCAGCGAGTGTGCTGGCGGAAAGGGAAAAGATGGAGAAGGAAAGGGCGGAAAAACTTTCGATTGACACGAACCTACAATCAACTACGCCATCCTTACCACCTCCAATGAGGAGAAGGATCAGTTCGAACAGCCAAGTCAGCTTGAGCGACAGTAGCGCCACTACACCTCGATCACCGAGAGAGGAGAACCACCTGCCGCTGTCGATCAACTCAATCGCAAAGAGCGGGACAGGCATTCGAGAAAGAGTTAGTGACTTGTTCAAGGGAGACCTTCAGAACATCTCTGAGCGACACGATTGGCTTGCAAGAGCAGCAGAAAGGGCGAAGGGAGGGCCTCTGAACGATGCTAGAGTAGGCTTGATGAGTTCGAGTGATGATGAAGATGATTTGAACTACGATGATGCGCCCGAGGTAGACGACGATTATCTTGAAGAGAGAAGGCGGGAAGAGAGAGAAAAAAACCGGTACACGATGTTCGAGATGGGGAGTCACAAAGGCTTCGCCGGAACAGATAACAATCCCGACGATCGCGCCACACCTTTGAGTCGAGTTCGTCCAAGTACTCAGCACGATTCTTCTCCTCTGCCGCAGAGAAGAGCGACAGATCACATCAGAAGGAGTACGAGCGGTGCCGGTAACACAGCCCACGTTCGGCGTAGTAGTCTACTAGCACGGGGAAGTTCAAGCTTCAGCGATGAGGACGACGGAGGCAGTGCTCTACTCGTTGAAGATGATGCTGTCACTTCCGACTTTGACAATGGTCATCGATCTAAGGATGCACTAGGACCAGAAAGGCACAAAGCAAGCCCAAAGACGGCATCTGAACAGCAAGGATGGCACCAATTTTCGCAGTGATCTTCAATTCAGCACACCTCTCCATCTCTCGATCTCTCTTTCCTCCTCTTCTCCCCTTTCGCTGTCTCCCGCGGTCACTCTCCCGCGATCCACATCCCCTTCCCCACCCTTATATGTGTTCCATGTATGATCCCTCTCACTAATCAACACGCAATCCTTCATCATCATGTGTTAGTATAATCAAGATCCCTAATCTGTCTATTCACTTGTGCAATCAATTCTAGAACAATAGAAGTTGGGCACTTTACTTTCAATGACGACTTGACTGTTGCAAAAGGATGACGGAGCCACCGAGTGGGCAATACTGGTACAATTAATGAGATCTTCTGCTAGAAAATCTTTGACTTGAGGGAGAGATGTAGTGGTCCTCGACAGGAGAGTCGATAGGAGCGGCGGTGCACTTCCTGACGTTGCGGTGAGGTTGACGAGGCCTGCCAAGAAGGGCGTCTAGTGACAGCGGTTTGCATACTCTTTGCAGGCGCCTGTATCCCCTTTCATACCAGTGTCGTAAGTCTTGACAGAACTCAGACGGCTGATTGGCGTGTCCCTGCCAGCCTGTCCAGGATCTGCAGAGGGAGAGAAGATCAGAGGTGGGACACGTAGTCGGTCTTCGTGGCTTCACTTACATTTCGAACGACTGGCAAGTTGAGTGCTGTTCCGATGAAGGGCATCTGTCGTAGGAAGTTGAGAATGACTGGAAAGAAGTCGCTAGAGAAGTTCAAGTTTGTCGAAGGGAGGAAGGGGGGGGGGACAAACAACGCATTGTGAGCAAGAGAATTCGCCGGAAAACATTGTGTCTGCTTGAGGTGAATAAGATCGCAAAGAACCAAAACTCACCCGAACAGATTCAGGAATCCGAATAGCTCCACCATCATGCCAATTATTGTCCATTTGGCAAAGACCAGAATCATCCCGACGAAGAAACAGATCGTGCCTCTTAATTTTTCTTTCCTTGCGAAGAAATAAAATGTCTTTTGAGGCCCAATGAGTAGTGTGATTCCTGACGTGAACAGGACATTCCCTAAGGCCAATAAAGCTGCATCGAAGAAGAGAATGATGCCTAGAAACAAGAACAACACCCCGAATGAGACGAGCGCTGCGCCAATTTCTGAGAGAAGAAGTGGCAAGCAAGAAATTCGAGGGTCAGCTGCTGTGCCTCCCTCAGAAGAAATAGTCTACGCTGTTCCACCACCACCATTGTGGGGGCCGCTTGACTTACTCTGCTGATCGGTAAGCCACATCTTGTTGTTGTCGTCGTCGTCGTCGCCGCCGCCGCTGAAGCTGCTAGTATAATTTGCGCTTCGACAGTGTCAATCGATGGGACAGAGGGAAGGGCGTAAGTCGTTCAATACCTTCTTGATAAATAAACGATCCGACTGCCAGTGGGAATGAGTTGCGCGTCATTCAGCATTCGTCGTAAACGCACAGCGCTTTTGCGTTCAAAATTCCGAGTCCTTTTCGCATTGCCAGTGTTGAGGAGCGGGAGAATATTCACGTGTCTGTCGCGTCGAGAGGACCTTAAAAGAGTCGCACAAACCCTCTTTCTTTTTAAGAGTGCATAGATAGGCGCCCTCGCGCGAGATCAAGCAACACTGACTACATCAAACACGGAATCGTCACCCGATCTGGGCTGCTCCTTGACCGCAGAAGTCATGGCGCCTCCCAGGCAAGTGTCGAAAGCAAAAACGATCAGGGCGGCAAGCTTCGACAGTGATAGCGATGGAAATTCAGACGAGCCAAAGAGGAAGCCAGTAGCTCGCAAGACAACACCACAGAAGCGCAAAAGGGGCGTGATACAAGACAGCGACAGCGGCAGCGACGAAGAAGAGGACAACGAAGATGATGAAGAAAATTCCGAGTCAGAGGAGGACGAGAAAGAGGTGAAAGGCGTTGGCGTCAATGGAGAAAAAGCAGAAGAGGAAGAGGAAGATGACGACGTTGCAGAGGAGGAGGAGGAGAGCGATGAAGAAGAGGACGACGATGAGGAGCAGACTGACGTGACTGTCATCGAGAAGGCACTCGCTCCCAAGCGCACTGCGCGCAGAACAAAGAGGGAATCAAACGACACCAAGGTGCAGACTAGCAGCGAAGACGAGGATGAAGACACAGCACTCGCCACGCCTAGAAAGCCTACATCGAGTGAAACAAATGACATTGCAAAGGAGACCCTGCCAAAGACACCGGAGCAGAGATCGTCCCTACCACCAGCGGGGAACGTGTCAGCACAGACACCCCGTCAAAACTTCCCATCCCTCCCCTCTAGAGCAATGTCGGTTGCTGCTACTCCAGCCACTCAAGGGAGAACCCTTGCACCCTCCCAACCTGTACCACCGAAGATCAGGCTGGTCATTCACAAGATGGTCTTAAGGAACTTTAAATCATATGCGGGCGAGCAGATCATTGGACCATTTCATAAGTCGTTCTCTGCAGTTGTAGGTCCAAACGGAAGTGGCAAATCCAACGTGATTGATGCCATGCTCTTCGTCTTTGGATGGAGAGCGAACAAGATGCGACAAGGTAAGCTGAGCGAATTGATCCACAACAGTGCTGGACAGGAGAGCATTGCAAGTTGCTCGGTCGAAGTGTGGTTTCGCGAGATTGTCGACCTGCCTGGGCCTGATGACTTCAAGGTCGTACCTGGCAGCAAGCTGATTGTCGCTAGAACTGCCTATCGAAATAATTCGTCCGTGTATACCTTGAATCACAAGAAGAGTAATTTTACCGAAGTGACGACCTTACTCAAGACCAGAGGTATCGACCTGGACCACAAGCGATTCTTGATTTTGCAAGGAGAGGTGGAGAGCATTGCACAGATGCCACCGAAGGCGAAGAACGAGCATGAAGAAGGCCTGCTCGAATACCTCGAAGATATTATCGGCACCAGCTCTTATAAGACGCCGATCGAAGAGGCTTCCAAGAAGGTCGATGACGCCAATGAACTGCGAGGAGAAAGGCTGGCTCGATTGAAGATTGTGCAAAAGGAGAGAGACAGTCTGGAGTCTAAGAAATTGGAAGCTGAAAGCTACCTTCGCGATCAGAATGCGCTAACGCAATGTCAATCGACACTGTGGCAGGTCTACATGCTAGGCTGTCGAGACGACATCAAGGTGGCGGCGGAGGCGATGGAGAAGTTCAAGAGCGTCATGAAAGAGGAGAGGGAAAAAAATGCAGGATCCAAGGGCGAAATTGAAGCTCTTGAGAAAGAGTACAAGAAGGTGAATAGCGAGTTTGACTTGATTGCAAAGGAGAATGACAAGGTAGTCAAAGAGCTGTCCAAGTACGAAAAGGAAGACGTTCAACTACAGGAAAAGCGGAAACATCTCGAAACGAAGAAGAAGAAGCTTGCCAAATCGATGAATGAAGACAAGCATGCCAGTTCAGAAGCTAGATCGACGCAGATCAACTCTTCGGAAGAGATCGAAACGTTGGAAAAGGAAGTGAAGAAATTGGAGAGTGCGCTTGAGAAGGAGGAGGCAGAACTCGATCGTATACGAGAAAGTCTGAAGGGAAAGACGGAGAAGTTCAGTATTGCGATTGAGCAGAAGCAGATTGAGCTGCAGCCTTGGACAGCCAAGATTAGTGAGAAGAGCAACACAAGAGATGTGGCCATGGAGGAGAAGAGATTGCTATCTGAGCGATTCGGTCAAGCTGCAAAGGAAGGCGAGGAAGCAAAGAAGGCCCTATCGGAGCTGAAGGAGAGCAGCGAGATGAAGGAGGACGACATGGAAAGGCTTCATGGGGAAAAGGTGCAGCAAAGCCAAAAGGTGGCCACGTACGAAAAGGAGATCAAAGAGATGGAGCAGCAGGAAGAGGCATTGCGAGGCAAAGCGACTGCCAGTCGAGTCAAGTGCGAAGATGCAAAGTCAGCTATGCAGTCGAATCGATCTCGAGGTGATGTGCTCTCTTCTTTGACTCGTCAAGCTGACCTAGGAATGATCAAAGGTTTTCATGGTCGATTGGGAAGTCTGGGCATCATCGACGACAAATACGATGTAGCAATCAGTACTGCGTGCCCTGGTCTGGACAACATAGTCGTAGATGGCGTGGAGAACGGGCAAGCTTGTATCGAGCATCTACGGAAGAACAACCTGGGAAGGGGCAACTTTATCCTGCTGAATAGTCTGGCCAAGGCGAACATGTCCCTTATTCAGACTCCTGAAGGTATTCCTCGGCTGTTTGACCTGGTGAAGCCACGAGAGGAAAGATTTGCTCCTGCATTCTACCATCAGCTGAGGGATACGCTGGTTGCTCGTGATTTGGCACATGCTAACCGAATTGCGTACGGGGCTCAACGATGGAGAGTGGTAACGTTGGATGGCCAACTAATCGACAAGAGCGGTACCATGTCTGGAGGAGGAACAAAGGTGGCAAAGGGCGCAATGAGTTCCAAAGCTTTCACTCAGGAGGTGACGCTGGAGCAGCTGTCCAAGTTTGATCGAGAAAGGCAGGTGCACGAGGATGCTCTTCGAAACCATGTAAAGTACACGCAAGACATGAGAGGGATGCTGGAAACGTGCAGGAGAAGGGTGCCCCAGATTGACGTGGAGATGGAAAAGCTGCAGATGGGCCAAAGCAACACGCAGAGGATGATTCAGGAGGCGCAGAAACGTGTCAAGGAACTGCAATCGCAGAGTGGCCCCGATGATGCTGACGATCGGCGCGTCAAGGAGCTCGAAAAGCAAGTGGCCGGTCTGGACCAGGAGATTGAGAAGCTGAGCAAGACTTCTGCTTTGATTGAAACTGATATCGCAGCATTGCAGGAGAAGATCTTGGAAGCCGGTGGCGTGGAGCTGAGAGCTCAAAAGAGCAAAGTGGATGGCATCCGAGATAGAATCGAGTTGTTTGGAGAGCGAATGACAAAAGCAGAGGTAGCAAAGACAAAGGCAGAGAAGGATCTGTCGAAGCTGACAAAGAGTTCGGAGAAGAATGCCACCAATTTGACCGGGTTGGGAGAGGAGTTGGAAGAGGTCGTCGAGCTCATTGCGTCCAAATCACAGGCAGTCCTGGAAGTGAGGGAGAAGGTGAAAGAAAGTCAATTCGAACTCGAGAGCAGGAAAGAGGTCAAGGATGAGATCAAGGAGAAGTTGGAACAACTCATGGAGAGTGCCAATACCTTCCGGATGTTGGAAATGGAAGTCAAACAGAAGTTGGAAGACAATGAGAAGCTGTACAATGACAACGAGAAGAGGCTTCAGCACTGGATGGAGAAGCATGGCAAGCTACAACTGCAGCCGATCGATTCGGATGAAGACGAACGCGACGACGAGGGAGGGGAAGGAGAGAAGGCGCTGGTAAAGGAGGGCAAGAAGGAGAAAGAGAGATTGCATTCCGTCGGAGAGGAGGAAGAGGGAGAAGGAGAGGAAGAGGAAGAGGAAACGAGCGTGGTGGAAAGAGAAATCGGCTCACTGGAACTGCAAGAATTCTCCACAGATGAACTGCGATCTTTCAACAAAGAACATCTAAAGGCTGAGATTGTCGTCTACGAAGGAAAGCTACAACAGGGAAGCGGCAATCTTTCTGTCTTGCAGGAGTATCGCAAAAGAGAGCAGGAGTTCCTCGCTAGGGCCAGAGATCTGGAGCAGACCACGCAAGAGAGGGACGAAGCCAAGCAGCGGCATGATGATCTACGAAAGCAGAGACATGAGTCGTTCAAGACTGGATTTGATATCATCTCTTCCAAACTCAAGGAAATGTATCAAACCATCACGTTGGGAGGGAATGCCGAGCTGGAGTTCGTCGACACCTTGGACCCGTTCAGTGAAGGCATCTTGTTCAGCGTCATGCCACCAAAGAAATCTTGGAAGAATATCAGTAATCTGAGTGGTGGGGAGAAGACGTTGAGCAGTTTAGCATTGGTTTTTGCCCTTCACGCATTCAAGCCGACGCCACTGTACGCCATGGATGAGCTAGATGCTGCTCTAGACTTTCGAAACGTTTCCATCATAGCCAATCTGATCAAGGAGAGGACAAAGGGAGCTCAATTCATTGTCATTTCACTGCGCAATAACATGTTCGAACTTGCATCCCGTTTGGTGGGAATCTACAAGACCAACGGTCAGACGAAAAGTCGTGAGTGGTGCTTCAAGAGGGTGATGGGCATGCTCGAAAGGAGCATAGAGACGGATGACCTGACTTTTTATCTCTACTCCATCAGTCGCCGTGCATAACTCTGACCTGCATGCCGTAGCACCGCCGCCGCCTCCGACCCCTTCTCTGCCACCTCCGACGATATCTCGATCGTCGTATGTCTTGGCGACACCGCGACCTTCCGTACCTCGAGGCTCAGTGCCGCTTTCTGTGATGACAACGCCGTCACTGAGTCAATTTGGCGACCTACCACGCACCATTCGAAAGGCAGGGCCAATACCCGGTCTCATGGGTGGCCCAGCCTTGCTGTTGACCACCCCTTCCCAACACAGCTTTGCTCAGATTCCTCAAACGCCAAAGACAGGCACAATCAAAGGACTGGGCATCTCGAACTCCAGCATGAAATCGTCTTCTTCCCAGAGCATCCGTGGCGACTTTGCTAGCAAAATGAGTCAAGCAAGTGCCAATTTCGTGGCTGCTACTCCACTGGCCCCACGACGACGAAATTAAGTGAACACAGCTTGGCAGGAATGTAGTGCGTATCGCATCGAAATGATTGTAATAGTAATGGTATTTGTAGGGCAGATGACTTTCCTTCGTTGGGAGTGCAGTGTTTCTGTACATTAGACATCACTAGCAGCTACGCAGTCGGAGTCGGGGTGGTGTGTGCGCCTATGCCGCCGAACGTTGCTTGAGATTGCCGTCGTGCGCTATCGACGCGCGTCTGGAAGATTACCGAGACGAATAACAAATCCTTGCAGAGACCGACTAGTGCTGGAATTGGCGCAGGTGTTGTGTGGTATAGACCAGACAGGCGCATAATAAGAATTTGACTCTTACATACAAATTCGGTCAAGGGACAGTACAATGACAACGTTCAGGGAAGGCATTACTTTTAGTATACGTATACTGTGGAGTATGCGGTGCTGTGCACGGTGTGTAAAATACAAGAAGAACCTAGATCACTTTACATATATCGCACCTCCTTCCTTTGTCGTCTTCTTCTTTTTCCCTCCTCCTCTTTTTTTTCTCCTTCCACTCACACACTCACGCACAGAGGAAAAGCAACAAGATCCAGAATGGCTGTCTCTACCCTACCTACCGAGTTTACTCTCAACAATGGAATGAAGATTCCCAGCATTGGATTAGGAACGTGGCAATCACCAAAAGGCGAGGTTCGGGATGCCGTCTGTGCTGCGCTCAAGTCAGGTTACCGGTGAGTTGTAGCAGGGGATATTCAAACGGATCGATTGCTAGCTGCGCAAAAAGAATGGAGAAGACGCTGACGTGTGAGCTTTCGTCACCGTTTGTATGAATGTAGACACATTGATTGTGCCTGGGGATACCAGAACGAGGGAGAAGTTGGCGAAGGAATCAAGAAGAGTGGTGTACCTCGATCGGAAATTTGGGTGACTTCGAAATTGTTTGAGTTCCATCATTCTCACGTCAAGCAAGCATGTCAAGATTCTCTCAATCGATTAGGACTAGACTACCTTGATCTGTATTTGATGCACTGGAATGTAGCTCTTGTGCCAGACGTTCCAGCTGACGGTTCTCTTCCTCAAAAGCCGTTGAAAGAGTCCAATGGAAAGCCCAAAGTTGATGTCGAACTGTCTAACAATCCTTTACCTTGTTGGCAAGATTTGGAAAAGCTGGTCGATGAAGGTTTGGTCAAGTCGATTGGAGTGTCGAATTACAACATTCGAAGATTGGAGAGTCTCCTGAAGGGCGTGCGCATCAAGCCAGTTGTCAATCAAGTAGAACTTTCATTCACTTGCCCACAACCCGAGTTGTTGGCGTACCTGAAAAGCGTCGACATCCTTCCTCAAGCTTATAGTCCCCTGGGATCTACCGGTGCAAGTCACACCTCCATGGAAGTCGTCGATAAGTTGGCAAAGAAGCACGGCGTGGAAGGTGCAAACATTCTCATTTCGTGGCAAGTCGGTCGAGGAGCAAATCCACTTCCCAAGTCCGTCACGCCTTCTCGAATCGCAAGCAATGGAAAGCTGGTCAATCTCTCCGCGGAAGAGCTGAAGGAACTCGAGTCTGCTTCCATCGCACAACCTTTCAAGAAGGTATGTGACCAATCGGAAGATTTTGGTTACGACATCTACGAAATGTCCAACCCCGAGAACAACGACAAGGCTCAGTGGGCAGCCATCAGCCAGAAGAGTCAAAAGTAGATTACACGACGAGAAGCAAAATGTACTGGAGATGTCAATGTAATCGCAGCCTCGTGCCATCAAATGATTAATCTTCTTCCCATGGAATTTGAATTTCAAGAGATTCGTGTGCCTAGAATGTAAAAATAAAGAAAACGAGAAAGGAGATGAGCCCAGAGAGTTTCCCGGGTAGGTGAGGAGAGAGGGAGAAGGCTGTAAAGTGACAAGGTGATGAGAGAGAGAGAGAGAAGGAGAGAGAGAGGAAAAGGGAGAAGAAGTTTCAGAGAATGGAGATAGATGAAAGAGGGTGTAGTGCGGCAAAAAGAAAAGTGTCCATCTACTCGACCGTGACACTCTTAGCCAAATTACGTGGGAAATCGACGTCGACACCTGCAGCAATTGCCAAATGGTAAGAAAGTAGCTGTAAAGGCACCACAGTCAAGAGTCCCTGCAAGGCGTCGACTGTTCTTGGTACACGAATTGTCTTTGCATCATTTTGAATGTCTTGATCGTCGTCGTTGCAGATGATAATCGGTTGACCCTTTCGTGCAGTGACTTGCATGAGAGCTGTTTGAACTTTTGGATAAAGCGAATCCTTTGTCATGATCAAGATGACGGGCATAGATTCGTCGATTAGTGCAAGTGGACCGTGCTTTAGTTCACCAGCCAGAATTCCTTCCGAGTGCATGTAACAGATTTCCTTGATCTTCAATGCTCCCTCCAAGCAGGTCGCGTACTGGTACCCTCTGCCCATGATCAATAGTGATCTTTCCTTTGCCAACGTGCCTCTTGCAAGTGATTGAAGTGCCTTGTCTTGCGAAAGGATATCTCTAATCTGATCAGGCAAGTCGTGAAGGCCGTCTATGATTGAATTTCGTCGATCAGTCATTGAGATTCGATCTTCCGACAATTGAACGGCCATCATGATGAGCGCAATGTACTGCGAGGTGTAGGCCTGGTGGACAGTGAGAGGGGAAACCGATCAGCATCTCTTCATCTTCTCTGCTCTCTTTCCCTCCTTCATTACGTAACATAGACTCACCTTGGTCGAAGCTACACCAATCTCAGGACCTGCATTGATGTGAATACCGCAGTGGGTTTCACGAGAAATGGTGGATCCGACAGTATTGACAACGCCCAAGCACAATGCTCCGCGCTCCAGGCAGTATCGAAGTGCCAAAATCGTGTCGGCAGTCTCACCGCTCTGACTGACAAAGACGCAGACATCGTCACGGAAGATTGGTGTACGTCGATCCAAGAAGTCAGACGCCAATTCCACTGACACGGGAATCTCGGTCAATTCTTCAAAGATGGCTCTTGTAGCAAGACAAGAGTGATAACTGGTACCACAAGCGCAAAAGACTATTCTTCTACACCTTCTCATGGTATTGAGGAACGCTGTAAGACCGCCCAACTTGACTTGACGGGTGTCAAAGTTGACTCTTCCACGCATCGTATTGACCACCGACTCAGGTTGTTCAAAGATCTCCTTTTGCATAAAGTGATCAAACTGTCCCTTCATGATCTCGGCCAATTCCATCTCCAGCGTCTCAATGGATCGCATGGAGGAGAGTCCGTCGTTTCGTCTCAATCGATGAATGTGTAGTTCGCCTTCCGAGATATGGGCAATGTCGTCGTCTTCCAAGTAGAGGACTCGCTTGGTATGTTCAATTACGGCACTGGCATCCGAAGCGATGAAGTACTCAATCGGTTGAGGAAGACCATCCTCGGATAGGAAAGCACGAGATTGTGATCGAATGAGCTTGTTGTTTGCATTGGGCACAGTCAAAGAACCTGGTCCAGCAGGTTGACCGCCAGGAGGTGCCAGAAGGTTCGAGGGCGGGCCGCCCATACCCACTGCAGGCCAAGATAAGATACACGTCAATGAAACATTCCCCATCAGGTGCACTACTGGAGCACCGCACACTCACACTGCTCGTCCGGGTCGACTGCTCCACCGAACTCGACGTCAACGAAATCAACCTTGAGCTTCTTTTCCGTCTTGACACCGATCAAGAGTGGTGAACCTCTTCGAGCAATGACGACCTCGTTAGGGTAGTGGATAGACTTGAAAACGAACGAAAAGGCGCCTTCCTGTATTGCGGCGAGTGAAAGAGGGTAGAGAGGATAGTCCGGTCAGCATCTTTACTTCCTGCTCGGATCCTGCCAGTGCACTCACCAGTTCCTTTACAACACTCTTGATGAGGGTGGTGAAGTCGGGTTTCCTGCCTTGAATCGAGTCATAAAGGTACTTGCATAGAACAGCCACACTTTCGGTATCTGTTTCAGTCTCAAACTTGTAGCCTCTCTTTGTCAAGACCAGCTTCAACTCTCGATAGTTGGTAATGATACCGTTGTGAACTACTGTGAATTCGTTTGTGGGATCACTTCGGTGAGGATGACAGTTCAGTGGGGAAGGTTGACCGTGTGTTGCCCATCTAGTGTGCGCCATGCCGACTTGAGAAATGAACGTCTTGTCAAAGTCGACGGAAGACTCGGCAATGTGACTTCGAAGTGCTTGGACCTTTCCTACTTGTTTGAACACCAAAACCTCCTTGTCCGAGTCACCATCGACAGCGATACCTGGCAGAAGTTTTCAATTGCATCAGTTCACATCCGGAGCAGGCTCTGACGAATGTAGTAGATGCTCACCTGCACTGTCGTAACCTCGGTACTCGAGTCTAGCGAGACCATTGACGAGGGTGTCGATGCAGTGACGTCGGTCCTGATTTTATCAATGAAGACAGCGTCAGACTTCCGTCTCATACAGCTAGTCGAAGCTTACTCTTCTCCTCACCTTCTCCACCAAGTGGTTGATATACGCAAAGATTCCACACTGAAGGAGCATCAATGTGTCAGTATCAGGCGTGCGTACAGCTCGGGCGTACCATCACTCACCATGATTCAAGTCGAAAGTCGAAAAATCTGAAATGCGCGAGCCTACTGATCAAAGGAAGCAAGGGCGCTCGGCAAAGGAAGAGGAGAGTGGGAGAAAGGCAATGCAATCTGTTACGGAACAAGACCTAAAGTGTGCTTCTGAGCGAGAGATGAGAGTCGCGAAAGAAAGAAAATGGGTGGGGGGGACAACGAAGGAGAAGAGTGTGGTTGGTGTGTGTGAGAGTGAATTTGTTGTCGAGGTTGAGGTTCTTGCGTCGGTCTGAAGCTTTGCGCGTCAAGGAATGTTGAAAATTTTGCTGCAACGTTCTGTGATCTTGGGGGGGAAAGACGTGCAGTAGCCCTAATGAGCGGTTCCAATTTGATTGAGAGATGAAAGGAAACAGAGAACGGAGGGCGGAGAAGAAGAGGGGGAGCAGCAGTGAGATAGAGGTGGTCGAAGGAGCAAAGGGTACGCTTCTATAGACGCAGCGTCACTGTTGGTCGGAGTTGCATGGATGGTCGGTCTGTACGAACGAATACGCACCCCTTAAAAATAATATCTAAAATAGGGTCGAATCGTGTTGCTCTTTCTCCTTTACTATTCGGTGCGGAGCGGCACTGGAGCGGTCTGATTGTTTATGTTTTTTTTTCTGCAGCGATCAATAGTAAAACATTTTGACGCGACTAGGCCCTTGACTGCTGGCTGTCTTGGGGCCCCCCGCCTATAGGGATCCGATAAGATATGTACAGAAGAGCCTCCTGAAAGAAAAAGCGTCGAGGTAGGGTTAGGTGTCTGGCCTTCTTTCGCAGCAACGCAGAGGAGGAAAGGGTCTTATTCGCAATCTCAGACAAGACAAAAATCGTGAGAGGCCATGGGAAAGTGCACACGCAGAACACACAGAGGGATGTCAGAAGTCGAATGAAACAGGATCTTGAGAAGAGCATGTGAAAATATATATATAGAGAGAGAGAGAGAGAGTAAAAGAGAAAAAGAGAGAGAGAGAGAAAAGGAACGACGAGCTTCTACTGAGGCTGTATAGGTACAACAACGTGCTTGTGATCACTTGGTTGGCCCACCTCGCAGACGTGAATGGACTGATACCAAGGATCTTTGAGAATCTCTTCCGTAGCCCATCTACCCTTTGGGTCAGGACACAGCATCTTTTTCATCAAAGGGCGACATTCCCTCGGCGACAGATTCGAAAGAGGCGAGGGCGCGGAAGAACCGTGATACGTATGAACGAACTCTTTGAATGTTGGATCCGACATCTTCGCTACTCTCCAAGGCAATTCTTGAAACTGCATGCAATAGAACACAACAGCAGCGGCCCAGACATCGACTAATCTTGCGTCGTATTCTTTGTGTTCGAATTGTTCCGGTGCAATGTAAGGCTCACTGCCACACAAGCCTTTGCTGTAGTGCGTCGACTTTTCCCAGCACATTCGGAAAACGTCCGATACTCCAAAGTCAGTGATCTTGATATGGCCTGAAGCATCCAACAGCAGATTCTCCGGCTTGATGTCACGATGAGCCACACCCATGCTGTGAAGGTAGGTGATTCCATTCATGGTTTGCTTAAAAGTGCACTCGACTTCTGCTTGAGACATACCGCCCCGCTTGATCGCCGCATACAGATCTCCTCCAGGGCAATACTCCATCACTTCACACCAATGGCGATTCTCGTCTTGCACCAGATCGACCGTCTCAACAATGTTGATATGATGCAACGTGGAAGAGATGCAGAATTCAGACGTCAGCTTCTTGACATACTCCTTCTCTGTCTCGTTCTTGCGTCTTTTTCGAAATTCCTTGACGGCGTATAGCTTTTCAGTACTTCGGTCCCACTTGTGAGCCAGTCGCACGACTGCCGTCGCTCCTTTGCCGATCGCTGCCTTTTCACACACACCGTACTTCTTCAACAGACTAGCCGTTTCACCCTTTCCAGTCTCGCTGCCTCCCTTCTTGCTTCCTTTGTTGCTTCCACCGTCCCCTGAAGTATTCGAACCTCGACGACTGAGTTTCGGAGCGGAGCCCATGATCATATCACGTAAAGTGCTGCTTGCACTCGATTTGGCATCCCCGTCCTTTTTCTCCTTTTTTCCTTTTGCATCCGTCTTGCCACCCTTTGCTTCCCAATCTCGCAGAGCAGCTGTGGTGAGCGGATTTCCTCCTTCGACGGAGTCTTTGTCTTTCCCATTTCTCTTGATGCTGACGTTCCGACTAGGTGGCTGGCTGGACGAGGGACTGGCGGTGGCGGCCACTTGCATTCCTTGAATGGCGCTTGTCAAACCGGGATCGACTTGACCTTCGTGGGCAGAGGGGCTTCCAGGCGGGGTCGACCCTCGACTGGACATCGATCGAATATTGAAATCCTGTGGTCGGAAAGCTGGACTTCTGGACGGTGAAGCGTCGGGAATTCTTCCTTTAGCACCATCAGAAGATGACAGCATACGACGTAGCATTCCGCGATTATCCTTCTCGACTGCACCCTTGGGCTCCGGAGACGACGAAACTACCGGGGGAGTGGGTTGAGCCGCCTTTTCCTTGGCATTATTGCCTCCATTGACCAGCAAGCTACCACCACTACTGACTTTCGTAGTTGAAGATGATTTCGGCTTAGGGGACATGGCACGAGGAGGGGGAGACAAGGGTCGAGCAGAGGGACTTGTGCTACTGCTGTCACTCGTGCCATTTGCGCCGTCCATGACGACCGTCGATCCTGGTGTCAGAGCGGCGACTTTAGTCCCAATCGAAGTGGCTTTCTCCTCTGTTCCTTCTTTTCCCGTTTGTCCCATAACTTTGTGATCATACGGACTCTGTTCTCGAACCAATTCTAAATTCTTTGAGTCGTGCTTGACAATCGATCCGTCCCTACTTTGCATTCCTCCTAGTCTGCGTTTTGGATATTGCATCTTTTCAGGCGAAGGTGGTCGGGACACGTTCGATTCGGTCTCGCTGTCTGACAACATCTCTCTTGCCAATCTTTCTCGTTCTTCAACTTCGTTTCCCCCTTTTCCCCGAGCGTAGTTGCTCACCATACTCATGAGTGGGCGTTTTATAGATTCGGTGAGGTTGTTGGCACTTGGAGGAGACGAAGACGTGATACTGGAAGCAGGAGTAGCGGTGCTGGCGGCATCCACCGACGTCGCTGCTGAATTTGTCATTTTCTCGAGTGCTTACTCGTACAGATGTGTTTTTGCGCGTGTGTATGGTCGATATACTCTCTGGGCAAGAGGCAAAAGGTATGGAGTGTACAAGCGAGTGCGATGTCAAGCCGGTTGTATGCTCGAACGAGGAAGACGTGACTTCGATTGCTGATTTTGACTGCTTTCAAACACTATGCTATGTGGCTGATCATAGTAAAGCGCAATTTGAGAGTGAAGGCGAGATGAAGGGCGGGCAAAGTGAGAGTGGCGAGACCAGAGAGGTAGTGCAGCAAAGGAGCGATTGACACACCAAAACCTCTTCGTGCCTGACCTTGTATATCTCCGTTGGCAAGTGGAGGGCTGTCTACTTGAGGATGGTGGAGGGATCGAAAGAGAGAAACGAGTCCTCGCGAGTCTTGAACTCCCACAACGAAATGATTCCGATGGCGTGTCCCCCTCTCCTCGAAAGAAGGAGATATTCCCTCTTCTTTGCGTCTCTTTTCACCGCCTTTGCTCTTTCGACGTCCAACCGGGTTTTGGCCAAGAAGAACGACTTGAATCGAAGGGTACGGAAGTGTCGACGGAAGTAAGAAAGCGAAGGAGCAGAAGGGATGAGCGGTACACAAAACAGGCGATCAAAGGTAGGGCTTCGCCTCGCCTCTCTTTATTTGACGGTGTATGGCACACAGGATCACTTGATCATCTACCGTATTTTCTACCTCTATTTTTTTCCTCTGATTTGTGAAGTGGTTTTGGCCCTACCCTTTCCTTACCTAGGAATTCCTAAATCCGAGATTTTTGCGAAATTGTATTCGTAATTTTCCCTCTTTAATCTTTCCGTCCTTTACTTTTCCACACTTGTTACAGTGCGGGCGACCAATCCATGACATGGGCAGAGGGCACGCACGACATCGCGCGTGGCGGACTTGGTAGCGGCTGGACAAAGACACGGCTAATCTTATCTGCGCGATGCAATATCCTACATTGCAAGTAGGGGTGAGTATTCGTCATAAATTTAAGTCTACATCAAGGGGAGGATTCAACAGAAGGATAGGGCGAAGTCGCGAAGAGCGCCTGTGATGCCCTCATTTTGCTGCCTTCACTGGACGCAATCGAAGGCAACATGCCGTAGAGGCGGGAAAGGAAGACAATGGCTGTCCCTCTTGCTTGGCCACTTCCGCTGCCTTCATCGTCAGGAGATCCTGCCATGCGACCTTGAATGCTACTTCTTCATACTCACCCGCACGCCCTTCTCCATACGTCTTCTTGAACGCGCAGGCTTCCACGTACAAGCAAGAAGCCAAGAGATGTTTCAGTCTCTGCAATTCATCAATGTCAATGCGGTCTTGCAAGGTGCAGTCTTCTTCGGGTACGCGCAATCCAGCGATTTGGAATGCCTTTCTTTTATCATGAATCCAGGCTTCGTACTTTGCCGGAAGTTGGGCAAATGCTCGATCAAGACTATGTGGGCCATCCTGGGCGGCAGGAGCTCTAGCAACTCTCTTTGCCGGTGATTTGCGAGGAGAAGAGCGTTCAGCGTCTCTTTCCTTGCCGTACCTTCCTCTCACTTCAGAGAACGATGCTAGGATCGACAAGCTATGATCTTTCATGACCTTTGCTTGAACATCGGTGATGCGATTCTTTCTCACAGCTTCTTCCCAGCGAATGGCCAGATGAGAATCTACCTTGTAGTGATGGGAATGACTTTTACGTTCCAGATCCTTTTTGATAAGATCTAGTGCCTTGCCGCCTTCCTTCCACATCACGTCGAAGATGTCGTCTTTCAATCCCCTTGCAGGTTGTCGTGTATCGAAGTTGACATACTCTTTTCTTCTGACCTTTCGATTCGGGAGAGCTAGATTGTATTTCCTTTCGTCTGCTCTCCACACGTCTTCTTTGATCGTCAAGCCAGTCTTGACACCGTCCATACAGTTGTTAAATTTGAATGCTATGTCGATTGTCTGCGGGCTTTTTGCTCCATGTTGATAAGTAGCCACTTCATGATACTTTCCGTAATGTCCTCTGCAGTCGTTGACGGTCATTACTTTCATGATCTTCCTGCGAAGATTTTCTTCTCGTGTATCGGTGTCGGCTTTGAGAAAGTGCTCGACCAGTTCTGTCTCTCGATCAAAAGCATCGTCAATGGTGATAGTCTCCTTGCATGCATCAATGTCAGCATTCCGAAAAGGCTTGACCAACCGCGGCTCCCAAAAGACCCGAACAGTGTCACCATCGTAATCTCCGCCAGATAGCAAGTCAGCCAACGGACGGTCTCCCTTAGTACTGAAGATGATCACGTCTGCGTATTGCGACAGAGCAGGATAGTGTGTAGCAGTCACCTTTCGTATGTCGACAGGAGTCAGGCATGGATGTCGAGTAACCAAAACATCCCCTTGCAAGAAGTGTATCCTCTCTCTTGTATCTGGATCAATGGGGATGTTGCTACCGAATTGCATTTGAATTTCCCCTTCCTCCAACACGCCTACTGGGTCAGGTATCACGATGACTTCTGTGCTTCTTAAGATCGGAATTTGGTACTTCTCCAGCACCCGGTCCAGTCTGAGCTTGAGGGCCTCAATCACGCAGTTGGTGAATGTACGGCTTTCTCCCACTTCACATCCAGCCAACGCCATGTCGTATGCGTTGCTGGATGGACTTTGACAAGTTGGCTGTTCTGTCATCTTGGCAGGACTGTGGTTCATGTCGTCTATTCCAGCGTCTTCCTCACCTTCCTCCTCTTGCATATCTTGAAAGGCCCGACTGATGAGGCCTTTTGCTCGAGCCAAATGAAACGTGCCTTGATGTGCCCTACCAATGGAAACACTGCCGAATTCATCCATAACTTTTGCTATTTCCAGCCGTCCCGTTCGTTCGTTTGCTTCGCCAAAGATTTGAATGAACATCTGATGCATCTGCTCTGCTTGCATCTTGACGAACACGTCGTTGGGCACGCCATTGCTTGCTAGGATGGAGATGATCTGTTTGCTCAAGCTGCTGGGCTTCGTTGGGCCGGGAGTGGCGACGATGTCCAGTACACGATGACATTCTTGCGTTCCTCTACCTTGCTGTAATTTCGTCTGACTGCTTCGCACGTCGATCCAGAGCTGGCCAACTTCTCCATCATGAGCGATCCGATCAGACGCCAAGTACCAGACGCCCTTTGCACCGCCGTACCTCGCCTGCACAGCTGATGGGGCTTGCTTCAGTCCCAGTGTCTCTGCAATCGCAATCATCACTGCTCGACTGACTGGTGCTGCTCCATCTGTCATGACCCTACCCTTCGGACTTACAACGTCGCTCACTTTGTTCATCTGAAGGATACTCGGTCCTGGTATAGTGGTCGACAGGCCCAAGTGAATTCTCTGCACGAACTTTGCCGTCGTAGAGGTCTTGTTGTCCGTCCACGACCCGTGTCGATTGTAGAAGTCGTAGATTGGGGTTTTTGAGCTTTTGTCTTCGAAAAAAGTGATAGTGGCCCTTTGCTTACTGGCATTGACTTCGATGAGGATGGGGTGAAACACGCAATCCAGGACGTAGACCGGTCTTTCGAGGAATTTCTCCAATCTTTGGTTCGGCTTCCCAGCAGAATGCCATGCCTTGAGACGCAAAAACCGGCTACTACCATATTGTCGATGGAAGCGGCGAGAGGGCTTCAATGACGGCGCTCGTAGACGAATATTGGCTTGACCATCTCTGTCGTCGAAGTACAGGTCACCATCAAAGCTCACTCTACCTCCCACCCAATTTGTTTCGGGATCGTTCAGGTACCCCCTTCCATTCCGCAGCATCTCTTCTTCTCGATCGACTTCTTTGCAGGCGTCCAAGAGGGCAGGCGTGATGAATCGAGAAGCACAGAGATGCAGCTCCTTCATCGACGATCCCTCCGACTGCGGATGGAGCAAAAGTTGTAGAGCGTCGAAAGAGGGAAGATGAAGAAGAGGCCTTGCACCATCTAAACAAAATTGGTCCCAGCTCAGATGTCCGCGAGAAAAGAGGGTGATGAGAAAGAATTTGACCCCGTAGGACAATAGTCGAAGAAAGGTATGAGCTTGATGGCGCGAAGCACCTCCGACGTAGTGGCCGTCCGAAGCCGCATTAGACGACGGCGAGCTGGATGGCGGTGAAGTGTCTGAGTCGGAGGATGTTACTCGGCTCGATGCTGATTGTGCATCCACAACACTAGCAGCAGAGCTATTGCGAGCTGTGCTGGGAGGAAGGGACAATCCTGCTATAGAGGATGTGGGACTAACGTACTGGCTAAAGGCAACATTTAGACTTGAATCGGACTTTCCAAAGTAGAGTACATCTTCTTCCTCCTCTTCCTCTTCATCGTCTCCCTCTTCTGAAGACAGATCATCAGACAGAAGCTCGTCTTGAAGGATATGCACGCTTTCGGTAAGATGGAATGCGACACATAACACCCCGGCCGCCTTACTCACTCGTTTTCCTTCCACCTTTCTCTTTGCAGGTCCGCACCGCACATTGCACATCCTTGTCAAATGCTGATCTTGCCAACTTCTGGCTTGCAACATGCGATCCAATAGCCCTTCGCTTCATAAAGTAGCCCTCAAGTCGGTGCAGAGCCGTATGGAGCGAGCTTTTATCTTCCCTCAGAAGTAGCTGTGGGTCGGGAGAGAGAAAAGCGGCAAGAAATAGGTGATCAGCAGCGACATTGCGTGAATCGCTCATTCAAGCTCCTCCTCAAACTCACTTCGACGTCTTCACATGTAGATTGCTTCAAGACGACACCGTACCTGTCGACTAGGTAACGCGCAAGATGACTTCCAGATTTCAAGGCGCGCTCAGTCATAATAGGTGTCCTGAAGATCGAGTGACCTTCATCTCTGCGGGCCCCTCTCTTATGGGAGGTGTGAGAGGCTGCCAAGTGTCAATAATTCACGGTACTATCTACCCTGGGCGTATATCCCGGTGTGATTTTAGCGGACGGAGAGCGGAAGACACCCCCTCCGTGCAGAGGAAGGATGGCTATCACCCATGTATACATACTCAAGTGCTCCCGTCGGAAGAACGGCCTGTCCTGATGAGATCCCTCCAGTGGCTTGTGCTCAATTTCTGAAAAAAAAAGTATAGAGCTCAACACACGTGTCGTAGCGCACGAAAGCGTCCTTCTCGAGATTTTTTTGGACGGTGTCAAAGCGATAATAAGGTCATTAGGTGGTGGTACGCTCTGTGTCTGAAGGTTTCCTCACGAAGGGCCTCATTCGCAAGAAGAGAAGATCCGGATGCCGTCCTCATCTTCTTCCAAGGCGGAGGCTTCTTCGTCGTCCAGGAAGAAGTCCAGCGGGAACAATGGCAAGTCTAGTGGTAGCGGAGGGGGACAATTGACTGCCAATGAAAAGCGCATCTATCAGGGGGCACTCAATGAGCCGGACCATGTAAGTCTGTCCCTAGTACGAGCGAACGCTTTCATGTCATCACTGACGCCTATCTGTCCGATCCCCTCAGATCCTTACTAATGAAGCCCTGCAGATCAACTATGCTGATATAAGAGTGGAGGATCAACTAGCAGCTGTCAATTCGCTCCTGATGAAGGTGAGAAAGTAGCATGAGTTGAAACCGATGATGGTCGACCGCTTATCATGACTTTCTCGCAGTCACTCTTCACTGTACAAAAAACTAATCATGGTATACAGTATCAAGCTCTTTCCAAGGGCGAGGCAAGCACTCTAGGTTCACTGGACAGTGACGAAGCCATGATTTTTTCCCAAATCCGAGACGCAGGGAACGAAGGTATATGGACAAAGCAGCTAAAGAGTCGCACGAATCTGCATCAAACGATCATGACAAGATGTTTGAAAGCTTTGGATGGAAAGGCGCTGATCAAAGCAGTCAAGTCGGTCAAATTTCCCACAAGAAAGATCTACATGCTCTATGGGCTTACGCCCTCCATCGAATTGACCGGTGGTCCTTGGCACACTGATCATGACTTTGACGCAGAATACGTCACGAACATGAGCATCTTCATTCATCGATACATCATCAGCAAAAGCTGGCCAAAAGGTCAAGAGGGACTTTTCCTTGCCTCTCACACACCCTCGCTGCCCACTGCCTCCTCCATTCAGAGCTACATTGAGGAAACAGGTACCTCCATCACCCCATTGACTGTGGAGAACGTTCAGGATCTTTTGGACGTACTCATCTATGACGATAAGATAGAAAAGGTGCCATGCTTCCCCATCGGCAAGGTCTCCACTCGGAAGCAAGACCGAGAGTATGTACCGAAACGTAAAAAGAAAGGTCGTCGTAGCCGGAGTGAGAGTGACAGCGGTAGCGGGAGTGAAGAGGAAAGCAAAAGCGACAGTGGGACCGAGTCGGATGAGAGCAGCAGCGAAAGTGACAGTGGGGAGGAGAAGAGGTCGCGAAAGAGAAAGAGGTCTAAGCATCAAAGCAGAAGTGCAAGTAGAGATAGCAAGAGACACAGAAGTCGATCATCGTCCAAGCATCGTAAGACAAAATCGGGCAGTTTGCATAAGAACTCCATCTCTGCAAAGTCTATTCTCCTCTCCGACGAGAGTGAAGATGAGGATGTCGATGAAGAGGAAGAAGAAGAAGAAAATTTTGCCAATGCATCCATCCGAGCAACAACACAAGTGTTTGTCTATCGCGCGATCCGACCCTTTTTCGTGCAGAGTGGATATACAGAGATTCCCTGCTGTCATTGTCCCGTCTTCAGCTTTTGCGAGCCGGGTGGTCCAGTGAATGCCGAAAGTTGTGTTTACATGAAAGATTGGATTTATCGGTGCAAGGCGAGCGACGTCGATGGCGGCGAAGGAGAAAGCAACGGAGCAAGACAGCACATTGGAGATATCGAAGACGTCATGTCACAGAGCTTCACCAACGGTCATGGCAGCATCGCAGCTGGTGAGGAAGTGGAGGACGAAGATGCAAGCTTGGCTCATGTCAGCGAGCAGCTTCCAACTCTGGGCATTGATGAGCAGGACTACGACAGCTTCGAAGGGGAAGAAGAAGTGTGATCTCGATTCACACCATCTGCAAGTGTCCGCAAAATACATTGTAACAGTACCAAGTGACGACATTAAAAGTGACACTAGAAGGAATCATGCAATGCTTCAGGAAAAAGCTGATCACCTCGGTATCCCACCTAGATACGCCCAGCTTCCTTGAGTTTACTGATCAAATCGTCGACAGAGTCCACCTTTGCTCCTCCTTCTCTCTTTGGTGGTTCCTTGACGTTGACAGTCTCTAGTCTAGGCTTGGCCCCTTCCTCCAGCCCAAGGTCTTTGAGTGATACCTTTTTGAAGGGCTTCTTCTTTGCCTTCATGATGTTGGGCAAAGAGGCATACCGCGGTTCTGAGATGTGCATTGTCGACGTACAGAGTAATGAGCACTTTTTGCCTTCCAAACCCCTTCCATTCACCGCTCTTTGGATACACTCACCGTTGAGACGCAAATCAGTCGTCATGACGAATGGCAGAGTTGTCTCTATGATTCCCAGTCCGCCGTCTACTTCCCTCGTCACTCTTACTTTTTCTCCTTTCTCTAGTTTACCTAAGAATTCCAATTTACTTGCAAACGTCGCTTGTGGCCAGTCCAGCATAGCAGCTAGCATTTGACCAGTCTGTGAAGCATCATCGTCGATTGCCTGTTTTCCCATGATCACCAATCCGACTTCGTCACTTTCTGATTCTTTCTTGATTATGGCTGACAGAATCTTGGAAACGGCCAGTGGCTCTAGAGGACCACCTAGCGAGCCATCAGGAATCTCGACGTGGATAGCATCATCAGCTCCCATAGCTAGAGCTGTTCGAAGCACATCGGCACTCTTGGCAGGCCCAGCAGAGACGGCAGTCTGGTGTGTTACAATTGTGAAAGGTGAGTGAGTTACTGCCTGTTTCATTTCTAGCCGCATCGCATAGAACAGGCAACATCAGCCCCGCACTCACAATTTTCGTGATGGCATCCTTGTGCTTCTCACGCAGCCGAACGGCCTCCTCGACAGCGATCTCATCGAAGGGATTCATAGCATGCTTTACGTTGGTGTCAACACCCTTTCCATCAGAGGCGACTCTAATCTTGACGGCCTGGATGTTGCATTCAGTACGATATTAGTCTCAATACATTGTCCAGCTACCTCCCTCGACATGCTTTCGCTTCTCACATAATCAATTGTCCTCTTCACCGGTACGAGCACCCGAAGGTTGTTGACTAGAGTAGGTCTCATGTCGGTCAAGAAAGGGAGAGGAGGAGGTTGGCGTCCAGTAGATGTGATGAATATTGGGAAGTAAGTGGCTCTTCTCGCCCTACAGATCTTGCCTGCTTTACAAGCATAGTAACCGGACCCGACTCAACTGTTGAAAAGAGGGGAAAGGGGTGCTTAGGTAATCAATGTGACCATAAGGACGAATGCCACGCGTCGACGTATCTTCCTCCGTGGTCGTGATCCTTAATTGCAAGCTTACTTGCTGAGGGATAGCAGCTGTATTCCTCACATCTGACAGGCTTTCTTTTCCATGGGCTCTTTGAGACGGTAACGTTGAAATATACATGGGTGTTGATGGAAGCTGTCTTCCTACACTATCGCAATCGTCTGAACAACGTCTCTTGATGGCTGGAAAGTACGCTATTCACCGTCTAGCACCACCGCCTAAGTCCTTGTCTGTACATGCAAATTCAATGAATTACCGTGATGTCGTGACGGAGCACACATAACAGACCGCTCTACGTATCAAAAACACCTTCTCAAGATCCTTGATCTTCACAATATGACTCTAACACTTCGGCTTCATGTGTAGATTCGAGATGTACACATACACCTTCTGTGCCGAGAACGAGTATATACCTTCGTCTCACTCTCAGAGACGCGCACCTTCTCTTCTTCGAGGCTGCTATGACGTGCAGAAAAAAAGGTCATACGTCTGGACAGGTACATCTTCTCTACGTTGTTGCTTTGCTTCACTTCATCAAAGAGTGGGGAGATCTATTGTGATCTTGACCCTCCGGAAGGTCTGGCACGAGAGATTACAATCCTTTGAACACAGTGAAACACAATAGCGCGTTGCCTACTCCACTCCATATAGAAATTCAAAGTTTGAGATACAGATATAGCTTGTAGCGCACGGCAGTGAATCAAGGAATCGGAAAATCGTAAGTCAAATTTCCACCTCCCTCTATTTGATCATGGACGAAGGGGTCCTTTCCAGAACTCGAAGATAAAAAAAAGAGATC
Organism: Exobasidium rhododendri; assembly: GCA_026210745.1. Lineage (NCBI taxonomy): Eukaryota > Fungi > Basidiomycota > Exobasidiomycetes > Exobasidiales > Exobasidiaceae > Exobasidium > Exobasidium rhododendri. Next base: position 3,513,472 of record CP110630.1, read on the forward strand.
CCCCATTCATTCGACCATACCACCATTCTTCGTCTCTAGGCGGCATTGCTCCTCCTCCCGCAGCGTCAGACGTTCTCACAATAGACTGGTCGTAGTGGCAAGAAGACACTGGGCAGTAGTAATCAGCGATCCGCCCGTCGGTGCAGATCTCACCGATATAGTTTTATTCCTCCGCGCCACTCTATCCGCCTCCCGCTCGCGCCAGAATTCTCTGCCTTCCATAACAGGAAAAAAGGGGGAAAGCAGTGGGAGTTGTACCCTCTCTCTAGAGACTCTCTCTCTCGTCTGATTAGCTCTCGCCAGATCATGTCCGGTGGTAGGCATGGACACTGGCCTCCAGCGCCTAATAGTCAGGGAGGAATTGGATCGCCTGTTTCTAGTCCTTCCAATGCGACGCAGGCCTATGGACCCTACTCCCGTTCGACAAACACCAACATCCCACGATTTGGAGCGAATCAGGCTAATTTCTCGACCCATGTTCAACATCACAACGGTACCAATCTCTCACCTCGCACCATGCAATCTACCTCACACTTGACGGAGGGAAATTACAATGGATCAGTCCCACCGGCGCAAGTGGAGCCGAGCGTTTTTGGCGATCCTCGTGTTGCGAACGGCAGTGCTCCTGCAGCTCATTCACACTTTTATGGCGGCTATGAACAGCACCAGCATCAACAAGCAAGCCATCAAGGTGTTTCTGTGTCGTCGTATGGTCCTTCTGGATCATCGTACGAGTACAATGCAGCAAGCGATCCTAGTCAGAATGCGAGTCGCCATGCATCACAACACCATCAAGCTTTACATCATCACCCTTACCCAGCTTCGGCGTCAAACTGGATGGGAAATTCTCCACAGTCACATTACCAACAAGGACACGAGCCGGGTCATTATGGAGCCGCGAAACCTGGCATCTATGGTCATACGACACCCCCCTCACAGCCATACAAAGCAGAGGGCTACCTGCAACACAATTCCGATGCAATGACCGGGATGGGCTATGCCGGGCAAATGTACCAACAAGAAACGCAGATTCCAGTCAAGCTTGAGGGGGAAGATGACGACGTGGATGGAGAAGAAGTCGCGGAGGATCTCGATGGAAATGGATTTGGCAGTATCAACAAGAAAGCGAGGGGGCAAGCACAGAGATCGACCAGTGAATTTGTGCGAAAGCTGTTCCGAATGCTAGACGATACCTCCTATGCTTCCATAGTCAGCTGGAGTCCGGTAGGAGATAGTTTTATTGTCAAGGACATGAACGACTTCACCAAGCATGTCTTGCCAAGACACTTCCGCCACTCCAATTTCGCCAGCTTTGTCCGTCAATTGAACAAGTACGATTTCCACAAGGTAAAGAAGCCTGAGGACCAGACCCAGCAGCAGCATATAGGGGTCGACCAGATGTGGGAATTTAGGCATCCGGCATTCGTTCGAGGAAGAGAAGACAAGCTGGAGAATGTGAAGAGAAAGGTGCCGATTGGGAAAAAGGGTGTCAAAAAGGAAGGAGAGGATTCACCGCGAGACCTCAGCCCAACGATGCCAAACGTATCCGACGCGGCAGACAAGGGAGCAGAAGAGTACACCAAGCTGAAAGAGCAAGTAGCGACCTTGACGCAGTCACAAGATCAGATGACAAGCCACATAAACAACCTTACTAAACAGTATCAAGGTGTGATTGGAGAAATGCTCACGTTTCAAAAGAACATGGTGCAGCAAGATCAGCTCATGCAGAACTTGATACAATACTTGATGAACCTAGAGGCTGATCGCAAAATTGAAGCAGAACCTTTTCAGTCATCTTCCACTACTATCGAAGCACCTTCTTCGAGACCTCAGTTGGAGAATTCGGATGCGTTTGTGTCTTCCAAGGACGCAGAACGGCTAGTCACAAACTTCTCGCAAGTAGCCAAAGAGTCGTTCAGCAACATGAGTGAGATTGCGCATCGGGCTGCTCGCAATATCGACACGGCGTCGCATCATGAAACGGTGAGTACCTACTCCAACGGTTCAGTGACGACGAATCAAGCCGCGCCACTCTCGCCCAAAAGTATGGCTTCACATGACACCCCACAAGACTCTACTCTTTTTGATAAAGGAAAGGGGAAGACGCTAGAGCCGGATGGGACGACGCCCTCGGTTTACTTTCATCCTCCTCACTACGACATAGAGCAAGACGTCGAATTTTCGCCAGGGGGACAAAAAGAGCTGTTCAATGTGGCAGCTAATGCAGCAAGCAACCCGACTCTGGCGGGGTTTGAAGGTGCTGGTCTGCGTGTCTTTACCGTGGGAACACTACAGCCTCGTACCAGCACTGACGACAACAATTCGGAGCGGGACGGCTCTGCCCCTGCTGCAGATCCACTGGAGGGAGAATTCCTGCGATCTTCCGATTCGATGGATCACGGCGACACTGGTAACAAGTCGTATGGAATTAGCGTGCCCAGCCTGGAATCACTGCCTGCCAATATGCCCAAGATAGACGGTAGGACTTCATCAACAAACGTGGCAAGCTCGTCCACAGAAGATCGGCTCAGGCAATTCTCCTCCACCTCCTCAACAACACCAAGTGAAGGTGGTCAGAACATGCTTCGAGTCCGTCGTTCTACCTATGTACCTGGATGGGCTGTTCCGCCAAAGATCTTGGTGGTGGATGACGATGATGTCTGTCGCAAGTTGGGATCGAAATTCCTACAGGTATTTGGATGCGCTATCGATGTTGCAGTGGATGGCGTGACGGCGATCAACAAGATGAATCTAGAAAAGTATGATCTAGTCCTGATGGACATCGTCATGCCTAATTTGGATGGAGTGTCGGCCACTTCACTTATTCGAGAATTCGATCCAAGAACGCCCATCATCTCCATGACTTCCAATTCCGCACCGAATGAACTGTTGAGCTACATGTCCTCCGGTATGAACGACGTGCTCCCAAAGCCATTCACCAAGGAGGGCTTATTGAACATGCTGGAGAAGCACTTAATCCATTTGAAGACTGTTCAAAAGATGGACGAGATACCCAAAGCGCTGGGCTTACCGCCAGTCAGTGACGAAGTCATGCAAAACGTCCTCTCTGCTACAGCTGCGAGTGCGACTTCCGTGGGTGCGAGTGGCTCAAAGCAGGATGGTATCGCTAATCCAATGGCGGCCATGATGGGAAACGGGCCGGAGGCCTTGAGACTCTCTCAGAGCATTGATTCTCCCTTTTCAGCAAGAAATCCCAACAGCATCGGCAGCGGAGAAGACGTAAACGATGAGACTGTCGTTAATCCTCTCGCAGGAATGGGTTTCTCGGACGATGAGTACATCTCTATGCTTCAGAATCTTATCGCGGCTGGCGCTGTCTCCGATGCTTCTAAAGGGGAGAATGCAGATAGTGTCGCTCATATCATGGGTGTAGCAAGAGGGGAGGGCACGTTGAATGGTGCGAATGCTACTTCCGGAGCAAGCCGAACGAAAGAATCGACGCCGATCAGGAGGACAAGTACCGTTGCTACGTCTGGAACGAAAAGACCAGCAAGTGGAGATGGTGGACCAGATGTTCCCGAAGAAAAGCGGTCTCGCTTCACAGAGCTGCACGTCTGAAGCGTAGCCCGCTGAGCACGACTTTGATAGATCGAGCGCTGCTTAGGGATGCAGTCATCCACGCTTATTGCTTTCCCCCCCCCTCCTCCTCCTTCCGTCCCTGATCATGACGATACCCTCCTTCCACAGCCATCCCATGTCTCCTTCTCTTTCCCTTCTCTTACAACGTCTCCGATCTCTCTTCTCATTCTGTGCACATCATTACCCCTCGCAAACCAAGTCAATCTGTAGTTTTTGAGCAAATCTCAGAATTATTATTGTAATCTAAAAGAAATATCTTCACCTTTTCACCTTTCGCCTCTTTCGTGGTGATGAGGACGGAGTCGGCTCTTCTGGAGCGAGAGGGGATCTTTCCGAATATTTGCCCAGCTCGCTCTTTTCGTCATGTTTGGCTGTTGTAGTTGTCACACTATTCTTGTCCAAGAGATTGTGCCGTTTCAAGACTACGTATGCCCAAGCCGCTGCCTCTAGTTCACCGACCCCACCTTCCCACCCTTCTTCCTTGACTCTTTCTTGCATCTTCTTCGTGTACCACTCCCACTCTTTGACAGTATACTTGGGCTTACCAGCCAAAGCAACGGCCGCCTCGAGTGCTTCATCGGACATGAATGGCATACTTTTAGGGCTAAAGGCAGCAAGAATCGCAGACGATGTAGCAGGTCCAACTCCTCGAAGCGTGTTCAAGGTGAGAAGACTTGCTTTGGCCGAGGTGATTGATTCGCTTTCCCTCTGCTGGGCCAACGCTTTCTTGCTTTGACTCTGCACAAAGTCATCAGAGTTGCTTTCGGCAAGTTGTTCAAGCCTTGGTCGGAATTTGCCGCGCTGGTAGGCGACGAGAAAAGGGGCTTCAGAGATATGGAACGATAAGAAGCAATCTTTCAAGGGAGTTGAGAGGGATAAGGGGAGGAAGGGAAAGGGAAAGGAAAGAGGAAGAATATTGACGAGCCATACCCACCGTTAATTTCCACTTCATAAGCTTGACCAGCTCTTTCGAGGTGAGTAGGGCGCCCTTCTCATCACTTTGTCGTGTCTGCAAAGTCGACTGTAATTCATATCTGTACCACTTGTCAAGCGCAGGCAGATTGTTTGATTTCAGAGCCAGTGCCTCGTCATAACGCTTGTGGGCGGCCGTGAGCTCCGACTTGCTTGCTGCCATTAGCTGTGAGTGCCCCAGCTCGTTTTATCTTCTATTGTACGTCGACGTTTGAGGCATCTTGAAGGAAAGCATTGCGTGCAGACTACGATTCCACGTGTCTGACCCTTGGAATTTCTTCTCGCGCTTTTTCTCTTTCCCTTTCAATTTGATGCCCGCTCTAACAAGCAAGCGTTCTTCCGACTCTTCAACTTTTGCCCCGACGCAAGCTACTGGCAGCTACAATGACGGCAGTGATAAGATTACCCTATTCGCTACCCTCTGTGTCTTCGTCGCACAAGGTGACTGCTTCTTCAACGATCTCAGCACCCAAGTCCGATGCGACACTCTTGCCCGCTGGTCCTTCTTACATCTCACACACCCGTAGACAACTTCATCAATTAGACTTCGATGCCGATGATGCAGCTGAAAGTAGTCGATTAGAGGAACTGAAAAAGCTGAACGCAACCGATGGCGAAGACGAGGATCTTCCAGAAGAAGAGGAAAGCAGAGATCTCCTCGATCGCGATCCCAAGGATTGGAAGGTAAGTTGTACCCATTTGTCCACTTACTTGCCCTCCTCGTGATCTGACATGATTTAAATTTTACTCTGCAATCTTCAAGACTCAAGACCATTACGCTGTCCTTGGTCTTTCTGCCTTTCGACACAAGGCAACACAGAATCAGATCAAAGTCGCACATCGACGCAAAGTCCTCAAGCATCACCCGGACAAGAAGGCGGGAGCATCCGGCCTCGTCAATGATGATGCATTCTTCAAATGCATTGCCAAAGCTCATGACGTTCTTTCTAATGCCGAGAGTAGACGTCAATTCGACAGTGTAGACGAAGCTATCGACGATGAGAACGTGCCGACTGGAAAAGAATCAGAAAGCAAGTTCTATGATCTTTGGGCTCCCGTGTTTGAAAGAGAGTCTCGCTTCAATGACGAAAAGAAGAATGGAAAGGTACTCTCTCTCGGTGACAAGGACAGCACCAAATCAGATGTCAATGCATTCTACGACTTTTGGTACAATTTCGACAGTTGGAGAAGCTTTGAATACCTCGACAAGGAAATCAATGAAGGCAATGATAATCGTGATCACAAGAGATTTACCGAGAAGAAGAACAAAAATGATCGATCTCGCAGAAAGAAGGAGGACAATGCTCGTCTTCGTAATTTGGTAGACAAAGCGCTCTCTATCGATCCTCGCATCAAGAACTTCAAGGCCGAAGAGAAAGCCAGCCGGGAGGCCAAGAAGAACAAGAGTAAAGCCGGTGCAAACGGAGCGAGCCCTGCTCAACTGGCCGAAGAGAAGAAGAAGAAGGAAGAGGAGGAGAAGAAGCAAAAGGAGAGCGAAGCAAAGAAGGAAGAGGATGAAAAGGCAGCAAGAGCAGATGCCAAGAAATCGAAGGAAGCTGCAAAGAAAAATTTGAAGAAGCACAAGAAAGTCCTTCGGGATCTTATCACATCCAACAATTACTTTGAAGCTGTCGGATCTACTCCTTCAGCCCAAGTCATTGAAGCAAAGCTCAATGGTCTCGATGCGATCTGTGCAGCGCTGTCTGAAGAGCCTGAGCAGGTGCAAGCTCTGCGAGAACGATGTGAAAAGGCTGGCAAGGCTGATGCCATCAAGAGTGAAATGAACAGCGTCGCTCAAGAGAAGGGAGTAGCTAAAGAGGCATTTGTATAGAGCACGCTTAAGTTGCGCGAGGGTATATAGAAATACAGTATGTTCTGATCGTGCTGGGAACCTTTTCGTTTCAGGAAAGGATGTTTTGTGTAGCTCGATAGGCCTTGGCGAAAGTGTTGGCGACTATGAAAGGAAAAATTATGGTTGCATCGCAGTAGACCTTTACACTTTCCCCACCCCTTTCACTGCTCTTGATCTTTCCCCAGCTGACTGCCTCGTCTGGCCTAGCCCCACTATCACTTCCATCGAACTCCTGACCAGTGTTGATGTATACAGCGTAGTCCGCTCCATTGCGAAAGAGCATTGCATTGGCTATCTGATGCTTGCAGACTCCACCACCAAGAATGATCATGCCGGCTTTCTTTGCCTTTACGCTCATGTCGTTTAGCCTGCGAATGTCTTGAACGAGGTCGATGATGAGACCGGGCGACTTGTAAGAATGAAAGTAGAGCATGTCACCCAGCGAACCATCAGTCAACGCAGGACAGAAGACGGGGATGTGATTCTGTGATATGGGGGGGTAGGGTGACACGTCAGTACAAAAGCATGAATATGCAAGTGTGCTTGCCCCCTTTCTCCTTCTCACCTTTGCAGCCCAATAGAGAAAGCTACTCTCATCATCGATCTCTTGTCCCAATCTCTCACAGACTCTACTAGGCGACCAAGCTTTCGATAGATCTTCGCCTTGTTCTTCTCTCATCTTTTCTAATCTGGGCATGACCCAATCTTCAAATTTACAGTAGTTGTCATTAGGAACGAGCAGGTTGCCTATTCGGTTCAGTCCACGCTTTCTCAAATCCGACCCGTCTAAATGGAACTCTGCCACATGTGTCGTGCCCAGACATTTTATTAGATCCTCTTCAATCCCGCCAGCGGTAGTGACGACTGCTGAAACGTATTTATGTTTGACCAAGAAGACGATGACTTCCCTCAAGCCCGAAGAGATTAGGTTGGAAGTGAAGCCTAAGAAGATAGTAGCGCCGATCTCACTTCTCTTTTTCACATCACCGAGTACCTCGTCATCTTTATCGTCTTCTAGTATCTCTTCATGTGATAACCTCCAAAGTCTCATCTTTTCGATGATCTCGCATGCCTTTGCCACTCCACTGGCCTGAAAACCGATTGTGGAAAAGGTCGCCAGGAGGCTCTCTAGTGTATGCTCTTCCTCCAGATTCGGTCCTTTCACTATCGGGTATGTCGAACCTAGCTTCTCAGAAGGCTGCAGTATAGCAGCTTGAGCTGCCGTTGGGCCGCTGTTGCTGCTGTCCCCTGCGTTCATTGCTCTGATGTGCGTGTATGAACGAGGAACTGCGTCTTGACCTCTCTCCTTTCCTTCCATCCTCTCTTCCCTAGGAACTTCCCAAAGCCGAACCTTGTAAAATTGGCTCGGGCCACACAAAACTCAAAATTGCATGGTCACGTGATGTGATAAAATTTTATCTTTCGACAATTTTGAAGTTTGATTGGGGAATCGGTGGCTCATGTACGAATTCATTCTTTTGGTTGGGTGTGTCTCCATATCCCATCCCACTTCGGCAGGCACATTTTGGAGAGGACACGAAAGATGGGCAAAAAGGAAAAGAAATCAACAAAGGTGGAAGAGCAGTCGAGAGCAGATGACCCTGCGATAGAAGGTCAGTAGCTCGAGAATGAAGAAGGGAAGAACAAAGGTAAAATCTTAGAAGCATGCATGTATGCTGACATTGCACTTGTTCAACAGCTACCAATGCCTTGGTGCAGTCTTTCCTGCTGGCACATGCCCCAGAAGCGGCAAAACACCTGTCAAAGAAGGCTTCCTCTTCAAGCTTAAAAGCCGAAGCTTGCACATCGAACACCCTTGTTGATCTTGTCAAGAGAGCAATTGAAAAGGGGGACCTTCCAATTTCTTCGAGCAACTCGAAAGCGGGAAAAGCTACTGGCAAGGAAGCGGTTGAGGACAGCGATGAGAGCAACGAGGAGAGTGATTCATCCTCCTCTTCATCTTCTTCTTCTTCTTCTTCATCAGAGAGCGAATCGGAAGACGAAGTGAAAACAAAAGATGCTTCTCCTTCCCCCTCAGATACTGTAAAGTCGAGCGACAGCGAAGTCAGCGTTGATAAGGCCGTGATAGTGAAGCTCAATGAAGTCAAAGAAGTTGCAGGGAAAAAGCAGGAGAAGGACGGACCTCTCGATTCGGACTCGGACTCGGACTCCGATTCGAGCAGCAGTGACAGCAGTAGCAGTAGCAGTGATGATGACAGCGAATCGTCATCCTCTTCAAGCTCGAGCGATGGCTCAGACGCAGGTGACAGTGACAGTGACGATTCATCGAGCTCGTCGTCCTCATCCTCTTCGTCAAGCTCGTCATCGTTGTCGTCATCGTCATCGTCGTCTTCGAAGGAATCGACCAAAGCAGATGTGGGGTCCAAGCGAAAAGCATCTGCGAAAGAATCAGGTCCGCCTCTGAAGCGAGCCCGTGATGAAGAAGCTGCCGCCGCCTCGACATCTTCTCTGAAGAAGAAGATCAGTAGTGCTGATGAGAACACCGAGATGAAGACAACGCCGGTATCGACATCTTCTCATGCAAAAAGTGCGAAGGGCAGATCTAGTGCAGGAGGTACTCCATTCCAAAGAGTAAAGACCGATGGGATAAAATACGCTGATGAGAGTCTGCGCGATAACAGCTATCAAGCGCACATGGCTAGGATAGGTGCTCCAGATTGGGGCTCAAAGGCTTCAGACAAGCTACTGCCAACAAGAGGTTCCGGTTTCACAAAGGCAAAGAATAAGCTGAAAAAGGGAGCTTACGGAGGTGGTGAAATCAACATGGGCAGCAAGTGAGTATCCTACCACGGCCGTGTGCGAAACAGTCTTCTTGATTCTGATAGTATGCTTCTCCACAGCTCCTTCAAATTCACCTATGACGACGAGTGAGGTGGTCTCCTTCCGTATTCATAACATCTTCGCCATCAACCAAGAGCAGAGGACTCATCCCAATTATTCTGTACATTAAAAAATACAATAGAGATACATCGAGAAGCTTGTCAAATTTCTTCTGCGTGGGTTTTCCTTTCACTTCTTCTCTCGCTCTGAGTCCGCCCCAATCGACTCATTCCCAAACGCAGCGAGGAATCCGTCGAGTGATGAGAAGGCGTTGATAATGTTGTCCTTGAGTGGCTTAAAAGGATCCTCGCGAGGACTCTTGTCAACACTCGACCTCTCTTCTATCGCTTGCACCCTTTGCAGTCTTTGACATTCCGTCAGCAGTGTATCTAGCCTTTGATCGGTGAAGGGAAGAGGCAGTATGGCCTCCTTTGCGAATGCAGTCTTTCTCTGATCTGACTGGTCTTTGTCATCCATCCGTACATTCGGTATGACCCTTTCCTTGGCCTTTTCGGTCTCTCGTCTACTTTTGTTGGGATTGCCTCGCCTGTAAATGTCTGGGCCTCGAGAAAGACACTGTCCACTTGCATCGTATACAGTCACGCTGCTCATTCCACTTCTTTGAACATATCCTGGCTGGACAAGGTCGTCTTCTCTCATCTCCCAGTCATCACCAACACTGCTGAGCTCAAAGTCTGACTCGAGACGACTCAGCTCTTGGCGGGTCAATTGATCTAGCCGAGGTGGATACGGTTCAAAGTGAACCGGTTGGGTGTATCGTGACCTAGCCCGTATCTGAGCCTTGGATGGGCCTTTAGCACCCAAAGGTGGGAAGCTGTGGGCCTCAGCAGGTGTCGCACTTTGATGACGGGATGATGAGGCACCTTTCCAGGCACCAATCCCTTCGTCTGGCGTCATGGAGTTCCCCTTATGATGGCGCCATGAAGAGTGGAGGGTGTATGAAGACGAAGAATGGAAATTTAAAGCGCGAGTGAATTATCCTCTCGGTGCCTCCCTCGACTGACCATTCAAGCTCCCTCTCGACCTTCGCCTTGCTTCTTCTATTGGGCGGGTTGATCATTATCAGCGATGAGGGTGAGTAGCCTCTTCTGGTAGATTGCAAGGGCTAATATGATTGCTAAAAAAGAAGACCCATCTCCTCGCCCCCAGATCGCGATAGAGGGATGCTCACACGGGAGTCTAGATCAGATCTACTCCTCCATTCTCTCGCTGGATCGGAAAGTAGGCAAGAGGACGTCGCTTTTGCTTCTCTGCGGTGATGTCCAGACACTGCGAAATGCTAGCGACATGCACTGCTTAGCAGTACCTCAGAAACACAAGCGTATGGGTGACTTTCATCGGTACTACAGCGGGGAGAGGAGCGCACCAATATTGACGCTCATGATCGGAGGTAATCATGAGGCTTCCAATTACCTCTGGGAGCTGTAAGTCCTTCTCTTTTCGTTCATCAGAGACGGGCTGGAAGCTAACCATCTTTCATTCTAGATACCATGGTGGATGGGTGGCACCGAACATCTACTATCTGGGTGCGGCAGGATGTGTCGACGTCGGAGGGCTGACAATAGCGGGCATCTCGGGCATCTACAAATCACACGATTACACCTTAGGACGCTTTGAGCAACTACCGTACACGCCAGGCACTATCCGATCGGCTTATCATACAAGAAAGTTTGACACCTTTCGACTGCATACCGTGAGTCAATAGGCAGTAGCAAGGTATCGTCCGCAGACACTGCCTTCTGAATGCCGTCTCTCCTCTGTAGCTCTCCCAAGCTGCAGGCCGGAAACCTGATATCGTCCTATCACACGACTGGCCAAATACAATCGAACAAAGAGGTGATGTGAACTGGCTAAAGAAACGCAAACCTTTCTTCGTTGATGAGATCAATACTTCTTCCTTGGGGTCGCCTCCCCTCTGGAAGCTGCTCCAAGATCTTCGACCGAAGTACTGGTTCTCCGCTCATCTGCATGTGAGGTTTGCCGCTCTAGTGAAGCATTCAGGAGAGCCTACCCAAGTGAGAGGCCAGAATCATAGTAGGTACAACAAGTCAGAGCTCGTGGAAGAGGCGCCTGATCGACCAAATGAAATGTCCATTGATGAGAGCATTGAGACGAAAGCCGACAATACCGAAGAAATTGTAGTTGACCTAAGTGATGGCGAGCAGGAAGGGAGAACGAGCACGTCAAACAACCCAGAGCAGATTGTTATGAGTGATGAGGACTTTGATGAAGAGCCAGCCGGAAGCAGTCTTCACGATCACTCGAGTCTACTGACAGCCAGTCAAGAAGCCAAGAATCTTGAAGATGCTGTCGAACAGGGAACGACTCGGTTTTTGGCATTGAGCAAGTGCTTAGAGGGTCAAGACTTCCTTCAGATCCTGGATGTCCCTGCACCCTTTGATTCGGAAGATACTTACAGTAGGCGTGTGGGACCTGAAGTAGAGGGACACGATCCACAGGCAAGCCAGCCATCGTTCCAGTTCAACAGGACCTGGCTTGCTGTGGTGAAGGCGACGCATGCTTATCTGAGTTTGGAGAAAAAGCAGAAGGAGCTGCCGAAAGAGTTACCCCTACTCCCTCAAGTGGAAGAGGAGGTGAAGTGGATTAAAGACAGGTTTAGCAGCATGAACAATGGAGAGTCTCTGGATGTGGAAGCCGTTCAACGATTCGTCAAGACTGCGCCGGCAACGAACGATGTCAATGGACAGATGAGTGGTCCTCGTGAGTATCAGGGCGAGGGAGACGACTAGTGGTGAAACTTCAGGCGCTGATACACGTTGTGCGATGGTGATCCCGCCGGCAGCCCCGTGGTATACAAATCCACAGACTGAGGCTTTGTGCTCGTTGCTGGGCATTGAGAATCGCATTAATCCTCCCCCTCGGCAAGCACCTCTTCTTGCCACTTCTGGTGCGTTTACCGGACAAGCCGCTACGCCTCGACCACTGCCGTTCCTCTCGGAAGCGGAAGAGATCAGAAGAATAGAAGAGGCTGCACAGAACGCGATGAATAAACAAGTACACGAGAGCGAAGATGTGCAAGAAGGAGCAGAGGAGGAGGAGGGGGAGGAAGCTGAGCCAGTCACACTACTCGATCAGGACGAAGGCGCTGCTCGATGGAAGGAAGGCACAGGTTGATGTACGACGTTCATTGAAACTGATGCGCTTACCCTCCGGTGTGATAAATTACAATTGTACTACTACTCTATGATGCCCATCATTGCTTCCCACGCACTACGCTTCCCGTTCGCTTGCTGTGATTGTGTTGCGATCAGATGCCTAGCAAGAAGTGGCTATTGTTGAAGGCCGCGCTGGCCACTTCTTCGAACGCTATCCCTTTTGCTTGCGAAATGACAGCAGCTATGGATCCAATCGTACATGGTTCGTTGCGGCCCTTCACCATTTTTGACTGATCCCACTTCTCTTTCTTTGCCGTGGAAGGTTGGTAAAGTTGGACAAGATCAGGGTGGTGCTCTGTGAATGCAGCCAAAAGAGGGGCGGACGCATGAGTCGATCGCATGTCACACCAAGGAGCGTCCGTCTCTAGCAGAAGTCTATCCAGTGGAACGTCTCTTGCCACATCAATGCCCTCTTGCGTCTTGAGTGAGCACCCCGTCAAGCCAATGAAGAGACCCAATTCGACGAGTTCATTCATCTCCTCCACACTTCCCGTAAAGCAATGCACCACCCCCGACCTCATCCTGCCCTTGCTATCTTCGTCGTAGCCCGGTCCTATCGCACGTACTTTAGCGATCGCTTCCAGGTGAGGTCGCAAGATGCTGATGAAGTCAGCGTGAGCAGCTCTGCAATGCAGGAAGAGCGGAAGATGATACTGTTTCGCTAGCTGTAATTGAAGCTCAAAGTGTTTGAGTTGATGCGGCTTTTCCGAAAAGGACAAGCGATCGTAATCCAAGCCACATTCGCCTATTGCGATGATTTTTCCGCCTGGATTACTCTTTGCGATGGCATCTTTATCGAGGATTGCTTTGAGTTCGTCGATGTAGTTGCTTGCATTCTCACTCAACCTGCTGGTCCTCGTTGGATGCACACCAGCTGTGCAGTACAGTCCTTGGTAGCATTTTGTCAAATCCAGTACGGAATTCACTTCTGCGAGATGACCCACAGTGACCATCTGCTTGTTCACACCCGCGTCTTGCGCTCTTTTCATGACGCTTGCTAGATCGGCAGCATGTGCCGCCTTGCCGTGATACTTGCCTGCGTACATGTCGTCTGTCAGATTGACTCCAATATCGACAAAAGCGGGGATCGAGGAGGAAGTCGACATATTCCTTGATGATGGGGGTGTACTTAGACGGCTGCAGAGAGCTGATAATTGGAGCTGGATGCCAGAGTAGTAAGTGACCCTCAATCCCAGCAAAAAGGACATGCAAAGGACGACGAGAGACACCGCCGATCACTAAAAGATGAAAGATGCGACTCACAAATATTTGATCTTCCGGGCTAACGACTCACAATGATTGATCTGCCGGGCTATGAAAAGTAGCTTTCTCTCCGCTGTGGGGGTGGTCTGTGCAGCTCAAGGACTCATGCCATCTCCACCACAGGAGACAATTATTACCAATGGGCGACAAGGTGCTGATCGAAAGGCAGTACAAGCCTGTGTATGTGGTGACGATAAATCGACCAAAGGTACGAAATGCAGTCGATGGCGAGACTGCCCAGCTCTTACATCAAGCCTTTATCGAGTTTGCAGAGGATGATGAGGTGAGGAGGGACACTTGGAGGGTAGCGGGACTTCGGTCAATGAGTTGTGTCGCTTCCATTCGAGGCTCACCAGCGCCTTCAATCGGCAGTTCTCGGTCGCCATCCTTAGAGGATCTGGTGGGAACTTTTGCGCAGGTGCTGACTTGAGAGCCATTAGCAACGACAAGTCAGCTTCAGGGCTAGATACTCCCGTGAATGCCAACCCCTTGAGTAGCGACATGAATTCACCTGGTCCGATGGGGTGAGTCGCCTGAGCGGTAGCCTCTCTACGGCTACGCTGATGTCTGCGTGTCTTGTCCGTCCAGCCCTACTAGACTAGCGCTATGCAAGCCCGTCATAGCGTGCATCGAGGGGTACGCTGTGGCTGGTGGTCTTGAGTTGGCGGCTTGGTCAGATCTGCGAGTGGCCAGTGCAGATGCTAAATTGGGCGTCTTGTGTCGTCTCAGAGGTGTTCCCTTGATAGATGGTGGAACGTACAGGTGAGCGTTTCACGTTTCCCCCCCCCCCCCTTTTCCACTTCCCCGCCATTGATGCGGGTCTCTTTGCATTGCTCAGGCTGCCCAAGCTGCTTGGACTGTCTCGAGCGCAGGATCTCATGCTGACCGGGTGAGTCGAGGTGCTGACAGTGGGTCGTCGGCTGTGTCACTAAATCACAACCACTAGTCGACTCGTCGATGCACAAGAAGGGGAGAAAATGGGACTGTTGAATATCGTCGTCAATGCAAAGGAAGACGTCTTCGAAGCCGCCTTAAAGGTAGCCAGACTGCTCTGTCAACATCCACAGCAGTGCATGCGAGGGGACCATCTGAGTGCACGATCTCTTCCCTTCAATCATGGGTCTCAAGTTGGAACGGGAAGATGGAACGTGCAGGGAGAAGAGCGAAAGGCCATGCAGCTCGAATTTGAACACGGCCGGAACAGTCTTCTTCATCTTGGTCAGGCGTTGGAGGACTTCCTGTCGAAGAAGAGCGCTAGATTGTAGTGTTTCAGCAGTGGTCTGTGTATGTATACTTGCTGGTTATTATCAAAGAAAATCTTGTAATTGCATTGCGAATCGCGAGTCGATCGGCGAGCGAGTGAGGAAAGCCGCACAGGGTAGCCTGCGATCCCTCAAATCATCATGTCCTGCAACAAAGTCCGGGGTATAGAGCTCAGAACCAATATTCTCGACACCCTTTGATACGCGACGTCTCCTTACGTAATAGCCCTTCCCACTTCGACACTTTGATAGGTCCACAGACGGGATGGGACTCTACTTGCGCTCTGCACCATCATCAGCGAATCGTAGGGGCTCAGAGTGACGATGGAAACGGCCTCCTCTGTCCGGCAACAGACGCCTCCCAAGCAGCTGAGGTGAGTTGATCAGCGATGCGATGCGATGCGATGCGATACTGTTGTGTATGTCATATGCTGACTCTGGAGCTGTCATAGTGCTGCCGTCGATCCGATGACGCCAGAGCACATCCGTATCATGCAACAGAATCGGCTGCGAGGTGAGTGTATTCAAGATCATACCCTTAGCTGTCAGCGATTAAAATACCCAATCTACATTCCACCCCAGCTAAAGCACGCATTCAGCAGCAGGCAGCAGCTCAGAATCCGTCCTCGAAACTCAGCGCTCTCGGGAAGCGTCCTCGAGGACCTATTGTGCTCGAGCGAGATGAGACGCCGGCAAAAAGGGTAATGATAGGACCCAATGGCAACATCACCACCATCACCCCTGCTACCACCCGTAATGCCAATTTGGACTTGAAAGATACTCGAATCTCGCCTACGAAAGCCAGGGGAGCCTCCATGGCAGCCGCAGGAGCTTTAGATGATCCTAATGTACCGCTTCCCCGGGATAAAAGTCTAGGAAATTACATCGAGTTCGACCTCAGCAAGCTACAGAATAGCAAGGGAGGATTTCTGGTGGACGAAAACGAAGGCAAGGAGATCACAAGCAAGTCATTGGAACAACTACGAGCTGAAAAGGAAAGGATCCAAGCGAGGTTGAGGGAAGGAATGGAGCCAGGTATCAATTTAGTAGATTCAGCGGTGTGCAGGGAATGTGGATCTCGAGAGGTTGAGCCACAGTTTAGAGCCGTTTTCGACGTTCTGGTTTGTAAAGCATGTCAGAACAGGAAGCCGGAAAAGTACAGTCTCTTGACAAAAACAGAAGTCAAGGAAGACTATCTTTTGACGGATTCTGAGCTGCGGGACGTCGACCTTCTGCCGCATTTACTCAAAGCCAATCCGCATAAATCGACATACAGTAACATGATGCTCTACTTGCGGTGTCAAGTCGAAGAGTATGCCTTTTCGCCAGTTCGATGGGGGAGCGAGGCGGGGTTGGACGCTGAATTCACGCGCAGGGAAGACGAAAAGGCGAAGAGAAGAGAGAGCAAGTTCATCAAAGGATTGCGAGATCTTCGTAAAAAGACAAGAGACAATGTATGGGAGCAAAGGCAGAGCACCAAGCATGTCTGTCGATTTGAAGACGTTGAGGGGGAGGAAGGGGAGGAAGACAGCGGGAAGCAGCGCTGTGTAGACTGCGGCTTTGAGATTGAAGTCGATCGGTATTAATTGCCGTCTAATCACTACGCACCAGCATCAATAATTGTACATTTACCTTCATCAGCATCCCCCATACCACCTTTTTCACTCATGCACTGCACTGCCGAATTGATTCTTGACCACCTGCAGCATTCTCGGCCAAATCTCGTCTGAAGACGTGCCTTGCAGTCGGTGGTATATGGGTGCCTGGTGGGGGTTCTGCTTGTTTGCAAAGTAGTCAATCATCGGCTGAGTCAATTTAGAGAAGGAGACGAGCCTGGCTTTGAATGTCTCCTGCAGGAGGAAGGTAAGAGTGTCAGTAGGCAGACGGGGAGGAAGAGACATGATGCACTAACGCACCGCATCGTCGTCCGATCGTTTGACCAGTTCTTGGCCTGTAACATCATCCCTTCCTTCCACCTTTGGAGGATTGAAGCGCATGTTGTACGTCCTTCCACTTGCCTCGTGTATCCAACGATCCAGGATCCTGCTCATCAGTATATCGTCAGGGACCTCCAAATGTAGCACAAGATTGATGTCTTGTTCTCTCTGCTGTAAGGCACTGTCGAACATGATGGCCTGACCCCTTGTCCTTGGGAAGCCGTCCAACAGCCAGGACGATGTACTTCCAAGCCCTATCACCTTGCCGGAAATCATCTTCATCATCGTTTCATCTGGCATTAAACTTCCGCTCCGAATGACCTGATCTGCTTGCCTCCCGATATCTGTCTTCTTCTTGATCTCCTGTCGAAGAACATCACCGGCTGATATGTATTCCAGTGTAGGCATCACCTTGAGGAGTCGAGAGGAGAGTGTTCCCTTTCCACTTCCAGGACTGCCGATGATGAGCGCTCGAACACTGTTTGTGGATTGAACATTCGTACTGCTACTGTACAGTCGCGAAGGAAGGTGTCGAAAAGCGAGACCGCTTCCCACACATCCCCAACCCATCTTTCCCAAGGAAGAGGAGGAGCCCAAGGGGAAGAGGATATAAAGCGGAGCGTCGAAGAAGTGGGGCCAAAGTGGAATGAACTTTAAGGTAGTGGCCCTCAGGTCGAGTCCGTGCACGAAATTGCAGCAGTAGGCGTGCAGATGAAAGACAGGGCGGCGCGAAGAAGGACCCCCCATACGAGGGAGATACGTAATCAAGAAAGGAAAACTCACTTCATACGGCGAGACTTCTCAGGAGGAAGTTGCGACACCACCAACGATAGACACACGAAAATGTCGCTTCGAGCATCGCTGCCCCGATCACAAAAGGATCTTAAGCCGCTCCAGTCTCTTGCTAAAGCATCTTCAGCTTGCTCTGCTCAGGGCACGATCTATGCGGAGTGCGTCTTCAAGGCCCAATTTGGCGAAGGAAGTGCTGGAGTGGAGAAGGATGTCTGTCGGCAGGAGTTCCTTGTGTTCAAAGATTGTGTCCAGGAAAAAGTGAGTGCGCTAGCAGTGAGTTGAGAGTGAGAAAGCTGTCCGATTGATGACACTTATTCCCAGATGAAACGCAAGTGGTGATACGTGGTCCACGCCTCCGTCGGAAGACGTGTGAGGAGGGTGAAAGAGGAGGAGAGGGGTGCACACTGCGTCAGGCATCATCTACAGTCAAACTCTGCCTCCGCTGCAGCGGCGAAAGGACTGAAGTTGTCACTGTGTCAGGTATGGTCTCCGGCTTCGGGCCAATCGGGAGTGCACTTCACCTTCGTATCACCTCACTCAGTCGGCAGCTTTGGTGCACCATCCTCCGCGTGACTAAGATTAGGGGATGTAAAGAAGAGCACATTCAGCTTGTGTACACATGACCTGTGCACTCTCGCCGTGGGGACAAGGCCATCCTCGATAGTATCATAAGTGGGTTAATCGGTACCACTCGCCCTCGTCATTATTTCGTAAAGTGTCGTGAGGATTATAAATACAATTCTTTGTCGTATCGAATCGAAGATCACAGCTCGACCATGTGGTGCACCAGGTCGTCGTAGAGTGTATCGTCCAGATCCCGCACCAACGTAGTAGCTACGCCAATGACACTTTTTGCATTCAAGTCTGGAAATTGCCGTAGTAGTCTCATCGGATGTGGACTCGCCATGAGCTCGTCTCGGATCAGAAGTAGTTGCGCTAGAATGCAGAGAATAGACAAGTGCGGTCCAAACGAGAGAAGGTAGTCCCAGAGCTGTAGAACTTGTGGGAGAGTAGGCGTGCCGGCGCAGAGTGTCAATACAGCTGTGGAAGAGGCAGTGTCAGATGGGGCGTGGATTCCTAACGTTTCTGCAAGGACTCTCACACGCAAAGCCATATAGTTCCGCTGTCAGACCTTTTGATTTGAGATGGTCGAACAGGGCCGGGTCAGCCATCTGCAGACATCTGTCCAGGAGCTGCAAGGTCATCGTCAGCACGCAGTACGCTCTCGATTTTCTCTTCCCCTCTCTACGAATCTCACCTCCAAGCCTTTGTGTACGCCTGAAAGAGAGGGCTGAACGTAGGTGGGGCAGCTATGCTCGATGAATTGGCAAAAGCAATGAAACACCTCCAGTTCACTCGGCATGACGTAGAGAAATGGAGCCAGAAGAACGTTCATACCTTGAACGTAGCTGAAAGATATCTCTTCATCATCACTCTTTGGATTGAGGTCTCCGTCCTGTTCGCCAGCTGACATAGCATGGGAGTGCCACAATGAGACGACGGCTGCATTTAGTATCTCTTTCCTCTAGCCCACTCACTCCAGTACTTCCACACGAAAGCATCCAGGACCCTGACTAGCGTTGCCTCGTTCACAAGCGTTTTAAATGCTCGGTCCGTTGCCAATGTTCGGGAGGCGTCGTTCTGTATCTTGTCATGCATCGGTGAGGGCCCCTTTGCCAGCAGAGACAGGTACATGCTCGGACTCAGTGTTCTCACGTTGAGGAGCATCTTCCAGACCAGAGGTCGAGCAGGCGAGCCGATGACAGGCACAGAATACTGCTTTTGTCGGATCAGGACTGACAGTACGCCACAGAACCTTCTCTTCCCACTCACCTCGTCCGCTGGAATGCCTTCAATGAGGACCAGTCTTCGGAGTCTCCTTGTGCACTCCTCCCATTCAGCCTCGCTTCTCGCTGACGGCTTCTTTGCTGTCGCTGCTAAAGTGCTCAGCTCTTTCGTCGACTTGACCCTGCGAGGATATCTTGTAGCAGCAGCAGTCCTCGCTGAGGTCGTCATTCCACCACTGTACCTCGCAAAGAACCTATCCCAAGCCGGATAAGATGGAGTGTCTGGTGTCATGGGTCCCCCTCCTTCCTTGGCGACTGCTGCAAGTAACACTTGTCTATCAGATGCACACTCTGTCCCCGACGAATCGCGTCATGATAATCCACTTTTCCAAGCCCAAGGGCAGTGACCCTCTCTCTACTCGAGCCACGCGTTTCTTGCATTTGCTCTGCCCTACGCTTCGGCTCTTCAGGCATTCAGGAAGTCGGAAATGTCAAAATAACTGGGGGAGGTTGGAGAAGATGCGTGTATACTACGACGCTAGCTTATCTTGTCAGGAGGAACGGGTAGAAGAGGTTGACGAAGTAAAACATGATGGGCGATTCTATTTGTGCTTTCCCAGTCCCATAAAGCGATTAGGTCAATTTCTTCTTCGACATTGCGCATTGTGACCATCAAAGCATGAAAAGTTACACGATTAAATTGCAGAACCGCACGGCTTGCAATGCAAGAAAGATAGACGAAGAATGAGTCAGGATAGTGTGGAACGGCTACTTGTGTATATTCGTGGCATAAAGGACCCTGACGACAAATGCAGTACCACATAATGGTGAAGATAAAGCGATCATTCTGCCTCTAGTGCTTTGCGTTCTGAACGGTTCCTTGTGCTTGCGATGAAGCCTTGGATGCAGTGTCTTTCACATCAGCAGCAATGTTGCTGACTTGGCCTGGCACGTCCTTCTTTTCGAGGTCCTCCTTTGCACCGCCAATGATACCGGCGGCTTGCTCGACAAGTCCAGAGGCGGTTGCTCGTACATTGTTGACGATGCCCTGAGCTTGTTCGCCCTTTTCTTGTGGCTGTGATGTGAGACGAAGCGGTTAAAAACTAGGTCAGTCCTACTGTTGTCCCCTCCTTGTTACGATCGCTTGTCTAAAAAGGTACTCACCTTGATGTACTCATTGGCGCTTTGCAATGCAGAGCCTACTAGTGCTCGAGCGCTCTCGCCGAGCTCGGCAAGAGAGTGCTGCGCTGCCTGGGCCTGAGCTTGTCCCTCCTTGGCACCGCTATCAGCGATATCGCTGGCAGTCTTGCTGGCATCGTCTACCTTTGCTGCAGCATCGCTGTTCTTGGCACTTCCGAGGAGACTGGAGGCTTGTTGTCTGCAGATAGGTGCACGACATAGTGGTCAGATACGCATTCCTTTGCATCCTCATCTCCCCGGTTCACTCACTGTGCATATGCCAACGTGTCAGAGACGAGATTGGTGCCCTGCTCGACTAGAGAGTGACCTGTCTTTTGAGCATCGGTAGCGACCTGGTCGACCTTCTTTTCGGCGTTTTGCTTATCAGCGGTAGACATTATATGAGGATAAGAGAAGGAGGTAGGTGTGTGTGTAAGTCTGCTTTGAAAGGGGGGATTTTGCAAGAATTTTGCAAGAGTATGTAGTTGGGAAGATAGGAAGACGATGAAAAATTGGCGACAATAAGATTCGATAACCCAAGGCCAGGGATGGGGAAACTTTCAACATGGATTCAACATCCTCTCCTTTCAGGCAGCAGGCGGTGCAGCTCAGGGTCAGTGCGAGAATATGACGCAATCACGCAGTTTTTGAAAGTAAAGGGGGCCTGCGCCGTCAGCGAGAAGCTTCTCTCGACGCGCTGCAACCTGGAGAGGCGGACCTGTACTGCTAAGAGAGATGTTGTGAACGTCTGTTTTATTTTCCTATCATTACTCGCTTTATGCTGACGCTGGAAGGGTGGACTACTGTAGTATCTTGTGTACAATATCGTATCTATTCTATTCGTAGGATCGCAAGAAAAACTCTAAATAAAGTATGCATCCCTGTTGATTCTTCATCTATTGCGGGAACCAAGGAAGAACAAAACGCAGGCTGTCCTTCGCGATGGTGGGAATCACTTCAGTCTTCGTCATGACGGAGAACTTCATGCTATCTTTGATTCCCTTGAACGCTTTTGAATCATCTTCCATGGCTTCATGCACGGGCTCCAAGAGCGCGGCAAGGACTTTATGAGAGTTGGAGACGTTTGCTTGCAACGATTTCATCACTTCGGCCACATCGACCGCTCCTTCGCTGGGTCGCCATGCATCGTAATCGGTTGATGTTGCAATAATGACATAAGACAGTTCTGCCTCTCTTGCCAATTTTGCTTCTGGCAAGGCAGACATGTTGATAATATCACCGCCGTAGCCTCTATACATGAGACTTTCTGCTCGGGTGGAGAATTGAGGTCCTTCCATTGCAACGAGTGTCTTGCTCCCGTGTACTTTGGCCTCGGGTGCTGACTTAGACAGTGTCTCCCTGACAATGCCTTCCACGAGAGGTCTGATGTTTTCGTCGAAAGGGTCTCCGAACGTTGCGTGGGCGACTACACCAGACTGATTGCCTTCTCCAAAGAAGGTGGCTCTTCTTACTCCCTTTGTTCGGTCGATGATCTGACTGGGAACGACAAAATCTTTGGGTGCTATTTCTTCTCGTAAGGATCCTACTGCGGTGAATGCAATGATGCACCGAGCTCCAATATGCTTGAGTGCCGAGACATTAGCCAAGGAAGGTACCGACGAAGGTGGTATCGAGTGCGTCAGGCCATGTCTGGCGAGGAAAGCCACATGAACGCCTTTACTAGTCTTGGCGATCGTTATGGGAGACGAGGGAGGTCCCCAAGGCTGCAAACAAGATCTCTGTCATTGAACAGCAGCGGGAAAGGTGCACCCTGAATGCTACGCAATGGTTGGACTCACTGTCATCGGGTTGAGCTCTGCCACTACCTCCAGCCCCTCCAGCTTGTAAAGTCCACTGCCACCTATGACACCCACGCGAACATCAGGTCCAGACCAGGTGGGAGAAGTTGCAAAATTTGTCGTTGCTGCATTCGGGACGTACATGTTGGAGGTGCTGACTGGATGTCCTGAGGAGGGGCGGGATGATTTCCCAACGTGTGCAGAGGGACTCAAAAGTGATGGATGGTGGCCTACAAAATAGGCGCAATGAACCGCGCTAGTTCCCCGTCGTATGCATCAAAAGAAAACGTGCTTTCATTTAAGACTTGCTCCACTCCTTTCGTGTGTGTGTGCGTGTACTGTGCCTGCCTTTGTTTGTGTCCGATCTGCCGCCGTATCACTTGAACTCAGCGCTCGTTTTCCACGAAAAACAGAGGCTTTACTCTCCTCTTGGCACACGCAATCAATCTCGGAGGCTTTGTTTTGGAAAAGGTGCTTGTCGAATCTCGACTGGTAGCGCTTTCCGCTCTTCCGGAGTAAACGTACGCTCTTACCACTCTGGGCCAGTCCCGTACAGGCGCATACAACACGATCCCTCTATCATGACGTCTCGAGTTCGCAAGGATCGAGGACCTCCCGCTGAGTCAGAAGGTGAGTATGACGCGCATACTACCGGCAACACAGTGCAGAGGGGGACTGATCAAAAGGACAACAGAGCAACAACTTTGGCAGAGCGTTCGAACAGATTTGAATGCGCTGCACAAGTTTGAGATAAGTTCCGAGCAAAACCTGTCGGGACTGGAGAACGCGAGGAGGAAATACATAGAAGAGCACAACAAGGACGAAGACGGTAGCGTCAATATCGACGAAGCCACCAGGGCCGCCTTGATCGTTGCATATCGACGCTTAGATAAGGCCTACGAAGAAGAGCTAAAGTGAGTCGAGCTGGATTCTATCTGTATCAGAGACGATCGCCTTCTCATGAGTTGTTTCTTCATTAGAGAGATATACATAGCATCGGAAAAGCTTGAACTTCTCGTGGCCGTTCGGGATGATCCTGATGCAGGTGAGTGTGGGTCGTGCTAGCACAGTGATATCCTAAATGTTCACACGAGTCTACCTCTCCCAAAGAAGTCTTGTCGAAACGGAAAAAGCGCCATACGGACGCACCTTTCTTCGGAGCCAATTCGATTTCACCACCCTTGCAAAGTGTTTCTGTAAAGGAGCGCAATATTACACCTACCGTCACTCGAGAAGAAAGCAGCAACACAAGCAGCTCTTTGCTGCCACCTGTTCTTGACAAGGAAAAGAAGAGATCCAATAGCAAGTCGAACGTCGTGGCGGGCAACGCTGCGCCAACTCTACAACGCCGCAGTACTCTGACCTCGAAAGATCCCCAGGCAACGGCCTTTAGTAATGCGGTAGCCAGCAATACCAGCAGTAGCAGCATCAAAGATACCGCCAAGGACAACCTCGTAGCAGCTCTGAATACTTCTTCAAGTTACATCGATCCAGCCCGAGCAAGAAGGGAAGTTTTGGCTGCTCAGCTACCCCTCCAAAGAGGTCGAAAAGTTGCATTCCGACAGCCTAGTAAGAACAAAGTGGGGCCAGGCGCAGCCAATGTCTCCAACATGACTTCAAGAAGTGCGACGTCTGCAAACGCTGCTTCTTCCATCCCTCCAACATCCCTCTCCTCTCAAGGTGTCACAATTCAGAGTGGACTTGCTGTTCCCGATGACGAAGGCGAGACATGGATTATGGCAACAATCACCGACTGTATCAACAACGATCGGAATCGGTATGTTGTTCAAGATGCAGAGGATACAGTCATGCCGACTTATAACACCACACTGAAGGCGATCGTACCACTACCGGAAAGCCTGTCGACCTTACCTCTGGACGACTACAAGGTAGGCACGCAAGTCATGGGCCTTTACCCAGACACCAGTTGCTTCTACCAAGCCATTGTAAGGGGAGGCGGACCAGGAGTGACTGGCAAAATCACAGCAAAGATGCAGCGCAGAGCAGACGAAATCCTTAACACACCGTACCGCTTAGAGTTCGAAGACGACGGAGGGGCCATTCAGAACGTCCCTGCCTGTCTAGTGGTAGAGAGGCCGTGAACAGCTAAGATCTCGAGAGAATTAGAAACGGCTCCACCATCTCCTGTACATTACGACTGTCCCACCTAAACACTGGAATTCCTATCAAAGTTTACATTTTACACAGACTGCGAGGGCTGATGATGATTTCGTACAAGTACATTATTGCTATATGCTGTTTGTCTGCTTGGGACTTCTGTGTCTTTGTGCGACTCTTTCTTTTAATTGCGCAGGTTGCGTCGATCGATGAAGTCGCGAACGGGAGAGACACCCGCTAGAGATACAAACATCATTCTCTTCAAGACGTCATGCCAGAGTAGCACTCCCATCTTGTCTGCATACTCACGCACCAGCTCAAAGTCGGCACCAGTGTGAAAGTCAGAGTGCAGCACCCCTGTCAGAAGGAGCCCAAAGATGAGCATAGGACGGGTGGAAGTGATGCACGCTCCCATCTGACTCTGCTCACCTTCATCCGCTTGCAAGCGGTTCTTTTCACGCTCCCACAGGCGAATTTGATCCGTCACAGTAACAGGCAGCAAGGGTGTCTACCAGATGTGAAAAGGAAGATTGAGTCGTCTGTGAACAAGACACAGCTGTCGCAAACAATCACTCACATTCTTGTACATCTGAGGATGAGCGTGATGTGTAAGATACATGATAATCTGGATTAAGAAAGAGTTCAATCAAGGGTGAAACTTTTGGCTTGGTACGAAGCAGCAATCGGGAGTACTCACCTGCTCTGCACCAATGCCGTTCTTGAGTGCTTCCTTGACACTGTCTCGAGTGATTATCCCTGTCACTAGGTTGGGAAATTTAGAACGAATGTTGACAAACAGACTCAAGACATCGATGCGAAGCTTATTATCTGAGAGGAACAGAGAAATGGAGCTTCAGTTTTGCACGCATCCTTGCTTTGTTACATCCGGTCAGAACTCACTTGTGTATGCGTAAATCTTGTAATTAGTCTCCAGGATTACGAACCCCTTCTCTTCCTCTGTATCTTTGTTAGTTCCCATGAGAGGCATTTGACTTGAGTTCGTCAACGTCGTCACCAGCCGAGTCGGATAGAAGTTTGCACTTTTATCGTTTCGTTGGTAGACCAGCCCTAGATCTCGAAAGAAGATGAGCATCTCCCGCTGAGACTGCGTTAGGGAGGCAATATCGTAATCTTGACCAAGCGTAGCCGAGCTCAGGGTAAAGAGAAACGTCAAGTGTTCGACAATGTCGGCAGTGTTGCTGTCCCTTGTATTGTCCATTGACGATTCCGAAAGAGTCATCAGATAGGTATGAAGCAGGAGCCATAATTGGGCTGAGACGTCTTCCAGCAGAAACTGGAATCCATTGGAAGTAATTGACATGTTTGCCAGTCCTTCTGCTGTGCCTGCTCTCTTCTTTGGTGTATGATCAAAGGAGGAACTGTGAATTTCCTCTTCTGGCTGCATCAGGCCTGCTGTGCGTAGCAAGTACAGGACAGGTCGACTTGGCGTACGTACGTTCGCTGAAGCTACCATGTACAGCAGAATCGATTCCCAGCTCTGCAGAGCAAATTCATCCAACTGCCTCGCTGTCAGTCGTGACTCTGCTTCATTGTCACTTGGTACCCCGAATGACTTGTGATTACCACCACCGATCAGAGCTCTACGGAGTGATTTTGTCCAGATTGCGTTCAAGTATACAATTCCGTTTTGCTCTCTTGTAATCTTGAGTCGACCCAGCACCTCTTTTGCCTCCTCTAGACCACGCACTGAGCGACTCCGCTTTCCATTGACTATGCTCTTTTGTGAGGGCTCGTCCACGGAAGTTACACTATTCTTCGTCAGCAATGCAGCCACGTCTGTACTTGCTAGCTGAGGCGGGTCTGGCAAGAATAGGAGGGTGAGGATGAGATGCCTAGCAAGGGGCGGAACCAGTCGAAAGATGGACAGTGCATTGGATGGGTAGGAATATAATCGCAAAAGTGTCTGATTCGGTAATGTCAGAAGATGAGACAGGATCGACGGAGCTCCATCCGACTGCTCCGAGGTGTTGATCCTTGCCAAACCAATGCCATCCTCGCTCATTTCCAATCGCCAATCTACGGCGTCGAAAGGGCGGATCTGTCAAGTGAAGCGCCAAATCAAAACTGAGGACCGTCGTCACTTTCTTAGAGGAATCTTCCCTCGCCCGCGTGCACGATTTGGACCCCCGCGACGTCGACTTTCTCTTGGCGTGTATCGCACAAATGCATACGTAAAGGGGAGTGGGATGTGGAGTAGGCCAAGCCCTGAATGCATCTTCTCGACTTGCAACACGATACAATCTAGCCTTGCATTTTCTAAGATATGCAACTCCTTCGATCGACAAAAACCTCACTACGATACAGCCTCACTCTATTACTGTTCACCGCTTCACCCCTTCTCTCTTTAAGCAGCGTTGCAGCAGCAGCAAGTAGCCCGTCTCAGCGTACATTTACAACAAGCTCGAAAATGGCGAATGAAGGAGGAGGAGCAGGCAGCTACGTGGCAGGAGACTTGACCGCTCAAACAACCACGAGAATACAAGATGCTTTTGATCTTTTTGGTGCAAAGCCATCGCATTCGATCTTTCAAAGGAGTTGGTCTCCTGATGCAATCTTTGAAGACCCAATCTGCTTTGCTACCGGCGAGAGGCAGTACAAGGCACAGTGGTGGGGTATGCCCGCTGCTTTCAGCAAGTCCGAGCTTCTTAGCTGGCACGTTGAGAAGGATGATCCGCAAGAGATTCGCTATGTGAGAAGAGGTCGTCATGGAGGGTGAAACTTAATTTGTCGATGGGGGCTGAAACATTTCCTCCACACATACTGCAGGTTCAGAAGCAGCGTTATACAGTCAAGGGATTGGGCTTGAAGAAGGAGATGTTGGTGAGTTTGCTCCGTTACCTTCAATAGGCACTGATCTAAATCTGCTGAGCGAACCGAATCCTTGTCTTTCCAGTCGACTGTCGTCATGAAACTCGATCAGCACGGCAGGATCATCCACTTCCAGGATCGTTGGGACGGTAAAGACATGCCCACCAATGTTGTGGCCATGGTGAGTGTGTCTCATTCTTCCCTTTTCTTTCTCCTCCGAGCGAGAAAATTTCAGCACAGCGATCTGACATCAATCTCCAACAACGCCAGACTCTGAGACGTTTGAATGCAGTAAGTGCTGGCTTCGTTCGAGCTAGTATAGTGTCTAGCAGCCCTTATCTACGAAATTTTTTACACTTCTTCCACTCTTCACAGCTCGTCATGCCATACCTCATTACCGTTCCGTCTTCCAGCGCGAAGGAAGTGGGCGGCCGCAAAGAATTATGAATGGTATAAATGCTATATATGTACATTTTTGCCTGTATACAGTACATGACAACTTGGACGTATTACTCTACAGCACCCCCTTACTCTTTTTGTCGCGGAAAAACGCTCCTAATGCTGCGATCGAGGGTCCGAAAGTCTCGTACCGCTTCACTGATGGTCGAATCCCTGTAACGTCGTGAAAGAAAGAAGGAAAGAAATCAGATGTCAGCTTGTTTGCTGCTTTCTACATTGCAGTAGACGTTCTCGGGAATATTCACATGCTGGGAGTCGATTCTGAATATCGGCGCGACCGTAACGCAGGTCGAGTAGGATCAAGGCTGCAAAGTCTGACTCATGTCGAATCGCCCTGCCGATAGATTGATTCACGGCCTTCATACACAAGTTGATGTACAGTTCTTGCCCCGGATCTGTGGTACTGCCTACCTTCTTTGATGACTCATTGGCAGAAGCGCCGCCGTCATTCTTGCTCAACACTCGGACGTACTTCATCCTTTCCATCAACTCAGGACTGGTGCTGTTCGCAAAGGGCATGCCCACCATGATCACCGCTCTTGCCAATCGATCGGAGAAATTGATCCCTTCTGACAACTTGGCCCCGACCACGGCAAATAGGATTGCACCCCCAGTATTATTCGAGTTTGCCAAAGTGTACTCTCGCAGTACACTGTCGACTTCAGAAGCGAGCTTTGGTTCGTAGAAGACTGCCTTCTTGGAAGCGATTCGTTGCACACCTTGACTGACTCTCCATCGCAGTGTAAGGGCGTCCAGAAACGCATATGATGGCAAGAAGACGACGACACCGTGAGGAACGACACTGCAGTAACTTGCTATACAATTCGTCAGCTCGTCCAGCATCTCCTTGTCACTTCTTGCGTCGAATTTAAATTGCAAATCACTCCCCCGTGGTCCCTTTGAGATGACAGCGGTCAGTAAATTTTCCGGAGGGATGACGTGGTTGCAGGAGAAGTGGGTTAATTGATCAGTCGTCAGGGTGGGGAACAGTTGATTGGTGAAGTCGGATATCGGCTCCATAGTGCCGCCTGCAAGGATGATGGACCTTGCTTGGCCGACGAGATCGCTGAAGACGTCTGCCGGATTCAGAAGCTGATATTTGAGTGTCAGGGATTGAGTGAAACCTGTACTAGTATTCTCATCCCTGGTCAAGGCGAGAAAGACTCGGCCGTCGTCACTTCTATTGGCGAGGGAGAGGAGGAACGCCTCTATGGAATGCATTGCGGACAGAGCGCTCTGTGTCATTCTAGTACTCGATACGTTCGCCTCTCTACATTCCTTGCTCTTCTTCTCTGCATAACCTGCCACTTTGCGAGCGATTTGACTCTCTTTCAGCCAGTGTTCCAAGTCTACGAGGTTGATTTGATCGGTATTCCCACCCATCCTTCGTACCAAGTCGATTCCTGTGATGATTTCTTCGACATTCTTGCTGCCCTCCAACTTCTTCTCCTGCTCCTTGCACTCATCGTGGAGCCTGTCCAAGAGCTTGGAGAGTTTCTTCAGATTGACTTCGTTGCTTCCTTTCAGTTTTGTCGAGAACCGCCCAAGGTACTCGTTTATCTGATGCTGAGCTTGCTTGACCTGTGCAGACGTGATGATTACGGTATGGATGGACAAGATTGTGTCAATGAGATTATGCGCCTCGTCTATTATGATGATGCTCTCCTTCAAGTCGATGTTCAACGACGTTCGAGCATTGGCTTGTAGGAGCAGATTGTACGGTAAAGTAATGAGCTGAGCTTGTCGAGCGCTGCTCCTTGCGCCAAAATAAGGGCAGATGTGTTGATCTCTTCCCAACTCGACAATGTCTTCGATGTCTCGCACCTTGGTGAAGACCTTGTCGCGAAAGTCTAGCAAGCGAGCTTCACCGCTACTGTCCGGCAAAGGGAGGTACTGGCATCGCTTTGCTTTCTTCGTTGCTGACTCGGATCCTTGCTTCATCAGTTCCACGCATCTCTCGTTCATTGCTTCCATTCCCGCCCTCTGCCCCAGTTCTTGCACGGAGGGATTGATACACATCTGCTTTCGACTGCCAAGACTGACACTCCTTGTGTTCATCTTCATCGTGCGCCCGTCTTGCTGTATAGCCTTGACCTCGATGTCCTTTCCAAAAGAGGTTTTCTTAAGCTCGGAGATGAATTGGGAAAGCTGGGAGTGCGTTCGACTAGCATAGATAACCTTTGGACTCGTCTCGGGCTCGACGTCTTCGTCTTCCTCTCCATCTTGACCCTTCCGAGTAGCGTAGTACGGCTTGCGTTGCTTTTCTTTGCTTGCGATGGGCTTCATCTGCTCCATCAGAGCTCTCACTGCTGGCGACAGATACGCAGAATCGCCTCCTTGTGCAAGGGAATCTTCCACTGGATCCTGTACGAGATAGTCACTGTCAGAGTCTTCATCAGTGTCTCGTATTGCCTTATTTACACTAGACTTCGAGCGCTTATTTGCATTCGACGAAGTACCTTCTGCGGCCTTCAACCGTTTCCGTGCACTCCTGATCCTCTCTTGAAGGTCTTCTTCGCGTCGGAGTAATTCTTCTCGCCTTTTCTTTATGTCGTGTACTACCACCCAGTCTGGATCATCGCCGATCTTTGTGTTCTCGTTGCCCTGCATCTCCCTCTCTGAGTGCGACGTTAGCCAGGTGAAAGCAGCACATATGAGACTGAGCGATTTTCCCTACTAAGAGGAAAGATAGTAGCCCATAAGTCGAACGTTGTGCAGAGCCAGATCACCCCTCTTTCCCCACTTACAGTGCCTGTTGGACTTTCAAAAAGACCGACTTTACCTTCCTCTATCGTTCGAAAGATTGCCTGCATCAGATCGATCTGAATGAGATAGGCTTCCGGGAACGGAAAGCTGAACGCTCGAGAAACCGCTCTGAGGCCCTCTCGATCGCCTTTCCGTACTGGCACATTCACCAAAGTGGCAAGAGACTGTGCCTCCATCGCTCATGGCTCAGCCAATATTCTACGGTAGTAAAGGCAGTGTGAGCTGACGTAACGAGCGAAGCCACTCAAGGCTAGCACAAGGCGAGGAGCATGACTCTTCGTTGCGACTCCAACTCCAACTTCTGAAGATGAGAGCGGCCTGGCACGTGTGGAGACGCGTCTATGGCTGCCTGTCGTGTTGCGGATTTTCCTCAACTGCCTTGCAACTCTCGGCGGAAGGGAAATGGGGAAGGACAGTACGTAGATTCTCAGGTGGCTTGGAATTTAGATCTTTTCGGCTGTCAACCGTTCGCTGATTTCACCCTCCCCTTCTCTCATCAACATCTTCTTCTTCTTCTTCTTCTTCTACAGACTTTCCCAAGCTACCTCTATCGCCGTTTGTGCCTACCGGAGTACGCTTTAGTGCCGCCTGCTCCCTACGACAAGCTTCATCAGCATCACCTGCACTCGGCGTTTTTCTCTTCATTTCTGTCCGGTGTTATTGGAGGGAAGGAAGCTGTCCCTCTTGTTACGACCTTTTGAGTGCAACCAGTACCATCTTAGTGTGACACGCCCTTCGCTTCCCAACCAACACACACACCTCGACAATGACGACAATGGCAGGCTACGGTCAGCCTCTAGGAGCGCTACCTGCCATCAATGCAGGCCCTTCCATTCGACAAAACAGCGGTAGCAGCAAGTCACCGGTCAAGCAGAGAAAGCAAGAGCCAATAGCAGCTGCCCGACAAATCCCACAGGTCAAACCCGCTAAAGCTCCTACCTCATCGTCTCCAAGTAAGAAGAAGATTACTAATATGAAGTCCAGGTTGCCAGAAGTGGGCCCTACGATCAGAGATATCGAGAACGGTGTAGTCCATATCACTGGCAAGATGCTCGGTCAGGTGAGTTGGAGTGCTTCTCTCACCGAGGAAAGTATTCGTGTTCCACTGACTCACGAGCGTCGTCTTCTGTCCAGGGTGGGTTTGCGAAAGTGTACCAGGTGCAAGGCTCGGATGGAAAGCCAATGGCATTCAAGGCGATACTGAAAGAGGCACTCCTCAACCAACGCAAGAACCGGCAAAAGGTGCGTGAGGTCTTACTGCAGGTGTGATGCTGCTTATTGACGTTTGCTACGCCTTCTACCGCCTACTAGGTCTTGGCAGAGATCCTCATCCATCGATCCCTCTCACACGCTAACATCGTCAAGTTTTACGACCTCTTCCAAGATGAGTCCAACATATACTTTAAGCTAGAGCTATGCTCGAATGGCAGCATGAACGACATGGTTCGAGCGAGAGGTCGATGCCTAGATGAAGAAGCACGATTCTACATGGTGCAACTGCTAGCTGGGTGCAAGTACATGCACAACAATCACGTCATTCACCGAGATTTGAAGCTCGGGAACATCATGCTGGACGCCGATATGAATATCAAGATTGGTGACTTTGGTTTGGCAGCCTTGTTGAAGGATCCAGAGGAGAGGAAAAAGACGCTATGTGGGACGCCGAACTACATTGCTCCGGAGATTCTGTACGAAAGCAATGGAACTGGACATAGCTTCGAAGTGGATGTCTGGTCTGTTGGTGTCATCTTGTACACACTCTTGATCGGCAAGCCACCGTTTCAGACGACGTCCGTTCCTGCCATCTACGAAAAGATTCGCAAGAATGACTATAGTATTCCCGAGTACATTCACCCGGCTGCTACCGACCTGATCAAGAGAATCCTCACACACGATCCTTCTGCCCGACCTACTCTGGTGCAGATAATGCATCATCCTTGGTTCACCTGTGGCCCGATCCCACTCTTTATCCCTTCGACCGGTACGAAGATGGTCCCACACTTGACTCTTCCTCGAACAGAAGCTGAATCGAAGCGGAACCTACAGACGGTCAAGGAGCTTTCTGGATGGAGGGACGATGCCGATGATGAGATTGAAGACGAGGACGAAGAAGACGGCGTGCATCAGTCTGCCAAAGAGAAGCGAAAAGTGCAAGAAAAAGCAGAAGAAGAGAGGGAGAGGATGGACTACGAATTTGAGAAGGCCATACAGCCTGGTAGCTCACTAGCTGATTTCCTGCAGATGGGTCGAGCTGCTCTGGTAAAGGCACCAGCTCAGACGAGCGCGCCACTACGATCGAGGCCAAGTACTGGCCTAGCTAGACAATTGAGCGCGCTGTCCATCAGTCGACAACATCAGGGCATCAGTCCGCTTACGACGACCAAAGGCGGAGGAGTCGACGATGGCATGAATGGAGGAGAGCACAACGACAAAGAGAATATCCAGCAACAGCCTGCATCTAGGATGCTACCCCCATCAACGACATCTGCAAGACTGCGATCGGAATCGAATGGGATCGAGGAAAGACGAATGCTCGGACAAAAGGCAAGATTGGTGGCGGCAATGTCTACATCGAGCAATCTGGGCAGCCTGAACAGCAGCAGCAGCACTAAGCTGAACCGTCGTGCAGAGGAGACGAGTGCCACCACCAGCAGCACAATTCCTCTCTCCTCCTCCTCCTCCTCCAATAACAAGAAGTCGGAATCCATCTCGAGCATGGATGTCATGATCCACTACCTAGGACAAGCCATCGAGTGTTATCAGTCTAGGATGGAGTTTATCCCGCTCGACGCGCAAGGCAAGGAAGTGCACTTGCTCCAGTCGACTCATGTGGATGATGCGGAGAATGCCATCCGTGAGAGACCCGTTGATCCGACGCCGTACATTGTCTGCTGGATGGACGAGATGGACAAGTATGGTTTGGGGTACGCTTTGAGTGACGGTACCGTTGGTGCTTACCTGAAGGACGACTCCAGTATTACAGCAAACGCGCTGCGTAGTCACTTTGACCACATCAGCAAGGCAAAGGTGACTCGCTCTATCAAGGAGTTTGGCGGCACCGTCACCACCACCACGCCACAACGAAGGGAGAACTTTGTCATTCCGACTGCACAGTCTTCTGAGTCTGCTGCCCCATCCATGCCCAAGGAGGTGCTTCGCAAATTCAAGGTCTTGTCCTACTTTGAGGAGAAGATCTCGTCTCGGTTAGGAGGCTTCGACGTGGGAAAGTCGAACCTCGACGGCAACACCGTGACGGGCATGCCGTTTGTCTGGAAATGGTACCGATGCTTGCAGGCGATTGTGTTCCGTCTCAGTACGGGCACGATCCAATTCAACTTTTACGATCACACCAAAGTGTTCTTGAGTCAGGAAGGGCTGGTCATCTCGGCAATCGTCACGGACAAAACGGGAGAAGCACAACCTATCCGGTCATGGTCTTTAACCGAATTCTTTTCCATTGCTGACAAGACTCGATCTCAACGCGAACAAGATGCACAGTCGAACCTGGCCCTTACAACGCATGAAGAGAGAAAGACTGTTCGACTGCTCGTTTCGAAGGTGCGATATGCTCGCGAAACGTTGATCAAGATCTCCACCAAAGACTCTAGCTCGGCCAGTATAGCTTCTAGCAACCCGGCTTCAGCGTCTGTGGCCGCCACCAGGTCTTCAAAAGCGACCACAACAAGTACGGCCACTTCCCTTGCTCTTACCGGCAGTAGTGCTAGCTTGGCATCCCTTGGCACGCAGATGGCTCGGTCCGGTAGCGGTCAAAGTATCGGCAGTACAAAGTCAACCGGCGTCCGTCGATAGACACGTTCACCTTTGCCAACGTCCATGCACGCCTTCGCCTATCTTTCCATCACTCTATCCCTTTAGTCTCCCCACATTCTTGCAAACCATTCACCTTCTCCCCACCCATATTCCGCCCATCTGCCCATCATAGCTTCCTTTATGCTCTTGTTGTCTCCATCTCTTGTCCCCTCTCCTCTCTTTCCCTCATCATCATCATAATCATCATAATCATCATAATCATCACCATTCGAAAGGACCAGATTAATCCAACACGCGTTCACAGTAGCGCGAACTTCTCAGATGCAATTATCTAAGCTTTAAATAGACGCGTCCACCCGTACGATACGTGAGGCTGAATATATATGATCTTCTGCTGAGCGGTTTTTTAGGAGGGCGAGGCATACACGCACACCCTTCCCTTTCATCACTTTGTCTTCCCGGCACTGCAGGCGCATTTCCTTTGCTGTCCTACTAGCTTTTAAGGGGAGGTACTAGAATGGTGCGTCCAGTTCGATCGACTCGATCACGAGCCTCGATGAATGAAGGCCCGATCATCATCAAAGACGATGACCTTGATGACGACGACACACCCTCGCCGTTCAAGAGTCACGAACATTCTGGGGTGACTTCCGGTTTGAATACCCCTGCAACGAGCATCTCAGAAGGCGATACTTCGAAGGTGTCCGCAAGAAGCTCTGCCCTCTTTCTTGAAATGGACAGATGTCTTGATGGTGGATCAGACGTGGTACCATCGTCGAAATTGTCGAATGGCAGAGTGGCAAAAAGGGAGGACGATGAAGGCGAAGACGCAGAATCGCCGCCACTGAAGAGAAAGAGATTAGCTACCAAGACTCTCGTTGCCAAGAAGCAAGAAGCTGAAGAGAAAGACGAAAGAGAGGATACACTACCTATAAAGCGGACTTCCCGCGTGAATCGTAGAGTCAAAAGAGAGCAGGACAGCATAGATCCAGAGGAGAAGAAGACCATACTAGAGGACTCCATCGTACACCTGGGGGGTGCATCCGACAGCAAAACAACAAGCAGAGGCAAAGGGAAGGGGAAGGTCAGAAATGTAGTCAAAGAAGAGGCGGTGGCTCGATTGCCACCACTTAAGAACAAGGGCAAGGGCAAGGCAGTGGAAGCAGAGACAAGCTTCAACTATGAGGACTTTGCCATGGATACCGACGATGAGTTGGCTGCAGTTAGAAAGGTCGAAGGTACTGCTGAGAAGTACAATGACGAAGCGGAAGAGTCTGACATACAAGACGTGGACAGCGCCTTCTCTGAGCTGTCAGAGGAAAGTCTCTCCGACTGGGAGGAAAGCAATACGCGAGCTCCAAGAAGGCAAAAGAGGCGTCCTGCTGGCGTCAGCTTCCTCGAATCCGACATTTCATCATTCGACGAGGCTGAATCGGATGGCGAGTCCGATGGCAGCAGTGCAACGGAAGATGTACCTTTGGCCCAGCTGGCCGGCTCGAGCGCAGGAGGCGCAGCTGCTGAAGCTGCTCACGGGAGCATGCAGGAAGACGCACAGTACGAGACGGCAAAGCAGCGTGCAAAGAGAATCAAGAGAGAATTGAGAGAGCAGAGGGCCAATGCAAGAGCAGGACGAACAGGTCGAGCGCGAAGAGTGAAGAAGAAGTCGCAGTATGAAAAGAATAAAGATGTGTTGGTGTCTCATCATCCTGAGCTGAAATCTGTCTGGGAGAATCTTAGAGCGACTCCAAGTCAAAGTTTTATCAAGGCGGATCAACCGGTGGGTCTAAGTATCAAGCTATTGCCATTTCAACTAGAAGGCCTGAACTGGTTGATCAAGCAAGAAAAGTCGATTTGGAAAGGAGGTGCATTGGCTGATGAAATGGGAATGGGCAAGACGATTCAGATTATCAGTCTGCTTCTGTCTGACCGGAAGAAGCCGAACCTGGTCATTGCCCCCACGGTTGCCATTCTTCAGTGGCGTAATGAAATTGAAAAGTACACGGAAGGTTTCAAGGTGATTGTCTGGCACGGTGCGAATCGATCGTCGGACACGGAAGAATTGCGAAAGGCAGACGTAGTCTTGGCCAGCTATGGAGTATTAGAGAGCTCGTTCCGGAAGCAAGTCTCAGGCTTTAAGCGCAAGGGTAATTTGGTCAAGGAGAAGAGTGCCATACACTCGATTGCATGGCACCGAGTCGTGCTAGACGAAGCGCACAACATAAAGGAAAGATCCACGAACACAGCAAAAGGAGCATTTGAATTGAAAAGCTCGTTCCGATGGTGCCTTTCTGGTACACCTCTGCAAAATCGAGTAGGTGAATTGTACAGCATGATTCGTTTCTTGGGAGGCGATCCATTCGCCTTCTACTACTGCAAGCGATGTCCTTGTAAGTCATTACACTGGCAATTCAAAGATCGCAGAACTTGTGACAAGTGTGGACATACGCCTATGCATCACACTTGCTACTGGAACAATGAAATCTTGAAGCCCATTCAAAAGTTCGGTACTACCTTAGGAGAGGGCAAGGACGCATTCGAGAGACTTCGATTGCTGTTGGACCGTGTTATGCTGCGAAGAACAAAATTGGAACGAGCGGACGACATGGGCTTGCCACCCAGAACAGTCGTCGTTCGGCGAGACATGTTCAACGAAGAGGAGGAAGATCTCTACGAGTCGTTGTACAGTGCTACCACTCGTAAGTTCTCCACGTACCTGGATCAAGGTACGGTCTTGAACAACTACTCCAACATCTTCACCCTCTTGACACGCATGCGCCAATTGGCGTGTCACCCTGACTTGGTCCTGCGCTCCAAGACGGGCATCACTGCCAATTTGTTGGGGAATGATCAAGGTTCGATTCATGTTTGCCGAATCTGCCAGGACGAAGCAGAAGATGCTATCATGTCGAAGTGTCGTCACATCTTTTGTCGTGAATGTGTTCGACAGTGGGTCGGAGATGGTATCGTAGAAGCTGGGGAGACGGCACCGGAGTGTCCATACTGCCACGCCACTCTGACGATCGATTTGGAAGGCGAAACCCTTGAGCCAGCAAGAGGGGGACAAGAATCCGGCCGCCAAGGAATTTTGTCCAAACTAGACATGAACAAATGGAGATCTAGTTCCAAGATTGAGGCGTTGCTCGAAGAGCTGAACCAAGTGAAATCGGAAGACAAGACGATCAAAAGTCTGGTATTTTCTCAATTCGTGAACTTTCTAGATTTGATCGCCTTTCGCTTAACGAGAGCAGGCTTCACCATCTGTCGTCTAGAGGGAAACATGTCACCAGAGGCCAGGAACAAGACGATCAATCATTTTATGAACAATCCAGGCGTGACGGTGTTTTTGGTTTCGCTCAAAGCAGGCGGAGTAGCCTTGAATCTAACAGAGGCCTCTCGTGTCTTTTTGATGGATCCTGCTTGGAATCCTTCGGTGGAAACGCAAGCGATGGATCGGATACATCGATTGGGACAACATCGGCCGATTGTTGTGAAGCGATTCGTCATTGAGAACAGCATCGAAGATCGAATCATTGATCTGCAGTACAAGAAGCTGGCCATGATCGAAGCGGCAATCGGAAAGGATGATTCGGCCATGGGAAGACTGAGCGTGTCGGATATGAACTTCTTGTTCCGTCTTTAGAGACTCATACCGCCTACCACTTGCTATTCTCTCTACCTACGAGAGCATCTCTTAACATCATCTGGATGCCACCACGATACTTCTTTGACTTTCAACGTCACGCTCCATCACACTTGTATTTACTCAACTTGACATATATATATCGAACAAGAAAGCACATCTCTCGAAGTGAGCTTTCTCTGGCTGTGTTCACATCGTTGTGTATACGTACTGCTTCTTAGACGTCTGGCCACGCGAGGTCAGATTGGGCCATTTCTTAGTTCACTTTAAAATTACGATCAGACGCGCCGCGAGAGAATTTAGATTTGGTGTTGCTCTCGACTACTACTTCTCGCTCCGTTCTGGCCATTTAGAATGCCTACCTTCAGCAGACGCTCGAGCAGACACTCCCTGGCCAGAGATTCGAAGCCGGTCACTCAAGGAAACAGCTCACGGCGCTCTGATCGAAGAAACAATGTAGAGGAGGAGGAAGAAGAGGAAGAGGAATCAGGACGTTCAAGCAAACGACGAAGGCATCAGGCAACAAGCGGAGGCAACTCAAGGTCACGCCATCGAGATTCCTCACCTGAGGAAGAAGAAGAAGCAGAGGGTCATGTAGAAGAAGACGAAGAAGAAGAAGAAGAAGAAGCGCTTGAAGCCGACGAAGAAGACGAGGAAGAAGCGGGTGGCGGAGTGGATGCCGGTCTCTGGGGACTGCATACAGTCGAAATTAAGAAGATCAAAGTGACTCAAACAGCCAGAAACGCAATGCAACAGATGGGGAAGGAGGTACGTAGAGATGCTGCATGGTGTAGGGATGGTGTAGCCTTGGAATTGGTCTTGTCTACATGCTCACAATAACTACACTTTTGACCATGCGTTCAGGATGTCAAACGCAAAGCGAATGATTTGGCTCGACTGGCTCTCTTCTGTGAGCTGAACCGAGTCACTTTGAAACGGGAGGATATAAGAAAGAAGAGTGAGTCTGCCAGTCGTTCAGTAGTAGAGAAACATCGAGCTAAGTCCACCGACCCTCACAGTTCTGGACGACAAGTATAGCTCGAAAGCGTTTCCCATCATATTTAATCGAGCGCAAAAGGTACTAGCGTTCACGTTTGGATACGAAATGGTAGAACTTCGAGCTAGGGGAACAGACAATGAGCAGATTGCAAGCGCCGTGCAGAGTCAGAGAGCGCAGGTGGAAGGCGAACAGGACGAAGATGGACAAGTGAGAGGTAAGTCCTTGCAGTATCATAATCATTGGTCAAGCCCTCTTCTGACAAGGCTGTATGAAACACGGCAGCTGGTACCTTGTCCAAGACGTACATTATACGCTCTCTACTTCCTGCAAAATTGATCGCTAAGATGGCGGCCCCTAACTCGAGCCTCCAAGCGATTGTTAGCGACGACAAGGAGACGGTCAACGGAAAGGCATTCGACGCGAAAGGGGTCATGCTGGATTGGCATAGATCGGGATCCGAGCTGGGAAGTATGGGCTTGCTATTCTTCATCTTGAGCATCATCTTGCTCAATGGCAGATCGATTCCAGACGGTGAGTTAGCGCAATTACTACTCGAAATTGAATCTATCTAACCTCCTCACCATCGCCTTCACTTTCGCATCTTCAGATCTTCTTCGTTCATACCTTCGACGCATGTCACTCGATCCACACAAAACGCTACCGGCCGCGCTGCAGTCCGACTCGAGCAAAGATGCCACCGAAGGAGGCACGACCTTGGACGACTTTTTGCAAACGTCAATCAAGCAGTCATACCTGGAGTGCACCAAAGTAGGAGCGGGAGGTCAAGGTGCCATGTCAATGGATCCCAGCGGCAATGCGACAAAGCGAGTCCAAGTCAAAGGCCGGAAGACAAGGGGTGGTGGTGGTGGTGGCGGCGGCGGCGATGAGAATGACAAATCGACCGAGGACTTTGAATGGAGATGGGGAGCAAGGGCCGAAAGTGAAATCACAGAAAAGGCTGTAGCAGAGTTTGTCGCTGAGATCTATCTTGTCTCGGAGGAGCAAGGAAACGGAGAAAGTCAGAGTAGCCGGGCAAAGAAGCAAGAGAATCTGATCAAGCATATTGAGAATGCCGCTGGTTCGCAGCTGATCGCATGATCCTTTCGTCCTTCTTCTTTCTGTGAATAAATGTGTACGGGCAGAAGAATCCTGATGCAGGAAAGAATAGAGATATGTGTCTCAGGATCTCTTTTCGCCATGTACGCTTCTGCCTCTATCAGATCGCATGCTAAATGAATTTAAGACAAAAAGACATAGAGGTGGAAGAGCTGGCCGTGCGCTCTGGCACAGAATTAAGGCTCAATCCAAGCTCCCTTCTACATTGATGCCTTCATTGGTTCGCTCTGTTTTGTGGTCTGGGTCGACACGCTGATCACGGCATCGACAATACTGCAAGCTATTCGAGTGCAAAAAGCAAAGCTGTCAGAGATGCGAAGAAGCCCTATCAAGGCAGAGAGGACAACTCTGTATCCCTGGACTGGTATCAAGTCGTGATGGACTTGCTTCGAGCTGGCTACGGTAAGCCAAGTGTATGCTACTGCCAGTAATTATCACTCAATCTAATTCTTCCGTGCAGATTAGAAAGCGCGACTCCGGTCCAGTTTGGCTGATTCCGACAGAAGGTGTAGGCTCGTACGCGTCAGGGCGACGTGTTCCTATAGCTCAAAGACTCCCCAAATCGCAGGAAAGTACCCCCCCCCAAATGCGCAGCTCTGATGGCACTGATACCTTTCAGGTACGCTTTGCCGAGCACTCATACACTCCATAGCTCGTATGCGAGCGTCGTTCCCACGCGCGTGCGAGTGTTGTGGCAATACACGAGCAGGGGATACGATTGGATCCGATGTATATGTGCCGCAAGTGGAAGACAGACGAATGATACTGATCACGATACGTCTCCCTCAAGTGACATGTGTATCGCGTGTGAAGGAGAGCCATGATCGGAGCTGTGAGCGGCTTTAAAGTTGGAGTGACTGTACGGAAGATCACTAGTAAAGGAAGCAGAATTCTAAGAAGTTGATGTGCTACGATTTGCTGAGGACGGCTTCGGAAAACACCGCCCTTTTAAGAAAGAGGGACCGTCAGAGAACCGACACCCTCCTTGTCGACCGAAGCAAAGATCGTAGGTGCTAGTGTGAATGTTGTGATTGATTCCATGTCGTGGCAAATGGGCAGAAGAGAACTTTCCCGTTCCAAGACCATCGCACTTTTCACAATAAAGAGCCGGGGCCTCCATTCCCACGTTAAGCCGGGTCCTCTCTTTCGCTAGAATATCTATCTGTACTAAGCGACACAGATGAGGTCTATGACGTGGCGAATGGGCAGAGGACTTACTTGTTTCCTTTGTATCATCGCACTTTCCAAAGAAGGAGGCCCCTGCTCTTTCCCTCCAAGTAATGAGGTGTCGCTCTTTCAAAAAAGGAGGCCCCTGCCCTTCCCTCGAGGTAGTGAGGTGCCGTTTCTTGCTCTTACCGGCATAGTTGTCGAGACAATACACATTACCAAGTAGTACTGTGAACGCCTCTACCTCATCTATCGATCGTATTCGACATGTCTGACACCGTCAAGGTACCAAAAAATCAATGCGGTCATCGTTCACTCCTTTCACTTGCTATTCTCAAGCCGTGAGAAGGTCTCTAGCTGAAAGTTGCATGGCCAGTCCCTCCTGAAAGCGGACCGAGTAGGGTGTGAATTTTCCTCGCCTTGTTTCTTCTGTTCCACAGTCTCTGATCTTTCTGGATTATGCATCTTTGTGAATGATCAGTGTAGTCCTGTGGTGCCGATGAATAAGTGAAAGGCCGTTTTGGTGTATCGTTGTTACGTGTATCTTTCGCGGCCCATTCGCGCCCTCATCTCGATTAAAGTTTCACATTATACGGTGCCGTGACAAGGCGGTCTAATCTGATACGTTGCCGCAAGTCTCCGACTGAAAGGGTGAGGGGTGCGGGGCGAGCAAAGAAAAGGGGAACAATGATGGGATCGAGAATAGCAAGCAAGTATCACTACAACATTTTTAGTAATTATAGGCGAGTGAGAACTCCGCTTTTACAAAAAGAGCAGGGACCTCTTTTTTCATGCGACGGACAAAGGAGAACTAATTACTCTGCCTGTTTGCCGCATCGTTTACTTGAATGAACATCGACCAGAGTGGGCTGCTACACTTGGCGAGAGCAATGGAGAGCAGAAGTCTCGTTTGTAGAATTGCAGTGGACAAAGGTGAGAGTCTTCCTCTCCTTAATTGCCGTGTCACTTACTTGACGGCCTCTCGTAATCGAATGTTAATCGTAGAGACGCCTTTGTTCGACTGCAGGTCCGCTTCACAAGAGGAAGAGACGGATAAAGCTGTAAAACAGTATATCGCAAGTATGTTCGTTTAACATCCACTCTTGTTGTCTTGCAGCGCCTGTCCTTGACTCAATACTTGCAACCTAGCATTTCCTTCGATACACACTCCATCTGTAACTCCTTCCTCTCTATAATCTTTGCACACGAAAGAGCTA
This sequence comes from Exobasidium rhododendri, assembly GCA_026210745.1. NCBI lineage: Eukaryota > Fungi > Basidiomycota > Exobasidiomycetes > Exobasidiales > Exobasidiaceae > Exobasidium > Exobasidium rhododendri. The sequence goes on from CP110630.1 coordinate 3,556,036, forward strand.
AGATGATAATTGAGAAGAGACCGGAGGTGGCAAGGCGAGGTGTCCGTATCATAGCGCCTAGAAGAGTCAGCGTGTGAGTCGCTCTCTGTGCTCAGTTGAATTGAGATCTTTCCATTATTGACATCTCATCTCCTTAGGGATGGCTATCTCTACAATCTGTCAGATTCGGGAGAAGACTCACACGACAGTGAAGATGAACGACGCGACATGCGCTTCATTGCTGAACAAAAGAGATTAGGAAGAACCATTGAAAGACGTCCGCGCATATGGAAAGGTGGCCATGATGCGTATTTATCTTCCAAAGATCTGAAGCTCAAGACTGCTATCCCTGAAGTTGCGGAATTCTTCGTAGGACCCATCAAAGTTAAAGGAAGGGAGAAAGGATGGACGACGTCGACTTTTAGATATATCCTAGTCCTAGGTCCTCTTATATCTGATGTTCGTACATTTTCTGATTTCCGTACATTCTCTGATAGTCAACTTTACCGGCTCAACGACCCAGAAGTCAGAGGAAATAATGGTTCGTCGACTACCAGGCTTAAGATTTTTAGCTTGTGGTACATACGATGTCGGCTATCTTCTGCTTCTGAAGCTGCAGAGAAAATCGGCGAGGTGGAATCTGCAGATGAGACTTGCGAAGATCTTCCTCAGATCGAGGATGAAGGTGAAACGCTGCATGACTTTCAGGCCATGGCTGAAAAGGACTACAGCATCATCAGGGCTGCCGTAGAAGCAGAACGTGCACTACGGATTAAAGGACCCGGAGAGGAGCCGCAGTCAGACGACGACGATAGTGACGAAGTGACAGGTGACAGGTGAGTAAAGTCATTCATCTGACCATATTATGCCTAAATATGCTGAAGCTTTGTTCCCTTGTCAGATTTCACTCCAAGTCTGGCATGTTTTCTGATGTGATGAATCGCACGCTAGGAGAACTAAAGCCAAAGAAGACGGTGAAGGAGGCGGCGAGATATTTGAAAATCTCGCCCTTATTGCACAAACGGTTACAGGCCATCCCAAACGACGATGCTCGCCGAGCTATGCTCTCAGACATACACACAAATCGAAGGGACACGGCTCCTTCAAGGGGCACACTGTCCGGTGAAGACGGTCTGGTTCGTGGAGCCATCGAGGCCATCACCGCATACCTTGTGGATAGTCGGCTTCCAACAACATGCGACTTGATGAAAGAGCTTGCAAAAGACAGATTTGGAGTCGTCTGCAATTTTCAAAAGGGTCTTACGACGGACGGGAGAAAGATCTTGGATTCTTTGCTGAGAGGCGCTCTACTCGGTTCTGACTTTGACAATGAGGAGAATTTGCTAGATCTCGTATCTGCCGACGAGGGCGGTATCTATGTCGGTTTTGGTGTGGATAAGGATGGCCAAATCGAGTGGCTGTACGTTGGGAGGAGCTGCGGTCTGCTCTTTCGTAATGCATCACATCAAGCGTACATTCACACACCAGTAAGCTCACTCTACATGCCATGCTACCACTACCGGAATGCAAAGAAGACATTAGAGGATGGAGGCAAGGTGTTCTACAAGCAAGTCTCTTCATCTCGCAAGGCCGCTGATCAATTCTTCTGGGAGACAGTGTGGTGCTTTCTTTTGGGCACGTTTCAGCTGGGTAGTAAAGGTGAGGCTCTTTTGCGATGTCGACACGATGCTGGTCTCCCTGCATTTAGCTTTATTGGCGTGAATAGTACCGCCTGTTACCAAGCGAGTAATTGGAATGCAATCTTCAATCTGTGGAACCATTCAAAGGATTACGTCAATCAACTTCAATCTTTGTTGGTAAAGATCTACCAAATTCAAATTGAGGAGAATCTTGCTAACTCCGTCCTCCAGGTAGACATACTGGAGAGCCAGTTTGACAGGGCACAGATAGCAAAAGATGACTTAGCTAAACAGCTTGCTACCTTGAAGAAGAATTATCTCGATGAAACAAGAAGGCGCATCCTGGCTGGCACATTAAAGCTTCATCTCGCGATCTTTGTTCGACCTTCTGGTGCTATACAAGCTCTCGCCACCAATTTCCACAACCTTGTGCTTCCGACAGCTGCTTTACGAAAGCTCTTCCCGGAAATGACGCCGAAAACTGCAGGTTCAGAGCTTGTCACGGTCAAGTTGAACATCTCCGACGAGGCAGATCCTTCCTCAGACATCTTTCTCTGTCGGACGGAGCAATACTTTCATTTGCTAAAGGGTGTCTCTCTCCTTGTCACCAGCAGCAAAGGAATCGAGAGCTATTGGCAGCTTACGAGGTCAATCTGCAATACGACGTCAAAAGGCAAGCTCGTAGAGTATCTCGAGCCCCTTCTAGATGACAAGAGACGTAGCCTGGCCGCCCAATGTGACAAGACGGCTTTATACAGGGAGCTACCTCTCCACATTCGTATGTTAATGAGAGGGGAACTACACTTGTCGCGGATGAAACATCTTGGCACCTCATCGTTCAAGATACCCGGCAAGAAGCAAGTGTCGTGCTGTATGCCCTACAATACTGGAGTAGAGGAGCTACATAGCAAATTCCCTCGCTGTGGAGTCTATCTTGCAGTCAATTTTGATAGCGAATACGGAGTCTATCGGGATATAGCTCAGACAAGGCCAGACTGGACGTCAGAGGAGGTGGAGTTCAGCCAGAAGACTGGAATCAAGATATTCGGCTTCGATGGTGTGTGGAAGGACATCGAGACACCTTTTCCTTCATTCGGTAGCAGTCAGATGTGGTCACTCGTGAAGGAAGCCTGGAACGCGCTTCACCCGCATCGTAAGCCATTGCCAGTCGAACATGACTTGATGAGCAACTTGCGAGACAGCTTGAATGTCACTGACAAGCAGCCTTTGCGTTCAGCCCATATTCAAGAAGTGGAAAACAGGCTCATCACCAGAGTATTTCCGCAGCAAAAGGAGATATATTACCCGTCGCAAGCACCCGCTGTACCTGGAGAATTCGCCATGTTCAAACCGACTCTAGGTATGATAAAGAAAGCCTATTGCAACGAATGGAACAGATGGACTTTCAAAGTGATGGTGTACACTGGTCAGACTGTCCGGCTGCCGGCTTCACTCGCCGATCGGTGGGGACTTCATGGCTCAGACAAGGAGCATCATTTATGCGCGATTCGGATAAATGGGTACAAGAGGAGCACAGAGGATGTAGAGGTGTGGTGCAGACTCTTGGATGGAGAGGAATGGACCGAACTTCGATCCGAATTTAAGGAGGACGTCTCTTCGTCGACAAGGGGATTCAATCATATATTCGTTTCATTCCTCGAAAAGAATCGTGAAAGAGATACATACTCCTCGAGATCAGAAGAGGAGCTGAAGGCGCGACTGGCAAGGTGAGTCGCTTCTCGAGGTAGCCTTTTCATCTGTGGCTGTAGAAAGCTGAATAGACGGTAATTCAGGAACTACTCGGACTTCTTCCGCGGCAGTGTCGAGATGGCAAACAGTAAGTGTGATGTGTATATAGAGCGTCTCGAGAGTCCACTGACATGTCTTCTCTACAGTCTACTCTGGCTTGATATCCTGGCTAGGTCCTCAGAGTTTTCATATTCTGAGAATTGAAGCGAATAGAAGCGTGGTCGAGAAAGTCTTGGCTAAAATGGGTGTTGTCTATAATGCGCTAGTTGCAGAGAAGCCAGATTCGCCTCCTTCGACGGAGCCACCCAGAGCAGGGGGCAGCAATATCAACCGTCAAATCAGTTCGTCAGCAGCGGTGGCCCAATCGACAGTCAATACAAAGAAACATCGCTTGAGCGATGGAGCGAGTATCCCCGAAAAGCATCGTAGATTATAATTCTCGTCGGTAAATGTACAATCAGAGCAGTGTAGCGGCAATGAAGAAAGATGGGTACTTGTCCAAATCCCCCGTGTGACTAATTAGTAAAGCTTACGTGCGATGCCAATGAACGAAATTTGGTCACCAAGGGAAGTGAACTTACTTGATTCGTGATGGTATTCCGGCTATTCTTCGTCTAGTTGCTTAGACTCGTAACTAGTCAGTCGTCCTTTCGTAGTAGATAGAAAAAAAGACGATCAAACGATGGAACAGCATATGAGTCCTGAGACTGTGAAAGGATATTTATAACTTTCCTTTTCGCCCAGACCCACAAATACCACAAGCCAAGCGTAGATAAACTTTCGCAATCCGCTTTCTGTGTATATGTGCTACTGCCTCAATCAAGTCGCTTGCCGAATAATGATCCGAAGGCGAAGTGACGAAAGAGGGTGAGAGAGCGACCAATGCAGCTCTGGCGCCTGTGAGAGGGAACCGTGTCAGCTCTGGCCCCTGGAAAGGATCGAAAGCTCAATCGATTATGCTAATAAAAGAATAGGAGAACATTCTTGGAGGTCTCACATACGTCCGTAATTTAGCTCAGTGCGCATACGCAAAGTGCAGGAAATCAGCGCCTTGTCAAATTGGCGGTCTTCCTATCTGAAGCTACGCATACATAAGTAGGGCACGATAGATACTTGCAGATCAAACGGCGTCGGTCTCCTTCCCTTCACTTCTCACTCAATACTCTCATCCTCCTGCTCCTTAAAATCGTACATCGCATTTCTCTTCTGACATTTTTATGCGAAAGTCAATCGACGAGAGCGGCTAACGCCTGTACCAAAATGTCGAATTTCGACCGATGGACAACGCCTGTACCAAAGTGTCGAATTTCAGACCAAAAAAAAGTTGGAGAATTGGGGAATCGAACCCCAGACTTCTTGCATTCTTCGCCACAGGCCAGAGTTTCCTCTAACATGCTAAGCAAACACGATACCACTTCGTCAATTCCCCGAATTAACGATACCTGTTGAAGTAGGTCAATATATATCTTGATACGCTTTTCTTTCCATCCCCACTTCGAGAGGGTGTCAACATCATTTTCCCTCTTAACTTTTGATCCTATCTCTTTCGCGATGAGCATGTTCGATGTGCATGGTGAGTGCCTTTATCGTGGCGCGATTGAAACATAGCACTGATCCCCTTAAATTGAAGACCTCACAAACAAGGTCGACGTAGGATCGCAGGCCGGCACGATGTGGTCGCTCAGCTCTCAGAAGCAAGGCCATGGCATTCCCGAACTGCGAGACGACGACACGACCAAGCTCTGGCAGTGAGTGTGTCTGAGAGGACTGACGGTGGAGCGGGATACTGACGACGTGCTCTCTCTCTGAGCAGGAGCGACGGCTTCCTTCCTCACTTTATCAATATCCAATTCGCACAGAGGACGGCCGTGACAGTGAGTCTTACTCCCCGGCCTGAAGCGTACGACACACTCAAACTCCTTTCCCTTTTAAAGCATGTATCGATCTACACTGACTTCCGACTCGACGACTCGTATACGCCCATCAAAATACGCATTCTTGCAGGCACACACCACCACGATCTCGTCGAGGTCCGCTCGAGGTGGGTGCAGTCATTTCCTTCTTAAGGAAGGTCAAAAAGGCGTCTTTTAAGGAAGGTCAAAGCTCACCCACCCTCTCTCTCACCTTGCAGGGAGTTCGTGCAGCCGACAGGCTGGAAGCACTTTGTTATGGATAAGTTCGACAGTAAGACGGAGTCAGAAGAGAGCAACTCCGATTCCTCGTCCTCCTCGACAAGGTCCGACGACGATCTGTCTGACTCGACGATGGACCCGCCTGATCGGCAAAAGACAAAGCATCGTCCCTCGAGTGTGCGCCGGGAAGGGCCTGCTGCAGGAGTTGCAAGCCAGTCGCACTCCTCCTCCTCCTCCCACCTGCCCTTCGGAGTCAGTCGAAAGCATGCCCCTATACACGCCTACCTCGTCCAGATCTGCATCATTGCGAATCACGCCGTCGGCAAGGACACGCATATCCGAGGCATCAAGATCTTCGGCCCGCCCACTGCTCAAAGCAGAGACAAGGCCAAGCGAGACGTCAAGAAGAACAAGGAGTCACGCAGGGTCACTGGATCAAGAGCGGTTCGCCAACGCAAGGAAAAGGACCTCAAGAAGAGAAAGAGGGCAATGAACGGCCTTGTTCGCTGGGTCCAAGACGAGACGGAGCAGCCTGGTGGGGAGCAAGAAGGCGACGACGACGGCGGCGGCGAGGTTAGAAGACGACAACTGGGAGGAAGCAGCATCTCCACCACAAGAGGACTCGAATTGCTCTCCACCTTGCGGTGATGTATTTGTACTATAAATGTATCATAGAATTCGTGCGTTATGTACATCCAAGTCAGTGGCTTTTCACAACCATGATTCCCACTACTTCCTCCGAACGTCTCTGCGCACTTCTGTCGAGAGAAAGTAACTCTCTAGACCTTCTGAAGGTTCCTGTGCAGCTCCGCCTTTGTCTCGGTGACTCTTTCCAGGAGCTTCTCGACGACACTCTCGTTATTCTTCTTGAAGGCATCGTCGATCACCTTGAGCTTCTCCTGCGTGTCCTTGTCTACTGCTGATTGTGAATTCGTCTGTGACCCCTCGTACTGTCACCAGAGAGTAAAGAGGTGATCAGCTGACATGCCTTCCCTCCCCACCCCTCCCCTCCCACAGCAAGTCACGCACCTCCTTCTGTGAATCCTGAAACTCTTTCTCCTTGCTCGCTTTGATCTCCTCTATTTCCTTTGCCGCTTCTGATCGAGCATCTTTGAGCTTCTGTGTTCGGTCTGATATGTATTGTGTTGGCGTCACACAAAAAAGGCTCTTCGTGCAGAACACCTGGAACACTCACAAGTACGAGCCTTTTGGACAATCTTGGCTGCCTCCTTCTCCGCCTCTAGCAAGGTCTGGATGCCCTGGGATTGTTGCGCGGCCTGCAAGACGATGTCAGAGACTATACTTTATGCAAGGACGACCTCGTCTCCACTCACCATGTTCTTCTGTGAATGCGTACTAGATACAGGATGGTGCTCAACGTCGACAATGAAGCGATTAGGGGGGGGGGGCGCATCAATCCTCGACAAACCCCCGATTGTGTGTAGACAGTGTCATCACGTGCAAGAGCTACAAGCGCGCAGGAGGACTCTTTCTGTGTCGGAAGCATCCATCATTTCATCCTCCAACGTTATTTAGCCACGCCATACCACATCACGGGTGTGGTGCCCCTCTACCGTTCTCCACACCGGAAGTTTGCTATCCTTGTTGCGTGCCAGGGAGAGCTCGAGAGCTGCCGCTGCCACAGTAGAGCTGACAACAACGGGCAGATCGGGTAGTGCTGCGGGATCGAGTGAAAGACATGTCGAGCCCTCCTGATGCGTTGTCTCTCTTGACTGCCGCTCTGTCGGCTTCCGACGTATCCACAGAAGCTGCTCATCTAACTATGCTGTATAGAGTGTTTCAATCGCAACCCGGAAATCTACAGCCCCTGTTTCCGTCTCTTGTCACTCTACTCAGTCGAGCGGGCGAGAGCCTCAAAAAGTGGATCGTTGATGTGATTGACCTGGCTTTCTGTCGACCGACTCTGGGTCCACAAGGCAAGGCGAGCTGTGAGTAGAGATAGCGAGAAGCGCCCTCTAGAAAGAGTCCCTCACTCACACTATATTGCGTCTTTTAGTGGCCGTCCTCATGCCCGAACCTCTCTTGGCACTTTTGAACGAGGGAGATTTGCGCTACGCGAAGGTGGCCATTGCTGCATTTGCAAGCATATATCAGCCACTGTTCAGGCTAGTCTGCATGGATCGAAGTCAGGGAAAGCTGTGGCAAGCAATCGAGTCGGTAAAGAAGAGAATTGTTCAGCTATTCGAGGTGGAAGGTCACATGGGTGTCAAATTAGCAGCAATCAAGGCGTATCAGAAGATCATACTGGTGCAGACTCGACCAGGGGATGCGAGGTCAGGATCAGGGAGCAAGATGTCCAACGAGTTTCACGTCGGTCACATCGCACCCGATCACACGTTTCTTCGAGTTGCTCCCCTCGAGGCAGAGGCTACCGAGAGACTGACTCAAGTCGTGACTGTCATCTTTACCAGTTCCAGTCCAGACATGGTCATGGCATCGATGAACTCGCTGGCGACCCTTGCCAAATTTCGACAGAGCTTGAGTCCTATTGTGTTTGAGGCCTTGATTAGCTGGACACCGGCAGCACTCGCCTCTGTCTCATACACACTTGTACGAAGCGTAGAAAAGACTCTGCGCTTATTGTATCTTCACTTTCACCCTAGTCGCAATTCATGGGCAGGGGCGTACGCTTCACAGATCATCGAGGCCGTTGAATCTCAAAACATGCGAGTTGAATCTGCCGCTCGAGAAGAAGAGCAGAAGAGGGAAAAGGAAGCCACAGCAAAGAGGCAGAAGATCGGCGAAGAGATCAGTGGAGCTTCCACCTCAACGTCACAGAAGCGGAAAAGGGTTCGATTTGCAGCAGAGGATGAAGAGCAAGCAGCACCAAGCCAGCAAGCTTCAACTTCATCTGTCGCTCCCACCTCCAAAGGTCAAGTTGCAGGGAGTTTGCCGGCTAACATCGTGGAAGGTCAGAGGTCAGCAAGCGCCTTCCGCAACTCGTCGAACGTTGCAGAGGAGGAGAATCCAATGGCCGCTTTCGATGTGACTACGCTTGCGTTGGATCTAGTGATTGAGCTGATATTGGCCAACCTGCAGGCCTTGACGGAAGAAGATCTCCAGAATGCGATATCGAGGACTCGAGTCAATTTAGAGCAGAGCGAAGGAAAGGCGTCCAGCGGCGCGAGTGTGCCACCCATCGCCTCCCTACCAACCCCAGCAGCAGTACTGCGACCACCACCGCCTCTGCCTCTCCACCCTGGACCTCCTCCGTCCTTTCCCCGTCAAGTGCCCAAAGAGGAGACAGGTGGACATATGAACGATGAGGACATGGACGTCGCTCCTCAAGACCCCTTGAACCTCGACGTGGGAGACGAAGAGGTTCTAGACGAGGCAGAAAAGAGCCTGGAGCAATTAGAAGCAATCGAAGGACTCGAATCGACTTCCGACAACCTGAAATCGTTCTCTTTGAAACCTCCGGGAGAACTGGAAGCAGATGAATGCAAGGCGTTGATGTGCGCTTCGGTGAACAGAATCTGCGAAAGGGGAGCTATTATGGAAGGAGGCATCAGACAGAGGACACACAATGGTGCCGCAGATGACGTCGTCGTTCAGTCGCAACTCTGGTCCATGCTCGTGACGAGGCTAGCGACGAGAGGATTCACCAGAAACGTCTGTGAAGACGACAAGGCCTTGGAGGAGAATGGTGCGCTCACTTGGAAGACTCAATCTGATCTGATCCGACAAATGATGCTTGATTTCGTCATTGCAGACTTCCCTGATCGAATCGAGTTTGCCGTTCAGTGGATGGCGGAGGAGTTCTACTGTGAGGTGGAGAGGGAAAAGACGGGAATCGAGTCGCCATCTTTCTACGACGAGTGGCTTCAACGACTCGTCAGTAAATTGGGCGTCACGTTGGATGGCAAAGACCGCAGTCTGATGGTGTTCCTGAATAGACTACCGAGGATACCGCACTCCATCTTTGACACGCTGGAGATGTTGTGCGTAGACAAAGCAAAGATGAGAATAGGGTTTGGCATGCTTCGAGAGCTTGCCATTCAGAGGATCCCCTCCAGAGGCAACATTTGCAGCATACTGCTGAAGTTGACGAGGAACAAAGAGAAGACTGTACGAAGCGCTGCCATCATCACCGTCAGGAATTGGGTCAGGGCGAATGGAAGTGGGACAAGTGAAGCAGGTTCAGAGCTGGAAGATATGGTACTAGACGCTGCGAGAGGTGGACTGCGACGACTGACTGTGCGAGAACCGGTCGCAGAGGAAGGTGAGCCTCGCGAGCAAGTCAAGGAGGAAGCGGACGGCCTTGCATCGACAGCAAAACAAGAGGCATCCGAGGAGGATGTCTCTGCCCAACTTCCCTCTGTCCTCGACGATCCGAGCAAGGAAGTAGCAGAGCAGAGCGATGTCATTCGTTTGGTGGAGCTGCCGTTTGCACTGTGCGTCCGAGTAGCCAGCATGCTCGATGAAATCTTTGATGCCTTTCCGAAGATGCCGCCAGTCGTACAGGAAGCCGTCAAGCAAATCATCCACCCACTCATCCAGACGCTAGGCCCAAACAACAGTAAGCTACTCTCTCTCATTCGTCAGCATCCTCCCGGCTCAGAATCGCTAGCTGTAGCTGTGTTCAGCGTCATGACAGAGAAGCAGAAGAGCAAGAAGGTAGTAGAACTGGTCAAAGAGATGGCAGAGGAGAAGAGCGATATAGATCCGAGATTCTTGATCCCCATCTTGCCCGACTTGGTCAAAGCAGAGATCATCAAATACCTGCCCCGGGTAGTGACCATCTTGTCATCCGAAAAGGCAGAAGACCGAGCGACCATCAAGGCCGTCTTTACGTCGATTGTCACGATGCCAGCGCAAGGGTTCGGAAGTATATCTAGCAACCTCCCGAGGGTCCGATCGAGTGAGCTGCTCAGTCCCGTCGAGCTGATGAGTCTGCTACATCATGCCGAGAGAGAAATTGGATTGAAGACGACGGCGGAAGCTATTCGAATCTGCTTTGGGATGACGGACATTTTCAATCGTGATGTTTTAGGTGCTGTCTTGAATTTGCTCTTGGAGGAGCCCGTCCTGCCCGTCCTGTTCATGCGAACAGCGATCATGGCGGTCCGAACGTACAAGAAGCTGTCGTCGTACATTTCCACGATTTTCCTCTCACGACTCATCACGAAGAAGGTGTGGCAACAACCCTTGCTTTGGGATGGATTTGTTCTGTGCGCAAAGCAGACAGCGCCAGCCTCTTTCGGTGCTCTGATCCAGCTGCCAAAAGAACAGCTAAGGGACGTCATCTCTCGACAACCTGATTTGAAGATCGGTCTGAGAGAGTACCTTATCAAAAAGGCAGGCGGTCATGTGGTGCGACTGAGAAACTTTCTGGATCTGCTGGGAGAATCAGTGGAGGAGGCAACGGCAGCAGCAGAGGCGGCAGCAGCAGCAGCAGCAGCAGCAGCAGCAGAGGCGACAGCAAGCAACAGCAATGGCGGGACGGGACAAGCCAGCGACGATGTTGCTTAGAGCCAATCATTCTGGTGGACTGAGCGTGATAGTGACGGCAAGAAGAGAGTCAAAATGTTCTATTAAGATGTATTATACTAAGAGGGTACGTCGCAATGAGAGCTTTAATATTTGATGTGTACGAAGGAAGTGGGGGGGGGGGGAAAGAGATGGGAGGTGGGATGTGGGGGGGGGGAGATACAAGTACGATTTCTTGATGACGACCGTATTTCTCGTGCTGTGAGAACTCAAGAGGATAAGACAAATGAAGAGGGAAAGTGAGAGAAAGTGAGAAAGCTTCAGCTGACAGTAGGCAGGGTCTTGTACCAGTCAATGACGCGGGCATCGGCCATGACCTGTCCGCGGGAAAAGAGTCGAAGGGGAGATTCATGTCAGTCGGTAATACATTTTGGCCCTGCCACACTCCCCTTCCTCAAGCACCAACGCACCTTGTGGGGATTGAAGTTGAGAACCTGAAGACCTTGCTTCGACACCGCTCGAGACAGGGCGACATAAGCCTGCCCCTTTTCAAACACTCTACCTAGATCGATCTTGACGATCGGTATCGTTTGACCTTGTGACTTATGGATCGACATTGCCCAGGCAAGGATCAACGGGACCTGCGTTCGGCTGGCCACGATCTCACCGTTCGGTTGTTCGTTCTTCCAGATCTCTGGCTCTGCTACTTGTGTCCTGAATCGCCCTCCTGTGATCAGGAATCGGACGATCGGGTACTTTGTCGGTTCCACCTTTTCAGGGGAAGAGGAGCGACTTCGTGCCAGTCTCTCCCTCTTTTCATCCTTTCTTATCTGTTCTTCCAGCTCATCCATTTCCGCCTGCCTCCTATCGTCCAGGCCGCCGGCCCCTCCACCCTGTAGATCCCGACGCTGGGCGCCACTGCTTCCATTCACCGTGTCCCAGTACCTTCCGTTGAGCTTTGCGTAAATTTCCTCTTCCGTCGTCTTGATCGGGTCAATCTCGTCCCAGTCGATCCCACAATATTGTCCTTTCAGAAAGTCTTGCCGTGAGAGGAAAGTTAGGACGGTTCCGATACTTCCATTGACCAGCGTCTCATCTATGTTCTTGATTAGCATGACTTGACAACCTGCTTTCAGTCGCAGCTTGGCGGGCGCCATGAAGTTGTCCAGCATCTTAGTTCTTTGTTCTCCTTGGATGGTCCCGCCGTCGAGAGAGTCAAAAGTGTGCGTCTGTTGCGTGATCTTGACTAGCTGCTGTGCGTTGGCTCGCTCTACTTCTTGTCGTGTCGGGTATAGCGCCGTGGCTGGCATCTTTGACTTCAGCTCCATCTCACTTTGTCCCGTCAACGACTGGAAGACTCGAATTGACTGCTGGCTCAAGGTACCAAATCGCATCTCATTGAGCATGTTGACAAAGTCTGGAACGGGAGTCAAGATTCTTCCCTCTCAGCGCGATGAACGAATTGACCACCACCCCACAATCAAGAGGCACACTCACCTGGGTCCTTTTGGCGAAACACCTGCGTAAGACAGATCCTGTCCTCGACGACGGAATTCCAGCAAGTAGCATCAAAGGCATAACGGGTCGACTTGGAGAACTTGTTGACAGGAGGCAGCTGAAAGAAGTCACCAGTCATGACGACCTGAATGCCTCCGAACGGCTTGGGCGATTTTCGAAGCAGCTGACCACACTTGTCCAGCTTGTCCAAGAAATCAGGATCCACCATGGAAACTGTGAAGTGACGTGGACATCCCGCGGTAAGCTCATCGCCAAAGGCAGATCAAGAAACTGACTACAGACACACCTTCATCAATGACCAGCGCTACTGTCCTCATCCACCGACTGGCTCCCTTTCGATTCTTCTTGATCTTGCTCACGAGAGCCTCGACGGGCTCGATACCCAATCCACATCCTGCAAAGGAATGCAATGTGACCCCACCAATGTTACACGCCGCAATACCTGTAGAGGCTGTCACTGCTATTGCATCAGGCTTTGTCGAATACTTCTTACGAAGGTCTTTGATGATCTCTCGAAGCACCACAGACTTTCCCGTTCCTGCACTCCCGGTGAAGAACATATTCTTGCCACCTTGAACTACTCGCTCATGGACGACCCGCTGCTCTTTGGAGAGAAAGACTTTGTTGATGGAGGTCTTTGATCCTCCAAATGTATTCATGCCGGACTTGTACAGTTGCGGTGCCTTGACCCCATCCGCTTTCAATTGCGCTGCGCTCTTTGTGAAGTTGTGCTTGGTTCCTGATTCGCTCGTACCAAATGCCGACGGCAATTTCCTCTTGCTGCCGGATGTCTCTTGACTATCGATGCTGCTGCCTGTAGGTATGACCAAAGAAAGACATCAGCATCGTCGACATCTCCCTCTGTATCATAAGAGCTCACCCAGCTCTGTGTCACTGATAGCATGATGCCTCGGATCGAACTTCTTCTCCGGAGAAGGCGTGCCCAAATCGATGGCATTTCCGGCCTCCTTCCCAGAATTTGCATTCAGCCTGCTCCCTCCAACCTCAAGCAGTAGGGCGCTGTTGAACTTCTTCTTCGCATTCATATTGCCAAGGATGGGAGCAACTTCCAATCCGCTCAAGCTGTCTTGATTACCACTCCAAGACCTCTTCAGGTTGCTCAAGCCTGATTGCGACATGCTGCAGTTGGGTGAGGATTGGCTGTCAGTGCAATACGTCCCCCGTCCTCCCAACCTGCTCACTCGCTCGCTAACCTTTTATACGCGTGCGTGTTGGTTGCTCTTCTTCCTTCGCCCTGTCTTTCCCCTTCTCGCGACCCGCGCTTGAAAGATTGTTAGACTCAGGGCCAAAGTAAGGGGAGTATTGAGTTGGGCCGAATGCGCGCGCGATTAAGGTTGTTGATAGAACCGCGACGCGACCCAGCTCTACGTGAGAGAGAAATTCAGCTGTGTCCAGCTCCGTTTGAGCCTGGTATCGGACACAAGGCGGTAAGACTCCACGTAAACGCTGCACAGAAACTGTCAACGCCTTGCATTCTGCTTGTAACTGCGATCGAAGATATGCCCCTCAAATCATTCGTCTCTTCTGATAACTATCTCATCGAATTGTCTCTTTTCACCGACCTCAACTCTTAACCAAGATTGACGACTTGGACGCGACTTTTTCGAGCACGTGAAAATGACTGGCCACGCGGCACTTCTAACGCAGCAAAATCTGAGAATTTGCTTTACCTAAATCTCGGAATCTGCGGCAATTACAGTGCAAGTCAGATTCTTCTCTTCTCTACGTTAATTCATCCCATCACATACACCTCAAGGTCACCGCTGGCTCTCCCGTTGACTTTCTTTATTCTACGATGAGCTACGTCGCCAAAGACAAGGACGCTGATGCCAGTGCTCCTGCCCCACAAATCCACAAGATTCGTATCACTTTGACCAGCAAGAATGTCAAGAATCTTGAAAAAGGTGCGTGCTGAAACGAAGGTCTTTAGCAATGTCGTGGCCATGCTGACGTTGTAGACCCGTCTCGCTTTTCCTCCCATTTGCTTCAGTCTGTTCCGACTTGGTCTCTCGATCCAAGGACAAGCAGCTTCGAGTCAAGGGACCCGTCCGTTTGCCCACCAAGGTTCTCTCGCACACCACGCGAAAGTCTCCTTGTGGTGAAGGTTCCAAGACCTGGGATCGATACGAATTGCGAATCCACAAGCGATTGATCGACTTGCATTCGCCCAGTGAAATTGTCAAGCAAATTGTGAGTTTGCATGGCTAGTCGAATTCTCGAGAGCACGGAAAGAAACTGACTCGTCGGTACTCTTCTCCTCAGACCTCGATTTCGCTTGAACCTGGTGTAGAAGTCGAAGTCACAATTCTCAGCGCATAGAGAATTGGTGTGTCGCTTATGATTTGTATGATCTTTATTGTGGAGGATAGGTGTACATGATCTTTGCTGCCAATGTTCAATCGTCTATCCTCCTTCTTTGAGAGCCACTTGCCTTGTTCTGTTTGTGTCTCCCACGATGCGTCAGCGCGTCCGTGCGTGTCTGAAAGTCACTGAGAGAACATTAAGCACAATCTCTAGACAATCACATCCCCTTACCGCAATCCCCCATTCTCCCTTTGCCATGCCTCTCTTCGCTGTGGCCGACTTCTGCCTCATCCCGATGGGCACGCAGACCACGT
The DNA here is from genome assembly GCA_026210745.1 of Exobasidium rhododendri. Lineage (NCBI taxonomy): Eukaryota > Fungi > Basidiomycota > Exobasidiomycetes > Exobasidiales > Exobasidiaceae > Exobasidium > Exobasidium rhododendri. The sequence continues at coordinate 3,571,144 of CP110630.1, forward strand.
CGGTCGGGGTGTACATTGCTGAATGTCAGAGAGTGTTAGAGAAGATGAAGGACGAGGGGATAAAATATGAGGTGAGGATGACGAAGGGGCGGTGAGGAGGGGCAGGCATGTAGATGGAGAGGCGATAACGTATTCGGATCTCACCGAACCTGGCTTTGGCTTTACAGATGCACGGATATGGCACCAATCTGGAGGGTCCTTTCCCAGTCGTATCAAGAGCGATTGAAGCGTGTCACGAGGCCGTACACGCAATGGGGGTCAGTCGATCATAGTACCCACCGAGAGGCAAAACACCGCTTATTCTCCATTCTCTCTCCTCTTTCAGGCACCTCGTATTGCAACTGACATCCGTATCGGGACAAGGACTGACAAACCAGGTCCAGGCCAAAAGGGAAGGGAGGATTGGGAAGAAGGGTTAGGAGAAAATGAGAGAAAGCGAGAGAGCGTTCGCAGGACACTGGCCAAGGATGTGTGATCTATGAGTATCATGGGAGGGGTAGGCGGTGACCAACACACACACACACACACACACACACATCTATATCATGCTTGCATTCGTCTCAATCATCATTTATACTTATAATCACTCGAACAGCCTTCACACCTCTCCGGACTATATACATACGTTGACAAGAACGCCGAGCAGCGCACTAAAATTTAGTCGATCGCTAACGCCTTGTCATGCTTTTTCACCCGCTATCCTTTGTCGTGGCTCAGGTGGACCAGAATCGCGGATTGTGATCGATGACAAAGTCTCCTGCTTCGCGTACCTCTCTCTTGTTGGTGTGTTTCCATCGTCGTCACTGTGATCGGAATTACTCGAGCGACCAGTTCGGCACGGGAAATGTAGCGGTTCTTTAAAGTGTACACGAAAGTCATCGTCGCTTTGTCGAACTCGTTTCTTATTCCAAGAGCTGCATTTAGGTGTTCTATTTCTGCACATTGGAAGTGTAGATGGATGAAAGGTTGGTTGAGAAGGTAGGATTCGGTCAATAAGCGAAGCGTAGATCACACACACCTCTCGGTCTCCCTGACGTTTAACGTCTTAGGAGGATCTACACGAACTGCATATGGAAAGTTGCGTGAATAGCATTCTGCCGTATCGCCGTTTGCAGTACTTACCGTAGCCAGCTCGAAGCAGATCCACCACGACTATACACCATTCTTCGGATATAGAGGTGTCCTCTCTGCCTTCAAAGAACTTCTTTGCTTTTTCGATGGCGGCGAGCCATTCCTGTGAAGGGAACTCAGCTCTCTTGATGCCGTGAGCAGAATGCCGATCAAGGTCACAGAGCTTGACAAATGACGGAGGACATCCACCCACACAGTCCATGTCTAAGAGAAGTGCATCGATCCAGTTCGATACACCTCTGTACAGTCGAGAAGTAGTATCTTCATCATACACATCGAATGCTTTATGCAGCCGTTGACATGTCCGCTGCAAGCGTTTCTCTTTCTTGACATTGCTCGAGAAGTGAAGAGTGAGGTAGCTGTGAAGTGACTGAGCGTAGCTAGGCTCCATTCCTGTACAGCCGAAGGTGAGGTGAAATCTAATGTCACTACCACCCGGCGCCACTCACCGCAGAGAGTCTGAATCAAATCCACCACAACTTTACACCATTTTAGGGAGATGCTCTTGTCCTCTCTGCCTTTGAAGAACTTCTCCGCCTTTCTGACGGCTATGATCCATGCTAACGAAACATATTCAGTCTTCTTGATGCTGTAATCAGCATTTTGACTCGGATCGCAGAGCGGGGCAAGCCACAAGGGACATTCACCGATGCATTGTATTTGGAGAAGAATACTGTTAATGGTGCTTGACACTTGTCGGGGGTCTATTCCTTCAAGATACTTCCATTGATTTTTGAAATCGTTCTCAAGGCAAATGCATATTCCGAGGGTCTTATCATGCTCGGTGTTGATTGAGAAGCGGCTGGTGAGGTATTCGAAGAGTGACTGAGCTCTGGCCGCTTCCATCCTGGGATTAGGACTATCACTCTCTCTGCCATCGTGCTGTGAAGATGATCGTGTGGTCACAAGAGGACTCGGCGTTGGCTGGTGGAGAGACGAGCTGAGCGCGAGCTCATCGTCCAGAGGTGGGCGTCGATTGTCCATTGAATTGCTGGAAACGATGGCGTTGGCGACAAAGGTTGATAGCGGTGACGAGGAGGGGCGTTGCCGGTTTTGGAGGCTCTACAAGGTTGTCAATCCTCGGTCAAAACGCACAATGGATCAATTGACTACCTCATGGAACCTACGTGTGCATACTTGCAAACCCGGTCGCACTTTGATCAAGGCGTGCTATTTTGCTGCTGCCCTTCTCGCTACGTCTTTCCTCGCCGTTGAGCGGACCGCCGAGGCACTTTCGCGGCTTTTGGGACAGACGTACGTACAAGTCTACTTCCCCTCGCCTCGCCCCGTTTCTCTTTCTTACTGGGTAAATTAGCAGAAGTAGGCGCTGCATGACAAGGAGCATGTACGGTCTATTACCAAATCAGATCGTTACTGACCATACAAATATCGTCCAATAACCTTAAAGGCCATCAGAAGTAATCATTATTGGGCGAGCCAGAGTCAGAGCATGACCGTAGGCGGAATACTCAGGCTCAACAAGCAACGCCATCGTAAGTATCTAGATACGGCAAGATCTATACATAGATCCAGATTTGACCGCGTGGCAATGGGGTTTTCTCCGATCTGGCCCCCCCCTGCCTGCCAGAAATTTTTCCCTCGTTTCCTTTTCCCCTTTTTTCCCTCTTTTCCACCCGTCCGAAACTCTCACCTACCGCTCATCTACGTCCGTGCATGGGGACCGTGCGTTGCTCCATTGCCCACAGTCATTAACGTCCACCCACACTAACACCCCCGTCATCACTAGGCAAGCAACACTGCGACGAAGCCGAATCATCGAGACACGCTTTGGCCTACCTCCTCCTCCTCCTCCTCAGGGCAAGAACAAGCTCCTACAGTACCACCCAATACACGCTCAAGCACAGGGCAAATCCATCCACGCCCGTTGACAGAGATCGAGCACAATCGCGCTGTTGGTTCCCTTTTCTCTCTGTTCTGCGGCGCGCTGATAAGTGCCTTTCATCGGATCACACCTATCATCTTCTGCATCTGCCACTCATCGCTGTGAACGAGAATAGCTGGATATCAAGGTAGAAACAGAAACATCCCGCGCTCCTCGACGACCTTTCCTCTCAGTCTTTTTTTTTTCTTGGGCAGAAGGTTACTTACTAGTAGTTCGTCGCGTCGCCATAATCCTAGCACAGGCCACCCACGTATCGTGTCCTGCACAACCGCTACCGGTTGGTGGACAGATCTCACTGCTAATCATGAGCGGTCGACTGCCTCCCATCTTGCCGCCCCCTCCACAGGCAGCAATAAATACTGCACCTGTTCAGTTTCCTCCTTCCAAGATAAACACAAGCAACAACTCGCTTGGTCCGAATTCACCTCTTGGCTCTCCCCGAACGAGTCTGAGCACGTCACATCTGCCTGGCCACCTATCGCCCTATCGTGATTCTGCAACAAGATTCTCCTCCACGCACGGTGGAACGAATCTGGCTGTGGGTAGCCCTCGAAGTAGTGCCTTAGCTCGAGATGCTGCCTCGTCTTTGCACTACCCAACCAGCGCTTCTCGCCCCACCTCACCTTCCCCAGATCAAGAGCAGGAGCAGGAGCAGGAGCGTGGTCAGGAGAGAGCGACGACCAATCTAGACCATGGTGACGTGAAGAAGGCAGTCGGCACTTCCACTCGCCCCCGCAGAAAGACGAAGCAGGAGATCAAATCGGATCAACTGAAAGCAGAAGAAGAGAATGAAGCACAAGAGGACTTCAAGGGAGCCCGAGGCGGTGAGTGTATGTTGTTGGATCTGCGCGCGCGCATATCAACAGCACCCAATAAGGCAACGTTACTTTCTTCTGACACTCGACTCCTTCCCGCTGAGCAGCTGTATCTTCCAATCGACCTATCGGAGATGAGCTCAGACCGGCTTCACCTTCTCGAATGGGTGAAATGTACGCACCTCTACCGCGACGAGGAGAAGTGCGTGACCAGCAATTTCGCGCCTCTCCGTCCGCGTCCAACAATTGGAAGATGTCTTTGAACCAGAACGGTACCTCTGCTAATCGAGAAAGCTCGCCATGGTATCAAGAGCAGCGATCTTCTCCTTTTGCATCCAGCGCTGCTCGAGACTTTCCCATGGACCAAGATGGCCCACATTCAGCTGGCGATCAAGCTAGTGGTCTGGCTGCCATGCTGGCTGCGACCGAGCAGGAGAGAGGTCGCGAGAGTCCCAATCGAAGTGGTAGGGACATTTCAAGAGGCATACACAACCTCGCACCGCCCGAAAGATTCCCTTCACCGGGCACTTTCTATCAGACGCATCACACGACGTACAATCTGGGAGGAAACGGGGCATCTTCCAACTCGAGAGCAGAGCATCGCATGGCCGAAGGCTTCTCTAGTGGCTCCCCCTATCGGACACCTGGGCAGCTACCCTATCCAGCGCACAACAGCTTCTCAAGGAGTACGAGCAACGCTGATCCAGGTGCACCAACAAATTTTGCCATGACATTTCCCACCAGCGGGCGTGCTAGTGGAAGTGGGAACAGTGGGTGGCCTCCGTCACAGAATTTCCCTGAAATGGTTGGCATTCATGGCAACGATATGCCTATAAACGACTTTGATGACGCCGCAAATGGACAGAGTGCACCTCCTCCTTTTGGAGACTACGACAACTACCAAGAGTATAATCCAATGCCATCGACTGACATGATCGCCGCTCCTGGAGGTGTGAGTCACCCGACGACGGCGACGACTGCTTCAGGGAAGAAGTCGGGAAGTGCCACGGCCAAGGCCAAGAAGCTGCCCGGATCTAGAGCCGCACAGGAGCAGGCCGCTCAAAAGGCAGCTATGGGCGAGTTCACGGAGAGCGACGCCGGCGGACCCAAACTGCACAAGTGTGAAAGCTGTGACAAGACGTTCAGCAGACGATCTGATCTAGCGAGACACAAGCGCATTCATACCGGAGAAAGACCTTATCCGTGCGACTTTCCCGGCTGCGGAAAGAGCTTCATTCAGCGATCCGCTCTCACCGTGCACTCGAGAGTGCACTCCGGAGAAAGACCTCATCAATGTGAATTTGTCGGGTGTGGAAAGTGCTTTAGCGATTCTTCTTCCCTGGCAAGACATCGTAGAACGCACTCTGGAAAGCGACCGTATGTATGCAATCATCCGCGCTGTGGCAAAATGTTCACGAGAAGAACGACGTTAAATCGTCACGCTCGATGTCATCAGCCAGGGTACGTGAAACCAAAGGGCAAAGGAAAACGTCTTCGAAGAGATGGAGAAGGCGGCAGTGGCGGCAGCCGGAGTGAAGGGGAGGAAGAAGAAGATGACGACGAAGACGAAGAGGACGATGACGATAGCGAAGAAGAGGGAGGATCTCAAAGTCAATGGTCTGATGAAGATGGAGCACGATTGCCATTCGTACACGACCCTCAACTCTCTCCTCCACCGCCACTTGCACCTGCCGCCACTGCTCGAACCAGCACTTCCACCACGGGCAACAACAACAACATTAACAACAACAACAAGCGCACGAGAGGAGGCGGACGCAAACAGCCGTCTGCGCAACAAGTGCAAGATGACCTTGCCACTCGCAACAGAAGTAAATCGGATGCAGAAGCAGCCATGACACTAGCTCAAGCGGCAATGATGGCGCAAGGAGCCGGGAGTGGGTCGAATCAACTAGAAGAAGAGATGAAGCCCATGGTAGATCCTTCCTTAGAAAACATGACGTTTGAACCTCAAATGTACTCTTCTTCTGATCTGAATTCACCGGCCAAGGTGCTAGCCGGTCTCAGCGGGCTTCCCCCTTCATCAGGAGCAGCAGAAGCAGCAGCCGTCATGGGCTTGTCTGGAATGGCAAATAGCGGTGCCAATGTAGCTAGGGAAGATCTGGGAGGTCTAGATGGTCTAAGTAGCGCAGCCATGTTGGCCGTCAGCAATGCCGCTGCTGCCGCCGCCGCCGCTTCGCATCATCAACATCATGTCACCTCGACGGCTTTCCCTTCTGTGGCAGCACAAGTTCAAGGGTCCAAGTTGAGCCATTCATCGTCTGCCAACGGAGCTCAGACCAGTCACAGTCACCACCGTCAAGAAGGAGATACGAGCAATCTCAGCTTGGATCAAGCTCAATTGCTCCTCGATGCCGCCAATGGAGTCTCGTCTGGGTGATGATGGTCTGATGCTCCTGTCTTCTTTTCCACTCTTTTTCGCCGGATCGTCTGATCGTCTGTAATTCTCCACAGAAGTCCTCTGTCCATTGGTACTGATTCGCTCTTCTTCTCCCCCTTCCCTTTCCCCTTCCCCTTCCCGTTCCCGTTCTGATGTCGTTGATCATCAACCTTTCTTTCTTTCTTTCGCGCCTTTCTCAACCGGATCCTCTATCACACAGCTCACTCTCTTCTACGATTTGACAATAAGATGTAGATTATGATTAAGCAGGGAGTAAAAGTACACTTTTGGATAAGATTAAGGATGGATAGTGGAGAGAGAGAATCGAGTAGGCGATAGAAAAGTAAGTGCAAAGGCGCAAGCGGCGCAAGCAGCGTGCAAGGAGTGGCAAAGATGGGATTAGATGTCACTCGCATCCTGACGCATTATATCGTTCTGTTCTTCTCGTAGCATATCGTCGAATCGAGCACTCGGATTGGGCGACTCGTCTCCAGGCAGTCCAAGGGGTCTCGCAGGATGAAGTCTGGAAGTTCTCCCAAATGTGTTACCACCTTCACCGTCGGCTAGTGACCTTCTTTGCGCTTCTGCCAAGTCTGCCGCTTCTCGAACCGAATCGGAAGCAGTAGCAAGAGGATTATTTGCCCCACCTCCACCAACTGCTGTTCCGTCTCTCCTTCTCCTCCTTCTACGTCTTGGCAGGGTGATGAATTTTGGCATCGGTCTTGCTTCCAAATCCAGAGCAACGTTTGTCGCTGCTTGGAAGGCTTCAATCCAGTCTACGACATGACGATCGTTCCTCGTTTGAAGTAAGAATTGCTCACCGCCGACACGCACACGTACTACATGCCTCCTTTTCAGGTAGTCAGCCGCCAAGCCAGACTCAGCACCTTGCAGTGAATATGTCTTGACCAAGACATTTTTGCTGCCAGGATAAATCGTGCCAGTCAAGGCGTTCACAGCTTCCTTGGCAGCACCGTAACCTGAATTGCCGCTACCGCCTCCAAAATGCCCGTTACCTTGATGAGAGTGAGAGGCCGAGTCCTTACTGCTCATTGTGCCGTTGCTACTGCTTCCGGTCGGTGGGGAAGGACCATCTTCATTCATTGGCTCCTTGTGGACGTGCACACCATGCAATTCACCCCAAGCACCCTTCACAGCTAGGTTTTCCCCGCTCAAGTCACTCTTGAATACTTTCAGACACGTGCCATGGAGTACAAAGTACTGCTTTCTCCAACTTCGGTCCTTTGCTTGGACGCCTGGTGAACTGAACTCCATCTTTCGCGGCAGGTATCCCTCGATGTGCACGGCACAATGATACGCGGGTAGTATTTCTCTGCCTTCTTCTTCTCTCGGAAAGATCGATTGCATCCCTTCTGGGCGTTGATGGATGACTGCATACGGCGGCGGTTGGGCACCCACTTCGATCATGGATCTTCTCCTTCGCAATCCACCGGGGGTGGATGTTCCCGTCGCTGGACTCTGCATACCGGACTCGATGATGGGGTCTATCTTGCACGCCTCTTTCTTGGAAGCATGTAAGGGTGATCGCATCGGTTCCTTTAGGTTCCTCGCAGTGATCGAATTTAGATCGATCAACGACCTGGATTGTTGTTGGTAGAGGCCCGGTCTGCCTTTCAGATTCGCACTGGACAGCGTTGTCTGATCCAAGGCTCTCACGTCAGCTCCACCTTCCTGCTCTTGGAGCGTCTTGGGGATGATGGTGGCCTTGTCTTTCTTCGCCTGCAGCAGGAAAGAATTTTGACTTGAAAGTGATGGCGACGGTGAGTTGGGCGTATGAGCGGTAGTCGCTGTAGAAGTCAATGGCGTAAGCTTCGTTGTAGCATTCGTAGCAGGAGTGGATGAGTTGGCAGTCGGTCTACCACCGTCCACAGCTCGGAATTGCAAAGGAATGATGGGCGGTAAAGGTGGCCTTTCACGCATAGACGATCTGGTGCTCGCGGAGGAAGGGGCTCGAGAGCGTGAAATGATGGAGGGAGAAGGTGGTGGCATGTCTACATTCGCTTTCGATCCTGAAGCACTTGGAGCTTGACTCGGGCGAATGTTGAAGTAAGACGTATCTAGGAGCGTTTCAGCCAAGCTCTTCGGCGTCTGACTTAGATTTGACGTCGAGACAGTGGCTGGAGACACAAGCCTCTGCGAGAAAGTGTCTACTGTGGCGGCAACAGTAGAGGCTCTTGGCGTGGAGAAGAGTCCAGGCGTGTCCGCAGACGACGGTGAGGTAATGTCAAATTGAGTCCAAGAATCTTTGCCGACCGCTGGTCCAGAAGAATTGCTATTGACATCAAGGCCTGTAGAGGAACGATTCAAAGCAGTAGACACACCAAAGGACGGGGCAGGAGGTAGTTGGATGCCACCAGGCTTTTGACGCTGAAGTTCACCACTGCTCATTCGAGCGTGACCCAACGCACGACTGCCAATCGGCACAACGCCTCCTCCAGGCACAGGGGCAGGGGTGTGATGTCCGATATTACCGCTTGATTCGTCTACGCTGCCTTCTGAGCCTGTGTCAGTCTCTGTTCCGCTACCGTCAGCATCACGGTCGTGGTCGTGAGTCTCATCGCCGGTGTCGGTATCGCTCTCTTCCTCCTCTGCCTGACCCACCACCAAATCAGTACCCCTCCGATCTTCACTACCTCCATCTCCATCATCGCCGTTGCCACCTGCACCTCCCGACGATTCTGCCCCCCCTATCCTCATCGAATCAAGTCTCGGCAGATGAGAAAGTCGAGAGGAATAGAATGGTCTTCGACTACTTCCACTGTTCTGCCCATTGAAGTCACCGGCATCTTGGTTGCGCTCTCTTGTGTCAGATTCGTCATTGTTGGAAGCGGATATGGTGCTTTCATTTTGTTCGTCTGCCGCTCCGATCGACTGATTGCGACCTTTGATCTCGTCACTCTCTCTGCCTTTACCCTTTCCTGCTTCTGCTTCTGCTACTGCTTCAAAACACAGTTCTCTTTCGAGGTGTGAGGTAGTGGCGGCGTTCAGATCAGAGGACTGTATCCACGACGACGGAGTTGTGGACATGGTCTGGTGGGTCATGGCTGATCCATGCTCAGAAGGTGAAGTGAAAGGCGATTCTCGCTGTTCCGTTACATCGATGACTTGTGCTGCGTCCGAGTTCACTTGAGGATGGTCAAAGTTGAGGAATAAGGGTGCATATGAATTACTCTCAGTGGTACTAGAGTGCGCTTGCCTCTGTTCGCCAAGAGCCCCCTCATTCTCCATGGGCGTAACGCGCTGTCGAGAGGCTGAATCTAATGGTGAGTGCGTCCTGGTCGCCGGGACTGGTGTACGACTTCGAGATCGATCGTAGGGCGACGTAGACGTGGAAGTGTAGAAGCCTGAAATTCGAGTGCTAGGCCGACTGAGAGCATCATGATGAGAAGAAGTTTCTGCAATGGAGAAGAAGGAAGTAGAGGAAGAATCTTGACTGCTTCGCCTGGTGGAGCAAGTCGACGCTTGTCGTTCTTCTTGCGATGTGTCCACCACCACATCAAATTCCCTCCTCCGACCGGCCTCTCCCTGCCCCTCAAATGCATTCACTGTTTGCACATTGCTCGCCTGAGGTTTCCCGAATGCAGCAGCGAACAGATGGCTGCCGGTGTCCTCATCACAAGAGATCTCGTCGACATCAGGGGAGATGTTGTCGTGTGACGAGAACGGCGGGGCAATGTCTTCTGCAGCACTCAAAATAGACGAAGACTTGCTTGGACGTCGCAACACCTTCTGTAAGAATTGCTTGGCAGAAAAACCCACTTCTGAATATGGCTTATCATGAAGCCCTACGCTCCTGTCCTCGTCTGCTGCATCCAGTGTAGTAAGATTCAATTGATCCCTGCTCTTGTTGAACTTGGCAAACACTGAAAAGGTCGAAGGTCTTGGTCCGTCTTGTGATGGAGCACGGCGGAAAGCCGAAAAGGAGATGCGTGAATGCGTCGACGAGTCAAAATCCGAACTGGGCAAATCAAACCTCTCAACATCTTCGCTCCTCCTAGATGGAAGAACAGACTCTAGATGCAAGCCTTGACGTTGATCCAAGTGCGAGTCCATGTTGTTCACGTCAATTGTCGATCCTCCAAACTTCAGCTTGCCTAGCCGATATACCTTTCTCTTTTTGCCGAAGCTATCTGAAGGCGCAGAACCCCTTCGCTGGGAGGCGAAATGGCCAGCACCGACCATCTCTGTATCTTCTCGTACTGTATCAGCGAGTGTTTCAAAAGGTCGTGAAGCCGACCTAGAAGGATGAGTGTCCAACGAGGTGCTCTGGGAGAATTCAAAGGAGACGCGAGACCCACGACGTCCAGTGTTGTCCTGTGAAGTTTGGTCTGTTGGGCTCTCTGATATGCTGCTCGGATTGCGTGCTGACGCTTGTGAGTCGATATTGACAGTGGGGAAAGAATATGGTTTCGATTGACGGTGTCCTCTGGTGCTCTCTTCGTGGGCCGATACTGCGCGGTCTAGCAAATCACCATTTCCCCCGACAGCGGCGTGGTGATGTGTAGCTTGCAGAGAAGAATCGTAGCCGATTGGTGACACCACTACTTCTTCCTCAGTCGAAGGCAGGTGTGATTTTAATTGACCGAGTTTGTCAGGGATAGAAGAGGGCGCAGGGACAAAGGTCGACTCCGCTTCGGTCGCGCCGAGCTTCACTGATCGCACTGTTGCAAATTGATTTCTAATCTGAAAAGGCTCCGAATTTCCTGTAGGAACGATAGCAGTAGTGGTGTTGATGAGGAGAGGGAGAAGTGGGAAAGGAGGCAGCAAGGGAGGGCCGGTAAAATAGGGTGGAGAAGGGGTCAGCTATCGATGAGAAGGTAGAGTCGTCTGCAACAAATCTGTTTCACTTTTTTCTTGTGGACTCACCCGCGAAGCTGCTGCTATCATCATCTACTAATGCCGACGAGCCGCCGCCCACTAAAAGGTATGCAGAGTCTGATCTATCGCGCGACAAAGTGGAACCGCTTTCCTGCTTCGGATTTAAATTCCCGCTTCTCTTATTTGACTCTCCGGGCTCGCGCTCCTCACCCGATGCCAGAGCGTGGTCCCGGTCAGGTGACAGTGCGTTCGTCACGCTGCTCGATCCACTTTGCTGAATGTACATGTCTAGAGCAGATCGTTCGTTGGATGGAATAGCGGTGGAGATCATTGACCTTGTTGGAATGTCGTCCTTGCTGATGATGTTACAGTTGGACACAGCATCGATGGAGGGCCGACGACTTCCAATCTGTGAGACGCTCATCCTCCTTAATTTTGCAGCAGCAGCAGCCACCTTTGCCTTGCCCTGGTTAGCGAACACAGAAGAAGAAGAGGCGGGGGATGAAGACGAGACGTTGACTTGACTGCCGTTCTCCTGACTGACAAAGGGAAACATGGTGTTCGCGCCATCACCAAAGGATAGTCCTCGACCTCGCAATGCATCGATTGATCTACGCTGCTTTTGTCGATACTCTGGTGGAGGTGGTGATAAGTCGATGGAGGAGAGTACAGCAGAGCTAGAAGCGGCGTCCGATGTAGGGCAAGCGTCCTGACCTTCTTTCTCTGCGATTTGATTCTTGTCGAGGTGAGACACGGACCGAAGCATTTGCGATCTCTCGCGATCCGTCTGCATCGCTTCGTTCTTCACCACCTTCCTTGCCCAGCCGCCGGTAGTGTTAGTGCTTCCCACGTCCGAGCCTGTGTCAGTTCTGTTATTCGATCGTGTGGGAGAAAGGTGTCCCCTTGATGGCGATGTTGCGTCGCGGTGTGTACTCGACTCCTTGCTCGATAGGATCCCTCCCGTAGTCACTACACCGGACGACGTAGAAGCAATCATCATGGTGCAAGGAAGGAGTGTAAGTGGATATTGTGCAGATTGATTGTTGAGAGGAAAATATTAGGTGAGGCTTCTGTGATCGGGGACAAGCGCAGGCAGATGGGATGATTCACAGACCGGCGCGGCACAAGGGGAGGGATAGTAACGGGGATCGGGGTTTCCTATAAGCTCACAGATCTAAGCGTTGCGTTTCCTTGGTTTGTATTCAGATTTGCTTGTGGAGGCTTTTTTTTTCCCGAATTTGCATCTTCCCTCTCCTTTGGTAAGCAACAAGTTCTTCCTTCCCTCTGTTTCAGTAGCCGCAGGGTGAAGCAGGTCCAAGGGAAGGGGGGGGGGAACAGTCAATAGGACGGCTAGGTAAAAGGGTGCCCCTGGAATGGCTACGTAGTTGCATTGCACCCTAGAAAGAGTCAGTCAGCAGAAATTCCCTATCATCGCATCACCGCCCCCCCCCCTTTCCTTTTTCTGGCGACGGAAAAGAAGCTTATAAATGCTACAGTCTGCTACTGTTCAGTAGGTCTATACAATTTTAAAGATTGACTTGACTCTAATTTTCCGGTCTCCGCGTCTTGCCGCACTTTGATTGTGGTGCTATCACACGCTAACGTGAGGAGGGAAAGGACCGAGAAGGCAAAGATCCCGAGCAAAGGAAATAGGTGAAGCAGTCGTCGCCCTCACCATCTCCACTGCCGCTCGACGAGCGCACCTTTCGAAATTGCGCAGAACGTCTCCAGCAGCTTCATCTTCTCTGCTCACAGCCCATCCTCGCAAGATCATCCCACAAATCCGAAAAACAAATTAGGCGTGAGCAAGAGCGCGCACGCATGAGTATTTCCAGTGATGCCGAGAATCACGTTTGCTTCCAACGAGGGAACAAGAGGGCTGCAATTGCCGAGATCTAGTTTGTTTCACGTAGAAGAGAAGTACCTCAGAATTCATTTAGAACCAATATCAGCACGCGCTAGTGCGGTAGTCTTGGGTCATGAGGGGACGCGCCCGCGCGACACTGCCTCCTTCCTTTCGTGCTCAATGAGATGGAGAAGCCACGCGAAGTGGAAAATTCCTGATTTGCCACGTGAGCACAGGTCCCTGCCGCCGCAGCGAACTTTACCCGTATGAAGCGCGTCAAGTTTGGCAAAGCATGGGAAGGCCTCGATAATATCTGTAGTAAGGAGAAGGTACAGGCTGATCAGACATCTGGACCTTTCCACCCATCGATCAAGTTCAGCCGAAGGTTAGTAGTGATGTGCCAGGATGACGGTGGGAGTTGCGCAAGGGGGAGACGGTGACCGATCGAGATCATGCTTTTTGCTTGTTGAGAGGGGGTTTTTCGTGTGGAGACAGAGAAGACAACCTAGATATTGAGCAAGTTTGCTAACATCACCAATACCTATGCCTCTTGTGCAGTCACAATGTCGAACTCGGAGTCATTCAAGCGTTTTGTCGAAGTCGGTCGAGTCGTTCTCATCAATCAGGGCGAATTTGCTGGAAAGTTGGCTGTGATCGTGGAGATTATTGATCACAACAAGGTGCGTAGCATCAAGGAACAGACGAGAAAGCGAGTGAATGCTCATCTTCTATGATCCCCATTCCGAACAGGCTATCATTGATGGACCTTCCACCGGTGTCCCACGCCAATCGCTACGATACAGATACCTCTCTCTGACACCACACGTCGTTCCCAAATTACCTCGAGCGTCCAACACAACCACAGTCAAGAAATACTTTGAGCAATCCGGTGTTACAGAGAAGTGGGCCGCATCAGCGTGGGCAAAGAAGAGACAGACTGCCAAGCTTCGTAGTGAGATGACAGACTGTGAGTGCTTTCAGCGGCGTCAAGCATGTGAGCGGCCGATTTGGTATCTCTTGCTGACCATCTTGCAATGGTATTGATCAGTCGACCGATTCAACGTTATGCTCCTGAAGAAGCAACGTGCACGCATCATCAATAGTCATGCTAAGAAGATCAAGGCTTAAGAGGAATTGACGTTTACTACGTCGACAGCAACACATGTAGTATTTTTAAAGAAGCACATTACTCGGATTGATTGCACACAGAATCTAATCCATCTACCAGAAAGTCTGCCGTTGGAAGGAAAGGACGCCTTTCTTTGACGAGGGGGCGAGTGAATGGGTCAATGGATGATTGGGAAGACTGTTGTGAAATACAATGGTACTGAAGGAAGGAACGGAGGGATGACAGATGGTACTTGAATAGTACTGTAATGGTGAGATGAGAGGCCTGCGTGATCCGAAGCGTAATGATGAGCGGGTTGTGATTGCTATGATGCGTCTGCTCGCTCGTTGGGAAGGCGAACGATGAGACTAATGCGCCGGAGAGGTAGTGAAGAGAAACACAAAAAAGGGGAGAGATGAGCGCAAGACGGTGAACGGAGAAAATCACCATCACTCACTTGCTCTGGGTTAGGTTCATTCGCATGAGCAGACGCTTCGCTGACGTTGCCCTCTGTTGACCCATGCTCAAGGCTTCGTCAAAGAGAGACTGTCGGAAGTCGATCTTGTTGGCATAGTAGACCTGAGGCACGCATCATACCGAACAAGAGAGGGGATCAACATGATGAGAAAACAGTCTGTGCCTCTCTCGACCACCGCTTACCTTGTCAATGACGTCGATCTTGCCGTCAATCTCATTGTTTTGAATCAGTGCGATTAGCTGATCGATCGCTCTCTCTTGACCCTGTTTGCCCGACCATCCCATCGAAGATGCCAATCGGTCGATTCGCAACGAATCAAACGGTTGAAGAAACTGTCGAAGAGCTCGTCGAGTGATTTGATCCACGAGTGTCGGATAGTGACTCGATAGATGCATATCTAACATACTTCTAGACGCCATCTTCCCAAGCAAGGCCAACGTCTTTTGGTATTCGCATGCAAGAAACCAGTCGAGAAGAGCTCTCGCTTGACTGTCTGAGTCTAAGATAGCTCCAATGTTAGGCCGATTCAACACAACTTCCTTTACTTCCTTACGATCCAACACGGCAAGGCTGCAAAGAACGATGTACATGGCGATATCGATTCGGGAAGCCATCTAAAAAGAAGAGGAAAGAATTTCATCCATCTTGCAATTTAGCACAGGGAGCTAGAGAGGGTCTCATGATGCACCACAAAGGAAACTCACGTTGGAGAAAGCGTCGCTAGAGCTTAAGTCGACGTCTAGAAACGCACTCTTCGCCAGGTTGTACTTTGACATGCCCAGGTAGGCGATACCCTGAGCAACATTAAGTCTCGAGCGAATCTCCGCTATCTGTCGCTTTCCCTGCGCTTCAGCCTCTCGACCAGCAGCGGTAGTAGTAGTACTAAGTTGAGCAGTGGCGGAGGACAGGGAAGCTGATTGATTCGCACCGGCCGAGCCGCCAGCTCGGAAAAGAGCTCCAATAGCATCTGCGCCCGATGTACTTCCCCCTTTGCTCGGAGGTACTCCAGAACCGCTTCTTCCCAAGGTAGTGGACTTGGAAGACGAAGACGCTGCTGCAAGAGGATTGTAAGAATCCAAGAGACCTTCTGCTTTCGAGACATATGCGGAGATGGAATGAAACTCTCCCAACTCCAGTGACACCTCAATCACGTTGAGACACATCTCCACGACGTGCTCGCTCGTGCTGCAGTGATCTCGGGTCTTGATGTAGTACTTAAGTGCTTCAGTGAGGTTTCCCATGGACCGTAAATGATCACCCAGATCACGATGCGTCATCTGAAAAGTAGAAGTGTCAGCATAAAGTGACAAGCACAAAACGACAGCACACATCATGTCTCCTCCGTGAACGCACTCGTACACTTTCCTTGATCAGATTGTTCTGATAGTGGCGCAATTCAAGGTCCAGCTTTTCTAGTTCGTTTTGGTTGTTCTTTTGAGATTTCTCGCACCAGTCCCCGTCGGCTGGCATTCTTTGCTCTTTCGGGAGCAGCGGCTGGCCAGCGTCAGCCGTTGTGTTTCGCAGCATGAGTGCTCGATTGTACAGGGTGACGTCAGTCGTGCCTGATTTGATGAGCAGGATGGCGGCAGTAGAGCATGGTATTCGTAAAGAAGGACTTCGCGATGCAAGGAAGAGAAGCCTGTCTATTCTTGTCCTGCCCGTGTATGGTGTGCTAGGAGGGTGGCACGGAAGATGATTCTCCTCAGTAAAGCGCCCGTTGGCATGTCTCTCCTGCTCTCTCTCGAGCGAAGAAACTCACATGTAAGTCTCCCAATCGAACTCATCGTCTGCTCGCAAATGAACCTGCTGATTTCCGCTCCCTTTCCTCTCTGCATATTGTGGCGACGTGTCGTCTTCAGCGAGCGTCATGACTTCTTCATCAACGTCGAGAGCGGCCATCGCAAAGACAGACTGGGAAATGTGTTGAGGGAAACAAGAAGTTGCTGACTGGTCGAATGGAGGTGCGACATTTACGCGCACGGCCCGAGGAGGCAAATTAGCTTCAAGACGAAAGCAAATACTTGAATGTGGGCCCCCGTCTGCTAGCTCCAAAGTGAACGTAGCTGCTTCATCTAGCTCTGTCGAGCCCTTCTGTCACAAGCATGCACTTGTAGGACTCCGGTCACACTCTACGTCCTGCATCATAAGCGTTTAAGATCCTCTTAATCTGGAGAGCGGTAGCTATTCCTGATCGTCCGACACTTCTACCCACACTGTAGAAACAGTCAAGACAGGAGCATCTAAGCCGAGCGATAACATAGCATCGTCTGAGTCTCTACTCATTCCAGCTCTGCAACTCGAGATCCGACGCTCCTGTCGGACATCAAGGTCGTCAAGCGAAGAAACAACTTCAAAATACAAACGAACGCAACAGCTTTTTCGTAGCGAACCTTCATATACTTCACAAAGATGGAGAAAGATGGTGAGTGCTGCTTCGATGAAGTGCACAAGCAATCTCGAGCTTCTCAATCTGATCTGGTCTCAACTCACAAAGACTCACATAGCGGGTATGTGGACGAAGGGACATCTCAATCTGCTCGAATTCCCACGAACGAGGTACTCTTTGAGCGTGAAAAGACCATGGAAAGGCTTGGATCGATTCATGTACTAGGAATGGGCAGGACGGCATCTCAAGACCAAGAAGCTTCTCGGATTGCCTCAATCGCCTCCAGCGGACATTACTCACTCTCAAATTCCGCTCTTACTGATCAGACCTTCTCACCTGCGATGCGAACGCTTGAACTTTCCAACTCACCTTCAAGTAATCACCCGCCAGGGGGATCTCAGGTTGCAACTGGAAATCACAGTACAATGAATAGTAGGTCTCACAATCCAAGTCCGCTTCATCACAAGGACTCGTTTGGGCAACACCATTCGCGGGTACCTCTGCAGGTACGGAGTGCTACTTCGAGTATGCTTGTGAATCCATCAACGAAGAAGGAACTGCAAGTAGACGAAGAGGTGGAAGTAGTGCAATCGGACTCGGAAAAGATGACAGCACCGACAGCCCTTGTTGACTCTTTGTGGAGTTCAGTGAAGGAAGGAGATGTAGCTCATAATATTTCGACTCAGACTGCAGCCGATGGTGGTGGACTGATACTTAGCAACATAGCAACGTTGGGCGGACCACTGAGCCCCTTTGCAAACTCTGCAGGACATCAATCAGCGAGCCAAAGTTCGCCATTGCCTTTGATTTTCTCACAACATCAATCGGGAGAAGGTCGTACATCTGAAGAGGCCAAGAAAGAGTCGAATCGAGAGCAGCATGCTTTGGTCGCTAGCGAGGAAGATACGGAGAGCAAGGATTCTCGCAAAGTAGACCGCGAAGTGACCCCTCGAAATGCTGCAGCTCGGCAGACGGTGTCAACCAGAGCGGCGCCAAGCAACGGAGGACCTCCAACAGAAACCAACGCCCCCCTTTCGGAGAGAGTGAAAGGCAGTGGTAGTACAAGCAACAAAGTTGCCAGCGCTGCGAGACCCATCGTTGCTAACAACACTAGTAGCAAGAGCAGTCGAATAGCTCCCCTACATCGTCCTGGACCTCAACTTCCTTCTGCGCCCAACGTTGCCTCTGCCCCACCTCCCGCTATGTACTGGAGTCGAGTACCCGTACATGGAAGCGTTCCTAGAAGAAGCTTTCGAGCACACACTGCGACTCTATCCGACGAAGTGATGTGGCTCTTTGGTGGATGTGACTCCAAGGGCTGCTTTAGGGAATTGTGGTGTTTTGACACAGAAACAATGTGCTGGTCCAAGCCGAAGGTGACGGGTGATCTACCCCCACCGAGAAGAGCACACACTGCTACAATGGTTGACAAGAGGCTGTTTGTCTTTGCAGGCGGCGATGGACCATACTATTTCAACGACCTCTATGTCTTTGATACTGTCTCCTTGCGTTGGTCAAAACCAGACGTGTTCGGTCAAGCGCCGAGTCCTCGAAGAGCACATACGAGTAACTTTCACAACGGTCGACTCATCATCTTTGGTGGTGGAAACGGCGTAGGAGCTTTGAACGACGTCTTTTCACTCGACATTGCTGATCCTAATCGACTGGAATGGAAGAAGGTAGAGTGCGAGGGAAAAATTCCCATAGGACGAGGATACCACACAAGCAACTTGGTCGATGGTAAATTGATCGTCATTGGTGGGTCAGATGGTCACATGAGCTTCAACGATATACACATCTTACGTCTAGATACAAGAGTGTGGTATCAAGTGAAAACGGATGAGATCCACAATCGACTAGGTCACACAGCGACGCAAGTGGGCTCTTACCTCTTCGTCGTTGGCGGTCACGATAGCCAAACGTACACGTCGGACATTCTGACGCTGAACTTAGTCAATTTGCAATGGGAGCCTCGGCGAGTGTGTGGTATGAAACCACCGGGTAGAGGCTATCATCAGGCCTGGCTACGGGATAGTCGACTCTTCATCCACGGTGGCTTCGATGGAAAGGAGATCTATGACGATCTGTACTATGTGGACTTGGCAGCTTGCGCTTACCTGCCTCAGATTACCAGTTTCAGTGTCGAGGTGAGTGCATACAGGAGATCGGCCAAAGTGCCGCTTTGCCCACCCGTGCTAATGCACTGACTATCTCCTATTCTAGCTCGACGAGGAGTAGCGAGTCGGAATAGACTGCCTTGCTTTACTTACTGATCTACCGGAAAAGATTGCCTTGCTTTACCTTGTAACAATACTGCGTTGTATACAGTACCTTCCTAATCACAATGCATTCAATAAGAAATTAGTCGATTAAAAATCTAGACCCACGTGACGCGCCTAATTATCTTCTTGCCCGCAGTCTGAAGGGAAATCCAAGACGGGCAATTTTGAGAGCGCAATGGAGGAATGGCCTCCTGGCCTAAGAAGTTTAACTGTTTCCATCATCCCGCTTTGCTGAAGATACCAGTAGGCCTTTCTCATCTTCAGTCTCCTCACATCCCGCCCCAAGAACACCAGTAGACACAATGGCTGCTACAAAGGTCAAGGCACCCGCCAGTCAAAAATCCGGAAAGGGAGGCAACAAGTTCTTCATTGACTTCTCGGGACCAGCAAATGATGGAATTCTCGATGCTTCAGCTTTTGAAAAGTACTTGCACGACCACATCAAGGTCGACAACAAGGCTGGACAGTTGGGTGATGCTATCAAAGTCACAAAGGAAGGTGAGCAGGAAAGAGAGGAAGGTTTAGGCATTGGGAATATTTCCATGTCGAGCTGCAGGCGAACATGAGATCAAGTGTGCTTAAAATATCCATTGGAACTCCTTGCTTTCTTTCTCCTTTACGATCAGGTGAGGGAAAGATCTGGGTCACCAGCTCTATTCCTCTCTCCAAGCGATACCTCAAATACCTGTCCAAGCGATTCCTGAAGCGATCTCAGCTTCGAGACTGGCTCCGAGTCGTTGCGACCAGCAAGCAAGGCTTTGAGATTAAGTGAGTGTCCTGACTTGTGTGAGCGATGTCGATGCCTCTTCATGCTGATTGATCTCTCTTCATCTCTCTACCTTTCTTCCACCTCCAGGTTCTTCAATGTCAGTGCTGATGCCGATGAAGACGAAGAGTAAATGCGACGAATTTTAGATTGATGTACTGTAATCTCAAATGCACATTACTGTACTTTCTGCCTGTCATTGTTGCTGCTGCTCTTCTCTCACAGAGAGGCCTAGACCGTTGCAAGGTGCGTCAGCTTCACATTGTCTTACGTCGGGGAAAGGGTGTCCCCAACGGTAGTACTTGTTGCCGATGGCCTCTCACGTCGGAGAAGAGAGGATACAGCGAGTGGTAATGTTGATGCACAAGGGAGGCAGTGCTTCTCATTATTTAGTATTAGAAACGAGCAGGCAAGATCGAGAGGCTTGTCGGTGACAGTCTGCGAGTGCAATGCGTCGAAATTTGGCAGCTTTGGGAAGGCTTCGTCCGTCAGCTACGCTTCGAGATGATAAATATTAAAGTTGCACACTCCACATCAGCGGTTCCTGTTCTCTCTCTCTCTTCCCTTTTCCCCATTACTCCGTCACTAAGGACGCCCTAGCCCCCTTGGCTTCGTCATGACAAGCGGGGAAGACTGGGCAGGGAAGAAGCCGTTTCGCTTCTCTGACGCTGTCTCGGCACTTAGATCGAGCTTTGCAGGACAACAAGCTGGTACTCAGGCGAGCGATGCAAAGGCGAAAGGAGGCTCGATTCGACAAGTACACCTTGTGCAGCAGACTGATCAGAGCAACTCTGTCAAATTCGATCCGGAGGTCTTTCCCGACATCTCATTGGAGCATTTGCGAGATGTTCTGCTGCTAGAAGAGACAGCACAGAAACAAGTGATGGCAGCTCATGAGGAAGCAAAGCTGAATTGGGATCTGGACGCAAGATTGGTGGGGGGGCAGCGATCAGATAGCAACTTGGGTCTAGCTCGAGTATTCGACTTGCTTGGTCACATCTCCATGATACCTGACGGAGGTAGCAGTGACACGAATTCAAAGAGTGTCAACGGTGATGAGAGGACTTACGTCGATGCAGAAGGGAAAGTCGTCGCTGCTCAAGACGATGAGGGTGTTGCTTGGGAAGGACTTAACACTCTAGATGCTCCTGACAAAGGCAAGGCTTCGGGAACTCAGAAGGTCTTCCAGCGTCAATACGAGACCCATGACCTGCTACGAGCTATCGACAAAAAGGACAGTCAGACGATTCTGATGATTCGAGATGCCAATTTTGATCTGCTACTGGACCTAAATCAAGGTGGTGTTGGCGCAAGTATGGCCAGCGGTACGATCAACACACCATTGGGCTATTGCATCGGATTGGGAAGTGGTTGGGAAGGGACGGCGATCGTCATTACGGGAGCTCTGAGCAAATTTGTCAATAATTTGCCAGATGAAGAAGATGAGATCACCGAGTCAAAAGATGGTTCGCAAGCACGGAAGACGAAGCGAATGAGGAGAGAGCTTGATCCAAGAACGCAGAGTCGCTTGCGAAAGCTACGAACGAGCCTGAAGCTGGCAATAGAGTGAGCAATTTAAGTTTTCATTCCTATAGTAATAGAAGCCACTCCTATTGACTTTAAATTCACTCCTTCGCAACATTCCAGTCACTCGATTGCCATAGATCAGACTCGTCTCTTGTCAAGCTACCTTCAGGTGCTTCTCATGTCGACCGGTCAGACGTTCATTCGAGAAACGATAGATTCAGTACATCAAGCTCTCCTCACACACTTTTCTGGCTCACAGATCTCTTCCACGGGAACGATCATGTCGAGCATCGATCCGTTCCAAGTCGCATCTCAGGCTATCACATCTTTCTTCACTGAGTCACTTCGTACGAAATCTCAATCGAAAGATGTCTCTCAGAGGATCGCTTCCGTTGATGACTTGATAGCGAACTGTATTGGGGACTTCATTCTCATGGCAATCTGGCAAGACGTCAAGCTTCATCGTAAAGAGCTGGCAAGATTGGAAAAGGATGAACAGAGAGCGCAGACAGAGAGTAAAGCAGAGGACGACGAATTGTTGATTGAGCTACCGACTTGGTCCTTTGCGAGAGACGACAGGATCACCACCATCTTCAGCGAGAAGATCTGGAATTTGCAGAAGCTGCTCGATCTGATCGAATGGGAAAGCAAGGGACATTGCAGTACCAGTGCAACGAAGAGCTCAAGGCATCCTCGAATTTGGCACTGTGCAACGGACATCGTGGAGCAATTTGCAGCAGTGAAGAAGAGGCCGAGCTCCAAGGACAGACTTGCTGCACTAAACAAAATCATTCATTAGAGATACCCATCGCTCCGTCCGAATCCGATCTATGTATGAGGAATAAAATAATCAATCACTTGCAATCTTATACATGAAGAAGCATTCCAGTCTATCCAGCAATTTAATTGATACCGAGGAAAGACTTGAGAGGTTCGTAACCGAGATTCAACTGTTGAAATGAAAGGCGAAAGAGAAATGCAGGTGTGATTAGTCAGACCAGCGACGGTCGTAGCGACTTCGCCCCCGAGTGCACGACTCACGTTATAGAGACCAGCGAGCGCAGTGACGGCATACGTTCCAATGATTCCAAATGGACGACCAATTCCCACGGTGTTGTCAGCCACAAGGCCGAACGATCCGTGGGCGACTCGAGCGATGAAGAGGGTACTGAATGCGCCATGAACCAAAGAAGTGGGAGCACCGTTCAATTCAGCCAAGAAGATCAAGAAGAAAGCGAAAGGTGCCGATTCAATAAAGTTTCCATGGGCTCGAATAGCCCTCTTTAATTTGGCTTCATCGACGGCGTCGGAAGAAGAAGCTTTGTGGTCGCTTTCACGTACGGAGCCAGCGCCTCCATCTCCGAGCATGACACCAGTCTTGACCCGAAGAGAAACGACATTGGCAGATAGGTACTAGATAGGCAAAGCAAAAAGAAAGGGTAATGGAAGAGAGGGAGAGGGAGGGGAAACGTAAGAAGAACGATCATCGTCGTTCATATAAACCTTCGTCAGCGACATACAGTGTAGTAACCCGAGAAGAGGGCAGAGTGGGCCAAGGAGGCAGGGCTAAGTACGAAGAGTGGCACTGATGTGACGAGTCGAGCACGATCAGCCGAGCATGTCCGCAAGGCGTAGTCGTCTAACGGTACTCACTTTTTACTATGAATTTAAAAAAGGGTGTGTGAGTGTGTGGTTGAGTGAGTGAGTAAGTGAAGAGGAACAGAGCGATGAGCGGGGTCTTCTTATCCAGGTGGAGGACGGACGGACGGGCCAGCAACGCCTGACAGACTTGTAATGAAATCAATGAAAGGGGGGAAAGTAAAAACGTGTCGTTAGTAGATCTTTGCTAGACGACCAACCAGATAAAAGGCATTTGTAGAAGGAATCTCAAAAGTGGCAGTGAAGGGACAAATTGTCAAGTATTTCATAGCGCACGGTTCAAGGGCGAGGGCAGCTTTCCACGTCAGACAGACTTGAGCGAGGGAAAGAGTGTAGGTCAAAGTTGAGCTTCTAGTCAAACGACCGGACCATATACATTTCGCCTTTGTAGCGCTAGAGGCGACAGCAGCAGCAGCATCGATGGTGGTAGTAGCAGGAAAGCCATTCTTCCACGCTGCCGTGCTGATCACTGTCTGCCTCCAGCTGGTATGTGGAGAACGACTAGCTAAGCCTGGATCTACACACCCCTCCTTTCCTATGGACGCCTTTGCGAAGCCATCCTTTAAACTCATCTACGACGATGAGAGTCCAATCAGCAATCAGACCGCAATCGAGCTGCTCCGAACGAGTGACAGCAACGGTTCACAGGGAGGGAAGATGGAAGTGAGCGAATATGGAGCGCATCGACAGTCACAGAGCAGCGAGACGTCAAAGGGATACAGTAAGCCGTACTTGCACCGGTCATCGCCATCGACGCTTCATCTCTGCTCTATCTCTCCTCCCAAAAAGGAGTCAGTTACTACACTGCATCTGAATGAGTCCAACCTTCAGGCTCATCGAAGTCGGATCGTCCAAAACGCTCTCCACCTGCTCTCCCCACTGAAAGATACTTGCCTCTTTCACACCCTCGAATGGTTCACCTACTCACTATGTTATGGTGAGGCAATCAAACAATTCCGAGCCCTGCCCGGTACGTCAGGAGGCTTGCTTACACCTGTCATGGATAATACTCAAGATAGCTACGTGTTGGGCAGGTGGAATGAAGGCATCGAGGTGACCAAGAGTATAGCTCAGCAAGATGAAAAGAGCAAAGAGGAGCCCTCGAACAGAGGGACTGAATTGATGGAATTAGTCCACTTTTCATCGCTCGAAGGGACAGACTCCGATAGAGAGAGATCTGAAGGGGAGGGAGGACTGCAATCACAGACTACAGTGGAAGGAAAGGGTCGATACATTTCACAAATATGGACAGACGGCACTCGATGCATCATCAACAACGAACTGCGAAGTGCAGAGGTACAATTTCATTGCTCCAAGGCCAGTGCCATCGATCGAATCGTACTGATAAAGGAAGTGACGACATGTAACTATGTGGTCGTGGTCGAAACACCGAAAACATGTCAGGAGCCTGCACTTGCTCAGGTCGAGGAAGAGATCAGGGAGATTCGTTGTCAACCAATCGTCAGTGATGAAGAGTTGAAGCGCAGAAGTGCCCTTGCAAAAGAGATTGCAGAGGGGGCTGCACGCGACCCTCCCTCACTTCCAGCAAGTCAGGAGTCAAAGACATTGAACGGAAAGGGGATTCCTAAGATAGATCGGGAGATCTTAAAGACGTCGGTGGAGAGCATCATGAATCGATTAAGGAGTGCAGCTGGCGAGAGTACGTCTGAATTAGAGGTCATTGTTGGCTGGGATGAGGACGGGAAATTCATCATCCAGCCAAACATCGCTGAGAAGCAGACAGACGCAGAGAAAGTACTGGGCAGAAGCTCCAGTGAAGGTGAACAGCAGCACGCGGGAGAAGAAGTGAAAGTCGATATGAGAAATCAAGAGAAGTGGGATCTGCTTGTGGAGAAGCTGCTTGAGATGGAAGACAAGATGTTTGAGAGTCACGACGCAGACCAGTACTTTCATGCCGACAGCGAGACCAACAAGAGGAAACAAGGAGAAGCCGGGAACGAGGAGAAGACGGCGACAGAAGCTGCAAGCAAAGAAAACGAGAATGACAGGGTCGAAGCGATCAAAGCTTTGACACCGACCCCTAGCCTTACACCGTCTGACGATCCACCTAGTCGAACCAAGCAAATGGTCCGAGAGACAGAAAGCTTTGCTCAAAAGGTGGAGCGCTTCTACAAGGCGCAAGAGCTTCAAAAGCACAAGGATCGCGAAGATCGCAAAGGCAAGGAGAAAGCTGCAGCAGCAGCCGCAACAACCGCCAGAGACAGAGCTGAACTATAACTCAATGTAATATATACTGCACTACCTTATTAAACCGTTCCTTTTTCCCGTATGATAAGATCTTTCTATTGCAGACCTATCACGATCCGGCAATGCGTTTGTGTAGGCGAATGTGTGGGCGGGTTGCGTGTGTCTGTATGATAGTGAACGGAAAGGGCGACAGTGACGCGGACGAGATGAACTACAGGCGAATCCTACTGTATCGCCGATGCACACCCAATTGACATCCACAAAAGCCAACAAAAGCGCCGTAGACGAGGGCGGCAATGTAGCATGTCCTTCCTACTGCTGCACCATCCTCTGGATCCTCCGTCGATCCCATCAATGCTTCCCAATTGTGTGCTGTAGGTGTATGCATATACGCGAGTTCGCCAGGGTCAGATAGTGCCAAATCCCGCTGCGAAACTGCTCTACCTGGGAGCCGGGCGAACTCACAAAAACCGTAGCCAAAGACGGTCAAAATCAGGATGCCCATGATACTAAGCACCGTGCAGCAGCCAGCTTTCAAAGAAATAAGGCTCACAGTCAGCCATCCCCTTCTGTACAGTATCGATCCGTCGCCGACACTCACCAAGGCCGACTGGCACCAGCGGTCTAGTAGCCATTCTGTGGGCGTGAAGTCGAAGGACAGGGGGCGTCGATGGCGTGTAGTGAGTGTCCTGGCGGGATGAGTCGAGCGTCTAATTCCATTCTATTCAACGACGGGTCAAGGCACGTGTCGAGGCTATGGGGCACTTGTCAGATCTGTAACCCTACAAAGCGACAGATCGAGCAAGCTACCTAGCGAATAAAGTGTTGGTTGCATTAAAGTGCGAGTCCTGTTGCATTTCATCACAGCGCGCCTGACCGCGACCACAACCAAAAGCAGAAAGGAGAAAGGAGGGGCGGGCGTCTCGGCTGTCACAAGAGCGAAAAAGATGTCTTCACCGGTACCTTCAGCTTCGGCTGAGGCCCGTATCGAGGAGTTATATAGACAAGATGTCAATGTGATCCCTCCAAAAGCGGCTAAACGAACAGGCGTGCCTAAATTGCAGTTACCCATGCGTGAGTGACGACGATCTTCTCCGAAATCCCTAAGAGCTTTCATGCCAATTGACGATTTGGCATGCTATCAGAGTTATCCGCTTCATCATCAGCGTCCTCTTTGTCGTCATCTAATGCCTATTCTCGACCGCCTCCCCCTAAGCTGAGTCTACAGGCCAGATCGATACCTTCGCACGGCCACGCACCAACACTTCAATTGTCGATTCCAAATAACAACACATTCAATAATCTACATCTAGAGGCAGATGAAGGCTACGAGGGCTCAGCAGGCACCAGCTCTGTGGCTTTTAAAGCAGATGCCTCTGGTTGGAATGGAAATGTATCGCACCAGAGTATCTACCCGAATACAGTGCCTTACGGGGGAAGTGGCCAAGCTGCCGATCCATTGGCATTGACCAACGACCTACGAAGAGCGATAGGTGGCCTTTCTGTCGACGACAAGAGAAGTGCAGTGGAGGAGGATGTGAGCAGCTCTGGTGAGGTGGGGCCTACCTCAAAATATAGCAGGCTTTACACGCCCTCCTCGTCCAGTACGACGGGGGCGGCTAAATCTGGTCTTGAAGTGGGCACCGACACTTTGGTCCTAGGCCCTTCTCCGAGCCAGGAACTAGAGGAAGAATCAGAGCTACAGCTAAAGGGCAATTTGGAGGTGTTAAACAGGCTGGGAGAAGGTGCGAGCGGAGAAGTGAGGAGTGCGAGGTATCGACCGACTGGCTTGATCATGGCAATGAAGGTGAGGAAGAACGAGTCATATTCGAATCTATCTACAACGAACACTGGCTCAACAGAATTTTTCCTTCTCTCTTGTAGACGATCAGTACCTCACCAAATCCAGCCATTCATCGACAGATCTTGCGAGAGTTGGCTTTCAACAGGTCTTGCCACTCGGACTACATTGTTCGCTACTACGGCGCCTTTCTCGAGAGTGAGGACACCAGTATCGTCATTTGCATGGAACAGTGTGAAGCAGGCAGTCTTGACGGTATCTACAAGCGCTGCAAATCCAGAAACGGACGAATGGGCGAGAAAATCCTGGCCAAGATCGCAGAAAGCGGCTTGAAGGGACTGGGCTACCTTCATGAGCGCAAGATCATCCACAGAGGTGCGTTGTGGGTAGAACGTGCACTACTACGTCTTTCAGATTGATAATCTGAGCTTTACTCTTGAACAGATATCAAGCCTTCCAACATCCTCGTCACACGACAGGGTCAGATCAAGCTGTGCGATTTTGGGGTGTCGGGTGAGCTGATCAATTCAATGGCCGGCACATTCACTGGCACCAGCTACTACATGGCACCAGAGCGCATTCGTGGTCTCCCATACACCATCACCTCTGATGTTTGGTCACTCGGTTTGACGATCTTGGAATTGGCATCGAATCGTTTTCCCTTTCCACCAGAAGGAGAACCAGCCTTGGGCCCGATCGATCTGCTGTCGTACATAGTAACGATGAAAGTGCCTGAACTTCAAGACGATGCCATTTCGGGGATAAAGTGGACAAAGGCATTCAAGGATTTCCTGGAGAATTGCCTAGAGAAGGACGGCACAAAGAGGTACGGTCCGATCAAGATGCTCAACCATCCATTCATCAAGAAGTCAATCACTCGCATACCACAACCGAACGTTGCCAAATTTGTGGCTGACGTTTGGGGTTGGGACTATCCAGAAGAAGCAGAGGAAGAGCAGACGTCACTCCCCTCCAAGCATACGAGAAAGCAGCCGAGCAATGAGATACCGATCCTGGTCAACGCAGACGTTCCTGGACTCGGAAGAGTAGCGAGCGTTCGAAAAGCGCCGTCACCACTTCGTCAACAAGGCGGGGGTGCCGGAGATGCTGCTCGAATAGCGACACTTACGTCTGCCAACATGGCCACTGGACAAGATTCAAACACTCCAATTCCGTCACACAGCCTCCACGTAGATGGCAGGACAGCGAACGAAAGAGCCCTTGCCAAGAAGAGGGAAGCCGACGTCGGTCTCGTTGGCAGTCCAGTGGAGGAAATCTAGAGCACTCTCCCATCTCTGTATCTCTACAGCTAGAATTCCATCGAAGACCCTCTCCTCTTTTTTTCCCAACCCCCACGACCCCCAATAGCACTGCCTTCCTCAATCAATGTATCACCGCCCCGACCTCACCCACAATACACACTCAGCGAAGAGAATTTCCCAATCCATGAGCTATCAGTAGCTTGATGTAATCGTCGTGCAATTAAAATGGACGAATGATGGGGAAAACATGATACAATGTCAGACAGTCTACTTCTGAGCAGCAATTCGAGCTTGTAGCTTGAGGTTGTCTTCAAGAGGTCCGTGATTGTTGATGTATTGTAGGTAGCACTGGCGATTGATAAAGGAAAAAAGGTCAGTATGCTGAACATCTGGTTGCATGACATTCCTTCTCGTGCAAAGCACTCACTCCATCACGCAAGATTCTGTTGTCGGCCTTTGCAGAAGCGTATTCTCCCTTTTGCATGTTTGTGAATCCCCACTTCTTACTGATGATGATCTTTTGTCGACCGGCAAACTTGTAACGAGATCGTCGGATAGCTTCCAAGACGACTGGTCGATTGCTCTCACGAGATCGGACAGACAACAAGATCTGTCCAATGTCGACTCGAGCCACAGTGTCGTAAGGCTTTCCGTAAGCACCTCGCATACCAGTTTGCAATCTATCGGCACCTGCACAAGACAACATCTTGTTGATTCGCACGACGTGGAAGGGGTGGACACGGATCCGCATGTGGAAAGAGTCCTTTCCAGCAGTCTTTGTAATGTACTTGTTGCAACTAATTCGTGCAGCTTCCAAAGCTTCCGAGGTGATCTGTTGATGTTCGTCGCATACCAAATGAGCACAGAAGGGAAATTCGTCTACGTTTGCCTTCTTTCGTCCCAAGTCAAAGATACGGATCTTGGGGTCGGGTACTGGAAGAGCGAGAAAGCGTTTTGGTGGCACCAGTAGAGGTCAGTGTTGATTCCTCTTAAGACACAGAGATCGTCAGGATTATCCACTACTCACCACCTCTGTTGTATCTGCTCTTGGGGAACGGCTTGTTCTTGCAGTACCTGTAGCAACGAGCTGGTCTTCTACCCATTTTTGCTGATTGTCAAGTAAGGGGGGAGGATGAAGGTCTAACAAGGTATGCGATCCTCGCTTCGGGCGTTTGTGACTCGTATGACTGAGCTCTCGCCGTCGCCCTTGCGCAACTGATCGGGGCTCTCGAAATATCGCTGCGCTGCGGCTTAAACACGTGGCGTGCAGTAGGGTATGTTACGGCCGTAAGGTATGAATATTTCTATGGCTTCAACAGATGCTTAGCCCTTGCAGCACTAACGAACGACACAAGGAGGTCAAGGAGCTAGCTCTATAGCATGTTTACTGCTAACTCAATTTGTTCCACTGCTGCCTTTATAGTCTCGCCCGCGGTCTTGGCATCACATTCACCCAGTCTTTTAGAACTTCTCTTGGTATCTTCTCTCGTTCTTGCCTAGTAAAATGTCACCATAGCCATGCTTGCTTGTTCTTACAACGCTGATGACCTCGAACAGGCATCCATTTCATTCTATACAAAAGGAGCGCGGATAGCATGCTCTGATGGTGGAAAGTCTGATAGGTCAAAGGCGCGCCTATGGGCGTACTTTGCTGGTACACGAAAGATCGCTGCTGCTGCTGCGCCTTTTGAATTGTCGTGGCAAGTCTGCAAGATGGTGCGGGCAGCCAAGGAGACGAGGCACCGTTGGCGTTTCTATGGGCGACAAAAGGTTGCATTTGGCGCAGGTTGATACCGTAGACCATCACAAATACTCTCCATGGCGCGGAGAAGGGCCTGCTATGCTCATAGCGGACGTAAGTCAACCTCACCAGGCAAGTGTGGAGCCCTTTCGTCTCGCCTGGTCCTACTCAGCCTGATCCATAGATAGTACGCCGATGAAATCATACATATAGGTAGTGGAATGCCGATGATTCGTCAGGAAGTTGTCCCTTAGCTACTGCCCTCCCCTCTCCTTGCCCCTCTTTTGCGATCATCGGAGCCGGACTCCTCCCTTCATTAAATCTCTCTATCGAGTTCGTCACCATTCGGCTGGACTGTCAAGTGAGAACGTCTCCTGAATATCCACAAAAGACGATATCGCTGGGCAGATTCCGACCCGATCACACCGTCATTCCAGCTTATTTTGCCACCAATAATACCCAATCCACCGTCTGTCACCGGCGATAAGCCATGCACCACCATCACGCTCTAGCTCTGCTTTTGTTCTCGATCATTTTCGCTGGCTTTGCCCTCTTCACCCTTTGTACCTTTGCACCGAAAAGTCATCGTTCGATCAATCCTGCTGAGGTGGAGAATGTCGCAAACTCTGCGCTGTCTGGTCTTCCAATTCGTCGTCGTGCTCTAGAGGAGGAACCGACTCACTACAGTCCGACAATCGTCCGAAGTGGTATTCTACTCACTTCAAGAGCAGATAAAGGAACAATGTCAAGTAACATCGACACACCGTTGGAACGCCGATTTCCAATCTCTTTCTTATTCGACTCTCCGATCGAAAATCAACTTCGACTGCAAGACCCAGCCGAGAGTATTTGTGTCGACTGCGTGAGTACAGTGCGACGTATCTGATTGTCTTGACAGCCGTGATCTGACGTGAAGCACGCAATCGCAGTCTTCTCCTCACCTCGTCCTTAAAGACCATTACCACAACAGCTGTCGCAACAGCCCTACCATCTTCTCTTTCCTCGATCTATGGAACCGTATAGCACGGGCTTTGACATTCTGGAGGAAAGATGTGGCACCTCAAATGACGCAGTATGACTGCTTGCGATACGCGCGGGGCAGGAGGGTACTTGCTAAGATGGTAGCAACGAGTGGGAGGAAAAGGGTGACGGTGGATAATCTACTCAGCAGTAAGGACAATGATGGTGAATTCCAGCTAGGAAGTGCGCCCGAAAGTAAGCACATTACACCTGCCAAAGGAGCGATCGGGTTGTCCAGCACTCCTCCACCGACTGATGAGGCTACTTTGGTAATGTCTTCGAAGCCTCTCCAAATCAGCAGGGCTGGCTCGTCGAGCAATCACAAGGGCATCCAAATCATTTCTAACAGCTACACGACTGGTGCTGAGAGAAGCTTCACAAGGAGAGACGTCAGTGAAGCTGCTGATATCACCACATCACCGGAACGAAGTATCCTGCGACTGAGTGGAGACGCCGATCTTCTGGGCAAGCGTGATCTCCAAGAGGGAAGCAGCCTGAATTACGGCGGAGAACAAGCGAAGAAGAGGGTCATCATAGATTTCGAGAAAGCACAACGCAATGCAGAATTAGCTGGTTTGGCCCCGGGCTTCATCATAGAAACCGAGTACCCCACCCAACAAAGAAAGGTAGTCCAGCACATTCCTGCACCAGGCCAAAGGACGGTCAAGCTACACCTTGAAGGCGAGGAGCTGATAGTGGACGATCTATTGGAGGTCATCGGATACGACCCAGCGTCGTCCGCAAGCATTACCTCGATCACTACTCAAGTCCTTGACACACACGATCGAGCACGGATGGCCCACTTTGCTAATAATCATGGCCGTCCTGACGCTCGCCTCCTGTCCTTCCCTAGCTACCCTCATCGCGACCTAGTCTAAGGAAACTGCGTTGTGTGGATGTCTCACAGTTCTCTCGCTTTCTTTTGCCCAGTCTTTGTCGATGTATAGTATTCTAGTGTACTCCAATGACGATTGTGTTCGAGCGGGATGGTTTGCAGAAAACGGGACGTGACCCGCGTTGATGCGTGCGTCAACGCCCTTAAAGTTTAATTAGTGGCTGTGGGTGGGCAATCTTGCTCTCTGTCTGTCCTCGCGAATACCAACGCAAGCAAGGCTTCGTAGCTCTCATCGAAATCAGATCGGACAACTGCGAAAAGATGCCAGCGACGGGCACCGACAGCCGCGTAATCGATCATTCTTCCATTATGTATCGACCTCTAGAGGAAGGTAGCAGCAATGGCAACATTGGCAAGCAAAGAGGTATCAGAAGAGGTCATGGCATCATGGTGACGGCTGTCACTGTCTTTATGGTGGTATCTACTTTCTTCGCTCTCTTGCCAGGAAAATCACATGACAAGCTACTGGACAAAGCGAGATACGCAAGTGCATTGGTCTCAACGGCCGGGCTAGCCGGTACGTACGACAAGGCGCTATCCTGGGCAGAGAGGAATGACAGGAGCTGGCCAGATGACAAGTGCAGGCAGGAGTTCCCATTCTTGTATCCTCAACTAGAAGAAGTAGCTAACTATTGGACGGAGAAAGGTGGTCTTACCAAGAGTGTTGTCGATCGCAATGAAGAGCACATCATTCCCAACAAAGGCACAGGCTACACTAGGGTGAGTATGAAGACCTGCGTTTCGTAGATCTTCTTTGCTTATAGCCGGTCTCTACCGTATGCTCCTTCCCTGCAGGTCATCATTCGGAATGGACAATTGTTCATTCGCTCGTTCAGCGAGGGTCCAGAGACTCGCAATTCGGCTCTGATTCATCATCTTTCTCAAGCTGTTGCTTCTTGGCCGACATCGTCAACGTTGAGAAAAGGAAAGGGAGGAAAAGTCGGCGATCGCCTTCCTTCGGTAGATCTGATACTGAGTCCAGGCGACAAGGACACGTTCAACGATGGAGGTGGATGGGCAGTGACAAAAAAGATTGGGGATACAAGCCAGAACGGGACCTGGCTCATTGTGAGTGCAAATACGTCGGAATGTCAAATGGTCGGGTGTAGACAAGAATTCTTCCTGACTATTTCACCCGTCGCTAAAGCCTGATTTTGGCTTCGTTGCCTGGCCAGAGGCAGGTGCAGCGTCCTATGAAGATTTCACAGAGCTAGCCGCTGAAGTTGAAAGAGAGTACCCGTGGGAAAAGAAGCACGATCGAATGGTGAGCTGTTTCCCTGTAGCTTGTGGTGCTTGCTCTCGGCTATTACTGACGAGTCTTTTCCCAAACCCCCCCAGTTCTGGAGAGGCTTTGCCAATTGGTACTTTCCTCGCAGAGATTTACTAGAACGGACATCTTTTGCGACTGATTCAAGGCGTGAAGCGTGGGCAGACGTACACGAAACGACCTTCCACCCAGAGATGGACAAAGGAGACTACTACCCAATCGTCGCTCTTCCTGAGCACTGCCAGCACAAGTATCTGATACACACGGAAGGGAATAGCTACAGCGGGTGAGTTCAATCATTCATACAAGAAAGAGGGCATGTCCTTCCTTCCAAGCAGTTCTCCAAAAAGACAAGGAACTGACCTTGACCTACCAGCCGATCCAAATATCTGTTCTCCTGTCGGTCCATCACAGTAGCACACCACTTGGAATGGACACAGCATTTCCATCCAGCACTAGATCCCTATCCAGACTCGCCCAATCAGAACTTCATCGAACTTCTTGGCCCAGGTTTCGAGGGCTTAGAGGAAGCAGCAATGGAATTAAGAAGCAGCGACTCGAAGCGATGGTTTGGCGTGAACAAGCTCACTTCCATTGGCAAGAAGACGCCGCTACAGGTGGCCGACAATGCAGCACGAACGCTCCGAGATCGTAAGTGGAAGATTTGTGCTAAAGGAGAGGGAGTGTCTTGCTGATGAGCTGACCCTACATTTGCCCTTCAGGCTACCTCACACCGGCCGCGACAATGTGTTACACCAGGGCGGCGTTGCGACATTATGCCGATGCTACCGATCCCCTGTCTTGGGGTGAGCAAGGACCACAGATACTTCCTGGTCAAGGTGTTGCGCCTGGAAGTAGCAAAGGGGCGAAGATGGGTCATTTGAAAGGCGATATTGAAGTGGGAGTCTGGAGGCTTTTGGGAGGTCCGAACTGGCCACCAGCCCCTGATCCAGTCCCTGCACCCCTTCAAGGACTAAGCACCAAGTTCAACCAGACGATGGAAAACGTCAAAGTGACCTGAGCGTCATTGTCATGGTAATTCGTATTTCCGATGAGCAAGAGAGCATTGTAATAATAGTACAGCATGCATAGTAGAACAATAGATGTCATCTTCCTTACCCTTTAACGCTAGTGGTGACCTTTCTTTCTATCTTTGGGTGATTCGGTTCCTTGTGTGGATCTGCTTTGCTTAAGCTCGATAAGCTTGATGGTTCTTAAATCCGGTGCGACTCCCTTACTACGGATGTAATTGACGATAGGCCATCGCCCACACTTCACTGCTTCCTTGAGCATCTTGCTGTCGAGGCTAGCTCGATCCAAGAGCCTCCTCTTCTTGTTAGGGCAGTTCACCACCCTGGGCGGTGTAGCTTCCTCTTTCCCGTTCAGACTCTGATATGCTCCTTTATCCTCTCCTTCCCCACGAATATCCTGCTCGTGCCCCTTTCGCTCCTCATCTGCTCGTTCGAACCACCTCCTCACTCCTTTAATCGCGGTATTCCACTCTTGAATCTTCACTTCATCTCGCTCCACCATCATCACTAGTCCCTCGAGCCAGCCACTTCGAATCGCTATATTTAGGGCCAAGTCTGCCTTTCGAGAGGGCTCAGCGCCCAGGGAAAGCAAGAGCTGGACCATGAACTGGCTCTGACTTAAGACCGATTTAGCCAGAGGAAACCCTTCAAAAGAGTGAATGGGCCTCGCAGCAGCAGGACTGTCTGTCGTGGTGGTGACGTGTAGCGAAGTGATGGCCAGGAAGAGCATCAGAGAAGGCGTCGTAGGACGAGGCCCGCGACCGAATGTTTGCAGAATCCCTGCCAGGTGCCCGTCCATGCGCGTAGATGGTGTCGTGGGCAACGGACTCGCGGCTGCTATGCTGCTATCGTTGTTCCCTTCCGACATTTTCACTACTTCAACAGATGACATGTTCTGAAAAATCCTTTTTGGCAATTCGTTGACGATCAAGTGAGAAGGCTTCTTGTACACTTCCCCATGTCCTTGTCCACCTTCTCCATAATAAGCGTCGTGGCTACACAACTGACCATCTTCATCCCTCCAGAGACCAGAGGCTATATTTATGTTGCCGAATTCAAAGCTTGAGAGGATTCGATCTTCGACGATGTTGAGCACTTCCAGGTTACAAATGGGGTAGGTGAGGCAGTAATCCAAAATGAAGTGGTCCGCACTCCTTTGGAAAGAATTACTGAGTGGAAAGGAGAAATCGCTGACAGGTAGCACTGGAAGCAATCGACTGGACCACACCAGTTCTGGAAGCGATCCGCCCTCTAGTAGATCATCTGAGGGAACAGATGGAAGTGCAGGCTTGCCCCTCTTCTGCAGCAAGTCAATCGAAAGATCTTTGTTGTCCTTTGGAATGGGATGAAAGCCATAGCAGTAAGCCTCGTGCCACCTAGCAAGCAAGTAGCCAGCCTTGACTGACAGAGGGCATCCATCGAAGACTTGGAGAAAGCGACGATTGAGAGTCACAAATGCCGGATTCTTGGCGTATAGATGGATGCTATACAGGAGCTCCACCGGCAGGTCCATCAGAGAGGTGCGAGGGGAGGCACACCGACGCTTCTGTCTCTTCCCTGTCTGGCTGATGCTACTTGCAGCCCTATCACCTACACTTTCATCCTCTTCCTGTCCTTCACCCTCCTCCGCCTCCAAGACTCGCTTCTTGACATTTGCTTCAGCCGGAAGAATGTCGACCATGCCTGTCGATGGCGGCGAGGGCCAGGGGACAGGCAGAGGTCTCGCTCGACTTCTCTCGTGAACAAGGAAGACCTCCACTGCTTTCGACATTTAAAGAATTAAATTAATTTCGCCTCGAGAAGCAAGAAAAAAGAAAGAGAGTGAGTGTGTGTGTGGTGGACGTGAACGATATCCCTTGCTTCTCACTCAAAGGGGTTGCTATACTCCTCGCACCAGCATGTCGAAAAGCAGGAGACTCGCTCGCATCGCTGAGACTGATTGGCTTGCGAAGTTTGCACCGCCAAGACTGTCAGCGTGTCGCCAATGTCGGAGCCAGTCCACGTCTGCATCTTCTCCGGCATCGCAGCAGATGGACTTAGGTCGACACTTTTATCTGAACAAGATATTGGAGCAGTATGCTGCCAAACCTGCCAGTAGAACGACTCTGCGACAACTGGTCTTCTTTGGAAAGACTGTGGGAAGAAATCGAGAGAAGATCTTGACGGTGAGTGGCCTATTGCAGGGCTCCTGTGAGCGTCAGATGATGTACATGTAGACTCACTAAGGAGAGAGCCGTGCAATTCCGGTCGACCAGAGTGCCAACTACGTCAAGCAAGAGCTAGCTGTGAGGATCGCTCATCGCATCAGAGACTTACAAGCTCTTCCCTTTGCTGTCATGATGAATCGCAATCTTAGCGAACATGTGTACGAAAAGTACTGGAACGCATTTGAGACGTGAGTGAATGAAAGGTCCAAAGATAGCAGATGGCGAAGTATGCTTCGACTAATACACTGAGGGCAAGGCACTTTTAGATTTCGAAAGATACCCACCATTAGGACCTTGGAAGAGAACGAGGAGTTCTGCATCACCCTGAAGAGGCTTCTCGATGACCAGTGAGCTCAGAAGAGACGTTTGCTGCAGTGTCCCAACCTCTTATCCACTTCACTCTTCCTATGTGCAGCCTCACCATCATACCCTCTCTCACCATCGGAATCGTCGAATCGTCACATCACCTACCGCCAGAGCAATTAGATGGCTTCATGGGAAGGATGCTGCGCAGTAGAATTTGTGAGTTGCCCTTCAAAGGTGTGGATTCTATTCTTTTTCCAACTTGTTGTCCTGACCTTGTCCATCTCCTTGCCTTCCTTCGCTCCAAACAGCCCGCCGAGTTCTTGCAGAGCAGCACATCGCCCTGTCCGAGGCGTTGGATGACCCATTCCACTTCTTTAATGATTCTTCTTCGTCAATCACCGAAGAGCAAGAGAATGATGGAGAGCACGTTGGCATCATCTACACCAGCCTGAAAGTCTCCAGCGTTGTCGAAAAGAGTGTCGCTCTTCTGACTCGAATGTTCAAGGAAGAAATCGAAGCTGGAATTAGGGTAGAAGATGCAGCTGTGCTACCGGAAATTGTAGTAGATGGTGCCCTAGAAGCTCGCTTTGCCTACATTCCAGAGCATCTAGAGTATATCATGTTTGAGTTGCTCAAGAACTCCATGATGGCGGTCATGCGGCAACCACTATCGATGAGAGATCCGGTTTGCATCAGAGTCACAATAGTGGAAGGACCACCAGATGAAGATCTCATTATCCGCATCTCGGATTGCGGAGGAGGATTGTCGATATCATCGCAATCGAAAGCACATCAGTCTAAGAGGGATGCTAAAAGAAGGCAGGCTCAACGAGTTGCATCCCGAAAGCGGAGAGAGCAACTGGAGGGAGAAACATTAGCGTTGAATGGTGAAGGCAAAGACGTTGAGAACGATACCACTTCGAAAGCAGTATTCCAGCAAGACGATGAGGTGGCGACAGGCGGCGGCCGACCTTTGATGGGAATGAATCAAGAGGCTGCCAATGCAACAGCAAATAAAGCAGGAATGAGCGATCCACTCATAGCGTCAGTCACTTCATTTTCAAACATCAGGGGAAGACTCGAGTTGGAAGAGGTCAGGTTGAAAGCACAGAATGAGACAAGGGGAAGTGGTGGAGAAGAGAGTAAGGCGCTTGATGAAACAACGATGCAAGACAGTCCTGGTCTGGAAAAGGAAGGAATTTACATGGGGCTTCGAGCTGGCTTGGGTCGACATGAAGAGAGAGCTTCCGGGATTGATAGTTGGGTGAAGATGGAAGCTCTCCGGAACGTAGGAAGGTTCAAAGGGACCGTAGCAGAACAAGTGTCCTCAACACGACCAAAAGCTGACAAGGGCGGCGCTCCTGAGCATCAGCAGAAAACTGCACGAGATGCACAAGAGCTTCGTCCCTTGCAAGCATCAGTCTCGCCCAACGATCAAGTAGAGACAGGATTGGGACTGCCAATGACGAAAATATACACCGACTTTTTCGGAGGGAGTCTGTCATTGAGAAGCTTGGATGGTCATGGTATGGACGTCTTTGTGAGACTACCGAAATTAGGAACAAACAAAGAAGCTATCGAGGATATCGTGCTTTGAAATTTGTGGATGGTTGGGAGAAGTAATGTAATTGTACACAACAGCGGGCTCCTCTACACTGATAGTATCTTACACACATGCTTTGCGGTCTCGGGGAACCCAGGGAATCGAGTCCACAGTCTGTGAAAGAGGATCTTCTTTGCCAGGGAGAGCAAGGAGCGCTGCCCGCCTATCGAAGCAGTGCTGAGGAATGCTCTGGACGGGTGGTTGAATGTACACGTCAATCTGCCTGACTGAATGCGTAGAGATGCGATCAGATTAGTGTCGATCGCTCAGTTATGATGAGCGAAACATTCTGTTCAAGAAACACTCACTACCTTTTCCTCTCGCCCTGATCTGAAAAGGCCCTTTTAGGCCCAATTCACAGGTGAGTATCCAAGGAAAGTCGTCGGGCATCACACGTAGTGCAGCGTAATTTTGATGGGCTTGCGAGCCTCGAACGAGTACCTTGAGTGAATGCTTGTACGACTTGTAATCTTGTGCTTCGAGGATGAACGCGCCACCGGTAGAGAGACAGTCTGCCACTCGAGCAAAGAAACGCCGCAGACCAAAATCGAGGTGATGAATGTGAATCCACTTTGTGACTGACATTGCCATGATCAAGTCATAATTCAATCGATCTTCCACTTCTACTTGTGCCATATCAAGCCACTGCATTCTTGTCATATCGCTAGGGCGTTCCTTGCTCCTGTGTAGTGCCCTGTCGTCGTTGAACACCCATTCGGACTGGAGGAATCGAGCGACAAGCGGAAGTGGGACAGGAAGAGCAACACCCAGTCGAAGCCGCTGCTTGGGACTGACACCATTGCCCCGTCCCGCGCGTCCACTGCCGAGGATTCTCGGTGTGAAGGAAGAAGTGCATAGTGCTGATTTTACTGCTGCCTCTTCTCTCGATGTGTGTAAGCCTGATTCCCTCGCATTTCTTGCAGCTAGCAGAATCAGCTCTCTGTCCAAATCCACCGCGACGACCGTCTCAGCCTTTCCGTGCAGCGAGTTGCATAATTCGAGCGTAAATTGACCACTGTTGCAACCTATGTCTAGCACACGCTTCAGACATCTCCCCTCGTCACTGCCTTCCGCTTCGTCCTCCTTTAGCCAAGCCAGGATGCATCTCAAACGAGGATCTTGCTGCAGGTACTCTCCTTCTCGCCTGATGGAATAGTACTCTCGATAATTCCCATATTCTGGTAAAGAAGGCAGTGAAGGAGACGAGGATGCATCCTCCTTTCCTTCATCCCACGGCCGCTTCTTGTGATAGATAAGCCCGGCTCCTACCCCATCGGAAGCCATACGACAGATGGACAAGCTCTCAACGTCGAGGGAAGTGCTCTTCTTCTCGTATTTTGCCCCCGCCCTTTATTTTGTTTCGCACGAGAAGCAAAGGAAGGGCAAAAGAATGAGTAGCGCGACGTAAAGGACTTTTTATCCTTCCAGAGTACTCCCCGTTGATCTCGATATTGGCAGATCGTTGCCTGTTAGTACTGCGACCACACGTCTAGAGTGCGGCAGCGTCACACTTGCGAGTATAAGGGATGGACACCGAAAAATTACGATTGTAGAGAGTGATGCAAAGAAGTCTGATTGGACTTACACCGAAGTCACACGTCGCAAGAATCTTCCTGCATTCACCATGGCAGCGTCGAGCCTCTTCATTGAGTCAAAGCAGCAGTAGCAGCGAAAGCAACTTGAATGGCAACAACGGCCATGAAGCAGAAGAGCAAACTAGCAATGGCGGAACCCTACCTCACAAGGTCATCAGCAGCATCAAGGGTGATGCCTTCTGTGAGTCAACTTTGTTTCCTTGCTGCCAGATCGTCTATGCTTAACGTTTCTCTCTTCCCTTTGTCTTCAGTGCACATGCTTGCATCGCCCTTGCGTAGATGCACGGTGACTCAGACTGTTCTTCCAAAGGCGCTTATGTTTCAAATGACTTCGCATAGGGGTCCAGCCGGGAATGAACTTCAGCAAGAACTAATAGCAAGCCAAGTCGAGAAGATTCAAAGAGAGCCCAATTCACTCCTTCGACGCAACTCTCGTCGATGGATACGCAGAGTAGCCAAAAGGTCAAAGCATAAGTCACTACTCCAATCTCAACGTATGCTCCTGCACAAGATAGTCACATCGCAAACAGATCAAAGTCGAGAACGATTTCAGAGTCAACTGAAGGATGCAAAGAATCAGATCACCTCTCTTTTGCACCCGCCGCCGAAAGGACAACTTTTACCGTTTGGAATCACAAGAGAATCCGGTAGCAAAGATCATGCTAGAGGCAAAGGAGTTTGGTGCTCTTTAAGCAAAAAGATTGTTGCCGAGGTCGCCAACAAGTTACCTCATCGAACTGTGATCACGACGAACCCTGCTCCGAGAGACTTAGTCAAACTTGTTGGGGAAGATCTGGAACTGAGAGTCTTGGAAGAGATTTGCCTATTGCAAAGGAAGCTCGCGACCACTCCTACTGTTGAGACAATGGAAAGCGGCTGGTTGATTCGTAGATTGAGAGGACCAGAAGTTCGAAGCGTTCTCCACCATGGAAGTATT
Source organism: Exobasidium rhododendri (assembly GCA_026210745.1). Classification (NCBI taxonomy): domain Eukaryota; kingdom Fungi; phylum Basidiomycota; class Exobasidiomycetes; order Exobasidiales; family Exobasidiaceae; genus Exobasidium; species Exobasidium rhododendri. Next base: position 3,612,155 of record CP110630.1, read on the forward strand.
CAGTTGCATTACGGAGCGAATGATTCTTCCCTTGCATGTCTAATCGTATCGAATGGAGACGCCCGGCTGAAGAAAGATGCTGCTCAGCCACCACTGTACCGTCTGGACAAGTTGATTGCCCTTGAAGAGCGTCAGGAAATATTCAAGGACGCAATGCGAGAGATAGCCATACTCCTTCGCAAGAAAGCTGTCAGAAAGCACAAGAGGGTAGCACTGGAACAGACGATAAAGTCAACAAATTCCAATCCAACGAACTCAACTGATGGTACAGATCTGCAAGAGACTCCACCCTCCATAGCAGGCCAAAAGTACCCCCGCTTGCACGTCATCAAGCGTGACGAACGGACAGTCGATCTGAGCATGGCTCTATGGCGGCTTCACTCGTGGTGTGAATCGGGGTAAAAGAAAGAAAGTAAATCACTTTGGAAGGATGGGTATGAGCAGACGTCACTACTTGATGGATCGCATCTTGTCTGTCGACTCGATGAGTTCTGCAGGGGATCAATCAGTACGTCTGCGTTAGTATCGAAAAGGTACCACCGTCGTCGCACGTCGTCGCCCTCCTCCATCTTTCACTCACTATGCAACATGCCGGGATCTTTGGAGTTGTGTCCACTATCGGGGATCAGGTTAAACTCCACTTCAGGCCACTCTCGGAACAGGTCGTGTGCCGTTTTTGCTGGACAGACAACGTCAAATCTACCTTGGTTCAAGATCGTGGGAATGTGGCGAATCTTGTCGACGTTTGCCTTTTCAAGAATCTGTCCATCCGTCATCCAGCCGCGATTGGCGAAATAATGTGACTCGATTCTGGCAAATGCCAAGGCCCACTGAATGGTGTGGTAGCAGTGCGGAAGTGTCAGCAGAGTCTCTCATCCAGGTCTCCCCTTCTACTCGTTTCTCACCTTGTCATCATCTGCCTTGGCGAGCATCTCTTCGTCAATGTAAAACTTTGCAGTACCGTTCTCCCATCGACTCCAGTGCTTTGCCGCTTCCAGTTTGACATTCTCGTCGTCGCCTGTAAGTCTCTTGTGATAAGCACTCATGAGATCATCACGTTCCTCCTCTGGGATAAAGTCACGGTAGATTTCAAAGAGGTCCGGGAACAGATGGCTGGCACCATCTTGATAGAAGAACAGAAGCTCGCTGCGCCGTAACGTGAAGATTCCCCTAAGAACCATCGACTTCACTCGGTCTGGGTGAGCTTGAGCATAGACCAGAGCTCTTAGAACAATAGTCGACATTCGTGAATACACGTACATTCTACCACGCACGACATCATTTCGCTAAGGCCGACTCACAAACACGAGCCCCAGCTACCACCAAAAAGATGCCATTTGTCGATGCCAAAGTGTTCTCGTAGCTTCTCTACGTCTCCCACTATGTCCCAGGTTGTGTTGTCTTGCAGATCAGCGTGAGGAGTAGACCTTCCCGAGGCTCTTTGATCGAATAGGTAGATGCAGTAGTGAGATGGGTCAAACCAACACTGTGTAAGATCTTTTGTGCGTGAGTTGCACCGTCTGCTAGCTGTCTAGCATTGATCAGGTGGTCTCACCCTGTCACCGCGAGAGCATCCGCCACCAGGTCCCCCATGAAGGAAGACGACTATTGCGAGAGAGCGAGCAAAGAACACTATCAGCTGTACGGTTCTACCTCTGCCGTCCTCTGGCTCTACCTTCTCACCGGGAGCGCCCTTTTCATTCCCACAGACTTCGTAGTATATCTCGTGACGATCATCCACCTTAAGCATGCCCGTCTTGAATGCATCAATGGCAGGATACAACTGTCGCAACGAATTCTTCACCACAAAGCTGCGCGCTTTAGGACTGTAGTCAATACCTTGAAGGGGCTCGGCAACAGTTGCCTCATGCCCTTTGGTCGTTCCAGGAGTGACCGGGCTCGATTGGCTCCCCCTTCCTAAGCCATTCTTTCCCAAGCTTCCAAATCGAGACCTCAGTTTGGATATGGTGGTGTGAGCATTTGTATCAGCAGGAGCCGTCATGATGCTTCTCTTCGATCTAGGAGTAGTGCGGACAGAATTAGCAGGTGGAAGAGCAGAAAGTGATGGGGTTGGCTCCCTTATAAGTACAGTAGTAGATGGAGAATCATTAAAGTTATGCTATGCAGTCTAAATCTATTAATCCATCAGCTCAACCTCCGCCCTTCTTCTTTAAAGTCGAATCTTGCCTCGACACGCCACGGTCTCACTTAGATTCTCTTCGCACGGGCTGCTAATAAGATCCTTCCCTTGCACACTCTCCGCTCCTCTCATGGCTGACGGGAAGGCCCAGACGGCCGCAAGGGCAGCATCTCGAGTGAGTCTGAAGATTTCATCATCAAGGAAGAGATCATTCTGACCCGTCACCCCTGTGTCTCCCTTGACTAGCAATCTGGCGTACTTCTCGTCGAGCAAGCCAAACACTGTCCTCCTCAATCACAAGCAAAGGGAGATACGATCAACTTCATCTGGAATCAGGAGGGATTGCAATGTCGAATCTGCAAGGCCAAAGATGTATCACGTTCCGAAAGCTTGGAGGTCATGGATCTTCTTGAGACCAACATGAGGGCACTGTAGGTCATCGTATCATATTTTTTCTTTGCCTTCTCTCAAGTCTTTGTTTGACGTTTTCCTCCATCTCCATCTGTTAAGATACGAAGCGTCGAGTATGGGCTGGGATCGAAAAGGAAAACGACGGGAGCTGTTCGACAAGGACAGCTACCTTATCCTCTTGCAAGCGAAAGCTGGCTCATTGGTCGGCTTTGTCAATTGGCGTTTTGATTGCGAAGAATGCGATGAAGACGATGAGATGGCGCGACGAGGGGATGACGTCGTCGAGGTTGTGTACCTGTGAGTGCACGAGACGCACCCATGCGGCCTTCAGAGCATGTGGACTAAGGTCCATATCTTCACAGCTACGACCTGCAAATGAGCAAATCCCACCGGGGACAGAGGCTGGGCCATCTACTGATGGAGATGCTCGACTCTATTGCTCTCAAATCTCACATGAGGAAAGTCATGCTTACAGTCTTTCTCGTCAACGAGGGTGCAAGAAGGTTCTACAAGAACCTTGGCTACGTACTTGATCTCATCAGTCCGAGTATAGAGCATGATGGAAGTGACGACGAAGCTGCCGACTACGCTATACTGAGCAAGCCAATCAAATAAGGGGAAGCTCTGTACGATGTGCATGTAGGGCCATTGCTCTATTCTTCGCCAAGCGATGCGCTTCAATCAGCATTGCAGCAGCCGTCGTTAGGAGAGGAGAGGAGGGCCAAGAAAAGTTCGTAATCACTGTGGCCTTGGCGTACACGACACATCCCCTCTTGGAGATCGGCTCTTCAACTCAGTGCATCGTTTTCCAACACACTCCGACGCATAAGTTGGCAAAAGTTCGAAGCATACATGACCCGTGCGAGAATATCTGCAAGAGCCAAGATTTAGACTTTGTAATAATTCTTACCAAAATTACTTTACTTATTCTGTCGGATAGTAATCATGTCTAGCTCCATTTCTAGAAACAAGCAGGGAAAAAAGAAATGAAAGAAAGCGAAGGGATAGTAAATTCTGACTACCACCCGTAGATTGATGACGGTCGTCGGCAACGCAAATTGAGGACTAAAGAGTTCGGCCCAGTCGAGGACGCTTCTTTCTCTCCCAACACCACCCAGTGCTCCACCCCCTTCTTCCCTCGTCGTCGGTTTCGCGAGGATGCCGTTCTCCATTATATTCGATGACACTAGCTTGATCTTGACTCTGATCATCATATTGCTGTTGACTTTCACCATCTACATTGGAAAGGGTTACCAACCTCTCGTGCACCCACTCATTCTGTCGCGTCAGTCAGACGTATCGCCCATTCGACACAAGGGCCAGTCTGCCATATACCGCAACACGAATGCACCGGCAGGACTAGACTTGGCATCGAAACCTCGAAGGAAGATCAACGGTGTTGTCGATGTCCTGCGATATGGTTCGGAAGCTTCAGGATGGTCCAATACAAGGAAGAGAAACTTCTACGGACTACACAGGAGCAATGCTGACATCTTAGCGAAAGCCGAAAAGTTCGCAAAGGGTATGGCGAGCATTGTCGGTCTCTCCTCTTGCAAGGAACTGGTAGTAGCCGTCTGCGTCGAGTCTGATTCTATCAAGAGTCTCGAAGCCACGATCTCGGGAAGCGTGCAAGTGGAAGCCTTTCAGCCGTTGGTCATATCATCAGAGTATGTAGAGAAAGGAGAAACACCGACGACCCTACCGTCGACTTGCCTCGCTAAGAGACTACATGCCATCTTCACTACGTCAAAAGCTCACTCAAGTGCTCTACAACTGCCTGGTGTAGACAAGGACACGCTGTTGGTTGTGTCCACAAAAGAAGAAGCCGAGTCAATCCGGTCGCTGGTCTCGAATAGGGTGATACTGTTTGACGAAGTATTGAGTCACTCTGCTGACACGAGGGAGGAGGAGGAGAAGGAATTCACTGTTGCAAGTGAGGCCGTCCATTCAGTCTACTGGACAGGGTCAACGGGATGGGTTGAAGTGACTAATTCCAGTCTGACAGCCGCTATCACCGCTCATCTCGCTTTCTATCCAGCCGAGTCGCAACCTTGTTTAGACGATCACATCTATGTAGCTACTACGCTGTCAGAAGGTGAAGATACGCTCGACAACTCATCCGTACCCCTGGTCGGCAGTCATCATCCTGCCGGTCTAGTTCTGCCTCTCTTGGCACTATATTCTGGCGCCGCATTCACCACATCGACCCTACGTTCAGGCGCTTCGATACACTTGTATGAGGCCCAGCCAACGCTCATCTACGCATCTTCGTCCAGCGCATTTAGCTTTGCTACAGCGCTCAGCACCGTCTCTCAGCGATTCATCTTCTCAAAGCCTGCTGCACAGAGCAAACTGGCCTTCTTGCGACACGGCACCTTTACCTCTGATAGTCTGTGGGATAGATTCGTCTTCGCAAAGGTTCGAGATATGCTCGGCTGTCAGAAGCTTCGCTCGTTGATCATCATCAGCGAAGGTGGCAAGACCTCGCAGGATCTTTTGGATGATCTTCGAATCCATCTTAGCTGTGCGGTACGGCAGGCTTACCTGCCAATCACAGCTTGTCCTACCTTTGGCAACGAGCTGACAGCTGGAGTTGAGTCGATGCCATCTGAAGTGACAGCATCAGCTTCTTCTCCGGCTCTCTTCACTGCACCCATCACAGCTACTCACTCGCTGGATCTGCAGACCTTTACACTCAACGGACGATTAGCAATGGTTCAAGTGGGCCCACCCAATGTAGGAGTGGAAGTGAAACTGGTCGAGACTGCGTTAGCCAAGAATCTCAACTACCTTGTAGACGATAGCAAGGCGGAACAGAATGATGGTCGAGCAAACGATCCTTGTGGAGAGGTGAGGGGGGATGATGTAGCCCTTCTTCCTTGACGAACAGAGATACTGACGCTCTCTTTTATCTACAGATCTTTGTTCGAGGGTACGGCATTGCGGGCACGAGTGATGCAAAGCAATGGTGTGCTACCGGCGATATTGGCTCGTTCCGTCCCAATGGCACTCTTGTCATCCTACGAGATTCTAAACAGACTCGCCCAGGTACTGAACCTTCTCTGTCCACGGAGAAAGCAAGAGGGCGAGGGTCGGTGATGGCCCGAGGCAGTACATTTGTCTCTCTTTTAAGCATACTTCTGTGCATTGTTGCTTGCTCTTGTCAAGTGGAAGCAAGCACTACACCCATATCTTCTTCTAAGATGTTCAAGCGAGCCAACTCGCCGATCAACACAACGCTAGTAGAGACAGCCATGTTGGGATTCTTGTCTTCTCCTAGAGCTAGTTGGGAGCAAGGCACTGCGCAATCATCCGTTCTAGAGTATGCCTCGGGTGATTGGTCCGTCTTTACTTCATCGAATGGGCGCGGTCCGCCTTACCTGCCACAGGCCCTTCGTGCGGCCGACACGACAGGCCTTTCGAATCAGCTGCTCAGCATGGCCTACTCCTCTGTCCACACGCAAGATTCCGTTGGCAAACTCTGCACCCAAGTGACCGGCGACGAAGATGCACTCGACGGCAGCGCTCTCGACTCTGCATCTTGTGCCGAGGCTGTCTTGATTGCTGCCTTTCAAGCTGGTGACATTGCAAACGGTGCGATTGCCAATCCCAAAGGGATGTGGATCAGTGCGGCCGAAGCTCAATTGTCGTACCTACTCAACAATGTGACAAGAGGTTCTCAAGGTGCCCTCTCCATGAGGAGCACTGGCCTGGCGTACTGGAGTGGTGCGTAATGCTGCTCGCTCGCTCTCCTGATTCCCCTTTCTCTGTCCTTGTGTGTAAGCCATTCTTACCTTTCTCCTCCTTTCCACGGTCTACTTCCCTTCCATGAACTCCTCTCGTTCTACAATAATATTCTGGCAGACGGAATGTACATGGCACCACCCTTCCTTGCCTTGTACGGTCTAATGACAAGAAATCAAAGTCTAATTCAAGAAGGCTACGATCAACTGAATTAGTGAGTCTTCAGCGTCCGATTCGAGGACAAGGGGTGCGAGAAAGGTTCTCCGCGTAAGTTTTTGTCAAATTAACGGCTCCTTGTCTCGATCGTGGCATCTTCGTTGCAGCTACATGCAAGCCCTTCGGATAGACAGCGGGCCTGCTGAAGGACTGCTTCGTCACATTGTCAATGGTACTGTAGCCGATGGGCGTACGACTGACAATGGAGCATGGCTGACGGGAAACGGCTGGGCCTTGGCTGGCATGGTGAAAGTGATTGCTATCATTTCTCAGAGCGAATTTGCAAATGATATGCAGTCCCAGGTCAATGATCTCATCACATGGACTCAAGATATCTTAGATGGCTGCTACAAGTACGCCGATCCCCTCATACGGAACTACGTCAACGATACAAGTAAGTGATGGCCAGAGACGAGACTTGAGCAAGACGCCCTGCGAATTGCTGGTCAACGTTGTTGGCTGGACTCTCTTACACATGACAATCTCTTTGTTTCTTCCCCTTTTCTCTTTTGCATTCGCTTGCTGCAGCTACATTCTACGATGCTGCCGGCTCTTCCCTTGTCGCCTACGCTACCTATCGTCTCGCAAGCCTGTCACCTGCCAACCATTCACAGCATGTAGACGCCGCCGAAGCTATCTATGAAGCCGTTCAAGACAAGTTGAACCCGTTCGGATACTTCAATTCGGATGTGAACGTAGTGAATGCTTTAACATTCACATCACCAAGTCAGATGTCGCCTGAAAGTTTGGCCTTTCTTGTCTTGCTAGCCAGTGCAAAGAGGGACCACCAACAGGGAAACGTCACTGGCTTGAGCGGCCCTGCATCAGGCTTCGCAGGTGGCGCTACCTCTCTCAAGTCCCTTCTCCACGGCTCAGCAAGATGGATCCCTTCGGCCTTCCCCATTTCTGCAATGCTCGCTCTTATCCTTATTTAGATAGATGTGCTCAGCTGTCTCACTTTTCCTTGCTTCTTTGCTCTTCCTTGCTCCGTCGTAGATGCTGTCTTGCTTTCCTTTCTCGCCTCCTCCTCGTCGTCACCGTCATCACTTTCATAGAATCACATACACATCGTCAGTCATTACCATACCATGCTTTCCGTTTACTCTGACAATGCATTACATCGCCCGTTTCCCGTAATAGATACACAAGATCAAAACAGATCATCGCTTGCATCGCTGAAGAAGCCCGAGTACGCCAGGACTGTTATGTAGTTTATGAGGAACAAAGTAGGTCAGTATAGCATCGCAAAAAGGCAACACCAGCCGGACTTGTCAAAGCAAGAATGCTCTTCCATCTGTGTTCTCACTCACTGGTACCGTACACCAGAGCACCTCCAGCAACACTCATGATTCCCGCTGTTTCAGCAATGACACCTGTATGAGAAAGAGTGATTGGTAGAGCGAATCCCATGACTACGATTCCACTTGTCAGCCAATTTCCGAAATCCACATAAGCTGAATTGTAATCCGCTGAAAAGTCATCTGCTCCTGCGCAGCGAGAACAGAGGCTGTTCGGCAGTGGTGCGAAGACGAAGGTCAGAGCGACGAGTATAGGCAGCCAATTTGAGAAAAGAGCGCAAGAAAGAATCAAGAGCAAGAAGCCAAGAGCCAGGACGAAAGAAAGTAGAATGATGGCTGTGATGCGAAGACAATATACATTCAGTAACCTTGTAATGGCTCGAGGAATCTTTCATTTGCACGACTCACTCTTAAGTCCTGCGGCCATGTTTGCTGCTTCACCCTGTGTCCGAGTGGGAGATGAAGACGCTTAATGTAGAGAGAGCTACAAGCGCGATCGAATACAGTCGGTAGGCAGCGCGGTGCACGTCCACCTGACGCAGCTACACAGTTAGTAGTAAATCAAAGGGAAGCCCTGATCAACTTTGAGAAGCTTATTCTTCCGTACTCCTGTCGCATCCCTCACAGCATGTCATGTCTGCTTCACAGTCACCGGTAGTCACACCTCGAAAGGGGAAGCACACTCGATCAAGAGGTACTGCCCTATCACAGTCAGCCTTGTCAGGCCATGACTCACCTTCGCGATTCGGCACTGGTCAGGCGGCTTTCCCACTTGGTGTCGACCCGCTCACACTGGACCCAGATGAAGCGTTCACTCGAATGAGTGTTCGGGATATTCAAGCGTTGGAGGCGAGCCTGGAATCGTCTCATGATGCACTTAGTTCGAAGCTTAGATCGTTGGTTTCAGAAAGATACAGGGATATGCTGGGGACAGCTAATACGTTGATTGAGATGAGTAGCAGCGCAACGAATCTAGTCAAGAGATTAGATGCGGTGAGGGTGGGAATCGAAAGTGCTGGAGAAGTCGCAGAATTGGGCGATCAGTCGATTGTGCTACTCTCAGGCGAGCATGCCAATCTGAAAAAGGAGCATGAAGCGAATGAAGACAACGCCGGAACTACAGTTTTCCACTATGCGGCTGCGACAAAGTTGCTTGCAGAATCACCGGATGACGTCTGGACAGCCATCGATTCGGCTTCCGTGAGCAGCGTTGCATCGGGGAAGAAGGCATTGCTAGGGCGGGAATTGAGCAATTACAAGGCAGCGACAGCATTACGAGCCGCTTGGATCTACATCCTATGTCAGGAAGCGTGGCGATTCCTCTCTCTAGGAAACGGAATGGCTACGTCAAAGGATGAGGTGAATGCTGAAGGACTCTTTCCTTACATATCCAAGCAATGGCACACTTTGAGTCCGATGCGGGTCGGTATCGTGAATCTCGCTCGGTCAGGTCTTGCTGGCTGGTACTCTATTGAAGGGAGTAGCAATGCAGGTTGGGAAGACGTATCGTCAAGTTACATGGCTACTGTGACCTTCCTACTCACTATCGCTTTCTTGGAAGAGACGTCACTCACTTCTCTACGAGATCAACTGCTTCAAAGTCGGAGGAGGGCTATAGAAGATCAGCTCTGGCGCGAAAAGAAGGCCCCTTCCACTACACTCGCCAGACTTATTAGGTGCATGACAGACACATTACTTCATAGTCTCCGAGCATTTGCCATCACTGATATGAACTCTGGACTGCCTCACCTAGCCAGTATCTTTGCAGATGTCTCGAAGTCTAATCGACGAATAGAGGGGTGCAAGGTTCCATATCCACCTCTCGCCAATCAAGTTCTGTCGACCTTGCCGTCTTCCGCCATCTTCGTAGAGCATTTGCCAGAGGAAGTGAGACAGTTTGCACCTACTCTTGCCCTTGCAGATGCAGAAGAATGTCAGCAATCGACATTGAAGGCTCTAGAGGACTGGTGTCGTTCAATTCGAGAGCAAGGCCAGCAACGTGACTTTCTTGACACAATCAATATCCTCGACACGATTGCCTCGATTGGTGAAGCACAGAGTCAGCTGTGGGAAAGCCTGGATCAATGTCTCGCCCTTGTAGAGAGAGCTTGCAAAGGACAGCCAACAGCCTTTCAAGACCTGATCGAGGGAGAATTGAAAAGGCTGGTAGAGTCACTCGATGCTCTGCTGTTGCAGCGTCTAGACAATCTCTGCAATGAACAGGCTGCCGAGCTTCCCAAGGTCGTCTCCATCTGCACCACATCAGCACTGGAAGTCTTGAAGGGTGGAGAGCGAAAGACAGAAGCGGAGAGACATGCGAGATTGTTAGAAGAGACCCCGATCAATTTCTTCTTCGAAGGGGACCTTTCCTACGCAGACTGTGCTACTGTCCTGCGTCTTCACACTCCTCTTGTTGAAGGCGTCATTTCTTCTCTGGAGGAGAAGGCAGCCTCACTCATGGAAGAACTCGAAGCTTACACCAGCTACGTTGAAAGAGGTGCACAGAGAAGGCAAAGGAGAATGCAGAAAAGAAACAGAGAAGAAGATGGGCGGGCTATCATGAAGCGACAGGAAGAAAAGACAAAGGAGGTGCTTGATTCGTATCAGAAAGCATTTGACTCTGCTCGCATGGCACTGGTGGAAGGCTTGAAGAGCAAGCTAGAAGGTCTGGGTGTGGAAGCAGCTAGTAGAGACGGCACAAGGTATCTCTTGCTAGGCCGAATAATTTCAGCCCTATCGCATAGTGAGACACTGCAAAGCAAAGTAGCGACGTCGGTGTCCAATGCCAGCGACCTGTTTCATCAGGATATGACAACGTTGAGGAAGCAGGTCAATGACCATTGGGTCGCTCACGTCGTCAAGGATGCCGTCGCTCGTTACCACTCCAGAAGAGAAGACTTCTTCAACACTGCCCTGGAAGAGCAAGATCGGCCAAGTTCTGCTCTTGTCGAATCGCTACTGAGGCTGGTAGATGGCATCCACGCTGTCGGATGTAGCTACAACAGTGAATTGACATCTCTCGGGCTACAATTCATTCACTCTTTCGTGGACGCCTGGACTGACTCGCTCCAGGCCAAGGACAAAAGCCTTCATACCTTCGACGCCCAGGTACTCCTTGTCCTGTTGAAGCATTCGAGAGAGTCTCAAGAGGGAGACTCTAGACTCGCAAGATTGGAGGGTATCAGTGGTGGGGCACAACCTGTCGATCAAGGTCAGATCGAAGCAGCCTTATCACGACTTCGACTTGCACTGCATCCCCTTAGCCCGCTCTATCTCTCCTCTTTGAGCCCGCTTTACAACCAAAACACGGCAAATAGTATGGCCTCGTTGCCGAATTTGAGCGCGATAAAGGGTACGTAGAAGATATTTCGAGTCGCCTGCCTCACACAAACATAATGTAAACGTATTCACTTCATGCATTGCAAGCAGTCTCAAAAGTATGAGATGATCATTGACAATCAGGTATCTAAGGGACCGACAGCGGTACAGAGAGGCGAGAAGAGGGGGGTGTGGGGGTCTTATTTCCGACTTTCTCTCCCATCACAGCACATTTGACACCTCCCCAAACGAGTTGCGATCTCATATCATTCCCACTCATGCTGGAGTGATGTCCCCCAACTTCTGGCCGACTTTGACCTTTTGACCTGCTCTGCAAGTAAAGTCAAACTCCTCTGGCGCTTCAAAGATGAGTACAATGGTGCTTCCTAGCAGAAAGCCGCCCATTTCCTCCCCTGAAATCAACGGTTGACCTCCGAGGAGTTTGGAAGCGGCACTGTATGATGCTTCGCTGTATGTGCCTGCCAACCTTCTCTGTTGTCGAACGTTCGTTCGTAAGGCTTTGTCGAAGTTGATCTTGATCGAGCCTACGTTAGTCGCTCCCACCGGGACCATGGAGAAGAATCCATGCCTCCATCGGCCAAGTAAAGCGACTCGTTCGTTGAGGACAAAAAGATTCGACAGACGCGATGCAACATATGGTGAGACTGAATAGAGCTCGCCTAGCAGACATAATTTGACATGAATCAGCTGACCGCAATACGATCTACTCATTTTCTTCCCACCCCCCATGCCTCTCTCTCTCACCTCTAAAATGGCGTCTTCTTTCTACTACCCAGCTAGTAGGACTGTGGAAGCGATGGTAGTCTCCTGGTGCTAGATAGACGACGCAGAAGAACAATTTGTTCCCATCTCCAATGCCGTCGTGACCGGGTGAATGTCGCTGTAAGATCGGTGGCAATGCTCCGCTTCCCATGTCATAGGCTACGTTGGCGTACCTCCCGATAATCTCTGGTGAATCTGGTGTTTCCAGACCTGCTTCTTCCTCATCTGTTTCATGCGAGTCTCGAACGGACTTGTCTTTAGAAGACGACGATGACTCCCCTAATTTAGCAGGCACCCCAGTCGTATTATTGCCGCTCACGACCCAGCTCTTCCACCACGAGTAATTGATTACCTTTGTCCATCCCCTGGCCTTCTTTGCTATCTTTTCGTCTCCAATCAGTCGTTCGAGACTATAGCCAATTCCATTGACATTTGCAAAGTCCTTTTCGTCCATGACTTCATGCTCTTCCTTTCGATTCGTGTCGGGCTTACCACTCGTTTCTATGCCTTGTGGGGACGATGAAAGGCCTAGTAGAGCATCGAGAGAATATGTGATGCCTTTGACCTGCTCTACCCTTCGGCCTTGTATTGACCCGAGATGCAGTACTGTCCCGTCAGCCGGTGAGACCTGTAAAAAGAAGAAAAAGAACACAGCAGGACGTTGAGCAGAAGGAAGCCTCCCTCTCTTCTCTGATCGTCACTCACAATCGGGGCATCTTCAACGGGTCTAGCTCCGTCCTTGAGCTCTCGGTAGAAGAACTCTCCCAAACTTCTGTAGTGCGTGAGATCTGGCTCCTTCATCTCGCTCAAATCGCAGCCAAAGATTCGAGAATATAATTTGAACCCAAACGGTCGAAACCAGACTGGCAGCGTGATGTTGTTCGCCCAGCCCCAAGCTCGAGAGATGGCGTTCAAAGGTAGCGCGCCGAGAACATAGACCTGTGTTGAGCACCTCCCTCTTAGCCTCTACATACTGGCAGCGATTTGACTCTCAATGCCACTCACAGTCCAAGGCCCTTGCATTGTTACAATCTTGCCATTCTCATCGACCACCTTTCCCCGACTCTCACTCCTATCTTTGTTGTAATTGCGTCGAGCCTGGATACCTACCAGAACAGTCGCACCAAGGAGTACTGGAATGGGATACCATTTTATTGGGGTGGTCTTCCAAGCATTGCTCATCCGGGCTGCATCATTAAGCGTCGGTGGCATAAGTCTCAACGTTCACGCAGATCTACAAATACTGCACACTCACCAGCTAATGTTTTCCCTTCGAATGTCCTCCCTTCTTTATATTCCTGTTGACGAGCATCATGTCTCCTTTGGTGTTCCTCCAATCTCGCCCTCGCTGCTCGATTCCCCCTGACGGTGGCAGCTTCCTCTTCGGCTACCTTTGGATCTCTTGACGGGGTGTAGTTGCGATAGAAGAGCAGTGCCCCGCTCCGCTGAGCTTGCTGTATTCTTTTTGGGATCGACCTTGATGATGTCAGCGGAACTAGTGACATTGCTATGACATGGAACAACGTCTCTCTAGCCGCTGTCGGGTTCAAGAGAAAGGTCAAGGAGGAGGGGTCAAGGTGGGTAGTTGGTTGTAAGCTAATTCTGACATTTAAGGCTTCTCAGTTGCAGCCGGCCATGTGGGATGGATAACCTGTGAGGATGACGCGCTCGATTTATCATCTAAAAAAAAGGTGAAGTCTGGAGAGAAACGACCGCCATTGATCAGCACTGTCACTGTTGGTGAGCGGAAAAGGAGGTCCAACGACTGCCACACATAGACGAAGGGAGTGTGCGAGGGAATGTCGCGACACAGAGCGGTACGGAATCTCAATCTGGATGAAGAGCTCGATGATGATGATGATTTTGGAGGAGAATCAAATCCGTACGACGACATTTCAGAAGAGGATCACCTTCAGCTAGAAGATGCACTCGCTCGCCTGAGTTCGCTCATTGGTACACCTGGCGATGCATCAGGCTTTACCGAGCGAGAGATGAAGGACGCCCTGTGGGATTCCTACTTTGACGTGGATCAAGCGCTCAACGGGTTGGTAGAGGAGAGAAGCAAAAGGGAAGCAAAGGAGAAGAAAAAGGCAGGTGAGTCACCCACTTCCTTGTCTCCAGCTTGGCATTCTCGCGATTCTCTCTGTTCTTTGCTTCTTCTTCTTCTATAGTGTGTGGCGTCATCGAGTGATGGGCTGGGGGCGAGTGAGGAATAAAATGGAGCATGAGCACTATAAAGGAGAAAGAGATACAGAGAAAAGAAGAGTCCGCCTTTGCAGCGTTTTTTCCTTTTTGTCTGTGTTCTCCTTTTTCTTTACTGACTCTTCCTTCTCTTCCACCGATTTGACTATTTTTATGACAAAAGAAGATGGCAATAACGAAGGTGAAGAGGTCACATTGAGTGCCTTGCAGCGCCTGTCGTTGCAAAGAAAGGCTAGAAATGGTGTTCGTCCAGATGGGAACAGTAACGTGGCCAAGGGGATCAGAGGTTTGCACTTTGGAGGCAGGGCAGGACTAGCCAGAAAGAATCTCGCCAAGCTTGCACCAGATTTCTTGCCAGGAGCAGAAGAAAGAGATGCTCGCACCGGCTTTGAAGGGCTAGACTTGGGAAGGTCTCCTCCTTTCAAGGGCAGCAAGCGACCTGCTGAATTGCAGAGCGGAGCAGCGGAAAGTGTTGGCGATGGTGACGGTGCCGCTACATCACGTCCGAGCAAGTTGGCAGCCCTTGCTGCCGCAAGGTCGAATAGCACGAAACCATCGAGTGCTACCGTTCCTACGCTGGAGTCTCCACTGGAAACTTCCAACAAAGAAGGAAAGCCTCCGTCGAAGCTGCAGCAGAGAATGCAAGCCAACTTACTTGCGAAACAGCAAAAGAAGCAGAGTACTTCCTCCAGGGAAGACGTAGCTATGAATGCGCAAAGAGAAGAGGAGGAGAAGCGAATGCAAGCGCTGCTTCTTCCAACAGGCGAGCCGATCTCTTCTCTCTTTCCATCTTCTTCTGAGAGTACGGAGATGAATCCGCATTCGGAGACTAGTCGATCAAACTTTGGTTCTGTACTACGAGCAGAGAACAGCAAAGATCTTGCTGTGCCAGGAGGATCGCACTTTCTAGCCAGCAGCCATCTCGCATCATTTTTTACACCGAGTCCAGATGATGTTGTGCTGAAAGCGAGGGAGGGGACCAACCTAGCAAAGACTTGATCACTGTTGATAATTCAACGAGAGAAAGTATGTCGTGCTCATCAAACTTCTACCTCCTTCGTCCAGAAAACGCTGCCCGACGGCAAGCCAAGTCTGCGTCTAATTCGGCTTCCAATTCCAAGCCAGCCTCAGGCACCTCGACGCCGAAAATGACGACAGCAAAGGAACAACCGATCTCCCAGCTTCGCAAAGACATGGAAGGCATGGGACTGTCAAAGCTGTCGACGGCGAGCAGCGCAGACGGCTCGAATGAGTTCGGCGACGTCAAGGGTCTAGGTAGTGTTCCCGGCACGCCCAAGACAGCGACCTTATCGCATGCCAAGGTCATTGAGGAATGGAAAAAGAAGGAAGAGCAGAAGGACGGGAGAAAGGCTGTCAATCTGGTCGTCGTAGGACACGTCGATGCAGGCAAATCGACTTTGATGGGCAAAATACTACACGAGCTGGGATCCCTGACTGACAAGGAGCATACGAGTAATGAAAGAGCTAGTGCAAAGATGGGCAAAGGTAGCTTTGCGTATGCTTGGGCTTTGGACTCTAATCAGGAAGAAAGGGAGAGAGGTGTGACGATCGATGTAGCTCAAGACTCTTTCGTCACACTTTACAGACAGTTCACTCTCTTGGATGCACCAGGTCATCGTGACTTTATTCCCAACATGATCAGTGGAGCCTCGCAAGCGGATGTGGCCATCCTTGTCATTGACGCTATCAAAGGTGCCTTTGAAGCTGGTTTCGGTCCTAATGGTCAGACTCGAGAGCATGCCATCCTTGTCCGAAGTCTAGGCGTGCAACAGCTTGTGGTGGTGGTGAACAAGATCGACGCAATCAATTACGATCAAAAAAGGTACATGGAGATCATCGATACGCTTCGTCCATTCCTGACAAGCAGCGGCTTCGATCAGAGTAAAATCACATATGTTCCCTGTGGTGCAACGATTGGAGAAAACGTGCTGAAGCGCAACCTCAGTTCCCCCTTGTCGAGCTGGTACCAAGGCCCGACGCTGGTGCAAATCCTGGATCAATTGGAACCTCCTGCAAGGCAGCTCGACGCCGCACTACGCATGCCCATCACCAACGTCTTCCGAGCTGGACAAGCCGCTATCTCGTCTGGCATCGGTGTCTCTGGTCGAATCATCGCGGGTGTCGTCGCGGTTGGTGATCGGGTCAGTGTGATTCCAGGTGATGAAAGTGGTGTGGTGAAAGCCATCGAAAGTGATGAAGAGAATGTAGCATGGGCGGTGGCGGGCTCCTCTGTCACCCTCTTCCTGTCGAACATCGAGATGAATTTCATCAACATCGGCGCCATCCTTTGCTCTTCCACTTCACCAGTGTCGACGACTACATCGATCTTGGCTCAAGTGTTGGTCTTTGAGCCTTCGTTGCCCATCCTGGCTGGCACAACACTGGACTTGTATCATCACTCGTCACATCTCAGCGTCACCGTGACCGATCTGATCGCCACACTCGACTTCAAGACAGGCTCTATTCTCAGAAAGAAGCCAAGAGTGTTGAGCAAAGGGAGCACTGCGAAGATACAGATAAGCTTTCCCGTGCCCACGGCAATGGAGACCTTCGCTAGCAATCGAGACCTTGGCAGGATCTTGCTTCGTCTGAACGGTGAGACTGTTGCCGGTGGAATCGTGTTGGAGATCTAGAGATTACCTTGCGGGGGGCCGTCCCTTCAGAATCACTCCCGATCGCCATATCAGCAGGGAGAAGAAAAGGCAGTCGTTGCTGTTGCCGCAAATTACACGACATGGGGGAAGGAATGTGGATATGAATGTCGCATATTGTGTGCTCTGGTCGTTTTCTCAGAGCGGGCAAGGACGAGGAGGGGAACGTGCGCCTTGACCTTATCACTGTTCACGTCACCCATGCGCTTCATTATCGCAGTAATAGCGCATCGCACCTACCGCCACCGCACAGACTTCTTCTTGACGATCAATCTCGCTCCACCGATCAAGGGGAAAATCTCATTCCCCAAGATGGGAGAGCGACTCCGAGCTTCAGTCATTTGCGAATTGGAGATCTGTACATTCTAGGCACTCAAAATAGCCCTTTCATTTGGAGTGCCAGGTCTGCCATAGGAGAGGAAGTGATTTCCAAACTTGGGTGACGATATTGATCATCTCGCCAAGGTCGGCCAACAATGACGATCAATCGAGCAGGCTTTCTCAACATTGGCCAAATACTGCCCTGTAAAAATATGCTCGGTTCCCGTGAATAAAATGTCTCTGCTTGCATTAATAATATATCCATCGTAATCTCATTTGGTATATACGGGCAGAAGAAAGAGAGACTGGAACCTGCCAGCAGTACCATCACGCAAGTCTACTTAAGCTATCAATGCAAAGTGGTTCCACTGTCTGCCCGGTTTTCCTCATCTCCTGACTCTTTCCCCTCCCACCCTTTCCCTCCCCTTTCCACCCTTCCAAACTCGCTCTCCTCTTCCATTTCCGCTGCTCTCTTCTCCCTCTAATCTGCTTTTTCTCCCGCCTCCTTCTCCTCTCTTGCAAGATGCTCATCCGAGGCGCCTCTCTCCTCGTTGCGACTCTACTGGCGCTTGCTACCACTGGCAATGCATTCCCTAACATGGCCAAGCTCATGGAACCTCGTACAATGCAAGAAATCAAATCCAAATTCAATGCAGCAAATCAAACCGTCCTAACGTCCTCGTTCAGCAGCATGTTTGCCAAAGTCACCGAGCTGAAGGGGAAGAGCTCGGATGCCGCTTCATGCAAAGACACCAAATTGACAGACCTTAACACCGAGTCGATTTACAAGACCTACAACTTGTACAGGACAACAACGACGACTTCCTCATCGTCATCGTCGGGCAGTGGAGGAAACAACAGTTCAACCTACGGCTACTCTCGACACAGCGCCTACGCCAACGATAGCAGAGCCGACACCTCTATTTCAAGTGGCGGCTCATCGCAACGATGCCCTTCGACTGACTCTACAACGAGCAGCAGCGGTGATGGCATCCTCGGTGGTGTGTTGGATGCTGCTAAGACCGTCGTCGGCTCTGTGCTCGGAACCAGTGGCGGCGAAGACGCTGATCATCCTTGGGTAGCTCCTGTAGCTGGTGACAAGAGAGGACCTTGCCCAGGTCTGAATGTGATTGCCAACCACGGTTACATTCCTCACAATGGTATCGTCAGTCCACTGGAGCTGGTCATTGGAACGTACGAAGGGCTTCACCTCAGTCCTGATCTAGCTGGATTCTTGGCTGCCTTGACCATGGTCGGTATGGGCGACCTCACAACGATGACGTTCTCCATCGGAAGTAAAGACGGTCTGGGAGCAGGCCTGAATCATCACGGAATACTGGAGGGAGACGCAAGTGTAACCCGCAATGATCACTACTACGGGAACAGCTGGGACGCACAATTGGATCTGGTGGAGCAGTTCATCAACGAGACCAACACATACGGCAACGGCAACGTCGACGTCACTTCCCTTGGTCAATCCCGCTATCGTGCTTGGGAGCACAGTCGTGAGAACAACCCTTACTTTGACTTCAATCCCTGGCGAATGATTGTCGCCTATGCAGAATCTGGCTTCGTTCACGAAGTCCTACGAGGAAGTTTCCAGAAGTTTGATGAAGCCATGATCCGATCTTGGTTCGTTGAAGAAAGATTCCCACCTTGTTGGCTACCAAGAGCCGTACCAATGACCATCCCTGAAGTCTTGGCATGGGCAAGCGTAGTCTTTGTGACCAAGCCAACGGTACCAGGCTGGAGTATCGGCAAGAAAGGCGCCTTTGTTCCCTTACCAACATCGGATGGTGCTTATCAAGAGATTAGCGCCTTTTTGAATCCTTCCACAACTGGTGCAACTGTCTCGACCATCTTTTGCGCTGCAGCAAATGCCGCTTCAGGCTTTTTCCCCAGCCAGATCACAAATCTTCTCGGGTCTGCAGGTCTGCCAAGCGTCGGTTCGCCTATCTCCTGCCCAGGCTGGACGCAGTAGATGACAGATATCTCACAGTACATTACCGCCTCCCCCGCCTTCTCGCCTTCTCGCCTCCCCGCCTCCGGTCCCCTTTCCGCTCTCTGTCTGCCTCATGCTCACGCTATACTTTTAATCTTTCTTCAATCACTACTATTTGACCCGTGCTTTGGAGTATCTTCGGAATCTGCCAGTGACTGACAAATGGTACAAAGAGGTATAAGACCGGTTCCTTGCTCAAAGAAGGAAATTTAAATCGGCTAGAATGGCACAGGAGTGGCTAGATTGGCAAGACGTCTACACCTCTTCCGACCTGGTGCTTGCTGTCGAACCAAAGTATGCAGCATCAATCTTCTTCGAGGGACAGACTGGCTATCGAGAGGGAGAGCGCTTCTCTGTGCTGCAGCCAACGTGAGTTGGTAGCGGGTTAGAATGATGCGTCATGCTTAGCTTGAATTGTTTCATGAACGTCTCATTCTCGGAACAAAGATTTCTGTCAGCGTAGCAGCCACTGATATCGCAGTGATATTTTTCCATTCACGATCCACAAAAGAGCGTATCTCGACGGTGTCAAGTAGGAGAGGGGGAGCGTATCTGCGACGACCGCCAAGAGATCGACACGCGAGACTATACTTCCGAAAGTGGGTCGACCAACTTCTTCCGCTTCTCTGGGCTTGCGATTTGCATCCAGGGCGCGCCCAGTAGGGGGTTTCACGCGTATTCACGATTGAGGCGAATCGTGTTTGAAACCCGATTCGAGTGAATCACGATTCAACTTTGCCACGTGTTGGTGGTTTTTGGCTGTAAAAAGTGAATCGTGATTCAGTCCAATCACGATTGGCTCGAATCAGCTTCAAGAGCCTGTTTGGCACGAAACGCGATTCACGTCTTCCTTATTCATCTCCTCTATAAAAATTCCTATAACATGATTCCACCTCACAGTCCACGCCGCAGCGCACATGTTTGGCAAGATGCAGAAGTAGACTCTTTGGTCAATTGTTTATATACCTCACCTGCCTTGCAAGCTGCTCTCCTCCCAGGACGTAATCCAGAAGGTACACGTATTGGCTCAACAAGCAAGGCCACACTACTTAGACGTGTATACAGAGAGGTTTGGCCCAACACTTCATCAGCTTATCCAGACCGCATTCGATCCAAGATTACTTCACTTCAAAAGGTTTACAAGCAGGAGAGGGATAGACTTGACCAGACAGGACAAGGGTTGCGTCTTGAAGAGCTTACTGCAGGAACAAAGCTGAGAACGCAACGAGAGCATCTTTTGCTTAAAGTGCCCTGGTGGGAGACATGGCACAAGATGATGGTTGACCGACAAGATGTTGGACCAACAAGCCTCATAACAAGTGCTGGCTATGGAGGAGATAGTGACAATGAGATTGACGGCATTGTTGCAAGCAGCAGCAACAGCCAAACACATGCGCCGGCTCTGCAGCATGCACCACCTTTGTCTACCTATGTGGCTGATGTAGTGGATGACAGTGACAGCGATACCAACTTGCAGAATGGTCGAGGTCTTTCTGGTCTGGAAAGCTCTATAAATCTTTCTCAGCATGATCCATTAGCTGAGAGGCTGCAATACAATCATTCATCTTGGCTAGACAACGAGGAGGACATTGGTGATGAGGATGACCAAATGGAAGCCTCAAGAAGTCCCAGCGTGACAAGAGTGTCTACCAAAAGAAAGACAAGTGGACGCACGCCACGGAAAGATATGTCAGCGCAGGAAATGATGTCAAACACCGTGCATCAAGCCATGGATGGAACATACAAACACCAAGCAGAAGTTGAGCGTGAGATCACCAAGAGGCGTGAACTTGAATTGGATTTTGAGAGAAAGAAAATTGAACTTGCACAAGAGGAGAGACGTATAGAAAGAGAAGACTTGGCAAGGGAAAGACAAAACATGATGCAAGTTCTATTTGATCTAGCACGAGGGGCCCAACAACAGCACTTTTCTGCACCAAATCCTTGATCTCAAGATTGTCTTTAGCAAGCACGCTCTTTCCTGCGTGAAGACTTGTCAGTGTCTACAAAATCCCAATCATGTGCTTCGAAGAGCGCCAAGTGCATCTCCTCTCGAAGATCGAGTGCTCTCTGCTTTCTGAGATGATCAAAACTGCTTGATCCTCTCTGTGCCTTCTCAAGATTAGACTGTTCTTCATATGCCTGCTGAGCTTGTTGTCGATGCAGGAATAGATCTTTGTCAATAAGAGGGGCAGCGCAAACAGTAGCTGTTTCTAAATCAGCAGCCGCACCTAGACCCCTTCAAAAAGACTTCCATCCATGTTGTCTGTATTAAGCCATGTCTCAATATTAGCTATTTTATCATGTGCCGATGCAATTGTATGTGCCACAATGCATGCCATAACCACTTTCGAAAAGTTCATCTCGTCTTGTTCTCTGTATAAATTTCCTCGGTATCCTGTCAATACCTGGAAGCGGTTCTTGAGATAAGCAATTCCATGTTCTGCTCTACTACGGATACGAGACTGCTGATAGTTGAATCTTGCAAGGTCTTTGACTCCAAAAGCCTTACTATTTGTATAAGGAGCAAGTGTGAAAGCGCTATGTCCATATCCCCCATCTGTCCAGATAAATTCACCTTCATCTAGATAGAGACGTGGCTTACGCAACACCTTGCTCCCTGCAGCCCACACCCTTGAGTCCTGTGCAGAACCTGGAAAGCCAATGACACATTCAATGATACGTAGTGAATGCGGCAACATTACTAATTGAACATTCATTGAGTAGTTGCGTTTGTAGTTGTAGTACTCGCGGTGATGTTGGCCAGGTTTGAATGCAAGGTTGATGTGTGTACCATCTACCACTGCCCAGCCCTTCTCCCACTCATCAACACCACATCTGTTGGCCACCCATTTCTTGGCTACTGCTCGCTCCGACTCACTTGCCCACAAGATTGTAGAGGCTGCAAGTTCATTAAGCCCCTCAACAGCCATATTTGTCCAATTGTGGACGGAACCCTCTGAACAGCCGCATGCAGAAGCAACATCACGAACACTTCCGCCATTTCCTGCCCTGCCTAGCCTGTGCATTGCCACGGCAAGCCGCTTGTGTAATGTACTGTTGCTACACCTAAGAAAAGGCGTAGTCTTCTTCAGACGTGCAGCAAGGTCATCAAATGCTGCTGGTGTCATGCGCATGAATCCTCTGTAGCAATGGTGGTTATGTACTGCAAAGTATCCAACTTTGTCAATCATTCTTTCTGTCTTTGGGACAGTGATACGTTTGCGGAAGTAGCGCTTTGCCTGTAGGTCATCAATAGTCTGGAGAATAGCTTGTAAAATCTCAACCATTACTTTTTTTTGATACGAAGAAGGCCATGACGTCCCGCCATTGTACTTAACGGCAATCTTGTTTTGCAAAAGATATTGAAGCTGTGAAGAAGTGACAAAGTATGACACAAAGCTGTATGCTGCTGATAGCTGTTGTTGCCGGTAACTGTGGCGCACCATACTCCTGTGTGTGGATACAAAGAGAGTGCAACAGAGCTAGAATATATTTCATGTCATTCAATTTTGTCCTACAAAAGATAAAATCCTTACAGGCATCCGAATGGATGAAATGAAAAATTCTCTGCCACACGCTTTTTTGGAACAAATCTCTTACAGGCATCCTAGTTATAAACGCTTACTGTGGGTCACTCTGCCATGCTAGAGATATGTTTGATATCATTTTAAAAAGTTCAGAGGTAGCATATTTTGTGGTTTGAAGCACTTAAGAAAATAATGAAAAGTGTCTTCTACACTGTTGCTCGAACATTTGTGTTTTTGCTCGGATCTTTAGACGCAAGAAGAATCTAGCAAAGCGCATTCATCATAATACTATTAGTTCATGTCTTCTTCATTCTCAGTTACAACTTCGTTATCATCAGAATCAACATCATCATCTTTGTCGCTGTAGTTGCTTTCATCAATCTGGTCATCTTCATATTGGTAGAGGAAGTCCCATTCCAAATCACCCTTTGTGTTGATGTCACAGAAGTACTTCCAACGATCTTCACAAGCATTGTACCACGCTGTTTTTTCCTTTGCTGTTGAAGCCGACAATGTCTTGAAGCCAAGATGGACAAATCGGAAGAGGCTTGTGTGTGTGAAACTAACAATTGAACCTCGACTATGACCTTTCACCATTGGATCATTGGAGTGTGCAACAAGAGCAGACGGAAAGAAGCAGATGTCGCCTGCTCTCAATTGTATGCAAGCAAAGGCATCATGAAGGAGGAGTGAGCCTGAGTTCTGGACTGTTGGATCAAAGTCACCAAAGGGTGTGACGGCACAGAGACTAGTGACCAAGTCACTGGTGTCGCGGTGAGGCTTGCAGACAGTGTAATTTCCTTCCTTGTTGATAGCCACAGAAGACTGGATGCCCCAAAGAAAGCCGCCACACGGCTTGATGTTTTCAAATTTGCTGTGAGAAGCCACCTTGTAGTAGTCTCTTGCATGGTGAGGAAAACATCTGTGAAACAATGTTGCAGTACGTTGCTTGAGACGTTTAATTGCTGGCTCTGTGAGGAAATCTTCCCAATCGTTGTAATGTTTCCAAAATTGACTGTTGTAATACAAGTCATATTCCCCCTCGTTGTTCCTTGGTGTTGCTTGGCCTGGTCCTTCCAATTTGGCATGAGCAGTCGTGAAGTTGCCACGGCTTTCTTCCACAGAATGAAAGATATTGTCAGAAAGCTTGCTGGTGGCAGTTGCTATTGCCTTTGCTTCAGTCGTGTCATTTCCTTTCCAGCAGACGGAAGCAAAGTGTACGTTGTTTTGGTCAACAAGGTGAGTGATGATATGACTGTCGCCCTTGCAAAATACTTGAAGGTAATCATCTGCCTCTTCTTGACGGTATGCTTGAACTTGAGTGTTTGTCAATGGTCGTCCTCTCAAGTAACCCTTTTCATAAAGCTTGGTGAAGTCGAAGTTGCATTCGACTACATCAATGGCATCTGATCCTGCTTCAGAATTAAACTCTCGCATGTCTCTTCTGAAGCTTCTGAATCCATCACGGATACTTAGACTTGTCATTGCTCTGTGATAGTCGGCCCAGTCTTCATGAAAGTTGTTGATGGTGAGCGTTGATGATGTGTAAAATGGCATGCGTGCTGCTGCGCAAAGAGAAAAGTCCTATGGTCAGTAAAAAAAAAAATGGCATGACCTCCCATATTCCTGGCACCTCCCATCGGCCAGCCAATAGTTGCCCTTTACCTCTTGGGCCAGCTTTAGGGAGCCAAGGTGGCAATGGGACCCGGCAGCTGTCTCCCAGACGCCCCCTCCACCCTTCCCAAGCTCTCTAGCTAACCCAAAAGGCTCAGGACAACAGTCAGCCAGCTTTTACCACTTACCAGGTGTGGTGATGGTTGTACAAAGTTAAAAAGTGAGATCGGTGGGGTGTTCAAATTTAAACGCGATTGGCTGTAAATCACGTTTCGGGTTGCAAACGCGTGAAACCCCCTAGTATATTAAATGACTCCGATTGCTGACAAGAGACAGAACGAAAAAGGAAGCAGAAAACACTGTGTAAAGAATGAAAGGCAAAATGATTAGATTATATCGAAACAATTATACAGTGCAGTGCCGTACGCTTTGGAAGAGCTTGTTTGTTGTGTGGGGGACTCCTGGAGCAGTCTAGTTCGAGGAAAAGAAGGGGGAAAGGAAGGGGGCTGCTTATAATCTACCCTTGAATTCCTTACTCATCTTGCTGATCATCATCTTCTTCCTTTTGATCTGCTTGTCTTTGTCCCCGATTCTTCCCCTGCACCTTTCTTTTCTACCGCACGCACTCCCGCTCAAAAGAAAAAGGTACCGTAAGCCACGATGCCATCCTCTAAGGGCAAACCCACCGATCCCAAGCTCCGCGAGCAGGCTAAGGAAGGCGAGTGCGAAGCAGGCATCGTGGACGCGGAGTACTAGTATGGTCCTGACTGACAATCCCCTCACTTCTCCTGAATTATTTGCAGAGGTTAAGCAGATGGAGAAAGGCGGTGGAAAAGGCAGCTGGTCAGCTTGGAAAGCAGGAGAGATGGCCAAGGTATACGAAGCCAAAGGAGGATCGTATGAAGGTATGTACACACCACTATAGCGAGAAAGAAAGAGTCAAATCGCTGATGCTCATTCGTCCCTCACTGTCCCATGCCTAGACACTGGCAAGAATCCTAATTCATCCGAAAAGGGAGCACCAAAACCCAAAAAGGAAGCTGTAGAGTCCGGAGAGAGAAAGGCGAAGGATGCCCCTGTTGGAGAGAAGAAAGCGCCAGCAAAGAAAGCTTCTAAGGATGACGGAGGTGAGAAGAAGAAGAAGTCAAGTGCTCAAAAGCCAAAGAAGGAGCCAACGAAGGGAAGTCGAACGCAGCCAACGAGGACAAAGAAGAAGTAGGTTTCCTGTCACAGAGGATCTGTAGGTGTGTAGATGTGTATTGTCGTCGGACTTTCTTGGAAAGTCTAATCGGCCTCATTCGAAGCAAAGAAGATCCGAGCTCTCTCCCTTCCCTAATGTACCACTGCTGCTTTCTGGCTTTGCTAGTTTGCCTGCCTGCTTTCAATGCAACAATTATATCACGTTTTCACCTCATGCACTGTCGCTGCTGCTAGGTACCCATCGCTGCTGAGCTCTCCAAGCCCAAAGATAAGCCTGCGCGCGACGAACGTACCGCGATGTCGACACCTTCGTGCAGTGCAACGCGAACTTGGAACTTCTGTTTCTGAACCCTCGAAACGCAACCGTGCGTCAAAATGGCACCACGCAGGTGACGTCATGAAATCGAATTTAGTCGAATGTCACATAGGTACCTGCCACAGAGTATCGGGAAGGGGGGGAGGGCTTGTCAGGAGTCACCGCCACGGAACATGCACGGATAATTTTGTGCCGCGATGTTCAGATAACCATTAAGCTTTCGGAAAGATATATAAGGCTTCACTTTCATCAGCAACAGACTTTCAGATTTGCCCTCACAATCTCTACACACACCCAAATCTTCAATATGTCTTCCTCTAACGAACCCTCCCAACTCAGCGGACAAGCCAAGTCTGTCTACGGAACTGTGGAAGAAGTGGTGAGTGGTCACACCCGTACCATGTGAGAACATCGACGTGGTACTAATCAAGCTCCTCCTCCTTCTTCTTCTTCGTAGATTGGAAACGTCACTGGATCCGCCAACTGGCAAGCCAGTGGAAAGAAAGACCATGCCGAGGGTGAAGCCGAGGTAAAGGCGGCACAGGCCAAGGGATACGCTGAAGGTTTGACCGACCAAGTCGGAGGCTACAAGGACAGCATTGTCGGTGCTGTCACAGGTGACCAAGCCAAGCAAACCGAGGGAAACGTGCGAAACCAAGCCGGTGAAGCAAAGAAGAACTTCAATGCACCATCATAGATTTGTCAATACTCGAGTGGCCACTTGATTTCTTGCCTTGAATAAAATCAGTTTTTCCGATTTCTGCCTGTTCAACGCTGTTCGAGAGAGGTTTTCCTTCGCTTTGTTGTATGACTCTTATTTCCTTTGATGTTCCGTACATTCTCTTGTTTCCAATGACGAGCTGGACGAGATGAGAGAAGTGAGGGCGAAACCTCTTGGGCTAAGTCACGTCGAGCGCGTGTCCGGAGACTGCTAGCCCTGACTGAACTCTTAAGCAGTGAATTTTCGACGTACGGTAGACGTCCCCCAGAGTAACACTTTCCTCACCACGCTCGCCCCCGCCAACAATGACTAACATCCTAGTCATTAATCCGAACTCGAGCGAGTCCATCACGGAAGGGCTACGAACTTCTCTAGACCTAATCAAACCAGCAGGTGCAACACTCACGTACTTTACAGGTTCGAAAGCATTTCAGTGCCCACCTTCCATCAATGGAGCGCTTAGCAGCGTAGAATCAGCCATTGGTGTCTTTCGCGAACTGAGTCAAGGCGACGCCTCATCGTCGTCAGCCGCCGGCAACAAAGATGATGGGCACGAAAGAGCTGGGGAATCTTTGCTACAGACTGCAGACGCCATCCTAATTTGCTGCTTTTCCGATCACTCGCTCGCGGAGATCATACGACAGGAATATCCCATGAAACCTTGCATGCACATCCTAGAAAGCGCTGTGAATTTTGCTCTATCACGGACTTCAAAGCCGTTCGGTATCATAACGACCGGCAGTGACATGATTCCAGACATAGATAGGGGAGTGCTTACGTATCTGGGTGGGCTAAGTAATCGTTATGCTGGTACGTTGGCTACCAATCTTGGAGTCCTGGAGCTGCGCGAGGAGAAGAGCCGAGAAAAGGTGGAGAGCATCTTGCGAGAAAAGATTGTAGAATTGGGTAGGATGGGAGTAGGCGCCATCATCCTCGGTTGCGCTGGTTTTGCAGGAAAGGAGACCTTTATCCGCGCATGCTTGACTGAGTCAATCGGAAGGAAAGCTGCCAGTCACATCGCCCTGGTTGACGGGGCAAAGGCGGGCATCCATCTTTTGGCAGGTCTATCTCGTTGCGAACTCAACACATGACGACCCGATACTCTGTCGCATTGCGGATTCATACATCCGATGGTGGAAAAGGAATCAGATAACGACAAAGCTCAAGATAGATTGACACACGAGAATCCGCAAAGCGAATCATTTTGTGGGGGGGGGGACGAGAGGATAAAAAGGAGTAGGGAAAAAGTGGAGACCAAGACAAAAGGAGAAGAGAGAACAGTACGAAAAGAGGAGAAAGCAACGGTGAGACGACATTGATGAACCTTAGATGAAGCCTTGAGCGCGGGCTCGATCGAGCTCCTCTTCACTTCGTAGGCATCGCTTCTTCCACATTTCTGCATTGGCCTTCTCTTCCTCAATTTCATCCAACATTGCCTGCTTCTCTTCCAACTTTCGATGACGGCTTCGACGAGCTGCAAGAGTGTTACTCAGTCGCTTGGCCAAGGAAGGGTTCTTTTCAGCGGCTATTGCTGCTTCTTCGGCAGCAAAGGATGATTCGGCAATTTCTTTTCGAGAAGTGGCAGAAGGAGTCTTGTACGTTCGTGGTTGAATAGGCGCATCAATGGGAAGTAAATCACTAGTGCCGATGCGACGCTTGGTGCCTCGGAATGAAGCAGCAGGTTGCTCCGTTCGTTGAAGCTCCAGTACCGAAATTAAAGAAGAAGAAGAAAAAGAGTTCGAAAGGGAAGGCCGAGACACCAACGTCGACGATGGCAATGGACTAGAGATGGCACTTGGCGAAGCAGTCGTTGCTGCCAGTTGTGTAGAATCCATTCTTGCCTTCAAAGTTTCTTTGCTATGGTTGTTGAGTGCTCGTAATAAAAGCATGGCACTCTCCTCTTCCGGAACCGCCTTTGCACGACAAAAGGCATTTTGAGGGGATCGCTTGGGCGAAGGTGCATGCTCAGTGGAAGAATAGAGAGCGTGACTATCGAAGTCATCAAACAAAGGAAGTCCAGAAAGATATGGCGCATCGTAGTTGTCCGTCAAGAGAGGACTGGTGTCGCACGAAGTATTGTAAAAAGACATGGATGTGGTGAGAGCCGGAGACGGGTCGGTGAGATTGTTCCACTCCGGGCTAGAAAAGTAGTCGTCGGGCACTCCATTGAAGCTCGTTTCGATGAGCGGTTCATCGTCAAAAGACAGAGTCAAGCTTTCTGTATCGACGGTAGGGACAGTAAGAAAAGAAGTCAATATTGCAATCGACCCTCAGAATCAATCAAGAATACTGCTCACCTTGATTACGGTGCTGCTGCTGCTGCAGGGAAAGGGAGGGTGCTGCTGTGGAAGTGCTCATCAAAGGAGCACCCCCCGCAGCTTGTTGGGATTGTTGTTGTTCGGTCATTTGTTGTAGGTACTGCTGTGCAGCTATAGGATGCAAATAGTATGCGGGTGCGAATAATGATGGATGCCATTTTTGCAATGGTGAGGGTTGAACTGGGTAGTTCAACGGGGGTAGATGTGTTTGATTAAGTTGGTTGTTCAATGTGGAGGATTTCAGCAGTGAAGACTCAGAAGAGGTCGACGATGATTGATGAAAGAAATCTAGAGAAGTTCTATGATGTCTTTGAAATTTCCCAGTGGGAGATTTACGCGAGTTGGAATACCATGACGAAGAGTAAAGGTGATGTTCGGGTGTAGGTCTATTCGGAGGTATTGTAAAGGGAAAGGAAGGGTTAGTGACGACTCAGTGCTTGCTGCTATCGGGCGTGTCTGGCGGCAGTGTCTTGCTGGAGAAGAACGGAGGAGGGCAGAGAGGTTAAGAGGAAGAAGATTATTGAGGAAGGAAGGGAAGAGAAAAGGAAAACCTTGGCTGAGCACTTTTGATTTACTCTATAAGGCATTCTGTTCGACTCTAAGCAGCGCGGGCAGAGCAGCAGCAGAACGGAAAAGTAGCAAATTCAGACGAGCCATTTCTATAAATTTGTATGCAGTTCACAGTGTACTGAACTCTATTGTGGGAAATTAATTTTCAGTAGTATTTGATCTCATCTGATCTTTCGGCTTTAACTACAAGCACATGCTTCTCGCCCTGGTCTTTAGACTTGAATACAATTCGCGCTAGCATTGTCGAGTCATACTCGCATGAGAAGATTGACAGGGCGGTTGAGACGGATGCCTGGCCGTTGCATGAGGTTGACCTTTGGGTGAAGTGACGGTAGCGGCGCGGGGAGCTGTCGGAATTGAAATCTTCATGAGAGCAGGCACAATCGAAGAATAGCCCCCCCCCCCCTTTTTTTTGTCCCTCGCCGATGAGACTAGTAAAGAGCAGCAGATCGATAAGCTGGACATGGGACCTGTGTATGAAGTCGAGTCATACACACATGAGAGAAACTTCCGAGGTGGGTCTTTCATGTATGCGGCAATGCAAGGGAGGTGTCTCAGTAGTCGGCTGAGATGCGACCTCTGTCTTTCTTCACCGATCCTCTCCTCTCCTTTGACCTTCTCGTCTTTGCTTTGTCCTTTGCTATCAGACCCTTGACCCTAGAATGCTGTTCCGCCGACGTCTCCCCAGCAATCCCCTGTGCTAAAATAGTTTGTATATGACTTTGCATCTTGGCAATAGCATCTTCTAAGTTGCCTGATTGAGTCCGTGTCTTCATGCTACTAGTCAAGAGTGAATGCGTAGAAGCGACATAGTATGATGAATTTTGCGTCAAGTACCGGATGACTTCTTTGGTCATTGTGGGCATGCCTGCTTGCTCCTTCGAGGCTATGCCTAGGTTTAATCTTACTTCTGCCTTGGTATTGACTAGCCAATGACGAAGAGGAAGGTGATGAGAAGGTGAGTGGACGGCACATGTGAAGGTATGGACCACGAACCTTACCTTTGTTGACGTTTTGTCCTCCTGGGCCACTGCTTCTGCTGAAATTGGTGGTGATCCAGTCCTTTGGAAGAGGATTGCGAGACTTTTCTTGGTAAGCTTCAAAGCGTGTCAACCACTTTGATCGCTCTGCTTGCGATTCTCCGTCATCGACATCGTCCGATCGCAGCGCCGTCGTTGAGAAGAACAGTCGTTTGTGTCTGCGTCCAGCCTGTGAAGTGGTGGCCGCCCATTCTCTCCAGCAGCAGACGATCCGTGCTCTCATGGTCCGGCCACTGAATCTGATCAAATGAAGACAGGGAAGAAGTGTATTGGTAGACGCCCCTTAGCGCACAATAGCAGAAATTAAAAAAATGGAGGGAAAGGGCGCCTCCACTTCGAGTGGTTACGACGTGATGTTCGATGCGTTCCTCTCTTTCTGATCTGGACACGACCTTCCCTATTGTCCCGCATCTTGCTCATCTCGCCTTGCATATATCGTAGTCTGCTCTAAGTACGCTCACGATGCCATCTAAAGTGCCTATCTCCAACATCCCTACACTTTCCCAACTATTTAGCACAGGGCAACTAAAAGCCTCGAGCTCTCCTGCTTCCCTTCCTTCCTACTCGACACTGTCCGAAAAGATCTCGCTGTACAAGGGGTAAGCATTGCGAAGGATTGCGAGAGTCTGTCACATCAAAGTTGTTGACCTATAACCAAAACGAAATACCTCAGCGATATCACTGTTTGTGAGTGTGACCATGAGCAATTGGAATCGTCGTGACCCAAGAATTTGACTTGAGGAATTTCCTTCACCTAGTGGAAGTTGATGCGATCGTGAATGCTGCCAATGAGACTTTATTAGGTGGCGGCGGAGGTGAGAATTGATCAGTCTACGGGAAAGGTGTACTTCATTCACCACCATCTCCTTTTGACTGAAGTCGATGGTGCTATCCATCGAGCTGCCGGCCCAGATCTGCTGAAGGAGTGTCGTACTTTAAAGGTAAGAAGTGAAGCATTATTCACCATGCGTGAACTCTTTGAAGCACTCACAGTCTAAGCTCCAACACCTCTCTCAGGGTGCCAGAACGGGAGAAGCAAAGACGACGAAAGGATATCAACTACCAGCAAAGCATGTCATACATACCGTAGGACCTATCTGTGAGCATTTGTAAGAACCTTCATATGTGTGGGTGAAGTCTCTGGAGCATTGTGTTCTGATCTGCGTGTTGGACCAGATTCGAAGTCTAACGTCACCTGGAGTCAAGAGAAACTGGCATCTGCCTATCGAAACAGTCTTCTAGAAGCGACGAAAGCAAATGTCACAAGTGTGGTGCGTTCGAAGATTATGGAGACCTGTCTCGCAGTGATTTTTGAGTAGCTTACACCCGTCATCATCACTTTCAGTCATTCCCTTCTATTTCGACTGGGGTGTATGGCTATCCAATGATGGACGCTACCGACATAGCCATCTCTACTGTGGGAGAGTACCTTGAGAGCGAGAAAGGAAAAGAGGTGAGAGTGATGGGAGCAGCCGATAGACGAAGTGTGATTGAGACTTGATCTAAAGCCACTTGCCAAATAAATTTCAAGTTGACTCGGGTCATATTCTGTGTTCATAGCGATAAAGACTATCAAACATACCAGAGCCTCCTTCCGAATCACTTCAAAGCCTGAGCTGCAAGGCTTCAACTCGATGTACATTTGGAATTGGTGGATGGATCTGTATAGTACACTGAAGGGGGGAGTCTATTGGGAGATGTGGGGTGGAAGGAGCGGCGAGTAGCGATATCTTACATGGGAAGTGCAGTCTACGAACAATGCTCGCTATCATGGCTGGGATTCATGAACCAGTGCTGTAATGGCCAGATCTTAAGAACTGACATGGAAAGTATGAATATACAAAGCGCATTGACGGAAGCTGAAGGTAGAGAAAGGGGGAAGGGCTCGTGAGCATCGGCGAGCAGCATCATCAACGAGGCAAGTGCCACTCACATCCAGCATCAAAGGCAGCCGCTAGGACGTAATTTCGTCGAGCGTACCACTGAGGAAATCGTTTCCGCGCAAAGGACTGGGAGAGCCAAGCTGCAGCAAAGCCACTCATTATGATCTGGAACGGTCGATGTCGTCAGCTACTCCGTCCTTGACTCTCTTTTTCTCCGCGCAAGGCAGCCACTCACATTCGTCGGAACTTGAGGAGGAGCTCCAGCACCATGCAACAAGACAGGAAAGTTGATCAATTTCCAGTACGTCCTTGGCCAGCGCTTGTTGAGAAGCCATGGAACTACGGGAGCGACGAAACCAATGGCAAAACCCCAGTACAACTTTCTATACGCCCCACTGAAGAACTCCGAAGGTCCAATAGCACCCCAAATAATCGAAGCTGAATAAAATATCTTGACTTTCCTACCATCCCACTGAGCTGTAGGATCTACTTTTGTCCCGTCAATGAAGCCTCTATAACCGGCATCCGGATTCAAGACCAGTCGGACGACTGCCAGATTCACCACGCAACCTATGGCTGTGCCCATCAATTGCGCCAGAAACATGGCCCTTGGAGGGATCTTCATGTAGTGCGCCAATTTCATGTCGGCCGTCAGATCAAGTGCTTGCGACATGGCCATGTACCCGTAGCACTTGAAAGTGACGTTTGCAATCGCTCTGCCGGGCAACAAGAGTCCTGCTACGAATTCAGTGATGACGTTCAGTCCTATAGACGTGTCGGATACTGCTTTGATGATGCCGACTGGGATGAGAAACAAAAGACTGATCATGACCGCCAAGAGAAGTCCCCAAATCGGCAGCTGCAAGGGTGAAAGACCGACAAGAAGAACAGCAGAAGAGAGCGAGATGGCCAGAGTGATCATGTACCAGCGTTTGGGCACAGCAGGGTACGCTCGCATCAGCTTGTTGTGGACATCTTCATGGTTAGGATATCGCAATGCTTGGTACACTTCTTTCCTATGCCAGAGCAAGACATGACTGATCATACTCGTCAGTGTCGCAAAGGCGATGCCGTAGCTGATTGCGACTGAGGAGAGAAAGTGCATGAGTACTAGATTAAAAGCAAGGCACACTGCGCCATCGATGACGGAACACACTCACACCAAGGCGTCAGGAGGACCGGCTTTTGCTTGTTGAAGAGATCCCAATCGAGCGTGTGATCCGGCTTCAGCAAGGCTGTAATGTCAAACTTGCCATATGTTTTGTTCTGATACAGACCTGCGTCGATGGGCGACGGGAACTTGGTCGCATTCCAAACGTTCGAAAAGTAGAGTAGAGGCATGACCAAGTACATGGCACCTGCTATACCTATGTAATAGTTGAGAGCTGCCCACCAAGGTTGATAAAGAGGTCCAGAAGTAGCAATGGCATTCCAATCCAGCGAAATGTTCGGCAGTCCAAATCCTTTGTAGCCTGAAGAGAGCACTCGGAATGCATTGCTTTTGTTGTTCACCAAGCAAAGGACTGCAATGGAGGACAGAGAGGGCATGAACAAGGCAGGCAGGAATTGGTAGATCTGCCCAAGGGGAGGAAGGGATGAATTCTATTAGTGTTTTCCGGTCCCAGTCAACGTGACCCGCAACGGACAACTCACAAACATGGCGATGAAAGCCATAGCAAAGAATTGAAGTCTCTGCTTGGTGTCGCTGGACTTGCGATCATGCAAAGTGTAGAACATGGAAGTCGTCACCAGGGTCGCAGGAAAGATCATCGCCACTGGTTTCACGAGTAGATCGTGTACAAGGCCAGCAAAGCCAAATCCTAGTGTTTGAGTTGTCAGTAGAAGCGTCAGACTTGCTATGATACCCATATGCTGATTGAAGTAGAGTTCTTGAATGTTGATGATGTCGGACGCATAAGCGCTTGTTGCTCCAGAGGAAGATATAATCCCTATCAGGAGATGTTCCTTGATGCTAAAAGGGCCGGGGTTGAGATCAAAGGACCATCGATAGAAGCGGATTCTCCTTTTCGGTAGTACTCTTGCCATCCATCTGCCCATGGGAAGAGAGACGAGGATGACAAAGTAGGATGAAAATGAGGGTGAGTTGGATTTGTAGAAGAAGAGTTGGCTAATGCCCGCGCCCACGATGCAAAAGAATGTTCCGATAATGGCGACTCGAATGGTAAAGGTGGGGAGTGTAGGATCGTCAGTATCGGGAACGACCCTTGAAATTAGGTCGGCAGGGTCGTCAGAGCCTAGCTTGGCTTTCGTATCGCTATGTCGCCCTCCATGTCGAATCTCTCTTTCTAAATCTGCTTCTTCCTCTTCCGACCCCTCCCTCTCAAAGTCAAGTGAGTTCCCTCTTGGTCCTCTCAGTCGGAAGGTCTCATCGGCAAAAGCTTCATCGTAGTCGTCCGAGTCGCTATCGCCAGCTCTTGTCGTGCTGGACAGGGATGGCTTGCTGCGATGATGGGGTGAAGTATTCTTGCTCTGTGATTGCAGAGGCTGCAACTCATGTGTGTCACCAAAGTCTTCAGCGTCAGAGCTGACGATGGTGGGCATAGCAAGGCGATGAGCTGTTCTCCCCAGGTCACTTGTCAGGAAGGTGAAGCAGCCTCGATTTTCACAAATTGGATAGGGCAGTGCTCTGAGCTTGTGCTAGTTGGCATCCGAACAAGGGCCTTTCCTGAAAGTAATCGCAATGCCCAAGTGTCTAATATAGTGGAACGCCGCGACGCGAATGTCCTCCTCTAAATTTAATAGCGCAGGAAGGTGCAGGCGCGAGTCCGTACCCGTACGAATTGGCAACGAAAAGTGTTGTTCTCCACCACGTGAAGAGAGCTCTGGAGCCACAAAGCGCTTCTTTGTGATAAAGCCAGTAGAGCTTGGAGCTTATTTCGAACGGAATACAACCGCACCCTTTCGAGGAGACCAATATGCAAAAGTCAGGCAGGCTACCACAAGCCCCTGCTTCTTTGCTCGTCCAACTACCACCAGATGAACTGCAAAAATTCCAGAATGTAAGAGCTGATATCAGGTCTGTCCACTCCGACAGTGAGGTCATTGGAGTCCAAGCGTCAGATTTACAACTCTTGGCGACAAGTATCCAACAACGTCGGGAGAGAGAAGAAAGAGTGTTCACCTGGCAGCAGCGTCTCATCGATGCCGACGAAGAATTGAGCCAAGACGATCTCAAGAGAGCAGTGCGTGATTTGAGGAGCTAGCAAGAATGCGGTCTATCTTACTTACTCGATCACTCTCTTTGACTAACAGCTGACTCAGCTTTCCCTATCTTCCTGGCTTCAAGTACTACAGGAAAGGCATCTAGACAATCGATGTGCATACCCAACGTGCTCAAGAAGACCAATCAAGGCACACATATCAGCTAGAGATACTATCCTTCCTCTAGACGCACCTCGCTATCGAATTTCACTGGCGACAAGAACCATTCAACGAGACGAGAGAGATGATCCGGGTGGTGAGAACGGGTATTGTACCAAAGCATGCTGGAGGAGAGGGGAGTGGGTCTCTCGATGGGTACTGGAAGGCTCGTCTGCTAGTCGCATGGACCAAGAAAAGAGAGCTTTGGTGGGAGATCAAAGAGAGTTTGGGAGTGTCAGACAGGATTCTAGCAATGGATTGGGCAATCAAGTCGACGAGGGTGGCAGATGGGAAAGGTTGATTGAGGAGGATCTTTGGCAGAAGATTGAATTATTGGAAGATCTGGAAGAATCGGGTGAAGTGGACAGGCTGTCCGACGACGAGAGTATGCAACATCATTCATCACGAAGACTCGAAAGCCGGGCGGCATTGAAGCATTCAGAAGCCGACGCAAAAGATACAGCCAAGATTTCGAACATTTCACCAAGTCAAGTTCTACAAAAAGGTCTTGACGACTTCAGCTCGATGCTTGATTCGCTTGCCATTGTTGAGCGTCCCTCCGGCCAGACGAGTACCGCGTCAGTTATGCCAAGCACAGCCCAGGAGCAGCCAATTTCCAGGGAAAAGACCGGCAGAGTCCGTCTCGTTGACAGGAATGGCAAAGCAGCGATCGAAGGCGAAGACGTGGAACAGGGAAAGGAAGACGTGGCAGAGATATCCGATGTTGACTCGGACGATATGGACGTCTTGGCGGAATTGAGCATGCGAACTGGCATGGAGGGGGAACATGACATTGTTTCGACAATACTAGAGTCCAGTCGCGGTCTGCAAAGAATAGACGACGATGGCATTGGCAGCCATAATAAAGCAGAAGATGGACTGACGGAGGAAGAGCTCAAGCAACTTCAAGAAGAAGACGATCTTTTCGCCTTGGCTTGGCAGGCCAGAGACGAGGAGATCGCTAAGGGCAGCTGGGTAGAATGAGAACAGAGAACAACATCAATAGCAACTGTAGCAACATCATCAGTCTCTCCATCGTCTATCAATCTCAAGATCAACAATATTCTTTCCTTCACTTTCTCTCATAATAATCTTAATCAGCATTTTCTATTTCAATCTTTTTTCAGGGAAAAGGTACACAGATCAAGCTTTCACCCCTCGAACTTCACCTTCTTCGTGATCGAGACTGTCGTAGAGTTTGGCAGCAACCTTTGCAGCCTTCACACCGGAAGCTAGCATACCACCAAAGGAGGCGCCCATTCGAGGAAGCCCGTCACTCTCGGACAATTCCATGCCTCCAGTGATGAGACCGGGCACCAATTCTCGTGTTCGGTTGACAATGAGGCCTTCACTTTCACTCATGTTGAGAGGTTGCATCTGTTGAGTCGGAGAAAGCAAGTGAGCGATGAGAATCTAACCAAACTATTCGACAGAACGATCATTGCTCACGTCGCCCAACTTGATCATGCCGGCACTTTCTAGTCGCTTGACGGCAAAGGCGCCTGTTTCAGAGGAAAGCATGGAAAATGATCAGGGCAAGCGAGGGTAGGCGAATGGGAGAAAGGAGAGTGGAATAGACGCAGAATGAGTACGCATGATCTGCTTCTCGCTGCCTCCCAAGTCATCACTCACCAAAGGGTCCATCGTGACCACAGAAGGAACACACAACTGGTGCAGTAATCGTCTGAGGGTCCATGCAGCTTTGAAGACCGTGTGCCATGGTGACGAGCGTCCAGTTCGAGACGATTCCGTTGACGCGTTGAACTCCTTGAGCATCTCTCTTGATGATCAGGTCTTCGGCACAGACAGCATTGAAGAGCTTGACGTTTGGCATGGCCAGCAATTTGCTCATAATGGTGGAAGTGAATAAAGCAGCGTGCTTGACGACGACATGAGTGCCTTCATCGTCGTAGGGGCATTCAATCTCATCCAATAGCGAGTGAGCGGGCTTGCGTACGACCATAGCGGACATCAATTGACCTCCTAGCCTGCAAAGAGTGTGAAGCGGTCAGAAAGGCCACCGAAGAAGTCCAAAGGAGGGGCAGGACCTTTCGACTACCACTCACCAGCATCCTCCTCCTGGCGCAACGCTTGCTTCCAAGATAGTAATTCGTAATTCAGGACGGGCCTTTGCCAAGGTGTAGGCGCAAGAAAGACCTGCCGATCCTGCACCAATAATGACAACATCGCTGACAGCGGCGTTCATCATGTCCTCAAAGTAGCTTTTGTGGCAATCGAAGAGTGCTCGTTAGACAACTTGTTGGTAAATGTACCGTCTTTCCAACAACACTACTCACCGGCTGGTCATGGCTCGAGCAGTGATACTCTCCTTGATGTCGGCAAAGACATAATTACCATCGAAGTCCTCCTTTGGCTCTTGACCAGCTTTGATCGCATAGGTCTGCCGGGGAAAGTTGAATTGGTTGACGTTCTGGGTCTTCATGGCCTTTAGATCAACAGGCGAAGGCTCGACTCGAGGAGCAGACGTGAACGAGGCAGTGGGAGGGGTCATACTGAAGATTGTAATACGTGGATGTAAATATGGTAGAGTAAGTGAGAGGAGAAAAGGGAGGAGGGGCCAACTCAAACGCAACAAGAGAGCTCCCTTATAGGTTCAACGTAATCTTCCAGACACTGCACTTTCAGTAGCGGCGCTGACATTGAAAAGCCTCCCTCTGGCGTCCCGGCGGTCGCGGCTCGCTTGTTGCGGGACCCTCCCTTCCTTGCTCTACCAGATGAAAGGGGGGAGGACTGGTATCACGGCTGAGCCCCTCAATGTACGTGCTCTGGGCTAGATCTCGGCTTTGTCCCCTCGATTTAGCGGCATCCCAAAAAGGAGAAGCTTTCGTCTCCATTTCAGCTTGGTCATATACTTTGTGAACGAGTGACTCCTTTGGTCACCATACATACATATATATACACACACGCACACACCAACGCCAACCTAATTTTAATACTCTAATTCGACACTAATTCACATGATGCAATCTTAGCGAGTAAACCGGCTTCGAAGGTGAAGAAGAACGCTGAATTTCAGGCATATCTCTCGACAATTTCAAATAGTGAACGTGTCTTGCCTGATCCGTGCATCACACCCTCGCTTGCTATGAGAGGATCAGGCTGGAGCCCTGGTGTTCAGATAACGAGATCCGAGGCAGAGTATGCAACGAGCTTACATGTTGCACAAAGTGGGCCATTCTAAATCTATTCTGGTCTGCCCGAAAGCGACAGTCTCGTGTCTAGATCATTTTCAGCCCTGCAATCCAATCCTCTCTGAGGTCATGTCTCGTGAGTATAAGTAGTCGACGCTGTAAAGACCACGAATAGAAATTTAATTGCTGTTTGGGGAATGGTAGTTTGCGTTTAATTACATAGTACATGCCCTTTAAGTTATCCCTTTTACTTAGAGCGTGGCGATGATGATGATGCTGCTGATGATGATGATGATGATGACGACGATGAATGCATGGATGGATCGTTAGCCTGCGACTGTGCTACGTGGGTCAGAATGTGGCTATTGTGGCTTGGCGACTTCTCCCTCTCCTCATCAGTGCCATCCAGGATAGACTGCAGATGCAAGCCTTCTTCGCCCTGAATCCAGCCTGATCGAAGGGCAAGACGCAAGAGGACGTTGATGGCATGCTGCAGTCGATCTCTTTCCTTCTCCGCTTCCTCTCTGAAATGCCGTAATGCGACCGCCCTTTGCGCTTGCGGGGAGGAAGGCTCTCCTTGTGGAAGCTCAGTGTCGGTGCCAGTGCTCCCGTCCTCGCTCTCTCGCACGGCCTCCTGAACTTCTTGCATCTCCTTCACTCTCCGTTCAATCTCATCATAGTTGACCCCCATTTTCTCTGCTAGCGCCTTTGTCACCATGGTCAATTCTTCTAGGCCTTCCTCTGTCTGATCTCGCTGCTTTGCTCGACTCCTACTACCTCGATAGCTTTCTCCTACAATAAGAGCAGCAGCCAATGCGAACAAGAACCCTTCCGCCAGCGCATTCGATCCATTCGTGACTGCTTTTGCTTCATTCAAAGGTCGAACTTTGGCCTTCTCACCAGAAGAAGAGCCAGGTGGAGCGAGTAGATTAGAGCGAAGAGCCATCTCTGTTCGATGCATGAACTGCGCCAAGGAGATACATATTGCTCGAAAGCGTTGATGGGACTGCGCTTGATGCTTGATCTGTGACGCTATAGGCTTGGCCAATGTTCGAATAGCTAGCGTGGCAATCTTGGCCGTCGCCATGCTTGCTCGCTCGTTTCCGGACGACGGGCCACTGGAGTGCTGAACAGTAGAGGGTACGCGCAAAAAGCTTAAATGCCGCCTCCTCCTTCCCCTCCTCCTCCTCCTACCTCGCGCTGCACAGTAGTGGCCTGGTTCTGTCCCTATTGCGTTGCGCGACAGATTGCCATGTGGGATGGACTTCGCGGAGAATTATGTATACAACCTTCGCTACACATCACTCCACGTCACTGATTTTCCCAACGACCACAAACGCTTGTCATGCACGTCTATTCCTCGCTAGCGGTAGTCTTGACGACTGCTTTGCTCTTCTCGAGCTCAATCCTTGCCAAGGAGAAGCCCGCATCGCTGCAGGTAGGCATCAAGGCGAGGGTTCCAGAGTCAGAGTGCACTATCAAGACTCAGAATGGAGATCGCTTGAGCATGTGAGTACTTCAGCAGAGTGAGAGACTAGTAGAGGCATTGATCGAAGTGGTACAAGGGGGAAAAAAGAAGGAAGAAAGGAGAAGAGGAGGGGCTGCTTTGTGATCTGTGGTGACGCCTGCTTATTGTCAATGCTCCCCTTTTTCTCCACCAGGCATTATACTGGGAAACTGTGGGAAGGCGCCAAGTTCGACTCTTCTCTTGATAGAGGTGACCCCTTTGAATTTACCATCGGGACTGGCCAAGTCATCAAAGGATGGGATCAAGGATTACTGGATATGTGCATCGGTGAGAAGCGCAAGCTGCAAATTCCCCCGGAGCTCGGATATGGTGCTCGTGGTGCAGGCGGCTCCATCCCGCCTGATTCTACGCTCGTCTTTGATGGTGAGTAAGAGAACGATGGGGGGTATCTTTTTGATTTACTGTAATAGTGGAAAGCTAAATTCGCATCTGTCTCGTCGTCCGACGTATCAGTGGAGCTGCTAGGCATCGACGCACCAAGAGCAAACGCCCTGAAAGCGTCAAAATTACACAAGGATGAACTTTAAAATCGGGACAGTGTCACTTTACAGCTGCTAAGCACCATTCTGCATGCTGTCACAATACAATGAGCAAGTCTATCAAGGAAATAATTGTGCAGGGTGACAGACGGAAACATTTGGAGATTATTGAGTCCGCTCAGTCATCATCGACAATAAGCGTCTTGACCGAAAACTTGGTGCGGTCAGCAGCGTGCTAAAATAAGAGATTCCACAACGTTACTTCAATTTGAGCTGTCCTTTTTCGATGCGATGGGAAGTAGACTCACCTCGACTGCTTCTTTTGCTCTCTCGAGAGGGAATCGGGCAGTGACGATCTGCTTGACATTGATCTTACCCGCTGAAACAAGTCGAATAGCGCCTGGGGTAAGGATGACAGAAATTGTGTGGGCCAAAGTCCTGCTAAGCAAAGGTAAGGGGGGACACTCACGAGGCCATGTATCTCTGTACCTAAAGAGGAATTTCAAGTTGATTTCGTTGGTGGAAAGATGCATAAAGGGCACGTTGATGTGCGACTTGCCCACGCCGATGACAAAGACCAGACCTGATGGTTGGGTCGCATCTAGTAGCGGCGTCAAGGAGAAAGAAGAAGAAGCATGTCCTCCCAAGTCAGCAAAGAGAGCTTTCCTCTCTCCTTTCTTTGTCTTTCGGCTAGACGACACTCACATGCGGCAGTAGCAATGCTGCTCTCTTGTCCAGTGCACTCCATAGAGACCGCAGGCATCACCTCGCCATTCTTTCCCGTACCGCCGACACCTGAGCAAGCTTTAGTGAACTCGTGAATGATTTCTTTTGCAGTGTCGACGGGCTCTTTGCTAAGATCGATCAGGAAAGGAATAACGTCTGGTACTACCTTCTTCGCAAACTCTAATCGCTCCTCTGAAAGATCGGTGATGAGGATCGGAGAACAGCCGGAAGCACTTGCACACAGTAATTGAACGATGCCGATTGGTCCTGCACCTGTTATCAAGACTGGTTGACCAAGTCGTAGTTCTGCCTTTGCTGTAGCATGCAAGCAGACACTCAGCGGTTCTAATAATGCTGTTTCAGCGAACGACATCGAGTCTGGAACTTTGTGAAGCCAGCCAGCAGGATGAATGTGATACCTGGTAAGCGTTCCATGGGCAGGAGGCACGCTGTAGAAGTCGACAGTGGGACAGAGATTATACTGGAGCAGGCAAGGGAAAGCCTATCAGGCGCATGACCACGATTGAAATCGCACAAGGTCCTCCTCTCACCTGTCCTGTCAGGCACATATTGCATGTCGCCTTTCCACAAGGGACGCCAGGCTCTATAGCTACTCGATCACCGACCTTGACGTTCGTGACACCTTCTCCGATGGCCAAGACTTGACCGCCTGATTCATGGCCAAGGGCTGTCTTATCGGTGATCTTCCAGGGACCGAGGCCAGCGTGCTGCCAGAAATGGACATCTAAAATGGGGAGAGGAAAATCTTCAGCTGAAATTTCATCTGCATTGCAGTACCTTTTTTTTCTCCCTCACCGGAACCACAAACACTGTGAGCGCAAGTAAGACGTGACATAGTCAGCGTCGACTGTGTGTTTGTGTGTGCGTGTTCTATATCTAGCGTCGAGGTCGCTCACTCACCCTGTCGCCCTGACATGGACCAGAGCATGACCCGGTCCTGGC
Organism: Exobasidium rhododendri; assembly: GCA_026210745.1. NCBI lineage: Eukaryota > Fungi > Basidiomycota > Exobasidiomycetes > Exobasidiales > Exobasidiaceae > Exobasidium > Exobasidium rhododendri. Next base: position 3,654,683 of record CP110630.1, read on the forward strand.
TTTTGAGGCGCCTCACTCCGAATCAATTCAAGCTTGCTCTCATGTGTCGCCATCAAGGTTATATTCTCCTTGAGAGGGGTTGAGGCGTTTAAAGTAGCGCTGGGGGTCATGATGAATGTTGCTCGATGACCTGGCTCAAAGGGATGTGGCAATCAAGAGCGGAATGAGGCAAGCTGAACGAACACAAGCTAAGCCTGGTTCTTCTGGCCAAGAGTGCAAGTCGCTCCTTCGTATGTGAGTACCTCATGAATGCTTAAATTTCCAGTCCAACAAGATCCTTTCTATCAATGCACTGTTTTTTTTAGCTCCGGAGAACTCGACGGAGATTCTGGATTAATAATGAAAGGTCGCAGAGATCTCCGTATTGGTATAGTATTTGTGTAAGAGAAGTTAACTTCACGCGCAGGGATTGACATTTTCAAGACTTCAGGCGAAACAGGGGTAATGACTGTGAGCATTTGAAGGCACTTGTAGAGAGACTAGAGCGATATACATGAGGCGCAAAGGCACACGACTGAGAAGACCAACATATTGAACATGGGGAAGTAAATTGCGAAGGTGTTGAAGAGAAAGAAGCAATGTGGTTGGCGTGAGAGATTTGCATGCTAGAATTGTCTTGATGAAGTATGAGAGAAAGGTCGAGTCCTTGGTGGAAGAGCGCCCCTCTAAAGGACGATGACAAAGGTCAAGAGAGAAGCGACACCAGCTAGTATAGACAGGGAAGTCGACGACACGGTGAAACTTGCCGACGAAGCGGAAGTGGAAGCCGTTGTGGACTTGCCCGAAACGGATGATGTGGCCGCGGCAGCAGAGGAGGTGGCGGTAGACGTTGCACTTGCAGTTTCAGTAGCAGCAGAGAGAGGATCATACGTGGCCGACGCAACCTTGATGTCTGTACCAGGCAAGCCTGATGGCATGATGTCTCCTGAAACATACGATGCAAAGTTAGGGTACGTGATATCCTCTGGGTATGGATTGGTAATGTTCATGCAAGCTGTGATGGGCACGATGTTCTTGAAGGCCTTCTGGATACTCGGGTACATTTCAATCATTTCAGCCATGGTGCCGGCATTGATCTCGTGCGTGAGAACCAAGTTTCCGTGTGTACTATAATCTGTACCAATTATGGAAGCATAGTTGGCATCAACGCTTGCCTTGGGAAGAGTGCCATAGGGCAATGCTTCCCAGTCCGACGTGTCTGCATCCCAGATATTCGTAGACATGCCTAGACCAGTTGCAATAGCGCGAACTCGGTCATCCACGTCTCCGTAAGGTGGTCTCCAACATCGAGGCGTCACTCCGGTAACATCCTTGATGGCTTTGCCCGTGTAGTACAGTTCGGCAAAGACTTCCACGTCGGTCAACTGAGTCATGTATTGGTGGCTCCAAGTGTGGACACAGACGTGATGACCTTCGACGATTCCACGCTGTGCTTCTAGAGGCCAGTCCATTACATTACTGCCAATGTAGAAGAGAGAGGCCTTTTGTTTGTTGGTAGCAAGGAAGTCGTAGAAGGCGTTGTGAGAGCAATTGGGGCCGTCATCAAAAGAGAGACCCCACGTATCAGGTTCAGGACATTGCCAGATGTCATCGGGGATATTCTTGTGCTTTGGCGTAACACAACCCTCGAAAGTCCACCAACAGTCAGGATCAGACTTGCTGTAGGTAGGTGTGACATTGGTAAAGTTCCCTATTCCACCGGTACCCTTTTGTAGGACATCCGAAGGAATGATTCCACTGTTCTGAATAGTGGTCCAGACTGATTGAGCGGTAGTGTCACCGGTGACGATGGTGGCAGTCTCCCATACAGTTGGAAACTCTTTTATGATAGCAGTGACGGAGTCGAGCGAGTAGGCAGTGCACTCTGTAGTTGCGACTGTGTTGGTAGCAGCGGAAGGTTCATCGGTCGGTGCAGCAGGCGTGGGCGATCGTTTCACCGGCGTCATTGCACCATGTCCAGCAGGAACAACTTGACGGACTTTGAAGTTGTGAGGCACTCCTCTTCCAATGTGCGCCATGACATTGCTAGCAGAGGCCAATAGCACCACAGCCGTCAACGCAGAAGGGACGTTGATGTGCATATTGTAGTCCGACTACTCTAGTGAGGTTGCAAGGACAATAAGGAAAGTGTAGGAAGGAGCAGTCAAGGAAAGAGAGGGCAAAAAGGAGCGTCGAAGTACAGTCAAAAGCACGGGAGTCTTGGAGGGTGATGAAATGGATCAGGAAGGAAAAGAGATCCGAGTGGTGGTGTGAAGAAAAGGAAGAGGAAAGAAAGAGATGGCCACTCGAAATGATGCCACCCCTCTTAATCGATTGCATGCAAGATCACAAGTTTTTTTCCAGTGGATGCAGAGCGACAAAGGGGAGGAGACCGTCCTGATAGGAGCACACCGCTCAAGGCAGCTCGTCTGCCTCGAACTCAAGTGACCTCACTATTCCCGAAGCTAAGAAGTCTAAATCGTTTCGATTCCAAAGTAAGAAAGTCGAGATATGCGGAGGCCAAATGGGAGGGGTACGTCAACCAATTTCAATACAAGAACTCGAGCAGGGCGCAATAGTGTTTTCTCTTCACATTTAAACGGAGGGGGTCGCTCTTTCTTTGCCGAGCTGTAGAAGGCGGGCGGAAACCTGCGCGCGACTGATCCTTGCTATGCATACCAGTATTCCCAAACGCGCGCGAGGACTGGTTTTGGGGCTAGAATGTCGGCTGTAGTCCGGCGGCTTCACAAGTGTCAACAAAAGGGGGGAGGGAGGGGAATGTAGCAGCTATTTTTGGGTGTCGCGTTCTTGTAGGATTGCTGTCTTAGGTGTGCACTTGTGCTATAGTGATTTGCTGGTCTGTCTTCAGGAGTATCGCGTGGAAAGGATGCATGGAAAGACCAACTCCTGCAGTTCCAGTCGCTCATTCCGGCGGAACATCAGGGTCAACGACCAAATTTGCCGGGGGAAGGGCGCTAAGCACTGCCGTATGGGTCACACTACCTCGCTCAGGGAAGACAGGAATGGTTATGTCGCCGGCAAAGAAGCCAAGAACGGGCGCTACAGATCTAGTATTGACCCGAAGATCGAGGGCTTTCTTGAGTCGTCATTGGTATTCACCGGGCTTACTGATGCTTGACCACAGTCGCTGTCGCAGGACATCAAAGTAGGATAATGCGTTGTACCTTCTGCTGGCTAAGGGAGAAGTTTGGGTGGGGAAAGGGGGAAAAGGGGGAAGCAGCGGACTGCACAAGTTGTTCTTTGGGCTTTGCGGGGCTGGACTGGTCCTGTCATTGCACTCACTACCCTCCTCTCTGACCCCCTTTTAGCATGAACAGGGAGCGGGATCAAGCATCGTCTCGTGAGCTGAGATGAATTTTATTCAAGCTCCCCCTCTCCGCATCCGATTGCTCTTTTCCAATGAAAGCAATTTCTAGGCCCTTCACACCGTCTCCTTTCGACACCCACCGGAGTGTCGTAACGGGGGGCCCAAGATGGGACAATCTTGTATTAATTTTCAATTTCGCGATGCTCCCTCCGCTTTTTTTTTTACGTGTGATTGAGGACGACGACCGCACTCCTCCTCAAATTGGGATATCAGTCTGCTGAGTAGAAGTGACGAGCTCTCTATATAAGCATAACAACGAGAGCTCCTATCCTCTTCGCCCTCTTCCCCATTCCTTCCTTCAATACGTTACATCAGTCAGCCCCTCCCCTCTATCCCAGCCTCCCTCTGAAGATGCACCTCACCTCTGCCGCTCTGTCCTTTCTCCTCGTCGCGACGCATGCATCATTCTCCCTTGCTGCTACAAGTCCAGCTCCAGGTGTGGATGTGACTGCCATCCCAGCGTGCTTCTTGAATTGCAGTTCCGTGGCTGCTAAAGAAGTGAGCTGCAAATCTGCCACGGACTTGACGTGTGTTTGTGTGAAGCAGGTGAGTGTGGTGTTCCTCTGTCGGCCTTTATTAACCATGTCAGGGTCGTGGCATTGACGATCCATCCGCCTACCTCCTCTTTGTTACGGCAGGCGTTTGTCAACAAGGTGACTCCGTCGCACAGCATACCCTTCAGAAATGAATAAATTGTTAATAATTCGCTACTCCTCCTCCACCTCCCCTAGGCTGGCATTTGCGTCTATGAGAATTGCCCTGATTTGATCAAGAATGCCACTGCACTACAATCCGGCTTCGCTACATTGGAGGTGAGTGGATCGTTTTAGCTCGAGGAGCGTTTCTTCAAAGCCCCTCACCGCCCTCATGCTCTCTTCATTTTTACAGACGACATGCAAAGCAAGCGTCTCGAGCTACAACCTCACCGTGCCCACCGCAGCTGAGCTAGAAGCTCAAATCGCCAACGCCACGTCTACGAACACTACGTCCAACACCACAAGCAGCACCAAGACGTCGGAGGGCACTAGCACGGCTAGCTCGAAAGGCACGTCGGACTCTGCAGGAAGCATCATGCCTCCATTGGCCCATGTCCTCTCTGCCAGTGTTGTATTAGTTTCCCTCTTGGGCGGAACAGCTCTTCTCTTTTGACGACGTGGATGATCTTTTCTCATTCCTATGTATGACACTGTCACAGATACGACTACTACATGTCCACCTGCCTGCGTTTGACACATGTCTGATCCACCCTTACGTACAAAACTACATTGCGTTAGACTCGAGAGGTTGCTTGGATGGTAGGAAAGGACCCTTTTTGCAACTCTTCTACCTTTGCTATGTAGAAATCGTCCAGACCAAGCTTCTTTTCTTCCCGTCTGATCGGACCCTCAGTCTCCCAGAGATCATGCTTGTGATTTGTCAGCATGAGCGGTGATTTGCCAGCAAATGACATATTCGCAGATGCTGGGTGGCTTGCGGGTATTGCCAGATTGGAACGTCGATTGACCGAAGGCCGGTTCACGGACCACAAGATCATCACCATCCGTCGTGCTTCCAAAGCCTCTAGGGCTCAAAGGCGCATTATAGATCTGATGGGGGTGCGAGGACAGGGACAAGATGCAAGTTTTCAGCCAGTGTTACAAGAGCAACAGACGGCCTCGAAGGTCCTTACAGGCAAAGCGACTGCCTGCGAGCACACGAGCAGCGCACCAGCAGTAATGGCAATGATACTTTGCTGCATTTAAGAACAGCCTGGCGAGGGAGAATTGCTCTTTAAGCGATAGTGGATGTGCAATCACGACCAGCGTGAGATTGATTGTGAGGGAGAAAGGGGACGGGGGGGGGGGGACGAGAGACATCATCCTATTCTGCAGCGAATTGGATACACCGCCGCGCCTCTTGAGCCACAGATTGAGAAAAGGGACACCACACCAGAGAAAGCTGACAAGATGCAATCTCGGTCATTATCTCGGACCAAGAGTACCTCACGCTGCGTTCTTGCTGCTTTACTGTGCCTTTCTGCCGCTTTGTGTGCCCTAATAAATACGCCAAGCGGTGGAAGCAGGCGAAGAGGAGAATGCTTGGCACGCTGCAGTACTTGCTGAGTACGAATAGTGGTGCAAGCGCGAACGTAAGAGGTTTCTGCACACTGTGGAGACCCTCTATGAGATTCATCTTCGTCTGTCACTTCTCAACGACTGCCATGATGCGATCCACTGTATCCCTCTCACTTCTATTGGCTCTCTCGGCCTGCGTAGCCGCCCAGACAATCTCGACCAAGGACATCGGCACAATTCCAGCTTGCTTTCTCCAGTGCTCTGCAAAGGCAGCAACGCAAGCTGATTGCCAGAGCATGGCCGACTTGTCCTGCGTTTGCGTCAGCGATGTGAGTGTCTCGTGACCTTTACTGTCATCACGCCGTATCTCTTCCCCACAGGCCTTGAGCTCATCACAGTCTCTTCGCCCGTCTGAGCAGGTGTTTATCAGATCGGTGAGCTCGCTATGGTTGTGCTATGCGTATTCAACAGCCGAGCCGACAGGAAGTGGCATCCTCAAAATTCAAACGCACCACCTCCCTCTCTTACAGAATATAGAATGCTCCAAGGGGTGTCCTGAAGCAAGCGATGCAGCTGTATCGAAAGCCAGTTCCGACTTCTTCGTTGTGGGTGTAGTGAACGAAGTGAAGGCAAGCTAAAACCCCCTCTGACTTCTCCTCCTCCTCCTCCATCCTTCTCTAGTCACTTTGCACGCAGGCGGTCGGACCTAGCTTCAACCTGACTGGTGCGCTGGTAACAGTTGCTGCGAATAAGCCGATTTCTGAAGAATCCTCTGCTGCCTCCGTTGATGCACATAACAGTACCCTGCTACCTTCTGCTGCTTCAAACGGGACCTATGCTACTCTCAAGGACACGACCGCTTCGGCCAGAACGGACGGCGTCTCGTGTCTCATGCCACCAGCCATACAGCATATCATCACTGGTACGTTGGTCTTCTCTGTTCTCTTCGGAGGGGCCAGCCTTATCTTATAGGGTCCTTCATCTCACCTTACTAAGATATGTACACGTTCGGGAGAACATTTCAATCGCGATCCTTTGTGTTCCTTGCGCGGGCGGGTAGGTGGATCATGACTGCGAATGATGTGGTAGTATACAATGGCAAGACCGGCTCGACTTCAGACTTCCTTGCACAGTCGACGGCCCGCTTTCACTTGAGCATCACAAAGACTCAACTCGAGGGGGATCGAGAGCATGGCAGCCAACAAGATTCCCATAGTATCACCGACCTGAACAGAAGAGGTGATCAGCTTCGTGTTTCACAGTGATTGCATGATATTGGCATCACTCACTCCTACACATCCAATCCTGAACTCATGCTCCTGAGCTTTCCGAGCGGCACTTGACAGCTCATCACGCTCGAGATCAGCCTCGGCCCCCTCTTCGCTACTTTCATCTTCGTCCGTGCTGATCTGGTAAAAGACGCTCACACTGAAAGGTACACAAGATCAGAGACAGACGAAAGCTTCACTCCATGCCCCCGCCCTTATACTCACTACGCTGCTCCTCCGGCGAGACCTTCCACGCATATAAAGACGATGACGAGCGGGCTAGCAATACTTTCGCGAAACCAACTGTAGAGGCTTTCGCTGATCAGAAGGAGAAGTAGAGTGCCTTGCAATATAGCTGGAATCCAGAGGTACTGCTTTGGGATTGCTGGCAGACGGAAAATAGAAATCGAAGAGCGTGAAAAGAAAACGAACGTCTGATAGGTGAGCTGATATAGAGGGTAGTAATCTTTGAGTTGTTTGATGATCAGTGAAAGTAGAGGATGATTTGACGGTGTTGGAAGAGGGTATAAAAGGGTGGGAGCGACACCCTGATTGATGGTGTATCTATGAGATGACGAAGGATCAGATGCGTGGAGAAATCGAGAAGCACACACAAAAGCGAAGGTCTACTCACTCAAAAAAGTAGACGAGAACGAGAGGCAGTATGTAGACAGAGAGCATAGGCTTGATGAGTTGTAATTTGTCTTGAATTGATAGTTTGATTTCCTTTGAGGGATCATCAATGTCCGGTCCTTCTAAGTTGGAAGCGTGAGAAGCGACAGCAAGGACATCCTCATCTTCGTCGAAGACGCGCCCCGGCTCTGACGTGCTTTGCTCTTCTTCGCTGTCTCGAGCATCGTACTCTTCCGCCCTCACTTGTTCGTATCCACCTTTCCCACTCCCAAGGGCGCCTTCCAATGCTTCTGAGGATGGTAGAATGATGGCGTAGGCAATTCCCATCAGGAGCGGTAGAAAGCTCAAAATGCAAAGTCCTCCTTTCACACCCAAGGGACGTACAACCCACCAGGCCAGGGCACCCACCAATCCAGCCGCTCCTGTGCCACTAGAGAACCATCCCACTGCCCTCCCTGATCCTTCCTTTCCGTATCGAGTAGACAATTGTAGATAGGTCAATTCACCGAGACCTGATGAGAATGATGCGAGTGCGATGCCCAGTAGACGTGTCCAGAGAGCGGGCAAGAAGGCGATTATCTGTCAGATGGAGGACAAAGAGATGCTTGTTGGCAAAGCGACCGAGCGTTCCCTTCAATGCTTGTATTCATGAGAGGGGAGAACTCACCAGGATTCCCAGCAGACTGAGAGCAACACAACTCCAGACTCGCTGAGCATACCGAACCTGTCCTTTCAGCACGTACGGCCATACAGCCTTTGCTACAAGTGCAGGCGCAATATTCGCAAATGCAACCACACCAGTCGGGACGCCTTTTGGTATCAGCTCCAACGCTGCAGTGAGAATGACAACGTAGAGGGCATTGTTCGTAGTACCTAGCGTCAAGAAGCCGAGAGCGAGTCGAAGTGTCGGACTCGGTGCTTTGAGACTTTGAAGTATTCTCAAGTGTACTGATTGCTTCTCTGGTCTACTTCTCGAACTTTCTGATGGACCTGAATGGAGGTTTTGCATCGGAATGTCGTCCGATCCTTCGCTCATCCACCCCAGAGCAATGTTTTCGAGCTTGCTCAAGAGGTGCGCAAGTCACTCAAAATGAATAGCATAGCCTGCCTGGCAGGATGATCGGCTACTAGTAATGTTAACGCGCCCCCCCTCGCACCGTGTCTGTTCTGATAAACTCAAGCTTTACTATGAACCGCGTGGCGCTCAAGAAGAAAATTGGCAATTTAAGCTTTATTGCACGGCAGCGTCGTCGCTTTGATCGTGTCTTCCTTGCTTCCCGCCTACGCTCCCCGATGGAGACGTACGACTTTAGGCAATTTGCACCCTCTTACTGCATAGTACACGCAGCACTCTTTCGCTCATTGTCAAACGCTTCACAACTCTTGAACGACTTGAAGACAAAAGGTGCAGATGCATTTCCCATCCAACTTGCTCTCATCGACGCGGCATACATCACAAGCAGAGAGCACCTTCTAATCGCCGTTCATCAAGCTCTCTTGAGTAGTAGTCGAGGAATTTCAACGGCGTCACCTAGCAAGGATGAAAGGCGAGATTCTGCACCAGTGCGGGGCCTCAAAACAAAGAGTATTCACTCTGAAATACTGTGGAATCTGAGCATCTCTTCTAAGGTCGGTAGAGTTGCGAGATGAAAGGGTGTAGAGGATCCTTCTGATGTGTGTATATCGTGTATCTCCTTCCACTCTCGCACTCTCGCAAACAGATAATGGACTCGTTTCGCACTTTTGGAGTCTCAGAGACTACGCAAGATGTGATTGCTATTCACATTGCGGAAGAAATTTCGGCAGAATCTCGTCAAATTCTGTCGCTGATCAGTGAGGTCGTCGAAGGGACGCTGAAGCAAGATGGGTTGGATGCTCTCAATTACTGGAAGGAAGGGGAAGGCAGAGCAATGCTAGAAGGAGAACACAGCCCAGTCATGTGGGACAAGGTCAAGAAAGCGTACAAGCTGGAGGAATCAACAGACCGAAAGAGAGTGGAAAGTCTCGTAACCAGCATGGTGGCCATGAAGAGCGTAGCTTCTTGATCAGAAAGAGAAAGAATTGCAGCGATTGTGAATGTATTGTAGTGATGACGACGACGTGGAGGAGATATATGTACAGATTAGGGTATACTGGTCTGTTAAGATGGGAACGTCATGGCTGCTGCTGCTTGCCTAATGGCAAGTGCTTCCGAGTGACTGAGAGGAGGAGAGCCGGCGTTGTCAAGAACAAGCTTGGCTCGCTTTAGTCTGGAATGAAGCTGATGATGAAAGGACGACCCATTAGATCTTTCCTCAGCCGATCTTCCGCCCGTCACACCGTTCACTCACTTCCGATGCTGCCTCTTCACCCTCCTCCTTTCTACTCTCTCTGTCAGCCTTCAGCAATAGGAGCTGCTTCTTCGACGTTTCCAGTTCTCTTTCCTGCTCATCGATAGCTTGCGTCATGGATACGGTCTCCATTGCTTCCGGAAGAAGTAGTGATTCGAGCACTGCAATATCACTACTGAAGCCTCCGAGTTCCAATAGTGCAACCTCGTCTCGATCCTCAGCCTCTCCCTCACCTAATCTATCCCCTCGTTCCACTTGCCAACTCATGACGCTGCCGGTGATGGACCCGTACGAAGCTGACGCCATACCTGCTCCTAAGCCTACGTTTCTGGAAGCGTGAGGCATCTTTACAGTTGGAGGAACGAGTGTTTCATTCAGCTTCACCTCCGCCCTACGAAGCGCACTTGTAAGCAGGGAAGATAAGTCCTTTTTGCCTTTGGCGGAAAGCTTTGCCATCATGGGTTGCGCTGCTTTCCACACAAGCCCGCCTTCATTGACCAGCGACTCCTTCTCCTCGATAGCCAGCCTTCTCCACTTCTTCTTCTCTGCTTGGCTCAAGCCCTTCTGTCTGTTCCGAGATCTTCTCTCAGGCTCTTCCTCTACATCCTCTTCTTCGTCTCCGTCATCGTCATTATCTTCGTCTTGTGGTGTTGCACGCGCGTGTCTTTCGAGCTCGTCCTCTGACTGCACTTCACTGCTCTCCTCTTGCTCTATGCTGCTGTCATACTGATCATCCCGTCCCCTCTTGGTTGTCTTACGAGGTGGCATACTTGGTCATTATCAAGCCAGCGTCATGTCTTGTGTGTGTGTGAAAGGAGAGCTCGGTTCACAAGCTCTGCATCGCTGTTTACGCCTCTCTGTTGTTCCAAACGCGTCTTCCAAGCCGTCAACTTCACGTTAAAGGGGAGAGGGGTCTTCGAGTGTCACTTTCGAGCTCTAAATTTACCTGTCGCTTGGCTTGTCGTTTCCTCTCTCTGGTGACCTGCTTCCTTCCTCGAATCGATATCGCCTGTCAGTACAGGAGGCGTCGGCAAGGAAGATTGTTCCATCGAGTACGGACATGCCTGTCTCGACGATCTCGGCGGCGCAGAAGGTGCCAGGAGACTGGGCACCAAGCGCCTACCGAACAGTTGCGCAAGAATTAACGTCGTCATTAGACTTGGGACCATCTGAGTCTGAGCTCATCGATTCTCTGGTTCATCTTCACTTTAGCGTCTATGCTCAAGCAGAGAAGCTACGGAAGAGGCAGGGAAGGTCCTTAAAGCTGGGTCCAAGGAGCTTCTTGGACTTCATCAACCAGTATGTCGGACTGAGTAACGAGAAGAGGGAAGGTTTGGAAGAGGAGCAGAGGCACCTGAATGTCGGATTAGACAAGCTGAGGGAAACGGTCAAGGCAGTGTCTGAGCTGCAGAAGAACCTGGCTATTAAGAGAACGCAATTGCAAGCCAAGAACAAAGAAGCCAACGAGAAATTGAGGCAGATGGTCACAGATCAAAAGACAGCTGAGGAGCAAAAAGCAGCGTCCATTCAAATTCAGAGCAATCTCGAAATTCAGGAGATGGAGATCAGCCAGAGGAGAGAAGTTGTGATGGGAGACTTGGCTGCTGCAGAACCGGCTGTACAGGAAGCTCAAGCATCCGTCAGTAATATCAAGAAGCAGCATCTGACTGAAGTTCGATCGATGGGAAATCCGCCAGCCCCGGTCAAGAATGCCATGGAGAGTGTCTGCATTGCCCTGGGTCATCGGGTAGACAGCTGGAAAACAGTTCAAGGTATTCTTCGACGAGATGACTTTATCGCTTCGATAGTAAATTTCGACACTGATCGGCAAATGACAAGGCAAGTGAGGGAGAAGATGAAGAGAGACTACCTGAGTCAAGCCGGCTACAATTACGAGATGATCAATCGAGCATCAAAGGCATGCGGACCACTGGCCAAGTGGGTTATTGCACAGGTACAGTATTCTGAGATACTCGATCGAGTCGGACCGTTGAGAGAAGAAGTCGAATCATTAGAGACGCAAGCACACGAGACGAAGCATCAGGCATCAACGATCGTGGAGATGATCGGCGAACTGGAGAATAGCATTGAGAGGTACAAAGCAGAATACGCCGCTTTGATCAGTGAGACGGAAGCCATCAAGAAGGAGATGGAGAGGGTTCAAACAAGGGTGGATCGCAGCATACAGTTACTAGATAGTTTGGGATCAGAAAAGGAGAGGTGGGAAGCAGGCAGTCGAACATTCGAAGCGCAAATGAGCACCATTGTGGGTGATGCGCTTCTATCTGCCGCTTTTCTCACCTATGCCGGTTTCTTTGATCAACAGTACAGGGAGTCGATGTGGCAGGGTTGGACAGCGCATCTGGAGGCAGCAAACATCAAGTTCAAACCAGAGCTGTCTTTTGCGGACTACCTGTCCACTGCCGATGATAGACTCGGATGGCAGTCGAGGTCACTCCCAGCAGACAACTTGTGCACAGAAAATGCAATCATGCTGAAAAGGTTCAAGCGCTTTCCTTTGATCATCGATCCTTCTGGTCAGGCGACGACGTTCCTGAGCAATGAATACAAAAGTCGCAAATTGACCGTGACGAGCTTCTTGGACGACGCTTTCCTGAAGAACTTGGAGAGTGCTCTTCGATTCGGCAACCCACTCTTGATACAAGACGCCGAGCATCTTGATCCGATCATCAATCCTGTACTTAATGGAGAGCTAAGAAAGACGGGAGGAAGGGTGCTAATACGACTAGGCAATCAAGAGATCGACTTTTCACCATCTTTCACCATGTTCCTGTCCACTCGAGACCCTTCGGTGGAATTTACCCCCGACGTGTGCAGCAGGGTGACGTTTGTCAATTTTACCATGACACGGGGAAGCCTACAGAGTCAGACGTTGGATCAAGTCTTGAAGAGTGAAAGGCCGGATACGGACAAGAAGCGGACGGATCTGATGAAACTGCAGGGCGAATTCCGACTAAGACTGCGACATCTAGAGAAGAGCCTGCTAAATGCGCTCAACGACAGCAAGGGCAACATCCTTGACGATGACAAGGTGATCGATACATTGGAGACCCTGAAAAAGGAGGCGGGAGAAGTGACGACAAAGGTGGAAGAGACGGACGCCATCATGACAGAGGTAGATCAAGTGACCAGTCAGTACATCCCTCTTTCCAAGGCATGCAGTTCTCTCTTCTTTGCCCTTAATCAACTGCATCTCATCCACCACTTCTACCAGTTTTCGTTGCGCTTCTTCCTCGACATCTTCGACTTTGTCTTGCGGCGGAACCCTCATCTGAACGGCGTCAGCGATGCAGGGGCTCGATTGAACATCCTGATGAGGGATCTGTTCTTGTTGGTGTACAAGAGGACGAGCAGGGCGTTGATGCATCACGATCATATTGTGCTTGCCACCCTTCTTGCGCAGATATGGGCAAAGGAAGGCAACGATCCACACGCCTTGGATGGCGATGAGTTCGACTTCCTTCTCGAAGGGGGCGACACTATCGCAGTGCCTGCTCATGCGAGTACCTCGACAGTTTTATCAGCAGAACAACGGCTGAAGGTCGGCTCCTTTATGAGATTGCACTTCTTCAGATCCATCGATGCACATCTGGACGCAAATCAAGACCAGTGGAGAGACTTTCTTACATCCAGCGTCCCGGAAACCATCGTGCCACCATTTTGGAAGCAAGACGACGAAGACGAGTCTGCTCTTATCGATGCCGTTCGAACATCTTTGGTGGTCAAGTGCCTCCGACCAGATCGAGTCGTGCAAGCCGTCGCCTTGCTTGTCAGCACCGTCTTCTCCCTGGACATCCTGAGCGAGACTGCGTATGACTTGCAGAGCATAACCACCGATGAAGTCGGTCCAGAGACACCCATCGCCCTTTGCTCTGTGCCAGGCTTTGATGCCTCATATCGAGTCGATAGTCTGGTGAAAGCGAGCAACGCGAAATGCACATCGGTAGCAATGGGATCGCAGGAAGGGTTCCAGCTGGCTGATCAAGCAATCACAACGGCGGCCAGAACAGGCTCGTGGGTATTGCTCAAAAACGTGCACTTGGCCCCTTCCTGGTTGTCACAGCTGGAGAAGAAGATGCTGCACCTGAATGCGCATCGCAACTTCCGACTATTTCTCACCTGCGAAACGAACCCAGTCATCCCCGTCAACTTCCTGCGAGCTAGTCGAATCTTGATGAACGAGCCGCCGCCTGGTCTAAAGGCAAACATGCTGGACTGTCTTCGGGGAATCAGTACAAAGCGTCTGGAGTCATGTCCAGTCGAGACGGTGCGCATCTTCTTCTTGCTGGCCTTCTTCCATGCGACGCTGATCGAAAGGCTGAGGTACACACCACTTGGTTGGAGTAAAGTGTTTGAGTTCAACGACTCGGATGCAGAGACGGCCCTGAACACGATCGAAGGATGGGTACAGCGAGTGTCCAAGGGTCGAAGCAACATTGACCCTGGTGCTGTTCCTTGGGATGCGCTCAAGGCCTTGCTCAAGATGAGTGTCTACGGAGGAAAGATTGACAACGTGGCAGATCAGCTGCTACTCGACAGCTTCGTCGACAGTATTTTCACCCCTGCTGCCTACGAAAGCACCTTCCAAATGGTCGAGGGGCAAGATGAGGAAAGTCGCTTCCTCGTTGCACCAGAGGGCACTCGAATGGAAGTGTTCGTCGACTGGGTCAACAGACTGCCAGACCAGCAACCACCTCAATGGCTGGCTCTTCCTCCAACAGCCGAAAGGGTCATTGCCACAGCACAAGGTACTGCCCTCCTTAATAAGCTGATCCGGATGAGGCAACTGTCGGATGAAGAAAGCGACGCAGAGCTAGTCTCCGCTCCTTCCGCCGCCATCATTGCTGCTGCTGCTGCTGCCGCCGCCGCCGCGACCTCTTCCAGTGGTGAGGCAGCCAAGAGCTGGCAGTCCGTGCCTCAATGGATGAAGACACTCCACTCGAACGCGCAGGAGTGGCTCAAGGTGTTGCCTGTAGAGCTGAATAAGCTGAAAGGATCTTCGGATAGCATCACCAATCCGCTATTCCGATTCTGGGCTCGAGAGTATCGAATCGGCGTCGGACTGCTCCACTCGATACGAGCAGACCTGCAAGAGGTTTCATCCGTTTGCACGGGCGAGAAGCGCCAGACGAATCACAATCGCAGTCTACTGAATGACTTGGCAAAAGGAATCGTGCCTCTGACATGGCGGAAGTACACGATTAGCAGGTCAATGACACTGAATCAGTGGATATTCGATCTGCAGCTACGGCTGAAACAATTGAATTTTATTGCAAGTGAGAATGCGGCCACTACTCGATTCGAGGTGTTTGCAGTCAATCTGGGGCTGCTCTTCGTCCCCAGCGCTTACCTGACCGCCACCAGACAGTCGATTGCCAATCGAAACAAGATCAGTCTCGAACACTTGTCGTTGCAGTTGTCTGTTGCCGACGGCGGACGATCGCTCAATGGCTTTGCGATAGAAGGTGAGTATGTGTGTGTGAACTGTTACGTGATTGTGTGAAGGTGAAACTCGCTCGTACAGCTCTACTGACGTCGTGACTCTTCTTCTTCTCGCAGGTCTTAAATTGCAAGGAGCGATCTGGACCGGCTCTCACCTCGAGCTGAATGACGGCAGCACGACCGAGCTGGAACCGAGCAGCTTGATCTGGCTCGAAACAGTCTCGCCATCGACGCTACCAGTGGACAAAGGTGTGCCTCTCACGGTCTATCTGAATGCAGACCGGAGTGTTTCGCTATTTTCGATTCATCTAGCTGCATCGCACGGCGTAAAGGCCTCGATGATTGCCAAACGGGCTGTGGCTCTTCGCGCTGCCTGATCGCATGTTATGCCCATGTCGTATGAGGGAAGACTTTGTAGTAGTAGTAGTCATAGTAGTCATAATAGTCATAGTAGTAGTCAAGATAGGATCATGGGCGGACAGGTCTTCCTCCTCTTTAGCGCCGCCTAACTATACACTCGTGTCGGTGGGAATGATTGATGATATTGGTATGGTGTTACATTGAGTGGATTGAGTGGTGTTCCTGCTCTTGGTGTAGGAGGAGAGATTCTACGATTTCAAGGAGTATGTTACGAGTGGTATTGTGCTGTCGTCTCAGTCGGATTCTTCGTCGCTAATGACGATGGATTCAAATTGCCTGCCTTTGCGGGTAAAGGAAGTTATATCGTGCTCTCGCCTTCGTTTCCTGCCGTCGTAAGGTACAGACACGGTCGAGGGAGATCGAAAAGCAGTCTCACCTGCCTCCGCTGCCAGTTGTTTGTCGTGTGCAGATGTGCTTTGTGTATCTCTCTCCCTGTGACTTGTGCCCACAGAGTCCAATCCATCTCGCTCTTCTTCCACTTTGACGCCGAGGTTCGTCCTGGCCTCTTCCAGCGCTCTTCCTTCTGCTGCTACAGCGTCCGACTCTCCTGATCGCTGTTCCGCTGCTACTGTCATTGGGATCGCTCTGGTCCTGTCATTTCGAATATTGTGAAGAGTGCTTGTCTGCGGATCGGATGAAACTTCTTCTTCTCTCTCCAGGTCCTTTGTCACCATATCAGTCTGACTACTGTTGTTCACCGGCTTCTCCTTGGATAAGTCTCGTGCTGAATTAGGAGGAAGGGCTGCCTTCGCTTCCCCTTCAGTGCTCTCCAACGGAACACCGTCTCGGCCACTTCTTGCTTCACCGATCTGTCCCAACACTGCTTGAGCTGCCTGTCCTGTCGCGGCAAGAAAAGAGCCCTGTGACGCTATTTCACTAGTCTTACCGATGAAGGAGCCGGCATGCACTGCGGCAGGTATCTGAGCTGATTCTGCATCTATCGAATGAGATGCTTGCTCCTTCGTCGTCTCACCTGATCCTGATTTGAGAATCTTTTCAAGCACGCCGAATGCTCGATCGTAGCTGGCAAGCTTTTCACCCAACCACTTATCCCTCTTGTTTGCTTCAACAAAATATTGGTGGATGGTATCTAAAGATTTCCCAAAAGGCACTATGCCGCCTGATGTCGCTCCTACTCCCAACGTGAGCGTATTCAATTGCGTTTTGGCAACATTCACCTCTTCTTGCAGACATTTGATTTCCATCTCTTTTTGATCTAATCTCCTTTCCGCCAACATCGCTCTTTCGTTTGCCGACTCCATCATATTCATCAAGGTGCTGATAGAAGCTTGCAATGTGCTTGCCTCTCGATCCAATAAGTCTGTTGCCGGTAGAAGACCGACAAGTCTCCCTATTCCGGCACTGGCTTCACGTAGTACATCTGCTGGTGGGGTAGGGTCGATGTGTACCTTGAGCCGTTCGTAGTGATTCTCTCGAGGATCTGAACTGAACGGTCTCTTTGGTGCTTCGGCTGACAGTCTGCCCATGTTGCTATATCTTCGCGAATAATGGTCCACTTGACCTGGAACGAATCGAGGATAGGATCGAAAATCTTCCGGAAGAAGTCGACGAAAGAGCGTGGCACTGTCGTCGAATTGCCAGAATTGCGTTTTCTTTGTTGAAGCAGCAGGAGAAGCCATAGGCAGATTACTCTGTTGTTGAACAGCATCTGCACTTGCAGAAGGCTTTCCATCGCCCGAGGAAGCGCGAGGAAGACCTGCAGGCTTATTTGGTGTCGCAGACGACGGAGCGGCTTGATCCTTTAGCAGCCTTCTTCCTTCCATAATTCGTCGTGATGCTAGCACAGCCTCGTTGTACTTGAATTGAGTTTGCGGCGAGGAATCTTTTACAGGTGCTGGTAATGGATTTCTTTGCCCTCGCAAGTCTGCAGATCGATGCCCTTGACCTGACGATTCAATCAACATATTTGCATCCGGAGCATGCGCGGCTAGACTTCTGGACGGCGTCAGACTGTCGGTGACAGCTTGAGCGCCCACTTTACCATCGTAATGTCGCAGACTGGATGACGAGACGGCACTCTGACCGGGATGTCTTTGCTGATATCGTCCTTTCAGATTCTCGTGATATGCATTCTGCATGCTTAAGGCTGAAAGGATGGGGGAGCTTCCTCACGCTCTGTAAGGTGAATTCTTCTTATTACCTTATGCGTCGCGGTTGCTTTGGGGTGCGAGTTCATGCCTACTCAGCTCCCAGAACACCCCCAAAATTCCAGCGACAAAGGGTGCAGGAGGAAAGAGGAGGGAAAGAGTACCCGACTGATGGTCCCTCTTGAATGTACTTACTCAAAGGGAAAGTCTAGTCTAAGCGGGGAACGCGAACGAGACGCATCAATCTAAGCTTGTCTACTTTAGGATGCTTCAAGGTGTCAGATCTTCAGGTCAGTCCCGTTACCGACCTCACCGACTGAAGAAGCTCCTTTTTAGAGTGCTGGACTTATTCCAAGACATTTTTTGTTGCTATCTTTCAAGTCTGAGGCGATCACCTACCCAATTCAGTCGAGGCGTAACAAATATTCACTAACCTAAGCCAATTCGCGGGCTGAATCTATAGCTGCGATTAGACCCTTGATAGACAAAAGGGGTGT
This sequence comes from Exobasidium rhododendri, assembly GCA_026210745.1. NCBI lineage: Eukaryota > Fungi > Basidiomycota > Exobasidiomycetes > Exobasidiales > Exobasidiaceae > Exobasidium > Exobasidium rhododendri. The sequence continues at coordinate 3,672,823 of CP110630.1, forward strand.
ACCTGAAGGCAGGATAAAGGATCTCGTGGACGCTGCATGACTGCTCAAGCTGTGCGTCCATCTTCATCTCTTCTTCGCCTCGTCAATTTCCCTCTTCGCTCCCGCCGCCCGTCGATGGTAGCAGCTACATACAAGAAGAGACACACTTCTAATTCTCTAGCCACTGAACGAACAATCCTGCCAATTAGAGCGATCGTGCGACAAAGTAGAAGAAATCTTGGTTTCGCCAGCCTTGCGATATCTGCCTCTGTCTTCGCTGTGAGTTGCAGTCAATTTTCGACGCAAGCTGCTGCTAGACCTTTATTGCCGTCTTTCTCATCTTCGCCCTACAACGTCCTGTGCTTGCTTCAACAGGCTGTTGGCTTTCGTTACTTGCTAAATCATCCCACGCAACTCAACTTCTGTCGCCAAATGTCTAGTCAATCGAATCAACCGCCTTCGAGCAAATTCGCTCCCGGTTGGGATCCGATCAGTCGTCCTTTCCCGACCACACATCGCTCTGACGATTCCCAAACATACAAATCGAAAAAGGAAGGGGAAGTCAAGGTCGAAAAGCCTTACTCTTGGCTAGAGATTCCGCCTTCGGAGTCGCAAGAGACAAAGGATTGGGTCACTGCTCAAGCTGACTTCACCAACGCTTATGCTAAAGGGTGCACAGACCGTGAAGAAATGAAGAATCGCTTGCAAGTCAACCTGAATTTTGCTAGATTCAGTTCACCCAGTCGTACTGGCAGGGGAAAAGGGCAGACAGGAAACTATTACTACAGCTACAACAGCGGTCTAGACCCTCAAGCCACCTACTTTCAAGCTTCCAACGACGATCTACTTGAAGCCGAGAAGAGCAACTACGCTTCGCCACCCGGCCGAAAGTGGTTCGACCAGAATGTGAGTTTGACCAGTGTGTTGCACCCGTGTATTTTGGAACACTTTGCTTATCACCACTTTAACAACACCTCTCCTGCCCTTGACAGCTCTTGAGCAGCGATGGTACCGTTGCCATTTCTTCTCTTTCTTTCTCCAAGTCCGGCAAATTTGTCGCCTACGGCATCTCAAAGTCAGGCTCCGATTGGTCTACAATCTACTTTCGAGATACTTCGAAACCATTCGTCGATGCTGCTGCTGACGAAAAGAGCTCTGCTGCAGGTGGTCCTGATCGACTAAGCGACAAGCTTGAATACTTAAAGTACAGTCATCCGGTATGGACGCACGATGATGAGGGGGTCTTTTACATGCGCTTTCCCGAACCGACTTCCAAGAGGACGAAGCAGCAAACGCAAGAAGCAGACACGTCTGAAGGCGATGCAAATGAAGCAGATCATGGTACTTCTACAGATGCTAGTCAACACGCTGCCTTGTTCTATCACAAAATGGGAACAAGTCAGAAGGACGATGTCTTGGTCGTTGCCAGGGATGAAAAGGTAGTCACCAGCATGTTCTCATCGTCAATCTCAACGTGAGTCTGATTCAGCGGCGTAGCAGGCGACATTAGTGAGGCTTATCGTATCTCCTCTCCCTCCCGCCTGCAGAGATGGAAAGTGGTTGATTGTCTCGCACAGCGTGGACACCGATACAAAGTCGAGGACGTACGTTGCGTCATTGTATCAACCAATCGGGCCTGCAATGAAGTGGATCTGCCTTGTTCCCAAATTCGAATATCAGCTTTCTTTCATCATCAATAAGGGCGACCAATTCTATTTTGTATCGAACAAAGATGCACCCAACTCCAAGATTGTCCGTGTTCAGATTGACGCAGCTCAAGCAAAGACGGTCCATCACATTACCGAATTGACGGAAGAAGCTCAGTATGAAGATGTCATCAAGGAAGATAGCGAGGCGCCTGTTCGCGATGTCACAATCGTCAACAACGACAAGCTTCTCATTGTCTATTCCAGGGACGTCAAGGATGAACTGTGGCAATTCGAATTACAAAGCGGAACGAAGCTGCAGAGGCTCCTGCCCGACTTTGTTGGCACGATCAACGGCGTCAGTGGTCGATGGCTGGACGATGAAGCGTATGTCACGGCAGCCTCCTTCATCAATCCAGGCATCGTCACTCGTCTGACTTGGTCGCCGGACAGCAGCACAAAGGCGGAACCGAAAGCCACTCTTCACAGGACTGCCAATGTGAAGGGGATCGATCCGACGTTGTACAAGAGCAGGCAAATCTTTGTGACTAGCAAGGATGGCACAAAGGTACCCGTCTTTCTGACGCATCGGAAGGATACAAAGTTAGACGGCACAGCTCCAGCTTGGCTTTACTTCTATGGCGGTTTCGGCATCTCACTGCATCCAAGCTTTTCTGCGTCTTTGATGACGTGGATCACTGCGTACGGTGGAGTGCTGGTCTGGGTGAATGCTCGCGGTGGAGCTGAATACGGTGACAGTTGGCACGACGCTGGTCGACTCTTGCACAAACAAAACACCTTTGACGACGTGCTGTCGGTTGCAGACTACCTTGTCGAGGAAAAGATTGCCAAGAAGGGTAAGATCATCGTCAACGGTGGCAGCAATGGAGGCATGGGAGCCATGGCTGTTGGTAATCAAGCGCCTGAAGGGTTGCTGGGAGGCGTCGTTGCCGAAGTAGGTGTTCATGATATGCTACGATTCATGCATTTTACTGCTGGAAAGTACTGGGTGGCCGATTACGGAAACCCAGAGGAAGATCCCGCCATGTTTGATTACGTCTACAAGTATAGTCCACTACATTCGGGTGAGTTGGAAAAAGTCGATACTGAGAGATAGAGTCCTCATATGTTGTGCTCATTCGTCTGATCATTCATTGGGCTCCTACACAGTCAATGCTAGCAAGGTGTATCCGACGGTGCTGCTGATGAGTGGCGACCACGACGATCGAGTATCTCCTCTGCATACTTTTAAGATGGCGGCCGAATTGCAGCATCGTCTTCCAAAGTGAGTCTCATCTCGAGGGGGAAGGAGGGGGCCAAGTGAGACACAGTGTAGCTCTTCCTGAACACCTCCACTCTCCACCTTTGTCGTAGAAACCCGAATCCCATCTTGGCGCGGCTTGAGATGAAGGCAGGTCATGGAGCCGGAAAGAGTACGCAAAAGGTCATCGAAGAAGCCGTCGATAAGTTTTGCATCACAGCTAGGTCGCTGAGCCTCGAATTGAAGCCTCTCCCCCAAAAGAGCTTGAAGGCCAATCACTGATCTTGTACTATCATTAGACATGCAGCACACTCCCTCCAAATTTCACAAGAGAGAAAGAGAGAGCGTTCTTGGGAAAGCTCGGCTTGGGGTGGTATGCGTTCATTTTCGGGCTTCTGGTGGTGTGACTGTCCTGATTTGCGTTTCGTGATCTTCTCGAGATTGAAGGCATACGAGAGCGCTTCAGCGTGCGCATGTCATATTCGGCGGCAGTCGACAATTTGCGGTTGAGAGAGAAGGGGAGAAGGGAGAAGCTGTAGTGCTCCCTATGAGGATGATAGATGCACCTCCTTCTACGCGGCCACTCTATACACCCTCTTCCATCTTGACGCTCGTGGCTGCTATTGGACTGCTTTCCTGCCCGATAGCTCCATCTGCTGGCTTAACCGAATCACCAGGCTGCTGTTCGCTCGATGTTGGCACGGGCGCCGTCGATGCTCGGCTTCCTGCCCACTGCCTAATGATCTGCTTCGACATCTCCCCTTCCCACCCATCTCTCGCGATCATGTTTCGAAATTCTGGACTATCGACCAAAGCTTTACAAAGCAGAATAGCATTTGGATATCGGACGTACTTGAGATACTGCGGCTGACTCCAGGTCTGATGTAGATAAGCCAAGTAACGCAAGAATGAAGGAGATTGGAAAGAGCCTAGAGAGTGTAGGTATGTGAGGTATGGAGGCGAAGAGAGCGAAGAGAGGAATTCCAGCTCGATTGTAAAACGTTGCTGGTTCACTTGACGATAGTAGTCTGCGGGTGTGGGAGCTGCTGCTGCTGCTGCTGGCGCGGCAGACTCGGTGTCCATAGCGAATGCACAGCTGAATCGGGGACACAAAGGAGGAAGTATAGGACGAGCCTCGCACACTCTTGAAACAATCTTCCTTATTCAATTGCAGGGCAACCTACGCGTTTTTGGACCTACCTACCCATCTCCTCCTCCCTGCTCGACCTTTTTCAACATCATACAAGCGAGAAGCATTACATTCACCAAATATCATCATCATTGTCTTTCAGGTACAGGATTATTAACATCAGCATACGTAAGGCCTTTACCAGTGATGGGAAATCTTGACCGTACTCCTTCTACGGCGTCGGTGGCAGCACTACCGGGCACGTCTGCGTTGGGATGAGCTCAGCTCATCAGGCCGAGGAGAGCTCCGACCGATTGGCAGCAAAGACTACGTATTGAGCATTTTTGGTGGCAAGCAAGACATTCTCGTCTACCTCTTCCGACTTGGAAGCAGAAGTGGCGTCGCTGGAAGGGCTGATCGACGTCGCAAGTACGACGGGCGCAATCAGCGTCTGTACAATTTCATTGGCAGCAGGCGTGGCAGTGACCGGGGCAGGCGTGGTAGTGACTGGAGCAGGCGTGGCAGTGACTGGAGTAGGCGTTGTAGTGACCGGGGCAGGCGTAGCAGCAGGTGTGCCACTTTCGAGGCTATGGGGTATCAAGCTGCAGACGTACAATACCTTGTCAGTGAAGTACTTACATCATTTCTCGCCGAGTGCACTATCCTTCACTCACGCAATGGGCAACAACCAAGTAGCTGACAGCTCTATGCCTTGACCTGTATCGAAAGTCTTGATCTCTGTCCAACTCCAGCCGATAAAGGTAGCAATGTAAGCTGTACTAGGTGTGATTGCTCTCAGGATCGCCACAGCAGCTTGCAGTGCTACCGGTATACTCAAAGTCGAGAGTTCATTTAGGATCGCCGTCAACGCTTTGTTGATCGAGTTGGCTATTCCTTCTGCTTCCACTACATCGGCATTCAATTCAGGAAGTACAGCTTCAGGAAGGTAGATTGTGAATCCCCACCAGCTGGCCTTGACGCTGATGGCGGTGGTGGATGGGATCCAGATGCGCTTTGTTCCGTCAGACGTCGGAGTGGTGGGTGAAGCAGGTGCTGTGGTCTTTGACTCCTCTTTATGCAGGTAGGGCACCCAAGATGGCCAAGTCCACATCTCCAGGGTAGGTGCGCTGTACTCCTTCAGCAGTGTAACGTAGGACGACAAGCTGACGTAATCGTCAATCTTAGCATGCTGGCTAAAGTCATCGTATTTGTACAGTGTCCCCACCCCGATTGTCGAGTACAGCGACTGTTTGTTACCACTAAAGTAGTGATTGTCCGCGAGAAGAAGGGTTGGAAGTACGACTGACTTGTTGAGCTGCACCTTGCTGCTTTTGAAGTCATATGACACCATGATAGTATCCCAAAGACCGTCATCCTTATCACTGGCATCGCTTTGAGTGCTGCTGGTAGGAACTTCCTTCGTCGACGCAGCAGCAGGAATAGCAGTGAAGCGATTCGAAGCTGACGAGAGAGCATCCAGTGAAGACCAGACGGTTCCCACACCATGCCAGTCTGTGCTTCCTGAAGAGGTGTCCCCTTTGATGGCAAACTTTTTCTCGGCATTCGATCGCAAGTCGTCACATCGCATTATCGAGGCCGACGAAATATTGTCGATCAAATCTGCGGATGAAGCAGTGGAATAGAAAGGAGGACCTGGCGAAAGCAAGCTAGCAATTTTCTGACTTATTTCGTCTGGACTGAGTTGCTTGAAAGTGGGAGCAGCAGACTTGCTTTTCGACAAGAAGCGAGAGGTAGGTGACAAGAACGCAGATAGAGCTTGTGGCCGCACCTCTTCACCGCTCTTGTCCTGAGAGGACGAGAGGAATTCGTTGCTCATCGGGGTAGAGCTTGTAGTGGTCGGTGTGAACGACGTAGGAAATCGCGATCTGCTTTCGTGCAATAATTACGGAAGGAAAGAGGAGGAGGAGCACATCCCACCGTGATGAGTCTATTTCCATCTGGATCTCTGGAGCAGACTCCGTCTCAAGCTCGCCACTGTATCCGTGCCAGCCCCTGTCGGCAGAAGCAAAGAACGGATGCCTCTCGCAGCTTCCTGCTCTGATTCTGCTAGGGGCACTGATGGTGCCATCCCCACCTCCCGTTCGCAGACTGCCCTCCTTGCTCACACTGGACCGCCTCCACCACGTTCGTGTATGCACCTCGGTCGATCTCCGCATGAGTTGGCTTTCGATGATCATCTCTTTCTAATGTGGCTATTCAAGAATACGACTTCCTCACTGCTTTTGAAAAGGTTAATTCGAATTCCATCAGTCAAGGAACGAACTTTAAAGTTTTAGCGCCCATCGTGGTCTGCCTGTCAAGATAGGGGCCACGCTTTTCCTCCTCGAACAAAGAAGAACGCGTTGCGAGATGCTGTGCGAGGACACGCTTCTGCATAATGAGATTGGAATTGATGAAAGACAGGAAAAGGACATACAAAACGGATCAAACAAATAATTTGCTCGATAGTCGGGATCTACGCTTCTATCGTGCGACATGCACTGCACGTCCCAATGACTGATCCTATTCTATAAACTCTTCTCGCCCTGTAGCGAGGGGCTGCCTGTGGACGAGTCTTCTGGTATCCTCTCTCCTCCTGCATTTGAACGTGTCGAGGTGTGTATTGCCTTCTCTTCTTGACTGCTGAACTTACTTCTGCCTAGTACGCCTAGGATACTGTGGCGCCCTTCGATTGGCGGTACAAATGCAACGATCAAGAGTGCTACGAAGATCCAAATGATGCTAACGACCACCCAACCTCGGAAGAAGGGCAACGAGAAGACGTAGTACGCACCGTACATGCCGAAAGGCCACACTATCCAAAAGCCGAGGAAGATCGCTAATCCCAGAACACCGGCAATCTTACTTACTTTTGCCATGTAGGCTTCTTGCTCGGGTGTGAACGTATCGATCTCTCTGGCCTTCTCCTCTTGTATACTGGAGCTGTCATCGTCGTCACTGATGAGCTTAATTGAATTGAAACGCTCCCATGAGAATGGCTCCCCAGGGAACACGAATGAGATCAAAGGCGAAAGGATAGCTGGAATTGCAAAGGAGGCGATGTTGCCGTACATGCAGCTGATCAGATTCCCCGTCGTCGTAACGTCGATCACTCCATCGCCAAGGTACCATGACGTGGAGATCCAAGTTGCAAGACCGCACGCTAAGCCGACCAACGGTGAGATAATCGCAGCAGCCTTGGTTTGACGATTCCAGAGTACCGTGAGAGATATGGTGACCAGTCCTGGGCAAGTGATGACACCAAGGAAGTACAATGTCCAGGTCAAGGACAATCCGGCATAGTAGAATCCGACGCTGACGGCACTTCCCACAATAGCGAAGCCGATGCAAGAAAGTCGCGAGACGGTTATGATGGAACGCTCTGAAGCCTTGGGGTTGATGTATGTGTGGTAGATGTCCGAACTGACGATGGAGGAGACGGCAACGATCTGTGCGGAAGAAGTCGACGTGACGGCCATGAAGATGACAATGACGACTGCAACAGCACCGGCATTGCCCACCGTAGCAAGAGCAGCATAAGGAAGAACAAGACCGTTGTTATTTTCAGCTTCACTGAGAGCCCTTCCATGAACAGGCCAGTAAGGTGAGTTTGTGAATCCAAGGCCGACACCTACGAAACCCATCACGGTGCCTAGAGACCAAGGTATTCCGAAGTAGAGTATTCCACCGAGCATGTAACCTGGTGCTGCGGCCGTGACGTCTGCACTGAACGCTTTCTGCCAGTAGGATGAGTCCAACAACACGAGACCAAAATTGCCAAGCGTGTGAACCGTTCCAAAAGCGATAGCATTCCGGCTTGACATGGTCAAGAAGGAACCTTCATGATTTCCAGCGATCGGACTGATCTTTCCAGCAGCTTCCACTAATCTGTAGAGGTTATCGACTGATCCGATCGCTTCGCTGGTAAGTGCTTTCAAGATGAGGTAGATGCAGATGATAAGGAGGGCGACAGTGTGAGCCCAGTCGGTAATGAAGCTAGCCCGTAATCCGCCAGTGATTGTGTACAGGCAAACCCCCACGGGCAATAAAAAGATACAAGCGACCGTGTTCATCCCCGTTAGAGCTGAGATAGCTGCACTAGCACCTAGAGCCATGTTGACGTAGGCAATGATGTTGGTTGCAAGACACAGGACCATATAAACCAAATGAGCCAGCGTTCCATATCTTGCTTTCACCACTTCAAGCACCGTGTGGGCATGAGGCACTCTCCTCTTACTCTGAATGGCAATCAAGGAGAAGAAACAGATCTGTACAATGCACCCGGCGGAGAAGAAGTAGGAGCCTGCCAATCCGTAGTTATAGGTGATCGCTGTACTCGAGAGGAGAGCCGTTGACCATGCCCAGCTGCTTATGACTGCCGTGGCGGTCAGGCCAGTGCCAACTTTTCTTCCAGCCGTGGCAAACGTTTCGAAATGGCTGTTGTCTTCACCGGTTGACTGTCGTAAGGCCCGTGTGATGAAGATCATTGCTACGGCAAAGACTAGCCCGAATCCGACGACGACGCCGTATCCCCACCCTTGACTCAGAGGTGCCGGTATACTCTGTGATGCACTCATGCTGGCGGAGTTGTTTTAGTTCCAAGCAAAGACGACTTTGTAGGCAATGAAGGCAAAGACTGAGGTTGGCCGTTGTGAATCTTTTGCGAGGTTAAAGTCATCTCGCCTTATGAGTCAACTCAGACTCTCCCTCATCCATACAGAGGCCGAGATCGGGGTGGAAAGATTTGTGCATCTGAAAGGTGGAGAACCTCTTAAGCTCGAACTAATTCGCATTCAATGGCGTGATAGAGTCAGATTGGACGCGTCGCATAGAGCTACCCTAATCGGAAAAGCCGCCAAGAGTGAAGCGCAGAACTTGATTTTTGCTCTTCAAGAGGCAAGGGTGATCCTGACCAGGGTGACAGGAGACTCGAGACCGTTCACTCCATCCGCCTTCTCCTCTCCTCCCACTCCTCCCTCGCAGGTATTTAGATAGATAGATTGTCTCTGATATGAAGTGATTGACTAGCGCGCTAAAAGCACGAGCTTATTGAAATGATATTGGATTATTTCCCCTCTTTTAGCGTAATCGCCATGTCTGCAGAAATTACGTGATGCAAGGAGGGATGGAGAGGCAAGATAGGACGGGCTGTTTCCATCTTGTGCCTTACGGCGATCTTAATCTCTACTCTTGAGGGAGATACTACGGGAGGGAAGCAAAGGAAGACACGCAGGAGTGTGTGTGTCTGTGCGTCAGAAGGACGAGTGACAATCAATGTAGCACGGAATGGGACTAGCGACTCACCTTGTAAGGATTCATGATATTGTCCGGATCGAAGAGATGCTTGATATCCTTCATGATCGCAACAGAAGTGCTCGACTTGCTGTAACCGATCTTCTCGCCTTTCATCCTTCCCAAGCCATGCTCAGCAGAAATGGAACCGTGAACTTTCTCGATCCACTCGTACACCCAAGGCTCCAGTACAGCTTCAACTTCATCGTCGAAAGCAGCTGCCACTACATTCAGATGCAGATTTCCATCCCCAATGTGGCCGTAGCCTACTATTTCCAATACCTTCTTGTCTTTCCCAAGCAACCCCTTTTCTTGAAAACGTTTTCTCACGTCTTCAACTAGTTCGTTCATCTTGTCAACTGGCATACTGACGTCGTACTTGTATGTTTTACCCAACTTTCCCGCTGCTTCTGGGATAGACTCTCGAAGTGACCAAAGAGACTGGAGCTGCGTCTCGTCTTGCGCCAGTACACCATCTACGATGGCTTCCGATTCCATCAGTTCTTCCAGCAGCTCCGACAATTTCTCGTCGTCGTGCTCCTTCCTGCTACCACTTGTCTCGATCAAGATGTAAAAGGGGTGCTTTTCCTGGAAGGGATCCTTCACCCCGGCCGTGGCGTGGGCCTTTACCATTTGCATGCTCTGTGTGTCAAAGAATTCAAAGGCAGATAGAATCTCCCCACAATGAGACTTGACCCTCGAAAAGACGTCTTGAATGGCATCAAACGACTCTACGGCAAAGACCGCGACGTTGACGGCGGTTGGTCGTTTTGGCGTAATGATTGAAATTCCTGTGATGAGGCCGATGGTGCCTTCGCTACCAATAAAGAGCTGCTTCAGATCAAATCCAGTGTTGTCTTTCCGCAAAGTACTGAGACCGTCTAAGATGTTTCCATTGGGCAGCACCACTTCCAAACCTAATACGTTGCCATGCAAGCTACCGTACCGCAGAAATCGCAGACCTCCTGCGTTTGTGGCAACATTGCCTCCCAGATGACAACTTCCCTTCGCTCCAAGATCCAAAGGCATCATGTACCCCTTCTCAGCTACGTAGTTATCCAGCGACTCTAATATGCACCCTGCATCGCAAACGAGCGTCCCACTGACATCATCGAAAGAACGGATCTTGTTCATCGCACTCAAGTTGATGATGACTTCATCCAACACTGGCACACCCCCTCCCACCAGGCCGGTGTTGCCTCCCTGCGGAACGATGGCTAGCTTGCGCTCTGCACAGTATTTGACAATATCCGAGACTTCCTTTGTCGTCTTCGGCTTCAGGACACACGAAGACTTGCCATGATACTTGTTCATCCAATCATTGTTGAACATGTCTAATTCCGCCGACTCGACTGGATTTGGTGTAGCCTTGGTCTTTATGGTGGTCAATATTGAAGTCTCTGGAGTGGACAGAAGCGAAGCGAACTTTTCAATGTCCTTTTCGGTCAGTTTGTGGTGTGATGCGATGGGAGTGGGTGCCTCTGATGCGAAACGTCGAACCTGCTGACGAAGTGATGTGGGGTTCACCCTGGAGGCTGATGCTTCAGGCTGCTGGCGGGCGGCATATGAGAAAGCCCGCCGCCTTGAACTAGCTAGTATACTCGTCCTTCCACACTGCTGCAGAGGCAAGCTTCGATACGATCTCGCAGCAAGCGACATTCTGGTCTATGATGGTACAGGTGTTTCGTGTGTGTGGAATGACGTGCCTGCTACCGCCCGCCATCACTTGACCGTCAGCCGGCCAAAAATGGATTCTGAGAGGGGAAATATGGAGAGACACGTGATCAGTCGCGACGTTGCGCACGTCCTCTTCCGTACGGTAGAATTTATCATTGATGAGTGCCTGTCTGAGGTGCGTTGTGTGCTTCTTCTAGTGGAAAGCTCAAGCAAGAATTGTGGGCTGAGGAAATATAAAAAAACAGACGTGCTTTGCATCAGCATACCAGTGGCATTCAGGTGGGAGACAGACGACCTTGATGCAGAGCTTCGACCGCCCGACTGGTCGCATCAAGGCAGTCTATGGAAGAACGAAAGGGCTAGTGGCTCGGAGGAAGGCCTTAGCAGCAAAGACCTTTCAAATTGACAATTCTTCTGAGAGCACTGATCTCGACAGTGATGACAACGTTTATGACCCTCTCGGTCAGCGTGGCAAGGAGAACGTAAGGACGACAGAGGCGAGAAGCGGCATCGCCAAAGCAAAAGCTTTCAGAAGACCACTCTGCAAGTCATCTTCATCGGCTAATTGTGGCAGCGAGAGTGAAGAGGAAGAAGAGCGTGTTCTTCCAGCCCGGCGGAGTACTAAGAAGCAAGGAGGGAAAGATGCTGGCGTGCGCAGTCGACAAAAGAGTACAGACGGGAAGAAGGAGATGGACGATCTCATCAAATCCATCGATGTAAGATTCAACATTACTACACAGCCAAAATGTTCAGCAGAAACGCACAAACTCGTTGAGATAAAGCGATCGGATGAGGCTTCATTGCTGGACTTGTGTGGTCAAACACGTCCAGATGACTTCTCTGCCTTTCTCACTCGCTTGGAAGAAGACGTAGGCTGCAAGAGATGGCACAAAATAGGAGAAGCTAGCTATTCTGAGGTATACGGGCTCTCCTCGGCTAGATCTGTTGTCAAGATCATACCGCTTCAATCATCGAGCATTGGGAGGAACGGTGATATGCCTGAACAGTCTTTACTGAAGGACGTACATCGAGAAGTGCAGCTGACCCGGAGTTTGTCGAAGGTGGCCGACGGATTCGTCAAGATGTACAGGTGAGAAAATCATGAAGGAGAGTGCTCATCGAAGCGTGGCTACTTGACTCTGATCTTCCCCTCTGTGTCTTTCTTCACCAGCGCCAAGGTGGTCAAGGGCAAGTATCCCTCGAGGCTTCTAAACGCACGAGCTGCCAGACCACAAAGAGAAGAGGATACGAATCCTTGCCCAGCCCTTTTTCCAGCGCATCAATCTTACGCTGCCCTGACGCTCGAAAATGGTGGCAAAGATCTGGAAAGTGTAGAGGACCTGTCATGGAACCAAGCAGTCAGCATCTTCTATCAAGTGGTCAAATCGTTAGCTTCAGCAGAAGCAGCTCATCAATTTGAGGTGAGTGGGGGAGACGAAAGCTATGCAGATGTGGGAATTTATAAAATTATGGAGGAGGGAGGCTGAGTCATTGACCGTACAGCATCGAGATCTGCACTGGGGTAACGTCGTAATAGCACAAGTCGATGTGAAAAGCGACGATGATAGAGGCAGCACGGGACTGAGCTGTGAAGAGTCGAATGATCCGAACGAGAGTGGGGTAAAGGCAACGATCATCGATTACACTCTTTCAAGAGCCAAGATCGGAGACACGCTCATTGCCAATTCATTCGACGACGATTCTCTCTTCGAGGGACAAGGTGAGTTGATGGGACGAAGTAGAGGGAAAAGTAATATTATGTAGCGGCACCACTCAGAGAATTGCTTGAATGCCGCCCTTTTTACATTCTGCCACATCTGAACAGGAGACATGCAGTTCGACGTATATCGACAGATGAAACAAGAGACCAAAGGTGACTGGTCTGGCTACTACCCTCACACCAACGTACTAGTGAGTCCCAGCTGGTCCTGCTAGCTCGGAAGAGTACCCGACCTGGCTTCGCTTGCGATCAAGACCTGGCCCTCTCTGAACACTCTTTCCTACAGTGGCTAAATTACCTTGCATCCAAGCTCATCGACGAAAAGCACATACCCAACCCAAAAAGACGAAGTCAACTCGGGGCAAAGGCGAACAACGAACTAGAGTCTCGTAACTTTCTCATGGAGACGAAGAGACTGCTAATGACGAGGAGATTCGATTCAGCCTCCGCCTTTTTAGCCACCTTGTCCGCCATCACGCTATAGTCAGTGGCATGAATCGCGGTCATACGTTGCTCGTCGGTCTTCTCGTCTCCTCGCATGTCGTGTAAGTCATACATCAATCACGTATCTCGTCATTATACCACCCTATTTCTTCTTCGTAGTAGTACAGCGTCGGTGAGGGAGAAGAAGTTGTCAGAGGACAGCCGGAGCGGTAGAGGATCGTCCCAACTCAATTATGGGCTCATCCCTAGTCCAGCGTCGTTTGGTCTGTGGAAGTGATAAAGGGAAGGTGTCAGCAGAGCCGATCAGAACGACGGCCTCCGAACCACGAAGCACTGGTTCACTTACTCCGCTCAGGGTCTCGAAGACGAATCACTCGGACGTCGCTAAGGAGGGCGAGTATCGTGCTTGTCAGTGATCGTGAAGACTTTTCCGGCGATGTCTCGGCACTACTCACCTTCCCAAGTTGACATTCGACATTGCTTGCGGCGTAATGAGGACGTACTGTACACCGTTGGCACCTCTCGCAGCCTCAATCTGGGATTGCAACGGGAATCGAGGTCAACTCCATTGTTCTCAAGCCGAACGATCAGCTGCAGGGAGACTTCCGGCTCTCATCACTCACCATCATCGACATGGAAATCTTTCGGTTGACGGCATCCATAAAGACGTCGAACTCATCCAGGCAACGGATCGGACATCCAATCGATTCCCATAGCGCCAACAGCAAAGAGACGGTCGAGAACGACTTTTCGCCACCGGAAAGCGACTTGGGGTCCTTTTCAGGTCGAGGACCACTTGTCTCATCCGTTTGAACGGACAGCTTCAACGTTCCCTTGTTGTGGTCAAAGTGAATGTTTCCATTGTAGCCTCGATTGTTCAAGTAATGAGCAAAGGAATTCTTCGCTCGGACAGAGATAGTCCGACGGAACAAACGCCACTTCCGCAGACGAATGTCAACCGCTTCCTTGAGATCAGCATAAACCTCTTTGAGAACTTCAATGTCCGCTTGCGCCTTCTGGAAATCAGCAGAGCACTGTTTCACTAGTAGGGTGACCGCTTCCGGATCTTGCCCGTGTAGTCTTGTGGCGGCCAAGATTTGCTGCTCGACCGACTCAATCTCTTTTTCATACTCTTTGGAGGACTTTGTCGTTGGTACTCGTTCGCAATGCTCTTCTGCCCTTTTCGTGCGACTGGTGACTTCGTTCTCCAACGTCTTTGCACTGGCTTTCAAGTCTTCTTCCTTTGTGATTGCCTCTTCCAGCTGTGCTTGCCGATAAAGTCCACTCTTGTGTGCCTGCAGTCGGCTCTTTGCCGCCTCCTCCAACATGGGTATCAGCGTCTTGCTCTGCTCTTGCATCGTCTCCACCTTCGCTTTCATCTTCAGTCTCTCTTCGTTAAAGGGTTTCATCTTCTTCTCATTGAAGTCGATCGTCTCGAGCACCGTCTGAATCTTCTCCTGAATCTTTTCCTGCTCCAATTCAGCGTCCTTCTTTGCTTCCACTAGTGCTGCAATGTTCGTCGGCTCGTCTTCTCTTAGCTCCTCATCGATTCGCTCAATCTCAGCGTGTTTTTGCCGTGCCTGACGTTGTATGGCAGGAATCCTCTGTCGACTCTCTCTTCGGCTTTCCAAAGCTGCATTCCGTCTTAGTTGATACGTCTCTATCTCTCGTGTGATGCCAATGACATGCTCCTGTGCGTCCCGCTGCTTTTCTCTAGCTTCTCTCGCTTGCCCTTCAATGTCCATGGACAAGCGAGGAGGTCCGTTATGCGATTGAAGACTTTGCGTGCTGCTTCCAACATTCCCGCCTCCCAATCGATACATGTCCATGGAAAAGCAGGCCTTGACATTGCGCAGCTTCTTCCGCATCAGGCGATCTCCTTCCACTCGGGCAGTGACAAGCGCACTCTGTTCGATGTGCACCGCGTTGATCAGCTGACGAGTCAAGAAGCCGTTTTCGATTTGCAACACTCGCAGGATCGTCAAGACGTTCGATTCTGGTTCTCCCCCTGAATAGTCAAATGCTTCGTCTGATCCCGTCAGGATGGGTATTTCCACACAATTGGCTCTTCGTTTGAGCTCTTGAAGTAAGTTTCGATCGTGAGCACTAGTGACGCAGAATCCGTTGAGTGTGTTTCCCAGTACACTCTCCAAGACAGGCGCCCACTTTCCGTCGGTGAGCTTTACGTGGTTCCCAATCGGTCCCACTGGCTTCTGTCTCCATCTCGTCTCTCGATCGATCAGATTGAGCAAGACGGGGATGTTCTGTCCAAAAGCAGTTAGTCGATTCGTCTTTACGCCCTCCATCCTGCGCAGCAATGATTCATTGTGGCTTAGAATGCTACGGTAATGATCTCTCTTTCCTTCCAGCAGACTAATCTCTCGGTCAATCTGGCCCACTTCTCTGTCGTATTCACCGCTGCGATCCTTTTCGTCTGCCTCTTCCTTTTCCAGCTTCTTCTTCTCGAGTTCGTCTTGCCTCTGCTGGTTGAGCAATGCAGTTCGCTTGCCGTGATTGCCATCCTTTGACCTGCGCGTCTCCACTTCTATTCGATGAAGGAGGCCATCAATCTGCAGCTTCAGTCGTTTGTATTGATCGTTCAGCGTCGACTTCTCCTGTTGAGCATTTACAATCTCGCGATGATACAGTCGTTCCTGCTCCTTCAGCTCCTTCATCTTCAGTAGGAGAGGCGTCTCTCTTTCCGCATTCTCGCCTGTCTTCTGCTCAAACTCCGAGATCGTAGCCTCGTGCTTTTCCTCTTCTTCCTTGCACTTGGCGAGCTCGCTCTCCACCTTTTTCCTTCTGTTCGTCTGCCGTTCTGATCGCAAGAGCACCTCTTCCCACTCATCTTCCTTCTCTGCAACATACGCCCATACGATCTCACTTCGAAGCGTCTGAATCTGATCCTTTTGATTCCTCGCTCTTTGAAGAACTTCCAGCTGGCTGTTTGCCTCCCTTGCCTTTTCTGCCAAGGCGGGCAGGGCCTCTTCACCGCGGCCAACGGCCAATCGGATCCTTTGCATGTTGGCCTGTACGATGTCGTATTCACTAGCCAGTTGCGCCAACTGTGTACCTCTCAGGAAGAACTTCGATGCTGTCGTTAGAGGGGGTCCTGCCTGTATCATTCACATGCCACTAAGCTCACCTGGTACTTTTCGTCGGAGTGTGAGCCGCTCAAGAAGCTTCGAGCTGCATCTTGAGTGAGAATGTTCATCGGATTGTCGACCTGAATATTGGCATGATCGCAGATCGCATTCAGTTCTTCCCTCTTTACCGACACAATCCTATTCATGTGATCTTTTGTCTTCCAACTGCCAGTGCCATCTGCTCGAATCATTCGCTCGACTATGATTTTGTCACCGTACTCTTTGTATCTGAACGCTTCTGGACCTTGGTTTTTGAGTGTGACTTCCACTATGGCAGCTTGTTTTCCTTCTTTCACAAACGACTTGAGTGAATTACCTCGCGATGTTGCCGTTGCCTTTCCTCCCAAAGCAATGGTGATAGCCGTCAAGATTGCGCTCTTTCCGCCTGCGACAGCCCGTCCGTTCGCTTCGTCAGTATCACTGCCAGTCTGTAGATGCCCTCCCCAGCACTAAGCTCTACTCACTTCCATTATGACCAATCACAAAATTGAGCTTGCTCCCTAGTCTTACTTCGAGACGATCGTGGCACATGAAATTCGTCAGACTAATCTTCTCAATAACGCCCATCTCGGCCTCCATCTATGCGGCCGCATTAAAAACGAGTCAGCGGTCTCGATCGTATTACACCAAGTCCAGATGACTCACACCACCTCCGTTGCTCCTACTCATGTCATAGATGCTCTGATCTTCTTCATCTACGAGCTCATCAACTTCGTCTCCCATCATTTCTTCATCTTCGATAGAGCCGTCATCGTGGTGTCCGTCGGACAAGGGAGGTGAAGCTCTCGGGCGCTTGGATGCCTGCTCGCATGCAGAGTCAGTTGGAGATTTCTTTGATCGCACTTCCTCGCAATTACTCTCTTGACGACTCACCGTAGGAGAATGATCTGCTTTGGCTTCATCCTCGCTATCACTTGGCGGCCTCTTCACTGGGCGCGCCATGATCACAGCAATAAGCCGGGAAAGAAGACTGATGGGAAAGGGCAAGGGAGAGCCTTGTGTCGTACAGAGTTAGTTGGTGTGCATCTTTTTCCTCTGCCTAGCGGTGAAGCGCGTCGAAAGCACGCGTTGATGGAATGCGCTTCAGCCCTCATCAGTCGACCATAGGAGAGGGAGAACGAAGTTCTAGCGGCAGCTGCAGGCAGTGATCGACGCGCCAGTCCTTATGAAATATAAACTGCTGAAAGGTAAGGCGTACTTTCACTGCTCCTACCACTTCTTCCGACAATCGTGCGCCCCAGCTCGCTGCGATTCATGCCCAAGATGCCTTCAATCGACGTCAAAGTGAAGCACAATGGAAAAGTCGTGAGTCGACGAAAGAAGCGGGTCCCTGACTTTATGACGAGAGCACTTACGTTGGATCATTCCTCATTCAGCATGACCTTCCTCTAGATATTTCGCAACCTGCCACGATCTTCAAGCAGTCCATATACGAGAAGACGGGTGTGCCACTAGATCGGCAAAAGATCATGATCAAAGGTGGAATGCTGAAAGATGAGACTGACTTGACGAAGATTGGTGCTCGAGCGGTACGTATCATAGACGCAGCGAGAAGATGTGTTATTCCAGAGAGAGAAGATATTCAGTCTCACCAATGTTCCTTGCTCTTGTTGTGATCATCAGGGTCAGACTTTCATGGTAATCGGTACCGCTGGAGAGCTTCCTAAGGCGCCATCAGGCTCGATCACTTTCATGGAGGACATGTCTGAATCTCAACTAGCAGAGGCCACGCAACTGAAAGTCGGTCTGACCAATCTTGGGAATACTTGCTACCTCAACTCAACACTCCAGGTCTTGCGAGCGATTCCCGAATTGCAAGTTTCGCTGAACAAGTGAGCAGCGTTGGTGTAGGAAGACGGGGAGGACCAGTGTGACTGATGTGCTACTTTCCCACTAGCTTTCAAGGTACTATGGGAGGTATGAGCGGAGAGGCCAACTTGACGTCTTCTCTTCGTGATCTTTACAAGTCTATGGGCAAGGCTGCTGATGCATTTCCACCCTTCGCTCTTCTGACTGTAAGTTTGGTTCGCATTGTCGCTGATAAGATGCATCCTCTGACTAGTTCGCTGCCCGATGGTATCGTTACCGTTTGAACAGATACTACGTCAAGTAGCCCCTCAATTTGCAGAAATGTCGCAGCACGGAGGTGGCTACGCTCAGCAGGATGCAGAGGAGGCGTGGCTTCGACTGGTGACTGCACTACAGAATTCACTGAATGGGCTCGGTGCTCCTTCGTCCGGGAACGAAAGCGCTGCGAACACGAGCTTTATTGAGCAGTACATGACGGGAAGGATGCAGATCAAGTAAGTGATGTTGGTCTGAGTCATAGTATTTTGTCCTTTCTGACTTGTTGTCGACCTTTGCTTCACGCAGACGAGAAAGCCCAGAAGCACCAAACGAGGAAGCCAGCTTTGGATCAGAAAATTTTGGAGTGCTTGAATGCAACATTTCCAATACCACCAACGAGATGATGTCCGGCATCCTAGATTCTCTAAATCAGCAAATTGAAAAGCACTCGATGACACTCGGTCGAACAGCGGTCTACGACGAGCAACGTAGGATCGACCGTCTGCCGGCCTACTTGACGACCCATTTCGTCCGATTCTACTGGCGAAGAGACATCAACAAAAAGACGAAAATTATGAGAAAGGTCAAATTTCCTTTCGATCTAGATGTGACACCTTTTCTTACTGATCAACTCAAGGCGAAGGTCCTACCAGCAAAGGACAAGCTTATTTCGATCGGCAAAGAAAGAGAAGAGAGGATGAAAATCAGGCGAAAGGTCAAGGCGAGAAAGGTCGAAATAGCCAACGCTTCGAGCAGTGGAAGTGTGGAGAATGCTAAGCCTGCTGATGCGATGGCGGTGGAATCGTCGCCTGAAGATAAAGCCGCTGCAGCAGCAGAATCTCAGCTGGGAGGAATGCTCACGGAAGAAGAAGAGTTCGCTTTGAGAGCAAAGGAAAAGGCAGAGGCCGATGCTGCCATTGACGAGACTTTGCGAAGTGACGTAGGCTGTAATTCGAGCGGTCTATATGAATTAGTCGGTATCGTCACGCACAAGGGAGCAGCCGCAGATGCCGGTCATTACATGGGATGGGTCCGCAAAGACGACGACCAGAAGACGGAGGCGGGAGAGAAGGCAAAGATTGTCAGTAAGCCAGTAGAGGAGTGGTACAAATTTGACGACGAGAGGGTGTCGGTGGTTCCCCGTGAGAAGATCATGTCCCTCGACGGAGGCGGAGAAGACTCTGTCGCCTACATCTTGCTCTATCGCTCGAAAGTTATCGATTGAGGGTAGGAAATCGAACTCTGTACATTGATCAACAAACGTGGAGGAAGAAATAGTATTAGATCGTCCGTAGGTGTTTGTGCCACTCTGAGCGGGGCAGGAAGATCGGAAAAGACGGTAGGTATGAGTGGAAATAGATACAGTGTACTGTTGGCAGGATCCCATACTAGGTCCGTCGAGGATCAGGCAGATGTACGTAAGAACGAGGGGACGAATGAAATGGCAGAGGAGGAAGGAAGGATGTTGGCAACCTCTATTCCACATCCTCAAAGTCGTCTCGCATGGGCTCCGATCGACGATAGGGCAGGACTTTTGCCATACCTCCATTGATTCCATTGTAAGAGCGACAGTTGTACGTCCTTGCTGGTTTGTGACCAGTCGGTACAGGTGTATCGCCTTGGTGGAATTCCTTGCCTTTGAAGTACGCTGGAAAGTGGCCCGAATCCGACAGACAATTGGTAAAGGAACCTTCAGAATAATCACCGGGGTGGTTAAATCTGCTTCCCATCTCGTCCAAGGTATGAGGGCAGTACTTGGCCGCATTGTCACCGTAGCAGACCCGAATGGAGAACTCGTCGGCAGACATAAAGTTGCTGAGGAAGAAGAGGAGCAGGTGAGCACGACGAACCTCTTTCTTACCTTGCAGCAGGTTTCAAACGTTTACGGTCATCTCACCTCCACTCCTTCAGCTGTACCCACTGTCCTTCTTGGCCTTGGACGTTGCGCGAAAAGACTAGTCCACCTGCAGTGAGAAGGAGAAGTGCAAGGACTAGTTGATCAGACTGGGCGTCTAGTCCTGTACGCCCCCATTTACCCTATAACGCACCCGGTGGATTGCCTGCGCCGGTAGCACCGTGTGGATCGAGCTCGCCCCCTTGGTCGCCGGCGGTGATCAGTACCTTTGTGACTGGAGATGGAGAGAGATGTCAGAAAGTTCCTTCTTCATAGGTATTATTCTCGGAGGGAAGCGTACTCTACTCACAGTCACCAAAGCCAGTGACTTGTAGGAAGTCCAATGACTGCAGGCGTCAGGCCAAACATCAGCCCAAGTCAGCACACGCCCTACTTTGGCGTCTCCCGCTCTCTCTTTCTTCTCACCTTGATGAAGTGAGCACCTTTAATGGTGCCCTGGGGCATGACTCGGGTACCATAACCCTGCTTTGTGCAATACGATACCATCTCCTGCTCTTGGTCGCCAATCGTACCTTCCTTGAACGGTGCCCAGAGGCAAAAGTCAGTGACGCTGTTCACGAAAACATTCTGACACTTGGACTCTGCACTGTAGGGCTTCCATTGGCCGCATTGATTGGAGCCTACTTGACCCTCCTCCCATGTGTCCGGAAGATCAGTCACCGAGTATGTCGGCTTGTCTTGAGCTTGAGTGTGGCTTGAGAACGCTGCAGCGATTGCAGCAAGAGCTAGAGGGGAAAGAGGAGAGAAGTACACCATACCCCTGTGAGGATGGGAGGAGAAGCAGCCGATAGAGTCAAAAGAATGTAGGGCACTTGAATGCCGGCTGTCTCTCTTTCAAGAGATGGGAGGAATTTCAAGAGATGGGAGGAAGGAGAGGGAAAGAGTGTAGAGGAATGTAAACGATGGAGGGGTAGATAGCGAGCGAGGAAAATAGAAACGGGAGGAAATCAGAAGGGGGAAAAGATGATGAAATGAGGTGGGTGAGAAGAAAGGTGCGACATGATGCGGCACATATTCTGGCCCCTGCAATTCTCTGCTCTTGCGCTCTATGTCCCCCCTTGCCCACCTTCATTCTCCGCTGTATTCTGTCTTTCCCGGGGGGAAATCAAGTCGCCATTTGGCGCTCTGGGAGCATGCTGTGATTCTGCGAGCCCAAAACGTGCTGCTGTAGCGTTTGAAGTACAGCGCTTCCCCCCCCTCTTCCCCCATCTTGTTCCAAGTAAGGAGAAGCAAGGGAAATTGACAGAGACTAATCAATATAGAGTAACGCGCACGGTGGTCGTGTCAGGGGCGACTGGGGCATCCTGTTTCTAGATGTGCCTATCAGTGTCCTCACAGAAGAAGTCTGTCATGTCTGCGTTACCCTTTGCTGTACGGCAGTCATCGTGATCATCAGTGGTGTGTGTGCTTCTACGATTCTTGTTGTCTTCCAAGTCCGTCTGCAGCGGCTCGGTCCTCGCTAACTTTTCAAGCGGAAACAAGATTGTGGAGGAATAGGAAATTCCACATAGTGCATTCACCACTGTCCTGCACTATCTCGTCATCGACCTGTGGTGCACATGATAGCTCCGTTGTCTTCATCAGCAGACGATCTGACGCTGCTTAGTCCTGCAATTCTCGAGCGATTAGACTGCGCAGGAATGCCTGCCCTGTTGCTTCAGGGCTTGAGCCGGCTAGATTCCAGTGCAAAGCTATCTCAAGGCGCACGACAATGATGACAATCCTACTCCAACGATCCTAAGGAAAGCGCAATTCAGTCGATGATGCAGCCTCGAAGAATGAGTCAGCGAGATGCAGTGAACGTCGAACGTAGACACTGAAGAGAGAACAGTATCCTGCGTCGCACTTCTTCCCTGCCACCATCTCACACCTTATCTTTTGCACCGTAGCAGGCCTACTCTCTATACCTTACAAGCTTCCACATCCCTTCCGTTTCCCTCCCTTGCTCTCCTCATATTTATAGCTCTCCGCTGCCATGAAGCTCTCCGCTTCCTGCAAAGTCAACTCACTGATCTTCTGCACTGCCTTGAGCTCCGTGCAGGCTTATCCGGGGGTCATGATGCCTCGCAACACTGCTCAGCCGAGCTCGCTGACCATTTCCGCGCAAAGTACTGCCAACACAGTCACTGCGTCGGATTTTCTTGCTTCCTCACCAGTACAGACAGGCGTGATCGTCAGCTCTACGATGCCAGTGAATGGATCTAGCGCGACGTCGACTTCACTTGCTCCAGCTGCAACTGTACTACAGCTTGCTCGCCAACTTGAGGAGCTGGAGGTCCGCCATCCACTGCTCCCGTCTATCCTGGGCCTGGACAATGACGAACCAGACGTGGACAGACATCCTGCAAGACAGGAAGTAGGCGAAGACGAAGATGCGTGTGAATGGGAAGACGACGAGGATGTACAAGGTGACCGGTTTCAACATCTCTACCTGCGAGGTGGAGATCAGATCTACAGCAGTGCCTTCACCAGCATTCACGCCCAGCTCGAGGAGATCAGAACGCTGTTGCAGGAGCTAGTTCTGTCCGCACCAAAAGCAAAGACGAGGAGGCAAGTTGCCGACGTCCATGACCAGGAGCAATGTGAGTGAAGGGCGTGATAAGTGGCAGACCTACTGACCCTGCCACGCTGAGCCTGGAATGTTACGATCAGCGTACGGCGATCGAGGCAAGGACCTGACGCAGGATCAGAAAGCATCACTAGAAGCGCTGGTCAAGGGAGTAAATGGCTATCAAGGCTCCATTGACGGCGCCACCAATACCGGCCAAAGTGCAAAGGAGATCTGGCAACAGTACCCGTACCTCGTCGAATTGCTTCCACTCCTTACATCAGCTACTCCGGACCAGGTAGCCGAAGCCTTGAATCTTATCAAGATGCTTGAAGAGCAGCAAAGGGATGCGAAGCCATCATCCACGGCCTTAGGATCCCAAGCAGGTCAGAGCGCCAGCGAAGCAAGCTGGGCGATACCAGGCGAATCTGCCGTTCATGGAGCAGGCTATCTGACTTATGCGAATGGTGCAATGCTCAGAGAAGCAGCCGAAACATTCGCTGATGCACAAAACAAAGCAGCTTTGCAAGCCAAGCTGCAAGCACTCCAAAAGCAGGAGAACGACTTAGCGATCCAATTGCGGAAGAAGACCCTCTCAGGTCACGACACTCTCAGCGACAGGCGCTACGACAGTCAGCCAGCGCAGGGCTCGCACAGTCGCATTAAAGAAGAGGTCGATCTTATCAATTCGATGGTCTTCAAAGAATTGTTAGAGAGTAATAGGACGATGACGACGACGGCGACGACGACAACTGCGGCGGCCATGACAATCACCAGCGACATGATGTACTTGAATCATCTGCCCTCTACCTCTCGGGCAGCGCATCTCGCGACTCAGACATTTCCTACGCCTGCCGTGCAGCGACGAGCACTACCTCACGACTTTCGACCTGTTTCTCATACAACGGAGAGGATTGAAGGAAAAGAGGAGGAGGAATCAAGGAAGTCTAGCATCTTAAGATTACTAACTTTGGGAGGCTTTGACGTGAGCAAGTTGGCTGCCGCTCTCTCGAATATTTCTGCTTCGTCTTCCTCTTTGCCTCCCACTGCCAAGCCTGATGATGAAATGACCCTGTCAGCACTGCTTGAGGGGCTAGATTCTGTGCAAGACTAGTTGCCATATGGTTACAGTCACCACAATGTCTGTCGAAGCAGTGACTGCGTACCGACGGCTGGACCGTTTAAGAGGAAGTGTCACTCTCTTCACCACATGTATTAACCGTATCCATTAGCAAGCCTCCCCAATGGAAATTGTGGTATTCACATACCTCTTCTGCTAGCAAGCAAGTGCTCCGTGCATGATGTTATCAGACCAAGGGAAATGAAAGATGAATGGCGAATTGCCCGCTATTGCCATTTCATAATTCTAGGAACAGAAGGAGTGTGTTGACAGTTGGAAATGGGTTGATACACCACATAGAAGGAAACAAGTGGAAACTTCTCATGATACAATCGAAGGAAGCGACCTGACAGTGTGAAGACAAAGATGAAACAAGAACAGAAACATTGAGGAGAAAGGAAAAGGAACAGGGGCACGTCACAAGTACACCGAGAGGGGGCGAAGCATCTGAACCTCCCGGAAGGCGGCTGGATAGAGTCACCAGACTTCTTCGATGGTGAACGCGCACGCACAGAAAATGAAAGAGTGAAGACGATGGTGAGGTGGGTTGTTATGGGAGCGGAGGCGTAAGGCCCATGGCTACGAGCGTTTTGTCGCTGATCCAAAAGGAAGACGATGAGGCGAGAAGTAATGCTGTGAGAGAAGAGTAGATCAAGTCCAAAGAAGGAAAGCCAGTGGCTGCCAATGTGTTCCATCGGTCGCAGGATATTCTGATCATTTTTTCAAAGCCCTGGAAAATCTCCTGATCCACTGCCTGCCTTCCCTTAGTTGGGAATAAGACGGATATGCAGATCGTTGAGCACTCCAGCATCCAGAGAGCCAGCTAGAGATGAGAAGAGTCCCTGGGTGGCATCGAGGTGAGTCGAACTAGAGTCATTAGTTGATCGCAAGGATCGAGCATTGGGTGTGTAAGTATACTTGTCATCCTCCTTTCCCTTGCCTTCTTTTGCTCACCTGCATCCACCACAGTAGTCTCTGACTTTTGCTGCCACCATCTTTCCCTTGTAGTGAATGTGAACAGTGTCACCACACTTGAACATGCCGCCCTCTTTGACTGCAACGACCATGTCTGTGCTTTTGGGTGCTGATCCACCGCAGGCTGGGTTGTCTAATTGTCCCCCACCGTACCAGGTAAGCTCTCCGTTGGTGATGAGCTGTTCACTGCGTCTCTTGCTGTGCTTTCGAGGATCTCTGACTTCCATCTTTCGTGCAAAGTCGCGGACGACTGGTGCGTTGCTTTCTTGCTCGACAGAAGCAGAGACTGCGGCCACACCGAGAGCGATAAAGGAGAATGCGATTGTAGAGAGTCTCATTGTGATTGAAGTGTGTGTGTGTGTGTGGTGAGGATTCAGAACAAAGGTCGAAGGAGAGTAGGTGGGAAAGGACGGTGAGCCGAGGCTGAAGAAGAAGGTTGAGAGGGAAACGGACGAAAGTGATTCGTGTTGTGGGTGTGAAGGAGAAAGGACGGTGAGTCGAAGCTGAAGAAGCTGAAGGGGGGAGAGGGACGAAAGTGATAGGTGTGATGAAGGTAAGACGAGAGAGAGAGGAGGGGAAATGAGATGCTCCTTCATTTACTCTGACAAGCAATATCATATACACACTCGCAAAACAAAGGGAAGAGGGGGCAGCAAGGTCCAAGCGCCCAAACAAAGCGTCGCGAATACAACAAGGCTAAGGCGCACTTGTATCGAAGGCGCGTAGTACTACTTGAAACACTACAGACTGGAAGGTTAAAAATATTTGTCAAATTGCTCGCCCGAACTTGCCTCTTTCGACTGTATGCGAAAACAAGAGTTATATCAATTTCAAGAATCGGGCAGACACAACTTCTTCTCGATTCTGTGCGCTTTTGCCTCTCACGTCCCCTCGATTTGTCTTTGCTTGCATGGAAGAAGAGTCTACGGAGAGAGGGGGAGGGGGTTCATGCGAGTCTATCATAGAATCTTTCTTCTTTAGTCCGAGATGTTGCGCTGCAAGAAGGTGGCAAGAATTCTGCAAGCGTCATCCGACGGGATCGATCAATGCTTTCTTCCTTGAATGAAGAGTCGAACGATGCGTCGTTTGCCGATCCATTGAGGATGAGAGGATCAGACCTGCATAAAACGTCCCATAACCCATCGTTTCAACCGACGGCAAGTGACTGCCAAAGGGAAAAACGCGCTTCTCCCATCGACATCGCTAAGGGTTCCTCTCGAAAGAACAAATTGGCAGAACATTCGAGGGCAGATGAAAAAATCTTGTTTTGTAGTGTCGACTTTAAAATGAACGCGTCAATTTTAAAACTCTTTTTTGCCTTGAAGCGCGACCTGCATGGCATGGCATGAATGTAATGTAATGTACCTTTCCTTCTCTCACGACGTGCATTTCTTGACCCTTTCTTCTTTCTTCCTTTTGTAGGATCCCTCTCGCTTCAGGACAGTCTAGGCACGGTAGATAGAAGTTGCCTAAAGGAGGGACAGAGCGGCATGAAGACGTCGTACGGATCACCTCCGCTAGTTACTCGTGATCTGTGATGGAAAATCGGCAAGTCTTCCGGAGCGGTGGGAAGAAAGTCAAGAGGCAAAGTGGCGCTAAACGCTATGGTAGCCGGTAGTGGCTGCTCTTGATCTTCTTCGCCACCAGCTACAGGCTCCATAAATGCTGTTCTGGACCTTCCGCAGCAGTATGTTTGCTCTCTTTCTAGCAAACGTTGACCGTCAGAATGTTGTACTGTATATAGGGTTCTTCTGCAACCATTCGCAAATGTAATTTGACAGCATTACAAGTAGCAGTGATGAACGCTAGAAAGAGTCTTACCTGATCTTGTCTACTTTAGTCACAGCGAGCACTTGTCTACTTCACCGACGTTGCTCCAGTGCCACGATGTGCGTCCTCTGTATCAAGTCAAACAAGAACCAAGAGCCCTTCCACGGCCTTCAAAGTGATTTAAAAACTACCTACAGTGGAAGCTATACTCTGCTCAAATCAGCATCCCAGCATGCTGGGCTTGACACCCTATCCCTTTCTCTGGCCGGCGAATCTACTGTAAGATTATCGGACCCTGTCCGAGTGCCCGTTGCGTATTGCTTGTCGTCAATCGTTACTGTGACTATGGGACACTGTTCAAAACTTCCGCCAACTGGATTGAGTCTCCTTCGACTTGCACGCACCGACCATCAAATTTCCAAATGCAAAGCTTTCATTGCCCTTGAAGGAGACCGTTGTCTGTTGCATGTACTGCACTACTACTAGCTCCTGATCCTTCTGCTCCCTCCTCTGTCGTTGGGTCCCACACGCATCAATCATGGAGATTCTCAAGAGTGGCCAATTAATGCCGGCGTAGCGTGCTTAGTAAGTCAGGATCGTCCTACCTTGCATAAATTCGATTGCACACAAGTATCAAAGATGATCTGATGATTCTACAGCCGACGCTCAAAGAAGGCCGTGTACAGCCAACGACCAAGTCTCGTGTCGGAGTGCCCTGACACCAAAAGGCACTAAGGACTTACGAGCGACCAACTCTTAGCAACCAAGGGACGACTTGATGCATACAGTAGCTCGGATGAGACTGAAGAAATGCTGTTCTTCTCACTTATGTTTTATTAACAATAAAAATCAGCCTAATGATCGACCTGGAATAGAATAGAACGACGTGTGGGGCGTCATCGCCATGAGGCACACTACCGAGATCCGTTTCGAATATGTGCGCCCCCCTCCTCTGATCCGCCGATGATTTGTTATTTTCCCCTTACAAGTTTTAGATATTGGTCGCTAACCTCCGTTGGATCACTGAGACCTTGGTGAAGATAAGGAAAGCGTGCATATTCTTAGCCTCCTTTCACGTTATGACAAAAAATCAAGTTCTATTCCCAGCCTACGCTCTAGCGTTGGCCCACTCCCCCTTTTGACCCTTTGTCGTCTTCGGATTGCTGAGCAGATTTTGGGCGTCGGCGGAAAAGGACTCTTTGGATGTTTCTTAGTTTGGCGGCTCTGGTCTTGCGACCTTCGTTCTGATTCGGGATGATGGAGCAGCAGGTACACCGCTTTGTTCGCCTTGCTGTAGCCACGAAAAAACCCTTTGATTTAGTATGGATCGATCTCCTGTCTCAAATTGCAGCGCAGAGGCCTCTCTATTTGTTTCTGCTCATCTCTGCGACATCGGATCGTTTCATCGTTTAAACTTCAGCGACCCTTCCTGACAACCTAAATAGGGGCCACTACCTTTCACCCTCCTACACTGCTCCCTTCCTTAGTACAGTCATATACCTTCCTCGTTACTTGACATTAACTTGTCTCCTCCTTGCAATGACAAAGAGATGAGGTTCTTTGCACTACTTCGAAAAAAGGATAGATCAGGAGCGACGCCCGACCAGGTAGAGCGTAAGATAAATCATCATAGCAATGTCAATGACCAAGAAAGGATCAAGAGGGCTGCGAGCGGTCGAGCTAGGTCAGCCACTGAATCTCAAGTTGCTCCCGACCTTCCGCCAAAAGCTCCAGCGCAAAGACTATTCTCTGACTACCCTTCCAGTGGGACTGGACGCAAGAAGCGACTCTCTTCGGAATTTATCGCTTCTCCAGCACACCTCATCCAAAAGAAAGACTCTCCCTTGGCAATGCCAAGACCAGACAATCTTGTCAGCTCCTCACTTGTAACTTCTTCACAGTCCGGACAATGGAATCCCCGCAGAAAGCAAGAAGAGCACAATGCTCTACTTGACAACAACACCACTGTCGGACAGGAATGCGACTTGGCTTCACCCTCAGAGCAATTGCCAGGTAGTGTTCAACTCGACCCCCCACCTTTCTCCTCTCGAGCACATCGACTGTTCCGAAGTACAAGTGGGAAGTTCAAGGAGAAGAAGAGCTGGATTGGTGCCCATCGAAATCAAGACCTTGATGATGGTGGTCTCGAAGCTTCAATAGGTAGATCGCTCGGGGATAATAGCAATGTTTCAATTGCTAGCGTTAGCAGCTTGTCGGCTAGCCGATCTCACAGAAATCAATTGGACACACACCTAGCGAACAGGGAGCATCCTCCAACTTCGGCCACCAGTAGTGCTTTTAGGAGAGTACGGGTAGCATCAAATGCTTCCATAAAGGATGCCTTGGCCCTCCTTCCAGGCTCTCCCAGCTTCTCGAAAACTTCTCCTGGGAACGGCGTCACCGAGGGAGTTAGAGCTTCTGAATTGCCGCCAACGCCACCCCTTTCTGGAACGGGTATTGGTGCGATTCATTTCATGTCCTCCAACGAGAAAGATGAGGCAATACCACCATCACCTTCCCGTTGGAAAAGAGGGACGAGTAAGTCTACAAGACCTTCCACGGCTTCCGGTGTGATACCTACGCCATCCTTGCAGTCCTATCTGGAGCAATTATCACCCTCACCCCGTGGATTGGCAACCTACGATAGAGAAGGTCGAAGGGCTTTGATCTGTCAATATGTTCACCGAAAGCAATTCGAGGAGATTCGAGACAAAGGAAGATCGAAGATCTCTGTGGCAAACAATCTCAAATCACCCCTTTCTCCATCCTCGTCCGCCCCCTCTCTCTTCCCTTCACCTCTAAAGAGTATGGATAGCCTTATCGAAGACTTGGAAACTGAACTACACCTGTTCATGGAGGATGACATTCGACATGGGACAGAATCACAGCGATACAAAGAGCTTCTTCTAGCGGAAGTCTTTATTGAAGCCCGTCGAAGTCTAGGGGTAGACTCGGCTGATCACCGATTGCACGCCATCTTTGACTTGGACGCTCATCTCTTCCCAGTGGATACGTTTGAGAAAGATGGAGAGATACGACCGGTGACGACAAATTCTACCGCTTCTGATTCGACCACCCACACGACAGCCATGTCACCCAGCACAACGTCACCCTCTTTCTCGTGGGAGCTCGGCCACCGGCATTCTGCTAGATCGCTGACTCCTGCGCCAAGAAAGAGAAGGCCAAAGACGGCGCCTATTGATGGAAGGAAGGTCATACAAGATGATATGGATGCTACTACTACTAGGACGCTTATCGATCAAGGTACGAATTCTTGGACAGAGGTAAAGGAGCAACGAGCACCCATGCCGGAGAGGTCCTACAGCGGACATGCATCGATGTTCCCCTCCCAAAGCTGCAGCAGTATGGAAGGAGACTTGAGAGATTATCAAAATCAGATCTTGACGCCAGCCGTCTTTAGCTCTAAATGTAGCCAAAAGCCTCTATCGCTTCCACCTTCGCCGCCCCGATCAACTGAAGGTCACTCCCTCGCCCACACGGAAGAAAGTAACAATCGAGCAGAAATTATGTCTCCCACGCCCGTGTACATGAAGCACTCAAAAGCTCCCTCGAGCAATCGAAGCTCGGCCAAGAGTGATTGCGCTCCTACTGCACCGGTCTTCAGCGAAATCATGGCCGTTGCAAAAGTCTCGGAACTGATGTGATCTTTGCCGTCTTTCAATTGAAGAACCCGATTGCGAGGCCTACTTGACCAATTCTTCCTGATCCCTTTACCCTTGCCATCATCTATCTTCCCTCCCGCACATATTTCTGTGGCCTTCTGGGCTGCAATCCCTCTTCCTTTCTCCCATTGTTTCCACCTGCTTTGCAAGTTGTATAAATCTCCATCTGTACAGTATATTCTTGTGCTATACTCTCCTGCACCCGCACACACGTCATCAACAATGTAATAATTGACAGCCTGAGAACGAGGTGATGCGTACACTGAGTGGGTGGTCCAGTCGCCCAAGTGTTCGTGCTCTAAAGTCCGCCCCTCAAGAGTCAGTCGCACAGGCGGTCCAACACACGCGTTGTCCGCCCGCTTTCAAGACTTCTTATTCACTAACCTTGCCCATCGCATCGTCTGCGCCCCCCGGATCACCCGCCGACATGACCCAAGAGTGAGTACGAGTCTATGAGTTGAGTCTCTCATAGGCCCTCTTCGGATCGTCTGACTATGTATTTCTTCCTCGGATACGTCTTCAGTCAAGTGCTACTGCTCGACTCGTCGATTCGAGATTGGGTTCTGTTCCCGATCTTGGTCGTCATGATTCTCGTCGGACTTGTTCGACACAACATCACTCAATTGATCACTTCCACACCAAAGATGCAACCAGCAGATGTGGTTCGACAGCAGAGAATCCTAGCTCGGAGTACGACACTGCGAAACAACCGATATCTCATTGCACCTTCGGCTTTTAAAAGTCGACTGAACTGGTTCACCGACGTCTTGGCAAAGGGAGACTACGTCAAGAAGGAAGAAGAAAAAAAGGTGAGGCTTGATGCTGTGTTGTATTTAGATAGCACTATCCTTACACCTCTGACGACTCTATCAGGAGGGTGAGATGGACATGCCAAAGAATCCGCTGTCGGACCCAAACCAGATGGATGCGATGATGGAACAAGCAAAGAAGAGCATGGTCCAGATGGTCCCTCAGACTGTGATCATGGGCTGGATCAACTACTTCTTCACAGGCTTTGTTCTGAGTGAGTTGTGTGTGATGTTAAAGTCGTAGTATAGTCTTCCCTTATTCTCATCGCTTGCTCGTCTCACCCTCGTCTATTCCTGGCCTTTAGTCCGCCTGCCCTTTCCCCTCACACTTCGATTCAAGCTGATGCTCCAAAGAGGTATCGACACGCCTGACATGGATGTCACTTGGGTCAGCAGTATCAGCTGGTACTTCTTATGCTTATTCGGACTGAACGCGATCTTCCGACTGATCCTTGGTGACGATAATGGTGAGTGCGCATGATTTATATTGTCCCCCTCTTCCTCGTGGAGCTCTGAACCTCATTACCTTGACGTTGTTTTAATCCGGCAGCGGCCGATGGAACACGGGATATGGCGGCAATGACTAACATGGGAGCAGCCGGCGCTTCTCCTATGGGGCCATCTCAACCTGACTTCAAGAAACTGCATGGTCAAGAGAAGGAGTCACTCGAATTGGCAGGTAGCGATCTCAACTCGTCCTGGATTGGAGATGGCATCGAAGCAAGAGTGCTGACTATGTACCGCAGGCAAGCATCTCAATGAGAGTGTATTCTAGTATTACAACTTTACATCAATCTGCTTGACCCCCTTGATTTGTAAAGAAGTTCTTGCGATAGTATCTGAGCTCGTCTATACTGCCTCTGATGTCGTCCAAAGCTCGGTGACTGCCCAGTCCTCGCGACCATCTTGCGTCCTCTCCATACCACCTGGTCACCAACTCTTTTATCGAACTGACGTCTACAATTCGATAATGAAGGTGATTGGTTAGTTCGGGCATTTCCTTTTTCAAGAAGGTAGCGTCAGCATGCACAGTGTTTCCGGCAAGGCAGGCCACTCCTGCTTTTGGTACACGATCTCGTATGTAAGCCAATACGGCAGCTCGTACGTCGGCATGCTCTTTGGCGATCGAATCATCCTGACAGGCAGCCGTCAGGCCAGACTGGGGTCGTGCGAGGAAGAGAAAGGAGCCCTGCATCAGCAAGCGATTCTGACGCACCGTTTTCCCTACCGCTTCGACCATATCACCTTGCCATGCTGCTTCGTCTGCAAATATGGAATGTCAAGGAGGCGTAAGCAGACGAATTAATCAGCTTACTCAAACGTCCTCGTATACTCCTTCACATATCCAAAACCGCTCACACACCACTCTCCCATCTCGTCCAGGATCCTCTTCTCTGTCTTTATCACGTAGCTCACTCCTTCGTCTAGCGGCACCAAGTTTCCGTCCGTGACAATGCAAGCCACCTCTATGAGCCTCTCAAATTTGATGTCCAGACCAGTCATTCTGCCCAAGAGACATTAGACTGTCAGATTACAGTAGACGGTTCTTCCCACGCGGCGTTCTTCCTCACTCGCAGTCTATCCAGACGAGGGGACCATCTTTGGCGGCGAGCGTCCTGGTCGCAGAGGGTGGTGGAATCCTGCTACTGGCCGGCAATAGCGTCATTTTTGGCCTTCTGAAGAATGCTCCAGACACCCAAGAGAGCAATGACGATTGACGACGAGGTGCAGAGTGTGAACGACGGAGCACTGTGATATTGTTCAATAAGTATACAGGTCTGCGCAACCCGAAGATCATTCAACGTTGCGGTCAAGGACAGAGACTACACCATGTCACCCAAAATTGGGTTGGCCTGAGCGCGCCCAAAATGTCATTATTATTCCCATCGGCCGAAGATCACTATTGTACTACCAATGAAATTTACAAGCGCCCCTTCCTACCGCTTTGCTATTCGCACCTTCTTTTCTTGCTGCTGCTGTTTTCTTATACGCAAGGCGTACGAGGAGATCAACACCATGGAGGAAGACGACGACACTTTCCTGTATGGAGGTGATGAGGATGCAACACAAGAGGGAGCAAGTAATGACCCTTCAGCAACAGGTGTAGCGGAGACACCTCTGCTTGCTCGAGGCGAGGTAGCCGGTAAGGAGGAAGAGGAAGGAACGGAGGAGGTAGTTGGCGATGTTGATAACGACGATGATGACGATGAAGACGAAGACAGTGACTCAGTAAGTCAGAGCTTGATTTTGGCTACGCTATAGTACATAACTCATCAAGTGTGGATCACTATCAGGACCTGGAAATAATCGTAGACGGGAGTGCTGGCCCTCCGGTTGGGTACAATGCTCGGCCTGTGGCCCCCGCTGCTCGTCCTATCCCGGTAGCTAGACCACCACCTTCCACGATCACTTCCGAATACACCCCAAATCTCAGACCGGGTCAGATTTCGGCAACTTCGTCTTTAGCAGCTGTCACCGGTGTTGATGCCAGCAATTCTGAACAACCAGCAGTCAACAAATCGAGTGCGATTGCTCTAACGAACGGTAATGAGTTTGTCTCTATAGATCAGCTGCCAGAGGGTCCGCCACCTCCAGTCCCGATCACTGCTCCCAGGTTAGAGCTAGATCCATCGGAGCAGTCGCTTATGTTGCCCCCCCAAAACGTGGATGGCGAGCCAGGCCCACTTATCTATCACGTCGACCCGAGCGAATTTGACGAAAAGCCATGGAGAAGACCGGGAGCTGATTTGACCGACTGGTTCAACTATGGATTCAATGAGGACAATTGGAGGCTTTGGGGTGAGAAGAAGCATGCTAGGACGATCGAGAGGAGGGACATGGAAGCAAATGGTGGCAGATACGACGTAGAAATTCCAGAAGAGGCAGTTCAGCATAACGATGTGAGTACATGCGACTGGATAGAGGCCTTCGATAGCGGCTGATCTTGTCTTCTTCGTGTTACCGTAGCAGCAGTATGATGGCGACAATGGTTCATCCAACTTCACCCCACAGATGCCTCCGCAGCAGATGCAAGCAATGCAGGCCATGATGGGTGCCTCGGGAATGTCCATGTCACAAGAACAAATGATGGCATTTATGGGTATGGGACAAGGTGGTGGTGGTGGTGGTGGTGGAATGATGCCTGGAATGGGAATGCCAGGAGTGGGTATGATGAGTATGCCTGGCATGGGAGGCATGTTTGGACAGCAGAACCTCAGTCAAGGAATGTTCCCAAGTGGATTCGGTAACATGGCTAATTTACAAATGATGCAACAACCATCATTTCGAGGGACACCCCCGATCGGCGGTGGCATCATGCGTCTAGGTGAAAGCTCCAGCGGAAACGTCTTTCCCGTAGATGGAGCTGTAGCCAGAAATTCATATGAGGAAGGACCTCGAAATGAAATGAATGGTCAGTAGCTGTGGCCCCACTGGAAAGAGGTATCCTGTCTAGTGTGAATTGCAAAGCAGTAAGCTGACGCGATCGATGTATCCATCCACTCTTGTCCGAATGATTCTCGTACGCTTCCCTCTTTTCTTCTCCATCTTTTTCACAGGTACAGGAGTCGATGAGGGCGGGAATCAAATTCGTGGCTCGTTGGGGCCTTCGTCAAATGTGAGTTTAGATGTACACCTTCCTTCCAAGAGTCCATCAAGACACTGACGTTAATCTCGTTACTTCTAGGCTGCTGGAGAGGAAGAAAGCAAAGCGAATCTTGGTCACTCTGTCGCGGGGGACAGATCTGATTCGGCGGGTATTGCTGGATTACCTCCTCGTCCCGATCCGTCCGCTGTCCCTACAGAAGCAGTGAAAGAAGCAATGGTCAATCAAGGCAAAGGAGCGGGAGTTCCAGGTGCTCCTACTGGGCCATCGAAGGGGGTGACAGTGCCAAAGGGGCCATCGGCTGATCGTGGAAGTGCGTCTACAGCGACGCTTCCTAGCAACGTACCTACTGGACCTAAAAATCCCGGTCGAAGATACAATGATCGCGATAACGGAATGGGTCTGGCAGATTCGCTCGATTATGGTGGAGGACAAGTTGGCAATCGAGAAGGATCCATCGGCAGAAGTCCGGTACATCAGAGAAATGAAGGAAGGAGTAGTTCGTCCTTTCGAAGACAACGATCTTTTGAATCGAGATCAAGAGATGCTTCTGTGGATCGAGAAAGAGAGCGATCTCGTTCCCGATCTCGAGATCGCGAGAGAACGAAAGATTGGGAAGAGAGTGACATTCGATCAAGTAAACGGGCAAGGGACAGGACAAGCGATCGACGCGGTCATGGTTCCTCGGAAGACGAATCCGATAGGACGGGAAAGAAGTCGTCAGCGTCAAGGAAGGGAGGGGCAGCTGAAAGAAAAGTCAGCAGTAGCAACAACAACAACAACAACAACAACAACAACAACAACAACAACAACACCATCACATCCTCCTCGCAACGCCACGGCAGCAACCGGAGGTCGGGAGAATATCGGGACGAGCGGAGGCAAAGCGATAGTGTGGATCGAGACGATGAATGGGAGAAGGAATCAGTCAACTCATCGTCCAGTCGTCGAGGTCACTCTTCTCGACAGCGAGGGGAAGGTGCCGCTCCCTCTCGGCGGACGTCCAATCGTAGTGAAAGGAGAAGAGGAGCTGGTGGAGGTGACGTGGACAGCGGGGAAGAAACAGAGAAAGACCGAAGGCCAGATCGAAGCCAGTTGAGATCAGAAAGAAGGGCAGGCAGAGATGGGGAGATTATTTTGAAATCGACATCGACGTCGACGCGAAAGAGGGGTGCTCCTGATGAAGACCTTTCTCCTCCACGAAGCAACTCTTCTCGAAGACGGAGATAGACGAGGGTGGACCACACTCCCTCAATCCTGCGCCCATTGCCTGTATCTGCGCATCGGCCCCCTCTCCACACACTACCCTTGTCTTATTTCCTACTTCGGTCCCTTTGCTACTCTCGAACGGTGCGCTAAAAGTGTACAATTCATTGAAAGCATGAATGTGAATCCATTGAACGACATGGGAGATGTGAACAAGTCATGTGATGAGGCAGAGTGTATGAGATGACGGTGAGGGTGAGATGATGCAATCTACTCTGCCTTCTTCTCGGCCTCCTCAACCTTCTTTCCACTCTTGCGAGCAATGATAGTTTTGCTGAAGGTACAGATGAGAGAAGAGACTGTAAGTTATTTGCCTTTCCCTCTCACATCGGTCCTTCGCTGCCCCACTTACCGGTCCTTGTCGGTCTTGATCTTTGTGATGACAATGTTGGAAGGGTGGACGGGCAACTGGACAGTGGTACCGTTGGTCTTGTCTCGGGTCACTCGCTCGACGTGTACAACAAACTTCTTTCGGTACACTTGGACAACCTTTCCTTCTCTGCCTTTGCTTGATCCACGAACAATCAGAACCTCGTCATCTCTTCGAATGGGAAGCGATCGAATCTAAAGTAGGAAGAGAATGTCACATATAATGAAAAGTCAGCATGCAGTCTCCTAGTATGTGGGAGCCACTAGAATGCCGAGGTATTATTTTGGATCGTGTCTTGCTGCCTGAGTGCCCCTACTTGATTATAGCATGCATGAGACTGACCCCATTGCGGTGCTTTCGATCCCATCTCATATTCCCCCTATCCTTCCTGCTGCTCCATCCTCTGTCATCATTCACTACCTGCCCCCCTCCTGTTCCTAAAGTCTTCCCCTTCAGTCATCTCAAAACACTTACACCGTGTTCCAATCGCAATTCCTTGCTGAGGGCCGAACTCATGATCTTTCTCTTGATAGCACTAGGTGCTGAGAAGTGAGCCTTGCGCGAATTCGCTCTGGATGATGAAACCATATTGAAGACTTGATGCTGGTAGGTGAGGAGCGAAGAAAAGGGATGTTCTACTACAATAAACCACCCCAATAGGCCAGAATCTCACTTGAGTCTAAGCCGCGAATTTAGAATAGACCTTCAAACTGTGACTTGCATGCGACACTCTCTTTCCCTGTAGAATTAGACAAGGCGTCGCTGCGGTCGTTCATAGACACGTGTCTTAGAAAATATACCTGTATAAACGCCACATGGCGGTCCTCTCACAAGCACTTCTGATTGAGCGCGACGCTCAGTCGGACCTTCGACACTTAGCGCGCAGGGCAAGATTGTGTAGAAAGGAGGAGGAAGTTGGATTAGCGAGAGCGGCGCATCAGATAAGAACAGGACAGAGACGTGCGCCTTTGGCAGGCTTCCATAGTTGATCGTGAGTCGTCGTGCTGACAGGTGGGCACGTCCCACATATAGACGTGCAATGCAATTGAACGATCCTTAACAGAATCCCATCTCTTTTGTACTGGCATCAACAGAGACGCCGGTAAGGGAGAGAAAGAGAGTGAGACTTAGCGAACGTCTCTTGATAATAGCCGCAAAAGTGATCAAGTGCCTCCTACTTAGGCCAAAGGAAGTAAGAGAAGACTCGCTCTCGATTGCACCGTGAAGCGCTCAACATGGATTTGGAGAGGTATGCATCTCTACCCTCCTCTGCATGTCGGGATGATCACTGATGCCGCTCTACTTTCCTGGGCTTGCATAGCTTCCGAAAGGCAGGCCATGAGGCTATCGATTCTATCTGTGACTACTATCAAACACTGTCACAGCGACCGGTAATGGCGCAGGTAGAGCCGGGCTTCCTAGGACAACTTATTCCAGGTAATTATGTGAAAATTCCGGGACCGACGACGAGTGCTAAACGCTGTCCTGCATGTGAACATCAGATCACGCACCGGAACATGGCGAGGAGTGGTCTAGTATCGCCAAAGACTACCAAGAGATCATACTGCCCGGCATCACTCACTGGTATGAGCAAAGACTAGTCATCAGGTATGATGAATGAGTCGCTTAAGAGAGTCCCTTTCCTCTCCTTCATTCCCCCTCCCACACAGGCAACATCCCAACTTCTATGCCTACTTCCCCGCCATTGCAACTTTCGAAGGGTTTCTCGCCGACTTACATTCTGCTGCAATCTCACACCCTGGTAGGTGGTGTTGTCGTCACGCCTAGACCTAGTGACCTGTGTTGAAGAGCTGTCCATCCCCTTATCGCTTCGCAGGCTTCAATTGGTCCACAAGTCCTAGTAACACAGAGCTTGAGCTCATAACACTAGATTGGATGGCGAGAATGTTTGGTCTATCGTCGAGCTTTCTCAACACCTCTGAACGAGGAGGTGGGATCATTCTAGGGACTGCATCTGAAGTGGCCATCACTGTAGCCGTTGCCGCGCGAGAGAGAGCCCTTGCGGCTATCGAAAGCGAGGAAGGGCTACAGCACGCCGATACTGTCTTCACTCCTGAGGCAGGTACCGCTGCAGCAAGTAACATTGATAACACAGAAAAAGACATGTCACTATTGAAGATGACGGCTGCAAGATGGAGGGGCACTACTACAGCGAAGTTGGTCATGTATGGCACTACACAGACCCATTCCATTGGAGCGAAGGCGGCCATCGTGCTGGGTCTATCCTTTCGTGCCATCGAAGTGTTCGCAAAGGACGATTACGCCCTTCGAGGCGACCAACTAGAGTCAGCTCTGAATGAGGACATTGCAAAAGGCCTTATACCCTTTATGCTGATTGCCACCGTCGGTACTACCAGCTCAGGAGCAGTAGACAATCTCCGAGAGATCCAAGGTGTTGGTGAGCATTCCTATATTCTGTGAAACGGAGATTGTCCACTGACAAAGATACGTTTGTCCTCCTGCCTTTCTCTGGTCAGCCAAGCGATATCCTTACCTGTGGGTCCACGTCGATGCTGCCTGGGCAGGAGTTGCCTTTGCTCTGCCTGAGTACAGACACTTTGGCCACTTGGACGCCTTGAATGCCTTTGTTGACTCCTTCTCCACCAACATGCACAAGTGGGGACTAGTGCAATTCGATTGTGCGCCGCTTTGGGTACGCAATCGAGCTGATGTGAGTGAACAACGACTCGACGTGCGCTCCCTAATGAATACTACTGATTCGCCCTCCTTACCCGCGCCTACACTCACTGTAAGCTGAGTAACGCTCTCACCCTTACTCCTGAATTCCTCCGGACAAAACAAGGAGACGCTGGTGAGAACACTCGAGCATTACCTCTTTGGTGTGGCCTTTGCCCCTCTTGTCTGATCACACGACTTCCTTCTTGTACCTTTTTCTCCTGACAGGCTCTGTGCTGGACCTGAGGAACATGCAGCTCTTCTTAGGCCGTCGCTTTCGCTCACTGAAGGTCTGGTTTGTGCTGCGATCTTTTGGTCAAGAGGGTTTCCGACAACACTTGCGGAGTTCGTGAGTAGAGTGTGTGGCTTGTTCTTGTCCATCTGATCCGCGAAAGCTTTCCTCTGCTGAGTTAGTGACTCCTCTTCTCTGCTCCTCGGCTTAGTCTTGCGCGATCACAAGAGTTCAATGACTTGATCAGGACAGGGCCTACGCCACTGGAGATTGTCACGCCTCCCAGCCTGTCTCTCACTGTATTCCGACTGCATCCTCACAATGACGCCATCCCCTCGAAACCTTTCACCTCCACCGAACTCGACCACCTGAATCAAAAGTTCTGGCTTCAGATGCAAAGTATGAATCATCGTTTCTTGCTGACACAGACAGTCCTACCGGAAATAGGATTTTGTTTCCGACTCGCAGTGGGAAACCCAAGAACGAAGGTGGAAAATATCAAGGAAACGTACGAAGCCATTTGCGAGTGTGCTCAAGCTTTGTTATGAAGGACAAACGCGAGATGAATCACACGTCAATCGGGAGAGTGTCAAGAGGAGGGGGAAGCGCATTGCAGAAGACCGATCAACATTGAAATTTGCAATTAAGATCTTACACAAACAAGGAACCGAGGTGGCATCAGTACCACAATTAGCAAAGCAGGATGATGAGGTATAGATACACATGGAGGAAAAAGCAGAGGCGTAGCAGGCAGAGATCTCTAGTGCTTCTCTCCATTCACGAGCTAGATGTAATGGTCCCCGTAATGAGATTCTCGGCAGTCGCGAAAGCTAAAGCAAAATTTGTTCTGTACACCAGTCCATCCTTGTTGACAACCTTTCCGGTTGCTAGGCGAGCTTTCCACGAATCCTGTGTATACTGTGTCGAGAACCCAATACGAGACAGAGTGCCGTACGAAGCGAAGATTTGAGCAGACTTGAAACCGTCGCTCCAGCCACAAGCAGTAGCAAAAGCAGTAGTGGCGGTCGCCCTCTTTTCGGTCTGAACCACTTTGTTGGCTCGAGTTGCAACGCTACCACCGTTGACAATCACGTCCAAGTCGCTTCCACTGGCGATCTCGTCCAGGTCAAGCAGGGAAGTCGAGGGCATTACCAATCCAACTTCGGCTGGGTCCACCACTTCGGCATCTTTGTTCACCAAGTTCACCTTGGCAGTAGAAATGGCCGCGGTGGTGTTGGTCGCAGCTGGCAGTGTGATGGCGGCAAGGCTCGTCTTTAAGGCGGTGATCAGCCTTGTGCTCTTTGTGCTGGTGACGTTGAAGAGCGCTGACGTATTTTGTGCAAGACCCCAACTGTCAAACGATGTTGGCAAGTACTTGCCCACGGCTGCTTGGAAACACCAACCTCCGTTGCTTGCACAGTTTTCCATCTCCCAACTCCAGAATATCCAACTTGCTTCCGTCGTTCTGTAGACTACTTCTTGATCGGCACAGAAATTGTATTGATCGAGCGACTTGTTAGTCGAGCTGGCCAACGAGCTTGGTGCCAGTGCGCACGACCACTCTCCGATGACAACGTTCCGCCTGGCAATCGCAGATTCAGCTGCCAGAGTGGTCTTGATGCTTCCAGTGATGGCCTTAATGTGACCCTTTGCCGAAAGACTGGTGTCCTGAGAAGTGTAGACGTAGTACGAGTGATGGTCTTGCACAACGAAGTCTGTTCGAGTAGCAACGAAAGCGGCGCCTTGATCGAGATTGAAGGCATCGTGAAAGTACAGAGGAATAGTCGAGGAGACGTTACGCATAGCATTCATTGTCTTGGTGTACCATGGCCATAGACTGGTCCTATCGACGGGTTCGTTGAGAAGCTGGATGCCGACGACGTTCGTGACATTGGCCAGTTGACCAGTGATCCAGACTAAGAGATTGGTGGTCAGGTTCATATTGTACGTGCTGAAGAATTCGATGTTACCATCCGATAGGCCAGAATGAGCCTGACCGTTCTGGGAGCCATAGGCGCCGTGCAGATCGACCAAGACACCAATCTTGTACTTCTCGGCCCAGTTGATAGCACGAGCAACATACCGCCAAGAGTAGTAGTATACGTCGGCATAAGCCTCAAAGGGCGAATTCTGGGTAAAATAAGGACCGGCTGACCAGTATCCAATGGGAAGTCGGACAGTATTGATACCCATACTTGCCATCTTGATAAAGTCAGCTTCCGTGATCCAAGTGTCCCAATGCTTTTCCATGTACGCGGTGGCATTGCTCACACCTGCCGCTGACTGACCAAATCCATCGAGAACATCGTACTCTGCTTGGTTACCCCCTGTCGAGCACGAGAAGAAATTGCTTGCCATCCATCCCTCTTGCACGAACCTTTGATACAGGGAGAATGAGAAGAGATTAACGTCTGAGCGCACGTACCCGTACTTTTGGTTCAGACTCACCAAGCACCCAAATTGACACCTTGTTGTTGTCTGTATCGATAGATATTGGCCATCACGGGGTCGAAAGCATCAAATGTAGGAGCTGGCAAAGCACTCCACCCTCCAACAGGAGTGTACTCTTGCTGAATAGGGCAACTACCTGGTCCGATCTTGGCAGTTGACTTGAAGGTGTTCGCACTAGATGCATTCGTGACAGATTCAGGAACGTATAGCGTTGAAGGAACACCCCACTCTGAGATACTCTTCAAGTCTGGTGCATCTGCGGACTGTGTAATGAATGGTTGTTGCCCTACAGCGCCACCTGAAGAGATCATTTGATTAGCTGTTGTGTTTGCGTTCGATACTGACGAGGTCGTCGAATTAGTCGGCAGCTGTGGAATAGGCTTATAATTTGCAACGACCAGCGAAAGAGCACCGGCCAGAGATGTGAGACCCGAAGAGTCCCTTGCGAAGAGCTGCATTTTTATGAGATTACCTTGAGAGGTCTTCTGAAAGAAAGAAAGAGGAAAAAGATAGGTGATAAGAAGTGTTGTAAGTTTGGCCAAGTCCCGTCAAGGGATCGAGCAAAAGAGACGGGGATGGTTGGATGGCACCAGGCCAAAGCAAGAAGAAGAGGAGAGGGGAAAAGAAAGCGGAGGAGAAAGAATGGGTGAAGTGTACGGTACCGTCAAGGTGCAAAGGTAGGAAGGAGGAATAGATCTCAAGTCGCCTTCTTAAGCGTTACGGACTTCTTCAACCTTCATTCTCGGTCTTTCTAGGTAAGTCTAGAATATCCTCTTCTTCAACATCCACGGTAATTGCTTGGCAAGAGAGAGGTCATCTTCTGCTTTTGTCTTCTCTCGCCTGATTCCCTGCATTGTGATAACACCGCTGTTCCGATGCTGCTAACGAAAATAGGACAATATGTGCACTAGACAATCACCTTTTCTTTATGATGTAGAGTCGTGCGTCTGATATGATTTTCCCTGTGATCTAGCTCGTCCGATGGAGTTAACGGAAGATGTTCTGACGCGAATCTATCCACGCGCCTCTTGTCTGGTGTCTCTTCATTCCTTTTGATCAGCTGGGAAGGGTTTTTTTTGGTTGGACTTTAGTTTCAACAGTCATTTACGCGTATCGAGGAGGTGAGGCATTGTCCAACCCTACCTATGTCTAAGTACATAATCGCAGATCCACGTCGGGGGGTATCCGAGTGACGTCGCGATTGATTAGATAACTTCCCTCGATCAGCTTCAACGTCACTATAGGGCCTTCCAAATGCACGGACCTGCTCCTACATCCAGATGCTGTAATCAGACATGATGATGATGAAAGAGGAGAGATGAAGAAGAAGACAGGGTATATAGACTCGAGAGAAAAGTGCCGTCGTACAAATTCACCCGATCGCCTCTCCTCCCACACATACGATAATCATCCATCATGACTAGATCTGAAGTTGCCCCAACCTCCCGAGCAGAGTACGAGCAAGACAAACACTCTCACGGACTGCCCGGTGGTCGAGCTGGACCCAATAAAGACGGCGCTACTGCCCCTGATGGAGCTTCAGCTTTAGGAAACGAGATTGGCGCTGAAGGAGATGCTAGAAGAGAACGAGCAAAGGCGATCCAAGAAGGTGACACACTACCACCGCTAGACCAGAGCAATGACGGAACAGCTGGAAGTCTGGGTTTCGGTCAACAGAGTGGATATGAGAAGGGAATGGGTGACAATCCTAGCCACGCCGAACGAGAAGGCATGCAGGGCGACAAGAACGAAGAGTGGCAATCAGGAAAGCGTGAGTAACGATTGTACGCTGATGAGATTTCCTTTCAGTGGGAAACTCAACAACAACACCTCCTCCACCTCCTCCCTCCGCCTTCTCAGCTGACCTTGCTTCCATCGCAAAGAGTTCGGGAGGCAGTGCGGCCTACAATCCTACCTCTGACCCGGACTCAGTGGTATCAAGTGCTAACGAGACACCTAGTCAGATGCTCAACCAGGTCGGTCGATCAGAGGGAACTGAGTCAGGATACGGAGCTTGATAAGTCGAAAGGTCTGTTGCTAGCCATCATGTGCGAGAATGATGAAATGGTATATTAATTGATGACGGTATAAGCTGCTAATTTCCTCCTTATGCTTATGGAGGTGATGTGTGCCGATCGATTTCTTCACGCTCCTTCGAGACCTTCTTCCTCCTCTGCCTTTTTGAGCTCAAAACTGGCCCTCTTGACCGTGCTGGCATTCGTCGGTCCTTCTGGCTTCTGACTCGCTTCCAGTGTATCTGATTTTGTCTTATCCGAGGAGAGCGGCAGTATAGTGTCCTTCCCACTCACATCGAATGCATTGCTCCTCCATTCATTGCGCACAATCTCCTTTCTGCCTGTTCCATCGACTTGTTTCTTCATCCATCGCACTGCGTGACTGTCTTCAATGGACTTTCCTATTCCACCTAGATTACTACCACCGTCATCGTTTGCAAAATCAATC
The DNA here is from genome assembly GCA_026210745.1 of Exobasidium rhododendri. Lineage (NCBI taxonomy): Eukaryota > Fungi > Basidiomycota > Exobasidiomycetes > Exobasidiales > Exobasidiaceae > Exobasidium > Exobasidium rhododendri. Next base: position 3,717,087 of record CP110630.1, read on the forward strand.
TCGATCGTACCGGCGTGTTCGTGATACTTCTTCAACAAGTCGCGCAAGTCTGCCATCTGTCTCCTCATATCCTCCATCGTCAACTTGTCCTTTTGCACATCTTTATTGAGTCGGATAGCCATCAGCTTTAAGTCCAATTCTTGCAATCCAATCTTCACTCCAACGCCAATAAAGTGCCGCAAGATTCTTCTCGTCAAGTAACTATTAGCCACCCCATTTGCTATGCTGTGCATTACACGATGATTACTTTCATGCACTTTCAACTTGAGCGTTCCCAGCTTTGCATTGACTCTCTTCACAATGAAGCAATGGTGACTAAGATCCTTGGGTATTTCTATGTATATGCTAAGGCCAAATTGGGCTATCGAAAGATCAGCAATCCCGTGGTCGTGAAACTTGAATCCGAATCGAGTAGTAATGGCAAACGCCAAATCGTGTATTCGAAGCGACATTCCTTTGAACTTCAACTTAAAAGCATGAGAATGCGTCGAGTCCTTCATTTTCTTAAAGTCGAAATGCACGTCGTTGCTCATTTTGAAGTCGAACATGTCCGGTAACAAGTATCGAAGCTCGACAGCAATATTTTCAATGATCAGATCGAAATCAGGATGAAGATACTTGATTCTTGGGATAGGCACTACTCCAAATTTTGCAAAGAAGGCGGGCAAGACCTGCTCCACAACATCTTGCAGTAGTCGTAGATCAGGCAGATGGAAGCCGTCCTTTCCAAAAGTAAGATCAGTGAGTAGGTCTCTGGTAGAAGCAAGGATACCTCTCAACAATTCATCCTTGCTGAGTGCATCCACAAACGACACACTTTCTTTGATCAGCTTGACGATATTTCTTTGATATTCCCCTTGCAGACCACGAAATCTGGCAATCAAGTCACGCATTCCTTCCTCTGCTTCCTTTTTCAGAATGAAACCTTCCTCTAGTAGGCAGCGACGCAGATGATGATCGGCGTCCTTCCAAAAGGATGCAATCGTCTCATCGTCCTTGACACCGACAGAAAGAGATTTCGCCGTTTGAAGAATAGACTGCAACGAATGACCTTGCGCAAAGTTCTCCACCAACTTTATCAAAGGTTCGAAGGCTGACGAGAGTGCGCTGTCCAGCGAAGTCGACGGCAATGCCACCTTCTCTTGCGTGAGATGTGCCATTCTCTCGATACGCCCGATGAACCATTCAAATGCTTCCTGGTAATCCTTACTTCCTTGACAATCTACAACGAGCTTCTTACTCCGAGCAAGTAGTCGCTCTCGCCTTTCCTTTGTCCAGGCTTCCCTCATCGAATCTTTCGCAGTCTCCTTTGTGGTTCGAAGGACATTTGAGATTGTATCGGCAGGCATCAAGCTCAACTTTTGATTGGCCACTGCTAACATTTGAGCTGCATCCAGGAGATCGCTTGTGGATAGCAACGCATCCGAGCCATTCACACTTGGGATGACCCCGTTGGGGGCTTCTACCCTCGTAGGTGCTTCGCCTTCAGTACCAGAAAGTGCGACAATGATCTTCGCGGGGATCCTGCCAGAAGCAATCTCACTCCTCATTTGCTCCAGATCGTCTTGTCCTTTTGCAATTCTTCCAGCTTGCAACCCTGCTTGTCTCTTCAATTCCTCCAACGCCGGAACTGGTCTACCATCACCGACTTCCTTTCGAAGAGAGTCAAGGGAAATTTCACCACCAGCAAACGCGGCCGAGAGCTGGTCTGCAAGGCTGGACATGGCTGGCATACCCGATGCTACACCTTGCGCAGCCTCTTTGAGAGCCTCCAATCTGGTGCCGTCAGTGTTGCCCGTCTGCTTTGCTTTGCTGCCAATTTGATTTACATTACCGTTGGCGTTACTTGATGGAAAGCTATTCGCTGCTAGCTTCTGAGCTCGAGCAGAATTCAGTGCTTTAAGAGCCACATTCTGGAAGCTCCCAGTAGAGCTCTTCACCTGCCCCATCTGAATACGAGCTTCTTCAATCGAGGTGCCGGTCGCTTCGTCGATCACACCGGCAAACATGTAGCCAAGATCGGCAACTATATGGCGAAGTTCTGGCTGAACGATTGCAAGTCTGAAGAGGGTACGGACATGCTTAGAGGCTTTCAAAGGGATAATTTCGAGTTATTAGGGCAAGGCGCTTCAGGACAACTCAATTTCACGATCGGCTCTCACCTGTGACAGTGTCTCGTTGAATCACATTGCCGACAGCACTCATCTTTGCCTTGGCAGTAGAATTTCCCTCCAGCTCTGCCTTTTCCGTCTTTTGCGCATCTTTCTGATTGGCCCCCTTGCCCCACTTGAACTTCAATCCATCCTTCCTTAGCTGGCCAGCTGCGCCTCTAACTTTCCACAGAAATTGCTGCAATTCTTCCTCTCCATTGCGACGCTCGACGATCTTTTGGAGGTATACAAGTATGGATTGGAAGTCGGAAACGATCTTCTCTCCCTGTTTAGAGAGTTTGTCTGTGGGTGGAAAAGATGAGAGGACCTGCTCGAGGAAAGTATTCGTCTGCTCATTTGTCGGAAAGGCGCCTTCCTGTAGTCCAGCCAGTGCATCTACCAGCGTCATGGTGCTCTTGGGGGCTTGAAAGCGGATATTAGTTATAAATAGACGCAAATAAAGGAGTGTGAATGTAGCAAAGACTGTGGTGGACGCTACTACTGAGAGGGAATGAGGGAACCACAGAGACGGACGTTCATGAGGTGTAGCAGTGAGAGGAGGAAGAGAGGGGTGTCCTCGGTATATACACAGAGTAAGTCGGGGGTCCGCATTTGGGGTAGGAACAGGTCCCTTCAACTTCGTGCCTTCTTTTACATCCTCGGAGCTCACTAGCGCCGATCTCTCAACGTGTTTGTGGTCTATGTGTGGAGTTGCCACTATATCGGAGAATAGAATCGAATATACTGGTCGCTTTATTCCTCGTCCTGCCCTTCACATAAGTATGGCGACGACGGCTCGAGAAGTGACTGACCCTGCCTCAGGACTGCGTATAAGGGCAGCAAAAAACGCGGCATTCGATGGTGATGGACCAGGAGAAGAACGAAGAAGCGTCAAGGTTACGAAAGAGGAGGTGATTGACACCGATGAATGGCCTCTGGACTGGATGAAACGGGTGCTGGCTAGAGCGCTGTGGAGTCAACAGTACTTCTGGGTCGTAGCTGGACTTTGCATTGCAGCCGATACGCTACTCACCACCATCATCTTGCTCGCAGTGAAATGTGAGTCTTGCCATTCGTAGTGGCCAAATGCTCCTGCTGACGCTCTTCCTTTTTCCCCTTCTCTTGACATGCTCAAAGACACGGAAATCGACTTCACTACCTACATGCAACAGGTCCAGCACTACTTGGATGGGGAGAGAGTCTATCACAAGATATCTGGCGACACAGGCCCATGCGTCTATCCGGCGCTACATCTCTACCTTTCCTCCTTTCTTTCTCATGCGACGAAGGGTGGAGCGGACATCTGGACTGGACAGCTGATCTACTTTGCTCTTTACATCGCGTGTCAAATCGCAGCCATGGCCACCTACAAAGCCGCTCACATTCCACCGGTCATGCTCCCTCTACTCATCTCCTCCAAGCGGCTTCACTCGATCTTTGTCCTGCGACTCTTCAACGACTGCTGGACCATGACCTTCTTCTACGTTGGCGTGTACTACATCTGCAAAGGAAAGTGGAGATTGGGCTCTACCTTCTACAGCCTGGCGTTGGCAGTGAAGATGAACATGCTCCTCTACGCACCAGCACTGGCCGCCATCTATCTTCGAGCCTTGGGACTGCAAAGGAGTGTTGTTGAAGCTCTTCGAGTCATCTTCATTCAAGTGCTTCTAGCAGTGCCGTTCTTGCGAGAAGATGCAAGGTCGTACCTATCTTCTGCATTCAATCTGTCGCGCTCCTTCCTATACGAGTGGACCGTCAATCTCCGCTTCCTCGATGAAGAGACCTTCTTGGACAAGCGGGCTGCCAGGTATCTTCTCTTAGGCCACGTAGTCCTTTGCGCAATCTGGATGGTCTTTCGGTGGACTGGCGTCTCCAAAAAGGGCCTCCAATGGCTGCAGGGCAACATACGAAGACCTACGCAAAGCACATCGAAGCTTCGCAGACCTAGTGGTCGCTTCATAGTCACATCACTCTTTACTTCTAACCTGATCGGCATCACCTTTTCTCGCAGTCTTCACTATCAATTCTACTCTTGGTACGCTCATCAGATTCCTCTTCTACTCTACCTTTCATCTTTGCCTCGTCTACTCAAGGTGATCATACCGTTTTGCATTGAGTCGGCCTGGAATACCTTTCCCTCTACTTCATCGTCCTCACTCCAACTACTTGCGTGTCATGTCGTGCTCTTGGCGGGTCTGTGGAGAGCCAGAGAAGACGACACAACACGGGACGAGGGTCGAAGGGACGAAGAGGAAGTAGCAAAAGAAATAGCAGCAGAGTGGGACAGGCCCAACTAGACAGCACATCAGCATCCCGTCAATAATATGTACATAAGCACTTATCCACCATCATCACATACGACGTAATATTACACAACAAGCACACTCTATTGATGTTTTCGTTGGTGAAAACTTTCTTTTTGGGCTTTTAATAGTGTACACATGATAGATGGTGTGTAGAGTCTCTGCGTCTAAGTGGCCACAGGGGCTACACCGAGTCCCTCCACGGCGATGCGGATGTCTCGTTGCCATGCTAGTGACCAGTCGTAGCCCCCCGCGCGAAGTCGAATGATTTCCTCTTTAGAGAGGTCTGTAGTAATCCAAGGATCATCGTAGGAGTCTGCATCTCTTACTGTGTGACTACCACCAAGAGAAGCTGGCGCAGGAAGCAAGTCGAAGAGATGGCGTGAGTCGTCCAACGATGCGAGCGGACCTTCAAAGTCCCAGAGCATCTCCATCTGATAGGTCGACTTGCCCTCGTCGGTCTTGCTAGCACTTCCAAGACTACTCTTTCTCTTACCTGTGCCTACATTACCCATCAGCACTTCCCTTCTCTTCTCTTCCTCTTCGTCTTCTCTCTCTTCTCTGTCCCTCCTCTCCTCCCTCTTCTTCTCGTTCGCCTCTCTCTTCTGCATGACGGCAACCACGTCCACTCCTGCCCGACCGGCCAAAGCTTCGACCATTTCCTTTTCATCGTCTTCCTTCTCAACTCTGTCACGTTCCTGCCTTTCCCTCCTTCTCTTCGCCTTCTCTGCTCTGTACACCTTTTCTGCCTTTTCTCTCTCTCGCTGTGTTTCGCTTTCTGCTTCCTGATTTCGCACGTTATTCTGGATGGAAGCCTTGTTGGAATTCAAATAGGCCGTTATTCTCTTCTCCGTCTCCTCCTTGTCGACTTCGTTGATCAAGTTGAAGGTGATCGATTCCACTTCTTCCAAATAATCGTTGTACCTGTTCAAATTCTCAAAGTCTTCTTCTCTTTTGTTGAACCATTTGCCCACTCTCTTCCGAATGTCTACTTCTCTTTCTACTTGCAAATCCTGAAATGTCTGGACCCCAAATTGATTCTTTCGACAGGTCTTGTTACATTCTGGACAAGGAGCTGGACCAAGCGAGAAGATACGATCTAAGCATGATTCGCATAGCTTGTGATAACAAGGTGAGACGAGCAGTCGTAGCTTTGGATTGAGGTATCGATCCGTCTTGCATTGCGGGCATTTGTCATCACTGGAAGAATAGTCTATGATCCTTCTACTTGCATCAGTGGGAGGTTGCATGCGAGGTGCTGCTCCTATGTTCAGGGCAGAAGACAGATTGACGCCACCATCTCGATGACTTTGATTTGACTGCGCTCCAGCGGAAGAATTGAAACGCTGCGTTGTGCCATTATTGGATGCTGGGCGTGCACCTTGGGCGACATGGCTCGAAGAGCTCCCACCTCGTCCTCGAAGTGACGTGGGTGCATGGGCGCCCCTCCTTGACATGGAGAGTGCAAGGAGAAGAAGTATGTGCAACGAGGTTGAGGAAACAAGGAACTTGGGCGAGGTCGGGCCGGGGTTAGGAGTGCATTCGCGAAAGGTGGAGAACATCACGACACGTGAACGAATGGCACCACGACTTTCAGTTGCGTCCTTCTCTGCCCCGTACCATAGACATCCACAAGCATGGCGTCAGGGCTTCAAGAGCATATCGATCCCATGTTGGTGGGAGACGATGACGCAAGTGAAGCACTTGTACCTCGCAAGAGAGTGGGTGGGGAAGACGAAGAAGTAGAGGATGGTAGCAATGAAGAAGAATCGCAGTCGCACTCAAGCAAGAAAAAGAAGAAGCATCGTAGGGAAGAGCAGGAGGAGGACGTGGACGATCCTGCTTCGAGGGAAGAGACCGAGCAAGAGCGTAGGAGAAGAGAGATGTTGAGGAAGATTGATGCAGCAGCAAAAGGACCAAAGAAGAGACCTAGAAAGAAGGCAGACGAGACTGATCTAGAACAGGCAGCTGATGATGAAGTCGTTCGAATGAGAGATATGATGCAAGCTGCAGCAAGCGAAGACCAGGAAGCAAATGTAGAGAAGAGGCCCGCGACGGCCAAGCTAAGACTGCTGAAAGAAGCAGTGGAGACGCTGCAAAAGTGAGTCGGGTAGATACTTTTGAGATAGAGATTGCGAAGTAGCTGCTAATGCAAAGATTAAGAACGGGATATCAACAGGCAATCTTGGATAACAATCTGTTGGAGGCCGTTCGAATGTGGCTAGAGCCTCTGCCAGATCGATCGCTCCCCTCGCTTAATATTCAAAAGGCCATGTTTCCTTTGTTGGACAGAATGTACATCGATTCGACAAGTCTCAAGATGAGCGGACTGGGCAAGCTTGTTCTTTTCTACACACGTTGCGAGCGAGTAGACAAGAGTATTGCGAGGATTGCTGATCGATTGATTGGTGAGTTAGACAATGGCGACCTTATTTTCACTAAGATTCACTACTTGTAGAGGGGAACGTCCTGACGCATCCACTCTCCATCTTCAAACAGAGTCATGGTCAAGACCAATCTTGAAGCGATCCTCCTCCTACAGAGATCGACAGCAAGCTCGTCGAGAATTTCTGGCGGATCCAACGAGAGCAATTCAGCGTGTCGTGAAGAACAGTCAAGCTCCCGGTCAAGCCAATTCACAGAGAGCTAGGATCCCAGAAAGTGTGACTGGGAATGCTTTCCGCTTTGCACCCATCACGAGCATATCTGATCATCCTGATGAATCGAGAACAAATTCTCAGAAGATCAACAAGTTCAAGCGAAGCATGCAGGCAGCAAAGCAGCGATGAGATCAATTCCATCTTCCCGAAATGTCATAATAGAGTGTAACATCAGATCAAGTCTTGTAGTGCGAAATCACACAATGTCACCCATCTAAAAACGTCCACCCTGCCCTGCCATGACGATGTGTACGCTTTCAGATCGATGAGCTGACCTGCTGTTCATATACAGACTATAACGCTGCTGCCGTCCTCTGACTCGTCTAGCGAGCATGTGCAATTCCGTTACAATCGCTATGGCTACTTATTGCAATGAAAGACTCGAGGCTTGCTCGGACCACGACGATGCGCTAAGGGGAAAGAAGCTCCACGTCGTTTGTCTTTCTCCACTTTCCTATTTGACCTTACACTTTCCATGGTCTAGATCGACTCCCTCTCTCTCTCTCTTGTTCACACTAGCAATTTCAGTCGAAAATCGTTCCTTCGACTATCCTCCGCGAGATAGGCATACCTTGCATACATGACCTCGCAGACGGCCAAGATAGTAGAGCTGCCTCCTGATGATGTACCGCTGGTGAAGCTGCAAAAGTCAACAAGAGAAAGGAAGAGAGCAACAGTGTTACCAAATGACGAGAAGAAGGTGGCGCATGATTCGACATCATCGTGGTTTAGAGTCTTTTTCAAATGGTCCTTGTTCACTATCCTTCTAGCGTTTGGAGCCGCACAATTCATCGCAGGTGATCTGCTTTGGGGCTACAGAGGGAAATATGTGAAAAAGCAGACGTACTTTCCAGTAAGTCACTCCCAATGATCGTGTCGAGGCTCAGTACTAATGTAACGTAAAATGTTGCCACACCGCCAGCCCACACAAAGAGTCTTCACACCAGAAGAGCTGTGGCAGTACAATGGAGTGGAAGAAGGCAAGCCAGTCTACGTGAGTAAAACATACGAACCTGAGTATTGAACTCACACAAGTACTTTCATCCCCACAATGTGTATTGAAATTTTGTTCCTCATCTCATCTCCTACCCCTTTCTCCAGCTTTCGATTCTTGGAAAGGTTTACGATGTGACTTCAGGTAGATGGATTTATGGCCCCAGAGGGAGCTACTCATTCTTTGCAGGAAGAGATGCAAGTCGAGCCTACGTGACCGGCTGCTTCGAGACGCATCTAACTCATGACGTCCGGGGTCTCAGCATACAAGAGCTCCAGGTAAGTCTTCTCGTGCCCGCCTCCTGAGTCACACTCGGAAGCATTACTGTTACTGATCATCGGCTCTCTCCCCAAATTGTACACGATCCCAGCAAATCGCAATGTGGAAGACGTTCTTCGACGATCATCCTCGCTATTTCCAGATCGGAACCTTAGATCTGCCCACCATAGATCCAAACTCGCCTATACCACCTCCCTGTAACAACAACGCAGAATCAACCGACCCCAGCGCAGTGATAAGCTCATAGACGTACACCATCCACAAGCCCTTTCACGCAGGACGAGAAGGAAGAGGTAAGATTCAGTTGAGTCAGGCAAACTCGCATTACATTGGTCGGGTATGGTGGTATTTGTACAGCTCTCCTTCGTCTATCTACAATCTCAATCGAACACGACGACGTCCCGCCTGTTGATTTCCATTCGCCTTCTGATCTGCCCTACAATCCGCTTCCCTCTACCATCCTCGCCTCTCTCTACTGGAAACTCTCGTACAATATAATCTTGTCCAATCAAATCGGGAGGTAAGTTTAATCCACTCAGCTTGAGAATCGTTTGAAAAATTCTTCTCTCGTTCTTGGCAGACTCCTTATTTTCTCTGTCTATCATCTGGACGGAATTTTGTCCTTCGCCTATCACTTTCACGTCAAGCACTTCGTCCTCCTTCCCGTTGATGGCTCGATGGATAGCGCGAAAGAATGCTCTTCTCGCTGCATCTTTCCCACGTTGCGTTCTTGACTTCTCCACTGTGATCATCCCTTCGTCCAAGTCGAACTCTTCTTCCTCCCCGCTCGTGCTGTTGCTGTCTCCAGACGATCTTCGAGCCAAGGTCCGAGTATTCAGGTTCTGTGCTTCCATCTCTGCTTCAAATTGCTGCCTCCACGATTCAGGAGCACTGGCCCACGCTTTTCGGATGGCATCAGCGACCAATCTTCTTGCTCGATCTCGACCCTCCGCCGGGGATCGTATCGCCAGAAACGGTTCTCGATCATCTGGCCCAGCTTCTAGAGGTCGTACAGCGTTCGAGAAGAATTGACGATCGGTGGTAGCCGTCAATGAAGGAAGACCTTGCTTCTCTTCTGTTGAAGTCTCGCTCAAGGCACTGCTCTTCCTTGAACGTCCCAAGACCAGATTGATAGGCTCCTCGGCAAAGGCAGCAGCTCTCTGAAAGGCAGCAGAGATTGCATTCTTGTCTGTGGTCGCCGACAAGAGTGGGCTTGATCTGGGTGTTGTGGCCGGTGTATTCAAAGCACTCGCTATATTTGGATCGGGAAAGCCATTGAACAGTTGAGCGGCAGAATTGGCAAAATACGAAGCCGAAGTTTCCTCTGATGAGATTGAAGGGAATTGTGCTTCTCTTTGCTTGCGGCCTTCTTGCTTTCGCTTGTGCATCCTTCTTCTAATCGACATAACACACTTGTATCCCCACCACAGGTGCATTGGATATGTTGCAATCACACTGATGCATGGTCCCCATGAACCGTCTATTCCTGGTGTGCTCCTTCCGTGCTGTGTGCAAGCAGCGACGAGGAGACCAAAGTGGAAGAAGACTCTGGTCAAGAAGAAGGTGCCAGTAAACAGTGAGTTGGATCGGAAAGGTGGGTGTAAAGAGGCGATCCCCATGGTGAACGTGGGTAGCTGCAATCGTCAAAGCCTTAAGCCAAGTAATAACTCGTGAGCTCGAACGCCCTTCTACGGACTCACTTCAAAGATGCACGCCATGACAGCGATATGACTCCATCCCCTATGCAACCAATACAAGAAGAGGAATGTGTAGACTGTATGATGAATCCATCCACTGGAGACATTGATCAGCTTGCGATAATAGATTGCTCCCAAGCCTAGATCGCTTGTGAGATAGGCAATGAAGAAGCATGACATTGGATGAGCCAGCCAGGCAGTACGTGCCCGAACGGCGTGGAGATCAAATCCGGAGCCTAATAGATCGACCAAGTAAGGGATGCTGACCAAAGTCATGACTCCCCCATTGACAGTCGTCAAGATCCAGCATCGTTGCTTCAGCTTTTTTGGTTCAGCGCCTTTGTAGATGGTATGAGACAGAACGTGAAAGGTCGTGTGAAGGATGAGGATAGAGGCTGCATAATAGATGGCGAGGAGCGGATCCCGAAGTGGCGAAGTCTCCGGCACTATAGCGTCAATAGCAGCCTGGGGAAGCAAGTACCAATGCATCGTTCCAGACGGTCTCTGATGTGTAAACAGACTGCCACTTCACCAGCACCAGAGGGTGTAGAAGCGCAACGAGCACTTCTGTTGGCGTCTCTCCCAGATGTCCGTTCGCTGATACCCGTTTGACGAACAACAAGAAAATCGTTCAAAACATCATCACAGAAGGGGCGGAAATTGAAGAGGTATGGGGGCAGTCAACGCGAGCGAACGTGAACAACAAATTCCAAAGCAAGCGACCAACACACGCACGCATAGGAGGAATCTCGCATTATGTATTCACTTGACAAGGAGAATAAACTTAAGCTTCGGCGAACAGATACGCGATGCCCTTCTCTCCCGAGCTTATTTAGACCGGATCACTGTTTTTTCAACCTTCACTCCTAGGCATTCAATATCATTTTCCCTTTCCCTTCTTTGTCACCAGCTCGATACAGTCACACCGCTCAGCTCATGAACTTGCCTGCAGGCTGCGTGATACGTGATCCAGCAGTACCGGGCGCTCTCCTAAACTTGTCCATTCCCATCGATCCTTTGCCTTCCTTGTGGGCAGCCTTTGCATCATATCCAAAAGCTTGTTGGGTGACGTGATCCTTGTCTTCTTCCGTCTGGTAATTGTCCTTCTTACGCTCTTGGCGGCGACGTTCCTGTCGATTGCTCTGAGTCCTGGGAATCTCTTCCTCTGCGTTCACAGCCGGAGCGCTCTCCTGCGCTTCCGTTTCAACAGTGGCGGCTTGAGGAGATTTCGGACGAGGATAGTCGGGAATAGGATGAGGAACGTTACTGGCCTCTTCAGGTGACGTGGACGGTGAAGGGCTTTGGGGTGAAAAAGGAGGAGCACAAGTCAGAGTGACTCACCAGCATGTATGTTGCAACTTCCTCGACTCACCCTTGAGCAGCTTTCGTAGGGCTGCGAAGAGGGTGACTCTGGCTCAACCGTCGTCCCCCCACTCGGACTTCCATCAGAAAAGGAAGGGTAAGCTCAGGTAGTAGAAGGAAAAAAAAGTGTGCGTAAGGTACCGCCTCCGCTTCGCCACTCACTTGCGCTCGAATGGCCTGCAATCTGTTCACTAGTAGTCATTGGGTAAATCAGAAAGAATGAGATGCGTAGTGATTGGTCAAGATAGATGGATGACTGTACGTGTAACGGCGAGGTAGAGAGGTGAAGCTCGTACAGCAAGCAAAGAGATTGAAAAGAGGAGAGGGGAGGGGAGCTTATATATACCTTGCCATCTCGACATCTCCGCATCCAGTGGGGCTTGTAATACCAGAGAGCAAGCTGGGCACCTTGAGAGAGAAAGGGAGGACGCCCCCCGATATATACAATTGTGGGGACGGACCGAGCATGTCGCGCACAGACCAAGCTTGGATAATTACGGATGCCTCGTCGAGGTTCATTTTTTAAGACGAGCTCGACCTTACTCTTCGTAGCAACCTAGTGCATCTATTTCGTCCAATGATGGGAAGACTAGGGGCTCTGAACTTTTTTTTACATTTGGCGGAGTGAGAATGAGATGGTAAGCAGGTATAGAGAGTGGCGATCATGTTGTCACGGTAGCAGCAGAAGAAGAGGCAGAGGAGTCTACCGTGTATCCCTCCGTCTTCGAGTCTTCTGCTGTGGCAATCTTTGGAGACGTGGAAGGGGGAGCGGCATCGTTGCTGGAAGCGAGTTGCCAAGCCGGGATCGAAGGCTTGGACGGTGTGAAGGAAGGAGACGAGGTACCGTTGATGGCGTCGGTGCCGTTGTGTTGATTGTTGACACTGTAGGGGGAGTAGGGACGAGGAATGGCAGACGAGGGACCTGTGGATGCATTTCGTGAAATAAGCAGAGATTTGAGCGATTTCAATTCACTTTGCAAATCGGAGAGGCTGGCGGTTTGCGCCTCCTTGGTCTTTTCGAACATCTATAGGAGGAGGGATGCAAATAGGGCAGGTAGTGTGAACGGAGTCAGCGGCAATGTCGTCATCGTCATCGTCAAAGAAAAACTACTCTCGGCGCAGTGCACTCACTGTAGCCAAAGAAGACTTCATTCCTTCCACCTCGCTCTTTATGTTTTCCATTTCATCTGCTCTCTTTTTATCAGATTGTCGAAGCATAACAATCGTCTCTTCCACGTCTTTGATGCTCTTTTCGATGCTCTCCTTCTGCTCTTCAATACCAGCCTTGACTGCTTTTGTCTCTGCATCCAAAGCGCTTAATTGAGCGGCCACTTCGTCGTATTTCGCCGTCAGTGCATTTCGATCTTCCTCTAAGATGGTCTGATTGGGAGGCTGAAGATGGGGAAATAGAAACTTTCTCGCCAGTGAAATAACACCGTATCCTATTGTACCAGATACTACTGCCATGATAAACCAATCTCGCCAATCTCGATCATGATGTGTCTGAGCAGAAGGCACTGACATGTACCCCCCTCCACCACCACCATTAGAATAGAAGATGGGTTGTTGATGCTGTTGATGAGATTGAGCGGCGTAGACGTTATGACTTGTGTTTGATTGACCATTGACACCTGCTGTGATTGCTCCACTTGCTCCTGTTTGTCGAAGAGCTTCATCGATTTCATCTGGACTCAGCCCTTTGCTCTCTAGGAATGACACTCTCTGCGATACACTCGATTGCTGCACTTTGGCATCTTGAAGGAAGGAGATGGCGGAGGTGACCATGTCCGGCCTTACATGTCTCGGCGATATCTCGGAGGACGACATGCGATGGCGGTGCCTTTCGGGTAAGGTAGTTGAGGGGGGTGCGATGTGAATGGGCGAGGAGAAGGATGAGCATACTCCCCTTCGACTGTATCAAGGACTTGGGTTCCGGCTTTCAATGCCAAGCGATTCAGCCGGGCACGTGAATGAGGGACTCCAGGCACCACCCCGCACAAATTATTTTAGAAGTAATTTCTGATGATGCTTCCTCCTTGAGAATGTCGCCGCTTTTGGTAACGTCGGAACGAGGTAACGATTGAGGTATTAAAGCATGTATACTGAGACGCAAGCAGAAGAGAATACAATCGTGTAAGGGCAAAGGAACATGCCCTTCTGAGTACGAAGTGGCGACATACTTCGACCGACTGCACGATCAGAGGGACAAATTTGCTCAATCTCCCCCGCCTCCATCGTCACCACCACCACCACCGCCATCGTCCTGGGGTAGAACAAAACAGTCAGAAAGAGTTTCTTTCTCGGCACTATGGTGCATCCTCTCGATGTTCTACTCACGCCTTGACCATCTTGGTAGCCATCTTGGTAAGAGTTGTCTTGCATGTTGTCTAGTCCATCCATGAGCAAGGCTCCACCCAGCACTGCAAAGTTCCAGTCAAGACGACAGAGTGTAAATAAACAAAGGAACAGTGTATCCTGCAGTCACTTCTGAAAGCCCATTACTCACATCCACCGCCCATACCAAGTGCCATTCCACCCATTCCCATTCCGCCTCCCCCTCCCATCCGCCTACCTCCTCCCCCGAGTCCACCAAATCGGCTTGAAGATTGTTGTGCCATCATAGGCTGCTGACTGTATCCCTGCTGCGCGTATCCCTGCTGCGCGTATCCCTGCTGACCGTAGCCACCTCCTCCCATCTGCTGCTGCTGACCGTATCCAGTTTGCTGCTGGTATGGGCTTTGACTGTACTGACTGCGCTGTTCTGTTGGAGGTGGTCCAGTTGGTGGTGAGAAATTGCCCCCATTTTCATCAAGCGGATGAACCCATATCGATCTGGGGGGAGTAGCGCGAGTATCTACGAAGAAATGACGGTTGTAGCTTTGAAGGGGAAATCAGTTCATCAGCTCTCGGATTGAAGTCATCATCAAAGATAATCATCGAGAAGAACGTAGATGACTCACTTGTTGTCCCATTGCTTCACCCAGCCATCAGGAAGAGCTCTATCACTACCACCACTTCCTGGACTTTGTTGTGCCCCGTATACACCTTGCTGTTGCTGTATATGTTGCTGACCTCCATAGCCACCACCTCCTTGTTGACCATAAGAATTGCCGTACTGGCTGTTCATCGGTCGGCCGTCACCTTGACCCGATTGCGCCTTAGCGGCCAACTTGTCCAAGAAGCCCATTCTGGATGTGTCTCTTGTGTGTATATGAGTGTGTGAAGAAAAGACTTCCTCGGGACTCTCAGTGACAAAAAGAGCTCGATGAGTCGATGAGAATGAGTCGGTAGTTCAACATTCCGCCTGAATGCAGTATAGCATACTTTCGTTGGACTGGTGCGTGGCTGTACCTCCACGTGGAAGACTGCCAAGCTTTTATGTGTGGCTCACGTCGAGATCTGAAGTGGAAGAGTAGAAAGAGATGTATAATTGCAGGGATGAAGGAAGTGAGGCGGACAGGGCGCGAGGCAGAACGGGAAAATAAGCTTAGGAGTCGTGATAGTCTATAAGTGGGCGACAAAGTGCTGATGGGGAAGACGATGAATTTGTGAGATGGCTGCTATGATGCAAATGGAGCGCGGAATCAGAAGGAGACATGACAAGGTTTTAATGGATAATCGTACAGTGTGTAGAAGCAAGGAGGAGAGAAGGTGAAGGAAGGGGTATGCGCAGGGTGCATCTACCTCTTTTCAAGAACACTGCTTAATGCCATAGCGCCCCTCGTTGCCGGATCGGCTACGTATTCCACTGCTGCAAAGACAATGTCAAGTTTATGTAGTTCCTCGATCAGTAAGTTTCTGTACCTTTCCTGACCGACCAGGCCACCGCCAAGGCAGAGAACGGAAGACTGAGGGGAAAGATGAGCTTTGGCACGCTTGTTTGGTCGCAGGATATCCTGAATCTGCAGGGCAATGAAATGCGCTTGCGTATGTAGAATCTCCAGGCAGAACTCGTCTCCGTGGGTGAAAGCGAGATGGAAGACGAGAGGCGTCAGAGATGCTAGGCGATGCTTCCTTTCTGATGTTGCTCTTGGTACGACAGAGTCATGAGTGGATGAGAAAGAAGAAGCAGCACTAGAGTCTTCTGCCGTCTTGGCAGATCTACGGTGATGATGCCCAAGTCCGTGAGGTATTGTGTTGGTGTTACTACTGCTGCGGTATCCACTAGGGCTTGAGCTGAGAGAAGGGATGGGTGAATGACCGTGACGGCTGTCACCCACTTTGACTGCCGTGGGCGGGAGAAGGTTGATCGAAGCTTTTCCTTGAGGTATTCTAAAGGGGGCAGATGTATCGTGGTTGCGCATGCCGGAGGAGAAACACAGATCGGCAGCGGCGGAAGAAGAAGAAGAAGAACAGGTGATGCTCGGTAGATCATTGCTGGAAGAAGCAGAAGACCCACGAGGCACATCGTCAAAGTAGACGGCTCGCAATAGATCGTCCGTGGAGATCAAGTTCCAAGCCTGCAAGATACGATCTCTTAGCATTTGACCGTAGGGTAAATGCGTCTCACTTCTGCCATTACTTTGATGAGAATCCACTTTCACTACAGGTGAACCACTGCTCCCTGATGCCCCAACTGAGACGGGAAATTCTCTCGACATCTTCCCAGTGATCTCCATGTCATCTTCTAAGGTACTGTCCGATCGTAGTTGCTCGTCGTCGTCGTCGTCGTCGTCGTCGTCGTCGTCGTCGTCATCTTGCGCATCTCGCTCGTTCTCCGAATCATCGTCTCCCCTCTCTCTCGCTAATCTTTCTCGATCGGCTAGATCAAGCACCCTTCGGACTGCAGCTCTTCCCACAGAATAGCCACTGCCTTCATCACCCAAGAGCCATCCAAAGCCGCCGACTCGACCCAATACTTTCAGCATTCCATTTTGACACCTCTTGAAGCTCATAACAATGCTTCCCGTTCCAGCGATCGCTACTACACCACTCTGGATATCGGGTCGAGAAACGTCAGTGATCGGAGATGCCAACAGTGATGTGTCGTTGGCCACGATGAGCCGTTCACTTGGGTACGGTAGATTCAGCAGTGTGGCCAGGTGCGGGCTTAGATTCTTCACATCAGCTGGGCTGTCCACACCGGCAATTCCAAACCAGGCGGCTTGAAAGGTCGGTGTTAGCAGCGCAGTCGCACAAGAGGCAGGCCTGATAGCTCGTAGAGCATCTGAGATTGTATTAATAGACTTGTCCTCGGCTGCTTGATCCATCTTAGTATCAAGTCGGTCTTCTTCTTCTACGTCCAAGAGTGGATCTCCTCCTGCATATCGCTTGCAGACTTGCTGTAGTGCGTCTTTCACTGCTTCTTCGACATTGTTGAGAAACGTGTGGAGTCCTTCATCGGTGAAGTTCGAAGGTCCGCCTCTGCCTTTCCCGATAAGTTGACCATGTTCATCACATATTGCTGCTGCCGCCTTTGTGCCTCCGCAATCTACAGCCAGGTATAATCGAGACGGCCAGTCTTCAATTAGGCCGGTCCTAGACGCCATGATCAGAGGGGAGAAAATGATGTGTTTCAATTTGCAGGAGGCAGGTCGCTTCACCTTTTCCTGGCCTCTGTCGAAGGATGAGAGGATCAAGTGCCTCTTCTGCAAATCGATTGACTAGCCATTTATTCCTTCTTGCTTGGGATCTTCAAGACAGACTTCCAGAGGAGGGATGTGCCCCTATTATTCTCGATGGCTTTTTGCTCTATCACAGCGGCTTTCCAGCAGAAAGGAGGCGGCAAGGGAGGCTGACGGAAGCCAAACAGAGTGATATGTTTACCAGGTTATTGATAATTCTCCACCTTCTTTGGAAATGCTCCTCCCGCCTGACGCAAATTTGACACTCTGTGCGGAGAGAGAAAATTCTAAAGCCGATGTCCACCAAGTCTCCCCGAGCAAGCGTCACGGACAACGTAAAGGCGAAAGAGAGACAGCGTTCTAGGTGACCGTAGAGGGCATGGCGCTATAGCTTTTAGGATGGGTGGTGCAAGTGGTCGTGGCAGAGACGACCTTTCGCTTCGAGAGGAGAGGGAGGCATTCACGATCTCTGGCCAGTCAAACTAGAGCTTCCTGGACATCTTTTCTTAGACATGTTTAAATCTATTTATTGAAAGAGCTGGTGAAGACGAGAGATTAGAAAGACGGGTTTAATCTTCTCTGCAGCTCCTGTACTTCCGGATATAATTACTATCCGAAAGGTCTTGCGAATGTAATGCGCTTTCGAGGATCGAGTCAGAGTACAGATAATTCCCGTACTACTGTACTGATATTTAAAGCACTCTATGCGAAAACCCGGGGAGGGAATTTAGTAGTCGCGAAACCAATAAGGCAGGGGCCTGTCTAAATTTAATTTTACTATTCTTTCCAACGGTGAGTAGGCTGAAAGAGTATGATCCGTGTCAGAGTCACTCTCCCCCCTCATCGAGTCGTCTTGCGCCTGCAGTGTGCATCCCCGATGATCATGAAGACGGAAGGCGCAGAGGTGGAGAGAGGACCACTACATATGGGAGAGGGGCGTCCCTCGTCAGAGGGCTTGTGGCGAAAGGCAGATCAGGTCTAGCCTATGCATCTCTTGGCAGCAGGTGCTTGTTGATGCATGTGTCGGTCGGTCTTCTCGCCGAAGCTAATCCCTTCTTCTAATTTTTAATAGGGCCCGGAATAGACGTGGGGGAAGGGAAGGGGGGGGGGGATAACGAAGAAAAGGAGAAAGTACTACCACCCACTCGCGCTGTTCGTTCCAATGCTACCAAGCCCCTTTCCACTTCCGTATCCAGCGAAATCATTGACGCTCTGTATACTTCCGCCACTGCCGCTGGTGTCTATGGAATCCACATCGCTGCCACTGTCTACGTCTTCCACTACTTCTTCAGCTTGTCCGTCTTTCCCTTTCTGCCTCTTCTTTTGCTTGGTATTGCGAGATGTTGGGGCGCCGCTGGAGCTTGGTCGTGGCAGAGGTGCATCAATGTCCCTCTCCCCAACCTGAATCGAGACGTCTATCGGATTGAGCTGCTGCGTCGATCGTCGTTGTGATTTCGTTCTTCCTTTCAGTGAGCTCGTTTCTTCTTGACTGGCTCGCTTGGCGGCAGGATTCTCTTCTACATACAGCATCAGCTTTGATGAGCGGCGATAAGCAAAAATTGTCGGTGTCAACAACACGCTTTCTTCGTTGCTCTCCATCAATCGCACATGTACAGTCTCACATTGATGACACCCGTATCCAAGCTCTTCACTGGCAGGACAAGAGGCTCGCCGTCTTCGCTTCTCTCTTGACTCTTTGCGTTCTCGTCTGTCTGACCGCTTGCCCTTCTGCCGTGCAACTCTTTAAAAGGCACCCACGGACCTTGCGAAGGTTCCTGTTGGGGGAAGTAAATGTCAGTGAGACCCTCAACAACACTATCCCTTTCGATACCGTGTTTCGCACGTCACCACTCTTGTCGTCCGTCTGCGGTTCCTCGCCGTCTTTCATGTCGAGTACGACAGCCCAAGTCACATCTGGCATGTAGGGAAGAAGGTCGGTTCACTTCGGTACTCAAGTACATTCGCCGTTGAAAATCATATCGCTCACCTTCGACATTCTCAATATCATCCAATGCGCCGTCGAGTGAGATGAGCTTCATCATGAAGGCTCGCAGATGTAACTCGATCGTTTCCATTGTCATGTTGCCAGGGATACTGATATAAAAGAGGAAGAAAGTCGAACCAATTATGATCAGTCTTGCTGTCTCGTGTGCACTCAAAAGCGTAGCGTTGCTCTGGCTCACCTTAAATTCCGATCGCGAGGTGGTACGTTATCAAGCAATACGAGGATGTCAAAGCGATATCGTTCTAAGATCTGGCCACTTGAGATGCTTGTCAAGACAAGATGTATTGATCGTAGTATGGACTATAGAGATATTTGTCATAGCAGAGTATTGCAGAGTATCAGTGTTAGACCACACGGCGTGGTAAACAGAAAAGGAAAAGGAATTGGCATACCTTCTCCATTTGCACCTTTGCCGCACTCAGGACCTCATCAATGTAGGAGGTGAGTCCCGGATGACGAGATGCCCACACTGGGACTCTGTACCGCTGCCGTCGTGTGAATATGTCTGGTAGACACCGTGAGTCAGGGCATGTAATGAGATCTTTCCCATGTACTTTACGTAGAAGAACACTCACTAGGAGGGTAGACTTGACGATGGCAGAGTATTGTATGTATGGCAGTCTTGACTGATAAATGCAATGCAGATGCCACTGTCTTAAGCCTTGCTCTCTTTCAATCAGCTCAGACAGGATTGCAGACTTACCGAATCCACACAGGACCTCTATTGTCTCTAGAGGAGGGCAAAATTCGGAAAATAGTGTTGGTAATGGCTTCTCGTGGCTACCAGCCGTCATTCTGCACTCACCATTGTATGTAAGCTGTGTGCCGTCTGCCGGTGCCGATGCTGCTACTCTTGAGGTCGTAGCAGTGGCCATAGAGCCGAAAGAATATCAAGACGCTGAGCTGACCGTCCTACACTTAATTCGGGGCGTCAGTACGTCGACAACAACTAAATGGCAATCTTGGCGCTCGCACTGACAAATTAGAGTGTATTGAGGCACCACTTCAGCGAGATCTCTCTGCTCCGAAAGAAACTAATTGCCTCGCGCGACTTGGTCTTCCACAAGGAACCCTTGATGGCTAGAATCAGCACGGTCCACTGAGAACATCATCATACAAGGAGCAGAAGATGGATGGCGGTGATGGTGATGACGGTGATCTTTCGATTTCTATTTCGGAGCAAGACAGCTATGCTCCCGGGTGTGGAGATCTCAAGATACATCCGGTAGATGTGGATCCATCCAGTCCAGTAGATGGAGGAGGTGATCTCGGGAAGGGGCTCAAGAATCATGCTGATGCCACCGGTGGCGAAGACACAAGCAAGGATGTGGAAGAAGACGAGGGTGGAGAAGGAGAAAGAGAAGAAGCTGGTGAGTATGTAGCATGTTGGAAGCTCAGTACAAGTACACTGAAATTATAACCCTTATTTCTCTCAGATTTGACTTCGTCTGTGACCAATCCGCCTGTCGTCGTCGTAAGGGATGTTGACGGCTCTTCAGACGAAGGCCTAGGAGACTTCCCAAAAAGGAGAAGACCGAGTCGACTGTCTCACCAGCGTAACGAGTCAGTTCCACTAAAGCGATATGACATAGAAAGTGCAGCGGCTGGCTTGCACATCTCTTCAGCAACGAGCAGAATCGAGGAAGACTTGCAGAGCGATCGCTTCCATGAAGCCGATCATTCCACTTACATACAGAGGCGTGACTCAAAGTTCAGCGAGGCAGAAGACGCAGGTCTAGATTTTGTAGATGTATCTCTGGATCGAGAGGTGACGCCTCGCTCACCCTACGGTCCTGGCGCCTTCTACGCCTCCCGAAGCGCAGTTGAGATTCGACAGGACTCGATTTCCTCCAATAGTGATGCTGCAAAAAGAGCTGCCTCAGAAGCAGAAGAGAGGGACAGGAGATTCAAGGAGCAGCAGCTGTATCGTCGGGAACGAAGCACAAGTGACGGCGGTACTTCGACCTCAAGTCGCAGTTCACAAACGACAGGACACACAGTCAAAGGACGGTACATGCGAAGGCGAAGTCGGGCTGCTAGTCCGGAACCACACAATACGATTAATGTTGCCAGCAGCAGCAGCCGTTCCTCTTCCTTGTCCTTGAATGTCCCTCAAGCTAATGATGTCCCTGCAATAGGAGGTGGTCTGATCATGGCCGTAGCCGGAGAGGACGGCGAGATCAATATGTTGTCAGTGGAAGACAGAGCCATGCCCGCTGCAGCAGATCTGGAGCAGAACAGTCCTGCGCGGGAGTCTACAGAGCTAGAAGCAGGGAATGGGGATAGGCATGAAATAGAGGAGACTAGAGAGCACGACTGCAATTCACAAATCGAGGGAGAGGGCTCTTCTGCTGTCGCTGAAGACACTGACGAGATTGCTGTGACTCCCACCATGCCTAGCGCTGAAAGTAACAACAGTCTCAATGATGCAGCCGACAAGAAAGAAGGCAAGAGGCGGCGGACATCTTCGAACAAGCCTTCTGCGCTAGAGCAGCACGTCTCCCGGACCAGAATGACAAACTTGCCGCCCAAACCAAAAGATGAAGACGTCAAGCATTTGCACGATTTCGAAGCGATGATGAAGCTTTCGAAAGAGGTGGAAAGGAAGAAACAGCAAGAGAGCGAGGAAAAGAAGCAAAGTAGGGACTTGGAAGTGCAGGAAAGCATGAAAGTGTGGGACAAGGACATCTTGCCAAGCTGGACGAGAGCGAGACGGGAAGTGAAATTGAGAAAACTCTGGTGGAAAGGCATCCCGTCGAGCATTCGGGGCAGACTGTGGGCGCTCTCCTGTGGGAATAATCAGATGCTGCCGAGGAATCTGTACAACAAAGCTACAGCAGAGGCCAAGAAGAGGATAGACGAAGCACGCTTTCCTGCTATTGATATGCATGCGATAGACATGGACATTGCCGAGACACTCCCAAGCCTCAAATTGTTCCAAAAGGAGACAGGTCCCTTGTATGATGATCTCTACTCGGTGCTGTGTGCATTTGTCATTGTGCAGATAGACCGGGAGGAAGCCAAAGGGAGCTTCAATCAAGGGGAAGAGAAAGTACAGGTATATCAAGAGGGAGCAGCTTCGTTGGCAGCTATGCTCCTGACAAATCTGTCCCCAGCAGAAACGTTGATTGCTCTGGTGAACCTCATCGCAGAGCGTCCTTGGCTTCGAGCTTTGTTTGTAGTCCCGAGCACAGCACCGACTACGGCCAAGTCTAAGTCAAGCAAACAAGATCCAGCAGCGGGCTTTGAGCGTGTCTTCGACACTCTCCTGGCTGATCAAATGCCCAAAGTGTATGCAAACATGCAAGCAAGGGGTGTTCGTCCTAGTGCTTATGTGACGAGATGGGTGAAGACCTTGTTCGTACCCTATCTTACATTTGATGTCGTCGCCCGACTCTGGGATTGCATGTGAGTACTGATCCGAGAAGATGCAGAGGAAAAGGTGTAGACTATCGTGTCGTTTGCTGAATCATCTTTGGACCCCCCTCTACTGAAGATTGCTTGATGAAGGTGATGCCCTGATCTTCCGAACTGGGATTGCACTCATTTCACTCTTGTCGGCAAGGCTATATGTACCTGACAAGAAGGAAGTGAGTTTCACCTTCTTGGTTCTTTTTGAACGACTGCGCCTTTCATCTGACAATCTCTCCTTTCCCTCTCTCCCTGACTCTCCCTCCCTCAGCTCATCTCGATCCTGCGAGGCAACAATCGAGCAGCTCTGAGCGTGTGGGACCGCGTACGCTTCGGCTCTGGTCCTCTCTCACCATCGCTTCCCAAACCAAATGGGAGCGAGACTAGCCAGGTTGCACAAAAGCATCTATCCGTGGAAGCGCCGCTGGAATCTGTCCCACTCGACAACATCTACGGAGGTCAGTACGACATCAACGAGACGAACCTCTTTCAAGTACTGGAAGAGCAAGGCAGCTGGTGGAAAGACAGTACGCTGGAGCGTCTATTAGACCGAGAACTGGTAACATAGTGTCTGCCGTAATATTATCAACAATGCACGAGATGAAGACAACAACGTCGAGTGCTTACATTAGTGGAGATGCATTAGTGGAGATGCATTAGTGGAGATGGATAGTACGTTATAGAGTGGGAGAAAGATGAATCTCGGAGTGGGCAGCTTATCATCACATTGGTTGAGTCTGTCGTATCTTCACGCCTGCCTCCTGGAAGATTGTGCGGGATCGATCATCCATGCTGTACGTCAGCTGGTAGACGACTTCTCGAACGCCCGTCTGGACGATCTTGACAGCACAGCGCAGACATGGGCAGCTGAACGCAAGGGAGAGATATGTTTACGAGAGTGAGTTCAGATGATCGGGTTCACCCTCTCCTTACTGCCTCTCCCTCGCGCGTGCTCACTCACGTATTGCAGTAGAGGACCGTTCCTTCGGCTCCCCCACTTTCTCTACCGCACTCCAGTAGAGCGTTTTCTTCTGCATGCAAACAAAGGCATTCATCTAGTGCTGTGCCACCTGCCGCACCTCCATTGCAGCGACTACATCCGCCTTCGGCACAGTTTGTCAGACCTCTGGGTGTACCGTTATAACCAGTCGAGAGTACTCTGTTATTTCTTATCAAGACGGCGCCGACTCTCCTTTTCATGCAATTGGAGCGTAATGATGCGAGTGTGCAAAGTGACAGAAAGTACGTATCCCAGGAAGGTCGCAATCGATGAGTTGAAGATAGTGAAAGAGAGGAAAGGTGAGTGTGCAAGGACGACAAGGTAAGGTATGGATTCTGAATCGTAAGGGTTGTGGACTCCATAAGTGAGCGAAGAGACTGCGAAGGTGTTTGAGAGGCAATGATGCCGGATGGTAAGACTACCTGATGGGAGACAGCAGCGAGGTCCGTCGATGAATCGAGCCCGTTGTGCAGTGAAGTGCTATGAGTGGAAGAAGGGGTCAAGGGGAGGTCGTGAGAAGCAGGCTGCTGTCGTCGCTTTGTCGGCAGCCCATACAATTGATCGTCATCTGCAATGACAAAATCTTCCAGTGAGATCGACCTTTCCCTGGAGGCTCTTCTGGAAAGGAAAAAAAAAAGGAGGAAGAGTCGGTAAGCATACATACGAATGCTCTTCAGTCTTGGTCATCCCCAACACGCACCTCCTGACTTCTCTCTTCCAACGTGCCGTCACTGGTGCATCGACACCGACCAGCAGGAAGAACGGTCTCTTGTCGAATCCAATCTCGAGCTCCGCCTTTGATCTAAGATCCAAGGTCACGATGTTGTCCCTCCAATGAGCAGTAGAGTGCTCTAATAATGACTGTGTGGACTCGAATTCAAACGTCTCTTGCACGGTGTCAGAGCCGCTGTGGCATAGTGGAAGCAGCTCGGCGCCATGTTGTTGAAGTGAACTCGAATATGTAAGAAACGCAGGCCGAAAGTGATGATGAACGATGAGATACTTTGCAATCTCAAATTTCCCACTGCATGCTGGCCCAACAAGAGCGATGAGCATTCTCTCCTCCCTTTCTGCGTCGACGAGATGCTGGAGCGGAAAGCGGCACAAAGTCTAGAGGTGGGTATATGTTACCGAAGAAGGGGGGGGGGGTCAAATTAAATCTATATTCCAA
The DNA here is from genome assembly GCA_026210745.1 of Exobasidium rhododendri. Classification (NCBI taxonomy): domain Eukaryota; kingdom Fungi; phylum Basidiomycota; class Exobasidiomycetes; order Exobasidiales; family Exobasidiaceae; genus Exobasidium; species Exobasidium rhododendri. The sequence goes on from CP110630.1 coordinate 3,741,683, forward strand.
ATATCCCCTTACGGGTATAACACAAAAAGTTCGTCTGAACTACGTAGTGTACGCGCCGCGTCTGGGGAGGTGCGCACTGATCACAAGAAAGCAAGGTGCCGAAGTGGTAGTGGCAGGAATGATATTTGCTAAGGAGAGATGCGATAGTGACGCACGAATAGCATGGCAATAGTAGTGTGGGAATGATGGATGGAATACAAATACATGGTATGCAAGATCACTTGCTTGCGGGCTTTTAAAATACCTCACGCAGGTCCCAAAGCTTCTTCTCTCTCCATCACCTCCTTGTTCAATTTGACCAAAATGGTCGTTCGAAGGGGATATTCAGTCGAAGGAACGCTGTGTGCTGTGACACGGGCAGGCTGCGACGATGAAAACAATATACTGTCAGTGAAAAAGGCAGATCGGAGCAGAGAGAGACAAGCAAGACTGACAAAGCCAAGACCGTCCAAAGCTGCTTCTATGATGCCTGCTGTGAATGCTTCTACGCTTAGTTGGTTCATCTCCTTTGGTACAGTCATTGATTTTGCGAATACTGGATGATTCGTCGAAATCATGTCTTTAGATAAGAGAGAGAGAGAGAGAGAGAAAGAGTTCAATAGCGTCGATCAGCATGAGTTCCTCGCTCTTTCGTCGTCTTCTACTGCTCGACGCACATTCATCACTCTTCTCTGTACTTCTCTCTAGACTATCTGCCGGCCGTCCGAAGAGCGCTTTCCAAAGTTGTGTATGCAGCCATAGTAGCACAGGAAGCAGTCGGATTTCTCTCTTGGGAGCTCTGTTGTAAGTCGAGGAGCTCGATGACAGGGAAGGGGCCACTGGAAATTCGAGGCGGTGGTACAGTAGCGGGAGCACTCGCTGGCCAACCCGATATCCTAACAGCGACAATCTGCAGTGAGAGGATTGAGGAACTAGCGCTCAGCACACCTCTACCTTGATCGATCCTTGCTTTCTGTTGACCACTCACTTCTTTTCCAGATCAGAGATACCAGCCACTCGATTCTGCGTATAGCTTACCATTTCTGCAAAGAGGAACGCCAGAGCACTCGAGCTCACTTCTAGATTTTTGCTTCGATCTCTTGGCCTATCCAATATGTCCGGGCCTCCCACTCCAGTGACTATGACACTACCAAAAGATGCATTATTTGCTTGCACAGAGCCCGCTGACGGCGTCGTCGGTATAGTGCTGTTTCGATTGCTGGCGGATGAATTGGGAGAGGATATGGCTGCAGAGGATCGTCGAATGTAGCCCGGTAACGTGGCCCTAGGCGATACCGGGATACTGGTGCTCGACGTCACACTCCGTCCTGTCTGAGTAGCATTGGACATACTGCGAAGATAGGGAAGCGAGATTGGTCTCAAGGATCGGTGGTAGTAGCAGTGTCATGACCTCGACCTCCGCTCCTTATTGACTTCCCTTTATGAAGGATGCAAACCGATAATCTTGCACGGGCCTCGCGTGGCTCCCATTTGACTGCTTAAATTTGGTCCTGCATACACGCCTACAACCTATAAGTGTACGTGAACGGCACAATCTTTTTATAGCAGTGAGCCTGACTTGCGCCTCCGCGCCTCTTGACATTTCCCTTACGCCGCTCTCACCTAAAAGTTGTCTTACACCAGTGTACACATCGACCGATAGAAGGCGCTACGGTAGGGGACGTTGAAGGTCTATCTTTGTTGTGATTAGACAGTGGAGCAATCTACAGGGACGCCGACGCTGCATCCCCTTACGGAGCTCACTCCTCCTTTGCCAAACTTTCCGCCTTCCAACGCTGACATCTCGGAGGTCGTTCCACCTCTGACGTTTTGTCTGAACGAACGTCCAGCCTGAATTAGCTACCTTATTCGCATTCCTCAACGACGCTTCTCATCGACTCCATCGATCAGCCACACTCTTTAAAGTTCATCCTTCAATGCGTTTCCACCACAGTAGCCTGCTCTTGGCCTCGATTGTCATCTTAGCGAGCCTTTCAAATGCTTTCCAAGTGGCCATCAGCGATTTGGATCCGATGAGACAGACGTGCAGTGGAATGTGGAAGGGAAAAGATACGAAGATCGAGCGTGAGTAGCAGCGGGAAACAGCTGGCACACAGAAGGTTTACCGCAGAAGGGTATCTTGCTCACCACTTCTTCTGCAGTAAGCTTCGACAAAGGCTCAGCCGGGACAGTCTCAACGCTCTTTTATGAGTTTGCAGATTTCTCCAAAGTGGGGAAAGAATCAAAGGAACAGGATGTCTTTGGTTTCCCGGTAAGTACGATTGTTGTCTCTTATACCCATCCTTGCTCACTTGCATCTTATAATTTGACTACAGCTCAAGACATACATCTGTACCTCTCAAGCTGTCATGGAAGGTCTTTGCACACAGGCTAGCCTTGGCAACTTTATCGTCTCAGCAAATGCTACTTCGACAACTTCAATTTTCACTCAGAGGGTCGACTTGGGGACCGGCGATGATCTCAGCGCAAAGACCGTTACTTACAACGTCACTCGGAAGGGATACTATTGCGTCGGTGCGAGTGAGCTCCAAGAGAGTAGTGGGAGACCACCCTTTGTGTCTCGCAGATCGCCCAATATTGTACTCACCTTGCTCCTTCCTCTCCTCTCCGTTCTTCTCAGCTGCGGTTCCAATGACGACACAGGCTAATATTGGCACAGGTAATCTTCACTCTCACTTTACGGGGCGAATCAATTACATCAATACCTTTGAGGGTCAACTGCCCGCAACAGAGTACCCAAAGCTACCCTTCTACTTTTCCCTGACAAGCATCTACATGATCTTGGGTGGCGTTTGGTTATATCTCTGCATCTCTCATCGCGACGAGTGAGTGGATTCTGCCTAGTACGCTGGTTCACTAACATTCGGATGCTCATTCGCACTTCCTTGCTCCGCTTCTCTGCAGGCTGCTCACTGTTCAGCACTTTGTCTCTGGCACTATCATTCTGCTCGTCCTGGGATGTGCAGCTCAGTGGGGCTACTTCCGCTACCTCAACACTCACTCCATGGACTTTTGGAGAATCTCTTCCCTTGACGGCGTAAAGTCAGTCACATTCGGAGCTCGTTCTTTGCTCGTCATCACTAGTGTCCTAGATGCTGCTCGCAATTCGACCAGCTTGTTCCTTCTCTTAATCGTTTCGATGGGCTATGGAGTTGTACGACCATCGATTGGTCCTGTGATGACGAAAGTAAAGATCTTGACTGCTGTTCACTTTCTCTGTGGCGTGCTGTACTCTGTGAGTGTCTCGTCTGAAGGAGGTCCTTCACAATCGCATTCTTAAATCTTCCAATCTTTCCTCTCTAGGTCGGCATCGTACTCATACTCACAGAATCGGGAGGTGGATGGATTTTCCTATTCATTTTCCCGCTGGCTTTCACCCTTACGACTTTCATGATGTGGACATTGCACTCGCTCAATGCTACCATCGAGTATTTACTGACACGCAAGCAAAGTGAGTCTCTATAAATGAAAAATCTCCAGCAGATAGACCTCCCATGCTCATCACTCGGTCTCCCTTTTTCTCCGTACTAAACAGCCTTCAAGGGACAAATGTTTCGTAAACTCTACCGTATCCTGGTCTTCGCTGTCGTCGCCATCTTTGTCTTCTTCATCCTGACTACTATTGCCTTTTCTCAATCGGCAACGGAAGATTTCTCACCGAACGTCTGGGCCTACCGATGGTTCCTCCTCGATGGGTGGATGGGAACGCTATATCTCGTCGTCTTTTCCAGTATTGCATGGTTGTGGAGACCGACAGGACAGAATCTGCGGCTGAGTATGAGTGACGAGATCGGCCAAGATGACGGGTATGAAGGGGAGCACTACGAAATTGATGAATTCGGTCAACATGCTGAAAACGATGGCGATGAAGAGGAAGGCGGCATCAAACCAGTTCGCTCCGATGGTGCCCCTACTGCTCGAGCTGCTCCAAGTGGTGGTGGCGCAGGGAACAGGCGATTCAATGCAGAGGAAGAAGTCGTCTTTGAAATCGGTGACGACGAAGAAGAAACACCAAGAAAGCTGGATGGAACGGGAGAGCGAGAAGGTCTGATGAATCGGGAGAACAACGACAGTAAGGAAACTTTAGTACCCGCACGGCAAGGCCACTGAGCACCAACAGGTTGACTTTTGTATGCTTATCTGTGGAAAGGGATAAGGAGACACAACACCAAAGAATTAATAGAAGTTCGTGTAAAGGAGCAGGAGTCCATCAATGCTAGCATATTAGATTGAAAATAATCGCACAGCTCGTTCTAGATGAAAATTTTGCATTTTGATTGAACGTAATTTCCGCTTCTACATGTTGAGTGAATAGCTGATGTTGGTGTGATTAGATTGATGGAAGATGACTATTGTACCATGAGGGGGAGCGAAAGAGATCGGAGAGCAGGAAAGGACGGGAAGATGAATGGTGTTGTGCAATGCAATGATGAAAGGGGGTTTGACCAGGAGGAAAAGCAAGGCAGAAATGGGAGGCGCCTATTGCCTAAAATTACAGTCTATTTTGCTTGAAACCGGAAGACGTTCGACTTGTTTTCAGTTGTATCAGGTTGATCATCATGTCATTGTGGGGAGTCTGCAGTCCCAATGATTTGCCAAGTCTGCTGAAGTAGCCATTGATGTACTGAATTTCGGTGGAAGCGGAGTTTGCCTTGATGTCTTGAAACATGCTGCTGTAATTTGGTGCAGTCAGTCGAACGACCCTCTCCACTTCTCGAAAGAGAGCCCCGGAACGTAGACTCGAGTCGAGGACGGGGGGACCAGATATTTCATCACCAACGGCATTGTTTGCTTTGATGAGATAGTCTGACTTGCTCATCTTGTCCCAAACGACGTCTTCCTGCACCTTTCCACCGAGACCCTTTCTCTGCTCCTCTGCTTTACGCCTCTGCTCTTCTTCTTCTTCTTCCTGCTGAAAATGAGCACTCTGAACAAGAGCTTCCAAGATCTGACTGATCTCTCGACACAAATCTCGAATGGTCGCTTCGGCGAATTTGTTTGCGAACAAGTCACCATTCCGGCATTCTACCAAAGCAGTCACAGGATTGATGCAAGCGTTCACCACGAGTTTCTTGAGTGAAAGAAGCTGGAATTTGCGAATCGGCTGCCAGGAGACGGAAAGGGGTAAATTCAGGAGCATCGACATTGTATTCAGTAGTGTTTGTGTGCTAGGCGTGTTGGGTATTGCTCCAATGTCCAGTGTCAAAGAAGGCTGTATCGATGATCTCCTTGATCTCAGTCGATGATTCTGCACAAGGAGCTGATCGTAATCCATCGGTGCTCTCCTCGTCTGCTCTACCAGAGCCCCCTCCTTACTGCCCTCTACCCCACTATTTTTCCTAAGCTCGTCGTCCTCTATTTCTTCTTCTATATTCATCATCTTCTCGTAGTCCTTCCCTAACGACCGGTTTGGCACGACCCCAAAGTCCACCTTTCCGTAAGCTGCATGAACACAAGACAGTTTATTCTTCATCCAAGCTCCATGCGTCGTACTTGCCAAGATGAAGTGAGGTCGCTTTGAGGGGTCTGTGAATATCCTCTCGAGTAAAAGGTCCAAAACACCCTGCCCATTTTGCAGTAGGACGATCGTAGTGGCCGGCGTGATATAAGGGAGTAAAGGTCGAAGAGCAGAGAGGGTATGTTGTGCCTTTGTCGTCACTATGAGAGAATCAATGCTTCCTCTTGGGTAGCCAAGCTCTTCTAGTCGAGAAGTACCTGGTAGCTGAACTTTGGAGCCGGATCCTACTTGCGATGATGATGATGAAGAAGAGTCTGCAAATAGTCCGCCTACCTGATCAATCGAGGCCTGCGATTCGACGCCGAACCCACTCTCTCTTTCCTTTGCTGAGTCTCTCTCCAGGAACAAGCTCTTGTCTTGCCTCTTTTCCACTTGTTTAAAGCTTGACCTCGTCAGACGCAAGATGACACCTAAGTTGAAGGGCGAAGGTAGATACGGTATTGATGACGAATGAGGTAGTTGCTTCAACGTCTGTGGCGCTTCACCTAATAATCTGCTTGTTCTCTTGATATGAAAGGAGATTAGAGTACCTATAGAGCCCACGCCTAGGACGTGAAAGCGCATAACTTGGAGCCCCCTTCTTACTGCCTCGATGACATCAAAGGGTGATTTGTCGACCTGACACACTTGTGGTGAAAGGTGGAGGACGGGAGGAGGGCGGAAGAGAGAGTTTAAGTCGGCTTTGCCTCTCCTCGTCGTCTATGTATCCGTGGGGGTGGAAAGGAGATGCTTAGACGATCCCGATCCTATCGTGGTGTGCAGCCAAGCGCTACCTCGGAGTGGCCAAGAAGAAGATTGGAGTGTGACTAGATGATGTCAGCTAATTCGACTTTAGCAGATTAGGAAGAACTGATAATCTCAAGGCGTACGTCTTACCGGGTCGAGGGGAAAAAACACATTCCTGTCCGTGTCACGTGTACATCCACGAAGACATCTTCGTCAGCAAGTGTTCCTTCCAGATGGACTCGAAGGCCCGTCACCAACTATTATCACACGGAGAGGCGCATCTTGTCTGTTTCAGAGTGGTGATGTGATTATCAAATAGTTACAAGAGTGTGAAATGGGAAGGTGGCAAGGATTGTGGATGACGGATGGAGGCGGAAAGATTAGAGCGCAAAGATATGTCTAGGGAGGAGAGTCCGAGGCCAGGTAGGAGGAGGGGAAGGCATTTGGAAGATGCGCTCGCGTGAGGGCAATTTGTGAAGAGAGATGGTGTACACATGCGAAAGGAAAAGATGGAGAGACCTTCGCCATGGAGAGATTATTTTTGGGGACATTTTTGACCCTGATCTTCAATGGCCCTTTCTCCGACCTATGTCTGTCATCGCAACAGATGCCAATAGAGTGCTCCCATCGACATTTTTGAAGGTGCGAGTATAGTGGAGAGACAATGAACTTCTCTTTACTCCTTCTTTTCGCCTTCACCACCTTCCTTTGCAGCGCCGGCATCAGCCGATGCTTGACGTTGTTCGTACACCTTCTTGAAGATACCCAGACTAGCTTGTTGAGTCTCGTCAATCTTGGCTTTGATGTCGGCAGCGCTGACTCCGCTTTCACCGCTTTGTCCCTTTGCGGCAATCTCTTCCAATTCCTTTATCAGGGCATGAACCTTCTCTGACTCGTCCTTGTCGACCTTGTCAGCGAATTCACTCAACGCCTTGCTTGTCTCGCTGGCAACCGATTGAGCAGAGTTGGACTCTTCAATGACCGCTCTTCTTTCCTTGTCTGATTCGGCGTATTGTTCAGCGTCCGAGACCATTCGATCAATCTCATTGTCCGACAATCCAGATCCTGCCGCAAGAGTCATGCTCTGATCCTTTCCGGTGGCCTTGTCCTTGGCGGAAACGTTGACGATACCGTCAGCGTTGATGTCAAAAGTGACTTCGATTTGAGGAACTCCCTTTGGCGCGGGAGGCAATCCGGTAAGTTGAAAGTTTCCTAGCAACTTGTTGTCCCGAACCAATTCTCTCTCTCCTTGGTACACTTGAATGTCGACGGCAGACTGGTGATCAGCAGCAGTGGAGAACACTTGACTCTTCTTGGTGGGGATGGTAGTATTCCTGTTGATCAGTCTGGTGAAGACACCACCCAGGGTGTTAATACCAAGCGAAAGAGGTGTAACGTCTAGTAGCAAGATGTCAGTGACTTGACCAGACAAGACTCCTCCTTGAATGGAAGCTCCAATGGCAACAGCCTCATCAGGGTTGACACCTTTGGAAGGATCACGCTTGAAGATCCCCTTTACAGTCTCGAGAACCTTGGGCATTCGACTCATTCCTCCTACCATAATGACATCTTGAATGTCAGCAGGCTTGCATCCGGCATCGTTGAGCGCCTTCTTGCAGGGTTCGATAGTTCGCTCGATAAGCTTGCCAACTAAGCCTTCCAATTGTGATCGACTGAGCTTGGTGTTGATGTGTTTGGGACCAGAGGCGTCGGCAGTAATGTAAGGTAAGCTGATGTCGGTTTGTGTGGTGCTGGACAACTCAATCTTTGCCTTTTCAGCGGCTTCACGGATTCGCTGGATGGCCATTCGATCTTTGCCAATGTCGATTCCGTTTTCCTTCTGGAACTCCTTGACCAAATGCTCGACAAGGATAATGTCGAAATCTTCACCTCCCAAATGTGTGTCACCGTTGGTTGACTTGACTTCAAACACTCCCTTTTGCATTTCAAGAATGGAAACATCAAACGTACCACCACCCAAATCGAAGACGGCAATGACGGAGCTGTCTGTTCGGTCCAAACCATAAGCCAGGGCAGCTGCAGTAGGCTCATTGATGACTCTCAAGACATCCAGACCAGCGATTGTTCCGGCATCCTTGGTCGATTGTCTTTGAGCGTCGTTAAAGTAGGCAGGAACAGTGACAACGGCATGCTTGACAGGCTTTCCCAGATAAGCAGCGGCTGTATCTCTCATCTTTCCGACAACAAAAGCACCAATCTGACTAGGCGAGTACTTTTCACCTCGGACTTCCAACCAAGCATCACCATTAGAGTGAGGTACAATCTTGAATGGAACATTGTGCAAGTCCTTTTGCACCTCCTTGTCCGAGAATTTTCGTCCGATCAATCTCTTTGTTGCAAATAGTGTGTTCTCTGGGTTGACAACCGCTTGTCTCTTGGCAGGAACACCGACCAGTCTTTCGCCGTCTTTTGTGAAGGCAACGACGGATGGTGTAGTCCTTCCACCTTCTGAGTTCTCAATGACTCGCGCTTGTTGTCCCTCCATGATAGATACACATGAGTTGGTGGCTGCAGGAAGACAGACGAGCTCATCGGTCAGACGAGCTTACACGGACACAAGAGTATCTCGGAAGATCCGTTCACTCACTACCCAAATCAATTCCAATGACAGGTCCAGTGACCTTTGATGAGTTCCATCGAGCACCAATAGGCGACAATCGCTACAGAATAGGAAAGAGGTGAGAGATTCAAGTAGTACAGGACAGTCAGCTTGCATTGCCATCACATCTTCCCATCTTCCCGGTGACGACTGGAACACTCACTGAAACACCTGTGGCGTTTGATCGCAAGGGCTGATTTAGCATACGAGCAGCAGGCGCTGCTGCTCTAATTCCCCTAGAGATCATGTTGTGGAAAATGTGAAGAAGAACCAAAAATGGAGTGTTGCGTCGTCTATAGTAGGAGTCTGATCTAAGTGGCACGCAAGATGATGACGAAGATGGTTTTGAATTAAGTACTTATTCCTTTTTCGTGCTGCCCTCCTCGCCCGATATTCCTGAGAGGAAAAAAAAATGGAAATTCAAGAGGGGGGAAAGTCATCGAAGGGCCTCGTGATTCCAGACTCTTCTTTTGCTTACGTATACATATACACGAGAGGCATATCCTGTCATGCAAGACGCGACGACAAACTCCACCTTGGGAGGAATTTCTCAGGTAGGGAGGAAAGTGAGTACCGCGAGCGAGCGAGCTTGGCTTGATCTTGATCTTAGGGTTAGCCCGGACGGAGAGAAGAGTATCATCACACTTTGCTCAAGGGACTGCCGCAATGGGTGTCAAGTGGCTCACGGGCTTCGTCAAGGATATAGAGCGGATTGTATCTTCGCAGATCAGCTTCGATGTTGCTGTGGAGGGAGAAGACCCGAAGAGTGGGGCAGGACCTCGTCCTACCTTTGTCGTAGATGCGTGGGCTTTCCTCTATCACATCTGGCTCAACTACTTTGGAGATTCGATGAGAGGGCTAGACTACCATGCCTACCAAAGATTGATCCAAACAATTGTCCAAGCCTGGCAGACTGTTGGCATACAAACAATCTTTGTGTTCGACGGACCTTTCTTACCAGCAAAGCTGCCGAAGATTATCGAACGGAGGACAACAGTGACGGCCTCCAACTCCGTCTTTATGAAGTCTTCTTCTACTTCGCGAAGCTCTAAGCGCTTCCAGATGGAATGTGGAGTCGTGGCACCCTTGCTCTTACAGGCTCTTATTGGTGTCATCGATCATCTACACAGTGACAAAGTCGAGATGATCTTTGCATCCACAGAAGCTGATAGTCTGGTAGCTGAAATTGCAACGGAGAAAGAGCGAGGGTATGCGATATCTCAAGACTCAGACTTCTTCATACTATGTGCAAGGGGAAAAGGATGTCCATACGTTCCCTTGGACTCCATAGAGTATCTCGTCACGATCCCTCCGGCTCAAGAACGGCCCGATGAAGCGTCTCTGCCGTCGAACGTTGAAGAAGCTGCCGACGTGGACGGATTCGAAAAAGTTGGCAAGCGGAAGAGGGGAGCGAAGAAGAGCAATGGACAATCAGTATCGCTACATCCATCCAATTTTTCCACCCAGCAAATTCGAGCGACGCCTCCCATTGCCGGTGAGAAAGACAAGCTCAGCTCTGTCCGAATTCGCGCCCATCGTTCGCAAGATCTAGCCTCACACTTGCAGATTCCGTCCACTTTGCTTTCTTTGCTTGCTGCATTGGTGGGTAATGACTATACGACTACTCTGCAGTCGAATGTACTCTTTAAGAATCTACAGGGTCCTCAAAGGATCGGCGAAGCGGCATCTATTCTTCGTAGTGAATGGCTGAGGGTCATGAAAGGAAGTAAAGTGGGGAGTCGAGAGGGGACAAAGGTGTCGGTTCCCTTGCTCAAAGGTGCATTGAAGCTTCAAATGTCGATCAGCGATACCTTCGATGATGGGAGAAGCGACGTCATGAGCTCACCATCCTCCGCGACAGCTACACCTACTCGCAACACACCGACACCATATCACTCTTCGATAATAGCACCTTTCCAAGCACAAGATCCTGTTCGAGCCATGGTGCAGATCATAGTAGACAGATTGGTCAATCAGCAAGCAGATGCTGGACTACCCAACGCTCGCTATATCACCACTGGAGAAAGGGAGCTCATCATAGAGTCAGTCATTGATAGTGCGGCCACCTATTCTCTTCTGAGTCACAGCAATGCGCCGCATCTATCAAGCCCATCTGCGTTGTTCTTTGAACATGCCTCCTCGATAATGATGAGGAATGATATGCTGGATGGCGCCGCCTCGCCGGAGGCACTAGAAAGATACCGTGAAGCGTACGCGAAAGGACAGTTCAAGCCATCTCTGATCGAAGCCATGACACAGCGACTCTTCTTATCTTCTCTATCGGCAGAGGATGCCGACGTCAAGAGTGTGCAAAGCTTGGCCGTTCGAGAATTGAGATACTGGCTGTGGGGCGTCCTGTTCGAGGTGTGGGGCATGGCGTGGGCAAGGGACGAGTGGGATGAGCCTGCAGACCTTGCCATGCACGACGACGACCTTTCCGAGGAAGAGGTAAAGACGAAGAACTTTCTGGCCATGGACAAAGGATACAAGGAAGGCGAGAGACCGGACGACGTAATCTCTGTCGATACAGACTCAAGCAATGAGGCTGCGCCGGAAGGGGATGAAGACGATGAGGAGTTTGACGATCTCCTCTCGAGACCTGGCTCTGTGGCTGAGTTGCGAAAGGAGATGCTGAAGCCAGCTCCGGGTGTTGTTGAATACATTCGAAAGGGTCAATCCTACGTTGGGGAATTGGTGCAGATCGTTCCCTTGTTGAGCTTACTCAATGGCGATCTCTATGCTGAGGAAGAAGGGGGAAGTAGCACCAGCCTGCCTGCCTCCCTTGCCCAACTGCGTGGGCAGCATGAAGCAGCGCAGAACCGACCCGGGAATACTGCAGATTTTGAACCAGCATCAGATCCGGTGCCTTCACCTGTCGCCCTCATGTCACTTGGGACTCGACTGGACCTGTTTCTTCACGCTCATCGTTCTTGCATCTCGATCATTCAGTCAATACCTCGCAAATGGTGGACGATTGCAGCAATCCTGAGGTTGTCCATCTTGCACGAAGCACAGCGACTCGGACCTGCCAAGAGGAAGCTCAATTGGAGTCGAGGCGAATTGATTGCCGCTATCCAGAGTGCCTGTCACCATTCCTATCGAGGCAGTAGTGGCAACCTCGAAAAGGAGAAAGAGATTGAAGAGTCATCGCAAGAAGCTGTTCGACAGGTCTTCCCAACCACTAGAGCAATTCACCTTGCTTCATCTGTGCAACTACTTTTGGAAACTTCTCATCTACTTGCTCAATCACTACTATTGCCAGTCGACGAGAAGGAATGGCTAAGACCACACACGCTATATCATGGACCCACGTTTCATCTAAAGATGAGTGACGCAGGCAACGATGTGGAAATGCTGGAGAAGTCACTCAAGAAGCAGGAAAGATCAATCTTGGATGCTGTGACGTTTGAGTTGCAGAACGAACTAGGCATCGATGTGTCGGAACTGAGAAAAGAGAGAAAGGCGAAGAAAAAGGAGGCTGCGAAAGCTAAAGCGGAAGTCGGCGTCATAGAAGAGAACGGTAAGAGCTTCAATCGATCAAGGAGCCGTGCTCAACAAGCCACCAGAAACAATTTTGCTTTACTTGGAGAGGATTGAAACTGAAGAGCTGTATCAGCTTTGTCTCCTCTATTGTGTACGATACTATACATGTCATAACCACTCCAAAGTATTCTTCTCTATACCTGCTTGCAATGCATTTGTGATGTTGAAAGTGAGGAAGGAAGAAAGCAGTGCTCAACGTGTATCATGGTCAGGTTCTTGGCTGCTTTTCATCGCACAAAGGCAGGATATAGTAAACTTCATCTGATTCTTTGAATTGTAATGAACAGAATATGGGGGGGGAGAGACGTCGGAATAAGGGAAAAGAGGCGGAAAACCAAAGTCATGAATGTACGTTGGCAACTTGGGCCAAGACATTCCATCAGTCTTCTCTCCTACGTGAACAGAATTACACGGCCTACAAGTTTAATCGATGCTCTCCATGGCGCTCTCGCCTGAGCTTGCTTCTGGTGCCTTTTCGTCGGCAGCAGTCGAGTCTGCAGCCACTGGTTCGTCTTCGATGCTCAGACCAAGACTGATGAGCTTGTACAGTCGACTTGCAAAGTCTTGAGGGTTCTCTAGAGTGAAGCCTCCGGTTAGAAGCGAAGTATCGTAAAGCAAGTTGACCAAGTCTTTCAGGGTTGCGTCAGTCTTGTCGGCGCTAACCTTTCGAAGCATCTCCTTGACGATGGAGTTGGCTGGGTTGATTTCAAGCGTCTTCTTGGAGGCCATGTATGAGCTCATGCTACTGTCTCTCAGTGCTTGAGCCTTCATGATTCTCTCCAAATTGGCCGACCAAGAGTATTGGCCAGTGACAATGACACAGGGTGATCCAACGATTCGGTTAGAGACAACCACCTTCTCCACTCGTTCACCGAGAATCTCCTTCATTGATTTGCAAAGCTCTTCGTAGTTCTTTGATTCTTCTTCTCGAGCTGCCTTTTCTTCGTCAGTCTCTTCCAACTCCAATCCTTCCTTGGAGACGCACACCAATTTCTTTCCCTTGAAGTCCTTGAGTGCTTGACAGGCGTACTCGTCAATGGGATCGACCATCAACAAGACCTCGTAATTCTTCTTCTTGAGTTGTTCCAAGAAGGGTGAGTCTTTGACGGATGCCATGCTCTCACCGGTCAAGTAGTAGATGTTCTTCTGCACCTCGGGCATTCGAGTAACGTAGTCGTCCAGGCTAGTCAATTCGTCGCCACTCTTGGTCGATGGGAATCGCAAGAACTCAGAAAGCTTGACTCGGTTGGCTGTGTCTTCGTGAATGCCTAGCTTGAGGTTCTTTCCAAAGGCTTCCCAGAACTTGGTGTAGTTCTCCTTGTCTTCAGCAATCTCGCTGATCATGTCCAACGATCGCTTCACGACGTTTTTCCGAATGACCTTGAGAATCTTGTTCTGTTGAAGAGTTTCTCTCGAAATGTTCAGTGGCAAGTCTTCAGAGTCAACGACACCCTTGATGAAGTTGAGGTATTCGGGGATAATGTCTTCGGCGTCGTCAGTGATGAAAACTCTTCGGACGTACAACTTGATGCTGCTGCGCTTCTTCTTGCTCTCAAACAGGTCAAATGGTGCTCGCTTGGGAACGTAGAGCAGTGCCTTGAACTCCAATTGGCCTTCTACGCTGAAATGCTTGACAGCCATGTGGTCTTCCCAATCGTTGGTCAAGCTCTTGTAGAAGCTGGCGTACTCTTCGTTGGTGATGTTTTTTGGGTCTCTGGTCCAGATGGGCTTGGTCTTGTTCAACTCTTCGTTGTTCGTCTCCATCGACTTGACCTTTTTCTTCTCCTTCTTCTTGTCCTCTTCATCCTCGACTTCTTCCAACTTGCTGTCTCCCTCGGTGGCTTCGTCTTCCTCAACCTCCTTTTCGACTTCCTTGGTGGTGACAAGTTGAATGGGGTAGGAGATGAATTCAGAGTGCTTCTTGACAATTTCCTTGATTCTCTTTTCTTCAAGGTAATCAGTTTGATCTTCCTTCATGTAAAGACGCAGTTCAGTACCTCGTCCTAAAGGTGGGTTGACCGTGTCAGGTGTAATGGTAAAAGTACCACCGGCAGCAGACTCCCAAATGTATTGCTCGTCATCGTTGTGCTTGGTGATAAGTTGCACTCGGTCAGCAACCAAGTAAGCAGAGTAGAAACCGACACCGAATTGGCCAATCATGCTAATGTCGGCACCGGAAGAGAGAGCTTCCATGAATGCCTTTGTTCCAGACTTGGCAATAGTACCAATGTTGTTGACCAAGTCAGCCTTGGTCATTCCGATACCAGTGTCCCGAATGGAGAGCACGTTGTTCTCCTTGTCTGGTGTAATTCGAATGTACAAGTCCTTTTCAGTCTCCAAGATGGATGGGTCAGTCAAGGCACCGTATCGGACCTTGTCGAGAGCATCAGAAGCATTTGAAATCAGTTCTCGCAAGAAGATCTCCTTGTTGCTGTAGAATGTGTTGATGATCAAGTCTAGCAATTGACTGATATCGGCGGCCTGAAGTAGAGAAGGGCGAGGGGCAGATATTTCGAAGTCAGCACTGGCTGCTTCCTCATTGCTTTGTCTGTACTACTCACAAAGCCGAAAGTCTCTCCACCAGCTGCAGACATTGTTGTAGCAATGGACTCGAGGGTGGGTAGTGGTGATAAAAGATGTGAAATGCTAGGCGGCAAAGGTGATCCTTGTGATGTAGGATATGCTGCTTTTGCTGCGACGTTGTGGTCACTAGTAGAAATCTTTCTCTGTTTGGTTCCGTGTCTTTACTAGAATTCTCGACAACCTTTATTCCTTCTTACGCCCTGGATGTTCCTTTCTCTTCTCTCCCTCACGAAGGCAGTAGAAGCTTCCACTCGTTGCGACACTTTTCTACCATCGATCACGTGCAGAGAGGGCTAGTGGAGGAAAGGCGCGCGACCACCACTATAAGGGAACTGAACTGAATTGGGCAGGTCAGATTGAAATAAGGTGCAATACAAAATGGGACGTGTGATGTGATCTTTCGCGGTGCACGGTGTGGCAGCCTTGAAAAGTGGGCGACGGTGACAAAAGTGTATCAAATTTGACGCGGCATTACAAACGAGTGTGATGGTGGAAGAGACATTAAGTCAATCTGTCCAGTTCGGCAAGGGATGAAAGAAGATTGGGAGTGAAGATGTGTATGTGCTAGTCAAACAATGTGAAGCCACGATTAAAGAAGAAAAGTGAGTTGTAACAAGTAGAACGTCCGTGTAAATGCCAGAGAGAAGGAAGGGGGGGAGAAGGGAGAGAGGGAGATTGACAGAAGCGAGTATGATCGAAAGAGAGCCCCTTCTTGAAGGCCTTGTCTCGAGGATGAGTTCGTTGGTGAAAGGGGGAAGTTTTAGTATAGGAAGGGAATGCTCAACGGCTCGACTCGAAGAAGCTGCGAACAAAGATACTTTAGTGCTCGAATGCTGGAAGGGGAGGAAACTAGAGCACCCACCTTGTAAATCGCTTCGTCTTCTTCAAGCGCTGTTTATTTCGCTCTTGCGATGCAATGTCTTCGGAGCTATCGAGACTAGGTGAGGCAGCTTTCTTCCCTCTCTGCGAAGTAGGCGTGTCCTCTCCCGACGTGAGTACAGGAGTCAGACGGAAGGAAGGGAGAGGGCTGAGACCTCCTAGTCTTGTCTTCTTCTCCGAATTGTCTTGGCTATCTTCTTCAGACACTCGATTGTCATTGTTGCCACTGCTTTCGTTCTCGTTTCTACTTCCGCTCCGATTTCCCAACGAGACTGCACTGCCATTGCCACGCTGCTCATTGGTTCGCAGATCACGTCTGGAATTACGATTCTTTCTGGTTAGTCGATTGAAGGGCTTGTTCATGGTTCCGGAGCTATAGCTTGGAGACGTTGGGACGCGGTTTGTGTCTTGTCTTCGAATCAATCTGTATGTATCTACCACTCCTCTTGAGAACAAGTTCTGACCTTTGCCTCCGTTTGTCTCAGATTGAACGACTTCTCCCGCACTAGGGGCGTCGACCATATCCCAGTCTTCGTCTCCCTCTTCCTCCTTCTCCGCAATGATACCATGGAGAGGAAGGCCAGAGATGGCTGATGTTCCGGTGGCTCGAGCTTTTGAAAGCGCGCTGTGAAAGTGAAATATTCCACCATCTCCAGGGGTGTCAATTGTGTTGCTCGAGGTGGGACGAGTCGAAGTCGATACCATAGACGGGCTGGACATAAGCTCGTCATTGGCTGCTTCTCTCTCCAGCTGGTCTAGAGCGACCACTGCTGCCATTGCTGCTGAGTCGTCGTCTTCGTTCTCTTCCGTGGCACTCCTTGTCGCTGCGACAGGAGTAGAAGTCAAAGCTGCCCTGTGTACCGATGGTACGGCAGAAGCGGACGATGCCGTTCCTGTTCCAAGTTGCAGGGCTTCATCTACAACAACAACACCCTTCTGATCATCCTCACCAGCACTAAACGAAAAAATGGAAGACTTTACCGACTCGGAATCTTTCCTTCCTCTGAACGAGTAGCCATCGAACAGGCTCTTATTGTCGCCTGTCTCTTTGACCTGCCCTGCGTCACCACTGCCAAAGGGCACTCCTGGCCCCTTTGCATCTGCTGCATTCTGCGCCTTGCTGTTCGCACTGATTGCCGTCATGTCTGCATCTGCGTCATCCACGTCCGGCAGAGCGTCTTCTGCTCCATTCACGACGGGTTGCATGTCCAGGAAAGCTTCATCAAAGTTTTGAGTGTCCGTTTCGTCCAACGGATTGATGGGAGGGATGTAGGGAGGAATGTATCGCTTGTGGTATACGTGTGCCCATTCAATCATGGAAAAGTATGGGTGCTTCTTAATCCTTGGCTCCTTCATGCGGAGCATTGGATTGCGTTGTAGTAGACCCCTCAGGATGCTCTTTGTATCTTGATCCAGTACTCGATCGTCGGGAAAGACGAGCTCATCATGTAACACACGGACGTACATGTCTGCATGAGTGTCGGCCCAGAAAGGTGTGATCCCGGTCAACATCTCATAGAGCATCGTGCCGAAACTCCACCAATCCACTTCATACGAGTAGGCAGCTCCTTGAATGACTTCTGGGGCAAGATACTCTGCCGTACCACAGAACGTCGTCGTCATGTCCCTTTCATCCGTCCATCTACTTCGACCTGCCTTTGTGCTCTGAGTATCACCAAAGCCAGAGCTATCCCTCGATGTGCTGCCGCCGCTACGATTATCTTCGGAAGTGGATTGATCGTGGTGTGGCGATTGATTCTTCGTCTCTTTACTTGATTGCGATCGAGATGGAGATTCAGGTGGTGGCGTCGAGCTGCTTCTACTCTGCTCACCATCTCGAACGGGGAACTCCTTCGAGAGACCGAAATCAGAGAGTACAATGTGACCATCCGAGCCAATCAAGACATTTTCGGGCTTCAAATCACTGGATAGCGCAGAACAATGGGAGGCGAGGGCGTGTGAATGGGGGATGACACTATTTTTACCATTTCTATTCATCATCGTTACTCACCGGTAGATGACACCTGCCTGATGCAGACCCTCGACGCCCTCGACGATCTCTGCAGCGTAGAAGCGGGCACGATCGCGACCCAGTCTACCCCAGCGAGAAAGTTGCGTAGCTAGATCACCGCCGGGATGGAAGTCCATGACGAGGTACAAATTGCTCTTGTCGTGAAAACTCCACCATAATTTCACAACGAATGGGTCCATGACTTCCTTTGCCATACGCTTCAGCACAGCTTGCTCGGTCAAAGTATGCTGAAGTTCTTGGTGAGCAAGAACGTGTCGCTTGTGAATAGACTTCATCGCAAAGAGCCCCTTTGTCGGCAAGTGTCGCACCAGTAAGACTTTGCCAGCGCAGCCTTTCCCTAGAACTCGAATCATATCGAAGTCATTCACAGTGACCTTGTCTGCATCCTTTCGAAGATGCCTGCGATGCTTTCGTTCTCGTTTCGTAACCGCCGTCACATCTGCTTCATTGCCGCCCTGGTCCACTTCTTTCGAAGGCATCCTTTCCCGTTCCATCTCTTCAGGTATACCGGCAAAATTCGCGCTCTTTCGCATCGATTCAAAGTTGTCTCGTTGCGCTCGATCAGTGTCGACTGATGTTGATCGAGAAGGTACGTCGGGTCGATCTGATCTCGGATAGGAGTTGCTCGTCGATTGACCGCTCATTGATCGGTCGTCATCGGTCTTAATGCTATCTTCCCCGACATCGCTCTGGCTGGTCGTGCCGCCAACATTGTTGTTTACAGGCCGCGGTAGAGGCTTGACTCGCTGTGTCAAGTCGCTTCGAACTTTTCTCACACGTCGCTCTACTGGGGCGCCGCCTGCTTCTTCGGAGCCTACTCTCATGAATCGTCGCCATTGGAAGCCTGCGACGGTGTTGAATTTCTTCTGTGAGGCAGCCGGGGTGGTCGGTGACGATGCATATGAGGTGGGCGAGGCAACCGCAGGCATACTGGGATGCTGGCAGGTATTTGGTCAGACCGAAAAAGGGCAGGCGATGTGCACTAGATCTGCTTGACAGGGTTTCGTCTATTCACTTCGGTACGATGTTGTCAGATGGATCTGTGTGTCTGCTTTTCGTTATCACACCCCCTGTAGTGTGACAGAAACGATCGCCAGCAAATGAGTCGAATGCTGACAGGTCACTGGTGAGTAGTCCAGTAGATTGAAGAAGGTCACAGGTAGTATGAGTGAAGGAGGCGATGGGGTAGTGATGTCGTTAATTGTACTGTCAAATGAGCAGACTGTCGTAAGGGAGATGGAGACTTGCAGGACCGGTGATAGTTGATCGTATAAAGGGGAAGGGGGGGTAAGGGTGATTCAGAGTTACCGTAATCAGAACAAGAGGGTGGATTTCGGTGCTGGCGCACTTCAGAGAGAATGAAAGTCGGATTAGGGGGGGATTTGCGTGGTGGTCCTGAATGTCTTCGATACAAAAGGCGGGGTTATGATGTTCCCAGCCTTTGAGTGATGCCAGTGTCAAGTATCGTCACTTGTCAAAGCAGTATCAGCCCGAGACACCAGAGTCTTTGCTGCCTAGATGGGAGGTTGACAGGAGCCGACTCTTGAGGAAAGGCCGGGGAAGGAGAGTTGAGTAGGGACTTGAATTAATCGTGGTCCTTTCTCTTTTTCTGTGTGTCACTGACAATGTCTCAAAAAAGTGTGATTCTTTATAATGTCAAGGCTAATAAACATCTGCTTTTAATGGGAGTAGGAGGCGCGTCTGTGCTTGTGATTACTATTTCCCTTTTCATACGAACCGTCTAGGTCGGAGAGACAAAAGGGTTTACCGTACACAGAATTTCTTTCTTTGATTACTTCTTTTTGACTAAAAATTGGCCGCGAGCGCATGATTCAAGCAATCCTTTTCAAGTACAGACTAAAAAGAATAGGGCTTGAGGTACTTTGACCGCCTATGATCTTCAAGGGTCATGTAGCGTCGATAACAACCTTGCGTGTATTTCGCGGTGGTGCGCCAGGCACTTCACTCATAAGTGACGATAGCAACGCTCCACGTCGTTTTGCTTTCTCGTCATAAATAGTTGAAGGACCTCCAGACAGTGTGCGTGGGACGTGCTACTTCAATGAACGATGGAAGACCTTATTGTGACAAAAGCATCTCAGGCGAGAATGGGAAGAATAGTATGATGAACATGGTACATGTATTTTATGATTTGGGAGAATGAGAGGCCCAAAGTGAAGCCTTCAAATACAACTTCCGTCAAATCTTGCACAGGCATATCGACATTTTCCTTGTAGAAGGAGAAAAGAATCTATGCGACGAGCTGTCAGGGTCGGGAAGGAGAAGGGGATCAGAGATTGCTCTACAGAAGTATCTCTCTTTGTCTTTCTTAGCTGCCTACCTGAACGACACCTCCTGCCTCCTTAATCTTCTTTTCTGCCAATTCTGAAACCCATCGAGCCTTGACAATGCATGGCAATTGGGGCAGTCGTCCCTTTCCAAGGACTTTGCTGTATCCCGCTGCCAAACAATCAATGACGGGCACCTCTGTGCTGCTGGCACTCAAACCTTCCCTCTGCTCTGCTGGCACAAGAGTCCAAAGCTTGTCCAAATTGATGATAGGGCAGAAGTAGGCATTTCGTGTGTGATGGTAGTGTCGCATACCGACCTTTCCGAAGTAACCTATTCGTCGAAACGCAATGTCAATGTTCCAGTTCTATACCAGAACGCTTACTACCCAATTTCCGACTTACCGGGATGGTATTTGTCGAAATTGATTCGGTGGTGGTGTTGACCACCGGCAAGACCTCTACCACCAGGATGCTTACGGTGCTTTCCTATAGAGCGTAATGAGGTATAGGATCAGCAAAAGTAGCACCATAAAATCGGCAGACAAACAATCCATTTCTCCCGCTTCATTGCCGTTCTCCATCGCTGAACACCGCCATCATTACAGCCTCTTGAGGTGCTGAATCATTCGTCTATCTCCATCACCTGCATCTTGTCAAGCCTGTATTCGTCCTTGTGCGTCCGATGTGCAACAACCTTCCCTTCCTGTCCTCACCGCTCCCATTC
The DNA here is from genome assembly GCA_026210745.1 of Exobasidium rhododendri. Taxonomy (NCBI): domain Eukaryota; kingdom Fungi; phylum Basidiomycota; class Exobasidiomycetes; order Exobasidiales; family Exobasidiaceae; genus Exobasidium; species Exobasidium rhododendri. Next base: position 3,762,599 of record CP110630.1, read on the forward strand.
CCTCCGCCTTTCGTCACCCTCACTTCCTCTTCCAAAAGGTCCTTCTACTCACCAACACGACCGTGTCCTGCCGAGACGTGACCACGGGCCTTTCTGTTTTTATGGAATCGAGATGGCATCTTGCTGCTGTTGTGGAGAGAAGATTAGAATCCTAGCAGCAGTGAATCTTCAAGCTGCTCTAATTCGAGATTTCCACTTTGGCCCGCCTTTCTCTCTCGCGTTCGAACAAGTTTATTGGGTCACGCCGCCGCAGCGAAAAGCCAGTCTTTGCTCGTGGATCAGGCTACGAAAGACGAAATAAAAATCGCGTGGCAGGCTCTGCATCCCTTTATCGCGTGGCCGGAGCTTTTTACTCATCTCCACCACCGAAAATCAGGAGAATATGCACGCGCGCTGAATTTTACTTGGCAGCTTTGAGATCATCAGTTCGCAAGTTGTAGTATTAAAGTTCAAGGCTCTCTCATTCCTTCATCAGACGTCCTGACGCTCTTGGGCATCGCCAATCAAATGACTCGGTGAGTATGGGCTCGACGTGTGTGACTTTCTTTTGCCCGCGGAGGAGGCAGTAGGGTCTAAGGTGATGAAACGTGTCTTTATATCAATCTGTCAATCCTCTGAGCGCTCCTTAGCCGTTGCGTAGACGAAGAGATTCACACTGCAAAACGCTCTGATATCAATTGGGAGATGGGGAAAGGACGTGAGGGCGAAAAGCATCCGATAGTCAGTTTGATAGAGACCTGACCAGGAAAGCTTACTTCTCTCCTTCTCCTTGTCATCGCAGCTGATCGTCTTTATCTCATAAATAAATGGTGAGTTTTGCTTCCCTACGAGTAGGCCAGAAGATGAGAAATTACAACAGAAACAAACAGGCGACGACACCGAAAGGTGGTGGGCCAATCATAATGCGTTATTGTCCTGATCAAGCAACACATTCCGGTTCTGCTAGTGTGCATGCGAGAGGAAGTCGATCTGACCGTGCGTCTATTTCTTGATTGATCCCGCAGTGATAGACTTTGGCTAGGATGTCGACTACTGCCAGGAAATCCGAAGATGGAAGTCACGTAGATCATGGGAGAGGGCTGGCCTCACCTCCTTACGAACAATCACAATCATCACCACAATTCTTTCCACCGGACTATCGCAGTCAAACTGATCTGAACTCAATGAACGGTGATGTATCGAGTGACGACAAAGGAAAGCAAAGAACGCCTCCGGAAAGCACCGATCTCGTCTCTGAGGGGCTTCCAAGTCACGCTCGCACCACTGCAACAGCCAAAGGGCCTCGCATTGCTGTAATGGATCCTCTAGCTGAGCTGCGTCTTCACAACGCCTCTAGACCGAAAGAAACAGGGCCAAGATCTGACTACCCTCCTCGCCTTACAATTGATCCACCCACACCAAGAGAGCAGTCATTCTTCAATCGCAGAAATAGCGATGCTTCAAGTATGGAGGATGAGGGTGATTTGTTTGACGAGTTCGATTGGAGTGAAGACGAAGAGGAGCGGAAGATGGCTTCTGAGGAAGTAAAGCAAGTCCAGGCCATCGCGTTGAGAAGGAAGAAGCTAAGCCCCTTTTCCATCATAAAGTGGCTAGCGACTACTTTCTTGGGGAATCTTATCATCAGTGCCACGCTGATCGTGCCTGTCATTGTGATCCAAGTAGTCTATCGTCCTCAAACAGTAGACAGTGATGCCAACGCAGCTCACCGTGACTATGTGGCGGACAACATCCAAGCTTGGTTTATTTGGGCGGCATTTAATCTGCACGTCGAATGGTGGATTCACTTGTCAGTCGAGCTGTTCCCTCGATCTGCCGCTGTCGTCATCAAAATGTTTTGGGGTGGGATAAGTCAGAAGGAATTGACGTTTGTCGAATTCTACAACGCATTCAAGAAATACATCAAGATGGTGTATTATGCCGCTCTAGCCTGGGGCAGTTGGGCTATCATCTTCAATTCCATCTACAATCTCTACACCAGATCCAATCCAGACACGGAGAGTCGAGCGAAATACCTCTATCGCATCTACCAAGTTATTGAGTTCTTCTTCTTTTTCACGTTGACAATCTGTGCAGAGAAGATGCTTGTAAAGGCGATTTCTATTCGATTCCATCAGACGGCATATTCGGAACGTATCGCCAAGGTGACGAAAGCCTTAAAGGTTTTCGATCAGTTGAAGGACTACCGACCTAAACTGTCTGAACGGTCAGGAACTGCCTCACCGTTTGGAATACGTCTGGGAGGCGGAGTCGGAGGTGTTCGGACTGCGGCAAGCGGAAAGACGCCAATGGCAGAAGCGGTGTCTGAGGGGCAAGTCAGTGGTACCGTGACGCCCAAGCAGAAGCTGTCTGGTAAGGGTAGAACCCATGCGCACAAGAGGCCAATGGAAGACGCTTCCGGTACTGCTACACCAAGTGGCATGTCGACCAAGAGCGGTAGAACGGCTTCCGCCACTCGCGCGGTCCGCAGCAAGGCCACTCAAGCTAGCACTTTGGCCAAAGTCGCCATGATAGACCCTACTAATCTTTTGACGGATAAGACTGTTGGTGTTGGTCTGGACGTCAACTCTCCGACACAAGCTAGGCGATTGGCTAGAAGTATCTTTAGAGCATTTCGTGGTCGTCATCATCGAAATTATTTAATCCCATCCGACTTCAACGTCGCTTACTCGAATCCAGAAGATGCACGGGAGGCCTTTGAAACGTTTGACGACGACCGCAATGGAGACATCTCCGTCACAGAAATGAAGAACACCATTGTAGAAACATACAAGGAGAGAAGGTTCATTTCAAAGAGCTTGGAAGACACTAGTCATGCATTGGGTCAACTAGACATCATCTTTCTTTGCGTCGCTCTTATCATTCTCATCTTTGAGGGATTCGCCATCTTCAAAGTCGACATCGGCAAATCGCTCACGACAATCTATACGCTCGCTATAGGAGCAAGCTTCATCTTCAAAGAAAGTGCTCAAAACATTTTTGACTCGATCATCTTCATCTTTGTCACTCACCCCTTCGACACTGGTGATCGGATCGTAGTGGATGGAGCTGTCATGGTCGTTCAAAAGATGAGCTTGCTCTCTTCTCAATTTCTGCTTTGGGACAACACTCAAATATTTATCAGCAACTCCATGTTGAGTCAAATGTTTATCACGAACTATCGACGATCCGGCTATCAATGGGAGTGTGTCACCATTCAAGTCGCCTTTGAAACACCGCTAGCACAGTTGGATGCCGTGCAAGAGGACTTGATTCATTGGCTACAGACGGAACCAGAGCGGATGTTTGAGCCGTCCACTGCGATTGTGCCTCAGACGATTGACTTTATGCGTTCGATTACGGTCACCATCGGAATGACCCATCGAGCAAATTATCAGGATTGGGGCGCCAGATGGTATAGAAGAAATGCCTTTTTTGCAGCAGTCTGTTACTACATGAGAAAGCATGGCGTCAAGTATATGAATTCGAATCAACCGATCTTGTATTGGGATCCTCCCTCCTACGAATCCACCGAGGCTGGTCCTGCTGATACTGAGGAACGAGTCGAGGACGAAGAAGGAGAGGGAGAAGAGCAGTTGAACACACCCTTGGAAGTCCCTGGAATCATGCCCGAAAACGACAACTTTACAGCGCTCGAAGGCGGTGGGCACTCGGCCGGCGGCGCAGAATCTACAGTCAAGCAAAGGTCATTCATGAATTTCACTCCGCCCGTTGACGAGCTGCAAGGCTCGCAACTTCGTAAAAGGAAAGCCCGTAACCTGCGCGGAGGAATGACTCAACAAGGAGGTGATGGATAGCGTGACGCTTTTGAGAGCACCCCTTTCTTCTTCACTTGTAGGTCTCGGACCTATCTTTGATTTCCATGACCCTGTACCCCTTCGCCTCTCCCCCTCCCTTTCCCAGCACACCGTTCCACTCATCACATCACGAACCATTCATGACATACAATCATCTTTCCCCATCCCCCACCCTCCTCTTACGGCACTCCCTTCAGGACCCTATATTGTATTTCTCGCCATACACAACACAATCCTAATTTCACCCATAGCACACGATCAACACGCGATCAACCGATTTTAGCCATTCTTCTTTTCACGAGGGAGGGGTGGGCCAGAGACATGTTTGAGCGTGTCTGGAAAGACAGAATCAACAGAACGGCGAACGCAAATAAGCACAGACCAGCTTGTGTGGAAAATCTTGTTCGTCCTTGTCTCGTCAACGTCGACGCGATGAGATGCCAGGAAGGACGAGCTCGCTGATACAAGAAGTTCACCAAAGGCATGCAGGTGTCTTGTCAGCTTACTTGTCTTCAGAAGACACAGCCGAGTGCAGCTATACAGCGACGTATCCCACAATTCGAAGCTACGACAGATGGAAGGAATTGATCGACGAGAAGGGCGGAGACGATGATGACAATGGCAGTCCTGAGGAGCACAGGGAGAAAGGCGCTGGAGCAGAAGAACCCACGCCATCGCCTTCCTTATTTGGACCAGCTTACGTTCCTGCAGAACTGACTGTTCGTAATGACTACTCTCAGCATTTCGTCGATACTGGAGCTGGTCAGTCGCCTGGAAATGCTGTAGGCAATCCTGGCAAGCTGAGCCGCTTCGTAGAGTACCCTAAACTGAAGAGACTCGTTGAAGCGAAGTCGGAGATCCTGTCTTCTACTTCTCATCCACCGGTCTATCTACAAGCGGACCTTACTGCATCCTTGACTTTTCCGACCAGCTCTACTTCCTTCCATCTAGCAAGATTACTGCCGATCAAGTATGACGTCGTGATCGTCGATCCGCCCTTGGAGTCATACGAATGGGAGAGCGTTCCTGGGAATAGAGAGTCAGACAGTCGAATCTGGAGCTGGGACCAGATAGCATCATTGCCTATGCCTCAAATCATGGCAAAGGAAAGCTTCATCTTTCTCTGGATCGGTAGTGGGGCTAATGACGGACTGGAAAGGGGCAGGGAAGTGCTGACGAGGTGGGGCTACCGAAGGTGCGAAGACATCGTCTGGGTCCAAACCAATCTTTCCGTCAATGAAGGTGATGTTAATGATACATTTATGGAGAAGGGAAAGAGAGGACACTCTATTCAGGCTTCGAGCTCTTCTTGCTTTGCAAAGTCAGCTCAACATTGCCTAATGGGCATTCGCGGGACAGTTAGAAGAAGCAATGATACCCGATTTGTTCATTGCAATATCGACACCGATGTCATCCTGTGGCCAGGGGAGAAGCGTCAAGATGATTCCAATACGATCGACACCCGAAGTAAACCGCCGGAAATGATGGACTTGATTGAAAACTTTTGCTTAGGTACTAGAAGATTAGAACTGTTTGGCACAAATCGTAATCTAAGGAGAGGATGGTTGACTATCGGGTCTGAGGTGGGACCGCAAGCAAAGGGGTGGCCTGAAGCGGAAAAGGGTGAAAACTCTTGTGCCGCTCATGCCAGGCAACACACGCCCGTAGCTTACGATAAATTGACTTATGATGCCTACTTTGGAGTGGACCGAGCAGGCTGCGCTTTGGCAGAGAGAGTAAATCTGATTCCCTTCAACGAAGAAGTGGAATCATTACGACCAAGAAGCCCGTCTTCAGGTGCTGATCGCGGGATATCGCAGGCAAGCACGAGCACGAACCTTCTCCCTCATCGCCAGTACCAGAATCATCAGCAGCAGCAACAACAACATAACTTACAAGCTTCTGACCCTGCCGTCAACTACTCCTCTTCGTTCTCACAATCGAACGCTGCCAAGCAGACGAATGGAGGAGGAGGGGGAGGAGGTTTCAGTGGGCTGGGTGCAGGAGGCATGTCGGTTGTGAGCGTTCCAAGCGGTAGTGAAATGTTGAGTGGAGCCCAAGCAAACGTTCTTCTGAGTCAACCTGTCCTCAATCAAGCTCGAACTAATCAGCCAAATGGTCTGAGTAGACAGAGGAAGATGTAGCAACAATCAAGTCGATGCTCTCTCTCGGCACTTAATACTATCGTTGTGATTTGAAGACGCTGAGCTTCTATGATACAATGGCGGTCGTTGTGATGAAAGGAATGCTTAAATATTGTTGACTTCTATTTGGAGCTACGAGTCTCTTGAAAGAGCACATGCCTGCGCACTGAACGTAGGAGAAACCTAATATTAGCATCCAGTGGTGATAGCACGAACGCATCTTTTCACACACACACTCACCTTTGGGGTCGTACTTCATCATGGAAAGTCGATCAGCAATTCGCAATCGCCTGGTCGTGTAAAAGAAGCCTGTTCCGGCTGTGGAGACAAGGCGTGCAATGATGACCCTGTGCAGATTTTCAGTGATGGTGCAAGGTGTAAATATGAGCCTTTCATCCTAACTTTCCCCTTAGACGTGTCTTACCTCGCCTTGGACTTGGCTGCCATTGCTCCTCTGTAGTGAAATGACGGACAAGAAAGGTGGACTTCGTGTTGCACATAAGAGCAGGAAGGAACAAAACGTCGAGATCGAGCAAACACACGTGGGGATAGATTTGGCCGCCCAGTTTCACAAATCAGGAAGCTTTAAACTCGCACTTCTCCGAGCTGCATCGTTCTGTGCACTGATCAGCTTAGCTAAGACTATTGGTGATCGAGTGCAGCTTGCCTTGCCTTCGGATCGCACACCAGCACGACAGTTTCAGCAAGCAAGACGAAAGCAGAAGACACACTACAGCAAGCACAGCCAGAAAATGAGGATTGCGGTAGTCGGTGGTGGAGTCAGTGGAATCTCTGCTACCTGGGCATTGAATGAGCACTCCAAGCATGAAGTGCACCTTTTCGAGTCGGGAGACTACATTGGAGGACACACCCACACTGTGCTCTTCCACAAGCCAGGGGATGAGGAGAAGAAAGTCATGGTCGATACGTGAGTAGTCGGCTGAATCTTTTTGCCATGAGGGGACGTAGATCAGCAACTCATTCTCTACTACTACGGCGAGAAGCGGCTTTATCGTCTTCAATGAAGTCACCTACCCCAACTTCCTCTCCTTTCTTCGAAACCTAGACATCGACATCATCGCTTCTGATATGTCCTTTTCAGTCTCGAGAACAGCGGAACTAGTTACACCAAAGACACAAGCTCCCTTCGCTCATGCCTTTCCCTCTCTCACAAGAGGCAATCAAGCAAAGGAAAGGGGCGCCTTTGAGTGGGCTGGTGGCTCTCCTGCCAGCCTGTTCTGTCAGTGGAGTAATCTATTTAATGCTTCGCATTGGAGGATGGTCTGGGACATAATACGGTTCAACTACCAGAGCCTTGAGACGCTGCAATTGTATCAAGATGACACTCGCAAGGCGAAAAGGGAGCCTAGTATCGGGGAGTGGCTGCAGGAGAGAGGCTATGGTGACAATTTCAAACGTAATTATCTAATCGTGAGTGCGAGGGTGTTTTGTGATGTTGAAAGGGTCTGCTTCTAGTCTCTAAAATTTCACCTCCCATCTTTGACTGCTAGCCAATGGCCTCTTCTATCTGGTCGACGCCTCCATCAGATACTTTCAGCGACTTTCCGGCTCGGACACTGCTTCAATTCATGCACAATCATCACCTCCTTCAAATCCTTGACCGACCACAGTGGCTCACTTTGCATGGCGGGTCAAAAAGCTATGTAGAGCGGGTGGTCTCGAAGCTGCCCAAGGAACAACTGCACCAAGGATCCGAAAAGGGGAAGGTAATTGACGCAATCCGTAACGATTCCGAGAAGTGGTCACTACGAACAGAGGATGGCGAAGTTCACGAATTTGATCGAGTAATCTTTGCAACTCATGCTGATACGACTGTAAAGATGCTCCGTGATGAGTGGGACGATGAAAAGAGCAGGTCGGTGAAGGAGTGTCTTGAGAATTTCAAATTCAGGAAGAACACGGCCACGCTGCATTCAGACGAGCGGGTGAGTGCTGCTAGTTAGCTGCTGGTCGGGACGTACAGGTGCTGAATTATTTTTTTCTTTTCAGCTGATGCCGGTGCGTAGACCAGCCTGGTCGGCTTGGAATTTCATGGCCGAATCACTGGATGGTCGGGAACAAGACAAAGACGATGTCACGTTGACGTACTGGATGAATCTGCTACAGTCGCTTCCTGAGGAGAAGTATGGTCCTATCCTCGTCACCCTCAATGCTCCACCGGGCTTCACTCTACCGGAGAAGATCGTCGGCGAGTATGAGTATGATCACCCAAGCTACACTGCAAACAGTGTAGCTTCTCAGAAGGTGCTGAGTGGCCTGCAAGGATGGAAAGGAGCTCGGTTTGCAGGTGCTTGGACGAACTACGGCTTTCATGAAGACGGCTTCACCAGTGGTCTGCAGGCTTCAACGCAACTGGGTGCAGTACTGCCATTCGATATGCAGTCCGCAGAGAGGTCACTGCCACCTTCCTCGAGTATCGGTCTCTTTACACTCAAGGTTGTGGAGATCGTTCGGAATATCATCGCACCCAACCTCGCTCTACTGATCGCGCCTATCTACATTGCTCTCTTCTTGCTCTTGGAGACTATAATCAACGCGGGTGTCTATGTTAGCGTAGGAGCTGGCAAACGCAGTGCGATACGTAATGAGATCCGCAACGTAAGAGCGAGTTGGGAGCGACAACTACCAGGCAAGTGGCAGGCGACGATCGCAGAGGCGACAAAGACAGACAAGAAGAAGCGTTAGAAGGGCGTTTATGCCGCGCTTTCCCCTCTTTCTCTTTCTTACTTGCGTCGCACCGTTTATTTCATCATCAAGTCACATTCGTCAGGCATTATCGTACACGGAAGTCGTCATTCGTTACTGCATCATAAAACAATAAGATACCATGTCAGCTTTGGAAGTGAGTATATGCTCTTCTTGCAATACCCAAATGATCAAAATGAACAATGGAGACCGGGGAGGTGTCGTCGTCCTCGACCCGTTGACGAGTGAAATTGCCCTTCATGGAGGGTGTCAGCCGCTTCCTTCGGTAGACTGGTCGCGGAGTGCCTTGAAGAGACTCTGCATGAAAGGATGGGGTAGCCCACTCCCACTCTTCCGCATCGTCGTCACCTTGTTCGACCGTGTCCAGATCTGCCTCCCCCCCCTCGATGCCGACCAACGCAAAGGCAGACAGGTAGGAGCCTACCCAGCCCGTTGCCACGGTTCCCGTATCGTACACGCTGTTCCAAGCAGTGCTGATACTGTCACCGGCTATCTGCGCCAGGCTGCTTGGCGAGAGTGCCTTGATGAGTACCATCAGATCTTCTCCAATGACAGCTACTGGGTCTTGGACCGTACCCTTGCAATCGTTGCTCTGGGTAGTCGACGCAACAATAGTCTCCGTCTGCTTCTGCTCACCCATGCCAAAGAACCAGAGGAGATGAGTTGGTAGGACAGGAATGTAAGCTAGTACGCCGGTCTGTGGAATCGTAGCGATGTTCGTGGGTGTAAAGTAATCAGGCCCATTGAGACTGGAAGCTGCTCTTTGCTTTGGAATGTACGGTGAGGCACTCTTGATCAGGCTCGCGCCAATCCTAGAGTCAGACAAGAATTCAACCAAAACGGAATTACCTTGCAAATGACGGCTCATCATACTCTTCTTTGTTCCTTGTGACCATTTCACCTTGCCCTTGTAATTCATCTCCATAGCGCCCTCCTCATCTCCTGCATGACTGCTTGCTATCTCGGGGCGAGTAAGGTGATGCGATGCAGCCGCTACTGTCTCTCTGGTTTCTTCACCTCCATTCAACTCTTGCTCATGGTTCGCTGTCACTTCTCTCGTAGTATTCTCACTTTGAGAGACAGGGAGAGGATTTGATTGCTGGCTGGGCTCTTTACTCGTGGTGGAGGATGTCACTTGATCCTTGCTTTCTCTCTCCTCTTTCTTGCGCTTCTTCGTTTGTCTCTTTGCTTCTCCTGTCTTTCCTCCTCTCATCTTCTTCCATAGATGTATCGCTGGCCCTCCGACTGTGGAGCCACTGCCGTCACTATTATACACATCGTCATCCTCGTCCATGCCTTCTCGTGATCGATCTCTCAATAGATCTGGTCGGTGAGCTTCTAGGTGTGCACCATGTACTCTGTATTTCCCATCCACAATATCATCGTCGTCCTCTTTTATTTCCGAATCTGCTTGATTGCTAGGGGATACGTTCCTCGCTGCGGACGATTGCTCGCCTTTTTTGACGATGCGAAGCTGTTTCGGCTTGTCAGGCACGGGCGGAGGAGCAAATGTTTGCTCTCCAAGCAGACTGGCTGCTCTGCTAGATGGCCTCACATCTGCGTCGTCATATCGATATGCAGCTCGATAGTCAAGTAGCTCAACTGGCTCTCGGTTGTCATCTGAACCACCATCTTCAGTCTCTTCCGTGTACAATTCGTGCAAAGCTTCATTCGACCTCGAGGCTTCGTCTGTTGATAGTGTGACACCATGCGCCAGTACTCCTACTACCTCGCCTGTCTCGTTATCAACGGCAACCAGACTATTTCTCCATTCAGAAGGACGTTCTGATCCTAGGCGTCGACTGAAACTTCGAATGCTCGATGACCATTCTTTGGGTGGCGGTGATATAAAGCTCAGGGATTGAGCTACGCTGACAGACGGCTCATCGCGAATCTCTTCATCATCACTCGACACACTCGCACAAGCTTCACTAATCTTCATTTCTTCGGGGGAAGTGGGAGTATCGTTCAACATATCCAAGGCGTTTTGCGCTGCCTTATTCGGTGGAAAGACGGGGAATTGTACCTGAGTGACCTGACCCTCTCGGAGAAGCAAAGTAATCCTCTGTAGATAATTGACTGACTCCCACTGAAAGGTAGGCAATTCGAGAGCTGCTTGAAATTTAAAATCGGAATCACTCAAGAGAGGAAATGGCAATTGAAGTCTTTTGGAAACTTCTTGCTGATAATCGTTTGTTTGTGAGCTGAGACCAAAGATGGCTAGATTTGATTCTCTTGCCAAGAGAGGTTGTATTTCGTCTCGAATGCAACAAAGTTCGGGAGTACAACCTCTTGCACCTGGGATTGAGTTCCAGGAGTCTTTGACTTGCTCGCCTGCTTTGGCAGTACGTGGGTAGATGAACAGGAGAATCGGTCGAGTGAGCGAGAGCAGGAATAGATCAACAAACCCTCCCGATGTCGAAGCTAATTCAATCAGTGGAGGTAGAGGATGACCGGGAAGATGGAGAGCTGCTTTGGAGGGTGCAGGGACCGGCAGATTAGAGGGTAATGGGAAGAAGTTAGTCATGCCTTGTCAGTCACCTTTCGACGGCAGTCTCTTCCCCCTTTCCTCTCTTTTCCAAAGGTGCTTCTCAAAACACTATATCTAAGCTGGAACGAAATTAAAGATCGGATCTACTACTGTCGTCTGTATCAGTATCATCACCGCCGCTAGATCTTGCTTCCGTTCAGGGGTCAAATCAGCATGCACGTGGCTTCAGGTGGCTGAGGTCCGTGCGAAATCATTTCTCCTTTGCGACTTCTGGCAGAAGAAGTCAGTCAGCTCCACCTACGAATGACGAGGAGCTCGTGAAGAGGGAGGCCTGCCCTCACATTCCCATCTCATACATGCCTTTACAGATATAGAGACGACAAGGGGTTCCCCCAAAGGATGCGAGACGTATGTTTAAATTTCTGATCTGCCACTGCCGAGACATCAATCGACGCAGAGCCCGCTCCGGGTTCATGTGAGCACACGATGTAGTGAGAGATGCGTCCGTCTATAGTATTTTATTGGTTGAAAGAGCGATGAAGCACAGAGTGGAAGACTTCAAGCTGTTTTGAAGGATACGTCGTTCCAAAAGGAAATCCTATACTATCTACCAGATATCGTGACCACCACTGACGATGATATTGCTGCAGGAGAAGAGAGGAGGTCTGCTTAGTATTACTGTCCTTGTGGCAATGTAAAGGGACCGTCGTCGTGAGTGCTCACCTTCCGTTGCTGTGAGAAGGGAAGAAAAGGGTCATTGAAAGAGGGGAGGGAGAAGCGATTTTGTTTAGCAAACATGTCCCCCTAGGAGGCTCAATTCCTTTTGACACACTCACCAGAAACTGGAGGCTGGGCTAGCAAGCCAAACAGCAGCTCCTCGTAGTTCCGAAGATCGTCCAATCCGTCCAAGAGGATTAGAACTGCTCCACTTAGTGAGCAAGTGTGGGTTCTCGTCGAGATAGACTGAAGTCATACGGGTGCGGATGTGTCCGGGCGAAATGCAGTTCACTCGAATCTGGTGCGAGGCAAAGTGAACTGATCAGTATACAAGGTAGATACACACCAAGCCTCAAATACTCACATCCTTGGGACCCCACTCGGCAGCCAAATTTCTTCCCATTTGGAGAACAGCCGACTTGGAAGCGTTGTACGCCACCCAGTGATGGTCTCGATTGACAATGGAACCAGACATGGAGGCAATGAGGATAATAGATCCATGGATGTCCTTTTGCAGGTGCATTTGACGGGCAGCAGCTCGAGCAGTAAGGAAGACTCCAGTGGTGTTGACATCGAAGATCTGGCAATGTCCAAGCGAAAAAAGTGGTCAATTTTCCCCGTCCAAAGGCAGAGGAACGATGATACTCACCTTCTTGAAATCCTCTACTGGGTATTCAAGAGCGTCAAAGGTACCCAAGATACCGGCAGCAGCGACACAAACGTCCATGGATTCCGTACCAGAGTCCTTGACTATGAACTCCATGACTTCATTAATCTCTTTGTCGTCGGTGACAGAGGCAGAAATGTATCTTTGAAGATGGATTGACATGTGAGCTTAGTTAGACACGAGGAGAGGCATGCAGTGCAGCTTACTTACTTCAGATCTCTGTTCATAATTCGACAGTGCTCAGCAACAATCTTGAATTCGTCTGAAGGCTGATGAGGAATGTCGATGGCGTAGACGTGAGCTCCAGCTTCGACCTAGTGGAGGAAGAAGGTGTAGAGCGATAGGGTCAGGAAAGAGCTCTTTACAGGGCAAAGTGGCCAATGCTGCCACTTACGAAAGCAAGAGCCATTCTAGTCGAACAAAGATGAAGAGATGATCAGCATACCTCTCGGGCTTGTAGTGTCAATACTATGTCGCATCGATGTAAACTTACTCAAGACCTGTGAGCGTGCGGGAAGATGCAAGTTCTGATAAGTGATTCGACAGAAGAGCGGGCGACACAAGGTGACTTACCAAGACCTCCGTTTCCTCCAGTGACACAAGCAGTCTTTCCTTCGAGAGAGAATTCCGAGAAGATCGTGGTGGTATGGGAGTTTGGGTTGGCTACGTTGTCACGCAAGCTTCAAAAGGGAGGCAGATCGTCTATAAGAATCTCTACGTCCTTGGTTCTTTGCTACATTCCGCTTATGACAGACTTACACGGCATCGACACCGATGTTCTCAGCAGGTGGAGGTGGTCCAGGGTTCTGTTGGACAGCACTAAGTTGAGGCTCCGAGATGGGTGCCCATGTTACAAAGGTGTTTTTGAGAGAGGCGGGGCTGGCAACGGCCGCTCGAGCCATGTTGGAGCGGGATGCTGATCCAACTGCGGCTCTCAAAGAAGAGAGCGGTGCCGCCGAGCGAGCGAGAGAGATTAGAGATGCCATAGTGTGAGGGTGGGTGAGAATTCAGTTGTCGGCTTGTTTCCGCTGTGGAGAGTTGATCGACTGAGTTGGGAGGAAGAAAGGAAAGGCAGGAGGCGTTCACTTTATCTGTAAGATGAGATCGAGAAGGAAGAAAGGAAGATCTGACAGCACAGCGTTGACCAAACACACATACACACATATTCACTGCTTCTTGCACAGGGCATCCTTCGACCCCAAGCCATTGCCAATCTCGACTTGCGAAATACTATTTTAAAAAGTCGGTCTATAATTTCCGCGTATTACATTTTCTAATCGTATCGATACTAGTGGAATTTCCTTGCCTTTATTTCTTACTTCCCAAGTTCGGGGGAAAAGGACATCTTTCGTATAATCAACGCGGGGTGGCATTGCAGCACTGACGAAATATTGGCGAAAAAGACTAGGTTAAGAATCTGGCGCACCACCCCCTTGCTGATGCACACGTCAGCATGTTTGCCCCCTGATTTCCCCATGATACGCTGCAATGCTACCTTATGACAGCGAGGATTACCTTGTGCTCTTGAGCAAGACATCAACTCTTCCACCTGCACCCACTCGAAAAGAGCTCCTTGAGGAGCAGCAGACGGCGGCGAGCTCTATTCTTCTTTTTCTGCTTGTCCCGCCTTGCGTACTAGCGCCTACACGTTGGCGGGCAGACCGAGTGCCTCCACTTTGATCGGTGTCTGACTCAGGTAACGTGTACGACCTTATCTCAGGTGGCAGAGGAAGGCAAGGATAAGTTTCCGTTGTAGCCCGAGGAACAACATCGCGAGAGTTTCCCAAAAGACAAGCAGTGATTGGCGTGTCATACTGGTCGTTTGTGCAAGATTTCCTTATCGTAATCCCTATGATTCATGACCGGGCTGGTAATTCGTCATCACGCCTTTCATTCGTGCAGGAATCGGAGATATATTTGCTCCTTCTCTTCCCTTAGAACGGCGCAGGTCGTCATCGTGCCGAGGCAGAGGGCAGATAGTATGCCGTACTGAACTATATGATAATTTGTGTACGGTAGCACAACTTTTCAATCTCTGCATGTGACGGACCCATACAGCGGCTAGTGTTAGGTTGTCTGAAACTGCCGCATGAAAACAGAGCGAACGACCGTGCACATGGTCGTCCAAGAACGAGAGACAAAGGAAGCTTGAGAAGATCTTCGCATTGGATCTAATCCTGCACACGCGCAAGATAAAACAATATTGACCTTTTGGAAATTAAGGATTGAGATCATCTGGGGAAGGATGATCGACCTGCGAGAGTGCGACTAGATACTGAGATGCTGCGCTCGTTTGGGCATTTCCTGTCTCGTGGAACGATAGCTAGGAGGACGTTTGTGACGACTGCAAGATTGCAAGTGGAATGTAGAAGTCTAATTTATTCCAACAACGGCGAACCCAATGAGATCATTAGAGCACATCAGTGGACTCTACCAGATCCAAGGCCAGGTCAAGTCCTCTTGAAGGTAGGATTAGCTTCCGTCAATCCTGCTGGTGAGTGAAGTAGGTGGGGGCTTTAGACTAGCGTAAATTTTGCCAGTGGCACATCTGATCTCTTCTCTTGTTTAGACATTAATGTCTTACAGGGAGTGTATCCTGCCAAGCCTTCCAAGAGAAGCTTGCCCGGTCTAGACGACAAGGTATACATAGGAGGGAATGAAGGTTACGGCATCATCGAAGAAGCCCCGGGCAGCTCTACTTTGCAGCAAGGTGATTGGGTAGTCTTCGGAAAGCCTCAAATGGGAACGTGGAGTAGTCACATGGTATGCAGTGAAGAAGATGTCATCAAGATCGATCGCAAGGACTCGACAAGCCTGACACCTATCATGGCTTCGACTTTACAAGTCAACCCTGCGACAGCATATCGAATGTTGCATGACTTTCAGTGCTTGAAGGAAGGTGATGTGATTATTCAGAATGCAGCCAATTCAGCAGTGGGTCAAGCAGTCGTCCAAATTGCTTCTCGGAAATTAGGGGTAGAGACGATCAATCTGGTCCGCGGTCGACCTAACATCTCCTCCTTACAAGATGATTTCGCCAAATGGAGCTCAGACGGTGCTCCTGCTCATCTCTTCAAATACGAGGAGATTGCTGATCGAAAGAGCGGTGCAAGAGAGAAGGTGAAAGATCTTCTAGCAGCAAGGAAGATCAAGTTGGGCTTAAATGCTGTTTGCGGGCAAGATAACATGAACATGGCAAAACTGATGGGTCCAAAATCGTCTTTGATCACGTACGGAGCCATGTCAAAACAACCGTTCTCAGTTCCGGCAGGACTTCTCATCTTTCAAGATTTCACCATGAAAGGATTCATGATGAACCAATGGTACGCTTCTCACAGTGCAGATGAGCGTCGGGAACTCATGAAAGATCTAGTGACCTGGTACGAGGAAGGCAGTCTTCAATCTCCATCTGCCGCCATTGTAGACATGAAGCAGAACGACAGCCTGGACGAAATGACGAACAAGGCGAGGGAGACTGTGCAAAAGAGCCAGCAAGGCTTTGGCGGTCACAAAATGTTCTTCAGAATCCAGTGAAGCACTGCTTTGTTCATTGTAGTCGTTGTAGAATCATTTTTAATTGGCTACACTCGGATTACATTTGATGAGTGTGCCCATGAGACTCAAAGTTGAGCCTTCTTTTGAGCTTCCTGAAGACGCTTCTCGGCCTCACTGAAGTTGATCACGGACCAGATAGCCTCGAGGTACTTGGGTCTCAAGTTCTTGTATTGTCTAATTTGTTGAAAAAGGACAAAAGAGCACGTTGACGTTGTGAGCATTGCGGGCACATGAAAATCGAAAAGAACTACTCACAGATAGTAGGCGTGCTCCCAAACATCTACCCCAATCAAAGGGTGGTGTGTGGTAAGAGGGTCTTGGTCCTTTGTGGTGAGAACTTCGATTCTCTGGTTGAGAGGGTTGTAGCCAACCCAGCCCCATCCTGAACCTTGAATGGCAGCTGTGGTCTTGTTAAAGTGCTCCTTGAGCTTCTCGATGCTGCCAAAGTCCTTGTCGATGGCCGACTTCAGGGCGCCTGACGTGGGAAAAAAGAGGGTACAACTGGGAAGTGAGATTAAGACTCACATTATGTGGTTCGTGCGGCACTCACCGTCCTTCAATTGGCCTCCACCTTCTGAAGAAGGAGCCAAATTCTTCCAGAACAGAGAGTGGTTGATGTGACCACCTCCATTGAATTTGATAGCAGACTGCAACTCGATCTGCTTTCGAACATCGGCAGAAGATACGGCCTGAGAGTATGCCTTCTCAGCGGCATTCAATCCATTGACGTATGCCTGGTGATGCTTGGAGTGATGAATCTCCATGATCTCACCACTGATCGTGGGCTCCAAAGCCTTGTACTCGTAGCTGAGTTGAGGAAGAGTGTGTTCGGTAGCTGCGCATCAGGAGAAAAAGGTGTGACATTAGACTTCTCGTCATCATCACCCGCTTTACGATGCATCACTCACTCATTTTGTATAATTAGTACTTGTGGGGGGGTTAAAGAGAGGAAGGGGAACGAGGCTGCTGAGTGAGAATGTCTCCGTCTCTCTTTAATTGGTATCCGGCGCTACCGGGCTGCTATTCACTCTTGTCTTCTCCACTTCTATCCTGCCACGTTAGACGAGCAGATTTTGTATCTATTCATTACAACAACTACTTCGCGCTGGTCCCCTTATGGGTATCAAATTCTCGCTTCGACTCATGTCCGTGCGATTGGCACAGCTAGAAGACAGAAGAACGTAATGTCCGACTAATGATTTATGTTTTCTGTTTTGTGTTTGCTGAAGTCGCCTTTGGACAGGAGCCGGACTTTTTAGACACGGATGGCGACATTGCAGGTCAATTCTTTTCGTTTATTAGCAACTTTTCAGAGAATTGCAAAGAGACCCTTGATTGGAACGAGAAGCAGCGTCAATCACACTGGAGCATTCAGCCGATCAGCAAATTTGACCATGTCAAGCTGCAAGCAGTCTTTGCAACCATTGACACTATCCGAATTGAAAGGCGTCGAGGCAGCCAAGAGAGCAGCAGCATATGCGGCAGTCGATAACCACGTCAAGCGGGAGCACACCGTCATAGGAATAGGCTCGGGTATGTTGCTCTGCACACGCTTTCCACAGGCTCTCGTGCCCTTCTCACACTAAATTTGCTTCAACTCGTCTTTTACAGGCTCGACTGTGCCATTTGCAGTGGAGAGAATAATTCAGCAAGGCAGTGAAGTCAATCAGAACAGGTGGTTCATCCCAACCGGCTTTCAATCAAAGGAGCTCATCATCAGGGGTGGACTACGATTAGGCGATATCGATGCATTCACAGAAGTAGATGTTGCCATAGACGGTGCAGATGAGTGAGTCTAATCCCAAGCCATAGAACGATCAGCATGACTCAGTCTCACCTCGTCTCTTTTCGATTGCCCTTGAACTTGGACAGGATCGATGATCACCTCAACGCTATAAAGGGTGGCGGAGCTTGTCAACTGCGGGAAAAGGTGTTAGCGCAAGCAGCAACGACTTTTATCATGGTAGCTGACTATCGTAAGAACTCCAAGATCTTAGGAACAACGTGGACGCAGGGCGTGCCAATCGAGGTGGCTGAATTTGGTTGGTCAAGGGTGAAGACAAGGCTAGAGGGTATGGGCAGTAGTGCAGCGACGCTACGGATGGGAAAGATGAAGGCCGGTCCTGTCGTGACGGACAATGGGTGAGTGTGCGAGCGGATGGACGTCGTAATCATATCACAATCTGAAGGCTGACGTGCGTCATGTGGAACGATAGTAATCTCATCATCGATGCAGTCTTCTCGCCGACGATAATGAAGGATCCCAAAGATCTTTTCAGTCGAATCAAACAATTCACTGGCGTCGTCGAAGTGGGTCTCTTCGTGAACATGTGTGAAGCAGCATACTTTGGTAATAGCGATGGCTCCATCACAAGCAAGTCGCGAGACGGCAAAGTCGTAGAGGGAATCCAATTCGACGTCCTTCGTGATCCCTCCTTGTCGTGATCAGTGCATCATCAAGTGTAATTATATCCGATGGAGCTCAGACGATGAATCGAGATTAGGATTTAGACAATCGGAGTGGGCTTCATCTCTTGTCTATATATTTGTCTGTCATTCTGGCGTATGGTGACTCTGTAAGAATGGGGGATACTTTGTCTTCTTGCGGCCGCTGCCGTCAGAACCATCTACCTGCCCAGATCCCTCGACGAGATAGTCTTACAAAACGTTGACTATGCTCGCTGCTTCGAGTGCGAGTGTGATATGCTGGAAAGGGGATTAGTCGCACAATCTAGTCATCCCTATCACTCATATCACTCTTACTTGTGAATCAGCGCATAGTAGATCCTCATTCTTTGGCCTCACGGAGCGTACATACATCGTCTCGCAGTCATGGCACGACGCAATTCCCCTCTCTCTATCCTGACAATCTGATTTAGACGTCGTCGCGTGGAGACTCTCTATCCTTATCTTGCTCGCTCGGAGCATTTAGAGTGTATATCTTCTTGGCTCATCAAATTCGCGCTGGTTCTACTGGACATGTCGGGCGTTGATAAGGATTCTGCAGAGCGAGCTAGTCGGTGAGGCTATCTAGAGAGCTAGTGTATCGATGCAAAGTCCTTTAAGAACACGCTGGGTGAAAAAGATACAGACAGGTAGACTTGAAGAGAGAGTGCGAGCGAGCGAGCTCTGTCTGGGAATTTCGCTTGGCTCGATAGATATAGATCGCCGATAAGGAAGAACATAGAAATATCTGAAGTTGCTGAAAGCGAGAAAGGGCTTCCTTCCTACGACTCCGAATCTCTGCATCAGAAGAAGACATTCTTATCCACTCTTCTTCACTTGAAAAGTCCACCAAATACGCGATCGTGATCTGCTCAAGCTACGCAATCATCTTAGCAAGTCTCATCGCAGTAGTGCCAGCGCCTTTGACTGAAACGACCTTGGCTCTCCCAAAAGGTCAATGGCAGATCACTCGTAACTTGCCTGGAGCAGCCAAAGTGCGATTGACAGCATCACGTCACTCTGATAATGACTAATCAAGACTCGGCAGAGGCGTCCTCCTCATCATCGTCATCACTACCTCCCACTCACCACAACGACCAGAGGTTTGAGAGCCCCAGACGCTCGACGGACGGCAGGCATGATCGCTCCATTCGACCTCTCGGAAGCGCGAAAAGGCAAGGCCGATCTCGAACACCGACCCCATCCAACCCTCATCCGAGTCATCCTGGTACAGGCTCCTGGAGCAATGGCAACAGGAGCATGAGAGATCACGTCGCGAATCATCTGAACTTCGGTGGGCCAAATCTGAGTGCTGCTTTTCATAATAGGGTAACCGGCGGAAGATCGTCGACACCGTACTCGCCAACTCTGTCGTCGACTCGATCTCGCTCTACGCAGGCACACACAGAACGAAGACCGTGGTTTCCCTACCCTGCACCCAACCTCCTCTCCGACATGCAGCACAAACGTGCTTCCTCCTCGTCGGCTCGTCGCATTTCCAATCAGTCGACTGATTCACTGTCGTCCAACTCAAATGCTTCCACTTCTTCGGCCTCGTCGTACAATTCAGAGGATATCACCACTCGCTTGAACAGGAGGGCGGCTAGCGCTGAACCAGAACAGTACAGTCAAGCTGCTTCAAGAGGCAGATTGATGAGGAACGGTTCCAAAGGGAGCAAGTCGAGCATCAAGGAGTCCAGTATAGAAGAAGTCAAGGCCAGTGTAGAAGATCGGAACAGCGGTGGGGGATCCTCTTCGTCCGACGAAGAAAAGGAGCGAGCTCACTTCAAGAGCGTCCTTCGAGCATTCGACTCGTATCTGTCCCATTCGGTGAGTGTGTGGTTTAGTCGAAAGCTAGTGAAGAAAGACCACTGAAAATCCACATTGCGGCATTAGCTAGCTGCGAACAATGCAAGGAGAAGGTCTTTCTACTCACTGCCTCGATCGCACAGATTGCTACTCTCTTCACTAGGATCCCCTCTGCCTGTTCCACTGCTCGGAAGGGAAGGCGGGAAGGATAGCGACGAAGGATCGCTCGTCGTTGCAGGGAGGGGCTTTAAAGCAAGGTTAGACGAAGTCGACGATCGAATACGAAGAAATGCCGACGTCCTAGCTCAAATCGTCGATGACTCACGGAGCTTCCTGGGAGAAGGGGGAGCAGAAGAAGGAGCAGAAGGAGCGGGAGGGGAAGCAGGAGGGGAAACGGGAGGGAAAAAGAGAGTAGGGCCGCAAAAGGCAAACACGAATCCCGAGGAGTCACAGAAAGATGATAAGAGCCTAGCTGAAGAAAAAGGCAAGCTTTCTGAAGTGATGCGAGAGGAAGGCAAAGGAACAGTCGAGCACGGCAGGGCCACATCTGGCGATAGAAAGGAAGACAAGAGCGATAGACCACTGCAAAGTCGGCCTCCTCGTCCGCGGATACCAAATCACGACCTGGACAAGGTAAGGAGTACAGTGAAACAATTTGTGAGAGACTGGAGTCATGAAGGATTGTCGGAAAGGGAAGCAGCATACGATCCAATCTTGGATGCCTTGGAGAGCTCGTTCAAGCATGTGTCTTCTGCTCAACGTACGCAACTTCGTGTGTTGGTTCCTGGAGCAGGACTGGGAAGGCTGGCATTTGAAATTGCATGGCTTGGATTCAGCTGTCAGGGCAATGAGTTCAGGTGAGGTGTATCGTCGTGGATGCCGTTCCAGAGAAGAAGATACTCATCGTTCCGCCTTTACAACCTCTGCAGCTTCTACATGCTTCTTGCTTCCCACTTCATCCTCAACAAGACGACACGAATCAATCAGCACGTCGTCTACCCTTTCATCCATTCATCTTCTAATTGGCGAACAGCAGATGACATGCTTCGAGCTATCCAGATCCCTGACATTAATCCATCTGATCTGCCCTCTCACGTCGACTTCTCCATGGTAGCAGGCGAGGTGAGTAGAGTGGAAAGTAGAGGCACCTTAGATGAAAGGTCACTGAAATTCTTTGCCTCCCTCATCCTTCCCCTCTCTACCTCGTCGATAGTTCATCGAAGTCTATTCTAAGAGGCAGGAAAAGGCGGCTTGGGATGCAGTCACGACTTGCTTCTTCATCGATACAGCTCATAATCTGGCCAGATACCTCGAAGTGATCAATCACGTCCTCGTCATGGGAGGGATTTGGATAAACGTAGGCCCGCTCCTGTGGCACTTTGAAGGCGCTGCCAGTGGCGACCTTAGTATTGAACTGACCCTTGACGAGGTGCTTGGCTTGATCGAGTTGATGGGATTCCACATTGAGGTGAGGACGAACACCGGCAGACGTGAGCGTTTCCAGTGCTGACAAGAGGCTGTATCCGATCCCTTTTCTGCAGTCTCAGCGAACTTTGCAGCTTCAGTCTTATACCGGCAACCAGGCTTCTATGCTGTCCTACCAATACTTGCCCGAATTCTGGATAGCTCGAAAGATCCGAGAGGTAGCCCCCGCTAGTGCTGTATAGATCATCCGCCCCCCTCCCCTTGCTATCTTGCCATGTACATCTCTGCATCTGCATCACTCATATACTTCCTAAGAATATACGCCTCAGGCGTCTTCGTGCAGTGCTTTCAAGATCTCCGACTTGACCTTGTCCTTGTCCAGGCGATGCCGCGCAATTTCTGCTCAAGATGAGGTCCGTGTCAGCAAACGCGCACTTCTGAGCAAAGGCAGCAGCATGGCTTTACAAACCTTTTCCATGGAGATGTAAGACGGGGATGTCTGTTTGTCATTGACAGCAGGGGAACAAACAAGGAGGTCAGTCGTCGCCGCGCACTTCATCCAATCCTCCTACTTTCATCCGGCCTCTGTTCACTTTTATCCACCTCGCGCAGCAAACGACTTTCATCCTCCATGCCTTTACTATGTGCAATTCACCCCCTTCCCCTTACTAACCGTATTGATACATTCTTCTCCACCTCTTTGCGTCAGCGAGACTGTCATCGCGAATGTTGTACTCCTTCCATTCAAAGCTGACATCCTTGGCAAGATCCACAAGCACAGCCTTTGCCATGTCACATAGTTGACATTCGGTTCCGGTGTACAGTGTCAGCGCAGGACGTGGCTTCCTCTTGACCGGCGAGAGCGTGGAAAGGGAGCGGAAAGATCGGGACATGGACGAGACAGATCTGAAGTGCGGGAAATATATTGCCCTTGACAAGGCCGAGGAATGGCCAAAGCTCGGGATATGGTAGAGCGATTGAAGAAGATTCGATCAATTGTGGATCGGGGTCAAAATTTCAATGTGGACAATAAAGCAAGATTCAACTGCCGTGATGTTGAGTAGAGATATCCAACGAAGGATGACAGTCCATCTGTATCCACTTCATGTACTACTCACTTCGTGCCTCGGGTGACGCGGGGCGTGGGCGAAGATATTGATCAAGAAAGGCTACTTCGCTAGAGTAGAGCCTAGGATCAATGCGGCTACGACACGCCCCAAGATTGTGTGGTATACTTGCTTACTAAGGAGACAGGGAACGCGCGGCTTTCGGGAGACGAGGTGCTGTGCCTGACGTTTGAAGTGGGCACGGAGACAAAATAGAAGCAAGGCAAGGACATCGTATACACCAACCGTGGACGTTGTCCAGTGTGAGGGAAAGAGTGGTACTGCATCGATCGGGGTGGGAATAAATTGTGACAATAGATGATGAAGAATGACTGTACGGAGTGAATTAGCAGGTACCTTCACAGCGTAGCCACCGTTTGCTTGTGGGGCCTTCTTTTGTCCTTTTTTCACACCCTGTCATGACTGGCGACTGAATTCATCCTCTCTTCCGGATGCCTGGCTCAGGAACGACAACATTTCCTCTTTCGTTGTGGCGCAGCCTCCTGCAAGGTGATCATCGAGCATCCATCGAGGCAGGACTGAAGTCATTTTCTGCCATGCGGTAGAAAATGCTCACCGAGAAGCGATCCGAGCGTTTAGTGTATACCTCCTATGGCTTTCGAACTTTTTGCCGTACGTTTATCCCCTTTCCCTCTTCCGATTCGCATCGGGAGCCTAAACCTTATCTGCTGATTACTCTCGTGATGGATCCTTGTACCCTACTGACGGGAGCATTTGTTGTGTCACCGCCAGATGGAAAGAAGATCGGAAGATCCGGAGTAGAACTTGGCAACTTTGGCGCCCGCCTTTGGAACTCTTAATGGACATTCGTCATAGACACTTTTCCTATTGCTATATAAGAGGCTTGCTGACATGGCCCCTCGGTGTCGTCCGATTAAAATCCTCCTTCGTCCTGGCCTCGTACAGATTCAGACCCCATCCCTACCTTATTCATGCTCCCGCTCTCTGTCACGCCGAAGCTGCACACGGCACTTCCTTTGCTATGGCAGGATACTTACGCACATCGTCCTGCTGCTCCTCCAAGATCTCTTAGCAACAATGAAGCTTACAACGCATCTGCAAAATCCTACTCTCAATCACCAAACAGACGAGATACCATGTTATTCCCCGATTCTCACCCCGTCTATCAACGAATTCAGCTCGATCTCTCTACTACAATGACGAGGGGCAACGGGCCAGAGAGAAATTCCGCTCGTTCCTTTGCACGCTTGTCGCCGCCGATAGCACTTCCCCTAGACGCAATCGCAAGTCGACCTGCATCGATCTATCGACATCACTCCCATCCTTTGCAAGCTCTCTACGACAACGACAGGTCAACGCAGAGCTATACCCCACCTACCCCTGGCGCATCGGAAAGCGGCAGGTCATATACGCCTTCACGACTGCTCATGCACCTCCCTCCACCACCTTCTTTCTTTCAGACACAGACGACCAGACTGGACTTCTCGCGCATGGACCGGGACAACAAGCGGATCAGGATCTCCAGAGCGTGCCAAAATTGCAAGTTCAAAAAGACACGGTGCGATGTCGTTGGCGCGATGCCCCATCATTCGTCCGGTCAGACAGACAGTAGAAACAGATCAAACAGTGCTGCCACATCCAACCAGCAGGAAGGAGACACTAGTAAGACGGACATGGTCGTTGTGCAGTCATGTACCACTTGCACTCGTAACGGGTTAGAATGCCTTTTCACCAAGAAGCAACTCAAGAGAGGGCCAAGTAAAGGGTACATCAAGGAACTAGAGCGACGACTGTATTCTCTAGAAAATCAAAGAGACAGTCACCTTTCGTCGCAAAGAAGAGACTTTGCAGATCTCACTGAAGTCGAGGACGACGTGGTGGAGGAAGAGGGGCCAGACAAGCGGCGGGCAAGGACGGAGCATGCGTCGATGGAGAAGATACTTCAGTCGGCTCATGATGATGGGGAAGAGGGGGAGTTCTCTCGAGAAGACGTACGCCCCTTGCACACTTCTGCGCATGACATTTCAAAGCGAGACATGCACAACAACGATGAAGTCGACAACTTCTATTATTCTTGCAACGCGCACCTTTCTTCTCCCGCACACAGTTCGCCTCCAGAGCGTCCTGATGCGGGCGATTCAAAGGGAAGAGGCACGGAAATAACAGCCTTTTCGAGGTCCCCTCTTGCTCTTTGCCTTCCCATACTGGATCCAGACGATCTTTCCGATGTGGACGGGCTAGCAGCCACGCAAGAAGACATGCTAGTGCAAGCGTTAGCACTCCTCACTGATGCAGTAGAGACGGAGAGCGGCTCTTCTCCTTCTTCGATGTCGTCGTCATCGTCATCGGCGGCGCTACCTCACCACGGCAGGTCCTCTCTTAGCCATGATCAAGCTTTACAACTTGTCATCGGCCGAGCCATTTTTGACGATCAAGATGGCATAAGTCCTGCGGCAGTCAAGAGCACATTCCCTTCACCGTCGCCTTCTACTCCGCAATCGAGCGCGAAGTCCCTTCGAGCAATGCAAAAGATGGCCACTTCACACCTCGATTTGCAAGCGGATACTTTGATGCTTTGCTATCTGGATGCATTGCGTAGAGGTCAAGCAAACGATGCTCTTCTCGCAGCGGCAGTCGCCAAGTCGACGATGATAAAGGGTCCTTTAAGTGAAGCAAGGATGGGCAGGAGAGTGGTGTTGATGGTGATGGATCGATGGCATGCCACTGGTTTCCATTCAAGATTTCACATACCCAGCAGCAGCATTACGGGTAACAACAAAGACCATACGGCCCTTCTACATGCTCTGCCAGCTGCAAGCAGGCAGCCGCAATCTGTTGCCTCGGTATGTCTTCGAGCAGCCATGCTGTTTGGCCTGTTCAGAGAAACTCTGGAGGCTTGTCCTCGAATGGGTGTACGGGTGGCCAACATAGATGTTGAGGCGATGTTGCGTGACATGCAGCTAGACGACGACAGCGATGCATCAGATGGAGCGGACAACTACGGCTCGCAAGAAATGAGGCCAAGTATTCGCAACGCTCTACGAGCCTATCATGCCCTCTACCAGCTTGCTCATATCGTCGAAAGGGAAGGTCGATTGGAAGGAGTGATTACACTGGAGTCCGTTGACAAGAAGTTGCAGTTAATTGAAGGGATCATGTCCGTCGGTGTCAGTGGCGCTGTCATTAATGCTGCTTCCCAGCTCGCGTCGTCCTATCTATCTCCAGTCATACTCTCGATTGCCAGCGTCTTGCTGTCATGGCTCAGTCGAATGATTACCCTGAAAGCACGCGAGATCCTGACGTCCACCAATTCCTCCTTTGAAGTCAGTTGTCGACTTCAGACATTGGAATACCTTCGAAGGAAGATCTACGGTTGGCTTCGCTTGATTAGCACTCTCTGCCGCGACATTGATCGACCAACAGAGCCATGCAGCTTTTCTCTACTACACGCAAGAGTGGTCTTATTCGCCAACGCAAACGTCGACTACCTCTCCAAGATTGGCGACCTGGGGGCCAAGATCACCAGCATCGATGACTTAGGAGCATCCACTCCTATTCGAGAGGAATTCGATGTCATCCGAAGAGATGCAAACGGGATACTACATGCCTTCATCGACCGCGGTCCCTTGGGCTCGGTTCTATCGACTACCCTTCCCGGCGATGCCTATCACCTGCTAGCCAGAACATCATCGACGTAGTACATCTCAGCCACTCACATACCCGAGAGATCTTGCCTATCACCCCTATCGCTAGGCCTTTCCTTCCCCATTCAAACATGTAATCAGTTCACCACTTCCCTCCTCACATGATGTCCCTATGCTAATTGCTCCCAGCCCGGCAAAGACGGTGGCCAAGACGGAGTCACAGGCCCTCCCAGATACTCGGCTTCCCATACTGGACGGTAGATCCAGATGTCGCCCTTTGTGAAGCTGTCTCGACCGAGGTCGTAAGTAGCTCTAGAAGGGGCCTTTCCCGCGCTTTGTTCAATTACTGTGATAGAGTCTAATTCCCAAGGCGACAGACTGGGCTGCTCGTCCACCACTTCTTGACGATCGTCGTCGAGTGCCGTATTGATGGGCCCGTCCTGCCACAGTACTCGAATTTTTTCACTGCAACCAGTACATCCAACAACGTCTTGACCATTCTGTAAGTGTTTTTCATCAATGTAGAATCCACTTCCACAACGACAAGGATAATGGAACATCATCGAGTCTGGATCTGCCGACTCCACCAAGTCGAAGGAGTCCAAGTCTACCTGGGCAGTGAGTCGATCCACATTAGAACTCGATCCTTGCCGTCCTACTCTTGCATCGTAGTCAGCTCGAAGAGTGGCATCAGAGAGCGTCGCATGCGCCTCGTTCAACCTTTGAATAAAGTTATCTTGAACACCGCCTTGCTTGTCTGGGTGATGCCTACGGGCGCCCTGAAGGTAGGCAGCGCGGATCGCTGGCTGCCCTGCGGTTCTTGCCACTCCCAGTATCGAGTAAAAGTCTTCCTCTCCACGGTCACCAGAATCCGTTTGCTCTTCTATTCTTTTGGGCAACGGAGAGTCTTGCACAATGATGGCCGTGTGCTCGGGTGAGCCCAAAATCACATAGGAGCCAGCTGGACTACCTTTCAGTCTACATTTGGCGCTCTTCCACTCGACAATGTCACCACGCCTAACGCCTCCGCCTCGACTGCCAAAACGGTCTCCTCCTCTCCACCTTCCACACTGCCCTTTGACCTCGTCTGCCTTCCCAGCGAACAGCAGGAAGCCGTGCGTCCGTCCAATCGTCTTCATCAATCGATTTCCTTCTGTCAGACCAGCCTTCTCATTTGTGTAGGTGATAGCATCTGCCGCCAGTGTCCAACACTCTCCATCTCCAACGGGGGTCCGGTTCCTTTCATTCGTCTCTGCAAAACCAGCTATCCAATCTCCGAATCCTCGACTTGCTTCTGCCAGTCTTCCTTCATCATTCCAAGCTTCTGGAGGCTGTTTGTATGCAACTTGACAGCGCACGCTTCTTGCAGGGTCCGTCTGATCCCAGCTGACTTTCCACCAAAGACAGCTGAGATCGGCAAAGAGTGATCCCCCAAGTAGGGAGTGGTCATTACCCCGATACATGGACGAAGTAGAGTAAGATACATCGCTTCGTCCCTTGATGGACAAAGGTATTGCATTCGGTTGCAGATACCAAGCCCGAGGGCCGCTCCAGTCCGGAAAGGAGTCAGGATAGCAAAGGAACGTGGCACATGTCAAAGCAGTGCATAGCTCTGTAGTAGGTAGTGAAGAAGCCGAAAGTCGTGGATAGGAGGGTGAGGACGATGCTGTAGATGATGAGGGAATAGAGGAAGGAGCAGGATTGGCCGTGGATGACTCAAACATGCTTGCTTTTGCGCCGGGACCGCTTGGTTTTGAAGGCTCTTTAGTAGCTTTGGCCTGAACAAAAGATGTGTCGTCAGCGGATAACGGCTTTCTGCTGTTTCGTGGATGTAATTCACCGGCTGACGACAACGAGCCGGATCGAGCCTCAAAGAACTAATAAAAGACCGGAGTAGCTTCAGTAACTTTTGGCAAGAAGCTCACAGGCGTCTGCTGTCTTCTCACCTCATCTAAGAGAAGGAAGAAAGCCTGCTTGTCTTCTTCTGTGAATTTCGAGAATTCTATGTGATTGGTACCTGAAGTAGGGGCCACCGCGCTTCCATACGTCGGTGGAGGCCTGTCTGTCCCGGCTTCGTTGTCCATCCGACGAGGTAGAGGAGGTCCAGGAGCTTTGCTCCGAGCAAGCGGAGCAGGAGCGCCACTGATGCTGGTCCCCCCGCGTGAAGGTGGTGGAGGAGGTGGCCCCTTTCCGCCAACGGAGCTGGAAGGTCCCTTAGGTAGATTATCAAGTCTGCCAGCTCTTTGAGGGACAACGCTAGTCTGATGTGCTTCGTCTGTCGCAGCAACCGGCCTGGTTCTCTCCCAACGATCATCTTTTCCTCTCGCCAAATTTAAGCGTTCCGTCATGGAAGTGCCTGAACCGGAAGCAGCGGCATCTCGAGTGGAGCTGTACTTTTTGCTTGCTGCAGAGCTCCAATCGTCCAGCTTGTCCATATGCTTCTTCATTGGATTATAAGGAGCCATGCTGAACGAGAGAAAGGGACGGGAGAGGAGCGTGTAGAGGGAGAAAGACGACCGGTAGCCATCGACCGTTGCAAGCAACGCACGGCTCCACCCAGGACGCCAAGAGAGCTCCCAAGGAGAATTACCATGCGCTACCACTAGTAAATACACGTGATTTCGGGAACGTGAAAACACCCGATTGACGCTCTCCTGGCCCCTATTTGCGCCCTCTGACGCCGCAGGCATGACCATGCACTCCTATCGGATTACCCCCCCTATGTAACTTAGACGCTCTGATGAAATTTGATGAAGTTTTCCTATAAGAGAAGATGGTGTGTCGGTTTTGTGCGCGTCCAAAAAGCTATCACTGAAAAATACGAGCTACGCCATCATTTTTTAGAAATTTTGCACCATGGTATGAGCGGTATCTTGTTTTGCAGCATACTCTAATTAATAATATACAAATTTAAAAGCAGAAAACGATACAGAAGATAGTAATGAACAACTTTTACTAGGTACAAAATTGCTTTTAAGGTGTGTCAAGCCCAGAATCATGCTGATCGGGTACACCATTGAAAATGGCCTTGAAAAGCTACAAAGGCCATTTACTCGTCAGCATGATTAAAACTTGGCTGTTTTTTAGCTTTAAATCGTTTTTCCTACTAATTTCGGACATATCTGTAAAGTATGGATTCAGCACAACGTCTATCAGATAAGATAGCAAAATCGGGTCGTTTTAGGACCGTGAAACTGCCATAATGACCCAAATTTGACCATTTTACCATCTACGAAGCTCATTTGTGTGATCTGCAGGCTCTTTTAGGGCAAATAGTATTAATAGCATACATTGCTCTGATATACAGCTAAAACATCTACTAAGTCCCAAAATACAACATTTTGACAAAAGAAGGAGATAATTGAAGTCAAGTCTGTTTTTGGGGGTCAATTAAAGTGAGGTTGAGAAACTTGTACCGACACGCCTTTATTGAGAACAAATGGTCATTCTAAATGAATGGAGTGCTAGATACAATACTTAGGATGCTATATACAAGTTTTCGAAGCTTAAAACCATTGCGCTGAGGCAACAGAGCTAGAATCGCGTAAACTTTGTACCGTGACCATGACTTTTTTTGTAGTATTGACCCTTCTGGCGTAGTGGCTCAATACCTCTATACCTCCTCTCTTTCATATGTATCTTCTCATTTTTTTTAACACTTCATATATATAATACTATACTTTTCTACATTGTATCAAAGTCTCAATCTCATTGAACAACGTTATGGTAGTACCGTTATTGCCATCAATACACCGTGTATGGTGTTCGCGTTCCCGGGACTTTTTGACTGGTTTTTAAGGGCCTAATAAAATTTCACACTTAGAGCAGCTCACTCAAAACGGCATGTTTCACACTTTTTGTTTCAGACAAGGTTGCTCAAAATTTTCATACAATTCTATTTTGTTAGGAGCTATTCTACATTGGACAAGCGGTCATGGTGATACAGCATGTCGTACACGGCGTATTCACTAGTGGTCGAAAAACGCACGTGTATTTACTAGTGGTAGCGCATGGTACCAGCCTTTGTCCAAAGGATTCCCACGTGAGTGCTTTTTTACTTTGGAATCTGACAGTTGGAACGTCTTCGAGGCGTAAGAAAGATCCTCAATTGTCGAAATTGACTCGAGTCACAGCGTTCGCATCAGTCACTCTCTTTGCCCCTTCGACGAAGTGTAGAAAGAGGAAGAGGTTGCGAAGATATCTAGAGTAGGGGTTACACTGTTGAACTGCTCTTGTACTGTCGCATGATTCTTAGGCACTTCTGTGCTTCTTCGACTTCTTCTCTATCGATCTTCAAGAGCACGCGCAAGGCTTTCTTCCTTCCACCGCTTCGCACTCCCTCAAAAGTAACTTCAAGGCCATTTTTCAGAATGGCGAGTACTAATGCTGTTCCCGGTACTACGCCGGATGCTCCGGCCCCTTCCTCGATCAGTAAAGTAGTCAAAGACACACATCCTTTCAGTCGAGCTCAGATGGAAGGTCTCATGACAAAACGTTTTTTCTACACCCAAGCCTTCGAGATATATGGAGGCGTCTCTGGCTTGTACGACTATGGCCCAACGGGTGCAGCTCTGCAAGCCAATATCATTTCGGTCTGGAGGCAACACTTCATCTTGGAGGAGGAGATGCTAGAGCTAGAGACGACTATCATGACACCAGCCGAAGTTCTCAAAACTTCCGGTCATGTGGACAAATTTGCCGATTGGATGTGCAAAGATCCAAAGACGGGAGAAATATTTCGAGCTGATCACTTGGTGGAAGGTGTACTCGAAGCACGACTGAAAGGAGATGAGGAAGCGAGAAAGGCAGAGGCGGGTACTGTGGCATCTTCCCAAGCGGAGGTCATCCCAGTAGGAGGAGGTGAGGAGGGCCAAAATGAAAAGAAGCCAAGGAAGAAAAAGATCAAGTCCACTGCTGCAAAGCTAGAGGATGCGATCAAAGAAGAGTATGAAAGTACTCTTGCTCAGATCGACAATTATACAGGTGCAGAACTTGGACAGCTTATAAAGAAGTTTGACATTCGAGCACCGGAGTCTGGCAACGAGGTCTCTGATCCAGTCGAATTCAATCTCATGTTCGACACCCAGATTGGACCGACTGGTCAGATGAAAGGATACCTGCGACCCGAGACTGCTCAAGGTCATTTTGTCAATTTCGGTAGATTGCTCGACTTCAACAATGGACGAGTACCATTTGCAAGTGCTCATGTAGGCAAGGCATTTCGAAATGAGATCAGTCCTCGAGCTGGATTACTGCGAGTACGAGAGTTCACCATGGCAGAGATTGAACACTTTGTCGATCCACTGGAAAAGAATCACGAACGATTCTCAGACGTCAGCTCATTGACCCTTTCGCTTCTACCAAAGGGTACACAACAGGCAGGAAAGAGTACGATTGACCGCGTCACTATTGGAGAGGCTGTGCAATCAAAGATGGTAGACAATGAGACGTTGGGCTACTTTTTGGGTCGGATTCATCTCTTCTTGGTCAAGATTGGTATCGATGAGACAAGATTGCGGTTCCGACAGCACATGGGCAATGAAATGGCGCATTACGCAAGCGATTGTTGGGACGCAGAGATTCTGACCAGCTATGGTTGGATCGAATGCGTTGGCTGTGCAGATCGAAGCGCCTATGACTTGACTGTACACTCCAAGAAGACGAAAAAGGACCTCGTCGTGCAGAAAGCTTTGAAAGAGCCAAAGATCTATGAGAAGCTGGTGCCTCAAATCGAAAGAAAGAGTCTGGGTCCCAAATTCAAGAAAGAAGCCAGGAATGTAGAGGAAGCCATCAACGCTCTCGATCAAGCTGGTCTCGAAAAGCTTCAATCTGAATTGAAGAACGGGCAAGCAAAGGTGGGATCGTACGAGGTAACTCCGGACTTGGTGAAGGTGGAGCTAAAGACCATCCGAGAATCGGTCAGGGAGTTCACCCCGAATGTCATTGAGCCGTCTTTCGGAATCGGTAGAATCTTCTATTCACTCCTTGAACACTCGTTTTGGTCACGAGCAGAAGATCAGGATCGAAACGTGCTAAGTTTGCCAGCCTTGGTAGCACCGATCAAAGCGTTGGTGGTGCCCATCAGCTCGAACGATAAGCTGTCGCCGCTTGTCAAGGAAGTCAGTCGCAAGCTTCGCGCCAAGGGTGTCGCAAGCAGAGTAGATGATTCCAGTACTTCCATAGGTCGACGTTACTCCAGAAACGATGAATTGGGAACTCCATTTGCTTGTACGCTTGACTTTGCCAGCCTGAGCAAAGGAACAGTGAGTGTGCTGATGCTCGTACGAGATGACGAGAGGCTACAACGAAGAGTAAACTGACCACTTTCTGCCGTACCCTCTCCCCTTAGATGACGTTGAGAGAACGTGACTCGACAACTCAACGAATCGGACAAATCGACGAGGTGATCAGCGTCATCAAAGAATTATGTGACGAAAGCTTGAGCTGGGAGGGAGCTTGCGAGAGATTGCCCGCCTACAGTGGTGAGCAGTCACTCGATTGATGTTAGGTTTCCAAAGTAACTTCAGCACGACGATGGATGGTATGATCACAAATAATAAAAGCAAGTATCAATGTACAGATGGAGAGTGCGTGTGGTGTCCTTGATGTTTGTGTAAAGCGTGCTTGTGTTTGATGTTGGTCCTTGCGTAAGTTTCGCATTCCAGTCTCGCTTTTGATGACGACACTTGCCCTTCTCATGGCACGTCATGATCTGAGGTTTCTTCGTCGCCTTCATTGGCTTCCTCTACGGCACCCTCCGCACCTTCCTCTTCTTCTTCTTCCTCCTCCTCCTCGTCGTCTTCCTTTTCAGGCTCTTCTATTTCCACTTCGTCCTCCTCTTCAACCTCCTCTTCAGCTCCCTCCTTACTCAAGTCCACAGCCATGCTTTCATCGCCTTCTATCCTAATAACATCCTCGTTGACTGTCGCCAATGTCTCATCCATGTCTACGTCCATGCTGCTACCCTCTGCTCTCGCTGCATCTGCCTTGGCCGCTTTGTTTGCTTTCGCTCTGTCTGCTTCTAGCTTCACTTTATCTGCGAATAAAAAGTTAAGTTTGTTCAGCACGTCGTTGCTGTGACCAAATCATGCAATGTCACTCACCGCTGTACTCTCGCCTAAGCTGATTCGCATACTCTTCTGGAAAGCCCATCTCTTTGAAGGCGTTGATTACATGCGTTGCACTCAACGTCTTGTTCCCGGCTTCATGCGTCTTGTCCAATGCTGCCGAAGAGATGTAATTGATAAAGACAGTGCTTGACTTTATCAGTGCTTGAATAACTTCTTTCCTTAATTGTACACTGTCAGGGATCTATCAAGCTCTCTTTTCAATAAGCA
The DNA here is from genome assembly GCA_026210745.1 of Exobasidium rhododendri. NCBI lineage: Eukaryota > Fungi > Basidiomycota > Exobasidiomycetes > Exobasidiales > Exobasidiaceae > Exobasidium > Exobasidium rhododendri. Next base: position 3,796,442 of record CP110630.1, read on the forward strand.
TGGTTGCTTCCTCACTCGCTAAGCTCTGCTACGGAATGAGGAGACTTACTGCACTCTTGGCGATCTTTGTCACTTGTGTACGTGCAAGCTCATACTGATCGATACCATCGGCTCCACTAGCTGCATCTTTCTGTTGCTTTGTCACAAAGCTGACCGGTTTAATAGGTGCAGGTATGCTCGAGCTTGCCGCTCCTCCTGCTTCTTCTTCATCTTCTTCTCCTCCCAAAACAGCTGCCCTCGCTCCGTCTTCCACCATGGCAGCTGAGGAATCTTCCAAGTTTGCAACTACGCCTGCTGCCTCTGCTTGTGACTTCCTTCGTGGTGGCATTTGTAGGCAGATCGAACGCTGGAGATGGAAGGGACAATGTCGCTTCTCTCTTGGAAGGACTGGTTCTTGTCCTTCTATTTTCTTTGAAACGCGACGCGAGGCAAGTGTGCAGCGCAACAAATTTAAATAGCTGGTCTCAAAAGTCTTTAATGATGTTGCTCTTTTGGCTCGACTCTCCAACGAGTCCAGATTTTCGGGGTACCTAGCTTGGTGTTGCGTGGAGATAGGAATTGCTAGCTAGCTCGTTCTCTCGAGTACAACGTTCCGCAATATTGTTCTTTGATAGTGACACTTTGTTGCCAATTGATTGCTTTGAGGTCTTGCATTACTCTACATACTTAAAGTGGTTTGAGAGTTGGCATCCATCCACCTCGCAACTTCTTTCATATCCCATTGTCCCAGATTTAGTCAAAGTTTGAATAAGAAACCCGACTTTCTTAGAATCCTTTGGCAGGTAGATATAAAGAATACTGCTAAAGTGCGTTGATCTCGTTAGCTTTCTAAGATTGACAAACACCATCACGCATAAGTGACAATGTAGCTAGCTCCCTGAGGTAGAGCAAGTAAGATGGTGGACCTCCTTTCTTTTTTTTATTGAGCTTCCGACTTTGACTTTCGTTGGAATCGACTAACGCGCTCCTCCAGTCGGTCGTACTTCGTACCTTGTTGAACTTCCTATACCTAGCCCCCATCTCCTCTCTGTCCAATCCCTCCTAATCGTCAACGCTTGCTACACTATCTCGAATCTTCATCTGCGCAGCTGGCTACACAACGACATACACGATTAGACGATTCTTATATAGGTCAACGTTTTACATCACAGAGCAGCAGGTCGTGGGAGCTTTGAGACAAGTTCGTTGTAGGCACGACATCTTTCATAGAAGAGCGTGCTGGCTGAGGTAGCTCTCGTCACTTCTGTTTAGCGAAGCTCTTCCAGCCCTCCCAGGTGCAAACAGCAAGGTAGCCTTCACTGTGCAGGTTGCCATGTCGGTGAGGAATCGCGACTTCCCTGTGTTGCATCATAGGGAGAGTATATCTACCCTACAGAAGAATGGCAATAGCAGTAAAGACGTGGGTACTTCCGTGCAAGTTGGTGAGTATACATGATCTGCATTTTTCGCTTATTACCCAGCTGCCCCTCTTATACTGACAACATTCACCCGGCTCTGTCACAGCGGTGCGAATCCGACCAGTAACGGGCCACGATCAGTCTTCCATTCCGGCAAGATGGCAACGTAGTGTCGTGCAGTCGATCTCTTCGAACGTTGTTCAAGTCGATGCAAGTGGACAAGCCCCTCCTGGTGCTACCGCACTGGCGCCCGGTACATCTAAGAAGCAAAACTTTACCTTTGATCGAGTCATGGGTGCCTCTGATGGACAAGAGCAGATATACAACGCCTCAGTCATGCCTTTGATCAGTCGGTTCTTGGAAGGATACAATGTCACCATTCTCGCCTACGGACAGACTTCAAGTGGGAAGAGCTATACGATGGGAACGGCAGTGTCCGAAGTCGATTTTGAATCACTCGTTGCCGGTCAACGACCTGATCTACAGACGGGGATCATCCCAAGAGCAGTGGCCAACATCTTTGCCGAAATGAAGACGAACCAAGCCGCCAAAGGTAGCAGCATTCAGTACACAGCCAAGGCGAGTTTCATCGAAATATACAACGAGGAGCTCATCGACCTGCTTGCGGATGGGGAAGGTGATAATCGACCGTTAGTACAGATTCGAGAAGACAAAGCCGGTCATATCATCTGGTCTGGCTTGAAGGAAGTTCGAGTCCAGAATGTAGCGGATGTTATGAATCGACTTTTACAAGGATCCTCGATTCGACGAACAAACGAGACTGACATGAATGCGCAGAGTTCTCGATCTCATGCCATCTTCAGTCTTACTCTGACGCAACGCAAGTACGTCGGCAGTGGAGCATTGTCATCGACGACTGCTTCAACACTGGGTATTCGACCGCCCAGCTCGTTTGGTTTGAGATCTCCCACGCCTACCGGTCGAACAACACCCACCGGAATCCGATCAGGGCTGCCGAGGCCTGCTTCTAGTATCGCTGGCCCTGCATCAAAATTGGCCAGCCCCTCACGATCGGGCACGCCTGGCGGCGGAAGTAGCTTTGGTCTACGACCGTCGAGTGTGCTAGGCGGCGGCACACCTGGTCGGTCTTCACCCATGCCAGAAGAGGCAAGGAGTTCCGGTGAACTTAGCGAATGGGTGACCGTTACCAGCAAGTTTCATTTTGTCGATTTAGCAGGATCAGAGAGACTCAAGCGGACTGCTGCGCAAGGAGAGAGAGTCAAGGAAGGTATTTCCATCAATGCGGGCCTTCACGCTCTGGGTAATGTCATTTCTGCATTGGGCGATCCAGCGAAGTCTAGAAAGACGACCCATATTCCCTACCGAGATTCGAAATTGACTCGATTGCTTCAAGATAGTCTGGGCGGTAATGCGCATACACTGATGATCGCATGCGTTTCTCCCACCGAGTACAACGTCAGTGAGACAATCAATACGCTGCAATACGCCAATCGAGCGAGGAATATCAAGAACAAGGCAGAATTGAATGAAGTGGAGATTGGCTGGGAAGATGTAGAGTACCTCCAAAGCCAAGTGATGAAGCTGCGCAAGGAGATGCAGCTACTCAAGGGCTTCAAAGTGGGTACTGCTGGAAGTGATGCAACGATCAAGGCTATAGATCAAAAGGAGGTGATGGAATGGCAAGCAAAGTATGCAAGTCTCAGTCAGAAATTTAGTCAGCTGACAGCGGAATCTAATCGACTTCAGCATCAGAACATACGAGGCAACGGAACGCAAGACGACTACTACAAAGCGGCCGAGCCCATCATTATCGAGTACGAGAAGACAGTGGATGCTCTGGAGGGGCAGATTAACCTTCAGAGGGCTGCACTGGGTCATTGTGAAGATATTATCCTCGCCAGTGAAGCGGCGACAAAGGAGCAAGAGGTGCGACTGAGTGGTTTGGCAAGAGAGTTGGAGAGCAGAGAGCAGACTGTCGTGGAGCTGCAGGCTCGCTTGACCAAGTTGGAAGATCGAGAGCATACCGCCGATCTGTATGCGCGAGACTTAGAGAGTAGATTGGCCGCCCATTCTGCAAACGGCGAAGTGGAAGCAAGTGTGGTGGTTGAGCTGCGCAAAGAGATAGCAAGACTGCGAGAAGTCGAAAATACAATGGAGCAATACATCAAAGATCTTGAGAGTCGATTGTCACGGTCGGATGAGAATGCTACTCTCCTACATGATCAGGTGGCGCGATTAGAGATGGAGGCCGGTCGTCGTGATCTCGCCTACAAGGAACTCCAACAACGAATGGACATGCTGGACAACTCAAAGGAGAACAAAGCCTTGCTGGAAGAGTTGGACAGGCGTGACACGTCTGTGATGGATCTGCAGAGGAAGGTTGACACGTTACAGGCAGAAAGAGACGAGATCGCTCGAGAGAGAGGTCGGCTGACAGAAGCAGCTGCAGGTCGACAACTGGAAAAGGGAAAATTAGAAGACCGTATTCGTGAGCTAGAATCGAACTTATCCTCCACGGAGAACGGTGCTCATTCGAACGGTCTACTGGGCGCCAGTCTGGGATCGGCTTCGGCAAGGGGAGAAAGTGTGACGTCCTTTGGGCAGAGCGTTCAATCGCTCAGGCCAATCGATGCGAATAATGGTGGGATCAGTAGCACAGAGGAAGAGATCTCATTCTTGCAAACGCAGGTAGAATTGCTGTCGGAGGAGATGAAGGCCCGAGAAGGAGCTTCGATTGAAATGCAAGCTAAAATGGATGCTGTCCTGTTGAAACACAAAGGGGCTCTGGCCGAGGTGGAAGCGTTGAGCAATCAATTGAACCTAGTGAAGCTTCGCTCGACGCTTGATACACCTGATGACAGGGAGTACATGACGCCGGGAGAGATTCCGACGCTGTCCCGTCAAAGCTCGTACAACTTTGGAGCATCAAGTAGTGTCGCTGGAGGCGGCGGCGGCAGCGGTAGTCTTCGAGCAAGAGGTAGACCAGAAAGTCTGCTGTTGGATAACACACCCGCTCGTCGTAAGTCACTGTCAAGAAGATCATCCGGCTCTTTTTTAGGCTACAATCCCAAGGAAAGCACGCCTCGAGATGGGATGCAAACGCCAAACAGTGCTCAACAGACTCCTTCACGTCGCGGCAGTATTACGGCGGCAACACTGGCAGACTTGTCACCTACCTTGTTCCGTACGCGATCCTTGTCACACTCTTTGGAGTCGGATTCTTTATCGGGCGGGAAACGTCCATTGAACCTCTCTGGGGGTGCCGATCTTGGCAAACTTGGCTTCACGCCTGCAAGCAATTCCACGGGAGGACAAGGCATCTCGTCAAGTCAATCTATGGCGAACTATGAGAGAAAGGTGGCTAGTCTCGAAGCAGAAACGCAACGATTGCAGGAAGTCCTCAAAGAGAGGGATGATGAGATCATTGCACTGGAGCAGGCAAGTAGGGCGTCCAATCAGACAAGCGAAGCGAGACTACTCAGCAATGACAAGGTAGCAAAGGAGACAAACGTGGGAATGGCCGATGAGCATGCTTCGGAAGTGGATGAGCTGATGAGAGCGATGGCGCGCAAGGAGAGCGAATCAAGGCAAAGGATAGAAGAGTTGCAAGTAGAGATGCTGAAGTTCAAGAAAGACCTAGAAGTATCTCAAGCCTTGTCGGAGAATCAAAGGGAGAACATGACGATGGAGATTGAAAGTCTTCAGACAAGGGAATCCGAATTGACGCTTGAGTTGGAAAAGGCAAGAAGGGAACACTTGCAGCAGGTAGAGGATAGTGCCGTCCAGCACAAGAGCGACCTCGACTCGCTTCGTCAAAGTCATGAGGTACTCTTGGACAACATCACTCGACAACACTTTGCCAGCAGGGAAAGTATGATGGCAGAACATGAGACGATCCTGCCAAACGCTCTGCAGAAGGCAAGAGAAGAGCAAGACGAGCAACACAGTGTCGTCGTCAAGGCACTGCAAGAAGAGCATGCAAAGTCACTGTCCAGCCTACAATCAGCGCATGCGGCATCCTTGACTAGTGCTGTTGAGGCGATTCATCAGAGGCACGTTACTACACTAGGAGAAAGTGAAGCAGAAGTAGCGGAAAGACGGATGGAGGAGCAACGAAGGGTCGGCTCGCTTCATCAGGAGCAGCTTGCGGCCCTCCAACAGAGTCACGTTGAGGAGGTAGAGAAGACACGATCTGCACTGCAAGACGAGCACTCGAATGTCTTGACGACTTTGCGGGAAAGCCACGACGTGCAGATCGAAGCTCTTCACAGTCAACACACGCGGGCAATCGATGAGATCAACGCAAAGCACGCCGAAGTGTTGGTCTCCCCCGCAGCCGCTCTTGATCTTCTCGTGGGTCAACACAGAGATCAAGTGGAGGAGACGCGACAAGAGGGTGGCAAAGCTGTGCAGATGAAGGAGAACGAGCATACACTTGCACTGGCCGCTGTCAAGGGCGAGTACGATGCCGTGCTTGCTCAAGTCAAGGGAGAGCACGCTCTAGAGCTCTCCAAAGCTGAACAGGACATTCAGGATGCCAAGACGCAGCATGCTACTGCACTAGAAGTGATTGATGGGGAGAAAATGAACAGCAGGAGAGACTTGGAGCGTCTTCAACAGAACCACTTGCACACATTAGAACAATTAGAAGCACTCAAATCGGCACATTTGGAACAATTGCGATCCTTGACCGATGAGCATGCCAGTCGAGTAGAGGAGCTAGAGGGAAGCCTAAAGGAAGCCGTCTTTACCAGGAATGCGATTGCGGCATCGCACGGTGAATTGCAAGAAAAACACTTGAAGTTGATGGAACAGGATCCTCATGAAGTGGATGCCCTTCGATCTGAGTTGGCAGAGACGAGCGACGCCTTGGTGATCCTAGAAGGTGCGCTGACCGACACGCAAGAAGAGCGCGATGGCCTCGTTAAGGAGTTGGAAGCGATCAAGAGTGGAAGAAATGTGGTTGTTGGAGGTAGCAGCAGCAGCAGCACCACCATCACCGGCAGCGGCAGCAGCAGTCATGGGGAAGTGAAGATGCTAGCTCAGTCTCAAAAGGAAGTGGAGCTGCTGCAGGCGAACCTGGCCAACGTGCGATCGGAACTGCAAAGAAGCAAGAGCGACATCCAAGGGATGCTAGAAGACAAGACCAGACAAGAATCAAACGTTCGAGAGATGCAGATCAAACTAGCAATAGCAGAGACGAGATCGGCGACAAATCGAAGGAACAGCAGAGATGGCAGTCATAATGGCTTGGCGGCTTCTCCATCCAGCTCAGACAGTGTTATGAATAGCTTGGAGCAAGGCGGACTTCGATCACCCAATTTCACTCGAAAAGACTCCACGGACACCGACGTGAGTCGAAGTAGTAGATCGTTGGGTGTTGGCGCGGGATCAAAGCCGCCCCCTTTGACCCCGCCACCAAACATTCCCCCGCCGCCGACGCCGTCCTTCAGCAACGGCAACACAACACCCACCCAAGGACATCGTACTTCGTCTGGCATACGATCGTCCACCTCCTCTTCGTCCATCCTACTTCAGAACCGACCCGATTCACCAAACGATGTCCTGACGAGAAGTTCTTCCAGCACAAGTATCAACAGTCAGAGTCTGAATGGCAATCCTCCAAGCGATCCAAAGATGACCAAACTACTCTGTGATCAAGCGGAAGAATTGAAGAACATAGCGAGACAATTGAATCACTGTGAGCAAGATCTGCAGGCTAACATTGACCTAGTAGCCACGTTGGAGGCCGCTCTCAACGACAGTGAGAGAAATTTGAGGAAATCGAGACTCCAACTGTCGGAAGCGACGAGAGAAAGAGACCGATATGCCATGCAAGCAGATGAACTTAGATCGCAAGTTACCCAAGCGCAAAGAGAAACGGACAATGTGCGAAATAGTGTCTTGTTGGAGAAGCAGGGATTTGAGAGTAAGCTGCAGATGGAGAGAGAAGCCAAGGAGAACGCTAGGAGAGCGTTGGAGGCAAGGTTGGATGAAGTGCAGAAGAAGAAGAATGGGAAACTCTTTTGCATGTGATCTGAATCTATACGAAGGAGAGGCGTCGTTCCCTCGATGGGTTGCAGGAGGGACGGCAGGGAGCAGAGACGTGGTGTCTTGCGGTCATGTAGGGATGTGTGTAAATGCGATTGACGACCTAATGAATACGAACATCGCGATCCTTACTGGTTCTCCTCCTTGGTCTTTCCCTTCAATTATGTCGTGCCATCGGTACACGAACTGTCAGTCTCCTTCCGCGCAGTGAGCGTGATCATACGACACCAGTCTCAAAGATGGGTTGAAAGATGGGCAGGGGGTGAGCTTCAGTGTTAAGGACCCACTGATCCAGCCGCAGAGTGTCTTGATCTGAAAACAGGAGGTAGAGGTACTTGAGTGTTTCCGCAAGCCAGAATCTGCAGCCGCGAAGTGAAGAACATAGCGATAATCAGAGAGAGAGGCGTAGAGAGAGAAAGAGAGAGAAAGAGAGAGAAAGAGAGAGAAAGAGAGGTAGGACATTGAGCTACTGCTTGATACCACACTTCAAGCTACTGTCCTTTCCAGTCTCCTACTCACGTCTCCATTCGATCTTCCCTATCGATTTGATCCACGTCCGATTCCACGTTCCTGATGCTCGTGAATGCGCCGACTCTTCCCTCTTCGCCTTCTTTGATCTTTGTGATCTTTACGAAAGCTTGAAAGATCTGCCACCCCCATTCACGATAGATCTCGTCACCAGTGAGATGGAAAGCAATGAACAGTGACTCGACCGTCTCTGGTCGAAGGATGTTGCGAGCGTCGATCAACGGGGTGCTTGCACTACCCTTCGTGCCTTTCTTAGCAGGTCTAGAGAGAGAGAGAGAGAGAGCGTAAAGTAGGGCGGATGAAAGGATGGTTTGAAAGTCAGACATTCGTACTACTCGTTCGACAAAAGAACCCACTCATGGGCAGACCTACTTTTCCTTCTTGATGTACCAATCTTCTTCATCACCAGTGTGAGTGTCCTTTTTCGTTCGGAACATGGTGATCTCAGCCGCCAAGCCTGTTTTTGTCCCTTGATAGGTATCGACGCAAGTTCGGATCAGCTCATGCCCTATTGTCCAATCCTCTTGGGCGAGAGGGGTGAAGTCGTCGACTGAATTGGGTGGATACGACATAGTGTCTTGATTGTCCAAGACGTCAGATGTAGAATGATCTGAATAGAGTGCACCTAACATGTAACTACCCCCAAGAAAGCAGACGAGATGATCTTGCTTGGGTATCATGAGGAAGACTGGTCTTTCAGCACCTTGGTACATCCTTGGTTCAATCTCTGCCGTATAGAGGAAGTTGGACTTCTCCGATTGTTTTAAGAGATGTCGCTTGATTCCGTTTGCAGCTTCGCGATACATATTTCCATAGATGGCTTCGCTGTGGCTATCGTGTGGAGAGATTAGCACAGTAAGACGAGCCGGGGGGAAGGGAAGGGGGCACACACTCACTTTGTCTGCACGTATTGTTTTATGAGGTATTCGTAGTAGGAATCTCCTCTGGAACCCAACCGAATGCCAGAGAGAAACATCTCCCCGGTGTAGGGGCTGCGGAATCGACGGCGATGTCCCTGTCAACATAAGGGTATCGATCCTCTACTACTAAAACCCTTGAATTTACCTCATGAAAATTGGTAGCAGGCCATCAGATTTGCTCTTTAGTCCTGCGTTGCGTATCGCTTGCATGGGCCGCTCTGCCAACGTCCACCACGTAGCATCGCCAGTCGCATGAGCCAGGTACTTGAATCTAGGCAATCACGGCAAAAATCGTGAAGCAAAAGGAGTGAGACGCCAAAGCAGCTTCGATACCCGAGTCAGGGACACTCACTCCAGCTGTATGCTTGCTACCTCTGCCAGGCTGCTCATGTTGCGATTGTCCACATCTGGAAAGGCTTGTCCAGATTGAAAATCTATCTCTCTAAACGGTATGCCAAACTTTGTCTGCTCAAAGGCCGGCTTCAATCGCTCTGCTAAACCTACTGCTTTCTCCAAAAACATCGCGGAATCTTCTGGTGAACATAGCTCTGAGGTGATGGGCGAAAGAGAATCATTTCCGGGCTGACATAGAGCATGCGCGCTAAGTAGACCTCCCAACGTTCGAATGGTAGTCTGCAGGAAGGTGACTTGCATGAGCTACTTCAACACCTTCTGCTGGCCTCTACTTCGTCCATCTAATCACCTCAAAGACACTGAATTTGCCTCTTCTGCTACTCCAGTCGATATTTCGCACCCAATCTCTTGCCCGTTTGTATTCCTCCTCCTCACCCATGATGAGCAGGACATCTAGTGTATCCACGATAAAGTATCCCACTCCGCCATCTATACTGAAATTGCTACCTGAGCGAGAGATGGGGTGGTATTCATCTGCCCCAAAAGCATCGTCTACATACGCACTCCAGCTGTCTTGGAAGGCTTCCTTGACAGCGGCCAATTTGGCAACGTCTGCCGATCGGGTCACAGTCGAGGGTGGAGGTCGAGGCTGTAGCTGAAAGGGGAGGGAAGTCTCGAATTTAGAAGAAGAGGCTGAAGACGATTTCCTACTCGAGTAATATCTCTCGGTGTCAGGAGAAGGTTCGGGCGGGGCAGACACGAAGACGCTGTCTTGCCCATCGCTCTGAAAGTATGAGAGACCTGCCAGGGCAAGACTAGCGACACTCAAGAGTCCAAAGAGTGCCTTTAGGTAGGATCGACCTGGACTACTGGCGGCCTTCTCTTGTAATACTGCCACTGGTGAGCTAATTGTGTTCGTGTCGACGTGATGCTGGCTTTTTGGCGTTTCCTTGGACGCCTTTGTCCGCTTCCTGGCTGTCGACATGCCTTGTGATGTCGTTGTCGGGTGTTGTGTAGTGGATCTTCCTGAGAAGAACCGTAATTCAGAATTAGAATCTATTTTTAGAATATATAAATCGTGTTGCTTGCAGCTGTGCAGCGCCTGCCGTCTGACCAAGCTCTAGAGTTTCACGTCGCTGCCTTACTGCAATGTCTTTATTTTAGATTATGGCAAGGGAAGATGTGGTGAAGATCTGTGGGCGAGAGCGACCAACACGATCCTGGGGAGCAACTCGCGCGACAGACTTTCTTCGATTTTTGGAGTAATATCCCGAAGCTGGCTTTTAATTTACACGTTCGACGAAGTGTTTAAAAGAAAGCGTTTCGGAGACGAGCATTTACCTCCAAGAGTCGACCACTCTCTTTTACCCCGCCTTTGCATCCCAGTCAGAATGGTGCGATCTGTACTCACCATGCATTCTATCGGAAAGGTCGTTCTTCCTCACCGCAGATATCTTGCCTCCCATGCTACCTCTCGCCTGTTCCCCGACGAACCGACCCACCCACACATTATGACACAAGCGATCCCAGGCCCTTCTTCCACATCTCGCAGTCAGGATATCGGCGCTTTCCAGGACAACAAAGCGCACGGGTTTGTCGTCGACTACACCAACAGCTTAGGGAATTGGGTGAAAGATGCGGGTGCGTTTGCCGGTAGGTCGGTATCTTCTCTCCTGATGCTCAAAGCCCAATACTCCCCTCTCAGACGGCAATGTATTTCTGGACATGTTTGCTCAGATTGCGTAAGTAGATCGTCTGCCTTGAGACATGTTGCCTTTGTGGAGCACCGTTTGACTGCTTCTTTCAGTTCCATCGCAGTCGGATACAATCATCCCGAGTTATTGCAACTGGCCCGATCAGATGAATTCGTCACAGCAGCTATGAATAGACCAGCGATTGGATCTTTTCCACCAATGAAATGGGCAGAGTGGATTCAGACAGGAATCAACGCACCTCAGTTCCGGCCCAAAGGTCTTGACCAGGTATACACTACCATGTGTGGAAGCTGTGCAAACGAGTCAGCTTTCAAGGCAGCATTCATTGCCTATCAAGCTAGGCTTCGTGGTGAAGACGCATCATTCACAGAGGAGGAGCTGCAAAGCTGTATGAAGAACGCTAGTCCGGGCAGTCCTTCGCTGAGTATACTCAGCTTCACAAAAGCGGTGAGTTGCCTCCCTTTGCCTGTAACGTAGACGTCGCCCGATGCTCTTTCTAGAAAGCTGATCTGAACACTGCTAGTTCCATGGACGTCTCTTAGGGTCGCTAAGCACCACAAGAAGCAAAGCAGTCCACAAGATCGACATTCCTGCATTCGACTGGCCTGTTTGTCCTTGGCCAGGTGAGAGAGACACTGGGTCGCCAGCTAGAGGCAGAGCTGAAAATCGTCCTTAAAACCCTTCGTTCATCTCCAACTCCTGACAGATGTCAAATATCCCATGTCCGCACATCTAGCGGAGAATGCCAAAGCAGAAGAGAAGTCATTGGCTATGGTAGAGGAGCTGATCGAATCGTGGAAGAGTAAATCACCAGTAGCCGCGATCGTGATTGAGCCGATTGCATCAGAAGGGGGCGATCAGCATGCGTCTCCAGCGTTCTTTCGAAGTCTTCGTGAACTCACCAAAAGGCTAGGCGTATATATGATTGTCGATGAAGTACAAACAGGCGTCGGTGCTACCGGAACTCTATGGGCACATGAGAAGTGGGACCTCGACACACCGCCAGATGCCGTCACCTTTAGTAAGAAGTGAGTGGGGTAGCGTAGCCGCGTGCAGTGCGATAGTGTGAATGCGTCTCTGACAATTCTGCACGATAGGATGCAAGCTGCTGGATTCTATCATAATCTCGAATTGAGGCCAAACATGCCATATCGACAGTATGGCACCTGGATGGGCGACCCCATTCGGACTCTGCAAGCTCGTGGAATCTTGAACGTCATTGCGAAGAACAATCTGGTGGAGCATACCGCCAACGTAGGCAATTACATCTATCAAGAACTGGATCAGCTGCAATCAGATAGCATCGTTAACCTGAGAGGTCAAGGGCAAGGCACGTTCATTGCCTGGGATGCTCAGAGTCCCGGAAAGAGAGACGAGTTGATCAAAAGGATGAAAGCAAAGGGCGTCCATCTAGGCGGATGCGGTGAACGAGTCAGTGCCTTGCTGTAGTAGTCGAGTAGGCTCCTCTATTTGCTGATGATGTTTCTTTTTGACTTATCCTACAGGCTGTACGACTACGACCGATGCTCGTCTTTGAGAAGCACCACGCGGATCTCTTTCTCACCCATCTGTCCGACGTACTGAAGGAGATGTGAAGATGTTATATAGATTGCTGACTCTATCTTAGTGTCATGATATACTTGCGTGACAAGGTCAAACGCCTTACAGATGTTTCTTGCATTGATGGCAAGGACAGAAAGCGGAGAAGCTCCCCCTTCTATGCCCACACGGGATCGACTACTTCTGGTCCTTGGCCTACTGTGTGTACCTTGAAGCCGATCTTTCTCAGCTCCCTGGCGTCGACGATACTTCTGCCATCAAAGAGAAAGGCAGGCTTTTTCATCTTACTGTAGATCTGTCTCCAATCGATAGTCTTGAACTCATCCCATTCTGTCGCAATGACGATAGCTTCCGAATCTAGGCATGCTTCCTCTGCGCTCTTGCAAATTGTGATCTGGGATTTGACTGCAGGACAGAGAGAGAAAGAGAAGAGGAGGAGACGGTAACACCTAGTGAGCCTCTTTCTGAGTCTTTTTAAAGTAGTGACGATCTGAGTAGCTCACCAGCTAGACTGTCGTCGACTATGCCGGGTTCAGTCAAATCGAGGTATATCTGATTCGGGGAAACCTTTGGATCGTAGATGGACACCTGTGCCTTTTCTTGTCTGAAGTATTTGCATAGAGTAATTGCAGCCGATTCTCGCTGTGAGGGATGCAGTGTGTGAGCCTCGACTGACGTGACTTGATCTGATCTGTCTCACTTCTCCCCCTCTGCGCTCGCACTCACTGTGTCTCCTGTGTTCTTCTTGAAAGCAAACCCAAGCACAGTAATCTTCTTTGTCGTAATCGTGTTAAAGAGGGTCTGGACGACTTTGCTTGCGAATCTTGACTTTGAATACTCATTCATGGTAAGGACTTGCTTCCAGTACTCGGCCACCATTGGTAAGTTCAGCGACTCGGACAGATACACCAAATTCAAGATATCTTTCTGAAAGCAACTGCCTCCAAATCCCACACTGGCCTTTAAGAATTTGTTACCGATTCGACCATCCAGACCGCAAGCATGAGCGACCTCGTTGACGTCAGCTCCTGTCGCTTCACATATAGCCGCCATTGCGTTGATACTGCTGATACGTTGTGCCAGTAAGGCATTGGCGGCCTGCCAGTAGAGCAATATGTCAACCTCGACGAAAATCCTCCACAAAGAATCCTTGCTTGCAGGCACTCACCAACTTGCTCAATTCACTACTCCAAAGACCAGTTGTGTAGACTTTCGACCGATCGACCCAATGAGCATAGACATCCGCTAGTCGAGCGGCCGCCAACTTTCCTTCATCGGTTTGCAGACTCCCGATCAATACCCGATCTGGGTTCTGCAAGTCTTGTACGGCTGTTCCCTCAGCCAAGAATTCGGGGTTGCTGAGTATGTCAAATTTGAGGCCAGGCTTAGCATTTGCTTCCAAGATCGTCCTCATAGAAGCGGCTGTTCGACACGGCACTGTTGACTTTTCTACAATGATCTTCGACGAGGTGGAAACGCTAGCAATGCGGCGAGTGGATGATTCGACGTAGCTGCAAAGCCATGACAAGGAAGACAAAGGGATGAGTCATGAGCTTTGAGCCCGACTGTATTCAGACTCACTGCAGATCTGCCGCAAATCCTTTCCCAATACCAGACGTCTTCGTGGGCGTATTGACACTGACAAAGATCAAGTCCGCCTCTTGAATGCAGCGATCAACATCGGTGGTGAAGAACAAGTTCTTTCCTCTACACTTTTTTACAATATCTGCAAGTCCGGGCTCGTATACCGGCAGTTGATCGAGCTCGCCCGTTTCTGCATTTGGCTCACTGTTCCAGGCGGCGATCCTGACCGGGTTGATGTCGACAATCGAAACGATGATCTGCGGACAGTTGAGAGCAATCACTGTGCATGTTGGCCCCCCGACGTATCCTGCACCGATGCAGCATATCTTCCTGACCGGTTGTCTCGTTGAGCCAATCATCCTGTATCAACGTCTCTGCGGGTACCTGGGGAAATGCTGTGGAGAGAGAATTGCTGTGGAGGGAGAGGCAGCTGCTGTCGAAACACTGGGAGCGTGGAGAAAGAGAGTGTGACAGGTCGAATTCGCCGCGTTAGATATCGAGACGTGTACTCTAATGAGCAATGCTTAGATGTCTATTTGTCGGGATGTTTGTCAATCTATCTCTACACAGTGTAGCCTCAATCTCTGGTACCCTAAATGACAAACGCGTGGCCTGCGAACGTTCCAACGAAGATCCAGGCTAAGCCAGTCCAACGCCGCTTGCTGTGACAAAAACACCTCGGTGCGGGAGAGAACGCGGGCATCGGCGGGCGTAGAAGAGGCAAGAAGATCACGCTGCCGTCGGAAAAGATCATCCTGACATAATCTCGCCTCAAAAAGGCAGCAATGTCTGAAGATGAGACTGACTTTGGAGATGGGGAGAGAGTGCTGCTCCCGCTCCCCCCATGTCTCACGAAAGCGAAAGAGGCGGATGACCGGGCGCCACATCACGAAAGGGATTCTTAGATCTTGTGAACTGTGTCAATTAGAGAAATGCCTTGTTGATCAAATATTTTCTAGTGGGCGTTTCTTATCAGCAATGGAGCGTGCCTAGTGACACACAAAGGACCAGCAAGGAAGATGCGAATCCTATACAGTAGAAAGAAGACCCAATCAGGTCTATATTCCAATAGACGAAGTAAAATATAAATATGTAGGGTACAAGGTGAGTCGAAACAAGTTTCAAAAGTTTATATGAAGACCCGATCAAAAAGTTCGAAATAAGTAATCACGTCAGGTCTGTAGTGGCTTTTCTGTTTCATTGTATGCCAACTTTCTAATAGCGTTTGTCCTACTGTTATTACCATTCGAAGCGTGGACGATATGCAGTACCTAACGGGTCTTGTATGGGGGGGTTTTAGCGGAGCCACTGTAGGGTTTTTCCCATCTAAGTGCCGGATTCGCTCACCAAAGATTAAAATCTCCTCGAGCTTTGATAACCTTCCCTCACCAACTTCCTCCGCGCAATTCTTTCTCCCAAGACACCTCCATCCCTCCTCTCTCACCCACCTTTGACTCGAACCAAGATGTCCAAGGAACACACAACCTTGCCAATGCAGTCGCTTTCGGTGGACGAGAAACATGATCCTATCGCAGGTCACCCCTCGCCCACCAGACCTGCAGGCGTGAACGGGACGGCTGCAATTGGAGGCAGCCATGTCCTTCCAGGAGGAAACAACAAGGCCGGAAACGAGAAGAAGATCCACCCAGCCGTCATCATCTCAATATGGATCGCCATGAGCTCAAGCGTCATTGGTGAGTAGTATTTTCTTAGCTCTTTGTGATTGGGTCGAAGGAAGAGGGGATTTTCTGGGAGGCTAATTTTCTTTTGCTTTTCCTCCTGAATTGTCGTTCCTATTACAGTCTACAACAAGGTGAGTAGCAGAGAGCAAGGTCGAATTCTTCGTGCAAGAGCCTGATCAAGCGTTCATTTCTGTCCTGCAGTATATTCTCGATGACAAGACCGGTCTTAATTTCCGCTACCCGATCTTCCTCACCACTTTTCACATGGCCTTTTCAACTGTAGGCACTCGTCTCTTGGCCAGATACACGCACCTTTTGGATGGTCTCGCCAACGTTGAAATGACAAGCGAGCGATGGTACAGGAACATCTTGCCCATTGGTGCCCTCTTCTCTGCTTCGTTGGTCTCTTCCAACGTCGCCTACTTGACTCTCAGTGTCAGCTTCATCCAGATGCTGAAGGTGCGTGTGTGCCCCGCTTCCTGCTCGATGGACTCAAGGTATCTTTTGCTCACTACTCTCCCCTTCCCTACAGGCCTTTATGCCTGTGGCAGTACTACTTATCTCGTTCGTCTTTGGATTGAAGCAGCCTTCGGGTGTCTTGGTGGCTATCGTCATGTCTATTTCGCTGGGTGTCGCTACTGCCTCGTATGGTGAAGTAGACTTTGAGATGACTGGATTTATTGCGCAAGTCATGGCGATTGCCTTTGAATCTTCAAGATTGGTCATGGTTCAAGTCCTACTGCAGGGACTCAAGATGGATCCTCTCGTCAGTCTGTACTACTTTGCACCCGTCTGTGCGGCCATCAACTTTGTCCTTTTGATCGTCTGGGAAGGATTCGAGCCTTTCCTCGAGCTGCGAAGAGTTGGTCCTCTTGTCCTCTTCACCAATGCAGGTGTTGCTTTCGGTCTCAACATTACTGCAGTCTACCTGAGTAAGTCGCTGCTGCTGCTGCTCACGAGTGCTGTTCGATCTTGTGCTTTCGCTGACTAGCGCCTTTGCTGTTCTTTCTTGCTGTTCTTTCTATTGTCTTCTGCAGTCGGTGCTGCTTCCTCCCTCGTTCTTACCTTGTCAGGAGTCATCAAGGATCTCCTGCTCATCTTCGGAAGTGTCCTCTTCTTCCGATCGGTTGTCACTCCTATTCAGTATATCGGCTACTCGATTGCCCTGATGGGTCTCGTCCTGTTCAAGCTCAAGGGATGATGTCGCAGTCACCGCACAGAGTCTTCATTCGCCTGTCTTAGCTCTATCGAACAGCAGGTTCTCGCGCCAGCCCTTCAGCTCCTTCCCCTTTCTCCTTTCTCCTATTTTCCCGAGACACGCAATTTGTAGTAGTGTCGCTACCTAATCTTCTGGCCTCCGACTTCACAACTTCCCTGCTGTAAAAACTTCGTACTTTCCTCTTACTTTACTCCTCCATATTAATTCCCTCTCCTTCGTGCGCTATGAGGCTTTACGGTAATGCATAGATACACTCAATAAGAGGATAATGTGGGGATGTGTGCAAAAGTATCATAATAAATGCAATGAAATACAAGAGTTTGCTCTATCAGAGAGAGAAGGTGTATCTAGACTACAGGCGGGAGAATTCATCGTGCTCGTCCTTTGCGTCCGCTTCATCTACGAAAGAGCACTAATGTCTGCACTTAGTGGCTGGTTTAGGATCATCTCTTGCATGATCTTGCCTGTTCCAGGCCCCAAACAGACGCCCCATACGGAATGCCCCGCTGCCAGGTACAGTCCAAGATCCTTGTCAGCAGCGATGACAGGGCTTCCCGACGACACCGGCAAGTAACAAGCCTGTTCTCTCATGATCGTGGCTCCTGTTTTAGCGGAAAGATGAGAAGGCGAGAGATGTTGCATTTGTTCGATGAGCTTGGCCGTCTGAGTAGGATCGTATTGCACTTTATCAGCAGAGGCAGGCAAAGGGACTTTCTCGTCCGATTCACCACACGCATAGACAGTCCCGTCTTCTCTGCAGTACACCTCTGGAGCAGCTGCCTTCCTCCCATAGCGCATTTCGGTGAAAAGGCTATGGGCAGTCGTTGGTTTTGGCGACTGTATCACGATGGAATGAGCTCGCGATCCGGTGATGTGTGAAGATCTTCGATAGAAGGGCGGTTTCGGGATATTGCTGGGCAGAAGTGACTTGATGAGCGACCCGGTCCAAGGTCCGGCAGCCACCACGACGTCGTCCACCGGCAGTCTACGTTCGCCTGCTTGAGTCTTGACTACGAGACCATTGATGTGTCCTGCTTCGTTCACCTCGATACGTTCTGCTCTAGTCTCCAGGAGGACGTCTACATTCTTCTTGTCCTGTGATCTGGCAATAAGATGTTGTACGAGTGCGAGAGGTGTGACTTGAGCGGTGGTGCCGTTCCCGCCCATACTGGAACTCTTCACTACATGTCTCCCTTCTATCCAATCTAGCTCGGGGGGACACTTGGATTTTACTTTTGTATCGTCAAATTCCAACGAGATGGTGTCCAATTCTCTGTAACCCCACTTTTCTCGACCTCCTTCTGCATCCGCCAATTCCTTGTGTAGTCTGAAGCTAAGCTTTGCCAGCGATGCAGTGTCAGATCCGTGCCAATCCTTGGCCAGGAAACCACCACTCTTCCCACTGGCAGCGGGTGCGACGTTGGCAGATTCTTCGATCAGAGTCAGACGAAGTGAGGTGGATGAAGAGGCAGCCTGCTGGGAAAGGTAGTAGAGCGTTGAGGAGCCGATGATACCGCCTCCAATAATTGCGATGTGACGCTCCATTTTTGCGCTTGGCATGATTAGTCGGGACAGAATGAAGCGCAAATTGATGAGGAGGACGACGATGACGACGAAAGCGAGTAAGGAATGACCGAACCTTCCTGTTGCCACCCTCGAATTAGAAGCCGTGCGTTTATTCACCCATGTTTTTTTTAAAGAGAAGGTGTGGAGGCATTACAATTCGTTTGCACGTCTTCGAAGTGTAGATACCACAGCCCCGTTTTGGAGGGATATCTTCTCCGATGCGGCAGGAGAGATACTCCAGCTTAGGACTACTATCTTCCTTGCCGGCCTCGCCCAGTCACAGACAATGTTTGACAAGGTATGTGAGCTGCTTATGTTTGGTTCACTTTCAGCCCAAAGCTCATCACGATACTGGTCTCGTAGGTACTTTCAAAGTTGAACAAATCTAGTCAAGGTGGTGAGCGTCAAAGCACTTCTGTGCCGGTTCAGGGGCAATGGACTGCCCCGCCAACACAGCAGCAGATGTAGTGAGTATGCTAGCAGTCAAGCTGTGAGGGTGCTTCATTGACCTGTGGACAGATGCTCATAATGCGTTTTGTTCCCAGTCGCTATCGCAAACAGCGAGGTGTGAATCTGGGAAGCTTCTTCACGCTTGAAGCCTGGCTCACCCCTAGCTTGTTCAATGGAGTGAACAATGCAAAGAGCGAATACGATCTGTGTAAGCAATTGGGAGAGCATGAAGCAAAAGAGCGTCTAGAGCGGCACTGGAACTCCTTTATTGATGACGGAGACTGGCAGGTGAGTCGGGGTGAAGTGTTCGCAACTCGTCGCTCTTTTGCCAACTAATTCTTGTGATCTCCCTTCTTTCCCCCCTGCAGTGGATGCAGAATCAGGGCATCAGCACCGTCCGACTGCCCATCTCATACTACCACTTCCTGCCTGGTCATCCAGACAAAGATGTCCGAAGCTTGATGAAGGACACAGAGTATGAGTCATTTGCAGCCATCTATCAATCGGCCTTTGCCTGCATTCAGCGCACGATTGAAAAGGCAAAGGAACATCGCATCGGTGTCTTGATAGATCTACATGCTGCACCTGGTGGTCAGAACGGAGACGGTCACAGTGGTCTATCGAATGGGAAAGCAGACTTTTACCATCGAAGCAATATGAAGAACACCAGCTCCATCTTATGTGCGATAGTGAATATGTTTGGCTCGATGGAGAACGTCACCGGCGTTGAGCTCATCAACGAACCGCAAGACAATGGAAAGCTGATGGATTGGTACAAGGATGTGATCGGACAGCTTAGATCGGACTGTAAGGATATCAACATCCCGCTCTACTTTGGAGACTGCTGGAATCCGCAAAAGTATGGTCAGGTGATTGAATCGCACAAGGGCGGGGCAGGACCGTTGATCTTGGACCACCACTTCTATCGATGCTTCACCCCGCAAGATTGTCACAAGTCAGCGGCGCAACACACAGATGAGATACGTCCAGATCAGAATGGATCCGCTTATCAACAGCTCAGCAGCATGTCTTCCCAAGTACAGAAGAGCATCATCATCGGCGAATGGTCAGCCGCGCTGAATCCAGGCAGTCTTCAGAATTGCGGCAACGATCAGAAGGGTCACCAGAGGAGTTGGGCAAGAGCTCAACTGAGCGCCTTCAACGAACAGTGCGGTGGCTACTTTTACTGGACATTGAAGAAGGAGGGAGCAACGGATGTAGGCTGGTGCTTTTACTCTGCGATCGAGAACGACATCTTACCCTCAGGACTAGGTCGACCGCGATCCAACATCAATCTTGACCAACTGCAGCAACACATGCAGCAGGAAGGTGAGAACAACTACAATGGCCACGTCGACTACTGGAGCAAGAACAGTAAGGGGAAGACGATGCATCACGAAAAGTATCGAGACGGTTTCACTCAGCTCACAAAAGACTGCGTCGACTTTTACCGTACTTCAGGAGAGGAAATTGGCTTCGTCGGTCTTTGGGTAGCACAACGAGCCAGTGCACACTCGCAAGAGCATGGCCAGGACGGCGAGTGGGAATTCATCCATGCAGGCACAAAAGCAGTGGAGTGCTTTCAACGAGGTCTGCAGTCGTAGGTGAAAAGCAAGCTCGTCGACTCAGTCAGCGTTGGCCGCCGCCTGATCGGGTCAAGTTCTGTTCCTTATCATGTACATCTCACCCATCCTATCCTCAGGTCATGTCGTGTCTCCGAATCGGTGAAAGTCTCTGCCTACTTTCTAGCTGTGTCATGTATCTGACTTGGCTTGTGGCTCACATGCCTTCCTCTCCCTGGAGACCTGAAACACCGTCCCCGTTTGGTCCAGTGCTCTCAGCCTCCTCTCCCCCATATACTGCTCATTGCAATATTCAATCAGAGTTGCTCATCCACGAAGAATAGGTAGATTCAATATTTCCGAAGGATTGCAGATCCGAAAGACGAAAGAAAATTAAAGTGACAAAGAAAGGGTAAATATGAGAGACTACTACATCGCGAGGAATGTCTTTTTACTCTACCAGCCACCGCCAGACCTCTCTGCCGGGATCTTTCTTCGCTCGTCCCTCCTCTGTGAGTTCTCCTTTCCTGCTGGTCCCACTGCATCCAATGATCGGAGTCCGCCATTCTCCACCTCTTTCAAGATATCGGTAAAGGCGTTCTCCATTCGCACATCTTTCAAGGCAGCGCAAACGTCCAAGAAGTCCTCGAAATGCAACGACTTTTCCTTGTGGACGTCTACTTCTGACAAGATCCCTTCGACGGTAGAATCTTGAACATCGACATAGCCCATCCGTGTCAGGACGTCCTTTAGATCCTTCACGTCCAGCATGCCGTCCGCATTAGAATCCAACTGATCAAATCTGTCTCGCAGATCAGACATCTCTTCACTTGAGAATTGAGCGCGAGACACGATCGTAGCACTGGCATCGTTGGCATCAAGAGAGGCAGCACCGAGATGAGGGAAGGAAGTGCCCGGTTTGCCGCTCTCCTTGATCATCTTTGTCAGATTCGCCAGTGAGAGGCTTTGCAACGACTTTAATCTAGCCGGCTGCAGACCCATACTTCCTAAGAAGTCTATGCTGTCCTTGTACTCTGCGTCTTTGCGTATCTGATCCCAGCCCAGCTCCGATGCCATCAGGTCAATAATTTTGGGCAGTGCTTGAACGGTCGCTTCTACATTCAAGAAGGACATTCGACTTCTCCGAGCGACAAAGTCAGCTACAGTCGCAGCATACTCTGAGCGACAGGCATACCGAACTTCTGCTTCAAGGTAGGGATAAAGTGGATCGATTCGAACTCCATGGACCGGGTACCGTTGACCAGTCGCTTCAGCGATAGAGCAAACGCTCCAAGCCCGATCTCCATACGTAGCGGAGAGATGCTTGGCTACATCCGTCTCGAGGCCGTATCGTTGTAGAAGTTTGACGTACATGGTCTTACTCCAACCATGACTTCCCAGCAATCGAGTCTCCTTTGTCACACACTCTCGCATCGGCTGAAGATTGAAGCACTCGATAGCCTTGTCGACCGTCTGTTCTGCCATCTCTCGATACGTCGTCCACTTGCCACCCGCAATAGTAAGCAGGCCACTGTCACTGACGTTGATCATGTGATTTCGAACCAAGCTCTGCGTGTCTTTGGCCGCTGGGTCCTTCACGAGCGGCCTCAGCCCACTCCAAGCACTCAAGACATCTGCGCGACGAACTTTGATGTCCGGGCTGAGATAATTACGAACTTCGTCCAGGATCCATTGGATTTCTTCCTCCTTCGGAACGGGGTGTTGCTCAACAGGTGAAGCTGTGTCTGTCGTGCCGGCGATTGTGTTTCCTTGCCATGGCAAGAAAAAGATGACTCGTCCGTCCGACGTCTGCGGGTCGATCAGACCCATGTCTCGGGGGGAGTAGTATCCTGGCAGCGTAATGTGAACACCAGAGGACGGTGCAACGATCTCTTGAGCTGTGGGCACATCCATCTTCCGAATCGAATCACTGAAAGGTCCTGTAGCGTTGATGACACCCTTGCATCGAACGTCCCACTCTTCGCCAGTCAGTTCGTCCTTGAGTCTTGCACCACACACTTGGTCTGGCTTTCCGGCGACTTCCTTCTTATGAAGTGCAAGCACACTAGTGTGATTGGCAATGACAGCCCCGTGATGTACAGCAGTGAGTGCAAGAGCGATGTTCATCCTCGTGTCGTTGTGTTGACCATCGTAGTAGACGACAGCACCGGCCAGACCAGTAGACTTGAGCATAGGAAACGCTTCCAATGCCTTGCCTTTACTGAGCACGTACGAGGATTCCATATTCTCCCCACCAGCTAACATGTCATACATCTTTGTGCCTGCCCAGTAGTAGGGTACCTGCCACCATCTGTGCAATAGAATGGGAAAGGTCAGCGTGCAATTCGCATGGCCACCCTCCTGATCAGCCTTGCCAGAGTAGCAAGTGGCAACTCACCGGTAGACTGGCAGCATGATGGGTAGATGCTCCGATAGGTAGGGTGCAATGTGTAGAAAGGTCTTTCTTTCGTGTAAGGCTTCTCGAACCATCTTGTACTGGTCGTAGTCGAGCTCAAAGACTGCTTTTTGAAGATAACGAACACCTCCATGAATCAGTTTCGTCGACTTTGATGACGTACCAGCACCGAAATCATCCCTCTCTACCATGGCAACAGACAGACCCCGAGTAGCTGCGTCAACAGCCACACCTGTACCAGTGGCACCTCCTCCAATAATGAGCAAATCAAATCCTTGCCCCTCCTCGTCTCCATCCCGACCCATCGCTTGGCCTCCTGAGTGTTCGCTTGCTGCTGGACTGGGTGTGCTACTGACTGATTCAGTCGCTTTCTTCTGCAGACTAGCATCATCCTGACTACTTCGACTGGCTTGCGGTCGAAGGCTCTTTCCACTGGATTCCTTCAGCGCAGCAATCATCTGCGCTCGAGTCGGAGGCGACCAGAGGGGGTGAGGGCGAACATCACCCGCTACAGGTTTATATCCAGATCGTTCTTCCGAAAACAGGGCTGAGCTTGTCATGGTCAAAGCTCCTCCAGCTATGAGAACGGCAGCTGCAGTCCCAATGTACATGTTGCTTCGACTTCGAGAACCACCCGGTTTGGCGTTACCAGCTGTGCTGATCATTCGTCGCATCGAGGGGCCAGTGCGTATGCTCATCTGCGCAATTCTAGTCGCCGAAATGGTGGAGGACGACGTACGAATCATGATGATTCAGTGTGGCGGAAGAAGGGAAAAGTCTATACCTTTGCCAAAAAGTGCCCTTCTTTTAATTTCGAAAGCGTGCCAAGATATATGCGCCTTGCTTGCAAGAAGAGGGAGAAAGGAGACTTATAGAAGGCCGTGCTAAGAAAGGAGCTATCCCACCTCCTTGTGTGGAAATTTCCTGTTGCGGCCCGAGCCCAGATAGATAACTTAATAATCAGGGCAAGGAGATTATCCGAGACGGAAGATAGGCTCTCTTTATGTCCGCGTGCTAACTGCTTGTTGACATCTTTCCGAGGGGTGCTGAAGAGCATCGCCGACGGGCTGGCCCTGTATCTGGGCTAGTGGAAGGGTGTATGCTGCCACCGACCAATGTCCTTTCTTGCAAAGGCTCGCCAATCCACCCCGTTATCATATGTGCCTCGGATGGGGTCTGCTCTACTGTGCACACTTTTACAATGAAGGCGGATACAAATTGCGATCGATATATATTGTCTTATGCTGCCCCACTACATCTACGGCCATAGAATCATGAAAATACCGCATCCCGTCCGATCTGCGAAGTCAAGCATGATATCGCCTAGTCAGTACTGCGGTGGGGGACCACGCGGGAATCCTGGGTGCTGTAGTTTTTTGCCATATTTTTACCCTTTCTTCGCCTGGATCATCATAGAGCTCCCCCTTTGACGCGTCTCGAACGGAAAAGTTTTATCGTCATCCTGAGCTCATAGGGGGCCTTGACAACGTTCGCTCATCGATCTAGGTGGTACGACATTTCTGTCTTTTTTTGGCCTTTCGACGTGACAATTTCGATGGGGCCCGAGCGGTACAGAAGGACAAATAAAAACATACCGTAGACTTTATAATTCCATATTTTATATAAGGAAACAGAAGTGGCAGCCAATTCCCCGACTACGACAGGGAGAGCCAACGTGTAGACGTCCATTACTGCGCCAACCACCAGCATCACGATCACGACGACCAGCACCACCGACACCATACAAACTGATAGGAGTCCGCGATGAGAGTTCCGTGGCTGGCTTCTTGTTGGGCAGGTGCCCTTCTTGCAGTCTTTGCCAGTGCAGCAAGTACAGATCCACTATATCAACAAGGCCAGGACGAGATAGAGGACGGACTGCGCTTTGCGAGTGATGAAGGTGCATCCTGGTGGTCCCCCTCCTCGCCGCCTCCTCAGAATGCCGGAAAATCCTTTCCCGGTGCAGCGAACGATGATGTCGATATAGATGATGGAGAAGTCTTTGTGGGGGAAGACGAGGCAGATTATCGGCATCTAGGCAAGAAAGGCTGGGTGTATGTGAGTGGAGAGGAGTGCTGAGTTTCCCTGCATCGACAAGAGACTCACTTGTGCATACTTGTTTCTCACTCGAACTTAGCTCATACGACATGGAGAGAAATTCAAGAACTCCGACAAGACTGGCCTTTCTGAAAAAGGACTCCAGAGGGCCAAATGTCTGACTGATGTCTTCGTGGGAGGGACAGAAGACCTTGTCGAGGAGGATGCGTGGAACGAAGAACGCCATTCCGGTACGCATGAAATAGACTATATCTTAGCTCAAGATTTTAAACCAAGTGGACAAAGAAGGAGACCTTACGAGACTGTGAAGCCGCTAGCCAAGAAATTCAAGCTGCCACTGGATCATTCGTGTGATCGAGACGATACAAAGTGCGTTGTTCGTAAGATTAAGAAACGGTCCAGAGGAGGTGAAAATGTTCTCGTCGTTTGGGAGCATGCAAGACTGTCGCACATTGCAGAAGGCTTGGGTGTAATGGGACTCGTCTATCCTAGTGATCGATATGATATTGTCTTCAAGATCAGACATGGAAAGGTTCACTCGATCTTCTCAGAGGAATGCCACGGTCTTGATCGGGAATGGGTCCATTGGAAGGCCGAAAGAAAGGGTCGGCACGGCAAGAGTCCTCGCGGCGGCAGGCTCATTGATGACGAGAGCTGGGCAGACGAGTAGGGTCACATCTCGACAAAAACACAACGACCCACCAGATACCCATGAGAAGACTCCCTCGCGAGTGGAAAACCTATACCTTTGCACTGAACACACTACTACTATATCCCCACAATACTATCCTGTACTACTATGCACTTTACGAACATACAATTGCAACTTTATACACAGTGACCATTTTGCACACCTAAAGAGAGGTAATGGCCCCCAGAATTGCAAAAGCTTCTGTCTGCCTTTGACGAAAGGAAGGAATCTCAAACATAGCTGCGAGGCATGACGTTCCCTTCAGCAAGTTGCTCACACGAGTGTCATCTTCTTCTTCTTCTTTTAGCTGTACTCACCTAATGCCAGACGATTGATCATGATGTTCGCCTCCTGGACATACTCTTCTCCGACCTGCACTTCTGGAAGCTGGAATTGACTTGCAACATCACCTAGAAGCTTCCTCTTTAGTCGGTAGATGTACAGGGTGTTTTCTTGTGTGTCTATTCCCTCTCCTGCATCCTTGATTGCTCTTCTATCGTCTGACTCGCTAAGGCTTTGGACGAACATGCCGATTCGAAAAACACTGTACAGCAATCTCGTCAATTCCATGGGACAATTCTCCAGCGACACTCTGTCTTGACCAGTGGAAATGTGAACAGTCTTGACGTAAGCTTCGTTCCAGGGAAACGAGCTCCTACGCATACCTGCTGAGATGTGATGCATGTCGGGCAACGTTGGTAAGTGTATTCGAAGTAGACAAACGTCAAGAATGGCTAGAGAAAGGCTTGCAAAATAACACCTTGAACTCCAAGCCTTGTCCCCGTTTCGTTGCAGGAGCGAGAGGAGGTCTTGATTGGTGGCTAGAGAATCTCCCAGGGCGGCAAACAAGGTCTCACGTATTAGCATTAGCGTCGTCGATTCCTCTTCTGGTGGCTCCACTGCGATTGTAGGAAGTGGCGGAGGTGGTAGAGGTCGGTATGAGTCGTGCTTGTTTTCACTTCTATGAGGAGAATGAGAGGGTGCTGAAGTTAGCGACGGTGTCGGTCTGCTATACTGTGTTTCAGTTGGCAAAGAAGCAGAATGGAAGGGTGGCGGTGCTCCCTCAGGAGGGGCTATGTAGTTGCTTCCGTTAGAGAAAGTCCTCATGGACCAATCAATGGCCGTTTGCACATCACTCTGGAATCGACTTTGAAACGTACTTCTCTATGCAGTCCCAAACGTAATGATCAACAAGCTATCAGGCCGCACTTCGTCCGAAGGGATCTACTCACCTGAACAATATCTACCGCTACAACCTTGAAGTCTCTGGCCAAGGCAACCACTTCCATCTTTATCGGACTGCTTGCTGGCTCCTTTTCACATAGGAGTAACGCCAAATCGTGGCGATTCTCCAGATTCAGTCTTTGCACCTTGGGCACACAGTTCTGCCACAGCTTGAAGAAGGAGAGGAAAGAAGGAGGGCAGTTCTCAATCGAGAGCTGGAAACGGTAGTCCTTTGGAGATGTGATGCAAGGCGGTGAACCTTGTGCTTGAAGTGCGGCAAAGTAAAGGGACAAGGAAGGAGCGATCACCTTTACTTCGCCATCTTGTCGAATCTCATCATTGCTGAGCAGACCTTCTGCCTGAGCTTGAATCAACGCATCTTGAAGAAGCGAATGAAAGGCTTCCTCTATCACCCTCTCGCTCAGTGGTATCGCAGCATTCGAGGAAGAAGACGAGGACGAATGCTGATGCATGGCGGGGGAGAAACAAATATAGAATGCCCAGACGCGATTGTGTAGCTAGGCGGTGAAAAGATTATTATTGTGAGGCACACACTCTAATTTTGGCTTTTGTTTCGTATCACGGATCTCGGAGCGGGTCTTTTGGATCAACCTAATTAAGGGCCCCTTCCCCGTGGCGACAAAGTAGAATATAAGTTTGAGATTTTGAGTTTATCGCAACTACAGAGATTAGGTCTTCTTCAGCTGCGATGGAGTGCCCTTTGGCAAATCCTTTGGAAAAGAAAAGGAGGGTGAGTGTGAAGAAAAGGAGGAAGAGAGAGGATAGAGAGGATGATGTGTTGGTCCTGACAATGTCCTCTGCCTCTTCTCGTCCAACTGGGCTCACCTTTGTGTATGGCAAAAAGTCACGGCCATGCATGTATGGTCGCAGAACCTCGGGGATTCTAAGGCCCTCTGGTGTTTGCCAGTTCTCTACCAAACAGCACAAAGCTCTCTCTGTTGCGCAAAGTGTGCCGCTGTGTGATTGATAGTAGGCACGGTTCAAGAGTGAGTAAAGCTTGTCTACCTCGAAAGGAGGTGGACACTCTTCGAGACTCACTTCAGCATGTGGCAGTAGTGCTTCTTGGTATCACCCTGCTTCTTGAGACCGCATCGAACCTCCAGTCGGCGTGATTCTAAAGTCGGAAAAGCAGTCAACACCATGTCAGGTGGATGTCTTGTCTCTGCAGCGACCCATCTGCGACCACTCACGATAATCTGTGCAATTCGAGCAGCTGACCAATTCTTTATATTCGCCTTGGAAGGGGAACCACGCTTCCAGGTCATACTTCATTGCTGCTGCACTGTTCAGCGCACCGGAAACAATGGCAACGACATGATATGGCAGACCAAGAGACTGATAAAAGGCTTCGGAATTTCCGAGCATAGTCTCGAGCATTTCCCACGATGATGCAGGGTCAGTGATGCAGAACTGACAAGAGAAAGAGTGAGAGGTCATAAAAGGCTAGTCAATAGGCAGTAGAGACTGAAAATGCAGGGCGGATCCAGAGTACACACCTGCTCGATCTTTTCAAACTGATGGACTCGGAAGATTCCCCAAGTATCTTTGCCATGCGATCCAGCCTCCTTTCTGAAACAAGTCGAGTAACCTGCATATTTGATGGGCAACTGTTGCTCCGGTCGATCAAACCACTCATCAGAGTGGAAGGCTGAGATGGGCTGCTCTGATGTAGCGATAAGGTACTTGTCATCTTCATCTCCCGTCACCTTGTAGAGCTCTTCGTCGAATTGATCTAATTGAGCCGTTTTGCTCATCATATCCTTGCGCATCATAAAGGGTGTCTGAATCTTCTTGAATCCTTTCGCCCGCAAGAAGTCTAATCCGTAGTTGATTAATGCCTGATTCAAGTCGACACCATTGTCCGTCAGGAAGAAGCCTCGATGACCTGATATTTTGGATCCTCTCTCCATGTCGAAAGCATCGAGTCTCATCATGACCTCGTGATGCGATAGAATGTCACTGTCAAAAGAAGGACATTCGAGCCGTGTAAATTGGTAGCGAGATGGTGCGTCTCTGTTTTACTCCTAGCTTACTTACGTCTTCTTTTCTACTTGTGCGTTGGGTCCGTCGGGGTGCCATACTCGTATGACGGCATTATCATCCTGCCAGGCCAGAACGTCCTTCCTTCAGAGTCCCGCTCTCGCAGTCTTCTTCTTCGTCTTCAGCAGTTAAGTTGTTCGACTCACCTCTGTCTGACTAATGGGTACCTTATCGCCAACGATATTTCCAATCTCTCTCGCTTTGGTCCTCATCTTTGCCTCTGCTGCTACCGATTGCGGCTTTATCTCACCGATCTCTTTGTCGATTGCTGCTTTCTTCGACATCAAATCATCAGCATTCTCTTTCGCTTTCCTTCGTGTGGTAATCTCCTTTTGTACAACATTTGAGTCCTTTTGAAGTCCGTTCAGCTTAAAGTCAAGCTGGACCCAGGTCTTGTACATTTCCAAGACCTCTTCCACTATTTCCGGTGGTGCACCTCGTTTCTTTTGACTCTCTCGGACTACGTCTGGATCGCCGCCCTTTTCCTTTTGGAGCACTGTAGAGAGGAGTGGAAGAGAAGGAGGCTCAGCGGGGATTCCTTCATGTTCTACCTTTCCCCGCTAGGTTCGATACCTACTAAGAATGTCAATCATGATGATCAAAATCCGACTGAGGAACGCCCTAAACGAGATGTCTAACAGATAGGAAGATTGTGATGCTCACCAAAAATGACAAAAAAAGAGACACGATTTGATCTTTGACATTCGTGGAGAGCCTTACTCGAGACGTCAAACACGTGGGAATTCGCTTTGGCAGGGGAGAAGGGGAACTGTGAGAAGACGATCCAAGTCATGCCTGTCCCCACGACGCCTTCCCTCTCAAAGGCTTGCTACTCATCGCAAGCTCAAAGGCCGTCCTTCCTTCCGATGTCGCTCCTCACTATCTCGTTCGCGGGTAATGTGCGTCGACATGCTCTAAAGGCTGCCAAATCGACCGACGTTGCTGGGCCGTCTCGACTTACTGCGCCCTTTACTGCCACTTCAGCGCATCGCTGGAATGACCCTCTGAGTATGGGCTCGCTCTGTCGAAACTTCAGTAGCACCTCAATCTCACAAGTCACGTATCAGCAAGTCGCGAGGGGAGCACGCAAACCTCATCGACCTCCTGTAAATCGATCACCAGCACTAGAAGCTGCACCATTCGTGAAAGGAGTCTGCTCGAAGATATTCACAACAAAGCCAAAGAAGCCAAATTCTGCCATTCGAAAAGTGGCAAGAGTAAAATTGTCAAACGGTAGGATCGTAACAGCTTACATTCCAGGAGAGGGGCATAATTTGCAAGAACATAGCGTTGTTTTGATAAGAGGTGGAAGAGTGCAAGATGTTCCCGGTGTGAGGTGAGTTGATCTGATGTAGCTACTACTACTTTACCTTTGGGTCGAATATCGTGGAAATGTTGCTAATAGCTAAGCTGTGCTCCTTTCCATACTTGATAGGTATCATCTTGTAAGAGGAGCCTTAGACTTTGGAGGAGTAGCGAATCGAACGACTTCTCGCTCAAAGTACGGCAGTGAGTAATCTGATTCGCATCTCTTCCTCGTCACGCGAGCTGATGTCATCCCCTTTCTGTTCTCCAGCTAAAAAGCCAAAAGTGGCAGCTTAGATGGTATCATGTAGCAATGAAGAGCTTAGTAATGCAACATCAACAGAGGATCGTGGCTACATGAAAGAGGGCAAGGAGGGCGGAGAGAAGGGGCCCATAAAGTATGACAGGTAATGTGTGAGGTGGTAGGACAGACGAAAGATCTTTCCAAGGGAAAAGGGGCAATCAGGTGGTGGTAGTGAGAAAACATCACGACTTGTACGGTGCCTTGCCAGTCTCTCTGATCTTTACCTCTCGTGCAGAATCCTCTCTACTGAGTCTCTCGATCTCGACATTGATTGCTCGAATCCAAAGATCCCTCTCAATCTTGCACCTGGATCGAAGGACCAAATGATTGTATGTGCTATCACCCAGCGACGGTATGGACGTCGAACAATGTGAAGTAGTCGTATCATGTTCAAAAGTAGACTCTCGTCCTCCAATGTTCACCTGGGGGCCCGTTGCTTGGTGGACTCGTTGAGGTCGATATCGAATGACGAAAGTGCAGTCTTCGTCGGTGTCTACGCTTATCAAGCCGTCACCATATACGCGAGGAAGTGTGTGTCGAGAGGACGCCGATGACGCTCCACCTGTTCCTCTGCCGAAAGTATTGATTGCACCCGCTCCCTCCGATCTGCCATTCACCAGCATCTCTTCTGTCAATCTACCACTGTAAACGTACGCATCTCGAAGGTGAACAACTGTTTCCTGACGTTTATGAAAGATGCCGCTGTTCTGTCTGGCTCTAGCCGTTTGAGTGGATGTCATCAATTTGTAGTGCAGCAGTCTTCCTGCAATGAGAATGTAGTACCGACTCGAGAAGCCAGCATACGCCTTCTTCTTCTGGAACAGTCTTCCTGATCGCAAGATTCCACGACAAGAGTGGTACACGCACCAGTTCCACACTCTTCCTAACGTGAATGCCGCCTGTTCTTCATCGGTCGATTGATGCAAGTTACTATACGTCTTTTGCTTGTGGACCTGTCTTCCAACCAGGCTAGGGTCAAGACCACTTGCGGCCATCAGATCCAAAGCATCCACCTTCTCTCTTCGCTTCCAGTAGCGGCACACATCTGCAAGTCTCTCGATATACTCGCGAGCAACCGATTTGCTGTATGCTTCAAATCGAATAGACCGACCATTGTTCAAGGTGACTTCCAATTGCCGATTCTTCTTTAGCAACGCTCGGTCCTTGGCTAAGAGTAAGCCTTCCTCACCACCGAGGTCCTCTTCGTCCTCTTCGTCTCCGTTGTCACTCCCACCCTGCCCTTCCTCGTGGGCCGATGATTTGACAGATACCTCAGTCGCTGCCGTGTCCTCTGTGCCTGGTCGTCGTACCAACCCGTTCTCATCCATACTTCGAATGAGGACGATATCCCGTACATCAACGTATCCATCCGCATTGTTGACCTGTTCAAATTGCCTTCTCTTTTCAAAGTCCTTGTACGCCTCGATCTGCACATCGATCTCTTCTTCAGACACCGCCGGAACACTGATACTTGCCAAGACTCGCTTTCTCAGCTCGGCCAGACCTTCCACTTTAGACATGTTACGCTTCTTGCCCAGCACTGCGTCTCTCTTTCGTCTCCTTTCTCGATCGTTCTGGTCCATGTCTGCATCTGTCCCATATTGACTATCGATTGCCTGGTTAGATTCGTTGACATTTGCCGCCAAGTGGCGGTCAGGTGGAAACGCCTTGGAGGTACGGTTGACGAAGAGTAATCCGTCGTAGGTGGTGATGTAGATACGAGTCAGAGCACCTGACACTGCCTTGACTCGCCAGAGAAAGCCTTCTATACCCGGTGGCTCTTCCAACTTTTCTCCCTTCGGTAGGCGAACATTGGAAGAGAAGTGTGTTGCAGGTCTATACTCCAGCACAGACGGTCTTTTGAATTCAGACAGCATCGTTCCTACCAGCACCGCCCAGTCTCTCTTCTGTCCGTCGGATGTGTAATCTTCAATGACCCAATTCAACGAAGACTCGTTCCTCCAAGCCAACTCGAATTGCAAGCCGGACACTTCCACACTTTGACAGAGTTGACGCCATTCGGTTTGAGCCTCCACCACTTTCCGCACCACTCGCTTCACGTAGTCTCGACTGATTAGCTTGAATCCTTCTCCCACCTCCAAATTCGATGTTGTGCCAGAAACGATCGATCTCCCGCCGTCTGCCGTCGTAGCTGCTGCTGCTGCTGCTGCAGGCATCTCTTCGGGCACAGGTATTCTTACTCGCACGCCAAGCGCTGGAAGGTACACGTCAAGATGATCGGGGATCTCCAAGCCCAACTCTCTCGACAGTTCCCAGATCCAGTCATTACTGATCGTCATTGATCGAGCATCAAAGATCCAAATGCACGTACCAGATCGACGAAGGTGCAGCAGTCGATGATGGTGGTCTTCATGCTTTGCAAAGGTTAGACAGAAGATCCGGTCGATGGGTGAAAACATGGAAATGAACGTTTTCCCTCTCTTCAACGACGTGACAGCGTGCAACTTCAGTTGATCACCGTGTCCAGTGTATTTCGACACGACAGATGGATCTTCCCACAATTCCAAACGACCAGTACGATAGACAACCATGACTTCCTTGAACGGATCAGAGTACATCGGATGCTTCCGGCTTTCTCGCTCGTTGAAATCTTTCGCGAGGTCCTCTGATGGCGTCCAGGCAAGTTTGACGAGCATCCGGTCTCGCTTCAGGACGGTCTGTTTGACAACCATCAAATCGTTTTTCGTGCTGGACAGGTTGTCAAAGTAGCGAGGTGAAGCGAGGCCATCGGGTGTTGCATTGCGTGACAGGACTTCCTGAGGTGGGGCTGGAGCTGCGTCTCCCGAAGTGACATTCTTTGCTCTTCCGGCCAGCAAGGTCATGCCTTCCCTCTCAGACACTGGACTGTTGCGATTAAAGAGTGCAGTACCCAAATTCCTACCTAGGATCGGCGTCAACCTACCGTTACTAGTTTGGAATTGAACGTTCTTCTTTTGCTGGTGATTTGGGTTCGGGACAGCTTCGCCCTGCAAGATGGACAACATGCCGGGCTCGTTCATCTCCGACTGTCGAGTCATGAATGGCGAGATTGCATTGGATCGAAGATCGATGGCCGAAATGGCTCTGCTCAGTAACGGAGTGGCACTCGTTGTTGGTGACCCGGTCAATCGCGCATTCACAGAAGCTGTACTGACTGTCCTTTGGCGATTCGAGACACTACTTTGATCGTTGTCCCACCTGTAACGAAGAGAGGCTTCGCTGGTCGACAGTATCTCGGGAGATTCTGTCCTTGTCGGTCGAGCAATAACTTCATGATCACTGGCTGCATCGTCTCGAAGATTGACAGGTCTCACACCTGGATTACTTGGTCGCCTTAGTAGCTCGTACGTTGCCAAAGGAAATCGTTCTTCGGCGCTCAGCGGTGCCTCCGGATGCGTCAATGCTTCTTTGACGCTCATCTTTGCCACCACCTTGCCGTTCGTCGCGTCCGCTCTGAAGTCCTCGGAAGTAGTAGAGAAGGTCTCATTGCTCGATTCTTCAATAGCGTCTTGCTTCACCTTCCCATCCGCTCGTGTGCGTGAGTCTTGTAGTCCAGGATTGCTCTCGAATAACTTCTTTGATGGTGTGTTACGACCTTGCGATGCGCTCTTTCGATTCTTGGCAATTGTCTTTGCGCTCATAAAGCTGACCACATCGCTCCAGCCATGTCGACTTTCAATGTCAAAAGCGGACTCGTGAATGGGCCCTTGATCATGAGAAATACTGATGAAGGATGCCTGCGAAGACTCTTTCGTAAGAGTCCTCTCCATCTTCACCGGCTCGACGGGTTTGCCGAGTAGATCCAAGGCAGCGTGTTCTTTGGGTGGCGTGTGTGGTCCCTTCCTGCTGTTGTCGCTGTCTGATCCGGTAAAGGTAAGAGCAGGCGTGGTCGGTCTTTGCTTCACAGGTTTCGAGTCATGAGTGAGCTTAGGGGACTGTAGTATCTCACGTTCGACATTCAATTCCTGAGCTTTTCGAGCAAAGTTGTCGATGACAGTCTCGGTAGTCTGGTTAGCGGTGCTTTGTCTAGAGGGGTTTCTCAATTGTGCTGTGTGGGCGCCATTCACTGTAGTGTTCCTCTCCAACACGTCGGCGTTCCCTTTCGCTGCTGCTGCTTCTTCTTCTTCCTCCTGTATGACATCATCGTCTAAGCCTTCTTCTCGCGACTCTACAACTTGCCAGAATCGTTTGCCAACTTCAAAGGTTTGTCCAACCCACTTTGTTCCTCCGGCACTCGTTCCTACAGCTCCAGGTATGACACCCCCCTTTCCAATGGATCTTCCACCATGCCTCTTGTGCTCCAATTTCAAGTCTCTTGCTCTCGCTTCGATGGCCTTGATGTTCTTTCTGCCAAACGTTCCGAATATTCTCGACCTCACACCGCCCGTCGCACCAAAAGTGCCTTCACTAAAGCGGGTGCCTATACTGGCAAACGTGCCTGCTGTGCTTGCTCGACTAAGCCGACTTTGCCTCGAAATATCTCTAGAATGCGCCGTCGTTGTTCGAGAAGGTCCTCCTGCCTTCCCTAATTGGCTCTGCTGATGTCGCTTTCGAGCTCGCTCCCGGAGTCGTTGTCTTTGGGCGCTTTCGCTGACGTCAAGATTTTGACTGCCATCCGCATCAGGATCTACCGAGCTTCCCTTCACCATGTTGACGTCAGAGCTTGCATCCCTTGAAGGTGACAACACAGGCAGGCCATGTATGTCACTCAACCTTTTCTCTGCAGCAGTACTTTTCACTGGTGAAGACGAAGAATCTAGAAAGCTTTGTTGGGACGAAGAATAGCGCAGGCCGTTCCTATTTAGAGGGCTAGTAGACGTAATTTCTCCGTGATCTGAACCTCTTTCATTCAGCGGCACACCTAGAAGGCGTCGCCCGGATGGCATCATGTCTGCCTCTTGAGAGAAAGGGACATTGGACTTCTGCAAAATCGATCCCGCTACCCTAGTCGCGCCCTCAGATCTACCCCTACGATCTCGAGGAGCAAGGACGTCAAAGGACAATTTCTTTCTTCCCAACTGTTGAGACGGCTCGTAAGAACTCTGACTCTCTCTCCTGCGAATACCTTTTCCCGTCGTAGTCGGAGAGTCGACCAAAGAGGAGAAGCTTCCTGCATGACGTAAATCTGCCACCGAACTTGTGACTTTGGGTGGGCTGCTACCGGTTCCGAGGCTTTCTTCCCGAGCAGCTTCGTCCAGGATACTATCTTGCTTGCTCTTCGCGCTGAGAAAGGATGCTTCTCGAGAAAGCTGCCTTTGAAATTTCAGCCTATCAGAATATCCGGAGATCTTGCTGCCGTTGAGACTCCGTGTAGGAGACAATCCTTGCCTGCGTCTCGTTGGTGAAGTCGGAGAGGCATCCACTTCGTCTCTTCTCCTGTTCGTATCCGTAACGAAAGTCGGCCTCACTGGAGACTCAAACGAGGGCCTACCAACGATGAAGGTGCCGTCTTTTCCTGTGATTCCAATCGCCGTTGGTTTATCAATGGTGACATCTTCTGCAATCGCTTGTGCGATTTTATGTGCGACATGAGATCTTACTGGACTAGGACCTATGAAGAATCTTCGAAACGGTAGTGCACTATGTGGGTCCTTCAATCTCCTTGCTTCCTTTCGCTTCTGAGAGTACGTCTGGAACTCTTGCACACCTTTTGCGGCGTCACTTTCGCACGAACTTGCCATGTCGGAAGGGTGAAGCACTCCAGCTTTGCGCGAGACACAAAGGGAGGCCGGCGGGACTCAATCTCAAATCCGACCAGAAATAATCATGGTCGACGACGTCCGGTCCTTTCTAGTGCAGCAGTATAGCTATGCTTGTCGGGATCAGGAGACAAGGGAGCAAGTTGGATGTGGTGGGGTAGAGTCCTTCTCTTGGCTCTCTTCCTCGTACTAAGAGGACGAGGCGATCCACCCAAACTCCCCCCGCCCCCCGACATTGTGAGCAATCGGAAGTGTTTTATTTATATCTTTCGAAGGCGCGTGCCCCGTGTCCACCATAATTTCCAGGCGAGTTACTACCGTATACAAACTTTAGCCTTTTGGTGCTAACAACAGCAAGTGTACGTACTTGCTTCTTCTCGCAATGCCTGCTGCGAGCGCCGAGACCCCGCCACTCAGCGAAATTCCTGCATTGCAGATCATGAAGGGCCGGCACACAAACGTGAGACAAGATTAAGTCAAATCAGAGAATAAAGTCTAAAAGATTGTGTGTATTGGCAGCTGATGATGATAATGAAAGATGTAAAGACAAGTTATCAGAGATCAAGTAATGAACAAGAAGACCGATTATTCAGGAAAGAGGGTAATGGGGATTGGAATCACAGGGACCGGCAAATCAAGGTATGCAAAAAGAGGGTAAAAGAAAGGTGTGCGTCCAAAAATTCTAAAGGAGCACTGCAGCCATGGCAATCGAAATGACACCGAAGGAGGCCAAAAGGGGCATTGAAGAAAGGCTGCTGGCACCACTGCTACTGCTGCTGGCACCCACAGATGCTGACATGGTGCTTGCTGCTCCTCCAGTAGTCTTGGCGGTGCTGCTCTTTGCAGTCGAGGTGGCCTTAGACGAAGTTCCCGTCGATGATGAGGCAGAAGCGGAAGAGGTGGATGAGCTTGCTACAATAGCGGCAATTCCGTTCGAAATAGTCGATTGAGTTACGCAATTCGATGTCGATGGGAGAGAGTAAGCGGCAGTGGGTGTTGTTTGATCAGGAGATCCGTTGACAAAAGTGTAAGCTTCACCTCCAGCAGCAGTGTAGACGGAAGAGTAATATTGTTGGAAAGTCGACGTTCCACCACCAGAGAGTGGGTAGAGACCAGGGGGATAAGCAGCATCTCCGTCGCAAGTGTCAAAGGAGTCATCAGCGTAGTTTCCTGGCATGACAAAGCTGTTGTAAAAAGAACACGAATCACTGTGAATAAAGCGGTATCGCTAGAGACTCTTTCTACTTGTACTCACTTGCAACCCATCTCGTCGAGAGTGTGTTGACACTCAAGGGGAGTTGGTGCGAGATCGCTTCCTGCAATGCACACTCGGAAGCAGACCTGGTTGTATGAGATGTAGTTCATCCATTCCTCGTAGAAGACGTCGGTACCGGAAATGTTAGAGGTAACGTTTCCTCCAATTGGATTACCCATGTTGGTAGCTCCATGGGGGTCCAGCTCTCCACCTTCGTCACCTGCTTGCATACCAATCTTGGT
This sequence comes from Exobasidium rhododendri, assembly GCA_026210745.1. Classification (NCBI taxonomy): domain Eukaryota; kingdom Fungi; phylum Basidiomycota; class Exobasidiomycetes; order Exobasidiales; family Exobasidiaceae; genus Exobasidium; species Exobasidium rhododendri. The sequence goes on from CP110630.1 coordinate 3,834,267, forward strand.
AAAGTCACCGAGTGCCATGATCTGAAGGTACAGAGGTGTTTGCACAAAGTGCACTGCAGTCAAGGTTCCGTCGGGCTGTGAAGTGCGGTGTCAGGAAGGTCAGCGCGAGAAAAGAAAGCTCTCCTCCAGGCTCCTTCTACTCACAATTACACGAGCGTTGTTTCGTGCCTTTGTGCAGTAGGCAACAGTGATTCCTTCGACGTCGGCAATCATTTCTCCGTCGGGTGCAGAGAAAGTACACCAGTCGTCGATTGAGTTGATGGAAGCCAATCGAGCGACGGAGGTTTGATTGATGGCAGTGCCCAAGGAAGGAGCAGCTGGGTTGGTAGGTCCATTTGCATTTCTAGCCTTGACACCAATGGCAGTGGTACTAGCCGTACCATAGGCAAACTTGTCAACCGCAAGCGCAGAGGAAGACAAGGTAGCGAGTGCACCGACAACGGCGATCAGGTTTGAAGTTGAGAAAAGCATCGTTCTTTGTGGAAGAGCAGGAAAGGGAAGCAGCGGAAGGGCGTATACTAATTATGGAGCGAAACTCTCGGCTTTAGACAAGTGGCGGTGACGAGAACGTCGTTGCTGTAGTGATGAGAAAGTCCAGATGCAAAAAAACGAAGAGGCTACGGAAGGATATGAGAAGACGACGGCTTGTGGTGTCGAAGTCGAAAGCAAAAAGAAAGGTGCTTGGGTGGACTAGTATTGAGTATGTGGAAGAAGGAGAGAGAGAAAGAGAAGGAGAGGACGAGGGAAGTGAACTGGCGAGGGATGATGAGGCAATTTATTAGCATCCAAAGAGAGTCCCTCTGTTTTATTATTGGAAAGCGGCCCTAGGGGTCCTGATCTCCTGGCTGTAACGTTTCTTCGCGTAAAATGCCAGAGGAAAGTTCATTAGATTTGAATTTCAGCAGTATCGAACTTTCTCGATTTCAACTGTGCATTAGTAGTTGCAGTGTTTATTCTTATCGGCATTTCTCTGAATCTAAATAGAGACTCGCGTCTCCGGTGGCCCGACGATTCGGCAACACATTAACAAAAAAAGCCTAGCTCTCTTCACAATATCTATTTCCAGTCACAAGGCCTATAAACCTCTCTCTTGTCTCTTTTTGGATCTTGTACCGCATGAGATTAGAAGTGTTGTTTACCTGTGCTATGTTGGTTCAGAGAAGATCTTAGAGACAGACAAGGATTCCAATCAGGAGCGAGCGCTGGGAACTGCAGGTGGGATGGCGGCCGTCGATCCAGCAACATTACCCTTTGGAGAAAGCGCGGCGGCAGAGACATTCTCCATCATCGAGAATCAGATCACTGTCCTCCTCTCCTCTGTTACATAACTCCCAGCTCCGGCCGGAGGCGTGTACACGAGCACCTCACTTCGGCACTGCTGATCTTCCTCTTGGGGTGGCTGAGATTCAAGGAATTGGTGCCATGTCTGCTGACCCCCTTGCCTCTTGTTCCATGGCATGCCTTTCCTCCGCCCAAGGGCAAGAAATTCCCTCCCTTCTCTGTTGACACTTTGGCATATCTGCGCATGCATATACTGCAGCAGTGATCTCTTTGCCCTCCCCCTTTCAACTCTAACCGAGGCACGTCGGCGCAAAAAGAAACACTCTACAATACTCTCTTTCCGATCTTTACAATACGAGAAGGGGCAGGCTTGTATTGTATGTCAAAATCCCGAAAGCTTATTCATGCACGCGAGGGACGCTTAGAGGACATAACACGCGTCTCGAGCATCTGTTGGAGGGACGGTTGAAGTGCGTCTCACTACACCTCTCGAACTGTGTTTCTTCTTACTGATTGCGATCGAGACACCTTTTCTAGCATGACAGCCGCCGGTAGAATGGCAGGGAGGTCTTGCTTTAGCTCAGGCCTTACATAGACTAGCCTCTAGCATCGCGGGGCTCCCCTTCTTCGTCCGCAGCGCATACACCATTGTAGTGGCTTATGGCTCTGCAAGAAACTTCAAGTCTAGAGCAAGGACCGCAGGAGCGGGCAACGTTATGTGTATAGATATGACCTCCCACTTAGCTTTTCTGCGAGCTAAGGCTACGAACATGTATACAGTACACATACTTTTCCAATTTGTTCGTCCGTTTACCGGTACCGCACACAACGCGAGGGCGTCTCGATGGCACGTGTAGACAAAAGGGAGAGAGGCCCACCCCTGCCTAATTTTTCTTCGCGTGCACAGACCCCCCCGGCCTGATCATTCTCACCTCCTTCATCCTCAACTATGTCGTACCTGCTGTCGCCGCTCAAGGCGCAATTGACCCGAGTAGAGACTCTGCTAGACGATGATAAGATTCCATGGATGATCACGATCCAAGGTCTTCTCATGGCAGTGCTCTCCTTCGAATTGCTGGTCTCCCTTCGTCAGCGCAAGACATATAATTACCCGGCGCCACCTCCTCAGCTGAAAGCTCACGTCGATCAGGAGACGTACATTAAAAGTCGAAATTATGGTAAGGACAAACTCAACTTTTCGCTCTTCACTTTGATCTTCGAATGGGCTCTTTCAGCTACACTCATCTACTTTGGCGCATATGTTAGGATCTGGGAAGCAGCAGGAATTGTCATGACTAAGATGGGGTACGAGACTGATAGCGAGATCCCCCATTCGCTCCTCTTTCTTCTTCTTTCGCAACCCATCACATCCATACCAACTCTTCCCTTGTCCTTGTATCGACACTTTGTTCTCGAAGAGAAACACGGCTTCAACAAAATGACGCTTGCAACTTTTTTCCTCGATGGTGTCAAGGAGTGGGCGGTGGGCGTGGTGATTGCTGGACCTCTGATGGCGGGCTTGATAAAGCTTATACGCTGGGCAGGGGACGGCTTTGTCGGTGAGTTGGGGAACGGCTACAACGAGATGTGCAATCTTGTTCCATGAAACTGACCAAAATTTTTCCTCCATAGCGTACGTGGCCGTCTTTATGTTTGCCTTTCAAATCCTTGCCATGGTCCTGTACCCTACCCTTATTCAACCTCTCTTCAACAAGCTGACTCCTTTGCCGGAAGGCGAGCTCAAGGACCGGGTCTATGCACTTGCAAAGCAGCTCAACTTTCCGCTCAAGAACATCTACGTCATTGATGGTAGTAAGAGATCTGCTCATAGCAATGCCGTGAGTAACTGAAAGAGTGAAGAAGGATGATGCAGGCGCACACTGTACTGACTCTGAGGCTTCTTGCAGTACTTTTACGGCGTTCTGCCAAACGCCAAATATATATGCATCTATGACACTTTGATGGAAAAGTCGACTCCCGACGAAGTTGAAGCTATCTTAGCGCATGAACTGGGACATTGGGCACATTCAGACCCAACCAAACTCCTCGTCTTGAGTCAAGTCCAAATAATCACCATCATGAGTCTCTTTACTCTGTTCATTCACAATGCTTCCCTGTTCCGCGCATTCGGATTCAACTACGTCCCTCCTACCGTCGGTGGCAAGATACAGTCTACGATGAAAAGCTTGCTCGGCAGACGGCATAACTTTCGAGGCGTACAGGTAGCTTACTTGCCTGTCGTTGTTGGTTTGGAATTGTTTCAGCTTGTTCTTCATCCACTCGACTCGTTGGGTATGTGCAGATAAACGCCTCTTTTGGGCTTCTTGTCAACGACTGACCTCTCCTCCTCCCACATGCTTGCCGTGCATGGCAGTTAAATTCGGAATGAATGCAGCTGTAAGAAAGATGGAGTTTGCGGCAGATGAGTGAGTTGCAAAACGAAAGAGAGAAATAAGTTTAGATCAAAGATCACCATCTAATGCCGGCCTTGCCCGTTATAGTTTTGCGGCCAGGCAACCTCGTGCACCCGCCTTGCCCACCAAAGAAAGCTCCATCAGTGAAGTGGTAGAGCAAGAAGAGTACAGCTCTCTCTTGAGCAAGTCGCTTATCAAGATCCACATTCAAAAGTAAGTGAGAGCCGACGCTTTCGCTTGTCGTTCGTCTCTCCCTAATCCAGGTCTCATTTTCCTCCTAGCCTCTCTACTATGCACCATGATGCCCTTTATAGCGCCTACCATTACAGTCACCCCACTTTGACCGAACGTTTGACAGCACTGGAAAAGGTGGACGCTTCAACAAAGAAAACAAGATAGTGCTGGAGAAGTCGAAATCAATTAATGTGATCGTTGCGTCGAGGAAAAAAAGATGAATTATTAGTACAATGCGATATCGGTCTTCTCCCTTGAATTTTCCTTTGCTTTAGATTCAGAAGAGCCTTCTCCTTTTTCCATTTCCTCCTACTCCTGCACTGGTCGATGGTGCACCGGGTGGGTATCGACCGGGTATCTCTCTTTCCTCTTTATAGAGTCGATGAGCCTCGAGGAGATGTTCCGGTTGTAGAGGCCCAGAATCTCCCTTTTCTATTTGAATCTTTCTCGCTCTTTCAGTTATCTCTCCTATAAACACCTTTCCCATCGCTGCGGTGATTGATACGACCTGTGATGTTGGATTTTGACTAGTCAAGTGGCTTATGAGCTGCGAGATGTGGTTGGAAAGTGCAATCAGGAATAAATTTACACACGGTATGGAGCTGGTACACGTCTTGCTTACCCTTCTAATTGTGTTTTTGTGCAGGAATGATTGTCGATAGATGGCATATCGATCTTGTTGTACGTCGTCCATTGCCTTCATCAACGGGCCCATGGCTGTTGATCTTGCTTTTTGGATGGTCTCTTGACGACGCCATTCGTCCTCTTCTAATCCTTGATCATCTTCTTCTTCGTCGTCATCTTCTGCTTCCTCTTCTAGCTCCTCCTCCTCCTCCTCCACATTCTCTTCACCTCTTTCCTCCTCCTGTTCTCTTCGCCCAGCAAAGCCTCCCTCATCTTCAAGATCATTATTTGCACCTAGCTGACTCGGTATGACTGATGTACTTGCTCTTGTGCTCGTCGCTCGACTACCTCCCCTGCTTTCTGCTCTCGTACTTCCTCTCTTCCTTCCTCTACCTCTTCCGCTTGACTTTTTCCTCTTTGTTGGTGTATTGTTGTCATCTGTCACTCCTTGCATAGGTGCAGTCGCGATTGACTGACAATCTGCGTCTGCTCCATCTTCGCGAGGCAGCCTCGTCTCTCCACCTACTACTATATCATTTCCACTCGTGAGGGTTGTCGATGCTGCTCTTGCTTCACCTTTTGTTTTCGTCTTTCTCTTCTTAGTGGGATTGGTAGTAGTAGTAGCCGACCCTCCCTCTGCCTTCACCTTTGACTTGGCCGTCGTCTTTGGCTTTGGATTGGGGTTACCCTTTCCCTTTCCTTTACCTCCCTTTTCCTTTGCGGATGGTACAGAAGATGGAGCAGATTGTTCTGCCCAGTTGTCCTCCCCTGCGACGAAAGCTGGCTGCATGAAAGGATGCGGATCAGTGTCCGGAAGCCACGACATGCTTGGTCGATCTGACACCTTTGGGCAGCGTGTGTGAGCTAGTTCCCGTCCAGGTACGTGCGCGAAGGGTAAGGACAAGCTTTCTCAGCGTGCCGAACACTTGCTGGACTGGACGGTGTGTGAGAGCTCGGCGCGTCTCGCATCATTAAGAAATCACTTCACTGCAATTGCTGTACCGTACGGCAGGCGTCTTCGAAAGTTAAGACTCAAAAAGCGACCGTTCGAAGATAAATGACGCGCAGATAGGCAGGAGGACTATCTCCGCTTTAGCGCTAGGCATTATTTATTTGTAGGAGCGGACGGCGAATTTCCGTCCATATTGTCTCATTACCGTTCTGCTGACTACTTAACCGTTGACCATCAACCCTCTACCGCACACCTTCACCATAGCTACTTATACGTGTATCGTGTGAAAGCAGAGCCATGGTGCTGCAGTCCTATCTTCAGTACAAGTCATTCTCCAGTAGCGAGCATGTGCAACGGTATGCAACCAACCACCCCTCTTTGTCTAGACTAGATGATAAAGTCAAGGGGCCGGTACACAACTCTCCGCCCAGCAGCGAGGAGAGCAGGCAGACAAGAACAGCAACAGGACACACTATCAAACCCGATTTACACTCACACTCACATGCGTCATCGGATCTGGATCATGAAGAAAATTCCTCCGGGCACGGAAGAGACTTACCTGGGAACACTGTAGGCGAGCAAGTGGAGGAAGGGGAGCGAGAGAAAGCAGATTCGACTCCCAAAGTAGAACATGACGACGATCCTTTTCTTGTCGGCTGGGACACAGACGAAGACGCTAATCCAATGAATTGGTCGTGGGTGAAAAAGTGGTCTTTAGTTGCCATGGTATCGTCGATTGCGCTTTTGGTAGGAGCAGCCGCCTCGATAGATTCAGCCGCCTCTTCCGAAGCTGCTCAGGTGTTCGGTGTGTCACTGGAAGTGATGGAGCTTCAGACTGGTCTATTTCTGGTTGGGTTCGGTCTAGCAGCCCCTTTCCTTGGATGTGAGTCAGAGAAACTATCTCACGTCTGATCGTTCACTACTACGACGTAATTTACTCATCGACGTTTTATCTTACATACTATAGCCCTGTCCGAGATCGGAGGACGTAATCCAGTCTATGCTGCTACATTGCTGCTATTTATTCTCTTTGAAATTGGAAGTGCTTTGGCTCCCAACATTCAGACAAGAGTAATACTTCGCTTCTTTGCAGGTATCTTTGGAAGTACTCCTCTCAGCAATGCAGGTGGCAGTATTGCCGACGTAGTGAATGCAAGACAGAGGACGTTTGTCTTCCCTATCTTCGCTAATGCGGGGTTTCTGGGGCCATGTCTGGGGCCTGTGATGGGCGGTTATATAGGAGTATACTTGGGCAATGAGTGGTGTGACTGGATCCTTGCAATTTGGGGAGGTGCAACTCTTGTTGTCCTCGTTTGCTTTATGCCGGAAACGTATGCACCTGTTCTACTGAAAATGAAAGCCGCTCATGTTAGGAAGGCGACAGGCGATGACCGTTACAAGAGCGCATTAGAGATACAAAGAGAAAAGGTACCATTCAAGACTCATTTTAAACATGTTCTCGCCCTGCCGTTCTTATATCTAGTCTGTGAGTCTGCCCTTGAACAAACGCAAGACAGAAACGTATGGCGGATATCCGCCAGCTGAACGAAGTCTCACTCACTCCTGCAGACGAGCCCATTGTTCTACTGGTATCATTGTACATGACAGTCATTGTGAGTAGGAAAAGTTAGACAAGATCAGCTGAACATTATTCCTGACGACTCTTTTTTCTTCTATCAGTACATGTGAGGCGCATCAAAGAAAAACGGCAAAAGAGTACGGAGCAATGACTGACGATTGAATTGGTCACCACAGTATTCTGTTTGGCGACCTCGAAGCGTATCCGCTCATCTTTGCACCCTTCGGATTAAGCACAGGAGAACAGGGCCTGGCTTTCCTTTCTATTGCAATCGGCCTATTCGTTGCCACTACGTTCGTCCCTTTGATATACTCTCGGTACATACGGGTCACCGATATGGTGCAAGAGAAGGCAAAAAATGACGGCGACAAAAATTGGGAAAAGGCAGCGCCGCCTCCTGAGGAACGGTAAGTCACACGACGTAGGTCAATGACGACGGCGCGGACTGAAGTTCGATCTTACTTTTCAGTCTCGTCCTGGCAATGTTCGGAACCTTCTTGGTGCCAATTGCGCTCATGTACCAAGCTTGGACTAGCTTTTCTTATCTCCCGGTCTGGCCTTGCCTTTCCGCCGGCATCTTGTTTGGCTGGGGAATCCTCTGCTGTTTCATCAGCTCGTATCAGTATATCATAGACGTGTACCAAGTGAGTTCAGGTTAATAATCGTGCGAGGAAAGCGCTTTTACTAATGATTCCTTCGCTATGCTTCTAGGCTGGATCTGCCACGGCGCTTGGCTCGGTGACTTTCATAAGATACATCGTTGCTGGAGGAGCCGTCATGTTTACTTGTGAGTAACTCACCCAACGATTCTGCTCGCCAGCAGTCACATGCTCACCTTACCCTTCGAACACAGCTCCAATGTACAAGAAACTCGGCAATCAGTGGGCCTTGACGCTACTATCATTGCTTTCTCTGGTCTTCTGCGCAGTACCGTGGATATTCTACATCTACGGTGCTAGGATCAGGAGGTGGAGTCGCTATGCTCCCAATGACAAGTAGAATTTCAAACCTTTGCTCTCAACAACAATATTGCACAACATATCTGTCTAGCACCTCATGTATACATAGTACCTCTTTGCCTTCCTCGAATTTGTTCCTCTAATTTGCAAGTGAATCTTTATTATATACATATTCATCAGCCCTTTCCATGCGGTGGTCGAGTCGAGACGCCACACCTCTTTTCCGAATAAGCCGACGCCTATTAGGTGCCGCACACCACTCCAACGCCTATCCTCGAGAACAACACACGTATTCTCCGGTCAGTCTCTGCTCACTGTCTTAAATCATCGAAATGCTCCGATGGCATCTGATCTTCCTGCTCGTAATCCAGGGACGCAACGCAAGGAGCATGGGCGCACGTTCGCCTTCTCCACCCTCCACTTCACTAGCGTCCTCGACCTTCCTGGGCAGATTCTAGCTTGTAAGGAAATTTAGGCTCAGGGACTGGGAAAATAAGCCTTCCCTTCCCCCCTAGATGTCGTGCACTCGCACTCCCTTTCTCTTAGAGCATGAAGGGAGCGAGTACTCTTTCAAGCCCCGGAAAGTCAGCAGAAGCACTACCCTCCCTCTCACAAGAAGCTTCTTTACCCTCACCGTTGCGCAGATTCGACATGAAATTGCTCACTATCCTCTTGGCAGCTAGTGTCGGTCTGACGTGGGTTGTCTTGGCTGCTGCGTCTGCGTCTGCGTCTGCGTCCAAGGTCGATCATGCCACTTCAGTCATTTCCGCATACACCGCACCATCTGCATTTCCCACGTCTGCGTTTTCCAGCTACTATGACTACCCTACAGGAATGAAAGGAGAACCTAGGCCGGTGATCACAGAATACAACTCTGGGCGACCTTTTGCATCGAGTGTCGATCAGCCTTACCCCTTGCCCACCGGACCTCCTTCGTCCGATGCAGTCTATCCTGATCCTACCGTCGAGATCACCCCAGTCAATATCACCTCACAGATCAAGTCCGAGATTGTCAATCTTATCAACAACGACACCATCTCAAGCTGTCAAAAATGCATTCGATCTCTTCAAGCTGGTCAAAGGCTTGCTCATGCTGAACCCAAAAGCGTGCCCAATGTTCTGATCGATTTGTGTACAGACTATAATTTCACATCAACTAGCTCTGGCCTTAGTCAAGCGGAAGTGTGTAAGAGGACGTACAGTGGATCTGTTCGAGGATCTCAATACGCTCAGATCCTCAGCTATGCTAATTTAAAAGGTCAATCGCCTAGTGATGGAATGTACATCTGCAATCTCGTCGTAGGTACGCAGAGCAATTGCACTTTGCCCGCTCCTGTCGATCTGAATGCTGATGGCTATCTAGAGAAGTGGTTCGGGGGAAAGGAAAGGCGAGAGGAGAGGCAAAGAATGGAGACGTCAGGCAGGAGTAAGAAGACTGGACCACCGCTTCTGGATGCTCGAGGCAAGAAGAGGATGATGAAGGTTCTGCATGTGAGTTTCCTTGATCAAGAGTGCTACTGCGATTCACTAAACGCTTTCAAGACTTCAGTTCTCTGATGTTCACGTCGACCCTAGATTCTTTGTAAATGGAGAAGCTCACTGTACGTCTGGGCAATGCTGTCGTTCAGACTCGTTCAACAGCACTCGCGCTTCTGGCCCTCCTATGCCTCCAGGCTCCATTCTTCTGTCTGGCAACATCAGTCAGGCAGCAGCGTATTGGGGAAATTACAAGTGCGACTCTCCCTTTTCACTTCTTCTGTCAGCATTACAAAGTGTTACACATCTCAACGGAGGTCAGACAGTCGACATGAGTCTTTTCACCGGCGATAGTGTCGTCCACGACTCAAACTGGCATCTCAGCAACGATCTGGTCCGATACACTCAACAGGCTTTCTTTGACCTGGCTAAGAAATACTTGGGCTCCGGTCCTGTCTTTAGTGCCGTTGGAAATCATGACACGGCTCCTAGTGATAGTTCCTCGCCTCATTCTCTACCAGACGCCGGTCCTCGAAACGAATTTTCCTACGACTGGGCAAACTTACAGAGACTTTTTGAAGCAGAAGGTTGGTTCACCCATGACGAAGCAGAGCAGGTCAGTAGGCATTACGGAGGCTATTCTGTCAGTCCTCGAAAGGGACTCCGTATCATCACAATCAACACAGACTTCTGGTACTTGTCCAACGTGTACAATTACATCAACAGCACTGATCCCGATCAATCAGGCACTCTTCGTTTCCTCACAGATGAATTGGAAGCAGCTCACAAGAATCGCGAACGGGTCTACATCGTGGGACACGTACTATCAGGGTGGGATGGCAGCAATGTTCTTGACAATCCTACCAATCTCTTCTATCAGATCGTGAATCATTACTCACCTCACACGATAGCGCATATCTTCTTCGGCCACACCCACGAAGATTTCTTCAACGTCTTCTACTCCAGCAACGGGACAGAACGATCCACAAAGTATGCGAAAGCAGTATCTTTCATGGGACCTAGCATCACACCGGGGTCCAATGTGAATTCTGCGCTACGCTTCTATCACATAGACCCCGAGACGTACGAAGTACAGGACTATGATCAATACTACACGCAAGTGAACGACTTTGCTGACTTGCCCGCAGCAGGTCACGGTCCCATCTGGCGTCATTTGTACAGTGCCAGAGAAGAATACAGCAACTTTTCATCGGCCTATCCCAATAGGACCTTGGACAACAATATAAGACTAGATTTAGGGAGCATATGGCCATCCACTTTCCCTCTGAATGCCACCTTTTGGTCCGCTCTGACGGACGAGATGCTTGCCAGACCCGATCTGGTCAAGACGTTCAGCATCAATCAAGCTCGAAACAGTACCACGGCCAACTACTGCACATCTGGCGGCTGTCTGCAGGCAGTGCCCTGCTATGCTCGAAGTGGCAGCGGGATCCTTGGGAAGGAGTGTCCGCAAGGATTCGGAAGCGTACAAAGTTAGAGAGTGGGCAAGTGGTACAGCTTTCATAACTCGTTCGAGATCGTACCTTCTTCGTACATGTATCACGAAAATTATAAATCGGCTATTTCTCGCTTTCTTCCTTCTCTTTCCTGCCTTGAGTAGACTGCGAACGCCACGATTCTCGTCATGCGGACACTTGCTTTGCTGGAGAATGTCGTCATGAGAGGGAGTCGTTGGTGGGAGGAAGAGCTGGGCTTCAGCTAGACACGTGGTGTTCTTTCAGTGTGGTGTTGGAGAGCTGCCTCTGAACGCGAAGATTCACTTAGTCCCTAGTGAGCTTTTATTTTGACGTCGTACATCTTACCTTGTGCGTGGGATCCCATTCCTTCTAAAGCCAGCACCTTTGCCCTCTCCGTCTGGTGACTATGGTTACGTTTGGCTCTGACGCAGCGCCAGACGAATTGCACTGGCTTGAATCCCTTCCTCATCATGCTATCTTTACGCCTCAAGCTGGTGGACAAGGTCGACAATGTATGGCAGTGAGGAACTCGGACCTTTTAGTTGCCAATGGCAAGACGCTGCGGACGATGAGCCTGCTGGAGGCAAAGCACAACAGGCATGTTCTATCTTCTTCCACTTCATCGTCATCAGCAAATCCCTATAAAGAGCTCGTTTCCGACGCTCTCGACTTTGAGATTGCTGAGATCATCTTAAATCCGTCCGGAAGACTCCTTGCGGTGGTTGGGAGTCACAAGGTGGTTATTCTCGTCTTGCCCAGACCGGGTGTATACTCAAGCAAGAGTGTGGGTCGTCAAATATCTGTTAAAGCTGCTGCTGTCGGAAGTTATTACTATCACGAGAGAATAGGAGGCAGAGCAAGAATCGCTAGTGTGAAATGGCACCCGTGGGGTCATCTGGGCAGCTCGCTTCTGATCATGTCCAAGGATGGTGTCCTCAGGTGAGTCGACTGAAACGACGATAGCAGCAGTAAGACGCAGCAGACTCATTCAATCTTGGCTTTTACAGAGAGTTCGATGTATCAAGCGACGTTGAAGAACCAGCGCAAACAGTGTCACTTCTGAATACAACACTCAAGCAAGTCGAGCCGACCTCTGGTCGTTCAAAATCTCGTTCGCGCAGCAAATCATACCAGTCCCGTTCTCACTCTCAAACGCCGATGGTGAATCGATCTGTACGTAGCACATCAAGATTCGCTCTCGATGTTGACGACGGAGAAAATTCCGAGGAAGACTACATGGACAATGAGACCGCGCCGCTGAAGAATCGCTCAGTAGGAGTAACACAAGCAGTGACGTTCACCCTTGGTATCGATGGCAGGGTTTCTGAAGATCAGCAGGGCGAAAAGAGCGCATCGTCAACAGATTGGAATGCTCTGACCGTCTACACACTTTGCAGAAATGGCGACATCTATGCACTGTGTCCCTTCATGCCCAAGAATGCGTGAGTAGTATTGATCTCAAATGAGCCGTTGTGATGCATGGCGAAAGGGGCTGACATTTCCCTACACTTGCCTACTGAATTAGTTCCATTCCACTTTCGTTTATCAATGAGCTTTCATCGTTGGTCACTCAACAGTCTCCGAGCAGCACAACTAGGTTGGCCCAGAACGATCGTGACCTTAAGAGCCGCTACGTGGCTTCACTTTTAAAGCAGGCAAGGTCAAGTGCGAGAAAGTCTTCAGCATCTCCGACCGACTCAAGAAGAAGCCTGTCTGCTGCACAAACGAGTGGAGATCAGGCAGGGTCGATTGATGATGAGATGGAGGGTGAGATGATCTTGCTACATGCACCGCCATCGACAATGGTACCTCAACAGCCTCGACCTCAAGGACCTTTTCTACTTTCACCTGCGCCCATTGAGCTCAGCGAAGATCGTGAAAACGATTCGACAGACTTATTCTTTGCGAGTATCAAGACAGTCGAAGCTGACTTGAACATACTGGGTGTGCTGGGAGATGACGGGCGAGTAGACTTGTGCCTCTTGTTGGATGTGATGGAGCCTGCTTGGGTGGAAGGGCAAGGTCGAGTGAGCAATAGCAGAAAAGTTTCAAGCAGTGGAAGGTATGCTCTTTCAGACTCGGAATCGGATCAGGAAGATGACGGAAATTATGCGGTCGATACACGCTCATTACCTACCCTCTTTGTCTACGAGACGATAGATCTTGGCTTCGGACTGAACGCGACGAATGGTCTGCCGCCTCGCTTTGTCCTGGATCCTTTGTACCCAGACTCGTTTTACATTCAACACGTCAAAGGCGCTCATGCCCTCAGTATGACCAAGTGGAGCAAAAAATTGTTGGTGGCCATGTCTCTATCAGGTGAAGAGCGATTACCTGCCATGGAAAGAGTTCTTCACAAAGGATTCCCCTCAGACGTGGTTCAAGTCGTGGAAAGCAGTGCACTAGAGGAAGGAGATGGAAATGGGGTCATAGGACTAAGCATAGTCAGTGATGTGTACCTTTCTTACTCGTTCTTGGCACTTACACAATCTGGTGCTTTGGTGGCTCTAGAGTTAGGCCTTCGGGTTGACATGGACGGTCCGGCAGATACGTTTGACACGTCTAGGACCATTCGAGCAAGCGAGACAGAACTAGCAGCAGGTGCACCCGCCTACGTGTCTCTGCTAGGAGATGGCCCACCTTTTACACCTCCAGAACCTTTTCATCTACTGAACGGTCTACCGTACTATCCACGAAAAGCCATCAAGGAAAACTATTCCCGTGGTGAATTGCGAGTGACTACCGATACTTTGAGAGCTTTAGCTACTGTCGTCTCAACGCTTCGTGGAGAGATGAGGAAGATTGTGCAAGGTGGAAACGTGGTACAGCTAAGACTTGAATTGCAAGGAAAAGAGCTCCATCGTCAGCTTGGAAAGTTGAACGAGTGCAAGCTTCGTTCAGAGGGAGGAAGACAGCGTCAAGCCAGACTCGACGCAAGGATGAAGAAAGTCGTAGATCAGCAGAGCCAACTCGCCAAAAGAAGTGATCATCTGCTGCAACGACTAGTCGAAAGCCACAGTCCGGAAGTGAGCATGTACGAAGTTCAGTGGTTCAAGGAATTACAACGTTTGAAGGAGGATGTAGGCAAGAAAGACATTGATGAGGAGAGCGGTCTTAGTGCTAGGGTCGCCAAACTACAGTACCAGCTTGACACGTTACGACCAGCATTGGAAGAAATGAAGGAATCAAGAGCAGCCAACGAGAAGGCGGAACATCTAGGAGTGAAGCAGCTTCAAGGCATCAGGAGCATCCTCGCCAAGGAAGCTCAAGTGCTGGCTGAAGATCGTGATCTGATTGCTCATCTTCAATCAAGAATGCAGAAACACACCGTGTATTGACGTCATCTCCTCGCCAGTCGACGTTATTGCGCCTAAGCAAGAGAGACGACAGCGGCTCGTGTGCGCGTCTAGTAATCGTCTCCTTACAGAGCGACAAGGAGGGGGGGGATGGAGCGCGACATCTGCGTCTGACCTCACCGGGAACTGGAACGCGCGCATTACTGTCAAGACAATAATGTATTGTAGTATACATACATATATAATACAACCCTTTTCCTTTTTCTCGATGACGCTCGTGTACAGGTTTGGGAAGTCACCCTCCGATATTAATTAGTCCAAACCACCCGATTGTATTTTACCACCTCCCCACTTCCAATTTCATCTCACTCCCAAGTCTTTTCTGCCTATACCCCGCCCCCCCTCCCCCCCCTTCGGCCTGCTTGAGACAAACAAAAGAGGCTGCAAGCACCTTCTCGTGCTATATTATAGTTTCTGAAAGCGTAGGCCTTACAAGTCTTCACCGTGTGCAGCCTTACGCCTCACTTGCCATCTTTCGCAGAAAATGTCGTCTCTTTCCGACACGACCCACGTCCACTATGCTGCAGAAGGTGTCAGCCAAAAGGTTCAGTCGGTCTCGACAGATGCTCAACATCCTGCAACGCTCAGCACCGCTTTTGAAAAGGAAAATGCCGCTGAGTTCTCACAACCTGCTTTCCCCAAGTTTTCCAGCGACTTGCCATGGAGCCACCGTTCATGGCTGTACGAACTGATGCCGTTGCGCGGGATGTACTATGACTTCAAGAGAAGGGCACCCTTCTTGAAGTCAGATTGGACTACGGCCTTCGTCCCAAAAAACTGGTGGACTGTTGTGCAGTATATTCCCAGAATGTATTTCATCAATCTCATGCCTGCCATTTCGTACATCATCGACATGGAACATCGGACTGGAGGTGCTTATGGATTGAATGAAGTGATTCTAGCGTCAGCTTTGGCCGCCATTGTCTTTTCGGTGTTCTCCGTGCAACCTCTTACCTTTGTCGGTGTGACCGGTCTCATCAATCTGGTAAATTATACCCAGTACGACCTTGTCGTTGGATACTATGGCTTGGATCGCATGGACTATCTCCGTGTCCAAGCGTGGTCACTTATTTGGGCGTGAGTAAGAAAGACTTCTTTGTCCTATGGTTCAAGAGATACAATCTCACTGACTCTCTTGCTTGCTTGCTATTCATGTTGTTGCCTGATGAAAATATTGCAGTGCTGGATTTCACTTTATCGTCTCCGTCTTCAACATTTGCGATTTCACTCGCTTCATCACCGACATGACCAGCCAAACTTTCGGCTTCTACGTTGGCGTTGTCTACATTCAAAAGGGCATCGAGCTGCTCCTCTTGGAATTCGAACCTGCTCCTCTCGACAATTCCACCGGATGGCTTAGTGTCACGATCGCCATCCTCTTCACAGTATCTGTCTATCTCGTATCGTCAGTCGGACAAACATCTTTCTTGCCCTTCAAGATTCGATACTTTGTCTCTTCCTTTGCCTTTGCTGCTGGCTGCATCTTCTGGACGGGATTCAGTCATTTCCCAAAGAACAGCTTGGAAAAGGTCCCAATTGAACGACTTTCTATCACAAAGAGTTTCTTCCCAACCATTGAGAGGAGCTGGTTCATAGACTTTTGGAACATCGAAGCAAAGTGGGCTCTTGTCGGTGCTCCACTTGGATTTCTTATCATGCTTCTCTTCTATTTTGATCACAACGTCAGCTCTGTCATGGCTCAAGCTCGGCAATTCCCTGTAAAGAGGCCAGCCGGCTTCCATTGGGACTTTTTCCTACTCGGCATCACAACACTGGTAAGCGGATTCTTAGGTTTGCCGGCTCCCAATGGACTAGTGCCTCAATGCCCTTGGAGTACAGAGGCGCTATCAGTCTATGAGCAGGAAGAGGTGCCAAAGGGAGAAGAGGAAGCAATCACTCTTGTAGGAAGAAAGCGAAAGACGTACGCGAAACACCATGTCATCATTTCTCGCGTGGTGGAGAATCGGGTAGCACCTTTGATCGTAGGACTGCTGACACTGGGAACCATGACGAGACCTCTTCTAGTCGTCCTCGGAACGATGCCTCGCGCCCTTTTTGCTGGCATTTTTCTCTTGGTCGGATGGAGCAGCATCGAAGGCAACGTCATCACATCACGCACGCTCGCCATCTTCCAAGATCGTAATCTGGCAAGCAAGGACGACGACCTGATCAAGTTAAAGAGAAGCAAGATTGCACTCTTTGTCGGCATTCAGTGGATCTTCTTTGCCATGACTATTGCCATCAGTCAAACGATTGCCGCGATTGGGTTTCCCGTCATCATTACCCTGCTGATCCCTTTCCGATACTACTTGGTACCCAAGATGTTTTCACCGCTTGAATTGAGGATACTCGATGCTCCTACAGCAGATGCAGACGTCGTCCTTGCATCCATTGGTCAGGAGACAGAGGCCGTTACTGGTCAAGGACAAAGAATTGCTCGTGACACTGGAATTGCCGGCTCAGAGTGGATCGAAGAAGATGAAGACGAGGACGATGTCAATAACGATAGTGGCTTCTATGAACATGAGAATGACATTAAAGGTCGCGAGGAGGTCCATGGCTATAGGATTGGGCACGACATTGGCGAAGAGGAGGAGGACTACCAAGACGACGACATTGTAGTAGTGCGACCATCTGAGAAGATTGCTTTCATGTCTGATCTAGGCGGTGGCTCTAACACTGCAAAAAAGGATGATCTCCCATCATCCCTAGCCGCCTCACTGCTAAGCAAGCCAGAGCAAGCTAGCGCAACTGCCGTGCCCGCTACTCAACAGCCTTCTCCGCCGCCAAAGTCCAGCAAGAGAAACAAGAGTGCGACACAGAGTTGGTGGGGATTAGGTGGAAGCAAAGCAGTCGACAGAGCTCCCTCACCTGTCAAAACTGCCACGCCCGCCATTGAAGACACTCCTACGTACACACTTTCGAAGGGACTAGGGAAGGAAAGAGAGAAAGAAGGACAAGAATCCAGTCAGACAGCTGACTCAAAGAAGTGGCTTGCGAGTAAAGGCAAAGTCGATGAGAGCGGAAACCCCACTGCACAGGAAGCATCCCTTCCTTCACCAATGTCAGATTCGCCCACTGTGGAGGCTTTGTCAAAGAGTCCTGTGGAGTCTGAGCAAAAGGCAATCGAAGGGGAGGCTGTAAGACAGCATTTTAGTGCTCACCTTGACAATCTAAACGGATCGAACAAAGAGGCAAGCCTATTCAATACGAGCACCCTCCACGATGACCTGACTCCCAAAGGAGCACCAGCGCTGGATCTATCATTGAAGCAATTCTCTACTGAAATCGATGAGACGCCTACTCGATCTACTGCTGCCGCAATCAAGACGACGGAGCACAATGACGAGGGACCACTGGAGAAGGCTGCTCACAAGATTGAAGAAGTCCTTGCAATCAATACGACAGACAATACTGTACCCAAGGCAGATGGGAAGACTGGACATGTGGAGACGGAGAGGGCTGCCGTCCCCGCGACTGAGAATGTCGCCATCCCTGTGACGGGTGCTGCAGTCATTGCCACCGAAGACACTAAGACAAAGAGACGAAGAGAAGCCTTTGCTGCTGCTGTCGAGACACAGCGTATTGCAGACGAGAGAAAGCAGAAAGAGAAGGACAACAAGAGGAGAGAGAAGGAGGCAAAGGAGGCCGAGAAGAAACGGAAGGAGCAAGAGAAGCGAAAGGCCAAGCAAGACAAGGAAGACGCGAAAAGGAAGGAGAAGGAAGATGCGAAGAGGAGAAAGCAGGGAGCTGTCTTGGTCAAGAGGAACGATAAGGATATCTTGGAGACGAAGAGGAGAGAGGAAAAGGAAGCAGCGGAGAAAAAGCATCGAGAGGATGTTGAGAATGGAGGAATAGGTAAGAAGAAAGAAGTCCTTGCAGCGGGCGATGTAGCCACCGGCGCGACAGCGATTGCAACAACGTCGGTCATCGTCAGCACGACGAAGAGGAAGCAGCCCGAAAAGTATCTCTTGGATGACGAGACAAGAAAGGTAGAGGAAGAGCATGCAGGCGAAGCAAGAGCAGCAGAAGAAGCGCAACTTGTTCGCTTGAACCGAGAAAAAGTCGGCTTGGAACATGACGTCCATGTCGTGCAGGCGACGAAAGCCAAGGAATTAGATGAACTCGAAGTGATCGCGCAGGCCAAGGAGACGGAACTAAGTCAAATCAAGGAACGGGAAGAAGCTGAACTGGCAGCTCTCGTGGCCAACAACGAAGCGGCTCAAGCGAATCTTTCCATGCTTCAAGATCAGAAAGAGAGAGAGACTGCCGAATTGGAAGAGACTAGAAAAGCAAAGGAGCAGGAAGTGCTTGCTCTGCAAAGGCAGAAAGACGCTACTGAAAAGGAGCATACCGAATCCGAGGAGAAGAAGACGGCTGAGTTGGCCGCCGTGGCAGCAGTGGTTGCCAGCAAAGAAGCAGCCGAGAGAGACGTTGCCAAACTTCGAGAAGACAAAGAGAGACAGACTGCAGAATTAGAGGAGGCAAGAAAGACAAAAGAGCAGGAAGTACTTGCACTGCAGGAAGAGAAGGAGGCTACCGACAAGGAGCACGCTGAGTCCAAGGCGAAGAAAGAGGCCGAGTTGGCCGCTGTGGCAGCGGCAATTGCCAGCAAAGAAGCAGCTGAGAGAGACGTTGCCAAACTCCAGGAAGACAAAGAGAGACAGACTGCAGAATTAGAGGAGGCAAGAAAGACAAAAGAGCAGGAAGTACTTGCACTGCAGAAAGAGAAGGAGGCTACCGACAAGGAGCACGCTGAGTCCAAGGCGAAGAAAGAGACCGAGTTGGCCGCTGTGGCAGCGGCAATTGCCAGCAAAGAAGCAGCTGAGAGAGACGTTGCCAAGCTCCAGGAAGACAAAGAGAAGCAGGCTGCAGAATTAGAGGAGGCAAGAAAGACTGAAGAGAAAGAGCTCTCCGATCTTCAAGTGAAGAAAGCCGCCGTGGAAAAAGAGAGCAACGAATCGAAGGCAACCAAGGAAGCTGAATTGGCTGCACTAGCTACCGCAGTCGCAAGCAAAGCAGCAGCCGAGAGAGAGGTCGCACAACTTCAAGAAGACAAGGAAAAGCAGATTACTGAATTAGAAGAGGCCAGGAAGTCGAAGGGAAAGGAGCTTGACGATCTTCAGTCCAAGAAAGCTGCTGCAGAAAAGGAGAGCGACGAATCGAAGGCGACCAAGGAAGTTGAGCTGGCTGCACTGGCCGCAGCAGTTGCCAGCAAAGCAGCGGCTGAGAAAGAATTGGCTCAAATACAAGAGAGCAAGGACAAGCAAGCGGCTGATCTGGCTGCGGCGAAGAAAGCGAACGAAGAGGAGCTGGCTGAGATGAAGAGCAAGAAAGAAGCTTTAGAAAAGGAGAATGCTGATACAAAATCTAAAGAGGAGGCTGCTCTCGCTGCTCTGATTGCTAGTCAAAGAACCGCCGAAGAAGAGATCGCTTCGAAAGAGAAGGTGAAGGAAGAATTGGTACAGCAGGAAGCAAAGAAAAGGGCGCTCGACTTGGAGATTGCAGAATTAGAATCTAAAGCGAGGTCTACTCGACTGTTTCTCGCACCTGCCAAGGTGTCCCGATCGACTCTCACTCCTCTCCTCGGTCAAGTGGCCGGTCATGAAGCCAGTGTATACACGCTAGCCAATGAAGCACTCATCGTCAAGTCCTGTTCGACTGCTGAATCTAATTTCTACCAGAGCGTACTCATCCACCATTCGGCCGACACGCGCAAACATCAGGCAGCTCTTCTTTCGCGACTTCGAAAGTATCTTCCTACTTACCACGGTACCATTGAGCTAATATCCGACGATGCGAGTCGAGAAGCCCGGCTGGCCGTTATCCTAGAGAACCTTACTCGTGGGTACAAACATCCGAACGTGCTCGACATCAAGCTCGGAAAACAACTCTGGGATGAAGATGCAAGTGAAGAAAAGAAGGGAAGAATGATTGAAGCGGCAAAGAACTCTACGAGTCTGGAGATGGGACTCCGTTTGACTGGGTGGCAAATTTGGGACGAGGAAAGGGGAGAAATTGTCAAAGTGGGAAAGAAGTTCGGCAAGACCGTCCAAGCGAGTGAAGTACCTCTTGGCTTGAGATCATTCTTTGGCGTGGCGTCAACAGCTGAAGCGGCAAGAGTGTCGGAAATTTCTGGTAAGAAGATCAAGGCCGTCAACTCAGCTGAAAGTTCTATTGAACGAATCTTGCACGATGCTGTGGTACCTTCCGTCAAGGAGATCATCGACATTGTCAAGAAATTAGAATGGCGAGTACGTGGTGGGAGCATCTTAATTGTCTATGAAGGAGACGAGAAGGAAGTGAAGAGCTTCCTCGATGCGAAAGGAAGCATGCATACTGGCAGGTATTTGACGGACACTGATCAGCTCATCGATACGCATGATCTTGCAAATGCTGGCATCCTGAGCGACAAGTCAAGTCGTCGTATTGTGGACGTGCGTTTGATTGACTTTGCTCACGCCTCCTTTGGAAGGGAGAAGGGCATCGATGATGGCTATCTCGCAGGACTTGAATCGACGAAATACCTCCTGGAAGATCTAACAAAAGCATTGCGCAAGGGCACCCTTCATAGCCAAGAAAACGGTCAAAGTGGTGGCGGTACTCTGATGGCCTCTCTCACCAAAGGTCTCTTTTCACGAGGAGAGGATAAGCCGGTCAATAGAGAAAAGGAGAGTGCGGCTGCGGGAGTGGTGATGGTGGAGAAAATCGCACCGAAGGAAGCTGCCGTACCTGCAAAGGTAAAGGGACACGGAGTCAGCAGCGACAAAGTCGAAGAGGCAGAAGTGGCGGCTGCAGGAGGTGCAGCACTACTGGCGGCCGACAAGAGCAAGTTTAAAGAGCAAGACCTCAAGGAAGACAAAGCGAAGCCCAAAACGAAACGGCACTCACTCTTCAGCTCACCGAGGAAGTCGGAGCTCGTTGCAACACAGAGGGCGGAGCCAGTAGCCGCCGTAAAGGAGAAGAAGGGGGAAGAGAGAGTGGTGAACAACACCTCTGGTGGAGGCTTCAAGGCTCTATTTTCTACAAAGCCAGGTGGCGAATTTGCAAAGAAGGATGCAAATTTAGTGGAAGTAGTGAACGTCATCCAACCACCAAGGAAGGCGAAGGCACCTACGAAAGCACGTACGGCTGAAGTTGGTGCAGTAGCCGAGGTGGTGGCTGTTGCTGTCACGCCGGCCGTTTCGGAAGAAGGGACGGGAAAAGGAAAGGAAAAGGAACGAGTAGGGGACCTGCCAGAAGTTCCTACTACTACGAGTGATAAATTGGACTCTTTCTGGAAAGTCGAAGAGCCTTCCGTGATGAGTGAAGAAGTGGGCAACGTGTCTTCGCTTTCTACTGGACCTAGAAAGCTCTTACGAGTCACCAACCCTGTCAGAGGAGCAGGAAAATCACCTCCCGCTATACAGTATCGATCTGTCTAAAGAAAAACAAGAGTATCCGTTGAAGCTTCTCAGAATTCAGAATTTAATTCCTTTTTCTTGCAAAGTCACAATTCTAGTGTACGCATACATGACCGTAATACCCTGATGTACTTTCCAACATTTCACTGCTCTCTTCTCACTAATAGCGAAATTTTCATTACATTTTCGGACTCGATCTCGAAAGGACAGGGTGCGTTATGCGGTCTGCAGAACGTAGTATTTGGTGGTGATCTAGTCCCCTTAGAGGAAAAGATTGACGCGAGAGAAGACGACGGCAGGACCGAGGCAGGGGCAGGATCACTGTGGAAGAGGAACGCGCGATCGCAGGGCACGGACTTGGATTTTAAGCTCTCGAATTATTACCAGCTCTGCATGCTCTTTCCACCTCGACATCAGGGCGCCGATCTGCCTCCTCCTAGGCTTCACATCTGCTATGGGTGGTCGAGGTGAGAGCCCTCGAGGCAGAAGTCAACGCATTCGGAGGCCACCCAAAGCATATCAAGGTGCCGTATCATGGGAAGAAGCTGAATCATCAAAGGGGCTGGAAAGGAAGTCTCTTTCGACCGCGGGTGGACAGTTTCCAATGGAAGGAGGAGGAAGAGGTGTTGTAGGCAGGGACGATACGATGGGAGAAGACGTAGACTCAGACGATATCAGCATGGACGATTATGATGGTAACACGAGCGATGAATTCGTACCTGATGATGACAACAGACTGGATCATTTGAAGCGTAAATCAGGCGACGGAAAGGCGCAGCAAGACGATTTTGGAAGTGATAGCGGAGAAGAATTTGGCTCATCAGATCAAAGTCTCGACAGTGACGGAGGAGAAGGAGGAGAGCCGACAGTACACTCAACTTCCAATATCGACCCTCGGCTATCACAGAATGATTTTGAACGGGCAAGTAGGGCAAAGAAGAGAATGTTGTATCAGTCTCTTCGTCGTGGAGGACTAGAGAATCCAGAAGGTTGGAGAGAAGTCGGTCAACGCAATCGACAGAAACAAAAGCAGGACAGAGAAAGAGCTTCGCCAGAGCGGGAGGGTGTAGTGGAAGTGGAAGAGAGTGAAATTCAGTGAGTGACGTTGAAATGAAGTGGGGCCAAGAAACTGCCGTTTCAGCTCAACCTGCTTGTCATTACCTTCCCCTCTTCTATTTTCAAGAAATCTTGCCGATGCATTCTCTGGTCGAGGAAACGATGCGACGATCGCTCAAGTGGAGAGGTGGCAGTCTGCACTACACGTTCGCGATCAGGAGCCAGAAGACGAAGAGCTTGATGAAGACGCATTTGAGCAAGACGTGCGAGGCGCAGTTGGGTTCAAAAGAAAAAAGAGAATTCGAGGGAAGGATGGTGTTGCTCAAAGAGCTCCTCGCCAAATAAAATTGCCTGCGCCTGTTGCTGCTCTACTTTCTGAAGCGAATATTGCATTTATCGAAGGTGATCTCGCTAGTACGATCAGTAAGCTGGAGGAAGTGATTCGACTAGAGCCAGCCATTCGATCGGCATGGGCTACTCTTGCTTTGTGCTTCTCAGAGCAAGACAGGCCTGCTCAAGCGATGCAATGTCGAATAATGGAAGCGCACTTGACGTCGAGATCGATCGATCTTTGGGCAGATTTGGCTTCTTCTTCCAAGGAGATGGGTCTGCTTGAACAGACCATTTACTGCCTTACCAAAGCTATCTCATCGAGTCGAGAAAAGGATAAGAGTGATGTACTTGACATCATGTGGGAGCGATCACAGCTGTACGAAGAAATGGATGAACCCCGAAGAGCAGCTCAAGGCTACCTACGTATGCTACAGTATCGACCACAAAATCAGAGCATCATCCGACAATTGATTCCCCTTCTATTCCAGTTAGACATGCTACATCGAGCAATCGATATTTTGCAAAAGTGCGAAGAGTGGAATATGGAAGCATTCCCTGACCCACTCATAGATCCGGCCATGCTGGACACGGAGGCAGACGTAGGACCCGACTTGGGAAACACGTATGACTCAAACGAGGTAGTCACACTAGCCGATCTCCTTTTGCGCGATGGTCGACCACAAGAAGCTTTGCATACGATTCGTAGGGGCGCTAGATGGTTGGACGGGAGAGGATTTGAAGGATTCTGGGATGACGTTCTTGCTGACGATCGTGAATTCGACGAAAGTAGGGAAGAAACAGAAGATAGAGAAAGTACGTACGGGAGGAGGGTGGAATTAGCACCCGTTCACTATCTTGAACCAGAGTTCCGCTTTCAATTGGCAATGGCGAGAGCTCGACTGGGTGATAGCAAAGAGTGTAGACGACACTTTGATATTTGGAGGAGGGATGCTCATGTTGGCGATCAAATGGATCACTTTACAGAGATGGCGGATGAATACATTCGATTAGGCAGCGTAGAGAAGGTGAGCGAAGAGATGAGGATGGACTGGTTCGACGAGGCCTTGCAGATCACGACGAACCTACTCGCTGAAAGACAAGTGACAAACGAAGACACGGATGGAATCATCGGTGACTACAAAAGGATAGCGGGGTGTTACATGGGCTTGAATGATAGTCAACAAGCTGCAGAATGGTTGAAGCCGGTCATTGAATACAACCCTGATGACTTTGAGAGTATGCTACGTCTTGCGGAAGCGTATGAGAACATGGGACAACGCGAGACTGCAATCGATCTTGTCACCGAGCGTGAGTCCAGAAAGGTCGGGAAAGGGCTTTGCGAATAGCTTGTCTTATTCTACTCTCCGCCCCCCCCCCTTTACCCATTCTACTCTCTCCTTCTTGCGCAGTCGTCCGATCGAAGAGAGAACGTCAAGTGCAATCCAGACCAGCGGATAGTGCGCCTATCGCTGCCAATGACCCTCTCACTCAATCGATGTCCTTCTTTGCAGAGATTCAGTCGAAATCAGCTCGAGACGGTGAAGAAGGCATCAACAAGCAAACGATGAGAGAGCAGAGAAAGGAGTTTGAACGGATCCGAGAAGTGGAAGCTGGCCTTTCTTGGTCAAGACTGAAGGCAAAAGAGGAGGAAGTCTTTTTCGACGGTTGGTGGAGTGTGGACGTTGATTTTGTTGGTGGTGGTGAGGATGTCGATCACGGCAAGAGGAGGTATGGTGACCCCGAAAGCACTCAAGCTCGAATGGCTCGATTTGACAACGTGACACTTTGGCTTGCCGATGCCGAACAGCTGGTCAATCAATTCCAAAACACTCCACAGCTGTATCCTAAAAACCGCACCAAGAAGTTCCGGGGGGTGTTTCGGACAAAGAAGAAGAAAGCCGACATGGTGGACAGCCAAGCGAATGCCATCTTGGCACGACTTGGCGACGAGCTGCTATTCGACGAGCTTCAAGGAGGAAGAGATACGTATGAATTCTCTACTTTCAGGGGCATCACCTTGGACGATTGGGTGACGCTCATTATGCAATATGCCTTTGTACTGACGAAAGTAGGTGAATTTGAAACGGCTGAAGGAGTCATCAACAGCGTCTTAAAGTCTAGCGTCGTCTGGACCGACGAGGAGAGGAAGAGATCTGTGCAGATTTGTCTTGCTAGTGAGTGAATCGCCAGCGAGCGCGGTGGTGGGGGGCTGCATTTCACTTCATACGGGTCCTCGTCTCTCTACTTCTCTATCTCTGACGCTTGTCGCAGGCTGCGCCCTCTATGCTCAACAATATGGCAAGACGTTTGATCATTTGACTTTCCTCACCACCGAGTACCAGTTTCACAACGAACCGCTACGAATCATCTTTACACTAGCCAATAGTATAGGTTTTTCGTCCTTTTCTTTCTTGAATGAGCAGAGCAGCTTGAAGAAATTTCATCGTAGGATTCGAATTCATGATGTCATTGCTCAGGGCGGTGCTTGCGTCTTCAGCAGGACAAACAAGCGTTGGATCGTGAAAGAGAAATTGAACAAGAGACTGGGCAAAGGAGTGGGCGAAGACGAGACGGATAGCGGAGAGGAGGACGACGGCGAGGAGGACGATGACGAGGAGGAGGAGGACGACGACGACGACGAGCAAGATGAGGATGGAGGCGAAGACCAAGCCTTGTCAGCAGCTGCTGGAAGGAATGAGTACGCGGTGTCGTCTATGAGAGCGCAAGATACATGGCAAGTCATCAGAGAAGAGAGTGACATTACGCCCCTCAAGCATGCACCTCCCAGAAAGATCAACCCTGCCAACGACGCATTTTACGGCTGTCTTCTGCTTCCTTCTTCCAATGGGGTTCCCTCCATGGCCTATTTCACTCGAACCTTTGCCAGACAACAGAACGATCCGCTAATCTGTCTCACTTCCGCTATTGCCTGTTTTGGAAGAGCTCAAAACAGACAAGTCGACAATCGACACCAAGTCATCGTGCAAGGCTTCGCTTTCTTGGATCGCTATCGCACTCTTCGAAGGGATCAGAGTCTGGCGGCTTCCTCGAGTGAAGTGGAGTACAATTTCGGGAGGACGTTTCATCTTTTGGGATTGTATCAACTGGCAGTACCTCATTATCAAAAGGTGCTCGAGATGCACGAGAAAGGTGATAAAGCCCCACTCAAAGCAAAGCAGACGGGCTTCCTCGCTTGGCCGGAAGCGGCCTACAACCTCGTTCAGATCTATCTCATCTCGGGAAATACAATCCTGGCCAATCAGGTCCTGGAGCGGTACCTCATCGTGTAGTTGTAAGATTTCTCGTTTCGCCTGTATATCAATTGTATACGAAGTAAAGTATATATGTGAGTGCGGTGGTGTTCTGATACTACAGTATGATTAGGGGAAGCGAACCGCTCCTGCCTTTTGCACATCTGATATGGGAGGATAGAGTAATATGTGAGCGACGATTGCACGTTGTATCTTGCTCGGCCAGAAGCCGCCTCTGCCTACGCACCATCGATGGATATCTTGTGGCCAACGAGCTCACGAATGTTGTTGATGCCATATCGAATCATCGTAGGCCTCTCTAGACTCAGACCCCAACCCAACACATTCACACCTTCCGGCAAACCCATCGGCAACAGCATTTCCGGTCTGAACATGCCTGAATTACCTATTTCCACCCATTTCCCCAATCCTTTATGATAGCTGAAAATCTCTAGACTGGGTTCCGTGTAGGGATTGTACGCTGGCTTGAATCGCAGATCGGTGACGCCCATCTTGGAGAAGAAGATTTGCATGAAGCCTATCAGATCGCCTAGTGTGATGTTATGATCTGCCACGACCCCTTCCACTTGATGAAATTCTGCCAAGTGAGTGGCATCTACTGCCTCATTCCGGAACACTCGATCAATTGAAAACAGCTTTGCCGGCTTGAAACCACCAGGTTGATTGGCAATAGCATAGAGCATGGCTGATGAGACAGCGGTAGTGTGCGTTCGCAAAACTAGCTTCTCTGTAATCGGACGGGAGAATTTGTACTTGTATCCCGTCGAACCATAACCGCCTTTCTCGTGCACCTCAATCACTCTCTTGAGGTAGTCTTCCGGTATTTCTTTTGCCGCTACTGGATCTTTGACGAAAAAGGTGTCTTGTACGTCTCGAGCAGCGTGTGTTTGAGGGACAAAGAGACTGTCGAAACACCAAAAGGAGCTCTCCACAAACCGATTCGTCGGCATTTCTGCGAATCCCATCTCAAAGAAGATGTTTCGGAACTCCTCTCGGACTTTGAGCAGAGGATGGAGAGCGCCAGAAGCTGGAACAGAACCTTCCGCGTTGAAGTTATACTCTTTGAAATCAGCATTCTTCCATGCTCCGCTGGCAATCATCTCAGCCGTCAGGTCGGTCTCTAGCTTCTTTACCGTCAAAGCAAATTTGGTGCCCTTGGTCACGCTGAAATAGACGAGCTTCCTGCGAAGGTCGTGGAGGGGGGTAATGTATCAGCGTTGCACCTGGCTACTCGTGCTCGTCTTTCTTTCCTCTGCATCCCCACCTCGACTGGACGAGCTTCCTGCTCCGAAGCTCCTTCATCTTCTTCTCCGCGTCTTGTCCCCCTCCGCTAACCTCTCCTTTCTCTTGAATTTGCCGCAGGTCTTCACTGGCTTCGTCTTTGATACCGTCTACACCCTCCACTCTAATCAGCTTGAGTGGATCAGACGGATCCTTCTTGATCCATTTCTTGGCGAAACCCTTCCCTTGTCCGACCTTCAAGACATCCACCCCCAGCACTGTCTACAATAGTGACGGATGAAATCAATGCCACAGAAACATGGAGGCGGGAAGATCTGCTTTCGACATACCTTGAGATCAGCCATACTCTTTCCTTCGCTACCTCCTTCCGGAAGTGCAGCCCAAATCCTCGCCTCTGGTGATCCCTCTTTTGCCACTACATGACCCTCTTTGGTCGGCGTATATGAAATCTCATCAAAAACCTTGAAGTCGATCATCTGGCAGTAAGAAGATGGCAGTATATCTTAGTATCTAGAAAGGATTCTACTCGCTCACGACAATTCAATCGAGTTCCACACATATACTTACATCTCGGCTCTTGAGGCTGTTGAGCACACCTGTAAGGCTGACCTGCCAAGCAGCTCTCCGAGTGAAATATTCCTCCGAGGCAGTGACTTCCTTCCATGATGGCTTCGGTGTAGCGCTCTTCCATAGCTCTCTCGTATCCTTGATGACGCCTCCACTACTTTCGACTATTGCCAGCAGATCTTCTTGCGAAGGCACAGCGGATGAAGGCGATGTCATTGTTGCTCTGCGGGACCTGGATTCTGGCCTGAATCCGAAGTAATAGGAGCAGCAGGCAGGCAGGCGAGATAGCATCTTTCTCTCTACATCTCTTTTTCAAAATGATCGTTCGTGCTTCTTGAATTGGCAGCCAACTCACCCACGTGGGATGACTCGAGCGTGGAAGATAGTATCTATACGTGCACTGACCATCTCAACTTTCAGATTCGATTCGGTCCTCCTAAATTTTTAGCTCCTTAAGGGGACGTCGAGAGATAGCTTGGTTGCTGCTTGCAGTCTTGCTCGCACCACATTAGACGAGGATGTTAGCAGATCAAGAGGCGGACGAGCTTTCCTCAGAAGTCGAGACACCGCCAAAGCAAGGGACGTTGCTTCTCGTCTTTATTCATGGGTGTGTAATCTGTTTAGCAGGCTGAAGAGAAGGTGAATGAATGAATGAATGCGTCTTGGGCTGATACTTTTCTGTAAAACAGATTCAAGGGCAGCGAGAAGACGACATTTGGTGACTTTCCCAGTAGGCTGGCACATATACTGTCACAAACACTCACCTCACTGGAAGTTCAACCCGTGATATACCCTACCTACGACACAAGAGGATCGTTATCAAAAGCTGTAGAGGCTTTCGTAGATTGGCTCACGACGACGTGCGTGGATATAGAGTGTAAGCCCGTTGAGGAAGGTGATGAGGCGCTGTCAGGAAGGGGCAAGGGGGCTGGCTCGGTCAAAGTGGTACTGTGCGGCCATAGTATGGGAGGCCTGGTGGCTGTTGATGCGGCACTAGAAATCGCAAAGAGTGGAGGAGTTCAGAAGGGCAAGTTGTGGCCAAGAGTGTGCGGTGTTATTGCTTGTGATACACCGGTGAGTCCATGGCAAAGGCATGGAAAGAGGTGATTCAGTCGTGCATGCTGATCTTCTGCGCTTCTTGCAGTATTACGGGGTGAATCCAAATGTATTCAAGAATACGGCCAACAAGTATCATGGCTACTACCAGACAGCAATGTCAATCGGAACCCATCTGGCACCCGTCGGGACAGCAATCGCCTCTTATTGGGCTTCCACTTCGACATCGAATAGCAAAGACACCAAGCGCATAGAAGGTGGCGCTTCTGGCGACAAGAAGAAGAGCTCTTCTTGGACTAGTGCTCTGTTGGCTACTGGCGCTGTTGCTTTAGCGGGTGGTGCAGCCGCTGGGACGTACATGGGAGGTGGATGGGATTATCTTAGTGACCACTTCTTGTTTGTGAGCAATCTTTGGGATGACAAAGGCATGAAGAAAAGGTGAGGAGAAGTAAGTGTGTCGACTTTGCTTGGAGTGAAGAGAACTCATGCATCCCATTTGGCCCCTGTATACAGACTGGACGACCTCATTGAGACACCACAGATCTTTTTCCATGCGCTGTACAATCGACTGCCTCCATTGCCGACCAATTCACTTCGTGCAAGCCACCCTAGAACATTTATTATTCTACCCCCTCAAGCCAGCGCCGCATTAGACTCCTTTGAAGCGATAGACAACAAGGTAAGAGATGTTCTCCTCGAGGAACGTTTGGTAGTCCAGAAAAGCTCCTGCTGACCTGTCAGCTCTTCACCCCTCCCCTCCCACACTCTTGCACACGTAGTCCGCGCCAGATGAGATAGACGCCCATACGACCATGTTCTACACTTCGTCGTCCTCTTATTATCACTTGGGACTGCGTTCGGCTGCTCTCATCACTACTTGTTTGGAAAATGAAGAGCAATACGGCGATCAAGTGCACACCCAATCGAACGGCAACAGAGAGCACGGTCAGAGCAGCGAGGATGCTTATGGTGTGAAAGAAGAGGAAGACGTCAAGCCAGCGGAAAGGCCACCGTCTTACAAACAAGAGGAAACTTGAAAAAAAAAAGAAGACCCTAAACATATGCAAATGTGATCGAGGTCGTGCTACTAAAATACAATGAAGGACGCCACGCCTTTCGTTAGCCCAGTGGAGGCGCAAGATGTCTACAATAGACCAATTGATCGCCGCAGGACCGCTCTGGCATGAGCTACCCTTTCGTGCCACCACCAAAGATGCTCTTTCGACTCCAAACGCCGCCTCTCTTGTTCGAGCTTGTCGCAGATGAAACGATGCTCTCGTCGCCATCATTGGTGAGATGTCTACTGTCATTATCGCCGTTGCGCACAGTGTCTCTCCAATCAGATCCTTGCCGATTAGTAGCCTCAAAAGGCTGCATAGCACTCCTGCCTAATATTCTTGCAATCTGTTCGTGATTGTTGGTCAAATCTCCAGAAGACTGAGAGTACGTTCTCGCGTCATTCTCACTGAAGTCATCATCAACAAAGAAGCTACTGAGATCATGCAGCTGATTTACGATATCACCCAAGTCGGCAATTGGCTGGACTACTTGCTGATGTTGCAGTTGTCGTTGTTGCTGCTGCTGCTGCTGCTGTTCTTGCTGTCTCTGCTCTTGCTGACTTGCACTTTCGGCTGTGTTCGATGTAAGTGGCATACTTCTTTCGTCGTCCCCTCTTCCTCGATCTCCCCCTCCTCTTCTCCTTCTTTCGTCGTTGTCGTCGTCGTCCTCTTCTCCTTCATCATTTCGACTGACTGTCATGGTCGCCTCAAAGACGTTTTCATCTGCGTCGTAATCGTCTACAAAGTTCACTTCGCCGACAGGTGGTGTATCCAACAACAACTCCACGCTCTTGAAAACACTCAAGATGTTGATCCTTGTTCTCGTAGTGCAATCCTGAATGTCGGAGATGGACCACCCTGACTCTTCCGGTTGACCGAAGAGGGAATTAATCTCGTTGATGGAATCTTTATTGCGAGAGTGATGTTGCTGTTGTTGTGCTGTTTGTTGACTGCCTGGGCCGCCGTAACCGCCTTGTCCTCCTCGAAGCTTGTCATCGACGTCGTTGTTATTGTTGTTATTGTTGTTGTTGTTGTTGCTGCTATTGTTCAGACGAGGATTGCCACTCACACCCCTCCGTAGTACAGGCTGATAGCTCATACGTAGGATCTGTTGCGCACTGGGACCAGCTCTACTCTTTTCGCCGTTTTGAGTTCCGTCACTCCCGTTCGAACTTGCCCTCAGGACAATGCTCTCTTCCAAGACTTCTAGCGCCGGCAGACTCAAATTCGTGTTCAACAGCCGCAGAAGTGGCATCAATAACTCCGACCCCAGTTGAAAGACATCGTCTCCCTTTGTGTTGACAGTTTGGAAGAACAGTTTCAAAATCTGGAGTGTCTGCTTTCGAAGCCACTCCTGTGAATTGAATGTTAAGCCCATCAACAGTAGAATGGTGTCCTTGGCGTAATTTGGCAGGAACCCACCGCGGATGCAGCAATTGATAGCTTGTCGAATCAAATCATCCTTTGTTCGGAACCGGTTCTTGGCAATACTGGTGGCCACCCTTTGCAGGTCCACTTTGTTCTTCTTCGAGGCCAGAGCAGCAATGTCTTCGGCTATTCCAATGACCAGTCCTTTCTCATCATCATCATCTTCGTGATCTTTGCTGCTGTTCTTGCTGGCATTGTTGCTCGGCTCGTCTGTCATCTGCAAGAACCAAGGCAGTAAGCCAAGAAAGAAGAAACCGAGCCTCGTGTCAGAATGATCGATCATTTGATCATTGTCGATCTTGATCAGTCTCGCCAGCAGTCGTACACAGTTTTGAGATGCCTCGGATGACTTTAGGCCTCTCATGACCAGTGCTTGAACTCCACCCATTTCACCTTCCCATCCATCCGGACATTTCCTTTGCAGCAAAGACACCACGTCTGCCGAATTCAAGTCCATGCCGCAATCAAGCAGCAGATGAAACAAGCCAATCGATTGCACAAATTCCGCCTCATTCACCGTACTCAAGCAAGCGACGTTCATCCAAAAGACGTGACAAAGTATGTCCATGTGCGAAGAAGCAGAGCCCGGGCCTATACTCTTCACTATTGCTTTCAAGGTGTACAAGATCTCCAAGGCAAACGTCTGGTTATCGATTCGGATCGAGTCGGAGATTGTATTGCTCAGCCTGCCCAGCATATCTGCCAGCATGGAGTAGTTGATCTTCGGCAATAGGATGCGGAAAGCTTGGAAAGATCGACAGGCCATGTGACGAACAGGATTGGAAGTGGCCCAAAAGAGAGCAACGTTGCCCCATTGCTCATTCAACTTGGGGAAGATGCCAAAGAGTACGGAAAGCGTTTCCAAGACAGTCGTCCTCATCATTCTCGGTGTATGAGAAGCATCCAAGTCTAGGTCAAGATCATCATGCGTCCAAAAGATGCTGGTCCCCTTTGTGAAGAATTGATCGACATGGCTGTTGACTTCGCCGCTGCCATGTTCTGCGCTGAGAGAACGGAGTAGCTGTTCAAACATGGCCATGACTTGCTCTTGCGTGAATGGACTGACACTGTCGACATTGATGAAGATTGCGTGCAGCAGGAGCGGTAGCTTGTCGATGAGCAGGTAGGACTTTTCGTACGTCAGTTCTCCTACAAACAAGACCGCCACTTGACCAGGTGAAAAGGTCTGCTTTCGTGAGGGTGGTGGAAGTAGTGCTTCGATGTTGGCCAAGTAGAGGTGATCTAGCGCTGGATCGGGCAAGGACATGCTCTCCAGTTCCAGAGGAACGGGTATCATGGAAGATGGCTCGATGTACGAGCACAATTCGGAGAGAAGACAAGGCGCCAAGACTGTGTGAGAAAGACAAGAGACCGCTCTTTTGGCGTGAGTGATGAACAAGGAACTCCGAAGGTAGAGTGCTTGCTGAATCAAGAATTTCACCACGATGGAGGCATTCAGGACGTAGTGAGGCCCTTCCGCCATACTTGCCCACATGTCTTGAATCTCGAAATTGTGTTCGTCACCGTACTTGATCGTCAGCGAGAGGAGATTGCAGAGTACCAAGGTCGCACTCCTTGGTAGTATCACGCTCGAACTATCATAACCTTCTTCCACCAATTCAATCTGATGCAACCATTCCGGCAGAAGCCCGAGCGTGGTGGCTCTCCTGATCAAATCGATCGAAGGAAGTCGAAGAGTATACTCGCACAGCATGGCCACCTTCAGATTCGGAAACATTTCAGCGAGAAAAGTCGAAACGTCCCTTTGCGCGCGCAGGTAGGTAGCCGGCAGAGGACTCGACACACCTCCTTCTATCGCTTGTAATGATGGCAAGGGTATCCTCCTCTCCACGTTGATGTCGCTATCACCGTGCTTCGTGACGACACTACTCAGCAGCGCAAATGCTTTCTTTCTCATCACGGAATCTGGATGCCCTAGTTTGATAAGTCCCAAGCAGAGGATCTCCTGCAGCGGAAGAACGCTCCTGCCTATCTTCTCGATCAAGACTTCACTAAAGACGGCAAAGAAGGATCTGCTTGCTGTTGTTTGTTCCGATTCTGCAAACGCATACCTTGTCGTCTTCTCAATCAACTCTTCGTGGGACGTGTTGTGGAGAAGGAGTGCTTTGAGAGCTCTACGGGCCACCGCATGATTTTGCGGGGAAGGGCTGATGAATAGATAGTGTAGCCATTCTAGCAAAGACTCCGTATCCAGATTTGACCCGCTCATCGGCGCCGGAACAGCACTTCCCACCAGAGTGATCACGCCTTGGCATAACGAGGCCATTGCGCTACTTGCATGTAGAGAGAGCAACTGAGTCTCATTGCGAAGAAGAGTCAAGACGTTTTCCCGATTCCGATCTTCGCGATACTGTTCAGCGACTGTAGCCAGTAGATTGGCCAACTTGGAGGGCCCATCCTTGGCGGCTTGACTGAATGAGTGCCACTCTCGAAACAGTCGGAACATTCGAAGCTTCGTCTCAAACGTCAAGTAGCGCTCACTAGCATCTTGAGATAGGTTATCGTGCAGGGAGTTGAAAAATTCCTCTACTACACCGGCAAAGAATCGTCTCAGCCGATGGAATTCCCAATCTCCGCGAACCTCTCGATCGGTGAGAAAGTTGAATGTCTCCTTTACCCACTGCAAGATCAAGAAGATGACACTCTGTTCCTTGATCACCTTGGCCATATGAGGGGAAGTCGATTGGATTACGTGGGCTACTGCTGTTCGAAGTCTTTCGTGTCTTCTGCTTCGTCTTGCTCCGACTCGGGTCGTCTTGAAGTCTTCACTTAATTGCGTGCTCACCGTTTGCATCGTTTCTAGTAGTGTCTTGTACAGGTTGATGTTGATGTTGCCGAGTGAAGATACGACGGCATCCCGGAAGCGTGCGTGGTCGGAAGCCATGAATGGAATCAATTTCTGGAACAAGTCCTTTGCTGCGATCACTCGATCACCAAGAGAGGATGGTCCGCCGTCGCCAGAGTTTGCTATTCTATTCCGATTTTGTCCTTCAATCGACGTCGTCGTGGTACAGAGCGCTAAGATGTACATCTTCCAATGCTCTGCCATCAAGCTCTGCTCTGCATTCAAGCTTTCATTGGCGTTTGCTGTCACATTAATCCCACTTCCACTCTGCCCCTTCATCGTATTGTTCCCTCCTGAATGTGTGACCGCAGTGTTAAATCGATTGCTCGTGCCTGCTGCCATGGAGACTGCTCCATCCATCCACAGCACTCGAGTGGTAATGAAAGATCGAAAGACGGCGACGGTGGTAGGAAAGTGATCCAGACACATGCGAAGAAAGCGAGGAATGACGAGGAACCAAGTAACTAGCTCGTTCGACTTCTCACTCGCAGCCAGATCGCCCAACGTTTCCTTCGACAGATGCCGTCTCTTCCACTTCTTCGTTCTTGCCTTGTCCCACGCCGTCATGTCGGCGTACTCCTCCTTGCTTGCATTTGTCTCTTCCACGAATCTACTGCAAGGCATGTCGAGCAAGTGTATGATGCGGGTAGATTCCACCTCCTCTTCTATCAGAGTCGCCGTGGCGCTCTTGCCGGCCGCATCACCGTCACCCTTCCTTGTCGCAGAAGGATGCACAAAGGTGTCGTCTAATCTAGCGACAACACGCAGCACACCGACAGCTTGCCTACGAAGAGGTCGCCACGCAGAGCAGAGTAGGAAGAGTCCAAAGGCTTCCACCTCATCGATGATTGCCCACGCACTCGTCCTCTCCATCTCCCACCCCTTTTGCCCTGCATTCGTACTTTGATTCTTCTTCAGCTCCTTTGACCAGATGTTCAGCGACTCGATCCACAGTTTGATAGACTGCTCCACTTTGGACAAGACGACTAATTGGTTGGGGTGTTGCTCCCAGCAGAACAGCTCTTGTCGGAAGATCGATCGCATGTATCCCGATACGACGGCCGTCGCCCCACCTTTGCGTTGGCTAGCGATTCTCTGCAGACAAGCAGAGGCTGATTCTGCCAAGTGAGGATCAGCGCTGAAGTGAGCTTTAAAAAGCGCAGACAAGACACTGGAGAAAGGAATGCTCGAGCTTAGACATCGGGGCCATGAATCAAAGCAAGCTCGCAGTAGGTCCATCGTAGGTTGCGTGTCTTTGCTGTAAGCAGTGACAAGTCTAGCGTCATGATGAATCTTCCAAGAGAACCTTTCCTCATCTCCTAAGCTTTTATGAGCTGCCATGGCTGAAGTAATTGAAGTCCCGCGGGTGATGGTCACCTGATGTTCGTCAAAGATGGTAATCGAGCCGATCTGATGATCACATAATAGAGCAATCTTACCAATTAGATCATTGAATTGATTCTGCGCCACTTCTATTTCTGGACGAGCAAACGTAAAGGTGTCCATCAACTCGTCGCCAAGGTCGCCTCTTTCCACGTCCACATCAACGTTCGCTGGAAATGCCGGTGAGTCTCCCTTCACGTACGAGTCTAGCGTCAGCAGGATTGCTCGAATGGCAATCGTCATCCTTTGCTTGGTAGACAGCAACTCCGGTTGTAGAGACAGGGTATTGCCTCCAAGGGCTTGATGTCGCATAAAGTCGAGCACCAAATCTCGTCCAAATTCAAAGTGACGATAGAGAACAAGATGCACTAGAACAATGTGGGACGTGGGCTTCGTCACATCAGAAGGCATGATGGTCGTTCGATTCGGTGGGAACCAGATCCGAAAGAAGGATTCTAGTCTTTTCGTCGTTGTCGTGGAACTCTCACGACATCGGAAGATGTACGTCCAGAGTAGACAGACGGCAGCATTGAGGACAATGCTACGAACGGCCCGGTCTTTGTTCAATTTGGCGACCCCTGCTTCAAGACAAGCATACCACGACCAGCCAAGACTTTGACCTTCCTTGTTTGTCGTCCCTGTGGATGTCTGCAAGAACTTGTCTTCCGGTGACACGCAAAGCAAGGCTACATAGAGGGGGTAAGCAGCAGACCAGTACCTTGGCTTGGAGAGCATAGCA
This sequence comes from Exobasidium rhododendri, assembly GCA_026210745.1. Classification (NCBI taxonomy): domain Eukaryota; kingdom Fungi; phylum Basidiomycota; class Exobasidiomycetes; order Exobasidiales; family Exobasidiaceae; genus Exobasidium; species Exobasidium rhododendri. The sequence continues at coordinate 3,871,023 of CP110630.1, forward strand.
AAAGCACGAGGAGCTATCGAGTCAAGGGCTTTAATCCACGTCGGATGGTGAAGCTCAGCCGTGGCAGACTGGAAAGGTTCGAGCAGGAAGGTGGGCGTCAACGAACGAGCAGAGAGAGAGAGAGAGAGAGAGAGAGACACGCATCAGGGAGGACTCACCTTTGCGACTGGCAGCATCAGTTGTGTCAGCGCTTCAGCGTACGCAATTTTGATCCTCTGTCCATGAGCTGCAGCAAAGTGTTTCGAGATCACCTGCAAGAATTCGGCTCCTTCTTCGAACAGCTCCATTGGGTAAGGCGTGATGTTTAGATGGCGGATCGCAAGAATAGCCGTCTCCACAGCAGGGTCTCCCTCCTTGGAGGAGGTAGCTGTAGAGCCTCGTTGACACTCGGTCAAAAAGGAGATGAAACGATCGCCCACCGCAATGAAACAAGATTTGGAGAGGACTCCAATGAGCTGCGTAGTTGCTTCAAAAGCTTCTGCTTGCATCTTGGAAGGCACTGTTCTTTCTCGACTACAATCTTTCATTAGTTCAAAGGCGCCAGACTGTAATTCATTCATGTGAGTATCGCTCAAGCCAGCGGTCCGACCATCGGAAGCGCTTCCAGACACGAAAAGAGAGGCGATCTGAGACAGGGCTCTACAAAGAAGGAAAGCGGTAGCGAGGACCTTCCTCCTTGTCAGGACATTGACTATGTCCTTGACTCCTAGGCTCAATCCACCTTGACTTCCTGCCAGGGCAACTCGGACTTCACCCATGTCCACTCTTTCTTCTAGCAGCGTTGCCCTCCACTGAAACAGACTGTCGATTACCGGCTTGGCGTTCTTGCGCGAGATGTGTGCTAATGAGTCTATTAAAGCGTCCAGGGAGGGGTCGACCTTGGATCCTAGAATGCGATGTAGCGAAGGATCGGATTCATCAACTCCACCCATCGCACCTCGAATTCGAACACCTGCTAATGTTATGAAGCGGGTGCAAAGTACATTGATAGCGTACTCGGAAGGTGTCACTGGCTCGATCAAGCCGACCCCTGATGGGAGTGAAGCTTGCGAAGAGTTGTCGATTGCTTGAAAGAAAGGACGAATTACCATGGGTGGTCCACCGGGTTGCTGCTGTAGCTGCTGCTCTTGCTTCCATCGTGGCGTCGTAGATTCTGCCATCGGTGTCTGAGAACCCCTTTGCAAAAGGTCAAACGAACCTCGACCTCCCTCTTCCGACGTGATCACACTATCTCCTGTAGATCCTCTGCTGTTCTGCCATGAATCAACATATAGTGGCTGCGGTGGTAGTAGAGGTCCATCTGTTTCTGCATAGCCACCCATCGAATCAGGCATCCAAGTGGGAAGACGAGAAGCGTTGTGCAAATCGGTAGATGACTGATTACTTCCTGAACGATCGTGATATTGAAAAGGTGGATGAGGTGCCCTTATGAGATCAATATCGTCTGTACTTGAATTGGGCGGGAAAGTTCGATTGGAAAGTGACCTAGCATACGCTGTCTTGGCTGGTGGTGCGCTATGACCCGGATAAGCATCAGGATAAGGGAGAAGAGGAGGCAGGCTAGGCCCAGTAGCTGAAACACCAGTCGACTCGCTCAAAGAGGATGCTGCACCTCCATTTGGTCCTGCGGAATGATCGGAATGAAGAGAATTGTTGTAATTGTGCTTCAGATAACTGGCTGTCTGAGCAGGATTGACAACGTTGACTCCTCTGTTGCGCGAAGTGGACGAGATCTGGCTCTCATTGCGAGAGTGACTTTGTAGATTCAGGTCGCTAGTACTGGCTTGCTTCAAGTTTGCAGAATTTCCTGCAGCATTGAAGGGATTCCGCAATTGTGGGGGATACCCTTCTTGTGTGGAAGTGCCGTAAGGTAGGTTTGGTTGTCCATACTGTTGTCCTTTGATAGCCGCTTTCAGGGAGGCAAACGAGCCTTTCTTTGCAACAAATGCAGACGAAGAAGAAGAGGGTCCTACGTTGTGATTACTTGCGTTATTTAACCGATTGCTGGAAAAAGTACGATTCGCATTGCTCAAAAGAGCGCCACCTCCGGTCCTCGACCCATTGCTGCTGCCGTAGCTTACAGCTGACCCAGACCTCGAGTGATTGTTCAATTCAGCTCCACGGAATGGCCGGGAACGTATCGGCTGTACACTAGAGAATGTGTAGTCGTCGTTGTTGGGGTCGTATATCGCATCGTCGTCGAGATCTGGAATGGCAATCTGCTCCATGTTGAGCAGAATATAAAGGTCGTGTAATGCTGACGAGCGAGAATACGATCAGGCCTTCCTCTTGCTTGCGCAATGCTTAAATTTGTGGACTCAAGCCTGCCAAAAGCTGCAAGCTACCTTTGTGGTCGGCAACGTCCACTTTCGCCATCGATCACCAGCCAGGAAGGACGTACGAGCAAGTGCAACATAGAAAGAAGTGCCCCGTAAAACCTTCCCAGTGTCTCGACATCAGCCTCTTTGTGGAGAGAGAGTCACGACACGTGAATTGGACCGAGAGCGCGAAACAGAGGACCAACCTTCTTAGAGTTTGTGGTGAGGGAGTGGTGATAGAACCTCTTCAGTCGAGTCCTGGGCCGTCTTCCACCAGCTCAATCTAGCTTGCACCCTTGCATGGCGGCAATGCCATTGCGACTCATTTCAACATCGCTTGAGGCTTTTGCTGGGTCAAGGCAGAGCAACTCAGCGATTTCACACAACATTCCAACAGACTACCCAAATGTACCGTCGTCTTCTCAGCCGGCCATCTCAGCTGGATGTTTCACCGATGAGGCTTTCGCTATTGTTTCGACGCCCTTCGCCGATCAATATGTACTAGAGCTGCAAATTCTGCCACTGACATCATCACAGAGTACTCTGAAGGCCCATCAGCTGCTGTTCTCGTCACCACTTTTGGAGACAGCCTTCTTGAGTTCAAATGGAGATAATAGCCTTACCCTTCAGGTCTGTACGGCGACAGGCATCATCTATCGGATTCTTCTCCCGCTCGATCTTTTAGAGTCTATTGATGAGGTCCCGGCACGATGGATAAGCGAATATCGACTAAGCTCGCTAGGCTACGACCCACAAGACATCTTTGAGCAGGGGTTGCTGACACGCTTCCATGCCTCTGATGACGGGCTTGTAGCCTTGATCGCATGTAAAGATGGACGAACAGTCAAAGCTGTATGGGAAGCAGACGCAAGGTCGGTAGAGACGTTAAGAGGTGAGTTTGTCGTCCCAGAAGTCAATGTAAACAGTCAAGATGTTGATCAAGCTGTGAGATCTGCAGGTTGCTGGTATGAGTCGATACTTCGACCCGATACTTTCTTTTCACGCTTGTTCAGTAGGTCTGCATCAACTTTCTCACCAAATCAAGTATTGGCAATGTCCACATATGAGCGATCAAGTCAGTGGAGGCATACTCTTGGCTTCACTGCGAGCAGAGATCGTAAACTCCGGATATGGGATCTTGGGAGCGATGCCTGCATTCGAGTCATTGGGCTACCTGTGACTCTCGATGCGATAGAAGGGGTAGAGCAGAGAAGCGTTGCGACAGTCAATACCACAAATAACGACGAAGGGACGAATGGAAATATCGCACCGTTCAGTACGCCGCCAATGATTCGCATTCATGCCGATTCACATGCCCTTTATGTGGTTGTGTATATCCCTGCCCCGTTACCGTCTGGGAACTTCATCGTCTGCTACCAAGTGCACTTTGAAGGACCGTCATTCCATTCAGATCGGGCAGGCGCTGCTAATCTCGGTCAAATCGACTTTCTTTGGGAGAAAAGATGCGACAAGGAAACGATGAATTGGAATGCAGAACTAAGAGATCTCAGTGTAATTTCATCTGCAAACCAAGGGTGGAAAATTCGGGGAGTTTGGGATGCAGCAGGAAAGGTACTAGTAAAGCAAATGGATGCGACAGAGAGTGAGCAGAGCTGGATGAGTATCTCTGGACCTCAATCGTACTCCGCACTGCATAGTCTGTCACTTGATGAAGATCTGAAGGCTGTTTCAAAGGTAGAAGACATGGCTGAATTCTTTATGCGACGAATCGTTGAACCCAACAGATTCAGTAGGTACAGCATGGAACAGGCTCTGCAAGCCTATGAAGATATGCTGCTAGATCGAGACGGCATGCTGCCTGAGACTATTACACGTTCCGTTTCGCATAGTATTCGAGAGCAAATTCGTGCTGTAGTAGGATGCACCATCGAACTAGAAGAGGATAGGAAAACGGGGGAGCTGCTTCACGATGCTCATTGGACTGCCTTTCGCAAAGAGTGGGCCACCTTTACGACATTACTCGAAGAGCAAGAAGCAAGGGAAAGCTGGCCCATCGGCTTTGTCCCAGGCAAAAATCCCTCAGACGAACCCTTTATTGTCGCTAGAGGCCGGCTTTCTACGTCCATCGTCGAGGACCCTTCTTCCACTCTCCTTCGTGATGCTTGCGATCGCACCTATCATGGCGAGGGAGACGAGTACGGACAAGTGACTGAAGCGCTGGCCTTTGCGCACCAATTACTCCAATCGATACATCCTGCTGCTCTGGACCACTTTGAAAAGGAGCTGCTAGCAATGCTAGAGACGCAATCCTCCACTCCACCGGAAAGCATGGTAGAAACGCTGTGGACATCGTGTCTTCAAGGATCAATCGCCAACGACGAAGAAACGATTGCGGAAGATTTCGCTCTCCTTGGAAGCGATGCGAAGGAGGCAATTGTGCAAACCTTGAGCTATATTCAGCGTTCAGAATTTGGCGCAGATCTATCCGCTGGTGGATTTTCAGCAACACCACAAATGACAGAGTTGGACGCCGCCTTGTGCTCAGATGCAATGACTCAGCTTTCTTCCGACCGCCTGGCTTTGGCGAGAATTCTTAACATCTTTGTCTTTGCTCTTTCTGTCGGGTATCTACCCTACGAGGACAAGGTGGATGGCAGCGTCTCACTGGACGAACTCGTGGGAGAAGTGACAGCCACGTATCATCGATTGTATGCCTTTGATCTTCTAGCAAGGAGGGACGGTACTGTTGAATCGATCACTACGGAACCTAGCTATGATGACGGGGAAGTCGTCGATGCTAGTGCAGTAGCCCACGAGATGGAACACCTTCAATTTAATACAGAGGCCAAGAAGGACAGCGAGGAGAATACGACGTCAGCGGCGATCAATCTAATTCATGCCTGTATCCTTCGTCGACGACTAGTCGCGAGTACTCCTCTTACAGCATCGACCAGCTCGTCGATGTCAAATCGTGTCTATCACTACTCTTCCACCGCGTTACAGAAGTTGCTCTTCTCAGACGAACAAGCATTGCAGCCAATCGATCTCACATTACCTTTAGCTCTCTTTGCCAACGAGCTGATCGAATTAGGACAACCTTCTGCTTGTTCTGCTTTTGTCAAGTTGTTTCCTCGCACGCCCGCTTCGCATTATATTCTTGCTCGGAACCACATTTCGTGTAACGAGGTAGAGCTGGCGGCAAGTGCTTTCGATCAGGTCATTCCTGCCTTCTTTCGACTGAAGGAAGAACACTCCAGTCATCGATCTGGCCTGATGGACATGGCTTCATTGCCCATCAAGAGAGCGCAAACGACGTCAGACGCACTGTTCTGCTACTACAGGCGAACAGCACTATACTTTCAGCAGAAAAACGTGCAGTCGCCCTTCTTCGTTGCACATTATGCTAAGAGGGCCATCGATGCCGCCGCTACCCTGTCAGAACACGATACAAGGAACTTGCAAGAGCTTCGATTCAACAGCCTCTTGGCGCTGGAATGGTACAAAGATGCTTACGCGCATCTGCTAGCCATTCCCTACGTCGAAGAGCAAAGACGGTGGCTGCCTGATCTGATTTCGAGGATGTGTGAGCAAGGCCAAGTTGAGCTACTTCTGTCGCTGAACTTTGCTTCTTTGCAATCGGAAGTCGTCTCGACTCTTGGTTTCAAGGCACGGAACTCCAATTCGATAGAAGAGATTGAGTTCTACTTTGATCTGCTCTACGCCTTTTACGTGAATCGCAGTGATTTTAAGAATGCTGGTGCTACTATGTGGCAAATGGGCATCCGACTTCGACAGATAGCCCAAGGAGCTAGGAGAATATTTGCCGATGGAGAGAGTCAGCTAGAGGCAACAGTAGAGGAAGAGGTGAGAAGTCTGTCCATCATGGAAGCAAGATCCTACTTGGCCAGTATCAATGTCCTCTCCCAGCTGGACCAGCGTGAAGCTTGGTTTGCTCACGACGCAGGCGGAGCAGCAGCAGCAGCAGCAGCAGCAGCAGCAGCAGGCGGAGCAGGAGAAGAAGAGAAAGAAGAAGAAATGAACTCGCGCTTCACGAATTACGTTCCCTCTTCTGCCTTTTACGGAAAGTCGAAAGGAGACAATCTTCGTATCGTACATCTGAAAGACATTCGAAGGAGGTATCAGGTCCGATTGGCTCAATTGGAGCTCTTCTCCGCCCGACCTCAATACTCGACTTCGATCTTGACGACGGATCGAAATGATGCTAAAAACGTCATTTCTCTTCTAACCAGCAACGATGACTTCGAAAAGGCTTTTACGCTTGCGAAGCTACTAAACGTGGAACGAACGCAAATCTATACCGCTCTTACTGACCGATGCGTGGAGATGGCCACCTGGAGTGAGGCCCAAAAGGGAAGCAGCAGCAGCAGTAGTGGTAGTAGTAATAGTAGGCGACGGAACGGTACTAGTGATCTGAAGCAGGAAAAGAGGGAGGAAGAGGAGCACCCACTAATACAAGCTCTGATGGATGACCAAGAGATTCCTGGAAGGACAACGATGAATGATCAAGGTGGGTTCCTGGCCAAGGTGGATCGATGTACGACCTGGAACGGCTCTACCACGCAGCGAGCGTGGAGATATCTCCGTTTGATGCTACGTATGGAAAAGGATGCAAGCAAGAGTAGCAGTGGTGAAGTCGGCATCGTTGCAAAGTATCACTTGATCGTTTTGAATAGAATCTTACACTGGCATCAATACGTCTCGGCGCCCTTGTGGTTGGTTGAATGGTTACGAAGCAATGCAGTTGAGCTCTTCATCAAGTCACTCCTTGCACATGATCTATTCGACGCGAGCCTGGAAGAATCACTCACCATGGTCAAAGCGACGACGAGCAGCATCAACTTTCCGCGGAAGAGAAAGCGTGCAGGCTTATCGTGCGAGGTGTACTTGCCCTACTTGCTCCTGGATGAGCTGATCGAACGATCGGAGGACGCACTTTCCGCAACAGAGCAAGCACAAGGCGCTTCTTTGATCGAGAGACGTGAGTTGGTCAAGGAGCTTCGCGACGCAATCAGAGCACATCAGGAACATCTCAAAAAGGTAGAAAGTCAGTTAAGAAGGGAGCAGGACGAGAATGAAAGACGGCAGAGGCGGTATCAAGAGCGTCAGGAACAGGAGAAACAAGAGCAGCAGCGAGATGTCACAATGGCATGATAAGACGGTCTATCTGATTCAGAGGGGGATCGTACGTTATTGACATCTCTTCGAGCGGAAAAAATGATTTGACATGACATCGTGAGAGAATGATGCGAGGTGTGTGTGCGGGTGTGCTTGTTTTTACGATCTGATGATGGCAGAGATGAGTGGAGGAAACTGTGATTGTGGTATGTGCTGTTAATGTATGTGTATGCAGGAGAACTATCTTCAGGAAATCGTTCATGCTGTGTCGTTCTGATCGACGAGACCCTGCTGCTTCTCTAGAGCAAGGGCAGGGCACACTTTGCCTAGACTGGTCGAAATTAGCTCAACCACCCGGCGCCTTCTTCTCCTTCTCCCCTCACGCCATCTCCTTCGATGTTCAAGGGGGGCAGCCAGAAGCGATCTTCGGCATGATCTTCTTCGCTATGACCAGCACTGCTTGGAGCCCTTTGCAAGTCAGCGCCTAGCATACCGAGATGGCCTCTTGTGAAGTCGAAGGGAGGAGGTGCTCTTTCTGCCTGTGTTTCTTCTGCTGGTCGATGTTGCTGCTGTAGCTCTTCTCGTTGTAGTCGTGATGACAATGGTGGCTCACCTTGCGTCCTCGCGCCAGGTCTGGAAGCACGCAGCACTTCAAAGCCTCCTGAGCCAGAAGGTGGCATGGCTGCTGCATCTTCTTCCTGCTGGACAGACTCTTCATATCCCCGCCCACCCATGATAGTCCTCTTGATCTCACTGAAAGCTGCGCCCATTTTTGCCACACCACTCCAAGCTCCCTTCTCCCTCGCAGCGGCGTTACTGTCCCAGGTCGTCCCCTCGTCACTCCATTCATCTTCCTCTTCATCTACTTCTTCTTGCCTCTTCTGAGCTGTCTTTGCTTTTCCCCATCCAAAAGTCGACTTTGACGGATGCTGCTGCCGCTGCTTCTTCTTCTCATCATTGCGTTGCTCTGCTCTCATCGACTTGTGAGCGGCAAGAGCAGCTACTTGGGTGCTTGAAAGTTCGTGAGAAGGGGTCTTCACAAGTGCTTGGTACGAGTCGTTTCGATGTGTCTGCTTCGTTGCGAGCATCTCCACTGGCGTCCACGTTTCAATTAGACCATTCTGGCTCTGTTGCCTGGTGTGGTTCTGATTCGAATGATTGACTTGACCTGGTAAGGGGAAGAATGGATTCACATCAATTGCTCTTCCTCCCCCTGTCCGCACGAACGTGCTGCTCTGATCGGCGTAGAGATTGGATGCAGGCGAGATCGGCGGGAGAGCAGCCATGATGTGCTCTCCGTTCTCTTCTTCTGTGCCATACACCGTCATCGGTATACTTGTCGGCCGGACGCCAGAACCTCCACGGTACTCTCCGCATTGCTGCGCCGCTCTTACGTCTCTCATCGGAACTGCTTGAGAGTTGGCCAACATTGCAGACATTGTATTTATGCTACTAGTATTCGAGACTCGATGGTCCAGCTTGTTTCTCTGTAGTGGCGCCACCGAAACGTTATCTCGCATCACGCTCCTTTGATTCTTCACTTTTCTTCTCTTGATCTTACGAATCGCACCACCGAGTCCAGCCGTCCTTGCCGACATTCTCTCATCGAAGCTGACTTTCCAAGCCAGTCGCACCACTGCTTCCGCACATTTCACGAGTATGACCAGGATTGCCCCAGAGAGATAGATGGCTTGAGTCAATAGCACAACGTAGCTCACCCAAACTCTAGCGGATTGACTGAAGCCGACCAAGGTCGTCAAGAGAAGGACCATGATCGCTGTGATGATGCGCAGTACGTTCGTCATGAACGTTAGAGGCCCCATCATCGCTCCCTTTCCCCATGGCAGCCATAGACTCGAAGCTAGTGCAGCCAAAATCTCGACGGTAAGAAGGATGATGGCTTGTGCTGCTCCGCTACGCTGTCCTGCACCAACGACGATGCCCAAAACCAGAGAATGAGCAAAAGAGATTGCGTAGAAGAGTTGGCTACCAGGTGAATAGTGGTGATAGACGCATCCTAAGGACAGTAGTGTGCCGACGTCATCTTCAAAGAGAGTTCGAAGTGGCTTTCTTGCAATCCGAGCAATCACGTAAAGTGGCAGGATGACGGAAAAGATGGCAAAGGAGAGTGCTGCGAGTATGACGGAGACAGTGGAATGCTGCGTGGGAAGTGAGAGTTGGTACGTACTCATGATCGTGATTGGCAGATGGAACAACACTAGAGCACGAAGAAGGTTTCCATGCAGGGCCTTGCCGTGGAGTCCTACTTTGTGTCCCCACCACCATGCTCGCTTTGGTGGATCGAATTGTAGGGCAGAAAAGTTGCTCGAGGCTGATTTCACCCTCGATGATCGCTTCTTACTTCCAGTACCTACACCTTCGTCTACTTCCACCAACTTCAAGCCCGGACTGTGAGGCAGTCGAACTGTTCCTTCTTCTCTTTGCCTTTTACTACTATCAAGAGCATGTACGATCGAAGCAAATATCCAGATGACGAAAGAAACGGCGACAATTCCACCCACGATGATCAACCAGATACCGAGACAAGTTCCGAATAGATTTTCAGACTGCATACCAATCATGCTTGCGTATGCCTTTATGCCGTCGTGCGTATCTCCCAGATTCAACAAGCTATTCGCTTGCCCTGCATTCATGTAGACGGGTGAGGTGACGTCACTCATAGCTGTTCCTAGGTCCCCCGAAGGTAAGGTGGCATTGGTGGAAAGAGGACTAAACCGAGCATCAGTAGTCTGAGTTAATGTGACGTTGCCCAGTAAGGTCGACCAAGCGGCTTGACGGAAGAAGGGATAGATGAAGTCGGGCCATTGGACATGACACATTGCTACGGCGACAATGAACTGCAAATGGAAGATAATATCCCAAAATCCCGGTGTGACAAAGCGAAGGAGTGCTGGACTCATGATCAAACCCCTGCCGCTGGAAGCCGATATGACCATAGGTGTCAATTTGTCGTTGAGAAACTTGGGTGCACCTCCTTCTCGAGCTCGATTCTTGAATGCTCTCCGGTTCATTGTTTCCGCCGTGATAAATTTAGCACAGAGAGCAAGCACGAAGGACGCAATAGCCAAGCCGATAGGCAGCCACAGGATAAAGTCCCAGTACCACCTGTGTGGACTGTATGGTGTAGCGAATATTTCAATGCATCCAATCGTCAACGCTGGACTAGAAGAGTCAGTGAGACGTACTTCTGTCAACAAAACACCGGCCTCATACGTCGAGTTGAGTGGAATGTCTACTCCAAATGAGACTGTTCCTGGACCATATTGACAGCTTGACGGATTGACATCGGGGTGCTGAGAGTCATTTTGAGTCGGGTATAGTTGATTGCAAAGATAGGTATAATTGCTGAACACTTGAAAGGTAGAAAAACGTGTCGAGACCTGAATGGCACTGAGGAGACCTCTTGTGAGTCCCGTTGAATCTGTGTAGCTGTTGAAAGCATAGCTTTCATTACCAATCGTCCCAATTCCCACAATTCGCAGGGTGCCCACAGTATAAGGAACTCCTGCTCCCAATGAAAGATCCGATTCTTTCCGGTCCAATTGGGTGTACACGGAGGATACGTTGATTCGATTCTGGGCAGCAACGTAGCCAACAGAAGCTGAATCAGAGCAGCCTGTAAAGTACGGACCCCGCTGGACGTTTGTGTCGTCGGATGAGCGTGGAACACTAAGTAGATATGGCACTTGCTGGGCCGACAAAGGGATGGCTACTACACTGGTTGTACTGGGTGTTGAAGTGGTGCTGTTAGTTGTAGACGAGTTGCTTCCAGTCGTAGGAGTGCCAGTGGCCGAAGATGGATCATTCAACGAAGCGCTTGTTGCTGTTGCTTGAGCCGATACGCTGCTGGATGATCCGACGACGAGCAGAAGGAGGAGGAGCGGAAGAAGAAGGAACGAAACATTCAAGCCAGCACTCGTCGCCCTTTCTCTCGACTGCCTCTCTTTCAGCTTGATCATGTCTGGCCTGCTGATGATGAGAGGAAGGCTCTTGCTATCTTCAACGAGGCATCTCCCCTGAGGTGGTCCTGTGGAAAGATTGTGGTGAAGGCCAGCTGTGATTTGTGATTTCCCCACTCGAGCTTCTCTTGAACGAGCTGACGAGGTACTATCGGTACATTGACAAAGGCAGCTCGAAAGTAGTCCGGTCACCTACCTGCTCCTTGCTCTCTTGGTAGGAATTTGCGAATTCATCCTTGTCCGTTCAGCCCAATAAAGTTGAAAGTTTGAATTTCTTGAATTCTATTATCGTGAATGTGTACAAATAGTAAAGAGGATGAGTAGGCTACTTTTGAAAAACAAATTCACGCTCCGCTCCGTTACATGGAGAATTGGTCCCTGTCCGACATCACAAACAATCAACGCCTAATGACCACCCTCCACCCGCGCAAGAGGCACAGCCAGAAAGGGGCCTAGTTTCAGAACATGAAAATAAAAGTTAAGCCTGCGATTACGAGACTGGGCTGTTGACTTGCCCGACCGCTGCAGGCAAGCGTACCATGGTAGATCAATTCAGGCACGATCAGAAAGGTAAGCATCAGTATGGGGCGCAAGTAGTATACATTGCGATCTTCTTACTCCGCTTTAGCGTTGCAAGGATGAAGGGGGCGTCCCATCTTGGCGAAAGGATCGAAGTTTCCACCTTTAAATCGCACTTCAGAAGTCGACGATAGTGTAGCCCCACGCGACTGATACCAGGTCGGTCTCACTAATCATTATGGGAAATTGTATTTTAGCCTGATCGTGCGGTGCCCCCTCCAGCTTGGAGAAACCCTAAAAGCTCGCCCGCCCTTCTTTCTTTCGGACAGACGGACGTCATCATCTCGCAACGTTCTTCGTGCGTCATACTATGAAAGACGACTGTCGTTTGACAGCTACCCACGACCCTCGACGACCTCTTCCCGCATAACGACTCTCTCTTAACGACACTTCGACGACCCACGTACACTCTCTTCAACATTTACACCGCGCTCCTGACACTGCAATCCGTTCTCTCCCTAGCATGGCGGCCACGACGCTTCCTGTTTCCTTTTCAAGACACATCAATACCACAAATGGAACATCTTTTGACGAATGGGGTGCTCATAGTATTCCTCCGAGCACAAGCAATCACGACTTCGACGAGGAGATTGTGCCCGCGCTAAAAAGACGATTGGAGGAGGAAAGTTTACGATTGGAAAGCCGAATGAATCGACTTGATGTACACAAGAATGTTTCTGCCCGTAGGATTCCTCGGCTGGATCGCAATAACGAAATCATACAAGATGGCTTAGGTAGCGACGATCTGATCCCTTCTGCTTGGGCGACTGGATCGTCTGCTCAATTTGCAAAAGCTCCCTCGAGGGGTAGAAACCGAACAGAGGAGATAGAGAGATCGTTCAGCGCCACACACTATTCACCTGTCTCCAATGTCTCACCGACGCTGCATCAAAATCAGGCAATGCTCATGCCTTCTTCACCTCCATCGCATTCTAATTCCCCTCGAGGATCTCATATGCAGGAAGCTCCACCTTCACCGAGTACTGGAGAAAATCATAAGGCGGTCTCGAAAGCAAGGGTGATGGCCAGGAGGTTGGCAAGGGAAAGGGAGGGAATGGTTATGGAGCAATCTGCATCGATGAACGACCAGATGAATGCGACTTATAGCTGGGAGGAGAGTGGTGATGACGAGGAAAGAAGAGAGGATTATAGAAAGAGGACACTGTCGACGCCGACTGTCTACAGGTCTGAGGGAAATGAAAAAGATTCGAGATATCCACCTTTGCCTATGATGGATTTTGGTCGGAAGCAGTACCACTCAAAGCCAATCCCTCGAGATGGAGATGTAATGTCAAGCAAGATACCTCTTCCTACATCAGGAAGCATGTCCAAGTACCAAGACCAAAGCAACCATAGCAATAGAGAGTTGAGCAAGTCGAAGAGTCTCGGGCGATTTGCTTCTGCAGCTACTCCTCCTCACCAAGACGGTCTGGAAGAAGGGGAGGGAAATGAAGGTACATATGGGATGGGAAAAAACGCCGCTGGTAGCATAGGAATTGGAGGTCGCCGGGAGGAAAATATTCCACAGCAAATAGTCGATTACAGTCCACCAACGCAAGATGTCCTCGATCAATTTGGTCCTCTAGGAGGTACGCCTAAGAAGGGACGAGGCCTTGGATGGGAAGTGAATGAGGTTGGTCAGATGAGTGCTGCAGACAAAGCACGATCTGTTTCTAATCCTTGGGACGAAGAATTACTACCAACGGTCAAGAAGCGGTTGGAGCAACAACGTCTGCTTCAAGATCTGAGTAAAGACGACGGTCTTGTCGATACGTGGGATCGCAACGGTCTTCCACTGAGTAAGAGTCCCAGCCAAAAAGTGAAGACGAGAGCTCGTATAGAGAGAGAAACGAAGTCGTCAGAGCCATCAGAATTACTTCAAGACAAGCAGATCAATTCAGCAGAAGGCGAGAGCTACATGCGTATGAAGAGATTGCAAGAGCAACTCGGGATTGAGGTTGGCAGTGACAGTGAGCAGCAAGCGATGCAACGAGAGCAGAGAGAAGACTTGTACCCTTCTGTAGAGGGACAGGAGATGCAGAATGGTGGACTGAGGGAGCCTCATCGGGGAGATCGGCCCACTTCAGTCGCTCAAAGGGTAAGCCCAAGTGTCACAGCGGCAGAACAGAAACAGAGCGCCTCAGCCGATCCTGATGTCGGTTGCTGCAAATGCACCATCATGTAAGAGTACCACTTTGTTAACAATAGTTGACTCGTATTGCACTTTGCGTGTAAGTCACTCTACTTCCATCAAGCAAGGCACTCTGAGTGAGATTCTATCAATTCACCATGCTTGAGCGAGATATCCTCTGCATTAAATACTGCTACGGTTGATGCTGCGCGTCGCATCATCGCATCCTGACTCTGACCCTTCAACGTCTTGCCTGCACGATGTCATCCCTCATCTACCTCCTCTACACTCGTAAACGTGAGCCAGATCTGATCTCAGGGAAAGTAAGATATGAAACCCGGGTGCGCATTGTAAAGGACAGAGCGCAAGGTCTGACTTTTGTGCAGGGTCGACGCCCTGATTAATCGTCACTACAAGCATCTCGCGAGCGGCTTCGTCCATCTTTCGATTGCCATCATAACAGTAGAGGCTTACCAACACACACGGATGTAGGCCTTGATGCAAGTGGCGAAGATTGCACAGAAGAACCATGCAAAGTGCCTACAAAAGGCCTGACTATATCGTTTCATCGAGTGCAGCAGTCGCGCATCTTATCATGTTTCTTGTTTCAGTGGGCAGCGCGCACAGTCCCCGCGTGCCGAAATGCTTCTGCCAAAAATAAAGAAGACTTGGCAGAAGGTTTCTGTACCGGCGAGGTGCATTAAACACCTCTACACTCGAATTCAACTCTCAACGTAACACAGTACAGTAGCACGGTGCGGTCAATTCTGTAATCGAGACCCTTCTTCCCCATTATCCGCAAAGTAAAATTTTGGGCAAAGCGGAGTTGACATATGCAACAGTATGGGAAAGAAGAAATTCAAGTTGTCTGGAAATTCAAGCCCCCGTCATTATTTCTCTACACAACATACGCACTTACGATAGCAAGCATACGAGGTGGTACATTAGTAATTGACTACAGTAGTGTTGTAAACGACACTTCAGAGCTGAGGGGGGTAATTGTACCGTCTTTTGACCCTAACGGAATACACCTGCCTGTGCTCACTTTACCATTCGGCTCCTGCTAATCCCTCTCACTCCCTTACACTCTCCGACTCTTTCCCAGAATCTTGATGATAGCAGCGACGACAAGAAGCATTCGATAACCTACTTTCCTGACTTTCTCTTCTTTCCCTTTCTCATTGCGACAGGGGCGCCGCTCTCCACCCTTTCTCGTCTCTCTTTCTTGTGTCTACCTTTGTCGCCCACCATGCTTTCGCTATCCCCCCAGACTTCCACCATTTGCGCCTGCCTCTTGACATCCTTCTCACTGCTAACGCGGCAATCATGGGGTCAGAGTGTGAATGCTAACATTGCTGGCAACACAACATCCGCCGGAACGCTGTCACCTATTCTTAGCCCTTCCTATGCCGGGATGGGAATCGAGCCGACAAACCTGATAGCATTTACCGGCTCTAACACAGTCAATGAACTGACTTACAATCTTTTGAACAATCTAGCAAACTACACCGGCGTACCTCCCCATTTGCGAATTGGAGGAAACTCCGGTGACAACATGCTATACAGTAGTGACTCTCAATACAGTGGATACCAAGTATACACCAATCCAAGTCCATCAGGAGGAGGATCGACGGGTGCACAGACGGATGAATACATCATCGGGTCTGGGTACTTTGCTGCGCTAGACATGTTACCAAAAGGTACACCTATCACATATGGTTTGAATATGGCTTACAACGAAAGTGATTTCTTGCAGCAGATCGTCAACCAGGCTAATGCTGCCATCAATGGACTTTCGAATGTCACAGTCGTCGGATTTGAAGTCGGTAACGAACCGGATCTCTACGTTCAGAACAACTACCGAGCATCAGGCTGGACAGTCGACAATTACGGGGCTGAATGGGCTAACCGAGTAGAGACAATATATGCAACGCTCCTTCAACCAAAGAGTCTAGCTACCAATTTCTTTGAGCCAGCGTGTACAGCGACTACAGCGACTACACAAGGGAAACCCTACCGTGTTTCAAACTTGCTTACGACTGATGTTGCCACCAGTAATGGTATCTATGTAGCGGGCTGGAATCAACACGACTACTACTACTATGTCGGCGTCAGTACCTATACCCTGACATTGGACATTCTCATGGATCTATCTCAAACCACCAGTCAGTTCACTGAATGGTCTGGTCAAGCTCAGCAAGCCAAAGTGACTGGAAAGCCTTACTACTTGAGGGAGATGGGAAGTGTAGGACCAGAAGGCTTGCAAGGAATCACAAACGTCTTCGGAAATACATTGTGGACCTTTAACTTCTTCCTGTATGCTGCCACTCAACAGATTTCATCCGTTCAGATGCACATGACTCAAACATCGTATTCTGCACCTTGGCATCCCGTTACTACGCAGGATGGGCAACGAGCGGGCGTCCGGACGACGTACTACGCATGGGCAGCTATCGATCAGATCATTGGGCCGTCTTGTCAAACAACAATCAGTCCTGTCCAACTGAGCAACATACCAAATGGCTACACTGGTCGCTTGACTGCATATGCAAGCTATCAAGGCGCAAATCTGGCCACAATCTCAATGATTAATACCAATCCGGCCTACACGGGTGCTAGTATGTCAAGCGTCACTTTTACTCTCAGCATTCCCACTTTGGCGGGTCAAACTCTACATCTTTCTACTTTGACTGCTAGTGGTGCTGATGCAACAACGAACACGACTTGGAATGGTATCAGCTTCGAAGAAACAGGCAATGGGAAACCCACCCAAGTCGATTCATCAGACAACACCGTCGTTGTCGGAAGTGATGGCACCGTCTCTATTCCCGTCCGAGACTCTCAAGCGGTAGTAGCGGCAGTAGGAGCGCAGATTGGTTCAAGTCGTACTGTGGATGCTGCAGCATGTGCCAGCTTGAGTACACAAGCAGAAGGGGGCGACACAAATGCTAGTGGGACTACAGCATCTGTCGCTGCTCCTACTTTCAAGGCAACAGGAGGTTTCCAAAGTTCCGCTCGTCTGTCTTACTCGTTCCCTGGCGTGGTTGCTCTGACTGTGCCTGCCATCCTCTACGGGTTCCTTCACTTCTTCAAGTAAGCGAAGGAAATTTCAAAAGACTCACAAAAAAAAAAGTAAAGAATTAACGGACAATTCCAACAAGAGAACTTCCATCACTCTCTATCCTATAGACAACCTATCTCTGGCTTCGTTTCATCTTATACTACTATCATTCATACAATTCGTTCATTTACATCTGTCGCTCTTAGTCACTCTGATCTGTTTTTCCTCTTGTTACTTTCCTCTCTTCTGTTCCTGAAGATTGAAAGACATCCTGTAAACAATTCTTGCTCCTGTTCCTACCTTCGTACAAAAATAAACAAAGGATTTGCACCATGTAGACCTAGTCTTGTTGGGATTGAGTGCGATCGCAAGGGGGAAGTCCTGATGCGGTGCCACAGAACGAAGGTGAGATTATCATTTCAAGATGTACAAATGTTTGAAGTCGGATCGCGCGGTTTCCACTCTGTCACACGGTATCATGGGCATGGGCGGGTGGCCCCCTCCCTTGATGGGTCCTGTGCAGCGGTGGAAGGCGCGCTAGTAGTGAAGTCCAAGTGGAGAAAAGAGCGTGCTCTCCGTACTACAGGAAAATTCCAACTCCTGTCTAATTTTCCCCACAACACCGGGAGCTGGACAGCAGCAAAGGGTACTACTGGCCAGTGGCACTTTGAGTCCTCTGATCTACATCCAGGTCCGTTCACCGAGGCACACGAAAAGGAAAGTACGAAAGAGGAGAGCCGCAGATTCGAGAAGCCTTTACTCTGCTACTGTCGTCCTAGAAGACAAAATGGCAAGCGTCAATGGCGAGCCGGCGGCAGAAGTTGCCCTGTACGGCACAAGTAGGAAAAGTACCGCAGGAGATGAGACGGTCGTGCTCAATAAATTCTCAAGGGAGATAACACAGCCAGCATCGAGAATGAGCTCACAGGCCATGCTTCATGGTGCCGGTCTCACAGTGGAAGATTTGGATAAAGCGCAAGTAGGGATCTCAAGTGTATGGTGGGAAGGTAATCCTTGTAACATGCACCTACTTGAATTCGGAAAGATGGTCAAAGAGGGTTGCAAGAATGCCGGTCTCGTTGGTCTGCAATTCAACACGATTGGTATTTCGGATGCCATCACGATGGGAGGGCAAGGGATGCGATTCTCTCTGCCCTCTCGAGATATTATTGCCGATTCTATCGAGGCGGTCACCGTTGGTCAGAGCTACGATGCAAATGTCTCGGTGAGTGTATGATACGGGATAGAGAAGAGCGGTTGTACTGTTCAAAATACTGAAGTTCGCCGATTGCTTGCTTTTCAGATCGTCGGCTGCGACAAGAATCCACCGGGCGCTCTCATGGCTGCTATGAGGCACAACCGTCCGACGATTATCGTTTGGGGTGGCACGATCATGCCCGGCATTCTATCGCGAGACATTGAGAAGATGGGATTCAAAAAGGGTGCTGAGATGTGAGCAAGCATCCTTCCTCTCTGCCCGTTTTTCCACTGATATTTGACGAGGAGACTGATGGCAGTGTGCTCCTCCCACTCGCAGTCAAATTAGTGATAATCAGGAGGGCTATGGCGCTTACATCATGGGCAAGATCAGCAATGAAGAAAGGGTGGACATTGTGCGAAACTCGTGCCCTGGTCCAGGCGAGTTGCAGCAAACTTCCTCTGGCCTGTCCCAATACCTTCCTCGTGAGCTGACGAGCCTCTCCCTTTTTTTTCCCACTCACTGGCAGGAGCATGCGGAGGGATGTATACGGCGAATACGATGGCGTCAGTGCTCGAAGTGACGGGGATGTGCTTGCCAGGAACGGCTGCCACGCCTGCCATTCATGCAGGGAAGCGGCAAGAATGTCTCCGGGTAGGCGCAGCTATGAGGCGGCTACTAGAGCTGGACATCAAGCCAAGAGATATTCTGACAAAGGCGGCTTTTGAAAACGCCATCACCCTTCTGACGATCTTGGGTGGCAGTACAAATGCAGTGCTGCATCTGATTGCAATCGCAAGATGTGGAGACGTAGACTTGACCATTGATGACTTTCAAAGGATAGGCGACAGGACTCCCTTCCTGGCGAATATGAAGCCATCGGGTAAATACTTAATGACGGACCTATTCCAGATAGGCGGGCTACTACCTTTGATCAAGTACTTGGCCGACAACGGAATGCTTCATCTGGACGTCCTCACTTGCACTGGTCGAACACTGCGCGAGAACCTGGTCGGCGTAGAAGCCATGCGATTTGACAATCAAGATATCATTGCTCCGCTAGAAAGACCTTGGAAGGCAACCGGCCACATTACCATCATGAGAGGTTCTCTTTGCCCTGGTGGAGCAGTCAGTAAGCTGACTGGAAAAGAGGGTCTCTTCTTTGATGGAACGGCAGTCTGCTTCGATCAGGAAGAAGGAGTCCTGGAGGCGATCGGCAGTGGTCGCGTCACTCACGGCTGTGTGATCATCATCCGATACGTCGGTCCAAAGGGAGCGCCTGGCATGCCAGAGATGCTGGCCCCAACGGGCGCTGTCATGGGTGCCGGTCTCGGCAAGACTACTGCCTTGATTACAGACGGTCGATTCAGTGGCGCCAGTCATGGCTTCTGCACGGGACACGTAGTACCAGAAGCTCTCGACGGGGGCCCGATTGCTCTCGTCAAAGATGGCGATCGAATCACCATCGATGCTGGAAGTCGTCAGATCAACTTGCATATCGATGAAGAGACACTGCAAGAGAGAAGGACGGAGTGGCTAGCAACGAAGAGAGATCAACTTCGTGTCAAAAGAGGCATACTGGCAAAATATGCAAGGCTTGTTCAAGATGCATCGCAGGGAGCAATCACCGATATGTTTTGAGCCGGCCCCCCTTTTCTCTCTTCTATAAAATGTACTATTATGAATTTGACTGTCGGCAATCTTTCGCGTATGACTGTACGACGCTGGTTCATTGGTAGACAGGTATGACTCGTTAGTAAGAGTCTAAAGTACGAGATTCCTGGCTCCCTTTGTTTCGCCCCTGCCCCGGCCCTAATCCCTTGCGCAAGTAAGCTGATCTATCGAAGACGTTGCCTGCCATCCACCTTCGATTGCGCCTGCAGGTAGTCTCCGATCGCGATCAAGTCGTTCCCATTCGCTCTTCTCAGGTATTCAAGCAATGTCGACCTTTCTGCGTCTGGTAAGACGTCGCTCAACTTGTTCAATGCTTCGATTTCTGCACTTGTTGCGACTGCTTGACTATTTCTTCGATCTTTAGAGCGGTTGCTGTCGCTCGACCTACGTTCAGGAACAATGATACTCATCGGAGGCTGCAAAGCGATAGACTTCAATCGCGGACTCCTTTCTTGAGCAGAATTGTAGGCGAAGGAGCTCTTGATGTTATTCAGAAGGGGGGAAGAGCCTTTCCGTGCCACCGCCTCGCCACTGTAGTCTGTGCTGGATTCCTGATTGACGTTGGGTGGCAAGCTCAATTTCGTTGAATTGTCAACAGAAAGACCGCGTGTTCCGCCCGTAGTAGAGGCATCGTAATGAGCTGTTCTGTCCTTGTCGACATTATTCGTGCTCAACCTTCGGGAGCCAGATGTGACAGAAAAGGGAAGGCCGCCGGAGAGGGGAGCTCGTGGACCCATCGGCGCTCTTGTAGTTGATTGGGTACTATGAGAGGGGGATGATTGTGTTTGATGGCTTCGTGGTGTTGTCGCCGCTTGCAAAGAGGGACTAGAAGATATAGACTCTGGTTCTTTAGTGATTACTACTTTGGTATTTGGGAGAGAAGGGGAGGTGTTCATTGTTGTTGGACTGGAGATTGACGTCTTGGATCTTCCCCTCAGTGCAGAATTACTCGTTAGGGCGGAGAAGCCACCGATAGAACCGCTGCCCGGTGTACGACGAGTGCTGCCCTTTCTGCCTAAGCTGGTGAAGAAATTGCCAGATCGACCTAGCCCGACGGAGCGTTCGCGATCGTTGTTGTTAAAGAGAGAAGAATTAGAAGAAGAGATTGCGTCCCCTTCTTGAGAGGAGGAAGATGTGTGACTTTGCTGGTGTACGAGAACGGGGTAGGGTATATTGTTGGGAAGGATGTTCGAAGGCGATTCATTGATTGTAGAAGGCACGTTGAACATCATATCCTTGGCTTTACCGCCATCTCCTCTGATTGGGAAGGTCGCATCTGATCGAACGCTAGCTGCGTAGGATGAATGATCAGTGCCTTCCTTTCGATGACTATGAAATTGTCTCTTGACTGGTGTAGCAGGTTCGGGAACAACTCTCTGTGCCGGTCTTTGCACCATCTCTATCCAGACCGATAGTCCAGATGCCGTAGCAGCAAGGTCGTTGCAGTAGTAAGCATAGCTTCTTGCTCGTTCCCAAGGAGCCAATCGACGTTGATCAATGATAGCTGCAGGATTAAAGGCAGGCGGCCAAGGTACCGTCTTTCCGTACACGTCCAAGCGAGCAATCTTGTTCGGTGCTGTGGACCTCTGTTGTGTGTGCAAAGCATGTGGAACGAATCTGTCGGTAGTTATGACATCTATAGAAGGCGGAAATTGGGAAGTTGAAAGGGAGACTGCTGATGGAGAGAATCGAGTGGAGTCAGAGGTGAGGGTAGGAGTGTGCTCTGTACTACGGGGAAGCTCCGCGAATGAGTTTGGGACGTCTTCATGCGCTGCCCAGCTAGGAACAGCCGTCGAAATTATGCTTGACACGGCAAACGACTCTCTAGCAGAGTCAAAAGAAGTTGCAGAGTGTGTGCTGGACTCAATCTCCGCATCATCTCGTGATGGTATTTCCAGCCTAGATTTGGCCAAAGGTTCGTATCCCCTGACATCAGTATCGAAGGGTAGTCTTGCGATATCTTTGATGGGTGAGGTTAATTTGATATCCTGAATAGCCGCGCCTACTGCGGATTGCAGCTCTTCCATGGCCATCGTAGTCGGACTCCTCTGCAGATCTGAATTCTGATCCTCTACTACGTAAGATGATGATGCCAATTGCCTCTCAGTGCCTTGCTCCTCCATTGGCGTCACTGGGACTGCACGTTGACGAGCATGGACTTCTTTCTTCCAGTTCACTGAGTCTTTAAGTCTATGACCGTCAATACCCTCCATTTCCTCCGCGCTGTTGGCAGAATACTCCGAAAGGCTACGATCACTTTTGACTGAGTTTCGTCTGAGGGCTCGAGTGGGCCTTTCGAAGGCAGTTGCCTTGTTTGGCGATACGCTCCCACGTCCAGAGCTGGCGACATCAGGAACATGTTTCGCCTGCAGACGCAGCTGCGCCCTCTCCTTTGCCATTGCTCTTGCTTCCTTTAGCGTCCTTGGTCGATTCGGATCGTCACTTTCTGCGGACAATTGCATCTCCAGTATCTTCTCTTTGCCTGGTGACACGGCGACAGCAGAGTCTGTGGTGGAACTAGTGTCATTGACCTTCAAATCTTGCACTGCAACATCCAGTGATGGTATCTCTGCTCCCGCCCTTTTGGCAATCGCCTCACTTTTTTCTTGCGTTGACGTGACTCTCGGTGGAATGGAGGCAGTCGAGAGATCCTTGCCCTTCATCCGACCCTCGCCAGCGCCTGACTCAATGGCAGCATCCTCAGAACCTTTAGTGTTCGCCACTTCCTCCGCATAGCGACTGTGATGTATCTGTGGACTCCTGGGACGCATCGGCTCTGCGCTGCTCACTCTTCTAGGAACAGAAGGAGAATCCTGTGCATTGCTGTAGATATCACCTTCATTGAAGTACTCCTGCTCATAAGCCTCGTGTAGAGCATCTCGGGATAGGGGTGTCCCCGGTTGAAAAGGACCCTCGCCTTCGCCTTGAATTACCTCAAAGCCTTGATCTTCATCGTCGTCGTAATGACTTGCGTCGCTGTCCGAGTCCAATTTTGCTCTCCGTCGTTGTTGTATTCCAGGTGGATAGACACCACCTTTCAGAAGGGCTACTGTATTTCGCAAGCTGCTAGAGCTGCTTCTTACACTTGGAGGAAGATGTGGTGAATTGATGTACGTCTTTCCCTCTTGAACACCTCCGAGTGTACTGGATGCGGTGCTACCATTCGCACTGAATTCACTTTCTCGTTGAAGATCGGCAAGTTTACCTGGTCTGATTGCCGGTGAAGGAACAGCGTCAATGCCACTGTAGTGATCGAGTATGCTGCTGGATGGCGTGTGATCGCCCGAGGTTGGCATGATTTTTCGGTCTGTTCAGTCTGCACGATGCAGGTGCGGCAAGAGCCATGTTACGAATCTCGCTCTCCCCTCTCCTCTTGCGTCGCGAAAGTTGAGAAGCCGGCGTCAGTGATATCTACATATATGCTAACTCTAATCGTCCGTGTCCTAGACCACGCGATGCCCTCAATTTTAGACTCGTCGTCCCTTCTTTTAGTTGGAGGCTCGCTCGTCCTTTGCATAGACGAGCATTGTCAGTTTCCTGGGAAGAACCTTTTCCGTCACAGCACTTCTGACAACATGAGTGTGCTGCTGGAGACTTCCTTGGGGGACCTGATAGTCGACTTGGAGGTCGAGAAGTGTCCTCGAAGTTGCGAAAACTTCCTCAAGCTGTGCAAGTCGTACAAGTACAATTACCTCACATTCTTCTCCGTTCAGAAGAGTTTCCTTGCACAAACTGGGGATCCCACCAATTCTGGCAACGGGGGTTCTTCCGTCTGGTCTCAGCTGCCTTCTTCCTCCTCGCACCATACAGATAGCCATTACTTTACGCCTGAACGGCATCGGACACTGAAGCACGCTGCTAAGGGGACTATCAGTATGGCATGCACGGCTGTGGGAGACGAAGAAGATGCAGAGGTAATTGCGGGCAGTCAATTTTTCATAACCTTGGGGGACAACATAGATTATCTAGACGATAAGCATGCGCCTTTTGGACGGATTGTGGAAGGTGAAGAAGAAGGAGGCACGCTGGACAAGATCAACGATACCTTTGTGGACAAGGATAAGAGACCCTTGCGTGATATTCGAATACAGCATTTGGTCGTACTTGATGATCCTTTCGACGATCCAGAAGGACTGCTAGTGCCATCTCGCACTCCCTCGCCGACACCACAACAACTAGCTGCAATTGGATTGGATGCGTCCATCACGCAGATGGATGAAGAGCGACCGTTGGAGGTTGTGGAAGAAGACAAGAGAAGAGCAGATACAACGGCTGCCGCCCTGACTCTCGAGATGGTCGGTGACTTGCCCTTTGCAGAAGTAAGACCGCCGGAGAACATTCTTTTCGTATGCAAGCTAAACCCAATCACCAGAAGTGAAGATCTTGATCTCATCTTTTCACGATTCGGGAAGGTGTTGAGCTGTGAAGTCATAAAGGACAAAAAGACTGGTGATAGCCTACAGTACGCATTCATTGAGTTTGACAAGCAGGAAGCAGCAGAACAGGCGTACTTTAAAATGCAGAATGTATTGATCGATGATCGGCGTATCTGGGTCGACTTTTCACAAAGTGTCAGCAAGCTGTCGAGCAGTTGGAACACCAGTCGATCGGGTGGGAAGCCGCTCAAGGTCACGGGAAGCGCAGAAGGATCAAAGAGGACCCCCCGGACGGATCGAGGACTCGTATTTGATTTCAACAATGCCAAGGAGGCGTCTTCAACAAGACGAGGCGGCCCTTACGCAACGCGCGAGAGGGACCAATACAGAGACCATCGCATTGCTTCAGATCACAGAGAGAGGCAACGCTCCCATGATGATCGAAGCTATCGAAGACCGTACGATGACCGAGGTCACAGTCACAGTGGAGGAGACAGGTATAAAGGTGGAGGTCAAAGAGAGGATAGGCGAAGCGACGACTACGATCGTAGGGACCGCTATTTGGACAAACAGAGAAGCGACACACATCGAGACAGACGAGACCATCATCGGTCCGACAGGGAGAGTAGTCCACCCCTCCGCAAGAAACATGTATCATAGATATCTTCTTCAAAAAGGATCCTCTTCCTTGATGACGGCATCAGAGCTGCTCGCCTGCTCTTCTGCTTTTACAACGACATTACCGCTCTCCTGCTTGACCAGGTTTTGCAGCTCCTGCTCAAATGCTTCTATTTCAGACTGCTGATGGACCCCTCCACCATTTTCCTCTACCTGTTCCCAGTGTCTCATATCTTCGTCTCTTCCTCTGCGTAGGGCAAGTGCTTTCCCACAGTAGAAAGTGCTCTTCTTTCCCCACTCTCCGCTCGTTGACGGTCTGAACTGAGTGTAGAGACTGTAAGCATTCCGGTGAAGCAGTTCAGTACTCGTGCCCAGGTCGTAGAGTCCACTCTCCTCTCCAGCTTGCCCACTACTTGTGGCGAAAGAGTCGGCTAGAAGCATCAGGGAGCCCATGATAGCAGGAAGTGTTTGCTGCATACTCTTGCTGATGTAGCGAAATGCGTTATCTGGGCCTACGACTTGCCCTTGACTAATTCCTCTCCATTCTTGTGACTTGCCCACCTTCATGAGAGGAATTTTGACGCCCATCAACTCAAAGTGCGGCTGATTGGAGCCGATGACATTGACAGATCTTTCTCGTTCCGATGCTGGAATGATCCCAAGAGAGATGCCTCGTGCTGTTGACGTTGTGTGCACATAACAGTGAGCTTTACACAATTGCAAAGTTGACATGGGAGGACACGCTTCTCAGCCACATGCTTTGACTAACTCCCTCGACTCTTTTACTAACCCAAACTGAGTGCTTCCCTTCGTAGGAAACCCTCCTTTTCCAGGACGATGATGGCCCACGCTGTCATTATAGGCGCTCGATTGATGACTGCTCGCCTACTCTTGATTACGTCCTCCTCAAGTATCTCGTTGAAGATGTACTCAGTGAGTTCTCCTTCACCAGGCTCGTTCACTGGTGCATTGATATTACCATACTCTCTTGACAGTGCGTCATCGTCCATAATTTTACGTTTCTTGACGCTCGGAGCAGGCTGTGAAAGGGGGGAGGGGCGTATGCAAAGGTGAGAGGTTGTTGCTCTCACCCCATCCCACAGCCACTTCGCACTACTCACCTTTGCAGACAAGGCCTCCAATGCACCCTTTGCCTTGCTCTTTTCCACTCCCTTGCTCGTGCCCACTTTTCTCACTCCAAAAGCTATCAGAATCTTGTGAATATCGCCTTCGCTAGTGATGCCGGCCTCTTCCAAAAGGAGCGTATTGAGGAAGGACAACTTCTCCGGCGTGTTGAGCTTCCCTCTCGTCAGTTTCCCAGCGACAGGAATGGCCTCCTTGATCGTCATTGCATCTGCTCCTAACTGTGGATTGACTAAAGACTTGATTAGCGCCGGCAATGCAATGACTTCCTTCGATACTGCTGGGGCTGCTGGGGCTGCTGAGCGGGCGACTGGCGTGCTAGAGGAGGAGGA
This sequence comes from Exobasidium rhododendri, assembly GCA_026210745.1. Taxonomy (NCBI): domain Eukaryota; kingdom Fungi; phylum Basidiomycota; class Exobasidiomycetes; order Exobasidiales; family Exobasidiaceae; genus Exobasidium; species Exobasidium rhododendri. The sequence goes on from CP110630.1 coordinate 3,897,530, forward strand.
AGCTCGAGCTTTTGCTAGCAATTGAGCGGCTCTCTCAGCGTGCGATTCTGCATCTGTATCATGGGCAAAGCCTGGCTCCCTCGCCTTCCCCTTTCCTCTGCCGCGATTAGGACCCATATGCTTGTCTCTGCTGTCTCGAGAAAGTCATGAGCGTGTTTCAGCGTGAGGATGATAATTTACGAAAGCCGATTGAACTTGACGTGCATCATCAATTCAATTGAACCCCCTGCGCGCTTCGACACGCTAGAAGATTGTCCAGCTTCGTACGAGAAAAGGATAGAGGAGCTTGCTTGGCCCTGGCTAAGAATCAAGGCACGGAGTAAGGAGAGCTTCTCTATCTTCATCACTTGATGTATTACTTGAGGGCTCTCGATTCCCCCGACTGTTCTTGCTTTCACTATTGCGCTTTCTCTCGCTACGATCAGAGGATACCTTGATGGCGGAGTAACATCAGGTACAGGTATGCTAGTCGCCTTCCGCGCTCTTTGCCTTTCCAACCCATCGTGTCGTACACCTTTGGCATTTCCAGAGAGTCACACCAAGACTCGTTCGATGCAGGGATGACCTCCTCCCATTGTGCCGTGGTAGGATATGTGATGAACGCACCTCCGATGGCGCTCGGAGTATTGTTTTGGGTAGGATTTGTGAGGTATAAAGGGAAAAGACTTTGGAGGTGTGACAAGAGTAGAGTAGGATCTGTAATGCGAAGTAGAGGCAAGTATTCGTTCTTGGAAAAGAGATGCACAGAAGATCACTATGTCATTCGACATGGTCTCTCTTTCTCTCTCTGTACATCATCTCCACTCACTGCGATGATAGCTCCAGAGCTTCGCGTTCCTCCAGATTGCACCATCCCCAGCCGCACTCTCCATTCGCAATTGCTTTTGTACGCTATTTCTTCTACTCCATAGCGTGTTGCTGAAGGCAGGTCGTAGGTTGCTCCTTCTATGACAATGGGCGCTCCACGAGGTAGCCAAGCACCAGGCCCGGCTGCTGCTGCTTGCGTATTAGTCGCTCCATCACCCATTGATGGTGCTCCTAGAGGAGGTGGTAGATTGAGCCGAGAGAGGAGAAGAGGAAACTGAGACGAAGTTGTAAAGAGCGTGTATCGAGTGGAAGTTGTCTGCAGAGAAGCTTTCAGCTGAGCAAGGTTGTTCGAGTGCGAAGCTGTAGCTGATGCTGACGTCGGCGGCGGCGGTTGTGGTGGTAGGGATGATGATGATGAAGGTGGTATTGCAATAGAGGGGTCCACTGTGTCCCTTTCGTTCATGAAGATGTCTGTTTGTTGTTGTTGTTGTTGTTGTTGTTGTTGTTGTTGTTGTTGTTGCTCCTCCTGCTTTTGAGCCGCTAGCCTAGCTTTCATGTTTGCCCTAGTATCCTTTTCGCCATCTTCTATCAGGACGAACGTCTCACTGGGATATTCGCTCAAGTGGACAACGTACATGAGTTTGTTGCTCTTCCCCAGGCTGCTTCTCAATATTCGAATAGATATCGACCAATTTGAGATCCTCTGTGCATTGTAGTTGGATGCCAGGTACGACAACAATGCTGGATAGGAAGTTGAGGTGATGTTCGGCAAGTAGCCTGCACTAGAGATTGGCATGAGGAACGAGGACGAGGCTGCTTTTATGGGGGGGGAAAGCAGCCAGAGGTCCTCGTCGAAAGCAAGAAATCTTAAACGGAAATCGTCACAAGCAGAGACGCGTCACAGTGGGGGGAGGGAGAGAGAGCGACAAGCAGCGCATTCCTTGCCATTTACATATGTGACACATATGAAGGCGCCTTCCTCCCAAGTTTAGGGGAAAGCATGTCGCCTGTAGAGATCAGAAAGCATGGAAATTTATTGCAGAGAGCAGAACGATGCAAGCAGCTGGACAGCGAGACAACATAGCGACGGTTGCGTGGTATCATCAGGTAGGGGCAGGGCAAAAAGAAAAAGAAAAAGAAAAGGAAAAGGAAAAGGCGACAAAGTGGGAAAGTGAAAAGAAAGAGAAACGTGCTTGAAGGAGATCCAAGTTGCATACTAGAGCGTTGCCAAGGCACCATTGGAACGCAGAAGCACCATGTTGGCAAGCGAAGCTTTTCCCTTGTGAGAGAGCAACTTCTTCCCGCTCAAGATCAGATTGAATTCCTCTTTGGCTTCTTCGGTCTTTCCTTGGTTTGCACGTAGTCTACCCAATTCATAGTGAGCAAAGTAACACAGGTAATGATCCAACGACAGTCGATGAGAAGAGTCGATGACGTTGCGAAGACTGATCTCTGCTTGTTCTGCTGCTTCTTGCACGGGAATGGGGCTCTGTTCCGGATCCACTTTGGCGTGCTTTTCAGGATAGGCAATGTATCGCAAGGTGACACCACGCAGGAAGTGAGCTAAGCAGTAGTCATCCCAGTACTCGTCTGCTCCACTGTGGTATTGACTGGGATCTTCCACTTCGTTGATGTCTTGGATTGCTTCACTAATGTCGCCAAGCTGATTATCGCAAAGACTGTACCTGGGTGCATTGGTAAGACAGTGATAAATGTAAGAGAATTCGATGGCAGGCAACAGCAACCGCCCTTGCGCGATGAATTTCTTGGCTTTCCGAGCGCAGTACTTTTCCATCGGAATCGACTTTCCTGCAATCCTTTGCATTTTGTCCGGCACTCCTTTGAACAGTAAGGAAGCCTCCTTTTGCCTTGCCTCCTTCATGTACATGTTGACTGCTCTGCCGTAGGTGTAGACGCACTTTGACCAATTGGAATCGCTAGCTAGAAGATCAAAGCATTCGAGTGCCTGATCCCATTGGGTCAAGGACATGTGACACAGTGCCATGTCCCAATAGCAAATGTGCTGCAACTGGACGTACTCCTTTTGCACATCTCTAGCCGCTCGATACTGCACGATCCCCTTCTCTGCCATGGTCTGTGTGGAATAGAGTCTTCCTGAAAAGTAGAGGAAGAAGACGCCCTCGGGATACCTCTGCAGGTTATAGTGCAACACTTTGTCTGCGTAGTTAATGTCGACCCCGGTGACAGGAATGAAGGTGGAGATGACCAAGTGATAAAGCAGGATGCCCATGTCACAAACTTGTCGACGTACTCCCTCTTCCTCGATCTTCATGCCGGGTTGCGACTTGTTCTTGCTCCATTCTCCTGCCTTTGCCAGTGTCTCCAGTCCAATCTGCGTGTCTCCCGAGTATCCAATCACCTCCATGATCTTGAGAACCTTACCGGGCAACAGACCAAGTATCAGGCTGATTAACCCGTTACCGAGATGCACTCCTGATCGGAAGTCTTCATCGATCGTCTCATCACGACGGCCACTGGCTTTCTGATCTGCCCACTCGACGTATTTTGCGAGCGATCGATAGATGCCGTATGCATTCCTCATGTTGAGCGCTTCAGACACAAAGGCGAAGAAGTCGCCAGAATACAGAATGCCCATCACCGCTTTCAGGAGCAGACTTTCCGCGTAGATCAGTTCGGCATGTCGTTGCACTACGTTCATGGAAGACAACGAGCTGGGCGATTGGCCAGTCCCTCGAACGAATCTTCCAAAGCTGGCAACACTGTTGGAAGGTTTTCGAAGCAAGCTCGAGATGTAGAGGGAATCTTTGCAGTACGATATCGCTTTCGCAAGGTCGACTGGTTCAAAGGTCATGAAACCTTTGATCACGGCGATCAGCGCGTCTCCCAAAGCGTAGTAAAGCTTTCGATCGGAATGCTGAGCAACGATTTCTTCTGCTTCAAACATTCTTGAATTGAGGAAAAGATGAAGGGCACCTCTGGCCACCTTGATGTCCGCTCGCATCTCATCCTCTTCCAGTTTGACGTCGTCGTACGTCAATTTGGCTACCCTGGCTGCCTTTTCCCGAACGAGTAAAGGTGTCTCCTTCTTCGCTTTTGCGTCGACCGGCGTCCGCGTAGCATCGCCGTGGAAAGGCGCACTTTCTGAACGACGTTTTCCTCCTGAACTTCTTTTGCCGTCAAGAGGGGCTGTGCTTTGTACACTTCCCTGGGCAGTTGGCTCGGGCGAGCCAGATCGAGCCCCCATACCATTCCTGCTCATTGCGACGCCTTCGCCTTCACTTATTCCACGATGGCGACCAACTCGACCTTGGTTAGGACTGTTATTGACACTGTGATGGTCCTCTTCGTCGCCTTCGGCAATGTCATGCAAATCCGGTTCGGCGTCGTGAAATTCATCATCGCTATCCTCACTGTCGTAATTATTACGAGAATCCGCATTGGGTGTCTGGCCAGTGACCCTGCTTGCAATGGCAGCAGCCACGCCTCCGACTGCTACAGTAGCACCAGATACAGCAGCGATAGCACCACCGACGTATCCTTGTTGCTCGTCTTTCTCTTCCTTCTCGGCGTCGTTTCCACGCCTTGACTGTGGGTGAAGAGGTACTTCTTTCTCTGGGCTCGTAGTCGCTTTTCTTCCGTTACTCTCCTTGGCGTAATTGTTGTTGCGAGCAGGCATAGGAGGTGTATCTTCTCTCTCCACTGCTGCTTCTTCTTCTTCTTCATCATCTCGTGGAGAGGACGGATTCGACGTACCTCCAGATGATCCCTTCCTAAACTTGGGCATTCGGAGACTCATGCGACGAGATGATACACTGGAGATACGACGACTACGCCCATTCACTGCAGATGAATCATCAGCAGCAGCACTCTCTGGTTCCAGGCTACTTTGACGACTACGACTCTTTTGAAGGATGCCGGAGATGACTGACCGAGCCGACTTCCGAGAAGAGTTGCTGCGATTGTCAGAATCAGATCGATGCGAGAGGTTTGAGAAGCGTCGACTGTAGAGGGAGGGCGCATGCATTAGGACCGACCACATGCTCTCTTCATCACTCTCTTCACCACGTACCGAATCGTGTTGTCATTGACATTATCATTGCCATTCATGCCTGTGCTTCCACCTCCTTCTTGGACTATGTTGATGTTTGGGACCGGTGAGGCACTCTTCTCTTTCATACTCCCGCTACCATTTGCTCCCTGCTCCTTTACTTTTGTATGGGAGCTGTAGGTTCGAATTCTACTGCCGTTCAAGTTCGGACTGCCAGGTTCCCTTTTCCTCAAGAGAGCATCTGTATGGCTGACTGGATTGTCCATTTCCTCGCCTCCAGTGATCTTGGAGATGATACTTCGACGAGAAGGAGCTGTATTGCTATTCTTGCGTCCCAACACATCTGTCGGATTGGCTACAGCAACATCACCGCTAGCCATGGTGAGTAAACAAATAGGTTGATGGCGGCGCAAGGATAAAAGAGAGTAGAGTAATTCGAGGAGAGCTGATCAGCAAGAGGGACCGAGGGGGACTAAGGAGGGCCGGTCTGTGGGGTTAATACAGTATTGTTCACTGCTTTCATAGATCGCGCGACTTCTCAATAATATATGTCCACTACAATATAAAGCGGATGAGACATTCTTTTGACAAGACTACTTTTTCTTCCCCTCTTTCAAAAAGTGGTCGAGGTGGCACCACCACCACCCACCTCCTCCACCACCACTTGTGAAAACAGATGAACGCTAGCAGCTCCTCCCATCATGAAATTACTCACTGCTTCTTGTCTGATCATCGTCTTCCCTTCATCGCAAATGTTGGCGCAGAGAAGATTTCATCGATTGCCTCGAACCTCACTCTTTTCCCATGATTGCGGCTTCATCACAAGCAAGCGGGGTCTTTTTCTTTTTCTCCCTCTAAGAGGAATCACCCTAAACTCAAGCAGGGTATTTGATGCCTTGCAGGGTGAAAGATAGAGAAGCCGTTCGCAGACGTGGACTCCTAGTTCGAAATCGAAAGGCAGCGTAATATTCAAGAGATACACACCTCCTTACCTTTCTTTTATTACAAGAATGGGCTGCTGCCTATAGCTATGAATAACTGTTGAACTACTTACTGTAGTACGTGCGCGTCTCTTGTTTGTACGGCGGACGGGGCACTCTGCCAGTGTGTTTTTAGTATCCCAAGCGCGCCGCCGCTCACTTGCTTTCTTTGATAGAACAAAGAAATTGAGTTTTTCCTTCCAATCCCAGTCATCACTTCTCCCACCCATCCTTACCCCCTTGCTTGGTGACGCAACCATCCCCCCCTTCTTCCTCTCCTCCCTTCCCACCAAAGTCCAACTCACATCCTTCCTAGCGATCATTCCGTCTCGCAAAACACACTCGCTCGTCCACGAAGCACCACATCCTTTTTCTGCCTCACGACGCCAACTTTACCGGGGGCCCGCCCAAGTAAATAATTTCTAGCAGGCTATTCCGAAGATTAGGGGCACTCCGCTTTGATAGCCGATTCCTCCCATAATATCTCTCTTCAATCTACGCCCCCGTGTATTCGTAAGAGTGCCTTCAGCGTCAGCAGAGAAAACTTACGCAGCACTTCCTTCTAGTCACGCCCTACTTTCACCACCCGCACTCACTTCAGTCAAACGCTCCTTTAGAGGCATACACAAGGCCCATTCGGCAACAATCTTCGCTTGCTTCTCATTGTGATCTGAGCGCACCGGGTCAACCACAATATCTCCATCACCCTTGATTCTTCTAGTGCCTTCATCATGGTGGAAGACAGTAGAGCGGAGCGCGATCAGCGCCTGCAATCAGCACGAAAAAAGGTTAGTCCCGGACAATTTTTCCATCGATTGCAGGGAAAGTGATCGTGCTGACCTTTACTTCTGTATCTCCATATCGCAGCTTAAAAGTTACAGAGCCAAGCAAGCACAAATGGAAAAAGCAAAGAGAACATCAACAATAAGTAATAGCGGTAGTAATGTCAGCTCATCCTCCGTTTCTGTTTCTCCTTCACGACTGGTCGGCTCGGTGCTTAACGAGGCTTCTCTGGAGAGTCAAGTAGCCATGGCGGGGGGAAGCAATAAGCGTGCTAGCATGCGGTTGTCCATTTCAGCAGAAAAAAGACACTCTAGAACCATTTCTCGCTCTGGTGCAGGTCACGGACGAGGTCACTCTCGAAACGGTTCTATTTCTATCTCCCAAGTAGCTTTGGCCGGGGGCGTCGCTGCTGCTGCACTTGATCATCTAAACCAGAGAAACAGTGCCACAATTCTACGACCCACTTCTTCACACTTTGCCAACACAGCCCATAGTCACACTCGTGGTCACTCACGATCTGGTTCTAGAAGCCTTGCAGCCAATTCTAGACCAACAAGCTTCATAGGATCGCAACCACTCTCAGATCAAGGGATGTGGAGAGATGAAAATATTCCTCTGGTCAACGAGGATCTATTCAAGACTCCTACGATGAGTAGTGATACAGCGTACTTTTCTTCTTCAGAGACGGACGCAACTCCTCAACCGAAACCAGTGCGTCAGAACTTTGTCGCCCCTGTCACAACAATCACTCAGGCTACACCGATAGCGTCTTCGAACCATGCACGCAAACCATCCCGACATTCGAGGAAGGGAAGTGTTAGCACTCGCAGGGAGAGTATGGAATTGATGGGTGGCTTAGGCAGCCTCATCGACACAACCTCCGATTCATCTACTACTGCCAAGCGACAAAGTCGGAGGAACAGCGCATATCGATTGAGCGGACTACAATCAGCGAGCGTTTTGTTTGGTGTGATGCCCGATCTTGTCAACAACATCGACAAGAAGAAAGAGGTGGAAGCGGACGCATCGGAGGATGAAGGCGGAGACCGCTTTACCGCTTTGGAGAAGCTGGAGGGTAAGAACAGAAGAGAAGTCAAGAGTAGCAGCGTCCAACTTCCTTCGTTTGACGAAGTCCATGGTGATGAGGGTATGGATAAGCGAGCAAGCTTGACATTGCTGGAGTCAAATGTGCAGACCACGAGCAACGAAAGGCCTGCCAATGTCGTACCACCTTCACGCCCTCAAACCCTGCTCGAGCCGCTCAATGAGGACGTACTGGGTACTCTGATGGAAGAAGAAGAGGAAGAGGAAGAGGCTGCACTCTTTACCCCCGTCAAAGAGCGAGGGAGATTTGATTTCATCGACGAAATGGAGAAACGCAAGAGAAAAGAGGCTGAGCAGGAAGTCATCAAGCGCACAAGGAGAGGAAGCTTGACACCCCGTCCATTAAAGTTGAAAAGCAGACCAGCAAGTTTGTTTGTCGCTTCCAGATCCACACTGATGATCACTAGCCCCTCTTTGCCAGTCTTGGACCAGATTGAGGAGGTAGAGGCTGCTTCTGCTGCTGCTGTCGACGCCGGTCTTTCCACTGCCATCTCTTTGACGCCAGCTTCGACTTCTCTACATAATCTCACTCTACCAACGACGGAGCAGGAAGCTCGCCTACCGCCTCTTGTGACGCCTTCGAGAGATACAAAGCGAGCTTGGCGTTCGTCAATGCCCCTTTCGGCTCCTTTGCCTACGTTACAACAGAATAGCGTTTCACCTTCCAAGAGTCCTTCTGGAGGATCGATCTCTCGACAAGGTATGAAGGTACTCCGACTCGGCAGCACTTCCGCCTCCAACAGCCCGTCTGCCGTTCAGCAGCACAAGAATCGCACCGATTCCACCAGCTCATTCACTAGCACCGCTTCCAATTCTAGCGCAAATCTATCCAAGAGAGGGTCTCTCCTTTACAGTATGACTCCCAATACGTCTGTCTCGATGGCTTCCAGAGAAGAGTCCTCTCCCTTGGCAAAGAAACGAGGCAGCTTCATCTACAAGTCTTCACCTTTGGACGGCGCTGCGAACGCCTCCTCTGATGATCATTCTACCGCGTCTTCGATGCAACACACACCTGCCTCTGCGCCTGCATCGCATACTTCCACTTCCATAGGAGGCGTGCCTATGAGCTTGTTCGAAGAGCTCAAGTCGAAACATCAGCGAGACGTTGGTCTGTTAGACGAAGCGAGGACCAAGATTGCTCGTTTGGAGATAGAGATGAGCAGGGAAGGCGAGAGGATCCATCAGGAGATTGCCGCGATGGAGCGATGGAGTGTGGAAGAGAAGAAGATGCTGGGGCAGAGGATAGAGAGTTTGGAAGCCAGTATTGTAGAAGTAGTACAAGTTCGAGAAGCACAAGAACAGGATCACTTTGAAGAAAAGAGCCGGTTCGAGAATGACAATGCTAGGCTTCAGACTGAGCTGGAGGACATTGAAGCAGAGAGAGACATGCTACGAGATGACGTGGAAGGCTGGAGGATGAGGTGCAGTGGTCTGGAGAGAAGCGTGCGCGCAGAAAAGCAGCAGGGAGTAGAGGAAGTCAGACGAGTCAAGGCAGCTAGCAAGGCTCGTATCAAAGAACTCTTGCAGAAGCTACACGAGAACAACATCAAGGTGGAGAGAAGAAGCATCGACGATGAAGAGTTGTCCGTAGAATTGGTGGCCATACTTTGCAGCCCTCTGGTGGGGCCATCTAGTCCGAAGTTGAATGCTCCACGAGATCGAAGTACTTCGCCCAATCACGGCGATCTAGCGCAATTGCCACCATCGCAAGCTGTCCAGCTGCTCAAGGAGATGCGACAACAGATCTTTAACTTGGCGGGCAGTCTCGATCACGAGCGCAAGCAGCACATGCTCAGCCGACAAGAAGTGGATGATCTGAAGGTGGAGCTGGCTGCTGCTGCTTCTGATTTTCGTGATGAGAGCCTGAATGATATGACAACGACGACGGTTGATTCACACTTCTTCAGTCCGGAAAAGGGTAGAGAAGAAGGTGACGTCAGCACTGAAGCAGTCCCGAGCGCCTCGACTCCACCGCAAGCAAGTGATCGACAATCGTTCACCAGCAGCGGAAAGGGTGGAAAGAAGAAGCGTAATCACGTCTTTGCTTACGACAGCAGCATGGAGAGTGGTTGCGATGGTACGAGTTTGGGCAGTGCTAGTATCACGACGAATCAGACGTCTGAGATGCATCACGACGAAAGCGAAGGCGAAGAAATGTTCAGCAAGAACAACGAAGATTTTGTCGCACAGGTGCAAGCAGATCTGGTGGGACTCGGTATGAGTCAACTAGGGACGCTTGACGAAGAAGAGGAAGCCGCCGCCTCTGAGCTGGACGATCAATCTTCCACTCCATTGCATCATTCAGACACGAGGCTGGTAGAACACGATCTCGACGTGGATGCACAACGTGACTCCTTCGACATTGAATCGGGTAGAAGGACGTCCGATGTAGAGTCGGTAACACCTTCCACACCTGCACTAGATCATCACAACACTGCTCCACTACACGGCGAAGGAACGTGCATCGTGACGACGCAGGCGTCGACGGTTTCCCCTCTGCCTCTTGATCATATCCTGGGAGCGAGCAATTCTTCCTCGAATGAAAGCGACGGTCCTCCTACTCCCTTTGTTTCTGCCGCCGTGCCATCTTCGCAAGACACGATGACAGAAGCGATGGAGAGCAGCCAGCAAGACGAATACTACACTTCTTCATACGACGAGACCACATACAAAAAGGCAAGACCAGAGTTCATTCGAGAATGGTCTTTCAATCAAGCAACAGCAGCCATCAAGACCAGAACGGGATCAGCTCCATCCCCGTCGAACGGGGAGACAGCAAGATTCATGACCAAGAAAGTCAAGGATCGCAAGATGTCCATTGAAGATTTCTTCGGTATCATGAGCTTGGATGACAGTCAGAGACTGCCTGCCTTGCCGACACCGGAAGAGGCATTGGAAATGCCACCGCTGTACATTGAACCATACTCTGGCAGAATAAGTCAAATCAACTACGGAAACTTAGAACGACAAAATCGGTTCCCTTCTCAAATTAGGCCACCAGTACCCCGAGCTTCCTTGACTTACGCTCGAAGCAGCAGCAACTCTGATAGATCGAGTAGCTCGTCGAGTCGAAATTCATCCAATCATCAGCTCTCTGCTCAAAGCCCATACAAGAGCAGTGGGATCGTCGATGGAGGGGGCCTACGACGGGAGAACTCCAGCACTCAATTGGCACCCGCGGGAGGCATGTTCAGTCGAGTGGCTTCTCTTACGAGCGCTTTCAGTGGTTTGGGAGGCTATCTCATCGGAACCTCATCCTTGCCAGGTGCAGGAATGGCCACCAATGCAGTCGTTGCGGCCAGTAGAGTTTGCAATCCTGACAACGACGACTACGAGTCAAGAGACGCTGACTTGAGTTGGTCGGTTAGAAGGCAGGATGAAGAGATGGCATGAGGAGCTAGACTCCGTTTCGTCGTCTTGTCGTGTTGCCCTGAACAGCCCACTGTATCTACTTTCTGCTCGCCATTTCCACTCTGTCTTACCTTTCCAAGACGTCTCTTGGTCGAAGTCCCCCTCTTCACCTCATCTTCTTCCCCATTGACGTCTTTCTCCCTCAGCATTTCCCTCCGCTCGCTTTCCCCCGTGTCCACCTCAATTTACGCAGCCTAATGTATACGAACCGCCCCTCCCTTCCCATACTCACTCTGCCAAATCAGCGGAATATAACGAATCATCTCATCGAGGTGCGAGAGACTCGATTTGCACGGAAACCAAGTTCCACATGATGTTTTTCGAATTCCGTGATTCGACAATGCCATTGACGCTTCTTCAGATGCGAGATGGACAAAGCATGAGAATACCTTAAGCAACCGTCAAGCGTCTTCTCGGAGGCAAGCATTGCATGCCATAGACCACACGAAACCGTCCTGCAGTCTGGCCAGTCTTTGCGGTTAACACACATACACTTCGCATCAGGCTAGGTAATCCAAAAGTGTCAGTCTAAGCTTGGTGTAGGAGGGGAAAGGTGAAGGCAGTTGTGATAGCTGGTCGGTAGAAGCACAGCCCGACCGCCTCTTGCGACCCCTTTCAAATACCTATCTCCTGCACATCTAGCCTCATCTCATTCTAATCTCAGTCTTCTTTCTTTCGTCCCGAAATTGGTGCTGCTCCTTACCAAGCACTTCTCGTGTAGATAGGCGAATCGAAGCGTGCTAAGGGCAAGAAAAGGGAAGGGGAACGATAGTCCACTTGCCCGACGTTTCCTTAGCGTCCTCGGTTTCCCCCCCCCCCCTCCTCCCGCCATTTCAGTCTCATTAATTTTATTTTTATTCTCAAACATCCGTAACTAGTGTCCTGTCGATCACTGCGCAATCTTTCCCTTTCTCCTTTTTTTTGCTATCGCATCACGAAGACCCATCATCTACACCTCTCTATTGTATGCTATTTATAACCCGGGTTCCCGAAATTGATATTCTTGAATATCCTTAGTGCAGATCAGTTTACTATTCAGACACGTCAAACTAGTAGAGGATCGTGTTGGCCCGAGGAAAATCATTTCGAAGAAAGTAAGAATTTGTAAAAATAAGGTAGGAATCAATGATCCTTCCATTCCCTCTCTCGGTCTCTCTTTCCTTTACTCTGTCCATTCGAAAGAATACTTCTGTGTTTCTTTCATCCGAACTCACAAGTGTCTTTCCAGAAGTTCTGCTAGAGAAATTACAGAAGAAAGTCGGGTGGTGAGGGACGTGGCTGTACGAGACTAGCCTCAGACTAGACTCTACCTACTCTCCACCCTCTACCGGCGCAGGTCCTGAAAGTAGATGAGAGAACTTTTGCAGATTTGATGAAAAACTTCATTGAGAATTCTACAAAGTGGTTTGGGTACCAGTGATTAGGTCGGGGTAGCCGTCTTTACCTTTTGCTTTTTCATTATTTTCCTTTGGCTTTCAGTGGAGCCCTTCTTGACGTGGTTGTTGTTCTTTCTCTATTGTGTGAAAGTTCAGCTCAAAAGTGGATGGCATGGAATGGTTCTATGTACAGGAAGCAAATGTGCTGTTAATCTTTGCAGGAGGCGCCTCTTCGCTAATGTGCTAATATCCTAGATCGCACACCGCACTGACGCAGCTGTTGGATCTCTCCGAGGGTGATGGGAGCTTGACTCTTTGCAGGAAGGTCAAATCGGGATTCATCGGGTGGCAGGACGGACAAACGAGTGTGCATGTGGATTTATCTATCTATACGTGCGTGTGTGTATGTGTTTGAGTGTGTGTGTGTTTAAGTGTGTGTGTGTGTGTGTGTTTCCAAGAAAAAGGGGAAGTGATTGAATGAGGGGCCCTTAGGATTTTAAAATAAACTACTGTCCCGTTTTAGCTATCCTTCTTTCTTCAGTAGTAGCGAGGCCGACAAGTGTGCAAAGACTCACTTTGTCCCTTTGCATTGGCCGGCTCTTCTTGGCCTGTCTAAAGCGATTGTCCAGCCCATCAACAAGAAAAGCTCTCGCTTTGCAGTCCATTCACAAGAGGGAAATAGGCCACTGAGAAAGGAGACCCCGATCCGCCGCCATCCATCCAGCCGAGAGGCAAGACAGAATCTCAGGCCCGAAAGATCACATCCGAAGCACGACTTCTAACTTTTCTTGACATCGCATCACCTTGGCACATCTCTTCTATCCCACCCAATCGGTACCTGAACGTCTTCACTCTGCTGCAAAGAGCGACTGGTGCCACCTTGTGCTCTCCTTTCCGTATCTCCTTGACCCTGTATACCTATTCCCGGGCTTCTCATACTATACCGGGCTTTGCGGCTGTGCAAATGCTTTGACACTTGTCCACTATCCGATGAATAAGATCTCGACTCGAAAGGCAGCGCAACGATAACAAGAGCAACGACGCCGACGACGAAGATAACGATTCCGACGACTACTATACGACACGACAACTACTCTCAATCGATGAGCGGAAGGACTTCATAAGAGGGAACACTTCCGCCGGCTATGCCACTTCGCGACTCACAGCAGTATGGGAGTCATCCTTATGATCATGACGCTACTACCCCTTCCCCAGAGCTAGCAATAGCCACTGCCGCTCTTCAGCAACAGCAACAACAGCAACAGCAGCAACAGCCACAGCAACAACAGCAACGCCCTCACTCTCATCAACCTGCATACGTAGCCGCCTCTCGACCTTCCTCCTCAGATATAACGCTAACATTCAATACCGCCTCCTCATCTTCCCTCAGTCATGCCTTGGACATGAACTGCACTTCAAAGCCACTTCCGCAAAGCTATCATGCTGGTGAAGAATATGCAAAGCTTGATAGTGCTTATGGTTCAGCGGACAGCCATGCAGGAGCGAGCAAAGTAGTACGGGGCGGGGGCAGCAAAGCAGGAGGTGCTCGAGGTGATGTCTGGCTCTCCTCGAAGCAACTATTACCTTCGGAAGAGTCTGTTGTGCAAAATCAATGGCAGGTGAGTTTGTCTTGCTGGTTGTGGACGCTCTGCCGAGTGACGTTAATATCTTCCTCTCCTGCCTTACTCAGCCCAGCGAAGTCAGCATCAACGAATCGATAGACGAGTATCTCTCCTCTTCTTTGTCTAAAGGTAGCTGGCAATCTACTCTGGACACTTCGACGAATGCGACAAATCAACCAGACTCGTTGTGGTCTGGGTTCAGGACTACCTCCTCGCCATCCTCCCTTGCCAATAATGTCTTTTTAAATGAAAGTCACAGAGAGGGTGGAATCAGCTATTCCAGGAGTCCGATCGTATCAGACCCTTCACTGTCACCGTATTCCTTCTCTGCTCTGAACTCAATGGGAAGGATCCAAGAGAGTTCCTCTACGGAGTTTCAATCTGTCTCAAGGCTTACTGCTTCTCTCTCGGCAGAACTGGCTGGTCTTGGCTTGGATGTTTCCGACTTTTACCCCACTTCGAATCTACCTTTGCATGACGCAATGATGGGAGACTTACGATCTGGTGTCATGCAAGCATCCTTGTCTTCCTCTTCGTCTATCGCTACACATCCACAGCCAAAGCATTTCGCCGAACAGGGCGACATGAGCTTCTTATCACAGGCCACTTCCTCGCTGGATTCGTCTGGTTTTGATGACTCACTCTTATCGAGTGGTACCAACGCTCAAAGCAGCACCAGATGGATACATGGCAAAGACACACCACCGTCTTCACCTGCTCCTAGTTTCGCTGCACGAATGCGACCGTCGCCGATGCAGAAGCAAAATTCAGGGGGACTATCTGCTGCAATGCATCCCTCGGCCAGCTCGCCCTACTTTCGGACTGACGAGTTTGGGGTCAAGAGGAAGACTTCCCGGCAGCAGAGTATCACTGACAAGACTCGAACATGGCCGAGAACCTTACACCAGATGGAGTCTACGACTGGCAGCACCAGCTTTCCGATGTATCAGAGTAGTAGTGAAAACATAGGAAATATTCCAAACTCCTCTTCTACAGGTGACCATCGTCTTCGCCGTCGATTATCACTCACATCAGCGCAATCCCTGCAAGAACGCCGCTCAAAGAGAAGTCACCGAGGACTAGTCGGGGACACCTCCTTGGAGATTGCGACAGGTGGAATAGGTAGCAGTGGTAGCAAACGATCAAACGATAGTATACGATCAGATAAAGGTCCTTCTCGATCGATAAGATCGAACGCCGAAGTCATCGAGAAAAGACGTGGAAAGAGGATAAGTGCCTCCTTCTCCTCGGATTTGAATGCTAGACAATGGCATCAAGATGAACAACACCAATTTGATCAAGTCACAGACGCACTCGAAACTCTGCGTACCTTTCTACGTCAGAGAGAGAGAAGCTCAAGTCAGGTATCAAGGCCGTCTTCGAAAAGTACGTCTTATGCAGGTGGTAGTATCGGCAGTCATACTATTGGTCCTCTGGGAGAGCACATGCCCACCGTATTTGACGCTCCTTCAAATCCTGACACGATGAGAGCCGCTACTACTCAAAAAACCTTACGACATCCACCCCCTGGACCTCTTCCCCCAAGAGGCTCAATTTATGCTTCTCCCAACAGCAGTCCATCCATTTCGCAGGTACAAGATACAGGTGACGGTGACGGTGCTGAGGTAGAACGTATCGCTGCATTGGAGGCTCTAGCGAAACGAGTACGACAGATGAAGAACGACAATCAAAGACTTCTGGAAGAATTATAACTCAAACGCAGCCAGATTAAATCAATCACCGTCAGTACGCTCGCACCTTTTTCTCTCCACGCTGAACCTTTCACTTCCCGACCACATCCGCGTATGAAACGACACCATCGGCACCGGTCTTCGCCCTTTCCCCTCCCCATCTGACGAATAAGTCTCATCTGCATTTTGCTTTCCTGCCACTTTGTTATTGCAAGCATTCTCACTATATCTCTCTGTTACTCCCCCCCCCCACCCCATCATTCGCATTCCGCATTCGAACATCTCCACTGCGACTGATTGTCGACTTCTATACATTCCCCACATATTCTACTTCATACCACACACTTCAAATTGTATTCGGTGTTGACAGAAGCTGTCATCGAGACTGTGATATACCCAGTCGACTTCGAAGATATATGCACAATCCCTTGGACTAAAGGAAGTGGGCCATGGCGCTGAGAAGCGCACTTGTGCTGAGGCTAGCCAGCTGCAGGGATGATCGTTGTCGCCCTCTCTGTCAGTCCTTCACTTGCTGGTGCATGACGAGGACATCAAGTGAGAAGTCATTGACATCCCGAATCGCTATGAGTTGCATCATTAGCTCGTATTATGCAGATAGCTTAACATTCGAGCGCTTGATCGCTGACCTGTTGAGAGGACTGAGGGATGTGTAAATTTGTACAAATCAGCAGAGGGAAAGGAGAGAGAAAGGTGGAAAGAAAAGAGAGGATATCGGACCTGTATTACTACTCACGAACGCTCTCACTTTCTTCCAGTCCGTGGATGAAATCTTGCATTTCCAAGGACATGGAGATACTCAAGTTAGCTCCAAAGCTATCGACGTCATCGTTGATCATGGCCAGCGCCTCATTACCGCCACCGTCTTCTGAGTGAGCTCGTTTAGAAGAAGCCGCGAGATTCTGCGAGGACGAATAGATGGGTAGGATGCGGGCTTGATAGGTCTGGGGAGAGCGATGAAAACATGCATGAGTGGAGCGTGAAAGGAAAACCTTGAACATTGAAAGACGGAAGTAGCCCACCTTTGCTAGGACTTCGATGAGCTCTTTTGCTTCGATTCTGCGAGACAGATGTGGTGAGTGAGAAAAAGGCGGTCTGTAGAGATAACAGCGCATTCATATCATATCATAGGGATAAACTCACAATGCACTCAATCGCACACCTACGGCATACCACCAACCGTTCAAATCTCTCAACCGGACACTCTTCGCTTGGGCATCCAGGGCACTCCTGACCCTGGCGCTATACTGTCGAGGAAAGCTCAAATCGACGACGTTATGCAACGCCAGAAGTTCTGCCATCCAGAACGGCAGGTCCACTCTCGATTTCTTCTCGACAATCAGTGCATTTGCGCCGTCTACACCCCTTTTAGCGTCGTCGTCGTTTGCTGCTGCTGATGATGATGACGCCACTGCTGCTGCTGCAGTTGCCGTGGTGACTTGGTTCGTTCCGACGATATGGCTGAGACCGGGAACATCTATTGCGAAGTGGCAAGGCAAGCGAACTGAGTCAGCCAAGATCGAGGACAGGTCCCAGTATGATTGATCCATGCCTTCTCCCACAGCATCACCACTCGTTCCTACACAAAGTAAAAATCCTCCCTACGATCTCTGCTACTTCACGACCGACGCGACGGACCTCCCTGACAGAGCGCGTCAATTCCATTCTCCCCCCACCTCTACCTCAGGCGTGATTCCGAGCCACGTGTCGAGTCCTTTTTGCTTTGAAGCTAAAGGAAGACTCGATCCGAGCAAGGTGGAGTGCTCGTTGCAGGAAGGGATTGACGACGTCATTTCGCTAGCACGCTTGACGTATACTGGAGGCACTATGACCTATTTATGCTATATACTTTCTACTTTTGGACATTCTTAGCTTGGCTATGCTTTCCCTTCAAATATAATTCAAGCTCCGCTGATATATGAGCGTTACTATTTGATTGTTCTATTCAATTGTCCCTTCTTATTAACATCAAGTAGAATTCGAGGGAGAAGAAACATATCCGATCGTATATGCAAAAGGCGGGAGTAATCATAAGTCAATTCGAGATTGGAGATCGACTTGCTCATCAGCCAAGGTCCTATAGCGAAACACACACCACACCTCTCTCTGCCCTTTATTTTTTTGCTTAATCGCAAACGGTCCTTGCCTTCCTCCTTATTCCGCTATATACACCTTATCATCCTCCACCATACGATTGAGAGCAAGGCAAGAAAGACAGCGCAGGAAATCGACCGATTCCCTCTTCTCCTCTCCTTCCATTACTCAATATTGAAGAACGGACGATTCTTTGCGTGCAATCATCCATCAAAGTGCTCATCCCCTTTACTCTACTTGGCTTCTCCACACGCGACTTCCCCCACTGTTTACCAGCATTACACTGAGGCTACGCTGCGACTCCTGAGTAGCACATTGGGAATCTCCACACAATGGCAGTCTTCGATCAGTTCAAGAACCTAATCCGACACGGCAAGACCGCCAAGGACGGGCATCGCTCGTTCGGCACGGATACCTCCCCAGTGAGTTGACAGTGAGCAGAAGATGAATCGAACAGAGTAGTTGTTTTCTTTTCGAGAGAGGGTGGGGTCGCGGGGCGGACGAGGCAGGTTGACGAGGCAGGTAAAAAAAGGCTAGGGAGGGGAAACAGAGGGGAGTACTGGTCAGCCGTCTCATTTCCTTCTTCTTCTGAGTGAAGATGTAATCATCTGTGTTACTCTTTACTGACGTTCAGTCTCTCAATTTTTCTCCTCCCACTACTATAAACTCAAAGACAGATGTAGGACGAGCAATGCCAGCAGGAGAAGGCTCTACTAGGCAAGATGGCGGTCATGACCGCAACAGAGCTGCAGAGGGACTGTACCTGGAAAACAAAGGACAGCCAGCGACGACCTATGTAAGCACGGAACCTTCCGCTACAGCCAAAGGTCACTCTGCCGGTCCATCTGCTGCTTCTCATGGGGTCACTGCCGCCACCACTGCATCAGCTATTCCAGCCCACGTCACTTCTGGGAATATGAACGTTGGAAACCAGGCGAGCAACTATCAAGTACAGAGTGATTCAAGCAGCTCCCACGTCGACAAGCTGACAAAGGAGGAACAAGCAGCCGCAGATTCACTGCCGCACTACCCAGAGCTGAATGAGAGGTTTCAGTTGTTAATGAAGATGGGAGAGTGAGTCTCTACATCATTACGTCTGCCTCTGAAGGCGACGCGGGAGAAGTGTGCTGATTGATCCCTTGCATCAATATCCCCATTTCCTCCTTTCCCAGTGGTGCCTTCTCGAATGTTTACAAGGCAAGGGATCGCAAAACAGGTCAAAAGGTCGCCATCAAGGTAGTGCGCAAGTACGAACTAAACAGCAATCAGGTGAGTCAAAGATTTGTACTGGAACTTCCTTTTCCCATTTTGTTCTATTGGCGAGGTGCAGACGTGGGTCTTTGAAGAGACGAAGTGGGGCGCAGAGGACAGATGGAGCAAGAAGAAGGCTGCCTGCTCCGTCCTCCTCAGTCTAGATCGTCTCCTTTCGTCTCTCGTCACGCCATTCTACAGGACATCGACTGACACTGTCGACAATTCTTTTTTTCTTCTCCCTCCATCTCCCCCGGATCACTTCAATCGACGTTCCAATCATTGCACCGTTGTCCCCCTTTCCCTCTTGATTTCCTTTCGCTTCTGTTTCTTCTTTCCCACCCCTAGGAGGACGGAAGACTGGACCCACAATTTCGGAAAAAGAACCGTGTGACCGAGGTTAGTGATTGCGTTTCTTTTGTGTTCATATCTCTGCACGGCATAGTTGTCGAGTTCAGTGCGTCCAGGAGAGTATACTTGCGCTGCAGTTCTGCTCTCCTGTCGCTCGCTTTCCTTGCCCTCTTTGACGTTCTATGATCTTCCCCCCCCCCTTCCCCTTCTCGTCTTCTTGATTAGTGGAAAGCATGTCTCTGACGCTGTGACCCTCTACCTCTCTCCCTTGGAACACCTCCTCTTCACGCCTCCTCCTCCTCTCCTACTCCCTCTTAACTCAATGACAACGGTGCAAACGGAACTCCCTATTTCCTCCTTTTCGTACCCACAGAGAGCCAACATCTTGAAGGAAGTACAAATCATGCGAAATCTAAAGCATCCAGGAATCGTCAAGCTCTTGGAGTTTTCCGAATCGAGGGAACACTACTACCTCATCTTGGAGCTACTCGAAGGTGGTGAACTGTTCCATCAGATTGTCAAGCTGACATACTTCAGTGAAGCATTGGCAAGGCATGTTATCCTGCAAGTTGCCAACGGGATCCGCTACCTCCACGAAGAGAGAGGTGTCGTTCATCGTGACATCAAGCCTGAAAACTTGCTCTTTGAATCGATCAAAATCATTCCTTCCAAGGTGAACAAAGCAAGACCATACGATGAAGAAAAGGAAGACGAAGGAGAATTCATGCCTGGAATTGGTGGTGGAGGAATCGGTCTCGTCAAGATTGCTGATTTCGGTCTTAGCAAAGTCGTTTGGGAAGAGAGCACCATGACACCTTGTGGAACTGTCGGCTACACTGCACCGGAGATTGTGAAAGATGAACGGTACTCCAAGTCAGTCGACATGTGGGCACTCGGATGTGTCCTCTACACTCTCTTGTGTGGATTCCCGCCGTTCTACGATGAGAGTATCTCCGTGCTGACGGAGAAGGTGGCCAAGGGATACTACACCTTCCTCAGTCCATGGTGGGACGACATTAGTTCTTCGGCCAAGAACTTGATCACTCATCTACTCTGCGTTGACTCCAGCAAAAGATTCACCATCGACGAGTTCCTGGCTCATCCTTGGTGCAACGTCCAGGAACCTGTGCCGAACCTCGACTCTGCTGATATTGCGCTGGCGAAGATGAGTGAGATGCCGTTGGACAGTCCCATGCTGGCGAGTTTCAAGAAGAGCAAAGGAAGAGCAATGATGAGTCCTGGCATCAATCAACTCAAGGAAGCATTTGATGTGACGTATGCTGTTCATCGTATGGAAGAGGAAGGCGCCAGAAGGAGAGGAGCTGGAGGGCAAAAAGGACTTCAAGGGATAGCGTTGAACGAAGACGACGAAGAAGAAGATCAAACGATGGAAGTACGACATGCAAACAAGAAGTACGGAAGCATAGCAGCGCAAGCCATTGAAAACCATGCCAAGCAATCGTCGAAGGCTTCCAGTCAAGCAGCAGCAGCTCCAGCACCACAACAGCAACAGTATCAAGGCAGAGGTGGAGCAGATCGCAAACTAGCAGAGGCAGCCTTGTACGATGGCAGAGCCGGCACGAGGGATCGAGGCAACGGTCGAAGCAAACGCGGATTCGAGCTGAACATGGGAAACGCAACTCTGCTCGGTCGAAGGAACAAAGGCAATGGTGCGCCAGGCCAGAGTATAGGTCAGTTCCTCGACCCGAATCACTCGACTAGCGGTGACATGGGCACTCATGGTCTCGTGCCAGGAAGTCCAATGAAGATCGACTAGTCGCTTTGTGGACCCCGTGTTCTCTCTTCCACTCTCCCTTTTGGCGTCACTCCTACCACTCCTGGATGCTGAGTAAGCAATCTACTCCGTCAACTCGGCGTCTGATACTCTCCTGCTCCTCTCCCCCTTCCTTTATTCCTGCTGCTCGACCCGCCTCATACGTCCTCATCCTTCGCCACACCCTTCCTCGCTGAATCGATTTCCTGCTCTCGTGTCTGCAATCACACGCCCGCTTTCTTCCTTGCTGCTGTTTGTCTCTTTTCTTATCTTCTCCCTTACCTTGTAGTCTTGCATACACACACACTTACACACACACACACACACACAATATCTCAATCATTATAACTCATCGCCTAACGAATTCTACTTTATCATTGATAATGATACATCAGACCTCACCACGGACAATGGCTGAGACAGTGTACAGTGTTGACAAGAAAAGGAGAAGGATAATCTTTCATATTTCTTCCTCGTCGTCTTCTTTTTCGTCGCTTTCTTCGTCTGACGAGCGAAGATCAATCTCAGGAATGGCATCGTCGTCATCGTCATCGTCATCGCTACTGTCTTCCTCTAGTAGGCTTCCCTTTGGGTGATCTGAGGTACCAATCGATGGCACGCTGGGCAGAATTGTTGTTGTTGTTGTTGTTGCAGTCGTCGTCGTCGCAGCGGGTACTCCTACGTTTGCGTTTGCCGTACTTCCAAACAACTGAGCTGTCGCAGGCGTTCTGTCTGGGCTTAAAGTGCTGGCTTCGGGCATTGCATTTGTACTGGTCATTGATGGCGATCCAATCCTAGGCATACTTTGCCTTCGCGATGGCTTCACTGGATCCGGGGAGAGGTGCGACGGCATCATCGATTTGCGCCGTGGACTCTGTAGAGCGGGCGATGTGACTTTGGGAGAGAGCGATCCTTTCTCCTCGACTACTTGAATGCTGAGTACGTCCTGCATAGCTTCGACTTCTTTTGCACCTCGATCCTCTTCCAGCTCAATCTTTCCAAGGACCACCTCCTGCTCATCCACCTGCCATGTATCTTCTACACCTACGTGCATCTTTAGCGACAGCTTCGGTGGAAGTCTAGGATTGAAAACGAACTCCAGCGCTTGCGACAAGGTCTTGGCCCCTTCTCTCGCTTTACGATGGGAACACACCAATCCTTGAGAGGCCAGTGAAGACGCCTTTGTTGTCAAGAGCGTCAGAATCGATCCCCTGCTTAGTCGAACTATCTGAGCAATTGCCTCGAATGATGTCGCCGTCAAGTCGTCTGGCTGTTGAAGTGAGATTTCTGAAATGCCCAAAAAAACCAGAGCAGTGGTGTGCGCCAAATCGTAGTGTTCGGGACTTAGTTGAGTGGCCAGACCTTCGTACACGGTGGGCAAATAAGCAAGGGCCGCTTTGCATGCTTCATACTCGTCCTCTTCCAGATCGACAAAGCCCCTTTTTTGACTGAATTGCACCTGGTCCGATTCGTAGATCCTCCTTCTCTTGTTGCTCTTTTCTGCCTTCTTCTGCGCTTCTTCCTCCTCTTGTTTGTAGGGCTTGGTAGACGATGATGCACTCACCTTGAGAAGCCTGGCGACCTGAGCAAGACACGTTCTGGCGCAGTGAATTTGAACTTGACTCTCTGGATCTAAGCGGAGATTCAAGACTTGCATAACCTTGATGCCAACGCAACGAACCGCAGGAGACGACTTTTCAGTGACTCGTAGTACCCGCGACAACACTCTGTTGGTCTTGGAATAGTACACCGGCAACGGTAATGAAGCTAGCAGGGTAAGCGCTGAGATATGAGCCGAAGACAAAAGTGCAGTCTGCGCAGCGTGCAAGCCTATTTCAGGTGGTGGTTGCTGACGTGGTGGAGAGAGGGAGTGGACAGATAGGATGGACATTATCATGTTCACCAGCTTCTCCAGAGGAACAGGCACGGCCTGCGTCGTCGGTTCAGAAAGGAACATGCCAATGATGCCGGCTGAAGGAGGATTTCCCAGTAACGATCTCAGTCGAGAATGAGCCTCCGATAGGGCATCCATGTCATCAGAAGGTAGCTCGCCCATGAAGCCCGCCTTCGAAGTTCCGTCCTCGCCCATCTCAAAAGTCGAAGAACAAGCTTTCCAAGCAAGTTTGACATCTTCAATGAGCAGATCCAACGTGGTAGTCCAAAGCTGTTTTTGAGATGCTGATCCCTTTCCGGTCAAGTGAAGAGTTGCCAGGAGTCTGCTCGCGTCTATCATCAAATCTGGTCTCTCCAGAAACACTCTCGTGCATACCTTTTGCAATTGAGAGGCGTATGATCGATAGACTGTAGGATGTATGCGGACCTGTTCACACAAGGCTTCCAAGAGGGTCGACTGTGCAAGAAGTCTTCCTGTGTAAATATCCTCTTCTGCGGCGCCCTTCTCTAGTTTGCGACGAATGCAGTCACTCACCCTCGAATTGCTGCTAATGTCATCGCCTCGTTCGACGTTCTGCAGTAAAGCCAAGGCGTACTTTGGCACGTTGATACTGGCTACGTTTCGCCAGTATTCCAGCTTTGTCTTTGCATCTCTTCCCAGTAGATCGTTGAGCAGCGCAGTCGCTTCTCTTATTGCCAACGAAAAGTGCATTAGAGCAGAAGAGATCCAATGAGACGTGTAGGATACAACGGACTCCCATGGCACCTCCCGAACCATCTCAAGCGCTAGCTGAAGTCCCTTTGCTACGTCCTTGTTGGCATGTAGCATCGAATCGATCCGCAGGCTGAACTTGTGCCATTCCGAAGATCTTGTCGACGAATCTTGACCGACATTAGACAGCAGAGACGAAGTACGCAGATCAGTTTGGAAGCTTTGTCGATCTATTAGGTACTCCAGCTGACGGCCTATTGGAGCGCCCATAATTGCTGGTGAGAGAACCTCTCCAGGGGGGGTAAAGGGATGGGAACACAACAACTCTCCCTTTCCTTTTTCTTGGCCTCTCGTCCAGGAGAAATTATGTGTCACGTGTGTGACCTTTCCAGTACGACATCTCCACCAGCCAGCCCTCTTGGCAACGGGCGGCAAGATCACCAAACCCCATCGGCTTCCTGTCCAGTCTCGTCCGCATCCTGTAGGCCATGTCCAAGTCCCAGTACATCGACGTTGTCTTCTTCCATGACGCCTGCATTGTGTAGCTCGCTTCGGCCAATGTGCCGGCTCTTCGCCAAATTTAATTTGCTCATCTGTCTCCCCATCAGCTCATACTCCCTTGTCCTTTCCATTTTTCGTTCGGCTTCATAGTTGGCCCGTTGGAGCTTTGCGTTCTCCTTCACTGAGATCAGCTTTGTTTTGCCTCGCTGCGTCGACCTCTACAAAGGGAGCAGGAAAATTGAGACTCCGATTCAGTATGATCCAGCGATCCAGCTATGCACAATAGCATCATGACACTCACCAAATTGAGTCTCTGTGGCGTCTCCTTCTGTGTGTCGCCGTCTTCGTCTCCTGCCGTTGCAAGCTCCAACATCATGTCTTCCATCTCTTGAATCTCTGATGTGTCCTTGGCCGCTTGTGCTGATTTTTCCAGCTCAAGCGTATCTTTCTTGAGCTTCTCGATTTGGCCAGCACTGAGGAGGCGACATACCTCTCTACTCTTGAGGAGGTTTCGATTTCGATCAAGTAGCGCTCGCAATTCTAGTCCTTTCGCCGGTCTCTTTCCCTTGGGTGACGGCTTTATGAACATAGTAGGCGTGTTGCTGCTGGAATGGGAAGACCTTCTCTTCTGATGAGATGATTGCGACGTAGCGGCAGAAGCTTCTGCAATAGCAGCCACCTGAGACAGTTTAGCCAGTTCAGAGTAGGCGTATTGAGTGACGTTGGCAATATGCTCGTCATGTATGACAATTTCTCGACTACCGGTAGCTGAGGGCGAAGGAGACAATATCTGATTCAAGGCAGACGACCCACTCGTGCAGGGCATCGGAATCGTTGGAACTTCTTGGCCATTCTCCTTCTGCAAGTCACCTCGCAAAGGTGGAAGCGTACCGATTGGCAAGATAAGTCCGTTCGCCACCATCAGTTAGGTGTATTATATGAGTGTGAGGAGGAAAAAAGAGGAAAAAAGAGGAAAAAAGATTCCGCTTCAAGAGGAGGTTAATCGAGTGGAAGTCAAATTTGAAGACATGTCAAAAATACCAAGGACGCGAGAGTGGGCCCCACTTAACTGAATCAAGTCGAGACGTCAGACATCCTATGATTAGAGCGGCTAAGACGAATACTAGTAGAGGGGAGAACATTCGGTGTCTGGACAAGTATGGTGATTGCAGACTATGGTGTTGTTACAGCGGCGAAGGATAGGAAGATGGCGAGGAAGATAATAAGTTGGAATAAGGTTACACGATGATGACTGCGATCCCTCCTCGATCTTGCCAGAGGAAGCGTACGAACACACACACACACATACACACACAGAAAGACTTTACAAAGACCAAGCCGACTAAGTACTCACTCGGTGTCGTCGTCGTCGTCTTCTTCGTCCTCGCCATCGTTTCGCTTCATCAGCGAATCAACTATGACGCTGGGCAGTTGTACAGTGGACAATCTTCTCGCACTTTGCGCAAGCCTCTCTAGTCCATGACAACCTTCTTTACGCTGTTCTATCAGCTCGACAAAGTTGCTCAATACGTCGACTAGTTTGCCACCTTCTCCTCCTGTCCCAGATGATCTGCTCGATTCGAGAGTGGGTACAGAAGGTAGCGAGGTGGAAAGACGTTTGTGAGCTGCGACCAGGGAGGAGCGCGGTGAAGGAGGATGTCCACTCGGCGACGAGTCGTGAAATGGGGAACCTTCCTTCTTCGACGGTTCTGAAGCAGTCCTCTTCGGTGAAGGAGGTCGTATGGGTGCTGCTGTGCTAGACGATGCTTCTCTTTCCTCCTCTTCGTCTTCACCTTCCCTTGCTCGCTTGCGGCCGATTTCGTTTTCGCTTAATCTTCTCTTTTCTTTCTGTAACGCATCTCCCGCCCACTCCTTTCCTACAGCATAAAATCCATTGGCCCAATCGTGTGCTACTTCGCTTGCGCTGTGTAGAAAGGCACTGGCAGTCTGTGGAGACGACAATGCGCTTCTCCAGATCTTACTAGGATTCTGCAAACTCGAACCAGCGTCATCATCCGCGCCGTTGTGTAGCTTTGCTTTCTTGTCTTCCCCCATCTTAGTGTCCACGCTGTCTCCTTTCTCCTTGATGCCGGGAAAGGTGCTCTTGCTGTCTTGCGCGAATCTTACGACGTCCTGAAAAGCTCCCTCCACTGCTCGTTCTGCCCGAAGTGCTGAAGTAAAGCTGCTTGCTCCTGTTCTCGCGAGTCTAGCTTGATTTGCCAGAATTGTCAATTGATGGCTTCTGACACTCGCTCTCCTGTCTGACTTCCTCTTTGCATTCGTCGATTCTTCTTCATCTTCCACCTCAGAAAGATCTGCATGATATGAACTGGGCAGACTCATCGTTCTTCTCTTGAGTATTGTGAATGGACTGGAGGACATGCTTGCTTGCATCTCTAGTGCTTCTCGTATAGGTTGTGCAATAGAAGTAGGGAGAATGGCAATGTTGTTGGTACTGGAATTGCCCTTCTGCAGGACAAACACGGGAGCGGCATCGAGCACATCAGAGGGAAGGGTGGACATCGTAGATGCTGAAGTAGGCGCAGGCGAACATTCAGACGTTCTCCTTCTCTTGCGAAGGTCGTGAAAATATTGGGAGGCGCCACCTTTTGTCGAGCCTGGCGTGCTGCCCCTCCTGCGATTGAAATTGAACGGCCCGTCGTCTTCTGTGATTGCTGGTGATACTAAGGGTAGGTATTTCTCTCGAAAGGCCACGCCCATTGGAGGAGAGGGATCGGGAGAGAAGACGGGTGGTAGATTGTTCATGAGATTGGGGCGATCTCGGTGCAGCGATGACGACGAAGATGGTGATGCTGGAATGGGTGCTGATGATGCAGGAGTCGAGGACGAGACTTGCGTACCTCCCGACATGTTGAGAATCGATCGGGTGTGGGTGTCTTCAAATTCGGTCTCAGAGTCTTACCCCGGATGCAAGGTCTTTCAATTTGGCTCTGCCTCCAATCGGGGAATTTCTCTTGAGCCTGGGTGAGAATGTAGTAGGATTGGAAGGACACAGGCGAATGGTTGTTTGTCTGGGCCCCACTTCTACTTGCCTTGAAAAGGGCGCAATGGCTTCCTGGTACGGCAATGATGAGAGTTCCTGGCGCAGTCCAATTCGTCGCACCGCTTCCTGCGTGCTCCTCTCCCGTTTCTCGAAATAAGTCTATTGAAGAGGGGGAAGGGGGCGAGGCTCGTATGTATGGAATTCTAATCTGAAGCTAGTGTATATAGATACGGCTCCAAGGGCCAGATCCTCCCTCCCCCGAACGCGGTCCTCGGGCTAAAAGTCTCCAGAGTACTTTAAATGTGGTGATAATAGCGACTGAACACCACTTGAAGTCGTATTAAAATTGGGGTGGACGAGGGGGAACGATCTAAAACTTCAGAGTTTCAAAAATAATTTATCCTATCCGTGCGGCCGGCTTCTGCCTTTCTTCACTGTGAAGTTCTGACAAAGCAGAGATCCCGCATCCCTCAATGCAACTGTAGATAGTCGAGTCTTTGCGTGTCATAGATAGAGTCGAGTCCTCGAACGGTGTAGATGACAGTGGCAAAGGGCGTTCTCACGCCACAGCAGAAGAAGTAGTGTCGTTGACATACCGAGCAAATAGATGCTCATCCTTTCACGTCGAGGGAACGGACCTGTTAGGTATTTCCTCGAGTCTCTGAAATGTGCTGTACTGTTAGTATCGCTATCGTTTGGTGATAGAGCGCACGAAAGTCTTACTGTACGGATACGAATTACACCGCTGAGCGTAGGCGCCACGCGAGATGTCTCAATCAATTGAGAGCGCAGAGAGGCTTATAGTCAACCCGGTAGCCGGTCGCCTGCCCCGCGTTGTGTGTGTGTAGTGTCTGTAGGCGTTGCCTCTATTTGTCGGCGACGCTTTGGCCTCAGTAAGACTACTGCTAACGTCTCTATCACAACCATCTGTGAGCCTGTCAGACGACATTCGCTACAGCAACATGAAGGCCTATGTCATCGACAAGGATATTGAGCTGCCTGATTTGGCCAGCAAATTGGTCGAAGTCGAGGAACCAGAGGCAGACGGAGACGCAGATGAAGTTCTCATAGACGTGTACTCGAGCGCTCTGAACTTCTTCGACATCTTACAGATTCAGGGCAAGTACCAAGTCAAACGCCCCTTCCCTTACGTTCTTGGGACCGAGGTGGCGGGTATACTCTCCAAGAACAGTCCTATTCCAGAGGGCTGCAATTGGACACCGGGCAAGACAAGAGTGTTCGGGATGGCAAACGGGTCATATACAGAAAAGGCAAGTGCGGATTGGAATAACCTAAGAGAGGTTCCAGATGGCATATCTCTCGAGGGAGCGAGTGGCTTGTTTGTCACTTGGCCAACAAGCTATGCGGCCCTTAAGTTTCGTGCAGATGTTCAGCCGGGAGAGTGGGTGTGTGTGCATGCAGGTGCAGGCGGGGTGGGTATCTGTGCCATCCAGATTGCAAAGGCATTGGGTGCAAAGGTTATAGCGACGTCCGGCAGCGCTGAGAAGTGAGTCGAATTCCCTGCCCTACGCAAGAAAGTGTGGCCGACTCGGTCTGATCCGCCTGTCTGACATCTCTGTCGCTAGGCTTAGGGTGTGCAAAGAGATTGGAGGGGCAGATGAAGCAGTCAATTACCGCGACTCTGACTGGCAACAACAAGTGAAAGGTGTGTTCTCTTGCGTTTCCGGTGCTATATTCTACTGCTACACTGTGCGATACTCATCACTCTGACCTTGGCAGACCTTACTGACGGTGGAGTGGACGTGGTGTACGATCCAGTTGGCATGATTATTCCCAGTCTCAAGGTAGGTGACGCTGGCGTGAAAAGAAGCATGCTCTTCCGTTACTCCGACTCACATTCAAGGAGAACTTCTCCGTCCATCTTTGGCAGTTCATCAAGTGGAATGGTCGCATAGTCGTGGTAGGATTTGCTGCCGGCACAATCGAAAAGGTCCCTGCCAATCTCATCCTGCTCAAACAGTGCTCCGTGATGGGGGTATTCTGGGGCGCTCACACAGCGTACGAGGTGAGCCGCAGCCATCAGAGATGAGCACTCTTCCGTTGCATCTTTCCTGACATGTCCTTCACACTTCTCTTCTCACACCTACTCTCTACGCAAGCCGGAGAGAATTCCTGAGGCGTGGGACGCTATATTCAAGCTACTAGAGAGCAAAAAGTGTCGACCTACCGTGTTTGATAAGGTGTTTGATGGTCTCGCCACGTTACCAGGAGCGCTAAAAGATCTCCAAGATCGCAAAACATGGGGCAAAGTGGTAATAAGAGTAAAGGAAGATCCACTGTTTCCTTCAACGAGCAAGCCCAAGCTTTGAAAGATGAATGCTTTCGCGACGTCGAACTGTACATATTCCCCCGCTCACCCTGAAATAGCAACTAGGGGTATTTGCGCTGCTTTTCAAGTGCAGAACCGTGATCAGATCATTGCGCCTGCATTCCCTTGTCGGCCTGTCGGTTGGCAACGGCCAACGGATCTTCTGTCTCCTTCTTCTCATTATTTCTCTTTATACGGCGTCTTCGTGTCGTCTCATCCTCACGATCTTTACCCTCCGTATTTTCCCTCATCTCGTCAAGGATGACTTTTCTCACCCTGCGATTGTCATTCCTCCTCCTCAGTGTTGCCTTGCTCCAGCTGTACGTCCCGAGCGTGACCGCCTTCGGATTGTTGTATCCCTCGACCGACACCTACTGGGTGGTGAGTATTTACATGAATGCATCGACAGAATCGTTGAGACTGATGAGAGCGGCCCTTGCCATCAGACAAATTCTACGAATCAACTTGTGAGCTCAGAGGCATGGATTGACCTACTAGAGTACTTTTCGTCTTACGCCGTTGAAATTCTCGTATTCCTTAACTCCGCAGCACTGGTCCCATACGCCGGAAGGTCGGTACGAGCTTTCATCGACACAAAAAGGCGACCACCTCCCTTGACGATTGTCTTTCTCCCTTCTCTAGATCCAAGCTACTTTTCTGTCGAGCTGCTCAACTCCAATAGTTCCAGTCTAGCAGGCAATTTTCGTGAGTGGTCGTGTCGATTGCAAAGGCGAAGTGTGTAGCCGGCAATCAGCTTAAGACATGTGCTCTCATTTAGAGATTGGCAATGCATTGACGACGGAGGTGAGACTGAAGCGTAGTCGAAGAAACTTTGGTGTTGCTACTGATGCTTCCTTCTCCTTTCCCTGCCAAAGAATGGCACGGCCAAAATCCCTCTCGATTTGATTCCTACTGGAAAGTACACTCTGCTCTTTGTCAACAGCAGCAATTACGCTCTTGATCGTGAGTGTAGAGGTGCGGGAAAGGTTGAGATTGTGCGTGACACTCAGAGCCTCTCTACCGCCCCCTTTGTCGACTTCCAAAAGACCCACAAGTCTACTTTACCAGCCAAGTCTTCGACATAAAGCCTAGTGGGACGACTGCTGCTCCGTTTACTCCTCCCACTGAATTGGTTTCCGCTTCGAACAAGACGAGCACCGAGTCTACGCATTCTGCTACTTCCGTTGCAGTCGTCACACCCACCAGTCAAGTGAAAGAGGCAAGCAATGCAAGCAGGGTGGAAGCAATACCATCACTACTCCTCGGCCTCACTACTATCGCCCTTGCCGCTCTCGTCATATCGACCATTTAGCAAGAGGTACTCCTTTCCTCTCTCCTTGATCCCTTCCCTTGTCACAAGCACTAGACATTCTTTCATTATACTATTACACATCGTGACACAACCTATATAGAATTACAAGGGACCAGAATTTGTCTTTCATACTTTGAGGAGAGTCAACGCTTCCTCTTCTTTGCTGGCTTCTCACTCTTTTCCCTCTCCATCCTTTCCTTGCAATCCTCACAGTACCAAGTCTGAGGTAAGGGTTTCGACAGTCCAACGCAGGACAGATGGAACCATTCATACTGGCAGTCATCGGAGTCGCATCCGATCATCTACGTACGAACAAATCAAATCAGTGCAAATTTAAGAGAATGACCAGGAAGCACGTTGGACACTCACTTCTCCGAACGATACTCTTTGACAGTGACAGTAAATCTTGTTGTCCTTTTCGCCGTCACCTCCACCGTCACCGTCTGCATCTGCGTCAGCGTCTGCATCCGCGTCAAAGTCTAGATCGGCGTCTACTTTAGCAAGCATACTGGACAGGCCACTACTCTTAAGTGCCTTCTTAGATACGATCGGGTGACTGAAGGATGGAATGAAAGCATTGGCTGCAGCTGATGCAGTAGAAGAGTGTAGAGGAGACGCCATTCGGTCGTGTGAAGATGGACGAGCTTGCTTTGTTGAATGGGACGGTGAATCGCGAGCCAGTTGAGATGACGAGGCAAGTTTTCGCTTCAGTCCACTAACGTTGCCTATCGCAGCATCACTCTCCACGGAAGGACTCTTGAGATTTGCTATAATGGTCGGTAGACCAGAGAGCGAGACGGCAGGATTGATGTTTCCAGGTGATACCGATGTAAGGGCTGAAGGAAGTGCTGGCAGAGTGCTTTCTACTTGTTTGATCAGGGCAGGTGAGATCTTCTCGACTTCTTGATCCAGTCGATGTTTGTGAGCATACAAACATCTCCAGAGTTTTTTACTCAGCACTTCCTTTTGAACGCTCCACTCGTCAGCTCTTGCATAATCTACCTTGATCTTTTCACTTATTTTGTCCATTTTCGCTTTGTCGACATCACTTAGATTTTCCTTTCTTGAAAGCAGTTCCCGCATTTGTGCTTCTCGAGCCGCTAACTTCGGCAGCATCTCTGCGAGGAATACGTGAGCTTTCGTCGCTCTTCAATGGAAAAAGCTTGTGAACGAGGGTGGTGCTTACCTTGAACCTTAGCATCCTTATGCTCTATCTCCTTTATCATATGTTGCACTTCTTGAGGTAGATTGTCTAGCGTTGAGATGAATTCTGTGGCAAGTTGGGCCACTTCACCCAGGTCATCGATCATTGTCCCCCCCACAGCGAGCTCTGGTTGAGTGAGTGTGAGGCGATCTATTGAGCATGTCAAATCTTAAAGGTCGCGTCTTAAAACACATACAAAAATCAAAGCCAGAGGCAATCAGCAATCCAGTTTCAAGAAAGAGAAAATGGCACGTGACATCTCTCTCGATTCAAGTTTTGCTTCGAGGATTTTTTCTTCCTCTGCCAGTCGCTCAACCCTTTTCTGAAGGGCAGCCAAGACCTGGGCATCGAGAAAATCCACCTCTCACCAGATTCACCAAGTCCCTCCGTCTAAAAGAAGAAAACCCGTCTCAACATGGTTCTGGTACTCTTCGAGACCGCTGGTAAGTGATGGCCAAGCCATGAAGAGCAAGTGCATCGCTGTCGCATACTAATACCAATCCTCTCGACTTTCTCGTAGTGGGCTTCTGTCTCTTCAAAATGTCCGACAAAGCCAAGGTGCAATCGCCTTCGCTTTGGAAGGAATTCGACTCTCCAGAATCAGCAAACAACCTGCTGAAGCTGTCTGCCATCCATCGATTCTCCAGTACTGCAGAAGCTGTTGAGGACGCCACTGCACTCACCGAAGGAAAGATGAGTAAGAACCTCAAAAAATTCCTGACAAACGAAATCTCGGATAAGAAGTCGGCAAAGAATGAAGAATTGGTCGTGGTGGACCCCAAATTGGCGGGATCGATCTCGAAGAAGTTGGGAATCCAAGTGGTCAGTGATACGTCTGTATTGGACTTGTATCGAGGTATTCGACAACATCTTGCCTCGCTCTTGTCGGCCGGCTCGAAAGATAGCTCTAGCGATGGAAGCTTGGATCCAAGAGATCTCAACACAATGAGCTTAGGATTGAGTCATAGTCTGAGTCGGTATAAGCTCAAATTCAGCCCAGACAAGGTAGACACGATGGTCGTGCAAGCCATTGGTCTCTTGGATGACCTCGACAAGGAAATTAACATCTATGCTATGCGAGTCAAGGTGAGTAATGCTGTTGCTGTCTCTTTACGGATTGAAAAGGGGAGGAAATCTGTTGCTGACGCCGCACTCGTAGGAATGGTATGGCTGGCATTTTCCCGAAATGGGCAAAATCATCAATGACAATCTTGCCTATGCGAAAGTCATCCGTGCTATGGGTTTCCGAACCAATTGTCAATCGACCGACTTTAGTGAAATTCTTCCTGAAGAAATTGAAGAGACTCTCAAGGCAGCGGCAGAGATTTCTATGGGTACGGAGATCAGTGACACCGACATCACTCACATTTGGAGTCTGTGTGATCAAGTCATCAGCATCACTGCCTACCGAGCTCAACTCTATGCATACCTACAAAATAGAATGGCCGCCATTGCACCGAATCTTACAGCCCTAGTTGGTGAATTGGTGGGAGCTCGATTGATCAGTCACGCTGGTAGTATCATGAACTTGGCAAAGCACCCCGCTTCGACTGTTCAAATTCTTGGAGCAGAAAAGGCATTATTCAGAGCTCTCAAGACAAAACACGACACACCGAAATACGGTCTCATCTACCACAGTAGCTTGGTAGGTCAAGCACCCACGAAATTGAAGGGCAAGATGGCAAGAATGGTTGCTACTAAAGCTGCTCTATCGATTCGAGTGGATGCGCTATCAGACGCCGATAGTAAATCGGACTTGAGTGCGCCTACGATTGGGTTGGAGGCCAGAGTGAAATTAGAATCAAGACTTCGAGGACTGGAGCATCGATCGGACGTCAGTGGCTTACGATCAGCCAGGGGTCCCGACGCAGGATACAAGCAAAAGCCGTTTGAATTCCAGAACGGGCAATCGAGAGCTTACAACCACTCAGCAGATGTGGCTCCCATGGTTGATCCCATGGAAGTGGACACGTCGGTGCAGGTGGATGATAGCAAGAAGCTGAGCAAAGAAGAGAGAAAGGCACTGAAGAAGGCGGCAAAGGGAGAAGATGCGACAGAGGCGCTTTCGAAAGAAGAAAAGAAGGCGCTGAAGAAGTCGAAGAAGGCATTAGAGAACGGAGATGCTAGCACCGTCACGGCCGGAGACGAGAGCGTCATGTCTGAAAAGGACCTGAAGAAGAAGGAGAAGAAGGAAAAGAAGAGAAAGGAGGCCGAGAGTGAGGCAGATTCATCGGTTGCAGGTGTCAACGGAGACGAACCATCCAAGAAGAAGAAGAAGAGGCATTCAGAGGCTTGATCTTCTTATCCGTAATCTCCTTTCCTGGTTTTCCCTCTTTCTCATCTCTCTCTCTCTTTCTCTTTCCCTGCTCTGTACAATTAGTGACTCTTACCAATGACATCTCAAAGTTAAGCCTTTTCGACTTCAAAGCCTTTTCAAATTTTGATCTACGTGAGAAAGTACAGTGGAAGGGGGAAGAGGGAACAATGGAAAAGGAAGGTGGAAGGGGCAAGGGTGAAAGAAGCAGGGCCACTGTATACAAAAGGTGAGGCCTCGTCATATCTACTGAAGTGGATCTTCTACATCCACCTCTGCTCCTTCGTTGATGTTGCCATCTGTGAAGCTCAAAAAGACGTGGCTATGATGAGCCTCGTCCCAAAAGCTGATTGGTCGATCGACAGTGTACTGCGTCTTGATATTGGGACTCCAAGCAGCACTAAGACTCAGACCGTAGTTCCACACTTTGTCGACTGGAATCAGACTTGTGCCTAGGATTCGGTCAGACAGTAGCAATTGTACTCGATCCGCACTGGTGTTCGAATTGAAGCCTTGCGGATTTCCAGCTGCATCGATTGCATTTGCCTTTCTGCCCCACTCAAACCCAGCGACACTGAGTGAGTAGGCAGACATGGAGACACTCCCAGGGGTGAAAGCGCACGTCAGGGTGATGCTACTTGCGCCCCAGCTCTGATGAAGAGCCATCAATTTTGCATGAGTGACCACGTCTTGAGGAGAGAGATGAGGCAAGTCCATGGATTGAGTCTTGATCATGCCGAGTGGCTCGAGTCCTGCTAGTATGTAGTCGTGCTTTGGTAGATCAGTGGGAATGTCCACTCCGTTGTTCGTTCCTCGTTGGGGAATCCAGACGATTGCCTTGATCTCCTTTACCGAAGGAGCATCAGCCGGGGAGACTCCGTACAACAGTCCTGCTACTTGCGTTCGCAGATCGGCATTGACGATGAAAGTCTTCAAGATATTTTTGGGCATGACATAGGTAAGTGCGCCAGAGTCTTCTCGAACATTCTCGTTCGAAACGTAGAGGTGCTGACATCGCAAAGGCAAGTTGGTCGCACTCAACGCTCGAATTCTCCAATCACTTTTTGAATTGAAGACTTGATTTTCATACTGCGTCGTAGTGACAGTCTGAAGTTCATCACCGTGAACGTTGACCGTCTTCGTCTGCGTCGCCGTCACTTGTTGTGCAGCTTCTGCGCTCTTTTCAATCTCTGCCATCTGTTGTCGTTGCAATGACGGAGCGGTGATCTCCGCACCCAGGATGATGTCACGAATCTCAGAAGAAGTCAAGGAAGCAACATTGACACTGTTTCGCTTTCCGTAGTCTTGTAAGATCAGATCTCGAAGTGCAATCTCCACCTTGATCCACTCTTCATCCGCCAACGTCGGCCAGATGTGGTGGGGCTCCGTGACGGTGGCAATGTTGGGTCGTAGGATGATCTTTGCTTTCTCTTGATTGACGTGCAACGCACGAAGTAGCAAGATGCATCGAGAGAAGGCAGTATACGACGAGATGCTCTTGAGCCAGTCATCGTAGATACTGTAGAGGACCATTTGCGGTTGCGTCGCTCGCAAAATCAAGTCGCCAAACTTTTCCAGCTTCAGGCAAGCTTGGAAGGGCAATTGCAATTCAGACCCTTTGATGACAATATTGGGGAAATCGAGCAAGTGAACCTCCAACGGATCCAACATGCCCTTTCGCGTGACGATCACTTGCTTTGGCTGTTCTTCCACAGGCAGAGATCGGACCAGGGCAGCTACCTCTTCTGCCGTTTTCCACTTGGCCAGTTGACCCAGTCGCTTCTGACCGGCCCAGACGGATGTGTGAATGATCTTCAAGAACAACTGACCAGTGCGTGGATTCAAGATGAAGATGCAACCGTTGATCGGCTTGGTGACCAAGTTCCCCTCGAACGTTCGGTGAATAGTGACTCGGTAGACGTTGGTGTCGTCGACCATCCAGATGACTTGATTAGAGAACAGTTCAGCGTAGTTGCCCGAGCTCAAGTAAGGCTCCGTGGGCTCTGAACTGTACAATTGCAGCCCTTTACGAATCCTTTCCCGTAGCACGTATAGCGCAGGATTCGCTTGCATGATCTTTGCCATCGCTTGTTGGATCAGCGGCTTACTTCCCGGGAACCAATTACCATACCCAGAGTACCGATTGTAGGCCAAGTCAATCGCGATCAAGGCACCAGTAGCAGAGGGGTAGATACTCGTCGAGTCACTCGTGTAGTCCAGGAACTTTGCCCTGGAGTATCGCTCTACGTCTGATTGATCGTAGTCACCCCACCTCAGCTGCACATCAAGCCACCACTTGTTCGAGCTTGATCCGTCCAAGACGTCCCGTGAGTCCGTCAGCAGGGAAGGTCGACTCTGTGGCCACTTATAGCTGGCAAACAAGACGACGTCGGCGCAACTTGCATTCATTCGATACGACTTTCTCGGATGGATCGTCTCCTTCTGGACCGTCTCGATCTGAAGAGCTTCCAACTCTTGATCAAAGACTTGACACAAGTCCATGACGACAGACTCGTGAATTTTTTGCCACAGGTGAGCTCGGAAGATCTGAATGTAAGAAATCTTCAAGACGGGCAGCTTTCCGTGCATGAAGATTCCCGTGAGATCCAGTTGAACTTGGAAACCGACGTAGATGTTCGCTCGGTTGAGGGTGGGCGACCACCATGCCACGAATCTTCTGTTGGGGATCTGATTCAACCCTGATCGTTGAGCGTTGGTCAATCGCTTTGCTCGCATGGAATCTTCAAATGAGCTAGACTTTTCCCAGAATAGACCTTCCCACGTTCGATGGCCCGTTCCGGCAAAGAGTGTGTGCTCCAGGATCGTCTCGATTCCTCCCAGTGCGGCAATGACATCCACTCGGTAGGCGTTCAGGTTCCACAGCTTTCCGTCGTGTCTTTGATTTGTCCAGCTGAAAGGGTCGAATTTGAGCATCTGGAACTGCTTAAAGTACGTGCGCAGCCGCCACATCTTGTCGTAGGAGAGAATTGTTCGGTCCTTTTGGAACAGGGTATTGATGCGCGGGATCCCTCGATCGTATACGTCTTCCACATCTTCCAACGTGATTCGACGAGACTGCGCAGCGGCTTCCTTTCGCTTCTGAGCATACTCTTGCCATACACGAGCGGAGTCAAGGAACTCTGCTTCCCACGAGATGATGTATCGGTACAAGTTCGGGATCAGCTGCTCATCACCGTTGGAAAGCCCGCTGCGGAAGTGTGTGATGCCCGTGTCTACCTGCTTTGACCATCGCAGATCGCTAGCGGGAATGAGCATGTGGGACATGGAAAGCATGCCGAGACCACCCAATTCCTTCGGTGAGTAGAACAAGGTAGGCGGAAAACGAGACGGCATCTTTGAGTTGATTCCAAGTTTCACTCGGGTCTGCACTTTGTTCTCTGCTTTGACAATCAAGTCCAGCAATTCGCTCGTTGCCAGGACAGCCTCCCGATAGTAAGTCATGAGTCCGATGATGCATGTGTTCCACTTGTTGACAATCTTTGTGAATGTGGTCGCACCGGCTGCCATGAGAAGTTGTCTTGTTCTATTGTGGAATGCTTCGATGCCTTCATCAGAGACACGGACAAACGCTTGTGACGTTCTCTCTCCACTCTCAGCCTGTACCAGACCCCAGACGCCTTCTCTCTGCTCATTGACGTCGCCACTTCGAATCTTGGGCAAGATACGAAGCTCAAAGTTTTGCATGCTGAACAAAAAGTTGGGGTTGTCTTTGCTGTAGACGCTGACGAATGTGTCTTCCCAGTCGATG
Organism: Exobasidium rhododendri; assembly: GCA_026210745.1. NCBI lineage: Eukaryota > Fungi > Basidiomycota > Exobasidiomycetes > Exobasidiales > Exobasidiaceae > Exobasidium > Exobasidium rhododendri. The sequence goes on from CP110630.1 coordinate 3,935,860, forward strand.
GTCGTCAGGGCTCTCGGCAGCCGGTTCTTGACGGACCAAAAGACAGCTCGACCAAGGTTGACGTCATGCTTCACTAGCCTCATCCTGCAATCGCGAGGCCAGCACTTCTTGTTGTTGTATCCGATGTAGTTCGAGTTGGTTGGATCGGGATTCGCGCTGAGATAGCGTTGGATGAGATCCTTGGACTCTTCTGCGGTGAAGCGGAACATGATGTGGATCCGGTCGACGAAGCGGGTATACAGTCGGATGGGGTGCTTTGTTTCCGTGGGCGTGTCTTTGAATTGCAGGAAGCCGTTCGGCATCGAAGGGGCACCGGCAATCTCACTAGCTCTTTCCAGTCCCAGAATGAGAAGATCGAGGACCAGTCCGTAGTACTGGAAGACGAAGCCACTGAACTGCAGGCCACGAATGAGACCAAATGTATTGACGTGAGCCATGTCCTTCCAGACGATGGAGATGTTGTTCTTGGAGGTGATGTAGTCGGCAATGTTAGCATCCATGATCAATCGAAGCAGGCGATTGAGCAGGGTCAAGTCCATCTTCTCATACACTCGACTGAGTGAAGTCTCCATGAGGACATTCGTTTCGCCTTCCTTTGTCTCCCAGACCGAGTCCAGATTATTGATGGCGTTGCACCATTTATACACCAGCAGCGGAGCAGGCTCGGTGTCGCCCGGCTTGATCCATGGTGGGAATAGCTGCCTCTTGTCGGATTCGTAGCAGAGATACTGGTCAAGGTAGGCGTCTGTGATCTTTTCCAACGGCTCAATGTCGTAACAGGGGATGATCTGCTTGTACGTATCAAAGAATTCGAGGCCGGCTTCTTTAAACGCTCGTTGCGTCAACATCAACCGCTTGATTCTAGCCAACGTTTCGTGGGGGTTGTCAAAGGCCTGCTCGACCAAGGCCAACTCTTCTCGCTGACTCTGATTCAGGCGTCCTTTGACACTGTAGGCTTCTTTGAGCTTCTCCAGTGCCAAGACGAGTAGTTTGGTGTCATGCTTGAAGTTGAGCGAAGGGAAGGGAATGGGTTGGAATCGTCTGGATTCTAGCCAGTGCACGGTTGAAGTGTAGATTGCCACGGCTGCTTCCGAAGTGATATAAGGACCGTCTTTCAAGTAGGAGTTCTGTCTCTCTTGCTCTGCCTTCAAGTACAACCTTGTCAGTCGACCCAAGTTCTTCTTGGCGACCGTCTTATCAACGGTGGCCCCTCGACGGATTCGTTCACGATTGTAATGTGCAACGGAGGTCCACCAATCACTCTTGCTCTTCACGTATCGTAGAATCAGATTCTCAATAGGGGCAGGCATTCCAGGCACCTTCCAAGGTACGTTGGCCTTCCAACATCGCCATGCTTCCGTCAAATGGGACAAGCACGTCTTTGCCTTGTTATTCTTCATCGACTCCGGAAGCATATCCAAGAGATCCGACATGACGGCAGCTCGTAGCTCCAAGTCGAAGTGAGACTCGATTCGCTGCTTGGTGATCGTACTGGCTTGTTTGGCATTCCTGCCTTCGAATTGACGAGCGAGCAAGTTTCCCAGCCACCTCTCTAAGAGTGGGGCAATACCTCGAAAGAAGAACATCCAGACTCGCCAAGAAGGTGCCCAGAATCCGACTCCTGGCCCCTTTCCGACTGGTCCTGAGTTGAAACGATGGTAGATGACATGCTTGAGATCTTTACATGCCCGAATTTGATGCATCAACTTATACTTGTATCGATACATTCCTGTCAGTGTACCAATGTGATTGAACGTGTACTGAAGTCCGTCTGCAAGTTGGAAGGCGTCTACGTTGCCCAGTCGATACATGACAAAGGAATCGACGACAATTTTGACTAGACGACTCAATTCTCGAACCAGATGGAAAGCATTACCAAATCGACTCTTCTTTCTCTCCTTTGTCGTCAACGTCTTTACTGGCTTCAAATTCAGATTGTAGTCTAAATGCAGATAATGCAGACCTTTTCGGTGAATGAGCAGGTTGAGCATGTTGAAACTTTGACGTACGACCTGCAATCCTGCTTCCACCCAATCCAGCGTAGTCGTTTGAAAGAATTTCGTACCCTTCAATTGACGCAAGAGGTACTTTTTCGTTCCTGACTTTGGTGATCGACTGGTGAGACAATTGGCGACGTAGCGTTTCAGTAGCTTTTGGTAGGAGACTCTTGTCTTGACAGGCTGACCCGGAGGACAGTGCTCTAGGTACCAGGTCTTGATTAGGGGTATATCAAGAACTCTTCTCGTAGGACCACTACGTCGATTGTAAGGGGGAGCAGCCCACCATAGCGCAATAGCATCTGCCGTCAAAGAGTTGCTCAATCCTTCATCCTCCAAGAACGGTGACACATGATCCGGCAATGAAAAGGCCACGTCATCAGGTAGTTCATCATCCCCTTCTACCCCTTGTCCAAAGACTTCGTCCTCATGACCAAGGCAAGCTTCACCATCGTCGTACACGGATCGAAAGGTGTCGAGATTACCTAAACCTCTCGAAGAGATTGGGTTGATGACGGGATCAAAGTAGAAACATGGCAGATCGGGATCCTCCGTTCGGATATAGACGTTCTTGGCTTCGTGGTACGGACCAATATGCACTGATCGAGGTCGACTGTTGTATAGATGAGGAAAAGCAACTTTGTACTCTGTTCGGATCTGTTGACGAATGATGATCTTTCGCAAATCGTTAAATTCTGTCCAGTCTTCGTCGTAGTTTTCTACGTCTCGGAAAAGGGGCTCAAATTTAGGTCCACCGGGGATAGCGACGTTGAGAGCTTTTGCAGTAAAGAAGCTCTTGTCGTCGAAAAGGTAGAAGTAGTTGCGGTCGCCGCTTGTAAAGTCGGAAAGCAAGGTCTTTCCGAGACGATGAAGAGCGGCCATCTGAGGTAGATCCAAAGACCAGAATCGGTACGAAGTACCATTCACATGTCTCGGATTGTCTGCCAGTGGTTTGTGGTCGTAGAACCAGTCTATTATCGACTCGTCCTCCTCTTCGTCTAGTTCCAATTGGATTGCCTCTAGAGGTTCAACGTCCAAGACATTGTCGCCGTAATCGAGGGGTGGTTCTTCGTCGTCAAAGGGCGGGAATCGCATTCTCTTGAAATGTCGACGATCTCGCTTCTCCCTTCGCATTGCCAGCCACATCGCTGCCCATTGAGCGTGGTAGACTGGCTCAATCACTCGCGGAATCTCGTTGACAAAAGTGATGGCGCCTGAGACGTGGTAGATGACTGGTACCTCTCGAATTTGCTGTTGGGGTAAGAAGAAAAATCACGGGAAGAGGTCAACACTCGAAGCTAAGACACAAACACACACACAAGCGTGTAAAGAAATGATCACTTACCTCCCAAGGCATAGGAATATTCTCCATGAGCTTCATCATGGCATGCGGAACATACTTTAAAGCACCAAGATGGACTCTTTTGTCATTGCGAAATTTTCGATTGCTCATATCGCCATGATCTTTGACGATCTTTCTGACGTGCTCAGGTGGCAGGTCTTGTTTTCCGGTATCAATGAATCCTGTCTTTCCTCTCCTGTCACCAAATCGCCGACTTTGACTTTGCTGCCATTTCCTCGACTTTTGCATCAACTGCTCCTGCGTTAGTCGAATTGGCTCCGACGATGAGGAAGCGACTCCATTTGCGGAAACTCGCATCGCAGATGGACCGGTAGGCGGAGGCCCGTTGAATCCAGGCGGCGGTGCGGCCATGACTACAAATATGCCAAGCAGAGGAGAATGGCGAGGAGTGGGAGGGCGTAGTGGCGATCGCGATTGTGATTGCAAGCAGAAGAAATCGAGATGAGTAACGCGCAGTCACGTGTCGTGCGTCCTTGTCAAAGATTGTCTAGACTTGCTCAATGCCTTCGCTCACCTCTCCCGCAAGAAGCTCTATTCTGACCATGTCAGAAACGCCGCCAAACGATCTTTTGATGGCACATTCACTGGCAGACCGTTCTGAAATTAAGAGCGAACAAAAAGAGGAACAGAATAATGGAATGGAAGAAAGGAAAGGTGTAAACGGCGGAGGAGTAGGAACAGGATCAGGATCAGCAGTGCCGTACGCTGGCGAGATGGAGCGACGGGGAGAAGAGAAGGTGCGCCCGAAGAAGGATGAACATGTGCAGCCTATTAGAGTGTTGTGCTAATGTGCAGGTGCTACTTCATGCCTCGCAGCTCCTTGACGAGCGTATCCGAGAACGATATCAGAAAGGTGAATTGTGGCATCCATCAATGAGGCATTCTACACTAGCTGACGGGATCGTTCTTCTGTATTCGATTGAGCAGAGATAGGTGACATCTTTGATGATCTACCCGCTTCACGCTGAAGCGACCCTACTCCACAGGAGCAAGAGCTACAACTTTTCGGTCATGAAGCTCGCGCACTATATCACGTTCCTCTAGTCTTTGTATAATCATTTGTATCATATACACACTCTCATCAAGAGATCAGTCATAAAGATCCCATATGGACAGTTGCTCATAGATTCCCAAGTAGCACTGTGACCTGTCGATTTCCGGAGCTGTACCGCTGCCAGCCTCAGGGTAAAGTGGGACGCCATGACCTCGACAAGCTCTTCCTTACACTGAAGTCGCATCTAACTCGCACGGCCTCGATCGAAACTCTAATGAAATGAAATAGAAGGAAAGTGCATAGCGCTCTGACCTCAGCGAACGACCTCTACTCCGTCGCACTACGGGCCCAGTGTGAGCACTCTTGTTGGTGCAAGAGCATCCGGAGAGCAGACTGCGCTCCTCAGGACAATGAACGGCAATGACTTCACCTCTACCTTCCAAAATTTGGTCGCTTCCAATGACGATTACAAGCAGAGAAGACAGAAGTGGACCAGAGAAAGAGATAATTCGCTGGGACCGATCCTCAGCGAAGACTGGCTCAGAAGTACAAGAGGCAAAGAGAACGGTGGCCAGGGGACTTCGCAAAGAGAGCGGGACTGTCTGCGTTTGAGAAAGGCGGATGAGGAGTGGATAGCGGAAGCGAAAAAGGTGGTGAGTGTTGCGAGACACGAGAGAAGACCAAATTGTATGTAGACGTTCGCTGACTGGGGATATTCCTTTATCGCTCATCAGCATCGAAGTATAGTGAAGGTGGTCCAATTTCTGCAGTCGATCCGAAGAGCATACCTTTCGAGCGAAGCGAATTCAGGCAGAAAGATGGCGAATGGCGGAGGAGGAAGTGAAGAAGGGAAAGAAAAAGAAGCGCTGGATGCGTGGAAAGGTGTAAGCAATTTGACAGAAAAGGAAAGAGACGAAATTCAGTTTCAAGTCAAGGTCATGATCAAGAGATGCTTAGCTCGAATCAAAGAATTGGAAAAGGGAGAGGAGGGTGAGTTGAGATTGTTGAAGGAAAGATTGGTAGTTGTAGTCACGTATGACTGAGTCATTATACAGTGCGAAGGCGGACAACGCCGTCTCTTTCTACCAATCCATTCTCCAGACTCCTGGGCAGTGCTTCCACATCTCCATTTATAGGCCGATCACATGCTCTCTATGCTGAGCAGCTCACTCAACACCGTCTGTCCATCGTTCAGTACCTAAGCAAAGAATTAGCACAAGCCAATGGGAAGTTGGGAGAGATGCAAGAAGCTAGACTTCGCTCTCAGCAGAAGAAAAGGATCAACGCAGCGGGGTCTGCTGCGACTAGAATCAACGGGGGTGTTGGTGGTTCCACGAGCAGTGAAAAGCAAGCCTTGGTGGCTGGGAGCGTCAGCAGCAGTACTGGCAGCAGTAGAGTCAGCACGACGCTTCCATTAGACGAGCAAGATGACTCCTCTCCAAGAGCGTTGCAATCCGACTTTACCTCTCGTCAACTGACACAAGAGCAAGTACAACAATTCGAGCAAGAGTCGTCCGCTATGATCAAATCGTTACGTGAAGATACCATAGCGATAGAACTGGCAGAGCAGAAACTGAGTGAGATTTCAGACTTACAAACGCAACTCATACAGCATTTGGGTAGTCAAGCCGAGGTAGCAGATCACCTTGGTCAAGAGGCGTTCGGTCATACTCTCGAAGTGGGTAAGGGAAATGAACAGCTTTTGAAAGCTAAAGAGAACAATCGTCAAGCAAGCAAGTTCCTGTGCATCTTCTTGATAGGGTCTGGCTTCATGTTGCTGTTTCTGCACTGGTTCGACTGAAAGGGGATGCCTTTTGTTCGCCCTCACTCGTGCAATTCTTGTATTGTGAATGTTGCTGCTCCCAATTTCATTGTGAGACTTCAGCGATAGAAGTCAGCTCTGAGACTTTGAACGCCATGCTCGCTTAGTGCAGCACTAAGATCATCCATGGTGAGCACAGTTCTCGATCGATCTTTCCCTGCAGAGTTGACATTTGCTGCAGCCACAGCTGCAGCTGTACTGTTCGAAGCTCCCGCCGATGCCTTGACCTTTGCACCAGTGGTTCGAATACGGGCATATTGGAAGGCGTCAGCAGCAATATCGGCCGCAAACTTCTCGGCGGCCAGAGAAAACAGTCGTTTGCTACGATGGGACAGTATCAGATTTCAGATCTCTCATGCAAATAGATCCTTCGCACTTTCTCTCCCAGAGCGTCACTCACAGACGAGGATCTTCACACTCGAAACCGACCTTTTCCAAGTAATGATCGGTGACTTCGTCTGGGATCAACGGCCTGTATCCATCAAGCATCCCGAGGAATTCGGCCAAACTTCGATCTTTTCTCTTTTCCTCTTCCTCCCTTCGACTGAGCGGTGGTTGCTCTGCTGGTTTTGACGTCGCATCAGGCATGTCAACATCTCGACTGGCACCGGTCGGCGTAGTGTTACCGTTACCGCCCGTTTCTTCTAATCCTCTTCTTTGTGCATACTTTGTGAGATCTTCTCTTGTCGCAACCGCAAGAACAAATGACCTAGAAGCATCAGTAACGAGTGCGAAGGGGTATGTGGTCAAGAAGGCTGGAAATTAAGAAGAAGATTTTCCCAGAAGGAATCTAGCTTAGTTCGAAGCTACAGCAACACCATCGAGCAGTCCCGGAGAGCAAAGGAAAACTTACCTTCAAGCTCGCCCAATCCTGTCTCGGGGCTGATCAGAGTGTACGTGGTCTTATCTTTGGCTTCTACGCTGTCTTTGCCTCCGAATTTGACCATATTCCCCATGACTCCTTCGTTCTTGTTTAGTTTGCCTGCTTCTAATTCTCCTCGCAGCTTTCTGATGTCCAGATATCCAAGCAGCTTTCTATTTCCATTCGAAGTAGACAGAACAGGCAGTTGCTCATAGTCGTGATCGAATGCGACTTGCAATGCGGAACCAATCGTAGCGGATGTAGGAATGCAAACAGCTGGTGACAGCTGCAGGTCCTCTACTGTTGCACCTCGGTATTTGAATGCCAAGCTGCTGGAAGCTGGCTGAGGCTGAGTCAATGGCAAAGATCTAGGAGGCGGTATAGGGCCCGATATCACTGAGCTGGAAGCCATGTCCTGAGGTGAGTGCCACTACAGCAGTCAAGTGTAAATGATTCTGATGGTGATGGAGGTGCCTCAATGTAGTAGTCAGGACCGCCTTTCGACACTGACAGTTGACCGACTGTGGAAATCAGACTTATGATCTGGAGATGGCGCAGACACGTGGGATGCCCTAGTTGACGCTGCCTACCCTCTTCCCTTTTTTTTTTCTTCTTCTCCCTCTCTGAATTAGAATCAGAGATTGGATCGATCCGTTTCTCTGCTTCTTTACTCATCAGCAGTCTTTATTGTAGGTGCAAGGACAACCAAAGTACCCCCATCCGTTTCACCTCTATCATGACATGCGAGAGTAAAGTCGACTGGTTGCGATCATTTTATCGGGGGAAAAAAGCTATGACATGACTGTCACAAACGTGTTTCCCCCTTACTGCACTCCATCGCCCGACATATACCTTCTCTTCTTGTAGCAGTATAGATAATAGGATCGCATCAATCAACACTCCTGTTCAAAATCCATCATAGCTCTAACGTCACGAACTCGTATCTATCACGGGGCAAAAATTGAAAGTATAGAAAATACATAGGTCCTACGGAACATCGCTGCACTCAATTAGCAGAGCCTCTGCCCATTGCCTTGAAGTTATCACCTTGTAGAGCAGGGAGCACTTTCACCTTCTCTCTGTCAGTACCCTCACCAAACCTCTCGCCTTGCTTGAGTGTGGGTTTGCTCAAAAAGCCTACGGCCACTAGCCAAGCGAAGTAGACGCCGATCAAGTCATCGTCTACCCCCATGATCACATCCCGTTCTCCATACTTTTCGAGCAACGCTTGCGTATGACGATCGTCTAATTCGGCAGACTTTGTAGAGGTAGGAAGATCGTCCAGGACAAAGTGCAAAAGGGGAAAAAGAGCATTGGCTTCCTCTTCTTCTGTCTTTGTGTTGAGAACGTGATCTTCCAACTTTGATCTCCAGATGACGTATTCAATCTTCTCTACAGGCCAGCCATACTTTCGTAGTGCACTCAGGAAATCGTTGTATCGTATCTCCGGGTGACAAGTGACGTGGTATACTTTGGCAAACGTGCCTTGGCAAGGCTTTTCTTGATGCTTGTTGTCGAGGCAAGCCAGGGATATGATGCGGGCAACATGGTCGACGGGCGTCATGTTAACAGTGTTGTGCATGTCGGGTGCCAAGCCCAATTGAACACTCCCTTTGACTAATCTCCAGATAAAGTCATCTGTGTTTGTCACTGCCGTCACACTGTCTCCCACGACGTAGCCAGGTCGAATGATACTAGCTCGCAGACCTCTCTGAGCCGCAAGCATCGTCAATCGCTCTCCAACGTACTTGGATTGACCATAGCCAGCCTTGAGTCCCTTTGCGCTACCCAACAGATCGTCAGTCTCGGGAAGCCCATGCAGTACCGCACCTGCAGATTCCCCGTCTTTGCTGCTGTTGCCCCCGCTGCTGCTAGGAGCATGAATGATGCTGTCGGATAGCTTGACGTAATGATCTGAATCGAGTGCGGCCGTGGAAGAGATGAAAGTGAAGGTCTTCGGTTTGCCAATCGCGCACAATCGGATGGCAGTCACGGTGGAAAGCACGTTGGCATTACGCAGCCTGCTGTAAGGGTAGATCCAATGCACTACTGCACCGTTATGGATGATGTCGTCTACCTCTTGAGCCAGGTGGTTCCAGTCAGATTGAGTCAGACCAAGTTGCTTCTTCTCCAGATCACCGACCACCACTTCCAGTCGACCTGACTGGACCCACTCTTCCTCCCAACAATTCCGGGCTTGACCACCGACGCGGAGTCTCTCGATTGCCGTGCTGGCGTCCTTGGCTCTGACGTGTGCAATGACCCTTTTCACACTCTTTGTTCGGACAGTGAGCAAGTCTCGCAGCACAAACGCTCCCAGAAATCCTGTTGCTCCAGTAACTAGTACTGTTCGACGGCTGGTCGTCGAAGGTTGCGATGAGAGTGTAGACATTGTTGCATTGGAGACGAATGTATCTGGAAGTTCGTTGCCTAGGAGACCGACGTCTGCATCGTAGTCATCCTCGTCCAAGCGAGCTTGCTCTCCTACAGTGCCGACCTGTTCCGACTCTTGCGCTTCACTTGCTCCACTGTTGAGATCTGCATGCTTGAGCTTGTCCACCTGCAATGCCAGATTTGCAATCGAAGGCTCTGTATCGAAAACGATCCCCAAGGGAACATTGATGACGAACGATTTGCGCATGGAAAAGACAAGGCGAGTGGCAAGGATGGAGTGGCCTCCAAGATCGAAGAAGGATTCGTCTGTGGGGATGGGCTGAGGGCAGTTTGGCAGCAGTTCTGTGAAGAGTTGAGTCAAAATTTGCTCAGTGGCAGTGAGCTTCTTGCTATCTTGACTCTTCACCTTGGAAGTCTGGTCCGTGCTTCCTTCTTTCATCGAAACACTAGCCAATGCCGTATCCGGAAATGGTAGCGCTGGCTTATCAATCTTGCCGTTGGGATTCAGTGGCATCTTTCCTAGTGGGACAAACAGAGTCGGAATGGAGTAGGCAGGAAGCTTCTTCTTCAGATGCTCTCGAATGTCCTTTATGAGTACTCGATGACGCTTCATCCCTTTCACTAGATCTTTCGAACTCGATCCTGCCTGATCGCCTTCACTGCCACTGGCTTCTTCAAATGTGCTGGCACCAGGACCAGGAACAAAGTAGCTCACGAGGACTTTCTCTTCGTCCTTGTCTCTTCTCACCAGCGTAACGTTTTCACGAACATGAGCGTGTCGACTCAGATGTGTGTCGATCTCGCCCAGTTCGATTCGGAAGCCACGAATCTTGACTTGATCGTCTGCTCGACCTGTGCATTCCACCGTGCCATCGGGCAGATATCGACCGAGATCACCTGTTCTGTACATGCGATCACGAACCCCTTTCCAGAATTGACCCTCTCGTCGATCTTTGAGGGTGTCTTCGTATGTGACATCTTTCGCCAAAAAGTTCATAATGAACTTCTCCGCTGTAATCTCAGGCGGACCAAGGTAACCTTCAGCTAGACCTCCTGATCGAACGTAGATCTCTCCTACCTCTCCTACTGCGCAAGTTGCCGTCCTTTCGTTTCGATTGACGACGAGTAATTGAACGTCGATCATCCCTTGTCCTGCCGGCATGATGTCCTTCTGTGTAGCCAGGAAAGTAGGCTTGTCTGACACTGCTGGAATCTCAAAGTAGCTGACTGCCCTTTGCGTTTCCGTTGTACCGTACATGTTGATAATTCGAACATTGGGAGCCAAGGCTTGCAGTCGAGTGCAATCCCGCTTGGTCAGGACGTCACCTACGAAGAAAGAGTTCTTCAGGGTGGGAATCTGTGCCACTGCTTGGGCGGACAGCAATTGACCCATAGCAGGTGTCAAGTGCGTCACTGTAGCCTTGGTGGCGGCCATCCACTCTGCTAGTCTACCTGGTGTGCCAATGTCGTCTGCTGTGGGAATATGCAGTTCGGCTCCCAAGAACAAAGGTGTAAAGATGTCCCTCTGAATTGGATCATGCGCAATCCCACTCAGCATGGTAAATCGAGATTTTGCGCCAAGATCAAATCGTTTTGCCATCCAAGGGAAGAAGTGAGTCAAGCTATGATGTCGACCTCGAACACCTTTTGGAATTCCTGTGGAGCCGGAAGTGAAGGAAAGCGTAGCCACGCTGTCGGGTCCAAGCAATAGATCGGTACTCTCTTTGGCTTTGCTAGAAGCACTTGCGAGTATGTCTTCTGCACCGTCGACACTACCACCGACCAATCGGCCATCCTGAAGTAATTCCAAGGCAGGCACTTCTGTTCGGATCTCCAGTTCCTCAACGATGCACTTCCGAACAGAGGCATGTAGTTTTCCAGCCTTTGCCAAGACTACAATGGCACGAGGTTTGGCCACTTGGAGATAAATCATTTGACGACTTGGAGGGTAAGCAGGGTCGATGACGCTAAATGTTCCACCAGCCTTCAGCGTTCCCAAGACAGCTACCACCAGGTCAGCCCCTCGATGAGCGTACACAGTCACAACATCCTCTCTCTTCAAGCCGGATGCTAATAAGTGATGAGCCAATACGTTGCTTGCTTCCTTCAGCTCGCGATAGGTGATTTCTCGGATACTACTTGCTGGCGGTGGCAGGAAGGCGGCAGTCACATCAAGCACTGGCAACGATTCGATCAGACATCTTCGATCTGGATGACTCTGAGCATTGCGCTCGAATATGCTAGTGATACTACCTTGAAATCCGCAGAAGTCAAGGTCTTTCCGCGGATCAGGCAATGCGGCATCTTCTGCCAATGTTCTCAGACCGACTGTTCCGACGAGAACGGAAGGGTTTTTGGCGGCCGCAATGATGATGTGAGAGATATGAGAGAGCATCAATTTCGTCCTCGCAGAAGAGAAGATAAGTGCATTGTAGGAGACCTGCAAGGAAAGGTCAGGCACGATAGAGCCTCTAGAGGGTGCTGCCGAAGCTGGCGTGTCCCTTTCCTTGATCGTGTCGGTACTTTCTGAAAGGTCACCTCCCTTTGCACCTCCAATCTCTACCCCAGGTCGAGTGATAAAAACTGTCAAGTCAGTGGTGAGACTGGTACTCTGCATGAACTTCCTTTGCATGACACCACTTTCGTCAAAGAACCTCACTCGGAATATGGGCGAATGCAAGCCTGTCGCGGTGTTGCTTTCTTCCTTTTTCTTTTCGAGTTGCTCCACGATCTCATCGTACGGTAAGAAATCTTCCGCCGCTTCCTTCTCTACCTGTTGGATTTTTCGAACCACCTGCCAGAATGGATCAACTGCTTCGATGGGGATTCTTAGAATAAGGGGCTCTCCGGTCAGCGGACTGGAAGATCCAATGATGATGTCTGTGTCACCTGTGTATCGATGCAGGATCGTTGCAAATGCCGCCAGGAGAAGATGAAAAGGCGAAGGTGGACCTGCATCGCCCTTCAAGTCTTGGATGCCTTCATCGCCTCCGTCGTCTTCGTCCTCATTACCATCTGTGTCGTCGCCTAGATCTCCATTTTCTAGGTCATGATGCACTGCCAATCGAACCAGTGATGTTCTGGCCTTGCCGGAAAGGTGAAGGGAAGAAATGGCTTGCACGAGCTGTGACGTTGACGGTCTAGGGTAGTCGGTAGGTAGAGCGATGCTCGGTAGACTCTGAAGCCTGCCGATCCATCGCTCCAGTCGATTGGTCTGCTCCGCCTCCGAGAGCGAAGGTACGGCCATGGTTCCCAGTGAGTAGTGTGTAAATGGACTCAAGAAGAAATCTAACAAAAAAAAGTGTCACGGTCGAAGATCAGCACTAAAATCTGGCTCTGACTCACAGTACCGTACTCAGGACCCCGCCCCACGTGGTTTTTGGAGATCATCACCAGGCACTCGCACGAACCAAGGCAATGCTATGCCACTCATAGCTGATCAAGGGTCGTAGAGAGGAGGACTCGCCTCCCTAGCTCTGTTCAGCACCCACAGACACAGCATGCCGATCAAACAGCCAGCACGGAGCATGACTGCGCGGCGGGAAGGGAGGTGCAACATGAGAGGGCAGTGCGGCAAGACGTCCATCTTCTCTCCAGACCTGCCGTGTGCGCTTGATGAAGTGAAGGCTCTGGATCCTTCAGATGCCCTTCGTCAGTCTGTAATTTCGGTGTGTGGGCAGGACTTTGCTACTGGACCTCTCTGCTGTGATCAGGATCAAGTCGACTCTCTGCAAGCTAATCTGGAGCAAGCTGAGCCCCTTGTCTCTGGGTGTCCAGCCTGTCGCAATAACTTTCGACAACTATTCTGCTCCATGACCTGTGGACCCAATCAGTCCACATACTTGGATGTCATACAAACCCAAAAAACAGGGGGAGGAGCGAACGGCGACATTGCAGTAAAGGAGATCGACTACTACGTTGGAGAGGAGTGGCGTAATACCTTCTTTGACAGCTGCAAGAATGTCAAATTTGGACCGGGAAACAGCTTTGCGATGGATCTACTGGGGGGTGGTGCAAAGGAAGCAGATGCATTCCTCAAATACATGGGTGACGAGCGACCACTGATCGGCAGCCCTTTCCAGATAAATTTTCCACATCTGCGCAACACTACGGGCGAGATTACCAGCAACAGCACGTCCTCTTCGCCACCTCTCCCGTTGAATCCAAGGGCTCGAGCATGCGACGATGAGGATTTGCTCTCGCGCTGTGCATGTACTGATTGCCCTTCTGTTTGCGCAACTTTGCCCTACGTACGGCCGCCGATTCACCAAGACGGCTGCTTTGTAACATTGCCAGGCGGAACGCATCTCTCTTGCTATTCCATCGTTATTGTCGTCATCTACGCAGTAGCCGTCACGGCCTTTGCAACAGGGCTCGGATTCGGTCGACGAGTGGGCCGCAAGCGAGCAGCACTTCACCATCGAACCAGTGGAATCAGTGTGACGAGCGAGAGCAGTGGATACGAAAGAGTGCGACTGAGTTCGGAAGAGCCAGGTGATGGCGTGAGGACGTCAAATAGCTCAGGAACAGAAGGTCGATTGATGGGAGCGTCTGCTGAAGATCTCGAAGACGATTCGTCTTCTTCTGCAGGACCGGCTCGAGGACGAGGTATCCTTGCTGGTCTGGGATTGGGTTCGAGAGGGGTAGTTGGAGCCGGTGACTTGTCTGCACTCTCCTCTTCTCAACCAAAGACATACGCACCGAGCGTGTGGCTGAGCAAGTTCTTTTACCAGCTAGGACATAAATGCGCCTCGTATCCATACGTCACATTCGCCTTGGCCTTGCTGTTCGTCGGTGTTGCTAATCTAGGATGGAGCAAGTTTGAAATGGAGACTGATCCAGTTCGCCTTTGGGTCAGTCCTGGATCGGAAGCAAAGCATCGAAAAGCTTACTTTGATGAACATTTTGGGCCTTTCTATCGAACACAGCAGGTCTTCGTCATGGACAATAGTGCTGCCGATGCTGCTAGAGCAGGTATCAGTCATGAAGGGAAAGCATGGCAGGACTTTCTCCACTCTGTGAATCCTGTCTTGGACTGGCAGAGACTGCAGTGGTGGGCGCAAGTGGAAGACTCGGTTCGGACACTAGTCTCTCCCAATGGCACCACCTTTCAAGATGTGTGCTTTGCTCCCTCTGGAAAGGGTGGCCCTTGCGTGGTACAATCGTTGATGGGATACTTTGGAGATGACATCGGAGACCTCACCGCTGATACATGGAAGGACAGGCTGAACCAATGCGCATCTACGCCTGCCGAATGTCTTCCTGCGTTTGGGCAACCTTTGAAGCAGAACATCATCTTTGGTGGACTGCCCAAGGGGGGCCATGCGACTGATGCCCGATCACTAGTGACTACATGGGTCGTTTCGAACAGTCTAAACACCTTAGAGGTCGAGAAAGCACAAGAGTGGGAGATTGCACTGGAGGCACTTTTCTTCTCCATCGCAGGAATAGGCGACGCGGAAGAGCATCCACTAGGCGCAAAGAGGCGAGAGCTAGGCTTGACCCTATTCTTGAGCACAGAGAGCAGTTTGGAGCAAGAGATAGCTCGAGCGGGAAAAGCAGACGTACTCATTGTCGTCTTGTCGTATCTTTTCATGTTCTTATACGCTTCATTGACCTTGGGCGGGTCTTCCAACAGCATGAATCAAGACAACAACAGCTCTCGGCCGCATGGTTTACCTCATCGAAGCGGTCTTGCAGGTCGAATCATGTCCTTTATGACAGCAGGAGGCTCGTCTAGCAATCAGAGGAGTTCGCCGAGGCCGAGAAAGGGCAGTCTTCTTCGTCGATTGTGCATCCAAAGTAAATTCAGCCTGGGCTTGTTTGGTATCATTGTGGTGCTCGCATCTGTCTCCTCGGCTATTGGTCTGTTCAGCGCGCTGGGAGTGAAAGTGACGCTGGTGATTGCCGAAGTGCTACCGTTCTTACTGTTGGCTGTGGGAGTTGACAACATCTTCCTTCTGACGGGCGAGATGGATCGACAGAACGGACTGGCCAGTACGGCGAACCCGTATGCGACTTCTCGATCGAACCACGATGTTCGAGATGGCATGGCGGCAAGCGAAGAGGAGGAGAACAGCTCACAAGAAGGTGCGACGTATGGAGCAAGAATGACGAGAAGCAACAGTAATGCTTTGTATCACGTCGATGGAGTCGAAAGAGCAGCTAGAGCGCTGTCTAGAGTCGGTCCCAGTATCGTCTTGAGTGCTTCTGTGCAGATCTGTGCCTTCTTACTAGGCGCAACAATTCCGATGCCGGCTGTTCGACACTTTGCGCTCTATGCGGCAGCTAGTATGGCATTTGTTGCGACGCTGCAATGCACAGTCTTTGTAGCGGCAATGGCTCTAGATGCTGATCGGGTAGAAGCACAACGGATCGACTGCTTTCCTTGCATCAAGCTGGGCGGCTCTTCTTCTTCTTCTTCTTCTTCATACTCTTCGAACGGCACAAACGACTTGGGCTCATTGACGCTGGGATCGACGCATGGTCTGTCGACTGAAGGTCCTCTCGGTCGATTCTTCCGTCGATACTATGCCCCTACACTGATCAAGCCGAGGGTAAAACGAGTCATTCTGGTCCTGTTCGGCACCACCTTTGCACTGAGTTGCCTTGGAGTTAAAAGCTTGAAGATGGGTCTGGATCAGCGATTGGCCCTTCCCGCTGGTTCTTATCTTCGAGACTACTTTGACGCAATCGACACTTACTTGGACGTCGGCCCACCACTCTACTTTGTCGCCAAGGATGTGGATGTGACGACTCGAGCAGGTCAACAGGCACTTTGCGGTCGATTCACCACCTGTCAGCCCCTGTCCCTTGCGAACACCTTGGAAGGAGAGCGTATTCGACCAGACGTCAGCTTCTTGGCTGAACCAGCTAGCTCGTGGATCGATGACTTCTTTCAGTGGCTCAACCCTGTCCTGGACACTTGTTGCAGGGTGAAAAAGTCGAATCCTCTCGTGTTCTGCTCTTCCACGGACAGTGAGTTTGATTGTCAGCCATGCTTTGAAGGGCGTTCATCCGCTTGGAACATAACCCTTGATGGCATGCCAGAGGGACAAGAATTCATGATGTATCTGCGGCAATGGCTCAAGAGTCCAACAGACGCCGACTGTCCTTTAGGTGGCCAAGCAGCCTACTCGAGCGCCCTGTCCATTGACGAAGATGCCGACAAAGTGACCACGTCCCACTTTCGCACTTTCCACACTCCTTTACGATCTCAAGCCGACTTCATCGATGCTCTTTCTTCAACAGAGCGTATCTCTTCTGACATTGTGGCTCGCAATCGAGACACGATAGACGATCAGGCGCTCGACGTATTCGCCTACTCTCTCTTTTCGCCCTTTTTCGACCAGTATCTATATTTGCACAGACTGGCGCTCCAGCTGTTGGGTGGCTCGCTTGCCGCTATACTGGTTGTCACCTGGCTTTTGCTGGGATCTTTCCGAACAGCTTGCATCGTTGGGATATGTATATCAAACGCAGTCTTTTGCGTTGCAGCCGTCATGGCCACTCTTGGCATTGGCCTGAATGCTCTAACACTGGTCAATCTAGCCGTCTGCAGTGCCATCTGCGTAGAGTTTTGTGCCCATGTTGCTCGTGCTTTCATGAGAGCACCTGGGTCATTGAGCAGACGTCATCCGATGGCTCAAAAGGAAAGAGATGATCGGATATGGGCAGCACTTGTTGACGTCGGACCAGCGGTCGTCAGTGGAATCACCGGAACCAAGCTGGTGGGAATATCGATCCTCTTCTGGGCTCAGTCGGAGATGTAAGTGTTACCGGTTATTGAACAATGGCGTGGGTGCCAAGAGAAGTGGTGAAAAGTATTTATTGACCGCCCCCTTTCTTTTCTCACTCTCTCACTCTTTTTAACTCAGTCTCAAGCTCTACTATGCCTCCTTGTGGTTTGCCTTGATTCTCATCGGCGTGGTCCATGGCTTGGTTTTCTTGCCAGTCCTATTGACGCAGTTCGGAGGTAGCGGATTCTCGAGCGGTGACGATGAGGCAGAAGTCAGCCGTAGACTTCGAAGAGCGCAAGATAGCGCTGAATTCCGCCCATTTGCTGCCGATGTCGAGGCAGAAGAGAGCGAGGACGAATACTATTAGGCGATGATAGTAATTGCACTTAACAGTCGTCAATGTGAAGCAATGCGCAACGGACGATGAGAAGCAGTGGCAAACGCTATTGTTGCATTTTATTGATGTACATTGCGACTTTTGGGAGAAGAGAGTAGAAGAGGTGCTGATTGCTACAAATACATCCAATCATTTCATCTTGACCGTCTAGACTAGCTTCTGTTCTCCCATTCCATCTATTCTTTTCAGTGTCGAGAGTCGAACGACGTCAAGGGACCGTACGTTTGGCCAGAATCTTCTTTCTCTCGCCATCTAAGACCTTACTGACCCTCTGCCACCTCGTAGCTTTCGCCTTACCGTCTTCAGGTACGCCTTGCACTTCTTTGCCGTCTGCCAAAGCTTGTAGTGTTGACAGCTGATACTTGGGCACAGAAGCTACATCATACCCGTCTGGAGACTGTTGCCACCAAACAAGACGAGAGATCAGTAGTGGACAAAGGCGAATCTGACTTCGCTCGTATAGAGACTTACAATGACGATCTCGTCCATGACGATAATGTGACGATCTGACCATCGGCAAGGGAGGCTAAGGTTCGAGGGAGAGAAGACCTTCAACGATATTGTCGTCAAGTTGAAGCGTTAGCTCTAACTCACGTTTTACTGAGGGCATCGAAAACATCCTGACCCAACAAGCTGACGCCGACGCCAACCTTTGCGTATCTTTTCATTGCTTCACTCGTCGCCGCTTTTTCTCTAGCCTCTGCAGCTGCCACATTGATATCCCTACTGAGTTCAGTCATGTTTGCCGTCTCCAACGTAGAAGCATTCGGACCTTGCAACTTTTCTACTTTGGAAACAGTCCTTAATTTGACGATGTGGAAATTGGTTCGAGAGCCGCTGGCATCTCCGCCTTGAGCGGCTACCTTCATCGAGGACAGCGTCGACGTTGGAAAGGCAGCAGCGGTAGTTGGGTAGTCTTCTGATGATGCGAGACTGACTGCGGGCGTCACTGACTTCGGTATCTCGAGCACAAGGATTCCCATGCCAGCGTCAAAGGCCCACAACAAACCAGAAAGCTGCTTTCCATCCTTCAGACCGACTCGTACAGGCTTAGAGAGGTGAGCCTTGAGATCTTTGAGTAGTCCTGAAGGTTCAGCTGTTGCTGTTGTAGGTGTCATCGTCGATGTCACCACTGTCGGTGCGGCTGGTGTCGCCGCGGAAGTCTGCTGAGCGTTCCCTCCTTTCAAGAGTGCCGCCGCACTACCTCCTCGCAAAGCAGGCGAGTGACTGCCCGGTATAGACTTGGACATTGTTGGGCAACACAAGGAGCAAAGAGAAGCTTAAACAAAGTAGCGCCATTCGAAGTGTTCATCTTCAGCTCTACCTGCAGGACGGAGGCTATTAACCCTACAAAATCTATTGTTAGCCGTGCTCCCACGTGATGTGTGCACCCCTCCTGCTTCTCTCCAAGAATTGGGAGGGACAAGATGGATGACGAGTACTCTCCCATTTTGAGCCTGTCATCGTACGCCAAAGAAATGCCTCGATCAGCATCGCCTGACGATAGACATGCCACAACCTCCCGTCATGGTCATCTGGATCGCGAGGACGAGAGAAGTTCAGGTCGAAATGAGCGTTCTCAGTCCTCGAGACATCACAGGGACAGTGAAAGAGAGAGAGTAGACAGAAAGTCCCGTCGACGCCGGGAAAGCTACTCAAGCGAAGAAGACGACGAAGAACGGAGAGAGCGGAAGAGAAAGGACAAGAGGGACAGAAAAGTCCGAGAGACGTCAGACGAGCGATCCGCTCGAAAGAGAAAGAAGGAAAGCAGAAGTGGCATTGGAGAAGAAGAGGCCGAAAGGAGGGCAAAGGCGGCCGAGACTCTATTATATAGCTCAGAAGCGAACCCCTTCAACGATTCCAGTATAGGGACCCAATTTCGATGGGGAAAGAAGGCAGAAAAGGAGAAAAAGATGGGAATGACCCCGGCTGAAGCTCAGAGAAGAGATGAGGAGAGGAGAAGAGAGGCCAAGGAAGAAATTGCACGACTAAATCTAAAACGAGCTGAGCGAGAAAAGGAGCAAGCCTTACGAGAGGAGGAGGAGTCGAGAATGGCAAGGATGGCAGAAAGCGCAGCCATGTCGGAGTGGGTTGCCAAAGAAGATGACTTTTACCTCGAGCAGTCCAGGAAGAGAGCAGTGATTCGAGTTCGAGAGAATCGAGCCAAGCCGATTGATTTATTGGCTATAAATCTCAAGTGGGTTGACCCGACGCTGAAAAATATGAGAGATCCGAAGGAGGAGAGCAAGGGACATCCCATAGAGGAAACGGAAGAAGATGACGAAGCTGAGCTGGAAATCGACTTGGAGGAGCCGTTTCTGCTGTTTGATGATTTAGATCTCGACGAAACAGAGGAGCTTCATGCAGACATTCAGATGTACTTGAGCTTGGAGAAGAGAGAGCACAACCTGGAATTCTGGAGATCTATGATCATCGTCTGCGATGACAAGTTGGAGGAATTACGAGCTGAAGCGGGCGAAGTGTCGCAAGAGACAGGCATACGATCTCGCTTGGATGCTAGTGTCAAGGCTGAAATGAATGTCATGTTGTCCAAGCAATCCCACAAGGAATTGATCGCCTTGCAAGATCAAATCCGTCAAAAGCTTCGTAGCGGGGAACCAGTAGATGTCGAGTACTGGGAGGGACTCCTCAAGACCATCGTAGTTTGGAGAGCAAAAGCGAAGCTGAGTGACATGCATGAAGTCATCATTCGAAATCGATTGGAGCACCTGCGAAGAAAGCAGACGATCGAGGCAGAGAGGAGGAAAAGGTTAGGTCTTCCTACAGTTGAAGAAGAACGTGAAGCAAAAGCAGCCGAAGCCAACAGACGCAAAGAGGAGAGGGAAAAGGAAAGAGCGCAACTGGATGAAAGCGCTGTTGACTTGTACGCTCGAGAGGCAGGTAAGGATCTGGAAGAAGATGAAGATCTATTCAACCTCGATGAGGACTTGGCGAACACCCACAGTCTTCGTAATGTCGGATCTTATGACTGGGAAGATAAGTATCGACCGAGAAAACCGCGCTACTTTAACAGAGTCAACACTGGCTACATCTGGAACAAGTACAATCAGTCTCATTATGATAGCGATAACCCGCCCCCCAAGGTTGTCTTTGGCTACAAGTTCAACATGTTCTATCCCGATCTGCTCGACAAGAGCAAGTCGCCACAGTACAAGATTGTCAAGGAGAGGGGAAACGATGAAACTTGCTTGATCTTGTTCGAAGCTGGTCCCCCCTATGAGACGATCGGCTTCCGCATCGTGAACAAGCCTTGGAACATGAGTCACAATCGAGGCTTCAAAGCTGTGTTCGAGAGAGGTGTCTTGCAGCTGCACTTTCAATTCCAGCGGCAGTTCTATCGAAAGTGATGAGCTCGAAGGTCATGTACAGTAGTAATATATTTTGAAACTCCTCCGGCCAAGACAAAGCGATGATACGGCAGCTGTCAAAAATGAGCGCCCCGACCCCCTTTGACAGTCTCGATTAGAAATTAAGGTGCGTCGTCTTCAGGAAAGCGCGCTAAAAAGCTTGCGTGGAGGCCGGTTTTCATTGGCGAGTGCACGTGCGTTCAAACTTTGGCGGCTGCTTTCTTCTGAGCGTTCGCTCTAGATTGTCCACTAATTCACTCTCTCATATACTCTCCACCGACGATTGCAAAGGATCATCGACCATCATGAACAGTGCACACCAATTCGCAAAAGAGTCTCAACCCAAGATCGATGAGATCGAGAAGAAGTTCGACGATGCTCAGGCTGAAATCAGTGCGTACGAGCGAAGTGAAGTTGAGTCGCGATAGACATGCGTTCGGGAATCTCATTCACTTTCCCCTCTACCACGTCCAGTCAAGTACTCCAACAAGCTTCATGAGCCGATCTTCAAGGAGCGAGACGAGCTCTTGAAAGGAGTCGAGAAGTTTTGGACCAAGGCTGTGAGTGATCTCTAATCCAATTTGAGAGGTGAATTTGCGTTTTAGCTTCTCCTTGACTGACAGGCAACGTGATCGGACCTTCTCAGCTCGGCAACTGTATGACTGCCATGATCTACATTGACGATGAGGACAAACCTGTCTTCGACTACCTCAATGGAATCAGAGTGGAGCGAAGTACGACTGACCCTCGCGAGGCCACCATCCACTTCGACTTTGAAGAAAACAAGTACTTCAAAGACACTACCCTCACCAAAGCATTCAAGGTCAAGAAAGATGCCGAGCCTTTGAGCGCCGAATTTGATTTCCCTCGCAATGTTGAAAGCTCCAAGACTATCATTGAATGGAAAGGTGATGATGTCAATCAATCAAAGCTTAGACCTACGAAGATTGATAGCGAGGACGAATTCGAGCCTGGTAGCTTCTTCAGCAGCTTCTTTGAGCAGGATAACGATGACTTTGCAGTGAGTGAAGGTATCTTGGAGGGATCGGTAGATAATTTCATCCTGACGTAGCTTTATGGTGATCTCACTAGGCTGCAATCGGTGATGTCCTGATCAACGACTTCTACCCTCGCGCCATCGACTACTATACCGACAAGGTCTCGGAAGATTTCGAAGATGATGAGTGAGTGCTGCGCTGAGGAGCGTGTCTTGACGCGGAAGTGTTCTTTACTGACTCTGACTACATGATCTACAGGGAGGAGTTCTCTGACGAAGAAGATGAGGAAGACGAGGAAGACAATGATGATGATCGCGAGATCGACTTGGAAGAGGAAGAAAAGCGAGCGTCGAAAAAGACCAAGCACAATTAAGCACTCCGATTGACATGTAACTACCGCACTCCCCCTCTTCCCCCTCTTCCCCCTCTTCTCTTCTACGCACTTCTTTCCGTCTCGTGTTCCTTTACAAAAACGCCTGTCACCTTCTGGTAATACATACACTACGCAGCTCTGATCGTCTCTCCTGCCAGGTGTCTTCTTTGGCAATGTGCCTCTTCCGACAAGCCTTCTCCAGCTTCACTGTCGTTGACATATGTATGCGTCACTCATTCTTTCAATTTCCTCTAGGTGATTTTTTAATTTCCCTTCTATTTTGCATTTCTTCGCAATAATGACTCCTAGTGGAGCTTAATTCTTCGGTCGTCTACATTTCTTTCTGCCGTACAGCACCACACATCTCATCAGACAACAACCTCGACCATGAGCGATACGATCAAAGTCGTATCGCCGGCAGACATGCATGTGCATCTGCGACAGGATGAAATGTCCTCCCTTGTCGTGCCGCACGTTCGACAAGGCGGTATGACTACCGGCTACGTGATGCCCAACACTGTACCACCGCTCACCTCTGTCGATCAATGCGTCAGATACCTAGACACGCTCGAGTCGCACGACGAGTCTGTGGAACTCTTTGGCACGCTCTATCTACATCCTTCCATCACTCCTCAAGAAATTGTCAAGGCAGCGCAAACGAAGTCAAAAGGTGGTAAGAGAAGGATCATGGGTGTGAAGAGCTACCCACGAGGCGTGACGACGAACAGTGAAGGCGGGATCGAGAACTACGAGACCTACTATCCCATTTTTGAGGAGATGGAAAGGCAAGATATGGTGCTGAACTTGCATGGAGAAGTACCAAGCAGCGAAGAGCATGTGAGAAGATTACAGACTTTTGTCCAACACAGGATTTCTAACTGACAGAAAGTAAACTTCTACTACTTTCAAGAATATCACCATCCTAACGGCCGAAGCGGCCTTTCTGAAACATCTGCTGTCGATCCACAAAAATTTTCCAAGGCTACGAATCGTGCTGGAGCATGCAACAACCAAGGCATCAGTGGAAGCAGTCAAAGCATGCGGAGATACCGTTGGCTGTACTATCACTCCGCATCATCTTGATTTGATCGTCGACGACTGGGCTGGGAAGCCAATCAATTATTGCAAACCAGTTGCAAAGACTTGGGACGATCGTAAGGCGTTGCGAGACGTCATCAAATCAGGTCACCCTCGGTTCTTCCTAGGATCCGACTCTGCACCACACCCTTTCTCCTCCAAGATGCCGTCCCCTGCCAGCCACGAATCGACGATAAAGGCAGCTTGCTGTGGATGCGCTGCAGGAATCTACACTTCACCAATCCTTTTACCTTTGTGTGCAACTCTCTTGGATTCCTTTGGGGCACTCGATCAGCTTCAATCGTACACTAGCAGCAATGCTAGAAAGTTCTATAAGCTGCCGATCGCAAAAGGGGAAGAGCACACAGTGTCTCTGAAACGTCAAGAAAGCAACATTAGCAATGCCTACACTCTCGAAGCGCACAAATCACTGGAGGACGGGAGCTCCGCAAAGATCCAAGTCGTTCCGTTTTGGGCTGGAAGACAGTTGACATTTACCATTGTAGAGTGAGAGGGAACTAATGTACGAGTGAAATTGCTACCTGGAAAAGTGTATAGACAGTGCAAGGTCCGAGGAGAGGTGGAGAGGTTTGGGTACTTTGTGGTCGATGTGTTTATCATGAGATTCTCCCGCTTAAAACGCTCCACATGTCATCTATCTAGCACTTGAAGGGTTGCGAGCACACAGCCAACGCAGTGTCACATCGATGTTCACCTGTCGCTTACTACTGATTGAGTAACACGACACTTCTCGGTTCGACACCGTCTCCAATTTCCTGTACCAGAATTAAACAGAAAAGTAAGAATTGCAGCTTCCTTCATCGCACTCCCTTAGCACACTCCTCTAATAATCGACTCACATTTCCCGAATAACGTCCTCTGCACTGACCGCACCTTTCACATCATTCTTCGTCGCCAAGACTAGTAGTGGTATTCCTGCGAGTTGGGGTCTGTTCATGAGACTGTGTAGCTCTTCTGTAGCTACCAACCAAGGATTCGGCTTGGAAGAATCATTACTCGAAGACAAAGCTGCGTCGTCCTTGCCCGAACTTGATGGCAGTGGAATCGCTGAATCGACGACGAACAAGATAGCAGAGACACCTCGACAGTACCTCTCCCACATGCTTCTAAATCTAGGCTGTCCACTGCGACAGAGCGACGTTCCATACTTTAGCAATCATTCTCGCCTCTTCTGTGGAGGGAAAAAGCACACTTTCACTCCCACTCACCCGATATCCCACACCTTGATTGCAACATTCCCACTTTTCACTTTGCGCATATTGAAGCCGACTGTGGGAACCATCTCGTCTGAGAATTGACCTATTGCGAGTAAATTGACTAAAGACGTTTTTCCAGCTGACTGAAGTCCCAGCACACAGATCTCCAGGTGTTTCTGGAAGAAGATCGAGTAGAACCACGACAAGAACGGCGATAGGAGAGGAATCGAAGGGAGCGCCATGCCGGGTCCGCCAATTCGTGTGTTTGTAGGATGCGATCCAGTGGCTTGCTTGGTCCAATCTCGAGCCGCGAACAGTCTACACACTTGTATTCTCAGGTGAATCTCTCACACGCACGCTTTCTTCCTCTCCTGACCGAGCATGCACACGTCCCCAGATGATCTTCCAAAGTATGCTAGTCCTCGGCTGAAGGGATGAGGTCGTCGCAAGAAGGGTTGTAGAGAAAACCGGTAACGAAGGCTTACTGATGGGTGTCTCTTCCCTGCCTAATTCAATGCTGGTCGGATCTGACGGCGCAATGACGTGAACTGAAATCCCCTCGTCATGACATGAACAAAAAAGAACCACGTGTAGTGCGGGGAAGCGCCATCAAAGGACCACTTGCAGACCTCTCGTGAAGGCCCTCACTTCGTCGTCCTTCTCTCTCTTGCTGTGGTCATGCGGTTGTTTAGATGATATGGTCATTGGTCTATACATTGCTAGCACATCGTTAAAGGATCCGCTCTCTGGAAAGAATCGCTGAGGCGCTGAGCTCCAGGAACAAATTCGCCAGTGGCCAACATTTCAGGCCCTAGCCCCAAGAGTGATGTGAACAAGAAGTGTTTACTAGCTGCAGTAGAGCGCTAATGTTCAACGCAGAAAAAAGCAGAGCAGATCTCCTCTTCACATCGAAGCATCGTGTGTGTCATTCTCGGCGAATTGTCTTGGATCAGAAGATTGCATCTCCTCCTGGCCTTCATCAGGTAGGTTCGCGTGTTCTTGTTGGCACACTCCTAGGTCCCAGCTTTTCAGAGAGTAAAGTGATGCTCTCCCTGATCTGTTTGGCGAGCTCTGGAGAAGTCTCCAGCCCTTCGATTGTCTGTCAAAGCAGGACCAAGTATGTACATGTTGTAAGATGATATCCTGCGGCCTCCCTTTCTTCTCATGGTCTTGCACTCACCTCGTCCAAGCATTGCAAGGCGTCGTTTGCTTCCGATCGCAATTCTTCCTCGCTTGACATCACTTTCCTCAGCCTGGAGTACAGTCTACTGTTTTCTTCCTCAATCTCGACCAATTCCTGATCTAAGAGCGCAATCCTCTGACTCTGTGCGGGAACAGATCGAGAGTACAACGCAGTAGACAAGTCCAAATTTGGTCTGCAGGAGACAAGGTAAGTGCTTCATGAAGAGAGAGGACGAAGCACGGCCGACATACCTCCAGACGTCAGTGTTGCTACCTTGCGTGACATTTCTAGCGGCTGCTTCTTCTGTCAACTTCTGCAGCTGCGCAAGCTTCTCCTCCAGACCATAGGTGGCCATCAAGCGACCCTTTTCCACCTATCGCAAAACAAGAAAATCAAGTTGAGAAAGTAACTCTTACTTCACATACCCCGCGCAACATCAGACACCCACGATTATTTGCCTTTTCAGGTTCTTGATGAATCTACCTGTTGCACGTTCCATGTCATCTGCGTTAATGTGAGGCAAAGCAGTCTGAAAGTCTTTCGTCCTGCTGCAAAGGTCGATCGGGAACGGCATTGGGATGAGACTGGCTCTTTGGTACGGCTTTCTCCTTGTCTCGCTGTCCATGCTCACTTGTTTCGTTTCTTGTTGACGGGATCTTCTTCCCCTATCAACTGAAGTGCTCCCAGAAGAGTCTTGTTGAAAGTGTCCAGCCGGACATTTCCGCTACCGGATTCTTCGCTCGTGTCTAGCGTGTTCTTGGGCGACATTCACGGCCTACCTGCCATGGCTTACTACGGCGTAGCGGTCTAAGAAGCAAGAAAGTGCCCGCAACTCGATCTCAGCGGCTGTTTGTGACCCCCTCTTGGCGCGTTTGTTTGGTCCGAGCAAAGCAAATAAGCATGCAGCATATACGCGCCGACACGCGTAGAGACGCGAACAAAGTGTCGAGCGCCGGGAGGAAATCGTTTAATTGGTGTGCGCTGAATAACGTTAAAGGCGGTCGTCGACCCACCCCTTCCACCCCCTTCCTCTATCCATCCACACGCCGTGCTCCTCTCTTCCAGACCTCACTATGTCGGCCCGTGCAGTTATCATCAAGGGACCAAAACCTGACTCCAGAAGCTATATCACCGCTGTGCCTGATGACTTGGAGGTAAGCGATCGCAGACAAGATGCAGAAGGGGAAAGCAGAGCAGCTCACCGGTCTTCCTACCTCGCTCCCCTTTTATCAGACTTTGATCCAGAAGGCGAGCGATTTGTTTCCTGTGCCTCCCAGTCATACACCTCACTTCACATTGGCCGACGACGCAAGTGTCATTGTCTTGCCTGATTTTCTCCCATTGATACGAGAGCGAGAAGTTCTCATCTTCCAATGGACACCAGACACACCTCGAAGCAGCCTACGCAGATCGACTGGCCAGTCCTTGCCTGTACAGACGGATGTGGGAAGCTTCGATGACGTCAGCGTCGGCGACAGTGTGGATGATGCTGGTGAGGAGTACATCTTCATCAGTAATAACAAGTTGGCGAGGGGCGTTCGCTGGGATGATAGCGTCGTATCCAACGAAGAGAAGAATAAGCGGAACGCTCCTCGAGCTCGTAGTCACAAGGATGGGAAAGATTCTGCTCTCAGTCGTCGAGCCGAGTATGTCAAGCAGAAGATTCAAGAACAAGAAGAGATCCGATTGCGTGAGGCAGAATTACACCAAGGAAGCAAGCGTATGGATGGACACGCAGGAGGAAGCTTGAACGAGCAGGCGGACGAGACCAACAAAGATCGTGACGCACTGACCAACCTCAGTATCACCAACGAAGAACTACTGGTCAGTGGTAGCTCGCCTCCGTCGTATACTACAAGCATGCCCCAAACATCCACAACCCAATCAGAGGAAGAACAACAAACGTCTTCTCCTCTCTCTTCCCCTACGCGGGACATCAAGGGTGCACGCAAGACGGATCATGGCAAGATGTGGATGATGGGGCTGTATGTGGAAAAGGAGCAGGAAAGGGAACCTGCACAGGATGGGGAGAAAGAGATTGCCGTTGAAGACTTGATTGATGATGCTGTTGCTGTACTTGAAGCAGAGAAGAACAAGGAGGCCAAGGAGGACAATACAGCATCGCTAGACACGACTGTCATCCCCATGTCAGGAGCAGAAAAGGATGCAGAGGCAGGAGATTCGGAGAAGACGACGATGGAGGTGGACAACGACCATGTCAGAGAAGAAGAAGAGGCAGTAGAGCAGGCTGTTTCACCGCAACGGCCACAGGAGCTCCACAACATTCGAGACATGCCAGCCTATCAAACGATGAAGTCGGTAGTGAATCAACTCCGAAGTCATCCCTCCAATCACTGCTTTCGACAACCTTGCGAGGACGAACTTCGGCGATTCTGTCAGGAGCGAGCTCGACCAGTCGTTGATTTCTTCACCATCTCCCATGCAATCACACTCGGGCTGTATGGACGGGAGGATCCATTGGTGCACTTCAGCAGAGATCTCTCGCAAATGTGGAACAACGTGAGAACCTTCTACGGCGCTCAAAGCCAGCAAATTCAGTGTGCCAACACATTGGAAAGCTTCAGTGGGATTTTGTTGGAAGAGTTCAATCGAAAGAGCAAGGGTAGCCGCAGCAACACTTCTTCTTCTTCTTCTTCTTGCTCTGTTCTGTCCATGAAGTCGAGAGCAAACGCGCCTCGTCTACTGAGCACTCCCATCTCGCGAATGGAGAAGCGCAACAGCAAGCCGAGCCAAGACAGCACCAACAGCAGCACCAGCAGCATCACATCCAAGACGCAACAACAGATCTATTTTGCCAGTCTGATGGCAAAGACTGGCTTAGCAGCATCCGCGTTCAGCCCGTCTAGATTGACAAACAAAAAACAGACAGGTCAGACTGCAACGTCGCACAAACGTCTAGCAACCACTAGTCCGCAGACAGAGCGACCGGCAAAAAAAACACAAGCAAGCTCGGATAGTCTGCCCAACCTCACTGTGACGACAGACGACAGTACCGGAGCAGAAAGGAGTGCAAGCATCACTACTCGGGGCACTGCAAAACGTGCTGCAGCTGCTGCTACTCGAGCGGCATAAGAGGCCCACGACATCCCTTTTCATGTACATGCACCTGCACGTAGGTTTGTAACATGCTGCCTCTAGTCCCTTTCTCCCCACGCTTCTTCTTTCCTCTCTATCACTACCTCTCTATCATACGAACACTTGTACAATACGTCAATACATATTTTGGTCATAATTACAGTGTGGCTTGCCCTATCTTTACGGGCTTTCAACCGTCTCTATACTCTTTTCTTGGATCCTTTTCTCATCCTCCTTGCTGCTGCTTGGCAACGACCGAGTCGGTAAGGATCTCATCCTGCTGCTCTCGTTGGGCCGATCTCACCCCCTTGGCACACCGTAGACATCTCCAAGCAACGCCTTCTTCTCCATCCTCGGCCGACTCTGCAATTTCCTCTGCCGCTTCTTCGGAAAGCAACTTCCCTGCGATGCAGACGTAACAGTAGGTGTGTCCACACGGATTTGCTTGATACGATGTATGAATTTGTGCATCTGCGTATGCGAGGCCAGAGGACGAAGACGACTGGTGTTGATGTTGTTGGGAAGACCTCACAGACGGTGCCAAAGCATTGGAACTAGGGTCTAGAGGATCACTCGAGGGTATTCCACTTCTGATCATAGATTGACCAGATGATCTGATTCCAGCTTCATCCTCCAATCTCTCCCAACAGATGGCACACACAGACTCTGGCAGATCAGGGTATTTGGCGGCAGACGCCGAATCGGCAGCCAGGGCCTTTGAAGCATTGAAAGGCAACCTTATCTTTGCCTTTCCCTTCTCATCTCGGTACAGTCCAATTCTGGAGCTGAGAAATTTTGGCAAGATTGTGAGCCAGAACGAAAGAAGAAGGGGATTTTGAGGTATGCGTAGCAGACGGCGTAGAAGCTTCCTTGGTCGAATGAGAGGTAGAAGGAATAGGAGAAATTCGGTAAAGGCGTGCCAGACGAGCTGTCGATTAAGAAATTCAAATGAAACGTTGCGATTCATTGTTCGCTGAGCATAGGTCAATCTCATCCCAAGTAGTCGATCGGTCAGCGTTCGATATCTGTCGCGAGCCGATTCACGATTGAGAGGAGGATAATGAAAGGAAGGCAAAGGATGGAAGGAGATAAGCTACGTTGTATGCTTGCTATCACAGTCATATCACGTCACGCACCTTCCATTACTCAGAAAAGCGAGGAAATTCGCAAGGCTGAGGGCCGCATACACTCTCTGAAGTTGGTTCATGCCATTCCAAAGCAGTCTCCTTGTATCGTTGTACGGCATATCAGAGTAGCTCAAGTGACTCATCCGTCTTTCGACTTTGTTGTGAAAATAAGGCAGTAGAATGGTCAATGCTGGAAATAATGTCAACTGGAGCCTCGATAGCGAAGCATCTCTGGAAGTAGATTGTAATCCACCTGAATGTGCCCATTCATTGCGGTACCGCAAATTCTGCAGCATCGCTCCATATGTTGTTCCCCTCTCATATATGCTGAATTTGTACAGTATCAATCGCAATGCTAAAAGCATTTCTGGCTCTAGTGTAAGCGGAAGAGTTGACTTGATGTTCCGGAGCGCCAGTTTGAGTGGTTCGAGGAGCATAGAAGTCAGCTCGGTGTCTAGTATTTCGGCATCTAGTTGAGACACCCGCTGTATGCGAAGAGGAGGCGATGGGAAGTGAGGCAGGCGTCTGCGGAGGGAAGCTTGAATTGGTTCAGCAGCACGATTGGCTGACTGCCAGTATGCGTCGTAGTCGGGAGAAAGAGGGGAGGCACCTGTGATGGGTGGTGCCATGATGAGGGAGGATGACCCGGCCGAGCTCTCGGGCCCATCGTCACCCATTTCTCTTTCGCAATAATCCTGTTGTCAAGTGAGAAGCTTAAAAAGGTGGGGGTCGCAGCTCGATCTCGAACATGACGTCTGATAGCCGTCTTGACTACGATCGCCACGTGGGGTGAGCGTCATGCAAATAATAGAGTTACACAACTTTGGCCCTTGGATTAGAGCCCAAGCTCGCAGCTCCTCTTCTGATCGGGGTAAAAGTGTCACAGTGGAGAAGCACCCTAGCATCCGGCCTCCTCCTCCATCTCATTTTTCGGTTACCCGATCGTCGTCATGTCGGAGGCTAGGCGTGCTGACAAGCACACCAAAGCTCGGCAACAGATGATGGAGGAGTTTGAGCGACAAAAGGCAGAATTAGTCGCCAATACAGAAAAGAATAGCAAAGCTCCATCCGATCGATTCACGAGCAAGACGGATAGCATCGAAGAAACTTTGAAGAAAAGCACGATCGGCCTTGTAAGTGCAGAGGACTTCAAGAAGAGGAGGGAAGAATTAGAAGAGCATAAGAGGAGAGAGGCTGCCCAAACCGATGAGCTCAGGTGATTTGCGTGTGTTGGAGACGAGAGGGGAGGATCTAAGCTACTCACGCCATGCAGCTCCTTTTTTGCTTGTGTTCTCCGCACAGGGCCAACGAAAAAGCACAGAAGAAGAAGAATAAGAAAGAGTCGAAGTCGAAGCTGTCATTTGCTATGTACGATGAGGAGGATGATGATGGAGATAGCTTCCCAACTACGAAGAAAGCGAAAAGGGAAGTTGCAGAAATTGTGAAAAAGAACAACCTGAAGAATCCTGCCGTCGATACGAGCTTCCTTCCTGACCGAGACAGGGAAGAGCAGGACAGACTTGCGAGGGAGGAATTGCGACAAGACTGGCTCAGAAAGCAAGAGATCATGAAGGCAGAATCTATCGAAATAGTCTACTCGTACTGGGATGGGAGTGGGCATCGGAAATCCCTCACTGTGAATACGTTGAGTAGGAGTTCCCCTTGTAGGCAACTGTGGGATGCTAAGATTGCTTCTTTGACTCACAGTGCAAGAAAGGGGATACCATTGCCGTCTTCTTGGAGAAGTGTCGGCAACAAGTGTCAGACTTGCGGGGCATCAGCGTGGACAGCATGATGTACATCAAAGTAGGTTCTGCAGCGTGACAATGACACACGATGAACGCTGATCACAATTTACTTCTCTAATGACCCAAACTTCAGGAGGATCTAATCATACCGCACCACTACAGCTTCTACGACTTCATCGTCAACAAGGCAAGAGGGAAATCAGGTCCTCTCTTCAACTTTGACGTCCATGATGATGTCCGCCTACTGGCTGATGCTACAGTTGAAAAGGATGAATCTCACGCCGGAAAAGTCGTCGAGAGAAGTTGGTACAACCGCAACAAGCACATATTCCCGGCAAGCAGTGAGTGTCATCAAGCAGTAGAGGGGTGCGAGTGATTGACGCCGACGCCCACAACCTTTCGACCCGACACTGACAGGATGGGACGTCTACGAGCCGGGAAAAGAATTAGGAAAGTACGTGCACCATCTTTTGAAGGCTCACAGAATCCTCCTTGCTAATCACCCATCCTTCCCATTTCCCCTTCATCCTCACTTTCTCCCTTGCAGCTACTCTATCCACGATCGCAAATCATAACATCAATGTACTTTTATCATCTCAATCTCTTCCCTCTGTGCTACTGAGATGCCTATCAGTTGTAATACTCTAGATACGTATCACCGTAGATTTGATTCATGTGAGAGAAAGTACAGCCATCTCGATCCGATGTAGAGTCGAAATAGAGGTGGATAGATGCAGTTGAAGTACGAACTAATGTCGGATATTAAGCCGAAACCTTGGCAGCTGCTCGACTTTCTCGAACTGATATAGGAGAGCATTGATATGAGTTGCTCAGACGCCCCGGAACCACTTCTTCGTGTTCTTCATACTCACGAGCCTTCTCTGATCCGTGCTTTGCAAATCTCTGGTTTCTCAAGAACTTGGGGTCTGCAGTTAGAATGAGGTAGGCCATAGTCAGCTCAACGTTGACTCTACTACTCTCCCTTTATTGCGTCGATTCCAATTTCCCATCATATTCCTTCTTTTTACCATCACCCCTACACTACACAAGTGCTCGCATCCCGTACCCTACGACCCTGGCCAGATCCCATATCGCACTATCGTATACCTTCCTCTACCCCCGGTCTCTCTACTTAAAAAGTATTATACTCACTGACTCCTCGCAAATTGGGGTACTTGTTGGTAGATGGCTTCTTGATTCCATTTCTGTGGGCTTTCGCACTCTGGTTGTGGTTGGTGTGATTCTTTGACTTGGCCATCTTGACTGGTGTTGCACTATAGTGGTGATGAGTGGTTGACACAGAAAGAGTGAGCAGTGAGCGAGTCTAACTCGGTGTGTGCATACCGCCTTCCTGAATCAAGACTGTCACCTAAAGTCAAGAAGTGTACGACACGTGGCCACACCGCAGCAGTCCAACGCACTGTTCATACAGGGACGCGACCACAAGCCGAATACAAATCGCGACCTTCATATCATCAAAATCAAGCCTCCATTGGTAGTGCAGTCGCGACTACAATGTTAGAAAGAGTATTTCGGGGTAGAGGAAGAGGCATCGATCTAGAGTGACATAGTGAACCGTATCGCACAAAGCGGTGATCTATCGAATAAAGGGAATGAAAGTTCTGGTTCGCCTCCGGTACTCGACGTATTGTTCACCGAAGAAAGAGACTAGATAGACTTCCTCGCCTGATATGAAGACGAAAGGGAGAATGTTATCAGCTATGTGATCATGAGGAGCATGCCAATGCGCAGACATACGCACCCTTGATGCGATGCTCAAAGAATCGCCAAAGAATGATGGCGAAAACGAAAGTGCTGACTGGGTTTCCTAATAGTATCTGAGTGCCTAAAGCCCAGTAGAAGAAGCCAAAGTAGGCAGGATGTCGTGTAAAACTAGGGCGGGAGAAAGTAAGCTGTCCTGTGTGTCACTTGTTGCTTCGCCGCTTGCTCTCTGCGTCTCGTCACTCACGCGTAGACGCCCTTGGTGACGAGTTCATGATCTGACCGTTTAGTCGCTGCCACTTCATGAGAGAAGTTGCCAGCTGCATGAATCATGCCAAGCGATCGAACCACCTGACCAGACAGGAGCATACCGATGCCTGTGATGTGAGGGAAGAACACAGACAGTAAATGGCTGTAGCGTTACAGAAGCGGGTCATGCTGCGACTCACCAACACCCGTCCAGACAGTGAGTCGCTTATACTCCGGCAGACAATATGCTTCTAGCAAGAATTCCGCAATGCCGAAGATGTGAGCAAGATGGTATGTTATGCCATTCTGTATCAGGAACGCTGGCAGAGATCGATGCAAGAGGAAGAAGTCAGTGGAAAAGATCTCACACACTTGAGCAAACATCTTCACTCTGACGCCGACGTCTTCTCTCACAATCAGAGTAGAGTCTCGTAGCATTGTATCGAGCAGTAATTACAAACTCGAGTAGATGAAACAGTGACCAAGCCAGGAGATAGAAGTTCAATTGTGGATATTGCCAGATATGCTCGACGACGTCCTTCTTTAAGACCATGGGCACAATCCAAGTCCAGCCTGCCGTGCTTCCCTGCAAATGATACCAAGACGAAGAGGAGAGCAATAAGACAGCTCTGGGCAAGACCAAGCCTGCCAAGGTACCGAGACAGAAAGCAGTCAGTGCAATCCGAAGAGAAGCAGTCGCAAGGACGGGAGGGATCGGCGTTGTGGAGCCAGGTGCCAGCATAGAAGTGATCCAATGCTTCAGCCTTTGAGATTTTCCACTGAGGTACTTGGGTGATGGTACCTTTACGGAGGCAGACATGCCGGTAGACTCGAGCACAAATCCAAGCGAACGTAGCGAGAGGGAGAGGGACACATTCGCGCAAAAGGCCAACGTAAGGAAGGACAATGGGCCAATTCGTATCCCCATTGTTGTCTTTAGCCATTGTATTTTAGAGTAGGTTTGGGCTTCGCGCGCACAGACCAAGCAGCCCAGTATGTACAAGGTGTGTCGGGGGGGGGGGGGGGGAAAAGAAGAGGGAAAGAGAGGGAGGTCACAAGAGATGGAAGATGGTGGAGAATTGGGTCTGTTTCCTTTGATGCCGTCGACGTAGGTATCACTTGGAATCCTGCTTGATCAGGTCGGCAGCTGCGCAAGTGAAGAAGAGAGACAGCCGGTTGGGATGGACGATTAGCACTCATCACGTACCTTGCCCCTCACATCTCGCCGTGTCAATCATGCTCACCCTTGACGCCGACTACGTAGCAAGCACTCAAGATGTGACCTGAAGGCATCACAGGAATAATGCTGGCGTCTGCGACACGAATGTTGGACGTGCCGTACACTTTGAGCTTGTTGTCCACTACACCACCCTTTTCTTGGCTCATCATGGAGCATGTACCGACGGGGTGGTAGGTGGTACCTGTGAAGTCTTTGATGTACTCTTCATAGTCCTTGACCGTCTTGTACTTGCTGTGAGAGGGAGTGTGCAAGTCGAGCACAATATCCTTCAACGGTCCACTTTCGACACTTTCGACTACGTGTTTGAGAGAGAGGGCCATTATCTGAAGATCGGCATTGTTGCTGAAGTACTTTGGATCAATGGCGGGTGGCGCATCAATGTCATCACTAGTGATGTGGACGGTTCCACGAGAGAAGGGGTACTGCAAAGCAACAACAGAGGTCAAGTAGCCAGCACCATCCTTGGGAGCGCCATCGGAAGTTAAAAAGCCTGCAAGTAGGAAAGGGTGAGGAGGTTTAGAAAGTAGGTCGATGAATGGGAAATGCTGTTCTTCGAGCCCTCTCTCTTTCTGTAACTTACCTGGAATAAGGATCTGCCTGAGATTATGGAGAGAGAGAGAGATTGTGAAGGTTGTTGGGGGCATCAGTTGCCTGCACTCTCCTCACCTCCGCTCACGTATCTCCGTCGACTAGCACTCACTCCATGGCAGGGGCCTTGTTGGAGAGCCACTTGTCCAATTGCAACTGGTTCGTCTGCTTCATGCCCTCGCTCCAGTCCGACATGTCACCTTGATCGACTTGGCGATGAATCTCATTCACTTCTTCTTTGCTCAAGAAAGACTCGAGGGAATGGAATGCAAAGCCCGAGACTGTGGAGCCTACGATACCACGATCAGAGAGTTTGTCGTCCTTGGCGAGGCTGAGGGGAGGGGGAGCGGTAAGGGTGCAAATCAGCGACTTTGCCCATCAGCAGACGGCAAGGAGGATACCTCAAGCTTCTCACAATTGCTCCATCGACTTCTGGGCAAATTCTGGCTTCCTCATACTATCCCAGGTGACAGCCTTTTCAGCATTCACTTCAAAGACGGCACCGGTGAACATGTGTTCCTGCAGATTCTTTCCCACACCGCTGCTCTCTACCTTGACTTCGATACCGGCACTCTTGAGGACTTCAGCATTTCCAATTCCTGAGAGTTCAAGCTGAGGGAGGAGGAGGAGGAGTAGGAGGAGGGGAATGCGATGTTGATGATCTGTCTTTTCTAACGGGTGCAACGACCTCGCTACTTTCACTCACCACTTGCGGGCTCTTGAAAGTACCGGCCGATACAATGACTTCCTTGCGAATCTTCACGACATGCTCTTTGCCATCTTTAAAGTAAGAGACTCCAGTCGCTTTTTGCAGGCCATTGTCACTCGCCAACTCAATGCGAGCAACATTTGCCCCGGTCAAGACCTTGAAGTTGGTGCGCTTGGCGTTTGGCTCGTAGTAGGCCTGGTAGCGAATAATAGAAGAGAGAGACATTTCAGTCGGAGATGAACTCCTTTTCAGCGGAAGCAAGCACGCCGACTTACATTGGCAGCGTAACTTCGAAGATTCGTGTCGGGGCACATCGTCGAAGGACAATTCCATATTCCGCTATTCTCACCCGAAGCGCAGCCATCTTCCGCCTCTTGATGGCCCTGATCTTTGAGCATCTTGTTCCAGAGCAGCTGAGCTTCAGTGTACCACGACGAGAAGGTGACTTGGACAGGGCCTTCATCGCCGTGATGAGATTTGTTGACTCTTGCCAGGTGACTCCCTTGAGCGGGCGATTTGATCTCTGACGTGGTAGAGATGCTCTTATAGTACGGCGTCAAGGAAGACCAGTCCCACCCCGGGTTTCCCAGCTTCTCAATCGAGTCAAAGTCAGCAGAGTGGCCTCTTTGCCAGCAGCTGGATCGAGAGACACAGTCGGTGTCAGCAACACTGTACGCCGGCACAAGTACCCCTTCTTCCTTCTTATTGCATTCTCACAGGAAATTGAGGGCAGAGCTTCCTCCGAGCACCTTGCCTCGAGGCAACACCCACTCGCGATCGTTGCTGTTCTTCTGTGGGACAGTCTTCAAGCACCAATCATACTTGGGGTCCATCAGACTTTGACCAATCATGACAGGGTAGTCAATCTACATAATACGCACGAAGCGGGTGTGCCAGGAGAAAGTCATCAGCGCTGTGTGCTGAAGGGCTCTGTGCTGCAGAGCTTACCTTAGGATCATTCGGTCGCCACTCTCCTGCCTCCAAGACACCAACAGTCACGCTGGGGTCGTCAGAGAGCTTGGCAGCGCATGCTAATCCGGCAGTGCCGCCTCCCTAAAGTAAAGCAAGAGTGAGCTGGTGAGTCATCTCTCAGAGTACTTGTGCGTCAGAACTTACAATAACAACACTAGAAAGGATGGAGGGAGGAAGTGAAGGAGAGGTGGAGAGTGTGTGTCAGTGATCGTGAAAAGGACCTAGGCTCAAGATGACGATGTCGGCACTCACTAGTCAAACACTTTGAAGTCGTTGATCGTCGAGTTTGTAGCCATAGCTTGTGGCTCAGGAGGAGCGGCCATCTCGGATTGAATAGAAAAGGGGAAAGAGGAAGGGGGTGGGGAGTAGTAGTAAGGAGGAGGAAGGTAGCTTTTGTATAGGGGAGTGGTGAAAAGGAGGAAGAGAGCGCAACGGAACGCAGGACCTCGACGAACAGACTTGTCTATACCTCAGTCATACCTTTACCCCCTTCTCCCTTGCCTGAGTACAGAAATCGGTCTAGCGATGCACTATCACACACCCCACTACACGCTTGGCGTGAATTCCCATCAAACGAGGCTGATTTGTTACTTTCGTAGTCGGAAAAGGCGGTCACTCAACGTTGGGTGATCAACCCCGCACTTAATTGTCACATGTCGAATTAGAGTAATTATAATGACTCGCATTCTATAAACGTATACAACATACAAGATGTGAGATTGGATGTAGAAAGTCGCAGTGCGTCCGAGTCCGAACAGAGGTGATTCATGTATACTAAATAGTTCGACGGCGCCTTTGAGAAAAAGGAAGGGACCGCGCGGCAGAATTGGTTTTCCCGTACTTTAGGGAGGTGGGGAATGCTCCAATCAGTCACCGGTCCGGATAGTATGAGCAAGGCGGCCAAACGCTCATGCGGTACCGGGCGGTGGCGGTCGTCGTGTAAGTGTCTGACACGTCTCATAAGAGCATGTGATGTTGTACCGCACCTCGATAACAGGCCAAAACCCAATGACAATTGATGAGAACAAGTACAATGAGAAGGAAGACCAACGAGAGTGTCGGAGAATCGCATCAGGCCAGCAGACCAACGTTTCTCATGCTGTGCAGCAACCGTTCATCGTTGTCAATCAGGCCTGCTTCTGGATCAGTTGTAGTCCCTTCCGTCGTCCGATGCCTTCCTGGGAAGATTACCCAATCCTCCGCTGAGTGACCACGCTGACGTTGAGGTCCCCCATTTCGAAAAGCCATTCCCAGGGATTGGAGGAAACCAACTGGTCCCTGATCTCTCTCTTGCGTGTTGGTAGAAGCAGCAGCAGCTCCGGTGGAGTTGGCGGCCTCGTCTCGATCAGAATCCCTTCTCGCTGCATCGACCAGTTGACGGCCCCAACGATGAACTCTCCAGTAGCTCAAAACAGAGCTGAGTAAGATGAACCAACCAATGCCCATCAAAATGTAAGCGAGCCACTCCGTGCTAGCACTCATACTTTCCGCACTGGGTATCGTCATTCCGTTATCGTCGAGCGCCAAAGCATCAGCCGTCGAGCTTGCATTTGCGCTACTCGTGATGTTCTTTGCAGAAGAGACAGCATCCAACGTCTGTCGAATGGCAAAGGAGATGCCTCGTGAGACCCAATCTCGTTTGCCTTCCTCTCCCGTCATGACCGGTTTGCCAGTGTTTGCCCACCATGCCGAGGGAGGAGATGGCGTGCTCATATCCTCTGATCCAGTAGCGGGGGACAAGCCGTCGTCCGGAAGCTTTCCTTCTCCGATCTGTATCGCCCTGGTGCGCAGATAAAAGCCATACTGCACCAAGGTAATCCCCAACCCGGCGCGAGAACCACAGCGAGCGGCATGAGTAGTGTGAAGCAGGTAAGTCAGCAGGAAACCGACAAATTGGAAGCTCATTGAGACGAGTAAGTTCCAGGCAAAGCCGAAAAAGTTCCCCACTGGCAAGCCTTCCACGATGAGATCCTCGATGGCTCCAACAGTTGCACCGCCTGGTGTCCAGCCCATGCCACCGGGTGCAAGCGGATGCAAACCTCCTGCACCACCAATGATGGTAGTCTCCCAGTAAGGAGGGGCCGTATCTGCAGCAGCCGTCTCGTACGTGGGCGGAAGAACGTCGTCGACCTTAATAAGTCGCAAGCAAGAGGGCAAAAAAGACTGTAAGCGAATGAAAGTGAATGGCCAGCGCAGATAAATCAAGCTTGATACGCACCAAATCATCATCGTCACCACGGTCCTCTCCGTTCTCTCCTACTCTACGTCTCCTCTCAGGCTTTGCATTCATATTGGCAAAGACACCATCTTGACCCATTCCACCTCCCATAACTCCTCGTGTAGATGATCGAGCTCTTGCGCTGTTTTCATCCTCTGTACTGAGACTGTTGTATGTGGCACCCGGTACACGCATACCCACAAATCTACCGAATCTACCCAGTGCAATTCTCATCTTAGAGATCGAGGTCTCGTTTATGCCATTTGCACCATTTAGACCACCAATGCCTCCATCATTCGCATTCAGGCGACTCTGCGCGCCTGGTGAAGCAGCCCTAGAGACATTGACGCTGTTGGATCGAGATGCATTGGGTCGAGCAGAAGTGAAGTAGGAGGCACCTTCGAAATCATAAGAATTACTTTGCTGCGTTGGTCCTGAATCGCTTCGGTTAGAAGCAGGTGTGACGAATCCGACTGTATGAGTGTAAGGAGGTGCATCGCTTGTTTGATTGGCATCAAATGCTCCAAGTGGGTCTGATTGCAAGGCATCTCCTGCATCGAAGAAGACGTCTCTTGACTGCACAGGTGGTGGAGAGACTGGAATGGCCAGCCTAGTGTCTACTCTCCTGCCATTGTCATCTGCGCTCCTCAAGTATTCATCCTCGTCATCTTCTTCGTCACTTCCAAAAGCAGCTGCCAATTCAGCTCTTCTGTCGTAGGCCGAGGATGAAGTTGATTGCCCGTTCGATCTATTGGAGCGACGAGGCGGATCCAGGAGAGAAGCAGTGTCAGACGACGTCGACCCCTGGGCATTTGGCATTTTCGCCACAGAGAAACGAATTGGGGTCTCTGCAGAGATGAATAAATGGAGAAGTGCTTGGTCTCGCGGCGAAGAGAGCAAGACTCCGGACGCTGGATGAAGGAGAGAAATATAGGTGATGGATTATGCCGGAACCAGTAAGTGGAAAGATGAGGGGAGCGCAGTAAGATGGGTGAGTCAAGATGTAAGCTCCAAATAAACTTGGCCGTTGACCTATGCAGGCCGGAAGGGCGCGCGCCTTTGGAGATTAGACCGACGAGCAGTTTAATTTGGCAGGGCAGAGAGTGTATAGAATAATGTAGATACGAAAGGTAGGCTGGGAGGACCTTACACTTGCAATGCGCGTAGATACACATTCTAATTTATATTACTAATTTGGGATCACTGATGGACAGATTGGTAGTGAAGATTGCAGGCGATCGAGCCTCTCCCCCGATGAGACCTATCATTCAGTCCACTGCGCGGATCCAGAGTGCACTAATCAACGAAGCGACCAAGAAGGCCCTTAGCTCGATCCGAGACATCACGCTCGGGGTCGTCAATAAGTTCCTTTAATCGCCTGTCGAAATGAAATTTCTTTAATCGATTTACTGCTTCGATGGCGACGACTGTTTCAAGGAAGAAGGATTGGTATGTATTTAGTCGGTCGAGTATCGTCATCATCATCAGAGTGTGAAGGGGTCCTCGATCTCGATGCTCACTAGTGCCTCGAGGAAAGGGTTGAGTCAGGTTGGTGACGGCCCATATCCCTGCTTCTCTGACTTCCGGTCGAGGATGGTTCTGAGAAGAGATGTGAGGGTAATCGAGTGAGATTGTACGCAGGTATGTTTCAACTTACGCAACTCACAAGGAAATATGCGAGAGCATCGAGAAGATTCGGTCGATTGATGATCAGCCTACGGTGTTCTTCACTGCCTGTAGCGACATTGACAATGATGAAAGCAGCCTGCTCTAAGACATTATCATTCTTTTGCTCCCATATAACCTCTTCTACCATGTCCAGCAACTTTGGACCACCTCCGAAACCGTGGAGAGCCACTTCAATATCCCCCTCTTGGCAGCTGCAAAGATTTTGGATGATATTCAGCGCTTGTTCTTGAAGTTCCTCCTCCCCCTCTCTGGATTTGTACGCCATTTCGAAGATGAAGTCCCACTTCAGACAGTCCATCACAAGTCTTTTCGTGGCAGCATCACTCGCATACAGAAGGTTCTTCAGTGCCCAAAGAGCGTTCAACTTGCTGGGCCCAAAAGATGATCTTGCCAATTCCACCAACTTTTCAATACCTCCTCCTTCCAGGAGAATCTGCTTCATTGGACTGAAATTGAGAACCAAATTGCACACCGATGCTGTAGCTTCCACCTTCACTTGCTCATCCTCCTCTTGATTGTGCAGTATGGCTAGTAACTTCGCTGCTACTCCTGCGTCGACAAGTGAAGTTCGAAGGATGCTGATGCTCCTGCTCAATGCTCGAATCAATCGACAAGCTGCTATTCGAATTCCTAGCTGTGGTGCTGAGAGCGAGACGACAATGGAGGGCAGTAGGGTGGGAGTAGTGTGATCCACCAGCTTCCTGCGTATTTCGTCACTTTGAAAGCACAGGGAAGCAAGTGCAGTTAAAGTGGCTTCCCTTAAACGAAGAGAGTGGTCGTCGATGGTAGTCTCGTTCCCCAACTTGACGGTGATTTGCTTGCTCTTTCCTAGTAATTTTGCCAGTTTATCGATGCAGTCATACTGGTCACAGGCCAGCATTTGTAGATCAGAGTCATCAGCAAGCAGCTTTGCTAGTGCGAAAATGGCAGCGACTTGGACATCACCCGAGAAGTCCATGAGCTCGACCAAGACAGACAGGACGCATTCGTTCGTCTTTGGTGTGAAAGGATGCACCTTGATGATATGAGCAAGGCAGCAAAATGCCGCTAGTCGAATTGGAGCAGAAGAATCCATGCGAAGATTTAGGAGCATCGAGGTGGGGATCATGCCAGATGGGGCTGGTGAAAGAGAAATAATCAGCTTCGCTCGGTCTCGTTGCAACAGAATGAGAGACAAATGACTCACTTAGACATGCAAAGAGACGTCCACTGGTATCGCTGTTTTCCCTTGAAAGATCTGTCAGGGCCCAAAGCGCAGCTTCTTGGGTCTACGAC
Organism: Exobasidium rhododendri; assembly: GCA_026210745.1. Lineage (NCBI taxonomy): Eukaryota > Fungi > Basidiomycota > Exobasidiomycetes > Exobasidiales > Exobasidiaceae > Exobasidium > Exobasidium rhododendri. The sequence goes on from CP110630.1 coordinate 3,978,277, forward strand.
AAGCTTCGGCGTAAGACATACGTCGCAAATCTCCCCATCTTTCTGCACTGACCTTTGCATAGCCACATTCGGTGGCTTCCAGGAGCACATCAAGAAGACCTTTGCTTGAACTTATAAAGGTGTCATCTGAATCCGTCTGAGCATTCTCCTCTTCGTTGACATCTGTACTTTTCCCTCTCTTCACAAAGAAAGCCTGCATAGGCTCGCCCACCGTTTGGCTCTCTTTCTTCCTTCCCCTCTCCTCGTGGGGACCGGGGTTCCAGAAGGGGCTATCGGAAGCCACAAAGTCTAAGATGATCCTCCTTCTCTTCTTTAGAGTAAGTCCCGGCGACGTTTCCTCCTGGCCAGAGATAGCAAAGCAAGAGGACAGAATTCCAAGAACCATTTCTGTGATGGCTAACAAGCGGACCTGATTCGACATGATCGGCGTGCTCGGTCGGCTTGAACCAGGTGAGTTGCTGAATCTTTGCTGGGATGAACTTGACATTCGACTGGAGCTGCGTGAAGTGACTAGATCGGACAGCGTCGGAAAGCTTGGAAGAGCAGGACTAGTTGGTCTCGTTGATGATCGGCTATTGGCAAGTGACGTCAACTGAGAGGAAGTGGTAGATTTCACACTCTTGAGCAAGGGAATCTTCGAGATAAAGAGTGTTCCAAGCCAGTAGGGTAAGTTCTCTTCACTCAATGCGAAGCTGATTGACCTTCTGGCCGAAAGCATCAGCTCTTCCCTTGGCGAGGTAGTCGGCAAGTCCGCCTTTACTAGCAGTACACCATCTCCTTTCGATGTTGACGTGGATGTCATCTGCGTATCGCCATCAGTATCAAAGCCTGCATCTGCTATATGCCAGCCAACGATTTCCCTGGAGCTTTTTCCCATACCAGCGAGCGCTCTGCCCTTCAGGTGTGAAGTGGCTGCTACGTCCAAGCGAGAGCTCAAGCCTAGTCCCCTTTCCCACTTTGTTCCGGGTGAAATTTCATCTGCCAGTGCCATCAGAAGAGAGCGCAAAGCTCGAAGCAGCGATTCTACCAGCTTCAGATTCGCAGTGTCATACGGGTCCGCTGTGAAGCTAGTGGAAAGTCGACGTAGTGAAGCGAGCAGAGCTTCGGTGGTGTGCGCTCGACACATTGACAAGAGAGTAGGGGCAGGTGCACCATGCGCCAATGACCCAATGATAGTAGCAGCTAAGCTTTGTAGCTCATGTCCAGACTCAGGATCGTCAAGGAGTGCGACGAAGCTTTTGGACGTCTGTCAGTTCGATGAGCCATCCTACTTACTCCTACCCCCCTTGCTTTAGTACTTACCTTGGAATCTTCCCTTGCGACACCAGCTCCGACTTTTTCGTTCTACTGCCGATGACTGAGTTTCTCAGAGAGCGCAGTTGGGCAACGTCGAGCAACGCCATAGCTGCTTCAAGAACGTCGTATAATGTAAGATGAAGCAGAGAGGGGAGAGAGAGACAAAGACTTTACACGTCCAGATTCAGTCGTGCGCGGACGAGTGGAGAAGAGGAGGGTAAAGTTAAGGGGGGGGGGCGTGCCAAGAGAGTGTCACAATAAATTCAATTCAATTAGATAAAAACGGTGCAACAATCGTACACCTTCACTTTCTCCTTCTGGACTTTTTGGCCGTCACTTCAAAGTCGGTGTCTCCCTCACGATCCCACGTCGTCTCTCGCTCTTCGTACTGTGTTTCTTCCCAGGAAGCGGCGCGATGATTGGTAGCCTGCCTTTCATCCTCCTCACTCTTGGAGGACGGAAGACGAGAGGAGAACAACATGGAGTCTAGCGCGCTCCCAGACGAGCCCCATTGCGACTCACTGGCCATCGGCTGACCGTCCCACTTGTTCTGGTTGTTCTCGTTAGTGTGACCGTAAGCTGATTTCTTCCAAAAAATAGGTTTGTGCGTCTTCAGAGCAGCTCTCATCGGTTTTGCTAGTGCGCCTAGGTTGGCGGCTCTTTCTGCGTCTATAGAAGGAGGGGGGGGAGGACGGAGGCGAAGGCAAGAGATTACCTGTCAGCAAAACAAGGAATCTCGAACCTCCCATAATGAACTCACCTGGATCGCCGTCTTTGTCGTAGTAGAACCAGCACTCAAGCGGATGCCCACTAGCATCTTTGCCAGCTCTAGATATGATGCCAAAACAATCACCTTCCAGAAGGTACTCTTCTAGCTTTTCCCTCCATGCTTTCCTTTGCCAGAGATCTACCTTTTCCTTGTCCACTTCGTCACCAGCAATCAGGGTGCCTTTGACAATGTCGTCAAACGTCCAACCGGGCAGAGCCAACCCCCTTTCTGCGCCAAATGGAGGAACGCCCTCGGGTCCGATCTCGCCTCGTAGCAGTCCTGGGTTGGAAGTCAAGACGGAACGAACGGCTTCCGTTGCACTGATAGTAGCAGTGCGATGAAAGACAATGGCTCCCGCTAGAAGGCCTTGCAGATCGTACGTCTTGGCCAGTCGAGCAACAAGTGTTCGCAGATGTTCTTGAATCACTTGAAAGGGTGGCAAGGAACTGTGTGTACTACCGGATCGAGAAGTGCGGACGATGCTCGTGGTCTTTTCGTTCGGGGCAACCTTTGCAAGGTTTTGGTGGATGATTTTGACATGCTTTTCAAGTCTCTTCACTTTGGCAGTAGGCGTAGGCGAGAGATCGTCTTCTGAACCGGAATCAGAACCGTCTTCCTCCTCTTCCTCTGCCATGGCGTCATCATCTTCGTCAGGCATCTCTTCGCTCCTTTGCAATGGAGCCTGCTTGACGACTCTAATGGCTTGACTGGCTTCATTCTCGCTGTCCTGTCCGTCAAGTTCTAACATAACTCCACTGTCGTCGTGATGTGCATTCCGTCGAGTGAGGGTAGGTGAAGTCGCCCTGTCCAGATCTCCAAGCTCCTCTTCTTCTTCGGAAGATTCAGTGTCATGCACCTTCTTGTCTTTTCTCCCGTCATTGGGAACGGGAGGAGAGGAGGCCAACAGAATGCCTTTTGGTCGGCTACCTGCTTGCCTGAGAGGGGAAGAAAGATCAAAGCGTGCAGGGGAGGAAGTGGGAGGGCTAGGTGGTGCTCCAAACGGCCTCTTGGAAGGCTTACCGACCAGACGAGGTTGCCGAGTGGGAAGAGGAGAAGTTCGTTGCAGTTGGGTGGCCAATTGTGACGCGGCGGACAGCGATGATGCCTCGTACGATTCAACATCACCAAGTAAAGGTCTCGACGTGGATGGATTTGGTCTCTTCTTCGGGCTCTGCCCACTCACTGAAGAGGAAACTGGCCCCTTCTCTCGAAGACAAGGACTGCCCTCTGATCTTCCTTCACCCAAGAAGAGACAATTGACGCCGAAAAAGTCGATGGTGCTTTGACCCGGGAACAGTTTGAGGATCAGACCGGCCCGCTTTCTTTTGCCATTGACAATCAACCCATTCTGACCCAATATCTTGACAGCCCATGCAGATCCAAAGGGAGAGTGGAAGATGACCGCATGATCTCGAGAAACATGTCTTGCTGTGGACGGCAAGGCTACACGCTGAATCGGTGTGCTTCCTATCCCCTCATGTTCTGCTGCCGAGGGTGGCTGTGACGCGCTCTCTTCGTGTATGTTCTTGGCGCGCCCGAGAAGGATGGCAATCGATCGACGGGATGTGATTGTGTATGCGTGTGGGGAGGATGGGTCGTTGACAGGATGAAGACCGATGCTATCCTGTTGACCATACGGCATCGAAAAGCTCGGTGACACGACGGATCTCTTGTCAGACTTGCCCGTCAGAGGCTTGGAGGGGGAGATGCCAAGGGGCACGTTGCTCCCATTCACAGGCACAAGAGCCATTCGAGCGCCCTGAGATGGTGTCGTGTCCATCAGACTGGATAAGAATAGAAAAACGTCAATACTAATAGAAGGTCTAAAGACGAGGTAGCAGGATGGTGAGGGAGGTGATCAAGGGATGTGGGTGGTCGGAGGAAGGCGATGCATTGCTCACGTCACAAGGACCCCCTTCCGCTTCCTCTGTTGAAAAAAGTAATGAGTGTTGGTCCGAGGATCCTTTCTGGACGTGACGCGTTGCCTAGGACGTGTTGCGCTTACAATTTATTTGTCGCACTCCCCGTAAAAGTGCGATTCGTGTAGAGAAAGTCAAGGTAGTCCCACCACCAGACCACTTTCCTTAAGACCGTACCAGACCAACAATATTTCTCCCTGTTATGCCAACTCCAAGTACGCCTTCGACCGCTTCGGGCGACTCGTCGATCAGGGCTGCTCTCGTACAGGCGTATCCTTCTCATCTCTTGACCGTTGACCATGCTTGTCTCTCTTCGTTGGCCTCGATTCTTCGCATCTACACTCCCAGCCTCACTGCCGAAGACTTGTACTACAAGACCGAAGCCATCTTACTTCAAGATAAGCTGCAAGAAATAAGCGCAGAAGTCGTCGATCAGCTGAAGAGCGGCCTGCAACGAGAGTGGGAGACGAAAGCGAAGAGTGTCAATAATCATCAGAGCAAGTCCTTTGTGACACCGGCTTCCAAGTCTCGCGCAGATCTTGGATCACTGTGAGTGACGACTGCCGCTTTTACTTCCCTGAGGCTTTCCATCGCATTGTCTGACTTCCTTTCTCTCTCTAACTAACACGAAGATTTGGCAAGACTCCACAAACACCCAAGACTGATACGAGACAAAGTAATGTCGACTCGTTCTCTTCCTCTTCCACTCCTGCTACTCCTCTGCCATCGCAGCCACACATCATAGAGACGCTCAACCCACACATTCCTTCCAAGGAGTCAAACGAGGATGAGGATTTGATGAATCTAGACGAGGATGTCAAGCCTAGATTTGCTGCTGCATCAGGTAGCCGAGTTGCCTTGGCGATCGGAACAGACCCACGGACGTGGAATTATCGGTACATGTTCGAAAGGCCGGGCATGAAGGGTCAAGCTCTGGATGATGGACTGGAGGATATGACGAAGTTGATCTTGGAAACGTACAATCTTGCAAGGGATGAGGTGGCGGATCCGTCTGTGACTTCGCAAGAGAATGTGTACGTCGTTGGCAGGTTGGCTGCCTTGCTACATCGAGATGAAAAGACGCCAAAGCTCAGTGATGGGATGATAATCGAGTCGTCGAGGTCGATTGGGTCTGGTAGTCGAACGCCTCTTCAATTTGCAAAGAGTGTGATGATGAGGGGTCTTTCCTCGAAGGATGGCAAAGAAACCGTGATGCATACGAGCAGCAATGGGCGACAGATTGGTCTCTTTCCAGGAATGATAGCCGGCTTCAAAGGTAGAAACGGTGGTGGTGATACGTTCGTGGTGGAAGAAGTCTTGATGCCACCGGCTCTTTCCCATGCGGCTTCCAATGCCGGTCTCATGATGGACTACCAACATTCGCCTTCAAGACTCAACGGCGAAGCGCTACAAATCCAAGTCGCCTCAGGTCCTTTTACGAATGATGGAGATCTTGATTTCATCCCATGGCATCGCTTGATGGATCAGGTAGAGCGTCAAAAGCCAGACGTCATCCTACTGATGGGACCCTTTCTTTCCGTCCACCACGCTTCCCTACTTGATCCCAATCTAAACGAGCTACCGCAAGACATCTTTCGGCGTCACATATCTCGACGTTTGAATCGGCTGTGTGAGTTGAAGAATCAAACGACGGCGATTCTCCTGCCCAGCACAAAGGACATCGTCAGTCCTCATGCAGCGTGGCCTCAACCGATGTTCGATAAAGCTACATTGGGTATACACAAAAGAGTCAAGTGTCTACCCAATCCTTGCTTGTTCAGTATCAACGAAGTAGTGTTAGGAGCTACAACAGCCGACATTCTTCGAGACTTGAAGAGTCAAGAGTTGATACTAAACGTAGCTATAGATAGCCAAGTCAAGAACTTGGAAGGAGAAAAGGATCGAGATGGAATGGCAAGGACGATTCGTCACCTCTTCCATCAACGTCACTTTTATCCCCTCTTTCCCACGACTTCCGATTTGCCATTGGACGTCACTCATAGCAAGCTGGCTTCTTTCCCTTCCGTGACACCGGACATTCTTCTGTTACCCAGCGTTCTCACCCCTTTTGCTCGCATCGTAGATGGAACAGTGGTGTCAAATCCCGGTACATGCGCCAGAGGTTCGACACCCGGCAAAGGTAGCTTTGCCTCCTTCCGGATTCAGCCAATGAACAAATCGAGCTTACAAGACCAGGCTAGTAGTGAGAAGGGTCAGCTGTCTCACCAAATCTTTGAACGAGCCCGAGTCGACGTTTTCCGTATTTGATGTCATATGACGTCTACTGTATTTCTAACAATCTCCATGAATATTTCTCCTTGTACAATCGTTGGGCTATAGCATCTTTGAAAAGATCATCGGATATGGAGAGAGAAGCGCACAAAGTAGCAAATCTCCAAGACTAGTATAGTAGATTGACTATGCCTTATCAGTTGTGGCACTGTCGTCCTTCTTCTCTGCGGTGCTCTCTTCTGCCTTTGTCTCTACCTTCTCAGTCTCCTCTTTTGCGGGTGCAGCGGCTTCTTCGGTGACACCACCGGCGGTAGGTGGGGCCTCAGCCTCACTGACGGCGCCCCCCTTCGCTGATTCATTCTTCTTTTGACTCTCTTCAAAGTTCTTCTTGAACTCGTTGGCATCTGGGAAAGTCAAGCAGAATTTAAAGTGTTAGAACCTCTCACGATTGCAAAGATTATCATGGTCATGACCTACTTTCACTATTCGCAAATCGAATAGCAAGCGTCTCGGATGTTGCGTCTCCCTCAGCAACATCGGCAGCGACGTTGTAAACCCATGATCGATCTGATCCGACATTAGGCGCTAGCTTCATATCCGAGGTGACTGTTTGAGCGATGTCTTGTCGTCAGCCAACTCAACGAAATTCTCCACGCTCTGAAAAGGTCCTTGACTCACTGTAATGATTTGCGCAGACCTTGAGTGTCTTATCTCTTCTCATGACTAGACGGATCTTTTGGTGGATCTTGTGCTGCAAAATTCGAACGTCGCCGGTTCCTCTCTCCTTCCACTCTTTCGCTTCCTTGTCGAATCGGAAAAGTTTGGCTCGCCTGGAAAGATTCAGCAATGTGCATGAGTAGACTTTCCTTGACTCCTGCTCGCAATGTACTTACAGTTTGAAAAGGACATCTTCGTCTTCTTCGTGCGTCTTTGTCTCGACCTGCTGGTCTAGTTTGATGACTGGTTCAAATTGAGGCTCAACTTCCCCCTCTGCATCGCCCTCGGCTCCCTTGCAGATAGCACAGGAAAGGTAGAGAATGTCAGAGCCCCACACACGCTCGAAGATGGGACGGACACAACCCACTCACTGTCGCGATCACGGGTTCTTTTTCTTCAACTCCTGACATGGTGTTGGTGTTTCGTTCTATAGTGCTACAGATTGAAGAAAAGGTGGATCTGCCCTTCTTTTCAACTCTGTTGGTTTCACTTACCAGCCTCATGAGTAGCGCTGTTGCTTGGGCCACGTGAGACTACACGGCCTGCTTGGCGCTAAAAAAGACCAGCCTAGCGGGCAGGTACCTCCAGGTTCCGCGATAAGTCTGTCACTTCATTATAGAATCGAAGATCGGTGTACACAACACAGTAGAGATCGCCCTCCGCGTTCTTCCTTTCTCCTCAATAGCAACAAGCAAACCTGCTGCGCCCATCAGACGTAGAAGAACAGCTAGGAATGTCGTCGCCTTGCCTTTCACGTTCATAGAGAGGCTCAAGAGCGGAGTCACAAGATGGCTTCGGATCCGACCTATACGCCGAACCCATCAGCAATGAGAACGATGGATCCACTGCCTTGTCCCACTCTTGACTCGCTCATAAGTGTCCTTTTTCAAGCTACGTCGCCCGACCTGACTACACTTAGTCTCGCAACAGCTTATCTCAGCGATTTGGAGGCGCATCCCACATTCTGGCTTCTACTTGTAGAGATAGCATTCGAGAGGAACACCAGAATCGAGCATCAGAGGTTGGTGCAGGAGAGGGTATCGTTGAAGGTAGGTGGACAGATCAGCGAGTCGGAGACCGTTCAAAGGTGGACGTCCATACGAACAGTAGCTATCATTCGATTCAAAAATGGAGTCGACAAGTATTGGAGAAGTCGAGTCATTAATCGAGTGACGATAACAATACCTCAAGACACAAAGGAGCAGCTTCGACAAGGCCTCTTTCGATGCTTAGATGAGCCTGACAAAATAATAGCTCTACAGGCTAGCGTCACAATAGCCCGAATAGCTCGTCAAGACTTTCCTAATTCTTGGCCGAGTCTTTTCACCACGCTCCAGGAGGCAATGGTTCAAGCACATGCTGGTTTGACCACAGGAGAAGGGCAAGCTACAGGCTCGACGACGTTGGATCGTAATCGTCTGATTCTCCTGCGAGCGTCTGATATCTGTCAAAAGACGTTGAAAGAGCTTGCTACTGTTCGCATTCTGGCGGGCAAGATTCGAATGACGGAATTGTCGCGCTTACTGCTACCAACTTTGGTTCCCATGTTGCAGCAGTACTTCACAGAGACCTTCACGGATAGTAGTACAGACTGGCAACGATGGTCGAACTCCCCTTTTCTAACGCAGAGGATACGAACAAGTCATCTGCTACTCAAGTCAGTCACTTACCTGGCAGTGGCCGATATGGGGACACTAAGTAGAAATTCATCAGTAGCTGGCGGACTAGCTTCCAACTTGGCTCAAGAATTCTTTCGTACTACACCGACGATGTTGCAATTGATCCGAGATGCGAGACTGGCATATATCCACTCGTTACAAGTGTCAGAAAAAACTTCTGGAGAAGACAGCCAGGCGACACTGACAGCCTTACAAAAGCATTACACAGCATTCGGCAAGATGTATCTGGCCTTACTGCTACGGGATAAGAGTAAAGCAGTGGCATGGCCTGGATGGGACGAAGTAGTCTGGTGGTACTGGCAGCAAGCAAAGGAGGCAACCGTGGACGAATACTCCATGACTAGTAAATCATTGGGCAGCTCCGACACAGGGACTTTACAACGTCACCCTTCCAAATTCATCGTTCAGTCTCTGAACCTCCTCCGACAGTCGCTTCAAGATTGGAAGACGACACACAGTACTCCAGCCTTGTTCAGCAATGAAGACGTGATCCGCGAAGCAGTAGACGTGCTCGTAGGGAAATTCATGCTACTCAGTCGAGATGATTTGGAGCTTTGGGAGAGTGATGCAGAGGATTGGAGTGTGGCAGAAGAGGCAGATGTGTATGACGTTGACGTGCGACCTGCTGCAGAACGGACATTGATGGTGCTGGCTTCCACCTCAAAGCCGGATCTATTTGTAGGGGAACTTCTGTGGGCGAAGTTTGACGGCATCGGACGTACATCGGTGGAGAGCACGCTTGAAGATACGATTCGAAGGGATGCCATCTATGCAGCAGTTGGACGATGCCGAGATCAATTGCCCTATTCGAGGGAGGCCCTGTCCAAAGTAACGAGCCAGCGATTGATACTAGAAGCAGCATTAGAGGTAGGATCAGGACCTTTCTTACCTATCCTGCGAAGGAGGATCGCTTGGTTGATTTGGGAGTGGTCGGAACATATGATGCCAGAAGATCGCCCTGCTATCTACCACTTGCTTGTATCCTTACTGGAAGACGTTCCTGGCAAGACAGACGCTGCAGTGCGTTTGGCAGCTGCTCGATCTTTGGCTGCTCTTGCTGATGCGCTTGAATTTGACGCAGAAGCGTTTCAGCCTTTCATCGATGTCGCTCTCACCAGACTGGCCAAATTAGCAGCCGCTTCCGAGTTGCACGAAATGGACAGTATCAAGACATGCACCAACGCAATGAGTATCCTGATTGAAAGACTTGGTCCTAGAGTAGCGCCTCATCTGCAGTCCTTGGCTAATTTGGTCCCCAGTCTTTGGATGAATGAGGATGTAGAGTTCAAGGCGAAGCCAAGCGTGATTGTCTTTGTTGGCAAATTAGTTCGGAGTGTAGAATTGATTCCGGAGGGCAGCAAAGGATCAAGCGACTCTCTGCACAGCATAGTGGAGGTCATAGTCCGCGATAGTCTGCAGCCGGTAAGTCGAGATTGGTGCCGTCCTAGCAGGTCTTGAAACTCGCGCTCATCGACCTTTGCTTGCTTAACAGAACAATTCAGCCCTACTAGGCAAGGATGCCCTGGAGCTATGGATTCGGGCGTTGAGGTCGTCTATTCAGATGACGGAGCCCTTGTTTCGATTACTGGATCTTCTAGGACCATTGCTGGGACAACCTGACTTTTGTCCAGAAGCTTGCAGAGTAGCACAAGAGAGTACCCTCATGGCACCACAGCAAGTCATGACGCAATTCGGTCTGACGTTGATGAGTGAATTTGCCAAGATTGTCGGTGATCCAATGAGCGCCATGATCCTATACCCCATCACGGCCATCGATATCATGATGCAGTCGATGAACGCTCAATCCGTTCCACCCGTCGACTGGGCTACACTACTAGACGAAAGCGGACTTTTCTATGCTCTTTTGGGTACATTGATCAAAGTCAAGGACTCGTCGATTGTGGCAGGCTACTACGTCGCTTTGCTCGCCCGGATCTGCTACATGACATTGGAGACCAGCTTCTTCTTGGATCTTGTTCAATCGGCGGCGTACAAATTGGAGGGTCCAAATTGTCAAATAAAAGTGCAGGTCATAGAACCGATGATCGTCCAATGGTGCAAACGATTTGAGAACATGGCGTCTTCCAGGAAAAGGAAGATTACATGCCTAGGGCTAGCCACGCTTCTGGCTGTGTCAAAGATAAAGGATGATGCCAAGGTGCAGGAGGCAGTATTCGATGCGATACCGATGATGGTGGGCGTCTGGATTGACATGTTGGGCGACCTACGAGAAGACGCAAGTGGAGAGCCCCCTCCACTTCCCAATGCACCTCCTTCCTCCCCCTTGGCGCTCAATCGAAGTATCAGTCAAAGTGAACTGATGAGAAGGTCACCTTCACCGGCACTCTCTATTCCAGGACTAGAAGCACTGGATGACGACGGAGACTGGTTGGAGGATACGTCACCAGGAAAGGCAAGAATGCTGGAATTGAATCGACTGGATCCAGTCAACAATGTAAAGCTGTCCAATTTTGTCTCGGCAAGCCTCAATCAAGCACAACAAAGCAATCCAGAAGCCTTCCAGTCTATCTTCTCTACTATCGACGCTGTAGTCGTCGACATTCTGCAAAAGGATCTGGCTAGGTAGCGGAGGGGACTCTAAAGCAAGCCACTCGATCATGTTTACGCATTCAGCACCCTCGAAGTTCCCCTTTGTCCTTCAGACCAAAACCCAAACGTACATATGTATACATCCACCCACACACATACAAACACCCACCCACCCACATGTGCTCTCACATACGAACAATACATGAGCTACTCATACAAATTTACACACATTCATACAAAAAGGGGGCTGTGCGAGAGGTCGTCTCTTGCTATACGGCTACGCCTTCAGTCGTCATCGATGTCGTTGCCTTGACCGGCTATGCCACCTTGCAGCATCTGCGTTGCCAGCATCATACTGGTGGAGTCGTCTGTGTACCCTTGCTCCTCGTTATGCGTATTGTCCGCGTCATCTGTTGCTGACTCTGTCATCGCTATCTCGTAAGGAGGTGCTTTCCTTCTCTCTGGCTCCGGTGTCGGCGTAGGCGTCCAATCACTAGACGTGCCTCGAAACAGACCGGTATTATACCGATTGCCTCGGCGGCTATCCATCCTTTCTTCTTCCACATCTTCCTCGTCCTCTTCCACTTCACTGCGAGCTAGGGAAGAACTTCTCCGACTCGACAGGGAAGCACCTCTCTCCGGCGTTTCTCTCACTTGTCTGGGCACGGGTGTACTAGAGAGCTGATGTCGCTCTTTAGGTGCTGCCGTTTGGAACAGCGACGGTCTCAGTCGCTTGGTGCGCTTCGTCGGTTCAATGACCACAATGAAAGTCTTGCCGAAGATCTTAAAGCCCGAATAGTTCACATGTAATCGAGGCTTCTTATCGTCTTGTATCGCATCCAAATCTATGGGTTCTGCCATGATTGGATCGGCCATTGCATCTGGCATTTGGAGGTCTGTCTCTTCTTCTTCTTTGACACGGATCGGTTGTGGCTGCGAGAAGCTTGACATGGACATAGAGAAACCCTCTGTACCATCGTCATCTAGCTCGTTCTGACCCCGTTTCCTCTTTCCTGGCTTTACATCTTCTTCTTCTTCTTCTTCTTCTTCTTCTTCTCCTTGCTCGAGTGTGCCGTCTTCGGTTGCAATGCGAGTCCCTTCCGTCATCACATTGTCCGTTTGATTGTATTGTCTTGCTGCTAGTCTAGACTCTGGCATAGCATCCCTCGCATTACTTCTCTTCATTGCAGATGCAGGTAAGATGGGTGGAAGCATAGCATTCGAAGGAGCCGCAGTCGTCGTCGCACTAGTAGCGACTGCAGCAGCGTTGTTCGTGTGTGGTTCTGGAAATTTGAGCTCCTTCTCCTTCAGCAGAACGGCGTGCTTCCCACCTACTTTCCGGAAAAAGTACGCCATCTGAAAATCAGGTTCTATGTGTGTGTCGACCTTTTCTTTTTTGTTGGTACTCGACAGAAGTTGACCGTCGATACTTTCAGCTACTAATTTGGGCATGATCTTGTGTTTCAGTCGAGCGAGAGCTCTCGACCACACAAGATCTCCCGTACTGTGATTCCTCTCGTACATGTGATCGTCGTCGTCGTCGTCATCATCATCATTCTCTGCCTGTTCATCGGCATCGTCAATGTGAGCATGTGAGTTCATCCACTTTACATCTCGAGGATCGAGGTATAGAATCGTTTGTAAGACGACGTGCGCAGACGTACGTAAGTAGAAGATATTTCGTTGGGAGAAAGGCATGTCCTTTGCCGTGTATGCCCGAAATAGAGAAAGGGAGATGTTACCTATCCAAGCAGCATGTCTGTGGAAGAGGAATCCTGGTCGTCATCTGATCGGCATACAAGAGGCGAGTCGCAGCTCTCCGGCAATGCCCTTGCAACATTATCAGAATGGTGCACACTCGCGTCACGAGCCACCCACCTTGACACCCAATTTCGAGCTCACAAGTTCTACCTATGTCAATTGACAAGTCCGCCTTCCGAAGAAGTAGAGGAGTTATAAAGTACTTCGAAAGCTCCACAGTCCTGAGCGATTAGAATCGTCGCTACCTTTGACCCATTCTCAAGGGAGTGCAGAGGTCCTTCACTCGCCCTTTTGCAAGCTCACCCATCATCGAGAACGACATTACGACATTCGCGGGCGATCCGAGCGAAGATAAGCTTCCTTCGGACTCGGTTTCTCCCGCTGCTGCTGCTGCTGCTGCTGCTCCTTCTACTTTGCTTTCTCCAGAGACAAGCACTACCCCAGGACAAACCCCCTTTCGTCGACGCAATTTTGCAGCACGCAGTCGTCGAACATCGAAAACACCCATACGACCACCAGATCTATCCTTTCTTGCCGGCTCAAGAGATCAGCAACGTGAGGGAGAAGCATCGTCAGTCACACTGGGAGACAGGGTAGCGCCAAAAGGCAACAATCATCCCTCAACATCGACGGTCGATGAGCACACTGACATGCAACAATCCCCTTACCTGGCATCCGAATCCGGTGCTGGCCCTGAATCTCAGGCTGGAAATGGAAATGGTCAGCAGCTAGGTAACCAAGGTCAGCTTGACTCTATTTCGCTGGGGCAGCTGAGGAATTTGGTCAATAATCATAGGCCGAAATCTCGCCAATACTCATATCCCTCTGATGCTGACTCGGATACCTTGATGAAAGAAATCGATGAGTTCTACAGCTACGTCGAAGCACCTCAAGTAACTGAAAATAGGGCAGCATGGGAAGAATGGTGTACTTTGGCATCAAAGGGAGAGGTCATTCCATCATCGAACAAGAACGACAAGATGAAGACTGAAGGTGCATCCTTCTCCGGCGGAGCGTTGGGACTTGGACTGGAAGAGTCGTTTGCTAGTGAAACAGGTCAATCTGAAGAAGAGTCAAATGTTGCAAATTGGACAAATCTGCCGACTTCAGCGAGGAGAAAGCGAATCCAGGCCTTGCTGTCGTTATTGGAAGTGAAAGACCCTGTAGCAAGACAGCGTGCTTCGAGAGCTTTGCTCTATCTCTTACAAGGCAGCTTTGCTGAGACGAAGGGCGCTGAACACCAATTGATCTGGGTAACGGAGAATGCCAGGATGGTGAGGGGGGCAGGCGGGCTAGGAGAGATTTACAGCGCTTTCAAGATTGCGAGCTGGAAGCATGATTGGTTGAGCTCCCTGCCGGATCACATTACGTCTAGTGATCCAGTGAAAGAGGGTGAGTCTGCTCCTGAACCACTCTTGACCTGGCAAGCCAAGTTGGAGTACCTGGATGAAATCAACTTGGAGTTGGCTCTGCATTTTGCCCAACTATACATCCTCGTGGAGACGCAAAGAGGAGAAGATGAATGGGGCGATGAATTGATGAGTCTGGATCCACCACTCCCGATTTATCTATTCAATCTAGTGGCAGCCTTACGAGAGAAGAATGCCAAAGGCTACCCAGTGAAGAAATTGCTTCTCTTGCTTTGGAAAAGTATTCTTGCCTGCTTTGGAGGAATAAAAGAGGCGGCACGATGTAAAGATCTGGCAAGGGAGTTGGAGGGTCTAGCTAAGACAGCCGATGAGAGCAGCAGGGAAGGTAGGGATTCGAGGCCGATAGTGACGAAGACATCGCCACTAGATCTACAGACCTATCAAGATGAGATCTCCGTCAAATATCCCACCTACTCCGCACCCAAGAAGCGCATGGGAGAGCTTCCCGTGGAAAAGATAGCTTCTGCCGTTTCACCAATACCGATTCGAAGGTCCCTGGGAGGACAGGGGAACGACAAAGGAGGAATGGATGGCAGCTCAAACTATCCTGCTACACCTGCTCCATCCCCGCCGCCTTCGCCCAAGCAGAACAAGCAGAAGTACCAGACAGACCAGACTAGGCCGTTTGTGTTTCCTTACAGTCGCTCTGTCCAGGGTTCCCGTACAGTACCCTTTAGTATTGATGAAGCTGATCGACTTTATCGAGACAATATGCACGTCAGCTTGGAAATGTGGCAGCTTTGGAGACTGCGAGAAGAGTGCATCCACGAAGAAAGTGGTGTGGCCAGTGCTGCTGATGGGACGCGGATAGGAATAGTAGCGTTGTCGGATCGAGAGATGAAAAAGATGAGCTTTCATCATCAGAGTCAGAACGTGGGCGACGGAAGAGGAGCAGGGGGATCCTCATCCCAAGGCAGTCGTAGCCCTAGCAACACGGATGGACCCAGCTCTACCAGTGGCCGTACAGCGTTTCAACAAAGCAAGACTCGAGGAGAACCAACACTAGATCGACTGCAACTGCTAGAGCAAGAACTGGAAGCTGAAAGGATACGAACGGAAAGTGATCACATGCTGGCAGTCTTGGACAATGAAAGGTACATCTCGCAACTTGCGTCGTTGCAACAAAAGCGGGAGGACGCCAAGAAGCTGCAACGGGTCGACATCCTCTACAAGGCGGTACTGCCATGCTTGCAGAACAGTATCATTGTCCTACTAAAACTACTCTTGGCTACTGTGACGCAGCAGAACATTAGCTCCAACAGTCCTCATTTCCAAGCTCTGGCGGAAGGCATCTCCATCGAAGATGCTCCTCCACCAACACTGGAGGACATTGACATTGTTCGGCATCGCGAAATCACCTCCAAGTCGATCAGCGGCATCATTTTTCTACTTCTCAAGTGGTTCAAAAATAGTCACATTATGAAGTTCAACTTCCTGTCTCAATTGCTCGTGGACAGCAACTGTTTACTGTTGATCTTGAAGATGTTTGGTCTGACGGAACTTTGCACTCAGGTCAAAGTGATCAACGAGATCCCAAATTTCAACTTCTTCAAGTTTTGCGAGCTGAATTGCGGAAAAGAGGTTCGAAAGCCGAATGCAGAGGACACGGTGCTTGCCAGGCAACCGTTCGAGGGAATTGAAAGCCCACCCGCTGGTCTGGCACACTTGAACTCGTCTGTTGAAAAAGACGAGATTGAACATCTGGATCAGTATAGCTTCCGTAATTTTTATTCCGGACTGAACTTCACACGGATCTTGCAGAAGTTGACAAAGAAGAAAGTTCATCGAATACTGTTATTGGTGCAGTACAAGAGCAGTGCCATCTTGAAGAGAACGTTGAAAGTGCCTCACCCTATGCTGAAGCTGTACGCACTGAAGATTATCAAAAGTCAAGTTCCGTTCTGTGGGCGGAAATGGAGACAGTCGAACATGAAGGTAATCACGGCCATCTACCTGAATTGTCGACCTGATCTGCGCGACGAGTGGCTGAGTGGAGCTGATGTAGACGGAGATGTAGAAGAGAGTCTGCCCCAAGAGCAAGCTTTGCGAGGCTTGATCAAGTACTATAACTCCACCCGCATCGGCAGTGTCGGCAGCATCTCTACCAGTCAAGCAGGCGTTGCTGGAGGTCACGCCCACAAACGATCCTTGAGCACGGGAGGAGTAGGGAGCTTGGTGAGTCAGCAATTAAATGAAGGCGGTGGCAGTCTCGTTGGCGCAGACAATGAAAATGGCACTGGAGCAATGGCAAGCAACAGCAGCAACAATAATAATAACAACAACAACAATAACATGAACGGCGCTCCTCATCTGGCACCCTCGCTGTCGCCTACGAGTCTGATTCGATCGAACAGTAGCAACTTCTTCGAGAGTGATACCTTACCGCCACTTCGAAGGGGTAGCGAAAGTACAGCAGGTACGATGAGGTACATTCCTGACGATCTACTGGAGGGCTATTTGGACGATTACGAGGATATCCTAGGAGAGGTGTTTGGTGAAAGCAACAGTCAAATGAACGGGGAAGAAAGTCAAGCCGTAGCGTGGGCTCGATTGGGCGAGATACTTGGCCAGGCGGAATCGATATCTGATTCTGAAAGTATCGCCACGATGGGAGAATTGAACTTTGAAGGAGACGAAAGCAACAAAGAAAGCTATCATGGCACATTCAGTCAAGAACAGCGAAATCAGTCAAACGAAGATGGCGAAAGTACAGAAGGGGCTCAGACGTGGGAGTCTTTATCCCCTCAAGCGATGAAATATCTCACGTCCTCCCGTCCATCGACTCCTGGCTCTCCAAGAGTGGATCGTCACTCTAGGAGGACTTCTGATTCTGCTTCATCATCATCATCGTCATCCTCCTCCTCTTCTTTGTCGCCTTCCTTACCCTCTGATGGTCTTTTACACCACTCGTCATCCAGACGAAGCGGAAGCGATTCCAGTCCACTACGACCCGTGTTGAGTTTTGGACCAGAATTGCTAAACGATGAAAACGAAGAAGCCGAAGAGATACTCTTGGGCAATAATGCTATCTTGGAGGACGAACTCGACAACGATGAAGAAGAGGAAGGAGAAGGGGGTCAATTTGGACAAGATGAAGCCGCATTACCAAAGCCAAAAGCCGGTGGTATCGATGAGGTTGAGCATGTTTGGAATTTGTAGCCGTGTACACTTTCTAATATTAGGGTATTCCCATGATCGTGCTGAAGTAAGGCAGATGTGTGTGTGTGTGTGTGTGTGTGTGTGTGCCTTCTTTGGAGGGGGGGGGGGAACCCTCCTCTCCTGCTCTGTACCTGTCCTGACGCATTCGCCGCGATGTTGCCTGCTCTGCAACGCGAACAATAGCTGAGTGTGCAGTGTTGTTCTGGCCCGAGGCAAGTACAGTAAGATGAAGAGAGGACTGTAATTAAATCAGTAAAGGGTTACAGTAATGATACTTTAAATGGTCACTTACAAAAAGAGAAGAGTCGGGAAGTCGCAGGTGTCACGTCACAAGACTGCGTGCGTGTGAATCTGCAACAGGCGGCATGCCGCAATGGCCAATGACACAAGTGACAAAATTTGAGGTCGTAATCAAGCAAACACCGCAACATGGTCATGAAACGTCGAGAGAGGAGAAAAAATCAAAATTAATGCAAAATGAGCTGAAAGGAAACAATGCAAAGGAAACCAAAGATGAAAAATGATAAGATCACAAAGGAATAAAGATGAGTATTTTAAGCAATGATTTGATCATACGTTGCTCATTAGGACAGAGAAAATGATGATGATGATGATGATGATGATGATGAAGATGTTGATGGTTCTGCTTGCGCACTACTCGATGTCTTGAAAGATGAGGCACAGTCCGAATTTACACTTGATTTGAAGCGATGAAGTCAGCGTAGCAGATCAGAATGGACTCGTGTGCTCCACCTAGACAAGGGCGGCAACAACAACACCAACGGCTCCAGCTACAAGATATGAGGATGTTTGGAGCATGTTGGCACCACTGGATGCTGCAGAAGTTTTGGTACTGCTAGCCGAGCTGGTCGTGGACGAAGATCCAGCGCTAGATGCAGCAGCCGACGAGGTCGTAGTGGTTGCAGTGAGACTAATTATACGCAAAGAATAATAGAGAAAGGAGAGAGGAAAACAGGCAAGAATTGATCAGCACGTTGAATCACAAGTAAGCAGGACTATAAGAGATCGCCACTCACCATGCTGAGCTTGATCCAGCAACGACGGCAGGTGTCACTGCTGTGTCTGCGCTGGCACCAGTCGAGTCAGTAATGACGATTGTGAAGGTGTCACCAACTGCTTGATTGACAGTCCACGAGTAGGTCTGAGCGCTTGTCATGGGGAAGCTTTCAATGACATCAGATGTGGTCTGGGCCTTGGTGACGGCAGGGTAGAAAGGGGCCGTACCACCGGTCCAAGAGATCAAGTAAGGTTGACATTGAACCAAAGAGCTAGGGGTAGAGACCGTGAAAGCAGCAGATGCGACGCTTGCCATGAGGGCGGCGGAAAGAGCGAGTGTAAGCTGCATGGTGAAGCTATGTTTTGCGAGTGACGTTTTAAAAGATGGAAAAGGACAGTTGCTGATTGTTCGGTCAGAGGAGTTGCAAGGATTTACGAGATGGTGGTTCGGGCAAAAAGGAGAACGAAACTGGAGAGAGGGTCTGAGAAACTTATATACACTTACCCATACACCTGATGGAAAGGAAAATTGCATGCCTCGCAGGGCTCCTACCCCCTTTCTTTTCCCTGTAAACCCCCCTTACCAAGCGGGCAAAGCGAGGCATTTGCATAAAAAAATTTTCAGGAGAAGAAGAATAACAACAACAACAACAACATCAACACTACACGAGTCGAGAAGAACGAAAGAATATTACAAAGCTCGCTATAACGCCCGTCCGCGATTGTTAATCGATTTCCTGCACTCGGAAGCTCAAAGGAACACTCTCGCACGCGAGAAATTCTATTGCGGGCGGCGGGCCTATGCAAGGGTAGCGCGACACATTTTGAAAAAGGTTTCCTAATCACTCCACGAGAATCCTTACAACGTGAAGAATGAGAGACACGAGAGATTGAAGTTGAGCGAGTGTTGTTTCTATTTCGGGATCAGAGCCTCCTAGGCGATACAGATTTGAAGTGATAGTGAACGGGAATTGAAAGATGTACATTAGAGCGTTCGTCGTGCGATAGCGTTTTTTTGGCTCCCTGGGCTGCTCTATCTTACAAGTAGTGAATGTAAGGATTTGGCGCTCTTGGCAATGCAGGCAGATCTTCTCCGGGAGGGGGAAATGGAGGAGGCAGTGATGGAGAACTACGCTGATCTCGTTTCCGGGAAGGAGTAGTGGGCGTAGGCGGAGATGCAATAGGCTGCGAATGGTCCACCTCGTGTGAGCCAGTCAGGAAAGCTTGGCAAGGTTCGGAAGCGTAGAAAACAGAGGAGAAAGAGGAATTGCCATCTCTGTAGTGTGAGGCTGTATGGTGCGTGGCTGGCTTTTGTCGAGCTCGTGGTGGTGTGCTTGAGGTGGGGACTCGCAGTGGAGTAGTAAAGGAGAGTTGTTGCTTGCTTCTACAGACCGACGATGATGTACTACAGTCAATCAATAGACTCTCTTGACTGCTTCCGAACTCGAAGAAGGAATGTGATTGATCAGAGAATGCACCGTCGGGCTCTGCCCTTGTCTCCTTTCTATCTTTCTGTCGGTCTCTCGGTTGTAGCCAACTTGTGAATACATGACTCGAGATGAAAAGCTTGAATGCTGAAGCAGATTTCTTTGAAACATGATGACGAGGCGTGATGTCAGATGCCCTTGATCGAGGCAGAGCACGGTAGGGCGAAGGCGGAAAGTGGAATCGAGTGGGTGAAGCTGGCGGTGTCAATTGCTCCACTCTCGCCCCCCTTGCTTGATCTCGACCACACGAAGACTGTCTCCAGATGGAAGCGAATATCTCGTCAATATTCTCTTCTACGTCGCACTGCATCTCTTGATGAGGTTGCAATCGAGCTCCTCCCTTGGGCACGCTTCTTGCGAATAGAGTTAATCGCCTGAGAGATGAAAGCGAGCGCATTTGCTGATGAACGGGCCTTCCTTCTTTGTGGGCAGGAGTGCTTGACGCTCTTGTTCTAAAGTCGATTACTTTCATGCTATGGAGTGCACTCGTCGATGCAGTGTCAACGTGTCAGGGGAAGTGGGCCGCATCCTCGTCTATATATGACTTTCCATTTGATGCGATGGGAGAGCTACTATGTGCCTTCTTTGCTAGGCCATACTTTCACTTCTTCTTCTCCTCTTCTCCCTCTTCTTGCGAATGGACTGAGAGAGCAGTCCTCGGCTAGGTCGAGTTGACGCCCTACATAGATTTTTTTCTCGTTCTAGTCGATCAGACCGCTGATGGATGGTAGTCCCGTCGGAGCAAGACAGCGTAGATAGCTCGGAGCTGTCGGCGATGGCCCGGGCAAGCGCCAGGTACTGAGCTACGTCCAGCAACAAAGGATCGAGCGAGTCAGGTCCGTATAGATCGCACGGAGCGAGTTAAAGTCGTGCTCTCGAGACGTGCTTTCAGTGTCTACGGCGCGCCTGTCTTGTTTGACGCTTTCAAGAGCCCGTTGAAGGGGAGAGAGAGTGAAGATACTGCGCCTTATCTCCGACCATTAGGTGAGTAGATGCGCTGCCGCCTGTCATATTATGAGGGAGAGTTGGTGCATCGCTCAGAGGAGCCTACAGACGATGGGACGGGGGAATTTGCCTTTTAGCTCAAGGCTGTCCATCGTCTTAATAAGAGAACCACGAATCTCGATACTGCTAGTATTCTATTCCTTACAATTCAATCACCCATACTCCAAGGACAGTCACGGTGAGGGAGGCAACAATAAGGGCGAGCGACGTCGACGACCGTCCTCGCGATGGTAGTTGCATCTAATTTGCGGCTCCGAGTGGCGCGCCATGCACGGGTACCTCTCTCGA
Organism: Exobasidium rhododendri; assembly: GCA_026210745.1. Taxonomy (NCBI): domain Eukaryota; kingdom Fungi; phylum Basidiomycota; class Exobasidiomycetes; order Exobasidiales; family Exobasidiaceae; genus Exobasidium; species Exobasidium rhododendri. The sequence goes on from CP110630.1 coordinate 3,999,586, forward strand.
TTCAATTTAATTTGAACACAGAAAGCAAGCCTCTTCGCGCACACTTGTCACTCTGGCTGTGCATGTCGACGAGCAAGTGTTGCAGTGTGCCTGCTTACGACTACACATAATCCGACAGGCGTCGAGTAGTGGGGTGGTGCTTTACTACAGCAGCATCCGCAAGTTCACATGTCGTTTGCTGCGATCAATCGGCCCTCGACTTCTTCCAATGCTCCTGGCCTTCAAAGACAGTCGAGCAGCTATGCTCCGACAAGCACGCCTACGCCGGGACAACCTCTTTTGCTAGGTGGGAAGATGCTTGCTTACCCCAATTGGTGGCCAGGCTGCTACAAATGTAGGTGTGCAACAGGTAGTGGTGATACGCATCTCCTTTAATGCTACTGGGCGGGAGCGAATGTGAGTAAAACCTGATTTCCACATCTTTCCTCTCCCTCCCTCTCTTCCTCTCTGTCACTTTACAGGTCAGAATACAGGCTACAAGCACGGCGACCCTACTCACCCTTGTCGAAAGTGCTGGCAATCATATGGAATACCTTACAATCCACTGATCATTTCATCATCGGGTCTGCAAGGCGCGAAAATTCTACAAAGCCCCTTAGCACTGTCTAATAGACCAAGTGGATCACACTCGCACGGATATCCTATGTCTGGCAGAACACAAGCAGGCAACGCTAGCTACCCAGGCTCAACATTCGGGCACCAGTACCAACACTATCAAAACACAGGAAGTAGTCTTCAAGGCTCCCAATCCACGGGAAGTCATCGACCACCACCAGTTCACCCTGCACCGAATACCGCCAGCGGAAGAAGAAGTCCGCCACAGGTCGTGCGTGCCGAGGATGCCAGGGAAGACAATGGGGACGAGGACGGTGAGGCACCTCCTGCTTATGCTGATGCAGTAGCTGCAGGGCCGGATGAAGCCCTTCCCCCTCAAAGAAGAGATCAGCAAGGTAGATTGCTACCACCTACACAGACGGGCGACAATCTTTCAACTCCCACGACATCACACATGACGGCGAATTCACTAAACGCGCCGGTTTCTCGACCGAACAGCGCCCACACCATCGCTTACCCTCCTCCTCCTTCTCACCCCAGCATAAATCACCCCATCACTCACACCCAAGTTGGAATGAATAATCTCAGTCTAGGCCCGGCTGCACCTTTTCACCATCCACCTCCACCCGCTCAAATAATCCCTTATGGACACATTCCACCTCCCAACGCGATTGTGCTACGCCCGGGAGATCCGAGGATAGGTGGGCGACTCTGCTACAAATGTGGCGGTCAGGGCGTCAGAGATAGCTTGTGGTGGGGAAGTGAGACTTGCTATCATTGTGGTGGCTCCGGTCGATTGATGTGATCGTACACACGTATATATACATACATGCCAAGTTTCCAATGCATTCATTCTTATAACTAGCATCATTTCTGCCTCTTTGAGCAAGACAACCCTTCCCCCAGAGCAAAGCCAAGCGAATCACTCATCCTGTGTGTTGTATCCTCTTCTCTCGCGAAGTTCTTTCGTTTGTCCTTCGAAGGGGGGGAGCGTCCTTTAGCTCTTCCTCTCCTTGAACAGACGTGTTCCTCTGTAAAAATAAAAATAAAGAAAAACCCTAGCGGACACAATCTTAAAAACAGTAATTTAGAGAGTGTGTCAGTCGTACTCCCCCTCACACGACGCCTCCTTGTGAGTCGCAGTAGAGAGAGCGGCATTGACGGTACAATGACAGAGTGAGTGGTGGTGGTGCCAGGCAAGGGCGAGACTCGCAGTAGCTCAACAACACCCCTCCATCGTGGCCGTGTACAGATCTGAGGATCCTTGGGCGGATCATGTACGAGGAAAGACGCCTACCCCTCTGGAAGAGGGTGATGATCCCCTTTCTCTAGGCGCCCTATCGCCTTTGACCGGTGAAAAGGCAATACCAGCAAATCGTGTCAAAGCGAAGGCTCTAGAAAGGCAACACAGAGATTCACTGGAGGCGCAGTGGGGCGCTGGCTTGGTGGAGGGCACTGCCAGCCAAGATGTCCACGTACAAGGACCTGCTCCTGGCAAATCCAGCAGCTCTGCTTTATCCCCAGGTCGAATGAGTTCAAAGGCAATGGAGGCTCACGCCGAAAAGCGAACCGACAGCTCTGATGACCATGAAGAGGATGACGTTGATGATGATGACGACGATGAAGCATTTGTGTATCCCGGCGGTCCATCCGTTCTCGAAGAAGTCGAGCCTACCGCTCCCGGCAAGCAATCGATGCCAACGTCGGATCTCGAAAGAACTTCCTTGGCCGACATACCGCTTCCTCCTGCTGAAGCAAAATATACTGGCACAGAACCCCCACCGAACACTCTTGCAAAGCCCGTTGATTTCGTACAGCTTAGCTTGCTTTGCTCTCAAGGACCCTTGAACTCAGTACAAAACTTTTTCAGCGAGACGACATCACTAGGTCCAGCTGGCTACAATCTGAGTACGTTTTCCTTGGCCAATATACCAAATCCTGCAAACGGGCTTGTCCCGATTCACTACGCTGCGAGGGAAGGTAGAGTGGAAATCCTCAAATGGTTGGTGGAGGAAGCAGGAGCGCTGGTCGAGATGGAAGACCGGGAGGGAGAGGTGAGTGATCAGCGCGACATTGCCGAGGAATCTTACCGGCGTAGGCTGATGTGCTTTTCTGCTTCTGCTTTCCTAGACTGCGCTACACAAAGCATCGCTCGCGGGCAAGCTACCCGCTCTCACATATCTCCTGTCGTCCGGAGCAGAGGCCAATTGCGTAGATGCAGACGGCTGGACGCCATTGCATAATGCTTGTTCGAGGGGTTATCTAGACATCGTCAAGGTACTCGTCGAGAAGAATGCATCGTTGATTAATGTTAAAGGCGGTAGAGGAGGATGGACATCGCTGATGAGCGCCGCATCACACGGATTTCTGCCAATCGTTCGATACCTTACAAGCAAGCAACAGGCAGATCCGTTTGTGAGAAATGAAGCTGGAGAGACAGCCTACGATGTTGCTGCAGCCACGTTTGAAATCTACATCTGTGAAATCTTGGAAAGATATGAAAACGAGCGGTGGGCAGCACTCAATTTTGCTACTGCTACAGAGGATTCAAGTATGGCCGACAATGCAACAAACACTACTAGACTGAGACCTAGTCGAGGTGTGTATAATCCTCTGGCGCTGCACACGACTATTCCCGTCGTCCTGCACGAAAACCAAAGATTGGACACTCGCCTTTCAACCTTGGCACTTCGAGGTGGGCGGCCAAGGTGGAGTGGGACTCAAGCTGGACGACCTGACAAGTCCGACAGGAGAGCACCCGGTACCATGCCACCTGGCCCTCTGAGTCTTAGTAGAACTCGCAATATACCTATGAGAAGAGAAGACGTGCTGCTGCCGACTAGACGGGAGCCGTACAAGGTCAGACTGTCCAATAGAAGTACTCGAATTGCGACTGCTCGAAGAGCAAGAGGAGAGGTTGTCCCGGATGAGATGGGGACCACACCCACGCCCGACTCAGTCTTGAATCGAGCGAACAACGGTCGCGGTAGTAGCAGCGTTCCGGTGGAAGCCGAAGGTGATGTGGCGCACTTTTGGCTGTCTGAATGGCAAACGGACTTGACTCATCCGCAAGTCGACGCTGAACAGGGCTGGCAATACAGCCAGTCGTTTGATACGCCCGACGAAAGATGGTTAGCCAGTCCACCTCCACCCCTCGTTCGGCTTCTAGAAGGCAGAGGAGGAGGCTTGAGTCACACCGTTCAAAGGGCAGTGACAGGAGTAGTGCAAGCCACAAGTGGCCCGGTGGAAGAAGCCGAGGCAGTTCAGACAGGCTGGGTGAGAAGGCGTCGTTGGATTCGAGTGATGAAGAGAAGGCTAGATATCGAGTTCAAAGATGAACTTGAAGCAGCTGAGGAAGCATCTTCCCATTTGACGACGTCTCAGAGGCACGACAATCGAGAATGTGGGCTGACGTTTGCCTACATCATCGAAGCTCAACAAGCTGCTAGAATGGATGCGCAAAAGCTAGGGCCGACGGCGGACTACTTGGCAAGAAGTAAAGCGATGGCAGGCACCTCTTCAGGCTTCACACCTGCCGATGTAGTGGATCAGAGTGACACGGAAATGAAGAGACACATCACTCGACTAGACGTAGCCATTTTGGAGCTCCGAAACAGCGCTTTCTCTGACGACGACAGGGACAGGCAGATGCAGGCGGAAGAGACGCTGAAAGAGTTCACATTGCAAGTAGGACAACTAAAGCAGGCAGCTGGACTACAAGAAGGCAGTGAAGAGGAGGATGACGACGACGACGACGACGACGACGAGTTCATTTATCCCAATTCATACAAAGATGATGGACAATCTGTCATTACCCGGATCGGAACTCCTTCTGTGACCAACAATGGAATCGTACCACCTCGACAACGAAGCACGCCAAGCGAGGCAGGTACAAGTATGGGTGCCATTCGAAGCGCTGACTTGGCGAATGCGCGAGACTTCCGAGTGCCAACGAATGAAGTACCGAATCGACCAATCATCAATGCCCATCGAGGTCTACGAGAGCAGGTCCTACTTCCCTCATGGGAGACGGATGGGGATGTTGTGCAATGTCGAGACTGCAGTAGAAAGTTCACCTTTTTCCTCCGAAAACATCACTGCAGAAGATGTGGTCGAATTTACTGTGATGCCTGCTCCAATCATCGTGCAATCTTGTCACCTGATGAACTCGTCATCGATCCTAGTCTACCTGAGATGCTGTTCCTGGAGTCTAGTGGACCGACGAGGATCTGCAATTCGTGCGACGCAGAGCTCCAGCTTCCTTCTTCCCTCCGAAATGCTAGAGGTGTAGACGTGCTTTCTGAAGCAGTGGATCGATTGGATTTGGGAGTAGATACAAGTTGTATTAGCAACGTCAGTAGTCGAGCAAGTGAGCTGAACGATTGTCCGGTCTGCGAAACTGTATTGGCCGATCTCGGCAATCAGATCCTCCAGGAAGAACACGTTCAGCGTTGCTTAGAGAACGGTGGAGGTGGTGGAGATGTTCAAGGTAGTCGATACCTCATCTACAAGCTAGCAGAAGGACCCATCGTAGGTAAAGAATGCCAGATTTGCTTGGAAGATCTGTGTGTGGGAATGACGATTGCTCGACTGCCTTGCCTATGCTACTATCATCGACATTGGTGAGTTTGTGAAAAGGGATGAGACTCAGGTGAGAGATTGTCATTGCTGATCGCCCTAGGAAACCCCTTCGTCATTCAGCATTGATTCTTGGTTTAGTCGAGGTAGGACTTGCCCGGTCCATGCACGCTCCTGGTAGGAAGCGAAGAACGAAAGAGGACGTAGCAAGTGCGTAAAGGTGTATGTCATGCCATGTAGAATGACATCTGATACGACAAATGGCGAGACCACTTAGAAAACGTCTCTTCTCTTCCTTGCGGTGTACTTGGAATCGGTGGGAACATCATCTTTTCCTCGCTTACGGTAGAGCTCTTTCTTCTTCAGTATCCAATCCTTGCTTCCCTTTTCCTGCGCTCTCGCTTTCTTGGACGCTTTCTTGCCCCTCTTGTTCGTTGTTCGACCCTCGAATTTCACTTGTCCGACGTTGTCCGGATTTTCGTGCTCAGCTAGGAGACCTCTGGGCAACTCTTGTTTCCCTGCTTCTTGCTCTGCTAAAGCTAATTCTTCATCGCTAAGTATTCCTGCCGGAACTCTCATCTTTCCCCCCACCCAAATGATCAAGAAGCATTTTCTCGCCTTTCTACTGTTCGGGAAGTCCACCACCAAACCACCTCCAAAACCTGACTTGGTTGCTGCTTTCATGCACAGCTCCACTTGTGCGTCATTTTCTGGATAGAATTGTAGAGCTGCTCGAGCACCGTGTGACAGACATGCATGAAGCATTGTAAAGAAGCGGGACAAGCGGGCGATGGGCGATGCGATGTTTGTGTCGGCATTAAGAAGCCATTGAAGGGCAGAGATGCTGTGGAAGAGTCAATAAGAAATTGATCAGTGGGAAAGAGACAGTGTCCACTTCCTCGCAGCAAAGACACACCTGATGGCTCCATCGAAGGATCCCGGTCGGAAAGGACAGCCGTGACCAGCATCGGCGAGGATAAGATCACCTTCCACTTCCCGTTCTAATGCCACTTCCAACATGCTCGGTGCAATGTCGTAGCCAACCCAATGGTGACCTTCTTCAGAGATGATCTCCCCGCTCAATCCGCTGCCACAACCAATATCCAAAAGCAGTGCACCCGACTCTTGCTTCCATTCCGGCAGATTGAGCAAGTCTAACGCTCTAGCAGTCATCTCGGCTTGAATATGCTGCACTCGAGTACTGTTGGAGAATGGAGTAAGCCTCCCTTCCGAATACTAAGCAAAGGTAGCACACTTTGTATCTCAAACACTCACTTTGAGGAGTACTTTCGTGCCTCATCGTCACCATAGTAGATTTCCGGGGGAGCAATGTGCTCTGGCCGGCTCATGGTCGATACTTTGCTGTAGTCGATTCGAGGGTGTGTAGCAGGAGTGTGCCATTTTACCCAGTCAAATTTGACAACCTCGAGACAAAATTCTTTCTTATTGTGGCGGCTTGACTATTCACGTGGATAAAGTGACCGTGCGCAAGTTGTGTTTGGTGAAGTTGAGGGCTGAAGGGTGGAGCGGCTGATGGGACGACCCTCTCACCAGAGTAGCCATTCTTCCCAGAGCACTTTGACCTCATGGCGTCTGCAGAGGCCAGTTCGTCGAGAGCAGCCCGTGTCGACACACCTCCGACGCCGGGGGAGCTGGCATCTCTCACTTCGTTGCTGGTCGAGTACTACGCTGCAGACACAACAAAAGTCGATAGCGTAACACGCCTGTACTTGGACAACAAGCAATCACACAATGCTTCACAGAGATCCTTGGAGACGACCCTCCTGTCGCAGGCCCCGTCTTACCTCAAGCTGAACCATGATATAGGCATCTCAAAAAGATTGCTAGAAGAGCTAGAATCGTTTCTACATGTCTTCTCCAATGACCTAAACACCCTCAGCAACCAAATGAAGACACTGCAGGGCAAGAGCGTTCAACTCGGGAGCCGCTTGCAAAATCGTAGACAGCTAGAGACAAAACTGCGAGAATTAGTTAATGGAACGGTTCTGGAGCCACGATTCGTTGACATGGTCTTTTCCGATGAAGCGACGATGGGTAAGATCAGCTTAGACGCATGGAAAGAATGTGCCGAGAAATTGAGCTCTTGTATTCGAGCTTGTGAAGGACTGGAGGAGTCGTTGCGAGAAGACCTCAAAGTTGCTGGTATTACAGACATCAAAGCACTACAAGAAGCAAAAGAGGTGATTGAAGGTTGCCGTATAATGGCAGTAACGAAGATACGTCCCATCCTAATATCAACCTTTGCACCACTACGATCTTCACTTTCGACTAACATGCCTATTTTACAATCGATCTTACTCACTTCGTATCGACCTCTTTATTCCTTCTTGTCCCATCATGCACCTCGGGTTGCTATCGATGTGCAAAGGAGCTACGTTGCTGCTGCCAGGCTTTACTTTGAGACTGGCTTCCGTAGATATGAGAGAAGTTTGGGCAAGCTCCGCGATCGCGAAAGCAGTCGAAATAGCATGCTTAATTCTTCCGAGGTGGCTTCTGCGTCGTCCTTCGTCGAGGTGGGCAAGGTATCGAGTGTTCTTGGTGAGTGATACAGAAGGTGTGCTAGGATCGTTCGCCACCGGTCGCTGAACACTGTCATCGATGTCTTCAATAATTATTCCCCTTCAGGCTCGATACTTCCGGGCTCGACTTCGAGTACCTCTGCTGTCGACCCTTGGAGACCAGATATTGCTTATTTGGAAAACGCAAAGACGGATGATGGACCTGCCGTGACACTGGCTTATCTAGCTGACGATGCTGCTCATCGAGCCCCTGTCGAAGCTCTCTTTAGGTCGCTCACGTTGACCTTTCTAGACAACGCTACGTCGGAATATTGCTTTCTTGCTCGATTCTTTGAAGGAGTAGACATGCTGAACGGCACCAGGGTAGGCGCAGGAGGATCGACGATTGTGTCTTCTATTGATTCGACAACAGACACAAGTAAAATCATCAAAGAAGATCGCACCGAAATAGAAAGCAGTGATGGACCATTGCCAGAAGAAAGTGCAAGTGTGCGAGATGGAGATGGCGAGGAGGAAGAAGTGACGACCATAGCAGGCACAGTAGTGTCTCTAAGTGAAATCGAAAAGAGACGACTGAGAGGGAGAGGAGCCATCGACGCTTTGTGGAAGCAGGTCATGGAGCCGGTGATGGGAACGTACAATACATTCGTCACTTCTGTTCTTACGACGCAACCTTCGCTTCTCTCTCTTTATACCATGCTGAAACTAAATGACAACGTCTTGGAGGCCGTACAGAACCGAGGAGCCTCTTCCATCTTGCAAGGAACATTCATGACCTTTAGATTGAAAGCCTGGCCGATAATACAGAAACAGTTTGATGAGGTTATCGAAGGCGTCAAGAAGGTGAAAGGGGATGAGTCAAGTGGCAGCTACTTAGGACTGGGCAGTATAGGTGGTCTATTTGGATCAGCCAGTGGAGTGCAAGCGGGGAAAGACGCACAGGATGCTGTCTTCCGCTTGATTTGCGCACGATATGCTCGACTGTACTCGAGCTTGGTAAAGTTGAATAGCACGGGCGAGGAGGATAGCATGATCTTTGCTAATTTGATCCGACTCCGTAATGAAGTAGAACGGCTATTGGCCAAAGTGGAAAGAGGTCAAAGAGGAAGATACTACGAAGTGATTCTAACAGGGCTAGAGACAGGACCAGCAGGACTTATCCACCCGCGCATGCAGAGTGAAATCAGTCATTGGAGGGAAATTCGGCAGGTCTGATTGTGTAATGATAATATAATTGCAGACTGATCAAGCAGTTTTATGTGATGTTGTAAAATGGTCGGAACACACGAGAGAGAGAGAGGGAGAGGGGGAAGATTCAACTTTTGAGTCATCTAAATTCGTGCTGCGTGAACTTGAGCATTGCTAGGGGTCAAGAAACCTTGGAAGTACTTTTCGAGAGCGGCAATGTCTTCTAGTCCAAAGACGCAACCGACGTAACCATCTGGTCGACAGACGACGATCCCACCTTGTTCCAAGCCCCACTTAGTGTGTAGGCCTCCCACTGCTTCATCACCGTCTTCCTCACTGAGTCGTTTTCCTCCGATTTCGACGTCATCACAGTAGATCATGCTTCTCATGGCTCCGAGATCTTTCACGTCAGTCAGTTCGAGGTTGAATCTGTTAGACTTGATGATGAGGAGCAGGTGGAAGAATGGGTTCACTTCGGTTGAGTATGGCTTAATCAAACCGCTGTTCAAGACTTCTGGCTTTTGATGGTAAGGTCCCATCTTGAGGTGATGAGCTTTGTTGTTGGGTCGGTATTGATTGATGAAGCTCCTAGGTGATTCAAAGTGCTTCGCCAAGCTCACCAATTTCGACATGTTAGCCTTCAAATCACCTGCACAGACGTACAGACGGAAACCACCGGGAGCTGAGAATTGAACTTCTTGAATGATGCGAACGGGCTCTGAGTTGATGTACCTAGTGACCCAGGCAGGAAGCAGTCTCGCACCAGCTTCTAACTTTCTCTTGGAAGCTTCCAGCTTTAATGATCCTAGTTTACTAGAGTCTCTGAAGTTGAGAATGTTGTCCTGGTAAAAGACTCCAGCACCAGTTGTGAAGCCTGCGTTCCTTCGTTGAACCTCAATAAAGTGTTCCTTCAATTCGTCTTTGGTCAACTTGGCCAACTCAGGCTGCGACTTGGGAATCTCACCAGAGAAGAGAGCGGCATACTCGGAATCAAAGTCAATCAGTTGCTTTCCAGTAGCGTGTCTTTCCAAGTGGTACGTTGGCAGCAGTACCTTGGGGTTAGCCAAACCTTTTTCGACCAAGTTGATTCTCCACGACAAGGCTTGCGCATCGATAATGGCCGTGTTCATACCTTGGCCGGCCTTGGGAGAATGAGTGTGACAAGCGTCACCAGCCAAGAACACATGCTCTCCCTCAAAAGCAACGTTGTTCTCCTTTCCAGCAGGCAAAGAGTAGTGCGAGACAAGTCTTTGTCCAATGGGGTAACATGTGAACCATTCGATTCCCTTGAACTCGAATTGGTACGGGTAGGCAATCTCCTGAATAGCCTTCATAACCATGGCGCTGGTTACTTTGTCTTTAGCCTCCAATGCTGTCAGTTTGCTCTTTGATCCTTCCAGACGATTGACTTGGGTGTAGCATCGGATGATTGGCTCTCCCTTTTCGTTGTTCTCTCTTGGGAAGATGTAGAGAGCTCCGTGGTTTTGCGAATGAATAGCGGCAATCTTCCTGACGTCAGGGAAGTCAGTCTCGACGATGCAGTCTAGTGCTGCCCACAGAGTGTCGACCCAGTCACCCTTCATTTCGACGTTGTGCTTTGCTTCCATCACTCTGCGTACTGGACTACGACCGCCGTCACATCCGACAAGGTACTTCGTCTTGATTACCTTCTTTTCACCGGTAGGTTGAATGGAGTAGATGGGTGCGCCTCCCTCGTTGACAGAGTCTTGTACTGGCTGCATCTTTTCCAAGGTAACAGTGACGGGGTGTGTAGGATTATCAGTCATGACAAAGTCGATAAATCTCCAAGGTCTGGTCGCTCTTTGTCCGTGCCTTTCCATGTCTCTTAAGAACCCTCCTTCGATCAAACCTTGTTGCAATCCCAAGGTGCAATTGTCTTGTATCTCCAACGAAGTGGGGAACGATTGAACTCGTCTCGACCTCTCAATTCCTCTCTGTCCCTCGGGCAAAGGATCCCAGAAGGTCCTCTCATAAGAGGGAGCACTTCGGTCAACGAATTCCGATCCAAGTGGTTCCATATTGCGGAACACTTCAATAGTCTGTCGATGTAAAGCGCTCGTCAGTCAAGAAGATCAAAGCGGGCCGGGGGAGGGGGAAAGTGGATTCCATCGGCTCTTCCTGCCGTGGTCGGCTCTGACCTCTCATCAATCACAAGAATGTCATGTCCTCCAAAGCGAGCTAGGGACGTCTATTGGGCGAGATCAACGTATGTCAGCACCAATGACACGCCTTCGTGGAATACGTTCTTACTACTCACCGTCAGCATCAGTCCAGCTGGTCCAGCGCCCACCACAACTACATCCCATTCATTCTTGTCGATGGTGGTGTGGTGGTCGGGATAGTTGTGAGTGCCGTGCTCTTGCTTGCTACCCTTGCTCTCCTCAATCGTATCAGCTTCTTTACTGGCCATAGCTGCCAATGTTATCTCACGAGGGATGTATGAGGCAGTGGTGGTGGCGGAAAGAGAGAAGGTAGGGAGTGAAAAGTGGGGGAATCAGGGAGCGATCTTCCTCGTACAGAGCCTATTTAATCAAATTCCAGTCTAATACGAGAAACTGGGAAGATAAAATTCCGTTCCTTGATTTCCAGTGGCCTGGAGGTAGAAGGATTGGATCTAGTATGCCGAGGCTCGCAATGGGGCGGAAGGCTGACCAACTGAGTCTTGCCTAAACAAGAAAAATAAAGGAGCAAAGGCAAGGGGCAAGGGCTTTGAATTTGCGGTCGTCTAAGCCATGCCCTACTTTACCGACATCGGACCCCGCAAGTAGAGCTCCCTCTTCCTTAGTATTGCTTCTTCTCCTTTTGAATTACCCGACCTAAGATTACAAATACAGGCGCTGTCGGATCCTTGCAAATTATAAATTCCTCACCTGAGAGCCACACCGGAAGTGACGGATGCGAGAATCGCGTCCAAAAAAGTATCTTCTTTCCCCCACATACAATATACAACTTGCGAGAGAGCGCCGTGTGTCTACTACTATTTGTGTAATATTTTCACCATTAAAGCCCGAACGAGGTTGGGCCTAGCCGGCGCGCCTCTTCTCTCTGATATCGGATGAGCGTTCTACTATCTGGTCTGTACGAACATAAGCAATGATTAGATGCTAAATCAGTGCCTACTTCTCCACCGGAAATGCCGGTTGGATGTGTTCTGAAAGGGGGGACGAAGAAGTCTGCTGACAGTTGTGATTAGGAAGATAGGAAGGAGCTACATCACGATGGTACGAGGAGGGAGATATAGTGTCTCTCGCGCAAGTCAACGGAGTATAATTCTCCTTGAGAGACGCTTTCAAAAAGTCCCCTTTGGATCGGGCAGACCTTCTAAGCTTTAATTTCGGAGGAATTGACGACGGTGCCACAGAAATCACCTAGCTCGGTGCAGACCATGTCTACCAGTGTATCGGCAGTCACCGTGCTCTTTCCATCCAAGGAGGGAATGTCTCGATCCCCAATAGCATCTTTGACGACAACAACATCGTAGCCGTGCTCCATGGAAGAACGAGCAGTACCAGTGACACACACTGACGGCATTACAGAGGACACGAACGAGAGAGGGAAAGCAGTGTTGCAGTGCAGGCAGTGATTGGAAGGGGGAGTTAGTACGTCGGGGCCGGTAGCTCAAACCGTACTCGGGTGACTCACCGTGTGCCATGTAACCGGTCAAGACGACTTGCTTAATTCCCTTGCTCTGAAGATACTCATGGAAGTCAGTGCCAGTGAAGCTGTGAGGTGGGTGTAGAGAGCAAGAATGTTTTTAAATCAGACATCTGAGAGGCAGCAATCGAGGGGCCAGAACAAAGGCGCCGACGTCGACGTACCAACTAGGTGCCTCCTTGACGATTGCCTTTTCTCCTTGTTCCGGCTTCAGGTCGATCCAGTCAAAACTTTCATTACTTGGATTAAAGACGGGCGCCTCCTTACCAGCAGAATGCTACAGCGCGATTTAAGAAAGGAAGAAGTACACGAGAACTTAGTTTGGATGATACTACTCTCTGCCTCCTCCTTCTCTCTCTTCCGCGTCCATACTACTCTCTGCCTCCTCCTTCTCTCTCTGCCTTTCACAATATGGCACGCACCTGAACCCAGACAATGGGTGCTTTGGCCTTTCGATACTCGTCTACGATGCCAGAGATGACCTTTTGACGAGTCTCCACTTGACTGATCGCTAGAGGAGCACCTGAAGCATAACTCTTTTGCGGGTCAATGACGATCAAAGCAGTCGTGCCTGATGAGACAGATACACTCGAGGGTGTTGCACCTCCCAATTGTCGGAATGATTTAGGTACAGTCATGATGAAACGAAGAGGAGAAGTGAAGGGATGAGACGCACTCCTTTACCTACTCCATGATCTCCCAAAGTCGACCACTTAACGCATGTTTCTCCACCCTCCCCACTTTCACTTGGGCTTCCTCCACTCCAGAAAAGGGACTTCAAGGGTCGATGAACAAACGGTCAGATGTGCCAGAAACATCAAGCACCGCGACTGATGCCCCGACGCGTGGCCAAAAGAATATCGCGCGCACTACAAAGGTGTCAGTCAGACTGTACACAACCGTATATGGACGGCTATCGTTGGGGAACTCAAATGGCCGGACTTAGCGTAGGCTGCCGTATCTCTTACATCCAATCGCGCGCCACTCGTGTTTAATCTATTCTCCTCCCTTAAGTGAAAAATCATGGAAATTTGATCAGCGAGCGCATTAGAATTTCTGTGCTTGACTCACCTCGATCGTATCTTCGTCTTCATCATTACCACAGGTATCGTCGCTAGTGCAGAGGAAGTAATTGTACACTTTTATACGACGCACGCCAATCATGACTGCAGTGTTCGATTCGCGACCAGAGGTCGACTTGCGCCACAGCCCAACGACTCTGATGACCAGTACAGTGACAGGTTCTGCTGATTCTAGCAGAGTCCTCGTCATCGGCTCGATGGATACAGCTCAAAGCGGCCAATACCAGCAAACGATCGAGAGTCTTGGTCTGGGTGGTGTGAGACAAGTAGAGATGTACATGATTGATCGAATCACAAAGGATGCCTCCTCCTTGGGAAAGTCTTCTTACCCTATTATATACTTGATCTTGCCACTGGTCTACCTCGACGCAAGCTCAACATTCACAAAACTTCACGAGGCCTTGGCGGTCGATGGAACACTCACAGTCGAATCACCATCGATTGCAGAAGAAAACGGTCTGATACAAACGACAAAATTGAACATGGAGCTTGCCGGATTCAGTAACGTCGAGGTGAGCAGCAATATCATCACAGCCAAGAAAGGTTTCTCTCCTTCCAAGAACGGCCTGCCTCTACGAAGGAAGCTAGGTGGAATCAGCTCGTCGTCGTCTTCTAGTAAAAAGAAAGCTCTCTGGAACATCTCTGCCTCTCAAGACAGCCCACTCATAGACCAGGATTCGCTTCTCACAGAAGCAGAAAAGAAAGTCCCATCAGCAGCTAGACGTGAAGATTGCGATCTGGAAAGCGCATTAGCAGGTGGCAAGAAGAAGAAGGCTTGCAAGGGATGCACTTGCGGATTGAGAGAGATGGAAGAGGAGGAGGAAGAGTCAAGACAGGCTGCTCTCGCTGGTCAAGACATCGTTCGACTGGATGCTTCTGATATGGATATGCCTGCCGGTAGTAACGGCTTGGACAAGACAGAGGTAACGGAGACAATGGTGGATGAACATGGAATTACTAGAGTTATAAAGCGAGTCAAAGTAGACACCAGCGGAGCTACAAGCAGTTGTGGTAGCTGTTTCCTGGGAGATGCCTTCCGATGCAGTAGCTGTCCCTACCTTGGTAAGTGTCGATGTTTTAGTGATCGGCTAGGGTCGTGAAGAAGCGACTGACTCTCGCATACTCCTCTCCACACTAGGTCTGCCCGCTTTCAAACCAGGTGAAAAGGTTGAGATCCCATCGACTATGGACGATGACCTTTAGTCTGCTACAGAGCAAAGGCCAAACTTCTAGCTCCCCCCCTTAGTCTTCTTAATGCGCAAGAGTAGATGGGAATTGATAGATACCATCCTCTAGGCATGCGACTAGTATCATACTTTTGCTATATTACATATACGTTCACTCACTTTGATCATCTAACGAGGGGGAGGATGGCGTGGACGGGGGGTACGAAGGCTGATCGCTTTCCAGTAAAGGTGGTTCGCCTGCTTCGCTTTGATTCAGATCATCCGTGGGGAACGAAGAGGGTGAGAAGTCCGACGTCATTGGGGTTGTCGGTTTGCTGTCCTCCTCTCTGCTGATGCCTTGCTGTGTGAAGAATACTAGCTTGACAGCCTGTGGCCCACTTGATTCCATCGTCAGCCTCGCTGCTCCAAGAGAAGCCCTCCTTGTCGTGCTTGTAGTGCTCGTTGTGGTGGCGTTTGTTGTGGTGGCGTTGCCGTCATTATACTGCGCATCTGGCTTGTATGGGATGACTTCTCCAGTCGACTCGTCGAATAAGAATCTTCGAGAGGCTCCGTCATCGTTGACCTGTGTCGAATTCATTTCTCCTTCGCCGTCACACAGCTCCATACGAAGGCTTGCAGGTGGTCTCACTGTAGCGCAGTACAAGTGGGGCTCATTGTGAGCATTCGTCAGTGTTACTTGAAATTCAACGTGCTTCCATTGGCTCTCGTTGGAGGCAAAGCGGAAAGGCTCCATCTCCACCATCTGCAAGTCTAAGCCACTGGCAGATGTACTTGGTGCTAGAAGGTAGGCGTCTGTTCCATTGTCGACACTGGGCACTTCTTCCTCGATGCCGGGAGCTCCCTCAGCAGGATTGATCGGTGGCGTAGGAGTATCATCGTCACCTTCTTCCTTGGCCGCAAGGGAAGACTTGAAATACATCGAGCCTTGGGGACCGGACGACTTCATCGATGCAAGATCAAGAAGGGCGACTAGTTGCGAAACAGGCTCAGTGTCCGTAAGTCCCATGACAGGCTTCAGAATGCCCATCTTGCCGACAGCAGCAGGCGATGCACCCGTCGGTGCCAGCCGCTTATGGACGTGTTCGTGTGTCTGTGTCACAAAAAGCTCAAGTGTTAGGCGACATTCTCAGGAGACGAGTGATAATCAGTGTGACTTACGTGATCGTGATCATGGTCGTGGTCATGGTCATGTCCATGACCGTAGTAGTGATCCTGGTCATGTTCGTAGTAACGGTCATGGTAGTGATCGCGGTCGCGGTTGTCCCAATGCTGAATTGGAAGGATGTCTCAGCACTCCTGATCACCGTCCCGTCCAAGCATGTAATCTTCTTCTCACTCACTCGATCGTGGTCTCGTTTGCGGGTTCCCAGAAGCAGATCTTCATCGTTCTCGCTCTTTAGTGTAGTGTCAGCCGTTCCCTGTATCGACTCATGCACGACTCACACCCACACTTACAATGACGTGGACATCCGGCACACTGCCATGGCTATGTTGGGGACTACCGGTCTCACGACGAAGCTGCAACGCAATGAGTGGCCCAGGATCACTATTGCTGTAGGTTTGGTAGTGATTTTTCTCATCACCTCCCAATTCGATGTCAATGCCATTGCCAGTCACAAGCAGACTTCGACGTTCTTTGCTTGTATTCTTCTTTTGAATCTGCGTCTAAAGAAGTTGTCAGAATCAATCAAGGCAAGAAAGATACTGCACATAGCCCCTCTTATAGTCACCTTTCTGCTAGAGGGCGTCTTTCCCTTCTTCACAGGTTTGCTCTTCGGCTTAGCCTTGTGATTCTTCTTCTTCCGGTCCTTTCCTTTGTCACCGTGTTCATGGGGGTGGTAGATTGAGCGCTTGTACAAGTCGATCCTTCTTCTCATCATAATTGGATCGCCTGCAGAAGCTCTGAAAACCGTACCGGCCAACGGTTGTATAGAGGTGGGGGACGGTTGCTGCAAAGAGGGAGGGTGGTACATACCGTCGTCGACTGTCGGAGCATCTTCAAAAGCATCAGCATCGTCAGCCCCCGCGGGTGTCTGCAAAAGGGAAGCAGGCATCCTAGTGCTACTGCAGGAAGGAACACTAGGCTGCGTTGCCGACAAGGTCAAGGTAGTGTCAACATGGTACTGAAGACCCGCCTGTCGATCAACGTCCTCGTTAGTCTCTCCTGGAGTCTCCTCTCCAATAGGGGGGCTAGTAGTAGTGTCGACGTCCCCAGCTACATCGTCAACCATCTGGAAGAGAGATGAAACTAGTCAGTTAAAAGGAAGGCTCAGGGACCATGATGAGCGACACTCTGCCAGTCTTACCCAACCGGTGATGGGTGACTCTGCTCCAGCGACATAGGAGACCGGAGCACTTTCCGAGCTCCGTCCAAAGACACGCTTCGACGTACGGCTTCCAGGATTGGTAAGAGCTCCAGCTCGAAGTCCTCTCTTGGTCTCAGCAGCTTGTCTTGAAGCCAAAGACGACCCTCGCACAGCGACGGCGGATCGAGGAAGATACGAATGCTGTGGCTCTTTGCGATACCCTTGGAACGGGCTCTGCTTGTTCCTCGCTCCTCTGGCTTCGACTTTCATTGTCTTTTGGTTCACGGGAAGGGGCGCTGCTCCGACGGTGGAAGTCTCGACGGCAAGTGAGACGACGCAGAAGAGGACAGTAAATGCGGGGGTGAAGTGGACCATGGCTCGGAATAAAGTGTCTAGGTCGAGAGTGAGTAGGGATAGATATAAAATTTAGTGTAGAGACCAGCTCAGCGAGTCGATTGGTAGAGATTAAAAAGGAGCACGAAAAGAGGAGGAGAAGAAGAAGAAGTTGGAAGGTAATGAAGCGGAGGAGAAAAGACCACTCGCAGAGCGTCGAAAGTAGGTAGGAGGGATATGAGGGGGAAGGAAGATACTTTGCCTGCTCATTCGACCCTTTTAAGCCTTGGAAACACAGCTATCTGCCAGCTCAAACTACTACACATTCCGCCCTTACCCTAAACCTTCTATCTCCTCTTATAAGACGCTTTCGAAGCTCTTATTGAAGCATCATCAGCGCGGCAGAAATTGGTCACGAAGCTTCAGCGCAAGATTAAAAGGAGCACAGGCATCCCCTTGCTTGAATTCTCACTGCTTCGTAAGCCGCTTATCTCCTCTGGAATGTCCAACGCTCTGTCAAATCTGCTACGTCGAGTCCAGTCCGATCTTTGAATTGCCCGTAAGTTCGCTCCGTGCTGTCGGTCACTGCGACCGCCTGCATACAAGGTAGAGGCGGACTGCTGTGCCAGCATCAATTCCCTTCTATCACCCACGCGAACGATGACGGCGCTCAAGCCACTTTGTCTGCTTCTAAAATATAAGCATGAATGCAAGCAACTTTTGCTTAGCTCCTAGCTCATTCACCCACTCTCAGACTTACCTGCTTCTGAAGACAGAGCGCACAGAGAAGAAGGAAAGAGAGAGAGAGAGAGAAAGAGCGTGCTTGAGTAGAGGCCAGCAGCATTGACATGGACGGCAGTCGCCCAGCATCACCCAGAAGCGTTCGCCATAGACCAGCTCCGCAACTACCAGGCAGTCCAGACAACCACCCCCTTCGAGGTCATGGCCGCACAGGCAGTCGAGGCGTCTATCATGATGCCGCCGTCGAAGAGCTGTGTAGGATCGAGACATTTCAGGTAAGTGGGGACCGGCAAAATTTTTGTGCTTGTGGGGCAGCATATTCTGACCTCTTCAGCGCACACTTACACAGCAAGGCTACAATTCCAAGGATCTACTAGCGGGCCTCTCGGAAAAGCTGATTGCTAGATCTCGAGCCGATCCTAGCCCCTTCAATCCTCGGCCTTTCATTCGCACCTTTGAGGCCAGCGTCGATTCTCTTCTAGCCCTTCGAAGCAATCTGACTGCACAGACTACAACGCTATCGTCCAGTGTGAGGGTAGCCGAGTCAGCATACACTTCCAAGCTGCACGATCTCTCCTCTCACTTTACTAGTGCTTCTACCTCCTTTACCGCACTCGAGAGTCGCTTCTCTGAAGTCGGTAGAACGGCGATTCATATCGGAGAGCAGCTGCAGACAATCGATAAGATGAGGACGAGGGCGGCAGAGGCACACGATCTGATCGAGTACTACTACCAATTCGCCCGAGGAGACACTAGTCGGCTGGAGAGGCTGCGAAAAGAAGGCGGCAGGGAGGGTAGACTGAAGACGGCGATCATTGCCAGGAGGTTGAGTGCGATCGCAAAAGAGGTGGATATCAAAGGTGCAGAACAGACAAGGGACACCATCGATCAATTCGCCGAACGATTCGAGAGGGACATGCTCAAGCTCTTTGACCGGTTCTATCGCAAATCAGATCCAAAGATGATGTCTCATATCGCAAAAGTACTACAGAATTTCAACGGAGGCCAGAGTTGTGTGCAAATCTACGTCAATCAACACGACTTCTTCATCTCGAAAGATCGAATAATCCAAAGGAGGGAAGTGGAAGAAAGTGCGATATGGAACACCCTCTCCGACCCAGACTCGCTGCCTCCCAAATCAGAGGCTTCGCTGCAAGCATTGTTCAGTGAAATACGATCCACCGTCGAAGTGGAAGCGCAGATCATCTCGGCCGTCTTTCCAAATCCTCTGATCGTCATGAGCACTTTCTTGCAACGAGTCTTTGCTCAAAGCGTTCAAGGGTACGTCGAGGTGCTGATGAGAAAGGCGGCTGAAGTCGGAGCAGCAGCCACATTACCAGGAACAACGACCTCTTCCGAGAGTCACTTGGCATTCCTGCGAACACTCCAACTGGCCCGCAACATGAGCTTACACCTGGTCAACGATCTGAAAGTCTATGACTTCAAAGGCGCGGGAATAGTTTCTACAGCGCAGAATGGAGATGGCGGAGTCTTGAACGACTCTAGCAATCTGAATGTACAGTACGGGTCCAGAGCTGCAGCTGTGGCAGCAGGCACAAGCGCATTAGGCGTCATGCTGGATCAAGCTGTAGACGAGCTGTTTGTACCATACATGGAAGGAGTCAAGTATCTCGAAAGAGAATCACGTTCCTTGACAGAACTGTACGCTGCCTATCTTTTACGGTTCTCCAACTATCATCGAGCTGCGCACCACATCAAATCTTCCACCATCTTTGATCGTGTCCGAACTCAGATTGCCACCAATACTACCAACTCTTCTCTCGCTTCAACAACCGGCACTTCTACAGCGACTAAAGGGACATCCTTTGGTTTTTCCAAATTGAGCAATCTCGTTGATCGAGCTAGAGTAGCCGCCGGTGCCGCCTCCAGTGCCACTTCTTCTTCGACGGACTTGACGTTGGTGGATGGTCACAATGCAACGGAAGGAGACGCTTCGGGTGAGAGCGAGGAAGAAAGAGACGGAGAGCTGAACTTAGAGGTGGCAGAAAGGATGTTGAGATGGCATGCGGAAGCTATCGGTCGATGCGTTGACCTGAGCAGCTCTTCCGAGGTGGCCAAGAACACCTTTTCACTACTGAAGGTCCTTTCCGAAGCCTATATCAAGTCGTACGTTGAAATTGCTCTGGACTCTGCTCTGGCTCGTGCAAACGCTCAGGAGGCTAGAGGAGTTGCTCTACCTGATCTGAGAGATCTCAGTGTAGTGCGACAAGTTGATTTGATCCTGCAGTTATGGCAACATTACGTCGGTATTGCACTGCTTCCATTGGCTACCTCAAGTGTCACGATCCGGCGAGAGATGGCCATCTTCAACAACTACCTCCTTCTTCGAGTAGAGAAAAAGTGCGACAGCGTGGTACAAAAGATTGCAGACAGTGAGTGTGGCGCTGGCGGTAGAGAGCAGCACGGGGCAGTCTTTCTCGCCTCTGACAAATTTGTGGTGCATTTCCCCCCCCCCCTCTCTATCAAGACGTCGTTGCCTTCCTTTCCGGTCGCTTGTCTACTCAGAAGAAGAACGACTTCACACCCAAAAACGACGAACTGGCGTTTTCACGAATCAACACAGACCCTTGCCTGGCTTGCGTCGAGGCTCTGGAGAAAGTCGAACAGATGACTAGATCAGGCTTGGGCGGTGGAAAGAACGCTGACACCTTCTTGACGGAGATCGGCGTCGCATTTCACAGTCTCTTGCTGGATCATCTTCGGAAGTTCACCATTAGTGCTGCGGGAGGAATCATGCTGACAAAGTAAGTCGATGGCGGGAAGATGTTGCGTGCGACTGTGTGCTCGGTGTCTCGGATTGCTGATGGGCCATGCTTCACAAACAGAGACTTGGCCATGTACCAAGATGCTATCTCATCGTTTGGCATTCCAGCCCTCTCGGACCGCTTCGAGATGCTTCGACAGCTCGGCAATCTTTTGTGAGTACTCGCGTTCTGATGCCCTGGAATAAAGCAAGGAAGGAGCTGCTGATCAAGTGAGTCACCCCGCATCCATCATCATAGCATCGTACAGCCAGCCGTTCTCAAGTCCTACATGCGAGAATCGCATCTTTCCAAGATTGAAGAAAGACTTCTTCGGCCGTATTTGCTACGACGAGCCGACTATTCTAGTCATGTTCGAGATCTCAACGAACTCGGCAATGCCAATGCTAGCACAATCCATGGCACTTCATCTAACGGAATACCGACCAACAGCAATGAAGTGACTCTGAATGGAGTAGCACAAGGTGCCGTGTTCGGTGGAGCAGGAATCAGCGAAAGTGAGAAAGAACTTCGACTGAAGAGCGTCTTGACTGAACTGGAGAAGTGGAGCAAAGAAGAGGATGGTCAGATCAGCACTCGAAACTCAGAGTTGATGGAGAGCCTCTGATTGCGATTGATCGATGATGATGATTAATAATCGCTATTGCTCCTGTCAACCACTGTACAAGTAATACAAGTCAAGCTCAGGGATGGATTCATCGTCCACCCTCGCTGACACAAACTGTCTATGACTCGTCGACCTTTCGCTCTTGTCGCAGTCGAGCCCGTCGGTCTCTCGCAGGTTCGTCTGTCTTTGACTCTTCCAATCCACCAACGCCACGTCCCCATCGACCTGCCTTTGGTCCCCAATCTTCTCTTACTCCCCAAATGTGCGCTTCGGATAGGACCGGTGGACCTGCATCCCTCGTATTCCTTCTCTTGTCATCTTTTGCGACATTGAAGTAGGAAGCTTCATCGGCAAAGTCACTGCTGGCTTGCTCTCTTGATAGATCCGATGGGCCATCGTGATACTGAGAAGTGGCGGAAGAGAGAGTCGTGGTCGTCGTTGTAGAGGGCGCCTTAGCTTTTAATTCATGATGTTGCATAGAGGACCAAGCATCCATGTCGCCTTCTAGGAGTGGTTTCCAACTGGTGTTCGACCATGAAGAATGACTCATTTCCCACAGTCGAGACACAGCTCTTTGATACGCAAATTGTTCTTCTTGGCCAGAGAAGATTGACAGGTTCCTAGCACTACCTTTTTTGCTGCTACTTTTGCGATCTTCCTCTTGCTGTCTACTTTCTCGACCGGGCTCTACTCTGCTGCCTCGTTCGACACTGGAGCCATATGCTGAAATGTTTGGCCGGAAGCCTTCTTCTGTGTCTTGCATAGCTTCGCTCAGCGTCTCGCTTTGTATCAGATCGCTCGTCTGCAATAGATCTTGAAAATCTTCAGTGACTTGGTCTTGCTCTATGATCGCCCCTCCCTTGATCGAGTTACCGCTGCTGCTGCTGCTGCTCTTTCTTCTCTCTACTTCTCGCGCTAGTTCGGCACCCTCTCTGGCAAAGAAGATCTTGGTCAGAGGAACGTGAGATTGTAGGATGATCCTACACTTTGCTTCGTAGAGTGCATCAATCAACGTGATCATCCGTCTGGCTTGATTACGATGAACCAGATCCAATGCCGGAATGTCATCGAGTATGATGACAGAGTAAGAAGATGCCAGAGTGAGGTAGTCTGCCGGTCCAAGAGGCGTGTCACATAGTTGAGAGAAAGTGTAGCGAGCAACAGACGGAAAATCGTTCGTTGCAGGGTATGATTCCGGTACAGGGACACTTCGATTGTACACCTTGATCACATTCGGCACTCCCATTCTACCGCCAGTGACCTCCTTCACAACCTTCTTGAATTCTTTGTCTTCATCTGGCTTTCCTTTGATGTAGAAGGTGCTGTTGCTATCATCTGATCTGTCCCCCAGATTAGCGAACTTATCCCATCCCTCCTTCCATCTTTCCAATCTCCAGTCTTTGCCTGATACCTCCACGACCGGACATCTTTCCTTTAACGCACCCAGAAAGGCAATAAGACTTCTCCTTTGAACGTTGTTCTCATAGAGATCTTCGGGAACTCTATTGCTCGTTGCGACTACGACTCCTCCTAATCTCCAGTAACTGGTAAGGATCCTTCGCAGAAGTGTGGCAGAGGCAATATCAAGTAATTGCAACTCATCAAACACCAAGACATGACCATATGTTAAGAACAGCTGGGAAGCGACATGCATAGGCAGAGTAGTACCTAGTCCTGCCGTCTGATCTTCTTGCCTTTCCATCTGCGCTAATTTGACCACATCCATGCCTCTATTTGCTTCGTCATCCAATGAAATACCGTCCAAGGAAGACACTGGAATCGAAGAAGACCCTTGATCAGGTCTAAAGAACGGCATACCTTTCAAAGATCTAGCCCAATCACCAATCGACTTGTTCCCACGGCTACCACCACGACCACCACTTTCCGGTCGATTTGTTTTCTCCCAAATAGCCCCAACACCTCTTTCTGGGAAGACGTTGTCTTTCATAAAGTACTGCGACGTTCCCATTGTTATCCGTCTCCTTTCGGCTTCGATCCATATCAATCGATATATACTGAGCAGGAGGTGATGATAATGCCGTCTGAACTTCCCTCGTATAGGCAAACAGTCAAACCATAAATCGACGAGGAATGATTTTCCGGTTCCTGGCTTACCAGTGAGGAGCAAGCCTTGAGGTGTCCCTAAAGCTTCGAGTTGCTGCTCTTCCGACAGATAACGTACCAAGGCAGACACGTTATCATCGGAAGGAGGATGCTGCTGTTCTTCTTTCCCTTGACCAGGCACGCCAGTGTTTTGACCAGATTCGTCGTGTAAAACGCCCAGCAGATGAGCGGGGGGTGTATAATCTTGCAGTTTTCTACTGAGCTTTCTCAATTCGATCAACACCCGAATTTGCTCAGAATCTTGCTGAACGAGACCCTTCGATACCATGGCTCTGTATGCCAACAGAGGATCTGTGACTTGGAGCGCCAGACTCGCCAGCTTGGAGCGGCAAGCAGAGGTAGTGCATAATTGCCTTCGACATGTTGCTATAAGGCCATCCGGTATTCTGACAGGTCGCCTTCCAGAGGCTCTGGCCAGCATGATGGTCGCTTTTCCGGACTGTGTCTGTGTGATGTAAGCATGAGAGTGAGCCAAGCAACATCCCTCCCCCTCCCTCCTCTCCACTGTCGTCCGTGCATCGAGCTTTCGATATTATCAAGTGGAGCTGCTGACTAAAATTGATAGATGCAAAAGAGAGAGAAAATAGAATCAGGACACGCCGGAGACTTTGCTGTGCCTTAAGTCAAGAACAATAAAAAGACGGACGGACTTCTCAAAGATCATTATCCCTCCCCATCATAATCATCACCTCCATCGAAGATGTTCACTGGTATAGTAGAGCTGTTGGCGCCCATAATCGACATTCAAGAGCAAGACAGTACAAAATCAGGAGGTGACGGATACAGTATCACGATTGGACAATGTGCTGAGATACTGCAGGATTGCACGATTGGCGACAGTATATGCGTGAACGGCACCTGTTTGACAGTCACAGAATTCGACACCACAAAGCAGGGTGGATTCTTCAAGATTGGGGTCGCACCAGAAACGCTCAAAAAGACGAATTTGGGAGCTCTGAAAGTAGGGAATAAGGTCAATTGTGAAAGAGCGATGCAAGCACATACTCGATTCGGAGGTCATTTCGTACAAGGTCACGTTGACACTACTGCCATGATCCGTAGCGTAGTCCCCACCGGAAATGCTCTCACCTTGACGCTACGTCTCAACAACGATCCCAAAAATCTGCCACTGCCTTCGACACTGTCGCCTTACTTGATTGCAAAGGGGTACGTGACACTGGATGGAGCTTCTTTGACGTTGATCGATGTCTCGCCTGCTACTGGTGGGAAGATTGCCGAGACTGCGGGGGAAACCAGAGAAGAAGCTGGAGGGGTGACCAACACGAACGAAACAGTTGAATTCAGCGTCATGCTCATCAGGCATACACAGGAAGTAATCGGTCTAAGTGCGAAGAGACCGGGCGAACTCGTCAATGTGGAATTAGATGTAAGGACCTGCGCAATTCAGTCTGCATGATCGTAGAGAAATTTCGGCTCACAACTTTCCATTTCTGCCTCCTTTCAGATGGTCGGGAAATATGTTCATCGAGCGGTGCTGGGCGGTCTCGCACAAGAGGAGCAGCAGAATCCAGTAGATGCAGGTCCAGCAGCACTGGCAGGTGAAGCAACGTCGGCGAATGATACTCTTACTACCATGATTGAGAGGACAGTGCGAAAGGTGCTGGCAGAGCAAGCAAAGGCGTCCTGAACACTCAGAGGATTTGGAGTGCACAAGAGTCGGACTACGACAATAGATCGAACAGGGTGGCTGCAAAGTTGATAGCAGGGAATATCGTTGCAAATTACATGCAGAAGCCGTGGTAAAAGTACAAAAGCAGACAGAGGAATGTAATAGTACAGATATAGTAACGATTGTGTGCGAGGGAGAAGAGGGAAGAGAGGGGATAGAAGGGCAGTTCAGAGCAGGCTACTGCTGATGCTGCTGCTATAATCGTCGTCGGCATCACTGCTTTGAAGCTGATTCAGCTCCGTTTCCTTGGAGGGATATAGTCTTCCTTGAAAGTACTCGTCAGCTTGATGTACTTCTTTCTCGTCGATCAAGAGTCCGTCCAACCAAGCGAGATTGGGGCAAGCCATAGCTAGAGCACCACGATGCAGAAGTCTCTGTAGTCGATATTGAGCGGGCAATGTTCTTACGAATCGATTGTCAGAAGCGACAAAGAGTGCGTTGCTTTTACTTGCTTCGACGGTCTGATCACCTTCGTTTGCCGAGAAAGACGATAGATCGGGAGCAGGTGTCCGTTTGTGAAAGAACGACTTGTTCATCGAGCCTTCTTCCAGGGCACCTTCCGAGTCTTGGTGCCGCTGCTCCTCTTGTACGTTTCCAGTGAAGTGCGGGACGTCTGGTCTAGAGATGGTGGGATTTGGGAAGGGCGGCAGGAATGCTTTGTTGAGCTGTGGCATTCCATGCACAGTAGACGAAGTATTAGTGGATGTGGCGGACAGCACGATTGGAGGGTACAACCCCATAGTACAAGGATTCATCCGAACATCAAAGACTGCCAATTCATCACATCCGGTCAGGCTTTCGACTAGTTTGCGACTCTTCTTGATACGGCAACCGATGATGCTGAATCTCTTCAAACGTTGAAGATTACGAAGGACAGGCAGCGTTTCGAATAGATTATAGTCTGCATTCAATTGACGCAGATTTGGGACCAGCTCTGGTAGATCCAAGGGCAGCGAAGTAAGTTGGCAAGCCGACAGTTCGAGGTAGACCATACTGTAGAATCTGGTCATGGAGGGAGGAGTAGTACTAGGGAAGGCGCGGTTGGTCAGGTCGATTGTGCAAAAGGCATTGCCAGACAGGAAAAGTCGCTTGATATCTCTGATCTTGTTACCAGGCCAATCGATCCCGTAGCCGCTTCCATTCTGCTGTCGTAAGCTGAGATTATCGAGCTTCTGAAGTTGGTCAATATTCTTCACCTCTTGCAACGAACAGTCGTCGGCGTACAGCGTGCAGAGATTCTTTGCGGGACCGACATCTAGGGTGAGTAGAGCAGTGTTACCACTGAGGCGAAGCTGCTTCAGTCGAGACATTCGAGTGCCTAGATCAATGCTGGATAGATTGTTGTGATCTAAATTGAGGCATCGGAGGCGTTTGAGAGACGACAAGCCTCGAACGGTGACGATGTCGTTGTGAGATAAGATCAAGTCTTTCAAGCGAGGCCATTGATTCGCAGCAATGTTGATCACTTGCAGGTCATTGCCTCGTAGATTCACCGACTCAAGTTTACTCAACCCTTGAATGCCCTCCATCGAAGAGACGCCGGTACTTTCTGCTCGTAGATGCCGCAGATGCACGAGTTCCCTCAATGACATTAGCGAGTCATCCACATGGTTGAAGCTGACATCTAGAGACTCTAGATTCTTCAAATGACCAAAGGAGACTGTCGGCGGGAGCCTGTTGCGGGCAATGGAGAGAATTCGGAGGGAGCTCGGTAGTCCGGTAAGGTAGCTGATCTCATTGTCGTCCAAGACGGCTTCTTCCAGCGAAGGGAGGAAATCTTTGAGGCGGATGACGCTCTCCACTCGTCGCTTGCTCAAGTTGACGAATTTGAGTCCCTGCCAGCCCGGTTCCCAAGGCGCTACGTCAGTGATTAGCTCCAGGATCTTATCGTGGGCTACGTGAAAGCTAGCGTTTGTCAAGAAGCTGGCGTTTTCCTTTCCGTCACCATGTGGACCTCTCAACATCGAAAGATTCCAAGGTGATCGAGCGCCGTTATTACCAGTAGGTGTGAAGTTGAGCATACGAGTGGGTGTCTCTTGCCGACGCATGTCTATCTCGTCCACACTGTCATCAGGCCCTAGTGCAAGTTGTGCCAATTGTCGTAGAAGCTCTTCCACCTTTTCCACCCGTTGCTGCGATCGTATCTGATTGCCATCGGCAAAGCTTATCGACCTTGGCTCTTGTCGGTTCGTCATTGGCGATCGATTTTCCGGTGTAAGGAGCGATCGACCGGTCTTGAGAATCGATCGAGGTGTCGAACTTTGGTGCGACTGATGATTGATCGAGGGTGACTTGGGAGCGCTGAGGTATCGATGCTGCTGCTGCTGCTGCTGTGTGGCAGGCAAGGACGGGAGACTGACATCCCTGATCGACTCACTGAAGTGACTGGTGCTAGCAGTGGTGTCGCGGCTCATCTGTACCTCGTTGCGCAAAGCTGACTGAGACTTGGGAGCATGATGAAACGATCTCTTCTCGACCAGCAAAGACTGCGAGGCAAAGCTTTCGATGTCTCTAAATGGATCACTGGTCTCGTTGCTCGAGTCTATCTGCTCTCCATCTCTTTGACTTGAGGTCTTTGCAGGGACCCACTTTGACTTTGTCTTGTCGAATGTCATACGTCCGTTCGCCATGCTCTCCAATTCTGCTGTGTTTACATCTTCGGGTCCAATTTGAAGCATGCCTCGTTGAACAGTCTCCCTGGTGTCTTGTTGAAGGATATTCTCCAGTCCTTTTTGCGTCGGCGGATCAATCGAGACGACTGGGATCGCCAGGATATGACCAGAGGTAGCGGGAGTCGATTCCGGTATATCTTGCCATTCTTCTTCTGCAGCCTCCCTCTTCTCTTCCTCAATCTCTTCATCTACTTGATTTGCAGCACTCCACAAGCGAAGTATCTTTCGTGGACTCTGACCTTTTCCCAGTGGCCGCAATGGTCTTCCTCGTGAAGAAGAGGGTTCCGGCGTTGGCGCCTTTTCTCCTCTTCGACTGACGAGGAGAGAAGATGCAGAAGACTTGCTGCTAGCTTCACTTGGAAATCGAATCAGTTTCAACTGCTCCTTGAAAGCGGGAGCATTTCGGACATAGTCTCTTGGAGATTCATCGTGCGCCGATGATTTGATCTCGATCTCTCCACTCTGCGCATCCCCATTCAGCGGCTTTGAAATTTGTGCTGTAGACCGTTGCCAAAGCTGAACCTTGTCATCGTCTACGCTCTCCACGTCTGTCTTCGGCCTTTCGTCTACCCGCAATCGCTTCCTTTCCCTCTCGCTCCTATCTTGCTCTACGAGTCTGGACACAAGTTGATGTGCGTCTCCTGCCTTCCTCTCGGATCGTGGTGTGTTGAGAATGTGCTCAATCTCCGCTTCGTGTGTTCCTCGAGGAAGAAGTCGCATGAGACCATGAGAGACAGACGGCGTACTTGGTACGACAAGCTTCTCCGACTTCAGGACGGGAGATGCAAAAGTGAAAATACATTGCGGGACATCGGCTGAATGCGCATCTTCGATGAGCTCAGCAGCATCTTGCAGGAGGTCACTGCTCTTGTCAGCCTCATCTTGCCACCCTCTTTCCGCCTCATCCTCCTCACCCTCCCGTTCCTCCTCCTCCCCAGCAATGATCTCCATACTTACACTCGATTCCTCACCGACTTCTCTCAGATCTTTCGGAGCAGCTTCTTGCATCTCGATCTCCACCTCTCTCTCGCTGCTATCATTGACCTCTAGCCTTTGAGCCACCTGTTCCACACCTTTCGACTGTCCCTGCTCTAGCAACATCGACATGTCCTTCCACATCGACTGTAACTTTAGCTCTTTCCTCCTGAACATGTCGGCACGCTGACCAATCTCTTTGATGTTGAATGCAGGCAACCGCTGAGGATTGTCGTCGACGTGGGAATGTTCGATAAAAGTGGCTTCCTCTGTTGTTGTCGCCATACCTTGTCCGTCGATTGCTGATTGGAACTGACTTCCACCTTCGTCATCGTCCTCGTCCTCGTCATCATCGTAGTCATCTCCGACATTCCCGCCCTTCCCTTCCCTCCCTGCTAAGGTTGTCCTCGTATGCGAACCTGATTTTTCTTCGGAACTAGTACTGAATATGCTCTCTGATGATGGCAAAGGAGAAGCAGGCTCGTTCATTTGTATGCCCTTCCTCCTCTCCTCGTCGAGATCTCGCTCATCTTTGCAACTCTCCCGCTCCGGCCTTGGCTCATCGCTAGCGCTCCTCTTGTGGCTAGCAATACGCAACGAAGGACTGCTAGGGCCCGCTTGGAGCAACTCCGAATCACTCAGTCGCCCCGGCGAGTTGCGATCTCCTCCTCGCCTCTTCTTCTTTTTCTTCTTGATATCGATGGAAGGTAGACTGCTTCCTGGTAGCGATACCGCTCGAGCTACCGTCGCCGTATTACTGGATGATCCCTCCTCACTACTGACACTGCCAGGGACCCCTCCATTACTTCCCGGTTCTGTCGTTAAATTTGTTTGCAGGCTATTTCTTGTTACTTGAGATGCAATGGCAGAGGTCGACGCTGGTGTGTGCTCCGCTTCTATCCAGCTCTCACTGAGATCGAGGAATGCAGACGAGTCTCGCCAAGCATGGGCAGTATCTCCCATTAGCGCATTTGTGTTATCGAGTGCAGGAGACGAAACGGAGCAAGGAAAGATAATGGCCTGAAATGATGGTGTATCCTAGCAAGGGTAAACACTTAGCAACCACCAACACGCAACCAACGGGGGAGGGCCAAAGGGAGGTCCAAAGTCAAAATCTATAGATTTTAGACGCTTAAACATCGACGCGATTGACACAACGCGTGGATAAAAAGCTTTTGGCTTTGCATAATCTGAGGGATGATTATCAGTATTTATAAGGGATGCTGATTGTAATGAAACGGCTGTATGGTCTAGAGGTATGATGTTCCCTTTGGGTATTTGTATGCAGTACATAATTTAAATGGGAGAGATCCTGGGTTCAATTCCCAGTGCGGCCCCTTTCCTTTTTTTCTTTTTTGAATCTTACCGGGCGCGTTCCTCCTTACCATGAAGTCTCGTCTCTCACACAAATCTCAGGCTATTGTTATGATTTTACCTACTTGAGCAGGCAAAAGATATTGTTCATTCGAGGCGCTAGCGTTTACTTTACTTGAAGCATGTTTCACGGCCAGGGGAGATGATGGCTGCTTGAGGGAGGGGGTAGGGAGTAATTTTCAGTATTGTCCTGCGCTTAAAGATTGTTGGCCTTTGCGAAGCTGAGCATCTCAGCGTAGACCTTCTTTGCGGTGGTGTGAACGTTGATGGCGTGGCCAGTTCTGCCAGGTGTGAAAGAAGTGGCATTCTTGGAGTTGGGGTAGAGGGTCGTAGCAGCTGTCTGACCCAATGATACTCCATTTTCATAGGGATTGTCGAAGAAGAAGATGAAGTCATTTTCGCCAGTCAAGACTTGGACAGGTCCGGTGAATCCAGGTGCAGGTGCTCCAAGGGATCCGATGGTGAAGAGAGGACCTTGTGTTACTGGTTGTTCGGTGCTTCGTTGAAGCTTGACCGAGGCAGGGATGACGGTAGCAGGGTAATTGAAATTAATCTGACCACTGTACGGTGTTCCAGTGACGAGATAATTTTGAGGGACAGATCCAAATCGGTCAGGGAAGACGGTGCTTGCTTGAGTGTAGATGGCAGAGAGGATGTAGAATGGCGCACCGGTGGAGTTGGCAGAGAAGCCGGTCAAGATGATTCCATCGATCAGCTCGGGTGACTCTTGACTGAGAGACTGCGATTGAGCACTACCGTAAGAGTGTCCGATGAGAAGAGTCTTTTCCCATTTCTTCCCTCCGATCTTGGTGGTGTTCTTGAGCATGTTGGCAACGCTCTTTAAAATCCCAACTTCGGTAGCTCCTTGAATGACATTGTATCCGTCTTGGGGCATCTGAGAAGCGCCAGTTCCGATTCGGTCATATCGGAAAGTGCTGATTCCCTTGGCGGCAGCTGCGTACACGTACGAGTAATCCTCAGCAGGTACGCCGTCACCTTGGTAGTTCCAGTAAAACGAATCGAAACCGATTCCGTGAAGCAGCAGTTGAATAGCACGAGAGGAGTCAGCGTTCTCCTTGGGTGTGCAGAGTACTCCACTGATTCGGAAGGTGTGTGTCTTCTCTGCTTTACCTGTAATGTAGTCGGAGGTGAAAGCAGACATGTTGGTGATGAATTCGACGGAGAGTTCAGAGTATCGGGACTGGTTCGTTTGAGGAAGCAGAGTCTCAAAATTGAACTGAGTACGATTGGCGACCGATTCGACATAGTAATCCTTTCGCTCACAGTTGGCGTTGGAGACACCGTCAACTTCATTCGCAGGTGTGCTGCGAGCATTGAGTGGGCCGGCCAACACTGCGGCGGGCAGGAGAACGGCAAGGGCGGCGAAAACCTTCATCTTGAGGTGCGAGAAAGGAAGGGCGGGGGGAGGGGGGTGGGCTTGAGGAGATTGTGCAGGGTCAACGTTTTGCGGAGTAAAGGAAGTCACTTATAAGTATTGACACCATCCCCATCTATCTTCCAAGTCCTATTATACCCCACCCACATGCTCGTTAGCGTCGAGGGTGTCCGTCTATGCGAGACATACAGTCCATCCAAATGCCGGGGTCCACTCTCAGAGCTTCTCCCATCGTTTCTGCTAAATGACTGTTCGATTACCGTGCGTCACGCAAGGCGGATTGTCCGATTAGTTCTCTTTTCCCTCCTTTTCTTGTGTCAAATTCGACCTTGACGCAGAAACGATCGCGCTAATGCTATTGGTCAGGGTGGAAGGCAGAATAGCACCCTGTGCGGCATTTCCAAAGTCCGATTGATTTGCCCTATTATTCATCTTGAATCATCTTTCGCTGCTACACGGCTTCTGCTTTAATCTCCGAGGATGGAAAACAGCCAAGAATGTATGGGCATGATCTCGTCATCCTGCGCTCCTGTGTTCCCCCACATAGAAAAAGAGAATTCACTTTGTGGAGGTCGGTGGACAGGAAGGGGAAAGCACGCGACTTATGGGTGGCCCATAACGCTGCAACGAGAGAGCTCCATTCGCTAGAAGGCAATATGTCACACAAAAATACTGGCCTAGGCTGCCTGCCCCTAGGATAGCGAAATCAAGACCCATTGAAGTAGGGTCAGACATCTCTTAGTGTAGCACGCGCAAGACTGAAGAAGACGGAGAGGAGACAAGATTGTAGATCCCTTTCTGTACGATGGGTGGGTGAATTGGGAACACCCTTATCGCATAGCGATGCCCCCTCTTCTCTAGAACATGTTGATCTTGAGCGGCTATACTTTCAAGGAAGAGCACACTTGCCACCTACAAGTGACAGAATATATGGGAAGAACACTGATGGGCAAGCCAGAAGCATGCACTGATCTTTATCGCGACGAATCACCGATTCTGATCAGTTTTCTGGAAGGGAAGAAGATCGTAGAGACGGCGCCACGCGAGAGATCTGAAGAGAGCGGCGTTGTCACGTCAATGGGCGCAAGCGTAATGAGAACCTTTGTATACGTATAAGTTGATTAGGTACGCCTAGAAGTAGTGCTCGCCCATTTCTACTCCTACCATTACCTCACTTCTTTCCCTACCCCTTCACTTTATCTTCAGCGACGGGCAACATGAGGTCGTTGTTGGTTGCCGTCCTGATCGCCTCTTTGTTGGCCTTTGTCACTGCTCAATGGTCCAACGCAGACCACGAGGTGCGTTGAGGAAGGAATGAAGCACAGGCGAACTGTTTTGCTGGTCTGACCTCCGTTTCTTACCATTTCCTCGGATAGATCTTTGACATTCAAGCGGCTTTGGAGAAGGATGAAGGTCCTAAAGCAAATTTCTACTCAATCTTAAACCTCACAAAAGGCGCCTCAGCCAGAGAGATAGCGAAAGCCTACCGAGCTAGAAGTGTCGAATTGCAGTGAGTGTAGAGAGAGTGGCCAAAGATCATCAGGAAGAACACATGCTTATGAGCAGTTATACTCCGACAGCCCTGACAAAGTCGGCGATAACCCTAGGGCAGTAAAGCGATTCGAGAGACTAGGCTTGATCATCAAGGTCCTTAGAGATGAACGAAGGGATCGATATGATCACTTCTTGACGTGAGTACCTTGGGCGACATCTGCCAATCATTGCTGCATTCGCCTTCCTCATCTGACATGGCTTGATAATCTCTGCCCCACATCCCTTTTTACAAATTACTCAGAAATGGATTTCCTCGTTGGAGAGGAAGTGGCTACTACTATGCTCGCTTTCGACCTGGCCTTGTTTCGGTCTTTGTCTTTCTGATTCTCGTCACAGCGTCTATTCAATTTTTGGTCCTTCACCTCAATTATCAGCGCGATCGCAAGAGACTCGAAGATCTGCAAACTTCTTCCAAACTTCTTGCCTGGGGTCCTCGCTTTCGTTCGATTGAATCAGGGCTGAAGCATGATAATATGGCCGAGTACAACAAGAACGTCATCATCGCCGGAGAAAAGAAGGTACGGGTGCCTTTGAGTGGACTGGATCTGCCTGCCTTGCCTGCAAAGAAGTCTGGAGAAGATGAAAAGGAGTACTGGGACAATGACGAAAAATTGATCAGGAAAGCTATGGCGAAAGGGACGTCCACGCAGAATGCCGGCGAGTGTGGAGGACCTCGTCGTTTCATTGATGCTCTCGTCACAAAGGAAATGGTGTTTGTCATGGAACCATCGTCGAAAGAATGGGTGCCTTTAGACGAGAATGCAGCTCCCAAGCCCAGTGCCAAAAGTACGTGGCCGTTCTCACTTGCCAATTCTTTGCTAGCTAAGGCTGGACTAGGGCGGGAGGGGAACGCATCATCAGAAACGGAGGAGGAAATAAAGACACCTGCAGCGACTGCTTCTGCTGTGGCGAGTAATGGCATGAAGAAGAAGAACAAAAAGAGGCAGTAAATGCAGAATGTACCTTTCATAGAGCTCTCATCATCATAATCATCGTCATCGTCATCATCACAGTATTTGAGACTTGCGCTACCTGAAAAAGTGAGAAGAGGCGAGAAAGGAGTGGTGTTCTCAGTAGAGTGAAATTGTCTACCTGTACCAGGGCGAGAAGGTGATGTTCTGCCACGCGGGCTGGACCGTAGGGATTCTTGCTTCCTGGACAGCCCAACCGTCTCCATCACGGTCTCGGACCAGCTCGTATAGTTGTTCACCACTAGGCAGAAAAGGACCTCCAACGTTGTCGACTGCAGAGATTTGGGTCAAAAGGTCGCGAGGAGGACGTCTGAGTAGTTGAAAGACCTCCTAAGCCGAACTGCACCGATGACCATACTCACGCCTTTGAAATTCCATTTTCTTGCTGTCTTCGTTGTAGCAGAGCTGTGTCACAGAGGGGAGAAAGGCCGTCAACAAGGTGTGAGGAAGGAAAAAGGAGGTCCAGCCAGGCTCTTTTCCATGTACCTTGTACCGAACACTGTCGGCTTCTGGGATTGGTTGCGGTGTCGCCGACATGTAGCGCGGTAGATTGGCGGCCATGAGCAAGGTGGCCGCAACGCTTATTGGTTGCATCATTGTACGGCTGGCAGTGAGCCTCTCTCCCTGCTCTACAATCCTACTAGCATCGACTCAGTGACTCACAAGACCGGTAGAATAGCCAACAACCAAAAGACTGCCGTGGAGTTCATGCCTGCATTGGCCGCTCCACGCAGATCGGGCCAATCGACACCAACTTGCGTGTGAGCTTGAACATGATGGGACTCGCTGGAGGTGGCCTGATCTAGTGGTACACATAGTTTGTCCAAGCGCCTCTTCCAAGTATTGTTTGCACTCAGATCGTGAATTGTCCGCCAGAAGAAGTGAAATGCAAAAGCGACGTAAAGCAAGTATTGTATCACAAGGACGCCGGTCTCCATCCGATGCTTCCATCGAGCCATAAA
Organism: Exobasidium rhododendri; assembly: GCA_026210745.1. Taxonomy (NCBI): domain Eukaryota; kingdom Fungi; phylum Basidiomycota; class Exobasidiomycetes; order Exobasidiales; family Exobasidiaceae; genus Exobasidium; species Exobasidium rhododendri. The sequence goes on from CP110630.1 coordinate 4,034,879, forward strand.
GAGGCTGTGCAATGCAATGTTAACCTTCGGTGTAAGGCGTCTCTCTTTTGTCCCCGAAGCGATTGACTCACCAGGCACATCCTATGAGGAGGATCAGGATTTCAATAACGTCGGCCACTGTGTTCAGAACCCCAATCTTCTCTATACTTGACGAGACGCAGTCTATCTGGCCACTTGTCCATGCATTGACGACTGAGGATGGATACGAATATGATAAGCGTCTCCTGATCACATCCGCAAGAGACGGCCTCACGATCACCTACACGAGACAAAATTACCTGCTGCCACAGAATAGAGGATGAGAGCGACTACGTTGAGGAGTCTCAAGAAAAGACTGGTAGCATCGATCCATCCACTTGGAACGATTCTTTTGCTCAGTAGTCCGTACAGCTGTAAGGCTACGTCGACTAGGAGTGGAACCGCAACGGCGAACATGACATGTTGCGCGAGAAAGTGCGGTGTAGACTCGTTATTGGCTGCGTATGCTCTCGTCGCGGTGGCAGAGACCATCACAGCGAGAAAAAGTGTCAAGGGGATCAGAAAGAAGAACATCTCTTTGTCCCCTGCATATGACTTCAATCGCATGAAAGACACAACGAAGAAGACGAGAAAGCTGAAGAAGAAAGCCAGAGAACTGAAAGAGGGAGCGGGTGTCTCTTCCGTCAGTAAACAGGAGGAATGTTCTCGCGCTCTAGCTCCATATACTCACGCCATGACTTCGTGTGCACCACTCGGCAGACCTCCAAGAAAGGAAGTGACCCATTCACGATCACATTGACATATTCCCCCCTGCAACTGAGAAGTAGACGAGGGCCATCCTGAGGGTTCTTGATCGGAAGGCATGATCGGCAACGCTGACGGTGAGGACTGGATCGTGCTCGTCTTCGTTTCATACACTGTCTGATACTGAGCTGTTGAGCCGAGCGTAGGTGTCGGCGCAGATGTAGGCTGTGTTGCAATCGTGCTTGTCTGGGTGACTGTCTGGAATGCTGTTGTAGTACACGTCGTACTCTGGCCAAACTCATCGACGTAGTATGTTTGTGTGACTGTAATGGTCTGGCAATCCTCGCATCGACGTTCTACTCTCGCTGCGACGGCTTCCCTTTGTTGTAGTGGCGTGGGACGTGGCTGTCTGGCTTCTTCTCTTCTCTCTTTAGGCCTGACGAGGAGAGGTCCAGAGGTGGGAAGAGGGAGTGGCAGAGCAAATAGCATTTCGCAACCGGAGGAAGAGGAGGAAGATTGAAGAGGAGCCCTTGATGGTCTGAGCTGACGATGTCCAGCAGACGACTAGCAAGGCGCCCAACGTCACGGCAGGAGCAACAAGATACTTGTTCAACAAACACGGCGCCGTATATTACCCCCCGAGTAAAAAAAAATCGATCGTAGCCCTTTGAAGGGTAGGCAAAAGTATTAAATGAAGATGTCATATATGCTGGTTGCATGTCTAGTACATGAGGTACTTGAAGTGAATGGATGAAGGCAACACTCAATCTGCATGGTGAGGAAGAATCAATAGGTCTCATCTTCGACGTCATCATCAAGCGACCGGCCAATCCTCCTCAGCCTCTCCTCGTAAGCGCCCCTTCCACTGGGGCCACCGATCCCGACGGATTTCCACACGTTTGCGTCTTCTTCCGTCTCGAGGAATTCTCGAGCTCGTTTTCTCATCTCGCTGTAACGAACCTTTCCAGCATCACTCTTTGCAAAGTTTCTTGCCTCGTCCAGGCTCGCAGCAGCAGTCTTATGACGACGATCCGCATAGCCTATGACAACTTTACTCTCTTCTCGAAGCCGTATGAATTGACCGATGCCTAGGATTGTAGTCAGGAAGGTCAATGTGAGGAAGAAGCGCTCGTTACTCGTGTACATTGGTTCCCCCTTTGTGTTTGCATGATCTCGAGAATGTCCATATCCGTAGAACCAGTCCGAGCCAAGATTGTGTGAATCGCCTGCATACGTTTGCCAGCCAAACTTGTCATGCCCCTTGCCTTGACCTCTGAACTGCCATCCTTGTCTGTTCATCGAGCCAGGAGATCCTCGACGTAAAGAGGAACTCCACGCCTCATACGCTTCCCTCTCCTCGGCCGTCTTTGGAAAGCCGCCCTTCCAGACTGGAGGACGGAATCCTCCTCCTCCTCCTCCTCCAAACTGGTGCTCTGGATCCCAACCCAAGCCACTTCGATCGTATACTCGCCGCCTTCCCTCGTCGCTGAGGATGCTGTACGCTTCTCTGATTCTTTTGAAGTCTTCGTTGGCCTTTTCCGGTGTTAGCTCGTTCGGGTTGGGTGGCTTGGATGTAGAAGGCGTGTTGTGCTGTCTTGCAAGCGCTCTGTCGGGATGGAAGATCTTGACCAGCTCATAGTAGCGTGCCTTTATTTCGCCGGACGATGATTGGCGGGACAAGTGGAAGATGTCGTAGGGCGACGCTTTCTGAGATTTTGGCATGGGGAACTGACTGCCACGACTTCGCTGTGTAGCTGCATTTGCCCGAGTCGACTGCGAGCGTCGGAATTCACTGTACGGTCTGCCATTCAAGGCGTATTCACAGCTTCTTGTTGCCCTCCGAGAAGCTGTCGTCCCAGCAGCCCGGAACATAGCATGGCAGATCAAGCAAGAAGTAGCAGTCATCATGGCTGTGCAAGAGTCCTGCTCGCCATCACTGTCCCTTCTGTAGGTTCCAGTGAGAAGGAACGAACAGAAAGTGCAGCGGCCCAGGGAAGCTCTAAATTTTACCAACGATGATGTCAGCAAGATTAAGCAAAGCGGACGTGCGCGAAAAGTATTTAGAGGCCTCAGGCTGGAGTGGGTAAAGATGTAGAAACCCATGGCGAAGGTAAAAATAAACTCGTGGACTCCAGTGTTCCTCTTGGGCGTAAAGCTCTCTGCGCTTACCGGGGTAGTTCATGCAAGATGCAAGGGAGTGGTTGATTGATTGGTTGATGTATAGAGTCACTAGTATGTTGGAGTAATTAACAAAGTCGAGAAGTCTGCTGAACATCAGAAGAGCGATGCAGTGTTCCTGCGAAGCACATCTCACCAGACTTTGCTCCTTTTGAAGCCAGCTCTCGTTCGCCTTCCCCACATCTTGACACCGATCGCTGACAACGAGAGAGGATGATCGCGGGGCTGTCGTCTATGACGGAGTATGAGAAGGGGGATATGAGACTTACCTCGCTGATGATTCATGCCATCGAAAAGAGTCCAGAAAAGAGATTGACCCTCTCCACTCTGTACTCGAGATTGATGGAATTGAATCCTGACCTGAGGAAAAGGCAGACAGATTGGCAGGTGGGTACGAAAGCTAGAGCGAAAGCAGAAGAGGGACCGGGATTTAGGATTCACACACGATCACGTCCTTATAGGGCACCGTCCGACACACGCTTAGTGCCAGCACGATGTTTGTTCGGATTGGGAACGCTGGAGCGGGAGAGTGGACGATCAACCCTAAAGGAGAAAGGAGCACACACAAAAATCGACAAAGTAAGCGAGTCCGGGATGAAGCTGTAAAGATGCCGATACGGAAGAGCTGCTCTTCGAAGAAACGACTGGGTATGACTCGAAGGCTGAGCGAGACCTTGTTGTCACAATGCTCTCTACTACCAAGGAATGTCAACGGTAAAGCACGATCGCCAAAGTCGAATCCCACGAAATCGACAAGCACCATGAAGTCGTGCGAGCTCTACACAGTCTCAATGCCAGTGCAGGTGCAACCAAGAGTCACCTCATGGCTCAAGAGTCACTCCTTCAGCGAAGACCGCTTCAGTGATGACCCCTTTATCAAATCAGAAAGGACGCAAGTGAAGAATTTGCCTAGCCAATTTGTTGACACCACTCGAGAGCCTTTCCCTCCGCTGCCCCAACTGGACGCTCTGCACATGATCCATTCTCAGACTTCATCCACCATCACCTTTTCCCAGTCCCAATCACAGTAGGAGGCATACCATCTGAACAATGTAGCATAGTGTAGGATATTGTGTGATGTTTGGAAGTGATGGGAAAGGCTTGAGACCAGCTGGCTGCGAAGTCGACGTTGACACCAAGTAGGCCGCGATCATTACACGTGTGTTCTGCCAGATGTGCACGAACCTCTCAAATCAGACTTTCAGGGCAATGGCTATGCGGCGAGACTTTACATCGTCGATTAGGACTCTCTCTCTCTCCTTCCACTCCTCTTCAATTTTTACCTTGATAGAGCAGCTTCTCCGACCTGACATGGTGGACGTCTTTTCAAGGAGGGTCGATCTACTGGCGGCACTCGTCTGCTTCGTCTTCCTTTCAATACTGCAAGTCTGCAGCGGACATATGATTGAATTGGAAGCAAGCTCAAAAGAATGTTTCTTCGAAGATCTCAACCCTGGCGATCAGGTATGCAAAAGGGGTGCCCTTAGCTATGTTCGATGAATGCATGATAGCTTACTTATAGAATTTCATGTGATGTGCTCAGATGACACTGACGTACCAAGTTGGCGGAGGAGGACATCTGGACATTGATGCGACATTGACTGACCCAAACCACGAGAAGCTTTTTGAGCTTTTGAAGAAGGATACAGGCACATACAGCCTCACAGCTCAACACACCGGTCGATATGATTATTGCTTCAGTAATGAGTTCAGCACCGTGTCAGACAAGACTGTCAGGTAAGTCGCCTTTTGCGCGACTCTCGTCTCGTCTTTTTGACGGTGTATTATTGTTCAGCGGCTGACGTGGTCTTCCTGAGACAGCTTCAACGTGCATGGAATCATCTACGTTCCTGACGATGGAGAGATGCTACCCATCGAGCGGGAAATACGAGATCTAGCAGCTGGTCTGCAGGCAGTCAAGGATGAGCAGGAATATCTTGTCATTCGGGAAAGAGTACATCGTAATAGTGAGTAAGGGGGAAAAGGGCACAGTTGCATAAGTATAGTCGTTGATTGGTAAATGGCCGACACTTGGTAGCGGCCGAGTCTACGTTCTCGCGTGTGAAGTGGTGGTCAGTGATTCAAGCGTTCTTGCTTGTGGGAGCATGCTCCTTTCAAGTTTACTTTGTCAAGAGGCAATTCGAAGTCAGGCGAGTGATCTGAGTGAATTCTCTTTTTCGCCGCTTCATGCAAATTTGATCAAAGTGCCATGGAGAGAAGAAGAAGTGTGATGATCACGACTAGTACATGAAGTGGGAAGAGTGTGAAGCGCATGTGGACGATACAGTAGCGAATGTCGCAGCAAGGTCTAAAAGTACAGTATGAACAAGAAAGGCATGGTGTATGTAAAGAAAAGCATTGGCTAAGGAGGAGGAGGAGGAGGAGGAGGATTGTGAGAGGGAGGGGGAAAGGAGAGTCCGATCAAAGTGGTACAAGAGGATGAAAGGGAAAGCGTCAGGATAAGAGATTCGACTCGTCATCTTCTTCTAGCAAGACTGCCCAATTGGGGCCACTATCATTGGCAGCTTGCGCGTGATTTTTGTTCTTTGTGTGAAGAAGAGTGACGGGACGAACAGTAGCTCCGGCTCCCGTACTGCTAGGTTTGGCAAAGTCACTTTTGTGGTGATGATTCAGATTACGAAGCGACTCCTCTACTGACAGCGAAGGACCTCTCTTCTTCAACTTGGATGGCTTGTGTTCAATGACTGTTCTATCGGTAGCTTGACTAGACGTGCTGCCATTCGAGCTGGTGCTTGTGATGCGATGGACTTCATTACTGCTCTTCACTTGGTTGCTGATAGCTTTCATTGGCTGTCTTGCGGCTGATGCTGGCGTGAAGCCGGGTTGACGAGGGATACCTGACGTCTTTGTCGAAGGAGTCGGAAGTCCATGCTGACTCTTTGATTGAGGAGTGGCCGCGACCCGCTGTGCAGGATTGGCCGTCTTGTGCGTGCTCTCCACTCTGCTCCTCTTGCCTTCATGTTGCGGGGTGGCAGCAGTCGGCGCAGTCGAAGAGACGGTCCGTACTCGCTTCCTTGGCGATCGAGGCTCAACGTCGATCGTGTCCAGAAATCGCACGCCATTGACGCAAAATGCCCGATTCGTCTCTCCTTCCCAAATTGGAATCGTTCGCAGTAATTCTTCCTCAAACTGTGACGAGGGTAACGCTATATTCATCAGCAATGTAGTCTGCATCACACTTCCTCATGCCCTGCCACTGTCACTGACCTTTGGCTTTAATACCTTAATCCTTTTCCTCATCTTCTCTTCTCGAAGTAGTCTGCCCGGATCTCGCTTTTGACCATTGTTCCCCCTTCCCATCAATCGACTAGTGTCTTTTGCGCTTGCTTCCAATTCTTGTGATTCCTCCAGCAGCTTGTTGTACTGCCTTATCAGCTCCAGCGGTTTCGCTTTGATCTTGACTTCATCGCTGAGTTCCTTTACCTTTTCCTCATGCAAAGACAGCAGCTCATCCGAGGGCTCCACGCCTGACTCATCTCCGTCTCCCAAGTCATCGAAGAATTCAGGAAAGTTGTCCCTCCTTTCATCTTCCGTCATGAGCAGCTGATCCCACAGCGTGGCAATATCTTCTCGGACTTTCGAAACAAACATGGTCATGTGTTCCGCTTTCAGCTCCTTCATCTGCTTTAGTTCTCTCTCGTACGCCTGAATGACTGAAAAGGTGCATCCAGTATTCTCTTGTACAAACTCGTCTACCGCTTCATCTGCCACGTCAAATCGTTTCCAAAGCGAAGACAATTCGTCGTACAGAGTCTGTATCTTCTCAAAACGTCGCTCCTTTTCAGCATCTAATTCGGCAATCCTGTCAGATGCTATTGCTAGATTCTCTAAAGTCGGAGCCATTGCATTTCGTAGCTGCACGCTGCCGATATGTGTGTTCAGCTCCCTCTCTGATCCAGACTTTCGGCTTGGCGTGGCTTCCAAGTGTTCATCGCTGCCTTGCTCGCCTTCTACGAAGACGCCTGCAAATTCGATTCTTCCTTCATCGAGCTCGACTCGAAGGGGCCGGACGTTGAAGTGGTGCAGTACCATAGCCTCAAACGGACTTTCCACCTGCGGCATTATCCACATATCTGACCATTGCTGAAGAATCCTCTTCAATGTCTTTTCTAACTCAAGGCTCCGCTTGCGGACTTCGTCTCCGCATGACGATAAGATGGCATGCAGTTCGGAGGGTCGAGGCAAGGCCAGGACAGTAGTCGAATTCGGTGGAGTATCCAAGTCGATTATCGGTACTTGATCGCCCAATATAGGTCGGTATTCTTCAATGCGAACTACTAGCTTATCTACTTGCGCCTTTCTCGAGGCATAGATGGACTGCAGGCGTCCCAGTTCGGCCTGCAGCTCCTTGATGTGGACTAGTAGTGTGGTCGATTGCTCGGTAGCAGTCGAAATACTCGCTGGCTCATCCAGAAGCGAGTGATACCTCTCGCAGCGCATCTTTAGTGCGTCGATCTCTTCCTTTGCTTCTGTGATGTCTTTTGTGCTCCTTTCCACCTCGCTGTCGATTGCGTTCTGCAGTGCGGATTGAAGTCGTTCTGGTGCATGTCCTAACTCGGCGTAGCATTGTCGCAATTGCTCTATCTGCGCAGCGAAGAGGACGTTAAGGTCCATCTTGGATGGGCCAAGAAACCCTTGAGTAGATGTCGCAAGTTGGAGAGGGGGAAAGTGCAGAGCAGGGTGAGCAGAGTATAGCGATGAAAGGAGGGGGGGGGAAAAAGACCTCGAGGTACCACTAGGCACAAAACTTCATCACTCTCTTTACTACCAAAGCTTCACCCAGGGAGGCAAGTCGCGTCGAGATAGCGCGCCCAGACACGTGTCCAGAGAGCAACACAGTTTGACTGTTCTTTGTGCCAGGGTTTCCATTGAGGCGTTCGAAGCTTACCCCCATATCAAGCGGGCTCGACAGACTGGCCTTCTCTTTCTCACTTATGCCGACATGAGCAGATCGCCAGACTGGGCGACGTGGTCGTACCATAATACAAACCTGGCGCATGAGAAGAGCCCATTCAAGGGGAGAAATGTGGCAAAGGCCATTACTTCCAGTGACCCGGCTGGAGGGGGACTTGCTCTTTTCAAGAAGAGTGCTGGAGACGATCTTGACGAAATTCTATGGCATGAATATGACGCAGTGGACGAGATTGTCGACTTGGACACGGGCGAAGATGACTTGCAAGCTAGTGCTCAGAAAGGCATAGATGCAATCGACTTAGATGAGCTCTTCGCAAACCAGAATGAAGTAAAGAAGGTAGATGGAAATGTCCGGCAATTGGAGCTTTTGGACGACGGTCGCTACCGATTTGATCCTCTTACACCGATCGAATCAAGCTCTTTGCAACGAGCTTTGAAGCTTTCTAAGTATATCGCGCCTACGGTGGAAGAAAAGGAGGAGGAGCATCAGCGACTGCTTGCAGTGAAGGTGATTGCGACCAAGACCGAAAAGGAGGATCCAAGACGCAAGGGCAGGAGGATCAACGAAGAGACCGGAAAGCGGATCTACAATATTGCAACAGGTGCTACTGGAATCACAAGAAAAGAAAATGAAGAAGCAAGGAAGGTGTTGCAGACAATGTGCAAAAGCATGCTACCGAGACGACACTTTGATTGGATCCTCGCACAATTGACGTACAAAGGTTGCGACATGCTAGGATTCAGTGAGATACCTTCCATGCGAACGCTCATCCAAGATCAGGCAAAAGAGTGTGTGTTGAAGGAATCGATGCCCATATACCACTTAGCCTATATCACAAAGCTACTCGCTGATGCTAGCAAGATTAAGACATCCGAACTTGACATCGTTGATCCTACCAGATCAGCACGGGCCAGAGGAGAGCCAGTCGTTTCAGTGAGGAACAGGATGACTCTTCAATCCGAAGCCATATTCAAAGGCCTTCAATTGCTCTTTCCGGCGGCTTTCGGATTGGAGCAAGACGAGAGTCTGGCTCGAGTTCCTTTGATCTTGCCGTGCAATTGCTCGTCAGCGATGGTGGCCAAGGTGGAAGATCCCGAAAAGGTAAAGGGGGAACAATTCGCAGAAGGACGTTCAGGAGGAAAGCTCGATGGGGGGACAGCTTCCTCATCCTCAAAGGAAATGCTGGACAGATCTGAACCGCCAGCCGCACCCCGGACAATACTGAAGGCATCGAGAGAGAAAAAGAAGATCAAGAAAGTGAATATGAGATCTACGACAATAGCTACGACGCCTGCTGCAAGAGTGGTCTCTTTACGCCGGTCTGAAAAGATAGCAGAAGAGGAAAGTGCTCAGCTTTTCTACCAGAAGTTCAAAGCACAGGTGTTGCAGCGAGAAAGCGAAAGAATGGACGATCTAGGCAACAGATCAACAACCAAAACGGACGTGGCGGAACGCAGGGAGACGTCCGAAAGGGAGCGCGACGACAGAAGTGATGCTGCCGAGGTAACGTCATTCTTATCGAGCAGTATCAATCACGAACAAGAAAAGCGGAGAGCGACGAGGCAAGACGCCGCTGGAGAGCAAGAAGAAGCATCGAATAAAACATGTACAAATGATGAATTCAAAAACACCAATGGAAAGCGAAAAGCAGATCTGCAGAAGTTGTCACCGAAGAGAAGTAGAAGAAGTGTCGGCGAAGACATCAAGCTTGCCATGCCGTCCTTTTGGGCAAAGAAGAAGGCTACGTAAAATGATATAGTGTACCGTGTATAATGACTTATTTCCATTTTTATTGAGATGCTTCTTTGTGCCGTGGGGGATACGTGGACGCATGTAGGGCTGATCAGAGCATTCACCAACCTAGCTCAGCGAAGCCCGTGACTGAACGCGCGGGCGCTTGGACCACCGAGCGCGACTTGTGGTTTTGAAAGAGTGACACATTCAACTTCCACTTTAAAGCTCAGGGCAGATTTTATTTGACCACCTTAGCACCGGTCCCTACAGAAGTACCAGTACTGATCATGCGCCCCCAGAAGTAAGCGCCGCATCTCTCCTCTTCTCGCCCATGCCAGTGCGACGCTACTGTTCTACGAATACACAGATAAATCAGCGGCCTTCTCGTCTTCACGATCATAAACAACATGGCCGAGTCTTCTATCGCGGTGGCAGGTGAGCGGGTGAAGTTCTGATTCCAGAAATGTGCAAAGTGGCCACACAAGGCTGACTAGATTGTATATGGTAGTGCGCATAAGACCATTCAGCGTCAAGGAAATTGCCCAACTAGCGCCTCAGGAGAAGTCACAGCCATTTCTGGGAGATGGGGGATTCAGCGGTGCGTCGCCCTCTCGAATGGGATTTGCCTCGGGAAGCAATGCGCCTCTCCTGCGCACCAAATTTCTCCGTCCCATCATTACGCCGGTCGACGACAAGGTCCTCATCTTTGATCCACCCGATCTTAATCCGCTCACCAGGCTTTACAACACCGCCGGTCACAATACATTTGGACATGGAAACAAAAAAGCAAAAGACGTGCGATATGCGTTTGACCGAGTTTTCGATGACAAGTGTGGACAGGAAATGGTGTTCGAGAATACGACGAAACCACTACTGGAAGGTCTCTTGAACGGTTACAATGCTAGTGTCTTTGCTTATGGGGTGAGTGAGGAAATTAGAAAGACACTGTTGTGGGACTTGCAGCAGCCTGGAACAGATGAATTAAATCTATGACGAAACCCCTATCCAGGCAACGGGATGCGGCAAGACACACACCATCAGCGGAACACCAGATGATCCAGGTGTCATCTTCTTGACCATGAAGGAGCTCTACGAACGCATCGAGACATCAAGAGAAGAGTGCGATGTCCAAGTTCGCCTATCTTATCTCGAAATTTACAACGAATCTATTCGAGACTTACTCAGCCCACTACCTACCCCGCCTGGTCAGGGATTAATGCTTCGAGAGGATGCGACGAGAAAAATGAGCGTAGTCGGTATCACTGAGCATGTTCCAGAGTCACCAGAGAGTGTCTTGGAGATGATTCAAGAAGGTAATCTCCGTAGAACAATGAGTCCGACTGAAGCAAATGCAGTAAGCTCAAGGAGTCATGCGGTGTTGCAAATCAACATCACCCAAAGACCTCGTACAGCAGACACCATCACAGAGACGACCAGTGCATCGCTGAACATCATCGATCTTGCCGGATCAGAACGAGCGGCAGCCACCAGAAACAATGGTGCAAGGATGAAGGAAGGTGCAAATATCAACAAAAGTCTACTGGCACTAGGCAATTGTATCAACGCTTTGTGTCAATCTGGCAATCAAAGATCTAAACATGTGCCTTATCGCAACAGCAAGTTGACTCGACTGCTCAAGTTCTCTCTGGGAGGCAACTGTAAAACGGTCATGATTGTTTGTGTCAGTCCGTCGAGCGCTCATTACGATGAGACGCAAAACACTCTCAAGTACGCTAATCAGGCCAAGAACATACGCACAAAAGTGTCGAGAAACATGCTGAATGTAGATCGACATGTGGCTCAGTACGTGCAAGCCATTCACGAACTGAGAGAGGAAGTGAGTGAACTGAAGGTGAAATTGGGGGAGCGGGCAAGCGTAGAGAGTGGATCCGAAAAGAAGAGGAGGTTAGACATGGCAAAGGAGAGGGAAGAAGTGAAGTTGAAGATGAGCGAAAGTGCGGACAATGTCAAGCGAATCATACAGGAAAGAGCCAGTGCAGAAGTGCGTCTGTCCGCTGCTGGCCTTCGACTTGCCCCGCTTCGACAGCGACTTGCAGAAATAGAGACGCAGATACAGACGGAGCAGAACTCTCCCAGTGGCGACCTTGAAAGTGAAAGGGAGATCCACACAAGACTGGCGGCGAGGGAAGAGGCTATTCTGCGAGATGAAAAGCTTCTCTCCAGTGTCAGAATTTTGAACAATAGTGTACAGATCCAAAGAGGGGTAATCATGGCTGCATCACAGAACACAAAGTTCAACGCCGATACGACTGAGATGGTTCGTACGTTCGGTGATTTTCTACTTTCAGAAATGGACAGGTTGCAAGCGACTGCCAGGTATGAGTCGCTGCAGAGTGCCTTTAGTCTGGTTTCATCTACTTTTACCGAGTTGATCGCCATGGGAACGAGAAGCACCTTGGCACTGAAGGAAGCGAAAGAGGCCATCGAATCGTACGCCCAGGAGCATGTGGTGGAGAGCGATGCGTCCCTTTCTGTGCTGGCGCAACAGATGCAGAGTGTGTGCAATGACAACGACGAAGCTTTTACCAGGATGGCGGGCACTGGTATGATGAGCGGAACCGCCAACACTGGAGCACTGCAACGAATAAGTCGCAAGACAAATAGGGCAACCCCCTCTCTTCCTCCTGCCTCTGCTATACATTCTCTTCAGCATTTGAAAGGAGGAATCAGTGTAGCAGGTACATCGAATAAGGCGCTTTTGCCCATCACGAGCCCGCGCAAGACGGTGACGAGGCGATCGACGGCCGGTGCAAGACGAAATAGCACGCAAGTCAGTCGAACTGCTACTAGCCATCATGCTCGTAGATTCTCCAGCGCGATGGCTCCTGCAGCGAAAAAGACCTTTCGATGGGCTGATGAGGCAGGCGAAGGACGGATCGATGATCACGATCGACGAAGTGCTTCACCTCCTCAAGTTCGCATCAACGTACCTGCAAAGAAACCAGATGGCAAGTCGACTGACGAGAAGAAGGCAGTCACTCAGGCAGCAAAGTGGAAGGATCGTTTGTCGACGATTCAGACAGGAAGAGAAGTGGAAGCTGGTCAAAGTTCAGGAACGGAGTGGGAAGATGTAGGGCGAGATGGAGGTAGAGTCAAGCGAGACGGGAGACTGTTTCAGAGCAATTTCCTCGCCAAAAAGGAAGGACGGTCGAGCAATTTGGGCGTCTCCGTAGAGGAAGAGAGTGATTCCACCGCGAGTAGTACAACCTTCAGCGATACACTACGAGCGCCCTTCGCCGAGCTCAGCAACGGCGTGGGTGATTTCAGTAGCGACGACAACCAAATACTGGCATCAGCACAGTGTGCGCCGCCGATGAAGGCTCGGAGCAGCCCTTACTCTCGTCGAAGTAGCACAATCGGGCCGATTCGAAGGAAGATGAGAAGCAGTCTGGGAGAGTGCAGTAAGTCGACCAGCAAGGTCACCTCTACTAATACGGAAAGCCATCCACCTCGACTAGCCATCGGTCCTCCCACCTTCACCGCGTCGAGAAGTGCTAGAATCAGCTTACTGGAACCTCAACGGAATGTGTCTTCGGGCGGAACGCATCATCAGAGTCAAGCCAAGACGGTCCCTGGCACGCCCAAGGGATCTATACTTCTCAACAACGCAACCTTTCAAGGAGCTACTCCTCCAGCGCCGGCTTCGTCTTCTTTCAGGAGCAGCGTCGGGACTGCATGGCGGTAAGAAAGGGCAGCAGCGTGTCACCTCTCTTTCGTTTTTTTCCTTTCTCTCCCCCTTCCCACCCTTCGATCCTTGGCAACATCACCTCCCCTGTATCATATAGTATTCGAGCGATTCGATTGACCATTACAATCTGTACATTAGTATTTCGAACCACAAGCATCACTCTTCCAGCTTTAGGACGACTTTCTGACCTGACACGCCATCCTTGTTCTTGGCCAAGGCCTCTTCTAGATGAGCCAGTCCTCCTCTGATGACCAAGGGACGGTTCGGCACAATGCTTCCCTTTGCCAAGTAACCTCCTTCACCAGAGATTGCCTTCATGAATTCAATCGCAGTCTTTCGCAGATGTGGAGCGCTGCCAATACCCCACACAACTTTGACGAGAATCTCTGCCTTCCCAGGTTCCTTTGCTGCCTCAAAGATTTCAGGTTTAATGTCGATCAGATGAATGACAGTCGATTGCGATAAACCTGCTGCAGATGGCACGCCCTTTGGATTTGCTGCTTGGAGTATGCGTACGGCTTCCACGCCTGTCTCTGGAGACGAGATGGAGTCCAAGACGGCTCCTACTGGGTAGGGCTTGGTTGCTTCAGCGTAGTCTTGGGGGGAGCTTTTTGTGCGATCTAATACCACTGTGGCACCGAGCTCTTTCAATCGTGGATGATGGGATGGTGAAGAGGCGGTGACGATATTGGAAAAGCCACTCAAACGAGCCAATTGAATAGCATATTGACCTACACTGGAAGAACCCCCTAGGATGATGATCGACTTTCCTGCTGCAGCTTTGGCTCCCCCGTCTTGCCAAGGAGGAGGTTGAATGTCAAGCCCGTCTTTGTGGTAGAACGCAGCGATGACTGCCATACATGCCAGACTAACACCAGCTGCTTCATCGTCTGTGATGGACTCTGGCGTGTGTCCAATCAGTTCAGCAGGCATGGTAATGTATTCTTGAAAGGTGGAATGATCTTGAACGCCGATGATCCCTTGGAAGAAAACCCGATCACCGACCTTATAGTCCCCCTTTACGCCCTTGCCGAGGTCCACAACCACTCCAGCGGCATCAGAACCGAGGATAGTAGGCCACTCCTTCACATAGAAAGCCCAGTCTCTGATCTTCCAGTCGACGGGATTGATGGCAGTGGATGTCACTTTGATCAGGACCTCGTCATCCTTTGGCTGGTGGCGTGGAAGTGTGGAATTTAAGAATTGAAGAGGAGGGAGGCTAAAAGGCGCTTTGCTCAACTAGACTTACCTTGGGCGTGTCTCTCTCGAGAACTTGTGCTTTGGTGCCCTTTCCCACGAATGCTGCTCTATGCTTGGTTGGAGTCTTGCTGCTGCTCATGGTGAGTACCTGAGTTTGTCTTGGTGGTGAATCGTGTAGTTTAATTCTTCTTCTTCTTCCTTTACGGCCATAACGTTTCTTAGACACTACTGCCCTTCAATTTTCAACCGGGCGTCTTAGTCTCTATTTCCGGGAAGTGGAGTAAAAGATTGCTTACATAATCATCGCGGTCGAGCCAAAGATTCCTCGGGTGCTTTAGAGGCAAAGTAGCGAGCAAAGGAAGCGGGGTACTATGTTGGTAAAGAAAGGCGGGGTTAAGGTATTAGGACATTCTCTCTTTCCTCGACGACATCCTTAGCACTCTCCACTCGAATTCCTTCCTCCCCGTAGCATGTCGTCTACTACTGCTCGCTTTCCTTCTGTGGGAGAACACTTGATCCTCTCGACGCCTGCTCCCCACATTATCATGATGAAGATGAACCGACCGAAGCAGTTGAATGCAATGTCCTATGAAATGGAACGAGACATGAAAAAGGTGTTAGATTGGGTAGAAGAAGAGCCTTCCGTTTGGGTCGTCATTCTTACAGGAAACGGAAGGGCTTTCTGTGCCGGTCAAGATCTAAAGAGCTTCATGGACGCCGCCAACAACGAATCCACGTCCGACGATAATTTTGGTAGTGATGTATCCTCCCATGCCAGGAGGATCGAAGATGGTGGGTTTGGCAGCGTAAGCACCCGTAGACTAAGCAAACCAATAATAGCAGCAGTAGATGGTCCGGCGATGGGAGGCGGCACTGAATTGGTCCTGAATTGTGACTTGGTAGT
Organism: Exobasidium rhododendri; assembly: GCA_026210745.1. NCBI lineage: Eukaryota > Fungi > Basidiomycota > Exobasidiomycetes > Exobasidiales > Exobasidiaceae > Exobasidium > Exobasidium rhododendri. The sequence continues at coordinate 4,050,263 of CP110630.1, forward strand.
AGCTACCTCTCGATCGATCTTTGCACTCCCGGAAGTATCTAGAGGCGTGGTCGCGGCAATGGGCGGCATCACGAGGATATCAGAAGTAGCAGGTCACCAAAGGGCGAGTGAGATGCTCTTGGTGGGTGCTCCACTTAGTGCACAGGACGCATACGCTCGCTTCAACTTTGTCAACGCTCTGATTAATGTGGAAAAGTCCGCATCGATCGAAGCTGGACAAGCGGCCGTTGAAGCCGAGGCTCTTCGATGGGCCCACAAAGTTGTAGCAAACAGTCCTGACGCCGTGTTGGTGACCAAGGAGGCTCTCAACATGGCGAGAGATGCAGGGAAGGGCGAGAATGGGATCGACAAGGTGTCCATCGAGAGCCTCAGCGGTGAGAGAAGCCAAGCTCTATACGGGGGAGAAAATATAAGGGAAGGTCTCTCCGCCTTCTTTGAAGTGCGTATTTGCTTGTGTTGAGGCGTTGGGAAGGTGATGTCTTTTATCGACGTTACGCCGTTTCATGGAATCGAGCTCGTCGCGCTGACCCGCTCTTTATCTTCCTGTATTGTGCGCCCATTGCAGAAACGAGCGCCTTCATGGTATGATCCGCCCATCTTCGCCAGAAAGTCAAAATTGTGAATCGATCTCCTGGCAATCGGACAAAGATCTTGGAAGAAGTCTCCTTTCCCCGCCAGCGCAGCACACATCCTTTGGTAGCTGCGACTGATATCCCACTCCACCTACACCTACACCCTTAATGCGAGGGAAGACCGAAATGTGCAAGCTGGAGACACGTCCTTTTAGTCGTCAGCGGTCGCCACCGTGCTTAGCCGACGACGAGCCGAGGCGATAGGGCGTAGAACGGCGTAAGAATATGATCAAAGATATCGAAATTGTATGCTGCAATCCTTTCATTTCTTATTCCACTACGAAAGGCTACTACTTTTCTGCTGCTCTGGCGGCAGTGAAGGGCGTTCGTGGGTTGGGGGAGCTGGTAGGGGTGAAAGTGGCAAGGTAGGGTAGAGAGTCGACGTCGGCGTATCGTTGCGTACTGGGAGACGGGCAACGATAGATAAAGGGAAGGGAGCTGTTCACCTTTCTTTTGTTTCGTCCCTGTCTGCGATCTCTTTGGCCATCCCAGTGCTACTTCCCCTCGGAAGACTGTCAGTGAGCCGGTCTCCTGCAGCACGCATTGGAAAGGAAAGTACCTCTCCAGTCGTCATCTTCTTCATCCTTGCATTCTCATCACGACAAACGACATCTTAGAGTAGCCAGGGCCTCCGCTACTTCACTCTTCCTAATTACCCTTCGATCGCCCACTGATCATCCCGAGGATGCAGACCAGAGAAATACTGTTCACCTTCCTGGTACCCTTCCTCTGCCTTTTGCGAGCTGCTCAATGTGACAGACTCCAGATCAGTATGCAAGGTCATGACGGAGTTCCTGCTTGGATCGAGGCTAGGAATGTCACGGAGCCTGTCATCAACGATGACAAGTTGTTCGCATTGACAGTCGCTCCACCCGGATACCACAACGAGCACGAGATAGCAACTCACTTCGAATCGAAATTGCAAGCATGCGCGAGTCAGGCGCCTCCCGATCACGGTCTTCTGATCTACATTTCAGACCGTATGAATGGACTTGACCACATCGCAAAGGACAACGAGGAGCTTCCACCGGTCAAGCGACAAGCAGTAAAGAAGTTCTTCAACGGGTGGAATCAGTTGCCCTTCAATCAGAGGTTGCAAGTACTGACTACTACTGTTGGAGCTCTGACTGTCCCGTTGTATCTGATCAGCGCAGTAAGTAAAATAGCTCGAGTATAGTAGAGTAGCGGTAGAATGCACCTTCATGACTTCGTTCCAACTGACGCTCTGTACTTCCATCCCTCTTTCCTCGTTTTCACTACTAGGGGATTAGCTTCAACGAGTGGCAAATCACAAAGACGAAGGACGAAGCTATCAAGAGAGCCAAGTTGGCCAAGGAGCAGAACGAGAAGAAGCTGGCCAAGGCACAAGAAAGCAAGTCAGGGGCCAAGGAGCATGACGACAAGAAGGTGGCGAGCGAAAGGGACGATAAGAAGAAGCGACACACGCGAGGCTTCCCTTTGCTGCCCCCGCCGCCGCCTTTCATTGCTGCATTTCGCAAGCGTTCTTTGGGAGACAATGCCAAAAAGGTTGTAGCGATGTTCCGTAGAGGCAGCACGATCGCCCAACACGAAGTAAAGGCCCCAAAGAAAGAAAATGTGACCCTCAGTCGAGCAATGGCCCTCGTCGGAGCGTCGACGACTCTTCTCTACCTGCCTTCTGGCTACTTGGGTCTGCGAAGAGCAATGGCAGTCCGAGATGGTGATACATCGGCGTACAAGCGGTCTCTTGTGGATGATGGCGATAGCATGGAAGGATTCACCTTCACTTGCGTTCCTGTTCCCGTCCAGAAGAAAGGTGAAGAACGGTACGAGGTTCAAAGTGACGCACTCAACAATCTGCCCGAACAGGACTTTGCTGCCTCACAAGCATTTGATCTGGCAGGGTCAATTGCCACCAGTAGCCGAGTTCTCACGAAGCGATCCATCATTCCTCCCTCCCCTGATCACGAAGATGTCACCGGGGTAGCATTTATTCGTCGTGACGAGCCGCCTGCAGGTAATGGTGGTGGCGGCGGCGGCGGTAATGGTGGTGGTGGCAATGGTGGCAAAGGATACAACCGTGGTAATGGCGCAAATGGTGGCAGGAATCATCGCATACCTCGAGGGGAAAACGAGAGTAAGCGAGAGTACAATCGGAGGGTGAGGGCGGGGTACCAAGATGCTTACAAGGAGGCGCATGAACCTGTCATTTTCCACTCCATCGACCATCAATACCACCTCGATCCAAAGGCACCCAGAATACCAGATGGACCACCAGGTGGCCCACTCGACCTTATGGGCAAGAGCGGTAAGAAGGCTCAAAAGGGTCAGATGAAGAAGATGGCGCTCGTTGCAGGAGGCATGGCAATCGCCTCCGGTCTGTTCCACCACTTTATGACGGCAGGATCGTCACCTGCGCCTAATCAACAAGCTGCTGCTCAGCAACAACAGATGATGCAACAACAACAACGTGCACAAGAAGAAGCTGCTTACATGGATGCGCAACGGCGACAGGATGAGATGGACGACGAAGATCGTCGGAGACAGCAACAGCTGCAGCTACAGCAATTACAACAGCTACAACTTCAGAGACAACTCCAAGCTGCTGCCGCTCAGCAACAGCAACAGCATCATCAGGCACAGCAATACGCTCAGCAGTACGGAGCAGGACTGTCAGCAGCAGCTCCAGCGGCAAAGAAGCGTCACTTTGTGGAGCTAGAGGGGGCACTCGTCAAGCGTCAAGAGCTATTCTCACCAGACTCACCGACCGAGGACCACGAGCAGGCATTGTACAAACGTCACTCTACACCAAAGAAAATCATCGAGATCAAACACACCGTGAACCACTACAACGTCAATCCGGAAAGCCTTCATCACTACGGCATCCCCGAAGGGACTCCCGTGCGCAACGAGCATTTCGTCAGCAGCAACGGAAAGTATAAGGGAAACGGCGAGCCAGGCAGTGGAGACCCTTCCCTTCCTTCTGATCCACAGGTAGGACAGCGTCTCAACGAAGCTGGTGATGGTAGCATTTCCTCCTCCTCTTCTCCTCCTCCTTCCTCTTCGTCGTCTTCGTCCGGTAAGATGAGCAAGACAAAGCTTGGACTGGCAATCGTCGGAGGAGCAGGCTTCGGTCTGTATGCTAGTGGATTGTACAATCAACACACTCAACCTGCCTCAGCTGCTCCAGGTCCTCCAGCGATGATGGGAGGGTACGGCGACGATCAGTATGGAGATGGTGGCTACATGAAGAAGCGCGACTTGCCGAGCGTCGGAGGCGGCATTCTGACTCGGGCCAAGCGTGAGGCTGCCTATGATGATGACGCTGCGGTGGCTCCATCGGCTGATAGTCCAAAGTACGGAGATTATCTTGCTGCGCTGCGAGAGAGGCTCGACACAGGCTTGGACGAAGGAGAGGAGAGCAAAGAAGGCGAGAGAGGAGGTCCCGTCGCTACTGGTCATGACACAAAGGTGAAGGCGAGGCTACAAAAGAGGGGCCAATTAGAGTACTCTGACGATCACAACAGCACGCAGTTCCTGGCAAAATATGCCGACAGAGGAGGAGTGAACGACGAAGAGTCTTACATGGCAGACGAAGATGCGTCTGACGGGAAGGAGAAGGCACGCCCCGCTCGTCGATCAATTGTCACGTTCAATCAAGACAAAGAAGGCAACCATCTTCACATCGATAGCACGCTCCTTTTGAAGAAGGACCAGCTAAGTAAAGAAGCAGAGGCAGAAGCGTTGCAGTCGGATAAGGGCAAAAAGGAAGCAGCAGAAGAGAAGGAGACATTGCCGCAGCGTCGTGAAGACACAAGCGTTACCTACACTCACGATCACGATGGCGTCAAATTTAATGCAACGACTGCTCACGGCAGCTCTTCTACTGCCGGCGAGGAAGGAGAGGGTGACGATGATGATGAAGATGACGAAAGTGTGGTCTTCTTCCGACGAGAAGAGCATGCGAATGAAATACAGTACGACAAGAGCGGCGATGCAGTCAATTTCAACGCGCATTACAATCTCGAGCCCGCCGATGCAAAGGCAGGCTCTGCAACGGGTGAGCGTCTAGAGGGGACCGCAAGCGGGGTAGAGGATCACGCTGATGGAGAGGTCGCATCAGTGGAACGTAGAAGCGAAACGAAGAACACACTCAACTACAGTGAAGACAAGGAGGGAAATCTTAATCTTCAAGCAGAATCGTCTATTCACAACCCATCTCCGGCTGCGATGAAGGTGACGATGGATGCTCAAGTTTCCCCAAACGGCACGTCCTCTTTTTCATTCACACCGACGGCCCTTTCGGCGTCTGAAACAGACCTTAGCTTGTCAAGAAGGAAGCTCTTTGCACCTGATCGATGATCGTCCATCTTCCTTTACCCTTCTCACCTGCCCTTCCCCCCCCCCCCGCTTCTCTTCTCTCTCTTTGTTCTACGTTTCTGCCTCGTGTGTATGCCATACTCTTTTCTTTACATCGTTCTCGTTGTCGTAGTCAGGCTCGCGAGACTTCTATGCAGTGGCAGCAAGCGAGAGAAGTATAGTATACATTGGAGGTTTTACACACAAAGTCAAATCCTTCCGAGTTCGCCCAAGATCTCCTTCTGCCTCTGCCCGTCGACCTGCACGAATCCCTTGAAATCCAATTCGAAGGTTCCGTTTCCTTTTGTGAGCGCTCGGAGCTTGGAAGAGTAGTTGACCAATTTCACTAAGGGGACAGTTGCAAGGATGGTGCAAGCGACGTTGCCTCTAATCCTGTCATCGCCCAAAGCCAAAGAAGTCTCTTCCTCTGGTGGCAGGTAGACTTGCGCTGGGTTAAAGGGACTCTCGCGGGTGTGATCCGCTTGATGATCTACCTTCTCCACCAGACCGTCCTGCTCACTCGTCAGCTCGCCAACGACTTTGCCCAGGTACTGCTCGTCACACACAATCTTCACATTCATAATCGGCTCCATCAGCGTAGCACCTCTTGCCTTTATTGCTCTGCTGAGCGCTTGCGAGGCAACTATCGTCAGCGCTTTTTGGGTAGTGACTTGTGGTCCAAACATCTCGATGTTGCGGAGCGTGATATGCAGCCGACTGATAGCATTCCAGCTTAGCGGACCCCTCGAACACGAAGCCATCAAGCCTATCTGCAAAGCCTTCTTAGCCTGGTTCACTTCGGAGGTCGCCGCGCTTGTCTTGTTTGTAGGATCCATCTCGATGTGAATGATGTTCCCGCCCAAGCTTTCGTCGCCTTGCTCCTCCTCCAGCAGCTTTCTGATCCCAATCTCACACTTTGCCCTGAGTTGTTTGCCCATGATTTCTCGGTCGAGCTCCTCCACTAGCCAACTCTCCTCTGTCGCAGGCATGCTTGCACTGTCCATCAGGGTCTCTCGATAGCTGACTCGAACACTTCCCATTACTGCACGAGCATTGAATTCATTCAACAGTCGATCCTTTGCAATCTCTAAATGCAATTCTCCCATTCCACTCAGCACAATTTGTCCAGTGCCCGCTGATCCAAGCCCTCCTCCCCCTTCGACGCTGTCGCCATAGTCAATGCGCAAGCTAGGGTCTGTTCGGATTAGTAGATCCAAAGCTTCCTTTACCTGAGCCTCGTCGGACTTCCCCATCGGTTCCAAGGAAACGCTGAAGACTGGTGGCGGTACGTTGATCTTTCTCAACTCAAGTGATTGCGCTTCTTTCGCCCATGGGACGATGTCCTTCTTGTAGTTCCCTTGAGCAGCTCCTGTTCTGCCATCTACCATAGTGTCTCCCGTTCTTGTGTCCTTCAGACCGATGAGTACGCCGATCTGACCAGCTTTCAAGGTTTCCGTCTCGACGTACCGATCCGCATATGCAAAGAGAATCTTGGAGAGACGTTCCTTCGATTGCGTTGCTGTATTGAAGAGCGTGGTTGCACGAGTCAAGGTGCCGGAATAGATTCGTACGAAAGTCATCGGACCCCTCCTTTTGTCCCAGACTACCTTGAAGGCCAATAGAGAAAGCGTAGAGTCTCGTAGTGAGATGCTGACCTGACCTGACTTCTTCAAAGCCTCGTCGTTACTCTCCACTAGACCCCAGACACAGCCACCTTGCATTTTACGAGCCTCTGCTGCATCCATATCACCAGCCTCTTCGGGTGCAGGTAGGTACCAATTCACAGCATCTAAAACAGATTGAATGCCCACTCCCTTGTGTGCACTTCCACACAGTACCGGTAGCACCTCTCCTCTCAGCGTGAGCCTTCGGATGGCACTCCTCAGTTGGGCAGATGTGACGAGATCATTGGCAGTCTCCCCATTGACTGCCTCATCACCTAGAAGAAGAAGACTCTCCAGCAACTCTTCATCTAAACTAGCAACACTTTCTACCAGTGCTCCTCTCGCATTCACAGCTTCACGAAGGAGATTGTCGCTGATCTGGCCTCGTCTGTTCGCTTCTTCAATCGTCGAGATCTCTACATTCTCGCCTGCCCTGCCTCCATAGAATTGTGCTTTGATGGGTAGAGAAGTAAGGTCAATCACTCCTATCAGGGTAGCCTCTTGGTTGGAGGCAGGGTTGTAGGAAAAGATGGGAAGCTGAAGAATAGTCGGCCGAACGTGCAGACCGGAGGTGATAATGGAGGTGACACTTTTTGTAAGAGATGCACCCACCCGATCTAGCTTGTTGACGAAGACGATGTGAGATCGGACATTGTATCTCTGAGCTATTCTCCAAACGCCTTCCGTCTGAGCTTCCACTCCCTCGACACCATCAATGAGAACAACACAACCGTCAGCCACCCTTAAGCTCCTCTCCACCTCGATTGTGAAGTCGATATGACCCGGTGTGTCTATCAATGATATTTTGGAGGGACTTATACCTTCCAGAGCTTCTTCAGGTTTCCATGTAAATGGCCCCACAGCGGCAGATTGGATCGTGATCCCTCGCTGTCGTTCTGCTTCTAGAAAGTCGGTGACTGTGCTTCCGCTGTCCACATCTCCTGGAAGTGGGGAGCCTTTGGAGATTTGCCCATCGGAAGGTGGAGAGAGCGCTTTTGCAAGGTAGAGTACTCGTTCCGTCAGTGTCGTTTTGCCGGCATCGATGTGGCCCCAGAATGAGACATTACGCAAGGAGGAAGATTCTCGTAGCTTGATAGAGGTGCTGAAACGGCAGCAGTGATTTTCGTTGGTGATCAGTCCAGTATACGGATGCAAGAGTGATGAGCTACGTCTGGCGAGTCTTGTTGCTAGCATTCCCTTTGGCCAAGAAAGTTCCCTCCCCCCGTGGTCCTTCTCTGTGGAAGATGATTGGGTTGGCGAGAGGTGAGTTGCTTTTTCCTCGATTTCTCCCAACCACAAGTGAAGGAAGAAGCTCTCAACGCGCTTCTTAATGGTTTTTTTTTGAGAGACGCTGCACCGTGCGAAGACTATTTTGAAACTCACCGGCCTGGACAGACTTTCAACACCAACGTCGCCCCTTCCCTTCACATTCTCATGATTGCTGACTGTCTCGCAAGTGAGCCAGCACCATCGCTTGCCGATTGATCATCTCGATGGAACACAACGTACCTGCATGCCGACCGTATCCAAACAATCGACAGAGTTTGCAGGGGCTACAGTTGCAACCAGCGCATCCAAGTCAATCACCTTCACAGCATGAGTACAATGCTTACTACAGTAGGGTAGAGGGTGGTGTCAGACAGGAACACAATTATTATGAGCAAGCATCACAATATCCATCCGATCAGTATCGATACCAGCATACGTCTCAGTATTATTCGAACACACAGCATGCAACGCCTCATCTGCCCCACCCTTCTACCAGTCGAGAAGGAGGGACTATGAAGAGTCCTCGACAACAATTTAGTGATAGTCTGAGAAGGGGTGTCCAGACGTTTGATTACAATCCAGCGTCAGGAAGCGAAAAGGTCGCAGATAAAAGAGGAGCGAATGCACCCATCATTGCAGCAAGCTCTCCCTCTTTGCGATCGCTGCCTGCTCGACCTGATCCGACGACTTGGGCCGCTCAAGGTGCACGTCTCGTTCAGCCCCAAGTCTCCAGTCAAGGCAATGCCAACCGATATTTACCAACCGGATCGTCATTACAGAATCAATCGATGCAGCACATAGAGCAGTTACAAGCGCTTCCAATTCCTCTTGTCTCACGATTCCCACCTCTTCCACCCAAGCCTCCTCCAACAAGCGATTCAGACGACCAGGAAGAGCTGCGAAAGAAAATATTTGCTCTCGAAGCCCGAGAAACAGCCCTAATCCTTCAAATTGAGGCTTTAGGATTTGAGCCAGAAGCAGCTTGGGGAGTCATGAATAGATTGGAAGAAGCTGGCGACCGAACGGATAGAGAAAAGCCTGCTCCAATCCTAGGAATTCGCTTGCTGCAGAGGCTTGACCTGCTTCAGAAAGAAAATGCTGAACTCGAAGACATCTTCGTAAAGAGAAGGACAGAGAAGTCGGAATTACAAGGTAGGTGATCGGAGACATCTATTGTATGGAGCTTGGCAAGCCGCTGATCCTTTGTCCGGCTCTTGTCTCCAATCGACTGATCCAGATGCGCATCGTCTGATAAAAGCTCTTGATAAAGCTCTCACAGAGTCTACAAAGAGGAGCGAACGAGCCGAGGCTGCTCTGGCCGTAGCTTGTGCTCAAGTATCAACTTCAATCACAACTGATCGCAGCAAAGATGAGAATGGAAATGCTTCCACGTCGTCGTCTTGGAAGCGATGAATACCTCGGGAAATTTTGCAGAGTCGGCAAGCAAAGCTATCACATCTGTTGTGCAATCTAACATCCTTGAATTCTTTTCTATGTCTTAGATTGCCTCGTTGCTGAGAGGCTTGTCGATGTGATGTGAGAGCATGCTTGTCGAATATGCGGTGACCATCAGCGTATCTCATCTACACTTCCATGGTGCAACGCTCTTGAGAGCTCCCTGGCCGCTTGCTCCCACAGGTGAATGTCGAGATCATCCACATGACTCAAGTGAATAGCTCGGAGTACAAGTGTCTACAGTTCAATGAGCGAATACTCTGGTTAGCATTCTCCTCTCTTCTTGGGATTCCCAGCGATCATTCGTGCCCTTTCTCACATCGTCCAGCTTCTGAATGCTTCCTATGACTAGTAATTTGCCTTGAGCTGCCAGTGAGCCCATTGCCGACGATTCTGCAGCCAATGTGAAATCGACACAAAGGCACGATCCTCCACTGCACAATTTCCCATGTCCTGTGTGTGCGGTGTATGATATCAGACTGCAAAGTATTCAAACGGGATCAATGACACAGAGGAAGAGTTACTCTCCTCCTCCTTCTGTGGGTAGAACTGGCAGCATAGCTCACCTTCCTACTGTTCTGACCTTGAGATCAGCAAAGGCGAGAGTCAGATCGGCGATTGGAACGAGAATGCCAGCATCCGGCCTGGACATCGAGCTGTTGAAAGCGTGCGTGTGTGTGCGTGTTGTGTGTGCGTGTTGTGTGTGAGGTGAGCTGCAAGAAGATGAGGATGAACACACGTAACTTGAAATCTTGACTTCGCGTCAAAGAGTCTCTACTTTCTCCAGCGCATATACACACAATTTTGAGGAAGGAATCGTATTGGACATTACTTATATGACATGATGTGATATGATCTACTACTGTACAATGGATAGGGAAGGGATCTTATCTCCCTTCCGACTGTTTCTTGTTGTTGCTCATTGGCACCGAGTACTATCGTCGTTGCTTTCTGATTCGTCCCTTCTCTCCTCGGTCTCCTTCTCTTTGTCTTTGCCCGAATGGACGCTCTCTACACTGGCCACCGTCGCTCGTCTTTGCCCCAGCACCCCTCCGCCGCCACTCGGATTGTTGAGTCGACTGTTGACAAGCAAAGCCTTGAATCCAAATCGTGGCAAGATAGTCCGGACGTCCGACTTCTCGATTGGCTTTGCCAGGACGGAGTCAAAAACACTTCCATTCGCTTCTATCAGGGCGGCATCATCAAAAGAAGCCAGAGCAATGATTGGCGTGTTTGAATTGATGTTTCGAGTTGACTTGATCATTCTTGCAACATCTTGTCCATTCACGATCGGTAGAGTCACGTCAACGAACATGATGGCAAACTTGTTCTCCGCCATAGCCAGTCGTAGCGCTTCCGCCCCGTTTCGGACACTAGTGACAACACAACCAAGCCGGGTCAGGATGTTCTCCAACATCTGAAGACTGATCGGGTTATCTTCCGCGATAAGGCAAGTGATTGCTTCTGGAAATAGTGTGTTTTCGGTGGTCATCATCGATGTCGAGTCTGTGTTTGGTGGTACTTGACCTTCTTCGTCATCCACGGCAGTCGACTCGGAAGCAGTGAATGCGGTAGTTGGCAGTGGAGAAGGTTGCTGCAAGGAAGGTGGACTCCATGGTATTGCTGAACTCTCCAGTCGTCCAGTCAAGGAGCTTGTTCGAAGCCTGGAGGGCAGTGAACTTCTTCGCGAAGCATTCTCGCTATCATTCAGTAGGGATCGCTTACGTTCCACCATAGAAGGAGGCGTACCACTGCTCGTCAGTCCACTGCTTGAAAGCTCCGATGGTCTTCTTCGATGCGACTGTTGCTGTTGTTGCTGCGATTGTTGGCTATGTTGAGCGTGTACTTGAGAGTGGTGGTGGTGGTGGTGGTGGTGATGATGAACGGTGCCACCGATGAGTAGAGGTAGTCCATTTGGTGACGTCGGAGCTGTACTCCTGCTCGGCGCTGAACTCTGACTGCTAACGCTCGTACTGGGGCTCGGAGGACCTGGAACACTGCTTGCTGGCATGAAGATGCTCGCATTACGGAAGTGCGGTAGCGGGGGTCCTCCTCCAGGCGTGGTCACCCTACCAGAGATACTGCGATTACGATGATGATGCTGTTGCTGTTGCTGGCTGACCAAGTGCTGCTGCTGCTGCTCCATAATCGCGGTGCTCATGCTGCTCAACTGATCCCCACGCATCTTCTTGATCACCTCATCGTTCGCTTGCTTTAAGACGGGCAGGTTCTTGTAGCTAAACGATCCGAATTCATCTGTTCCACTCTGCGATTTCTCGTGAGTCTTTCTCCGATTCAGCATCGGCCTATTTTTGAACGTGGCAGGCAAGGCGTGAGTCGATCCGATAAACTTCTTCTTCTGTAACGCTTTGGCAAACTCTCGATGGTAAGGCGGGCCTTTAAGAGCGCTTCCATCCTCTTCCTCCTCCTGTTGACTTTGTTGATTACTGTCTTCTTGGTTGTGGAACTCTTGATAGACTGCCCCGCGAAGGTCAAAGTAGTCTGTCGATTCCACGTCGGTGATTTGTGGAACGAATGGCCCGTCTACCTTGGTGATGTTGTCCCAATCGATGCTGTGGAAGAAGGGATGACTTTTGATGACAGCCGCGCCATTCTCGCCTGCTCCCAGTCGGTCTCTGCGATCTGTGCACATGAGCTTTTCCATCAGATCGCGGGCTTGCTCAGACACTTCGACGTCTTCATCTGCTTCCCAGTCTATCTTTCTTGAGAGGATGTTGTCAAAGACCTTTTCAGGCGTGTCGGCGTGGAAAGGAGGGAAACTGTAGAGGAACTCGTAGAGAATGACCCCTAGCGCCCACCAGTCAACAGCTGCATCGTCCATCCCGAGGCCTAGGATACTCTCAGGTGCGAGGTAATCCGGCGTCCCGACAAACTTCTTCCGCTGAGCGTCGGAACCACCGCTACCACCACTGTGGACGTTGACACTACCAGAAAGGGACTCGGCCAGCATGTGGGATCCAAAGATATGGCTGGGACTGTCCAACAGAGAGGAAGATGTCGGTACAGGGATCGGTCTCGTCGTTGTTGAGCTGGCATTTCCTTGATTGAATGGGGACTCGCAAGTACTTGCGTCACTAACATCGGTAGAAGTGCTTGCAATTCTGCCTCTAGAATGACTCGGATCTCCCACGTAGAAATTTTGAGATTGAGCGATGCCAGCTGATGACAAGGGCCCTGACGTGGGTGTTTCTGGCATTGCCTGTCCTCTCTTGAAGTCCGACGACGCTGTCCTAGTCACCTCTGCAGCAGCAGAAGAAGAAGAAGCAGAAGAGACATGCCTATTCGTCGGGTCTGTTCTCGCTTGACCATCGCCACGCGAAACAGGTGCACCAACGTTCTTGAGATGAGAAGAAGAGTAAGAAGTGCTGCTCGTTGCAGTCTGTTGACGATTCTGTCGGCCCAAGAGACCGATCTTACTGAGACCAAAATCAGTCAACTTCAAATGACCTTTAGCATCGATTAAGAGGTTGTCTGGCTTCATATCTCGATGGACCACACCCTTTTCGTGCAACATCTCCAAGCCAATGACTACTTCTGCAATGTACTGTTTCGCCCACTCTTCTGGGAGTCCACCCAACACCTTGCAAAGGCTTGCACAGTCACCGCCCGGTAGATACTCCATCACCAGGTACAAGTACTCTTTCGACTGGAAGGTGAAGAAGAGCTTCACGACAAAGGGAGATTGAGTTTGCGTCATGAGAATCATCCTTTCTGCTTTGACGTTGGTGACTTGATTTTTTGCGATCATGTCACTCTTCTTGAGCACTTTGATGGCGTAGTAATCTCCTGTAGTGCGCTTCTTGGCCAAGAACACCGAGCCAAAAGCACCTTTACTGATCGGCTTGATGATTTCAAAGTCTTTGATGCTTGAGGCAGTCGGTCTAGACGAGGGGGCGGAAGGGGGTATCCGAGGTGACTGTGGCATCAAGCCTCCCAGAAGAGGGCTATGAAGATTCTGACGATGACTGACAGAGATACGACGATCCTTCTGGCGATGGTGCATCGATTCAGCTGGCGAGTATCGCGGAGATTGCTGCGGCGGTGGAGTTCTGGTGGTGCCACTGCGACCACCTTCGCTGCCCATCAGTGACTCTCGCCTTGTAATAGCCGAAGAACCAGCAATTGTGCCACCAGACGGAGGAGCGTTGAGCTTCATACCTTCGAGTCGAGATGTCAAAGGTTCTAGGCTTGATGAGGAAGTCGACGAAGTGTCGCGCAGCATCGATCGAGATCGAATTTCTTTGCCGGTGGAGTGAAGTCGAGGTGGTATAGCAATAGGAGAAGTGTCCATCACCGATCCTCCCATCGCACTTTCCACACCAGGGATATCTTCTTCTTTTGCACTGATCGCTGATAGGTTAGAAGATCGAGATTGTGCTGCGTCAGGCTCGTAACTTTCCATGAGCACCGCTGCTGCACTGAGCTCAACTTCTTCTTCTTCCTGCTCCTTCCCTTCCTTTGCCGTCGGTAGAGCTACTCTCTCGTCGTGGTCCGTGATGGTGTTCTGTTGTTCGCTTGAGGTGCCCATTCTCCCGTGCCGTTGGACATCGTCTTGTATGGACAAGTCAGAAGAGGACGATGACACTACCGATCCCGACACTGACTCCTCCTCCATCTCTTCCCGCAACGCTGCCAAAGCCGCATCCACTCTACCTTCCCATTCCATCCTGACCGTCTCGACGTAGACGATCGTGTTCAACATCCGATTGACTGCGCTCAGCTTACTCTTCACAGCCATCTCTGCATCGCTGGAAAGTAGATCCAGCGCCGTGTCATCGCAGGGCACCCTTTTCCAATTCTTGACTTGAACGATCTTGTCTTCTGACTCTGGCGAAAGCAAGCGTTGCTTCTCAATTGGATCCGAAGCAGTGTCGTCCTTCACGACGGGAGTGGAAATTGCGGCCGCAGAAAACAGGACGTCGATGATAGAATCAATGGCTCGAATATGCATCTTTCGAATCATTGCAGGGTTACCAACACGAGGTGCAATAGATCGATTCGCCACCTCCAGAGCACTGGGTGGTCCAAAGGTGGCAGCCGGCGTGGTCAGCAGAATGTTTCGATAATTCACCCCTTCGCTTCCGTCAACGTCCTCTTCGAGGGCCGTCTTTAGGGTTCTGCTTGCCCTTTTCAGCTCTGCCAAGCCTTCGTTGTATTCGCTGATTTCCATTTCCAGTCGATGGATTTCGTTGCAAATCTCCGAGTGCTTCTCAAAGAACCAAGTCGGTATGTCGCGCTCACAGATCCGACAGAGGAGAGGTTCCGTAGAGATGAGGATCGGATTTGACGTCACTCCACTTCCTTCGCTCATCAACGGCGGCTCTCCGGCTCCAACAGCAAGTCTTTGAGGCCCTGGCGCTAATTTCCGTTCCGGTTCTGGCAACCCGATCGGCTTGAACACCCACATGGTATGAGAAGGCAGTGCACTTTGACGGTCTTGCATCAGCATACCTTTCCCTTCCATCTCTTGATAATACGTCATACCCTCCTCTTCTGGCTCAGTAGGCAAGACTCGTAATCGAAAGGCAACTTCAACAGTGTGAGAGTCGTTTGCTTGCAGGTGTTGAGTAGCTTCCACAAAGGTGTATGCATCGCCGGGTGCCAGGAGATCTTGCACGGGAACGTCAAACACTTCTGTCGGATCAGACCCTACGACCCTTTTCCACGTCGGACTGATGTACAGGAAGTTTTCACCATTCAGGCTCAATTCCATCAAGATGTTCTGGCTTTCGGATATCTTTTCCACTTCCCTCCCTGAGCTTTGTGCAGAAGCAGTCACCTCGTCGTTGCTAGAGACTGGCCCGCCCGCTTCGGAAGCCGTCTTGCTTGGCTGCTTTATGGACGTGAATCGACCGCGGTCACCCTCCGACATGACCCTCCGGTCCCGTGGTTCCAAGGCTGGTGAGTTCGAGGCGCTGCTATGCTGTGACGGCGTGCTGATGATCTGATTCAAGGCAATGTGTCGAATGCGACTGGGACTCGTGCTCACGACACTTCTTGTGTTTGCCGATAGCTGCTGCTGCTGCTCGCCCACCTCGTTTCCTTCGCTCATCGGATGGGGTCCATTACCAAACATGAACAAGATCGGTTCCGTGTCCATCCTGTCCTCCTCCTCAAGATCGTCTTCAAAGTTCCAGAACCCTTTTTCTGCTTCCCACCACTCCACCACTCTGCTTAGAGCAGCAATCGCTAGTAGAACCTGAACGTACCACCCTCTCCCTGGCCAATTCGGATTTTCATCCCACAACTGACCAATCGACTGAACGTTGGCAATAATATCGCTGCAAGTGCCCGATCTGGATGTCAAAGTATGTATAGACGTGTCAAAGACGTCCATAGCAATCGTGACCAAATCTTGCAATGCAACAATGTTTGGCTCCAAGGGCACATCTTCCAGCGGCAAAGTTCGAAGTCGACGAGCTGGAGAATGATTGGGCGAAGGAGAATAAGATTTCGAGAAGAGCAAGTGAGGCAACGGCGAATTAGAGCGAGACGTAGAAAGAAATTCACCCGACTCGTTGCGAGAGATGGCGGTGGAGCGTGACAAGCTCCTTCTTGGCATGGCAGAAGCAGACAGCTGACTCTTGAATGGCGGGCTCGATAAGGTGTACGCGCGCAGGTTGCTCATCTGAGCAGCATCCATGGAAGCCGCTGCCCGTGCCTTGGAAGAGTCGTCACTGCTAACTCGGAGTGACGATGCATCTTCCCTGCCATCTTCCTTTTTAGCTGCGGATTCGGGATGAAAAAATACGTCAAGTCAATCGATGCAGAATTACTGGCTCCCCATCCCCACCTCTCTCCAGACTCACGTTGCAATGCTACTTGAGAATGAAGAGTATCCGCAAGCTCGTTTTGCTTTAGCCCTTGCATCGCATATGTCTCATGCTCTTTCTGTTTGGCAGGCATCGTGAGATCGCTCTGAGACAAAGGGTCTTCATTCTGACGATGGAGACCCAAGGGAGACTCAAGATCGGTGTCTTGATCGAAAATTCCTACCTGTGTATCGTCGTTGTCGACGACAGATTGTCTGCTCGTTGTTTCCATTTCATCATCCCGTTGCTGGTCTTCAATCATTTCTTCTACAGAGGCGTTGATCGATAGGATCACCTTTCTCAATTCCTTGTCGCAAAGCTCTTTAGACGTGGATAAACGGTTGTGGATGTGTTGTCGGATGGAGTGGATCGTCATGTCTTTTGACGTTGCTCCTTCTCTCTCCTTTGAACCCTTCTGCAGCGATCGACCTCGACTTGCAGACGATGATCCTGATTCAACTCTTTCCCCTCCTCCCCCTGTCCTTCCCTCCACTTGAAGGCCTCGTTGGGTCCAATCGTACGATGCCTTCTTTTCTTCTCTGATCGATGAGCTGTTGTCAGGCACGTCTTCGGACACGTCGTGTGGGGAAGACTTTACGGATGCACCTCGGGAGGAGGGCGTGATCACTCGCGGGGTCGTCGAATTAGCATTCAGTTTCTCGAAGGGACCGGCGTCAAAGGTGCTCAGACCGTGATCCAGAGTGAGAGACAATTGATTGCCTCTACGAAGGCCTCGATTTGTATCAACCTTGTCATCAACCTTGGCATCAACCTTGGCATCAACCTTGTTGGTAGCGGCTGTGTCTTCTCTGCTGACTTCCGCCGCATCAGTAAGCGACACAAGTCCAGTCGTGTCTTCACTGACTGCAGAAGAGGAAAGGGGATTGACAGCATGCGCTGTACCGGTGGAAGAACGATTCGATCGAATGGACGGTCCCTCCGAGCTCATCACGGCCGTTCCAGTAGCATCGTCTTGCCGTAGATCTTGAGCAGAGGAAGCGGCACGAAGAGTGTGTATCGACCTTGCCTCAGAAGCTTCACCTGGATGCGCTTGAAGCGTGTTGAATCGACCGTGAGCTTGGCTAAAAGTTTGTGAAGGAACGGAAGATCGTAAGCTGCCGCCACCTTCGTGTTCCTGCTCATCAATTCGGAACGTGTAATTGTTACTGCTGCGATTACGATTCCGGTGACCAACAGGAAGACTACCAGAGGGAGACGCTGATATTGCACCGCCACCAAAGCCAGATTTGACTGCTCCCCACCAAGCTTCTATTTTTCCGCCCAACATCTTCTTCCTCTTGCCACCACCAACCGTGTTGTGGCTAGTACTGCCACTCTGCTGTGATCCAAGGCTCGCTATACGACTCGCAATGGGAGATAGCGACAACGTTCGAGACTCATCTTGTGGAATGCTCGATCGTGGACTGAAAGCGGAGCCAGAAAAGCCGTCGTCTTTGTGACTGTTGCTGGTAGGCAATAAAGTGTTAGAAGTCGATCTCCTGATCTCGGAAAGCTTGCCCTGACGAGAACTGAAGCGAGGGAGTTCGCTCGGTCTTCTGGGTCTCTGGCCAGAGCGTGGATCGGCGATGCCTAGAGAAGACGAAGAAGGGCTCTGCGATAACCACGAGTTGAAAGTGGGCTCTAGCGTGCTGTTTGTCGTCCTCGCAGGCGAGATCGGGATCGGATTCACCTTCCTAGTGACAGGTAGACTGTCCAATTCCATCTCAACCTCTGCCTCTGCTTCTTCCTCTTGCAGATCTTTGATCTCATAGACTTCTCTTTCGGATTGCAGCTTGACCTCCTTCAACTTTCGATATTCGTCCAGCCAGTCTACCCACTCGATATTGCGGTTCCCGGCCGAATCATTCGGCCCATGCGAGTGGACTTCGTTGTTCAATTCTGACGCAGCAGGCGACACATTTGGAGTCGTGACACCGGTCGCAAGACGATTCATGCTTGTTGCAGTCAGATCATCGGCCCATGAATCTGCTTCTTTGCTTGTCTGATCACGATGCTGTACTAGCTCACTCGAAGAACCTTCGCCGGAAGGATTCCCTGACATTGCCGCTCCCCCATTTGCATCACCTTTCGCCGCAGATTCCACCTCGGTCGATTGTGGTCTTGAATTCCGCGACATTGCCCTCCATTTCAGCATCTTTGCATTTCGGGATTGAATGATGATACGAGCGTACTCATCGATGCCTTGCGGTGGTGGTGCGACGCTGAGTCTTCGATTTCCTTTCGCTTTGGTACTGCTCGATCTCAAGAGCTGTGAAGCGAATTGACCGCTGCCGAGCGTAGTCGACATGGACGCTCTTTCTCTTTCTTTTAATGTCGACGAAAGATGAGCATCGTCACGCTTGCCGGAAACTTCTTGCGAGCTAGCGATCCAAGGAGCCGGTCGATTTGCCGAGTCGAAGAGAGCATTCAGATCAGATGATTCCGTGTCGGCTACTCCCATCGACAATCTATGTCTTGCTCTTCCAGGTACGTTCTGATAGGACCGCGGCGTAATGGGAAGATTGTATGTGTGCATTTGCGATTCAGAGGGGGAACCAGCGCTTGTACTCGATCTGATCAGAGGAGAACCTTGGGAAGGATGATAATTCAAAGCGGGAATAGCCGACAGCGGTGTTGGCTGTACGTCATGAGATGGAGTGGGAGGTGGAATTCGAAGCGATTGCGAGCTAGGATCTGTCGAGGCGGCTGTGTCGAGTCTTTTGTTGCGTATGATTGGCGAACTCCTTCCGGAACTTGAGTTCGATGAAGATCGAGTCAAGCTGCTGGAGGAAAGATACGGCGAAACACTACGAATGTAATTAGGAGTGTGGGGAGGAGCAAGCGATACCATTCCTCCTTCGCTTTCTGCCGTCACGCCGATACCTAGTCCATGTCCGGGCGAAGTGCTGCTATTGGTCGTTTGAGCGGACGAAGAATACAATCGACTCGACTGTGGATCAAGGCGATTCTGAGCGTCACCCGCTAGTCTAAGCGAGGGGCCCATCTTCTGCAGTCGTATGGGTTCACCGAGGGGAACATTCTGTCTTCTTGCTGGCATACTGCTGGGTGTGACGAAAGAAGTGCTCAGACTGGCGGCATCGTTGCTTGGAGACACCATGTCATCGGTAGCGTGCTGCATTGTCTGGCTTCTGACGCGAGATCGTGTGTAATCGGAGGATGTTTGAGCGGTAGTAGGAGAACCTGGGAAGGCTTCAGCCCACTGTCGCGATGGAACTTGCAATGTCTGCGTATCTGCATTGGCCCCGGAATGGTCGTTCGACTTGAGGGCTGATGACGACGGAATTCGAACAGGACCGCTAGGTGTAGATGGAAGAGAGGCAATTCGGGCAGACGGACTAATACTTGATGCCCTATGGCGTCCTTCAGGAACTATAGACAGGCGTGATAATGACTGCTCAAGACCTCCCATTGGTGAACCGGGAATGCTTGAATCTCCTGCTCGAATAGCAGCAACCAGATCTGGATCAACCCCGTCGGGTCCTCCAATGGGTGAAGCTGCATCACCAAGTAGCATTCCTCCCAATGACTTTGCTCGTCGATGGGCATTCGTCGTTGATCCCTGCGTGCTAGAGCGGCGTGCACGACTAGCGACAATCTTATCTGCTGTATAAGAGCTTGAGCCGCCTCTTATCTCCAGGGCCGAAGGAGGTTGCCATGACGTCGAAGGAGAAGCACTACTGTCGACTGAGCTAGTGGAAGAGGTTGAAATGGAGCGCTGGCTATCATCACTCATTCCGGACGGTAATCGCGTTGTCACAGGAGAGCGACTTTTTCCTTCTCCTTCGGTCCTCACATTCGCTGTCTTTGGAGTGCTTGTTTTTCGAGGTATTGTCAAAGGTGGACCCATGATTGTACTTGGAGCATTACTCTTACGACGAGCATGAAGGCCAATTGGGGAGGTTGGAGTCGGAGCATCGGCACCCCCAGCTCTTTGTTGTTGCTGCTGCTGCTGCTGCTGCTGCTGCTGCTGCTGGGGCACTGCACCATCCTGCTTTTCCCAGGCCAGTAGCTTCGCTCGCGCTGATGATGATCTGTCCCTTCGTGCAGCTAATGACGCCGTTGGTGTTGGGGTGTCTAGCAGATTTTGCTGGACGTCTTCATCAGTGCTCGACTGTGATTCTAACGGAGGTGAATACTGTTTGATTGGTGGTAATGGTCGAAAATAATACGTTGGAGAGGTGGAGGTGGGACTCTTCGTCAATGCCGATGCTTGCGTCAGAGCTGGTGTCGACATTGAAGTTCTTGTCGTCGTCGTTGTCGGCATTGAGTATGTTCCCATTGGCACTTTACCTTTCTCTTCTGCTATCGCAGGCGAATCGAGATCCAAATCGTCCGCTTGCTCATTTGACAGTGTAGATGCGTATGCCAAGGGACTAGAGAAAGAAGGCGTTGAATCGAAGCCACCTCTAGAATGCTTTGTAATGGGACTGATACCACCCGTTGAGCCAGTAGAGACTGAGAGGTGGGATGGTGCAGGAATCGCGAGAGCGCTGGCTGGTGTACTGGAGCCAAGACTGCTGTTACCGATATTGCTGCCATATCCACCGCCGCTGCCACTGCCACTGCCACTTCCACCACCGAAAGGGTTGGCCATGGAGGGCCGTCTAGTGAGCGCGGTCTGTCGTAGGTTGTGTCACAGTGTCGTCGGCTAAACAAGTTGAGGGGAGAATGCGACTCCATGGCTATATGACCCGCCCTAAACGTTGAATTATTTTTGAAATTCAATTTCTCTAAACAATTTTGGCTTTTTGACACGGCTACAAGATACTTGTACTGTAACAGTACCAGTTCGATTTAGACTTAAGTTTAAGATTCACTACAGTGTTCAAATCTAAATGGGAATTCCCCAAGTGGTAGGATATGCAAGCTGGTCTGGAGATCTTTATCTGAGGTGGTGAAGGTGAGCGTTCCAGTGAAATGTACCCCGGCCACTCCAGCGCGTTCGACAGTGTTACTGCAACGGTCGTGAATTTCTGCCCTACGAATTCTTCCCCTACTCCTTGCGTGTGAGAGTCGACCGACGAGTGCACACATCTGACTGATCTATTCTGTAATCACTTGGCGATCAAGACGCGCTGAAGAGGTCCTGCTTCCACCCCTTAAGCGTGATGGCGTTGTAACTATCTACAATTCTAGATACAAGGAGGATCTTGTTTCGCGGCAGAATGAGAGAGAGGGGCGGGCCCACGCGAGGCAAAGTGCTGTCGGATTGCCTAGTGCCACTTTCTTATCCTCCCCCTTTGTTACATTGTCTCCCTCGAAATATCACTTCTAATTTTGAGTATACCATTGTTTATTTCTCTCGCAGGAGAACACTCACCTTCGACATTGCTCGACTGCGACAAGTTAGGGACGACTCTCACTCCCACAATCGTCGTCTCGCTTCGAGCAAAAACCAAGTTCTTGTTTTGTATATTGAGATAGTAAATTTAAGCTTCAAAGGCAGCGCATTGTGATCAATAAGCTCTAGTCAGGCAGTCGACCTACTGGGGCATCATAATAGGACCTCGGCATATCTTTGAGGTGAGAGCAGCAAGGGTCAGGCTTTCTCGAGGCCAGGTAGCACGAACGGCGACAGGATCAAGCTTGCTTGGCTTGCGAGAAAGATGGAGGCTTATCTGCAGCACACGGCTTACCGTCATACTCCCTTTGACTTTTACCTCTCCAGACCAGTCTTACCTGCGTAGGAATACCGTCGATATGGCGTCTAGCAGCAGTGGGAGCCTGACGATGGATGCAGGGAGTCGCACAAAGCAGCAGAGTAGCAGTAGAATGATGAAGAATTCCAGGAGAGGTAGGCCATTTGCAAAAGTGAGTTTGTGAACGAAGAGGGTGTGAGAAGGCCACTTCCATTAAATGGAGATAGCATGGTGTATCGGAAAGGCTCACTATGTTCTGTCCTGTTCCCAGGATATACATGACCTCTTCGCTACACTGATAGCATCGCTGCAGCTCACGACTCATCGACAAATGTTCAAATCTTATCATAATTCCTTTACGACCGACGAGGCAGCGGAGAATCTGTCGGCTCTCAAGTTTTCGCAATCCAACAGGGCGCCGGATCCCAGAGAGCCGTCTCGTGTAGTGACGACGACGACGACGACCACTTTCAGCATGAGTCGAGACATGGCAAAGGGTATCTGTCAGCACTTTATGGATGCTCGACTGATCGAAAATGCAGCCGACTATACCAATGCGACCTTCAAGGACCGAGGAATCTACGTCATCACTCCAAAAGGCCTGCACATCCTCGAACGATTTATTACCAAAAACGGTATCAACGCAGAACATCTCGTCAAGGTGTTCACAAGCCAGCCAATTTGTATGAAACTACTGCACCTCGAGCGTCGAACTCAGGATGATGAACTTTTGATCAATCGGCCAGTCATTGAGGTCATCTTTCGACGCTTTGTAGGACGGCAACCAAATTATCCACCAATCGCAGTAGACGGGCAACGTGATACGGAGTTTGATCGAACGTTAGGGGTGGAAGTTCAGGACATTACCGAAAAGCTCAAGAGCGGGCGAGGCGGCGTCAAGGTGATCAAGCACACCTTTCCTGCCATTTCCATACTCGACTGGCTCTGTGACTTCACGACGATTTGTGCACGAGATGAGGCCTCTGAGATTGCAGCGCATTTTGTCAGGCTGAATCTTATTGAACTTTTGGTAGATCGGAGCAGGAGAGAGAATGAAGAAGTGGTACATGTCCACGTGGAAGGTGACGACGGCAGAGGAAACATATCCCGTAGTGAATTCAGAATGCACTACAAGGCCATCTACGGTGTCACTGATTGGGGCAGAACGGTAGCTAGATGGCCAGGGTACAACAGTGTGGAGTCTCCTCATCGAGAAAGCATAGGCGGATATGATCAAATTTTAGGAGGTGTTGCTACGAGTTCGCCCAGGACAGGGCCGAACGGTGAGGATACACGAAGTATCAATTCTCACCAAGGAACACAATCGTCGTTGGCAGCGGACTTTAACGGAATGGCCAGGACTGGAAGTGACTACAAATCGCCCTCTTCTACTTCAATTCAAGAAGAGAGTCGCCTACACCGGAAGCCTTCGGACGCTGAACGATTACGGAACGATTACATTCAAGGTAGATACAACAGCAATTCAGAGGAATCTCATGCTCAACAGTACAACCTGAAAGACAGTAATACGAATCGATTGAAGCAGATCTTAGAAGAGCCAGCGTTGCGATCACTATTCAGAGATTTCCTGAAACAGAACTTCTGCGAAGAGAACCTGAGTTTCTGGCTGGATGTTCAAGACTTCAAAAGGCGGTTCCACACAACGAGTAGCGCAGTAGCGGTACGACCCTCCACAGAGGGTAATGGGGGGAGTCATCACCCTTTGAGTGGGAAAGGCGGTGGAATGGTGGGAGCGGTACGCAAGCTCGGGGGAGGGTCGTCCAAAGCGGCGACGGCTGCAGCCACGACGGCGCATAGTAGCTTGACAGCCATGGAACGACATCAGCAAGATTTGATTGCCATGGCTTTCGTCATCTATTCGTCGTATCTTGCGCCTGCTTCCGACTGTGAACTCAACATCGAGCACAACCTGCGATCCGAACTGGTAGGATATATGAACAAGATACTGAGTGAAGCAAAGGGACCCAACGGTGAAGGACTAAGTCAGATCAACACAAAGGATTACGATCTTGGTCCCTCTCTTGCCAACAAAAATGGCGAACCAGCGAGTAGCACACTAGAGGAGAAGATCCTGGCGGTGAACACCTCCATGCCAAGGGCTCCCATGCATGCTTCTCAGCTGCAGACGATGGTTAGACTATACGAACGCATCCAAGATCACATCTTCCGCTTGATGGCAACCGACTCTGTTCCGAGATTTATAAAAGAACCGAGATTCTTGAGCTTTATCAAGAGCGTTCAGGAGTATGCCGAAGCATTGGAATCCGGTCAAATCGATCCGAACATCAACGCTGGTCCCGGTCTCAACAAATCAGTAGTAGATGCAATGGATCTAGGCGGTGCCCTCTCTACGGGCCCCTCTTCTGGCAGCTAAGGAGGGGGGGAGGGGTGTTTTTCTCATGATCAAAGAATCAAATCTCGATGAATGAAAAGTGAGGTGACATCTTCCTTCCTGTGTCCTTCACGGGGGGATCATTCTCTTCCTCTCTATGTCTCCTATATGACCTTCCCACCCACCATCTAGCATCCCTGCCAGGCCCGTCTCGTGCTTTCTCTCTCTCTCTCTCTCCGATCTGTCACCTACCTCCTCTTCCTTGGTCGTCATGATCCTTCTCCTTCTTTCTTCACATGACTCGGTTAATGAAAATAATAAAGTCACCATTGGAATTTAATTTTGACTCCGTACAGCAGACACAAAGCTAAGGGGAAAGAACTTGATGGTGACAAACAATCGTATTATAATTACAAAAGGGGTAGGGAGGGGGGGTTTTGATCATCGATAAGATTTGACACTCTATAGCTCTGCTAGCAGCATGGTACCCAAGCTTTGAACGATCTGATCCCCCATCGCTGACTCAACCGCATCTTCCAAGTGCCTCTTTGGATCTTGCTTACCAACGTGTCTTGTTTTGAGTTGATCAGCCGTCATGGTGCTTTCCTCTTGGACGGATTTATTGTACGCTTCTGATAGTGACAACATTCTTTGAATAGCTGTTTCGTTTTGCTTCTTATGCTCGCCCCAATCTCTCAATCTTAGTCCTTCCATCCAGCCCTTTTTGTGCAGATTACCAAGCATACTCTGCTCTAATTCAGTCTTCCTGTACCCCATGGGAATACTATAGTAGTGTCGATTCAGTCCATGAATCAATGACTGAATGCTAGGTTTATTCAGGTGGCCGACGTTCGAAGTGGTCTGGCGTGGCTCCTGTCCCATGATAACGGTATTGGGGTTGATCAATCGGAAGGCATCGATGACTACCTTGCCGGGCACGGATTGAATGGGGTCCACCACCACAGCAACTGCTCGAGGTTGTAATTGTTCGAACGACTGTTGCGTGTTGATATCAACACTGGAAAGCCAACAGCCGAATCCTGGGTGTGAATGATACCATCCAACGACCATTTCGGGGCTGTGGGAGTGCAGGTGAAGGTCAGCAAATCCTGTTCTTCCGCAAAAACTTGAACAACAAAGGAAATGGTACGGAGACGAATATGAAATGTAGGATTTTCAGAAGTGATAAGGCGTCATGCCTGATGTCGCAGAACCGCACACGAAAATCTTATCATCAAAAGATAAGTAAACTTTGGTCTTGGCTACCTTTTTGACCCGCAAAGAAAAACATCTATGTGCCATCGATTCTCACGAGAGCAAGAAGAAGCAAGATGAGCGGGCTTCGAAAGAGCCGGTTGATGTGGAAAAGGGAGGGGAGGGGGCAGAGAGGTAGAGAGGGGTAGTGCTTCAGCTTGCCAAGGCTAGACTCACCGACCAGTTTGTTTGAGCATTTCTAGCATCTTGGTTTGAAAGACTTCGTCAACCGACTCGACACTGACTCCCGTCCCCGACTGGGGCATGGCGAAGACGTCAATCACTGTGACTGTGTAGTCGTCTACAAATTCACCAAGCATTAGACCCATAACCTCCATTGGCACACCTGCTCGTCCATGCTTCAGCATCTGCAAGAAAAGTGATTAATTGGATGAGAGGGGAAAAGCTTTCAGCAGAAACAGAGCGAGCGTGAAACCACTCACCTTGAGAAGTGACAGACTGGAAATATATATCATCTCTGCGTTGTCATGTTGCGGTTGATCACCGCCAGCGCCTGCTCCAGGGCCTCCTCCTCCTCCCATAGAGGCTTGGTTCATCATTGACTGGATATCCATCTTGACGAATTCCTCTCAGTGAGTCGATTGGAGACAGTGGAAAGGGAAGATGAATAAAGATGTGAGCCAACACCGCGAAGCCACGCAAGACGGAACTGCTTCCTCAGTCTCCTCGATCGCGTATTGCATCTCGGCCGGGTGCGCTTAGAGAGGGCCTTGGCCATCTTTGATCTTGCGACCAGGCTAATCCTCGTACTTTCGACCTGGCGATGGATGGCGATGGAGGCGAAGAAGAGAGAAAGATACTGGCAGAGAGAAAGGAGGTAGCCCTTTGGAAGAAGCTGAGGACGGGTGCACGCTCTGCCTATGATTCTATTGCGCGAGACAGTAGAGGATATCCTATATTTGTCAGAGCTTCACAAGTAAGCAAGGATTGGCAACAGCCTAGAGATGCAGAAAGGAGCGCCGAAGACGAGACAGTGACAGTTGAGTCGGATGGTGAGGCAGAAGATGACATCTTCCCGAGTCAGTCTACTACGAGAAACGGATCTTTACATGCCGATTACAACGTAGAAGCGTCGTCATCGTCGCTTGTCATGAGTGATGCGGAAAGGGGCAAAGTAGTAGCCTCCTTCTACTCTCGATTGCCACGGGATGCATCGAACGCGGAAGCGGCACTGGTGCAGCGGGAACGAGGATTCTTTGAAAGTGCTCCCGCGAGAACCATACCGAGGATGGTCCGTAGTATTAAGGGGAGCGGCACCGAATGGTTTATTGAAAAGGCAAATGCGCATCTGCAACGTCAAGAGAGCAACAAGAAAGACAGACTTGTGATTTCTTCCCTACCGCCAGATTCTGCTGAGGCAACCGCAACGTATCGCTGCGAGGTCTGCTCAGCTGTCTTTCCCAGGAATCTCACTTCAAGTCAACTAAATGCACATCGTCTCTCTATCGCTCATCAATTGGCACTGGAAGGTCCGGCTGTGATGTTTACCGATCAGAATTTATTGAAGAAGCGTAGATTAGGCGACGCAGACATTGATCATGGATCGGGCCGGATCGTATTGAAGTCTTCAAACATAGGTTACACAGCTCTGGAACGAATGGGGTGGAGGAGAGGGATGGGATTAGGTAGGACTGAGTGGGAACTCGGCCTTCAATCAGCAAAGGCCACGCTAGGCTTGGAAAGGAGGGAGACCGTTGCGGGCGTAAAGGAGGATGCTATCGTCATCAGTGATAGCGATGAGGAGGAATCTGATCGAGATGTGACTATCGGCAGTGATGAGTGGTTGGTATCTGTTCAGGCGCAGCATGACCTCCATGTGCCTCGCGAGCAGTCCACTGAGTTCCCTACGGCAGATGAACGCCCCAAGCCTGAGAAGGAGGACGTTGCAGAAGAGAGTCTTCCTCCTGCTCAAAGGCCGCTCTTGGAGCCGATCGCAATTCACAAGCGACCTGACCGTAGGGGTATTGGTACTCTGTTCACGACAATTCCTCGCAATGGCCGTCACAATTCATACATGGAGAAGATCGAAAGCAAGTCCACAGAACCTCAACCTCGGCCTGAGAAACTGAGTAAGAAAGAAAGGAAGGAGTTCGAGAATCAGCGTAGGCGAGAGTGGAAGGAACTGCGGATGAGCCTGAACTAGGCGAGCGCAGGGAGAAGTCTGCGACTACCGAGGGTCCTAATGATGGACCTCACAACTACATTGTACACTACTACATAAATTTAGTCATTTTTGCCACCCTCTGGCAATTCTGTGTTTACCAACTGACTTCTTCACTCTGCGCCCTTCAAAACGCGCTCTTTCTTCTCAGACGGACTTCATCCTTGCAAGGAGACTCATCCGGTGTGATGGACCACACGCTGCGATGCAATTCACTTCCGTGTAGAAAGTTGCTCTATACAGAAGGTCAGCTGAGGAAGGAGAGTGACCGCAATTAGGACCGTACTCACGGCCACGGTTCTTTCTCGTCGCTACAGGAAGAGCAGTCTCGACGACTTGTTCCCGTCAGTCATTCAGCGCTGTTGCCAAAAGAGAAGTTCACGCATGCCGTGTGTAGATTTTTCTGACCTCCTGAGAATATTCCGACAGACATCTTTTGTCATCAATGTGCCACGACGTTATTCCGAGATCGAAGAGCTTGTCCGGCATGCGAGACGTTGCTGGAAGGACCAGACGACTGCATTGTCACTAACTTGAATCCAACGTCGTCCTACAAGTCCGTGAGTCGAGGAAAGCATTCTATCAAAGGAAGGCAAGAGGGTTAGGAGCGAACAGCGACTCATCGTATATGTTGCTTGATGCAACAGTCAATCCTGGCAGGACTGACGCCCAACATAATTCTGTAGGTCGAAGTGTCTGCTCATTGCTCTCCTCCTGCTGAATCCGGCATTCATAGTGAAATAAGTACGCGAGCCATCGGCTTCTATCAGTATCAAGTGAGCGGTCGAATGGCATCTGTAGCTATGATCCTATGCTGAAGTTTTCTCTTGCCTTTCTAGTCATCCCAAGAGGTACGTGCTCGAGATTCGTAGACGTAGAATGCATGGACCGAGTACGTACTACGTTGGACCCTCCATCCCCCAGGCTGCTTTCCAACAAGTCATCCTCAACAAATCACAGGAGATGCTAGAAAGATATGCGCTCGAGAAAGACAAGTAAGTGAATTTCGACTCTTCACGATAGTGGATAACCTGGAGAGTGAAATAATCTGAGAAAGCCATGTTCGGGCGATGAAGCATGGAAAGAAAAGGTGAGCAGAGGGGAAGGAAGAAGATGGAGGCAGATAGCGTCCTGAGCAAGCCTTTCCGCAGCCGAGTCCGAATTGACTCTTCTGAAGCAGAAGGTGAAAGGTGGGTGCAATAAGTGGTACACTTTATGCCAATTGCACGAAGCATACTCAAGCAAGCAGAAACCAGGTTTACAGGAAGGTTCGTCGTGCGCAGTGGATCGTTGTACACAGTTTCTTAGTCGGGGCGGGGGACTATGACTCCTTCCTTTCAGAACTCAACGGTGAGAAGACAAAAAGCCAGGAGCTGCGACAGATGGTACAGGTGTCAAAGAGAGATTATGAGAAGATCCGGATGCAGCTTGACTCAGCTCGAAGGAATGTCATTGGAACAAATAGTACCGTGCGCCATGAGAGCAAAAGCCAAGTATTCTTCAACGACGGAAATTCAGCTGTCACCTCTGCACCACAGCCTTTTTATTCAGGCGTGAGTCTAGAAGGACACCCCTCCGTACCGTCTTTCAAATATCGGCCCAAGCTCAGCATGCATCACTTCTCTTTGACAGCGTTCGCTGAATTCTCCCCTCCCTTTTCTCACTTCGGGAAATGAGCCAAAGCAGCAAACGAACTTGTGGCAACACCAATTACAGCATCAATCGCCGCCACCTTCATCACTGATACACAGTGCTCAGGCAAATCAAGATCTACAAGGTCATTCTTACTCAAGGCGAAGCACCACGCCGATGCCTCCGCCCGCTTTCGACGGAGGAAAGACACAAGTACGAACACTAAATCCTGCACACTTGAAGGCGTCGTCACTAGCGACTGGACGAGGTCCGAGTGTGGGTATCCTTCTTTTGAATTAGTTCAGGGCAGACCGTACCGCAAAAGAGACTGACGAAGAACACATCTACCCTTTTCATAAACCTGTTCTCTCGTCTGTCTCTACAAATAGACACCGATTCGTGCCATGCCGTCGCCGGCCTACCCTTCCACCAAACGAGGCCATAATTTGCACCTCAGTGAAAATTACGCTCAATACAACCAAAGACGAGGCTCTACGCTGCCCTTGCAAGATCACTGTTGAGGGCTACATGACGGCGATGAGACGTGTACCATAGTGAAGCGATCATGAGAGCTCAGCTTCCTTTACTTTGACAAGTCTGAAAGTCTCATTAGCTTGTGTAATGCGGGAGTCAGCGTTTGTGACGAATGAATAGATCGTGCCTCGAGTCAAAGGCTTTCGCTGAAATTGGGATGGATGGCGGGCGACCAGTCATGCTTGTGGTGAGAAGTGGAAGGGAGATCGTAAAGATGAGTGTACTGGATACGTCATTGCAAAGACCCTGAGACGGTGTTATGAGAGTTACTCTGAGAAATTTGTATTTATTACATGGAGAATATTTGTAAATGTGGAACATGCTGTTGATCAGGAGAAGAGCTTGAGTATGTAGGGGTGGATAAAGATCCAACAAGCTAATGGAGGGTAGAGGACACCGGACTTTTTTGGTCGAGCGGCTCTTAGTCGGACGGGTCGGAGAAGCGATGGACACCTAGAGGGTCGGTGTGTCCTCGTCCTTTGCACTTGCACCCGTCTTGACACTTCCTTCAAAGGCTTTGTGATAGGGAGGTGGAATGTCTGCGTCGAAGCTTTGTCGCAGGTGGGAAGGATGCAGTGCACTCGCACCGCTCCTTCCCTCGATGGCATGGTCAGGTGCTCGATCAGCAGATCCCGCCCTTGCTGATTTGCCTTCCTGTAACGGAACATCACTGAGGATCCTACTCTCCAAGTCATTCACCACACGTTGACTCGACATTCTTCTTGCTGCGAAAGTGCTGGGACTTGGTGTTCGACCGGATAGGTTGATTCCTCCGAGCATCCTTTGCAATGTTGGACTTGCCTCTCGCACTATGCTCGTCATCGTTGTGCCGCTGGGAAGAAAGCTTGCCGCCCAATTACTGAACCCGGCCGAGGCAGCACCACT
Organism: Exobasidium rhododendri; assembly: GCA_026210745.1. Lineage (NCBI taxonomy): Eukaryota > Fungi > Basidiomycota > Exobasidiomycetes > Exobasidiales > Exobasidiaceae > Exobasidium > Exobasidium rhododendri. The sequence continues at coordinate 4,080,954 of CP110630.1, forward strand.
CGAAGTCCGAGCATGCGCTTGCGTCATGTTCCAATGTGACAACGGCGTGCTGGAAGAAGAGGATGCACTCTGATTAGGACTGGACATAATCTCCTCTTCATTGATGCGATTCATCGTCAAAGCTGAATCTGTAGTGCTGCTACCACTGGCACTACTGCTACTACCCCCCACAAAGTAGGCTGGCAGATACAAGACCGTATTTGCTTTTCCCTTACTGTACTTGCTGGCACTTCCGCTTCTCATCACATCTGCTCCTGGAAGAGCAGCGTACTCTCCCCCTTCGACGCTACTGCTATGCGACAAGCCATCCCACATGCGATGAAACAAGCCCGCTGTCGTGTTCTTGCCCAGTCCTTCTGCATTCAACCCTGGCCCTAGGTCCACGTCCTCATCGTCTTCGTGGAAAGGAACGTTGCCTCCACCCTGGAGGTCAAACATAGGCATTCGTTGAGGTCTAGGAGCGGCTACCTTCTTTCCGATGAAGGCTGATTCTGCATATCCTTCTCTCCTTTCTTGATCACCACCAAGCATCGCTGCAGCACCCGTGGCAGTCGTGGGAGAGAGACCAGTCTGTGTGCTTTCATCCGACAGGACCTTCAGCCTGCTCGAGGAAGACGAGTCTCCCGGATTAGTATTTGAAGGTGCGACTGAGTGAAAGCGACCGGAGCTAGAATCACGGATGATAGGAAGTGAAATCCACCTGCCTCTTCTCGAGCTCCTACTTCTCCTTTCCTTGCGATCGACAAACAGGTTCATGATGCGAGGTAGCAAGCTCCTGCCCAGACCATACGCAGCAATAAGGAATCCGACAAAGATCAGAATTCGACCATGATCCCGTAAAAAGATGAGAAAGTCTGCGTCGTTTGCATGCCAACTAGAGCCGTAAAAGTGACGGAAGAATGCATCAGGCGCTTCCGAAGGTTTTGCATTCTTGCCATAGAGTATCTTGGGGAGAATTCGAATTCCAGTGAAGCCCGCAGAGGGGTTGGCAGGCGTTGACGGGACAGCTGAGCCATGTGCATCTACGTACAGTCCAAAAGAGGCACTGACAAACATAGGACCTGTGCTAAACATGACTGTAGGGTAATGAGTCAAGTAACGATGATCGAACGTGACGAGATTATGTATAAGATGGTCCATGAATGGGTGACCCTTGGCTGACGCAATGACGTCGTTGCTCACTCCGACTGGGATGGTCTTGGGCAAGATGACTTCGAATCGAAGTAGTGGGTCGAGTCTTCGCAAGCATCCGACATCGAGATCCATATATATACCCCCGTAGTAGTGCAAAATGAAATATCGAATGGCGTCTGCTCTCTGAATGGGATAAGGGTACGCATCGAAAGTCGGAACGAACCAAGAGTAGTGATCTACGATAAACTGCCTTGAATCAGCGTCCGTCCAAAGCATGTATTTGCTGCAAAAGAAAGAAAAAAAGAATTGCATACATTAGCCCTGAATGGTTCCTCTCCCGGCTGTCCTCTTCGCCTATTATTTTTTTACTCACTAGTCTGGGTGTATCTGTGCACACTCGTCTCGCACAGCCTGCCAGTTGGATGGTAAGGTCTTATCCTTCCACGTTTGATGAATGATGCGCGGAATCTTCTCAGGAGGATCTGCGATTGTCCAATTTCTTGGCGAATTGTCTCTTCCAGGTGGAATGAAAAGCTCTCCGTCATCACCGAATCCTGCTGCTTTGGCAGCCTCTGCAGCATGTCTGGCAAGGGCATCATCGAATAAAGCTTCTTGATCCGTTGTCAACTTTGTCGTCTGAGTAGGCTTCAAAGACAGCGCTTGAGCCAGCCAAGGGTACCTAGCCTTCCAAGATAAAGAAGAATCGTCCCCTCCTAGCTCGATTTCTTCCCATGTCCCCAACTCCGAAGGTCGAATTATCGTCGACTTGTCAATCGAGAAGTATGCATTCACCGCAGACAGGAACACCACAGTTCCACCAAGGAAGAGAGCGAGCAAGACAAGAAGGATCTGCGTCGTCCTCCTGCTCAAGAACCTTGCCATGCTTGTTCACTAATTATAGCACTAGTTGCGGGCAAGACCGATAGTCGAGGTAGTCTACTGACAGATGCGTGGTGGAAGCAGTGTAAAATCGGCTTCTCTGTTTTGGCGAGAATTGACAGGCAATGTTATCTCTAGTCGTATTGTTGTCAAACGAAGGAAGAAGGAATGGAAACACTATTCAGAGGCTCTTTCGTGCTATAAACTCCATCCTGATTTTGCAGATGGTGACAGACGGTATATTCGAAGGTGCAAGATTAAAAGAGCGGCGGCGTTGAAGGAGAATGGCGTTTTCTCTTTGATCTGGGTCTGGGGCGTCAGCAGCCGGGGAGATAAAAAGCTGGGGATGCTATGATGGAAGGCCAGCTGATCTGGCTGAGGTAGTGGTGTAGGACAAGTGCTGCGAGTTGATATCTAGGTGCAAGGCCCTTCAAGCGATGCTCGAGCAAGGTAGGAAGAATAGGTGCAGAGGTGAAGACTTGACTAATGTCGATGCTCCTCGCTGCTCAGGAATCAAAAGCAATGGCCAACTTTGTTTCTCTCTCGAACGCAATGAATACAACAACCTACACTGCAGCGCGCGTTCGTCGCTCAGTCGAGACTCCGAATGGGAATATGTATTTGAGAAATACGCAATACAAGTGATGAATACTGTAGTATGCCTTCAAAGAAATGTGCTGTTCTTCATTCTACTGTATTCGGCATCCGAGCCTTATGCCCTCACAAAAGGTGTATACAAAGTAGATAGATAATTATACTTGGTTATCAGAATACTATAAAATTAAAACCATAAAAGAACAGAGACTGACGTTTGACATCGTCATGCGACAATCACTGTTTGCTCTGCCGCCATCGCTGCTTGGATGGGGTCAAGGTCGAACTTGACTTTGCGGCATCAAGTGTGCCGGTCTTCTCGTGATGAGCCGAGCGTCGACGATCGTCTCATTATGGCAGAGTCATTTCTGAAGAGCGTACAAGACTCCAGCCAGCTTCATCAGGGGTCGAATATCAGCCAAGGGAAGTCCAGACCCATGAAGGGGTTAAGGCCATGGAGAAGTGGACAAGAGAATACAGTGTGAATTTCAAATACGAATTTGACCTCTGCGGGCGACAGATCATTAATCAGTACAGGTGTCTAAATATTTCTTCTCTTCACCCCCCCGTTTAGCATACCGCGGCCCGTTCCAGCAATAGAATCAAGACGCCTGCCTGCCTTGGACCTGCTGAGTCGCTCGCGTCCCGTTTCCGCGGAGAGATAGGGCAAAAGATCGCAGCAACTAGGCAAGGGATGCAAGCACACGACAGGCCCACGACGTCTTTTCTCATCTTTGCAGCTTCGTTTGAGGAAAAACGAAATGCCTAATCTTGTTTCTTGATTTCGTCGACACGGAACTCCAGCATGGTGTCTTCCTTGTAGACTGATAGCGCCTGCGCTCAGAACACCTCGTAATCTAGAGCAATTACCTTAAGGCTCGTCTGCCGGGAAGCTCGTGCGGTTCCACTGCCAATACGAAGAATGCTTAAACGTGGCTTATATCACTTTGTTGGTTACACGACCATCTTCACATGCTATATGCGAGTGTCGAGGGCCTCATGGAGACCGTCAATGTAGTGCTTGCTGCTGAAGCAAGGAGATTGCGAAGGGACCTAGGTGGAGAACATGGGTGTGGGGGGGACGTTGACTGCGCCGGTCCGATGAAAAGGGGCTCCTTTACTTCATTTGACGTGCTGCGACCTTCATTCACAACATTTCTTCGGTAGCCTGGATCTCACTACTCTCCATCTCCTACCCCGCCGTCTCTTCTTAGTCTTGCACCGTTTCACGAGTACTAATACCCACCCCCCTTTCCTTTAATAATGGTCCACCTTTTCTTCGCCTTGACGACCAATCTCGCTCTTCTCACACTCGCTGCCGTAGTTTCTGCCTCGTCTTTCAAGTCGAGACCGAAGCCACACGCTGTTCGATTTCACAGAAGAACGACCCCTAGCAACTACCCTGAAGCGCGCAAAACCCCGCCCGGCTCTTCACTGCCTCCAGACTGGGTCAAAGCACTGAACGATGCAATCTCTGCTGGTAAGATTCCTGACATTCCTGTAACCAGTGAAACAGCAAGTGGAGAAATTATCTATCCCAACAAGGTAGGCAGTCACAACACAACGACTTGCAGTTGGACTATTGACAAGTGCAACGGTCCCAGCGATATCGTCGACCCGCCTGATGGGGAATGGACCATTGCTTTTGACGACGGCCCCACTGCAGACTCGCCCAAGCTATACAAATTCCTGAAGGAGAACAAGCAAAGCGGGACACACTTCATGGTCAGTGTGATGGAGCAAAAGAGAGTGAGAGCGAGCGTGTGTCCGCTGACGGCTGCTGTCTTTCCCCACTTTCTCCACAGATTGGCTCGCAGATCTTGGCATACCCTAAAGCGTTCACGGAGGCGATTGCGACCGATCAGCAAATTGCTCTGCACACCTGGTCTCACGCCTTGTTGACCACCAAGGACAACATGGGAGTCCTTGCTGAGCTCGGGTGGAATATGCAGATCATCTACGACATGAGTGGAAGGGTGCCCAAACTGTATCGACCTCCGCAAGGTGACCTAGACAATCGAGTTCGTGCGATTGCTTCAGAGGTGTTTAATCTGACAGCAGTTATGTGGAACTACGACACGAACGATTGGTGTCTGGATGCTGGTGGTAAGAGCTCGTGTCCAGGCGAAGTCCCGGGAGAAAGTAGAAGTAGTGTCGAGACAGCCATCAACAAAGCCTTGGACCTGCCAAAGAGCCCTGGTGTCTCCATGCTAGAGCACGAACTAAATTCAATGACGATCGGACTGTTCACTCAGTACTACCCTTCTCTGAGCACGAAAGGATGGAAGCCACAAGCTGTCTCTGATCACTACAACGAACAATGGTACGCCAACGCAATCGGCAATAGCGACACACCCGTGAACACTACCAGCGTGCTTGCCAGTACCACGCTTGCCGCTGTGCAGAAGAACCAAACGTCACGGAGCAGCTATGACAGCAACGGTGCAAACAGAGCGAAAGTCAAGGCCAGCAGCCTCACCACGACGTCGGACTCATCTCGTCAAGCGATGCGCTCACTCTTCCTAATGAGTCTGGTAGTCATCTTTGCGATTTTGTTCATCATATCGTAGGACAAAGAGAGAACCGCATCTTCTTGTATTGATATTTACGTTGTTCCTCCTCCTCCTCCGCCTCCTCCCTGTCCCTCCACTCTCTCGCTGCAAACACATGTCTTAGTATATCCGTATACAATTTTTACTTTTCACACGGTATCAGGCAGTGACTCGCTGTCTACACTTGTTGTTCTTGCCCTCTGACCGTGCAAGCTGATGACGGGAGTGAAGGGTAATACAGCTAGCTACCTTGAGTGGAGTTCTCCTTCCTCCCCCTTCAAAACTTCTTGACCGCCCGAGACGTCTTGACCGCTTTTGTCGAACTGGTTGCGTCGACCTGTGCGACAATCGCATCACATTCCTCCTTTGCAGCTGGAATCCCTTCAACGGCTAGTCTGTGGAATCTTGCCTGTAGCACCAAGCGAATCTTGTCGTATTGCTTTTGAGTGTACCAACCGGTAGTCTTGTCCGGTCTGTCTCGTATTGCAGCGTCTCCTGCTTGAAGGATCAAAGGTTTGACAAGCTCATCTTGAACGTCAATCAGTTGATAGCTGCCCTGGATCCTGGTGCTTGTCACGCCGTCAAAGATGTGTGATTGGCTGAAGATTGTCAAATAGCAAAAGGATCAGTGTCGAACCTCTCCCTCCACCTTCAAAAACCCCCCACTTACGGGTCGTCAACCGTAGGGTCCTCCTCAACTACTTCTCCCTCCTGCTGAAGCACGGATCCGAGTCTGTCGTGCTTTGAGTCTGCAATGCCGAGCTCTGAATGATTCTGTATTTGACCAGGCTTTCTCAATCTCTTCTTGTTCTGAAACGTCATCCGCTGCAAGAAGCGAGACTCGCTGCTCTCACGAGGATCGTATCCAAATTTGACGAGGGTGTCCCTCCAGCAACCATCGATGATAGTATAACACAGCGAGGACAGGTATTGCTTTTGGCTGGAGACGGGGATACACCACAAGATCAGCTGGCAGTCAGTACTGCTACATATCATCGTCACGCTTACTTTGTGATGTTCCTCTGTTGATCAAAGTCAAACTGATTCAGAAGAGCGACTCGGCTCCACATAGGCTGTCTCTCGAATAGCTGAAAGACGAAGGAAAAGAAATGGAGACATATTAGGCTCAGTGAATTAAAGCTAAACCTATCCTTTCCTTACTGACCTCCTTCAGCATTCCAAGAAGCTCTTCATTAACTTTGCGACTCTTTTGCACAGATCTGTTGGGCTCTGGTGGTATTTTGACCTGTGATCCGACATCGTTCAGATGATCATTCAGAACCCGCCGACAAGAAAAGGAAATCAACTACGACTCACGTTCCTTGATGACAGCGAGATTCCTTTGGGTGCCATGCCGTCGTACCTGGTCCTGCTAATATACCGCATAGCACGACTTCCATCAACAACGTTTGGACCACCGAATGCGCCAAGATAAGAAGTATGAGTCTGACGAAAGCTAAAAGGCATGGCTCTTCTCATCAATATCAAAGTGCACAAGCAAAGCAAATACCACTCACAGCCTCTTTTCACTCACCCATACACAAACGGAACGTCCTTCTTGTCGAAGACAGGAGGCGGTGGCAACCGAATGTTGCTCACTCGTACAGTCCCCTTGTCGGCGATCTCCATGTCCACTTCGTAGTCTTCCTTCTCTTCTTCAATCTGAAATGCTCGTATCCCTGCGACGTCCATTTGCCGCATACAGTCGTGAAGTCGCAGCGCTTGCAAGGTCGACTCTTCTTTCCCACTCTCCCTCTCCTTGCCATCAACATAGCCCGGGTCATAGAGGTAATCAGACATATTTCTGAATCGAGCCACATGTCTAGTGATGCCCATGGCTACAGCAGTGTATTCCTTCCTTTCGGCACTTCTTTCCCTCCCATCTTTTGGCTTTTTTCTCCAAATCCTCTTCGTCACTTTCAGAAGGACGTTATGAGCCTCTAACACATCACCTATCAGGGCATGTCGGTACACATCGTTGGTCGACGCTGGTGGAATGCTGTTATCAGATTCAGAGGGTACGGTGGAGTTGTCCAAGCAAGCTTGTCCCAGCCTGCACTCTAATGTCACTTTCCCACTCCTATCAACGATCTGCCCTATATGCTGAAGCGCTGAATGTGGCGTAGAATACGGATGTGGTAGAGGTGACATGCTTCGTAGAGCGTTAGAAAGAGAAGGGTGCCGGCTGAAGTCTGCTGCGTCTTTTACGTCGCCGTCATTGCGTTCACGTAGAATACCTGGATACTCTACGGAAAAAAAGCTTGTCTTTGGCAACTCTGCTCGTGGTGCTACTTCGACCTCTTCGCCTCCAAGAAAGTCCAGTCTGTACCTCTGGAAGCCTGCCATGGCTGCGTCCGATGCCAGGCCGTACTCTATTGCGACAGCGGTCAAGTTCGACCAGGTGCTGCTCCTTCTGATGGTGGTGGTATGTGCGCGAGACTCGAGAAGTCAACCTTTTTTGGCGCGTCTTCTTCTGTCCAGGAAGTCTCGCACCGTGCCTTTCATCCTTCCTTCCTAGTCCAATACCTTCTCGCATCGATTGTTGCAGGCTCTCAATAGGGCCGCCATCGACCGGCAATGTCTTCCATCGCTCGGACGGAGCCAGAAGTCATATACTTGCTTGATTCGGATGAGGAGGGATCGGTGCAGGGCAGGGCTCAAGGAAAGCGTGCCAATGGAGGTGCGTCCACAAGCATTTTACCACCTGCTGCTACGACCTCAGCAAGTACCGTCGTGCCAGCGCATGCTCGAGGAACTGAACTAGGGCCGAACTTCGAAGCATTCCGGCAACTGGACGTTTCCAAGGAGATTCTTCAGCCATCTTTGTCACCTTGGACAGGCCCATCGAGCGGATCTGCCATGCTTTTAGAGTCTGTCATGAAACCGTCGACCGAGTCTCAGATTGTACGAGACATTCGGGCACAAGGAACGGCACCGCAGTCACCTGTGCCGCCTCTCAAAGATGCATACTCTGTGAGGATGCCAGGCTCAGAAGAGCCCCTGGATCTCGGAGGCGGTAGGCATGCAGCAAATATACCGCCGCAGTCACTGAATTCGAGACAGAGATGGATATCCAATGAAGATGAAGATGATTCCATTGAAGAGAAGTCGGAAGAAATTGAGCAAGAATTTCGAACAGGGCTTGTATACAGCAGTGTCATGATGTTGCATGCCAAACCAGACTTCCTCGATGATGACGAAGAAGGTATCCACCCGGAAGTACCAGAAAGAATTAGCCAAATCTTTGATAGGCTGAAAAAAGGTGGCTGCGTGGCTAGAATGAAGCGAATTCCTATCAGGGAGGTCAAGATGGAAGAGGTCATGCTTGTCCATCAAAAGGGCATGTGGGAAGGAGTACAAAGAACAGCGTTCTTTACATCGAACTCGTTAGCGTATCAGACAAGAATGTTGGATAAAGCTTCGTCGCTTTATGTCAACGAACATTCTGCTCGATGCGCTAGACTGAGTTGTGGGGGTGTCATCGAGATGTGTGATGCGGTGGCTAGCGGAAAGGTTCGAAATGGATTTGCAATTGTTCGACCTCCCGGTCACCACGCTGAGCCGGATCGATCAATGGGTTTCTGCTTCTATAACAACGTCGCGGTGGCTGCTCGATTTCTGAAAGAAAAGTACCGTGAGGAATGCCGCAAGATCCTGATTCTTGACTGGGATGTTCATCACGGGAACGGAACTCAAAACGCTTTCTACGATGATGGCGAAGTCCTCTATATCTCCATACATCGCTATGAAGATGGGACCTACTTTCCTGGAGGAGACGGTGGCAATTATGACCAAGTAGGGGAAGGACCCGGCCTAGGGAAAAATGTCAACATTCCTTGGAAGGAGGCCGACATGATGGATGCAGATTACTTGGCCGCCTTTCAACGTATCGTTATGCCGATTGCCTATGAATTTGCACCTGACTTGGTCATTATTTCAGCGGGTTTTGATGCAGCAGAAGGAGATGAATTGGGAGAGTGCCATGTTAGTCCTCAGGGATATGCGCAAATGACGTACGACTTAGCTAGCTTGGCAAACGGTAAACTGGTCGTCGCTCTAGAGGGTGGCTACAATCTTGACTCTATCGCCAAGTCTGCCCTAAGCGTCACTGAGGTCCTTTTAGGGGAAGCACCTCCACCGTTTGCTCCTGGCCAACAAGCGAGTTCGCTGGCTAGTGACACTTTTCTGCAGGTCGAAAAGGTGCAATCTCGTTATTGGAACTCGATCCGGAATCCGCCCTATGAAGCAATGGAAGGAGAAAGTACCGAGATGAATCTGTACTCCATTTCGAGACTTTTGGATGAACATCGTATCTACGAGCTAGGCCAGAAGTTTGATCTGGCAGCTTTACCAGTTGTGGCTTTAGGTGCGAGCGATAAAGATATGTACACCGGCCAAATTCTATGCTCTTCGAAGCTGTTCGATGTAGCCCATGACGTCGTCATCCTTTTCGCTCACGACGCTGGAAACTTGCGAATCGACACTGAAGGACCAGATGTCGATGTCCATCAGCAATTGGGATACATTATCGAAGGTAGCAGCCGTGTCATCGAGTATGCGACTAGTAGAAATTATGCCTTGGTGGACGTCAACATACACGCTCAACTTCCAACGTCGCCAAGAGCCCCCGTCTCCTTACGAACAGGTCAACGAATGCGAAATGCCGCCCACGCGAAACAGGTTGATCAAGCGGAAGAGGCAAGGAGACTCATACGGTATGCGTGGGATAATGCTGTCACGCTGGCTGCTCGTTCTAATGCCAAGATTATCTTGATTGGGTTGGGGACAGCGACAGAAGCAGTCATGTGCTTGATAGAGGATAGGGGCGTGAGTCATTGTGTGGCAGGAGTGATCCAATTGCCTGGTCACAGTGTTCTCCCTACGGTATCGAAGAAGCTTTCAGACAAAAGACTCTGGTATTGGAAGAATTCGAGAGTCTTTCTACCTCACGATCACGTCTTCTACACAATGGATGCTCAAGCAAAGGCAGGAAAGCGACTGGGAAAGACCATTCGATCTGGTGAGTAAAGCGAAGCAAGACTTGTTGGTCGACATTGAACGGGAAGAGACTGATTTTACTTTTCTGCTCCGTAGATGAGAAGCAAGCGATCCAGGTACTCAACAAGGAATGGGCCCCGATCGTTGCCTATATAGAGCAGTGCCTACGATGAACAGTGCGCTTTATAGACAAGTGAGATTTTTCCAAGACCCTTTTCGATGCAATGTACACTACTTACCACACACATTAGACGGAGTGAAATTAACGGGGATATTGTACACTGTAATTGAGCAACAAGTAGGGCAAAAGCTTGTTAGCCGACCTAGACATATTCGTAGTAAGGTAGGCCATGCTGGTCGACTTCTTGAGCCTTCTTTCCTCATGCTTCTACCGCGCTCCCATGCATCTCTCGCGCTCTTCGCATCTATGAGATGAGACAAGCAACTCCAGCTGTAGGGTTACACTTTCTTGTTCCTTAGCCGGCGTCGCGTCTCAACAAGAAATACATGAGCTTGAGAGCGCATCCGTGCACGGTGCTGCTGTTGCCTCCAACTCTCCACCTCAAAACGTTGACAGAACGACACGTTCACCTTACGACATTGTCCTTTTGCTCATCCTCCTGCATACATTTTCAGAAAACGACCACCGCACCCTGCTTGCTCATTTGGAATCGTCCGCAATGACCCTCACTCAGGAACTACTAGCCTCCTCACAGACGTCATCTTCTTACGCGAAAGCTACACAACATTCCTTCTTGGTCTCAGCAGGTAAGCTTCAGCTTTCCTCAGCTTCACTGCAAGCTTGGTTGACGCAAGACCGTCTGTATGCTCTTTGCGGTTACTCCATCTTTCTTGGTCTTTTGATATCAAGATGCCCTGCCCCTATTGCAAGTCCAACAGATCCAGCAAGCAGACTACATCGGAAACGCTTGACAGTATTTGCGGGAGCAATGGCCAATATTGATCGAGAAGTTGGATTCTTCGAAGAGGTGGCCAGAAGCAACAACTTAGATCTAGGCGCAGCAAAAGATAAGGGTTTGAATCTACTAAATCCGGTGACACGGGTGAGTGCTGGCAGCCATCCTGCTATCACCCGACAGAATGTGTTGCAGAAGGTTTTACTTACGACAGAGACTCTCTCTTCTTACCTCGATCTAATGAGCAGGGATATATAGACTATATGATTGCTGTGGCTTCGCGAGGTACATTTGAAGAAGCTCTCGTTCTATTATGGGCAATGGAGAAGGTACGTTATAGATAGGAAGGTGTAGAGCAATATTACTACCTCTTTCTGAGCTGAGCCCAATCCCCTTTTCCGCCCTATTGACCACTCGACCCTCTCCGTATGACCGTGCAGCTCTACTTGGATGCTTGGACATTTGCCTCTAGTCATCTCCCCTCTCCGGTGCCAGCTTCTTCGGATCCTGGACCGAGCCGAGCTCTCCTGTCGCTCATACCCAACTGGTCCTCACCAGACTTCCAAGCCTTTGTCAACGACCTCACAGACCTTGTCGATGAATTGGACATTTCCCTAGACTCGGAAATTGGCAAGAAAGTAGCTGAGGTTTGGAAAATCACTCTGTGGTACGAAGAAAGATTCTGGGAAGCGGGTGAGGTAGACTGAAGCATCCGTATCGGTGCTTCTTCGAGGGTATGACTGGAAGACTGCACTGCTACGGTGATAGATGGTAAGTCGTACTAGAATGATGCATTGACCGAGTCTTCCGGCGCAATTCGTCTAGAAAAGCTGATTGTCCTTCTCTTGCTTCGTTCGGTAGGGGAAGATTTGTTCCGTCTTGAAGCGTCCTGTTGACGCCAAGACTCATTATCCGATCGGAACGCCTTCTGTATGCACACAGGAAGCATCTGCAGTACTCGGCAGGTAAAATGTTCAGATGTGAAGCAATGCAGAAAGCGCAAAATTGCCACTGCCATTCTTTTCCGATGCTGTCCTCGTATGGCAGGAGATTGGATCCTCCAATGTGTATGCATATACCTTGCTCGTTTCGATCGCGCGCTGAGAGGGGAGTATCTCGCATCGTCCGATCGTACCTTGCTTGAGAAGATGATGTTGGTAGAGCAGTCACACCATGCACGGTCTGGATCTCTATCTCTTCGCTAAGTGGTGGAAGATAAGGTCGCCTTGCAGAGAACGACATGATCGCTTCATCGACACCAGCGCTATGCAGTCCAAAACCCGCCAATTCTGCTTGTTTTCTGAACTCGACAGAGTGGCCCTGAAGCGTCGAAATCCTCTGACTCGTCATAATTCTTTCGCAGGAAGAGCAAGTCGTTGCCGTCTTGACACTTTCTTGAAGGTGTGAAGGAAGTGATATGGTGTCCAGTCCACTTCTACGAACAACAAAAGAAGCCAGAGAGGTCAAAGTGGGCATCTTTGCTGGCTGCTCAAAGCATCTGTCTAGATGTCCTTTACGCAGCATTCTCTCCAGAGCTGACAGGTAATCAGCATGACGAAACACTTGCATGCAATCGTCGCTCTCGAAAGTGTTATCGCACCTTTTCAGCGTGTCACTCAAAGCTATCCGAGGTGGAAATTCTATCGTCTTACCGGAGTCTTTTGGTGCGACTACTGAGCTTCTGCCATGTCTGAGGACGATTAAAGATTGAAAAGAAGTCGACTGCGAAAGCACAACTTGCAACGCCCCCTTTGCTTGCGCACTTGTATTTGCGCAGATTTCAAGACTTTTCCAACGCTTGTCATCCTTCTCCAGACCTGCCACCACAATTAAGTCCTCTTGCAACTTTTTCGGATCGATGGAAGTGCCGCAAAAGCACAGGACCAGGTTCAATGCGTCGTCGCTTCTGCAGAGCACCGACGCTTCCAGGGAAGTGGTGAGATGATGCGCGCTCGATCTGTAGTCGCAAACGTCTGTGCCACCTCTTATTGCTTGTTTCCAGATCTGGAGACATGCATTGAACGCTCTCTTTTCGCTTGCTGCCAGTGAATCTGAGTGGAGTCGAATCCTTGCGTTGTCATACAAATCAGCAAAGGTACCATCAAGTCTGGCCTGCAGGCGTTCAACAGACGCCGTCCAAACGTTTTGTGGAAACGGACTTCGCAAGGCGTGCCGTCGATAACTCTTAACGTCACCTTTACTTCCTTTGCGGGATGCGGGACCGATGTCCTTCAGTGCCTTCAACACGAGAGACCATTTTGTTTCAGCTGACAGGGTATCTAGCTGAAGGTGTGCCGAAAAGAGGAGTTGACTCTTCGGGAATAATTCTTCCGAACGAGAGAGCAGACATTCCAGTCTGCAGTGATCCTTCCTATTACGTGTGCTTTCGTTGCGCTCGATCTCAGCGGATTCCGACTCTGATGAAGTCTCACACAATTCCGAAGTACCATCCGAGTCCGCGTCGGTGTCGTTGTCCATGGTCGTGTCTTGTGGCCTTTTCTCCCTCATTTGAAAATCCTTTGCAATATGCCGCACACCTCTGCACGGGGAACTCGTCTACCCACGCTCATCACAACAAGATGCCGAGCAGACCTACTGCGACCCGTGTGTGGAGTGCCAAAGAGCAGCGTGTCGACATAGGGTGAATTGGTGCAAAAAGAGATCAGACACGGTGACGACGGAGAAGGCCACCCTAAACGAGCCAACATTCACGTCAAAAGTAAAGAAGCTTTGATTTTTGTTTGTCCACGCGAGCTGCCAAGGTCACGGTCTAAATTGATAATGTATGGATAGATACATAAGGGTCTTTAGAAGAAACGTCAAAACGCTACTTTTCCTCTTACTTTTGCTCCGGGCGCAAGAAAGTGGTATGTGATCCCACCCTAGCTTCACTTCCACCAATTCAAGTTTCTCTCTGGGAGCGATACCCTTTTGGACTTCCAGCTAGCAACACAGGACATCTAAAGTCCTCCTCGGAAAATCGAGCTCCATATTTTGCAACAATTTCACCATCTTGAACGCTTTTCTCAACGACGTCACGCCCGAGGAACCCGAGTCCAACAACCTTGTGAGCATTTAGAGCACAAAGATAGAAGGGTCTCACATACAAAAAAAAAAAAGAATTTGCCGTCAAAGAGGGGGGCGGTTCCTGCAGAGATCAAAGATCGTCGTTGTGTGTGGATCAGAGACGGCGCTTGCATGCCACATTGCTGGTTCTGTAGATGTCAGACGATGGTCAGGTAGGCTAGCACACATCCTCCTCCTCCTCACCCTTCTCTCTCCAGGCTCTTTTCCATCAGTGCCAATGATTTGAGCGTGTCTCCTACTGACGATACACCTTTGCTTCCTTCTTCCCCCCCTGACGGACAGCTACCCGGCACGGGTACAGATCACAGCTCGACGACATCCCGCGCTCCAGGCAGAATGTCGGCCGCAATCGAGGTGGAACATTCTATGAATCCGAGAAATTCATCTTCCATCACATCGAATTCAAGCTTGAATCTGAGAAGTTCACAATCGGAAAATGCGTCGAGTCAGAGTTTTGGTAGCAGCTTAGAAACCGCCTCGGCCAGTGCTCACCTGGAACGCTACGACACGCCCTGGTCAATCACGGAGATGGCCGTGTTCAAGAGAGGGGAACGAGCGAGAGTCAGATCATACAGTGCAGTACTCGATTGGAATAACGCAGCACCGAGTGGCAGGCATCACTTACTCCGCAATTGTCGGCCCTTGGCGGGGACGAGTAGGAAACGACTGATCTGGCAGATCCATCAACTAACAAAGGACAAGGCAGATTTGGAAGCACAATTGGCCGCTATTGTCATGGGAGGACCACTGACGAAGACATCCTTGGAGAAGATAGGAAGCGAAAGTAAACCGCAGTCTCTCGCTTCCGCTGTTGAGGGAGCCGGCGAGGAAAGTCAACTCGGAAGCCGCTCTTCCCAGTCTTCGCGAGGTCTGCTTTCAAGCTTGCAACACACCAACGATAGCCTTGTAAGATCGATGTCACCCTTGAACGGGTCGGACGAACTGTCGGAGGCAACCTCGCCCGCAAGCCTTGAGCACATTTCGACCTTGGCGATCCTCCTCCGCGACGCTCTAAAAACATCCACGACGTATCTGCTCGATGAAGAAAATGCCCGACTGCTGGAACGTCCCGGAATGAAGGCCCTACTACTCAAGAAGCCGCCCAATATTGAACGAGCTCAACTTCATGCCCGCTTCTTTGCACAAAGACTGTGAGATTTGTAGAGTGAAGGAGGAGGTGGCAAGACACGCGCAATACTGACCTTGACCGCACTTTCTACGATGACCATGGCAGAATTGAAGCGCAAAAGAAGCCAGAAAAGCGATGCAAGGCTCTAAAGGCAGGGCCATTGCAGCAAGCTATCCGATACCCAGCCTATGTTGACATCCTCATGCAAGGATTGCGTGAACCATTCATCGCCCACATGGGTGTCTTTGACGAAGATGAATTCGGGCTTTGGATCCTCAACGGGGTGGAATTCCACTCGGAAGCGCTCAACGACACTGATGTAGAGGTAAGTGGCGATTTTGCGAGTATGATGATCGGTGTCGGTACTTACTTTTTACGTATCTTAGAACGAGGAAATCAACGACGACTATTACGAATTTCCCGACGAGTTCTTCCAACGATTCCCGTTAGTATGAGCTGGCGTGGGCAGAGAGTGTGGGCACCATCAGCTGAAAGTGTCAACCGCATACGTCCTCTTCCCTTCTCTGCAGCTTCACTGGAACGAAAGCAAACATCGACATTGCCAATCGATGGAGGGCGCAAAGAGGCGATCCACCGATTACACAGACGAGCGTGAGTACTAGACTGGGGGCCAGCTAGGCTCCTTGCAAGGAAGGAAAGTGGCTGACCTTCCCTCAAAACATTTCTCTTGTCCTCCCCTTTCCTCACAGGAAATGGCCGCTGCCGAAGAGTACACTCGAGCTAGGCAAAGGCGTGTTCTGCAAGAAGACGATTCTCCCGCAGCACTCCTACCTCCCTCTTAAGCAATCAATATCCCATGCTGCGCGCCGCACCTTTTTCATTCATTTCATCTGTTTTGTACTAATTTGTTTCGACTCTGCCAAATTAAAGATAGAAAAAGAAAGACATGCTGATCGTGAGTCCTCATCGCCACAGAGAGATAATTCTTGCGATCATCCTCCTGGAGTGCATCACACCAATTCGTATGTACGGAACGGCAGGAGCTACTGCTGTGTCCTGGCTAGGTCCTCGGGACCAAAGCTCATGGGCAAGAGCTGCTCCAGCGTCAGCATCACCACCGATGAATCTTGCACGTCGTTCTCCTTTGTCCAGTGTCCGTACGGCATGTAGATTGGCATGTCTAAAGGACAGAATTCTCTTATCACCTGACGGCATATTCCACAAGGCGAGCATGGAGTATCGATGTCTAGACAAGGGTGCAGATATTATGCAGGTGAGATATAGACATGCCATCAACTCTCGATACCAGCCCTTTTCCCCTCTTCTCTCCTCCTCACCTGCAGCTACGGCTATAGCAAGAAAGGAGCCTGATGCGTGCCCTGACGTGATAGCTTTGACAAGCCCGGTCCTCTCAGCACAGATTGCGCCGCCATAACTAGCAATCTCGACGTTGGCTCCCAACACTATCTCCCCATCTTTGCACAGGATTGCCGCTCCTACGCGGAAGTGAGAGTACGGGGAATAGCTAAGGTTGCGTGCCTGCGCAACGACGTGCAGAGAAAGATAAGAGGACACTTGTGAGCAGCACGCTACGTAAGACATTGCTCCCCTCTTGGAGAGGACGTACGTACATCTTGCGAGGCTGCAATGAGCTTTTGACGCTGCTCTTTCGAGATGCTCATGCCCGCTCTACTACAACGACAGAAAGGGAGAGAAGACTGTGTTGCGTGCTAGTCAAACTTAAGGTTCATCATATGTCTCCTCATGACAAGCTCTAAAAGGGTACGGCGACGTGTCTTTCTTATCTGCTTTCCTTTTTCGTCAACTTCTGTCCCTCTCCAGCCGCTTCTTCTGTTCTTCAAAGTAGTATTACAGAGGACGAAATCTTGCCAGATTTTCTACTCGCCAAGATTGCTGGATCAGTAGAATCATCTCACTGATACAATGGCACCTGGAAGCGAGAGTCAGCTCAAGAGTCAGGGTAGGAAAATGACCCTTTGCATCAATCCTACTGTGCACGGACTTTCCAGAATTAAAGTTGGCTTCTGAAGGAAAGTCCAAACCCCCTTCCCCGCCTTTTTCCCTTCCCAGTCAAGACGTGGAGTCTACAAATCATTGCTTCGTGTGGTGCACTCCTGCTCTTCGTCTAATCATTTTGCTTTACAAGGACAAGGAACATCAGCATCTAGACCTATTGAGCTCGTCGTCGACTACGGAAATTTACGCTCCAATTGAAGATGCGCAATGACATGTTGGCAGGAACGAGCGAACCGCACCCCGTCGTACAACCTCTAGGCACGAGCGCTCTACACGGTCCACCGATCGATCAGCACATCGTGTGCATCCTGGGCGTGGGGCCAGGTCTGGGACTTGCCATCGCTCAACTTTTTGCCGGGCAAGGCTACACTACCGCCATTCTCTCTCGAAACAAGCAACGACTGGACGGATGGGCTGTGGAGGTGTGTGGGGCTGTATGCGCATAAGAGTTGACGAATTCCTCAGTCCCTAATCGAGCCTCCTCCTCCTCCTTCTTCTCCTGTTGTGACAGCTTGATCAGACTATTCAGAAAGTGAGAGGGAGAAGAGGAGAGACACCCCAATCATTGGCTTTTGCTTGCGATGTGCTGTCAGATGATTCCATTCGGGAGGCCATTTCCAGTATTCAGAAGGCATGGCCGGACAAGAAGATGGGAACAGCAATCTACAATGCAAGTGTGCGAAAGAGAGGACCTTTCCTTGATCAAAGACCGGAGCAGATCAAAGAGGTAGTGCAAGCAAGCGTGTGAGTGAGATGAAAGGAAATACACGAACAGTGGAAGCGTGTGATAAACCTGCTCTCCTTTTGATGTCCACAGATTTGCTGGCATTACCTTTATGCAGACGATAATTAGAGCGATGTCGAGCAAAGGAAACCAAGGAGGGACAATCATCGTCACAGGTGCGACAAGCAGCACAAGGGGAAGAGAAGGCTTTGCTGCCTTTGCTGCAAGTAAGTCGGGCTTAAGAGCAGCTTGTCAGTCAGTAGCGAAAGAATACGGGCCAAAGGTGAGTCATGTGAAGGGGCTACTAGACAAGAACAGCCTCATTAGGCCTCTACCATCTTGCAGAACATTCATATCAGCCACGTAGTTGTCGATGGACTTATCGAGTCGCAGCAAGCCATCGATCATCTTGGCTTGGATAAAGGAACTCGCTTTCCAGATGGCTCAGTAGGTCTATGCTAGCTGTGTCCTTGTCAGTGCTAGTCCCTCCCCCCCACTAACTGTAGACTGCCTTACACAGGCTCTACGACCAGAGGAAATGTGCAAGGCTTGGCTCTTCCTAGCATCGCAGCACAGGTCTGCTTGGACTTTTGAGATGGACCTTCGACCCGCGAAAGAGCATTTTTAGTGAAGATCGACTCAGTGGGAATCTTGCTTTTAATCTACATGATGCTGTCTCGTATCTTCTCATTAATTCGAATCGCATCCCTTCGTATGGGGGATGTATGGAGATCTAATTCTTCGCCTCCCGTCCGGCACTCCAGGAAGTTGCCATTGCCTGGTAGTAGCCGGCGTAGTACCATGCCATTGCCAAATTCTGAAAGATCTCTTGCCCTTCATCGGATGTTGGTAATGATGCTTCGTAAGGAGCAGCGGTAGGGATATGCGTCGTCTTTTCGGTCGACGTGCTCGTATCCTCCTTTACACGACCAATAGCGTTTGGTGTCTTGGAGACAGTAGCACAGGCAGAGTGCCATGCCAGATTTCCTGAGAGGCCGCTCGAAGGAGGTGTCGTTCCTTTCGGCCTCTTCTCGCTTGGCTTTTCCCGTTCGTAGTTACTTGGGTGTTCTTCCACCATAATACTCTCTTGATCATTGTCGTCATTTGGCTTGTTCTGCTCGTCTCCAGCCAGTCGAGCGAGAAGAGCCTTTGCTTCCTTTTTCCTCCTCTCCAGCTCTTTCCTATTTCTACTCTCATCCTCCAAAGCCGCTTTCGCAGCTCTTGCAGCAGGTGAGCCTTTGTCAGGCGATTCATGCCACAAGGCGCTTCTCTTTTGAGGAGGTCGTGCCGCTTCAGCTGCTTGACCTTTGCGCTTATTTCCATTTTCTTGTGCAGATCTTCGAGCATGGAAGAGCTGGTACTCCTCTTCAGCAGCGTTCCAAGCATCAACCAACGCGCTATCATCCCAAATCTCAGCGTGCGTCAATTGCCTCCCTCCTTCTTTGCCATCGTCGTGCATATTTCCTTGCCAGTCAAAGCTATTCTCCACCATGTCTGTGTCACATTCCCCTTCTCCATCCCAGTCTGCTCCATACTCTATCACTTCTTCTGCTACAATTCCCTTATCTCGATCCTGGGAAGTTCCCTCTGCCCTCCTTGTCTTCGCCAACGTCAATGCGGTCTGGATTTCCAAGTTGTTTCTCGCCATCTCCATCGTATCCAATTCCTTCTCTACCGCTTCTATCTTGCCCGTAGAGATCATGTTGAGGACCTTGCGTAGCTTCCTCGCTGAGCTTGCAGTGCGGGGAGTTCCATCCTCGGACCAAGATACAACTTTGCTCGAAGATGAGGAGGACGCATCTTGCCCTTTTGGCTTCGTGACGTCTTTTCTTCCTTCTAGCTGTAAGGTGCTAGTGGAAGCTTCCTTGGAAAGATCAGAATAATCTAACACCTTTCTACTGTTGCTTGCCATGAGAACTCGACTCTACTCGAAGGCCAGCAGACGGGAAAATTATTGCTGCAACGGATGGATACGGACAGCACCTTTAGTTCGAGTGAGTAGCAAGCCTGTCTTCGTTTGCCTTACATGTCGAACTTCTCAATTGGCGCCACCTCCAACATTTCCCCGAACACATTGAGAGCAACCAAAAAAAACGCAAAAGGCGCCAAGCAGACCTTCCACGTGAGTCAGAGTCGCGAACGTCCAAATTCAGTCTGTGGATCTCGGAGAGGCTGTCAGGAAGTAACATAAAAATGAAGACCTTGGAGTTTGTATGACACAGTGCTGCTCCTTTGTAATGACGCAACGTAAGGTAAAACCCTTCCGTCATGTAGCAAATAATAATACATTAAAATTGACTCTCACCCACTTTAGATAAACTCCCCTCATAAGTATCAAAAGCGTCTAGCGTCGATAGCACCCAAGCCTCCACACACGCGCTGGCTGCCTCAAGGGCGGGCGGGAAGGTGCGCACGGCTCTTCTTGGCCTTCGCAAGTTAGTAACAGATTTCCCCCCCTTCTTCTCAGAGAAAAGGTGCCAATAACTTCCTACTAATCCCTAAACTGCTCCTTCACAATCAGAAAGGGGTGTCTAATACCACTCTTCCGCTCTCTACGCTTGTACCTGCATTGACAAGGTCGACGAAACCCTTGTGTGTATCTCGTCACCACCCTCCAAGTCTTTTCTTTCTACGTCCTCCACAATATGCCTCCTAAAGCAGCCGAGTCGCCGGAAAATGGCGCTTCTGCCGTCGAACAGAGTGTCAAGGAAAATCCTCGAGCAGCAGCGTTAGAGGCAAAGCCAAAAACTGCCAAGGTCGCACAAGACGAAGAGGCGGATGACGACGACGATGAAGAGGAAGAAGAGGAAGACGAAGACTTTGTGCGTGTAAGACGTGCGACTTCGCTGAAGAGCGTGTCGAGTCAAGCGCGTATATTGGGCGAAATGAACAGAATAAGCTGACGCTATCACATTTGTGCACTTCTCGCTTCAGGAGGAGGAGGAAGCCGACGACGATGACGAGGAAGAAGAAGATGAGTGAGTACCATATGGCAGTTGCTCCATTTGTGTAAGAGTACCTGATTCTTACCCTTCCATCCTGGACTCTACCTCAGTGATGTAGCAGCTGGTGAAGACGATGATGGCGATGACGATGAAGAGGTGGAAGGTGACGAAGAGGAGGTCATTAAAGAGGGCAAGTGAGTGGATACTTACCGATCAGGGCGATTTTCACACTACCCTTAACGCCCTACTCTTTCATTCCATTCTTAGGGAGTCTACTGGATCAAAACGTAAAGCTACTGACGAGGACAAGTCTTCCTCCAAGCAACAAAAGAAGGGTGAGGTGGTCGTTGTGGACGATGATGAAGAAGAAGGAGAAGAAGAAGAGGAAGGTGGAGAAGAAGACGATGGCGAGGAAGAGGAGGAAGAAGAAGAGGAAGCCGACGAAGAGGAAGATTAGAGATCTCCACAGATCGACGGTTCGGCGGCACAATCACAACACGAATCTTTGCGTTGCCCCATCATACTCAAGCTTACTCTCATGCAATGATAGCGCCCCTCCCCTCTTGATCTGCTGCCCAATGTTAAGTCTGCAACTGTTTCTTATGCAATGATTGCGAGAAGTAGGGCCTAAACGGGGAGATGATACTCAGGTTATGGGCAACGCCAGAAGGTAAGGGGCAGACACGTGGTCAGAAGACGGGTTTCCGTTTGAAAGCTGAAGTCTAAAGATCCGGCTGAGAGAAGCACACTTCCTCTAGGTATATTCATCATGGTCAATGAGAAGGAGTCTGCCTCTGCAGAACCAGGAAAGACAACACATGTAGACCCCATACGAGAAGGCAGGAGCAACAAAAGGCAACGTGGACCTCCGCCTTCGATGTGGACAGCTCCCCAGTCTCTCATACCACCGCCCAATCCTGCTAACATCGCCAGTGAAAGATTAAGGGAGAAGTATTTTAGGAGGGTTACTGTTCCCGACAATGTCAATGGTCCACTTCCAACGAAGTGGCAAAGAGGAGCAAATATTGCTGGAGGAGTACTCAGTGCTGCTCTAGCGGTTTACATGGTCTTGTTTCATGAATTCGGAAGGGATGGAGAGCATGTCTTTTCTCCTGTGAGTAGTGAATATTCTTTGCTTTCTTAATCGCAATTATCATGTTCACTGCTCCTCCTCTTGTTTTGGTGTGCACAGATCCGAAGGATGGTCAAGGTAGATCAGCTCAATCCGCTTGCTCTGTCAGCAGAAGAAAAGAAGAAGCTGGCTCAGAGTAGGAGTGTAGAAGACGACAAAAGACGGGCCAAGATTCTGGACGATGCTAAAATGGTCTAGCGATACGAAATCGGACGACCGGCTTCAATTCCATCATGTACTACTATGCATACATCTCAGTTCAATAACATAAACAGCAGCAGCATCAGCTACGACGACGACAACAATGAGGATTGCGAGAGCGCGACGAGAGTGAGAAGTGCTAAAAGGTCTCGCAGGGTATCGAAAGTGTATAAGAAGTTGAAGAGCTCTCAGATGAGATAGGGAATTACGGCCTTGCGTCCCTTCGGATATCGACCACCTTTTCCATCGCCTTGGACTCCGAACTTTCTTCTGTACCAAGCATGTCCATTGATGGCACGCGGCAGCATCACACTGACTTCCATGAGGGGAAACAGCAGTGGTGGGGCTGTCAAGAGAAGTGACCACCGACCTAGCGTTGTCAGCGGAGGACTGCTGCTCGATAATGGCGACAATGAGGACTGGGACAGAGCAGCGACAGCGAAGAAAAACCATTCCAGCCCTGTTTCAGTGTTTGTGTGGGTCAGTACTCTTTTTTGAAAGGAAAATACAAAGCGGTCAGACTCACATTCGGTGTAGTAATTGGGAAAGCTGATGAGCGAGTAAAGGCCGCCTTCCGGAATCTCATACCTGGGCGAGGCATGTGAGCTGCTGTCTGTGACACTCTTGACGTCTGCGTCCTTGTTAGCATTCGCTAGAGTACCTTGCGCAGGCCCGTCGCCTCGTTTGGCCGGTCGGCGAAGATTGAAGAGTATCTCATCGTGATAAACATTGGCGAGAAAGAAGATTGCCCAACCTGTGACTCCTATGAGAAAGGTCGGGTGTAGTAACGTCGACACGCCGTGTGGTAATAATCCAGCATGAGCAAGAGGCAGAACGGAAGACACGGGACCAACGGTGGCTACTTTGCTTTTCGGCAGAATCCCAGCGAACCATCCAGCCGTTTGGAGTGGGTTTGATGCCTTCAGTATCGACTTTGCAGTGAGCAAATTTGTCGGAATCAAGAAGGCTGGAGAGCTGCCCCCCAGCCAAGAGCCCATGGTGAATCCGTTGGCAGTCTGACAAATGAAAGCAGAGAGAAAGACGGAGATGTGAGAAGATGACCTTTTCGGACCGTAAATCGGTTGCAAGATAGCTCGGTGAATATAATGGATAACGAAGAGGGAGGCCAGAATGAGATTCGCAGCAGGCAGTTGAGTAAGATGAGACCACGAGGGATGCAGAAGTGAGCTAGAAATATTGCTGATCTTGCCCACCGGCTCGTTGGATAGCTGCTTGGAGGAGGCGAGGGCTAAAAGGCAGAAGATAGGACTAGGAACTTCCATAAGTGCAAAGGCAAGGCGCCCTGGCAGTCGAAAGTAGGACGTCGACGACGCAAAGCGACCAAAGGGTGCATTGACCACGAAAAGAAGTGGGAACATCAAGATGAGAGATTTGAGATACAGTTGACAGCCATTATAGATCGAGGCAGGTGTCAATGAAGCGAGGAATGGGACAGGGATGGACCCAAAAAGCGCAGTAGAAGCGGCGCTTGCCCACTGAGTTGATGTCATCTTGTTGTATCCTGAAGCCGGCGAATCGAGATGATGTGAGATCAAGTGCTTGCTAGATGGTGTGCGCGCTCGACACGGAGAGGAAACCGGGGGCGTGCGAGGTTGGAGTATGTGTGATATGACGCACGCTTACATAACTCACGAGAAACCCAACTCGCAGTTTGCTCTCCTCCGCGTGAACACCGCCTGCTGCACGCTCGAACATATCAACGATCGCACAGGGACAAGAAAATTCATGTTTAGAATGGTGGACAGAAAGAAGCTACTAGAGTACAATGCATGAAGACCAAATCGTGCTGAAGATCACTCCTAAACTTTTTAATTTGCCTTGTTGGCTAGTTGCTCTCCCTTTTGACGGACTTCACTGCCCAAGTCTTTTCCTGCTTTGCTAGCCTCTGCACCGAGCTCTTTTCCTTCACTCAGGACGTTTCTACCCTTTTGCTTCAAGTCTTCGACGGATCCTCCATTCTTGAAGTAATCAGTGAGGATGCCGGCTGCACTGCCCAGACCGGCTCCACCGAGCAGACCATTGAAGAGACCCGCTGAACGCACTAGTAGCGTCGGAATTGAAGCAAGGTCTATGTCAGATATGTTGCAGCAGATCATCGCCTTTTATGCCAGGAAGACTCACGGAAAATGGCTGGAACCAGCAGAGCGCCCACAACAGAACCTATCAATTGCATGTCATCCCGTCTGACTGTACTTTTGCTCATTCGCATCTCCATCGTCCGGGAAGCAGTTTTAGCAGCTGATTCCTGAGATGTCATTGCAAAAGCACCACCACCACCAGCACCTGCTCCCAGAATTGGTACTACCCAATTGTATCGAACAAGTTGACGGATGCTGAATTGACCCTTTCGCAAGGCATGAAGAGCATACATGGGGGTTGCGGCTAACGTTGCTAGTTGAAATCCATTGAGAGACCACCTCTCTACCATGTAGGATTTCTCTCCTGAGGCTTGTGGGATCGGCATCTTCTGAAAATGATCCTTCGGAACGATAAAAGAAAGAGCGATCGACAACGGCAGTATTGAAAAGAAGACAGAAAAAGATGAAAGGCGGCGAGAAAGTGGAGAGAGCCGAAAATCCGACTTTATCCGCGCGATTAAGACTAGATCGGACGGGCGAAAGAGAGCGAGGCGCGCCCATGCGGAGGGATCTGCTTGTCAGATGCAGACTTCTTAGTGTGAAAATCTAAATATGCAGAAGAAAGCAAAGGAAAACAGTCAGCCCGTCCTTGTTCACCTTCTTCTTAGTCCCCGTCGTCTGACTAACGCCTGCCTCAGTGATATCGATCCCTCACAAAGATGGACAACCAAATCATCAATCTGATAAAAGCGCATAAATCGCAAATTATCCAGTATGGAAAGAAGCTCTTTCAGTATTTGAAGAATAGGAAAAATAAAACGCAAGGAGGAAACAGCGGGGGCGGTGGTGGGGGTGGATATGCTGGGGCAGCAGGGGGAGGGTACAATAATCAACAGCAACAACAAGGAGGATATCAGCAAAGCGGGCAACAGCATCAGGGATATCAGCAGCAGGGATACCAGCAGCAAGGGTATCAGCAAGGTGGAGGAAATTACGGCCAACAAGGGCAAGGACAGTATCAACCGCAACAACAGCAATACTATGGAGGTCAACAGAATCAAGGTAACTACGATCACCCTCCTCCCCAAGGGCAGTATGGAAGACCTACGACCACATCGCCTGCTCAAATGCCATCGGGTGTCAAACCTAACCACGGTCGATACAACGATAATGAAGTCAATCAGAAGAACGAGCATTACAAGCAACTAAGAGCTCAAGCACATAGCGAAGGGGATCGAATGGCTAAATGTTTTGATGGATCTCACAAGGCTTACAGCAGTGGTGACAGCGGTCGTGCCAAGCAGCTTAGCAATGAAGGACACGAGCATAAGAGAAAGATGGAACAAGCAAATCAAGAAGCAGCTGATTGGATATATGTTGCGAACAAT
The DNA here is from genome assembly GCA_026210745.1 of Exobasidium rhododendri. NCBI lineage: Eukaryota > Fungi > Basidiomycota > Exobasidiomycetes > Exobasidiales > Exobasidiaceae > Exobasidium > Exobasidium rhododendri. The sequence continues at coordinate 4,106,731 of CP110630.1, forward strand.
GAAGATAGTGGCCCTAACGAAGTCGATCTCCACGGATTATACACAGAGGAGGCTATCAGAAAGACAGAGCAGGCTATCCAAGAGCATCAACGGAAAGGGACTCCTGAAATTCGAGTCATTGTTGGCAAAGGGATTCATTCTCAAAATCATGTAGCTCACATCAAGCCAGCTATCGAGAAGATGATGCAAGAGTAAGTGTAAGGGTGCTCATTCAGACGACTGCGAAACGAGGCTGAACAATCTTACTCTGCCCCCTACTAGCTACAACATTGCAGCCAATATTGATCCCAAGAATGCTGGCGTTTTGATTGTACACCTGCAAGGAGGAGGAGGAGGAGGAGGAGCACCGCAAGGAGCGTATCGAGACGCTGGCTTCACCCGAGACTTGGCAAAGAATGCTTCCGGTGACGAAGAGAATGTGAGTAAGCAGGGCAAAAGTGCAAAGCAAATGCGACTGCTACTATTTATTCTATACTTATGTACGGCCTGCTATCTTTCTCTTACCCGCATACAGTGTACAATCATGTAAGTGCAGCACACATATATTCCCCTCCGCTTCATGTCATGTAATTGGTTCGATTTTAGATTGCATGTGAATAGATTTCATTGTGCGAGCTTGCGTTGTACAGATAGTGTGTGTGTGTGTGTGGGAATAGAGGGCATGTTTTGTAAAGCAGAAGTAGGACAGTGAAACCCGTTTGGAAAAGGAAAGAAAAGGAAGAGACTCTCGACTAGACAACGACCATTTTGTCCTTCTCTTCGTCTCGCCTGGCCAATTCAGCCTCTCTCATCTTCTTTTCGGCAACTTTCCTCATCTTGAAGTAGTCCTTGTGGAGACCGCACTCTGTTTTTCCTCCCTTGTCCTTCCAACGTCCTCCTCTTTCGCTATCGCCCGTACCAGGCAGTGAGGTCGAGTGCCAATCACCAATACTTTTGTAGCCCAAGTCCAGGAGCTCATTGTAGGGAACGGCATTTGTCTTGACGTAGTCATCGACTTGTTTGAATGACCAGTTCAAGAAAGGGTTTACTTTTATAAGCCCGGTCTCATCGACCTCCACGGCGTTCAGATCAGCTCGATCCGATCCTTGACTTCTTCTCCTTCCGGTGAAGACTGCACGAACACCCAGTTCTTCATAAGCTCTTCTTGCTGGTTCTACCTTGACTAGATAGTCGTACGTCTCTTCATCCTTTTCCCAAAGGTTACTTCCCCACTGGTTTTCAAAAGCCTGAAGATCAGCGGTGCCTTTGGGAGTGTAGACGTACATTGGAGCAGAGTAATGACGAGCAGCTTTTTGAGCAAGGTTGACGGTTTGTGGGAAATGGTATAACGTGTCCATGAAGATCAAAGGCACGAGGTGGTGGACGGTCTTTTCGCCCAATTTGGCAGATCGCCGCGCGCTGATTCGAGAAATCTGATCCAAGCTGACGCAACCCGTCACACCAAATGCTGTTGTTTGATACAGTCCTGGAAGATTGTCGATGGCCCACTCTAGAATCTCTTCAGGAGTGGACGATGCCAGCTGAGTATTGATGGTGTCCAGATTGTTGATGACGTATTGAATTCGTTGGTTGTCCATCTCAGCCGTCGATAATTTTTGTGTTTGGGCAGGACTTTGCAGTGGCATAGCAGAAGTAGAAGCAACCTGAGCAGTCATGGTGAGGAAAGGAAGAGAAGAGCACTTGATGTTGGACGACGAAAGAGAAGAGTCACAAACTCGAAGTATCCCCGATCGAGATGGTGAGAAAGGTGGTTTAAAAGATAGACTGATCGGTAAATCTCTTCCTCTCCTTTTTACGAGATCTCTTCGGGTTCGGCTCTTAGGGAGAAAAGGAATGTTCACAAATTCAGGACGACAGACAGGGAAAACAAAAAAGAGGACAAACCTCCCAGCCGCCGCCGCCACTCATCAACAGGGCGAAACAATACGAGCGGCATTTGGAAGGGAAGTTTCTTCTTATTTACTTACGGCCGGTCTGTCACATTTCTGCTTCTCCTCCGTTATTTGTCACTGTGTTTTGCGCTGTTCGCCATCTAGACCACAAATCACGCCATCGCTGGAAAGACACGTGGGACCGTGTTTTCTGCAAGGGAGAATGCTACGCCGCGGCTAAACTCAGATCGGGGCACACAAGCGGGCCTTGTCAAAAGTCATCGTTTGATGTAGAGGGTGTGATGAAGCCGTGTCAAGGGCCGGTGACGGCATCAGATAAGATAAAGAGGCTATCTTAATAGGAGTTCCGAAGGCACACAAAGCCACACCGCTCACAGAGTGCCCCGTATCTTACTCATACAAGCTTATCAAATTGCAAATGATCTCTTCAGAGATTGGATACCTTCAACGGGAGAGCAGCAATGTCCTGACCGATGACGGTCGGCCGCAAGACAAGGACTTGTTTGGCGACAATCTGGTGTGAAGACGGCTCGAAAACATGCTTCGAGATCAGAGTGACCATCAAAGCTGTCATCTCCAAAAGTGCAAAGCGAGCACCGAGACTGGGTAATGGGAATGAGAGCGTATTTTCAGAGACAGGGTCCAGTCGATCTCGATGCTCCCATAAGCTCCCTTCACACTCACCAACTAGCAGGACCACTGGAAAAGGCAGGTAAACCAGCAGGCCCAGGCATGGATGTAGTCTTGTATGCCTCTGGTAGATTGTCCCATCGATCTGGGTTCCACTCTTCAGGGGAGGGCCCCCAGTACAATGGATTCATACTTGCAAGCTTGTAGCAGCATCCAACACGAGTACCTGCAGAGGGAAGGAGATATTCCACCAAAAGTAAGCGTCTGCAATTTAAAGTATAGATTCTCTGGGGAATTACTCACCTTTCTTCAGCAAAATTTGGGTCTTTGTTCCCTTGCCATCTCGGGTGGGGATAGGGCTGGTAAGGGGGCCAACGCAATCTTCCGTCACCAGCCTTTGCGAGACAGTCACTGCAGGCGCAAGTCTCAGTGTTTCCTTTAGGCAGTTCATGAGGATGTTCAGCTTGGGTGATTGCAATTCATCGTAGGATAGTCTACTTCTTTGGTCACTATCCCCGTTCTCCGCATTGATCTCGGCAAGGTATTCCTTGACGACGTTTCGTAGTCTATCTTGCACGGGCTGATTGTGGGCGAGATAATGCAGGCACATGCTCTGAAGAAAGACCAAGCAGACATATTTAAGTATGACGGGAACGATGGAAAAGCCATACACACACACACACACACACAAGGAGGAAGGCACTCACTGTAGTCACTGAGGACGTCTCATATCCAGCAAAGAGGATCACCTGAATCTGGCCTTCCAGTTCTTTCGCACTCATTGTTTCCGTCCTGCCAAATCTGTTCAGTTCCTTTTTCTTCATCTCTAAATTTGTGCGAATGATGACGTCGACCAGGTCCTTCACCTCTTCCTCCTTCTTCTCGCCGTCAGTGACGCTTGCAGCTCCGTCCTCCTCTTCCATCTCTATCGTGATCCTCTTTATCTTCTCTGCAATGACGGATGAAGTGAACTCCTGCAACTGCTTGTTCTGTTCAATGATCGTCCGATTCGTCTCAATGATCGGGAGACCGATCCACTGTGGCCGCAGTATACCGGAAACGATCAGCAGCAGGATTCTCGGTAAGTCGAACTTGACAGATGCTTGCAGCAGCCTATTGTAGCCCTTTGCCAGTAACACATTGTCCTGGCCCTTTTTGAGGCACTGCAGAGAGAGAGGGAGAAAGAGGGTCTGTTAACGGTAATGTACACTCTCCACACTTCTCTCCACAAGGAGAAGAGAGAACAGAGGGTACACACCTCAAACTCCACACCAAAACCTGCCTTTCCGACAATATCGAAACTCGCACAGTCCATCAACTCAGTGACGTTGACTACTCCTACCTCGCCTGGTTTCCCGTTGTTCCACCTTGCTTGGCCTCCCTCCTTGACTATTTCGCGTAGCTTTTCTGACAATTCCTGCGCCTTCTCCGTGAATATTGGCGTCATTTGTTTGATGTGAGCTTGAGTGAAGGCTGGCCCCATGATTCGACGTTGCTTTGCGTGTTCCTGTGGTCGAGCCGAGACGAGGCCGTCACCAATCACGAAGCGAACAAATTCCTGCAACAGCCAAAAGCAAGATTGTCAGCAGGGGGTCTCAATTACGATCACCAAAGAATCAAAGAGTTCTGCTCACGCTTCGCATGTCTGTGCTGGGGAACTTCCTCACGTCGCTCAGGACGAAATTGAGCAGTGCTGGATCCCCTGCAATGAGGGACGAAGCGCCCAATGGCTCGGGAAGGACGTATACATCCGATTTGAATCTTCTAGCATAGTCGACTAAGCGTGAACCAGCTTGCTTTTCTGGTCCAGAGTCTCGCTCTCCTTCATTGCCGAGTAACCAGGACTGCTGGTCAGCAATGTGGATGTCATGGTAGGGGTGGATGGAGGTGAAGTATTTGAAAATAAAGTACGAAAAGGCTGCAGCGGCTAGTGTCGAAAGTGCAGTCACATAAGTCATGGTGTGGCGGCACAGATCAAGGATAGCGGATGGAGTGAGATTGCGTCCGAGCAAGTCGCAGCAGATGAGCACCAGTGTAGTCTAATATGTGGTTCAAACGGCAGGTGAAAGAGGTTTGCAAGTCAAGCAGCAGACAGGAACAAGATCATCCCACTCACAAGGAAGGCGTTCATTACCTTACGTGTCTATGACGACGGTATTTCGCCGGCTGCCTTTAGTTTAAACTTTTCTCTCAATTGGAAATTCGATTCTTACTAAGTCGTCCTTCCCGTCGACCCTATCTATTCTTTGGCTTTACTTCAACCCTAATCTGTACATTTGTACCGTCTTGATCGATTGTGGCTTTTCGAGGACAATTAAGAGATCTTTGAGACGCGCGCCTGACAGTAAGCTCGAGGTCATCTCTTGCTGTGTATGGAAGGAGCCCACGTCTCGCTCCCAGCAGATGAGATCGGCTCGGTGTGCATACCGTTGCGTCACTGAGAAGCAATTGTCATTCGAGAGTTATATATGTACACAAAAGGAATTATAATCCCCCACCGCCGTATGTGTCTCCGCATCACAGTTTACTCGTCAGCTCCTTCGGAATACCACCTTCGAACGCTATGTTATACACCGCCTTGAAGAGTGGATAGTCGTCCACCTTCCCTCTTGCTAGTAGAAAGCTATGAACTTCCTTTGCTGTTTCGCTTCCTTGTAGCTTCTGTCCGTTGAGCAGTTCTTTTTCCAACTCGTCAAACGACTTCCCAGTCTTGACAAAAGCCTCTGCGCATTTGCGATTTCTGCCACCGAAGCCTGAGAGAAAGAAAGTTTCCATCTCATCAGAGACACTTTGATCTTCTAACGTCGGAAGTTCTTAATGGGGGGAACTCACAAGTGGTTATCAGATCTGCTATTCCCGCACTTGTCTCTGTAAATGTCTCTGCTTTGACTCCCTCAAAGAATTCTTCTGAGAAGCGCTTCATTTCCATCAGCCCGATACGCATGACAGCAGCTGTGAAAAAGAAGAAACTAAGATTTAGCAACTCCCCTAGCTACACACTGATCGCACCCACGCACCTTTTGCATTACTGCCCCATCCTAGCCCGTCAGTGAATCCAGCAGCAATAGCCACGACATTCTTGAGAGCACCACATAGACTGACACCAGCTACATCTTCCACCAACCCGACTTTGAACGTAGGCCTATCGAACACTTTCAAAAACGTTTCTGCACTTTCGATGTCACCTTCTCGATAACCGATCGTAGTCTCCGAGAATTTGTCTTCCGCGACTGGGAAAGGGAAGCAGTGGGGTAGCGGGATGAGAACGCTTTCGACTAAGACATGCTTCGTATCTTTCAACATGTAGACTTACCCTCATTGGCAATATTCGCTCCTGATAAAGCAGAGCACTTGCAGCCCAGGATCTCTTCAATGACATCCGCAAAGATACGAATCTGGCCATCTTTCACTTCTACGCCCTTGATCATCGAGATCGCTTTTGCGTCTTTTGCTACCTTGCCCTTGAGCTCTTGGCACACTCCGGGGATAAACTGCAAAGAGAAGAGCAGCGTAATTAGGATAGACCATCGCAGAATCACAATTTGCTAGACTCACCTGGTGCGGCAATACAAATATGAGCAGATCCGCTCCTCTCGCCGCCTCGACAGCGCTCGAGACAGCGACGACATTGTCTGGTAAGCGTACTCCAGGCAGGTATTTGACGTTTTCGTGCTTTTCATTGATAATCTCTGTCAAGTTCCTTCCGTCGATCTGTTGTTGCCGCAGAAGGTGAGCTTGATCTAGGATTGAGTAGAGTGCTTCTCACCCCGCAAGGGACTACTCACTTTCTCTTCATGAACGTACATCTTCACCTCTGCCTCGAAAAGCTCAGGGTAACGCAGCATGTTGTGACCTGCAATCCTAGCAATGGCGCTTCCCCTTCCAGATTGGAACCAACGCACGTTCAGTATCCTTTTCCATCACACCATGACGAGCAAGTGACCGATAAAAGCTTACTCACCAATTGCCCGACCCAATGATCGCCAGCTTATGCTTGTGTGCTGTCATCTCGGCGGCTTCAGATGTGGAAAAGAGACGACGGCTGCCAAATGTGATGGAGGCAGTGACGAACGGTGAGGACCTCTCGAATTTGTGGCCAGTGCACGAAACTGATGGGGGCCCTTTCCAAAATCTTGCACCCGCGTGACTTATCTCAACTTGCACTTTACTGGGGCAGAATGCGTGGCTGCTACTCGTCGTTGCTCTAGGTGAAAATGATGACAGTGATGGCCTTGGATGTAGATGTCGAGAGCCTGAGACTGTTTGCAAGGGACTGTACGCTGGTCTAACTCTGAGTATCATCTCTAATTAGTCTTGACACTGTGTCTATGGAATGCGTTTCAGCATCTGAGTGGGATCACAGAGACACCGGCTCGGGGAAAAGAATGGAGCGAAAATCTCGCCTTGAAGCAAAGGTAATTGCCACGTGAGAATGAAGGGAGACCACCTACGCTTGATTGGCGAGTGATTATAAATACCTGAAACCCTTCTTGTCCTTCGAGCAAGAGTGGGGGGACCTGGTACATCTTCTCCGAACCGTGTTACTGACAGCAAAGCCTCTATAAGAGGTGCATTGGTGTGACTAATCATCTATGCAATTATCACATTATATTTTCCCCTCACTCTTCACTCTTCCTTTTCATGGAAGCAACGAGTATACAGGAACGTCGCACTTAAAGAAAGGGCCATCTTCAATTTCTATCGCTGCCCCTTCCTCTTCCTCCGCCGCCTCCTCTGCCACCCTGACCCCTGTTGTTTCCTCTGCCACGATAGCCTCCACCGCCTCGACCACCTCCTCCTCCTCCACCACCACTTCCTCCGCGCATACCACCACGTCTAGGCCCATTGTGGTAGTGCGACTTCCAAGCGGGACTCTCTGTGACTGGATGAGAGGGATAGCCCTTTGGACTGCCTTCTTCTCTCGTCCAGGGGTGATGAGCTTGACCAGAGTCAACTGACTCCAATGCTGGCAACCACGCCTTGATGTATTTGGCTGTGAAACATAAAGGAGAGAATGAGACGATCGCCCTGATCATGAGAATCTTACACACTCACCATCTCGATCGTAGTCCTTTCCTTGCTTGATGGGATTGAATTGTCGAGACGATCGAGGATCATTGCCCACTCCGGCAACGTACTGCCACTGAGAAGGATAAAAAGGGAAGAATGGAGTGTGCTCGGATGCGTCAGTCATAGACCCGTTGCAGCGCTACCCTGCTCAAAATTTCGTCACTTACATTACCATAGTTGCTGGCCGGATCGTAGTCAATTAAGAGCGTTTCAAACCACTCTGCGCCTAGTCTCCAGTCGTAATACAGACCTTTTGTCAGTATCGAAGCAACATTTTGACGACCACGATTCGACATGAAGCTAGAAACGAACGAATGCAGAGGTCAGCGAGCTTGTCAAGATAGAAGAAGAGAACAAGGTAGTGTGACCACAACTCACCCAGTCATCGCCAACTCCTTCATGTTGGCATCAATGAGAGGCACACCAGTTTGATACGTTGCCCAGCGCACAAATGCATCTTCCTTATCGTCAAAGCTGTGAGGAGAGTTCCACTTGTTTCTCTTCTCATGAGCAACTTTCGAGTCGAGATCTTCTTCAATTCCCTCCAGCGTGTACAAACTACTTCCGTACTTTTGACTGACAAAAGAAAAGTAGTCTCTCCATCTGTGTGCAAAAGAGCAAGGAAATGCAGCCACTTGTCAGCTTCAACCCCCTTCATTGCACCACTTTCTCCAGGAAGACGCACAGCAATTCAAACAAGATCCAATAACCGCCTCCTCTGTTTGATTTTGTCTCGATGTCGATGTTCTCTGCCCTTTGCGCGATCAAGCGAGGGGATAGAAGTCCATGAGCAAGAGAAGCGGCAAACTTCGTCGAGTAGTCTACACCAAGCATGCCATTTCTACGAGTGGGAGAAGCGAATCAGTCACCTTGGTTAGATCCAAATTTTTGCATCGAAACACCGCTGTAAGAGCTCACCTCGTCTCTTTGTACTTCGATGCTGGGGACTCCTTTCCACCTCGGAAGTAGTGCTCCAATCTTTCCAGCGCTTCGGTCTCCCCACCTTTGTAAGGGAATGCATTTATCGTGTTTTCTCTCAAATCTTTGGATGACACTGGTAGCGGTCCGGGACTTTCTTCCAGCGGCTTTAGGAGTTCCTCGACGAGCTTCTCCTCACTAAGGTCCAGTTTGAGTGCACCCTTACTGTCCTCCATCTCGGGAAGCTTAGCGAACTCCTTCAGATGTGTTGGTGCTGGGACAGGCGTTCGGTACATATCTGGTGCTTCAACCCTCTTTCGGAAACTGGTGAATATATCTGGTAGATCCTTGATGGGGAAAGGCAAGTCTTCAGGGTTGATTAAGTTACGAGTGTGTAGCAATTTGAAGGGCGTCTGAGTCTTGCTGAGGCACTCGCGGATTCGTTCTTCCGTATTGACCTCTTCGGTGTGTGGCTCTTTGCTCATCCAGACTGCCTCTACTTTGTCGCCGTTGTCTTGCAGACTCTTGATGATCTTTGGCAGGACTACATGTGGCTGGCCTGCCCACATTGACAGGTCCGAGCCGATCTTTTGCAAATTCGATCGCAAGTCGTACACCGACCTCGTCAGGAATCTACGAGGGCATTAGAGAGCAAACAGCTTAGCCTCTTACCAGTGTCATTCACAACCAGCATTCACTACTCACTTCACTCTGTGTACACCACACCGCCAGAAGCCAGCCACTCTCGTCTTTGCACCATCCTTACCGGGCCCGTCTCCCTTTTCTATCCCAGTGATCCCTCCCACCTCAATGTACTTTTGGTCAAATACGTAGACTGGCAAGACGTGCGTCACCGACTTGAGTTGATCAGAAGAAGTGCTGCACGCTGAGAAGATGGGGTGATCATGCAAACGCAGATCAGCTCGAAGCAGAGCTATGAGAACGTTACGGGTCATATTCGATGTCGTTGGCGCTGTGTATGAAGAGCGAGTGTGTCACTGCAACTTTTGAAGCCTTTGTCGGCCTGAAGTATCGCTCTCTTTCCATCTTCTTCCTGTCGACTTTGAGAAGATCATTTGTCAGCCGTGTATTCTCCTTTACTCCAAAGCAGATCTTTCGCTATGTCTAAGCAAACGTCATGCGTATGCCCGACGCGATCGAGGCGTGCATAGAGCGTCTCTCTTCGAGTGAAAGGCGCGCTAGGAATTTAATGTCCTGAGAAAAGTCCATCATCAGAATTGGTGGGGTGCAGCTTTGGGGATTTTCCTCAGACCAGTAAGTTAGAGCGAATGGCTGAAGAGGAGGAGCGAAGGAGACTGCCTGCTCTGGGGCGAGGAAGAGGAGCAGGCAGCTTGTCTCTCGGTATTCCAAGAGGAGGTAGAGCCGGCGTATCAGACAGGAGGAAAGAGGACGACGGTCTCGCTGCCTCTTCATCAGCCTCGACAAAACGACTGGCCGACAACGCTATCCGTTCTACTGACAACGATGCAGTCGGCTCCCGCATCGCAGCCATCCAACATCACTACCTTGAAAGTGACCCTTACTCTCTCCTTCTGGGTCCGACGATGCCAATAGCTCCCAGACCACCTATCATTAACATTGGCACGTACTTGCGTTGTCGAGCTATCGACACCTTAGTAGACGACTTTCTCGATGGAGGGAGTGGTCAAAAGCAGATCATTAGTCTAGGCGCAGGCAGTGACTCTAGGTTCTGGAGACTTCAAGCTGATTCGAAAAGAAAGGGGAAATTGAAGCACTACGTCGAGCTCGATTTTGCAGAATTGACGATCTCCAAAGTAGAGAAGATTGTCCGACACAGAGAATTACTCAGCCTCGTCTCTTCGAGCGAGGAGGACGTGCATCTATGTGAGGAAACCAACATCATCGTACATGCTGCAGAAGTAGACCCACTGATGATTTAATTGTGTTACATTATTCAGATCCCGACAGGTCGTCTATACAGAGCAAGACGTACTCGCTCCTTGCCTGTGACTTGCGATTGCTGGATGCGACATCCAGTGTCGATGAAAAGCTCAAGGCGGTGCTGAATCCTGACCTTGACACTCTGATATTGGCAGAATGCGTGCTAGCCTATTTGTCTCCTGCTTCTTCAAGCGCGCTCCTTCGATACCTGGCAACACTGGTATACCGACCTTGTGCAGTGTGCTACGAAATGTGTGTCGCAGGAGACGTCGAATCGGAGACTGCCGAGCCGTCCAAATTTGGGACTGTGATGCTCAACAATCTGCAGGTAAGTGACACTCTTACTTGCTCTTTCACCGTTCTCCTTCTCACTCTTAGACTTTCTTTCCACAGGCACGAAGTCTGAGCATGCCTGGTTCGAGAACGTACTCTACCGTCGCATCTCAGGCAGAGCGCTTTCAGAAGGCATTCGGAAAGGATCAGGCCCGGCCCGATGCTGGAGAGGGATCGGCGATAACACTGAAGAAGGTCTGGCAGACATTGGACAACGCTCAGAAGCAAAGGTAAGCCTGGCAAAGGCACTGCCTAAGTGGCCGCTCGATCAATGCTACGTGCCCTTTTAATCATGCTTTATCCCTCCTCCCCCTTCTAGACTTTCTCGCTTGCAAGGCCTGGACGAGGTGGAAGAGCTAGAGATGCTCCTTTCGCACTACGCTGTCAGTTGGTACAACTCTGACATAGAGAAGATCTCCTTGAAATTACAATCGTCCATTTGAAGGCCGCAGTCGCTGTAACACTATTACTCTACACTTCCCCCTCTTCCTTTTCGCTGTCTCCTGCATCTGCATCTGCTGCTTCGACTGATGCCGCCTCTACCTTTTGTCGCTGGGTTTTGAAGGGAGAAAGTCGATATCGTCAGCATCACAGTTGCGACATCCCAAGTTCTCTCTTTGATCTTCTCACCTTGATTGCCTCAAAGTCCTCTGGTGCCGCACTTCTTCTCTTCTCTTTTCGATCCTTTTCCTTGCTCTCGTCTAGTTCTCCAGCCCTTCTCTCCCTTCTAGCACTGCTTCTCGTCGATACTTTCGCTACTTCGTCTTCTTCATGCCTGCCTGCTCTACGTGATGACCTTCTGCGTTCTTCTTCTCCACCCTCTTCCCCTCGTCTCCTTCGAGGTGAGCCATGTTCATCCGACTGGTGCGCGCCGTGACTTGCCTTCTTCTCCTCCGCCTTTTCCCGTTGTCGCTTCACAAAACGGTCCCAAGCTCCTTGTCGTCCCTCATCCATCCTCTCTTTAGTGATCAGCTTTATGTTGTCGTCGAAAGCCTTCCATTCCGGGATCCTCAAAGCCTGCAATTTGTTCACAACTTCTGGCCAAGGTTTGCTTAATTCTTCTTCATCTTCAAACAGTTCTGGACGATGGTGAGCCAGTTTCTTCAGTGCATACCGAAGATCTTCGGACAAATGTCGCAGTTTCCGCTCACCACGGCGTTTCTCTTCTTTGTGGATCCATTGCAACTCTTCAAAGACTAATTTGCGGTCGATTTCATTCACTTCAACTGCCTTTCCTACTTCCTGGACGCCTTTCGCCACGGCATCTTCGAACTCTGACAAGGAGGTACTTTCTTCAACGCGGAATGACCCTGTCTTCGCAAGCAGGCCCTCAATTGACTGCAGTGAAGCCTTGAACTTCTTCTCCAACTCATCGACAACATCAAAGAAGAGATCCAAGGCGGAGCTACCGGGTTGATCAAGCATTCTGACGAAGTTCTTGTTTCCTTTGAAACGCGCATAGACGTCTGCGAAATCGGTCTTAGCATTCAGCCAACCTTCTGCCTTGCCCTCCTGAAGCGCTTCTCGGAACCAATCCCGCATCTGGCGATCTGTTCTTTTTCTCTTGAGCGCCTTTTCTTTGAGCTCTTGCGCCTTTTCCTTCTCTATCGTCTTCATGTGTTCATCAAAGACGGTGATCATGTCGGAAATATTCAAAATACTGAGATGTGCATCGCTCTTCCATTCACTCGATTCAATGACAGTCTGACGTGCATCTTTCCATCGTGTCAGAACATCTGCTTCAAATGTGCGGAACACTGACATGAGCATATCCATATTGCGATGTCTTAGCTCTGTTGTCTCCCTTGTTTCGTGCTCTCTCAACTCTCTCCTCATCCTAGCCCAGAGCTCTTTCGCCTCACTCATGCCAATGCTTTCCAATGCTTTCCAAGCATCACCCACCTCCTCGCAGCGACACAGCATTCCTTCATAGCTCAGCCAAGCCTTTATCTGACCATTATCGATCAAAGGCTGCAACTCTTCTCGAATCTTTGGCTCCACCTCCTTTGCCCTCTCCTTTCTTGAATTGTGTTCTTGCTCCTTTAGCTCGTTGATATACTTGGAAAAGGCGGCCTTGCGATCTGCTAGCGTAGCCAACGATTTGTACAATGGTTCAGTGATAATCTCCCTCATTGTCTGCTCCCAAGTCCAGTTCTGGTTGATGTTCTTCTCCTTGAGAAGGTGTAAGAATGCTTCCTCTCCTCCAGAACCGGAAGCGGATGGTTGTACGTGAACTCTAGGTACTGACGGAGTACTTGAAGGTGGGGCGAACCCTGGCTGTATTGGCATCGGCGATGATGATCCCACGGCATTTGACGATGCAAATCCCGGTGGGGGACCTGTATACATAGGCCTGACGGGTGCTACGCCTGGCCCTCCCGGTGACATGATTGATGTCGAAGCTGGAGCTGGACTTTGACCTCCTGCAGCAATTATCGGGGTCACTGCGGCTGGACTTGGCTCATCAGGAATCGTGTCAAAAAGATCTTTGGAAATTCACATCTAGTCAGAGATTGTCTCGGTTCCCACTCAGTTCGCCAACACTTACCTCTGAGCTCCTTTGGCACTGTCCAGCTACTTTCCTTAGTGACTGAATGCACATAGTACTTGCGCTCGCCGCTCTGATACTCCTTCCATGGCGTGGAGTCGATTGCGCGCTGCGTGGCAAGGAGATGCGAGACGTCAATGAAATGTGAGACTGGATGACTCTTTGTGCTCTCATGTCTCACCTCTCTTGCCGTTCTCAACTCGGCTGGCTTTTCCCAAACACTTCTCTTCTCGACTTGATGGTACCAATACACTCGTCCTTGAGCATTTCGATGCTCCGTCTGTATGAGAGCAGAGAGTTAGTAGCCTCTCCATATCAATGTAGCAGAGGCAAAGGCTCACCCATGGGTGCTTGGAAGAAGTAGAAGGCCCTGCGCTTGGCTCTTGCGGGCTTGCCTGCGACATGCTGATGTAGAGATTGACAGGAAGTACACTTCTTACTGTTTCTTCGCGTTGGTCACTTTGAGGACTTTTGACGGTGCCACATTTTTTCGACTGTACTGTATCTCTTGTTGTAAGTGTGGTCGGCAAATTCATTTAGCGTACAGCGTCTATTTTGGAACCTAATTTAGATCAGATCCTTTTACGCACATTGTAATCTTGCTCCTGTCCAGCTCACTCCTCTCTACCGCCTCAAACTCGTCGAACAGCCATCTCCTATTTGCGCAGCCATGTCGAAATCTCCCAAGTTGCACTCGCACGATCTCGAAAAGGGACGCACGTCTGGAATCTCGTCTACTCCGGGCTTTGTTCTCCCACAAAGAAGACGTAAGCTCGTCATTGCGAGTCTTCTTGTCTTTGCGATATTCTTCCTTGTCTATATAACAGAGCAGAATGGGTCAAAGCTGTCTTCTACTTCGTGGCAGTGGGTGAAAGATAGCATGAGACCAGTGTCCGCACAACCGGATACGGCGCTCGCAAATGACAACGCAGCTCTAGCTATCCCGAACATGTCTCCGAAGCCTGGACACAGCACTTCCGAGGCCAGACCAGCTCCTGTGGCTCCTGCCGACAAAGAGAAACAGTACGAGCCAACGTCGGCGCTAATTCATCTCGCTGAAGACATGCACTTGTCTCTCCCAACATCAAAGGGATCAAAGGATGTAGATGAACATGCCAGCGCCAGTCCAACGCATAGCGATCAGGTTCTCCTATTCCTTTCAGCGATCAAGAACAAGGCCTACAGAGTACCGCAATCAAAGGCGCAGAGGAGTGCGGAGATCTTGCCTTCCACCATGCGTGCTTTCTCAAAGTCATTAAAGAAGGCGCATGGCGGCGACACAGGAGATGAAAAGCTTGTAAGCGCACCTGTTGAGCGTGTTGAGTATAGACTGATGTTGACCGCTTTAGCTGGTCATTTTGCCAGTATAAATTCTCACACTCTGCCTGGTTGAACAAGCACCGTAAACAATCGCCCTTGACGATCTTCAGTAAATCGTACTGTCCTTTCTCGCGCAGAGCAAAGGATCTGCTCACAAAGATGGGGGCACAATTTGAAGTATATGAGGTCGACCTGCGAGAAGATGCCCACAGTCTGCAGGACGGTCTGAGGGAGTTGTCAGGCCACTCCACTGTAAGTACAGAATCACGCTGTTTCGACCACCGCCTTTGTCTGACTGTAATCTTTCTGTCTTCTCAGTTTCCTACGATCTTCATCAAGGATGAAATGATTGGCGGGTATGATGATCTTGCTCGTTTGCAGAGCGTTGGCGTCCTCGGTGGAATACTCAAGGGTGCCGGAGTCCACTTCGACTGAACCCATAAATTTGCACAGTCTCAGGTCATTCCGACGCAAAAGAGCATGTGAGGAAGCGTATCATTCTCATCGTTCTTTCCTCCAGGAAGACAGGCCTTCGTGACCTATTCGTTACCCGGACATGCCAAACGATCAGGGAGTTCAAGGAGGTCCTTCATGGCAGAGAGGTGCCTACGCTTAATTTTCTAGTGGGAAAGAGGAAGGAAGGCCGCCGACCCCTGGATGCATCTGGTGGCCAATGTTGCGGTCAGCATGACTCACATAGCACCCCGATCATTTGCACTCTTTCTATACATACTTCACTTTGCTTGATTTCAAATGGCTGCCCTGTCTCGGTCGACTTTCACAGCCCGATCCGACGGCGCCGCAGAATTGGCCAACCAAAAAAAGCCTCTCGTTTCACAGCCTTTTGAAGGAAGTTAAGCTTCGCTTTCTCCGGTCGTCCAAGCAGATGTAATGCCGAGAAGGAGCGTCCCTTCGTCGCAGCATCTTCTCGACGACACACGATCATTTAAACTTATACGCTGTAGTCTGAGATGGTGGTCACAGTAAAGGAATTCATCATAAGCGGACTCAATGTCCTTGCTGGTGTTGCTAGTGTCAGCGCGGCTATCAGCAACTGCATAGTCTACAGTGAGTGTATGCAGTGAGGGTACGAGCAAGATGTCTTACTGCATCCTGACAGGGCTCTCGCAGACTTCACCATGCGATTGGTAGGTCTTGTTGTTATTCTCGGTGCATCTGGAATTGCACTCGTCCTGTTGGAATTCTTTCCGCGGCCGACATCCCTGCGGCAACATGCTTCCCACCTGACTTCCTATCACGGAAGAGCGATACATTGTCTGGTGCTCACTCTTCTAGCCTCAGACAGCGAGCAAGGAGTGGGACCCAGCAGAGTGTACCTGCTCTGGTCCTGGATAAGTGGTGGTATTCTGGGCTTCATATCGATCGTCTTTGCATTGGTCGCCTGCTACAATGCTTTGGCGACTACCCCAATCTCACCGTCGAAGAGCATGAAGAGACGAGCAAGAGGAAGTCGGCACGAGCTGCTCATAGCAAGCACGGAGTTTCACGAACTGGGAAAGACAGGCAAGATTACGAGACCTGCCAGGGGGACCTCTTCCTTCACCGTATTGTCATCTCCGCTCTGTGACCCCTTCGAACGAGCGGCACCCCTTCAGTCTTTGCTGTCACAGCAGCCGCTTACGACTCACAAGTCACTAGATCGCCCACTTTCCCGTCCGTCTGCGATTGAAATCTTGAATAACTTCAGTCCTGGCGCAATCGAGCCTTTTCATCTGCCTGAAACGGTGTGTCCAGAGAAGGAAACGTCACCTAATCCCACTTCAACACCGAGGAGCAGCATTGCTTTCGATTGTCGTGGAGCTCGACCTTGTACGGCCAATTCTGCAAAGTCACAGAGGTCAAGCAAGCGTAGTCTCTTGGGTATCTACACTTCTTCTCCGCCAGGCCACCTCGACCATCAACGCCATCGTTCCGAATACACCCTTCGATATGGGACAACTCAGGAGAGACTAGGGCACCAGGATGGAGACGAGTGGGACGTTATAAAGCCCTATTTGAACGCGGAAGCCAAGGAGATGTACAGACGAAGCAGCATCGACTTACTTGTTCCTCCCAGCGGTACCAGCAACGGCAACAGCGATGACGCCAATGCTCGTGAACAAACGAAGGAAGTGCACAAAGGAAGGAGAAGGGTATTCGTGCCTTCCGTTGGTACATTCGACCTGTCTAGTGGAAGCGAAAGCGAAGACGAACTTGACGACGTAGGCGGAGAAAAAGAAGAAGGGGAGGACGACGACGACGACGATGCCAGTGTCTACAGCGTGGATGACGACGCGCAGAATCAGCTGGCCCAGGAAGAGACTGCGAGGACGAGAATAGGAAGGAAGCTGACTATAGTGGAAACCAGAAGGCACCAAGGGAAACTTCATCGCGGCATTCAGCGAGCCCTTAGTCAACGCAATTTGAACACAAGTGCTGCAAATTAGACTCATTACCACAACGACAAGATCAACAACAAGAATTATAAATACACAGTGCTTTCTTCCTCCTTCAGAATAACAATGCCAAGTGTGATTGTATAGCGTGCGGTAAAGCTCGCTAGACCGGCTCATAAGCTCCCCTGTTGGAACCTTGGCCAGAGACGGTAGAGTAGATGTGTTTCCCCATGTCCTTTGCAATGTATGGCGCTTCCCTCCTATTTCAGTGTGGAGTGGAACGGGGTGAGTAAGGAGTCATCTCGACAGACGCTTACTTAGCTCCACAGACTCACCAGAAATCTTTATTCGGTAATTCGATAACGCCGTATTCATTCTGTATGCATTGTGGATCATGAGATGTCGTGCCGATGACAGGTGACGGGAGTGCTACTCACATAATTACGCCAGAAGCCAATCGCAAAGTAGGCAACACCACCGACGAAGATGCTGATGACCACGTAAGGATAAGAGAAAGCAAAACAACACTGTCCAACATCCAAATCACTCACAAGAAAAAGAACCACGAAAAGAATCCCCAGCCACTGCTTGATGATGATCCCGTCCCAGTCTTCGAGTCGTCCTTCCCGTTGTCGGCATCATTCCCACCTGAACCAATCGACTGAGCACAGGCATGAGGAGTCACCCACTCCAGCTTCAGCTTGCCGTCCCCTTTGTCGTAGCCTTTCATGACTGGTTTACTATCCTGCAGATCAAGAAAGTTAGGAAGGTCAGTCTCTCGTCCTCTATTTCTCGTCATCAATAGTAACGGTTTTCGCTTCTTCTCCTGACTCGATTCACCTTCGCAGCAGTCTTGTCGCACTTGAAGTCTATCTCTGTCCTTTGTGTTCGTTGAGCATACAGAGAACCGTGTATTTCCAATTCTAGTACTTCTGCACTCAGTCGAAGAACACTATTAGGAACACTAACACTACATACCAGTCTCCCACCCCCATCACTCACTCTCTGCGCCCTCCAGACGTCCACCTAATTCGGCACTCCAAGTCCAGTCATTATTGTCCGACCCACCAGTTGCAATCACTTGCGTCAAGCGTTCATCTAAATTCTTGACATTGATGACCTTCATACAGACTCTGGTACCTGATGGACATTGATCTGGTGCTGGAACTGGCTCCTTTTCAAGGCTGTCACAGACGTTGATTCTGATCTCTGTCCTGGTAATCGTAGGTGGAGTCTCTTCAGTGCTAGAAATGAAGACTGGCGATGGCAGTCCAGAGAGATCACTTTTGGGAGCAGGCCCCGAGGTTCTTATCAGGATCACGCAAGCTACTTTCGATCCTCCGCAATCGATCATTACTCACAAATTTGAGCTGCCTGCTTTGACATGCTTGCAATCAAACGGCTGTACTGCACTTATATTGAAGGTAGCTTGAGCGCCGAAGGGAAGTGCGAGTAGCAACAATTGCACTACATATATGAGCATGGCTATACTATGTAGAATATTGTGTAGGCTAGCACGAGTATGCTTCTGTCGTTTGCGTGAGTGTCTTGCTGGATGGAGAACGGGCTTATAGAAGCTCGATGTCGAGATTCACTACTAGGCAAGATGAAGACCCCTCCTCTATCATGAATCCTGAGTCTAATTCGAAATCAGGGTACGGTACCTCACCAAGTCGTCCAAAATGTGCTTTACACGTGTGTGCAGGCCAAGGCTTGGCTTAAGCTTCCTTTTTTGGCTTGGGTAATAGGCGGTACAATGAGAAGGAGTACCTACACCACTTTGTAGCAAGTCGGACTTCGAGTCAAGCAAGAAAGACAAGAGTCAGCATCATCCGGGCTCCAGGAAGTTGTGAGTAGGGATAATATGACTACTTGTCACCCGGAAGACTAGTGCTCACCTAGATACTTTCTACCAGCCACTTGCCATGGCTAGTCGAGTCAAATTCCCAAAGAGCGAGGAGGAACTCGAGAAGTTGAAATACAATCCTGATGGATCACTGATAGAGGCTCCTAAACATAAATTCTGGAGAAAGATGAAAGAGCAGCCGTTGGTCCCAATAGGTGAATGACTAGAACGTTCCCGGTATTTTCTATTCAGATTGGCCTTCATCCTGAGTCGTTGTAAAATTTCTACTTTCTACTTATACAGGTTCGCTACTCACTTGTGGAGCATTGATTGTCGCCTCTCATCATCTTCGGACCGGGAATAGAGCTCAATTCCAGAAGGCACTGCGATGGAGAGTGGGACTGCAGGGTGTGACAGTCGTAGCAGCAATGGCAGGGACATTCTATCTCGGAAGTGGGACACCGGCACCAAACCTCCCCAATACTGCAGAGGTTGCTACTGTTCCCGGGCGACCGGCTACCATTCTTCAATTACAAAAGGCAGAGGAGAGAAGAGAAGCAGAGAGGGTGCAACTACGAGAAAGGTTACGAGAGGCGGAAATTAAATCGGAGCTGGAGCAGAAGAGGAGGGCAGAAGAAGTTTTACTGCGACCCGGTGGGGAGGGACTACGAGCAAGGCCAGTCATTGGCAAAGACAGTAGGAACAGATCTACGAGTGGCAATTAATATTCGAACGGAGGCGCAATTGTAATGCTATGGATACATTGTACAGTGTGATGGACACGAATGATGGGAAGAACGGCCATAGGGATGATAATGTTTTCTTTCATGCTAGAGAAGTGAGGGATCGCCTGGACCAATCATCAAAGTAGTCACCGCTACTGGAGAAGGAATCCTCCCAAGGGGATACCGTAGTAGAGGACTGATGGGACAAACAAGTATTGGACCGAGCCATGACGGAGCTTGATGATGCAAGAAAGGAAGCTTGAGGAAGAAATGGCTCGCAAATTTGAAACGTCTGAGCGAGTCGACTGCTAGGATTGTTTGTGCGGCGAGGGCTCGTGCCAATCTTCTTTGCAGATGAATGCGATCTAGAAGTTGCAAATATTGTCTGATGCTTATCCACGTCCATGAAGTGTGCCTTGGGAGGGAGAAGACTGTCGTGGAAGCTGTCTAAACGTATTTTTGCTCTCTTTGATTTCTGTAGAGCTCGAAGGGCTGGAAACCCCAAGAGTTCGGCCTCAGAGGTCGAAGACGAAAAGGATCGTTTCATAGCGGATCCTTGCTGCTTGCTTTTGCATTCGAGAAGAATAGGCGAAGCCAAGGAGGAAGACGTGCTCACTTCTTCTGCCCCTTCTTGAATAGCTTCCTTGTTTCCTCTCCTTTCTTGTCCAAAGTCGATCAGTCTAGCCACACTGTTCACTCCAGAGGACCGCTCCTCCCGCTCTTCGTCTTGATGCGATCGAAGCTTCCGACCAGGTGCGCCAGGCACGCCGTCGAAGAGCGAAATGTCGACAGGATGAGCGCTCGTCGTACCGCTCTTGACAGGCGTGCGCGGTTCAGGTGTCTTGGGTGAAGTCGCGTCGCCTCTTTTTGGCGTATGTGAGAGGTGCATGATGACACCTGGTGAGGAGTGAAAAGGTTTAGAGTAAGAGGTGAAATGTGAGTATAAGCAGGGAAAGGTGGTGAGGTAGGAGTAGAAGAGTGCGATGAGGTGGCTGATGGGAGAAGGACTCTTTAAAGACCCTAGAATGATTATCGGGCTATTCCTTGTCGATTGTACTACCTGTCCTTATATGGCAGGCGATAGCCAGAGATCGAGATTAGGCCTGAGACACTTTTGCTTGCTGAATTAATTTCGAGACGCGCCAAATAAAAGAAAGTAAAAACACACATTCAATTGATTATACGTGTACATTATAGGACACTGATCTAAGGCCTCGAGACGCGACGGGTGTGATCAACCCTCGACGCTTGTTGCTACACGGTATCGTCAATCTATTAATTTGACTTGCTCGCATGGGCCAGCTTAGGTCGATTATTCAAGACAATGTCGATATTCGCGAAAACTGCGCTTTAGAAGCTTAGGTGTACGCTCTTCTCTTAACACACACTTACCCCACCCCCTACACATTGACGGAAAAGATGTCATTGTTCAATATTCCTCCTACGCCAAGCCTATTGGGAAGATATCGACTCTTGAGTCCACAGTGCGGAGTCAGAGTGAGCCCTTTATGTCTGGTGAGTCAGGATAAAGAGATGTAGTGTGAAAGAGCCTCTTTGCCTGTATGTGGAGCTTACCTCATCCGAATGATAGGGCGCCATGTCTCTGGGTGAAGCGTGGAAAGACAATGCGATGATCAGCGGAGGTCTCGACAAGAAAGGTGAGATCATCGCAAAGCTCGAATGATGCTACGGCCTCTGACTCCCTCTTCTACCTGTCAGGCTCCTTTGCTCTGCTTGACTACTTCTACGAACAAGGAGGCAACTTTGTCGATACGGCAAACTCGTACCAACGCAATGAGTCAGAAGAATTCATTGGAGAGTGGATGGAGTCTCGCAAGATCAGAGATGAGATTGTTCTAGCCACAAAGTACACCATAAATTTCAAAGACATCAAGCAAGGCACGACACATCCTATCAACTTTTCTGGAAATTCGGCAAAGAGTCTTCGAACATCTTTAGCTGCATCGCTGAAGAAGTTGCGAACAGACTACATTGACGTTCTGTATGTTCATCTCTGGGACTTCACCACGAGCATCCCAGAATTGATGCAAGCCCTCAATCGAGAAGTCTTGGCCGGTAGAGTGCTGTACCTGGGAGCTTCTGATATGCCGGCATGGGTGGTAGTGAAGGCAAACATGTATGCACGTCAGCACGGCATGGCTGAATTCGTTGTATACCAGGGCCTTTGGAACGTCATCAAGCGGGACATGGAGCAGGAAATTATTCCCATGTGTCGTGATATGGGACTTGGAATTGCGCCTTGGGGAAGTCTGGGTCAAGGAAGACTGCGCACAGCAGAACAGGTTGAGCAACGCGAGAAGGAGATGGGAAGCAAGATCCGCAATGGAAAGCAGAGCGATGACGAGATCAAGATGGCAGAAAAGCTATTCAAGATGGGCACGGAGCAATTCAACGGGGCCAGCATCACTCAGATGGCCTTGGCGTACTGCTTTACGAAAGCTCCCTACGTCTTTCCTATCGTGGGAGGCACCAAGATCTCATACTTGGAGGACAGCATCAAAGCAATCAACCTTACTCTCTCACCTGAGCAATTAAAGGAGATTGAGGACACGGTAGTGAGTGGGTGCGCGAGTATGATGTCGTCATACCCTTCTCTTCTCACACCTCCTAACTCCTCTGCAGCCCATCAACCCCATCTTTCCTCACTTTGTCCTTGGCCCTGACCCCCATCTGACTGGCGCTTATGCGGAGGGAAATGAACTACTCAATGCTGCGGGTGTGATCGACTTTGCTGTCAATCATCAGCCTGCTAGCGTCAGCAATGGCATCAAACAGTGAAGCGTGAAGTGAATGTATCCTGTCAAATCGAATCACATCACTCTGTTTCTCCTGTCTCGTGTCGATCATGGTGTCTCTAAAATCTTTACGCGAAGACGTTCTTAGCGTTGTGCATAGTGTAAAGAGGCGTGGTTTGGTCAAGTGGAGCTTGAGTAGGAAAGTATGCACATAAGAAAATCTTGGGCGCGAAAAAGGAAGACTCGACTGAGAGTCACACCCCGACCAGCATGAGTGAGAATCACAATCTTCAACCTCTATTAGCATGCCACGTCAACTACGTGTCTGGCATGGCCAAGGCTGCCTCGATGCAACCCAATTCGACGGCTGCCATTGAGTTTGTGCGAGCAGAACCGAGCTGTGAAATGGTCGGTCTTTTTGAAAAGCAGGGTGACATTGAGCAACAGCAACCAATGGCAGTTGCAAGCGTCCTTTTCGATGGTCACAAGAATTACTTTAGCTTGTTGATCGTGAATGAAAAGTACAGAAAGCAAGGACTAGGGGCACGAATGACCACTTGGGCAATTGAACGGAGCGAGAAGACAGAATCGAAGCCGTACAAGCTTTGGCTTGTTGCGTCCAAGCTCGGATCACCGGTCTATAAGCGCTTAGGTTTCAAGGACATTGGGTATACAAGCATATACCAGCTCCATTACAATCATACAGGGGCCGAAAGGGATTCACCCAAGGAAAAGAGGGACTCTACAACAAAAGTTGCAAGCTACTTTGTGGAAGAGCTCGAAACAAAACGTAGTGAGCAATTTCTTTGGCATCAGGTACTAGATATGCTCTCAAAGGCAACTCTCTCGCTTTCGAGAACTACTAGAATCGCTTCTCTCTTGGGCAAGTGTACCGTTCATCTTCTCTACGACGATTCTAGCGAAGGCAAGCCGACTCTACTGGCATATTGCGCTGTCAGGCCCTTTGCTGATCGGATCCGCGTTATTGGTCCCATACTAGGAAGTTCAGCGGAGGATGTTGCCGCACTGATGAAGGTGGTGCCTTCGAACGAACTGCAACTCGAAAGCGATGCAAAGAGATTCCTTGCCTTGGACGAGCAAGGTGGGACATTCTTCATCCATACGGACAGTCAGAGTGGACAGGAAGAGCAAATGGCAAAGGATCTAGAAGCGATGGGATGGGAAAAATTTAGGACAAATGAAATACTGGAAAGGGATTTGGGAAGAGCAGGGGAAGCAGCGGACAGGAAAGCCGATAGTGATAGATCAGTCAGGCAATATGCCATGGCCGACTGGTCGCAAGGCTAGATGCACACCTCTATGAACATGTATTGCAGATTCTTCCAACATGACTACATTGAAAAGGCTAGAGTACATCACCGGCTGTGTTCAAGAGTCTCATCGTCTACGTCCCGCGACTTTCAACGCACTCAAAGAGTAGTACTACTACTTGACCGACTGCAGGCTGACAGCGATATCAGGAGGTTCCTCCGTCTGATTGGAACTTTTCGAAAGTATTGAATTCGTGGCGAATTGAAGCCGCCTTGTTGCCCTTTGAACTCTCCTGTACCGGCATCATGAGCCTAGAAGGACGTAGCGACCACGCAGCCAATTGTGTGGATTTGGGCAAATATTTGAAATCATACCCCTGGACATGATGGTGTGTTGAAGTTCATTTCAATCACGGCTCGACGCTTACTTATCTCACGTCTACTCCCACAGACTACCATCGCCTGCTGAGCCAGTCTTGACGCCACCCTTTCCCGTCTTGCCTTTCACTTTACCCCCCTTTGTACCTGCTTGACCCTTGTACCATTCTCTCATTTCGGTCTTGGAGTATCCCACATTTTCTTGGCTATTCCACTCTTCCTCTCTCATTTCTTTGTGTGTCTTGACCCCTTGATCTTTCAGTCTTTGAGTTCGACTAGGCGTCGTCGTTCCACTGCCCGGCAAGCTCTCCAAACGTTGTACCTCTCTGGCCTCAATTCGCTTTTGCTTTGCATATTGAGACTTCCAATCGATCTTGCTCTCCCTTCTCGTCCATTTTGCTGCTCCCCCTCCGTCCGTCGAAGTAGCCACGATTTCCTCATGCACGCTGTTCAGTTGACATTGTTTGTACCAGCAATAATTCAAGGTGGCACTACGTCTGTACCTCTTGTTCACCAACGATAAAGAAAGGAGCGTCGAGAGTGGCAGAGACAAAAATATTCGCTGAGAAACATCTTTGGGTAGCGAACGAAGAGGATCTGTCTTGCTTTTCCTGTTCAAATCTGCACTGGTCATTGACTGACTAAGACCGGATCGCTTGCCTCTGCTGCTGAGTCCGGGCGAAGAAGGTCGACTGGCGGATGGGGTACTGGGAACGGTGCCGGGAAGGGATATCACACCTGTCACCGAAAAAGAAGCGAGATGAGACATCGTCTCAATCTCCAACAATTCCTCCATCCATCACTCACCAATCATTTCCTCATCGCTCGGGATACTTGCTTCATCTACATTCTCCCACTCCTCCAGCGACTGACTGCTTGTAGATTCGAGCGGATTCAATCTACGAGCGCTGTTGCCGCTGTCCTCACCACCAATAGTAGCTTGTGCAAGTCTGGAAGCCAGAACATTGTGCAAAAGGGTCGACATTCCAGGTTGTTACTCGTTTCCAAGGCGTGGGTGGAAAAGGAGGCGGGTGAGTTATGAACTTGGCGGTAGTATATTTTGCGTAGATGATACAACAGTCTCTAAAACTTTATTATTACGGAGAGGGGGGGGGGAAGGAACAGAGACGCGCCTCTTTCTCGGGAGACGAGCATCATCATCACTGCAGCATGAGTTTGTGAGGTACGCCATCATAGCGCTATGCATATAAAAGTACATTGGGCGGGGGGCTGGAGATGGGAAAAAAGTAGCTAGCCTCGGAAGAGGACCTGGATGGTGAAAGTCTTGAGGTCTGGGTCCCAGTGACTCCAAGTGCCTGGTTCGTCTTTAATTTTGGAACCGGGCATGTTACTGAATAGCACGCCTTCGTTCCGATCGATCTCCCGAGATTGTAGCTTAAAAGCGATCGTCTCATATGGCTCAGCAGCGACCTGAGTGGAAATTTAATGAAGGAGGCACATGACATGCATAGCACGTTTAGTACCGCGATCATTCTGACAATCGTACTACTACACTACTCTACTCACCACCAAGTATTGCCAAGCTCGATTCTGCATTTCGACGTGTTGCTCAAAGCTGCTCATGAATCTATGAAGCGGCTTCACACCATCCTTTATCTCTGGTAGATTGACCTGAAAAAGTAGCCCCATCCTGCCTCCCCAGTCTCCACCTTCATCCTCCAGCAATGGTTCCCTGATCTTTGTAATTTTATACCCCGGCCTACCAATCTTGACAAATCGCTTCTTTTCTATCTCCATGGCCGCATTTCCTGCTGTCAATAGCCTTTGTGCATCGACATAGCTGTTTGATTGCTTTGCCTCTCTTGCTGCCCTTCGACCGAGATTTGTCTGATGTTTCTTCCCTTGAGTATGAGCAAGGTAAGAGCCCTCGTTTGTGTGCAAAGTCAGGCATAGCCTGCATTCTATCGATCCAAGATGGTTTCGAAGAATATAAGGGTCCTGACGGAGGAAAGGAGAAATGGGAGTAAGATGTAGTCAGATGAGATGCCGTGCCCAGTCTGCATTCTCCGTTACCCACCTTGTTGATGTCTATCGTCTCTAATGCCAGTTTGCGCAGGCGTTCTCGTCGGTCGACATTTGCTTCACTCGCCCCTGCGAGACCGGCGCCCTTGTTTCCCGCCCTGTTCTGGTAATCTGGAAATTGACAGCATACGTAAGCATCACACAACAGTGTACACTATAACCGAAAAACAACTCACCCATACTCTGCTGTACAAACTAGGACGGCCACAAGTGATAGGGATCGCGGATGAAGTGGTAACGGGTTGCACATCACCACTTCGAAGGCCAAGCAGAAAAGGTATAATCACGTGTACATGGCTAGATTACACTCCGCACACCCTCGGAACCCTTCCTTAGGTTCGGAGCTTACGAGCGGAGAGAAAGAAGATAAAGTGAACGGCCCAACTCTCTAAAATATGTATCAAGTAAGGATCTCTAGACTAATGCAAAGGCTCCTCTTAGCGCTTGAAAGTGATAGTGGTGTCCCTGTTACGACTCTAATGAGCAAAAAGTTCTTGTCATGCAAAGTATCAAATGGAACTGCCGGATAAATCAGCCAAAACATCGATGCCGAATCAATGCACCGTCATGCCATTTCCTTCCCCACACTTTGCCCTAATGGAAGGTTCCTGTTGACAACATCAATATGGTAGGTACAGACATTAGAAGCGACGAAGGTGCTGTCGATGCACAGTCGCAGTCGACGACACACGGAGACGGACTCAGAATGAGTGGCGGCGACGATATCGAAGAGAATAAAAGAGAGCGCTCCAATATACCTGTCGATGACAATGAAGAGAACGAGGGGATAGGTGCAAAAGGGCCCACTGCTAATAGTGACTTTCCCGAGGGAGGTGAGTGACACGTCTGAAAGAAGACGTTAACCTAGCTCACAAAGTACAACAGGACTATCTGCCTGGGCCAATGTTGCCGGTACATTCGTCGTCATGGCATTTAGCTTCGGCTACCTCAACGCCTATGGAGTCTTTCAAGAGTACTACACTCAGACATTCCTACAGGACTATTCACAGAGTGATATTGCCTGGATTGGAGCAATGCAGTATTTCTTCATCTTTGGAATGGGATTGTTTGCCGGCAGGGCTTTTGATCTTGGATTATTCAAGCCTCTCATGGCTTTTACTATCATATTCACCACCTTGTGAGTTTGCACGGTGCGTCATCCATGGTGCTACCATTCGACACTTACAAGGTCCTTGCAATTGACAGTTGCCAAATGATGCTTTCCCTGTGTACGACCTACTATCAAATATTCCTCGCACAAGGTGTAGGACTGGGGATCTCCTTTGGGCTTTTGTTCAATTTGGCCGTCAGCATCCCTACCCACTGGTTTTTGAAGAAACGAGCGACAGCGCTGGGAGTGCAAGCTGCGGGTTCATCCATCGGTGGTGTTATTTTCCCTATCTTGATCAGAAAACTGCTACCCGAGATCGGGTTCGGGTGGACGATGAGGTTGATAGGATTCGGTTGCTTGATCTTCTTAGGCGGCTCTTATTTTCTCATGAGAACCAGATTGCCTCCTCTTCAAGACGTTCGAAACGGAGGCTGGAAAAAAGTGAAATGGGTCGACGTTTCTGCATTCAGACAGTGGTCCTACAACTTTTTCATTGCAGGAAATGTCATCATCATGTTGGGACTCTACACGCCGTTTGTATACATGGACACCTTCACGGCAGCCTACCACATTCCTGCTGATGGGTACTGGCTAAGCATCATGAATGCCGCCTCCGTATTCGGCAGAATCGTTCCTGGGATCATTGCAGATCGCTTTGGACGGATCAATACTGTTATCCCGCATACAGCAATCGCTGCCATCTTCATCTTTGTTTTCCCACTCTTTACGAATGTGAGTTGAGATACGAGTTCAGCGAGGTTTGAGCCCTTCTTTCGATCCGCTTAACCTCTTTGCTTTTTCCCTTCCCCTTCCTCCTGCTCAGCTGTCCATGATCGCGTTCACTCTCGTCTTTGGATACTGTTCAGGATGCTTCGTTAGTCTCATTCCATCTTGCGCAGCGCAGTTGGGCTCAACAGACACAGTCGGCAATCGTCTGGGCATGATGTTTTTCTTGATGTCATTTGGAGGTGTGAGTAGAAGTGCTTCTCTTATCCCACTCGACCTTCATTCGCTTACCACTGATATCTCTGTGATCTGTGCAGCTACTTGGCACGCCCATTTCCGGCTACATACTTGGCAGTACTCCTCCTTTAAAGTGGTGGGCAACAGCTGGCTTTTCCGCTGCGTGCGTGACCACAGGTGTCTTACTGCATGTTGTTTCTCGGCAATGTGCTGTCAGCAACAAGCTTCGGGGGAGGATATAGCTGACCCTTATACGGCATGTACTTCTACCCTCATAACACTCTTTGCTGCAATTGCTATACCATCTGCAAGACCATCAATAGAATGGCCGAGCCTAGCAAAAGTATAAGTGCAGTCCTACATGTGTGTGCTCTTCGTGTTGCAATCTGAAATGTTGAGCAGCAAATTATAATTATGAGAGACTATTATTGTATGCGTCTAATACAATATTTGTACAGTACCGTAAAGCATTCAGTTGCTCTGGACTGTTATGACACTTCTGGACAGAAGGCTAGCCACGTGGCCCGGTAGATGTCGGCGCTGCTAGAGCGAGAAAACAGCAAAACAGAGCCCTCTCTTCATTGATCTCTTCGACACTCTCTTTTAAATCGGATCGTTCATCCTTTCGACAAGTTCGATACGTAGCCCAACATGTCCAGATTCGCCAACATGATGAAGAACAGCAAGAATTGGTGAGCAAAATGAACCAGATTCAGTCGGAAGGGCGCATTTGAGCTGCGTTTCTGGCTTGGCACTTCTTCCACTCTGAAGTGTGGCAAGCGTGTCTCTGGAGAAAGCCCGCCTAGACTCACATACTTCTACTCACTCCTTCCTACTATCAGGTATTCGGTCGAAGTTTTGCCAATTTATGTTATTACAGCTGCTGCAGTGGGAGGAGCAGGATGGTACATTAGCCGATTGGCTCGAGGCCCAGACGTGGTGTGGGATCACAAGGTGAGCAGAGACACGTTGAGATGTAGAAGTGGGTAAGCGAAGACGATCGGATAAAGAGACTGACTCGGATGGTTCTTCGTTTGGACAGGGTAATCCTCAACCCTGGCAAGCAGTTCAGCCCGGTACCAACACCAAATTATACACGATCAACCAAAAGTACGACAAACAGTACAAGCGAGAGAGGCTTTGATTGTTGCTCGACATTGAGACGCAGGCTTGTGTATATACGATCCTATTTGATATGAATCTCTGTCTTCCTCTTACTCGGTATTCTTGGAGAGTGTAGTGACATCCACCAAGGGCCGAGCGTCCTGGTCCTTGTCTGATTTGACGCGGGTACTAACAGAAGACGATATTCAGATTGGCGTCGGAGGGTGGGCACGGCGCCCAGTGTACCTAGCATGCCATCTGGTTGCTATCTACTTCAAAGCCTCTGCGGCCGCTAGTCTCTTTTCCTTCAAGAATATTTTCCTCTTCTCTGCTATTGCCTCTTCAGAAGTAAATTGTTTGATACACCCTTGTAGTGCCTTGTAGTGAGATCGACACGCCCAAGCAACGCTGACTGTCCTTCCAGCTGAGCAATCTGCAAAGGCTGTTAAAAAAAGACTGTGTCGCATTAGTATGACTCTTTCACACTTTCATCTTCAACAACGACAACGACAACATCACCAAGCAACGTACTTACCCTTGACGACGTCATCACACTGGAGTAAGGCGTCTTTCTTTGCTTGCTTCATCATCTCATCTTGTTCTCGATTGCTCAAAGCGAATTGAGCCGTCGGCGACGAGGGTGAGGAAGCGAAAGACATTCCAGCAAGTGTGCTATGCGGGTAGCAATACTGACTGCTTGATCAGCCTAGTTTTAGAGGAGGGAAGAGGATGAGCAAGGTCTCTGAAAGTATACGTAAGGCATACTATGTGCGTCAATTAATTCGAACGGAGTTGACTTGGCCTTTAGTCTACTTCACGTGGAAGGATGTGTAGGGTTATGCTTCCCATACTTTTACAAATGATCACCCTGGATGCGACCAGATCACGACGATGGACTTTGAAGGCACAAAGATGGGCGGGCGACTGATCAGAGGATGCTTGCGTTGTATTATAGTACATGATGTTACCAGAATAGAGGCAGGGCAGTGCATTGAAGCTGAAACAAATGCTAGACTACGCAGGTAGAGACTGCTGGCGTTCTATGTTTGGCATGAGAAGAGGAATGTCTAGCCAATGTCTATGTAGTGACTCATGGAGAGGTAGGTAATTTAGCTACCGCTAGGTCTCGATGGTAGTGAGGGGTGTATCGGCGGCAGAGGCTGACCATTGGGCGCTGTTGAAGTCGTAATAGAGTCGGGAGCCGTTCGACGTTGAATAGCAGACAATTTCGCTTCCATTGCTGCTATGCGAGCGTCAGTGCTGATAATAGTACGTCTGGTCAGCCCAAAGCCTTTCAGGTCTCAAATGAGAGGTCTCGGATCAAAGCGTCACTCACCTGTCATACCGCTTCAGATTCTTCATTAGACTGAGGGTCGTCGGTCGACCGGTATCCTCGACTTTCTTTCTTCGATGTGGTCCCAAGCCCACCTCAGGTTCCTCGTTCTAGGAAGAAAGGAGAGTGTTTCAGTTGTTAGGTAAGCATTCCATCGATCTCTTTTGTACATTTGCCGCACTTACTACACTAGCAAAGCTGATTCGTACTTCTCGACCTTTGATTGTTCGACCTTCAATAGCTCTTCGAGCCTTTTCTGCCTCATCCTTCTGAGCTAATTCTACGAAAGCATATCCCTTCGGTTTGCCCTTCTGTGGTCCAGATCGATGGAAGATCAGGTCGAGCTTCTTGAGTGTTCCGTAAGGTTTGAACAAGAGCAAAAGATCATGTTCCGTCAGTTGCGGAGCTAAATTTGATACGAAAAGTCGTCGATCAGACTGCTTTCGTGAGGGAGTTGAGATAGGATTGCTAGAAGAGAGTGTAACGTTCGACCCAGATGCTGGGCCAGATGACATGTGAAGACGCTCTCTCCACAGGTCATGCACTGACCAGAAGGGAGAGATAAAGGACAAAGAGGAGATGAAAGCCAGATAAATGCTCCAGAAGTGGAGAAGACTGTGCAAAATCTCGCGGTACCTCGGGATTTAAGATTTTGAAAATTTAGAGGCAGGATTTGGGGCTGCAAATGCACTTCGGTGACATCTTTCTCTTTCTCTCTCTCTCTCTCTCTCTCTCTCTCTCTCTCTCTCTCTCTCTCTCTCCTCGTAGCTACGATGGGCGAGGCGATGACGGAGGGAAGTTCGCCAGAAGCAGAAGACTTTGTCGATCTATTTACAGAGCCAGAAGGATTTCGGCCTCCCACTCCCCCTCCTACCAAAGCTACCTATCGATTGCCCATCGAGCCTCATCAGACTGTTCACTTGACTCTGGTTGGCTCTCATCCACTTTGGGCGCATCATCTTTGGAATGCGTCCCCTACGCTAAGTAACTATATTTGCGACGATCAGATCAAGCTGGTCCGTGGCAAGACTGTATTGGAGCTAGGTGCAGCAGCAGGACTGCCTAGCATTGTCGCTCACCTCCTCGGTGCGTCAAAGGTAGTGACCACCGACTATCCCGACTCTCAACTGATCGATAATCTGCAGCTCAACGTAGACGACAATCTGAAGAAGGAAGAGCGGCATAAAATTGCTGTAGAGGGCTTCATATGGGGTTCAGATACGTCAAAATTAAGGTCACAGCTCGAGTCTACCGGGAAGTACTTCGACCTTCTTCTTTTGTCTGATCTCATATTTAATCATCAGGCACACGGCGCAATGCTCGACACTATGGACGCCTGCCTTCCGCCAAAGAGGGCCAGGACATCGAAGGAATACGAAGAGGGTCCCCAGGCACTCGTCTTTTTCACCCACCATCGTCCTCACCTCGCGGACAAAGATATGGGATTTTTCCGAGAGGCCGAAAGGAGGGGTTGGATTTGTAAGGAAGTTGGTACATGGAAGATGCCAGTGAGTACTGCTTGGTCGGTTCCCACAAGGAGAGCATGTGCTGAAAAAAGGAGGAAACGATTGCAACGCTTGCAGCCAATGTTCCCTAATGATGCAGGGAGTGAAGAGGTCAGAGCGACAGTACATGGATGGCAAGTGTATAGATGAATGACTACATCAATTGTACAATAGTTGAGAATTGCAGGTCTGGGCACCGAAATATTACTCGACATTACGGGGATAAATTGCTTCAGCCATCTTCATCGCTGTCATCGGACACTTCGATAGCACGACCTGAAGAAAAATTCTTCATCGTCGTCGCAGCTTTCGTTGCCCTCACAAATTCGATGCTGGTGTCCATCGAACTTTGACGGGTATTCTCTGCATCAATTGGAGCAGAAGGAAAGCGAAGGTGAGGAAGAGAAGTGTCGAGGGAATCATCGAGGCCACCGTTCTCTACGTCAGAATTGTCCAGTACGTCTTCACTCCAAAGCGCTCGACGGACAATAGTCGCATTTGCCTTGACAGTCTCCCGCAATCGAGGCGATGATTCTCTGGGCACGTTCTGTTGGAGAGGACCGCTTGATCCTTCCCTGATTCGTTCTCCTTCTTTGCGAGGGCGACGAGGTGTGGAAGCACGAAGCGTTGGTGACGACAAAGGTGATTCTGATGGCGCACTTGACAGAGAAGTTTGACTGCTACTTTGCAAGGGAGCGCTCCGTTTCAGTGGTGACTGGATGCTCTGTCTCTTCGATATTGCAATCGAATTCGTCGCTTTCTTAGCCGCAAAGAAGCTGTCTATCTTACCCGTGACAATATCGCTCTTCTTTCCACCCTCTGCTCTCGACGTCTTTGCAGCCGAATGTTTCCGCTTGCTTCGATAATCAGCCAGCAGTCTCGCCGATGAAGGATTCCTTTGCATTACGCTTTCTGCCATACACAGTCGCAACTCATCGTTGGGATGAGCAAATGGCCTTCTCTTGCGAGGACTGGGAGTGAGACTTGTTTGCGAGGAAGTGGGTGTGTCTATCTCTTCTCTTGCTGTAAAGATGAGGCTGTAGTCCAGTCCCTTCTCTGCCAGTTCCACATAGGCCCTTACATCGCAGACTAATCTGACTTCTTTGACGTACCCGGTAGATCCAAGTTGACGCTCGCCAGCTATAGAAATGATGATTGGCGGCGGAGTGACAGATTCCTCACTTCTTAAGCGAGGATTGATGTCTACTCTCCTGGCTTCGAAGAAGGTCGAAATGCTTCCACTCTTTGTGCCTGTTTTCTTGCTCTTCGGCGGCGGCTTTATTGTCGCTGCCTGATCACTGGACTTTGGAGCCGAAGAAGAAGGCCTCGCCAGACCGCTGATGCTGTCTCCCGCCAGCTCTCGCGTGACACAGCCAGTCCAGAGCTGATTGCGAAAGGTTTGCAAAGCCAGTGATGCCGGCCAATGAAACATGCGCTGACACATCTCTGCAATTTTGCGCACGTCGGTCGATCCGAAGGTGAAGTCGGGAACTTCGTCGGTAGTCAAAGGCCAGACATAGCTGCCCAGAACAGAGAGGGATGCTTTGGTGGAGAGCAACTCGTTGAAGCCGTCCGACTCCGACAGCTTTTTGAATTTCCTGCCTAAGTAGCCACTCTCGTTAGTGGATAATTCGTGTCGCACCAAAGCAATCCAGTCCATCAGGAAAGTAGACCATGTCCCCTTCGGCTGCGGTGCTGCAAGTCGAGCAGAGGGCACACTTTGTGATCGCTTAGGCGGCATACAATGCTTGTACATTCCAGCAATGAGACTATCTCCAAAGCCAGCTTTTGCTAATGCGATTGAGATCTAAGGTAGAGGGAGATTAATTTTGTGCCGGGCAAAATCAAGTACCGCCCGGCTCAATGCCTCACCTTCACACCGCACCTCGGCAGACCTTGCACATCGTAATCACCTCCAGACAAGATGGCGACGAGGATGAGCCCATTTTGTGTCAGACCGCTTTCATTTAGATCCGACACATTAAAATACGTGAGAAGATTCTTGCCAAGGGCCAGTCGATCACCTGCAGAGACGCTTGACTTCTCAGGAGGCATGTTTGACTGCTCCTCTCCACTCAACGGAGAGGCTTCAGCACTGGCAGACCGCTCAGCAACATACTCCGTTCTAGCCTTGGATCCCGAGAGCTCCTGTCCCCAGCTGCAAGAGGGAACAGACTACGATGAGTATGTGTTAGAATGCCACACACCTCCACCGAGTGTCCACTCACTTTCGAACGACACACCTGGCACCGAAGACGAAGCAGTCCACATCATCACTGAGCACAGCATCTAAGAGTCCCTTCTGGTTCATCCTTGCCATCTCCGCTTCTGCTTCACCGACGGCCTCAAAGACGATGAATCCGAATGCATTGATGAGATTCTTCAGGTCTCCGATGAAGTGAGCTTCGCGGTACGACTGTATCTTGCCTCTCTTCTCCTTTGGACGGAGTGGCCCGTCGAACACAAAGACTGGGAGAAGGAAAGGGATAGCCAAAAGGCGACACAGGCGCCAAAAGAAGGAGCGCAGGTGAGGATTGTGGCCGCCCACCGATTTATTGGCATGGTAGAGCCAGCCGGAGACGTCGATTCCCAGTCGAAGCGATCCGGCAGGGCTGGAGGAAGAGGAAGGCCTGCCGACCACCTCGCTCAGCCGTGCAATAGCACATTCGTTGCCATGGCCCTGTATCTCCTTCCACAGGCCTGGCACGCCCATGTAGAAAGAGGTTTGTGCTTAATTGTCTTGTATACTTTTAGGTCATCCTGACCACAGCGCGGTCGGTGTTGATCTTTTTTTGGAGTGTTTATTCCTGTCGCGCGGGCGCAAAAGTCGGAGCAGTGGGACCCGCGGGTGATCAAATTGTCGCTTTGTGTCGGATATCGGTCCGCTGCGCCGAGCGAGAGTGTGTTACATTCCCCCTACCTCAGTGCCGAAATTGACACGGCGGTGGACGCTTTCTTCTGCTCTACCAACTGCAACAGCTCCATCGTCGCACATCATGGCAGATCCTCGATACCTGGAGGCGTGGAAGCGTACCCCGCTGTCTACACCAAAGGTAGAGCCTACGAGTGCTACGATAACGACAAGGTCAGCACCATCCTCTACACTGCAAGTCCGACTCGACACACCTGGCGGCGTCACCTACTCACCGAACGACATGACGTCTCACAACAACATCAAACGTCTCTTTATCGCGTATAAGCTAGGCGAAGGAGGTGATGCCCGTGATGACTTCGCGGGCGACGAATACAATTTCAGCGAAGACTTGAAACAGGAAGAGACGATCCTTCAAGAGCAAGAAGACAATAGTGGTCAAATATCCGCTGCCCGAGCCTATGCTCTGAGTATTGACTTTGATGCCCTTGCTGAGAGGCGGAAAGCCACTTTCAAGGATCAGACGCTTTCTAATAGAGTAGACGAGGAGTCGGAAGGGGACGTCGAGAATGCGACCCACGACTTCTACGACAGCAATAGTATCTCGAATCAATCACGTATGTCTACAAGTAGTCGGATGTCTACGGCCACGACGACTACATTGAGCAGTTCGAAGCCGGACGGCTCCTTGCCAGATTGGTTCACTCGTACATCTGCCAATCGTAATGTTGTTCCATTTCTCGTTCCACCGCGCTTGACGAAACACAAGGAAGATTATCAACAACCTTGGGATGCGATGAGGTGGCACGGACATCGAGCTTTTGAGAGGCCCAGCGAAAGGGAGAATGAAGCGGGAATTGCAGCCTTCACTGATGTCAACGGATTCGGCAGAGCTCCATCTGTAGCAGAGACTAGGCAAGACGATGACTCTCGCAGCATCATGACAACTCGGACGTCCAAAACGGCACGTCAGGCAGCTCGATCCTTGAACGTTGCTGATCTCTTCGTGGTGGACCCAAGAAAGTTGAGAACACTACGGATGGTGAGAAGAACGGATCCTCGACAGGTTTTGCTCTTGTGCAACGGTGTGTATCTTGGAGCTTCCCAAGTTGCGTCGGTGAAGATGGCCCAAGCTGCCAAGAAAGCCGGACTAGATATCAAGAGCATCACCAGCAATGCACAGGAGACTCAAAAGATGCTCTCCTCTCTTGCTTCCTCGTCAGGTCCACGAGGTGGGGTGGGAGTGATCTACTGTCCGCATGAAGAGGCACTCAGCCAAGACGAGGATAAATTAGCTCAGACTGACCCGCGAATTGACTTGAACTGTGCAAAACGACTGGAAGTACCACCTACGTTCACAGAGCTGACAGAGAGAAGAGCACAACTAAGGGCCGTCTTGACAGGCTTGGAACTGGCGAATTGGGAAGAGGAAGGGTTCGATAAGATTGTGATTGGTGTGGAGCAGAATTGGATCGTACGAGGCATCTCTAACGATATTTGGAAGTGGAAGCATACCGGCTGGAAGTTGACAGATCAAAGCTCTCTAGGTAGTCCGGGTGAGAGTGTGCCCGATCGAGATCTGTGGGAGCTACTCGATGAAGCCGTCTCGTCGTATGAAAAGATTGATTGCAACGTACGATTCTGGCAAGTGTCCCCCAAGGATGCTCGACTAGCACGCAACTTGGCAGAGGTTGGCGCTCTGAAGGACCTTCAAAGACCAAAACTTGTTCGTTGGCGGAGAAAAAGGCCGGCCATTCTTCAGGCCTCGGACGCGAGGAACAAGACGACAAACCATCAAGGTCCTACTCTGTCCCAGGTCACATGACGTAATGATGTACTACTACACAAGAGGAACGTAATGCCGATGTCTACAGTCTTCCAGTTCGTGTCTCCACATCAAAGGTTGAGGGCGTAGGCCACTGACTAGGCGAGACACTCCTTTCGTCTAGCACACGCTCGACCTGTGTCGAAGTGCTTGCCTGTTCGAGCAGAGGGAGACGTCACCTTCATGATTGCAGACATCTATTTCCTATAAGAACACATTCCTATATTGTACAGTCGCTACAAGACAAGCAGTGCAAAAGACAAATTAAATATGGAGTGGTGCGAATGACATGTGTAAGAAGGGGAGGTGGAGTAGTTGAGAGGGGGCGAGAGAGATGCATGAATGGTGTCTCGTTCTCTAGTATCGTGCAAGTCTGGCTCGAGCCAAAGCGTGGTCCAAATCGCGAGGCCCGCTGTAGCTCTTTCGGCCATCGAAGATCCAGGAAAATGCAGCAAGAAGAACCACAAATGCCACGACGGCGGCAGCGTAGTTTGCAGTGGAACCACTCGTCGGCAGGTCCGGAGGGAACAAGAAGAAGATTGAAGTAAAGAGGGCGAAAAGTACTCCCCATGCGTTGATCAGGTATCCGAATTTGCCCAGGTTGTATCTACGAGTAACTTGAACAGGGGTGCCATTGCTTCCGTTTGACCCTCCTCCTAGTCTTTCTTCTTCTTCGTTTGCAATGACATCGAGTAATCCTCTACCTCGAATGAGAAGCAACGAGACTGGAACACAGTAGGACCACTGCAACATGACTACACTTGACGACAGAATAGCATTGAGCGCGGAAGAAGAGCCAAGATAGACCAATCCAAAGATGATGACCCACACTGAAGTCATCGTGATAGCAGGAATAGGGACACGCCATCGCACGCTCTCTTTGCTCCAAAAGTTGCTGAAAGGAATACCCTTGTCCTTTGCAAATGCGTGCGTCTGTCGGGAACTTGCACACAGAATACCAATAGCGGCGAAAGCCATTGAGATGACTGGGAACATGTAGAGACAGATGGCTCCTGCCTTGTTGTTGGTCGCCTGGTACAAGATCTCCAAGAGGGGACCAGCCGTACTTGTGGTGACTGAATCAAAGTCGGATAAGACGAACAAGAAGACAATGAGAATGATAAAAGCAGTTACTGATCCGATAATTGGCGCAGCAATCATTGCCAAAGGGGCGTAGATATGAGGCTGGGGCATCTCATCGATGATGTGTGTCGCTCCATCCGTTCCTACTAGGGCGAAGGTAGACTGCAAAAGTCCCAGAATGAATGCCACACCGTTGTTCCAACCTGTCTCGTTGACGAAGGTGGCAAACACGAACTTTCCAGTTTGGTATTTGGGAGAGGCACAAGCAAGGGTGGTGATGCAGATGACAACGACACCGCCAACACTCCACTGAGAAGAGAGAGGATGTGTTACTGACAGAATTGGCTTTACTGTCCCCTATACATATTTGACACTCACAAACAGAGCAGCCCGATTGCAGGGGTCTAACCATCGAGCACCGAACACGTTGAAGACCCACGCACCGATCGCAAAGGCCAAGTAAATGAGGAAGATGTGCCATCTGTGCGAGTCAAAGGCGGAATGAGAAAGGAAGATGTCTGGGTAGCGAAAGATTTGTTTCGACTCACGCTTTCTCCTCGTAGTTGGGATGAAGAAGAGCAATGATACCGACGATAAGAGAGCCTGCTAGACTTGATGTTGTGGCAGTCAAAGCTACCCAACCAGCACACGCAAGCCATCCAGTGGTATAAGCCAAGCCGTTCTGCATCGAAGGTGGAGCAAGTCGATATGCGAAATGGTATGGTCCTCCGGGGGTGGGAAGAACAGAGCCTTTTCGTTTCGTAGATGGATCAGTAAAATAATCGCGATAGCAGCATCATCTCTATCGGCTTCACTCACAGATTTCGGCCATACTGGCGGCAATGCACAAGACACCAACGGCAGAGATCAGCATACCCCAAACGGCAGCAATCGGCCCACCTGATACAATAACAAGAGACAGAGATGCTGTGGCAGCTGTCGGAGAGTTCAAGATAGCAAATGCAAGCCCTAGAATGGCCAGCATGCTGAATCGCTTTCGATCAGTATCTTCTGTGTTTTGCCATGCCTCTCCCTCCT
The DNA here is from genome assembly GCA_026210745.1 of Exobasidium rhododendri. Lineage (NCBI taxonomy): Eukaryota > Fungi > Basidiomycota > Exobasidiomycetes > Exobasidiales > Exobasidiaceae > Exobasidium > Exobasidium rhododendri. The sequence goes on from CP110630.1 coordinate 4,145,614, forward strand.
TCTCCACTTGATTCAGATCGGTCACGGTCATCTTGTTGTCCTGCAACGGTACTTCCTTTGCTTCGGCAGGCATGGCGAGGCTTGGAGATGGGGTGGTGCAAGAGAGAGGATGGAAGGGGAGGATGAAGAGAGAGCTAAGGGGAGGAAAATTGACATGCCCTTTTGTAACTGTTCAGGTTTATCACTTTTAGCAAGGGCCTGCAGGGTGGCTAATCTGTCAAAATGGTACTGTATCTGGTTGGTGTGTACCAAAACGAAAACGCGTTTAAACATTTCAAAAAAAGTTGTCGTGTGCAGGGAACTTGTATACATATTCCGTTAAGTTGGGCGTCCACATTTACGAGATAAGTGAGCGAATTCCTTTATCGGTGAAGTGAAGCCGAGGCAGCAGAGAGGTACATCCACTTTTTATCTTTCTTCCCGTAGACTTCTCTTCCCCTGCCGTCGGCCTCGATAAGACTAGGCCTTTACTACACCACCCTCTTTCGAAGTGGGGGGGGGGATGAACAGGCACATCGAGGGTTCCAAGAAGTAGGTGCGATGCACATTGTAGACGTCAGACTTTGGAACGCCTGTCACACAGTGCGGCCTCTTCAGCATATGGACCCAATATCTGCTATTACACCGATGAGAATGCTTGTGGTGGCTTCATCATAATCAGGGAGGCGTAGACTATGTCTACTCAGTGTGTACTTACATACACGATCTTCGCGTGGAGTGCATAAAGTGGCCGGTTTGGCGCTAAAATTTTCAATCTGACGAGAGGTGCGGCCTACAAGACTTCTTCTGATTGACATGCCAATTGGAGTGACTTTGGTGCGAGCAGTAGCAGCGATGGTCACAGCGAATACCAAACGCTCCTTGGCTGTTGGTCTGCCAGGCCCGAAAGAAAAGAGGCAACGCTTTGTACCGACTCCGCTCGATGCGACAGTCAAGACAGAAGAAGGGCTGCATCCCTCCACCTCAGCGCCCCCTCGGTACACACTGCGACAAAGAGTGGCGTCCGCAAATAGCAACGACGACACATCAAGCTCGGCCATCAAGGTCGAAGGTGAGAAGCGAATAAAGTCCACACCATCTCCAACAAAAAAGAAGACGTCCAGCAGTCCGGCAATCAAGGTGGAAAAGGACCTGTTCGCTCCCTCGCCCCGCAAATTGACAGCTAAGCCTATCAAGCTGGAATTGGATGCCTCTGAGGCTAGAGCTGCGCCAAAGAGATGGAAGGAGCAGTATGAGGTCTTGATGAAGCAGAGAAAGAGGATCGTAGCACCGGTGGACACGATGGGATGTCAGGAGAATGGAAAGGAAGAAAAGAGGGAGGACGGAATGAATGTGGAAGAGTGTGAGGAAGATAAGGCAAAGAGGGAGAGATTCACCATTCTCATCAGCTTAATGTTGAGCTCTCAGGTGGGTAGCTCATTCTTGACTAATGAAAGGCCTGGAAGTCTAAGCATCTTCTTTCTCCTCCTCCTAAGACAAAGGATCCTGTCACAGCAGATGCGGTTCATAATTTGCAGCGCAACTTAGCAGGAGGGCTCTCTCTACACAGCATTCTAAATGCCACGCAGGACGAAATATCGACAAGCATCTGCAAAGTCGGCTTTTGGCGGAGAAAGACGGGCTATATACAGAGTGCCGCCAGGATTATACGAGATGACTTCAACGGTGATATTCCGAAGACGATCGACGAGCTGTGCTCGCTGCCTGGCGTTGGACCTAAGATGGGTTTCCTGGCATTGCAAGGTGGATGGGGTCTCAATGTAGGCATTGGAGTGGATGTCCATGTCCATCGGGTCGCTAATCGACTGAAGTGGGTCAATAGCAACGATCCTGAGGGGACTCGATTGCAACTCCAGAGCTGGCTTCCCAAGGAGGTGAGTGGGGTCTGGCCGCCTTGGTAATTGTCCATACGGAAAGTCTGAGACAACTTCTCTCACCAGATGCACCCTACTATCAATAAAACTCTGGTTGGCTTCGGTCAGGTCATTTGTCAGCCGGTCGGCCCACGATGCGAGTGAGTGCTTAGCTTTGCTGTTCGACACTTTGCCTTCTAAGTAAGAGATTTCGCTTACCGTGCAATATCGCTTATTTCGCAACACAGTCTCTGCGCTTTGGGGTCTCGACTCTGTTCCTCCTATCGAAAGGTTGATCCCAAATCAATTGCCTCGCGAATTAAAGTGGAACTGCTGCCTGAATCGAACGGCGATCTGATGGGAACAGCTGTCAAGGTGGAAGGACCAGATGGTGAGGGTGCCATAGCCATCAAGGAAGAGGATGTGAGGGGATCAGACTCCACCCTAAAGGCCATCATAAAAAGCGAAGACGAGCGGATGGACTGGTGAGCAGCAAAACATTTTGGGCTCAGCGCTCTCTGTGTAAGACGATATCCTGTGATATACACTACATTGTCCCGCCCAAACATCACTCGCTTCTTCTGCTCTGTTCCCTTCCACCTGTTGTTCTAGCGGCTTGAAGAGGTCTGAAGAAGTGATTATGTTTAGATAGGGATCAAATACGAAAACATACATCAGCTTGAACGCTGAGCTTCATTCCGACTTACCATTGCGAAACGAGCATGAGTAGCAGAATGTCGTTGTCGGCCGCTTCTGTTCAATCGGTCGAAGCTACTTACGCGAAAATCCCTCGCTCAAGCAAGTTTTGAAATTCGCCCTGTCTCAAGTGGAGATCAGAAAGAGTGTGGGGATTTTAGGTAGTGCTATGTATACGAAGCCAAATTTTGAAAAGAAAAGGACTCTAAGACCTTGCGCCCAGTACTACAAATTCTGCACCCACACCACCTCTATCAGCAGCCGCTACACACTCTCATACCACCCCTCTCTCCGCTCTCATTTTCTGCCATCCCTATCAGATTAAAGAAAAGCAGACTGCTTACTCTGCTTACAATTGTATAGCTTCACAAGAAACTTGGTCGTATGGCATTAGACCTGAAGAACAATACACGATGCGATCTTAGAATCTCAATCACTCACCTACTCTGCTGTATGATTTCGCCTCGCCCTACTTTTACTACATTGGTATCGCTCAGAGGGAAAAATTCCATTTAGCCAGTTCATCACTGCCGCCCAATTGATTTAGCCTATTCAATAGAGGTGGCTCATCCAGTGCTGTAGCTCGTTAAAACCACCGACCTAGAAGCGAGACTTGACGATAGGCGGGCGTCCAGTCTCAAAGAGGTAGCGCCGCCCACGATCTCCTCAGCCCACATCGCCTTGTGCCATTATCCCCATTTTCATCCACTACTTATATCGCTCAGCTCGGCTCGCTTTCGCTGCTGCCTACTTCGAATCTGCCCCTTCCCCACCTTCTTTCTTCGCTCCTTTTCTTTCTTGCCTCGATGCCTGCAGATAAAACGTCGACTGGTCGACGTGCCCTTCAGCCTGCTTGTGATGCTTGCCATATTCGACGTGTCAAGTGTTCCCACGATCAACCTTGCGCCCACTGTACCAGACTGGGTCTGACTTGTTCATACACAAAGGCATCAACGGCGAAGGTGAGTCCTGTTGACATTGATCGAGTTAGATTTGAGGTGCTGAGACATTGTACACACTCGTCTTGTCGTCCATCGATCCAGAAGACGGCAGGGAAGAGAATTGAAGCGCTGCGACAAGCAGAAAGGAATGGTTCCATTCTGGATAGTACTGACTTTCGCGATATTAAACCGAGAAATTTGGGATCGACAGATGCTGGTCATCCTGTCTGGATCGGAAACTATCCTTCTCAAAAACAAGTGGAAGATGGCAGAGGTCACGAAAACCAGCGAGAGCAGCAGCTACAGCAGCAGCATCACTTCTACACCAATCAACCTGCTCTGCAGCATTCTCAGAACAACTCTGCGACTGGTCTTCCTCCGAATGCTAATTATATCCCACAATCTCCTACGCCGTGGAATCCAATATCCTCCCCTCGAGCACGTCAATATCATCATCAGCAGCAACAGCAGCAGCAGCAGCAGCAGCAGCAATTAGAACATGAGCATCAATTACGAATCCAACAAGCTCAAACTTCGGGTTTGAATCGTTCACCCCCACGATCGCAACAAGACGTGAACGGACTCCCGCCTTACTCGATGCAGCAGCAGTCTTCTACGAATCATGATGGAGCCTACTCCTCGCATCACCACTATCATCGTTACCCGGCTGGATTCCATCAACCGTACCTGCCGTCTCCAGCTCAATTTTTCGCACAACCGCCTCTTCGAACTGGCAGCTACGGTGGTCATGGAGTAGGAGACGGAACTGTTTCGACGTCTACTTCAAGTGCTACTATAGACGAGGCCATGTCTTCTGATCCTAACAATTACCTGCAGACCTCCATCTTGCCTCCTTTTAGTACATCGATGGCCGATTCACTGTTCAACGAGCAGGGTGTCTTTGACGCAGAGAACTTCTTCAGTGATGCCATTCCTCCTCCCTTGATAGTTGGAGGTGGTCAACAGACAGTGTTGGATATGCTCGGTGCCTGTGCCCCTTCTAGTGAGACGCCGGGGTCGATGGACTCTACTTCCTACAGCACATCAGACGGCACTCCCGCTTTCCTGAACGGTAGAGTAGGTGTAGACGTACGACACAGAAAAGGTCTGGAGAAGGGAGAGCTGCGCAAGGAAGAGGAACCTCATGCTCTTTCTGATTCCATCTTGATCCCGACTTTGGCGTTGTTCTATGAGAAGTTAGGGGGAGTGATGCCCGTCTTTAGTCGCACCTGGCTCTTTTCTAAATTGGACAAGGATGATCATCACAACGAGTCACAGTTTGCTGCTATGCTGTTAGCCATGTCCGCATTGACTATCATTCAAGTGCAGCCAAATTCAGAAGGTAGAGACAAGAAAGTGGATCGAGCGTCGAATCGAAGAAGGCGAGCAAGAGCTATCAAGCTGCTGGACGAGGCACTTCGAACAAGAGAAAGTCCTCTCATGGGTCAGGTGAGTCAGCCCTCCGTTCTGCGTTGCTAATACCGTCTACATTTCCAATTATTAAATTTCCCTCCCCTTCCTCTTTCTGTCATTTAAAGCGAGCAAGTCTAGAGGCATGCTTTACCAGTTTCTTCATCTTTGCTGCCCTGTTCGGACTAGGGGAGCACTCTGCGGCTTGGTATCGATTGCGCGAATCCATCACGTTGGGTCACCTCTGTCGATTGCACGAGCCAGCATCGTACGAAGGTCTGGCCAAGGATGAAGCAGAGCGAAGGCTGCGAGCCTACTGGTTATTGGCCATCACCGAACGAGCTTTTGCCATTCAAAGAGGGATGCCTATCATCTTGACCGGCAACCCAAGAGCCATCACCGCCAATCTACGAGCCAAATTCGGCTTCAAAGAACTGAGCGACTTTCCAGATCTGCAACTGAAGTTATTCGATGTAGTTGATGAGAAGTTTGTCGACTGTTGGAATCGTAAGTGTCCTGGGCAAGGCTGTCGCTATTTTGATCGAGATCGAGCGATTGCACTCTGGAAGTCGTTCACCAACGACGAGATCCGACAGTCGAATTCCTTACCCAATTCCGCCAGAGAGGTTTCCTTTGGCCTAGATGAATCGAGCAGGGGAGGCGGACGTGGTGGTGCGGGCAGCAGTAGTACTGAAGGCAGCCAACAGCCCACACCCACTCCCACGAGTCGACCTAGGAGTTACAGTCAACAGCTGCCGCCTACGCCTGGCCATCGTGGTCAGATTCAGCGAGCAGACGTCGAAGTGACAAGACATTGGCTCTTGAATCGTCTATGGCTCATCACACTCTCACACGGACTACTTAGCATCGACGCCAAGGATCCCCCATTACGAGTGGACCACGCTATTCATGTTGCCAAGTCCGTCCTTGATATCTGCAACTACAACCTGTCCATGTCGTCGATGGAAGTTCATGGAGTTGGTTTCACCTACAAGTTGTACGACATTGCGCAGACGCTCGTCATGCTGTGCAAAGACGAGAAGATTGCGGAGGCGATAGGCAAGGGCGGCATGAGCGATCAACTAAAAGGTCAGATCACGGCAGCCCATACCAACACGGAAGGACTGCCTATCCATCCGGCATCAGCAGAAGACGAAGATGCGACTAAAGAGGATGACAACGAACCACCTGCGCCGACTGTCGACACGAACGGACCAGCATACCTTCGCAGGACGGTACTTGGAATTTTGAATGAGTACCTCGATCTGTTCACTAAATTCCGACAAGGAGATCATCCCTATCTGTCAAAGCTAGAAGAGTCCATCAGTGAAGTCAAGAACCAGGTCGGCGAGGATGGGAAGGAGAGGGAGTAGAGATCAATTTGTGCGTCTGTATTGATAAAGGAAAGAGTCATTCCGCGAATCTCAGGTAGATAATTACGTTGTATTGTTGTATCGCAGGGAGGCGAAAAAAAAAGAAGCAGAAGAAGAAGGAGGAGAAGAGAGGAGAGTGCATAAAATGCACCACGACCAGTCCATCAAGAAGACGAAAGGAACAAAGGAAGGGCCTCAAGGATTACCGTGTGCACTCTAGGCACATGAGCAAACCAAAGATGACCTCTATTTTCCGCCTTCCTCCTTCGAACCATTATCCTCACACATATGTAGTATACCATTTCATGTAAATAAAGGGCTTTCAAAAGTAGGGCATTACAGGCGCCGGCTAGTAGCAGCTTGCTCGTAAGAAGGGGCCAATCTATCGAGGCTCGGACTTGCCGTCGCTCATTTATAGTCCTCTGTGAAGAACAAAGAAGTAAGAAGCAAAAGCGGCACACTTGCACCTATTAATATCAAGTGTTTTCGGCGCGCGCCAAAGAAAGATAAAGGAGGGGAGGAAGGGAAAGCTATCAGATTCTCCATCTTATTAGCGCCAGGGCCTGCCTCGAAAGAGAATTTTTCGGAGGAAGCACTAGTCAGGCAGAACGCGTGGATGGACTTCCCATCTTCCCTGATTTGCGCCTTGTATACAGCTTGCATCGGGTGATAGCTCCCCTCCTTTTGTGTACATCGTTCGCTTTTCATTTCCTTCACATCCCTTTCCCCTTTGCGTCACCTTCTCATGCTCTTTCCTGCTCTTCTGCTTTGCACACATCCCATCTACACCCTCCAATAATTAGACTGGCTCTGATGTTCACGTCTTCACTCACCACGCTCTCTTGGATCGCACTCTTCACCACATTCCTCCTCGCCGCCTTCACTCCCACATATGCATCTCTGTCTCAGCATCACTCCAACAGACTACACCATCACTCACGCAGAGGAACGTACAATTTCACCGCACCCCTCAATTACAAGATCAGCTGGCAAGTGAACGACAATCGAACTTCGTTCGGTGCCAAGAACGGAATCATATCTAGTTATACAGTTGCTACAGAAGGCGCAATCACACAAAAGAGCTTCACGAATTGTACTGCAGCATGTGATGCCGTCGATGCCTGCAACTTTGTCCAAATCGTTCAGATGGACAAGTCCAAGAACGGCACTGTCTTGTGTGGATTGTATTCGTCGTACGTGTCCAGCACGAAAGCTACTCATCACACTGGTCCGGGCCGAGGTACGGTCGTCACTTCCTATGGCGTAAGGACTAACACTCGAGCGACCAAGAATGCAGGCTTCCCCAAATCACCCAAAGGTGCCACACTCGTTCAGTTCCAACCCTGTCCTAGTGTCAATGCCACTGTTCCCATGTTTGTCAACGATCAATACAATGCTAGTAAGGCCACTAAGCTCTACATCAGTCAACATGGAGCTGGTGCTGACTTTCAAGACTACTTCAGCTACTTGTATCCACTTGTCGGTTACTCTAGTATCTTGGTTGCGCCTGGATTTTACAAAGTCGACAATAAAGAAGCACCAGCATCGTGGTATCAACCTGATGTGACTATGGCCTGGGCTGCTGGGACTGGTTCCTGGACAGCGGGAGAAGACGCTGTCGCCCCTCGCTCCGGTGATAATCTTCTCAACGTCACTGGGCTCTGTTCAAGCTATGATACCTTTGACGGTCTTCTTGACTACTTTTCCGACACTGCAAAATTCCCTAATCTGAAATACGTCACCTTTGTTGCTCATTCTGGAGGTGCTAACATGGTCTCACGCTATAGTCAATTTTACAACGGCAATCACCCCTTTACCTTCCGGTACATTCTTGCCAATGCAGCCAATCAAGCCTATTTTACCGATGCTAGACCAGACACGGAGGTGTGCGCAAAAGGAAAGAATTACCCATATCAGATGGTAGAGACGGGAATGAATCGCTACGTAGCATCGAGATACGTCAGTAGCTTGTTGACCTACCAGCTATGGCTTACAAGGGACATCATCACTTTGATCGGTAACATCGATACAGCCAAATTGTTCCCATTCGGAACGCAAAATTGTGAAAGTAGAGCGCAAGGTGGTCGGAATCGCAGAGACCGTAATTACGCTTGGTGGGCATACACGAACATACTTGCAGGTACAAGTACAAACGTCAGTGCCTACTATGGGTACGATCAATTGATCGCAAGCGGTGCCATTCGGATGAACGTCTTGAGTGAATTCAACCATCAGAATTGCATTGTTGCTGACGTTGGCCACGATGCTGCCGAGATGTTCCAAAGTGAATGTGGAAGGGCGGCCATTGCGAGGAAGACGCTCCCTTCTGGTGCTGAACCATAGATTTTCTCGACATATGTATAGATTGTAAAGTCACGTAGCTCTCCTTTCTTCTTCCCTGCATCCCTCCCCTCCTTTCTCACTTGCTCTACTCTGCCTGTCACTCGCTCTTTCACTATAGATTCTTGTAACTTTCCTTTCTTCTCGGCGATTGTCGCAATATACCACCCTTTCATGTCATTCATGTTCGGCCCGACTTGCAACTAGAGCTTCTTGAAGGTGACTAAGCAAGACTTTATTTGGGGACGAATTGGATCAATGTATTCACTTCGCTCCTCCTTACCACCCGGCCAGGCAGGCAGGCTCGTTACTTGCATGGATTGGCACAATAGGATGACATACTTGCTGAAGCTCTTAGGCGCCAAGAGCATGCGGAGTATCGTTTCCCTCGTCGTCATATTCATCGCACCTCCTCAGACCAAATCGCCAAAGCCAGCCGTCACTCTACGCCTGGATCGAGCCGTCCAAACGGGAGGTAAGCATAAGCGACCACCAATCCTGATTGAAGTGTACCTACCCACTACCACCACCACCAGCAGTGCTGGGAATGGCATTAGCAAAGAATTACCCATCGTCATCAACCTGCACGGCTCCGGCTTCTTGCTCAACACGTTTGGAGACGATGCGAGATTCTGTCAATTGATGGCTGAGCAAGTTGATTGTGCCGTCTTCGATGTGGCCTACAGCAAGGCACCAGAGAATCCTTACCCATGTGCGAATGAAGATGTCGAAGGTGTTCTCGAATGGATCAGCGAGAATGTAGCATTGAACAAGAAGTTGAAAGAATGTGTTGCCGGCGTGCGTGTGCATTCAGATCGAGTAGCATTGACTGGCTTCAGTTCCGGTGGGAATCTCGTCTTGACAACTTGTGTGAGAGCCAAAGAAAAAGGAAATCTGGAGGTGATCAAGGCGGTAGTCGCATTCTATCCTTCGTGAGTGCTTCTCCTTCGGGTGTGTGTTTCCCCTTGAAGAGAGGGAAATTATGCTGAAGTAGTGATGCGCCTCTACTTCCCTCACTAGGACAAATCTGGCAGAATCACCCTATGCGAAGCCAAAACTCAAGCCGGGGAAAGGAGAAGCAGGAGGTGTGATGCCGCCGTTTGTTCGACAATTCTTGTACAGCTGTTACACCCCTTCTTCTCAAGATACGTCTCGATCTTCCGCCACGATCTCGCCCATCAGTGCCCCCGCGGACGCCTTTCCTCCGTCAGTGACCATTATCACATGTGAAGGGGACTCCTTGGCCAGAGAGGGACGGCAAATGGCTGACAACGTTCGAGAGAGTAGAAACACATCATCCACCTCGTCTGCCCCATCACAATCATACATCGACGAGCAAGGGACCGAGCAGAAAGTCTCTAACGGCGTGCTGTGGTGGGAAGCGAAAGGGCAGGGTCACAATTGGGACAAGATGTGCAAGGAAGGGTCAGGAGCAGCAACGAAGCGAGATTTTGCATACAAATTAGCCTCAGAGCGACTCAAAGCAGCTTTGTGTGCGGACTAACACTGAGACCCCAGCGCTATAGGCCTCATCAATCCAACGGCAGGAGTCAAGCGAGTGAAGATGATTGGTACACTAAGATAGAAGGCATAACAGTATTGCGCAGTCAGGAAGAAGAAGGGTTGGTGCAGCAAGAGGAGAACAGAGGAAGCCCAATGTAGACATTGCCTGCTAGCAAGTCTTGTGAGGCAGTAGTATGGCTCGTCCGTCAAGAGTGTGCTGGGCAGATCACAATACGTTGCTCCGACGATTGACAATTCAACGAAGCTGGACAGACGCATCGGCTCTCTACTTTATGGATATTTTTAGGAAAAGTGAGATGCAGGAAGGATGTCTTCTTCTGCAGATTCTACAATTTAGCCTTGACGAATAGCATTTCCTTCGACGTCAGGATTCGACACGCTTGCCTGAGCGTTGAGTGTACGCCATGGAGCTGTGCTTCGCCGAATCGGTTGAGGGTACTGGCTTGCACGCTGAAGCGATTCCATCACAATCGAGACCCCTGCTCCGGTGCCAAAGTATCCGCAGATGTCGTCCTGCGCAAAGTCAGAACAAGTCTTTTGAACAGACTCTTCCAACATGTCTGCCTGTTTTACAACAGCGGTTGCATCCTCCCTTGGAGAATGGTTTTCGTAGCGGCTTGCTCTGTACTTTTGCGATAGAGCAGTCGGAACGAGCCGTATAATCATTGCAGAGTCGGACTGTTCACCCTGGAGACTTGCGTGTGAGGGTTTGTTACCGATTGCAGAATACGGTGGAGCTGAAGCTGTCATTGTGCTTGGTAGCTCTGGTGAGTCGGTGAAGAGCTGTTCGAGGAAGGTGTACTCCTTTGTACGTGTGGATGCCACGGTCTCCTGCATGTTGACCTGCATAGGAAAGCACTGGCGGTACAGCATCATGAGGATGAGAGGCGTTCCGAAGACAACGATAGACCAGATCTCCACAGTATGATAGATATACGTCGTCTTTTGGACTTTGTTACCGTAGAAGGGGATGGGAGCCGGATCGTCAAGGTCGTCAACGACGTGATTGGCCACGTAGAAGCACACTGTCATCATGCTCAATTCGACACCAATGAGACATACTGTCTGGGTCGCGGTATAGAAGAGGAAACTGCCTGGAATTGTTTGCGGTGATCTATACTTCAGCACGACAACGTCTCTGCGCCACCGCTCTGTCCAAACCACACTCACGCAGGACTGCTATCCTCGAGTCTCGTGTTGGCTTTCCTCCAAGCCTCTGATGAAACAGAATCACTTGAGGTTGATACTTGAAGACGAAGCTGGCTGCAGTAGTAAGACGAGGCCAGAAAGTTGCTTTGGTTTTAGTGTGCTCGTCTTCTTTTGAGTCTTCGACGTCGTGACGGACGGCGCCATTGCTGCTAGGAGAATTCGTGCGTTCTTCGCTTGGTGCTTCGTAGCTACGTTGGGACTTTGGCTGAAGATCTTCATGCAGAGACAATTCATCCTTCCTGAGGAGTTCCTGCAGCCGCAATTCACGATACCTGAGCCGAGAAGGAGGATGCAGACTGTCATTGAGGAGACACGGCTGGATTGTGCATCGCTGCATGATTGTACTCACACTTTCCGTAGCAGTACTGAGCAGGTGCAGATCGTGCTTGCCAAGAGGACAGCTGTGAAAGCTGCCCCAACATAATTGAACGTTTCCTCATGCTGATAAGCACGAAGCAACCTTTCGTTGAGGAGCTGCACAGTCTGCATACTTTCCGTTGTGATTGCGCCATAGAGATCGGATGATGTCTGGACTCTCAGGTGCTGGTAGAGAACGTTAGCTTTGTTAAGATGATCGTTGGCTCCCAGGGCCAGCGGCAAGATGGAAAAGAGGAAAGCAAGCGGACATCCAAAGAGACTGAAGAAGAATGAAAATTAAGTGGTTTCGCCTAGCAAAAATGATGCAAGATAGGACTCACAAGGTGTGCCAGACGTAAGGATGCACTTTCGACGGATTGACAGGCCACAATAGACTGACGGCTGCGACGTGAACGAAGCCAGCAAGCCAGATGGGTAACACTCTTAAACCGCAAAAGAGCAAGAAGTTCGTTTGGAGGGAATCGTCATTCCAGAACCATCGCAAATTGAAGCTGACCGAAGGATCTGTTTGTAAGAATTGACGGAGTCTCTTTGACGAAGACTTACCCTTCACTCACCCTCTATAGATCGCATCGCCAATGTAGTAGATAGCGGCCTGCAAAAGCAACGAAAATTGAGCATGAATGCTATTATCAACACTTAGAACGTTGGAAAGGCAAGGAAGACTCACAAAGCTAAGCAGCCCCTCACAGGCATTTGGACAAATGATCTTCCCCCGTGGCAGTTGCACGATCCGGAATAGCCAGAACTTTCCTTGTCTGAGTAAGATGAAGATCAGGACGGCCGAGATGCATACGATCAGACCCTTGAGAACTAGGTAGAAGTAGATTTGGCTGTAATGGGACAGGTACGGAAGTGTGAGGTGCGAATTCAAAGGGGGAAGTCATTGCAATCATGCGGAGGTCGAAGTTCTACTTACTGTCTGAGGTTGTGTGGAAACGTGTGTGTGAGGCGAGGCGCAAGAAAGGCGAGCAAGGCAGCGTTACTACCTGAAGCTTCTGCCGGGATATCACCATCGGTGAAAGTCATCGTGATGGTGATCTAAGGAGTGCTACATGGAGAGAAGGGAAAACAGATGCTGTGAGGCAGCAGAATGCAACCCTGAGGAAGATGGAGAGGCCATTGCTAAAGTGCTCGACCTTGCACTGTGTCCTACTAGTGCTTTTACCTCTCTTCGACCTTCTCCTTTCACGCCAAGATTGAGGCCCGGGTACCAGCGTGGCAGAAGCAGAGAAAGGCACCAAAGGACGTCTGTGATGCCTCGCCATTCACAAAGCAATCATTGAGCATAGATTGTGTCTTTTTGTAATGTACACATCGCGAGGCACTCGTTGCATGCTCCTCTAGACGGCCTGCCGAATACAAAGACGATATGGAAGACGTGATAAAGTGCTTGCGCTTTGGTCCCTCGCAAGTCATTTTAGGACGAAGAGAATAAATCAATGAATGTGGCAATACGTCTCCCTTTCAACTTCAACGCTGGAGACGGTGCTGCCCAAAGTTTGAACCGCGAACTTGAACATTTGACTATTTTGACACTGTTCAGCTCCTCGCGACCTTTTCTTGAGTATGTGACGATCAGTGCACGATTAACCAAATGCAAGTTAAAGCTTTGGCCGCCACGAACAAAAGTCTGGGCATGGATCCACACCTTGTGTGCGGAAGTGAAGCATGTAGAGCAAGGATTGCCTGTCTCCTTCAGAACAGAATAAGGACGGCTTTTTCTTCCTTTCTGGTGGATTGCAGCTTCGATTGGACACCTGCGGAGGCCAAGAGCGAGCATAGCGCTTCCTTCGTCTCGGCGTTGTCCAGGACTGTTCTCATCTTCATATCGGTCCAAGAAGCGTCCAGTATGATCGCCTTCAAGAAGTTGAGCTTCAAAACGGACTTCCCATCTTCATCAGAGTGATTGAGTAGGTCGTGCACACGCTGAGGAGTTCCAATAGCAATGGGGCATACGTTACTTTTCAGAAAGGCCTCCTGTTCAGCAATCTTGAAATGGCGAGCAAACAGCTTGCCCACTGGGAGGGCCTTCTTCGGGTCTGCTTTCGAAGGCGGACTTAGTTTTCGAAGAGCTTTGGCAAGATCTGCCGCTCGCTGAGCATTGCCGGTGATGACCAAGATCACCGGTTGTCCCATCCTACTTGGCTCAATAGTGGCTAGTTTTGCAATTATTTTCTCCAGTGAAGGCATGGCTGGCAAAGGAGGACGACGTCAATCTTACATATGTGCACGAACTTGACGTGCTTAACTTACCAGCATTGACGAACAGCGCAATGTTTGCCTCCGTCCTCTCCATCTTGACCGAGGTCGTATCAAGCAGCATGCTCTCTGTAGCGTCATTGCGAATCAGCATTTCACTAAAGCCACAGTGGAAATGGGCGGCTTGTTCCCACTTTTCGATCCTGACTTACCTCGAATAGCAATCTCGTCCAGCTCGAGATCTGTGATCTTGCTGTATTTCTTACAAGACTTTATCATCTTCAGCAGATGATCTGCTTGCAAGTCCGAAGGCATCTCTGCGACTTGATTCGGCGCAGACTGATTCGCAGCTTTCTGCAAATGTTCAGAGGTAAGGCGATCAACATAACGGATCCATAACAAGACTCGCCTCGTTTCAAGGAATCACCTTCGCTTTCCTATTCTTATCCTGCACCTTCATCTTCCTCTTCTTGCGTCTCCTCTTTTCCTCCTCTGTTTCTTCATCATCAGATTGTCCAACCCTCCTCTTCGCAGGCTTTTCATCAATATCGCTTCCAGCAACAGCCAATCTGACGTCCTCAGCAGAGTGGGCGCCTATAGACTCGACATCAGACGCAGCGAAATCATCCCCTAGAGCATCTGCCATTCTTAGACCCTAGTACGGAAGCGTAGCAGAGTTTCCGACCAAGCGCTCCAACTTCTCAGAAGGACAAATTTGGAAGTCCCAATTTCAAAACTTTATCTCCTCACCACGTGCAGACGGCATCAGAGTGGGGGAGAACACCATCACTCTGGAGTCTCGCCGTCGTTCTATTTCTGCATACTGAATCTTGAGCACCCTTGTAGACTCCACAGCTAGATAACAGATCCCGCAATCAACGTACTACTCATTCTCATGTCCACTGTGGAGGTGTCCGTCGGAAGAGGTGGGAAATGGGGGCGCTTAAGAAAGCATCTTTTCGCAACCATTTCAGCTCTTTCGGAAGATGAAGGGGAAATATGCTGCTCTACTTGAATGATATGGTACAGTGTGTCAATAGTCTTGCATACTGCAGCTCCTACACTTTTCGAGTGCCGAGCGCTACCTCATCATCCAGATGAAGAGGCCTCCATCGCACTCGGACTCGGTCTCCCACGGATATGCTGGTGTAGTCTTGACCAGACTTTTCTGGAATCCCGTATATCCCAAAGCAAGGACCTTGTCGACCGCTTTCCCCCTCGGCTTTCTTCACCCGAAATCGAGACTTACGAAGCAAGCTCAAAGGCACATTGACGTCCTTTTGAGCAGTTTCGGGATTCACCGCAGTGAGCAGGCACCTCTTGCATCGAGCGACGAGATGGATTGGCAATGTTCCCTCCTCGTTCTCGATCCAGATCGTTTCCCAGCTGTCCTCGCTGAAAGGCGGAAAAGATTGCTGCCCCTCTCTACTCTTCAGGATGATGTTTGGTCGAAAGGTCTGCATCTTGATGCCGGCCTCTTTGTCAAGCTGCTGCACGGACCAGTACGCCTTGTCCACTCGGCCTGTCGCCGTCGTATCAGACATCAAGTCATCAAGTTGTAGGTTGATTCCATCAAGGCTCTCTCTGGTGGAGACGAGGAACGGATACTCGTCTTGAAATTCAATATCAGTATGCTGATGCAGTTCTTGCCTCTTTGCGTCTCCCCACTTTTCTACATCGTAAGGCGGCTTGTAGATGGGGAAAGGTTGCCTCTTAGACGCCTGCTCATCGAATTGAATAAGGTAGACTGCATACCCAAGAAACTTTTAAGAATTGAATAAGAATGAAAGGTAGGACGCAAAGGTCAGCACTACCCGCGAACAGATACACCTCTTCGACAGCTACTCACTTCACTGATCCACTCGCTCGGACTTCTCTTCCAGTCTTGCTTGATGTTTGCGTGCATCTCCACCACCCGTCCTTGAGCTGTACTACCATAAAAATCGATGGGAGGCAGCAACTGCCACAATGCTTTCTCCTTGTCCGTCGGTTCCAACGGCACTTTGATCTCCGGCATCCTCTTTTCCGCCTTCTCGCTTATTCGCAGTTGCATGCTCTGATCTCCTGCTTCATTTTGTTCAAACGAAGGAAGGATAAAAGTCAATTTCGGCTCTTCTCTCAAAGTCAATTTCTTGAGTCCATCCTTCGTGACCACTAGCCACCTCCGATCGTACTTGAATCCCTTCCTTGAGACCTCTACCTTATCCAGAATGATTCCATGACAGCTCTTAATAGGGTATACAATAATTGACTCGACTTGTGCAGCATCCTCGTCCTTGGAGCCCTTGGGTCGGCTTTGCTCTTTGCCGTTGCCTCGGAGTACAAAGTGATAGTAAGCAGAGAGGACTAAAAGTAGCAGACAGATGTAAGCTTGAACGGCAGTCGTCTTTAAGAAGTGGGTGTCGCCTTTGAAGAGAAGGGTGGGATCTCGCAGCAGCCCACCGGATGGCATCCTCGCCAGCAGTTTGCTATTCGCCCGATCACTTCAGCGACAAGTCCGCTATTACAAGAAACCTTGATAGAGGTAAAAGGGTGAAGGGCCAGACATGAGAACGTTATTATTATTCAGAGCCCTCCTCTGATACTTTTTCGCGCGTAAATAAAGATACCGGTAGATCAGAATTATAGAGAAGGGGGGGCGGCGTTGGCGCACTTGTGTCATTCGCTTTTTATGCCAGTGCATTCGCCTTCATGATTACTCACGCCCATGTTGCCATCTAATGTTGCATAATTGTACAGACGAAGGGGTACGCCAGCAGGGCGTTCACATCGCCGTTCTCATTTCGTCTGGATGCAATTTATTGCTCTGCTTTGCCTCGTGAATGCGGCCAAGAATTTGCCAGAATGGATGGAAAGAATGATTCAGAGGGGCATCGTGCTCGTAAGGGTGTGAGGCACAGCGCAGACTTGCTGAGTTGGAACGCCAAAGCGTAACGCAGCAAGCGTGAGGCTCATGGGACGGAGAGAAGCAGTTAACCCACATAAAGAAGTGATGATCGACTAGAGCTCTTCCCCGCTACCGCCACTTTCCTCGTCCAGTGCCAAATCATCCATACTAGAGATCTCTCTGATCAGAATCACTCTTTTCCTTCACATTCGTTTCTCGGCTGCAGGTCAGCCACATCCATTCGTCAAAGCTCAGAAGTTCTTATCCCACCGAGGCAGCTTCCTCGTAATGCTTGTCCGACCTAGCGTCACTCCAAGAAACCATGATGAACACTTCGCAGGTTTTCCGACGAGTCGAGGAAAGAGCCTGCCGCATCAACCTCGATCGACAGTTCGCTTTCATCCGGAAGTGCGTCAAATATGTCCCCACAACGAAGAATACGACGATAGCGAAGACGTCGTCAAGAGCGACGAAGAAGACTTTCCAATTAGAAAGAGGCCGGTGAAAGGTAGGAAACAGACTGCCTTCAGCTTCGCAAGGCAGGCAAATTCGAGTACGGAGAGCGTCCCTTCTGTGTCACAAGCACCTAAACATATTCCAGCAATAACTGCAGTCGACTTTGATGGTGAGAGTGAAGACGAAGAGTTGGCAAAGAAAGGCCTATATTCGAAAGCCGGAAAAGGTGTTTCGATGGGAATGGCCTCCAAGATTGCAGGGGCTTTCAAACTAAAGAGCAAAAGGTCGACCATGGCACTCCATTCTGCTCAGAATCAATGCGAACACATCAACACCGATGGAAATTTCGACGCTGAGAACAGAGCAGGTAATGATGGTGGTGTTGACAAGAATACGTTACACACAACTTGCATGACGGATGCGTTTGTACCTGTCTTTGCAGAAGGTATTTCTCACTATCAACCAAAAGCAACGTACAGCGGCGGCAGAGACAACAAGGTCGTCAAAGGTGACACTAAAAACAAATCTGAGAGGAAACACGGCTTTGCAAGGATCGTTGAAACTGCAAGAATGCACACTAAAGGAGGCATGGTCAGTAGTACATCCACGAACAATACACCCAACTTGCCTCAAGAAGAAGAAGCTGTGAATCCTGTAATTGCTCCCAGACCTCGAGCCAAACTACTAGAGCTGGCAAAGACGGCGAAGGTGAAAGCCCAGCAGAAGAACCAATCTACGGCAGGCTCAGATCGTTGTCTCAGCGTCAGTCTTGACGAAGAGCCTGGCTGGAAGTGTGCTGGTCTTGACTACGCTGCTACTCTTCTCGATGACTCGTTGCCTCTTCCAAGTCTCACGATAGAGCCAGCGACTCCTCAACATGACAACGAAAGCGAGCAGCGTCATGTGCTACGAAAGTCGTGCAGCACCAATCATCTATCTGAGCAGAAAGGCAAGACTGTTCGCAAGAGCTCTTCTCGTCACCGTTTGGCAGATTGCGAGCGGGCAGAATCGTCAGCAGACATCGTCAGGATTAGCAGAGATGATCGGCAAGCCTCGACAAGGGAGGAGCATCAGTATTCTCTTGGTCACAGCAGTCGGCATCGGACTGATCGGGAACGTTCTCACTCACGCTCTCGCCATCGAAGTCACCGAGATACACGAGAACCACGAGACTATCCCGCAGAGAACGAAGAAGGAATTGACGGCGGAGAAAGGAGGAAACAGGCGGGTAAATCGTGCCGAAGCGGTGAAGAGGGGGAGCATCTCCTAGGGCAAAGTCATCGAAGCCGACAAGTAGATGAGTGTGCAGCAGGCTCGTCAATGATGCAACACCGATCTCACGATCCTTCCTCGACGACCAGCACGAAAGTCCCCTTGCCGGACAAGCGAAAGGGCAAGCTGTTGAGTCAGGGAGCTGAAACACAACGACTGAATTTAGCCCTTACGATGGCCAAGACTCGAATGGAAATGGGGATTGCAGAGCAACAGGAAGCACAGGCGAATGCAAATCAAAGTGAGAAGCCAAAAGGAGCCCACTTTGTGAAAGATGAAGAGGAGAAAGCGTGGCTGAATGAAGCGTATGAAGAGGCTGTCAAAAGAGAGGTCGAATCTATGTACCTCTACGATGCTCACACGATAGGCGGTAGTTGGTGATGAATGTAGGACTTCCGTCGATTTGTGCTTAATGTTTCTTATAGATTGTCATTTTCACGATTGATTATCTGTAGCGTGCATACAATGGGAACATCTGCCTGCGTGTATTCGTAAGACGTGAAAGCGAAGGAAGATGGAGACAGAGTGGGAAGAGAAAAGAAGTATATATACAACAAAGGGAGATGAGGAAATGATGTGAGGAAGTGGAATGGTTGAGGAAAAGGGGAAGAAGTTGAACTTGCGTACGGCATCATGCTGCTACGGCCGTCGTCACGCCTGCGCCCCCTCCCCTCATAGGCGAGCTAACGGCGCCTAATTCAACCGAATTGGCGATGGGAGAGCGTATACGGTTATGAGATGTCCCATTAGTATGAGCGGCTGCTTGACTGGTCAGTGGCATGGGACTGGCGCCTCGACTAGAGCTAGCCGGTCTTCGAAGGCGACCAGAAGATGTCAAGAGAGGACTGCCTGGTCTGGCAAGTGCAGCGTTAAAAGGTATCGGAAGAGAACCATGATCGATTGAGTTGGCGATGCTTCTTTCAATCGATCTAGGTTGACGAGTGGAGGCAGTTGAAGACGATGATGATGTCGATGTGGGTGGCTGATGTTGATTACTGGATGCTGCCTGGCCCCTTCTGATGCGCTCGGTAGCTGGAGGTGTATTGTATCGGCTAGTACCTCCGTTTGAAGCTGAGCTGGTGTGTCCATTCACTGCCGCTGCTGCTGCTGCTGCAGCTGCTGCGCCTCCTGCTACCCTCTTCTTGCCCACGCCCAAGATGCCTAATCTCTTCAGCTCTTCTCGCCTGTCCAATTCCTTTTGAACTTCTCGCTTGCTAGCTGCAATTGCTCTTGCTGCTTCTACTTTAGCGCGATGGAGAGATGTTCCTGGTGCACCTGGATACCTGTCATTAGATGTAGCATAGATGAGCAGTTGCAAGGAAGGGGTCGAGAAGGTACTTGGTGGAATAGCGTGATAAGTAATCACACCTCCTGCTTTCCTTCCCGGCAGCGTACTTGTCGAGCTGGGCGATCGCAAAGCAATCGTCTTTCGGCGATTGACCCGCATGATCCTCTGAAGAAGCTATCGAGTGGTATGTGAGCTGAGGCTAATATGATGATCGCAGTCGTGGGGAGACCAGCACTGAGATCAGCGTGGGTGTAGTGTGAGTCCAAACAGTGTCTCACCAAGCCCTCTCAACAACACACATCACCGGATTCAAAAACCGCGCTTGAGCCCTAATCCCACTGCCAAAGGGCACGCCGTCGGCGGCGTCTTGTTATTCCCTTTATTTTTTTGGTACGATTCTGGAGGGAAGACAATCGCACGGGCCACTGTAAATGCGTTCACGTGAAGAACGGATATTCCGATTCTCAACTTCAAGTCGATCTTTGCGTCGGCCCGGAGGAAAGACGCTCAGATGCTGTAGTCAGAAATGAAAGATCTTAAAAAGAAAACGCATACCTCGAGCGCACGCAACGTACGAGCTCGAAGAACCGTGTGCGAGGCGATTGACAGGGATACTCTTCTCGGCATGATAGTCAATGCACGGCGCGGCTTCGTGTATGTGCTTTGTATCGTTCTCTGGCCAATATCTCGGAGTGAGATAAATCGAGATAAACAATCTCCCGTCCCAGCATTCGTGCTTCTTCGAACACCACTTCGATCTGGAATCTCTAAATTCCGTTCAGGCAAAACTTCGTGCGCGTACGTACACCTCCACAAGGCTACTTTTCCACTCTTTGGGTGGGAAATAGAAAATTAATTCCGTAAGCGTACTTCTCGTCAAACTTTTTTGGATCTAGGAAGATGAGGCAATGGAAGAGGACGAAGAGAGTATGCGCCAAATTGCCCGTTTGTTGTGCACCCTTACCTTTGGTTTCCATCATTTCCCCTGTTCATTCCGGCTCCAGCCCATCGCCTCTCTTTCTCGACAATGGGTCTCCTTGCTGATCTGTTTCATGACAAGACACCTACGGGTGAACAGCGATATCCCTTTTGGCACAATAGCTTCAAACAGCAGCGTAAACAATGGTTTAAGCTGGAAATCATTGCCTTTTGCGCCATCACAGTGTCCATCTTCACTTTGCTTCCCCTCTACTATGGGAGCTATTACAAACAGGAACAGAACGCTTACAGGTTGACTGTCAGAATCATCGACTTGGATAGTCAAGCTAGTCCGATTGGATCTACCAATGCAGCTTTGCTTAGTCCCGCCGTTCAAGAGGCCATAGAGAGTAACATTGCAGCGCAGCCAGGCTTTCACCTTGGTTGGCAATTCGAAGATGATCTGGGAAGGTTTGCTCTTACAGGATACGGCGTACCGACTGATGTTAGTCCACGGGGAATCGACGCAGACGAGTATGCGTCGCAGCTTGTTCTAGACCAGACGTAAGTCTGTTCAGTCGAAGCGAAGGAAATAATCTGTGAAGACTAATGTTTCCTCCCCAAATACTTCTTGATCTCTTGACAGCGTCTTTGGCGCCGTCGTTATTCATGCAAACGCAACAAGTGCGGCAACGCAAGCTTACCAGCAAGGTAGTGCAAACTATTCCTCCTCAGGTGCCATGTCGTTCTACTATGAAGAAGCGAGAAACTTTTACAGCACGAATCAGTATGTCGCCTTCTACACAACTCAAGTCCTCTCTGCCGCTGGCAATATGGCTGGTGTACAGTTTGCAGCCCGTCAACTTACAGCTGCAACGACGGGAACGACGCCGAATTTTACAGCACTCTCTACTGCCATTTCTCCTCCCACTGGGGTCATGGGATATAGTTCCAGTCTCCTCACCCAACCATTCTACTATTCGCAATTCAACTTACGCCCCTTTGATCAGTTGATCGGTACAGCGGCTACCACTGTTGGACAAGTCTACCTGATTATCTTTACCTTTTACGTCGGACTGGGTTTCAAGCAAGCCATGGACCCTATAGCTCACAAGATGACGCTGGGATCAGAGATTCTAGTTAGATT
This sequence comes from Exobasidium rhododendri, assembly GCA_026210745.1. NCBI lineage: Eukaryota > Fungi > Basidiomycota > Exobasidiomycetes > Exobasidiales > Exobasidiaceae > Exobasidium > Exobasidium rhododendri. The sequence goes on from CP110630.1 coordinate 4,167,508, forward strand.
GTCAGTACCTTTCGTTGGATACCTTTGGATCTCGTTGATGTACAGCCTGGTCTCTCTTGCCTTCTTGGTGGACATGTCACGCAAGTACGGAAAGGGAGGCTTTCCTCTTTACTGGTGCATGAATTTCGTCACCATGACGGGTCTCGGCTACGTCATGGAGCTGGTCTTGCTCGCTTTCGGCAGCATGGTCTTCCCCTTCTTCCTACTCTTCTGGGTCATCATAAATGTTTCCGTCGCTTTCTTGGATATAGCAGACGAAGACCACTTCTACTCTTACGGGTTCGTTCTACCGGTCTATAATTCAGTAGACACCGCCAAGAGTATCTTCTACGGAACAAAGAATCGTCTTGGTAAGGACTTTGCGATTAATCTGGCTTGGGTCGTCTTTGGTGTTGTCGGCATCTCGCTCGTCGCTATACATCAACGGAACAAAGCCGAGAAGAAAGCGGACAAGGAAGAGATGGAGAAGAGGGAGAAGGGAGAGAAGCCTCATAGTGAATGAGTCACTTGCACGACAGACCTACCGCTCCCATCGTCGCTTTAGTTTCAATATTGCCTGTACACTACCATATTCCCTCCACACAATTATCGTCTAATCTCCTTCGATTCGTGAATCTTGATGCCTTCCTCACTCTGGGCTGAAGATCGCAGCTGCACTGACTTTCAATACTTCCCCAGGTCTCTGTGCCTCTGGATGGCAGGTACATCACTTGGTCCGTGCAGTGTGTGGGCATTGAAAACTAAGCAGGAAGAAAGCCTGCAGTATATACCTTCTTGCTTACCCAAGCCGGTTCTTCCTGCCCTCTACATTCTCTACATTGATCACCCGTCACCAAGTCGCAATCACTGTCATGGGAAAGGAGACCATCTTGCCTGAGACACCGCTTTTGAGCATCACGAAATTGGTTCAGCATGCCATCCAGTCACTCAAATCAGATGACAAAGAGACGACCCTGTCGCTACTAGAAGTCGCGCTCTCTGTCCTGACGAAGTTTGACCCTTATTTAGATCAGTACTCAGCGGAAGGACCAAGCAGCTTAGAACCTCTGATACAAGAGACCATTCATCATGACTGGAAGAAAGCTTACGCAGAAAAGAAAGTTAGCTATGAGGTAGGACCACATTGGAGTGCGGGCGCCTATGAGGGTGGGTTTGTCGCCATGGTTGCACAAACACTGAAAGCGAAGCGAGTGTTGGAGGTGAGGCCTGTCTTTGGTAGTGCACTTCTCTACTCCTCGAAAAGTAGCCTGACGCTCTTGATTTACCACAGGTAGGCATGTTCACCGGAACGACTACTCTTTGCATTGCAAACGTGCTTCCTTCGGACGGCAAGGTGAGCGTGGCGGCAGTATTTGTGTACCGTTATTCCAGTCTGAATCCCCTCTCCCCATTTCATCATTCTAGGTTGTTTCTCTGGAGCTTGATCAATACTTCAAAGACTTGGCAACACCATACTTTGAGAAAGCAGGCTTGAATGAAAGGATCGATGTAAGGGTTGGCTCAGCAAAGGATGCATTGGAAAAGATGAAGGAAAGCCAGGAAGCGCCCTTTGATCTCATCTTCATCGATGCAGACAAGGCAGGCTACTTGGCTTACTATGAAGCGATTATGGAAAGTGGACTGCTTCGAAAGGGAGGCGTAATGCTGATAGACAATGTCCTATACAAGGTGAGCGGCGATTGTATCGCATATCGCAAGAAAAAAAGGGCCATACTTGAACGTACATCTGAAAACTACGTCACCTTCCTTTTTCACAGGGCTACCCCTTCACTCCCGAGCTGCAAAAGGATTCCAAGGCCAAGCTGCCAGACCTAGAAATTGACGCCTCGAATGGAGAAGCCCTGATCAAGTTCAACAGCCATGTCAGCAAAGATCCTCGGGTGCAGGTGATTATCCTACCGATTCGAGATGGTGTCAGTTGGATCATGGCAAAGTAGACGATGGATGCTCTTCCTCCATGCTTGTCACTAGGTAACTAACAATCATAGAAGTATCTAATTAGAAGAACATAGCTGATCACAATAAAGTAAGATAATAGAAAAGAGGAGGATGAAACATTCACATGTAGGGTCCTTGGAGTCTGTGAGCCGCCGCCTGGTATGGCCTACTTGCCAACTCTTTTTTGAGGCAGGATGAAGGCAACTTCCTCGCCGTAAGCACCGCTCGACCCCGATTCCTGATAGTCTACGCTGACTCGTTGATCTTGTGAATTGTATAGAAGCTTGTACTCGCCGGGGATGTCGTATTCATTGCCGTTTGGCTTTCCTAGGAATCTCAACGAGCGGACCGTGGTCTTCTGCAGTAGAAAGGTGAAGGAGGAAGTCAGCGCTCTCCAGAGAGTAGTCCGGTCGAGAAGAAAAAGAGAGAAGGAGGCTTACCATGCTCGGGTCAGCTGACTGCTGCTTGACTCTAGACCGAAACTCGAAGAAAGACAGAAACTGTGGTGATAGGGAAAGCGTCGTCAGTACGTCTACACTCCGGTCATTCCGATGTACATTTCGCTCACCTGCTTGCTATCGTCACTGGCAGGGCACTTGTCTTCGATGAGTTTCTGGTTACGCTCTCCTGCTTTGGCAGCTTGCAAGCAAAGGCCTGTGTCCGCCACCTTGACAATACTACGAGCAATCACCATCGATAAGTGTACACGCTGAAAGACGTGGACTCCAGAGGCAATGACTCACCCATACTGGAACGTCGTGCCGTCGTCTGCCGTATGTGCTTTGTAGTTCATAAAGTCAGAGTAGTCACACTCGCTGGGACAAGGATGAGAGTCAATTCGTCAAGATCTTTCAGTACCGCAAGACTCACTAAAACTCAAACATGAGACTGTTGGAAATGTTTGTTCCGCCAAAAACCTTATGGTCTTGGTATGTGTGACCGTTGTAGCCCAGAAAAGGAGCAGCCGCATCGTCCCCTCTTTTCATCACCTTTCTCTGAAGCTCGCGAGTGCCCAATAGCATGCCAGGCGCCATGTTGCTGTAGTCGATTACATCGATCATTGCACTTCGAGCCTCAAGCATTGCAGCTTCATCTTCGGCATCCGTGAAGTCTCTGGTCTGCAACGCGCTCATAGGAATCATCTGGACATTCTGCGACTCAACGAGCTTGTTGCAAATAGAGGGATTCACCAGACGCTTTACATTGGCAATCTCGTCTGCATGTAGCTTTAAGAAAAAGGGGAAGTGTGAGCATGACTTCCCTGTGCCGGAAAGATTGCCACCTACAATTTGCGCGATGCACTGACGACCAGCAACGATGAGCGTGACACAAGCTGACAATAGAAGAGTATTGACCATGGGGCGGAAACCTCTGTTAGCCAAAAGAAATACGGAAGAGTATGGCAGGGTTGGGGACGTGGAGTGTGTCGTGAGTCACAAAGGATCAGCTAATGATCAGTGTCTGATTGTGCTTATGATCGATGTCTCAGTGGTACGCAGGAGGGGAGGCAAGGGGAGATACTGCAGCTTGGCCCTCGACGCTGCGAATGACCCCTCTCTCCTTCTCATTTACCTCCGTCCTTCCCCTGCCTTGCTATTTAGCACAAGGCTGCTGCCGGAATTAGCAATTAATCCCCGAAAAAGATCATTGTGTTCGTAGGGAGGGGGCCGTGTGCCCGCAATCAATTACATGATGTCTGTACAGTGTTGACTCGGTGTATAGCGCACGATTCAGCCGAAATACTTTGCAAGGCGTGGCATCGCATAAGCTCGGCACCATTGCGTCGTCTGAGGTGCGTATACGCGACAACATGACGCAAGGCTGCAAAGCCGTCACCGTCCACCGATCGCTCACCCCAAGAGGTGAGCACTTCAAAGTATCGTTGTGCTTTGGCAGCAAGTCCAAATGGGCGGTACGTGAATTCGAGGCGTGTCGACGACGGATGCCGCGGGGAAAGTGTGTGTGTGTGCATATTTATTTTTGCTCACTAAATCAGATCCATCGACTGCTACTGCTGTCTGCTTTTCCCCATCCGCTCATACACCCTACTTGAGGAGGGGCGGCATCTCAATCTTTCGAAGGCTGTGTGACACTCATCAACGCAACATGACTTCACGATGAGAATAGTCTGTTGGAATTGCAACGGACTTCGTACTTTGCGCCAATATCGACCTTGGTATGCCCTGAAGGATTGGAAGGAATGTCTGGACAATTTACAGGCAGACATCATCTGCTTTCAGGAAGCCAAGGTCACCAAAAAGGATCTGATCGCTAACCATAGAGACATGTGCCTACCACTAGGATACGAAGCTTACTACAGCCTGCATCCAACGAAGGGCTACAGCGGTGTGGTGACATTCGCCAAGACTGACGTTTGCCATGCTCGGAAGGCAGAGATGGGCTTGACGGGCGAGCTTGTGCCGGATCGACGAGATGCGACGAAGAGCATCGGGGGATATCCCGATGGGAAAGTAGTCGACTCTCCGCTCTACGATGTGATTGATTCAGAAGGTCGGGCCGTTGTGACTGATTTCGGATTGTTCGTTCTTGTGAGTGGGTCTGTCAAAGGGGTCCTACGATCTCTCATCCTTCTTTGCATGCTGATTGCCCTATGACACGCCTGCCAGTTCAATCTCTACTGCCCCAACGAGACAGATGAAACACGAAGAGAATACAAAATGACGTATTCCTACGCCCTCGCCGAGAGGGTCGGCAATCTGATCTCCATGGGCCGAGAGGTCATCATCGTAGGTGACCTGAACATTGCTCATCTTCCGATTGATTCCTGTGGGAGTGTCAACCTGATCAGTAGAGACGAGCACCTGAACGAACACCCAGCAAGGCGCTGGCTCGATCAATTCCTTGCGCCAAATGGGAATTTCTATGACATCACCAGAATGCACCATCCTTCTCGCAAAGCGATGTACACCTGTTGGGACACCGTCAAGGACACTCGACCAGCCAATTACGGAGCTCGTATCGACTACACTCTCGTCACAAAGGGCTTACTCCCATGGATCAAATTTGCAGACATTCAGGCAAATGTATACGGTAGCGACCACTGCCCGATTTATGTTGACTTTCACGACGAGATTACCAGTGAAGAAGGGTCCAAGCTGAAGCTCAGTGACTATATTCTGGCTGATTCGAATACGAAGAGGAAAATACCAGCATTGGCTGCTTCAAGCTGGCCAGAGTTTGCTGGGCGAAGGCTGCAGAGCTTCTTCACAGCAAAGCCAGTAGTAGTGAAGGCGGAGAGTCCTATTGCTGAAATGTCCGTTCACAACGAGGAGCCATCTCCCATTCGCAGTGCAGTGGAGACGAGCGCTACAAAGAGGAAAATGAGTGAGGGTGAAGATTCTCTGCTGACAAAGAGGGCTGCTTCTGTTGCTGCTATGAAGAAGACGCCACCGAGACCTCTGAATGGGCAGACGAACCTCAAGACATTTTTCAGCAAACCAAAAGCAGATCTTTCCGAAGGGGAGTTGGAAGAACAAATAGCTCTCATAGACCAGGCATCTGCAGTATTAGGCTCGCCGGCGAAAGAATCCGACACGAGCCGAGAAAAAGAAAGCGAGGAAGACTCTACAGCAGGAGCCAGTCGGGTCGGGGCAGCATTAGCATGGGGCTCTATTTTTGCTCGTGAGTTGTGAAAGTAGCGAGTGGGTCTATGTCAGTCTTTGACGGTTGCCTGGTCGCACAGCCAAAGAGCCGCCGCTTTGCTCCTTTCATCAAGAGCCAGCGAGAGCTTGGACTGTAAACAAAGCAGGACCGAATCATGGCCGAAAGTTTTGGATGTGCTCTCGTCGAGTGGGAGGCACCAACGAGACTGGAAAGCAGGGCGAATTTCGGTGTGAATTCTGGAAGTGGGACTCAGATGTACGAACAAAGGCAAAGAAGCAAGATAGAGACGTAGACGGTAGCCTGAGGAGCTTTCACGAAGTGGCAGGTAGAGCGCCAGCATTGGCCAGTGGCGAAAAGAGAGAAAGTAGTCGAGAAAAAGAGCCAGAAAGGGCATCTCACAAGTCTGTGATTCGAAGGAGTAACAGATGACTTCTTTCTTTCATCGTTGGACGCATCGCTATAGCAAAGCACAGTACTGTTCCTCCATCATGTATATATACTTCCCATACGGCACTTGCACAACAAACGCAAGACGAGACATGAAGCGATGGATGAATAGAAAGGTTCAAAGGGGGGGGGGGGCAAAGAGGGGGCTGGAGCGACACTTCCCTTGCGCGGGAAGAGGAAGTATCACCAGTACTAATACAATGTACTTCACATCTAAGCATTGTCCTCTTTGATGAGAACAGCTGCTCTCTCACTGATATTCAATACAAAAAGGGGGATGGTCAGTCAAGTGGTCAACACTGATGCTTAAGGGTGTGTAAGGGACTTACGCAAGCATGTAGATCGTGCTTTGAGGATGGCCAGGTGGAAGAGAAGGAAAGGATCCTGCATCCACGACACGGAGACCATCGACATCTTTGGGAGAGAGAGAGTAGTCATTTTTGATTGTTTCAGCACTGCTCTACCTTATCCTGGAGCAGTCTATCACGGCGTGCTCTCGACTCACCATACACTCGTAATCTGCTGTCCAACACTCCTCCATTAGCCTTTGTTCGCATACTTGTAGTGCAAGCCGCATGCCAAACCGTCATCAAGTTCGATCTGATCCAGTTGAGAATATCAGCATCACTTTGAATGGTGGCTCCTGGAAGGTATTCTGCTCCAGCAAGGATGGGACGCATAGCGTTGGTGGCAAAGTAAGCTCTCGCTCTCTTGAAGGCATAGATGGCTAGCTTTTGATCAACTACGTCGGTCAGCCAATTGGGGTCGATAACGGGTGGAATGGCCATGTCCTTGGAAGAGATGGTGACGCTTCCTCTCGATAAAGGAGCGACTAGGGCGAAAAGAATCGAAGCAAATCGTTTTCCACCAGCCCCTGCTATTGCATTCTGCGTGAGAAGGTTGGAAAAGTCCCCAATGACACCAGGTGCACTCATTGCTTCCAAAAGTGGCCAGTCGGCGGGGTAGGAGGAGAGCGCAGATGCTCCGATACCGGCCAAGATGGCATCACTAGGTCTTTCCCAGGCCTGTAAGTCGGCCACGTTGTTCGTCAATGGACCAAGTTGATTTGCAGTGAAGTTGAGCAATTGTTGAACGAGGTAGATGGGATCGGCCGCCAAATCGGTAAAAGAGTGTGTGGCAGGTGTGACTGAGAACGAGGGTCCAAAAAAGATGTGATCTTGCATTCCCTGACCGACGTTTTCATTTGTGACGACGGGAGTGATGCCAAACTTGGACAGCGTCTTTGCTGGCCCTATTCCAGACACCATGAGCAATTGGGGCGATTGAAAGGCACCCGCACTTAGGATGATCTCTTTGTTAGCATATACGATGCTCGTCTCTCCATATCCACCATAGGCAGTGCTGATCGCCACTGCCTTTGCCTTAGGATTGGCAGAACCCGTCTTTGTGAAGATGATCCGTTTGGCGTATGTTGAGAAGAAGGTTTTGAAATTCGACCTACCTTGAGCAGCAGCATAAAATTTCCTTGAAGAGCTTCTGTGTCCGTTGTCAGCTTCTAAAGTGGCAGCTCCATACTGGACACCAAGGAGGCTCCCGCCATTGGCAGTCTGGACCGTCTTCGTACCAAGCTCGTTGGCTGCCAATTGCATGTACTTGGAGAAGTTCTGAGGTGTGTTGGGGTACGAGACCGAGATCGGTGCACTGGAAGCAGACGAACCGAAAACAGATGCATCATATTGAGCACTTGGGATCTCTTGACGGAGTTCATGTCGAGGTGGTGTGAATGTGACGCTCTTCTTGAAATCGTCCAATCTTTCATTGAAGCCCCATGAGCTGTCGCCGGTCAAAGTCTGCCAAGTGGTCATGCTTCCTACAGTGGGTCTTTGATAGATCATAAAGTTACGAGCAGAACTGCCCCCACTGCACTTCCCACGAGCGTATCGTACCTTTCGATTGTTTGCGCCTTTTTGAGCGACAGTGTCGAACATCCAATCAATTCCATCATTGAGGAGATCGCCATCGGACGATCCTACACCGATCACGTCTCCCCCTGGCGTTGACGATAGTTCGTGGTTTATGAGATCAAAGCTCTCGTCGATACCAGCTTCGAGCACTATCACTGAGCTTCCGTCTTCACTTAGTCGTGAAGCGAGAGTGAAGCCAGCCGTGCCTCCACCCACCACGATATAGTCGTACGTGTTACTCGAAGTCGCTGCTGCAAGGCCATTGACGAGCGGACTGATCAAGCCAGCACCAAGTAAAGCAGATACCTTAGCAGCTCCGAAAAGCAAACCCACTGCGACGTGAAGGAGAATGCTTCGCATGGCGAAGAGGGCGGGTACGAGGATGTGAAGGAAGAGGGAGTAAGAGTAGAGGGGGAAAAGGAGGCTCTCAAATGGGAGGCAGAGTGTGCTTCTCTCCCCTCCATATATGCATGACACACCGTGAGGCCATCACGGTCCTCTTTTGGAGCGTGACGAAAGGGATCCGTCCGCTCTTCGATTTTCAACTTCCGCGCTTCTATTCCTTTGTCCGCAGATGCTGCCTGGCGATTTACTTTTCCTCACTGCTACACCTTTCAAAGTGCGATGGTCATCTACCCTATCCGTCGCGCCAGATTTCCCTCTGTTCGGTATTTACTCTCACTGAGAAGAAAAGGGAGAAGGGTGCGCGAGCGGGTGATGGTCTGAAACCAAAGTGACGCCCCGAGCGGAGAAGAGAGACACATTCTCTAAAATTGAGCCACACACGCCGCATAAATTTGTCTGGACAGTGATGGAGCAGTCCATAAATCAGAATCTAGACCTCAATAGGCATATGTGTACCGGGGTTGGTGCGACGTGAAATTTTAGACGTCAGCACAGGAATTGCAAGCATTCATTTGCATAGACAACGAGGGCAACACTAGATCTACGTAGAGAATTGTCGCAGCGCTTTGAGGCGAGATTAGGCGGGCAAGCCGATGCTACATACCCAGCGCTTTGTCAGAAAGAGCAACAAAGAAACTCATTGCGATCGTTTCGATGCCAGATTCTTAGGTCCAAAGTGAGCGTTGCAGTGGGGGAGTTCGACTGCGCACGCGACAAAGGAAGGAGCTTGGAAGAACTGCGACGCGCCCAGCTCCGTTTGAGTACGTAACGGGACAAGAATAACTGATATCCTACGTTGACCGATGCGACGTAGTCGTGCCATGCACCTCATGATGGCTGTGAATACTACGTATGCTGCATATATCTACGATTTATGATATGGCCTACAATCAGTCCATCTCTTCTGCTAATGTTGCACACCGTGTCATACCTTTTCCCATCCACTTTGACTTCACAACACCCGATCAGATTCTTCACTTACAGCATACATGCGATACACTCGTGGGGAGTGACGTTGAGTGCTGACTACAACGCAAATCCTGCAGCAAGCCTCGCCAAGGGTGATGGCGGTCTAGACACACTTCTGTCGGGAAGGTGATGTCGCTCGATCGGCAAGGCATGCTGTGATTTAGAGCGATCTCCAAGCTTGTCGGAGGCCTCCTCTGCCTTGTACTGAAATCCTGCTGGTACTCTGAGCAGCTATGTATCGCTCTATTTAACGTGTCCCTGGATGACTCTCCTATTGCATCCCGTCTCTATTTTTGTACGCATGTCGATCATGGACTACACTGCCGAGGTCGATCGATGCATCTCTACAACGCTGGTTTCCTACCGTCTGCTTGCTCTTTTGGTGTAGCTGTACCAGAGTTTGTTGCGGAATGGGATGGTCTTGCAGATGGTGAGGTTATGTGCTTCCACTCGTCATTCGGAGCGTAGGGATCGGTTTGGAAGGTGGAGATGAAGTCGCGATAGAAATTTCGAAAATTGGCTTGTGATGGGACTACGTGGCCGCTTTCGTGATATTCTACCCTTGAATTGGAGGCAACTTCCACCAAGGTCATCGCTCGCTCTTCATCGACAATTTGATCCGCCTTCCCCAAGATATGTAGTACGGGTGTCTGAATACCTTCGCTTGGGAATAGGGCTTGTAATTTCGTGTCCCTCGCTCGAAATCCTGACACGGAAATACAGAAGCGTAACGGGCCTTGACCCGGAGGCAACTTAAGCCGAGGGTATCTGCTTGGCGCTTCAAAAGCAGATGCCATCAACGCTGCCAAGCACGCTCCCTGTGAAAAGCCAAAGACTGCATCGAAAGGCCCTTGCTTGATAAATTCCTCGTTGAGAAAGTCAATTGTCTCATCAAAGAGGGTATAACTCCCGTCATCACTCGCTTTCCACCATGCTCTAGGCTGCTCTTCCAAAGGCAAATCGGGATCCAGAGCTGACTGGGAATTCTCAGGTGCGTCTAGGCTCTGAGTCGAGGTGATCGGCTCGACTCGTATGGGCCCATTAAGGTAGACAAAGTCGGCGGTGTCTTTACAAGCCTTTCTGATAGCCCCCATTCTACGTTGCAGAACAAAAGCATTCGAAGTGTACCCATGAAGGGCCATGATTCGGAGCTTTCGAGGTGTCACTGCCATGCTCGTGGCTGCTCTTTCGTTTCGTGTGAGGAAAGGCGAAGACTTGCCTGAGTAGGAGTAAGGGTGGAGTGCTACGCGCCATCGCCTGCTCTGTCGATAGGTGAGATGGCCTGGTCGCGCGTCCGGAGGGGGGGGGGGCAGAAAGAAACCTTATTGACCCACCACCACCCCCTTCCCCATGTGGCTTTTATTTTCGTGGCTCATCCTCCAAAATAAACTTGAATCGAATTGTACCTTTGTGTTTGGCTTCCTTGTCAAAGTCCAAACACGCTAAGGACCCAAATATCTGCCAGGGATAATAGTTGCAATTGTCTACGGGGGGAGAGGTAAAGTAAGGCGCCTCCAAAACAGTCTCTTCTTCCACAACATCCCGTTGCTCACTTCTCAAAGCCGATCTCGTTCGACCTCAACTGAGGCTCGTCAGAAGAAGGCTCTTGCTTGCGATGAAGTCTGCCGTCAAAGGGCCAGGCAATGTCTACATCCCTCCTCCATCAACCGGCATCACAGCAGTACAAGGCACTCAGTCGGTGGAAATAGACATCAGCGACGTCGCACTTGCTCCTGATGAGGGACCACCGCCCATTCCTCTAAAGGGAGTCAATCTTGAGCCACCAGTATGGTCCGGGCGCAATTCTGTAGCCGAAGTTGATCAAAATAGGAATGGGAGTAAGACATTATCGGCAAAAGGTAGCATCTCACAGTTTTCAGAGATCTCTCCCTGGCAACTTCAGGAGAGCGAGGGCACAGGAGCTTGGCCAGCTTCTGCAAGGTCGAGGCAGGTGAGTACTGTAAGCAAGCTTCGCCCATACTGTGATCAACAAGCTGACAGCTTTTACTCAGAACACTGCGGAGCGGATTGTACCGAGCAGCTCGTCTTCGTCGACGCCCTTGACCTCACAAGCTGGCTTGCCCAACCGCTCATCAACACCACCTTTCAGTCGAGAACGCGAGTCGTCTGGCAGTGCATACGTACCACAGGTAGCACCAGGTAGCAGTCGAAGGTCCAAGAACCCATTGAACTTCTTTCGCAAAAAGTCATCTGTAAATATGAAAGATGAACAAAGTGAGTATAGATGTGATGAATGGCGTCGTTTCACTCACCTTGTGTGAGAATAGCTGGCTTTCGAGTCATGAATGCTGATCAGTAATATGGCAGTCTCACCTCCGATAGTATCTGGGAAAAACTCATTATCGGCAGCATCTCCCGGCTTTCAGCAATCATCACTTACTGGTTCTTCTCTTGGGCTGGAAGAAAATTTCAGGGCCGAAGAACAGGAGGCGAAGGGGCGTGATAGAAGACGCTTGGTTCGACCTCGCACGAGAGACAAGGAAGGCAAACGAAACAGAGTGGCTAGTGAGGTGGCATGGAACGGTGGACCTATAGGCGGCGCAGGCTCAGGGAAAACGGGCAACGATACAGAAGAGGTACAGCTAGCTCTCGATACTAATTTTGATCAAATGGACGATATTGTGAATCCATCCATGATGCACTCTTCATCGGTGGGACCCATGAACGAGCCGCTGTCTCCTCTTGCCGCCTTTTCACCTCAATCTCCGGCTTCTTCCGTCAGCACGATACCAATCCTCAATTCTCCTCCTTTCAGAGCCGTAAAAGTTGTAGAGCGATCCGGATCAGTCTCCTTTGCTGATTGGCCGAAAACGCAGTTGATGCACTCGGATCTGTCGATTCAGAGAAGGCCATTCTTTCCACGACTGGAATCGGAGCAAAGCGAGACTGCGTCCATCGTGACCACGACAAAGAGCTTCTCAGCTGGTCAGGGATGTGAGACTCCTCCCGCCGCAAAATTGCGAAGATTGACAAATGCAGAGGCTCAGAATTACTTCCAACACAATCAAGGAAGGCAAAGTGAAAGCTCGCTGCAGGCTCGTACAAATGGCGATCTTTCCTCTGACTTTTCCGTACTTGATCCCCAGGAGACGATGGCGTCTCTCCATCGGCAGGCTCTCTCGGACAGCGACGCCGTGGCACCAGAATTCGGAAGCACAGCGATGAGAGATTATCGGAAAGAGAGCTGCACATCGAGCAGTAGTATGTTCACTTCTATCAGTGGCATCTCCCCCACCACTTCGATCAGTAATCTACGCAAGACGGAAAGGGAGAAGGGTGATGTCTCTGCTAGCACGGTGGGAAAAGACAATCTATGGGCACGAGAGACGAGTGCCGGCGGTCTGTCCGACAGTTCGTACCGCTTCCCGCAGAAGCTATCAGAAGAACCCCGCAAATCTAGCGCGTCCAGTGGTCAACTTGTTCAATCATCTTGGATGGCACCCGATAGCTGGGCGGTGCAACCTGACAATATGCGAGATGCCTTGCGTGATGAGGACGATGATGATGAAGAACAAGAAAAGGGGGAAGGAGAGGAGACAAGTGAAAGTGACCTTCTACGAGACCCTCCCTCTGGCATCTCACCCCATCCTGCTGTGCAAGACACAGTTCATGCCGATAGTCTTCTACCCGCTGTTCCCTCCCAATGGACCTCCACCGACGGTGATGCGCTCTTGCAAGACGTCGACTCTTCCCTTCTGCAATACAGACGCGGCACTCAAGACTCCACCAGTACTGGCTCGTCAAACGAGATCGCAGACTTGCCCTTGGATGACCCTAGTGAAGACTCTACTCTGGAAATCATGGCAGGGACATCCACCAATGGCTCAAATGCTCCTACCCCGCAGTCTTCGGTCATTTCTCTCCCTAATTCAAAGCACGGCTCCAAGAGCAGCGCAATCAGTGGAGCTGCCGCCGCCGCTGCAGGGAAGCTCAAACTTCGACCGCGGATGAAGATCAACATACGACCAGCTACTGCCGGTTCGTTCAGTGCTCAGAACTGGCCAAATAAGAGCCAATCGATTGTGTCGACGCCAACGAAGGAATTAGAAGGCTTTGGTAATTGGAAGGTACCGAAGCGACCAAGTACAGCGACGACAAACGGGCCTAACAAGAACACACTGATGCGAGTGTATCGAAACGATGGCACACACACCGTCGTGACGCTTGCACTCACGTCCACAACGACGGAGCTCCGTACGATCCTGTCAAGAAAGAGAATGGACTCTACCACGAAGAGGTTATTCGTTCGAGACAAAGGATCAGAGAGGCCTCTCGGAGAATTGGAAAAGCCAGCCATACTACAGAGACGTCGTTTCGAGCAAGCTGGTTACATTGCAGCTGATGGCTTGGACGAACTCGGTCGAGAAGACATGTCCTACTTGCTCAAATTTGTCTTTCGGCCAGACAGTGTCACCAAGCTGGAGTCCAGCTCGTTTGGTGACACAGAGACCGACTACAATCGATTGGATCTACAGAACAAGAATTTGGAAATGATACCCATCTCGCTGTATCGACACGCAGACTGGATCCAGAGTCTGGACTTGAGCGGTAATCCAATGTCGGACATACCCTTGGACTTTGTTCAACTGTGCTCTCACCTGACGACGTTGCGATTGAGTCATTTGGCGCTGAAGCGGATCCCTCAGAGCATTCGTAAGCTCGTCAAGCTGACCCACTTGGACATCAGTGACAATCGGATACCAGATCTGTCGCACATCAACTTGAACGAGATCCCGAATCTCAGCTCGTTGAAGGCACAGAACAATCGGCTCTCTGAATTGCCGAGCTACTTTGGCGAGATGCGGACGTTGCGAGACCTTCACATCTCCAACAATCGGTTCGAGGTATTTCCTTCTGCGATTTGCAAGATGGCCAGTCTTGTGCAGCTGGACATAAGCTTCAACACTATTGCAGAGCTGCCTGCTTCGTTGGGCAATTTGACCAACCTGCAAAGGTTGGTGCTGGTGGGAAACGTCATTGTGAAGTTGCCAGACACGATCAATCAGCTGGTCAACCTGCAAGCAATCGACGTGAGGAGAAATCTCTTGACGGAAGTCTCTGATCTGTTTGCACTGCCGAAAATGCAGGTACTCCAATGCGAACACAATTCAGTCAAGAACCTGAATGCCACGTTTGGAGTCAACTTGCGAAAGCTGGAGATAGGCCAAAATCCGCTGAGTAAGGCGTCCTTCCGAGCGCAAGACATCTGTGCTCTTACCTCGCTCAATCTGTCCTCTGCCAACATGGGCAGGCTGGACGAAGAGGTCTTTAGTCGTCTGCCCAATCTGACGCACCTAGTCTTGGACAAGAACACCCTGATCGTCCTGCCCGATAATTTGGGTAAGCTAACTCAACTTCGAAAGCTTTCTTGCTCCAACAATCTCCTGGCCACCCTGCCCGATAGTCTAGGCCAACTCCTCAACTTGGAGGAATTGCAGGTTCACAACAACAACCTGAAGACACTTCCAGCAAGCGTATGGCTGTGTGGAAAGTTACATTCGATCAACGTTAGCTCGAATCTGTTGGAATCTTTCCCTGATCCTGTGACAATGACGGCGACAACAACAGCAACGGCGGCCAGTGCAACTTCATCCTACTTTGACCAACCTCTGGACAGTCGAAAGGGCTCCATCTCCTCTCTTGGGACGACCGTTCCCACCACGCCCTCCGGTATCAACGCTAGACAGATCCCTCTTCCTCTGAGCTCTTGCCTGATCCGACTTCGATTGGGAGACAATCGTCTGACGGAAGACATCCTAGACGTGCTGGGACATCTCAACAACCTCCAGGTTCTCAATCTCAGCTGCAACGAAATTTACGAACTGCCCAACTATGGGCTATCGAAGCATGTGAATTTGACGGAACTATATCTGTCGGGAAACTCCCTGAACAGTATTCCTGCCGATGTACTGCACCTCTTGCGAGAATTGCGCATCCTCCACTTGAACTGTAACAAGTTGCAGACTTTGCCTGCTGAGTTGGGCTACTTGAAGAAGCTGGTCAACTTGGACGTCGGCAACAACCAGCTGAAATACAACATTTCCAATCAACAGTATGACTGGAATTGGAACAAGAACCCAGACTTGCGCTATCTGAATCTTTCCGGGAACAAGAGGCTGGAGATCAAGAGCAATCCTTCCCTGATAGGAGCCGAAATGAGGAAAGTGGACTCTTCCGATTTCCAACGTCTACATAATTTGCGACTGCTGAGTCTGATGGATGTCACTGTCACTCTGCCGCAGATGCCTGATCAATTTGAAGATCGCAGGATCCGAACCAGTCTGAGTCAGATCAATCACATGGCGTATGGAATATCGGATGCTTTGGGCAAGAACGATCATCTTAGCATTGTTGATGTGATTGTTCCGCAGTTTCGAAAGTTGGACAATGAGTGCATCTTTGGACTGTTTGCTGATCGCGGTCAAGGCACCAAGGGAGGTAGTCGGCTAGCCTATCATCTGGCAGAGTGGATCCAATTCAGAATCCAATGGGAAGTCCAAAGACTGCAGCCAGCAGGTCAACTTGCGTCTCCTGAGCTAGATCAAGTGGCAGACATCTTCCGGCGTGCTTTCTTGCGGATGGAAAAGGAATACGC
Organism: Exobasidium rhododendri; assembly: GCA_026210745.1. Classification (NCBI taxonomy): domain Eukaryota; kingdom Fungi; phylum Basidiomycota; class Exobasidiomycetes; order Exobasidiales; family Exobasidiaceae; genus Exobasidium; species Exobasidium rhododendri. Next base: position 4,183,432 of record CP110630.1, read on the forward strand.
CGATGTCCTCATCTCGGAGGGGAATCGCAAGAAGAGTGAGGTCGGGATGGCCTCTTCAAAGGAGAGCGGGGGAAAGGGCAGCTCAAATCATCACAACAACAAAGCATCCGATGCAATCGCCGTCATCGACGACACACTTGCTGCCGACTGGAAGAAAGGGGCCACTGCTGTACTAGCATACGTCATCAATCGGACTCTGTTCATCGCAAACGTAGGCGACTCGTTGGCCGTCCTGTCAAGGAACAGTCAGGCGGTCCTCATCTCGACAAAGCATGAACCTTTTGATCGGAGTGAGACGCTGCGAATTCGTTCAGCTGAAGGCTGGGTGTCCTTGCACGGGCGTGTGAATGACAAGTTGGACATTTCAAGAAGCTTTGGTCACTACCATTTAGCGCCGATCGTCAATGCTTCGCCTGCGGTTACTCAGGTTGACCTGACTGATTCCGATGAATTCGTCATCCTTGCCAATCGAACGCTGTGGGACTTTATTTCGTATCAAACGGCCGTCGACATTGCACGGATGGAACGCGATGATCCTATGGTGGCCGCTCAGAAGCTGCGAGACTTTGCCATCAGCTACGGCGCGGAAGACAGTATCATGATCATGATTGTGGCTGTCGGAGATCTGTTCGAAAGGTCGAGAAACGTGGGCGGCAGCGCGACGAATGCGAACGGTAATGGTCTTCCCTTTGGACTGTTCAATGAGACAACTTCAGCTGCATACGATGTGGAACAGTTCAAAAAGATGACACATCGAAGAGTGAGAGAAGACCGAGATCTGCCAGGTGATCGGACGTTGGCGAGACTGCAACGTGAAGTAGCACCGCCGATTGGGCACGTAGCCCTCGTCTTTACCGACATCAAGAATTCTACCGCCTTGTGGGAAACAAACGGAGGAATGCAGAGCGCTATGCGAATCCACAATTTCCTACTTCGAAGACAGCTGAGGAACATCGGAGGGTACGAAGTAAAGACGGAAGGCGATGCGTTCATGGTGAGCTTTCAAAACGTCACCTCTGCGTTGCTGTGGTGCTTCCAAGTGCAGATCCATCTCTTGAAGGAAATTTGGCCTCAAGAGTTACTGGAATGCGAAGATGGAAAGGAGGTCTTTGATGAGGAGACGGGGGAATTGATTCATCGCGGTCTGAGTGTGAGGATGGGTATCCACTGGGGCTGGCCCGTATGTGAGGCAGACCCTATCACCCGAAGGATGGATTACTTTGGGCCGATGGTCAATCGAGCCAGTCGAATCAGTGGAGCAGCAGATGGAGGTCAAATCATGGCAAGCAAAGATGTCGTGAACGAGCTGAGGGCAATCATGGGGACTTTCGACGAGGACAACAAGACGAGTCGTCAATTGAATGCAGATGCAACCGCGTCGGACGAGTTGGACGAAGTTGCTGATGATGAGGTGGAGGAAGCATACAGGATCTTGCACCCAAATGTAGGCAGAGACGTCATCCTGCTTCGTCGAATCGGATTCGCCATTTCATGCATAGGAGAAAGACGCCTGAAGGGACTCGAAATGCCAGAAGTGCTCAACTTAGTCTACCCGAAAGTCTTGACTCGAAGGCATACAAAGACCATCCAGAACCTCATGGTGGAGGCGAACCCAGCCAGCAACAACGCAAAGAGGTTGAGCAAGGAAGCAAATGCTCTGGACATCAGCGACAAGGGGCTCATCTTACAGAAGCCAGAAGTCTTTGAGGCGACGTTTCAGCTACTGCATATGGATGAAGTCCAAGCGCTAGGCTTCCTGTGCTTCCGTTTGGAAGCCGTAGCTCATGGCAGCATTTTCAAGGGCATCAAGGATGTGATTGCCGAGGGCAAAGACAAGGCAAAGCATCAGCCACTTCACAAACCATCCCTGACAGACATAACGCTGCGTAAGAGCAAGCAAACGACCATCTATTCCCGTCAAATGATAGTGGAGAGCTACATCAACAGGAGACCCGAGCTATCCTTGTATGGACTTCGGGAGGACGCCACCGACGAAGAGCTCTACACGATCTTGAAGTACTTTACTACCAGGATCTGGACAGCTTTGGGCCTTATTGCTGTACGCCGATACGTCGGGCAGAGGACAGGACGGGGAGAAGGAGCGGAAGGAGGAGCAGGGGAAGAGATCAACAACGATGCGATCGGTCTAGGAACGGACGTCCAGGATTTGATCGACTTCCTCAATCAGCAGGGTGGGAGGTAGAGGTGAAGATGTAGAGAATGGGGGAGGACAGGGCGTGCTCGGTCATAGCTTACTGTTCGCTTGCTCTCTTTTGTACGTTAGTATTGTAAGTTTTCCTTTTGTATCAAAATCGTGACAGTGACGCGGCGTGCCTTGTGTGAACATTCGTGGGAGGTGGGTGTGAGGGCGAATCACTTCAGGTAGCCCCTGCTATGCGGTACAAGTATATATGGTCTTGGAAGATCCCTCGATGCTCTGAGTCGTCGAGCACTTGAGTGGCTTTGTTGCGTCGAAAGTGATGGTGACTGCACCCTCGTTCGAAATTGCCAAATTGTAGCTATGGTGAACAGGAAACGAGAGAGAGAGGAGATGATGCGGATTAGAATCGGTATGCCAGTTCGAAGATGCTACTTTGCGGAACTCACTTGACTTGCTGGTCATACGCTTGAATACCGGAGCCCACAGTGACCATTGTTGAGTTGTAATTGTAACCACCGCCGAACCCAATTCGTGATTGACCTTTGGCCGGTGTTGTGCCGTGATTGAATCCTCCGCCGAGCGATTCACCGTCATGCCAATTCAAAGTACAATCCCCTGCGACTTTCCCAAATGGTGTCAGGGATCCCTTCGTCTTCAGACCAACAAGACCTGTAAGACCAGGAGGCGGCTTTGTTGTCCGATTGAAAAAATCAAACTAAAGTTGGGTGAGAATGAGGGACAGGAAGAATGAGCAGACAAAAAGATGACACGAAACGCTCCTCACTGCTGCCTACGAGAAAGATGCCTCACCTCGACAGGTTGTGTCTTTTTCTTCCTTGAAGCGAGCTTCTCGATGTTCGCATGGATGGCGGCAGGAGCTTTCCGTTCTTTCTGTCCAGCGTGCGACGAGTTTACCTCATTCGGGTAGGCGTAGGTCTATTGGTAACGAGAGATCATCATCGAGATCGGTCATAAGCGGGCAGGACGACGGGGTTTTGAGAAGCGTTTTGGACTAACCAAGCTTGCGAAACTCAACTGTACAAGACTGACAATCAAAGCGAAGAAACACTTCATCTCGTACTGCAGTGTTCTATCAGAACAAGTGCGATCGCTTGAACAGGGTGAGGCGGTCTGTGTTGACAGAAGGGGTGCGAAAACGATATGAGGGAAAGGAGCATAGAGAGAAGAGGAGAACGCAAAGATAACTTCGGCTGCAGACAGAAGTCTATAATCACACAGTCCTTTGTTCGTCACTGGCAAGGCAGTACCCTTCCGACGTATCGCGGACTGTACACAAGTGGAGACACTGTGCGGGTCCGTCCGATACTCTCCCTCTTCGTTCCGTGACTTCAATGTATAGCATCAGCGCAGTGCCGCATCGGCCTGCGAATTGTGGCGGCGGCTCATCGTGGCTTTGCTATTCATTCACTCTTCTCCACGCATCCAAGGTACTTGCACATTCTTTCGCATGTACAACGTCTTCAAGGTAGTGGTCTGCAGGGTATATAGTCCAGAATGACTTGCTTGCAAAGAGTAATGTCAACGACGATAAGCTAGGTGAATTGGGTGCAACACTGACAAGAGTGAGTCCTTTCAGCCTGCATCCCTTGAGCTCGCACGATCCGACCGATTCAGTGCTGTCAAGAGACCTTACGATTTACCCCATGATTGGTGATGAGTGTTGATCGAAGTAATCGCGCTGACGCAAGACTGTGCCTTTCCTGCAGCTCAATTAAGCGGGCCAGGGACTAGCTGTGCTATCTCCAACGCATCTCTAGCTGCCCTGTTGATGAGCTTGAACCGATCAGCGCCAAGATGAACTCCACCATACCTGCAGCAAGAAATACATCCACTAGCTTCAGTCATGGCGCGTGTGACCCTCATCCCGTTGTACTCACCACCTGGTCACAACAACAATGACGTTCTCTAGATGCAGCAAGTCTAGTAAATGTGCCAGTCTGCCCCCTGCTGCTGTCTCGCCATCGTCGTAGCAATCACGGAGCACAATTCCACCCTCCTGCGCTCTACAAATCCACGCGTACATGGTCGGATGACTGGCACGAGCAACCTTGCGATCCTTCAAAATCTCCTCGAGGACGAGAGGAACTTGCGCAGGGTCGTTGATAGGAGAGCAATGCCCGACGAAGATGCTCTTCCTTTCCGTGATTGCAGGCGCATTCACAAGTAGGATTTGCTTGCTCGGTGAGATGGTCTCGTCTTCAAGGTTATCAAAAATGCTCTGCTCTACAGCCCCCGGCGTCGTCGTAAGTTGAACAAGCTCGTCGCCTTCTTTTTTCTGCATCTTTTTCGCTTCTCGCTCGCTGTACCATGCTCCCACAATCTCCCGTACCATCTCAATTCCTTCAAATAGAACCACTTCTCCCGGGTGAAAGTCGAGATGACAATTTGGACTCTCAATTCGGGAGAAGATTCTCCGAATTTGTTCGACGAGAGTGTGGTCCACCCTATGAGGCCCAACGTAACGACTTAGAAGTTGAAGCTGGGGAGGATTCGGTCCTTGAGGGTATCCTGATGGTAGGATCGCCGATAATCTAACAACAAACGATTCCCCATCGCTCTCTACTGCTGGATACACGTCCAAAGGAACAGTAATAGATAGTTTGCTGGGCTGATCAGGCTTCCAACGGACTCCCTTTAATGTGTCGTTCTGGCAATCATCGGTCGACGCTCCTATTTCGTGACCTAGTGGCAAGAGGTCTAGGCTTTCATTGCCGAATATGGATTGCAGAGCGGCCAGCTCATCGGCTACCTGCTGGGCGGACTCTCGCAATAACGCATTGGAAGGCTCGTCGTGTTTACGACCCTCGTTGGCATTTATGGCGTACGCTTGTAATTGATCAACGAAATCAGTCAGATGCATGGATTTTTGCTTTGTGTCTCTCCCTCTCTCCAAGGACCAAAGTATCGGCCCAGGGTTCTACTGTAAGATGTTGCAAATGTTCCTTTCTCCCTTTGTAATCAACCTCTGTGCTCCCTCAATTCTCCACACTAAGTCGTGTTCACAGGCGGACCAGCCCTTTCGGAAGGAGAAACCTCGATATGGAAAGAGGGAAGAGCTCATCCGGAACGCGTGCCAAGGCCTAGAGAGAAATTGACTTTCGTAGAAATGTGCTTCTCATCACAACAAAGGGGGGGTGGCGAGGAGCTGAACTAGCGATGCAGACGAAAACAAAACACAAAAACGCTAGTCGTCATTTAGGCTTAAGCGCGGGAAAAAAAAGGAGAAAAGAAAAGTGATTCGGGTGTTGGTTCAGGGCTAAGGAGCATCTATAGATAGGCTCAGACACGCATCCTCGTCATCTGCCTCCTTCTTTTCATACTTCCCGCTTTGTTGCAGCAGTACACAGGAAGAGTACGCTTTTCTCTACACTCTGCTGCCTCGCCACCCCTCCTCGATGCGCTCTTGATAAAGAAGATGGACAGCTGATCATAAATCGTCCGCCGTTGCCGTGTCATTAAGCGCAATTGTTCGCATCTTTTCAGGTGATCGAATTCTCCCACTTTCCTTTCATCTCCCTCAGGCTTTCCTCGTTCATCTGCAAGACACAGAGAATCGAGAACGGCACAGAGGCACTAACAAAGCCGCTCAAGGTTCTGCGGCACAACGCTGATTAACCACCACCAATAATTCTTCAGCCTGGGCGCCAAACGTCGGACCTAATGCATTTCATCAACCGACGAGGTTGAGTGTCAAGGACAAGAGAGGCAAAAGAGGAACAGCGCACCCTTATCTTTTGGCTTTGCCGATAGCGAGAATGGCCAGTGCTTTGCAAAAGCTCTTTCGAAAGCGCATCTCGAAGCATCAAATTCAGGAGCAAAGACAGAAAGAACAAGTGGCGACGCTTGCACCAAAGACTGAATCGAGGCCAAAGCAAAATAAGACTTCCAATCAGCCCTACTTGACTGTCAGCAGTCTTAATTCTCCTTCCAGCAGTACTTCTCATTTCCCATACTCTTCTAGGTTGTCACTCGACTTGTATGCTACCGTTGGCTCAGCAGCAGGACTAGAGTCTGCCAGTCCTCAAGACAGACGCACCTCCCGAGAAGAGTACTTCAGTAAGTCTTCTCACCAAGATGGTCGACCAAGAGCATCGACTGTCAATTCGTACGCTATGTCACGTAAATATTCTGGTGGTAGCAATCGAGGATGGAGGACTTCCTCTTTCACAGACGGCGACCCTCAAATGGACCAATTTGGAAGTTACCTGTCGTCGGCAGATCGAGACACCAGCATACAGACACACGGCCACGAAGAAGGAGACGAAGAAGATGTAGATCTGAACACAATGTACCTTGCTCTCAGCCAGAAAGAAGAGCTGAAGCACGATTGGAATGCAGCAAAGCTGGTCTTGATCCCCTCCAAACAACAACAGAGAAAGATTGAAAGGAGAGAATTGGAGAACGACGGCTATCTCGCACTGCATACGTTGCTCCCTTCCAATCTTTTCAAGGATCAGTACGTCTCCGTTCGTAGCACCATCGCGACCAGAAAGTTGCATAGCGGTACAGACCCTTGGAGTGATGTGGTAGTGACTGCCACTCTGGAGGCAGAATCTCACTCTGTGCATATCCTCGTCAGTAGATCCTCTGGCGGAAGTGGTAATGCGATTCGAGAGGAGCATAGGGCTACTGTGCTGGGAGAGACAACGGTGTATCGGAGTAGTGTGAGCAGTAGCAGTGACTCTTTTGCTGTCCAACACAGCGAAGAATCAAGTCCATCCTCTCGACCTAGACTACGCCCCTCTGCGAAGATACGAAAGGAGAGAGTCCAGATTCGAGTACTCACGATCGACGACTTGGTCATTTCCGATGAGTTGATCTCTCTTCTCTACCCAATCGAGACGTCTTCAGCCGGATGTGCAACAGACAAAGCCAGTCAGCAAGGAGTACTTGTAGAAATGTCGAGTCAAGACAGCATCGACACGGGCGACGCAATTGCATTTCCAAAGAGTAGCCCTTCCTCTTCGCCTGCATCGCCTGAAATTGGTGTACCTGAAGATGTCTGTCTCATCCCGTTGAGGAGACAGTTCCTTGCCGATCTTGCTTTCCTACTCGATCCGCCCCCTGAATTGGAGGAGTTTAAAAGGCCATTACAACAAGCTCTCGCTACTCTGGTACGCGCTGCCAATGAGTTCACTGATGCCTACGTTTACGTACCTGGGTTTGATGCCTACAACGTGTCCAGGATCAGAAGGGGTATTCTGTCAAAGTCATGGCAAGCATTTGACAGTTGTGAATGGAACGACAAGGAGGCTGCCTCCCCAGGTTGGCCAGTAGCGAAGCTAGGACAAGAAGGTCGAGCCCGACTTCTGTTACTGCTAGAGAACGTTGTATTAGGATATTGCCATGGAAAATTATACACTTCCATTCGAGCTGTTTACAGAGACTCGGATGAAGTGGTCGATAATGTCATTTACACCTACCACGAATTAGAGATCACCTTGGACGATCTAGGAGTGGGCATACCGGCCATCTGCAGACGACCCGACCTTCTGGACAGAGCCATCTTCATCATGAAACACTTAGGAGACGCCGATGAAGACATGGAGCATCTCTTCCAAGGGGGTAACGACCTAGCTGTGATACGAGCATTGGCTAAACAGGGCGATCCGTCACAGCAAATCAATCGGCTGCTCAGTAAGTTGAACTACACTCCAGAAACGAACAGGAGCAGACTTCGGACGCCTCTGGACGTGCTCGATGTCCTCCATGCCACACTGGAAGAAATAGTATCTGCCATCTCTACGACACAATCTGTGGGCAGCAAAGGCGCGCTAGGAATGGACGAGCTGCTGCCCATCTTAGCCTACGTCATGGTTCGAGCAGGTCCACTGAAGCTTGCCAGTTTGCTTTATTACACCCGTTACTTTGGCTTGAGTGATGCGGTCTCTTCTAAATTGAGGTGAGGCAAGAAGAGTGAGAGGTTGCAAGAACTTGCTTGTATGCTGACGTCGGTACCCTTTGCCGCAGCTGGGCTTTGACTACTCACGATGCGGTGATCGAATACCTGTGCAAAGATCCGCTGCGTCTTTGTTATACCACGAGATCTTCCAGCTCTAGCCTCCGTGCGCAGTCACCCCCGTGCAATACGCCAAGGACGCCTACCTTTCGGTTCGATTCAGCTAGCGGTGGCATACCAATGGAGCCGAATCTGAGTTCTGAAAGCTTGCAACGTCGAAGAAGGTGTTCGTTGCCAGGGGATGCCGTCTTGTCTTCTACCACTGATCCATCTGTGGCCGACACCATCAGCAGCCTAAAAAGCTCTCAGAAGAGTCCTGACCAGACTTGCAGTGCCGAATCCCACGACTCCGACTCAAAAGGCACGTTGGAGGAGAGTAGTGTCTTCAAGGTTCCAGGCCGACCAGCAAGCTCTTATGGCGGGTTCCCACGAACAAGGGTCATGTCTGCACTGGATGTTGTGGGAGAAGACGGAGCAGTGAGCGATTCTGGTAGGGAGTCACCTTCGCTTACATCAAGACCGACAATCTATCGCGGCTCCAGCACATCGAGAAGGACAAATTCCATGTCTAGTTCGACGGACCTTCTCATTCGACCGCAAATTGTAGTTCGACCAAAGAGGAATCCCAACCGTGTCGTGGCAGGATCCGACGCTAGATATCTGTCAAAGGAAAGAGTCAAGGCGAGAGACATGGAGCGAAATCTTAACGTTGGCAGTGCAACGATGATTCGAGCGGAATCGGAAGATGTCGGCGCCTCCAGAAAGGAACCATCAAGCACACTCGGACACAGTTCGATCACCGGCGCCGTTCAAGCAATTCCTCGGCAGATTCGTCGAAAGAGTCTAGATTCCTGGAGTGCCTTTAGCTTCTTTGGAGGCGGGAATATGTCGCCGACAACGGAGGACAGTAGTAGTAGAGCGACTTCAAGAAGCACCACGACTGCTACTACCACTACTACTACCACTACTGGAATGTCGCCAAGCGGCAGTTCCCACGGCATCGCTGCCCCCTTTTCCCCTCCCGTCGCTTGGCTGTCCTCCTGGACTTCTGATTGGGGTCGGAAAGACTCCATCGCTGCGCAAAGCCCCGGCGCTGGCAGCAGTAGTAGCGATGTAGATTGCAGGCCAGAACATGCACCCTCGTCAAATCAATCGTCCTTTCCCAGCACCTCCTCTCTTGACAACAATTCCGCACTCGACATGAACAGCAGCACCCTCCCTTCCCTCCTCTTACACCACGACAGCAGTCTGACGATCAGCGATATCGCGAGCAACAGCAGCAACCACGCAAAGAAGCCGGCTTCGATCAGGTCTACGTCGAGCTCCAGCCAGTCTGCTCACCATCATCAACACCACTCCAGAGCCAGCGAATTGCACTCGCCGCCCGCCGAAAGGAGGTTCAAATCTTCGCGATCCAGACTGCTGTCGATCACGAATCCACTCGAACCGCTACCACCACAATTATACCCAGAAACGGCTGCTGCCAACTACTTCCAGGTGACTTCTCCCGCCAACAAAGACGGTCACTACAACTCTTATCAGATGTCAAAAGTTCTCGTCGGAAGCAGCTCCTTTACGACTTCTTCGGAAATCAGGGATGCGCCATGGTCGCAGGCAGATCAGCTGACGCCGAGGACGTTTACATCTTTTGACGGGAACGGCAACAGTCTCGGATACTTTTCCACTCCCGTCAATACGAACCTTGGCAAGCCGTCGCCCTTCGACAAGAGTGCGGACCCGATGGCTACCGCAAATCGCTCATAGTTACAATCGACTGTTTCTCCTACCTCAGGCTGTTTTTTCCCCCTTTTCACGTACGATACTCTATTCTAGCCACCCTTCGATTTATACTGCCAGTCACGAATCGACGCTCTCTTGACAGGCTCAAGCAAGGGCCTGTCCCGAAAAATGACGACAGATCTTCATGTATTTTATTCTACCTATCATTGTTTGTCAATTATAATAGTATTATTCATTCAATGCTACACTAGCACCTGTGACATCATTTCCACCTTCTGTCTACAATACGCTTGCAAGCCCCCTCTCCCCCTTCTGTCTGCAGGCACTCTCCACAGCAGGGACAAACATTCTCACTGCAAGGGCATGGACGATTCCTGACACTTAAGCAGATAGAAACGCTTTGCAGCGGTGATGGCGTCTTCTAAAGCCAGACCGCCCTCTGATCCTACCCCTTGAGCGCTCTCTGCTTTTCCACCACTCTTTCCGCCTATGCTCATGCACACCAATTCCGACCATTCTCTGGCGTCGAGTCCCCTCTCGACATCGGAATTCGGTACGAAATTCAAGTGAATAGTCTTGGCTAATGTGCTCACTCCGTCGGCCGCTTTAGCCCCACTAGGGTCCTCAACGCTCGAGAATAGGTATCCCGCCTTGCCAATCTTCTTCAGGTGCGTAAGACCGGCTTGAAGAGCTTTGCTGTTATTTGCGACGCTGAACTCTTGCACAATGCATCCGTCCTCCGGGTTCTCTTCAAAGTACCTTGTGATTGCATCGGTCACTTCTTTGCTCTGCGCAGTCAATCGACCTTTGGCGATATTATCGTGCGCTTTTCGAATCGCCTGGAAATCGTCCTTCAGCTTACTCTTCCAGACAAAACTGATCTCGCTCTGGCTAAGTTCCACGCCAAAAGCCTTGAGATCTTGGTCCTTCTTGGCAAAGTCTTTCTCGTCTTTGATGATCACCAATCTGCTTTCATACTCCTTCGCCTTCTGCGTCACTTCCTTTGCTTCATTTCCCGTCACCGCCACTACTCTTCGAATGCCTTTGGCGATGCCGTTCTCCTCCAACAGCACAATTTGCTTGATGTCGCCCGTCTTCTTCACATGCGTACCCCCACAAAACTCGATGCTGGTACTTCTCCACTGCGCATTCTCGACATCCTTCTCAATCTCGTCAACATCAAAGCCTAAGCTGACGACTCTGACTGGATCTGGGTAAGCTTCTCCAAAGACGGCACGCAGACCGGGAATCTGATGGGCTTTGGCGAGCGTCATCTCCTTGGAGTAGACGGAGACGTTCCTCTTGACAAAGTCGTTGCAAATCGTTTCGATCTGGTTCATGTCTTGCACGGCCACACCAGCTTTGTGGCTGAAGTCGAATCGTAGCTTCGTAGGGGCCACAAGCGATCCTCGTTGGTCAATGTGGTCACCCAACACTTCTCGGAGGGCAAAGTTCAAGATATGAGTGCCGGTGTGATTATTACGGATCGGCCATCGACGAGCTTCATCATACTCCGCCAAGACTTTATCCCCGACACTCATGACACCGTATTTGAAGTAGCCTGCATGCAAGACATAGCCCGAAAAGCTCTGAACGTCTTCTACCACAAATTCAGCGATTCCATCAATAATAATGCTTCCCGTGTCACCCTGTTGTCCTCCGCTTTCTGCATAGAAGCTCGTCTGATCTAGAATGATTCCCAATGGCTTTCCCTGGTCGATATTGGCGGCTTCTGTCGACTCAAAGAAGCCCTTATTTTGGTAGATGGTCAAGATCTTCGCCGCTACGTTGCCCGTACCGTACTTTTGTGAATCGTTCGTCTTCGGCAGCTTGATCTGTTCAAGATGACCAAGATCATGAACATCCAGCTTTGGCATGACACTGCCTTCCTTCTGGCTCTTTCCTTTACTAGCTTCCCAACTGGCTATCCTCGCTTTCTCAAAGTCGGTCTCATTAACAGTTAGGCCTTGCTCTTCAGCCATGATGTGCGTCAAGTCAACCGGAAATCCAAACGTGTCGTACAGTCGCCAGACATCTTTGCCCGCCAACTCAGTCACCCCCTCTTCTTTCGCCTTTGCAGCAAATTGCTCAAAGAGCTTTTCCCCTCGATCTAATGTTCTCGCAAAGGACTCTTCTTCTTCGTTGAGAATCTCCTTTAAATCGTCCACCTTTTTGGCGATCTCCGGGAAGAAGTCGCTCATTTGCTCGACGAGTGTCGGCATGAGATCACTGAAGAAGTGTCCGATAGGAACTTGAAAGTACTTGCGAACGTATCTCGTTCCTCGTCGCAGGATTCGTCGTAAGACGTACCCTCTACCATCTCGATCAGGGATACCGCCGTCGCTCATGGCAAAAGTGAGCGTGCGAACATGATCGGCAATGACTCGATAAGCTGTATCAATGCCATCGACATCATCCTTGCCTAATTTACCACTGTACGGTCGTGCATTTGTCAATTCCTGAATGCGATCAAAGAGAGGCTTGAAGACATCAGTGTCGTAGTTTGATCGCTTGTCCTGAAGAACTGATACAAGACGCTCGAATCCCATTCCAGTATCGATATGTTTTGCTGGAAGTGAGCGCAGAGAACCGTCTTGCTCACGATTGTAAGCCATAAAGACGTTGTTCCAGATTTCCAACACATCAGGATCGTCCTGGTTGACCAGGTGTGCTGCATTTCGACCTCCGATTCGATCATAATGAATCTCACTGCAAGGTCCGCAAGGTCCTGTTGCGCCCATCTCCCAAAAGTTGTCTTTTGCGTCACCAGTCAAGATGTGATCGTCGTCTACTCCCATCTCTCTCCACAGGTCACGAGCTTCTAGATCGGCTTCCAGTCCCTGTTTGCTGTCTCCTTCAAAGTAGGTGACATAGAGTCGATCTTTCGGAAGTCCGTATACCTTTGTCAGCAGTTCGTATGCCATAGTGATTGCCTCTCGTTTGAAGTAGTCTCCGAAACTCCAATTTCCCAACATTTCAAAAAAGGTATGATGATAGGAATCTTTACCAACATCGTCCAAATCATTATGCTTTCCACCTGCTCGAATACATTTCTGACTATTGACAGCACGTTTCAAAGAGCCGAGATGTGAATCAGATCCTGCAAGACCTAGGAAGATTGTCTTGTACTGATTCATACCAGCATTGGCAAAAAGAAGCGTTGGATCTTCATAAGGGATCGTCGAGCTACTTGGAACGAAGGTGTGTTGCCTCTCTTGAAAGTAATCGACGAATTGCTTGCGAACTTTCACAGCAGGCCAGTCGCCAAACTTTGACTTGGTCGAGAAGTTGACCGGACTCGGAGAGGTCGTTGTCGTCATTCTGGTGAGCCCGAAAGCGCTATTCTGTTGTCTTCTGAGTAGGAGAGGACTGTAGGTGGACGAGATGAAAGGCGGCTTTCGTGCGAGCCGGTAAGGGGAGGAACCTAGGCCAGACGAAACTGGAAAGTTGTTTGAAGAAGTTAGAGCTGGTGTGAGTCCTTTCCGTACCAGCATACACTCGGCAGAAGGGATATCAAAGCAACAAGTCTGTCAATGAAGCCGTTCAGATAGGATGGGCCGCGAGGCAGGAAAAAGTGAGTCAGTCATTGCAATCTTCTATCTCGCAACTCCCTCTAATATTTTGATATTCTCACGTGGGAAAGGCAATCTTCCCGCGACCCACCAAGGCAAGGACCTCCACGACAGGGCGTCGTGTGGGCGTAGCAGGAGGCATCTAGATAGAGTTGCACCTCAACAACAGGAGACCTTTTCAGACAGCGCAGCATGGCGTCTGACAACACAGCAGAGAACAGCTTCCGATCGCAATTGACAGGTGAATATTAGAAGCAAAGATAGAGGCAGTAGATCAGTCTGATGTTGATCAATCATACATATGTTCACAGGCTTTCGATGGGCGCAAGGCAGAACAGACGACTCAAGGCCGGGCAATGCAAACACAGGAGGAGCAGGCAGTTATCTTTCGACGATCAGCAATAGCATATCTGGATACGTACCCTTGAGAAGTGCAGAGAGAAGCAATGAAGAAGAGGCCTATCTGAGCCTGAGTCGGTGGGAAAGGTGAATAGTCCCTGGAAGTGATTGAGATACGTTGCCAGTTCCTAACGTTCATCTTACCGACATTCATGCACTTTCACTCTGCGCGAATTGCAGATTCCTGGGATTCCTGGCTTGCTTGGCAGGCTCTGCAGTATGCTTCATGTTCTCCTTCATATTTCTGAATCCCATCATATTGGCTGCAAGACCTCACAAATTCGCACTTGCCTTCTCCATGGGCAGCCTCCTTTTCATGGTTGGGTGAGGACCAAGTTCGAGCATAGGCTCCGTGTGGGTTCTTCCCTTGAGATCTATACACTGACCATTTCTCTACTATGCTCTCCTCGTATAGCTTCTCACTTTTGTCTGGCCCCCTCACACATCTGAAGCATATACTTTCGAAAGAGAGGCTGCCGTTCTCTTCTGCGTAAGTGGAACATAGTGTCAAGGATCCTGAGTGAGCTGTTCCTTACTGACGTCACTATCATCTCTCCTCCTTTCCTCGACTCTCATTAAATAGCTACTTTGGATCGCTCGGTCTGACGATCTACTTTGCACTGGGCCCTCGATGGTTACTGCCCACGCTTGCAGCCGCTATTGTGCAAGTACTATCACTTATCACCTACCTGGCTGCCTACTTTCCCGGAGGAACCACCACACTTCGATATGGAGGAAGCATGATTCTTCGTGGAGGGGCCTCGTTACTACCCATATAGTTGATGCTTGTATACCCGCCTCTTTCGACACTCGTCGCTGCCACATTTCGCACGTCGCCAAAGTATAGTATACATCGTTATGCCTGGACGTGAAAGGGGGGGGGGGATAAAGATGCAGCATTTACGTATTCGATCAGGTATGTATGCGTACAAGATCGATGATAGGAAGGGATATGATATAGTATAGGAGGTGCGATATCTCCGAAAGGGGGGAAAGGGGGCAGTGTTCTTATGGACGGCTATATTATACAAGTGATGGGGGTAATAGGGGAAGGGCACCTCTATGTCTTCTGCCCATTGAGGACTCTCTTAGGTCCTCTCGAAAAGGCGACGAGGAACGCAAACACCATGACAAGACTGAAAGTAGCCCAAGCAGAGGCCCAAGTAATTGCTTCACTGCTGATCTGGTTCACTCTTTGCTTGACCACCCTTGGCTTGTACCGCTCTCTGGCAGTAAGAGAATGGTAATCGGTGCCGCTTCGACCGGGTCTGCGCTTCGATGGATCAAGGTCGAGCAATTCGAATTGTTCGTCAGGCACTTCCTCTATGTGTTGATCTTTCTTCTGTCGCCGTTCCTTTGGCTGATCGAGCTCCAGGTCTCTTCGTAGTGCCTGTTGTTGAAGGTGCATCTTCCTCGTGCGGGCAGCACTGTAAGCGAGAGCTCTAACGTCGATCTCTTTCTCCAAGGTAACGTCAAGTTTCCTACTCAGTGATCTGCGATGAAACTCTTCTTCTCTCACGACACCCTTCTCTCGTGCTCTGTTCATGCTGATTTGACCACTTGCGACTCGGTTCCGTAGTGCAATTACTCGCTTCTCACGCAACAGACCTTCCAACGTTTCTCTTTCGTGCAGCTCTTCCAAACTCTCGATCAGTTTGGGCTTTCTCGCTTTCCCCACCTCCCTCTTTGATCGCACGCCAGCCTTTTCCTGCATCCAGTCCAGCAGTCCCCTTCGCCTTACTGGCCTTCCAGATGATTCTTCCAGCAGGCCTAGACTGCGTGCTTCTCTCTCGGTAATCGGTCTCCCGAAATCATCGTCGTCAGCCCAGTGTAGAGGCAGCTTTCTTGTCATGTTCTCGATTCGTTCGTAGCTGTCATGACTAGACTCGATGTCGTTCCTGAGGAAGCCCCGAGGAATGTTATCTTGACTGTTGGTGTCGCACGTCAGGTCTTCATGGTGACTCGTGGAGCCCATCACTGTCAAGTCAGAGCCGGTCAAGACCGCAGCTAGGTGGTCTCTTGTATTACTGTGGGCCGCTTCACACAGATGCCTTGCCTCCTGCCCCGTCGTAGTTGAGTCACTGTTCACTGACCATTTCAGATCGGCAATGTCTGAATCTGCTTCGCTGGCTGCCTTGACGCTGTTGAGACTCGCTCGACTCCCCAAGACAACGGAATTCAAGCTGGAGCTTCTTGGTGGCAGCGCAATCTTCCCCATTGGCTCATCAGAAGGATCATGCTCGTCGTTGAATCCTCCCAACTCGCTGCCCAACGTTCTTCTCTCATCGTAGCGATGGCTTGACTGCTCATAAGGGTGTTCTGGAGTAGTAAAGGAAGGCTGACCGTTCCAGTGACGCCCTGCTGCAAGTATCGATTCCTCATCCCCTCTTTTCTCCCCCCTCGCTTCCTTCCTATGCTGTACAATCTCACTAGAATCATCATTCCACAACCTGCCATGCGATGCGACCTCCCCCTTCGCAGTCGTCCGTAGATCGTCGCAGCTGGGTGTGATGAAAATGCGAGGCTGCGAGGATCTCCTCTTTGTTCTTCCCTTGACTGGGGACTCGAAGTGACTACTTGACTCACTCTCGTACTCGCCCTCGTCTTGGCCTGCGTGAAAATTATGTTGACTCTCCAAAGCAACCCGGAGTGCCTGTCTTCCTGCGATGCTGTACCGGTTGCCCGGTGCTCGTCTCTTCCTTGCTATGAAGGGACTGATGTTTGCAGAAGCTAGAATACTCTCCGACAAGCCCTCCAGATGGCTGCTGTCTTTCCCACTCATACGACCACCCTCCCATTCGGAATTCAAGACAGTGACATTCTCCAGTCCTTCGTAAGCATCCCGAATCCTCTCTCCCTCCTCCATCGCTTTGCCAATCCTGCCATCGATCTCTGTGCCAGTGATAGCGAGCAGTGCATTTGTCTCTTCTAATTCTCGAATCTTGGCCATCAGTTGTGCGACCAGTGCACGTTCTGGTTTGCTTTGAGATGTAGTCGAAAGCGACGACTCACTCTTTGCAGAGACAGAGTCAGAAATAGACACGCCCCTACTATGTATTGATCTTGAACCGTTCGACGGAGTTTTCCGTACTTCTGAAGATGTATCTGCCACCTCTGAGGCGGCACTACCCATCGGCGAAAAGGACGCAGCGCCACCCTTCTTCCACTTCAGTCCTCTCCGTTTCCACGTACGTTTTTCCTTTTCGCCTACCTCTACGTCTTTTGCCCAGGCACTATTCTCATTGGCGACTTTACTATGCTCCAATTCATTGTTCCTCTCCGTCGCAGCCTCTAATTCGCCCCGGAGACCATCTATCTCCCAATTCAGATTCTTGAGTCTTCGACCACCCGCTTTCTTTGCTTCCTCGGCTTCCTGCTGAAGAAGAGCAAGCTGTTCCAGCAGAGTCTCGTTCTGTTCACTGAGCATATCCAATTGGCGTTGAGTCTCATTGGTGAATTGAATTTGGGCCAAACTTCGCTCTTGACTCCCGAGTCTCCGCTTACTCTCCGGAGTGGGGGGATAGGAAGCAACAAAGCAGTTGTTCCTGCTATTGACTTCACTGTCGAATTGTTCCTTGTCGCGATACGACGCTGACGCTGACGAGAAACTCGTTGTAGGCAGATATCCGTCTCGTAGAGATGAGCTGCGGGAAGTTGTAGCAATGACGGAGTCTCTGGAAGGTGAGTCTGCTACTCTCGTTTTAGCCCCTGCCATGAAGATGGCTCCAGACCCTCGAGAAGAGTTCGAAATGTCGCCTTCCTCGTCAAAGTAATTGCTAGCAACCGCACACTGAGGTCTAGGAGTCTCATCTTGCAAGTCATCATCAGCGTCAATGTTCATCGTGGGAGGTGAATACTGGGGAAGGGTGTATGCTAACGACTCGTCGTCGTTGAAGAATTGTGGGAAGCTGTTGACACTGTTCAGGCGAGTCAATATGCCTTCGTGCTTACTTCTCAAGCTTATGTTTTTCTCCAGCAGTGCCTTTCCGATCGCCGCTGCAATGCCTAGATCTCTTTCTCTTTCCTTTATGACTTGGTTGGCCTGCATTAGTAACACTTCCAGTTCTTCTCTCGGTAGGTTTCCTACCCACTCGGCATCAATAGAGTGCTCTGATTCGTTCCCAGATTCAGTGGAGGAGCGATCGTCCTCATTCGCATCTCTATGCTCTCCAATAGAATGGTCGGGTCGAAACAGCGAACTCAACGCTTCCAGACTTGGAGATGACTGCCGATCGGCTGAGAGTCCTGAAGTCTGAGCGTGTTCTTGGCTGCTGCTTGAGCTGGACAATCGTCTTAAACTTCCTCCTTTGATGCTCGGCAGCTTGGCTCCTTCGTGAGAGCTGCTGTCGAAACTCTTCTCGCGACTGTTTGCATCTCTTTTGATTGACTTGCGAGCTCGAAGCCTGTACCGCGAAGAATTGTCGAGAGCAGCGGTGAAGTCAAATGGAAGATCTAGCTCGAGATCCCTCTCCATCTCCATTCTGACGACGTCTGTTCTGCTATGTCGTCCGGTTGGCGATGCAGAAGACGTGCTGGAGCGACTGACTGTATGCTGTAGAGAGGCGTCGTTCTCTTTTGAAGCTCCTGCAACAACCTCACTCGGTGATGCCATTTTGGCTGAGTCGACCTTTGCGGCGCTTGTCCTTCGACTTCCTGGAGGTCTAGGTCGATTCAGGTGATTCTTAGGCGCTATGTCGGTCAGCATGTTCCTTCGTTGTCCCTAGCTGGCAGCTGATGACCGGAGATGGAGCAGGGGAGGGACTGCCCCGACAGAAGAAGTCGGATATCGTTGTGGTGTCGATGAAGTTGTACCGTCAGTGCTCACGCTGTGTCTGCCAATATCACCATGTCTCCGCTTCAGAAATAGGAGCCCAAACAAAACAAAAACACAATCGAAAAGAACAATGGAGCAGAATTACCAGATCTCACAGAGGAGACGGGCGGAGTTGGCACCTCTTGATTCTAATGATATGATTCTATTGACCAAGCGCGGTGGTTGGATCAGAGATGGAAGGGGGCCAGGCAATACATTTTCGCGCGTGAAAAAGGCTAAATTAAGGGTTACAGGAATGGGAGGCCATCCTCTCTAGCAAAAAACGGAGGTGCCTGGCTGCTGCTGATCTGCTTGTGTCAAAGGCTTCCGTCCAAGCAGACCGTCTGCTGTCATTCTAAATGATAATGAAGGCGTACTTCATTTTAAATTAAATAAGTAGTAAAGGCGAATACGTCAGTGAGACTTCAGAAGGGAGGGGGGTCGAAAAAAATTCCAGGGCCTATCTGGACTCCCTTGGACGATTTTGAGTTTCCGTCCAAAAAGTGTTGTTTTCGTTGGCAGTCCTCCGGGGTGCAGACGCCTGGTACACGCGTTCGGCTCTCGTGTTTGCCAAGTAAAGCTCGCAGGATTTTCGCGGTCGAAATTCGTAGAGCACTTAATTCTCCTTCCTGAACAACGCATTACGTAACTACAGTGTATTCTAGATTGGTATATGATTAGATTCCGCAAAAAAGGGCTCCACTTTGATGACAGCTTCTCACACTGCACGACTGACTAGATAGATGCGCAGGATAGACCTAGGACATGCACATCGTCAAGTGATTGCTCTAGCTCGGATTAGTCCTCCTCCTCGCCTTTTGATGGCACCCAAACGGCTTCAAAGACAGCTCTCGGCCTCGTCGTCGAAGTCTTCGTCGAGCGAGGAGTCACATAACAATAATACTAACGGTAAAAACGGTAAAGGGCTAGAGGGTCTATTACCGAAGCCGTGTTTTACATGCGCTCGACAGATCACCCCCAGAGCCAAGTGGGCAAAGAATTGGCCGTCGATAAGATACTGCTCTGATCATTGTAAAGGGTGGAAGAGCACAGTAAAAGTCGGCACAATAGACTATAGTGGGAATGGAGAGAATGTCGAAGGAGATCCTACAACCTCTTCATCGCTCTTGGAAAAGTGCATAACGATGAAGTCGCCTACCATCTTGCTTCACCTGGATGCATGGTTAGAAGGCACTATCCTAGAGGCGGTGAAGAATGGTCCAGTGGACAGAATTCAAAAGAAAAGCCAGTCGACTGCCGCTATAGGATTAGAGCAGATCTCTGTGTTACTGCACAAAGACATAGAAGAAGGGAGCTCGAAAGGTGGAACGGACACCCCAGCTCACTATACCTTTGTCAAGAACGAAATCCTGCATCAAAACCCTGGCGAACGAGAAATGATTCGAAGAGCAGCGAGAAGACTGGTCATCTTAGATCCCGAGACTTGGGCCTACACGCAGCATCTCGGACCTTGCGAACAGCGAGTAACATTGACACAAGAGAAAGGCAAGAAGATCTTGCGCACCCTTCAAGACGTGTCTTTCGCAAAAGGGGAGATGTACGTCCAACTCCGGAAATTGCATGACTGAATAAATGGTGTGAATTGCTTGCAAAGTATAGTACATGATGATGCAGGATAGCAGTACACGGCTTGCAGGCCGATTCAATCTGACAATTACAAAATTTGACAAAACTTCTTTGATGCGCACGAAGAATGGTGGGCTAGATAGATTCTTCCCTCTGCTTATAGTAAACGCTTCTTCTCCTTATTTTTTTCGGTTCTCCACTGCTGTTTTCTGGTTCGCACTCGCTTGGCATACTGCAACATGGACGTGGAGAAGACCATCTCTGAACGCTTTTGATCGTTTTCAAACATTCTCTCCATGGCCAGCTTCTCCTTACGCAGTACTTCCAACCAAGCGTCCTTGTCTCTCCAGTCGTCAGACGATGGCGACGACGACGACGACGACGACCGTATCTGACTCCACATTTCCACTTCCTTGTGTACCTGTCTCTGCAGCTCTACATTGTCCGCCTGCCTCTCTATTCGTCTTGACCGATCGGTTATACGTTTCAAGATCATCATGGTGATATCATCAGGTTGGGTCGGCTTGAATCGTAACAGCGGCGGATTCGAGATGGTGGGTGGCAGAAGGGCACCGGAAGGTCGAGGTCTCGGCTTTGCTTCCTCTTCTAGCGAACGACAGTACCTGCCTGCAGTCGTGTTCCACGTTCTCTCATGCTGCTGTCTCCCAATATCTTCGTTCTCTTGCACCAGCCGCTTCCTTGCTTCCTCATCACCCGCTCTCTGTCTCTGAAAGCTATCCAGCATGACGCTACCACGCTCAATCAACTCGTTTGTCTTGCGCGGACTTGTGCAGTGACGTCTTGCTCTCGTCAACCCACGAATCATACGCAGAAGAGCTACATACTCTGGGGGACATTCCTTCACGAGAGGCTTGTAAAGAGAGTACAAGATCCTCCATCGGTGTTCGCGAGTCTTGTAGAACGGCACACGAAGACGAAGAGGCCGAGGTGGGAACTGATCCACGATAGCAGCTAACGAAGCAGGAAGAAGCGACGGCGTTGACGACGGAGGTAGCGTGATGACAGCTCCAGTATGAAGACTCATCGTCGAGCCAAAGGGAGAATCTAGCCTCTTCTTTCTCACGTCGCTGCCAGGCCTTGTTCTCGCATTAGCAACAGTCTTGGCAGATGCTCTTCCTTTTCGACTACTTGCAATTGAGCCAATCGATGGATCTTCTTCCTGGAAATTGCGTTGTCTTTCTGACATCTTCACTCGCTGTTCGAGCGCTGATATCTCTGCAATATTGTCAGATGCTTGTGCTTGCAAGTATCGGAGTCCTCGGTCGCCGGATGATCGATGACTCTGTGTGGACGGCTCATATCTCGGAAGTCTGAAGTCGATCTTCTCCCCTTCTGGCACCAGATGAGCTTTCAAGTCGTCTTGGAGCAGGCTCTCCTTCTTCCCCATCGGACTTCCATCAGGATGAAGCGAACCTCCATGTGTCTTAGAAAGGGTGTCGTAGATGTCTTCTGCCGTTCCAGGAGGAATTGGCCTGGGTTGACTCGGTGTAACGCAAGGATCATCGGCCTCCTTACGCAACACCTTATCGATGTCAACTTGAGCAAAGAAAGCGACACCCTGAGGCAGGTTGTCCATCTGCAATTTGTGTGCAAACATCGATCTAGTCCAGAGGTTTGAGATCTGAAGCGCTAGAGCCACACGGTGAGCATCTTCATCTTTCGCCAGATATCGGACTTCGTCATGCACGCTGATCATGAATCGAGCTTGCAGATCATACGTGCTGATCAAATGCTCCATAGCAGTGATGATCAAGTGCAAGTAGTCCACTCCACTCGATTGAACGACCCAATTAATTCGACTGGGCATATAGTCCCCCTCTCCTTGCACCTTTCCTCCCCCTCCCCCTCCCCCTCTGCCGAAGTTAGAAGACTTTGGCAGGTACTTCTTGGATAGCGCAGCAGTGACTCCGCAGTCGAGGGCTGGTGTCTTTGGCTGCTCGCTCAGCGCGATCTCTTCTAATTTGTTGAAGACATAACTCTCTGTACCACCGTACCAGAACTTTCTCCCAAACATGTCACTTCTCTGTGTGTTTGTCCCCTTTGTACTGGCGTAGAGCTCTTTTGCTTTTCGTGTTGCTTCTTCACTGGACATCGTTGGGTTGGCTTTCAAGAGCAGCTGCGAGGAATGGCGAATACCGGCACCATAGATGCGAGAGTAGTTGAACACTTTGGCTTCATTTCGACTTGTTCCCAGAATACTGGCTGTCTTACTATGCAAGTCTGTCCCCATCGACTTACTTCCTTCCAAGGTCATCCATCCAATCGCCGTCGCTCCATGCATGCCAAACTGTGCATCACCCATCACGCTGCATATCCACAGCTCCTGACTATCCACGTCTGCTCCGACAATTGACCAGCCAGGTGGTGCTTTGACGAGTGCCTTGAGCTCGGATCCCACTCGATTGGGCTTCGCATTGGAAGCGGTCAGCCAAGTCTTCTCGATCGCCCTCCGCGTTACTGTTCCCATGGGAATAATGGGCGGCAAGATGATTCCCTTTTTCCTTTTGCTTTCACTTTCGTCGTCTTGCCGTGCTCCACTGATGCCGACTGGAAATTGGACGATACCATCACTCTGCCCTTCCCACACGACCATCTGCTGTCGAACCCGGTCTCGCACACCGATCCAATAACTACACTGCGCGTTCATCTCCAGAGCGTCTCGAGCGACGAGCCGTCCCTTTTCATCAGGATGTTCACTCTGCAGCGTACCCTTCTCGAATAATGGCAGGAATCCTTTGCTGAAAGGGCTGCCGACGTTCGAACCGTCACCGGCAACATGAGGCACTTTGTAGTACCTTGGAGTGATGCGGTTCGGGTCGATCATCTCGCCGTCTTTCCCTCTTGCTTTATCAGCAGCATCAGCAAGTCGAGAGGACACTGTTCTGGTGATGTCGTTGCGGAAAGGCTGATCAGCGGGATGGTGAAACGTGATCGGGTTTTGCCTAGTGGTGAGCGGTTCCACGCTCTCTTGAGGATCATATCGAAACACCCATCCGTGCTCTCGACTCTGATGAAGTGGGCAACTTTGCCATGTGACACACAGTAAGATAGGGGAAACTTTCGTCCGAATCGTCACTTCTAGTTGGCCTGTCGCAGGTTTATACAGATCCCAATACCATTTTGGCCACCAGACCTGGTCCTTGAGCTCCCCTGAGCTTTCGTCTGCGTCGTCCGTGATGATCTCCGGTATGAATTCGGAAGGGGTCCAGTCGAGTAGTGCAAGTTGCGAATCTCGCTTGACGATTTCTTCATTGTTGTTTGCCATGGCCACCAGTGCATCGGCCGCCTCTCTCAAGCATTGACGGACCACATCACTGTCCGAGCCCATTCGGATTGCAGTCAAGGCAGCCTCTCCCACTTTCCCCAACTTACTCTTGACATCGAATCCTGCGTCTTTTCTCAAGTACGCTTGTCGTAACGGCGATCCCTTCAAGTCAATGTCATCCTCCATCGAAGAGCCTTCAATGACCCATTTTCCATCTACTGATCGCTTCACAATCGGTCTGTCACTTTGATGCAAGCGCAGGACGGTGGGTGCAAGTGCCATCGTTGGTCCTATCCCAGACGCACTTTTCAGCACTTTATCTCTGTACCACCGTGGGACTAGCATCTTCTTTGCATCCGTCTCGGCGTCAGTAATGGCGGACATCGACTTGTCCTTCTTGGGCTTCTTCGGTGTCCAGTCTAATTGACTAGCCCACTTCTCCTTCTCCCACCACAGCTTCGGCCTCAGTCTTTCCCTTTCCTCTCTCATAAGCTTGTCGGCGTACGTCAAATCCTTCATGCCATCCATGTCTTCTAAACGGACCTCGGCTGCCTCCATCGCTTGATCCCAACTGACTCCCTCTGTCCCTCGCGTTCGAAGTTGCTCTGCAAGTTGTACTAAGTAATTCCAGACATCGTTGAGTGCCGACTCGTACTTTACATCGCATCTCTGGATGTAGTCAATCCATTCATCATCCACTGGCAGTATCGGGCTCCCCAGTCCCAAAACACCGGCTACAGTAGCAGGATTCGGACAGTTCTGTACAAAGGCAGGCCAAACTTTGCGGAATACCTTGTGGGTCACGAGAACATCCGTTGCACAATAGGTAAGTAATTTGTTGAGCATCCCTAGAATCTCTTCCCGACTTGTGCCATCTATAAAGACGTTTCGTGCCTCTTTGGAAAGTTCGATATTGCAGTGTAGCTTGGCTACATCTGCCAACGAATTCTTGGAAGTGACGTCCTGCCAGGCCATTGAGATGGAGGAAGAGATGTCGTTGTCCTTGGACGAATCAGAGCTGAGATCATCCAAAGGCACTGTAGCCTCGGGAGCAGCTTCCTTCTGCATCTCGTACACCAGCTGATCAAGATCCAATCCAGCCAAGACATCCTCGTCCACATCTTCACCACCTAAAATGGATCGAATGACACTCTTCTTCGAATCTTCCACATCATCTTGATCGAGCATCTTTTCCAGGGCTCGACCTTTATTGTGACGTATCCAAGCACCCCGCTGAGGGCTCGATATACCTCGAGTAGCAACATGCAGAGACATTGTGTCTAGAAAGCGCAAGTTTCCTCTTTTCAGCGTGTACTCATCTTGAATCCTCGCTCGATCATATCCAACGTTATGACCAATCAAGAGGCGGGCAGGCTGACTCGATCGACCCGACGGATTGTTTGGGCCAAAGGGAATAAGGTGATCTTTCTCTTCATGCCTGTTCCCTTCTTGCAGCAGCCAAGGACTTAGCCATGCATACCAAGCATTGAGCCCAGCAGCTGTTGCCATCACCGCAAATTGGCTCTCTTGAATCATTGTCTCGACATCGAAGACCAGTGAACCATCTTCCGGCAGAGGATAGTCTACTTGCTCACCATCACCGAGGGCACTCGACTTTCCATCTTCCGATCTCAAGACAGGGTAGCGTACCCAACCAGGCTTCTTAATCCATTTTGGCAGTATCGGCTTGAATTCGTCTCGAATTGCACTATCGAGGGTTAGCCATTCTTTTGTGTTCAAGGTGTGATGATTTTCTTCTTCGGATAGAGTGCTTGAGCTTTGCTCGTTGGCAACCTCCTCTGGTATCGATTCTTGGACGCAGTCAGCTGCTAGGTTGTGTGCCATTCCAAGCCAAGGTTGAGCAGCTTGCCTTCCGAGATTCCAGAAATGTTGACTGAGATCATCGCCTTGCAGGGGCGGAAGATCAAAATTAATCGGCTTTAGAGTAGATGCTTGCTCGGGTTGCAAGCCATGAGTGTGGAGATGATGCTGAGATAGGGACAACGCCTCTGGCTGGACTAACGGAACCCTTGCTGTAGTGGGTGGGAAGATCTGTGCATACAGAGAAGGTGACAATAGCTGTACACCTACAGGATTTCGAGGAGCTAAGCTGTCCTCTGTCTTTTGATCTCTTGCCTGCGCAGCATTGCTCTTCATTCTCTGCCCACTGCCATTATTACCTTCTTTGAACACCTCTTCACCTCCCACAAAGTGGTGATCAACGGGGACTGCTGCTCGATACCGCCTCTGCTCGTTGGGGATAGTCCCTCTCTGACTGCACCATGTCGACGCGATGAGGAGTGCATTCCAAGAACGATCGCCTGGAATGCTCTTGAAGATAGTCCGAGCACTACCGAGCCTAGAAAGCCTCATCCGGGCAAGCAATCACTGGCACCGCTCCCAGTCGAATCTGTACTGTATTAGTGCGAGAAAGAACGCCTTCAATTGTGATGGCAAGACTGAGTACCGTACGCAGAGGCGAAGACTAGAGGGAGGACGCTTTTGTAACGTCACGTTCAAGCAGCTCCACTTGGATTTTGGCTCTTTTTTTCTTTTTAAGATTTGTTGAGAAAGCGGTTGCGAATTAATAAGATTTTCACTTCCAAGATCCAAATAACTTTCTTCTCGACGACGCTGATCGGGAGAAGAGGGACGTCTGTGTCGTATAGACCATGTTTCTGCGGCGCTCGGAGAGGCACCTCTTGCCGTTGTCCCAGGTGGCATCCACATCGTACTCTACTCAAACTGCCCAATCTCTCACACGAACGATCTCACAGAGGCAGCCATGTCGGCCACCAAGGGTGAGGCCAATGAGGAGGCATCTGACCACCTTGGACATCTCCGAGAAGCAGAATCTTGCAGAAATAAGAGATCTGAAGTCAAAGATAGCTCTGCTCGACAGGCAGAAGGAAGCGCAAGCAGCTAGCGAGCAGGCTGGAGAGCTAGACGAGGAGACTTTGGACATGGTGTACCATGCACTCAACTTTGCCGACCCCATGACTCCAGAAGATCTACGATTAGAGACAAGAAGGAAACAGAAGAGCCTGGAAAGCGCAGTAGGCGACAAACACTACCTAAATACATGGCAAGGGCGAAGGATCCTGCAGCGCCTGGTCACCCTGGACAGGCGCTTGAAGGATTTCCACCCAGCGGCAAATATCACAATCGAAGCCAAAAGTGAGCAGAAAGATCCCTATCGAGATGTTGCAGCTCTTCTGAAGGGTAGGAGCGATGCTTCAGACAGTAAGAGGGAAGAAAAGGACTTGTCGTACCCGAGCAACAGCAGGGAAGGAGGAAGGGGGAAGGAGATGCTTGGGGAAGGTAGCAGTCTAGATGCAGCCATCTTTCTAAATGCGACAGCTAGGGAAGACCTACTGAGTAGACTAGAGGAGTTGTCGTGCCCTTCACAAGACAAAACGGCACACGAGGTCAAGGACGGAGAAGCGATACCTCTTGGTATTGCAACTAAGCAGGAATGGGAAGCCCTTATAGTGGCCTTTGCATATGCCCGCGATGAAGACAAAGTGGGCAAGTTACTTGAGACAGCAGAGCTCAGTGGTCATAAGTCTTTGTTAAAGGATCTGATGAATGCGGCTCTTGACATCTACGCAGAGGATGGTAACATAAGACGATGTCAGACGTTGTTCTCCTTGATGACCACGAAGGGTATATTTCCTGATGATTACACCCGCCACTGTCTGGTCAAGGCGCAGGTAGTCGCTACTCGATTAGAAGGTGCTCTTGATCTATTGAAGGATATGGAAGACAGTATTCCCGCCAGCATGCAAACATATACTTTAGTAATAGAGCACTTGATCAAGCACAGCTCAAGTTTCAAGCTGCAAGCGAAAGCCTGGACTCTATTCTACAGGATGAGACTGGTCGCGCATCCCATTCCCGATGCCCCACTATATGCTCTCATGATCCAAGCTTGTGCTTTGGGAATCCCGCAACCGAATGCCAATCTCTGGAAGCCAAAGGACCCGCTTTCGTATGGTGGCAACAATAAGCAACAGCAACGGCTTCTTGATCTATCACGAGCAGCAAAGCCAGACACGGAAAGAGCTCTGGATCTATTTCGAGAAATGACGACGCGCTACAGCATACGACCGACTGTCGACGTATACACAAGGGTCATCGCGGCTTGTGTGAAGAGGAAAGATACGTATGAGAAAGGATTTGAAATCTTTCGAAGTATGGTAGAGATGGAGAGGCATCGATTGAGTGGTCAGGATGAAGAAACAGTATCGTCCTCTTCATCTTTTGCACCGTCTCGAGCGACGTACGATGCCCTTCTACAAGGCTGTGCTCGGAGCGGAGATCTGTTGAGGGCTAGGTGGATCTTGGCAGAGATGTTGCGAACGGCTACATCGAAATGGAAAGAGTTGAAAAGTAGAGAGGAAAGGGGAGCAGCGCTGGAGGACTGGGAGATACGCGAGGTTGAGACAATGAGGCCGAACGAGAGAACTCTGACAAATGTCTTCTACGCCTATGCCAGCTTTACACCACCGGCTGACCAGAGAAGGCCACTCGTTTCGGCGACGGAGAAGTCTGGAAGTGTCGGTACTCAAAGAAAGGAGGAAGATGCAGACTCGGATGATGGAGCTGAGCTGCTCGTCGCAGAGCAGACAGAATCATTGCAAGAAGGCCGAGCGACAGATTTCATCGACGAAGATACGCTAACATACCGGCTTCCAACTACTAGCAAAGCGATCTTCCGTGAAGCTACTGCTTTGATGGAACGTATCAAGGAAGACTTCGATCAACAAGGTGGACTCTTGTCTTCCGTCCGTCCAGATCCACAGCTTATGCACAGCTACATTGCCGTCATTTCACAACACTGCCCTGAGTATCAACGAGTGGCGCAACTGAAGAAGGTCATGCTCGTTAGCGGGGAAGAGTCGGAGGCAAAGTCACTCTTTGAGTATTTCGGGCTTCGCATCAACGGTTACACATGCGAAGCAGTCTTGGATGCCTGCAGCAAGATGACTTCTCATCCAAAGCTCATTGATCTTGCAGAGAACGTGTGGGACCAGTGGATCGCTATGGGCGGAAGCAGTGATCTCTTTGCAAAGGATGAGACGAGAGCGAATGAGCTGGGCTTCAGTAGTCGAATCGTGGCAAAGTGTTGGGCTTCCATGATACGAGTATACGCTAAAGCAAACGAGCTTGACACAGCGATGGGCCTGTTGCGTCAATTCGCACAGCTGTACCCGCCTGCAGGCGTGCAAACGATTCCCGCGGCAGGCGTTGATTTGCCGCCACCACAATCACCACCATCACCTCTACAGAGCAGTCAACAGGTTGACCGAGCACCTCCCATCCTCTTCTCCAAGCCCTCGCTTCCTTCCAAGACGACCATGGGCAATTGTTCCCTCAAGCAAGCTGAGCACAGCAGCGACGAGCATGAGATCCAATCGCCAATTTTGCTATTTCAACCGATCCAGCTCCTGCATTTGCGATTGGTGGAAGCGGAAGATCGGAGAAAGGATTTGGATTACCTGACTTTCCTGATTCGAATGTATACCAAAAGTCGCATTCCGAAGATGCCGCAATCACTACGAGGAGCGGACATGATCAGTAAGCAGTCGGCGATGAGCAAGATTGTTCAACAGAGATCGTCGTCCTCCTCTTCCTCTTCCTACCCATCGTCGTTTTCCCCTCGTCGTCACCATCTGAAGCGGTCTTACGGATGATTGCATGTATTCACACTGTACTTTTTACGCAATAGCTTACCACTCACATTGTACCTTTTTATGCAACACCTTTACCACTCACTCTCATTGAAACGCTGGTATGCAAACACGATATAGAGAGAGAGACAGAGCTCGCAAAATGTGATGAAGAGAGAGTAGAATGTGTGTACAGAGCAATTATCAAGGTTGTGGGCCCAAAGTGGCGCAGTTAACTTTTAACCCTTTCATAGCTTCTGATCTTGAGGGAACTGACGCAGAGCTTGTCTGATGCCCAGGTCGGCCAGAATCTCCTCCGAGCCTCCCAAGACGGCATCAAACTTGTACGTCCTTTGGAACATCTCCACAAAGCTGCCCATTCCGGACTTCGTCAAACCTCGGCCTCCCAATAGGTTGACCGAGGTGTCTGCTACGTTGTGTGACACTCGTGTAGACCAGGACTTCAAGAGGGCGACCTGACCAGCGAGATGTAGAGCTTGTTGCTTGTAGCTCATCTTGCACATCTGATACGTGACAGATTCCAACCAGTTCTGAGCGGCTTCTGCTTGTGAAATGACGTCGGCCAGCTTTTGACGAACGACGGCTTGACCGTGCAGAGGCTTGCCGAACGCCTTTCTTTGGTTTGTCCACAGCAGCACCTGCTCACAGATGGCTCGACTCGCTCGAATGGTCGAACAACACATGACCCATCGCTCGTGATTGAAGTTCGACAGGACAATCTGGATTCCCAGGCCATCTTCGCCGACCATGTATCTCTTCGGTACCTTGACATTGTCAAATGTGACGTAGGCTGTTCCTGCTGTTGTACTGTATGAAGTCTTGATCTGTTTGGTCTCTACGCCTCCTGCGGAGCGGGGAACGCAGATCACGGCGAAGCCCATGTCGGTCTTGACAGCCGTCGTGAAATAGTCGGCGAACATTCCGTTAGTGATCCATTTCTTGGTACCGTTAACAATGTAGTGCTCTCCGTCCTCGGTGAGTGTGGCGGTGGTACGGATTCCCATGACATCAGAACCAGCAAAGGCCTCTGAGATCGCCAGGCAAATGTACTTTTCACCAGCAAGGACTGGTTCAACAATCTCCTTTCTGAGGTCTTCCGAGCCAAAATTCATGATGGGAGGTAGTCCAATGACCATGCCTCCTTGCAAACCATCACCGAATCCACGAGCTCCCATTCGAACGAGTTCTTGTGTAATGACGAGCTCGTGGAAGTAGTCGAAGTCTTCTCCTTTGACGTCACCAAACAGCTTTCGACCATACAGGTGCTTTCCTGGTCCCATTCGCATTGCATTTAGACCGTTGGCACCCATCTCCTGTACTAGATCGACGTCAGGCCTCTTGCCACTGTCTTCGCACTTCTGAGCAACCTCGGTGACTCGCTCGTCTACGTACGCCCGGATCGCTCTTTGTAGCTTGCGATGCGAGTCATTGTAGTAAGGAGAAAAGTAGTTGGGCGTCAACCACATCGGTTCTGCATAAGGCACTTTAGACGGTGCGCCAGGCTCAGCTTTCTTGATGATGGATTCTTCACCCTCGATCTTCCCGATTATTAGCCTCTTGTACTGAGGGCGAAGGAGTACCTCATGCTTGTGCAGACCACTGTTAGAAGGATACAGCAATGTTAAGTTATGCGCGCCCCCTATCGCCGCCTAGAGAAGGTCTCTCACAAGAAAATCTCGGTGCATTCTTGACCGGCTACTTCCTCGTCGTAAAAGACTGTCTCTCCACCGGGGTGCTACAGCAAAAAAAAGGGACGCACTGTTTTCAGCCATCACTTCTGAACCTCTAGTCTGCCATCACTGCACTCACGAGCTCTGAGAATTTGGAGACGTTGTACACAATTGCATCAATCACGATCCACAGATCACCAGCCTTGTTGTGCTGTTATAAGGCATGTCAAGGGTATGCTGTCAGACAATGAGGCACGTAGAAACGCAGAGGTTCCTTCTTGTGTGGCACTGACCTTTGAGACTTCATCGCGAGAGAAATTTTTCACCTCCTTTTCTGGTACTACCGCGGCCATTGTTCAAGCAGACTACGAGGACGAGACGTGTGGAAGGAGGGGGCAAAAGATGAAGATAAAGCTCAGAGTATCCTGATCTGGAGAAAAGAAGTAGAAAAGAAAAGGACGAAAGGAAGAGCCAACTATTAGATACCTATCAGATTTAGGGTGTGTTGTGTGTGTCTTTGGCTGCCTCCTCTTGCCGTATTACTAAGGAGTACGCTCTCGCGTCCAATGGGAAAAGCCGAGCCCGGCGCTAATAAGATTATTTAGGGAGGGGGAGGTGGGGGTCCGCTACATTAGGGCGTTAGGGGAGTCTTTTCACGCTTTCACATGAAGAAGGAGAGAAAAACAAGCCCGCGTCTGTGTTAGGATGCCTCGAGAGTGGAGAATGTATAGATAATTACGACGACGTGATTTAGTAATATTAGAGACAATGCTCGAGAAGACAGGCTAAAAGTCAGACAGTCGCTCTCCCTACAGAAACAAGCATAGTCGCTGGATACTCGACCGTACTTACGAGAATTAAAGTTACAGGCCCAGCTGTACACATAGCTTGTTGTGGAGACGGAGAAGAACAATAGAAAGAAAGTAGATCCAGTCTCTTCTTGGCTCACCCTTTAGCACGGCGTCTCTTTGGGGCTGGTGAATAGAGGACCGACATCCACCCCCACTACCCCGCATCTCCACCACTTTAGGGATGTATAGATATATTAATAGACTATTTTGGACTTCTTGCGTCTTTTCTTCAGGCGAAGTAGGCACTCATGCAGCCAAGCTAGGGCTCTCAAGTGTTTGCATGACTGACTCTGACGTGAAGAAAGAGGGTTGTTCAAGCAGAAGAAGTGCCCCAAAAGTACCTGCCCAGATGCAATACAAGATAAGATGAAGGAGTGAGACGCGTGCTAGGAGATGTTTGTAACTCTGTGATAGGGCTGGGATCTTGGAGCGACACACTGAGTCTGTTTGATTTGTCCAGGCCAGTGAGACAGTGCATTTCATATTCCACCTGTTGATCTCTACGGCAAAATGGCGGTTGCGAGTAGCGACTCCACCGCTGCCTCGGGGCAAATCAGGGACGACGTCACAAAAGGCACAGGGAAAATCCTCGAGTACTCGGTAGAGACTGTCAGTGATGATATTGTAGACTGGAGGTTGCAAGTGACTTCAAAGGGCAGTGGGAGGAATCGACAAGCTCAGTGGTATCGAGAGCGACGTCTCACACCTGAAGATGAAATAGTCGATAGTCTCATCGACGCAAAGACTGGTCGAGTAGTCTGGACTTCACATCGTCCGACAAGAGGGTGGTATCTACATCTGAAGTCACCAAATTTGCCGCCCGAGACGGCAATTCCACTCCAGTCTATGGAAAGTCAACAGATTGGGAGGACTCCTTTATCGCTTTCAATAGGAACACGAATCGATTGTTCTGCCTGTCATCTCATGGATGAACATGTACTGTCGTCACCGTCCACCCTTCACAGTCCTGACAAACATAGCCAAGACAGTGACGATCATTTCACAGCGATATCGTTGCATGCCCACCAATACCCACCAGAGTCCGACTCTAGCCGACCAAGTGAGGACGTAGCGTCGCACGCTCGTACTAGCTCGAGGTCCTATGATAAGGGACATGCCAGGCGACGAAGCGCAGGACCGTCCGCTTCTACACCATCTGCTCGCACCGTATCAAAGACTGCACAGACAGAGGTAGTGCTTGAAGAGGAGGCGACTGAGAATGGCAGACAGACCCCAAATAGCAACAGCGTCGGCAGCGAGAATAAATCTACAACTCCACCTCAAGTGTGTCACTTCGTTATCACTGATGATACACAGGAGCATAGTGCAGAAACCAAAGACAGTTGGACGAGGTGGGCGTGGAGTCGAGTACCAGCACCTGTTCGATCACCCCTTAGCCTTGATTGCAGCAAGTCTTTCAACATCACATGGCTCGACGTTCCCTTCCAGAAGTCTGGAAAGGGAGGCAGCGTCGAGATACTAAAATTTGAAGATGATTCGCATTGGTGGAGCTGGAAGGGCAGGGAGAGGGGAAAGATCTTTGTGCAAGAAGAGGCTGTCAAAGCTTTGCAGTTGGATTTGGGGTTTTGGGTGGCAGTGAGTATTTGTAGGGGTGCGTGTGTGTGCGGGTGTGTGTCTTGACACGAGAAATTGAAGAGACTTCTTCACCTTCTTCTCACAGGTCGTTCTAGCATACTTGGAATTCCTGGAGGAGCGTGATGTAAGCTCTCGATTCACGTTGACGCCCTTTGCTATATGGTACCCACTGATCACTTTACTTGCTCTCCTTTTTGGACTCACAGGGCTATCGCGCTGCTCTGGATGGATGATCTTTACGTCTCTACTTAGCATCTGTACTTCTACGCATCATCACCAACCCAGTTATAGAGACGACGATTCAATTGAGAAGACGGCAGGACATACATGAAGTCCCGCCTTTTAAGTTTCCATTTTACATCATTGAGAGAGGAGAATGTAAAACAAGGGTGTAGAAGTAAAGGTGAGGTAAACAGGGGGGGATGGATGACGACTGTTGGTGGATGTGAAATGATTGAAAGAGGGAACCGTTCAGGGCGTGGGGTTCAAGTGTGTGGATGGCTTGCTAGCCCTGATGAGACTGTTTTCGTGGAAGATGCTGCTGTCATTCTACTGGGCAAGGGTAGGCTCTGCCTCTACATTTGCGTCCACTTCCTCGCCTTCCTTTCGATCCTCTTCTTGGATGGCAACTGGAAAAGTGAGGTTTCTCCTGTAAGCTCCTTTTCACACAACAACATCAAACGGGCTGCTGCCTCTTTGGAAACTCACTCTTCAATTGCAAATCTCGTCCCTCGACTTGCTTACCGTGAACTTCTTTAAGAGCTCGTAGTTGTTCCTCCTCGTTTTCTAAGTCGACGAAACCGAAACCTTTTGTTCGAGTTCCAAATCGTCGTTTGACAACCTTGGCTGTTTTGACTTGGAAGCCTTCAAAGGCTGCTTTGAGCTCTTCATCGCTGAATTGGAAGGGCAAGTTGGCAACGAACAACAAGGTCTTGCTGGGTTCACCTTTGGGGGCGCCCTTCGGCTTACGAGGTTCGCGAGGTGCCTTGACTTTCTTTTCAGTGGGTGCAGCAGCGCTTTCGGTAGTAGGGGGAGCATCAGCAGCAGCTTCACCACTGCCTTCAGCTTGCTTGGCAGCCGCTTTCTTCTGACGACGACGAGCAGACTTCGTAAGGCCGCCGTTCGTAGTTGAAGCAGCAGCAGTACCATCCTCGCCGTTCTCTTTGACGGGATCTTCCAGCTCCTCTTCACCATCGTCAGCGCGGGGTCTTCGTGATGTAGCCTGAAAAGATGGAATTGTATCAATTTCTTTTGCCTTCTGCACCTTTCCAATCAACTCCCTTCATCACACACACTCACAGCTCCTCTACCGCGAGCGCTCTTGCCACGGGCTTTGCCACGTCCTCTACCACCGCGAATAGCTGCTCCTTTACCTTCACCGGCTTCTTCACCATCTTCAAGTGTGTAGTTGCCGGAATCGTTGTGCTTCACTAGGTCAGATTGAGGCTTTGCACTCTCGACATTGATTTCACGTCCGGCAATTTCCTTCTTGTTCAAGAGTTGTATAGCCTTCTTGGCTTCGGCTTCTGTTTGGTAAGTCACAAAACCGTATCCGAGCGATCGAGTACCTCTCTTGATGATCTGAGCTTGTTGTCTGACATACACGTAAGGAAAAGAGGGAAGATTAGCATAAGGACAGTGCTGATCGTGGTAAAGACAATCTCCACACTCACACTTCACCTGCTTCAGTGAAGACACTTCTGAGCTCTTCTTCCGTGGTAGCGAAAGCGAGATTACCGGCAAAGACCTAAACCGAGCGGAATGATTGCATAGTAATCTCAACCAAAGTCAGCACCGATCCGGGCGGCGTCCTTTCTCAAGCACTGGAGATCACTCACCTTCATGGCGTCGTCAACAGCGCTAGCTTGAGCTTCGGCGGCGATGTTTCCGTTGGTATTAGTGATTTCAGACATATTGAAGAGTGCTTTGAAAAGATACTATAGGACAGAGGGAATCTCGAAGAATTGCTTTGTTGACGGCGTATCTAGCTAATGAGTGGTGAAGGAGAAGAAGAAGTCGTGGCGCTACGGTCGTTTGGGTGTGTGTTGTGTCTGTTCTCGTTACTGGAATCAGCAATGAGGAATTTTTGACAAAGGTTGGGGTTGCAAAGACTCCAATGTGTAGTTTCTGCTCTCGTAAGGTGAAGTATCAAAAGGTGGCGAACGGGCGCGAAGAAATTAATTATCAAGGTGATGAGAAGGTTGCAACGACCTAAGGATGGAAGAAATACTTCGGGCGGTCCAACAGAGGCGCGCGAAAACGTCTCTCCAAAGAATCACACGAGGCGTCCGTCCGTCCAACTCCAACCTCAAATTAGGTCTCTATATCTCTATAGGAAGAGGCTAGCTAGCGTTGGTCCAGCTTGGGAGTCTATGTGTCTCTTTGCTTTTGTTCCGACCTTGCGAGCCACACGTCCAGCTAGACACGTGGCTTAGTCAGCTTGTGGAAGAAAGTCAAGAAGATGTCTAATACCTACGGTATCAAGAAGGGGAAGAAGATGTCTCCCTTGGAGCAGGTCCGTGCCACTTTTTGATGTCGCCTTCATCACCCTCTGATGTCGTCTGGCTTTGTCAAGAGCAAGCTCAAGGCATCGAGAGAAGCAATACAAGGCAAAAAATGGGAGACGGCTGTGGGAGAAGCTAGTCAAGTCCTGGAGTACGAAGCAGACAACTACAATGCTCAAGTCTTTCGAGGTCTTGCCCTGCTTCACCTGCAGCGCTATGACGAGAGTGAAGAGGCGTACAGGGCGGCTACGACGTCTCAACCCTCACAAGTACTCGCTTGGCAAGGTCTAGAGAAGTTCTACAGAGAAAGAGAGGCATGGAAGCAGCTATCCGAAGTCTTGAGGAGATTAATGGACCTAGCCCTAGCAGCGTGAGTGTAGATCGAGACACTTTCAGCAGCGAGTAAAAAGTTTGGGCCTGACATACTTGCATCTGCAGCGGGGATGTCCAACGATGTGCTGAAGGGTTGCAACGCCTGGTAGACTTGCAAAGGGAGGAGGGAACTCGAATGCAAAGGGCATCAGCCCTCTCTGCCTATCTGCCCGACTCGAAGTATTACTCCCTGCTCAGTAAGCTGCCGCTGCCCGACCAGACGAACCCGCAAGCGACGACAACTTTTGCATCGGAAATGGCTATTCATGTGAACTCGATAAAAGTACTCGAAGAGGTGATTGAGCTGATAGAAGAAGTGGAGAAGGATTCGGTGGATAAGGAGCTGGATAAAAGGCGAACAAGATTGGGCTCGGCAAACAAAAGTAGGGACGCTTTACGAAACGAAGTCGGCGTGGAAGTTTGGCGAGACTCTAGGGTGAGTGTGTTCATCCTCAAGCCCCCAATCTGTTGCGCTGACTGGTCAATGTCACTCTAGCTTCCTGACCTATATGAGCAAGTGCTCTCCCACATCAATGCGACTGATGAGATGAGGAGAGAAGCAGAACACAAACTGCTACTCTTCCGATACAAATTCCTGCGGGCATTGCCAAATCCTGCGTCAAAGCTCGCAGGTCCTAGTGGAACATCTGCCACGGAAGATAGCAGCGAGAAAGACAAGCTGCAGATGAAGGAAAAATATGGCGCTTTGCAAGGATTTCTATCGCTTGCATCTGGTGTTGTGGCTATAGATATACCCGACGAGCTAGCTTGGTCATCAACACTGGGATGGCAAGACGTATTTTCACCAGTCAATCTGCCAGCTCATCAACTTCGAGCATTTGTCGATCACTTTCCACGCTCAGGTGTTTCCTTTTCCTTCAGGGCACTACTATACATTATCAAGGATGAGCAATTCATGAAAGAAGAAAAGGAGCGATTTGAAGCGCAAGACGTTGATATGCCTCTCCCAGATCCTCTCTTTCTTGCCATCAGCGGACAAGAAGAGGCTCCTCAATCGATTTTGGCTGCACGAATAGCTGCCTCCTTCTACCTTCTTGATCGAGATTGGCTCTCATGCTCCGATGTAGCGATGATTGGACTCGAATTGGCAAGGAAGGAGGAAGTTGAATTTGCCGTGGATCTCGGGAGGGTGAAAGCTGGATTAGAATCCTGCCTAGGCTCTGCACTGACGCATCTGCACCCACCTCAACATCACGCTCGAGCACTTCGGCTTAGTGATTCTGTCTTGGCCAAAGTACCCCACGACATAGAGGCCCTATTCTGCAAAGCCCACATTGCCAGAGTAGCAGGTCGATGGGATCAAGCGAGAGAGCTCTTTTCAAGCATCGTTCAGAGCACGCAGGGCCACAATGACTTGTCTATGACGGAGAAGAACCTGCAGAAGCTACTTCTGACCCGGCATCCCGAGAGGGAGGCTCGTCTAGAGATGGCGTGGTGCGACGTTAATCTGGGAAGACTTGAGCAAGGCAAGGAAGAATTGCAACACGTCATCGATGAAATGGACGCTTCGAGCGATGTCAGCAAGGAAGACCAGGCCAGAGCATGGTGGCGTCTAGGATACTGCTTGTGGCGCATGGGTGGTAGTCATCGAGAGGAAACATCACAGGCATTCACGTGCTTCATCACAGCCTTGAAACACGATGCTTCCTATGCTTCCGCATTCACATCTTTAGGTGTCTACTACAGCGAAGTGTCTCAGCCTGCTGACCTCGTTAGAGCAAACAAATGCTTTCAAAAGGCATTCGAACTGGATGCACGAGAAGATGAAGCGGCTCGCCGACTAGCTCAATCATATGCTGACGACAATGACTGGGATCTCGTGTATCTGGTTGCCCGACGAACGATCGAAGGGGAAGGCGGTAGTCTAGCACTCACCGGTGAAGTGAGAAGTCAAAGAAGGCACGTCACTCGGAACGCATGGGCTTGGACGGCTATTGGTTCGACTGAGCTTGTCAGGGAGGACTTTGAGAAGGCCATAGTCGCTTTTCAAATCGCACTCCGAAGCTTCCCGGGTGATGGAACGATCTGGATGAGACTGGGAGAAGCCTACGTTGCCTCCGGTCGTCTCGATGCGGGAATAAAGACATTTGAGAAGGCGAGGGAGATCCTTCTGGACACAGAAGAGGCATGGCAGCCCACGTTCAGTATTGCCATCGTTCAGAAGCAGCAAGGCAAGTACCTGGAAGCTTTGGCGCTGTTGCAGGACCTCTGTGTTCAGGAGCCGGACAAGATTGCGATCAAAGTCACCTGCGCTGAAACGAGGCTCTGTCTAGCGCTGTACTACAACAGGAGAGGCTACACGATGAGAGGTAAAGACTGCATCGTTACCGCATTGAAGGAAGCGAAGGAAGTGTTGGCAGAAGACAATCCAAGCTTAGCTGCGTGGAAAGTGATTGCAGATTGTCTCTTCCACTACTCCACTCTTACTCTGGACCATGATGATGGCGATCAGTCGCTCGTATTGGAGATGTCGCAAGACCTTCTTCGAGCGAGTGATAGATACAACGTCGATGATGGATTGCCTTCCATCTCTTCAGTGTCGGCTCAAACGGTCTTGTCAGACGTGGGCAGCAAGAGAAAAGCTCTCGCTCTGAATGTCTACTTAAACAAGCTCAGGGTCCTATTGCACCACAATGATGAGCAAGTGGCCAGTTCAGTGTGGATGGATTTGACACAAGGACTACATCAGCTCTCTATTCAGCAATCCGATCAGCACGACATTGAGCGAGCCAAAGAGAGCAAGAATCAAGCGATTGCATGTGCCAAGGAGGCTCTGAAGATGGAGCCAGGGAACGGCCGCTATTGGAACGCTCTGGGTGACTTGGTGTTCGAATCGAGTGTCAAGCTGGCTCAACATTGCTACATTAAGGCGATAGAAAGCGACCCCAAAGACGTCGTGTCGTGGACGAACCTAGGCTTCCTCTACCTCTACAGCGATGACGACACTCTAGCAAAGGAGTGCTTCATCAAAGCGCAGACTTTCGACTCTGATTATGTTCCAGCCTGGGTAGGGCATTCCTTGATAGCAAAAAAGGCAAAGAATGAGAAGAACTTTCTAGCCTTGTCTAAGCATGCGTATGCCTTGAATGAAGGTAGTAACCTGGAAGCCTCGTACGGATTCGCGTCCTCGCTTTTCAAGGCGTCTTCTTCGTCTTCTAGCAACGGTGCAATGACTTCGTCTCAGTTGCATTCCGCGTCCTTTGCACTTTCTTCGTACTTGACGCATCGTCCTCTGGATGTGTCTGCATTGCATCTTTCTGCTCTGTTTGCCGAGCAACTGGGCGAATTGGAAATGGCGATTGAAAGAGTCGAAAAAGCGTCCACAATCCTGGAGGGTCAATATGAAGAGGATGAATCTACTGAAAAGGCTCGCTTGTACGCCGTCTGCATGGTCAACTTGGGCAGGATTCGTTTGGCCAATGGGGACTATGAAGGAGCAAAGGAAGCTTTCGAGATGGGATCGAGCTTGCTCGTAGCAGACGACGATGATGAAGAAGGGCGAGGGGAAGACGCACTGGAGGCAAAGGGTAAGGAGGCCACTAGAGCGACATTGAATATTTCTACAGCTCTTGTCTTGACGCCGGACGATCTTAAGAGGGCGAGGGCCGGCGCTCATTGTGGAGGAGGGATCGCGCAATTTGCTGCTGGAGAAGAGGAGGAGGCCATCACGACCTTGCGACTGGTCATGGAAGAGGAGGAAGGGGAGGACGAGCCTCCTTCGAGTGATAGCAGGGAACAGCTCCAGCTCCTCTTGGCTCAGATGCTGTGGCATGCAGGCGAGAAAGAAGGAGCAGAAAGCACCGTCTTGGACATTATTACTTCGCGACCGAAGAGCGTTCTTGGACTGCTGACCCTAGGATCGATTTGCGTTTTGAATGACGATCAGGAGCAATTGGCGCTGCTCGAAGCAGAGATGAAGAGTATACTCGGGGGCGAGAAGACGTCTGCCATTGAAGCATTTTTGTCCTTGTCGCTCTTCGCAAAAGGTGAAGGGGATAGAGCCATCAAGAACCTGCAACGACAAGTGCTGTCCAGGAGTTCGATTGCCTCGCAACTCCAACTGACGAAGATGTCGCTCCAAGTCGCGCTACGATGTCGATTTCATCTAGATCACTCAGTCGCGGGCGGCGAAGAGACGACGGAGGGGGAGGAGCAGAGAGCGCTGCTGGAGAGGATACAGAACGCGAAAGAGGAAGCCGGAAGACTGTTGGAATTCGTCCAGAGCGAACATGATCTACACTATCACATCTCGAGTCTGTCTTGCATGGTCATTGCATTGGTCTTGGAAAGGAAGAAAGAGGAGGCTGTTCAGATGGTCATGCGGATAGTCTCTCTCGAGCCTCATCAATTGGCACATTGGACGCTGTTGGAAAGCGTACAGAATATACCAGAATCAAATGGAGACGCAGAATGATCATCACCTTCCTTGCTTCCTTCATTTTCGTTCTTCATCTTTGTTTTTATTCCTTTTTTCCCCTCGTCTCTCACTCTGTAAAAGTGTAGCCGCCACAGTCAAACGCACACACACACATCTCACAGCTATTCAGATTACTCTTGTGGTTTGCATTTCCGTGTACTGCGAAACCAGGTAGATCTCAACCATTAAGTATTCGAAAATTGAAGTTGAGAAAGTACACATATAGGAAGACCGCGGCGTAATTGATCAGAAGATGTCAGGTAAAGAGACCAGGGGAGATAGAAGGGTTGTTTTGGAAGAGAGACAAGAGGAAGGGAGAAGATTAGAGGAGGAGACGAAGAGGAAAGAAGAGAACGGCGAGGAGGGAAAAGGGCGGAAGACGACCAGAAATGATCTGAAACGTGACAAAGGACGGAAAGGGGAGAAAACGCTGAGAAACGAGAGCAATGAAGAGGGAGTGAAAAAGAAGAAGACAAATCAGCGGAATACGTTGCTTTGTTTCAGTCCCCTTGTCCCTCTAATTGCGAATCCGAATGCCTCGATCCTGTACAGCGGTGGCGATTCTACCTGTCTTGCCCGATCGATCAATGTGATCCAAGCCCAAGACATCATCGGGCAGGAACTTATGATCGTAGATTACGTCTTCGTCTTCAAGATACGATGGCTGTTTGTACGTGCTCGACTGAACGAGGGCAAACTTGAATTTACTAAAGTCCTTTTCCGGCACGGCGAGTCGCGCCTGTATCCTCAGCTTTGTTCTGGCAAACTCTTCTCCTGCCTTGATCACGAACCGGAAAGGAACGCCGTGTGTTCTATTGGCGTCTTTGCTGAAGTGGAAGACGTTGATCACCTTGTCCTCTTCTCTCGCGTTGACTTCCTCCAGTGCGACCTCTTCTCCGAATAGCTCGGTCAGCTCGTTGATGTTGCCGATCATCTCTGTTCCGTGGAATTCTCTCTGCTGCCTTCCGTTGGAGACAACTTCAAAGATTCGAATCTTTCTTGAGCCTTCCGGTGATAGTGTTACACTCCTAGACATGTTCTCTGCCACGTCGTTGATGTTGCAAGTCTTTGGCAGGAGGAAATTCTGAGCAGCTTCCTCCTTATTGTTCGCTCCCATCCACCAGATCTTAAGACTCCTCTTCGTTTCCAACTCGACAATGGAGACATCCAGCATTTCATAGTACAGCAAGGAAGCCTGGCCCTGAATGTAGCTTGGAGAAACGATCTCATTCACCGTCTGGTTCGCCGTTCTCTTCAAGACAGTCTTTGGCGTGCCGTTTGGTCCGTTGGCCGTAGTAAATCGCAGCTTGAGTGGGTCGTGCTTGAGCCTCTCACCGAACTTTGCCGCCATCATGTCGTACGTCATCTTCTTGCTCAGCGTGATTTCGTACTCTCCCTTGTACTCCACGTCGTCAAATCTGGGCTTGAACAAGACCTTGATCTGATTTTGTAAAAAGTCGTAGAACTGGATGGGATTCGAGTATAGCGATTGTGCTTCATAATCGTGCGCGTCCTTTTCACTGATCTCTGTTTGAAAACAAATCACGTCTCCGTCTTGAATCTCGCTCTGTTGAAACGTCGCCTTCATCTTCATCTGTTCAATCATTCCAGGTTTAATCTCTTCGTACAGTCGTAGCTGTACATTTGGTGGCCATCGCATCAGCTGATTGATCGTCGGTTCCAGGTCAGACACTTTCATGTTCCTGTGCACATACACCCTGCCCTGACCGGTCAACGTCTGTCGCGAAACGTCAAAGTACTTGAGGAAGATCATCAGGGGAGGTGCTGCCTTGTCCACTGGCATCTCTGGCGGTATCATTTCGAGATAGAGCCTCAGGTCGTTTTGCCGTGAAGCCATTCGATCTCGCACACTCTCCAACGTCAAGTTGACGTCCGTCTCAGGCACTACCGTATCCGGTCGTACAGTTTTGTTCTGTCGGTTCACCAAAACCCACAACCTCATGGCCGTCTCGTCTAGACTGAATTGTTGCGCTAGCTTACTCTTGAATGATAAGAACGGCTCGCTTTTTAGCACACGAAAGGAAGGCAGCTCAGAGGTGGGTAGATTTCGCTCTTCGAACGTCGCCAAGTCAAAGCCTTGATGGTTCTTGAACGTGTCCTCGGTGATCAATTTGACAGTAAGATAGAGGTGTTGTTCCTCTCTTTCCTTCTTCCTTGCTTCCAATTGCAATCTTTCTTGTTCCAGTCTCTCCCTCAGGTGAGGAGGCGTATCTTCAATCGTGAAGGGCTTGAGAATCTCGCTAGCTTCTGCTTCACGAACGTAGACCAACATGTAGGCGTTGGTAAATCGCTTCATCGCCCGAACTGGTGTTCTAGCAAGGCCACCCAGCTGTCCATTAGGTATTTCACCTCCAAAGTTGTCTTCCAATACTTCCTTGTCGGTGACGGGCGTGACACGATCATCGTCAAATTTATACCAATTGCCATCTCTCTCCGGCTTGAGCAGGGCAAAGTAGTGGCCTCCATGTAGGTCCCCAGAGTGGACCAAGACGCCATGCAACTTGTACTTCCAGTCTTCGTTCTTCACCGGCGAGTCGTTGTCAATGTAAGCTGCCAAGTCAATGTCCATCGGGAATTCATGTCGGTCGTTGATCTTCACCATAGAGTCCTTTTCAATGTCATACTCGAATCGCTTCAGCTGCAGGTGCAAGACGGGAGGGAACTTCTCAAAGATGACTCCCTTCTTGGCGTCTTGTAGTCCATACCCCTCGGCGTGATACTTATTGTCCCCTTCCAGCATCTCCACTTCAATGTAATCCTTGAAAGACTCCTCTAAGTTGTCCATTCCTTTGACGTTAAGTTGCACGTCGTAAAAGTCTTCATCTCGTGCTGACTCGTAGTCGACATTCACGCAACGCAGGTAGCTCTTCATCTTCCCCACGAACAGTCTGCTAATTGCACCATCTGCCACCGTCCCCTTCATCTTTCCTTCCAGCTTCTCCTGCAGCACTCTGTTGAACTCCTGGACGTCGTGCTGTAGAAAGGAATCAAGTGACTTCCATCCGAACGACTTTGTCAGCTCGTTTGTGCCGACGGGCTGCGTGGAAGTCTGGAGTAGATAAAAGACACGCTGCAATGCCAAAGCAACGCTTTCCGATGGAATATCGTTCTCTGTTGGTATCTGGTAGACAGCCTGAGGAAAGGC
Organism: Exobasidium rhododendri; assembly: GCA_026210745.1. Classification (NCBI taxonomy): domain Eukaryota; kingdom Fungi; phylum Basidiomycota; class Exobasidiomycetes; order Exobasidiales; family Exobasidiaceae; genus Exobasidium; species Exobasidium rhododendri. The sequence goes on from CP110630.1 coordinate 4,227,260, forward strand.
GGAGTGAAGTGTGGAGATCAGACTCGGTATCAAGGACGACATCGACGGAAGGAGACAGCACCCCATCACTTACCCTGCGGAAGAAGTGAGTGCAGTATAGTGATTGGAGGAGCGAATTCATGTAACATGTCGCGCCCTGATTTTTGAGGCCAACGTAGCCAGTCTCTTTTTTGGAGTCATAGCTGGTTCGAGAGACGACGTCAGCATTCGACGATCAACACGAAGCATCCCTTCTCGATACTTACTTGATAAAATTATGCCAGAGAACTCCGGTAGGATCCTTCAGTACTCGGACATAGGCGGAAATCCTTGCCCCTTCAGATGAAATGATGGGTCTGGACCTTCCCTCTCCTGCTGTGCTCAGCTTCCTCAATTCGTTGAATCTAGTGAAACCCCAGTCCATCTCCTCTGCTGTGAAGCGATGGTGTGCTTGACTGGATGATGATATGGATGGGTCATTCAGATTGGAGATGACGAGAGCAAATTGGGCACATACGTGCCAACCATCTGGGCTTCCCTTCGGATCGGCGTAGTCAAGATAAACGGAGACCATGTCATTGGGCTGACCGTTGGAGTTACCGAAGGGAAAGAGCAGTATCCGCCTGCCAAGGTGATTACGTGTCAGCGGACTCCGTCAGACGCTCTTCCTCTGGAGTGCGATAAGGCTTACCATCTGTGTCCACCACACTCGAATTCAGGACCAGTGATCCTTTTCTCGAGGTTGTTCCAACTTTTGATTTCCCAATGCTGCACGGCGAAGTCTGCTTCTTCTTGACCAAGGTCAGCCAGGTGCTTGGCCGCAAAAGTATGCTCTGATGCAGTGAAGTTAAAGGAGAACTTGTCAGAGACTGGTCGACTCTGCTTTGCAGTTCACACACTCGATCGTGCTCACCGTCCATTACAGAGACTGGCTCATCGATCTCCATTGGGGTGGCCGGAGATTCATCAGAAGGGCTGATATTAGCCGTCGAAGGGTCGAGATGAGGGTCCTGAGATTGGAACAAAGTCAGTAAAGTGTTTTGGTTTACCCAATCCTCATCGAGCGAGATGGGGCTTACCATTTTGCTGGAATGCTATGGCAGCAAGGTGTTCCTAAATTATGTCGGATCTCCACACACCCTATATCTCTGCCTTTGTGTCGCTGTGGAATCCAATATTACAGACACAGATGGTCTTCGTTCTTCTCGAGATTCCAAAGTGTATCCGAGTATATGGTATAAGGCAACGAGACAAATCCCGCCTGAAGAGACAGACTTGTCTTTGCTCCAATGCTGGCTCGTAGCGATGTGGCGCGCTTGCGGTGATGCTGGAGAAGTACGACAATCGAGATAGGCAACACCTTTCGTCTCCCTCGTGAGCCAATTATGAAGCCTTTCACTCGGATATCTGTAGAGCAGTACACTACTGAGATCCTACCGAGCGTCGAGCTTGTAGTGTCGCCGATAACGCTTACTTCTGTAGCAAAGACCAGAAGGTGTGCGTGCAACAATCTCTTCTCGATCATTTCAAAAAACCGACTGGGTGGACCTAGTTCTTGAACCGTGGCCACAAAATACAAATGATTCTGCCCAGCACATCAAAATTGATATTTAAATTTTTGAATTTTTATCGTTCTTTCGCTACCAATGTGCTATCCAGATGATGTCGGCCGAGAGCGAGGTACAGCAGCCGAGCGTAAACGCGACCAGGATGGACACGCATAAATCCAACCCGGTCATTAAAATTTGAAATCTATCTTTTGCGTTACGGACTACAAAAGCAGATTTTACTATATATATTGTAATGCGTGACAGAATACAACACGCTTTGGATGAAAATTCTCATCTAAAAAATGAAAAATAGCAGATGAGAATTTTCATCTCATCTCCCTTACTACCACCAACCACGACTCATTTGCACCATAATGACACACTTGCCGACTCTTTCTTCTGATGGTACCTACCAACTAAAGAATTTACTTCATTCTCTATCTTACTTAGAAACATCTGAGTATTGCATTGCTCTTGGCAGTGACTCTCAGCCAGGTGCTCGACTTTTAAAAGAAGCAAAGTCAATGCTAAAAGCAAACCCGTTGGCAAAAAGGACAAGAGCAACAGAAGGAGCTGAAGCAGCTGCAGAGACATAAATCTACGACGGCCTGCAGCTATCATCCTTCACAAATTTGCCAAACACTGCCTTTGCTGCAAATCTTGTTCTTCGAGATGCTAATTCACAAGAGACAGTATTGCAAGTCATTCGTCCAACAAGCATCTCATGTGAAGAAGGAATGAAGCGAGAATCAAAGGAATTGGAAAAGCTCTTGATTAAGATGTACAACATCTGTAGCAGCGCACAATCTTCTGGAAGGAGTACTGACAAGGATGCAAAGCGCTTTAATCTAGGCTTTTGGTATGATCAAGCTGGTAGATTCCTCACTACCACAAGCGACCAACGACAAATGAATAGCACCAAGGAAGCGCAAGAGACTGTTGTCAGATATTCTCAACAACTCAAGAAGTATGTTCAAAGATTTGTTCAGCCCTTGGTTGATCATTCCGACTTCAAGTTAGATGGTGAAATCAAAGAGGAAATGGTGAGGAGAAAGGAAAGCTATGATTGGTTAGTAACTCGACGACATCTTGCAAAGTTCTTTTGTCACCCCATCTATGCAGCATCTGCACCGTTCTTTGGCTTCTCCGGTGGAGTACACAAAGATTCCAATGATGCTAATTTTAGTCTCTTGCTGAACTTTGGAGCGCAGGCAAGGCTTGATCTTCCAGACTACAAGTGTAGTGTCCTTCTACAACCCTTTGACATTGTTTTCCTTCGATCAAATAGCATTAGTCACAGCACCAGCAAAGTTGACTATCCTGTCAAGAACCCAAGCAAGCGGTGGGCAATCAGCTGCTTCACAAGAAAGAAGATTGCTGTTCAGGATGAACCTGACAAAGATGGACATCTTCTTGAATTTGTTCAGTAAAAATTTATTGTAGTTACCGTTTCAATAAAATAAGACATGTTCAAGAAAGTGAGACGAGTCAAATAATTGCCGTTGACACAAAGATGCAACAAAGATTTCCTTTCATTTAATTAGTATCTAATACAATTGCTTTGCCGATAGCTGCCTATTACAAAGAAGGTCTCCAACATCAAAATTAAGAGCATGCAGCTTAGCTCTGAGTCCAAGAAGTGCATCACGGCTGACATTACCAAAGGCAGACTGCTTTGACTGTGAGAGATCTAAACACTGCTTGAGGAGACGCTGTACATCCTGCACTAGTAATTCTGAAAAGTTTTGCTTGAGCTCAACAATCTCCGCTGCTTCTTCAGGACACGGAGAAGGTGATAGCATTGTTGAAGAGTCTTTCTCTTGTAAAATGTGCCGTGCAAGCGGTATTCCTAGGGTTCTGACCACAAGCCACATGTGCTTACACGGCACATGATTGAGCAAATAATTAGGACACAAGCAACTTGATAGACATTTTGCTCCTTCGACATCCTGAAGGTGTATATGATACGCCTTTTCAGGGACAGTAAATGACTGGACAATATATCCTTCTGCTGTTTCATCAAGCATTGATGCAGCTTCATCAGACTCTAGCAAGTATGCTTTCTCTTTTGATGATTTTTCTGCTTTGTTCATAGTGCGGCAAACAAGTCCCAATTCTGCTGCCTTCTCTTGTTGTTGGTAATCGGGCAGGATTTTGTCAACAAGAAGATGAATCAGGTAGTCCATTCTCTGTCGACGGATGAGACCAAGATAGCGTTTCTTCAGTCTACCATGCCAGCGCTCAATGTAATTGTTTGTGTCGATACCTTGATGTGGATTCTGCCGCCATGCTCTACACCAACGGTCTTTTGTGCAAATCCACTCCTGAGATACATACTGAATCCATTTGGGGAACGCTGACCATTCTTCTTGGTATACTATCCACTGGGAATCAAACAAGTCACTTGTGCAAGTATTCATGAGCATTATAAAGCCCTCTTTGGCACTCTTCCGTAGCTCTTGAGAAATTTTGACTCGCTGAGCTGGGTCCAATTCTATGGGGGCAGAAAGTATTTCTTTTGCACGCTTCACTATACTCTTCATTAGATGCCAGTCACAGTATAGAATTTGGGGCGGCTTCTCTGCATAAGCCCAGTGAATACCAAGTGCTTCAATATCCGAGCAGTCAATCATGAAGTATTGCGGATAGAATGCAAGTTGAGTTTTCATTGCGTGCAGCCACTTCTTGATAGGAACAGAAGAGTGGTTATTTGTAAGCATAAAGGCGGCCGGGCACCCCTGTCCAGTCTTACTGTTCCTTATGACAAGGCTGTACAGCTGCACTTTGTCGCTCTTTGATGTACCTGCACAGGTGTTATGCGTAGCATCCAGACAGACAATGACCTGACCATCATTTGAAAGAAGGGAACGCTGCCATTTTGTGGAGAAGGATACCATCCATCCATTGACCCGACTCTTATGCAGCTCTTCATCAAAATCTTCTGTATAAGTCCATCCACCGCTAGCATGTATTTCATCACACCAAAGCTGCACACTTGCCATGAGATTGGTGTTGCGCTGAGAAGCCTTCACCATTGCTTGTCTGAGAGCATTGTATACATCCATACGCTTCACGCGTAATGATGCTGGTAGAACCATTGATTGCTTATCTAGCATGTCAAGTACTGTTGGATCCACTCGGAGCAGATCATGTATACTGTTCCAATCCCGTCCCTCCGCCACTCTTTGTGTTATCCAGCCCTTGACTGCAGGTGGTAATGCTGACTTTGACCAAGCCTCAAGGGACATTGCATCATGTCCTGTATGCTTGAAGCGCCACACAACTTGAATCGTATCTTGCTGAAAGACCTTCTTTGCAACAATACTTGCCATACAGCCAACCTTTTTGGAATTGTGGGTATTGCAATCTTTACGGCGCTTTTGAGGTGACAGATCTGGAAGACGGCGGTCTCTATAAGTCCCACTATGATCACATAGCCAGGTCTCTCTCCATTCATATTGACCGTTGAGTCTGCCTTGAGCTGCTCCCTGTGCTTCTTTCCTCTTGCGTATCCATGTGTTGCCCGTTTGCCTTTGGTCCAACCATGAATTCCACTGGTGTTGCTGAAATTCATGATGCGTAGCTGTGGTACCATTGTCTTCATCAGGCATGCTCTTTGTCAGATCATAATAGAAAGCAAGGAAGGGTGCAGCTTCAGCTGTCATCATTCAAGGGTGATGGTGGTACAGGAAAGGACGTGAGGACGTGACGTGATTTTTTGAATAGCAAATTAATTCTGGTATTTCCTAATAGAACTTACCGGGCTGGATTTATGCTCGACCGACCAGGATGGATTGTCGGCCAATGGGCCGGAATTAAGGCGTTAGATCTATCAGCCTCCACGTCGCATCAGACTGCGACAGATGAAACCCGCCAGGAAGTATCTATAAAGAAGGCACTGGTCGAAGGAAGTTCCATTCGCTTCAAGTACGAACCGATACACAACAGTATGACTTCGTTTCCCCAGAGTAAAACAGCGGTTCCCATCGCTTTCGGTGCCATGACCATCGGGGCGGCCGGAAAAGAGCAGTCCAGGGTGCACGACGCCGAGACCGTTCAGTCGATTCTTGACGTGCTTAAGAAGCATGGCGTCGTTGAAATCGATGTAGGTATACTAGTGGTGGAATTTTTGAGACTATGGACGACAAGTTTGACCAGCTTACTGATCGTCTATAATCATCCTGTTCCTCCTAAATAGTCAGCTCGAGCGTATGGAGCTGGAACTAGTGAAGAGCTCCTTGCTACTGTGGGAGCGGAAAAGCAGGGTTTCCACATTGCAACGAAGAACTTTCCTAGCAAGAGAATGCAAAATGCTGCCCTTGGGAACAAGTACGATCACAGCAAGGAAGGGGTTCGGGAATGTATGCAAGATTCGCTTAACGCACTGCAAACAGAAGAAATCGACCTGTACTACTTGCACGCTCCTGATCGAGAGGTAGACTTCGCAGAAACTCTCCAAGCAATCAACGAAGAGTACAAGCAAGGCCACTTTAAGAGATTTGGTATCTCCAATTATAAGGCTAGTGAAGTCGACGAGATCATGGCCATTGTCGAAAAGAACGACTACGTGGCACCGACCGTCTACCAAGGCCTCTACAATGCTATTACAAGAACGGCAGAGGAAGAGCTCTTACCGTGTTTAAGAAAACACAAGATCAGCTACTACACCTACAATCCACTCGGTGAGCGGTCGCAGTAAAGCGAGCTTGCTTCGTCACAAAATCATCATACTAATTCTGCTTTCCCCCCCCTTTTTTTTTACAGGCGGTGGATTTTTCACGGGAGCTTACACAGCAGAGATGAAAGAGGCAGGTAAATCCGAATCATTGGCAAAGGGAAGCAGATTTGATGAGAAAACATGGCAAGGTCAAATGTACAGGAAGAGGTATTTCCATGATGCGTACTTCAACGCATTGGAGACGATACAAAAGGCTGCCGAAAAGAACAAGCTGACTATGGCAGAGATTGCATTGCGCTGGAATATGCACCATTCCGCTCTCAAGAAAGAATATAACGATCACGTCATTGTCTCTGCTTCTTCGATCAAACACATTGAGGACAATCTCTTGGATTTCGAAAAGGGACCGTTGCCTGACGATGTGGTGGCCGCGGTGGACGAAGCGTGGAGTCAGGTGAAAGACAGCCCTAATCTACCCAAATACCACTTCTAGGAGGAGCTTTCTTTCCTCTCTGCAAAGAGTGAAATGTATGCAGTATTGCAGCTTTTAATTACACACATCATACACATGCACTGTGCGATAATATACATACTGTCTATTGCGTCTTTTGGGTTGCATGAACATGGCTGTGAAGAGCTTGTGAGAAACAAATTTTGTAGGTCGCACTTTGATTGCTCGCCTTTCGGCTGGAAGTGGGAAAGCCGGCAAGAGCTCCGATGCGTCCGTTCGCAGCAAGTGAGTAGCGTGTCAAGACCAGTGAGTAGTATCTCGAGCCTTGGAAACGCTTCCTTGGTTCGCCAGAGGTATAGTAGGCCATTATATCCTGAGAGCGTCTTGGGGGAATTTGAGGTGAGACGCGAATTTCCTTTGTCCATATGCGCGATAGAAATTCCTTCCTACTGGAGCGGTCCAACACTTTACTTTCTTCTCGGTCATCTCGATCTTCTCTTGTCGTCTCGAGTGCGCTGTGGCATCGAAGAATGTTCTCCACACCGACAAAGGGCACGCCAAGGCGAAGGACGGCAGTGGAGGTGGCGTCGAATAGCTCGACTACAGCCACACCAATTGGTCGCTCGACCACTCCCATGCTTAGCAAGTACTCATCACGTCGACGGGGCGACTCGATTGTATCGAATAAAGTCACCCATGAAGAGTCGGACTCCCTCCAGCAAGCTCGGTCGGACATGAGGAAGGATAAAGCCAATCAAGAGGTAGAAGAAGGTGTAGTGCTATCCAGAGATGAGTTGCACGCCGTTACAGTCTATTGCAAATTACCGACAGAGGTCACAATGACGCTGCAGACGATGGGTAGGTCAAGGAAACAGATCTTTTACTCAGGCAGCAATAAAACGTTTTTTGCTGACTCTTGTTGTTGGTTGCAGGCCCGTACGATCCCCTCTATTGCTTCATGGATGCACAGACGGGCTTTGCCTACCTCCTTACGCATAGCAAGTGCTTTGTATGGAGCTTTGCAGGCGTGAGTGCAGACTGCCGGTATTGCCTCAACATCTTCATGTCCCAATCTTGACCTACCGTTTGTCTCCTCTATAGCGTGGTCTTGATTCACCTCCGTGTTTCGTATTTCTTCTTCAAGAATCATCGTCTTCGACATCGTCTGTAGTATCACCAAAGCTGCCTTTCTGTTGCTTGATCGCTAGGGGAGGTGATCGTGAGCCTGGCTTGCTCATCCTAACGCATTCAGGCGAATTTCGCTACTGTGACAACATAGCCAGCTCGTTTGGGGGCGAGAGAATGTCAAAGATGAGTTTACCTTTAGGATCTGGGGAGAGTGTCAGCCAGCTGCATCGTTGTGGGGTAAGTTCAAGAACAAGGAAAGTAATGCAGGACGAGCGCTGATGCGACAATCTCAATCCTTCTTTCTCCTAAAAAGAGTCTTTTTTTGGCAGCTACCACGCAATCCCGAATGTTCTCGATTGGATTCATCGCTTCCGGTGGCACCCTCCAGGCGCATCTGTCGCCATTTTCCCAGTCTAGAGGACTCTTTGGCAGGCTTTTTGGCACTGCTTCACAATCTGGCTCAAGTAAGGGCATTGTCAGTATTGCTTCCTGCCTTGCCAGCGACAATAGCGGCGCATACGACGTCTACACATTAGGGCAATCGGTCTTGCAAAAGTGGAGTGTGGTAGAAGGAGGGAGTGAGAAGCTGCTCTTAGAAGAGGATTTGAAACAAATCTTGCTGAATCAACTCGAAAGCGGGTCAAGTACGATGGAGTCCTTCGCTCTGGTCGATATGGCGCTTACGAGGTGAGATCGTTGCTCCGCGACAAACGTCAGAAGAGCTCTCGTCGCTGAAAGCAGAGACTTACTTTTTGTCTCTGATCTCCCATCAAACAGTTCGGGCTCGGTGGCCGTTCTGTACTGTCATGCCGCTAGTGCTAGTGACGCTGGTGGACCGCTCAACTATAAGGTTGCTCTAGTCGAAAGCATCGCCACTTCGCCGTCACTATCTATTTCTTCGTCCTTCAGCCTTTCTTACACTCGCTTCGACGACTCGCGCCCTTATTCTCAACCACGCTTACTTCTTCCCTATGGCGGTCCCATTGTCTTCGTTGTCTTTCCTGAAGCCATCGTAATTAGATTGCTACATGGCCAAGGTTTCGAGGAGATGGTGGAGATGCGCGATGTAGCGGCAAATCGCATCATTGGCATTGGAGTTGAGGGCTCTGACGTGGAAGGGCAAGCGGGCACATCTAATCTATCTATCGTTACTGCGGTGAACGGCGCTCTTCTCGTAGAAGTAGATACACAGCGAGCTCAGGAGTTGGACTATCAACTTACCTACGGTGAAGACAAATTGCAAGTTCTGACTAGAAGACTGAAGTCAAAATTGGAACGAGGAGTATTTCATCGAGACGAATTGAACAATCCAATCTCGTTCGACCTACCTCAAGAAGTGGGAGGAAACCTTTTAGCAGCAGTAGAGCAGCTAAGCGAGGAGATTGTACTCTCCCAGTCTCCTGGCCTTTCCACCTCGGTCGATCTGAGAATTCAGCTCGCCAATAGACTGGAAAAGCTCCATGGTCTGGCGACCTTTGTTGCGTCCAGTAGCAAGATGAGTCTACTGTCACCCAATGCGAGAAGGAAGATCTGCTCAGATGCAGAACTTCTGGCCGCTGCAATCGATGTCTGGGAGTCTCAGAACGACTTTCTCGGACAAGGTATACGGCGCGAGACGAGCGAAGATCCGCTGTACACCTCTATTAACACGACCATGCAAAGCCTTCCACAAGAGGAGTGGGAAGGCGATCTTGTTCGCATGTTCTTTCGCAAGCAATTGTATCACTTCAACGAGGTATTGGCCAATCTACATGGCAACCTAGACCAAGAAGGAGAGAGTATGGAGAGAACGGCTTGCTTGATCCGAGTCAACCACATCCTTCTGTCAACTTTTCAAGCTGCGTTCAGGTATCGAGTCGAGACTGTCTCCTTGTACCATCTTGATCCGACTCATACCTCATTTGAAGCCTGGACTTGTAAGCTGAGCAATATTCACTCTCTTCGACAAGCATTCCAGGCTACTTTTGACTTTTTACAAGATCGAAAGAGGTTTGGAGCTCTGACACAAGGCAAGAATGCAGATGGCGTCGAGACGGCTTCTCAGCAGCAAACTCTCAAAGGTCAACTCTGTGATCTGGCATCGTGTACGCTAGACGTGTTTGAAGAGCGGTTGGCATTCCTGCAAGCCGCTGGAGCTGGCAATCCTTCGCTGGACAAGGAAGGACTTCTGCTGCAAGAGGAATTCCGACAAGCTAGGTCACAAGTCATCCTCTCATTGGTCGACATTGGCCGATCTGATCGATCGTTCTATCTCGCAGAGAAGCACCGGGACTTCCACGTATTGACAAGACTATGCTCGCACTCACTCAAGGGATCAAAGCAGACCACACAAATCCGTGCTTACTTGGAAAAGTACAAGAAGCCCTTTGCATTTGAGCTGTACGACTTCTACCTGCAGGAGGGGAATCTTGCCGAGCTTCTAGAGGAGCACGAGGAATATCACGACTTACTGAGCGAATTCCTGTCTTCCAAAGAAGAGTACAATCGAATTGCTTGGCTACACAATCTTACATTAAAGCAGTGGGCGCAGGCGTCACAGCGACTACAAACAGAAGCAATCCGCGAAGTACAGCATGTCCAAAGCAAGAAGTTGATGCTGAGTCTGAGTAAGTTGTCCTACGTTGCACATTTGCAGGAGCACGACATCGCGTCGGTGAGGGAACAACAGAACATTGAACTTTTCGACGATCAGCTGGACATCATCAATGTACATGAGAAGATTCGAGAAGACCTGCAAGGTCATACTGTCGAGGAGCAGACGAACGACTTGGGGGAGACACTGCAAGGCAAGACAGAAGTACTGTGCGAATCCAGTCCTGCACTGACACAGTTGTATATTTCTCTCGCAACGAAGCTTGTTGCTGGAGCCGTCCTGTCTTCGGAAGATTTGATCGATCTGCTGTCTTTACCCGACGGCACAGACGACACGATCGAGAATTATACGACGGCCATTGAAGTGTTTGTGCGAGCAAAGGATATCCCTGAGTCGAGAATGCCAGAGATACTTGCTTCCCTGTGGAGGCGGATCATTCTTCATGACGAGTGAGTTCCTGTTTGGAAGTTTGGCAAGAACGGGGGAAGCACTTCCGACTAACTGCCTGGCTCCTCCTTGTTATATTCCTCCTTCTTTTCACACCCTCTGCAGCTGGCTGGAAGTGACTGATACCACCTTGGCATTCACGTCTGACGAGGTCCTGATTGCGAAACTGAGGAACACTGCCCTCTACCAAACATTACAAAGTACCATGGGAAACAAAGCTACAGCCAACGCCATTCTCTCTCCAGTGAAAAGCCTTCTTCCTCCCTCAGATGAATCCGTGGAGAATCGATTCAGAGGGAAAGAAGCACAAGACATGATTGAAAAGCTTCGACTCGACTACGATGGAGAGGTTGCTCGTGCAAGGGAAGTCGTAGAAGTAGGAGAATCTCGTAGCTGGTTCGAGGATGTGATCAGACTCGTCAAAGAAGCGCATCAGGAAGAGGTAGATGAGGCCCAGATTGCCATGGACGAAGAGGACAGTCAATTTGTAACCATGTATTAGAAATTCCGATGCAAAGATTCTTAAAGGCATGCAGATTTGCAAAGCAGAAGAGAGGGAGAGAGAGAGAGAGAGAGCGCGCACTAGTTAGGCCAGTTCAAAAAGGAAGGACTTCATCTCCCGACATTCTCCAACACTCCTATCGAGCTTTCGCTTGCTTTCCCTGTGACTTTCGCATTTGACGCTTCTTCTCGACCTGTTTTCGCTGTTGGTGTGTGACGAAGGACGGGGACAGATTCAAAGAAAGAAGAGGAGGATTCAGTAAAGGGACCTGACTCTATCAAGTGAGATGAGCTTTCGACTAACCTTCTCCTGTTCCGCAGGACTGAGTTTGTCGAATTTATCCTGTTCAGCCTTCTTCTTTGCAGACTGACGAGCTTCCTCATCCTCCTCCTTTTGCCACTTGTTTGCCTCTTCGTTGATCTCCTTGTCAATTGCAGTCCTTGTATTTCGTAGCTTTTGCAACGTCACATTTGTCAATTTGGCGTGTCCTAGCTCCAGTACGTCGACCAAATTGCATGCAGTCTCGAGTAGGTTGAGCGACGCTTTTGCCTCTCTAGAGTTCCGAGGTGCTCGAAGAGTCAGCGTCAATGTGCGTTGTCGCTTCTCAACTGGAATAGAGCTACATGTGAGAAAGGGAGAGAGAGAGAGAGAGAACAAAAGGGAGGGTAAAGTTGAGCATTGCAATCTTCATCTGTTTCTCCTTCTTCCTCTTCTAGCTCACCTCTCTTCCGGTCTCTTCTGAGGCTGGTCGCTAAGAACGAGACTGTAGAGTAATTTGCCCGCTTCGCTGTTGACTGCCGATTGCAATCCCACTCGATGCCTTTGACTACTCCCCTTCTCGCCAATGTCACCCAAGATTGCATCTGTCAATTCGGCCGTCTCGCTCATGATCGCAAATTCAGGCGACAGTTCCCTTTGCTCGTTTGCATTGTCCGTATCGATCACTTTTGTAAAAGTAAGATCAAATCTTCCTTTTCGTGTACTTCGAAGAGCCGTCTTGTTCACCAATGCAAACACTCCAGAAACATTATCAGCACCTTGATATGGTAGCAAGAAGGTAAGAGTGAGAAGATCACGAGAAGACGACACCAAGGCTGCTGTAGCGAAATCACTACCAAGATTGTAGATCAGCTGAATAGGATCATGCATCGGCTTCAGTGTAAATAAGATCTGAAGACTGTCAGTGAGAATGAAAGGGTAGGATGAAGTGGGAGGATGTCAATCTTTCAGCTTTGGATGCGCACAAATCTCTTGGGTCACTCACCCAGTCACTCCTCTTCTGCCACTAGCGTAAGCCAGAGCTTCAGCCGCACCGTTCCAGACAAGTCTTCCTTTCCCTTCCCCCTGACCGACCTTATGGCCGTCATGTATTTCTTCTTCCTTGCCTACATAAGCGAATTCATCCTCCAACATCGGCATAGCTTCTTGTAGCCATGCTTTTGCTAAGGCACGATTCCTCGCCTTTCCGGCAAAGTGAAAGAGTAGATAGAACACGGACACGGCGAGCAGGGCAGCTTCGATCTTGAAGTCGATCGGTCTGAACTTTAGATCAAGCTTCCAAACCTTGTATTCGTACGTCTTCTCCCAAGGCGACAAAGGTGAAAGGTACTCCTTGGCCGGTTGCAGAAATTTGGGAAGCTCCAACGCTGTATAAGATCGAGTCAGCTTTCTATCATGCGTGTTGCAATATGTGTTAGTGCGACACTCACCATCTGTCAGCGGCAGGAGTGCCGCAAGGGCACCAATGAAAATGATCGAAGTCTCCATGGTCGAAGATCTTCTCTATGCTTGCTGTTCTAGGGCAGGAAGAACGATGGGGAAGAACGTCCCGTCACCGGTCGAGCTTGCCTGGCTTCTGGTGACTTTGGACAGTGCGACACGTGGGCGGCAACGAGGATGGCCCGCGCGCGAGCATCCCTTTCCCCGCCTTTACCGCGGACGCATACCGACTAGGGCGTACGTCTTAAGGACATCCTATTAAGGTCTTCCAACAGCTCCCGACAAGACAGCCCTCCTTGCTAGAGAGCGGGCTTCATGGCATCGTCGTCATCTTCTCGAGCTTCATCTTCCCTGTCGCCTCGTAGAAGAAGGAGTTCCTCTACAAACGAGTCTCAGGTGCGAGAAGGAGAATACGTCTACGCCCTACCCGACACCACTATCTCGGAATGGCTAAAGTGCGCCATCTGCCTGAGTCCCTTTGTCGAACCCGTTCAGGGCTCCACTTGCGAGCACATCTTTTGCAAGGAGTGCATCAGCCTCCATCTGAGCAGCGCAAGTAGTACAGAGTATGACCTCAGCAGTGAAGGAAATTGTCCTACCTGTCGATCTCCGATGTCTGTACAACGACTCAGACCTTGCGCCCTTCTCATTCGAAATATGGTCGACTCGCTGCTCGTCAAATGCCCTCACGAAAGAAGAGGATGTCCACATGTGTGTGAGAGGTCATTAGTTGATCTGCATGCGCGGAAGGACTGTGGCTGGGCTTGGATCGGGGAAATCGAGATGGGAACGGACCTAGGCAGGTCGACGAAGGGGCGGTGTGAATGCGGCAAGAAGTTGCTTCGAAAGGATTGGGAGGCTCATCTTTCCAACGGGGAGTGCAGTATAAAAAGATTACGCTGTCGCTATGCAGACGACGAGAATGGATGCCAGCGACTAGTAAAAGAGGGTGAAGTAGAAGATCATCTAGCACGGTGTCCTGCTTCACCCTTGGTGTGCCCGTATTGCTCTTTGGCTCTCAGGAGGAAGGACATGGAGGTTCACGAAGTCGATTGTCCTAATGTTATTGTAGGCTGCACACTTTTACGATTCGGCTGTTCATGGGAGGGGAAACGGTGTCACCTGAACGATGCTCACTTATCGCAGTGCCATTATGCACCCTTGGAAGCATACCTTGTCAAGCAGGAGCTAGAAGTGACTGCTTTGCGGCGGGAGAATGCTCAGATGGGAGAGAGCATACTGAAGATGGAGCAAGAGCAGAAGCAGCTCGCTCTGAACCTACGAAGACATATGTCAAGTCTCGGAAGCAATTATGTGCAGAGCGTGCATGGGCAAATACCTGGCGGTGTTCAAACAGATTCGACAGTTGCAGCTTTTTCCTCTCCTAGTTCTTTGTCAAGGTCGACGTACCCAGCGCCACAAAGCAGCCCATGGGGGCGATTAGATCCGGTGCCTTTCATTTCCGAAATGTCAATTTCTGGAGATGGACAGGCATCTGTACAGCTAGCATCTACTTCTGCTCCCGTCTCCCACGCTGACTTCCCGTGGCTGTGGCCGGAAAGCGGCACACACTCTAGTACTCGACAAACAGATCAGCAGCATTCAAGATCGTTGTCGGATTCCATCATCGATCTCAACGAGAGAGTTGCTACAATCTTTGATCAAATAGGTCAGCTGGATCGCAAGATCGAGGACGGACACGTCGTCAGCTGCAACACTGCTTTTGAAGCGAGTCGAGCTCATGAAGAGCTGAATAATGTCCGACATGGTCTCCATGCGCTCCGCATATCCGTGAGTGTCGATCAATTTTAGGATATGATTGATCATTGGGCATCCATTGGTGTTGATTGTGTGTTTGATCTGCCTCCCTCCAGCTCCTGATGCAACAACAAAGAAGCATGCCAGGCAATTCAGTCATGAAGCCTCACTCGATTCTCGACCAACAGTACAAAGACAGTAACAGCAACAGCAACAGCACTACAGCCTCTTCTGCCATGCCTTTCATTGCCGGTCCACATCCCTCCATGATGGGCCTACGTCGCTTTTGGACCGGTCACGAGCAGACGAAATTGTAAAGTCTCATCTCTTTCTCACTCTCCCACATCGGTCAACATGACACAAACCCACGCATACATACTCTAATCGTATATATTCGACGCCCCAACTGGGAAAGGAATGGAAGATAGTACAGTACAGTCTGCTTACTAGCAGGAAAGCTTGCTGCTTTCGATGCAGTCCAGCAAGTCAATGTCCGGCTCGATGGAGTCTTTCGGGAAGAACTTCAACAGAGTCTGGAACAGTTGATACCGCTGATTGAAGAGTGGGGAAGGCTCTCCCTCAGCGCCAAGAAGAAGTGGTCGTGGGGAGGAGGCGTGGGTGGGGTAGTTGAATGTAGTCTTAGGTATCACTTGCGAGATTGACAACATTTCAGTCTCCTCCTCTTCGTCTCCCTCTTCTTCGCTAGCATCGTCGCTTGATACACCACTCCTCGCCCCTCGGTCTGTCTTTTCTGTTGGCAATAAAACGGAAGCAGGAGCAAGCTTGCTACTGGCATTGTTGGACAGAAATTCAGCGCAGTGGGGTACCATGAAAGACGGTCCCTCTTCCTCGTCAGTCTTGCCAGTCGAAGCGCGCAATAAATGAGCCATCAACTTCTGAAAAGCTGCACTTTCCTCGGGCAGTCCGTGGTTGACCACCTGCGAGACTTCGTTTTGTAGGTAGAGAAGCGCTCGCATGGCCCCCTCACTCCCGCTGCCACTTGCATCTTGACTGTGCGCCAGTTCCAAGAATCTTTGCTGGCGGAGCTTGAACTTTGCCTTTCGTAGCACCTCCGAGAGGCCAGGTCGTTTCAACTCCAAGGACCAAAAGTCATTCAGTCGGAAGGAGGAATCATCGGCGTAGTTTGGGTTGCCACCGAAAATGTAGAACCGTTTGAGCCTCTTGTCGTAGATCAATTGAGCAGTGATTCGGGGTTCAGGGAATGTTCTCTTCCTAAAGTCAGCCGTCTGCATCGCCCCGCTCGAGGAATCTCTCGTCGAGTCCTCTGCAGCGGGAGTCAGATCAGTCGGAAAGGCGTAAATGGGTCCTTCACCTGGCTCCACAGCCTCCATGTTCGTGTCTCCATCTCGATTCTCACCCTCGCCTCCTTCATCGCTCCCAAGGCCGCCCAGAGACGACACGGAGGGATCTCCTTGCTGATACACCAGCCGCCAATTGTCTCGCTCGATGCTGTAGATCCATAGCGCACTCTCCACTCTTTCGCCTTTGTTCTTGCTCTTCTTAATCAAGCCGCTGAACAGATATATCTCACGAGCTCTTGTATCAATGGCGGCTCGTTGCGGGTAGCCTCCTTCCGGTCCGTTGTTGTTCAAGGTAAAGTTCTTGTGCACTTCCTTGACTGTTCCGCTTCCCGGCTGGTATGTCCACATGTCGGACAATGATTGATTGTGTCTCCGGCCTCCTATGATCCAAATGTGCTTCTTTGGGCTCGGCGTGTTTCTTTGAGCCACGTCTAAGATCATCGTATGACCGGCTCTCGAAGGAATGCGAGCTTGGGATGGGCTCCTCTCGCTGAAGAGACAAGACCAACAACGATGAATGACATCGTATCGCCACATTCCACTAAATTCGACTTTACTCGAATCAGGATGAGCGACTCTGCCTCCAAACACGTACAGGTGTTGCGAATCAGGATCGATGACCATCTGATGATCGAACAGCAACTTCGGTCCATTAACAGTACTGGTGTCGGCGGACAATTGATCCCAACGTTCCAACCTGGTAGAGAATCGATAGAAATCAGACTCATAGCCAGAGATGTGCGAACTGGTGGAAGATATTCCACTGGGCGCAGGTGAGCCGACACTCGGTGTGTTGTTACCACTTTCGGCATTTTCTTCGCCACCCACACCCACACCTCTGCTTGCTCGATCAACGCCCAAGAAGGTCGTCCTTCCCGACGACAATCTGGTGCTTCCGCCTCGCGTACTACCAAAAAGCTCATCTGCCAGCTCGGAAGGAGACTCAGCAGCATTACCGCCTGGTCCCGGTGACCCTTCTGCAGTGCCTGCTACTCTCGGTAAGAAGAAGCCTCTCGTCGCGCTTCGATTAGACGTCGATGCAGCAGTAGGAGCCGCTCGATCGGCCGGACTACTTCCCCTCTGCGAAGAAGGAGTAGCAGCAGCAGCACCAGCATTAGCGGCACCAGCGGGCGTTGATCCTAGGCTCGTGGTAGTGGGTGGCACCTTGTCGTACTCGACAAACTTTCCCAAGACGTACAGGAAGCCAGTCCGAGGATCAAAGACCATCTTGTGACAGCTCCTTGGGCCCGGTCCTCTTTCGCATCTAACATCGTCGCTAACGCATCTCCATCGATCTTCTTCTATGTAGTAAGCCCATAGATCACAGAGATCCTTTTCGCCATCCCATCCACCAAACAGCCAGATGATTCCCTTCTGACAATCTATCGCCATCTCATGGCCTCCTCGTCCACAAGGGAAGTTTCCATCTCGGTCACTTCCAGCAATGGGAGACCATGTAGCTTTGGGCATTGATTCGTCCACAAAGGAAGTAAACAGCGAAACAGAAGTACTGAGATTGCTGCTCGTTTCAGAGTAGGTCGATGATCCCCTGTTCAGGACACCGTCATCGCTGATCGGTGGATCACCCCAAGCAGCTTTCTCCAGACAACTTTCAGCAGCGTCCCAGGCACCTTGCATGAGACTGTTGTACAGCTGTGTAACGATGGGATGTTCGAACGGTCTTTTAAAGCCCAAAGAAGCCAGTTCTCTCGGCTCCGATATACCCTCCGGAGCATCTAAGTTGCAGGATTCTAGCAACGTCTGAAATGCCGAGTCGTAGGCGCGACTGCGGAGGTGCCTGAGGATAAGCCGAGTAGCTATCGACTCACGATGCTGGAAAAAGGTAAGGGGAGTGTAGAGGCTTCGAGTCAGCGGCTTCCTCTCGTCTCATTTCACTTCTCCCCCGCCGAACACATCTGCGTACCTCTTGATAGTCCTTTGTGATTCTCTTTAGAGTGTACGAATCCGTGACGCCTTCGAGAGCAATATGCCAGACGGAGAAGTTGTAGTTGGGTGAGTGCGTTGCCAGGGGAACCAGCTTCACATAGCGCACAGGAAAGGGGACTCCCTCGCTAGTCTTCCACTTGGTTTCAAAGAACTCCATATGCGAATCATTTCGAAGACCTCCTCTCAAGATCCGTACCCAAGCATTAGAGTGAGGATCCTTGGTCGTCTGACTCCCGTAGACCTTGAAGTCCTTCAGATTGCATGGGTGTGCCTTATGGTACTTTCCAAAGAAGATTTTCTTCAAAATAGATGGCTTGTCCAACTGGAGTATGATGTACTGCTTGTCATCCGGCAAAGGACTCGACTTTCCGCTATATCTACTGCCAGGCTTACCGCCGTACAGTGGACTGCTAGATCTCTGGCTAGAACCAGACGGAGTGCCAACGCCATTGCCGCTGCCGTTACTTGAAGAGCTCATTACACTCGGTGCAATGGAAGCTACTGCAGCCCCAGACCATCGCGAGCCAAGGTCATGGGGACGGTCATACAGAATATTGTGGCTGCAAAGGAATTGATCAAGGGTCACCGATAGTGTGACAAAAAGCCTCTCCCAATCTCCATCACTTACGGCTCATAAACACCCGAATAGCTAGAGGCTTCTACAATAGAGTAGCGCAATCGAGACAGAGGTTGTTCGGCCAGTATGTGGCACGTAGGAGTGTTCTTTCTGATTTCGCAGAGCATGTTCAACAATTGCTCATGCGTCGCCATGTTGGTACGAAGAACTTGGTCTTGTTAGGAAGTCGAAGGGATGATAAGTTGTGGATGATGGCACACAATGTAGTCGTGATGTTGATGATGGTGAAGGGGAGGGGAGAATAGAGGCGAGGCTGATGTGCGCCTGGTAGTGCTGGCAGGGAAGACTCGGTCGCCGTCTCTACTGGCTCCGCGCAGGTCTCTTGGCAGGAATGTATGTAGGACAATCGATTCTGTCACACACGAATCGGCTTGCTTGCTTGCTTGCTCACTGATGAGGACTCGACATGTCAGGATCAAAATGCTGCAGCATCACGCATGCGGAGGACCGACGCGAGAGCGCGTCTCGTTCCTTTTTAGACATAAATTAGTCTTTGATCTATCTAGACTACACATTCTACAGGAACCACATGGGAAGCGCTAGGAGATCTGTGCGTTTGTTGCATTCCGGCTGGGTGATGTGATGTTGGCCGTACCGTACAGTGGTGCTTCATGCAGGGCATTGCTGCAGTAGGAAGGGATATGTTCGACAAGGAAGGCAGATGGCAGATCGAAATACATCCTCTCGCAGGGCCGAAGCAGCTTTCGGAGGGGGATCCAGAGTGGGAGGCATTCTATTCCAAGACGGAGAGAGAAAGTGACTGGCCAAAGGAGGTGATCCGCTCAAGACACACGCAGGGCTGATACAGACGGCGAACTTCGAGATGGTCGTACACATGGGGCGAACACATTTGACTGAAGTTGACGAGACGGCAAGCAAACAGCCATTTGCATGATGTTGTCAGACGTAACGTATCCACCCCGATGTCTCTTCTGATTATCTCCTCTCGATAGCAGTAGCCATCAAGACTATTAGGTCATGGTACTGGAGCAAATCCGTACAGAGGAGATCTTTCCTGTATTGCAAGATTGTATTTTGAGTATAGATTCCGACTGGCTGCTGCAACAGTGTTTATACAATTACGAATGGCTTCCTCCCTAAGCCAGACCTTGAGCAGACATCCACCTCTCAACTTCTTGAAAGGCACCGTCCTTGTCTTGACTCTCATCAACGACAAAGATTCGTAACTTTTCCTTGTTGACTCCAGAGAGCTCCTCGATTGCTTCCTTGTCCAAGGACGAGACTACAACCACTAGACCGCTCATTCGAGGATCTTTCGACTGTATCTGATTCAAAGCTTCATCAGATCCCTTCTTGTGAAATGCAAATACCAGCGGGGGTCTTTGCAGCGACATCAGACGTATTTGAGAGCTGATTTCTGTGAGATAGGAGAAGGGTAAATCATCTGATGATCGTGTAAAAAGGCAATTTTTCCGAGTACCGACGCACCTCCCGTCATTTCACTGAGTTCGGACTTTCCATCTACCGTGGCGATATTCATGTCAATGCAGTCATAACCTGATTCTCTGATTATCGATCATGCTGATGAGACACACGTCTGGTCGATTGAGGTCTGCTTTGACACACTCACCGAAAGTAGCCTATCCAATTGCCCCAGCTGGAAAGAAACGTCTAGTCAGTTGCATGTCTCAAAATTAAAGAATACACCACCATAAGCGCAACTTACTCCTTCCTCCTCTCTTCGTATTTGCTCAGGAAGACGAGCTGGCTTGAAGGCTTCCTGAGTGCTGCTGGACTAGACTCTCGAAATATGGCAGATGAATGCGAATTGTTTGCTTCGGCGTATATTGGTTTCGAGGTAGAGTAGAAGTGGAAGAGTGTGGCTGTAGTGGTGGACAGCCCAAACGCTGTGAGAGAAGGTGATGCCCTCTTATATAGTCTGCTTCCTATAAGAGCAGCAGCAGGGCGTATACCGATGAGCTTCCGTAGCAAGAGTGTCATGATGCAGTGGTGTTGTCGTCTGAAGTGGCACTGATCTTCTCAGCCACTTCTCTGCTTCCACTCGGACAATGGCACGGACCCTGGGCGTCGGACGGCTTTGAGTCTAGTCTACCTTCCCTCCAGTCGCGTCTCTTTGCTGTCTATGATTTAAGGTGTAGCATTCTTCTCATTCGAAATACCAAGTTGGTCAAACTGTTCTGTACTTGGATCCTTTCCCTACAGCAAGCAAGGCATGTCGTTGAGGGCGACTTAAGAAGGCCATACAATCTATCTGAATCCTTCATCCGTTCAAGCCATGGTGCTCTCATCCTTTCTATCTTGGTTCCGACCATGGTGGAAGTCGAGCGAAACCGACTACGACACTGTGCTAAGTCGATTGACGAAGGAGATCGACTCTGTGCAAGGTCGACTAGTGCATGTCAATCGACGAGAGAGGCGTGCAAGTATCACCTTGACTCTGTATGCCATACTGGTGTGGCTAGTCTACGCAGTCTTCTTGTGGTACTGGACAGCTGAAAGGAGATTGGCGATGTCGAAGAAAGAAAGATTTCAGCTTTGGTCTTCAGTCTTGCTTGGCTTGCTTTTGTGAGCTGCAAACGAAGAGCCGAGAGTGCGCTTTATGCTTACTGCTATGGTCTTTCTCTGCTCCTCAGTATCATCTCGACCCGATCTCTCGTGCGATGGTGGTACCGTAAGATAGCCACTGGCGAAGGTGAGTGCGACATAATCATCTTTACTCTTAGCCTCACTACGCTTTCTCATCGCTCAACTTGAACGCTTCTATCTTGCAGAGAAACACCTCAGGTCACTGCAAGGGACTCGAAGGAAAAAGATCGACGAGATCAAATTAGCCACTCGCTACGATCATCTACGAAATCTGCTAGAGAAGTACGACGATACAGCGGTCAAACCGACAGGCGGACCAGAAGGAACTTCAAAAAATAAGTCCGACAAGGCTGCGAACCTTTCCAAAGCAAATCAAA
Organism: Exobasidium rhododendri; assembly: GCA_026210745.1. Taxonomy (NCBI): domain Eukaryota; kingdom Fungi; phylum Basidiomycota; class Exobasidiomycetes; order Exobasidiales; family Exobasidiaceae; genus Exobasidium; species Exobasidium rhododendri. The sequence goes on from CP110630.1 coordinate 4,248,916, forward strand.
CACCTCAAAAACGTAGCGTACAAGGACCCGTAATGCCCACTACAGCAGCCAGTCTGAACAACGACCTCAGAGCAGTGCCCGGCAACAATCCTACTGTGCCGAACCCAGCATTGCAACGTCCGGAACGATTTCAAAAGACATGGATGGATAAAGTAGCGGACAAGATCCTAGGAGCAGAGAATGGAGGTCAACCAGTAGCAGCAGAACAAAAATATGCGCTGATCTGCCGTATTTGCTTCACTCACAATGGCCTTTGCCCGAAAGAAGACTGGCAAGAAGTTCAATATATTTGTCCTAGATGCGGAACATTCAATTCTCGTCGACCATCAAGTGCTCCTGTCTCCTCACCATGGACAAAGTCGAGCAGAAAGGGGCAGCAGAGTCCAGATAGTCTTACTCGTTCACCACCAGCATCACCATCACCTTCAGGACTTCACGCAAGCTTCAACAGCGATCTTCCAGAAGGACGAGGAGACGAGCTTGATGTGGAAGAGGAAGACGAAAATAGCGATGATGCTGAGCTAATGAGGGAGAAGAAGAAGGAGAAAGAAAGTCAATTGAGGAACAGGAAGTCAGCAGGCAAAGCTGGTCTGGATAAGATGGATGTCGATTGAAGCGAGAAGAATAGAGAGAGTACCAGAAAGATTGCATTACTTGAACGGAAGGACTCGAATGAAGGAGAACAAAGACAAAGTAGAGTGGAGATGTACATTTGGAGAGTGTGTTTAGTAATTGTTGAGTTTGGTAATACAATGAGGAGGCAATTAAAGGACAGGTGACAGATTTGCAGCAGGAGGACACAGCATCAGAAGCAGGATCCAAAGAAAGTGGGATTATGATACAAGGCGGTAAGGGAGAAGGTGGACAGGGATGGAGGGTCCGGACTTCAGGGCGGCGTGAGTGCTGCTTCATATCTCCTCTGTAGGTTCGCCATCCGCTTCTGGATGGACTTCACGAACATTTCAATGGTGCCGACTGAGCCATCAGACAGCTCCATTGCTTCCTCGCCCGGGTCGAGTAACGCCATGAGTAGATTGCTCGCGGTCTCATACGCCAATAGGCAACTTTCTGCATTCCAAGACGATTGTTGGTCGTTATTATTGTTGGAAGTCGTTCGATTACTACCCATTTCATCTAGAGCGGCACCTTTGGCTATTTCCAGTGCTTTGTCGAATATCATCTTGTCGACATTCTGAGCAGAATCAGGTATTTCTTGGCTGGCTTTCGATCTTGCAAAATTTGCTCGCTCGAAACCATCGTTGAACTTTGCTCTTAGCCATTGAACGGCATCATTCACTTCAACGCTAGCTTGATAGGGACCTGTGTAGCTAGTCGATCTTGCTTCAATGTAGTCCTTGGTAGCGTCGATGCCTCTCTGCAAGAAGCTCAGGCTTTTGACGTAAAGAATGAGAGCTTCGGCAGCGATGACTTCACTCGAATGGACATTCTTACTGTTGATCACGATCGTTTGCGGAACCGTCGGTGAAGCATTGTTGAATCGGTGCAGGCTACTTAGGTTGACACTTGACATGCTACTACCACTGCTGTTCCCTTGACGGCCCCCTTCATCGTAGTTGCCCTGATGTGGGCCTTCACCAAAATAGACACTTAATTTGGAATCGGCAAATTCGCTCAGCACGAAGCTCTTTTGGCCGTAGTCGTGTAGAAGGTTCAGAAGGTTCTGTTCGGTGGGATCTCCATTTTGATAGTCAATGGCGTTATGACCTGGAGAAGAAGACAAGAAGGTCATTCCACCGCCAAGGCCGAGTCGCAAAGATCTTCGGACACTAGCACTACGAAGTGACATTCCCGTCGGTACTCCAAACAGGCGAATAGAGGCCATGCTGATTGCTCGGCCCAATGCAGAAGAATTGGTCGGGGACGCAACACCGATTGGTTGGTTTGGAGAAGATTGGAACACCGGTGAGGCGCTACTTCCACTCGGCGCTGATGGCGCCGAACTAGGAACGAGGGCAACTTGCTGACTGGATGCAGAAAAGCGAGACAGATTGGCAGCTTCATTCGTGTGACTACTGCGACGTTGGAAGGATGGCCTTCTAGAGCCTATAGGGATGACAAATGGAGCGTTGGGAGGTGTGCTTGCCAAACGAGAAGCACTCACCGCGGCAGGAGACACCTGGTATCTCGGGCTGGTACTGAAGGATATGGCAGAGGTGGGTGATGTTGGATTGGTCGACGATGTTGCACCAGTTCCTTCTTGACCAGAAGTCAGTCGGCCCAACCGAGAAGGTCTTCGGACGACTCCAAGCGCTCCCCATGGCCCTCTTTGTTCTTGCGTGGTCTTGGTGAGATTGGCATCGGCCATAGCATCAGCCAACGCATTCACTTCTACGTTCCTCTTTTCCACCATGACGTAACCCTTGTCTTCATCTTCCATCACAGATTTCTGCACTCGATCAATCGTCTTGGGAGTCGGGTATCTGTTACTGGTAGGACCGGCAGCCAAAGTGCCATCTTCCGGGACAGCAGTGGCAGGCAGATGGGTTACGCTCGACTCTGGCGTTTCTAAAACATTGTCCTCGAGGCTGGAAGCCTCTCCTGCTTCACTGGGGTGATCCTGATAGATATTGCTGGGTGTTCTACTATCTTGCCTTTGTGTTGTTGGTGCTGGGGATGAAGACGCCGCTTTCCGCCCTCCGACGACGTACTTTGACTTGAAGTAGGTCTGAGGTGTGGCCTTCACAATCGGAATTTGCGTGGGAGCGGTAGAGACAGCGCTCTGATGCTCGATCTTGGCGACCTCAGGAGCACTATCTTGTCGAGTTACTTCAGTCGAACTGCTGTGCCTCGAAGAAGGTATCGACGGCGCTATCCGCGTTGCCACCGGTGTTGTGCTGTTGGAGAGCGAAGAGGATGATAGACGCAGTGACTTGAAGATTCGCCTTTGACCGTTTTCAATAACGTCACAGCTAAAGAAGCTCTCAAAAGTTATCCTTTCTACCGGCTTGCGCTTGAGTAGAGATCTGATGAGCCCTTTGAGGTCTTCGTCGACGAAGTGCGGTCGAATCATTTCTCCTTCATCTCCTTTCCCATCTTCCACCCTCCTCGAATGCTCTCTTCGCAAACTTTCATCACTTCTTTCATCTGGGAATTTGATTCGGTCTTCCCCCTTTTCTATCCTTCTCAGCAATTCCACATGATTGGCAGCACGAAAGGGTGGCTTTCCTACACACATTTCGTAGAGGACAGCTCCTACGCTCCAAAGGTCAGCCTTCGCATCGTACTTTTCATACCGCAGGATTTCCGGTGCCATGTACAACGGGGACCCGCACAACGTCTCAGCAAGTGAAGCCGCTTCGAGATGTCTAGCGAATCCAAAGTCAGCCACCTTCACTTGCGGGATAAGGTAGGGGTGTCCAGAAGCTACTAAGTCTGCCTCGGGCTCTTGCAACAGCAGATTCTATCATACGAGATAAAAGCGGATCAGCAAAACGCACCTTTTTGCCACTTGGAAAGTGGGTCCCCCCATCTCAAACCTGCTCACCTGCGGTTTGATGTCTCGATGGACTATATTCTTCCCCCTCATAAATTTCATTGCTGCTGCTAGCTGCGTAAGAAAGCTTCTAGCCACCTGAGAATTCAGACCTCCATCATGCGGATTGGGATACTGAGCCTCTGCTTCTTCCTCTACTGGGTCGCTTTTTCGCTGCTGTCCCTCCTTCCCTGATGGTCTCCGCCTTGTCCTGATATAGTTGCTCAAATCTCCCATTCTACAGTACTGCATGACCAGATAGATGTGACTGCTTGTCTTGAGACAGTCGATCAGCTCGACAATATTAGCATGGCGGGCAGTACGCAAGATACTAATCTCCCCCTCAAGATTTTCCAACAGTTTGGTTGTCAGCTTCTTTCTGGTGACAACCTTGATAGCAACTTTGGAAGATGGTGGTGGAGTTGCATGGCTGCTCGCTACTTTCCCGGTGTCCGACTGTCGAAGCTTGGCTTGAAAGACGACGGCAAATGAGCCTTTGCCGATCTCTTTTGTCAATGTGTAGGGCCCAATGTTGTGCCCAGAGTCAGAACCATCACTCGCCTGGGCAGAAGAGCTCATCGAGATAGTTGTGGGATACGAGGTATGCACCGTCCGATGACGGGAGCTGAGAGTTATGCTGCTGCGCAAGGCGGACTGACTAATAAAAGTCGATGATAAGATCGCCAATGATACAACACCAGAATTGAAAGTAGAGATATCTAAAGATGCGTCTACCGTCAAGTGGACTCGGCCTCTAGACGCGCGCCGGCGCAGAATCTCGCAAATGAAGGTGGCTTGACCGCGGACAAAGGTGGGGCATTCGTCTACGATTAGTCTGGGACTGTGCGTGCCTTTTTCCGAGAGGCGCCCCTAAAGTAAACAAAAGAGCTCCCTTTTCAAGACAAAAAGACGAAATACGAGTACTCGAGCTTACGAGGAGCTTCACCCTCACCCAACGGACACCATGCCGACTGCTCTATCTTGCAAGTCAGCCTCTGCTCTCGACTCCTTACCTAGACACACTAATGCCAAGCGCTCTTCGACTGCATTGAATCGCCTTCAGCAAAGAAAACAACAAGCAGAGCAACCTCCTCAGAACGCTGAATTCGGCATACTAGCACCCAAGGCAGCTTTCAATCAGAAGACTGGAGGGCTCATCAAGAGAAGTTCAACGAAGCATAGAAGAGGGAAGGGGCCTGGCCAGGGACTAGCTTCAAGCGATCTTCCCTTGGCAAGTTCTGACTTGTACAGTGATGAAGAAAACTCACATTCGCCCACCCGATTTCAGAGTAGGGGAGCGTTTAGTGATGGCGAGCAAGGCACCTTCAGCGATGTCGACGACGGGAACGATGGCAAAGGCATTCGCCTACTTGGTAGAGGTATAAGAGCGAAAAGTGTATCTCCCGTCAAAGCTAGTCGACCTATGAGATTGATGGATGTGGATAGCAGCAGCCCCTCCAGCCCAGCGCCCTCCTCTCCTACTCGTCGCTTTGCTGGACCCATGCCAGCAAGAAAGCGGATGGTCACGAAAGCAATGATAGGTACCCCGACGAACTTTCAACATACAGGTCACATTGGTGCTGCATCTTACGGTGCTCTTCAGCAAGCCGGAGATGCAGAGCAACTGCAAAGACAGCTCTCGGAAGTTGCAGCTGCTTTGAAGATGGACGATATGTTTGTCAGTGCCCCAGTGAGCAGCCGGCTTCCTACAAGAGAAGCCAGCAAAGAGAGCGACATCAGCACTCTGACCCCTTCTAGTCTAGCCTGTGATCTGATGGTATCTGATGATCTCATGAAGAAGCGCAAGGCAACAATGGCCGACGCACATGTCTCGCTCCTATTCGAACCGACTGCGACGGAGCTACCTGCGAGCCCATCCAAAGCAACAGTAGAGCCCAAGCGGACGACATCAAAGCGCAAACCAGTGCCGACACCTCGTAAGCTTGCTGCTCTTTATAGTGAATTCAATGAAGGAATGAAAGAAGAAGGTTCGGTCGTGCCCTTGAGCTCCTCAGCAGCCTCAGAAGCTTCGCCTTCATTTGTGCCAGAGGACGAAGAAGAAGAGGATTCTGTCGCTCATTCCTTGCCGACTATCCGAGCACAGGATGGCAAGAGGCTCGTTCAAGGTCCTGCAGGTGACTACATTACTGATACTGCCAATGGGAGATGGAATGTTGCCTTAGACGAGATTACGAAGGCGCTCAAAGCAGATGGTAGTGAAGTCGATGCCGATGATGAAGATATACAAGACGGTCTAAGACAAGCTGATGAAATATTGGGTCGATTAGACGCCTTATGAAGGAAAGAATCTGCCCCCTCCCTGCACTCCATTTTTCTGTATTTTAGGCCACGACCAACTCATGAAGATCATGCTAATGACCCTTTTGTGCTCTCGCTTTCGGGTCGAGAAGCGCGATGCGAATTCAAGGAGCAGGTATGCATTCAAGTAGCGTGTGAGATCTGACTGCCGTACTGTATACTTCTTAATTTAAATGAGAAAATAAAGTAGGCGTAAAGCGAGGGATTGCCAGTTCTCTCTATCCTCTGTGCTAGAACAGCGATGGCACCAGCAGACCCCACAGCCTTATCGTCACAGCGCAGGAACCACCTTCGTATCCTGACCCTTAACGTCTGGGGTTTGGCGTTCATCAGCAAGGCGAAAGAGATCCGAATCCCAGCCATAGCGACGAGATTGGCAGCGAGCAATTATGATGTAGTTGCGCTTCAAGAAATTTGGTGTGAAAGCACCGACTGGAAGATCCTTCGAAATCGCTGCAGCGTTCACTTCCCCTATAGCAAGTTTTTCTACTCGTGAGAAACAACTGGGGAGGAGAGGGAAGAAGATGTGAGGTCAGCCCAGATCACTGAATATCACTACTCTTTCTATTGCACCTTTTCAGGGGATCGTTTGGCTCAGGTCTGGCAATACTGTCACGCTACCCGATCATTTCGACACAAACCAAACCATACAGCCTTAATGGTCATCCTGTAATGGTGCACCATGGAGATTGGATAGTCGCAAAGGCAGCAGGCTGTGCAACGCTAGATGTTCCTGGTCTGGGCCCCCTCGACGTCTGGGTCACGCATGTGAGTGGAAGCTGCGATACCAGGCAGGTGAAGAAGCCCGCTGACTGACTTCTCCTTCACTACCAACATTGCAGACTGTAGCTGCAGGCGGTGAAGACGGTACAGAGTCGCGGAGGGCACATCGAATTACGCAAGCATACGAATTGGCCAAATTTGCGAGGATCAGTGCCGAAAGGGGGCATCATGTCATCTGTGTGAGTGGTCATTGAAGACTCATTCCCAAATGTCTCGCCGAGCTAAGAGCTGAAATTCTTGTGTTACATACTCTAAGACGGGCGATTTCAATAGCACACCACCTTCGTTGTCGATTGCGGTCCTGCGAGATGTGGGATTGCTGACTGATGCCTACCTGCAATCGCACCCTCATCTTCCCGCACATGCCATCTCACTACCGAATCAGAGAGGTGTACGACCGGATCCTCGTCGCTGCTTAGCAGAGCTGGGAATCACATGCGATAGTCCCCTGAATACCTGGACAGCAGGCAAACCGCTAGACGACAGGGCCTTGAAGGGCGCTGGTAAGAGGTTAGATTACATCTTCTTTCGTGGTCCGAGTTCCAGCAGCAAGACGAGCGACACGGGCGACTCGGAGAGCAGCAAGAGCAGTGACACACCAAAAGAGGGGAGGCTGAGGTGTATCGATAGTAGTGTAGTATTCACTGAGCTGATTGAAGGGCATGAAGTCTCTTACAGCGACCACTTTGGCTTGGAAGCTACACTGGAGATTATGGAAAAAAGCCAGGTCAACGGCGCACTTCCCTCCGAAGAAGACGGCCAATTTGCCTACAATTCCAGACTGTCTCAAACGCTCACGTCTTCTCTTTCGGCACTTTCTGCTGCTCTCATGGCTTCGCGACAGTCCCAGAAAAGCCATTTCGTGCTCTTCTTGGCACTCTTGATCCTCGCACTCTGTACCATTGGGTTCTCGTCCAGCAGAAGGATGGGAGGGGGCGCCTTGAGTGGATTGTGGACCTTCATTGCCGTCATCTGTGGGTGGACAGGGAGCACAGCATTCTACAGTGCTGTCGTTTGGGGCGAATGGGAAAAGAGTGAGTACATCACGGGAGAAGTAATAGACAATCTGATCGGCACTGAAACAGGAATCTCTTCCTCCTTTCTTTCAGGAGCACTGCGGACCTTTTTGGAAGCAATGGAGCTCGATCTCACAATGCAAAGAGGAGGCACGTTGACATCGCCGGTCCTTTCTCAATCGAGTCTGTCTCCCGCTGCTTCGCCGCGAATAGGCGGTCCCGAAGTGACCAGTGCTAAGAGCATTTCCCCTTTCGAACAACACCAGCAGCGTTTGATAAATGTAGACGATGATTCAAACTGAGGTTGTGTGTATAGTTCATAATCTTCCTCCTCATTCCTATTACAATCACGTATTTACAGTCACTCTCTATGCTGTGCGGAGTATCAAGTGATGACCGCTGTCTGTCTTTATCACATCGCTCATTGCTCCTACTGGAAGGGCAAACGTAGCTTCTTCAAAGGGCTTTTGCATTTGACCTTTACCAAAGAAGCCAAGATCGCCGCCCTTTGCAGCCGATGAGCAGTCACTGTATCAAAAGGACAGTAGCAGAACCAAAAACAGTGAGCCCTTGTCTACGATGAAGAAGAAGAAAAAAGCTGATCCTGGGGCTGTAAAGCGTGATGACTTACGAGTGAACTTTGGCAAGCGAAGCAAATTCCTCAGGGCTGGGCTGAGATCCGAGGGAAGCTGCGTGTTCTCTCAGGATAGTCTCTGCCTCTTCTGGAGCTCTCGTGATCTTGCTCTGAGTGGTGGGAAAGCGATGTTAGGAAATGTCGTAACAGCAGCAGCACTTTGAAACCTCAAAGGGAAGAAGAGCGAGACTCACATCTTTCCAGCTACTCGGCCTTCTACTTCCGCTGTGCTTTACCAGCAGATGACTTGCTCTGACCTGACCATTGGGAGCATTGGCCGAGCTTCCATTCGCTGCTGCCATCCTTTCTCCGTCTTCTCCCCCTCCAGATTTTAGATAGTGAGATCCAGGCAAGGAAGCCACCTGCTCGTCGGTAATGTCGTCTGGTTTCTCCCACACCGACAAGCCCGAGCCGCTGTTGAAATAGTAAGGCAACTGACGAGATTTGGAAAAGCGTACTTCCCAGCCTGAAGACGACATGGTGGGTGTTAGCGTGAAGAAGAATGGAGATTGCGTCCGTGCTTGTGGGAGGAAACGGCAAGGAGAGTTTTGGGGGGAGGGGCAGAGACCGTGCAACGATTCGGCGGGGATGGAAATACCTACCGCTTAATTTTAGACTTGGTCTGGATATTGTATGTATGTGTTGTTGTATGTCTGCTGTACTTCCGTGCGCTCATTCTACTCGACACCCGCGACGTGAGTGAGTCTCTATCTCTCTTTCTCTCTGAGTTCAACTCAAGATCACAGACGCATCGAGTGCAAGGACTAGCTAGCATCAGCCTGTGTCATTGCAATATCAAGGTATATAAGACAGAAGGACAAGAGAAGTAACAGTACAGCCAGTGACAGAGGCAAGTCCGGCTCAGCCACGTAAAGGATCACTTGAAAGGAAGGACAAAAGGTCAGTCGCATTCCTCTTTTCAAGTAGCGTCCCCCACAGAACTCACTCTGATGACGATACTGGCGATCCCGGCACCTGCACCTTGACCCTCGGTCGATACTGAGCCTTGTACGATGAGTTTCAAGTAGCGAGCATAGACTCCCTTCTGATCTTCATCACCCAGAGGTATCACTGTCGTATTCAAGACTGGCAGCTGTACTAGAGCGATCGTCTGTGCATTGTACGGTTGTGTAATGTTGATGATCATGTCGGTCACTTGAGCAGTATACGTCTGATTGTCGATTGAGGTCGAGATGCTCACTAGCTTGGCAGGAGATTGTGTGAATGTGACGTGGACGCTGTGCAGTGTTTGCTTCTTGTAGGTGTCTATGATGATTGCACTTGGTTCATCAGATGGTGGTTGGTAGTAGGTAGCGTTAGAGCCGTCAATGGCAGCAACAGCATAGTTTCCGTTTATGCCTTCGCTGGTAGTAGTGATAGCCTTGCATTGCGCCAGATTGTTGCCTACGTTGTGTGTCTGGGTGGTGTCGACCTGTATTGATTGACCGACTTGCAAAACGTACTGGCCAGCTTTTCGATTGCGACTTGCGATCTCTACATGCAGAACTACCTTACCGCTTCGATGCGTTATCTTCGTCTCGACCTGTCCAATGTGAATGTCAAAAGTACTGCATCCATATTTGATACCCTTGATGGTAATACCTGGTGCTAGTTGAGGTGGCAAGACGGGGTCCAAGTAGATGCCGTTTCTTCGAACTCGATAGCCAGTGAAACCGTGCGTGTACATCTGCAACAATCCTCCATGACCAGTGAGAAAGGTATACGCAGGATTTGTACCATTGTTGTCTGCATACGAATCAATCACTTGTTCACTGAATTGCGAAAACTCCCTTTCGTAGGGCATACCGGCCTGCAGGAGGCGAGTGTACGTCTCGCAACCTTCTGTGCTCAATTCTGCGCTGACGATACCATAGATGGAATAAGTCATTCCAGGGCCATTGCTGCTTGTTCTCGCCGCATGAAAGGCGAGATCCAATGTAGGATCCGCTTCCTTCGCTGGGTAGTGTTTGTCGAATTCCAAAGGATAGATGAGCAATGGCACGTCAGCTTGCTTCACTTGCGTCGTACCGGAAAAGCCCTCGAATTCCAGGGTGATGTTGCTCGTGTCGGAATGTAGGATTGCTATCTTATCGGCGATATCGGTCCAATTCCCACCAATCTCATTGCCCTTGTTCAGTATCCTCGCTGTCGTAATGGTGTCTTGCAGGATGATGGCAATCCCGGCATTTGTGAAGGCTCCGTCATTCTTGTGATTGGCAAACTCATCGGGATCCGTCAGATTCATGGTGTGATACTGACCATCGCTCCCCATCACAACTTGAGCAGCCCAGAAGTGAGACAATCTCGACATGATAGGCCACGCAATATCGGCCAAGAACGTTCTGTTCTGCGTTTGCTGGTAGTATTGCCATGCTAGTAGCGCAATGTCATTGTTCAAGTGATACTCGTAATCATACGTTGGCCCAATCCCAGTGTCATTTTGAAAGCGAGCACTGACCCAGGGGTACAAGGCGCCTGGTCGTTGAAATTGCTGCGCATTTGCGATCGTTTGCCAAGGGAGCTTGTAGCGGTAATTGAGAATAGATTCGACATATGTAGGGAACAACAGCAGCAGCGAAGGTGCCATGAAAGTCTCGGCATCCCAAAAGATGGAACCAGCGTACGAATCAGAAGTCAGACCCGCCGGGGCGATGGAATTGTCGCCTAGACCTCGACTTTCCTTGCCTTGGCGCACATTGGTGAGCAGATGGAAGAGACTGGCGCGAGCCTGTATTTGCAATCGTTGATTCGAGGCGTCTTCACTGTGAAGAATGATGTCACCTCCTTCGCTCCAGATCGTCTCCCAGGTGGATCGGTGCTCCTTTATCAACGCTTCCCACCCGGCCTTTCTCGCTTTTTTGGCAGTAGTAAAAGCGATTCTCTTCTCGTCGGGCGAGTAAGCATCTGAGGTAGCTATTCCCACTGCTTTCCACACATCGACTTTCTGGCCTTGATAGGCGAAGCTTTGCGTGACGGTAGCTGAATCGTTCGTGTCGATGATCTGGCCTACAGTGGCAGGAAGAGGGACCGACTTGAGAGAATGATCGCTTCTTCCCTCGGTCGCTTGAAGCGAGGAGAACATCCAGGCGGTGACGTCGTTCACCCAATGAGGCTGCACAGTCGAGTAGATCGTGCGTGATTGAGACTGTGCATGACCGGCGTGATGCGATTGCGTCCGCTGTGCTCCCTGACCGTCTAGAACATCGCTGATGATCAAATTGGTGTGACTGGCCTTGCAGTCTACTTGAAGTCTCATCATCCCTAGATTGGGTCGATGACGATGTGCCAGGACAGTGTAGTTGAGGTGAACTGCACCGAACCCCTCAGGAGTCCAGACGAGAGATGTTGAGACTTCGCCGCTTCTGATTGACATGGTTTGCTTGTAGTCTGTCACCGTCGCATTTAGCACACCTGGAGCAAAGGTAGCTTCTTTGGAGTCATTCGTTCTTGTGACGGTGAGATACAGAGAAGTCCAAGAAGGAAGCAACGCAATGACCTGCTCGCCACCCTTTGTTTGGGGGAAATTCGTCCCTATTGTCGAATTCTGGACATCGTAGAAACCGGCGACCATCGTTGCCGTCCTCCTTGGTCCAAATAGAGGCCATCCCTGGCCGTTCTCTTGCGCATTGTCTGGCAGCGGTGAGAATTCTTGATAGCCCACACCGACTGCAGGTAATCGAGAACCGATGTAGCCATTTGAGACGTAGGGTTGAGCAGTGAAGGACGACTGATTCAGATAGTCCAAGCTGAGAATCCACTCAAAGGCGGCGCTTGCAGGTTCCTTTGATCCTTTGGCAGCTGCTAGAGCCACGCATAATGCAGTGACGACCGCACTCCTTAGCATATACGTCACGGGAAAGGAGTGTGTGAAGGAGATGAGGAAGGAGACCTGGCACAGTATCACTCCTATATGACCTCCAATTGTCTTGGCGATTTTGCCCTCTGAGCCTCCCGAGGTCCTAGATGCGGGGAAGAGGTCAAGGTGGGGGGAGGGACGCGCCTTTGCGTGCGTGGGCAGAGAGAGTGTGGCCGTGGCATCAGATCTGCTTTTTTTTGTTGCAACCCCATTAGTCATTAGACACACGTCTCCCTAAAGTGTACGCAAAATAGCACTGGAAGGACATGGCCCTGCCCAATCTCCGCCGTATCTTTAGGTGAGGAGGCCTCGCAGGAGACGTTGCACAGCTTGGGCATTGCTTTCACTGACTCTATGACGAAAATTTGTATGATGTAACAATCTTGATAGCTTGTCGCGGACTAGCTCGGAAGAGCGGGCAATATCAAGACAAGCCTTCTTTCGCTTCGTCTCCTTTCTTGCCAGTTGCGTTTTTATAGCCCTGTTGAGCAGCCCCAAGAGGAGAGCTCTATTGCTGGGCATGAGCGAGGCTGCTATAGCATCAACTACAGCAACAAGTCCAGCGTAAGAGAGAGAGAGTCAGATAGAGATAGAGAGAGAGTCAGTGTTCGAAGATGCCTGTCCATCTCCGATTAAACGACAAAGATACTTCTCGAAATCCTTTCATCAACTTCGTCACTGCCTTACCTGGACCTCGTCATGATGAAGCTTTACGACGACTACAACAGCTAGCTGCGATGGCGAAACCTTTAATGAAGGATCAAGGTTTTCACATAAACTCCCTGGAAGAATACGAATTCAATCGAGAATTCGCAGGGAGGTGTTGGAACAATGGCGAAGTGATTGAATTGGTTCTGACTTCAGAAGATGGGAATTGGCGGCCTCTCCAATTCGTTCTATATGTGTTTTGTCATGAATTGGCCCACATAAAGCATATGAACCATATCCCACACCTTCATGGAGCTCTTACTAGACGATTGAAGCAACTAGCTCTTGAAAAACAAAGTCAAGGCTATTTTGGTGATGGAGTGTGGTCTTCAGGTCGACGATTGGAAGGAGGTGGCTTTGTATCGGGACAAGGAATGAACCATGAGAGTCAGGATTTGCCTCAACAGGTTTGCGGAGGGGCATTCAGGAGGCAACGAGCGCAGAAGCCTCAGCGGCGTCGTAGTGGACGAGGAGGAGGAGGAGGAGGAACGAAAGGGGCTGGATCCGGCGGGAGGAAATTTAAGGGGCCCTCGCTGCATACAGGAGCCCAGACTGCTTCGAATGCTCGAGGTGGCGGTAATCGTAGAGTGAAATTAGACGTCCAGGAGAAAGGGTCCGGAAATCGAGTTGATGGGAAGGACTGGACTCCAGTGGCTACTAGTAAAAGTAAGGATTACAAGTTGGACGAGAACAGCACGTTTCGAAAGAGGACACAAAGCAAGGATGCCAGGGAAAAGAGAGCGGCTGCAGCTCTAGCTAGATTTGCTACTGTGCAGTCAACAAGTGCAGTGAAAGAAGAGCCACCCGTTAAGGAAGAGGAAGTGAAGAGGAATGACGGCGAAGATGAGAGCGTCACAGAGGATGAAGGCTCTTCTGATAGCAGCAGTGCGATAGAGGAAGTAGATAGGCAAGACGGAGGAGAGGACGACACTTGGCTTGTGGGCAACGATTTGAATGAAGACATGAAATCGAGAATCAAGCTTGAGAGCTTCGGGTTAGGTCAGGACGAGGGGCAGCAGCAGCAGCAGCACTTCACTCAAGCTGATCAGGACGAGACAGCCGAGCAGAGGAGGAGACGAATGAAACGTTTTGATGAAAAGAGTGGTGGTGGTGGTACCGGCAACGACAATGAGTGGGATTCCCTGCTAAACGACAGGAACGGGAAGCGTAAAGTAAAACAAGAAGACTCGGACGAGGACGTGGTCATTGTAGATAATGGGGCCAGCAAACGAACCATGCCAATAAAAGGGGTAAAAAGGGGCAGCACCACGACTGCTACAACAGCTCCTTCCAAAGTGTCTCGCCCTGCTCTACCTTCGTCCGCAGCGATTGACGTTGCTCCATCTGACGAGTGGTGTGAGTCCTTCTATAGCACCAGACTAGTGTGGAAAGTGTGTGTCGGAAAACCAAAAGGGTGTGTAGCTGATAGTCCGGCCAATCTTCCTCCTTCTTCCCGCAGCCTGTCTGCTTTGTACACTTCGCAACCCTCGGAACGCTCAACGCTGTGCTGTCTGTGAGACTTCGAAGGGCAAAATGACGCTGGGCTCGTAAGATCATCGAGATACTGTATCAGATTTTCAAATACATCAATATATACAAGTGGCGAATTCTTTGCAAAAGAAAGGTTCGGTAACAATAAGAGTCCAGGGAAAAGAGAGAGGTGGGAAAAAAGGATAGGGAAGGGAAGCGCGGGCGCTGATCAGGCTGCCTGAACGGAATTCTGTCTGGCATGATCTTTATGTACAGTGGGAGGAGGATAGTGTTGATTACTGTTGTTGTTGTTGTTGTTGTTCATTTGTCCGGGAATGTGCGTCGGTCGAGGCACGGCGTGAACCTGATATTGACTCGAGTTTCCCCCACCCATTCGACCCGAATCGCTCTTGTTGCTGTGACTGCCGTTGCCTTCAGCAGCGGCAGCAGCAGCAGCAGCCATAGCGTTGATATTAATCTGCTGATGTTGCTGCGACTGCGAAGGCATGTTGTGCGACATTGTCATTCCATTGCCTATACCTTGCATCGACATCGACCCATTCCTTCCCATGATGGGGGACTGCTGCTGCTGTCCTCCCTCCATGTTGTGGGGATTGTGTTGTTGTTGTTGCTGCTGCTGTTGCTGCTGTTGTCTCTGCGTCTGCATCAGTTGGGACTTGAGGAACATGACTTCATTCCGTAGAGCGCCCACCGTCCCTTGGAGACTTTCGTTGTCCGACTGCAGGTATTCCACCTTTGCTTGCAAGGACGACAACCACGCTTTCTTACGCTGTCTACATTTCAGCGCTGCTTGGCGATTTCTCTCCAGGAAATTCTTTCTCTTTTCCTCGTCGTCGCCCCCTTCTCCGTTACTCGATTTGACTCTGCGGTTGCCCTCTTCGTCCAATTCATCGCTCTCGTATCCTTCGTCGTCCATCGGTGGCATCATGTCTTCCATCTTACTCGCTTTTGCCTTTTTACTTCCACTACCCTTGTTTCCTGATGTTGTTGATTCGGCCAGTTTCTTGCGCTTGTTGTTCGCAGCTCCTCCCTTTGAGTGCATGTCACTCTCATCATCAGCATTGGCATTGCCGTATTGCTTTTGCGCAGTTCCTTCATGTTTGTGACCTGCTGCGGCTGCTGCTGCTGCCGCTGCATCTTCTCTCTTTGCCAATTCGTGATGAGCTTGACTCAAAAGGAACAGACCACTGGCAGCCTGCGTGTTTTGTTGACCGCTTCCTTCCCTTCCTTGCGCCTTCGAGTCTTGTTGCTTGGAAGACGACGAGTCAGGACTTGTGCTCATGTTGTCAATTGCTCCTGTCGACATTCGCAATTTACTCGACGGGTGCGATTGCTGCGAACTTCCCTTGCTAGGTGTGTCTTGCATACTTCTACCAAAGGCATAGTCGAATTGATCGTGATGCTCGCCATGATTCTGCTGGTGTTGTTGTTGGTGTTGATGATGCATCGGTATCTTGCTATCCCCATTGTTGCCTGGCTGTGATGAGATGTGTGACGACCCGTTGACGTGCGCATCCATTGGATTACCGCTAAGAGCACTCAACGTGTTAGGTGTAATCGTAGCCCCACTCGCATGAGTGACCATGGCTAGGAAAGCAGCTGTACTTGGGCTAGGGGGTGGATAGGAATTGGAAGATCCTAGTGGTGTCAAGCCAGTCTTGAAATTAGAAAGATCTGGGGTAAAACCACTTCGAAAGCTGCTGACGTCAAACGTCGACTGCGGTCCTGCAAGCATAGCTGGGGAGAGAGGGCCGGTTCGAAGAGATCCGTTCATCGAAGAGCTCCAAGGATAGTGCATGCTATTGATTGCTTCATTCGATGCGGGAGAGGCGAAACTTGACACCGGTGGGAGGATCCGCTTAGAAGGTGTCTGATTGGTTGCTGCCGAAGGTGTCACCGGCTCTTTGATACGAGCTGACTCCTCGGTGCCCTTGGAAGACGTAATTTTCTCTTCTTTTTCTTCCTTTTTAATTTCAGCCTCTACTTTCCTCGATCTCCCCCTTGTCTTCTTTTCACCTTTGCTCGATCGACTACTGCTGTCTGGCGAAGCAGATTCCGAAGGCTTGGAAGAGAAAGACTGTTCAAATGGATTGGGCTCAAGATGATGTCGGGATGGCCTACTTGATGATCTGGCCGATGGACGAGATGGTCCTGTTGAACAGATCGTAGGTCAGCGCTGAGCTCTGCATCACTATACTCCCGCTGAAATCGGTATATTTACCTGCCGTCTCGTTTGAATCGACTGATTGGGCTGAATCGCTCACGACCAACGTTGAAAGAGATGGCGAGAAAGGTTGAGGAAACGCGGTTGGTTGGGTGTAGGTAGGAGGGGAGAAGGAAGGACAGCAATGGTGTTCGGGTGAGCACTAATTATTGACATACTCCGATGAACACGACTCGCGACAGATCCTCCAGCGCCTACGAACGGGAAGGAAAAGGGTAAGAAGAGAAGGGGGGACCTCCGACACGTAGAAGAGCTTGGTGGCAAAGGACTCAGAGTACGCTGAGGACCTCGGGGGCACTACTGTTGCACAAGTCTGCTTCACTATACCTCCAAGAAGAAGTGACTGCGTGACGAAAATAAGAGAGAGCTATGGTACGATCCGACCAGCTTCCACCTCTCTTCTTCAAACCTAATCCGAGATCTCTGAATTCACACCTGGGGACCACACTCACCGGAATCTACAGTCGACATGTTGTTTCAGCTTTGTATCGATGTCCCAATCGGCTTTGATTTGCGTAATCCTTGCACTACTGCTAATCAGGCCTGGCGAATTAGAAGTCTACGATGTGAACAAGAGGGGCGGGGCGGGTTGCGGAATGATGACGTTGCGTAATGACGATCGAGATAAATGACACCTCAATCTGTAGCGATGAAACCCTTTCGGAAGGGCCTGGTGATTTAACCTTGTCTAGGCTTTCCCTTAGTTGCAAGAATCTTAATTTCAATATTGCACGGTCTCCTGGTAGAATCGAGCGCCTGGTGAATATACTGTACCTCGTCGCAGTGGTGACGATGACGTTATTCGCAAAATTAAACGATAAAATGAAGAGGAGGTGTGGAATTAATTGAGGCTATGACGACGGGTGGACCGAAAGCGTGTGCGCGCGCGCGAAGCTGCCTGATGCGCCTGCGCTGTGACGACCTGGTGACGCGGAACACATTCACCCACGTGGCCGTCCGCTGCTTCCCCGACTACCGGTATTGTGGCGGAATCTCTCCCGTACGGAGTCGCACCCTTGGCGGGCATGGATTATGTAATCTTTGCCCTGTACGTACAGAAGATTTTGGCCGCCAAAGACTAGATTAGACATTAAGGTTGGGCGACCTGCAAGGAAACAAAGCGGCTTGGCGAAGTCAATGACGGTGTGGGAGGTAAGAGCAAGCCAAGAGCAGATGTCATACTTGGAAACCTTTCGTCTCTCCGTTTGGCTCCTGCGGAACCGACCAGAATGTAGGAAGTTTCCATCTGATTGTAATCTCAAGCTATGCGCCGCCATACAGACAAAAAATAAAATGTCAGGGGGTTCTAGCGCCAGATGGAGCATCTGCTGAAGTGGAGAAAGTGTACTAATTTGATGAGCAAAAAGGAGAATGGAGTCTAAAGCGAGGACGCTCGCCCTGCTCCTCCTGAACTGACACATCATCACTCCTGCAATCACGCAGCTGGCGAGATGGCGAGCCGTACTAGGTTGACCAGTTCGGCCATCCTACTCGTCTTATGCATCTCCACGTTGTGCACATCAGCATTCATATCTGCTCACCCCGAGCCTCTACCGGGTCAGGTTGCGTGGACTCTGGAGGAAGGTGTGGGCCACTTTTCAGAATGGTCCAAAGCGACGAAAAAGCTGTTCATCGATGATGTCAGAGCTGGAAACGCGCAGGAGTGGACATTGGTGATGGGTAACGAGGGTGGTGGTGAGTGCAATGCGAGGGGGGCGATGACTCGGATGTTACAGCAAAGTCTTATACCGCGAGATCTCTGCTCGCTCCATAAAGATCTGGACAGCATGACGGCTGCGCTTACGTGGGCATACCACCTCTCACATTCACAGCAAGCCAATGATAGCAGAACTTCTCTCGGGATGCCGGAACACACTCATCCGACCAAAGCGATAGCCCTGTTACAGACCCCTCAAGATGCACTAGACCTGCGACCCGAGAATAAATTGGCACTACACAACGCTCAGATGTCGCCCGGTCATCGCGATCTCCTTACTATCGACGAGCTACCTCTACCCGCTGTCGAACTAGCCATGAAAATCAAAGGGATCATTTTGGTGGACCACCCAGTGCCGCTCAGTGTTTGGAGTCAGGCTAGAATCATCAGCATCTTCGATCATCACAAGGATAGAGGTGTTGCACCAGATGCGAAACCCAGGCTCTTCGAGTCGACTGCATCATGCACCACAATCGTTGCAAGGGAGATGCTGAACGAGCTGGAACGGCTACCTGAAGAGTACCACATGCCACATGAAGTGATTGAGCTGATCTTGGACGCCATTGCACTAGATTCGAGCGGTCTTCAAAAGGGTACACCTGAAGATCACTTCACAGCTCGGCGACTGCTCAGAAGGAGTGACTGGAAGAAGCAAAAGCTGCTTGGAGTGATGAAAAGACTCAATGACGACATGAGCAAGGCAAAAAAAGACCTTGACAGCCTCGGAATACGTGACCTGTTGAGAAGAGACTGGAAGGGTGAGTTCAGTGAGACTATGATGATGGTGTATGTGCTTTCTAATCAGATGCATTGCTTTCTTCAGGAGACTTGGCAAAGACAAAGTCAGAGCGATATCCTACCTTGCACCTCGGACTCGCCTCTATCCCCTATTCGCTCGACGACCAGATTCAACGGACCTTGCATGAGGAAACACAATCTTGGTTTAACATCGAGCAAGCCTGGACGACTGAAATTGGAGCAGATATCAGCCTGAGTCTGAACAGCTACAGGCTCAGGACAGATGCACACTATGACAGCAATGACGGTGACGGCAACTACACCAGTGAAGAAGAAGAAAAAGAAGAAGAAGAAGAAGAAGATGATGACAACGAAGAAAGTAAAGCAAGAGGGCATCACGGCGCATCCCTTGGGAAGTTGAGAGTTCGCGAAATCTGCCTGGTAGTCCAGGCAGGTGATCGTCTTAGTGTAGAGGCTGCTGATGACCTCTTCAACACCGTCAAGACTGCGCTCGCTGAGAGTGACTTCCTAGACGCGGAGCCATGGCACAAGGTGAACGAGCTGAAAGAGAGACAGTGAGTGTGGGTGTCGAGTTCTAAGAGTAGCTTTAAGCAAGAGCTAATCTGATCCTCACGCCAAAGAATGGTCTTTGTTCATCATCAAGTCAACGGTGGTCGCAAGCTAATTCGCCCCATCGTAGAGGAAGCGGTCAACAATTGGACCGGCCCACAGTGAACAGTGATAAGACGGCAGTTCTCGAAACCAATAGATGATATTTCTACACTGTTTCAGTAGTCTACCTTGCCTTTTCTGCCCACCCTACACGATGACCATCTTTCTGTGAGGACGAGGTAATCGAATGTAATTTTTTGAGCCAGGTGTTGTGGCTTCCGGTAGCAGTGCTCTGTACTGCCGATGAATTTGCAGCAATAGCTTCTGTTGGGATGATGCCTAGCGCTCTTTGTTGTCTTTCCCAATCGCTGTCCATCTCCCATCGACACACAGCTTGCTTGACAATAATGTTGAATCTTTCTCTTCTGCTCGCTTCCACTGCTGCATCCAGCTCTTCTACCTCGTCTTTCCCTTGGTCGTATTCGTCGTCGATTGAGCTTTGCACGCCATCTCCGAAATCAACACATCGCAATTCTGCTTCCATTAACGTGATGTAAGCTTTGGCAGCGCGCTCGTCACACAAAGTCACATCGCCTCCATAACCTGCCCTCGCTTTTCCCTTGCCCAGATTCTCGTTCTTGGTGACGATAGCTCGGAATCTCCCTTGAGCTTCTTTTCTGGCTCGTTGGATCTTTTGCTTTCTTGATTGAGCTACTGGCCCATCCAAGGCAGACTGCAAGCCATCATCGGCGTTTCCACCGGTGCCAGTCAAGGCAGATGTTATGGCGCCTTCTGGAATGAGAAGGAACTGACGAGTATGGACAAGGTGTGGTGTGGTATTGGCAGTAGAGAGAGGTAAGTCATTCAGCTTGCACAGAGTCGCTGCATTTATTCGGAAGCGAAGGCACAAGGACATGAGCGTGTCATTGGGTCGAAGCCAATATTGTCGGGTAAGGCCAGTCGAAGCGGGAGTTGCCTCTCTTCGCCCGTTGCAGCTTTCCACTCGATCTTCACTACCAGCGCCATCCTTTCGCTCGACGTGCCTTGACGTGCGGCTCGATTCTCCTCTCCTCTCGGTATCATCGCCACTATGTTTCGATAGACTTCGCCGTAGTGTGTCAGTATTGGACTGCATTGAAAAGCTTTTCGAGGGAGACATGGTGGCCGACTTGCTCCGATCAATTGAAGAAATCGCAGCACCTTGCTTGACTCCAGATCTGAACGTCTGCACGAGCTGAGGTGTACACTGCCGTTGAGCTTGATTTCGAGCATCACACACGTTCCCATCCTCTCCATTTTCTTCTCCCTCTTCCTCTATAACAAAGTCCGACTCTCTACCGCCTTCATAGGCCGGTGGCGGATCTGAGTCATCATCCTTTTCAGTCATGTTGTTCTCTACGTCAAAGAGCACTTGACCTGCTCTAAGGACGTCCTTTCTTGGCCCTTTGCGGAGTGCATGAGAGACGCTTTCACAGAATGGACAAAAGGTGGCTAATCTTGGCATGCTTACTAGGCAGTTGGTGCACACCGGTCGAGAGCAGCAAGAGTGGACAATGCACTTCGACAGAGCCGTAGATGAGACATCTGCAAAACATGTAAGGCAGGTCATGGACGACGACATGTTGGGTGAGGGAAAGGGAGAATAAACGCAATGAAGCGGCTGATGGAGGAGGTGATACAACCAGAAAGTGGCGTTTGGATGATTATCACAATTCTTATTAGCAAGATCTCAGAACAGGGCCGCACCTCCGTTCTGTTAAATATTGCATCTTGGAATAGACCAAATCGTCGCGCAATACAGATGCGAATCTGGAGAATCGCGCTATTATCTCCTTCACATGTCGTCGCAAGGCTCTTCGATCGACCGCGTCTGCACTGGCTTGTACTTGCGAGGACGCCCAATGTGAGCTTGCTCAAGAAAACCACTCTAAGACACTCGCAATCTGCGAAGAGCTTACCGTCAGAACAGCACGAGGAATTGAGAAACACCGTGGCGATGCTCCTCTTCTGATAGCAATCATATCTGTACGAGCCAAAAGTACAATGGAAGAATGAGTCGGGGTTATGCACATATAATATTACTAAATTGGCCCTGGAAACATGCAGGAGGACTTCAAATATCTTTGTTGTCACCGTCACCGTCGTTATCATTCATCATTAAAATCGTAAAAACCTAGGCCAGATCCCTCGATCGCCTCCTCCTCCTCCTTCTCCTTCCTCCTGTCCCTGCCCAGCGTCACCCGCTTGTCGAGCTTCTTCAGGATCTAGTAGCCTACTCCGTCTTGGAGAACTTGCAGCAGCTATTGTAGGAGGCAGGGGCTCAAACGCAGCTCTAGGTTCCGTCTGTCTTGAGAGTCCAATTCGACTGCCACTGCCACTATCATGCATCTGCTGCTGTCGCTCTTCCTCTTCCTTTAAGGTTGCGGTGGCACGTTCTGCGGCTGATTGCACCCTAGGAGATTGTCTCCATTGAGCAGATAAAGTGGAGGAGGAATTCAGAAATGCCGGCAGAGGTGTAGTTTCTGATGTGTATCCTGGTTCAAACGAAGTGTCCTTCGGTTCTTGACCTGCCTGTTCTTGTGCTTCCCTTTCTGCGCGGCGCCTGACAGCTGCTCCCAAACTTTCGCTGGGATAATAAGAGCTAGATAGTAGCACAGTCTCTGGACCTTCTTGGACGCTCATCAGACCGGGATCCAAGGTGAATCTCCTTTGATCTTCTCCTCCTGCTGTTGCTCGACTACTTCGACCTTCGCTCTCCACTCCTCCGCCACTCAGGCTACTAGCAAAGTCATCTTCCCTTCCTTGAGTGGACCATTCACCTCCTCTGACAGCCTCTCGACTGCTCAAGCTGCTACTGTTTGTTGTCGACGCTGTTGCTCCTCCTCGTCTTCCTCGAGTGCTGGAGATACTTTGTCGACCTAGATTGCTAGGGTTGTAGCTAGCCGCCCCCGTGCTACCCCCACTGGAATTCTCCATCCTTCGACGGCTGCTACTGGTACCGCTGTTACTCAAGCTGTTTGAGTTTGAGGTACCGGTGCCTGATGTTGCTTGCCCACTCCTTCCCGTGCTCATCGTCTGGCCGGATCTTCTACTCCCATTCCGACTAGCATCCGAACTGATATTCTGCGACAGATTGGAGACACTAGCTGTGTATCCGATTTCCCTTCCCTCGGCATCGTTCCCTGCATCACACTCGTCTACTTCAACGCGAGGAATCGAGTCGGCTTGCTCGGAGGTGGGTGTATATGATGTCTCATGGGAATCCTCTTGCCTTTCAACCCCTTTCAGCGGCGCTACATGCGTACTCGAAGGACGAGGCTGAAGGGACGACGCGCCGGAACCAGAACCGGATCCACTAGGATCGAGGTACGAGTTGACCTGCTTCAAAGAGGAACTCTGCGCATCCCGACTTAGCAAGCTATCGTTGTAGTAGACGCTGGCCTGTTGGCTTTGGACCTCTGCGGCAAGGTCCGATTGACTTACTTGCCCTTGTTCGCGTCCTGTTCGACCAATATGTGCTTTGTCGTTGCCCGCCTTCCCGGTCTTTTCTTTCTCTGAATCGCCCCCTCCCTCTACTGGCTTCGTTTCCTCCTCCTCTTTCTCCTTTGGTACTTCTTCTGTCTTATGCCATCGAGACCAACCGGAAAGATATCCACCAATGAAGCCAGCAGCTACTCCCAAGCCTGTTGTTGCTGTGGCGCCATCACCCACTTGGTTCTCGCTTTCCTTCTGATCGTGGAATGGCTCTTGCGGTACTGCAGGAGTGCCCATCGGAGTAGAGAAGGGTAGCGCTGTCGCAGAGGGTCCGCTTGAGGAAGCGTAGATTGCTGGACCGTTGACACTACCGTAGCCTGAGGTCGTTCTACCGCTATACGTGCTGCCTCCAGAGGTTGCTGTTCCAAGCGTCCCGACTTGATTACTACCCACTGTCTGACTTGCTCTCTCTCCAAATTCACCGACGCTGGAAATCGGGGAAAGACGACCTCCCTGCGCGAAAGGCCTGCCAAAGGTGTATGAGTTCCTCATCGGATCTTGATTCGAATTTATTGTCGAAGGCGGTTGCTGGACATCTCCATCAGTAGCTCGATCTCGACCGGCACCTGGTCCGAGTAAAGGAGTATCGGAGCTGATGAAATGACGGAATCTTTCATCGTGACTAGTGTCGCTATTGTCGCCATTGCCGCCATCACCTCCAACAGCTAACGCAGCACCATTGCTATCTCGATGCCTTGCTGCTAGAGCGCCCAAGCCAACTCCAGCTGCGCCTAAACCCAGTAGAGCCTCGTCTGCGAATGGATCATCATTGCGAAAGGGATCATCCTCTCCTATTCCCAGATCGCCATCTCCAAATCTACCGGTGAAGTTTGGCATCCTCGATGTTCGGGTCGTGAAATTGGGGGAAATCGCTAGCGCCAGATTGCCGTACGTTTCGATCGGTCTTTCGGTGTAGGAGGAGACCTGTGGTGAAGCTTGAACTTCTGTCCTACCTCCAGTAGAATTGCTGCTTGCATTTGTGCCTAGAACAGATCCAGAACTCGACTCCCCTATACCAGAGCTACCAGAGTCGTGCTTGCCAGCTATCGATGTCTCGGCAGGGGTAAGATTGCCTACCGCCTTGTTCTGTGCATTCAAAGGAGCCAGACTTCTCCCACCAGCAAACCAGGCACTCTCGCCACTTCCAACAGCAGCAATAGAGGCGGCATTGTCCCTCTTTGTCGTACTGAACGGACCACCTCCTTTCAATCCTCGAGCAGGATGCTTTTCTGGGCGACTAAGCTTGTTCATGGCACCTGCGCCAAGTATTGTATCCCGACTCCTATCGCTGGAAGAGGCGGGCTCTCTATTCCACCCGCTAGGTCCAATCTGGGCCATTTCATTTGCATCGCCATCATCCTGAAAGCTCATCAGACCCCTTCGCTCGTTGTTCTGATCACTATCTCCTTCTGATCCTATCATTTGATCTTCGTCGTCATCAGCCATATCCGCTTCACGACTTGAAGTTACTACCGGTTGATGTTCTGCTTCTTTGCCTTTGCCTTTACCCGATGATCGTCTTCTGTTACCTGCCAGAGCTGCTGCAATTCCGGCTCCAATACCTGCCAATCCTCCCACAGCAGCGCGACTAGGTGATCCGTTCCTTTCGGCTGCTCTAGGAGAGAAGGTCGAATCGCCGCCGCCGCCGCCACCGCCACCTTGCCCACCTTCCCCTTGTTTTTTTCCTCCCACCACGAAGAAGCCGCTTCCGTCACCCCCACTCAGTCGGTCCTCTTCCCAATTTTCACTGTGGAGGCTTCCACTCGCTCCTGCTCCTGCCGCTCCTGCCAACCCTAATCCTAGTCCTGCTGCACCTGCTCCTCCTAGAGCAGCATACGTGCCTCTCCCGGAGCTTTGAGAGAATCCAGTGGCCCACTTGTCGCTCAATTTTTTGCCCACACCTCTCGATGTGGCCCCGCCAGGTGTTCCCATCAAAGCTGCTTCCTCCTCCCTCCTTTTCCTCTGTCTTCTTCTCGCACACAGTAAGCCAAAAAGCAGTAACAAGGCGAGGGCAATGACAGACCCTACGACAACTCCAGCAATTTGACCTCCGGAAAGGCTTTTCGAAGCAAGATTCTTGTTGTCGAATGGAGGTAGCAATCCACTGTTCGTTGCTGTCGGATAGGCAGCAGTAAGGGATGTAGAAGCGCTTGAAGCACTCGCACTTAGCGAGCTGGCGCTGACACTTTCAGAAGAGGCCGATGCACTGGCCGATGCGGCTGACGCAGAAGCTGCAGAAGCCGATCTTGATTCTGCTGCATTCGTAGCACTGACACTTGCCTGACTTGCACTGTACGCTGCGTTACTTGCCCTGATGCTTGCTTGACTAGCGCTGACACTCGCACCACTGGCACTGGAGAATTCGTTGCTTATACTACTAGCAGCGATTGCTACAGAACTTTGTAGGGTCGAGGAGGAGGAGTTGACGGGGGGTGCTGGAGTAGCTGCTGGCGTCGTCCCTGTACTTTGAGTAGCCGTCGCACCCATGCTACTGCTGTTGCTGCTTGTCGTGCCTTGTCCACTTGCGCCGCTCCCAACAGTGCTGCTGGGAGAGGTAGCCCCGCTTCCCGCGGCTGGGTCAGCGCTACTTTGAGTGGCAGTTGTACTGGCTTGACTGGTTCCTGCGTTAATTCCCCCGCTGTTGCTCATGCCACTACCCTGATCACTTGCAGCGGCAGTGCTTTGACTGCCTACTGTCCCCTGATCGCCAGCTGAAGCATTCGACGATTCGGTTCCAGCGTTACCATCCTGTGCACTACCACCCTGCCCACTTGTCTGAGAAGTCCCGCCCAATTGAGTATTGCCTATCCCGCTTTCACCTCCTTCATCGCCAGCATCACTCCCACCCTGCGTTGCCTGTCCACTACCTTCGCTTCCAGAAGCAATTGTTTTTCTTTGGCTCTGCGTTTGACTTGGCGTGCCAGTGTCTGCAGGGTTGGACGATGTTATCGTTCGAGACGCAGCAGCTGTTGCAGTAGCCTGATCATTGACACTGCTTCCCTCTGTGACTGTCTTGGACGCTGGTTGAGACTGGCTGATTTGTGTGACTGATGCTGTGGCTGCTACTTGTCCTGCGGTGGTGTACAGTGTCCCCAGTGGTGGTGCTGGGAACGGTCCTGTATAGAGAAGTGGAACATTGACCACGCTATAGCCTACGCTGGTGGTCTGATATGCCTCTGTTTGAATGACGAGTGTCGGCGCTACTGTCCCAGCCGGGTCATATGCAATCCGCGTAACGGTGGTGGTATAGTCGTAATTCGATGTTGTGAATGCTGAATACGATTGATAGGTAGGGAGAGGAGCATCCGTCGGACCTGGACCTGGCTCTTGTGTCGGCAAGAAGTCAGTCATAGTCCTATGGCGGGAATGTTCGATCAGGTCCACGCCCCCCTCCTCTTCACAACAAGTATCTGTTTGCCAGTGATGGCTGTCTCGAAAAGTGACGAAGGACCAAGCGTGTAGTAATTAGGCTGTACTCCTGATGCTGCTACTAAGACCCCGGCTTGTATTGTTGAAGTAGAGTTAGGGGGGGGGGGTTGACAGGCAGGTGTAAGCTGAATCTGGCAAGTACGCAATGGATGGAACATATCGAAGCGGCAACTACCACAATCTGCAAAGAACCAGACAAGCCCAAACATTGGTAGTTCTATCTCATCACTCACGTAAAGTCTATCAAGGACAGTGTGACCTTACCACACGATGCACCCTTCGGTACGTCGTAAAGTGAACTTGGACGTGTGTCTAATGAGGGGAAAGGAGCCTGACTCTAGTCAGTCAATCGATCCAAAGGCTACTTTTCTTCCCACTCCTGGGCTCCTCGATCTTCCATCATCACATGCTTTGATAGACTTGCCGGCCCCCTTTCCTCTTCCCCCCCCCCCCCTCTTCTCTCCACTTGAGCGTTAGACGTTCGTTCAACACAAAACTAAAAAAAATAAAGGTAGAATAGGGGCAAGATCATTTTTTCAAGTAGGAAATTAAACTTTAATTTTAATGGAGATTGGAAAGAATCGACTGCTCGACAGAGTCCTTCCATCGAGTAGCGCGACTGGTCACGTTATGCCACTCAAATCAAGTGAGAGAGGGCATCACACTTCCCATCTTTACATTCGTTACTTCATACACGATTGTTGTACAAGAGGAGGTGCGGTAACGGCAAAGGAGAATCTTTCTGAGCCATCTTCCGAGAGAGGGATGGAAGATGAGTCAGGGCTGTTGCCTGAATAGATCGGAGGAAGATTGAGGAGGGAAGTGATGGTAGCAAGAGGGGCGAGTTGGGAACGCTCAGCATGTTCCATCTCTGCAGTAAATGTCGATAGCATTGATGATGAATTCGGCATCGTCATAATTGCTACCTTTCTTGATGGCCGTTTGAAGATTTTGACCAGCACAAGCGCCATCCATGGGCACGTTGCCAGCCCAATCACCTCCTATCGTAATGTCCATGATGATGTTCTGTCCTTTGATCATGTCGTTAATGGCGCTGTTCTGAAAGTTGCTCATCGGTGTACCCCAGGTACCAGGGTCCAGGTGCTTTGGTGAGATATTGGCTTGAGACAGTTCACTAGGAATTTTGCCACTTTGCCGCCCCCAAAACCAAATCTTGACCCCTTCACCGTGTCCAAATTGCATGGCCCAGACCCCACCACCTGCAGCGTTGAACGGCTCTCCCCAAGAAGGTCCGTGTTGATTAGAGTCGAAAAAGGCGCATCCCGGATTTCCAGAGCTCCATTGATCACAATTAGATCCGTTCTTCATCACCTTGCCGAGAAAAGAGGTAGCTCTCTTGTCCATCTCACTTCCGCGCTTGGTGAGCTGTAATGGAGAATTTTGCGCCAAGTGTACAGTCATCTGGTTTACATTCTTTCCGCCAGCTGTATACCCTACTCCTTCGACGACGTCAATTTCTCCGTTGCGAGGCCAATCTGGACCTGTCGACCACAGGGCTGGCCAGGTCGAGCAACCAATTGGAAGTTTCCGTACATCAAAGATTACGAGTCCTGAGTCAAAAGCTTGCTTGGACTGAAATCGAACAGATGGCCGATTTGTGCCGCTAATATCTTGATTACTGGCGCGCATAAAGGCGGCTCCATTCTTCAGACCTACTAGCCCTTGACTCTTGGCGTCGGCTTCCGATCTGTACAAGACTTGACCGTGAGTAGGGTCGGGTTGGTCCCAGAAGTCCCAATTGTTCCCAGACCAAAAGCCAGACCCACGATTTTCTTGGACTCGCGTGTAGGGACCTGATCCACTTGCGCTGGTACTGGAGGTGGTGGTGGTGTTCGTGGTATTGTCTCTAGTGCTGCCTTTCGGTAATGCAACAGGAGAAGAAGTCGGCGCTGATGAATGGGAAGAAGACTTGGTCGAGGATGCCGAGCTCAGCTTTGCTTTTAGATGCTTACAATTTCGGTGCGGTTGGGGCTGACGATGAGCATGAGAGTTGACATGGTGGTAGTGAGACTTTTTCCTTGTCGAGTTGTAGTTCGAGCCCTTGAATGCACTGTCGTTCACATACTTGGCGTGGATTTCATTCTTGCTTTGAATTTTCGACTTGGACCAGCAAGGCTTGTTTTCACGTCTCCTTTCAATTCGGAGACTTTGCTTGCGCTTGCCGTCGACATTGATGTGGGCAGGTGTGGCCACTCGGGAAGGGAAGTCAACTTCCGCTGCATTTGCTGAGACTCCTGAAAGCGCAAAGACATAGAGGAGAGTCGCGGCCGATAGTATAATATTCTTGCAGAGCAGCATGATGCCTGCGACGGCGAAAAGGAGAAGTAAACTTGTTCAGGTACTGGATGGTTAGCGAGCCTTGTGAGTAATGGGAAAGATGAGCAGTATCGAGCAAGAGTGAGCGAATTTTGAGCGGTTCTATGCAAGTCACAGACTCGGACAGAAGGTTGAAGTTGCAGGAGAGGAGCTCTGCAAAGCACAGCTGAGCAGTTGAGTAGCAGTAAGGAGATCAACTCCTGGATACTAAGATGAAAATTCGAGGGCGAGGAAAGAGAGGGAAGTGCAAGGGGAGGAAGAGAGAAGGGAGAAAGGGGGAATGACGGCACGGTGATGAATCGATGTTGTCAACAGGGCCGGCCTATTATACACAACTTGAGAGGGGGAGAATCTGGCATTTCTCATTCTTTTATTTTGCTACTCGACTAGATTCGCCGCTTCGACCATGCAGGCTCCCGCCTGTGTATTAGGTCAGGTGAAGTATCCAGCGTCCTTTGAGCCATACTCTCCCAAAAGACCGGATTCTTGTCTATCCCCTTTGTCTTGGCGTCCATTCGTGTTGTCGAATGGCACCGTCTAGGTAAAGTCGAGTCGCACCGTAAGGTTGTGTTAGGCCAGGATTTGAAATCGAAATACAAAAATATGATCTCCTCGTCCAAGCGTCTGCGCTAGTATTCGCGGCGGGTCTACTGCAACTCTAAATTGAATGTCCAAGATTTGAAGATACAATAATGCGTTGCGTATCAGGGGACAATAGAGACGGACAAAGGGGGGAAAGAGAGTTCACCTCCCTGCATGATCTTTGCTCTCCGCTCGACTCGAGTAGTTTTCGTCCACGGAGCGGTCTGAATCGATACGTCGAGATTATGAAAGGCAGGTAGAAGGAAAGTTAAGAGTAAGGTGGTGCTCCTATTCCAGATGCGCAACGAGCTTTGCAGAGATCAACCACCCCTGTCATTCATTGAGCTCTTGAAGGGAGATCGAAGAAAGAAGAAGGGCTTCGTCGACTGTGCACGTCTGCATCATTCCACATCAAAACAAGATACACCACACGGTGCTTCGCTGATTGCGTCTCAATGGAGCAAGATGTGGGCAAAGCGTCTCTCAAAAGGAATGGTCTTTCATATATTATGTTGTGCCCTGCTCTTTTGTGAGATACCATACTGTACAAGCAAATGCAGTGAGAAGCCAAGGGCGAATGAAGTCGATGATCGATTCTAATCTAATGGACCCAACCCCGTCCGAGTTCCAGCTGCCACTCCTAGAAGAGATGGGCATGTATGATATCAGCATTTAGATTTTGATCTCTCTTACTGCCTGGCGCATCACTCACCAGCATCCGGATCTGATCCCACTGGCACGCCTGTCTCTGCTTGCTCTAGCCTCTTCACCTGTGTGTCCCTCTGACTCTCCTGCCATCTATGAAGTTTCGCCGTCTCATGCGTTGGAAAACCAAATATTCTAGGTCGATACCTTTCCACTTTAGCCGCTGCAGTTGCTGTCGAGCCTCCAGGTGCTGTAGCTGGTCCGATTCCCGCTCCTCCACCCATCCCTGTTCCGGCACCACTCTGTCCTGTCCCTGCTCCTGTCGTACTTCCAGTCGGATTCGCAATCGGTGAAGTTGCCGAAATGGGCGAATCGCCATCATCACCATCCAGCATACCCCCACCGCCGTTTCCACTCCCAGGACCACCACCGCCGCCGCCTAGAGGGTCGTGACTTCTGCCAGGTTGTGTCAATAAAAAAGGAGATTGTGAGGTGGGTGACTTCGACGGAAGCATGTGAGGGTATACCATAAACTGACGTACGCGAGAATACGAGTGAGTATCTCACTCCAGCCCGTTCAGAAGAGATGCACAAAGGCTCACTACTACTCACCAGCATGTGAGGGAAGGTGCTACCGAAAAAGGCGCCATCTATCGTGCCATGACGACTGCTTTTTGGACTGTAGATATCCTCGCATCGAGGGCAGAACAGCTTGACTGCTTTTTGAAATGGAAGATCCGACAAACCAACCGGCAAGAGGGGCTGTTGGTAGCACAGCACGCGAGGACATCTTCCGAAATCCGCCCTCTTGTACTTGTCCAGCTGAACAGAGCAGAGAGCGAGCGTGGGTAATGAGCACACTAGCCCCCCCCCTTCACCTGCACTCCTTGTGCGATACACTTATGAGCACTCACCATCTTTCCCAGTCCTCGCGTCGTGATGATATACCTTGCATGTACTAGACCATACAGCAGCCGAGCTTGTGCTTCAATGTGATCTCGCGCCTCGTCGTCGAGCTCATCTTCTAAAGAAGGTGCAAATCGGAAGATCAAGGTGTCAACACGAGAAAGAGTTCGACATCTCTGTACAAACTCACCCAGCGCATCTGTGACTAGATCCAAGGCTTGAGGATAGTGTTGCACTTCTGCGTTGAGCCCTGTGAGATTGAATCGATCCAGTATGTAGTCCTCGTCTACTTCACAAAAGTATTCGTTGCCCTTGGTGGAAAGGAACCAGGTTATCCAAGAGTTGGCGGCATAATCTGACGAGCCACTCGTAAGATCCTCCACTGAAAGATTGTGTCGAAGTGGTCAGCACACACTTTCGAGCTTTCACATGAGAAGCTGACTCACTCATGACACGCCTCGGCGGCTTATCTATCAGGCAGTATATATGATGTACTTACAGAGGTCATAGAGATGACCGATTCTTAAATCTGTCGCCTTGCAATTTCCGATCCAAAAGGATGGCACTCCAGTCTCCACGTGAAGCTCTTGCTCAGCTTTGCTGTGTCGCCCGCCCTTTCGCTGCAGTTTGTAGAGGTACAGATACAACACACACGCAAGCCATCGCGCCAAAAAAGCCCTACTGCGTCGTCATACAAGTGTTTCTCGTCGCTTGGATCGAGCGCCCTTTGCACGCACCCTTGCCAGTCGAAGTGGAAGTCAGTAAAGCCAGTTGTAGTGGTGCCAGAATTTCACAGTTGCCTGCCACCACCGTCTCTCTATTTCCTTGCCAACTCGCATAACGCTCCACACCTCCCGCCTTTGCTGCTACAATGTCGATCTCGATGGACAAGTCGCTGATCCAGCTGATCAACAAGCTACAGGATGCCTTCACCAATGTGGGTATACAGAACCCAATCGATCTACCACAAATCACTGTCCTAGGAAGTCAATCCTCGTGAGTGTGATCGTGCCGAGGGGTAAAGTATTTCTTACCAGCTCTTTAACATCGTCTACCACTATCTAAGGGGAAAATCATCGGTACTAGAGAACATTGTAGGACGTGAGCACTTGCTATTCCAGGTAATTCGAGGCAGAAACTAATACATTACATCTACACGTTTCACAGGTGACTTCCTTCCTCGTGGTACTGGCATTGTGACTCGAAGACCATTGGTGCTCCAATTGATCAATAGACCAGCAGCAGGATCGGATGCTAACGGCATCAAGGAAGAGAGTGAGTAGTGGCAGTGTATAGCTCTCGATCGATAAGTAAATTTTGTTGCTGACGTCGGCAACTGCTACAGCCACTCAGCTGCCCTCCAAGCCAGGCGAGACGAATCCAGACGAATGGGGTGAATTTTTGCACTTACCCGGAGAAAAGTTCCACGATTTCAACAAGATCCGAGAAGAGATAGTACGAGATACTGAGCTGAAGACTGGCAAGAATGCTGGTATCAGCCCTCAACCCATCAATTTGCGAATTTACAGCCCAAATGTCTTGACACTTACCCTCGTCGATCTGCCTGGTCTAACAAAGGTGCCGGTGGGAGATCAGCCGCGAGACATTGAGAGACAAATCAGGGATATGGTTCTCAAGTTTATCGGCAAATCAAATGCGGTCATCCTAGCCGTCACAGCCGCAAACACTGATCTTGCCAACTCGGATGGATTGAAGTTGGCGAGAGAGGTAGACCCTGAGGGAACGAGAACGGTCGGAGTCTTGACAAAAGTAGATTTGATGGACCAAGGAACAGATGTTGTAGACATCTTGGCCGGTCGAGTGATTCCGCTGCGATTAGGATACGTGCCAGTGGTGAATCGAGGACAAAGGGACATTGATCAGAAGAAGTTGGTCAGTGCCGCTTTGGAAGCAGAGAAGGACTTCTTCCAGAACCATCCAAGCTACCGAACAAAGGCACAATATTGTGGAACAGCGTTCTTGGCTCGGAAGCTCAACACGATCCTAATGCATCACATTCGAAATACACTGCCCGACATAAAGACAAAGATTCAACAACAATTGCAAAAGTTCCAAGGAGAGCTGACGGCACTAGGCGGACCTTTGGGAGATGCAAACAGCGGTAATATTGTCTTGACCATCATTACCGAGTTCTGCAACGAGTTCCGAACAGTGATCGACGGAAACTCGAACGACCTGAGCGTGGCTGAACTCGCAGGCGGAGCGAGAATCAGCTTTGTCTTTCATGAATTGTTTTCGAATGGCATTAAAGCAATTGATCCGTTTGATCAAGTGAAGGATTCGGATATTCGAACAATCTTATACAACTCGTCTGGGTCCTCTCCTGCTCTCTTTGTTGGCACGACTGCTTTTGAAGTGATTGTGAAGCAGCAAATTAAGCGACTGGAAGACCCCTCACTGAAGTGCGTCAGCCTCGTATACGACGAGCTAGTTCGCATCTTATCCCAACTGTTGACGAAGAATGTGAGTAGAGTCGATGGGACAAGATGGACGAAGAGAGGAGAAAACATGCTGACGATTGACACGTTACAATTTTCCTCCCTTCAATTAGCAATCCTTCCGACGATTCCCAGCTCTACGAGAGCGATTCAACAGTGTCGTCATTTCCTTCTTCAAGCGTTGTTTACAGCCGACGACAAAGTTGGTGACAGATATCGTCCTTTCGGAAGCGTGCTACCTCAACACCGGTCATCCAGACTTTATTTCTGGTCATCGAGCCATGGCACTCGTTGCTGAACGCCATCAACCAGCTGCTCCGCCTCCTCACGATCCCAAGAAGCCTCACCCCAACGCAGTCAACAACGAAAGAGACCTGGATGTCAACATCAAGGACCAAGGCTTCTTTGGTAGCTTCTTTGCCGGTGGTAAATCGACGGCAAAGGATAGACAAAAGCACGCTACAATGGAATCTCCTCCACCCTCACTCAAAGCTAGTGGTCAATTGACAGATCGTGAGGCAATGGAAGTAGAAGTCATCCGAATGCTGATCAATTCCTACTTTAACATTGTGAAACGAACGATCATCGATATGATTCCAAAGGCGACCATGCTTCACCTCGTCACCTATGCAAAGGACTCGCTTCAAAGGGAATTACTCAAGGAGTTGTATCAACAAGAGGTCATGAACGAGCTCATGAGAGAGAGTGATCACGTCGTTACAAGAAGAAAGGAATGCGTGAAGATGATTGCGGCGCTTGAGCAGGCCTCGGAAATCATTGCGACTGTTTGATTGGAATTGTGAAAAGGATCTCCCTTCGCCCACCCCTTTCCTTCCTTTCCAATTCACTTGTAGACAAAGACTAGAAGAGGAAGCTCAATCAATAAATTTGACAAAAGAGGTGAAGGGGATCTTGTGTGCCGATTTAAAGTAGCAGTAATGCGAATAGGGAATAGTGGTATGCCCCATCACATCGCTTGTGCGGGCTGAACTTCTCGCAGACTTCCGATAGGCACAGAACTGCGAAGAGGGCAGAGGAGAGGCCATCTCGATCAGCTAGGTTGTTCCGGATCGCTTTCAGGCAGCCCTACAATCTCTCTCTCTCTCTCTCACTTGTAGAACTCAATCTCGAACAGCATAGCAAAGACTAAGATATGCAGACTTATCGCATAGACGATAAAGAAGATCCTCATCCGCCTATGACCAAGAATCAGCCTAGTCAGCATATGCAAGACTCTCTCCAGTGGGTTGAGAGAGTTAAAAACGCGAGATTGCTCCTGGAGAAAGAGGGGGGGAGAGAGAGAAAAAAAAGAGGAGGGAGGAAAAAGGAAATGAAGATAAAACTTGGTAAGCCTTCAAGATCACTCGCTCTCCGCTCCAGTAGCGTGTGTCGACTTACTCGACCTCTGAATTGCTCAAAGGGGTTCATAGCTGCTTCGTATTTGTCCCGATACTTATCCTCTCCTCGACTTTGATTGGGAGGGTACGAAGATCCCGGGTCGTTCTGAGCTGCCACACTAATAATTCGAGATCCGCCGCCAGGTCCACGATAGTTTTGTGAATTAGATGCAGAGCTTCCATACGCTTGGAGGTAGCGAACTTTCTCATATAAGCTCAGGTTGTCGGATTGAAGCGTTTTTACTTCACTCCTCAATTCGGTGATGCTCTCAAATTGCTTTCGCAGTTCTTCTTCCAGTTCCACATTTCGAGCTCGGAAACGATCTCGCTGACTGGTGATAATGGGCAGGATACCACTAGACGAAGACGAGGATGGTGTGTCGTTCCCGGACACCTTCGATGCTTCAGCAACTCCCGCTACGCCTTTTGTTGACTGGAAGGGGATCGGGGTCTGCATCGAAGAGACTTGATTGTCTGTAGCTGCTGATTCTTTGCTTCCCTGCCGTGCTTCCTTTCCGATCTTGTCCATCTCTAGCAACGCCTCTTCAGCGCTCATCGTCGCATCCATGTTTCCTTTGCCCGCATTTTGGGTGGTTGGCTTGAGATTGATCATGTCGTCTTCTAAGCGCTCGTTCAGATTCTTCAAGCGCAACATCTCACTCTTGGCATGGTCCAGATCCCGCTTCGTCTGTTCAGAAGAGGCATCAAGCTTCGTCTTGGCTACTCTGATGTTCGTCAACTCATTTTGCAGTTGACGATTCTTTTCGATGAGCAATGCTTCAAGTGGCTTCGCAGACGTCGACGTCGCTGCTACTTCATTGCGATCCTTGTCTTTGTCGTCGTCGTCGACGTCGCCGTCCATCTGGCGATCAGCTTCTACCGCAAATTCCACATACTTGAATATCTCTAGCTCTCTTTTTATTTCGTCATAATCGTCCATAGTGTGCAGCCTCCTTCGAAGGGTGTCACTCTCCTTATCCTTCTCCTTCGCTTGAGCCTCTAATTCCTTTACCTTCCTTGCCATTTCATCCTCTATCCTGAGAGCTTTTTGACTTTCCTCCTCTAGAAGACTATTGAGCCTCTTGTTCTCCTCTTCGCTCTCGGATTGTCTGCTATCCGCTTCTCTTCTCCTCTCTTGCTCTCCAACGCCATTCTTGAGTCGTTCAATCTCTTGTCGTAGCTGCTCGTTCCTCCTCTCCATTGCGCCTACTCTCTCGTTACTCCTGGACAACTCCTCACTGATCATCTCTAGCTCTTCAATCTTGCCGTTTGTGTGTTCACGTTCAACCTCTTCTCCGTGCTGCAGCAGTCTCTCTGTCACCTTAGAGTAATTGCCCCTGATCTCTTTAAGCTGCGATTGAGTCGATTCGAGGGATTTCTGCAAGTCCTTTTCCCGAGTCTGATGATTTCGTATCCTTTCGTCCCACTTTGCAGACGATTCCGCTTCGACAATTTTGCGACTTTCGCTGATGCGACTCTCTAATGAACCTTCCAGCTGGGTGATACGATTCGTTAGTCGAATTCGTTCTGATTCGAGCGATGGTAGCGTCTTCAATTGTATCTCTAGGGAAGCATTCGTCGAGCTCAGTTGTTCCACCTGCTCCTTTAGCAGTGCAAGGTCACCCAAGGTAGCTGTTTGCTCCTAGAAGATGACGGAACGGAAGGGTAAGCCGTCCTCTCCCTCCACTAAAGATGCGCTCTGTACTTGCAATATGAACACTCACCAGCACCGCTTCCAAGATTGGGTATGGATCACTGGCCGCCTGTAATCGATCCCTCACACTTAACACCGCATTTTCTGCAGATTTCGCTCTCTTTGTCAGACTGTCGATCTCTGACTGGTACGATTTCAAGAGCGGTTTGATTGCTTCCGTCTGACCCTCTACATCCAGCTTTCTGAATTCTCTCGTTTGTTCGGCAAGTTTCTTTCTCGAGAGCAGTGCATCTTTCTGGGAGTTGACCAGAGTTGGACATAGCGTGCCGAGGCTATGTTGTAAGGCGGGAAGATTGACTTCTCGCCAAATGAAGAGAGAGGACGAGAAGTCGGTCGAAGGAGATGATGGTGCTTCTGTCGCAGATTGAGTAGTGTTGTAATTGGAAGGACCAGCAAGAGACTCTGAAACAACTTGACCTGGCAATTCCTCGGTAGCTTCGACTTCTGCCATGCTTGCCTTTTCTATCAAGACAGAATTTAAAAGGTCTCGAAGAGTGCTTCACAGAGAATCGAAGACGGGGAGAGCTATGACTGCTTGGACGTTCAGTGAAGCAAGTGCGGAGTATGTCTGGACTTGCTCTCTAACATTGAACTTTGATAGTGAGCATCAAGCAGGAGCAAGTATCATCTATACGAGCTTGGGTCTTTTAAATATGTCCGCGCGAGAGATCTCACACGTGGCTTTCTTCTTGTTCGACGAGAGAGGTGTAAATTATGAAAGGCTCTGAGGAAGTCTGGAGGGAGAAAGCATCACATCTCTCTCAGCGACCTCGAAAGCATTCACAGTACAGCGTCACGATGAGTAAAAGAGTGATAGCGAGGCACGTTGAGAGCACGTTAGCGCTGCGAGCAGCCCAAGCTAGCGCAGCTCGATGCTTCTCTGCCTCCTCCACCTCGCAAGCTCCCCGACCTAAGGAGAAGAGTAGGGACGCCAATCTACGACATGCCATCAACCTGTACCACCTTACCGATTTCTTCTTTCCCACCAATGTCAAGTCGGAAGAGGGAAAGGAAATACTCGATTCTGCAGAGTACGACAAGGAGCTTGATTCTCAGATTCGATTTTCGATGATGGGTGCTTCGATTACGACTTCAACACGTAACAACATGGATGGATACGTTGAGATGAGAGGTGCTTACCCAACCCTAGCTAGGAAGTTGAAAGATGATGAAGTGAATTTCGGTTCCATCTATAACACCACTGCGGCAATCTCATCAGATGCAGCAGTCAGGGAACTGCAGGATTCAACGCGATATAGTAGAGCATCTACGTTGGAAAATAACCCATTACCCTCGGTGGATGATCACGATGCAGTAGAGAAATTTGTCGCAGAGACAGCGAGGAATAGCTTTGCTTTCAATGGACTACCGGAATCAAGAGCAGCTGACAATCTTGACGTTCGTGGTGCTCAAGTTCGAGACGCTCTCTTCGGAACTGTAGGAGGCGTAAGGCCTGGCCTGGAAGCGGTCAGGGAAAGGGTCAAGGAGAAGAAAGCTCTGGAAGAACGAAACAAGAAAGACACCTAGGTCGGGTTGACAAGAGAGCAGGAGTAAGCAGGAGCTATGCTTTCTTTTTTTGGACATAGAATTACATTATGTTGCAAAGAGTAGTACATCGGAAGGTCAGGTCTAAGTAAGACAAAGTGCAGAGGGCAAGGTGACGAGGGCCTCTCTATCAGCAGACGTGTACCATATCATAATTATACATTACATCAGAAAAGCACAGTAGAGCAGAGGAAGAATAGCATGGCTTACTTAGAGCACAGTATCCCGTTTTTGCGCAGTAAAGATGTTGCCGGTCCGGAAGGCAAGGATTGCAGTTGTCCGCTTTGCTTGGTTTGGGGTGGGAGTGCCATCTCGTATGGTGTCTTGGTCTT
Source organism: Exobasidium rhododendri (assembly GCA_026210745.1). NCBI lineage: Eukaryota > Fungi > Basidiomycota > Exobasidiomycetes > Exobasidiales > Exobasidiaceae > Exobasidium > Exobasidium rhododendri. The sequence continues at coordinate 4,287,387 of CP110630.1, forward strand.
CATCGTCACTGCCATTGTTCGTCGGTAGAGCGTGCTTCATGCCTCCAACACCACCAACAGTAATCGAAGGCGACGAAGGATAGGGAAAGAAGCCCGGCTCGTCCATCTGAGAGAAGGCGTTTACTGCACCAGTGCCTGTCTTGCCCATTCCTTGTTGTCTAGTCTCTCTTTCGATTTGCATGTATGAATCCATTCTAGAAGCACCTTCGTTCCAGTCAAAGGTTGACCTCAGCAAGTTCACCATATCTGCTCGTTCGATCATATCCTTGAACCAGACATCCACCTCATGATCGAATTCTCGGAAGCTCCTCCATTGACAATTCACGGCATCATTTTGAGTCTCTTCCCAGATCAGGGTCCTGGCTTCTGAGATCTTGGTAATGTCACCCACTAAAATAGACATGCGAAGGACGTCCATATTAACAACGTGGAACTTGTGAGGCGAAAGAGGGTTGCCAATCTGAGGTCGCGCCGTGAATGTGTGATCATTTGCTTCCAGGTTCCAGATCGAAGTGGAAGCATTCGTCGACAAGCCGTTTTCTATCGACTTTTCCGATCGATACGTCGACGATCTCGCCAAAATAGGTATATGACGGGGCGTTCCATGACCGATATTCGAGTACTCTAATGCCGTCAAGCAAAGCGGAAAAAGAGAGGCCGGATCAGAGTTGATCATCCTCCTCGTTACCATTGCCGTCACTGCTGCACCCAAGTTGTCGTACTTCTTATCGTTCTTCCTCTTCCATGTTTTCAGTCTGGCCTGCGCAATTCGAGTATGACCGCTGACGAGATCCTGCAAGTCACTCGTCATCATCTCCTTTGGTGTGCCAAAGAAGGACCAGTCGGTGTCGATGATTTCAAGCCGACCACTGGGTGTCAAAACTCGAAGAACCTCGGACAACAGTGTTGTCCACCTACTCTCTGAAACGCCACAATTGATCATTCTTATGTGAACGAAATCAAACGAATCGTTGGGAAAGGGAAGGCCTTGCAGAGCATTTGCTACCACCCATGAGACTCTTGCTTGAAGGTCTTCATCCTGTGTGTAGTTGAGAGGAGTCTGGACGGGCACGAGATCCAAGCCTATGAATTCCGTCTCCTTCCAAAGCTTTGCCAAGTCAATAACCCAGCTACCGGTACCGGTGCCAATGTCCAGGACTCGACTTGGGGCCTTTTCCTCCCAATCAATGACACTCAAACCTAGCACTGACGTGGCAATGTCGTGGTACAGCACCTCTGATGTCAGCGTGTTGACGCTATAGCCCCACCAATAGCCGGCTTCCTCCTTGGGATAAGCGTGATACTTGTACTCGCGGGTCTTCATGGCTCCTTTCAACCTGTGGATCTTAAAGTACTGATCCAACTTCCAGCGAGGGGCTTGACTGCCACCGACTTGACTCCTTGTCGAACGTCTCCTGGCTAACTCTGGGCTATTGACATCGCTGCCATCCTTGTTGCCTCCTCCTCTGCTGCTCCCGCTCCCGATACGTCGAGGAATTTCCGCGCCTCGGTTGAAGCTTTGCAGAGGACTCTCCATGGAGGAGCTTTTCGAGCTACTTTCTTTTCTGTATGGCGGTGGAGTAGACAGGTAGTAGCCGCGGTAGTATTGTGCGGACTGTGATCTCTTGTACGCTTCTAGTTTGGGGTAGGTTGGGAAGATCTGATTTTGTCTACACAGTCGCTTCCTAGTAGATCGGCTAAGTTGTGACGGATGTATGAGGCCCAGCCGGATGGGCAGAGGATAGTGTGACAGATCGAGTTGATAATCTTGATGGCCGCCCTCTTGCTGCTCAGAGGAGATGCCCAGACCGTTCAGGCCAGCCAATCGCCCTACCCAGCTGCTGTCGAGGTATTCCGGCGAGAGGGGCGATGCTTCGCAAAAACCAACACTGGACGGTATTCGGACATGCAAAGGCACACCAGAGAAGTCGCTATAATTTCCTGCAGCATTTGCTTCCCAGTTCATTCATCGTCTTTCCTGCTCCGAGCGCTTCACCACCTCCTCTTTTAAAGGAGTTTTCTGAGGCTTGCTGTCCTCCTCGCAGAGACGATAGGGTTGTCAAGCCAGAGAATGAGTTGTCCCGATGTGTTGTCAGACTGTTGTCAGTCTGCCTTATTTGGGCAAACGAGCTCGCTTTTGACTCCCCAATTCCCGCGGATGTCCTCGGTCGGCGAAATCGCTTCTTGCTGAATACACCATTGCCGGATGAAGGGGCGTTCGTCGAGACAATGCTGCTATCATCTTTGCTGAACGTGCTACGGTCAGTAGCGGAGCTATGCCTTGCCAAGAACATTGGTGGGGAGGGTATTGATGGCGACGGTGTGGGCGTCTCCTTGGATGTCGAAGCGATGGAGTCGGTGGAGACAGACGCCGAGGATGCGTTCAAGTCCGGTCTTTTCATCCCTTTAGACGCTTGCCGCACCATCCTCTTCTGCTGCTCATGCAGGTGGGGTTGGTATCCTATGAACATGATCAGCACAATTACAAATCTGGCATGACACTATTCTGCCTGCCTGCGTAGTAAAAAAAAAGGTTCGAGACTGATGAAAGGTTGGTCAATGAAGGGACCACTACTCCCTGGAGTATCGATTGTTTGTGATTAGGTTTTGCTGCTCGATCTTGCGCAGGGGGGAGGAAAATTACATACGTCGTTGGACGAGGATGGAACGAGCAGCAGCAACAGAGGAAAAGTTAGTCTGACTCCCGCATACAGGGAGAACGCGGCCATTGCTATTATTGAATAATACTTTCCGACGCGACATGCATGCACATCCATGTCTACTAGATGCTGCTCAAGTATCATTACTGTTGCATCTGTTTAGGCCTTATTCGAATCAAATCTCCTCATCGCTAAAGACGGGTTCCGCACTATTCTTTCTCGTGTTCTGATAGAAGAGTGAAGTGTCCCGTTTTAATTCGAGAAAAATGGGCTGAAATTAAGCGCAGTAGGAGCAGTCCGATAGGCTTCGCGAATGCATGCACCCAATCTATCATTCCATGCAAAATGGCTTTTCCTTTTTCTTCTTCTGTTTGCCCAAGGGCAACTCAAGATTGCTGTACGTGTCTTGATATTGTAGCAGTCCGTTCCTTTAGATCTGGTGAGGAGAAAGGTCGCGCACTACAAGGCCGAGATGGTGCGCGCCTTGCTATTAGCCAGAATGACCTACCTCGCCGGACCAGGATCCAAGTCTCCCACTTCTCGGGATCTTTGTTTGTCTGCTTTGATTCTTCCGAGAGTCTTGAGAAGTCTTCTACATGATGCCACAAACAGAGAGCGGTCATCCTGCACAGAATATACTACTGTGCTAAAAGGAACAGCGAAGCAGTAGGATGCCGGACATGTTCTTCGTCGAGAGCAGACCGCTACGCAACGGTCAATCCCCGGCAGAGATTCTCAGACTGAGTCACGCCGAGAACTTGCGAAAGCGAGGGACATGCTTATCATCTCAGCACGTCGTATTTTCGTGAGGTCTTTTGCCCCTTCCACTAAGGTACGGCTAGAGTGTGGAACCAATATGCATGCAAAAACAAGCATATCGCGCTTTGACTGGCAAATAATTGTACCATATGCGTGTACATAACGTGAACAAAACACGCCAAAGAGAAGCTCGACTTATGTAATCGACCTCCTTTCTCCTCGAACAGAAAGGCCGTGCGCGCGGTTCTATATGTATACACCATGGTCAGATTCTTTCGTACATCCTTCCCGCTTTAGCTATTGCCGCAAGACCGCACCCTAAAATATGAGCTCGCGCCTGCAGTCAGCATTTCAGGGTAGTCCTGCGTCTCGCCAGGATGGCTTGAGCAGTAGCGAAAGGAACAGGAATAGCATCAACTTGCGATCCTTGACTCGATTTAGTCAAAGAGGTGTGCATACAACAGTGGTGAGCAATGCAACGCATATCGTCGATCCGAGCAATGAGCTCGACAACGCGACCAGACAACAAGATCAAGAGGAGCAGGAGGGTGGACTGTGGGGATGGACGGTTGTCCTCGGCAGCTCCGTCATCTTCTTTGTCACTCTGGGTCTCATTTATAGCTTCGGTATTTTACAAGCTGAGCTTATTGCGCGACACTATGCCAGTGCAAGCACGCTAGGTTGGGTCTCTTCTACGACTGTAGTCTTGAACCCCCTCCTAGCTCTACCGATCACTATACTAATCAGAAATACATCCAATCGCTTTGTGGCATTCCTAGGAGCCCTCTGTACTGGACTAGGATACATAGCAACTTCCTATACCTTTTCTCGTCCGGTTGTCTACCTCTTCCTTGCGCAAAGCTTGTTCGGGTTGGGATATGCTCTCAATTTTTGGAGCTGCAACAGTCTGGCAGGAGAGTACTTTAAAAGGAAGCGGGCTCTTGCCATTGGGATAGTATATGCCGGAAGCGGATTGGGAGGGGCCGTGTTCTCCATCGGCCTCTCCAAGTTGATCGATAATGTGGGGCTGACGCTCGGGGTACGCATTGCTGGCATCATAGCCTTGGCCATCTTGATCCCAGCCTCCTTCACGCTCAAGAAGAAGACACAGACACGCATTCCCCAATTCAAGCTGTGAGTAAGGTCGTCAGGTCACCAGGTCGTCATTGAATATAGCCTTCCTTCTTCATCCTGACCGACTCCCTCTGCTCTGCTGTTGGGCACATCACAGCGCCTACTTCAGGCAGACCAACTTCAATCTTCTCATCTTTGCCACGGCTTTGATGACCTTCAGTCTCTTTGTGCCACCTTTCTATCTCCCTTCTTACGCAGTGTCAGCAGGCATGTGAGCATTCTTTTTACACTTTACACACCCAGAAGTGCCCTTACTGAAAGACGTCTATCCACCTCCTATGCGGGACCATCATTCATCGTAGGACGGCTCAAACTGGCGCTTATCTCGTCGCAGGCTTCAATCTTGCGTCTTTCATCGGCAGAATAGTATTTGGGTTCATGGCTGACTCACGAGTGGGGCCGCTAACTTCACTGTGTTTAGCAATGATCCTCATGGGTATCTCCATCCTTACCATATGGATCGCTTCCTCTGGTTCACTAGGTCCATTGATTTTATTTTTACTCGTCAATGGTGCAGCAAGTGGAGCGCTCCTGAGCTTACAAGCACCTGCTTTGGCTTCACTTTATGGTGTGAGTGAGATGCCATCGACTATGGCCATAGTCTCAATGTCCCGAGCAGCGGTAAGTAAGAAAGCATCTCGCACACGAGTAATTTAGTTGTTTTGCTTAGTGACCCACCTGCTCCTAATGGCCGTTACGCCTCTCTCAGGGCTCTGCTTTTGGTGCACCTCTTGCGGGCATTCTCCTGGATGATTTCGGTGACGCAAAGGTCGGTGTAAAGGCGTTCACGATTCCTCTACTCGTCATGGGCTTCATCAGTCTCTTTGCTGCTTCGGCACTCTTGCTACTGCGCTTCCGAATCGGTGGCGTTGATTTGAGGAAAAAGGTTTGATCCACTGTGGGCTAGTCACATTTTTGTCATCGAATAGGAAAAATTACCATCACCACGATGAAGGACGGCGAGGGGGGGGGGGGGTATAGGTCATATTACATGAGGGCAAGCGCTTCACAGTACTCTACATTCTGTGATCAGAATCCTCTAAAGCAACTTCCCGTAGAAGAGAAGAGCACGGTCGCTGACGTGATGCTAGATAGGAGACGTCTTTTACATCCCTTCCTCCTCTTCGTCTTCTTCAAGAATGTCCGCACCTTTGAAGGCTGGGACCACTACTCGCACTCGACTATTGTTGCTGCTGTTGCTGGATGCATCCTTTAGACCCGAACCGGTCTCATCTTTGCTAACATTCTTGCTGCTGAATTCTTCGGATTCCTCCCCCAACTCCTCTCCACTTTCCGTCGTCCAAGCTCGTGGCGTCGTGTCATGTCCCAAATTAGGTGGGGTAAAGATACTTCTCAAAGCTGCATATCTGTTCGACGCAAGCAGAGGATTGGGCATGCCGTCTCTTGGATTCTGCTGTTCTCGTTGTTTTTGTTGTTGCGAAGAAGCATAAGGACTAGCCAATTTTGAACTACCTTGACTCGACCAAGATGGAGCAGCGGGTGTCGAGTCCAGTTGACCTAACCCTCCTGCGTATATCGGCTCTTCTTCTTCATCTTCCCAGTCATCATCTGGTTCCTTATTCGCAAAGACGTCTCTCAATTTCGCTCTATCCGCTCTCACGACATCCGGATCAGCAACCGACGGCGCTTGATGATCTACAGGACCAACCCAACAGGCTGGCGGCTTTCCCCAGCTGCGCTTCCAAGTGGCCGTTCCCAATAGAGTCCTACCATTACTTCCCCTCCTACCATGTTCATCTTGTGAATCGAGCGAGCCTCGACTTTGTGGATAAAGCAACAAAGGATTGGCCGACGGCGGCTTGTACGACGTTCTGTTCTTGTGAGCAACGAACACGCTTTGGCTCGACCTCGACGAATGAGTCGGTGAAAATGTACGCGCATGATCTCCGTCCGAGTCAATCGATCTGCGTCCTGCGAAGCTGGTCTCCGCTGCTTCCAAGCTGCCATCAGTCACGATGAGACTGCCATTCTTGCCTGGTGTTGTAGGTCTGGATCTACTTTGTGATTCAGCATGATGGTGTTGATGGAAACTAGGATGGTTCCGATGCCGTCGTACAGTCGTTCCACCATCGCTGCTAGTTCGTCTTCCGTGGGCTCCTCCCCCTCGAATGCTGTCACTATTGTTCGAGTGCTGTTGGTGTCGTAAGGCTGAATTGACGCTATTCATCGAATCACTCTTCTCATGTAAGCCTGTCCCTGGAAGAAGGGGTCGATGAATCGATTGAGAGCTAGACGGTCTACTGATCCGATGATGGTATTGCAAAGCACTAGCATATTCTTCTCCGATCAGCGCAGCGGTAGTCGGAGTAATACTGCCAGCGCTTTGCCTCCTAGAAGTCTTTGATTTGGATGTGGTTGAGAGGGAGAAGTGATTGCTACCTGAGGAACTTCTCCTGCTCAGTGATCCTCGACTGTTTAAAGTATGACCCGTGGATCGCCTCGCGGTGCTGCCGTAGGACGAAGGTGGCAATGGTCCACTTGTGCGACGGATGCTACCACTTCTCGTCGTGTACGGTTGACCGTGGGGATTTTGAATGTGACCAGATTGACTGGCAGAAGGTGCCGCATTCTTGCCAACACTGCGTTGCGATTGTTTCTGCTGTTGACGTTGCTGTTGCTGCTGCTGCTGCTTGCCTTTCCTTCGACTGGTTCCACTCTTGTCTTTGTCCTCAAACCACGTACGAACAGTAGACAGGAACGAAGATCGACCTCTGCCTTTTGCAGAGGTGTCATCATCAGCTTCATCATGCGAAGACACCGTCCGGAAGGTCTCCATCGACTTTGACTGCTGCAGTTTCTCCGACGGCTCTTCTGAAACCTTGGACACGGGCGAGAGTGCAGCATCATCAGCCTCGCCGTTTACCGCGTTTGACTCTTTGCCGATCGGTGATTTGCCAGCGTCCTTCTTCGTAGCCTTGTCACCCTTCGGTGAAGACGCAGGACTGGCGCCGCTCATTCTTGTCATCAGATTTCCGACGGGGCTCTTTGCTCTTTCTGCCATTTTTAGTCGTTCGTCTCCAGTTTGGCTCGACTCGGTACTATCCTTCTTGCCATCCTTGTCCTTTCCAGCCAGGACGTTTGACAATCGAACACTGAGAGAGTTGGAACGAGGTCTTTCTGGAGCTACTCGAACGGGTGTCTGCTTCGGAATCGTCGTCATAATGACGGCTGGACTAGTTGCACGATTCACTTCTTGTGTGTTACTTTCTTTCTCCGAGGGCACAGCACCAGGAACGTCTGGCTTTCCCAGATGAAGGCCGGAGCTGTAGACGGGTACTGGCTTTATCGGCTCTTTGCCGGTGCTCGAAGTTGGCCTCTCGACATATGGCAGGGGACTAGCCGATATACGATCTGTCAAAAGATCTTTGGGTGGCAAGGCTGGTGGTGGAGGAGATAGCAAGGCATTGTTGCTGAAGGAGGGCGAGTGAAGTGTAAGACTGTACTCTTGTCGCTGTCGTTCCTCTGCTTTCTTGTTCAAGATCCACCACATTGCTCCACTCGCATCACAAGCTTCATTTACAACACTGTGAACTATCTGTCCAACGTCCAATCCAAGGCTGCTCAATTGATGCAGAATATTTTGCTCTGAGATCGTAGAGAACATGGCCGGTGTTGATCTTTCCAGCAAGGCCACGTAATTTGTCGGTCTGAAACTGAGGATCGGTGGGATGTGTTCAGATAGACCACCGGAAGAAGTTCGCTTCGATCTTGATGGAGTGCGATGATGAGATCCACGATGGGAAGACTGTGAGTCTCTCTTCTCCAACGAGGTAGCTCTCTGTAATGTGTTGCTCATATCGCCTGGAATATTTTCATCGGTAAATTCTTGTTCAGGCAGGCTGACGGCTTCATGATGTGTAGGGAGAGCAGCAGAAGAAGCTTTGGAAAGGGGCGTGGTTGTCGTGGAAGCTCTTCTTGATGCTTCACTCCCACTCGAGCCTTCCCTTTTGATCGTCGTCTGAGACTCGTTCCGATGCAAAGCAAGCGAGCCACTTTGTACATCAGCTTGCGACTGAATTAGACTCGCATCGAGTGACCCGAGATCTTGCGCTTCCTTTGTTTCACCTTCTCCGGTGGATGGATCGGTCAAGTGTGTTCTGTTGGAGTGCTTGTCACTTGATTCGCTATCGCTCTGGCTCGTTGCTGAGTAAAAACTAGACTCCGAGAATGCTGAAGTCGACCCTTGATGGTGACCATGACTATGACCCATCACTTTCTCCGGAACGGCAAGACTGGAAGAGGTCCCAAAGTGCATTCCCTCGTCCTTTTCATCCAAATGTGGCATTGACTTCGCCTCTTTACTTTCTTCTTTTTCTTTGGGAAAGTATTCCGAGTAGTTCGAAACATCATTTTCAGCCACAGTGGCCATGGGTGTGTCAATGATGACCTTATTAAACCAAGCATGGTTCAACATCGCTTTGATAGTAGGCCGGACGCTTGGATCTTGTTGCAGAATGCTGCTGATAAGATCACCAGATTCTTCTGACAGTCCTTTCGGCAATTCAAATACACCCTCCATAATCTTCTCCTTCATGATGCCCTCGTCATCGTCGTCGAATGGCAGAGCACCACAGAGCAAAGCATACAGTATCACACCTAATGACCAAATGTCGACTTCTTCCCCACTGTACTTGCGACCTGCGAGCATCTCTGGGGCAGCGTATCCTGTAGTCCCACAGAACGTCTCCATCAATTTCTTCGATTCAAATTCTCGAGTAAAGCCAAAGTCGCCCAGCTTGACGTTGCACCTTCCGTCCAACAAAACATTCTCCAACTTTAGGTCTCGATGAACGATGCCTCGGTCGTGAACATAGGCTACAGCTAAGCAAAGCTGTCCGAATATTCGCCTTGCTTCCGACTCCGGAATGATGCCCCTCTCCACTAGATAGTCGTAAAGCTCTCCTCCAGGGCACAGTTCAGTCACCATCCAAATGTAAGACTCTGTCGCCATGACTTCATAGAGCTGCATCACGTTTGGATGATGGAGTCGTCGGTGGTGATGAATCTCTCTCGTCAGACTTGCGCTATGTGCTTTGGGGACTTGTTTGATAGCTACTTTTGTACCTGTCAGTCGATGTGTACCCAATCGAACCTTTCCATACGTTCCCTCGCCTATCATCTTTCCCAATGTGTACGACCCTACAGACTTCAACTTTCCCGAATTCAGCTCCTTTCCCAGCTCAGCATACGCTGCAGACAAAGCAGACTTTTGGTTGATGGTGGAGCCAATCGTCCTTGCACCCCACTCCTTCTGCTTTTGAGTATTAGAGACAGACATGTTGTATTGCACACCTTGCTGTCAGCTGGTCAATTCCTTTTTTCTGGTTTCAATCGAAGGTGGTGGACACTACTCGTTAGGCTCCCCTTGCGCCGCAAGATTTGGCTCCACTCAAGCTCATCAAGTATGGAGGTAGATAATCGAGTGGAATGAAGTCTTCAGTGCGACATGCAATCTTCCCTTTCCCGAAAGTAGTGGAGAGGCAGTGGAGGCGGTCTTCCCTTTCTTGAAAATAGTAGAGACACAGTGGAGGCAGTCTACTTTGGATCGAAGGTCATACGGATGAATGCAGCGAAAGGAAGGCAGAAGGCGACGCCGATTGGTGACCGAAAATCCGATGATGAGCGCGAGAGGCGACGATGTAGGTTATATCCGTAGGGTAATAAGCGTGCACGTACGGTACGACGAAAGGGTCAAGCAGTGCGCGCTCTGATCTGAGATTAAATTGAACGTGAGAAATCAAACCCCCGGTCTACCGAATTAAGTATGGGTTCCAGTGACGAGAGTCAGATCGGCCGTCGCCATCGAAGCCACCGAAAGCGGCTTTGAAAGCTCCATCTTGCATTCTCAATCTGTCCGCAGTGACTATATATTGAAAGCGTTCTTCTCTATTGCCGCATAGGTCAAGCCGCAAAGCTGCCTGCATAGTCCTCTCATGTTTCTACACACATAGAGCCCGTCTTTGAAAGCGTAGACACAGACCACTGCAGCATCACTAGTAATAGCTCTGGTCAAGAGAAGGCGACTGCTTTAGTTTATTTGACCGGCGTACAGTAGATGAGAACGAGGATAGGTAGTGTGATCAGATTGTGAGCATGTTACATGGAAAAGATGTCGGTTTGAAGAGTCCGCCCCCTTTTCATATGCTATTGCTATCGTCAGGAAGTCGATCTACAGTGCAATTGCATAGCAGACAGACAAGTGAGCACACCTGCGTATTCCATACCAAGGTGAGGATGTCGCTCAGTCGAACGGCACATCAGGCGCACACACTAACAACAATCACTATTTATGCTCTCTTAGTCAAGATCGACATTGCTCTAGCTATGTAGCAGACATGAAGCATGCGTACAGGTAGGACAGTAAGCCGAAAGATCAGCCCTCTACACTGCAATGCAGGGGAGGTGGGGAGATGTCAACGCCAACTGCCTCCGTGTTCCTACCCTGAGAGGGGTGTGTCTGTCCTGTAGCAGTAAGACCGACACGCGAGCGAGCCCGGCTTCTGGATTCAGCTTTGCGTGTTTATTCACGGCTTGGTCTTCTCGCCAAGTTAACTAAGGTAAGTTCTGAGCTAGAATCTAAAACCCTATCGCTTTTTTCTTATTTTGATTTGGCTCAATACGCGGTTCTATATTTAGTTCTATACGCAGCCAAAAAGAGAGGCAACGAGAAGCACAATGGGAAGAGAGGTGAAAGCAGCCCAATGGATGGGCTTCCTACAAGGCACAAAGCACACTGCATCGATACAAAGGGAAACCCTGCCTGCCTGCGTCTTTCCTCATACAACTCTATCCACACTCACTACAAGGCATCCAACTTGTAGATTATCTACAGACCCTCGCGAGGGAAAAGTCTATCGTCTGATCGCCGGTCACTTGTTGTTCTCCAGCATTGGGCATTAGGGAATTGTTCCATCACCGAATCGATTCTATAGTCCGAATCTCTTCATTTTTTTTCCCTTTCCGTTCCTCGTTTACTTTTCGCTCCTCCTGCCTTTCGTCTTCGATTGCATCGTCTACTTCGCAATGGCTAGTAATGGCTACCCCGCCGCCAATGGTCGCAATTACGGACGAAGCAGACCCAACCAAGCCAACGCTCCTCCATATCTCTCCGTCGGCGGCTCTCCAGATTACCCAGTGAGTGCTGCTCGAGCGTCTCGGGGCAAGACTGTGATCTGAAGGGGATGGGGAAAGGAGGTCCGACTTTGCTGGCAGGAAGGCAGGAAAGAAGTACCAGGAAACACAGTCACATTCTCTACAGAGGACCTCGGTACTGATAAATTTTGTTGCCATGCCACAGCCCACAAGCGATCCTCTTCGCACCAGACAAATGAGTCAAGGCAACGTCTACCCATCAGGATATCAACATGCCATGCAAGGTTCCACAGCAACATTAAATGACCCTTTCTACAGCAGCCAAGATGGGAACCCCGGCTACCATGGTGGCTACCACCAGCAGACAGGCAGCAACGCATACCAACAAAGCTACGATGATGATGACATGAAACCACTCAACGATGACATGATGAAGGGCAGCACGTACCATTTGACTGATCCACAAGCTTATCCTGTGCCACAAGTACCCTTTAACAATCACAGCATGCCTCCGAGTGAGGTGGGACCTGATGATAGTGCAAGTCAAGTCGCCTGGGCGAAAAGGCAGCAAGGACCCAAGCGTGGTCTCACGAGAAAGGTCAAGCTGACTAGAGGCAATTGGGTGGTGGACCACCGAGTGCCGACAGCAGTTAAAAATTCCATCGAACCAAAATGGTCGCAAGGAACAAATACGAACGAATTCTCTCATATGAGATACACTGCCGCTACTTGTGACCCGGACGAATTCACCGTCGAAAACGGGTGGACTCTAAGGACAAGCTCGCAATATCATCGCGATACCGAACTACTGATTGCGATCACCTACTACAACGAAGATCGAACCTTGCTTGCTCGCACACTACACGGCGTCATGCTGAACATCCGAGACATCTGCAAGAGCAAGACGTCCAAGTTCTGGAAACGTAGCGCCGAGGAGGGTCGACCTGGGTGGCAAAGGATTGTTGTTAGTCTTATCTTTGACGGCATCGATCCTTGTGACAAGGAAGTACTAGATCTCTTGGCCACAGTAGGGGTATATCAAGATGGCATCATGAAACGAAAAGTAGACGGAAAGGAGACTCTTGCACATATCTTCGAATACACGACGCAGCTATCAGTGAATGCGACACCGGAATTGATCCAGCCTCATGGGGAGGATCCGAACAATTTAGTACCCGTTCAAATGATATTTTGTCTCAAACAGAAGAACAGTAAGAAGATCAATAGTCACCGATGGCTCTTCAACGCTCTAGGACGACAGCTTCAACCGGAAGTGTGCATCTTAATTGACGCAGGAACAAAGCCGGGACACAAAAGTCTTTACTACCTTTGGGAAGCCTTCTACAACAACGCCAACCTTGGAGGTGCTTGTGGAGAGATCCATGCAATGATCAAAGGAGGATCCAAACTCGTCAATCCCCTGGTAGCCGCTCAAAATTTCGAATACAAAATGTCGAATATTTTGGACAAGCCGTTGGAGTCTTCGTTTGGCTATGTCAGTGTCTTGCCAGGTGCATTCAGTGCCTATCGGTTCCGAGCGATTCAAGGCCGGCCGCTTGGTCAATACTTTCACGGTGATCATACCCTTGCCGACCGACTGGGCAAGAAAGGTCTCCACGGAATGGGCATCTTCACCAAGAACATGTTCTTGGCAGAAGATCGAATCCTGTGCTTTGAATTGGTCGCAAAGGCCGGGGACAAATGGACGCTCACATACGTGAAACCTTCCAAGGGTGAAACGGATGTGCCAGAAGGAGCTGCAGAGCTCATTTCACAAAGAAGGCGATGGCTGAACGGAAGCTTTGCTGCTTCGATTTATTCGTTGGTTCACTTCTTTCGAATCTACAAGTCGAATCACGGTATCGTCCGGTTATTCTTCCTTCACATTCAGGCACTGTACAACGTCTTCAACTTGCTCTTTTCTTGGTTCGCTTTGGCCAATCTCTGGCTTACGTTCTCCATCATTATCGATTTCCTGCCCTCGCAACTACTCCGGGGTGATGCCACTTCGATCTTGTCGGCATTTCACTGGATCAATCTGGTCCTGAAGTGGATCTACGTCTTCTTTCTCGTCTTGCAATTCGTCTTGGCGCTGGGGAATCGACCGAAGAGTGAAAAGACGGCATATATCGCTAGCTTTGTCGTCTTCGGGGTGTTAGGGCTGTACCTTACCGTTACCGCTGTTTGGCTGACTGTTCGAGCAATCGTGGAAGCTTCTGATAGGGGATCGGCCGACTTCTTCAAGCTGTTCTTCGCCACCCGGGAAAGCAGTGTCATGGTCGCCGCTCTTGCCGCTAGCTTTGGAATCTACTTTCTGGCCTCAATCTTGTACGCGGATCCCTGGCACAGTGAGTACCTTTCCCTGTATGACGAGGAACATTGACGGTCAGGTCCACTACTGACATATCTATCTCCCCCTTCCGTACTCTCGCAGTGTTTACCAGCTTTCCTCAATACATGATGATTGCACCCTCGTTCATCAACATTCTCAACGTCTATGCCTTCTGTAATCTACACGACGTTAGTTGGGGTACGAAGGGATCCGACAAAGCGGATGCCCTACCGTCTGTCGAAACTAAAAAGGAAAAGGCCGGTCAAGAAGCAGGAACAGTGGAAGAAATCGAAAGAGAGCAGGCAGACATAGATGCTAACTTTAAAGAGGTTGTCAACAGAGCTGTTTCGCCAGTCATTCGTGTGGATGTCAAAGAGATACCTACTATGGACGACAGTAACAGAACCTTCCGAACCCGTCTGGTCGCTTTTTGGTTGTTGACAAACGGTGCTTTGACAGTCGCCATCGATAACGTCAACGGTTACAACGCCAACATGACGCAAGCACAGATTGACACGGAGCAATCGAGCAAGCAAAATATCTGTGAGTCGCAGACAGCAAAGTGGGAAGCGTGTGCAAAGAGCAGTGCTCTGAATCCCTACTCTACACTTTTACTGCCTTCCTTTTTCCCTGATTAGACTTCAGCATTGTTTTGTGGTCTACTTTTGGCCTGAACTTTTTCCGATTCCTAGGCTGCCTTTGGTACTGGGTCAATCGACAGGGCGGACGCTGCTTCAGAAAGGACCGAAAGTGGTAGTCATTGATTCGACTCCTTCTGTGTCTATCTTTCTCCTCTACTTCTCCTTTCTTTTCCCCTCTTCAGAAATTACCTCTAACATCCTTTCCTCCTCCTCTTTCTTCTTTTTCACTACTACCATTTTGTTCTAATAGCCACTCACGACCGGACAATCTCTACTAATCTAATAACCCGTGTGAGGATTCTGTTGTGGGCACTCATCGGCACTCGTCTAGCCCTCTCAAGGGGTAAATGAGCACGGGCCATCGCCAATTTTTCTCCCGGCGCGCTTCAAAATATTTAGCAAATGCAGTACAAAGTGCATAGATTGTACGGCACATAAGATTGTGGTGTGACTGGTGAACCTTAAACCAAGTCACATCCCCTCCCGTATTCTTGGAGAGAAGTCATCAAACGTAGTGGCGCGAGCAGTAGAGCCTCGAGCTCGTGGATGGATGATACTGTAGCAGCCCAGGCAGCAGTCTTCCTTTGCACTGGAGATAAGAGGAAGGAGAAAAATCTTTCAGTGCTGAGTCATCATGAATACACTCTACCCTCGACACTCATTTACCCCTCAACGGTCGCCTTCGAAGCCCTCTTCACAGGTATCGCATTCACCACCTGTAAGCGAAGGCGAGGCAGAAAGAGCCTTGAACGAGAAATGGAAGAACGATGACAATGGTAAGAAACGTCAGAAGCACAACGAAAGTGACGGTAGACATACAAGTAGCGTGGGAGGATCCCATCAATTCAATGCATTCAGCTGTTGGACAGCACATCAAAGTCATGGCCAGATTACCATGCTGTTCTACGTACCCAGATGGACAAAGAAGGAGGATTTGCGAATCGTCTTTGGTCGAGACTATGTCATTGCTGGCTTGAAAGAAGGAAAAGAAATGGTCATACAGGCTCGATTAGCAGGTCGAATTAATACAACTACTTCGACTTGGCAGCTAGAAAGGAAATCGAACAAGAGAAGCCGCAGCCGAAGTGGCAGTCGCAGCGGTAGAAACAGACTCAGAAACAAAGGCACAGATACGGCAGCAAGTAATCCTAGTAGTGGAGAAAGCAGCAGCGCAAAAGGAAAGCGCAAAATTGCTTCCTCGAAGGGGGACGAAGTAGCGACGATCGAGCGCACAGCTTCACCGGCAAGTAGTAGCGAGACATCCAGCTTCGACATACTCGCTCGTAGTACCGACACTCTAGAGTCAGGGAGTGGGTGGGACTCGAATTGGAACAACGTCGCTGAACGTTTGTCTTCTCCGCATCTCGCACGTCAAGCCTCACAGACAGGCGACAGCGCTACTAGCCCTCTTGGGTCCTCCCCTCGCCTGCTACAGCAAAGCACTACTTTCTCCGAAGAAGGTAGTGGCTATCTTCCATCCGCTGGTTCGAATTCTGGTGGCGAAGGTGTGAGAAGCTTAGAGTCCAGTATCAGTATTGATCCAAGCCAACACTCCAGTCCTAGCCAACCACTGTCCGAAGATGATATCATCACCGATGCAAAGTTGGTCACACTGCACTTGGACAAAGTTGATGTCGGAATATGGCCCTTTATGGTGTCTGGGCCTGCATCGCTCTCTCTTCTACCACCATCAAGGGCCGCAGCCTCATCTCCCTTCATCCTCTCTTCGCAGCATCAATCTCTAGATGCTGCTCTAGAAGAAGCGCTCTCCAATCCTCATCATCATCATCATACTAACAATAATAGCCCTCCGCTTACGCAGGGCCCAGCGATACCAGAAGAGGAAGAGGGAGAAGGAGAGGGAGAGGAAACAGATGATTCCTTTACGCACTCTACAGTGACGATTGATACAGTTGCCAGTGATGACAGTACCACCGTGCTGGGCGTGGAAAGGCCAGGTGGAAAGGAAGAAGAGCTTTACGAGATGGACCCTACTAGCTTGGCTCTAATGGGAATGCGCCATACGAGGCAAGGGCATCGAACACCCTTTGCAAGTGCAACTAATCGAGAAGAATCGAGGGCATTCGAGTATTTCAGGAGAGCCTGGAGGAGAGCAGAGATTCCCCTGGCTACAAAGCGACTGGTGGAAGACTACCTGCCTCTGCCAATCTATCAAAACAATGCTATCGTGCTAGCTTTCCAGATCCGTCTGATGGCGGCCTTGGGAGGGCCAACGGCTCTTGCACGATTGTATGTCTCTTATGCTCGACTACAACTTCCTTCCTCACTTGACAAGAGATCACCGCTCGCCTTTCCGCTAGGTGGACTAACGAATCCTTTTGGAAGTGGGCCTCAGAATGATCAGCTGTCTTCCCCCAGATCGCAAGCGGATCTATCTACAAAAAATGACGCCATACTATATCTGAGAGAAGCCTGCACTCTCGACAAGAACGTTGTCATCTCCGACGAAGAATGGCAGGAAGCGCACCTCCTCGATGATGAAGGCGAAGCAGCAAAAGGTGGTGGTATGCAATCCGAGACTGGGAGAGCTGCTTCGAGTAAATGGACAGGCAGTGAAAAGATCGATGAGCAGCGAGGGAAGAAGACTCTTGCCAAGAAACACAAAGGCGATAAAGGCAAGAGGAAGAAGGCGATGAGCGGTAGCAGCAAAAGAGATTTGAACAATCACAGCAACAGCAACAGCACTAGCAGGGGAAGCGAGAAGTTCTCTTCAGATCAAGGTTTGGTCTTTGTTCTCGTCAGCCGCGCTGCATTACTAAGCGTCATGGTCGCAGGTGGGGTAGCAGTAGCTAGATGGTGGAGTAGAACGGCAGCATCGGGCGTTGGAGGAGGATGAAGCTAGGGGGCTACATCAAGAGACGAGGAGAAAAACATGTACTTTTAATACCATTCATTGTACCGATCGAGCCTAACAAAGTAACATGAGCATATCAGACCCCTCCGTCTTCCTCCTTCTCCTACTCAAGGAAGTATAGTTGCTACAATTCGTCGACTGTGTTTTGCGCTGTTGGAGAATGGGAGGTCCAACGATTAGTCTGCCGAAGCCCCTCTCTTTTTTTTGGGGCATTTATCACTACTCACGCTCTCCACTCGCAGAGGTAGACACCTTGCCAAGCTGGGGATACAGGTGGTTCGGATCTGCTTTTAGCGTCATCGGCAGAGGGTCACGAACAGATGCACTCACTACCTAGGTTCATACGACCGTCCGTGATGGGGACTGTAATTGTGGACCCGAACAGGGCAGCTTTGGCTGCGAAAGCACCAGCGGAGGGAGGGAAAGGTTGTCAATTGAGCCGCGAGCTTGTGGGGGATGTGGCGAACCGTTTTCATGGACTTACTGTGACTAGCAGAGTCGTCCGGACCTTCATCCGTATGCTGCCAGCTGTAGGATAAAGGTCGAGCAGCGTTTGTGGCATGTCGGCATGTGTCGTTTCTCATTTTTCAATCTTTTGACACACTCACGGCAGAGACTCCGGAACGAGCCTGTCCATAGCCATGTCCATATCCTTGCGAACTGTCGGATCATAATTCTCATTGATAGTGAGCGCAGCCGAGGTATGCTGAATGAAGAGCGTCAAGATACCAGCCTGAGAGGAGCATGAAGGGAAATGGATCAGAACACAAAAGTTTGGAAACCTACGTCGTGCCTGTCAGCCACTAGGGGAAGACTTACCTTACACCCCTTGAGACCTTGACTAATTTCCTTTTCTACTACGCTGGTGACCAGATGACAACCTCTAGAAGCACTGGGCAAAGTAAACGTTTTCTGCCAGACCATGTTCTCAAAATTTGTATCGGCAGGGCAGTTGCACTGTTGTTTTCTTGAGGGCGACGATGAAGATGAAGACGATGACGACTTCGATGGGGTAATTCCTAAAGAAGAGGAGAAAGGGATCAAACTCGGCTTCCAAGAAAGAACTAAGCTCAGTAGTAAGATGAAGACTACGACGTGTAAAGGATCGGTGTATGTCGTTGAATGATTTCTCCTTCGTAAGAGCCTGTCCTTCTTTGCGTGAGAGGAAGTGTCGTATAGTGTCTTTGAGCCGGAAGAAGCTGTCTCTGGCGGCACTCGAGAAGGTGGTGGTGGATATGTCGTCGCAGCAGATGACATTGAGCGGCGAGGAAAGAAATGCAGGACAAAGTGGAGGGGGGGTGTCTTCTCTCACCAGGGGAGAAATCGAAACTGACACCACCACGCTAAATGTCTTCACGAAGGCATTCAGACTGCGATCCGATCTCCTTCGACGAGATAGGTATGCGTGTGAATCTATTGTATGTGGGTATGTTGACATGAATGGTCGATGAGTAGTTTGATGTATGATGTGTGATGTGTGATGTGAATGCAGAATGTGACGGGTATATTGAGTAGGGAGGGAAAAGCGGAGGGTGTGTGCGTGTATGTGTGAAAAGGGGGGGGGGAACAGATAGGGTGCTGCAAGTGCCAGTGCAAAGAGAAGCAAAAAGAGAATGGTGAAACGACTGTGAGGACGATTTCCTAGCGCCCCATTGAAGGCAAAGATGGGCCTCCCTTGCTTGCTCGATCACAGCTGCTGGCCACCTTCTTAATGAAGTCGATGTTTCGCTGTAGTCTGACATGACTAAGACTTTGAGGAGGTGTGTTGACATTCAGATCTCGCAAGAGCAGTATGTAGCGGAGTAATCTCTGCGTTGGCATGATGGCAACATCCATGGCACCTAGCTTCTTGCTGCAGAAGGCGTCCAGAGCATGTGAACCACCCATGGTCGGCGTGTTGGAGCGCAAAGGCGTAGCAGTCGTGCTTGTGCGACTTAGTATTTCTGGAGGGAAGCCTGTTTGAGCCTTTCCCTTCGGTAGCAGAGGTTGTCGAGAAGAGGAAACAACAGCTTCAATGGCTCGCCTTCCCAAGCTCGGTGCAGGTGTAGAGGCCGGCAGCTTCAGCTTCAGCTCTTCCGTCTTTCGGCCACTGTCGCTGGACGTCTTTGCTCGCAGACTGGCACTGAAAGAGGGTGGAGCGCCCGTAAATGTACTCCTTCTCTTTGCGATCCTAGATGGCACAGCCTGAGGCGTCGAAAGGATGGACGAATTTTCGGAATTGGCGCTCGATCGATCTTCTAGAGCCGGCCGCGCTGAGGACGACATCGGCGCAACGGCATACGTCGGCGAATTTGGAACAGAAACGAATTGATTTCCTTGGTGACTTCCTTTGTCTGTTATGGCAGACTCCAGCGAAGTGAGTGTGATGAGACCGATCCGATCTTTGCTCTTGCTCTTACTCCTTTCACTGATCCTCAAAGCAGCCATGACATCTTGCGCAACCGAACTCCAAGCCACAAAGGTCGCTTCCAACTGCTTGCTGACCAGTCTGAATGCTGCCTCTACTCCTGCTGCTGTTGGATTCTCGTCAATTCGATTGGCCAGGCTTCGACTTAGTGCAATCAGCTGTGGTAGCAATTTCCTCATCAGTGCAATGTGCGATGGAATCGATGTCGTATTATTGCCACCTGTGCGGGAAAGGGAGCCAGTCGACAATTGTCGTTGCGCAGTCGGTGGGTACATGGCTCGAACAGCTTGCAGCAGCGCTTCTAGATAACGAGCATAGCTTCTCTCCGTCAAAACCAGCTCTCGGATGACGAACAACGCCTTCACCTCTCTCTTCCAGTCGTCATCATTCAAAAATGCGCCATCTTGATGTTTCCCACTCGCTTTTCCGACTCCCAATTCGAGCGCGGAAGGCTTCTCCGCCGCTTCAATCGTGCGTGACGCAGAAGGTGCTATCGATGTTGTGCGACTGCGTCTTGCACCGATCGCTTCATCGTAGCTGTAGAGTCTACCATCAGCACTAGAAGATCGGGGCGTGATTCTTGGACTTCTACCCAAAGGCCTCTCTGCAAAGGCTGCAAGTTGCAAGTTGGCGGGACGACCCCTAGCAGCTTCACCTGCTTTCACCCTTTTGTTTCCTGATGCCATTCCCATTTTGGCCATCTGCTGGATCTTCATCGCCTCCTCTTCTTGTTTCTTTATCCGCGTCTTGTGGACTCTGCGTACTTCTTCAAGAGCTTGCAGGAATTCCAAGTCGTCTGCGATGCTCAACGTTGCTTGACTAGGTCGATGAAGCCTTCTTTCACCAATACCACCAGATGCAATTCTCTGAGCACCCCTTTCCAGATCTGCCGACATGCCGAGAGCAGAAGAAGGTCTTGCAATCGGTGTAAAAAGTAAAGGGGAGAAGATCGCCTTTGTGTCAGTCAGTAGGGAAGATTTGCTCGCTGCTCTTTTGTGAGGGATCGAGATCGAGGGAGACCACGCCTTCAAAGTGCTGCCAGTGCCCTGGGACGATCGCCGAGCTGGCGGAAGTGGGTCATCCTCCGTATCAGAAAGAGCAGAATCGTAGTTGTGAGAAAAAGGTTGACAATGGAAAGCAGAGGGCGGTGGGATCCTAGCCTTTGTGTTGGCGGAGGAACTCATTCGATGAGCAGATGCACTGCCATGAAGCGAAGTGTTGGATGACTTTCGTGTAGTGGAAGAAGAAGACGAGGAGGGAGCATCCTTAGCAGAAATTCGAACGGACTCCTGCGTTGTGGATGCTGCTCCAGTGAAAGGGTTGTAAGCGGATGTCGGCACACTGTCCGAGCTTTTCATTCCAACGATCTTATCGCTGCTTGCTTTCTCTAAGGACGACGATGACATGAGTCGATGAGTTGTGTTCGTCAACGTATATCTTGCGGTAGCATCCGTTGCGGTCTTCGTAGTACGCTTGCTCGCTAACGGTGGCGGCGACATCATCATCGTGTGACTGGACGCGCTCGCAAAATCTTCCTTGCCTGATTCTTCCTCTTCATCATCCTCTCCCTCTTCTTCTTCTTCTTCCTTCGATGGTGATGGCGGCCTTGACTTGGTTCGAAACGGGTCAATTAGTCGAGAAAAGCTCATCGTTCTCCTTCGCATGTGGCCAGAATTATTGCTCTGCACTGCTTGAGAGGGTACTTGTCCTTCCGCGGTGCTCTTTATTTCTGACATGGCACCATCGTCTTTGTCGAGTAGGAGGTTGCCACGATTCTGTTCCTTGCCGCTGGATTTGCTGTTCATCGGATTCAATTCATCAATGACATTGGCCCTTTCGAACACAATCTCCTTCTTTGCCAATGCATCAGCTTCACTCAGATAGGTTGCGATTTGCGCCGCTTCCAGGACCCGGCTCTCCATCGCCTTCACCTTTAAGTTCTTCGTACCGAGGAGACTTTCTTCTCTCTGACTCTCTTTCGCATCGAGCGGGCAATTGATCGAGACCAGTACATCTCGCTCGGCTTTTGTCAGCGTCGATCGAGCACTCACAAAGCCAGCAGTCGATCCACCTGAAGACTGGTTACGTCGATGCTGTGTCGTATTGTGCGGTCTGGAAAACACGGCCTCCTCTGCAGTCCTCTTTTCTTTTTCGCTCTTAGTCCGCAGAAATGGGACTGATTCTTGGTCACAAAGCAACTTCTTCGATCTTGAAAGGTCAAGTACCCGATGATCTGCTTGACGCAGAGGTGCCCTATGATCCTTCTCTGTGCCGGAGGGGGTGTGATTGGGTGTGCTCGTTTCTTTCCCTGTTACTGAGCTTGGCTTCCTCCTCAGCAGCTTAGAAAGGCGAGACTTGTCTGTGGTCTTGCTTTCCTCCCTTGCTGGCGTCACCTTCGCTACTCTTGCTTCCGGCACTTCCACATCCACTATGCTGGTCGTACCTACAGCAACGCTATCTGCTCCCTTGATTCCTGTAAAGTCTTGCAGATCTACCATGCTGGGATCGTGTCTGAAAAGTTCCATGATGTCCATGCTCTTGCTGCGAAAGCGATTTAATCTGGGTCTTACAGCAACCGGTGTGTGCAAAGTAGGAGCCGAGATAGGATTGGTTGTCGTCGATGCATCGACAGCTCCGGTAAGGTGTTCTTTGCTGTGACGAGCTGACACATGGCTTTGTGAAAAGCGGGACTGTTTGAACGACAGGAAGTTCGAAATCGTCGATTGCTGCTGATCGGGTGTGTTCAGCTTTGAGGAGTCGTGTGACGCCGTCGATGATGCAGAAGAGGCCTGGGGAGAGATCGGAGCTTTCAAGTCTCGCTCTTGTAAGTAGTCACTCTTTGAACCTCCCAGCCAGCTGGTAGCGCGGCGAAACTTGAAAGGTGATTGAGAGCGAAATGGCAAAATGGGCGGAGAGTCTTTAGAGGACCGTGCAGCATTTCGATCTCTACCATGACTGTTACCAGATCTTTCCTTGAAAGGAATTCGCATTTGCGGTGCAGTTGGCAGAGGCGGATCCGGCAGGTAATGTCGGGGAAGAGATGAGTCGGACCTCAGGCCAGTGGACCGTCGTATTTTGGAGAGGATTTGACCATCTGGTTCAGTAAGTATTTTATTGGCATTGTAGCCCCTGGAGGTGGTAGATGAGCGGAAAAGCTTGCTATGTCTGTTGAACATCGATCTCAGGCTCGTCTTTTGGGGGTTGCTGTCGTCATGGTGATGTGTGCTACCGTCGTGGTGATGTGTGCTGTCGTCATGGCTTTGAGGGGAAGAAGCGAATGTCGGTGGGTCGTCGCTACTCGCAGGTGAGAATTGGGGCAAGTCTGCAGGACTGAAGCTCAAGGCGGGGATGAGTGGGCCTGGATTGATGGTGTCACTGACAAGCTTGGAAGAGTGAGAAGACGACATATGTTCAATCGGAATAGGCAAAGGCTTGTTGCGATTTGACATGCTTGCAGAAGACAGTTGGAACGGTAGTCCACCTGGTTCATCGCCTGACACTGAGCTTCGATCTGGCTCTACCGCTTCTCCGTTTGCTGTAGTAGCAGCCAGAATACCGACAGCAGCCAAACTACTCCTTCGCAGATTACTCTCAGGAGAAGCGACATGTGCCACTATCGTCATAGTATCCCGCTCTGGGGGACCATTACTTTGGAGGTTGGGTGCAGTAGGATGAGTCGAAATTAGCGATCTTTGATGACGGGCACAGACCCGCATACACTTACCCGACAGGAGGAGGGCTGTGCGACGATGGCACTACTGTCTTTATCACTGGAACGTTTTGTTGATCTTCAGCCAGTCCGATGGAATGTGTCTGACTCATCTCCACCTCTGGACTGGTTGGTGTGGTTGACGTCCAGCTTTCGCGTCTGGTCAGAGCTCCTTCAAAGTGTGACTGATCATCGTGTGCCCCACTAGAAGACGTATGTTGCGACTCGTCAGAGCGGAGTGATCGGCTGCTGCTAGAATTGTGCATCGTATCGATAGCGATGGCAGAAGACGAGTGCGACGTTGTTTGATTGCTCTCGAAAGGAGAGGAGGCGATCGAACAGCCTAGTCGTTCCAGCGATGGCAAGTGGATCCGCATCGCACGCAACCGACCGCTTTTTGTGTGTTGATTTATTTACGAAGATATATCGTCATGGGAAATGGAATCGACCCGACGATGGAACAGTATCAGGGTGGAGTTGGTAGGTTACGTCGTTCTAGGTCTTCTGCAGGAGACGACGGCTATTGTAGAGAGAGTTTGTCGTTGCTCTTTGTCTTACCTGCGCTGCAATTGAAGCTAATACGGCAGCTTCACCTTGCACTCCCCTCCTGGCAAAAGCGAGAATCAGGGGACGAAAGGAAATAAAGAAAGTGATCCAACTTAAAAGTGCATTCCGTTTGTATAAGTACAGTAATACTTCTTTTGTAAGGGAAAGAAAGATCCTTTCTGCCCGGTCTCGTCAACGCGCTAAAGCTAGGTCCTATATATATACCTATAGTGACACCGGCTTAAGACTCGTTTGACCGGGGGACATTCACCCAGACCGACATGTTCTACCCCTTGACTGATCAATTATGTGACAATGGTGACGGTCTCGATGTTCTCAATTCCGAGCTTGGAACCACACAAAGGACATGGCTTTCCTGTCTGAGCTACCATGCACTACAAAGTGTACGTAACGTCTTGTAGGGGGAGGGAGGGGTCGAGTCTGCTTTCTAATGAACGCATGACAGGGCACGGATCAGTCAACCAAAAAAAAAGTAACAAATGTTGAAATCGTAGGCAGTCAATTGGTACCCTCACCCCAGAATTATCTGTACAAAATCATCGTAGATGGATGATCGAGTGTGATCTCGCTGTTCGCCCCCTCTTCTCATGTCGTCGTCGAGGGTGCCGAGGGCGCAAACGTCGATAGAGTCAACAGCAATGCAAAAGCCTGCCTTGCCTTCCGATTCGGCCTCGGCGGACGCTGTTCCTTGTCCACAATGCCAGACGACACAAACAAGCTTTTATTGCACTTCATGCCTATCAGAGCGACTCATTTGGCAACATGCCAACTATCGACGATTACAAGAAGAAAGGCAGAAGATTAGAGGTCGTGTCGAAACTCACTTGGGCTTGAATTACGATGCAGTCGAAAGTACTGCGCAGAGAGAATTACCGAATCCGTTTGGGGAGCCTGCGGCGGAGAGCAGAGAGCATCGTCGAAAGGTCTCGAGTCCCATCACATCCGCACATCATGGAGCATCTACCTTAGATCGGATAGCGCGAGCGACGCAAGTAAGGCTGAACAGTAAAGTTGAGCAGCACTTGATAGAGTCCCAGAAACGGACAAAAGGTGCACTGGAAAAGAGGAGGAAATTAGCAGAGAAGAGGCAAGAAGTGGCACGAAGAAGGACGCTTCTCGAGACGGCACAGCTGAGTCTTGTCGGTCTAGTGGAGACTGAAGCGCAGGAACAGAACTGCTTCTCGCATGACAAAGTGGAGAAATTGGGCAGACTGATTGTAGAATTGAAGGAAGAAAGCATCCAGGTGGCGAAGGAGATCGCCAACGCAAGGGCAAAGCTTGCTAGAGAGGCTTACTCCCTCTATGACATTCGAGCACCATCGTCTTCTTTAGCAAACATTCGAGCAAAAGCTGACCAACCGAAGGGTCCTGGCCGTAGTCAAAGGAGTACAGAGCGATACACAGCAGGTGCTTTCGCAATAGACTTCACCAGTGCCTTTGACTTGGGGAGAAGCTTTAGAGACAACAAACCGAAAGACAACGTTGGCAACATAAATGATTGGACGATTGTTGGACTGGTCTTGCCAGTACCTTCAGATGTCAAGCGCTTTGAACGCAACGAAATCAATGGAGCAATAGATCATGTCGTCCAGCTACTACAGTTAGTCACAGCGTATCTCGGCATCGCACTGCCTTTTGTCATTAGCATGCAGGCAGGCTTGCCTTACATTCGTGCTAATCAGCTTTGGGGCGCTGGTGCCAAAGAGTCGCTCCATCTTTCTGCATCGACTTACAGCGCTTTGACAACCGTTCCGAGTGCAGCAACGATGGGAAGTATGGGAGCTTCAATGATGAGTAATTTGGGAGCTTCCACCCTTTCGACCTTGGAGAGCTTTGTACAATTGCCCAGCGCAAAGTCACTCCCTTGGGCGAAGAATGTGCCAGGGTCCTTGAGCAAGAACAATACCTCGGACAAGAGCAACGACATGGAAGATCAAGACAGTCAGAGTGGTGAGGAAGCAATTTCGGACGACGCGGCTGCTCTTGGTGGGAAGCACTTTAACTCGGCTCTCATTATGCTGTCCTACGACATAGCGTACTTGGCACACTTACAAGGAGTCAAGGTAGATCTCATCATGACAGCAGGTAGCTGTCTACGTGTGCTTTTCAAAGCGATACAGAGTGCTGAGCTCGGTAAACGATCTCATGCTTCTCATCATCTTCCTTCCGCTATGTCCAATCTACAGTTTTCTTCTTTGGATTTTGCGCAGCTGCTGCAGATCCACGAGCCACGCTCAAACGTCGATCACGACTCTTCCAGGAGGAAAGCTACTTCCGCTGCCATCATGGAAGGCAGTTATGTCGATGCCAAGATGGCTGCAGAATCTATCTTGAACGTCCAAAAGCCTGAATCGAATGCTGTGTCATCGACTCGATCGGCCAAAATGATTACACCACGAGCTCCTGCTGTCGTTTCCAAGCCGGAGAACATGAGCTCCTTGGCGGCAAAAAGGATACCATCCTCCCTTCCAACTCTATCAAAGCAAAAGGAAAAGAAGCCCAGTCAAGTAGAGACCCTTGCCTCACCCGTCAAAGCTCTGAATACACCCCCTCCAAACACCCTCGACTTTCTCCGAGTCAGGAGTCATAAAGAGCAAAGAGGTGCAACCAAACCGCCTGCCGAGGTCGAGAGTAATGCAAACCACTACCAAGAAGGCGCAACCCATCCAGTCGCACCAGCTGCCAGTGGGGTAATTACCTTTAACGGCAAGGAAATACGGGGAAAGGCAAAGACAGGTGGCACTTCTAAAGGCGACAATAGGTCCAAAAGTGACGAAGATGGTTGGCACGTCCTCTGATCTTCTTCGCCTTTCATGTATTATAATCTCATTCCTAATCTCACACCATGTATTTGTTTCGGGAGCTGCTTTCCCATCCCTCACTCACTTGCTTTCTCAACTGAACAAGGACATTTAGAAGCAAGCGTGACTTTGGGCAGAGAAACATGTATATGCAGAGGGTGGAACGTGAGGAAGGAGGGTGGATATAGGGACTAGCGTTGCGATCTGAACATGTAGGTAGCTTGGTGATGATGTAAGGCTCGTCTAGAGGAATGCAACAAGAACGGCAGAGGAGCAGGCCAGCAAAACAAGTGATAAGCCTTGCACAGGTGACGATCTACTGGCACCGCTCTTACTGCTGCTGCTGCTGCTGCTGCTGCTGCTGCTGGTCGAAGAAGTCGGTGCAGTCGAAGTGGATGTTTTTGCGCCGGAGGAGGTGGCTGGTGCGGAAGTGGCAGTAGTCCGAGCTGAGGTGCTGGAAGCAGAAGAAGCAGAAGAAGATGTTGCAGACGAGGAGGCACCTGAAGAAGTGGCAGTAGGATCAAGAGCAGAAAAGGCAACCGAGGATGTGCTACCGGCTTTAGCTTCGACTAAGATGACATCGGTATCTGTGAAGGTGCAAGATTGCGAAATCAGTCATCGAAGCTTTGCATGGAAGTCTGAAACATACCCTACTCACAGCTTTCGACGCTAGAGTCATCTTCCGAACTGGCTCGGAGGGTATCTAGCAGGGAGCAAGAAGAGAATCATTGTGAGTACATTTGTGTGCATCGCAAATTCATGCTGCCTTACTTACAGTTGCCTCCCACCCATTCACTCGGCACAATCCAGCTGAACTGACCGCAAGATGTCTGGCTTTCCTTGTCGCAATCGGTTGTTACACCTGGCACTGTGGCAATCTTGAAGGCGACGACGGAGGATTCATTGGTCACTAAGGAAGGTGTGCGGAGTTAAGCACAAGCACGTTTGATGAATCTCAGCCTGCTTTCACTCACTGAGATCCAAGATGACGTTGCCGGTTGGTGCATCTGTCCAGTGAGCCGTGGCATTGTCTCCCGGGTTGTAGATGACGGAGCATTGGTATGAGTCGCAAGCTGGCTCATCCAGGAAGAGAGGTGTACCGGCTTGTTGCTGCTGTCTCGCTATTAGGTGCTCCTTCAAGACTACAGCATTGACGTTCTGGTGGATGGTCACCAAGACCAGCCCTGCGACACAAGCAGCAATGGAAGAGATGGAGCGCATGGAGGGCGGTATAGGGGAGATAGGGAGAGTGGATGGGAGGATACGAAACAGTTGGGGTAAGATTATATAAATGCTGGCGGGAAATTTCCCTGTTTCGCAGATTAGGGTCTTTGGTAGGAATTTCAATCTTCTCGGACTCAGTGCCTCCCTTCACGTACGTAATTCTCTCTTGAAAATGCTTCTAGGCTACGCCTCTAGAGGAAAATTGTTGCACTATACAAAGTATTTACCAAAATAAACCTGTCGAGGGAACGGATTTGTTCTGTGTATACCATGCACGAAGCGCGCCGTTGCGAATGCGACGTGCAACTTTGATTTTACAAGCGCGTTGATCTTCCGAGAACATATGGTCATCGCAATGGAGGTGAAGGATGCGATGATCAGCCAGGCGAACGGCTTCGACAGGGCAGGAACGGCAGCTACGACAGCGAACAGGACACTGCCGCTGTCTTCCAAGCTACCGGCGGACTTGCATCTGTCTATCGCACGGGCGCTGAGAAATAATGAAGCTTCCTCTTCTACGGAGACCTTGGATGATTCACTGTCGCTTACGACCCAGCTATCTAGATTCTTTCCATCTGCGCAAGATCTGAATCAATCCGCCATAGAGAAGAGGCAAGCACAGCTACGACTTGAGCTATCGGAGCAGGAGGCTTATGTCGAGAGATTGTACAGTAAGTTAGTAGGTAAGATTCAGTCAAGTGGTCTTCAAGCCACTGCTTCACCTTCGACATACTCGCAAGATGCAGAGAACAAAGTCGAAGAGCTACTGCAGCAGCTTGCAATCATTCGTGAAAAGGCAAGAAAGAGTGAAGAAGTGGTGAGGGATATCACGAGAGACATACGGAAACTGGACACCTGCAAGAAAAATGTCGTCAATAGCATGACCGCGTTGAAGAGACTTCAAATGCTAGGTGCGTTTTCACATTCTGTTCTTTTGGCTAAGGGAAGATTGTACTGACACCGATAGTGATTTCTCGCTTTGCACAGTCAATTCAGTCTCACAGCTCGAAAGGCTGACGAAAGCGAATCGGTATCGAGAGGCAGCTTCTGCTCTGTCCGCCGTCAAGTCACTGCAATCGTCCTTCAGGGGCTTTTCCGGTGTAGAGCGAGTAGCAAGCATTCAGCGTGAAGTGTCCTCTCTACAGCAAGAATTAGGAGACAAGTCTCGGAAAGAGATCGAGGCCTACTTCACCCAGACTACCAACTTGCCTTTTCGATCAAGCAACGTGCCTGATGCAGTGCTGGTGATAGATGCATTAGGAGGAGAGGCGATCACCTCGATTGTAGATTTCTATACCACAGTCCAACTGCGAGAGTATAGGAGAATCTTCCGAGCAACCGATGAAGCGGGGCAGCTGGATAATGTGGCTCGGCGATTTGCCTGGTTCCGCAGAATACTCAAGATCTACGACGAGGAGCATGCAGTCGTCTTCGAAGAAGGGCCGATCAAGCAGTGGAATGTATCAAGAAATCTTATTCGAAAGTTCACCGAAATCACTCGCGAAGATATTCGAAGTGTCTTACTAAGAACCCAAGGTCATTTGCAAGTCTCCATACTGATCGAATCACTGAACGCTTCACTGGAGTATGAGAAAGCAATGAGTAAAAGGATGAATCTTCAATTCACCGACATCTGCATCAACCCAACGACGACGCTGAACGCGACCAGCAAATCACAGCTAACATTGTCCTCAGCCTTCGAGCCTTACTTGGGCTTGTTCGTCGAGGCGCAAGATCGCGCATTGACGGAGATGATGCAAACGTTCGCAAGACAAGGTACTAGCTCTGGACAGGCGTTGGACAACCCAGTCGAGGCAGCAGGCAACTCGACGTCCAGCCACACCAGTACAGTCTTGCCTTCGAGTACTGAGCTCTTCTACTTCTACCGAAGGGTGCTGGAGCAATGTGCACACCTGAGCAAACGAGAGCCATTCCGTGATTTGTGTATCGTTTACAAGAAGCACCTTCGTAATTACGCAGAAGAGGTCCTAAGACCGGGCTTGCTGCGGAACGAGTCGACGAGGAAATCGTTGGATTCACGATCGAGCAACTCTGATATACAACGAATCTGTCTCGTCATCAATACTGCAGACTACTGCGCAACGACGTCGAAGCAGTTGGAAGACAAATTGAAGGAAAAGATCCACACAAACTTTATTAATCAAGTAGACTTGGAAGCGGAAAGAGAAATTTACCTTGCCATCGTCTCTGCTGGTATACTTCATCTGACGAGAGAGGTAGAAATTTCGACAGAGGGTGCTTTTAACCAGATGCTTCGACCTGTCATACCGTGGACCATGGTGGAGAGCGGCAATAGCAAATCGAGCTACGTAGATGAGTTTGCCAGCTCATTGGAACATGTGGCGGTAGTGGTGCGACAGGATCTGGAGAACAAGCGATACGTTCGAAACTGGTGTGATAAGGTGGTGGGATCGGTCCTTGCCAGGTTCATGTTTAACATCATCAAATTGAAACCGATCTCCACGGGAGCAGCGAAGCAAATGATGACGGATGTCGGTGAATTCCAGATCAGTCTTTTGGAATTGCCTCGATACTCTCTTTCAGAAGAGGCGGGCACTTCGGCGGCGGCTTCGTGAGTGCAGAATTCATAGCTCTCCAATAGTCTTCGTAGGGTGATCTTTGTTCTCTTTGCTGAACCAGTCTTTTCTATTTTTTCCCCATCCCTCGTCTACACAGGTACAACCGCTACGTCACAAGAGGCATCACTCGCATCGAGACACTACTGAAGATGATCATGACGTCTGCTGACTCCACTGAAGATCTTATCAGTGCCTACGTTCGCCTGATAGGTGATCGCTCCTTTTCCAACTTCCAGAAAATTCTCGATCTCAAGGTAAGTGTTGCAGCTCACAAGATGAGCGCCATTTTAACGGACAACGAAGAGACCGACGCTGACCAAGCTTCTTTTTAAAACTCTTTTTTTGCTTGATTTCTGTTCATCGGGTTCCTCTTTTGTGCTTTGTATTTCATAGGGCATCCGCAAAACAGAGCAGAACATCATCATGGACGCCTTTGTGTCGACGACATCACAAGATAGTCACCTCGAAGAAGGTTCTTTCTTGACCACACTTGACATGGACACCTCCACTATACCTATTCAAATGCAAAGTCAAAACGGGATCTCCCTCTTCGGTAATCAGGACATACCAGGCACACCACCGACCAGTAGCGCTGCTCGCTTCACAGGTCTACCAGCAAAAGGAGGAGCACAGACTGAAGTCACTGCGCAGCGAGCTTTCAATGATCTGCGCCGATTTGGATCTATGCTGGTGGGCAGAAGAGAGACACCCGATGGCAGAAGCCGGTAGAGCAGTGCTCGCTATCTCTTACGTCTGTCTGTAATTAGGTCTTAATCTTATTGTACATGAGGCTTTACTTCTTGGTAAATGCCATCAGCAGTGCGGCCGAAGATTTCCATAGCGTGACGAGGGATCCCATTATGCCCGCCTTTTCGGCTCTTGACGAGTACGAAGCTCCTTCTCCCTTGAAAACCTTCTAAGGAGAATTCCTGACCCCATGAACGTTCTACCATCGCGATCCTACCTCGTCCTTCGACTTGGAAGAGCGCGTCTGCCATCGTTTGTAGCAGTGATCTACCGTGTATGTGGGGGATGATGCCATCATCGTCGGCATGAGAGATGATGATACTTGGCGGCATAGACATTCCATTAGTGACCGTCTGAAGGGAGAGCTCTTGCAAGAGCTCCCCCTCGCTCAAGCTGTGATCTGGGTGGCTGTATACACCAGCTTCTGATGAAGTGAGACGGGTACGACCACCTGTGATTATTTGAGAGATGGCAATGTCACTCTCAAAGCGAGTGTAGAGATGCTTGTCAACCAATGTGTCTAGACTTTTCCATACCCTCAGCGGCCAGAAGATCGGAAGGAGACCTGCCATCTTATAGCTCGTGAGTAAGCTGCGGATCGACGTGTAAGGAGCTATCAAAAACAGAATCTCAGGTGGATGCCCTATGTGAAGAGTCGAGAAGATCAGATGTGCATTAGATGTGCATTAGATGCTGGTAGGAACATTTAGAGCTCACCTACTCGTACCAAGTCCAAGGTGAGCCGAGCTGCAACACCTGTCCCCAGACTGTGCCCAGCTATGAACACGGGAGGCAGATCATCGTTCTTGACATCTCCAATCGACTTGCTCTGTCTTTCCCTCAACCATCTGTAAGCCGCTCGAGCATCTCGCTGCAAACCTTCCTCGGACGGTGAGCCGTGTGAATCGCCGAAACCTCGGTAGTCTATCGCGATGACGTTAATGCCTAGGGCAGAAAATTGTTTATACGCCTGAATACGGAAAGACGCAGCTCTGTTCAGGGCATTGCCATGAAAATCTGTTGTGTGTGTATTTGGTGGAGGAGATGTCTGAGCTCATTATATTCCTTCCGCTACGGCCTCGATGCCCTTCCTCGACCTACAAAGCAGTACCGACTTTTCTCGCAGCGCTACATCAAAGACCACGTCTACCTTTGAGTGCTGCTGTGGCACGGCAGAATCGACGTTGTCGGGCAACAGATGCCAGCCAGCGATCTGAACTCCATCTGACGCTTCGATTACAAAATTCCTCACTCTTCCTGCAGTGAGCCCTTTCCCCCTTTCTGGATTGGAAAGGCTCTCCTGGAAGGGAAAGTTGATGCTATGCAAGTATACACTGTGAGCTTGTATCCAGGGATGTAGGACAAGTGCCAGAAAGAGAGCATAGAAGGAGACAAGGATCACTGACTGTATGCATGGTCAGAATTCACTTCCGTTATCCTTAGTGCGAGCGCAGCGGATCTCACAAGATAGCTCAGCCGGC
Source organism: Exobasidium rhododendri (assembly GCA_026210745.1). Classification (NCBI taxonomy): domain Eukaryota; kingdom Fungi; phylum Basidiomycota; class Exobasidiomycetes; order Exobasidiales; family Exobasidiaceae; genus Exobasidium; species Exobasidium rhododendri. Next base: position 4,320,437 of record CP110630.1, read on the forward strand.
CAAAAAAAACGGCGAAGGAAGCCATGGTGACCTTGCAGTGGCAATTTAGTCTCAGGGGGATCAATGCTATGCACGCCTCAACGGTGCATGGTGATGGAATGCCCCCACCAAGTTACGAGAATCAGCCTTCGAGGATCACACGTGGTCTCACACACTCCACATAGATCTATCTTGTCTCTGAGAACAGGGCTCCAATCGATTGAGCATCGAAAGGCTCGTCGGGCAAGCAGGTAGTATACATATGTATACGAAACATGGATTCGTACAAAGTACACCACTGAACGCAAATTGCTCGAATTTGCGGCTTTGTCACGCCCAAAGAGCTGGCGGGAGCTCATGGAGCGCACTGGACGAAGCCGCAGACGGCGTCGTTCGACATACAATGGCCGAACATGGCCGACGTGCCGACAAAAAAAGCGGCTGAAGCAAAGACTAGGCTGGACACTGTGTGATTTCTCCCTAGGCTTCTTCTTCCCTCGGTAGCTCTAGAGGAGAGTCAAGAAATTAAGAAGCGCGTCCTCCTGGGACTGAAGAAGGGGTGGGGGGCTCGGTCTTTGACGTTTCTGACGCCTCGTAAGAAAAGGGATTCTTTAATTCCGTGGATCTTTTCGGCTTTGGATCTCAGTCCCTTTCGCCCTGGTCTGGGCCAATGAACCAAGCAGGGCTGTTCCCACTTTGCTTGCAGGACAGTAGAACCTTGGCCTGTCTTTCCACCTACCTATTGCCATCATAGTGTGGGCAAGGGCATCGAGTCCAGTGAAAATGTTTAGGGTTGTGCAATGTTGAGGAATTGGTCCTCTCAGGAGGCCCGCTAAACTTTGCCGATATCACGCACGCCATTCTCGAGTGCGCAAATGGAATAGGCTCGGCACCTCATGTACTCTATCTCTGTAGAATCGGGTCACACCACAGAAAAATAATAGGCACTGGACAGCTCGAGCTTACTTTGTAAACATCTACAGTCTCTATATAAGCGTCCGATCATGAGCAACATCCAGTGCAAAGGAGAAATGCAGCACACATTTGTGTCTGCACGCTATGTTGCATATCAAAGCAACTTCAATGGGGTCAATCGAGAAAGATAATCAATATCCATCTTCCTGTTGATCCTCCTGTATAATCCCCCGTGTGAAGGCGGACGGAGCTGTACCGCTAATGCACTGCAATACAATTATCCGCATTGGCTGGATTTTTGATGATAGCATCGTGGTCTGGACCAGCGACGCTTCTCATGTGCTTGGCTACATTCTTACCGCTGGAACAAGGCCAAAATTAAGAGGAGAAGAAGGCTGCACACGTATATTACTGTTCCGATTGCAACGAAGCTTAATTTGCAGCAGGTAAGTCGATGGAAAGACGCATTTTGAATCCAGAAACGGGAGCCTCTCGCCTCCTTCGCATGACAGTCGCTTTATGGCAAGGCATGAGATGTGTGATATGACATGACGAGAAAAGGGTCATAGAGCGATCCAAGGAGGCATAGAAATGGCAGAAATTCAGTCTGCAAAAGAAGTCGGCAACGTCATCCCGACAGGTCGTCAGATGCTTGTCAACTGCCCGGAAAGTTCGCTGGACCTCTTTCGGTTTATTCTCCTTTGAACGGGATTTAAAAGGTCTCGTTATGGCTAACTATAAGTGATGGAAGTCTGGACGTTAAGGTACATTCCAGTATTCTATTGGAATTCGAATGCGATGTGACTAGGCCTTTGTACCAAGTCTCTCCTTCGTCACGCGTTCTGGAGAGAGTGTATTCTATCTTACTTTTTGGTTTAGGCCGACTGAACGCGAAAAAAACAGCTTAATCAAATTATGCATAGAAGAAGGATGGCAGCACCCATGTGTGTTGATGTGCATCTCAGCCGAGAAAAGTTTCGAGAACATAAAAACGAAAATTAGTTAGAGGAGGAGCGGTTCCACCTAAGATTTACGTGCAATGTCTGACATTCGAAATATCAGACTGGTTAGGAGTAATTGTTGTATTGTAGATTCAGGAGCAAATTCAGCCGTTGTCCAGGATGGTCCAGTCAAAACAACACTGTTTCATAGTATTCTACTGAAATTGCCAGTGTCCCGTCCAACCCCTATATATCAGGCAATCTTGCTGGGCGTGGTGAAGTTTTCCTTCTATCTCTTTCACCTACCTCCCCAACTGCCCTCTCACCCCTCCTCCCTCCCCTCTTTCCCCTCGCCCTCTTCCCGACTCGGCCATCGACAAGACAGAAGCAGTCTCTTCGACAAGCAGACTCGTGAAGATCTGTGAGTACAGTCTCATTGTGCGGAACAGAGTCGTATATGTCACGATGCAGGGGGAAAGGAAAGGGGACATGGGAGGGCGAGGGCTACATGTTAAAGATGGGTTTAAACAGGGCATCCCCTGCTTCGATCATGGTGGCAGTTCGCCATTCATCTTGTGTTTTGAAGACTCGATGGGCACAGCTTTACAGTGATCATCTTACTGACTTTAATGCCGTTATTTACTTCATCTCTTGCCGCATACACAGGTCATTGCTGCTCCTCAAGTCTCAACACAATCAGTTGGATTTGCGCTCTATTTACAAGGTGAGCAGTTTCTTCCTTTTTAACGTGCGGGGAAGGGAAGGGAATTCGAAAGGGAATGTGTGGACTGGTGGCCATTACCCACTCTGAGGTTCTGGCCCGGGGATGTTTTGAGCTGAAGGGCTTCGGTTAGCGACTTCCTTTGGGGGAGGAAGGGGAAAAATGGCCTTTGGAGTGCTTGCAATGCCCGCGCGCGGCTTGGAAGACGTTAGCGGATGTTGGTAGATTACAAAATTTTAATTTTGTAATCGCGCGATAAGGAAGTGTATTTCCGAGCTCGGCTCGCGTTTAAGAGCCGTAGCAAATCCACGTCGCTTGCGGTTTTTTGAAGTTGTATTTATTTATGGCGAAGGGGGGGGGGCCAAGAGGAGACGAGAATTTCTTATTGGTTCATATTATCTTTCGCGATGCATGCGATAATCGACTAACAGTAAAACCTCTCCCCCCCTTTTTCCCCCTCTCTCCTACTCACCCATTCTAACTTCTTTCGATCCATTTCCTCCATCCCTCTTTTCCTTCACCCCTCTTCCCTTCTCTCTCTCTCCCCTCACCGCCATCATTGGTCAATCCCCTCCTACTACTTTCATCACTCGAAACATCGGATCCCCTGTCGTTGGCGATCGAAGTGGCGCGCGCGGCATCTCTCTTCGACAACCACATCTTAATTCTTGCTTGCTATCTATCCGCACATAGGTTGTAGTCAAGATGGCCGACTACGAAAAGCACGCTGAAGCCGAAAAGGGCTCTGGCCCCATTGGATCAGCAAACGACGAGTACACCCAATTGATTGAATTTATTCGATCGCAAAAGACTGCCACCGCTGACGAAGAAGGCGGCAACGACACCCACATCGTGAAGAAGCGCAGCTTCCTCACTCCTTGGAAAGTCAAGGAAATCCGAGTGAACAAGAATGGTGAAGCCGAAGAAGTCGCTGCCAAGGTCCCTACCTCTTGGTGAGTACCTGCTTGTCGCTGAAATGCACAAGGCGAGAGCTTGAATGCTGACACCCATCACTTCTTTTACTTGCCAGGCTCGAAACTGATATGGCTCGCGGTCTTAATGACAGTGAAGTGCAAAAGCGTCGTGCTGCCTTCGGATGGAACGAATTGGAGAGTCCCTCTGAGAACTTGTTCCTCAAGTTTGTTGGTTTCTTCAAGGGTCCCATTCTGTACGCCATGGAGTTGGCCGTTGTCTTGGCCGGTGGTCTTCAAGAATGGATTGATTTCGGTGTCATTATTGCTATCTTGCTCATGAACGCTTTCGTCGGTTGGTACCAAGAAAAGCAAGCTGGTGACATTGTCGCTCAACTAAAGGCTGGTATTGCTCTACGAACAACTGTTGTCCGAGATGGTCAAGAACATGAAATCGAAGCTCGTGATTTGGTACCCGGTGACATTGTCGTCGCTGAAGACGGAAAGACTGTCCCTTGCGATGGTCGACTTTTGGCTGATTACGATGACAAGGACTTGAGTGGCGCCAATGCTATCCGTGAAAAGATGGAAGCCTCCAAGCGACATGGTGCCGGTGAAGACGAAGATGAAGGTATCGACAAGGGTCCCGCCATCATTGCATGTGATCAATCTGCTATTACTGGTGAATCTCTGGCCGTCGACAAGCACATTGGTGACACTGTCTTCTACACTACTGGTTGCAAGCGTGGTAAAGCTTACATCTTGGTCACTGATATTGCCAAGCAGACCTTTGTCGGTCGTACTGCCGCTCTTGTCTTGGGAGGTGACAGCAAGGGACATTTCCAAATTGTCATGGACAGCATTGGATCCACTCTTTTGATTCTCGTACTCGTCTTCATCTTGATGTTCTGGATCTCTGGATTCTTCCGACACACTCTCATCACTACACCAAAGGACAACAATTTGCTCATCTACACTCTTATCTTCCTCGTTATCGGTGTACCCGTCGGTCTTCCTTGTGTCACCACTACCACCATGGCTGTCGGAGCTGCTTACTTGGCCAAGAGACAAGCTATTGTCCAAAAGCTTACCGCCATTGAATCGCTTGCCGGTGTAGATGTTCTTTGCTCTGACAAGACCGGAACTCTGACTGCCAACAAGCTGTCCATTCACGAGCCTTTCACCTCCGAAGGTGTCGACGTCAACTTCATGATGGCCGTTGCCGCTCTTGCCTCTTCTCACAATCTCAAGTCTTTGGACCCCATTGACAAGGTCACCATTTCCACCCTCAAGGACTACCCCGGTGCTCAAGAAGAACTTGCCAGTGGATGGACTACACACAAATTCATTCCTTTCGACCCCGTCTCCAAGCGAATCACTGCCGAAGTCGAGAAGGATGGTAAACAATACGTTGCCGCCAAGGGTGCACCCAATGCTATCTTGAAGCTTTGCGCACCTGACAAGGAAACTGCTGACCAATACCGAAAGATTGCTGGTGACTTTGCTTCTCGTGGTTTCCGATCACTCGGAGTTGCGCTCAACACGGATGGAAAGTGGAAGCTACTCGGTCTCTTGCCCATGTTTGACCCTCCTCGTTCGGACACTGCTGCCACGATTGCTGAAGCTCAAACATTGGGAGTCAGTGTCAAGATGTTGACTGGTGACGCCGTTGCTATTGCCAAGGAAACCTGTAAGATGCTTGCCCTCGGAACAAAGGTATACGACTCTCAACGATTGATTGGATCCGGTGGAATGACTGGATCTGCTATTCACGACTTCGTCGAAGCTGCTGATGGATTTGCCGAAGTTTTCCCCGAACACAAGTACCAGGTAGTCGAGATGTTGCAGAACCGTGGTCACTTGACTGCCATGACTGGAGATGGTGTCAACGATGCCCCCTCTCTCAAGAAAGCTGATTGTGGTATTGCCGTCGAAGGTGCCTCTGATGCTGCTCGATCTGCCGCCGATGTCGTCTTCTTGGACGAAGGTCTTTCCACCATCATTACTTCGATCAAGGTTGCCCGTCAAATCTTCCACCGAATGAAGGCTTACATTCAATACCGTATCTCGCTCTGTATTCATTTGGAAGTATACTTGGTCTTGTCGATTATCATCTTGGACGAAGTCATCCGAGCTGAATTGATTGTCTTCATCGCCCTGTTTGCCGATGTCGCCACCATTGCCATTGCTTACGACAATGCCCCTCACGCTCGTCAACCCGTCGAATGGCAACTACCAAAGATCTGGGTCATCTCCACTGTCCTTGGTCTCCTCTTGGCCGCTGGTACTTGGATCCTCCGTGGAACTCTCTTCCTGCACAACGGTGGTGTCATCCAGAACTTCGGTAACACGCAAGAGATTCTGTTCTTGGAAGTTTCGCTCACTGAAAATTGGCTCATCTTCGTTACCCGATTGGGTGGTGGAGAATCGGACATTACTCTTCCATCATGGCAATTGGTCGGTGCCGTCTTAGCTGTCGACGCCATCTCTACCCTCTTCTGTCTCTTTGGATGGCTCTCTGGTGCACCCCACCGAAACCCCCTTACCGCTCCTCACGGTGGTTGGACCGATATCGTTACTGTTGTCCGAGTCTGGGCTTACTCCATCGGAGTCACCATCGTCATCGCACTCATTTACTACATCCTCTCAAGAGTCTCCGCTCTGGACCGATTGGGACGACGCAAGGTCGGACAAAAGAACGAGATGCTCGAAGACTTCTTCACCAACTTGCAACGACTCACCATCGTTCACGAAAAGGACGCAGAAGGTCACGACCTTTATGCCTTCCAGACTCGTCTCGATGTCGAAGACGACTAGATGCACTACTCTCTTTTGGCCTTCTATCAACGTTTCTAAACGGATCGTTGACCGTCTGTCTCTTCTTTCATAAGATTTCCCCTTCATCTTCTCTTTATCATTACCCCTTTTACCCTTTTTCTCTTTGTTCCATAGAGCGGCGACGAATAAAGTCTGCAGCCTTCTTACTTCGAATTTAATCGACCTTCAATCTTTGTTTCTCTTTTCTGTCACTTCTCTACTCGAAGCCTAATCATCATACGTAGTAAGCTCTTCACTGTGTCGCACACAATATACATAAATACGATCGCCCTCCGTTCCGTCTGTCTTGTGATACAATTGAAATGAACGGTAAAAGAGGGGAGGCGCAAGGTGTCTGCAGCCGGAAGAACTGCGTGGCCTACTCACCGTAGTGATGATGGCAGGGGGTGGAACAGTAAGAGGGAGAAGTACCGACTGGCACGCGCGAGTCGAAAGGAACAGTAAGACCTCCTCCACCCTGGCCCACTCGATAATCCCTCCTCCCCTCCTCCTATTACATACCCTTTAGTAGGCTTACGAGGAAGTGTTTCTCCCCTAAAACCCCCTCCTCGCCCGCTTGGCAGCCTGTTCAGCCATGTCATTAGTGGGCCTGCTGCTGAACCCAATCAGATCACTACTGGGCTCATCGATCAGAGCCGTATTTGAACCGGAAGTGCGCCATAATCCAACAGTGATCGATGCAAATGCTCAATCTGACGATGACAACCGATTCAGGAAGGAAGAAGTGTACGGATTTGCGCCGCAATATGTCGTGCCACTACGTAAGCCTAGGACCGATGCAGAGGCGCAAAGGCTGTATAATCATATTCGAACGGTGTCGTGGTATCTAGATGCTATACCCTTACTAGGAAGGAAACTTCCATTCAATATTGGGATCGAAGTGAGTCATTCACGAGTGTGTGTCCTGGATATAGAGTAGTGGGGAGAGAGGCTAACATTCTGCTTGCGTTGAAAGTCCATCATTGGAATTATTCCAGGTGTCGGTGATTACATTGGGATGCTCCTATCCCTCTACACTTTCATGCTGTGTACACTTTTCGGACTGCCTCTCGGTATCTTGGGTATGATGGTGAGCATGGAGAATCAGATTCTGGAAAATGTATGCTTTCCGTTCCTTGATGTACAATCGATTGATCTTCTTGGTTCACTATCTGCAGATTGTAAATATCGTCATCGATGCTTTTGTCGGACTGATCCCTTTTGTCGGAGATGCGCTAGACATTGCTTTCAAGGCGAATCTACGAAACGTCAGCCTACTTGAGGACCATTTCATCACTACAAAGGGATCCTGTTCCGCTGGTCGATTCAATCTCGCCTTTCCACCTTCCGACTCCTTTTTGCCTTCTGATTCACCACAGAGGCAGAGGGAGATGCCGAATCTGTCGTCTGGCAACTACTCCACCGGCCTACGACAGGGACAGACTTCGCAAAGGACCGGCTGGGCTTCGACTTCTTCTTCTTCTTCCTCATCATCAATACCGTCATCGTCAGCAGCGCCTCGTCGTAGCTTCTTGGGCCAGTATTTTCGTGAGGGGACAATGAAGAAGGTAGAGTCAGGAGAAGGGAAGCGAAGCGATTCGCTCTCCTTGTCGACTGCCACCATTGTCCCGAATGAAATCTTTACTACTATGAGGTACGAGCAAGACGGAATCGGTCTGAGTGACATGTGTACCGCTTTGCCGGTCATGGCCAAGGCGACACTTGAGGAAAGAGGAAACTTTGACGTCAAATTGGAGAGACAGATACCACTCCTTGATCGACACCTTTCGAGGCTACAACTGAGCACGCAAAGCATGAAAGCTCAATTCGCTGAAGAGTGGCGTCACTGTCAAATGCCAGATCGAGAAGCAATACAGAAAATGATTGTGAAGGAAGCGGGGATGGATTCGGTCAAGAAGGGGCCTCGTAGGAGGATGCGGGTGAGCATCGATCGACTCGGCACCTTGCGAGTGGAAAGCTTTGCCATGAGCACAGGTAGCAATACCCAATCTCCGCTAACTGCACGTCTCGATGTACAACCAGTCGAGCTCGTGGGAGATAAGGCCATGCTGCCTTTTCAACACAAGACAGACCAACGTGGCATGTACGACTCGGCTCGACAGAGAGTGAATGCAAATCTTGGAATGCCGTCATTGGATGGCGCCGACAGTCTCTCGATCGTAAGACCCTGCTTTGATGTGCTGATGTTGCATACTCTAGACGACAAAAGACTCGTGCTCACCGAAAGCAGCATAGCGAATATTCTCTTGCAAGACCATCGAATCGGACTAGTCTTCACACCAGTGGCTGCCGATCGTCCACTCTTGTCAGGGCTGATGAGGCAGGAACTACTCGCTCAAGGACTGATCGTTGAGAAGGATCTCCTCATCGACAGAGTCAAGGCCGACGTACGGAGTGGAGATGCTACGTTGTATCTATGCAATGCTCTGCGAGGAATCATCTCTATTACACTTGTTGACTAATAAGATTGTTTGTTTAAGAAAATTGCAATCACGACATAACGCAGTGATAGCAGCAGGACTGCACTTCTGATGCAGTAGTAAGGGTTTGCGTATTGTACATGTGTGGCCTTTGGATCTACTATTTTACAGCGCATTACATTTAGACATCATGGCTACTTATGATACCATCGAGCAGTAGTTCTTGTTTGGTGAGGAGCGGCGAGGAAGGAGCTTGTTGCATAGCCACTGAATCGGGGGAAAAGTGCGAATTTCCTTCTCCCGCTAGAAGCGACTTGGAATTGACGACTACAGCTCCTATTGACGCTGACGGCGCCACGTCGTCATGACTTGGCTTCGTAGCTTTCACAAGGGAAGGTCGATTTGAAGGAAGGTCGCCATCACTTGCGACTCTCATTGTTCTTGACAGCGAGCTAGGTCTTCTACCGCCGGGAGGTCGAAGTGAGCTGTGACTAGCTTGAGGACGTATGCGACTGTGACGATGCTGATTATGATGATGATTGTGGTGGTGATTATGGTGGTGGTGGTGGTGGTGATGATGAGAATCTGCGCGATGGTGCAGCACATCTGGCAAGGTGCCGTCTGGGATCGCTAGACTGAAAAAGATTGCCGGCACCAAGATGACTGAGGCTGCAATGCATAATTTGTGCATTACTTCCACCCAAGCTTCAATGATTGCTTCCCGAGTTTGTGATCCAATAGGAAAGGAGAGTGCTACAGATAAACTGCCATAAATACTCTCCAACTCCTCTTGCGAGAGATCAGGTAATCGAACTGCTAACGCTCTTGGAAGGTCTCTAATGAAAATCATACCTGCTATAGCCGAACCAATGGCTGCACCACATTCCGTCATCAAGAGCTCGATAGCTGTCACAATAGCCACATCAGAGTGTCGGACTACACATTGAACTGCGACTTGCATGGTTATCGCGACAGAACCACCACCAATGCCTTGCAGCAATTGACAGAGAATCAGGAGCGGAGTTGGTGATAGATTAGATCGGTATCGAACCATCATAGAGACACCAATCAATCGAACGACGATACCGCCGACCAACAAAAACTTGTACTTTCTCGTTGCTGCCATTGTCCATCCGACCAACAGTCCAAAGATCGTCGAAGTGACATTTTGAGTAGATGCAAAGTAGCCTGTCTTTGTCTGATCCCAACCCTTCAATACCTGTATGAATGCGCTGAGGTACGTCCAGCTGAGATAGAAGCTGGCAAAGTCTAAGACCCCCACCAAGCAAATGCAGACGACGCTTGTATTGGTAAGAAAGCGGTAAGGTAAGATGGGCGTCTTGGCTTTACTTTCCCACCAAGTAAAGAGAGCCAAGACCACGGCACTTGCGCTCAGTAGCTGTCTGACGGAAGCTGGAAAAGTAAGAGAAAAGGGAAAGCAAAATTTGAGCAAAGCGTCGTCTATCGCTCTTCCCGCGTCAGCGACTCACCTATCTGGTGGAGACCCAGACCTGACTCTGACAACGGCACGAGCAGTAGCAAGAACCCGACACTAAAGAGAAGTAATCCCATAGCATCTATTTCGCTCCCCAACTCCACGATGCCCTTCCAGAAGGTATGCCTACGAATCGGATTGCGAGCAAGTAGACCCGCCTTTCTTGCTCTTCGTTGACCAACAACGAGAGTGATCAGTAATGGTAATGCAGAAATCGGAAGAATAATGGTCCATAGAAAGAATCCAAATCTCCATCCCTTTGTGTTCATGACTACTTCTACTAAAGGGCCAGCAACGGCAAAATTGATAAGATAAGGTAAGTTGACAATTCCAATCACTAAACCTCTCCATTTCGCCGTTGTTGAGTCTGCAATGATGATGGATTGCAAGACTTGAATTCCTGTGTTCCCAGTAGCCTGAAAAACGATACCGCCAATTAATCTGGGAAGGGACGGTGCCGTTGATATTATGACATAGCCAAAGACATAGAATGCTAGGCTGATAAGATACGCTTCTGCTCTTCCAAAAACATCTGAGATTTTGGCGATTGGTGGTTTGGCAATTGCAAAACAGAGCTGCTGAATGATTGCAATTGTGCTGAAAGAGGCCAAAGCACCAAATTCACTACAAGCAAAATTGAGGTATAGAAAGCCGGTATTGGCATCCAGAGATGTGACGTATGCCACGCAGAAGATGGAAAAATAAATGAGAATATACGACCGCCTTCTTTTCTTCCACGAAGCCTGTAAACCTGCTGCATATTGGACTGTCGCTACTGACTCGTAGCTACTGCCATGCTCATCCAGTCTCGCCAAAGCAGGCGATAACGAAGGGAGAGATGAAGCGCTCTCCACATCAATCGCTGCCGTATCACTCCCCATTCTAGCCAGCCGAGGGCCGATGAAAAGGGAGAGTAGGGCTGTCGCTCCCCTATTTGAGGCAGAGGCGTGAAGGCGACGACAGGAATTTAGAGAGTGTTGATGAACTAATGTCGTCTTCCTCCCTTCGACATAATCTATCAGATCTCAGAAAGTGGAGAAGCCACGTGGAATCTCAAATCTGATCAACGATGGATTACCGGTATGGCGGATATGGTAGAGATTGGATCCAAAATCTCCTCAGTCAAGGCTATTCCCTCCGAGGATTTATGCAAAGTTTTTATTATCTATGTATATGACCTCGTCCAGAAGCAGATGCATGAGAGGGAGAAGGGAGGGGGATGCAGGTGAAAGAAGTCTAGGATCTAGTCAATCTAAAGAGTACTATACGGGCCGTCTCACAAAGCTGAGAGACAAAAAAATGAGGCGGGTGAATAAGACGGCTCGATCTCATCAAGGCCGTTCTTCCTTTGCCGGGACTCACGTTGCGTCTATTTGCGAAATCTGAGGTAAAGATAGCATAATCTTCTTTCGATAACTGCTCCCCTCTGTCTTTTGAACAGGATTGTTCTCCAAGTAGACTGTATTCAATTCAGGACAGGTGAGAGGTCCTAGTTGCGCCTCCAATGGAGCTATGGAGTCAATCTTGTTATCGTTGGCCCAGAATTCGTTGAGTAGACGGAGATGTGCGATTCCTTCGATGGTCTGAATTCGATTACCTCCAATATCTAGCGTCGTTAGCTTGACGTTCTCGCTCAAGCCCTCGATCTTTTCAAGACCGTTGTGGGAGAGGTACAGCTCTTCTAAATTGACGAGTCCTTCTAGATTCTCGATCTTTGTGATTCGATTGGACTGAATCGAGAGCGTCTTGAGCCTCTTCAGCTGAGAAAGGTGCTGCGAACGTATCATGTATCAGATTTTGTCACTGGCTCGACAAAGCAACAAGCAGGCCGGCATCTATTACGACTCACTTCCAGCTTGGTGATCTTGTTCTTGCCCACCCACAGTTCCTCCAGCTGGGTGAGATGACCGAGATTTTCCAAGGACTGACAGACATACATTGACCTCATCAGTCTCGAGAAGACTCAAACGCTGCTAGCATCCAACACTCACTCGTAGCTTGTTTCCTCCTAGTTCCAAGCTTCTGAGAGAGGCGCTGAGGGGAGCGCCGAAGTCATCTGGTCGCACCTTGCTGATCTTGTTCTGTATCAAGTAGAGAGTCTGCAAATTGGATAGGTGAGATAAGTGTGAAATGTGTCGAATAGAATTGAAAGAGTAATCAAGAGATCTGTAGTAGAAGACGCATTCTTCGTGTCAGTTCAAGTACGCTCTTCTTCCCTACCTCAAAATCCTCTATGCTCACTCGAGCTTCGTACAATTCTTGAGCACCTCTCCATAGGTCTTCTCCATTCCATTATCGTAGAGGTCTAGATCTGTCAACTCAGTCAGAGTACCAATGTCCTGATCAGAGATCTTGCTAATCTCATTCTGTCGCAAAGAAAGGCTCCTCAGCGTCTTGCTGAACTTGGGCACTGACATTTTCCGAAGGGACCTCGTCGTAAGTCGCAAGTGAGTCAAATGTATCGTCTGTGCAAGTCCCAGTAAAATTTTGACAAGGGGGTTGCAAGTCATTGAAGTAAGCTAGACCGACTTTGCTTGTCGCTTCCCTTGCCGACAGCCTCATGCGCTGGCCCAGCTCGAGACTACTCACATCCTCATCCTCATCAAATTCGGCCAAGAGATCTTCGTCGTTGATTTCTCCAGCTTCCACAGTCCTCGCCTTGTCTTCTCCATCCTGCCCCGCTCCGTCCTCCTCTACCTGCTCTTCTTCGTCGTCATCGTCTGACTGAGCGCCCCGGGAGGGCTCCGCCTTCCGGCCTGCTCCATGGAAGACGGGAGGCGCACCAACGAGCTGTACCTGCTTCTTGATCGGCGTGCCCTCTGCCGCTGCTCTGCTGCTGCTGCTTGCTTGTGCTTCGCTTGGTTGTAGGATCGTCTTGTCGCCGTCCATTTTGTCAGGGAAGCGCTCAGTACGGGTATGGTGTTGTCGAACACAAGAGTGTAAAGTTCACTACGCCAAGTCTCTGATGTGAGTTAGGCCTAGGATGATCCCACACAACGAAGCAAGCGTGTACCCTTCCTTCGTGATTCTTCTCGTTGAGTAGCGTCGTTTAATTTACCCTTCCTGTACTGTACTTTTATACAAATTTAAGGATCGAATACCCACAGGGCGCTTACTGAAGCATTAGGCACACACTAGCCCGTACGTTCCTTTTCCTAAGTCTTTCATGCCACATACCCACAAGCTTGCTATCCTTCAGGTGAATGCTCTCGTATTTAAGTAGTTGAAGTCAGCCTCAATACGGAGTCAGTCGACCAATCCATCAAGCAAGCTCACACTCCTTTTCTCTCCTCTACTCGCTTTTCCTTTCCCCTCTTTGGCACTCTCTTCTCTGGCCCTTCTTTATTTCTTATTTTTTTTTTCCCCACACACGATCACTAGGATGAGCATTCAATCGGCCACGTCGACAATATCGACGCAAGTCAGCTCTTCCTCCTGCCTTTCGTCAAGGTCCTACAGCTCTGCCTCCTCTTTCAGTACGAATGATCGATCACGCTTAATCACAACACCTCACCAAATTACACCAACGCCATCATCATCGTCAACTTCTCAGCTTCGAGGGAGAACAAACGAAAAGCGGTCGAATTCTACGGAGGAGCATGTTTGTGTAGTGGCATTCCTGGTACGAAGCCAAGGTGGTACGGATGGGGAAGAAACGATCGAAAGAATACAAGCGGTTCGGCAAAAGTTCGATCAAGCATACAGTCGCTGGGAGCCACACGTCACTTTGATTCCACCCTTTCTCATCCCGTTTGCCCCCTCTGAATCCAACACCGGCAGCAGTAGCTCTAGCACCAATTCGGGTCGTCTGAATCGTGATGCAGCAGGATCGATTAGCGAAGAGGATACGAGTACAAGCCGCAGTCCTCTCACTGAAACGCTCGATGAGATCAGTTCGATAGTACAGGTTGTCTGCAGTCAGCAGCATTTTGTGTCAATAACTTTTGATGAGGTCGATCACTTTCCACTAAGACACTACAGCACCTTTCACCTTCGACCGTCTGACTCAGTGGATAGCACACAATTTCTCCGCTTTCAAAAAGAGCTGGAACTCGCTGTGCCTCGAGCTCAAGAGAATTTGAGATTCAAGAGGAAGCAACAAAGGAATGCCTACAAACCCCACTTGACCTTGGGACAGGCTAAGAATGCACGAGTCAATCGAGAGTTAAGCCACCTGGCTGCAAAGATTCTTCCAACGCAAGCAGGATCGACTAGTGATCCATTCAAAGTCAAAGTGGACAAGATCCAGCTGTTGGTCAAGCCAGTAAATCGAAGCGGACCATATGACATTTATCAAGAATTTAATCTGCCTTAGAGAGCGTAGACGTCCACGCATCTACTCTTCCCTAGTCACTGTCCCAGTCGTCTACGTCTGGTGCTCGAGCTGCTTGATCCTCGTTGTGGTTTGGATCCTTTCCCTCTTCGGTCCCCTTTGCCTTTTCGAAGATCTACGAAGGCTCGAGGTTGGGTGAGATTCTTCTTGTCTGCGTTTTGGGGGAAGAAATACTCGTAATCGACTCACATTGTTCAGCATTTCCTCTTCTCTCTCCTTCACAGTCTTTTCCCTCTGTGTCGGACCCTTTGACAATGTCGATGTCCTCACCACAGGCGGTGCTTGCGACACTGTTGAGAGGGCGTCTTTGTGAGATGATGTCCGGATCACAGAGGCCACATCGAGCAAGGCTTACTCACAAGCTATCATTCCTTCCGGTTGCAAAGATGTCTTCGTCACTGGAGCTGCATCTCTGCCCTTCATCCATTCATCCGCTTCTAACAGTGGAGTCTGAACAAGCGCACTTGCAGGATAGACGTCATCTTGAAAGTACTCGGGTCGACTTCGGGTGATCCTCCAACCTACCCTCTGCAATTCTTCTTTGCACAACCGAATGGAGCAGTCGATCTCGACTTCCTTCACCTTGACGCAATCTTTTCGCAGGAAGGCTAGCCCCAATTGCGGTTGACTGTGCTGGAATGCAGGTAAAGCCAAGAAAGGGTCTTTCACGTTCTCTATCTGAACTTCGAAAGTTGATATCAGTCGTTCACCTTTGCTCCACAACCACAGAATGCGTGTATCAACGTCCCAAAATGGAAAGAGGATAGCAGGAGATACATCCAGGTTCTGTTTTGCAACTTCTAACAGGATCGAATCGGACGCTGAATGATCGATTCTGAACAGCTTCAATTGCCGAAGTGATCCAATTGTGTGACCAACTGTCAACAGGTGATGATCATCTATCCAGACGATGTTGAAAGGTCGTGGACTGTCATGCGTCAAGGCTTCTCCGAGGCTCTGTGCCTCTGGTCTCTTGCCTCGCACATCCAAAATGTACAATTTCTTATCCTTTCCTGCTCCCGCTAATACGCTCCCATCTGGACTCCACGCTGCTCCGTGTAGACCAGAAGCGGGGATGCCAACGGTCCTTGCGATCGAGCCCTTCTTCAAATCAATGAGATGGATCTTTCCATCAGCATCTGCAGGAATGACGGCTACTAAGCCATCCGCGTGAGGGTGAGGGCAGATTTCGCACACCTTGTTAGACCCTTCCATGGTAGGGAGCGGGACGCTGACCAAGGCTTGTTCCGCAAGGGTGCTCGGCCATTCCTCTCCGTCTTCCACAGCAGGCACCCTCCAGAGTCGAATGACACCATCGGAAGCGCTCGTGATCACTTGATCATCGTGGAAGGGGTCGACGACAAAGTCGCCCAGAGTGGCCCCATTTTGGAAGGATGGGAAATGTAGAGGTAGTCTCCCTTCTTTCTCCAAGGGATGTACACCAAGTCTGCCGCCTGGACCAGCTATGGGAATGAAGTAAAACTTCGAGGAGACCGCAAGCATTCGTGCACCAGGCGCTCTCGACAGGTCTAAAGAAGAAAGGTTCTGAAACGCCGAAAGTAATGGGGTCACCCCGGCCAAGAACCTTCGAGACCAATGGACAGCTGCCGCAGAAGTAGTCTTCTGGCTAGAAGGTGCAGCTTTCGGTCTTGAAGGTGGCGGTACGTCTTTGACCCGATCAGAGGAAGAGGTAGTGGGAGCAGCAGATGAGTGACTTGGCGGAGTTTCGCGAGCCGGTGTGGGTATCGCATTGGCAGTTGTGCTAGTAGGGGCGTCTTGCCTTGATGTCTCGCTCTGGGGAGATGCAGACAAGGTGAGATTGGAGATAGACGTGGTCTCCTGCTGCACCGATACATTTTCCTTGGTCTTCTTAGTCTCGTCTAGTACTCGATTGGCTGGATCGAAAGAGATTACTGGCAGAACATCGTCCCTGCCCCTGGACCACTCTTCAGCAGGAAATCCCGTCGCTCGTCTTTGGGGTGTGAGCGGATACAAGTCGGAATGAAAGTCGATGTATGTCCGCCTCGGTACACGCACACTGGCAGGTATGATAGAGTCCGAGGCACTTGCTCCTCCCCCTGAAGAAGCTGGTGACGAGGTGAGGAACAGCTTGGCTATCTCTCCCACACTTGTGTCGCATTTAGCGGCTGGTCCCAGAGCTGCACTGGTAGCCGGGAAAGCAAGGGAATGAGCTCCCTCAGTAAAGGAACCACCCTGATCCTCCGATCCTACATCCACCCATCGAACGCTTGATTCGCCCTTTGCAATCAGATATACCACGCCCCGGTCATGATCAGTGATGGGATCCAGCGCCGAGGAAGCCACATCCAAGATGATCCGCTTGAGGGGTGCGCTTGGATTCCGTTGGTCCCAGATTGCAATCTCCCTTTGCCTCATTTGACTGAATCCTGTGGTAAGGAGAAGATGAGGTGAAGTGGCCTTGATAAAGCTCACTTTGCTTGGCTTGACTTTTGACACATGAGCAGAGATGTTCTGGCGAATGCGAGAGGAAAGATCCCATCGTCAGATGATGTAGTATTGAGAGCAAGACCACCCAGACTCATTTCACATCAGCCAGACTCACGAAGCAATCTATTGAGCTCCGAGGATCCCACAACCGGACGACGCTATCTTTCCCGCTCCATGCCATCTGATGACCATCAGGACTCCACTTTGCATCCCACGATGGGCTTGCTGCCTGCCACTTTTGAACTTCAGTCAATGTAGTGGAGTCCCAAAGTTGAATAGCACTGTCTTGAGATGAAGCTGTCAGGAATAGGGAGTTACAAGTCGGGTGAAAGCTGAGTATGTTGATTGGCTTGCCCGTCGAAGCGTTCAGCGTGGTCACATTGGAAGACGAGCTAGCTCTTTCTTGCGTTGGAAGCAGTACTTCTTGTAAGGAGATGTCACCCTGCAGTGATCCGGCAGCTAGCAAGACTCGAGCTTCGTCTTCCTGGAACGAGCACAGATCAAAATCGCCTATCTGACCGCTACTGGCATTCGGAAGCAGAGGCGGTTGCTTGCCATACTTCTTTGTTCCGTCTTCAGGTAGTATTATGAGCGCATTCGGTGAAGTAGAAGATCGAGCAAAGATATGAGAAGTGACAGGACTGATAGCCAGAAGTCTTCCAACGCCCGAGTCAGGTGGGGATGCTAGTGAAAGCTCACTGAATCGGTCTAGCGGTTTAGACTGACTCAAGGTGCAATTCCTATAGCGAGAGACCTGGCTGAAGTGAGAGGGCGGCATGAGAATGCCAACGAAGCAGTAAGAGCTGAGCGTGCAACCAGAAGGATGAGGAAGGAAAGGGAGGAAGACATTTTCCTTCTTATGCACGCGCCACCCCCCTTCGCCATCTTTCCGGGACCATGTCACTGTTCGGTAAATAAGTCTTGATAAGTGTGACGTGCGGATGGGGACGTCGTATTGATATTGTATGCCGAGAAATATAGATGAGGTAATGTAAGAATAAGCACAAATACACAGTGAGATCCAGAAGAGAGATAAAAGGACAAGACAAGGAGGTGGAGAGAGGGATTGACATCAGCTGAGAATGGGGAGAAAATTGCCTACAATGAGTGACTGGAGGGTTAGGAAGGCAAGCCGGGGGTGGTCAGAGATCACACAGCTGCATGGTCGATTCCGTCATGTATTTGATCACTCACGGGTAAGTCAAAGACATCTCGCTTGATGGTAAAGCAAGCTGCGCACTTTACAGTGCTACCCGTGGAAGTCTTAAGAGTGACGTGCATCATGATTGATTGCGCAGTGTTTTCAAAGGCGTGCACCGCAAATTTCTCCCAATAGTCAAGTATGCTTGGCTTGTCGAAGAACTGCGGAAATGAGAGGTACTTTCGGACTCAAATTCAAAAGGAAGGTAGGTAAGGCAGCTCACCTCGTATATATAGCGCCCAGAGAGGTATTCTTTCGACCATTGCGTCAACATGCTGAACTCGGCTCCAACAACAACCACTTCGCATGTCCTTCGCCAAACAACAGTAGGCGTCCCGGAAAAGGAGACTAGCTTTTCGAATTCCTGCAAAGAGAAAGGTAGGAGATGGTGTCAGCGCGTGAGCACTACTTCAGTACCGCTTCATGTCACTCACCAATATTGTTCGCTGTAGGCTTCTTTCGACAAACACCTCGTCTTCCTCCGTGAGGGGCATCTGTAATGCGATCAACGATGGACGAAATATCGCTAGCGCTCGTACTATACGCAGTACCTGTGCTTTCTCCAAGCTGAATGCAAACAGAAGAAGCGTCAGCGGAGCTGATTCTCCTGTCGCAAGTGCACCAACCCGAGCATCGACACTTACTTCGCTGTGATATACTTGATGAGAAAGTGATAGCCTTCAGTGTACGGGAAGAGCTTCATTTGATCGCTGTAGATATGCTTCACTCTCTCTCTCCAGGCTGCATCTGGAAGTTTATCTTGCCCAGCTGCAGCTGCCGCCGCAGCCGCTGCTCTAATGGCATTTTGGGTTAGTTTTACGCCGGCTAATTCTGCCCTTCCAGATGGCGTGCTCATGGAATCGTTGCGACCATTAAGACTTAAAGCTGAATTGGCAGGCCCCACAGGTGAGGGAACTTCTAGAGCGTCATAGGCGGTCAGTCCATTCGCAGGTAGGACACCATCGCCCGTGAGAATAGGATCCATGTGGTGCAAAGGCTCTACCTGGCTTTGATTATTCTGAAACGTGGTGGCCCTCCAAGAAGTAGTCTCGTCGTTTCCTAGTCGCCAGGGCATGCCATCGATTCCCATATGAGAAAAAGCACCGTTGTTATTTGTGGTAGAGTTATTGCCCAGCACCCGTCCTAGGGTGGAATCCGCTCCTTGATCGTCTGGGCTACCGCTAAGCCACGCTGGATCAATTCCATTAAGCATGCTAGATAGTATCGAATATTCCAGTGACGTTGTCTCACTTCCAAAGGTGTGATTTAATCCACTGGACGAAGTGGGCGAGAAACTGGAAATAGTCGTATACAAGTCTGTCTCACTATTGCGGTGTGCCGAAGGGGTTCCCATACCTTCTTGAACGGCATTCAAGCTCTTCGAGTCCTCTGACAGAGAGACAGGCGCGATGGTGATTGGATCGACGAATGAGACTTGATGAGACGGCGAGAGAATATCCATCGTCTGATTTGACACCCATTGAGCCGGGGTAGCAACTCTATCAGTCGCTTCGCTAGGCTCTCTCTTGACTGAATGTTTCAGCTTCAGCTCTGTCTGAGCTCTACCATCAATCTTGTTCAGGTCCTTCTCTCGTTTCAATTCCACTGAAGGAAAGGAGAACATCAATCAAAGCGACAGGCAGTCTCGCCAAATACTTCTTTTCACTCACAGATTTCCTCCTCATCAAGAAGATACTTTGCCTTCTTCCTGGCTCCGTCGGTACATGTGTCCGCCAATCCTTTCTTGACGCACCTCTCACACGGTCGAGCTACCAAAGAGAACGTGCAAACTATTAGCACGACTGCGCTTACATCGCCTCTACTGGCGCTTGATGATCAAGCACCAAAGAACGAGCTGTTCATCGGCATGCCGCACTCACAATCATCGCATGTCAGATGTGCCTTTTGGCAATGTGAACATGCTCGATTTGCTTTTCTTCTGCGGGCATGCTTTTTACCATCCCCGCTAGTCACATCACTCCTGTCATCATCACCGCCTTTGCTGGCACTGTCGCTGCTTCTTTCTCTGCCTAAGCTTGCTCTTCCTCCCTCTGTCCCTCCTCCGCCGAGACTACCACCTCCTCCTAGGTGAAGTAGACTCCCACTCGAGGCTGCCGCAGGATTCGAGTTGATCAAATCATCTTTATTGATGATGCCGTTGGACGGATATGGAATACGGTCTTCAGCACTTCGTGTCGCGAAACTTGAGCTGCCGTTGGGGTCAGAAAGAGCAGCACTGATCGGCGGAACAGAGGAAGAAGCCGGTATAGATGTTTGTGATGGTGACCAGTGTAAGGACCTTTCGCGATTGTCCGATTCAGCCTTTGCAATCATCACATTGCGTGAAGGGGGCGCTCGGCCTTCCACAATAGCGCTCATCTCGAGAATGGGCCTGAAACGATGATGATCATGAGTAGAGGTCAGAGGGTGGGACACTCGAAGCTTGTTTCGGCTAGTCCTTGCGATTTGGTGTTCTTTCGGTGACTAGTAGTACTTCACGTCTGAATGTAAGTGAGAATGTAATCTACGGTACGTCAGATCTTACTTTCGCGCCTTGCAAGTCGGAAGCTGCCTATGCGTCCACTTCAACATTGGCCACGTGAAGCCACAGGTGCGACGATCTGGGCTGTCGCTCTGGGTCATACAGTTGCTGGTGTAGAGTGTGATAGCAAGAGTAGCATCTCTCAAGCGTGCGACACCATGTCTTTCCGAGCTAGCCCAGCCTTGCGAGAGGCTTCCAGGTGAGTCATGCTGAGCTACTGGTCATGGGAGACAAACAGCTGATCAATTAAATTCGCTACCAGATATGCCTCGCCTCACAAGTACACCTATGTTGAAGGAAAGACACCATTCTGGCGCAAGGTAAGGAGAGAAAGTCCAAGGCGCATAAGAGTGCGAGCTGCTTGACTGACATCTCTCTCTCTCTCTCCTGCAACAGTTTCGTCAAGTCATGAGTATGAATCCGTGAGTAGGAAGTACTCTGAAGTAGACAATGCTCAGACTGACAGTAGATTTGAACGTTACAGTGAAATCTCGTCTGGTCTACCAGATCCTCGCAAGAATCGATATCCTGCCCCAGGCTCTCGACCTGAACATGCAGGCGTAGCACCGTCCAAGGCATCGGGTAAGTCATGAGAATGTTGGAGTTCAAGGATGTGGCACGTTCTGAATAGGAAGCATCTTCTCTCATATTCAGACGTGGCCGCAAACCTTTACTTTAACCGCGACTTTAGACGAAAGTATCCACGACTGGAGATGATTACTCAGGGTCATCTTACACAGTTGCTTCTCGCCTCTTCCAATGAGGACGGGACAAAGACGTGAGTGGTCTTGGTCTACCTGTCCGTAAAGATTCCAGACTGACCCTCCCAACCCAACTCGGGTCTCCCTCGTTCTGAAGTCTTGCACCACCCGGTGCAGAGGGCTCCTCATCAGGATCGACTGCCCTGGCTCGACCTACAGATCTTGCCAGCCCGGCTGCATTTACTCAAGTGTTGGCCCAAGTTCATTCGCCAGAAAACGCAGCGACCCATTACTCTGCTTCTAATCTACCTCCCAGACCACCGTTCAAGAGCCCTCAACACATTCTCAAGAAGATGCCAGGAGCAGTACCTCATGATGAGTACATGTACTATCCTGCCGAGAACTACGCTTGAGCATAGCTACCTTGCAATACATTATACAAAGTAAAGCATTAATTCGTATTGCTCTTCCTCTGTCCTCTTGTGTCGTGGAAGGTGGTATTCTTCCTTCGGTCTTATTAGAGAAGAGTTTCTATCCCGGCTGACAAGCTTTGAGCAAGATTGACAGTATCCTAACGCCACTCCCTAGCAATTTAGAAGCGCATCTTACCGACGAGTCTATAGGATGCCAGCCATGATTCGAAAAGCATTGCGAATGAGATCATCACGAGTGTCAAAGTTTACCCACCCAAAGTGACAGAAGGACCTGTCGGGGATTGGCACAAGATTGCGCGATGCACCTCCCCTCAAGGCTGAGGCACGCCTTCACGTGATTCTTCCAACCAATCTCCCAAAACCCCAGCGCCGATCCTTTTCTAAAATTTGTCCCAAGTGCAGCTTCGTCGTTCTACAGCGTCAGAAGTCTCTTCATTGACCCACAGAGGAGGAAAGTATGGTAAGTACGAGTGTGAAAGGAAAGTTTCCGCATCACCATCGAAAAGCTAGAAAGAATCGCTGTGCTAAAAACTAAATTGCGTAACGCCAGATCATTCCTGTTCGTTGCTTTTCATGCGGCAAGGTCATAGGTGACAAATGGGACGCCTACATTGCACTCCTCATCTCTGGAAAGGAAGAAGGAGAAGCATTGACCGATCTAGGGCTACAGAGATACTGTTGTCGAAGGATGGTCCTGACGCATGTAGACTTGATTGAAAAGCTACTTCACTATAACAGTAAGTCTGCGCGGAAAAATGTCAAAAGCGCACACAGTATTCACTCACTTTACTCTGCCTCAACCCCTCCTTCTCAGTCCACGAAAAGCGATCATCGGCCGCCACTTGATGAGTCCACAATTGGATGTTGTTCGCATGTATTTCTAGATCGTAAGCCTGTTTCTGTGCAGCAGTATTTTACGCCATTTATATCAGAGCCAGAAAATAACCAACAGAGAAAGAGGTAGCCAGAATGGGGAAAATGGACCTTTGAGGGAGAAATGGAGAGGAAACAGATAAGAGACCAAATCTCATAGCAAGGGGGGAAAAACACGATGGATGGAAAATTCAGGAGTCGAAATCAGCTACAGCGAGATAGAGAGGGAGACGTGATGAAGGTAAAGACGGGGATGTTTGTGCAAAGTCGGTCTTCCGTTCCATCGTGCGCTTCAATTGACTGTTGCAAAGCACTTATCCTTTTGATGTGATTCTTTGATGGGTATTGCTATCTAGAGGAAGTACTGTTGGAGCGACGAAAGGCCGTAGTCAGCGACGTGCTCGAGAGTTAGAGCAAAACAAGGCACTCACGTCTGGCACTCTCCTCGAAACCAGTGGCTCGCCTGCTCGCGGAGCTGGATCAAATTGAAGGCTGTCAAGGGGTGTGAAAAGGGTTTCAGATTTTCTTCGAAGGGGAAAAGTTCAGCTCTGCACCTCGACAACCGCTCACAATGTGTATTTGAGGTTTTCATCAATTTCCATGATGGCAGCCTGATTACCGCATCGATAGCAGTAGTTAGGCGCACTGAAGATGGTGACTACGTTCCTTTCTTGTGACCAGTTGAAGCCATCCATGACCAGCTGATGTGCTCTGGCCACTAAAGTCAAGCCGTTGTTATGATTGAATGCCTCACTGATATCCTGACCGAAAGTGTATCCAGCACCACGAGGACTTATTCCCCATCCACAACGGTCGTCGGGGTCAGACCAGAGCAAATCACACATGGGGCCTTCGTGAGGCACTTCTTGTACTCGGTCAATCGCTCGGATGTGATCCAGTGTGTCGATAGAGGGTGAAAGTCCACCATGCAAGCAGAAGATCTGCTCATAGAGAGGGAAGGAGTCGACTCGGTCAGTCGTCTGCTGCAGATTACATTGGTTCCGAACTCCCACATACCTGATCATCGATGAGCGCAGTCAAAGGAAGAAAGTCGAATAAGTCGGTAAAGTATTTCCATACATTGGCGTTGCCGTACTTTCGCAGGCATTCGTCGTAGAAGCCGTATACTTGCGTGATCTGTCTAGATTCATGATTGCCTCGCAGAATCGTGACTCGATCACGATAACGAACTTTGAGGGCAACCAACAAAGTAACAGTCTCTACCGAATAGTATCCTCGATCGACGTAGTCACCCATAAAGAGATAATTGGTGTCGGGAGAGTTTCCTCCGATTCGAAAGAGTTCGGATAAGTCATGCTAGAATTCGTTGCAGCGCTCCGTATCAGTATCAGTCTACTCTGATTTGGCCGGCTTCTTGCAACACACTCACAAATTGACCATGGATATCTCCACAGACCGTCACAGGACACCTTACTGGTTGTACATTCGACTCCGTAAGAAGGATCTCCCGAGCCTGTCATGACACGAAGAGTGATAATTAGCACGACGGTCGGGCAGTAGGGATGTCCGACAGTCCGACAGGTACCTACCTTGTCACACAGCCTCTTGATGTCACTTTCTGCCAACTGCTTGCAGTCACTTAAATGCGCAATCCATTGATCCTGTTCTGCTACGTCGACCATTATCAACAGAGAGAAGTTGGGCCAATCTAGCTGTACCTAATGATGGCGTCGCACTGCAACAAATAAAAGGAGAGCCAAAAGTCTCGAAAGGGATGCTCCAAAGATGGCTGAAGTCTGTGCTGATGGGAGAAGCCAATGCAAGTCGGCAGGGGCAAGTAATTGTGTCTATGGCTGAGGCGTTTCGCGGCAAGCGGGTATGACCACTTCTATAGAAGACTTGAGTTGTCTAGAGCGGTGCGTACTTGGACTAGTCGACTTCCCTCTTTTCGGCAGGACAATGCTGGAGAGATTGAAGGAATGGACGAATGGCCTAGCAATAAACGAAACAAGACGCCTTACTTGCGCGCGATCATGGCTGGCCCCACCTAATCGACCCAAAGGTGCGTGGCGTTCAATTTAGTCACGAGGAAGATATCCCATGCGTCGACGAGCTGTTTGACCAGGTTGCGCGAGACGCTATATACCTCTACCCTGCTAGAGCCGATATCGCCCTGCTATACAGCGATCGCCATGACTTCGCCAGCTCTCTACCGCACTGCTCGACTGACGGGCTCGATATCTCGTCAAGCGAATGCCATTGCTGCTGCTCGTATACAAACGTCAGCAATCACTTTGCCTCCACCAGAAGTCCGCGAACAAGACCCTCAATTGGGCGACTACCCACAATTACCATACAAGAGCCTTCAGAGGAGGAAGTACGACCCAAGATGGTGGGACCCACAAGAGAAGAAGAATTTTGGAGAGACGGTGAGTTCCCGTGTGGATAGCGGATATGGCGCTGATCGTCTAGACTGACGTTACTATTCCCTGACCATATCTTTCGCTCGTCTCTCTCTCTCTCTCTCTCTCTCTCTCTCTCTCTCTCTCTCTACTCTCCTCAAAGCTTCATGAGCAAGACGATATTCTAGGAGTGTGGGCACCTGACGTCTTTCCTATCAGTGGTGCCACTGCCCTCAAGCAATTCCTTGTTGCTGTCGGTGTCGCTTGTGGGTTTGCTTCACTCGTCTACTTCACACTGCCAGATAGACCAGCTCAACCTAGGACATACCCTCGCGATGGTCTGCTGGCCGAACTAGGAGGCGTGAAGGGCACAGCAGTGAGTGTCTTCCAGATGCTGATTTGAATGTTGATCACACTTATTAACAGCCATCATCTTACAGGCTCCTGCTGAGGGCGCTTTCGACACCAAGGAAGGCGAGGATGAAGAGGACGACGAAGAGTGAAGATGACGTGTACATGTCTGCAATGCGAAGTTCTTACTATTACAATTGTGTCTTCTACTTTACAAGGTGGACTCTAGTCTAGTTCACTGAGGCCACTGCTATCATCGCCGCCATTCCTGATAGGGACATATGCTCGTGGGGTCCTTCCCTCCTGCACTCGTTTACTATTGGTCTCTGCTCGGCTCTTAGGAAGAGAATCGAGGCTGTCCAAGGACATATTCCTTGCCTGCGACAATGTTGTTCCACCTGCGGCTTTGGCCGCTTCCCTTGCCTTGCCACCCTTTCTTTTCGCCTTTACAGGTCTCCATTCCTGATCATGAACGGTGTCGTGATCCTTTCCAGTGCTTGCCTTTCTCTTACGACCTTTTGCTTTACCGCTCTTCTCGTTGCTTTTACTCCTTTGATCTTGCGATTCCTTCATCTCAGTGGAAGTGGGCTGCTCGGGCTTCTTTCGACGTACGACTGGCCGGGATCGTTTTCCCATCTCCTTTCCTAGCATCTCTTCTGACACATGTTCCTCTCCATCTGCTTCGTCTTCTGAGAGACTCACAAGATCGATTTCTCCTCCCTCCTTTCCTCCTTCTTCCCTTTCCTCCCCTTCGTGACCATCTTTACCTCTGCCTTCCTTTCCGCTGTTGCTAGCTCGAAAATTCTTGATGACTTCCTGCAATCTCGAACTTCCGTATCCGGTCCTCTTCCTACCAGCATAGACTCCCTCACCAGCACCCAAATCAAAAAAGTTGCCTCGGTCTAATGTGCTTTGCATGCCTTGCCTTCTGCTCCTTCTGTTTTGAGCTTCGATGGCAGGAATCAAGTAATGATCCGTCTTTTCTTTGTCCCATCGTAAATACTCTCCAAAGAAGCTTCGAAGGCTGTCGAGATCGGGAAGGCCCCATTGAAACGATTCTTTGGAATCGTCAACTGTCGGTTCAAAGTAGGCATCGATGACGTTTGGGTCAGGCCAATGAGACTCGAGGTGAACCTTGTTTCGTAAGGTCCTCTTCAGCCTTTTCAAGGTGGAATTGTATGTATCCCTCACCGTATCTTTTCCCGTTTGAACTTTCAACCACCATTCACGAAATTTGACCAGACCATCGTCACCGGGAAAGAGCGATAAGATCTCCATGGCCAAGACTGGACCTACTCCCTCAAGCCCTTCCGTGTAGTCACTTCCGAGAAGATAGGCCAGTTGAACCAACTTCGTTCGATCCATTCCCAGATCATGCTGCAGATCGGATAGCTTGTAGCATTCCACATACTTTTTGTTGTTGAACATGTTCTTGTAGATGAACGTCCCTCCGAAGAGGAAGACATCGGAGTCGTCAGTGATGATGCCATCTGCCAATTTCAGCGCAATCAACTCGGCACATTGAGCTTCCGCTTCCATAGGTGCAGTAATGTAAGGTAATCCAAACATGCGTAACATGAATTGGATCTCTTTTGCCATTTGCTGCGTCACTTCTCCCTCTGTTCTTCGGGTGGTAGCATGCTCACTTCGTAGTTTGTTCACTTCATCTTCTACCTCTTTACGAATCTGGTTGAGACCTTGGCCCTTGGCGCGACTCAGGAAAGAAACAAATTCGTCTTGATCGTTGTTCATTTCACCCAAGTCAGCTTCATCTTCTGCTTCCATTGCAGCGAACTCTTCTGCTGTCGGCAAGGGAAATCCATCGGGACCAAGGACAACTTCGCGTTGTTCAATTTCCGAATCAGAGTCGTCATCGTCCTTGCCGAATCCCTGATTACTGTAATCACTGTGCTCATCCTCGCTCAACCTGTTGTCCTCCTTCTCTGCCTCTTCAACAATTGCCTCCGAGTCGATGAGTGGATAGTCTCCAGTCTCATCCATCATGGAACCCATGTTATCATAGCTCACCTTCTCCCCTGTCTCTTGCTCTAGCTCTTCTTCCAGTGCGAGAATCGGGGAAGAGGGCGGTCTTTCTTCAGCTCGACGTGCTTCACCCAAGGGGGATGACATACTGTACGACTCCTCTTGCGGCTCAGCATCTACAGAAGTGCTCCGCGATGGCTTTTCCTCTTCTGCCAAGGTCGTGTTCGACTCAAGTATGGGTGAAGGGCGATGTGTTTCTCCGCTGCTCACGCTGACAGTGTCATCGGTGATCTCGATGGGCGACGGTGGAGAGGAAGGCAATGCAATAGGAGAGGACCCTCCTGCTGATGATGACAAAGGCACCGCTCTCTGCCGACCTCTATTCGAATCTTCAGACTTGTCGATTTCCCTGTCTTGAAAATCAACAACCTTGATCTCGCTTCCTCCTTGCCTTTCCAGATTATCCCGCTCCACACGCATTGTGACCGTTGAAGTTTCGGGTGCCATTGATCTCTTTGGGAGGGACAAGTTCACCACTCCTTCCGTCTTGTCGTCTTGACTCGCTTCAGAGTCGGAGATGGATATGACTCGCGAGGCCGGAGATGGCGGCGATGGTGTTGGCTGGGAGGGACTGTCATTTGGTAAGACGCGATCGTCCCCACCCACTTTCTTGGTCATATTGGCAGCGATTTCCTGTGCAGAATATTGTGCACGTTCCCAAGGTCTCTTCATCACTAGGCGCTGATCAATGCTTTCTTGTGGTGTGTTCTCCTGATCTTGCAAGAATGAAGCTCGGATTGGATCCTTCTTGCTGCTGCGAGGAGTGGGTGAAGCCATATATGAAGACTTGCTGATTGAAGATGGCGTGGCTCCCCTTTCAGCAGCCGGACACTGCGTCATCCAGGTGGGGGTTTCGTGGTCCTTCTTGGCTACCTCGGTGGAGGTCGGCGTTGCTTGATCGGGAACGTAAAAAGCAGAGTAATCGCCTGCATCGAATGCGTGCCCCAGTACCTCCTCCATCTCCATCTCTTCGAGATCTTCGTCTTCGTCTTCTTCCTTGCCGTCCGTCTTGGAGTGTGCAGTAGCCTCTTCCGACTCATCCAGTGCCCTTGCTAGATCTGCTGCTTCGTGTTGGTTCAGAAGTTCCTCCCAGTCTTCTTCTTCTTCATCTTTCGTTTCTACGTCGTCCTCTTCGTCGTCGTAATCGTCCTCTTCCAGGTCTGTTCCCTCAGATTCGACAACGATACTTTCGTCTTTTCTTTGCTTCCTGCTTCTAAAAAGGGAAGCTTTCGCTGAACCGCTCACTACTTTTCGACTTTTATTCGACAATCTCTTATGCTCTTTCGCCTTTTGTAGCTGCTCTTCCATTTCTTCAGCTTCAAAGCTTCTCCCCTGATACTTCGCCTTTTCCCTAATCAGCGCTTTTGCTCTTCTTTGAAGCAACTCCTTTGCGACCTCCTTTCTTGCAGCTGGATCATTCGGATTCGCCTTGCGTAATTCCTC
The DNA here is from genome assembly GCA_026210745.1 of Exobasidium rhododendri. NCBI lineage: Eukaryota > Fungi > Basidiomycota > Exobasidiomycetes > Exobasidiales > Exobasidiaceae > Exobasidium > Exobasidium rhododendri. Next base: position 4,349,410 of record CP110630.1, read on the forward strand.
ATGAAAAGCTTGCTTTTCTTTCGAGGGAAATGTCGAAGCATCCATTGCCACCTCCTCCAACTCCACCTCTTCATCAGTGTTTTTGGGTTCGAAGTCTTCGTCAGAAGTGGCGGAAGCAGTGTCTTCGTCGACGGCAATCGCCTTCTCTTGCGTGGTACCTGACTCTCTGACACCCAAAGCAAAACCACCTTGATCGCCCTTATTTCGAACGAGGACGTACTCCCGATTACGAGCACCCGCCACCCGGATTGGTACTTTGATGTGCGCATCACCAATTTCGTCCGTTACTTGGAAAGCCTTCTGTGTGAGTTCATTCCTCGTCTTCAGACCAGCAATTTGAGCTCGGGAAAAGTCGATGGGCGTGGGCGATTGAGAGAGCATAGACTGCAGTCGCTTGTAGGATGTACCTCTCGAGGCGGCTCTCATATCACCTACCAGTTCATACTGCAGCTCTGAGGGCAAGGATCGGAAGAATTCTGAATCCAAGTCGAGATCAGTCGGACCAATGGAAGACAGCAGGGCTCGTAGCTCTCCCTCTGTGGCAAATCTGACATCCTGCCTCTTACCGCCACCTCTTGCAGCTTTGGCAGCGGAGCTATTATTCGCCGTCAAAGTGTTGATGTCCCTTTCGAGAGCAGGTAAGGCGTACGGATCCTTGTGCCAGTCATTACGCTTCTTCTTCTTCTGCGCCTCGGAGTCTTCCTCGCCTAGGACCCCTTTGTTTGGTGATATGGCTCCACCGTCAGCTATGTCCATCCACTCCGATCCATTGTGGGTGTGTTGCGCAGGTATTGAAGAGGCGTTAGTAGGACCCGCCAGATCGTCAAAGTACACAGTATTCTGACCCAGCCCATGACTGTCACTTTCTTCATTGGAAGCTTCTTTCTCCGTACTAGCCTGTGGCCCGCTGTTACCATTAGCAACGTGGGATATAGCTGCCTCCCTCAGTCTGGCATTAAGAAGCTTTTCCGCAATCCTTCGATGGTCGTCCTTTGCACCTGATTTCCTTTGACGACGTCCTACAAGCGTCTGCCTCTTCATCACAGGTGCACCACCATCAAAAACAAAGATTGGTCTGATACCGTAGTGGATCAGTTTCAGTATCCTCCATAAGAAACCGAGAATGTGAGCATTTGACAGAGTACGGCCTTCCTTGTCCCGCATGGCCATCTGAAAATGGTAGAGCCAGATGGAGCTATCGATGGCCAGTCGTCTGCCTTCGAGTGACTCCAGCTTTGTAGGGCGAGCACAAGGCTGCAGCAAGTGCCACAATCCTTGCACACCCATCTCGGCTTGTCGACGGTGAGGAGGAGGGGAAACCTGGGATCCAGGAGCAGTGGTGACGGCTAAGATGCCCCTTCTGCTGAGCACCACAACTATCCGTACTAAGAGCTTTTGGGTGACTGCTCTACATGCTTATAGTGCCATTCTCTTTCTATGATTTTTAATATTTCTAAGTGGATCACGTCGAAAGATACTGCTGAACGCGTGGAGGTCCCATCCCATTAAAGCCTTCCTCCCCTTCGTCTTGAGTGCACCGCACACGACCACTTCACCGTGCCCATTTGATCATGTCGAGGAAGGTGACAGCATCAGGCGGTTCCGGTGTAGGGCCCAATAGGAGGAAGTGGGATATTGAAGAGTATAGTGAGAAAGCTCGAGAGCGAGATCGAGAAGACAAAGAAAGAGCAGTAGAAAATGAAGAAAGGATTCGAAAGGGTCAGAAACCCCTTCATAGTCAACAGATCAAGAAGAGGAAGGAAGATTTGCCGATTCCTACAGAATCATTAAAAGCTCGAGAGAATGACTTGGAGATTGCAAAGAATCAAGGAAAGACGTTGATGGTGGATAATGCGCAAAGTGGTGGTAGGAAAGGACCAGGATTTTATTGCGAGACGTGTAATCGAACGTACAAGGATAGTATAGCCTACTTGGACCATGTCAATGGACGACAGCGTAAGTGGCCAGATCATCGCTTTGAGGCAGTGCCTATTGTAGAGTGAAAGGACTCACAACGACTTAGGACCCTCTGACAGACTTGAAACAGCTGGGACAGACGACGCAGGTTGCCCGATCGACAGTGGAGGAGGTTCGATCTCGACTGGAGTACTGGCAGGAAGAGATGAAGCAACGATCAAAGACGGAGACGAGGCAGTACGACTTTGAAGCGAGGCTTGCGGAGATTGCTGACCAACAGAGGGCTGAAAAGCAGCAAAGGAGAGCAAAGCGAAGGGAGGCAAAGCAGCCCAAAACAGCTCCGGTGGTTGACGCAGAGGCGATGGCCATCATGGGTTTCGGCGGATTTGGAGCAAGCAAGAAGAAGTAGCCGCAGTAACAGTAGCATCAGCAGTAGCAGTAGCATCAGCAGCAGCATCAGCAGCGCCCGCAGACAAAGAAGAGAAAGGGAGAGATTCATTGCAGAGTCGAGGCCTGTTTTACAATGTAACAACAACGACTAACAAGGAGGTGGGGGACACGCCCGGGTACAGTGCGGCTCTACTCAGCCCAGATTAATGACAACTTAAAGTCTTCATCGTTGACTGTCTGTTGTTCTTCGACAATGACCTTACTTCCGGCGGGTCTCTTGCTGACGTCCATGGGCGACCTCTTGAGAATTCGTTGAAACAACTCTCCTTGGCTTTCGAAAGCCTCTTTCAGCGCCCGACCTACCTCCTTCTCAAACGAGTAATAGGCATCGATTTCATCTGTCTGCAGCAGTCCTGCCTTCTTTCGTAGTCTCTGGATACGATTCACTAGATCTCTAGCGCTCCCTTGGCTCTGTAACTCCGGTCGTATTTCCTTGTCCAGTAGGATGACCACTTGGCCATCTGTATCACTGTCCCATTGGCCTTGTTTGTCTTTCAAGTCAACAAATCGGATGACTTTCAAATCCTCTTGACCCAGCTCAATGCCTTCTACGGTGATCTTGCCGGTGGTAGCGTACTTCTTTGCCTCGGCAGACGTCACCTTTTCTAGTCCTTTCTTCACCTTGCCCATGTCTTTTTTCAATTTACGGCCAAGAATGGGCCAATCGGCTGCTAGCTTGAATTGTACACCGCAGGCGCCTTCATCGGTGGTCAAAGAAAGTTCTTGCACGTTGAGCTCCTCTTCGATGTACCCTGACAGTGACTTGACGTCGTCCAGGAATTGTTGTTCGCTATGGAAGACGATCAGCTCTTTGAGTGGCACTCGCAGGGGTAACGTATTACGCTCTCGAATAGCACGACTCAGTTCGATCACCGTCTGGAGAGCGGCAAATTGTCGTTGTATGACAGGGTCCAGGTACTCTTCTCGAACCTCTGGGAAGCTCAGGAAGTGGACCGATCGAGTATCTTCTTGATCGTCAGCCGATTGAGCCGGTAGCATCACTCGCAGTCCTTGATAGATATTCTCCGTCAAGAATGGTGTGAAAGAAGACATCGTTCTGCACAGTGTGAACAGAGCCTCAAACAAGGAGTTGAGGGCTGCGAGCGTATCTTGGAGCCCGTTTTCTCCCTTGAAGCGCCTTCGATTGAAGCGGATGTACCAATTTGTGAGCTCATCGATCAACTTCAACAACCTGTCCATGACAGTGTACAGTCTATAAGCGTCCATCTCTTCCTTGACGACTCTGATCAAGCTTTGACATCGTGCCAAGATCCATCGATCCATGACATTGTCACTCTTTGGTGCGTGCGGATCGTACTTGAAGTCTGTTCCCGTCTCCTTCTTGAGCAAGGTAACTTGACCCAGCAAGAAACGATAACTGTTCAACCAGGGAAGGAAGGCAGAAGAGAGGACTTCTTTGACACCTTCCTCTCTGAATCGTAAGTTTTCGCCTCTTACGACTGGTGAATTGACCAAGTAAAGCCGGACAGCATCAGCTCCGTATTTATCGATCAGCAAGGTAGGGTCAGGATAATTTCGAAGGCTTTTGCTCATCTTCTTGCCGTCTGCCGCCAGGACTAACCCGGTAGTGATCAGATTCTTCCAGGGTGCCGTGTCGAAGAGATGGGTGGCAAGGATGAGAAGTGTGTAGAACCATCCTCTCGTTTGGTCGATTCCTTCACAGACAAAATCAGCAGGGAAACTCTTGTTGAACTTGTCCTTGTTCTCAAAGGGATAATGAGCTTGAGAGTAAGGCATACTTCCTGACTCGAACCAACAATCGAAGACCTCTTCAATGCGATGTAAGGTTCCCTTCCCTTGCTGCGATGGGATGGTAATGTCGTCAATCTTGTCCCGATGCAGATCAGTCAAGCCACTTCTGCCAGACAGCTTTTCCAGTTGCTCTACGGAAGAGATGCAGACGATCTCTTCGTAATCGTCGCTAACCCAAAGAGGAATAGGGGTACCCCAATATCGATTTCGACTTATGTTCCAATCTCGAGCATTCGCCAACCAATTGCCGAATCTGCCTTCTCCTACGTGGGCCGGTACCCATCTTGTCTTTGCGTTGTTCTTGACCAACTTGTCGACAATCGGTTCTACCTTGACAAACCAAGCAGGAATTGCTTTGTAGATCAAAGGTGTCCCGGATCTCCAACAGAAAGGATATTGATGGCGTAGAGTAGACTGGACGACTAACCTACCTCTCGCTTTGAGATCTTTCTGAATCTGTTTATCAGCTTCCTTGACGTGAACGCCTTGATAGTCGGGTACTTCGGCAGTGAATCTCCCACTCTCGTCTACAGGGCAAGGGGGCAGCATTTCCTTTGTGATGATTCCATTAGCCACTGCAATACGATGATCTTCATCACCAAATGCAGGCGCTTGTTGAACAATACCAGTACCAGCGTCAGACGTGACATAAGGATCAGCTACCACTCTGAAAGCTACATCCTTATACTTTTCATAAAAGTAGTCAAACAGCGGGACAACTTTCCATCCTACCATGTCCTTTCCTTTGCGCTCTTCCAACTTCGTCCATTTGGCCTTTTTAGGATCCTTATAAAGAGTCGTCATGAGTTTTTCCAAGATCCAATAATTGACATCCTTTTCTTCATCGTGAATCTTAATGTAAGTGAAGTCTGGGTGAACACATACTCCGAGGTTGGAAGGCGTCGTCCAGGGCGTTGTCGTCCACGCCAAGAGCGAGGTTTTGGGATCGTCGCGGAGGGGAAAGCTGACGACGATGGCCGGATCTAGTACATCTCGGTAATCTGAACCAGCTTCAAAATTGCTCAATGGAGTCGTGCACGCAGTAGAGTATGGCATGACCCTCATTCCTCGGTAGACCATTTCCTTTTGATATAGTTGACCAAATACCCACCACACTGTCTCCATGAAAGAAGTATTCATCGTTTTGTATCCTCCATCAAAGTCGATCCATCGGCCCATTCGTTCCACAGTCTGTTTCCATTCTCCTTGATACCTCATAACAATAGCTCTACACTCTGCGTTGTAAGCTGGAATACCCATCGCCATGACATCCTCCTTGCCTTTGATTCCGAGTTTCTTGTCGATTTCGTGCTCCACAGGTAGACCATGGCAATCCCAGCCGAACCTTCGATCGACATAGTGGCCAGTGGAATGAGCATGCCTTGTCACGATATCTTTGATCGTTCCAGCGAGTAGGTGACCGTAGTGTGGAAGTCCGGTAGCAAAGGGCGGGCCATCGTAGAAGGAGTACGGTTTCCTTCCTTTGGACTGCTCTAGTGACGTCTTAAATGCGTCAATCTCTTTCCAGAAGCTGAGCACAGTCTCTTCCTCTTTAGGGAAAGAGAAGGACGTGTTTGGATCGTGTGAGGGAAAAGAGGCTTGAGTAGCCATCTTTGTTAGCTTGTCCCAATGGCGAAAGGTGGAGGACCAGAACGTAGGGAAGGAAGAAGGGACAATAGGCTGCAGCCAGAATTTGAGGAGGAAGAAAGGTACAGAATGGCTGAAACGCCCAACAGATGCCGCTCCTTCTATTTTTTGGAGTATTTCACGTGTATGACTCGAGCAGCGCGGCCCATTCCTGTTTCACTGCAACATGCTCACAAGCATTTCACGCTTCGTCTCTGCCTTCAGACTGGTCTCTGCCTTCAGACTGGTCTCGCTTCAGTCACAAGGAAAGAAGTGTCTATTCTGCGGCTCATTCTTCGACGGCCCCAGTTCTATATTTGCTTAGCTATGATATTGTTACAAATGCAGTTCAATCTCTAGACACGATGCGTATGGTACGGTCGTAACCGCAAGTGGCTAGTGTTCCCCTATCGTCTAGAACGACGAGGCTCTTGATGAGTGAATTTCCGCCCCTCGACCAAGTAGCAGCACGCTGGCTCTCGCTGCCGCCTACATTGAATGGACCGCCATGAGCCAAAACTTTAGCACGTATCTTTCCTTTTGTGTCGATCAACCGAGCGTATCCCTCTTCGCTCGTCACCCACGCAGCGGAGCCATCTGGAAGCCACTCATGTCGAATGGTTGCAAAACCACTCGATTCCACGCCGGTCCATAGTGTCGTCGAGCGGAGTGAGGAGAGTAGGGGCATGATAAGGATGCGAGAGAGTGCAGATGAAGAAGCAGCATAGCCAGTCGAAGGGATGCTGTGATCACCGGTCTGAATGCATATGTGATTTTGCGTAGGGTGTAGAGTCAGATGCATTAGCGAGTAGCTAACGTGATAGTCTAGTCTGTTGGTGTTGGTGTTGTAGTGAAGGACAGTCCAATCTTCGGGTATCGGTGTGGTGCTGTCGCCTATCTTTGATCGAGACAGGTCAGTGGAAAGGCTGGCTACCTCATCGGCACTTTCTGTGTCTACGTCCATCGGCAGCGCAATGTAGTGCACAAAAGAATCGCTTCGGACAGTGTAGGCCAGCCAATTTCTCTTGGAGAGGACTTCGTCATCTTCGAGATCATCATCACCGTGCTCGGTCGGAGTTGGTCCAAGTATCAGATCTTCCTTGCCTAGCCCATCGTCGTTCTTGGAAGGTCCCGGACGAGCACGAACGAAGAGAATTGACTCTGGATTATTAACAGTCGTGGCAGTGTGAATTAAGTCGTATGTGGTAGTCAGAGGTGGCGGCATTTCATCAAATTCTTCGTCATCTTCGGCAACTACTGGCTCTACCCCACTACGCTTATAGACGCATATGGTCTTGTCATAGCTGCAAGTGGCCAGGTATTGTCCGCAAGGTGAAAAGGCGCATTTGACGACAAATTTGGTGTGATTTCGAAGGATTTGAATTGGTTTCCTATGCAACAGATCCCAGACGATGACCTTGCTGTCCATTCCACAGCTGACGAATTCTCTTTGATACGATTTGTTAGGATTCTGAGCTGTCCATAGCACCGCAGCACTGTGTCTGTCGTCGAGACTCGATCCCGTTCCTGGTTCAAAGACCTCGATCATCTCGCCACTATCTACATCGCTGAAGACTATTCTTTTGTCAGCTGCCGTAGAGCATAGTAGTCTTCTGGTTTGCGTGACATAGCGTGCTTCTGTCGTCGAGAAGGTGTAAGTCGGCAGAGTGCAGAGAGAAAGCGAAAGAATGTTGCTGTTGTGAAGGTTTTCGTGAGTCTTTGTCAACTTAAAGTCTAAAGAAGGAGGACCGGGAAGAGTCAAATCGGTAGGCGACTTGGAGAGAAGCTTCTTTGCTAACAGTCGTTGCCTTTTTTGTAGCGCTAAGTTGGACTGATGTAATTTGATCAACCCTTCCAAGCTGACATACTGATCTGTTTCGCTCTTCCTTTGAGACTCATCATCGCCGCTCTGCCATGTCCAGCCTGCCTTTCCCGCATCCTGTTGAAAGGACTCGAGCGTAGACTGGTAGCCTTGCTGCTCCAAAAAGTTAGCAATAGCAGCATGTGCAATCTGACGAGTGTCGACTAAGCGCTCGTTGCCCGACATTCCGCGCACAAAGACTGTAGTCAACCTAGCTAGCTCTTCATCGTCTGGAGGAGGAGGAGCAGCAGCAGGCCTTCTTTCCTCAATCGGCCTTCGTGCGTGTCCGCCTTCCCCGTGTTCCGAGTCCAGAGCCCGTCGACGCGTTTCTGAGGGCATCTTGTCTTTCAGAGGTTATGAATGGAACTAGAGCGAGCTAGTCCTTAATGCACTAAGCATTCGCTTGCATGAAAAGACAGACTGTCGAGGATATTGCAGATACGGTTCGTCCAGCCAAAATTAGCCGGACCCCGCACGAGGGAGGAGGAAAAGTGTAGTGGCCTTCCCTTGGGGTGGATTGGAAGTGTTACTACTGCGCTTCACGTCCTACGACCTCGCCTTCGCCCTTTCCACACACTCCAGCACCACTTGCTACTGTCACACTAGCAGCCTTCCTTTACATCATGACGGAAGCAGCATCACTGAACTACACCCCCATCGATAAGATCGTCAAGATCAATGAGGATCTCAGAGCGTCCTTCTTGTCTGGAAAGACTCGCGATCTAGAGTACCGAAAAAATCAGCTCAAACAACTTGCATTCTTGCTCAATGACAATTCAGACGCATTTGTTGAATCGATCCGAAAGGACTTAGGTCGATCGAGATTCGAGTCCATGTTTGCTGAGATCATGGGCACAGTGAATGAAATCATGGAGGCTCTTCATTCGTTGGACAAATGGGCGAAGGACGACAAACCTTGGGCTGGACTTGCCTGGGCTTTCCACACGACTTTGGTGAAGAAGGAACCAAAGGGAACAGTCTTGGTATTAGGTGCATGGAACTACCCTGTTACTGTCCAGATTGGACCTGTCATTGCCGCCATTGCAGCAGGAAATTGTGTAGTCCTTAAACCGTCGGAAGTGGCAAGCCACACTGCCAAGCTGATCGCTGAATTGTGGCCGAAGTACATGGACCCAGAGACTTCTCGAATCGTTCTTGGAGCTATTCCTGAGTCTACAGCTCTTCTCGATCAACGATGGGAGCACATTTTCTACACCGGAAACGGAACTGTAGGACGAATCGTCTCTGAAAAGGCGGCAAAATGGCTTTGCCCTACCACGTTGGAGTTGGGAGGAAAGTCGCCTACGATTGTTGATGAAACGGCCGATCTCAAGATTGCCGCTCATCGAATCTTGTGGGGAAAGTCACTCAACTGTGGTCAAACTTGCATAGCACCCGATTACGTTCTTTGCACTGCCTCTGTCCAAGACAGGTTTGTAGAAGAGTTGAAGAAGGCTGCCGCCGAATTCTGGCCAGCCACGACGGGAGGTGTGGTGAATTCGTCCTCGTATGGTCGAATCATCAACGAAGGTCACTGGAAACGCATCAGTCAGATGGTGGCGAACTCAAAGGGCACAGTCATCCTTGGTGGAGAAAGCGACGAGAGTCAAAAATTGATGGCACCCACCGTCATCTCCAATTGCAAGTCTGATGACTCGACAATGAATGGTGAAATCTTTGGACCGATTCTGCCCATCGTCCCCGTCAAGAACATGAAGGAGGCCATCGATTTCATCAATGCTCGTGACCAGCCCCTTGCTCTCTACATCTTTGCATCTGATGCAGTAGCAAGCAACATCATCGACAACACACGATCAGGAAGCGTCGTGGTTGGTGACAACATTCTTCAGTACGCCATCGGTGCTCTGCCATTCGGAGGAACTGGTCCTTCCGGGTATGGAAGCTACCATGGCAAGGCTGGCTTTATGACTTTCAGCCATGAACGTGCCACTCTACTTGCCCCTCATCGCGGCATCCTGGGCAAGATTGTAGAACTGGCCTTGAAGCCTCGTTATCCCCCCTACACGGACGCCAACTTGAAGAAGTTCGCCATGCTCATCGGACAAAAGCCAAACTTCTCTCGACCCAGTGACCCTCATGCGAGCAAGAGCAAGGTGAGTGCCCGATTGTAGCAGCAGCAATGCTCGATATCTGCTGCTCGCTATTGCCTCCCTTCGCTACCTCTCGCCACTCATGCTCATCACCGCCTTTCCTTTCCGACAACTCCTTCCAACTGTTTTCCGACTTTCGACTTCTCCTACTGCCACCCTTTCCTTTGTGGATGGGGCATCTATAATGCTGTTACAACAACAATAATGATATACCATAATTCTTCTCGTATTGCTGTTTTGTTACAACCGTACTACCGCTATATCCTTCTCTTCAGGCCCTTCGCAGCAAATCAATACTGTCTCGCTACGGACTTCTCGCTTTCCTTCTGGCTCTTGTGCTGGGTGCTCGTCAACGCGGTCTCATCACCTCCTTTTAAAGATTTCTTGTATGCTACTCTCACTACGTCTACTTGCCCCCTCCGCTGGGCCCCTTTGTACGACTCGGTGCGAGTGCGATCAATGTTATTGCTGCTACTACCGTTTCAAAGATCAAAAATCGGAGAGTTTACGCTCTTTGAGGAAGTAGCCTCGAGAGGCGACTCTGATCCGGCTTTAAAAATTGATATTATAACCGACAGGATTTCAATTGTACCACTCCTTACACGCGTCGAGGAGAGCAGGAGTGTGATAATCGGATCTTAGGACTTTTCCCTGTTCTTGGGCGTTGAAAGGGCAGTTACCACCCACTCCGGTACTCCTGACCCTATCCTCTGTCAACATGTCGTTCGCAGATCTTATGTCTGGAGGAGCAGAATGTGGACCTTCCAATCCACTCTCGAACTTCACGAAAAGATTCGGTCAGGATCGAAGTGCTCAGCTCGATCGATTTGGAGAGGGCTCAGAGGCAGGCAGTAGTAGCAGCAACATTAGGCAATTGGTGAGCTTACGAAGAGGTACCAGAGCGAGGTGTGTTGCTGGCCATTCCATATCTGATGTTCCCTTGTTCCACTCTGTGTGATACTGCTACAGCCTTCCTTTCGAACACAACAAGGAAAAGCATCATCGAATTCAGAACAAGCTTTCTTTCAGCATCAACCTTCAAACCTCGCCGCCTTTGACCTGAACCCGCTAAACGGCGCTCTTCCCTTTTCGCCACCCGTTGGCCCTCTCGATTATAGCTCCAGTCAGCACAAGCAAAACTTTGATCAGTCGTGGCATCATGTCCCTGCGCAAGATCTAGAGTACCATCGTCAAATTGCGCCTTCACCCCGATCGATAGATGCTGGATGGGCAAGGGAGTTCTCGCCTGGTCGAGCTAGTAACGCTGTTCAGAGCAGCTTAACATCTTCTTCACAGCACGAGCCAATGCAACAGATCCACAACCATGCACAGAGACCATTCGCCAATCGTAGTGACGTAGGCACTGCCCCTGGAATGGCAAGGCTCAATATGATGGGCATGCGGATGGGGCCAAATATGCACACCTACAATACTATCCAAACGCTTCCTCAGCAAAGTTCTAGCCAAGAAAGATCTCTTCAGACTGACACTTCACAGTGGGATACTGCCTTTACAGCTTACGAACGTCCAGATTCGATTACGCAGGCAAAGGTCGCGGAGGAAGTGATCGCTAGTCTTAGTCAAGTACAACCCACTCAATCAAGAGCAAATACCTCCTCCTCCGAGGCAGATGACTTGGCCAAAACAGCCGGGAGACTTGTTTCGACTGTGGAGCACGACGGAAGCACAAAATTCAAACAGAGCAACTTTCTGAACCTGATGAGAAAGATACGAGATAAGCAAGCTGGCATCCAGGGAACAAACATCGTAGAGACGAACGCGGAGCAGCAGGCTTCATCGTCCACCTCGACCACTGGTACACACCCTGACAATGCTGCTATCTCAGACAGGGTAAAAGGCAAGAAAAGCGATTCGAGTAACGACTTTCGAAACACAATAGGGAGAGAGCCAAGCTCCCAGCAAGAGGCAGTAGAGTGGGCTAGACAGCGAGGTATGTTGAATCCTAGTTTATCCTCTGCTTCACATCTAAGAATGGCACCTGGACCTGAAAGTCTTGCTGCAGAGGTAGAAGGTCGAGACATGCTCAATGAGATGTGGGCAGAAGAAGATGCTCGAAGTGAAGCGATTGAAAGGCAAGCGATGGAGAGAGCGTTTTTGGGAGACGGGGGGGACGTGGATCAACGTAGAAGAGAGGATGCAGCCGAATTTGCCAAGTACCAAAGGGTGATGGGATCGGACTTCGGATCGGCCGCCGAGTCTCAGAATCGAGCTTCGATGGAAGAAGAGTTTGATTTGCAAGGGTCTGCTGAAGATTTTGTCGGGCGAAGATGGGAAGGAGTGCAAGGCAGGGGTGTAGCGGGAGTTCAGGGTGCTGAATGGGACACGCTACAGCGAGACTGGGATACATGGCAAGCCACTTCGACCGGCATGACGTCTGTTCTAGGGCCACCTGCTTCTGCTGCTTCTGCACCCCAGTATGAATTCCAATCAACGAATCCCTACATTGGAACAATCACACCAAGAATGGATGCAACTACCATTCCAGCAGACATGCAGAGTGTCTTGGAAAGAGAGGCAGCAGTTCAACGTGATCCTACAAGCGCTTCTGCCTGGTACGACTTGGGTGTGAAGCAACAAGAAAACGAGCGAGAAGGTTCCGCCATTGCCGCTTTGCATCGTGCAATTCAGCTAGAGCCTACGTTACGAGACGCCTGGCTGGCTTTAGCGGTCAGTTACACCAATGAAAACGAACGAATGAGCGCTTTTGAAGCTATAGAAAGATGGATCGAGGCTACGCCAGACTACCGAGCTGTGGTGAAGCAGCATCAAAGCGAAGAAAGGGAGATCAACAAATCTCTGCTAGGATTTGCAGAGCGGCACGAGAGATTGAGTAATTTGCTCATTGTCTTGGCGAGACACGGATCTACGCAGGATCAGATCGATGCCGATGTACAAGTGGCCTTGGGTGTCCTGTTCAATGCAAGCGAAGACTACGACAAGGCCGTCGATTGCTTTACAGCAGCGCTTTCCGTTCGGCCAGAGGACTGGCTTCTGTACAATCGACTTGGGGCAACTCTGAGCAATTCCGGTCGAAGCGAAGAATCCCTACGATACTATCATCAAGCGCTCGACCTACGACCCGGCTTTGTTCGATGCCATTTCAATCTTAGCATCTCATGTTTAAACTTGAAGATGTATCAGGACTGTGCGTCTCATATCTTCACCGCGTTGACTCTTCAGTCGGAAAGCACCGCAGACGTGGGTGGCGAGCTCAAGAATGAAGGTGGCGTGACCTCTAGTAGTCTTTGGGAGACCCTTCGAATTTCTTGCGAACTGATGCAGCGGCCTGATCTGGCTCTCTTGACACACGAAAAAGATCTCAACAAGTTTGATCCCAGCGACTTCTGGCATGAAGGGCCTCTGGATCAGGACGATCATGTGTAGCCGAGTCCTTGACTGGAGGGAGAAGAACAGGTGTAGAGACACACACACACTTATTACATACAAAGAATCTGCTCCCTTGATGTATTTGCAGCTCATTACTACTTTGTACATTGGCGTCCGTCTTAATTAATATCAGTTGATGCACCTCTTGAGGGAGCTGTCACTTTTCCTACTCGGACCCTCTGCTGTGCCAATTACCGAGCTATCGTCCGCTGACCGGGGCTTGCTCCCTCTACCTAAGCCTTGTGCCTCGCCTGGTTTTTTTGCGGTGCCGTGGAATTTTAGTTGATTCCCCGCTACCTGTCTGCCAGAAAACCCCAGTTCATGAACAGAAGGGGGAGTGGGAGACAGACGGCGAATTTGGGGCTCAACTGAGGAAGAAAAGTCTGGAGAATGACACCCTGGCAGGAAGAAGCAAGGAACAGAGGGCGATTGTTGCTTCTGCACTTGCTTGTCTTCTATACGTTCACCGGCCTCAGCTGTCCCTCCCTCGCACTAGACCTTGTACATTGAGATCTAGCTAGCTCAGTGAAATGATCCATCATGCAATCGAAGAGAAGGCAGAAAAGAGAAGAGCTAAGAACAAAAACACAAAACAGAAGAGAAAGGTAAAAAGGAAAAGGCAAGGCACGGAAAGGGATTTGCCTCCGATCGTTCTACATCACCCTATTCAAGAAGGTGTAGGGCAAGGGGTGGCTTACTGGGACTCCATCGCAAAGGTGACTCGATGGCTACATCCTGATCTACATACTCGTTCAGGGGGAGAAGGAGAAGAAGAGATCAGATCTGAATGCAATATGTGGGTCATGACTCCGACTTTCGAGCAAGTGCTCTGCGAATCGCCAGTTACCTGTAGTCGAGAGGAGGGAGACTACATTGTCTCCACTTTTGACGCACAGTACTCGCCTCTGCACGACGGGACAAACTCCATGTACCCAGGAGAATCGAAGGGTGAAGCAGAGGATTGGGTGAGAGTACCGACAGCTGGTCGGACAGGAGCATTCAGCGCGCCCTCTTCCCCAGTCATGGACCAACCGACCAAGCGTACACAATCATCATACATACCTTCCCTTCCACTCGAAGAGGACATTGAAATGAGGTCTCAGCTGAGGGGTGGCTGGCTCTTGACGAGGAGAAGGGAATGGAGACGAAGAGTAAAGAGTTTCGGTGCTATTGACACCGACCTTGAGAGCTCTTGGCCTGTGAGCAAAATCTTACGTCAAAGGAGGCTGAATCGAGAAAGAGCAGAGCAATATGCTTCATGTGAGCCAGATGCGCTCTACCACAGAGAAGCTGGGCGTGCAAAGCCATCTCACGCATACCGCAGCGCTATCAGTGAGGAACAATATTTACAATTCCAGCATGAAGGCGAGTGGGAGAAAGATGCTCCGGAATTTTCATCTTCTCCAACCCGTGGAATTTCTAGTCAAGTGTCGCCTGAAGACGAACAATTAGAGCATGTACATACGGAGCGATTACTGGCCGGATATCAAGCGTGCGAGTGTGCTGAAGTCGCAATGGACGATGTCGTCGTCGGGGAAGAGAGCTGGTCGGATGTACAAAGAAGTTCTTCAAGATTGAGCCAAGTGCTTGAGTGTGAAGATAAAGAGGACGGTACATCACAGGCCAAGAGGTATGAGCAGGGCAATATAAACGGTTCAATGGAGAATCAGGTGTGGACCGTAGGATCGAGTGCAAGAAAAAGCCGCGTAGAAGAGGGCCAATCAGACGATCGTTGGCCGATAGCTAGCATTGCCGTCGAGCGAGATAGCAGCTATGACGTAGTGAAAAGAAGCAGCATCCTTGCCAAATCTAGCGTGACTGTAGAGCTCGCTCGAGCGGTGGCTTCACTTACTGCAAAGCGTCAAGTAGCTACTCATTTCGAGAGTCTACTATCTCCATCGCTGCAGGCACTCAGAAGTAGAATCGCTTCGGGAGTATTCGGCAAATTCGAAGCCGGGCCTCAAGTAAGCGAGCATATAGACTCAGGGAGCGATAGAAAGATAAAAGAGACGAGGAAAGGACGCAGAAGCACTGGTGGTAAAAATGTGAAATGGTCTGCGACTAGAAGGGAGCGAAAAAGGGAGACCTCACGCAGTGCGATGATCAAAAGTGCGAGCAATGCCTTGCAAGATGAGGAACATGCACAGGCTTAGTAGCAATGGTCATACACGAAAGAGCAGTGACTGTGTGCAGTGACGGACCGTGCCGGACGACGGAGTGTTCCCGGTACGGCAACAGGATGTTCTTAGAAGCATGTCACACCGATGATTACGTATTTTCACAATAGATACTAGTTGAGATCCCGCTTGTCGGCCACCTCATGATACATCGAGATCGAAGACGGATACCTACACGGTGCTCGAAAGATGCCCTCTCTTGGGCATCTTCAGTCTGTGTGAAAGTGTTCCTCCCCTTGCCGTCGAGCTCTGTCGTTAGAATACTGTGTGTATAGGCGGGCTCACTTTCTCACCGAGAATCGGTTCCTTGGGCAGAGTACCGCCACGCGACGCGACGTCCAAGATGCACTTACTCACCCGCTTGGCTCTTTTCTTCTTCGTGTGAGGCCTACGCGATCGATACGTTTCATCGCGTTTAGAAACAATTGACACGCCGCTGCCCCCTCTGCCCTCAATCACTCTAAGTACATCAGCATGCCTGGCATCTACGGCGGAGACGACATATCTGCCATCGTTCTGGATGCAGGATCCTCCTCCACAAGAGCTGGTTGGGCGGGCGAAGATACACCAAGGGTAGTCACGCCTTCATACTACGGCTGGTCGACCGGCGACGAGGGCCTCGACAAGGATACCGGGGCAGATAAGACGAATGGACATCACGATGAGGATGCAATGGAGGGACTCGAAAGCAACGGTGTCGCTTCAACTAATGCCGAAGTAGGCAAAGACGTCAATGGACAGAGCGATGCCCCTGTCTTCAGCGAAAAGGACGGAGACAGTCAAACGACTAGGAAGGCGATATCAGATTGGGAATTGCAAAAGAGAAGGGCAGAAAATCGGTATAGATACGTAGGAGACAGTGGTGTGAATATATGGAGAAAGGGTATGGAGATTGGCAATCCATTCGAGGATGGTGTCTGTGAGTGTAGTCAGTCTGTCTACACGTTTGCTTGCATGCTGACATACGTTCTAAATTCCGTCGTTCAGTGTCCTCGGCTGCTTCTCTGCTGGCCCTGGCTCGCTTTTCTCTCGAAGATGTCATGGGTGCGAGACCTTCTGAGCACCCTCTCTTATTAACAGAACCATCATGGAACTCGAAAGAGGCAAGGGAAGAGATGATAGAATTAGCGTTTGAAGGGCTAGATGTCCCTGCTTTCTATTTGGCAAATTCGACGGTATTGAGCTCTTTCTCAGCTGGTAAGCCGACTTCACTAATCGTGGATGTCGGTTCTTCTCAGACTTCAGCAATACCCGTAGTAGATGGATTTATCCTTCGGAAGGGCATTCAAAAGCAGCTGGGCATGGGTGGAGATTGCATTTCAAGAGCTTTACTGTACGACTTGTCGACTGATCCGCCAAGTCAAAGTAACCGATCAGGCGGCAAAGTAAACATCGTGGGACAGTATTTAGTCAAGAGCAAAGCGCCAACTGTTCCAGGCGGTACACCTCCTGCCATCTTACGAGAGGAGCGAGTGGCAGATACAACAGACAGCTTCAAGAAATATCAGCAAATGCGAACGCTGCACGAAGCAAAGGAAAGTCTTGCGCAAGTCCTGGAAGAACCTTGGAACGAAAGGTGAGTACAGCAAGGAATTCATGCAGCCTTTGTGATGCTATCAGCTCATACCTTTTCTTCGTCTTTCGTCTTCGTCTACACAGCTCCGCTAATGGCCGACCTTTACGAGGCTTCGAATTTCCAGACGGTTACAACGATTCATTTGGCATAGAGAGATTCCGGGCGCCTGAAGTTCTCTTTACGCCTCAACTCTTTGCAAACAGCGAAGGAGTCCTCCCCCCTGCCCCATCCACTCATTTCCACAAGCCAATACAAGAGCTGATCGTCGCAGCCATTGAGGCAACCGATGTCGATTCTCGCGCAACCTTGCTACAAAATCTTGTCTGCGTTGGCGGCTCGTCTGTCATTCCAGGTTTCAATGATCGCTTGAGCTACGAACTGGGGCTCAAGCTGCCGGGTCAAAAGATCAAGATACATTCAGCAGGAAATCTCGTGGAGAGAAAGTACTCTTCTTGGTTGGGCGGCAGTATCTTGGCTAGTCTAGGGACGTTTCATCAACTTTGGATTAGTAAGGCAGAGTATCAAGAGCACGGTGCAAACATAGTGCACACAAGGTGCAGGTGATGCAAGCACGACAGTGTAGGAGATGACCACCTCTATTTGTAAAAAGAATCCGCATTCCAATCTATTTCTAACATGATCTACTTTTGGTAGTGTGTGTATGAGTGGTGGTTGTAATTGTTGTGATGATCGGTGTTGATGATGATGCTAATGATGGTGAGGATATAGAGGTGGAAGTTGTCTTGTAGAGCAGAGGTGTACAGCAGAGAGGGAGATTATAGAGACAAAGTGGAGAGAAAGGAGAAAAAGGGATACTGCTGATACATAAGGCTCCATGGCACACACACACACACAAACACAAACACACACCCTTTGCCTCTTTCTGTCTCCTCTCAGTTGACGGGTTGATCGACGCTTGCCCCGTCGTCTTCCGGCTTCATGACTGGCTTGACTTGCTTCCTCTCATCTCTTCGCCTTCTCTCCTCAACTTCTTCATCTGCCTCCAATTCCTTGGCCTTTTCACTCCATGATCCTTCGCCAAAGGCCACTTCCAATGCACTCCAAACGTTGTTGACGTAGTGAACTTCCAAGTCGTCCAAAACTGTTCTAGGCACATCCGCTTCCACATTTGGTCGATTCTGACTTGGCAAGATGACTTTGGCAATTCCTGCTCGATGAGCTGCAAGCAACTTCTCCTTTAATCCTCCAACTGGAAGCACCATTCCTCGAAGTGACACTTCTCCCGTCATGGCAAGATCAGCATTCAGGCTTCGATTCGTCAATAGACTGACTAGACTTGTGATAAATGCAACTCCGGCACTGGGTCCTTCCTTGCCGATAGCACCTTCTGGCATGTGTAGATGAACGTCCTTGTTCTCCAGCAGCCTCTCATTGTCCTCTTTCGTGATCTCGAGCTCTTTCGCGTTACTCTTCAACCAACTGAGCGCAATCGATGCGCTCTCTTTGATCACTTCTCCCAGCTTACCAGTCAGCTGAAGACCTCCTTTGCCAGGCATGATGGTAGTCTCAATCGGCATCAGTGACCCGCTTCCATTGCCCAGGTATCCCAGACCAGTGCACACTCCTGCCGGCATCGTCTTTGTGTCGTACAGGCGATCCTTGTGGAAGACGGGCGGTCCGATGTAATCTCGCAAAGAGTCAATACTGATCTCCACCGACACACTGTCTGGCACCTTCATCGGCTTTCGATCTAGGGTAGTCGTCTTTGGTGGCGCTTCGGTCGACGGTGACCTGTCTTCATCGGGGCTTGTAGCGGAAGATTCATCTTTTTCCGCTTCAGGCGGTGGCATGACCGACTGAGTCTTACTCTCCACTGATCCAGAAGCTGTCAAGGACTCCGAGTTCAATTCTTCTGCTGGTTTCAGTTCACCGTCCTTTGGCTCCGGGAACACATCTTCCCCATGGTCCCGTACGATGTTAAAAGCGATCTTTCGATACACCTTCTCTAGTAGCTTTCGCAGTTGACGGACTCCACTCTCTCTTGCGTGATGCCTGATGAGGAACTCAATCGTCTCATCTGCTAATTGGACATTGGCGTCCTTCAGACCACTAGAATCCTTTGCTTGTGGAGCCAGGTATCCCTTTGCAATGTGCTTCTTCTCTTCGGCAGTGTAACTACTGACTTCAATGACCTCCATTCGATCCAACAATGGTTGAGGAATCGTATCAAGCGTGTTGGCAGTACAGACAAACAGAACTCTACTGAGATCGACTGGTACGTCCATGTAGTGATCTAGAAAGCTTCCATTCTGCTCTGGATCGAGCATCTCTAATAGGGCAGAGGATGGATCACCGTTGTGTCCTCTTCCGATCTTGTCTACCTCATCAATCAACACAAGAGGATTCTCAGTGCCCACCTTCTTCAACGCTTGAATCGCCTTACCAGGCATAGCACCAACGTACGTCCTTCGGTGGCCTTTGATCTCCGCGACGTCGCTCAAACCACCGACACTGAATCGGAAAAATTGCCTTTGAACTGCCCTCGCAATCGACTTTCCGATCGAAGTCTTTCCTACACCAGGAGGACCGACTAGACATATAATCTTTCCTTCCACAGTGCCTCTGAGCTTGCCTACTGCCAGGAACTCTAGGATACGATCTTTGACGTCCTTGAGTCCATAATGATCGTGATCCAGAACGCTCGTTGCATTAGCAATCGAGTAGTTCTCCGGACTGTGAACACCCCACGGAATGTTTGTCAGCCATTCCAAGTACCCACGAGTGACGTTGAACTCGCTGGCAGCAGGTTCCAATGTTTGAAGCTTGTTGAGCTCTTCGTCGAACACTTTGCGCACCGGTTCAGGCATACGGAGCGAATTGGCCTTTTCCTTGAATTTTTCCACCATCTTGTCCTTGCCATCCGACTCGATGCCCAGCTCCTTCTTGATACCCTTGAGTTGCTCTGTAAGGTAGTACTCCCTCTGTCTTTTCTGGATCTTCTGCTCAACATCTTTGCTGATCTTGTTTTGCAGTTGAGCGTTCATCAACTCCTTTTTGAGAACCAAAAGAGCCTTTTGCAGTCTCTCGCCGATGTTGAGTGTCTCCAAGACAGACTGCAGTTCACCAACTTCTCCACTAGAGACTGCTGCTGCAAAATCAGCCAGCTTGTCAGGTTCTTCAAAGACGTTTCCTGCTCCTTGTGAAATGCTAAAATTGGCGATTTGATCTCGGAACAGGGGATTGAGGAGAGCGATGTCCTTGAAGACGGCAATCAATTCTGCCTTGATCGCCTTGATGAAGGCGTCATCACGTTTGTACTCCTGCGCTTCCAGATTGGTAACGTTCACCAGCGAGACTGCATAATCCTGCAAGAAGTTGGTTTGATAAGGTATAGGCGAGGGCTTCTGTTCGTTGGAAGTCGTTGCTTCTGGTTCTTCAGACGATGTCACCACCGTATTTTCACTTTCATCTCGGGTCTCTTTCACATCGATGGCTGACGTGGTCGGGGGACCAGTTGAAGGACTTGAGATACTGTCATTGATCAGCTGAGCTTGACCCTTTGGTGTAATGAGTTCATCGATTCTGATCCTGCGATGAGGATACAGGACAGCAGTCAAGCCTTCCTCTTCGTCCCTCTCGGCGTCCGTCTTCTTGCCATCTTTGTTGCCCTTTGAACCACTCTGAGAGCTTTGGGAGAAGATACTGGTTATTTGTGCAAACACGCCAACACGGTGCACCTTGTCCAAGTCAGTAATCACGTCAGCATCGTCTTCTTCGTCTTTGAGTAAGAAGGCTCCAATGTATGGCTGTCCTCTCTTCAGTGACTCGCGAATGGCGGCACAGACAGCTGGGTTCTTGACCACCACGGCTTTGTAAAATCCAGGAAAGAGAGGCCGTCGTGTGATGGGCAAGGCCAAGACTTGAGGATAGTTTGTTGGAACAGACTGCTTGGAGACAGAGGTCGAATTAGACCCAGACGACGAGCCCGACTTACCAGAGCTTTGTGCACCATCTGCAGAGCTACCCGAGCCCGATGAAGCCGAGTTATCGGAGGGCGTCGATGCTGGCGACGCACTGGATGAACTGGCTCCTTTCTCCTCACTCTTTGTTTCTATCGTGGATGCACTACTTGTCTGTGCTTTTGGATCATCATTTCGTACTTCAGCCACTTCATTGCCATCGGTTCCCTCCTCTTCGATATCCTCTTCCTCCCCTTCTTCATGCCCTGACTCCATTCCTTTTCCCTTCGATCGGGGCATTGCAATCTGTGAGCTTATCGAGAATGATCTTGAACCTGTTGCCACATTCCTCCTACTCCTGAGCTGCAGATCAACTACGTCTGCATTTGAGTTGCAAATCTGAGTTGCAAATCTAGTTGAAAACAATCGAGAGTTACACTTCAACATCGAGGATGTGCGAGTGATAGCTCTCGTGCTGCTGGACGTCGAAGCATGGCCACGGCTTGACGCTGCCGCCAATCGACTAGCATTGATCATGATGAGGAGGCAACAGGACGATGCGGGCCTTGAAGCAGGTGTCGAGGTGGAATGGAAAGAATCAAGAGGGACTGGAGATTGCGGTAATACCGATCGGATCGAGTTCCTCGCCCCAAGTGAGTAGTTTCTGCCTCTTTAATTGGAACGGCGCCTTCGTTCTTCTGAAGGATTTTATTCGGTTGTGTGTGTGATACAGTGATGGCGAAGGTCGAGTGGAGTGCGTAGTGTGTCACTCTTAATCGACCAAAAAGGAAGCTTACGAAGCTCACGTCACGCGCTTACTCAGTTTGACATAAAGGCCCGTGGCAATGTCTGGTTGCTCGATACGCACGTACATCACTCTAGGCGGCCGCGAAACAGAAGATCCACTCACTCTGGCAGCACCTCTGCAGTCTTCCACTCCAGCCTTTGCCGCCGTCAGTCTGCGTCGCTGTACTTGTAGGAGCACTTATTACTTTTAAGGGAAGAAGGGAAAGAGGACGACGACGCATACTACCATATTTTCATACAATCAATCCTAGATCTCCTCTTCATCGACTCACTTTTGATCTCGTCCTTTTTCTTGTCTTGTCGAAACCTCACCTTGTGCCGGAAGCAAGCTATTCATCATGGGTGAGTACGCACCACCGTAGACGTATGCCATGGGGAGACTTACCGATACGATGATGTCCTCAAAGGTGTCCCCAAATTCTTTCGAACGATGTCGGAGCGATATCCGCTCATCAGTCAATTAATTGAGGAGAATAAAGTGAGTAGGATGTTGTAGTCCGCGATTGCTCACGAACGCTCATCAACAACTCTAAACCCGTCAGATTCCCGAATTTGACAATCTTTATCTGGACATGAATGGAATCGTGAGTCGCTTTTCCAGCTTTGATGATTTCTTTTTCCTCGTATTGATGAGCTGCTTGTTTTCCTTCCATTCGCAAAGATTCATAATTGCTCACACCCGAACGACGGTGATGCACACTTTCGAATAAGCGAAGCGGATATGTTTCTAGCCATCTTCAGCTATATCGAGCATCTCTTTACCAAGATCAAACCGCAGAAGCTCTTCTTTTTGGCAGTGGACGGCGTTGCTCCTCGTGCCAAGATGAACCAACAGAGAAGTAGGCGATTCCGAACGGCGAAAGAGGCGCGAGAGATCAAGATGAAGGCAGAGAGAAGAGGCGAAGATTTGCCTGAAGAGGACGCCTTTGACTCCAATTGCATCACGCCCGGCACACCCTTTATGGCCAGACTATCGCAGCAATTGAAGTACTTTCTCGCGAAGAAGGTCACAGACGATGCACAGTGGCAGGGAATCGAAATTGTTCTTTCTAGTCACGAAGTACCTGGAGAAGGAGAGCACAAGATCATGGAGTACATTCGACTAGCAAAAGCTCAGCCAGATTACAACCCAAACGTTCGACATTGTCTGTATGGCCTAGATGCTGACTTAGTCATGTTGGGCCTGTTAAGTCATGATCCCCACTTTGCGCTGCTCCGTGAAGAGGTCAATTTCGGACCTTCGAGGAAGAAGAAGGGCGGCCTTGAATCGCAAAATTTCTTTCTTTTACATCTCTCCCTCTTCCGAGAGTATCTCGATCTGGAATTTCAAGAGTTGCGGTCGACTATCACCTTTGGGTATTCTCTAGAGAGAGTAATAGACGACTTTATCCTTCTCAACATCTTCGTCGGAAATGATTTCTTGCCGCATCTTCCGGGCATGCATATCAACGAGGGTGCGCTAAATCGGCTCTTCGAGATCTACAAGAGGGTCATTCCAAAGGCAGGAGGATACATCAACGAAGACGGTAACTTGAACACGGCCAGACTAGCAATGATCCTCTCGGAACTGTCCCAATTTGAGCGAGAACATTTCGAGGAGGAATTTGCAGACGCCACCTGGTACAAGGGCAAGGAAGTCAAGTCGAAGCAAAAAGGAGGAAAAGCGAGTGCAAAGAGCAAGTCCAGGGCGGCCCTAACAATGACATCCTCTCAGAAGCTGATGTTCGAGAAGATCAAAGGTCTTGTGCAGAAGCAACAGTCACTACACGCCAGTGCACCTCAGGAAATGTTCCTTGCAAACACACTGAATGCGAATGATCGCTCGTTCCTACTGACACTGGGTCGCGATCTAGGATTGGACGTCAACTTTGACGAGTACGATCCCGAAGAAGATGCGCCTGCCATTTCCATCTCGACGGCCTCGGCTCTTGGTGCGAGTGAGGGAGAGGAGGAAGAGGACGAGAGCAAAGCTGCGATTCAGCGAGTCTTGACAAAGTACGACAAAGCAAAGACGGCAGAAGTGGGCGACGAGGATGACGACAACGGTGAAGACGGGGTGGATGAAGAAGAAGAATTCAATCAAAGACTAAAGGTAAAGATGGATCAGTGGAAAAGGACATACTATCGCGAAAAGATGGGACTCGATTACGACAATGAAGACGACATGAAGACGCTTGCCTTCCGATACGTCGAAGGATTGCAATGGGTCTTGCACTATTACTACGACGGAGTCGCCTCTTGGGGATGGTTCTACGACTATCACTATTCTCCCATGATCTCTGATCTCAAGCTCGTAGAAGACATGAAGTTTGACTTTCAGCTGGGCAAGCCTTTCCGGCCGTTTGATCAGTTGATGGGCGTTCTGCCTAGCTTGAGTAGCCAACACATCCCAGAAGCATATCGAGACCTGATGACAGATCCAGCCTCCTCCATCATCGACTTTTATCCACTCGAATTCGCCGCTGATCTCAACGGCAAGAAGCAAGATTGGGAGGCCATTGTCAAGATTCCTTTCATCGACGAGAAGAGGCTACTGGAAGCCCTTGATAAACGTCAGGGTCGCTTGACCGCCGATGAAAAGGCGAGAAATGGATTTGGCAACAGTACAAAGCTGTCGTATGAAGCAGGACGAGACGACAATTTCACCTCTCCGTTGCCTGGCGTCTTTCCCGACATTGTACATTGCAAAGCAAAGATGGAAAACTTTCATTTGCCGATCCTCGATGGCTTACACCTAGTCAAAGGTCTGTGCGATGGTGCGGGCCTAGGTGTCAATGCTTTGGCAGGTTTTCCCAGCGTCAACACTCTCCCACACTATGGCAGATTAGGTCATCATGGCGTCAATGTTTTCCAGAGTGAAAGCAGGAACGAGAGTATCGTCATCAGTATTGAGAATACGTACGAGGACAGCAAGACGGAGGACGTTGCCAACAATCACATTGGTAGACGTACGTTTATCAGCTGGCCGTTCTTGCAAGAAGGCATCGTAACTGGCGTGTCGGATGAACTGTTCAAGTATGAAGCTCAGTTCGGCAAGAATGGAGAGCAGAGTATCGTCAAGAATCCTCATCACCCAGGGATGGTGGGAGAGTGGAAGAGGAAGGCGTCAAAGATCGAGCACTTTTACAGCAAGCGATGCGGTGTCTTGATTGGGGATGTCGATATTCTACTGCATGTTCGACCGTTGACGGGACTCAAGCGAATGGAAGATGGAAGCTTCCTCAAGGACTACGAAGAGGACAATCGCAATGAAGTAGAGCAGGCCATTCAGGTGTCTGTCCCTCATGTCATCAATGAGGACGGTCGATACACGGAGCGACCACCTCTTCCCTTACCAAGCGAGTTTCCTGAAAAGTCCAAGGTGTTCTACCTTGGCGAACATGCGTACGGCAGCCCGGCCAGTATCATTGCCATCTCTCAGAAGCAGATTGCCATTCAGCTCATCTCGCTAGGCAACCTAGGCAAAGAAGTATCTATGCTTCGATCGATTGTTGCCAATCCAAAGACGGAACGTTACTTTTCCTCTCATCAGATCTGCAAGAGGCTCGGCGTGAGCGGATTGGCGTTGAGCAAGATCACCAGTAGCATGATGATCGACATGGACGGACCGCGCACCAACATCGGCCTAAATTTGAAGTTTGAGGCAAAAGGGCAGAAGGTCCTGGGCTACAGTGAAAAGGGCGCATACGGGTGGGAATTTAGCGTAAAGGCGATCGATCTGCTGCAGGAGTACAAGACAAAGTTTCCAGAAGTGTTCCAGACACTGATGGACCGACCACGAGACGACATCCGCGAAATCAGTCAAATATTTGCTGATCAATCGACCAGACGTGCGAGGATGGTCGATCTGAAGGATTGGATCAAAGCAAAGGGCGTCCGTGATCTTGAAGCAGTTCCTCTCTTTGCAGAACAATTGAGTCAAGGCACAGTTGACGAAATTGAAAAGTGCATCACCCAATCTACCTCTCGCTACACCATTCGCCGAGTGATGCTGCGTGGGATTCCCAGATCCGCACTACTGAAACCTGCTCATGCGCCTTACAAGCTTACTGGGCAACACTTTGCGCTGGGTGATCGAGTCGTCTGCGTGGCTGACACAGGAATGGTGCCACTAGCTACGCGAGGAGTAGTCGTGGGCATCAACTCGAGCAACCTCGATGTAGTCTTTGATGCACCATTTCTTGCTGGTACGACATTGGATGGGCGGTGTAGCGCATACAAAGGGGGAGTTGTTGGGTTTGCTTCTGTCTTGAACCTGTCCCAACCTCAGTTTACCTGTACAGAAGGAGGCGCTTCGACCGATGCAGCAGCCACGACAAGTGGAGATACCCCAACAGCGCCCACTACTTTCACTTCAGCTCTGGAGAGGACGCTCTTGAATGGAAACGGACATGGTGCACCAGCAACGTCGCAACGGAAAGGCGTGAGCAACGGACGGGGAGGAGGTAATGCTGCTGCTGCTGCTGCTTCTTCTCCTTCTCATCCGAAAACCTACCGACCTCCAAACGCCTTGTCGTCTGGTGCATCTAGGGGAGGATCCACCACTGCTCGACCATATGGCGCTGACTTCAGTGTTCTCAAGAGAGGGGAGAATGGCGTTGGCAATGGTAGAAAGACTGACGCCAGCGTGCCCTTTTCACATGTCACCAGTGGGCGAGCGAGACCTGCCGGCAACAAGCAAGATACATCGAATTCGATCAATCCTCACTTGGCAGCATTGAGTATTGGAGGTGATGCAGGAGCGGGGAGGGGAGGCAGCACAGCAGGCCGTGGTGGTGCTCTGCGAGGAGGACAAAGAGGCGGTTTCACTAGGTCCACAACAAACGGGCAGTAGACACTGCTTGCTCTCCTTTAATGGCCGTTTTGCCCTTTCTCCTGCTCTTTGTGCGTGATCCCTTTCGCCATCCTTCATGATCATTTAACCTGGGGCAGTAGTGTAGTGCAAATGAATAGTATACTGCTTCGGTCCACTACTGGGTGATTGTGGAGTGATAGTAAAAGTACAAGTTGTGCGTGCGACGGTGAATATGCGGACAAGGACCTACGAGATAAGGATGGCTCCACTGCTCTCGGTGATAATTGAGGGTGAAGAGTGGGAAGGAAGGGAGGATGATCTAGTAGAGGCATTGAAGAATCCGAGTCGACATGTCGTCGTCGAGGAGGAGTGATTGATTTATGAGACGTGATGAAGAACGTAAGCGCAATGAGGAGAGTGGAGACTTTGCTTGAAGTGGCTAGAGGGGGGACGCGCAGGAAGCTGAGCGGTGTCTGACGTATACAAGAGAGACACAAGTAAAGACGAGCAAGAAGGTACGAAAGACTGCACGATATCCGACGGTGACAGTCGCTTGCTCATAAGCGTGTTCGGTCGCTGCTGTTGCGAATGCGGTTGCGGATGCTAGCCTGTGAGAGAAAGATCAAGTGTTTTATTCTTCTTCTTCGTCGTCATCGTCGACCTCGCCGGCATTGATGGGGGAGGACGATATGGGTGATTGGGCCAGTGTCGTTGACGCTGATGCTGCCTTTGACTCGGAAAAGTTGGCAGACAGTGGAAGTGTCTTGGATGAGTGGGAGGGTCCTGCTTGATTTAACAGTGAGGATGAGGAGGATGCTGTGTTCTTTTCTTCGTTTAGATCAGGTGGAGCTCCTGAGCCGTCCCACCCATCCCTGATTCTTGCTGCTGCTCGTAAGTAGCCTTCTGACTTCAACAAGTCATACACCTTTCCTTGCTTATTCACATCCATCTTGCGCAACTCTCTTGCTCCTCTTCGTGATAGGTTGCCCTCTCTTCTAGCAAAGGCAACGACGATATCTCTCTTCATTTCCATGTAATCCCTTGGAGTGATTCTGATCGTAGAGCACAATTCTTTCTCGGCTTGCGTGAGTAGGTGAAGGCCGGGCATTTGAGCCAGTTCAAGTGGCTTTGGTGGTTTCCGTTGCGCCTTCTTCACGTCGGCCCCTTGAAGTCTGCTGCTCCCAGTCGCTCTGTTGGAAGAGTTGGCAGCAGCAGCAGCAGCAGTAGCAGCTGTCGATGCTGAGGTACCTGGAAGGGACTCGACCTCATCAATACTGATCGACATGCTGGTATCTCTCGCATTCCGAGCAGACACTGATCTTGGTAGAGATCCACCTAGAGGAAAGACCGCCAGACCACCTTCGGTTGCTACTAGTGCTTTTCGACTTCTCTCGGCTTGCTCGCTTTCGAATTTGGGAACGTCGACCAGATTTGTGATGCCGGCTCTTCTATACATTTGCAGCTGAGCGACCGCTCTTCGAAGCGAGTCTTCAAAGCAAAGTCCGTTGAAGAAGTCTTCAAAGTCAGAAGCCGTTTGCATTTGTGCAAAATGCTTTATTCGATTCAAAATTTCCTTTTCTTCCTTTGATCTTTTGCGTTCGGCAGCCATGTTCCTCTTGTGATCGACTATGTTCCTATCGAAGACGAATTCTTTCTTCCTCGTTCTTCGATCTAGCCTCTCATTGTAAACTTCAAGGACGCACAGCTTGAGCGACAAGTCCGATTCATCTTCGTCCCAATCGGGTGCTTGATCGTCGATGTCGTTTGCATTCGCTTGCGTGTTTTGAGTGACGGCATAGTTTGTCGATTGTGCATCTGTTGCCGTTCCCACTTCGTTACTGTCCCCCATTTGAGTATCGTCGCCGTCAAATGTCGAGATGTCCATCTGACTTGGCTCTTCCACATCTCCATCCTCCTCCTCTTCCTCGTCATTATCGTCATCCTCCACTTCCTTGTCACCTTCTTCGTCCTCTTCTGCTCCTTCTCCCTCGCTCTCTTCCTTGTCTCCTTCCTTTCCCTTGGCGCTCTTGTCTGTCTTGTTAGCTCCGCGACTGCCAATGCTGGGTCCACCTCTCGCACTAGCTTCCATACGGCTCTTTCCCTGCTCTGCTCTCCCACCAAGCGCGTCGTATTCGCTGAGGATCTTTTCGCCTCCGTACTGGTAAACTTTGCCAAATTCCATGTCCTTTATCTGATGTTCGGCTTCGTTGTCGTATTCTGATTCAAATTCTAATCTCCCCGGCATGTAACCGTGTATTTCACTTTGCAACGTAGGAGCACTGACAAGAGGTTTCGGCGGCACCGGCTTCACAGTATTGCCTTGGCTGTCTTTTGCTTGACTAGATACGACACTAAAAGCTGCTTGTTCTTTCCGCATATTGTCGATTCGTTGCCTCTTTATTTTCTGAAATTCTTCCGCATCCACACTCGGCCTGAAGTGCTTGTTGGGGCCGATGATTGGTAGCTGCTGTTTCTTAGCTTCTGCTGGATCGCGGGTAGCTAGAAACGCTCTGACGGCATCCTCTGCCTTAGCATCACCCTCCATCGTACCGTCTCTACCCTCGATAAAGACTTTGAAGTAGTGATCTTCTGTCTCCTCCTTCGTCCTGTTGCCTATGTGATCAGCGATATCTGCCCAATTGCCTAGACCATAGATGATAGCTCCTTCGATCAAAAGCAATTCTTCGTCTGCACCCCACCCATCGCAAAATATCGGGTAGGCATGCTGTTCTACTACTCGATAGTCATGGTAGGCTTTGTGTGAACTCGATTCTGCTCCTTCCAAGAAACAAAAGCAGCAAAGATCATAGGTATCTTGCGCATCCGGATGATTCTCGCAAGAAGCACATGAAACTCGGACTGTGCTGGAAATGTCGAGTCCACATACATCGCAATGGTATTGAACTCCAGAAGCAGCGGCAGACTTATCATCTGCCTTTGCCACTGGTTTATTCTTCCTGCGACTGACCGTCATGGCTTTCCATGTGCTGAATCAATGGCTGAGTCAATGATCGAGCCGATGGATGTATCTGCTCTGCACTTCGGCTTAGTCAGGCTGTAGGAAAGAGCTGCAAAAGCCGCCTTCTCGTGTGTGGTAGGTGCTGGGTGGGATTTTCGTTCACGTCCTCGAAAAAGATGATGCGGTAAGTCGAAGCAGCTCTCGAATGGGGCAATGATTTGATAGAGTCGTGTGGATGGAAAGAGGCTATCACCTAAGCGAGAGACCGACCACGAGTGTCCATCTCCCAGTCTAAATCTGCGTATGCATGGAGGTCTCAGTAAGTGAGGGTATTAAAATTAGAGCTTAAAGGGGAGACCAATTTACCGCACTTCCAATCTCCGCATAATAAAGAACAGGCACGTGATGTACGACTCGCGACTTTTTGGGAGAGTGGGAGCCTTCCAGGTAGCGTTCGCTCGTATTTAAAGCAGCATTCGCATACACCGGTTCAGAAGCATCGCTCAGCCACGCCACCTCGAGATCTGAAAGGGAAGGTCGTCAGTCGATAGAGGGAGAGAGTAGAGTGAGAAGACATACTTTGACCGCTGAATCGAGTAATAGAGACTATAAAGTATGGCGTCATATCTTGGTAGGTAGAGAGTGCCTTCGCCTTTCACTTATTCTGTGATGCTGACCCTTCTTCTTCTGCAGCCTCTATCTACGGCACTGAGCAAGACAAAGTTAATTGCTCCTTTTACTTCAAGGTAGGCCTGTATTGTACAACTCGACTCGTTCAGCGATCCCTCATTCTCACTGACGGCCCCCATTTCCCCCTTCACTATCTTTTTCTACATATTTCACACTCGTCTCCAAAAGATTGGAGCTTGCCGGCATGGAGATCGATGCTCTCGAAAGCATACGAAGCCACCATTTTCGCAAACAATTCTAGTCTCCAACGTCTATCAAAATCCTAGATATGCCGATCCAGATTGCAAACTTACCGACGACGAATTACAAGCTCAATTTGATGACTTCTTCGAAGATTTCTTTGTAGAATTAGTCAAGTTCGGGACGGTGGTAGAGATGCATGTTTGTGACAACGTAGGGGAGCACCTAATTGGGAATGTGTACGCACGGTACGAATGGGAAGAGGAGGCGCAGAGAGCGGTAGATGCACTCAATGATCGATGGTACAACAGTGAGTCGGGCTACTCATGGCAATCTTCCTTCCTGGGTTGACTTTCCAGCTCTTTCTTACCTTCTCTGTCTCCGCGCAGGTCGGCCACTCTTTGCTGAGCTTTCACCTGTCACTGATTTTCGTGAAGCTTGCTGCAGGCAGCACGAGACCAACGAGTGTCAGAGGGGCGGATTCTGCAACTTTATGCATGTCCGACCGCCAAACGGCAGACTGGTACGAGCGTTGAACCACGAACAAGCAGTGGAGATACGGGAAAGGAAACGGAAGGAGAAGGATGCAAAGAAGGAAAAGCCAACGGGTGGATGGAAAGAAGAAATTGGTACGGCAGACGGTGGGGATTGGAAGAAGGGGAGCAGTGGAGGTGATTGGAGGACAGGAGAAAGTGGTGGAGAATGGAACGACGTTGGACGAAGAAGCCAATCACCACCTCCAAGAAAATGAATGGTGTTTCCCAGATGCTAATGATACCTACCACTCTCTTGTATTCTCACGCCGTCTCCTCAAAAGCCTATTCAGGGCAAATATTTGTATGTTCAACATGCTGCCTTCCAAGGGTGAGAAGGGTCCTGGAAGGATCTATGCATGGTCATTCGTGGTGGAGACTCGGCTTCCTCTTCACACAAGATGTTTCTGGTGTATGAGAGAGAACAATGGACGTGTACAAATACAAAGATAGTGTTCACGATGCTGGCGGAGATCAGGAGCATGCTGCGTAAAGGGTCTATAGCCGCTCTGCTTTACTTGACCCGTGTGATGACTTGTTGATTGAGATTGGAAAGCGCATCCCTTGCCTCGCTTGGTGGCAACTTAGACAGGGCATCATGCGCTAATTGAGCATGATGACGAGCCAAGACTCTCGTCTTCTCCAGTCCATTTGACCTTCGCACGATTCCTAATGCTTTTTCCACATCTCCCTCCCCCTCAAATTTCCTCTTCACCATCTCCCCCAGCCCCTCTGAAGGAAATTCTTGCCATGCATACAAAATTGGGGCAGTGGCTAATCCGAGGCGTAGGTCAGCTCCTCCAGATGGCTTTCCAAACGCAGCCGAGGTCGATTGAAAGTCTAGCAAGTCATCGACCAGCTGAAAAGCAATACCGAGATTCCTTCCGTAGCTATACGCAGCATCTCGAATTATCTGGCTACTCGCCTCAATCTCTGAGCCGAACTTTCCGTCTGCAATATCGTTGGAGCCGAATCCTCCTAAGATCGTAGCAGCCCTGGCTGACTTCCCTATCAGCGCAGCCGTCTTGAGGTATGTCTTTTGTAGGTAGTGCTCAAAGACATCCGAGGAGGGTCCCTCGGAAGACATTGCATTCTGCTCCGCCGATGGAAGATCCTCTGCTGTCCAGAACGAACTGAAGGCACTCTTTTGTGATGAGATTGCTGTACCGTTGCTAGCATTTTGCGACCGAAGCTGCATTACTTCACCTTCAACAAGATTAGCGATCACAGTCGCCAGTAATTCCACTACCTCATTGTTGCGCAATCTAGCCAAGGCGACACTCGCTCGACCCAAAAGAAAGTCACCGCCTAAGATGCTAAGCTTATTGCCAAAAGCAGCAGGAGCAGACGGTTGCCCTCGTCGCAAAGAGGAGGCATCAATGACATCGTCGTGGAGTAGGGAGGCGACATGAATCATTTCCGTTATCTCTGCCAGTCGTCTTTGCGTTGGCAAGATCTTTACTTCTTTCGTATTGTTTTTGGTCAAGATGTGCAAGTCGATATTGGCTGAAGATGTCGGCGAGCCGGTCATGCTTTGCTGACCTTCAATACTCTCCATATGTGGATTAAAGTCATTGAGCACCTCTCGAGGGCTAAGAGGCTCATTGATACCCATTTCATGTTCAATCTCGACGGTTTGGTCATCACGTCTCCTTGCCTCTGTCTTTGCTCTCGCTTGTAGCTCTGGCCAAAGTGGACTGATGCCATTCGTAGCTCTTGCCATCAGCAATACTATCAGTGGTCGAATGTGTTTCCCTTCTGCTTGAAAGTAGTACTTGGCTATTGAGTCTAAGGAGGGATGGCCGCTGCCCAGTAAAGTCGAGACGTTGGACCGCAATGAGGACATTTCTTTCCCCACTAGTTCCAGAGGATCACGTATAATTGGCGGTGGTGTACTGGCCTTAGGAGAACCGAAAGGTGGCAATGGCAGTGAAGCGTCGGATTCCATCTTCGAAGGAGGTATAGGATCATCGCTACCAACTAAGTGCTTGGCAGAGTCGATCACAGCGGACCAGGTACTTTGCGGTCTGCTCGTCGCAGATAGGCGGCGTGGCGCTCTACATTGCGTAATCCGACTTGGACCAGCTAAGGATGATAGTCGAGACGCATTTAGCCTACTAGACGCTCCTATCGACAGTCTCATTGGCATGGACATGGTCACCGAAGGTAGCTTTGAGGTGTGTAATCTACCAAAAAAGTAAACTGGAACTTCCCAAGCCTAGGAAGCTTCTGGTCATAGTGTCAAAAATGAACCCGCTTGGTAAGCCAACTCTAGTCAGAACGTGTCGTACAGGGCACGGTGTGGGCCGTGCACAAGCAGCCGTAAAAGCGCCGCCGCCCTCTCCTTCAGCTCGCGAGTGGTGTCTCCATCACTTGACTGCAGCGGGGTCAATGGTGACGTCGACGAACCACCCGACCTTGGAGTGGTCAAGCTTGCAGAATGTATTCTATCGCAAGTCAGACATCTATCACCTGACATGGGGGATAGACAATCTATCAGACTACCTGATTACTTCGGCCAAGAATGGCGGTTTAGTCGCTCTCATTCGTGACCCGTCTAGACTGGTGTCACTTGGCAAAGCAGCTCTCCTAAAGCCAAAGATCCACATCTACACCAGCGCAGGCCAACTAGTGGAGAGTATTCCCTGGCTGGCTTCAGAGAAGATCATTGGTTTTGGTTTCACTTTGCAAGAACAGCTAGCAGTCGTACTGGATGATGGAATGATACGCCTTTACACCTTGCTTCAACCTTGCCCTTCTCCTCCACAGTCGACGCCTGCGTCTTCCTCCAGTCAACATGAAGATCAACGAGCATTCCGCCCGGTAGAAGCTACAAGCACCTGCTACTATACTCAACACTCTCTTGGTCAAGAAGCGACGGATGCAGGCGTGGTAGATGCAAAGATGTGGCCAGGTGGCATCGTGGCTATCTCTGGCGGTGGCAGGTTTGTCGAATGGAGGTTTCCCAAACGCAGTGAAGAGGAGAGTCTAGGCGACTCTGAGCAAGCCACGCAATACCCGCAGCTTTTGCCCCCGCTTGATCTTTCATTAGGGCAATCGAATATACCCTCATCGTGGAGCCTCATTGATCCAGACAATTCCTCTTCGGGGCTTCTGGAGATCCTCGTCTCAGCCTCGACTTCCGATACTATCGTCTCTTTGGATTCGGTGAGCGGCTCTACAGATATGAAGCTCTCTCGCGGTCCCTTCTCTGCGATACGACCGTCGCCCAACGGCAACCTACTGGCTCTCCTGACAGCAGACTTGAAGCTTTGGGTCGTCTCCTCCGACTTTCAGAGGAGCTTGAGCGAGTTCGACGTGACGCAATGTGATGCCTATCGACCCAGCACTAGTGCGCCTTCGTCAAGTGGTGAAAGTGGAATGAGGAATGCGGCAATCAGGCAGATTGAGTGGTGTGGAAACAATACAGTTGCGATTGCTTGGGAGAATGAAATCCTAATGATAGGGCCCTTCGGAGATTCGCTTCAATACTTGTACTCAGGCGCTGTCCACCTCGTCTCTGAAGTTGACGGCCTTCGAATCATCAGTCCTGATCGGCTTGAATTCATACAAAAAGTTGCAGGTGAGCCCGCATTCAGATTCAGACGAGAGAGGTGTGTCCTTACCGAGGTCGTTCTAACTAATATGATGCGCCCAACTTTTTTCCTAAGAATCGTCATCAAACGTGTTCCTGCCAGGTTCCAGTCATCCTTCTGCCATACTCTTTGATTCTTCCGAGCATTTCGCAAGAAAGAGTGCCAAAGCAGATGAGGGAATCCGAGCGATCAAGAAGGACCTGGCTATGGCCGTCGACACCTGCATTGCTGCTGCAGGGTATGAGTGGGACGTCGGTTGGCAAAGACGCTTGTTGCGAGTGAGTAGCGTAGTTGTACACCTTACTCCTCACTTTCTGACACCTCTTCTGCTGCTTAATCCGGATAGGCAGCCTCTTTTGGAAAGGCTTTCTTGGAGAATTACGACCCTACTTCCCTTGTAGACATGTCACAAACATTGAGGATACTGAATGCCACGAGAAGATACGAAGTGGGAGTGTTCACGACCTATGAGCAGTGAGTCGTTGTTGATGCAACGTGAGGCAAATGTGTACTGAAACCAGTCAAATTACTCCAGGTACAGCCTCATGGGACCCAAGAATCTCATTTCACGTCTGACGGGGCGCAATCATCATCTCTTGTCTCTGCGAATCTCTTCTTATCTGCAAATGAGACCAGACTCGATTCTGAAGCATTGGGCTAGAGGCAAGATTGCAAGGTCCAGACCTGCTACGGGCGCTCTCGCCCAAGCTGCTATCGGTGCCCCTGGAGCCAAGATAGACGACGAGATTTGCGATGCTATTGTGAAGAAATTTGAGATGCAGCCAGCAGTGAGCTATGCAGAGATTGCGAAGACGGCTTGGAATGCTGGCAGGATACGCTTAGCTACCAAGGTGAGGAAAGGGCTTTCGCTTACTACAGCGAGAAAAGGGGAGAGGAATTTGATAAAGCTGATCCTTTGCTCCGTGCTTTGCTCAGCTATTGGACCATGAGCCACGAGCGGTCGATCAGGTTCCACTGCTGCTTCACATGCATGAGAACAAGCTGGCACTCATCAAAGCGTTGGAGAGTGGCGACACGGATTTGGTGTACCATGTCTTGTTGCAGCTCAAATCGCAGCTCTCTCGAGGTGACTTCTTCCGCATCATCCAGGCCCCCATCGCTGATGCGTCTGCTCCGACTTCCGAAGCGAGCAACGGTGAGGTAGTGGGTGTTCATCAGAGTGGTGCCGCTGCCACCTCGAGCTACGTCTACCTGGCGTGCAACTTGCTTGAAAATTATGCGAGAGAGGAAGATAGGGAGTTGCTCAAGGACTTCTACTACCAAGATGACCGCAGAACAGAGAGTGCACTCCTGGTATTGGAAGAAGCAAAGGGTAAGGAAGACTTGGTAGAAAGGATCACTCTGATCAAAGACGCTCATCGTCTGTTCTCGGAAGACAAGGAGAGAAATCTGGAAGCCAAATTTACAGAGGAATACTCAAAGCTGCTTGGCTTCCAATCTGCCCTGGAAAAGGAGGAGGGGGGTAGACTGGCCTTTGTAGGACTGTCGGTAAACGAAACAATTCGACAATGCCTGATCAAAAATATGCCAAAGAAAGCGGAAAAGGTCCGAACAGATTGGAAGGTGCCTGACAAGCGATTCTGGAGTATCAAAGTGTCTGCTCTGATTAGCACTCGAGATTTAGAGAGTCTCTGGTCCTTTGCCAATGCTAAGAAGAGTCCGATCGGGTATCAGCCATTCATCTCACAACTCATCAGCGCCGGCTTTCTCAAGGAATCGTTGCGCTACGTCCCCAAATGTGCCAGTGATAAGGGTGACAGAGCGAGGCTACGGTAAGTAGTGCTTTGTTGTTTCAGGACATAGCGTTGCCCTCCCACCCTTCCTCTTTGCTAATCTCGTCCATACTCCCACATCTTGCACAGAATGCTCATTCAGAGGCTACCGCCCCAAGCAGCGCAACAGATCGCACAAGCACTCGGAGAGTAGCAGTATATTGCTATATTCATTGTTGTTGTAGTAGTAATCGTATACTTGTCGTAGAACTCTGATCGTCTGACTCTAATCGGATTTACCCTTCTTCTTTTCCTTCCCCCCGTCGGCTGATGGCGGTGGCGGCGATGACGACGAGGATGAGGATGATGACGACGACGACGACGACGATTCTGAATCGCTTTCTCCTTTGCCCTCCTTTCCAATGATCCCTAGTCTCATTATACTACTTGTCGCTCTTACCTCCCCCTTTTCCCGAGCTTCCTTTGCTTCGTGAGCTTTACGAGAAAGGAAGTGGTCTCGAACTGTCTTGATCCTATCGAGCTGTGATGAGTACGACCGATGCTGTTGGTATCAGTTGCTGCTCATCTATACATAACACGCCCTGTCCTTTCTCCCCCCCTCTCTGCATTCCCTCTTTCTCACCTCTTTGGCATGATGCAAGCACTCCATGTAGTCCTCCTTCTGAGCGATACAATCAATGGCTGCATCGGCGTTGGCATAGCACTTCTGGAATTCTTGCCAGAAAGTGAAACATCGCGATCGACCTTCCTCCACGAAGAGTAGTCAAGAGTCAGATCCCAATTCCGTCACTCTCCACGAACTCTTTCTCATTACTTACCACCGCCAAACCCAAAACCGGACTGCAAGTGAGGCAACGAGATCATTGCAAGTCAGCTCGAGCTGGGCATCTACCTCTAAACACCCGCACCTCCCACTATCGATGCACTCACGGCCATTGTGTGTGTCGAAAGAGTGACTGTTTGGGTGGATCACTGGCGGGTCAAGTCAGAGGTAGAGGCACGGCGCACGATAGCTGTATTGTGGTGCCCTGGCTAGCTACGAGTTAGTATTCTCGGCCGAGTGCTGACCATGATTGGATGCGATATCGCGCGTGGCGGTCAGTAGAGCATCTCACAAAAACGTGGCCCGACCAAGTGATCAGAATTAGACCCGCGAGCGAGAAGAGCCTATTCAACAGAGCTGCGGCTTGTTTCGTCCATCTTTTCTTTTCTTCTTCAACCTGCAGCCTGTGAGTAATGGCGGTAAGCGAGAGGACAGAGGCAATGTGCGTGATCATGACCACTGATGCGAGCAACATCTTTACAGTAAACTACTTGCCCTTGTATCCGCATAGACGAGATCATCGGTGGCTCTTTCACATAAACAACTTACAACTTCGAATTTAAAAGGGTTTTTGATCCTCTTTCGTATTCCACTTCATTCAAAATGGGTATCTCTCGTGCTACAAAGGAAGCTTGGTTCATTAAGCTCAATGAGCTCCTCGACAACTACCCTTCCATCTTTGTCGTCAATGTCGACAATGTTGGATCTCAACAAATGCACCAAATCCGATCGTCTCTACGAGGAAAGGCTGTCGTTCTGATGGGAAAGAACACCATGGTCCGACGTGCTCTTCGAATGGTGTTGGCTGAAAAGCCTCAATTCGAACGATTGATGCCATTCGTCAAGGGTAACATTGGATTCGTCTTCACTTCGGGTGACTTGAAGGAAGTTCGATCGGCAATCTTGGCCAACAGAGTCGCTGCCCCCGCTCGTGCTGGTGGTTACGCCCCTGCCGACGTCATTGTCTCGGCTGGTAACACTGGTATGGAGCCCGGTAAGACTTCCTTCTTCCAAGCTCTAGGAATCCCCACCAAGATTGCTCGTGGTACGATTGAAATTGTATCTGACGTCAAGGTTGTCAATGCTGGAACTCGTGTCGGATCTTCCGAAGCCATGTTGTTGAACATGCTGAACATTTCGCCTTTCACTTACGGAATGAGCGTTGTTCAGATCTTTGACGCTGGTCAGGCCTTTGGCTCGGAAGTGTTGGACGTTGAGGAAGATGTTCTTATTGACCGATTCGTCTTGGGTATCAAACAAATTGCCTGCCTTTCGCTCGCATTGAACTACCCTACGATTGCCAGTGTCACTCACTCGCTCGTCAACGCCTACAAGAATCTCATCGCTGTCTCTTTGGCCACCGACTACGAGTTTGAAGGATCTGCCAAGGTGAGTTTTTTTTTTCTTGTTTCTCGCGTGTGCTGTAAAGTGTTCGATCATGGGCAAAGGCAGGAGAAAAGGGGGAGGAGACGAGAACGAGCGGGGAAAAAGACGACTTGGCTTGTCCACAAGATGGCTAAAATTACACTGAAAATTCGGACGAGTCGAAAGATCGATGACCGAAAGTAGCTTCGTGCTATTTCTTTTGCTGATGGTAGCCGGACGGCAAAAGAGGGTGGGGGGAGATCGAGAATTGGTCTACAGAAACTTGTTTTGCCCTT
The DNA here is from genome assembly GCA_026210745.1 of Exobasidium rhododendri. Taxonomy (NCBI): domain Eukaryota; kingdom Fungi; phylum Basidiomycota; class Exobasidiomycetes; order Exobasidiales; family Exobasidiaceae; genus Exobasidium; species Exobasidium rhododendri. The sequence continues at coordinate 4,388,027 of CP110630.1, forward strand.
TTCTCGCGCTCAATTTTGCTGACTATTTTCTTGCTTTACTCTTCCACAACAGGCCAAGGCTTACCTCGCCGACCCCTCTGCATTTGCAGCCGCTGCTCCTGTCGCTACTGAATCTGCTGCTGAGGCTGCTCCTGCTGCCGCTGCTGCAGAGGAGAAGAAGGAAGAGGAAGCTGATGAATCTGACGACGACATGGGATTCGGTCTCTTCGATTAAGAGGAAGAACTCAATGTATTGTACATTCATACTCGATTGTCAATCAAGTCCTTTTTTTGTTCTCAAATCCTCCCTTTTCTTTTTCTTGAGTGATCAGGAGAGTCTCTTCTAATTGTGTCCTTTGTGTGTTCGAGGTGCATATGGGCTGGGCGAGGTGATGTTGCGCTCATCAAAGGCGCTTGGGAAATCATATTTCCTTTCACGTGGAAGATCTTGAGATTTTCTGGGGGATTCGCGGCGCTAAGCTCTCTCAACGGTTGAGCCTGGCTCTAGCTTTTTTACCCCGCCTGACCTTCGTCCCATCTTCGCCTGTTGTCTACCGTCCTTTTCGCTCATCCGGTGGCTATATCACAAAAGCGATCCTTTCCGATAGATTCCCACTCTTTCTCGACTTCTGTTAGAATCTTTAGATAGAAATCTATACCGAAACCCCCCCGTCGATGTCGTTTTGGTCTTCAGCATTCAACGCCATGGCAGTGGTGACTCGAACCTTGACTTATTCGGCGGGAGCCTCCTTCTTGCTCCTCTCGCTACTCTCACCAAGATCGCGAAGGGCAAGAATGTACTTGAATGTCTTCCTTTACGTCCTTTCGTTAGGTGCTTGCTCAGTGTTGGGAGTGGTTGTATCTCCGATCATGTATCTTTCCAGCCACACTCGACTGAACATCAATTGGGTGGTCGCAAGGTCTTTCCACCAATTAGCGGGTAGCTTGATTGGACTCAAATTTAGACTGGAGGGAGGAGAGAAGTTCGAGAAAGCAAGACCAGCGGTACTTGTGGGAAATCATCAGACTGGAATAGACATCCTGTACTTGGGCCGAGTGTTTCCGAAGCAAGCAAGTATCATGGCCAAGCAAGAATTAAAGTACGCGCCTATTCTTGGTCAATTCAGTGAGTGACGATGAGACTTGGCAAGCTTTTGAAACATCACCACCATGATTCGACACTGACTCCTGTCTGCAGTGTATCTTTCCGGAGCTGTATTTGTGGATCGCAAGAATCGACACGATGCTGTCAAGACTTTCAACCAAGTCTCCAAAGCGATGAAAGACAAAAATGTAAGGAGGAGCTACGTCGATTCCTTTGGCGTACGTTTTGCTCATTTTCTTACCGTACTCAAACTTTCCTCCAAAGCTCTCTTTGTGGGTTTTCCCTGAAGGGACTCGATCGAATCTCCCCTTCCCCGACTTGTTGCCCTTCAAGAAGGGAGCATTTCATCTAGCAATCCAAGCACAAGTCCCGATAGTACCTGTCGTTTGCGAAAATTACCATCGATTCTTCGATGGCAAGACTCGATTCGAGAGCGGTACAGTAAGAATACGAGGTACGTCTTTCCCCAGGGCTAGCCTTTTTTTATCGTAGCGAAAATTGCTAACAAACTGCCTCCACTACTTCCTCCAGTACTGGATCCAGTAGAGACGAAAGGCCTCAAGCCAGAAGATGTGACGGATTTGACGACGAGAGTCAGAGAGCTGATGTTGGCAGAACTACAACAGATGGACGCTGATTTGGATTCTGCCGACGTCGCCTCATCGACTTCTTCAGCGACAAATGAAGCTAGAACTGGAGTCAAAGCGCAATCAATCTCTGTGCCCAAGCTAGGCGGGGTGGCCAAGTTAATGTCATATCTGGTCGGAACAGGCTCGGGTGAAGATGTCGCCAAAGAAGCTGCTAAGCAGCGGGAGAGGTTGATCAAGCCTGGAACGTCTGGTGAAAAGCCACAAGATTTCAATTTGGTGTCCGAAGCTGCGAAGAGTCAAACTACGGCCACTTCTTCCTCCCTCACACAGGATGCGCATCAAAGGTCAGCGAAGAAGAGTCCAAGCAACACGTCCGATGACACTGACGAAAGCGTCGTTGTCGTCAAGCATCCTTGAGGGTCAGCAGCAGTAGATGGAAAAGGAAGCGAGTAATCCGCAGGTGATATTACCTTCCATGCGTCTTTCCCTTCAAACGAGCCATACCCGTCAAATGTATATTTACGAACAACGACCAGGAGATGATGGGGCCTGCCCTTTTCCCCTCCCTTCCTCCCTTTCTCCCCCTTCCTGAAAGCAATACACAAATAACTACAATTACGCGTTCCTTTTCCTCCACCCCCATTCCCTAACTCCGCGAGAAGAGCAAAACGAAATAAGCATCAAGATCGCCTCTTGTAGAAATTCATCCTTTCCTGGTCTTCGTAGATATCCTCACTGCAGCAAAATGGCATCCCTTGTCGCTTCGTCGTCTTCTGACACAATCGAACCACACTCCTCCTTTCAGATTTCTCATCGAGGTCAAAGGTATGACGTTGTGGTGGAAAGCTCTATGACACTCGGATCATTCCAAAACGAGATCGCTGAGTTGACAAAGGTGGACGCCACCCATCAAAAGTTACTACTCTCTGGTCCGTTGCGCAACGCACTGTCAAAGTGTAAGGAGAATGAAGACAAAACATTGCAGGACTTGAAGCTATTGTCGGAGGATGTCTCGAAACCTTTCAAGGTTATGCTGGTAGGACCTACGAATGATGAATTGAGTTCGGTACAAAGAGGAGATTTAGAAGCAGAGAAGCGCAATAGACCAAGGCAGTATCACCCCAGTATGCTTCGTGGAGGAAAGGTGAGTCTTCTGATAGGATCAGGAGTCGAAGGAGGCTGGGACACTCCGAAAGAGAAGATGAGTTTCCAGCAGGTTGAAGAAAGATAGGGCGCTGACCACTTCCTTTTTTTTTACAATTTTCTCCCTCAACAGCCAAGGAACACGAACAAAGCAACATCGGGAAGCCCCTTTCATGCTCTCAAGGTGCACCCAATATCGCCGCCAGCTTCACCAGAATACGCTCTTGTACTTTCACGACTACAACAGCTCAGTACCGATGCGGCAGTACTCCACGTTTGTCATTTACATTCATTTCAGATCGGAGAATTCACAGAACTACTCCCCCATGAACACCCCAATCTACTAGGTCTCAACGAGAACATGGGACAGAGAATCAGTGTGAGATTGAGAACGACGAACCATTACGATGGACTGATACCATACAGAGACACAAGATCGGTGCTCCTACACGAATTAGCTCATAATAAAGTGAATGATCATCCACCGGAGTTCAAGATTCTCAATTCGGAGTTGAACGCTCAAGTGGAAGCTTATGAGAGAAGAGCAAAGGCAGGAACGAATTACCTATCCGACATGGACTTTTATGTACCAGCTGAAGGGAGCGGCGTTGGTCAAGACGGCGTAGCAGAGTTGTCTCATTCTAACGTGCTAGGTGGCAGTCAAGGTGACGTGGAAGGCGGTGACCTGCAGAGCAGGCGGCAGAAGGTCCTCATGGCGACAATGAAGAGACTGGAGAAATCAGAAGCAGAGATTGAAAAGGGGTGTGGATCGGCGGCCTGAAGTGGGTAACGAATTTGTATCACAGCTTCATCGTCATCATTTGTTCGACACTTCACGACGTATACGTCTTCGATGGAAGGGAGGGTCCCGGACTTTGCTGTCTTTGTCGGAATGAATGACTTGCGAGGGGACCGATGTCTTTGTCAACCTAAGAACATCATACGATGGATAGGTATGTCTGCTCCTTTCCATCTGAAGGAAGATTGTGTCGTTTGTATAGGACTCGAATGAATGCATTGACGTCCACCTTCATTCTTCTTGCAAACGTTGACGACTTCACCTTGGCCTCCGTGTTTATTTCGAGCACGAATGCTGCATCGTTTCGAACTTCTAGGTTGCATTCCTTCAGCGACAGTCTTCTTCCTTGTCCTTCACCACGATAAAGAAGCATTGAGGTGCGATCAGCTGCGCCTTCTCCCTTTCTCCCTTCTAAGCCAGATGCAAAAGGATTTATCTAGAATTCAAGTGACCGGTCAAAATCTTCTTTGATGTGTTCTCGCATTCCCTTTGCCATGAGCGGTCGCTTGAGTCCGCTGGCCGTGATCTCGGTCATGTAGCGAAACGGCATGGTGACCTGAAGGAGAGGGACAAGATGAAGTCAGACACTCTTGCTAGTAAAAGAAAAAGAGGCGCTTGCATCAGGACAGAGAAGAAGAAAGACTCACTGATTCGCCCCGTCCGAAACGAAGTTCGGGATGATCGATCCACTCTATTGCTCCGTTCGGTCCTTTACTTTCCGTGCCAGGTAAGTTGAGCGCCTTTCCGTCCTCCACAACTGTTTTCGTCACTCCAAGAGCTCCATCCGTCGTCATTTGAACAGTTCCCAGATGCCGGCTAGGGAATCCCATGGCTCTCAGGTGTCCAGTGCGATCTCGAGGTGGATCGTCTCCCAAGATGCCTCCTAAGAGGAAATATCGAAAAGGGCCACCTCCAGTACTTGCACTGTGTTGCTCAGATGGGGAAGCGTCTATTATGGACAGTGGAAAGGGTGACTTTGGATCCAGTAGACAAATCTGATCAATGGAAATGTTGTTCTTTCGTGCCATTTCGAGGATCCCTTCCGAATGAACTTCAAAATGTGCCACTGGTTCAGCTTGGTGACGAGGTGATGTTGAAGCTTTCGATGATAGTGCATCGTGAAGCGCTTGCTTAGATGCGTGGGAAATAAGGCCAGTGAAGTGAACTGTGGATCCTGGTCCGACCATTTTCAGCATCTGACTGTATTCCAAAAGTGCCCAGTAGGGGAAAGTGGTAGGTGAATTGGGATCGGCATCCAGGTCTTCCATATGCTCCACTATGTACTCTGGTCTCTGTATCGAGGTCATGACGTCCAGGTCAGTGAGATTTGTATGTTGTGTAGGTTTGCGGTCTATCGTCGTCACAAAGTCGTGCAAAAGAGCGACGAAACTTTATGTAGAGATGTGCAAAGGCTTAATGGCAGAGCGGTGTGCCTGCCTTACCTACCTACTTTAGAAGAACCAAAGTCCGGGAAAAAAAACTAGAAGAAATATTGAAATTCGCAGTCAGCAGCATCTGTGCACTCTACGCCCGTCCACTCCCACACTAAGAAGCGCGTGAATAAAGCGCGTCCTTTGGAGCAATCTTACACACAACACGACTGATGAACAACGTCCTATACACCTCTTAATCATCTCGATCGCTCCGACGTTCCTCCTTCTGCCAAGCTGTAGTGCCAGTGCGAACACTATAGGCAGCTACTACCTCAGAAGAACGCACAGGATGGTACGTGAAGCTTCTGTGCCACGCAGAAAGAGCGCTCTTGCATCCATGAAGAGGAGCGAGGCACAAGCACAAGAACAGCTTCGAGATACAAAGGAGAGCGCCTTCGGCAAGAGCATGAATGATGAGTATGAGATTAGTCCAGAAGACAATATTGATGTCAGCGATGATTCAAACGCAAGCGAAAAGCCAGTGAAGAAGAAGTTCAAGGCCGACAAGAAGGTGCGAGCAGGAGATGCAGCAAGAGTGCTTGCCATCTTTGAGTCGGAAGGAGAGACTAGCAAGGTGGGGTGCAGCCCCCCTTGGAGGAAGCACGACCTGTCCTACCATCGACCGCTTCTTCTGGAGGATGGAGGAGTAGGGAGGAAAGGGAGATGCGACTTGCTACAATGGTTCGACAGTGTCAGCACCAGACGATCTATGCCTTGGAGAAAGACTTGGATAGATCCAAGCACGGTTGAGGATAAGGGCGAGCTGCGGGAACTGTTGAAGAGGCGAGCATACGAAGTCTGGATTAGTGAGATCATGCTTCAACAAACTAGAGTACAGACTGTGATAAGCTACTGGACCAATTGGATCGAGAAATGGCCGACGATTGAAAATTTAGCCATGGCGAAACCAGATGAAGTCCTGAGTGCTTGGAGGGGTCTAGGATATTACAGTAGGGCTACACGAATTCATACGGCCGCCAAGAAAGTAGTGGAAGATGCGGAAATGCAAGGTCTACTGCCCGAGACTGCAGAATCACTGGAAAAGAAGGTGCCTGGAGTGGGAAGGTACACGGGAGGTGCGATCTCGTCCATCGTGTTCGGGAATGCAGCGGCCATGGTAGATGGGAACGTGTTGAGGGTGCTCAGTCGGCAACTAGGCGTCTATGGCGATGTCAAGGGATCGAAGCAGGTGATTGACTTGCTCTGGAAGGCTGCAGATGTTCTGGTGAAGAAGGTAGCCACAGATGCGTGTCTTCAGGATGAACGTGTGAAGACAGAAAGAAAGGAGACAAAGAGTGATCGACCAGGAAGGTGGGGTCAAGCGTTGATGGAGCTTGGGAGTACGATCTGCACACCCACTCCCGTTTGTCGAACGTGTCCCATCACAGCCACCTGTCGAACTTTCGGCGAGGGTAGAATTCTAGCCGACAAGAAACGAAACACATCGCATCAATCGAAAGCAAGAAAGGGTGACATCACCGACGTAGAGGACCTTTGCGCGGTGTGTGAGCCATTTGAGGAGACTGCTGACTTGGACGAGGAGGACGGATTGGAGTGTGCTGGAGAGAAGAAGCAAGCGCTTGGCAAGGGAGGCGATAAGCCGGCGACCGCGAGGGCGAAGCAAGCAACCCTGTCCTCCTTTGCTTTTACCAACAGATCATCCGCTTCTAGCAAGAAGCAGACGATGACGACGACGGGGAAGGTCGAGATTGACTCCGCTGAGGACTGGAAAATTGTGGAAGATTACTCCAAGAAGTTTCCCATGAAGGTCATCAAGAAGACTGTGCGTCAGCAGGAAACGATCGTATGTGCGATACGCAATCAAGATGGTAAGTATCTCCTTCACCAGAGACCAGAAAAGGGTGAGTCATTGGAGGAGGGGTCTTTATTTACTTTGTCTACCAATGCTCAAGCCGATACGGATCCCTTGCCTTCGCCGTGATCAGGACTGCTGGCGGGGCTGTGGGAGCTGCCCAGTCGTGTCCTGCCCGAGAGTAATGACAGCGTTGCATCGGCCAGAAAGGAGCAGGCCATCGCTTTCGTCAAATCAGCCCTGCTCGATCCTGCCGCTGAATGTCAACAAAGGGGTGAAATCGCGGCGGTTCCTTGGCTTTTTTCACATCTCAAATTGACCATGCATGTCCATCTCTTCCTTGTTGAGACAGAGGACGAAACCTCCGGTCGGTGGGCAACAAAGCGCGAAGTAGAAGACGAGAGCATGGGAACAGGGATGAGGAAGTGTTGGAGTCTGGTCAAGGATCTCTAGGGCGTAATCATGTTCTGTCTATATTATATCGCATCTTTGAAGCAGTCGATTTTTACATTGTGAGGGGAAAGAGGTGGGGGGGGGGGCGGGGTATAAGTTGCTGCTACTATTATACATGACACTAATAGCCCTCCAGGTCGAGCGCTTCCAAAGCTAAGCCGGCATCATCGTCATCATCGTCGTCGTCATCTTCTTCTTCGTCCTCATCATCCTCGTCTTCTTCCTCGTCGTCTTCTTCCGACTCTCCGTCTTCGTCTGCCTCTTCCTCATCCTTCCCTGCAATCTCGTTTCCGAAGCTGCTGCTCTGACTTCCGTGCTTGCGATGACTAGAATCAAGGAAAGACTCCGTCGATTGCTGCTGCTGCTCCTCCTCCTCCCGCTGCTTGCGTTCCAATTCTTCTGGTTCAGAGTAGTACTCTTCCTCAGAGATGACTTCGTCGGAGTTCCTATCGATCTCGTGTCTCTTTAGCACTGGGATTGCCTCACTGATACTCCTTCTCAAGGCCACTGGACGGTGAGCGGCGGCGCTTGTTTCTGAATCGGCTGTCTGATGTGATAAGTGAGCACCGAGAGGCTCACCTTCCAGACGATGCGGATCTACCCTTTCCTCTTCGTTCGACTGCGTCTCCTGAACGTGAGGATCCGCATGCAGGCCAAGTCCATGCAATGCGCCGCGCGAAGAGACCGGTTTGACTGCCTTGGATAAAGGACCGGAAGCTCTGGGTGTTGCACCGTTCGACAGGTGAGAAGGCCTGGTAGGGGTCGATGAACCAAAAGAACTTCGTCGACTCGAGGAGTGAAGGAGGCCTTTCTCGTCTGGTGATCTCGACTTGTTCCCTTTCCAGTCTGTATCGTGCCCTTCTTCGTCTTCAGGTACCGGCAGATCGTTCTCGTTCGCTAAATTGGCTCCAATGAACTCCAAGTGACTACTGGATGGCGACGTAGGGAGGCTAAGAAGTTTGTTTGATAGATTGGGAGATTGTTCAGCAGTCGAAACCTTTCGACGAGGTGAGCCCTGTGAAGAGCCAGGTCGAGAGTTGCTCCGTAACATGTCGCTGTGGTAGTGGTGTGGGTGTAGAGCGTGACTGTGTGTACTAATGCGACCTGTTCGACTGGATGGCCGCGAAGATGAAGGCGAAAAGAGGTTGCTACTTTCCCTCGAGTGGAACGTGGAATGCGGCTGTGAGGTGACAGAGGACAACGATGACGATGACGGTGGGTGGGGAGGCGGTGGAGGAAGTTTCGGGTCTAGCTCGAAGCGTAATCGAAGTGTAGGATGCTGAATCGGTAGAGTTCCGACCCCGTAAGTGAGCGCTGATGGTGAGGCTGCACCACTCAGAGGTAGGACGTCGCCACTTGTCTCTTGTTTGTGACCTTGCGCATGCGAGCCTCGATCGTTGTTCGCTTTCTCCTTTGCAGCGACAATTACATCATAAGGATCTTTGAGCCGTTTAAGCGGACTTGGATCGGTCCAAGTCCAATCAGGTATAAATCTTCGTGAAGGCAGTAGTACTCCATCCGGCTTACCAAACTTTTCCACAAAGCCCACCTGATACTGGAGGACCTCTTCGTCCTGGCCCAGGCTCCTACTTATCTCATCAACAATAGCACGAATTGACCAGGCTTGCACTCTTCGCAAGATAGCTACCAAGAGCGTACTAACGCCTTGACCATCCAGGCAGTGAATATACAGAGGTAGTTGTCGAGAGTCCAGGAGATGCTAAGAGGAGATGATTAAGTTAATGCCGCTGACACAGAGACATTGTGGCCTCGTCGCATTGCTCACCAATAGTGCCTCGCCTGCTGCCTCCTTGCTCAGCCCACCTCCGTCATCCTTTGGCTTTTCACACTTGACATGAACCAATGAGACGCCCGAACTTTTCGCCCAATCTGCTACAGCTTTGTCCAGCACTTCGAGTGGCTTTGGTGTAAGCGAAAGAACCGTTTTCAGCCGAAGTCTCGAGAGGAAGGGTATGTTTCGACGATGTGGAAAGGCGCCTCTGTAGATGGACTGCGTTAACACTGGACTGTTCGCTGAAATGTCGACAGGGTGAGCAACAAGACTGAAGCGGAGGGGTGCTATCAAAGGTGTCAACTGCCCTATGAAAGGACCGCCGTCACTGACATTGACTAGTCCGCCCCGACCCACTCCTCCCACTGCTTCCATTCTGTGTCAAGGCTACTTGAAAGGCAATGGAATGATGCAGCTGGAGCGTAGCAACATAGAGTGCTATAACCAAGTGGGGAAGGTTGATTCACGTGTTCTCTCAATTGGAAGTCGCTGGGAGGGATGGCGGGGAAGTAAGAATGACGATAACAAACTGCATACATGGCCCATCGCTCATCAACACAACAATCTCAGTAACCTTACGTGCAGGAACAGGGATAGCGACTAGATCTTCGCAGGCCTACCCAGCTCACTCGCAGCGGACCTGTGATGGCTTTTGACCTAGATGCTTGTATAGTTCAATTGTTGCAAAAGCAATTGTTGGGGGAAGCGTTGCTACGTGAAATATGCGAAAAGACAAAGGAACTTCTCATGAGAGAGTCCAATGTCGTTCACATCTCTTCACCAGTCACAGTCGTCGGAGACATCCATGGGTGAGAGGGTGAAACTACAATCGGGGACTCACGGCTTGACTGACGCTCTTCTGTACGAGCCAGTCAATTCTACGACTTGATCGAGATCTTCCGGATAGGCGGATACTCGCCACATACCAATTATCTCTTCCTGGGTATGTCCAAGGAATTCCCTCATGATTTGCCAGAAGGAGTTTACTAACAGGCTAGTCTGTACTCCCATCTCAGGCGATTACGTAGACAGAGGGCTGTTCTCGGTAGAGACGATCTCGCTCCTTACATGTCTCAAGTTGCGCTATCCTGATCGAGTCCAGCTCATACGAGGCAACCACGAGAGCAGGGCAGTCACGCAAACGTACGGCTTCTACACCGAATGCACTCGCAAATACGGAAATGCAAACGTATGGACTTACTTCACCGACATGTTTGACTTTTTGACGCTGTCAACAGTGATTGACGACCAGATATTCTGTGTGCATGGAGGTGAGATCCTGAAGTCATGGCTGTCCTCTGTTTAAAAGTTACATTCTCTTCTGACTCGCAAAGCTTGCAGGTCTTTCACCCTCCGTTCACTTCATCGATCAGGTCAAGGTTATAGACAGATTTCGAGGTGCGTCTTCGTATCGAACTTACACTTCTCCCATCGTGTTGCCTCCTTCTCATCTACGAAATGCCTCTACACCTCACCCCCACAGAGATCCCACACGAAGGACCCATGGCCGATTTAGTGTGGTCGGATCCAGATCCAGACAAGGAGGAATTTGCCATCTCACCAAGGTTCGTGCTTGCAAGCACACGTACACGCTTTGCGTGATGCTGACAATCCTCCTTCTACTTCTTCCACTGTACTTGCAGGGGCGCCGGGTTTACATTTGGGTCTTCGGTCGTCAAGCACTTCCTAGCAAGGAACAACATGTCACACATCTTACGAGCTCATCAACTCTGCATGGAAGGGTTCTCGGTACTCTATGATGATCGCTTGAGTACAGTATGGAGTGCTCCGAACTACTGCTATCGATGTGGAAATTTGGCAAGTATCCTTGAAGTCGGACCAGGTGGATCGAAGCACTTTAACACTTTTGAAGCAGCGCCGGAGAATGAAAGGGATGGTCCAGCCCAGGCTGCACAAGCAGCACAAGCAGCCCAGGCAGCCCAAGCCAACGGCGAGGTGTTCAAGGTCAGTACGATGTAGCTCGTTGAAGAGTGGGTGGTGTGGAGAGTACTAAAATTTCTTTCCCCTTTCTTCCTTTTCTATCCTGCCCTCTTCCTCTTGCAGCCACCACAAGTCGAATACTTTCTATGACACTATCCCAACCTGCAATATCCCCATCAGCATCGCATGCTTCACTACCCCCTCATTAGAAAAAGTGGCCAGAAAGATCTCACTTCACAAAGACAACTCTGCTCTCTATACCCTGCATCTTTCCCTCCCACAAGAGTAATAAAGGCTCACCGCATTCAATATAAGATTCAATTCATCAATAGCTTAGTGACTAGATAGACTGAGGGGTGTGTAAAAGTGTGCGGCGGGAGAAATGACGTGAGGTCCGTAATAAGAGTACGAAGAATGCTGCTCTGGTAGGGGCAGAGAGGACTTGCACTCAATCTCTGTTGCCCCTTTGTCTGGCAATCTTTTCTATCGTTTCAGTGGCATCGTCAATGTTTGCCTCTTTACCCAGGATGATGACCACTCCACCATAATCTCTTGGAATCTCGATCAAACAATCCGTCTGATTCTCAATTTCCCGGAGTCCGGCCCCTCCTCTTCCAACGATCCTTGGGATTGACCTTTGCGGTATTTCAATCGTTCCAATGGAGTCAAAGCTTTTCAATTTGCTCACTTGATTTTCTAGTTCTAGAATGGCTTCTTCTATTGAAGGCAACGATCTACCGCTCAACGACCAAGAGACTGGTTCGCCTTTAATGGAAGTGGACAGGTTCCACTTGTCGATCTTGATAGAAAACATGCCGATGGTGTCCTCGTCGTCGTCGATTCGAGCACTCGACGTCGCGTCTGGCTTCTGATGACCGACCTGCTCGGCCAAGGGGGCGGCGTTCAATCGAGGCATGTCAATCGAGACACCGTAGTCACTGCGTAGTTGCCGGAGAATGGAGCTACTTGCCAGTCGATCTGCAACCCCTCGGGGAATGGAGATGACCTTTGAATTGGATGCAAATGACTCGGCAATTTCTGCCTTGAGAGCGTCACAGTCCGCTTTCGATCCTTGAATCTTGACGATGCTCTCCTTCGCGGCGTCTTTCAACTCATCGGCATTGCTGACCTCAAAGTCGTTGTACTCTCTCCAAGTGGGCACGATGATCTTGGCAGACTTGTAGATGGCTTGCAACTCTCGAATTCTGCCCATCAGCGAGCGTTGTTGGCCAGGCGCTACAACCACTCCTACGACTACGCGATCGCCAAACTCTTTGGCAAGCTTCTCCAACTCCACCTTTACCTTTCCTGCCAAGTCGGCTGGTCCTCGGACAGTGACTATGTCGCCATCGCCACCCTCACCACCACCACGTCGAGGAAATTGAATGAGCTGAGCAGCAGTCTTGGAGTCACTTGGTCCTCCCACGCTAGCAATGATGTCGCGCAAATTCTGACCCCCTGGTCCTATCAGTTGACCGTGGAATTTGGCGGGAATCTGAATAGAGTAAGACGCCTCGGAATCCACATCTGCTGCCACGGCCAGGATCTCTTTCTTGGCCGCAGCAATGGCTGCCTTTGTTCCTCGAAGTCGAATCGATGTAGTGCCCTCTTGTCCATTCTTGCCACCGTCTTCTCGATCGACATCGATCTGTGCGTCGGTCTCGTCTCGGATTCGATTTACGTTCGCACCTCCTTTGCCCATGATTCGTGCGATGCTCTTGGAACTGACGGGAACGGTGATCACGTTGTTGTTCTCCTTTTCGTACTCGATCAATTCCAACAGTTCAGCCTTTGCGCCTTCGACACCCTTCTTGCCTCCCTTGATGACTATCTCGTCGGACTTCTGTTCGCTGTTCTTGCCGCCTTCCCCTTGGCTTGGGAAGTTGATTCGAACGGCGTAGTTGTCTTGTAAGCGAGTGACGTACTTGCCCCCTTGACCGATGATCGAGCCGTGAAGGTTCGGTGGCACCTTGAGCGTCAGCGAAGTCTCGTCCGCCAACTTTTCTGCCTGTCCCAAGATACGCCTCTTTGCCTCTTCTACGTTTTCCTTTCTTCCAACGATGACCACCTTTGCTTTGGGTGCTTTCTTGCCAGTACTTTCGGCAGCACTGCTGTTGCTATCGCCAAAGTCGATGCGCACTCCCAGGTCTTCTCTCAACTTTGTCACGCCAGATCCACCCCGACCGACGATGTGAGGAATGTGCTGTGAGTCGATTGTGAACTCGACAGTATGGCCGTTGACGATGGAGTCTTGCTCGGCTTCCTCAGCTATCCTTCGAATCTCGCTGACCACTCTTTGCACCTCGTTGCTAGGTCCACGAATGGTGACAATGTCTTCCTCGCTAGTACCTTTACTTCCTCCTGCACTCGGTCCAGAGGAACCCAGCTTCACAGCGACCAATCTTTCCTCTCCAATGATGGCATTCAACGTTGTTCCATTTGGTCCTAAGATGGCGCGATGGAACTTGGCTGGAACATCGACCGTCTCCGTCTTGAGGTCGGCGGCCTGCTTGCTCACCTTTTCCATCTCCTCCTTCACGCCCTCAAGGATGCCAGCGACGGCAGCATCTCTAGCCTTCTTCTCTTTGGGCAAGCTTTCAATCACAGCTACGTCACTCAGAATGACAGCAACGTCAGATCTTGCCTCTCCGCTGGCATCACCGGTAGGCGTAGGGGGAAAGATTACGTCGACGCCCATCTTGGAGAATTGATGTAAGCCAGCTCCCTTCTTGCCGATGATGAATCGATGAAGGAGCGGGTCGATCTCCAACACCGAAACGAACGTCGGGGGAACACTCTTCACCAGTGTCTCCAATTGCGATCGAATTTGTGCCACATTACCAGCATCGGCACCCACAATTTCAATCTGTGCCGTTCCGGAAGACTCTACAATGGCAGGCCTCGGCACAAAGACTTGGACAGCTTGCTCCCTAGGCAGCTTTCCACTGACGCTCAACCATCGTAGCAAAACTTTTGCATGCTCTAGGTTACGATGAGCAGCAGCTACGTCCACGATCTCCACGCGCACTGCATTGGCTTTCTCCATGGCAGCCGTCAAGGCGAGCGGTAATCGAGCTTGCGGTCCTCGAATGGTGACGTTGTCCGATGGGTCATCGATGGAAGCCAATTCAATGCTGCAAGACGTAGATGAGAGAATCTCCTGAGCCGCTTCCCCAACCAAGAACCGATGTTGACGCTTTGGAATGCTAATCTGAAGCGTTCGAAACGTTCTCTTCATTTCTTCCACTTGTCTTTCGATGGATTGAACTGTAGAAGTGACCGCCTCACGATCACCGCTGACTATGATGCTTAAATCCCGTTCCCGTCTGGGTTCGCTGACGTCCGCTTCTGCTTCTTTGGGAGGCAAAAAGGCGGCACGAGGTGGTACTTTGATCGTCACGTCGCCTTGGTCCAACGGAGTCGCATTGCTACCCTTCGCAATAGCAATAAAGGGATAAAAGACAGGATCGATATGAGTTAGACGTTGCGTAGTTCGAGAAGTCTTTTCAGACACGATTGCGGAGATCATGTCCTTGGCGGTACGAGCATTTATCTCATCACCATCGATCGTGACAGAAATTTGTTCGTCGAGGTCATAATCAACGTCACCGGAAGGCTTGGCCCCTTGAGCGTTGGCACCACCCTCCTGCTTTGGTATAGTGATGTTGACTCCGGTCTTTTCTCGGATCTCTTTCAAGTTTTTCCCTACCCAAGCAGAGACGATAGGAGAATTTTTGGTCAGCACATTGAAAGGATGAAAGGAAAAGGAATTAGCAGGTACATCTTACCTTTGGCACCAATGACATAGGCGGCCAGAGAGGCAGGGATCATGACCGACAGTGTGACCTGTGATTGAGCTGTCAGTAATGATAGTGGCAAGCAGGCAAGCTACTTCTTCGTCATAGTCACACTCACATTTCTGGCCAGACCAACGGTCAAGTCCTTTCTGGCAGCCTTGACCAATGATTCTTTCGGACCCCTTACTACAAAGGTAGTGGAAGATCTAGTCGATGAAGCTTCGATATTGACATCCTTATTCTTGTACTCAAGTTGCAGTCGGGCCATGACTTTTTTCATCAATCGTGATGACTCTTCCGAGCTTGGCATTGAGAACGTCTCTTGAAACATGGCACGCTGGATCACCGGAGCATTTCCCGTCCAGATTGGAGCAGCAGGAGCAGCGCCTTGGAGTTGAGGCTTCTTGCCCCACTGACCTTTGGCAACTGGAGCACCAGCGCCGAGAGAGGGGAAAGCGGATTCCGAATTGCTGTAGAGGGGACAGCACACCTCTGTTAGCTCTACGAATGCACCGCTTTGACATACACACAGCTCTCACAAGTCAGGTTGTCTTGTGCCATTTGCGCGGCTGTTGGAGACCGAAGCAAAACCATTACCATTACCGTTCACAGGTGCATCTACCTTGACTGCTGGAAAAGGATCCTGAGCAGAAATGGAGGGAAAGGGATCAAGAGCGGGAGCAGAAGACGATTGAGGAGCACTGGCAGCCTGCTGCTGTTGGTGCATAGCTTGGAGTTCGGCAGCGGAGACCATGACGGGCAAGAGACAGTTGACGGCGACAATAAGAGACGATAGTGACCAGGTGTTTTTCTTCTTTTTGAAGTACTATCTTCGCATACAAAGAAATGAGATGGGAAGAGAGTGAGCGTTTTGTTGCAGCGGTGCTTGTAAGAGATTGGCGACTCTGTGTGATATTCAGAAGATTACCTCTCATATTTGCACACCAACTCTTCCAGGAAGCTCCACGCCCAGACTTGACACGCGAATGGACTGTGCATGATGTGCACTGTGATGCATACTGTAGTTAGTAAATGTATACAACAACTTGCTGAGGCTAATTATCTCTTTGTGATCCGGAGGGAACAAGGGAAAAAAAAAAGACCGACGAAGAAGTCGAAAGCGCACCTACGCCTGACGCCCACGACAGTCCCTGTGCAACTGCTCATCTTGTCTCAGTGTGGCTACAATCCGTGGGATGGCGAGCGGCAGCCATGTACGCCTGCCTCGCATCTTACAAGTGCAAGGCCGCGATGCTATTTGTGGTAGGTTGTGTATGCCGCCAAGGCGTTACTATGCTTCCGTAGCCGACAACATGCAGATGCCAATGCAAATGCCCCCGATCGGCCTGAGCTCCTTCATTGGAAACAGAATCGAATCAGCGCTATCGCAGCGCATGTTGAAGAGAGACATTCGCCGGCAAGTGAAAGTACCGCACGAGGAAGAGGACTTGCAGCTTCCACCACACCACTCAGGATACCAGGATATCGCGGAACTGCCACAAGAGGAAGAGAAGATGGAGCTCCCACGCTATTCAGAACGACATAGATTCCCAGGATACTTGGATATGCTCAAGCACTTTCAAGCAGGATCTATACTGGAAGCAATGACTCGCTTTTACTTGGCTTCTCAGAAGTATGGGCTCGCCCAACGAGATGCAATAGTTGCAGGAGAAGTAGATTTTGAGATTACCCCTCACATCATCGATCAATTATTGCACACGTTGTCACGTCTGGCAACTTCACCGCAGAAGTATTGGGTTGGCTTTGAGCAAACGACAAGGAGGGAGAACTTTTGGGTTCCTCCGAATGTCGGCAAAAATGAGAACATCCGAAGGATGAGCGTTCCCATTCTCAGCCTGCATGCGATAGGCGCCATCTACGACATCGCTGGTTCTTTTGAAATAAGACCGAGCATTTCCAGCATGTCTGCAATGCTTCATGCTCTTTCAAAGCACTCCAACGAAGAGACATACACCAAGTGCGTTGCTATGATGCTCCTTCGTTTGGCAGGCAGCACATTCCATGAATCAGTCGTGACGGCTTTGACCTCATTCAGCTTGCCGATAGACTCGACGGGATTTCAGGCAACGCCACCAGTACTCATCAGAGCAATCGTCGAGGGCTACGGGAGACTTGGCGAACCACAAATTGGCGAAAGTCTCCTACGCCGCTGGGCAAGCGAAGGTGTCGAAAGGAACCCTCATGATGACTTGGAATATCGGGTAGAACTGGAGAATTTATGGCGATCAGCAACAGACGGCAAGCAAAAGTCGGTAGCAGCACCCGTTTGGATCGACAGCTCCAAATGGGCCAGACATACGTTGATGTGGTGCACTCTGATTCGATCCCGAGCTCACTCACACGACTTGGCGGGCGCTCGACATTGGTTTCATCGCTACCGTCGCGAAGGTCTAGTCGCTGTCCGCTCTTCCATGATGCAGAATTGTGGTGCACCTCACCTTGAGTACCTTTTAGCTTGTACGAAAATACGTCGTAGGGATGTCGACAATATGGAGGAAGGGATCGAAAAAGTCGAACGAGACGGATGGATCGAGAAGGGAAAGACGAGATACACTGCAGTCTTGGACGTTGTCAAGCTCATGTACAGAGATGGTGCGACCCTTTCCAGCCGGGCCTTCGTCTTGTTACTCAACTTTCAGCTCGGCTACGGCAAGATACAAGATGCGATTGGGATGGTCTCGGCTTTCCTGAGCAGCAAAGAAGGTTTGGCAGCATGGCCTCCCAACTTTTATGTATCCCTCTTCCACCTCAATCGACTGATCTATACGCGTCCATCCACCGTCCGAAGCGATCTAATGGTCAAGAAACATGTCGATGGAAGGGTGAACTTTATAGACTTGCGAAGTACGTACAGAGACTTCGTCAGACACGTCGGCTTTCGAACAAAAGGGTGGACTGTCAAGGAAAGAGGGAAGGGGCTTGAAGCTGCCTTACATGCCAGTCTTGCAGCCGAAGATATTCCTCTTGTTCTCGCCATTCTTCTCCAGTTTCGCGAAGCAGACTTGAGCCTGGATGAGAATGCTCAAATCTTCTTCATTTCAAACATGTTCCCTTCCCAGTACAAGATTGCCGAAAAGCAACAGAGGAGAAATGCGCATGCTTGGAAACTTCATGAAAACATGAGAAGTCTACTGCAAGAAAACACACCCGAAGGCGAGATTCAGAGACTCGTCCTCACCGCCAAATACAGTACTACTACGAGTGACGAGGAGATCGACGCTAACGCAGAGCGATTCATCCGATACGCCACTACAAAAATCTGTAACCGACTTCGCAGGTTGATGCGAAGAAGAAAAGCTCCATCGGAAAAGGATGCGAGATGGCTTCACGACGCCTACGCAGCATTCAGGGGACGCGACTTTGTCAGCAAGGGCTTCAATGGCGACGATATCGTTCCTGACGAGGAGATTATCACAACTGTCCTTGCACAAGTAGCATCACATCAAATTGCTAGAGCGGAAGGCTGGAGCGTGTGATGTGTGTCAGGGCCAGTACGATTCGGCATCTTCTCCCGCTCTCTTTTCGACCTCTGATGTACAAGCTCGAGGCAAATGTACATTAATAATAGTGTCATACTGTACAACAACAATGATCCTTCTTCTCTATTGCGGCTTTGGCCAAGCGCTACCGTCTGGCTGAAACTGAACGCCTGCAGAAGAGAAAGCGCCGTCGTTCTGGTCGTCTTCCTCGTCCGTGTCCTGACAGTCGTTGGATGATGCCGAGGGTGAGTGAGCAAGTCAAAGGGAGAGAGAGCAGACACACACACACACACACCAGGCAAGATGACTCACTGGATCTAAAAGCTGACCATCTCCGTCATAGCTTGGTTCCAAGTCAACATCATCCTCTTCTTCGTCTTCCAATTCAGAGTTCCTTTGAGCCTTGCCCTTTGTCAACTTCATGTCCTTCATCATTTTGTCTAGCTGGACTCGCTTCTCTTTCTCCTTTTTGTCGGCCCTTTCCTGCACTACCTTTTCCAGTTCGGGTCTATAGTCATCCACATACTCTTGTCTCGCTTCTTCGACTGCTTTGTAGAAGTCTTCCAGCCCTTCACCGGTAGTGGAGGACACACCAACAGTCTTTTATGAGAAGCCAAATCAAAAAAAAATGTTGTTAGTCGACTGCCTTTTCCTTTCTACTTGACAACGACTTCATCCCCGTATCTACACAACTACTTACTCTCAGGTTGCCATAGAATTCATCCAGGACCAAGGCCATGCTATTCATCAGGCTGTTCATATAGCTTCCATCCTCTCCGTTCCCCCTTCTCATCGCAGTCTGTCCTCCCATTGCATTTACTTGAATTGGTTCGGTCGGATTACTGCCCCCTTTCAGCGCTTCTTGAAACAATTCAAAATCCTTCATCCAGTCCATGGCAAATTGATGACTTTGTAGATCGATCTTGTTGAATACGAGTATAAACGGTAATTTGGTCTTGTACATGATAGAGCATGCATAGAGCATATTCGACATGAACGTTGCTGGTGCTAAAGTTCTTGGAGTGTCGATGATGTATGCTACCACAGTAGGCATGGAGGTGGCTAATGCGTCTGTGATGATGGTACCAGAGGCAGACCATGTGAATATCTCAATCTGACCTGGCGTATCCAGTACGATGTGATCAACGTCGTTGCTTCGCTTCTCCAAAATACCCAATACTTGATCGAATTTGGTGGTGAAGAGATTCAAGGCGGTCAGAATACCTCCGTTTGGCCCTAGATTGTACTCTTGCATCAACCGCTGGTAATCAATCGTATCCCGAATATCGACGTTGGCAGAGTATCCAGTGTTCATCACAGCGGGGTCCAGGTTGACAAAGTATGGCACGCTTGCACCAGGATGAGTAGCTGGATACGATTGCAGACTGGTCGTAAAGGTCGACTTGCCTGAGCCTGCCATACCAATCACTATTACAGCCGTCGCCCGAGGCAGATTTTTCGGCAGTATTGACCCAGCGCTGCTATTCTCCTTGCCCTTTGCCCCTGCATCGCTGGTACTGGCCATGCTATGCGACCTGCGACAATTCCGCAGTGAAGCTGAGAAATGATGGCTTGGCTGGGGTAAGCTTTAGAAGGAAGGTCAAGAGAGGCGACCAAGCCCCAAGGGAGAAAGTCGATCGTTGCTTCTGGCCTCGTGACCTGCCCGCGGCCTCCGACTCCGTCAAATAATAAACTCAAGAAAGTTTATTAGACATTCTGGGCGAGCAGCGCTTTATTGCAGCAAGGAAGATAAGGAGGCACAGCAGCCAACTTGGTGTGTTTGCAGATTTCCTACAGTCGAACGAAGTCCAGCAATTGGGGAGGGGGAAACGAGTCAGCCATGTATCGCAAGCAAGGCAGCAGCTTTACCACTTCCTCTCTTCATACAAGGCAGGGCTGATGCTGACCAGGAGAGCTGTCACCTTACCATCGTCTGGGCAGTGTCGTCAGCTCATCCGCGGTAGTTCACCTCCTTTTACCGTGCCAAGACATCGACAATACAGTCAAGATCAGCATGGTATTCCGGGATCTCCACCGTCTCGCAGGCGTTACATGTGGTTCATTGGCTCTGCTACAACAGTCATCTTAGGCTTAGAGCTCTACAAGCGCAAAGTAAAGGCAGACGCATCGAGAATCGAAGGCAGCAAGGCAGAGCGGCATGACAACCCCCTCGCCGTCCTACCTTTTCCAACGCTTTTGCGAAGCTACTTTGTCTACACATGTTGTGGGATTCCGTTTCTCGTTGATTTCGGTCCGAGTGTCGTCGATTGGTGCAGGAAGACGACGATTCCAGGCGTGTGGTCCTGCTTTGAATTCGTAGTGCGAAATACGTTCTTTCCTCAAGTGAGTGACAGCACTCAAAGTAAAAACGTGCACATTGACAGTGATGCTCAGCCGCTGACTGTATTGACGGTCTTGACCGTACCAGTTCGTCGGTGGAGAGACTGTCGAAGAATGCGTCGGAAGGATGAAGGAGTTATCTGAGAGCTCCGTAGGTATTATCCTGAATTATTCTGCCGAGACTACTGAAGAGAAGATGCACAAGATTGCCGCCAATGATGCTGATGACACCAATTCAAAGATCTGCTTGGACAAAGTAGAGGCCATACTTCACTCTATACAAACAATTGCAACGTGTGTAGAGTCAGGCAACAGCACTCGCGATGAGCTGTCCCGAAATAGTGATAGCGTCTTGGTGGCAGTCAAGCTTAGTGGATTGATCAAGGATGCTTCAGTGTTGGAAAGGGCAAGCGCTGTCCTTGTCTCCCGAGAGCTTTTTTCCGAGCCACCCACGACTACGCCACCTTCGCAAGTGCGACTCAACGATCATGGTCCATGCGCCAACTTGAAGATCCCCATCTCGTCGCTCACTCAACACGACGTTGACTCGCTTCGACAGCTTTGGTTAGCGTTGCAAGAGATAGCTGCACAAGCCCGAAGAAACGGCATGATTCGAGTACTGATTGATGCAGAATACAGCTGGTATCAACCAGCAATCGATGCATTGTACGAGTCTTGTGCTCAGCAGTACAATCAGATTCCTCCAAGAGAATCTTCGTCTCTTTGGTGGCCCCTTTTTGGCCGCGAGCGCAGGGAAGAAGCGCAGAGTCGATTCGAAGGGCCCCTCGTGTACAACACGCTGCAAGCTTACCTTCGGCGTACACCCTTCTACTTGGCGACGTGTCTAGAGAAGGCCAAGCGCGGAAATTACTCGCTGGGAATCAAGCTGGTCCGCGGTGCTTACGTCGATCAAGAGAATGCAGAGTGGAACACGAAATCCGTTCCTGCCCCGCCTGCAATGGGTATAGATGGCCATCACCTGTCGAGTCCAGTCTGGCCGAGCAAAGACAAGACCGACGATTGCTATAATGCATGTACCAGTCTACTCATTCGAAGAGTAGCAGAGGACCTCGACCGTACTGAGGGCAATCCAGACTTTGCTCCGCTTGGCATCGTGTTGGCAGGACATAATTGGACCTCGAATATGAACGCTATACAGGCTATGATTGACGATGGTCTTGCTTCAGAAGGTTTGACAGCACCATCACTCTCCTCTGCGTCGTGTCCATTCTATCAACTACAATTGCGACCAAGAGTACGAGGAAGAATTCACTTTGCTCAATTGTACGGCATGGCGGACGAACTCACTCGAGCCATTCAGACCTCTTTCGACCGTCAAAGCGGAGGAGCCGGTCCTCATATCGTGCTCAAGTATATCCCTTATGGCAATCTAGACTTAGTAATGCCTTACCTCATGCGTAGAGCGGTAGAGAACAAATCAGTCATGGGAGGCGGAACGGCTAAGAAGGAAAAACGAATCCTTGAAGCCGAGATGGTAAGGCGACTACTGTCGTGGTTGTAATATCTCTCTCTCTCTCTCTCGACTCCATCTCATCGCAGAGCTGCTCTTTTTCATCTTTCCAATACCTTTAGGGCCGCGAGATGCCCCTTAACACAAACCCGACTCATCACGTCACCATCATCTTCATACTTCTTCATCCCCAGCATCATCTGTAGTACTAGCATCCGACTTCATCGTGTACTACCTTGGCCGCAAGCAGCCGCTTAACACTTGCTTTCCAATACACTCACACAATCAGCCATCCTCATCGCCCCCATCGTGACCATCAACGTCCGGAGTAGGGACAATGTCGTGCGCAACCGCAAAAGCTTGTTGATGCACTTTTTGTATTATCTTTTTAAAAGGACACAAACCGATAGTGGAACATGATGTTGTTGAAAGTGTCGGACCACTTTCCCGCTCCCTTCGTAAGAATAGTCACACGACTGACTCGCTCCCTCGTATAACCGTGCCTTCTTCCGCCTCTCTTCCCTCCTCCCTGCGTGAGTGTTTTGTTCGTACAATCTGCCATCTAGATACCGTCACCGTCCTTGAACATAAAGGTGACATCCTTTCCTGTCAACTTTCGGTATACACTCGAGAAGCTGTCCAACTTGTATTCGAGACTGGTGGCATCCTTTGAGTCCAAGAAGCACTTGATCAGCTTTCCACCGTCAGTCGCGACACGGACACGCTTGCCGGTAATCTCGGTGGGGTAGACGAGATCTTCCAAGATAGAAGCGTGGACAGAGGTCAAGGTGCGAGATCTGGGTCGAGGTTGCTTGACTCGAGATCGGTGACCGGGTTTTGTCAAGATCCTTCGTTGTCCAATAAAGAGAACATGCCTGTCTGAGAATTTCTTTTCGAGCTCTCTGGTAAGTCTGTTGTGGGAAGTTGAAATAAAGAAGTGTTTCCATAGTGTTTAGTTTCTAAGACGAGAGCGACGTGCAATTTCCACCCCTAACAAACACACTCACCTTTGTTGAATCTTGTGGAAAGCCTTAAGCTGAGGGACAGGTACAAAGATGACGATGGCCTTCTTTCCTCCCTTGACGTCAATTTCCTTTGCTGCCGAGAATTGAAGCGATCGAAGCTCTGCCTTCAAATCGGTCACATTTGACTCCAAGTCCAGGAGGGCTTGAGCCACAGTGGTCTCGATTTCACTGGGTGCACCACCGGGTGCGTTGGCAGTTCGGAAGATTTTGCTTGAAACGGAAGCCATATTGACGAATACTATCGTTCTGGGAAGAGGTCCAAAGACATAGGCAAGCCTCGTCAGCGATCCATTCGTCTATGCACGCTGAGCATCCACGCAGGCCAGGCCGCTCTTCCCTCTCCCTTCCCCCTCCCCGTCCAATTGCTTAATTATTTTAAAGAGCATCTCCCTTGCCTTCCCTTCTTGGGTTCCTGTGTATAAGGTCTGACTTCTTTTGTCTGCCATTCTTCTTTTTCCGACTTCATCCTTTTGCCGATGCTGAAAGGCACTCATCCTCCTGGCGCTCCTACCATGCAGCCTGAGCAATGTTCCCCTCCCCTCCCTCCAGACGTTCTTCTCGCAGCTACTCACCTTTTTTTGGAACTTGGTATGACTTGTAAGGGCAAAAGAAATCGTCAATCACCAGTACTTCTTTGACCTCCAATCGATGCTACACTTTACACTATCGCGACTAGGGCTGTTTCGTCTGGCCTGTCGGGTTGGGCGCACACTTTCCTTCTAGGCTGCGGCAGAACACGTGGCATAATTTACCACCACTAAAACACTCCAGGAAAATTAAGAGAGAATGCATGAAGCCAAATTCCGCGGGCTCGGACTCGACGCGACTCGGAGAACGCACGCGCAAGGATGTGTCCCCCCCCCCCACCTCCACCGAAACGTTCTTTGGTTGTGATTCTGTTCTAAGAGTGTTGCGGATGTAGAGGTCATAGTAATTACGCATTAACAATATACCATCGCCTGATCACTGGGGAGATCATACAAATCGAACGCTCCTCTCTGCATAGACTTAAGGCGAACTCTATCATCGTCATGGCTTCTGTCGGTGGTGAGTCGGGCGATCCTTCTTATATGCGACGACTGGCCTAAAACTACTAAGGACGACGAAGCTCAAGGAAGAACATGCTAATGCGCTATGTCTGTTCTTCAGATTGGATCTTCCTCATCATAGTATTGTCTGTTGCGGCTGGTATCGTATATGCCGTCAAAGGTTCAGCAATCAACGAGAGCTTAGAGAAACAGAGAGAGGCCCTAAAGGTGAGAAAATGAAGAACGCAGCTGTGCAAGTCAGATTTGAGTCTGTGTCCCTTACGTGTCGACGACTTCATACCGATCACCCAGGAAAAGGGCTTACATATTTCGGCCGATGGAGTCTCTGTAAAGACAAATCGAGTCAAGGTCTCGCGGGAGGAAGAGGTGGTGAGTTTTGCAGGCGCATTACTTGCGATCTGATAACGTATCTCTTAAAGTGCCTGCTCTGACTATCTGTCATTCCGCATTGCAGAATAGAGCACAAGCCAGTTGGGCCAAGAGTGGCGAAGTTTTGAGTAAGCACAAGTCGGCTTTCAAGTATGGTCCTGGCAGTGAAGATGGACCGTCGCAGAGTGACACAACGGAGAGCAAGACAAAGTGAGGATGAATGTATCTTCCTATCTTTGACTTGCCCGGTCCACTTCTACATACGAAGCACTGTACAATACTTTCCCTCTGTCGCACTATCCATCCATCGCTGACAAAAATCCTCGTGTTTGTTTGCACCCTACTACAAGGCAATTTAGTAGTTGTGCATTCCTTAGACAAGTACCCTGAGACGCACCAGCTGTGTGCCAATGCCAATGACGGAAGCTCAAGGCGCTCGAAACTTGGTCGCGTGTGCAAAGTCGTTGAGATCGGGTCTCCACCTCAGAATCAAAACGCCGAGCACGCACCGTAGCTGTCCTGCCTTTCCCTCACCTTCCGACCGACCTAGCCTGGCCTTCGCTCTTTCTGTAGGACCCTCCCTCCCTGTTTCCTGGCTTCTGTGAGGCGCGCATTTCATTCTTCGCACCTGAAGAGTCCTGTGTCCAAAGCGACACGATGTCTTCGGCGCCGCAAGGGCTGGACCAGTTGGTAGACCAGACTCAGAATAGTCTTTCGATTTCGGAATCATCGCAAGATGCTAGTCCTACCTTTTCAGGCTCTAGTCCTTTGACAAGCAATTCGATTTCATCACCTTCTTCACCTCTACAAGCAAATGTGGCTTTCCCACCGACATTGAGACAGACTCAAAGCGTCGGGGGAGGTAGTGGTGGTCCACCTCCTAGACTAAATAATGCCGGTACTGGAGGACCAGGTGCAAATTCATATCGAGGTGGGGGTCCAAGTAATGGTCCTGGCTCTATGAACATTGGCACTGGCGGACCAGGGAGTCGGACGAGGGCAAATGAAATGACAAGACAGCTGGCATCAACAAGATTACCACCGAGTCTGCAAGCCAGATTGGCTGCTGTGAGTAGTCAACAAGGGCGAAGTCGACATAGACAGTGAGACGACAATAGAGCTGACCTTGACCCGACGTTTGTCACTCGCGCAGAACGCCAATAGAGGGAGTAGTGGAGCAAATGTGCCTAGTGAACCAACCGGATCGGCGCCCTACAGAGTCGGGCATGACGATCGCCTTGATGCAGCTGCTTTTTTGAACATGCCAAACGGAGCATCACCTTTGTTGACATCACCGAATTCCACGGGAAGCTATCGAGCACCTCAAGGCTTGAGGCCTGCACCGGGTCTACCTCCTGGTGCTCGCCAACCTCAGGCTGTTCCCGTAGGTGGGCTCGCTGGCCGTAGAGCAAAAGGTCCAGGGATGAAGCTGAGCGATCTGAGTGCAGGCGGGCAAGAGGAAGGAGGAATGCAATCGGGGCCGTCTATCAGCGGGAACAATGCCAACGTACCTCCAACGAAGAGGAGACTGGCACCACCAGGAAGACTTGCAGAAGCTGGAGGAGGTCTGATGAGTACAGCGTTTGATATGCACAAGAACATTGTCGATCCGTCGGGTAGGCTCAATTTTGATGGGAAAGCAGTGCTATCTGCCTCTGGCGTTGAGTTCCGCAATGGTACATCCTTCAACATCAACATGGACGATTTGGACTTGCTGGACGAATTGGGAAAGGGAGCATACGGCACCGTACGCAAGGTTCGGCACACAAAGACAAGGGTAGACATGGCTATGAAAGAGATTCGATTGGAGTTAGACGACAACAAACTAAATGCAATCATCATGGAACTGGACATTCTACACCGGGCCACTTCCAGTAACATTGTCGAATTTTATGGTGCTTTCTTCTACGAAAGTTGCGTCTACTATTGCATGGAGTTTATGGATGCCGGAAGTCTGGAGAATTTATACTACGGCTCTTGCAGCGTTCCCGAAGATATCTTGGCAAGAATTACTACAGGAGCTGTGTTGGGACTTCGATTTCTCAAGGATGAGCTTCAGATCATGCATAGAGATGTCAAGCCTACTAACATTACAATGAACCGTAAGGGAGAAGTGAAACTGTGCGATTTCGGCGTGTCTGGACAATTGGAAAAGAGCTTGGCAAAGACGAATATTGGCTGTCAAAGTTACATGGCACCAGAGAGAATCAAAGGAGAGTCGCAAAACTTGGTTGGAACGTATACAGTTGCCTCTGATGTCTGGTCTTTGGGTCTGACCATAGTAGAGACGACGATGGGGACGTATCCTTACCCGCCTGAAACGTACTCCAACGTCTTTGCTCAACTGCAAGCTATCGTTCATGGTGATCCTCCTCAATTACCAGCTACTTATTCCGCCGTGGCAAGAGACTTTGTAGCAGGATGCCTAGAGAAGATTCCAAGGGAACGGAGTACTTATAAGCAGATGTTGGAGCACCCCTGGCTGGTGCAGGATAGAGAAAAGGGAAAAGATGGCGTGGATATGGCCGGGTGGGTAGAGAAAGCTCTTCTCCAGCGAGCAGAAAGGAAGAGGGAGAACAGTGAAGCCAAAGTCGAATGAATTTCTTGAAGTCAACGAAGAGGCCAACCCTACCACCACGCAATCTTTTCTCTTGTCGTACAATCTCTCTCTCTCTCTCTCTCTCTCTCTCTCTCTCTCTCTCTCTCTCTCTCTCTCTCTCTCTCTGTCTTTCTACCTGCTTTCCTCCTCCTCTCAAGGTAATCTTCTCCTCCCTTCTTTGCGCCTCTCTTTTCAGTAGTCACCTCACACGTTTCGCCGCAAGCATATACACGCAAGCAATAAAGTCATGCCTTCCGATTCAGATTTGTGCGAATTTTTATTCCTTTAGAAAGTGGATAGAATAACAAAGAGAAGGCATGAAAGGGTGGGTAGAAAGAAAAGCAGTTTGTTCGAGTGACGGCAGCAGCATATTTTAAGCGTCCGTCTTTGTTGCATAGTCTTCCATTTCGGCATCTAGATCTTCCAGTGACTTTTTAGGTACCTTTGCTCGAGGTGCTGCTGCTGCTGCTGCTGCTCCTCCCCGGCCACCACGAACGCTTCCACGTCCACGTCCTCCTCGTCCGCCTCCTCGTACAGCAGCTACCGCCCTTTGAGCGGCAGGACCAGCAGCGGGGGATCTGAGCGCTTGTGCTTGAGCAATCTGAGCAGCAGCACGAGCCGGGTCTACCACGACTTCAATTCGAATGGCTTTTTCTTGAGGAAATAGAAAGAATAAGTTGTCAATTGTCATGTTTGGTGGGATCGACATGATTTTTTTTCTCTTTTGCTAATTATTCCACTTACTGCCGTCGATCAGTCGATTGTTGTATTGTTGATAAGCTCGGTTAGCATCGTCTCCTCGTTGAAATTCAACAGTACATTGACCTGTAGATTGACCATTAGCCTTGTAGCTCATGGCTACGCGACGTAGGGGTCCAATCGAGGAAGCAAAAAGATCCTGATGTCGGAGTGTTCCCGATTAGCCATTTCACTCTTCACTGTCTCGCTCTCTGGTCTACGCCAATTGCTTTCTGAGTCTAGATTCAGAAATAAAACGAACCTTGACTTGTGCTTCGGTCACATCAAATGGAAGGTTGCCGACAATGACCTTGCTGCCGAAGTCTTTTCCACCAGGTGCTCGGCCTGGAATGACAAGAGGTGCTTTTGCTCGATTGGCAGCGGCAATGGCAGCAGCATTCTGAGCAGCATTGGCCGCTCCTTTTCCCAAAGCAGCTGCTCGAGCACCTCCTCCACTAGTGCGTCGAGCACCACCTCTTCCGCGAGCACCACCACCCCTCTTTTTGGGGTTTGACTTGATGATGTCGTCCAAGGCTGTCAAGGTGGATGGATTGGAACAGATGTTGAACTCTCCGGCATTCTCGACGACTAATTTAAAACCAAAGGTCGTACAGACAAGGATGTTGCAAACTCACGCTTGTCAAGATTCATAGACTGCAAGCGTCCAAAAGAAAGAACGGTGGTAAAGATATGCGATGGGGGAGGAAAGAAAGAGAGATGAGGTGGTGAAGGGCGAAATGCGAAGTAAGTAATCCTGCTCAACCCATCCTTCTTAGACCCTGTAGACAGATGCTGACCATGATTTTTGTGTGTGTGAAGAGTGTGGTAGTCGGTGAGGTGAATGCGGTGGACGTGAGTGTGGATCTGGAGGCAAAGATGTAGTGAGTGATCCCTTATGGCGGACAAGAAGACTGACTGGTTGACGAAGAGAAGGAGAAAAAAGGGCGATACGCGAGGGCATGGCGAAGGAGGAATACGCGCGGCTGGCTCATCTGGCCAGTATTAGGTTCCGCCTCAGCCAAGATGCCACGCGAGCGTTAGTCAATCGATGATCTCCGCCGCCGGTTACGAGGGTTATCGACACTACCGAAAGATTGGGAAGCGGGGGGGACACAGATTACACACTTCGACACCTTCGCTCGACGCCCACAGTGAGAACTCGCTTCTTCGAGATGCTTCGATCGTATGAGAATTTTCTCCTACACAATGCCAGCCAGATCACAGCAGTGGAGAGCACTCTTCGGAGCGTCACATACTTTCTTCCAGGTCGCTTTCCTGACTCTGATCTGTGAGTAGCATCCGAAAGGGGACGCATCAGTGGCTGCTACAACTGCTAATCGAGCATCGCGATCGTGTGTGTTTGTGCTCTTTACTACGAAAGAGCGGGAGAAGCAGGTGAGTCAGTCTAGTGCACGAGATGAGCTGCTGCACTGGTCAAGACATTGTCGATTTACCGCTATTCCTCTGGCATTCTCAGTATACTCGGCGCTCAACTTGCTTGGCCTCTACCACGACTCAATTTTGGTCCGTCTTCTATCACCCTCACCCTTGCCTAGATCGCTTGGACCTCCATCAACCACGAATGATACCGACAGCTCACTTAGTCAGCCGTCTTCTTCTACGCTCTTCCCTCCTGCTACTTATAGTAAACTACAGCATACGCCTTCTTCTCATGCGAGATACACTCATCACTTCGCGGACTCTAGTCAAGCATACAACACAGTAGCGCGGGCTTTAGTCATCGTCAACTATACCGAGTTGCTGGCCGAAATGGTGGCAAGACGGCGGATGGGCCAGAAGAATGCCTGGAATGTCGTGGTAGGCATCGAGTCGCTGAAGTGAGTCCGACGGTACGATGCAGAAAGCAAGTCGAGTCTAGTCAGCATTCTGATCATACTCACCCCATCTTCGTAGAGCTGCGCTTCGTCTAGCGTTGCTGCATCTATCAGGGAATCGCCCTACAATACAGCCGCCAATACCAGAGAGAGAAGTAGATCCAGCTATGCTAGAAGAAGATCGCAAAGCAGCACTACAGAGCATGACCGAATCGGTTGTAAAAGGAGGAGACAGCTTAGAGGGTAAGACAGAAGGCGGCACGTCCAATCAAGAGGAGTTCTGGCGTGGAACACGCACTGGATTCGCTCGACCTACTCTATCCTCCATACGGTCTCGCCCTGAATCGGCTGCTACGCCGATTCTACCAGATAGAAATGCCTCAAGGACAAGACATCCTCTGACGACCTCTCAACTGCTGCCGGATGACCGGTCTGCGTCTAATTCAGAATCTGATTCGGATGAAACGCTGGTGGATTCTTGGACAGAGAAAGATGTGAATGACTTTTTGCTGAGTCGAACATTGACGCCAAATGATGTCAGACAACCTCGAGATCTGGTGAGGACCCTGAAAGGCAGCATGGGCTACACTGCCGAAATGATTTGGATCATGAGACCTCTGCTGTATGGTGAGCTGAAGCGGCCGAGGACTAAGAGATACAAGTAGATGCTGACTGCACGCCTCCTTTTCGTCTTCAAGTGCTCGCCCTTCGTCGTTGGGGTCGAAAGCACTGGACGCCGTTCATGCTTTCTCTCACTATGGAGTTCTTGGCTCGCTTGACCCGTCTGCGGTCTTTCAAACCGGTAGGAAACACGCCATCGACACCATCCATGAACCCTCTCATCATGGCAATGATGGGCGAAAATCCTGTCTTAGGCTTACTAAGTGGCCTGCTGGGTATTGGCCAGAGTGCGTCTGCCAAAGAAGCTAGGCCGATCAGTGACGTTGAGAAGGTGGAGTGGGAGAAGAGAAATAGAGCCTTCTGGTGGTATATCTTAAGAGGGCCAATCTGGCATTCGTACACTCGACCAAGGTTAGATTCGATTGTCAAGAGAACTCAAAATCGACCCTTGCTCGGCATCATTGGCGGCTTTATCGGTGACTATCTACCCCTTGTTGACGAGTACTACTACTATTCTGCCACTTGATACGAAGTCTGCTACGAAGTCTTGCTTCTTTCGTGTCTTTCGTGTACTATGAAATGACCATCATCTCTGAGGAAATTGGGCGTGTACCTTTTCCTGTCAAAGCTTAATTTAGTGATGCAGAGGATGTGGACGTGGGCGCGACAAACTCCTCTTCTTCACTATGTCCGTCACCCACTGTGTCAGCTGCACACAGAGGGATAGAGTGAGAGTGAGAGAAAGAAGATGACGCACCATAGTAATTACAAGCCGTACTAGTTGCTGGGCGTGGACTTGTTACAGAGCTTGGTAACGAAGCCACCACCTCCTCTCTCCCTAAAAATCGTTTTTTTATGGCTACAGAGGCTAGCGTACCATCGATTTCAGAGGTAGAGGGAGTAGGCAGCCTCGCCGAAGCTCTATCCATCCAGACCAAGATCGAGCGACTCGTGCAGGTACCGGCCGACGATGACGAATCCAAGAGAGGAGTCGCCGGACAGCGACAGACTGGTAGTTACTCCAAGGTACTTGCTCTGGATATCGCCTACTCTACTCGATCAGAGTTAGCTGTAGCCAGTGGGGTCTTGTACAAATACGATCCTGCTGCTGCTGCTGCTTCAAGAGGTTCCAGTGAAGGACCGTCAAGACACTCGCCTGCGAAGGAGGACAAGAACATACTGGCCGAAAAGACATCAAGTGGATTGGTCAGGTTTCCCTATCATCCAGGATATCTTGCCTTTCGTGAAATACCTTTACTAAGTGGCATCTTGAAGGAGTTCTTGCCGCCAAAAGACATTGAGGAGCCTGGTGGTGATAACGATGATGATGATGCTGCTGCTGCCGACAACAAGAGCAAGGAGGAAATTATCCTTCTTTGTGATGGGGCAGGGATTGCTCACCCTCGCTTTTGTGGGCTGGCATGTCATCTAGGTGTCCTCTACCGGCGTCCTTCGATTGGAGTGGCGAAGAATCACCTCATCGGTGACTACAGCAGCGATGAATCAACTTTGTGTTCGCAACGAGGGGATCAGACGGTACTGCACTATAAAGGCAGATCAGTAGGTACTGTCCTCCGTACTCAGACAGGCGTCCGGCCTCTGTTCATCTCACCTGGTCATCTCCTCTCCATCCGGGAAGCTAACGATCTCGTCTTGGGCCTGTGTCACAATTATCGAATACCAGAACCACTTCGAAGGGCGGATCACATTGGTAGAATGGAGCTCAAACGAATCGAGGAGCAACAAGAGTATAAGAGCGAGCGAAAAACAGATGCGAGGCCGGTGTAGCACATTAATCAATCATACATGGGGTAGGAAGCAGGGCGTGCGGAAAGGGTGGGGGAGATAGCAAGGACGAGCTGCAAAAGGCGAAGGGGGTGGGGCGAAGGCGTCGAAGGCAAAATCTGGAGAAATGGGAGGTGGAGTGTGATGGAAAAGCGGGAGGAAGATGAGAAGCAAATCATGCGTAGAATTCTTGTAGGGGAGAACAAGGTAAAGTCAGTAAGGGGCCAATTTGTATCACAACGAACCACCAATCGACTCACTCAAATTGATGAGATGGATGAGCAGATTGAGGTTGACAGTGCACGCTCGATCCATCAAACTCAACGAGCTTTGACCACTGAATTGCGCTTCCAGAAGATCCTCGATTCTCAGATCGACGCTGCCACCACTGACTCCCAACACGCTTGCATCGATGGTGAACAGACCGGGAACGTCACTGCTAATCGTCAGTGAGATCTGGTCGTACTGTCTTTCACTGAATTGATCAATGGAAAGCAATACCCCCTTCTCAAACAGCCTTTGCGCCGTGTACTTGTATGAGCCGAATTTCGGCATCTTCCCTGACGCTTTCAAGTTCCGAACATGGAAGTATTGCTGTGTGAATGGTAAGACGAATTTCTTCTTTCCTCCCTTCTTCTGCATCGTGGCCATGGAAGCATCGATGTAGCTTGCATAGCTGTTGATCTGTTCCTCTAGGTACTTCTTCTTCTCGGCCAAGTTTGTCAGGGTGGTGCTCATGGCCATCTTTTCGTTGTGCCGTTGGATCCTCTTCCGATGCTTGTTTCGAATGTCAATGGCAATCGCATTCAGCATTTCCTGGTACTTGTTCACGCGAGACACCTTGTTCAGCTTTTCCAGCTCCAGCATGTTCTCCAGCGTTCTCGCCTTCAGCTCGGCAAAGGTCAATCTTCTGACATCTTCTAGTTGAGGACTCTGCGAGAGAATCATAGCATCGGCCGGGACAGGCGGACGCTGGCCTCTCTGACGCTGCCGATCAGCCGCCACCTCCAAGGAAACAATCTCCTCCCACGCCATCTCATCCTGATCCGTCACGGGAGCGACAAAGACATCGATCAACGTCTTGCCAGATTGCACCTTCAGCAACGACAGCACCAGTCTCTTGGTCTCGACGAAGAGCGCCTTTGTTTCTGCCTCTGGATCCTTGAAGGACGTTCTTCTGGAGATCAGCTCAAACGTAATCTCGCTGTCTCGAGCCGAGTTCAATTCTTGCGTGTTCGAGACGGGCGGCTGACCGAGCTCTGTCATGAGGATTCGCAATGGATCCTCGTGCATGGGCGCCAAGTGTTCCAGCTGCTGAACGACGAGAAGGTGCATGGAATAGATTTCGTTTGGTGAAATGTAGATCACCGGCCTCTGCTGCACTGTATGGTCGAGGAACTCGTCGGCTGAAAATTGGATTTCGGCATCTTGCACTTCCATCACCTGCAACAGCCACTTGGAGAATCGTTCGCTAGCTTGCTGCACATATTCGTTCAACGGCTGCAGGTAAGGGTTGTCGTCCGAAAACAGCTTGCCTGCCGCAATCTGCGTCAGCATCTTGGACACCTCGGCCAGATTCTTTCGTTGCATTGGCCCGACGAGCTGCTCAATCACGTCGAACGCTTCCGGTGCGATAATGGCAGGGTTCAAGTATCGGTAGTACACCAGATTGCCCACCACCTTCAACAGAACATCCTGACGTTCCTGTGGGAATTTTTCTTGCAGCGCTCTGTATACTTCTCGCGCAATGTATCGAATACCAAACGGCATCTTCATCGCAGAGGCCAGAATGGTACTCAAGAACAGCTCAGTTGTTCCTCGAAGCGCCTGCAAGTGACGAATGAAGATGATCCTAGCCATCGGATCTGCCAATGCTTCGTGAAAGTTCACCTCCAAAGGTCGGCGACTCGGTTGACCGGACTCCATCTCTTCCTGGTTGATCGTCACTCGATAGATGGCGCAGGGGTCCGTCTCCAGATCAAGGCCTTCGTCGTCCATGATCCCTCGGACAAGAGGAGCCAGCAGATCCCGCAGGTACTTGCGCTCCTTTGCTCCTCGATTGTACTGCAAGACCAGCTTGATGAAGAGCGCGTTCCCACGAACAAATTCTTGCGTGGTGTTGATCATGGTCAACTCCTCCGCCACACACCGCTGGAACAGTTTCAGCAACAGAAATTCCTCTCTTGCCTTTTGAGCATACCCAAACAGCGTCAAGACAATCTTTTCCACTTGCTTCCTCTGTCGATCAGCCATCTCGATTCGGCCGACTCTGGCAAATAGGCGAGCCAGGTACTCTGGTCTGGTCTGCAGCGAGTAAAACAGCTCTTGATACAGCTCCAGCCTTCTCTTCGTCTGTCGGTCCAACGTCTGGTCGGCAAAAGGATCGCCTGCAGCAGAGAGCAGCGAGTTGCGGTGCTGAATCTGCGCAGAATTATCGCCGTGTCGCAGCAGACCTCTCTCGTTCCTTGCCTTCATCAACTCTTCAATGCTGAGCTTGTTCTTGACCAAGAGTGCAATCTTCGTGTCCATGTCCGCCACGTCGTTGTCGAGTGTTTGGTTCTCGCGAATACTCTTCACCACCAGCTTCCGCAACCTCTCCACCTCAATCTCATCTTCAAAGTCGTGATCGCTGTCGTTGAGCAGATGACCAAAATTCTTGATCGTCGAAACAGGAACGTTCTTGCCAACGGTCAGGCTTCGATACTGCTCGCCCTGTTGCTTTCCTCGGAACAAGCTCTGGATCTTGACCACCTTGTCCATGTGATTGCGATAGTGTCGCATCTTGGATTCAAAGTTTCTTCTGCTCAACAGGCCACGCACGAGCGATTGAAGATGGATGGCGACCGGTTCGCTATTCTTGAGGTGGTCGCTCCACCACTCAAACTCTCTCCTCGCCAAAACACCTCGAATTTGCGCTTGGCACCCGACGACATCGGGCTGAATGAAATTCAACTGCTTTTGCTGTTCTTGATGCCTCTTCCTCGCCAGGGCAGCTCTAGCAAACGATTGCAGTCCCCCCACCGATCTCGTCACCTCGACGTGCTGCAGTGCTACACTCAAGCGACTTTTCATCCTCCTTGACAACACTCCTCGGACCTGGGCCTGAATCGTGATGATGCAATCTGTACAGCTCCTCATCTCCTTGATCCTTGCAAGGAGCGCTCTTCTCGCCAAGACGGATCGACAAGCACTTTGCAAGCCAATCACACCTTCCATGGCGTCACCGAGGCAATAGATTCGATTCTGATACTCTCTTCTGGCTAGCGTACCTCGAATACGAGCTTGAAAGCCAATCACGCCCATCTCATGCTGATCAAGCGCAGTGATGTCCTTGTAAAATTGCCTGCGTAGTAATGCACCACGGATGCGAGCCTGTAGGACAGTGAAGATCCTTGCATTACCGGAAAGAGCCGCTTGCTTCTGGTCGAATGCTATGCGAGACAATACACCACGAACCTGCGCTTGCACCTTTGGCATGACGATAGCCAGCAAGCGTTCTTCGGCGGCTTTGCGTCTTTGCTCTTCTTCCCTAGCGACTTGCTGGCGTTTCTGCTCTTCTTCTAAAGCATTTTGCTGACGCTTCCTTTCTTCCTCTAACGCAAACAGCCTGCGCCTCTCTTCTTCTTCCTGCCTTGCGACTCGCCTGGCTTCCTCTTCTTCTGCCTTCTTCTGCAGCTCCTCTCGCTTTCTGTGCATCTCTAGAGCATGTAATCGAGCAAATGTGCGCTGAGCCAGGTGCCTTCGACAAGCAGTCTGTAGAGCAATGACGCTCGCTCTGTTCTCATTCAACTCCCGATCGATACCTGCAGATGGAAGAAAAAAAGTGGAAGTCGGTTCAGTAAAGGATATGGGGCTCTTCTACCTCACTTTATCGTCAATCAAGCTCACGATCTTCCTCTGTCTCTGGCTCTGGCTCTGGCTCCTCGTTCATTTCCTTTGCCAGGTTACGACCAAGAGCACCAAAGCTAGGCATCGCTACACCGGCTGCATCAAGACCCCTCTGTGTCTTCTGCAGCTGGTCATCCGTAAACTCCAACTTTCCTACAAGATTGCCGACCTTTGAAGCTCTGCCCTGCCTCGCCAGGATATGACTGAGAGCATGAACACAATAGACAACCTTTGGGAAGTTTTTCTTCTCGTACACATCCGTCAATTCAAACTGAAATGAAATCGGCAAGTTGACCTTCTTCACAAATCGGAAGAAGTAGTTGGTGTTGTCGGTGTGTCGGTATTGCAGCTTGGGGTGTGTAAAGATACGAGGAACACAATCCGGCTCAAAACTTCTCGCTAATTTCGCTAGGAAGACACCATCTCTCATTTCGGTCTCCATGTCCACCACTGCTCCCAATTCCTCTCCAACGTACAGCTCCATCCATTCCTTGGCTTCCCCGACATGGCAAAGATACTCGTATGCGTGTAAAAGGTGTCGCTGCGTATCCATCCATTTACTGCTGCTACTGAAAGGAAGACTGGAGGTGGCGGAAGACTGGCCGAGTGCCACATTGGCAGGTCCATCTTCTCTTGCCAATCGAATACGACCCGCAAAACCAGGAACCAGCGAATTGTTGCGTTGATGTGGCGGTCGCAGAGGAGAGTTCATCACTGGGCTTGTAGGCTCAGCTTTCATAGAGTGAAGATGAGAGATAGGATCCACCCTCGTTGTGTTCATGTGCACAAAGGGACTCGATGAGATGGGACTCGAGAGCAGCTCGACCTTGCTTGCACTTCCATAGCTGTGAATGTGTTCTCGGTTGGGAGTGGCGGTAGTGAGTGGTTCTCTGCTTCTAGTGGGTGTCGTCGTATTCAGTGTT
Organism: Exobasidium rhododendri; assembly: GCA_026210745.1. Taxonomy (NCBI): domain Eukaryota; kingdom Fungi; phylum Basidiomycota; class Exobasidiomycetes; order Exobasidiales; family Exobasidiaceae; genus Exobasidium; species Exobasidium rhododendri. The sequence continues at coordinate 4,425,015 of CP110630.1, forward strand.
GGACTCGAAAGTGGATCGACCTTGTTCGTTGATGTTGGGCTGGATAGTGAGAACGAGCTCTTGTGTGTGCTTCTAGTTGACCCTTGTCTTTCCAGCAATTTTGTTTGATATGCAAATGGGAGGTTGCGAGCTCGTGGACTAGCTGCTGGTAGTGGCTGTGACTTTGCAGAGTCCATCATGGAAGATGACGATGAACGTCGATGCTCTCCTCCTGTGGATATCTTTCTCCTGTCTTGTCCGTGCTCAGCCTCACTTGTGCGTCATGAGGTGAGACAGTGCAAACGAAACAGTGTACGGCAAGGACGGGCAAGCTGTAGAACGAGAGAGAGAGAAAAAGGGAGAGAGGATGAGAAGACCAAAAGTGTGAAATTTGGACCGGCAACCTCCCAGCGCGTGTGATGGAAGGCGGGAGCGAAATTGTATTTAAAGTGGTAGGGGCCCTTTCGTCTTAGGATAAAGTCAAACTTGCTTTGACACAGGGAGAAATAGATCGAGACCGAGCGCTTCAAAGGGCTCCACACTGCACAATCACACTTGATTGGAATCTTTTCCTCCATCCCCTTTCTGATTACGATTGCGAGCAGTCATATGGGCAGCGTCATTTCAATTCAGGAAAGGGGCTTCCTTTCGACAAGAACACAGATCGAGGGGCAGTCTTTTTCCCAGAAAGGACGCGACTTGTAAATAGGGGCTACTCGCGAATTCACACGTGCCCCGCAAAACAACTTTCTAAGAGGGCGGCGGCTCAGGCTCAAGGTTCAAGTTCCGTCTCTTCAATCTTCAAGATTCTCGGTCGGATCACGGCAAGTTGGTCTGTGCGTTGTCTGTCAGATGTACGCACTGCCGGTAAAGCTTGAGTCTGAATGTCTTTGGTTGTAAAATACCGTCTTTCTCGAAGCCATGCTAGCCCATGTCATTCGCTGAATCGGACTCATTCGCTGTATCGTACTTGTGAGGCTGATCGCAGTAGACTCACCACGCCATCTGATTCACTCCTTCCTCTTAGAGGAGCCTCTCCATCCTCTTTTGGTGAGGGAAAGGCCAAAGAGGCCTACTGTGTGTAAGATCACTACATGCATCAACAGTGCGGCGCTAAACGCGTGGCTGGAAATGGGCGCGGTCTCACACTATCACACCTCTTTACCCTTGTCGTACGTTTCAATCAAGATCCTGGCTCTTAAGCAGAATTCTCTCTCTCTCTCTCCTCAAATTTTACCTGTTTCCTGGCTTTCCGCGCGAGGTAGCCAGGACGAAAACAACATCCATTGATGAGCAGCTGGGATTTCTTGACGAAATATGTCATTATAGGTGAGCATCGCAGCACAGGAGAGCAGTGTGAAACACTCGGCTGAACACTTTAACACCCAAAAAGGGGACCCTGCGGTCGGCAAATCATCCCTGCTTGTCAGGCTCACCGATGATCGATTTCTGACCAATCCCGAGACGACAATCGGCGTAGAATTTGGATCTCACATAGTAGAGATAGAGGAGACGGGGGAGAGGATCAAATGTCAATGTTGGGATACAGCAGGCAGCGAGACATTTCGAAGCGTGAGTGAAGCAGCGTAAAAATGGTGTGCCTTACGTGGACTGATAAGAGATGTCCGATTTAGATTACTCGATCCTACTACCGAGGTGCGGCAGGTGCACTGCTAGTCTATAGTATCACTGATCGGTCTACATTCTTACATATTGGCGATTGGCTAAGGGATATCCGGCAACATGCAGAGGATGGGGTTAGCATCATCATGGTAGGAAATATGAGAGATCTTTGCGAGGACGAGGAGGAAGAGGCAGAACCGAGCGGTACCAAAGCAAAGATGCAGAGGAAGGTGACCACAAAGGAAGCAGAAGCATACGCTAAGCAAGAAGGGTAGGTAGCCGAGGGGTGTAAGAGTCGAAGGGAGTATGTAGTCTTCTTCCAATGCTCATCGTTCATCTACCCCCGACTCCTGCAGTATCCTCTTCGTCGAAGCCAGTGCTAAGACAGGCGAGGTGAGTGCTACTTTCATGCTTTCGCTCTTGTCGAGATTTGTTCATCTACTATTATTACACATGATCTATCCCAGAATGTGGAAGAGGCTTTCAAGCAGACCGCACGACAGATTCATGCCAAATTCTTGGCTTCCAATACTGATTCGTCTACTCGCTCAGGGATGATGTCTGGTCCTAATCGACCAGGCGTGATTGCGACGTCACAAGACAGTCCTACCTCGAGTCGAAAGTGTTGCGTCATCTCGTGAGCCGACAACATGGCCTTCGCTCCCCAGTCTTTTGCTTTCTCCCTCTTCTTGCTGTACTTCACACATTGTAATTGTACCCATAGATTCAGCTGCAACATCTCACATGTGTCACATAATGGCGATCAGTTGACCTCCATCGATGAGGGTTTATTGGCGGCGTCAGAAGTGTTGCATTCAAGACGCCACACGTGACCATACTCTAAATGCCCAAGGGCGCGACTTCTCTTCCAAAAAAGCGCTTGTTCTTCTCTCTTCTTTTGCGCTGCCCTCGTCGTTCACTACTAGCAAAGATCAGCATCATGTCGGGCCAACAACCGGTTTTCGTGATGAATGCAGGCCCAGAGAGGCAGCATGGACGCAAAGCTCAGATCTCTAACATTTCCGCGGCCAAGGTGCGCTGCTGTGTGGCAGGATCGAAATGTGATGTGATTGAAAGCGCTGACTTCTGATCCTTACTTTGCACACTGCTGTAGACTGTCGCAGATGTGATCAGGACTTGCTTGGGTCCAAAAGCTATGCTCAAGATGATACTAGATCCAATGGGAGGGATTCTTCTCACTAACGATGGGAATGCTATCTTGAGAGAGATCGAGGTCGGACATCCTGCCGCAAAGAGTATGATTGAATTGAGTAGGACGCAGGATGAGGAGGTCGGCGACGGAACGACTAGTGTCATTATCCTAGGTGAGTGTTCGATCCCATCGGCAGTCGTACCAATGGAGAGTTGGCCGCTTACGTACTCGGCATAATTTTCCAGCCGGCGAGATACTAGCGCATTCATTACCTCTCCTGGAACGAAACATTCACCCTGTCGTCATTATTTCCGCATACAAGAAAGCCCTCGCAGAAGCACTTGCAATTATTGATCGCATTTCCATTCCAGTCGACGTCAACAATGAGGAGGAAATGCTTGCTCTCATCAAGACATCTATTGGAACCAAATTTGTGTCGAGATGGTCGACACAAATGTGTAAATTAGCCTTGAAAGCTGTGCGAACAGTGGCTACAGCAGAGCAAGGAAGTGGGTCCCAAGAGAATAAAACGGTCGACTTGAAGCGATACGCCCGAGTGGAGAAAGTTCCCGGTGGTGAAATCGAAAGCAGCAAAGTATTGGACGGAGTCATGCTGGCAAAGGATGTTACTCATCCCAAGATGAGGAGAAGGATTGAGAATCCACGAATTCTATTGCTAGATTGTCCACTAGAGTACAAGAAGGGCGAATCACAGACAAACATTGAGATTACGAAGGAGGAAGATTGGAATCGTATCTTGGAGATTGAGGAGGAACAGATCAAACTTATTTGCGACACCATCATCAAGTTCAAGCCGGATTTGGTCTTTACCGAAAAGGGCGTTTCTGATCTGGCTCAACACTTTCTCCTCAAACAAAATATCACCGCCATCCGACGAGTTCGAAAGTCTGACAACAACCGAATCGCCAGAGCGACAGGAGCCACGATTGTCAATCGAGTGGAAGACTTGCGCGATGCAGACATTGGCACTCGATGCGGCTTGTTCCACATCGAGAAGCTGGGAGATGAGTACTTTACCTTTTTGGAGCAATGCAAAGATCCAAAGGCATGCACGATCTTGCTCCGAGGTCCAAGCAAGGACATTTTGAATGAGATCGATCGAAATTTGGCCGACGCCATGTCTGTAGCAAGGAGCGTCGTCTTCTATCCCACTTTGGCACCCGGAGGAGGCGCCACAGAGATGGCCATTTCGACGGGACTGTACGAGTACGCTAGAAGCATTGAAGGCATCGAAGTCGGCCCTATCAAAGCGGTAGCTGAAGCCATGGAAGTGATTCCAAGAACCTTGATTCAGAATTGCGGTGGCAACTCAATTAAGACATTGACAGCCTTACGGGCAAAGCATGCCAACGGAGAACACAGCTGGGGAGTGGACGGAAATAGCGGGCAGATTGTAGAGATGAAGGAGTACGGTCTGTATGAAAGTGCAGCTGTACGGATTCAGACACTCAAGACCGCGATTGAATCTGCTTCGTTGCTTCTTCGTGTCGATGACGTAGTGTCGGCAAGACGATCAAGACAGCCAGGTGGTGGTAGCGGGAACGGAGGACAGCCACAGATGGCGCCTCAAGGAGGTGAAGATCAAGGCGAAATGCCGGAAATGTGATGCGAAAAGAGAGGTATCCGCTGTTTCCCAACCCCTTGTAGCTTTAGAGTAATGCATACATTGTTCTCTCATCAATTCGAATCGAAGAAGTCGAGACCATGGAGTGCGGCTCAGGCAAAGGGTTGTAGTGGTGGACGTGGTGCATTGACGGCAGGATATGGCAGATCGATCAGTGACGTTGATGAGTTAAGTGTCGTTCAGAATGGTCATACAGCACGGGAGAAAGACATGACATAGAAAGGAAGGTGCCGCTAGATGAAGCAAGTATACATTTAGGACTCCTTCGAGGAGATGTCGCTACACAGACGGTGACGTTCATGGGGGATGGGGAAGCGTGGGAAAGATGAGGACAGAGAAGAGAGAGTAGTGTGGGCGAGATGAGTGTAGGGAGAATGAAGGTATCGCGCTGGTATCGTGTTGGTATAGCTGTGACAAGGTGACTTTGAATTGGTGAATAAGAATGAGAGTGGGAAGAAGTCGTTCTCCTCACTATAAGTATAAAGGGAAAGTTGAGGAGTGGAAGGGATTAGCCATGCTTGGGAGCAGGTGCTGAAGTCGATCGAGAAACGGAGGCGCCTTCGGTGATGTTGCCGCGACCTCTTGTCTGGTTGAACGTCATCCTGACCACCTTGGAAGCCTGTCTCGAGAGCTTTCGCATCTCTCCGTCCTTCAACTTCACACTCAGAGCACAAGGGATGACGTTTTCCGGTGTCAGTAGATGCTGCGGTGGATGAAGTAGTAGTCGAAGTGCCTCCCCTCCTTCTGGGCATATCCGTCTGTCCATCAAGGGATCGCGAATGATTCGAATGATACCCAACGCCGTCTGCAAGATCCAGTGGGGACCTTCGAACAAGAATAGATCCCATGTTCGCAAGAGGGTCTGCCAAGGAATGACTCTGGTAAAGAGCGGGAGGAACCAATTAGGAGTAAAGTTGATCGGTTCGATGTTCAGCTCTGTAAGTCTGGTAGCCAGATCAGAGTCCATGCTTTGGAGCAGTTGACCAAAGACGATTCCATCGACATGGAGTTGCTTCATATCATCAGTGTAATACCCCTCCATGTGAACGTCTCGAAGTAGAGCGCACAACATCCAGAAGGCATCTTCGGCAGGCATCTGAATCAGGAGAAAACCTGCAATCAGACTCATGCCTTGCGTGTACCCTACGATGGGATTGTAATGCACGTAAGCCTTGAGGATCGCCTCCAGGTCTGCCCTTCCAGTGCTTGATTCCCCCATAAAGAGTCGATGGTCCGGAAATGCTCGATCCAGATCTTTGTCAATGGCATCGTAGGCAAGTTCCTTTCCCTTTTTACCCTTGGCGTTCTGACTAGTCTTGCAGAGTTCTTCAAAGAGACCTGCTCGCCTTCGAATGTAGCTGTTAGCCAGATAAGGCCAGACCTTTGCTCGCATAGACTGAGGAATACCGCCTTGCACCATCTTCTTCACCTTCCGACTCCTCTTAGCTCCAACCAGATCATTCTCGGCTAGAAGCTGATTCCACTTTTGTACCTCTTCTGGGTTTTCCTTCGGTTCAGGAATGGAGAAGCCACTTCCGACGACGAAGCCCATCTTATCAAAGCTGACAGTGGCCGGATTTACACCTCGAAATCCTTGAAACGAACCGGCGTTCGAAAGCACTCGTGGTCCTGGAGGGAGCCCAACCGGCATGCTTGCTCCTATGGGTGATCGTGGAGGTCCCGCCGGTGATGTCGAAAAGGGGCCAGGCGAGATGCCGGTTGGTGAGGGTACGGTGAGGGGATTTGGGGAACGATTTGTTGGTGAAGGCGCAGAGAGTGGACTGACACTACGAGAAGATCCAGTCGGAGTCGAAAGGCCTCCATTGTTGGCATAAGCAGGAGAAGGTGCCACTAGACCAAGGAGACCACCATGAAGCCCTGGCTGAGGATTACTAGGATTCTTTTTCAACTGACCACTTCCCACTCTATTTGGAGGATCTTTCGAGGAAGAGGTGCGATCGGACGACGATCGAAAAGGTCGAGCAGTGGGTGAATTGCGACCGATTGTGCTCTCACTACTAGCCATGGCTCGATCCGGCGATGTCAAGGATTCAGAGATGGGAGCGTTCACATACGGCACCTGAGAAAGATTGTTTGCAGGCTGAACGTCTACGTGTAAGCCGCTCGGAGGAGCAGACGTCTTTGTCGCTGCTGCTGCTGCGGCTGCGGCCGCCTCTTGCATTCTTCTGGCGTAGATGTTCTTCCCAAGCGGAGATGGTTGAGTGGAGAAAGGTGAGGAGGCGGCATTTGGCGTGATTGGTGATCGCGGCATGGAGGGACTAGCATCAGAAGAGGCATTGGAAACGGAGCCGCCAAGACCGTAAGCAGTTGCGCCGCTTTCAATGGCCACAATCGGCGGCACATTCGGGCGAGATGCGTACCTCGAAGCATTCACCGGAGCTTGATTCCCCATCGAGGGTCTCCTCTTCGGATCAAAAGTACCGAAATGAGAGGTCGAGCTGCCATCGATCGTAGGAGATGAAACGACCGGTGATGAAAGGGGTGTATGAGCAGGTGAAGTACCACCTGCTGCACTTCCTTCCACTTTCCGTCGCAGATTGGTCGAAAGCGGCGGCGGAGGAGCAGGTGCAGCTGTTGGCCGTCGTCCCGATTGCGATCGTAGTGTGGCTGAGGTCTGATTCTTGAGGAACGAATGGCTCTCCTCTTCTGCTATTCCCACGCCCAGTCCCACTCCAGCCCCTCCTCGAATCGGTAAAGCTTGCATGTGTGGTGAATTGGAATGACTTCGAACACTCAATGATTCGCTCGATTTGCTAGACTGGATACGTTTGTTGTTGCGATGAGCAAAGTCGAAGTTAGGAAAAGCAACGCTATCTCTGCCGTAAACGTCGTAGATACTAAAGGTCTGATCTCTGCGTTGAGCGTCTTCGTCAGATTCGGAAGTGGTCGTCGTAGAGGTTGCGATGGAAGATTGATTCGAGGTGTGACCGTTGCCCGGACCTCTGATGCGTGGAGTGGGGTAGTTGTAAGTGGTCTCGCTTGTTCCTGTACCGTCTGTCTTGCCTTTCAGAGGCTGACGAGCATGTATAGGCGATTCAGCAGATGAAATTGGTGAAGGTGGCAGGTTGTTCGTGCCATCAAGGTGACTCAAGTTGCTCATTTTCTGCTTCAATAGCTCTGAGCCTCCTACCTGCGTTGCATTGGTCTCGTGCGTGTAGTCGGTAGAGGCGACTCGACTGCTCTTGGCGCTTGACAGACTGCTTCGAGCCCACGGCAGTTGCGTATCTGAGTCTTCTGAGTCGGAGTCAACTGGTTTCTTTGCTCCCCTCTGGTGACTTTCGTCGGAAAGAGGAGGAGTAGTGACGCCGAGGCCATTGATCTTCTGAGGCTTTGGCTTCTCGATTGCGGATAACTTTATAGGCGGCGCAGTACTACCATTACTTTTCTCGTTGGCAATCCGGCTACTCGATCTTCTACTTCCATTTTCACCAGACCTTTGTCCGCTCGTCGAGTATGCATCCAGCAAAACATCGTCCTCTTCTCCGTCTGAGTCGATTGCAGTGACAGGAATGCCCAATGGTACTTGGGAGACATGCATCGTGGCAGCTTCTGACTTGCTCATTGGTTGCGTTGTTGAGTCCCGAATGCTGCCCACTCCGCTTCGACGCATCAGGACGGGCTTCTTGAGCTTTCCGTGCAGCTGAACATGCGAGCCTTTGAAACGACCGACAACGCCCTCACAGTAGCCCTGGTATCATGCAATCAATGTAAAGATGGAATGTGAAGATGGTGAGAAGGCAAGTCCCCCTTCAAACTAAGAACGCTGCCACCCCAAAGACACTCACAAGAAACCAAGAATCAGCGTCGCTGACGCTCCTTCGATTGCCGTTGCTACTACTTCCAGCGGCATCGTTGCCATCTTCGTCCAGCCTTCGAAGGACGACAATCTTCTCGCCAGTCATAAACATCAAGTCCTCCAACTCTGTTGCTGGGTTGTCGATGAGTGCTGTACACGTACCAATCCCACCCTTCTGCAGGGCAAACCTGGTCCAGGCATTCAGAGTATGTGCGTCCATTCTCTAACAGTAGTCTAAAAGTCAAGCAGAAAGGACCGGTAGAGAACGAAGTAGATGTGAGACTCCTAAAATCTGAAGTCCCTGCCTGTGTAGTAGGTCGACAGATGTGCTCCTTCTCAGATGGTCCTATGCGGGAGAACTGACAGTGGCCTCCGCGATAGACTTGTACGACGAGACGCACTGGCTACTACACTACGACGTTCGTGCCGAGATAAGCGCACAAGGGGGCGAAACTTAAGCGAGTGTGGTGGTGGTGAGGATGATGTTGATGATACTTCAAGAGAATTCTCGCTTCTCTCCCGTTGCTTAAGCTCTCTTGACAGGAGCCCCTGGACGCTGAAAGAGTGAGTAAGAAGGGGGGTGCCGAGAGGCGCGAAGTCGAAGGCTGTATACAATGCAGCAGACGAGCGCTTGGGGAACAATGTCAAGTAAGGAAAGTAAGGAAGAAGGGGAAGAGTTCGGAGTAGTCGGATGTACTACGGCACGACTCGAAGGTAAGAAGAGAGGTGACGCCGGTATCGGTAGCCACCAGGGATGACTTTCGCTACTATTACCGTGCACTTCCTATTCCTTGGGCAGAGTAAATAAATACATATCTTCGATTTTTCCTTTTCCAGCATATTGATAATTAGATGGCGAAATAGATCATTGTGCAAGAGGGAAGAATATACTTCCAGGCTTAAATTGATAGTGTTTATCGTGCAAGGGCCGGAGGGTCGATTAAAAACAGAACAATAGAACTTCAGCAGAAAGAAATGTTCCAAATTAATTTTAGGAACAAGATAGCTAACAGTACTTTAAATTCCCAGGCGCGTCTTACCCCCCCCCCCCCGGCTCCCTTGGGTCCTAAGTGGATAGAGAAGTCTAAAAGTCACCTTTGGTTAAATTGCGTTTTGCTACAGACGCCGCAAGTGTGCCAACAGCAAGCACTAAGCAGTGTTATTTGAGTTTCGAGACGCGTCTTGGTGACGAGAGGTAGAGGAAAAAATGTAGCAATCACTGGAATGTAGGAGAATTCTAGTGGAAATACCGCACAATCCAAGTCCTACATTTGCCTCGCCTGCAAATAGCCGGATCGCGTTGCAGGCGCCAAAAAGATTCTTTGATATGCACTGAGCGCGTTCGAGCAGGACGAGGGACCGCATCGCAAAAGGGGGGGGTCCTTTGTGGAACTCAGTCAGACATGCATCCTTCTACCATCGGTTTAGGCTCCTAGGGAAGGAGACGGCGGCCAGCGCGTATGATCGATGATCATTTCTCCGTGTCGATAGTACGCTTTGACGTCTTTCTGTTCGTGTGAATTCATGCTCGGCGAGAAGTCGGGAGGAAGAGGTCGCAAATCTACCTGCCAGAAGACTGTGTCCGTCACTCCGAACAAACGATCAAATTGACTTGCGAGGGAGTATGTGGGCGAGTGACTTGAACTTGCAGCAAACATCGACCAGTTCTCCACACCTGTCTCACGAGTAGATGCGGTAGTAGGAGAAGAGACCTGAAAAAATTTGCAGACGCCGTGTCGAGCCGTGCCTGTTGCTACCATTTGCCCGTTACTGCCGACGTCAGTGGAGAGACAGTAGACGGCACTAGGTTCAAAGCGATCGCAATACTGGCGACAAGGCAACAACGAAGACATCTCCATCGGTTTGCACAAGGCCAGCTCCGCGTCGTATTGTCGAAGTGTGCCATCGTAACATCCTGCAAGCAAGTACCTCTTACCTGCGACTGTCTTGCTCTTCAAGGCGTACGCTGAAGTGCCTTTCATACTGGCTCCTGTCCACAGTCGGATCCCTTCGCCTGGCTTGTGTGTTTGGTGATGAAGTGGAAACAGTGTGATCGGTGAGGGTCCATTGGTACCAACGGCCAACCACTCGGATCCTTCCACCCAGATGCTCCAAGGTCTACCGTCTATATTCCAGTGCTCGACAATGTCGATTTTCAATCTCTTCCCTTGTATGCTGTATCGGAACAAAGCAATGCTCCCATTCTTCCCACCCACTGTCAACAGTTGAGAAGAAGGAGATGCATCCATCGACTGGATGCTGGTCGAGCATGTCGCATCTCTCCAGATCCACAACAGGTTAATCAGCACGCTTCCTCCACCAACTCCTCCCCCTCCTTTTCCGCTGCCTTTTGGTCGGCCTTTCTGATCGACGCTGGTCACTTTGATGATCTCTACTAAGCCATTCAGCCTTCCAATTGCGACATGTTGACCTTCTCGATCCAGTTGAGTACACGCGCATATATCCCACAAGGCCGTTGATCCAACTCGGCCATCTCCCTCGTCATTGTTGCTACTACTCTTTTTGTCAAGTCCAGCCGGGTTGCTGAGGTAGAATAGCTCAGCTTGCTCCAAAAGCACAGAACCTTTTCTATTCAAGACTTCCCTTGTCCATACGCGCATTTCACTTCCGGTGAAAAGGTACAAACCAAACGAAGAAAGAAGCAACAGAGGCTGAGGTGGATGTCTTTCCCCAACTTTTCTGCCATTGTTTCTCTTTATGATCTTCTCAAACGGCAAAGGAGACTGATAAGATCGAAATGTCTTCGTCTGCCAGCTATGATCTACTTGCACGTAGTATTTGTAAGGCGGTACTACCCCATTGGCACCGTTCCTAGTGCTAGGAAGTACTCCATCTTTCTGAACGCTGACACCCTTTGCGACACACCACGCCTTCCATCCATACTCTTCGACAAAGTTGTAGATGTATCGATCAGCCTGACTCCACCTGGTGAGTGAGAGGACGTCGAGATGGGAAGCGATGCACAGTAGCACATCGATATTCAAGTGCACGAAAGCACTGACGCTGCTGTGTGTTGAAGGAGTATGATCGTCGTCGTGTCTGGTCGTGGTCGTGGTCATCTTCCGGCTAAGCCAGGGAAGATTTTCCCCCAGGTCCCTGCCTTACTCCAGCTCAACGGCAGCAACAAGCGGCGGCCGGTCAGCCAGGACCGCGTCCTTGCCTGCTCCAAGGGTCTCTCGACGTCGGAGGCAATGTAATGTTGGGGGAGATGAGGGTAGCGGCACGTAGAACGAAGTCTAGAGCGAGAGATCGACGAGCTCATAATCTACATACAGTATGCTCGTTTTGTAATTTTCAATTTGATCAGCACAAGTAAGGAATCCAAAAAATAAAAATTGAGTCAGGATTATACACGGTAACAAAATTATAACACATTGAGTGAGATAGGCACTTGGGGGAAGGGGAAGGGGGGGGGGGTGGTGAAAGGTTTTATTCACTCCACATAGCTGGCCACTGGATGGGCAGTTTAGGGACTTGAGGATTGGAAGTGTCGACTTGCGAGCTGAAGAATTCGTCATGTTCTTGTACAGTCTGTTCGTATTCTCTCAGACTTTGAATGGCGTATATGTGAAGGTTTTGGCTGTACGGAGCTGCCTTTGCCAAATCTTTCTTGGCGTCTCGAGTCTTTTGGAGTGCAAAGATTTGACTAGGTTCCAGGTCCGCTGCATTGGTCATCGTCTTTGCAGCACCGTCTTCCTCTTCTGATTCATTTTCGTGTGAAACCAAGTTGAACGCAGGTCCGGGTAAGATCGACAGTCGCTTGCTAAAGGCTCGCGATACTCTCATGTTAGCATTCGATCCCTTGCTGTTGCCATTGGACGTAGAAATGGCAAGACCAGCGACATTGGACGCTCCTTCTATCAAGGAAGTCGATTGAGGCGGGTACGGTAGCGTGGGGCTCTGCAAGTCAAAGCTGATGTTCGGACTAATGTGATCATTGATCTGCTTGTCGTCTTCATCGTTGGACAGCAAATTGGCCAGTGATTTGCTCTTTGGGCTTAGCTCTCCCGCGGAACTTGTCGCTTCTAGTGCGCTGCGCTGCTCTCGTTGACCTGGCTTGCCTTCAAAGCTGAACTCGTAATCGTCGTTCGCTCTTGGTGTGTCCACGCTGCCTCTTCCTGCCTCATCGCTTTCATCTGCTTCCTCTCCTATCTCCCCTCGATCCGAGTCGTCTTCATCTTCGCCTTCATCCGACTCTAGATCTTGCTCCTCCAGCTTTGGCATGATCTTCCTGTTCCCGTTACGCAGAGTAGGACTACCGCCAGCCATGTGAGGTGCCGCGTCCAGTAGCTTGGGTGAATGAGCCAAGGAGGAAGAAGGTGATCCATTCATTCGATACGCCATACCCTCTGCCCTCTTTCCACCTCCCTTTCCTGCTAGGGAGGAAGAAGAAGAAGTCGAAGCGCCTTTCCCTCCTCCCAACACCCTCAACCATTTCGCCGCCCTCGATTGTGCTTTGTTCTCTCCTTTATTCGACAAGACTGGATCGGGCATTCCGATACCCAAGACCCTCTCTGCTTTCGTCATCGTGCTGGGCGATCCGAGCTGAGGGACAGAAGGTGTGCGCTTGATCGTGCTGACAAACGATTGAGCTCTCTTCTTGTTGTGGCTGAACTCATCATCGTCCTCCGAACTGGAGTCTGTGGAGGACGGGGAAGGTGACAGTTCATCGTGACGCTTTCGAATCTCGTCCAGCCTCCTGTTGAACAGCCGAGCAATACTGATCGCCGTCTTTCCTTTGTTGTCATCTTCCGGAGCGTCGAAATCGTTGATGCGAGCCAATCGAAAGACGAGCAGGTGCAAAAAGTAGGCTCGAATTGTAAATGACCAAGACAAGAACAGTTTCTGGAAGATCTGAGCGTTCAACAGGATCTCTTCACAGAAGCGAATTCTATTTCTGCTCGTGCTGGTCAACACGGCAAAGTTGGAGTAACAAAAGGCGATCGTCCTCATAAGAGCCAACGCATGGTCAGCGTCCTTGAGCAGCAGCCAGATCGTTTCAATGATGAAATCAATGTCCACCAATCTTTCAATAGGGAATTCGGCGCTTTCCATGTGGCTAAGTACGCCGTCGAGCCAATCAAGCAAGCAAAAGACACCTTGGACATCGTAGAGAGACGTTCGCTTGATCAGGCTCTTGATGTGAATGCTCAACATGGGACCAAAGAGGTGATTATTCGAGGAAGGCGCTCGGATTATATCGACGATGATCGCTGTGCACCTTCGATTGGCTGCTTCGAGATGTCGTGGCTTTCCAGCAGTGCTTCCCGAAAGGACATTTGCCGTTTCACCTGGATTGAAGTTCTTTTGAGAAGAGAGAGTCGTTACCGACAAGATGTCACGATGAACGAGACTGAGACACTTTTGGTGAATACATGTGGCCAGATGCGCATACCCGGGTCCGCCGAAAAAGTTTCCTCGATACGAACTCTCTGACGTGGTGGACGTAGCCAACAGTCCTGCCAATTGTCGATGGTAACTTCGGCAAAAGCTAAAGAACAACTCAGAATCGTCCGATTGCCACCTTCGTAACCAATTTCCAGACATCTCCACTTCCACTTCGGGTTGACGAACCAAATAACGATCGTCGTCTTCTTCCAGTCCGTTCCTTGATGATAGGGCAGACGACGACGACGCTAGCGATGTGCTGCTATGTGCGTCCAGCATCTTGAGGTACGATCTGGCATCCTGAAAGCAAAAGTCGTGCAACGAAGCAGGAAACTGGCTCTTGTACGCTTCCCAGTCCTTTGGTATCTTTCTGTCCCAACTTGCCTCCGAAGCCACACGTTCCAGCGCAAATCGATTCACTGGCAAGGCACGAAGCAACTTGCTCGCTACACCTGCTATACGGAAGAAGGCGATGGCGAGTAATCTGCCGGAGAAGATGAGCGTGTTCTGGTACACTCCCTTCTTGTTGAGCTCTCCAATGGCGTAGCTGAGAATGTGCCCAAAGACGCTGTGAAATCTCTTCTCGTCGCCTTCGTCCCTCTGGAACATGGTGGCAGAAAAGTTTCTCGACTCGATGATGCAAGCAATACTTTCCAATATCGCACCTCGATCGGCGGAGGTTTGAATGATCTGCAGTTCTAGCAGGAGCTGCTGAATCCAGTCAAAGAACAGCGCTCTCCTCGATTTGCCGTACTGAAATTGGCCTGAACCGCTCACGTCGACGTTGGGTGTCTCTGCTTCGAGCGCCAAGAATGGCAGAAGAACGGATCGTAGCAAGCCGCCCTTGTCAGTGGGACCATTTTGATTCGACATGATCTTGAATCGAAGAAGCGCACTCTCCACCTCTGCCCAAGCACTAGAGGGCAGCAAATTGACGACATCGATTGACATTTCAGTCTCATCGGTGTCAAAGTCATTGCTGTTCAGTGAGATGATTTGGCCTTCGCTGTCGGTATCCTCTCCCTTGATCGACTTGAGGATGAGCGACTCATCCAGCATTTCACTGCCACTTTTCTCCATTGTGCTCTGACTTTGACTGTTCGGCAGTGCAAAGGAGCCTTCGAACTCCTTGCGATATTTGCTGCTGTTCCTACCTGTGCGCTCTGTGCTGCCAGGACCAGAAGGAGTGCTTCGAGAGCTGTTGGCCTGGGATGGCCGAACCACGTGTCCCTTTCGAGTGTAGGACAGCAGTCCAGGCGGAACGTACATGGACCCATTGCCATTCCCTGGCTTCTTGCTCGTCATTCCCGGAGGATCAGCACCAACACTGCCATCAGATGTTGCCGTCGTGAGTCCTCCTTGATTCGTCCTTGTGGTTGGTTGTGATACCGGGACAAGGCTCCCCTTCTCCAATTTGGCTAACGTGGCTACATCGGGCTGCAACGTCGAAGACCTCTCTCGTGACTTGACAGGCAGATCAGGCCTGAACGAGAAACTTGATGAGTCGTTCAGGGCGCGACTAGCAGCGTTAGATGTACTAGCCGACGTCATCGAGTCGTTGCTGCCACTGTCATCCATGAAGCTGGTACTGCCTTGGCCAAGTAAGGCGACTGCACGCTTCTGAGCATTGCTCAACGGTTCACTGAACGATTGTGCTTGTTGCTGCGATTGCTGACCAAGAACAGGTGCCAAGAGCGGTGAAGTGATGGGCACATTTGGTTTGTTATCGAAGTTCGCGGGACTCCAAGCTCGAGAAGAATTCGGTGCCGAGTAGGTGGACGACTCTTCCGACGTAGACTGGGCAGAGGAGCTTGTCCTTCTCGTGACAAGGTTGTGCATCGCGTCACTCAACGAGGAGCCATTGACATCGGAAAAGACGGTAGCGTTGGAGTTCCTTTGAATGTGACTGTTGCTGCCATTACTGCTGCTGCTGCTGACGTTGTTGCCAATCAGATCGCCGTGTGAGATAGGTGAGTTGATTTGATGAGGGGAAGCTTTCGTTGCGCCAGAAGATGGTCTTACTGCTGTATTTTGAGAAGACCAGACGGATGCCGAGGAAGGGTGCCTCGGTAGCTGAGCCGACTTGGCGTCACCGGTACCATTCAGAAGTGCGCTCGACTTGTAGGAAGGTGGTGTGGCGACCTTCTCGAACTCGTGCGAGTAGGCGATAAAATTCGGCGTCCTAGGCAACGTTTTCTCTTGACTCGGTGCTGTTGACACGGGCGTCGCCAGAGTGGCGGCTCTAGCCCTGGTCACCCTTTCGCGATCGTCAAATCGAGATAAAGAGGGAACTTTCTCCCCTGCAGCAATCTTACTCTCTTCTGCTTTCGCCCTGCTTTCATACGAAAAGTACTGATCCGACTCGAGGTCATCAAAGAGACCATTCGACACTGGCAGGGTAAAGTCGAGCGAAGGAGCCTCTTCTGACGCCTTTTTAAACTCTACTCCTCCTCTCATCAATTGACCTTGTTGTTCTGCGTCAAGCCAAGTTGTTGAGTTCGCAGCATTAGCAAGAGCAGAGGAGGACGAGGAGGAGGCAGCAAAAGCCTGATCTAACTGTGATCTCTCAGGTGAGGAAGTCCATCCCGCTGATTCGGCCGTGTTCAGATTAACGATCGGTCTTTGAAGGGTGGATGGAATATGGTCGGATCTATTTTGTGCAAGGTTTGAGGGGCGTTGGGAGGATGGACCCGGAAGGAATGATGGAGATTCATACGGATCACTTACTTGAGCCATCGCTGCACCTGCATTGGCTTGCCTGGACGATGGCTCTTTACCTTGACCTCGTGCTGAGAACATATTTTTGAACCCTGCTCCGATTTTAGCGGCTCGTTCCTTTCCAGAAGAGGAGGAGGGTCGACCTGTCTGTTGTCCTTTAGCGCTCTCCGTGCCTCGACTCATGGGAGAGGAGGTCCGGAGGCCACTGTTTGCTTCAGAGGTGTAGTTCCCTTGCTCAACTGCGGCTGCTCCCTCCTTCGGGGTCATATTTCGGCCATACTTTGATGTCGATTGATTTTTGGTGTGAGAAAGGGAGCTTTGAGAGGTAGATAGTAAGGCAGAGGTGGTATTGCCTAGATTTTCCTGAGATGCTTGACGGAAAAGTGGATTCGATGCCTCTTGCGTAGGTGAGGAGCCCGTGCTCCAATTCCCCAGCGCATCCATCGTTGCACTGGCCAACTTTGGCGACATATTGACTGGCAGAGATCCTTTGTTCGTGCCGCCCGTCCATCGTGATGTACTTCGAGGTGGAGTCTTGTCAAAATCTAGTGGTTTGGAAGGGAGTCGTTCTGCTGAAATGGACCTACTCAGGTCTTTTCCGTCCGCAATCGGTGACCCTATCCGACCTCTAAGCGTGTTCTTCTCATTCACCCTTGACGATTCAAAAGAAGCGCCTGATAGTGAAGAGGCCATCTTACTTCCATTCTGGTCTTCTTGACTTTGTGGTCTCTTCCAAGCCACTTCATCCCCTTGCGTCGAGCTGTTATTGGACTTTGTTCGTGATCTCTGCGGCATCTGCTTTACCTGTGTCGCCATTGGTCGCTGTGATGCGCTCAAAATTGACAATTTTTGACGAGCTCCCGTAGCGCCGATAGGGACCAAGAAATTCCTTGCGTTGTTCGTAGAATTACTAGTCCTCTCCCGCGCAGCAGATGTGATGGTCCCAGAACTCTGACTGGATGGCAAAGGTGTAGCTGTGCCCAGCTTTACATTCATGCCGTCGTCGTGAAGGGAGCTGGCCGAAGTAGAGCGCATCTGGTAGAGCTTTGGTCGGATGCCTCTGATATCTTCCATTGATGGTCTCGATGACACCTTGTGCGATGGCAGAAGATGTTCTTGCTGTGAATTTGAGGAGGATCCGGGGCTGCTGCGTTGCCATTGACTGCTGTTGCTGCCTCCTGTACTGTTGCTACTCACTGTCCATCCTGACGTTGTCCTACCCGCTGACAGAGGCATACTTGGGCTGGAAGAGGACGTCCCAAGGCCCAGTGCGCCCGGCAAGGACGAAGTGGAAGCAGCGAAGTACGGACGCTGAGTGTTGGAATCTCCGCTCGAAGCATTACTGCCATTCTTCGAGGGTCGAGCAAAGGGCAATCTGCTGCCTGATCCGCTGAGACTTGTCTGATTGTAGAATCCGTCTTGTTGCGACATCGTGGCTGCTCTATGATTCCGGCCTTACTGCGTCTCCCTTCCCTGTAGATCCACCTGAAAGGCAAAGGATGCAGTGTATCTCGCAAATCAGAAGAGGCGTAGCATCCGAGCTCGAGGACGATGTTTTGGCGTCGCCCCTAAATACTCCCAGGTCCGACCTTGACGCTACAGTGGCGCTCCTCTGGGTAAGTCTTCTTGTCGCTCTCCACGACTGACGATCGAGAGGAAGATCACCTGGTTGATAAAGCGAACTCTGTGGGCTATACGAAGAGCTCTAGGTTCGGTTTGATAACAATCGAGATCTAGGCAAGGTGAGACCGCTGCCACGATTCGGTATACTTTTGTTGTATGAGGAGCAGCTGTATCCGTATACAAGTAGGGCAATCGCCCTCTCACCTTTGAGATCGCAAGGAGAGCGCAAGGAGCTTGCCCGGGTATCTTGGTGGAGAAGGTCGTCGCTGTGGTTCGGTCTGCGAAGAAGGGGGTGGGGAGTAAATAGTTATTTGTGTCGAGGCGACACAACGGCCGAGAAAGTACCAGACAGTGGCTAGTCTCCTCGATGCAACGGGCGAGGGAGGGCTGAAGGCAATACTAACAATGGATTTGAGGAATAAGACTTGCGCGCTCTTTTCTAATATACATTTACTGACTCCAAGATCTATTGAAAAGTCAACTCCCCTTAGTGTTGCCAAATGTAGAATGATGCCACCTTGGGAGGATCTCCTAGAATGACGATGGTGGAGGAGGAGTGCCAGGGCGAAGTGGGCAGGCCACACCCAAATCTGTTGTCTCGCCACGCCGATTTTGAATCCTCCCACGATGATGCGGGAAGCCTCAATTGTGGTCTAACAGACTATCTCAGCCATGTCGCAAAATGACACGTATAAGAGTGTTTCATTGAGACTGAGAAGCAAGTGTGTGCTCTCGCCTGACTAGGTCAAGGCCGGCCGCGCACCTGTCGAGGCTCGAAAAGTCACCCCAGATCAAAAATCACGGCGTCAAAATATCTTCAGTCTCGAGCGCATACAGCCATAATCACCCCCTCTGAAGACCAAAGGCTCCTGAACTAGATAGAGCATCGTAGACAGCTACAATGAAAGCTGGACGCATTAGAAAGAGCAGAAGTAGGGGACAAGGCGGAGAGAATAGCGACCATGCAGATAATAACAATAGTGATCCAGTAGATTACCGAAGTTCGAAGAGATGGCGCAGGGAGGATAGCACTGACGACGGCCTGTCAATTGTAAAAACTCTCGATGGCAACTTAGAAAGCAGCGACATATCACCAAGCAAACTTGAAAGTGGTTGGTTTCCTCTGGAGCATTTATGTGTCTCAGGGACCGTATGGATTACCAAAGACCATGCACCATGTGTGCGTTGGATCGGTGGCGAGGATGGTCACTGGAAATTTCGTTGGACGGTCAAAGGCACGGCAGAAGAATCTTTTGCTATAATCAAGCATAGTGATATTCGTTTTGTGATGGTGAGCTAAGTAGGGATGACGAAGGGAGCTGGCCGAAGTAATCACTGACAGTACCTGTGTTTTCTCAGTATGTCTACCCTACTGCGCGGCGGATGATCGTGTCTATTGAAAATGCCAAAGACGTTATCGAGGAGGAGTTTATACAGAGTCAGAAGCGCAACGACACGACCTCCGCGTTGCTCGTCTGCTGGGAGTGTTCAAGTGGCGACGGTCGTGATGAGGTAGTCGATACCATCCTCGAGATTCTCGAGAATGAGTATAGAGTTGTTGCAACAATGGATTTTACGATTACGAACGAAATAAAACGGGCAAAGTCGATTTCTTGGGAGATCGATGCGAGGACGTCAAGGATTGGTCCTTCTCTCCGTCATATCAGCGAAGCCTCTACACAGTTCGGCAAACCAGTCCCTGAAACATCACGAAGTTCCGAGCTCCGTGGGAAGGATTGCACACGGACGGAGATTGGTGTCCAAGTCGATGCTTGTGATTCGACTGTACCGCCGCCGCCGTCAGAAAGTGACCGAGGATCCGTGCCAGTTGTTCCTCTTACGCTGGCTCTGGCAATTGACTGCTACGTTGAAAGTGTGTATGAACGTGGCAGACCGTGGACAACCTTGCTCGCCAAAGTGAGGCAGCTCTTCCTTGCTGTAGAAGAGAGGGTAGACAGTAAAAAGGCTCTCTTTGACGATACCTTTGGAAGCATCGATTTCTTCACGGACGTACTCGAGTCACTGTCACAGAGAGTGTTGACTAGCCAGAGAATCAGTCTCAGAACAACAAGTACGATTCATGACATCTCTATCACATTGAAGTCTTTGTACGAGACGAAGAAGAGGATGAACAATCTGCTGAACATCCTAGATGACAAGAGCTCCTTCCCAGAATTCTATGATGGATACGAAATTAGGCCAGGATATGAGGCCAGGATACGCTATTTTCTGCCTTTTCTTCACTCCGTAAACAGTACCACGATATACACCGAGCTTCGCGAAGAAGTTGATTATCCGGTGAGAAGAAGCAGCGTGGATAAATACGCTTTTCCAGCGCGCGAGTTTCCGTACACGTCAAGTCGCAAGGAACTGAAAGGAGACGCTGCACAAAGAGAGGAATTTGTTGAGAAGAGAATGAGATCGATTGAGGGAATTAGACACAACGGGGAATACACGCTGTTTAAATAGACACTAGACAAGTGAGATAGGGGAAGTGAGACGAGTCTGAGACAAATGAAGGAAGGGGACCAAACTGCCTACTAGAGTGAGGGTCCATGCCAGAGATGAAGGTGATCTAACCATTATTGATGTCTCTAGAAGGGGTCAAAGACGCGTGCGATTAATCGCACAGCTCCGGGCGTACGATTATTCGTACGCGATCTGAGCTGCTGATTTCAACACTCCCTCTCAATTGCGGCTCTTGGAGGAAGACCCAATTGTTTGACAGCAGTGAGGTGTTTGACGTTGAGTAAAGGCTTGGTGAGAATGTCAGCCTTCTGAAGCGCAGTAGGGATGTACTCAATGGTTAGAATGCTGTCTTTGATTTGATCACGGGTGTAGTGATAGCGCACATTGATGTGCTTGGTGCGACGGTGGAATTGAGTGTCCTTTGCATAGGCATTGGCCCCCTGATTGTCAGCGTGAATGGTAGTGGGACCAGATGGTTTGAGACCAAAGTGCTCAAGAAGACGTCGCATCCAGGCTGTCTCCTTTGCACCATTGCAGAGCACAATGTACTCTGACTCAAGAGAAGAGGTGGCAACACAGTCTTGCCGTCGTGACATCCAGGTGATGATGCCGCTGTTGAAGGTGGTAAGGACGCCACCAGTTGATCTTGCTGTGGCCTTATCCCCAGCATAGTCGGCATCACAGTAGGTGACTAGTTGACCATTGCTGTCCCTGTTGATGCCAATGTGGTACTTGAGAGAGTAAGCTGCTGTTGAGTTGAGGTACCGGAGAAGGTGCTTGGCCATGATAAGGTGACCTGACGTGGGTGACTGTAGCTTGCGAGAGAGAAGCTGAGCAGTGAAGGCAATGTCAACACGAGTACCCATAGCAGCATACATGACTGCACCAATGATTGATTGATAGACCAGTTTGAGAGAAGGCGGGAGCGCTGGTGCTTTGTCGGCTTCTTCCATATTGAAGTTGAGAGGAAGAGGAGTGGCAACGGGTGCTGATTTTGCAAGACCATAGCGTTCCACAATCTTCTTGATGTACGATGCTTGACTGATCTCTAGATACTGAGAGTCACGGCTGACTTGAAGGCCAAGGATGTATGAGACAGGACCGCCGTCCACAATCTTGAATTGACGGTGGAAATCATCCTTGATTTGCTGTACTTGCTCAGGTGTACTTGCAGTGATGATCATGTCGTCCACATAGAGACAGATGATAGCAGACAGAGGTTGATCAAGGCCACCTTTGACGTAGAGGCCTTGGTCGCTCTCAACGCATCTGAAGTTCATCTTGATGAGTTGGTCGTGAGCAGATTGATACCAGACACGGCCAGATTGCTTGAGACCATACAAGCCCTTGACTAACTTGCAAACACGGTCGGTACCATCTTCCAGACCAGGAGGCTGTACCATGTAGATGTCCTCTGTGAGATAGCCGTTGAGGTAGGCGGCAATGACGTCAGCTTGATGAATGGGCCAGTTGTACATGGCTGCAATGGAGAGAACAAGACGGATGGTACCAGAGCGGACAACGGGAGAGAATGTTTCCTTGAAGTCAATACCTTCTTTCTGACTGTATCCCTTGGCAACAAGTCGAGCTTTGAACTTGTCAATTGAACCATCGGGATTGTGTTTGATGTTGAAGACCCATCGGTTGCCAATTGCAGTACGACCCTTAGGCAGAGTGCAAAGCATCCAGGTGCCATTCTCTTTGTGATTGGACTCCTCCTTCTTGATGGCATTCTTCCAGTCTGGCCAGGTGTTGAGAGATCTTGCTTGATTGATGGTGAGAGGAATCTCTTCTGCCACTTGCATGTCAGCGGTAGAAGCAACGAAGGCATGGGCAATGAATCCAGCAAGGTGATAGTCTTGCAGACGGGATGGAGCTTGATGTGCCCGCTGAGGTCGAGAAGAGTTGATGGTAGCCTGGGTGAGTACTTCCTCCTCTGTGTCTGATGGTGGATCAGAGAGGTCGCTACTGCCATCTGATTGATGGTCTTGTGTTGGAGGGGTGTCATTGTCACTGTCCTCACTGTCACTGACGGTGAATGTCCTGTCTTTGATGAGAGGAGCGAGTCTTGCCTGAGTCCAGTCTCCCTCTCCAGATGAGCTCCCTGATGACTTGAATGGGAAGAAGGATTCATCAAAGACAACGTCGATGCTGAAGGTGATCCTGCCTGTGGACTGATTGAGTAGTTTCCATCCTTTGCGACCTGCAGCAAAGCCAATGAAGGTAAGCGGGATTGACCTATCTTCAAGCTTCTTCTTCTGAGTGGTGTCGGCTGCATAGGCTAAACAGCCAAAGGTGCGCAGGATACTGAGATCGGGCAAGTGCTTGAACCAAGCTTGATAGGGAGATGTTCTCTTGCCGCGAGGTACCCTGTTGTGAATCCAGACAGCAAGATTAAGTGCTTCTGCCCACAAAGAAGGTGGGGCAGATGATTTGGAAGCCATGGACCGGACCATCTCCATTAGAGTGCGGTTGAGACGCTCTGCTACTCCATTTTGCTGAGGTGAACGGGGCATGGTGACATGGCGCTCAATGCCTTTAGAGCTGAGAAATTTCTCCATGTCTTGATTGATATATTCACCGCCACCATCTGAGCGCAGGGCCTTGAGTAGCTTGCCAGTAGAGCGCTCTGCTTGAGCAAGGTAAGTCTGGAAATGACGATTGACTTCATCCTTAGTGGCCATGGTGAAAAGATTGACATAGCCGGTCTTGTCGTCGATGAAAGTGACAAAGTAAGCTTTCTTGGATAGTGAGAGCGGTAATGGTCCAACAACATCAGTGTGAACCAGAGCAAGGGTTTGACTAGCCTTTGCACCGTCACGGGATGAAAAAGAATGACGGACCTGACCACCAACCTGGCAGTCAAGGCAGATGTTGCCGTTGGAGGGAGGCGCATCTTGAGTGTAAGATGCTTGATTGAGAGTCAACTTGACTGCCTTCTCTGCTATGTGGCCAAGGCGCTGATGCCAAAGCTGAAGAGGCGGAGTGATTGGCTTGGTGGTGACCAAAGCATGCTCGCTTTCCTCTGTCAAGAGGTAACGGGCCTTGCCTTGCTTGACTGATTCAAGCATGACGGCCTTGGAGGCAGGATCAATGATGCGGAGTCCATCTTGATCATAGAGTGGTTGGAAACCACGAGAAATGGTTGACTCTACTGAGAAAAGTCGAAAACCAAGCTCTGGAATGAGCAGGACATCTAAAAGTGTCCGAGTGACCTTTTCCCCATTGACAATGGCATTGAGATGACATTTCCCTTTGCCAGTAATGGGAAGTTGCACATTTCCACCAACGGTGACAAAACCAGTGAATGTCTCATCCAAGTCGGAGAGATCCTTGGCATCAAAAGTCATATGACTTGATGCTCCACTGTCTGCCAGCCACATTGAAGCGTAGCTGGTATTGGGAGTGGCCAAGGCTACAACCATGCCTTTCTCCTCCGACAGGGCTTTGAATTCACCCTTTGCTGATTTGGCCTTTTGGGGACGCTTGCCTTGCTTTTGCTGAGCAAGGCGGATAGCCTCAGACTTAGCCTTCTCTGCACTGCCCTTGTAAGCTGGGCTTGCAGGATTGGCAAAGCAAGTGTTGTCGGCATGACCAGGACGCTTGCAGAAATTGCAGTAAGGGCGTCCGGATGAATGATGATGATGAGTAGGCATTGCCGTCTCAGATTGATGAGAGACAGACAGTTGCTTGCCTGAGTTAACAAGCTGGTCGGCATTGCGGATGATACCAATGAGCTTGTTAAGGATGACAGGTCCTTGAATTCCTTGAGTAATTGCATCGTTGAGATTTGAAGCAAGAGTAGGGATCCAGACCATGAAGTTGGAATTGAGTCCATGAATTAAAACTTGAAGGACCTGATCGTCTGTGAGAGGGTGACCAGTTGCAGCAATGCGGGATTGCTTTGATAGAATCTGATCAAGGAAGGCCTCAAACGGCTGAGACCTGCCTTGCTTGAGGAGCATGAACTCCCTCTGCATTGCAAGCAGCTGGGAGTGATCAATCATCTCATAGCGGTCCTTTAGAGCATTCCAAAGGGCATGAGAGCTGGTGTGCTCCTCCATTGACTGAATGACGGTGTCGGACAGGCTACAACTGATGATGTTCATAGCAATGAAGTCTTGACGGGACCACTGAATGAATGCGTCACTCTTGGCATCATTAGGTGGGAGAGGAATCTTGCCTTGGAGGACAAGAGCTGCCTCGGCACTCTTTGATCCAATAGCACGGATGACTCGGTTCTTCCACACACCATAGTTGGTTGCCGTCAGCTGAGGGACTGACATTGAGTTGTCCATTGAATCAGACATGATGATGATAATGGGGTGGTAGAGGAGATGGCAGATGGATCGAATCGATAGAGTGGGAGAAGAAGTGGATGTGAAGGGAATCAGGTACAAGTTGGGCTCATAACCTGTTGAGAAGAGAATGAGATCGATTGAGGGAATTAGACACAACGGGGAATACACGCTGTTTAAATAGACACTAGACAAGTGAGATAGGGGAAGTGAGACGAGTCTGAGACAAATGAAGGAAGGGGACCAAACTGCCTACTAGAGTGAGGGTCCATGCCAGAGATGAAGGTGATCTAACCATTATTGATGTCTCTAGAAGGGGTCAAAGACGCGTGCGATTAATCGCACAGCTCCGGGCGTACGATTATTCGTACGCGATCTGAGCTGCTGATTTCAACAGAATTCGTAAAGGATATGGTCTCTTTTGGCGATCCTGATCGGTACGGTAAATGTTCTACAAAGCGATATGTGATCTCACTGTCAATGAACACTCGGTCGATGAGGTGTGCGAATATCTCGCATCTTATTCATCTTGCTTTATCAGGATGATAGAGACAGTCTTGCGATTCTTACGATCTTGGGAAGAGTACGTAAAGGAGGAAATTACGAAGGCTTTGCAGAATGACGGGATAGAACGAATTACGACTGATAAGCATGCTCTCAATGCGAGTCTTGCGGAACGTGTCGGCACTAGAGACGGTAGAACAGGCATGGTGGATAATAATGTCGTTGCATCTTTCGAAGAGACACTAAGTATGGATGTGGATGAGATCATTATATTCCAGCAGAACAGTGTACTTTCGATGAGAAGAGCTCTCCAGGCGAGGAAGAAAGAAGCAGAAGCTGCGAGCTTAGGCCAAGAACGCTCCGAGACAAGACGAGCAGATCAAGCAGCCTCGGCATTGCAATACTAGAAGCGTGCCGACTATGGTATGGCAGAAGCAAGGACAAGTGCGATTACAACTTTGAGCGGGTCGAGATTACCGAGGGAGAGTGCAACAATAATCCTTCTAAGAATACATAGGGAAGCGGAACGTCTGAATGAATGAATGAAGAAAGAGCGTCAAATCAATATGAGCGTCAGGGCGAAGCAGAGCGGGAAAAAGTGAAAAAAACTCTAGAGCATTCCATCCTTTTAGATTTCGGTATAGTGTGTAACGTAGCTGAACGAAAGCAATGATAATGTGATCATCAGTAGAGCTCTTCGATTCGATTCGTGTTTCCCTCTCGTGCTTTGAGCTTGATGCCGGCGTGAATTGTTGCGACACGATCTCAGCGCTGTGTCCGATTGCTCACTCGACCTCACGCGCCTGCACTGCTCACGGAAGGGTGACTTTGCTTACGTACGGCATGCAAACAACGAGTTGACATAAGTAATACGTCTCGCAGTGTCATTGTCTCGGTGAGGCGTGAGGATGGCAGCACCCACGACCCTTCCAACCGGATGAAGCGTCTCGCAGTCTCCACCACTGCGAGACGAGACAAACGCGTAGGGAAAGGCTAATTTCAATACAAGTATGTCGACAGGACAGCAATAGAATTCTCGGTCCACGCCCAACAATGAATGCAGCAAGGTGTATTGTGAGTCAAGCAGAAAAGTAAACAAAGTGTCGTTTACTCAACAAAAGTGATTAAAACAATTCTATCTCAGTCTTGAGACATCGATACTTCCCAATCAAGCAGCATACATTTACTTCCCCTCTGAACCTCCATCGATCCGTCTCCGGGCCACTGCTTTGCGCTCACCTGCCTCCTCATCTTTTTGCCTCATCTGCCCACTTGATTTCTTCACGACGACGACGTTGCATATCATATCTGGACAAACGAAGAAAAAGACAGGCGTCGACATCCTAAACGACCCCACCTCCGCGTCTTGCGCTCCCCTGTCCTAGATCTGCCTTTCTACCCCACAAATCGTTGCAACGTTTTGCTTTGTCGCTCACTTGCTGTCGACTGTAGGGCTCGTTGATCGACGCTCTTTCCTTTCTTCGACATTGACAGAGGCATGCAAGTGACTTGAGCAACGTCAACACGTCAACATATGGCTGTAGCAAGAGAAGAACACTCGTCGGCAAAAAGCTCTTAGTCGCCTCGCTTAATAGATATTGGCCGCCGACCCGCCCTCGCCCAGAGTCCCAATCAGCGGGAAGAGCAATCCCCATCTTTCGCTCTCTGAAGGGGACCATCGAACAAGAATACCATGTCAGGCTCTCGAGGATGGAATGGTCAGGATGTAGCAAACGATACGCTGTTCAGGCCCTATCAAACTCCTGGAGCATCCCGAATGAGCACCTTTTCTCCCTTCCGAAAAGGTTCGCTGCAGACGCATCCAAATGTCAACGAAGGCGACATCTTTCCCTTTCCAGGCGAAGGACCTACTCTGTACAAGGGCGGACTTGGGCAAGTATCTGATGTGCCTTCCGTCAGCAGAGCACCAGTCAAACCACCAAAGCCAGCAGGTCTGCGCGTGAAAAAGGCAAGAGCCCTCAGCATCTCCCTACTTACTGGAGGTGGCAGCAATGGTAGCAACAGTCAAGATTTACCCCACCCCGGGGAGAGCGTGGCAGAAAGGAGACAATCAAGAGTACTGCCGAGTAATCAGCACTACGACGTCGTGGAGAACTTCGAAACTTCTCCTGCACATCTCCAGAGCGCGGTGGATCATTACAACAAACACGGCCCTACCAAAGGCTTAGCATCCCGAGACTGGGTGGGAATGGAGGGCACATACAAGAGGCGAGGGTCTGATAGGAACGAAGGCAGGGAAAGAGACGAGAGTGACCAGCTATTCATCATTGGAAAGGAGGCCATCGCCGTTCAGCAGCAGTCGTCCATAGAGTCAGCGCGGCGTCCTTCAAGAGACACGGAAGAAAATTCCAGGACTGCCATGCCGCACTTCAAAGGAGGACTACGTGAGCTGAGAGCTCATCAGGAAGACGTGGATGCAAAGAGCAGAGAGGTACAAGACCGAGCTGATTCCTCCGTACGCATGCTTCATCCTAGTTCCTCCTCGGTGACGACTGCCCACCCTTTCTTGAATACATACCCAGCTCGAGCTCAGCTGGGCTCAGCTGAATCGTCAAATCACGCCAATGGCCATGCGAGGAAACGATCGATGCCGACCCTATTGGGATCCCCTGACACAATCTCTAGCAGCAATCTCACTTACCCCGATACTGACTTCAACGCTAATGCTTCCGAGCCTACTGCATCCTCTAAATCGCAGAGCCAAGCGCAGAGACTCATTCACACTCCTCAATTGATGTATGAAGCGCGAGCTCGAAAGCAGCATCACACAGAAGGATCAGCGACACAATCAGCGAAGGAAAAGAAGACGACGACGACAGCATCCTATGATTCAGATAGATCGACTTCGCATCTACCTCCTCCTCGCCACAAACACAGTCAAAATCACTCTTCGGAAGGCTTCTTGCGACTGCCGGGGAACCGAAAGGATGATGACAGTAGTAACGGGAGCTTCCAAGCTCGATCAAGCAGTCCACTTGGTCAAGCTGCTTCCATACAAGCGATTGGTCATCACTTGGGCGGAATGGGTGTGGCCGTAGGGAAGAAAGGGTGGGACATGATGAAGAGCTGGAAAGATGGCACGAGTCAGCAGAACAATACGCTGCCCACGCCCTACTCGATGCCATCGTCCAGCACACTCAATGAGGCTACGAGGACTTGGTTGCAATTCCCTGATCCCACTGCTTCCACCTCTGCTACTAGAGCATCAGGAGCGACGAATCCCTCCGGCGTAACCTTGTTCGGTAGCCCTCTACGTGAAGCGGTCATCAAGACGAGACTTGCTCGAAAGGGAGGGCGGAAGATGAGTGGAGCGAAAGCTCAACAGCTGTCCGCTCTGGATTTGGGCTCCGAATTCAGCATCACGTTGCCCAATTTGAATGGTGAGATTGATTGTGAGTCCCTGGAGAGGAAGGTGTTGCCTCGACTGGAGGCTAGGAGACAATACCTCCCTGCCATTGTTGTTCGATGCATCGAATCGATCGAAAAGTGGGGCGTGCAAGAGGAAGGCATCTATCGTCTTTCGGGAAGGAGTTCACACACGGCCAAACTGAAAGTCATCTTTGAAAGTACCCGTCCTGCTGTCGATTTGAAGCTGCAAGACATTGGACCTGCCGAGCTCGACTTGAACAGCGTCTGCAGTGTACTGAAAGCATACCTACGAGCTCTGCCCGACCT
The DNA here is from genome assembly GCA_026210745.1 of Exobasidium rhododendri. Lineage (NCBI taxonomy): Eukaryota > Fungi > Basidiomycota > Exobasidiomycetes > Exobasidiales > Exobasidiaceae > Exobasidium > Exobasidium rhododendri. The sequence continues at coordinate 4,453,949 of CP110630.1, forward strand.
CCTGCTCACCAACTCCCTGGCAAAGGAGTTCAACCAGTCGGTGCAACATGTCTGTGGCATGAGTGCGGTCAGTGATGTGTCGAACATTAACCATAATCGAGAACGCCTCCTTCGAGAGCAACACGAGAAGGAGTCCGGTACAAGGCCATCGTCACCTTCTTCACCGGGTGTCCTAAGTCAGAAGATTGCCAATGCCATCCTGCCCTTGATGAGTAAATTACCGGCGGTCAATTGGTATTTATTACGGGAGATTGCTTTTCATCTTGGCGATCTTACAAAGGAAGACGTTGTCCGGGAAACGAAGATGCCCCTCTCGAATCTATGCTTGATCTTGGCGCCAACGTTGTCTTTATCAGTGGCTATGGTGAGGGTGCTAGTGGAATCGAGAGAACAATTGTTCGAGGGCTCTCTTCCTTTGCCTGACGCTGAGCTCGACTCGAGTTCACCACAACCAGGCGCACCGACCAGAGCAGAAGCACCTATAGGAACTACCGGCGAGCAGATTCGTCCACCGCTACCACTTCGCAATTACAGGAAGAATGTTGTGAATAACTATGATTTGCCCGGGCCACGCCAAGGAACAAGAAACGAACACGATTGGGAAGGAAAGCGCGCAAGTGTGGCAACAGTCACGCCAACGATCGACTCAAACAATCGACTGTCGAACAGTAGCATGACAACATTGCAGCAAGAAGGAGGCAGACTAGCGCCCACGATTGTGAATCCAATGTGGGGAGCTGCTTTGCATGTTACAGCACCCAGTGATTACTCCAGTAGCGACGGCATGTCTTTCGCCAAACACATGGACGGGGCCAATGATGACGGTGATGATGACGACGACGACGACAACAAGATGTACAATTACACGCCTCCCATCGCTGCTCGATACCTCCAGAAGCGATCGTCCTCCCTGATCTCCTCGACTGGTAGCAACCCCTCTTCGACCTCCATCTCTAATCCTCAGATCTCCAAGACCCCATCGTCCACTTCACTTCACTCTACTGCCCTTCAGAGCAGCACTATGAGCTCTTCTACACACTCCCTTCCCGATCGAGATTCACCAAGGACGCTCGAAGACAGTTGGCCGGCCTCCACTTCTAATAAGCAAGATCCAAGCGGCAGCTCTTACAACAGTGGCGGCTCCTCAACGAGTCTGCACAAGATGACGACGGCAACGGGAGGAGCACTCGATCGACCGCGGCCAATGACTTCCGATTCAGCGCGATTCTTCAGCGGTCAAAGAGGCAGCAAGAATATAGTGAATGCGGCAGCAACAAGATAGCAGTCATTCTCCCAGTCGCATTAACGGAAGAACAACGAGTGCTCACCGGAGTATTAAGGGTGATTCCAGGAAAAGAACGGCCCCAAAAGGACACGGGCTCGCTCGAGATGCTCTCATCTGATCCGCCGGTCGGCCTCCGTATTGGTTGCGGGCTGCGTTCTTTTCCCACTGTAAAAACGCAGACGCTCTTCCGGAGCAGGATAATGTATCTTCATATAAGGTTTGCGCTTTCCCCATCTTCTACTGTTGCAATTTGAATTACTTATTGAGGTCACTTCTCTCCGTGAAGTGTAAACGAATCTGCCAAGCATCTAGCGAGTTGCCGAGATTTGACCCGCTGTTGGCCGATTCATGTCCAACTGTGTCGTTTATTTGATATACAATCGTCTACGAAGAATGATTGATAATCGCGGAAATCTGGAAGAAGGATACGCATTGTACAATCAACGGTAGGCGTTAGTGCATTCGTCCGTCTATCACCGCACTAAAACCGGAGGACGGGAGACTCGGTAGAGAAAGACGCTAGGGAGGATGATTGCTACTTGCATCAGCCCGTCACAATCGAAAAAAGAAAAAAGAGAAAAAAGGCCAAGCCATTTCAAATTCAGACGCTTCTCCACTTCAGGGTCTCGTAGTGGGAGCGAAGTTTCATCTCTACCCTTGCATTACGCAATCCTTTAATCAACACTTGGACAAGACTCTCCAACAGTGGTAGAAGGGCCTCGCCTTACTTCCGACTTCTCTATTGATTTTCGATTATCGTAGTGTCTCGCAGCACTACAGTACGATGTGGCCTCTTGCGATCGTGTAGGTGAATCAAGGACGCTTGACAATCCTTTCAATGCCCGTCTTTGTCAGACATACATGCCTTTGTGATGAGGAAGGAGAGGGTCACATTTTTCCCCATTCTCAATTGGAGCAAAACAATTCTCACTCCTCCCTGAGAATGATATAAGGAAGTGCCCGACCCCTCCCCTCCACAATATACCCTTCATTCCAAACACCTCCCTCTCCATCGCCATGAAGACCCCCACCTCTCTTCTCGTTGCCCTTGCTGCTGTAGGTGGCGCCCTTTCGCTCCCCACCGCGGAGAAGCGATCAGGATACGACCCTAACCCCAATGATCTCAGTGCTGGAGCCAATCCTGCGTTGGCTGGAAAGAACTCTTCCTACGGTATGAACCCAAACTCCTCGCTCTTTGTCAAGGACCCAACCTACCGAACTTTCTCCGACTTTGATTTCCAAAGGTGTGTAGCTTTTTGCACTGCAAACGATGCTTTTGAGATTCATTTTCGTTGACACGACTTGAACCTTGTCTGCAGTATCGCTCTTGCTCTACACCAAGAATACATTGAGCTTGATCTTTTCAACTATGGTATCACTCGGTTCAGCGAAGCCGACTTTGCCACTCAGAACATGACGGTGAACGACATCTCCCTGTTGCGATTCTTTGCAGAGCAAGAGGTTGGCCACGCTACTCTGCTCGCCAACATGTTGGGTAAGAAGGCACCTCTTCAGTGCACTTACCAGTACGACTTCAACAACGTCAGCGAGTTCATCGACTTGAACCAGAAGTTGACTCGATGGGGTGAGAGCGGTGTTTACGGATTCTTGAACCAGCTTGGTGAGTGCGGTTAGAGGAACAGGTCTCTTTTCTGGGCACGTTGGTTACTAACGTACATCCCCCTCTTCTCTGTCTCTCTCTCATTATCATTCTCCAGACAACCGAGCTGTCGGCCAGAACTTGCTGCAGTCTATTTCGACCGAGGCTAGACAGCAGTACACCTTCCGACAGTGGGAAGGACTTCAGCCAGTCCCCGTCTGGTTCGAGACTGGTGTCCCTCAGACTTATGCTTGGACTCTTCTCTCCAAGTACATCAAGTCTTGCCCATCCCACAACGAGCCTCTCCAGTGGACCATCTTCCCCGAGCTCACCGTGGACAACAACCCTAACGCCATCGCTGCCGGTCTCGCTGCTGGAGGAGCCGCCATCTCCCACAACATCTCTGCTTTGACCTACGTTGGGGAAGAGCTAAGATTCACTTACGACAAGCCTGGAAAGACACAAGGACCTTACGGACAAAAGACCATGGCTGGTCCTCACACGTACGGCAATGAGCCCAAGTACGCTGCCTTCTTCAGTCAACTCAACGTCACCTACTCGCCATTGTACGACGTCACAAGCACGTCGGCAAAGGCTAAGATTCCCGGTGGAAAGGTACTTCAGACCGGAGGCAAGGAGGTTATCAACGGCACCATGTTTGTGTCGCTCACAAGCCACAACCCTTACCTGACCACGGCTAACAATTCGCTGATCAACAGCTACACTGTTGCCGGACCCGCTATCTTGCAGTCCGGCTAAAAAAACGTTTCCCCCTCTCCCAAAAATGGGCCGCCGTATCAGACCTCACAACATCCTCATGTTCCCTTTCCTTATTCTGGACAATCATCCCCTGATCACTTGATATACAAATGAAAAATGAAAAGTATCCTTGTGCATGTCTCGACTGCTTCACCGGATAATTTGAGTCCTCACCGTGTCTCCGACGTTAGTGTGCTGAACGCACTCCGCTGCCTTTAATATCAGTCCATCTGTCGGCGCGCCGCCTCTTCTTCATTTTACGGCAGGGAATCTACTCCTTCTACTTTTTGACGTGTTTCTTCTCATGCACGATTACATACAGCCGCTCTCTTCCTCTCGACGATGCTATGTTTCAGTCACCGCAAGATCTAAATTTGATGACCTGTGACAGATCTTCTTTTAGCCATCGTTACGTGTTGACGCTGGGAAAGCGGGCGTGTGATGGCCTCGATGGATGGGAAGCCCTCCTTCACGCCCTTTCCTGACTTGACTGGATGGCGAACTTCCTCATCTCGACGGTCCTCATCCGAGCACATCTCCGTCACCTTACCTCTCGAGCACAATGAAGAGGATCTCCGGCAGTGTGCTCGCAGATTGGGTGATTACGAAGCATCTGATATCCTGATAGCAGCATGGGCTGTCGTGCTGGTGAGTGGAGCCAGATGAGAGCTCACTAGAGACGGTAGACTGATCCCATTTCCTTGGTGTATCGCTCTCAGATTCATCTCCTTTCCCAAGAGGAGAACGTCGACGTTCACTTCTACGTCGATGACGCTATTCTCGTCCACCTCTCAGCCTCTCACTCTGATTTACACCAATTGTCTGTATCTGCATTGCTACACAGACTCAGTGAAGCAAAGAGCGAAATTTCCGACAAGGCCTTAAGTCAAGCCGACAATGCTGTTCGACTGAATGTATCGGATGGTGCTACTTTCACAAGGTCTACAAACACCAGCCTGCTCTTCTCTTCGAGCTTCTCTCTCGACGGCTCCCGAATCCTCCTCTCGCTTCAGGCCTCGCCGATGGTCCACAATCAGTCTTCCGCTCAGATGCATCTAAGTCAGGTAGGATCATGTCTCGCGTATCTTTGCAAAGCTTCAACTTGCTCCCCTGCTATGTCTCTCGATTACTTTTCAGACGATCTCCTTGCGGGCGATAATCCCTGTCCCACTCTTTTGCTTGACGATGTCGGACGTGGTGGCTTGAAGGAGGAACGATTCGAACATCAAGCCGAACGCATCGCTGCCAGATATCCCGAAGCTATAGCGCTCGATTATCGTGCTTCTCTCGATGCTCCTGCCGGGCAGGAAGAATCAGGCAATGTGCTATGGACGTATGCAGAGCTGAATAGAAGGTCTGAAATCATTCGAGAACATGTACAGCAGCAGCTCGACGAGATGGGTAAACAAGAGGGAACAGAAGTTGTAGCTTTGTGCATGGAAAAGTCACCTTTCACCTATGTCTCGATCTTGGGTGTTCTCAAGGCAGGAGCAGCCTGGTGTCCCATCGATACGGATTGGCCAGCTGCAAGACGCAAAGCTCTCCTAGAAAAGTCTGGAGCCAGGGTGGTCTTAAGTACCGGTGAAGTAGTCAGTGAGCAGTTGAAAGAAGTGTCGCCGAGCAGCATGCACATAATCCGACTGGATGCGATCGACTATGACCAACAGAGCTCAGTCGCTTCACTACCTCGACTGTCCTCCGAGGAGCTTGCCTACCTGATCTGGACGAGTGGGACGACTGGACTTCCGAAGGCAGTGGGCATCCAGCACAAGGCAGCAGTGCAAGCACTCCGATCGCTGCAGAGGACCATACCCCACAATGGACGATCCTTTCGATACCTACAATTCTCAGCTTACAACTTTGACTTGATGATCTTGGACGTGTTCTATACCTGGGGACTAGGAGGAACTCTATGCTCTAGCAATCGCTCGATGCTCCTGACTAATTTGGTCCCTCTCTCCAACGCTCTACAAGTCACACACACCCTCCTCACGCCAGCAGTCTTGGCTATGACGCCGCGGGAAGCGATTCCTACTTTGCAGACAGTAATCAATGGAGGAGAAAAGTTGAACGAAGCTGTAGCCGACACTTGGAGCATGAACTGCTGCCTCTTGAATTTGTATGGTCCGGCGGAGGCGACTCTGATTGCGATGCATCGAATTGTTCCCCACAATGACCGAACAAAAGCTCCCAACATTGGCAGAGCGCTCCCCACCACGTCGTGCCATGCCTTGGACGCCAATGACAAGGTCGTCCTGAAGGGTGCTCTTGGACAGCTGGTCCTTGGTGGACATCAATGTGCTGTTGGGTACATGGGCGAGACTGGAAAGACGGAAAAGGTCTTTGTTGAGCATCCCGTCCTGAAGCGTATCTACAAGACGGGAGACATCGTTCGTCAGCTCTGGAATGGCGATTTTGAATACTTGGGCAGATCAGATGATCAAATCAAGGTGAACGGGATACGAATCGAGCTGCTAGAGATCAATGCAGCAATAAAGTCCTCGTCGAAGGACGTCAACGATAGTGAAACGCTGGTTGTAAAGTCCGGTGAGGAGGAGGATGTTGAAATAGTCAGCTTCTCCACCATCGTAAGTGATGGCGGAAGGGTGACGACTCAGGACGATAGTCTTATTCGCACCGATGAAAGCGCCGTACAGGTGGCTCGGCATCTGGCACAATCTGCCGCCGTGAATCTTCCCTCCTACATGGTGCCGTCGATGTTCGTCATCGTAGATCACTTTCCCCGAACGTCCAGCGCCAAGATCGACCGCAAAGCACTGCAGAGGGAAATAAAGGGTCTTGACAGACTGGAGTGGCTCAAACGGATCAGTGAAGTGGCAGGCGAAGATGAAGGCGAGAGAGCTGCCTCATGGGAGGAAAGCACGATTCGATTTCATCTTGCCGAACTTTGCGGCCTTGCACCGGACAGGCTGAGCTTGAACACCCCCTTCCTTAGCCTCGGCTTGAATTCGATCAAGGCAATCACCCTATCGCATCGGCTGGCGAAGAGTGGTATGAGCGTCTCTGTTGTGGACATCATACAGTACGACACTCTTCTGCGGCTGACACAGAGGGTTAAGAGTAGCTCTCTGGAGCATGACAGCCGAATGAGCAGAAGTGAGCAGTACTTTCAGCAGTTTGACTTGCGGTATCGATTGGCAGTCAGCACATATCTACACAAGAAATGGCTCAATCCTGTGAGCATAGCGCAGGTCATGCCAGTCACACCTCTCCAAGAAGGCCTGCTCTCGGAGACCCTTCGCGACAGGACAAGGTATTGGCTGTCAAGAGCTTACGCGCTTCCGACGACAGTGGACTACTCTAGGCTTGTTCAAGCAATCTACGCCGTCGTGCAGAAGCTAGATATACTGAGGACTTCCTTTGTTGAGCGGGCGCAAGTACCGCATAGCCGTACTCAACGGACTGAGGAGGGGTTTCTACAGGTAGTCTCAAAGGACATCGACGCCGATCTGATCGAGATCGAAGCAAAGGGTGAATTGACAGAGAGCTTCGTGATGGATCTGGTGAATGGGAACACACACCTGAACGTCATAGACGGCCGACCTCCTGTCACCTTCATACTGGTCAGAGGAGAGCGACCGTTGCTGGTAGTCGTGTTGCATCACGCGCTCTATGATCAAGTGACCTTAAGCCTGATTGAAGACGCCATCTCCGCATCCTATCTTGATCAAGTCCTCCCAGAAACTCACTCCTTCTCCACAGCGCTTCGACATCTAATTGCATGGGACGAAGAAGAGCATGCGAGGAGGCTGGAACATTGGAAGCAAGCACTAGCGAAGTACCCTAGAGGCCATTTTGCATCATTTCCCAGCTTGATCGATCAAGACGTGACAAGCCTCAGCGACAGGTTCTCTTCCTTTCGTCGGGAATCGACTATATCCTATCAACGGATATCGAATGTGGCAAAGGGAATGAACACCTCTATACGACCCATCCTTCAAGCTGCTTGGGCTGCCATCTTGTGTGTCTATTGCCGTACGGATCATGTCCTTCTAGGCGACTCAATCTCACCACGATCGACATCTGTGGCCATGTCTCAAGTCACTGGGCCAGTCTTAGATACCCTACCCATTCCCATTCACGTTGGTAACTCTTTTCGACAGGTGATTCACGAATTGGACGACTTCCACAGACGAGCAATCAGCAACCTACCAGTCCCTATTCGACATCTTCGAAAGATGATAGACGTGCCACACAACGCATCGCTCTTTACTTCCGTCTTTGTCTTTGAGCCTCCCGAAGAGCATGAAAGCAAGAGGCAAACTGCTGATCTGTTCCTGACGACAGACGACTTTGGCATCTCTGTGGAGCATGACATTGCTGTGGAAGTGAAAGTCACAGGAGAGGGCAACCTCCTCCTTGGCCTGGTGGGAAAAGAGTCGATCATATCCGCTCGCTCAGCCCATCTTCTCTTGGCGCAGTGGGATGCGGCCATCTCACAAGCGATGCTGGAACCGGACAGTATGGCGACCCGCTTCAAGGCAGATTACTTCTCAGATGCCTTGCTGTCCGTATCGCAGTATGCGCTGCCTGAGGCGATCGAGATTGCTCGCAACGTTCCTGCCTTTGAAGCGCTGACTAGGTGGGCCAGAGACACACCGCATGCGCTTTGCATTGAATTCTACCCCTCGCTGCAACGCGGGTCAGCATTGCAGACTAAGACGTACGCAGAGCTCGAGTGTGAATCGGAAAGGGTGGCCTCGCATCTTGTTGCTTCACTAGCACCCGGCTCAGTGATTGCCATCTCGTTGCGTCGAAGAATAGAGGCATACTGTTTGCTGCTGGGAGTCTGGAAAGCAGGCATGGTCTATCTGCCCATCGACCCTTCCTTGCCCGCTAAGAGGAAGAATTTGATCCTGCAAGATAGCGGTGCCAAGTGTGTCGTGTGGTCCTCTTCGACGCAGTGGGATCTCGAAAGCGATGAGCGCACCTTGATCAACGTTGACTCGTCCAGCTTCCACAGTACATGCAAGGCCAGCTCAAAGAGTGCACACCTACCTAAGCTCGACGCCTCCAGTGATGCGTACATCCTCTACACTTCTGGTACGACGGGAACGCCCAAAGGCTGCTTGTTGACCCATGGGAATCTCTCGAGCACGATTGAAGCATTCCGCTCGACTATTGACAAGGAAGCACCCAATACACTCAATCAGAAGACTCGCTTCCTGGCAAGAAGTGTGGAGTCGTTCGACGTCGCTCTCATTGAGACTCTCCTGCCTCTACGGGTAGGGGGCACGATTGTGACGGGACCGAGGGAGGTCATCTTGGAAGACATCGGTGTGGCAATGAAGGCCATGCAGGTCACCCACGCTGCGGTGGTCCCTTCCCTGTTCTACACGAATGAAGGAGGCAGCAGAAGAAGAATACTACCTGCCGATGTACCCCATCTACTTGCCCTTATTGTGGGTGGAGAGAGGATAGCGAGAGACATCATTACCTTGTGGGCGCCATCAGGAATCCCTCTGCTGAACGCGTACGGTCCTACGGAAAGCTGCATTGGCAATTCCATTGCAAAGATGGGATTGAATGACTTGACTAGCAGGATCGGCAGGCCCTTTCCCACGAGTCGATTCGTCGTGCTCGGCGAGAGCATAGAGGGATGGGAGCCATTGTTGCGGGGTTGTGTAGGTGAACTGTTTATTGGAGGTCCACAAGTCGGCTCGTATCTTCATCAACCGGATTCTTCCGCATTCATCTACTGGAAGGGGCAACGATATTATCGAACAGGAGACGAGGTAAGAATGCGACCTGACGATGTCACCGACTACGTGGGGAGGATATCAAAAAGTCAAGTGAAGCTTCGAGGTGTCAGGATTGAGCTTGATGAGATCGACAGCACTCTCGGCAAGAAAGCCAAGCTGAACTCGTTTATCACCACGATGATGATGAGCAAGCCGACAGCGTACCTGGTGACCTTTGTAGCGCCACAGACCTCCAGTCTGCTGCACAAGGAGGAGGAGCAACTAGAGCTAGCTACACAGCCTTCCCTACAAGAGGAAGCGAAAGAGTTGATGACATTTGCCAAGTCACAGCTACCGTCTGCCATGGTACCAAGGATGATCCTACCACTGAAGCGACTCCCATTGTCTGCAATCTCAGGCAAGCTTGACACCAGGCGACTCGACGAATGGTTCCATACTATCTCCTCTGAGATTCTCTCCTCGCATAGCAGCGCAACGAAAGAAGAGGACGACAGGCGCCTGACTGAACGAGAAAGCATAGTCAAAGAAGAGATATTACGACTCTTTCCGGATGGTACGAGTGTCTCGTCCATCGGCCCATCGACAGATATCTTCTCGTTAGGCTTGGACAGTCTCAATATTATCGCTCTCTCCAGCGCACTGGCTAGACGCAGTATCAACGTCGACATAGGCTTCATCATGTCCAACGCTAGCGTTGAAGTAATAGCAAGAGGCATTCCGGGTGTCAGTGAGAGATCCTCTGAGGCTTGGCTCGACCGCACTGAAGATGCACGAAGGGAAAGCACGGAAGATATCATAGTAGCCGCACCCCTTCTCCCCTTGCAAGAGTCCATGGTGATACAGACATTGTCGGAGCAAGGGAGCTCTCTTCCTCCCCGTTACATCAACGTGATCGCCTTTACTTTCAAGGACAAAATTGACAAACAGAGATTACACTCTAGTGTGACGGCTGCCTTGAAAAGTCAAGAGATCTACCGAACCATCTTCATCGAGACGCAGACCTCAGTCTTGCAAGCCGTGAAGAGAACAGAGGCCAACTGGCGCGTGGAGGAATCCAACCACTTCAAAGAGAGAGCAGTACAGGACATCATGCGTTCAATGGCTTGCAACGCTCCTCTGCGCTACTGTATCACTGATTCGGGCCAATTCCTGCTGGCCCTTCATCACGCCATCTACGACGGGGACTCACTGGCTTCCTTGCTTGCTGACATTGAGAGGAGATACCACAACAGCGACGACGAAGCAGTCGACAAAGATCAGAAAGAGTATCAATTCGTCGACTATGTCAGAGAAGTGGGAAAAGTCAGCATGGAGAGCAAGTTGGACGTATGGCAGAAGCGACTAGAAGACAGCATAGTCACGCCCTTCCCGTGCCTGACTGGTCGCAAGGTCGACGGAGAAGCCCCACGAGAGCGCGTCACTGCAGAATGTAGGACACGCGCCTCCCTCACTCAATTGCGGTCACTAGCAAAGGGGGAGAGAGTGACACTGCAGATGCTCGTCTTGGACACGTTTGCTCGACTCTACAGCCAGTATGTGAGCGAGGATGAAGTCCTCTTTGGCATAGTACTTGGTGGTCGTCTGGGAGAGTTGGCACATGTTCATGGTCCTTGCATCAACACCGTCCCTTTCTCTTATCGAGTCAGCACCGACGACTGGAGAGGGCAGCTACAGGAGACGTACGGCGAGGCTCTTCGAAATCAGCACGTCTCCTTGCCCGCTCTCAGTCGACGGTTGCGTGTGCAAGATCACCTCTTCAACACCTTGTTCTCCTATCTGGGCGTTGAGAAGACGAATGAGATGTTCGAAGAGACATCGTCTGAGCTCGCCATCGAATACCCCTTCGCAGTAGAAGTGCAAGAAATGGTTCAGAGTGATGCAATGGAAGTAAGGCTCGTCTACGATTCGAGGTACTTGTCACCAATACAAGCTTCCCTCTTCTTGCAGCAGCTAGACATGCTGCTGTGCGCCAAAATCCCATCGAACGATCAGCTCGATCGACGGATGCTTGCCATCGAGAATGAACATCCCTACACTCCTCAATCCTCTGATGCATTTCTTCACCGATTCCAAATTCACGTCAAGCGTCAACCGAGTGCGCTCGCCTTCGTCTTCTCTCATGACTACACGTTATCAGATGAAAAGTACACATTCGCTCGATTGGATGAGGCGAGCGACAGAATGGCAAGAGAGCTGATGAAGAGGTCCGGTGATGTGATAGGGGTGCTGCTGCAACGGGGTCCAACTCTGTATGTTCTACTGCTGTCTATCTGGAAAGCAGCAAAGGTGAGTAGTGTGCTTTGATGGGTCTTTTTCTTGAGAATGATAGTACTGACTGTATGGACTCGCCTTCTGTCACCAGGTATATCTGCCACTGGATCCATCGCTTCCACTAGAGCGACTGGAGTACATGGTGTCTGTCGCTAAGCCGGCGTTGATTATATCTGCTGGGGACAGCATCAGGATTGCACAGCAGCTCGGAGACTGTGTCTGTGTAGACGAACTGGTCAAGAATGAATCAGATGAAGCAGGCAGCGACCAGCGGTTGCCTCGACCAAGCCTTGAGGCGACCGCGTACATAATTTTCACCTCTGGATCCAGTGGGAAGCCAAAGGGAGTGCAAGTCTCTCACACGGCATTAGCTGCTGCTCTGTACTCGTGGGATTCACTCCTGCCACACTCTGACCGATCGCGCATACTGCAACTAGCTTCGCCTGGATTCGACGTCTTTCTCTTCGAAGTCTGCCTGCCTCTCGCGTCCGGGTTTTCCTTTGCCTCGGCTTCGAAGGAGGATCTCTTGAACGACTTGGAGTTTACCTTCACCAGACTCGAGCTCACCATGGCAGACCTGCCGGCTGTGCTCGCGACGACTATTCGACCTGAAAACATCACCACAAATAGAAGGCTCGAGTGGCTGATGAGTGGCGGGGACGAGATCGACGATCAAGTGATTCAAAGATGGAGCTCTTACGGTCTGATCAATGCGTGGGGTCCGACCGAGACTACGATTGGCAATACGCTCGGCTTCGTCACCAAAGAAAGCAGCAGGAACTGGATCGGGAAGCCATACCCAACAAGCAGCCTGTACATTCTTCGCTTCCACTCGACCGACATTGTCTTTCGAGGCTGTGTTGGGGAAATTGCCGTGGGTGGGTCGCAAGTGGCAGACGGTTACGTTGGAAATGAAGTCATGACTGCCGAGATGTTTGTCACGCTCTCCAGCGGTGCGAGAGTGTACAAGACGGGCGATCGGGGCAGGTTGCTGAGTGACGGGAGTCTCGAGTACTTGGGGCGCATGGACGACGGCCAAGTGAAGATCAATTCGCAAAGAGTGGAATTAAAGGAGATTGAAGTGGAGCTGAAGAAGCACAAGACAGTCGTGGATGTACTTGTTCGGTATGCAAAGCATCCTGAAATGCAATCCAAGCAACTCGTCGCCTTCTTCGTCGTCGTAGAAGGAGGGAATGACGAAGGGCAAGGAGAGTACTTTCGCTGGGATGCAAAGGCCAAGGAAGGTGTTGATTTGTGCTTGAGAGAAGCCAGCAAGCACTTGGCAGGGTACATGATACCAGCGCATTGCTTTGTTTTGAATGCAAAGCGTCTCCCGCTCACGCCAAACAACAAAGTAGACACGAAGAAGCTGGAGCTGATGTTCGCCAATCTGTCAGCACAGAGTATCCGCCAGCAATTTCAGGGGCGATCGGATCAGCAGGACCCTCCATCGTCGACTGGCGTGATGGAGTCTTGGTCAGACGTGGAAGAGAGGCTGAGGGATGTCATTGCTTCATTCTGTGGCCTGCAAGCGGGGCAGGTGGAGAAGAGAATCTCCTTCTATCACCTGGGAATAGACAGTATCTCTGGCTATAGGTTGCTAAAGAAGATGAGGGAGAGCGGTTTCGAATCTCTAGTTCTTCGCGATCTGCTAAAGGCGCAGACGATTGCTTCGCTTGCTCTAGTCTTGGAAGGCAAAGGCGACAAAGGCAGTACACAGTCGTTGCATAGAGAGTCGAGCCATGAGATGGATAGGAAGTTGCGAGAGAGTTGCGATCCATCGGCATGGCAATTAAGCCCAGAGGACGAAATCAAGATGATCTTGCCTTGCACGCCACTGCAAGAGGGACTTCTGCTCCAGACCTTGGCAAGCGATGGCGAGCTCTACGTCCATCACCATCTCTTCAGCATGCGAAAGGCCGACTCGAAGAGTGTTGTCGATGCTATAAGCCAGATGGTCAAGACGTACGATATTCTCAGGACTTCTTTTCACCTTGTCGAGGGACAATTTGTTCAAGCTGTTCATTCTGATGCAGGCTTGACGGTGCCTCCGACAATTGTGACATCGGACTTGCAAGCCACCATATCTAGTGTGCTATCCATCAAGAGCTTCTGTGATGAGGAAAGCCTTGCTGCACCCCCTCTGATGATCAAGTTCATTCAGAGCGAGGGCGAGACTGTCCTGGACATCATCTTACATCACGCTTTGTACGACGGGGAGAGTCTGGAGATGCTCTTCGATGAGATCGAGGAGAGGGTGAAGAAAAGGCATAGTGAAGAGAAGAGTCGCCTCCAATTCGAAGATCTCTTGCCCTCGCTCCTTTCTACACCAAGGGATGAAGAGTATATTGTGAACCAGATAGGGGATTGTCCTAGCACTCTTCTAGGACGGTATCCGTCCAAGCCTTCTTCTCGACCTTGTCACATGATCAAGCAGGCGTTGAACGTCGATGTAAAGTCGCTCTTGACATTTGCGTCTTCTTTGGGCGTTTCAGTTCAAGTGGTGGCGCTGTTCTCTTTCTCGAAGCTGCTTGCCCATCTTACGAAGCGCAACAACGTCTTGTTTGCCCAACTGTTCAGCTTGAGAGACTCTCTAATCGGAGCTGAAAGTGTCATTGGACCTGCTCTCAACTCGGTCCTGACCAAGGTTACTTTTACATGCGACGAAACCACGTCGGACACATTACGGAGACTGCAAAGAGATCATGATGCAGGACGAGAGCATCGATGTGCTTCGATGGTGAAGGTAATGCGTCTTCTCAAGAAGGAACGCGGAGGAGAGGCTGTTGAATTTGACTCGCTCTTTGACTTCCAAAACGTACGAGAGGACGACAAGCACACCGAAGAGGCCGCCACGGAGAAGGTGATGGTACCCTGGGATGATCGAGAAGATGCGGACGACAACAATCATACCCAGTACGCTCTCAATATTCAATTCAAGATGGAGGGAAGAAACATGTCGGCGATAGCAGTGGGTGATTCTACTTGCTTCTCTCTCGTCGATCTAAGGGAGATGATGATGCTGCTGGAGGGTATACTGGCCTTAACCGTTGCACAGTCCAGTTTGCCTACAACGGTGATGCCAGATGGTGTCTCGGATATCAGTGGCCTTGGTGTGGAGGACTCTAGCAAAACGCCATCTTACATGTCGTCATTATCGACACCGCGATTCGACGTGCACCTGAGTAGTAGGTCAGATCGACCTCGCAGAGAATTGACGGCTATCGAAGAGATGGTCAGTGTGATTATTGCTGAGATGATAGATTCTGAAGGGGAGACACTGGAAGTGACAGCGCCAGTCAGTCAGTTCGGATTGGACTCCATCACGGCAATCAAGATGGCCTCCCTGTTAAGAAAGAAGGGCATCGCAGTGGGCGTTGTTGATATACTGCAAGGAAGGACCATCGAAGGGATCAGCCGACGGTTGCAGGAGAGGAAGGACAACATCTCTACAAAGGAGAAGCAAAAGGATGGCAATATTGACAGCTTCAATCTAAAGGAGACCGAAGAGATAGCCAAGGAGATGATGATCGAAGTCGATCAGATAGAGGCTGTCTTGCCACTCCTCCCCGGACAAGAATTCGAACTAGCAGAGTACTTGCAAAGTAGAGGGCAAGGCGGGATCTTTTCTTTCATTTACAGAATAAAGCTCGAAAGTTTCAGTGAAGAAAGACTGGCGCAAGCATGGCACGAATTGTGCAACTGCCACTCAATCTTGAGAAGCTGCTTTCGACTGCACAATGGTAGACCACTCCAGATAATGTTACGCCACGTCAACGAGCTGGACTCCTGGCAAACAAGACGAATAGACGTGCCCATGGAAGAGTGGCTCGAGGGAGGAGAGTATCGGAATGTTGAGTGGGTGGAGGAAGCTTGCAAGATCAAGGAGGATCTTGCTCTGCCACCGCGGGCTGCTTGTCTTGTCAGGGCTCTCGATGGGTACGTGTTCGTTCTCCGCCTTCATCACATCCTCTATGATGCGTGGTCGATTGCTATCATGATGCAAGACTTGGATCGTTTGTATCGGGACAGTAATGCTAGAATCTGCACAGGCAACCACATTGACTACGTCAAGCATGCCATTCAAGAGAAGGATACACTGCACGAGGAATCCAAGGAGTACTGGAAGAGACTGCTCTTGGACGTGCCGCCGTGTATCGTGCCAGACAGAGAGGCCCGTTCAGGAGAGAGTCAACGCCGCCGAAAGAAGACGGCATTCGTGTCATTTGCAAACGTCCTGGAACATGCCTCTGCTCTCGACTCGTACTTTAAAACGACCGAAAATACTAGCCTCGCGACAGTCTTCATCGCTGCTTGGTCTAAGGTGCTGCTACGTCTTTTCGATTCGCATGGTCGAGTCCAGTTTGGTCTCTATCATCGTGCTCGATCGACAGACTATCAGGATGTGGAGAGGGTCGCCTCGAATTGCATGAATGTTTTGCCCCTTGTCGTGAAGCGAGATAGCGGTGCAATTACAGCTGCCATGTCTCTTGAAATCAAGGCGCAGCTCGAAGATCAGTGTCGCTTCGAGACATCAACAAGTATAGTTGACATTCTTGCATGGTTCAATCGTGACGCTGCTCAGTGGAATACCTACTTGAATCTGCTGTGGGACGGTGAAAGTTACGACTCAAAAGCGGATCAGGAAGTGGCTGTTTTTGAAAGCGTCAACCCTCTGGCACTCTTTAGCGACGACCTCGACGTGCCGCGTGAGGAAAGTACCTTTAACGATGATCACTGGAAATCGGCGAGACTGTGCAACATGAGAATAGACATCAATGTGGATGTGCACTGGGACCGTCAAAAGGACTGCATCAATGTGGCATTCCGCTATCAAGAAGGTATCTGGTCCGCGAATGATGTACTAAACATACTCGACGAGCTGAAAGGCTACGTTGTGTCCTTGTAGGAAGGTTGTACTGAAGGGCACCCTAGCATGTACAGTAGATAGAACTTTGACTGTGAAAGTTCCATTGACACATCTTGCTAATTATCACGTGCATTTAAATTTTAAACATTTCCAATTCAATTTTGTGATTATAGGGACCCGTCTTCCAAAATTGCTGCTCAGTCTGAAGACCTTTCCACTCCCATCTCTACCGCCCTCTCGCCACAGTAAATACCCATTTTTGACGCACAGTAGGGACGAGTTTACAATGGCCAAATCACTAAGAGCTTCATCGAAGGTGAAGGCCAGGAATGCGAGGCGTTTTGGAGATAATACCGACTACGCCGTAGCACAAGCAGCTCGACTACATGCAATCTCACAGCGGTTGAAGGAGCGTACAAAGGGGCCTACAGTCACCGATCAAGAGAAGAAAGGAGGGGAGAGCGAAGGTCAAGAGGGAGAAGAGGACATCGAAGGACCGGATGAATCGAAAGGTTGGTATTCGTGCTTTGAGAGTGTTGGAGAGGAAGGTGTGATGCTTGGCAAGGGGGGAGGGAAAGAGAAGTCTGAAATTGGGCATACAGAAATGCTTGGTGGCGATTGGCTCGGCTTGATAGATCCAGAGCTGATCACTCTGCTTGATCATGACGCTTTGGGGCATGGGAAGTGGGGTTCTCTGGAGTGGATGTTCAGAGCATCGACGTGATAATTTCCCAACTTGCTTTGCTTTGTTGACAACAATTCACTGACACACACACAAAAACACACCCTCCTTGCTGCCCTCTTCACATTCCTTGCAACGAGCAGCCATGGATGTCGAAGGCGTACCAGCTGCGAAGAAAATCAGCACTTCAGGCCCAAGGTGGTCAAGGCGAGAAACGTGGAGAAAGGCGAGAGGGATCAAGCCAAAGGAAGGCAGCAAGAACGGCGGACGACCGAAGCGAAGAAGATGAAGTTTTACTCTACTTGAGATTCAACATGTATTATAGGCCGGCATTTGATCTACGAAGGACGACGAATAGAATACGACTGGTCAACATGTCCGCTACAGAATGATGTGTAGAAAGTGTGATCGCGGTGGGAAGACGCTTTGGTGTGTGAAGAAGCGTGACTGTGACGCTGCTACTGTGCGTTGAGGACGTAGGCAACTTCGACATCAGTGGTGATGTTGATCAGACTGAGGGCAAAAGGTGCGTAGGTCAGATAGAATCACTCTCGTTGCTTTATCTTTTAGAATCTCCTCAACTTACATGTCGAAAAGGCCGACCGCATCAGTATTATTTGAGATTGCCGCTGACTTTTCCCGGACGCTCTGTCGTACAACGTTTTCCTGCGTGTGATTGGTGAGCAATGTTCGAATGACGGCGGGATTTGTCGTCTTCATCAGAGCCGGTGTTGTTGCAATCTTGGCTTTCGCGACGTCGCTTCCTAAAGCGACTCTTTCCGAAGTAAGTGACAGCAGAGCTGCCGTTACTGAAGCTCGCGAAAGTAAGGTAGAGCTAGATGACGATAGAGGAAGCGAAGCAAAAGAAGACATCAGAAAGTGAAAGATATCATCCACTGCATCTGTCCTTGATTCAGTCTTGCCGAATTGGTCAGTTTTGTTGCTCGAATAGAAAAGATACGGCGGCGCTTTTCTACCGCCAACGCTGAAGATCCTTCGAGGAGGAGTAATGGCAAAAGGTTGCTCTGCACTCAAAAAGGCATACACAATCTCCCTTTCCCTCGAGCAAGCTGTTCCCAAGGAGATTCTGGCCGAGAGTAGCGCAATGATACCGTCTTCGAAATTTTGCAGGTCTTTCCGAACTTCTGTCAACGTCGCAGCAGCAGCAACTAGTGATGTCAGCGAGAGTATCACGAGGCTCGGTGAAAGGAGCAGCATAGTCGTCGAAAGTGATGATGGTGCGAAAGGAATGAACGAGGGAGAACGACAATCGTACGCCCTGAGCTATAATGGCTCCAAGTCGGCCGCCGTTCAGTGACGGGGCTTTCCAACTGTCTTCGCATAGCTTCCTTGATGCTGTCCGAAGCCAATGACGGCTTTCTTTCAGGCACCCGGTTTTTTCACTTAGTAGTGACCTGACATTGTCTGAGATATAGGGTATCGCCCCGCTACAGCAGCATGCAATAGCGGACACACACACACACACACACGCTCGCTCTCTCTTCTTCTTCTTTGCTTCGCTTCTAATTTCACCGTTCAGGCCGTCCGTGAGGATCAGGGTATACATGGTCTAAATTGACTCAGGAGCCGGCCGGCCCTCTTGAAAGTGCTGCTTTGCTTCTCTCAGGGGGTCCCCAGTTTGTCAAGCAAGCCACGAATACGTAAAGTCGCGTCAAGGAAGATAATGGGGAAAAAAATGAATCACCACTCTTTGGAATGTTGTATAAGATTGAGAGTACAGTACAGTACAGTACAGTACTGCTAAACAATGGCTGGCAGATCTGAATGGCTGACAATAATTTCCGGCCGCAAGAGAGAGAGAGGGAGAGACCCACACAATGACAAGAAGATGCCGTAGAACTGTTTTCATTGTACTGCAATGGAACTTTCATTGTGAGAAACGCCGCAATACCGACGGCAAACCAAGAAAGGAGACAATCCTTGACGTACTTCCTGTTGATGGCAGCGGGAGCAGTCACTTGACTGTTCCCATCGGTTGTAGTATTTCCGTATCGTCAGGCACGCATCAAGACGAATGGTCTGTAAGGGGGTGGAGAAGGAGCACTAAGGCCTTGTCGAGTGTCGGATTATTGTCGGTCACTCGCTCGCCCCCTTTGCCCCTGTGATTGGCGAAGGATTCTTTCGTCGCTGAGTGAAGCTAAATGAATCTGTTCTTCTATGTCCAAAATAGAAGCGCCTTGTGCCCCTGCCTAGAAAATTAAAGTCCTTTTTCAGCTGCCACTCTTGCGAGACTCCACGTGTAATCTGGGGACGCCGCTTTAGGTTTGGTCCAACGTCTGGTTGGTACCTTGCAACCGTCATTACAAGTCACACTAGCAGAATCCACCTTTTTCGATTCTTCCTTCCTTCTTATTACCCCATCCATTCACTCTTGAAGGACCGACCTTCCCTTCTTCTTCACTCGGCTTGCCCTTGCAGAAATACATCTGAAGAAGAACACACAGCCCTCGGTGCTCATCCCACTCGAGTGCACAATTCGACACACTGAGTAGCAGCATTTGCATCGAGATCGATCACAAGAGAAACACACGCCCTTACACCAACGCACACTGACGCACACGACCACCAATTTTGATCCATATCCGATTTATACCCCCCTTCCGATCATTCGTGCAAAACTTCATCCACCACGCAGAGAACTCTATGACCCATCCTATTACCCATGCTCAAGTGCCAGTACAAAAAGACGCAGTGTCGCATGATCAGCCAAGTCGTGTCTTTTCGCAAGAAGACCACCAAACGGAAGAGGATGGCGACGATGTCTTCTCCAATCCAGACACAGCAGAGCTAGAATCATCCAGAAGTGATGCAACAGGCGCCACTAGCCCTACACCACACTCGCCTGGTCCAAGCAGCCCATCCAACAGAGGAACTAGCCATATTGCCATTGTCACTTCGCAGTACGCAGACCCCCTGGGAACACTAAAACAGTCAGAATATAGCAACTTCACGCCCATCAAACAGCAGGTCCCAAGTCAAGCCATCCTTGGCAATCTTCCCTCGGCTGACATCGCACAGCATCCCTTTCAACGGGATCAAGATACCGTGATCGAGACACCCAAGATCGACACATCACCACAAGTGACAGTACGACCTCAATTTGGTAGGACACTGTCCGGGTCCGGCCTGTCGACGAACGAGGGACAATCTTCTCTGCTGTCAAACAATTCGACCAGCCGTGTAACGACACCTCGTAAAGGAGGACACCTTTCGTCACAGAGCGCTTCTCATCTCAACTTGTCACAGATCCATAATCACCCTCTACCTTCTGCTCATGAGATGCCTTCAGACCCTCAAGAGGCATCGACTTTATCAAAGCTTTTTGCCCATCCTCCAGCTCAAAGCCCAGTGGATGAGCTCAGTAGCTACGGACTTGGCGTTGTCAGCCCAGGCAATACCACTGCACATGGCTTATCTGGCTCTAGTACGCCAATCTTGCCAAACATGCCAAACACACCGCTCACATCATCCAACCTATTCTCTTCAAGATTAAGATCTCGCCCTACGACTCGACCACCATCCCCAGATCGCTTCTCTTCTCCAAGTAGAGGAGGGGTGAATACCGGTCTAGGGATCGGCTCCTTGCTGCACGGTGGCACTGAAGGAGGATTCAGCGAAGAAAGCATCTTTGAACGAGACATCGAACATCGTGATGCGGGTCATCTCTTAAGTAAGCAGGAAGCAGTGGATGTTGCGATCCCCAGCGTCTTGGATGATGCAGTTGAAGCAATCACTTGTGATGATGCAGACCACGTCGAAATCGTTACACCGCATCCAGCCCCCTCACCGCTTGCGCTCAGTGCCCAGGCCTTGTCAGCACTTAGCATCAACCAGAGTCAGCAGCAGAGCCCGAACATCTCCCACACCAATCCTCCTACTCACTCTCCCTCTCCGCCATTGTCAATTTCTGGCGGGGTCAATGCGGCACCACCTGGTTCCATGGCAGCTCAGATTGCCGAAAGCCTGGCCTTTAAGTCTGGTCAGGCAGGCGTAGAAGACTCGACCTCCATGGCCAACTCCCCGCTGCCTCCCTCTACTTCCCGACATCGACGACCTCACTCCGACGCCAGTGTGAGCAGCAGCACGTCTTTACGGTCTCGATCTCCTCAATTGCCTCTGTCGATTGGTGTTCAGCAGGTTTTAGATGCGAATCATAGCTCATCTGCACAGGTGGCATCTGCCTCTCGATCTCTCTCTACTTCGCCTGCCGGCAACGGACTCTCAAAGTCGACTTCGCTAGCTACCACACCGCGATCGGGCTCTGTTTCTCACGCAAATCTGGCATCGATGTTGTCTCAAGCTTCTTCGCCGAAAGTGAATGCATCTCTACCGCTCGCTACAGCATTCCCTTCTTTACCCCTGCCCAATCCGTTCCGAGGTCACTCACCGAACACCCTCACCACTTCCCTTCCGGATGGCGGCATGCCAATGCTCTCGAGTGTTAGTATGGATGGTGCAGTCATGACGACAAGTGACTCCGCTACGATGAGTGCAAGTTTGGATGGCTTGGCAGATGTGATTGCGTCCTCTCAATCGAGTTCCAACCTTAAGTCACTGGGGTCGACATCTCCTACGTCTCGAATGAGGGGACTAGATCTTGAAGACGAAGTGGGACCATACTCTTCCCGAGGTTCTGCCGTGTCTAGTACTTTGCCTCGCCACATCACCGAAGAGGAAGATCACAGTATGCCGGGCTCCTTTTCGCTCGGTCTACTGGACATTACTCCCAACGAGGACACCCTTTCAAGCATTCACACAGTCAAACATGCCACTTCTTCTTCTTCTACCGTGACACCCAAGAAACGACTAAGCTTCTTCAGCTATGCAGACATCATCAATCACACACCTGCCGAAGTTGTCGACTTTGACACAGCGCTTCGACAAGGAGAAGGATCGATGAGTACCTCGTCCTCGATCGGTCAAAGTCTTGGCGCCGGTCCCAATGGGCCAAGCTGAGAAGCACGAGCCGTGTGGTTCTTACATGTCGTTACTCTTTCCTCTAATGCGTCAAGTACAGGCAAGGCCTGGATACCCAGTGCTTGCTTCTTGTTTTCCCCCTTCCTCTACTCTGCATCAGCATTTCAACACAATTCTGGCTGCCTCGTATTGTTTCACAGCGAGCCATGATCCCATCTCCATCGCCTCGTCCCCTCGTCATCTCCCCCCCCCCTTTCTTTCTTCCCTTTCATTATCCATTTCCCCTCCCACCCCCCTCCCAACTGCCTGCACCTATATCCACCACCCATATCCCATATCCTATGAAAAATGAATAATGGATAATTAGCGCAAAGTGTTTGACGCATAGAAATAACCGTCCCAGAGCGAGATTCGAAGTGACACAAAACGTGTAGGCACTATCTTCCGATGACGGGCCGACCGACGACGCACACACACGTTCGTGGCGAGAGTCCAAAGGCCGCGCCCACTGGTATACATATCTATACATACTCTTCCAGGCTAGCATCTTGTTGGGGTAAAGCGCGTCTTTGTTTCTATTTAAAGTTGAGAGTGAATCGAAGTGCCTACGGGTTCCCACTGAGCTAAAATCCCATATCAGAGACGGTGGTCATACTTAAAAGGTGGGGGAGGACGCTGCTGCGTGTATGCATATAGCGGTGCCCATCGCACTGATTAGCCAACCACCATCACCAACACTTACTGTACTGCTTGGTTGCAAGCACAACAAGCGGATTGCACTTGATCGGATCAGTCCAGCTGCTACTTACAAGGGAGCAGTAGTATGACGGAAAGCCTTGTCCAAGTAGGCATTGCTAGCCCTTCACTTCTCCATCCGTCACCGATAACGAAATCGCGCTCACACGTCGATGCGTATGTGCCCAGAACCCCGTCGACGTACATGTCAAGCCGTAGATTCGGGATGAAGCTGATCCTCTCGACGGAAGAGCGGGCAAAATTCAGCACTGCCATTGCAAATTCTCGAAGCAGGTACGTTGTGAAGAGGATGGCAGGAAAGGGACTCGAAAGCGACCGATGCAGGCTACCATGTGACTGACAAGAAGATCATCATCATCATCACTTCGTTCCCCCCCTTCTTCCTGCTGCTCTCTACTACTATGATTACAATAGGATGATATCTGATGCTGCAAACTTACCAGCGACCACGAATATGGGGATGGGAAATAGAGCTCCCCCACCGAAGAGTATGGCACCTGCCTCTAAAGCTCAGCCAATAGCCAAATCCGAACGTGCAATGATACCCACTCATCAAGAGGACGAGACTGCCGGTCGAGCAAAGCACGCCGCTACATCACACAACTGGGAAGAAGATGATGCCGAGCCTCGAGCAGGTGAGCGCATACGAATCGGCAAAGGGTGATGCGACTCTGGCATTCTCATCTCAGGTCTTCCCTACCTTGTACGCTTTGGCAGTTCGGCGCGCACCCGTCTCTAATGCTGTCTTTCTACAGGCCATTCCATGCTTGTTCGTTGCAAAGTAAGTCGGTCAAAGTCATATCTGCGGAAGGGGTCGTAGGGTGCCAGGGATTGACACTGACTTGGTTTTCCCGGCAAATCTTCAGCGTCAAGAGCGCCACGACATTCTACAAGGATATCCTCGGATTCGAGGTCCTCGGTAAACCTGACGTTTCCTTGGCCACAATATATCGCTCACCGCCACAAGCACAGCCTATCAAAAGGAGCACTGGAAAGCAGATTGTTCCACCAAACAGTGTCCAAATGTACATCAGAGCAGCGCCAATGGGTCCCGATGGAGTCAGGAGTGCGCCACCTCCGACGACTACTTATATCTTGGTGAATGAAGTCGATGAAGTCTTTAAAGAAATGACCCTAAAATGGAGTCGCTTCCAGCCAAACGAGAACGAGTACTTCCCAACTCACCTGTTTGGAGAAGCGAAGATCCTGTCGAAGCCTCAGAATAAAGCATGGGGGACTCGAGAACTTCACGTTGTTGATGGTGACGACAACAAGATCGTCTTTTTCAAGCAATTATATTGATGACTCCCCATTTCTCCTCCTCTGTATCACTACCACTATATCATCACTCTGCTATACAGACGCACAGCTAGCGATTACACCCCTTGGCCCTTTCCTTTATTCGACGCACACACTGTAGACTATATAACGCAATAACATTGAATTCACACGCTCTCCCTCCCTCTCAGACGTGACATTTCAAATGGCATCAGGAAAGGTGACATGCACTTGGAGAGACGGGACTTTACAGCAAAGATCGAGAATGTCGCAGCAAAAGCTTTACAAAACGTTGGGAGACTAGACGAGCAAAATAGCAAGTCTTAGAAGGCTCGGAGGGCATCAATCAGCAGCTTGTCGAGCGAATCTTCCAGCGTGTTGAGGTGTTTGCCCAACGGTGCATAGATATCCTTCACCTTCTTGTCGGTGATGATGGGAGCGGGGGGAGGAAATAGGCCAGCAACGGTAGGTTGAAAGTCGTCTGAATACCCTTCTTGCAGTACTTGCCTCGACCCGATCGACACGACCTTCTTTCGAGGAGCCTTCCTTCTGGAAGCAGCATCGACGATAGTGTATAATTGTTGCAGTCCAAAGTCGCCGTCTGGTAGTTTTGACAACGATCGAGAGGAGCTGTCTGTACCTGTCCGTGATTGATCTTGAGGCCCGCCTCGTCTTATGTCGGAGGAGGTGGGGGCGGTGGTAGTAGTGGTGGTGGTGGTGGTAGTGAAAGCAGCGGCTGCGGCTGCCACTCCGGCGGCTCCTGCTGCAATGATCGACATGGGTGTCATGGTAGTCGCACCGGACTGAACCGTCTGATGCGTCAATCCTGATCCTGAAAGAGGACTGGCTGTGGTTTCTCTGGAGCTGCTCGACAGTTGAGTAGTCGACTTTTGCGATGACTGTGGATAGGCGCCTGCCTCGTCACCACCACCACCAGCACCGCCACCCACCCTCGACAAGACTTGCTCGATTCGATCCTCAATCGTTGATTCCGCCGTGTTGGGATTCCTCACAAACTTCTCGAGTACATCTTCACTCTCGGAAGTTGGTATCTTGGCTGAGTTGTAGTTGCTCATGCTGCCGAAGCTGCTCTTGCTTCCCAACTGGAGAGGTGCAGTAGAGTTGATCGGAGCGAGATCGTAGTTGACGTCAGACAGACTGAGCGGACTAGTCATGTCTCGGATTGGAGACGTAGGAGCGTCCTCGTATGTGTTGATTGTCACTGCACTGATCGACCGTTCATTGAATCGAGGAGTGGGAAGGGAGCTACCAAGAGTAGTACTTGACGTCGTCACTTCGTTGGAGGAAGGCGAAGAAGACGTTGGCTCCACTTGATCTCTGAGGACGTCCTTCACAATCGCGCTGATGTCTTTTCCTTGGCCGGATGGCGGTATGTAAGAGTATCTCACTCTTCCGGCCTCGTTTGCTTTAGAGCTACGGATTCGACTTTGATCCTCTAGGACTACATCCACACCTTCGACTTCATTTCTTTGTGCTCCAAGAACAGCCGCTCTCCTTTCTTGAGCAGCAACGCGTTGGGCGGCGATGATCTCTTGACGAGACATGCCTTGCGTCGAGAAGAGGGGGCTGTCCACTTTTGCTGTGCCTCCTGTCGTCGCCGTTGATGAAGATGCTTCGGCAGCCACTTCTGCTTCTTCTGCGGCTACTGCGGCCGTTCTCACTTCTTCTATCGTCTTTGCTGAAGGTGTTGGAGCCACCGTTCCGAGCTCCGCCTGCCTTCGCTGGTCTTGCTTCTGCAGTAGAACGTCCTCTGTTGGGCTGAGAGCACGAACTGATTTGGATTTGTGCCCTTGAACCTGACGCAGGATGAAGACTGGATCAGTCGATCGGATCTCTTCCGCCATAGTCAATAGCATGGCCGAATCGGCGCTTCTTCTTCTTGTCTCCAATCCCTTTCGATTGGCCGTACCTGATCGAAAGATGGGTGGCGAAGGGTATGCATCCACCACTTTACTCGTCGGTGCT
This sequence comes from Exobasidium rhododendri, assembly GCA_026210745.1. Classification (NCBI taxonomy): domain Eukaryota; kingdom Fungi; phylum Basidiomycota; class Exobasidiomycetes; order Exobasidiales; family Exobasidiaceae; genus Exobasidium; species Exobasidium rhododendri. The sequence continues at coordinate 4,480,097 of CP110630.1, forward strand.
AAAGCCTTCTCTACAGCATTCACGTCTATGCAGAGTCCAAACCTCGTTCTCCCTTTGCTCTTCCTTCGACTGCTGCGTTCTTCCACATCATCCCCTCCTTCGACAACGCCGTCTACGATTCCGAACCGATCCAGTCCTTGCTCAATCACTTCTGCAACGGTAATGTTCCTAGGCAAAGCGAGTACCTTTTCTCGGTATTGCTGCTGGATGTCTTCACTGGGCATCGATCCTGCACTGCCTCTCTCGCGCAAGGCACGTTCAGGAATGAGAGCGTTTGTTTGTGGATCAAACACGAGTCCCTCTGGCAAATCCGAGGGGAAGATGAGAATGCGAAGAGCAAAGCGGGCTAAGGCGTGAGACTGCATCGGATCCAGTGTGTCATTCGAAGTGATGGAGGACCGATTATTGCGTTGATCAAAGGAGTTGTCGTTGCTGACGCTGAGCAAGCCACTCTGAGACGCATCGCCCAAGCTGGCATCTCCAAAGCCTCTGCTGCTGGTTGCAGTAGAGGCAAGAGAGTCGTCCAGCTTGACGCTTCTGGTAAGAGTGGCCTTGTGATTGAGGTAGAACTTTACGTTGTGATCATCGCTGAAGTCGTTCTTTAGTCGTGCAATGGCCGGATTCAAACTCAGGTTCGACGAAATCGACGAAATAGATCCGACGCTGGACCGCTTCACCCGAAGGACCGTTGGTGTGGTGTCTCTACTGGAAGCAGCCAGATGCTCCGTCAGCTGATCAAACACTTGCAAAGGTCTTTCGGATGGGTGCAACACCCTCTCGTCCCCTTCCACCAATTTCACCGTCAGGACATAATCCGATACTTCGTGTCCATGCCCGAGTCGGAATCGTTGCATGGCTTGGCGGAGTAGGTCGTACGAGGTAGTCGAATCGTTAAGTAGTACAGTCTTGAAGGTGGCATCACTGTCGATTTCGTCTCCGGCAAAGACGCGAATGACATTGAGCATAGGAACGGTCGCTGGGGTCCCGATGAGACTTCCTGGTCTGGCTGATCTGCTGCTGCTGCTGCTGCCGCCGCCGCCTTCCATTTGATCCCTTCTAGGATCTTGCAAGAACTGCTTTTGATACGCTTCCTGCTGTGCTCGATCCCTTTCTTGCACAGTCTTTCCCATCCCCATCGACTGTCCGGGCGAGAAGGCATTCAGACTACTCCTTTGTCTCGAACTTTCCTCGGAGCTTCTTCCCGTCATAACACTTTCTCCGTCTCCACTTCCTCCAGACTGATGGCCGAACACACCGCTCTTTCTCTCCTTTTTGTCCTTGGAGCGAGAGAATAGACCGCTGAACACGCCAGATCGTTTCTTGCCTTGCTTTTCTTCCATGATCACTTCGTCTTCCACCTTTGACTTCCGTTGACTAGCACGCTTGTCTCGCTTTCCTTCGCTCGAATAATTGGTGGGCGATGATCGCCCGACACCATAGCCTCCGCTCTGATAGCTACTCGCATCGGATCCCGCTCGATCTCGCGAGGCTTGCACTTGGGAGGGGAGGAAAGCAGAGTTGCCTGGCTGATCCATCGAGTTCTGACTGTTCAACGAGTTGATCGATTGTTGCCGTTCGTTCGGCGGCTTCGACTCGGTTGAAGGTTGTTTCTCGAGTGTATTCGAGCGAGCCCTGTTCACTGCTAAGCTATCTTCTGCTGTAGGTATGACCTGTCTTTGAGCGGTCTCTGCCTTGCTCCGCTCTTGTTGTTGTTGCAGTAACGTCTGCTGCTGTTGCTGTTGTTGCTGTAGCAAGAGCTGTTGCTGATAATGCTTCTGCTTTTCTTGCAGCTGTTGCTGTTGCTGAAGTTGTTGCTGCTGTTGCTGAAGTTGTTGCTGCTGTTGCTGAAGTTGTTGCTGCTGTTGCTGAAGCTGTTGCTGCTGCTGCTGCTGCTGCTCCCGTTGCTGTTGCTGTTGCTGCTCCTGCTCCTTTTTCTGCCGTTGGGCATCCTCGCTCATTCTGTCCTGCTCGGCGGCTTGCTTGACAGCATTGCGTTCTTCCTGACCTCGTTGCACTCGCTCAGCTTCTTGCGCGTCCCAGTCCATACCATCATCTGGCTCCATCTGACTGACGTATTGCTGTTGCTCATACTGTTGCTTGTTCTCCTCCTGATGTTGTCCGTACCCTTGAAGTCCAACAGCAGCAGCGACTCCCACCACGGCAGCTCCGACTCCTGCTAAAGCCCCTTTCACTATTCCCGTCGGAGTTTGGTCGCTGGTGATATCTCTCTCGCCTTCTTGACTGTGGTCTGTCTCTCCCCCCTCTCTCTCCCCTTCACCATCCTCTTCTTCGTCATCTCCTTCCTCTTCTTCTCCTTCCTCATACTCGTCTTCGTACTCTTCATCGTCGTAGTCTTCATCGTCGCTCGCTTCGTTTCCACTGTGTTCCAGGTAAGTAGGAGGCCCAAATTGCACTCCTCTCTTCGATTGCTTGGCCAAGTGTGACGGTGTTGGTCCGTCGTTTCTCAGTGACAGGGCAGACATTTTGCCGGAATGCGAAGAAAGGCCTTTGGCTCCAAAGCTCCTCTGCATGATCAAATGGCTATTGAAGATCTTTTCCGGGACTTGATTATGGTCATCATCGTTTGCAGAAGTAAGATCGACGTTTCGGTGCTTGTTTAGTCTAGCTAGTCGTTCGAATGGCGTCTCAATATTCTCGGCAGGGATATAACCTACTTCTTGGGTTCTCAATACACGGACGAGCCACCTGTTCCACCAGTAGAGAGGGGAAAACGTCAGCAAATGGTCGAGGCTCACTTATTGGGGCCTCAAACGCACCAGTATGAATTAGAGTCGTCCAGTAGGGTCAAGCTATTGCCCTTATTGACAGTTGCTTGACCTTCCACAGTAGCAATGAAGTTGTGTAGAGCATAGACGAGATCAAAGTCGATGTTCTCGTCCGGAATACTTGGACTTGAGGACATTTCGTCGTCTTCATCTTCGTCGTACATCTCCTCCTCCTCTTCCGATCCCATTTCGCCGTTCCCTTCTTGTTGACCGTAATTCTCTCCGTCCGAACTGTCTGTATCGTCAGCGTACTGCAGGGACGTTTAAGAAAAGGAGAGAGAGAAAAGAAAGGAAGAAAGGAAACATGTTAGGGAGACCACTGTGTCCGGTCAAACGCGCGCAAGTAGTCATTCACCTGTCCATCTTGCTCTTGGTATGCTACAGTATTGTGTCGGGTTGCATGTGCCCCTCTACTCTCAGCCGACGTATTCGCCTTCCTTGCATCAGTCCCGAGCATATCTGTATCATCTTCGTCACTGCTGAAGCCCCCTTGCGCCATAAGATCCTTTTCGGAAATGACGTCGCCTGGTCTGATGATGGCCAGGCCACCGCTCGACTGTGATGCAGGCTCCTGTTGTTGTTCTTGTTCTTGTTCTTGGGAAGAAGGCCCGTGTGCTGAAGCTCGAGCTTGGGCAGCCATCTTTCCTGCAATGTTCCGGCCACCCTGACTTGCCACATTGACATCCACCGTCAGAGCTGGTCGTGCCTGCGACATTGCTCAAACGCTGCGCTTAGGAGAGGATGGTCTTCAAGGCGGAGGAGGTAGTCTGTGGGAATATTATTATCTCTCGACATTTGGAATTTTGTATGGGTAGAATCAACTGTCACAAGTTAGCACCGTTTTCCCAAGCTTGGAGAGAGACGCGCTCTAGCTTCCTTGCAGTCATTCTGGATGATGGAATTACAGTCTTAGGAGAGGCTGCACTCTTGTTGGCCGTATCTACCGTTTCAGAAGCACATCGTAGAAGAAGACGTAGAATGCGAAAGGCCAAAGACAGATTCGAGCTTGAGCATGGAGGTGGCTTGAGCGACTTCAGTGCGTACTAGTGATATAGTAGGTAATGTGGTAGAATTTCACGTTCCTTTCGGAGGGGCTATTTACAGGACCAAGCTTCGTCTCCCTTGCTTTCGCTCACTTGCGACACTTCCATCCTCGAGTAGAGTCAGCTATCATCATCTTGATCTTAATCTTCATCTTCATCTTCATCTTCATCTTCATCTTCATCATCATCTTCATCATCATCGTCACCATCGATGCTTTCTTCCTCCTCTCCCCGACTTCCCTTACCCTTTCTTCCTCCGCTGCTCTTTTTGTCCCATTCTTCGAGTGTCTTGTATCTATGGGAGGAGGTCTTAGACGTCATTGCCTTACTGTGTAGATACTCTTCCGCATAGTGAATGTCCATGCTGTCCACTCCCATTAAGACAATACGGAGTGCGAAGCGCGATGGTGTGGAGAGCTCCATCCAGGGTTGGAAGCGCTTCGTCATCTGTCTGTCGTACATGTTTCGAGTCGGCAGGTTTGCCAATTCCAGAGGGTCGAACTTGTCCTTGTGAAAGAATTCACTTTCGTAGTTATACACCGCCTCACAAAGTGTAGAGCCGTCTTTCTTCGTACTCCAAGTGTCCTTCTCGTGTTCCGTCCGAAGCAGATGTAATTTTGCACTCGAAAGACTGATCATAGATCTCTGTGTCTCACCAGAACGGAACGAAATGTCGATAAGATCCGCCTCCGGCATCCACACGGTGTAGTCTGTATCGGGTATTCTTATACCGAAGATCTCATTCTCCCCATCATCTCTGTCGTCTTTTTCTTCCACTTCTTTGACTTCAATGATATCTGCCAAATTGGGAGGCAAATTACCGTCCTTCTCTAATTTCATGAAGATCAGCCTAGAACAAGATATCAGATCAGTGTATGCTCGAGCATGTACAGCCCTTTCGTGTCTTACCGCGCTGCTCGAATGTACACTCTAGCTAATGCTGCGACCGACTGGAGAACTTCACCGGCAATGTCCACTTCTTTCGCCCAGTCTAAGCGAGTGAAAGCTGCCATGAGAAGCCTTCGCTCTTTCGCTGATAATTTATGCGAGAGATCAGACTTTGTCATGTTCAACACGAAGACAATAACAAAGACTCCAAACATGTCTTTCGGGCTGATGGTCCAACAGAGCTCCAAAGCTGCCTTGCCGATTCGATGATAATTGTCGACGACTTCCGCGTCGATGATCGCTTGAGCCTTCTCCTTTCCCTGCACACCGGAGTAATATGCTCGTCGGTATTCGATTTCGAGTGCCAGACACTGCAGTATCATGACAAAGGTGGACTGGGATGCGATAGACTTCATTGCTCTCGCCAGCTTGGTAAGCTGCTCTGTCCCGACTTCGTCACTAGTAGCACTGGACGCAGGAATCTGTAGTTCGCGCTTCGATACAATGCTACCCTTGACACAATTGGCTATATGTCGCAAGATTGCCATCGGATTGGCGAACTCTTGCCGGCAAGCCCTCAACAGAATTTCCACGACAGTCCTGTGACACCATGTGACGTCAGCTCACAAGTTCACCATGACACTTCTTCACTTACAAATGATTTTTTGGCCCCAAATCATCCATCACCATGTTACTTCCAGTCTGAATGCTCCTTCGCGCTCTCGATTGTGCCATCGCTTGCGCTGCGCTCCTCTTCGGACGCACCACTGAATGCTGCCCCGCATCTTTACTGCCCTCCTGTGTCTTCTTTCTCTTATCGGCGTCGGTCTGGGTACTGCTTGCTGCCTTTCGCTTCTGCTGCTTGTCAGTCCTGGTCGGCGGTTTGGGGAGGGGTGGCGAATCACTATCATTGTCACTTTCGTTCTCACTGTCGTTGCCTGGCGAGTCAGGGAAAATGCTTTCAAGAGACAAACGTTTGCAATCATCCACGACATCGTCTGGTACAGTAAAACCACTCCTAACTCTTATTATAGCGAAAACACTGTCGAGGAGATCTAACAATCCGATCTTACTTATCGAGACCTCGTCAATGTCAGCGCATTCATTCGCCTGACCCTGGCCTCGCGGCATCTCTCAATTCTCTCTCCCGAGTACCTCAAACAAAGGTTGTTGCTGAGCACTCAGTACTGTTTGCAAGTCAGTACGGACAATGACTCAAGAAACGACTGTTGAGTCGGGCGAAAGTCTTGGTTCGCACAGGGGGAGTCAGAAGCCCACTCGAGGGGTACGATGCTGTCTAAGAACGCAACCTTGATGAGGGTCTAGAGTCAAGATCTAATTTATTCTGTCGCGTAGCTTCAGTCGAAGCAGTGTAGCCACTGCACTACAAGATTCACCTTGATTATGTCACCCGAGTCGCGTACAATTTTAGAAGGGAATCTAGATTTTCTTATTCAGAGAAACCGACTGCGATTACATGCTCCGTCGCCATCGTTGGCCTCTCCTCGCTCGTCGCCATCAACGCCAGAGCACTACCACCGTTATGTAGCCATCACAGCGGGCATTTACAACGCAGACGCACCCGTAATAATATCGATCAAGTCGTTGGTGATCTTGGCTTGTCGTCCACGATTGTATGCCATGCCGAGTGTTTGAATCATCTCTCCCGCGTTCTTGGAAGCGTTGTCCATGGCGTTCTGCTTCGAGTTGATTTCTGCGGCGTGTCCTTCGACGAGGGCAGCAAAGATACCGTTGGCGAGGGAGAACTCAGCCAAGTCCTTTGTGGTGTCGTCCTCTTGCTCGTAGGCGTTGAAATTGGCAGCGTTGCGGAGAGCGTCTTCTCCAAAGACTTCCATCGTTTTCGACTCAAACGAGATGGCAGAGATGAAGGCGTTGTAGATGATGTTGACCTGAAGACGTGCGGAATGTGGTCAGCCTTGCTCTGCTTTAGTCTTCCTCCGCCTCCGAATATACTTTTTACGCACCTTGTCAAACTTGATGCCGCTGCCTACGATCTTGTCGGCAATCGCACTGGCGTCGGCAAACGTAGGGACATCTTTGGCGACTTGATTGAACGACACGGCAATGTTCTTGCCCAACGATCGAGACAATTGCGACTTTGCCTTGTCGCCCAAGATCACCAAACGAGGTCCTTCGCTGGAATCGGCGGAACCAGCCGAACTTGAGATCTTGGCCATTTCAGTCTTCGTTCTCTTCGACAGAGAAGAGTGAATACCACCGCAAAGCCCCTTGTCCGATGAGCAGACTATGAAGATCTCGTTGCCACCCTCGGTGCTTTCAGCTTCGGCGTTCTTAAAGACCTCTGAAAGATTATCGGAGAGGAAGGAAGCGGGTGTTCAGGAGGAGATTCTCCGGCTGAAAAGAGAAGATTGGGGACACACCCCACTCACCATTGTTCGTCTTTCCATAGGCCTTAGCAGCTCGCATGGCACGCTGTGCTTTTGTCATCTTGGTGGACGCGATCATTTTCATGGACTGTGTTGATCGTAGACCGAATCAGCCTCCCGTCCCAGCTCACACTTGTCTGGTGGCCTGCACTCCCTCTTCTTTTACGACGACAACAACCTCGAGACTGCGCAGTGTCATGAGGTTCCAAATTCAATCACTACTCACCTTTGTGATCTTCTCGATGTTCTTGACAGACTTGATTCGGTGTTCCAGTTCTCGAAGAGTGACTTCTTGAGCTGCCGAGGAGTGGAAGCCTGCATGAGCGGTGGCTGGCAAGGCAGAAGCCCGTGCGATGCTGGAGGTGAAGCCGCCAGACAGGGCTGGTCGAATGGCGGAACGAGGAAGCATAGCCATGTTGATTAAGCGCACAGAGGAGTATCGGTGACGATGAATGGGAAGAAAGGGATCGATCGTATCGGCTAAATGATGCCCTCTTTCTTGCTGGATGTGAGAATCAACGACTCTGCCCGAACTTGGCCACGCGCCAATTATATTCTGCGGACGAAGTATCAATACAGTACCTCTTTGAGATAGATTCTTGTATCGTTGTGCTTCAATTGATTTCCTGCGCGTCTCTCGGCCTAAATACATTACAGGTACAAGTTCGTGGGTCTTGCCTTTACCTTTCTTTGCGCGGTAGAAGGGAAAAAAGTGACTCAGAGGCCAGAGGAAGGATCGGTTTCATTCTCTTTTCTCGTCCAGCAAACGACACCATGGCGTCGGAAGATACAACGCCGCTTGAGGCCAGTGCAAAGGAGGAGGAGCCACTCTTCGACCCAGGACTCAAGAAGAAAAAGAATAAGAAGCTTGTTGATTTTGACTTGGAAGCAGATTCAGCTGGTGCCACTTCGACTCAGGATGCTGTGGTGGACGATGCAGCGCCTGCTGACGGAGACGACATGTTCGATGGCATGAAAAAGAAATCAAAAAAGAAGAAGGCTATTCCCATGGATCTGGTGAGTGGTCTGCATTTCGCTGAGGTCTTGTACGGCTTTCTGCTTACATGCTTTGTCCCCTGTGTTGCTACAGGACGAAGCCTCTACACCTTCTGCCCCAGATGCTGCTGCTGCCACTGAACCAGGTGCAGCGACCGCTGATGCTGTCCCAGACGCTGATCTTGATGTGAGTCTTGCAGAGGGCTCAACGCACTATTCAGAAGGCCCCCTCTCATGCCATAAATTGCTACTCTTTCACTCAGTTCGGAGAGATGAAGAAGAAGAAGAAAAAGGGTAAAAAGGGAGGCTTCGACTTGGAGGCATTTGAAAAGGAGTTGGGGGAGGGTGCTGTCACGAATGGAGAGGACGAGTCAGGAGGAAAGGTCAAGGAAGGCGAACAGGACGACGCAGCAGATTTGGGTGATGACCCTTTCGCCAAAGACGAAGATGGTGAGGAGGGAGCAACAGTAAAAACCGGTGTAGAGACTTGGCAGGGAACAGATCGTGACTATACTTATCAAGAGGTGAGTGGCGTCTCATTGCAGGATGATGAATGTAAAATACTTACATCGTGCTCCTGTTCCCCTCCCACGATAAAAAAAAAGCTGCTTGGACGCATCTTCAACACACTCCGAGCCCAGAACCCTGCCCTATCAGGGGACAAGAAAAAGTACACAATCGTTCCACCTGTCGTGCAGCGAGATGGATCCAAGAAGACCATGTTTTCCAACGTCGTGGATATTTGCAGAAGAATGCGCCGTCAGCCAGAACATGTGATTCAGTTCTTGTTCACTGAATTGGGTACGGTGGGTTCAGTCGATGGAAGTCAGCGTCTCGTCATCAAGGGACGATTCATGCCTGTGCAGATTGAAAAGGTGTTGCGACAGTATATTGGTGAGTGGCAGGATGTGGGTGGGCTCTTTTTTTTCTCCTCTTGTAGTAGTCTCAAAGCTGACTGGACGCTTCTCGCAGTCGAATACGTCACCTGCAAGACCTGTCGATCGCCCCAGACGCTTCTGACCAAGGAAAACCGAATCTACTTTATGACATGTGAATCATGTGGCTCGACTCGGTCGGTAGCCACCATCAAGAGCGGTTTCCAGGCCCAGACAGGCAAGAGGAGCAAAATGCGAGCGCAGACGTAGGTGGTGCATCGTCGTCGCTGCTCTCTTACCACCACTACGCCGCACTACTACTACTACTACTACTACTACTACTACATTGTACAACCGCTACCCGTGCATGTTATTCTTCCAACCCATGACGCCCCTCGTCACTCTCCAGGGGTCGTCCCAGAGTTCTGTCTTGTGAAAGCAACGCGATCCTACCAGAATGTCCTGCACATGCCTTGCCTGTTGGTGACCTACCTCTACAACGAGATTCGGCATCCCATCGAAGCGAGGACAGATGAAGTCCCTCTTCTTTGCCAGGACGGCTATTCTTCTGTAGAAAGTCAGCCCATCTCCATCTCCTACGAGCGCGGCAGGATCTTCCCAATCTCGCACATTCTTATCCAGCGATTGCCACTCTGTAAATGGAATGTAAGGTGGGTTGGTGAGGACGACGTCAAATGGCCCTCGATCAGTGCACAAGCGGGTCATCTCCTCGTCATTGAAGATATCTACTTTGACTATGGCCGTTGTCTTTTGCGCTTTCAGGGCAAGCACATTCCGATTTGCCAAATCTACTGCCGATTCGCTGTTATCTATTCCAACAACTTCAGCTTGGACTTGCGCTTCTTGAAGGCGCTGGTTCATGAGCAGCGCTATGCAGCCCGAGCCTGTGCATAGATCGAGTACACGAAGAGGGGATGCCGTCTCTTTTCCTGCTCCTTTCTTGAATGCCTCTACGATTGCCCCCGCTGCATGTTCCACTAGAAATTCTGTCTCCGGTCGTGGTATCAGTGTTGGTCTCTGGCAAAGCACCTCGATCGGTCCAAAAGGTTGCGAGCCTGAGGAAAGCGGATGCGAATATTGGGAGAGAGTACAATGGCGGCGAGATCAGAAACGATCCATAACCCACAGAATCGGCCACGATCGTCGACGCTCACCAAGAATGTACGCCAGTGGTTCGCTGTGTTCCACATATCGTCTGACCATGCTTTCCACTTCCAATTGCTTTGCAACACCTCGCAGGCCGTTGCGTGTGGCATGCTCTTCCAACCACCGCAAGATGTGCATTTCCTGCTCCCCGTCTTCCTGTTCGGCGTCCCCTGCTTTGCGATGAAAGTCGACGAGCCTTTGCCGGAGAGCACGATTAGAGGTACCATCTTCCAGCCGTCCTGCTGAGACTAGACTTGAGTGTGCGATTCTGACTCTCCCTCGTAAGGCTGCAAAGGTGCTCGGCAAAGATCCCACTCGACCCAGCATAGCATCACCGTGCGAGAGTGGAAGAATAAAAGTATTTCCCCTCCCCCCTTCCTGACGCTCAAGTGCTTGCTCACACAACACACGCAACCAAAACACTCAATACAGACCAACAACCTAAACACTGAATACAGACCAAACAAATTCATCGAACAAGTTTATTAAAAGAGATCATAACGAAAAATACGTGGACGGAGAAAGTAAGAGCAATGTGGGGATGAGTAGGTACATAGCGTCAAGTTGTAGAGAAAACGAAAAAGGGGAGTTTCCATCGTGGAAAGGGAATCCCGAAAGAGGTATAACACCCGTTCAAGGTGAAAACAAGGAAAGAGGAAAGAATTTTGGTAATTTGATGAAAATTAAAAAAGCTTGAAAGGTGGGGGTTGATGTTGCGGATTGTTCTTTGACAGGGCACGCCATGCCTAATAGAGTGGCTGAGTGGCCACCTCCCAGACTCCCGGCGGCTCTTTCAATCCGACATTCCCCGCACGATGATCTGTCGAATCAGGCTTGCGCGCCCTTAGAGAAGAGCAGCGACGACAACACCAACGGAACCAGCAACAACAGCAGCGAATCCTCGAAGGTTGGCGACGCTGTTATGTGCAGCAGCAGTGGTAGTTGCGGCGGCGGCGGCAGAGCTAGTCTTGCTAGTGGCGGCAGCAGCAGTGGAAGAGGTGGCAGCAGCAGTGGAAGAGGTGGCGGCTGCTGCAGTGGTGGAGCTGCTAGTTGCTCGGGAGGACGAAGACGACGACGAGGCGGCAGCAGAAGAGGAGGAGCTGCTGCTGGAGTGAGGGTAGTATGGATCGCATGTCAGTGTAGTGCTAACGATATTATTTCGCACCCTTCCTGCGCTCTCTTGCTTCCGAGTACTTTGACGGGCAAGATTGAAGTCCCGCCCAAATATCAAGATAAAGAGAGAACGCCGAGGAGCAGGGAAAGGGCTCCGTGCAAAATACTCACGAGGAAGCGGCGGAAGTGGATGAAGAAGCCTGCGATGAAGAGGCGGATGCGGTGAGACTGCGAGGAAGGAATTGTCATCATGTCAGTTGCCGTGTACGTAGACTACTCTGCCTGCTATTTGAGACTCACCATGAGGAACTCGATCCAGCGGCAACCGAGGGAGAGATGGCCGAGGCGGCAGTGGCACCAGTGGAGTCACCGATGACAATGGTGACAGTCTGTCCAACGGCTTGGTCAACGGTCCATGAGTAGGACATGGAGGACGTCTGAGCAAAGTTCTCAATGATACTTGCAGTGTTACCGGGTTGGGTAATTCTGGGGAAGTAGGGGGCAACACCTCCAGTCCAGGTGATCAAGTAAGGTTGGCATTGCACCAACGAGCTTGGGGTGGCTACCGAAAAGGTGGTTTGAGCAGCAGCAAATCCAGAAAGGACAATGGCGGAGAGAGCGACAGTGTTGATGAGTTGCATTTTGGGACGATCGTAAGACGGGATGTATGCCTAAGGGGAATGAGAATGGAGAGAGAGAGAGAGAAAGAAAGACACAGAAGGCTGAGTGGCGAGGTAGTGAGAAACAGAAGAGAAGGGAAGCAAAGGGGCCTCAACTTTGAATTTATGTAAAACTAGTGGCAAGCGTTTAAGCATTTTCCTGTACACACTCTCATCCACCACTTTTCTTTTTCCCTTTGGATTCCGTCTAGGCCTAGTCTTGGATAGTGCAAAGGGTAAAGGAAAAAGGGAAAGGCTTGTATCTGTGTAGTATGCATAACGCAAGGCGATATCGGTAATAGCTCGACATGCAAAATTCAATAAAGTGTATGTCTCTTCCTTGCCCGCTGGCAGGGAGAAAGTAGGTCAGTATGCAAGGAAACGAAGGGAAAAAAAACAAACTCCTCCCCCCAAGACCCAAAAGGCTATCTCGCTCCTATCCTGTACTGTACATAAGTTTTGCGTCCTACAGACGACCATTTGAAAATGAAAGAAGGCAGAGAAGGGAAGTTTTTCTATACCCGTATTTGAAAAGGAAGGAAGGAAACGTAGAAAAAGCATGTTTAGCGCGTCCCAACGGGAATAGGATTTCTTCTAAGATTATATAACTGCAACAGGAGACGTGCACAGAATCTTCTTACAAGATATACATTACTATCAGAAATACGTAGACAACATTTTCAATGTCTACACGGCCAAGGAAATTACCTTCGGCTTCGGAGCAGGCCAGCCGCGCGACTATATGGCAAAATCCTGCTATGTTTCGAATGGCAGCAGGCCAACGAAGCGGAATTCCGAGGTAGATATGATGAGGCAAGCCGGACGACGAGAGTGTGTGTGTGTTGTGTGTTGAGATGAGGTGATGTGATAACAAATTCTCCCCCCCCCCGAGCAAAAATTTCCCTCTTTTTTCCGTGTCTGGATCCCCTGTTCGAGCATCTTTCGATGATGTCACAACATCTTGTCCCTTTGGGAAATCTCATCGATGTTTGGTACACCGATGGTAGTAGTTTCGCGAAGTTTCATGCCGGGGTCGGCATCCCGCCGAGGACGGCGATCCGGTCAAGACGTCCTTCTCTCGTGCTCGACGTCTTCCAGACCCTTGCCAGAACGAAGCGACGCCGGCGAGATAGACCTAGGGGTGCGGCCCACTTAATCTTCCTTCTTCGCAGCTACCCGTCAGACCCAATCTCTCTAGCTCGCAATCAATCGCCCTTGCGTTCTGCACTAGATACTCGTAGATTGTGACCACACATTGTGCGAACAAATGCATTAAATAAGAATGTGCTGTACGAACTGTAATTCTATTTATAAACCCCAATCGACGTGAGCTTAAATTAAATTGTGGTGATCATTGGATTGTATGAATATGCGTGTGTGTGTGTGTGTGTGTGTGTGTGTCGTCTGCTGCTACTTGCCAAGAAGGGCAAGTGGAAGCATCCAAGTAAGATGACTAGTAGTGTACATGCGGTAAATGCAGATTGCCGGGTGTGTGTGTGTGAGTTTCTTGCTTGTTGCGGACTATTGGTACATGATGATCTCATCGCGACGCCTTCCCTCCTCCTTTCTTATCTCGACTGGCTTGCTGCTGCTGCTGCTGCTGCTGCTGCTTCTTCATGTCCACCAACGCTTCCATCTTCTGACAGACCATCGTCATCGTTGGCCTTTCCTTCGGGTTGTGGTCCCACATCTCATCCAATAATTCGACAATCTCGTCGCCGTAGTTTCTTCTGATGGAAACAGTGGACGGTCTTAATTTCTTGTGTCCAACGTCCAAGTAGATTTGGTGCTCGTTCATCTCTTGGAACGGATACTTTCTCTCCGTCTGGTGCCATTGCAAGACTTCCCAGAATGTCATGCCGGCAGACCAGACATCCACCTTTTCATTGTAGCTCGGCTTCGGCGACCACAGCTCCACAGCTTGCCAATTCACCGTCCCCACCAAAGACTTGATCATCGATCGCTTTGTATTGCGAACTCGGGCGAGACCAAAGTCGTTGATCTTGGCTGTTCTGTTTCTGGTGACGAGGACATTTGTCGATTTGATGTCGCGATGAATGATGGCCGGCGTTCGAGTGTGAAGGTACTCGATGCCTCTGGCTGTTTCCAGCATGATTCGGAACTGCGGTCGCATCATCAAAGAGCGAAGAAAGAGAAAAGTTTAGTCAAAGGCTGTACAGTCGGGAACTAATCAATGACCGACTCACAATCTCATCGTCGGGAGGCGCATCCACGTTTCGTATGTAGTCGTACAGATCTCCGTTGGTGCACAGCTCCGATACGATCATGCAAGGGACCAGTCTCATTTCGAGCGGTGGCACGCAGACGCCGATGAAACGCACGATGTTCTCATGTTTCAGGTCTCGCAACAGCGTGAGTTCCTTGATGTCCATCTCGCTCAACTGATCACGAATGTCGGCAATGGCGACCTTCTTTGTCGTCTTCTTGCTGATTTGATACTTGCCCACGTAGACATCCTTGAAGCCACCCGAGCCAATCTTTTCCAATTTCTCCAGCTTCGAAAAAGGAATTTCTTTGTCGGTCAGATTCAATGACTCCAAGTCGAGTCCATTCAACTCCTCGTCCGCTGCATTGACTTGGAGCATGGTGGACGGGATCTTGGGACTAGGCGGCTTGGAGTGTGTCTGCAACAGCAACAAAGACTGGTCTTCTTCTCGCTGACTGCTCCTCGTCTTTGGCCCGCCTCTTCTGGTGGTAAGAGATCCCGTCGTTGTAGCGTTCGAACCCGTCGAGTCTGGCATCTCCGTTCTGGAGGATGTCACGGCGAAAGTGCTTTGACTACGAAGAAGCGCATCTACCAGTGCAGCCTTTGTGGCATCTTTGGAAACGTCGACGTTGTGAATGTCACACAATTGCAGTAGCTGATTACGTAGCAGTCTGTTCAACGAGGAGACTGTGGGTGCGTCCATTGCCGCGTCCAACACTGTACCGTTGCTGCTCTTATCGATCTCCTCCATCTCAACATCTTCCTCTGCTTCCTTCTCTGCCCTTTCTGCCGCTTCCTTCTTCGCTGTGAGGTCCAACGTAGGCATCCGAACCTTGCCGTTCCGAAGTCTGCGCATCTTACTAGGACTGGCTTGCATTTCATGGTCAGACAAGTGACTCTCTTCCTCCCACACACTGCTCAGCTCATCGACTTCCTCCGAATTGTACTCCGTCTCAACACTGTTTCCTCTGAAGTTCGCCTTTGTAGGAGTTTCATCGATGGCCATCTCAGCGCTGTGCTTACTATCGTCCGGTCCATGCAAGTGAAGTATTTGTTCCTGCGCTCGCACCTTGGCTCGCCTAGGTGGATGGAGAGAGTAGCGTCTGGTTGACCTGGGAGAAGCGTCTTCCCACCCTTCATGGTCGCCACCGTCGCTGTTCTCCTCTCCCTCGTCCTCCTCTTCCAACCCTCTACTTCTTTCCGTGATTGTCAGTATCCGATTGCGCTTCTGTTTGGGGGTCTGGGTTCGACAAAAGACGTTCTGAGCGGTTGCTGATCGATTGGTAGGAAGGGAAAGTCGCAAGGAAGATGAGGATGATTGATTGCGCGTACGTGTCCGAGTCCGAGCTGGCGAAGAAGCGGCAAAGATCATCGAAGGAGTCGATCGAAGGCGTCTACCGAGGGGCGAGATGATGCCAGAAGAGGACACGCTGTTGTGTTGTGTCTCGACTGCTATATGTACCGTCTTGGTGCGATTCTGTCTCAATCGATTGGCCATAGGTGAGGAAACGCCCTGATTGCCGAACAGTCGAGATATTCTTATATCTTGCCGCCTCTTTGCCGACCTCATTGGTTCAGCTTCTGTCTCTTCCCCTCCTGCATCGTTGGCTTCATGCTCGGACGCAGTATCTTCGTCCTCATCGGTGTAGGCGCTGGATCGCGAGTGAAGCGTGCTCTCTGTCGTGCTTCTCTTTACGCTTCTCCTACTCGTGGGCGAAGAAGAAGAAGGCGACCCGTCGAGAGACTTCCCGGACACGTCTTGCATGAGTGCATTCCTCGATGCTTTGTCACTGCTGCGAGCCTTGATGAGCCCTTCTACCATCTCTTGCTTGGTGTAGAGGTCGAGATCTACAGTCTCATCTTCCTTCCAAGTGCCAAGCATGACATGCAACTTGAATAGCTTCGTCTTCTTCAGTCTATGCAGTTGCCAAGACGGAGCCTGCAGAAGAAGCCTTTCATCTGCGAAAAAAGGGCGGGGATAGAGCATCAGTTCGTCTTGTTCAGTTCACAGTCAAGGGAACGACTTGCTTCTTACCTTCCCCTGCATCATCGATCATCTCATCTTCGCTCTCCTCCCGACTTTGCTTGACGAGGCGAGAGCGGGTACTGCGAACCGACCCGCTCCCAGACACTTGACGACTACTGCATCCCGGCCTTCCTTTCGTCATTTCGGGCTCGTTATCTGTCAGAAGCATGGCACTCATGCCTCGTTGAAGAGAAGCATTACTGGCATCTCGAGACTCAGTCCTCCTTGATCCTCGGATTGGCCTTTGGCAAGTACTTGCGCTTCGAGTGGAGCTCTCGCTCGGTACCGGCTTCACAGCTCTCTGAAAGGGATACCTTCGCGTTGACACCACAGCAAGAGCACCGCCTCCCCTCTTCCTCTTCATCCCTGCTCTTGCCGCTCTGATAGCTCGAGCGGGCGAGAACATCTCTGTGAATGGCATGTTTGCTTTTTCCCTCTTTCTCTGATTCTCGTCGGGTGAGTGTGAAGATGACGTCTTCTTGATCCCTTCAGTCATTCGTCGTCCTTGCCGGGCTTCTCCCGATTCCATCGAAGACGAGAACGAGGACGAGAGCGACGACACACTCCCACTCCTCCGATTGATTGACTGTCGTTGTTGTTGTTGTTGTTGTTGTTGTTGTTGTTGTTGTTGTTGTTGTTGTTGTTGTTGACGCATGATGGGTCGAATTTTCCCACCCTTGGTGTCCTGAGTTGATTGCTGCTGCTCTAGTGAATTCTGATTATGAGGAATCGGAGAGAGTATTCGCTGACGAGCCATGGTGGCACAGAGCTGCAGTCCTTGAGCCCTTACCCTTGAGAGAGCCTCAGCAATTAGTTGTGGCTAGCTTGTAGACAGTAGGAAGCTGTTTACTACACGCCCCGAAGACCTGTTGATGTTGAACTTGCCTCACGGACCTCCCTGGAGCCGCGTATAGTCAAAGACGGGGGACTTCTCTACACGCGTCCAGATGAAACACTATAAAGATCGTGACTGGTTCAGTGAAGTTCCAAACTTTTAAATTTTTAAGATTAATAATGTCTGGCCAATCCTTTTCAGGGTGTTTATGCTTTCTTCTCGGACTGACGATTGATGCTTTCTTCTTAGGCTGACGATTGGCACAGGATGGT
The DNA here is from genome assembly GCA_026210745.1 of Exobasidium rhododendri. NCBI lineage: Eukaryota > Fungi > Basidiomycota > Exobasidiomycetes > Exobasidiales > Exobasidiaceae > Exobasidium > Exobasidium rhododendri. Next base: position 4,497,392 of record CP110630.1, read on the forward strand.
GTCAGCGATAAGCAGGCAAACTGGGCATCCGAGGTCGCAAGCTAGAAAAGGGCGGGGCAGTGGGTGACTGCAGAAAAGCGCTGATTTCTTGGACCAAGTGTGCTCGGCGTTGGAAAGTCGTGTACAGTACATGATATAAGGAATCGAATTTTCGGTAGTAAACATGACCAAAGCGTGACCTCTTTACCATCCACGTGGCTTGGTCCGGGCCTACCTAGCCCTAGCCAGGTGATGGTGACCGATCACGGTCAAAGAGGCGTGGAATTCTCTCCCTAAAACCGTCTTTTGAATGAACTCTTTCAGCAGCACCCAGGTGCTCGAGTGCAAATCCCTAGCAAGCTGCAAAGGCGCACCGTACTAGACAAGACTGTGCTGGAGAGAGAGAGAGAGGCGTCTCGATGCCCTGAGAAAGAGGCGTAGTGTGAAATTTGAGTTGAAGCAAGTTGCGCCTCTGAAGCCTTGAAGCTCAGCCGATCAAACGGCTGATGCGCCTGAAATGAAGACTGTGGTGCGGCGAGCTTCTACCGATGGAGAGTCTTGACTCCTTTCCTCCCCTAGAATCTACCGCTTTTCACTCTTTTGCAAAGTGAACATCATCTGACTTTCCATCGCATCCGCACATCTTTCCCAGCCTCACTGGACATACAGAAGACGGGATCCGTGTGAGCGCGATGAACACCTTTTGCTGCTGCCTGCCTTCTCGTATTGGTGTGCTCCTGCTATCGCCTTTGACCTGCGCTGCCTCGACGGTGTGCAGCGTGATTGCGCTGTATTCTTTGATACAGTACAACGCCGAACTCGCCTTGGGTCAGCGCATCTTCTTAGGTGCTCTCGGAGCTGCTATGGCCATCGTTGCCCTCTCATCTGTATTTGGCTTTGTTGGAGCACTTCTGAAGAGCTACCGTGCAGTATCCTTTTACTCCGCCGCTCTTCTGTCCATCTGGCTCTCCGTCCTAGCCACCGGAGTAATCAATTTCGTCTTCATGTACAAGGTGGGTGTCGCAGGGGGGTGTTATCACACGGAAAAGAAAAGAAAGTCAGGCAGGACTAACCGACCACGTCTTCACACAGGACAAAGATGACTTCATCGATCGATGCGCCTCGAGGTATGAGGAGGAGGAAAGCCTGCAGCAATTTCAGGGCTACGTCGACCAAGAGAAGTGGTGCAATAGGGTAAGTGAACCCAACCTATGAAGACACTGTTACGAAGAAGAGCAGCACCTGACCTTTCATTGCTGTCGTCCTGGACGTGTCATCAGACTTTCACTCTCGGATTCGGACTCATGGTGGCCTTTTGGGGCACGGTCTCCTTACTTTCCCTGTACCTCATATCTGTCGTGCGGCGCTATTGCAAGCAGCTAGCAGAAGAGAGCGGAAGGCCTCGCCAGCCAGTGTATGAGGTCTAATATCCTATCTCTGCGAATTGCACAGTTTCGAAAAAGGCGCAAGGCAAAGAATGGTAGAATCCCACTGTCCTGCAATAAGCTGCGACTCCACGCGCTCGTCCCACTCTGCAGAGACCTAGGAAGCAGCTCTCTTCATAGTATCACATACTTCCCACAGTGCATTGTGTTCTAAGAAAAGAGAGAGCTGTCTGATTGGCCGTTGCCACTGTCCACTTTAGTGATCTTGAGAGGACGCTCCTGGGGTCCTCTATGTCAGTCTTCATGTCGCGTTCGGCCGAAAATACACTTGGGACGCGCCTTCTGCCATAGCTTCTTTCTTCCTCACCTGTCCTCCTCAGCATTCCACTAGACCAGAGTCACTCGCAGCGATGGGACGGAAAGCAGAGGTGCAGAGGGTGAATCTCGAGAAGCTGATGGGGCCAGAAGGTGTGTGTGACGCTGTGCAGTGATGTTGTGGTGTGCTTATATTGCGATGCTGATAAGATTATTCGTCGGACCCACGTCGTTCTCAGCCATGGGCCTGACCACGCAACAGCTTCACTTTACCGATGACAAGGTCTGCAGGAACTTCCTCTGCGGTACTTGCCCGCATGATCTCTTCAGCAATACAGTGAGCTGCAGTGACTGACTTGGGCAGATCAGAAGGTGACTGAAATGGGGCTGAACCAATACATTTGCGTGCATGCTCTTCCCTGCTTTAGAAAGTCGACCTCGGCACTTGTCCTCGCTCGCATACATCTCGACTGAAGGATGAATTTCGATCCAGCATAGAGAAAGGCGAGCAGTACCCAACCTTTGAAACAGAATACGAGAACAATATCCGCACATTTATGGCTGATATTGATCGAAAGATTGCGTCAAACAAACGTCGAATTGATCAGACACCCGAAGAGACGTTGAAGTTCACGAATTTGATGCGAGACATATCTGACGTTGAACAGGCGCTGAACAATACGATGATGGAGGTGGAAAGGTTGGGAGAAGAGGGACAAATCGAAGAGAGTTTAGCAGAATTGGAAAAAGCGGAAGCGTTGAAAGTGGAGAAATCAGATCGGGAGAGAGAACTACAAGTACTGAGTGACAGCGCAGGTGCGAGTGGACATCAAAAGTTGCGAGTCTGCGACGTCTGTGGAGCGTATCTTTCCATCTTGGACTCAGATCGTCGACTGGCGGATCATTTCGGTGGTAGGATGCATCTGGGTTATGTCAAGTTGAGAGAAGTCATTGGAGAATTTGATGCCAGAAGAGAGAGGGGTGAAGATCCGAGGAGGCTGATTGCTGCCGGAGTAGGATGGAGACCTAGTCGAAAGGAGGCAGGCGGAGATCAAGGTCTAGAAAACGGACGACCGAGCGATTACGATCCAAGAGCGAGGTCTGGTCCTTCTGCCTCTGGACCGAGATGGGGTCCAGATAGCGTTCCTGTGCCACCATCTTCTGATGGGTACAACAGACGGCCTGACGACGACTATCGCATGCGAAATGGGGCTGGAGGATATGGGGGAGGAGTAGCCGAAGGAGGTGATCGGAATCGAGATCGAGATCGTAGGGACAGGAGAGGGGGTGGAGACTACCGTGATAGATCAGATCGACGTCGCTCTCGCTCACCGCCGCCTCGAGTCATGGCCCGATGATTCCATCCACTTTTTTTACCTGCCAACACACTCGAAATCTCTGCGGAGTGGGGGCAAGGAGTTCTGTACACTACTTCTTCTTTTTGTTTCACACAATCTTCATGATGGAACAGAAAATAACAATTGAAAAATCCTTACCTCATACACTACGTCTACAGATGACAAAGCCTTCACTTCTTGAGGACGTACTCCCACCCCTGAATTCGGAGTCGATCCACTTTTCCCATGACCTCTGCCTCCATTTCATCCATGTAACTTTGCATAGCGTCAAGTAAGTCTACATCGGCACTTGCGACGATTCGAGCAGCCAAAAGAGCAGCATTCGTGCTGTTGTTGATGGCCACCGTAGCGACGGGAATGCCTCTGGGCATTTGAACGATGCTGTGGAGTGAATCTACGCCGTCCAACGTACTTCCCTTGACTGGTACACCGACGACAGGTAGAGGTGACTGTGCGGCAATCATACCAGGTAAATGAGCTGCTCCACCAGCACCGGCAATAATTACTCGAAGTCCTCGAGAAGCCGCTTGTCTTGCGTATTTCGTCATTCGATCGGGTGTTCGATGTGCCGATACGATGGTGAGTTCGAATGGGATGCGGAACCGCTTCAAGATATGAGCAGCGGGCAGCATCACAGGTAAGTCTGAATCAGAGCCCATGACGATGCCAATGAGTGGAAAGGGATGCGAGAAATCTGCTGCAGTGTGCTCATCCGACGCTATCAGAGAAGAAGGAGCGGCCATAGCACCTTTGACGCCTTCCATTGTCAAGCTTTTGCTGAGCTTCTCCTGCTCCTCTGCTGCCTTTGTCGCTGCATCGAGAGAGTCGAGTATGACTTCGTACCGCTGCCTGACTTGAGCATCATTCTTACCAACAATAGTGATGTGTCCCATCTTTCTCCCCTTTCTGCATCCTTGCTTGCCGTATAGGTGCACTGTTGCACCTGGAACAGTCAAGCTCGTCACAGCAGGCGCCATCGTCTTCTCGACTGCTTCCGAGTCTTTGTCCAGATCCGCCAGACCGAGAATGTTGATCATGGCAGCAGAGCCAACTTTCAGCTCCGTACTTCCTAGTGGTAATCCCAGAATCGCCCTCACATGATTCTCATACTGGCTTGTCTCACAAGCTTCAATAGTATAATGACCGCTATTGTGTGGCCGAGGTGCGATTTCGTTGATGAGCAGCTCACCATCTTTCATGAGGAACAATTCTACGCCGAAAACGCCGGCGCCTTGCAACATGGCTACCGCTCGCTTGGCAATGTCTTGTGCTTCTACCGCCACCGAGGACTTTTTGTGTCGCAAAGGTGCAAAGACGCTGTGACAAATGCTGTCTTTGTGATACGTTTCCACTGTAGGGTATGCTCGTACTTCTCCTGAAGAACTTCGTACAACCATCACTGCTACCTCCTTTTCAAATTGTGTCCATCGCTCTGCATAAAGACCTCTTGAGCCATCTCCCAAACTTTCGACTGCTTTGCCAGCCTCTTTCTCGCTCTTGACTACGAAGTTGCCTTTTCCGTCATAGGCCTGAGTTCTGCTCTTGATCATAAGTGGATATCCAAACTGCTTTCCAGCGTCTGCGATACCTCGAATTTGAAGATCTCTTGCTGAAGATGCTTCCCCCAGTTCGCCCTGTGGTCCCACTGCAACAAAGTCTGCGACCGGTACTCCTCCTGCTACTAAGAACTTCTTCTGATTGAATTTGTCCTGAATGAGCTTTATGGTGCTCGGAGTCGGATGAACTTCCTTCACTAGTCCCTCGTCCAGGACACTTTGAAGTGCGCTGGCGTTGACATGCTCTATCTCCACTGTCAAGATATCTACGTTCGTGGCCAATTCCCGAATTTTCTGGGCGTCATTGAATGCGCCATCGATATGGTGAGGAGAGGCAAGGATTTGCTTAGCAGGTGATTCGCTTCCCACATCCAGTAGATGCACTTCGATGTTCAGTCGAGAAGCTGCCTCTACGAACATTCGACCTAACTGTCCTCCCCCGAGCACGCCCACTTTCCGAGTCTCCATCGCTGCTGCTGTGACGTCTATAGAGAGAAGGAGGGGGTGATCGTAGACGTCGGCGCGATCGTTAGTGCATTAAAAGGAAGAAAAATGTCTATTCCTCCTTCACGTGTGCACCTTTATTCTCCACTTGCAATGGTGACACCTAAGGGTTGTGCCTGTTCGCATTCTTGCCGTCTTGGATTACATTATCTCCTCCTGAAGCGCATGAATGGGCAGAAGAAGCGCAAGAGGCAGGGATTCGCTGGTCAAAGTGAGGAAGATCATCAAGACAAGGAGGTCCGCGGCAATCAGACGCTGCCCGTCGCAGATTTGCCGCCAGAGTTTGACGGCGTACCACTGGATGGAGCACAGTACTTAGCTGTCGTCAGGTCAGTCAAGAAGAAGATGTGCCAGAGTCTAGGAGGAGCCGAGGGAGATACTGACAGAGAGAGGTCTCCACTTTGCAGGCAAGAGTCAGCAACTGTTCCAAATATATGCTATGTCGCCAATCCGTACGCAAACGTAAACGTAAACTCAGCAAGATCGAGACAGATCGCGGACACGGATAGTTCCACTTCACAGATCATGCCGTCTTTGGAGTGGAGAAAGGTCTTCTTGAAAAGGTTTGAAAACATGAGAGTCACGCTTTCCAACCGACCTCGTCAGATGACTCCTACGTCAGCTGAGAACATACCTCGCGGGAGAAATGGCAAGAAATGGTACGTGTTTCTGCATGGACGAAATTTGGCGCAAGAAATTCTTTATGACAACGAGGAAGAAATCGACGAGAATGGTGAGATCCAGGAAGGAGACACACACACAGAAAGAGGAGAGATCAAGGTATGCAAGTGTCGGGAGCCAAACGAAGCTCTGTTGCATAGGTTCAGTACTGTCAGTAAGCTCCATCTATCTTCTCTGTACCTCGATCGCTGACACGTTGACTGCTTGCAACACTCTCGAATCTGCCTTCATCAGTCACAGATCTTGTCGCTACTTGGTGTGCTACCTTACTGGTTCACACAGCCACACACCTCAGCGGCAGATAGCCAGGGCCAGGCCATTGATCCCTTCCATTCTCGATGGCTCTTCTCCCTTCTAGCTCACTTGGACGATCAGTTGGTCGGGGACGACATCAATGTCCTCAGAATCTTGGCAAGAGCTTGTCTTGCTTGTATTGTCCAGTCTCGTTTCACGAAGTCGGTGGGTGAGCAAGAAGAAGGGGACACCTTGCGACATGAATTAGGTGCTTGGATGATCATCTGTGCAATTGCGGGTGTATGGGGTCAACACGATCTTTGGGAGGAAAGCCGTCATGATCTGGAGCAATGCTATCAACCTTTACACTCCACTTGAGAGTCGTAAACGGTAACCATCTCGTTGTGTGCCCACTCGTCGCTCGTCTTCCCCCTCTTTTTCTACAGTGTATAATAAGTACTGCATTCATTGACGGTTTGAGCCCAGCAGAGAGCAAGCAGCTGCGACAATGGAGATGTATCAATGCTTTTCGGTTCACCGTGATCTTTCCAATTCACGCCTCACTCTTGGTGAGACTATGCATATCTAGCCCACACAGTGTAGCACACGTATCTATATATGGGCCATGCATCCCTGCCCGAATACCAACTCTAAATAAGGAACGCGCCTATTCGGATTCTATTGGAATCGTTCTTCTTCCGGATGGGGCAATCACGGACCTCACATACAGCCCGGCGCTACTCTCCGAAAAAGTGTGTTCACTAGTCAACATAGCTCGTGTGTGTCGTTCAGAAGAACATTCACACTTAGCAGTACGGCACCTCTGTCAGTCCTGGCCTCTCTTGTCTGCTTGGGTTCACGTCTGAAGGTGAAGGAAGGCGACTGGTCATCACTCGAGTCATGACGACGACTCTACTCTCTGTCGCTCGTGGAACGAGTCGTGATCGCAAAGATCGGCGTCTGTCGCTGCATCTCCCCATGAGTGATACCGCTGCGCAGTCCATGAGGACGAGATTCTCCGAGTTTGCGTCTCCGGAAGGCATCACAGAGGGTATGCAGAGCGTTCCGACCGGCTCGACTTCACCGCCAAGTACTACTACTACTCCATCATCGCCATTCGAGACTAACACCCACTCGCATCTGCCATCACACCACATCAATCGTTCGAGGACGCCGTCCGCCACCACGACGATGACGATGATCACAACCTCTTCCACTTGGATTACGAACAGAGAAATTGCAAAGATGGGCAATCTGCCGTACTTGTCAGGGATGAGGGCGATAGCCAGCATAATGATTCAGGTGTACCACATATGCGTACCAGGTACGAGGTCAGTAGACTACTTTGCTTCTGCGGCCCTGTCTACTCACTTTGTACAGGGCGGCTTCCTGATCACCGGCGCTCTTCTTCACCTTCAATCGGCGAATCGTGGGAAGCCTCTGCTGCAGCAGCATCTGCACGTTCCACGATTCTTCATCGGGAGGTGGGTTCGTCTTTATCCTGCCCTGGTCCTCATGATCGTCATCAACTCCATATGGTGGCAGCAGAAGCATCACTTTGCAAGTCATTTGGCAAAGGCAATCTTTCGAACACTCTTCAAGATACAGCATACAAAGATACTCGACATACCCAAGAACCCACCAAACCCCTATGCACATACGTGGTTCTTGGACGTACAGGAAGCCTTTTACCTGTTCTGGGCCATCGTGTTGCCATTCATTGCCATGGTCGGGACCAAAAGGAGGATGATCATCTTAGTGGCCTTGTTCGCGTGGAGCTTTCGCATCCGGCTCGCACTCGATCGTGAGAATGCCACGCTGCCGATCAATCTGTGGAAGATGGCTGCTGGTGGCGCATTGCAACTCATACCGATCCCTCGACTATTCATCCAGAATCAAGCCAGATTCGTCGCTTCCGTCACTCTATTCGCCATTCTGATGTGGGGCTTCAGCAACCAATTCAACGATAATTTCCCCCCAGCAAAGCAAAGACTACACGGCGATATCGCAGGTGTTGTTGGAGTCGTCGTCGTTCTCATGGCTGCCCTCTCCACCAACGCAGCACCCCCTCCATCGGCACCCACCCCCTCGATAGCCACAACGACCGAGTCGGAAAAGATGGAAGAAAGCGGCGCGCAAGACGAGGAACAACAGCCTTGGGACATTCTCAATCCCATGTCCTTCTTTCCGCCAAACTTCACGCCTCTGTCCCTCTTAAATATGAAGTGGCTTGAATTCATAGGCAGGATATCGTACTCGTGGTATCTATGGCAGGTCCCGATCCAACACTACGAAGGCAACTTTCAGGTAGGCTACCGCGGCGTAGGATCATCGGCGGAGGCATTCATGGTGGCCATGGCTAGCACACTGTGGATAGAGGAACCTCTGCGGAATCTCTACCAGGCCAGCAGAAAGCGAGCACGAGCAGCAGCAATGAACCAGAAGCTGCAGACAACATCATGATACCCGCCCTTCCAAAGCACATCCACACTGCATCTCTCCTTCGCACATCCTGCTTCCTCGCATCCCTGCGTGTGTACTCTACCATTTCCTTTTCCCCTTCCCATCACCTGCTTCCCATGGCTCCTTTCATCCCTCAGCTCATAGCGTTCACCACAATAATCTCATCGTCATTCGTCATCGTCATCTTCAGCCTGTGGCAGGATAGAAGTACAGCGAGGACGTCGCCCCAACGGCTGCCCCTCCGAGGCCTGATCTCACTCACTTCCTTGGCTCAAGCAAAAAAAGTCTAATTGGATTGCTAGCGTCAAGCCGCGTATATATATCTATACATATATTTCCTGAAAAAGCAAAAGTGGCACTAGCGGGGAATTCTGACAGGTATTTTTATCTATCTACACAGGTGAACGATCCTCTGCACTGCCTCTCCTTCCTCCCTCGACTACATCTTCCCCCCCCCATCGAACCCACTCGCCTCTCGCCATGGCAAACAACAACGTGTGAGCTATCGTCGTCTTCACGTTCCTCCTCTCCCACATAGCGATTTGACGATCTCTGATTTTTGGACTGCGCTTGCCTTGCCTCACTGTAGCTCTTCCACCAGCGATGTCTTGGTATGTTCAGAGAAGTGAGCGCTGCGTATACTCTCTCGCTCTGACTTGCCCGATCATATGTATTTCTTCCTCCTCCAGCTCTACTTCTTGGCCATCTTTGTGCGTCTGATCTCAGTGCTGCATCTCGCAACTTCGGCGAAAACATCGTCTGACGATCCTCGTGACTGAAATTGCAACCCGGCCTCCAATCTCCCCCTCCTCACAGATTCCTCCCGTGTCAGTGGGAATCAAGAAAGGCTGTGGGGCCGACATCTTGATCAACATCTGCCTATGGATTCTCGGTTGGATTCGTGAGTGTGCATCTTGTTCGTACGATTTAGTCAAGACAGAGCCGGATACTCACCAACAGCCCCACTGCCACTTTCCCTGGACTCTATCTACAGCGGGCGTCATTCACGCATGGTAGGTGATAGTGCACTGTTATCCTGTGGTTGATCGTCGACTAAAGAGCTGTAGGATCTTCTGTTTACTCTTCACAGGTGGATCATCTCCAAGAATCCAGACGTACAACGAGCGCCTGAATACCGCCAGTACTAGGCTTGGCCACTTTACGTCAAACTCTTGCATCGAAGAAAAAAAGGACAACTCCTCGCAGCACCACCCCTCTCCTCGTCTCTTTGACTCGGAAGCTTTTTTCTTTCTCGAGACTGCAATCTACTTCCAGTCCATTGTTGTACAGATTAGTAATTCCGGCAATACATACATATAAATACGAGAGAGATCAAGACCAGGATACTTACCTCCTTTGGGCCCCCCACTCTCACCTCCTGCCTCCGCTTCCCATCCCAATCAGGCTCAGGAACTCCTGTCTAGTCTTTGCTCGATCGCGAAAGACGCCTAGCATGCAGCTCGTGACTGTAGACGCACCCGGCTTCTGAACACCTCGCATGGCCATGCACATGTGTTCTGCCTCCATGACGACGGCCACTCCCTGTGGCGAGATGGCTTCATCGAGGGCGAGTGCGACCTGCTTCGTCAGACGCTCCTGCACTTGCAGTCGGCGTGCAAACGTCTCGGCGATCCTGGCCAGTTTGGAGAGGCCGATGACCAATCGATTGGGAAGGTATCCTATGTGGATCTAATAGAGGGGGGGCGTGGGGGAGAGAAAAGAGAGTATTGGACGAGGTGTCAGTGGCAAGTGTAGCAGGACAGGCAAACTTTAAAGCTTCCCTTTTTCCCCATATTCTCACCTTTCCTCGAAACGGGACCAGGTGATGCTCGCAAAGACTGGAGATTTCGATATCTCTGACAATGACCATCTCGTCGTGCTCTTCGTCAAAGATGGCGTTGGAGATGACGTCTACCACGCAACGAGGGTAAGCAGGTGGGAAGAGAGAAGTGTTCCTCTACTCTGTGCGGAGAACGTGACACTCACTGCTCAGCCTCTCCTCGTACCCCCTCGTCATCCACAGGAGCGCCTTTGCATATCTTTCTGGCGTCTTCTTTAGTCCCTCTCTCTCGGGGTCTTCACCCAAGCATTCCAGGATGGTCTTTACCGCATTGCTAAGCCTCGCAGTTGTTTGCGCAGTCTGATCAGCGGTAGAGTTCATGCGGATCAACGATCCTTTCGCAGGCCATCCCAAGCCATCCTTGTCTGTCACAGGCGTCCTAGTTCCACTCGTCGAGCTGGGCATCCGACTCAAGGCGACAACGCTGCGTGAACTGACTTGCCTTCCTCTACGGAGCCTCTCCTCGTCTAGTACATCGTCGGCATCTTCCGAATCCGCGTGTGAGTCGTACAGCTTGGAGGATGCCATTGTAGCTGCTAGTCTTCGTTCGACTGCCGCTTCAAAGTTGCTGTCACTGTCGTCTACCGCCAGCTTCTTCGATGGTCCATTTGACAGAGTCGAGAATGCTGTAGACGCCTTGACCGGCTTCACTGACGTCGATGAAGGGCCAGCTCGGCTGTGCTCCTCTGCATCCGCTGCACCGAGAGTAGCACTACTGTCACCATTGGCTGTGCTGAGGGGCTCTTTTTGTTGTTGTTGTTGTTGTTGTGGATGCGAAGCGGCACCAGATCCACCCAACGAAGAGTGCTCCAGATTAGCGACTCCCAGGGCGGAGGAGAAAAAGGAGTTGAAGAAGTCACGTCCTTCGAGTGGTGGCGGTGCTTCGTCCTTGCTCGCCATGGCTGCCCGGCTTTCCGTGTGGACGAGGTGCGGGGAAAGGAGAGTGGGAAGGAGGAAGGTCGGGGAGATTCTATATGCCTCTGGTAGCCTAGGCACTGACTGCACTACCGTTGCTTTCTTCTCAAGATAGGACTTTTAGTTTAAAATCTTGAATTTCTTCCTTTTCTCCCCCTCCTCCAGTCAGTGAGGGAGGGGCATGAAAGACTCTTCACGCGATTACGTAATAGCGAATCCTTCCCTAACTGAATTGATCATCCACCTCCCTCCATCCTTATAAAGTGTATCTAAGCCGCTTCTCCGCACTTCTCTCACGTCCCGCACTGACTCTTCTTACCGCTTCCGTCACCACACCTTCAGCGCCAGTGACTTTTGCTGATAATAATGCTTGCAGTCTCTGCCAGGATTTCGATCGCAAGCGGGAGCAGGAGATCGCTCCTCCAAGTCGTCGGACCGAGTGGTAGAGCTCTCACGACGAGTGTGAAGGTTCCCTCATCTTCTCTGTCGTCACCTAGAGTTCGACTCGGTCAACCTTTCGGGAGGTCTTCGAAACAACCTCCATCTCTGTGCTTCTCTACCAGTACACCCAGTCGACAGCAGGAAGCAGAGGACGCCGAAGAAAAGAAGGAACTAGACGACGGAGAAAAGAACATCATCGACATTCTTACCAGAGCTTTTAAGCCCTCACATTTGCAGGTGTCAGACGTCAGCGGTGAGTTGGAGGACTCAGAGAGAGAGAAAGAGAGAGAGAGAGAGAGAGAGAGAGAGAGAGAGAGAGAGAGAGAGAGAGAGAGAGAGAGAGAGAGAGAGAGAGAGAGAGAGAGAGAGAGAGAGAGAGAGAGAGAGAGAGAGAGAGAGAGAGAGAGAGAGAGAGAGAGAAAGCATCTTCACGAATCAACTCATCACGTTGCTTTGTCTCTTTCCCCCATTGTTGAAGGCGGCTGCGGATCATTCTACGCCATCGTCATCGCCTCGTCTGAGTTCAACGGAAAGCCTACGGTGAAAGCTCATCGACTGGTAAACGAAGCCTTGAAAGACGTGATTGCCGGAATTCATGGATTGCAAGTGAGTGAACAAAGGCGAGGCGATAGAAGGGTTTTTTTTTTGCAAGAGAGTGCGATGATGTGGTAGTATGTTCATCTCCTGCACCCCGTGGCTTCACTCACAGTTGCGCACAATGCCAGTGAAGAGCGACTAAGGGTCAAACGCACCTTTTGTATATGTTCATCTGGTGGTGCAAATCAGCAGCAGCCATCCTAGCCAGAGCTATTTACGTACAGAAATTGATATAGATATCGCTTGTGTAAATCAGCAACAATGTAGTTGGGCACTTTGAGTTGATGTTGGAATTTTAGAGAAGGAGGATCGAGATAAGTGGGTTGCGAGAGTGAAGCCCCGGGAAGGAGAAATATTCACTGGATAGCGTCGTGACTTTAGAAGAGGTCTGATGCTTTCGCCCTTCCTGGTTTGCCCTGCCCTTGTGTGGAGTGGAGATCGTGAGAAGACGTCACTTCAGTAATACCGACAGGATCTGGGATTTGGTTTGCTCCTTGATCTCGTTCATCATTGGCCCTCTCTTGCATTCCTGCCATGTCAGCCTCGCGCTCAACACCAGATCCAATGCTGACATTGGCTTTAGCAAGTGCCTCTGCAGTATTTTCTTCCGGGTTCAGTGAGGCCGGCTCGATGCCTCCTTTGCCACCGTTCGAGATGGAAGGATACGACTGAGCGTGAGAGTGGGCCGGAGTGGCAGAGAAGTTGACAGCCGGGGGTGGTCCTTGCAAAAGAGGAGAGCCGGATCCTCCGTGCGCGTACTGTTGTTGTAGCGGTTGTTGCGATTGTTGCGGCTGGTACTGTTGGTACTGCTGCTGGGCTATGTAAGGTGAGTGGGGACTGGCAGCGTATGGACTACTCATCGGTCCAGGTGACGGAGCCACGCCAAAGCCAGGTGGTGGTCCGTTATACTGCTGCTGCTGAGCTAGGCCAGGATTCATGGAAGATGTAGGCGGGGGTGCAAATTGTGCGGTCGAAGTGTAATTCTGTTTAGCTTCTTCGGGGTCAATGAAGAGATACTTGCTCGTAGAAGCCAACTTCTCTTCTGGACTCATCAAAAGATCACTGTACACCATCCTGCTCTTTGCCCCTGCCTTGACAGCCTCCTGATGTGGGTTCGTAGATGGCAAGGTGATGTGTGGTATGTTCATCGAGGAAGAGCTAGGAGGTGGCATGCCGATCAATGGAGGTGGCGGACCAGACGAATAGAGTGCGGGTGGTGGCCCACTTGAATACAAAGCAGGCGGAGGTCCCGAGTAAGGACCTGCAGATGGTGGTGCCATACCAGGGGGAGGGCGATGAAACATCGGCGGTGGTGGCCGGTTGTAGAAAGGAGGAGGTGGACCGCCAAATCCGCCGGGCGGTGGGCCGGTAGGAGGGTAACCGTACATGGGAGGAGGCACACCTGGAGTGAAAGAGTGAAATTGACCTGCAACCGCACCTGGTGGAGGAGCTTTCCCACTCATCAAAGCTTTATGAGCTTCCAATTGCGCTTTCAGCTGCTCTGGAGTCAGTGCCACATTCTCCACCTTTTGTCGTTTGAGCGATGGCCCTCCTGAACCTTGACCCTGTGTATTGCCACGTCTGGCTTTCCACTCTGCCAAGTCCGCTTCTGGTATACCTACCATGCCGTAAATCTCGATGTCAAAAGTTTCCCGACCGGGAAGAGCATTCTCGATTCTGTAAAAAGAGCAAGAAAGTCTCAATAAATGCCAAACAATCTACTGTCTACGGATGCTGCTCACTTTGTTGGCTCAGCCTTGTGTACCTGATGGAGATGGACTGTCAGACCACCAGCAGTATTGAGCCTTCGTGGGCAGTAGGGGCAGCGATAATGCTTTGCCTTTTGATGATTGAGCAGAACTTTATCGTCTTCGAAGTCTCGGCTGGATAAAAGGGGAAGGAGCACCAATGGATTTCAAGGGGGTCAGCAGACAAGGGACGAAATGCAAAGCCACTTTTGATTTACACTCACTCGCAGTACCAGCACCAGGCTTCGAGACGGGGCTCCTTCTTCTTCTTTGCCATTTTGTGTAAGCGCTCGAGGTGACGAGTTAATAGTGGATCACTCTAAGAAGGTAGAGTATATAGTGTGCAGCGCATTCATTCCGATCCAGATTTGAAGTTGAGGGCGAATTCGAGCTTGGCACGTGAAACAGCTGCTTGAAATTTTTTGGGTCAAAGCCGCGAAGATTTATTATAGAGCCTCCTTAGGTGCCTTTACTGCAGTCGATATACAACATCATGGCGCCTAAAGCAGCTGCGAAGGAGGCGATCAGGAGGAAGAGGCCGCTGCCTGCTATAGATGCAGTACAAGAAGCTGAGACCCTTCCACCGGCTGTATTTGATGAAGATGCGATCGACAGCCTGGAAGGCGGTGAACTAGAGCTGGGACAAGAGGCAGAGGAAGAGTCCGAAGGATCAGAAGACGAAGAGTCTGAAGAGGCCAATGCGGATAGTGAGGCCGACTTGGACCCATTTCCAGAGATCGATGCAAGGTCCAGCGACGGAGAAGACTATGAAGAAGAGTTCGAATCAGATAGCATAAAGGTAAAGGGTCTAGAAACAGATAAGACTGAAGAAGGCGATGACGAGGAAGAAGAGGGGTACGATAGCGAGGATATCGATAATTGGGACGAAGAGGAAGAAGATGGTGAGTCCATTATAACAGGATGTCGACGATAGATTACATAGCAGGAGATCGAAGATTTACTGAACCTTGGCCTGAATATCTTTGTAGCTCTTGCGGACGAACTAGCAAACAGGGAAACAGACGACTCAGAGATCGAAGAAGAGTTGAGCAAGATGATTTCAAGAGCAACGCAGAAGCCCGAGGAAGGCGAGAAGCGCTACAACAAACTAGGCATGACGGCAGATGAGGCTGCCCCTTCAATATTTTCCAAAGGAAGGAATCCAGATGGAAGCGCTCGAGGTCAATTCAAGATCAGCGAGATTACTGGTCACCCAAAGCGAGTATACCCTGCTATTGAGGCAGACTACGAGAGTGACAGCAGTACAGAGGATGCGCCGAATCGAATCGGAGACGTACCGATGGAATGGTATGATGATTTCCCACATATTGGATACGACGTCGAAGGGAGAAAGGTGTTGCGACCGGCTACTGGGGACGAATTGGACAAATTCCTGGCCACTGTAGAAGACCCAGATGCTTGGACAAGCGCCCAGGACCGATTGTTAGGCAAAAATGTGAAGCTGTCTGATGAAGAACTGGACATTATCCGTAGGCTTCAGAATGCCGAAATTCCCGACAGCAGCTACAATCCTTACGAGCCTACGACGGAATGGTACACAGGCAAGGGAATGGAGATGGTCATGCCCTTGAGCTCCAGGCCCGAACCAAAGAGCCGATTCGTGCCCAGTAAATGGGAGCACAAGAAGGTGAGTACGAGCATCTATACCCGGTGATGTGCCAGAGCTTCCACTGATACTCCTTGCGGCGGTAAATGACTACAGGTCATGAAGATTGTGCGAGCTATACGCCAGGGTCGCATCAAGCCTCGCGGCCCTGTTTCGTCAAGTCGACCGAACTTTTACAACATCTGGTCTGAAGCTGATCAAGCACAAGCGGACCATCCAATGCACATGCCTGCTCCCAAATTACCCCTACCGACCCACGCAGAGTCTTATAATCCACCAGCCGAGTACCTCTTCAACGAGAGTGAAAAGAAAGAGTGGGAGGAGGCGGAAGCATCTGATCGCAAGTCCAACTTCATACCGGCCAAGAGCGATGCCCTACGCAAGGTGCCTGGCTATCAGAACTTTGTGCAAGAGCGATTCGAGCGCTGTCTCGATCTTTATCTCGCACCTCGTATGCGAAGGCAGCGATTGGACATTTCCGATGCTCAGAGTCTCATTCCTAAACTACCGTCTCCAAGGGAACTAAGGCCCTTCCCCACAACCTCAGCCGTAGTGTACAAGCATCCAGACTCTGTTCGAGTGCGATCGCTTGCTGTTGATCCCAGAGGCGCTTGGCTGGTCACGGGAGCCGACGACGGCAGAGTTCGGCTGTGGGACCTGACGATTGGTCGTTGCGCAATGACGTGGGATCTACACAGTTCAACTCCTGCAGGAGAGAGAGCACCAGTGTTCAGCGTGAAGTGGTGCCCAAACAAGGCATATTCCATCTTTGCTGCATGCACGTATGAGAAGGTGGTCGTCTTTGTACCGCCTCAGTCGAATGCTCTGAATCAAGACAGCGAGGAAAAGGGAGCGAACTGGACTTCGCCGTCCATGGCGTTTGCAACGCAAGGCTATCAGCCCGTTGTCTCTAGCGACGGTCCCATCAAGACACCACCGGCGAAATGGCTTAAACCAACGGAAGGAGAGAAGAGGAGAGGAATCGCAGCAATCATTCAAGTTAGGGGCACCCCCAAGCAGGTCGTTTGGCACAACAAAGGAGACTACTTTTCCACCGTCACCTCTTCTACTGAGGGATCGTCAGCCTCTTCCTCGGCCGTCCTCATCCATCAATTGTCGAAACAGAGAAGTCAAGCCCCCTTTGCAAAGGCATCAAAAGGGTCTTCCATCCAGAAGGTCCTCTTCCATCCCTTTTTGCCTCATTTCTTCGTCGCTACTCAGCGTACGATTCGAATCTACAATCTGTCCACGCAGAGTCTGCTCAAGACGCTTCAACCTGGCTTAAAGTGGATCAGTAGCATGCACATCCACAAGAATTCAGGCAATCATCTCATCGTCGGATCGTACGATAAACGGGTCGCCTGGTTCGATCTGGAACTGGCAAATAGACCGTACAAGATCTTGCGTTATCATCAACGTGCTGTCCGAGGGGTCGAATTCCACGACAACTACCCGCTCTTCATGAGTGTCAGTGACGATGGCAATGCACACGTCTTGCACTCTACCATCTACAACGATCTCGTCACCAACCCTCTCATTGTTCCTCTGAAAGTCCTTCGAGGTCACGCTGTAAAGGAAGGACTGGGAGTCATTGATGCAACTTGGCATCCCTTCTTGCCTTGGCTCGTCACTGCCGGTGCTGATGGCGACGCCCGACTCTGGACGCCTTGAACGAAGCTCGCATGACTGTGTACATCCTACTTACTAGTCAGCACAAGTCTTCCTCTCCCTCCCTTTTATGTATTGTAACAAATGAATCGGTATCGATGCCCATTTAGCACTGGAATACGAGCACAGGGGAAGACCAGGCAAAGGTAGCAAGTGCTATTTTACATTTCACGACACTGCTTCGTCAGACATTCTTTCTATCGTTTTCCGTAATTTTCTCTCCTTCTCTTGCGTCTCCTTCGCCTCCCTCTTCGTTGTCACTGCCCTTTTCACTGGGTGGACGAGTTCCTGGCGCACTCTCATCGGTACCAGCAGAGGCACGCTGGGTCGCTTCGATTTCTCGTTTCAAGGCATCCAACTCCCTTTCAAAGCGACGCCCCCATACTTCCACGTAGTATCCTGCACCGTTCCACACACTCAGCAGGATCAACAACAGGCTGTGAAGGAGCGCGAAAGGTGAGGGACAAAAGATACGAAGTCAGCACTGATGTGTGAGCAAACAGCGGAGGAGAGAAAGAGAGTGCGCCATACATACCAGAAGATCGCGCTGGCCTCTTTCGACTTGTAGAAGAGGAGCGGGGCAGGCAGCTGTGGTGTGGGGTTTTGCAAGCAGAGTCAGATTCTTTCCTTCCCCCCAACACCTCGCTCAAAGACTCACTGTGCAGACGATTGTGTACACGAATTGCAGTAGAATGAACGCGGGTTCTCTTCGCTCTATGGGTGCTTTGGCCAGCAGATTGGCCACAGCTCCCTTACCCTTTGACATGGTAGAGTAGCTGTTGATCCTCTCCCCCGATGCAATCTTGTCCTTCTTTCTCAAAGTGATTAGGACGTAGTATAGCAGCTGCCAGAATAGATAAAAGACAAGATTGGAGGCGAAAGCGGTCCATCCGTCTAGTGTTGGGAGTGACTTCATGGCGGGGAATCTTTTGTGTCGCAGTTCGACCGGCATAAAGTGCCGCATGGCGCAAAAGACGATTGGAGGATAGAGATGGATGAAGAGAGACGTCATCTTCTCCAGACTATGAAAGACTGCACAGAGTGGTCGTCAACGGCGTTGTAAGTTTCCGTCCTTCTCCCACCACTCTCACTTACCAGCAGAATTACGCCAAGTCGCAATACTGAAAGCTAGTGGTCCATGAGAGGCACAATAACAGACCGTGAACAGGAATGGGCTTCCCGGGAAGATCCAGATGTAAGCCAGGTTGAGGACACTGGAGGGATAGCGACGAAATCATCAGCATGAGCTATGAAGCTAGAAGGGACCACCCCAACTTTTGCAGAAAGAAAGCTCACTTTGAAAAGTAGCCTTGAGGATCAGAGGGCAAATAGAAAGCTGATCAGAGGACCGTTCGCACTCGCACTCGCACTCTTTCTCTCTCAAGCCACTCACAGTAGTCGAAGAGAAAGTAGGTGAAGTTTTGTCTCGTATAGCTGTACACTCGGAGCGGCATAAAGTAGGTGGTCTGGAGGGTGTATGTGATGGGCATCCACTCCGGTCTGTACGCGAAGATGAGACTGGTGATCACCATGTTCATCACCGACACGACAAAGCAGATCTTGTCTCGTAGTCGGACATTCTTCTGCTCTGTCCAGCGGACCGACAGCCTGTCCACTCGTATGTTCACCTGTTCTCTCAGTCTTCTCAGCTCTTCTTTGCGAGCAGCAGACCGGCTCTTTGTTCCATCTCCTCTCCTGGCACTGTCATTCTTGCGAATCTTTTGGCGTACCTTAGACGACGTTTCCTTCAGCTTTCGATCTAGCGCATCCAGATCCAAGCGAGGAGCTCCAGAAAAGAATGTCTGGAGTAGGTCAGTGAGTGTAGAGGTCGGGTGAGAAGTGACATCGATAGGCGCGCCGTCCAAGTCGCTCAAGGAGCCTATCAAGTCGGCATCGAGTGAGTCACCCGAGCTGATTATGCTCGACGTACTGCTCCGGCGAACGACTGATGGTGGAATGGTGGACATCTTGCTGCTGCTGCTAAAGCTACTACAGCTACTAGAATCACTTATTGTGTGAGCATGTATGGAAGAAATTCTTGAGGGCCCGGCTGTGGGAGACGCTTGAAGAGTGAAATGATGAAGTCCGTAGAGTGGAGTGTGATACTCGGAACCTAAAAAAATGAGAATGAGTAGAATTGTAGATCCTGGACACGCGTTCTGCTAGAGACTGCCCTGGCTGGAGATAGGATTGACTCCCCCCGTCCAGACATTGTGGCTTGGGGCTGTAGCTTACGTAATTTTTTTTGGATCGAAGGAGACTTGGGAACGGCGAAACGGGCCCCTCGTGCGTGTTCGCGATGCGACGCGCTCTGCTCCTGCGACTCATTTACGCGGTATGGGAGGACGCGTCTTTGATAGCAGAGAAGGCGGATGAAAGTTGAGCTTTGTTCCCAGCAAGAGAGAAGTAGAGACATCTTCCTCTCTTCTTTCCTTATCGCCCTTTTACCTCAACTCCATACTCGCACTGGACGCTTGAGACGTCATGGCTGCTGTTAATCTCCCTCAGGTCAACATTCCCATCGACTATGCAGAGGAGAAAGGTGAGTGAGAGAAGGAAAGGGACAAGTCGACCCGGCAAAGGTGACACGGCGTGCTGATGTGTGAGACGTGTGTCTCTCTCTCTCTTTGCCGTCACAGAAAAGATCAAAGAGTTCCTGAGAAGCGCAAAGGGAGTCGTGCCCGCTTTGAGCACCTTCAGCGACCACACGGTGGACATATTTGCATCCATCCGGTCCTCAGACGACGATGCAGAGGAGGATACTGCAGAGGAAGTCCTGGACACTCTGGACGGGATGGACCTGGACACGTCCTCCTCCTCCGTGCCCTCCTCCTCGGCGAGAGCGACACGGAGACAAAGGCAGAACGCGCTCAAGTACATGGAACAGATGCAACGCATTGCTGATCGAAAGCAGAAAGGCATTGTTGTCGAACTGCAGGACGTTGCCGAAGTGAGTCTGATCGATGATGGAGATGGGATCGGGAATAGAAATCCCCCGACTGATTGCGTGAATGGTCTTCCTTTCCCACAGTTCTGGAACCAACAGAATCGCGGTGAAGGAAATCGACTAGCGACCGCGATCACGAGCAATGCAGCACACTACGTCGAGCTGATCTCGGAGTGCATCGACAGCCTGTTGGAAGGCATCACACCTACCATCGACATTTCCCACCACGACGACGTACTGGATCACATTCGGCACCAAAGGGAAGAAAGGAACGCCAGGGCGACGCAGACGCAGACGATGGGAGATGACATTGAAGTGAGCGAGGAAGACATGGAGGACACATCCAGGGAAACACTCTTCCCTGCCCTCCTTCTCCGCCGCTACACGCTCTACCTTCGACCAGACGGGCGTCAGGAGGAAAAGACGATGGCTGTTCGAGCGATCAAGTCGGCGCACATTGGGTCTCTCTTGACACTGCGGGGCATCGTGACGCGGGTGTCGGAGGTGAAGCCTTGTATTCAAGTGGATGCCTATGCCTGCGATGACTGCGGCGCGGAAGTGTTCCAAGAGATCCGGGGCAAGGTGTACCTTCCCTCCACCGTGTGCACCGGACCAAAGTGTCGAGTGGCCAAGAAGAAGGGAAGCTTGCACCAGGTCCTTCGAGCTTCCAAGTTCACGCCGTTCCAAGAGGTGAAGATGCAGGAGATGACGAATCAAGTGCCGGTCGGTCACATTCCAAGAACGATGACGATCCACCTCGCCGGTCCCTTGACCAGATCAGTCAATCCAGGCGACGTATGTGATGTCAGTGGAATCTTCTTGCCTACGCCTTACTCTGGCTTCAAGGCCATCAAAGCAGGCTTGCTGACTGACACGTTCCTGCAAGCGCAGCATGTGCGACAGTTGCGAAAGAGCTACGACGCCTTGGAGCATGAGTTGACCCCCGAGATCGCAGTCAAGGTGGAAGCACTCAAGTCCGATCGAGCCCTCTTTACAAAGCTAGCAAAGAGCATCGCACCGGAAATCTACGGACATGAGGATGTGAAAAAGTGTCTGTTGCTTCTGCTGATCGGAGGCGTGACAAAGACAATCGGAGACGGTATGCACATCCGTGGTGACATCAACGTTTGTCTGATGGGCGACCCTGGTGTGGCAAAGAGTCAACTGCTCAAGTACATTTCCAAGATTGCACCGAGGGGCGTCTACACGACCGGACGGGGCAGTAGTGGTGTCGGTCTGACGGCCGCTGTGATGCGAGATCCTGCCACGGACGAGATGGTCCTGGAAGGCGGAGCTCTGGTCTTGGCGGACAACGGGATTGCGTGCATTGACGAATTCGACAAGATGGACGAGACCGATCGCACAGCCATTCACGAAGTCATGGAGCAACAGACGATCAGCATCTCCAAGGCAGGCATCTCCACCACGCTCAACGCGCGAACATCCATCCTGGCCGCTGCCAATCCTCTGTACGGACGGTACAATCCAAAGATTTCGCCCGTCGACAACATCAATCTGCCGGCCGCGCTACTGAGTCGATTCGACATCCTCTACCTCATCCTCGACACGCCCAACGAAGATTCGGACCAGCTGCTGGCGGAACACGTCACCTACGTCCACATGCACAACAAGCCGCCCGAGTTGGACTTTACCCCGATTGAGCCCATCGTCATGAAGCACTACATTGCAGCCGCCCGTCAGCATCGACCGACGGTGCCAAAGGCGGCGTCGAATTACATTGTCAGTGCGTATGTCAAGCTACGAAATCAAAGCAAGGAAGAGGAAGCAAAAGGTCAGGCGTTTCACTACACGAGCGCCAGAACGCTGCTCGGACTATTGCGAATGAGTCAAGCGTTGGCGAGGCTACGATTCAGTGCAGAAGTGACGATTGAAGACGTGGACATTGCGCTGGAATTGCTGGACGTTAGCAAGAGTAGCTTGATCAATCGTTCCAAGCTGGACAGGAACGGTGACGGCGATCAGACCTTCACGAGCAAGATCTACTACCTCTTGAGAGACATGGCCAAAGACGCAGGCGCGGTGGCTAGAGAGGAGCTGGACGAGCAGCAACAGCGAGCAGCGAAAAACAAAAAGGCGAGGCTGCGTCGAGAAGAGCAGGAGAGCGACGACGACGACGACGACGAGCAGGAGGACGACGACGGTATCAACGAAGACGACGAAGATGACGCCTTTGTCGACGAGAGTCTGCTGCAAAACGACGATGGGCTCGGACAACTGCATCTACAGGACGTTCGAGATCGTGTCATTGGTGCCGGCTTTTTGGAAGACCATCTGCAGGAATGCCTGGAGGAGTATCAGAGTCTGGGCATCATTCAAGTCACCTCCAATCGCATCATCTTCCTTTAGCACGCCCCCTTCTCCCCACTTTCACCTTTTCCTGCCTTCCTCCTGTCACTGTATTCGGTCCCTTTTTCTCGTTGTAAAGTATGTTGAGAACTTTTCTATTCTATAATTTGATCAATAGATCGAATATCGTATTGGTAAGAGACTGTTTGCAAGGAAATACAGAGGCGAGAAGAGAAGAGACGAAGAGGATGAAGAAGAAGAAAAAAGCCAACAGCGAGCCACATTAGAAGAAGGAGACTGGCCGGCCGGCCGGCCGGCGTGCTACCTGGCAATCACGATGCCGTCCTCCACACTCCCATCAGCGACTTCCACATCCGTTCCATTCGCCATCTGTGACGCCTTTTTCGCCTTGAGGCTAGGCGATAATGCAATCGAAGGATCAGTCGAGGCAGTGTACCTGCCAATTGTGATGAGAAGTAATCCTGCCGCTTTGATCGAGTGAATGAGTTGAGGGACGTTTTGCAGTAGCACTGCATCCACCATGATACCCAGCAAATTGTTATTCTTTGCAAATCGAACAGCCTCGGCTACGCTTAGTCGTCTAGGGTCAGGTTCGCCTCGATCACACGGTTGGAAGATGACGTTGCCAGTCGCATTGTCCCTTGCCAAGCCGCAATAGCTCGCAAAGAAGACGGCGTAGTTGGGTTGTTTCCAATTGAGAGCAGTGCAAACAGTGGGGCTTCTGCTGGAGAACAAAATCTTGCGCGACGTCTGTGTAGAGGTCGTTGTTCCAGAACGGTAGACGGTGTGCAAGATCGCGTCTACGTAATTGTTCACTTCAATCTTGGGCAAGGAGGGATTTCCTCGTACATCGGCCGAGGAGGGGTAGAGAACGTCCAAATCGATGCCAATGGAGATGGGAAGCATGGTCAGAAGCTGCTCTAGAGTGAGCATCGACCGATCCACCAGTCGCTTCCAACTGGCCAGGTCCATCGAGGACATTGCGGATGCCTCGAGTGGAAGATCGCGCTGAAGATTGTGAGACATTTGCTGGAATTGATGACCAGTCACGCTGCCGACATAGACGTCCAGACCTTGGACAGGAAGCGTAATGTCAGGATATGCCACTGCAATGCCGTCTTTTGTTACTTGCACCACAATCTTCAGGTGTTCGCCAGACAAAGATGAAGCTGTGACAAAGGAGCCCACGTCGAGTGCAGAGACGGCACCGGTCACAGTGGTAGCCGGCGACGAGGCGAAGTTGAAGGTACCGGAGGACGAGGCAGGAATAGCGGAGGAAGACGACCTCTCTTGTATCGTCGAGGAGGAAAGGTAAGAAGAGGCAACACTGCCCGTTGGCGTCATCCTCTGTTGATTCGCTGTGGAAATGTTCGAGCCAGGGAGAGTGCTCTTCCAGTACGTTTCCACTCTTCCTCCGATTTCCAGTTGCACCCCGTCGAACGGCTTGACAAAGTCAAGCTCAAACGAGACTTCACCCACAACCTTGAGATACACATCCTGCAGTGGCAAGACGAACCTCTTCCGATCGGTGATACCTTCAAAGAGTGAAGGTAGTGCGACTGCTTTGCCGATGATCTTTGATCCAAACGTCGGCATCAACTCCCACTCGATGCTGAACCTCTCTAGTGCTTCGACCTGGAAGGAAAACACCTCCCGTTCATCCGCCAGAGGCAGTATGATGGTATGTGGAATGGTCGTGACAGAATCATCCGGCCTGGAGGTCATGACTAGCTTCAAAGAGGATGTAGAAAATTGCTCGGGTCGATTAGGGTCTTGCAATTTGTAAAGCTTGACGGAGGAATCCGTGAGTGAGACCGTGATTAGAGCACGTTTGTCTAGGTAGTTGTGACCATACGTGCGAAAGGGAATGATCGGTGGTGGAAGAGAGAGAGAGGGAATGCCATCCATCTCCCCATCCAAGTCCAGCGCCGGCAGGTCGTCTTCCGATCGACTCTTCTTCCGAAGTGTCGGTGAATCTGCGCTGTCCAGCTTATGCGACGCAGCTCCCGTCGTGGACAGCTTGGCGTCGAGGGCGTGCTCTTTCTTCTGCCGCCTACTAGCCTCAAGAAGAAACAAGAGACTTTCAATTTGGCCCCTCCAGGCTGCGTAGAAAGTCGCATCCTTTGACCTTTCATCCACTGCATCTAGTCGGGCTCCCGCCGCCACCAAGACCTGCAGACACTTCAGATGACCATTCTCTGCTGCGAAAAAGGTGGGAGTCCAGAGCGTCCCCTTTTCCTGAATATTGGCGTTCGCTCCGGATTGGAGGAGCAGCTGCAGACAGTCCGCGTGACCTTCTCGAGCGGCAAGTGCCTGTGGAGTCAAGCCCTCTAGATTAGGCGTGATCTTGGCACCTTGAGCAAGTAGCAAACGAGTGATGTCGGTGTGACCACCTTGTGAAGCGAGACAGAGAGGTATTAAGTCAGTCGATTGCGACGGATCGACACTGACACCATGTGACAAGAGTATCTGTACCACTTGAGCTTTCCCGTTCATCACGGCGAGCACCAAAGGAGAAAAACCGTCCAAGTCTACAGTCGCCGCATCTACTTCGGGAAGGGTAAGAAGATATTGACAGGCATCGACATGTCCATTCATGGCTGCATACGAGATAGCCGCTCGACCGTAGATATCCGTCTTTCGCACATCCACGCCGTTCTCCACGCAAGCCCGGATCAGCTGAAGGTTGCCAGCTAGACTTGCTTCGTGGAGACAAGTGCGCGAATTGATGTCGTCGACAAACGTGTAATCGGGCAGGCCGACATTCATGACCAGCTGCACTGCCTTTTCATCAGCCTCCAGTAGTGCTCTCCAGATCACACGAGCTATGCTTGTCGCATCTTCACTCTTGGCAGCGATCCTAGCCATCTCCTTGGCAGTCTCTGCCTGCCCTTTCTTGATGATGGTCGTGAGATTCTTTTCCAGCTCCGACAGCAAGTCAACTTCACTGTCCCTTGCAGCAGCGAAGTCCAGCATCTTTTCTGAGTTCAAGTCGTCTTCTGTCGCACTTCTACCATCTACCGTACCATTCCTACTGACTTTACTTTCCGACAAGTTCTCCAAGTCCAACACATTAGCAGCGGCAATGTCGCTCAGTTCAGCAATGAATTCTCGATTAAAGCAAGGTTGTACTTCGACTTGCCTTGCCAGGTAGAGTTCCTTTGTCTGCGATTTCGAGCGCTTGTCCCACTTCTTTAGTATCTTTCGGAATCCAGTGGCGTTGACCTCGATGAATTGCTGCAGCTTGCTCAGGTCTTTGTCAAAATAGCGGAATCCTTCATACAGGGCAAAAAAAGAAGGCGATTCCTTGCTGAGCTTGGCCGCTCCTCTTCTGGCGAGAATGACCCTCTTCTTGTCTACAAGCGTTCGCAGTCGTACTTTCAGCTCGGCTTCCTTTTGCAGATAGAATGCGTTGATCTTCTCCAGTTCTCGCTCCAATTTGAAGAAGAAGGCTGCCTTGTGAATTTGCAGCTCGTCTGATCGCTCTGACTTTATTGACGAGAATTGTGCGTTGGTCCCTGCTCCTGAATACGAAGCGGGTTCCCCTCCAGCACTCGAGGGTGCGCCTTCCACATTATTGAGATGCTCTGGACGGATTCCAGAAGCGAAAAGAGCCGCATCTCCCAGTCTGCCTTTCTCTAGTGAATTTATTATCTTCTTGAGGCTTTTATAGTCCAGGTAATACGAACCCCAGCCCGAGATTTGTTGACTAAGAATCTGCTTCCCGAACTTCATTGCGAATAGAGATCAGAGTCTGAACAATCTGACGAGGCCTTGTTGAGCCGCTTTGGAAGCAGGAGAAGATTAAAAGTAAGAACTTGAGACCGACAGAACCGGCGCTGAAACGACAAGCTCACTTATTCCTGCGATTCAGTACTTGGATGGCTGCATGGAATATGTGTAGGATGTACGTGCGACTCCGTTCCTAGCCTTCTGGCCCTATTTTGTGATGTTCAGACGTACTTCACTGAAGGGCGAGAAGGTCGTCGTGGGATGTGCTTGGAAGATTGTTCCTTCTTGTCCACCTTCCAATGTCGAAGTCTCTACACCGACCAGCCTTGTGAAGGTGTGAGAACGTGCCCCGTGCCCAGCTCGTCCCTCCCCTGCAACCTTGGCTTCCTCCCTGCATGCATGCATGCGTGTGCATTAAAGCTCGAGCCATTTTCACGTGAGTATCATTGATCGCGCAAAAGATCAAAGGGCGTGTCTTTTGGCGACCATCTAGACGGATCCAGTTACATTGATCTTCAGTCCATCTTTCCCCTGTCACTCACAGCGCCGCGCCTCGTATCCTTTGTTTGGGAGAGAGAAAGAGATATCTAGTCAGATCTTCAATTATTGCGAATAAGTATCAGCCTGCTGCGACGGAAAAAGGAGCAGAAGCTACGCATTCTCTGTCTCTCAACTAGGGATATTCCGACAATCGATTGACACCTTTGCGCAACTCGACCTCTTGGCGCTCGTGTAGCAGAAGAAAGTAATCGCTCGTAGGTATTTCTTCCTGTGAGAGCGTCGCAAAGTAGGGAGCAACACTGACGTTGACTTTTGCTTGTACAGCTGAGTAAGCGTTCTTGGCCGAGGATCGTTAGACAAGGCCTTCGAAAGACCAAAGGCCAAGGCAAATTGACACGATGGAGGTGAGTGGCTGAGCTGCCGAACTGCCCGTGTGACACTCGCCATACTAACGATACTATTCTTCATCGTCTCAGCAAATCCTTGACTTTAACAAGGACTTGGACATAGGCCTATTAGACCGCATTGTGGGAGCTATGTTCAAGGGCACAGGGTCAGATGTAAGTTACGAAGAAGCTTTGTTAGGTCTTTGACCCTGTACTGACGACCTGGGATCGCTTTTGTGCTCATATAGCAAAAACTGGCCTCTCAAATCTTGCCGCAATTTCAAGAGCATCCAGATGCTTGGCAGAGAGTCCCTGCCATCCTCCAACAGTCGAGCAGTTCACAGACCAAGGTGAATAACAAGAGATGGCGGTGGCCACCATTTCGAATTAATTAGTGACTAATGGTCATCCTTATTCCTCTCCTCGCGCCTCAGTATATCGCTCTGCAAATCCTGGACAAACTGATCGCAACCCGATGGAAGGTACTGCCTCAGGATCAGCAGCAAGGTAAGGGAAAAGGGTTTGTAGCGTACGAGGCACCGCGGTCAAACTAACACTGCTGCCATTTCTCCAGGAATTCGAAACTTCATCGTGGAAACCATCATCCAGCAATCGGGCGATGAAACGCTGTTGCGAACAGAGAAAGCTTACATCGGAAAGCTGAACATGACCTTGATCCAGGTGAGTTCAAGCCTAGCTCGAATTGACCCTGAATTCTCGACTGAATCGCACCAACTCTCCTTTCACAGATTCTGAAGCAGGAGTGGCCTCATCGATGGTCGACTTTCATTCCAGACATTGTTTCCTCTTCCCGAACGTCGTTGTCCATTTGCGAAAACAACATGGCGATCTTGAGGCTCTTGTCAGAGGAAATCTTTGACTATTCTGCGGAACAGATGACGCAAGTGAAGACCAAGAATCTCAAGAACCAGATGTGTGGCGAATTCTCCGAGGTGTTTCAGCTGTGCAGCGAAGTACTGGAAAAGGCGCAGAAGCCGAGTCTGATCAAGGCCACCTTGGAGACGATGCTCAAGTTTCTAAATTGGATCCCACTGGGCTACATCTTTGAGACTAACGTCATTGACCATCTCATTGGCAGGGTGCGTAGAAAGCGAGAGCACAAGGGGGACGCTAACGACGATGACTGACGCCTACATCTATTTCAAACTTGTGACAGTTTCTCGAAGTACCTGAATTCCGAAACGTCACCTTGAAATGCTTGTCGGAAATTGCAGGACTTCAGGTAGCACCAGAGTACGATGCCAAGTTTGTCGTCCTCTTCAACATGGTCATGACGGCTGTCAATCGTATGATTCCGCCAAGCACAAACATCGCACAAGCATACGAGTCATCTTCCGATTCAGATCAAGAGCTTGTCCTCAACCTGGCCTTGTTCCTTTGCAATTTTCTCATGACACACTTGCGACTGGTCGAGAATCCGGAGAACAACGACGTTCTGTTGAATGCGCATCTGTACCTCATCAAAGTATCGCAAGTACCAGAAAGGGAAGTCTTCAAGATCTGCTTGGAGTACTGGAGTAAGCTGGTGAGCGAGCTGTACGAGGAGATCCAACAATTGCCCATTGCAGAGATGAACCCTTTATTGGGTCTTAATCTCGGACACGGCAATGGAGCGCATGGAAGCCATGCTGGACTCAACCTGCGAAAAAACATTTACAAAGACGTGCTGAGTAATTTGCGACTGGTCATGATTGAACGGATGGTCAAGCCGGAAGAGGTGTTGATTGTGGAGAACGATGAAGGTGAAATTGTGCGAGAGTTCATGAAGGAGAGCGACACGATTGTGCTGTATAAATCGATGCGCGAAGTCTTGGTCTACCTGACGCATTTGGATGTCAACGACACTGAGCAGATCATGACGGAGAAGCTGGGACGGCAGGTGGACGGAAGCGAATGGAGTTGGGCTAACCTGAACACGCTGTGCTGGGCAATTGGAAGTATCTCGGGCGCGATGAGTGAGTACCATCAGTGGAGCGCAAGACGTTTGGCTTTCTATAGTACAGTGATTACTCACAGCTTTCTTTCTTTTACCCCCCCCCCTCTCCTTTATTTAGACGAGGAGCAGGAGAAGCGATTCCTTGTGACCGTCATCAAAGATCTGCTGGGACTGTGTGAGATGAAGAGAGGAAAGGACAACAAGGCAGTGGTGGCCTCCAATATCATGTACATCGTCGGTCAGTACCCCAGGTTCTTAAAAGCTCATTGGAAGTTCCTCAAGACGGTCGTCAACAAGAACTTTGAATTCATGCATGAGACGCACGAAGGGGTGCAAGACATGGCATGCGACACCTTCATAAAGATTTCACAAAAGTGCAGGCGACACTTTGTTATGCAACAGTCGGGCGAGACGGAACCCTTCATCGACGAGATCCTTCGAACACTACCGAGGATCACGATTGACCTATCACCGCATCAAGTCCACACCTTCTATGAAGCAGTTGGTTACATGATTGCTGCGCAGCCCAATCGTCCCACGCAAGAGCGATTGATACAGAAGTTGATGGAGTTGCCCAACAGTGCGTGGGACTCGCTCATGGCACAAGCTCACAACAACGTCGATGTCTTTGGTAGCTCTGACAACATGAAGATCCTGTCCAACGTGCTCAAGACGAATGTCTCGGCGTGCACTTCGATTGGAACATTCTTCCTGCCTCAGATTGGTCGTATCT
Source organism: Exobasidium rhododendri (assembly GCA_026210745.1). Lineage (NCBI taxonomy): Eukaryota > Fungi > Basidiomycota > Exobasidiomycetes > Exobasidiales > Exobasidiaceae > Exobasidium > Exobasidium rhododendri. The sequence goes on from CP110630.1 coordinate 4,527,287, forward strand.
ATCTCGACATGTTGGCCTTGTATCGCAGCGTCAGTGGCTTGATCAGCGCAAAGGTGGAATCGGACGGTCTCATTGCAACAAAGACGCCTGTTGTTCGTGGCCTGCGGACCATCAAAAAGGACATTCTGCGATTGGTGGAAACGTACGTCAAGCGAGCGGAAGACCTCGACGCAGTCAACTCCAACTTGATACCTTCGCTCTTGGATGCCATCCTGGGAGACTATCACAATAACGTACCAGCAGCTCGAGACGCTGAAGTTCTCTTGGTCATGGCTACGATCACCTCACGTTTGGGACCTCTGTTGACCGACAAAGTGTCACCGATCATGGACGCCGTCTTTTCACCCACCCTTTCCATGATCTCTTCTGACTTTGCAGAGTACCCAGAGCACAGAGTAGGCTTCTTCAAGCTTCTTCGAGCCATCATCGTTCATTGCTTCAGAGCCATCTTGGACCTGCCGCCGGACAAATTCAAGCTGTGCATCGACGCCGGCGTGTGGGCCATTAAGCACACCATGCGAGACATCGCCGACACTGGGCTGCAAATCATGCTAGAGATGATCAACAACATCAGCATCCAAGAACAGAGCATTGCCAACAGCTTCTACCAGCAATACCTACTCAGCATCATTCAAGACACTTTCTACGTCCTTTGTGAGCCAGACCACAAAGCAGGATTCAAGACTCAATGTGCCGTACTGGCAAAGATCTACGAACTTATCGAGACTGGCAAGGTCCAGGTGCCGCTAGGTTCTGACACCAGTCTGGACAATCGGGTCTTCATCCGACAATATACCTCCAATCTGCTCCGCAATGCTTTCCCTCAAATGCAAGGATCTTACGTAGACGACTTTGTCAACGGCCTCTGCCAACACTCTTCCGACTTATCGGCTTACAAGCTCCACTTAAGAGACTTTCTCATCGCAAGTCGAGAAGCGGGCGGCACAGCTACCGAAGACGACAATGCGGATCTGTTCTTGGAGGACAAAGAAACCGAGCGGGCCGTTCAAGTAGCAAAAGAAAAGGAGCAAGCGGCAAAGATTCCAGGCATGCTCAAACCGACCGAAATCAAGGATGAAGATGAGGAATTGTGACTACAAGCGTGGAAAGACCTACTGTACTAAAGAAGCCACGATCCTCCGCTGTCTCCTTTTTCCTTTTCTCCTCTTTCCTTACCTTCGCCATACTTTGATCTCGATGTCTTTCACCGTCGGTGTATGTATATAAAATAAAATCTAATGTATGTGTCTTCTTGAATTGATTTGGCACGTTTGACCAGGATGGTATGGGTACACTATTATACAGAGAGGCAGTGTCCAAAGGCGGTGTCTGTTCGCTTCAGTACTTGTATCGCGTCGAGTAGTCTGAAAGAGAGAGAAAGGAACCAGCCAAACAAAGACCTGCGTGAGCAGCTTGTCCGTCAACGCAGAGATTGTCGCTACTTACCTTTGGGACTGACGACAAGACCTCTGCCTTTGGAGGCGCCTCTGTAGACCGTTTCTATGATATCGATTAGCTCTTGCTTGTTTTCAATGGCCCAATTAATCTTGTTGTTGTTTCCTGTCCCCAGATCGATCATGATATGCTTATTCCTGTAGAAGAACATGGTCGCGCATGGTTCGTATAGTTCGTACATCTGCGCAGGTGCAACTTTAGTCTCGTTAGTTATCCTTATTCAGCAAACCTACACCAAATAGGGGGTAATGAAGTTGATCATGGCAGCAAGATATTCAGCCGAGCGTCACTACTCACCTTGTTGAAATCGGGCACTTGAGTGATGTCCACGAGATATATGACTGCAAAATTCTTCACTCTTTCTGAAACGCCATACAAGGTCTCGTCCATCTTCATACACGTCGAATCGTGATCTTGACCAAACCGAATGCAGACGACTCGATCCTCTTCTGCTAAGATGGCTTGGTCTACATGCCACCCTGACGGCAGGTGCACAAGGAAGTAGGACATTTGTCTCTTAACGAGAGGGTGACAAGCAGGACTGCTGTGCAAGGCTACCTATTTCGATGAGGAGGCCAGGTCAAGTTCGACTCTCCCAAGGCCCGAAGTTCCTCCTACGAAACACGTGTGCGCACGTCACTTATCTCGAAGTCGATCCTTGAAGGCGACTTTCAGATCTACCTCGGCCTCCCGTGTTGGACTGTCTTGCTCCTCTCCTTACGTTACGTGCACTGATGTCGACATCTTCGTCTCCTGCGGCAGTCAACTCATTCCAAGGAGACACTGAATCGAATCTTTTGCTCGCAGATGAGGACCTGGATCACTCGTCGGAAACGAACGAGACCGACGACGCGGACGAGAGCAGCAGTCAAAGTAGTATGCAATCACCTTCACTTTTCCCATCCCAAAATCACCCCATGACGAATAGCATCATCTCAAACCTTGATCTAGGAGAGAACAGCAGGGAAGATGCTGCCTCCAAATATGAGACAATCGGTGATACCTTCAACCCGTTCGTTGGTGATGACACTAACAACAACAACAATAACAACGACCAAAGCATTAGGAGAGGAGAGAGTAACGGCAGACCGGGTCCTATGGCGCCACAAGATGTCTTGAATCAGTCCAACCAATTTCCTTCCTCATCATCGCCTCGCTCTGCAAGTCAGACCTTCACTTTGCAGCCATTCTCCTCTCAGCACCAGCATGTTCAAGAAGGTAGCGGACAGTCTAGTGGCAGCAGTATTCCCCTCGGTGCAGATGACAGTGCCTTGGACGCCCTACTAGAGGCCCATGAACGACCATCGACTCGCTTCGATTCACCCTCTTCAGGTCGTATACAAGAAGAGGATCAATCGTTTACCTCACCGAGCACGAAAGACAATGAACATACACCAAGCACGCGAGATGCCAGCTTTGGTCTAGACCCTGATGCGGATACCTCTCACTCTCTTCAAGGTACGCCATTCCGCAAAGCAACTTCAAGCAGCTCTCAACATCACCACCATTTGCATAATCAGCATGGCTTAGGTAATAAAAGCGTATACGATGAAGGAGAAGAGAGGGCACCTAGCCACACAACAGCGAGAACAGGAGCACCAGAAACCATGAAGAATAACACCTCACATACCAAGACAGTTCCCACCTCTTCAGCGACTGGTATGCCACGCTTCTTGCCCAGAAGAACCTCCGATTCGGGATCTGAATCAGAACGTTCACAGCACACTTCACGCTCTTCCGAAGCACCGGCACCAAAGGAAATGCAACTCAATTACGCCCCTTCAGGTTCACTTACCACAGCCATCTTTGCAAAGGATCTCAAGTGGAGAAGGAGAAGCTACTTGGTCATAGCAAGCCTTGCGATCAATCTAGGGCTACCATTCTTGAATGGTGTCATGCTAGGCTTTGGTGAAATATTTGCTAGGACGATCATGGCACCTTGGATCGGCCTTGCTCCCGGTGCAATCAACATCAATGCTCCAGGACAGCGAACGTCGAACACGGGAGGGGCAGGTCTGCGGTTTGGTGGCGGAGGAAGGGAGAATCGATCTGAAAACGTCAGCATAGAGAGCTGGGAAGTAGAGCCAGGCTACAAGGGAAAGGGCAGGAGGACTGTGTAGTCGCCCATCCAGACACCCAACGCATTAGACGCACACACACACACACACACACACACATCGCCCATCCAGACACCCAACGCATTAGACGCACACACACACACACACACACACACACACACTGACAAGACTCTGCTTAATTTTATACATGTCAATGATCATATACAATATCTGCCACTACTATCTTGCCATAGTGAATATACAAAAAGGAACGCATGACTCTACCTACTGGCAACAATATTGTTCTACTTCAGTCGGAATTGCTGGACAGGACTGGCTGGTCTGCTAAGTTGATTTCTTTCTTTCTCGGCTTCTTTCAGTGAAGCTAATCTTTCTTGCCATTTTGGAACGCTCAATAATTTTGCCTCGAGATTCTGCTTTTCTTCCTGCAACGCCAGTCGTTTCTCGGCGTCTAGCTCCGTGAAGATATATCCACCCTGTCCATCGAACCTTTAAAGGGGGAGTGTGTGTGTGTGTGTGTGTGTGTGGAAAAGGTAAGCGGGGATCATCGGAAGGCGATGGAACAATGTCAAGACAATACAAGGAAAAGGCGCACTCACTGCAGGACAAACTGATGATAGCGCCATAAGCTAGGTCGGTGCGAAACAGTCATCATCGAGATCCCAAGCTCTCTGAGATAGACGGGAGAAGCATGAGAGCAGCGTCAGTTGACCAGCACGAGAGACAACGATCAATAGCTGATTTTACCCCCCCCCCCCTCTTCTCCCCTCTTCCTCATAACTCACGTTGCGTAGTCGTACATAATCTTTTCCACTTCCAATGTGACTGCACTAGTGCACTCGTCCAGGATCGCATACTTTGGAACATGATAAAACAGCCTGGACATGGCAATTCTTTGCTTGTCACCACCGCTCAGAGCATCCCTCCACTCCCTCTGTACATCCCAACCTCCTTCTCTTTCGACGATGTGATCGATCTGTAATATCCTCAAAATGTTGAGTAGATCCTCATCAGTCTTGCCCTTTGCCCTCATCTCAGAGATCGTATGAGGATAGATGACTTGATCTCGCAATGTCCCCAGTGACGTGTAGGGTCGTTGTGGAAGATAGAAGAATTCACTGGCCTTTGGCTTTCGCACAATGCCTCCATAGACTGGCCAGAGACCCCCTAGAATCCTAAACAGCGACGATTTTCCACACCCGTTGGGACCGACAATCAAAAGATGTTGACCAGAAGTGATCTTGAAGCTCATTGCCTTTATCAGAACGTCCCCGTTAGGGCTCACAATTGGCACATCTTGGAACTCCACATCTTTAGACTCTACGACCTGCCCTCTACCGGAGAGTACAGCAGCATTCTCCTCCGTTCCTGCTGAGCTCACCAATTTCTTCACATACTTGCCTTGCTTGACGTCTTCCATTGTGTCTAGCAGCTCGGAGACTCGCGCTGTGTAGCCGGCTAGTTCTGCCAACTCCTTGTAGGAGTACATGACTCTTCCAAACGCATCACTACTGGAAAGCAGCAGCCTTCTGTTTGTAACGAAAGCTTCTGTTCTGGAGCCAAAGTCACCTGCTTTGACGCCGGGAACCTTCGCAAAGACAGGCACGGCGCATATGATGAGCTGCGAGACGAGGCCAATTGTGAGTCAATGAGATTACACGTTACCATATATCACTCCCACGAATTGGTACATCGCAGTAGTGGCTACTCACCCCGAGACTGCCCCAAAGCCACTTGATGATGCCCTCTTCAATCATTCCATGGCCTATACGAATTCGATAGATGCGATTGACATGCTTGATCAAGCTAAAGTACGCCCTCTCAATGACATTCTTTTCCATATCTTGACCGCGGTACAGCGCAATCTCTTCACTGTTCTCGATCAATCTTGAGTGAGCCCATCGGTACTCTCCCTCCAGCTTTTGCGTTTCAGCTGCATACTGTCCAAAAGGGGGAGTCAGAGCTCGCAACAACACAGCGGAGCCCTGTACTACAAGATTGATCAGAATCAATCCTTCCGCTCCTACATTGTTGGACAGCTGGTAGTTATACAGGATCACATCCAAGATTGGCTTCGAAATGTTACTGTAGCACTCTGCAAGGGAAGAGGCAAATTTGGAAATGTCGACGGCGATGAGTTGATCAGCGTTTCGGATCCGATCGTCCAGATTGCCGAGAGTGTAGTAGGTCGCATCGGAGAGGTATTGATCGTGCACTCTTTGTGTCAGCCTGGTTCGATATGCCAGAGCGATCTTGGACTGCAGGAAATCTATGAGTGAATTGGTGTACGTAGCAGGGCTGGTAAGTCGAGTCATGGGAAAAAGCTTGGATATTCAGTAAAAGAGAAAGCGATGAAAGGTGATCCTGAGAAGAAATCTGACTTACACAGCAATCGTCATCCACCATGCAATACCTCTCAAGAAGTCGCCAGTCCTGCTTCGAACGAATGCGCTGACGATACGACCATCAAGCTGAGCAACGTAGAGACTGATGATTGTTCGCAAGACTAAGAAGCATGTATGCATGATCAGAAGCATTGCCTCCTTTGATCTAGCACCAGGAATGACAATCTTGAGCAGAATGCGAAGACGCTCAAAGAAGACGGCATCTACTTCTACCTTTGGCGCTCTGCCTTTCTTGGCCTTTCGTCCTCTCTTGCCACCACTGGAAGCTTCATCCTCGACCACCAACGCTGATTGTGCATCTGTCTGCCCCAACTTCTTTTCCTTTTCCCCGCCTTGCTGATGATCTGCTGTCGCAATTTCTTTCCGCGCCGTGTGAACCTTTGGTTTCTTCTTTTTGGGATTGAGTCCCTTGTATGATGAGATGAGGATGAAGGAGAGATAGCCGACTTGCAAGAATCGCTGAATGACGGCATGATTCTGTCGATATTTGATGGCGAATCGAATCCCATAATTGAATGAATTCGTCTTCAGCTGGTCTATCAATGGATGCAATTTGCTCTGGACAGCCATGATGGGCAAGTACACTCAAAGTTCGTCCACAAGCCACCAGGGGCAGAATATGACGCAAACGCTTGTAAAAAGTTACCTTTCCGACGACAAGGTGGACGAAGAGACGCAACGAGAGTGAAATCGCAATGCAACGCCTCTGGCCCAATGATCGAAAAGCTCTCCCTGTGGTTCTGTTTTATCACGGTTACGCGCTAGTGTAGGAGATCTATACCGCTTCGGCTACTGTGTTCGACCTCCCGCCTTGTTGAAGTTGATGGGCGCGTAGATCAATCCAGTTCAGGCCTTGGCGTGGGGACGTCGGACCGACACAGTCGCTTTTTGTCACCCTGTCCCTCTTCCCTCTTCAGCGTTGTAAATTGACACTGGTATTTTCTTGCTCCGTGAGCGTCTCGAGGTTTCTACTAGCTACATAGGCGAGAAAGAGTAAGGGGAGAAAAGAAGATGAGAAAGCGGAATGTAGATGCTAGATGACCGGACAGTTAGATTTTTCTTGATGCGACATGGTCGAATTAGGTCCACAGTCTTTTTATGGTTCTGAGAGGTACCCTTGATGTCTACGGAGCCAGCTCTCCCATCTTTAGTGCGCTGATCAACTCTTCTATAGAGCTGTCGTATCGTTCTTTTAGTGCAGACAGACTACTTGCTTGGAAGTCACGCTGAGAACGGAGCGCTTTCCAGCGGCTCTTTTGTCCGTGCTCTTCCACTACTTCCGCAATGTAGGAGCTGCTCATCATAGGAAGTGTAAAAGTTAAGAAAATTTGATCCCAGTGAGGGCCCCTCTTGTGCTTGACTCACACTGCCTTGACTGCTTGCTTGACACTCAATCCACACTCGAATCTGGGCAGCTTTTCATTGGCGCGCCACAGTAGAGCTCTCTTTTGGAGCATGGTCAGGGGATTCTTCAGTCCGTTTGGTAGCTCTCGTCGAAACTTCAAGAGTTGCGACATTTCAGCGCTAGGAGTATATGTGTGAAATCGAAGAATGTCAGCTATCGCAAAGCACGTATTTGTGCTCTTCGTACTTACAGTCTCTCGCTCTTGCTCTTCTCATCAAAGTCGTTGGCATCAAAGCTTTGTGGCCATGCTGATCAGCATCTCCGATCGTTTTCAAAAGCTCTCTGCTTTGCACTTACTATGAGAAAAGATGAAGCAGCATGGCCACCTCGTCGCCTTCTTTCGCTCTTTCATCGTCATTGAGACACGATAAGAGTGTCTCTCTCGTGAGTTGGTCGAGATTGCGTGGAAATTCATACTTCGGTCTCGTATTGTTGCTCTCAGATGACTGAAATAGTCGTCCCGATCGGCGACTGGCTTGCATATGCTTATTTTTCTTCACAGCATGAGGTCCAGCTCTTGACTTACGAGAAAGAGTCGTTCGCACTGCTTGTTTCTTCGCCGGCTTCGTTCGACTACCGTTAATCTTGTTTCTTGTTGCCTTGCCCTGTGGACTATCTTCAGGATGGTCGCTCATCTCATTATCATTTCCATCACTAAGTGCGCTAGCCTTTGACACTTTGATCTCGACCCAAATATCCCAATTCTTCTTTCTCAGAGGATCCTTCTCGTAGCTTGTCTCTGCGCCTTTTCCAACTTCGGCTCGCTTTCTCTTTGGCCGACACTTTACTTCATACACCTGCTGAACTGCGTCCTTATGCAGTGAAATTTCATCATATTCAACCTTATCTCGCTCCACCTCGCTGGACATCTCGCTAATTTCATCCGCTTCTACTCCTTCTTGACTTCGTTCGAACGTTAATTTCTCCACTTCACTTCTGGCGAGCTCCGAATCATCGTCTCCATCTCCATCGTTGTTTCCAAAGCCCGCTCTGAGATATTCTTCTCCCTCTACATCGTTTCTCTGTATGACGTGAGTCGGTTCTGCAGTCACACTGGGGATCTCTTTACCAATCTCTCGACTACTACCAATACTCTGCTCCATCTCTTCTTGAATGCTTACTGATGTCTGGCGTTTGAGTGAGATTTCCTCTTTGTCCGATGTGCCCTCCTCGTCCAAATTGTTCCCCTCACGAGGCGGCGTCAATGTATGCCAATCTATGAGGTTGCGGGGATCGACGTTGATTTCTGACAGATCCTCACGTTCACCTCTAGTGATAAATGCCTCTTCTCCATTATCTTTTGCAGTGAACATAGTCTGAGCATCCGAAGGCGGAGGAGATTCCAGAGGAGAAGAAGATGGAAACAGCGCACTCTCTGTGGTGCTTCCGGGGTAGTCTTCTGTCGGTGCAAATTCACGAGGGGGAGGAGTGAGGGAGGATTCTATTCCCACGAGTAACCTGGTCCATTCACCTTCCTCCTTGCCGTGATCGAGTCTCTCCAAAGATGAGTCATGCTGCAAAGGTAGGTCCATCTTCTAGTTTCGACCGGGGGAAGGGGAAGGGGAGAAGGGGGAAAAGAGAGATGAGAGTAAGCCTCAGAAATCAAGGAGAAAGATGCCAAGGTAAGAAGAGCAAGCAGGTGCATACACTCGACGAGTACGTACGCCGCGCTGACCTCCCTTGAGACTTTGGCAACGAGGTCACACGCACGGCCTCAACATTTCTGCCCAACTTGCAGAGCGAGCCAGGTTGGCGGCGTCCAATTGTCAAATACAGAACTTGAATAGGAAAATCAAAGTGCGGTGTGCAAGTGGGCATATTTGCCTCCCCACAATGGGTATAGATACAGTGTAGTCGGCTTCGACAACTTTAGGCCACTTCTTCAAATTCGAGATTGTCATCGTCGTCTAAGTCGTCGTCATCTTCGGCTTCCTCCGTCTTTGCTCGTTTGTCATTTCTTTCATCAATTGCTTGGCTGTCCTCCCTTGACCGCTTCCCATTGGCTTGTGGTGTGCTGATCTGCGAAGCTTCTCCGCTAAAGGTCACTTCCTCCAATTCGAAGCCACCAGCATCCTCCTCTCCCTCCTCTTCTTGTGCCATGGACGCGTATCGTGCATAGTCTTAAATAAAGCAAGCAATAGGATCTCCATCAGAATCATACACCCACTTTGCTCCCTCTTCCCTACTCTACTCACAGTCATCCTGTTCAGCAGTGACTTCACCGTTGCTGTTCTTCGTACTGGTGTCCACCTGAGCGGCGGTTGTCTCCTTCGATCTTTGAACAAGAGCACGTTGACTGTTGGGATCCTGGTTCTCCTGCCACCAACCAGGTAAGGCATTTTCTTCCCGTTTCCTAGCTGCTCGAGCCTCTCTCTCGATTCTTCTTTGAGCTTCCGCTTCTGGATTGTCAGATACCATATCAATCTCAATAGAAGGACCAAGCTTTGCCCCTCCTGTTGCGAAGCCAACGTCATCTGAAGGATTGGCTACATTTCTTCTTGCTAATGCTCGCTTGATCCAAGCATCTGCATCGCCATGCTTTGCAATCTCCGTCATCAAGTCAAAGCTGTCCAGGGGAACAAAGTTTCAGCAACATTATAGGGTTTCCCATGAGAAGCTGCAGACTCACTGAGGCAATGCTACAGTATCTATCTTACGCAGACGATCGAGGATCGGGCCACACTGTTCATTGAACCTCTTGAGACGATCCTTACTCCTCTTTACATCCTTTGCATCCTCGTTGTCCACCAGCTCACTCCCACACCCAGGAACATCGCAGACAAAAGTGAGCAGAGTGACAGGGTCTAAAAGTGCGGCCACATCTAGTGTACTGAACGACTTCCCACACCGGGGGCACATGTAGCCCTTGTTGTCCAATTCATTCCGGAGTACAGCATCAATTTGAGAGCGCATCTTCATGATCTTCCACTTTGTAACATCCAGGAAGTGTTTTCGATCGAGATAGAAGTAGCTTCGCATAGAAGGTCGGGCAAAATTGGAAGGTCCCATCTCCTTTGTTTCACTTCTCCTGTGCACCTTGATCAGTTGGTCCCGAACAAGCAGATTGGCGACCTGAAGCATTTCCCTTACATTAACGCCAAGTGCTTTGGCCAGGGTCTCGGCAGGCATTCTTATCATTCGTGTGAAGAGCCATTCAGCACCTTGTGTGGTACTGTGGTAATGTATTGTCACTCTTTCTTACTCACACGCTATACTTGGACAGGACATCGATGAGGATGGCGTGTTGATCCTGATAGAACTGACGAATGACAATCTGGCAGACTGTTCGTACCAAGTCCAAATCTTCCTTGGTAGCCGTAGGTACCTCGCTATCATCCCTCGCATTTCTCTGTCCTCCAGATGATCGATAGGACATTCGCGCCCAGTTCCACCGCAATGATGCTGGTGCGGAGGAAGGTCAAGGCTCGACTTTGGTATATGTATACATAATTAAAGGAACACTTGGACGGGTCGAGCACCAGACCAGACACGTGGAGGAAAGACAGAGAGATGATCTGTGCTCAAATTGTTGTCTATAGATGTGTCTATCGAGGCCTTGGTGTCGTCACACAACCTGGGGGGGGGGGGACATAGACTGTGCGCCAGTTGACTGACACTCGACCCAGGCCAGTAAAAAGGCATGTTCTCCTGGTGGGGTAATACTGAGCCGGTAGTAGAGGTCAAGCGGCCAAATCGTCGGACTGTCATTACGAAGCAAGTGCATGTAGAGGTGAGTGAGCTGGATGATCTTGTCAGCTCCGAACGATCAGACTGATGGACGTCGACCGGCTCATCTGGGCAGGTCATTGGGGGTTCTTCCACGAGTGCACGATGGGATAGCCGGCAGCCCTCGACGTCTAGAATCTACCAGCCTCAAAGGAAGTCTGTCGCTGTTGTTGGATCACCGAAGCTGCCTTTGGAGCTCATTACCTATATCTTACTTATTGCTGCAGAATTACTTCTCCAAAGTGAAGGAGAGAGCAGTAGCTTACTACGTTTGGCAAGTGTGGACCGATCTGCTCATCATGCCATAGTCACCAGCCACATTCTGCCCGACTTGCGACTCAGTGGAGTCTTTCAAGTCGAAAGATTTGCACAAGATCTGCGGAATAATGTCCTCGGACTACAGCACCAAGTAAAGAGAGTCAAGAGATTGACAATTCGGCGAGGAGGCGGGGATAGAACAACGCTGGAGTTCATTCAGGCAGTCTCTCTTTTCTCCGGCGTGGAAGAGATGGCATACTTTGAGAAGATGACGTTGGAGCCACTCAGAGATATCTTGTCTCATTGCACTAGTCTTGAGCATCTCTCTCTGGACATGCCAGCGAGTGTTCTTGACGAGCGCAATCGGAAAGAGCCAAAGGCGAGGGTAGGGACCAGTCTGGGAAGCTCGTTAAAAGAATTGGTCACGCTGCTTAGTGTCTATGGTGGGGACCTCAATGAAGCGCTGTGGCATCCAGGAATCCGGCCATTCCCTAGATGGAACAACCTGACGCACTTGCAGCTTCATGGACCTCGTTTCCGACTAGATGCAAGAGCTGCGATAGCCATCAGTCGATTACCCAGTCTAAGCCATCTAGCTCTTATCATGCCGATCCTGATACAGCCCAATACGACATCAGAGTACCCTTATAATTCGATAGACGGATTCAAAATAGACAATGCAAAGGACGCTCTGGGCAGATGCAACGTTCTTCAAATCCTGATTGATTCTCTTGGAAGTCAATTGCAAAAGCTGCTACTGATTTGCCATGACGTCGAAAATTATGTTGGAAATGTTCAGAGGCTAGGGTCTTGGTTCAGGACCCTACACTGGAGATGCAATACGACCATGGAAGAGATGGGGGACCGAAAGGGGGCAAAGCTGGTACTGGTAACTGCCAAGCCTTGGAATACGTTGCAGACTTCACCTCACCCTAGTCTATACAGCAAGTGGATGCTACAGAGAGCTGAACGAGGTATGCACTGGAACTGGAATGAAAGAGACAACTTTGTAGGCCACGACATCTGTGAGCAGATGGACTTGTCTTACAGCGTCGAGAGTTGGACAATACCGATCGTCTTCCAAAGATCTCCCTCCTCCGAAGAATACTACCTGGAGAACATTCAGGAAAGACTTGGACTGCAACGGGAGACGGAAGACGCAGAAACACGTCCGACTGAGATGAATCATGAAGAGCACGACACTTCTTCTGAATCGTTGTCGTTGTCTTCGTCATCGGATGGGGTGAGCGGCATAGACAATCTAGATTAGACAAGTCGTGTATGTACACAAGTAAGTGTTTGTGAGTGTATCATAGTAATGGGTGTACCGAGAGCCCATCTCTTGCCACCATCAATCATCCTCGAATGACTTGCTCGAATCCGAGTGCAACAGACTCCTTAAACTGGTGGTCGGAGAGGAACGAGCATAAAGTCAGAGACGGTCACTAGAACAACAACGACCTCCGTAGCACACTGACTGGCTTGGAGATTTCGTCTTTGTCGGCCAAGTAAGCCAACATAAGCTGTCTGGCCACGCCGTATTGGCTTTCGTCAGAGCCACGAGGTGACTCCACTATTCCGAGCACCTTTCCTCCTTCCTCCAGCGTCAGATCAAGACCAGCTCCTGAGCTCGATGGTGTGAAGAAAAGATCCAAGGGTTGACCTTTCGGTAGAGAGGTGCGAGGAAAAGCTTCCTTGAGTGCTTGTAGTGAGACTGCCAGCGCTTCGTCCGATGATTCGCTTAAATGTGATTGCTTTCGTGCTAATTTAGCTCTACCCTGAATAGCTCTCTGAGGAGAAAAGTCGTTGTGAAGGAGGTGATCAGCTTGACTCTCGCAACAAAGAACCCGAATAGCAAGAGGACGCACCACAAATCCATCCCGAAGATGAGAGAAGTCGGTAGGGCGGACAGGGACTAAACCGGGGTATGTCGGGAAAAGGTAATGCCATGAGTAATGGGAGGTCAAGGTCACCAAGTCTCAGTTATGTACACTTACTGATACGAATGGCACAAGTGATACCTCGATCGAGTAGAGCAGCCACTAGCTTCTCGCCACTGATCTCGCCGTGGCCCTTCATCATCCAGTCCTTTTCATATCCCTTCCAGCCTTCGATGTTTTCCAATCTCTTCAAAGCGTTCGAGTCGACATAGAGCCCGGCAACATACACTTTCACTCTCAGGAATGAGACTGTTCTCACTCCTAGGCCTATCAGACGCAACTCGTTGCAAGTGGTCGGGAGAGTCGTCGTTGGGGTAGGCAGTATGATCGGGAAGGACTGTGAGGTGGAAGCGTCTACTCGAATGTTATCGGCTTGCTGCTTAGTATCCAACGGGGCCTCCATATTCAGAGGTATCCTATGACTGACGTATGCTGTCATTACGGCAGCTGCTCCCATGGCGGAAAAGAGCATCCAGTGGTTCGAACGTCGGCTCGACCGAAAGGAGGGTATAACGAGCGCAGCTTTTCCACCACTTTGCTTTGTTGAGAAGGACGAGACTGGAGAACGAGGAGCGGACTGCAGCACTCTCCGATTCTTCAGTCGCATACTCTGCGTCCCAGTAGCACGCAACGATCGAATACCATTATCGAGCAGCATGACGATGGAGGTGTTAAAGGTGTCCCAAAAATTGCCCGACGACTTGTCTTATTAGTCGTCCTTATGATGGAATACTTCAAAATGGCTCGTGCGTCGCGACTGGCGCTTTAAGCACCTACGTACGACCTACAGAACACAAATTTAAGGATCGAAGGAGTGAGTCCCATCTGTAGGACAGGTATTTTCTTGTACACTGTCACAGCATAGGTCATCGCCAGTCTTGATGCCTGCAGAGGTGTAGGGGGAAGGAGATAGTAATGGGAGTCACTTCATCGACTGCGGCGACCTCGGCTCGGATGCCTGCTGGAATGAACAATCTAGTCGGTGAGCTTGGCAATGACGTGCAATACGAACAAGGGTGAGTGGTAGCATTCAATCGAGGATAGGGAAAGGGGAAAAAGAAGGCTACGGCACATACTCAAAAGTATAACCGTTCAACAGCATGGGATCTTCGAGATTTCTTAAGGCGATCAAGGCAAGGCATCGACATGGACCGTTGGTTGTCAAGACATTTGTAAAGCCAGAAGCGCACTACAGCTTGAGACCGCTGGTCAGGAGATTACGGGTGGAGCGAGAAGCGCTGGAAGATGTGCCGAATGTGCTCACATACCAAAAGGTGGTTGAGACAGAGACAGCAGGCTACTTGATACGACAATGGATGGCCAGCAATCTGTACGATCGGATATCGACACGTCCGTTCTTGACGCTGATTGAGAAGAAGTGGATCACTTATCAATTGCTGAGCGCGATGAAAGAAGCAAGGAAGAGGAAGGTGAGAGAGAGCTGTTTCTCGAGTTGACGTGGAATCTATCCTTACAGTTGATACTTCCATCCTCTTACCAGATCCCGCATGGCGACTTGAAGAGCGAGAATATCCTCGTCACCTCCTCCCTGTCGGTGTACGTTACCGATTTTGCATCTTCGTTCAAGCAAGTCTACCTACCGCTGAATGACCCGTCCGATTTCAACTTCTATTTCGGCACATCTGGGCGTAGGACCTGCTACATTGCACCAGAGAGATTTTACAGCGAAGATTCGGATATTGCAAAGCAGAAAGCCAAGGCAAGAGCAGAAGCAGAGGCGAATGCACTGAGGAATGCAACTGCAGGAGGAATTGGCAGTGACAGACACGCAGAGGGAGCCCCAGAGCTCTTCAAGCGGGACGGTAAAGTGACAGAAGCCATGGACGTATTCTCTTTAGGCTGTGTGATTGCTGAATTATGGAGAGATGGGGCGCCCATCTTCACGCTGATGCAACTATTCAAGTACAGAGAAGGTCAATTCGACGTTGAGCCTGCGCTATCAGAGATCCTAGACAAGAACATCCGAGATATGGTGAGGAGTATGATCACATTGCAGGCATCAGGAAGGAAGAAATTCGAAGACTACCTGAACGAAGGTCGAGGTCAGACCTTTCCTGAAATCTTCTATACTTTTCTACATCGATACCTCACGACACTACAGAGGACTTCACCCAGGGCAGCAGCGATGGCGGCGGCAGAAGCAGCTAATTCCTCAAGCTCGGCGGCAGCGGCTGCTGTCGTGGCTGCTGTCAGTCATGCTGCTAATGCAAGTGTCCCTTCAACAACGACTTCTGAAGCCAGATTGCAGGGCGCTAGTACTGGCGGTGATTGGGCTTACATCTTTCGAGCAGAAGCCGACGAGAGAATCGAGCGGATGTATGAAGAATGGGTCGTGGTCTCACAAATGCTGGGCGAAACGCCTTCTGAAGCAACAAACATCCCTTTGACGAGCGTCAGCGAGGACAAAGATGCAGTTGAAAAGGTGCTTCCCATTCGATTGTGCATTCCAGGTCTTGACAGTCAAGTGCGGTCCAGATCTGCTACACCCGTGATGGAAGATGGACCAGCCATACTCGTCCTCTCACCGCTTCTCGCCAACATTCGGAATGCTACGAGACCATCGACGAAGCTTCACGCCTTGGATCTACTCATGCACCTGTCCTCTTCTGGTCTTACCGACGAAGCCAAATTGGATCGAGTGTTGCCGTACATGATCTCCATGTTCAACGACGAGTCTACCCTCGTTCGAGCAGCAGCCATCAAGAGTGTGGTACAGCTCTTGTCGCTTGTGGAAAGAGTCACACCCTCCAACGCCTTGGCTTTCTCAGAATACATACTTCCCAACTTACGACCACTCACGAGAGACAGCTCCTCCGTCGTTCGACTAACATACGCTGCATGTATCGTGGAGCTGATCAAAATTGGCAAGCATTATATTCAGCTGGTGTCTGCCATGAGAGCAGCAACAAACACAAAGGCGACAGATGAACTAGAGTCAGACGAATTCTTGGAAGGGGTCAACCCACCCAAAGAAGCAAAAGAAGATCGTCAGATGGACGCTCTGCGGTCCTTCTTTCAAGAGCAGGCCATGGTCTTACTCACCGATTCATCACCTGTTGTCAAGCGAGTACTACTCGACAACATCGGTCCGCTCTGCACCTTTTTCGGAGCGGCACCCACCAATGACGTCCTGCTTAGCCACATGATCACTTTCTTGAACGATCGGTCGTGGATGCTAAGACAGGCATTCTTTAGTGCTATCGTCGATGTGGCCAAGGTGGCTGGACCGAGGAGCATCGAAGACTACATCCTACCGCTCATGTTGCAAGCGTTGTCCGATCCCGAAGAATTCGTCGTACTCCGTGTCTTGGAAGGCCTCTTTCGTCTGCTGCATGAGACTAAGTCCGAGTCTAGTCTCTTGAGCAAGGCAAAGATGTACGATGCCGTAGGAGCGATCGCTGGTTTCCTATGTCATCCAAATCATTGGTTACGACTTATGTCATCTTTGATCGTTTCAACTGCCTCTGCCCAGCTTTCGACGACTGAGGTTTGGGCGATCATTTACCCATCTATTCGACCTCTACTCCGATGTGATGTCCACACTCTCCAGGCTAGTAATCTGCTCTTTGCAGTTCAAGCACCTCTGAGTCGTGAAGTGCTGCAGAAGGCCGTTCAATGGGCCGTTCGCTCCAAGTCTTCAAACTTCTGGAAGGCTTCCACTCTAGAGGCCAAGGACAAAGCTGGTCTTTCCAATGGTCTCGGAAGAGAAGGAATCGGCTTGCTGGCGGGAAGAAAGGGTCAAGCAGTGATAAAGACACCGATACCCAGAAGTGAAGAGGACGATGCTTACCTCGATAATCTGCGATCTTCTGGTCTCAATGAAGAGGATGAAATCAAGTTGATTGGATTGAGAGAGTACATCGCTCGACTGGCAAAGATGTCCTCCTTGATGGGGACAAACATGAGAGGATCTGCAGGCTATTCGACTATGACTACCAACCCAGAAGATGCCAATCTACTTCCACCTTTACAGATCAAATCTGGCTTGGCAATCCAGCCGTTGGACGACGTCACACCTCAGACTATTTTCTTCAGCTCGAGCAAAGCGAGTGGGAAAGGCCAGAGCAATGTGCGGAGTGCTTCAACGACTGGTAATAATGAAGGGGGTTCCATCGCAGCACCAAGCTCATTGAGATCGCAAGCGGCAGATAGTTCATTCAGTGGTCGAATGGCAAGGCAAAGGCTGAATAGTGGACGAGTGACCAGCGAGATGGTCTACTTGAGTCCTTTGGAAGAGCTCAGGAGGAGAATGAATGAGACGACGATGAGCTCGGATGACGTCGCTTTCACATCCACAACCACACCACCCAATGAGACAGACAATGGTAGTCCACCTTTTCTTACTCGGCGACCTAGCAGCCCTACTACTGTCACATCACCCCACACCTCCGTCGCTCAGTCGAGTCAGGCAAAGTTGGGACTGGGGAAGGCGCTACCTGCTATTGCTTCCAACACTACTACAGTCACTGGAACCATGTCGGACTTGTCGTCACGGCTGGCTTCAATACATGTGGACGATTCGGCAAGAACAACTCCGGCTGGCTCCACGTCGCAGACTATCAGGGCCGGTGCCACAGGCCTGGATGATCACGGAATCACAAGAGGGCTGCAAGACGAGGCGGAAGTCGCCCCGTTTTCCAGTACCTACGAGGGCAACGATCCTTACATTCGAGCCCACCTAGAGGCGATATACTTTGCCAATTTCAGGGACAAACTTCCCACTTGGGCAAGTACCGTGTCTCCTTCCTTCCATACGAATGGCGTCAAGAAGAGAAATACAAGGTCGTCACACTCTTCCAATCCGAGAGCAACAATGTCTGGAAATAGCAACAAGAGACCAGAGGGAAATCTGGTTGCCTACTTTACCGAGCATACGGCCGGCATCACTGCCATCGTAGTCTCTCCTGATCACGCCTTTTTCCTTTCCGGATCAAAGGATGGCACGGTCAAAGTGTGGGACACTGCTCGGCTGGAGAAGAACGTAACGTCAAAGTCGAGGGCAACGTACAGTGCTCAGAAGGGGCAAATTACCGCCTTGATCATGCTAGAAGGGAGTCATTGCGCCGCAAGTGCTGCTTCGGATGGTAGTGTCCATATCCTTCGAGTAGAGATCAGTGGAGCAAGCTCGACACCATCGACACTTCCAAAGTACGGCAAGATCCGATTGGTGTCCAATTTTCAACTTAGCAATCCAGAAGAGCACGTCACTTGCCTGCTCCAGAGCTCTAGCAAGAGTGGAACAACGACAAAGGATGCCGCTCTGCAGAGTGGCAGCAGCAGTGATCCGAGTACCGGCAGCCGAAGTAGCACCTTGATCTTGGCCACCTCCAAGAATAGGATCATTATCCTTGATCTTCGGACAATGCAAGTCATGACGAATTTTTTGATTCCAGATCACTTTGGAAGCATTTCAACTCTCTGCTTGGACACAAAGAACATCTGGTTGCTTTTTGGCACGATTGGAGGCGTCATGTGCTTGTGGGATCTGCGCTTTCAGCTGCTACTCAAGTCGTGGAGAATCGGAGGGGCGGAGGAGACTGGCATACTTCAGATCAACTCGTGCATCTTACACCCAAGTCGCGGAAAGGGAAAGTGGGTCATGATCGCTTACGAGCGGCTCAATCTGTCCTTTGAAGGGGAGAAGATGAAGAAAGTCGGAGAGTCGGAAACCTTGGTCGAGACGTGGGATATCGATAGGGCGGTTTGCGTGGAGAGATTCGAAGCACAGTATACTGCATATTCACCTTCGAGCAAAGAGAAAGGAGCTGGTGCAGCCAACAAGAAGGGAGGAGTGTCCCCGGGAGACGAGACGTCGTCACCCCACTCTGCTGCACACGCTGACAGCCCTCTTGGTCCTCTTGCTCTTTCCCGTCCTGGCTCTATTCCTGTTTCCTATTTGGGTCTGGAGAGTCCTGCACAAGGCATCGAACGTCTTGTGAAGAAGCTAGAATGGACACAAGATTGTCAACAGGAGGCAGATGATGAGGAAGATCAGAAGAAGGAGAGCCGAGGTAGCATGCAGGAGGGCGTTGCAGCACCGATTGAACAGGAAAGGAGCGCAAACACCCTTTGCAATGTCAAGGTACTTCTAGCGGGAATAGACGGCTACTCTTCGAGTGCCGCCGTGCAATCTGCGCAGGTCAGTGGTGGCTGGCTCGATGCAGGCAAATTGGCGCAACATCCTCATCAAGATGCTCGAAGTGTCAACAGCAGCAATCAAGATGGTCCAGCTGGCTACTTGATCACAGGAGGACAGGACCGTAAGATCAGATTCTGGGATCTTGGAAGAGCGGAGAAGAGTTGCTGTCTCGGTGTCAAGGAAGAAAGGGGCGAGTTCAAGAGCGCGAGTCCGAGCAGCACGGCCAACAAGACCGCGGCAGCGAATCATCGAAAAGACAGCAACACCTCCCTGCAACGCTACATACATCAGCTTCCAGTGACCAACGTGTCTTCTTCTTCTTCTGGCATCACGACCACCAAAGGTCCACCGATTCGTTCTCCCCTGATCTTGCATCAACAGACAAGTCAGATCAACTCCCTCATGAAAGCACACAAAGACACCATCACAGCTCTTGCAATCATTGAGTCGCCTTTCCGTTGCATCGTGGCAGGCGACCAAGCTGGTTCAATTCGTGTGTGGGAGTGAGGAGCCGCTTATCTTGTATCACTAACACCAACCACATCCCTGTATCAACAAATTATCATCCCTGGAAAAGCGCGTCGTCGGGTCGACAAGCGCCTTGAATCGAGATCCTCTCTTCGTCGGGCCTCCACACTTTCAATTTTGGATTGCGCGTCTCCTCTTTTTCTCTCTCTCTCTCTCTCTCTTGGTCAGTGGAGTCTTATTCGAACGCGTCGCGCTTCTGCCATCCCCTCTCTCGTTCACGTAAATTTGTGTTGTTCTTGCAGTGAAGTCCAGTCCTTCTCTCCCCTCGCCTCGCTTCACAGTTGCGTCTTAGCATCCACCACCAGAATAGTCGACTTTAATTTATTCCTCGCTCGTTCGATTGCTCCATCTCGACCTGTCCTTATCCAGCAATAGACTAAAAGTATATTACCAACGAGGATATTAAAGGGGGGCCCCCAGTCACCAACATGTTCTACAGCGATGTCATTCTCTCGAAGAAGGGGAAGCTTTCCAAGGTCTGGCTAGCGGCTCATGCAGAGAGGCGAATGACGAAAGCCATGATCTTGGACACGAGTATTGTCAAAAGCGTTGCTTCCATCATCGACAGACGAGAAGAGCAGACTGCCGTTCCCATGGCATTACGATTGTCCGGTCAACTATTGTACGGTGTGGCACGCATTTACTCACGGCAAGCAAAGTATTTACTAGACGATTGTAATGACGCCCTGCTCAAACTCAAGACGGCATTTCGATCTGGCGTCGTAGACATGTCGACCCACACTTCGAGGAGCGCCATCACTCTACCGAATCGATCAAACGTCTTAGATTTAGCATTTCCCGACCCGAACTTCGAGGGATGGGACGTGAACAGTCGAGCAGGCAGTGTTCTTCGCTCGAGCACCCCTCAATCACTACGCTCACAGAGCTACACAGCTCGTTTGGAGGATATCAGTCTACAGCGTCTTCCGGATCAGGGGCAACAGGGGGACGAGAGTCGCTTTTCCGGATTCAATGCTAGTGCCTTCTTTGATCCAGACGCCGGTCAAGATGGTGCTCTACTCGATCAAATGGCGGCAGGCACAAGGAGGCGAGATTCACAGGGCAGAGAAGTGGATGCGAATGGAGACGTCGTGATAGAACAGCCGGGCGGAAACGATGATGACGATGGAAACTCGAGTGTTGGAGTGGCGAGAGAGGCACCTCTGCTAGGGGCAGCTGGTCGTCCAAGCCTTGGAATGGGCGACTTGACAGCCTTTGACAACCTCGGATCCCTGATCGGAGGAGATGACGATGGAGGAGTGGACTTCGGGTTGGAGGAATTCGAGGTTGAGAGAAGACATCGCGAGTCAACACCGGTTGGAACACAATCCCTCATGCAAGACTTGACACCTAGGACTGCTCTCAAAGTACAACAGGCAGCGGAGAAGAGGGCTGCTGCCGCTGCCGCCGCACACAATAGTGAAAAGATTCGAAAGCAAGTAGTTGACTCACGCACTGAGCTGTTGGATGAGCTCAGCCAAGCGAACGGTGCCAATGTCGCCAGCCTCGTGGCAAAGGAGCAGTACCTGCCTCGCTCCAAAGTATACATGCAACTCCTCAACTTTCACGCCAACCCAAGCCGACACATTTTGCCTTTCCATTTGACGTCCATGAACAGTGGAAGCGACGGTCTTGACCCACGACTGAACGAACTACTCACCTTTGACGCGAGCACCCTACGAAGGAGACGATCCCCTTCCGTAGATCAAGAAGGAGAGGCGGAAAGACTAGGAAAGAGAGCACGAAGGGACCTGTCGTTGGAGGTCGGTGATGAGGAGGGGGATGCTGCTTCGATTGGCATTGGCAGGAGAGCGGAGAGGAACAGCTTCTTTGGCGACGACGGGGTACCGGACCTCGGAGCAGATACTACCTTGGGAAGGTTCGGTGTATACGATGACGATGGTGGGATGCCGTTTGATCTGCCAGCTTTGGAAGTCGATGAGACGATTGCTCTCGATGCTGCCGGATTGAGAAGATCGACGCGAAAGCGAGTCACTGGCCAAGAGGGAGAGGGAGAAGAGGGTGGAAGACGACGAGACAGTGTGAATGTTTTCGATCGAAGAGGAGACTTGCCACGCTTGACCACCCCTTTCTCCACCGTCGAGGGAGATGCCGAAGCAAGTTTGCAGGGCAGCTTCTCCCCTTCCTCCTCTAATCTACTACATGCGTTCGACAGTAACACGTCCCTCGAAGCTACCAACCTAGCAGCGGAGACGGTAGCCTCTACGCAGGCAGGACTGAGTAAGAACACCATTCGAGCCATTCGAGTCCTGCGCAAGCAACTCTCGATTGAACCGCGAGGAAGAGAAGGAGCAGCGGCAAGAACGACAAGAACGACAAGAACGACATCAAGCAATGCAGAACCAAAAGGAAGCTTCCAAGTCATGACGCAATCGGCAACCCGCCGGGCCGCAGCAGGTTTCTTCTTTGAGTTGCTCGTCTTGGGTACAAAGGACTGCATCAAGGTAGAGCAGAAGGAAAGCTTCGGAGACATTCTGATCGAAGCGAAGCCCACCCTCTGGACACAAGAAGATCACCCACGCCCGACCACGACCGTGTCATGAGCTCGCGCTCTCTTTTTCTCCTGTGCAATCCTCCTTCTCCCTCCCCTCCCTTCTTTTTTCATCACCTGTAACAACACCAACATATCGTCTTCCGCTTTTCAATACATGTATGGCCTATCGTCTCCCCGTAGTCTCTATTTAATGAACATCTATTTCAATTCGAATTGACTTGTGGTAGTGTACCTTCTAATTTCTATCTCTGCCTCTACTGTACACTCTTTTTCCCCCCTGTCCCTCCTTTAATGCTGAGCCTGCTCCTGTAGGACCATCATGCAGCTCTCGAGTATATCACAAGCCTTGTCAATCTGAGCCGCGTTGACTGTCAGACTAGGGACAATCCGAACAGCATCTGAGCCTGCACTTAAAACGATCAAGCCCCTCTCCCTTGCCAATTTCACAATCGATCCAGCGTGACTGGGTTCCTTCATGCTCATTCCGATCAACAGTCCCTTGCCTCTAGGGCTAGGTTTATGCTCATCGTGAGACACCAAATCGGGAAAAGAGTCTCGAATTGTCGAAAGTCGTTCCTTCAAGTGGGTTGACGCCGTGGCGATGTTGGATGTGATCTCTGGTGAAGACAGTCTGCCGAGAACATGATGGGCGATCCGTGACGTTAACGGACCCCCTCCAAAAGTAGTACCATGATCTCCCACTGTAATGGCATCAGCTACGCTCTTCTTCATGAGAACGGCTCCGATGGGAAATCCATTTGCCAGCGGCTTGGCCATCGTGATCAGATCGGGATGAACGTCTACAGGCATTTCGCTGTGGCACCACAGCGTCCCACTTCGAAAGAGCCCGCATTGGATTTCGTCAAAGATCAGTAGAGCGCCGACCTCGTCACATTTCTTTCGAAGAGCTCGAAGAAAATCCATATTGGCGGGAAAGATACCTCCTTCGCCTTGCACTGGCTCCACAATCACCCCGGCCGTCTTCGAGTCAATAAGAGCGTCCAAGTCATCGATGGAGTTGTAAGTTCCAGTCTTGACATTGGGAATCAATGGTGCGAAGGGTGCCTGGTATTTGGGAGCAGGCGTCAATGAAAGAGCACCCATCGTTCGACCATGAAAAGCATTGGTGAAGGAGACGAGGCCTGACTTTTCACCGGGCTTCGTCTTGGCTGTGATCATCGCGTGCTTCCGAGCAAATTTCAGGGCAGCTGTGCGGAACGATAGGTAACGAGTGTGAATGCACCTCCTCCATTTGGATCTCACTCGCTCACTTTCTTCTCACCTTCGTTTGCTTCTGTACCGCTGTTTGCCAGGAACACCTTGAGTTCGTCCTTTTGTCCTGCTCCCTTCTTCATACCCATTCCACCATGTTCCCTCGTCAATTGCACCATCCTGTCCGCCAATTCCCCACTCCATTCATTGTGATACAGATTGCTGCTGTGCACCAGTGTATTCGCCTGATCATAGGCGATCTGTGCTATCTGTTCGTCAGCGTGCCCTAGACTATTGACGGCGATTCCCGAAGAGAAATCGAGGTATTGCCGTTCCGAAGATCCACTTGGTTCATTAGAAGAATCTACCTTTGCAAATAAATCCAGACCCTTTCCACGACTGAGCAATACTGTGGGTCGAGCATATGTAGCAAGAGTGGCAGCATCGAAGCGCTTCAGTGTCTTTGCCACTTGAGAATTCTCATCCGCAGATCCGTCCGGGTGTGTGACCGAGAGGTACGAATCGCATAGCTGTTCAAAAAAAGGGAAAATTTCATGAGCTCGTCAGCGTGAATGGTACTCTACCAAACCGTTGCAACCTACTGAAGTATGTGTGGCGAGTGTTCTAACAATGCTTCTCGGAGTTTTCAACGGCCTCAACGACGAAGAGATCCGCACATTCCTTGCAATCATGATGATGGTGATAATATCCTTGTTGAAGTATGTGTCGAACGGTATACCTAAAACAAGATTTCACGCTCTGCCAACCTCTAATCGCGAGTCACTGATACTTCAAAATTTCGTATCGTAATCTTCTCAGGCGGCGTCCAAGCGTCTTAATTGTATCTCTGCCTGCTCAACAGCCACGCGAGGTCTGGGAAAAGGCCTGTCTACCTATATCCATCACGTCAAGTCAGTAAAGAGCGAGGCAGGAAGGAATCGAAACAGTCGCAAGATTTAGAGCCCATCGCTGTGTTGGTTACCACCCGATCGAGAGAGCAGAAGGAGGTCTTATCGCGGCGCTTTTAGTTGCTGAAGCTGGACGATATGGTGCTATCGGCATTTCATAGCCAGCCTGTGCGGCCAAGTGGGATAGCTCATGCTGTAGCGCTGCGACTTACACCGTTCGACAAGCGCGATGCAAAGCGACATGCTCATCGAGGTCGATTAGTCTCGCATATCGTGTCTGCTAGAGACGATGTCGTCAATGTGTACGAGATCCGACGGAGGGAGGAAGATGACAGGAACTGTATATATCACCTTCGATCACACCTAATCAACGGCATCGTCACGGGTCTTGGCAAGTGTCGAATAAACTCCCACACTGGTAATGAAGCCAGCACTTCAGCCTCGGAGGGCGAAAGGGACACCTTGGTTCTCTCATTTAAGGACGCAAAATTGACTCTTATGCAATGGTCGGACTCTGCAGCTGACTTGCTTACGGTCTCCATTCACACATACGAAAGGGCAGCACAATTATCAGAAGGTCTACCAGACACCTTTCTTCCGATCCTTCAAGTGGATCCAGATTCTCGATGTGCTGCACTACTACTTCCGCAAGATGCACTAGCCATTCTACCTTTCTTCAACGATTCAGCCGAAGAACTGGATGAGCTACTTCAGATGGCGGGCGACACTCAAGGAGACTTGACCCTGGAGAGATCACTGCCGTACGCACCCTCTTTCATCTTGTCCCTTCAGTCGGCCGATCCAGCAATCAAGAACATTCGCGACTTCACCTTTCTACCGAACTTTCAAAGACCAACCATAGCGGTACTGTACGAAAGGCAAAGGACGTGGACAGGACGATTGAATGAGCTCAGCGACAGCTGTGCAATTCGTATCATCACACTGGATCTTTCTTCCTCAGCGAATGCCTCACACAGCGTCATTTCGACCCGAGATGACTTGCCCTATAACTGCCATTACTTGGCAGCATGTCCCCAAAGCATAGGTGGAGGAGTCCTGATCATTTCTACGTTTGCTGTGCTACATATGGATCAGGGTGGGAGAATCGTTGGTCTCGCTGTTAGTGAATGGCACTCGCAAACAAGCCGGCTTTCTCTTCCAGAGGCATCTTTTGTGAAGGACGTTCCCAACGGCACCAGTACCGGAGAAGACACATCGCAAAAGACTTCGATAGAACTTGCGAATTCGTGCGTCACCTTTCCAGATGCCTCGATGCCGGTAGCTATTATTGTATTGGAAGATGGAAGTATCTGGACTATCAACTGCGCTCTAGAAGGTCGGACTTTGACATCCATGTCGTTCGAATTCAAAGGCAGAACAGTTCAACCTTCGACAGCGGCCGCTCTACCTCAATCAGACATGCTCCTAGTCTCGAGTATGCTGGGACAAGCCAGTCTTCTAAAGGTCACAAAGCTACAGGTAGCCATTGAAAAGCAGGAGACCGAGGTAGACGACATAGACATGGACCTAGACGCCGAGCTGTATGGCGACTCGAGCAACTCAAATACAACTAATGGAGGTGCTCAGACAGGGAAAAGTAAGATGGAGCTACTGATTGAAAATGTAGCGACTATTCCGGCCTTTGGACCCATCCATGACATTGCCTCTGCCGTCATCAATGATTCGGAGACTGATGGAGGTCTTCCTCAGACGGTCATTTGCGCTGGTGCAAATGCCGAAGGCGGTTTGATCTTTTTGGAACCGCAAATCATCCCTCGAAGGAAGCGAAGACTAGCTCTCAATGCTACTAATGGCGTCTGGTTCATTCGGTCGGAAATCGACACTGATCGCATCGTCATTGTCACGTCAAGTCTAGATAGTACGCTGATTTCAAGGATTGACGCGAACGGTCTGATTGTCTTTAGTGTACCACTGCATGGTCGAACGATCTTTGCGTGTCGTGTAGAAGGCAAGGCAGAAACGCCCCTCCTCATACGAGCCACGCCAAGAAGGATAGAGACGCTGACCGAGGATGGAACTATCATGCAATCGTTCCGAGCGGGACAAAGTAAAGACAAGAAGGAGGAGATCTTCAAGGTTCAATCAGCGGCAGGTCATGTAGCCGTACTCTGGACTGATGGTAGTCTACAGCTATTTGCAAGGCAAGGAGAGGGGGTCCAAGCAGTGGCTCTACCAGATGAGATTGCAAAAAGAAAGTTCATCTCTGCAAATATTATCGTGGACAAATATGATAATCTGCACATGCACACGGCGAAGAAAGAGGAGTTGGCAGCAGAGGTTAAGATGGAGCTGCCAAAGACGCAGACTTCCAGCTTTGCACCTACAGAAGAAGACGACGAAATCGACTACGGAGAAGAGCCAGACGAAGTAGTCAAGCCGGAAGTGAATGGGATCAACACCTCCACCGATAAGAACGACAACGGTGTGTTTGACGGATCAAGCGGACACTCGACATGGCTTGCGCTTACCTCGAGCGAAGCCTGTGTTCAGCTGTATCTCCTGGCCGACTTCTCTCTAGCTTGGCAGTCCAACTCGCTATACCCCGCTCCTCTACGACTAGACTACGTTTCCAGCATTGCCGAAGAGGAGGAAGTAGGCTCGATGGAGCTGGCCGAAGTTCAATTGAGTCATTTAGGTGATACATTGCATCTGACAGTGGCATTCGAGAATGGACTGATCAATGTCTATGAGGCAGTCTATTCCTTGGGCGATGATGAGGACACCCTTTCGTCGATCAAAGCGAGTAAGGACAAAGTGCTCTGCCTTGGTTTCTCGAAAATCCTGGCAAGGCAACTCGATGGAACGGGAATTGGAATAATGAACCCACCCAATGGAGACCGCTTGAACGGTCTGAATTTGATTCCATTTGTGAACCTAATCGGCCAGGAGGGTCTCTTTATTGGTGGCCTGAGCCCTGCTTGGTTGCTTCGAAGTGACCAAGGCATAACGCACTTTCACATGAGTGCTGAAACGTCGATCGACACCCTCGACGTTATTCAGGACGCACCGGCGAATCGACGCTTCCTTTACTCAAAATACGGTATGGTCCACATGGCAGAGTTGCCATCTCTCGATCTCACACATTCGATTGCTCATCAGAGAAAGGCAAAGACGGGAAGAACTTATACAAAAGTTGCACCACACCCATTCACAAAGACTGTCCTTGCCGCTTCTATCTTGGAGCATCAATTTGTGCTGTTTGATCCAGAGGATGGCCACGTCTTGGAAGACCCTTCAGTGGATCCGAGTACGGCAAAGACGTATCGAAGTGCACTGGAGCTCTTTGCAGACGATGACGATGAACCGATTGATGGATTTGAATTCGACCAATGTGAGGTTGTCTGTTGCGTCGAGCTGGTCACCCTACGTAGTGTGGCTACCGTATCGGGCTTGAAAGACTACATTGCAGTCGGCACGATCCTTTCCCACGGGGAAGATCGTCCAGCGAAAGGAGCGACGTACTTGTTCGACGTGGTAGAAGTCGTAGTCACAGATCAAGACCCCGCTTGTCGATTCAAGTTGAAATTAGTCATGAAGGATGACGCAAAGGGTCCCATCACTGCCATCACAGACATGAACGGGTATCTGGTCACGGTCATGGGACTTAAGCTGTTTGTTCGATCGTTGGAGAAAGATGAGTGGCTGATCACGATTGCATTCCTCGACACACCTTTCCATGCCACTGGAATCACAAGATTGAAGAACTTCCTCCTACTCAGCGACGTGAAGAAAAGCATCTGGTTCATCGCCTTTCAAGAAGAGCCGTACCGACTGGTACCGATCAGCAAGGACTTTGCCGAGATGTACGCTTCCACGGCCAACTTCATCGTACAGGATGATGAATTGCTCATCATCAGCTCTTGCAAAGAAGGCGTCCTGCGTATTCACGATTATGCTCCTTCCATGCCAGCTAGTCAGGGTGGTCAAAAGCTACTGACCCGCTCGGAATTCAATGCAAACGTGGAAGCAAGCTGTTCTCTCGTCATACCTGGTCCAGCTTTCAGTGACGGGGGTATTTCAACAAGCTCAGAAGTCGTCTACGGACTTATGAATGGTGCGATACAGAGTCTCCTGCCAGTCACTGAAGATGTCTTTAGCATTCTTCACCTACTTCAAATTCAGCTGATTCGAAATGTCCAGCATTTCTCGGGCTTAAATCCTCGAGGTCATCGGACTGTGCGAAATGACTTTGTGTCCAGACCTCTCACAAAGGGTATCCTGGACGGTCAACTACTGGAGTCTTTTGAACTTCTATCACGCCCAAAGATGGACGAGTTGGCCAGATTGATCCCCGATCTTGTCGACGGCTCCGATCAGCTCTTACGCTTCATTCACACCCTCCGAAGTAACTGGGGCGCGCTGTAACTTTCATTGCTTGCTCTTGTCATTGTATTATTCATCATCTAGTAACATCATCATTATGTACTACTACTGCGAGACTCGCGGTACATCTCAACAATCCAGTAGTGACGCGGTTGTTGGCTCGAGCTTCATCGCATTAAAGACTGCTTCTCCGACTCGAAAGACACACAGATCGTCAAAGTGCAGCTTCGTGTAGAACTTCACGGCAGGACGGGTGTTTGCTGCCTCCAAGTAGATTGGCCGATCACCCGCATCCTTGCGAACAACTTTCAACAGCGCTGTCCCGGCTCCAGAGCGTTGTACATTGGCGTCCACACAGAGATACTTTAAGTCTGTGTAAGAAATTGACGTCGTCAGGTACAAGGGAGGGGAAGTGGGAAAGGAAGCACTCCAATACTACTCACAACATCGCCGTCTTTTGTGCATGTAGTCCTCCTGAACGGTGCCGAATACGACTTGGCACTCAGCATAAAGATGCATATTAGTAGCTCGTGGAAGAGGACCCATTGGTGTTGCTAGCTTCATTTCTTCTTCCCTTTCTCTCATCCCTTCCTCCGTCCAATCGTCTTCCAATGACCAGATCGCTACACCGATCACCCGTCCAGTCTCCGCATCTCTTGCAATCAGGACTCGATGACTTGTTTTGATCTTTCCTTGTTGACTTAATTTCATCAACGAATGTCTTTGTCGAATAAGTGACGTTCGATAGGCCACCAGATCGGGACTGCGTGCTCCAAAGAACATCTTGGAGCTCTCAGCAAACGCTTCCGTGATGATGTTCGCAATACACTCGTACTCTTCTTGTCGAGGCGGGCCAAAGACGAGGGAAGAACAGGAGCTGCTGACGTCCGTCTTCATCGTTGCAATTGGCGTCATATGAGTAGATGGGAGAGGAGCAGAGTACTTTCTTTCAACTGGACACTGCTTCCGGTGTGCGGTTCATGGAAATCGATGGCTGGCAGGAAGGATTGGGGAAGTGGACGGAGACCACCTTGCATCGAGCTGATCCTTAGTACGTGGGGAAGATCAGTGCGGGAGTGTGACTCGCGCAAACTTTATTTTTAGGCTTGAGCCCCCATCCCCCCTTTCCATCGGGGCCGCGGCGAAAGAAACCGTTGCTGACGTAAGGTCGAGGTATGGAGCAAAAGTGAGCTCTAAAGTAGCAGCAGGTCTACTACCAATATTCCTCGATCCCGACTCGCGCCCCTGGTGTGGTCGTCAAGAGCGGTGCTGTATAGACTAGCATGGTGTCGTGCGTACGACAGAGTGACAATTGAGAAGCAGACAATGGACGGTACATACTCATGCTCGTTCTCCTTTCCTGCCTCCACAGCTCTACCGATGCACAAGTCAAGGCGGGCGCAAAGTGTATCATTGCACAAGACACTGACTTTCGGTGAGTCTGTCCCCACTCCTGGGTGGGAAGATGGAAGCATAACACTAAGGCAAGTTCCTTTTGGACCTACATATAGTGGCGACATCACATTCGGGAATGGGACTGTGGTGCACCCCCGAGCTATCATACATTCTCTGGGGGGTGGTGAAATTGAGATTGGCTCTGAATGCATTATAGAGGAATTCGCTCAAATCGTACACCGAAGTCAGGGCAAGATGGTCATTGGAGATCGGAATTTGTTTGAAGCTAGCTGTCGTGAGTTTGTAGGCATCTATCGGAAACCAGGGTGTAGACTGAAGCCGCGACTGTCACTTCTCTTCTTCGCTCGCTTCAAAATCCAGGCGTGGAGTCCCCCCGAGTCGGCTCTCATAATACCTTTGAGCCAAGGAGCAGGTCGCTGGAATCAGTCGCAATTCAAAATTTCACTACGGTCGGTGCTGGTTGTGTCGCTCAGCCTCCCGCCACCTGGTACTTGATGTGTCATGAGAAGGAACGCATTCTTCCAGAAAGCGAGGAAAGCCACTACACATTCCCATCCCGGACAGTCATCTTTGGTCAAGTCTCTCAAGCTCGTTCATGGAGCGGAAATGGAGTTCGACAAGCAGACGCTCTGCACATGAAACATCTGGACTACCTACGCGAGAGTGAGTGCAGGTACTGAGCAGTGCTGATGATGCCGCCCCGCTTCCCCTTCCCCTAAACGTGTAACCTTTTTCATCCGCGACAGCCATACCGCAATTTCACAAACTACGAATTGTACAATCGTCGACATTACAGCCACAGCAACGGACACAAAGCACTACAGATCTGTGACACAACCATGACTGGCATCGCTTACACTCCGAACATACTTCAGCAAGGTACCGGCAGTGGGCTTGATTGGTATGGGTTTCCACTCTGCCCGCCTCGCCGCCAATTCGGCATCCGATACGTCAACCAACTCCAACGTATTTGTCTCTGCATCAATGGCAATTGTGTCACCATCCTGTACCAGTCCAATCGGACCTCCCACTTGTGCTTCAGGGGTAACATGACCGATTACGAAGCCATGACTGCCTCCACTGAATCGTCCGTCGGTCAAGCAAGCAACATCCATTCCTAGTCCGGCGCCCATGATCAGACTGGTAGGTTTGAGCATCTCGGGCATACCAGGACCTCCCTTTGGTCCCTTGTATCGTAACACGATCACCGTCTTTTCACCCTTCTTGATCGTCTTGTTTTCCACAGCAGCGACCATCTCATCTTCTGTGTCGAAAACGCGAGCTTTTCCAGTGAATTGCAAGCCCTCCTTGCCGGTGATCTTGGCAACTGCACCACCGGGAGCGAGATTACCCTTCAAGATTCGAATGTGACCTGACGCCTTCAATGGCTTGTCGACTGGCTGTAAAACATCTTGGTTCATAGGCATCTTTCCCTTTGCTTGAGTCCATCGATCGCAATTCTCAGCCAACGTTCTTCCCGTGACTGTGATATGCTCCCCCTTCACCATCTTTTGTTCGATGAGGTATTGCAACACGGAAGGTATACCGCCTAGCACCTTGTATACGTCCTCCATGACGTATTTCCCGCTCGGTTTCAAGTTGGCCAGGAACGGTGTCTTGTCACTGATCGTTTGGAAGTCGTCAATGCTGATGTGTACGCCAACGCTGTGAGCCATGGCAATCAAGTGCAAGACGGCATTCGTGCTGCCTCCAAGGACCATCGTCAGCGTCATTGCATCGAGGAAGGCATCTCTGGTCATGATGTCCCTAGGCTTGATGTCCTTTTCCAGTAAGTTCCTCATCGCAGGTCCAACTTCGTCGCACTCTTGCTGCTTTTCAGGGTACTCGGCAGGGAAGGAGCTACTGCCTGGCAGAGTCATTCCAAGCGCCTCGGCGCAAGATGCCATGGTATTAGCTGTGTACATACCACCGCAGCCACCTGATCATAAGATAAGGTGAATAGAAAGGGAGAACGTCAGGCTCGCTCCCAGAGAATAGAGACGAAGAGGCCAACAGAGTCATCACTCACCTGGACCGGGACAAGCATTTCGAACAGTGTCGTATCGCTTCTTTTCAGCTTCTGGCGTACCACCCTCTGCGAGATACTGTCCATAGCTCTGGAAAGCACTGACGATATCGAGAGTTCCCGGGATACTAGCGCATCCACCGGGTCTGATTGTACCTCCATACACCATGATACCTGGTCGATTGAGTCGACCCAATGCCATCAATACACCAGGCATGTTCTTGTCACAGCCGGGTATGACTACCATTCCATCCAACCAATGACCTCCCGCTGCACTTTCTACACTATCTGCAATCAGATCCCTTGATGGTAGACTGTATGACATGGCGTCTGTTCCCATACTGATTCCATCCGAGACACCGACTGTGCCAAATTGATAGCCAGTCAAGCCTGCATCGTGAACACTTTTCTTGACCTTTTGTCCGATGGCAAGTAAATGAGAATTGCAAGGGTTCCCTTCATACCAGACACTCGCAACACCGACCATAGCCCTCGTCAAATCTTCATCATTTTCGATGCCAGGCGTACTATACAGCATGGCTTGAGAAGCACCTTGATCTTTCGGCTGCGTCACCAAGCGACTGAGTCGATTGATGTTTCCCGGCGGAGGTCGTGCCAGGCGACTAGCAGAGGTATGAATGGCTCGACAATGCGCCAGGCGACCCATCTGGCGAGAGCACATCGAAACGGCAGACATCCTTGCCCTTGTCAGCGTGCTTAGGGAGTGGTCGAGGTTGAGGATGCTCCTAACAGACCAAGAGCTGGAATATCAGAAGAAATCAAATGGAAAAAGAAGAAGAAAAGCTACTAGCCGCGAGAGGTTGCTCGACTTCACCTTCAACGAATCATTCAGCCACAATTACAAGAACCCTCTCATCCTTTCAAGTCAGATCTTCCTTTTCTCCTTTCCTTGGTGACTTTTCCTTATTTCTTTAATTTTTATATTTCGGGTTCATATGATAATCGCGTTTTCAATGACCGAGCCGCATGTGAAGAGAGATCACGTGGAGTACCTCTCTTCTTCCTCCCTGATACGACGGCTTTCCTCATCATGTCAGTTGCGACACTAGCCATACGTCACTCTCATTTCTGTCGACGATAGCTTTGGCATTGAAGGGGTCCTGGACACTTCTTTGCACGACTATGGCATCGATACTACAGGCGTCAGTGAGGCGCCTGCCTTCGCTCAGTGTGTCTTTGGTCTATTATCCGCGAGCGATGTCCACTTCGGTCAACACATGTCAGCCGTCCAGCAGTAAGCCCCGTCAAGCTTCTTTGACACAGATCCCGTCATTTTCAGAGATCGCCATACCAGCCTCTATGGTGATCGACCCAACGCAATCTCGACGAGAACGTAGGAAAGCGCACAAAGAGAGGAAAAAAGCTGCGATCAAGAGAAGGTATTCTGAGACTACATTTGCAAAAGCTGGCTTGAAAGCAGAGCAGACATCGCCGTTTGCAAGAAAGGATCGACAATTTAAAACGTTCAAGCCTTTGACGCCATCATTGCGCTGGGTGCGTACATCGATACAGCCTCATCTCTATGAAGGAAAGCCTGTTCGCGCATTGACGATGGCAAAGAGAAACAAAGGAGGTAGGAATCATCATGGTCATATTACTGTTCGAGGCAGAGGAGGAGGACACAAGAGGAGGATCCGATTGGTCGATTTCTACCGATGGGAAAGAGGAATGCAAAGTGTCATTCGAATTGAATATGATCCTAACCGATCTGCACATATCGCCCTGATCGAGCACCAGGAGACCAAGAGGAGAAGCTACATTCTAGCACCCGAAGGATTGAGGGAAGGTGACAATGTCGAAAGTTACCGAGGCGAGCACCAGGACGGCGAGTTTGTGACCACAAGTACGTTAGATCTGGGTATCTTCCGTACAAAGGCAATTCGACCGGGAAATGTTCTGCCGCTCAAGTTGATTCCGATTGGCACAACCATTCATGCACTTTCGCTCTTACCGAATGGCAGTGCGAAATTGATTCGAAGTGCAGGAACATACGGTCAACTTGTCGCTTTTGTCAATCGGAGCAAAGCAAAACCCAAGCCTGCAGGTTCCAATCCTTCGTCCAACGCTTCCAGTGATCTTGACAGTGCCACCTCTACCTTGCCGGGATTGTCTGATCAGATGGAATATGACGACGTCGTGACTGAAACTCTTGCACAGTCTACCACGCATGCACAAGTGAAATTACAGTCAGGCGAAGTGCGGTTAGTACTGGTTGATTGTTGTGCTACGATTGGAAGAGTCAGCAATGCAGATCATGAACACGAAAGATTGGGTAAAGCAGGAAGGACTCGATGGCTCGGAAGAAAGCCAAAGGTTCGCGGTGTGGCCATGAATGCAGTCGATCATCCTCATGGTGGTGGAAGAGGAAAGTCGAAGTCAAACATGCACCCGAAGTCCATCTACGGCAACAAGACAAAAGGCCCTCGTACTCGTAAGCCAGGCACAAAGAATGGTAACCAGATGGTCATCCGAGAACGACCGCGGAACAACGGTATGAGAGCGAGTAAGGTCGCATGAGCGGCGCCCATCAACGTCGTACTTGTCATCACCCCGAAACCAAACCTATCATGTCTTTCCTTCTCCATGCTGAGGGATGTTCGTGTTGACGAATGAAATACACACATTACTATATACAGGATGGGAGTTGAGCCTTAAGAAGATGACCCTGGCGCTCCTCGGCCCTCCCCTTTCATGGCAATCTTTGTCGATACTTTTCTAGGGGAACCTCTACCGACACCGGGAAGCACAGTCGTCTTTGCGAGATCAGCCTTGCCTGCCTTTGCCACTACCCTTTGAACGACTTCCACTTGTCTTCTTCTGGCAGCCATGGAAGTTTGATGCTTGATCTCGTTCGCTTTTGCCGCTCGCTTAAGTCGGTCTCCCTGCGTTGGCCTCACTGCTCTCTGAGTGGCAGAGATGGACGACCTGGTCTTCTTGGCAGGAGCTTGTCTCAGCTGAGGAGTGCGGGAGGGGGAGCCTGCTACTTCCGACTGTGGCCTTGAAGAAAGGGACAGGGGCAGAGCGGGCAGAGGATGAGACCTGGCAGAGGTAATCGCTATCTGAGGGGCTGTTTCTTTGCAGGGTGAGACGCAGGGAAAGGCAATGCTGGACGAGGTCGACTGCTCTGCCAAGAGTCTGTTGGACTTGGAAGGCGGAGGAATCAGCGTCCAGCCGGAGCGAATCGGTGATGGGGGTGTCGTGGCTGTAGCAGTAGTAGTGGCGGCAGGACTCGCCTCTACCCCTGCTTGCTTGTGGGGGACACTGTTCAGAATGGCCCCCTTCTGGATCATCTGGACAGTTTCCTTGGCAGAGTAAGGCGTGTACCCTGTCGGCTTTCGCGCTAAGCTAGCTCGAAGATCAAACGTTGTCCTCGACTTGGCAAGAGAAAGGCTGGTTGATTTTGCAGCCTTGCTTGTGGTGCTGATTGCTGTGCTTGTACTCGGTGCCGTTGTTGTCGTTGCATCTGGCACTTGCGACAGCTTCATCTCTCGATAGGAAGTAGCCGGAGGAACAGCGACAGGCCTGACAACATCTCCCACTGTCGTCAGATTCTTTGCGGCGCCTACGATATCCCTCACTGCACCACTGAACTTGCTCTTGAAGCCGATTCTGCCGCTCGTTGCTCCGTTCTTGCGTGGAGTCGAGAGCTGCCGGCCAACACTCTTCCTCCGTTGACGAGACAGTTCCAGCTTACGCTGAATTGCTGCTTTTTCTTCTGCACTCCTTTCACTTCCTTGCACTGCCGGCACCCTCTCAGCCGCCTTGGCACGCTTCGGTGCACTTTCTCGATTCACTGACACACTTCTCGTGCTGTCCTGTCCTTTTCTGACAGCGTAGTGGTTCGCAATGCTGTCCATCTTGCCAAACTCTTTCTTGTGTTCGTTGCTGAAGCGACCCTTTGTTCGACTGTCCAAAGACTTGAGAGGCGATGCAGGTGGCTTCAAGCTAGAAGAGGTCGACCAGTCATTCTCAGAGGGCAGCTGGATCATGGGCGCTTTACCGCTCTGCTTCAGGCGTGCGTTCATCTCTTCCCATACCTTGCTAGCTGCTTCATTGGCAGGGTCAACAAGGGCCAAAGCTGTATGAGAAGCGGGAGTTGCACATGCTACTTGAATATTCACAGTCGTCTTTACCGCTCTCGAAGGGCGACCTTTGATCATTCTCTTGACCGGCCTTTCAGGAGAAGGAGAATTGAAAGTAGAAAAGAGGCCAGGTACGACATCCGTACCATCGTCCTCTCCTCGCTTCCGCTTTGAGATGGGTGAGTAATTGCCAACAGGCACGTCGATTTGAGGAGGTAGCTCAGAGACGGCTTCCACAGGGCTTTCCTTGCTCGACGATACGGAACTGCTGGAGAGCCATCTCTTTATACTACTCAGACTCCCCTTTCGAGACGTCTCACTTCTTACCTTTGTCACGCCAAAGTCGTCCAGTGCCATCATATGATCTCCTCCTGTCGCAGAAGCAGTGACAGACGCCAATGTCGGATTGGAAGAGGACGAACGCATGGCTCGGGGTAGAGATCCCGACAGTCTCTTCCAGGGGTACAAGGTCTTGGCCGATGACGAAGTCACAGGCATGCTACTGAGCTCTTCATCGTTCATGTTTCTCTCTCCCAGTATCGATCGACGACTGCTGCTCCTGCTGATGCGGCCAACGCCTTCCTCTACACTCTCGTCTTTGCTCTTCGTGATGAGTCGAATGCTCGGACCTGCATTAGCTAGAGCTCCGCTCCCAGTGCCCGTGTTTCCATCCCCATCTTCTCTATATTCCTTTCTTGAGCCAGATGCGTATCGTTCTTCTCCCGCCACGTCTTCCTCCTTTGACTGCGGCTGGAGAGAGGCAAACGATTGTCTCTTCGACTTGTCTGCTTGTGATATCTTTGCAATCGAGTATCCCTCCAAACGGGCTATCAGTTCCTCCTTCTGTTTGGTATAAGAATGAAACGCAGAAGATCAGGGAAGAGATAAACATCTGTATGCTGCCGATCTTCTCACTCACCTTTCCAGTGGACTTCATGTCCAGCCTAATACACAGGTTCTCGAGTTGCTTTCTCTTGAGACAGTGGATGGCATCCGGATGAATGAGGATGTCACTCGCGCTATCAGAGGTCATGGTGAAGCTGTTTTGAGGAGTCGCTAGTGATAAGCGAGTCAGCATCTCAGACCTGGACGTTGTTTGTGCTTATGGTCGTCCTTATTGCGCGAAGAGGAGGAGCGCCGCGGTGATGATGATCGAGCTTGGACTTTTTTGCCTTTCTCCCCCTCACCCCCTTTGACGCGCGCTTGGATAGTAGTCCAACACCCCCCAGATCAACAGTATCTGTAACACACACGCACACACCGTCTCTCGTGCGAGATGTCGATCAACGGCTTGCTTATCTTGGGTGACGTTGATCCACTGCTGCATTTAAGGTTCATCCCAGAGGGATCTCCGGGATCTTGCTCCAGCATTGCCCCTTGCCAGCTTCCTTTTCCTCACGCTCTGTTGAATTGCTCCTCTGATTTTAAGATATGTCGTTGAAGGACTTCTGCGCCCGAATGCCCAAGGCAGAGCTTCATCTACACCTGGAAGGAACCTTTGAACCGGCCTTGGTTCGCAAGATTGCAGAGCGGAACAATCTACCACTGCCGTCTTCCTTCACGACACGAACAGAGGGCTACGACTTCCATGATCTTTCTTCCTTTCTGGCAATCTACTATTCCAACATGTCAGTGTTGAAGACGACCCAAGACTTCTTTGACTTGGCCTGGGCATATCTCTCCAAAGTCCACCTTCAGAATGTCGTGCACGTCGAGCTCTTCTTTGATCCCCAAGCGCATACGAGCAGGGACGTGCCCTTCAGCTACGTCGTCAATGGCTACCGGCAAGCCCTCGTGAAGGCGAAAGAAGAGCTCGGAATGTCTGCCTTACTGATCATGTGCTTTCTGCGTGACATGAGCGCTGAATCGGCCTTGTCGACTCTTCAAGAAGCTGTGCAATACAAGGAGTGGATCGTGGGTGTCGGTCTAGACTCAGACGAGCGAGACAATCCACCCTCTAAATTTGCAGAAGTGTTTGACCTCGCAAAGAAGCAAGGATACCGTCTTACTATGCACTGCGATGTCGATCAAAAGAACAGCATCGAACACATCCGTCAAGCAGTAGAAGTTATAGGGGTAGAGAGACTGGACCACGGAACGAACATACTGGAAGACGACCGATTGATTGAGGTGGTAAAGGAACGGGGCATCGGGTTGACATGTTGTCCCATCTCCAACTCAGTCTGTTGCACGGACTTCAAGGGCAAGGAGATATTGTCCTTACTTCGCAAAGATGTGAAGCCGACGATCAACTCGGACGACCCGGCATACTTTCGAGGGTACATGACCGAGAACATCTTGAAGATGACGGAGGGAACAGATGTGACGAGAAGAGAGCTCGTTCAGTTCCAGCGTAATGCTTTTCAGATATCCTGGATCACAGAGGTGGAGCGTGAAAAGTTTTTGTCCATGCTGAACAAGTTCGAGGGAAGCCAGTGAGAAGGAATAACGCAGCAGAAGACGAAGCGTGGTCCTTTCCCTGAGTGGGAGTGTGACAGGCGAGTACGCGTAAAAGACACAGACCATCATAGAGTCGAAACATTGGCCCACTGGTACACCGCCTTTGGGACAGACCTCCTTGCCACTGATTCCGCTCAAATTTAATCGACCTTAAGACCCTCGGCAACGACGTGGAAATGAGTGGGCTTTCGATCTTCCCGCTGCCACAACTGTATACCACACTGCAGTCTTCCGATGACTGTGAATAAGATATCAACAGCGTCCACCAGACCGAGCATTGTGAGCCGCATAGCAAAGAGGTCTGGAAAGTACGCGCAGACCTGAAGACACGGGCTGGAGACTGACGGCTCCCTCTGTGTAATCTGCATGACGGTGCACATTCTGGCCTGGACCACGTACAACACAGTACCGTGGTACGCCTCAAGCAATACGATTGATGATAATAGGGACAATTATATGTGCACCTATTTTGACGCTACGCCTGCTGGTGCCCGTCTAGCTCAGTGGCAGAGTGTTGCTTTCCGATGTATCGTAGTGGCAAATGTCGTGGTTTCAATCACCACGATGGGCTTTTCTTTTTTCCTCTCCCGGCCTCCATTTTCTACAGCCCGCGCTTTGAACAGGTGTTCCGACGCCCCTCGGCTCACCGCCTCAGTCAGACGCGTCTATTTCCAGGCACAATAAAGAATAACACTGTACAAAGAAAGGGGAAAAAAGTGTCAAGAAGGGGGGGGGACTGCAACACTCGAGTGATCTGCACAACTCTAATTCTTGCTTGCTTGTCCCAAGTCTTCTCAATCCTTGGTTTCCACCTGTCTCCTCAGGCCACGCTCAACGTCTCGTCGAGAGAGGATATCGGCCTTGCATCTGCTGTGTTATCAAGATGGCGCCTACTCTGGACTCTCGCATGGACTCGACAGCTTCCTCTTCGCTGCACTGGCTGCTTCGTCGAGCCTCTAGAATCGACCCTACAGCTGATCAGCGCACGATCATCATCGTAGCCTGCATTTACATCGTCGTGATAATACTCTTGTGGAATATACCCTATTTGAAGCTCATCGTGAGTGTGGTATTGTGAGCGAGATAATGATTACACACACAGAGCGACCCTGACAGAATGAATGACATGTCGATTTCTTAGCTCTACCCCTTCAAATTGCTCACTGTGGGCTTTCACGAATTCGGACATGCCGCCATGGGTCTAGCTACTTGTGCCAAGATTGAGTCGATTCACTTGGATCCAAATGAAGGAGGTGCTACAAGAATGAGGGGAGGCATTCCCGCTCTAACGCTGCCAGCTGGCTACCTCGGAAGCAGCTTCATCGGAGCCGCCATGATCGCTACCAGTTTTGACATTCGAGCGTCCAAGATCATGACAATCATCATTGGAGTCTTTTTCGTATTCACTCTGTGGTGGGCAAGAAAGGATTGGTTGACGTGGGTTCTGTTGCTTTGTATGGCAGGTCTCATAGTAGGATTCTGGTTCATTGCGGATGGTGTAGCGCTGCAGTATCTTGTTCTTTTTATTGTGAGTCCTCATCGAGGTGGTGTGCCTGTTCCGATGAAGCTGATCATAATCTGTCTATAATCGACAGGGCGTCATGTCCTGCCTATACTCGCTATGGGACATATGCGATGATCTGATATTGTACGTTTGCAGTGTGCAGATGGACACGCACGTACGTCACGATGATCTTGCCGTTAACACCTCCTATCTTTCCGCGGTACACAGTCGGAAAGTCAACGAATCGGATGCTTCCGCCTTCGCGAAGCTAGTTGGAGGACCTCCTCAAATGTGGGGAGTCTTCTGGCTTGTCATTTCTCTCGTCTTCTTTGCAGCCGGCATCATTGTTGGGTGAGGGAGCCTGACTATTCAAGCGTGGAAAAGGCCCGAGCTGATGCTTTCTTTACTTGACTCTATGCAGCATCGTGAGCTTCAAAGACACAATAGCGCAACAGAAAGCAGACAATTTTCTCGAGACAAGAATGCTCAACGCTGGCCTTTCATGACGATCCCATCGACATCCTGTACACTGCAGCACTTTACAATCTTTCTTTCTCTTTTCCTCCCTTGTTTGCATTGTGTCCTGGGGAGTAAAGAAATCGAACCTAAAAAGATTTGTTTATTTACATATCGCATTGAGATTAGAACTAAAAATCAAGGAGCGCGTCGATCAAGGCAGATCTGGAATCGTCGTAAATTAGAAAGCGGACAGAGTCTCATGACCATCAGTAGATCTGCTCACGCCCCACCCATGTCATGTACACACTGGCATTGCTGAGGCAGCAGTTGCTTCATAGTAGATCAGGATCCATACTTTATAAGGACCTCTTCTGAGGAAAGTTCAGCTTTGCGATGTCGCATCCGCAGGCAAAGAGGAAGGTGAGTAGAAGCGTGCTGATGGTTTTCGGGCCTTGGATGCTCTGTTGGTCTCATCCTTCCCCTTCTCTGCACACACACACACACTCTTTCAGGTGATGGGTCGCATCGATCTAGCTTCCGATGGCTCGACGCACTCACCAAGGGTGTCAATCTCTGGATCTCCAAAAGACACTCATTCCCCTTCACCGAGACAAAGCCTGATTCGAAAGGGATCGCACGTTCGAGCAAAGGTGGACCCGTCTTCCTTCTCTGGCCTTTCATCTGCTTCGCAAACCTCCTTGCCAAGTCCATCAGTAGAGTCTGCAACATCTTCGCCAGCATCGCATAATCCTTATCTCAGTCGAGATTATCGTACGACAAGTGCGGCCTCGAGTGTGTTACATCTCAATTCGACATCTGCCAATAGTAATGTTGCGATGCAGCACTCGCACACAAGAAACAGCTTTTCGATTGCAAAGTCGAGCGTTGGAGGACCTTCCCCAAATGTTCGGCCAGTACGGTCACCGAGCCCGATACGCCAGCTCTCCAGAAACCCTGCAAGCACACCTGACATCAGATCGTCATCATTCACTAGTGGAGACCCTGTTCGTGTGTCGCGGGATAGAGTTCCAAGTGGTCAGCGCCAGGATATAACGTCGAGCAGCAACACTTTGAGTCATGCTCGAGCCAAGTCGATCATATCTTCGAGTACCCAGGCAGGTGACAATGCCTTCACGAGAAGCCATGTTCGCACTCCATCATCTGCCTCATCTGTGATGAGCATCAACGGCCCTGCTCGAGTCGCAAGTATCCCCAATACTTTACTGAGTTCCACGACGATAATCAGGTCAAGGAGCAGATCACCCTCACCAATACTACAGAGGTTCCAATCGGGTGATCGCAAAAGCTCTCTGTCCTCTGCATCGTCTTCGACAGTCGGATCGTTGAATCGTCAAGTAGGTAGCCCAACACTAGCAAACTCGCAGCGAAGTCCCAAGCTCAACAGCCGCCCACCCTTGCTTACCAACTGGAGCTCGTACAACAGCAATGGCTCTGTGTTAGAGCTGGTTTCTCCTACTGTTGGACCTTCAACTTCACTAGCCTCTACGAATGTCAAGCTGAGCCCGCTTCGAGACCAACCGAGCATGGGTGAAGCGAGTGGAAGTAATGTGACTATGCAATCCTTGCTCCTCTCTCCGTCATTAGAAGGCGATGCGGGAGCACAAGAGGCGAAGAAGAACCGAAAGGTGCTTGACTTGGAGATCACCAACAGAAGTCTGATGGCGATCAACAGTGGCCTCGAAGTCGTCAAATTGAAACAAATGAGAGAAATACGAGAATTGAAGCGGAGGCTTAGGGAAGGGAGGGCCTTGGGGTCTCGGATGGGGGTAGGATTGAAAGATGGCCAGATGCGTGATGACTACAATCTAGAGGAGGAAACAGAAGAGGAAAGCTCGGAAGAAGATGACGATGATGAAGAAGCAGAAGGGTCTTTGGACCAAGAATTGGAAAGTGCCCACGCTCGCTGCAAAGCACTCATCGATGGAATGGTCAACCAAGCGAGAGAATCGATCGTGTACAAGCCCGAGGTAGACCGGAAAGCGTCGGGCGGAGGCAATCGAGTCTTGCATCCGATTGAAGTGGAAATGATGCAGGATGAAGCTGCAGACGCAGAAAAGGACGACGACGATGAAGTGATTGACCACTTCAAGATGCAAGGTCGAGAGGAGGATAGTGAAAGCAACACA
This sequence comes from Exobasidium rhododendri, assembly GCA_026210745.1. Taxonomy (NCBI): domain Eukaryota; kingdom Fungi; phylum Basidiomycota; class Exobasidiomycetes; order Exobasidiales; family Exobasidiaceae; genus Exobasidium; species Exobasidium rhododendri. The sequence goes on from CP110630.1 coordinate 4,570,336, forward strand.
AGATCAGAAGAATTCAACATAGATGCTCTTGGGATCACATAAGAAGGATCTTAAGCACGCTCACAACACAATGATACCCACCAGCAGCCGACACTTATAAGGGCAGTCACTCTACTGTTCTACTGTTAGGAAGGACATCCCCTGTCACAAAAAATTACTTCCTACTTCTAGTATCCCTCTCTTTGTAATAGTATAAGATACACATTAGAGCTTCTCCTACTTGCGACCATTCTGCTCTTCCGAAAGTCGACTGAGCAAGACACCAGTACAAGCGATCAACGCTTGCCTTTCTTCTCTTTCTGCAAATCCACCGGCTGCCCACCGGATCTTCTCGTCAGGGCCGACGAGGAAAGTGTAGCCGACGTGCTTGTTGTGCAGTCCGATGTCTTCCCTTTCTGTTGTGAGGTTCTGATGAGACAGCAGATACGTCGATTGAAGAGGCTCAGGTATCTGTTTTCGAAGTGTCGATAGGAAAAGAGAGACCAGATACGCTTTCAAGCGATTCTCCTGTAGATTGATTTGAACGAGTTGGAAATTTCTGTCTTTCTGATAGATCTCGAGAGCTGCCTCATAGAAGCTCTTTGCATGTTGCTGCAAGGTGAGCGCAGTCGTAAGTCGAGACTTTCCTGTAGTGATATGTGAGGAAATGTACGAGGACTCACCTCCGATAATACGCTGGTCAAGATGCAAATTACGGACACTTTGCCATTCAGCATGTCCGCCGTATTCTTCTGGGTAGAATTGGCAAGGGAAGTGCCTGATATATTCGGGAAGTAGAGAGAGCGCTGCAGGGAGTAGAAGATGAGGATCATCCATCTTTCAGCGAGTGAAGGGAGGAGGATACGATTCGAATGTTTACTCACCTCTTGCTTGATGAGTGTAGTGGGTGCTCTCCAGGTCTTGCCGCCGTGACTTCTCATTGCGTGAAAGTCGCTAAAGTATCCTCGGGTAGCTTCCTTGACACTGTAGGCAAGGTCATCGCATCAGAATACGTTCCCCGTCTTCAGGCCTTCCGACCCGTGCCCCGAACGAGACTCACATTGCTTTCCTCTTCTCCAGCCTTCGGTCGTAATCAAAAGCCTGATCTCTTCGCTCTGACCAAGAAAGCTTTCGACTTGATGGCCTGATCCTTACACCCAAGGGTGCAGATAGATACGGGAGTGGCTTCTTGTCTAATTCAGCATTCACCGCTGAGGCAGATGTTGTAAATGAAGGCTTTGCATCGACTGCCTGTCGAGCCGGAGTTGGAGTTGAAGCAGCAGTGGTGGACTTCGATGAAGGAGGAGAAGGAGGATGGGAAATAGGTTTCGACGAGGGTCCAGCCTCACTCGCTTGTGATGCTACGTCAGGTCCTTTATCGGAGAAATAATTTGCTGTTGAGCTGTGGAGCAAGCGCTTGATGGGCAAGGCACCCCCAGCTATAGACCGAATCAGCATGCTTGTACCCGCCAAGGCGATTATAAGATGGAGCGTGGTGCGAGTGAGTCGGTATTTCAGGAAGATTGTTTCCAACACTCCTTTGACATTCTCATATCTTCGTCTGATTGTTGTATATAGTAGTCGGAAGAGGAAGAAGAGCCCATTCTTTTCAACTCAAATTACCACGTGTGTGCTGGTACGAACGCCCATCTAAACACCATGACGCTTACTGTCCTCCTTTTCACTGTCAGATGCGCTCAGAGGGTCTCGAAGATGAGTACGGCAGAGGCCATGTTTCGCACGACCAGACGCAGTGAGAAAGCACACAGAAATAAAGGAGCCTCGTACGTAGATCAAAAACATGCTGTATTTTATTCACTTTCCAGAAGAATACACAATGCATTATCTGTAGCACTCTAGTGGTCCTTGGAGATCTTCTCTGCCTTTGAGATGACTTCATCGATACCACCGACCTGTCGAAGAAAAAAAAGGGGGGAAAAATGACGGTCGATCAGTCTCGCTACGCCCATGTCGTACTGTAAGCTTCACCAAAATCACTACTCACCATGTAGAAGGCGGCTTCGGGCAAGCTGTCGTGTTTTCCCTCCATGATAGCCTTGCAACTAGAGATGGTGTCCTTCAAAGCGACAAGTCGTCCTTCGATACCAGTGAATACTTGTGCGACGGCGAAGGGTTGCTGTGGGAGAGAGAAAGAGTGGTGGAGAAGGGAGATAAAAATTAAAAAAGATGCCCACACTGCCATCTAAAGGGCACAAAACTCACGCTCATGAAACGTTGAACCTTTCGTGCACGTTCGACGGTCAACTTATCTTCTTCTGACAATTCGTCCATACCCAAGATGGCAATGATATCCTGCAGTGACTTGTAGTCTTGCAACAACTTCTGAACACCGGTGGCAACATCGTAGTGTTCCTTGCCGACAATGACAGGGTCCAACATTCTCGACTTGGAGTCAAGAGGGTCGACGGCGGGGTAGATTCCTAATTCGGCAATACCACGAGACAGTGACGTTGTGGCGTCCAAGTGGGCAAATGTGGTGGCAGGGGCAGGATCAGTCAAATCATCGGCAGGGACGTAGACGGCTTGTACGGAGGTAATCGATCCTTTCTTGGTGGTGGTAATTCTCTCTTGCATACTACCCATATCGGTGGAAAGTGTGGGTTGGTAACCGACAGCGGAGGGAATTCGTCCCAACAAGGCAGAGGTCTCGGAACCAGCTTGAGTGAATCGGAAAATGTTGTCGATAAAGAGCAACACATCTTGACCTTCTTCGTCACGGAAGTATTCGGCTACGGTCAATCCAGTCAAGGCGACTCGAGCACGAGCACCCGGGGGTTCGTTCATTTGACCGAACACCAAGGCGACCTTGGATTCACCATCGAGGTTGATGACACCAGTCTCAATCATTTCGTGGTACAAGTCATTTCCTTCACGAGTTCGTTCTCCGACTCCAGTAAAGACAGAGACACCACCGTGTGCCTTGGCAATGTTGTTAATGAGCTCTTGAATCAATACAGTCTTTCCGACTCCAGCACCACCAAAGAGACCAATCTTACCACCACGAGCGTAGGGAGCAAGCAAGTCAACGACCTTGATACCAGTCTCTAGTACTTCGGCAGTGGTAGCTTGATCAACGAAAGAGGGGGCTTCGGCGTGGATGGAAGCCATCTTCTTTCCCTTGATGGGTCCTCTCTCATCAATTGGCTCTCCAATGACGTTGACAATTCTGCCCAAAGAGCCAGGTCCGACGGGAATGGTAATGGGGGCACCAGTGTCGACGACCTTCTGTCCTCGGACTAGACCTTCAGTACCTTCCATAGCAATAGTTCTGTGATAGACCAAAGATCATAGTAAGCATTTCGGGTTCTCTGCCCACCCTTCCTTGCAATGCCCTCCCCCGCTCATCCTTCTTTCCAACAGCCTGTTCGAGAGCTCTCCCTGCCGCTCTAGCTAGATACTCACCGGACAACGTTTTCTCCCAAATGTTGAGCAACTTCCAATACTAGACGAGGGGATCCTTCTGGCATCTCAATGTCGATTGCATTCAAGATGGAGGGCAACTTGTCTGCATCTCGGAAGACACAATCGACAACAGGTCCAACGACGGATTGAATTTCTCCATGAAGAGCCCTGGAAACGAAGGTGCTGGAGAATGACCTGACGGCATTGGCTTGGAATGCTGTTCGAGGGATGGAAGAACTAGGTCTGATGGTAGAGCGACTAGCTGTACGCAAAGCAGCACGTAGAGGTAGCTGCATGTTGGGCAACAATACAGATATAGGTAAAGGCGGAAGGGAAAGAAAAGACTGTAGGAGGATGACTTTTCCTTTTTTTCAGTTAGAAAAGACGAAGAGGAAGAAAACCGCTCGGGAGCGCGCGCCAAGTGGCCAGCGGCGGCCCGAGGCGAGCCAGGCGCGCCCAACCTCGCCTAATAGAATCCAGTCAGAGCTGTAGGTCCAATTACCGATTTGGTCCGTGGTGCGCGGCACGTGGCGAGCTCTGAAGCTTGCTGCCCTTCGCACGGTCATGTCTTGCGAAGGTCAAACAAACTGTTTTAGCCTGCAGGGATCGTTTTCGTTTCCCCGCCCCACTTTCCCGACGACTCCCTTTGAAGGCAATCCAACATCCTTTCTGATCACATCGCAATTACACGATCATGGTGAGTACAGGCGGATCCGATTCACACCCGTTCATACATATGGCGTTGTCCTCACTCACATCGATGCTCCCAAAAGAGTCAACACCCTGCATTCACCATGGCTGGTCTGTGTGCAATCGGAGGGGCAATGGGATTCGCCAGAACAAAGAGTGTTCCATCATTGGTGGCTGGTCTGACAGTAGGCGCTTTATACGGCTATGGTGGCTACCGCATTCAAGAAGGCCAGAGCTACGGATATGAGATTTGTGCTGCTGCGAGTGCTGTTTTGTTAGCGAGTAGTGTGCCTCGTGTCAGAAAGGGACCTGTACCGGCAGCCCTGACAGCTACGAGCACTGCTGCACTTGGTTACTACGGAAAGCAAGTGAGTGAGAGAGGTAGTGGACAAGACAGACACACAGCGCCGGCAGTACTAATGACACATCCTCCCCTTCTTCCTTAGGTGTACGATTATAGCAGATGAGAATGACAAGTGTCCGTTTCTTTAGGAAGTGTAACAGTAGAAAATGCTGCGATAAAGTTTGATTGTCTTAGTACACAACTTAAACTTGGTACAGTGTGAAAGGATGTGGTAAGTTTCTCTTAATTTTGAAAGAGGAGGAAGAGCTGGTATCTATGAAGTAGAAAAAGAGGAAGAAGAAGCGAAAACGAATTCTTATAGGCGAGAAGCAATCCACCCCCAGATCACCAGGATTGACTGGATACCGATCGAGGTAAGAATGGGCAGACTTAGATTGTCGTCTACGCCACCCAGCTCTAGACCTTCTGCAACGGCGGCTACGACTCCACTCGCCAGGCAGAGACCTACCAGCGGGATTGATCTTCCTTGCGAAGAAGTAGTAAAAGCAGCATCGGTGGCTACCTTGACGGACTCAGCAATTGAATCGAGTACTCTTCGGGCACCAGTAGCGCTATGATTGTCGGAATAGCCAGATCGGAAGCCTTTCTCAAGTCCACTCCATCCACTTCCAAACGGTCCAGGTGCGCGGCTAGTTCCAAATACTGGCCTACCAAAGTCGTCTCTAGTCGAAAGTCCACCGGCTCTCTTCCCAATTTCAGCAATTGGAGTTGCCCAGAAAAGGCCTGCGGTCATTGACGCTACCACGATAGCTGCCAAGAAGCCGGCAGTAGACTTCCGTCCAGCAAACGGCGGGGAAGGTAATGCTGGCGTCTTTGCTCCATACAATCTTCCAAAGGTGGAAGCGGCGGTGTCGGCCCACGAGAGACTAGGGTCGAGGCGAGATAATGAGTGTCGCGTACATATACCCTTGACTGATACGAGTAGAGTACTCACATCATCACCGCAACGCAAGCAACGTCGGCTGGGAAGTACTTCAAGCAGGTAATGACACCGATTAGATACCAGACAACGCCGTTGACCTTTTTCTACTCAAGACAATTGGATACAGCAGGTTTTTCTCTTCAGTATACTTTCAGCAATCATCGATCTCGTTACTCACCTTCTCCGATTCTCTCATGAGGGGCCCCAAGACCGCCTCATATATCCTTTCAAACGCGGGTATATTGAGGCGAAGTGCATCAGCTGTGACGACAACAGCCAGGAAGATGCAGAGGTTGCGGACTATGAGCGGCAAGTCGGCGTGTGATACGTAGAGATAAAGAACCAGGAATCCTAGAAGACGTGGGGGGGCAAATTAGCACCTTGAGTCTTACCATTGTCATCTTCTCGGTCTTCCTCATCGACTCACCAATACTGCTATGAAATACCTTGCGTGGTATTTCCCAATCCTTGGCCTTTCTCTTCTCTGTCACCGACTTTGCAAAGCTTTCGACATTGCTGTTACCACTTGACCGATTGCCCACGATTTTCTCAACCCTTTTGTCATCTTTCCGCTTTCGCAGCTCCTCTCTGTTGATTCTTCCCGATCTCTTGGCCTCTGCGGTCAGGCTCTCCAGACCGCTCTCCGCATCAGACCCCTCTTCCCCAATCTTTCCAGGTACCGAGCCAATCTCGTGTTTCCCCTTATCGTGATCATATCCACTGTCATATTCATCACCTTCTTGAGGGGCTCTCGATATTGCTCTGAGAACAGCAACTCCTTTTTGCAAAGATGCTGATCGAGCCCTCATGCTGAAGGAGGGCGTCCTCTCCGGATCGTCAGCAGCATTTACGTGGCCATTTCCATCTAATTTTCGTGCTCGCGAATTTGTCGGAGAAAGCATCCTTCTGGCCTCGACTGACGTCGGAATAGCAGATGAAGTCGTCTGCACTGAAGATGCTGATGATGATCCACTTCGAGTCGACCTGACCATAGCTAGTATGTGATTTCTGCCGATGCGACAAACAGCAGGGAGAGAGGAAGGAGTAAGAAATAAGAATGAGTAGGCGGCACAAGGTAGTCGGTCGCGTTCCACGTTAAGGAAGCCAGTTCTTAGAATTTCCTTTTTGCCTTTGCTGTTATCTGCTCGGATTTGATCTCCGTCGAAGGGTCGATCATCTGTCTCTCTTGCGATAGCAGCAGCTTTTGTTGCTCCGTCCAAGCTTCTCAGAGTGTTGCACAGATCCTTCAGGCCGAATACTTCTCTCTGCGTTCGCCAGGGCAGGTAGCAAGGACCGCCTCAAAAGAGGGCGAAGACGTTTTGTCGCAAGCCTCCTCACCTTGCTCGTCATTGGCCCAAGGTGAGTCCGGCTCCGTTCGGTAGAAGGGACGGCCCTAGGTCTCGATTGGGGTGACTTTGAGAATCCGAGAGATCATGCCTGGGCATTACTCGGAAGGAAGAGTGGAGAGAAAGAGATGGAAGAGAAGTAGGAAGAAAGGAAGGGTGTGCGAAGAATTGTTGAGCGGATCACCGGAAAGAAAAGCCTTTGCTCCCTGTGTCTTCTGTCCTCGTAATCTTTCTTGCTGGGGAAGGGGTCATGGCGTTGAAGACTTCATCTCGTCATGCTCTCGATGATCCTACGATGCTGTGTTTTCTTCTTCGGATATTCGAAATGGTGCTGAACTCCTTCTCTCTCCAGCTTGAAAACTTCAAAGAAGCGTCTCACTCTTAGTAGAGGTAGCAAGCGGTAGATAGACTCCCTATCCTGTCGACCTGATCGAGTCCGGAGCCACCCAGTGTCGGCTAGCGAAAGTCGGTTATAGGCTTTTCATCGATTCGAATACATTTTAGTGCGCTGAAAGTACTGAAGCATCGACGCAAGCCAAGATGAGCAGCGCTGGAGGAGAATCGAGTTCATCCCAGAAGCGGAAGGCAGACGCAAAGTCCAACTCACCGCTATCACCTCAAATATACACAGAAGAACCGCCACAATCGTTTGAGTATGCGTTCCAGAATTCATCAGGTAGACAGCGATCAGATGACGTTGGAGAGAAACAGGAGGGTAGAGACGCAAAGAGTGATAGCGATCGAGTTGCCGATATCCTCAAGAACGCACATGGTCATGAGATGGAGACCGGCATGATTGCTGCTGCTGCTGCTTCCCGATATAGCAAGAATAATCCGCAAGAACGTCAAGGTGAAAAGACAAACACGAAAGGCAGAGAACCGCCGTCCGACGAGTCTGGAGGTGAGGTAGATGAAAAGGGTTCGAGTGTGCAGTCTCATAGGAGTGCGGACGGCATTGGAGGCAGTGGTTTGGGCACAGCTGCGACCGGCGATTTAGGTGCGACGCAGGAATTTCCTACCCTGTTGGAGATTCAAAATCAAGTGGAAGACTTAGAGCAAGACTACGCTGCAAGACATCCTGATCGAACACTCTCAGGTAGGATCATACATGTCAGCCACTTTATCCCCTTTGTCATTCGAGCTCTGGCCGAGGTGGACTTTGAGAAGAAGAGGGAAGAAAAAGTGACAGCGACGGCCAACGTCGCAGCTATGGCGGCAGCAGCTAGAGCAAGAAAAGCGGCAAAGCTAGCAGCCGAAGGTGGTGCGAAAAAAGATAGCGACAAGACACCTGCACCGGGCTCTTTTCGAAAGGGGTCCTTCCTGGAAGGAATGAGCGAGACGACTGACCTGGAGAAGCGATTGGCTGAAAATCAGGCTAGAAGTAGAGCCAAGGCAGGTAGACGAGCCTGGATGATGACACCCATGGCGACCAACAACGAAGTGGCAGTGGAAGATGAGGACGAAGTTGATTCTGTGAGAGACACTTTCACACCAATAGGATCGAGAAGGGGATCCTCCTGGTCGGAAGCAAGTGGACGACACTTGAGTTTCTCCAATGTAGAGGGAGACAACAAGTACAGTGCTGTGTCTGATGAGAATTCGCCGATGAGAACACCCATGAAGAAGCTTGGTCAATCGCCACCGGAAGTTGTACCTCCTCTGCAGCCTCCTCAATGGGTCCTAGCACCCCGTCGTGGTCATACGGCGCTCAACAGTGGAATACGGTCACTTTGTGCAACGCATGCCCAAACTTTCATTGGGTGGCCCGGCGACATACACTTTGCTGCTCAGGCTCGAGGCGACGAAAGGAAAGATGCGACTCAAACGACACGAGAGGAACAAATACAAATAGAAGGAGTCTTGGCCAGCTTGGACGACCCCAAGAATTGGGCATCGCAGGAAGCACCAGTCAAAGGCAGTGGAGGAGCGGGACAAGAAGAGACGATCAGTAAAGTACCCACACCTCTGATGAACGGAGCAGATCCGGTAGAGAGTGGCAAGACCGACGCGACATCACGAACCAAGCACGGCATCAAGTACGTCCCCGTTTGGCTGGAGCATAACGTTGCACATGGTCATTACGACGGGTACTGCAAGACTACACTGTGGCCGCTGTTCCACTACTTGCTGTGGCAGGACGTTCCTGGCGATCGAAAGAACTGGGAGGACTTTAGTTGGGATGCTTATGTAGCTGCCAATGAAGCGTATGCAAGACGAATAGCAGAGCAACATCGACCGGGGGACTTGGTTTGGATTCATGATTATCATTTGCTACTGGTCCCTCAGATGTTGCGGAAGTTGGTGCCCGATGCTCATATCGGTCTCTTTATTCACGCTCCCTTTCCCAGCAGTGAGGTGTTCCGGTGCTTGCCCCAGAGGAGGGAGATCATTGAGGGTATGTTGGGCGCAGACTTGGCATGTTTCCAAGCTTTCTCCTACTCTCGCCACTTTCTATCATCCTGCATCCGAGTCTGTGGATTCGAGGCTTCTTCGAACAGTGTTGAATCCTTCAACGGGCACATCACCAACGTCGCTTACAATCCGATAGGAATAGATGCAGAGAAGATTGCAAAGGACTGCGCTGACAATGGAGTCGGACCTAAGATAGAGGCCATCCGAAATATGTACAAAGGCAAGAAGATTATCATTGGGAGAGACAAGTTGGATGTAGTTCGAGGTGTGATACAGAAGTTGCAGGCGTTCTACAAATTGTTGGAAGAATTTCCGCAGTGGAGAGACAAGGTTGTCTTGATACAGGTCACTGCTCCAAGCATGAACGATAGTCCTCTCCTAGAGAGACAAGTCTCTGAGCTGGTCAGCCACATCAACGGCGAATTTGGAAATTTGAGCTTTACGCCGGTCCATCACTATCATCAAATCATCGATCGGGACGAATACTACGCCTTGTTGAGTGTGGCCGATCTTGCCATCGTAAGCTCGTTACGAGATGGTATGACTGCCAGTACGATGGAGTATATTGTTGCGCAGGAAAAGTACAAAAAGTCACCGCTCTTGCTCAGTGAGTTCACGGGTAGCGCAGGTCGACTTCGCTCGGCCATCCAGATAAATCCCTGGGCCACGTTCAGTTGCGCGAAAGCGATCAACTATGCCTTAATGATGTCGGATGAAGAACGTCTACAGCGACACGACGATTTGTACCACCAAGTAATCTCGCACACTTCTCACACATGGGCAGCCACATTGGTCAAGCTGTTGGTGCAACAATTGCTAAGCGAGCAGACTGCCCATTTCACTCCTCCTCTCAATCGAACTCACCTAGTGGAGCAGCACCATCACGCCACAAAGCGTCTCTTCCTCTTGGACTACGATGGCACCCTGACGCCCATCGTTAAAGACCCGGAAGCTGCCTTGCCGTCGAAGAAGTTGCTGAGCGCGTTGGAGAGGCTAAGTCAAGATGATCGAAATCTCATCTACATCATATCGGGGCGAGATGAAAGGTTCTTGAACCAACACCTGGGTCACTTGCAACAGGTAGGCTTCTCGGCAGAACACGGTGGTTACATGAAAGAGGTTGGAAGCGACAAATGGATCAACTTGACCAAAGACTTGGACATGACCTGGATGAAGAGTGTGAAAGGAGCCTTTGAGTACTACACCGAACGAACGAGTGGCAGTGTGATTGAAGAAAAGAAGTCTTCCATCACATGGCACTATCGGAACGCCGACCCTGATTTTGGGATCTTTCAAGCAAAAGAGTGTCAAGCGCACTTGGAGAACATGGTAGCACAATTAGGAATGGCCATTGAAGTGTTGGTCGGGAAGAAGAATTTGGAATGTAGACCATTGGCGGTGAATAAAGGAGAGATCGTCAAGCGAATCTTGTATAACAATCCAGATGCAGAGTTTGTGTTCTGTGCAGGAGACGATAAGACAGACGAAGACATGTTCCGAGCTCTGTGTCTCCTTGACACGCAGGCTTCTGCAGGTGGTAGTAACGGCGGCTGTCATGAAAGTCCAAAGATGGACAGTAACACCGACGCTGAACCTTCGACGGTGACGACGACTTCAGCCTCACCAAAGGCCGTCAAGAAGGGACTTCAAGAGCAGGCAAACGCTCCCAACACCGGTCTTATCATGTCACCTCCTGCGCCACTCAACAATCTTACATCATTGGGGTCACCCAGACCACTAGCATTGAAGCCATCCGGGATTTTCACTACTACGATCGGGCCAAGTGGCAAGAAGACATTGGCAAAGTGGCACGTAGACAGTCCGCAAAAAATTATCGATGCACTAGCGGAAATGGCAGAATTGGAAAGGGTGGGAGACAACGCTCCAAGCAATGAGGCACTCGAGAAGGGTGAAGAGTGAAAGCTGGCATCGGCGTATGTCGAGATATCAATATAGACAAAGTGTAGAGAGTTACATTTTTCCCACCTTCCCCTCCTCTCCAATTCCTCTCCAGGCTTTTGTCTGCGTATCCCTTAGAGAAGAGAAAGTACACTGTCAATTGACCTGTTGTATAGCAAATTAGAATCGAAAGACAAATTGCATTGAATATAGAGACAATGTTTACAGTAGGCTGCTCCCGTCAAAGGAGAGGAAAGAGACGTGGAACCGAAGTGAATAGTCTGATTAATGGTGACAGATCAACATCTAATTAAGTGTTTGGTGACCGGTCAACATGATTGGTCGGTCGACGGAGCTGGCAGGTGGTCCGGCAGCCATCTCCTTCTTGATCTGGGCAATAGCTTGAGCTGGGTTCAGGCCTTTGGGACAAGTTCGAGAGCAGTTCATGATGGTGTGACATCGATAGAGACTGAAGCTGTTTTCCAGCTTCTCGCGTCGCTCGTCGCCGAATCCATCTCGCGAATCAGCCATCCATCGGTAGGCTTGCATCAACACCGCTGGTCCCAAGTATTCATCTTGATTCCACCAGTATGAAGGGCAAGAAGTTGAACAACAAGCACACAAGATACACTCGTAAAGACCGTCCAATCTTCTTCGCTCTTCTGGACTCTGCAAGTGCTCTTTGCCATCCTCTGGCACAGACTTTGCTTTGAGGAAAGGTTCAATAGCGCGGTATTGCTTGTAAAACTGCGTCATATCAGGAATGAGATCCTTTACGATGTACACTGCGCGAAGACAAGGATGCGATGGCGAAGGTGTCAGCTAGGAGAAGAAAAACCCTTCGGTGCTCTCTTTAAGGGTTGACTCACTATGAGGAAGAGGATAGATCTTGGTGTCTTTCTGCTTTTCGATTCGGCATAGACAAGCCAAGGTGTTAATACCATCGATATTCATGGCACAACTACCGCAGATTCCCTCTCGGCAAGATCGTCGGAATGTAAGAGTACTGTCCATCTCGTTCTTGATCTTGATGAGAGCGTCCAAGACCATAGGCCCGCAGGCGTTCAAGTCGACCTTGTAAGTCTGCAAATGTGGCTTCTTTGCAGGCTCATCGGGGTTCTGCAATTGTAAACAATCAAAATAATGTGTTAGCATACGTATGAAGGACTCGCCACTCGGCGTGCCAGACTCACCCATCGGTAGATCTTGAAGTCCTTAAAGTTCTGAGGCTTGCTTGGGGCAGTACCGGCTTGCACTTCGGCAGGTGTGGCCAAACCTCGGACGTTGGTGAGACTGCCTAGAGCTTGTCTGGAAGTCGAGGCTCGCAGCGACCTGAGCGACTGAGTCGCAAGCATAGACATGTTGTGAGGAGTTGAGTGTAGGAGGTGAGGATAAGTGAGGTGGTATATTGAAAGCGAGATGTAGACCGAAGAATCGACCTTCACGTACACACGGCCAAGGGAGGCGGGCTTCCACTTTAGCTAATTCAAATCGGAACGAGGCGGATTAGGCGCGCGTTACAAAGACACCTCCTTTCATTGGTCCAAGAGGGCCTAAAATTTGACCACGCGAGCAGAGCAAGAGTAGAGTGAGAAGGTTGCATTTCTCATATGTATATAATACACGCGGGGAACTATTCTCGCCACTACTGAAGTGAAGGCACAGTAGTATGGACATAAATCCTTATCGTACGATAGCGTCACAACTTTCCCCACTGGATGCCACCATTTTTGCCATATCGGTTCTCTGCTTCGAGCCATTCATTTGCCTTTTTGAAGTGCCCGTTACCCAGGAAGCCTCTGCTAGCGGACAATGGCGACGGATGAGCTGACTTAAGTATGAGTACGTTCGGTGTTTTCTTTCGAAGGGAAAAAAAGCATTTAGTATGATGACGCGCTACCTTACCTGGAAATCCGCCTCACTCACCTCAGTAATCCCAGCTTCCGCCAGGCTTTTGGCAGCAGGCAACCCCCACACGAGGAATACAACTCCTTTGGAGCTCGATTTGATGCTTGCACTTTTCTCTTCGTGCTTGTCTTCTTCCACTGCGCCCTTCTTGACAGCTGGATCGACCTTGCTGAACATGTTGGCAATCGTGCTGTTCTTAATAGACGATGATGCCCCGTGTGAAGCATCATTCGCAACAGCTCTCAGCACAGCTTGTGTGAACGGCTCCCAGCCTTTGTTGTGATGGGATCCTGCCTTGTTGGCAGACACAGTCAGGCAAGCATTCAGTAGAAGTACACCTTGATTAGCCCAGCTATCCAGGCAGCTGAAAGAAAAAAGAGTCATTGGAGCAAAATTCAGTGATTTGCGGCCATCAAGATATGAACTGATACGCCGCTCACCCATGGTTGGGTGCCTTGAATGACGCTCCGTACTCAGTGGTCAGCTCCTTGTATATATTTCTGAGGCTTCCCGGCACCGGCACACCTTTAGGTACGGAGAAAGAGTGACCACAAGCTTGACCCGGGCCATGATACGGATCCTGTCCGACCACGACAACCTTTACAGTGCTGAGTGGTGTCATCCTGGACCAGCTATGGATCAGGTTGGCTGGCGGATACGTGGTTCTCCCTGCTGATGTCTCTTCTCTCAGAAAGCTCTTCAACTTGCCGAAGTATGGCTTCACAATCTCGACTTTCAGACGATTGTACCACTCTGAATCCAACGTCTCCTCTTCTATCCTCGCATCTCCATGTGTGAGTGATGTGGGCGTTTGCTTTGCAGCGGGCGTTTCGGACTTGACGTTGCTGCCATTAGTCGCTTTTGGTATCGCGCCTTCACCACCAACCTTGCCTTGACTCGATGCCGCCTGGCTACTTTGCGTGTTGCCCGCTCGTTCTTCGGCTTCCATTGTCGCCTCGATCAAAGCTTCTTCATCAAAAGCCAAATCCTCATCGAACGCATCCACCTCTTCTTGAACTTTGGCAACTTTCTTTGAAACAGGCGACGAGGAAATTGACGGTGACGCAGGTCTCTTGGCACTTCCACTGCTGATCAGGGCCGAATGCGCGGGACTCGAAGACGACATCAGAGGCACTATGGGAAAAGACGAGCGAGGCAGCAGTAGATGTTGGATTGCTCTGCAGATAAAACGGTTGGAATGATAAGTCCAATGTAATACGGCCTCATAGTCTCCTCCTCTCACCTTGTTGCTCGAAGCATTCAGGAAGACAAGGGTAAGGAGTCCTTCCGCTACTTGAGGGCATGAACAGGCAGCAGGATAGCGTAATTACACGCGTTGGGAAGGTCGCGTCTTTTCCTCCACATCTTTAAACTGGACGCTTCCTACCACTCATTTCAAACACGTGGTGAGGATGATCTACCGGTACTGCCAATTTTGTATCCCTCCTTCCTCAGACGCACATCGGCAACACGCTTCTTAAGACAGGAAGACAGCAGCGGACGATCTTTGACCAGAAGCTGAAGTACAGGCATGACTTCGAGAGAGGTGATTCAAGACTGGGCAGATGGAGAGGCAGGATTCACATTTGAGCGGGGACGTATGGAGAAAGCGGTACGAGACATCTGCCTCGAGAATCCAGTGAAGCTACATGCATCGAAGGAGACTAGTAAGCCTGCACTGAAGCTCGTCAAGGATGACGTCAGCTTTATCGTGAGTGTGATCATAGCAGGCAGAATTTAGTGTCGAGAAGGGGCAAGAGCTGACAGGACGAATGTTGATGCCTCGAAAGGTAAAAGAGCTCATGGTGTCGAAGAGCAAGGCCGAAGAAGCGCTGTACGCCGGCGAAGGAGATCTTACTAAGGCTCTCACAAGCCTCATGACACCAGCAGCGTGAAAGAAATACAAATCACCCTATCCGAGAACAAGGAACATTGTATCAACATATATTACCATTCAAATCTCATCAGCTGGTGCAGTCGGCCCGAGGCCGTGCGATATCTCATTCATGCTGGGAGGAAAAAGTAAACAAAAACACTGAGATAGTAGTTCTTCCTTCAATCGTACTAATACCAACTCACATGTCTACCAGCGGTTTAGCAGCCTGAGCAACATTGACGACCTTCTCCAAGAAGTCTTTCGATAGTACCTCTTCATCAGAGAAGCTGTGTTGTAAGGAAGAAGGAACTTCAGCATCATTAAGCACGATATGCGATACAAATGGTTCTGACCCACCGATGCGACACGATGAATTGCTTCAATCTAAGCCAGTCGATATCGGGATGATCAGGCCGGTAGTCCTTCGGAGATCTCTTCAGTTCATCCTCTGTTCCCCACAGTGAAGTTCTCTTCCCTCCTTGAGCTCCCTTGGCTGGTGGTGATCCGAAAAGCTTGCAAAAATCCTTCTGTTTGACCAGAGAGCGTAGTGCCAAGCCATGAGCGGTGTTATTGACGATATGGTCACGTATAGACTGCAATTCTTCCCTTCCTGGCTCGTATTGACCAGCATGGAGCCCTGAATTACCTGCGGATACGGTCAGGTAGTATTTCGCAAAGGTGCCCTGATGAGTCGCAAGCTCATTTTCAGCGAATGCGACCACAAAAAATAGTTTCTTTCCTCATCCCTCTTCGTCTTACCTTGCGCCCATTTCGGGATAGGCACCATGATAGGTACTTTTTATACGGAGTCTATAACAAGTCAAGTCAGCAAGCGTCTCACACACCCCTGGAGGTGTCTTGAGGATCAGTGCTCACCTTGTCGTTGGAAAAGCGGACGTCTCGATAGATTCGCTCGATTAAGGCCTGCTATGAAGGTGTTGAGACTTGCATTTCCACACTTTCGTGCAAGACCGCCAGACTCACCTTTGGAGGCAGCCAAGCTATTGTTTCATCCACGTTCTCCATCAACTCCTCCGTGGAAGCTTCTACGAAATCGATCCAGTTTGCAAATATATACTACCAGAAGGCATTATGAGAAAGGGAGAACGACCAGATGAGCACACGAACCACTCACGTCGTAGACCTGTAAAGACATTGAGGAAGAAAGGGGGATCGTCGTCAGGCTTCAAGGCTGTATCGCATTCTACCAGCAAGTGTCTCCGCTTACATTTTTGTGCTTTGCGAACCAATCTCGATCATTCTTTGCTGGATCTCTCATGGCTTGCAGGAAAGCGATGGTGTGTGGCGATATCGTCCCTCGTGGTACTTTTCAGATACATCCAGTCCTTCATCAGCTGCTTGTCAGATGGACCGACCCACTAGGCCAGTCTGACTCACCTTTTCCTTTCGGCGCTTTTACTATTTCCACGATCTCTTGGTAATCGTTGGACTCCACCCTCTTCTTATTGGGAGTGCTTTTCACCTTTCTTTTATCCGAGTCCTCCCCTTCCTCCTCCTCCTCCTCCTCTTCTTCTTCTCCATCCAAGTCATCCTCCTCACTCATATCACTCATGTCGTCGGACTCATCGCTGGATGGACTTGTTGCCTTCTTCCCACTTGACCGCGAGCCCGCCACCCCTCTGCTACTACCTCCTTTGTTGCTCTTCTTCACTTCTGGCTTGTACTCCTCCTCTGAGTTAGAGTCTTCTTGTTCTTCTTCTGTTGAGGACGCTACCTTTTCATTGTCTTCAGAATTCGAGTCTTCATCTTCGACATAGCTCGTCTTCTTGACACTGCCACTGCTAAGTCTCGTCGATCGTTGACGCTTGCCGATCGCCATGACCAGTGTTGAGAGCTAGGTCATCCTCCTATTCCAGCTTGTTGACCTCCTTTACTTAATGCGAACCTTTGCACCCGCGACAGTTTCCCATGACATTTTAAAACGACTCTTCTCCACATCGACTTCGCACGGACGTAGGATCCTCTTGCCTTTACTTGCTCCTCTACCTTGGCCCACATCGAGTTGCTCTCTACAGTGAAGTCAAGCAGGTCGTCAACCACACTTCGGAGAAATGGGTAATACAATTTCATTGTGAACGAGCAGCAGTGAGCAGCAGTAATCAGCAGCAGCAACGAGAAGATGTGAGAGAGAATTGGTGTACAATGACAAAGACTTGTGGACCTGTGAAAGGGGGGCGAAGAGGTAAAGGGAGCATGATAAAGAGGAACGAGGATAGTATACGGATGATGATGGTGATGGTCATGACGATGACGAAGATGATAACATGCTAGACGACCTCAGAAGGAGAAGCGCCGTGCAGAATGTCGTTCATGATGTCGACTTGCAACACGAGCGCATTCAGCTGCATTTGTAGATCCCGAGCCCTTCTCTCTGCCTTTGCCGCTTCTTCTGCTGCTTGAGCGCTTTGAAGACTATTTCCATTGCTCTTAGCACTGTGATCCATCGAAGCACGCTTGAGAGCAGACGGTGTTATGATACCATTGGAGCCGTTCTTCGAAGAAGGGGCCAGATTGCCAAACGTAGTAAATTGGAGCTTTTCGTTCTTCATTCCTCCAGACGCAGGCCTACTTTCTGCATTTACCTGGTAGTCTCGCAACAGTTCCGCTTTGGCAGCAATGTCATTCTCTAATTCGTCATGACCAGTCTTGAGTTCTTGCAGCAGCTTGCGTCGGAATGCATCGTCTTTACTGTTGTTGCTCTTGTCAACCAAGTCAGTCAAGATCTGGAAGGTGGTACTTCTCCCCATCTGCGCACCCCTCAATTCCTTCTCCAGTTCACTGATTCGCCCTTCGTACTGTTGCCTGCTTCGGCTGATGCTCTCATCCATCTGCAGATCCTTGCGGCGATAGTTCGATTGAGCTTCGTCCCGTTCCTTGCGCATAGTATTCAGCGACATGCTCAGCTCATGAACTTTGGCTTCAAGCGACTTCAGCATCTTCGCTTCTCCCGCGTTGCCACCGTTGCTCAGCAAGCCTGGCGTGACATTCGAAGCAGGCGTCAAGATGCCCCTTCCTGTCGTCCCTCTGGCCTCTACGGATATTCGATGATTCTCACGACTCAGGTCTTCGTTCTCACTGACCAGTCTAGCCTTGCTCTTTTCCAACGTCTTGGTGTAGTGCGCCAACTCTTGCAGCTTGCTTTGCGCATCTTGCAGTTGCCGATCGGTGTACTTTTTCGCTTCTTCCAGCACATGAACATGCTCTACGATCGTCTTGTTTGTCATCGATTGAGTCTTCCTCAGTTCAGCTTGAGTGAGCCCCAACTCCTCCTTTAGCTGGTTCATCTCCTTTTCTCGTACATTCATCTGCTGTCTCAGCGTCTGCAATTGACTTTCCTGCTGTCTCGCCGCACTCTCTACCAACTCTCTTCGCTTGGATTCCGCTAGCAACTCTGTGTTGGTCTGGTCAGCTTTCAGCTTCCATGAGGACTGACTCCGTTCCAGTTCTAGTAAAGCGTCTTCTAGATCCTGATACTTTTGATTCGAGGTCGTCAGCTGCTGTTCGACGACGTCCTTTGCTTGACGCGCTTCCTGGACCGAGGTTTCATGCGAGCTAATTTGCTCCCTCACCATCTCCAGCTCCCCTTCTATCGTCCTCTTTGCCTTCTCCATTGCGCTCAGGCTCGCCTGTACCTCCAGCAGTCGCTTCCCTGTTCCTTCACTTGCACTCTTGAGCTCGTCTTGTGTCTTCTTCAACGCTTCATTCTCCTTCCTTGCAGTCTCCACCGCCGATCTCAACGAGTTGACTTCCTCGAGTGAAGCACGCTTGAATTGCGACAATTCAGACTGGATGCGCTGCAAGTCTTGTCGCAACAGAGCAACTTCCTCCTCCTTCATACGTTGCAGCTCTTTCTGTTTACTGTCTTCCGAGCTCTTTGCCTGCATGACCCTCCTCGTCTCGTCCAATTCCTTTTGGACTTGAATGTGCAATTGACTCGATTGATCTTGCTCTGACTTCGCCACCTTCAAGTCACCCAGGAGTGTCTCCATCTTAACAGAAGCTTCACTGATCTGCCTAGACAGGACGTCCCTTTCTGTCTGTAGTTTGGACCCTCTTGCTACCGCTGCCTCGATCTCTACCTCTCTGCTACGAAGCTTCCCTTCGTACTCGCCACTAATACGGGACAGCTCGGACAGTCGTTGACTTGATTGGCGATTCTGTTCCTCCATCCTGACTACTTTGCTCTGCTCTATTTCTCGACCACGTCTTTCACTCTCCAATCGAGCTTCCAACTCCACCACTGCCTCCTTCATTCTCCTGCTGCCACGTTCCAAGTCTTGCTCCTTTGCTTGAAGCAGTCGTTCTAATTCCGCCTTTTCACTCAGCAGAGCCCTGCTCGCCACTCGAGACATTTCTGCCTCTTGGTTTTGCATCTCCACCTTGGTCAACAGCCGAGTCTCGCTCTCTTTCCAGGCATTCTGTTCACCTTCCAGACGAATCAGATGCTCTGCTGCTGCATCAAAAGCGACCTTGAGCTCATTTCGACTTTGTTCCATCACTTTCTGACTGGCCATCAGCCTTTCCATTTGACTGTCCAGTTGGTCTACATCGGCTTGCATGGCGATCAGATCTTCCTCCAACGCCGCTTCTCTCTCTTTCGACCTGGCAAGCAGCTGATCCTTGTCCACCGAAAGCGCCCTCTCGCTCTCCAGCGCACTCTCGACGCGCTTCTTTTCCGTTTCCAGTGAAAACTTCAGCGCTTCCAAGGCTTCCTTTTCCTTCAAGTCTCGGTCTGCTCTTTCGGTGATAAAGGCCAGCTCGACTTCTTTCCTCTTCAGCTCTTCGTCGTGTCGCGTTGCCTTCAGAAGAGGTCGAACCTTGCTGTACATCTGCCACCAAGGCCACTCTCGTAATTGGACGTAGAGCCTTGCATTCCTTTGAATTGTTCGCACAGCCGCCGCTCGATTCAAGATCTTCTTCATCTGCCTTCGAGCAGTGTACATGCGAAGAGCTGCTTGGAACCTTGCAAAGATATCATGCAAGTGTCGATCTCGTCTCTCTTCCATCTCCGCCAAGACGCCCGCTTTGAAAAATACTTTGGTCAGGCCGACTTTGAACGAGGTCTTTTCTAGTTCCAGCGCTTCCACCATCTTCTGACATGCCTTGCGCCCATCCATGTAGCCTTTCGGAATGATGCCCGGCGTCAAGACTTCATATCGATTTCGAAAGTCGGTAAAGAGCAGTCTGTTTGGGTACCCCAAGCGTGCAATCCGAATTCCTTCCAACACACCGTTGCACCGAAGCTGCTCCAACACCAACGGAACGTCCATCTTGCCCGGCTTCTTTTCTGAATTAGGTACGATACATCGAACGAAATGAGGCTGCGTTGAACCTAGTTGGGACATTAGCGAGTTCAATTGCTCCTTGTGTCTCTGTGCTACAGTGCGGAAAGCGCCTCGCTTCGTTCTGCGTTTCGGTGGTGCATTTGTTGGCTGACCCGGCTGGATGAGGGTGGCCATGTCATCGTCCGCACTGGCATACTCTGCAAAGAGGGAAGCAATGAATCGATCACTAGACTCAGACATGACTCGAGTCAGATTGTCGTTCAGCGGGTCCTTGTTCTTCTCCAGCCATCCGTCGGTACGATACTCGACGTTGCCTGCATAATGCTTGATGGTAAACCCTTGCGCGAAACGTACTGCTATAAACTTGGTCGAGCCATGAGCGACACCCTTTTCCATGGCAAGGGCATGTCCGATGGCATCTTTCGCTGTTCCGTCCTTGTTGATCGACCACGTCCTGTTCAACTTTTCTGTGAACGTGGCATCCGTCGCTTTCGGCATGATGCATTCCTCGTCCAGACAGGAAAGAACTCCAATCGGACTTGTCGATTCAATCAGATCGATCGTAGGCTGTAGATCGAGTCCAAAGTTGACAAAGTCCCAATCAATGTTCTCCCTCGTATACTCTTCTTGTTCGAGGACAAACATGTGATGATTGAAGAATTGCTGCAACTTTTCGTTAGTGTAGTTGATGCACAGTTGCTCAAATGAATTCGTCTCGAAGATCTCAAAGCCAGCGATGTCCAAGACTCCAATGAAGGTGCTCTTGCTCGTAGGTCTATCCAGCGCCTTGTTAATACGATCGACGATACTGGAGAAGGTCTTTTCGTAGAGCGTTTTGCAGAGTGCGCCCATCTCCTCGATGACTTGTCGCCTTGTTCTTGATTGCGTCACCCATTCCCTGCCTGCTTTCACCTTTGGCCTTAGAAGCGCTCTAGTCAATTCTTGCTCAGGCAAGCCCAGGACATGACATACTTTTTCCACCTGGGCAGTATTGGTGATGCGGGCCTGCTCTGATCGATCGTCGGCCAACTGTATATTGCCGACTTGCAAGATGGCAGCCACGACTCGAAATAGGTTCTGCTGTTCGTCTGGTGTGAAGCCGACGATCGCTAATGCCTCCAACAGCGCCTTCCATTCTAATACGTCGTCCACCCCTTCGACATGCTTTCTCGTGTTCTTGAGATAGTCGTAGTCTTCCGGTAAGCTGGTAAGGAGGAGCTTGGACTTGAGCTTCTCATCGCCTCCTCGAAGTAGCTGGTAAAAGATGTGGAAAGACCGTTCCTTTTCACTTCTGCTCGTCACTCGACTCTTTTCCAACAGGTACCAGTCAATGTTCGCTCCTGCAATCGCCCCTCCTGATGTGAACTCGATGCGAACAAATTTACCAAACCGACTAGAATTGTTGTTTCGAATCGTCTGAGCGTTACCAAAGGCCTCCAAGATGGGGTTCGCTTGAAGGATCTGCCTTTCCAGCAAGCCTAGCCTCTTTGTTGCCATGCCTTCCATCCCTCTGAGATGATCCATGATGTGACGACTGGAGCTGACAGATCTAGACATTGTCCCTGATGGCGAAGATCCTACTGCTTGAGATGAGCCAGCTGCAGGGTCAATGGCAATCGCAGCTAGGTATTGTATGACTTTCTTTGTGTTCTCCGTCTTTCCTGCTCCAGACTCTCCTGTAATGAGAAGACTCTGATTCTCCCTCCCTTCCAGCATGTTCCGCATCGCTCCATCAGCTAGAGCATAAATGTGTGGTGCATTCTCCTCCCTCCTTCGTCCCTTGTAAGAAGCAATAATCGCATCAGTGTACAAGGGTAGTGCATGGTACGGATTGACGGCCACCAAGAACAGTCCTGAGTATGTCTGTGGAGGATTGACAGTGTCAGTAGCTTATTGCGTTCCCAGACCGATCACGCCCTTTCTTCACCCACGTATATGAGACCGCTAAAGTACCGCTGCCGAAGGTCGTGCACCACACTTGCTTCATTGAGAAAGGTCAAATTGGCAATATCTTCCGCCTTGTCAAACTTGGGCGGATTCATCTTGCTCAAGTCGTCGGTGGGTACATTGCGAATCTTGTTGCAGTCGGCGACCGATTTCCGGCGTCAGTCTGCAGCTCTTGCCTTGGTGGACGACACGCTGTATGCATCACTCACCTGTCCGTCGGTCAAGCTGCACACGCTGATCTCCCCTTCATCTTCCTCCTTGACTACCCAAGCAGAGAGATATCCAGCCTCTTTGTCAGGTATCCATACATACTTTTTGGCTGCAAATTCGGCTGCTAAGGCTGCATCACCGGCTGCTCCTCCTGGTGGAGCTACACCTATCCTTGATGGTCCTGAATCATCTTTATCTGCCGTGCGTGTGCGAAAGATCGAACCCATACTGATCGTCTTGTGAAGCTGTGGATGCAATCGACGTATAGTCTGGCCCCCAGATCGTGGCGAGGGTTCAAGAAGCAGGACCCGGCTCGACTGCCCTTGCACGATAATGGATCAAGTTTTGGCTGCAAGTGTGCGTACATAGAATGGCTCGGACCTTAGAAAGCCCCTTTCCTTCTTTGAATAAACAACAATAATTTACCTCTCCTTTCGCCCGAGGCACAGGACCAGTGTGCAAGACGCGACAGGGGTATACGGCAGCAAGCTCAACTCATCTTCCTCCTTGCGCGTTGACATCACGCGCTGATCATAGCAAAGTAACACACGCTCTCACAGATTTTCTGTCCTTAGCGGGGAAGAGAAAGAGGGCGGGCGAAAAGATCTAATCGAAGAAGTGTGCCTTTCATGATTGGCCCAATTTGTTTTTGGTGAGCTTGTATCTTTCTCACTCACTCACTCGTGCGTCCTGCTCTCCTGGCATGCCTTTGCATCTTCAGCAGCACAAGTCCTATCATCCTTACAGTAGGGATAACATTGACAGAGTACGACGAGATGAAGAAGTGGCCCGATTGGCAGAGGAAGGCAAAGAGCAGCAATCACTCCTGGCTGAGTCAGAAGCTCGTCTAGAACTACTTAAAAGCAAGAGGCACAAACACAAGGGAGAGGATGGCGATCGACTTAGAGCTGCAGAAAAGGAATTGGACGGGAAGAAGGGTGCTCTGGATACATACGATCAGAGGCAGAGGGAGAAAATCGGATTAGATGCTCGACCCGGCCAAGAAGAAGGCAGTGATTCTCATCTAGACAAGAGCGGACACATCAATTTTTGGGCCAACCAGGAAGGAGTGCGAAAGAGGCAAAGGAGCGAAGGGAAGGATGTGGTCTCTGGGAAAAGGCGTGGTAATAGTGATTACGAAGCAGAAAAGAATGCAGAAAAGCAAAAGTGGGAAGAGCAGAACACAATGTTCTTGGGAAAGCCAGCTAAAGAATTGCACCCTTGGTATCAGAATGAAGATTTGCAGAGCGGTGAAGAGCAAAAGAAGTCGCATGAACAGAAGTTGGAAGCAGCGTGAGTGTTCGCTCATCGTAGCACTATAATCATATTTTATTGCTCAGCTAATGTTAGATTCTTGCACAGATACAAGGACTCGATGATCAAGAGAAGTCATGACCCCTTGAAAGCCATGCCGAGCCTTAGCGCTCACCAAGAGGAAGATGTTTACAGAGACAAAACATCTTCATCAAGCAGGAGAGATGACTTGCGTTCCAAGGCCGAGGATCGAGAAAGGACTGAGCGCGCGAGGACAGAGGCGCTACTCGCATCGCGGAAAGCTGCTGCAAGTGGGTTCAAGATCGAAGAAACACCCACACCTGCTCGAGATGGATATCATGATCAGTTCTATAGGGAAGACGTCAGGGCTGCAAGGGGCTGGAGGCAGGACGATGCAAGGTCAGAGCAGGATTTTCAAGATGGCCCGGATCTAGACCATCCGGGCGATCCTACGAAGAAAGGAAAGACAGAAACTGGCGAGGGGATGGGAGAGCATCCAACCACTATAAAGATGGAAAGGACAGGAGACGAGATTTCCGGTAAGCTTGCTGCACCTCTTCGTCCGCTCGATGGAAATGCGCAGATGAAGCGAGATGACAGCAATTCCAGCATCAGCACAGAGAGTTCTGTGGGTACTGATGATGGTAAGAGACGGCCTCGAGAGTCCATGTACCCGGCCATCTTTGGAGAAATGATCACCACTGTACTTGAGAAGGAGAGCTATCTCTTTACAGAGCGAGAAAGGACCCTTCTCAACTCTTTCTTTCAGATGGATTACGAAGCTCGTCATCTTCTCGCTCGGTTGATACAACGACGCAGTAATTGGCATAGAGTCGACAAGCTAAAATATGATTTTGATGTCAAAGACAAGGTCGTAGCAGTGTCAAACTTGTGTAGACCGGTGGAAAGCACTGCCAATCTTACCGAAGAGGAGAACGATGAAGTAGACACGCCTACCCGATTCTGCCTCAGTGAGCATGACATGGACGGGGGAGACGAAGAAGCGTTGGGTCTGCTCAGTCTAGAGGAGTTGAAAGTGTTAGCCAAGAAGATGAATCGGCTGAAGGGATCGACGACGACGACCAAGGCATCCATCATTGCCTCTCTACGCACCACAAAGTCGCAAGGTACTTTGCACGGCTTTGCTGCGTCTGTCAAAAAGTCCGACAATCAAAGCAACCTCGCTTTTCCCATCAAATCGCAATCTGCTGTGCTTGAACAGCAAATGAGGGAGATCATCGGTGGTTGCGTTCGAGTATGCCCTCGAGCGCAAAATCTGATCAATCGGGTGGCTCTAGTGTACTATCGTGGTGCGGAGCTGGGTGGCTCTGCTCTTACCACAGCCGTCCTGTCTCGAAGTAGGAAGCGGCAGTACCCAATGTATACTTGGCAACGCAGTCCGGGTCTCTTCGCCTCACGCAAACACCTGATAGCCATGGAGCAGGCACTCAGTCTAGAGGTGAAGATGGACGAGCTGATCGAGTGGGACGGTAGCAAGGAGGCGCTCTTTAAAGCCATGAAGATATTTGAAAGTATCTACGACGAGTGGAAAGACGCTGTTAAGGAAGGTCAAAGTTTGGCGGAGGGAGTTGGTGCAACAATAGATCGTCTCACCTACCATCGAATGCGCTTTCACCCTGGATGGCCTTTGACCAGAATCGTGTACAAAGGAGTGTCAGTCCTGGCTCGCTTTCACCAACACAAACGAGAAGCAGAAGTACTGAAGAGCCTGCTTGATCAGAGAATATTTCGAAGGGGCAGGCGAGGCGATTGGTATGATCGTCTGGCTCTTATTACTGCACAGTATCCTGACTCGACAAAGGTCAATGAGATTCGAAGAGCAAAGCGAGAAGCGTTGTCTATCTCCGTCGAAGGAATTCAAGATCCAGACACGCATCTCATCTATCATGACACACTTCAACGTCGGATCACCCGACTAGAGAGCCAGTTAAAATTGCCTTTTGCCGAAAAGCACGACTTCTCTTATGCGAAACTGAAGAAGTGTGAAGAGCGAATCTTTAACGGGATTCGCCTGGACAGGATGGTCAACACCAAGAGTGGACTCTTTGGGACCACGTTTGTGGACTCAATTGATGCAAAAGCTCGGCCAAAGACAGGAAGGAAATCATCCGATTCATCGAATAGCAGCAATTCCTCCTCCTCTTCTTCTGACAAGATTACTTCAGGCTTTCAAATCCGTAAACGATTGCACAAGATTGTCAAGGTGGAGAAAGTCAAGCCCTCGATTCCGAGCGTAGTAAAGGGTGTCGAGGATAACGTTGACGAGACGATGGATACTAGTGGGGAAGTGGAGATGCAGACGGACTCTCGTCAGGTGAAGAGGGATATGCACAGTGTTTGGCGCGGTTTGGATAACGAACCGTGTCGAGTGGAAATGCTCGTCTTGCAGCATTACGAGATGGAAGGTTACAAAGGGTACCACTGTGAAGGTGGCATCCTTACCATGCTTTTTGCTCTTCTCATGTGGGATGTCCTGTTCATGCCGCTAGCGGGAGTGTTTGAGACACCTTATCAAAGGCATCCACTCGATTTGAGTGAAGATTCATTTGCCATTGTTCGAGGTCCTATGATTCGACAGCGACTCAGCGACATCGAAGAGTTGGGTGGACTGGACTACATCAAAGAGGCCGACGAGCGAGAACGCCAGAGAAGGACCTGGGCGGTAGGATGTAAGTGGGATCGGTACCCACAGGAGGATTTGCTGGAGATAGCAGAATGTATGGGAGGAAGGGCATTGGCACTGATCTGCCAGATGCTGTCGGAAGAGTGGGAAAAGATCAACGCTGGTCTACCAGATCTTTGTGTCTGGAGGTATGGGGATAGGAAGGTGAAGTTCTGTGAAGTGAAGGGACCTGGTGATCGACTGAGCGAGAAACAAAAGCTATGGATCGACATTCTTCTCCGAGCTGGTCTTGATGTAGAAGTAAGCTTGGTGGTGGAAGAAGCCAAGAAGTGAAGAGGTGGAGAGGTGAATACTTAAGGAAGCAGGATTTTTTTGTAGTAATTTCGTCATTAGCAGCAGCAACACATGTATTTTAGTCATCTTCCCTGTTACAATGCGTAGTAATGCAGCATGTGCAGCCAAAAGTGTTTGCCTATGAGAGAGTGGTAAGGCCAAGGTCGGCTTTGACGCTCGGCCTGATCTGAGCGTTCATTCGCAGTGACCACTAGTACAGTGTGCTTGGACTGATTCCTCTAAGATTCTTCTTGCAAGAGATTATTAAGTAGGGCAGGCAATCTTAATTAGGGCCTCCACGCTCAGAAACGCGCCGTGAACCTTTTGACGCGTTGAGGAAAAGTGTTATAAATGCCATGGCTGTCTGATTGGTAGTACAGTAGAACTTCCCATATCTTATACGCGCGGGACCGAGCGATTTCTATCAGTTATGGGGATTATAGAATATGGGAATTCAATTTGACAGGAAGCAAATCGTTCCAAGACCAGGTTTTAGAATTGTGATTACTGAAAAAGGGAGTAAGATAAGCCGGAATACAAGAATTGCGCATTACAACTTAGAAATTCAATATAAAATACTTCCACGTGTAAGTCCTCATATCTTATAATCACTAGTAGGATTATTTCAGATCTCATAAGTTAAAAGAAATGGGGATTTTCCTTTAAAACACTAGGTCCCGATTCTGTACGGCCAGATTTCAATAAGGTATGGGAATATATAGAATTTGAGGGTATAAGATTAGAGAAGTTCTACTGTATATAGGAATACATACATGCCCTGCCAGACTTACACTGGTCAGCAGAGATTGTCAGGTAGTACAGCAAGGAAACACTGCTCTTTTCCTCCTTTGCGAGAGTCTCACGTAGCTACAGGGCTAGCCACACCAGCAGACAATGGGCAAGGACGCCAATGCCGACTCTGCTGCACCGAGAAGAGAGCTGAGAGAGCGAACAAGTCTGCCGCCATACCGACCACGCCCAGCCTTGACTTCGAGTGATCGCGGAAAAGCAAACGCAGAGATACGACGACGGAGGGAGGTAGAAGCCAATATGGTCTTTACAGAGGCAAACGACCTACACATGATTGGAAGCAGTTGCGGCGTAGTCTTGTCTGGTGGTACGGCCTCTGAGGGAGATAACGACGAGATGGAGAATGGGACGCTGTTCCACAATCCGGGCGAAAAGTACTCGCAACAGAGTGACAGCGCCGAGAAATTGGGATCGAACGAGGGCGGATCAAGCTCGGTAGCGCAACGTGACATTTGCGGCAGTGAGGACATGCAAGACGAGCAAGACGTTACTTTGGAGTTAGGGGTGGCAGGCTTTTTGCTGCCGGAGCAGGACAAGCACAACACAACTTCCACAGTCCAACAGCCGTCAAAGGCAGAGTCGATGCGAGAAGCAGTCTTGATGACATCCACTCCCTGGACCAGGACTTCGCAGGGTGAAGATGGTAAGATTGAACCAGT
Organism: Exobasidium rhododendri; assembly: GCA_026210745.1. Taxonomy (NCBI): domain Eukaryota; kingdom Fungi; phylum Basidiomycota; class Exobasidiomycetes; order Exobasidiales; family Exobasidiaceae; genus Exobasidium; species Exobasidium rhododendri. The sequence goes on from CP110630.1 coordinate 4,598,339, forward strand.
TTTGGAACTTCATAAGGACAGGCTGGAGGGGCCAGATGAGAGCATTCAAGGCGGTGCTGGACGCTCTGAACTCACGCTATCAGAGACAGCCGCAATAAAGTTGCCAGTAGCATCAGCATTTCCACTACCAAGCATTAACCGGACTCGAGACAACTACGACTTTGACTCGGATGATGAGTTCGACGTTGATGGTGATGACGATCTTTGTGCGCAATTGGCCTTGAAAGAGGTTTCGGACTCGAGGTCACGACGCAATACCTCGGCTATGCTTGCGGCAGAGGCACTTGCAAGAGTGAACGTCGACGAATCAAGCAAAGACCTGGATGGCTTCGAAGTGGTAGATATGAACAGGCAAAAGTATCCAGAGACTGATGGGTTCCGATGGGGCAATGACAAAGTGATACAGCTGGCAAAGGAGGCCATTCAAACCGGTCAAAAAATCGTGGCCAGAATCAAGAAAGAAACGGAAGCGATGGAGAATCCGTTGGATTTTGATCTCCATCCATCATCGCAAGGCGCTCCCGTACAAAGCGCTCAACAGTCGTCGTCATCATCACAGCCTGTACTGCGATCGGCTTTGGCTCCCATGTCTGCTTCGAGATTAAATCAGACAGTGACGCCGCGCTTGTCACCCGAAGTTCAAGGAGTCGCCTTGGGCAAGCGCAAGTTTTACGGGCATGCCGTAGAGATTAGCGATGCGATGCTGTCAACACCGGTTCGACCTGCTCCGTCCTTGCAGAACAATACTCCCGATCGAATGTCTAGTCAACCATCTTTTTCGCCGAGCATTCAGACCCCTCTACGAAGCAAAGGACCGCTTCGACTAGGCACTACACACCGCTCGACAACCTTTCAGGGTACTCCTTCCGGAATGAAGTCGTCGTCTGCTGTGACGTCAAAGCCAGTTCCTTTGAACACTCCGCGTACTCCTCGCCTCTCCTTGGGCATAACCCCGAGAAGAGCAACCTCTGGGTCTGTTCCTCGTTTCAAGACGCCATTTAAAGACCCAAATCGTTGCTTTCAACAGCTTAGTGACGGCAGTCAACGATCGTCTGAGCTCTCAAAGACCCCATACGGCTCTTCTCTGCAGGACCCTTTCTCGCCCTCTTCGACGAAGTCAGTACACTTGGTGACGCCTGCTCCCAAATCATCTCCGAAAGTCATCTTCAATTTAGACAAGGGCGAAAATGAGCGCCAGACCTACCGGTCAATGGGCTTTGAGCCAGAGGGTACGAGCGACCGTCAGATTCGCAGTCAGCTAAACAAGGAAGAGTACGACTCCATCACGCAGATCTTAAACGAACCCAAGAAGGCAAGACGCTACGCCTTCGAATTGGGAGGAGGATACTTTGGGGTATCTAGCGCACATGGGATGCTCTTGGCAGAATCGACGACAAGCGGTGGCGACATTCCTCGCTCATGGGTGGAGAACCACTGGATCTTCATCTTGTGGAAATTGGCTGCATACACGAGACATGTCCTCGACTATCGCTTTTGGCACTGGGATGAAGTTTGTCGACAGCTCAAGTACCGATTCGAGAGGGAAGTCAATCGCACGCACTGCTCCGCTATAAAGAGAATACTACGACAAGACAGGCCTTCGACGAGCTCGATGGTGTTGTGCGTCTTTGAGATCGAAGATTCCAAGACGTTTATAGGAGACGAAGGCGAGGAAGTCGAAGGCCAAGCTCTTATTCTTACGGATGGTTGGTACAAGATCAGAGCATCTATCGATACAGTTCTTGCCTCAGCCATCGAGCGAGGGAGAGATATCTTTGTTGGTGGACCCTGTATCAAAGTAGGAACAAAGTTGGCCATTCAGGGTGCTCAATTGGACTCGGATACAAGCATGAGAGACCCGGTAAAGGCGTTTGATCTGGTGACTTTGGCACTGGGAGGAAACTCGGCCAAGCTAGCTAAATGGGACGCAAGACTGGGATTCGTAAAGGAGCCGTTCATTTCAACGGTACGATCGTTGAGTGCTTTGGGCGGGAATGTGCCCCTGATGGACATTGTCATAGCACGCATCTATCCTCTTGCCTTTACTGGAAGCGATGTGTGTCCAGGCTATAAGTCCGAAGCAGGACAATATCCCGAGTGGGGAGCAGAGGAAGAGCAGACTCGTAGAGCGCAATGGCAGACTTATCAGGAAGAAGTGCGTCAAGAGGTTCAAGGAGAAGCTCAGGCTAGGTTGAAGCCATTGCAGCACATTTTAGAACAGCTGGAGCAAGCCTTGGAAGGATTCGATGGGAGCTATGATGAAGGTGAGTGAGCTAAAAGTGATGACAACATCGCCCTTGCAATGTAAATCTGACCCTCGTATGACTGTTCGCAAAAAGGCTTCCGAGAAGAGTCGTGTGAAGACATGCTCGATGCCATCATTGAGGCCGGTGACGCATCGTCGTATCTGCGAATGGCTCAGTTCATTCCAACCCTTCGAAAGCTTGCCAACAAGAGGTATGAAAAGGAGTTGGAGAAAGTCGGATGGCACTTCATCAATTCATCAGTAGAAACGAAGGTGGGAGTTCGCAAAGTTCGAAGTTTTCGCTATGTTCGATTTCGAGATGCAGAACCGAAAGATTACAATCAAATGGGAGAGACCGTCTCTGCCAAACGTTTACAGTGTGAAAGACAACCAATACTGAAGATTTGGGACTATGATGAGATGGGAAGCAGGGAGGATCGACGATTTCACCTTCAAGAAGGTGGCCACTATCGAGTGAGTGTTCTAGAGAGAAGTGCCCTTTTCTTTCCCCCTTTGCCCCTTGCCTTGCCCATTTCCTCGCTTAACGTGCATACTCTTTCCCGTATTCAGGTGACCAACTTGACGCCTACAAAAGTAAAGGCTTGGGCCAAACCAGACGAGGCCGATGAAATCCACCTCTCGGCTGGACAGAACTCGAAATGGAGAAGGGTCAACGTAGTAAGCTGATTTTGACACACGGAAAGAATAGAAGAAAGACGAGAACACAAAAGAACACACACATGCATGCACATACACAAACCACTAAGCAAATTCATCTCATTCTGTACAAAACATTCACTCACTCTTTCCCCCAACACAAGTTCGCCACCCAATGAACAGACACAACTTACACTCCTGACTACGTTTAAAACAAAGGGCGTGATCAGATATCATGTGAAGAGCTTATTTACAGAAGTGCTGCCATCTTGTTGACGTCGCAGGACCTTACTGACGGCCAGCTCGAAATCCTCCTGGCTGACGTGTTGCCGCCTCTCTCGCAGAGCATACATTCCTGCTTCTGTGCAGATACCTCGCACTTCTGCACCAGAGCATTGACCCATCTTTTCGGCCAGCGCTCTCATGTTGATGCCACGTTGAAGCGACATCTGCTCACAGTGCAAGAAGAGAAGGACATCAGAGGTCAGTGGCGATGAAGACGATGAGGCAGCTCGCCGTCTCGTACTACGCACCTTTCGCGAATGGATTCTCAGAATCGACACTCTGGCTTCCGGTCCGGGCGGTGGGAACTCAATCTTTCGATCAATCCGACCAGGTCGCAAGAGAGCGCTATCTAGAATATCGATCCGATTGGTGGCCATAATGACCTTTATATTCTTCGTACCCTCGAATCCGTCAAGCTGGTTCAGTAGTTCCAGCATGGTTCGTTGAACTTCCGAATCACCTCCTCCACTGCCTCCTTCCCCCCGAGAGGATCCAATACTGTCTATCTCATCCATAAAAATGATGGAGGGGGCATGCTCCCTTGCCATGACAAACAATTCTCGCACCATTCTGTTGAGCAAGAAAAAAGTGGAGAGGGGAAAAGGGGCTTTAGCGATTGCCCTGTGCCCCTTCCTTCTATCTCGGACCCCGCGCACTCACCTACTACCTTCTCCAATGTACTTCTGTACCAGTTCTGAACCACTAACCCGGATGAATTTACAGTCTGTGTGATGAGCAACAGCTCGTGCCAACAGCGTCTTTCCTGTACCAGGAGGTCCGTACAGCAAGACACCCTTTGGCTGCGCAATACCGAGACTCTCGAACAATTCTGGATGCTTGACTGGCAGTTCGATGACTTCTTTGATTTCCTTGATTTGGTGATCTAATCCTCCGACCATTTCATACGTCGAATCAGGCACCTTTTCCACCATCATCAGAGACACCAGAGGATCAATCTTGTTCGGCAAGATCTTGTGAAGTTGATATGAATCCGAACGTAGGGCGACCCGAAGAGAAGGGAGAAGGGCAGTCACATCTATGTCGGCAGCGAATTCAACCACTGCAAGTGCGACAAAGATTGCGTTGAGAAACATCGTCTAGCTGGCCGCTGGTGCACTCCTACTCACTGTACTTTCCCTCTGGCTGCACCTTCACAAGGACCTTTTTCCTACCCATGACCTTGACGACCTCGCCTACATAGCTACCTGGTTCTTGAAGCAACTGCAGCTCCTCCCTCAATAGCCTCACTCTGGCATTCAATGTATTCCTCTGGGCTTCGAGTCGGCGGAGATTTTGTGTTCTTTCGTTTATGAGAAGCTCCTGCGATGCACAAGACACGAAGGATGGTAAGCAAGTGTTTACTTCGACGACCAACTTGCCACACTTACGTATGATTGTATCTTGGACTGGTAGAAGCTTTGGATTCCCAGAGCGGGAGCTGTGACACCCTGCAATGCAGGTGGAACACCTACAGTTCCGGCGTGAACTGTAAGGGCTGCAGCAGTGGTGGCAGCCATGACGTTCCTGATGTTGAGATGCGGGTGATGGAGGGTCGTATTAGGCGGTATCGACGAGCACTGGTGGAGATCCGACAGAGGTCCTTAGTGGGCTTTATCGATTGCGCGTCCTTTGCCCACGTGGTTGATCGACGCCCTTACGCCCCGCTATATATGTGTAGAAGTGAGTTTGATCAGAAACATTGGACAGACTCATTCTCACAGCAATAGGACCCGGAGCCGGCCTGTACAGGGGCAAAGGTGCAGGAGCATGACGCAGAAGAGCACCGTGGGAAAGCGGATCGTCTCCGACAAATCTCTGTGCCTAAGCTCGCATCATTGCCTCGTTCGGTCTTCCAAACTTCTTACAATCTCACTGAACTTCGTTGCAGGGGGGCGGAGCGCGCAAATCTCTCATCACACCGGTGGCGCCAGTTGACGCAGGTCCACATTGAACTTTTTCTCTCTTCTTAAAAGGTGATCTGTTTCGCACATAGTAAGATCGCTCGAGGCGAATGAGCATTCATCGTGCAGCAGTCGAGCGTAGGCGCGTATGCAGTCTACTGTCATGGAGTGGATTTGTGGATTCCAATAAGCTTGGCTCTTTCTCACTGGGGCTTGCGTTGAGAGCTCGAGGGTATAGTCGACGCTGCAGGAGGAGGCATACTTCACTGATCTTCCTCCATTCACCCCCCCCCTACGTTCGTCCTCTTTGCCAGGTCATCACCTATCGCACACACACACGTTGTCTATCGTTCTCCTCCCCGCCCCCCCCCCCCTTGATTCTCTACCGTGCTTGCACCTCCTTTCTTCTCTGCGACACCACTCAGATCGTACCAGTCGCAAGTAGAGCATCAAGGATAGATATGGTCAGACCCAAGAGCAATCTTTACCTTCCCCTCCTTCCCTGTACACACGAAATGGAAAGAGGGGGAGATCAACTGCCCGTGACGCCCATCAATCGGTCATTCTCCGCAGTAGATACCGACTCCTTTGTCACGGCCATCTTGTCACCCAGTTCCCGCAATGTCTTTGCTGCCCGCGCTCGTGCTCGCAGTCGAAGTGATTGCCCCCAACCCGCTTCGACGGCAGCAGCGTTGAATGCTGCTGCGAATGCTATCCACTACTCTCCCTCTCTCGATTCTATTAGTACAGCTGGATCGGGCGAAACCAAAGTCGAGTCGAATGTCTCACCTCTTAAAAGGAATGAAGAGTATGGAGAGACGAAGGCAAGTGCTGTGCTGAACAATCAGCCAATGTATGGTGAGTAGAGAGGAGTCGTCTCTTTTTTATACGACATTGCAGCTTAAGAGGACGTACCTGGCGACCGTCTCTAGATTCACCCTCTTATGTCCGTCGCACTCGCTTGCTCTCTTCCGCTGGAGCAGCTCTGAATGCAGTTCCTCAAGACACTGTGGCTCAATTGACTACGCGGAGTATTCGCAAGACTACGGTGCCACTTCCAGCTTCTCCTCAGCAGGGCAAGAACGAGCTCGTACCTCAGACGGGTAGCATTCGAGGTAGATCCAACACGCTATCGGTAGCCATCCCTTCCCAACAACATATCGCAAAAGAGACTCTCGGATACAATGATTGTATCGCACCAGCCATTCGAGTGAGACAGAACCGACATCATACTTTGTCCTACTTTGATCTCAGTCGCGATGAAGGTCCAGACGCCATCTTCTCGGCCAATGATGTTGTTGTGGCCCCAAGTGCTGCTCTTCTTGGCCCATGGTCACCATCATTTGTCCACACCGATAGTGGAAAAGATGATCACGATTCCGCACACGTAATGAAGGAGAATAGTCTAGCCTCTCTAGATTCTCGGTATGACTCGTCGCTGGAGACCTCTCCGGATAACAACGATCTATCTCTCACGCTGAGTACTTCGTTTTCGGAGAGTATCGACACTTCGCAAGACAACTTGAAGCCAGAGTCAATGGCGTGGAAAGAAGTACAGACCTTGAGCACCCGTGATGAAATGACCTGCGAGGAATCCCATGAATTTGCCGTAAAGTTCCAGGAAAACATCACGGAGACTCGTCTAGCCCTCTCGAAGGCTAGTCATAGTACTGTGGGGACGTTGCTCGCGCCGACGTCAAGGGACTTTATCGGTCGCCGCAAGAGTCACACTATGTCAGAAGTGGGCCATCGTACTCACTTGACTGCACCTTTCTCAAGAGAGCAAGCAACAGATCAGGACGTTTTTGGACCGACAAAAAGTGTCGACAGGCCTGACTCTCACTTCTGCATGGTTATCATGCCTAATACTCACTTCGAGCTCGCAGACTTGCTTGAGCAACAGACGGCAGCAGTAGAGACTGATCCCAGTCACAACTCTAAGACTGACAGCCTGTCAAGATTGGTGAAGCCACGACGTCTGACGGTGGGAGGGGCAGTCCCAACAGCACCAAGAGCACATGCAAGAATGGCACTTCACCAGCATCGTAAGCCGGAAAGTAATATCAAGGTCACTTATGGCACTGTAGCACAGGCCTCGAGTACGGTATTACTTGCCAAACAAGCTTCTCTTTCGCAAGATCAAAGCTTGACCGCCTTCCAAGAACTTATTCAAGACATCAAGAGGGAGCGAGCTGTACAAAGCAACGCTATTGCTATGATGACGCCAGCAGAGCCGGAGAGTATTGGTGCGGTACTAGAGTACAAGCGATGCTCTCCTACGAATCATGTTCCAGAGGAGAGTGGCAGTAAGAAGTGCGAATTGTGCGGAGCTGTGGCTCGAAGATTGACTGTACTGGAGCCGTGTGGACATTGTGCCTGTGCAGCATGCTGCTCTTCTGGTATCAATCAAGTCACGGCTACTCCTCCTAGGCCTCACACTTGCGCAGCTTGTCATACCCTCGTCGTTGGTATTACTCTTCGTAAAGGACCGGAGCGTGACGCAGGGGAAGTGTTCGACAGCAAAAGCCCACATTATCGGCCACGAACACCTTGTGCAGAAGAGCAGGAGTTCTATTACCAAAATACCCATCCTGTCTCTCCATCAAACTCGTTCCCTTGCATGAAAGGTGGAGACGGCATTCATCGACGTGAGAACACAGGTAGATCTCTTCAGGGCGTGCAAATGGGCAACAAGAGATTCCTGGAGCAAGTGGCAAATGAATTTGGTGAAACGACGTCTTCAGACATTTTCACGGAAGATTTATCGTTTTATCAAAGTCAACGCGCTCTGGAGCAGTTTCGACAGAATCAACAAGCATGTCAGATGCTCCCTTTTCCGACACATGATAGTGCTCCTTGTTCTAGTGAGAGAAAAGCAGCATGTGGAACTGAGAGAAAGGACCTCCGCAGCACGACACCTCAAGGCACATCCATTGTTCGAGTCGACAACATTCCCTGGACGGCGACGTACAATGATGTGGTTGAGTGGCTTCCGAAGCCCTCTGATGATGTGTTACCCAATAGTGACATCAGTCCGGCCGCTATCCATGTACCTGTGGATGTCTCGAGCGGTAAAACGTCGAATTGTTGCTTTGTAGAGTGCAAGGACAAAAGTGCAGCACAGAGACTAGTACGACACCGTAACAACTCTAGATTACTTGGCCGACCAGTCAGTGAGTCAGAAAGGAGAAGGAGAGCAAAATGGTGCTGTCTGCCTATTAAAGAATGATGTGAATACAACTTGATTCAGGTCTCATGATCAGCACGTTTGACGAACTGCTAAATGAGGTGATTGAAGAACCCCTCGAGGCAGTCACAGTCTAGATCTCCTTACATGCTTCTGCTCCTCAGATATTTCCAGCTAGAGCGCACTCGCTGTCTCTCAAAGATGACGAGTGTACCTTTTTTAATGCTGTTCATCTACGACAGCTTGTGGAGCTACTACGTCGAGGCGGAGCACAGCTGAAAGGACCACTCAAAATTGTAGATATGACGACCAGCATGATCCGACTGGTGCCAGCCAAGATGAGCACTTTACTGAGCGAGATGCGTGAGTGAAAAGACCTTTTTTAGTCGGCACCAAAGCCTCGTCTATTCCCATTATGCTGACAGAGTACCACTGCAGTATTTCATCGAGCTAAAGGTATGTAGCAATGCTTCATGGGCAGATATTGAGGGATGACTAAAGATCAAAATAACTGCACTCTCACAACTTCTCCTTGTTTACGTATCCCTTTCTCTTCCTCTTTCATCAGAAATCGTGTGCATCTGCATTGCTGCTAGTCAAGAGTTTTCTACCATTCGCCAAAGCTTGGATCGGTTGTTGTTGGCTTGCAGTAGCTGCGCCAGCTTCACTGTCGGTCAACGCATCGAGATTCTCGATTCAGCTAGAGGCACTTTGACGGCAGTGACACAAGTAAGAGGAAACAGTGCGTCCGTGTCGACGAGATCTGCAATTATTGCACCGCTTGCCCATGCATCTCGCGCTGCTTTGCCTGCGGTTAATAAGACGCCTGTGGCAACGAGAGTTGACCACCTACAGAAGTCACATATATCCAGCGATGGTGAGGTCGCCACGTCTCAGCAACGAGGACAGCAAGTACGCCCATCATCGTATGCTATCGACAGAAGTGTTTCAGCTACACAGTGGCCTCAACATGATACAGCGGCAAGCTCCTTTCCCTTTACGAAAGCGACGACCTCGAGTCAGATGGTATCGCCTTCATTCGAAATCTCCTCCAACAGCGAAAGTGCCCATCTTTCTTCGGCCCATCAGAATCAGCTACTGACAAGTCACCGAGAAGCAGCACTTCAGACCTTGCTCATCTATGGAGTGAAGCCAGGTGATGACGGAGAAAGCTTTCAAAAGATGGTCGATCAGCTGGCTCTGGTATTTGCAAAGCAAGCAGTGCTGCCCGGCTATCCTTCGCCGTGATCGATCCACGTTCAAGTCTCCCATTGCTGTTTCAGCTTCGTAAGATCACACCTCCTCGGCTTCAAGCGAGGTTGATCGCACATATCACTCAACAGTAGCACAATACTATCTTCATGTATATAGTCGATTGACAATTTCAAGATCGAACCTCTCACTGCCTGGACTGAACTGTACAGGACAGGACTTGTGGAAGATGCGCAGTGTATCGAGGCTGTATCGAGGCTGCTACCTACAGCTGCTCTGCCACCTTCTCTGCCCCTGCAAAGACGAGACTTTGAGGGTGAGTGCTGGGCACATTTGGGAATACACTTGCATCAAAGACGTGAAGGTTCGACGTTCCCCGTATCCTCATGCTGATAGGATCGACCGGGGTGCCCGGAGGTCCCATTCGGCAAGACGAGGAGCCGTGGTAGATTGGATTGGCGCGAGACCTGATGAATTCATCATAAGCCTTATGAGAGTGAAGGAAAACGAGACAGGTATGTCGACGGAAAGATGAGCCTCCTGACTTTCTCCTCCTTCTTTCTACTATATTTCCTACTCACATCGTCCGGTATTTGGTCTGCTTCTGCAAAGGGTGAAGGGCCCTGCAGCCTGATGCCGTCTATGGCATACTTTCCTTGTTTGTTGTCCCATCCAGGCACGTCTGCAGGGCTTATGTCGAAGTCTGCTTCTTCAAACAGACTCTTTGCTACATCCAGGGCGAACTTCACGCCTTGCCGGATCGTTTGTAGATCGTGTCGATCCTGCAAGTAGTTGAAGTCAATGAGAGGTGCATCGTGTGGATCGCTTGATTGCAGTGTCACGCTACCCTTGCTTTTCGGTCGAGTCAGGATGACGTAGATTCCCATGATCCCTCTCGGCGAATGGGACGGATTCTCGAGTTCGTCCAGGCCTTTGAAACGTGTTTGAGCCCATTCCAGCCAGTAGGTAGAAAAGAGGAGCTCGATGTTGCAGATACTAGAGCGCGGATCACTGCACTGCAGCTTAAAAGAGGAGGCGGAGGGCAAATTGTGGTCATGTCCGTCGATCTTCTTCTCCGTCGAGGAAAAGCGCAAGTCATCCGTGTTGAGCCACGCACTAGCTTCCATGAATCCAGGACTTGACAGCACGCCCGCTCCGTTTCTGGCAAAGTAATCATACAGATTACGCAGGAACTGTGGCAAGGCGTAGAGCCCGTCTGAAACGCAAATGGACGAACTGGAGTATGGGACCAGGAAGTGTAGAGGCACACCAAGATGGTCCTTCAGATTTTGACCAACGTCGGGCGACAGGAGGACGGGTCTGATCAAATGCTTGCTGAGTTCTGCTTCTGGCCCAACACCGCTCAGGAGCAGGAGATGAGGAGTATGGAGCACGCCGGCACACAGAATCACTTTCGAAGTTGCGTGCGCATAGAAGCGCCGGCCTAAAGAGAAGAAATACGTGTAAAGGCAGGTAAGTCAGGACTGGTGTGTGTTCAAAGGTAAAGGACTGACGCGGGTGCTTGCGTACCTTTACTGTCCTCAAAGTAGACACCTTTTGCGACCACACTATCGTCCGCTTTCTTTTCCAAATGGATCTTCGTTACTTTTGCTCCTGTGCAGAGCTGTCATGATGTACGCCATGGTCGGTACGCGTGTGAGCGTGAAAGGAGTTCACTCCATACAGTGCCAGCTCCATCTTCCACACAAACTCACCTTCATACTCTTTCTTTCCCTCAGTATCTTATCGGACAAGTACGCATTCCCTGCATGTACTTTCCTTCCATTCTTCGACATCGAAGACTGCAGTATAAATGAACCGCTGCCTATCGGTCCCCTTCCCGCTTCAGTGGAGTATGGATCGGAGTCGTTTCTCCTTACACCTTTTGCGTCAAGGACGGAGAGCACCTTCTCCGTCACGGGATATAGGTGATCCCTTCGTAGTGAGTATTCCCATGGACCTCGTGTTGGCTCTTCATTCTCTTCCGTAGAGCAGAGCAAGGATGTTTTTGTGTCGTGGCGGATTGGCAATTGGAAGCACCGTTGAAGACTCGAATGATTCCATCCTTGACAGCCATAGACTGTTTCCCACTCATCCAGCTCCCGGTCTGTGCCTCTAGTATATATTCCCGCATTGATTGCGCTTGACCCTCCAACAAGTCTGGAGAGGAAGATGTTCCCCCATTAAGAGTCAAGGTTCAGCGTCTAGATTGAGAGTCTGATCTTCGTGTAGACACGCATGATGCACACACCTTCCTGCAAGCACTTCTACATCTTTTCCACCCAAGCCGCTCTGTTCGACGGTCTTTATCTTGTAGCTGTACTTTGCGTCATTACTTCTCAAGATGGAGAAGAGTGGAATGGTCGAGATCAAATCATTCACTCGCTGACCTGCTTCCAACACGAGAATCCTTGCCTCCTTCTTCCGTTCACTCAGTCGACTTGCAATCACTGCTCCCGCTGTGCCCGATCCTACTACTATATAATCGTACTTCACTGCTTCGTTGTCATCTTCCACGCCGTCGCCATCATCCTGTTCACCCTGCACTTGTATACCTACCTGATTTGGTGTGTAGTCAAGGCGGCTCTCTGGCAGAAGAAGGTTCAGTGGGAAAGGCTTCCACAGCATTCCCACACCAGCAACCTGTCAACAACACCACCCTCTCTCCTTGTTGTGAGGATCAGGGGTGATACAAAAGACTAAGAGTGAAGCAAACTGCGCAGAGAAAGATCAATCACGGAGTATAGAATAGAAAAACCGACTGTTAACTTGCCTAGCTTTCTAATCAGTCGCTCTTAAACTGCGAACACATCTGCTTGCACTGACTAGTGCGGGTGAATAAGGTTTACCGCTATCTCGTAATCTACAGAGATCCACGCTTCCTCTCGGTCAGTGCCACGTCAACGGTCTTTTCTCCCTGCTCTGCTGATTATTGATTACAACATGAATAGAGATAGACCCAACAGATAGGTACAAGATGGGAAAGAGTGTGGATGCCGGTGCAGGATCGTATAAAGAGCATACATCAGCTAGGAAGCTCAGAATATTAACGAGATCGATCAAGAGAGAGAAGGAGCGAAGGGTGCGGCGCTATCGAAGATTACTTGGGAGGGGAAAACGAGAGGCGGTCATCGACTACTCGGCCAGAGCATTCGAGGAGCGCTTGAAGAATCTGGTCACTTTACTTGGAGTCCCGTGATGGGCTTCTCTGTTGTCGCTCGTCTGGCTTCTGTTCTCACTGCTTTCCCTTTCACTGCTCTCATTACTGTCTCTTAGCCTTGGGTCCCTGACTCTTCCACTTGAAGTCGCAGCTAGGACTCCAGTCCCACGTTCTGCGACGACGTCCTGCTGCTGATTCGGTTGTTTGTGATTTCCACCTCCTTGAGAAAGCGGCATTTCGGTGTCGGGTGATTTCCCCTTTGCTGTAGTAAAGGCAGGTGCTGTGCTACTTATGCCGCTTCCATCATCATCAAAAGTGTGCGATTGGGCTGTTGCCGAGACGGGGGAAGTTCCAGCTAGTGGGCTGTTCACTCGAGCTGGCGTGCTGAACAGATCGTGAGCCCCTTCTCCTTCGATAAGAGCCGATTGATCGTGCTCGCTAGAATCAGCACGATTTTCAGCTGAGAAGAATCTGGGAATCAAGGTGCTCTCTCCTACTACATCGTTGGCTCGGTAGGTACCTCGATTAGCAGGTAGTCCTTCTGCCAAGGTGCTCAGAAAGTGATTGTTCAAGGGTGTTCTAGCGTCGTTGAAGTTTGGACTAGTAGTGAAGCCATGGTGAGGAGGTGAGGGGGTTCGGTGATGATTAGAGCTGCCTGTGGTATTGGTGTTGATGTTGATAGGCGCTGACGGAAGAAGTGGAGGTGTTTGGGTCGACATTGGTGCATCGTACATGAGCTCTTCTTCGTCGTCCTCTTCTCTCTCATCGAGTGACAGTGTTGAAGAGCGTTGCATGGGAGAGACGACGTTGCGAAGGGCATGGCCTGAGGCTGTGAGATCTAAAGGTGTATCGGCAGACGACGGCAACAAGGGAGTCCCCGAAGAAGTGACTGTATCCTGAGGAAGTGACGCCAGAGGTGAGTTTGGATTGATGACATGCATGTTGGAAAAGGGGGACACAACGTCCTCTACCATCGGAGTACGGATGTCTGCGTCGTTTGAAGTAGCACCGACACCAGCTTGCGCTTCCTGCAGAAGGGTCTGTTGCCAAGCTTCATCTTCTTCCACGTCAGCGTTCAAGTCGGCAAACGTCCTGCAAAGCGGGCAAGAGAAACCGGGATGATGCTGCTCGATCAAAGGGCGAATACACTTGAAATGAAAGACATGTGAGCAGGGTGCAATGAACAGCGCTTGACAGACTGTGACTGAAAAGAGACCTGCACGTCGAAGAGGTGAACAAGATGAGACGGAAATCCACAAAGGTACTTTCCACCCATTGTCATACTCACAAATGCAGCAATCTGTCACATTCATCGATTGACGGTTCGTCGGCAATCCCGTAGTAGCAGCTGTCTTACCTGCACCAGGTTCAGGCAAAGGAGAACCTTGTAGAGCTCTTAGCTGACGAAGGGCGTTCACGTTGAATTGATTAGCACCCCTTTGCCATCCTCTATTTAATTCCACCCTCATCTTCACACATCGATAGATCTCTTCCGTGCCCCCTTGGTAGTCTACTCCCAGTTGCACCACGTCTCCATCCTTGACGGGAAAAGACTTGCTCTCAATGTTAGGATGAGAAAGTCGAATGTGATTCAAAAAGGTGCCAGAACTAGACTTCGTATCGCGAATGAAGAACTGGAGGTGTACAAACGAGCAAAGATTAGCATCATTGTCCCTTTTCCCCCGCTTCTCCAACACCTCTCTCTTCAACGACTCACCTTCCCGCCTGCCTCACACCATATCTCCGCATGACCTCGACTGACAACCTTGCTCTTGAAAGCAACACGACCGGAGTCTACTCGACCCCCACCACCTGCCGAGCTGGGAATAGCCCCACCTCGAGCACCTGGAACACCTGCTGATGATGTTGGAGATAATGTCGAGCCACCGGCAGCCGTACTACCAAACATGGAAGAATCACCACCAACGACCCCACTCGCAGGAGCTGCAGGCACGGATTCAGCGTTATTGCGGACCGCACTCGATGAAGAAGGAGACGCTCTATCGGTGAAACGTCCAATTTTGACTGCAATCGATCCCTCGACAAGATCTCGCTCAATCGGCTCAAAATGTAAGGAGCGGGTTGCTTCGAGATGTGGCACCAAGCGAATTCGATGAGTGCTTCGTACTTCAGTGGTATTATTTGGTGTGCTTGGCGTGATTGCTGCATTTCGCATCGCACCGTTGCCCGAATCATGGTTGCTGTTCATTAGAGCCAATGAAGCTGTTGCACCCTCTGCGTTGCTCAAGCCTTGAGCGTTGTGTGAGCTCGTACTTGGCAACACTGCTAACGTTTGTGAAGCAGTAAGAGCAGATCCTCTGCCTGATTGATTGTTGCTACTACTGCCAACAGCATCGCTCTGGGCGTTGTTGGTTTGATAGGCTGAAGCCGCAGAGTACGCCTCGTTTGCAGCAGCCATGTTCTTGCCTGCTCCCTGACTGTATCTTCGGAGATAGCGACCAATGGCATTTCCGCCGCCGCCGCCGCTGCCACTGCTGACACCACCATTAGGTCCTTGAGAGCTGTTTGTTCGTATCATCGAAGGGAAACCAGATCCATTCAAAGGTTCTCCACTTCCACTCATTTGATTTCGAACATTCGAAGAGCTGGGAGAAGAAACCATGCCGGATCTCCTATTTGCTTCCCCAGACGCATTGCCATTAGAGGGAAAGGCAAGCCTCGAGGGTGAATTGCCACTGTCAGGCGATGTGATTCGGTTGACTTGGGAGGACGAATTACTGCGTGGAAGACCGGATCGAGCTACCAAGCTCATTCGACTCCGATTGACAGGTTGATTACTAATATTCCTCAGATCATCAGTAGAGGCGGCGTAGTCACTTCCTGTGCCAGTAGGTAGACCTTGTCTATCTCGGCTATTTGTAGCTGTCCTTGGTCTCCTTCCAAAAGCTCCCAGAAAGGACGCAGTGGAAGCTCCGTTCCCAAATGATGACGACGAGTGTTGCGGTTGAGGGCGACTCGAGGACATCTTTGAAAATTTCTCTGCGCCCTCAGTCTCGGCTCCGCGGTGATACCGACCGGACTACGATTCAGGCTTGCTTCTGTATTTGTCCGTGAGATCACTGTGCTTTTTCACCTCGAATAGAAAGTATTGGGTACGTATGCTTGAAGATGTGAGAATTGATGTAAAGGTATCACTAGTTCTGGCGATTTTTACCTCAGTGCAAGCTCGATCCGGAAGCTGTAGCGATTGGTTTTAGAGCTACTAGGAGAAACTGTTGCCTGGGTGACTACGAGGGGTGGAAGGACAAGGATGTAGAGGCAGGAGGATGAAGTGAGCGTGTGTGCGGGAGGAGATGAAGGTGATCGGCACGCAGATCCGATGATGATGAACGCCGAACGTAGCGAGCGATACAAGGAAATTCCTGATCCACGCCAGGGTAGATAGATAGCCTACAGATGTACCTTCCGTTGCATCATTCGTTTGCTCTACTTGAGAATTAGAATCTCTTTTACTTTCCTCTTCTTGTATTTCTACCGAGTGGTGATTCTTGTATCCCTTTTCTTCTCCCTTCTCTCTCCCAAGATTCGACCTTTTCCTATCGCACAAATAATATCGCAGCCGCGAGCCACATCGCCTTTGAAATCCACGCTAAGTGAAGGTATCTATAAGGTTGACTTTAGATTTGGGGTGCTCAGCAAGCAGAGAGAGAGGGGCTTTCCTACGTACATTTGTAACAGAGAGGCAAGTTCGCTCTTCAGCATCGCTACAGTGTCATCCCGTAGCTCTTATCTACTGGCTATTGACACACGATTTGTCGTAGCGAGTATTATTGCGCATCCGCGAAGACAATCTGGCAATGAGGCCCAAGAGCATTTGCATGCGCCTAGTCTGTTCTCAGAAGATAGGTCATGGAAGGCGGTGAGCAGAGGTAGGAAAGCCTTGCATACACGCCGCCGCCAAGATTAGAAGATTCCTCCATGTTCATGAAGAGGGTGTCTTAAAAGAAAATGAAGAGTACAGAGGATTGTAGGGCGCCCCGAGGGTATAGAAGAATTGTGTTTGTGGAAGGTAAGAAGAGGAGGCGATTTACCTTCACTTGGCCATTTTGATGATCTTCTCGCGAAGACAGCCTGGGTAAGAATTCATGAGGTGCGCCAACGATCGAAGATCCTCGCTGTCAAGCAGTGATATGGTCATCTTTGGTGCTCCCTTGACACCAAACGTCTTGATCTTTTTGAACAGCTGGTCTCCCAATTTCTGCTTTTGATCGTGAGAAGCTAGATCCTGTAAGCTATCGATGAAATCATTCGTCTCTTTAGTAATTCTTGCATCTGCTTTTGGTAAAGGCAGACCAGCTGATTGAGAACTACTTGCGAGCTTGATTATCTCCAAAGCCGGCAGATCAGCCAGATCGGACAGAGTGTACACCTTTGGTCTCTCGTCTGAACCAAATGTTCCTGCAGGAGAAGAGCTCGCCAAGGCGATGTTCTCCTTTGTCAGTCGAGGAATGGCAGAAGTTGCTACGCCTTCGACATGCTCAACACTAGCACTTTCACCGTCGTCTTCCAGATCGATTATGGCGATGGCCTCGTCTATCTTTTTGCGGAGGTGCTCCTGATTAAAGAGGCTCATGGCTCTTTCTTTCTTGGGTAGGCCAATCAGTAAGGCCACGATCTCTTCTACCGGCGAATCAGCGGGTAGCAGCTCGGTGACCGCTCGATGCAATCTCTCTCGTTCTGTTTGAGCCGATGTAGATGATGCCATTGATGTTGCACTTTGTCCTTGCAATGTTGCACCGTTTTTCAAGGAAGTCCCATTCATCTGCATATCATGCACATGCTGCGAGAGCAAATTCGAATCATTGAGGCTGTCGACAACTTCCGGCAGGCGCATTTGGCTTAGCTCCGACACCAGACCATCCACCTGACCTTGCTCCACGCCTTCCACGGCTTGGACTCTTCTGTTGAGCTCTCCTCTCACCACTTCGTTCCGAAGAGACGAGCTCATCGCTTTCAGTAGATCGACATCGACCTCTCCACCTCCATTCTCCCCACTTGCTGCTGCTCGAAAGTAGCTGTTACTCGCTCGTCTACTTCTGTCGACTGGGGTGGAGGGACACTCTCCAGAGCTGCCATTTGCGTCTGAGCTGTGTTGACCTACATCCTGCACGGAACTGGATGTGCCGACGAACGAAGCACCGAACTTGTGTGAAAGCTTCTCTTGTCGAACATTCTTTGGTTCATGAAGTCTTACAATCATTTCCTTGCTGCCTTGCATTGTTTGATTCATGGTTCTCAAAGCTCTAGTCGCATCTTCCGAACTTTGAAAACTGACAAACCCAAACTCTCGACTCGCTCCGTTGTCCCCTCTCATCACCCTTGCCGACACGATCTTTCCAAAGCGCTTAAAGAGGTTGAAAAGCTGGTTCGAGTCTATCGTTGGATCTAGACTTTTGCAGAACAGATTGCATGGGTCGATGTATGTCGCCGCACTGGTGGAGTAAAGTAAGTTTGAGTCTGGACCAGGCAGCTGTTCTTGCGATGGAATGGTTGTGGGGGACAAGGATGGATGAGAGCTCGACATGTCGTACTGAGGTGGCTGAAAAGCGGGTGCAGCAGCGTTCATTGATTGGAAGCCAGCACCACCGGGAACAAAGGGTGCAGCTGACGGACTGAAGGCTGGCCCTTGTGCGCTCGGTCGGCGGACTACGTTATCAATCGTGACGCTGATGGTCTTTCCCTCTACTTCAGCACAGTGCGTATCTGCCTGCGCTTTCTTGGCATCCTCTTCATGATAATAGCGAATGATTGCCATGCCGCGATAGCCAGTGTGGTGACCCTGAGGATTGGTGACTATCCTAGAAGCGCTGGCGAGAGCTCCATACGGTCTGAACATGTCGTACACATCCACATCTTCCAGTCCAGCAGGCAATTCTTTAATCAATCTTGGCTTCGATTCGGGCTCTTGATCCCTTGTGATGTCCTCATTGATAGATAGTCGTGGGTGCCGGATTGTTGCATACGCTCTTTCAGCTTTGAGAATGGCAAGGGTAGTGTCAGTGACCCTCCTCTTCACTTCTATAGCGTCCGCGATCGCACCTTTGTCTAGTGTCTGAAATTCTACCGTTCCTTGTACTTTGTCGTTTTGGTCTACATTTCTGTTGAGTCTCAATCTGATTGAATCGCAAACGGGTGTGACTAAAAAGCCTTCTGAAAGCCAACACCCTCTTTCTAGCAGAGCAACTCACCTCACCGGGACAAAGGGAGCAAAAACTCCACTTGCCAGGTCTCGGTCACTCAGGTTCACATCCACACCGCTGAGGTACAGTAGTGGCTTCGTGAGATATGGGTTTGGTGGTAGCAGTTCGTCTTCGCTGCCTGCGTCATCCTCTATGGTGACCTGATCGACGATCTTGGGAGCATAGATGGATTGGGAGGCCATCTTTGTCCGTATTGTGCTGTTGATATCACTAGGCAGAGAGTAGAGTTGCAGGCGATATCAGCTTCACAGCACCGCCTATTGGTATTGGGATGCCGCAAGGTGCAAAGGTGCAAAGGTGCAGATGGCTGGCAGTAAGGACTTTCACTCTTCCGAATGTGACAGGAGGAAGTGTTGGTTGCCCACAAAGGAGAATTATTTTATAAAATAAAAGGGCTAAGGAGAAATTATTTTACTGTGCTATTTCTTTTATTCTTAAATGTTGTGTGTCACAATCGTGATTTCCTTTTCTCTTCTAGCGTGGCCGACTGATAAGAATGGGCAAGGGCGATCTTCTGATCTCAATCCTTCTCTCCACCATCCCGATCACACATTTATATCTTCCCCCGAGCCACCACAGTCAACATGGTGCGGCACAGTCGCAACAATACAGCATCGGCGAGCTTCACCAAAGCTGAGTATGGTATGCTGAATGAACGATGGGGCAGTAAGAAGATCAAACTGGGAGCAGAATCATTCAAACAGTTCGATCAGTGTAGTCTTTGCTTGAATCAAGTGGTGTCACCAGTGGTCTGCAATCAGGGTCACCTATACTGTAAGGAGTGTGTTTTTTCATCTCTGCTTGCTCAGAAAAAGGAAATCAACCAAGTGAAGGCGACCCTGTTCAACCTTGAGAGGGACCACCAAGCCCAGTGCGATAGAGTAAGATTAGAAGCGATGCATAGAGTTCAAGAAGATTTTGAGAGAGTGCAGTCAGGGGTGGGAAGAGAGGGGAGGGAGGCTGCGAGGAGAGTTGAGAGTGAGTGAGCAAGAAAGCAAGCTTACTGTCTTGGCGCTCGTCGTTTATGAAAATCGCACACATATTCAGGCAGAAACCGCTCCCGCTCTCCCACAAGATCGTCTACTTCGACCTTGGCAGATCTGCCAGCTCGTATAGCAGCGCAGACAGAACGTGCCATAGATCAGGCGACTAAGCAGATAAAGGTAGAGCAGGTTCTAGCGAAGAGGGACAAAATTCCCGCCTACTGGCTACCAAGCCTAACACCAGCAGCAGAGACAAAGGTGGAAGATGTTGTACGCAGCACCGAAGAACTACTTGAGAAAGGCTTAGAAACAAAGTGCTATGTCGGCGACCAATTTGGTCACGCAGTGAGGTGAGTCTCCATCGTATTTGTGCACAACCACGATATTTTGACAACTTCGCTCAATGGTGGCATCAGCATTAAATCGCTCATCGATGTGCATTTCGTGTCGGAGTCAAGCGAGGGTGAAGGCGCGAAGAGGCATATATGCCCGAGTTGCAAGAAAGGCATCAGCAGTGTCAGCAAATTATTCGGTAAGCTTGGCGTGTGATGCGAGGGGAATATCAAGCTATAGCAAGTGCTCTTACTGAAGTGCTGCTTTCTCTCCTCTCTCTCCTCTACGTGAACAGCTGTTAGGTCTTGTGGACATATTCATTGCTCCAACTGTGTCGACACCTTGCTTCGACCGGCTCTCAAAAAGGCAGAGTCCGACAAAGCTGAGAGGCCTTCTTGTTTAGAATGTGGGAAAGCGATCAAAAGTGCTACCAAGGATCTCATACCTCTTCAAAGGGAAGGAACTGGATTCGCATCCGCAGGAGGAAGCGAGACGAAAATGAAGGGAATCGCATTTCAGGGTTAAAGACCCACACACACATCCCACTTTTGTACACTGTATTACTATCATGAGCACCATATTATGCAAGGCTGACCGATCGATAGGGGTCTCCACCTGTCTGATGTCCAGACTTCAAATCTCTAATCTCTATCCTTTGTCTCCATATCAACGTTGCTACTAATGTCAGGCTCCTTTGACCAATCTCCCTTAGTGAGAAGCTGTCCCATCAGTTCGATGCATCTTTCGTTTTCCTCCTGCGTACCGACCGTTATTCGAATGCAGCCAGAACAACCAAGGTCTGAACTTCTGTTGCGGACTACTAAGCCTCTCTCTTCTGCCATTTTCTTGTATATCATGCCGGCTCTCTTCCCGTCTGGCTTGCCATGAGGGGCATCCAAGATCACGACCAAAACAAAGTTGGCTTCATTCGAACCCAGGATCGGTCCAACATCCGGCATTCTCTTCAAGGAGGCTATCAGACCAGTCCTGTTTTGCAGTAGCGTTCGCACGTTTGTCCTCATCTTATCCAGGCCCGAAGGACTCAGCGCAAGCGACGCAAGATGAGCGGTAGGCACAGAGATATTGTAAGGGGCCTTTGTGTTATTCATGATTTGAATCAAGCCCGGCTGAGAATAAGCAATACCAAGCCTGTCGAAGATTAATCAGATGAAAGACGGACGGGTAGGTGTCAGCATATGCATGAGGGCCCAGGCAAGAAAATGATCACCATAACAACTCACCGAATAGCCGCCAGACCAAAACTTTTACTGAGCGTCTGAGTGACTATTACGTTTGCATACTCCTTTGTGAGCTCGACAGCACTGACGGCTGTGTTCTTGTCTCGAGCACCTATCCTCATCTCCTCTTCGGCAAAGTCAATGTAAGCTTCGTCGACGACGACCAGTCCTTTGTAGTCTGGGCAGTTCAGGATCTTGACGATGGAAGACAAGGGTATCAACGTGCCGGTCGGGTTGCCGGGAGAGCATAGAAAGACGATCTTAATGCTTTGATTCGAAGCGAGCGTCGCACAAACCTAGCATGAAAGGGGAAAAAGGACAAATTTGTGAGCTAAGCAGAGCAACAGGCGACAAATGTTGTGATGTCTTACCTTATCCACATCAAGTGAAAATTCACCTCCTTCCGTGATCAAGGGGACTTCCACTACTTTCAAATCATTCACTGCAGCACAGACACTGTACATGCCGTAGGTAGGAGGACAGATGAGAATTTCGTCCTTGCCTGGTGCAGCGGCCACTCGTTGTACTAGATCTAAGATCTCGTCAGATCCGACACCCAAGAAGACGTTGTTCTCCGAATCGACATTCCTCAGCTTGGCAAGGGTCGGCTTGATCCCGTACAAGGAAGGATCAGGATATCGGTGTAAGGAGAGAGGATCTGAATTTCCTGCTCCATTTATTGGTGTCTCTGCTGATTTCACGCCTGCTCCTGGTGTGGATCCATTTGCCGAAGGAGTAACATTGGCAGTGTGCGGTATAGACGAGCCTTCCGGTAGTGAATGGCCAAGACTGTTTTCATTGGCGTCTAAGAGGATACCTTGTTGGTAGTCGTCTCGAGCACAGCGATACGGCTTCAGGGAGAGGATGTTGGGTCTGATTATATTTTCCAGTTTAAAGTGGGCGGGTTTCATTTGCTTGACCTTGCCGGCATCCTGAGAAGAGATTCCCGCTACGCTCGCCATCCTGTGTGATGTCCTGCAGAAAGGAGAAAGAAGGCAGGACTCTACAGACTTCTAGAATGTCTTTCTCGATGAGTCACTAAGAAGCTCGTTCAGCCTCATTTTTGTCTGTCTATAGATAGATATGTGCGTGTAGAGAATTTATTCTTCTCTCGTTCGCGTGGCTGTCTTCCTTCCTCTGCCAAAGTGTGTGGAGGAGAGGGGGGGGGGGAGCGAATAAATAACGACTCCTTTCGCATTTAAAGTTTTGACAGTGACGAGCGATCCATGGCAGGGCAGAACTGCACAAAGCTGGTAGAGTGACACATCCTCACCAATGGTCTTGCTGTCAATCATTCGCAAGAACAAGCTCAAAGAGAAGGAGCTGCGGATATTGTTTCTGGGCCTTGATAACAGTGGAAAGTCAACGATCTTGAAGCGCCTTCAAGGAAAGGATATCGACAGTGTCAGTCCTACTCTCGGCTTCGACATCTTCACTATCCTGCACAAGGGGTGAGCACAGTACATTTTGTCGAGATCACTTCCATGGACACTGACGCTTCCATTGAATGCTCACAATCAAGATATACTCTGAATGTTTGTGAGTATTCTGCGCGTATCATTAGTTGTATCTCCGGTTAGCAGTGCCAACGCCTTTACCCTTCTGTCTCTCCGCAGGGGATGTTGGAGGCCAAAAAACACTGAGACCATATTGGAGGAACTACTTTGAAAGAACTGACTGTATTGTGTGGGTGGTCGATTCTGGGGATCGAGAAAGGATACACGATTGCAGAGACGAGCTGTGGAGTTTGATCGGAGAAGAGAGACTGGCAGGCGCTACGATTCTAGTCTTTGCAAACAAGCAAGATATCCATGGTGCTATGACGGGAGAAGAGATACAAAGGGCATTGCAGCTGGATCAAATCACTTTACAGTCTTGGCGAATACAGCCATGTAGTGCGGTGACAGGGTCTAATCTGTTGACAGGCCTAGATTGGGCAGTAAAGGACGTGGGAAGTCGCATCTACTTCCATGGGGCTAGTCATGTCCAATAGACGGTCGTAGAGGGACTCAAGGATTTGCTCAGATATTCCAGGCTCGAAGTCTTGACAGCGATGAGAGACTATGGTCGAGCATGACCATTCATGTTCTCTTGCATTTACAGTATTTTCAGATACATAATTCTCGCATAGGGAAACTTCCCACAGCTGATTCTTTTCACCGACAAGCAAAACAGTCCTTCATTTAACAAGACCGAATCGTGTAACGTCATCCCATATTCCACACCCAATGAGCGAGGTCTTCTTCTCAACACACTTACTTCTGGCACGAAGAAGCAGAAGGTTTCTCAGGTGAACAGTACCTATCCATGTAAATTACTAAAAGGGAGTCGTTTCCTCTGAAATTAGGACTCTTGCTTCTATCCTCGTTTCCATTGAGCGGTGAGATTGTCGACACCCTTAACTCCACTTCAACACAGACCTCTGCTACCCTTCTAAGGGAACGCTGCCAGTCCAACTGTACACGACCGAGCGGAGCTAGCAGTAACGTGGAGTGCGGGTCGATTTCTCGCGCGGTAGTGTTGAGCGAGGGTCTCTCGTACCAGTAAAGGGATACAGGGCAAATTGTTCCACATTGTGGCGCCTTCCATGTGTAATTGGAAGGAAGGACGCTCGTCTGAAGAAGCTTCTCACTTCTCTCCACTATTCCTTTTCAAACGAAAGACATGACCTCGAACGCCGCCACGCTGCCAGTCGGACAAGGTCCCACCACCCTCAAGCAGTCGCCCCCGTTTCGAAGCGAGCATGTAGGCAGCTTTCTGAGAACAAAGGAAATCCACGATGCTCGAGCTCAATTCTCAGAGGGGAAGCTTGATGCTGCCGGATTGAGGAAGATAGAAGATGAAGAGATCAAGAAACACATTGACAGATGTCTTCACTGGAAAGTTCAGGACCTGACTGACGCTGAATTCAGACGTCAATACTTCCACGTTGACTTCCTACAACATATCGAAGGGGTGGAGGTGCAGAAGAATTGTGAGTGCGAAAGGAGGTGGTGTGGTATCGTGTCTCGAGGAATAAGATTGGTCGAGCTGATGCAGGATTTTCGTTCTTGGCAGCTCTTGAGCAAAAGGAGGGCAACGTTCCACCGACACTCGCTGTCACCGCTAAGTTGGTCCACTCTAAGAACATCGAGGTAGAGAATTATGAGTACTTGAAATCTATCATCCCAGCCGATCGACACCATGCCATCAAGATCACAATTCCATCGCCCACCATGTTGCATTTCCGAGGTGGCAGGAAGGCGATATCAGAGTCTGTCTACCCTAATCTCGATGACTTCTTCTCCGACTTAGCCACCTGCTACCGAAAGGAGATAGATGCTCTTTACAAAGCAGGCTGTCGTTACGTACAGCTAGATGATACTAAGTGAGTGAACGCTTCTTCTCTGTGGTTATGGCCTTGCCTTATGCCATTCGCTAACGTTTCGTCTCTATGACAGTCTCGCCTACTTGACCGATCCCACGATGCGAAAGGCAGCCGAGGAAAGAGGCGAAGATTTAGCCTCTTTGCCCGAAAAGTACGCAATGCTTATCAACGCTGCAATCAGCTCTGCTCCAGAAGATATGGTGCTCGCCATCCACTTGTGCAAAGGCAACTTCAAATCTCAATTCTTCGCCATGGGCTCATCGGAGGGATACGAACCGATTGCCGCTGCCCTCTTCGGCAAGATGAATGTAGATGCCTACTTCCTCGAATGGGAAAAACCAGAGAGGAGCGGGCTTGACTTTTCTGCTCTGCGACACTTGCCAAAGACCAAGACGGTCGTGCTAGGACTTGTCTCTTCCAAGGTTGCCGACCTGGAAGATGTTGACACCATTGTTGCAAGGATTCACGAAGCGGCAAAGGTAGTCCCCGGTGGCATCGACCAGCTCTCCATCAGCCCTCAATGTGGCTTCAGCTCGACGGTCCACGGTAACGACTTGACGGAAGAGGAGCAATTCAAGAAGTTGCAGTTGTGCAGAACGATTGCGGCAAAGGTTTGGGGGGAAGCGAGTGTGTAGGGTGAGGGGTAGGAATAGCTGCATATGCACATCATCTCCTCTACAAGCTCTCGTGCTTCGAGCTCCTATCTGTATCAGGTCCTCTTCCGCTGTAATGCATTTCACTCTCAAAAATCTTCACGCCTTTCTGGGGGCTTTACCTACGTCCATGGGTAGCACATTCTCTTCTACCGTGCTCACGCTCTTCTAGCGCGTACAGCTAAGTACTGTAGACACTACGAAGTATTCATTACGTCGGTAGGTTGGACCTCTTTCATTTTAAAAGTGTTGGTTCCCTGTAGAGTGTAGACACATCTCAGACGCGCTACTCCGAAGTGTTGCTTGCGCAGAAAGAGTCGAATGGCAGGAGACGTGGTATCGGGGAGAGGGGAAGCTCGAATCTTTTTGGCTTCCAATGCAGAAGCACTAGTCAGCATCACAAATTTGCACCTCATCAAAGCCGGCCTTTGAACTTTATTCCAATTGCATAGCTTCGAAGAGGATCGGTAGGGACGAGTCACACACGATATTATTCTGCAACCTTCACATCGTCGTCATCGCTCTGTCCGCCACCACGTCAAGCTCATCACCGACCGCATCGTCCGATTCAACGCACAGTCCTAGACCGTCTGGTAAGGAGCCTCTTCGTGTAGAGACAGCACACTCGACATATTACAAGGAGCGATCTGCCTTACAAGTCTTCTCGTACACTTCTCCTATATCGCATAAAAGCTCTCCTGCTCAGCATCGTGTCCATCCCGCCGCCATTCATCTTTCCGCACTGTGACTGCCCATCATTTCGGCTTTCATTAGTGACACATATTCCACCAGACTCTATGCATCATGTGAAGGCTTTCCACTATGGAATCCCTCTGTATGTCACTTGGGCGATATAGGCTACGTCCGGCAGGGCACATTTTACACTCTCTTCAATGCTGAACAAGGACCTGTCAGGGGTAGACCGTCGTTTTCCTCGGAAGTTCAAATGGCTAGACGAACATCGTCTCCGACCACTTTCCCTGCTACACGCAGCACACTGAGTGATGTCTCTATTCGAACCGATACTACGTCCACAACGGATTCCAGCATGACGGTAAGGTGCAGCCCATCACCACCCGATTCTCCTGAAAACAATAGCTCTTCACCACGCCGACGTTCGATTACTAGATTATTTGGTGGTGTCTCCTCTCCCTTAGGAGCCGGCCAGTCTAATGTCATGGATCCTCGGCCACAAGCTCCTATGCCTCTGCAAGTAGAACGAGAAATCCCAAGAGTATTTGACATGGGTCCAAGAATGTCAAGCAACTACAAGACGCTTGGAATCAAGGCCGGAGGAGACCTTAGTGCAGCTTCTGGAGTGCCTTTGAATGCGACTATATCCTTTGAGTCGTCTGGAGGTACAGGTGCACTTCTAGTCGCTCGTGATCCTGTCCAACGTCATCTTTTGCGACACCGTGGCATCCTCAAAGGTGAGTGTGAAGAACGTTTGAGAGCTTCATCTTCTTTGGTCTGACCTCTTCCTTCTTCTATAACATCACCAGCCTACTTTCTTGCCCATCGAGAATTTATACACGATACGTATGGTCAATCGGAAGATCTTGAACTAGACGAGATGGCCTTCATCTATGGTCAAGATTGCACTTCTGATTGGGCGTGTGCAGTCACGGTGGAATCGGAAAGAGGTAGCAAGATGGAATTTGAAGTCTTTTCATTGATCAACGCAGGTGTCTGGGGAGAATGGAAGACGGCCTGTACATCCAGTCAACGGGGACCTCATCGTGACGCATCTTCTCAAGAGCCAATTCGAACATGTGATCAATCGATTGTAATCAAGCGCTTGACCATTCAGACAAGACGATTCCGATCCATGAAACTGCACGCATTTGCAGAACCTAAATCAGACGACAACGATGAAAGGGAGGGTGACGAGCAAGTTCGTAATCGATTGACAAGCGGTGATTGGCACGACCCATTAGCGCTTGTCCACGAATACCTCTTGGAGATGTCCGACGCTGCCTTTTCTGTGGCGAGTGATGATGATGTCTTGACACTGTTGAAGAGAGTAGGAAAGTGGGAGAGTCACGCGGAACTAAAGGTGAGACTTTGGCAGGAAGCCAGGATGCATTCGACCATTCAAGTCGATAAAGAGGGTGTAGCAAATCTATTCTTTACCACAAATCACTCGGCACCAAAAGTAAGAAAAGGAAGCCTCGGCAGTAGACAAAAGCTCTCCGTGGATCTCACAAGATCCACAGACGGTCTCGCAGCATTTTAGAACTTAGACCCAACAATAGATCATCAAGGGTGATCCTCCTTCTTATTGTAGCTCACAAGAACATATGAATAATGATATGATTTGCAAACATGCGAGAGCTATTCAGATAATACAGCACAGCCTAATCGTCTTGATCGCGGTAATTTGCCATGGGATCTTCGGCATTGTTGTTGTTCTTTAATCGATATGCTTCCAATTGCTCTTCTGTCACTTCGCTCGATACTTGTCCTTCTTGCAAAGATCCGAATTTGCCTCCGTGTTTCTTGTTGATCGTTTCTGCTTCCTTGAGCCAATCTGGTTTCTGATTCTCTATTCCGTCGTGCTGACCAGCTTTCTTCCTTCGATCCTCTTCTGCCAATGCCGCCTTCAGCTTTGCTTTGTCCAGACGAGAGGCAACATCGCCTTCTCCGATGTTCTTCTTGCTCTTGTAGCCCTCTACGTGCTTACGATTGCGCTTGCTGCGGTGCTGCTTTCCTGATCGGGATGAAGCGTCACTGCTGTCATCAGCATCACTGAAAGACCCAGACGCAGACGAAGAAGAGTAGGAAGAAGAAGAGGAAGAGGAACCACTATGTCTCCTTTCTCGCTTCTTTCTCTCTACATTTTCTCTTCGGTCTCCACCGGATGGTGCTGCTTCAATCGCCTTTGCCTTGCCCTTTTCCAAGATGTTGCTAGCCTCGTGCGCCTCCCTGCCAGCTTCCCCTGTGCAGTAGCTGTTCTTGACAGTACTATGACAGCAGTCATATCCATCCTTGCCAGAAGTGGCCTCTGTCCACGAGCCAAAGGGAGCCTTGTGGTTTCCATCATATTTTTCCTCTTTCTTTTCCTCTTCCACTTTTGCGTTGTTGCCGTTACTCTGCAGCAACCGCTGCGATGGCCGTATCGGTTGTCCAGTGGGTGTAAACTCGGTGTATTGCTCGCTTTGCCCGGTAAGAAGTTCTTTTGGAACACTGTCGAAATGCTCTGATCCTCCGTACCTCTCCAAGATGCTGCCTTTCATTTGCTGATTGAGCTTCTCCTTCTTTTGTTGATACTCACGATGTTGCAACTCGTTCACAGTGGGGTTCGCTTGAAGATGAATATCATTACCCCTCGCTTCAGATTGCCATGCGAACATCTGAAGTTGCTGCATCTTTGCCACATCACCCTTGGACCTTTCAAAGTTGTCACCTGCATATTGAGCATCCTCGGGTCGAATGTTGGGGTCAGGCGCTTCTCTCATAGATCTCGTCTTTGGATCATAGAACGCCGAGTTGGTGTTGAGATTGTACAGATACTTGGCTCGATCTTCTCGAATACGAAGATTTCGTACAGTAATTCGCTTGGCCGTATCAATCTTTTGCCCCACCATACTTGCCTTTTCAGCATATTTATCTTCATCTTCTTCATCCGAGTCACTACTGCCAAAGTCACCGTCCGACGTTGGCTCTCCCTCCTTCTTGCTCTTCTTTTGCTTTCTCGCTAGCTTTCTGGCAGTCGAAAGATCGGTACTTGTTTGCTTGTCGATTTCCTCTTCTCTCAATTTTCCCCTTGCCTCTTCCACCGCCTCGTACTCTTGTATGACCTTCTTGTGTTCTGTCGGATCGTATCCATTCCATCGGTCTCTCTTCACTTCGTAATCAACATCCACTCCCTTCAAGCTCTGAAAGCGGTCATCGGCTGCAATGTTCTTGTTTGTCCATTTCGCCCCTTTCTTCCTTGGCCTCTCAAGACATTCTTTTGTTTTGTGAGAGATAGCACCACAATTCTCGCATGCTCCCTTGCGATATTTTGTTGCTGTCTTTGTTTCCTTTTGACCTCTTTGATACCACTCATTGAATTTCAAGCGTTCCGTCTCTTCGTCTGGCTTCCTTTGATGCTTCAAGGATGGTTTCCCAGTGTCCAAGTACCAAGGCGCTTGCACCATAAAGTGGGGGATATGTGGATTGATGGCATTTCCATCTTCGTCAACCTCGGCGGGCGCTGTACCTGCCTTACGAGCAGCATCAAGATCCTTCTGCCGCCGAAACTCTTCTTTCGATACCTTGCCAAGAGTAGACATGATGGAGGTGCACAGGGATACGAGAGGCGTGAGTGG
Source organism: Exobasidium rhododendri (assembly GCA_026210745.1). Classification (NCBI taxonomy): domain Eukaryota; kingdom Fungi; phylum Basidiomycota; class Exobasidiomycetes; order Exobasidiales; family Exobasidiaceae; genus Exobasidium; species Exobasidium rhododendri. The sequence goes on from CP110630.1 coordinate 4,628,094, forward strand.
TCATTTGCGCTCCCTGTAATTATCAAACCTTTATCGGCCGAACGGATGTCAAGAGAGCGCGCGAAAATTGCAGGCGTCGGTCGACCAGGGATTTTGGCATTGGACTATAATGCTCCCCCCTCTTGCTCGTACTGCATCACTTTGCACCACCCCCTCATCGAGCAAGGATCGTGCTGGAGGAATAGGTCCGTCTATTCTGCGTTAGCTCCGCGATAGCCGAGTACGCTTGACAAGATGGAAACCTCTTGGTCATCGTCGCAGAGTAGCGAAAGAGATGACGATCGGAGACTTGCTGCTAGGCGTTCGTTTCCGAATGACAATGCTTCCGCAGGACCTTCGTCTCAAGGCCGATCGCAAATCTCTTATCGCGATGAGCATGACAGGACATCACAATCTTATTCAAGGTCAAGGTCAAGTCAGTCTGAATGGCACAGAGATTCTGACAGGAACAGAGAGTATGACGGGCACGGAGATTCTGACAGGAACAGAGAGTCTGATGGGCACAGAGAGAGATCGCATCGTGACCATGGAAAAGATACGCAATACAAGAGAAGTGGTGGGCCTGGGCGAGAGGAAAGAGATAGTGAGCATTCTTATGACAATGGTAGACACTATCAGGATGAAAAGAGGAGGAAGGAGGCAGGGGAAAGACCCGGCAATGGATTTAGAAGCAGCGGGCACGAACAAATCCATCACACGATTCCTCGTAAGAGATCGTCTGAGGCAATGCATATAGATCAATCCCGACATAATTCACATTCGCGATCTAGTCCGATTCGAAGTCATAGTGGTAGAGTAGCGCCAAGGACTCCGCCCAGATCTAGCTCGCCATTCAAGAAGCTGGCAAGAAAAGCTAGTCCCAGTAGAAGCTACGACTTTCCCACCCCCTCTACTCCTTCAAGATCCCCAAAATTACCTTCTGAAGTCTCTAGGCTTGAAGCAAGGGAGGCTCAGAAGGGCCACATTCAATTGCCAGAAGAGAAGAGGATGGGGCTTGATGAGCAGATCAAGCGGCCAGAAAACGGAATGAAGGAGCTTGTGGAGCGGGTCAAACAGCCAAATGAACAAGAGAAGGGGCTCGAGAGGGGTGTGAAACTGGCAGATAAGCAAGAAGTGACGTCGGACAGGGAAAGGGAAGAAGAGGTTATGACCGTAGGAGTGCTTGAAAGAGGTCCGAAAGAGGAAGAGCAGAAGCAGAAGGAACCGGAGGACATACATCGCGAGTACAAACTTAGTGAAGCTCATGATTCCTCTCATTGGCAAACAGTGTCTTGGCCAGCGGACGGTGATGCAGACCGGGAGGGAAGAATTCGTAAACGGAATCGACCTCCTGTCATACCGTTACGGGAGAGAACATTCTACGGCTGCAGCTCTATAGATCAATACAACCTGGGCGTCAAGCTGGGTCAAGGAACGTTTGGGGAAGTTAAGAAGGCAAGCCATTTCTTGACAGGAGTGGAAGTAGCTTTGAAGAAGGTGACGATCCATGAAGAAAAGGATGGAATGCCTATCACTGCTATTCGAGAGATTAAATTACTGAAGAAGGTCAGTCATGCTTCCATCATCGCAGTGATAGACATGGCCTATCGAGCATCGGGCGAAAGGGGCAGAATGGGTGAAGTCTTTATGGTCGAGCCTTACATGGATCACGACTTGAACGGCATGCTGGAGAATCCTTCTATTCACTTTACGCCATCACAAATCAAGTTGTACATGAAGCAACTCTTCGAAGGCACACTGTACATGCATCAGGTAAGATCAAAGTAGCACGAAAGAAGGAGAAGCGAACGACACATGACACTAAATCTTTCTTCCCCCCCCCCTTCATCTTACACGCACACAGAACAAGATCATGCATCGAGATATGAAAGCGGCCAATTTGCTCATCAACAACAAAGGCCAACTTCAAATTGCCGACTTTGGATTGGCTAGACCTTTCCACGACCCAGGGAAGGCATGGGATACAAAAGGATGGCAAGGCGGGACGACTGGCTACACTAGTATGGTCGTGACCCGATGGTACCGCCCTCCGGAGCTTCTTGCGGGCGATCGAAAGTATGGCCCGCCAATCGATATGTGGGGTTTAGGGTGTATCTTGGCCGAGATGATCAATCGTAAACCAATCTTTCAGGGATCTTCCGAGATTGATCAACTGGAATTGATATCGAAAATCTGTGGTTCTCCTAACGAAGCATCTTATCCAGGCTGGAACACTCTACCTGGAGTTAAGAATGCCGATCCAAATGGCAGATTAGATCAAGAACCGGATGTACCTGGTCGACATGATTTTGGTCAATATCCTCGTCGAGTCTTTTCGTATTTCACTACTACGTTTGCTATCACCAAAGATTGGGCAGACCTGATCGATAAATTGCTCGTCTTAGATCCTTGCAAACGACTGACGGCAAAGGAAGCATTGGAACATGAATGGTTCTGGCAGACACCCTACCCAGCAGATCCAGATTCTCTGCCTACCTATCAAGCCTCCAAGGAACTCGACCGCCAAAGGAGAGATCAGCAGAAACATCAGCAGAGGGCAGCCCAGGCTCAATATGTACAGCAGCAGCACCATCACCAGCAACAACAACAATTTCTTCAGCAACAGCAGCAGCAGCAGCAACAACAACAGCATCATGCAATGACAATGTCTGGCAAACCTGGCATGGCGTCAGGGCATCCCATGGGCCAATATGGTATTCGGCCTAGCAATGGATCCTCCCATCACAACCACAACGTGAGGGGCGGCTATCATGGACAGCAGCGGCCACCTAACCACGGCTCTAGTCGATCCCACATGTCAGGAGGAAGACCGATGCCTATGATGAATGTACCAGGGCGGTCCAACCATGCCTCGCAAGATTACCCTGGTGCACAGTCAAATAAGGCTTTCAATCCGTACGATGAAGCGTACTGAATACCTCACACATGAACCATGTATACCAACCCCGTATTCGTCTTATGTTTTTCGCGGAATATAATTACATAGACATGTCACTGATACATCGTTACTGCAGTGCTCACCGAATCAGTCGCGAGATAAAGACATGGCAAAGGATACTTGTTGCGAAGGACTCGAGCGAAGAGACGAGGATTTCGGCCTTGTATTAGGTGCAAAGCATGTAATAGCAATACAATGATACATGATGTGAAAAAAGCGGTGCTGTAGAGTGGTGTGGTGTGCAGTAGTGAAGGCAGGACTGTTCCTGACGTTGTACCCAATTTGCCTCTGACTGTAGAAGGAAGGCTCTCATGCGTAGAGCGACTGCGTCTCCCCAGAGTAGTGCTTCATTGTAGCTGCATGTCTGGTAATTTTTGATAGGTCGCTTCTCCATCATTCAAGCTGTGCCTAAGGATGTTCAAATCTCCTTTGCACACCGATGCTAGTATTCGCGCCGGAAGGGGGACTGTGGATCGGACATGGCAATTTCAGTCCTCGGAATAGTCGATACTTCTCGTACATCGTCTCTGCTTGTTCGCAGATGCTTTCCTTGTATCGTTCGCGTGATCTGCCTGTTGCGGCAGACGGTTTCTTCCTTGCTCTAATCGATATGTGTATGTGCTGAATTTTCTTTTTGAGAGAGATCGGGGATTTCGGCTGCTGCTGCTTTCTCGTACTCTTGCGGCTGCATATCCTCCTCTACTTCTTCGTCGCCTTGTTGCTTGTTCAGCTTCGCTACTTTGAGGTTCAATCTTCTGTAGATGAGGCTCATCTTCAGTTCACTCGAAGCAATGACTTCCAGCTTTCCACTGTCATGGTTTTGCCGAGCTTGTTCCGTTGACAATCCGCGGACAAGAGTGATGACGTGTCCGGTAGGTCGTTGATGCCCTCCTTCATCATTGTGTCCAATACGAGCAGCACGACCTGCCAAGTGGGTGTATCCAGTTGCATCCCGCACACTGTCGACCCCTAAGCAGAACACATGTGAAAGACCTCCCGGCACATCGATGCCTCGAACAGTGTTGGCCTGAATGATGTAGAGTACCTCTTCTTCTTCTTCTTTTTCTTCACCTCCTGCCTTTGCCTCGCTCAAGTAGCGAACAGGTACATCCAGGTGAGCCAGATATTCTCTTGCCTTGGCGATGCTCCAAGTAGCTGGGACGAGAGCAAGAGCACGAAGGACAGGCTGAGAAGCATACAAATAGGCCAAGCAAGTAAGAAGGTGTTCATCCATCGAAGGCTGTGACGATTCCGTGGGCGCAACTATCAAAGGCCCTGTCCTTACCGCCGGCTTCACCTCCCCCCACCGTAGTTGAGGACTCTTCTTCACTGCTTCTACATTGTGATTATCATCATCCTTTACTTCCTTTTCCCGTTCTTCGTTGCCTTGACGAGCTAGCTTCGGTATAAGCTCTCTCCAATTGTCCGCTCCAATCTCTCCAATCGGTTCATCGACGACAACACATGAATGCTTCAGCTCCTTTGGCAGCTGAAGAGCCCAGCCAGATTGTGTCTTTTCTTGTAAGCCAAACACTTCTTCACCTTTATTCACTCCCTGACTCAGCCCAGTCAAATCTAGCCATTTTCCTATTTCAACTCTATTCTCGTCTCTCACTCCTGTGCGTAACCATCCCGTCTTTGCACCCAAGAAATTTCGCAGTACAGAATTGGCAGTGGCGCTGACGATGATCAATTGCAACGGCCTTTCATTTCTTAGAAGCTCTTTGGGTTCACTGATGACGAACTTCTGTTTCTTTCCCCCATTCCTTCTTGCTTCTAAAAGATCATTTCCCTGATGGACCTTTCTTCGGATACTTTCCTTCATGACTGCACGACGATCAGTCTCGAGTCCTGCGCTAGGAATGGCGACACCTCCGGAAAATGTAGCCCTAGACTTCATAATTGTATTCAGTGCTTGAAGTCCATCAGCAGGATGTTGAAGATGATTCCAGATTAGCTTCTGAGAGGGAAAACGACTTGGTAATTCCAAAAGTGCATCGCCTTCGTCGTATACCAAAGAGCGTAACGTTGAAATGCCAAGAATAAATGGTCCTTTCTGCGTGCTCAACATATCTTGAAGTAGTGTGGGAGTAATCACAAGGACATGCGGTTGTGTCTTTACTAGCTGATTTAAGTGCTCGTCTACCGAGATGTCTCTATTCCTGTACATCACTGCCACTGCTGACGGTAGGGTATGATGCATATTCTTGGGAAACAGCTGCTTTGCCCATCCTTCGTACTGCAAGGCCAGCTCTCGGGAAGGCACGACAATGATAGATGCAATCCTCTTGTCCCTCCTTGCTTCTTCAAAAGACTCTCTTACGACCAATCTTGGTTTGTTAAGTAGCCCTAGGAGCAGCGCGAACGATTTGCCCGTCCCCGTATGCGCTCGAAGAATGATGTCGTTATCCTTTGCGATGGCGCTCAAGAGCGCCTTTTGAGCTGCTGTGGGTGATCGAATGGAGGGAAATGCCGAGACTAGCTGAAGACTCAGCCGAGAGTTGAGGCCCACAACCTCGAAGGTATTTGCGGCTTCTTTGAGTGCTAATTCCTTGGCTTTCCTCTTCTGCTCTTTGTCCTTTTGAAATGCTGCATCGTCCTGTGGGAGAGATTGCGAGAGAGGCAAAGATGACGTTGAAGCTTTTCGTATTTGGCGATCGATGGCATACGTTATTCTTGGGCTTTGTCGTATTAGTATTGCTGTAGCGGAGACTGCCTGCCCGAGCGATCGGACCCTCAGAGTCTTACGCAGCATGCCAGTCTTAATAGTTCAGACTGTGGTGATCACCCGCGCCGATTTCAATCGGAACGAACAAAAGAGCGTCTTCCAATTCCAAAATTATCGTCTGCACGTGCCTCCTCCACCTTCCCATCGATCTTTTAATTTCCCTGGCGAAGTCAGAAACGTCGCCCAACATTTGGCTCACATGAATGCTATGCACATCACACTATTTCTTCTCTGAGAGGAAGTATGGCAGACGACGAGCCACGAAATGAGGAATTCCAGACAAAGGTGAGCAGTCGCTATGAGAGTAAAGAGAATATATGGCCTTTGAGATACGACTTACCCGGATCCCTCCTGATCAAAAAGGAATACTGGGACAAGCGATATGCTGCTGAAAAGCCAGAGGAAGATTACGACTGGTTCAAGACGTACAGCGACTTGGAGTGAGCACAGGGCAGGCTGAGGGTTGTATCGTGTTCTCACTTCAGCTTTTGATCGATATAGACCTATGCTAAGCGAGCTCATACCAGACAAGGAAAGCAAGATTCTCATGCTCGGCTGCGGGAATAGCACTCTCAGTATCGACATGTTTAACGCCGGATACACAAGAATAACCAACCTCGACTACTCCGACGTCCTGATAGCAAAGATGAAGGACCGATTTCCGCAGATGGACTGGCGGGTCATGGACGTGAGAGAGTTGGGAGATCGTGCTGTTGAGCTAGGAGGTAGAGGGACGTGGGACGTGGTGCTGGACAAGGGAACGATGGATGCCCTGATGGCGGAGAAGGGTTCCGTGTGGGATCCATCAGATACGGTGCGGGAGAATGTGAGGCGGGAAGTGGATGGAACCTTGGAGTGAGTGTATTCCACAGCCTTTAATGTCGCTGTTCGTCTGGAATCTGACACTGCACTTCTGATGTGCACCTTCGAACAGGCTGCTGAAAGCAAAGACGGGCATATTTATCTACCTCACCTGGATGCAAAAGCACTTTCGTGAGCCTTATCTGCTTAGATCAGCGTGGACAATCGAGACTCGCACGTTGGGGGATATGTTTCATTACTTCTTGTACATTGGTCGCAAACACTGACTTTCTCCAATGACAAAGCAGCTTCCGCCATCTGTAACTTTCACTTTGACTTTGGTGATGTCGTCCTTTCCAGTTCACTGAGTGCTTGAGCAGCTCTAGATCGGTACTCTCTCATACCATACAAGTCTGCCTTCATGTAAGCCCTTTGGAACATTTCCCGAGCCTTGCAATCGTCCTTCTTCATTCTTGCTATCTCTCCCAGATTAGAGAGCAATGCCACTTCGGCGTGCCAACATTGCCCTTTTACTTCATTCGTTCTGGCGTCATCACCTGCCTCTATCTTCTTGAATCCTTTGCCTTCCTTTCCATCCCATCCTGCTCCTCGAAGTGCATATCCCACGATGTCCAGCCCTTTCAGAGCCCATGTTGCAGCTTCATCTACTTTTGAGCCCGACTTATCTGCATCGGTGAGCAGTTGTGCAATGTTGTTCATCAGAATACCTGTTCGACACCGCTCAGCAACGGTAGGCTCACTTGTGCGTGAAGCTTTGTTCGCTGGCATTAGCAGATTGATCGCTTGCACATAAAGAGGAATGGCGTATTCGCTGCGTCCCTGAGAAGCGTACAATTGACCGAGAGCTTCCAAGGAGGCACCCAAGGTAGCTCCCTCAATCCATGGTGGTAGTTCTAAATCGGCAAGTACTAAACCGCTCTCTGGATTTGATAAGGCCTCCATTCTGTCTTTTTCGGATACTGCCAGCCTCAACAGTTCCTCGACGCTCCATCGCAAGTGATGCTCTGCCAAAGACGAGGCTTCGACGTGTGCTGGTATTGTCTCGGGAAGTAGTGCTTCTGACACTTCCTTGATTGCAGCAAGATCACCACACCTCTGAGCTAACGCTACGGCTCGAATGCGCTCTTCAGGCGTCTTTCCTTTCTCTTCCATGTATTGCAAGGATTCAGAGTATATTTGGTAAGCCTCTTTCAGCTTGCCTTGTTCTTCGAGGAGGGAGCCCAGTGCAATACTGATTCCCGAGACTTTCAGCAAGGGCATCTTGCCAAGCTTTTCCAGAGACATGCCTTGAGCCGTCTCCAATGCTCTGGAGTGTAGTATTGAGAACGACATGAGTCCAAGTCTACTCATGAGGATAGACTAAGCGACGGTCTCACTCACCTCCTGTACAATGCTTCTGCCATCTTCCTTTCACCTCTTCTATGCGCTTTTATTGCCGCTCGCAGATCCCCTCGCAATTCATCTGGCCAGATGCTGAAAGTGTTGTAGTAAGCGTACACACCCACACCTGTGCCAACGAAGCCGAGTATGATCAGACCAAAAAAGGTGGTCCTGACAAGAGGCCTTCGTGGCGTCGAGGGTGGCAAGGAGGAAAAGGAAGTCGAAGCTACCGTGTCGGAGCTTGCTTGTCGAGATTGTACGGCACTCGGCATCATCATCCCACGATATACCTTCGAACGCAGGACGGATTGACCGCTTTGGCGGAAAAGAGTCGGCAGAGCCATGTTGCGAATATTGAGGAGGAAGGAAAAGGAAGGTCAAGCTTCTCAATTGACTAATTCTTTAATTATCTCATCAAGGAGAGTGAAGAAGGTGGTACATTTAGGACTCTGGCGCACGGGCCAAGAAAGATCGACAAGAAGAATGGGCTCTCATTTGCTCTGAGCAGAGCCTGGCTCGATACTTTCTGCCGTCGTCGAGGAAGAGGTGGTGTGTATCAAAGGATTGCCTCACTTGTAAGAATGACATCTCACGAATCGTGTAGTCCATCAACAAAGGGGATGGAGCCTGTGGTGTGACAGAAGGATGCCTACCGTGAAACTCTTCCTCAAGGTCCTGCCCTTTGAAGAAAGAGGGCGTGCGAACGAGAAGAGCGTGGAAGAAGCTGATCATGCTTCACCAGATCCTGCTGCGAATCATCGTATATCTGTCTACGTCCATGAGTGATCCTACGTTGGCAGCCTTTCTTTCTTTCTTGTTACTCGAAGCTTGAACGGGCTGTCCGTCGAGGCCATATTTTGAAGCGTCATCTTCTCGCTTATCGATTAGTTGTACGAGTTTCTCTTCGTAAGCCTGCATGAAAGGATGGTGAGCTACCATTTCACAGACTCTTTACTCAATGAGGAAGCTTCCCCTTTACTACGCACCTTCTCATCTTTATCTACTCCGATTGGCGAACGACCCTTTGCGTTGATGTCCTCTTCCCTTTCCCGCTCACCCATAGTAGAGTAGCGATGAGAAGCATAGCTGACCAGGTTGGTGCCCAGTAATAGCTTGACTGCAACCAGACTAGAGGAGAGCAGCAAGTGGATGGAAAGATTGTCAATTGAGCTGCAATTCGTAAATCCCTCTCTGTACCAGGCCCCCGACGAAGAAACTTACAAGATCCAAGCTATGAGTATGGTAAGTATCCAGGCGCTGGCACTGAGCAAGTAGTTCCATATCAGATCGAACTTCATTTCCGCTTCATTTGTCAAGCCACCTAGGACAAGAATGAAGGCAGATCGAGCTGCACTCCACACCTTTATCAATGAATTGCTGTTTGCTTCAAATTGGCCGCTAGTGGAGTGCTGCGAATGGCTGCTGGGCATAGCACATTCGTCGAAGTGACTGTCATCTTTCAACATCGTCATGATCTGACTCGTCATTCGTACCAACAAGCAAGCCAGTGGTATCGAAGCGAACCCTAATCTCCGGCTGACAACCGGACTCTGATCCACAAAGGTGTGCTTTCTTCGCGAGGCCGTTGTTCCCGTCCCACTTGCCGCTGTCAAATCTCGACAGAGAACGTCCATGAAGCGGCCATAGACAGAAGGCCGAATGTGATTAAATTTGGTGATGAAGGCATGTTTGAGCCAGTCGACCAGACACTCCGACGCGAGGACGATGCAGACGGGTGTAAAGCTCGTCTCGAGCAAGGAGAAGCTAGGAAATACGGTGTAGCTGGTCGGAAGTGGGCTCAGGATACCCCGACCAATCGAAGCGAGGGCAGAGTCGTTTTGTATAGCTCCCAAAGGCCGCGTTCCAGGTGGGAGCATCGACGATTGTGAAGTGACTGCTGGTGAATTGCCTGATGCACCAGCTACTTCGATGAGATTCCGCAAGCCGATGGCGCCCAACATCAAAGTGAGCTGGAATCGTTCGACGATGTCCGCACAAGTCAGTTGAAACAGGTTCTCCTTTTCGAACTTCTTGAAGACGCTTCCTTTGATTTCCACGAACTGATTCGAGAGTAGCAGGGTAAGTAGAGCATTATCGTACGAGTTGATGGCGACATTCAAGGTGACAAGTTGGTAGAACAAGACTAGAGTGTGAGCTAAAACATACCCCAGACTGAGTAGGAAGAAGCCGATCGGTCGAAGATACGGCTGTCTGCCATCTTTTCGTCTTGCCAGTGTCATTCGTGAAAAGAGAGTATCCAGCAAGTCTTGCCCAAAAGAACAGCACAGTCGGTCGGCAATCTCTAGCACGTTGAAGATGACGGAGAGCTTGACCACATCTTGACCCCGAACAGAGTGGTACATTTTGCTTGCATCTGTTACCCGAGACAGGATGTAGCAGCTCAAGACAATGAGAAGCGCCTTGAGCATATCGCACTTATGCGAAGAGTGCAGGTATCGCTTTTGCCCTCCAAGAAGCCACATCAACGTATTACGCGTCCACATGAAGAGGGCAACGAGAGATCGAAGTGGGAGGATGGTGAATGTGTATAGGAATGAATCAAGGCAGACGGCGAATCCAAAGACCATGATCTTTTCCATCCAGAAGGGAATCGCTATGAAGTTGGTCACCCTTTCCCATTTGAGCTCTTGAGTGTTGTCAAAGTCAGTCGCCATCACTTCTTCCTTGAGATAGTCCCACAGGCTAAACGGTGGAGCTGCATCGGCAATCTGATCCAGTTGCGATGACAGCATCTTGGAAGTAGGTGCTTTCCTCTGTGCCTTTGCTTCTGTAGCATCATCAGACATCGCAGGAGAGGTCAAAGTCATCATGTCGCCCGCCTTCTTTTCGCTACCTGAAGACGCCGTCGTCATGCCTACAGCTATTGAAATGGCACTGCCCCAATTCGAAAGTGAGGTCACTGCAGACTGGTTGCTCACTCGCTTCGACATCTCCTCATCGGCATCTGCCTCATTGAGCGGACTTGCCGGCTCAGAAGCATACAACTCCTTCACAGGGCCATTCTGACTGCCCCTTGCCATATTGCTCTGCTCCTCATTGCTTTCATTAGCTTGCCCTGCGGAGATGGCAGTCGCTGAAGCTGATCGAGAAGCAGCTGCGGCGCCAAGTCTAGGAGATCTTGAATCGATCGAGCTTGCCTTACGGGAAATACGGCCAGGTTTCAACTGTTGCTGTGATCGCCTCTTGTTAGGCATCGTCGTATTTCCTGCGTGAAGTCGGATCTCATCGGTCCACCCTGATGGATCTGCTTCTTCAGCACCCTCTCTTGTAGCACCAGCCATAGTCAGTTCATTTCCATGAAGCAGCAGCTCCTCCCTCATTTCCATGTCTGAGTCTTCTGGTGGGGTCAAAGGCTGCTGTCCCCCTCTCATCAACCGATTATACCTCTCCATGTTGTTCGACTCTGACATCATCAAAGCTCTTTTACTCTGCCTGTATTCTCGCAGTGCGCTCTTGTTACTTTGTCTACTTCTTACACTTTCATCTGGTCTACCTGACGCAGTGGCACTTGATTCTGCACTGTTGTCGCTATCTTCCTCCGAAGAGCTCTCATCCTCCCACCCATCCGCCTCTCTTCCGTCGTCAATCGCTCGCATCATCGGTTCATCTTGCTCATCTTCATCCGACGAGACATCTACCCAGCTGTTTTCAACCCTCTGTACTCTTGAGAGTGCGCCATGATCCCTCCTCTCTGACTGCCAGGACCTCTCCTGCAAGGCTTTCGAGTCAAAAGCTCCGGAGAAAGGCAGCGATGCAGATGACAACCTCTTGTCCTCTGCGTGAACCGCCCTTTTCGATCCCTTGCCTGGCGTAGTTGTCCCTTCCACTTCCTCAAATGACTGCGATGATCTGTGTCTTCGCCTTGTTGTCTCTCCACTTGACTCTGAAGACGAGGAACCCGCGCTGTCGACGTCGTTGTCCATCAATAGTGTAGTAGGCTAGAAGTGAGAGAATTAGAGGAGTGCTACTCTTTCACTTTTTGACCGATGAATTGTACGACCAAGCACGAAGATATTGGCTTTACAGTTATACTTCTTTAGATTGCCACATGTGGAGAACCTATGACGCCTTACCAAAGTGGTCAATGGGGTTGCCTCGAACAATCCCCTTCGAACTTGTTTTACAAGTGAAAGCAATTGTGCTTCGCACGCGCAGGTTCAAATCCTGCAGGCGTCGACACACTGGTAAATTTTTTATTTTTGTCGGCCTGTGCGTTTTATTTGGTCTTGTTTTTCGTGGGAGGGACGACTAGGACACGCAACGACTGTGCCAGAGATGGCTGGGGCAGAACTGAATGAATTACAATGAGAGCAGAAGATACAGTCGTATACATTACTATTTTGTACCCGGCAGTGGGTTTTTGGTGAGCAAATCAGGGTGAATTACCATCTCGTGCAAGCCCTTTCCGGCTGCTACCATAGGCAAGACGTGCTGCAGAGGAAAGCGGGGAGGTCAGTCGTGTGTGTATGTGTGTGTGTCTCTCTCTCTCAACGTGTTGTGAGGTGCGGAATGTTCTGCTCACCTCTCTGTCGTTAATCAAGACTTCCATGAGAACGGGCTTGGTGTTGTCGTAGTCGATGAACTCTTGCATCTTTTCTGCCAATTCGCTCGAATTCTTGCACAAGATGCTATGAGCTCCGCAAGCTTCGGCGAGTTTGGTGAAAGCAGGGTTCAGTTGTTTCGTGTGACTATACCTCTCTTCGTAGAACAGGTCTTGCCATTGCACTACCATTCCTTGACCGTTGTTGTTCAGTATCAGAATCTTGACGCCGATGCCAAACTCAACAGCAGTGGCGATTTCCATAAACGTCATCTGAGCACTAGCGTCTCCATCGACATCCACGACAATCTTCTCAGGCTGAGCAACCTTTGCGCCAATGGCAAAGGGGATCCCTACGCCCATCGTACCGGCTCCTCCACTCGATACCCAAGTCCGTGGATGAGTCCATCGGATGTGCTGAGCGGCCCACATCTGGTGGCATCCTACGCCAGTGGAGACGACCAAGTCCTTCTTCCTGGCGGGACCAACTGCTCTGTCAAGTGCTTCCATGACTTCTTGCGGTTTCGACACTTCGTCAGCCTTACTCGGAATGTAGTGGAAAGGATATTTCGCTTTCCATCCCTCGATCAACTCAAGCCAGTCCTTTCTTTCCTTCTTCTCCTCTATCAGAGGTAATGTCTTTGCTAGGTTTCGAATGACATCTCCTTCAATAGCACATGTAGCCTGGACAACCTTGTTGATGTTCTTTGGCATGACTTCGTAATGAATGATTCCACCACGACCTTCCAAAGCAGCGGCTCTTGCGTGTGGCGCGAATTTGTCCACCCTTCCGGTCACTCTGTCGTCAAATCGAGCACCGAGAGCTATGATCAGATCAGCATCCTGCATGGCCAAATTGGCATACACACTTCCGTGCATTCCAAGCATGTGAAGAGAGAGAGGATCGTCTTCATTGAATGCGCCTAGTCCTTGCAGAGTAGTCGTGACGGGAATCTTTGCTCGGTGACTAAGTTCCTTTAGTATTTCAGGACCGTCTGGTCGAGCAAGAATTCCCTGACCAGCGTAAATGATGGGTCTCTTTGCTTTGTTGATCAATTCAGCGGCCTGCTCAATCTCGGGTGTCATTTCAGACGAAGCGTCAGTATTGTTGTTGAAACGCGATCGACCACGAGATCGTGCAGCGGCTCGACTTGGCAGGGCTGCCTGATTCGGTGTGGTCCAGTTGAAGGGTAGTGCTTGTCGCAGGATACCGGCAGTCACGTCCTTTGGCAAGTCGACCAAGACCGGTCCTGGCCTTCCGCTTGTAGCAATTTTGAAAGCTTCATTGATGCGCCTTGGTAGCTCGGTAATATCCTTGACCATGACGTTCCATTTTGTACAGCTTCGACTGATACCTAGCATGTCTGCTTCCTGAAAAGCATCCGAACCGATTGCGCTAGTAGCTACTTGACCACAGAAGACGATGAGAGGGGACCCATCCATCAAAGCGTCTTGCATCGGGGTCACTACATTTGTAGCTCCAGGCCCTGAAGTAACAAGTACGACACCGGGCTTGCCTGATACTCGACTATACCCTTGCGCCATATGCCCAGCGCCGTCTTCTCGTCGAGGCAAGATGAAATCAAAGTGTTTCGACTTGTAGATAGCATCAAAGACCGGCAGGATAGCACCACCGGGGTAGCCAAAGATGTGCTTGACACCGTGTCGCATCATCATCTCATGGAATATCTGACCACCAGACATACCGACAAAAGATTGATCAAGAGTATCTGCTTGATTACGCTTCAGCGGATTTGGTGCTGGTGACTGCTGGAATGCTGGTGAAGGTTCTGGTCGACTGCAAGGAGTGCGGAATGAAGTAGAGCGTCAGCCTTTGTCAGTCATCTACCATGTCTTTTTCTCGAGGGGAAGACATACGCGGAAGACACAGATTTCACTGCTGCTGCTTCTTGTTCTTTTGGTGCATTTGTCGTGATGGCTCTGGTTTGCTGTCTCGAAGCGGCAAATTGGTGTCTTTGAGGAGTGAGGGACGAATTTGTGGCAACGTGTGACGAGAAGGTGTACAGACTTCGGGCAGGTGTGGGTAACGATGTCGCTTTTAGGATATTGCAGGTAGATGATGTGCCTCTCCTCAGGGTAGAAGCCCCGCGATGGCGTGCGAGGCTGATGGGCATCGACATTGTGCGCTAAGCGTCGGGTGCCAGTGATCCTTTGGCGGAAATGTGTGTGTGTGTGTATGTGTGGTTAGAGGACAAATGCCGTGTATAAATTATTTCTTCTCCCCTCTTTTGACCAGAGGTATTCTAAGTCTGCCGGCGTATGGGTCGATGACTCGCGAGAAATGCGGGTGAAAGAGAGCTCACGTGGGAGACCCTCGAAGAACAGATTTGCTTGGATACCACATGGCAGAGGGCGCTGACGGACACACAGTGGGCGGACAGGCAGGCCCACCTTCCTCATAGGTCATGATCAGGAATGCAGACACCACGGACCACCGAGCCATCATTAAGCTCGCCAGTGAAGGATTCTTTATGAGACATGCCAGAGAATAAACCGATATCGTATCAAGGATAGCAGTGCTAAGAGATTTGGAGCGGACTTAATTTATGCTCCATCATATCACATCTCGCCTAAACACTTCCTGCGTTGCTCGATAGCACATTCTCTCAAAGTAGCGGCGGCGTGAGGCTGGTTTTGTAGATGGGCGCACAGCGGTGCTTGCTCTGTCCTGCGTCGGTCAAGCTAATCAGTGAGATACTAGCAAAGTCTGTGTGGCTACAGTCGCTTGCCCCGTGCAGAGCTCAGCTTGACGATAAGATTCTATTTTGCTTTGATTCTTCAATTGCTTGGCTAGAAAGAGTGAAGGTGAAGACTGCCCCTGTGCTTTCGCAGTGCAGACACTGCTGTGCTTTTTAGACAAGCCCATTCTCGCTGCCGCCGTCAAACAATCTCCGCCTGCATTACATTCTTCAGACCGAGTCAGACTAATCAGAAGACCGCTCTACTCATAATTCTCCCCCCTTTTGTCTTACAGCGCTGATGTCTGTGTAGTAGTGATCTGCTTTGTTCCCCTGTCGACCGCTTTTCCTGTTCTCTTCAGGAACTTTTGGTCTTTTTCGTCTTCGTACATTGGCCACACCAGTCCTTGTAGTCGATTCCCCACGCTCTTCTTTGCCTCTGGCCTAGCTTTAGCTTTCGTCTTCCACCTTCACAGACAAGATAGTGTCTAGTAGGACCGACGCTTAATTCTAGGCAAGGCACCCTTGCCGCCGATACGCAAACGAGCGTCTGCTCCGCGAATCATTGTCGCACCCCAAATCAAGACAGCCGCTCTTTTGCCCTTCGCTTGCGTGGTCTTGACCAGGATGGACTTCAGTCAGCATTCGTACCTCTACAATCGACCAAGCTTTCTTCCAAACACAAGTGTCAATGACAATGATTCTCCCTCCTCGAGAGATGTGGGAGAAAATGGTTCCTACCCTACCCCTTTCAACTTTCCCACAATCCCAAATGGTGACACACAACAACAAGCCGACCTGATTCCTTACAACGGTATGAATGCGAACCAATTCATGCAGCAAACAAACATGCGAGGCATGCCCGACAAAGAAGGTCATATACAAGCTGCAAATTATTATCCTGTCAGTTTTCGCGCTTTCGATGAGATACCATCGTCGTATGGACTGGACATGTCGTTAGCAAGCCTCCAGTGAGTGAAGGGAGGGCCGCAGTATGTTGCATCGTACAGACATTGCTGACACTGCGGTACAGAGAGACTGCTTTAGACCCTTTGCTACAGTCTGCCACCACAGTGGCTGGTAATGATCTGTTCCATAACTCGAGACAAAGCATTTCGCCAAAGAGAATGGCTGAACAAGTGCAAGGGAATCTTGCCTCATTGCCCGTAGTTTCGCCATCTGAAAGAACGAAGAGGTCGAGAACAGATCCACCTCCTCCATTACAGCTTGACTTCCAGACTGATATTATGGAGCAACCCTCGGTGCGATCATCGGAGGAAGCCCAGCAGAAAAACGATCGCCCTGTAGTCAATCCACGACGATCGGTGCGTCCAAGAAGTGTTCGTCAGTGCTCGACTCGAATTAACAATCGCACGTCTGCCAAGAGCAAAGAAGTTGAGGGGGAAAAGGAAAAGGGAAAGGAAGAAGAGAATGTGCGTCCACAGAATGGCGAGACGTCTTCGCAAATAGCAAGTAGTCAAAGTGCAATGGTGAGTCTTGATTATAAAACTGCACGGTCCAATTGCCCACTACTCTCCCTCTTCCATTACATTGCGGTAGAATGCTTCTTTTCATGGAGCGCAGAACGTACTCCCTACAACAAAGGAACAGCGAGATCAAGAAGAGCTAGAACAGATCTTACGACAAGACGAAGATTTTCGACGGCAGTGTCCAAGCACAGAATCATGGCAAGGTGACTGGGTAAGTATTCGAATGAAAGAGGATAGCTGCAAATCTCTGGGAGAGCACCGTGCTAATCGTACATTGTTTGTCTCCTTTTCATCCGCCAGCAATTGGCTGCCAACACCAATTGCTCCATGGGCGTGCAAGGGAACGAAAATTTCCTGGTACAATCAGCAAGACCTACAGTGAGTTGAGAATATGTAGTAGCAGAGGACTTGTAGCATAACGTAAATTCGATCCATTCTTATCTGCTCGTCCTCTTCTAGATGGAATCGTTTCCCACCCCAAACGGCCTCTTCTCAGCCGCAACGACAGCCGACGAGAACTCTGCGCTAGAATTAATTGGCCAAAGAGGACCAGTGGTGGTGGCACCTTCAGGATTGCCAATGAACGATCCTTTCTCAACCAAACAACAGACTTCTTTTCCCATCTTGTCATCCGTCGAGAACGTTTCTGGTATGAGCAAAGCATCCGTCCAAAGTCCTGAAGCTTACAAGAGTCATAGAAGTGAAGCCAATGTGTTGGAAAGCGGCGTCTCTTCCGGGCACAGGATGGACATGCAGCCGTTCTCTTCTAGAAGGGAGCCTACTCAAATTCTGTTCCCTCACTCGGCTCCACCTAGCGTGCTGTCGTACGCTTGCCAACCGAATTTAGCCTCACGCAATAGCATCTTCAGCCTTTGTCCTGATCTTGCAACCGGCGAACTGGGATGGAGTGTGGAAAGCCAAACGTCGAGATTTCAGACTTCACCTCTACTGAGCGGTAACTTGAAATTTCCCGTTCGACCTTTGATTCCAGGCGTCCTGGCGAAGATTCACAATGACTGGCTGGAAGAATATCCCCAGCCGGTGGGAGGAAATCAGGCGGAGGAAGAAAGAGCCGGCACTACACATCGACTGAAACGATTCCCCTCTCCAAAGTCCACCTTTGAGTCGCATCACATTCGAATCCTCTGGCAAGAATTGGAAAGACGAAGAATTCTAGAGCTGTCCGACGTCCAAGTTTTGAGTAAACTTCGACAGGAAGCAAGACAGACACTGAAGACGGAATCTGCTCATTACGCGTACGTCAACGGCCCGGATGTGTACAATCGACAAGACCTCTACCACTCTATTCCAGAACCAAGCGAAGAACAGGTGGAAATGAGGGTTCAAACGATGTGGGAGCAGACAAAGAAGTCAGCGGTGTATGCTGTGGGACTATTACGCCAAGCTGAGTACTGCATCGCACAAGGTCATCTAGGATTCATGCCGCTCAGTCACGTCCAACGGGGCTCGGCCGATGTCGAAAGAAACGGAATCAGCGGTCAGGCAGCCGCCGTCATGGCCAACAACGTCAACACCGGCGGACTCAACCAAAAATTTGCTCCTCAACCCGATGTGAACGTCACGCCTCGATTGGGAAATTTTCCGATTCAAGACGGCCCTTCTGGCATGTGAGCGTAGCAAGACAAGGGGATCACTAAGATCCATTTTCCCTCCTACTAAGAGAAGATCGCTCTAAGTTCTCCGTGTCCTCACTCCCATCAAGATACTTACTCCTACCTCTGTCGAGTTCACTTCCCACGTTTCTCGACACCAAGTGTAGCCGTGACAACAATAGTGTAACACACCCTTTCCTCAATTCATTTCATTCCTCCTTGCCGTGGGTTGATGTCGCGCTCGATACAAACCGCCGCGAGGCACCTCAAAACTGCCTTTAGGGTACATTGACCATTGAAGAGTAGAGGACCGTTACCTCTTCGGCACGTCGACGGCGTCCTTCCAGATCTTTATCAACGTCTTGACTCGAAGATCTATGCTGCTTCTTGCTCGATCGGGGAGAAGTTTCTTGATCTCGCTGGGTTTGATCATCGAGACAGTGTAGTCCTGCATGTGTGTGGTAGGGAGAGGGTCGAGAGGCAGGAAAGGGGAGAAGCAGTGAATCGTTGGTCAGCAGGATTGGCCCACTTCTGTCTCCTCGCCAAACGTACGATGATGATCAGGTCTTCTTCTAAGAGAATAGAGAGACAGAAGTTATGTCAAATGAGTATCAATGTTCGTCTCGCCGATGCTCAAGTTCCCTCCCCACCTTTAGAGAATTTAGACTGCGCTCTTTTCTTCGAAGGCGGCGGCGAGATCACCATGTCAAGCTCGACTTTTGTTTCTCCTTTGATCGTATGAGCTTCCTTTCTTTTGGGCGTGCTCGGCGTCTTGTCGATGTAGACAACACACCTATCTTTACTCTCCTTTATCGTGTCCTTAGACGGCATCTTTTCTCAAAGCGAACAATGGCTAGCCTTAGAAGAGAAACGAAGGGCGGTGTCGGTGGGGAAAAAAAGGAGGTGGCGTGGGTCTGATGAAGGGGCTGAGGAGCAGATGTGATTCCCAGCCTATATACTCCCTACCAAACTTCCGATTTAGTCTCGTGTAATATCCCCTTCGCCGAACACAGCGAGTGACCAATTGTTTCCCTCTCTCGCCGGTGAAAAGATACTCTGAACTCAACGCTGTGTCGCGCTACTACGCTTTCGGGTCGACATACTGAAAAGGGGGAGGGGGGGAACAACGTTGAACAGATAAAGGCTTTTTACCCTGTGTTCATTCTCGGGGGAGGCTCCTTACTTTTCCTTCGAGGTGTGGCCGGTCATTCCGGGGAAAGGAGAGGGACAGCTCCCCCTCAACGTCTCAGCTTGTAGCTTGCACTCTACTTGTACATCTAGAATGATGATTAATTAACGCGGTGTCTATGCGAAAGGAGACTGCGTGAATTGACCACGAAGGAAGTGGCGTGCGGCCCGGAATCTCTGGTCTACGCGTCATGAGAGGTCCGAAAGCCAACACCAGGATAGGATCCACTAGAAGATCTAGGATGTGCTGCCGGCATAATTTCCCATAGAGACTTTTCAACAGAGTACGTTCCTTGCAAAGATGACAAGCCAACTTCCCCGAATGGCCCTTGGTCAAGCATGTAAGCGCTGCTCCGTCAGTCTTCCAGCGTCACTTCGCACGATCTCTACATCGATTCATAGGCAGGCCAATTATCGGCGTTTTGGCGAGCCAGCGTCCATTAGTTCAAACAATGCAGTCAGTGGGATACCCATCCAACAACTGATACAGCTAGCTAGAGGCGGAGGAAGCAGAGGCGGTAAAAAGGGAGGAGGTGGTGGTTATAAGAAGGGGAACAGATCAGGCGCCATCATAGGAGTCGTTCTCGCGTTGGGAGGGACATACTACTTCTTCCATCTTGAAAAGGTGCCTTCGACTGGTCGATGGCGATTCATTGACGTCAACAATCAGCAAGAGAAGCAGATGGGTGAAGAATCATTCAATCAGGTACTAGAAGAGAATCGAGGCAAGCTACTACCCAGTAACGACAAGAGAGTCAAGTTTGTGCACTCAGTAGCCGAAAGGATAGTGGCAGCAGCTCAACGGAGTGACCATCCGTCCGATCATTTGGACTTTGGATCAATGAACGACGGCATCAAAGTTGGAAATAGCAGGAGTATGCAACAGAGACCTCATAGTGACGGATCTGTAGAATGGGAGGTGTTTGTAATAAACAGCGACGAGAAGAATGCCTTTGTTCTGCCGAATGGTAAGATCTTCGTGTATAGTGGTATTCTACCAGTGTGCGAAGATCAAGACGGCCTGGCGACTGTGCTGGGTCATGAGGTGGGTAGAAATTGAAGATCGCGGGACTCTCAAGGAAGTCTGTACTCATCCCCCTCCTCCTTCTCCATTGCAGATTGCTCATCAAATCGCTCGGCATGTGGGTATGGCCGGGGGCATTTATTAAGCGCCCCAATTCGCATTATTACTGAAAGTGAAGCCCCCTTCTCTCCCCCCCCCCTCTGTCCCCCTCTTCACCTAAATACAGAGTGCTGAAAAAGCTTCTGGATTCAAAGTGCTCATGTTTGGTGCAACTTTACTTCAGATGATTGGCCTGGACTCCGGACTGTCCTCGTTTGCAATGAATTTGCTCCTGTCCCTGCCAAATTCTCGAAAGGTGGAAATGGAAGCAGATCAAATCGGTCTACAGCTAATGAGTATGGCATGTTTCGACCCTACGAAAGCTCCTCCATTCTGGTGAGTGAAGGGAGTGGCAGAGAGATGGTTGTCCTTCCAACACAGAGGCACTGAACCTGTTCCTCTTTTGTCGTACTCCTTTACTTTTTACTCTCGAATAGGCAAAGGATGGAGGATTCTGAAGGCGGTGGAGGAGGCCAAATCGCCCAAGCAGCCATGGCTGTTCTTAGCACGCATCCTCTCAGTCATAAACGGATGGAATCGATGAAGAAATGGGTGAGCGACAGTGAAGTCTCGATGCCACACACATTGAGTCTCGTTGTGAGATTGCTATCTGACTTTTGCCATTCTTTTGTCGACGCAGCTCCCTCAAGCAATCGAGACTCGACAGGAGTCTGGTTGTCCAAACGAGGCAGTAGTGCAGAGCTTCCGGTCAACGGCAAAGGCTGCCAACCCGTTCTAATCTGCTTCTTTCTCCTAGCATGCAAATGCGACGAGTAGGCTCAATCAGAGGGTAACAAAAATCGATATCAGATGCCCTCACTGCGTTGATGGAAAAGTAGGATTCTTATGCCGATACTTATCGTTCTCCCCTCTCCACCTACAAACTTGTCGGAGATGTCACTTTGTGCGCAGCACAGACGGGATAGCAAGAGAAGTGCGGGCTTCTGGGCCTAGACAGACACTCTATAACAAAGTAGGATATGTGGTAGTAGATAAATATACAAAAATGATGATGATGATGATGATGATGATGATGATGATGATGATGATGATGATGATGATGATGATGATGATGATGATGATGATGATGATGATGATGATGATGATGATGATGATGATGATGATGATGATGATGATGCTTGTTGTCTATTGCAGATGATGGTGTTTGTGCGGTCAATGACGATAATTGCTACCTCTAGAGTGCTCCAGCGTGTCAAACGATCCAAGGTTTTCTGTTCCAGGAGAAAAGGTGGGTTGACTTGGCCGTGGAAAAGGAGAGAAAAGGGAGGGGAAGAGGAGCGACGATTCTTCTTGGTGAATTTAAAAGGAGCATGAAGATCGTCTCCAAGAGATTGGGTGAGAGGTGGAGATCGCAAGGGAAGGAGAGTGGTATCGAAACGAGTGGCCTGCCCTTCCTTCTTATTGCCTTCGCAGTGCAATGATGCTGACTTCCATTTCGACATCTTTGATGGCGTTCGGGTCTTGATCCACGATTCGACTGAAGAGGACGTCCCAAAGGCTGTCCAAGACGAACTCAGCTGCACCTTTGCTAAGTTTGCCCTTCTCGCGAAGCACGTTGCGGAAGTGGGACTCGTAGAGGTTCTTGAACAGCTGTATCATATGCTCTGTAAAAGGCACTCTTGACAATGTGCCTGAGTTGTATGCTGTCCAAGCTGGATGTGGCAGACACAGAGGTGAACTTTCGCTGTTGTTTGCCACTTCTCCCAGACCGCTACTCCAGTCCACTTTCCAGACGTGCTCCATGCTCTGCAGCACCGCCTTTGTCTGTTTGACAGAGCGAGGATGCATGGGCAGATCAAGAAGATGACGAGCGACATCTGATTTGATCATGCTGCAAGACACTAGTCGTTGAATGCAGGGTGCTAGGATGTTGCTCAAAGTGGTCCAGATATCTTTATTGCTTGCAGACGACACTTCTTCACTTCGAACAATGTACGCCATGATCAGGAGTCCGCCTCGCTTGAATTCGTTCCCTCTGGCAGACAGAAAGGTCGATAGTTCTGCTTGAGCGGTAGTTGCTTTCGGCATGTTTGAATTGGAGGGTGTATGAGTCCAGTGCAGGTCCATCAGACTGATTCCAGCGTGGAATGTTCGAGGTGGTGCGACTCTGCAGGCAAAAGGTCGAGCGGTGAAGCTGGAAAATATGTTGTTGGCCAGGGAAGGGGAGTGAGAGTTCTGCCATGCTGGGTCCAAATACGACCCGGAATGACTGTCCAGGAATTGAGTCAACGATCGAAAGTCGGCCGTGGAAGAGTCTTCGTGCGTCACTTGAAAAGACAGAGCGGGATGCACCTCAAAGCTGGACTGCTCGTCTTGCCGGACTTCCTTCTCCCGTCTACTGGCAAATGCAGAAATGATGGGCTGCATCAATTGAGCCGATCTTGAATTGAGGCAGCCATACTCCACCAATTGCACGGTTTCTTCTGACCCAGCCGCCAAGGGTACAGCTTGCACGAGTCCGACCAAGACTTCTGTAATCTTAGCGCGAATTCCAGGGCCAAAATGGCCATTTCCGCTCATCCCCATCAAGCCGCCATTTGCTGCACTAAACATAGGTTGTGCCACTTTGGCCATACCGTTGTGCTCTCCACCCGCTTCGTCTCGTGACGATGACAAGTAGGAAGTACCTTCGTACTTTGCAGCATCGTCTGGTGAGATCATCGCTCTACGATACTGTAGAGGTGTGGTCAAGGGCGTGCTGCCGAAGCCGCCAGACGCTATTGCATCCGAGATGATGGATGATGATGAACTGAAATTCTCGTAGGGTACTCTCGCAGAAATGTTCAGCCTTCGAAGATCATTGTCGAGCTCGTCTTCGGATTTGGGAGCAAAGTCTTCTTCTCTCACACCAGGAAAGGTGGACACCGAGGAAGCAAGGCGTCGGTGAGCTTTGCCAGCAAGCGTAGGGTCCTGTGTGCCGCAGCGAGCATGGCGGCGCTTGCCAATCACACCGATTTCCCTGTCTTTGGCCGCCAACCCTCCGGTGGTGTTTCGACGAGCCAGATCTTGAGAGAATTTAGCCGCAGATTTGTCGTGTATCATCGATATTGGAGGGGAAAGTACGGCGAGAGGGGCTTCATTGGCGATAAATGCTGTAGCCGGTAGGGCACTCTCATGCGCATGGGTGGTCAGCCCAGAACCAGTGAAGACCGCACTGCTAGATGTAGACGGTTGCGAGTGTTCTTGATAGGTTCTTCTCGACATCGGAGAGACTACTTTGCCTCTGCTACAGTTCTCAATCGATGTGGATTGGTGTGTAGAAGGCATGCTAGACACATCGTTCATCTTGGGTGAATGCAGAGCTTCTATTGGTGTGATTGATGACGTGGTAGGTAGCTTGCAAATGTCCAATGCGGCACTGAAGACCGATGAGACGCCCTTTCGAGCATTTGCGCTGTCAGTCGACATATTTTGATGTGATCGACGATCGGAGGAGGTGCACATCGAGTCTAGAGTCCTTCCAAGTCCCGACTTTTCCCTTAAAGAATCCTTGTGATTCTCTAGAGACGGAGTGCTGCCGACACTAGTCTTCATCATTTTCATTGATAGCACTCTTGGTCGGTAACGATATCCATCGTCTAGCGGAGTCATAAGACTAGTCCTGTCGTTCTCACTTTCACAAGTCGACGAGGTATCGGTTGGTGAGGACATGTCAGGTACATATCTCGCCCGTGGGGTGGCTTGATTTGGACTCAAGGTGGCAGACTGGGTGGATGAATGAGCAATAGCTGAGTCGTGCCACGCAGGCGAAATATTTCTCGCGAGCGGGGAAGATGGATCGGCGATTGCATAGTGATCCAAGTCCGGAAAGGATGGCAGCAATTTCTTGATGAAGTTTGATCCTGGCGTCTCAGTCATAGAAGAAGAAAGGAGACTAGACGAGGAGTCGAAAGAGTCACTTTCCGGTAAGATCTCTTGTCTAGCACTTGTCTCGCTTTGAATGCATCTTATCCGAATGGGAGAGAAGCTCGACCGGCAGGCTGGATGAATCGTGAGCGATGAAGAAGTCGGCTCTTGCGACAAGACGGCCAACGAAGGTCGAGCTTGACGGGCAGTGGCATTCGATGTGGAGACTTTGCTCTTTGGCGAACACTGCGTTGGCAGGGTAAAAGTGTTGTCGACTGTCTTACGACGAGGAAAAGAATCGCAAAAGAAGTCGCTTTCCCGCGTAGGTCGAAGGTGACGGTGCTTGCCTTCGCTCTCTCTCCGGAGTAAGAACGACCTGTCCTCTTCATCCACTAGCTCGAGTGATAGTTCACCGTTTGATTCAGACTGAGCACTCATGACTTCCGTTGCCCACTTCCGCAGCTCTAGGAGTTCGCTTTTGCCGGTCTTTGTAGAATTCTTTTGAACCCGATCAACAGCCGAATCAGAGAGTCTTCTTGAATTAAAGGAAGCAGTCACTGGCAGCTGCAAAGTACTGCTCGAGCTTTGCAGAAGGATATCATCCATGTAGAGGTCTGCGACAGTGGTAGTCATATTGCGAGCAGGGCAAAAGTGTCTGATAGCCAAAGCTGTATCTTGAAAAGGAAGCCAGCTTCCACTATTGAATGAAATGTCTGCCAAGCGAAAAGAGGGCGGAAAAGGAAGTGTAAGTCTTTTGTGCATTTCAGGCAGATCGTGAGGAATTGTTTTCTTCATCTTGCCCTCCCTCACTTTCTCCCACGCAAAAGACGCCCAGCGAGAGTTCGCTTCAAACATTGCGGGACAAAGGCTGATAAACAGAGAAGAAGAGGAGGGAGTTGGAGGGCAAATACGCCCAGAGTGTGCGGCATTGCACTTTGTAAGAGGCCCGAACTTTCAATGACTTACTTTCTGCCGGGTCTGATATATGATGTTGCAAGTGAAGGCAACGTAGGCGCTCGACGACGAGATACGATTGTTCAGGAGTCCTTTGCGAAGATCGTAGCTGTAGAGATATCCGTACTCTGACGAACTACCTTCTGAGCGTGTGTCGGAGCAGATGAGAAGCAATAAAGATGACTCTCTTCTTCGGTCGTCGCTCTTGCAGACTGTACGCAAATAGCAGATATCAGACAATTGTCCGAAGGGCGAAGGAGCCTGGTAATTCAAGGAGGGGCGAGTTGAAGAGCTGTCCTGCAAATGATGTAAGACTGTGATGCTGAGCTCCGCCGGAAAGGAGGAGATACGTTGTAGGGAGGACTGTGTTGGTAGTATCTGTGCGTAGATGATTTGTTTCGGAGAAGGGTAAAGGATGGTGAAGGGTGAGCGAGTACGACCAGTCGCGTTCGGGGATCAGGCAGAAGGAAAAGGATGAAGAGGAAGAACGATGGTTGAGTCGGAGGCAAAGTCGATGCGAATGTTTGTCTTGACAGCACACTTCCCCCTCTTTCTTCGTCGTTGCCCTTCCCTTTCTTCTGGACCCGAGAGCCAATGTAGACAATCTCTACAGACAACAGACACTAACGGACAGACTGCCTTTGTCGCAAGGCAGCATCTACATTTCACAGGCTAACATTCGGCACTCCTAACCCGACTAGCACCATTCGAGGGGTGGTTTGCGTGGACCAAAATTTGAGTTGGTATGCGCTTAAAAATAGCTGAACCCTCTCTTGGGAGGATTTTTGTCCCACAAGCAGTCCCTCCCTACTAAAAGACATCTCCCCTTTCTACAATTTATTTCTCTAATCTTAAAAAGTAAAAATAAAAAGGCGCAATCTATCCATTAGAGACTTATGCATGCCTCTACGGAGGTCCAAGCGCTAGTATAGACACACAAAACGCCTAAATGCCTGCTACTTGCAAGGGGGGGCGTTAGTTTATTCTGGGCAGGTCCCGCCCACCCGCCCGACCCCTTTCCCCCCACCTCGAAGAATTGACAGTTCCATTGAGTCAAGTCGACAATCTTAAAATTCGCAAAGACATTGGTACGAATGCCACGATAAGCGGGTACCTTCTTATCGGTCCCTACCGATCTCACGCCGGCAACAAGGGCGGTGCAAGAGACGGTCTAACCTTCGGAGATTCCTGTCGTGTGTGAGTTGCTCTATGGTGGTGTCTTCCAGGTGTATGCAGCAGTCCTCCGACCCCTTCAAGTCCATCAATTGCTTGCATTCCGACAATACTCGACAAAAGGCCTTCGAAGGAAGAAGAAGAGTAAGTAGTGAGGCAGACCAAGAATCGGTGAAGTGAATTACCGGACACTCTGCCTCGATTAAAAGGGCGACCCAAAAGCGAAAAAGAGGGAGGGTGGTAGACAGCTTTCGAACTCCCCGCCGAAATCGATTGATTTCTTTTGAGACCAGATCTCTTGAGTGCGTCCCACGCGCGACTAGGGTTTGAAAATTCCAGGATTGCAAGGGAATCTCTCGCCCAACTCGCACATGTAGTTAAGATGTCATCTTAAGGGCAAGTACTGGTGCGGCATCTGCACACCGGCGAGAACGTGCATGGGTCAGACCCCTCCCCTTCAAGATCACAAGTAGGGCCCGTGAAACTGACCGTCTGAAGAAGAATAGAGTCAACATAACTATCAATGAACATAGGCGAGGACACGATACTGCGAAATTCCAAGACAAAGCAAAAGAGAAGAGGGAAGAGGAGACGGTATTTAGCTTGCTCGTGAGATCCTAGAAAGAGCCTTTGACAAAAATGTCGGCAGTGAATTACACTTCAAATCTGAGCGAGCCGAGTCAGCTATACGTCTGCTGAGAATTAGCTTTCCCAAAGAGGGGGAAGAGCCATCCTAATGCTAGCATGCGCCAGCGGATGGGTGATCTCTACAAGGGCGTATCGGTCAAACTAGCGTGTCGTACCTCCATCCTTCCTACAATGTGCAAGCTGCTGAGAAAGCTCTCGGGAGGATGAAATTAAGAGATATTAGAGAGTAGTAGTACAGATATTGACCAAAGAGATGAGAATAGAGGAGAGATTGGCAACATGTAAAGCCACTGAAGCAATGTCCCTCAGTCTGACAGCAGCATTGCCACAAGAGAGAGACATTTGTGTTTGTGTACAGTAGAGTTTTGATTAGGGACTACTGAATAGCAAATTGATCGATGGGGGCAGAGGATGATGGCAGAACAAATCAAGAAGAACCTAGGCAGTTGCTCCAGTAGGTTGCCCCGTTGATCTGGAGCGAGAAGGGATGAGAACAATTAGAAGACACTCTTGCCCTACTATCTTCACTCCTCTTTTGCGGCGACTCACTCAATGATTTGAAGTACGTACTGCTTCTCATCGACGAATTGCTCATCGTCTTTGTCGTTGTGAAATGCGGTAAGAAACTGGACAAGCCTTTCACGATTCCTCCTTAGGATACTTTCAATGACTGGTGGTTTCTTTGGATTGGCGACAAAGACCTGATATCGCAATGAAAGGGGTGGGTCTTGTGTATGTTATAGCATCACTACCTGGACGAACACTCACCTTGAACACATGGAAGGCTTCAAATTGAATGTTCTTGCTCTTGTCTTTCAAGAGATTCATCATATCTTTCAGGTTGTCTTCACTAGAGATGTAACGGGTCATGATGTTGAAGTTGGTTCTATCCAGTAGGATCTCTCCCAAGAGCTTCAGGGATTGCCGTTTGGTGACGTAGTTCGGTGAGTGTAACAGTTCTTTGTACATGGTAAAGAACTGTAGCAAGGTCGACTTGATCAGTAATCCTCTACTACGCTACGGACAAACGCCCGTTTCTTTCCGACCCAATAGCAGACGCAGCCCGGCGACGCACCTTGTCGTAATTCTTTTCCAGGTATTCTGCTACCATGCCCTTATGCCTTGTAAGTGTCTCCTTGAAGTTGGCGAATGCATCGCAAGAAATTCCAAATGTAGTCTTCTCAATGTGATCAGGAAAGGTATAGAAGCGCTCGGAGTAGAGAAGCGTCTTGGCAAGTACTTCATGGCGAAGCATCTCTCTCAAGATCATGCCTGTGTTGAGTGCTATATCTGGGTTTTCATATCTGGGTCGAACAAGGAAGGGAATGACAGTGAGCAAGTAGCCTAACAATGGAACCTCGCACTTCTTCATATTCACCCTTTCAAGGCAACGAACAGCACTTCTGGCTTGCTTGTCAAGTACTCAACTGTAGGCCACCTCGTACCAATCTGCCTTCGAAGCAGATTGTTGAATATTTGAGAGACATCCTTTTTAGCCTGCGAGTAAGATCATTTGCCATCAGCAATGAAAGACACCTTGATATTCCGTGCAGCTATAACTTACTTCAAATTCGAACCTCCAGATGCTCTGAACCATGAGCTGTAGAACATCGTTATTGTACATTTCTTGCGCCATTTGTGCTACTTGTTCGGGCTGTGGCTCCGTCTCTGCAAAGTGTGAGAATTTGAGACAAAACATGATCAGGGAACTTCATGCTCGAGATAGCTTGCAAAGAGCACCACTCTCACCTCCATCTCCGTAGAGTATTAATTTCATTTGAACCAGATTCTTCGAGACCTCCTCGCCGGCCTGACCAAGACTACACAGAATTAGCAGATAGAAGGAGGAATGATACTCAAGTTCCTCTTTTCTACGCTGACCTTTCGCTTTCCCTCTGAGCTCACTCCTGCTCCCTCCAATCTGGTGATTGCATCCTTGAGATTGCGAACGAGCTCCGAAGGAGTCCGCTGCTTGGACTTGAATATGAAGTTCATTGCACCTTAATGCTGTGGTGAAGAGGTCGAAAGATAGTACTTCGTTGGCCTCTTCTGCGTAGTCAGATGCCTTGGTCGGACTCCTTGTCGTGCCTTTCCCTGACGTGCGATGGGGGACTCGACCCTGATAGTCGATACCTAGAAGTGTCATTTGATGGTGCGTACTATCATTTATAAGCAGCAGATGTGCAGCCTGACTTTGCCATGACCTTGACTCACTAGAAGATGTCAATAACTCTATGGTGAATTTCTTTTGCTCCACTGTTGTGAAGTAATGACAACGAAGGGAGATGATGATTAGGTCCTTCTTGCTAGCACTTCAGGTGTTTATCGCAACCCCGAGATATTCAACAGGAGAGCACACCACCCTCTACGCTGGTACAGGGTAAGGAGTATAGAACAAGGTTTACTGGCAAGTGTTTGTTGCGTTGGTCTCACTCTCAGGGGCGCGTTCTATAGAGACGCTTACGTAAAGCAAGAAAGGCTGCCTTTAAATCCGTCAAGGGTCTCCTTTGTCCCCCTCTCTAGTCCAAAAATTTCAAAGAAGCTTCCCCCCTATCCTCTTGAGCTTAATTTCGTCACCGCCTCGAAGTATGACCCTTATCTAGATACGCGTTGACGATCATGAGCAGATTCCTCCCCATCGAGGCTCGAGCGCCTGCCATTCGTCTTGCAGTGGGATGGCATGATTCTCTGCACCGGAATCAAGACTTCCACACGGATGAGCTGGAGAGATTGTCCACGCATCGAAATCGCAGCATGCAAGAAGTGATTTGTGTCTGCATACGCGAATGCATGGGTGGAAACGGAGATCGCATACTAGGTCGACCGTAAGGCCGTTTAAGAAGGATGCCTTGGCCCTTTAGTCAATAATGGGGTAGAATGGTGATCAATTTCAATACAGCGCTTGTAGAGTATGAATACCAAAAGTCATGCACTCTCCCTCATTTATGCAGCGGTAATTGTCCTTACACGCTACCGGTATTATAGAATGTGGTGAAAAAAAATGCGATCTTATACATCTTGCTCGGGGAACCACGTTCTGCTGGTACGTTATGATCAATTGGACATCTGCAGCGATCGCTATTGCCACAGCTGCAGACTTCTCTGACTCGGCAATGTAAAGCGGCGAATAGAAGGGATCGATAGCTCCCGATCATGCACCAGGGATACAAAGAACAGACCCTAGGAAGGTGAGCAATCGTTACAGCAATCACAAACCCAACACAGCCTCTCTACGAGAAAGAGCACGGCACTCGGTCCTCTTCTTTGCTGAGTTAAGTCTTTCCATCAGCGTTGACCCTTTCCCGGCAGTGCATCTCTTTCAACCCTTCCCCTCAGACGATTTTCAAAATCCAAATTCTAATCCTTTTCCTTCAGACTTGCAATAGCACGAGGGCAATGTTCGATTGCGTCGAGCTAGCAGACTACGAGATAGATCCTTGCGCATACTCTTACTTCTTCCACCTGACATTAGATTGCTCCGGGTAGAGGAAGAAAGGAAATGGTCACAAACGGAAAGAATCTGTCCCGCTTTGTAATCATAGTCTGTAATCACATAGCATGTAAAGGACTGAGCTAACGATTGAGGATCTAGACAACGAAAGATGATGGCAACATTCCCCTATTTCAGATTAGAGCTTTACTTTTTCGAAGAGCGCGCTTTACGTTTTGAATAGGAAAGGGAAACCAGAATGATGATTTTACATTAAAACCTTACGGGGGGTTTTGGGGCACTAGGGCGCCTTCAGTACAGTTCACAATGGCCCATTAATCTTATGGCCTTTCCCTGTTTTGGCCTTCGATTGCAGTGTCGAAGTGGTGCATAGGTACTGCCCGTATTTTCACCCTCCTCAGACAAATTCCGCACCCTTCCGACCCCCATCTTCTTCCTTTCCCCTCCCTTCGTTGACCACACCCCCCTTTTCCCCTTTTTAACGACACCCTAACGACGAAGCACAGCAGTGTTTTAAAGCACTCCATCAACCGCTTTTTACGACTTGTAAGTCTGGAGAGGAGTTGGCGGTACCACTTTGTGCGGTTGCCGGACGGTAGAGCGCGCACAATGCGTCGCCCTTTACCAGTAGTTTGGATGCGGATATAAGGCAAGAAGAGATGCGCAAGTGAAGGCCGCATTTCTCTGCCATCATTGTTGTCTTTAATCTTCATTGCAGCCACTTCAGAGTGGTGCGGAGAGGGAAGAAAGCGTAGTCATGCGTCATTTGACTGTTTGACGGCGTTCGCACTCGGACTTGCCCGGGCGATTTCAACGTCTTGGCGATCTGAGGGTGGATGCACATACTCTCGAGCAGAGCAGAGACACAAGACGAGTTCCCTTTGAATAGCAGTGATGGGTGGTCTGCTGCGCGATCTTGTACGGATGGAAAAGATTTGCATTTCGAATTCTTTGCTTTGCCATTGTTGATGCCTGCACGGTCCGCTGTGGCCTGTGTTGCTCTGCATGGATCGCTCTTTTCCCTGAGTGCAATATGCTGCATATGTGAAACGACCAATTCGACTGACATTCTTCAACTTTTCTGTTCGTATATTCCCTCTTTCCAGTAACGACTTTAATGAACATCACATGCTAAATCCTGTCCTTCGGACTCATTAACGCAACCTCATCGACAGCCATCGACTAGCAACTCTGCCAGCATCATCATTATTACGACTTTCACGATACAAGTATACCTCTCTCTCACCTCCATTTCCCCCCTTCCCCCTTCCCCTTTAACGACACTTCCACCCCTCTTTTGCCGAATACTTTGGTATCACGGTCACGACCAAATTTCCCACCTTCCCGAGATCACTGCCCTCGCCCGGCCCCTCTCTGCCGGACTCCAATCAAGCTCCATCCCACCCTGCCGCCACTTTCTCCTGGCAGTATTGAGATTCAACTATTAAATCTCCTTGAAGCGCCGCCTATTATATTCCACGACAGTTTAGTACGAGCCTTTCCAGCAAATCTACAATACGGAATAATATGATGGACAATTACATGGCCCTATCTGTGTCAGATGAATGTCAAGGGCCTGAGCTTGAATTGGGTCTAGACGTTTCCTCTCCTCTGATGCTCTCGCCCACTAATGAGACTTCAAATCCTTTCTTCAGTCTCATAAGCGGGGATTTTTCACACCCTCTTATGTTTGACTTTGGAGTGACGAGCGATTTGGGAACAAAACATCGTCTCACACCACAGGAACTCAACCTGTCCTTCGCTTCATTCACTGACGAGGACTACTTTTCGATGGAAACGGCAATGAAGCGACAAAGAGTCAATCAGGAATCTACTCGATCTAGTTCGGCATCTCTGGCCAGCTCAGCCTCTTCCGCCACGCCATCGGAAGCCGACAGCGACTTGCTTGATCGAGGATTGAACGACGAAGACGCTACCTTCTTACGATTAGACCATCTTACAGACTACTCATTCGCAACTCAGCAGAGTACTCTGAGTGGTCCGATCGGACTGGGATTTCAGTCAAATTTCGACCGAGGATCTAATACCGACCTAAACCATTCAAAGTCGAATCTCACGATCAAGGCGGAATATGTTCAGGAGGAAGGTAGCCGACAATACTTCCAGCAGCAACAGCAGCCACTTAACCTTGTTTCCTGTGCTTCTACTTCTCTGTCTCATGCCAGCGTTGCACTGAACACTTTTAATCTGTCCGACTTTATTTCGGATCACGAGCAAGAGCAACAGCAACAAATGGAATTTCGATCGAATCAATTCACGACACCAGAACGACCTATGGCTCATCGGGATCTCAATCGGCTGATGGCAAGGAGTAACAGTTTCTCTCCCCTCTCCTCCTCCATCGCCACACAGATCTCTGGCAGTGACTCGATCCACTTCAATCTGTCGCCTTTGAACGACGATGTAGCTGGTGGAGAGCGGATCGGGGACCACTCTGAACTCTTCAACGACCGAGTCGCTGTCCACCATCAGCATCATCACCTATCGGAAAGACCTAGTCTTCCATTGCGATCATTTTCTGTCAACGATGAAACGCTGTCGTGCAATCCTGCTCACATCACTCCAAGCCATGGAAGACAATCTTCGAATCAATTTGCTGCGGAAAACAAGCAAAGGGTTCATGACTATTTCTTCTCCTCACCCACGCTTGGATGCAATGAGACGACTCAAAAGATGTTTGCGAGGGACACTGCTGGGTCAAGTCCACACTCGCAATTCTCTTCGCCAAGTCAGAGTAACTACAACGTCTTAGGTGGAGCCGATGATCACAAAGGAGTTGTCTTTGATGAAAAAGCTTCTTCCAATCTTTTCCACGAGGCTCGTCCAATGGCACTTGCATACTTTACTCCTCACAGTCGATTGCAATCGCTAGAGAAAGTGGAAGAAAACAAGAGGGGACAACGAGGTATTGGCGGTGTTGTGCGAAGTGGCCGTACAGTTGCCCTTGCTGCCATGCAACAATCGTCACCTTACCAATCGCCATCATTGAAAGAAAAGACTTTTGAAAAAGAAATCCGATTGTCCAATCAAGGTCAAATAATTCCTGGCATCATCACCAAAAGAAGCCGGGGTCGAAGGGTTCCCAACAACCCAGAGGAGATCAACAATCTAGGCAAGAGTGGCAAAGTCTATACTTGCAAAGTTCCAGGATGTGGGAAATGTTTCAAACGTAGTGAACACTTGAAAAGACATGTTCGCAGTATTCATACCGATGAGAAGCCCTTCACCTGTCACTGTGGAAAGACGTTTTCTCGTCATGACAATCTCAACCAGCATGCACGAGTACACGCTCCTGGTGGCAGTGGTGAAGACGAAGTGGACAGCCCTTTGTCCATGCCGGAAGGTGACGAGGATAATACGGTGTCGCCATCCATGTCACTACCATTAGCTCTTGCAAATGCGCACATTGCGCTAAGGCCATCCGTCAATACCAATACCAACCAAACACTGCAAATTCAAGAGGAAGAAGGAAATGCAGCTCAAATGGAAGCCTTGGTACTTGGCAGCAAGAACGTCTCACTCAGGGCGAGGCGAGGTCTTTGTTAGCAGGTTCCACTAAACCTTCGCATTCGATTGTGCTCTTCTTACACCGGCTCGCCCTAGCACCTTCCGGACACTCTCCTTTCTCTTTATTACGGCGCAGCAGACGATCAATGCCTTCCTTTACGATTCACGGATGACATTGATCCAGATCTCCTTTCTCTTTACTCTCGGTGCTGGGTTTTTCTTTTCTTTACGCCTCTCTTTTGATCGTCAAATGGACCTTGTCTACCTACCGACGGGACGCAGGTTCCGTAATGAACATCGTTGCCTGCTTCCTTTTGGACTGTTTTGTGTCGCCCTCGTCGGATCTCCACTTCTCTTGCTTTTCCTTTTTGTCTACGACTTTGGTTCTGGGATCTCGCAGACCTTTTCGAAAGAGACTGTGTTCCCGTAACTTAACGCCTTCCGTCTTCTTCTTACCTTATCTTGTGGCTCTCACCCTAATGAATATTTTTCTGTTTCACCCCTCCTTACCCTGCTCCACTTCGTTTGTATTCTCTCTTGTCTACAAAGGCTCTGCCTTTAAATTTGATGATATACGCTGTCTTCCTGCGTTCACCCTGGCCGATAGGATCGACTGACCATGAGGGGACCTCCTTTTGGAGGACGCGCCTCTCTTCCCCATCTAAGCACTATTCTCTGCCCGACCAAATGTCAAGCGACAAGCGCTAGAAGAAAAGGAAATCGATCATCAATTCCCTTGCGTTCGTTTACAATTACTGCTGCTAGTTGAACCCGGTCATTTGCTTGCCGCTGAGACAACGTCTATGAGAGCAACGCTTGGCAGAGCGACGAAGCAGCTCCCCAGCATATTATTTCATGGGAATGTTCGTTCTACCGCTCGCCTGGCATGCACCTCACCCTTCCAGTACCGACCACCTGGAACACATAGTCATGCGCCACCCTCTACCCTCGCAAAAACCTCTCGACGATCATCATCCACGCTCTCCCCCCTCGAGAAGCACCTCCCCTCCTTGTACTCTTCGCTTCCGACCACTTCATTCAGTATCATTGCTCACATCGATCATGGCAAGTCTACCTTGGCAGATCGCCTGCTGGAGTTGACTGGAACGATCCCCGTCGGTAAAGATGGGCAAATGATCAACAGACAAGTTCTAGATAGCCTGAAAGTAGAAAAAGAAAGAGGGATCACTGTCAAGAGTCAAGCTGTCAGTATGGTGCATCTCGATCAAGAATCAAAAACACAGTGGTTATTGAATTTGATCGACACGCCTGGTCATGTCGATTTTGCCTACGAGGTTAGTAGAAGTCTCTCAGCTTGTCAAATGGCCTTACTTGTGGTCGATGCAACGCAAGGCATTCAGTCTCAGACACTATCTGTCTACAGAATTGCTGTCTCAAGAAATCTTCGCATCATCCCAGTGATCAACAAAGTCGACTTACCAAGTGCGTCGCCGGATAAAGTGGTGGAACAACTGCAATTACGACTAGGACTGGATGCTGAGAAGGGGGGGGAAGATGAAGCGATTCACGTTAGTGCCAAGACAGGACTAGGAGTGCAGGAAGTGTTGAAACGGATCGTCAAGGTCGGCAAAGAGATCAACGCTCTAGAGGATCCGAAGAGTAAGGCACCTTTGCGAGCGCTTGTCTTTGATAGTTGGTATGACTCTTTTCGAGGTGTCGTCGCTCTTGTTTCCATAAAGGGGGGCGCCTTGAAGAAAGGTGATAAGATCAGCTCTTCGCACTCGAGGAAGAAGTACGAGGTGCTAGATGTCGGTGTCAACAGTCCTATGTCAATATCGACAGGGGTGCTCAACAAAGGACAGGTCGGCTGGATGATATGTAATATGAAATCAGTACCGGAAGCGTCGATTGGCGATACTATGCATCATTCCAACGTGCATGTAGAGCCATTACCCGGTTTCAAGCCGTCTGTTCCCATGGTTTACTGCACTGCCTTTCCCCTCGACTCTACCGATTTCCCTAAACTGGAAATGGCCATTCAGAAACTTGCGTTGAACGATCGAAGTGTTACATTTGCAAGGGAGAGTAGCAATGCCTTAGGACAGGGAGTGAAATTAGGATTGCTAGGAGCACTGCACATGGAGATCTTTCGTTCTCGACTGGAGGATGAGTATGATATGAGTGTTCTCATCACCAATCCCATGGTCGCCTATAGGTTGGTGAATTTAAACGACGACAGTCAGGAAAACGATGCCAAGATCATCTCCAATCCACTAGAATTCCCTGACGAGGCTCAGCGTGGAAAGGGGAAAAGGAGTGGCAGTCTAGTCATTCAGGAACCAATCGTGCTAGGTACTCTTACCTGTCCAGAAGAGTACGTGGGAGCGATGATGCAGCTTTGTACAGACAAGAGGGGTCAGGAAGTAGATGTCATCTTCCAAGATGGTTTTGAAAAGGTAGATGGAGGGGAGAGAATCGTGACGATGAAGTATAAACTACCGTTGTCCGAAATCGTCACCGACTTCTTTGGTCAAGTCAAGTCAAAGACGGCCGGCTTTGCTACTTTTGATTACGAGGAAAGTGGGTGGGAAGAGAGCGACCTAGTGAAGGTGTCATTCCTGGTATCGGGTACGCCCTTGGACGCTCTAGCTCAGATTGTCCATCGCACAAAGTCAGTAGACGTAGCTCGAGCGTGGACGCAAAAGTTGAAAGACGTCGTGCCACGTCAACAGTATGAGCTGGTCATTCAGGGCCTCGTCGGAAATAAGGTGGTCTCGAGCGAAAGGAAGAGTGCCTACAGAAAGGACGTCACGGCTGGCCTGTACGGCGGCCACTACGAGCGAAAGTTGAAGCACCTCAACAAACAAAAGGAGGGTAAGAAGCGACTGAAAGCAATGAGCTTCGGCAGAGTTCAAATTCCTCAAGAGAGCTTCGTCAAACTATTCGATTCGAAAACAAAATGAAGATTTTACAAAAAGGTATACTATGTGGGGATGCAGATTGTGGCTTCCTTCTCTTTTCATTCTCTCTCTGTTCCTATCCACATTATGGATCCACAATGCATTGTATTTTTACCCAATCAATTACATCTCGCTTCTCTTTTCAGCCACGATTCCCTCAACCATGCTTCGGGATGAGCAAGGAGGCTCCTAGCGCAACAAGGAGACCACTTATCTTCTCTTGGGGTGTATGGAAGAAGAGAGAGGTGAAGAGCAGGCTGGAGCACCAGACACCGACGAGTCCGAGTATGTAT
The DNA here is from genome assembly GCA_026210745.1 of Exobasidium rhododendri. Taxonomy (NCBI): domain Eukaryota; kingdom Fungi; phylum Basidiomycota; class Exobasidiomycetes; order Exobasidiales; family Exobasidiaceae; genus Exobasidium; species Exobasidium rhododendri. The sequence continues at coordinate 4,665,471 of CP110630.1, forward strand.
ACAGCGACTAGAAGGTTCGCTCTAGCTTTTTGTCGACTTTGCCTCGAAGTCTGAATAAAAGGATTGAATGGTGACCAATACTGGCGAGGTATCACTCGTTGGACGTAGGGTTGAACAGACGAAGGAAAAAGATAAGGCAGGAAGGGCGTTACTTCTTCCAGAAGGTAGAGGGAGGACAAGACGAGGATATAAGTGTGACCAGAGATATCGTGACCGCCTCTCCATCTAGCTTTGAGGCTTCCGCCATGAGCTGCTGCAACAATTTGATGTCCGGTCTGGAACAATCTTGGGAAGCTTTGCGGTGTCAAAGACTTCTTGGCATAACAAAAGTGCGGATCGACGCTCCCAGGTAAACTTATCCCTCCGAAGGTCGAAGTGCTTGGTAGGCATTGAGCGCCCGTATAGTGACGAATTCTGTCCATTAGAGGAGGTCCAAAGAACCAAGAAGCGAAAAATAGCCAAAGCACTGTAGCGACAAGGTAACGAAGCGTCGAGGTTGACATTGCACTGTACACTGTTGCTTCTTTGGTCTCCCCTGTTCCTGATGGTGAACTCGACGAGTCAATTGCATCTTCTCTATTTTCTTTTGCCTTCCCTTTCCTGTCGTCTTCTTTACGATCGACGTCGATGCCAGCCGAAGATCTCAGAGTGAAAGCTTGAGCCAGGAAGGCTAGAGTCGTCCAAGCCCAGGCGTATTTGATAAAGACTTTGTTCAGGAGGTTGCGACGATCAGCAAAGATGGTGGCCGGTAGCCTTGCAGAGTCTATCATTGAGTCAAGTCTGGGAGAAGATGAAGTCAAGGTGGCAGAGGACGCTGCTTTGGGTGCAGTAGCTGCATGTGAAACTGAGTTGGAGAGCATGACGTTGTATGTATGCGTCGAGTAGATCATAGAGTACACTGTGCCGAATAAGACGATTGCGGAAAGAAGGCCCATGTAGACGGCATTATGATATTGTAGGCCAAAGGGCAGATTTGATGACTTCCTCGTCGGTGTCGCCATCTTCGCCGTAAGTTCGTCGAGAAGTACGTGCCGGTGCAGAGGTGCGAATCGGGCAAACAAGAAGATTCGGTGCTCACTTCCCTCACGCTTAGCAGCAGGCGCGCCTTGGACGTGGAGCACTTCTTTTTCCACACCCAAACGTCATCAAGCATCAATCAAGAAGCGCGCCCTGGGGGAGGACAAGAGCAGAAGTAATCTCTAAAAAGGCGAGGGCGACGATCCGTCATTACCATTAGACTTTTTGAAGAGATTCGTCGACCGCTCGCGAGACCGTGTCCCTGCTGTTCAAGCGAATCTTGTCCGCCCAATCATATGGTCCTGGACCTCACTATCATCAAAAGCCACGCTGCCACTCCTGCTGAACTCGATATAGCGGGCTGTTCTCTCGATCCAAACCATAGCACCAACAAGGTATGCAGAATTATCAGAGATAGACACCAGCACTATCAACAGAATTTACCTTGCATGAAAGATTGAAGCTCTATCGACCATGCCAAAGCGAGAAGGTGGGGATGCCCTTCGACCACCGTTGGTAGCAGCTTCTCGCACAAAAGCTGGGAGCTCTAATGCGACTTCTGCTCGTCCAGGTCCCTATGTATTGGGCGGAACATTTGCCAATTCATCTTCTTCCTTGATCAACAATCGAGGCAATGCCGCGGGTGACTCGAACTTGGCGGCGGCGATTTCCTCAACTGGACCGGTCGTAGCCGCAGAAGCTCCGCATCTATCAGCGGCAGAGGCCTACTTTGGTAGAATGACACTGACTGCTCCTGATAACATGAAGAGGAAAAAGGCAGAAGAGAAAGAGAAGAAGAAGCAACTCAGAAAAAGAAGAGCGGAGAAAGGGGCAGTGGCTGCGGCTACCTTGTTGCCCAGCAATAATACGGAAGGAGCAGGTCCAAGTGCTTTTCACATCGAGAGGGATAGCATTACACCTGCCACCACCAGTACATCCGGGACTGATCACTCCACTCGAAGGAGAAAGAAGTCAGTTCCTACATCCAGTTCAACCTCCAACTATCAATCATACACTATAGAGCAGAGTAGGTCACGGTCTCCTACAAGGCCACCACGGCCGCAAAGTGCTCAGAAGAGAATTGTAGGAGGCCAGCCGGCTGGTTCAGACAGACGGCGACCGCGATTGCGAGATAGGACCGGAAGTGAGGGTAGCATTGTGGAGCAACCGCCTCGACCACATAGCGCTTCCGCCGCTGCACCTCATTACCTGGATACAGGAGAATCTCAACAAGGTGAACCACTACAACAACATCCTGTTGCTCCTTCGCAAGCGGAGCTGGCTTCACTACCTACTGCAGCACAACGAAGGCGAGATATTTACGCCGATTTAGATACACTTGGTCTTCCTGGGGCTTCGGATTCCGATCTGGAAGACATGCCCCCGCCATTCCCTTTGAATGCAACAAGACCGATCTCGCCACCTCAGTTACCGGCAGAAGGGGAAGAATGGACAGAAGATCTGAGGAGGCGGCAGGAAGCTTACGAGATGAACAGACCACCCGACAGTCCCCCACCCGCCTTTCGCAGTGACGATGAGAGAGGGAGGGAAGAAGATCTAAGTGCCGACGTCAGCTCTAGTGATGAAGAAGGAAGTATGTCGTTCGCTGTTCGAGAGGAAAGACAGAAGTGGGAGGAGGATGTGACGGCCGGCTTCACTTTTGAACAAAGAGTAGAAAGGGACCGAAAGAGGAGAGAAGGAAAGGAGAGGGAAGTAGAACAAGATGCGACGCAGGTGCTTACTTTGAGTTCCGGAACAGCTTTGGTCGTGTCAGGAGATTTGCCAAAAGAAGAAGAGGAAGATGACGAGCAAGTAAAGAGGGAAGGGAGTGTCAAGGCGATGCAAGATCCAGTAAATGAACCTGCCGAGAAAGCAGATGAAGTTGTAGAGGAAACAAGTGTCAATGTGGGAGCAACGGCTGGACGACCTGGTAGCTTCAGCGATCAAAGAAGATCTACTGGAGAAGAGCAAGCAGACTCTGATGACGTGTTTGTGCCAGCTTTAGTGGAGCAGGCAAGACTAGAGGATGTCATGACTCCTAGGGAAGAAATTCTGTTCAGCTCACAAATTGTGGAGACCACGAAGGAGGATGTTTTACGAGATAGCAGTGCGGCACCGTTGCCAGAGACAATTGAAGATCTCAGCAAGGCGTCAGAAGCTCAAGTTGGTGTCATGAACTTGGGCCAGCTAGTCAGAGAGGCTAGAGCAAGGCGAGAGCATGTGACCGCCGCGGAAGAGACAAGCGTGCTTTCGAAAGGACCTTTGACCGGCGCTGATGTCTCGCAAAGGCGTCCAAACTCATCAAGCTCGACAACACATCCACAGATTGACTCCAATGTACCTCTAACGTCGATGAAATCTGCTGCAATGGCAAGGGCAGCAGCAGCAAAAATACCCGCGACAACACCAGCAGCAACGACATCAGCAGCGACAACATCAGCAGCAACAACGTTACCAGCGACAGCACCAGCGGCAACATCAGCAGCAACGACATCAGCAGCAACAATAACAGCAGCAACGACATCAGCAGCGACAACATCAGCAGCAACAACGTTACCAGCGACAGCACCAGCGGCAACATCAGCAACAACGACATCAGTAGCAACAACAACACCAGCGACAACATCAGCAACAAGGGCAACTCGGAAAACAGTCACAGAAGTACGAAGTGCTGCAGCCAAAGAAGGTCTGGGAACATCCAGAAAGCAAGAAGGGCAGAGCAAAGCTACCAAGATTCGATCCAGACCTTCGGGAGAAGAGCAGTCACGATTCCGTGATGGTGCTTCCGCTGCTGCCAATAGACGTGTGGCCTTGTGGGGTCCATTTGCAGCTGAAAGCACGGAAGCTTCCACTCGGGACCGAAAGTCAGTGGCCCTAAATACCAGTGATGCTGTAGAAGGAAGCCCCATGACTAGGGAGGAGGCATTATCGCTCACGATTCAACGCCAAGCTTCCTCGTCTAGCAGCAGCGGCAACGTCTTTCCCACAGCTCATGAAGCAGACGCAGAGAGCTCTTCCGATTCTGATCATAAGTGGGAAAAGGAAGAAAAGGCATTCAAGAAGATGCAGAAGAGCCTCGCACCCAACCTCGGCGCCCCGGATGAATCATCAGAAGAGGAAGATGTGAAGGTGTTGCGCCGACCTGGCTGGTACCGATCAAATTCAATCGATCTTGCAAAGCCAGGAGCGAGTGTACCTAGAGCTCCTCCTCCTCTTGCCCTTGGACGATCTAGAGGCGGGGGAGTGGAGTTTAGCAGTAGTGATAGTAGCAGCAGTGAAAGCGGAGCAGGGCGAATGGACGACAGTGATGACGACTCCTTGTCTCCGATCGAGGCTGAAGAAGAGGAAGAAGATGAAACGCTGTCAGAGGCCAGATCGAGCTCGAGCATGTACGGACAAGCATCAACGAAGGGCAAGGAAGCTGCTCGATCCTCGCTGACGGGAAAGAGACGCTCCATGCCTCCCATTCAAGTTGCCGCAGTGCCTGCTGGGCAATTTGAAGAGGACAGTGGTAGCAGTCATGACTTTATGACGGATGAAGATGTGCAGACATCGAGACAAGAGAGGCGTGGAAGCGATGAAAGTGTCATGAGATCTGCCGTCAGCAATCGTCTCCTAGGACTCTTTTCGACGCAATTGAACACAACGCATGCAGCGGTTACTCAGCCGTCTGCTGTAGCGTCGAGATCGTCTACCGAGAGGTTGTTCAACACTCCTTTAGATCTAAGTCGACAGTCGAGGGCGGTGTCAAGCGCCTCTCGTAGGTCTTCGCAAGGTGTCGTCGAGAACGACAACAGCAGCAGCAGCAAGTCCGTCTTGGTGAAGCAATTGTCAAACGCCTCGCTACGATCTCAAGAAAGAGCCAATGCGTATGCTTCCCTGGAGGCAAAGGACAGGAGTCTGACGAGTGATCAACAAGCACGATTGGAAGCTTTGGAGCAGATTAGCAGACTGCAACAAGGGGGCTCGTCTACCGTGTCACCTGGCGTCAATCAAGATTCGCTCTATGCATTGGAAAGACTCTTGTCAAGGCGCTCGGTGATGCCGTCCGACCCCTCTGTGCGAGGCTCGCACGAAGGATTGCAAAGATTGACAAGATCTGGCGCCATCAACCGACGTGAGAGCACGGCCCCGTTTGTCAATCCTCGATCTAGTGTTGCACCGAGACCCTTTGGAAGGCTCCCCACGATCACTAATGCAACACGACACTTTCCACCTTCGAGTCAATCTTCGACAAGCAATGCTGGCGACAAGAGCGGCGATTCGTCCAACCTTCTTACACCCTCCCCTCACATTAATTCACAGGCGGCTCCTCCTCGTCGTGGTGAGATTGGGACACCGAGCTGGCTGGGCTACATCCCTTCCAATGAGAGGAGAGCCTTGCCTGAGCCAATGGAGCCGGTCAAGAAGAATATGAGTGCCTTTCCTGTTTCCGTGACACGCGGTCCTCCACCGGCGCCGCCGCCGCCGCCTCTACCATCTCGGCAGGCAGGCAATCGCATCTCTGCCATGATCGAACGGTTCGAAGTGCAATCTGCAGATGCCAACGTTATTCTTCCTTCTCCTCGCAGCCCAAGTAAGGAAGCTTTTGACAGACCAGGCCTACCTCTGCCTACTACAGACGTGGTAAGCAGAGAACACTCTCTTCGACGTAGACCACCACCGCCACCGCCAACAACCCTTCAGGCTTCCTCCGACCGCCAAGGTGGCTTGCCATCCTCTTTGCTTGCCGCAAGTGCTGTTGGACAAGAGTATGAGACATCACGACTACCTTCTCTTCCACCCCGTCCACCATCTTTACTACCCTCGAATGATGGCGCGGCTGCTGCTTCTAGTCGAGCTCCTGTTGAGCACTTGCGAAGATCCACAGCAGAGCAAGGTACACTCGAATCGCTCCCCTTACCTCATCGATCGTCTCCAACGATTACTTCGAGTCGAGGAGAAAGCTCCGCCCTGGAGCCACTTGCCCCTCGAACCCGATCAAGACCACTACCGATTCCGCCCATTTTCCAATCATCGGCAGCGCAGAGAATAGCGCAAGAACAGCGGCAGAGGGAATCTGAAAGATTGAGGGCAGATTCTGCTATCTCTTTGCACTTGCCAGAAAGCCCGGTAAGTCACGCAGACGATCCTGCTACAACACCACAAGAAATTGCTCCCAATGAACCTCCTCCCACCACAACAACAACGACAACGGCAAGGAGGGCAGCTTCACTGGGGTACACCGACCTAGACCTGTTCGCTTCTCGTCTAGCTGACGAAGCGCCTGCTGATGGGACAAACTATGAAGATTTGCATCTTTTGGCGGAATTTCTAGGTCCAGCGAAAGACAAGGGAGCAACTGCAGCAGAGATCGAAGCCTTGTCAGTGGGTGTGGTTGAGATACTTCGAAAGAGAATCGTAGGGAAGAAAGAGAATGGGAAAGACAAGATCAAATTGGTTCTCAACGTAATGGGCGTGAAAGTGGAACGTTGTGGTGTCTGCTTGGTGCAGTTCAAAGAAGGAAACCTAGCTTGTCTTTTCCCCTGTCTACATGTGTGAGTGCTGGAGAGAGTCGTCGTCGTCGTCGTCTTCTGGCCGCTCCAATTTTGCTCATCCTACCTGTTCATCCGGCCCTTCTCCTTCGCTCTCACAGCTTTCACGAAGAGTGTGCTGCAAAGCTTCTTCGCAGCACAAGGCTTTGCCCCACATGCCGCATTCCCATTGCGTGACGAAGTGTCTGCTCCGTTTACTTTTTCCTCTGGGCCTCTTCATATGTACTATTATTCACGACAGCGAAAAGACACACACACACGCACGCACACGCACACACAATAGCATGTTCAATCGACAAACAAGCACGAAGGCTTCGTACTATTTCGTTGCTAGTGTCGCCGTCACGGCTCGATACACCGCCTGCCTTTCTATCTTCCACTCTCTACACCCAATCCTCATCTTCATCGCTAACGTCTCCTTCAGTGATGCCGTTTGCCAGTTCACGCTCCCTTTCTCTAGCAGCAGAAGCAGAGTCGAGTTCCGCCTTGTGATTATTGAGAGGGTATCTCATCGCCTTGACACTTTCGTTGTGCAATTGTAGACAGAAATTGATACGTTGCCGAAGCTGTGCTTGTGGTTCGTTCGTACTGTAGATATCACCGGTCTCCTTGCTCGTCATTTCTCCTGATTCGTGATTCACTTGTGCCTCAATGACTCCATCGCGAATGGCTTTGGCAACAATGTACTCGGCATCTTCCTCCGACTCCAAGTGAAGCTTCTTTGTAATGTCAGCCAAGCTGATGCGAGAGTATGCCAAAGAAATCGTTCGGATGCCCGTCTTGATGACGTTGTGCCTCAATCGCAAGATGAGCGAATACGTCTTGTCTGCCAAGAAGAGCTCGTTGTGAGTAGAGAGCGTCTTGGAGAACAATGACAGATCTCCAATTCGAACCGCTTGAACTATCTCCATGTACGGTGCCAGAGCCTTCTTAAGTATGTCCATTCGGAAAATGCTTCTTTCTGGGATGTCACCCATGAGCAGTTCGACGACCACTAAGAACTTGTATGCCGTCTGCAAGAAGCCTGCTCCCGAAATTGCTTTCTTTGCTTTTCCCAACTCAGTTCGAAGGGTGATTTGTGCCTCTTCAGCGGCACTCTTCGTTGCTTCTTCTTCTCCTTCCTTTTTATCAGACTTTTCCGTTGTTGTAGCGAGCTTTTCCTCCTTTGCTGTTGCTGCTTGAGGTGCTCGTCGAATGGCTTGTTGCAAGTGCGTGTGTGCTTCTGTATAGTTCAATTGAACAGCTCTGATGCGGCCGACGTAGTATTCATATCGAGCAATTTGACCATTGCTTGCTTGGTTGCGAGGAAAGGGTGCTCTTGCGACCAGCTTGTCCGCCTGATCGTATAGATTCGCCTCAACAATGTAAGATCGCAACAGAAGATTCTGCACCGTTGCATTCGTTTCAACGTCATGTCGTAGAGCTGCGGTACGATGCAGAGCAAGTAGGAAGCTTCTCTCTTCCGACAAGCCAGCTACACCCTTCCGAGCTTTAAGAAGTTCCAGGCAACGAGCGAGGTAAAAGGCAGTACGAGCGCAGACTTGGTCCAGTGTACGCTTGTTGACTTGCTGGATTTGAGTCAGGGACTTTCTCGATAGCTCTAACGCTTTCTCGATAGAGTTAGTGTCAATCAAATAGACAATGACGAGTAAGGAAAGGTAGGCGTCGAGGTCCCACGTAGCTTCGGCAACATGTCGGAATGTGGCATCGTGTGCGAGCGTTGCCTTCTTTGACGTATCAGTCGCACCTCCATCTGCAGCAGTGTCTACATTCATTGCATCGGCAGCAGCTGCTACCACGCTCTTGGCTGAACTCGTCGTAGGCGTGTAAGGAGTGGGAAGAAGTGACAAAAGAGTCCTTTGCGTTTCAGAGTCTGTTGAAAGGATAGCTGGTCAGATATTTGTGCGCATTCACATTCCCTCACACCAAGGGGCCACATACCTTTCGCAGTACCTTCTGTGACTATTCGTGCAAGTACATCGGGGTGTAGTAAAGCCAGCTTTCTCGTCGATGTGATCGTCCTCAATGCTCTTGCCGCAAATCGTGGTTCCAGATGTGCTACAGATCGGACGATGAGATTCAGATTATGTCGAAGAAGGGCAAGGACCAGCTCCTTTGGCGACAAAGCTTCTCTAGGCGTCTCAGTGGCTGGGTTGGTCGTTGCAGCGGCAGCAGCTGGTGCTGCCGGTTTCATGTCTACGTCAGGCATTGCTGGAAAAGTGGTGATCGAAAGAGCAATTGCCAGTCCTGGTGTTGCAATTATGCAAGTGAGAGCCGTATGAGCGAGAAGACGCGTGGATATGCAGCCAGCGATCGGAATTTTCTCTTCCCTTTGCTTCTGAAGCGCTTTGTCGAAAATTGAGCATCTGTAAATATATATCATTACCAAGCATAATCAGGTATTTGAAAGACGGAGGAGACCAGGCCAAGGCTCAATCTTATCATCCTCCTTGACTTGAAGAGGTTTCCTCGCAAGCTTATTTCATCACCAAGAGGGCGGACTTTACCCCGCCGAGTCGACGAGGCTGGTGTATAAGGTGCCATATTTATCTCGCACGGTCGCACGATTTCCTAGCCACCTTAGCTCCTAGCCACGCGACCAACTCGATATGCAAGTGATGATCTGGCGCTTTCGTCTCTTGGATCAGTGTACGCGTGTCTGCATGTCTGGGTGAGCTCGAGCCAACTCCGAGAGATTCGCTTACCTTCCTTGGTCTGATTGCGTATCCTTTGCTCATCATCTTTCCTTTCTTGCAGCATTTATCGGTGTTCAATCTCGAAAGGTTGAGATCTGCTAACGAAAGCACTTGGATTGCTAGGATCTGAAAGCGGTAATTGCCTTTCCTTCCTTCTACGCTGCGCTAGCCTCGCCGCATTCTATCGTACCCATCCCATCCCGATCAGCAAGCGACAATACGATGACAGATCAGTCACATCCCGCACCAGCTCCGCCCAGTGAGGAGAAGAAGGAGGAGACAGCGACGGCGATTCTTAGACAGAAGAAATGTGCGTAGTCCCACGTCTGTCACATAGTCTTGCGTTCTCCCTTCCTCCATCATATTGTCGCTCTTACTGACCGCTGTTCTGTTTCCTTTCCCCCCCCCCCCCCCCAAACCTTTCGATTGACTCATGACAGCGCCAAATCGTCTTTTTGTGGAAGAGTCGGTCACGGATGACAATTCAGTGGCATGTCTTTCCGCTGCTAAGATGGAGGAGCTCGGTCTCTTTCGAGGTGATACCAGTGAGTGTCGTTGATCTCTCGTCGCAATGGTTGGCACTGGTGGCAAAGCGTTCGAAGACTGAGTTCTTGTCTCTATTTTTCTACTGCATTCTCCAACAGTCCTACTGCGAGGCAAGAAGAGACGAGACACAGTTCTTATCTGCTTGAGCGACGACACAACTGAAGACAGCAAAGTTCGATTGAACAAAGTAGCCAGGAACAATCTTCGAGTGAAGTTGGGTGACATGATTACTGTACATGTTTGTGCGGACATCAAGTACGGCAAACGCATTCATGTCTTGCCTTTTGATGACAGTGTAGAAGGCCTTACCGGTAACATCTTTGACGTGTACCTCAAGCCTTACTTTCTGGAAGCATATCGACCCGTTCGAAAAGGAGATACGTTCACTGTTCGAGGAGGCATGAGAGCAGTAGAGTTCAAAGTGATTGAGACGGACCCGGCTGAATTCTGCATCGTAGCGCAAGACACAGTCATTCACACAGAAGGAGACCCAGTAAAGAGAGAAGACGAAGAAGCGAGCTTGGCCGATGTTGGCTACGATGATCTCGGTGGATGTCGAAAGCAGTTGGCTCAGATTCGTGAAATGGTGGAGTTGCCTCTTCGTCACCCCCAATTGTTCAAGAGTATCGGTATCAAGCCTCCTCGTGGGGTTTTGATGTTTGGTCCTCCTGGTACCGGAAAGACATTGATGGCAAGAGCAGTAGCGAACGAGACTGGAGCCTTCTTCTTTCTCATCAATGGACCAGAGATCATGAGCAAGATGGCAGGAGAATCGGAAAGCAATCTTCGAAAGGCGTTTGAAGAGGCAGAAAAGAACTCTCCAGCCATCATCTTCATCGACGAGATTGACTCAATTGCACCGAAGAGAGACAAGACCAACGGAGAAGTGGAACGACGAGTCGTTTCTCAGCTTCTCACCCTCATGGACGGTCTAAAGGCCCGTTCGAACATTGTCATCATGGCTGCCACCAATAGGCCAAATTCGATTGATCCAGCTCTCCGTCGATTTGGCCGATTTGATCGAGAGGTCGACATTGGTATCCCTGATCCTACTGGACGACTAGAGATCCTCCGAATCCACACCAAGAACATGAAGCTAGGCGAAGACGTTGATCTGGAAACGATTGCTGGAGAGACACATGGCTACGTTGGATCGGATGTTGCCAGTCTTTGCAGTGAAGCGGCCATGCAACAGATTCGTGAGAAGATGGACTTGATCGATCTAGACGAAGATACGATTGACGCCGAAGTGCTTGATTCGCTTGGCGTTACCATGGAGAACTTCCGCTTTGCTTTGGGCGTATCAAACCCGTCTGCACTACGAGAGACTGTGGTCGAGGTGCCGACTGTTACCTGGAAGGATATCGGTGGATTGGAAAAGGTCAAACAAGAACTACAAGAGACCGTGTCCTATCCCGTCGAGCATCCGGAAAAGTTCCTCAAGTATGGTATGGCGCCTTCGAAGGGTGTCTTGTTCTACGGACCACCTGGTACTGGTAAGACGATGTTGGCCAAGGCCATTGCAAACGAATGTCAAGCCAACTTCATTTCGATCAAAGGACCCGAACTGTTGACAATGTGGTTCGGAGAGAGTGAGGCAAACGTTCGAGACGTGTTTGACAAGGCTAGAGCTGCAGCACCCTGTGTCATGTTCTTTGACGAACTGGATGCCATTGCTAAGAGTAGAGGAGGCTCTTCAGGCGATGCAGGTGGCGCCGGCGATCGAGTCATCAATCAGATCTTGACGGAAATGGACGGTATGAACGCCAAGAAGAACGTGTTTGTCATTGGAGCCACCAACCGTCCTGATCAAATCGATCCAGCCATCCTCCGGCCTGGTAGATTGGATCAATTGATCTATATCAGCTTACCCGATGAAGCTTCTCGTTTGAGTATCTTCAAGGCCACCTTGGCAAAGTCACCGGTAGAAGGCGTGGATATTAATTACCTTGCCAAGCACACGAACGGCTTCTCTGGTGCTGACATTGCTGAAATCTGTCAGAGAGCCGCCAAGCTCGCCATTCGGGAATCCATTGAGTCGGACATCAAGAACCTGCGAGCAAGGGAAGAAAAGAGAGCTGCTGCAGAAGCTAATGGAGAAGTCAAGATGGAAGAGGATGTCACTGAAGAGGTCGAGGAAGACGATCCCGTACCAAGAATCACACCGGCTCACTTTGAAGTGGCCATGTCGTTTGCCCGACGAAGCGTTTCCGATGGAGACTTGCGACGCTACGAGATGTTTGCTCAGAATCTGCAACAGACGAGATCGTGAGTGGTTGAGACGATGCCCTTTGCCTGTGCTCGGAGAAAACTGACACCATCTTCTTTGTTTCATCGTCATACAGATTCGGAAGCAGCTTCCGATTCCCCGACTCTACCACAGGAACAGAAGAGGCTGCTGCCGGTGGTCAAGGCGGTGGTGCCGCCTCTTTTGGAGCAGATGCAGATGACGACGATTTGTACGCATGATTGTGACTTGTCCGAATTCATCCCCCTTTTAAAACCGAGGTGCACACATGCTGCGACGGGACAGCAACCCTGTCCCTTCTTCTATCCGCTGCACCACTACGCGCAATGTGATTACTTCCCTTCTTTTGTGTCGGATGAAATTACCAACGAAGATGTAAATGAACGAAAGAGAGTGCGATTCAAAATATTAATAAATTTACTAGTTATCATATACACACACTCATATACAATAAGGACAAGTGAGAAAATACAAGACTAGCGCGAATCATCGTTGCTTGACCATGCCCTTTCTTACTTGTAAAGCTTGACTCCTACTGCTACCTCGATCGACCGGTCGCTTCCTTCTTCTCCTCTTTAATGACTTCCTGAACGGGATGAGAAGAGAAGGAATCTTGCCTGTCGTTGAAATTTGTCCTTTGTTGATGAAGTTGAAATTCCCCTTGAGACGGAGAGTCCGCTGACCATTGGGACAAGAAAGCTGAGGAGGAATTCTGCCTTGTAGACCCATCTTTGACGATTGGAGAGCTGATACTAGCCGAGTACTGGTGATCGTTGCTCCTCGTCGACGGCGGTATCATGGCGAACATGTTAGACGACAATTCGCTTATAGGTGTGGGCAAAGGAGGGGAGATGGAGGAGTTTGACGTTGAGTACATTGGCGGGTATTGTTGTTGCTGTTGAAGAAGTTGTTGTTGATGGTGATGAGGAGAGTGGTGGTGCTGTCGTCGTTCAAAGTACGTATTTTGGCCGCTTGGTAGGCTAGATTCCTGACTGCTTGAAGGTGTGCCTGAGCCGATATACTGGGGTGAGTAGGAATACGGCTCTGTTGCGGTAATTGTTGTTGTTGTTGTTGTTGGTGCTGCTACTCCTGGAAGATAGGCAGGAGAAGCGGCATTGACCCCGTAAGAGCTAGGGTGAAGACTAGAAGGAGATAGCACTGGTGACGCTATCATCTGACGATACGGCTGGTATTCAGGTAGTCTGCCAAGATGCATCTGAGAAGATTGTAATGACGATGACAATGATGATATGGATGCTGCTGACCTGGACACGTTTTGCCACTCTCCACCGCCTTCACCTGGGTAGCTGCCAGTCAAGACGGAAGGAATTACTAAGGAGGGCGAAGGTGCGTGGTAAATAGGGCCTTGTTCTTCGGCGCTGCTATGAGTCCTTGAACCGGAATAGAATTGCTCACTGCCACCAAGAGCAAAGGGATGGGAAAAGGTGAGCGGATGAGGATTTGGATTGGCTGAAGTGTACGGAGTATCTGGAGGCGCAGCGTTTTGTATAACTTCTTGCAGGGTGGTATAAATCGAGTAAGGCGAGTCGGAAGAGTTGTTCGTCGTAGCAGAAGTAGATGCAGTCTGTGCTGGCATTCCGGTTGGGAAGCCGGTATATTGTCGATCACTGGACGAGTTTGTCATGCCTTCGAGACTGCTGGATCGTGAGTCTCTTGCTTGAACGACCCGGTCGAAGAAATTGGCAACAGCTGCATCCGCCACAGAATTCTTTTTCCAGAAGCTGCCTACCTCAAAGGAGCTTCTCCTACGACTCTCCATCTGCTCATTCGTTTCGAGGAGAGGATTCTTGTAGTAGTGTTGTAGTTGTATAGAGGAAGGAATTAGTGGTAGAGGAGGCGGTGATGACGATGATGACGAGGAGGAGGAGAGGATGGTGGCAGAGGCATTGGGAAGATACTCTTTTGTGTCTATATCCCCCATCGAAGATCTGGAGGTAGAACTAGGCCTTCCCGAGTGATATCTTGTTGAATCGTACTCCAATTCTGATGCAAGACCTGCCAATCTAGCGTTGACGCTCAATCCGATCATCGACGAAGAAGAATTATTTTGATCGCTACTGAACGATTTGCTGGTGGTGACAGAGTGTGAGCCCATGTACGGTCTGTTAAAGGTCTGAGCTGGCGGCAGACTCTGGTTCCTGAAGGACTGATCAAGTGAAGGGCTGGAGGGATGTAGGGAGTAGATTGCGTTAGGCGTCGCAGGTTGAGAGATGGAAGTGACGAAGAAGGGGTCGCGAGGTCCCTCGAGCGAGTCAGTCGTCCGCAGAACAGACGGTGTTTGATCGGTCGTATTGATCGAATAATGGCCATCCAATGTCACTCCCCTTCTACGACTCAAAAGAGAGTCAGTGTCGCTTGAAAGCTGACGTGTTGGCATGGTGGATGTGTATTTGTTGCTAATGATGGAGGATGGCTGCTTCTGCATCGATTGGTACCGCCGCAGTTGCAATGGCGTCGAAGTCGCGCTGATGGAAGGATGTGGTACGAATGAATCTGTCCTCTCAACGCTGGCCAATCTGGTATCCCGCCCGCCCCCCACGGCATTCCCAAGCAACAAAGAGGGGTACACCGGTGAATTGACGACACCTGATGGCCCGACTGGAGTGGCCGTACTCAAGTCGAATGCTCGTACGTGTCTGGCTTCTTTGCTGCGCTTCTTCTTCTCCCTCGTCATGTAATTCTCCAGTCTGAGAAAGGGGGGGGGGAAGTCAGCATATATGAGCGTCTTTGTCCCCTTCACGGACAAGACGTTTCATATCGATCAAGATCACGATGAGACTCACTCGCTGATGTTTTCGTAATTGCAGATGCGGCTCAGTCGAGAACATGTGGAGCATGTCGGCTGCTCACCATCGCAACGGATTTTCCTAGGAAAAATGTGAGGAAAGAAGGAAGGCACAAGAGAGTCTGCAAAGGTATACAGATAAAGAAGAAAAGCCTTTAGACTGTAGCTCACCTTTTGCGGCAATGAATACAAGCCATACTGACTCGAGCTCGAGAAGATCTGCTCGCAGCAGATGCCGAAGTAGCGGCGCCAGATGCTGAAGAAGAGGAGGAAGCGTCATCGTTGTAGTGTTGCTGCTGCTGCTGCTGCTGCTGTGGAAACTGTTGGTACTGCTGGTGACGTTGATGAGCGCTTCCTTGACTTCTACTCCTCTTCAGTGCTGGCTTTCGCAGGTACGAATCTTCTTGATGTAGTGACGATTGACTAGCTCCTTCATAGGCCATCCACTGTAGGTCAGATTCCGTACTTCTTGCACCTTCATATTGTTCATGCGGCCCTGACATAGCTTTGTGGTGACGAGGATGCAGCCTTTTTTGTCGATTGTAATTGTGCGACTTCGGTGTGGTCTGAAGCTTCCACTACGCCTTCATGGAAGAGGCAAAGGAGACGATTGCAAGTAATCGCTGGGTCCGTTTTTCGCACCTCGACGGAGAAGAGAAAAGTGTCGAAGTATGCCAAACGACGACTCCCGATCTTCACTCCTTGTTGGTCCCACTCTTTACGCCCTTGTTGCGACCCACTAGAGCGGATCTTTTCGACGGTAAAGCGTGATGGTGGGAGCAAGGTCAAATAGAGATCATGTAGTGCGACTGGTGGATGCTAAAGTGAAAATGGTGGAAAAGTAGGCGAGAAGAAAAGACGGGAGTGTTTGCTTCCCACTCCCTCGAGAACGTCACTCTTTCCCTCTCTCTCTTACTCCCAGAATTTTTTCGATCCTACTTCGCCCTTTTCCTTTTCCCCTTCCTCCAATTAATGAGATCGTGGGATAGGGAAAGAGAAATGCAACTCCGCCGCCCTCCAACTGATGATGTACGCTGTTGATTATGCTGACAGCCTCGGATATACTCCAAGGGGGGTTAACTTGTGACTACTCAAAGTTTCTCTCACTTTTGCGTTCGCTCGTTTGAGTCTTTGGTTATCCTAAGCACACTTGATGAGTGCCCATTCTTTGCACCTCTTCGGAGATATACTGTGTCAAAAGGTAGAGCGGGAAGGTGGCAAGAATGGCAAGCACGTATTCAGAAGAATGTCCACAGCAAAGGGAATAAGGAAACGGAAAGTGAAAAGAGGAATGGGGGAAGAGGAGAGGAGGAAGAGGAAGAGAGGTCACTGTGCATCGAAAGCAACAAGGCGTCTTTTCTTGCCCCCACTACAACAGTGTGTGCACTAAGAGCTGCTTTGAATGCTTAATTTTGACTTTTTCTTCGCTTGGTACCATCAAGGCAAGACGGACTCACAATACCTGTAGTCTGCAATGAAATCTCTGCAGAGGTTTAACCTTTGGACTGACAGTGGACTTACGCTCCCTTCTTTCTTCTAAACCGGACGAATTTAAAGGCCCGAAGTGAGTTTGTGTACTGAGCAGGATGCAGGTCCGACGATGAAAGCTGCGAGGTCAGGTACGACACACAAATGCAATCTTAACCGCCGACATCGACAAAGAAAGCTCGTTAGTAGGTGGTTGTGGATGCCAGGCAGAACAAGAGAGGCTAAATGATAAAGAGACCTAAAAAATAAAAGGAGAAAGGGAGAGGAGAGAATTAATCGGTCTCAACCTAAAATTCCACTCCGCCCTAAATTCCACTCCGCTATAGTGGTAAGGATGGAATCGAAAATGGATACACTAATGAATTTTAAGGTGAATGCACAAATAGAGACCACGTAGCAATGTGCAATGATAATGTCAAAACCGAGCTAAGGGGAAGAAGCAGATCATCTCCATTTCAGCCACGATTGTGGTAGCGTGCTATGACTAGACAAAGGAGGAAAATTGCTGTGCTGCAAGACTGCAGGGGGGTCAGGACATGGTGGCGAGGAAATTTAAAGACCGCTCTTGGATGTATCCCCAAGATGCAATAAGCAGAAGACGGGCAGGGGAGGAAAGCGAAGGAGAAGGTAAAGGAATAAGTGGGAGAAACGAGAATAAGCGAAAAGGAAGTGGGACAGAAGAGGAAGAGCGAATGCAGCCAGTCCTTTAATTGAATGCGTCCCGCTTTTCGACGTCGATGACAATTGCTTAAATTTTTACTTGAATTTTCCCTACGTTTCGAGATGTGTGAAGGTGTTTCAGCACATCTCGAGAAGAATAGTGCATTTTCCTGTGGGAACAGAAGGGGCAAATTGTATTTAATCTAGGAAGTGGAATTACTACTCGGGTAATATGCAGTCAGCCAGCTTTTGAGCGGACAAATACGAGAATGCACAAGAACATGCATGAATATAGTATTGATTTCGATATCGGGAGATCTAAAATGAAACATTTGAAATATAGGTTTTTAGCGCAGTACAAGTACTGGGGACGCTCCGCTTACGTTTGTAATGTGTCAGGAAAGAGATTCGTCGCATACAGATAAGAGAATCAAAGAGGGGGGGGGGGAGTTGACAGGGAGACCACTGACATGCATGCAGGCGCTAACTGCTGTCCTTGTCAATCCTAAGGCAGTCGCCTCACCTACGATGCCTGCCTTCCTTGTACTGCTACTGGCCCGATTCCTCCTCGACCACGTCCGCATTAGACAGGCCCGCCTCGCTGTCCACACCATTGGTCGAGTCGAGAGAAAGGGCAGCCCAGCAGGCCACTCGGCAGCTCCAGCAGGTGGACGCGACCAGCAGGTGGCTATGTGAGGAGGATAGATAAAAAAAAAGAGAGAGCAAATGCATGAGATAGAAACAGAAAGACACATTACAAAAGCTGTTGAATTTGGCCTCCTCTCTTCAGACTCAGCGAGCTAGTGGTAGTGTACCGCGTATGTGTCCTTTAAAGAATAACTGAAATAGGACAAAATCTACGATAGGGGTAACGAAATAGAAAAATGGAACGCGCAGCCTTGCACTTTGGGATTTTGGTGATTCTTTCGGACATCCCACACTGAGATACATTCACCATGCGAAATGGCACATCACTCAAAAGGGAAAGGTCTACTGATGAACCGGAGGAGATGGAGAGTGGGAGTGTTCACGAATCAAAATGAGGTCGTGCCAGAGTATATCCCTTGCTCTAAGATCACACGGAGAGAAGTGAAAGAGAGTACACTTTTTGAGGGGAAAGAAAGTAGGAAATGGTGGCTTGATGCTGCTTCAACGCTAGTGAGGTTTCCCCCCTTTTTTTTTGGTGTTTCCATGTCCTTCGTCCTCATCACTTTATTCTTTTCTTTTAATGTTTTTGTCTCATTTCCTTCCAGATACGATTGTCGTGTCCAGGAAAATCGAAGAATCTGTTTTTCATGACCCGAATTTCCGAGCGTGGGGGGGAGGTAGGAAAATAAAGAAGATGAAGAGGAGCCGTACGGTACATGGGAAGAAGAGAACCTGATCTGTTGCTAGATCTTCTTCAGCGTGGGCAGCGGCGGCGGCGGCGGCGATGCTGGTTACCATCTGACTGTCGTCGCCTCTGCGTATTACTTTGCGCTGCCACAGGTGAGATGATTCGATGGTAAAGCACTAAAGCAGCGACAGTCTACGTCATTTCAGTACTTTCATTAGGCGAACCGTCGATAGGAAAAGGGGAGGGGGAAGAGATGGGGAAGAGTAAATAGAGTTTCAATTAGGAAGAAGGAGGAGGAGAGAGTGATGGAAATAGGTGAGAGTGACGGAAATTTCTAAGAAGGGAAAATACACCAATCAATACATTCCTGCAACGGGTGCGCCCATGTAGCCAGTCGCTTGCATTCCCATCATCGACCCACCACCGTTCATTCCTCCAAATCCAGTGGGAGCAGTCAGCAATTTAGGTCCTCCAGGTCCAATGATTGGCGCTTCATCTTCCTCTTCTTGCTTTGTCACCGCCCTTGATCGCAATTCTTTCACTTCTGCCTCTAGTGCGCTAATCCTCTCGTGTCTGTTTCGTGCTCTTTGTAGTTCGTACGGCATGACAAAGTCTCGCAATCCATGCCTCCAAGACAGTTCAGCAACGACATCTTCGCGGATGATGTCAAAGCAAGCAAAAGTCATGGCAGCAAAGGCTTCCTTGTTGCCTACATTGACAAAGTAGGAAATCAGCTCCTCCGCAACGCTCGCATCTCCAGATATGCTAGCCGTCTCGATGGCGTCTCTGAACAGTTGATCTTCTTTGCTCAGCGCTATGCTTTGGTCATATTTGTTTTGCTTCTTGTAGAGATGGGCTGCCAACCGTCTGAATTCCAGTAGTTCGTGCTTCTCCAGTCTACGAGCAAGAGCCATGGCATCGTAGTTGGTGAAGCCGTCGATCGACGCACGTAGAGTGTCTGAGTCTTCTTCCTCGATGAGCACGTCGTTGTAGGCTTCATTGACGTCTTCCAGGTCTCTCTCTTGGACGGAGATCAACCAAGACCGGATCAATGGGATATTGTCATTGTCTCCCCTCTTGAACATGCGAACCACTCTTGCCGGGTCGACTCGAGGAATAGCTACCAGCAGGTCATTCAGCAAGAGAGGATGTTGCTCCAGATAGAAGGTCAAAGCACGATAGAGAATCTCAATGTTGGCCACCTTCCCAAGCATGGCCTTGAAATCATCGTGGTTCCACGCGTCAGCAGGATGCTCCATCGTTGCCAAACTTGCATTGTCAAACTCATCATACTTTGTGAAGAGAAAGACGGTGGCTTGGTGGAGGTGAGCTTGCTGAGTCGCTTTGATCAGTTGAGGGATGTTCGATCGAGTGACATAGATCTTTAGATGGTCCATCAGTCTGGAAGGACGATACTTTGCCATGGCAACACCAGCAGCAGTGAAGATGCTCATGTTCGCCCTTTCCAGTCCTAGACTTGTTTCGAGAAGGTCGAGTAAGGCGTCAAAGTGCCCTCCATTCTCGTACGCTCGAACCAATGCGGGTAATTCTTCCGCCGCTACCACCACATTCAAACCAGCCACTTGTGCCAACTTGAATTCATTCTGAGTTAGACAAGCAGCATGCACTTGCTTCCACACACTCGTGTTCCCCGCTTTTCGCGCTGCTTCGACTGCTCCATTGAAGTCTTTCAAGTAGACCAGCGTGGTGGCCAGTCTTGCATAGTTGGCAATGCTGCTGAACAAAACTTTACTTGCATCGTACAGCTCCTCGTTGAAACACTTCTCTCCTACTTGCAAGACATCCGCCACGTTTGTCATGCCCAAGAATTCTTCCATGTCAGCCAATCGATGACTCTTTGCTAGACAGTAGGCATACTCTGTATCGATGAGTGGTTCTCTTGCCTTCTTCCGCGCCATCTGCAAGTATCGAATCAGTTCTTCTTCCCTACCGGCATGCTCAGCAATCTCAATCACTTCTGCGTAATTCGAGGGATCTTCTGCTTTGACGTAGCTATCAATGGCATCCTTGACTCGAAGGCCGTCCAATTGCGCTTTGCCCAATCTGCTCCAGATCTCCGGCTTGTTCAACTTGTTTGCGTACTGCTGTCCTCTTTCGATGCTGACAATGTGTTCCACGAGCACGTTCATAGCATCGCCGTGTTGATCATTTTTGCTGAAGATTCGGAAGGCTTCCTCGTACAGTCCATTGTCAATAGCAATCTTGGCAATCTCGTCGACGTCGTATCCACTAAGCTTGTCGATGTAATTCATCACCTTGCCCTTGTCGGTACGGATAGCGGTCAACATCAACAGATTCTTCAACGATCGATTGTCGCTGAATGCAGACTGTTCCAAGATGATCTTCTCCAACAGCTCTATCAGTTCATTCGGTAGATCAGCGGCCATGAAAGCCTTCACTGTCGCTGAAACGTCGTCGGGATTCGTCGATTCTGGCACCGCTGTAGAGACCACCTGGTCAACCAAGGCTCGTCGATGAACATTGTCGGGCTGTAACACTTGCGCCCACAGATCCAATTGTCGCCTCATCACCAAGTACCTTGCTTGATGTTTGAACATCGTATTGTCGTTGGTAATGCTGATCAATTCGTCGTCACAGAATCCTTTTGCGTACGCAATGTACGCCAAATACGGGTCCCGCTTTTCGCAATACTTTCCTACCACTCGAGGATCGTAGAGGTTGTTCTCTTTCAGGAACGCTTCCGGGTTGTTGTTGCTGTCAATGTAGATCTTCGCAATGGCATTGTACAGCGGTTGATCTTGTTGGCCGGCTTCGATGCGGGACTGAATCCAGGGCAAGATCAATTTCAGTCTATTCCTCTTTTCTACCTCGTCGACCAATTCATCTACGGGGATAGGACCAGTGACAGAGGAAAGCAGATTCTTGATCACCCCTTCGTCGCAATCAACGTCCAACAAAGCACCAATGACCTGTGGAGTTCGGCTTGAATTCACCCGTTGCACGTAAATTT
The DNA here is from genome assembly GCA_026210745.1 of Exobasidium rhododendri. Lineage (NCBI taxonomy): Eukaryota > Fungi > Basidiomycota > Exobasidiomycetes > Exobasidiales > Exobasidiaceae > Exobasidium > Exobasidium rhododendri. The sequence goes on from CP110630.1 coordinate 4,686,794, forward strand.
CGATAAAGTTGATAAGCATGTTCTGGTAGAGGTAGAGCACCAAATCGTGCACAAAGTCAAAGCGATCGCACACGATAATCAGAGGCAATTGATCCGCTAATTTTGCTTCTTTCAGGAAGTTCTTGACCTTTTCAGGGTTGTAAAAGTTTGATTCTCGACAGATGCGTTCCACTTCTCGGATTTGCCCCGTTCGTGTGGCTGCCTGGATGTACTTGAAGTGTACTTCCGAGTCTTGACTGAGATTCACCACCGATCCTAGATAGTAGTACAACCCTTCAAAGCTCTTGAACGACTCAAACATCTCAATCAGCTTCACAGGTCCAAGAAGGTCAGAGTACTTTGTGGCAATCTGCACGACGACCGACAGGTTCTGTCGGATATTCACGCGCAGCATCTCCTTGAGCGAATCCAGGCTCTGTTCCACAGTCAATCGACCAAAGTACTCTACCAACCACTCCGCGTTCAGTAGGTTAGAATGCACCACGACTCTCTTGATGTCTCCTTGGTCTTCGTAGTGCTCCAGTGCGCGCTGAAGAAGTCCGGCTTTTTCGCACAAGTTGGCAATGCGAGGTCGATCGTAGTAGGAAAACATGGCGTTTCCCAAGATAGCATCGGCAACTTGCGGAGCATTCACTAGATTCATCTCTAGCAAGCGAGTCTGTAGATGACCTTGCTCCGGCTTGTTGTCTTTCAAGGCGTCTAAAAGGAAGCTCGTAGCTTGCTGAATCATGTTTTGACTCATAAAGATGTCCGTCACCCGCTCAATGTCCACCAGAGGTCCACTTTCATCCTGCACCAAGCTACTTGCAAATTCAGCACCTTGTTCCGGATTGATGCGAACAATGTGCTGAAGCAGCGCAGCATAGTCGGGGGTGTATCCGACCTTTTGCGCATAAAGAACGATCTTGTTGAACTGACCAGTCTCGGCAAAGCAAGCGACCACCTTGTTGGGCACATTAGCACGCAGGTAGACGCTCAACGCCAAATTCATGTCGTGGCTGCGCACAATGTCCCCCAACTCCTCCGAGCATTCAATCTTGTTCTCCTTTAACCACTTTTCCAGCAAGTGTTTTCTATTCTGCAACAAAACTGGCTTAGCAAGTTCGAGAGACTCATACTTGTTGAGGGTACCCCTTTCTAGCAGGATACCAAAGTACTGTAGGATGGGTGATAGCGTTCCAGGCTGATTAGGGACTTGCTTAAACTGTTCAATCGTCTGGGTAGTTCTCAGGATTCCACGAGGCGAATTGGCCGCAATCTTGGCCGCATCTCCGTATTGACCCGTACTAAAGAGGGAGTGAAATTGCTGCATGTACAAGTCATCTGCTCCGGGAAGATCACCACGAGAGGCCAGCTTGAATGCCAATTCCGAATTGTTTAGCGTTCCCAAGATGTACGGAATCACTGTATTTTCATCAACAGAGACAGACAAGACTTGGCCCTTGCGATTGATACCGATGATACCGCTCGTTGCCTCATGCTCTGCAGTGACAAAAATAGTCTCTCCCGAGATCCGGTTCATATAGATACACGTGCCGCTTTCCAAGTCATACAGATGGATGAAACCGTACTTGGTGACGAGGTAGACAATGCCATATCGCTTGCTGACTTGCATCGCTACCGGGAAATCGTTGGTAGCCTCTGGAGGGAAAAAGACGTCGACTGCCTTTTTCGTAAAGACGGGGTTGTTGGCTTGATGATCGATTTCGACAATGTGCAATTTCGCTCCAGTCGCCGTTCGAACGGCAAAGGTAAAGAGCTTGTATGGTGTTGGTGCGCCGTCAATCTTGAGTTCAGCAAAAGCGGCGGCATGGCCTTCAATCGGTTGACTGACGCCTCGATCTCGACTGTAGAGTTGCATGTTGCCTTTGATTTTGAAAGCGTTGGGAGCACCCGAAGTGTTTCCTGAAATTCCCACCAGGACCAGCCATTTTTCGTCGGGAGAAACTCGGTAGTTGATGATTTGACTACCAGCAAGACTAGCGTGCCTATCAAACACCTTTGTTGGTCCCGCCTCGCCTTCCATGCTCCAATGAAATACTGCATTTGAAGTCACAAGTCCTAGTGTCGTATTCGAAATCCATTTCCAAAATTGGACCTCCTCGTTGATCGCATGTGACTTCACTTTGGCTTTGGCTTCGATATTGAAAATCTGTAACGTTTGACCTGACTTGAGAGCAATGATCTTCTGCACCGGGTTCATAATCGCAGAGTCCGCTGTGATCGGCCGTCGCATGCTTTTGATACGTAGTCATCGAATCAGGAAGGTCGGAGTTAGTAATTCGGACAAATCGTCCCCCCTTTTTTCCTCTCCCATGAGTCGGACATAGCACTCACACATTATTGGCGTCATTCAAGTCGACGATGCATACTTGGCTATTCTCTCGAACGCACACGAAGCGCTCTGATTCCAATGTACAATTGGCAAAGGTGCAGAACTCTTGAGAAATACCAAGCGACTGTAGTTGACAGTGCTCAGCGAACGAGATTGGTTTGTCTGCCATGGCGATTCGTGTGAAAGCCTGCCGCTCTACTCTATCTGCGTGTGAACTGAGCGTGCCAGGTTATCTGATGATGCTGATTTCGAATTAGCACAGTTGATGTGTATGGCGTGAGCCTTCTATCTACGACGGAGTCTACGTCACCCTGTCGAGAGAGAAAGTGTGTGTGTGTGTGTGTGTGTGTGTGTGTGTGTGTGAAGGGGTGAGAAGCAATCGTGGGGGAGGTAAGAGATAAGTGAGTCGTTAACGAAGAGAGTAAGAAGCTTTCTTCGTCGTTGAACGCTGGCCCTCACCGAAAGTGTGCCCGCCTGTGCACTCGATACGCGCACCAACAGATCGTTTGGCCTCGCTGTCTCGCACCCATTGCGCCCATCTTCGGCCGACATAAATGAGGCGACATCACGTGGATAAGTGTGATCAATCCTTTCTTGTTCTCCCCGCTAAGGAACGGGATATTTTAAAATTCTCGAGAACCAGGGCTTGAGGAATTTGTCCGGCGTCGATCTAGGAAAAGACGAAGGGGTGCTTGGTTGACTGATCATGAAGCGGCGGAAAGTCGATCATACGTCAACCAAAGTGAACGCACACACACGAGTGCTTAACAAGGGCACACGTCTGGCTTGCTGGCCCCTTCGATATGCTGGAGGCCGCTTGTATGGAATGAAACAGGGAGCAGTTTCGTCGTTATGAGTCATGAGCCTGATCGCCTACCTACTCTTTCCCCGTTGTAAGCGTCCCTCCTCTCTTTGGAAGGAAGTGAGACCAATCATCGCTGCTGCAGTTCTTTCTCGTTGCCGATCCTCGTAAGCTTACCATCTCCGTGCCAAGATGTTGACCTCCGTTCAATGTTGTAGGGGATCGTCGACAAGTGCACGACCACTTTTCCGCAGCGAATTTGTTAGCTGAAAATGTACGTGAAGTGCTTTGGCTCATTCTACCATCACCCTCCACACCCACGCCCACAGGATCAGGACGGCCCTTTCAGTAGGTGCTACGCAGGATGGCCTCAGCGTTGATGATTTAGCAACACCTGGACGTTACCTTGACAACTACGACGGCGTGGGTGCGAAAAGTCCCTCATTTGTACGACATAGCACAACACAGCACTTTCCTGGGATTCACTCTTTTACGAAGGCAATCTCGCTCGCTGTTCGCTCCATCATTCGTCTCCTGTCGTTGCCGCATAATTATCGTTCGAAGCATCTCATTGCGACAATCTTCCTCACTTTCTCTTGTGCTCCATCTTTCATCGTTGGCGTCTGGCAAAGTGGTCCCTCGATTTTGTGTGTGTGAGAGGGAGAAGTGTCAAGATGGCCATCGTCGAAGGCGACGCCAATGAGCAGCTTATGGCTGTACACGATGACGAATCGATGACGACACTTCGAGCCTTAGTCGATAAATTGTCGACGTCGGAAGGCAAGACGATCAGCTGGAAGACGTTGTCAAATCTTGTAGATGCACAGAGCCCTTCCAACCTTGTGGGGCTGGATGATTGCATCTCGGATGGCTGCCGAATTATAAGAGTGAGTGGTATGTCAAGAGACAGCGTACGAGGGAAAGCTCGGTGTTCTCTCAGACATGCTCATCTTATCATTTTGTTATGCGGCATCGACAGGATCTTCCTTCTAGGACCCTATTAAGTCCAAGTAGGCAGAGACCGTCATCCTTCAACTTTCAAGTACCGTCTTCAATGCAAAGCCATCTAGTCGTGGAAGACGACTATCTTGCGAAGAAACTCAGCAACGGTGACGCCGCCTTTACACCAGACGAAATTGCTTTTCTAGGCAGTGCCGACTATGCCACCAGCAGAAGTAGTGATTCAAACGTCGCCAACTACAAGAAGAGGAAGAGTGCTCGTGCACAATTGTACCTGAGAAGAGAAGGAGGTTCAGAGGGGAAAGAGTCACCAGACCAGCCAGTCGAGTCAAAATTTTACGAGTCTGGGGCAAGTGACGATGACGATCTCAGCTTTAGTGGTGGATGTGCTAATATTGATCGGTGGGAAGAACTAGGTCATCAGAGGGAGTGTTGCAATGCTGATTATGAAGATCAGAGACTGGATATGGACGAAAGTGAAGTGCACAGAAAGTCGTCGTACCATCGAACAGCAGATAGGATACCTTTGAGTCGCCAAGAAAAGGTCAAACGGAAGATGGACATCATGTCAAGAGGTCGGATTCGACGAGCAGCAAGAGCAAGGGATGTACTTCCGAGCAAAGCGGAAGAGACTGTCGAAATGGAAGGAGGCGAGGCTGCAGCAGCGAATCGCTTAGAAGCAGAAAAGAAGGCACAAGCAGCAGCGAAAAGACCCAATCGAGGCGAACGCAGAGCAGCGGCACTACGGAAAGAGACTGCTGGCAACAAGACGAGACCTTCTCTGGCTGAGCTCCGAGCGAGAATAGGGAAAGGTGGCACTGCCAAGGAAGGCGAAGCGAGTCAAGGTAGGTCGCCAATAGTTGCTCCCAAACCAATAAAGGAGGAGGTGGGTGACACTACTGCGCCGACGGCGAAAGCGTCTTCCACTACGATGATAGCAACGAGTAAACGAGCCGTTCCCACGTGTGACTTCACCTTCACGAGCCGTTCCATGGCAGCAAACCGATTGGTGATGATGCGAGCTGAACTGGATAATCTTCGCAGAAATCTGCAGGAAGCAAAGAAGGAGTTTGAGGTGCTACAGAAGCAGGAAAGCGTTGGAGGCTCGCCCACAAATACCTCGATGAAGGCAACTTTGGCGACGAGCAAGCTTGTCGATAAGATCAATGGCAGCATTGGTGGCAGGATCAACACAGCAAAGGGACATGAACGTCTGCTTCACTCCGTCGATGCACTTACTGCCTCCATTCGAACGGCAACGGCCACGTTGGACGAAGAACAGAAGGTCGTTGTTGACAGTCTAGGAGGAGCAGCGATCCTGAGGAAGAAGAACCTGGCAGGGCAGCATCAGCAGCGATCGAGTATGCAGCCAACCACCGCGGTTGTAAAGTCAAAAGCCGGCATGGCAGAATACACTGGAGACTTGACCTCTACGTCATCGCAACTTGCCGTCAAGACACAGCAAGGCCTTGCGAATCAGAAAGACCTGTCACGAAGCAAAACTGTGACTGTGCTACCTTCCTCCTCTGCTGCTGCTGCTGCTGCTGCTGCTGCTGCTCCTCCTCCTCCTCCTCCTCCTCCTCCTCCTCCTCCCCTCTCCCCACCACAGCACAAGGTACCGCCGCCTCTTTCTCGCCGCAAGAAGGCAAATATGTCTAATATACATCACATCAGCAACCATCGACCTAGTCGTCAGCTGTCCGATGGCACTAGCAGAGTCGTCAATGCTCAGCAATTACCACAACAAGGCAGTAACCATCATCATCTGCAGCCGCAGCAATACGATACTGTGCCGCCTGGACTCGATCATCCAACTTCGACATGCTCCCTCTTTCCTGACGATTGGATATGCGTGTTCTGCGAGTACCGTCTTCTGTACGGCGAATATCCTCGAATGCTTGGAGCAATAAAGTCGAGAAAGAAGTTGGTGACAAAGAAGAAGGATGCTCAAGAACGGGCTCATCGGGCTACCACCATTGGAGCACCTGGTCCAAGTAAAGCAAAGGCGCAGTGTACTTGTGGACAAGCGCATGCAAAGACCCCTCAAGCTCTGGATGACTTTGAAGAGGCAGAAGAACACGCAGCTGCTCATCAACGTCATCATCACCAGGGTCTCAATTATGATGACGATGACTACTACTCCAAGCTTATGGCCAGGAAGCCGACATTGTTGTGATTGCGTGTTTCTTACACTAACCACGAAAGCATCTCCCGCCTCTCTTCCTCTCTCTCGCTCTCTCACTCATCTTTCAAAATCTCATCTCCTTCACTTTACTGTACTCATTTCCACTTTTTCAATTCCCCCTTCAATGTGACATCACCTCATGGCATTTCTACACTTCAACCGTCACATGTCGTCCTCAGAGTACAACGGCAACTAGCGTGATAGCCTGATCGCCTCTTCCCAAACCCTCCCTCTCAGCTTGCTCGTTGATCAACGCTTCCCACCTTGAGTTCCTTTACTCTCTCGGTGACTTGCCTTTCCTTCTCCACCCTCAACGCATGCACTCGTTTCAAGATGCTGGATTTCTTCATCGATCTTGAGTTGCCTCCCCAGATGGAAAAGGGCATTTCTTTCTTTTCCTCCAAGTCTCCTCTATGCTGAATCGTTGTGTAGCTCTTGCCATCGAATCGCGTCGTGAATTCACCATCTTCAATCGATGCTTCACTCGTATCCACCTTGATCTTCTTGAACGTTCCATGATTGAGACCTGCTCCGCTCCTCACTCTTCTCCTGCCACTAATGCGCATGTAAAGTCTTCCCTGTTCATGCTTCATTTCATCTTGCATCAATTCCTTTGTCAGGAAGCTTTGAGAGATCTCGGGAAACACAAACGGTTCAACTAGACCCACTTCCACCTTCTTGAAAGTCCTTCTAGCTGGTCCAACGTTCCACTGCCCAAACCGGGAGCGTCTGACAGATGCCCGATAGATTGTCGAACGACACCACGTCGTACGAAGCCCGTAGATTGCCAAGAGATAACTTCGAAGACCGTGTTTGTGCATCGAGAGAGGGATACGGAATGTTGCCTTGAAAGCGTCGTATTTGCCATTCCTTACTGTGTTGTTGCGCACAAATCGAACAACATCATTGGGAAGGAAGCTCATGTCTCCGATCTTCTGAGGTTGATGATACCATCGAGGAGCTGTAGCACCAAGGATCGTGGATGTGGAATCATCGACGTAGATCATTGATCGATCTCTTAGAGTCCACATCGTCTTCTCCTCCTCGGCACGAGTTTGATTGCTCATTCGCTTCCACTCTTTCCAACCAGACTCTTCCTCCTCGGCAAGAAGTTCCCTCGTAGCTTTCCTTTGAGCGGAGGATTTCGTACTGGAAAGTCTTTTGAGCACATCTGCTCTAGCCTCGCGCTCCGAGTCCACTTCTTCACCTTCTCCTCCTTTGCTTCGCAGGGGAAATCCACTCGAATAGCCTTTCCTCCAACCTAGTCGTCTTGCGCAATCGTACCTCACTCGCAGCAATGCCTCTTTGCGTTCCTTTTCACTCAAACTAATCCAAGAATCTATCAATGCCGAGTCCAGAAGTGCTTCATACTCGGTTTGATTGGAAGTATTTTGATATCCAACATTCTTTGCTTTTACCAACTTCATCATGTCATCTTCCGTCATACCTGATGGATACCACAATCGAGACCTAGCTTGACGGAAGGATTTCGCCAGTTCGTACTGCTCTGAAAACCACTCAAAATCTACTGCTCGAAGCTCTGTTCCTGTCTTGAGACTCTTACTTATCGATTTAAGTCTCTGATGTGAGTCTGAGCTTACATCGAACCAAGTCCACTTCCGAAGGGTTTGACACTTGTCATGCAGACTCAGATTAGGTGTACTAGGCCTCTGTTTTCTTGTTGCCATCGTCTTCTCATCAGAATCGAGCTCGAGGCCAGAGGTGATGGTGAAATTGGAGGGAGTGGGAACAGCAAGGTGAGATGAAGATGCAGGCGAGATGTCCAAGTCAAAATCTTCCGGGATGGCATTTGGTGCCGTCGTCGAGGTCTCTACAGCTTTTGGTGACTGATTTGGTGCTGAGGAACTTGAACACCTTCCGAACCTTGCCGAACGAAGCACCGATGAGCGGGGAAAGAGTCGCAGCATCGTGCTTGGAAAAGGCAGAGGCAGGGGAGAGAAGATAATGCTACTATGTCAAGAGTGACCTAAGAAGGAAAAAGCCGAGAAGATTTTGATCGCGCTCTGCCCTGAGCTCGAAAGGCACCTCCCAATTCTCGATTTTGGCGACATCCACGTGGCGGACGTCCCTTCCTTGGAGCAAGTGTTGCAACCTAGATAAGTCCTGGTAGACGATGCTCGATCTGGGCGACTCGATCAACCCCTTTGCTTTGCGATGGGACATTGTAGAAGCTTGCAAATTTTGTGATTGCATTGCCAAGTGTACATGGGGAAATTTGCAGAATAGGTAGGATGACGAATATATAAAAGTACATGCAAAGCAACAGATGAGACAAGGAAAAGACGGGGGAAAAGGGGAGGGAGGAGACTCGAATGATCCATTCACCAACTGCGGACAAAGAGTGGGGTAGGAGGACAAATATATGAATCAGCATGAAAGAACGTCGTCATCACCACACTCCAGTCACTTCTTGCCCGCCTCTCCTACTCACAAACTGCACCATCCAATGAATGCTACACACAGATTCTCTAGGCTGGTTGCCTCTTGTACTAGCTTTTGTATCTGGTCCGCTACACTCAAGCTAACATTTGGATTGAAGTCTCTTCCGTTCAGTTTGTTTTGAATTCTTCTTACTACTTCCAATGCTCTCTTGTTTCGCACATCACCCACGGCCGCCGCTATTGCTGCATTTCCTCCCCCTCCACCGTTACTTTGACCAGCAGCGCCAGCAGCATTGGCAGACGACTTGCTATGATGTCCGGCTGCAACCTTTTCTCCTGCTCCGTTGGCATTGCCACCACCACCACCATTGGTTCCTGTTGCTGCGCCAACGATGGCTTCATATTCAAATTCGCTCGCATCCGGTGCCTTGAGATCTGTTGCATTGTTCACGTCGTCCGTCACCAATCTCCAAGAGATAAGTGGATCATGAACGAAGGCTTCGAGTAGGGCCAAGACACTCTCCTTGTTGTCTCTTAACACCCTCATACAACTTTCAGCACTAACTTTAAATGTTCCCTTGATGCCTCCAATCTCCATAGCATTCACCAGTACTCTCGTCAATCTGAAGGGAACCTTTTCTGGATACTTTGGTCGACTACAAGCGATCTCGAAACAATCACCGAAGTCGATGTGAATGATCTGACCAGTCATTCGATCCAACAATAAGTTGGAGGGATGTCGATCTCCTAGTCCTAGGATATAGCCGGCGGCAGAAGAAGTGGCCAGACTTCGACTGTACGCTGTTCTACGTTCCAACCAACTTTCAGAACTGTGACTCTTAAGCCACAAGATGCGGTAAAGGTCTTGCCCAGGCGTGTTGTCCATGGCATACTGGAACACTTCCACCTTTTGCATCAATGAAAGGTACTCGTAGTCAGGAGCCATTTGAAGCATGAGACGATGTTCCACGTTTAGTAGGATCTTGTGCTGTTCTCGATACTCCTTGATTAGGACGTGCAAGGTGTCCGTGTTCTCCACCCACCCCAACATGCCCGTGTTAGGACTCAGTGGGATGACGGGATACCTACGAATCTCCAATCGCCTCTTGTAAGACTCTGAATCGATGGAGAGCAAGGTGTTGACCAGACCGAACAATTGCATAACTCTTTCATCTTGACGCAAGTCTTCATGGCCTTTCAGCAGGTACTGATACGGTCGACCATCGTTACCTTTCATTTTCAGTCGCCTCGGTCGTTGTTTGGAAGCAATGACGAGCACAATCTGCTCAAAAGTACTGATCCGAATGATCGCCTTTCCACTCTCATACGTTCCTGGTACTGCCAACTCCAAGTCACGAAGAGCAAGTAATTTTGGCGAGACATACTGCAAATCCAGCTGTACAGAGTTCGTCGATGGCAGTTGCTTTGTAATTCGACGGAAAACGTGGTAATAGAGATCCCAAGCTTGATTTAAGTCTGCTATCTCACCGTATTGACGATAACGACGACCGCATTCCCTTGCATCACCCAAGTCTCTTCCATATGTCTGGGCAAACGACGTCTCTCGCAGCGTTTCTGGTCCCTTTTCCAGTGCATCATGAAGCGGTTCCAATGTAGCAAACATGGCATCGATGTTGTGTTCCGTAAAGTAGAGTCGGCTCGCCTCTTCCAGTCCTTCATGCCACATCTCGTGCCACAGGATGGCGACGCGAATCAGCTCATCAGAGACTAACAAAGCTTGCTCTACAAGTAAAGGGCTATGCTCTCGAACGTTCTCCATGATGTCCATGGCTGCCTTGATCCGGACAGAACTGGGCGATTTTGCGGCTACCGTGAGTGGATAGACTAGCGCTTGAGGATGGGCTGCTCCAATGTCCGATAAGAGGTGGTGGATGAGCCCCTTCACTCTTGGACTGGGGACCGTGATCCTGGCAATAATCTGTGGGATGACTTCCAACCAAGTGTCGATAATGACGCTGTTGAACCCATCGTTCACCGCTTCTGCCACACTGTCGACGTAGCCAAACTTGAACCAAAGAGTCAACAAGCGAAGGGTATCTTGCAGACTGTTCCCACTGGCCAAAGCAATTGATCGAAAGAAACCCTGAACAGAAGGTACGATTCGAGCGGCTATCATCTTGGCAGAAACATTCTCCCCCAACCGTTCATGGTGACTGATCACGTCGAAGTTGGCAAGTGCCCAGGCGTGCCATGCCTTGTACCAATGTTTGTCTAGCTCTGTAGCTCTCTGGTAGCTGTCTATCACGTCGCATTTGCCGTCGGTGACCCAATCTTCGTTGATCGCTGCTTGCCATTCTCCGCGCTTGAAGTAGCAGCGAGCAAGTAACTTGGCAAATTCTTCCAGTCTAGGTTGAGATCTCCAGTCGTGAACAATGGCATTTCCTTGCTCATCACCTCCATGGACACCGAGGTCCTCTGCAAGATTGATGGTGAAGTCACGGAGATAGTTTAGACTTTCCTCTCGGGACCCCGTGGCCCACATGAACTTCAGATGTGCATAGATGACGGAAGGAGGCGCCTTCGGAGCTCCGATCGCTGACTGTGGTTCCATATTATCTCCGTTTAGCTCTGGCCCCAGCAGACTGTTCAGCGTCTTCTCCGCCAAGACCATTCGTCCTGACTTGCGACACAAGTTCGCAAATTTGATCCACGTCTCACTGTCATCAGCGGGGGTAAGGACGATGCTTCGCACCGACAAGATACGTTGCCAAACTTCTACGTCAGGCTGACAGCCCTTCAGTCGCTTCATCCAGGTCGCTCGCATGGTCGCTTGTCTGTCAGGTTGATCCCAGTAGTCCATTTTGTAGGCGAGAGCTTCCTCCAGCTCGGATAACATTTGTGTCCTTACCATGAGATCATATGCTCGACTGTAGCTCTCGCTGATCAGATTGGTAAGCTCCTGGTCGAGCATATCTCTTGCCCGAGCGATGTGCTTGTTCGCCAAATGTCGTTGCTCTCGATAAGTGAACAATATAGCTTTGAAGTAATCTTTGCTCTCATCCGATCGAATGGCAGATATAAACTCCTCCATGTCTGACCACTTGTTAAGCGCGACAGCTGCTGCTGCTGCGAGTGGTGCCATTAGTCGTCTCTCTTGATCCATCCCACTCTTGCCAAACCCGTTCCAATGCTGCTTCACTACATCCAGCAAGCGCTCCCATTCACCTAACGCGTGCAAGCACCTCATCTGACCAAATCTTGCTTCCCAACTTTCTCCTTCTGTTTCCACTCTTCGATTGTATGCAAACAGGGCTTCTTCCCAACGATGCAGCTTCTCCAGCCACTCGGAAGAATCATTGCTGCTTGCGTCCGTCAGGTGATGTTCTCGCGCATACGTCAAAGCGCCAAAGGCAGCGTCGGACTGCTGCAGCTTCGTGTTAATGTCTATGAGATCGACGATGATCTGAGAAGAGGAGTCCGACAAGAATTCTGCTTCCTTGTAGTGCAATGCCTTTGCATAAGCGTGGAATTTGAGAGCACGATCGCCGAGCAGTCGAATGTTGATGGGAAGCGCCTTGTCATCGTGTTCCATGAATTCTGCCAGATTGAGAAGGGCATGAATCACTTGATCAGGTATCTCGACGGCATCAAAGGCAATCTCCAAGTTCTTGATCAAATCATCCCGGTATGGATCGTTCAGTTCTGACCAGCAACTGACAAAAGCTGCATTGAAGAGCTCTTGAGCGAGCGGATTGTAATTATCTGCCAATGCCCGACAAGCACGAAGGGCGTGCGATGGCGATTCACGCATAAATTCGACTGACATCCTCCTCAGCCACTCCTTCCAATCATCTGCATTGGAAAGCTTAGACGTGTCCCACGCTTGCTTTAGGTGCTGTAGGTTGACTGCCAATTTTGTTGCCTCGGCTAGTGGTGAATCATCTGCCTTGTCATCGTTGAAAGAGCTTACTGGGGCAATCTTTGGTGGTAGTCTATCGCCATTCAGGAGCAGACCTACCAGTTGGTTGTACTTCGCAGACTGGATGTGATGCTGATCAAGCGTTTTCCCTACCACTGGTATGAAGATGCTGTACGACGGACCCAATTGGAAGGCAAGGGCAGTCATTGTCTCCATCGTCGTGTTCCTAATCTCCATGTTCTGAGCGGCAGACCCTCCGTTGGGGTTGTGCAACACTCGAACTAAAGGATGTATGATCCTACTGGCATGATCGCAAAAGTTGACTTTTGTCGATAGCTGACCAACAGAGATAATCGCTTGCTTCCGAAGGCTCGCCGAAGCGTCTGGTCTTTCAAACATCTTGACAATCACCGGTACTACAAGGTGCAGGTACTCTTCAATCGCACCGCCAAACACGCAAAATGCATGCAGGATTCTCATAATCGTTGCTTGCCGTTTGTTTGTGATTTCACCATCAAGCGTTTGTAGCATGTTCGGCAGCAAGATCGGCACAAACGTCTTGAATTCACCTTCCAACGCCTTTGCCACTGCCTCGACAAGCGTCACGATGGTCAACTGGATGCTCGAGTTGGGGTTCCACATCTCTTGCACCAGATCAAAGATATCCTTCAGGTAGTTGCGAACATGCTGTTTGATGATTGAGATTAGGATGGCCAGCTGTTGATAGTAAAATTCAGAGAGGCCAGTCGTGCAGGTCCGAATCACGTTGAGAAGTGCGGGGATGATTTGTGGCAAGAAGCTGACACATTTCAGGCCTTGCGTTTTGAACATGTACATGATCGCTTCAATGACGGCGTGATGATGCAGCGACAAGGAAGGGTCTTTTACAATTCCAATCAAGGCATCAATGGCGACATTCTGAAAGTACTCATCGGACGACGTCCCCACTGCCATGGCCAGATCGAACAAATTCGTTCCGCTACCCTTTTCCGCGTCAGTGCTGCCGTCTTCCGGGTTCTTTTCCAGCAACTTGTAGCGGTAAGGATCAAGGGCGCCCAGTATTCCCATCACACGGATCGTCTCTCTGCGCACGGGAGGTGACTGTTCACTGCGAAGTATCTTGACCACCGTACTCAAAAGGGAACGATACTGCAGGTACGGAGTGACGACGTTGCCAGTGTTGGAAGCCACGAGCCCCAACGTTCGTAGGGCAGCGTTTCTCTTCAGCGTGGATGCGTGTGCGCCGGCAGAGGAAAGCTGTTCGATGGCCAACTTCAACAGCTGATCGACATGCGGTGTCAAGTCTGGTCCTCCTACCCTGGCTAGTTCACCCAAGCACTCCATGACACGAGCTGCAACTCCTGGAACGGCATCATTCGCTCGGGGTAGCATGACTTCTAGCATGGGTAGAGCATACGACTTCACCAGTCTTTGTGACGCCCGCACAATCTCCGTCAATAGCGTGGCTGCCTCTTCCTTTTGCCTGCTGACCGTCGAGTATTCTAGCTCAGTCAGGAGTTGGATGAGTGCCTTTCGTAGTGAAGGCATAACGTAGGCCGGATTGTGTTGCGCCAGTCGACCGATGATCACGATGGCCACTTCTCGAACTCGAAACTCTTCGTCATTAAGAGCGATGAACAGCGACCGAACGTACTCTGCTTGAGCTAAATGTCGATCGAATCGTTCATCCAGAGCAGACAAGACGGTATGTCGGATTGTCGAATCAGGATCAGCGATGCCCACTGTCATTAATTTGTCGAGGACATCGTTCACCACTTCGATGGCATGCATACTCGTCTGAAAGCAGATCGGGTCTTGCATGAACAGCTTTGCACACGTCACCGCTGCTCCCATTCGAATGTCGGCATGATCGCTATCCAGATACGGCAATGTGCAATTCCGAACAAATTCATTGAGAATGTGGCCACTAAAGTCGAATTCGCCCAGGGTTGTCAGCGCCGCTGTGATGGTCTCCACTGACTTTGTGTCCTCCCCATTCACGCCGATAGCTGTTTCCCTAGCTGATGTCGGGTATTGCGTGATGGTTGTTCTATTCGGGAGCGGTGCACCAAGTGGTCGATACGGTTGGTTGATGAGAACCATCGAGAGCATGTCCAAAAGACGATCTTGAATAATCCTTAGCAGTGGTTGAACAGAGTGAACTATCTTGGTGAGCGCCTCGACAAGTTTGGACGTCAGACCACAGGCAAACATAAGATCCAATAGCTCGTGCATGTACTTTGTCAAATGAGGTCCTACCGACGTCGCCAAGTGACCGATGCAGAAGAACACAGACGGGTCCGGGCTGAAGTTCTTCTTGCCTTTGTGTTGCAAGCCTTCTTTCACGCACGCTAAGATCTGCTCTATGTAAGGCTTCATCCTGCTTCCCATGGCAGCAGCTACAAGGCCGATGGATTCGAATGTCTGCGACGTTGGCTCGCGCGGGTTTCGTTCTTTCGTGACCTTGAGCTGATCAGTGAAGATGCCCATGACACTGCCTAGGTGTTCCTCGGCAAAATAGGAAGGATCGTAGTTGGCCAGCACTGGAACTAGGTGAGTGATGGTTCGTTTGATAAGAGGGTCCTTGTGTCTGTGCAGTCGAAAGACGAGGTCACATACACGATGAAATCGAGTCTTCATAAAAGTCTTGGAGTATTGCAGCAACTCCTGTACAGCAAGCAGGCTACCATGAATATTCTCCACAGCACTCGACTTAAGATTTCTCTCTGCCTCTTCGTATATATTCTCATAGGCTTGAACACCCATCTGCTTTTCCCTTTGGGAGGTAATTTGAAGGCAGGCACCCAGTGCTTCGGCAGCTCCCTCTCGGACCAACACCTTTGGATCTCGCAAAGCTACCCAAATTTTGTCCAGCACCCTGTTGACGTAGATGTGAAAGAGATGCGGAACATTCATGGCCATTTCCTTGATGATGAGCACTGCAGCGTAACGACCCGATTCATTTCGGTCTTTCTCGCCTAGCAAGGTGACACAGGTTCAGCCAAGGAAAGACACACATGCACTCCCAGGCATACTCTTAATACTTACTTTGCAAAAAATCGAGGGCTCGAAGCACCTCAAATTCCATGAACTGGTCTCCCAGCGACTGAGCCCCATATCTGCAGACCTTTCCCAGCGCTCTACTGGCGGCGATCATCACACTAGCATCATTGCAAGGAAGGTTGGGCTTGAGATACTGATAGAATCTGTAGAGTCTCGCACTATTGTCCTCGCTCTCCAGATCAATCAGCACTTCGATTGCTAATATACCACCGAGCTTTTCGTTGTTGTGAGGGCTATGCGTCAGACCAAAGATTAGCCTGTTGAGTTCACTGTTAAAAGCTGCTATACCATCACCATTGAGCTCGGACATGTAGAAGGAAACATGAGCGCCAAGATCCTTGGACGCTGCCAGACGAACTGCCTCATCTCGAGATTTGAGGTTCGTGAAGATCTTTGCCAGAGATTCTGTCGAAGCGCTCGTCAAGGTCGATGACAAGGTGGATGGCCCGCTCGCCAGGGCCGGTGTTGCGATTTGAACTGGCATCCTATCAGCCCTGCCCTATTTCAGGCGAGGGGGAAGTGTGTCGTCTATCGAATAGTGCTTTCTCGCTATGAACGATCAGCACGCCAGTGGAGGAGCAAGTCAAACTGGAGACGGAGAGCATGTAAAAGTTGTACTCCGCTACTACTCGTCCACACTGACAAGGTATATAGCATGTAGTTAGATTACCGCCAAGAATTACACGCCCAGCACAACGAGCCAAGTGCCGGCTCCACACGTGAATGGAAAGGGAGAGGGCTTGCGATTCGATGGCCCTAAAATCGAGCACCGAACCGATTGTTGAAGGCAGTCGCGACTAGCACAGTGGTGAGTATTTAGCAGCATTCTTCTTGGATACAGTTCTGATCGAAGAAGCAGCAGCAGCAGCCAGATATCCGAGCAGCCATAGAGCAAAGGATGGCTGCCTTGACTGCGAGGAACATGAGGCTACCAATGGTGGCGCGACCATGTGGTCTGGCAAGAATCCCATTGACGGGCGCTCGACCATTTTCGCAACTCCTCTCTTCCGGCCGCTTGAGATCGATGCAAGCTTCCACGCCTTCCACTTCTACGGCACTTTCTACTCGTAGCCTTTTCACCAAGCGAAAGCCTCGACCATTCTACAAGGCATTCGTGTGGACCTTGTTGGCATTTGGGGCAACGTTTGGCGTTGCGTATCACCTTGACTCCCGCAGTGCAGTGCATCGATGGATCGCCATTCCGGTCCTTCAGGCTGCGACAGATCCTGAGACTGCTCAAAAGCTGGCCATCAAGTTGCTAGCAACCGGAGTCATGCCTCGGGACATGGTGGCAGATGACGAGATCCTGTCAGCTGAGGTACGTCCGTTATGGCGTGAGAGCTGCTCATCTAGTCCTCGTATTGATAGCTAACGATAATCCTCTTCTTGCATGACCAGGTGGCAGGTCTAAGGTTGTCGAACCCGATCGGTTTGGCAGCAGGGTTCGACAAGCAAGCTGAGGCCATTGATGGGCTTCTAAATCTCGGGTTCGGTATCGTCGAAATTGGAAGTGTCACGCCAGAACCTCAGCCTGGGAATGAGAAGCCTCGTTACTTTCGACTGGTAGCAGATCGAGCGGCTATCAATCGGTATGGCTTCAACTCTGAGGGCCACAGTGTCATCTTGGGTCGACTTCGAGAGCGTGTTCAGCAGTGGATCTTGAATTCGTCCAACTTGGCCAGATCTCGCATAGCCGTACCCGACTCAGAGTCAGAGGCGGCACACTTATTGAGGGAGGCCGATCTAAATGCAGTTCTGGCCTCGGATCATGTGCCCAAATCGCTACGCTCTGGTCAACTACTTGCGATAAATCTAGGAAAGAATAAGAACAGCCCAGAAGATAGTGTGAAAGACTATGTCAAGGGTGTTGAGAAGCTGGGACAGTATGCAGACTTGATTGTTGTCAACATAAGTAGCCCCAACACGCCAGGATTAAGGAACCTTCAGAAGAAGGAGGTACTGGGAGGTTTGATGAGTCAAGTAGTGGAAGCAAGAGATCGACTTTCGTCATCCAAAGTGCCCATCTTTGTCAAGATTTCGCCCGACTTGGACACTGCCGAGCTCAATGATATTGCCGATGCTGCGCTCAAGAGTGGAATCCAAGGTTTAATCGTTTCGAATACCACTACGTCTCGTCCTTCCTCTCTCAAGTCAAAGACAGAGTTGACCGAAGAAAGAGGCGGATTGTCGGGTGCACCATTGAAGCCTCTTTCACTCAAGGCAGTCCAGGCGATCCGGAAGAGGGTGGGAGACAAGATCAGTATCATTGGATGTGGTGGAATCTTCAGCGGAGAAGATGCGCTAGATTTCGCCAAAGCAGGTGCCGATGCCGTTGAACTATACACAAGCTTTGGATATGAAGGTGTCGGCCATCCTCGAAGAGTGAAAGACGAGCTGATAAGGTTGCTGAAGACACAAGGAAAGACTTGGAAAGAATGTGTAGGATCTGGCCTAGGAGAAAGCGACTACTTGAGTAAATTACCTGATGGGGAGAAAGACTTCGGTAAGGTAGGAAGTCTGCACGATCAATTTGGAGTGGCTGTAGCGGAAGTGAAAGGAGAATTGGAAGATCTACGGAGGTCTGCCGGGTTGGCACATAATGCTGTCGTATCGTCGACGGAGAAAGAAGAAGAGATGAGGAATGACCTGCTACACTCTTCTAGTCAGACAGCTCGACCAGTCTTCCGGCCTGATGCTAGTGACAAGGAGTACGTCACCTTGCTAGACAAGATCAATGAAGCGCTAGGTACTGATCCAGGTCCGGCCGAGAAATTCGATACAATGGAGACGAGTATGACAAAGACTCAAGCGCTCCGTGCCAAGTTAGGCATTGCACTTCAAGACCCTAGTATCCCTCCGTCTGCTGCTATTGAAGAGATCGGTGAGAGTGCAATTGTGGGGCGAGGAGAAGCAGCATACTCGGGAAAGATTGAGAGCCCACTCAAGGCATTGAGAAAGATAGATGGACGAGGAACGGCAATCCAATCAGGTCGAGCCTCTGAGGGCAGGCTGGGCATGGGTGGAAAAGCTGACTTTAACGCAGCCGACCGAGCTAGAGTCGTGTAGACAGTCTTTGCAGTAAGGGTTTACCCGTATTTTTTCTTTTGAGCAAGTAATCAATGGCAAAGCAATCTC
The DNA here is from genome assembly GCA_026210745.1 of Exobasidium rhododendri. Taxonomy (NCBI): domain Eukaryota; kingdom Fungi; phylum Basidiomycota; class Exobasidiomycetes; order Exobasidiales; family Exobasidiaceae; genus Exobasidium; species Exobasidium rhododendri. The sequence continues at coordinate 4,705,556 of CP110630.1, forward strand.
CAGAATTGAAGGAAGAGAAAAGTAACGCTTCGACAACTTCGTATTGTGACATGGCAGATTCCGCCTTTTGACAATAGTACACGAGAAAGGAAGGGAAAAGGGGCGCACAAATGTGAAGAATTGATTTCACATCTCTTTCTTTTATTGAGTCGCCTTTTGAGGGCAAGAGTGGAGGGTACGTTGAAAATGGGGGGGGAGAGGGTTGAGAGCGTGGAAATGATTTTAAAGAAGCAAGAAAACCTTGTGAGCCTGTCCATTACTTTGTTTGGCTGTCAATCGGCAACGAGAGCGTAGACGACAGTACGAACCAAGTGGTGAAAAGCAGATTATGTAGAAGCGAGTGTCGAATGATGTGACGAAGAAATCCCGATCGATGAGCCATTAAGCCCGGGGTTGAGGGCAGTCTCGGCTGATGTGACCTTCTTGGTTGCAATTCTAGGAAGAGTGAGAGGACAGAAGAGGTAAGCGATCAGGTAGACAGTGAGATCTCCTTCTCCGACTGTCTTCGAAAGTGAGGACTCACGTAGCAAGACTTGGGGGCACCACCTCCGTATCCACCGCCGCCACCACCACCGCCACCTTGACGGGGAGCAGTGCAGGCGTAAGCCAAGTGACCAGGCTCACCACAGTTCTATCATGATGACGATATAAAGATCCATTGTCAGCGACAACTGCCCTTGACCGTGCCCGTTTCAAGTCTACTCACGTAGCAGCTCTTTCCACCACCGCCGTATCCACCGCCACCACCGGCAGCTCCACCTTGAGGGCATTCACGGCTAAAGTGGCCACTGGGAAGGAGAACGTACGTAGAAGAGTAAGACTCTGGCAGCAAGGAACACACTCCAACTCTGTACTCACGCTTGACCACAGTTGTAGCAGGAACCGCCACCACCACCTCCAGAAGAAGCGCCGTATCCGTATCCACCTTGTCCGCCGCCTCCTTGAGTAGGGCAATCTCTTGAAATGTGGCCGACTAAGTCGAGGTATAAAGTCAGCGATGTGTCTGGTTCACCTCACTTACTCCAGGTCGAAAAAACTCACCTTCACCGCATTTGTAGCATGCTCGGTCACCACCACCTCGTCCACCAGAAGGTGCTTGCTCACATCGAGCTGAGATGTGTCCCTACAGCGGTGGAAATTTTGTCAGCGAAAGTAGATATTAGACTTTCTTCAACTCGTACTTCTCCACTCACTACCTGGCCACAGTCTGAATGCAGGCAAATGAAGACAAATCAGATGTCAGTATACTAACTCGATTCACGAGTCTCTCCCTTGAAAGTGCTGCGCTCACTGTAGCTGCAACATGCAAAGATTTGGTCGTAAGGAAGGTTGATTAAGTAGTCTGTTCTCGGCACCTTTACCAGGCTCTCTACTCACCAAGTGGGTCCACCTCCAGCACCGCCAGTAGGGCACTCATTGGCACGGTGGCCTTCTTGTCCACAGTTGTAGCAAGCACGACCAGGTCCTCCAGATGCTTGAAACTGTCATCGCGAAAGAAAGCGTCAGCAAAGTTGGGAAAGAATATATCGTACGACATCAGAATGTGGAGTTGATTGGGGTAGGAGTTGGCCATACAGAGTGGAGCTGGTGCGGGCCTAAATCACACCAAGACTTGCGAATACAGACAACGTCTTACTCACAGCCATTGTGTTTTTCTTTCGATTGATTGATGATAAGTTTGGGGAAATTGAAAGGTTATTCGATGAATCAAGTGGAAGAGATAGTCTTGTGCCCAGCAACGGTGATCTCAGGACGGTGGTCTGGAAGAAGAAACGAAAACTTTACGCCACGCAGAAAGCTGCAAAGCACGTGTCTGTAAGTGCTGCAGAGGGCAGGTCCGTTGTAAATCTGGACCGAGATGTTCAAGGTAGGGTTAGCTCTGCTGCAGTGAGTCCTCTCCCGTGGTTCAGTCAATTGCTGCAACGGTGCAGGAATTCAAGGAGCTGTCACCACGGCGCATGTACCAGTAGCATGTATCTTTTATCAGAAGATATCCCTTTGAATGCTTTCCGTTGCAGGATTTACGACTGTGCCAATCGATCGTGCGAGGCGTACCAAACGTCAGATTGTCTGCTGAAGGCGAGCGACCGCCGTCGAGGTGTTAAAAGGAAGTACCTAATTGATTTTTCTGCCGATAATGGTCAGCAAGCTTTGCCGTCCTCGTCGATGGTACGCCTAAAGAGGCGCATTGTCAGCCCTCTGTATAGAGCCAACGCAATGAGCCAGCCAGCCGTGCAGAGATACGATTGCGCCCGATTGGATGAAATACTTCGCCCAGACACGCTGCCTCTTCTTGATGGCGGGCTGCGCGATTCATCACAAGGGGGGTAGACCATATAAAGCTGACTACTTTGCCCTTGAATCAATCTGATCAATCATCACTACAACGCTTTCCTCTTTCCATTGACGACTGGACTCGTCGCTCCTCTTCCTGACCAACCCCCCCCCTCGACTACTCGACGTAGCTCCAAGCACTGGTTGCATCTCACTCTCACTTGACCTCAGTCGAACATAGTTCCCTCAGTTATCTTTCAACTTATATTTAGTCTCCAATCTCTGCCTTTTCTTCTTGCCATCACAAAATGAGAATCTCCAAGCAAGTCTGTTTCTTGATAGCCGCTGCCATTGCTTCAGCCGTCGACGGAGCTCCCTTAGGGTAGGTCTTGCTTGTGCTACTGTGTTCTATAGAGAGTAAGATGCTGACTTTACTGCCTTTGTCGACGATACAGTGACAAGCTTGAGCGCCGTCAAGACATCCAATTAGAGTTGACGCCAACACAGAAGGTCGATGTGGACGGCTCCCGTGAGGTGCCCATTATCCACATTTCAGATCAAGGAGCGCTTCAATTTGCACCATCTGGATGTTTCGGGGAGACTTGTGGAGCTTACGCAAATGGTGTGCCTCCTTCGAGAGAATACACGAAATTCTTTGACTCTCACAGCACGTACGATCCCTACGCAGAGAATTACGCCTCACCTTCCTCCTTCTATCCTCCAGGTCGTGTCATAACGCCTCCACGAGCTCCGAACTTCCCCAGCCAGGCTTTTGCGATACCTCTGTCTCAATTGGAAATAGGCCAACCACCAGTATTTGCTCCTTATGCTGGCTGGGCTGCTCCCTTAATACAGACTGGAAGCTTCCAACCAGGAATGAAAGGGTTGGCACCAACTGCAAGCGTTCCTCCTCTGCCTGGATCCTTCTTGAGCCCAACAACAACGGTATCTGCACCTGGAGCGATGCCTGGGCTTGTGCCGTCGAATGTCGACACGCCCACTCTACCACCGACGACAACTGTAGGCCAAGCACCACCCCCGCTCCCTCTTCCAGCAGGCCTGTTTTCAAAGGCAGTTCTATCTGCTCCATCGCCAGCTCCAGTCCCTCCTCCAGCTTCACCCGAGGACGCTGAGAAGAAGTTGGAAGGTGCACCTCCGAAGCCAGATGCAGCAATTTCTCCTCCTCCTCCTCCTCCTCCACCGGCCTCGCCAAAGGACGCAGACAAGAAAGCAGAGGGTGAACCGCCAAAGCCAGATGCAGCTCTTCCTCCCACTCCTCCTCCTCCCCCACCACCACCAGCGGCCCCTACTCCAGATGAAGTCCAGAAGATTGCCGAGGATGCCAAGGCCTTGGAGAACAAAGATGCACCGAAACAGCGAAGGAATTTCCGGACGGGAGTGAGCAAGACTTCACCCTCTTCTATCGAGGCTAAGAGGAGCGCCACAGTACAGAGATTGAAGAAGCGGCAATTTCTCGAGCCATCCAGCGTACAGGATTGTCCCTCTTCCCTGCTCGAAACAAAAGAGACGCTCATTCCTGTCACCGTGAATGAATTAGCTCAGATGCAGCAAGGCACCGCCGAGATGATATCGTATCCTTCCATCGGGCAGGATGGGCAAGAAGGGCAAACGGTTTACGACGTAGTACCAATTGAGGAGGCGCCAAAGCCACTGCACCCGTCTCTCAAGGACGTCTTGAAGCATGAAGCAGTGTCGATGCGTTCGGAGGCCAAAGGATATACATCAAGGAACAGAGGCGAAGGGCTGGACGACCGTGCGCTCGGGTCAGGACTTGACGGGCAGGAGGCGCAGGATCGAATAGAAAGGCGAGACAGCCTGGAAGATGACGACGACGACGACGACGACGACGCTGCCGGATCTTCTTTGATCGAAAAGCTAGGGAAGTCAGAACTTCACAAGCGCCTCAAGCACGGTACGTAAGATTGGAAAAACGGGGGACAATGCGATGGAAGAGGAACTGATGCGATACCTCTTTCCGACTATCAGAGTCCAACGGTCTGAACGCGAGTCTGGTGAAGAACGGAATCGGCAAGAAAAAGTACGGATATAGCATTCACGACAACAACGGCGCCTCTTCTTCAGTATCGTCGATTGGGATAATTGGGACAATGACGATTGCGGCGGCCGTTGGTATCTGGACCTCGCTCTCATGATGCCCCCCTTCATCTCTTTTTTCCTCCTATGTATTCGTCGGTAGCGTCTTAATTGTCTGATGTATGCCATTCTGTGAGCCTCCTAATGCTGCTTCCCAAAGTGCGGTACCGACAACCTCCGGCTACATCAGAGGGACACCGCTCAATGTGTCGTGCACCTTTCTGTCCAGTCCAACAACGCTGTGTACACCTCTACGGCTGAGGAGGGTCCAGATCTCTCTCCGGGGGTCGAAGAACTCTATTCATCGACAACCTTTTAACGCAACTGTAATACATATTCCGACATTTCGACAATGTGGAGGAACTATTATTATCAGTGCAGTACCGAACGTCACAGCGCGTTTGGCTGTGCACTTGGTGACCAACACCTCTCTTAATTGTATTATTTTATGATTCTCGAAAAAAAAGCTAAAAATTGTGTGAGGCCTGGGGGAGAGTCGCCAAATGAAATTGTTATCTTTCTCGGGCAGAGAGAGAGAGGAGAGGAGGAGGGGCCCTAGTTGCTCCTCTTCCTTGGTTCACAACAACCGACTGCAACAAGACATGACCGACACAACATCATCGTCCCAAGCAGCCCCTTCGTTGCCTGCCAAGATGCTTGGAGCGGCGTCTGCAGAAGCTGACCAAGACAATGCCGAAGTGCCTCGATCAGACGTAGCAAAGGCAGAGGTGACGCCTGCACACGTTCAGGACATTGCGGGAGCCGACAATGCTGTTCCTGCTGTGGCCCACGGCGACTCTGAGAGACCAATGGATCCAGGCTTACAAGATCTAGGCTGGAGTGAAGACCCAAAGGTACCAATCCCTGTTTTGCATGGTATGATGAATGAGGATGTCTGGACATTGGTTCGAAGATTCAACAAACAGACCTACCATGCTAAGAAATTGGAGGAAGAACCTCAAGGGGGAATCGACATGAACATAGCCGACAAGGACGCATTCACGCCGGATAAATTGCGATCGACACTGGAAAGGATCTACATGAGCGTCGGTCTTGGGGGTGCAGCTTTCTTCAAACACATCGCCCGAGTCCGAAGCTGGAAGGAATACCGAAGGACAAGCTTGTTCTTTGTCTTCTACCTAGTCGGCTGGGTCTTCGACTTCCTGGGTCCCATCATGTCTGCCTTTATAATCCTCCTCCTTGCTTCGCCTCAATCTCGACGCATCCTCTTTCCTCCTGCTCCGCTAGCTGCCATCTCGGCAAAGACTGGTGTGGCGAGAGTTCCCAAGGCAGGTCATCTTGGCAGCGAAAGCCTGACGGGAGCGGCCGAGAGTTACAAGGGCGAAGCCGTCGAAAATGAGGCTTCCAATCTGGTCGGCAGTGTTGCCCATATGGCAGTCAGCGCTGCTATCGGGAATGACCAAAGTGCTGCCCAGGCTTCACAGGTTGGAGATGTAGAAGGTGATGACGACGATGATGTTGATGATGACGATCACGAAGCCGACAGCAAGAAGAAATCCGAGATGGCCAAGATGGAAGATGATTTGCCCGACCCTTCTGCTATCACTCTAGGGTCCAAAGCTGCACACAGCAAAGCGAGCGACGACAAGATTGAAAAAAAGGGCGACCACAGTGCCGAGCCTGTTCAATCGGCCGTTTGGGGTAGTGCTCAGCCAATTCTCCACACTCTGGAAGACCTTGTCGATACATGGGAACGATTTGGAAACGCCCTCTCGCCCACTGCTCCTTTCGCTCAGCACGGTCCTCGACTGAAGATCGCAAGCATTGTCGCACCCATCTTCCTGCTCTCGCTCTTCACAACGCCTTACATGGTTTACAAGGGGGCCACTTTTGGTGCCGGCTTTGGCTTCTTTGCGCAGCCCTTGTTCGACCATTTGAAGTTTTCCGACCTGAGAAAGGTAAGCACTGATTACCAGGGACCCCAGCAGTATCTTGCTTTCGATGCAGTTGTAGAGATTTACACCCCTTTCCCTTTTCACTCTGGCAGTTCCTTGACGAGAAGATTCCCGACTGGCCTCGTTACCTGGAATTGCGAAATAGCATCCTGAAAGGCGTTCCTACCAACGCCCAGCTGACTATCACACTCCTCCGAATCGGTGAGGCGAACAAATGCCCCCTTCCTCCACCACCACCTGCCGTTTCTGCACCTGATGCCACTGCGAAAGAAGGCCATGAAATGACGGAAGATCTGCCGGAAGAGTATGTCCAAGACTTGAAGGATCATGTCGATGAAAAGGAGACGGAAGCACCGGCAGAAGAGGAAAGCAAGAAACCGAAACACAAGAAAGGGTCAAGATTCCTGGCATTTATAAAGGGTACCGCCGCCGCAGGCACCACGACGGCCCTTGGTACCAATCGAGTCAAAGCGGAAGCCGGCTTTCAACATGCTCGACAAAAGGTGGGCGTCGTCAAGAAGGACTTGGGCACAGAAGCAGTGGGAGATGGACCAGCTTCGTTTAGAGGTCGATACAAAGGCAAGAGGGGACTGATCATCATTTCCACAAGTGCAACGACACCCTGTGTCTCTTTTGAAAAGGAACTACCGGCTCATGCCAAAGTGGCACTTGATGCGGCCAAGACCTTCAACGACAGCAAAGAGACCGATACAAAGGCAAGTCAAGCACTAAAGGCAGCTGCTGAAAAGGCCAGACCTACTCCCCTGTTCAGTATTGCCATCGATGAGATTGTCAGTTGTCGTAAATTGGGAGGTCTGGGCTTCAAGGGAAAGCTCATCGTTGGCTGGGCATTGGAAGCCGCTGTAGCCGATGGAATCGAAATCGTCACCGAAGATGGTAACACGCACGTCATCACTGCCCTACCCCGAAGAGACGAGGTCTGGAATCGTCTCGTGTCGATGGGACAGCAGAAGTGGGAGCTGTGGTAGAGGGTCGCATGCTTTCCCCCAGAAAAAGGACTTGTACGATAGCCCCTCTTCACACCCAATCAGTATCCACCGCTTGTACACTTGGTTAAATTAGCAGAACGACGGTTCGTTCTTCTTCTCCCTTCTATTGCAGGATTTTCTAATGTACATACTCAGACACTCCAGGTATTAATGAGCAGCTCCCTCCACAGCCTCTCAATGAGTGGCACCGCTTCTTCCTCCAACACTTCCTCTACCACGCTGATGAGATCTTTGGCGGAATGATGCGCCCGGATCTTGCTGACAAGTTCTTCCACCATGTCGGGCACCGACTCGCCAATGCTCTCGACGATGCCCTTATCCAGAAGTGCCTTGTAGCTCTCTTCAATGTCAGACTAACCAACAGAAAAAGAGGAAAACGGGAGCAGATGTTATTAGAATGGTGGCCATGCCTTCCTCGCCGACCATACCAAGACTTACCTCTCTCAAGTGCTCCCATTTAGGTTCTCTGTCGAACACTGACGTCGCGTCTGCGGGCAAGTCCTCCCTGATCTTTCTCTTTCTCTCTTCTCGGTTGGAGGCATCGGTAGCTTCATCGTTGAGATCGATGCGCGCCAATTTGCCCCTTCGTAGTCCCGTCAAATCGCTATCATCTTCTGCATTACCCAGAACACCTACTTGTACTTGTCGAGCGCTCTCTTCACTACCGTGCACAGCTGTCGGTGCGACCTTGAGCTTGAGAGGAGCGTGCGATCCTTCACCAGGAATGAGAACTCCTGCTGCTCTCTGTTTTGCTTCAAAGGCAGCCATATCTTCTGCTTGCTGTGCCAAGAATTTCTCCGCCTCCGACTTTGCCCTCTTTTCTTCTTCTGCCTGTGCTTGTCGATCCTGTTCATCTTCTCTCTCTTCTCGATCTCGCGCAGCCTTTCGCGTAAGCCTCCATCTTTGGCGGTCAGTGTAAAAGTATTGCCTTTCTGCTTCTCGTTTTTGGTCCCATCCGTCGTAGATGCGTTTTCGGACGACCGATTCTCGTTCTCTATCTTCCTCTTCTGCCTTTTCCCTGCCCAATTCACGTTCCCAGTGCGTCAGTCGACTTCTCTCCAGTCCTAGAAAGCGCCTTTCTGCGTCAAGCGCCGTTCTGTTCAAGTCATCTTGCTCTCTTTGCTGCCTTCTCTCCTCTTCCTTTTCATCTTTTTGATCCATGCGTAGGTTCTTCTCTTCTTCGGCGTCTGAGCTTCCGACGAATCCGACGGGTCGCAAGTAGCTCTGCCTGTCCTGTTCCCCACCCAAAGCTCTACCATTCGAGGCAGGCCCTGTAAGACCTCCTCGATTGTGATCCCTGTTGGCCCTCACTCTTTCCAAATCTTGAATCTTTTCTTTCCTCTTCTTTTCATCTTCTCTCGCCGCACTTGCTTGGCGAAACTTCTCTATCTCGCTCAGGACGCTTCCTCGATGTTCTTCTGGCAGCTCTTCTGGCGGTAAGTCCTTTAGGTGTGAGGGGACGTTGTATGAGGCAACTGTCTCTGTCGATTCTGTGTTAGCCGAAAGCAGCATCTGTGTCATGACAGTATCGACCCCATCCCTTGCTTGCCTTTCAGCATGATCGTCATGCTATCAAGGGTAGAAGAGAGAGCGTCAGTGTCGGTCATATTCATCAAGAGTCATCTCCACACACCTCTGTCTTCTGCTTCTCCTGTTCGTACTGATCTAAGAACTTCCTCGTCTTCGCATCGGCTTTGACAGTCAATTTCTTGGTTGCATCGGCTGATTCCTGGTAGACTGCTCCCAAAGCCGGTAATTCTTGCCCTGATAGAACAGCTAATGCACGCAATACTGAGTCTGGGTCGGCATATTCCGCGAAACCAAAGGATGCATTGACTCGCTTGAACGATCGAAGAGGACCGCATGACTTTCAGGACATGGCATATGTCAATTTCTCAAAACAAAGGTTCGACGCCTTCTTACTAAATTGCACGCTCCACTCACATTAAGTAGGCTGTGTAGCCATGGATCTGTGACTCCAGCAGAAATATTACCCACGAATAGAGTTGTATGCGCAGGAACTCCTCCAGCTGAAGTCGGCGTCGGACCAGCGAGCATGTCATTCATCATTGGAGGTCCCCCCATCGTGGCGCCCATTTGCGGCGAAGGGCCTCCCAACATCATGCCAGGCCCTGGAGGCATCCCTCCTTGCATCCCTTGTGGCATCTGCGGTGCTCCCACACCTGGTCGGGGTCGGATGGGGAGCGGAGCCATATTTGGGTTATTAGCATTCTGCCAATTTTGACGTGAGCCACCCCCTCCGTTGTACATGGATGTCGAGATGAAGCTGGACACAGCAAAGGGACACCTCTAGAAGAAGCCCTAAAAGACAAGCTAATCGGTCAGGCGAGATAGAGAGTATTCGAGAAGGTTGGTCCTTAGATCTTCGACATGAATAATTCCCCCGCTCTAAAGGGACGACCTCGTCTGATACTCACGTGCCAAAACTTTTTTTGGCTTTTAAAGTTCGAGAAGGGCGGATCCTCCTCGTCATTGCAATCTCGCATATTGGCTGAAACTACACATTTTCGCCATAGATCAACGCCGAGATTCGATTCGACCTCACCAGGATGGTCGCCAACGAAGCGGGTCCGTCATCTTTGGCTTCTGCACCCTCCTATGCTGGCCCATGGACGAAGCTTAAGCCCGCACTCCATCCATTGCTGCAGCATCATATCACGTCAACGCTTCAGTTCTCGCAAATGACACCAGTCCAGTCCAGCGTAATTCCCCTCTTCCTGTCGCATCGGGATGTCATTGTAGAGGCAGTGACGGGAAGTGGAAAGACCTTGGCATATGCTCTTCCGGTGTTGCAAATGATGCTTCGAAAGAATGAGAGAGAAGAAGATCGATTTCGCAAGGGTCAGGTAGGCGCGCTGATCGTTTGTCCGACCAGGGAATTAGCGATTCAGGTGTATGGCGTTTTGAATGACTTTGTGAAAGCACAGAGCCCAGAGGAGACTACTTTAAAAGAGGATCAAGAATCTGAAAAGTCACACCTTTCGCTGCTGTCCAGTGCGTTGCTTGCTGTCGGCGGTTCAATTTCTTCTCCCTCGGATGACTATAAGAGACTGCGAGAGCTGGGCAGCAATATCATCGTAGGCACCCCGGGACGTGTGGAAGAGCTGCTCAAGAGGCCAGGTGTCGATGTGAGAGAACTGGAGGTTCTCATCTTGGACGAGGCAGATCGCCTCCTTGATTTGGGGTTCTCTCAGACCCTTCAGACTATCCTACAGCTATTACCAAAGCAGAGGAGGACAGGCCTGTTCTCAGCTACAATGACAGACGCCCTTGGGGAACTGGCTCGAGTTGGTCTTAGAAACCCTGTTCGGGTAGTTGTCAAGGTGGAATCAAAGTCACTCAAAGGTATGCAACAGATTAGTGAAGATAGACGCATGCCGGCAAGCCTACAGAATCAATATCTGGTATGTCGTGCTGAGAATAAGCTCATACAGCTTATTCGACTGCTGCGTAGAGAAGCGTATCACTCGAATCAGGGCGTAGCGGTACGTAAAGCCATCGTGTACTTTAGTACATGTGCCCAGGTCAACTACTTTTACAAGGTTTTGAGCAAAGTGAAGGAGATGGCAGGTATCAAGCTGTATTCTTTGCATGGTCAGCAAACGCCTTCTCGTCGTACGATCACATATGATGCGTACGTTGCCGCCACTCCGATGGGCGCCGCTTCTTCCACTGAGGCTGTCTCCGTGCTCTTCTGTACCGACGTGGCCGCAAGAGGGCTAGATCTACCCAACGTAGATTTGGTCGTGCAATTTGATCCCCCGACTGATCCAAAGGTCTTCAGTCATCGATGTGGTCGCACAGCTCGAGCAGGAAGGCTTGGTCGAGCCGTCGTCTTTCTCAACAAGGGTCGAGAGGAAGATTACGTCGACTTCCTCAAGATTCGAAAGAGTCCAGTCCGGCCGTACCCCTATCTAATCAGTGAAGAGGAAGCAGGCCTCGAGCCAGAAGAAGATCTTAGCAAGAATCAAACCGACAAGGGAGCATCGCAAGTCACCAAATCAATGAGAAAGATCATCAAGCAGGATCGTGAACTCTACGAACTGAGCGTTAAGGCATTCGTAAGCTTCATCAAATGTTACAAAAAGCACGAAGTCAACTTTGTGTTTCGAGAAAAGGACATGGATTTCGCCAAGATCGCCACCTGCTTTGCGTTGTTGAGGCTACCCCGGATGCCAGAGATAGACCGCTGGAGGAAGGAACACAAGGAGGACTCGGTCAAGTTCGATGGCGAGGAGTTTATTGATGTGAGTTTTTCGTAGACGATGTATGAAGAGAGAATGAGGCAGAGCGTTGTCACTGAAGTCTAAGCTGCTGCTTTGTTCTTTGTTCCTCCTTGCTCCTCTTACTATATCATCGCCATTCTCATAGATGGACACTTTTGCATATGCAGACAAAGCGAGGGAAAAGCAGCGTCTCGAAGTATTAGAAAAGAGGAAAGCTGAGAAGGAGGAAGAGGCAAAGTCATCAGACGTACCAGCGTCAAAGAAGAAGAAGATGAGAGGCACGCTCGCTTCTGAAACAGCCTGGAGTCTTCAGAAGGCCAAGAAGGAACGAAAGGAAGAGAGAAAGGAGAAGAAAGCGGCCAGGAGAGCCTATGACAGAAAGCAGAAAGAGGGAGGCAAGGAAGAAGAACAGCCTAAAGCGATAGAGGGAGAAGAGGAAGAAGACGATTGGGCGGAAGACGAAAGAGTGGCCAAGAAGGCGCGAAAGGTGAAAGAAGGCGATGAGATCTTCAACGACAGTCACTTCGATGACTTGTGAATGAGACCCCTTAGTGTATAGATATTCTGAACTCATCACTGTAGAACACAATTGACAAGCGCATATGATAATTCGGGAGCCTGGTCGAGAGACGTGAACCTTGAGGGTGAGTAGTAGAAACGAGAACTTGAGAGGAGGAAGAGAAGGTGTGGGAAGCGAAGAGAAGAGTGGAGTAGACTAGGTGTACAGCGTTGCCGAGATGGGAGAGGGCCTGGCAAACACAAAAAGAGAAATAAGAGAAACAAGAGAGTAGAGTCTTCCTTACGAAAGTACTTGCACGAAAGGGATTGGAAAGGGGAAGACGAACAAGCTTACAGGAGCTTTTGGATGGCATCAGCCAGCTCGTTTCCTACCTTGACAAAGTCGACGGGAGCCATCTTGGAGATCGTGTAACGGACTCGAGCTGTGTCCTGGTATGTGTCTTGCTTTGCTCGAATGTTGAACATGAACGTCTTGTTGCCAGCTCGGAGATTGATCAGAGAGAGTTCTTGGTCTTGTCCGTCCTCCTGTGTTCATCCAAGCGTGTAATGGAGCAGAAATCAGTACGTGAGAAAGCGAGTGATCCGGTTCTCTTCTCTTCCCCTCCACACTTACCTTTTTGGCTTCGTACTCATTAGCTGTCAGACCGAGCAATGCTTCTCCGACGTCGTTGAATCCGCTCAACCACATTTGTCCAGTGTGATCCTGGACGTTGGTGGAGATAATGTATCGGTAATTTGGCTTGTCGAAGCTTCGGTCGCACTTCTCACATCTCCATGAGCCATTGCCATCCAGTGTGACTTTCTTGTTACAGTTGTCGCTACCACAGGCAGCATAGTAGAGATTGTCCTGCTTGAGATGTACCACAGTGGCTCGCAAGGTGAAGTAGTCTGCTTTGTCGTCGCTGGACATGCCCAAATTCTCGTCTCGAGCTTGCACGATCGTTTTCCTTTCTCGCATATTCGACGTCCAGTCACCACCGCCACCTCCCATGCCTGTTCCACCCAATCCAGCCGATTGGAAGCTGGTGAATTTGTCTTGTCGGGCCAAATCTTTGCCTTCTTGGTCGAACCAACCCCGGAGCCCGTGCGCTTCCAGAATATCTGGTTCTACCGTCATGGTAGACGAGCTGAACATGCTTAAACTCCTACCTCCAAAATCACTTACACTCACACCCTTGAAGGCAATAATGGGGTTCTTTCCTTCACCGCATTCAATGTGACCCGAGGGAGTACCGTATGTTTCTGCATTCTTTCCCCACAAGGTCAACTTGACAACCCTATTCGTCTGATCTACCAACGTCAACTCTCGCTTTGGAATAGGCTTTTGGGAAGCTTTGGAGATGATTTCGGACAGCTCTCCAACAGACAAGACAATGGCAAGCACATCGCACGTCTGCTTTGGTTCCACACCTTCTAAGAGTTCCAAGGCTCGGAAATCGTACTTGACCTCGGGAACATCACTAGTGTCGGCGCACTATAAAAGGAAGGAAGAGTAAGGGAGGAATTAGGGAATATTTGAGCATGCCATCGAACTGTCTTGGCTACCGTCCTTCCTTTCTCACCTCTGTGATCTGTGTGTCACGCTCAAACGTCAATTCATACTCATTCGACAGATTCGAGAATTTCTTGCGAGCAATGGCCACCTTTGCCTTTGTGATGTAGTAGACTCCGCCTTCCTTGAGAACATTGTACCATCGATCGACCTGATCGTTGAATGCAGTCGCTTTGATTTCGGCACTCTCATCGAGAAAGTTGCAGCTAAAGAGCTTTCCTTCACCACGTTGATTGGTCCAGTGCTTGATTTCACTCTTGGTCGTGACTCTTGCTTTGATGGTCCACTTGTTCTGGTAAGGTGACAAGGCTTCTATGGGGTAGACGGGCATGTCTGAAGAAGGCGCCATGGTAGTTCCTTGACGAGGTATACCCGCGCCTGCACCTTCGCCTTTCACTGTCGATCTAGCATTTGCTTCCGTCTTTACTTGAGGCGCAGCGTGAGGAGTCTCTTCCACTTTCTTGTCCAGCGATTGTGGAGCACCTAGTCTGTCGTCACACTGCTCGAGAACTTCCAAATCTAACAGGATCAGGATCTTCCGATCTGCAATCGTATTAACGGCGTACGAGATAACTTTGATCAAGCAATTGCGATTCAATTCGCCGCTATCAATGATACGTTTAGTCTGAGTTGACAACATGGCTATAGAAGCGATCGTTAGCATCAGAACGACTCTGTCTTCGGCACCGTCAAGCTAATCACCTTGTGCATAGTAGTCACCATCACTCAGGATGACTCGAAAGCGGTCAGGTAGACTTTCACCACCTTTTGGCGCAATCTTCTTGACTGTCAATACTTGGCAAATCGGATCAATGACCTGATCACTACCATCATCGGCCTGCATGTCTCTGATGGCATTCTTCGTCAAGTCGGATAAAGACATTGTGAGCGTATGAGTCGAGGCGGGAGGCGAGAGAGAATGGAGGGAAAAGGCACGGAGGTGGCGAAAGGACAAGGGTGAATTGAGAGTGCGTGCTGAGCTGCTCCGTTACTTCTTGACAAACGCGCAACGACTTTTGGGCGCGTCGAGAGAAAGTATTCAGAAGTGCGCGATAAATTGACGTGAGTGTTCGGTTGTGTGTGTGTGTGTTGCTTTCGAACATTCACGTGGGTGCTGCACTTATGGCTCGTTGCTTTTAGCGCTTGCGTAAATTGAGCATCTTCCTCACTACAAGTAAGCATCTTAAAGTGACAGACATGACAGATGCAGACAGATCTCCAGAAGAGTCAGCAGAGGAGGCCAATCTGACAGGAAAGAGTGGGGAGGATAGCAGACGAGTACCATCTGAGGCCCGCAGTAGATCGCGGTCCAGATCAGCCTCTTCTAGATCGGCGTCGTATTCACCTTCCCCACCGCATAGCCCAGCAGCGCTCTCGCCTGTGCGACGCGGTGCTTCCCAAAATCCTGTGCACGCAAGAAAAGAGCGAAGTCGTAGTCCGCTAGCTAGCGGAAGTAGGGATTCGTACGATCGCTCACGGAGGGATGACAGCCGAAGAGATTATCGATCGATTGAAGTTTCTGGTTTGACAAAAATGGTGAAACAATCGCATATAGATCATATTTTTGGCCAATATGGTAGCATCGTTGACATCATCCTACCCACCTTTCGAACATGTGAGTACTGCTCCCTAAACATCTTTGCAAGGTAGTGGAAGACTGATATCTCTTTTGTCTAAGCTGGGGCGTCTAGGGGCAGAGGCTATGTTGTATATCGATCTAGTGCTAGCGCTCGAAAAGCAGAGGACTATATGGACGATGGCCAAATAGATGGGGCTATCATCAGTGTCCGACAAGCATCTGTTCCGGAGAAAGACTTTGAACGTGACTCTAGAGGGTACGAGGAGCCCCGATATCAAGATGCAGACTCATACTATGACAGAAGAAGTAGCTATCGCTTCAGATAAAAACAAACGCTGACATTTAAGCGAGGAGGTAATATTGTACAATCAATACTGAAAGGAAGAAAGGCAAATTGCCATTACACGGGGTTGGGATGGCGATATGGAAGGAAGGAAAGGCCCGCAAAGGACGGCTAGTCATCCCGAGTCAAATTCGAGGCGCCACTTCGTACTGTGGCATTCCTTTTGAGCCAAGCTTGCCCTGCTTCCGATCGAGGATCCAGAGGAGCAGCGACTACTTCTGACCCAGCACTGGACTCGTTTGCAATACTGCCGGACATCAACCAAGCTTCGTCCCAAGCTTCCCACGCTGTCGCTCTTTTATTAGCATCTCTTCGTAGTAATCTGGCCACCAATCTTCTCGCCGTAGGAGTTATCAGGCGATGATTCGGAGGACAAGATGATGACGACGACTCCGTGACTTGATCTTGGCTACTTTCATTTGTCTGACTGGGCCATTGCAGATCACCTTTTGCAATACGTAATAAATGCGCTTTTCTCGCTAAAGCACTGTCTTCGGCGATTCCTTTTTCGCTCGAATACCCTTTCTTGAAACCTTGTTGCTGTCGATACTGGCTCTGACTTTCTTGACCAAGAAATGGTAACGATCCCGAAAGGAGAGCGTACAAAACGACACCCATTGCCCAAACATCCGTCTTTCTTCCATCGTAGCGCTTGCCGATGATCAATTCCGGGGCAGCGTACTCTTCTGATCCGCATCTCGTCTCCAAGAGTGGCGAGGAAGGATCTACGAATCTAGACAATCCAAAATCGCTGATCTTTAGCAGTGGACTGGGACGTAGCGAAGAAGGACGAAGAGAATCGAGGTCACCAGAGAACAGCTGATGGGTCAGAAGAATATTCTCAAGCTTGATATCTCGATGAACCAAATTAATACTGTGCATCCATCCAACAGCATTGGCCAGCTCTCCAAAAAGCAGACGGACTAGCCATTCTCTCTGCGCCAA
The DNA here is from genome assembly GCA_026210745.1 of Exobasidium rhododendri. Lineage (NCBI taxonomy): Eukaryota > Fungi > Basidiomycota > Exobasidiomycetes > Exobasidiales > Exobasidiaceae > Exobasidium > Exobasidium rhododendri. The sequence goes on from CP110630.1 coordinate 4,722,056, forward strand.
TCTTGGATGATGATTTGACAAGAGCTCGAACAGTTCTCCTCCCGCTACCTGTTCCAAGACTAGATTATGATGTTTCGGTGTGGAAAAGGACGAAAGGAAGCGAACGATGTTAGGGTGGATGATGTGCTGTAAGAAGAGAGAGAGAGAGAGAGAAAATGTTCGAAGTCGTGACGATAACGATGTCAGCAGAAAGTACTTGCCTCTAGGCCTCATCCTCCTGTCTCTGTCTCTCACCTTGAGCACTTCCACTTCGCGAACCCAGCTGACTCTCATGCGCTCATTCTGCAGGCAGGGTTCTCTCTCCAGTATCTTCAGTGCCACGAATCCTCCTGAGCGAGCCTTCTCTTTCCTAGACCTTTGCGAGGATTTCGACATCCACCTCTCACTTGCCAGTGCAACCCTACTGAAAGCGCCTACACCTAATATCCTTTCGATCTGATATCTTCCAATCCTGCCCTCCTCCTCATCCTCGCTCTCTTCGGAAAGATTGGAGGAGGCTTGATCGTTTCGTTGCTGATTACTACTTGATTTCTCCCCATTGTGTAGATCTTTAGATTGATGCATTGCCTGTAGCGAAGGCAACAGACTGGATCCGGATGCATTTTCAGAAGGGCCGTGAGCATGTCTGGAGTGAATTCCATTCGATATAGGCGAGAAGGGCGGTGAAGCTAGATGTGAAGACGATGTTGTGGAAGAGGTCACAGATGGCCGTCGATCGTAGTTTTCGGCTTCTGCTAGCGGAGGAGATGGCACGATGGTGGTAGTTGGCGTCGCTGCTCCTAAATCTGTTTCTGCAAACGGAGGCAGCTGATTGAAGAGCTTGAGTGTCTTTGGCGTGGGTGTAGAAGCGGCTGAAGAAGAAGAGGAGGAGGAGGTGATGAATGCTCCCGTGATCAAGCCTTGCTCTAATGGCATGGAGGGTAGTCTGGACGGCTCATACAATTTCGAGACGGTGCTAGGATATCTAGCAGTACTGTGAGGTGGCGAAGATGCCGTACTTGAAGAGGATCCCTCCAGATTGGATGACAACTCCTCCGACGACATTCTGGTAGCTGGTAGAGACGACCGATTGGTCCCAAAGAAGCTACTGGTCTTAGATGATGATGACGAGGAGGAGGTAAGTTGAGGCACCTCTGACAATATAGTGCCATTTTGGAATCCATCCAGTGACGGTAGAGACGGCAAAGAAGAGAACGAATCAGAATTCGAAGTGGAAAACGGTGCCACTTGTCGATCTCTGGAAGACCCTCCAGAAGCTTGATGATCTTTCATAGATTGATCTCGGTACTCTGAAGCAATCGTGGGGGTTTCCTTTTGACTGAAATCAAAGTCGAAGATGCTATTACCTTTCCTTGAGCCTTGTCCTTCTTCCATGATGTTTGGACTGGGTAGAGGAGTGATTGGTTTCCCCTCAAAGTTGTCCCATTTGAGATGAGTGCCTCTCAATGAGTCCCTCCAACTGTTGTTTCGATAAAGATCGGTGGACGAAGTTGACCCCTCTTCAAGCTCTCTGTACCGATCTTTACTCGGTGAAGCGTAGGACGGCGATCCGGATGAGATGGATCTAGACGTCGGCCTCACCAAATTGCCATTTGCACCAAAGAATGCTGCCGTCTTAGAGCTGGCAGATGGTGTAGGCGAAGATGCCATTTCCACTCCATTTGCATTCTCCGGAATTGAAGTTGACGACGACATCCTCTGATGATTACCACCACTCCGGATGCTAGTGTTGATGTAAGGTAGTGCTCCGCGATCGGCATTATTCGCATTAGTCGACGTCATTGCAGCGGAAGCAGTGTCATTGTTTGATAAGGAGGTGACCATCGATTGCTGGGCTAGGCAACGAGGCGCGTGGCCTCGTCGTGTCGAGGTGTAGGATGTCGAGCTAGTTCGAGTGGACGTTGCGGCCGGTGAAGACTAGAAGCGCTACTCGAGACTAGACAAGACCGATCTGTCGAGTAAATTTGCGGTGGACAAGATCAAGATATGCTTGGCTTACCTCTCTGCATACGCAAGTGTTGAGACCGAAGCTTCACGAGAGGGACATCCGATCTTCGACGGGGTGAGGATCTACAGAAAGAGAGGGAATACAGAAGGAGGCGTCCGATCTTTCCATACATGCACTCTAGTTTACGTAGTGTACTAAGACTCTTTTTCCAAAGTGCGCAACGCGTTTATTTTCATATCCTCACCTGTAACATTTGTAACGATCCACGCCCCGCCAAGGAAAGGAGAAAACACTTTTCTCCTCTCCGCTGCGCTACCGGTGCTACTAGTCTCTCTCTCTCTTTCTGCACACATTGAAACACAAACGAGGCTCGTCAAGATAAGAACATCTCAAAAGGACCTTGCCAGTGGGGCGGGCAAACCATAGGAGAAGGAGGAAGGAGGGAGTGATGGCTGTAAGAGAGACCAGGCAAAGGCTGTGATGAAGAAAAGAAAATAAAGATTGCGTCGAGCGAGGTAGAGGTTCTAGTGCTGGAGAAATCGTGTAAAGGTGAAAAGATACGAAGAGAAAGAAGTGACCGAAAGAGGAAGAGTGTGGGTGTATATATGTATATATGCTAGTGAGAGTCGATGAAGAGTACATGTGCTTTGGATGGTGTTCGACGGGGTTGGTGAAGAAGGGAACAAAGGAGTCCAATTAGAAACCCCCAAGGGCACCTTCATCGTCCAATTCGCTGTTGAAGGCGCTTGTCTTCTTCACTAGAGGAACTCTTCTGGGAGATAGTGATGAAGTAGAAGACATGCTTTTGCTTCGAGGGGTCAGATTGGGTCGATTGAATTCATCTGGCGAGCTGGCTGCCCTTCTTGTCTTTCTATTCTTCTTACTGGAGCACCGAAAGAAGTCCGATACCTTGTGACAGGTATCTTCTTCGTCTGCTGAGAGGATTTGAGGAGACGTTTCTCCAGACGTAGGCGAAGAGACTGTCTCACGGATCCCACGTCGATCAAGTAGATTTGCGTACCGTGTTGAAGGCTCCAAGAACAGCTTCTCCACTCGATTGTCCTTTTCGTTTATCTGCAGATCTAGCGGAACAAGTCGTTGCAGATAAGCCCCTTTCACTGAGTGATCATTGAGGAGTACGCCCGTAACCAAAGCTCCGTCAACAGTCATTGTATGACTCAAATCAATTGCTTCCACTTCCGGCGAAGTACAGCAACTACTCATCCAGCCGGGTCCACCCCCGCTGCTGGACGACGAAGTGGCTTGCTCGTGATCCAACTCCTGATGATGAAGTCTATCCGCTTCTTCCAGTGTCTGAGTATCTGGCGACGACCTTCTATGACTCAAGTTCTTTCCTTCTTCTGCATTCAGATCCGCTAAAGCAGACGGCACTAGCTTTGGCGTGGCTGTTTCATCAATTGCTGAAGAAGAGGGCACAGTAGCATGCTTTGAGAAGGCGGCATCGATCGCCTCTTGCTCGCTACGGTTCCAAGTTTCTCCTATTCCGCCACTACTCCACGCATCAAAGCTGGAGCATCTTGATGACATCGGCGAGGAGAAATTATGTGAAGGTGTCGACGTTGTCGTCGCTGTACCGTTGAAGTCGCCGTTGTCTTCAGGCGATACAAGGTTTGATGACTTCGCCGAAGGTGAAGCCAGAGTAAAGGCAAGGACTGGTGCAAGTGGCAGCTTCTCCTCGATAATGCTGACTGCCTGGTTCTCCGTCCAAGTAGCTACTCTGCTATCTTCCTGCTCAGTGGTGAGAGAAGAGCAGAGAGTGGAAGACGATGTCAGCTCCATGTCACCTATTTCCGATGCTTTCCTTGCTGGCTGTTCTGCGACACTTTGCAGCGAATCACACTCCTTGGGCGAGCTTGACTCCTTCTCCGTGTCAAAGTAGGAAGTAAGAGATTCCCATCTAGGTCGAATCTTGGGGCTTGGCATCGGAGTAGCATTGGGGTCTTTAGACAAAGTAGCATAGACAGCCTTTCGGAATGAATCGTTCTCGTCATCTGGTTCGGAATCATCAACCTGATCATGATTCTCAAGAGTCGCCATCGAATTACTATCGACGCTGTCACTGTTCCTTGACTCAATCGAGTCTTCCTCGTCTCCAGTGTTTGTAACATCAACGCTTGGCGTCAGACAGCTCTTGCCAGCTAAACCTCCGAAAGATCGTATGCCATGAACCGGAACAGAACAGACAGTCACACCTTCAGGGGCCTCCTGGCTATTCCTTCTTCCGCTTGTGCCGTCGAACTTCACACCCGTCGCTCCCCCCAGCATGCTTCCTCCATTCTTGAGTCGTGCCCATCGCGCAAAGCCTCGAAGCCGCTCTTGTTTACTTTCCTCATCTTCGTCTTCGTCTTCGCAAGCTTCATCATCGGCATCATCGGCGTAACGAGGGCAAGTACCTCGAGGTGGCAACCTAAGATCCAATTGAGAACCTCCTTGAGTGCATTCAATGGGTCGACGATCGTAATGATCACCAGAGTGAGTCAAGCCAGCCTCGGGTGGTGCGACTTCAAAGTGAACCGATCGCTTCGGAATGGCAGGGAAGAATGCCTTGATCCCAGTGAAAATGTAAGAATTCGCTTCATCTGGGGAGGTTTTGCCCACCGAAGGCGATGCAGATTCCAAAATGTTCAACGATGATCTGCTCTTCGCTTCCGCAGCAGCTTGTCGCTTCAGACATGGCGCCCGCAAACATGAAACAATCTGCATCGGGTCAGGTTGCAACAAGGGAGGGGCATCCAGGTCATCATTTTCAGATTGTGCATCGTCATTTTCTTCCGTCGCCGTTGTAGAGATAAACGAGTCGTCGATCGATTCCATTGTGATGACGGAGGTGGAAGGACTTGACAGTGATGCTGACATGTTGAGATCGTACCGTCGATAAGCTTTGTCCGTCGATGCAAGCTTCTGAAGATCTGTCGCAGTGCTATTGAGTGAGCGTAAGATCAGAGTATCCGCGTCGACAGCGCCAGAGGGAGATGTGACCGGCACGGTGATGGTATGGGCGGCAAGTAGGATATGCTATGCTACGATATTCAGAGATCAGAGAAGGAGAAGGAGAATGCGGTGTGTCTCGGTCCTCTGTTCGATTTGCTGAATACGTGCAAGATTGGTGCAGCGAAAGTTGCTAGAGTGAAGTCGACTGTTCTCTCGGATGGAGAAAGACTAGTGTGAATGACTTCGGATGGCGACGAAAGAGTACTCCTTTTCGAAGAAGAAGAAGAAGATGATGGTGAAAGAAGGTTCCCTTCCACCACGTATAGTGTTATCGTCAGTTTAAATCCCTGGACTGATGCGCTAGATTGCCGCTTCTATGAAAGGTACAACGTCATCCTAAGCAGAAATGTGTCGCGTGATATGATGGCGAAGAGATTTCAGGGGGTGCGACTTCGGAAAGGATGACACAATCTGTCGCTTCTTTTGCTTGTCCTACTAGACCGACGGCCTGATGTTTCCCAGATAGATGCAGAAAAGGAGACTTGATCTGACAGGTCTTCGGTGGCCGATATTGATCTCAAGTCGACAGGTGGTCGGCTTTGTATGCTGATGGTGAATGAAGTGAAACAACGGCAGGGACGACAAGTCGCCCCTCTTGCCCTTTGTGTAAGATCAAAGAGGCTCGAGATATGACTTCGACCCTATGTCGATCTTTCCTTCTTGTGTGATGGGTTAGGGAGGCGAGTTGAGGAAATAGGGAAAATTGATCGTCAGAGAGTGTGCAGGTCTGAAATCAGTCCGTCTGGGGCAGGCGAGCAAGCAAAACCACATCAAAACGGGCCAGGCCTGAAGAGGAAGTTTTAATTCGTTTGATTACAATCGTCGTTCTACTTTCTTTCTCTTGTCTACAGACAGTGTTGTAATTGATTTCACTCGACCTGAAGTTTTAATTGTATCGGATTTTTGTGAAACCATACGGCACTTTATTATGCTGGCGATAGAGCGCGTACCCAACGTAATATAAAACTGGGCTGAGACAAATCGAAAGTAGATAGAGCTCCGAGGCCGAAGTTTCCCAATGACTTGGGTACCACTCGCTTGCTCTCCGACAATCTTGCCAGAACAGGAGAACTGTTAAGAATTGTTGCAGTGATTACTTTCTGTAAGACGAAAAGGGAAGGGGGGAAGGGGGGTGACGAGTCAGGGTCAGGCTGTTGTGCAAAGTACCTGATCCTGTCAGGACGAGGTTGATCTCACGAGGCAGAAATCAATCTGCTAGCGGCGTGAAATGGAGCGATAGACGGTGTGAGCAAAAGTGAAGGAAACGACTTGTGTCTTCTTTGATCATCTGCAGCCCGAAGGAGCAAAGCTATGCAAGGCGGACAGTATATTCATCAAAGGGAGGTGACAACGGCCCTGGTAGACTTCCTAGGAAGGGTAAGACCGAGCACAAGGATGGTGGAAGCATCTATGCTGATGTCATAAATGCAATGGTGGGGTGAGTGTGACGGCTTGCTCATGGCCACCGAGCTCTCTGCCTTTGTCTGCTAATGTATGAACATATCAATTGATGGGTAGGGGTGAAATAGAGATAAATCTATTTTCCAGTCACATGTCCGCTTCAATGGAGAGCAGACAGGGCATGCCTTCCACCTTCGATTTTCCACCTCACTTGCTTTTCTCTCCGCAACAATTTGGCAATTAGTAGCCAAGTCCGATGAGATAGTCAGCCAGACTCTCCACCACCTTTGTCGCCTGCCCTGGTAGTATGGGTGAGGCATAGTGAGTGATGAGAACGGCTTGATTCGTCTTTACACAGATCAGTCCATCGGCCTGGAAACAGGAAAGAGAATGTCAGTCAGTGTCGGATTGCGTAGTAAGCTCTTTCACGCCCTTCTACGCACGCCCTGCTTCCCGTATATACTTCGGTCAGTGGCCATGAGTGCAAAATACTTCTTTCCGTTGACGTGAATTCCGCCTGCTTGCAGTGGTGTCGGGTCATCAAAGCCCTTCACTAGACTAGTGATCTCTTGCGGTGAGACCTGTAAGCAGATTCGTCATGACGTGGTTAGGAGGGCGCGATCGTAAGCAATTTGCGTCGCGGCGGGTCGAGAGAAGTCAAGAAAGGGACTCAAAACTCACTGTGAAGCCGGCGCTTGAGGCCCATACACCCCCTTTCACACCCACAATGGCCGCTGATGTGAGACTTCCTGTTCCCACTAAGTTGGTGTCGACATAACTTTGCCAAGACATTGTGCAGGTATACTTGTCAAAGGATGATGAGAGTAATAAGAAGATCCTTCTATATGTTTGTTGCGGCGACTTCGGTCTCCTGATGTCTTAGAAGTGTCAGTCTGCGCCTGCTGTAGCCTTTGTTGAAGATGAGAAAATACGGAGAAGGCAAGTAACACTTCTCTCTACCACATCAATCGAGGAATCGCGTTATGAGCGAAAGAGTTGCTCGCGTGGTCGCTCAGTCTCCACCCTTCAGAGGCGCACTTTCTGGGAGGAGATACACAACGATGGAAGATTGGGACCAAAGGGATCACACAGCGACGGTATCTCTAATTTCTTTCGAATCTTCTCTTTCAACTGCATCATCTCTAAATCCTTCATACAAAGAATTCACAAGTATTCGATATGTCTCGCAAATTCTTTGGTGAGATTTGTCCTGCTGGTGGTGGGTAGCGATACGACTTTGTGCTGAACAATGACGATCTTTTATCATTTCTTCTTTGCTAGTCGGAGGAAACTGGAAGGTGAGCGAGATACAATGGAGCGTCATGTAGCTTTGCTGACAGCAATATCTGAATATTCAGATGAACGGAACCATCGAGAGTGGGAAGAAGCTCGTCAAGACTCTCCAAGAGACTAAACTCGACGAAGACACTGGTGAGTAAGCATATGATCTTGAGAAATGATCATGTCGACACTGAGCTTTCTATGCCTCGCACTCGCTTCTATTAGAAGTGGTTGTCGCACCTCCTGCTATCCACCTGCTCTTCGTCAGAGACTTGCTTTCCGCAACTCCGCACATCGAGATTGCGGGACAAAACGCATACCACAAGGCTTCTGGTGCATTTACCGGCGAAGTCTCAGTCAGTCAATTGCAAGATGCTAATATTCCTTGGGTCATCTTGGGACACTCCGAAAGAAGGACAATCTTCAAGGAGTCTGACCTCGAAATTGCCGAGAAGACCCAGGCCGCACTTGATCACGACTTGAAGGTTATCATCTGTGTTGGTGAGACCTTGGAGGAACGTGAAAAGAACGAGAGCATCAACGTTGTCGTTGGTCAATTGGACGCCGTGGCAGGCAGCGTGAATGACTGGAGGTGAGCTTTTCTTTTTTCGTTTCACGCCGTGATCGATTGCTCAACCACTTTGTTGTCTCTCTTTATCCCCGTCTCTTTTCCTTTGTGACTGCGAGCAGCAAGGTTGTCCTTGCCTATGAGCCGGTTTGGGCCATCGGCACAGGAAAAGTTGCTACGTCAGCGCAGGTGAGGAAGCTTAGTTCACTATGATGATGATGACGAAGTGATGGACGTCGGCTGATTGAGATGAGTAACGATGGTCTCACAGGCTCAAGAAGTCCATGCCGCGATCCGCAAGTGGGCCTCGGAGAAGCTGCCAAAGGGTGTGTCTGAATCACTTCGAATCATCTACGGTGGAAGTGTCGCCGCAAAGAACTGCAAAGAACTGGCTAGCCAGCCTGACATTGATGGCTTCCTCGTTGGTGGTGCTAGTCTTAAGCCAGAATTCTCGGATATCTGCAATGCCCGTCTTGTGAGTAGTGCAAATGCACATTACCGCCCAATCGACAGACACGAGCTTACACCCCCTTTCGTTTCGTTTTCTCAGTAGAAAGAAGAGTAGAATACGCTACAGAGAGAGAAATTCTGATCACAAGCTCACACTGTAGTTCTCTTGAAAATCGTAATGATCATAATTACAGTTACTTGGCACACACTCGTTAGCAGAGACATGAAAGGTTCAACGAGAGCGGAGAAGGGCGACGACTGAAGGGCTGGAGCTTTTCTTTGGCAGATCGCTTGTTCGCTGCTTTGTGTTTCGTCTTCATTAGACTTGAGAGCCGCGAGTGAAGTAGGCCTTTGCGCCATGACTGGCCAATTCGGCTCGAGCTTGAGCAAATGTGTGACCCTCTATGATGAGTCAGGGAGGAGATTGGAGAAAGGGTGATCAGAAGAGGTCCCGGAAGGATTCTTTTGGTCGAAGTGGTGGTACTCACGTTGATGATTGTGCTTCCAAATCTGAGAAAGGACGTAAAGGCGCACGATTAAGGTAAGAGCCATCAAGGAGTAGAGGATGCATACTTCCACTCACCTGCTGATAGTACCAGAGGTTCCCTAGCCCTTGCAGCGCAAATCCAACAGTCACAAAGATGCCAAGAATGCCAGCCACAACTACAGGTGTCAAGAGGTGGTGTAAGATGATGGTTCTCGGTGAACGAATATAAGTATCATCAAGACTTACTCCTTCTATCGCTGTCGGTGAAACTTTGGATTGTATTCAGCAGCCCAGCCGAACCGGTCGAAGGGATGCCTAGAAAGACGTAGACGCTGAATGCCAAGTGAAAGCCACAAAAGACAAAGTACCTGACGAGGAGAAGCGAAAGCGTCAACATACACGTTACAGCATATTCACTGAGGGAACACACCAAGGTACACCCACATATAGTAGAACAAAGAGTGCTCTTTCATAAAGCCATTGTACACAGGTCTGCAAGGATTGATAAAACATTGAAGCGGAATCTTGTCAGGATTATCGTTCAAGATAATGATGAATGCACTCACCTATACCAAAGCAAGAAGCTGGCGACAGTGATGACGGGAAGGTAAACGACACTTGAAATGACATCCTTGATACCGTCGTGACTTCCTTGAATCAGGAGGAAGATACAGGCAACTACGTTTATGATGAGAGTGCCTACTAGCACAAGCCAAAGGTAGTAAAGGTGCGTCATGGCAACTTGCAGGTCGCCCGGTGGAATTTCATTTTGAATGTCGTGATAGATGAGTGGATAGACTGAACCACAAATGCACAGAGTTTCATGATCGCTCTTCAGTCTGTAGGTCCTGGAGGGTAGCAAGTGGAAATATTCTGCACTCACAAAACGGCCAATTATTTCTACCATGTTTCTGTATATTACTAGCTCGCTGTTGTAGATCCCTTTCCCTCTGCTCCAGTTCTCTTTCCCTTCTTTGGATGTCCTCTAGTCGACTGTTCGAGGCGCTTTGCCCATCTCCCCTGTCGAGCGTATACTCTGCTGGGGTGTTGACTACCGAATCTGTGTCCTCTGCATTCCAAGACTTGCCGTCGTAGTCATCGTAAGCCCGATTAGAGGATGAAAGTGCATTTCGAACGGATGGATCTGCAAAAGGATTAGCGTCCAAAGCATTGCGATCTGCAAAGGGGTCTGTAAGGTGGTGAAGGTGAGCGAGGTCTCAACTGCACATCACATCAACAAGGCGCCCCACGTACCTGCCATCTCTCTCTCTGATGTTGTGAGGGCAAGTGATCTATCCTCTCGCAAGGAGAATTCTATTTAAACACTTTCTTAATTGAGGCGTCACACGCCAGATAGAGTAGGTATCTACCGGTAAAGAGAGAGTGTGTGTGTGTGGGCGCGCGCCTCAGACAACACGTGCCCGCGACAAGACTCAGCCAGGAGGATCCATCCGCCAAGGGCCACCAGTGTTGTCCAACCGCTGCACATCTGCATGGGCTTGGGGAGCGTTCTTTTATGTTTTAGGATAGGCCTTGCAACATTAAACTTCCTCCTCTACACGACGCTTTATTCTCGCCAGATTACACCCATTAGCTCTCATTAGATGCCAGTAAATCCGAGGACGAGCGGGTCTGGTGTTTCTGCCGAAAATGTGAGTGGTTTTGGTTCTCGAGCAAAGTGCTTGTAAGGAGCGGTGGTCAATCGGACGCGACGCGAAGGGCAAGCAATGGTGATCGAATGTGTTTGGGAAGATTATCGCAGGGGGTGTAGCTTTGGACGTTGTAAGCGTAGGCAACGACGGAGGGAAGATGCTGCAATCTACGACGTCGCTTCTCGTACCAGCACAGCTTGCATGGTGAATGGAAGGGCAGACACTGAGGATTGTCTTTGCGTGTGTGGTAGAGCTTGACATCTGCATTCGGAGAGGTGAAAGAAGCCCTAGCGAATAAGGCTTCGGGTTTGAGCACGGTCTCGAACTCTACACCTTCCTCTCTGATCTGCTCGCACGCCTTGGTGTGGCTCTTTAGCGATGATCCAGAATCGCTGTTGTAGATGACAAGTACTAACACAGATCTTCCTGGCTGTAGATTATCGCGGGCAGCCGAAAGAGGGTCAAGCTGGAGGCAGATCCCAGCAGTGCATCTTATAATTCGCCTGCTTCTTCCACGTCTCGACTTCCTGACATCGCACCTGGTGATGCAGGACCAGGAGCTGAAGAGGCCACTCACAAAGGTTTCAAATTACTGGACGTCCTCATAAATCGCATCGATGAGTGAGTGGATGGATGATCGATGTGGGACTCTTGTCTCTGATTGTCCACCTCAAGACTGATCACATTTACGTATAGGGACGACACACCCCTCACAGTACCCTTCCTTGCTCTTCCTTCAAAGATCGATTATCCCGACTACTATCAGTTAATAAAGAATCCAATCTCACTCGAGCAGATTCGAAGAAGACTTCAGAACAGGCAATTCTCATCCTTTGAGCAAGTTCGTATCGCCTGCGAAACAGTTTGTCGGAATGCCAAGAGGTACAACGTCAAAGGGAGTGAGATATACGAAAAGTCACGAGTAATGCATGTGAGTGAGCATGTCTGAGAATTGGATAATAGCACACGTCTGACTGAACCTTCACCACCACACAGCAAATCATTCTGCATGTGTATGTCGACCTAGTAGAAAAGAATGAAGTCCAACCAGCTGGCAGCATCATCTTGAGGAGTGACCCGCCTCTGGAGCAACAGTCTGCAAAGTTGGCAAGATTGGAACAGCAAAGCAAGAGGGCAAGACTAGATTACGATGAAGTGGAAGGTCAAGACGTCGTTGGTCGAGTGTCTTTACGACTGAAGAAAGACGATGATATCGACTACGAGGAAGATGAAGACGATGGAGAGGGGGAGGGGAAGGTAGAGGCAAGCGAAGAAGTCGAAGAAAGGCAAGACACACGTACGAATTCGGTGGTTCGAGATGATGGTGGAGCTACGATTGAGAGGAAGACATCACAGAACAATGTCACAGTAGCGGTAGCGGAAGAAGATGAAATGGAAGGAGATCTCTCTTCCGCCCCTAATACATACGAGGGCGATCAGGAGATGCAAGATGGCAGTGGTCTTGACCGGTCTATGTTGACGCTCTCTGGCAAATTCGATCGACGAAAGAGACCCGGGCCTAGGGGTAAGCGGTTGAAGTCTACACTGAGACAATTGGTCGCAGAATTAAGGGTTGCGCTGGATCGAAGGTGAGTAGAGACGAAAGTGCTGGTGAGGTGATCCTAGCGTTTCTCCCCCTTTGACGATTTGTTGACATGCACACGATTCTTCCTTGTAGTGGCCAGCCCATCACTCGTTTCTTCCTCGCCTTACCATCTCGCTTGCAGTATCCAGATTACTACAAGGTGATCCTGCGACCGATTGCTCTCGACAGCATCGAGGATAGAGTGAACCACAAAGAGTACATCAATCCTCATGCTCTGATCACCGATCTTCGCCAGATGGTAGAGAATGCGCAGTACTTCAACGAGGAAGGTTCAGAAATATGGGAAGCGGCAGAAGAAGTTCGGCATTATGTAGAAAGCATCACTGTGCCAACTTTGCTTGCTGATGGCTTCACATTGGATCCTAACGATACGAGGCAGTCAGCTATGCCGATTGACCTTGCCGCGAACAGCTCCATTCCATCACAAGCAGCCGCCTATCGTATTCAGACGGAGAGAAGATTAGCGATGGAAAACGGTACTTCGACGGAGATGATCGAGTCTGTCAGTCCTGAAATGTTGGGTCGGACATTACCGGCATCATCTAATGAAAGGCTCAAGGTACGATCGAACACGAAAGGCAATCATGCTTCTCCGACACCTGCTCTTGTGTCAGATCTCCAACCACCTGGTCTGGCACCTTCCAGCGCTGGACTTGGTCTCTCCACCAATGACCCCCTGAATCCTAATCGAATGATGAACCTTCAGAACCCCTACAACGTCGCCATGGCAAGCCCTGGTGGTCACATACCAGGCCCTGGCTATCCTACCCAATCTTCATCGATTCCAGCCACGCCATCTTCCTATCTGGTGAATGCGAGTCAATCACTCGACACACCATCAAATGTACTACCGTGGGCAGCGCCGAACTCGAATTCACTCTCTCACCAGATGCACGGCAATCCTACGTACTTTGCACCACAACATCAACACTTGAACGGTATCGCTCAAGGACCCAACAGGCAGCTGCCAACGTCTTCGATCATGGCCCCACCGGCAATAGCGGGCTATCCGAATGGTGCTCTGCCCTTCCAAAGACCGACTGGTGCTCAGATGCAGCAGCAGCAGCAACAAATTCAACAAATTCAGGACAACTTCCCACAACCTCTAGGAGGCGACATTGCGTCCACTCGGCCTTCGCCTCCCTTAAGCAAGCGACTTCCCGGTGAAGCAAGTCCTTTCGACCCATTCCAGACGAACGTCTTGCAATTGGAATCGGGAAGTACGATTGTAAAGCAAGCTGTAGTGTCGCACTTTGATGTGAAAGTAAGAGATAAACATGGCGGAGATGACAAGTTCGTCTCCCGAATAAGGAACGATGTGACAAGGATGCATTCGATAAATGTCTCTCTAGGCGCCTCTGAGCAATTGGAAGTCCAAGTCGATCTGACACCCCGAAACGTCGTGCAAAAAGAGAACGGAGGAGAGGGAAGAGTAGTAGAAGACCGAAGATGGACTCTCTCAATTCATCACAATGGGAAGGGAATCAAGCCGCACTGGCAGAACGAAGAAAGAAACGGAGTTGTGAAAAAGGCAGTCGAGGAAACCCCGGCGTCGACGATTGCCCCTCCCACATCTACTTCCACGACGAGAGTTCAAGTGCCCACTGGATCTGCTTGTACCTTCAATTTCACTCCTCAAGCGGGCGCCAACATCGTCAACGTTCACATCTACCCTCCACCGCCTAATTCGACCCTGCAGGAGATTGTGAGTAATGAAGGGCATCCTCTGCGTTCGAAGGCAAAAGCCCTGCTAGATTTGCCAGAGAGGTATAGACTTCTGTTCTACTGTCGACCGTGATCAGGTAGTAAATGTTCCACTTTGTCCTCATCGTTCAGTGGCTGAGACGCCGCTTCGTTGTACCTTTAAATATACTCTTCTGATAACAGTCAAACGATGTAGAAAGGTGGCCAATCTAGGGTGCGATGGTGGTGGTAATGCGTAGTAGTACAGATGAGGAGAAGAGGAGGGGGAGGAGGATCACATGTAGTGGGGTAAGAAGGGCTTCTTCAGGCGACTCCGGCTGATGCCACCCCGAATCAATCTTCATCATCTTCGTCGCCTTGAAAGATGGGCAAGAGCTTCAATTCAACATAGCCTTGACTCTCAGGATCCAATTGAATGTTCCGATTGTTGGCGGCATTGGTGTCGACATGGGGATTGAGTGCCTGTTCGACACGCTTGGGAAACAGGCATTGTAGATCCATCATGCCCTCATCGCAGATCCGGAGCGACGTCTTCAGCGAAGTCTGGAGCGCTTTGAGACACCTCTGCAAGTCAGCAAATTGATATGTTTTAGAATTGTTGTACGAGCAGGTGAATTGCTCAAATACTCTATTCTGATTTGGAAGATGTAGCTGAGGGAAGGAGCAAGAAGTTTGTGTCAGGAACTTCAACCCCTTCATAAGTGAGCAGGGCGCCTCCCCTCACTCACTTCGGTCGAGCCATTATCACCCTCGGACTTTATCATCATCATCTGTACTGTCCCAAGCTCTCGAGTGTTGCCGTCCCCTCCTTCCTCTTCCTCTTCTTCTCCTCCTCCTCCTCCCCCTCCTCCTCCTTCGCTTCTTGAGCCGGCAGTTGACATGATAATGGAAGACGCCGCTCTTGATTGTTGCATCAATATCGAATTATGAAATGCCGTACTACCTGCTTGCTTGCTTGCAGCCTTTGAGGTGTTTGAAAATGAGAAAGTCACTTCTTTACTCGTCGCATCGATACTCTGCAAAGCGTCAGTCAGATCTTTGGAAGCCATAATAACCTGATCTATCACATTGTCCGACCGGAAAGGCATGTCGGTAAGCATGTGTGGGTTTACTTCGTAAGTAGTCAACTCGCATCGAGTGGAAGTATTGCCTTCCTGTAGCCTTTTGCGTTTCACCCCGGGAAGAAGTCGGACACGAAATCTCAGCCTTTGACGACGTGAGCGAAGACACCATACATGTATTCTACTCACTCTAGTCGCAGCGGACTGCCTTGTCCCTCGTATATGATGGTCATCTCTGTGTCTATCGGACCGCCACCGTTCGATGGAAAGCGCCTTTCCCTCTCCTTTCGCAGCGCTACATCTTCGTCTCTCTCTTTTGCCTTACCTGGTATTGAAATACCAGCATTGCCATAGATATTAAGGCAGACAAGCAGATCGCTGAGTGAGATCTCGAAGATAGAAGCTGGTAGGTCCTCGTCATCGTCGTCTCTCTGATCGATGTCCTCCTGTTGGGCAGTATAGGTGTACTCGTTGAAGAGTCCGGCAGTGAGATAGGCAGTAGCTTGAAGAACACCGTTGACTTCTGTAGTGAATTGTAATCCGTAATCAGCAACTGAGACATGGCAGAGCTGTGGACAAGAGAGTAAACGATGAGATTTGCCGCAAACATTTTACCTGCTCCTCCCCTATGGGCTTCAACGTAAAAGTGCTCACCGTCGTGAATGCAATAGCGCGCAGGATCAGAGCAAACGTTCGGACATCTCTTACTACAGCCTTCAGCACCGGTTTCGTTGGCTGGAGTCCAGGAATGGTGGAAGCTGCGCTCAGTCTCGTCTCGATAGTCTGACTCTGCGGCATTATTTCCCTCCCGCCTGCCCGCTTGCCCTTTCCACTTTCAGCTGTTGTGATGGTGTGTTGGTCTTTTCTTCCTTCTTTACAAAATAAAACGCAAGTACAAAACTGTATCAGAGTCGTCGACCCCTGCGAAGTTGCTTATTTCTCCACCTTCTTCCACGCGTGAGCGGTGACCAAAAATAGAGTGTCGGTTGCCTGTTCTTCCTGCAGACAGCTGTACGAACCTTTATCTTTCTGTGCCAGTTCGATAGGGATCGTCGACCCCGAATCAAGCTCAAACGGCGCCAGGGAGAAAGTCTTTCATTTTTCATCTGGACTCGTCATGGCCGCCTTTCAACGATTTCTACAGGCTTCAAGCTCTACGCTCCCTCGACAGTGTGCAACAGCAGGATTCCTCTTTGCAACGTGCGTCCCTTCTGTCTAGACCACATTGGAGCAGTGAATGAGAACTTGTGCCAGACGCTGATACGATCCTGAATGTCTCTTGTCCGCCTTGAAATCCTAACACAGAGGTGACTGCATCGCACAGCAACTCATCGAAAAGAAAGGCAGAAATCATGACCTGATACGAACTGCTAGGTTGTCAGCCTATGGGTGAGCCTACTGTCGTCTTGGTGCAGTGCCTGCATCGTCTCGTATTCTTACAATTCGTCACTACTTCTTCTTTACTCCTTTTCCTTCCTACTTCCGCGTGAACGTTATCGTGACTCCTTGCAACAGTGGTTTGATATTCTCGCCAATCATGGCGATTTGGTTTGGTAAAGTCCTCGAAAAGGTCCCGTACAAAGGAACGCTAGGAACGGTCGTGAAAGTAGGTCTAGATCAAGGATTCGCTGCCCCCAATATGCTGGCTCTTTTCTTCACTGCGACAACCCTGATGCAAGGCAAGAGCACCGCAGATGTCAAAGAGAAGCTTAGCGATGTGAGTGCAGACGCTTTTTACTAATTGGCTGTATTATGAGGACGTGCTTAAAACGTATACCTCTGCCAAATTTGACAGTCTTACTGGAGCACACTCAAGACATCCTGGGCTGTCTGGATCCCAGTGCAGACGATCAACATGGCGTTTGTACCGCCGAGTCAGAGATTGCTCTTTGTGTGAGTCAAAGGTCGATAAAGGCAGTGAAGAGACGGTCGTGCTGAGAGAATGTGACTACTACTACTTTCCCTTTCCAGTAATGTCATCTCCATCTTCTGGAACACTTTCCTGGCAGTGGTAGCAGGAGGAGGAGCAAAGGAAGCAGACAAAGGAGAAGAGTCCGTTGAGATGGGAACGCTTCCGCAATATTCCTCCAAGATCCCTGAACTTCGCGATGTAAAAGCAAACAAGTTTGCATAGATTACAGCATGAAGTGTAGATTAATATTGACACCTCCGCCGCACCTCGACAGAATGCGTTCATGCAAGGTCCCATCGTAGTCCACAAGGAAAGGTAGAAGCCAGTCGGGGAGAATTAAGTGGAGAAAGGGGAAGGGAAGCTGAAGTCTACTTCAAAGTAGGAAGGGTGAGGAAAAAAAGGGGGATTCAATGTTCGAGTAGTACAGTCTAGGCTCCATTGCTTTGAGCTTGTTGCTGTTGCTGCTGCTGCTGTTGTTGTTGTTGCTTTGTACTCGATTCCTTCAAAGCCAGAAGTTGTCGACTAAGGAAAGAGAGTGAAAATTCGATCAGCCAACGACTACGGGAAAGGACAAGAGCTGTTCATTTGCTCCACACACCTTCTGAAGGATTCGTAGTGTGTCGCTGAGGTGGTCTCAATGAGGTCTTGAAGATGCGTTCGGGTGAGGAAGTCTGCAAGCAAGGGAGAGCATGTCTTAGTCCTCCTTCCCTCTTTCCTTAAGACACATCACAGTGACGCTTTCCACAAACTCACTCCTTAAGAAAACAAACTCGCAGTGGTTCTCATTCTCTACGTTGACTACTCCATATCGATTCTTGCGTCCCCGAACAGTCTTTCCATCGATCACAACACTATTCTCACTTCCCACGACAGCAAAGGGGATGAGTGACTACGAAGAAAGGGAGGAGTGAGCAAGCAGTACATCCCTGCCAGAAAGTCACCTCCCACCGTTGCAATTTGCACTCACTCGAATCTGATCATTCAGCTCGCGCTCCTCTTCCTCGTGGTCTTCATCGTCGTATGGGTACAGTCGAATGTTGTTGTACTGCATCTCCGCTCTGATCCTCTCCTTGAACAACTCTCGCTCTTCCAATGTCAGGCTGTCGCTCTTGGCAATTACTGGCACCACATTGACCACATCAGACAGCTTCTTCATCACAGTCACGTCAATCGGTCGGAGTCCGTGTCCAGTGGGATTGATGAAGAACAGGCAGCAGTGAATTCTTGTGTCGGTGATGTATCGATCACGCATAGCCGTCAACTCCTTTCGAAGGTAAGCGCTATGTTGGTCTTTGATATACTTGATAATGGGATCCCAGCAATTCTCATTGTTGACCTGATCACCAAATCCAGGAGTGTCGACGATATTTAATTTCAGCTTGACGCCGTTCTCCACAATCACTGCATCGTGCACAGTGGTCAGTATCTGTGGTCGTCGTTACAGGAACGCCCTCGCTCCCTACTTACAGTGAGTGACTGGGTGAATCTCTGTAGTGCTTCTAGGTACCTCGTAAGCCTCCACTCTGCCCTTCGATTCGATCAGATGACTGGCAAACAGTGTGTTGATCAATGTTGACTTTCCCAGACCAGTCTGACCCACTACCATGACGTTGAACTGAAAGCCTCTCTTGAGCAACTTTTGCTCTATCTGCATAGGTAGACTGTCAAAACCAACATAGGAGCTGAGAGGCATGGGATCAACGGCAGCGGCCATGGTGTATATGTGTGATGTGGTCGAGAAGCTGAAGTAGCCAAGACTTGACACGAGTTGTGCTGAATGCGAGACAAAGAAATGGTCCGGCTTAAGGGAAGGTAGAGAGAAGTAAAGAAAAAGGAGAGCAGGTCAATGAATACGGAGCAAAGAGTTGATAATCTGACGGGCTAGCGTCTTTGGAAAGTCTTTAGCAAGTGCAGGCTGGCTGGCGAAAACAGATTCGACCTTCTTGGGCAGAATTAAAGCTTTCCCTCGTATATTCCACGTGGTCGGAGAGGGCCAACTACAGGATTCTCGCTTTTACGTCCTAGTGACACGGTGAAAGTATACATATGATGAACACATTATAAAAGTTACATGGACAGTGACAATGACGGTGGGTGTACAAATGCTACTAGAATTACAGTATGGTGGAATGCTTGAAGGAATACGTATATCTATATGGATTGCTCTTCCACTTGTCGAATGGCCTCTTCCATCCTTCTTCGCTCTGCTTCTCTCATCTTCTGTAGTGTTGATGATTCAAAATCTGCCTTTTCCAGATTGCCCTTGGTCTTGCCTGACTCCAAGCCTTGTTCGATCGACGACGTACTGAAGGAAAAGCTAGGAAAAAGTTTGAGTGAAGAAGTTCTGTCGGTAGAGCTCTGGTTCGTGTCCGTTCTGTTTTTCATCCTGCTCAAGATGTCGTGCTCCGGCGGTGAATATGGTCGCCCGCTACTCGTGAGTGATTCATCATCGTCGCTCGCACTAGCAACTTCAGTAGATAGTCGACCATGATCTCTCAGCCATGTGACCCTTGTGGGCTCTCCGTTTCTAGCTGCATCCTGACTAGAGTCAACAGACCGAGAGCCAGCTGCCCAGCCGATCCAGACATCCTCTAAGACATGTGCCAGACCCGGTCCTCCTGCTCTTAATTGGCTACCTCTTTTGACAGCTGCAAATGCTGAATCTAGTGTCTTAAATGTAGCATGTGCTGTGACTTCTCTAGATTTCTTCTTGCCGACCTTTGGTGATTTCCAGATAAGGGAGTCCAATTTCCCAAATCGAACTTCTAGACCTTGAGCAAGCGGTGTATTCAATGCGGAATCTCCTGAGGAGGAAGCTGTCGTTGATGTCGTGAGAAGGGCAAGTTGGTCCGAAGGAAAGCGAAGACGAACCGTGAGATCTAGGGGGCCAAGATCGGGCTGTCCTTGTAGCAGTGGCTCGGGTACGGATATTGATGAGCTGTGGTGCATATCGTTCACCCTTTGACTTTTTTCATTTTGTCCTCTCGTAGCCTGCTTCTCGGCCTCTAGGGCCCTCTTCTTCTCTTTTTCTTCTCTCAGCTTTCGACCCTCTTCTCTGAGCTTTTCCAAGGTCGCACTCCTCTTTTTTTCATCGTGAATACCTTTAAACCTCTTCGCTCTTTCCTCTTCCTCTTTCCTTTCCAACTCCTCGGCCATCTCTTTCCTCTTCCCATCATAAGCGCCTCTCCGTTCCTTTCTTGCTACCTCTGCCTTGTTCCTTTCTGCCGCTGCAAGCCGAGCAGAGGGATCCATCAGGATCTCATATGCCAACTGCATTTCATGAAACTTGGCAGACGCCACCTCCGGATCTTCATTGAGGTTTTTATCCGGGTGTAATGCTAGCGACAATTTCCGGTAAGCCTTCTTGATCTCTGCTTCGGTAGCACTCGGACTCAGGCCCATCACCGCAAAGTGATTCATCTCCTCCTGAAGGCGCACCATGCTTGGTGATTTTGCTGGATGGCAAATTAGAGTATGCGCAGATCGGTGCCTGATCAGTGACGACGCACTGTGTAGAAGTGTGTGCAAAGGGAAAGTGAGAAGAAAAGAAAATGCTCAAACTCTAATTATGGCGCGTCATCCATCCATCACAAGCCTCGACAGGCCACAAAGTAAAAAGATTTGAGCGATGATGTTTTTTTTCTTTTTTTTTTTTTCGTTTACTGTTGATTATATGATACATGCATGTCTCACACAAACGTCTATCGTTTCCCTCAAGCTGGCATTTCGAGACCTTGCTCTCGCCAGGCTTCCTCCACTACACTTCGAAGCCTTTTGAATCCTTCTTCGACGTCGTCCTCTGGAATCAAGCTAAAGCTAGTCCTGACGTAGCACGAGCTCCCCTTCTCTGGTAAGAAGCTCATTCCGGGCACAGCTAAGATCCCCTTGGCCTTGGCCTTTTCCGAGATGAGTGCATTTGAATCACCTACAGATGATTCTTTGGTCGGTGGAAGCTTTAATTTAAGCCACAAGAACATGCCGGCTACGGGTCTGACCCAAGTAGCAACTTCCCTTTGTTTCTTTGAGGGGTCGCTTCCTAATATCATTTTTGCTTTGGCTTCGAAGTTGTCACGCCTCTTCAGGTAAAAGCTGGCTACATTGTCTCCATGCCTCAAAAGACCATCGTGGCCCCAGTGTTGAAGTAGTTTATAGGTGATCACTTGAGAAGCTCCCGAAGGTTGCAGGTTGGCCACGGCTGTTTCGGCTTCGATGTAGTGTAAAATAGTTGTCGACCCTGTAGCATATCCCATTCGTATACCAGCGGACAAGATCTGTTGTGGAGGATAGATATCTCCCTTAGTGGGGAGAAGAAGTGGCCATAGAGCACATCTATACTCACCTTGGAGAAGCTGTCGAAGCGCATAACCCAGCCTGTTCCCCACTCTTCGGCTCCTTCTTGATCAAGATCCCAGTAGGTTCTAGGCCTTGCTCTCGTTTCCGGTGATCCTTTCCCCAATCCTTGAAAGCTCAGAAGCATGTATGGGTCATCTTCTAGGAGTAATATGCCATACTCTCTCACTACTTGTAGAACATCCCTCTTTCGCTCTTCCGACGCAGTTGTACCCGAAGGATTGGCACCTGTAGGCGTGGTGTACACAAATTTTGGAAATCGCAAAGTCTTTGTCGCCTCTGATGTTGACCAGGAAGATAGAATCTCTCGAAGCGAAGTGGCGGTCATACCTTCATTGTCTGAAGCTACGGCAATCATTCTTGCATCTAATGAAACGAGTTGAGGTAGGACCCCTGCATAAGCAGGTGATTCGACCAAGCACGAGTCTCCTGGATTGAGCAATGTATTGAATGCCTGAAGAAGCTCACTACGGGGTAAGCTCTCTTGCTGCAACATAACTTGACAAACTCCTTCATCATCCTCACCTTTGTCAGTAAATCTTGACTGCCGTGACCGACATTGATGGTCCATGGATTGTGACCACCTTGGATTGCATCGCCTTCTTTTACTATTTTTCGATGATGCATCTTCGACTGCCATTGGGTAAGCCATTTCACCAGGGCTGGCATACCAGGCGTTAGACCATATTGCAGTGCGGTCTCCAATTCGCTTCCTTTGATGGTGAGACTGGTTTGATTCTTACCGCTACCTTCTGCATCTGGCTTCAATCTCAAGGTGATCTCATCCAAAGGGAAAGTGGAAGCATTTGGCTTTCCAGCCAAGAACGAAAGCATCCCCGGTAATGACTCGGCAGGAAAAAGGGATCTGATAGGGCTTTGGGGTCGACGAAGAGCTTGATCAGCAATCAAAGCTTTGTGATGTAAGCCCGGACCCTTCATCTTGTGACCGTTGACCCCATTAGGAATTGTGGTAGTCATGACGTGGGTGATATGCTGGGACCGTGGAGGTGTTCTCTCCTCGACTTGGAGAGGAGAATGGAAGAATGGCGTTTCAAATTCGTAATATTAGGAGCAACTAACTCTAATGTTCTCGTTTCGGCTTATTTCCGAGGGGTTCAGCGAGACGCGATTGAGCGTTAGAGCTGTTCAAGAGAATCGTGATGGGCGTTTCGCAATCTTTACGATGTGCACATAAGAGAGTATATTGACAACGTATAATTTCCAACTCGTACTTCACTTCTAGAGATGCGGAGAGGTCGTCCTCCTTAGAGATCCAGGTTGGCCGGCTTGCCAAAGATGTGCATTCCGATCTCCTGATGAGAATCCGATAGCACGGCGATCACGTGCTAGCTTTTTTCATGTTCAAGAAATTCTGGAAGAGTGAATTTGAGGAGAAGTTGAGAAGGAAAGGTTATTTGAGAAGCATTCTGTCTTCCTGCCGTCCCTCAAATTCTTGCGTCTGAGACAACATGGCACCTAATCGACCTGCACCGCCGCAATCTTCCAGAGCTCCTTCAAGTGGAACTGCATTCAGGACGAGCGCCGCAAAGAAACGTAAGAGAGCTGCAGATGAAGGAAATGCTGCCACACAAACTGCGGAGACACCCAAGAAGACAAACGCTGCAGCCGTCAAGGGCAAGAGCATGGGCAAGGGAAAGATACAAGCAACAAGCTCAAGAACAGCCGATACACTCGACACGAAATCTGCAGTGACAAATAAAGCACCGAAGACCATCAAACGATCTGCAAACGTACCTCCATTGGCCGCTGCGTCAAAGCCTTCCACGAATGGCAAGCAGAAGGCTACCGCACGTTTCGATGCGTCTGCGTTGCCAGTAGCGAGCATAGCGAAGGTAAAAAAGCCGAGCACTGGAAAAAGTACCACTGCAAAATCTGCGAAACAAGTCGCAAGGTCTTTTGACTCCTTTCGCGTAATTGTTGGCTCATACGAACGGTTGCTGTACGGCTACCACGTTACCTTTGAAAAGCAGGGAGAACTCAAGCCAAAATTTACTACAATGTTCAGCTTTGCAGCACATACCTCTTGCATCAGTGCACTTGCAGCAGCAGGAGCTGACTCGAAATGGTTAGCTACAGGGGCAGGGGATGAGACGGTGCGAGTGTGGGATCTGAAGAAGCGAAAGGAGGTAGGAGGCTTGATCGGTCACAGTGGTACCATCCATTCTCTGAGTTTTCCTGCAAGGACTTACCTTCTTTCGACGGATTCGAGTGGCTTGATCAACCTATACAGAACACGAGATTGGTCTCTCCTCAAGACTTTGCGAGGACATACTGGCAAAATCAATGCTTGCGTAGCCCACCCCTCTGGCAAGTTGGCACTCAGTGTCGGAAAGGACGGCATGTTACGAATGTGGGACCTGATGAGAGGAAAGGGAGCCGGAGCGGTTCGTCTCGATTTAGGCCAGGAGGAAGGAAGCAAGACGACTTTCAAAGAAGAGCCTCTGGATGTCAAGTGGAACAAGAGTGGCTCGCATTTCGCCGTCATGGGTAGAACTGAAGTCGTGATCTACAAGACAGACATGAGTCGAGTGGCAGGTATCTTAGTGAGAAGAGACGATCCAAAGAGGAAATTTGGCTGCATTGAATGGCAAGGTGATGACACTCTATTGACGGGCAACGAGATGGGTATGGTGGAGGTGTACAAGCTGGGCAAGTCATCCATCCACGGTCCGGTCGGGAAGCTCCTTGGTCATACGAACCGGTGAGTGTGCAATTTGTATTTAGGCTAAGGGGGATGTGCATCTAGCTGACTCTCAATTATGTGTCGTCCGCCTACAGAATCAGAGCTATCCGTACCATCGAGTTGCAGCTAGACGGGAAAGTGGGAGTGATCATAGCTACATCGATCTCTTCCGACGGTAAGATAAGACTCTACGACATCACTTCCATTGTGACATCCTCCGCTAGTGCAGAAGAGCAAGTGAAGGAGGCTCTTGGATTACAACCAATTGGCTCACACGATACAGGCGGCGCCCGTCTGACATGCTTGGATGTCGTGGGGGGTGCAGGGGGTCAATTCCAGACTGAAGACGATGATGCGGAGGCGATGATGGATGATGAAGAAGGAGAAAGGCTTGATGCTGCTGATGATGAAGATGACGAAGAAACAGACTTGAACCAGGCAGAGATCGAGGAGCTCTATGATTTGCTAGATTTGGTCGAAGAAGCTAAGAAGCAAGGAGTTGAAATCGATGGATTGAGCGACTTGGACAGCGAGATGTTCGGTGATGATGATGACGATGATGACGACATTGATGAGGAAGATGACTTCTACAATGACAGTGATCCAGAAGGTCAGGAAGGCGAGCTGGAGCTTGAAGAGGAGGAAGAGGAGGAAGAGGAGGAAGAGGAGGAAGACTAGAACCAGTACTTCCACACCATTCACTGTAACTCTCTAGACTACAATCTTCTTCTTATCAAAGGCGCCTCTCTTGTATGGAGACACAGTTCTTGAGTGGTCGGTCTTCTTCAGCTTCGTTTAATTCCATTGGATGCCTGGTTCCTGGCATCAAGGAAGCCGCGTAGGCCTAGGATATGTCGAACATCGCTGGCAAACCGAAGGCTGTCTAGCACGGGCAACAGATCGAGTAGGCATTCGTCGTTTGGATCATGAGTCCATCCTTCTATGGGAATTCCATTTCCTGATCGATTTTTAGAAAGGGGAGCAAGCAATGTTTGTGTGAACCTTACTGCACCGCATTTTACAAGTCGTGGCACTTCTTTTTCACCACACGCTCAGACATCTATCCCAACACTCACCTTGATTGATGACATAGCTGGCCGGACTGTTATCGACCAGACACACTCGACTAAGATCTGCGTCTACATGAGCCAAGTTCTTGAGGTAAGATCCGTTCCGATAAGTGCATGACTCTCTGAACAAGCGAGTGCCTACCAGACCGCGACCTTGATCGAGCCAATCAATAACAGGATCGGCGTATTCCTGTACAGAGGCTGTGAAGATGACAACATGATACCAAGCTGCCACCTTTCTCAAAAAGTAATCAACATGAGGACGCTTATAGACGTGGTAGATGATACTTCGACCGTCCAGCACTACTTCCACCTGATGAGGTCGAACGCCTACCTGCCCTCGAAGACCCATCATGCCTCCCAAACCCTCCAATCCAAGTAGACTGCCTCCGGTGTTCACTGCCATTCTGCCTTTGCTCTTGTCAGCTAAGACGCTCCACGTAGGACTTCGACTGGTGGAATGGATGAGAGTTTCATCGAGATCTAACACGAGCACTTTCGGAGTGTGATGGATGAGGGACGACAGAGGTCCTCGATTCGGCATTGTCGCTGCAAAGATCGGTGGATGCCTCTCTGAGGCTTGAGCCAGTGCTGTAAACGGTTTCGCATCGCGATCATGAGCAAGCAGTGGATCGATTGGGTTTGGATTCGGCAACAAGCGACTGGAACCTCTTGGCCTCGTCTTAATCTCTACTGCCGCTTCATCTTTGCGTTGCAAATCATCTTCCACTGCTGCAGCTGCTTCAGATATCTGCGCATCCCGTTGGGCCTTCTTCCGTCTGTTCCTTTCTTCTGCTTGATCTTCTGTTATGAGCTCCTCATCGGAACTACCTTCATAGCCTGCTATTGTCGTTCTGCCGTCCAAATTCCTTCTCCCAGCGATATGACGTGCTGCTGCCGGTCGTTCTGCTTGTGATGATGTTTGAAATCTGCTCTCAGAATCCTGTCTCGTCCCTTCCGTCCTGCGCTGCAACTCAACTTCCAGGGCATGTGCTCGTCCACCGCCTCGCCGACATAGTGCGACGAAGTGAAAAGGCGCTGTAAAAATTGCCAGAATGAGCTGGCGAAGAAGAAAGAGTGTTCGCTTTACACATCGGAGGAGCAGCGTCGCAGCTCTCCTCCCACTTTCTCCGGTTGCTTCCCCTGCCCTGCCGACCACGCGAGAAGCAGGTGAAGGGAGAAGGAGGCTACTGGAAAGACTGGTCGAGGCCACATCCGAGTATGGTGGTGGAGGTTCTGAGGGTTCTCCCACCCCGATTTCCTTTGGGGAAGCTGCTTCTACGTCTTTTCCATTCGCATTCAACAGTTCCGCAGCTTTCTCGGAGGGATTTTTTGCGGCTGCATCTTGCAGGCGCAGGCTCTTTCGTCTTTTACGCTCTCCACTCGGTGATACGGCCTCCGACTTCTTCATCTTACTAGACGGCAGCGTAGATTGCAGGCCGAAGTAATCATCGGTCAGAGGATTGAGAGCGCCAAACAGGAGCGAGCTGATCCTCGAACCAGTACTTATACCAGACACTTCTGGTCTAGGTCCTTCTTGTCTATGTGCTTCGTTCGTCGAAATCGCGTCCGCCGCTGCGGAGGGGAAAGGTGTAGAAAGAGGTGCGGTGGATCTAAGGCTCTGATTGAGATCTTCTTCCGGATCGTAACCTTCGAAGTCAACAACGTTCTCCTTTTCTCTTTCGGAAAGGAGAGACTCAGGAGAAACGCTTGCGAAGGCCCCTCCGACGTCGCTCGTCGACGATCGCCTTAGCGCTTTGCTAGTCATGTTATCAGAATCTACATCTGTCATGTCTGCCTTGCTTCTGTTTTCGTAGGGGTGTGACAGACCCTTTCTAGTATGCGAATCTTGACTCTCTGATCCGTCTAACCATCCTCCTAGACCCCACAGCCCGCTCCATCTAGCAGCCGAGGAGGAGCTCCTTAGCCGAAGAATAGCTGGTGTGCTATCCGACCTATTGAGACGCTTTCTACCTTCTGTCGCTGCCCCTGTTGATGATGACTTTGGATGAAGCCCATCCCTGACCTTCCGTTCTGAGGGTCCCCCTTCTGCCTCACTGTTCTTACCACTGCTTTGCCTGCTGCTGCGTTTGGATGACCTGGAAGACTTTCTCCGCTTGCCTGGCTCGTCATCAGCATTCAATGCTGAAAGACCTAGACTCAAGGACAACCTTTTCCTTTCCCTGTCTCTAGCCCTTGACAGCGAATAATCAGAAGCCCTTCGACTAAGGCGATGGACCCCATCTTCTGTGGCTGGCGTGTTCGAGCCGGATGCATTTCTCGACGTGGTCAAAGAGCGAGTCAAGATAGAGTCCAGGTAGCTGATTGAATTCATTGCGATCTTCTAGTCGAGCGCTGTAGGAACGTTTCACCTGTCCTTCACTATGCCGAGTGTGCTGAGTGCGCTTGAATGCATGCATTTCTTAGGCGCTCGCCTGCTGCATGGTAATTCAATGAGATGACACCTGCTTCGTCGCACTGCCGGGAGTTGAAGAGGCGCGAGAAGGGCTGGAGCTGCTGCCCTGTACTTCTTTTCTAGAAGTATCACCCTTTACAGAAAAGCAAGTAAAATTACCGATGGTACCGGTCCAGAGAGGAAGAGAAATCGGGTGGAGGCTACGAGCAGGTCAAGGGAGAAAGAGGGAATACTCGGGAATTTCAAAGCCGATCTAGTGCTAAATACCAAGGCGACCTATTGTACTTTCGGATTGTGCCGTCTGCGGGAGCGGTGTTGTGATGAGTGGGCAGGCGAAAGACAGAGAGGAGGGTGAGGATGAGAGGGTGAGTGGGTGTATGGGGAGGAAGAAAGGCAACGACACCAAGCTCAGAAGTCAAAAGTACGCCCGCGGCATACCTATTGGCTGGTTAACATGAGAACGGGTGATTATGGGTGGGCGCCAAAAAGGTGGGGTATATTCTCCCAAGGACTATGCAGTCTAGCATGTATAGATTCTGGTGAATACCGGGATCAGGTTCAGACGACGCGGAGACGCCTTGTACATACTCTAGTGCATCAATGTCGATACAAGATGGTGCTGTAGCGGAGGAAAGGATCAAGCAAGTACTTTCGTCGACTCTTCCATGGGGACTGCAACGAAAACATCCGAGGGATCCGTCGTGGTAAGAAGAGAGATTAAGGCGAGAGAGACTGATCCAGAAACGTGTTATGGACATGGCTGGTAGACTCAAAAGAGCTCACTCGAGAAGAAAAGAATGGTGACTATCAGATCAAACTGACTGACTCAAGATCACCGTCGAAGGTCAAAGATACCATAGCAAGGGCAGGTCTAAGATCCCTACTGCAACGCAATGCACTTGTGTCAGAGCGTACCAACTGAACGCATATGACAATGTTGTCGATGCTCAGATCGCTCCTACAATTAACGGAACTTGATCACCGATGGACTTCGTACAGTCTTCACGTCGATCATGAAAGGAAATTAGGGACATTGGCCGCTGAAATGTTGCGCATAAGGCCGAACGCCTTTATTAGAGAATACAATCTCGACGTTGCTGTACACGAATCCCCCTGCGCTTTATTTAGCCTTTTGTAATCAGGCTATACGCCCCCGGTCCAGAGTAAAATATAACATCTGCTACAAAATCCCCTCAAGCTGCACCAGGCCACGCGCGAAAGCAGGCGTGGAGCGCTATGCTATGCGCAAGGCGGATCTCTTTTCACTAATGTCCGATTTCTTGCTTGCAAATTTCCATCATTGGTCTGCCGTCTAAGCACATCGTCAAGCTGTTTACGTCGTGGCCAAGCACCTAATCAGGACGCGGACGTATTGTGTGCAACGTCCACTGGCTAGAATAGAGGCTAACTACTTAGGCAGACGGACTCAGGTGCGAATTAGCAGAATCTGCATGCCAACTCACGCGCCTCGCGTCTTCAATCCTCTAATCAAAGTCAATTTTAATAGAAAAGAGCAAAATCCGAATAGACTGCCGTAATATTCGGTCTGTGTTTAGCCCTGATGTAGTCGACGTTCTTTGGAAGATGGCTTAGTTGAAATTTGTAGCGTAGGAGGAGCGGGTGGATCGTTTCATAGTTCCAAAGGCAGAATCTCACTGCGCTCGCGCGTACACATTTCTCCGTTCTGTTCTCAATGGAACGGTGGAGAGGTAAAGAGAGAGAGAGCGAGCGAGCGAGCAAAAGATAGAACGACAGAAAGGGGTGAGGAGAAGCAAAGCAGATCTCGTCCATTGAGCAAGCTCGGTCTCTTAAATCTCTTTCATATTCCTTCCCCCATCATCACTCCCTTGAACTTCCCTTTCTTTTGTTTGTCCTTTCCCCTCCTTCGTTAAACCTAGATCACTCTGCCACGGACGCATCAAAGCAACATCGACCGCAAACATCTGCCCTTCCACTCTCATTAGTCGCACTTTCATTTCACATCCACTAGAGTCCTAGCATACTCTTTCTCCACTCTCTACACAGCATCCTCACGCACACGTACACACACACACGCACACACCACACAAAGCATAATGAGATCATCAATCCTGCTCGCCACTGTCGCCCTTGTCTTTGCAGTCGGCTCAAATGCCAGTGAAGACAACCAAGCTGTGTCAAGAAGACATCACTCCAAGGTTGCCAGGGATGCAAACGTTGCTCAATTGCAAAAACGATCATTCAGCGGCTCTGCAACCTTTTACGGCATCAGCGCTGGTGACTTGGGCGCGTGCGGAGGAGAATTAAGCGAGAACGACTACACTGTTGCCCTTAATGAGGTACAATACGGTAGCTTGAACTCGGTCTCAAGCTATTGTGGCAAGACCATCACCATTACCAACGGTGTCAAGACTACCACTGCCACGATTGCCGATGCCTGCCCTACTGGAGAACAATGCCACTTTGGTGCACTAGACATGAGCAAGAGTCTGTTCACGTTCTTCAACCCTACCTCTGTTGGTGTCTTTGACATCACATGGTGGGTTGGCAGTTCGTCCTCATCCTCTTCTTCGTCTTCATCCTCTTCATCCTCGTCTTCCTCGTCCTCGTCCAGCTCATCGTCTTCCAAAGACAACTCAAACAACAATGATGACTCCAGTAGCAGCTCCAAGAGTAATGCTGCATCTGCCTCATCGTCCGCTGCTGCCGCTGCTTCGTCTTCCGCTTCAGTCTCAGCATCCTCTTCTGCCTCTGCCGCTTCCGCATCTGCGTCCACCGTAGCCGCCGAAGCTGCCAAGAAGGCAAAGGCTGCTAAGGTGGCAGCGGCTACAAAGGCCAAGAAAGCAGCCGCCGCCAAAGCTTCCGCTGCCGCCAAAGCTGCCGCAGAGAAGAAAGCAGCTGCTGCAAAGAAGGCTGCTGCCGCCGCAAAGGTTGAGACTGCTCAAAAGCAGAATATTGCTGCCTTTGGAGAAATCATGGAGACGCTCAACAGCATGGTCGTCGATGCAATGGACCAATCTAGCACCAGCGTGGCCTCTGCAGTCTCTACCGGCACAGAGTCGGCTTCCGTTTCAACCACCCTCCCGGCTACGATTTCGGCAACTGTCTCGACTACTACTACTACGGTAGCTTGATCTACGGAACCAGATCCTCACTCTCACTCCTCGTCACCCGTCTCAAATGCTGACGTATCCTTTCCACCCAAATTGTCGGACACCTAATTTCTTGCACCCCATTCTCTTTACTTCTCAGAATAGAGGTTTCCCTCGCTCGCACGTCAATCTTTTACCTTCCCAAGCTGGGTGCTAGTCGCTCGTTCTTCTGTACTTCTTCTTTTTCGAATCTTTCTCAGCTTGAAGCTGCATGAGATTTCTTTTGTGTACTGAGACGTTCTTCAGACGCCTCGTGTACTTCTTGACCGGATAGATTTTGCAATGAAACCGGCCTCGAAGTCACATTTTCCCCTACAACTTTCTCTTTCTTGCGCAACCACACAAGAGATGTGCGTCTTCAATGGGCGGGCCTAGCATCTGCAGCAAATCAGGTAGTAGTCTATGAGGGGAATTGTGTACAGGTAGGTAGGTCACAGAGGAACATTACACTATGCCGGGCAAGGAGATGGCAGTCGAAAGGGTGCTCGTGCCGCCGCTCTCCTCTCTTTCGCCTCTCTCAGCACTATCATCATCGTCCTCCTCGTCTTCATCCTCCTCGCCGGCATCACGGTTGCCCACCTCAGCTCCTCCTCCTCCTCCCCTCTCATCTTTCCCTTCCCCTCCTTTCCCCTCTCCAAAGTCACCAAACAATTGGACGAGAAGAAAGTTTGCGAAATTCTCACTGCTCCAGTACATTGTGTGCGCCGACAACATATCAATGTACTGATTGAACCCACCGCTCTCGTGGATAAAGTCGAGACAGCCATGAGGATTGATAGCACGATACCTGCATCAACAGACACGCATCCGGCACAGTGTATCAATTGTCAGATGTTCCTACTGAGAAAACAGCATCGTCCACCCACCGCCACTCACCTCCTCTCGGCTTTCTGTAATCGCTCCAGATCAAACTTTGACCGGCTTGATGCTTTCTCTTCCTTTCTCGTGGCCGCTTTCCCTGCCTTCTCATCATTGCTCTTATCTTCTCTACCACTCGACTTCTCGGTGCTGTCCACCGCGTCGGAAGCTTTCACAAATGAATTGTCGGGGTCAAACAACTTCTTCAATGACAGTCGTGGTCGGGCCAGTTCTTCCAAGAGGTCAGAAGCAGCATCTGGAACGTAGAACGACTCTAGCACACGAGCATAGTAGGCGTCCACAGTAGGTGAAAGTTGAAGCGCAACTGGATCCGTGCTGTTGTAGTAATTGTAGATAGCTTCGGCAGCTAAGCAGGCGTACCCGCCTGTGCCGTCATCGTTGGCATCATCACTGACGTTCTGTGGCCCTGACATCCTTTTCCGAGCCATCATCTGCGCTCCCTCTAGATGAAAGAAAAAGGCATTGGGTGAACCGATGAGGAACAGATTCTTGACGTTGAAGAGAAGGCTTTTGTTGCTGGTCAGGCTTTCTTTGCTTTGTTGAGACAAAGGCAAGACTACCGTCGGTTGAGCGGACAAGACATCCGCGATAAGAGACGACCCGAGAGAATGACCTATCAATGACACCCTGCCGCCCTTCTCCTCAAAGTCTGGATTTCTTCGCACAAAGAGTCGGTAGACACGATTCAATTCATCAACGACGCCTTCGACCATCTTGGCCTTATGCCGAGATAGATAGTACGGCACGTCCAAGACGACTTTGCTTATCACGCTCCTGACGATGGGAATCGTCGCACTGTTGCTGATGTCGTCAAGAGTATAATGGTTGTCGTTACACTTTCTTCCATCTCCCTCAAAGACTAGGTCTCTCCTCCACGAAATGGGAAGAAATTGCGCCCTCCTTCCCCTTGCCAAACGTTTCAAGGCTGAATCTGCTGCCATCTTGTTGGCTACCTTTCTCAGCTTCTCAACATCGTAGATGAAATCAATCGCATCCCAATCTTCGACCATCTTCTGCCCCTGCAAGGAGGAAGGGGAGCATATTCAGAGTCAGTATTCTCCTTCCATTGTAGACACTTTCGCATTCAATGACACCTACAATGCCATGTATGGCAAGCACCAATTCAGGTGGCTCGTCTTTGAGATCGTCGGGAAATGATTCTTCCTGCTCTGTGCCCTTTGTTTCGTCTGCCTTGCTATCGTTCTTGAGCCTGCTTTCGGTGTTCCTCTGCTTTGTCGCTCGTTGTTCTTCCTCTGTTGCGTCTTTCTTGCTCCAACCCAGCGCTCTCAAGAGATCGTAGCCAGGTCGCAGTACATTTTCTGACTTTGGCCATAGACTGAAGAAGCCGCCGTCGCTTTGCTTACTTTCTCCACCTTCACCCTCGGTACCAGACGTCGAAGCAAATGCCTTGCTAGGAGCTTTCGCTGCACCCTCTTTGCTCTGAGCTACCTTTGAGCCACCGGTTGAATCACCACTGTCTTCATCTTCTTGTGACTTTGCCGACCAGAGATAAGAATGCAAAGGAAGCATACTGACCTTTGACCGACGTGCAGTCTCTTCCCAGCCACGGATGACTAGAGATCCACCGATAACAGACATGAGCTTTCCAGCCAAATCCTGTGTGTAGATTCGACCCGAGGATGCGTCTTGAAAGCTTACTTCTCCTCTGTTGTCCATGCTGGGCAACGCATAACGCTCAGCCTCTTGAACCTGCTGCTCATCCGTCTTCCCTTTCTCTGTTTCTTCCGTGCGCGATGACCTCTCCCAGGGCTTGGCTCGCTCGTACGCCAGTTCTAGATCGTAGGAAAGTCCCTCATTGTACGGAATAGGAGCAAAATCGCCGCTGCTGAGTGTCGAGAAGAACCATGTAGCTCTCACCACTTTCAAGAGCGCCCCTTTCCAAAAGGCAGGAAAGATGTTCATCTTCTCCAGATCAACATCGAATAGATGATCTTCCATGACCTCCACTCTGAATTTTCTGTTCTCGTCCGTCGCATCGGGATCCAAGCGCTCATCGACGATCACCTTTTCTCTCTTCTTCTCGTCCTTCTGCTCTTCTCCGGTAATAATTTTGCTCTTTTCAAGGACTGTGTAGAAGCGATTCATGATCTCATCTGCTCCGGAAGATGGAGCAGGAGCAGCGACAGTCGAATTATCTGCATTGCTCTCTTCCTTTCGCTCTTGCTCTTGCTTATCATCATTCAGCGATTTCTGCTCCTCAAAGCTCTTCGCAAGAGACCCGTCCTCGACCAGACTTCTCCACTTCGCCTCCAGCGCTTCGTCGTCCTCGTCAGTGAAAGCCTGCCATGCTTCTTCGACGGCATAGAACCACTTTCCCGTCTGATCAAGATAATTCTGCGACATCACTGCGCTCGGAGGCTGTGTGACGTGCAGCACCTCATCTAGATACGTTCTCCAAGAAATCCACAGACACAGAGATTTCAATTTTTAAGACTCGGTAGGCCAAATTTGCTCAAGCTTAAGGTATAGAGATCTGCGCGCATCGAAGGTGGGTTTCTCGCACGGCAAGTGTTGGGATCTCTTGAGATTCTGTGACGCCTCTTTGCATGAAACTTGCCCCTCGCAAGCATCGATCGTAAGGACTTGATTGGTTATGACTGCCCTACGTCCGGGTCGCAGAACAGATAGCAGCAGGATCGCAGCTCGGTATGCCTTACACAAATAGAGTATCGTCACCTCGCCCACCTTCCTCACTCAGCGCTTCCTCTTCCTCTCAGACGACACCGTACCAGAATGGACACCGATCATTACAAACGCAGAACGACAAGCGATGCACTCAAGTACCGAGCAGGGAACCACAACCCATTCGAGCAGATATCCTGACGACGTTTGTACGCTTCTCGAAAGTCGCCTTGTCCGGCGCTTCGACAGTAGATGCGGATGTAGACGCTGAAATCTCTCTAGAAGGTACTTATTTCTCTCGTTCAGATGCGAGTGCGTACATCTGGTGAGTAGTGACGAGCTCCACTCTTTCTGCGAGGATACTTGCTCACTTCTCATTCAACAATATAGTCTCGCTTTAGAGGGATCATCATCAGCCCGATGGATACGAGACAGTGTCTCTGTCACACCAGCCACAACTTGCTCTTCTGCTCTCCGATCTTTTACTTTGGGTCATTCGAGTAGCACTCTGAAACCAAACTCTAGCCAGGAGCAGTCCCATGGTATGAGGTCTCCCCCATTGGCGTCACAATATTCCGACGACACATCTGAAGATCTCCGAGATGCAGACAAGACACTAGATGACGAAGGTAACATACTGGACATTCAGCCTCCAAAAGAGTTATTTTCGCATAGTCTCGACTTCAGTTTCGATGGCGATGAAGATAGCAACCAAATAAACGCCCTGAAGCTGCGAGAAAGACAGCAAAGAAGATCTTCGCTCGGTGTGCGGCCGTCGAACTCTGCCCGTCTGCCAGATCAAGACCAGGCGACAAGTGATCGTGGGGAGGAGGGAGCTGTTCATCTGGTCCTCGATGTGGCATCTCTCAAAAGAAGCAATGGAGATTTCAAGTGCTCGTTGAAAGGCGTCGTAAGACTCGCAATCGAAAGAAAGATGGGAGATGATGTTTTTCTGTCCCTCCCTGTGATCAAGGCACAGGGCATACCGTTGAAGACCTTTGGAGTGATTCGAAGCTTGAATTGTGTAGTTGTTCAGTATGGGAAGTCCGTTAAAGTAAGGGAGGAAGATGGAATGACAAGTCATCAAATCATGCTGCCTTCTGATCCTTCGAAGATCGAGATGGGGAATAGCCGGGTTACTGTGAAGCTGAAGGTCGTAGCGAATGTAAAGTGGGGTTCCTTCAACGCGGCTTCAATTACTTTGCCGATCGAAGCGTCCCCACCCGAGGAGTTCCTGAGCATGTTTCTTGATGAGAGCTTCCTAGAGGAGGAGATAGACAGCAGGGGCAATCTGATAGACTCGATGAGTGGGATCATCCAAGAAGCCAGCGCAGAGATTACTATATCCAATTCGATCCAGGGTGGTGGACTAGCAGATACAGAGTCGACCAAGACACCCAAGACGACTCATGCCCTCAAAGTGACCTGGCCTTCCACTTTTGCGCCTACCTCGATCAATTCTTGCGGCACTCTTCTGCCTCGATTGGTTTTCGCTGTTCCGTGCAGCAAGAAGGGGGAGATGCAGATCATCTATGCAAGCATCAACGGTCTCTGTCTCCAGATCAACGATGAGAATGAGGCTACAAAGAGCGACTACTCACGAATCATTGATATACAGCTTCCAGATGCGTTCAAGGAGGAAAGCAAGGTCGAATTTCATCTCCTGTATACGATTCGATCGTCAGTCGGCCTCGAAACGATCTGCGCTTTTCCACCGGTGGCTAGCTCCATTGCAAATATGCACATTAAGGTGTATGGATACAGCTCATTCACCACAAAGAGTCCAACTTTCACCTTTGCGAACCAACCGCTGAGCTTGTCTCTCTTAGATGCACAGCGGGGATCTGGAGAGCTAAGAGCGTTCATGGTTCCTTCCATGACGCAGCTCATGGCAGACTTTGTTGAAGAGACAAAGGCTCAAGTGCATATCAGCATTGCGGCAGGGTCTCCGATCAGAAAAGCGGCTCTACCAAGCAAAAAAAGCAGTGAGCGTCGTATGCTAGGTGTATACATGTCTCTGTTTCACCTGCTCTGCACAACTCTGTTGACTGTTGCTCTGATAAGTACTCTGATCGGCCTGGAGCCAACGATCGATACCCTAGTCCACAAAGTAGAGACGCTAGCCATGGCCTTGGATGTCAACTTCACAGACGGATCTTGGAGCTCAGAAGAAGTAAAGCTTAGCACAACCGTAGATGCTCTGGAGCTTAAGTACTTTCAGCAACTCCCCGAAGACGAAGAGAAGAGGGTTGCAAAAGGAGTAGGTACGCAACAAGCGGTGAAACCGATGCAGCAACGCATGCTTCCCCAAAAAACGATGAATGAACTTTCAGTTACTACAGCCCCTTTTACGGATCTACTCCATTCGATATCATTCAGCTTCACGCAAACAGTCAGTTGGCCGGTTCGACTGATGTTGCGAATCTTCCATCGGAGTAGATGAGGAATAGTCCCTCTGTCTCGTACACTTACACCTTGTATTCTAGAAAAAGCAGATCGAGTATTACCTCGCCTCAGCAATGATATTACGATTATTGTTATGTCCCTCGCATCTTGCCAATCGTTGCCACGACCAACACTTCGGGAGGCACCAAATAGTGCGGGAGAACGTGGCGATACTCGGGCAGGCGAGAAGATCTCCTCCCGACTTATTGTATTGTGAGCTCTGTCCAGTAGAGAGTGTTGGAGAGAAGGAGGTCTCTTTGCAAGTAACACAATAGCGCGCTAGTGGTGTGGGTAAGCGCGACACCTTTGGCGTGGTGCATTCTCCACACACGTCCTCCACACACCTCTCTCGCTTCCCCTTCTTCCTTCAGCGAAACATGATAGTAAGGCGCCGCTTCGGAATAGACTTGCCAGGGCTTCTGTGTCGTGGTGTAAAGAATCGCTGTCACGATGCACAACTGCTTATGCTACACACATCTTCATCTATTCGCTCGTCTGACGGACCTTCCGCGGAAGCAAAACAAGCTCTTGCGGGTTTTCATTCTCGCTTCTCCTCTTCTGAACCAGCTACTCACTTGCTCCAAAGGATAGACGCCAATCAAGCCCATTTGACAAGACTGACTCTCTCCAATATGGTACCACTTCATGAAGATGAGGAAACAATACTAAGTACGGGGACTGTTGTACAACGAGGATTACCATCAAAGACCCCTCTAGTCCCATCTGAACACCTCTCCTTCTTTACTCCAAGAGTGGGACAAGCTTCACTAGGCTTGGACGGTTCCGACACTTCATTCAATCCACCGGGTGGTGTGTTCACTCGCAGAATGTGGGCAGGTGGTGAGATGATTTTTGATAAAGACAATCACCTTTGTGTAGGGGATGAAGCGTGGGAAAAGACGATTGTTGAATCGGCAAACCTGAAGAAACTCAAGAACGGCGGGGAAATGATTGTCGTCTGGGTCAAGAAGATCATTGGGAACGAGCGTGGCACCTGTCTGACTGATCGGAGAAGCTGGATCTTTCAGCCAAAGTTGGTCGAGACGACTACTCCAAAGTCTTCGGCTACGTCGTCCGCCGCCTTTGTGGTGGAAAAAGAGACGAGCATAGAGCCGTCGCCTTCCCTCATCACATCGCCGACGAAGATTCAACAATGTGCGAGCAGTCTCTTTCGGTACTCTGCTCTTACTTTCAATGCGCATGCAATCCACTTGTCATCAAGCTGGGCACAACAAGTCGAAGGTCATGCCGACATCGTCGTTCATGGCCCGCTCAATTTGTGCTTACTCCTTCGAAAATGGGGCAGAGAAAAGGCAAATTGGAGAGTGAACACCGATGGTCAATTTGTTATTGGAGAGGGCGGAAGGAAGATCCACACGGTTCAGTACCGTGCAATGAAACCCATCCATGCGAATCGTCCTTACTGGATAGGGCTGTCCTCTTCCTCTGATGATCTTGGCGACTCCGTCGGCGACAGGGTTCTGGCCGTCAAGTCTGGCGGTCAGGTTGCTATGCAGGCCACGATAACATCTTGGTGAAGTATGGGTATTTACAGTACAACTGTGGGTGCTTCTATTGTGGTACACTGGAGCTCTACTATTACATGGGAAGGGAAGCGGAGCAGACATTCGAGAGGTTGCTTGGGAGGTGGGTGTCTGGCGTTTGAAATGACGGGATATAGTGTTGGCAGTAAGCAGAAGGCGACGACAGAGGCTAGGCGCTTCGACCGGCAGTAGGATCTTTGGCGATGCTCAGTTGCTCCAAGAAGCCCACCCTTGCTTCGCCTTTCATATCGCCGTCATCTTCACCTAAAGCGTCATCGTCTTCATCATCGCCCACGACGTCTCCCACTTCAGCCAATCGATCCAGGAAGCCGCCCCTGTTCTGTGGAGGTGGCTTCGTCGCTGTCTGAATATCGAGACCTTCCTCGTTGGCCAAGTGAAGCAAGCAAATAAAGCAGAACGAAGTGCTGATCTCCTCCATTCGATCTTTTGGGTAAGCCTTGCGTAGACCAGATAAGACCGAATTGAAGACCTTGGGTTGCAGTGATTCCGATAGTCTTGCCGCTCTTTTGGTCGCTTTCGGTGTAGCGCTACGATCTGCCATTTCATCCTCTATCTCCTCAATCTCCTCGTCGCCGTCGCCGTCGTCGTCATCGTCCTCGTCACTGCCACTTGACGACTTGCCTATCGCTATAGCCAACTCTTTCCAAATATTCTCCTTAAGCTTCCTGACATCGACCCGTTTCGCCTTCTTTGCATAGTTGACAAATTCTGGTCGAATGCGCTTCAGTGCCTGTGTCGCCAACTCGGCATCATCTCCGTGTATGTCCAAGCCCAGCATTCCGTCTGGACCGTCGTCCATGGCATCAAAAGCACCATCATCTTCTGCATCGTGATAGAATTGCGTGTTAAATGGCATTCCTCCACCTTCTGCATCTGCGTACTCCGACTCTGTTCCCAACTCCCTGCTTGCTTCTCTTGCTGCAGCTGCTTTTGCCCAGTAAGCTTCATCGACGTCGGCCGGGTGAGATTTTCCATCGAGCGGATCCGACGTCACTACAGCCACTCCTTTCCGTTTCAAGTTCAGCATAGCGCGAGGTTTTATGAACAGTCGTAGCAATCGTCTGCTGTTAAAGTGTTGATCTTCCGGTAAGAGATATGTCTCTAGATGAGAAGCGTCCTTCTGTTGCGGCAGTGTAGTTCCACCACCTCCTTTTGCCACTTCAAAGAGTTGCTTTGCAGAGACGGCTGCTTCTGGAGAAGAAAAGTCAACAACGAAGGGTTCCTTTGACTTCTTGGCCACCCTTTCCGCCGCAACACCATTCACGATGTCATTACGTTGACCAGGCGGCGCTCCCATGCCGACGTTTCTCATCTTCCAATGCTCTGGACCGGCCCAATTCTTTGCCAAACGCTGATCAAAATAGTCAAAGAAGTCGTCCCCGTTCATTTTGACTCCATGTTCGTCTGTGATTCCTTGGAAAGCGGATGTGAAATCAATAGGCGCATTTGTGGGGATCATTGTTGCACCTCTCGTTATGCCTATTGCACCATCATCGCCTTCCTGATCGTCGTAATCGTAACCAATGTTGGCCCCTCCAGCAACTCCTGCTGCTGCTGCTGCTCCTCCTCCTCCAAATGCATCGACTTCACCAAATGCATCCTCCAGACCGTCGTTGTCATACGCTGGCATGTCATTAAAGAAGTCCTCTTCTTCTTCTACAAGGCCAGGCATGGCATCTACGGCGTACTGTTGTGGCGTCGTCTCTGCCTCTCCTGCAGAAGTAATGGCAGTGAAGGGCGTGTCATCTCCCGGTGCAAATTTGAAAGAGGCAAAGGTGGGACAGATGACGAGGTCTTCGAGAAGTCGATCGAGGATGTCATTTCCATCCTCTTCTTCACCTAGAAGCTCTGGAAAGAGCTTGCCTCGCAGCTTGAAGAGGTCCACCTGATCTTCAAAGGCGGCCGTCGTGGCCTGCATCGCGTCACTATTCTTCTCCCTATCCGGGTCACCTTCTCCCTCCTCCTCCTCTTCCTCAATAGACGCAAGGAGTTGCTCTTCCATCTCCTCATCGTCGCCCACGCCGGCAACATCACCTGCATCAAAGACCACCCTTGCATTAGAGTCAACGCCAAGATGATTCATGAGTAGACCTCCTGCACCCCCTTCATCGAAGTCAGCGCTTGTTTTCTTGAACAGCGGGTCCACTGTGAACTCCAAGTCCAGCTTCTTGACTGCCAATTGGGAGAATGATTTGGCCAGCGTAGGTTCTTTCGCTCGACTCTTCTTTTTTTTCGCGGCTGTACCATTCTCGTCTTCCTCGTCGACGCCATCCTCGTCGTCATCGTTCGCTCCTCCTTTCCCCCTCCTTGACTTGCTATTGCTGTCCTTTCCTTCATCCTGCAGCCCGCTCAGTAGCTTACCGGTCTCTACTACCACACTGTCTACTCTCGAAGTCCATACCTTAACACACCCGTCCAAAGTACAAGACGCCTTCTGAAAGTTTATTGTTCCATCGCCTGTATCGCTTCGTAGTAGGGACATATCGTGAAAGTAGTCTATCAGAGCAAAGTTCCACGTATTCGTCGCATTGATCTTGTTGTCCGTTGCCATCTTCATCCATTCCTCAAAGTTGGTGGAATCAACATTGAGTTTCACTACTTCCCGTACCTCTCGTTCGTGTTGTGCAATTCCAGCATTGGCAGCAGCATTGATACTGACACCCAGACTCCGTCTCGGACCATTCCCCTGGTGTACTCGAGCAAGCGCAGCTACCGCTGGCTTAGACGTTGTCGACGAGCTCGATGCTTGACGGTCCATGTAACTATCGTCATTTGCATTCAAGGACGGCATCACTGATCTTGAAGTCACACCGGGAGGAAGCCTTCGAAGCGCAGATGAGGCCCCCTTTGCCCCACTGAATGATCTTCTCCCTGTAATTGAGGTGCGAGGTATGGTGCGAGGAGGTCTCATCTCTTCGTTTTCGTGACCTATCATGCCCTCCGACGCCGCCATGGTCCGAGATGGCTTTCGACCTACGTGCTGTCGATTCATAGTATCATCCGTCGAGTTGGAGTGGAATCGGTTGGATATATTACCAAATGGTACAGTGGGTACCCCTGGTGTAGACACGATGCGATTCTTGACTCGCGTGATGCTGCCACTATCCATAGAGGACGATGTTGGAGGTGAAGAGCCAGACGAGACTAGAGACGTGATCGATTTATCGGAGTCCTTTACAGTATTTTGAATAGAAGGCTGTCGTAGCCTAGGCGCACTATGCATGGAAGCAATTTCTACCACAAGGAATCATGAAAAAGACAAGAAGCGAAGAGAAAAGAGCAAGGAGGAGGTGTTGCAGCGGTAGTCGACCTCGAGAAAGACCCGTGAAATCAAAGGTAGAGGCGCACTGACTAACAGCTCGCTTTGCCCTGCCCGTATACTTCACTCGGCTGCTCTCCTATTTAGATTTCATTGTTGGTTGTTCTCTGTCGCGCGCACAGAAAAAACACGACGCCTGATGGAGGGCACGTGTTGTGTGCTCGGTGTTGTTCAACTTCAATTTCAATCTTGACCGTGTACTGGTC
This sequence comes from Exobasidium rhododendri, assembly GCA_026210745.1. Taxonomy (NCBI): domain Eukaryota; kingdom Fungi; phylum Basidiomycota; class Exobasidiomycetes; order Exobasidiales; family Exobasidiaceae; genus Exobasidium; species Exobasidium rhododendri. The sequence continues at coordinate 4,763,866 of CP110630.1, forward strand.
GGCTCAGTGACCGCGTACTGGTCCGCTCATGGCGAGATCGAGCATTGTGTACTTTGCCTGGGTGTGAGCTTCTCGATAGTCAGTGCTTCGAAGTTTCCGTTTTTATCTAAGAAGTGGTTTTGGAAGGCCCGAGAGCGGTAAGACTTTGCAAACGGCCGCGCTCTTCGACACTGGGGATATGATCGCAGCGTCCTGATCTGACTATTCGCCGGCATCTCAGCTCATGCTCTCATATCACGAGGAGACACGTAAAGGTCATGGCTACTCCCAGAAAGTGCGGCAAGTGCTGCGGCCCTTCTCTGTGACCAAGGGGTGCTAAAGCCAAAAATACAGCCGTCAATGAATACGTCTTCTCCCCTCCTTCTTGCACGGCCATTTTCTCGAGTGTCTCTCAAAGTTCAAAGTCTTCGATCTCAGAAATGGTGGCTGAAGTGGGATGGAGCCAGCCTTGTTGTACGCAGCAACTTCTCACTCAACATCCAGGTTATCGTGTTTCATGTCTACAGCTTCTAGACACCTGCCATCTTTGTTTCAGGGCGCGAAAGCTTGAGTAATCCCGATCAGAACTCCCTGTATCTAGATAAACAAAGGGTTGTATTGGCACTATTTTATTGTAAATTCCGAGGCGATCAGTGCTTCCAAGTGGTAAGATTGGCGGGTATGATCTGGAACGGGGGAATTCCTTAGCTGAATTAAAGTGTGGCTACAATTTTGGAGGACACGCGTTTAATGCAAGGCCGAAGGCATTAAATGCGATATGCATGCAAATCTACCCGGCACAGTCGGACTGTCACAGGCATTCAGCACAAAGCTTCTTCCGGCTCCTTGTGTCTTGCTGTCCTTGAATCAAAGACACGTTTGCATTTCCCTCACCATCCTCACAAACAGTATAAGAAGGCTCACTTAGTTGCTGCCCCCCCACACACACACTCAATATGGATCCTAGTGATAATCTAAGAACACCGAAAGTCATGCCATCGAAAGCCACCCTCGCGCCTAACGATCTCCTCCAAGCGGGTAGTGGAGCAAGCTTCACTACGTACAATGGCAGCAGCGCAAGCAGCAACAGTAGCAGTGCTGACAGTAGCTACCTCGGCAAGCCCGCGACTCCTACCTTTCCCCAGTTGTCCGGCAACAAGGCATCTACACCTCCTATCCTGAATCGCAACAGATCACAACAGAGTTATGAGCAGGCCGCTCCAGCTGATGAGAGGTCGGCGCTTGCGCAGATTTTGAGTGGCATCAATGACATGCAACGAGAGGTCAGTCCTCTTTGCTTGAGTGCAAAGAATTGGAGAGGGGAAGAATAAAGCGGCTGATCACACTCTCATTTTTTATTCCTTCCTTGCCCGCAGATGTCTCGCCTGCACATTCGAATGGACACAATGGAGGACCGCAGCATTGGCATCTCTCCTGCTCCTTCACCTCATATCCGACCTAGAAGTATACAACGTGCAATTTCGAGTCGCAGTATGAGATCTTCTTCGCCGGAGAAATTGTCGACCATTCACAGCAGTACAACACCTGCTCATCTCGCTTCGCTTTCTCGTAATGCTGTCGCACAACCTAGTCCGATTTTGGCCAAAGAGCCTGAATTAGGACTTTGGTGCGTTGTGCCTGCAGGAGGAGCAGGAACTAGACTGTGGCCTCTAAGCAGAGAAAGCTATCCAAAGTTCCTCCTCGACTTGGTGGGAAGTGGTAGGACGCTATTACAAAGCACTTGGGATCGACTCTTGCCCCTCTGCGGCCCGAAGCAAATGATCATCGTGACAGGAGATGCTCATGTGGATGGAGTACTAGATCAACTCCCAGAAATGGCCGAAAATAACGTCCTTGCAGAACCTTCACCAAAGGAATCTATGGCTGCTATCGGTCTTGCTGCAGCCGTTCTCTTGAAGAGAGATCCAGAGGCGGTATTAGGGTCGTTTGCCGCTGATCACATCATCTCTGGCCGGGATGCATTTGAGAGTGCAGTCACAGAGGCAGTTGCTGTAGCGAGAGCCGGATATCTCGTCACGATTGGTATCGCCCCATCTCACCCCTCCACTGGATTCGGTTACATCAAGTTGGGGAAGTCGCTTGGAATTTCATCTGCTCCTAACGCAAAGATCGTCACTGAATTCAAGGAGAAGCCGGACGCAAGAACGGCTAGTGCATATCTCGCCACGGGTGATTATCGATGGAACGGTGGAATGTTTGTGGTCAAGGCATCGGTACTGCTCAACTTATTGAAGAGTAGCGTTCCCGAATTGCATGAAGGATTGATGAAAATTGCAGAATCCTGGGATGTAGGTGGGAAGCGAGAGCAAACGCTATCAGAAATCTGGCCAGGTCTGCCCAAGATTGCTATTGATCATGCTGTAGCAGAACCAGCGGCCAAAGCAGGTAAAGTTGCCGTAGTTCCTGCTACGTTTGGTTGGGATGACGTTGGTGACTTTGCAAGTCTAGCGGATCTGATTCCAGCTGAAAAGGGTGAAGCTAGAGTCTTGGGTGATGCAAGCTTAGTCGTGACTGAATCGCAAGCAGGAGGTCTGATTGTACCTGCCGCTGGTCGGACGATTGCTTGCTTGGGCGTGGATGACGTCGTCATTGTCGACACTCCGGATGCTCTTCTCATCACGACTCGCGCCAGAAGTCAAGATGTCAAGAAGATTGTGGCAAGGTGCAAGAAAGCCTTCCCTCAACTTTGCTAGGAATGGTCTTCCTCTCTAGTTTCTGAAGTTTCTGAACATCTCTACTCCATACGGACAACGCTCCCAATTCAGGACGATACAATTTATCGAATCAAAAGGCTCTTCTACTATTACAATACGATCTCTTCTCTCTGCAGGAACAGTCGGAATGCTCTTCAGTCTACTGGTACTAATGTAAATGTGTCTTCTTGCGTCGGTTTTTGGTATCATCTCCCTTGTATGTCACCTTCCCCTTCCCCTGTATCACTGCTTTGCAATTGGATCTCTCTTTATGTTATTCTCCTTCTATCTACCAATCGTCATCTTCGTTTGCCTTTCACAACGGTTGTGAAGCCGTCTTCATCCACGATGGGCTCTGCTCTTGACTTCGGTGCAGAGTCTACATCCATGGCGTCTTCCTCGCCTGACTCGCCGCTTTCATCTTCGCTACTACTGTCCTCCTCTGATTCCTGTGTTGTTTGAGTGACCACTTTTTTGCCCCGAATGGCAATAGCGTGTTGCTCCATCTTGTTCACCTCTTCGGTCGCAATCGACAATGACTCGTTTGTTGGTGGAAATGTCGCATATACAAGTTTGTGGAATTGAACCAATCTAGCTGCGATCAAATCAGCCGATTCATCCTCCAGTCTACTCTCGAATTCATCCGCAAAGTACCCTTCCAAGATCTCAGCTAAATCGTCTACATCGGGTGTTTGGGGGGCTACAGGTAGGTTGTATTTTTCGCCATCATTGCCACCACCACCACCACCACCACTGCTATCACCCTTTTCGACCGAAAATTCATCACAGAGATATGAAATGAGATAGTCGGCTTTGGCCTTTGATTCAGCACCTCCCCATTGCTCTGAGATCGCCAATCTTAGTGCAGGCCAGAGATCAAATGTGTATATGACGGAACGTGCAAACAGCAATTGTGTAGAACTCGGTCCTGCACTCGTTACTGCTGTCGCTGCCGATGAAGTTGCCATGTTGGTGTGTATGACCTGTAATAATAGGAAGGAGGTGCAGCTCTCTAAATTGGATGTCCTAAAGTCTTCTAGTCTCCTCAGAAAAATTATGTTTTCCAATTTCTCATGTGGTGAGAGTACCGACTTCCGCGAGTATACATATATGATCCTAAATTCGAGCCACGCGACTCCAAGAGGAAGCCGAGCTTTGTTGAACTAAAGTCTTGGCCCCTCGATGCCGTTTAGATCTTGAACCGTGTGTGCACGCACAAGACAGGCACGGCGGCTCCTCCACTATCGCCCAAGTCGCCTCCGCCCCTGAGTTTGATGGAGCGAGCTTGTGGAGAGAAGTGAACTTCGTCGGGAAGAAAGAAGCGCGGTGCAATGTAGCAATTTTGGAAAAACAATTTAGGAAATAAGAGGTAAAAATAGTGCTTTGTGTTGGTTTCCTCCTAAAATAGCTTACCACAGCTCACCGCTCCCCATTCTTCTCCGTCCTCTCCAACAGACTTATTTTTGCTCATCATCAAGGCTGGTCCTTGTTCTTTTGAATTCTTGCTTCTCTTCACCATTCGAACACTGCCTCTCCCTTCCCGCCACCTCTTTACTTCCTTTCGATCTTCTCAATGGTCTTTCGCAACGTATCGCTCCTACTTTGCTCCGTGCTGCTGGTCAGCATAAATCTAGCCTTTCTCCCAGCGTATGCCCGGAGTCTGCCAAAGCGTGCTACCGTGTGCAACGGGGAGAGCAGCCTATGTGATCGATCGTATGGCAATGTCACCTTTGCTGGAGCGCACGGTGAGTCTTCAGGGTGATGTAATACTATGCTAAATGGGTCCTTACCTTGCAAGGACTGTGCTTCCTTTTCCCTTTCCATTCCAGATTCGTATGCCATTGGAACGAGTCGTGCGTGGAGCGCCAAATAGATGTAGCGTAGCAGGAATGTGTTGCTGACTTTCTCTTCTCCTTCCTCTAATCTTTCCTCCAGTGGCGGCAAATCAAAACGTATCCATTCACGATCAGCTTAATGCTGGAATTAGGATGCTACAATCACAAGCTCACAAGAGCACAAACTCAACACCTACAGGTGTCGGGATCGATCTCTGTCATACTTCGTGAGTGAAAAGGGAAGAGAAAAAGCGTAGAGCAAATCTTGTTGACGAAAAGAGTCCAACTTTCCTATTCTATCCCGCTCAGATGCTCGATATTCCAAGGCGGTGCAATCGAGTACTGGCTCGGTCAGATCAAGAACTGGACTGATGCCAATCCCACTGAAGTCGTCACCTTACTAATAGTCAACTCAGACGGACTCGCACCTTCCACGTTTGCCACCGCTTTTAACAGTACAGGACTAGCTGACAAGATGTACACACCTACTTCGGCCACCGTGACAAAGTCGAGCTGGCCTACGTTGGGAACGATGGTGGATTCCGGAAAGACGATTGTTGGCTTCCTTACTACTGAAGCCAATTACACTTCGGTAGACTACCTCTTGGATGGTGAGCGAACATCCTCAGATGCGACTGCACGCTGGAAACGTCGCTTGAAGGAGCTAATCCTTGTTCCCCTTCCTTTCCTTACGAGAAAAGAGTTCTCCAACATCTGGGAAAACCCCTACGATCAAACGACTTATCCGTTCAACTGTTCCATCAATCGTATCGGCGAGGGCGTCACAGATTCTTCATCGTTGATGTACATCTCCAATCAGTTTCTCGACAGTTCAAGCCTCGGAGGACTTCTCGTTACACCTGATACAGCTGCTCTTAACACGACCAATTCAATCTCCGGCACCTTGTCAACTTCCGGGACTTGTGCATCCGAGCATGGTACTTATCCCAACTTTATCCTCACTGACTTCAGCACTGTACCTGATTACGACCTCTTGAAAGCTGTAGCAGAAGTGAGTGGGGCTTGTGAAGATTCTGGGTAGATGGAATGGACCCCACTAACGCCTTTTCCTTTCAACTACGATCAGATGAACGGCGTCACTTATACAGCCACTGGCCCGCCAAGCTCAACCTCCTCCTCTTCCAGCAGCGCCTCTTCCAGCAGCAGCGGCGGTGCTACTATTCGCTTCCCCATTTGGTCGAGTGCGGCATTGGCCCTCTTTGCAATTGGATCAGTAGCGCTCCTGCTATAGTGAACTGCTGCGATGTATCTCCCACGTTCAACATGCGCAGCACTGAAGCACGGACTGTCTTATTGGAAGGAATGTTTTTTAATAATTGCAATGTATCTCCATGCTCTATGTTCGCTCGGAAGAAAAGGGCAAGCGATGGTTCTTTCGGTGGGCATCTATCACACCGTGACCTTTCGCCTACACCGCCCCATCCACTTTCTCCCACTCCTCTTGCGAACTAAAGCTGTCATCCTTATGGGGCAGACCTTCTGTCTCGTTGGCTCCATCGACACGAGGCAATAGATTCAAGCTGAGCATGCTCGCTTTGATCTGCTCCTTCGTCTCTCCTTCATCCACTCGACTGCCATCTTCCTTTAGCTCAGAGAAGGGAGGCAGGGCGCCCTCTCTTGCTTCTTTCCACACTCGCTTTGCCACACCTTCACACTTGATAATGACGTCTCTAGCCAGAGCGCGAACGTATTTCCCTTCTTCTTGTTGGCCGTACTCTTTTTCTGGTTGTTGTGTCAGACTTGCCTCGAACAACTCTTGTTTCTCTTCCTTTGCAGGACCCGATGGCGTGTTTGTGTACCAGCCATCGATCTTCCCTGCAAACACATACTCTCGAGCAAAGAAGTCCGACTGTGCTCCATATCGAGTCGAGGTATCTAGATGGCTCGAGGGAGCCAATGCGACATGTGACGCAGCTACTGCTCCCTTATATCCTTCGATATTGTGATGCTTTGAGAATGTCCATCTTGCTAGGTAGAATGCGAACTTCATACAAGCTGACAAGAAGGCATTGAGGCAAGCGGCAAAGATCGAACTAGCTACTACACCAGGGTGGGCCAAGTAGCATTTGGGCTCTAGCACACCCGAGCCTGATCGATGGGAAGACTGAAGCTTGTTCTCTTCCAAGGCATAAGGGAGCGGTGTGCCAGGTTGAGTGCGCATCCGACTTCGATCCAGCAGTTCCTCCAACCCTAGAGCAGCCAATTCACACTGGTACTTGGCACTTTCGTATGGTTTAGGTGTCTTGATAAGGTCAAAGCCTTGGAAGTCTGAAGGGGTGTATTTGTTCTCTTGTGCTTCCAAGCTCCCAGTCCAAATGATACGACTTGGCGTAGAGTATGGAGTAGCGCGAAGGGCAGGCAACAGAGCTCGGATCTTCAAGGGTGGAAGGGGAAAAAGAGGTGTGAGTGTCATATTCGACGCCATCGACAAAGTTGTCTGTTCACCATACCAAAACTCACCAAAATATAATGAGCTCCTAGATTAGCCTGCCAAACCCAACCATACCCATCTCGTCCTACGTCGCCCGCTCTTTGCAGCTTGTACTGTGGGTAGGTAACAGCGGCATGGAAGCTTGTCATGACCATCCAAACGGCATGAAACCAATTGATGCCGGTAAAAGCGCTACTACCGGCATTCAAGACAATGTGAGTGACGTAGTGGTGTCTACGAAGGTGTGTAAATGTTAAGTAAGCTGTAAGATTGACTGTCCTACGTGCTACTGATGATGACTTCAACGTACCTGGCTGTAATCTCCTTTGCACAAGTTAGAGCAGAAGCCATGCTGCCTAGATCCAGCGCTTGAAACTCAATCTTCGTTTCTGCACAAAACTTTCTTCTATACTTCCCTCGAGCCTTGATCTCTCTCTCATATAGGGAAAAGGTTCTTCCCGTTTTTGGATCTCTCGTCAAGTCCCTTTCTTCATCAGCTTCTTGCCCTGACGATGAAAGGCTTACTGCCTTATTCCTCCTCCTTCTCCTTCGCATACTTGCTTCGACCGCCTGCGCTACCAAAGCCGGATCCGCATCTTCATCAATACTGCCATTCACTTTAGACTCTAGTGCCAAGTCGAAAAGGCTAGTTGGCACACTCAAAGGTGTTTCTGCGTCATCTGGTAAGTCTTCTAGATATTGAAGGAGTGCTTGTAATTGAGCTCTTGCTCGATGTGCCTTTATTGCATTTCGACATGCCAAGATCAAGACGCAGCCATTAGGTGCTGCAAAGGGGCTGGCAGGTGGCTGATCCCCCGAAGGTGTGAGATGAGGATGGGTGGGTAGAGTGTCTGGAGGTGTTGGAGATGATAATTGTACAAGAAGTCGTTGAGCGAGACCGAAACCTACACCACTATTCGCTCCTGTAATGACAATCACTGGCCGGAGGACGGGAGAAGCCATGGAAAGTTTACAAGACGAGAGAAGAGAACTATAGAACGACTAGCAAAGAGTTTGAAGCGGTACTGACTTCCTTGACTTCTCCTGTTGTGCTTTAAAGTCGATACTGGTCGACCCTTTCTTCCACCTCTCTTCGTCTTTGATGTCTACGATCGAAAGGTAAGACGACTTCACACTGCATATACGTCAATTAATGGGAGGCTCTAATTTACATGTGCGCTCCTCGACGCGTACTTCTTCTAAAAAGTGTAGGGTTGCACAGCGTCGTCCATCCTTCCATTTTCACGATGGGCAACAGCGCAGGGCTGTTTGGCGTCCTGACGGCACTGTTCCGGCCTGGTCTGGTGGTGCCTCAAGTGATTGTGCCAGGTGCGTGCATTAAAGATAATGTATATGTCTAGTAGACACTGACTGTACTCTCGACTCTCCATTTCTACAGACATCACCCATCTCGACTGGGTCAAGCTCAAGGAAGCGGGAGTAGCACATGTCCTATTTGACAAGGATAATTGTATAACAAGAGCCCATGAAGATTCCATCATTCCAGAGCTACAGGCTTCCTGGTATGGTTGCACACATCTGGGCTTTACGACGATTCTCATTGTGTCGAATTCAGCAGGTAGCAGCGATGACCCTCTAGGTGTAGGGGCCGAGTATTTGTCTCAAAGATTGGGTCAATTGGTCCTCGCACATCCTAGCAAGAAGCCATCGAAAGCTTGTGCCAAGCAAATACTAGAAATTTTGACAAGACGACAAGATGGGAGAGACAGCATACCAGGTCATATTATGATGATCGGGGATCGGATCAGCACAGACATCATCCTAGCTTCTCGGATGCAGCGATTATTGCAGAAGAGAAAATCAACTGTGCAAGTTATTGGTACTCTGACAACAACGGTGCACTCTTCAGAACGAGTGGGAACGAGAGCGATGAGGGCTTTGGAGATGTGGGTGTTGGGGAGGCTCGTAAGGATGGGCATCATGCCAGGAAGCAATTGGAGGGGCAGCAAGGGCATGAACGTGATGCCCACAGATTGGCAACAGATAGCAACGGGCACCTCACGGTCTGCACAGTCTCTGTCAGTGAGCAAGCCAACAGAAGAGAAGGTGGACCTGCCGCCTCTGATTCCTCTGGGACAAAGGATACGAAACCTTCCTTCGAGGTTTGGCGGTGCTGTCCTACTTGCCGGCTATAGAGGTCTATCTTGGCTTGGTGATGGCTGGCTTCTCATCAATGATGGTGTTCGCTTAGGAACAAAGGGCTTCATCGGTACACCTGATCCAGGCTTGCGAAGGATACGAATGAATCCTGATCAGGCACCTACACAGTCAAAACCTAGATCGGCCTTGTCGCTCTCCTCTAGTCTACAACCTAGGAGCAAGGCACTTCACCCTCCTTCTAGCCGTCACTACTCCTCTCGAGCTAGTAAAGCAATTCCCTCAAGGGCAGCACCTCCAAAGCCTCGAATACACGGCTGGCCAAGTGCATTTGCAGCATTGATCTTAATTCCTACATGCTGGTACGGCGGAGTGATGCTGCACGAATGGAGGAACCAACGTGAGACGGTGGACGAGGTAGAGAAGAACTTAGTCAGCACAAAGAAGGAGTCCGCCATATTCAGGGAGGCAAGGTCGACAGCCGGACCGCCAACGATGCCATTTGCACCGCAGCAATCTCAAACGCTGTTGACCACTCGCTTTCATCTGGAGCGAGAGCTGAATGATATTGACGAGAAGCTTCATCGTCTAGAAAGTCGAAGCAGACCACAGCAGACAAAGGCAAACACACCCACGTCATCGCATGTAATATAGCAGCCATTGCAACAATGAGAAGTCGATGTCGAAAGAATAGGAGAGCAAGGTGTAAGAAATAGTGGTATGCATTGCTGTTAGTAAATGGTGGGAGAGTGTGGTATTTTGTCGGATTCATGCTATGTTAAAGGAAGAGCTAGGTAAGCTTCCCCAAATGAAAAGTGGTTGAAAGAGTCTTGTGTGGTGCAGAAAAGAAAGAAGGAAGTCTTGTGGTGCGTGCATTACGCACTGGAGCACGCTTCGTAGACTTCCATGATGGCTCTCCTTGCAATGCTGATGTTGTAGTCCTGCGCAATGAGAACCAAAAGGAGGAGAGTCAGTCTAGATGGAGGATGCGAGCGATCACCAATACTCACTATCATGCCGGCATTTCGCGCTTGGAGATCGTTTCGCACTACGTAGACGAGTCCAAGGTGATCGTTGACCTGGTGGAATGCAAGGGTTGTATCCGGTGCAAGGCGCATTACGCTGGATGCGTACCGATCTGCACCGTGTCCGTCCTTGTCGTACTTGACACCACTGCTACTATAGAGACCGCTAAACTGCACAAGAAAGGTAAGGTAATCGGATATCATGTCGAATGTCGCCTCGTCAAAGGGGCTGCCGTCTGCAGTGACATATGTCTTGCTTGGTACGTCGAATAAGAACACCTTTTCCAGCTTGGACGACTGGAGATAGGAATAAAATGGAAGCGTCAGGCCTCCCCTCTCTCCACACAAGTGACAGCTTCCTTCTCCACACTCACGCTGCAGAGACCGTTGCAGATCGATTCCAACGTCCTTGATACTTCTACGTTCATTAAGTCGATCTGTACCCGAGACCAGGCAATGTTGATACTGCAATTCAGGATTGAGGTGACATGGAAGGAAAGCCGGACATCTCGTTCCAGGTCGGATCCAATCCCTGACGGCAGCCCCGCCGATGTGAAATTGGACAGCATGGCGGAGGACGAGCGAAAGTAGGACGAGTGGCCTACTTCTCCACCGCCTTCTTGTACCGAGTCATGTTGCAGCTCCAAATTGGAATCTTGAGCAGCTGCAGCTTCTGCAATTATCTCATGAGCTGTCGGTGCAAAGATGAAGGATTGATTCGAGTCCGAAAGGTTGTCGGCTACTCTGGACTGGATGTCTTGCAGCGTGTCTGTGTTGAAGAGGAAGATAAGGTGATTCGTGCGGTCAGCATACAGCAAAGGGGGAAGGGGGGTGTTGCATCTGCTGGAGGAGGCCCCCTCAACTCACCATATCGATAATCATTGCTGTGCCCGTCAGCCTTGTGCACAAAGACATGGAAGTGTATGAGTGGATTGTAGGAATACGCGCTTAGGATCACATCATTCAGCCGCTCCAAGGCTTCGAAATACTCTCCCTACGAGACAGGCGTAGTCAGCAAACAAGTTGTCTTCCAGCCCTTCTTCCTCCTGCTGCCATCATCACCCACCTGCGAGTCGACGACAAAGATAATAGCGGAACATTCCGTCCAATACAGCTGATCTCCAGTCCCAAAGGCCGCCTTTCCCTTTGCATTACTATCCTCCGCCTTGTCTCCACCGGCCTTCGTCGCTGTGTTACTAGGCATTGAAGTAAAATTACTGGTACCATCCCATATCTTCATGCAATGAAAGGCATTGACTGTGTAGGGTTCGCTTTTGTGGGCTTGCGTCACACCTTCTTGCAGCGCATCTTCCGGATTCAACGATTCAAATACCACCTGAAAGGATGAACTTTTCCCCGCCTTTCTCAACCCCAGAATGAGCACCTGATCTAGCGCGGGCTTATTCAGACGACTTTCGCTCTGCGTCATCTTTTCATGCCGATTCAGGTGATGAATATGGTGGTGTCAGGGCAAGAACAGAATGAAAAGCGAGGTGGAACGGCGCGGACAGTCTGGACAGCACGGGGGTCCGGGCCTGCAGACACTCAAGTGACGACGAGAAGAATTTCAACAGAAAGATAAGATTCCCAATTTTTACTGGCGCATAAACTCTGGTAGCGGCATTTAGAGATTGGAACGAGGAGATTGGACGTGGCTCGCGTGGGGGAGGGCATGACACACCATAACTCTGCAGAGGCAAAAGCAGAAGCCGGTGCTCGATCAAGCAAGGCAACGAAAGCTTGCGGGTCCTACTCTGCCTAAGTCAAATGAGAGCTAGGATACCTCCTCGACTAGGTCAGCGGGACACTTCCTGCGGAAGTGCAGACCAGAATAGCACGGCGCGAAGAATGCATGCCGTCTTATTCAGCTCTTCCTCGATTCCCGCCGTCTTGACTCAAAGTAGTCTGTGCGCCATGTCAACTTGTGCGTGGCACCAGTAGAATGAGCAAGCAGCCAGGATGCAGCGTTCTCACGGGGTACTCCGTCATCAGCTATCGTGTCTTTCCAATGCTCACTTTCCCTCGACTCTTTCTTGTATGGAACATTCATATCCTCTTGACATGGACGTTCCTGCCTTTCGTCTTTTCTTCGTCATGATGCCTCCCACTCGATTGACACGAGCTCATGAATTGCACAAGAGGGGTGAGCGGTATTCGATTACCCAATGAAGACTCTCTCTGTGTGAAGTTAATTGAGCCAAGGTAGCCTCCACTCTCCCACCTCTACCTCCAGCTGTTCTGAACCGCCATCACCACCTTGTCAACACGATAATCTCTGCTCAGACCAGCATAGTAGCGACAAGCAATCCAACACCGTTTTCATTTTCTCAGACAGAGTATATTGGTGAGGATGCCGCTGCCGTCTGGTCTAGATCTGCTTTTTCCAGGTCGATGTCTCCTATTCAGTGGATAGTATTCATGCTCGTATCTTATTTTTTCTCTTCTGATCAATCCTGTGGTCTGAAGTCACTCTTTGTGCATTACCTCCTTCTCTTTCTCGTGGGTCGTAACTCTTGGAGTAACCTTAATTAGCAATCAACAACCGTCCCGTCCGCGCCTTTGTCACAAGAGGAAATAGTATGATGACAATTTGCATGCTTTCTACGATTGCTGTATACAATACCGTTTAAAGCTCCTACTCGTTTGTGGCTGCCTCTTCTGCCATGTCAAAGTAACTCCATTGGTGAGGAGCAGGTGGATGCTCTAGTGGCTCATGGCTGCATAGAAATGGCAAGGTATGAGCATTATATTCTCGCACGCCTCTTTGCCTCAACTCTTGACTTACGACTTCCATTCGAGCATCTTTGCTGCAAGCTTCAACTCATCATTGGCTTGGATCACCACCTCTTCAATCTGACCAGCGTCGATCTCCAATTCGAGCTGCTGAATGACCGATTCCACCTTTTCCTTGTCTCCGCTATTCATTGCATCTTGCTGAAAGCTTTCCACCTTCTTGAGAGCCGCTAGCCGACTTTCTGTTAGAGCTTGAGTGGCTTGGCGATATACCGATTCTGACGGTAAAGACTGTAAGAAAGACAGTGTCTTGTTGTATGTTTCGCTTAATGCTTGAACAGGAGCTGGATGAACGGCAAGTCCAGTCAATTCAGTTGTTGCCTTGGCCCGCAATAGTGAGGAGGCACCAGCGGCAGCACTAGTGATCGTGCTTGCACTTGATGCAGCACGAAGGACTCGAGTCGCAAGCATGTCGATCTTGGGTGCAAGGCTGTATGAGGCTTCGAAATAAGACAGTGTCTACGATCTGACGACACTGACTGACTTACGGCAACTGTTAGTTGAACGTCTCTTGGAGAGGGTGACAGGCTGGTCCACCAAATACACGTGCAGAGAAAGAGGTCCCATTTGTATACCATGCGCTACTACCATGCGCTACCACTAGTAAATACACGTGCGTTTTTCGACCACTAGTGAATACGCCGTGTACGACATGCTGTATCACCATGACCGCTTGTCCAATGTAGAATAGCTCCTAACAAAATAGAATTGTATGAAAATTTTGAGCAACCTTGTCTGAACCAAAAAGTGTGAAACATGCCGTTTTGAGTGAGCTGCTCTAAGTGTGAAATTTTATTAGGCCCTTAAAAACCAGTCAAAAAGTCCCGGGAACGCGAACACCATACACGGTGTATTGATGGCCACCACGATGCTACCATAACATCCTCCGAAAAGTATGAGACTTTGATACATTGTGTAAAATTATAGTATTATATATATGGGGTGTGAAAAAAAATGAGAAGATACATATGAAAGAGAGGAGATATAGAGGTATCGAGCCACTACGCCAGAAGGGTCAATACTACAAAAAAAGTCATGGTCACGGTACAAAGTTTACGCGATTCTAGCTCTGTTGCCTCAGCGCAATGGTTTTAAGCTTCGAAAACTTGTGTATAGCATCCTAAGTATCGTATCTAGCACTCCATTCATTTAGAATGACCATTTGTTCTCAATAAGGGCGTGTCGGTACAAGTTTCTCAACCTCACTTTAATTGACCCCCAAAAACAGACTCGACTTCAATTATCTCCTTCTTTTGTCAAAATGTTGTATTTTGGGACTTAGTAGATGTTTTAGCTGTATATCAGAGCAATGTATGCTATTAATACTATTTGCCCTAAAAGAGCCTGCAGATCACACAAATGAGCTTCGTAGATGGTAAAATGGTCAAATTTGGGTCATTATGGCAGTTTCACGGTCCTAAAATGACCCGATTTTGCTATCTTATCTGATAGACGTCGTGTTGAGTTCATACTATGCAAATATATGCAAAATTAGTGGGAAAAACGATTCAATGCTTAAAAATGACCAATTATTAATCATGCTGACGAGTAAACGGCCTTTAAAGCTTTTCAAGTTCATTTTCAATGGTGTACCCGATCAGCATGATTCTGGGCTTGACATACCCCAAAAGCAACTTTGTACCTAATAAAAGTTGTTCATTACTATCTTCTGTATCGTTTTCTGCTTTTAAATTTGTATATTATTAATGAGAATATGCTGCAAAACAAGATACCGCTGACACCATGGTGCAAAATTTCTAAAAAATGATGGCGTAGCTCGTATTTTTCAGTGATAGCTTTTTGGACGCGCACGAAACCGACACACCATCTTCTCTTATAGGAAAACTTCATCAAATTTCATCAGAGCGTTTAAGTTACATAGGGGGGGTAATCCGATAGGAGTGCATGGTCATGCCTGCGGCGTCAGAGGGCGCAAATAGGGGCCAGGAGAGCGTCAATCGGGTGTTTTCACGTTCCCGAAATCACGTGTATTTACTAGTGGTAGCGCATGGTACTATTAAATACACGTGTGTTTTTTGACCACTATTGAATACGCCGTGTACGACATGCTGTATCACCATGACCGGTCCCCCAATGTAAAGTAGTCTCTAATGAAATAAAATTGTATGAATGTTCTGAACAAATTTGTCTGAAAGAAGAAGGGTGCATCATGCCGTTTTGACTGAGCTGCTCTAAGTGTGAAATTTTATTAGGCCCTAAAAATTCAGTCAAAAAGTCCCGGGAACGCAAACACCATACACGGTGTATCGAAGGCCACCACGATGCTACCATAACATCCTCCGAAAAGTATGAGACTTTGACACATTGTGTAAAATTATAGTATTGTATATATGGGGTGTGAAAAAAAATGAGAAGATACATATGAAAGAGAGGAGATATAGAGGTATCGAGCCACTACGCCAGAAGGGTCAATACTACAAAAAAAGTCATGGTCACGGTACAAAGTTTACGCGATTCTAGCT
Source organism: Exobasidium rhododendri (assembly GCA_026210745.1). Taxonomy (NCBI): domain Eukaryota; kingdom Fungi; phylum Basidiomycota; class Exobasidiomycetes; order Exobasidiales; family Exobasidiaceae; genus Exobasidium; species Exobasidium rhododendri. The sequence continues at coordinate 4,779,265 of CP110630.1, forward strand.
CTGTTGCCTCAGCGCAATGGCTTTAAGCTTCAAAAACTTGTATATAGCATCCTAAGTAGCATATCTAGCACTCTGTTCATTTAGAATGAGCTCTTGTTCTCAATAAGGGCGTGACGATACAACTTTTATCAACCTCACTTTTGTTGACCCAAAAAACAGACTCGACTTCAATTATCTCCTTCTTTTGTCACAATAATGTATTTTGGGACTTAGTAGATGTTTTAGTTGTATATCAGAACAATGTATGCTATTAATACTATTTGCCCTAAAAGAGCCTGCAGGTCACGCAAATGAGCTTCGTAGATGGTAAAATGGTCAAATTTGGGTCATTATGGCAGTTTCACGGTCCTAAAATGACCCGATTTTGCTATCTTATCTGATAGACGTCGTGTTGAGTTCATACTCTACAATTATATGCGAAATTAGTGGGAAAAACGAATTAATGCTTAAAAATGACCAGTTATTAATCATGCTGACGAGTAAACGGCCTTTGTAGCATTTCATGGTCATTCTCAATGGTGTACCCGATCAGCATGATTCTGGAATCAATACACAATAAATTCAGTTTTGAACTTAATAGAAGTTGTTCATTACTATCTTCTGTATTGTCTCATTTTCTTAAATTGTAAGTTATTAATGAGAATATGCTACAAAGCAAGATACCGCTGACACCATGGTGCAAAATTTCTAAAAAATGAGGGCGTAGTGCGTATTTCTCAGTGATAGCTTTTTGGACGCGCACAAAACCAACACACCATCTTCTCTTATAGGAAAACTTTGTCAAATTTCATCAGAGCGTCTATTTTACATAGGGAGAGTGATCTGATAGGAGTGCATGGTCATGCCTGCGGCGTCAGAGGGCGCAAATAGGGGCCAGGAGAGCGTCAATCGGGTGTTTTCACGTTCCCGAAATCACGTGTATTTAATAGTAGTAGCGCATGGTAAGAAGGCCCCAGATAGAGCTACCGTATGTAATCGATATCTTATCGTTATGAGAAAGGAATAGAAAACGTGTAAGACTTTCGTTCGAATCGACCGCGACGGAGCTAGTGCAGCCAGAGAGGAGGTGGTAATATTTGGCTCGCGTTGATGAGACTTCGAAGGGGGAGAACTTAATCCAAAGAGGGAGAAAGTGTGTCAGATCAAAGTCTTCTCATCCTCTACAGACAGTCTTCGACTAAAGACCACAGCAGTCAACACCATCATCGACCTGTCAGGAGACAATACTAGCAGCACAAGATCCAAGACTGCGATTGGCATTCGATCCATCGAGTGCTTGAGGCGGGCGTTTCCTCTCCTTTGGCTCTCCTCCTCTTCCCTGCTCTCCTTTTCAACTCCTATTCGATCGCTTTGGACTTATCTCGACGTATCTACCTCACAGCTACTGAAAGACTAGAAGCAGCCAGCAATGGCAGGTTACCCTCCTCAGCAGCGTAAGTACCTAGTGAAGAAGAAGAAATGGAGTTGGGCCAGCACCTTTGCAGCCGCACTCGGCAGTATGCTCATATCTCCTCTTTCTTCTCCACTCGCTTAGATTATGCTTCCGTACATCAACCTCCGCACGTAGCTTCCTACCACGTTCCAAGCTATCCGATACCTCCTGCTGCACCACATCATTCGTACCAAGCTCATATGAGTCCGGGTGCTCCTTTTCAATCCAAATATGCTCCACTCCCACCACCTGGAGCAAATAATAACACGGGATCGGGCGATAATTCGCATTTACACGCACAGCGACAATCACAAGCTAAACTGATGCAAGCGCATCGTGGACAACATGATCAAATCGGTGTATTTGACCCTCATCACCTCCAATCCGCTCGACCGGCACCACATCTACAGCAATCTTCACAAGCTGGACCCTCGCTATCTCGTGGACCCTCGCTCTCTCGTCCTCCTTTTCCTCCTGTTCCTTCATCCCACGTACAGCAACACCAAATCAATGCACCACCAATCCATCCTCACACGATTGCCTCTGCTCTGCCTAGTCATGCTCAAGCGCACAACTTCCACCAATCACAGCACCAGAACCATCCACAGGCGGGCTATGGCGTTCCTATGCAAGCACGCGAGTACGAGCAACAGCCTCTTCAACAGATGATTCACGCCGGGCCGCGAATGGCGAACCAAGAGCATCAGCTTGCGCCTCCTCCTCCTGTGCAAAACAGTGGCAACAAAAGATCAAATGTCAGTGCTCGAGAAAAAGACCGAGATGGAGGCGGAACAGTGCCAACTCCTACTCGAGGAGGGGCAGCAAAAAATGGAGGAGGGCCAAGAAGGGGAGGGGGAGTGCAGGAAAACAAAGCTGGTGCAATCGGTAGTAACAAAGGCGTCGGAAGTGGAACGGCAGCTGATAAGACGGCTGCAGCTGCCACTGCTGCTGCTGCTGCTGCTGCTGCTGCCATCTCAATGAAAGACGAGCCGATTCAAGAAAGTAAAAAGATTCGAAAGCGCAAGGAGGTAGTCGATCGCATCCACAAGGTGCACTGGGACACCATGGAGAATCGAGAAATGTACGTATGAGATGTTGAGATGAAGAGCTGCAAGACACTGACTCTACCATTCGTATTCTATAGACTCTACAATGACATGCAGCATGCACTGGCTACAACATCGTCTATTCTTCTTCTCTCTCCATCGCTTTCTAGACCCTATCTTATGGCACTACATCGCCTTACTCTCGAACGGGATGCTCAACTACGTCAATCGGCTCTTCTGCATGCTCATCAAGTCGACAGCGCTCGGATGGCATTTGAGCAGGAGAGAAACAAGGTGGAGGATGAAGCTCGTAATTCAAAGAAACTCGTTCGAGAAAAGCTTTTGGCTGCCGTTGAAGATCGTAGGCGCAGGTTGAGAGAGGACAAGGAAGGTGGAGAAGGCATGTCAGGTGCGTAACGCCCATAAAAGGAGGGGGGACGGGGCGAATTAGCAGAACACGTGCTCGCCCCTTCCCACTTGCACCATTTCCATAGTAACGACCCCACTGACACTCTCACTTACCCTTCTTTTCATTGAAACTTGATGCAGATACGCTCCTCGACCCTTCTACTCGACCGCATGCGACTAGAAAGCTGAGAAACAAGGGCAGCAGCTCTTCGAAGCGTGATCCAGACAGTGATGTAGCCTTGAGTGCGCGACTCTCTCATCCCGCTACAAACGGAAATGCCGGCCCCAGTGGATCATCCCTTGGCCTTCTACTTACTGGCAATGCCAACGGAACAAACGGAGGAGATGGAAGTGCAACACCTCGAAGCGGTGAAGGTGGTGCTTATCTGGGAAATTTGAACTCTCTCGCCGAATTTGGTCAATTGAGTGGTTTCCAGGGTCCGATAGCTTCCCTTCCTCCCAGCAATTTCGACAGTGCATCGAACAACGCCGTCAGTCTGTTGCACTTGCAAGGTGTGGGTGGTGGCATGGGTGATTCCAGCTTTATGGTTGGCTCTCGCATCGCTCTTCAAAATCAAACAAAGGGTAAAAAGAAGCCTGGGGTGAAAGGAACAGCCTCCACTGGTGGCGGCCTCGGGGCAGGAATAGGAAATTCTGCGTTGACTGGCAACGCATTCAACGGCAGTGGAGCTGATGAAGACGACGATGGAACCGGCTCGAATCTGAGAAGTGTGGCCGCTGCGGTAGCCGCTGTGGCAGCAGCAGCGTCCATCGCCAGTGGAGCAGGTCGGCTTCGTTGGGATCAAGGAAAGAGCGTCGGTCAACTGACTAGTGCAAAGGACATTGAAATCGAATCGGATCTAATCAATATTCGTAAAAGCGGAAACAAGCGAAGAAGGCGGTGATGCATTTCCATTGTAGCTTTGTACTCTAGCAAGCCGTTGCTCGATCCACTGCGCTCAATTTTTTACCACCGACTTTACCACACGAGAGGGAGGTGTGGCCTCCTTGACTCACTCTTCCTCCTTCTTCATCTCCCTGCTACTATCAAATTGTAATCGTTGGGCTTCTCCCTTCTTCGATGGTCCAACAAACCTAATCTCTCTTCAACCAATCCCTTTGTGTATATACTTCTCCCCTCTTTCAGCAAGCTAAAGATGCATCTCTTGCAAGGTCCTCCAACGTGACGGTTGTAGATGTGAATTTCATTTGATTTCTTTCTTTACGAGCCGTCTTACAGAATTTGATTAGACACACAACAACGAGACGGGCGAGAGAAGGAAGAGAGAGAGAGAGAGATTTAGGAAGAAAAAGAAGAAAAAGAAAGAACCCTTACTCGTGCTTGATCTCGCACAGCAGGTCGCCTTGTGAAACAGAATCATCCTTCTTGACCAAGATCCTTTCAACCTTACCAGACACAGGAGCACTGACGACGGTGTCCATCTTCATGGCGCTCATGACAAAGAGAGGATCACCTGCCTTGACATGTCCCTCTTCCTTCACTCGTACTTCCACACACACACCCGCCAAGGGACTACCGACGGAGCCAGGATCACTGGACGCCTTCTCCCTTCGCACGGTATCGTTGGAGGCCGTATGGTCATCGACGACAATCGATCTGGGCTCTGAATTGAGCTCAAAGTAGACCTCACGTTGACCAGTCTCGCTGAGGGATCCAACGGCGAGCATTCGGACAATCAACAGCTTGCCTCGGTCGATATAAGCGTGGACCTCTTCTCCTTCCTTTGGCTTGCTCAAGCTGTGTTAACGAAAGGGAGAGAGAGTGAGTGAGTGAGAGAGCGAAACGAGGTGGAGTCAATAAAAAGGCACACATATGCGACAGTGCTACGTATGTCCACTCACAAGAATCGAGTAGGCAAGTTGCTCAAGTCACCGTAAAGCTCGACAAAGTCTTGGAACTCCTCAAACACCTTAGGGTACAATGCCCAAGAAATGGCGTCGCACGTGGAGTAGTTCTTATTGTACTTCTTTGACAGATCCTTCTTAATCTTGACCAAATCAACCGAGGGGAGATCTGCGCCAGGTCTACCGACGACCTTCTTTCGACCACGGAGCAGTCTGTCTCTGAAGTCTGGGAAGCCGCCCGGTGGGACGCCCAGTCTACCCTGGAAGTACTCGTAGACCGACTCCGGCAAGTCCAACTTGTCCACCTGGTCGACAAATGCCTTTGGAGTCAGCTCGTTTCCAACCAAGAATTGCGCCAAGTCACCGCAGACCTTGGAGGAAGGCGTCACTTTGACGATATCACCAAGCAAGTGATTGGCATGGATGTAGGCATCCTTGATGGCATTCCATTGCTGACCGAGCCCATTGGCTTCACATTGCATGCGCAAGTTGGTGTATTGGCCACCGGGCATCTCATGATCGAATACGGACGAATCGGATGCTCGCAGGTTTGCTTCGAAGCAGGAGTACAGCTGACGAACCTGAGACCAGTACAGGTTCAAGTTCTGGATGTCTTCATGACGGATACCTGGTCCGAGACCCGTCTGCTCCAGAGAGGTGACCAGGGCGCCCATGGAGGGTTGCGAGGTCAGACCTGACATGGAATCGATGGCCACATCGACGACATCGGCACCCGCTTCGGCACAGGCCAGCATACTGGAGACCGCGATACCGGCAGTGTCGTGAGAATGGACGTGGATCGGCAAGTCGGGGTACTTTTTACGAATCCCTCCGACAAGTATTCTAGCAGCAGTAGGTTTCAGCAGACCAGCCATGTCTTTGATGCCGAGGATGTGGATCCCCATCTTGACCAGCTCGTCTGTCAACTTGATGTAGTATTCGAGAGTATACTTGGGATGCTTTTTCGGGTTTGCGACATCTCCCGTGTAGCAGATTGTGCCTTCTACCACACCACCGGCTTTCTTAGCAGCATCGCACCCCAATCGAAGCGAGTCTACATTATTGAGCGAATCAAAGACTCGAAAGATGTCCAGTCCGCATTCGACGGCCTTTCTCGAGAATTCGTAGATGAGATTATCGGGGTAGGAAGTGTATCCCACCGCATTGGCACCTCGGACCAGAGCTTGCAACGGGATGTTCGGTACCAGCTTTCTGATCTTACGAAGCCTTTCCCAGGGGTCTTCGTAGAGGAAGCGCATGGCAACATCAAACGTCGCACCACCCCAACACTCCAAAGCAAAGGCATTCTTGAGAACGTAAGACGTCTCTTTGGCAATGTTCAGCATGTCAATTGTTCGTAGACGAGTGGCAAACAAGCTCTGATGAGCATCACGCCAGGTTGTGTCCATGATCAAGGTACCATTGTACGCACGAACAGCCTTGGCAAAGGCTTCGGGGCCTTCATTGACGATGATGTTACGCCATCCTTCTGTGCACGGCTTCGAGGCATCCAGGGGCTTGGATGGATCTTTTGGATCAGTGAAGGGCGGCATCTGAATTTCCGTCTTAAGACCCGGTTCGCCATTCTGTCCGTTGATGGAGCTTCCATTGACGGCCACATCGCCCATGTAGGCCAACAATTTCTGAGCTCGATTCTTCGAAGGAACCAAGTTGAACAGCTCGGGAGTATCGTCAATCATCGTAGTCCAGGTGGAAGCCGAAGCAAATGCTTCATGGGTGAGCAGTCTGAACAGGAAGGGAATGTTTGTCTTGACTCCTCGAATTCGGAATTCGACCAACGCTCGCAGCATCTTTCTACGAGCGACTTCATACGTTGCACCTCGACAGGTGACCTTGACGAGTAAGGAGTCGTAGTACGGCGTGATTTGAGCACCTGCAAAGCCAGATCCTGCATCCAATCTAACACCATTTCCACCTGCAGATCGATAGACTTCGATCCTACCCGTGTCAGGTGTGAAATTCATAGCTGGATCTTCGGTCGTGATTCGACATTGGATCGCCGATCCTCTCTTCTGAATCGTACTTTGAGACAGTCCCAAGTCTTCCAACGTGGCCCCTGCCGCGATTTGGATCTGCGCACCGACAATGTCGATTCCCGTGATTTCTTCCGTGATCGTGTGCTCCACCTGTAAACGGGGATTGATCTCGATAAAGTAATGACGATTCTGCTGGTCGACGAGGAATTCACATGTACCTGCGTTCCTGTAGTTGGCCGTCTTGGCAATCTTGAGTGCATCAGATAGAATCTTTTGACGAGTCGCATCAGGCAAATTGCTGGCAGGAGCTACTTCGACAACCTTTTGATGACGACGTTGAACGGAACAGTCTCGTTCGAACAGATGCACACAGTTACCTTGACCATCGGCCAGTAGTTGTACTTCGATGTGCTTGGGTCGATCCAAGAATCGTTCGATAAAGACGGTCGGATCACCAAACGAATTTTGAGCTTCTGATTTGGCCATGGCAAAGGCTTCCTTGAATTCTTCTTGCTTTCGCACAACTCGCATACCTCGACCACCACCTCCCATGGCTGCCTTGATAATGACGGGGAAACCGTTCTCCTCTACGAATCCAGCAGCATCTTCGTACTTTTCAATGGCACCCTCAGTGCCTGGACAGATAGGAACATTGGCTTTTGTAGCCAATTCACGAGCCTTGACCTTGTCACCGAGTCCATCGATTGTCTCTGGTCGAGGACCAATGAAAGCAATACCCGCATCTTCTACTGCTTTCGCGAAATCAGGGTTCTCCGATAGGAAACCGTACCCAGGGCTGGAGGGGAAAGCGAGAATTCGAGTCCTGTTCAGTCGCGAGCCTCTAGTAGATACTGACCAATTCTTCCCCCCTCTCTTCCTCCGGACTCACTGAATCATATCGACTCCATGATCGACGGCTACCTGAACGATTTCTTTTATGTTGAGGTATGCTTGGACGGGGGTCAGGCCCTTTCCCACTTGATAGGCTTCGTCTGCCTTGTATCGGTGCGCAGTCATTCGATCTTCGTAGCTGCAGGGCGTGTGCGAAGTCAGATGTGCTTTGCTCTCAACATTCTCTACTTCCCTCCATAAGACGCCTCACCTGTAGATGGACACGGTCGTCATTGCCAGCTCGTGCTGCGCAAGACAATCATCAAATAAAAGTGGAGGGAGACAGAGACGACTTAGCACCTGTCTCATTTTGGCTGACAAGCCCGCACTTCCTGCAAACTTACTGCTGTTCGGAAGATACGAATGGCAATTTCCTGTGCTCAGTTCAGATTCACGTCGCTTCTGTCAGTCACTTTGTCGTTGATCGTCAGCCTTTTCCCACCCATCAGCACGACTCACACCTCTGTTGGCCACCATGAGCTTCTTGAGAGGTGTGCCATCGGTTTGCAAGTCCCGTCGTATACGATTGATTGTGGGAGGCAGACCGTGAGCGGTGTGTGTGCCAGGCGTTCCTGGTGAGCTATCAAAGTTGCCATCCACAAAGACGCTTTTGGGGACGCCTGGGGGAGCCTGAGAACTTTCCGGCTCGTTCATCGGCATCTTGACGTTTCTATTACCTAGCCTGGTGGGAAGGGGGTAGAAGAAGACGATGGAAGATCAGTCGTCAAAATCTTTTCGTGAGGTCTGTAAGAAGAAAGCAAGTGAACACGATCGACACTTTGAAAGACGAGCACAGAGAATAATCCGAGGGTCATGGGGGCAGATTTCAACTTTTGCTAGTGTCTTCCCACGCGAAAAGCCACCAAACCCGTTGAAATGTGTAATCCTTCCCGAAGGTGACGACGACGACAACAACAATCACCCCTCGATTAGCAGGAGCTTGGTAAGGTGTGGTGATCAAGGAGAGGCAGCAAGTGATGGGCCATCGGCAAAGCAGTCCATCAAACACAGTGAATTTGGCCCGGGACCGAGAGTAGCGCTCATCTCCTAGTACAGCGTCTCGGCTTGGCCCGTGCCTGGCTCCTGTCTCTCCACAAAGGACAGTCCTCTTCGTCCCTTCATTGTCCTGTAGATGTCACACTCCTGATGATGATGCAGGCCCTTCCCTTTCTTTCCCCTTGAGGAGCAGACAAAGGCTGATGACGATATACGCAGACCCCGACTCACAATTACGTATCAAGAAAGAAAGCTCTTCAGAGAAGGGTATTGCAGGTCTAGCAGAAGAAATGCCAGCCACGAGATTAGCAGGGTTCCTTCTGCTTTTCCGAGCGAAAGGGAGAGGAGTGAGACCTGATTACAGGTGTATCGTCGACTGGGGCGAATTGATAATGACCTCTCTGAGGCGATGTGTGGAGAACAAGAGAGGAAGAAGAGAACGAGTAGGGAAGATTTGCTTTTTCCTTCTGTCGCGAAGATCTCTGGGCAAAGGGAGAGGGAGGTGGGTGGACAATCTTGCCGGGTCGAGATAAGAGAACTTACCTTGCTTTCCTGACTGAAAGCGAGCGACCGATACATGTCAGATATCAAAGCTTCTTAAAATTTCCACCTTTTTAACAATTGTAAATCTCGCTACTGATCGATTCATGTAAAGTATCGCATACGCAGTGGCACTAAGTAATGCCAGCCATAAGTGGCGCTAGTGTTGTATTGAGGACATTTAAATATAATTTCCAGACATGTTCAGATGAAAGTACACAACAAAGCACGCGCCTCATAGGCTCACTGATAACGATTGTGGTCATATCCGAGTCTCTTTCTCTCTCTCTCTCCACTTTGATATTCCCTGGCCACGCGAGAGTCGTGTTTCTAGATCGATCAACGTCCGCCGCGATCACCGCCTGTTCAACCTTGAGAAGTAGCCGGGAGGAGGCAGGCTTTGTCGCTCGCTATTCCCGTCTCCTGCTCGAGAAGCACTAAACACTCAAACATGATCAAATGCTATTCCAAGATTGCAATGAGGTATCAATTTAAAATTACAGGACTACCACCGCTACTAACACTACGCCACTTCCAAAGGAATTGTCTCATAGCTACTTTGCTCACGATTGGATTTCCTTCTGCTGGCACCGAATAATGCCATAATTCTCTGAGTGCTAAATAGGCTGGATGCATCATCGTTCAACGACATCGGTTGCATTTTGTCTTCATCTTCGTCAAGTGAGGCAATGTCGATTCCGTCCTTCACTTGAAGCCACTCTGGTCTCTTCCACCACTTCAGCGTCAAGCTACTAAGTACGACGCTGACGCTACTGAAAGCCATAGCGGCACCTGCCATCATGGGATGAAGGTGAAAGCCCCACGGTAGACCGATTCCCATAGCCAGAGGAACAAAGACGAGATTGTACCCAGTCGCCCAAATGTAATTCAACTTGATTTGTTGAAAGATTCGTCTCGACAAGTGGAGCGAAGCAGCGACATCTAAAAGGTTGGCCCTCATCAGGACAATCGAGGCAGCTTCCATTGCGATTTCCGTTCCACCTCCAATGGCAATGCCTAAAGTGGCTGCCGCTAAGGCCGGCGAGTCGTTGATCCCATCACCGACCATGGCAATTCCGGTCGGTGGATCGGCTGCTTCCAGCTTAGTCTTCCATTGAGCGATGATACTTCTCTTTCCATTAGGACTCATTCCAGAAAAGACATCTTCGTTTGCAATGTGAAGTTGCTTTGCGACTGCTCGAGCTGTCGCTTCACTATCGCCAGTCATGATACCACACTTGATTCCCATCCTCTTCAGTCCATCGATGCAATTCTTCGCTTCTACTTTCAGTTGATCCGCCAAAGATACGGCGCAGGCAAAAGAGCCATCAACAGCAACGAAGATCGTCGTCTTGCCTTGCGACGATTCTTGCACAGAGAAGGCATCAGCACGACCATCGATTGAGCAGCCTTGAGAGAGCAAAAAGGCGTAGTTGCCAATCAACAGTCGATGAGAAGATGCACCCTCTACTTTTGCTCGACACTGGACGCCACTCCCCGTGACACTTTCAAAGTCTTCAATGACAATCGTCGATAGAGAACCAATGGATTGGTCGATCCAGAGCGAGGTAGCTCTTGCTAGAGGGTGCTCACTCTTCCTCTCGGCGGCTGCCACCATTTGCAAGACTTGTCTCTTTGTAGCATTACCAGCGCACAATTCATCCATCTTTCCTTCCCTCTCCAGTGTACTAGCAGCATCTATTGACTTTTCCTCCTCTTCTCCCCCTGCATCCTCTTCAAGGAGCTGAAATTGGCCGTCGTTCCAGCAGAGGCTTGACACACTCAATCTTCCCTGTGTCAGCGTGCCGGTCTTGTCGAACAGGATGTGAGAGATAGTGCTGCTCGCTTCTAAAGGTCCGCCTCCTTTGATCAGTATCCCATTCTGTGCACCGACTCCAGTGCCGACCATCACGGCTGTCGGAGTGCTCAAACCCAGAGCACAGGGACAAGCAACGACGATGACGCTGATACAGAGTTTCAGGCATACCATGAACTTTGTCGTGCCTTCTTGTTGAAAGAGATCGGGTAGTGTTTGTAATTGGAAAATGTGAGAGACGCTCATCCAAAAGATGAACGTGAGAGCACCAAGTAGCACAATGCAGGGCACAAAGATTCCAGCGATCCGATCTGCAAATGCTTGGATCGGGGCTTTGCTTGTTTGTGCTTCGCTGACTAGGCGTACAATCTGACCCAGGCTCGCATCTTTACCTGCTCGAGTGACGCAAAAGTCAAATGATCCAAACGAGTTGACTGTTCCTCCGATGACCATGCTTCCCTTTTGCTTAACGATTGGCCTTGGCTCACCAGTCACCATACTTTCATCGACCGAGCTTTGACCTTGCACTACTATCCCGTCCGCCGCAATCTTCTCTCCTGGTATCACCTTGACGTAGTCTCCCCTTTGTATCAGCTCAGAAGGTACTTTCTTCTCCTGACGCAGCAACTTCCCGTCTGTGTAAATCGTTGCCATGCTGGGTGTCAAGCTGATCAACTTGCTCAAGGCTTCGCTCGTTTTTCCCTTTGCCGCATTCTCCAAGTACCTTCCAAAGGTAACAAAGGTGATCAACATAGTTGAAGTTTCGAAAAACGTTCCAGGCATCATGCAGTCACCAGAGCAGAACAGAGCAATCACCATGGAGAAGAAACTGTACGCAAAGGACGCAGTCGTACCAAGTATGATGAGGACGTCCATTGTAGCGCTGCAATGTCGAAGCGCTTTATAACTGCTGACATAGAAGCGTTTTCCAATGCCGAACTGTACCGGCGTTGTCAAGAGGAGACATAACACATCGCCAAAGTATAGATTCGACAGCGGTTGCCACTGGAGTATGTTCCTGAAGAATGAAATTTTGGGAAGGATCATGGAAATGGCGAAGACGGGCAAGGCAAACGACAGGGAGAACAAGAATGCTCTCCACCATTCTTTGATTTCCCTCGTCCTGCTCAGGCTTTGCAATTGAGTCGAGTCGGAGTTGTCACTCAGGACAGCATCGAATCCTAAATCTTCTATCTGATCCACAATATCCCTCACCCCGATCTTGCTGCAGTCATACTCCACTTTGGCTTCCTCTGTTGCCAGTGAGACCACACAAGACTTCACTCCATCCATGTCCCCGACTCCCTTCTCCACTGTCATCGTACAAGATGCACAAGTCATTCCAAACACCTTGAATACTTGAGCGTCTTCTTGAATTTCCACTTCCACGCTTGCTTCAAATCCCATGTCATCGATTTCTTCGGCAATCTTTTCAGGAGTCCATCTGGATCCATCGTATTCTACCACTGCTTTCTCGGCTAGTAGGGCAACAGATACACTGTAAATGCCCTCCTGTTGTCGTAGCATACGTTCGATCGTCTGTATGACGAAAGGAACATCAGCCCGCATCCCCTTCCTCGACAGCATCCTGTCATCACGTAACTACCCTCCGAGCACCCCCCCCCTCACTCACCTCGACACAAGCCCCGCATGTCATGCCTCCCACTTTGAAGTTGGCCATATTCTTAAAGGCAGCCTTTGTAGCCCCCCCTTCTGCTCCTTCGCCCTCCATCACGAATGGTGATCAGGAAGGGGATCCGCCTCAGATGATCAAGCGAGAACGCGACCGTTTCGGGAGACAATTCAGTGTGTCCCAGCTGCCGATCTGAAGCGAAGGGAAAAGAAGCGATTCGAACGAGTGTGCCGGAATGATGGGAGAGGAAATCGAGTGTGAATTGGACAGATGCAGGGGTGATACAAGGGAAATCTCTCGATTAGAGTTCGGACATATTTCGCCGGTGTTTAGCGAGACAAAAAATATCAAAGCTCGAGGCGTGCGTGTACCAGGTATTCGATGCGTCCTGAGAGTGAGGATTTTGGATGGCTCTCCCCTTCCTTCCCTCTTTCCTCATTCGCACGCCTTTACACTATCAGTCAATGCACACTCTATACTAACAATTGTCCTTCATTACGATGGTATTCTAGAACTTTTTAAGAAGAACATGGAAGCAGAGAATTCTCCTATACATGCAGTGAAGAGAGAAGAAGGAAAAGAAGAGCAGATTGGACTGTCACTACAACTCGTCGGGTGATGGAGGACGAGAGTAGGCGGCAGATGGAGCAATGGACCCAGTCTCGGATTTGCCGTCGTCGGTCATGTGTTCATCAAAGTAATGAGCGGCCATACTACGAGGTGTTCTCGGCGTTCGAACACTCGTGCCAGTAGTACAGATTAGATAGGCGACCACACCGGTCCAACCACATTGATGACTGGCTCCTAGACCTGCTCCGCTATCACCATGAAAGAATTCGTGGAAGGGCACCAGATCACGGAAGTACGGGTCGTGATCCAAGAGGGGAATACCACCGTTGCAAGGTCGCCTTTGTTGTACTTCGTCCCGCTCAAAAATGGCAATCAAACGGGAGGTGAGTTCTTCGGCAACTTGCGCCAGGTGCATCATGTTTCCTGATCCAGTGGGGCATTCGACGGTGAAGGAGTTCCCGTAGAATTGATAGAACCGCTGAAGACTCTCGATCAACAAGAAATTCACAGCAATCCAAATCGGTCCTCGCCAATTACTATTGCCTCCGAACATGGAAGAACGACTGTCGCCTGGCCAGTAGCTGACGCCAAACTTCTCCCCTTTTGCTTCAATTTCCCAAGGGTGATCAGCGTGTTCCTTGGACAGACTACGAATTCCGTACGTCGAAAGGAACTCTGTCTCGTTGAGCATTCGTTTGAGGATGGCGTGCAGTCTATCACGATCTACCATGGAGAGCAATCTCCTATTCTGTCTACCTCCCGTCACTTGGATATTACGATTGCTCAATTCAGGTCGGTTCTCCAAGAACCATTTGACTCGCTTGCCGAACGACGGGAATCTAGTGAAGACCGTCGGTTCGAGCGTTAAGGTCGGGTAGAGTGCTATCAAGCCCAACAAGCTTTTCACTTGGATCTTTTCACTGTGGCCCGGACCAAATCGAATAGCGTCAAAGTAGAACTGATCTTCTTCAGACCAAAGAGAGAAAGACTCTTCGTCGGAGTCCTTGTACGTCATGGCATCGGCGATGAAGATGAAGTGCTCAAAGAACTTCGAAGCAATGTCTTCATATGTCGGATTGTGTTTCGCCAATTCCAAGGCAATGTTCAGCATCTGTAGGGCATAGAAGCTCATCCACGCTGTTCCGTCCGCCTGACGCAGTGTGCCACCTGTTGGAAGCGGTTCTGATCGATTAAACGGTCCGATGTTGTCCAGGCCCAAGAATCCACCTTCAAAGACGTTTGATCCACCAGAGTCCTTTCGATTGACCCACCAGGTGAAGTTGATGAGTAGCTTCTGGAACACCCGCTCCAAGAAGTCTAGATCTTCTCTTCCGTACATCTTTCGCTCAATCTTGAAGACTCTAAAGGCAGCCCAGGCGTGTACCGGCGGATTGACGTCGCTGAAGTTCCATTCATACGCAGGCAACGCACCGTCTGGCTTCATGTACCACTCCCTGGTGAATAGGTCCAATTGCTTCTTTGCGTACGCCGGGTCAATCATGGAAAGAGGAATGCAGTGAAAAGCAGTATCCCACACAGCAGGGAAAGGATATTCCCACTTGTCTGGCATGGATAAGATGTCTTCCATGTGTAGATGTCTCCACTCCTTGTTACGAACATTCTTTCTTTCCGCGGGTGGCGGAGGTTGACCGGGGTCTCCTGCGATCCATTCAGGTTGAATAAAGCAGTAGAATTGCTTGTTCCATAGCATTCCTGCATATCCTTGTCTCATAATCGATCGAGTGTCGTCAGGAAGATGACCTTGCGCTATTCGGTGATAGAATTCCTCTGCCTCAGAACGTCGGTCTTCGACCAACGCATCAAATTGCTCGTCATCATTCACACTAGGGTCTTCTGCAGCCGTACTGGTGGTCAATTTGATACGAACGACGGCGCATCCCCCATTCGGTGGCACTTTTTCAAAGACGTAATGAGCTCCTGCTTTCGTGCCTTGCTTTTTCGGATTCACATAGTCTCTTCTGGGAGAAGTGTCGGTGTTTGGTTCGTAGTACACTTCTTCCTCTTCCACTTCTTCGTGGTGCTCTTCTTCAATCTCCATCTCAATCATTTCATCCACTAGTCCCTCTGCTTCTACTCCCTTTCCTTCCTCGGGGTGATGTGTTACCCTGTATCGATTGGGAAGCTCTGACCTTTTGAACCATTTCTTCACTGGCTTTACGACCTTCTTCATCACCTTGACCATTCTTGTCTTCCGAAGCGCTTGTGGTTGATCCTTTTCCAGTCGATGCGCAGGAATAATGACGTCGTGGAAAGCGTCCTTGGCAAACGTCTTGTTGTTTCCTCCGTAGAGTCTTTCGAAATTTGTCTCGTTTTCGGTGAACATGAGCGTCGGAACCACTTCTTCATCAGAGACAGGTTCAGGTGCAGATCCTCTCTTGGCAGGAGGTGCACTTGGTGCGGGACTGGAAGGACAGTAGAGATGGTATCGTCCGAGCTCCTTGTGGTCTGCTTGAATCGTCATGTCATCGGTTTGCTTCATCGTCGGCTTGGGAGGCTCTTCCTTTGACCATGACCAATTATTCTTGAAAAACATCTGTGGAATGATGTGTAGATCTGCTTCTTCTGGTCCTCGGTTGTAGGCACTAATTCGACAGGACATTGCGTCTTCATTTTCATCGTCTTTGGCATATTCGATGAAAATGTCCCAGTATTTACCCTCATCAAAGAGATCCATATCGGTGATCTCAAATTCAGCAACATCTCGACTTCTCATTTGAGACTCTCGCACCAATTGTTCGTACGGGTAAGAAGCTTGGGGATACTTGTAAAGCATTTTCATGTAGCTGTGCGTGGGTGTATTGTCCAGGTACCAGTAGAGCTCCTTTACATCTTCTCCGTGATTGCCTGAAAAGAGAAGTGGTTAAAGATTTAGTGGCAGGCACATCACTCTATAGCCTACGCTGTGGGGAAAGGCACCCACCCTGATTGTTTGCCAGTCCAAAGAGTCTTTCCTTCAGCATTCGATCTTTGCCGTTCCAAAATGCCAGACTAAATCCCAGCCGACAGTGATTATCTGAGATACCGGCAATCCCATCCTCTCCCCATCGGAATGTTCGACTACGCGCGGCTTCATGAGGGAAATGCGTCCAGGCATCTCCATTGCCGCTGTAATCTTCACGGACAGTTGCCTACAAACGAGCACGGAGGTAAGCGGACACAACCTAGCATGGCTACCGAACGGCATGCATCTTAGCACTTACCCATTGCCTTTCACTCAAGTAACAGCCCCATCTTCTCCAATACTTCTCTTTCCTTGCATCTTCCTCCAACCTCTTCTCTTCGGTTGAGAGCAGATGATTTCCTCCCCAAGCGCGGAAATCTATGCCTTCTTCGGATGCTCCAGTCGTGCCTCTGCTATGGTGGCCACCTTCTGTAGTCTCGCTGGGAAAAGCGGAGTGTTGACCTGCACCACCACTCATCGTAGGCGTGCTTGGAGACTGTGCTCTACTAGAGCCTTTGTAGTAGGACTGGGACCTGTGATGATACGTCTCTGGTCTAGCAGAGTAGTGGTTGGGATTCTGGCATCATGAGAGCACTTTCGTGGTTAGGAAGATGCAAAAAATGTGTATGCCTGGACTCGTCACCTACAATATAAGGAGACTTGCCAGCCTGGTACTCTGTTTCTTGATCTACAACAGCCTCTCGCGAATGAAATGAATGTCGCTTTGAGGCACTGTGATGCGAAAGTTGAGGGCGGGCTTCTGGTATCTCTTCTGCTTGCAATGATTTCTACTGATCAGCTCCTGCTTTCTCACAGACTACTTTTCATGACTAACCTGCGTTGTCCTCTCGCTTCTTTCTTTGAGGATGAGCACCTCCAGGACCAGTAAGAGCAGCTGTACCTGTTCCAGGAATATTGATACGCAACTGATCAATGGTAGTGTCGATGGCGCTATCTGATCCACGACTTGATAGCACAGGAGTCGATCTACCTGAAGAAGCAGCGTGGAATTCGTCTTCGGAACCACTCATGGAGATGAACGAAGTTTGCGGAGATCCGGCTGAGATGGAAGCAAGGGTGCCGCAAGTACAGTAGGAGGGAAGAGTGATGGAAAGTCGAGACGGACCAGTACCGGTTTCAAGCGAGGAAGAACAGAAAAAAGGAATGTGACCTGGTATTCGGAATCTTTAGAGAATAACTCGACACTCGACGACTCCAATAGACTACTGCCGAAGAGGACAGACAGTAAGTGGGAAGGGGAGAGGTGGGAAGATTGAAACCGATGATGACCTCTGCTAGTCGAACAATGAGAAAGTGCACAAACTGACAGCGTAAGAAGAATTCACCAATCTCTTCCCCGTCACGCTTGTCTTTCTGTCCCTTTCCCTGTATCCATTGCCTGCCTAGTCTGCCAGACAAGTCTAAGAAGGTCCCGGCCCTCCACCGTCCGTTCGCGAAATTTACAACGAGTCCAGCTTCTGAGACCCCCCATTAGCGGCACCTGTGCATATTATTATGCACAATGAAGTGAAGCAGCCGCCTCTTTCCTCGACTGACCACCTCGTCGAACTTTTTAATTCTTCCCCCAACGCCCCAATTATCAACGCGTATCCGTAAGCACCCTCTGAGAGTGAATTGAAAGATTACGATAAGCGAATTCGGGGGAGTGCAACGTTCAACGTTTGAGGCCACTATCACACTGGATGCGTTGAAGATGTGAGATGCGTACGATAGGCGGGGGAAGGTGCAGTTCTGCACGTCCATCCCAGCTGCTGCTACTCCCCCTCCTCCTCTACTAATCTCCTCCTCTTAATGTTCCAATTCCCCTCCTTGTCCCCCTCCATTCAATGACATGTGCCCACAACCTCGTTAGCGCACTTCTCAAGGATCCACACGGTCCTTCGCGTAGCGCGTGGAATAGCGTTCTATGCAAAGGGCCAAGACGAGATGAGACACGCTTAAGTGACGGAAATAGTCAGAGCGGGTGATCCTATGTACTGTATACTACTGAATAAGATACTGAAGATCGCCCCGCACTTTTGGCTTCACTAGGCTATGTAGTGAACCTTGCGATTGATTACCGCTCTAGCCACTGCAATTGAGGAGACCCCGGCAGTTGAGGAGACCCCGCTCTTGTTCTCTTGCTCGTCTCTCTGCTTTGAATGAGCATCCTCATCATCACCACCACCTCCACGTCAAGGCAATCCGATGGCGGGTGAAGACGTAGCTGTTGCGCTACCTGCACTGGAAGCATCCCAGGTCTTTGCAACTCTCCTCGCATCGTACGATAGCTTCAAACCTGACGTGGCACAACTTGGCAGAGCCGGTCATCCTGCTTTCTATGAACGAAGCGCTACTCCCGGCAGCGGAAACGGCAACGGGGATGATTCAGGGGAAGATGATGCTGATGATGAGGTGCAGCCTGCATCCCCTACAGGCTTCACATCGAAGATTCCTTTCTTTGGCACGAAGAAGAGACGGAACAGCAAGGTGAAAATTGCAAGGAAACGGCTGCAAGTTCAGTTCCCCAGGAAGGTCTTGCTAGATACTCGAGCGATCATCCGACAGCCACCTATCAAGTCTGCGGAAGACTTAAGACTAGCCAGGGGGAAGCCAGGTCGAAAGTACGTCACAGTGTTTGATTCTGAAAGGGTCGAGTTGGTGGGCATCCGAGAGAAAGAACCGCTGTGCAGGGTAGTCAGTCTACTATTCAACGGGAACTATAAAAATGACCCGAGGCTTTTCTACCCTTCTGAAAGCATCGTCAGCGGTACAAAATGGTCTTCAAAGTATCGAGCCGACACAGTGACGGCGCCAGTCAAGTGGGCTACTTTGAGCGTCTTGACACCTCCAGATGATGGCAAGAAAGATAATTCAGTCTCTCCGGAAAATGAAAAAGAGTACCTCAAGTTGCTAGGTTCAACAATTCTTGACGACGAAGCAATACTGGAGAGACAGCTCTTCGAGCCGGGTCAAGAGGCTCAACGTAAATTGGATGAGATTTTAGATCATCTGTCACGAAGAGGATGTATTTGGACAAGAGCTGGTCATCGGTCTAGAGCTAGTCTGAGGAATCCCGATCCTAAGCAGAGACCAGAATTCATGATCCAAGGCATCTTTACCGAGGTGAGTGCATCGGTCCTTTGTTTTCCCCCATTGTCTTCCCCTTTTCTACTATTGTCTTCCGCATTGTCTCATTGGGTTAAATCTCTCATCGTTTCTTTTCTTCAGGCATTTATCGATCGATGTAAGCGATTTCAGACCAACGATAATCTGCCAATGCCGGCGGATCTGGACGAAAAGAAAGACAAGGAGCGACCTCTGATAACTTCGCTGCGGGGAATCTCGGTCGGCGAGGTTGAAGCTTTGGACAACGGTGAGTCTTTTCCAGTGCTTAAGACATTTTCCTCTTGTCGCTCACTGTCTTTTTCGTACCTCAGAATCGAAACTTGCAGCGGTGGATGCTCTGCAGGGCTGCTCAGTAAGAGTATCAGTCGAACCCTTCCGAGGTGCCGGATTCTTCGAAGACTTGTCAGCCTCCGGTGGAATTGCAGGCACATAGTCGCAGCTTTGGGAGGGAGCAGGAATGCATGTATATGGTTAGTCAGATGGAACTGTTTGTGCGTGCGAATACAAATGGGAAGGATCTATCCTGGCTTCTGTCTATGCGTATGTCTCTCTCTCTCTCTTTCTCTCCCTCTGCACCACTACAACATCGGCTCTTTTCCTTCCTTCACCAAACGTCTATAGTCTAGACGTGCCTTCCTCATGACCTTCCTATTATCATCTCGTTCCATGACTTGGAATATCCAGTTGAGAAAAGTGTCGTCGTCGATTGGAATGAACTCTCTCGTGAGGCTTTTCATGGCCGTTTCAAACCCTCCCTCCATCAGATCTTCCCGTAACGACCACAGGATGGCGACGGCAATCACTACCAACAGATCTTTGCCTTGTAGTAAGTAGCAGTCCCAAAGTCGTAGTTGTGTACTGAAAGGTAAGACATTGGTGTAGAGGGTAATGTACCACTTTGTCGCATACGAACTGATTTCGACTCCCTCTTCCTCGAGCGACGCATTCAATTCTGGACACAGACTCTCGCACAATTTTTTCTGTACGTAAAAGTCTTCCACCAAGCCTGGAAAGCCAGGCGAAAAGACCTCGTGAAGTCCGTAGAAGGATCTTCTGTGCAACTCGAGCATGATCGCGTACGACCTCTCTGGGGTAAAGTAGACGAGTAATGTGGCCACGATAGGCCCCATGCCTTGGCAATAAGCACATTCGGAGCAATAAAGACTGAAGGCGTGAAGGACATGAAATAACGATCGCTGACCTTGCCCATAACGAGTGCGGAAGAGGACATGTCCTGATATCGTTCGCGGTACGTCTAGATCGATTTGAACGTCATGCGTCGAGGGGACGTCGAGTAATCGCTTGTAATTCTGCTCTGCATCACTGAAGAAAGCTGAGCTCTTCGCTTGCTCCAAAAGTATGGCCCACCACGCCGCCGAACGCCATCGGTCTGGAATGCCCTTGTAGACTCGCTTTCGGAATTTCTTGCTTTTGACAATGTTGGGAAGTA